>OX376309.1:5391584-15391584 GCA_947369205.1 Cantharis rufa | reverse complement strand
CAAACACAACTGCATTCAAATGGCTGCATTCAAACGCATACCGGCATAAAATCTGCTTATTAACAAGAAAAATTTACGCAAATAACAAAAAGTCACAATAATCTATGTAAAAAAATCTCCTTATGGTGATGCAAATTACATGCATTACAATGATATATTAAATTTTGTGACTTTAGTTAGTGTGTTTTAAAAGAAAAATTAATTATGGATAAAGAAACTTCCATCGAAGTGCGACAACTATTAATACTATTATTGAATTGTATTGCAAAGATACCTAGTGAGGTATCATCAAAATCCAAAAAAAACTGCAACAAAAATTAGCGATGAAGTACGTAATAAATTTAATATTAGTGTTTCTGACACTTTAAGACTAAAGTTTGCAATAGAACATACATAGAAACAAAGAGATGGAGTTGAAAATTGTTGACAATTTTCTTTTGACAATTGGAGAAAACGAGTGATTTTTACTGATCAGAGTAAATTTAACATTTTCGGCTCGGATGGAAAAGAAAATGTATAGAGAAAGTCAAACGAAGCACTCAATATTAACAATGTTATTCTTCCAGTCAAGCATGGTGGTGGAAGTGTTTTAGTTTGGGGGTGTATGGCAGCGTCGGGTGTGGTGAAATTACATTTTATTGATTTGGTAATGGACAAGTGGGTATATTTAAATATTTTACAAACTAATTTAAAAGATAGTGTTAAGAATTCCAAACAATTTTATCTTTCAACAGGATCAAGCCCCAAAACATACTTCAATGCTACAAATATACTCTTACAATGCACTCATACAAAATACTTTTAAAATGGTATTACAAGAAGAATGGGACAAAATTGGATCTAATGTAACAAAAACTTTTTATGGAGTCAATGCCTCGACGTATGAAAACAGTAATTCAAGTAATTTAAATTATCGTATTTCATAATAAAACAAATAGTGAAAACCAGACTTTTTTGAGTCACTGTATATTTCGACAATCATTATTTAAAAAAATATTTAAATTATTATTATTCTTGTGTGTATCCTCCACTTGACGGTTAAAATACTATTAATTCTTTATTAAATATTGTCTAACTTCTTCTTTATTAGTTCTTTTAGATTCATTTTTGAATATACGCCTCTTCAAGTTCTTTACATCTTTCTCAACTTCTTGGCTGCTTGATCCAATTGAGTGCTGCCACAAGGTTAATATCGTTTACTCATATCATTGAAGATATTCTTGCTTTTACATTTTATTACTTTTGACATCGTTATTGAAGAAGATCCAATGTGACCAAAGCACGTCATCAAAGAATAAAAAACTCTAATACTTCTTATATTTAAAAAAAATATTATAAAAATATAAATTCATTTCAGCAAATAATTATTCGTAACTCTTAAATGGGTATAGCTCTCGAGAAATATTTCTCGAAGAATATAAGGTATCATTTCTCTAAAAAAGTTAGAGAATTTGGTCAAATATGGGTAATTGCAGTTAAATATTTTGTTTATATTTAATTTCTATAGTGGCCGTAGAAAGCATTCGTACACTTGAAGATTTCAAATAATTGAAAAAGTTCTTATTCCTTTCAGCCATACGCAATTTCAAAAATTATTTATAAATAATTAATTTCCATATTTTTTATACTAAGAATCGTATACTAAAAAATTAACTAAAAATTGTACTACAGTAGAACCCTTCTATACTATATTACTATACTACTTTTAACATAAAAAAATAAATTTCACTTTGCTACAATAAATAATATCACCCAATAAGTATTCGTACAGGTATGTACAGTATACAACCCCTTATAATCATTTTTCTACATTTTTCTACACCATGTCCATGAGTGCTTGTCCATGATCAGAAAATGTAGTATATAGACATTTTGAAACAAAATTTGTTAGTTAATGCCAAAAATATGGGTTTTAAAGACAAATATACTTTTATGTAGAATAACGACCCCAAGCATACAGCTTGGAATACTGAGATGTGGATCTTGTATAATATACCGGACCGACATATCTAAACACCATTACAAAGTCCAGATATTAATCCTATAGAACATTTATGGGATTATCTTGAGCATATATAAGAAATTGAAAAATATCTAATAAAAATAACTTAAAAACTGCGCTTCTAGAAGAATGGGCTAATATTCCACCCTCAGTAACGCAAAATTTAGTGAATTCAATGCCTAGCGATTGCAGGCAATTATTAATGCTAAGAGCAATTCTACTAAATATTTAAAATATCGGTATCTGCTATATATTTACAACCTTATGCATAGTCAAGTAAGTAGCTACTAACACGCTACTAGTGTCTTAAATAGCAGCCAACTAAGTAAACTGTATGCATAGTCGAGTTAAAAGATTACTATCCTTAGTGGGATACTAAAAATTTTAGTGGCGATTTTGGGCATGTTTAAGATTATTTTAACCTAACTATTAACTAAAAGTATACAATTGCGTTTATTATATTTTTACTATTGGTAAATTCAGTAACATGGGTAAGTAGTATATACTAGATAATTAATAAACTTAATTTAATTACTCTATTACTTGGGTTTGAATTAACAATTAATTAATTTAAAAATTTTAAATATTGGAATATCTGAGAAATTGATATTGGGTATAACGGACACAAATAAAGCTACTAAGGTTATTTAGTCGACGTTTCGAAAGTATTTATTCTTTCATCCTCAAGACTCCATAACCAGATGTAATAAGTATTTCTCGCTTGAAAGACAATCAAAAGATGACTCGGTAAACTTGGGCAACACTCAAACAAGTCAACAAAATTAATGACTATATAAACTATAAAATACTTAACATGAAATGTAAATAAACTCTAATAACACTTGTAAAAATAAAACGCCATTAAAAAAACCATATTTGCAAAAGTGTAAAAGTTGACTAGTCCAAAGATGGACGTATTTTTTATATTGATTGTACAGAAAAAGTACGTACCTAATTGTGTAATTTTTCTGCACAATTATGTGGATTAGTTACATATTGAAGTGATCTTTTTTTGATTTCCAAATGTGATAATTTTTTAAATAAAATCCTAAAATTAATCTATATTTAAATTTTAATTTTTAATAAAATTTTTATGCATAAAATGGAAAAGTTAAACTGCACCATACGCGTTCATATCTAATCTATTAACGATATTTTTTTCCAACTTTTAACATCCAAATTTCGAAATTTTTTCATATAAACTATTTTGATCAATGTTTTTAATATCCAAATCAATAATTCAATATCATAAATCTTCAATGAAATTAATTAAATTTATTCTCCAAACACAAAAATCGGAATATTAAATTCTCAAACTATAGTGGACGAAATTTCTATAGGAACACCATGATTAACTGAAATATTTCATTTATTTTATAAATACAATCTTAGTATTATAAAATAATGTTTCAAAAACTAAAGAATCATTACTTTGATTCATGATACATGATTGCATGTAAGCAAAATTGCATGATAATACTTTATAAATATTATTATGCTGACTGAAGTAAGGACGAAATATCTATAAGAACAGTAAGTTTTCCTTCGTTCTGCTTTATCATCTGTATATGAAACATTATTTTAATATTTTACGTCCAAAACTAGCGAAAGATGTACATTCTACACAGTTTTATAGCTTGGAATATGATGCGTTACCGTAGTGTTTGTAATAAACTTGCATATAAGGGGATATGGTAGTGTATATAAAGGTTACGTGATATTACATATAAAGGGAAAGCACTGCGCACCGCTTTCTCACTATATATACAACAAAATAATTTATACGAATCGTGACCTACTATCTTGCTACGGCGGATGTTGATAAGATGAGATAAGATGCTGGGACTTATATTATATTCCAACCCGTTCTAAAAAAGTTAATGTTTATTTTAAAAGTGTAATCTTTGTTACTTATCAGTTTATGTTTTTATTGTGGAAAGGACCTGTCTTGGACGTAAAGCTAGATACAGTGACTCGCTGGGGAAGTGATATTTCGTGTTCGTAAGCTATCAGAACTCGCTATCGCTTTCCCCAGCTCGTCTGTAAATAGCTATAGTACAGTTGAATTACAATCATAGTAAGTATTGAAGATAAAAAAAAGGTGTTTTTAAGTAATATTGAAGCATGCCGCGTGGAAAAGTTTTAAATGTGGAAGAAAAGGTAAAAATAGGTGCATATCATGGTGCTGGTTTTTCTATTCGAGAAATAGCACAAAAAATAAATAAATCTAGTACATGCATTCATAATTTTCTAAGATTACGCGAAAAATATGGCAAAAGCCACTACAGTAGTGGTAATACAAAATTAACAAGACGCGATCATTCCTGTATTTTAAAAGAAGCAAGAAGAAATTATGCAAGTGCTAGTGAAATAACAAAATGTGCAGCTGTCTGTAACCACACGACGTGTTCAGAAAATATTACAAAACGATACACGGTTAAAATGGACTAAAATGGTAAAAAAGCCACCCCTTACACAAGATCATAGAAATGCAAGGTTAGAATTTGCCAAAAATCATATGACGGGGACGGGATGAAGAATGGAAAACTGTAATATTTTCGGACGAAAAGAAGTTTAACTTAGATGGTCCGGATGGATTTAAATATTATTGGCATGATATGCGTCAAGATAAAGCCGTAAGCATGAGCAGAAATTTCGGGGGTGGCATTTAGCTATAATTCTAAAACACCAATATGTAAAATTTCTACAAGAATGAATGCAGACAAATACATCGATCTTTTAGATGACATTTTAATTGAGTTTATCGAAGAAAATTACAACGATAACGTTATTTTTCAGCAAGACAACGCAGCAATACATAACACTAAGAAGACTCGAGAGTGGTTTCAACAAAGAAATTTGTCACTTATGAAATGGCCTTCACGATCTCTAGATCTGAACCCAATTGAGAATGTTTGGGGAATGTTATCACGTGCAATATTTTAAAATGGAAAGCAATACTGCAACATTAAAGAGTTAGAGAATGCTATAAACTATGAATGGAAAAAAATCGAGAAAAACGTGTTGGAAAAATTAATAAATAGTATGAAAATCAGAATATTTGAAGTAATTAAAAACAAGAGCGGTAGTACGAGTTATGAAGTTCCAAATTTAGTTCATTGGAACGAATTTAAATAAACTGTTCCTATAGAAATGTTGTCATATGTTTGTGTGTTAATTTGTAATTTTTTGTTTGTAATAAAAATTAAACAATTTTTTTTATTTATGGACATCAATGTTTTACTTTCTATTATTTTTCAATTGTTTTCTAGCATCATTTTCATTTTATTAAAAAGATTCTTGTAATTTTTATTAAAAATAGCAGTGTTCTTATAGAAATTTCGTCCACTTATAAACGCAAAACTATACGGCAAACTACTTCTCCTCAACCGCTTCGGGGCGGCCATTTTTGAAAAAACCTGGTTTCCACCGCTCACCATTGCGTCCTTAACTAGTTGGCGGGAAAACCAGCAAATACAAATTTATTACAGTCTTTAATGTTAGTGTAATAATACTTATTGGGTAACGATCATAACAGTTTTTTTTTATGTCAAAAGTTTTTTCAATTTTGGAAAACTCTTTTAAATGTTTTATAAATAATTTTCGAAATTACTTATTGCTTAAAGAAACGCGACGTTTTTAGTTTGAAATCTTCAGGTGTACGAATACTTTTTGCGATCACTGTACATCTTACCTTGAATCTAAATGCAGCCAGTTTAAATACAAATTCAAGAGCAAAAGCGGATGTGAAAATCATATTAAGTATATCTAACGCCATTGAATAAAATTCCGGTTGCCTATGAAATTTCATAGCCAATGTTATGGTGTTAACCAAAATTAATACAAAAACGGTGTACTCAAAAGGACTTGAAGTTACAAGCCACCAGACTTTATATTGTATGCGATGCTTAGGAATGTATCTTCTTACTGGTTTTGCTTTTAATGCAAATTCAATACAGTTGCGTTGATTTTTCTGAAGACAACAACTCTTGTATTCTTGCTCGCCTTCGCTTTGGAATGTAACAATAACGAAACCAACAAATATGTTTACCATAAAGAAGGCAATAATAATAATATAAATAATATAATATATTGCCACTATAGGACGATAATTATGTATTCTCCCGTAGTTTTCGTCTTTTGAATCAATGGATACATATAATAGGGCAGGCCAACCTTCAAATGTAGAAACCGTGAATAAGGTAAGCATAGCTTTAGCGACATTGTCAAAATGAAATTTTTCTGGTTGCCAATCTCGTATTTGTAATTTTGGAGATTCAATATTTCCCTCTTCGTAAATTAAAAATGTACCGCTAAAATTAATTTTTGATGATAAATAGGTGGCAAAATAAAAAATGTTAACTTACTTGCATTCATTAGCTGTAAGTTTGGATTCATCACTGCATTTATAAAATTTTCCCTAAATTCATAAGTAATACATTAATAAAAGTTTCGTAATTATAGAAATATTAAATAGAAGTGGTTGCAAAAAGTCATGCACAAATTTACATAAGGCAACAAATACTTAAATAAATAGGAATTAGAATAGTTCGTGCTATGTACAATCATTTGTGTTGACGTGCAAAATATCTGAAAGTGTAATAATGAAATAATTTGTAGTCAAAATTCACTTGTAGTCATAACTAGTAATAAACTGATAATAATAAAAAAAAACAGATGAAGAAGTAAATCTACAAATTTTGCGGTGTTAGAATTCTCTTGCATAGACTTGGTTAACAACCATCCGCACAACTACTATAAGCAGCGGTTGCCGATTCCCCAATGCAAATGCTATAGCAAATTTGTCAAGAACTATAAAAATCGAAGTTGTTCAAAGCCGACATAAGCTTACCAGCATCTACAGTGCCGACAGACGTGCAGGCAGATAGAAACGGTGTTCTGCGTATGAAGACTACCAAGGGTGCCGCCAAGGAACAGCAAAGGGCACGATCCCAGACGGCGCCCAACTACGGCCAAAACATGCAGATCTACCGTCATGTGCAGCACTAAGCGACGACTATTACCTTAAATAGCTGTACTCCAATAACAGCGAACATGAACTGCAGAAGGTAGGTAACCAGCATGATATTGCCGATCGTCTTAATGGCTACTATCACGCATTTCACTACATACTAGCCATTAGCAGAGTAGGCATGAACGATGGAACAAACGAAACATAGTGTCAATAAAATATGAAATTAAAGAGGAAGAAGAAGGTGTAGTAGAAGAGCGAGGCTTCGGTTGGGGCATCGCGCAGCCAGCCGGGAACAGTCAAATGCACCCAGGGTAAGTCGCGCTGCTGAGGGAGGGATTCAACAGTCAAATCGGCTGCGTCAGTGCCCTGATCTAGATATGACTACAAGTGCGGAAAAGCGCCGCTCAGCTTACTGTCCTGCAGATTTGCACACAGCACTGCACAGACACAGCGTGACATGCGGGTTAATATGTAGGCCGGGTTTTCCAACCTCAAGCTTACTTCCGCAGGTCCTAGCTCACAGGTCATAAGGTTAATTAATATTTTGTAAGGGTATCTGTAGTATAGGAAACCCATAGGTGCATTTGCTTATGAATAACAACGGACTGCTGGTGCCTACCTTAAATAACTGGACTCCTATTACCGCAAACATGAACTCAAGTAGGCAGGTAACCAATACAATGTTGCCGATGGTCTTTACCGCGACTATCACACACTGGACTACACGCTAAGAATAAATACATATCAGACAGCTAATAACCGGCCCCCGCCTCCACCACTCTGTTACCTATATTATTAATATCATTATTTTGCAGAACCAAAATGGTCTGCATTGTAAAATTTGACATTACCTTCAGTCCTTTAGCTCTGTTAATTGCTCGAAGAGGTCGCAGAACACGCAATACTCGAAGTATTTTCACAACAGACAATCCGTCTCTGCAAATATCAACAATATTTATTCAATTATCAAGAGACACTTTTTAATATTTACCTATGAATTGTAGATACTAAAGACACGCACACGACAACCAAATCTAAAACATTGAATGCTGACCGTAAAAAGGCACCCTCGTGCAATATGCATCCATATGCAATTGTCTTCAACAGTAACTCTATTGAAAATATGGTTGTAAAAAAGTAATCGCAACGTGACAGCGCCTAGTAAATTGTAATGAAATTAAATTTAGATTTTTCAAGTCGACCATATTTTACCAAGTTTAAATCCATATTAACATTTAATGGATCTTCCAGGACCAACAGCGCCGAAGATATTAAAATGCAGGCCAAAATTATATTACCAAACCAGTTATGATTACAAAGCCAATGGCAAAACACTCGAAACCTTTAAATAGTAATTTAATGTTAAAAACTTTTTATACACAAAAATTGTTGGTGGTTATATTATATACACTATTGTCGATAACATCCAAACCCCTTGGAGCTGAAAATACAGATCTACTAAATGCATAGGTAAGGTTGGATTGAAAGTGGTTTTCTAAAAGTGCGTTAAGATTCTATAAGGTTGTAGTACTACGAACAGATTGGTGCAGGGCTTGAACAGTGTCGGAGGAAGCAAGCGGGGCACACTTCAACAACAACCTACAGCACCAATGCCTATCACCTGTTTGTAGGAGAGAAAATGAAGAAAGATGATGCTGGAGGAATCGGTAATTTCTTATTGCTGGTTTTTATTTCTGACATTCGTCGAGGTCGAGCGGAAACAACATCCTCCTCGTCCAGATCTGGAACCACATGCACACCACACACGTTACTCTTATGTTTAAAATAGACATAGCTGCAAGAAGTTTTACGAACTGAATTTTAAAAATCAATAATAATAATAAATTGTAGTTCACTTATGCAGCTATGTCCCGTTTCTAAGGTGCGTACCTGTTTTTATAAGAAAATATAAAGAACGCGCTGCCTTTTGGAATTGGACGATGTTTCTTTTTGATGTTTATCTCTGACATTCGTCGAGGCCGTGCTGTTTGTTTAGTAGGCTCATCTATTTCATCGTCTGAAAATTATCGCCATTTCGTTTTTTCCTAGCTATGCATCTAACCTTATTAATGCAATGCTAATCTTTTTAACCTTAATTGGTTTAAGGAAATCATTTTTAAAATCCAACCTACCGTTTTCATTTTCCAGTTTTTCGTCTTGTTCTTCTTCCTCCTCCTCCTCTTCTATTTCTTCTTCTTCCTCTAATTCTTCGTTTTCATTATTCATGTTTATTTTTACTTGGGATTCCATTTCTTCCTCGTGATCCGATCTAAATATTTTTCATAGTAATAATTGATAATAGTAATAACTGATATTATATAATAATTAATATTTTCACATTTGTATTAATGTTTCATGACAAATAAAATGTGGTTATGTTTACAGGTATACAAAAACTATAGAATACATTCAGAAGCACCACAAATAAATAGAAATTCTAATTGTCACCTGGTTACAATGGTTATATTAGAAATTAAGAATAATATCATATAGCAAATAAATATCTGGAAATACTAAAATAGTCAAAATCTAATTGGCTTGGAAACCATCCGTATAGAAACAAGATGGCTTAAAA
This sequence comes from Cantharis rufa, assembly GCA_947369205.1. NCBI lineage: Eukaryota > Metazoa > Arthropoda > Insecta > Coleoptera > Cantharidae > Cantharis > Cantharis rufa. The sequence continues at coordinate 15,382,032 of OX376309.1, read as the reverse complement.
TCCAGTAGCAATAGTTTGATAAATCACCAGCATTTCAATTTTTTATTTCAGCGGTGTATATAATACATTATTATGTATGTAAGCTTCCTGTTCTTCTTTTTATTCTCATCAGCGCATCACTAAGGCCGAATAAAAAATCTACAATTTAACGTCGGTTCCAGTTGATATAGAGAAATAATTTTCGCGTTGGTCCTAACTACTTCATACACCGGATTTAAAAAATTTAACGATTGACAATTCGCTAGGTTAAGTTGGTTACTGCAAATAGTTTGAGCTTATGCGTTTCAAACCAGAAATCTATCTTCTGAAATTCTAAAATCTAAGATTACTGAACCGAGTAACCGGTTTGACTTGGGGTGAATTAAGAATTTGTTTAAAAAAAATAAATAAAAAGTAAAGAATAAAAAGTGACCAACATCAGGAAGACCAGAAAAAGGTTTTTTATTAACATTTTAAGGACGAGGAAATTAAGTCGAAATTGACCATTTCTTATGTAAAAAATTTGTACATGAATCAATTCATTTCCCACGTAGCAATAGCAAGTAAACATGCTGGGATATACATATACAGCAACAGTCATGAAAATTGTATCAGTAATCACTTCCGAATTAAAATAACAATTCCAAATGAAATTTCAATAATCGCACACAATATAAACACAATACGCACACAAAGCTAGGTTTTTTAAAACAAGGGGTCCCCAATCTTTAAACCGAAGATTGTGCGCAAAAAAAGTGTTATTGAGCTTATGAGTCTAGCTTTGTGATTGTGTTCAAAAATGAAAATGTAATTTTGAGCTTAGGAGTTTCAAACCAAATAGTAAACTCTTTATCTAATTCTATTCTATTTTCACTTTTTTACCTCCAATCAATTTAAAAAAAAAATTGGAGGTATGGTAATCGAAAAAAAATTTCAACTTTTTTTTTTGCATTTTCGAGATCACCGTGTTCAGAAACGTAAAGATCTGCAAAAAGTAAAAAAAAAATTTCTGTGTCGGTCTGTCTGTCTGTCTGTCTGTCTGTCTGTCTGTCTGTCTGTCTGTCTGTCGGTCGGTCGTCAAATTTTGTCGATCGATTTGCTTCCGAACCATTCAACCAATTACGACCAAATTTGGTATGGTGGTAGGGTTCACGGTGGAAAGGTGAAAATAAGGTTTTCGTCGCGATCTATCAATCAGGAGTGCCACCACAAGAAAATAATACGGGATTTTTTAAAAATATTTTGTCTTGCGATATGTTATTTTAAAGGCCTTAAAAGGCTTTATCCAGAATAGGTAAATTAATCTTCTATCTGTCGTCTGTCAAAAATCACAAGTTGTCAAAGTTGAAACTTTAAGAGTGAATAACTCAAGAAATACTGAAGGGATCTTACCCAAATTTGGTACGTAGGTACATTGATCCTAATGGATATGAGAGCATATGTAATCCTTCGATAGAAATCAGTAATGCAACATGAAAAAAATAAAATTAACTTTTTTGTCAAAAACATGAAAAAAGTTTTTGTCGATCGATTTTCTCCGGCATTTCTGCGTCGATTGCAATCAAACTTATTGGACGTATGCCTCGTGGGCTGGAATGGTGAAAATAAGGTTTTGCCAGAGAAATCTTCACCAGGGCCACCACAATAAAATAAATATAAAAAAATGAAAATGTCGTCGTATCTCCGGAAATGTTTAACCGATTCAGCTAAAATTTGGTGTGTCGATGGAGCTTTGAAAGTATAAGTATTGGTGAGAAAACAAACCGAGCCAATTGTAACAGGGCGGGGCAGGTCAGAAAAATTATAGAAAATATTAACTGAAATCTTAATTTATATATTTTTTGTGAGAATTTGTCAGATGGCTGGCAAAAATAAAACAATATATTCAAAATTTTAATAAACGTCATAATTTTGTGACATATGTGTCAAAATTAGGTTAATGTTGATTTGTATACCGAGTGCAGCATAAGAATTGAGTTTAGGGCTTGTAACAATTAATTTTAGAATACAAAAATAGGTGGTTCGGTGGGAAATATTTTATAATATCGTCGTACGGACTGACGGAACGTTACTTTATAAGTAAAAGGTTCTGCCACTAGGTAGCGACCAAGTTTAGGCTGTTTGTTAAATTTTTTCGCAAATGTTTTCAGAATCAGTAAATCGACAGTCAGTAATTTACAAAAATTTATTTTCGAAAAATCCGCTAGATGACCGAAAAAATTTGTTGTACCAATCTTGGAGAAATTTTATTTGTGACTTCTTACGGTATTATGTGACGTATATAAAAATTTTGGAAAAAATTCAGTGGCGTACAAAAATAAAAAATTTTTTTCATTTTAGATTTTGTTAAAAAAACTTTTATAGATAGATTTAGGGTAGGGGGTGATACATATAGATATCTTTGCCAGGGCTACCGATATCTTTGTTAAGGCTACCACAATAGATAACAAAAATGAACATTATGTCATCGTATCTCCGGACAAAATTTGGTGTGCTGGTGATTGGAGGTATTGCGGCAGAGAGTGACGATATTTTATTATTAAGAATAATATAATAAACTTAGAAATCGATTTTATAATTTGGTAATAATTTCCAATGCAATTTTCATGACCGCTACTCTATGTACAGAGTGGCTCAATTTCGATCCCTCTTATGGGGAAATCGGTAACCATTGGAAATATCGAAAAATGGATGGCGCATCCTCGATCTCTTTTTTTGAGAAAAGCCCAATGGACAAAACCGGAGTTGGCTATCTTCTTTTGTTTTCGAGTTATAGCCAAAAATCCGATTATTGGACTTTTTGATAAATGTCGATATCTCGGTTGTTTTTGAAGTTTTCAAAAAAGTGTTAACACTTGCTTCAGGCACTTTTTTAAGGGCAACAAAATGGGCTAGAGAGATTTTAAATATCTAAGTTAGTTTCCGAGTTATAATATAAAGTTGTGTTTTTTTAAATAGAAACCATAGTTGATTGTGATATTTTTGAATAGCATTTTTTATCCTCTTTTCAATGATGTATAACATGTGGGGTCTATTATTACGGGTTCATCCCATTTTCATAAAAAATATAATAAAAATAAAAAATATCAAAAAATTAAATATGATATTTTCCAAAATTGCTATTTAGTAATTCTTTAACAATTCTGGAATTATGGGGTGGTGCACCATCTTATTGGTAATACAAATATCTTCTTTCCAGCAAGGGTAGATTATCCAAATACTCTTCAACAAAATGTTCGTTTAAGAGTTTATAATATCGTTGGCCATTTAGATTTTCTCTATACGTATAATATACTAAAACATGATTGCCAACTACATACAGCACACCACACACTAAAACCGAACCGTCCTTGCATTTGGACGTCAACAGTACGGTGAGGATTAACATCAGGCCAATAGTGTTCGTTATGCCTGTTAAATATACCAGCACTGCTAATGTAAGCTTCATCTGTCCAAATAACATATGAAGGAATTTTCATCTTGTTGACATTTTAGCCCATACCAATTACAAAATTCCAACCGTCTCTGAGCATCTCCTGGTTGTAGGTAATGTTGTTTTCGTATTACATAAGGCCTGAATTTATGTTTTTTTAGTATCTGCAAAGCTTTACATCTTGAAATTCCTGATTCAGTTTCAATTTGACGACTCGAAACTGAAGGATTTTGAACTACAGCTGCAATTACATTAATGACAGTTTCTTGAGCATCTTGAATATTATAATTTCCTGATCTAGGCCTGTTAAAATTTCCATAATTAGTAAGATTTCCTTTGAATCTATTAAAAATACTGATCTCTGGTTGTCTTATTTCAGGATAACTATTGAAATATGCTGCACTTGCAAGACGAGCATTATTATTAGTTTTAATGTAGCACTCCAACATATCAAATTTTTCAAAGTTTTCATAAGCCATTTTATATTTACGTAAAATGACCAGTAAATAATAATATATTATTATAATTAATAATAATTATTATTATTATTATAAGTAGGTAATAATGATTATTTAATATAACAATGAAACAATGACAGCAATTCCCCAACAATTAAACAAACATTAGCCTACTATAAAACATGTGGTGAAAATCTTTTAGGTGCCAATTTGGTAGTGTTTTGTTTTGAAAAGTTATGTATTGAAAACAATAAGATCTTTAGTTTGAATACTTACTTTAATTTTTGTTACGTGCTTCAATTTTTTTAGTGATTTTTTTATTAAAAATGTTATTATCATATTTAATTTTTTGATATTTTTTATTTTTATTATATTTTTTATGAAAATGGGATGAACCCGTAATAATAGACCCCACATGTTATACATCATTGAAAAGAGGATAAAATATGCTATTCAAAAATATCACATTCAACTATGGTTTCTATTTAAAAAAACACAACTTTATATTATAACTCGGAAACTAACTTAGATATTTAAAATCTCTCTAGCCCATTTTGTTGTCATTAAAAAAGTGCCTGAAGAAAGTGTTAACACTTTTTTGAAAACTTCAAAAACAACCGAGATATCGACATTTATGAAAAAGTCCAATAATCGGATTTTTGGCTATAACTCGAAAACAAAAAAAGATAGCCAACTCCGGTTTTGTCCATTGGGCTTTTCTCAAAAAAAGAGATCGAGGATACGCCATCCATTTTTCGATATTTCCAATGGTTACCGATTTCCCCATAAGAGGGATCGAAATTGAGCCACCCTGTACACGCTCGTACGGAACGGAAAGTTCAATATAAACAATTCAGTTGAAACGATTTGAGGTTTTTTTACGTAATTCGATGCAGTGAACACGAAAAAACCAATATTATGTCCTCTCAAAAATCATCTTCAAAGTCATGAAGTCATAAACAAAAAGAAAATATTAATAATTGATATTAAAATAACGAATAATGTACAATATAAAAAATGAGAGAATGAAATTAAATTTTTTTTAATAAGGCGGTATAAAACCCTATTTCACGATTATTTTTGATCTTCAGTTGTATATAATTAAAAAAATATGAAAATGTAATAAAAAAGAGGAAATTATATTCAAAATAAATTAAAAAAGTAAACATTAGTCAAGATCAACGTTAACTCACTAGTTAAATAGATATAATAAAGGATATGAACGTGTTTAATGAACATAATGCTCAATAATAATAATAATAATAAGTGACATATAGGATGACGGGATATTTCTCTAAGGGACATTTCGCTAACACTTCAAAATTGTTACTAAGTTATCTGTATAATTATACCATTATTGTGTTTCTGCAATTAGTAATTTTTAATTGATAAATTAAAAAGTTTATTCTTTAGTAACAAACCAAATGCGGTAGTAAAATATCCTAGTAGCGAGTTGTTTTAGAACCGACATAATATAGTATAGTCCAGTCAATAGAGCGAAAAAAAATGGGCTTCACTTGCAAAAGGTATAGGAAAGTTTATATTTTGCATGATTGTTCAGTTAGGTAAGTTATATAAAATTCCAAGTTTTCGACCTTGAGGGGGTTCCGCTCGCTCCGCCATCTTGGTTTAAAGGGGTGGAAAACCACTCTTTTGCTATTTTCTGGTTAACGGTACCAGATACGCCAAAAATTCAAGAATACAAAAATGTAGAGCGTAAAATTCTGCATATTTTTTTGTTATATACGTTTTTATCTAAGATTAATGGTTTTAGAATTACAGCACGTAGAAAATGGGCATTTTTGTAAATTTCAAAGTATTAGTCGCCAGTGATGTAGTTATGGCGCTATACATTGGCCGAGATAACTGTAAATTACTTTGTAGTAAAGAAATTCAAATTACTACTTATTCTAAGTTCTACCATGGACTTAAAGTTTTTCTCACTTGCTCTTATAAAATCAAAGAGAGCACGCTTTGCAATAAGCTGCCCAGGGTTGCCGAACAATTTTGGAGCGGGTACAAAAATAGATCAAAACCTTTTTAAAAACAATTCTATAGAAATAAACTTTGATGAGATAATGGATGCTATTGTTTCTCTTGATAAATTCTTATCAAACGACAAGAATAAATTTCGCTTGATTGCCATTCTCCAAAAATAACTTCAAGAACGCAACATAGTAATGTAAAAGATGTCGATGACTCTGATTCATTAACAATAATTGAAACAGCAATTCAAATGCTGTTTCAATTTCAATTTCAAAATGCTTCAAATTCAATTCAAATTGCATTCTTCAGTTTTCGTTATGGGTGAAAATTTAGATGTGCTTATTCTTTTAACTGCGCTGGAAGACATCTTTAAAATGCATATTTTTGAAAACCCGGCAAAGGAAAAATTGTAGAGAAAATTGACTCTCCTCGTAGTTTACAACATAGTGACGTAGCTAATATCATTTTATTTTTGCACGTATTCAGTGGTTGTAACACCATGTTTTGCCTTTTCTATAAAGGCTAAGTGAAATTTGTCAACCTTTTTGAGAAGAATAAGTCACTGAGTACATTGAAATTGCAAGAAAAATTGAAATTTTTAAAGAAGAAGATGTTAATAGTGAAGATATCGTCTATGCCGGGGAACAATTATTGGTGATCGCACTTTACAGTTTAACTGGTTATAACGTAACTTTAAATTCTCTGCGCTATCGACATTTTGTTAAATTTCTTACAGAAAATAAATTTACATTGACCACTTTGCCTTCTACAAGCGATGCTGCATGATATCATTCCTTACGGACTTACCATCAAGTTCAATTATGGTGCAAAAATTCTAAAAACGCAACTTATTAGGGATGGAAACATTCTAGGTTTAGTCTTACTCCAATCCCTATGATCGAAGATCCTGCAGCTGAAGCTTTATTAAAATGCATTTCATACAAATGCAAAAAAGGATGTAGCACAGCATGTAGTTGCAGAAAAGCAGGGTTAAAATGTTCAATTATATGTGCAGCTTGTACAGAAATTTCATTCAACAATTTTCCAGACATTCTACTCGGCTCAGAAGATGAAGATGATGCACCACCTGAAATACATAAATCAATTTCTCTCAATGCGTGTGCCAGATGATGAAAGTGATGCCCTTGAAGAACAAGAGGAAAATTTTCAAGAAGAATTTATAAAAATTAATAAACCACATTCTTCAACATCGATTGATACAGATCAACCGGGTCCATCGATAAGTACAAGGAGCTCTAAAAGATTAAAGCGTTAATCATCATAAACCATACTTATGTATTCATCGTGGAGTACATATGCTGTATATATACTGGGAATACCACGTTAAAGAAACCGCGCCCTTTCACTCTACCTCTATGGTGGTATGGAAAATAGTAAATAGGAAGAATAAAATTGGATAAAAGGGGAGAAATTACATTCAAAAATAACATTTTTCGATAAATTTACGAATATGCTCATTTTCTACGCGCTGTAATTCTAAATCCATTAATCTTAGAAAAAATGTATACGACAAAAAATATGCAGAATTTCATGCTCTACATTTTTAGTTGGCGTATCTAGCACCGTTAACCAGAAAATAGCAAAAAAGTAATTTTCCACCCCTTCAAACCAAGATGGCGGCGCGAGCGGAACTCCCTCAAGATCGAAAACTTGGAATTTTATATAACTCACCTAACTGAATAATCATGCCCAATATCAACTTTCCTATACCTTTTGCAAGTGAAAACTACCTATTGACTGGGCTATGTAATCAACTGTCAATTTTACCTTTCCGAGTCGTACATTTGTCCATCTTCAATGTATTCTTCTTCTGCATTTTGTTCTTCTATTCCATCACCTTTAGGTGCAGCCTCGACTGCGGCTAATTTCGCCTTTTCGGCCTATAAAAAATCTTGTTTTATAATTTATAATTCTTCGAATATTACCTTAAGAATTTTTCAACAACAGTAGCCGATTTCATTTTGCCACAATTTAATTTACGGTAGTTTCTGGAAGTTATTACTTAACGGATACTAAGTAGACCTTATCAATATTTCAGGAATCCCCAAAAATGTACTCACTTTTTACAACATAAATGATTTCAAGTGATCACAAATAAAATCCACTGAAAATATAATTATTATCGCAAACGTTTTCACCATACTATAGCATCATTAGGTGATAAACTATATAAAGAAAAGTAGAGAAAATCCTTTTAAATTGCAAGAAAAGGGTTGTGGGAAAAAGAGTTATTTATGAAAAAGGAATTTTCCAGGAGAGGGGGGAGGGGATAAATTAAAGTTGGGGTAGAAAAATAATACAAATAAAAAGTACTCTGCAGGGGGGACAGGTTATTTGTAAATACAAATAAGAGAGAGAGCTGTGTTATATTTGAATCATCAGAATTACAACATCACTTTTAAAATGTATTTTAAAATGCATTTTTTTAGCTTTACTAAAATATTGATAGGATTTATATCCAGTTACACTACTTATGTAAACCATGTATCCGTCGATTATTATGTAGACATTATGCTATTTCAAAATGAAGCGGTAAGCGATTCAATAACATGCATTATTCTTCGAGCATATTATGAAACTAAGCAATGCCTAATTTCCGGTGGGGGCGTATTTAGGGGTGTAAATTGATTTTTGAAAAAAAATGAATTAAGTGCATAAGAAAATTGCTTATATGACACAGTAAATTTGTACAAAATGATATTAGTTTAACGGCTTCAATAACGGCCAAAGTCCATTAGGTAAATCACATATTACAATTTCAGCGGCGGCTCGTCAAAGGAGACAAGAAAGGCTTAGACTCTTCTAAAATCCTAGAGTCTAGATCTAGAATATTAAACTATTAAAATTTAAAAAAAGCGCATTTTAGGATATGAGATCTATCAAAATACAGATACTCCTTCCACAACACTTATCTAAGAAATACCGTGAGGCTATTGCAGAAGCAACATCCTTGGCTTAGAACATATATGTAGATGGTTTAGCCATCAAACAGACTTTTATTGTACCTTAGTCTCCTTTGTGAATCATTCATCTTGGTATACCTGCAAATTGTATTATCCGAGATAATTTTGTTCAATTTATTAGAATAAATGCCTCCTCAAATAAAAAAACCGAGAGCCGCCACTGGGTATTAGAGTAAATAAGAGTATAAATAAGTAATAAATAAATTATTAGAAATATTACTTAATTTAGTGAAATTACAAAAAATATTGTATGAAAGGGTTGCGCGATGAAAATTATAATTGAAATTAGGTCGCAAATACTGAAAGGTTGAGAAACGCTGCATCAGGCCCAATAATATCTGTAGGATTTTGTATATTGGTTGAGCACTCCACTGAGTACTCGTTAGATTTAGGCATTACTGTTAAGTGCACTTTGGGTGCTGTAGAGGCCATGAAACCTATGGCTATACTGAAAAAAATAGTCGATGAAAAATTAATTACTTTTGCGCCGATAAACAATATGATGAACTATTTATTTCAGTGTATCAAGACTTTCTTTTCGAGCAAACGGATAATTTTAAATTAGATGATAGATATGGAAATTATGGTTTCAGCAAGAGGATGCAACCTGCTACATTTAATGAAAAATTGCCTGTTTTTATATTTAATTTTCCCAGACACATTATTTTCTAGAATTATTAGAAATATTTGGTTATTTTTTGTTAGAACATACCTCTTCTTCTTCTTTCTCTATTGCCGTTAACGATTCGGCATCAGCCAAATTATCTACTGCGATAGCCAAGAAAACGTTTAGTAGAATATCTATGGTATATTAAGGGATAATACAACATTTTTTTTTAATTCTGATATTTTATAATTTGTAGAAAAGGATACAATTACCGACAATGAAAAGAATGATAAAATAAATACATGCAAGCGCTCCAGATCCTTTAATTCCTCCGTAAGCGCGTATACCATCATACATTACAGCATTCCAGTCCTCACCAGTCAATATCTAAAATATATTTAATATAGAAATTATTTTTTAAACTTAATTTATAAATAATAACGCTTACCTGAAATACAGTAAGTAAACTTTGCCAAAAACTATCAAAGTTGTATCTTGGTTTATCTTTTGTTGCATGAAAATTAAATTTTCCTCCAAACACTTGCATTCCTAATAACGAAAATATGACTATGAACAGAAATAACAAAAGTAAAAGCGATGCAATGGATTGGATCGAATTTAAAAGAGAAGCTACTAAATTTGAAAGTGAACGCCAATATCTGAAATGGAATAATTAGAATAATAATTATAGCAATAATGACATTCACATACTTCGTAACTTTAAAAACTCGGAGTAATCTAACACAACGTAACACGGATATACCTAATGGAGGCATAATTTTTGTTTTAGTTAGAATCGTTTCCGTTATGCTTCCAATTACAACAAAACAGTCAAAACGATTAAATAACGATACAAAGTATCCCTAAAAGAAAATGTTGTTTAGTCTAATTAAAATGATGTTAGTTCACATTAGAAAACTACAAATGTTTATTTGTTGTTAGTTGTTTTTCAAAATTTTCTTCATTTGTAAACTTTTTACGGTTATACAGCCACTTTTGTTTGCTGGGAGTCAGTAAATCTTATTTTCAAGTTATTACATTTGGAATGGGTATCCCACACCAATTTGTCAATTTGATATTTTCAAGAAGGTGCCGTGCATATACCTAGAAGTTAAATATTCCTTCTTCTTCAAGTGCCATATACTACGCAGTGCGTATGCGATCACTTGGCTGAAACCAAGATGACGTACTAGGGAATTTAATTAATGGGGTGGTTTCCCGTTGCCTTCCCCATAACCCACAGATTTATATAGGGCTTTAGATCTCAGCAGTGTATTTATAATAATAACGTTTTTTATAACACGCAAAAAACGCTGCGAGAGCGGTAAAAAATACAATAACATTGCATCTAAAATTTGTAAAACTATAAAATTTCTAAAATAAAAAATACAGAAGATAAAGTTTATATTTTAGAAATTTTTTAGTTTTACAAATTTTAAACATAGATATTATATTTTTACAATTATTTCATTTTAACTAATTTTATATTACGGACTTTGTTGCGTATGACCAAATTGGATATTCTTTCCCTCCATGTAGCCATTATAAATATACTTAATCAAACATTGCATCATCACGATTTGTATAGTGAGTGTACTTAATTTTTTGCCCCGCTTTAGGGCCCATTTTGTTCTCTTTTAGTCTTGACTATGGAAGAATAAATCTTCCGAAACGTCGGCGTCGGCACATCAAATCTTAGCAGTTTGATTTACTATATTCCAATATCCCGAGATCCTTTTTGCATATTTACAGTTTTTGGATGAGATATTTTTCGTTTAAAAAAAATATTATTAGCACATAATATACTATGCTAAGTTGAATATTATTTACCTTTCATTACCTTTTCCTTTAACAACGAGAAATCGAATAGCACCAGTGGAAAAACTAAACGAATTTCTGTATCTTGGCTACCTTGGATCGGAAAGAGAAATTAGGAGACGCGCTGCAATAACACGTGGATCTATGTATGACCAAATTAGAGAAAATATAGATTGACAGGCAAATTAGCGTGAATTCGTCTAGTTGTAACATGACAAAATGCATTTTGTCATTTACATTTTTTTACAAGCTTCCCGACTGAAACGCCACTGTGTTTTTTTAGTGTTTGTGGTTGGTAACTACGGAGTTATCAATAGGAACGCCATTGCGCGTAGATTTCTTCAAGGATTTGCGTGTAATCGTTCGAGTTCATTTTTAATTTCATCATGTATGTGTTATAATTTAGTTTTGCCGTATAACGGGTAAATATAATTTTTCCGACTAATTAATTTGTGTTAACAAATTACTTTTAGCACCCAGGTTACGGGTTAATTCAATTTAATTATAATTATTCGTTTTGGAAATATAAATATGGTCGCCGCACATTATGAGTTTATCAAGATTGGAAATCTTTTCTGTATTCGACATATGGTGGTTAATGTTGCGATGGCTAAAGTTTTGAATAACCATCTGTTGGAGGATTTGAAGTGGATGAATTAAGTGGTAGCAATTTCCCGAGGAATGATTAGCTTTGTTATTTTGGTTTCGATGCCGATGGTTGGATTTTTGTAAAATTTGTAAGAGGCTTTTCCTTATGAATTCGGTTGCGCCTAAGGGGTCGAGATTATTGGATTGAGGAGTCAGACTTCGTGGACTTTAATTGTTACGTTTCCTTTCGATCTTAGACATGGAGTTATGTTTTATTTGATATGCGAGACTTCGACTTTCAGCAGATGTTTGGTTTATGAAGATGCGACAGTAGAAATTAATTTGAATTTGCAGTTACACTTTCTCTATTGATGAGTTTTGGAAATGGCAAGCATGTTGATTTTTTAATAAGTATTTTGTGTTTTCTAAATTGTAGACTTTTTTCCTGGATGGTGGACCAACGTAATGATGAAGTAAGGATATTGAATTCGAAGGAGAGACACTTGCCTAGTCGTGAAATTGGTAGCATTGCATTCAGGGTAAGTCTCTTAGAGATACATTTACTTATTTATTAATGATGCTGTATGCCAGGTTCTATTTTTAATATCAATAATAACCGAGATAATGAATTCCGGTGTGCAATTAATTTCTGCTAGAGCATAACTTCGTTTTGTTGATTTATCCTCCTCAGGGATGATCAATTGTATTTTTGCTACATAACTGAATTTACCCCTCAGGTGGATGTCAGTATTTTACCTTGCCTTTTATATTTTATTTTGTTTTCTGTTATTATAATCTTCAATTAAATAGCAGCTTATCTTGATCATTATGTGTACGTTTTATGTAAGAGTAGTGAATTAATTAAACATTGTCGCCAACATCTTTCTTTCTATTTGTGTTTCTACGATAAGACTCTTCGTTTCTTCAGGTTTTATTAGTATTGACTGGCGTCCACATAACATCAGGTTTTTCATTTAGCTGATAAGATATCTGAGTACATGGTTGCGAATCCACGAGGTTTTTCGAAACACCCCGCTTCTCGAGAACTGCGTTTTAAGTAACACAGCTAGCTAACACGTGTAATAACATCTACGGTTAAGCAAGTGGCATTGTGGCAAAAATTTGAGAGCAATTGTTGGTACATAGTTCAGACCCTAATTTTCTTGTACGGCGTGGAGTCATAGACCATCAAAATGGCAGGCAGGCGCCACCTTTGAAATGTGGTGCTGGTGACGTATATTGAGAATCTCACGGACAGCAAAAAGAGCAAACGTGCATGTCGATATTGCATATGACGACGACGCATCCTGCAATATTTTGGACACGTGATGGGTAGAAATAGGTCAAGCCTGAAAAAGTTGATGTTTTAGGGAAAGGTGGAAGGTAGGATAAATGACCCATTCGGGCAACAGTAAGAGATGCAGAAAACCGACAAAAATGAAAGAGTATGATTGGCAGCTGTGAATGAACCATTTGGATCATCTTTAGCTAAAAGGATGCGACTAGAGACAGAGAAGGAGAAGCCAATGTATTTTTAATTTGTAGTACTATAATAAGGTATAAAATAAGGTTAGTACTATATCCTCAAATTTTGTCAATGAGTAAATAAAATAATCTGGCGTCAGTTTATAAAATATCTTGTGTATATTTGTGTACAAGCCCCTGATAATCTGTCAATGAAATCAAATCCAGTCAATTAAGGTCACGAATCAAGTGCACGATCTTTTTAGAGCTAAAAAGACTACACAAGACAGTTCTGCATCAAATTTTCTTCCAATTATTCACAAGCAATGGAATTGTCATTTACAGCTGTGCTTTTCTCTGAATCCCGATTGGAATTGTGTTAGTAGTTTATTTGATTCGACATATTCCCTTATCTGAGCACACACTACCTGTTCCAATTGCTTGCTGAAATCATTCATTATAGTTATTGGTCTGTGTTCTTCCAATTTAACAGTACCAGGTACCTTCCTTCCAGGATTCACTGTAGACATTTTAAAATTTTCTGTCACTACTCCAAACTCTAAGGAGATTTACTAGGTTTAACAAACGGATTACTTATATTTCCCAGTAAAGTAACATTACTGCACTATTGAAATAACCATCCAGACTTGATTTTTTCGTCTATTTTTTTTACGATATCTTCTAGTTCAATTATATTAGGTGTGCTAAAAAGTTCCCGGCAAAATTAGATAGTTTTTCAAACACAAAATTTTTATGTTTCGAAATTCTTTATTTAAACCAAATATGCTCCATTTTGTTCGGAAACCCTTTACCACTTTTCGGGTAAAACCATTATTCCATCACTGTAAAACTTCTGTGATTTAGTTTAAGTAGTTTTAATAGGCTTCGTTTGAAGCCAACTTTATACCATTAAGGGAACTCTGAAAAGATCGAAACAAACGATAATCTGATGGTGCAAGGTCCAGGATATACGGTGGATGCATCAAAACTTCCCAGCCAAGCTCTTCCAGTTGTTCTCGGGCCACAAAAGATACGTGAAGTCTGGCGTTGTCATGATGGAATACAATACCCTTCTGATTGATCAATTCTGGCCGATTTTTTGAATCTCTTACTGTAATCTAGTAAACTGTTGATAGTAGCGTGCAGAATCAATTGTTTGAACAGCTCACAATAACGAATATCTTTCCAAACCCACCAAATAGACCTTTCACCTTTTGATTGGTGAGTCCCGGCTTTGCCACCGTCTGGAAAGCTTTACCTCGCTTCAACCACGATGTTTTGCGCACAATGTTCTCGTATGTAATCTATTTTTCATCTCCAGTAACCATTCGCTTTAAAAATGGTTCGATTTCATTACGTTTCAGCAACGATTCGCAGATGGAAACTCGGTTGAGAAAATTTTTATGCGTCAAATCATGTGGCAACCAAATATTAAGCTTCTTTTCGAATTTATATTTTTTCAAATTGTTTGCAACTATTTGGCGATTGATGTTTAGACTCTTGGTGATCTCTACAGTGCTTAGATGACGGTTTTGTTTCACAATTTCTAGAATTTCCTCCACTTTTTCAATGAATGGCCGACCAGAATGTGGTGCATCTTTCCAGAACGATAACGCGCAAACCATTATTTTGCTCCAGTTTTCGATAAAGCATCTGGACCATAAACTGCACAAATTTTTTTACGAACCTGTGCGGCGTTTTTTCCTTGATTGAAGAAAAATTGTGAAATGTAGCGAATTTTTTCTTTATTTACTTCCATCTTTAAACAGCAATTTTTCACAACTGCATGATCCGAATCAAATGATTTTATATTTAGTTTTTAGCTAAAAGTGTCATTTTTCCAATGACATATTAATATGCGATCAGATAAGTAGTTTCAGAGATAATCTACTTTGAAGTCATTTATTGTCTAATTAGGCCTGGAACTTTTTAGCATACCTAATATTTAAGAAGTCTTTTATTGCCAGTGTTAAATAGGACAGATTGTTGGAGATACCGAGGCAGATGGCTAATGAAAAGCTTATATGAGAACTACAAAGCTATGGTCAAATTTTAAGTTTAAAAGGAGTTAAACAGGGCTGTATAACCTCTCCAAATCTATACAATATAATATATAGTGAAGCAATAATGAGGAAGGTTCTCGAAGATTGGGATAGGGGTTTTGCAATAAATGGTGTAAAAATAAATAACCTACGATTTGCTGATCACACAGCTCTCATTGCTAGTGGTGCTGAAAAATTAGCACAATTAATCACTACGCTAGAATATGAGAGTTCTTAATATGGGCTACTTCTACTTAATGATTGTTGACAGGAAGGCGTCAAACAAACCACATATTGAACAAATAACCAGATGTGAAGTGGTGAGCCGACATATTTTGTCGCGTTCGAAATTAATTAAATGGGGGTTGATTATAATAATGGTTTAATTTTTGTAAATAAATTTTCTATTGTTGATTTTTAATCGTCCTGTATATTTTAAATTTTTAATAATGTTAAGTTACTAGTATTTTTGTTAAGTTTAAAGATTGTAAAATATGTATGTATGCTTTTTGATAGCCGATTGCCAAGAGAACGGGTGTGAGTTTGTCCGTTCAAAAATTAATTTAATAAAAGTTGCGTTTAATTTAAATAAAAGTTTTGATTTTTAAGTTTTTAGGAAGAGTTTTATTAATTGGAGTTACCAAATATAAAAATTGATAGAAAATTATATCGCAATATATCTGAAATTCATGATTACAATCGACGGATATTGTACATCCGAAATTAGACATCGCGTAGAAATAGCTTGAGCAACAGCAAAAAAACTACAAAAAATATAGGCTGATAGACACATCATACGTAACACTAAAAAAACATTGACAAAAACATTCGTATTCCCCATCCTTCTCGATGTTCCGGAAATATGGATCATGAGAAAAATTGACCAACAAATGGTGAATGCTTTCGAAATGTAGGACTGGAGAAGTTTATTGAGGGTGTTTTAGATGAAAAAAGAAACAAATGTCTCAATTTTAGAAAAAATTCAAAAGCCGAAAAAACGGCGAAAGCGATTCGGCAACGTATATTCGGCGACCCGAAATTCGGCGATTCCAATTCGGCACCGGCATTTCGGCGATTCTCATTCGGCGACAGAAAATTCGACTACGTCGATTCGGCGACGGGAAATTTATTTAAGTGCTTAAATTTATTAAAAAATTAATTTTTTATTTTTAAATTATTAAATATTTATTTACTATCACAGGTATCATAATTATGGTATTATATGGTGTTATACTTTTTAAGCAATTAAACAAATTTTAATTCATGTTATAATTATAAGCTATACCGCGAAGATATTCAATAACATTATTAGAATTATGATTGGTTATCTTCGCCAAAATTCGAGATTCAGCCGCTTCGTATCGCGACCTTTTCTTTTATCCGGCTAGAATACGTTCGTATTCTGTGTCGAAAGTTTTGTCCGCTAAAAAACTGCCCAGCTTCAATAGTAAGGTTTTATGGACATATATACCGAAGAGAACCCGACAATATGGAAAGATGGATTATGCAGGGAATGGTCCAGGGTAGAAGATCACGAGGTTCCTCGCCAAAGAGATGAACCGACCAGATCAAAGCAATTACAGGTGGCACACTAGAGCAAACTGCTAGAAAGGTTCGGAATTGAAACTAATGGAATTATAAGAAGAACTATCGAAAATAATTAGTCTCAGAGGGTTACGACGCTTCTGACAAGAAGCAAACGACTAAGAAGAAGTATGTACTAGAAAAGAACGCTGAATCGGAAAAATGCTGTTGTTGCCAGTATGTAAAATGCAATATCGGATAATTTGGTATCCTTTCCGACAAGTGTCTTCCAATATTGTATTACTGGTATTGTTTTTTCAATGTTTGATAGTTCCATATTACAATATAAGTTTAAATCTGTATTAACGGGCGACATTTAAAACCCGCGGAATGGGATGGGACTTACGGGAAGGAATCACAACGCGAGAGAAAAAATAGTACCGCATTCTTCGTTAGTATCTAATTTTCTATCGCAATTTTATTAATAGCGCTATAATGAAACACTAAAATAAGTGACGAAGCTTCAAGTGTATTCACATATTTTATAGGTGTATTTTTATAATACACCATCTTTATTTGATGGCCTTGTTTTGTCATCTTTAGAAGGTAAAACCTTCTAACTTCATTTGTTATGTTGACAAACTTTCTTCCAATTCCTGCACATCTCCCTCTTTAGCTCTTCTTTTCTTTATTTTACATATATATGGTTAGCTTTCTTTCTTTTATTCGTGAATTTTTTTCTTATTTTGCATTTAATGAAAAATTCTGCTTTTTCTATTTCTGATCCATTATTTATCATTTTCATTCATCGTCGTACTTGTTTTATATATGTTTTAACTTGTTTTATGTCTCTCTTGTATTTCCCTGGAACTTGGTCAGACGTTTGCTTTATAGCATTTTTCATAATTTATCATTTATCTCTATGTGTGATGTTCTTCTAATATAATATATACATTTATTTTTATTTATGTTTTAGTTTTTATTTATGTCTCTAAGAATTAATGATTGGGATACAACATGAAATATGAGAACATCGGAGAACAGAACGAGAAGAAGACCGAAGATTACATGGCGAGACCAAAAAATGATAAACGACCTATTGTCCATGAGGGCAAAAGACTGGAAGAGCGAAATACTGCAAAGACAAAGATGGGCAGAAATTGTCAGGACCGCTATAATACATGCAAAACTGTAAATGGGAAGATAGGCACAAAATACAATGAATTAATTGGAAATACATTACGGTGAGGAGTGATCCACTGTCAATCAAATTTGTACATCCTGGAACAGAATAGCAATATTTATCTGAATTTAAGCTTTATGTTTCGGGATGGGACAAAATCCAGTGGCCACAATCTCGCCAGACCATATCCCGCCAAACCAAAATCCTGCCGGACTGCAATCCCGCCGAACGAAAATCCCGCCGGACCCCAATCCTGCCGAACCAAAATCCCGCTGCATCAAAATCCCGCTGGACCATACGTAGGAACTCAAATTATATTAACTTCTAGCGCAAGCTTTATTCATTGTGATAAAATTTATCATATTATTTTTATTATGATAAAAAATATATATTTTTTTATTATTCTTTTAAAAATATTCTTCAAATATTTCTTAAAAAATTCGAGCTACAGAATTTTAAAATTTTTGTCTCAAATTTGCATTCATATATATTTCATATTACGAGGGAGATCCACCCTCATCCTAATAACACACTTTGTTATATTTTTGATATTATTAATATTTTTAGTAAGTACAGCGTTTGTACAGGAGGGGACCGGAGCGGAGGATACGGAATAAAAGAAATTATTAGTAAAAATTCTTAGAACTGTATCCGCTCTTCCCTGCACTAAAGCACCTTCTTTAATTTACAAAAAAATTTATAAACTTTTAAGTTTTCCAATGTGAACAAAAAGTGAATATATTATGGAATAACTACTTACCTGGAAACCTAAACTGTACATTTTCAAGAACATCTCCAGAGTAAAAAGGGCAATGAAAAACATGTTCGTGTTTTCTAAAATAAAAATTTGAAAATATAAATTTAAATATGAATATATTTAATTATCACCTTGAAATTCGTCTAGCCACATTGGTTGACCATAATATTCGGTAGCTAAGACACAGGTATTTAAAAATACTAAAATAATAATTAACCAATAAAATGTTTGTGATTTCACTGCTTTACGACAAGCTCTTCTCATTCTACGATTAACCCGTTCAAATTCTTTTTTATGTTTTCTAAAACTGGATTCTTGCTGAATTTCGACTTCCCCTAGTTGATCTGTCGATTCCATTTCGTTCACTTTTACTTTATTATCCTGAGTTATTTGTTCATCTCCTTCAGGTTCAATGTCTTCTGCTTGGGTTATCCAATCCATGTAACACCGAACGTCTTCATCAATCTGTTGTTTTTCTCTAATTTTGTAAAAATCTCCTCTAATTCTGGCTTTCTCTCTTTCTTTAGAAAATTCTCTAAAATATAGATGACAATTGATTTGAGATTTAAAATTTAAAGTATTTTAAATTTACCCACTTAAGACACCAAGAATCAAATTCATTACAAAAAATGCACCTAATATTACCATTGATACAAAATAAAACCATTGCCATGTTCTCCCCAGAGAATCTTGAACCTATACGAACATCAAAATTGTATTAACAAACTAAAAAAAATTGTGCTAATTTGTTAAATTGACTTTTGCGCAGGCAACGCGATTATATTAATTAAAGCAGTATGAAGTTTAACGAGAGTTGAAAAAGTTAGTAAGTTACAAATGGGGGGTGATTTTAAAATTAATTAATAATTACATTATAAAGCACTTCGGTCCAGCCTTCTAGAGTTATGCATTGAAAAACAGTCAACATAGATAAACCAAAATTATCAAATATTGTAATTCCTTCGTGTGGACCATCAAAATAGAAATCACATCTCCAGTTTCCTTCCATGTCAGAACAATTATAGCCAAGCCCACAAGGTGTTGGACTTTCCATCATTTTATCTAACAAAAATTACTTTTAGTGATTAAATATTTATCTATTTTTAAGGATTACTTGTTTCATTTTCAAAACAAGTTTGATGCATTTCACCAGAGAATAATTCGAGTCCAATAATTGCATATATAATTATAACAAACAATACCAACAAAGCAATATGTAATAAAGGCACCATGGCACGAAGAATCGAATTTAATACAACTTGTAGACCTAGTAACAATAAAATTATGTATAAAAACTAAATTAGACATAACCATGATCAAATTGGCTTACTTGGAACACCTGAAACGAGCCTTAAAGGTCGTAAAACTCTGAAAGCTCTCAGAGCTTTTACGTCTATCGTACCTTTTGTAATAAATTGTAGCACTGTAGTGATAGTTCTAAAATTGATATTAGATAATATTTAAATATAATATTAATATTCGATAATTTACCCTATAACTACGATTGTAAAATCTAATAAGTTCCATCCGTTTCTTAAATAAGCACCAGTGTGCATTATAAACCCGTACGCTATTACTTTCATTATACATTCTGACGTGAAAATTACTAAAAATAAATATTCAACTTTTTCCTAAAATGTAATAATTAAGCACGTAAATTTATGAGCCACATTAGAATTACCAAATATCCGTTTGTAGCATTAGAATCACTGCAAGGAAATGGAGTGTACACTGCTAAGGCAACACAGTTGGCAAAAATTGTAAGTAAAATTAAATATTCAAACGGTCTGTAAATTTAATTCAGGAAAATCTTTTCAGTTTGCATATTTATTAAAAAATACATTTACATTTATATTAAAACATGAAATACCAAAATAGCATTGTAATAAAATGTCAACATTGTGAATAGAGGAAGAGGAAGATAGTAACTTTTGTAAAATAACTTTTGCAATGTTGTGCAGAAACAACATAAGTCAGAGACGAAAAAGAATTATTTTAACAGCAATCTTGTAATTTAATAGCACAATTTTCATGCAAAAATTTCGTTATTGCTACAGCACTAAAATACATAAAATGATAAAAGATTATACACAATAGTTTTTCTGTTATTTAGGTTTTTCTAGCTCATGTAAAATTTGCTTTTAATGACTTATGTTATTTTCGAAACACGATACAATAAATTATAAAACAATGATCAATAGCTACCAAAATAATTTAAAATTTATAGTAAAAATTAATTTTTGTTTTATTTAGCACGAGGCATCCCTTTGAAATTGAAAATTTTTTATTTATTTAATTTATTATATGTATAATTATGTCCCCGGATACTCTTTACATAACTTAGATGGTGATAGAGGACACTTTTCTAAGAAACATTTTTAACAAATATTTTTTTACATTCAAGCCCTCGAGAGTTAGACCTATTAAAACACTTTGTTTAATTTCCACTTTCACATGGCCATAGTGCGGAAAATATTGATTTTTTAATAAAAATTAATCAGTGCCTTTTTAAATAGTGTGAAGTAATCTACAAACTAGCTTCAAACATGCTTTGCCTAAAATTAACGGTTTTCGAGTTATGAATTAAAATAAGTAAGAAAGTATCTTTCAAAGATAACATTTTACAAAAATTCTGAGGCCCCTGTTCGGATAGAAAATTTAACGGACTATAACTTCTATCTAGTAAAAATTTTTGAAAAACCATTCCCTTTCACAGATAATCAGGAAATAATAAACAAGGCAGCTACAAAACAAAAAATTCAAGTCCCAACTCGAAGTCTTGAACTTAGAAAAACATTTTGCTAAAAATGTTTTTAGAAAAGTCTCATTTTCCCACCTAAGTTATATAAAGTGTATCCGGAAACACCCTGTATAAAGGGTATGAAATTAAAAAAAGTTTTTTTATAATTTTAATTAAATGGGTTTGTGTTTACGCAGTTTGAATTATTCTTGGGTTTAAGTTTGTACTTCTGATGAGCGAAACTATTGTTCTTTAATAATCTGTATTTTGACGACATGTTTCGTATATTATATTTACATTATCAAGTCTTGAAATTAAATTATCAATGCCTTTTTTAAGTTGAAGATTTAGATATTTTTTTTGGAAATTTGAAGAATTTTTTAAGTTAAATTTGATAAGCAATTTACAACTTTGCTCAAATCATATCATATTAAAAAAATATTTTTGATTAAAAAATTGATTTTCAGTGGATAATGAAATTCCATACGACTGTTATTTTGCTCCGAGATAGCCCTTACATACCTATATATCTATAACAGATTATTATTCTATTTTTCTTAAACATTATTATAATATTTTATTATATTATTATTAGATATTATATCCGTGCTTCGGAGGGCACGTAAAGCCGGCAGTCCCCCTGGGTTGATGATTTGCCCTCATCAACAAAAAATCCAGGGTTACGGGCACATCTGAGACGAGCCCAGCAAGCTACCTCAGATGTAAAACAATTAATATGCTCACAGTCTAATAATGACTTCGGCTTCTCTTAGAACTCCGAAGTCAAGGCAAACAGGAATAATCCTAGCCTAAAGTGGAAGAAGAAGAAGAAGAAGAAGAAGATATTATATAAACAAAAAGGAAGCAAAAAATAGAATATACAAAAATTCATCCAAAAATATATGATGATGTATGGATGTATAAGTTATGATCCATACACAAATGGAAAAAATGGTTTCGCAGAGAATGTGAAGAGAAAATAAACAAGAAGAGAATGGCAAGATATAAATAGATAGAGACGAGTGACAAAGAATGACTATAACAAATTACAGTAAAAAGAGAAAAGAAGAAGGCAAGTTATACGAATATAAGAAAAATAAATGGTTTAAAGAAAAGATGAAAGAAATAGAAGAATGCAACAACCGAAAAGATTTTTTGGTTTTATCAAAACATCAAAAACAAAAGAAAACTAAACGCAATCAAAATAAAGAAAACGAGAAACAACAAAGGCACACTAAAAAGAGAACCAGAAAAAGTGAAAAAAATTTGGTCAGAACGTTTTCAGAAGTTACTGTGCACAAGCAGAACCAAAGAACGAGAACAAATTAAATTATAGTTTCGATAGCGGACAAAGACGAAATATATAAACCAGGTAAGGAAGAGATAGCACAAACAATACAAAGACTTAAAAATAGAAAGGCACCAATCAGCGACAAGATGATGGCCGAAATGATTCAGAAGCGAAACATTGCATGATGAAATCAGTTCACCGCTAAAAGGATCTGGAACCAGGAAAAGATGCCAATAGCGTTTTTTTACATCTTATGGATTGCACAGATTTAAAGCAGGCTTTCGATAGGGTAAAAAGGAAGGAACTGCTAGAAGTTATAAAAGAGATAAAGGTACCGGCAAAACTAAGCAGATTAGTTATGATGACATTGGAGAAAGCAACAGTCAAAATAAAAACTCCGGCAGGCGAAACAGAACAATTTGAAGTGAACTGTGGCGTTAGGAAAATCAACGTCTTATCGCCCACATTGTTTAACATTGTACTTGAAAAAATAATTAAAACGGGAAGGATAATAAATAAAAACAGCAAATAATTGCATATGTCGATAATATAGTGATCATATCAAGAACAGAAAGAGAACCGCAAGACATTTTCAGTGAAATAGAAGGGCCAGCAGATGCGATGGGCCTCATAGTAAACGTGGAAAACACAAAATTAATTTATGAAGTGTCAGAGAACAATATAGTATGTATAAACTAAAAATAAACAATTGAAGTTTCGAACAAGTCACGAATTTCAATTATATTAGAGTTCATTTAAATAGGAATAATAGCAGTACATTGGAAGTTAGAGCAAAGCTTCAAGTTGAAAGCAGATCATATTTCGCAAATCGACAGATACTGAGAGACAAGCAAATATCAAGCCAAAACAAAGATCCAGATATACAAGTATCTGATAAGGCGAATGTATCTAACACAAAGAGAGGAAGAGAACCTTAGATTCTTTGAAAGAAAAATAATTAGAATTATTCTGGGCCTGAAAAGAGTGGACGACAAATACAGAGCGAAAATGAACTACGTGATTCTTACATAGTAAGATTAAAATGGTTAGGCCACGTCATGAAGAGTAGCGACGAGGAGGTATAAAAGTGACGTTTTGGGAACCTGACGAATTCAGACCCAAAGGTAGACCGAGACTACGATGGTTGGACGGTGTGATGGAGGACTTGAAATGGATTGGAGTGACGGACTGGAAACAGGCTTACGGCGATCCTATTACAGGTTATGAGAAACAGTACGGCTTGAATTATTTGTATTGTAATTTGATGAGGACTAATCCCCATCCCAAAAAGGATTTTGTAAATCCCGAATGGGACAGCTCAACTCAACATGAATGTAACGGTATTAAATTATTATTAAAAATATTATATAAAAAAAAAATTAAAAACGGATTTTGGGTCGCGCCGCGGCCCGTACCGGACCGATTTGGACGAGCAAAGTCTCGTTGGATAGAGCGAGGCGAAGCTGAGCCGTAGGTGGTCGCGCACGTGACGATTCGACGCCGGAGGCGGTGGCGAGCGCCGAAATAGCGCTATTTTTAACGGTCGATTTCGAGGACAGAACCACGGCCGAACTGCCTCTACAGATTTTGCCGGGCGAGGTCTCGTGTTCGACGCGCCAATGATCCGCATCGTGCACAAACGATCTTACTTTTTGCGAAAAAATCTCCCCGCGACGTGGTAAGGGCGTGGTAAGTTGAAGTTTTATTTTTGCGAAAAATTTTCAACGAGTGCGAAGGGTCGCGCCTTGCTAGGTGTTTTTAAATAGCGCACGCCCACTTTGGAATGTAAATTAATTGTTTTAATGTTTTGACGTTTAACAATATTTATAGGTAAAACCTATAAATGTATCGAAAATTTGAATTTTTCTTTTCAATATTTCATTTCCAGTTTACGGCTCCCGCGATTGAGATGGGGGAAATATTTATTCCAACAATTTTGTAGAAAACCACCACACTTAATCGATGCCGTTTAAAATTTGAAAATCGGTCCATAAATAAGACCACCACGGCCGAATAAAAAAAATTGTTATATTTTGTGATTGTTGCGCCGATAACACGCAAACCGTACAATTTTTGGAAAATGTTTTGCGGCTATCTGATTTTATTTTACAAGATGCGTCTTTTTTTGTTTTTCACATTTTGTCGAAAATGGCTTTATAGCAGAATTATTCGACGAAAAGCTTCGTCACAAAAATTTTTGTTTCAAATCCCGACTCTTTGCCGTACACCAAGTATGCGTGTTTTATGGCGGGATTGTCGACAAGAATTCTTCAAAAATTTTATCCTTTTTCATCATCGTTAGCGCGAAGTGCTAAATATAAAATAATATTTGGATGTATTTTTAAAATTTTGTTTTTCAAAGAGAAATTTTTACGCAAAAGAAAAACATATTTATAAAATTTAAAATTTAAAAAATAAAACACAATTAAGTAAGAGCGACAGACAATTATTATTTTACAAGCGGCGTCTATTTGTATTCTTCATAATCTGTCGAAAATCGCTTTTTAGCAGAATAAATCGACGAAGTGATAACTCACATAAAATTTCATTTCAAATTGCGACCATTTTTGCGGAACACATAAAGTGTCTCTTTTAAGCGTAACCGAACGGTTTTTTGAAAAACTCTAAATCAGGTTTTCGCTTTCTTTTCACGAATATTATCAACGTAAATATTAAAAATATTGAATTTTTAAAATTTCACAAAAATCGTTTAGCTCTAAAGCGGTTGACGCTTTTATAAGTGCTTTCAGGGTGAATTGACGGTAAAATTTTGTCGATGAGTATGCAAGATCGTTGACAAGATTTGAGCATTCAATAATTTTAACTTTTTTCCACATTGTTAGAGCGAGGTACTAAATAAATGATGTAATTCCAGTATATTTTTGGAATTTTGATTTTTCGCAACGAAATTTTTACGCAAAAGAACATAAATTTATAAAAATAATTCGATCCAAAATGCTTCTGTCATGGCCCCATCCGTTTCCGTTGTTAAATTTCAAAAATTTTGTAACAAAATTTTCCGGATAATTTTCCAAGACAGACATACTTATAATTTATAGGTATAATTACCTTGAAATTTCTTTTTCAAAATTTCGTTTTCATTTTATGGCTTTCGTGATTGCGATGTGAAAAAAATGTACCACATTAGTAGTATAAGATTGGGGGTGCTATGCACCCCCAACCTCTTTTTTTGTCACCCCCCACTACTTTTTCTCAAACCACGCCCCCTTTTCAAGGTCAAGCATTCTATTGGTCATAGCCACGCCCAATTTTCAAGGCCGAGCATTGTATTGGTCATAGCCACGCCCCCTTTTCAAGGTCAAGCATTCTATTGGCCGTACGCCACTGCCCACATTTCAAGGTCATGCATTCTATTGGCCGCAAGCCACGCCCACTTTTCAAGGTCAAGGATTCCATTGGCCGTAAGCCATACCCACGTTTCAAGGACGGTAAGCCATCTCTCTTTCTTTCTTTCTCACACGCACCTCAGGGTCACCTCAAGGCTATACAGTAAAAAATACATTGTAAAATCACCTCTCAAGGTTATCCAAATAAATTGATAGATACTAATTATTTTTATCACAAATATAGATAATACAAATCATTTTTATATAGTACGAATTTAAAATTGTGTAAAGACCCACCATATTTTGGTACATATTTAAAATTTAAATTAATTATTTTTATTAGGATTGCAGGAACTTAAGAAACAATATCTTAAATGTTTTAATTTAATTAATATAATATAACGTGCATAATATCTTACGACGCAGTATAATATTATCTCCGACGATAGTGGTATCTATCTATAGATGTTACAGTGGATGCATTAACATAATGGATAAAGTTTATTCTTAAAACTTTAAATATTAACAAGAAAATAATTATTTTAGTGTCTACAAGTGTTCACGTATTTATATTATAGGTATGTGCATTTTTCAAGTTCAATTAATTAATTTCGTGCTAGGTTAGAGCAGCAAGCTGAAAGATTATTGAAGGTTATTGCTCTAACCTAGCACGAAACTAGATAATAATAATATTTAAAATCTTTTTTATTTATGTAATTTTTAGAATGTCTACAACAATGTTTTCTTGTGATGTTTGTAAATTTTCCTTTACAAAGAAACGAAGTTTAAACAGGCATATGAAAGAAACAGTTTGTGGTGATCGTAAGTGTTATATATATTTATTAAATTAATACATTCTAACAAATTTTTATTTATTTATAGAATCACAATCTACGAGTAATTATCAATCAAATACAAAAAGGATTAAACTAGACAGTAAGTTGCATTGCCAACAATGCAATATTGATATCATAAATAAGTGTAATCATCAGAAAAGTGCGGAACATAAAATTAACTCTATCAATTTATTTGGTGATAATATACAATTGATTAATACGGCTTTTAAAAGTCGAATACAATCTTATCGCATTTTTTCAAAACATAAATATATTAATCTAAAAGATTTTTTTGATGACGTATTATTACAATTAATCGATTTAATTAAAAATACACTTGTTAAATTTGAATGTCTTAAAATAAATTTACAGCTATTTGGGCAATATACACAACAAGCAAAAAATCTATTTGATATTAAATGTTTTAATACGAAAAATATAATTACTACTAAATCAACAGACTTAAATGAATTGTTATTAACATTTTTAAATATTTTAAATTGTAAAATGTCTGAATTTAGTGAAAAAGATAGTGGATGGGCCTTAAATGAAATTTTATATCTAGAGATGAATTTAAATAACTTTAATCCGTTGCGTGGTGGACAGAATTCGTTTTTAGAGTTGCCAAAATCAATTATACTTAAAAATGCTGTTTTAAATATAA
The DNA here is from genome assembly GCA_947369205.1 of Cantharis rufa. Lineage (NCBI taxonomy): Eukaryota > Metazoa > Arthropoda > Insecta > Coleoptera > Cantharidae > Cantharis > Cantharis rufa. The sequence goes on along the minus strand of OX376309.1, from coordinate 15,354,331 downwards.
GAAACGTTCAAGATCATTATTGCTTTGCTTATAGTATTTTAGCTGCTTTCTGTAAACCGCAAAGTTATGATATCATTCCAAGTTCATATCCAAATATTTTTGAAAACTTAAATTTGCACGATTTACATTTTCCAATGAAATTAATCGATATAGAAAAATTTGAAAAATTAAATAATATTAGCGTTAATGTTTATGGATTAAATAAAAATGATAAAACAAAAAAATTCGATATTATAGGTCCTTTCCACCACACAAAATGTAAACTTTTAAAACATGTAAATTTATTACTTATTGATGATGGGTTGGGAAAATTTCATTATTGTTTAATAAAAGATTTATCTCGATTGGTATCCACTCAATTAAATAAACATAAGACACGAAAATATATTTGCGATGGATGTCTTCAATTTTTTAATGATGAATATAAATTAGTGAGACATAATGAATATGATTGTGGTCACATACGCGCTAATTTACCCTCCGATAATCAATTTCGATTAGACAAATTTGGTAATAATATTCCTTCAAATATTTTAAAATTTGAAAGTATCCAAAATCAACTTTCAAGTCCTTTTGTGATTTATGCGGATTTTGAAAGCTTATTAGAACCTATCGCTATAGTAACACCTAACTCCACACAATCGTACACTCTAAAAACTGAACACCATGTACCCTATTCTTTTGGTTACTATATCAAATGTAATTTCGATGATTCTTTCTCGACATATAAAACATATCGAGGGGTAAATTGTGCTTCAGTATTTATGGAATATTTAGAATTAGATGTAAAAAATTTATATGATAAATGTTTAAAATCTATAAAACCAATGATTGCTCTTACGCCAAGTCAAATCAATGAATACAATAATTCCGAAGTTTGTTTTATTTGTGAAAAACCTTTTACAGTTTTAAACGGTAAAGTAAAAGATCATTGTCATTTGACAGGAAACTTTCGTGGCGCAGCTCATTCAATTTGTAACTTACATTTTAAAAATCAAAACGTGATTCCAGTATTACTACACAACTTAGCTAATTACGATGTTCATCTATTCATCAAAAACTTAGCGATGAAAAATGAAAAAGTCGATGTTATAGCCAAAAACAAAGAAAAATATGTTTCATTTACAAAATATGTTTTAGTCGATAAAATTGTCGGTGACAGGGGGCTTCAAGACATTAATATTAAACTTAGATTTTTGGATTCGTTTAAATTTATGCCCACCTCTTTAGAAAAATTATCTAAAACTTTAACCAACGATGATTGTATTGAAATTCGAAAATTTTTTACCGACGATAATGAATTTAACTTTATACGTCAAAAAGGTGTATTTCCTTATTCATACGTTGATAGCTTTTCAAAATTAAACGAGACAAGTTTACCTTCCTCAGAAAATTTTTTTAATCGATTAATAAATGAACCCATAACAAGTGAAGATTATAAACGTGCGCTTAACGTTTGGAATTTATTCGATTGCAAAACTTTGGGAGACTATTCAGATATATACTTAAAATCAGATGTTCTTCTTTTAACCGACTGCTTTGAAAAATTTCGACGCTCTACATTTAAATCGTATGGGTTAGATGCTGCTAAATATTTTACTTTACCATCTTTGAGTTGGTCTAGCATGCTCAAGATGACAAAAATTGAGTTGGAACTTTTAACAGATATTGATTTGCTTCATTTTTTTAAAAAGGGAATTCGCGGTGGAGTCGCTGTTTGTGTTAAACGAAAAGCAATTTCAAATAACAAATATTTGAGTAATTACAACTCTTCAAAACCATCATCATATATTTTATATTTGGATGCTACCAATTTGTATGGCTACGCTATGCAGCAATATTTACCTCATGGTGGTTTCGTTTGGTTAAATGCTGATGAAATATGTGATTTAGATATAAATAAAATTTCAGATACCTCAGACGTGGGATATGCTTTAGAAGTCGATTTAGATTATCCGGAAACTTTGCATGATCTACATAATGATTATCCTTTCTGTCCGGAAAATATAATCCCACCAAAGGGAAAATCAGCTAAATTAATTCCAAATTTGTATAATAAAAAAAATTATATAATTCATTATAGAGCCTTAAAACAATGCTTGAAATATGGTTTAGTTTTGCGTAAAATTCATCGTGTTGCTAAGTTTAACCAATCTCCATGGTTAGCACCATATATAAATGTGAATACTGAATTTCGAAATAACGCGACCTCTGAGTTTGAAAAAGATTTTTTTAAATTATTAAATAATTCTGTTTTCGGAAAAACCATGGAAAATATAGAAAAGCGTAAAGATATTAAATTACTCACTCATTGGAGTAACAATAATAGTTGGGGTGCAGAAACCTATATTGCTAGACCAAATTTTAAAAATGTTACTGTATTCAATGAAAACTTAATAGCAGCTGAAATGAATAAGGTTGAAATCTTATTCGATAAACCGATATATGCCGGATTTGCAATACTAGACATTGCAAAAACTGTGATGTACGAATTTTATTATGATTTTCTACTTTCAAAATATGGGCAAAACGTAAATTTACTATATACGGATACGGACTCCTTAATTATTGAAATTCAAACAGACGATATTTATTCTGATATTAAACAAAATTTACATAAATTTGATACATCTAATTTTAAAGTTTCCAACATTTTTAATATTCCACGAAATCGCTCGATTTTAGGAAAAATGAAGTTGGAATATCCATCTCAAATTATTAAAGAATTTTACGGGACGGGGGCTAAAGCGTATTGTGTGATTTTAGATGATAATGTTACTATTAAAAAAGCAAAAGGGGTCTCTAAAAACACAATAAAAAAAGATTTAGATGTTTTAGATTATAGAGATGCGATAGAAAGTAAACAAGATAAATATTGTCAGATGAATGTTTTTCAATCGACACTTCATGAGATGTATACCGAGTTACGGAATAAAGTAGCATTATCATATTTTGATGATAAGCGTTATCTTAAATCGAATTCACATACTACACTAGCTTGGGGGCATGAGTCTATACGTCTACATGAACTTATTAAACACTTGAGCGAAGATTGAAAAACATTCATCTTACAATATTTGTTATTGACTGTAATATAAATAATAGTTGTAAATAAACCATATAATTTTTCTTTAGTTATACAATATTTTTTTGTTATTATAAGATGTTTGTAAAATAATAATAATAATTATAAATAAAAATATTAATTAGTATCGAATTTTATTTTTATTAAAAAATTAATTTCTTAATAGAATGGTTCTATTATAAATATATGTAGGTACATTATATTATACAACTTGATTAGTGTTTATCCACGAATTGTGACTGTTGTCTAATCCAAGCCACTTAACAAATATTTTCTTTTTCTGTCTTTTTAAAACTTTTTCTATTAAATAAACGTCGGGGTGTTTAACTTTTTGTAATTCTTGTTCATAAAAGCACCCCTTAATTTCCTCGTTGTTAATATCAGTTAGAAGATATGTTCTTGGTAAAGTAACTTTAACTTGAGAAATTTTAAAAATTTCATTGGACCAAGAAGGAGTATATCCTTTCGAGAACGCATGTCTATATTTGCTTATTCTAACACTATCACCAATTTTAAATTTGGGAGTTTTCGGATCCACAACTTTCGGATGATTGAACACCGTCTTTAAAAGTAATTGAGCATTTTTTTTATTAACATCGATCGGTTTTAAACCAGTCGTAGAATGCTTTTTCGTATTATATACGTCTACTAATTTTTGTAATATATCCAACCAACGATAATTTCCTCGAAGACTAAATTCTTTCCACATTAAACCCTTAAGGGTGCGATTGACTCGCTCGACAACGCTTGCCTTTTTAACTGAATATGTGCTGTAATGATTTATTTTATATTTCTTCATTAATTCTTGAAACTCCTTATTGTAAAACTCTTTCCCCAAATCTGTTTGCAAATTTTTAGGTATACTTTTTTCAAGAATCTTTTTCATAGCTGCTGTCACTTCATGTGCACTTTTATTTTTTAGAGGTTTAGCCCATACGTATTTGGAGAACACATTAATCACAACCAATATAAATTTAAAACCTTTATTTATAGTCGATAATTGAGCAATATCTACTAAATCTGCTTGAAATAAGTCGTTCAATCCTTGAACTAACACTGGTCTACGCTGATAATTTCGGCGGGCAGATCTATGTAATTCGTTTACAACATCTCTCTTTAAATCCACCATTTTAAAATATTATTTAAAACTGTGTGATTGTTGCGTTTCTTATTTTATAATTTTTGCTTCTCGTAATTCTTCTTCTATGGATGCGATTTCGTTTGTATGACCATCGTGACCAGCAGATCGGGAAGCTATTAAGAGTTTTAATCGCTCGACTATCTCATTTACATCATTAAAATACACAAACTCTTTTCTCTTGTTGTTATATTGTAAAAATAAGGGAGATTCTAGAAAACCAGCACCCCTTTTCTTTTTATTTGCTATTATATTCTTACTTCTTAATGCAGGTTCAATTATTGTTTTATACTTGGGCGTGGCGTTACCATTTATTTGATCAGTAGATGAATAATTTCTACGAAATAGATTGGTTCTATTCCCAATGTCAATATAGTTTTTTTCATCATCTGTACGATACCCCAACGGTTGCTTTTTAAATAAGAGTTCGTAAAGGCCTGGAGTTCCTATATATGTTAAAGACTTAGTACTGTTCGGTACTTTTAGCATAATATTGGGTCCTTCAAAATCAAGTAGTGAATCACCAATAGTAAATTTAGCAGTTTCCAAATTATGTCTCACTCCATAATTAAAATCGAAAACACCTTTCGTATCTCTTATCATATTCTCAACATATTCTCTTGGTAAAGGCGCATTAAAATTTTCTAAATAATCTTTAAATGCATTCGAATCCAACATATCATTCACTTCTTTAACTGTTTCATTATGAGCTTGGCTATATTCTTCTTCGGCAAACAGAGGATGTAAAATTGTTCGATTTAAATCAACAGCATCAGGTTCATGATGGTAAATTGCACCATCCATTAAAAATTCTGGTGGTGATCTATCGATTTTTGGCTTCACTTCAGATTTGCGTCCATATATTTTTTTTATTTTGCTTGATATATCTATATTATCAATTGTCGGTGTTTCTTCAGATTTTATTTTATTTATTTTAGATGTTTCGTCGAATTGTGAAACTAGTTTTTGTAAAGGCTCCGTGATGGGTTTATACTTTTTAAATAAATCTGAACTTGATTGCATCATGTCTGATTTAAAATTTTTATATTTCATTTTCACAGCTTTTCTCGCTTGAATAAGATCACGAGTTAAACCTTCATTGATTGTGGTCGTCATAGTACTAGAAACTATTCTAATAAATTATAGACTTATATATAAATAAATGTATCGAAACCCTTTCTATAACGTCCATTGTTGATATCACAAGATTTGTCGATCACTAACATTCCATATTTATTTTTCCAACAGATATTGCATAAAGTTTTAAATTGATTAAAAGTCATATCAACCCCCACATGATCATCATAAACATGCTTCAAATTTGTATTATCTTGTTTAAACAAAACTAGAAAATTTGCATTATCTCTTATTAGTTGCTTCGGAATTTTACTATATGTTTGACATAAGTAAAAAGAATCGAGATTCTTATGTCTACCAAAACTGAAGTACTCCCTCATAATGTCCTGATTGGTGCAAACCACATCATCAAAAATAAATATCGAATTTGGTTTAACATTCATGGGGGGAGGCACCTCTTTCTCGTTTTCATATTCAAAATAACCGATCTCGCTTAAAGGTTTTAACACTTGTTTTAAATATTCATATTTAGGTTGAAATACTGATTTGGAATATAGGTAAATATTTTCAAAGCGAAGTCCGTTGGGGTGAAGGAGTAAACACAGGAGAGCATTCGTTTTACCACAACCAGAATAACCAACAATCAACCCCATTTTTGAGTAACACCCCAATAAAACACCATGTTTAGGAAAGGTGTGTGTTTGAACATCGTGGTTTGATATGGGTAGCTGATGATGTTGTTTCTCTAAACGCATTTTTACAAATGATTTTGTTTTATAAATACTAAATTTATAAGTTTTATAAATTATAAATTAGTTGGTATGGGGGTATTTGGCAGTGGGGAACCAAATTGAGTCCAGGTCCGGACTAGCGGTATGTACCGTGTTATGCACCGTTATATACCGTGTCTACCGGTATACGGTATATAATACGGTATACCGTATTATATACCGTGTCTACCGGTATACCGTGTTATACCGTATTACGGTATATAATACGGTATATAACGGTATATAACGGTATATAATACGGTATATAACGGTATACCGGTATACCGGTGATATATACCGTATACCGGTAGACACGGTATATAACGGTACATAACACGATACATACCACTAGTCCGGACCTGTACTCCAATTAGGTTCCCACGGCCAAGTGCACCCCATACATACTATATCATATATAAACGCTTTTTTTTAGAATATCGTTTTAATACCGCTACGATATATAACGCTTTAAAATATTACCGAAATTTTAGATTTTAATAGCAAAACATTTTACTCGGGTGCGTTTAAAAGAAGAATATGAAGTAATTCACTTCAGTTAACATTTGTATCGACATGTTGATACATCGTAAACGTGGTGTTGGACTTGTTAATAGTATTATAAATAATTTACCCTTTGAATTACATATTCCGGGTTATAGGTATATAATTTATATTAAATAGTTAAGAATTATTAAATCAATAATTTATTTTAATTTTTCTAAGATTTTGTGGTCCTGGTACGAAGTTAAATAAGCGTTTAGCGAGAGGTGATTCTGGTATTAACCCTCTAGACGAAGCCTGTACAGAGCACGATATTGCCTATTCAAATTTAAAGGATATACCCGAAAGACATAAAGCAGATAAAATACTAGCCGATAAAGCTATACATAGGGCGATTTCAAAGGATTCATCGTTTACAGAAAAACTTGCAGCATTAGGTGTCGCTGGAGTGATGAAGGCTAAAGTTAAAGCTGGGATGGGTTTGAAAAGATCTAAAAAACCATCGTTTAGACAGGTTTTGAAAAAAACTGCAGATGTTTTACGCCGAAGTAAAAGTTCGGATTTATTAACTAATGCGAAAATCGCTCTTTCGACCATTAAGCAAAAACCTAAAAAACCACGAATTATTCCAATCCCAAAATCTGGAGGCTTTTTACCACTAATTCCCATATTTGCCGCTCTAAGTGCCTTAGGGGCTTTAGGGGGTGGTGCTGCAGGAATTGTTAAAGCTGTTAATGATTCTAAAAGCGCTAAAGAAAATTTAAAGGAAGCTCAAAGACATAATAAAAGCATGGAAACTATTGCATTAGGCAAAGGTCTTTATTTAAAACCATATAAAAGTGGACTCGGTCTATATCTAAAACCTTATTCAAAAAACTATTAGCGTCACTACCGAAGAAACCCTTATCAAATATCGATTTACTTCGCTATGTTAAAAAATTTAAAATTCGAAATTTTAGAGGAGTTTTTATGAAAAATACTTTACCGAAAAAAATACATACATTTGAGAGCGGAGTAGTTAATTTGGAGGAAGATTTTAAATCCGGTTCTCATTGGACTGCATACATAAAGCATCGTGATAATATTTTATATTTTGATAGTTTTGGAAATTTACCTCCACCCCCACAAGTAATAAAATACTTCGGTAGTGATAAGAAGATTAAATACAATTATGATAGATATCAAAAGTTTAACTCCGTCAATTGCGGGCATTTGTGTTTAGACTTTTTATATAGACATTCAACTAATTAATTTACCTCAGTGTTAAGTCGACAACCATCGGCAACATGTCATATGTAATCAGTGTAAGCGGTAAAACTTCCGAATTTTATTCTGAAATCAATCTTATTATTTGTGCCGATGATGGACAATACGTTTTAGCGTTAACAAACTTCGAAACTTATAACACTATACATAATGTTAAGACTGGATGTAATAAATTTTATTATGGATATGATACCGATATGACCATTCCTGTCGGTCAAACGAATATTGAAATGCTTGTTAAAAGAATACAAACGACGTTAGAAGATAGTGATGCTATTTCAATTGCTTCGACAAATAATAATAAAATAGTTCTAAATTGTGTGTCACTAGGTAATTTGGAAAATAAGGATAGCGTATTAAGAGGTCTTAACTTTAATATTCACAAAGAAACTAATCAATACACATTAGAGTTAAACGACGTAGTAATTTACATAGCTCAAGAAAAGAATAGGTTTTTTTTCGCAGATGGGCAAAGTGTAAGCGTTCACGTTTCAATTGACCTTTACAATTTAATTGATGTTCTAAACCATGTACAAAAAGAAATAAATAAAATAGTACCTAATAAGTTTCTTATTTCCAAAAACGAAGTACGATTAAAATCAAGTAATATCACCGAGGAACCTGAAAATGATTTGAAATCATTTTTGGGCTTTGTTAAACAACAAAATGGTGATTATGTATTAGATTTATCTAAAACTTCACTGAACATATCGAGTGATAACAATAAATTCTATCTGGTAAACGAAAAAACAATTGAAATTCCTTCGGGGGCATACGAAATCGTTGATATTCAATCATATTTACAAACACAATTAAGCATTGATAATGTCGCTTTAGAACTCACGACGAATACTAATACTTCAAAAGTAAATATTAAATGTACAGAACGTATAAATTTTTGGAAAAGTGATAACATAGGACCGTTATTAGGTTTTGATAAACAAAACATCGCAAAAAATAGTTTGAAATTATCTGATCGCAGCGTAAATATTTTATCGGTAAACTCCATTTGTATTGAATGTAATATTACTACCGGTTCTTATAAAAATGGAAAACTAAGTCACATAGTACACGAGTTTTTTCCGATAGTTCCACGTGGTTATAAAATAGTTGAAACTCCATCCAATGTTATTTATTTACCTATAAATGTTCGATTTATATCAAATATTTCAGTTAGAATAATAGACCAGAACGATCAGGTTGTAGATTTTAATGGAGAAGAAATATCCATCAGGTTTCATTTAAAAAAGCTCTAAATAATAATATGGTAATCCAATATTCAAGAAGTGCGCGTGAAAATTATTATAAGCGTGTGTCTAATATAAAAAGAGTCAGTCAAAAATCTTCCGAGGAGTTAGTAACACCAAGCAATAGAGCGTTAACACCAATCAATATAGCGTTTTTAAAAACCTTAGGTTATAAAGTGCTCGTGTGAAAATGGGGATTTTAGATATTGCAGAAAAAATTATAGAAGATAATTCGATTACAAATGCGGAATTTCATACACATCAACCATATGCTTCTACATCATTTGATAATAATGATGAAATTAGAATTCCTATTCAACAGTTGGATGCGTATACGGCTCCCAGTCTTAGCTATCTTTACGTAGAGGGAACGTTAAAAACAGAAACCAATACTAACTCTACTACTGGTCATTTCATTAACAATGGCGTAGCTTTTTTATTCAGTGAAATTAGATATGAGCTAAACGGAGTTGTGATCGATTCTTCCAGAAATCCAGGTATTACCTCTACTATGAAAGCATATCCATCCTACTCGGAAAACGAATGTTTAAAATTAAAAAATGCTGGATGGGAGTCAAAAAATAATAAAGATATGGTGTTAAATCAAGGTATTGATGGAAATTTTAACGCCTGTATACCCTTAAAAATGTTTTTGGGATTTTGTGAGGATTATAATAAAATAATATTGAACGCCAAACAAGAATTAGTATTAGTAAGAAGTAATAGCGATATTAATGCGTTGGAATCGGCAAATAGCGAAGAAAAGCTACGAGTTACTATTAATAAACTTTTTTGGAAGGTGCCGCACATATCGGTTTCTTTAGAAGAGCAACTACGTTTAACAAAATACATCGAACAAAACTTAGAAATTCCCATAGCATTTAGATCGTGGGAACTTCACGAATATCCCCAATTACCATTAACGAATCGCCACTCATGGACCGTGAAAACTACCACACAAGTAGAAACACCTAGAATGATAATAATCGCATTTTCAACAAATAGAAAAAACAAAAATGATAAGGATATGAGTAAATTTGATCCTTCCGATTTGATAAATCTAAGTGTTTACTTAAATTCGGAGCGCTATCCATACGACAATTTAAATATAAACTATAAAAAGAATTCTTTTTCAATTTTATATGAAATGTTTGCAAATTTTCAACAAACATATTACGGTAAAGAAAACGAACCGATGTTTACACCTGAAGATTTTAAAAGAAACGCCCCATTGATAGTGGTAGATTGTACGCGTCAGAAGGATAGTCTTAGTAAAGGGCCAATAGAAGTAAGAGTAGAATTTGAAGCCGGTGCTAATATAATAGAAAACACAACCGCATATTGTTTAATTCTCCATGATCGCTTGTTTAGTTATAGTCCTCTAACAAAATCTGTAAAGCAAATATGAGTAACAAAATAGTTTTGGATGTGCAAGGTTTCATGACTTCCCATAAAGTGTTTTCGCCTAAAGAATTAGCTGTTTATGATGGTTTCAAGACAGCTCACTACGTCTTCAAACCACCTTTTCGGTTTAATTGTTTGACTACGGAATTCCAAAAACAAGCAAAGTATTTAATGAATAATCACCACGGGGTATTATGGGGAAGTGGATTTACACCTGTTCATAAATTTGTTGAAATTGTAAAACAATTAACTTCATCTGCTGACGTTGTGTATATCAAAGGATGTGAAAAAACATTATTTATCAAAAATATTATTAGTACACCTATAGTGGAGTTGACTGAGCAACCCAAACTACCAATGGGAAACCCATATTGTTTTTATCATTCGCTAACAAATTGCATTTGTGCTCTGACTAATGTATTTTATTTGTATAACGAATATATTATGCACGAATAAAATATTTTTTTAATATATATTTTTTTTTATTATGTCTATATAAGCATTAGCAAAGTACTATTGGGGGGTAGAATGATATAAGTGGTGATCCAGTATGTTTATTACATATCCAAGCAATTATTATATGAAGAACATGGGTGTATATGCAGAAGAAGAAGATCGCCTTTTTTCGTTTAGGGATTGGAAGTATCCCATTGTAAATTCAAATGAGTTGGCAAAAGCTGGATTTTATAGTTTAAGAAATGGTGATAGTGTGCGGTGTGCATTTTGTTCAATCGTTATTGGTGATTGGAAAATTGGAGACGATCCTATGATGGAGCATAAAAAATGGTCACGACGTTGCCCCTTTGTTGGAGAAGATGTTTGTGGGAGATACGAATTTTTTCCTAATTCAATACCTGAAAATTATTCGAATTTATCTACAAAACATATGGATCTAAAAAATAATTTCAATGTTGGAAAAGATGTTTGTGGGACATTCAAAGCTTTACCTAATTCAACCCCTGAAAATTATTCAAAGTTATCTACAAAAGTTGAGGATCCAAATGATTCCGATGAAAATTTTCCCGAAATTACCCCATTATTGGGATATAAAATTTTATCTAATTCAATACCTGAAAATTATTCGAAGATATCTACAAAAGTTGAAGATTCAAATGATTCCTATATCAATAAACTTTCTTATTGCCGTTCTTGTATATTACAATAATGTTAACTATTAAAGATATAATATGAATTAATCAATAAAAGTTTTGAAAAAAAAAGTTTATTTATTTATTTATTTCTTGCTATTTTCAGAAACGAAATTTTTGGGTTTTACAAAAAAAAATATAAAAATATACAATATAATGATTATAAAAAATAAAAATGTATAAATTATGATGCTAGAAACTCGATTGTGGTTTCTAAGTTTATTCAAATTTAGCACCAAATATTCTCCGGGGTTTGTTCTTTCACTTGCATCTTGAAGCTTAAAGTTGACTTCATAATATAAAATGGGTTTACCACTATCAACTACTAATGAATGTGTAATAATGTTTTGGCCACTCTGCATGATTTCAACGTGCATTTCATCAAATTTTTCACAAGTTTTGGGTGTCTCATTGATATCCAAATATTGAGTGCAAATCATAGCGTTTTTAAGATTTTTTGGACATGTTAGGATTAAAGTGTTGTTAAGTATTGCGCCTATGAAGTAAATTAGAGCGGTATTCATTTTCACTTGATGATTTGATTGCTTTTACACACATCCACTTAGTTGAAGATATTGAAGATTACTATTTAATTGTACAAAATTTCCATCCCTTATATATGTTAATGTTTACACATTAAATAATATAACATAATAGTTTTCAAATAAATTTTATTATTATTATTATTATATTTTATTATCATCATTATCATCCTTATCAACTAAATTATAATCTTTTACAATATAATAAGGTAGAAAATCTCTTATTTCATATAATACATTTTTAAAGTCTTTATCAATTAACGTTTGACAAAACATTTCTAATGATATTGTTTTTTTACAAAGTCTTTCACATATTTTATATTGTGCTTCATATTTCTGCGCAAGCACTTGAGTTTCTTCCATGTCGGGGTAGCCTGCCTTCATGTATACCGCTCCATGTTGAACATCAAAACTCATTGCTTCCAAACAGCACATCTGTCGCTCTACAGCTGAAAGGAGATCAGCAGCTTTTGGCCAATGCTGTGCGCTGTATGCCATCCACATCCTATAATTTGATAGTGTTAGCGATTTCCACATCTACTATGACTTTCTCCGGGTAAAATTGTATCATCTCCATCAATGTATAAGCATTATCCCCATCGGTTTCAATGTTTACAAAATTGACAATATTAGATGTGTTTTCTAATAAACTTAAATTGTTATTTTTAATTATATTTGAATAATATGTCGCAAACGATTGTTTATGTAATATTGATAAATAAGTGTTTATCAAATTAACCAAGCCCCATAATCCTGTGATAGTTTCCAATGCAAAATAAACACATAGTTCTTTATCTTTGTACAATTTTATAATTTTTTTGGATTTAAAAATTTGAAATTCAATAGTAAACGAATCATATATTGGTGACCATTTTGAATCATCTTCGGTAAAATATGCAGTAAGCAGTGGTTTGTAAAAAATAATACGTTTCCAATCGTCTTCATTAAATATTACTTTTTGTTTTAAACCAATAATTGCAATAGTAGGTTGTAAACTAATTTTAGAAAATCCGATGGAGATGCTTTTTGTGTTTGATTTATTTAACGGATAAGATTTTTCATTTAAAAATTCCACTGTAACAAATTATTTAACAATTATTAATAAATTAATTAATTAATTAACATTTTACTTACTCGTTTCAAGTTGATTTTTTATGTTTGGATCTGTATAGCAACCACTAACAAAACTTGAGCTATTATTGCTTGTTCGACTGTAATATTGTACGCAAAATGTATCCATTATATACTTTCGATGTCGGTGGAGGGGGTAACCTTGTGGTGTTCTTACTGTATAGCCTTGGGGTGACTCATAAAAATGATTATCTATCAATTTATTTGGATAACCTTGAGAGGTGATTTTACAACAGGTTTTTACTGTATAGCCTTGAGGTGACCCTGAGATGCGTGTGAGAAAGAAAGAAAGAGAGATGGCTTACCGTCCTTGAAACGTGGGTATGGCTTACGGCCAATGGAATCCTTGACCTTGAAAAGTGGGCGTGGCTTGCGGCCAATAGAATGCATGACCTTGAAATGTGGGCAGTGGCGTACGGCCAATAGAATGCTTGACCTTGAAAAGGGGGCGTGGCTATGACCAATACAATGCTCGACCTTGGAAATTGGGCGTGGCTATGACCATCAGAATGCTTGACCTTGAAAAGGGGGCGTGGTTTGAGAAAAAGTAGTGGGGGGTGACAAAAAAAGAGGTGGGGGGTGCATAGCACCCCCAATCTTATACTACTCACATTGTTTTTGTGGAAAATTCCCAAATTTAATCGATGACGTTAAAAAATTCAAAATCGGTCCATAAATAAGGCCGCTACGACCGAAAGAACAAAATTTTTAATTTTGCTATGGCTGCGCTGATAGCGCGTAATCCGTTGAAATTTTGGAAAATATTCTGCGGCTATCCGATTTTAATTTACAACAAGCGTTTTTTCTATTTTTTGCATTTTTTCGAAAATCGCTTTGTAACAGAATTATTTGGCGAAATACTTTGACACGAATATTTTCTTTTTTCTAATACATCGCTGATGATGCCATAGTATGCTGAAAACGTTTGCGATATTGTATACTTACAGTGTATTTTATTTGTGATAACTTAAAAACATTTTAGTTCTGAAAAGTGTGTGTGCATTTTTTAGGTTTTCTAAAATAGTGATGACGAATATTTTCGTTTCAAATTCTGACTGTTTTACCGTAAACCAATAAAGTAATATCTATAATATACTAAAATTTTAACAAAATCGATTAAGCTGTTCCTGAATCAAGAGCTTTTCTATATTTTAGTATTTTATGATTTTCTCAAAATCGCGTTAAGTTACGGGCTACAACTGTGATCTAATTCACTACTTATTTCTTCTTCTTGCTTTTTTAACATTTTTTTACAAATTCCGTATGTTAACAATTTTAGCTCATTACAAAGCAAGAAACAACGATTGTTATAATTTTCTTTTAGTTAGCCGTTTGTCGCCTTTCAATTTAGGCGCCTGCGTGCTGTGGATGCAATGAATTATTCAATTTATTAATTCTTATTAATTAATAGTGGGAATCTACATTCTGTTGACTTTTCTATTAATGTCGTGATTGTAAGTAAATGATAACACTGTAAAAATGTTCTCTTGTTTGTACCCACCTCGAGTATGCTTGACTAATGTTCGATTTCTTCACTTTGAGATATCTATCGCATAACGAATCCGTCCGACAAATTAATCAAGTGACCAATCAGACAACCGCAATTCAAACTCAAAATTAGAAATAAACAATTTGATTGGTTACTTGATTAATTTGTCGAGCGGATTCATATCTCAAGGTGAAGAAATCGGACACTATACAAACATAAATTTCTTAAATATTTTAAATATAAACAAGGTAATTTGTTAAGGATTACGATAAACGCAAGTGATATGCAAGTATATTTTGGATGTTTTAGAAAGAAACACGTCTTAGTGACGTGCGTGAACCTGGCTCCTCTTTTACCAAAAAATTAATTTTTTTTGTTGTTCTCGATTGTTCTGATTGTTCTCGATTGTTCTGATTTCTTTTTTTGATTTTACCAAAGAATATATAAAAAAAAATCGCAAAAAACTTTTTTCTGTCAGCTCCCCCTTTTTCAAAAATTAAAATTTCTTTGATTGTTCGCGATTGTTCTTGATTTGTTCTCAATTGTTCTGTAAAAATAAAATTTTTAAATCTAATAACAACCGCAGAAATCGCAAAATAAGATTTCGCGCCAGCTCTCCCTTTTTCAAAATTAAAAATTTTTTTTATTGCTCTCGATTGTTCTTGATTTGTTCTCAATTGTTCTGTAAAAATAAAATTTTTAAATCTAATAATAACCGCAGAAATCGCAAAATAACATTTCGCGCCAGCTCTCCTTTTTTCGATATCAAAATTTTTTTTTATTGTTCTCGATTGTTCTCGATTTGTTCCCAATTGTTCTGTAAAAATCAAATTTAGGCTCGATCTCATTTTCTTGTTAATTACAATTTTTCTTCTTTGCTGCTCTGGATTGTTTTTCATATTTTCTCAAGTGTCCTATTACTTACCTTAACCCAGTAAGTACCAGTGTCCTATTTTGAAAACAATAGGAATAATATTCTTCTTTAAAAAATATTTAATTGTCGAAGAACATTGTTATTTCTAATGTCCCCAAAATAGGACACTGGTACTTAATGGGTTAATACTCTTGTACTCTATTTATATCTACAGAATTTCTTAGCTCGGCCTTCCGGTGTGCATCAACACGTTGTAGCCTCACCATCGGAGGTAGTATAATGGGCCCAATATGTGGCCTGAGTGCATGCACCCTTAGGCCTGCCCACCACTTCCAATATTCTAATTCTCCTAAATTATTAGAATAGGTTTAACTGCAAGTTTTGCAATAAGTAACATTCGGGGGTAGTTTCAACTCCCAGAGCCCCTGTTTAAATTGTAAATAATAAAGAGGCTGTGTGGATTTGCAGAAATAAATGGTTTAGTAGTCGGTGATTTGATCCCCAGTAAATTGGTCCCCGGTAAAAAGATCCCCTGGTAATTTCACACCCGGTGATTTCACCCCCTGGTAATATCTCCGCTACCCTCCGCTCCGGGTGCTACGCGCCGTTTTGACGAACGCAACCAAGGCAATCGAGAATCTAACTTAAAAACGAGTTGAACGTTTGTCGACAACTGAATACAAGCGCTACAGCTATCAGGAAGACTATTTCATAACGTACGTACCGTCAATAGAACTGTCGTGTTAACGAAATCCCTATCTAAAATGCATGTAAATTTTTGATTTTCAAATGCCGTTTTGTCGAAAACTACTGGATTTACCTCATCAATGTGCGGTCTCAAAATGCTCAGCAAATTGTCCTCTTTGCTATAGTGTAGCAATCGTGGCTCAATTCGAGGTGCGCATTAACTGATAGTTCCCAAAAAATCGTTGAATAATACTTACCTATTACACAACGATTTCTGAACAACGAGACACTTTAAACAAGATTTGTGATGCCCGATAATCTTTCTCCAAGTAAAGTTAGATTACTATATTATATACGAAATATAGCTGGGAGTTATTCGTATTTCACTTCCTCAAAGTAGTTTCGAGTTCTAGAAATTTTCACAAGAAACTTAATCCAAGATTATTAAATAAGAAGTACATAATAGAGTGAGAAGTTTTATCTACTTCAGAACTTTGAGATTTCTGAGCGGTTTCTAAAGTTACAGAATACCAACTGCTTTATTATAATAATGTTAGGATGAATAAAGTCATCACACGTAGTGTCAAGTTTATTGAGGGAAGAGACTGCAGAAACTTAAAAATTAAATTTAAATGCCACATTGCAACATTTTTAGAATACTAAATAATTTTATAACCCAGATTTCATGTATACAAACACTATGTTGAGTATAAGAGCATGAAAATCTTGGTTTATTGTGATTTTTCAAGTATGAAAGTGTATAGTGCTACTAAAATATTAAAACCTGTAGAAAGGATACTTCCACTCAACAACATCTATGCAAAGCTTTCTGATGGGGTTCTTAAGATTCAGGCAAAAGAGGGCACTTGGCGGCCTATCAGGAACCGGTTTCCCACGCCGCACTGGCCGCTTGGGGGCAGCCGGCGTGCGTGCCCCCGTTTGTGCCGAGCTAGTCACACCCGCCCCCACAGTGCTCATCGCAGTGGCTGTTGCACTAAGTGGACCTTGCCATGCGCATCCCGCGTACGACGGCTGCACAGACCACAAATGATTCTTGTTTGTCTCTGGAAGTTCATACTGCAGTCCTGAAATGATAAAAAGAAAATTAGAAAAATTGTTGGAATACATGGTTAATAGTATAAGTATCAATTTAGTTTTCATTCATAGGTATTCTTAAAACATAGCAAAGCTTCTTTTCATATTTTCTGTTAGAAGAAAATTAGTTGTCCAAAATGTAAGCCCTACTTTATCCACCAAACAAGTTATTTCAATTTGAAATCTGTCGGAATTATCTAAATCCTAAACCTAATCTAGATTTCTTATCGGTGCGCATAATTTTAACTTTTGACATTACCAATTCCATTTTAATTTTTCGAATAGCTTTCTTGGTGCAAGCAAAAATTGTTATCTGCAATTGTAACATTCGTTTATTTATTAAACTATTATGGGCGCTCCAGACTATCGCGAGAATCTCGCGAGAAGTTCTCGCGAGAATCTCGCGAGAATCTCGGCGAGAATAGCATCGGAGAACAAGGCGAGAACAACGCGAGAACAACGCGAGAACAAGGCGAGAAATGATTTTCTATCGTGTTACATCGAAAATTGGAAAACATCCACACTCACAAGGATTTTTTAAATAAATTTCTATAATTTTTTCTAAAACGATTAACAGTTCTTTAATTTTGTGATATGTCGAAAAGTTTAAATTTGGAATTTTTGGCCCCTTTAATGGATTAGTATCATCTAAAAGTATGATTTTTGAAATAAAGTCTATTTGTACGTACTCAAAAATTGTACTACACGTATCAGGATTTTCTGTTGCATTTACTGTCGTGCCAGTGATCATTTCCACTTCATTATTCCGATAATGTTCTTCTTGAAAGATAATATTGCCATTTTATTTCTTTTTATTTCAACTGTTCAAGCGTATTTTAGTTTGTATACACGCGCGCATATTGTGAGCGCACCGAAGTTTTAACCCGGCCTGCGCTACAAGACCAACGAGCAACGAGGTCAGTAATGTCACAGCGCTCGAATTATGTAAACGTACTAACTTCCGATCACACGTAAACAGTACTTTTTATTTCGACAATTAATATTTGTCAAAATCGCATCTTGAATGTTCGTAAGGCCTGGTGTGATTGAGTACAGTTTAAATTAAATATCTATTTCTTCAAATTATCTTCAAAATTATGTTCAAAAAACAGATAATTTTTTTGGTATAAAATCGACGTAAATACGTCAAACTTCAAGTTTTCATTATTTTATAATTGTGTTTTTACATTTTGAACTGTCACCAAGCAAGGAGTCCATAGCGCAAACCAAATGGACTTATAGACATCGTAGTCGTAGACACCTACTCCCAAATTCACTGATTTTTTCTCTCTATTTTTATAACCTCTATAATTTGCAATCAGAGAATCTTTGTTTTTTCTAAATTCATCGACGGGTATTTACATTATTGTGCTAATCCACACACAAGCATCACGATTTTTTTCGATTTATTTTTATAGCCTTTTATGTATGTTTTCCCCAAAGCTGGTTCTGCTTGAAGGCAATCAATAAATGCCAATTTTTGTTCGTTTTCCAATTTACGCTCATTTTAATTCACAATTAATTATACTACTATTTAATCGGTGAGTCAGGCGCTACTGAAGAATGCGAATGTGCAGGTGTGGTAGTGTTATCGCGATCTCGACTCCTTTGTCTCGCATTAAAAAACCGACAACAAGTGGAGAACAAGGCGAGAACTTATGAGGAACACGAGAATCAGCTCCACTCGCTCTTTTCTCGTGTTGTCCTCGTTTTTTCACGATGTTCTCGCGAGGTTCTCGCGAGATTCTCGCGAGAGTCTGGAGTGGCCTGCAAGGCGAGAAGCTAAAAATGAACACGAGAATCGGCTCCACACTCTCGTTTCTCGTGATGTTCTCGCGTTCTCGTGCTGTTCTCGCGAGATTCTCGCGAGAGTCTGGAGCGCCCATTACAATCGAAACATTTAACACAACGGTAAGATTACTCTAATAAATTACACTGGGTATTAAATCCTAATGCTAAAGTAAAATTATCTTCCTGTTAGTGATAATCGTGGGAAAGCCAAATACAGTGTCATTCTTAATATCACTTAAAAACATCAAAAAGTTAATGTCGCATTAAGAGCGTTGTCCAGTGATGTATTAAATAATTCATGTTTATGTCACCTAGAATTGTACAGCTTCCACTAATCTTGAAATTTAATATCGTACGTAAGTAAAATTATGGTAAAAATTAAAATTAAAAAATAAAATTAAAATAAAAGTCAAAATACTAAGTTTCACGTGGCTCTCTATCAACCACCAATAATGGTTTTTTTTAAACAAGTAAAGAGCAATCGACATCTAAGATTAGCCAAACGATTTATTAATTAATTCAATAACTGCTGTTTTTCTAAAAGTAGAAATTCTGCGGTGGATTGTAAACGAAAATGTCGAAAACACTCAAGATTGTTGTGCTTTTCATGATAATCAGGTCTTGGATTTTTTAACACTCGGAATTTACTCTAAATTACATCCGCTTTAAAATGCATATTATTGTAAAACAAAATTCTTGTAAATGATAACAAATAATTGCTTTTGAGAATGATCGAATAATCGAATGATGAGGACTGATTAACCACGTTTAACTTCCGTTAACCATGGTCAAAAAGCTGCCTTTTTCAATTAAACATGATTAACTCCGACTACCCGACATTAAAGTATTTAATCAGAGCTGGTGAGAACTGGCCCTAAGTGGATGGAGTAATAGGGCTAGTCAACCACCCAACTAAACTATGACGCCAAGCAAAAAATGTTAAAATAATGAAAACCTTATAAAATCACCAGTAGCAAAGAAATCAAAACATTTATCTGTGCATTAGCATATTTAATAATAAACACAACCCAAACACCGACAAATATTTCAATCTACTTTTAGCTGCCACGAAATCACAAATTTAACATTATTAAAGCGACAGGAACCAACAAAATGTGACAAAGTTTTATAGCGGCAGTGGATTTGGAGTTACTAATATCACTGCTTAAAATATTCCATGTAATACAGTGTTGTACATACACTACACCCTAAACAAAATATTGTTACAATTAATACCTACCTAATATTTTTTTTCAAGAAACTACTATTTCGCAATTTACTTTTGGTTGCTATATTTATTCTATTTCTTTAATTTTTTACAATTATCAAGTAATTTTAAAAGAGGAAAATTGTAAAATTAAATAATTTAAAACCATACGGCCGATATCACTGACATGAACCCTTGGTCGCAGGGTAGAAGAAATAGAAAAAACAAATTACGTTCACTAACAATCAATTGTTTGAATATTGCATTGGCTTGGGCCTGAATGTAGGATTTGAAAAAATTTTGATTTTAAAAAAAATGGCAACAATTTTAACAAAAAGTTCATTTTTTGAGGGGCTAAATTTTCGGTTTTTTTTGGTATAAAAATTGTTTTTTTCAACAAAATATAAAATCCTTTGTTCAGGCTCTAGCTTATATCATAATAAATAAGAGGTATAAATTTGGTACGGATCGGATTAATAGTTTTTCAGCAATCTTGGCCACCGCAAAGCTGATTTTTGAAAAACAAGATTCTGAGATAATCGCGTTTAAAGACCAACAAAGTCGCTTGTTTAAAGCCAAGCGGCTCTGCTTGAAGTACCTATAACTTCTAATCTAATGCTCCGATCTTTATGAAATGTGGTGACAATGTTCTGGAGACATTTTACCTTAAGAATATCCAATATAAAGTTTTTGGATTTTTCCGACCATCTCAACTGTATAAAACCCCTTAATTGTGAATTTTAGAATCTTTTGTTGAGAATATTTCGATTATTTTGTGAATAAAAGCATTTGATTTGCTGTGCGTGATTTTTTTTTTAATTTATTTTTTTAATTATGTTAATGTTTGTTCTTACACAAACATTGTATTCCTTCAAATTTACGCATTTTAAATTTCTCTGATTTCGTTATTTTTATTATATCAAATAATTATTATTTATTCTGATAAATCATTAATAATAATAAATGCGCTAATTTCATGCGAAACTTGGAAACCTCTTATAAGGCGTTTATAATCCGCTTTAAGAGGTGGATTACTCCTCATCCTACTTTTGCATTTACAAAATTTACAAACAACTATGGGATTTAGTCTCTAATACTATATTTCTCCAGATTATCCTGTCGGTACACTTTACTCTCCAGTCTCTTATTTCCATTCTTTCCAAATCCTCGTTTACTCCATCCATCCATCTCATTCTGGGCCTACCTCTTTCTCTTTCTCCATTTGGCTTCCATCTTAATCCGCTTTTTATTGCACTGGTGTTGTCTCTCTTTTCCAGGTGTCCCAACCATCTCAATCTTTGGGACTTAATAAACTTCACAATATCCTCTTTAGTTTTTTCCAATAATTCATTGTTTGTTTTTCTTCTGTATACGCCTTGCGCAACCATTTCAGGTCTCATTATTTTCCTTAATATTTTTCGTTCAAAAACTCTAAGTTGATTCTCTTCCCTCTTTGTCATGCATAACACCTCAGACGCATAGGTCTCCGTTGGCCTTATCAGGGTTCTGTACACTTTCATCTTTGTCTCCAAACTAATTTTTTTGTCTTTTATTATTTTTTTATTTGCGTAAAATGCTTTGTATCCATTTTGTATTTTCTTTAATTTCTTCGTTTCCTACACCAGTGCTACTTATTTGTACCCCGATGAGGTACTTAAAAACTTTTACAGTATCGAAACATAAGTCATCAATTTTCAGCGCTTTCTCCATTTTATCTAACTTTCTTCCACATTTCATGTATTTAGTCTTGCCCTCGTTTATCTTCATTCCGATCTCATTAATTTTGTCATTCATTTTTTTTTAAACATTTCTTCTAACTTTTTTCTTGATCTTGCTACGATCACAACATCATCAGCATACGTTCAGTTGGCGCTCCTTAGTAGCTAGTGTTCCCTCGCAACTAATCTTTATCACTTTTTTTTTTAATCTTTTTAATCTCCCTGTCTAACTCCTGCTGTTATATCGAAACATTGTGTTTCTCCCTCTCTACTTAAAACTGTGGCGCTGGTTCCTTTCAATGTAGCCTGTACTAATCTATTAGCTTTTGGGGTATTTTTAGATCGTTCATTATTTCATATAGTTTCATCCTATTCACTATTCTCACAAAGAGAAGATGTAAATCGAGGTTATGTTCATGGCATTTTTCTTTCAGTTGCTTTACTATATGGATAGTATCTACTGTCGGTCTTCCTTGTCTAAAGCCGTATTGATAATCACCTATTATTCTCTCAGTATAGATCTTGAGTTTTTTTAGAATTATTATGGACAACACCTTATAAACAACTGGCAGCAACATTATCCCCCTGTAGTTCTTGCAATCTTCAATGTCTCCTTTCTTAAATATTGGGACTATTCTACTTATTCTCCATTCATCTGGCAGTTCTTCTAATCTCCATATTTTTATAATTAGATCGCATACTCTATCTTTTAGTTGTTCTCCTCCATTTTTCCATAGTTCACCGCACAGTTCATCTCGTCCAGGTGCTTTTCCATTTTGCATTGCATCCATTGTTGCTATTATCTCTTCACGGGATGATTCCTGTATACTTTTATCTGTTTCCTCTCTTTCTACGAATATATCCTCTTGTTGTCCTTCAGTGTCCCCATTTAGTAAGTTTTGGAAATGCTTCCTTCACACCTCCAGTACTTTTTCCACTTCTTCCGCTACTCTGCCTTCAGCACCTTTTACTGCTCTCACATTCGCTACCTTTTTGTTTTTATGTTCTCTAATGCTCATGTAAAATATCTTTGTGTTGTTCATTCTGTTATTGCTATCTATCTCATCCAATCTTTCATTCAACCATGTAGTTTTCTTCCTTTTAAACAGGTTTCTAGATAATTTTCTCATTTCATTGTATTTCTTTAAATCTTCATCTATCCCTGTCTTTAGCCATATCTCTCTTGCCTTTCTTTTCTGTTCAGTGTAGTTCGCACAATCTTCGTCATACCACATTTGGTTTCTTCTTTTCTCCTTATATCCTATGACTTTCTTTGCGCATGACTCTACAATGGTCTTTATACTGTCACATCCAAAAAAATTACTAATTAATCAAACAATAATGTCACTCTACATAAATATAATTCAATGGTAATAATATACATACAGACGCTTACTAATAAATTTATGTAGACTAGAAAAGTCATTAAGTAAAGTTATTTAGTAAAATTATTAAGTACCCAATAAATGGGACTTACCTTCCAACCAGGAAGATCTGGATTGGGGACACTGGAGCAAGGCACTTCATCTTTAGTAACTAGTTGTCACTTTTAGATTCCCCGTAAGACTAATTAATTCTTTTTTCATTGTCCATCCATTATTGATTAATTGCTCCAACCTCCCCACTACCATTTTTACATGAACTTAAGTTAAGTTCAAAGTATTTGCACTTTATTCCAATGCAAGTCATTTCCTTTTATCCAATTTTCGTGTAAACCCTTTGCTCAACAGGAAATATCAATTTATGCCTTTTCTAGTCTACATAAATTTATTAGTAAGCGTCTGTATGTATATTATTACCATTGAATTATATTTATGTAGAGTGACATTATTGTTTGATTAATTAGTAATTTTTTTGGATGTGACAATACTTTTCCATTCTTCGTTAATATCTTCTGCTCTCAACGTATTACATATTTTATTATCTGTTTTCTTCATGTATTTTCTCTTACTTGTTTATTTTCCAGTTTTTCCGTCGCCCAACCTTTCGCCTTATATTTCTTCATTGTTTTTGCTATTAGCGATTTTTTGGTTTCGGCTATCACTGAAAGGTGGTCTGTATCTGCATTCGCTCCTCTATATGATTTCACATCTGTTATGAATGTCTCGTTCTGTTTTGATATGAGGACGTGATCAATTTGATTTCCAAGCTCGCATGGTACACCTGGTTTCATCCATGTTACTTTATGTAATGCCTTATGTTGAAACTTAGTGCTGTTCACAGCCAAGTCCATTGCTGCTGCCAGATTGCATATCCTGCTTCCATTATCTTTTGTTTCTTCATGGATAGTGTTTCCCACAGACATCTCTTAAGTAGTTCTCCTTCCCTACTTGAGCGTTAAAATATCCCATCACTACCATCGTGTCATGTTTAGATATCATTTCCATCAGTTCTTCTATGGCTTCGTAGAACTCTTCTTTTTTATTTTCCTGTTTTTCTTCAGTCGGTGCGTATACGTTTATAATTGATAAGTTTGATGGTTTCGATGTTGTTATTAAGTATGCAAGCCTTCCACTTATCAGCTTAAACTGCAATATACTCTTATCCATCTGCTTTTTGACAAAAACACCAACTCCATTTTTGCCTTGTTTTTCTTCGCCAGAGTACAGAAATACACAATCTTTCAAATTCATTTCCCCGTGTTTCTTCCATCTGGTCTCTTGAATCAATGCAATGCTGATGTTATATCTTTTCAATTCATTTGCTATTTCAATCATCTTTTCAGGTTGGATCATCATTGTTCTCACGTTCCACGTTGCCATTCTTGGGGTTTCTCTATTCCGCTTTCTGTTTTTCTTCTTTCTTCGTTTACTATTTTCACTCCGTTCGTTTTGCTTATCAATTTTCCTTATTCTTTGCGTTGTCGTCTTCATTTTCCCAACCATTTGTTTAGGAGCATCTGTCTGGGAAGATTCAAATGCTCCTTCTTCTCTCCTTTTTAGTTTTTTGGCGGTTTCTCCATATGGTCCTGTAATCTCAGCTTATTCTCCTGCTTGTCCTATATGTTTTCTTGCTTATACATCTTCTGGTATCCAACCTTAACTTTGTTTCCATTTCTTATTTCCTCTCTAGCGACATCCCATATTTTGCTTTGTATTTTCTTCTCCTGGTGGGTCAGGTCGTTTTCGATGTACGTTGTAGTGCCTTAAGTTTATTTTTATTTTCCATTACCATCATTTTTTGTTAATGGTCCTTCAGTTTTGCTACGACAACTTGCTTTCCTTCTTTTTTCCCAATTTTAAATGAATCCATAACTTCCACTTGAACTTGTATTTCCTGAATTAAAAATTCTTCAACTTGTTCTCGTGTTATATTTCCTGTTATTGGTATGTTCTTGGTAATTATGTTTGTCATAATCTTTCTATTCTTTTCATACTTTTCTAGTTGCAATTCCAGTTTTCTAATTTTTTCTTCTTGTCCATTTGTTTTTTTCTTCTAACGTCTGGACCACTCTCTTCATCGTGTTCAGTTCCCCGTTACGGCGCTTATCTATTTCATTCAATTTCTCTTCTATTTTCTAAATGTCCTGGTTGTTCGCCAGAAAACCGACATTTTCCACATTAGTTAGCATAGCTACCATATTTTTTAGTTCCTCCATATTCTCTTCTTGTTTTGCTTCTTCAGCTCTCTTTGTTGGTGATTTTGGCGTTTTTGTACTCCTCTTAAATATCTCTTCGGATTCACTTCTCTCCTCCACGTTACTCCTCTCTTCCTTCTTACGCTTGATAAATTATCTTTCATTATCATTACATTTAAAAATCGCATCTGAAGATATGTGCATAGTCACATGAAACATATCATGCTGATGAAAATAATATAAAACTCTTGTTTTATTATCGCGAAGTATAAGTACAAACATTAACATAATTGTAATCGCCTTTGCTAAACGTAATCCTAATTGCAGTAATTTATTTTTTATTATTTGGAAGACTGTAGTTTGTGTTGATGTCAAAATGTTTGTTACAAGAGATTTAAATTAATCATAATTTGCTTTATTATTATTATAGAATGTGAGTGGTTTAGTTTTTTGCTTGTGTTGTGTTTAAGGAGTGACGACAATGGGTATATGATCCGAAGACAAATCCAATTTTGCTTTTTGAATATTTATGTTTAGTGCAAAGTATATTGCCGAGATTTTAAAGTTGCCTTTCCAAACTTCAACTTTTATGCTGGTTGCTTGTAGATATCTTTCCGAGTACGATTCAAGTTCATTGTACTTAATTGACCTTTTATGATTATTACTCTTCTTCTTCTTGCTCTTTCACCTGGGTAGTTGTAGTAAATGTTGTATTTGGATATTTTAAGTAACTTCTATTTGTGAGGTGGAACTTTCTGACTTCGTGGCAATGTACTAGTAAGCAGTTGGCATTCCAAACAGCTATATCAGTGGATATAGCAGTGGATATATCTATTTTCGTATCTATTTTCTCCATCAGTTTTGTCGTCATGAGTTCTAAGTTGCTTTGCTGTTGGGCTGAAACATTTGTATTTAGATTTTAGGAAATGTTTTGTTCTATTAATTTGAATATTTTATCTTGCTGTTTTGGAGTACATTATTCCAGGTCAAATATTGGATGTAGTAGCCTTGTTGTTTTATTTAGTTGTTGGTATTATATTTCTTCTTCTTGGGGGAGAATTTTATTTTAGGTTTTGGAGCTGTTTCATATAGGTGCATCCGTTATAATTAGCTATTAGTTTTTCAAAATTTGCCGTCTTATAAAATTTATAAGGGTAACAATTGAATTTTATTTTGAAGTTCTAATTTAATCAATTGAATTTGGTTCTACCAGAATTTACTTAGAAATAGCAAATTCTTTTTCTTTTTCTTTGAAACATCGAAATGTTTGAACGCAAGTGAGCAACAGTAAATAGTTGCAGTAAATTTATATTGTACGAGAAATTTTTTTAGCCGAACTTTTGCTATCTCATTAGCCGATGCAGGCAGGGCCATAGGTTTGCTAAAAAGCCATGGTGGATGGTAATCAACAAGTGTAGCAACATTCAATAATTATTATTGCAAGTGGCTTCTAAAATGCCCAGTAAAACCGAAATAACGAATATAAATAGCTGTACTAGCTGCAAAGTAAAACGCACTAGTTCGTGAAAAACTTACTTTACCTTACTCAAAAGAATATCGAAAAGTTACACTTTTTCAAACACTAGTAGATATTATAATGTAAAATTATTGTAATATTATTGCTTTAATTTAGATGAGAAGTTCAAATAAAAATTTGTATTTTAAGATTTAAAACTATGTTGATTAGCAAGAAACAAGGTAGTATACGATTTGGTGTTAATATTCAAATAAAGTTGGAGAAACGAAATATAAATCATCCTTCCTTGTTTGTAATCTCGAATTTCTCTAATAAGCTCACGCCAACTATAATTGGACAACGTTATTATAAAATTAATCTTAGAACATCTCATTTAACGTTGAATAATGTGACAATAACAATTAATAAAGCTGCAATCAAACCAAATCAAGCTATTTTCACATTCAACTAATCTTTTGTAATGAAATTTATCAATTCTCTTTACAGGGTCCAATTTTATTATCATCGATATTTTATTACATCATCGAAGATATTTTTCCATAAAGCAGAAAAATGTGTATTTTCAAGTCAGTTATTATGTTACCAATAAAAGAAAAATTATTTTTGTTGTTGAGGGTTGATCTTACGAAGACCATACTTTTTTAATATTAAATTTTATATGAGCGAATTAGTTTTACTTGTACAATATTGTACATATATGTTAAAATCTTTTTTTGGCAACGAACTATACTTGTTAGAGAGTGTATGAGGATAGGGTAGATAATAGAATGTGTGGGAAACTATGGTCAGTTTTCAAAATGAAACAACTTAGGAGAAAAACTTCAAGAAAGTTTCATGTTACAGAAGTTTCTAAAATGTATTTTAAATGTTATATATTTCCTGGGTTTGAATACGTTTTAATATATTGAATAATTTATTCCAAATCTTTTCAGTTTCTTTTAAATGCGAACGTACGTTGTCGCCATTGAAATGCGCCTATAATATAATGTTTCAGTTAGTAACTTGAACAAGATAAATTAACTTGATAAAAAATCTTTGAACATTGAAACGAAATTATTGAAGTTGTAATTAAAAAATATTTTAATTACTACTAAAGGTACCTACACTCTCTTAGACTCAGATTTTCAATGTATGCTTAATTCACAGGTTGAAGAAAACTCATAATTAATTCGAAAAATTGGTTTTCAAATTATTGATTGCCAATGCAATTATTGTTAGTTCAGCAATTTATTGTTAAACAGAAGTTAACTATAAGCTGCTGAATAAATTAGAACAATCTACATACATATTTCACAAAAGATTATTTGTGAAAAATAGAAACAACGTCATAACGTATTACAAGCAATTAGTTTAAACATTTTCAGCCACCGCTTAAACGTTGAATGGAAAAACTGTTTTTTTAAATCTATTATAATATTAGTAAATCGGGTTAATTTATAAAAAATTTTATGTGCACTATTAATTTATTATTCTTCTTTGGTATTGGATATTTTAATATATCTGGGTCGTAAAGTTGCTAGAGCTAAACTACTTGCACAAATTTTACTTGCGATAGTGTACTTCCTTTATTTGCGGTAAATAAAAGGGAATCGTTCATTGACATAAAATGTGAGAATTTATGCCTATTTGGTCTTTACTAATAATGTATAAAGGTTTGTTTTATTGAATGTAAAGCTGAATTTATTAGGATGCGACAAATTGTGGAAAAGTTAATAAAATTTTGGTTGAGATTGAATACATCTAGTATATTTAAGCATTTGATGTTAATTGAATAATTTTGAGATTGAAAGATAAATTTTGATTTGATAATATTTATTTCATAATATATTGATTTTTGTAGTTTTAATTTCAAGTTTGAAGGTATCGCGGAGTTAAATAGATTGTACCGTTCGCAAGTAAGCGAGTGATCACCTGAATTTACTTTTCCATTTTTACACCGGAAATTTTAAATTTATATTAACTACCGGGAAATTTCATTGCTGTGTACAGCAGCTAAAATGTATGAAGCAATTTTGGAAGCGCATTTAAGACAACTGATCGAACCAATGATGAAACTGATGAAACGCAGAACGGATTTAGCAGAGGGCATGGCACTAACGATCATGTATTTACTATTCGACAAATTTTAGAAAGAAAGTTAGCACAAGGCAGATCGTTTTGCATGAGTTTTATTGATTTGGTGGAGGTATTCGATAAAGTACCTAAAGACGCAATCTGGAAAATTCTGCGAGAAAGGAAAATTGAGGAAGAACTTATACGAGCAATACAAAGTATCTACGCCAATGCAAGAAACTACGTGCGAACGGGAAATACAAGATAGGAAGAATTTAGCACAATAGAAGGTCTAAGACAGGGTGGTACTTTGAGCCCGCTGCTGTTTATTATTCTAATGGAAGAAATAATTAAGGAAATCAAAAAATAACTAAAAAGATACTGATCGGACACAGAAACATGAAAAGAGTTGAGATTTCGGAATGCGCTTTTGCAGATTATCTGGTAATATTTGCAAGAAATAAAGAAGAACTGCAAAACAATGTAAACGTCTGGGCAAAGAGTTAAAAAGCAGGAAATATGGAAATAAACGTTCAAAAGATAAAGGTGATGATGATAGCTAAAGAAAAAAAAACTGTTGATATTGGAATAGGAAATGAAAGAGTGCAACAGATCAAGCAATTTAAATATCTCGGTGCGATGGTTGAAAGCAATGGAAGTTACGAGGCAGAAATTAACAACAGAATGGGATCCGCTGCAACGATGTATTAAGCACTGAATAGAACCATCATAAACAAGAGAAAAATATCAAAACAAATAAAGTTGACAGTCTACAAAACGATATACCTTTCGATACTGACATTCGGTTGCAAAACCTGGCTTATTAACTTCAGAGCAAAGAGCAAAGTGGTAGCCACTGAGATGAAGTACCTGAGAAGAGTGGAAGGACTTACCAGATTAGACAGAATAAGAAGCTGTGAAATCAGAGATAGGTTGAATATCGAATCACTGATGGTAAAAATAGAAAGACAACAACTCAGATGGTTCGGACACATCAATAGGATGAGAGAAGAAATGCCAACGAGTCAGACGTGGTTGGTGAGAACAAGTGGAAAAAGATCACAGTGCAGACCCATGAAGACATGGAACGACAATATTGAAAGAAAAAGGACGAACACGAGAGGACAAAGAGAGGTGGCGCAGATTTATAAAATAATTTGTTATACATAAATAACATGTAGATTTAACAATTCTCTACACCTTCGGGTATAAGGAGGATTTTAATTTGATTATAAATAAATAATATATTGAGATGACCCGTAACTTTGAAAATATAAAATATGTAAATTGTGTATGTGTATACACATATATACATATGTGTACTGTGATCATGTAAATTATTTTCTGTGTTGTGTTACGGCTTTCCAAATGTGCGTAACGCACCACATGCCTCGTACTATATTATCCTACCTTAAAATCACTCACTATCCAACTTTGTTTAAAATCATTCAAATTAATAAATTTACTCACAGCAAATCAAAAACTTTTATTCACAAAATAATCGATACAAAATCTCATCAAGAGACTCAAAATTCAAAACTACGGTGTCCCTCCGTAAAAAGTGACTGCTCCGGTCAACGTCAACGGTATAATCATTTCAAAATATTTACAAATTATTAAATTTATATAACAAATTAATTTCAAATTTAAAAAAATAACCCAAATAAAAATTCAAATCAATAAATAAAATTTTAAAATAAAAAATGATTTTACATTATGCTCCTCTGTCTTTCGCTGATGAAACATAGTTAATGGATGGTTTGTCACAAAAAACACACAGAATGTTTTTCGAAATCGAAAATATAAAATTATTTCCACCTGATCACTTTCCATAAAATTTTCTTTTTATTGTCGAACCCTAAAATCGTAATAAATTATGTCGATTTCTTTGAATGTTTCCATCTATTGTCGTGGTGTTCATGGGCGTACCCAGGGGAGGGCAGGGAGGGGCAGCTGCCCTCCCTGGATCCTTCCTGTTTCCCATACATTTAGCTGGTTAATTATGCGCCTATGCCAGGATAATTACTTATCAACAGAAAATTCCTGATTTGCCCCCCCCCCCCTAGGCCAAAAGCTGGGTACGCCCATGGTGGTGTTGGCGTTATCGGTCTAACCTTGATTTTGATATCCATAGATGTTTTCCTTCGTCAGGATTAATTCAATAACATTTTTCTATCATTTTTAATTTGTTTTTGTCTAATCAATTATTTACCAAATTTTTTGTTTTCTTGTATAACTACATCCACGTTTTCTTGTTTATCTTTATCCATGTCCTTTATTTTATTCTGATTCTCATCCTCTGCTAATAGTTTCAGCTCTATCTTGTTGAAAGTTTTTATTACTCCGAATCGTCATCATCCAATTTTTCCGTGTCTTGTTGCGGGTTTTTTTTTATTATTAATAATATTTGTCACTATCCAATTCATCGTTTTTTAATTGTTTTGTTTTTTAATTCTTTAATTAGTCGTGCTTGTTAACTTTGCTTTGTTAATTTTGTTCCATTTTATCTATTTTTTTATTTATATTTCTTAGTTTTATGTCCATGTTTTCTATTAGATTAGTTATCTTTTCATTTAGGTTAGTTATGTTTTTTATCTTCTCTCATATTTGACATCCCATACGAAGTCGCCGATGCTCGCAAAAAATACATTCATCGGCCAAGGCATAGCTACTGACGCACGGCCAAGGCTCGGCGCTTTGTAAAGGCCAATGGTTGGTAAGTTATTGGCTGCTGTGTTAAATTTTCATTATTGCCATGCGATCTTCGGCCATTCTTCGGCCGATGATTTGAAAAATTACTTTTTGCGCTGCGCATTACAACAGTAACTCCATAAATTAAAATTGAATAAAGTTTATTCATCATGTCCGAGCGAGTGAAAAATTATCGAATACTAAAAAAAATTAAAAACGGGTTAACTTTGAAAAATTTTATTCTTGAGTTTATTTTTAACAATAAAAATAATTTAATATATTATTTGTTAATAAATACTTCTTTTAAGTCATTTATTATGAAATTTTAAAATAGAACTGAATTAGATACATTTGTACATTATCGGCATACTAGTAGCTTCCTGCTATAATACACTTGAGTCAGGTCTGAGTAGTGAATTGTGTCTGGGTGGTTCCCCGGTTTGTGTACAAGATTTAAAAAAAATACTTTAACTGCATTATAACATTACATACATACTTTGTCTTCAGCAAAATAACGCGAGGTTGTGCGCACATATACAGTGTATATTTTATATTATCACGCAATCAGACCGGGAATACAGATTCAATTTTAAGTGTGTCGTCAATGTGTACATGTGTGAACGTTTAAGATTCTCAATACTTAACGTAAGTATTTCTCTATTTTATAAAATTAGTTTCGAAATAATTAGCTTTCCAGTAGTCGCGTATAGAATTTATAAAAAAATTGTATACGATATAATGGATATTGAACATCAGTTGGTGCCATTTGTGTCGCCACGCTACTACTTAAAGGTAATTTCGTTATGTTATTTTTAGTTCCTGAAAATTCTATAACTGTGAACGTTTCAAAAATTTACTATTTTGTAGGTTTTTAAATCTTTAGATTTTTTCAGTTTCATTTGCTTTACCGATCATTTAAAAATTATTTTATTTCACATCAAGCCTATTCACACTTGCATTAGTATCTACTTCAAGTGAATAAATAATAATTTTGCCTGCTTTGAGTATAATTTGTACATTTTTTATTTATTTTTCCATCAATTATTTATTTTAATAATTGATTCTTTATTGCATCGAGCTATTTATTCCTACAAAAAAATTATTGACTTATGTTCATATATTATTATGAATTTTATTAAAACGATTCAAAATTGTAATTTTGGTTATTATTATTCTTTTATGTTGTTAAATTCATTAAATTTATCTCTTAACAATAAATATTTTAAATTTCAGATGTTTTGGAGAAGAAATTTGGAGATTCGGATCAAATTAAAAATTTTCGAACCAAAGTCGGGACATTTTTAGCTAATGCGGGTGACCGCAATGGTAGTCGGCATAAGCGAGTCGAAGCTAAATCTAATTACATAGCTATTATAAATAATTATTTAATGTTTTTTTGTTTGTTGTTTGTTTATGATGTTTTTGTTTAAATGTTCTTTGTGTTGTTTGTTATTTTTTTATATAATAAATATAATATATTTTAGTAGTATTTTTATAATTTTCAAAGTATTTAATAAAAATCCTTTACTACATTTAGATTTACCTCGGCTAACTCCGATATGCGGGTCTACTAAAAAATTAAAAACAGCGATTCTCAAGGGTAGGTTCTGTGGTCAGTAATTTGATTCTAAAAATTATTTGCAATCGAAATTATTTTAAACTTTTAAAATAATAAGTGTTTCTCTAATCTCGAACAACTATTCAATTAAATTAATTATCAAATAATAAGCTAAAATTAGTTTAAATTAAATAAAAATTATTCAGTATTATTCTTGGTCAAGATTCAGTTACCACGCTTGGCCGATATATGGAGACTAAGCACGGCAGATCCTCGTACACTAAGCTCGGCCCATGCTCGGACACTAAGCTCAGTCGATGCTCGAACACTAAGCTCGGCCGATGCTTGGACGCTAAGCTCGGCTGATGCTCGGACACTAAGCTCGGCCGATGCTCGGACACTAAGCTCGGCCGATGCTTGGACACTAAGCTCGGCCGATGATTAATTTTCAATCTTGGCTGGGTGTTAACATCCGATTCTCGGCAAGTCTTAGGCCAATGATGAATTCATATTCTTGGCCAACACTCGAAGATAGGCCGCCAGTCTTGACCCAGTATTGGGCCACTTCTCAAACTTTGTATGGGATGTTTTCCGTTATTTTATTACTGTCTCATCATCTTCTCCATCATAGGATTTTTTCATTTGATTCAGTGCCTACTTATGGTACTATTTGCACTGGATTCATCATCATTACAGTGAGTTCAAATATTAGTTTCGCCCCACGTTAAGAGATGCCAATTAATGAGATGTACCTCAGGGTTAAATTTATAATATAATATATTAATACGGAAAACTTATTTTGCCTATAGACAATTCATTTTCTCTATTTTAAATTTACTTTGTATAAATACAAATTTTTATTTTTATTTCCAAATCCGATTTTATTTTGTTGATATCCAATTTAAATTCAAAATTTTATTTTATTACTTAATTTTCAATAATTATATTAATCTTGGATAACACGGACCACGTGGTTGATACATATAACGTTTAAATTTAACATTTATTTATTAAAAATTTTCAACATTACCACAATTATTCAACTTTGAGACTACAATTTACTTTTCAATTTTCAAATTATGCAATTTCCTTTAATTTCCAATTAAACAATTCTTAACCAAATTATTGCTTCCAAATTAATATTCAAATTCTCTTAAAAGCTACTCAATTCTCGTCCAAATTAGAACGCACGAAGTCCAAATCATTCAATAAAACATCATTCACTGTTAATAGAATTTTATTTGCACAGAACTTCAAATAACTTCCAAATTAGAAACACAAAATTATAAAGTCGTTGGAGGCTTACGTAAATGTAACCACTCTGGTCAGCACAAAACTTTTGGCGCGAACAATTATTCAAAACTAATATAACTAATATATTCATAACTAATATTCATAACTAATATACAACTAAGAGTAAGAATTATTTTATTAAATTCAGATGAAGTCAAGTATTTTGTTATAGTCGTTACTAGTAAAAATCCAAATTTACCAAAAAGCATAAATAATCTCGATTATTCTTGATTGAGAACTAAGAATCGCACAGCTTTGCAAAGCGGCCTGCTCAATTCTAGTAATCGATTAAATAAAAAGAAATAATTATACTATTTACCCTAAGGTTAGTTAATGGGCAAACAAATCCTTGAACACTCAGAACTTTATGTGGAAGACCTAATTGA
Source organism: Cantharis rufa (assembly GCA_947369205.1). NCBI lineage: Eukaryota > Metazoa > Arthropoda > Insecta > Coleoptera > Cantharidae > Cantharis > Cantharis rufa. Next base: position 15,319,127 of record OX376309.1, on the reverse strand, counting down.
TGCAATTAAAGTTACTTACACAGAGTGAAGAGTGAATATAAGGTAAAAGCCGTTTTTAAAATTAAAAATGTTCTAAAAAATTCGGTTTAGTAAATACAAAAATGCACAGTGAAATTATATTAAAAGTATAAAAAATATTTAAAATTTTCAAATTTTTTGAAATTCAAAAATAATTTTTTACCGTTAAATTTTTATTTTCAAAACTATACAATTTATTCTATTTATTAGAAAGATGTTCCATTTCATATGTAGATTGTTTATTCCACAGATAATTATTTGGTTTAAGCAAATATGAAGTGAATTGATCTCTATAGTCTATAGAGATATAGATAAGGAAATTTAATTCGCATTAAAATTATTGTGCAACGTTAATTATTGTTCTTAACGAGGTAATTACCTATAATTTTTATGGATACCTTCTCAGGTAATTGGTTATTTTGGAAAGGAACTTGGTTAAAAATGATGAAAATAAGTTAAATTGTTATTTTCTTAGTTAATTAAGCTTTGCAAAAACGGAACAAAGTTTAGTTAATTTTTAGTAAACCCTGCACTATTATATAGTATAAAATGTCGATTTGCGGTATAAAAATAATAAAATCGACCTTATAGTTTTTGTGTACTGACCAACCCTCATGAATTAAAATGAATTAAAAATACAATGCAAATAAAGACTTAATGCAGAATTGAATAATGCTGGAGTAATTCTGATATTCGCAAAAAACTATTACACAGTAAAAAGTATTTCGTTAAATTAACAAAAAATGTTGTCAGAGCAGGTCCACTACAACTTTTTTGTTATATTAGCAAATTTTATTATTATAGTTGTAGTGTATCCAGAAGCCGGTACTGCAGGGGGTTATTCAAACCGTTAATGTACGGTGTATTCGTTACCTTAAGCTGATACACTACCAACCTAAGAATAATAGAAAAGACATATACCAAAAGGTCAGTGCAGTAAAAGGCAGTCAGTGCGACAGTGACGACCAGTGGTATACTATTGTAATTGTGTTAATAAATATAAGTATAAGTAAATATTGCGTTTTGGTGAATACATAATAATAGTAACATAAATACTTACAAAATATAATAATTTGAATCATAATTTGAGGTTTGAAGTTGTTATGCTGCGTAATAAATTTGCTAATATAACAAAAAAGTTGTAGTGGACCTGCTCTGACAACATTTTTTGTTAATTTAACGAAATACTTTTTACTGTGTATACATCATGCAGTTTAAGATTTCAACATTATTTGATTTTTTATTAAACTTTTATTTGCATTACTTACTTATATATTTCTTATTTGTTATATATTTTTTATGTTTATGTTCGTTGTCAATCCACCCTAAAAAAATTTACCGAATGCTAAGCGAAAATGTTATTGAATTTAAAAATGTAATAACATTCTGAGCTAACATTGTTTGCGAATTTGTTAGTTTTTCTCATTGTTTTCTTTAAAAACACAAAGCATGTACGCGTAGATGATACATTGACTACTTTTATTTATATCTCACATAAAAAAGCGCAGTTGCTCTTGTCAAAATACCAAAGTGACCCTGAATTATCTTCAGTATTGGATTCAGCAAATGCGACACTCATGTTTATAGCATCGATTAAAAAGCTTTTAGTAAATCGCATTAAGAAAAACAAACGTAGTATAAATGTTATTTCGTAATACTTTGAATTATATTACATAATAATAAACACGTAATTGTTAATTAATTAAAAAATAATCGATAATTAAAGACACAAAATTTCAAAATTGTATCGTAATCGAAATAGTACAGAGCAAGCTCGATAATCCAAACTGTGTTGAAATTTCGGATTAAGGAATTTAAGTAAATTAAATAACAAATATGATAAGAGTATAACATAATTTGTGTACAAAATTAAAACAATACAAATTTGAAAAATTCAATTATACACTTTCTTTAATATAAATCTCGATCGTGTCAAGTTTTTCGTTTCATTTCTTAAAATATGAATAAATATAATAAATAAATAAGTTTATTAGCTAATGCTATCTTTACACAGATCATTATTGCAAAAATCAACCCCCTGATATACACATTACTACCCACCCGCAAAAATACAAAACCCAAACATACCAAAACACACCAAAACAGGTTATTCCCAAAATTAGCAAAAATTAATCACATGCTATTTACATTCATCTTAATATACAAAACCAATTCACTTCTAAAAGTTCTATATTTCTTGCATTCCCTTAATACTACAGGCAAACCATTATATAATAGCAACCCCTTGCAAAAGAAGGAGTTATATATGATCTAGACGATGTGGTAACATCAACATAAAAATTGTCTTGCTGTCTCGTATTATACGAGTGCACGTCATTAACACATCTTAACCTATTCTGTAAGTATTATGGAGCCATATCATATTTAATATTATTAACAAAATCCAAAACCCTGTATATCACAAATCCAAATATGTTGTGATACACTCATCAAGTTTCAAACATTCAACATATCTCTAATTGGCGTATATCTATTACATTGAATCATGATTCTGATTGCCTTATTTTGTATTTCTTGCATCTATTGCGTTTCAGTTTTAGTAATATTTAAAAACAGAGTTGAACAAAAATCAATATGTGGACCTATCAGAGATTTATACAATAGCACCCTAGTGGATTCACATAATATACTGTCCTAAATGCGTCTAAGGAAAAACACCTTGCGTGACATTTTTTTCATTACATATTATGCAAAATGATTTTTGAAATTCAAACTTTCATCTATAACCACTCCCAAATATTTAATTTCGATTACTCTATCCAAAGCAATGCTATTAATCAAAATCTGCAACCCCTCAGTTTTTATACCTTTTAAGATATGCTGCTTTCCCAAAACAATGTATTTTGATTTCTTAAAATTAACGCTTAAACTGTTATTCCATAGCCACTCAAATACACATTGTAATTCGTTATTTAAAATTTCAAACATTTCCTTTATATCCGTACCACTTATATATATCATAGTGTCGTCAGCAAATATTTTCATTTTACACAATCTTAAACATCTTACAATATCATTGATATACAAAATAAACATTAGAGGACCCAAAATTGTTCCCTGCGGTACACCATATTCAGTAAAAAGATCCTTTGAAAAACTGTTCTCAAACTTGACGTTCTGTTTTCTTTTACTTAAGTAACATTTAAACCACCTTAACAGTGTGCCACGTACACCCATTTTTTTAAGTTTTTCTATCAACAATTTTCTATCTATGGTTTCAAAAGCACGCTTGAAATCCAAGAACACTGCCAAGACAACTTCACTCATTTCCATACTGCTAGTCCATTCTTGACAAGCATCGATTACCACAGATTCACATGAGTAAAACTTTCAAAATCCAGACTGTTCCTGAACCAGAATATTGTTCGTCTCACAAAAATTTTTTAATTGATCATGCACTTCATATTCTAGTATTTTTTCATGAATGGGGACTATATTTATTGGTAGATGTTTTTCACATCTATCTGTGTTTGCTACCTTTGGTATAGGAACTATACTAGATGTTTTCCAATTCTCTGGAACGATTCCATTTTTTAGTGACGCTTTTATCGTGTTCAAAAAGAACTGGCCCACCACTGCAAAAGAATCTTTAATCGCTTTAGTCGTAAGTAACGTTTCTGGATCGGTCGTGTTCTTTAATCTACTTATACTTTCTCTTAGTTTTTTCATTGTTCGTGTCTCAAATTTTTCCCAGTGCTTGACTTCTTTGTATTTTTTCGGTTACCAAGTTTCTATGTTGTCTATATATTTCCCAATCTTCCAGTTTTTCTGTGAATTTTGCTTTTTTATATAAATTATCTCTTTTCTTCATAAGTTCTACGACATCGCTTTTAAACCATTTGTTCTTCTTGTATTTACTTTTAATTTTTATAGTTTCAATTGGGCACATTTCGTCCATAGTGTTGATTATATTGCCGATGAGCTGACTTGCTTTATCTTTATCTGATACCTCCACATCCCACTCTCTTTCCAACAACTTCTCTTGAAATATTTCCGTTTTATGATTCTTTAAACTTCTCTTTCTGATACTTATATATTCGTTTTGCAGAGATTTTCCTTGGATATTGATAGCTATTATGTAGTGATCGCTTATTCTATGAACCTGATGAATCTTAACTTCTTTCTCTTTATTATTTATTATTACATAATCTATAATAATTGTTGCATTTGTATTTGTCACTCTGATGTAGTCATTTACCTGTTGATAGTACCCATATCTCGTAATAACATTCTTCAATTTTTGTGTATAAAAATCATATTTGTAAGTAAATAATTATTCTTAAAGAAATTCGATTACTATATAAACAGCAAGGAAGTGCCAGGTAAATTGTAATACTCATAAAACATTGCTTACATTTACAAATCTGTTTCTGGTAAACATAAATTACCTACAGTAATAAGTTATATTATATAGTAACATAAATTTAACCTTTAACTGCCACACTTCACGGGAATAACATACCTGCCACACTGAAGGCGTTTCATATCGCACCGTCAAAAAATTGTTTTGGGAAGCGGCTATTGACTTTTTCGCCTTACAAAAGTTTTTCTAATTATTATTAAGAACTCTTTTAGAAGACATTAATGAAAAAATAGTTAGTTTTAAAAAAAATTATTAAATTTATGGACAGCGGTAAAAAATAGTATATTGTTTGGCAAGGGGTGAAACAAAGTGATTTTAGACGAGGGTGAAATTTGCCTGCCCGAGTGAAGCGAGGGCTGGCATCACCGTCGTCTGAAATCGCGTTTCACCCCGCGCCACACATACTATTTTTCATATTACCTGCATTGAAACAGAAAATTTTTTCGGCATTGAAACTTTTAAAATAAATATTTTAATTCGAAAATTTTTTGAATTAGCAATAACTCAACAACGGCGCTAGATATCGAAAAACTGAGAAAAAATTTCCACCCCCCCCCTTGTCTCACACACTCCCCGTGAATTATCGGTAGGAAACCATATGTACAAATTTAGATCGATCGCGCGCAAAAAAAATACTCATAAACAACAATTTCGTATTAATCTGACAGTTGGCATATTAATAAAATTTTATTTGAAGTAATGAAAAATTATTTTAAATCTGACAGGATTGAAATGGCATCGGAAACTGAGTTGGCGGTAAGAAACTTGACTGTTTAAACAAATTAATTTTTGACCAAAATTCGCAGAGGTCTGAAATTGTCGTGTTTCGACTGTCTTGACAATATGAAATAGGTATTTACTTTTAATGAGCCATTGTTAGAAAAATATTTTTTAAATTTTACTGTTTATTCATATAAAAGGTTTAGGTTAGAGCCCAACACAAGTATAACAAAAATAAAATCGGTGATTAGCCAATTAAAATTAAATAATAAATAAATAATAAATTAAAAAAAATAAAATTAAAATTAAAAAAAATTTACACCATCTAATTAATAACTATATGAAATTCCATTATAAACGATTATAAAAATATTCAGACCAACCACAATGTTTTACTTACGGTTTTTCTGCACAACAAAACTAGAACAGGGTCAAAAAAATCGGATAATCCGACGGCAACAATCTACTTTACACGATTTCCAATGATGCATATGATTAACTAATGATTGTGGGTCGAGAGGGAAGAGGCATCTTTAAACTAACGACAGATGGCTTCACAAGTACAAATTTTCTCCAGCAAAAGTGTTTAATTAGACTTGATTACGGCTAGGGTCAAATTGACCCCACAGTGGCAATTAAGGGTTAAAACAAAAATGTCATTATTCATTCAATTTCGAATTATATCAAGTTTTGTTTATTGAAGTTCCACTGTAGTTGGAACTGGATCAATTTTTTATTGATTTGTAGATTTATTAATCTTTAGGAAAATATATCCAGATACAAATTATTACAACTGGGAGTAATTCTTGTTCACTAAAAAACGGAGTCAAGAAAACTCCGTGAAACCGAGAATTGAACCCGGAATTGAGCTTTGTTACCCAACTAGAAGAGAATGCAGCTGTGATCACATAGTATAATATGTAATTTTATAGTATTTTCAGCAAATCACAAGGTTTATTTTTATATTTACTTCCGAATAAACTTTTCTTATAGTTAGTAAATATTGCCAAACCCACGCTATTTGTAGTAAATTATTGATTTTTATTGCACGTTTTTTATTCCCGACTTCATAGTTTAAATTAAATTATTTATTTATAAAGATATAAGATTCTGCATTCGAAATCAATAACTTTTTAACTTCGAACCTAGTTTTTCTTATTAACATTCTAGCAAAGGTCAAGTTTAGGTACACACTAAGCTTTCGTGTATTATTTTAACTATGAATACCGGCCATAGGTGAGGATAAAATCGTGTAATTTATTTGCACATTCTTTTTATTAGACAATATTATGCAACATTTGCTACGATGTTCAACTTGAATTATACTGTTATGTAGCGTTAAATTGTCATTGTTGGCTCTTTGCCTTTACCCGATTAGATATTTTCCTTTCATTACAATTTTTCTTAATTTTACCGAATGACTTGATTTGTATAAACTGAATAGAAATTGTTTGCATTATTTAAGATAAAGATTGAGTATTTGTTTTTATTTAACATTCATTTAACGGGGGAAAACACTGAAAAATTTTAAAACCTGCTTACTACTCTCATTCATTGGGGTCATTGTTGACTTCGATTCCCTAGTCAGGAATCTTCCTATACTATTTATCTCATAAAGTTTCTTAAAATTTAAGTTTGTTCTTGGTAAATAAGGGAAAGCTATATCAATTCAAGATGATTCCATTAAGCCTAAAAAAACTAAAAAAAAAAAAATTGGCGTAATTCTCTCCTCAAACTTCAAAATTTTTACAAATTCATTTATTTTCCAAAAATTACAAAATTAAATTTTCAAAAGTTTGTCAATTATAATGTCCATAAGTATATTTACTCTAAACTTCCCAAAATCCCAAAATCGGGAATGTCAGTTTACTTTAGCAAAGATTTTAAATGCGAAGCGGTTTTTAAGTTCATTTAATTTAATTTTAATTTATTACAAAGTTAAATTGTTTTTGATATTTTTAAAGAATATTCTCTGAAAATTTTAATTCAAATTTTTATTTATTAAATTATATGAAATATAAAATATCTAAAGTACTTGTAACTTCCTAAAAACTTGAATTATAATTATAAACATAAAACTTCAATGCAGCTTAATCGACCACATAGAATGTGTACAAAAATTCCCTGTAAAAGATTTGCAAATAACTCCGTTAAACTTGGTGTTTAAAAGATGAGAACAGAGGCTCTTTCGGACTCAGAATTTTAAATATGTGACATTAGTGCATTCAAACAAATTTGATTTGTAGAGGAAGCAGCGACATGTACATAACTTTGATGATGCCTACAATTTTACCTATGAAGATTAATGTAGAAAAATTCTATCCGGACGAATTTACCTGTATAGGATTCGGACTTTTTCTTTTAAGCGGGCGAGTTGACTATCGCTCGGTCAGTGGTGGACCTTACGGCAATGTATGACAACTTATTCTACTAAAAAAATTGTATTTCTTTTTTTTTTCCAATCGATGTAATTTCTTCCAAAAATGTTAATAAGAAATATTAAAAAGAATGAATATAAAATTGGTTTTGAAAACAGGGTTCTGGTCAAACTGCATGCGAGATTCGACCTTCTTATTTATAGCATCAAGCGAGAATCGACCTTCCTAATACCCCTGATGGTTACAATTGCATAAAATTCATTTAAATATTGCATAGTCGACCTAATTAAAAATATTTTTAAAAAATGTATTTTTTTACATTCTTATAAATAAATAGTATATTAAGAAACTAGTTTTATAAGTGTCGTTTTTAACGCACGCAATCCAAAAAGGATAAGTTGCTGAAAAAATAGACAAACTATTACATAATAAAACTTAATTTTTTTTTTAATAAGACAGATTTCTATCAAATATTGCAAGTAAATTCGGCATAACAAGAAATATTGTACTATCAATTATATTTGCTCTAGTTTCTACAAAATTTCATATAATGCTACCAAATTTTTTCAATTTATGATTTCAAGCGGCCATTGCACCGATATTTTTGATTTTTTGGGTTTAATGGATTAGAGCTTTTCTATAGAGCATTTGAATATCTACAAATTATGTTATAACCCCTTATTGCCTAGAATCAACAGATTTTGAGTTATGAATTAAATTAAGGGAAAAAATGTCAAAATATTCCGAGTTTTATTTTTTTTACTTTTCTTGCCAACTCCGTATCTTTTAAACGAAACTTTTTAGAAAAAAACTAACGGCTTAAAACGGATAGGGAATTTAACGGGCTACAACTTGAGCTTAATAATTTTTTTTGGGAAACCAACCGTTTTCACAGAAATTACGAAAATAATTAACAAGGTGTAGGTTAAAAAAATAAATAAAATCACAAAATTTATTTTTATAAATTTTTAAAATGGCCTCCCTCATTTTCAGCACACAGGCATGTTCTTTTCAAAAGGTGTTGCACTGCATTATTTGTAATGGTGCTTTTTTCGGTAAGTTCTGTTACACCTATCAGTATTCCTTCCATTAATTTATGTTTTTTTAACCTACAATATTGTTCATTATTTTCGTAATTTCTGTGAAAATGGTTGGTTTCTCAAAATAAATTATTAAGCTAAAGTTGTAGCCCGTTAAATTCCCTATCCGGTTTGGGCCGTTAGTTTTTTTCTAAGACACATTTCTCAAGTGGGTTGTTTTGAACTTGGTTTTCTAGAATACTTAAAGTTAAGTTCAAGACGACCCTTACATATAAAACCTTTTAAAAACTTATTTTAATTATTTTAACATAGAAATATATAATTAATAGCTATAAGTGGTTTTTAGGGGTTCGTTAGACATAACTATATACTATATCTAAGGGAAGTTGGCTTTCCAATCTTCATCATTTTGATATAAAAAATATGAAATATTCTATTATATTTCTATTACGATAATCCCGAACTATCGCTAAAATTCTTGCATCCGCTTCTCGGTATTTCCTTAACTTTATAGGTGGCGCGCGTCCTGCAACTAATTGTTCATAATAAAAGCTACGTTAAGCTACATGATGGGAGGGAGGGGTTCTAAAGAGGTCAAAATCAAACTACGTGGTTTATGAACGCTCCCTTAGAGAGTCGTCTATTTCGGGTTGTCGGGGTTTCCTGTATTGGGTTGTTAGGTTCCGTATTTGTTTTGTATTTCTTTACTGGTTTCTGGTCTTCTCTGTTCCACAATGTTATGTTATGTTCCACACTAACTTTCTTTTTGTGTAATCCTGTATCCCAACAAGCTAATCCTTCAAAAACAACCCAACAAAGAACAAAATAACAAACTAAGCAGACTAAGCATATTTTATTACTAAAATATTAAGAATGCAAAAACCATTTTTATTGATGGCGGCGAAAACGGCTGCCAATAGCCGGCCGGCGGCGAGTCGGCCGCGGTGAGTTGGCCGTGGCGAGACGGCCGCGGCGAGTCGGCCGCGGCGGGTCGGCCGCGGCGAGTCGGCCGCGGCGAGTCGGCCGCGGCGAGTCGGCCGCGGCGAGTCGGCCGCGGCGAGTCGGCCGCGGCGAGTCGGCCGCGGCGAGTCGGCCGCGGCGAGTCGGCCGCGGCGAGTCGGCCGCGGCGAGTCGGCCGCGGCGAGTCGGCCGCGGCGAGTCGGCCGCGGCGAGTCGGCCGCGGCGAGTGGGCCGCGGCGAGTCGGCCGCGGCGAGTAGGCCGCGGCGAGTCGGCCGCGGCGAGTTGTCCTAGACCCCTTTCATCTGACCATGTGATGGATTTTCAAAACGATATTTTATTGTTTAAATGCTCTTTTGCAAATGCAAACCTCTTTGCTTTATTCTTAGCACTAATTAATGGTTTCTTATGCTGAAAAAAGCTTCCCAAACCAAATATTTTTAGACGTCGATTAATAGTCTTTGTAAAGGGTGTTTTTTATGGAGTGATACAAGTTTAAATCATAATAAAACATAGTAATATATTTTTGATATCAATGAATCGGTCTTTATGGGATAAAAAATTTTATGACATTAATGTTTAAATATGATTTCGGCCATGTGGCCGCCACGGCTGGCGCGTACAAGGTGCAATCTGCAACACCAATTTTCACAAACTTTTCGCAGCATTTGCGGCCGTATCTCGCCGATAACTGTTCGAATGTTGATTTCCAGGTGTTCAATTGTTTGAGGTTTATCGACGTACACAAGTGACTTTACATAACCCCAAAGAAAATAATCCAATGGGGTTTTTTTGAAAATAAAATTTTGAATGGAAATTCAAAATCAATATCAATTTGTGCTTCAGCCCATTCGCCGAATTGGCGGCGCATACGATGGTCGTTTGGCTTTAATTCTTGCACAAGTTGAATCTTGAAAGCTTTTCAGCCAAGATCTTTGCGTAAAATCTTCCATACAGTGGAAGGACACAACCCCAGTTGCTGAGAACGGCGACAAATTGATTGATTAGGATCATCTTCAATGCTTTCCTGTACAGCGGCTATAGATTCTTCAGTGCGCACTGTTCGGCGTCTCACGGGCTGCACATTATTAGTAACAGTAAATGTGGTCCGAAAACGATCTATTGTTCTTCGAATTAGCAGCTCTGAAGGACGATTATGTACGCATAAAATGGACGAAGTGCACGATAATTTTGACGAACAGACCCATTATTTTGAATAAAAATTTCCACAATTTGCACGAGTTGCTCTGATGTAAGTCGATCCATAATGAAATATCAAAACAAACTAAACAAAAAGCAACTATCAGCTGTTAATGGGTGGTCAAATAAAGCAGTGATGCCAACTCAAAGTTGTATCACTCTATAAAAAACACAGTTTACTAATAGCAATGCTAGTATTTTCCTTTAACAGTTGTGTCAAAATTAAACTATTTTTTCTTAGTTTAAAAAAATTCTGTGATCTTTTCTGTTGGTTGTTTTCCGTTTACGACCTCTTCCAGGTAAATTTTTAACGAATCCCGCTTCTTCAAACTTCTGAACAATTTTTCTAATTCTAGCTGGTGATAATGAAGAATTTACAGCTAATTTTCGGTAAGTTAATCCCTGATTCCGATCTGTAATTATTCCTGAACGAATTTCTATTGACGCTTCAAATGTTCGTGGCATTTTCAAGTAAAATGATAAATAATTATTTACCATAAAAGCTAGGTACATTAAAAAATTATGTATTTTTCAGGTTTTGATGCAATATTATAAAAAGATGAACTACTCCTATTTAAAACCAAAGTAAAACTGAATGTTTACTTAATTTTCGATCTTATTCCGGGGGTTTACACTTACGTCGACATTACGCTTATCAATTCACGATTGCTGAGGTAACATAATAATAAAATGAAAAAGGACAAAAATGTGTGCCATCCAGAGTAAAAAAACATTTAAGAATTGCTTATTACTTCTAGAAATTAATGGAAATTTATAAATATAATTTGTGTTTACTTAATTTTGTCACTAACTGTATAATAATGTGTTTATTTAACAAAAATAAATATTTTTTATTCAAAAAATAATAATGTATACCTGACTAACAGAAGTACCTAAACTTGCAATAACTGGTTTTATTACCAAAAACGCAAGCACATTTGAACGTTAAATAAATTTTAAAGTACATAAACGCTGCTACAGAAATTCAATGTTTTTGAATTGGTTTGACATAAACCAATCTTTTACAAAGATGTTATCGCAATGTAACACTTTAATTTCTAACTGATAAATTACACAGAAAGTGATACTTTCTGTAGTTGTTAGTTTTAAAAATTTTGTACAATTTAATTTTTAAAAACATATTGAATTTCACAAATTCTTTCTTTTTATTATTGTTTTAATAAGTTTTATTTAAATATGCTAATTTAAAAAAAATTAACCATTAAGTAACACTTAACAATAAGTTATCAAAGTTAATAATAATTAACTATCAAATTTCATTAAAGCACATGACATCGCTTAGATTTCATATTTGGATTGTTTATGATAACGTCGACCCAATATTATTTTGTCGTATATCCGAAAAATCGAGTTTTGGGAAATCGATGTTAAAGATTGAAACGCAATAAAAAAAAATTGGCTCGAAAAACTAGTTTCGATTTTCTGGTCACTTATAGTTCATTTTATTGCGGTTTTTTTGGTACTAAGATATAGAGCTTATTATAAATAAATTTTGGATTTTAAGGAGTTTTTGTTTAAAAGTATCTTGTCGTATACGCCAATTTTAACGAAATTTTAATCATGCATAGCACCTTCATAGCACATACGACAAAATCATATTCAATAAAATGCCTAATTAATAGAGAAAACTTAAAAATAATGAAATTAATGAAATAAACAAATTATATTCTATATTATATTAACAAAAAATAACAAAATTAAAATTTTTAGAAATAAAAATTTTTGATTTTGATTAAAAAAAAATATAGGTAATAAACTAAAATTATGTGTTTCCACTATCTTCCATATTAATTATTTTAATAAACTGTTGTAATATTCAATCAATTTTAGGTATAAAAATATAGATAGTTATAATATCACTTTTTTTCCCACAGGTATTTTTTTCTATTTAATATTTTTAATTTCACCAAAAAATATTTTTACTACCGCATTTTGTGGCGTATACGACAAAATTGATACCCAATATCTCGGAAACTATACAACTTAGGGTCATTTTGAAAATTCAAATCGATAGAGTAAAAAAAATTAAACAAGATAGCTATTTTAACTCATTTTTTTTGATTTTGTGTTGTACGACAGTATAATTCCGGGTCGACGATAAGTCATTCAATAATCGTTATTTTTTCAATATTTTCAATAGTTCTCCAAAAACAATTGTTCGAATATAACTTCTTGTTTCTTATAGTTTTTCCGTTTTCGTAGTTATATTATGCGACTAAAAAACTTTATTTTTGTTTTTTAGTAATTTTCATAATGTAAATATTATTCTTTCTTCTATTTCCGATATTCTTAATATTCCTTTTTTGCATTTTTAAAATAATAATTTTCTATGTATGTACCTACCTATGTATGAATTTTTTCACTTTATGATTCCAATGTTACTGCAAAATCACTTGTGGCGTGGTTTGGATGTCGCGTTAAACTGGAGATCATTATTTACATTTAGTCAGTACATAATAAATTTACAATAAGTGTGAGAACCTGTTTGTTTGAATAAAATTAAATAATGGACACTATGTCATTTAATTGTGTGTATTTTTTACCCTTCTAAAATAAACTAGAAGTTATACCATTTTATTGTAATGTTTAATATAAACTAAACCAAGTTTGATATATTTCTGTGTTATTTTATGCTGTAGAAAAAGATTTCATCACAAATACGACTATTCCTCTTGGAAATAGTAGATGGGTGACAACAATTGAACAATTAATAATAATAGAATGGCAGACAAAAGGGTATCGAAACACAATTTTGTTAGATAAATAGTATATAGAAACTAGTTATTAATAATAGTATGTTATCTTCTATTTTGAAAGAAAATGATTCTGTAATTCAATTATTTATAAAATTATTGATTTTATCTGAATAAATGTACTACTTATATAGGTACTACATAATAATAGTCATATATAAAATAGATTCGAATTCTTACCCCCTACAGGAATCTTACAAATAGCACGTGTCATATACACGATTTCCTAATCGTTTGCTTTTACTCACAAAGTAATAGAACAACATGTTACGTGAATCGTAAAATTATTTTTAACCGATTTATATTTTATAAAATAAATAATGTAAGGAACATTAGAATCTTTTAATTAGGAATTTACAAAGAAGAATAAATGATAATGAAGTGAAAATTTGCATCTTTATAACTAAATAGTTACTTATCAGGATGATTACTAGAAAATTTTTCTCGATCCAGATTTCAACCCTGATTGTTGACTACCTCAACTGCGCTAGAAAAATGATTTTTATTTATTTCTGGAGTGTCGGTTGTGTCTAACGTCTAACTTATATGTAAACTACACGTTCTGGTAGTTTGTGTTCGTGATGTCCAGCACACTAGACATCCAATTTTTTTAAATAGATGTTATTATTATAGTGAAAGTGATGTCTAGCCGGCTGGACGTAGAATTAAAAGACAAAAAGGTTTTGTTCTTATCATATCTAAACCTATCTAGCTCATTAAATTTTTTATTTGCAGTTTAGCAAAATACAGTAATAATTATTAGGTAATTCAAGTAATTTAACAACTTTTAGGTTTTAAATTTTTTTGTTAAGTCGCTCAATCTATTTCGGCCTGCGCCTGCGCCATAATAAGAAAATTTTATTCGGTTTGCCGACAAAAAAAGTTGCCCACACTTGATCTAGGAACTAGTGACGGTTTGACCTCACCCATTTTAAGCGTCATGAAATTTTGTTAGGTGAATTTATGGTCTTCTTGACTGGGAAATTGAATTTGGGAGACGGATACCCCAATGAATAAGGGTAGTAAATAGGTTTGAAATTTTCGGAAATTTAAATCACAGAAGGGCGTTTTGCAGACTAAATTAAATTATTATATTGGGTTTGTTCGAGGGATAAGGATATTTAAATAAATTGAAATGTTTTAGTGCATAAAAAGTTCAAATTTAATTTGTTTGTTATTAACTACTTTTTCAATATTGAAAATGCTAATATAATAAAAAGAGTAGTAAATTTGATATTTAAATTTACTGAAGTTGAAGATTATTGATATGTTTTTATCGATTTTTACTCTATTTTATATCCTATAGTGTTATAACTAGGGTCCGGATTTGTAAGCATTTGCATCTTTTTTTTCCGTACAGCGTGTTTTACGCCTTTCTGGGTCATTTTATATAGTTTTTATTTTGCCTATAAAATGCATATTTTGGGTTTAAGTGTACGTTTGGCGGTTTGTTGCATATATTTGCTTATGTTAGCATATATTTTGCATATTTAACACTACGGGGCACAAGGACAGAAGCAGTAATTTTTTACAATGAACATTTTTCTGTAGTCAAATCTCTCATAAAGAGTTTCGACCGGAATGAGGTACAATGCATTTCTGCAGCTCAAGATACATTCAAAACCTCGTCTGTTGCAGCTGATTTAGCATATTTTATAGCTTTCAATTTTAAAATAATTATAATACAGACAATTAAAGCTTTAGAAAATTCTGGCAAAACATTGTTTACAAGCTTTGAAAGAATAATATGACTTTTTAAATCAATTAAATACGCACCAGGAAACGCAGCTATTGCAATTGTTTTAATCTACATTTACATATACTACAGTGACATCTTGTGATGTGGAATGTTTTTTTTTCTGTGTACAGGCGAATTTTAACAAATTAAAAAAAATTTTGTTTACAATATTGATTGGAATTTTAAAGAATAAAAAATAAAACAATATTTTTTTTTTATCAATATTATTATTTCATTAATAAATAAACTTCAAAAGTAATTAATCCATTATTTAGACCAATAATTGTAATCCACCGTTTTGAGGCTTAATAAAAATTTTTAGCGCATATTTGCGTGCTTATTTTCAAGTTTTTAGAGCATATTTTCAAGATTCTTAGTGTCCACAAATGCTACAACTGCATGACCCCCCATATCATATCTATTAATTGGTCCATTTTTTTTGCCTTTTAGGTTAAATAGGTACGCGACAATTGGGCGCCGCCGATTGGGCGCTGGACGTTTGGGCGGCTGACGTTTAGGCGCCTGGACGTTTGGCCGCCCGGACAAATGGACGCCGCCATTACTAGGACATTTGGAATATAAGTATTTTCCACAAGAAAAGTATAATATTTCTGTTCCATGCAAACTGGTATTTGCATTACCATACAGCGTTACTGCGAAAGGAAAAAGAATGCGACAGAAGTCGTGCGAAAGAAAATAGCATATATTTAAAAAAGAGGGGATATACCCCCCCCCCCGTTTTTTCAATATTTTCATATTTGAAAATATATTAAAACTTTTAAAATATAATAAAACGTTGTATTGTATTACTTTTCCAAATTCTATGATGAACAATATTATATCTCAGAGGGATTGCACATAATGTGTTAATCAATTAATATAATTATCGATCTCTATATTAATATTTGAGTATTTATAAATATAATAAAAAAATTTGTTACTAAAATAAATTTGACGCCCAGTAAATTGTAAATTTAACAAAGAAACGGTGAAATATTAAAATTTTAACTGCAAATAACTACAAAGTCAGGTAAATAAAGCCCACCTCACACGACGCTTGTTTTGCTGATAGATTGCTTGCTTGTTTCTCTGCGACATTATTATTGGTTAGCGCTGAAATCTATCACGTAAACCATCAACAAAAATAGCACGGGATCTATCACAGATATCCATCACGGGAACAAGTAAGCCGGCCAGCAGTGACGTTATTTTCCAGCAGCGCAGCCATCAAGGCTCCCATCAAGCAATCCATCAGCAAAACAAGCATCGTGTGAGGTGGGCTTAAACAACATACAAGAAATTTTATTTAGAAACACTTTAAAAAGCTTTAGGCGCCGCACAGTGGTCGAAATCGCGAAAAAGCTGGCCAAAACTAAGTAACAGTTCCGAAATCAGCTAAACTTTGGATACTTAAGTTTTTAAGGTCTCGGAATACGAATATGAAGTCGGAATTTTTAAATTCAAAATGGTAGATCCAAAATGGCCGAAGAATTGTATGAATTTTTTTCAACTTAAACGAAATCGTACATATAGATTTATGAACTCCTAAATACGAATTTAATGTAGAAATTTTAAAATTTTAAATTGTAGATCCAAAATGGCTGTAATTTTAAATTGAAAAGGTTTAAATTTGGGCCAGATTTTGTGTATCTTGTTGTGAATATTACCTACTTTTCAAAAATTATTTATTAGACTTTATAATAGAATCTATTGCCATCATAGAAAATAATGTAGAGAAACCTAAATAATTATTCACTATCGTCATCAAAATCATCGACATGATAACCATTATTGCAAAGAAAGAGTATATTAGATTAAATATATAATGTGGAAAAAAATGGTTGATTTTTTTGTAAATTCTGAAAGTATACACTATTAACTGTATCCTGAATTTGAAAACAGAACAGGATCTCCTGGGATCACAACTTTTTCGATGATAAATGATAAGTGTGTTTTGGATTAATAGTTATTTTAAACAACTACGTTTATCCCAACTTTTAATATATTTGAAACATTTTTAAATTGAAACTATTATGCAGAAAGTATTCTACACACCTTCAGAAACACTCTCCATCTCACAAAATTGAATTCATACATTCCAGTGAAAAGTTATTAGTTATTACAATATGAATATACCACAATTTTAGATCTGCAGAGAAACGTAACGCTGCCTACTCTGACAAGTGACAATTCAGATAGCTGTCAAAAAGTAAAAACAAAAAATGGCTCTCCGTCCTTTTGTCAAACTATGCGCTAGGCCCTTATGTTAATAAATTCTTATTGCTATCATAAACCGATGACTTTTATATATTTAATTTTGGCCGGCTTCTTCGCGATTTCCTCCACTGTGCGCCGCCGAAACGGCAGCGCCTAAATTAAATATCTATTACCGATTTATAGTATTTTACACGAATTGAAAAAAGCAGATTACTGAATTACTAATAAGGCTGTCAGTGCGTCAAGTTTAAGAGTGCAGTAGCCTTTTTCACAAAAATGGTGTCGTAATAATAATTAAGTCGTTATAAGAGCAGTCAAAAATTTTCATTTTCATTTTTGATATTCATAAAAATTGTTGCTTCATATTCATTACATAACCATTTCAATAAAATTAATAATAAAAACTGTTTTAATAATAAGTCAGGTTTTTGATGCCCAAAACGGCATCGTTTTTATATTATATATTTATTATTAATAGCTTTACATTTTTTCAAATATCGTTGTATCTTTAGGAACTTACAAAATCCAATTTTGAAATAGAGTTGTCCTCGTATGTGTCCTAGATTTATTTTCATAATACTATTAGTCCGATCAATTTAGACATCCTAAAGTTACAATAATTCCCAAAAAGTTGAAAATTGGTAAAATTGTTCAAAACCTAATTATAAATGAAATTTAAAAAGTCCTCATCGATCCGGTACCTGGAAAAAAATTTACTCGAGGTCAAATGTCAAACAAATGGGTCTTTGTGTAATTTTCAGCAAAACATCAAGTTTTATCATAAAATTAGCTCAGACAAAAATTGTAGATCATACAATTATCTATAAAAATAAATCAATACTTTTTTTCCTGAGAGCCACCGTTTATTAGATATAACGATTCAAAAAGTTGGAAAAGTTGTAATCGTCATTATATGCATAAGTACACGTTCATAAAATACATCACTAAAGCTGCAATATAAGTAAAAATAATTTTCTGTCGGTCATAGTAACTTACCTATATGAAATATACATAAATATATTTATATATCAGGTAAAATGAAACCCAGTCCCTCAATTTATATGCCAGTTTGCAGTTTGCCAGTGTAACCAGTGCAACATTTCCAACTTTTTCAATAGTTATCGTTTTGCTGAAAATTGTGAAAAACCCATTTGTTTGATCTTTAACCTCGAGTAAATTTTTTTCCAGGTACCGGATCGATGAGGACTTTTTAACTTTCATTTATAATTATGTTTTGAACAATTTTACCAATTTTCAGCTTTTTGGCAGTTATTGTAACTTCACCCTTATTTTTTGGTCTAATTTGACCGGACTATATTCACATTCCACTGTACTTCTTTGTATCGCCAACTATATCATATCTATTCTTTAATTTTTATTCTTTAATTTCTTTATTATTTTAGAGTTTCTTTAGTTGTCAGATCTAGTACGGTACAACTCGTCTCATTCTTCAGTGTTCTTTCTTTACATTAAATAATGTACTTTTTTGTTGTTTTTCATTTGTCTGTAGAATTTTCTTATATTGTTGGTACTGTTCTCTTCCATTTCTTTCATTCTACGTTTGATCCATTCCTTCTTCTTTCTTTTGTATAACTGACTTGCTTTTTATTTCTTTTAATTATTCAGATCTTCTTGTTTATTTGTTGTTAACCATTTGAGTCTTAATTTATTTTTACTCCTATAATGTTCTCGCATTCGTCATTAAAAAATTATATTTTCCATTTTAAGAAATCTTACAAAATTAAATAAAAAAACTTTACTTCAAAATGTTTGGCTAAAAGGATATTTGTTGATGTATTATAATCGATACAATTATTAATGAATACACAGATACGTACGTATTGTATAACCATAAAGCTTACTTTTATTGGTGTTTTTAGTTTCGTTGACTAAAGTGATATCGACTAGACTTCTTAACAAAAAATTATTTTTACCCTCTTACTTTGTTTATTATACTACGAGTGTTTTTATTTTAGAAGTTACAACAGCTATCTGAGCATTTGAGAGACATCGTTAATGTATTAGAAGACTTTTACAATTTTATGCAGCTATATTTAAGAAGGTATTTTTAACTTGGGATTGCCCTAAATAATTTGATTTTTCATCAACTATATGACTAATTCGCGTGTGATTTTACTAAAAGTGTGATAATACCTCCATATTAACATATTTCTAATATTAACCAAATTATAATAAATTATACAGATAATCTGTTTATTTTTCCTATAGAATATATAGATAAATCCGTTAAGTACTACGAAAAGCGTACTAATACAATTATTTTGAGAAGTGTCTTTTTGGTAAATTACCTTAATAGTCCCTCGAAGTTCAGGTATAGTTCTTTAACCCTTGCATGTTCGAGGATTGCCTTTTATATTTTGGGATTGGAGAATAAAAAGAAATATTTATCGTCGAATATGACTTTTATTGATTTTCAAAATATTTTCCATGAAGATTAATATACTTTGTATTTTTTTTATTTAAAATTTTTTTATTTTGTCGCCTCCTATGGTGATTGTCTGGTTTCGCCACTGAGTTGACATTAACGAATTACAGAAGTTGGTACTAAAGACACGACAAAAAAGTGAGCTTTAAAACCTTGAATTTTTACGGTCATTACTGGATTTTATAAATTGTTATTAATTTGATGTTTGAATTGATTTTAGTCAACCATGTTAATTTTTATATGCGTAGAAAATAATAATAGATTTATTTGACACAAATAAATGATGTAGATTTCTCACAATTAATTATGTATGTAGATTAAAATTTTAAAAAAATAAATTTTGCATTTGTTCAAATTTTTATTTATCTCAGTGTAAAAATTTGTGGATTAACCTAGTTAACCCTAATTCAAGTTTCTTATTACAATCTTAAAGCTTAAAGTATTGGTGAAATTTTTTATTTTCTTCAAGAAAAAAGGTATACTACACTGAGAGAAATGAAAATTTGAGCCAATGCAAAACTTACATATCTGTCGAAAATAATATTACGATTCCGGTAAAATCAGGACAGATATTTAGACAAACCCGAGAAAATTGAGTTTGTAAAAATTCTATACTATAGCTGTATACACTTGAGAGCAAGCATTTTATAATTAAACCTTTAGCTTAATTGGCTGTGCTCTGGGCTATAACGTCAGAAGGTTCACGGATCGATTCTCACTGTTGTCCATTCTAATTGACATAGTACTCTTAAACATTGTTTTCAATTTATTATTAGAGTACATTTTGTTATTGTCAATAAAATATAGTAAGAATGCTTTTAAACTGCATATTGCTGTGAAGTATCGTTCCGGAGATACAACATTTTAGATCAGTAGTGACGTCACACCGACATCGCGTGACGTCAGTGGCATATCCGTTGCACATAAGTTGTATTCTTTTCACCTATTTTACGTGAGATTGTACTGAGATACTCAGGTACTCAGTTAAATGGGTGTTCTTTTAACCGTTTCAACAAATGTATGGGTTGTAATGTTTGGGTTTCCCAAAAAAAATTATTAAACTCAAGTTGTAGCCCGTTAAATTCCCTATCCGGTTTGGGCCGTTAGTTTTTTTCTAAGACGTTTCGTTTAAAAGATACGGGGTTGGTTGGCAAGAAAAGTAAAAAAAATAAAACTTGGAATTTTTGGACATTTTTTCCCTTAATTTAATTCATAACTCGAAATCTGTTGATTCTAGGCTATAAGGGGTTATAACATAATTTGTAGATATTCAAATGCTCTATAGAACAGCTTTAATCCGTTAAACCCAAAAAATCAAAAATATCGGTGCAATGGCCGCTTGAAATCATAAATTGAAAAAATTGCTTTAAAGTGAGGATAAAAGAGTCATACTACATGACTACCATTTTTGTTTCGTAACAATAAAAACACTTTTGTTGATATTGATTCTGCTCACTTTAAAATTTTATTTGAGTATAAAAAATGTAAACAAGTATACTTATCAAAATATATTAATATTTGTTGAAGGAAATGTATATAAATAATTGAAAAGAAGAACCTAACAAAAAATAGATCCTTTAGCTTTATCCTGACGCTGTCGAGGGGTAAGAATAAAAATCGAAGATTACAATAGGTTTGAAATTTAAATCACAGTAGGCGTTCTGCGATTAAACTAAATTATTATATTTACTACAAATATGTGTATTTTCAAATACCACAGAGAAAATTCGAAGACATAAAGTTGATCACTAACGTATTAACAAAAAATTGGCTATGTAAACATTGCATAACTTTCCCCACTTATTTCGTCAAATGCAAAAAAATGAGGTTATGTCGTTTTTGCTTGAACATTTCATGCATGTCAAACAAATTGAATAAAACAGTAAAAAACACGTGAACTTTTTTAATTTTGCTTATCATTTCCGTAATTTTCAACCGATCTTCACCATTTTTAGCTGGACTCTAAGTTTAATTATGATGCACGTTTATGCAAAATTTCATGACGTTTGGTTGGGCGGTTCAACCTGTGCGATTGATACATTTTTTTTATATGTAAAAAGCACTTAAATTTATTTTATTTTGCTTATCATTTCCATAATTTTTAACCAATTTTTACTGGCCTCTAACTTTAGTTACGATACACGTTTATGCCAAATTTCATGACACTTGGTTGCGCGGTTCAATCTGTACGATTGATACTATTTTATATGTAAAAAAACACTTACATTTATTTTATTTTGTTTATCATTTTCGTAATTTTCAATCGATGTTCACCATTTTTAGCTGGCTTCTAAGTTTAATTATGATGCACGTTTATGCCAAATTTCATGACATTTGGTTGCGCGGTTCAACCTGTACGATTGATACTATTTATCAACCACATACTGACATACTGACATACTGACATACATACAGACGAACATCCAATTAAAATTTATCACAATCTTATCAGAGCATGATAAGGAACATTTTAATACCAAAATTTCGATTTTTGATTTTTGGGTGGATTACAATACTTTTCCTTTAACATACGTTAATACGTATTGGGGAAAGTAAAAATATTTAAAATTTCGATAATTTTTAACAAACGCCTCACGTACCACTGTGCAAGTAGAACGCATTTTTCCATATTTAAATATGTGTTTAAATAATAATAATAATAATAATAATGTGTAACAATTTCAATCATGATTTTCATCGTGCCCCCTCTCGTACAATATATTATAATACAACCCCCTGGTTGAGAAACTCTGTGTTAAGGGATTGTCGCAATAAATTTTTAATGTAAAATTAAGTAAAACATTTAATAATTGCATTTTTAGAAATAATGTACAGTATTTAATAAAATTAAAGCTTCAAAATATCAAGTTAATTAAAATAATTATAGTATTATAGTATAATAAATTTTATTTCAAAAAAGTTTTTGTAGTGAATATATTTAAGTTTAATATATATTTTAATGCATATAATAGCAATTTTTTGTGCTATTTCTACGATTTTTTATGCTTAAAAGTATATAATCCACGATTTAATGTGTTGGTTTGCAGATTTACATGTCTAGCTCTACATTTGCAATAAAAACAAAGTTGAAATTCTGTGGCAAATAGTTAAAAGAGTATAAGTCGTTTTTAATCATTTTGAGATAATTGCATACTATTCTCACTCCCAATATACATATTAAGATGACCCGGCGGTCTCAAAATATAAAATAATATATTTCTAAGAAAAATTTACATTCTTCGAGCCATCCATTATTTTGAACACAAGACTCTTATTTAATTTTTTAAAATGTAATCCAAATATGAATGATAAATTTGTACAACACCGTTCAAATTTAAAACAAAATGTGATCGTCATCAATAATCGCACGTTGCGCTCTTATCGTTTTATTTCACTTTTTGATTTTTAATTTTTAATTTAACATAATTTAAATTTTCTCTAATCTAAATGAATTTCCATATCTCCAAATTACCATTATTAGTCATCCAATTAATTAATTACTTCCAAAAATACTTATTAAAACCATCAGAATCTTCATAAACTTCTAAAATCATCCAAATGCGGAAAAATCAATCCATTCAATTAATTAAAATTCCACTTACATCAAATCAATTCATGTATTTGCAAAAACTTTCAAAACTTTTAAAATTTAAACACAAAATATCAGACTTATGGCGTTGGGCAACCATCACCTTGGTCGATGTTCACGACAAAAAGCAAAGCTATAAAAAAATTTTCGTACCAAAATAAAATAATTGGGGCGAACAACAACTCAAATATTTACATAAAATTAAATTTTAATTTAAAAACAATTAATACAAAATTTCAAATTAAACACAATTAAAATTTTAAAATTCAAATCAACTTTTCACTTATTCTTTTAAAGTCATTGCATCCGTTTTATTAATCAAGATTAGTATATTGGGAGTGTAAATATGGAATTATCTCAAAATGAATAAAAAATGACATGCCCTTTTAACTATTTGCCTCCGAATTGTAACCATTAATGCGAATGTCGACTAGCAAGTTATTTCTGCAAGTATTTCTGCAAGTACTTGCAGAAGTATTTCTACTACTGGGGAGTCAGCTTGCAGATTGTGTTTCCACAAGCAATAACTTCTGGAAGTGACTTGCAGAAAAAAACTTGCTAGTGGACGCTCGCCTTTAGATAAGATTTGTTTTTAAAATTTTATTAACACATACTATTGGGTGATTGTTAAATTGTATAATAATATTCAAGCGATTCATCATATCATAGTTCAGCATCTAAATATTTTGGTCCAAAAGGGCTTATAGTTTACTTTTAGAATTTTTTCCCTGAAACATTAAAATAGTAAAACGTTTAAACAAAATAAAGTTAAGGTGCAGTAGACGTTCTGACGTATACCCGGTATAAATTTTACAAACACAAAGTAAAAAGTTTAGTATTTTATAACATGTTAAATATGACATTTAACATGTTATTAATTAACCCTATAGCCGATCTATGTACTGCTAAAAAACAACAGAACATCAACATCGTAATTTCTCTAGTGGATTTTTTTGCTATTTATTATATCAGTATTTATTTAACTGACTGTTAATGTGCATGCAGTTGCAAACGTTGATTATGCTAATGTTAAAGGTAATAATTGGTATTATTCTTCTGATTTAAGGTGGTTCTGTAGCTCGGCAGTACTTATGAACAAGCCGCCTCTGTTATAATATATTATTATTGTAACAAAAACTACGGGTAGCCTACCTACAGATCGAAATAAAATTGGTTTGATTTTTTTTAATATTTCGAGAAAGCTTTTTAAATTTATTGCAATAGTCAACATAAAATTTATTCTCTGCCTTTTGTTCAAAAATTCATAAATTTCTGAAGTTCTTTTCAAAGTAGCTATTAATGTCAAATGCACATTGAAAAAGTAAATGGGAATAAAACTAAAAATAAGTTATTTCAGCCAATATAATATACGATAAAATAGAATATCACTATAAAACATAAGTAATTCGATTAACTTAAAGAACATAATGCAGGGTAAAGAAATAACAATTTTGATTTGATACCTGAACAACTTAGAAATACAAACAAATTATATTATATAAATGTGATAGATTAGGTAATCGATATTTTAATATTTGCATTCCAATTATTATTCCCAATAACGCTAATTTATTATTTTGTGAATTTTGTTAACATTTCTAAGTTTATTTGTTTTATTATATTATTTATATTATATTTCATTAATAACGTAAAAATATATTTTTATACAAAGTTTCGTTTCTTTATAAAACCCTATAAAATAAAGGAATTTTTATATTAATGTCTTTCCTTATTCTTAATCTATTTGCGCCATCTGCTGCTGCAGCAGTCTTTTATCTGTAGGTTACGCACACTGGCTGCCTCTGTTGATTTTGGTACAATTATCCGATTGCAGAGGAGTAACCGAAATATTTGTGTATGGTGCACACGGTTAGTATTATTTATACTTAGTTGAACAAATATATTAAGGAGATAGTTACAATAATATGATTAAAATCTTCACCTTCACCAGTCGCGCAAGTAAGAGATGTACGTCCTAGGTTCAAAATCCCTACTACTGGAGACAATTTTTAGTCCTTATTTGGCTTCTACATGAAGTATAATAAAAAGGTGATAAAAAGCCTTGTGTTCTGATCCCGTGTCCGTCCCTCCGCATGTTCAGTGGCGTGCGGCACATCTACATTATATAAAATGTTAAAAAAGCGGTAGTTACACTATGGCGTTCGTTCTATTACTACTGCGTTATACTATTACGTACTATTAAAAGTAATATAATTATTGAATACCTTTTTATGACAGACTTACATTAACTACTGAAATTTTAAGAAATATCATTACTAACTTTTAATGGTTGTCAGTGAAGTTATAAATCTTTCTAATTTTAGATTTTTCTGTTACAATTTAAATATTTCAATGTTTATCTCTAATTTACTGAGATCATTTTCCTTTGTTCTGTTAATTAATGTCACAATATCGATGTACTAATTTTGTTGAGATTAATAATCAGTGCAGTAGATAGTATTAGACCGCATTTATTCTAAATCATAATTTATTGTTACGTAAGCTATAAAATTAATCTCTCATTATGACAGACGCCATTATGGTGCCGATGGTGTGTAGAATTACCGTATAAAAACATAATTACATTAATAGCTGTAATATTTTGTACAATCTCTTAATTCGTAATTTTATACCAGCTGAATAATTAATTTAGAAATTATTTCTCTTACTTTACATTACAATAGGTAAGATCTCGTCAAAAGAATTGTTTCAGATCAATAAATTCGTCAATGAAAAGGTGATTAGAAAATATTATTTAAAATTTAAAGTAGGAAGTTTAAAAGTTAACAGCCAGTTTAAATAATAATTTGCGCGTTAATTTCAAACAAAAAGTTTTTTTTTATCCGTAAGTAAGAAATGTGGGTATCATTATCTTTGAAAAATATTTTAAGAGTTCAAACAGAAAAACTATTACGGTAATACATTAATAAATTAAAAGTAAGCATTAAATTACAAAAGCATTGCAAATGATAAAGTAAAAAATGATAATTAGTAATTCCTCTGTTGATTAATAAGCTAACTAAGCGTTAATTATATTTACCTAATTTATATTATTAAATTATGTAAACATGGTGAAGTAGAAATATGCATCAATCAATGTACATTTCAGCAAGCATCAATCACTGTAATATGGCCAATTTGGAATTATTAGTTAGAAAAATCTTTTGATTATAGAAAAAGAAAACAGAATAATTAATGGTTTTTTTTTACTAAAAGCAGCATAATTATATTCCATCTGCCATTCAATTAAGCTTGCAAAATTTACAAAAGTTTTTGCACTTGATACTAAGAGACAAAAAATAAACTAACATAATATTAGGTAAGTATTTAAAATTCTATGTGGTATAGTAAATTTATAAAATACAATTTTTTGCAGAAAAACAAACTTAAAATCAATCAATATGTTATTGCGTTTATGTTGAAAAACAACAAATGTATCACAAAAATATGGATACTTCAGCACCTGAAATTTAGTTTTGTCTGATTCAAGCCTTTTGTAAGCAACGCCACTGAATCGCTTTTATTTTTTATTTTATTACTTTTAATATTCTGTCATAGTAAAATGGTGGAAACTTGTTATCCATTATTGGTTTCAGGATGTTATTAGTTTTAATTTGTCATTTGTTTTAAGATTTGGGCTGGATGGAAATATTTTAATAATATTAATTTGGTCCGATTATTGGTTTATTTTGCTCATTTTAAACTTTGTTGGTTTTTTTTTATTCATAAGAGGATATTTTGAATGTATTTATACCATCTTCAGGTTGATGCGGATTTGTGTTACATCTCAACTTTCAAGCAGATAATTGGGTAATAAAGTTGTTTCAGTGCAGATTGGTTGCATTGTATTTATATTTGCTCGTTTGATAAGTCTGGAAATTGGTAGGTATGTTGATTTGGAGTTCTCGATTTTGTAGACTTTCATTCGTGATTCGTAATCATTCGTTATTGATTTAGTAAGGTCTTGCCAAAGAAAGATACTTACAGATTTGTAAAATTGGTACTACCGTATACAGGGTAATAAGTCTCATAGGTATGCATATACTTATTTATTAATGATACTTTATGATAGGTTCTCGTTTGTAAGTCAATAATTCCAAGATAAAAAAATTTGGTGTGCAATTAATCTTTGCTGGAGCATAGCTTCTTTTTGTTGTGTTATCTTTTTCAAGGATAATCAGCTGTGTATTTTACATGACTGGATCTACCCATCTACCCTTCAGGTGGAAGTCAGTTCTTCAAATTTGTATTTTTAATTTTGTTTTCTAGCTATACTAGATTATTATGTCTTATTATGTTTATTAATAATTAAACTTTACGACCACATCTTTTTCTTTCTATATGATGTATTAGTACCAGTGGCGGCTCGTGCTTTCAACATTTGATGAGGCTATTCATTAAATGCAGTTTTTTCGAGTTTCTCAAAATCTTTAAGATTTCCCAACATTCATTGGATTTTCTAAACTTTCCTCCAATTTTCCCGGAGTTTTTTAAGATTTTCTTTCACTTGTATACCAGATTTTGCTAGCAATTCTTCCCCTCAGTTCCACCCCAACTGTTTTAAATTTAAAACAAAATAACTCTGATGATGCTATTTGATGGTATACGAAAGCGTACGATTTATATAGAATGCTGACGCTCAACTACATAGTTAAAAAGCTAGATATAATACATATTACAATAGCATATAAAGTCGATAGCGGCACATATGTACGTATAATCTTGAAATCGTCTCAAAGCAGTAAACACCCCTGATTTATAGACAAAAATGCAAAATAAAGTTGCACAAAAATAAGGGAATAATAATAATAAATAAGAAAATAAATAAATAAAATAAAATTTTTCAAAAAATGTAAGTTGAGAGAGGCGTAAAATGTTATGTTTGCACCGGGCGCATTATTCCTACACACACAAAAATTTTAATTGTCTGGCCAACTAATTGTATCAGTAAAAACACTGCAGTTAATAAAACTTTTAATACATTGTTACATAGCACTCAAAATGGTAACTTTTAACTATACAATTATAACCCCTATCGATACAAAATAGTTTTAATGCAGAGTATAATTAAATACAACAAATAGTAAATTTAAACTAATCTTGGTATGTATTATTCACCCTTTAGCGCAATAGTAAAACCCATCGCTATACAGTCGTACAATTTACCACTACAGGACGGTTACCTATGGTTATCACTAGAGCGCGGAATTATATGCACTGGGTCCCCGATATCTAGTATCCGGCATATAATTTATGCCGTATATAATATCTCGTGTTAATGCATAAATTGTCCGCCGCATACTAGATATCAGGGACCCAGTGCATATAATTCCGCGCTCCAAAACGATAACAAGTAGTTCTCACTGTTCTCGTTATTAGAACAACAAGTGCTAAAATTTACTTCCATGGTAGTGGTAAAATTCACTGCTATAAAAAAAATAAAAAATAACTACTAGTATAACATAATCTTACTATTTTGTGTGTACTATTTTGTAGTGGTAAATAATACGCATCGTATCAGTTGAGGCCTATTTTACTACTACAAGAAGTAAAATATAACCTTTATCAAGTATTATTAACCCTATTTTTCTTTGTGTGTAGTATACTGCTCAGTAGTACAGTTACACTTTGCCGTCCATGTGATCCCTATGTTACGGAAAAAGTACGTAACAAGAAAATATATACATTTACCGGTAAATGTGTACAGGTTCCACGGGAGTTGGTAAGAGTGCGTTGAATAATGTAAAATACAGCGTTATCTCTACAATTACTGGTAAATGTACACATGTGTGAACCTGTAAGCAAATTGTGCTGAAATAATCGATTGATACGTGGTTTAAGTAGTGTAACTCGATATTAACCATATCAATATTTTAGCAAATCCAACAATGCATACTCACATTTTAGAACTAAAATGCTTTTAAGTTATCACAAATAAAATACACTGCAAGTATACAATATCGCAATAATAAAAGTAATAAAAAAATTTTTCCTACAAAACTTGCTTATTTTTTAAAGAGCTTTCCAACGATACCACTTTCGACATATGGTTCCATTTGAAATTCTGGATTTCTGGACTTTCTGGAGCAAACTACTCTGAATGCCGACTTTTCCCGGAAATAATAATATGACCATTAGATTCGTCATTAGGGCTTTTGTAATAAATATTTTTAGCCCAACTCTCTACGACTTACCGTTTTTGAAAAAAAGTACTGATACGGGTGGTCTTGGTCACCCTGTATATAATAATTACAATAAAATACGTAAAATACAAACAAGTATTGCACGAGAAGGGGGCGCGATGAAAATTATACTGAAATTTTGAGAAACTCTGAGAAAAGCAAACATTTGGTTGCACGAACAAGACTATTGAATATTTATCAGCTACTCTAATTGGCTGTTTAAATGTTCCAAATTGGAATATTATTTATAACTTTCAATAGTGATTTCTCATGGTTGTAACTATATTCTAATGATTGTATTATACATACTACATATTTATGTGGCAATGCATCCTGAGAAAAATCCATAACCAACTTCTAGAACAATTACTTACAAAATGTACAATCTGTAAATAAATCAATGATTTATTTGGAATTATGATTTAAGCAAAATATAGTAAAAATTTTCCCTCATTTTTAATCCGTTATATTGTACTTTACATACAACACCTAATCCACTTGTGATTAAAAGTAGATTACATCTTGCTCAAAGTAATTACAAAATTTGTACGTTCATTTAAAATATTAATAAATTAAAATAAAATTGAAAATTTTTGAAAACTGACGGCGCATGTTATAAAAAGTAAACTAATAAAAAAATCTCGTAAAAACGAGTTTAAATAATTTCATTAATTATACCTTGTACATTCTAAATCTTAATTCCGTTTTCACTTTGTATAAAATACTACTATGTATAGAAGAAAGCTACAATAAAATTAGCACACCTTAAAGTAGTAAACTGCTGTTCTGAGATTTAGAATTTATTGAAGTATAAAATACAACACACATTCATAGACGTAGCAGTTTTCAGAGTAGTAAATAGTATATTATGTATAATAAACCGTGAAAACTGAATTAAGGTTTAGAACGTGAAAAGTTATTATTTTATTTCTGTTCCAACAGCTTTTTCTTTAGCGTTCGTCGGGAGTTATTTTAAAATATATAATTTTATTTTTAACTCGAGAAAAATTGGAACTACTTTTCCTTGTCCCGTTCCATTCGGCGGTGTCGTCCCGTCCCACCCAGTGAGTCCTGAACATCGCGCGGAACCTACACCTATATAAAGTACAAAAAATAAAACAAAGGACCTCACAAATCAAATATTTCTAAATACAGACGACTTTGTAGGATAACATCAAGTTTTATCGAATCTTAATTACTGGGAGGAGGGAGTAATGCGGCGATTTTAATTCCATAATCTGATACTAACCGTAAGTTTTTAATTTATTGCTTTATATTTTAACAAAATTTGTTTAACATGAATATAACTTATTATTCATGTGATCAATGCTCTTTAAGAAGTTACTTTGGAGATCGATTATTTCCAATTATTAAGTTATACAAATAACAGATAAATAAAATATATCAATCAAATCATAAATCGTGCACATGGTTGTCGTCGGTTTGTCTAACTAAATTCACCTTTTTCGCCTGGTCATCGCACCCGTTCATTTCCTTGTTGGTACCCCTGACTGATTGCCAACTATCATTACTTTAATTTCAAATTTGAATTTTTTATGTTCGCCACAATACCATTGCTAACAGCTAAAGATAAAAAAATTCTGTATCTTGTTTTCTTCGTTATAACATGATTATTTTTAAAATCTTAATTCAATAGAAATCTTAAAAGGCTCACAAATGTGGATTGTAAGATTGAAGACATGAAAGAAATCTATCGTTCTTGCTTCATCGATGATTAACAAAGCATCAGCTTTCGTTATACAAATATGTATATTTCATGTATACACACATATATAACATACAAATATGTAGTTATACAAATATACAAATATGTGTATTTGGTATATTGTATCCTAATCATCTCAGTCATGTTAACTGAATCTTCCTTGGCTTGCATTTGCATTATTCATAATTTTGTTATTTCTGGATTTGAAGAAACAAGTAAATAATCCATGCTATACCTGCAATTCGCAATGTTTTTCTTGTACCGTAAAATCCCGTTCAACCGGCATCAACTTAGCCGGCATCATGATCCCACAAGCGATAAATAGTATCTGTAACAACCTCTCATCGTAATTAATCTAAGAGATTAAATATCGGCTGACGTCGAATCTGCAAGTTACGCATATATTTTGTGAATTTTAAGTTTTTAATAGCGATAATTTATTTTGTAACTTGGTTAAGAGTAAAATTTACCTTTTAAATTTATTCAGTACTACCTCTCAGAAATTTATTCAGTGACTATTTATTCCGTAGTAACAATTTAAATGCATCATTTCACATTTTCGTACAATTTTGGGTATATTTATGATGCAATTATTATGAAACGAAACTTTGATGTTTCGTCACAAGTTTTTGCATTTTTTCACAAAGTAAAACAATACTGTTGTCACAATGTAAAAATTGTGATGTATTATGTCTATTAATAATATCGGCATATATCCCTGACTACTTAGTTTATAAGCATGATGTATGTTTCTTAAAGCCCAATCAACCGGAAAATTTCAATCACGCGGTATATTTACAGTTCCAACCGTGCTGGTTAAACGGGCTTCTACTGGATTAAGATCTGTAATTTTATTCAAGTCCTAATTTCCTGTTTGATAAGTTTTCTCGGAAAGTTTTGCAGTGGGAACCATGGCGCAGCACGAATTACTATTGCTTT
This sequence comes from Cantharis rufa, assembly GCA_947369205.1. Lineage (NCBI taxonomy): Eukaryota > Metazoa > Arthropoda > Insecta > Coleoptera > Cantharidae > Cantharis > Cantharis rufa. Next base: position 15,286,818 of record OX376309.1, on the reverse strand, counting down.
ATATAGTACGGTTTATATAGTACTATTAAAACTTTGTGTACACTTGCTGCCATATAGTTGTGGTACCATTGTAAAGCTTAACATAAAGTTTGGCAGTTTCTCTAGTAATTTAGCATAATTGATATCTTGTTGTATATCAAATCGCGACATGAAGAATACTCGAAAACTTTCTATCTAAATCTATCTAATATGTGTTACATATCAACACTCGTAGCTGAAGTCTTGAAATATTAAAAATATTACCGATGTTCACACCATCTCATAACATCTACACTGTTGTAATAAGTTTCATCGTGTTCGGTCTTACAAATACATTCCACTTTTTTGAAATCAAATTCTCAAAATAGAGTAAATTTGTTAAAATTAAGTAGAGTTTGAGTTAGAGAAGGTTAAGCAAAACAATTAAAAAGTTTGGAAAAACAATTTTCATAGTTGATCGTCTGATGATGCCATAGTATATAGTGAAAACGTTTACGATATTTTATACTTACAGTGTATTTTATTTGTGATAAGTGATAACTTGATAACTTAAAAACATGCTCTAAAAAGTGTGTGGGCATATTTTAGGTTTTATAAAATTTTGATGTGGTACAATATTAGTGTTTTACGATAAGTAGGAGTGATTTAAGTAAAGTAATAAAACAATGTTTATAACAGAAAAAGTAAGTTAGATTTGCAACAAAACGAACGTTTTATAAAGTTCAAAGAACTGTAGCGCGTGGATGTAATGGTTAAATGTTGATCTAATTTTAGTACGTCATTTCAACATAAAAGTATATTTTTCACAGAAAAAAAATATTAAAAATTAATAAATTACCCAAGTATTGTAATTTTTATTTTAGAGAAGTTTTTCAAAAGAAAGCTAATGGTAAAGAAGAGAAACTGTAAAATATCTAAAAGTACGTGGCCGATTTCGTTCATTTTACAAAACAACAAATTCTATTCAAGAATGTTAATGGGCTAAAAAATATAATACACATAGTGGGAAAGCATAGTTGCTTACACCCCTGTATATAACAATATACAGAATGGTTCTATAAAACATAAATACGGTCAAGCTCAATTTTTTTTAATAATAGCAGTACATATTTTGACGCACCTAGATTTCATATAAACTAATAAGCAGCAAAAACAATGTGAAATTAAAATATACTAATAAATGAAATATTTTAGAATTAAACAACATATAAATATTTAGTACATAGCTAAAAATTTTGTTTGCAATCGATAAGCAGACAAAATGTGCAGTCTAGCGTAATTAACTAATAATTTTTACGCTGATATTAATATTTCATACAAGTCTATTGATTGCATTTTGTTTATTGAGTGCTCTAGTCCCTACCTAACATACATTCGTGCACAAGTAGGATTAATTCATATCTACCTATATAGCATTTAATTAATATAATGCAAACTTCCAGTTTCACATATTATGTTGCATGTAGCACTATAATTAGTTAATAATAAATTAAAATTATATTATTTTTTTTAAAATAGTAATTAATTGTTTAAAATATATAAATAATTATAATCACTGATATTAATAAATTGTTCGTGCGCGGTTCGGCGCGGCCAATTCGGTACAGCCAATTCGAGAAAGCGTTTGGGTGCGAATAGTTTCAATGCAAAGACTGCCTGGCACATAACATGGCACAATGATTGTCTTAAAGCTTGTGCACGCTGAACAGCACACTAATGTATAAAATTTATTCCAAAATTGACAACCTCGAAACTTAGGATAGAAGTAGTAAATTACAAATTGAAAGAATTATTCCGAGGTTAATATAATCATAAAATAAGATTTTATAATAATAAGAATAAGACTCGATTCGTTTGCTTTTTTACCCCTGACTGTTTTTTTCAAAAACACAGGGTATATGAAGTTACTATGTACAATCTGTGTTTATATATAGATATATATTTGTGTCACCATATCTGCCTAACGGTTACAGGTAGCGACGTAAATTTTTGACAGCATGTTTGTGAAGACCAGTGGAGTGTTCCTGGCTGGTCAAATACAATTTTCACTCAGGAGAAGAAATTCTATCTCAGAAAACTATCTCTTCACCCCCCCCCCCAAACCCCAAAATTTATGCACTCGCCCCTGCACAATCCTCTGTATTAAAAAGATTCTAGCAAATCCCGCCAATCGTTCTGGTGGAACAATTGAACTTGGAAAACCTTAGCTTAGCCGAATTTGCTGTTAGCTACGACCACACTACACGGCTTCAGAATTATGATGAAGAAAAAGGAGATGCCAAAGCTTATGATGTGGATGAACCTCCGGTCCGTCACGAATCATATATAACACTACTAAACGGCACCAAAATGAAACTGCGATCCCGAAAAGCTGTGTTGAGAACTAATGCCCAGTTTCTTCACTAAAATGATCCTATAGATATCCGATAGATAGGAAATAAGTATAGATAAACGTGACAGAACGCATTGTTGTTTTATTGTAGTTCTGTCATATTTTTCTATACTTATTTCCTATCTATCGGATATCTATGGGATCATTTTAGTGAAGAAACTGGGCATAAGTATTACTCACAAACGGCTGATAGAGAAGGTTACTTCTATAGTTACCTGGTTGCACACTTACCCTTCAGAAATGAGCAAGATTTAATCGAAGATTACGACAGTGCTGAAGCAGCTTTTCTTGCTCAACGGAAACGTCTGCGACCTCTGCAACAAGGAGGAAATGTAGAACAGTTCCAACACGTTGAACCAGAGTTGCAACGAGTCATAGCTCAAGTTTTAGCGATGGGAAATGTCGAAGATTTGGGTAATGACAGATGCTTGCCACCACCCGATGATCTTGTCGGTGCAATGATCGACGGCTGCGATCCCGACTTAGTGGACATTCATATCCAAGATACCGGTTTTGAGGATGAGAAGGAGCATAATATCTCAGAAGAAGACTTTCTTCAGATTGTCAGCAGTATGAATATGGAACAGAAGCGTTTATTCGACACAATCACTGCCCGTATTCGTCAAGAAGTGTATGCCAACGATCAAGGCGTTGACGCTTTGAAGCTCTTCATTACTGGCGGTGCTGGTTGCGGCAAGACCTTTTTGCTTAAAACTATTGTACACCAAATCAAGATATGTTATGCTCCGACAGTGGATCCGTTGATGAGAGCTTCATTCGTTGAGGTGACTGCCTTCACGGGTGTCACAGCCCGATTAGTTAACGGGCGAACACTTCATAGTGCTTTTTCTCTAGGAATAGAGAAAGGAAAAGCGACAGTTTACAGACAACTGACCGAGGCACGCTTGGAAGATGCAATGCCGTTGAACAGAACCCGTGTTCCACTGATTGTGTGTTCCACATCGGCTGACTGGATCACGAAGCGGTTTAAAACATATATTACTTTCTCTATACATTTTGACAAAATATACTCCAAAAATAGTGAAATAAAATAAATATTAAAAATTTTAAAAACCCCTGACTGTAAAAAATTTTAAAATAATTAATAATAAAAGCACCTTACTTTAAAAACTACTGTTCCCTTTAAAAAGAAAAAAATAATTTTTTCTTCTTCATTGAACAACAAATTCTCAGACACTTTACTCGAAAAATTAACTTATCATCATCCCCCCCTCCGCTACAAAATTTAAACATTAATTTTGAAGTCAGGGGAAACGGAGATTTGTTCCACTTACGAAACCTGTTTATACATTCCATATTAAAAATTCTCCGTTTCCCCTGCCTTCAAAATTAATGTTTAAGTTTTGTAGCGGGGGGAGATGATAAGTTAATTTTTCGAGTCAAGTGTCTGAGAATTTGTTGTTCAATGAAGAAGAAAAAATAATTTTTTTCTTTTTAAAGGGAACAGTAGTTTTTAAAGTAAGGTGCTTTTATTATTAATTATTTTAGAATTTTTTACAGTCAGGGGTTTTTAAAATTTTTAATTTTTATTTTATTATTTTTGTGGTGAGGTTCGACTACGTACAGTCATCTTTGGATACCATACAGAAAATAAATATATATTGTATTTTTTATTTATAGTATATATTGTTGTGTTCCAAAATCATTTTTTTTAATTTTGAATTTTAAAATTTTATTCTGTTAAATTTGAATTTTTGTTTTAATTATTGTTTTTAAATTTAAATTTTTTGTTAATATTTCTGTAAATTGTAAATATTTGAATTGCGGTTCACCCCAACAATTTTATGTTGGTACAAAATTTATAATAACTTTGCTTTAGCCAGTAAAATAATTTTGAGATTATTGATTTGATTTGTGAACAAAGATTGAAATTAAAACGTGAGTTATATTTTCATTAAGTGATTTGGAAGTTTTGTCCGCAAATTAGATGATATTGAAGAGATTTTTGAATAAATTTTGGAGGTTTTCATTTATGGATTTGAATTGATTGGGAATTGTGTTTGGATATTAGAAATTAAAATTGCATTAAGTTCGCAAATATAAAAGTTAATATTGGAAAGGTCAACGTAAAACGATAAGAGCGCAACGTGTGGATGTTGGAACGCATATTATTTTGTTCAAACATAATTGTACAGCGTTGTACGAAATTTAATATTAACATTTGGATTATTTAAAAAATTAAGAGTCTCATGTTTAAAAAAATTGATGACCCTAAAAAATAATAACATTTCTTTAAAAATTGATAATTTTAAAAATTAAAACCGCCGGGTTACTCAAGATTTATATTCTATAGAGAATATAAATAAAATTAAATTATAACTTAAACAAATAAATTAAAATATTTTACATTTTAACTCACGTGTGTGAACTTAGCTCCGCACTTTTTATAAAAATAATTTTTAAAAGTTGTTCCAGGTTGTTCCAGATTTGTTCTATATTGTTCCAAAATATTTCCAAAATATAAAATCGCCAAAAACCTTTTTTCGAGTTAGCCCCGCACTTTAAAAAAAAATTAATTTTTTTTCTTGTTCCAGGTTGTTCTAGGTTAGTTCTACTATTGTTCCAGAAAATCATTTTCTTATATTCAAAAATGAAGTCGTGGGAGCGCGAGCAATATTTGTGACCAGCCCCGCACTTTTAAAAAAATTAATTTTTTAAAGTTGTTGCAGGTTGTTCTGGGTTTGTTTTATATTGTTCCAAAATATTTTTTCAATAACTGAAAGATTAACACGAAAAATCACGAAAAACAGTTTTAATAATTATGAATATTTATTTCATTTAATAAAACACCAACAGATGGCGCTACATTTATTTTTCAAAAATCTAGCCACAAGTGGTACCAATCTATTGAAAGGCCGTTAATTGGCCGAATCACTTATTAAGCCATTTATGGCCGATCCTGACCTTGATCACTTGTTTGAATTTTCTTCTTTTGTAACTAGTAAAGTTGTGCATCGTCGTGAATGATTCGTCTTTGATTTCCTGCCGCTTCATCGTTAATCACGATTTCACTTGCTTTACTAAACGTCTATTTTTCAGTTTCTCTAAATAACTTCTGCGTATCTGCGTTGACCAGCCCACACAATAATAGGTCCCGCAATGCTTGACCTAAAAATTCTTCAAACTTGCAGTCATGAGCCAAATCCTTTAACGCTGAAGTGAAGGACTCAATCTTTTCGTTTACTTCTTGTTTCCGATTATAGAAGTTGAACCTTTTTACAAATAATATTTTAGTTACTGACCTGTATTTCAGTATTTTCAGGGTATAATGATTTATTGATCTTTATTTATTTATTTGTCAATTTATTGATAGTTTAACATCTTTAACATAGGAGGTTAACCTTCAATGCCTCGTCGACAACCTGTGACCCGCGGGTCACCAAATGACTCATTTGATAATTTGAAATGATCCACTTCGGTTTCAAAATTAAATTAAAATTAATAATTATTCAATATTGAAAATACTCATTGAACCTCCGTCTCTATATAGTCTTATTTTGGTTAATTTTGACCCGTAGTGATACCACTTGATACCACTTGCTGCTAGATTTTTGATAATAATATTGACGGTCACTAGATGTATATCTAGTTACTGTAGATAATAAAGTAATGTAGCGCCATCTGTTGATGTTTTATTAAATGAAATAAATATTCCTAATTAGGATAATTGTTTTTATTAATTTTTCGTGCTAATCTTTCAGTTATTGAAAAAATATTTTGGAACAATATAAAACAAACCCAGAACAACCTGGAACAACAAAAAATTAATTTTTTTTAAAAGTGCGGGGCTAACTCGAAAAAAGGTTTTTTGCGATTTTTTGCGTTATTTTTTTAATTCGCGAAAAAATATTTTGGAACAATATAGAACAAATCTGGAACAACCTGGAACAGCTTTCAAAAATTATTTTTATAAAGAGTGCGGGGCTAAGTTCGCACACGTTTTTAACTCACAAAAATAAAATCTAAACTGCTTTTCCTCTTTTGGAGTTGACATGGCTAAAACGAAAATAAATACCAATTAAGTGGTGTTTTTATCATCAACAGAATCTGCTTTCACGAATTGTTCACTATATTTTCTATTCGTAATGCTTTCATAGATTGAATAGGGCCGCGTTAAGGCATGTGAGTACCCTAGGCATATTTTTTTTTGCCGCTCCCTTAAAATTAAAATTTGAACTTATAAATTTATAACAGCATAATATTTATTAGAACAGAACAAATTTATTTACTTAAACAGTAGATATTTTTTTGTTCTTCGTTTATTTTTATTCTTTATTCTCTTGCATTACTATGTGGCACTTAAAAATTGTTTGTTTTCTACATAATGAAATATGATTTTTAAATAAGTACAATTTACAATCAAGTTTCTATTTATGTTTTATGTTACATTTTTTATTAGAATTAATTAGTATTTTTGCCGCCCCCCCAAAAGACTGCCGCCCTAGGCAGCTGCCTTTCTTGCCTAATGGATAAATCGGCCCTGAGGTTGAGCTTATATGAAAAAGTACTATTCTTTGTCCCATAATGCAGTGATTTAGTATTTTTTGTGTCTAAAGAAAAAAGATATTTGTTAATCTCTTATATGCTCTCGCTGTCTTATAGTATTTGCTTACGTAAATGGTTTAAATCAAAATAAATTTGCTCGGTCTTAGGTTTAAACAAAATCAAGTGAAATACTTAATATAACCCAAAGCTACGCAGTATGATTCCTTAATACTATATTATTCTAATCACTGTGTCACACAGAAATGGGCAGCCTTTCATTTATGTGATTAATAAAGTATTTACAATAGCAATGAAAGTAGAAGATTACAAGAAAGAAATTCAGATCAGTAAATAAATGGCACACTCGAACGGTTATTCTATTGAAATTGTAAACAAAACATCTAAGAACAGACGCTTTATGATAGACTACACTAGTGCTGAAATGAGATTTAGATTGGTTGGAATAGCATTGCAACTAATTAGTTATAACGTTTTAAAATGTTCAAATAAAATCAATTTTTAATAAGCATTTTTGTTTTTGCCCTCCCTTTATTTCTATTTAGTAGGTATTCTTTAGTAGGTAGTATGTATACTATTTAAAAAATTGATTTAAAAAAATCAAATAAAACATGATATTTTAGCGATTTTAATTAAGTTTAGTTTATAATCGCACACTTTCAGCATTCTATTTTTAGTAACAAATTAACCAGTAATTTGATCGGCTTTAGAGAATTGTTCCGTGAAATGCTTCAGCATTTACAGAGAACCACCCCGTTGTTTCGTCAGCTATCTGTCATTGTTGTCATTTACCTAAGTATGTGAGGTATTGATAAATTATAGAGCCATTAAAAGCAAATCGCTAAATGTAGGTATATAATGTATATATATTGCATATATTGGTTTTTGACAGAAATTGATCAATCATCTTTACATAAAGCATGCTACGAACCACTTCTAAGCTATCACTTATTGTTAGACTAAATTAAAATGGAAACTGTTTTCATTACAAACTAAATTTACATAATAACAATAAATGTTTGAACAAAACGTTTCGAGGTATTTCCAAATGGCTAAATTATTTTAATCAAAATTTAATGTTTAATCAGAAGTACAAGTCAACTGGAATATAATCGGAATCCAAAAGCCGCTACATGCTAAGCAAACCGTTTCATTTAATTCTGGAACTAATAATTTCAAATATTTCAGAAACTCATCCAGAAAGTGAAAGGATGCAATGCTTATTCTAAATAATGCTGGGAATTTCACAACAAGAATATTACAATTTAGTAAAATGATAATAATATAACCTCTGTTCCATAATAAGTGAGCCATTGGAGTTTTCTTTCTAACTTATTGACACTTAGTTATTTTTTCAATTTCTATTTTGATATTCTTAATATACATCAAATTCCTAATCACATGTGCCATGGACGTCAAAATATCTGACAGTTTAATTCTTCAAAAGCAGCAATTAACATTTGATTTTTTAAACGAAAGTTTTCTAACGCCGGAAGTTTCAAACGATGAAAAGACCAAATTTAATCAACCAAAAATGAACGGCTATTATTTAGTTTTTACTGAAACATCAGAAAAATAGACGGCTGAAAAAGGGAGCGGTGATTTTGGCAATTGAAAAATTCAGAACATCAAGAGCCGCTATAAAAAGAATATGGAAACAAGGTAATGATTCTGTTTGTGGTATGGATGAAAATACGCCTATGAATGTTGATTCTAACAAGAAAGGAAAGTCGGGTCGGAAAAAAATTGACAGAACAGAAAAAATTGCCAATATTCGATTCCTCGCTATGGAGGTTGCTAAAAAATGGTGAAATTAAGAGGCATTCCAATTCCTTGAAACCGCTTTTAAAGGATGATAACAAGGTATCACGTCTGGATTATTGTCTGTCGTTTGTGAAAGAAAATGGCGAGTTCGAGGATTTAATGAATTACATCCACATTGACGAAAAGTGGTTTTATATCACTAAAGTAAAGCAAAACATCTATCTTCTGCCTGATGAAGTTGAACTATGTCGTCAAGTTCAAAGTAAGTCAAACATGATCAAAGTGATGTTTTTGGCAGCCATTGCCCGACCGCGGTATGATCGTTACCGTAACTAGTTCTTTAATGGAAAAATTGGAATATGGCCAGTACAAGAACCAGCCTCGCGAAATAGCAAAAATCGACCCAAAGGTGCAATGGTAACCAAACCTGTAGAAATCTGTAAAGATGTTTACAAACGTATGTTAATGGATAAATTGATTCCGGCAATTAAAGAAAAGTGGCCAAGGGGTTCTTCAAAAACTTCTAGGAGTATAATCATACAGCATGATAATGCAAGACCACATTGCATTATTACAGATGAAGAACTTCGGACCGAATGTAGGAGGGATGGTTGGAACCATATAGTCCCAATAGTCAATAGTCATATAGAACCAATAGTCCCGATTTGAATGTGCTTGAGCTTTGCTATTTTTTGTCTATTCAATCATTACAACACCAGCATTCACCGCGCAATATTGACGAATTAATAAGAGTTGTCGAAGAATCTTTTGAAGAGGAGACTAGACATACATTAGATAATGTGTTTATAACTTTACAAAAAGTTATGAAATCAATTATAGATTGTGACGGTAACAATAATTATAAACTTCAACATATTAGCAAGGCAAAGCTTCGTAGGGAAAATCGCTTGCCTATTATTAGTTTATACTAACATTTTTTATTAGTTATAAATTATTTTGTAAAAATATAAGCATAAATATAGTACGTTGAAACAAAAACGGCTGACTTATTTTGTAAAAAATAAACTTTGGTAAATGGCTCAATCATTATGGAAAAAATATAAAACGGTAATGGCTCACTTATTATGGAAAAAATATAAAACGGTAATGGCTCACTTATTATGGAACAGAGTAGTATAAAATAAGAAAATAAAATTAAAATTTGTATGAAGGTTTTAAAAAAATTAAATAGGTTAACTGGATTGTTATTGAAATCTTAAAATATGATTAATTATATTGTTTCATATTAAAAATGTTCATTAACGAGTACGTAACCTTGTAGAAGATCAAATAAACGTTATTAACAGTAAAACAAAGCACTCTCTAGTCTGTTCTGGTGGCACGCATTATCTTTGGTATATACTTTGTTATTGTGACTTAATTATTTATAGGTTTAAATATTTACTAAATGCGCCATTTCCAAACTCCTATATCTATTTTTATTTTATATTCTAACTTAAATACATTAGGTATAACCATTGAGTTGTCGGCAATAAGTTAACCACACAATTATTTTACTTTATCATAGATCAGCTTAATTAAAATTAAAAAAAAAACAGAAAAACAGAAAAACGTAGAAAATAAGCCACCTTAAAAAATAGATATTACAGTGAATATATCGGCAATCGAGATTCCAATATTTAACTATATTTCTGTTCCCAAATCGTACACGAAATGCTCCAGTAAATTATGGTTCGAATACTCGCATGATCATTTTTTCACTTATCTAATCAATTTTCATCGATTATATTGCATACAAAGTAATGAGTAAATGCGAATAAGAAAAGATAAAATACCAGACTTATGTTAGTTTTAAAAATGTATAACTCAAAAAATAAGAAGCATTAAATGAAACGCCGTGACACGGTATAACTTATTGTTTAGCTTTTGGAAATCACCAAAAAAATTAGAATCTCAATTGTCCATATTATTACACTACAATTCCCCCTTATTAATGCATTATAAATTCTATTGCAGTTCCCCGACTTAGGATTTTCTATATTATATAAAATGAAAACAGAATTGAAATTTAGAAAACTAATTAATGCAATGGAATAATCTTCTCCTTTTTTAAAGAGTATTTTTCAGTCAAGTTTTTTTTTTATTATCGCTTATTTTGCAAGTTGAAGTTTGTTAAAAAATTTTATTTTGTTTTGTTTCATTACTTTTTAAATGAACATACAAATTTGTATAATTTGTAATAGTAGCAAAACAAACTTTGTTGGTTCCATTTCTAATAAAAAATTAGTTACCATTACAAATGTTTTTTCTCAGTGAATCAGTAATAATTACTAATGCATCGAAAGAATAGAAAATTTGTTTTTCACCGTTTTTTAAGTAAATAAATAACATAATCTAAGACTTGGAACGCCTCTTACGTCTAAACTGTTGAAAATAAATATATGCTCTCTAGGACTTTCCTGTAGAAAATTAAATTTTTTACATTGTTTTTATGAATTTTATCGTGTTTGTTATGATTTCGAATATAATATCCTGCAATAAAATTTTTTATTTTTAAATGTTAAAATTTACTTTGGTGTATAGTATTGTGTGTATTTTAAATAATGTACGTATTTAAATACCATATTTTGCCCACTCCTGATTATTAAAATGTGCAAATTAAATAAAAGAATTCGTAATTATCCAACAAATAAATGTACTTTTCTTTTAAATGAAACTATAATTTTTGCAGTTATAACCAAAATACAGTGAAATCTGTAAAAGCCGGAATCGCACGGGACCGAAAAATCGTTCCGTGTTAAGCAAGTTCCGTTTTTACCAGATGCTGTAACGCAATATTATTTGATAGGTATGCATTGTAAAATAATATACCGCAGAAGAAATTATTACTAGAGTAGTCTAAACATTGGATAAAAATGTCGTACGTCTTACATCGCAATTTTATAAATAAACTTAATTTCGCTTCCGACTTATGCAGTTAAATTTACACGCATGGGAATTAAAATAAGCTTTCCGTGTTCACGTTAGTCAGATTCCGGCTTATGAAATTCATTTAACCCAGTAATGTAAACCAATAATTCGGGACCACAGACAAATTCCGTTATGCACACGATTCCGGCTCTTGCAGATTCCGGCATATACAGATTTCACTGTAGTACAAATTAAAATACCATTATTTTAATACAGGTGACAGTGTGTCTATGGAGACACTCTCCTCTTCTCTATGGTTCAGGCCCGTATTTGAGGAGGCGTTTTGGGGGTTCAACCCCCCCCCCCCCCGAAATAAAACGCGAGATAAAATCCTAGAATATCGCACCCTGAGACGACAACTGTCGTAACTTTCCAAAACATGTTTTGAGATAATTGCATTTTAAAATTTGCAAAGCTGTACATTCTTATGAAGATTAGAACTGTTGTTGGCTAAATAGCGCTTAAATGATTAAGCAATTGAATTTACAACATTGTTCCACTAAAAAGAGCTTTAAAAAATAAATAAGAATCCATCAAAACCTGAAAATTAGCATTTCTAACTTTACAGTAGAGCGATTGTCCTTGAAAATTTCAAAAATTGTCGCCTGCGGCATACCCCCCACACCCCCCAGTATTCGATCTGACTCAACGCACTTTTATTTATCATTCAACCCCACCCCCCCCCGAATTAAAGTTCGAGATACGGCCCTGCTGTGGTTCTCTCGTTATCGCGCGCATCTCGGATAACAGGGTCGAGGTGAGAACCCCGGTTGGATAAAGAAGAGCAATCTTTCAAAATCATAATTATGTGATGAAGAGAAGCAAACCATTGCCCCATCGGATAAAGAACAGATGTGTTATTATATACTTAACAGATTAACCATTATCAGAGAGGAATGATAAAATAATTCGATAGTTATGTGGCGGTACAAGCTAAGCATAATATTTTATTAATTATTATTAGTAAGAAACACAGTTGAACGCTTTACTTAAATCCATAAAGGAAGTGAAGCAGTGGCTATCTGTATAAATTCAATCAATATTCTCATCTATGAAAGACGAGAGTCATCATTGCGTCGGTTGCAGAGAATTATAGATTAAAACTAAAAATTTGGAAATACTTCTCGAATCTCAAAATAATCAGAAAGCTGATATTGCAAAACCCTCTCCAAAATCTCAAGTAAAACGGAAGGCAAACATACTGGGGCCCATAATTTAAAGTACCTATAGAATAAAATGTAAATATAATAATTATTATGTACAAATCTCGGATATCTGATTTCTATAACTCATCTCGGTCAATAAAATTTTTGGCATATCAGCATGTTTAAACATTAAGCTATAACTCAAGATGAGCCGGCAACTTTTAGATATGAAAGATAAATTATACTTTCCTTCTTAGTAAAAAATTACATTATTATTATAATAAATAAATACACACATGCTTTTCGCGAAAGTTATCAAAAAATTGCTTTTGGCAAAATCGGCAAAAAAATTATTTCTGCAAGGCGCGAGGATTGCGGCCTATACCTATAGGTTCCTATAGGTATATCTTCTTTGCTCTGATGTCCCCCTGGTGTTTGGTTAAATTTATATTTATACAAAATAAACTTTGTTCGCGGCTTTATACTGTTTTAACCTAACATTTGCATTTTCAAACGAAGTGTTTATAAAAGTTTTAATGATCAAAAAGTAATACAAATATTTTCAATTGGTTGTAATGGTGAGGAGTGTACATTAATAATTATAATATCAGTTAACAAACGAATTGTCATGAACAAATTAGGTAAGTAATTAAATTTTAAATTTTATAACACAATACCGTTGATTTATTTCCTTTTCAGATTATAGTTTATTTTAAAAGGTACCTTATAATTGTTTTCGAATAATCACTTTGCAATACATACGAATATTCATTCTAACACTTTTTCGTGGTAAGTTCAGGTTCGGATTTTAACTTATGTTAATTTGGGCTACCATTTGATTTATTAATACATCCAATTTATTATTAACCATTCATTTTTTAGTAATTCCAAATTTTAATATCGGATTTGTTTCAATTTTTCTACTAGGAAAATAGTTAAATTTCACTATTCAACATTCTTCGTCGAAATTAATTTGACCCGAAGTTTAATTCTAATTTTCTTCAAATCACATTTTTTTGTAACCACTATTCATCGAAAGTCCAAAGTGTACTCCACTGCATAAAAATATGGCTTCTCTTTTATAGATTTTTGGAAAACATCTTACTTGATCCACAATTTTTAAGGTAAAAGTCAATTTTTGGGTATGCTGATTTTTATAATAAAAATAATTTCTTTCAGATTCTTTTCAAATTTACAGGATATGTAGATCACTATCTTGAAGTAATGCTGAGCGAGTTTGAAAATTTTCTATCAAATGGTTTAGCCGTTATGAGCATTTTTAATTTGACGAACACATGGCGAGATTCTAAATATTTACATCCATCTCATCTGTCAATTCTTCTGCCCATCGCTCCCATATAACTTGAAACGTGATCTCTAGGTCATTCTGCTATTGTTGGTATCCGGATATTCGAACAGAAATTGTTTTTCACTGAATGTACTTCATTCTAATATTTTAACATTGCAAAATCACAAAATTGTTTGCCACAAGTAAGTCTCCTTTTTAATTAACTCCAACTTTCGTACACAACTTAATTTTATCCCCACACAACTTATTCTAACATAATTAACAATTTTTATTTATATTTTTAGGTGCACAACGTTTGTTCGGAATCTCAAATGTTAGTCATTTTAGCATTTCGTGGCTCGTCATTCGTCCACAATTGAATTCGGAATCCTATATTTAAATTGACTGAATTGAAGAAAGTGCTAAAGTACCTGTATTGAAGTATTCGAAAATACATTTCAACATATATATGCAAACGGTACTTACTCCGAAAATATATTATATATTATATAAATAAATATATATATAATTATATGATTGGGCAACATTTTTGACCATATAAAACGAGTCCTTATATTTCTTGATATGAAAAATAACCAAGGAAAGAAAATTTTTAAATTGTTTGGTAAACTTTGTAGCTATACACCTTTCCGATGTTGTAAATATGGAATTGGTTAAAATTTAACAGAAACTGAACAGAAAATTTTTAATTTTTTATTTAAAAAAACTAAAAAAAAATATTAATTCATCACTTTTGACAGGTTAGGATTAAAAATATTTAAAAAAGATATTACGTACAAATGAAAAAACGAATAATCTGCAATTTGAAAAATAATAAAAAATAATAAAATAAAATTTTAAGAATGTTTTTTAGTAATACGAGATAACGCCCTATTTCACGATTATTTTCAATCTTCAGTCGTATATAACTGAAAATTAACTAATAAACAATAAGAAATAAGAAAGAAAACATCGGAAAGGATTTTTTAAAAACATTTGATTAGCTAGAAGAAAGCACAATAATCTATACACCGTTTGGTAAAAGAAGCTTGATTATCCATGTCAAGTAAAATGATAAAATATTTATACGATATTTTTATTAATCTATGAAAATTTTCCTCAACACAAATAAAAAATTTTCAAAATTCAATTTCTATAAAAACAGTGGGGACGATTTCCATGTTTTCATATGTAAACTATATTTCATTCTTTCTTTTAGTGCCAAGTCTCGTAATAATGGTAAAGAAAGGAAATTAACCCCCATTTCTTTTTTAAGTTAGCAATAGGATTATAAAATTTGTTTAAAGTCATTATAAAATGAAATATAGCAGTTTTATAATTATATTCATAAATATGGCATAAATAAATTTAAAACTTAGAAAAGTGTAAATGGTGCAGGGTTAAACCGGCGCGCGGCGAGTTGGGTTAGCGCCAAGTTGTCCTAGCGCCGAGTCAGCTGCGCTGAATTGTACCGAACCTCGATACCACTTTAATTTGCATATCACAGAACAAAGTAATGGTTCTTTTCTTTATTTTTTTTATTTTGATTTATTTATTTCTTTATTAATGAGTGGTACACCAAACATTTTTATTTTTGTGTGAACATTCGTGAAAAACATACTAGTTTCAAGTCTGTCTGTGTTGGTATTTCTCATAACAATATAATATTTCAAAGTGTTTTGGTAAATGTTCAAATGCTCAAGATTAAATAAATAATACCTAAATAAACTTCAAATTATATATAACAACTCTAAATTAAATTAATCTTCAAATTCAAATTCTACTATCTGATGTGTGTAATCTGTTATGTCACACATAATTCGCATAGTGGTTGCTAATGGTCAATAATTTTCAAAAAGTCGGAAAAGAAATCAAGTTATTCATGAATATTTTAATGTCGGAACTTTTTAATGAAAAGATTAAAATAAAATTTATTTAAATACCTACTGCTTTTCTAAATACAAGAGAATACTAAATCCAAAAATATATTTTGTAATGCTGAAAGATCTTATTATTACAGTAAATGTATTAAGTTTGTTGTTGTATTTTACTAACAATGATAATTGAAACATCTAGAAGGAAAACGGATAAAATGCTATTTGCTTTAGTAAATATACTTTATGCAACTGATTTGATTCGCTTTGTGAGATTGAACTCAAATAGAACTCTCAGTAACTGTAGCAAATATTACGTAGGTAGGTATAGAAAATAATGCTGAACGAAATTCAATTTCACCAGTAACACAACTTCGATGTCAGGTTTTGAATAATACAAATATTATTTATTTGATATTATAATATACAGAGACTCAAAAAAGGATTTGTACACTCCTATGTTAGCAATGTAAATTATTGTACCTCTCCAAGACTTTTTTGTCATATAAAAATTATTGTTGCAGCAGTACTTATCAAACATATTTTCCTGCAAATTTAGTTTTTTTCATTTTTGTTTATATGGTATGAAGTGACAATAGCGATGGTAATATGTATGATACAATAAAAATTGCCATGTGTATTTCAAAATTGGTATTTATGAAATATAAAAATGTTCAGACATTTTTTGTTGAAAATTTTATTCGTTTCAATTTTATTTGTATATATTTTTCTGTTTCATCGCACCGTTTCTGAGATACAACATTGTATTGTATCGTACAGAGACTGTTTCATGTTACTGTATCTGTAAATGTTTAAAAACAAAAATGAACGGATTGATGGGTAGAAATTTGCAACAAAAAATGTCTAATAAGTTTGCTGTAAAAGCGATTTTTATATGACGAAAAAACATTCAAAAGATACAGTTTAGATTGCTAACATACAAGTGATTTCTTGAGCCACTGTATGATATCATAGGTAAGCTTCGAGGTATATATTTTTTGTAAACCACAATATGTATTCATTAATTCATTTAATAAATAATTCGAACCGCGTACAATTAAAACAAGGAATTTTGAAACTAAAGTGGTATTTAAACAAGCTAAATATGTGGTCTAATCAGGGGAAGTGCTTAAGTGTAAAATCTGATTTTTAAGTGCTATAAGCTGACCTTTCAGGTAAAATATCATTTAGAGTAAATGCAATATTTTAGTTAGTTTATGCAACAAAAATGTAGACGCGTCCACGAGTGTCCAGGTGTACACTTCATTGCAATAATAGTTTTTGTATTTATTAGTAAGCCGTGTTACAAGGGTATCAGCATCTAGCATGTTTTGTACCGCATTCTGAAGAAAAGTAACTATTCCTACTTCCGATCTACTTGGCTAGAAAATCTTTGGATTATTTGTTGCATAATCTAACCGATTTATAGCATTTAGAAACTCTTAAACACTATTTTCTTAGAAACGATTGGTCATAGTCATAGCACATTAAAAATAAAACAGGTGCTTGCTTAATTTTAGTGCTCTTTCACCCTGCCAAAGCTTGTCTCAATCCTAGAGTTACGCTTGAGCGGTTCCTCTACTAAGTTAATTTACTGGTGATAATTTTATTACAAATATTTTTTTATTTTGTTTGATTTCATTTAGAAGCAATTAGTAGGACATATTTAGATAGAGATACAAATAATTGTAATATTCACCGAAAAACGGGTCTTGGAAATTGATTTATCTTCATAGTTTTATCAACAAAATTACTAAAACGTGTCTACCGAAATTTCGTACTTATGACATATCGTTGGAAAATGAAATTCTTCGGTAATACATAAATAACTGCAAGGGTTTGTTACTACATAAGATATTAATTATTCTAATTATATTGCATTCCAATATTAGGTGAATAAAGGCGGAACGCGAGAGAAAAAATGCTCCTTAGTGGATAAAATGGTCGGGACATACTATATCAAAAGAAAGTGTGAAAAGAATGAATGCTCGCATTTGCTTACTTATTGTTTAATATTGGAGTATGGTAATCTTAATACATAAAATCCCAGCGCGCTGCTGCTGCTCCTCCTTTAGCGTGTCAGTTTTTTGTAGAGAAGGAAACACTCTGATTGGTCGATTTTTTTTACCAACCAAAAAATATATTAAACCACCGCCGGTACTCCCCCTGGGACGAGTTGCACATCAATCGAGCTTCCAACCAATCGGGTCTAGATGCCCGTCCGTGGACGGGCTTTTCAGCTAGTAAATTATAGAATACCAAAATTATTTAACAAAATAGATATTAGTTGGTAAACGTATATCAGCGGTAACAGTTTAAAAAACTGTTTAATAAGTTTGTTTTAGGTTTTACATCTCCTAGTTACGCCACTGCGCCCTTTATATTTTTCGGTCACTAACCTCGTAAGTGTTTTAATGGTGTTGAACTCGATGGCTCGGGTTACGCGGCCTGAAG
The DNA here is from genome assembly GCA_947369205.1 of Cantharis rufa. Taxonomy (NCBI): domain Eukaryota; kingdom Metazoa; phylum Arthropoda; class Insecta; order Coleoptera; family Cantharidae; genus Cantharis; species Cantharis rufa. The sequence goes on along the minus strand of OX376309.1, from coordinate 15,268,467 downwards.
GCCGCACTGACCTATCACTCATCCGTAGCTTCTCAATTTTTTTAGATCAGCAATAAAAATTGACCAAATGGTTTTTTATGTATCATAATTAAAAGTTAAGCCCATTCTTCGCACATTTTCTGATTATAAAATAATAGAAATAATTTTCTATACAATTTTTTTGACCGCATTTCCAAAAAGTTTTACTTTTTTAATGATTTTCATTTTCTACTTTCTATATTTTGCCGCTTTAAAATTTTCCGCTTTGCAGCAAGTACAGTTTACCTTAGAATCAGATGAACGCCTACACAGGATTGCAGACATCTACGCACCATATTCAAAGCGAACCAAGATTATTTTAAATACATATTTTGTCTACATATTTAATATGTGTCGATGTCGATGAACTGTTACTAAATTTTCAAACATTTTTATGTAAGATCTGCTTATTTGCAGGTTGACGAGAAACTTTGTAAAAATTCATTTGTGAAATATACCAAACATTCTGAATGGGATTTATGCCCGGAGTTTGTTCTGCACATGGTAATATATTAATTCCTTTTTTGGTTTTCCAACTTGTAAGTTTTTTACCATAGGAATTGGGATTTTAAGACCTTTCTCAAATAAAGATAATAGTCTATCTTTTAATATTTTAATATACCTACTTATTTCCATAGATAACCATTGTAAAATATCAAGTTCGATCCGCCAAGGATTATTTATTATTGCCGAAAAAATCCAGTGCACAAGTGAAGAGAAAGCCAGAAAATCCGAGAAAACTTTAGATACGCTTTTGTTTGTTGAAGAACTAAAACGCATCTACAAACTAGAAACAACTTTCGTTTAATTTTTAATTATCATTCACTCGTGATCGGAAAGCCAGTTCTGTCGTTGACGCCACAGCATTATTCAATTTATAAGTTTTAAAAAAGGTTCCCTTAAAAACAAATTAATCATTGAAGTATGACATTTTAAATATCGATAGTATTTAATATTTTTTATTATATAATACTTGACAAAGTCATAAAAGTATTAATTTTTAATGATTCTTCTTTTTATAAACTTCTATTTACGGATATTATGCAAAAAATCGTGAGTATTTCATTTTTATTTTCCGTGTCTCAGTTATTGATTTCGTAATTTAGCTCACAGTAAGTTAATACGTGAAATTTATAAAGACAATAATGGTCTACGGAAATTTTCCTTTGTAAGTAGTTAAAACTAAGGTATGCATCCTTTTCATTGTTATATTGTAGGTAATGTTATGAAAAGGTAAGAGAAATAGAGAATGTTTATTGGAATATCTTAATTTTAAACAAAAATTTCATAAAACATCAATGGCCGGAGATAAACCATTACTCACTAATTGATTGCAAGGCTTTTTTTTACTCAAATTACTCAAATAGAATGAAAGTAAAACATTTTTTTATTCAGGAAAAGAATGTTCGACGCTACATCAAAAGTAAAACACTCCAACGGCCAATTGTTTAATTTTATCGAAAAACTCAATTTTCAGTCTATGCGTGAGAGGGATGACTTAATATTTAAATTTTTTTAGTCAAATCTGTGCCGGTCGATTGAACTTTTCGAGTTGAAACTCGATGAGTATTATTTCTAATAATAATTATAATTATTATAATAATAAAAAATTCTGGACGTGAACCTGGTCAATTATTAATTTTTTATAAAAAAAACTGTATCTACAATTAATTATTTTTTATTATGTTTAAAATTACTACTTTATATATATATCTGAGGTGAAAATTTCACGTCAAATTTAATTGATTGGAAGTTATATTGGTAAGGATGAATGTGGCTTTTGTTCTAAATTTATTAAGATAAAAGTATTAAAGATAAAAAATTGAATACAATAAAAAAAGTATATATTGATAATGGTATATACTGCGAGATAGTGTTATAAAAGGAATATTTATTTTGACTACTTGACCACTTACTTCCTTGGAGAGATTTATTGATGAGATAGAATTGGAAATCAAATTCACCAATAAGTCATCGTCCCAGCAATTAGGGTTCTACAAATTTCCTTCCTATAACTTGTCGCTAACAATAAATTTATCTACAGGCATAAAGTTAAAAATTTATATAATTTGGATGTACGAGTGCCTTTGCGAATAATAAATACTGCTTAGTTGATACTGACCAAAAATTGTAAATACAAATAATAAATAACATCGTCTATATTATTTACATCCATTTACTTCTCGAAAATACAATTTGATAAGAAATTGTTATAAGTATTTTTATTTTAAACTAAAAACAAGATTATTTTCTAACGTATTTTAGAAACTTTTAAAATCTTTTGTTATTGAAAGATAAAGAGCATTCTATTTTAAACTAGTAAACTGTTTTTTCTTATTTATTAAAGGAAATAGGAAAAGCGTTCCAATAATACTTGTTTTTGTAGTCAATTTAAAAGTAATAACTTGCTGTATTAATAGTGTTATACTGTGTAGGTAAATTATACAGCTGTAATAGTAACTGTACATATTATAAATTGAAAAATTAATAATCAATATAATGTAACTGTCGGTTTTCAGTTTTAAAAACTATTCACATTGAAAGCTTTTTCCTTTTATACACAGTTTATAACAATATCGTATTTCATTGTTTTGTAAAAAGTCTTTTGTAAATTGCAATCGAAATACCATAATAGAAAATCTTTTTCCTTATCCACAAAGAAAATAAATGGCCTGGGGCTTATTTTTGACACCTCGCTAATTTAAACTTATTCGATTATCACTCAAAACTGAACGAAAGATATTGTATAATTTTGCAAATTTCTATTTCTCTATTACTAGCTGGTATCTTTTCCTTAATTTCATCATTTTTCTCATTTCTACTATTTATTCTTACTCCTAAATATCTAAAATATTCAACTTGTTCAATTCTGCAGTTATCAATTATTAAATCTTCGTTGTCTTTATTTGTTCTTCTCTGGCATATTTCATATACTTCGTCTTCTTCTCACTTATGATTAATCCTACTTTGGCTGCTTCCCTTTTTATGATTTTAAATATTTCCATCATCCCTTTTTTTGTTCTCGAAATAATTACTTTCCTTATGACTTCTTTACTTCCTCCTTACTTATTATTCTTACTTATTATCCTTACTTATTATACTTTCCTTACTTATTATTGTATCCTCACAATCGGAGATTCTAATTATCTTTTCGAGTACGATTCTAAATTGCGTTTTGGTTTCATTGATTTCTTCTTCTGGTGTTCTTACGGTGGCTGGTGTTTCCTCCAGTGTCATTAAAATTATCTTTATAAGCTTTTCTGGGACTGAAGCTCCTTCATAATATTTTTTGACTGCTTTCTATTTACCATGTCAAACTCCTGTGCATATCTATATCATATACTCGTGACTCTTTTCCATTATTTGCTTCATTATATGCACTGCATCTACTGTGGCCTTACCGTGTCTAATTTGTCTAATATTGTCTAATAATAGTCTAATATTGATATCCACAAATTATTTTGTTTGCATATTCTTCCAGGCAGTTATGTATCACCGATGAAAGGATCATGTATGCCGTAAATTTCCTTTCTTTTTTATTGGCACTATTACTCCTTCCTTCCATTTCTGGTTCATCTTTTCTTGTCTCCATATCCGTTTTAATAAAATTAAAACTTCAAAATAACAACTTAATTAAAACCAATAAAATACAATAATCATATTTTTAATTATTGTATAAAATACAATAATTATATTCCTAAGCTTTCAACCAAGGTTATCGCTATCATCAAAATTTATGGCTATTTTGATGATAGCGATAACCTTTGCTGTAAGCTTAAAAATATAATTATTGCATTTTATTGGTTTTAATTAACTTGTTATTTTAAAGTTTTAATTTTATTAATTTTCACAAGTTAAGAATTTATTTAATTACATATCCGTTTTATTAGAGCACATATTTCATATTGTAAACTTTCTCCTCCATTCTTTATCATCTCCGCTGCTATTTCGTCTCTTCCCGGCGACTTCCCATTCTTTAATTTCCATATCACTTTTAGAATTTCTTCGTTTAGCATACCCTCTTTGTTCATTAGTGCTCTAACTTTTATATCATAAGTTTTTCTATTTTTATTTATCTGCCTATAAAAGTTTCTTATATTGGCAGTACTGTTTTTCTCCCTTTATTTTATTCTTTGCTCAATTCACTCATTCTTTTTTTTCTTATATAGTTTTTTCGCTTCCGTTCTCTTATCTTCATCAATATCTTGACAGCAATTTGAGTCTTGCCTTAATATTTTTCTTCACTGTCGTTCCATTGCATATCTATATCATGGTCTTTCTCTTTCTCTTCAATTTGACGTTTTATCATTTCTATATATTGGTTGATATACGACTCATTCTAAAGGTTTTCCTTTGCTATCCACTTTATAGTTTCATATCTTTTGTTCTCCATTGCTGTTATTTGCCTAACCTCCGTCACTACAAGCATGTGGTCAGTGTCAGCATTTGGCGCCTCTATATGATCTCACGTCTTTAATAGATGTAGCTCTCCTTTTTGTCACCATCACATGATCAATCTGGTTTCCTTCTAAATTACCTAGACCAGGCCACATCCATGTCATCTTAAGCTTCTTGTGCCTAAACTTCATACTACAAATTACCATTTGAAGTCCTGTGGCCAGGCAGCATAATCTATTCCCATTGTCATTTGTTTCTGTGTGGATTGTTTCTTAACCTGCAACACCTTCTATATAATTTTCTTTTCCTATCCTTGCATTAAAATCACCTAGGATAATCGCAGTAACAGTTTTGGGACCGTGTCATATAGATGCTCCAAGTCGCTATAAAATTGTTCCTTTTCAGAGTCACTACTGTCTTCGGTTACAGCATAAACATTTCGTCTACCGTTTCTAGTTTTTACTGGACCAGTTTAATTTTTTGTTGCTATTGAGCATAACTTTGGTTTTATTGATGTTCATCGCAAGTCCCATTCTATTGGTTGCGTATCAATCTCATTTGACATTTGTTCTGGTTCTTAGTCATTTGTAGATACATATAATAACTATGTCATCCGTAAATTGGAGGTGGTTCAGGAATTTTCTTACGATATTCATTCTCTTTTTTAACCTTTTAAAAGCGTTTTTTAAGAGCTATTAGGTGTCCGACTTTGCTTCCGCCGTTTAAAAATTAAAAATATTAAACAGTAAAGTTGGACATCTGTGATCATAATGACAGCGCCACATTAGTGAATTTGTGTTTGCACACTAAATTTATTCTCGATCGAAGATGTCAGTTCTCGTCATTTACGAGAAGTTTTGATTTTCTGCTTTCATTTAAAATAAAAACTTTAAATTTTTTCTTAAAAAAAAACTCTCAACTGGGTTCTAGGTGAATTTGACTAAGAACTAGGTTCTTAGGTGAATTTGACGTAGAGGACCGGTATGGCGGAGGAAAAATGAAAACTTTCGAAGACTTGACTTGATCAAGACTTGTGCCAAACGCAAAAATAATTGTCAGAATCATTAGCAGTGACTCAACAAGCTATTTCAAAACACCTCGAAGTCATGGGAATGATTCAGAAGCAAGGAAATTGGGTTACATGCGGGTTGAAGCCGAGAGATGTTGAACGTCGTTTCTTTGCTTGTTAACAGCTGCTACAAAAAGAGAATCGCAAAAGATTTATACATTGCATTGTGACCGGCGACAAATAATGGGTCCAATACGATTATCTTAATCGCACTAAAATCATGGGAAATTCCCGGACATGCCTCCACATCGCATCGCCGACGGTCAGATCAAATTAATACCCACGGTGTTAAGGTTATTTTCTGCATTTGGTGGGACTAGCTCGGTGTGATATATTATGAGCTGTTGAAACCGAGTGAAACCATCACAGGAGATCGGTATCGAAGGCAATTGATGTGTTGAAAGAGAAACGGCCACGGTATCAAGAGACCACGATATAGTTATCTTACAGCATGATAGTGCTCAGCCACATGTCTCAATACCGGTCAAGACATACTTCAAAACGCTAAAATGGAAGGTATTACCCCACCCGCCGCACTCTTCAGACATTGCTTCTTCCGATTACCATTTATTTAGATCGATATCACACGGCCTGGCTGATGAGTATTTCCGCTCTTATGAAGAAGTCCAAACATGGATCGATTCATGGATCACCTCAAAAGACGCATGTTTTTTTCAGGATGGTATCCGATAATTGCAAAAAGTTGGACAAAAGTAGTAGCTAGCGACGGACACTACGGATAAATATGTAATCTCTGTTTAAGAATAAAAGTTGGCTCTTTAATTCCTGAAAAGTATAAGTTTCGATAAAAATCTTCAATTGTTGTTAGTAGTTGTGTTTTCTCTGTGACTACTTTGCTATCTCAGGTTCTAATACAATGCATACGTTGTCTGCTAATATTTAGTTGCTATCCTTAGTACTTTGATATTTTTATTATTTTCTATTGCTTCTACGACTAATGTAGTATTTTATGTTTTAAATTAAAAGCAAGTTAAAAGATTTCTATAGGATGTACAAGGACTTCAGATGATTTACATGCATTCAAGAGGATTTATTCAGTGATTTCTGAGAATTTACGTAGAATTATATCAAACTTGAGGGATTTACCAAAGATTTATTTTATGTTTATCACCTACTGCGTTTATTGAAGATTTATAATGCAAATTTCTATTAAAAGGATTTATGGTGTACACCATTTGGGGTGGTTGTTTTCCCCTCGCTACCGATCATAAAATTTAATATCCCGTGATTTTTGAGCCAGATGAACACTAATATGAAGTCAAATTTTGATAGTTTAAAATAGCATAACCAACTTCCGAACTTCTACACGAAAAATTCAGAAAATTATATGATATTTTTTGGATCCAAACTTTCGGTAAAACTTCTTATATTAAAGGTGATTACACCCAATACATGGGATAGGTCTTTCATATATGTAAATAAAGATGATATACTTACAAAAACCTTTTTAAAACTTTGCACAATGCAGTGGTTGAAAATAATTATAGCAATTTTGATATTCATTCACGTCCATAATTATTTTATTTTTAATATTAATCCCCCATTAAAGTTGACTTTAAAAATTATAGCAATAAAATAAAATTAATAACTATTATTCGCCGTTGTATATGTGGTCAGATTCAAATAGATTTTTTTTATTTAGATTTAGATGTCACCGTGTGGCATTGATTACATTAGACTAATTTCCTGTTTTCTTGCAATTAGAATAATTTTTACTGGTAAAAAAATAGCATATAGAAAATATTTTAGGATTTTAGGAAAATCCCTGATCTTAATTTAAAAAACTTTTTTGTAAAGGAAATAGCATTAGGGTGTTACTTTGATGTTACAATCATCCTTGAATTTTCTACTAGGCTAGCTTACAAAGCGGCTGAGAATTTATATCATAGTTAAATATTTTCCAGTAGAAATGTTGCTGCTGTATATTTTATTTTTTATTTATACGGCTTATTTTATTGACAGATGTCGTTTATATAAAAGAGCTTTAAAAAGTGATATCTGGTATATTAGTCGATCATAATAAAATATTCAAAAACTTTTTAACCAACATAATATATTGCAATGAACCGTACCTCTTAATTTTCAAAAATAATTTTAAATTATCAATCGTCAATATTAATTTTTAAAAACGTATTATTTATTTTCTATGCTATCTATCTCGGCTCGCTCGATAACATCCATGCGCCTCGTATTAAAATTCTTTTAATTTCCTTTTTGGTTTAAAATAAAACAAATTAAATAAAATTCACTCACTGTAAATCAATAAACTTTTATTCCCAAAATACTCAAAAATACTCTTAACAAAATAACTCAAAATTTAGCGTACGACGCTCGCTCCGTTCAAGCGACCACCCGGTCAACGCGGCCCGCAATCTCATTCATCAATCACTTTCGTACCAACCTTAAATTTGTTGGCGCAAGCAATCAAAATTCAAAAAATTACAAATTATTTACAAAGTCAAAAAATGCCAAATTAAACAAAAATCACAATTTAAAAATACAAAATTCAAAAATATGCTTTTGAAACACGACAATATATTATTTTTTTAAGACATAATTTCTGATTTTAATACGGCAATAACCCCGATTTTTATTCTGTGGATTTCTAAAAACCGACCAGTAATTATTTAGTTTTATATATTTCTAATTTTGGTTATTAGAATTTTGCTGTTTTGCTTTCTTGTATTGATCCCAAGCAAAGTTTTAAACCATGTAAGTACATCCCAAATTTCTATGCTATGACGTTATCTGTTAATTACTTTAATTTCTAAATTAAATGTTAATTACCAAAATAATTACTTTGGACAACCTAGTAAAATTTCGACATTTTCCTTCGCTCAGCGTCGTTTTTCTCGTTTTATTTTAAATGTTTTGTGTCTTGCATTTGTTTTGCACAAATTTACAAATACTATTTATTACCACAACTATCTTCAAGCTAATTCGTTTGGAAACAAATAAATAGTAAAAAAACAAACAAACTTCTTGGTTTTCTCGAGTTTAAGCTACTTTGCGCCAGATATTTTCCCATAGTTCCATCTACAAAGTACAAACATCTAGCGTTTCTCAGTGGGAAGATAAAGTTTAGAAGCCCGTTAACACCAGAAGAATTATCTAGCAGAATATGCTTGAACTGTAATTGATTTCCGACACCCTAAAATTCCATAAATTTGAAAATAAGCCATAAGTTGGGTTATGTATGCATTTATATGTTTTCTTTAATAAGACGAAACTAACATCTTCATTTCAAGTTAGACTCTAAAGTAGCCCTATTTATATCAAGTACTAATAATAAAGTAGATATCTATCTCAATAATTTTCTACTTAATATTGTCTCAAAACATCCAAATGTTATTGACGCTAATACTAAAGAAACTAAAATAAAATTATTTGCATTATACTGTACTGGCGTACAGATATCTTTGAATTTGATTTATGACGTATCATAATCATAATCAATGGATATTAAAAAAATACAAGCAGCTTACAATTTCTGCATTGATGTACTTTAATAAAATTGAAAGAAGTAATCGATGTTAAAATTTCTGAAAAATTATATAAAAAAAACGAGAATAAATTTAGTTTTACTGGGGTCACCAATTCTACAAAATGATGCGGTAAAATATTCATCCAGTTCTATTCAGTTAATTAGTTTTATATTGGTTATATCTGCTATATTGAGTTACTAATTATAGGACAAGTTCAAAGAGTTCTCGGTTAAAGAGAATTTCTAGGAAAAGGGAATTGTGGAGCAAAGGAAGCTTCCGCTAAAAGGGAGTTTCTGGTTACGGAGAAATGTGGGTGTAATCAACTGTTTAATTAAATTGTCTTAACAATAACGTGTGACTAATAATAATACATAATTAATAATAGTAGAGAATTTGTAAGTTAATTCAATATGTGCGTAAATTTAGATGTCTTATTGCTCTTAAGCTCTAGTAAGTATTGAGTAACGCTCGTGTTTATAGATTCAAATGTCAGTTGCAACTAATTTAACATAGGAGTTCGATAACTTCATACTAGGTACTACAAATTTATATTGTTGAAACACATATATATTTAATTAAAGAGAATTAAAAGCTTGACAGCATTTGTTACATATATTACCATCTGTAAATCTATACTATATAGGTGAGTTCGCCTATGGCCGTACTACGCCCGTTGTCGTACACAAAACGATATAAAATTAAATAATAGTAAAACCGTAAAACAAAATTTTTGCAGATTTACATACTTCAATGTATAACATACATTATTTATTATAAAAACCGTTAGTGAACTGGAACTTTCAGAAGATAACAATCAGCGCAGTAACTATGCCAAACCTCATATAACGCGGTTAATTTGTACCGCATTTAAAGAAAGACGGAATTAGCTTTAAAAATCGCAATTTACACCGACCCTGTAATTTGTAATGCTAATTCTAATATTCTTATAATGCGGATTTAATATATAATGCGATACAAATTAACCGCGTTAGAGGAGGGTTGACTGTGTCTATAAATGGTATCATCAGAGCTAATTTTTATTTTATTTAAATAAGTTAGGTTGGGACCTAAAAAGGAATCGCTAATCGCCAAAATCCGGGTAAATTTGAGGAAATCTTAGGAAATGGAATATCCGACAAATTAGAGAAAATCCTAGAAACCTTTAGGAAATGCAAAGAAATCTTGAGAAAACTATCATTTTCTGTTAACCTCCTTAACCACGGATAACAATTGGTTTTAAAATTTTACTAATATAGATATTGTTTGATTATACGATTGCATAATATTGAAAATTATGTTTTAAAAGAGATTTCAAGTTGCAATAGTTGTAATTAGTCGAAATAATTGATGGACCGAAAGCAGAATACATAGAATGTGGAAAACCCGTTATCGATAGTGTAGTTCGAGAATCATGTTACTAATGCTTACATACATATAAGTGTTTTGTAGTTTTTGGTATTTGCGACCTTAATATATTGATATTCATATCCGCCCAAGTTTTAGAGTAGGTTAAATGTAAATTTAGTAAAAGTCTTTTCTCCAAAGAACTCTATATTTATATAAATGACAAAACTTATAATATATTGTCGTGTTCCAAAATCTTCTTTTGAAATTTTGAATTTCAATTTTAAATTTTTAAATTATTTTGTAAACAATTTTGAATAATTTTTGAAAGATTGAAGCTTATTTTGTGATTTTGGTATTTTATTTTGTAAATCTGAATTTTATTTGTATTTTATGTATGTGTTTTAAGTTTGTTTCGAAAATAATTCTGTGAAAATTTTGTAAATATTTTGATATTGCGAATTGGTAAGAACTTTGCTTTTTCGTTTACTGAAGTGGTAGCATTTGCAGGAGGTCCCTAATATTTCAAGTTTTGAGATATTAATATCAATTATTGTGAATAAAGTTTTGATTAACTGTCAGTAGTATTTTTATTAAATAATTTACAAGTTTTGTCCACAAAACTTGAATGTTGAATTTCATTGCATGATTTGGAAAGTAAATATAAAATTGGATTGCCAAAGTTATAAAATAATTGTATGGAACATTTTAAGGAATTTAAGTAGTTGAAAAATAAGACAAAGTAAAACAAGGCAATAAGTACAACTTGTGGTGTCTCTGTTGCACACATTTTGTGGCGTTCTATTTTGCGAATGCAGAGGTTTACATGAATTTGGAATTGAAGTAAGCAATTAAAGTTGGGATGACGTTATTAAAGGTTTATTGTTAATTTGAAAATTTACATTAAAATTTTGGATTTCAATGAAATTTTTCAAAAACGAAGAGTGTCATGTACTGAAAAATGTATGTAACCCCATCTTCAGTTGCAAAAGGTAAGTTTTACTAGATTTGTCAGATGTTATAAATAACGCAAATACAAGTGCTCGTCATGTGGGATAAAAAACAGAATTAACAGTAAGTACAGCAAAAAGATAATTTAAATACGTCGACAACGAATTGAAATTAGTTTTTCCATTTACAGTGGCTCCAACAATTATTAATACACCCCTATGTTAACCATGTAAATTGCACATTTTGAAACCGTTTTTTGACATATAAAACTCGCTTTTACAGCAAAACTTTTCAGATATTTTTTATTGCAAATTTTAATCTCTTCAGTTTTGTTTCTATACATTTTTTTATTTTCTTTCACCGTTTACGAGTTACGGCGACTTAAAGAAAACTCTGTAAAAAAACTCCCATAAGAGCAATGTTAATTAATGTGGAATGCCCCATATACTACTACAATACTAATACATAAGTAATAAGTATTAGTTTTCAAAAATAAATAGAATTTATTTTCTATACGACTATCATAGAATGTGGGCATTCTGATTCTATTTTTAAATATAGAATATCTACATTCTTTCTGTTTTTTATTCTCACACCGATATCGGTGCGAGAATAATTATTCTCACACAGATTAGACCAATTAGAGCAAAGAATAGACTACTATTTGAAGTGACATCTATTACCAAATTTTTGAACTCAATTTATTTACACATCAACAAAAATCAGGTTTGTTAAATGAGTAAACTTTTTTGCGTGCGATCGATCTGAATTTTTGCACATATTTTCCTACCGATAATTCACAAGGGCGGTGTACGAGGGGGGACAATTTTTTGCTCAGTTTTTCGATATCTAGCGCCGTTCTTGAGTTATTGCTGCGTTTCCGCCACACAAACTTGAATTAGCAATAACTCGAAAACGGCGTTAGATATCGAAAAACTGAGCAAAAACTTCTCCCCCCCTCGCCCCACTCCCCACCTATGAATTAATGGTAGGAAAGCATGTGCAAAAATTCAGATCGATCGCGCACAAAAAAATTTTCTCATTTTTACAAATTATAATTACGGTCAAAACTTATACAGCTTATTATTTTAATAGTCGTATAGAAAGTATAGTCTGAAACACGTTTGGAATGGCTATTCCAAACTTGTTTCAGAATATACTATTATTTAAACTTTTAGCATTTTTTACTGAAACATTGAAATAGTACAACATTTAAAAAAAATGAAGTAAAGGTGCAGCAGTACCTTCTGACACATTATCTGACATAAATTTTACAAATACAACATTAATATTTTACAGCATGTCAAACATGAAATTTCTATTAATCGGCCGTAATCCGGCGAATTCTATCTAATCCTTTAGTCAAGGAATACATTTGGCTTTTAACCCTTCGTTACATGATGAAACGAATTTTGAAAAAAAATATTTTTTGGTTACTTATTGTGCTGTAGTTAATGGGAAAAATAAAGAAAAAATTCCTATTTAACAATTCATTGTAATATTTAAAAAAAAGTGGGTATGGCCCAATACGGCACACACCGTTTCACTACGTTATTTGGTCAACAATAATTAAAAAATTCAAACTATTGTGTTAAACTATGTTTTGTTATTACTATTTTACTCTTATACTTCATCAATTTCATAATTTTTCTTTGAAAAATTTGAAATTTCATTGACGTAAAAAATGAAAATTAACCAATTGTAAATAATGCTGATTATTCTTATGTTTAATCAATACTGTTGTGCCCTAGCAAAATTAGCAGTTTAATTTTTTTTTAAATTTAAGGGAGGCTCAAAAATTGCGTTTACAGCTTCCTTGGATAAAGGGTCAGTGCAAGTAAAATTGATTTCCAGTAGTATTTTGTAACAATGTTTTTTTAGAAATTATTATTTATTGATCCGCCTTGCAAAATACTATATTCATCTTGAATGGGATGCAGGATTGAATTGCACCGGATTGTGTAGGCTGTGAGGTAAATTGAAGTTTGCAGTTTTGTTTACAAAAATTAACTTTGAAATGTCATTTGTTTATTGCTTCTTTTGCTAGATATTTTTCTACAATTACTTATTCATCATCGAATCATTCAAGTGGTGAATTCAGTATTGGTTGTATATTTATTCAACTATAATTCTGTTATTAATATTTTAATCTTCCATTTCCTCTAAATGATTATAATTTTTATTTGTGATATTTACACATGGGGCCGGTGTAATCAGGAATATTGAAATTAATACATGCAAGTACATCCCCTGAAATATGATAATAAAATGAAATATAATAATGAAAATTTTTATTTCCCCGTACATCTCCTGTGCATTCTTATATATCCCTGTACCTAAAAAGACAATTTTTACTTCATATTTATGTTTTATAACTTTTTTTTAGCTTTTAATTTTTTAGTTTTTTTTGTAAAAAAATCGTATTACTATTAATCCACGAAATTTTCCTATTTTTATTTACTATATAACAGAGAGTCGAAACTTCTTGTTGATTTTGAAAAGAGTGGCTGGAAGATGTAAAGTAAGAATATAATACACTCGAAAATGAAGAATATGAAAAAAACTTGGAACGATAGATGATGAAACAGAATAACATAATATATTCTTTAAAAATATAAATGAGAGTTAAGAAAAACAAAAATTTTTTTATATTAAGTGCAGTTCAAAGTATGGGAAATTGTAGACGATACAATCCCAAAGGTAGGTGGATAAAAGCGCTTTATACAAAGTACATCAATGAGAAAATTATTTCAATTACAATTATTAAAGATTATCAATTATTAAAGAAGACGAATCGTCTACTGAAGTAATAAATCAAAAATGTTAGAAGTATCCTATTTAACTATCAAATTACTTCAAAAATTCACGGAAGACATTTTACATCTCACAGTAAAATATTGTCGAATTTGTAAATATTCATATTCGTAGAAATTCACTAAGGTAAGTGATGGAAATACGCCCATGTTGATAATATGCCTAGTAACTGAAATTTCACTTAATTTAAAACGAAAAAATTTAAAGTGACCGTAGGAGCTTCAATTTACATAAAATATCACCACCCTGAGCAGATCTAACCTCAACATGCTTATAGACTGGTTACAAAGTGCATATCACTATTTCGACGTCTTATGTTACAAGCAAATCAAAAACTTAGTTCTACCTCAAGTTTAAGTGAAGTCGCTTTTCGAAAATGTACGTATGGCATATGAATGTATGATTTTTTCTAACTCTTTTAGATGCATGGTTCTTATAAACATATTTTGTATTTCTATAAAAACATGCATAAATGTATCAACATGCGGTGATGTCAATATGCCCACGAGCACAAACGACATGCGTTTGTGCGTAGTTTGTTTAAGTACATATATCCATGAAGAATGTGTAGGACTTACAAAAAAAAAATGATAAATTAATTCTTATTTATTTAAAAATGTACAATACTTCGTTTAATATTTTCTTTTAATTAGTAAGACGACATGTTTCGAATATAGATATTCATCATCAGGAAGTCAAAATCAAAATTAAATTAAAAATCTAACGTCAACTTCAAAAAACAATTTTCAAATTTATAATAATTTTCAAATAATATTTTAATTTTGACTTCCTGATGATGAATATCTATATTCGAAACATGTCGTCTTACTAATTAAAAGAAAATATTAAACGAAGTATTGTACATTTTTAAATAAATTATAAATTAACTTCGATAGACAAATCATAAAAATTAATTCTTATTTGTCCATTGTGTTCCGATATTGCTTAAAAAAAGTGTTTATGAGTTTTTAATTAAATAATTCTTCCTGTTAGAGTTATTTTTTATTTTAAACCATTTTTAGATTTGTATTTTCATTAATCTTCAATAATAACAAAACAAAAAGTTAAAATTTTGTTTCATTTTTCAAATCCTACTGGCTATTATCATAAAAGTTATGTACCCCATACCAGGTGAGCATATTATCATCATATGTTGCTAATATGTTCAGTTGGGTTGGCTTACAAAAAATATAAATAAAGGAAAATAAATTATATTATTGTAAAATTTCTTTCAGAAATAGTTACTAGAGGTATTCGAAAATATCCATGTCACAAAAACTGTTATGAAAACCAGTTCTTTTTATTTTTAATTAAGGTTTTCCCTTAGCATGGGCATATTCCCATGCCCATTATCCTAACTTATAACCTAATAGTTATATAATATAACCGATATATCTATATACATATATAACCGATAACCTATATTTTCTCTTATTTTTATCACTAAAAGTAAAATTTCTTTAGCGAATTTTTGCCGGGGTCAAATTGCTCTAAGCAAAATACATGTAAGAGGGTCAATAATCCGGTATACCGGACCTTTAGTCCTTGGTTCTCACAACTTGATATAATATTTTACATATTGTGTTTTTAACTAGAAAAGAATTTTTTGTGGTCGATTTTTTAATTTTCTGTTTTATTTTTCATTAAATTCAACTGACGATTGGTAATAATAATAAAATTACGACATATCGCATTACTAGACAGCGAACTGCGAAGTGTTCTAATTTATTATACTTATAGTTACAATTCAAAAATATATTATTGCCCTATTAAGTTTTTGTTGAAATCTCCTAAAATAAATTATATTTGAAATATTATTACAAATTTAGTTTAATGTGTGAAAAACCAAAATACAAAAAAATATTTCAAGAGTACTATATATTTAAAGGAAGAACATTTATCACAGATTCGCCGTTCTTATATAAAAGCAATTTAAGAATTAAAAAGAACTTTTATGTGACCACTTTTTGTGTGACATTTATAAAAAAAAACATATTTTTTGAATACTTTCATTCGTCGAGTAATGTTTAAGTCAATAATAACTAATTTTTTAAAAACGATTCCAAAAATTTATTAATAATTACAAAACTTTAATGGCAATTCCAGCACAATGACCTCTTATTAAAGATTATTCTTATTTCAGGAAAATAACTTTACATTACACTTGTGTGAAATACAGAATTGCAGTTCACCACATTGTCACACATGTTATTATGAATTAATGTGAAATTATAAATTTACATAATTACATACATTTGTATTATAGGCATGAATACCCTCTCCCCTCAACCCTCTCAATTGCAACTCTTGGATCGGGACAAGCTTTGGTAGGTTGCAGAACACTAAAATTAAGTAAACACCTGCTTTGGATTTTAAATAGCTAAAAAAAATAATCCTTCTTCTCTTCGGCTAAACGACTTTTGGATTATTATTGCATAAACTAGCTAAATTACTATTTAGCTGGAACTATGCAAATCTTGAAGATTTAAAAAATCATCAAAATCGGCTCATTAATCAAGTCTATACCTCTAAATAATAACGAATATTATTATGATTATAACTGAGAAATTAAAAAAAGTTAATTAATTTGAAATAGCGCTATATAACGTGGTTTAAAAACCTATTCGGTTATAAGCAATAGAAATTTATAATTAACGGTGTTTTACAAAATATAATGTACTAATGATGTTATAGTTAACTAGTTAATGAATGCGATTTAATAATAATTGATAACAGTTATTGAGTAAGCTAAAATAATATGGAAGTATAAATAGATGCATAAATAATAATTATTCCGAAATCTAGCACAATAACGTCAATGTAGTAAGAGAATATCGGATAATGAGGATTACCAATTAGCCAAACATTTGAAACAATAACCGACTCATCAAGCAGTACGTAATAATACATAAATCATTAATTAATTCAATTAATTCCTTCACGCTAATGCATTAAAATTAGAAAATATGTATACTATAATAACAATTTTGATAAAATACACTTGCAGTTTACAATTAAAAATTATAAATTAATAGCAATAACAGAAATAACCCTAACGTAACATAAACATCAAACTATTCAATAAGTTGGAAAAAATTTGGCTGTAATTATCCCAAATTATCTCAAGTCATCGATTATAAGACAATCGATTCAATCTACTCCAAGGACCCAGGGGCCGTATTCTCTAGCTCACCGACTCTTTTTCAAGAGAGCGTCTAATAATTTTGTTATGTTATGACTAATATTCAATTCTAAAACTCATTCAAATCCTTAATCTTTATCTAGTTACGTATCCAAGTGGGAAAAAAGATACGCTTTGAGCTAAGCACATAATTCTTTTTCGGGGACGGCGAAAACGTACACAATCTGTAATACTATATATTTAATAAAGAAGAGTGTATCAGTTTCGAAGTAGGTACTAGATTCCATTTTTCCTAAGAATCCCCTTCAGTTGGTAAAACTTCTGACGGACATAATGTCTATCATGTCATAACTGCTTCTTTCAAATAAGAGACCTCAAATCTCTATAATAATAATAATTTATTGAGCCATAAAAATCTACAAATTATAGGATAAGTCACGACAAAAAAGACATATAAACACACATAAAAATCAACACAAAAACACAAAAAACAAAACAGAAGCAGCAGAGATTTTTTCCAAAATGTTTTCCAATTTTTTCCAAAAACTCGTCAACACTGTAAACACAGTGCTCGAGGAAAAAGCGCTTCAGATTCTTCTTAAACAATTTAAGTGACCCGCAATTAATGAGGACCGCAGAAAGTGCATCAAATAAGCTGGTCCCCATCACTTCAGGAGACCCTCTCGTTATTTTAAGAGAGGTCAGAGTTTGACAAAAAATTATCAGCTCTGTGCTGATAGGCTTAAGTCAAAACCTTCAACACGTAAACACTGGGCAAGGAAAGCACCTTCAACCCCACAAATATCGGTCTACACGAGTCACGAATACCAGCGCCAGCAATACACCTAATAATCCTTTTCTGTGAAATAAAAACATCTTTAGCCATAGTAGAAGAACCCAAAAAACAGATACCATAAGATATTCTAGAGAAAATCTGCCCATAGTAAAATAATAGAAGTGCATTGATGTCAATAACACCTCTCAATGTACTTATCTGATAGCATAGGGAGTTCAAGCTACCAATAAGAGAAACGCAGTGAATTTTCCAGTTCAATTTATCGTCAATATTCAGGCCTAAGAATTTAACATTGGATTTTCTCATAATCTCCCCGGAATACAATCGGAGTTCAAGGTCAAGGTCATCACGATTTTGTGGATTATGAAATACCATATAGTGAGTCTTAGCACGATTTAATGAAGTCTATTATGACCAAACCACTATATAATATATAAGAAATAAATGCTAGAAAAGCCATGTTTGCTATTTGCATAATTCCGAAACCACCAAATTGTATGGGTAAAGAAGCTTGTCTGAACAATGAATCTTTTAATTTAAAATAATAAGAAAAAATTAAATATAATTTAAGCAATATGAAAAACTCTCAAGTTGAATGGCGGATACTAATATTAATTAAGTAGATACAATTTTTATATTTTGTAAAAAAATTATACAAATGAACTGGCTAACTTTAATTAGTAAAAGAGACAAGAAAGCACTACTTAAAACTTGCCTATAATCTAAAACATGAACTTGCTTGGAAAAAGTCTCTCACTAATGTATAAACAGGTGTTGCTCGGAACATTATATTTTAGTCGGAGCTGGTCGACGTAAATCCGGATTTTTTCTATAAAGAAATTGTACTCAATTGATTTACTTTAAATTTTGTCAGCTCTTTTCTTATATAAATATGTAGAGTAAACAAAGGATTTATATTTGTGCTTTTTCTTTTCTCTGTTATTATCAAAAACAGACTTTTTTTTCAAATCATTAAAGTTGTATTTTCCTTTACTAATTAAAGTTAGCCAATTCATTTACATAGCTTTACTACAAAATATACTAAATTCCTACATATTATACTTAATTAATTAGTATCCGCTGCCATTCAACTGATGAGTTTTTATATTAAGTACTTTAATTAAAATTTATTGTTTGTTATTATTTTAAATTAGAAGATTTGTTGTTCGGACAAGTATTTTATCTACACGATTTGGTAGTTTGGGAATTAGACAAATGGTAAACGTGGCTCTTCTAGCTTTTATTTCTTCTATGTTATATAATAGTGCCGAGATACTCATTGCTTGTATACTTAGTCCATCCTTAGCAGATTTTGAGGTCACTTACTTTAAATTAAAAGTCGAAACTAGCCAGTTAAGAGAAGAATAGTTGTTTAATTGTAATTGACCAACAGGTAAAGAAAGACATCCAATTAGTTGAACTAAATTAGGGGTCACGAATTGACAATATATAAAATTGTTCGTCCAGTCACTAGAATATATATTATACTTATTTATATTATAAGACGATTTCCAGAAAAATTTAGAAAAAAAATTTCAAATTTCGGTTCCCATTAGCTTCTCTACTTCAATTACTATTTTAAGTATTAAAATTTTCACCATTCGAACCAATTCCAATTAATATTTACTTTCAACTTGAAATCAATAAATTTCTTTATCTTCAAATCAAACTTTAAAACACCAATAACCTAAAAATCAATTATTTTATTTAATATACAACTCACAAAGTCAAAACGAAAATTTTAATTTCAAGAAACAGTAAAAAGACCTGGTTTTGACCGCTAGTCGGCGCAATGTTGATTATCCATCGGCAAAGCAAGTGAAATTCAAAATATTTACAAAACTTGCAAAATTTCAAATTTATATGAAAAACTCGAAATAACAAATTTATTAAAAAATCTTTAACTTTCAGTTAAGCGAAATTTAAGAGACAATGTACCACAAGGCACAAAAAAGACTCATGAGAAGAGCTGCTGCTGTAACCTTTTTTTTAATAATGTAACGGGTATAATGTATGTTATTCGGCTAAAATATGGAAATTTTTAGTATATTTCCTTCAACATTATTTTTAAATTAATTATAAAGCTAACTAATATAATAAATATATATGCAGTAGCGGCCATGGAAATTGCGTTGGGAATTATTTCCGAATTAAAAAAATCGATTTCTAAATATTGACGTGATATTTTTTTATTGTTAAATTTTATATCCCAAATTATTCAAAACTCTTTAATTTTTAATAAATTTTGTATAACGTCGTCCTAATTTGTATTAAACAAATCTTCTCTTTTCTCTTCAAATCTTTTCTAACTTTTTCACCTTTCCAATTTTTTCATTTCAAATTAATTTCAGTTTTTCTAATGTAATAATTTCCTCTTCTTCAAATCATTCCAATTATTGTTGCTCTCAACTCAAATGCTCAAATGCGGATCATAATTATCTAAACTGTTAATAAAGAGTTGCTTACCCAAATCAAAATCATTTATTCACAAACGCTCAAAGTATCTCGACTAGAGACTCAATTTTATAAAAAATTAACGAAGACCGCCAGTAAAAGCGACCACTCCGGTCAACGTGAACGGCCATCAGACCTCCTTCCGCCGCCACCAAGCTGATCCTAGCTCAACTACCTGGCGGCAAAACGACAAAATTCTCAAATTCAAAATCAAAACTTGGGTAATCCATTAATTTGACCCCTACTATTTGACTAACAATATATTAAGGCAAGGGAAAGTCAAAAGTTTGTTCTTCCTATCAGTATAAGCTTCTAACTGCCTTACAAAATTATGTGCTATTAGCAAAATAGCTTTTTAAGGCGTATTTTAATAGTGTTTAAAATCAATAATTTTAAACTGAAGTATTACTTTATTGCCGCCCGTAAACGTGGTAAACGTAATGTTAATTAAGTTTAAAAATTATTACTTATTTACGTGAAGTACTAATTGGCATGCTAACTACAAGCTGGACAGAAAAGTTTAACATTTGCTTCTAATAAAACAAAATACTATTTGTTTTAATGTGAACAGTAATTGTTTTAATTTAAATATTTTAGTGGCGCTCCCTAGCTTCCTTTCTAATAGCGTTCTTAGCCAGTAAATTGAATCTGCACCCCGGATATACTAAGTGCATATTAGAGACACTTTACAAATTCCTACCATTAATGCCTACTCAAAACTCCACTTATCAGCTTAAATCGTTATAACTATCAGTAACTCGGTTGGTAATTCATGACACAAAATTAGTTACAAAATTATAACTTAGTAAGATGAAGACACATAATAAATTATACTGCTAACTGTTATAGACAGGTCTGTGAAATACCCCCCAGTATCGACCATAACCATTAGTTAAAACGTTAAATTTTTAAAGGGTTTAAAGTGTTACAGACCGGGACGGAGAGTCTTAGGGTACTCTCTAGAATATAGCCATTGGTCGAGAGTTATAATTGATTGTACCTATGAAAAAAATATAATGAAGTTATAAACTAGAACTAGAAGTTTTGGGCTATTTAGTTTAATTAATTTTAAGAAAGACAACGACCTGAACAAAAAGTCCCGAGTCGAAAACTCACGATATTCCGGTTCTCAACGGTGATAAAGAGCAGCCGCCTTCTGGCAATGGGGCTATGGGGAGAAAAAAGAAACTACCTTATCAAAAAATTTTAAATTGAGAAAAGTAGTCCGTAGAGTTAACTTCGAAAATTGCATTAACTTAAATTTTAATAACTGACTGCCTGTGTTGAATTCTCGAATGTTACAATCATTCCTAACGAGTTCGGTAAAAAAAATAATAAAAATGTATGAACTTCTGGAATCTGCAACGAAAATGGGACTTGAATTATTTTCAAATATAATGTGATAAATGCACCTCTGTTCGAAATTTTCAAATAAAAATATTAAATAAAAGAAGTAAATAGTAAGTTTAAAAAATTTAATAAGAAAGCATTTTCGAGACATTGCAGAAAATGTTGAAAATACTTAAGTGAATTGGAATATTATAACGAATTAAAAAAAGTAAATACTGGAAATTAAAAATTAAAAAATGATGGCTTCCTTGAATGTGTTTCAATTGTATTGAACCATCAAGTAGAATATAATCGGGTTATATACTGAAAATTAATATATAGGAGATAATTCTGAAAATTAAGAACTCGAATTAAAAATGAGCAGTAATCGATGGGATTTGCTTCGTATTACTTTGTCAGTAAGCGACAGCTACATCTGTATTTTCTAGAAAGCAATTTCTGAAAAATAACTAAAATATTGAAATATATATTGGTACTGAAGAACTGCATTGTTTGAAAAAGCCAGAATACGCTAGTTTGAAGGCAGCTATAGCCCCTATGGCCCTCTCTTTTGTCCGCCCATGTCCTCAAGACCATCCTAGTCTCACAGGCATAAGTCTGATTTGTATGGGAATACGGATTTAGATTACCGGCAGAAGTTAAGAATTCCGGATTTGTGATAACTTAAAAAGAGAGTTTGCATTATTTTTAAGTTTTTTAAAATATTGAAATGGTTCAAGATAGGCAGTATAAATAACTAAGAAAATTTTCTATAAACCTTTCCTATAAAGTATGTCATATAAACCTTATAAGAAGCAAACCACCGCCGGAATTTGAAGATTTTATTTTCATTACTTAACTTCTTAAGACTGCTACACACTCTTCAAACCGACGGCAGACTTTGTTTGAAAGTAAATCGAATGAAAAGTCAGTAGTACCAATTTAAACAATGCCATTGAATAAATTTTCTATAAAAGTCTTTCCTTCAAGCCCAATTTAAACTCAAATTTAGGTTACACACACATTATATGCAATCTCACGATCCACTGCAATGGTAGCAAATCCATGACCCGCGGGTCAGACACTGATCCATGAAAACTTTAATTGACCCACGCGTTGATATTTATACTTATTTTTTTATATCATATAAAATGGAACCGACAATCGAAGTTATCGGTGCCTTTTTTACTCCCCCCCCCCCCGCTAAGTGACTTACTTAGTGATCCACGGATTAGCATTAAAAATTTTTGACTTGACTGTCATATTGACTGAATGTATATAGATAAGTAAAGTTAAAACTTCATCAACTTGAAAAATATTTTGACACAGAATATCATGAAAAACATTCGAGTGTTAAAAACATTAGAATCTCCCTTTTATCATCAACTAGCGGTCACAGCAAGCCACAATTGTGGTTGCCAACTTTATACATCATATAGTTACGTTACCACTTTTTAAGGGATATTAATCTACATCACCTTATAATTATTGTCATTTATAACTATACCTTTATTTAATGCTTTATCTATGTTAATTCTAATTTATGTTTAATCAATGCATTGCTTAATATTCTGCTTTTTACCAAAACAATAGAATGCAGCTGCAGTAATCTTTATACCTAATCTACCTTTGTATAATTTAACATTTTAAACCCATGTTATGTATTTTAAAATGTATTCTTTTGATTATAATAATTTAGACCATTTTATCATGTAAACAATATGTCAATATAAAAGCTGGGGGTAAAAACTCAAGCTCAGTTTTGTTCTTTAGGCTTACGCTTGTAACATCTCACCTTTGTAAATATTATATTTAGTGTAATTTAAATAAATCCTTTTTTAAAATTCAAACTTAATTGTTGTGAATATAACTGGCGCTGCGAACAGGATAGTTTCACAAGTGCAAAGTGCTTCTTATTTGGAAACAACCAAGAGAAAACTGAAGACAAATCAGCTCATCTTATTTGGAAACAACCAAGAGAAAAACTGAAGTCAAATCAGCTCATCTTATTTGGAAACAACCAAGAGAAAACTGAAGTCAAATCAGCTCATCTTATTTGGAAATCCAAGAGAAGAACCGCACCTGGAGTGTTTCAACACCTTAGAGGCTATCCACGAATTTGTGTTCCTGAAGGAAGACAATTAGCAACCTACTCGAGCAAGGATCATCTAGAACAAGGCAAAGAACTTGAGACTGGGATGGCATTCCTTCTCCTAACTTTGTAAGTTTTTGCATCCTTACTCTTATTTTATTATCATTATTATCGTATGTCATGTCCGATAGCGACATTGAATTAGAATTATTAGAAGAAAAAACTGAAATTTTACAACCAAATAGTAGTGTAATTCCTAAGAATAATAGTAAATTTAATCGATTTAGCCCATACAAGGCATCAAATACAATTGCAAATTTAATTATACCTCCACCAAATATGTTTCAAACGGGAGAATTGACTGCATTAACAAAATCATTACCAGAATATTTACCCGGAAGCAATCTCTCTACGTTTATAACCAGTGTAGATAATTTAGCAAAATTTTTGGAGAGTAAACTAACACCTTCACAAACTTATCTATTTAATGTATCAGTATTAGCTAAAATAAAAAACGAAGCTAGGGATTATTTAAATTTTCATAGCTTAACGGAATGGCCCGGTATACGAGATGCACTTCTTAGAAAGTACGGAGATCAACGTAATGAAGAATTATTACTTTCAGCATTACGTAACACTATTCAATTAAAACATGAAAATTTTAACGAATATTATGATAAAATTTTATTAGCACAAAACGATCTACTTCAATTTGTACAATTACATGAAACCGACCCTAACGCATTTTCATTCAAAAAACATTCATATCACAATCAATCTTTACAAAGATTTTGCTCAGGCTTACTAGAACCTTATAGATCATATTTAATGAACTTCGATCTACCTAATTTAGAAACAGCATTAAATAAATGTCGGATATATGATAACAAAATCCAAGAAAATAATTACACGGATTATATGAGACGAACACAAGATTACAAATCGCACAAAATTCCTCCACAATCAATAAAACCTATGCATACTACTCAAAACAACTCTTGGCAAAATTCTCGACAACAAACAACTCAACCTCACTTCCAAACAAAACAATTTTCTCAACAATTCCAACCTAGACAATTTCCGCAACAACAATCCTTTATTCAAAAACAATTTCCACCTTATAAACCATTCTCTCAACCCCAATTCCAACCAAAACCGTTTTCCGGATCCATTAACAAACCTCACGTACAATCAAGATTTCCCACAAATAAACAAACCTTCGGAACTAGACCCGAACAGCACAAAAACCAATTTAAACCAACTCCAATGTCAGTACAAACATCAGCATTTACAATGAGACCAAGTCAAAACCAATTTCAGTCTGTTAACAAACCGACGTTTACGTCACAAGAATTATTTAATAACGAGGTACACACCGAAGAATATCCCAACGAAAACGATATCTGTTATGATACTATAGAAAACTCTCAATCACAATTTGAATTTGAAAATCTATACGAAGAAGAAAATTTTCAGTTAGAAGCTTCGGAAAACCAACAACCATAAATTTAAATTCAATTTGTTCAAAACCCAAACTACCCTTCTTTTATTTACCCCAATTAAATTTAAAAATTTTAATAGATTCTGGTGCAACAGATTCAATTATCAATTGCAATGTTGCATCATATTTTAAAGATTATGTTTATTTCGAACCGTTTGTCATCTCAAGTTTAAACAACAAAGTAAAATCAGACAAGAATCTGTATATCCCGCTACTCTCAGAGCTAGGAATACACGACCCCTTCAAACTCAGAATTATAGATTGGCACAAAAATTTTGACGCTCTTATCGGAACCAAAGATTTACATAAACTTGAAGCAAATTTAAATTATAAAACGAAAACCCTTACTGTAGGTAACATCCGAATACCTTTCTTTTTAGAATACAATCAACACGAAATAAATTCAAAAATCGGTAACAAAAATTATCTTGAAATTCCCGTATCAATCGACAATGGTGAAGTTTTAATACCTAAAATAAAAACAAAAACCAACATCGAAATACCTGAATGTATTGCAATAGCAAAAAACGGCATTTGCAAAATACCAAACCCAATAGAAGGCATAGAAATCAATTTCAATGAAAGAGTTAATGTATTACCAACACAGTATTTTGACATCCAAAACCCTACAGAAATTCATACAAAACCTTTCCCAAAAGTCCATGAACTAATCAGGACAGAACACCTCAACGAAGAAGAAAAGAGAGAAATTATAAAGTTATGTATAAAATACCGTGATGTATTTTATTACGAGAATACTGATCTTAGCTTCACAAATCATGTCAAACACGGAATCCGAACCACAGATGACCACCCTATTTTTACGAAATCATTTAGACACCCGAGGGCGATGCAAATCGAAATTCAAAAACAAATTCAAAAATTATTAGATAACAAAATTATACAACCTTCCATATCACCATACAGTGCACCCGTCTGGATAGTTCCAAAGAAGATGGATGCCAGTAATGAAAGAAAATATCGAATGGTAATCGACTACAGAAAGCTAAATGAAAATACAATTGAAGACAAATATCCATTACCTAGAATTGAAGAAATCTTGGATAACCTAGGAAGATGTGTTTACTTTACAACGTTAGATTTAGCTCAAGGTTTTCATCAAATTGAAATGGATCAAAAATCAATCGAGAAGACTGCGTTCACTGTAAATAACGGTCACTTCGAATATTTAAGAATGCCATTTGGTTTAAAGAACGCACCTGCAACATTCCAGAGAATGATGGATAACGTCTTAAAGGAATTCCTTTACAAATTTTGCTTTGTCTATATGGATGATGTAGTCATATTTTCTAAGTCCCTGCAAGAACATCTAAGTCATATTAAACTTATATTTCAAAGGCTAAAGGAAGTAAATCTTAAGGTACAGCTTGATAAGTCCGAATTCTTATGCAAAGAAGTTGCATTTCTAGGACACGTCATCACCCCACACGGAATAAAACCAAATCCAACTAAAATTTCTGCCATACACAACTACCCGATACCCAAGACTATCAAAGAAATAAAATCATTTTTGGGATTAATAGGCTACTACCGCCGATTCATATCAAACTTTGCCAAGGTAGCCTCTCCAATGACTAAATGTCTTCGTAAAGGTTCACAGATAGATATAAATAATACTGAATATCGAGAATGCTTCAACCTATGTAAAGAATTAATAACAAATGCACCCATCTTAACATATCCTGATTTTGATAAAACTTTTAAGCTAACCACAGACGCCTCTAATGTAGCAATTGGAGCCGTGCTCAGTCAAAGTAACAAACCCATCGGATATTACTCCAGAACACTCAACTCGGCAGAAAAGAACTACAGTACGATAGAAAAGGAATTTTTAGCTATAATGGATGGTACAAAACATTTTAGACCATACTTATTTGGAAGAAAATTCATTATAGAGACCGATCATAATCCCTTGGTTTGGCTACACAAGATAAAAGAACCTAACAGTCGTTTAGTAAGATGGAAACTAAAATTAGAAGAATTTGATTTTGAAGTGGTTTATCGAAAAGGAAAGGAAAACGTAGTAGCAGATGCTTTATCACGTATCGAAATTAATAATAAAGAGCTCGACGAAATATCCATAATACCACAAGTAGAAGAGCCCCCTAACATCGATGACTTAGACGAAATTTTAGACGACCCATCAAACGACAATTCTGACAAATATCAAAGAATCAGAAACGATTTAGACAATACGGTACATTCGGTTAATAACGAAGACAACGGAAAAGTAATTCCAATATCAGAGCAACCTGTCAACAATTTTAGTAATCGAATAATCATACTCTTTGGAAAAAACTTCGATATCCGATTAAAACGACCATTCAAAAAGAATCACTACACAACCTTTATCAGAAAAGAAAATATTCAAGAAGACTTATCGCGAATGATCAAAGAAATCATAAGACCAAACATCACCTACGGAATTTATTGCAAAGAACAAAACTTACGAGACGTCCTAATAAACTTATGTAAAACTTACATGAACGACTCAGTAAGATTCATATTTTCTAACCAATACCATACCGACGTGTTAGACGAAAACGACCAGAAAGAGAAGATATCAAATTACCACGACGAAACTCATACAGGTATAATCGAAACGTATAACCAGTTAAAAATGACATACTTCTGGCCCAATATGAAACAGATGATTACTAATGAAATTAACAAATGCGAATTATGTCTACAATCTAAGTACGAAAGAAATCCGTACAATGTGAAACTACAAGGTCCCTTATTAGCTCAAAAACCCTTCCAAACAATCTTTATTGACACCTTCTCCTTTCAAAATTGCAAATTTTTAACCATCATTGACTCCTTTTCAAAATACGCCCAAGCCTACTTTATCAAAGATGGAACCGGCCTTACAGTTCTTAACAAACTTCGTCATTACTTTGCGCATCATAATTACCCAAAACGCATTGTTTGCGATCAAGGCAAGGAATTCTTCAATAAGACATTCAAAGAATACTGCCAATTTCATAAAATTGAATTACACTTTACTACCATCAACAACCCTAATTCAAACTCACCCATCGAAAGATTACATTCAACTTTAGTCGAAAAACTCCGGATTCTTAAATTAAAAGAACCTAACGAAACCCCACAAAACCAGATGATAACAGCTACATTAATATACAATCAATCTATTCATTCTTCAACCGGATTCTCACCTTTTTCTATATTATACGGACCCTATGAACACGAAATTGATTTATCTCTAGATATGACGATATATGAGGAATATAATAATAAACGAAAAAACGAACTACTACCATTTATCGACCAAATTTACAACAAAAATAAAAATAAAGAAGATAAGATTCTTGAAAAGCGAAACGAAAACCGAGAAGAATCCCCACAACTCGATACAGATGTTGTATTTATTAAAAAAAACAAACCAGGCAAAACAGACCCATTATACGACAAAATGTTAATATCTAAGAAATCAAAAGATGTGGTAGAAGGAAAATCTGCAAAAGGAAAAGTCACCAGTTCACACGTTAGAAAATTAAAAAGATTAAGAAAAGTTATTTGTTTACAGGATCCTAATGAACCTGGACCTAGTACCACCCGTGCACCCACTACAAGTGACTCCGATACGGACTAATGGGTACTTTAATGAAGAACTGGGCACAGCGAAAATACATTCGCATTATCATAAATTCTACTTTTACTATAACCTTACTCAATTAGAAATAAGCCTTAGACAATTAATAGCGAATAGCGTAATTTTAAAACATAAAATACCATTAGATATCCCGACTCAGCAACGTTACAAGCAATTAAATATCGAAGCATTATCACTAGAAAATAATTTAGAAAAACTGTTACATTTTAGACAAAAACGCGGTTTATTTAATTTCTTAGGAAAAACAATAAAATTTATTACGGGTAATTTAGACGATGAAGACCTCATAAGCATTAACAAAAACTTAGAAATTTTATTCTCCAATCAAAGAACCCAAATCTCAAAAATTTCAGACATTACTTCATTTGCTAAACACATCACTACTCGTTATGAACAAGATTTGAGGAAATTCAATCGGTTTCAAAATGATACAATTACTGCATTCAGATCTCTGACGGAATTAAGTAACGTAAACCAACTATTAAACTTAGAAATGTATAATATTCAAAATTATCATGAAATAGTAAAAACACTAATCAGAACAATAAACCTAGCTAGGTTAGAAATTCCGAACATTGAATTAATCACCTTTTCAGAATTACAAGAAATTTATAATCTTTTAACTAAAATTTACACAAAAAATCAACTGTTATTCTTAGATGATACACACCTATTTGAAATATTGGATTTATCAAAATTTACCTTATTAATTGCAAATAACACGATAGTAATGATATTAAAAATACCTATCCTAAATCCGACCTCATATAAACTTACGAAAATCATTCCAATACCTAATTCACGTTCTCGAATTCTCATACCACCAACTTCTTATCACCTACAAAGTAACAAAGAAGAAAAGTGGTTACACAATTGCAAACATAGCATAAATCAAACAATTTGTTACAACCCAGCCGTCTCTACGTGCAGACTACAAAAATTACAGAAATGCTCAATTGCTCGAGTAGACGACAGGCATAACGTTCACATAGTGCTACCTACTGGAATCATTACCAGCTTCAATCCACCACAGGAAGTAATTGAAAACTGCAATTATAAAATAAACAAACACACCCTACAAGGAACCAACTTCTTACGAACACAGTGCAACTTAATTATACAAGAAGAAAACATTAATGTTCAATTTACCAATTTTTCAATACAACTACCGCATGTCTATGAAGAAGAATTAAAAGAATCATACAAAATCCACCTTAAAGCGGATCATCTTAAAAACTTAGAACAATTGAAGAAAGACCTCCAAAGGATCGAAGAAAACCCATCTACAATAATACCTCTCGTCAATTATGTTCATTACTTTACCACATTTGTTATAACTTTAATCATTATGACTTTTATAGGTATTATATTCAAATTCAGGAAACAACTACATGATCGAATCTGCAGAAAGAAAACCATTTTCAAGATTTCTAAAGAAAACGCTGTGGAGATGAATCTCTATCCATTGTCAAACGAGGACGTTTGAAGCTCTTAAAGAGGGAGGAGTTACGTTACCACTTTTTAAGGGATATTAATCTACATCACCTTATAATTATTGTCATTTATAACTATACCTTTATTTAATGCTTTATCTATGTTAATTCTAATTTATGTTTAATCAATGCATTGCTTAATATTCTGCTTTTTACCAAAACAATAGAATGCAGCTGCAGTAATCTTTATACCTAATCTACCTTTGTATAATTTAACATTTTAAACCCATGTTATGTATTTTAAAATGTATTCTTTTGATTATAATAATTTAGACCATTTTATCATGTAAACAATATGTCAATATAAAAGCTGGGGGTAAAAACTCAAGCTCAGTTTTGTTCTTTAGGCTTACGCTTGTAACATCTCACCTTTGTAAATATTATATTTAGTGTAATTTAAATAAATCCTTTTTTAAAATTCAAACTTAATTGTTGTGAATATAACTATATGTATAAAATCGTTATAATAGTAAGCCATAAAATCTATATTGTTCACAAAATATGTAAATTGTTCCACTCTGCTGCGATGCTTTGACGGAATCTTTAGTATAAATAACAGACAAATTTGGTTTATAATATAATTACCATTCTGACAATAATTTCTGGATTAACTGATGACATTTCATGTCACAAATATTGTGATATTTTAAAAAGAAATCAATAAAAGTTTCTATGAAAATTTTTGTTTGAAATTATGTATAATAAATGGCATTTCTACAGACTAGTTTACAAACAAAAATTGTTATACATAAAGATACAAATTATGTTATTACAAGGGCGTTGATGTAACTGCTACATATTCAGCGTAAGCTAAATTCGTATCATAAATTTAATAATCAATGTTAAACGGGCTAAATAAAAATTGCTTTTAGCATGCATGAAAGTTAAATTAAATTTGTTCTCCTACAAAAGCTATGATGTTTACGGATAAATGGTATATAATATGTAAAAATTCAAACTGAAAGAAAATTTAGTCACAGGTAATGACAATAAATTTAAACTTGATGAGGTAAATAATCGTAGTACACAAACCAAGCGTTATACTTCTGTGTACGCTGTCATTAAAGCTTTTAGCCCTAAAAGCTTACAGTATGGATCCAATAATAGTAATTAATATTTTTTGTCAATATTCAATATTGATCCAAATAATTTTAGAAAAAATATATATCAATAAATTAAAACAGCTTTATTGACAATATTTAAATATAAAAGACTTAAGGCCAGTTCAGGCTAGATAGTTTTTCGTAGAAATTAATCAGAAATGCAATTTTTGCTGAAACCCTTTAGTTTATCATCAGAAAATAGCAGATAATCTATATTATTTTTTTAATTCTCTAGGAACATTACTTTGTGCTCTCAAAATCGGTCTAAACAAAATTAAACTTTATAAAATTCTACATAATTCTAAAAGATTTTCTCTTTCTTTTAAAATTTATTCAAAGCAATGTAGTTTTTGGTTTTTAAGAATCAACTCTTTATGTACATAATTACTGCCACATGAAATTATTTTTTTAATTTTTTACCGTTCTTTAGCAGTTTTTTAACTTTTTAATTTACTTTATTTCAGAGTTTCTGAGGTGGAAAATGAATATATTGAGATGTCCCGAAACTCAAATTATAAAATTATTTATTTTTATGGAAAATTTATTTTTTCTTCGAGCCACTCATTTTATTAACATGAGACCCTTTTTTTAATATTTTAATAATCTAATTTCCAAATTTAATTTTTAACAATTCAAATTTATATATTGCAAACTATATTTTAAGCTTTCCACAATCTTTAATTTATAATTCTAAAACTTTCTAACTATTTAACACTCGTACTACAAACATAATGTCAAATGTACGCGATAAAGTAAAGACACGTTGAATTTTTACATAAATTTAAATAAAATCTTCAAAATCCAAATTTCAATAAGACAAATTATTCACGCAATCAACAAACTTATTCTTTGCACAAAATCAATCAAATCTCAAACCTGAGACGCAAATTATAAAATTTGACGGAGACCCTCCGTAAACGCGTCCGTCCACTTTGACGGGCCTGGCAAAAGCACAGTTGTCACGAATAACAAACTTTTCAAGTATTTACAAACTTACAATATATTTACAAAAAAATTAAATTTTAATTTTAAAACAGTTAAAACAAAAATAATAAAAAAACTATAATGAATTATGTATAATAATTATTATCCTTTCAAAAATTTGACATTTGATCTAAGCGCGGTTGACCTTGCATAATAAAAAACTTTCGCCTGCGGCGCATTTGGTTAAAACATGCAAAACCAAGGGGCCTCCAAAAAAAAGTTAACTCCGGGCCTCACATATTCTTAATCCGGCTCTAGATTTAATGAATTATTCGGGATACTTCATTACGGAATTTTGGGATATTTATATAGACCCACCAATATATTACTGCCCTGATTGGTAACGGACGAAGAATTGATTAAGGAATATCTACTTAAGCTGGCATTATAAAGTTGGTAGTCAAAAATTTGAGATGACCCGAATTCTTCATTTTTTCCAAGTAAGAGACTTCTAATTATTAATTAAAAAAATATCTAAATCCGAAATTTTGTAATTGCTTCTAAACTTACCTTCCAATCCAAATCATCCAAATACAGCCAAATAAAATCCAAATTAATAACAAAAAATTTACTCGCAGCAAATCAAGAACTTTTATTTACTAAATAATTTTTGAAAAGTCTCAACGAGAGACTCAAAATCTAAAACTACGGAGATCGTCCGTAAAAAGCAACCACTCCGGTCAACACAAACGGTAAGAAGCCTATGTACCACAAATTTTCGTACCAACATAAAATATATGGCGTTCACAATAATTCAAAGGACCCCGCAATTTCCTTATGGAAACTGGCTTTCGGCCAAATTTTTTGTAATTTCAGGAAATAATAGTTCTGAACTAGTAGATCAAAAGTGTTCAGGGGCCCAAAGTCCAAATGTCAATAGTTTCAGAGATACAGCTCTACGAAGTTGAAGTTTTATCTAATCATCGTCGGCTAACAGACATCAAAATAACAGAACCGAATTATTTTTTTATCATCCCGTAATTATTTTTAAACAAATAAGACGTGCTTTATTACAATTACACGAATTTTTTTCTTCAAAACTATATTTTTATCATTTTCATTTTTTTCACAAAACGTCCCTTCAATGGGATGCGTCTTATACACCGGAAAATATGTATATGTGTATATATATAATAGATATAAATATATATGTATGTATGTACGCATGATATACACTACTATATATTCATAGCTTTGTTCAACCGCTTATACAGACCCGAAATGCCATATACAACCGACGTTCCCAAGCCAAAAGAGACGTTGTCAGACCCGGTCGTGGGTCTGGTAGCGTTTATGATGCTTTTTGGGTTCCCTATGCGTTCAGGAGCTCCCTGGCTCATTTTGAGCTGGGTCTGGGAACGACGGTTCAACATGCGATTATATATTAATTCAGTTCATCATTTTGCTCCCAGAGAGCGCGTCGAAAGAACGGTATATAAAAAATACAACGACGTGAGACGTGATACACCTTTTCGACGTTATCGGTCCCTACATTTTACAACATCGCTTCGGCGGTAATCTATTATTTAGACCTTGGTAATTGTAACTAAACAGTCATCGCAAAGCAAAAAATAGCTGAATGTAGTATTGCTATTTTATTTATATTATACTCATCGATTTTGTAAATTTTATCTTTTCCGTAAATTTAATTTATTTTGTCTTTTGTATTTTATCTACTAATATAATAAATTACTATTTTCAAGTTTTATTGATTAATGTAGCTCATTTACAATTAATTACAACAAATTTGAATAAAACAATTTTTTTGTAATTTTAAATACTAGTTAACCAGTACTTCTAACCTAACGACTCTTCATTGCATGTTATTTCTTAAAATCCGTATTAAAAATAACAATTCTTTTTAATAAATTAAACTTAAGTGTTTTGAATTTCATACTATAAAGTACTTTACGAAAAAAACGCGGGAAGAT
Source organism: Cantharis rufa (assembly GCA_947369205.1). Lineage (NCBI taxonomy): Eukaryota > Metazoa > Arthropoda > Insecta > Coleoptera > Cantharidae > Cantharis > Cantharis rufa. The sequence goes on along the minus strand of OX376309.1, from coordinate 15,233,887 downwards.
ATAAGAATATTGGTAACACAGCAAAATGACATTGAGTGAAGTCGACTGTTCGCAATAGAAAAAGTAGGATAAAATATTTTACGCAAAATACTTAGCGCAAAAAAATTGTTTAAACTAAAATTTCAAAAAATTAGTTTTCACGGGTTCTTTGTACAGAATAAATTCTCTCGTTAATTGCATTTATTAAAATTAGCATTATGAAAATGTCTGCAAAATTTGCAACTTCTGTGTAGTAAGTTATTCGGAGCTTCCTAAATTTTAAAAGCCCAAAAATAGATTTTATTACTTAACGAATTATGGGAAGGTTTTTTTTATTTTTAGCCTTTGTGATACGATGGTGATTGTTTTATAATAAGTGGGGCAACTAAAGTAGATTATTCTTCCAAATAATAAAATAAATTTAATGTTATGAAATTTCTGACCACCAAACAGCTGATCGGTAGCCATCTCGGGGTGGAGAATGGAAATGATCTATTTAAATTTATTAAGTACCTTAATCCTCAAATGAGATAATCGGTCGGTCACTACTCAAATATTAAGATTACCTACTAACTTCCGGTGCAGTCTATATAAATGACTCCTAAGTGAACCCGGTGCAATCTATGCAGTACATTATGCCAGTGTACCACCCTTCTATCATCAGTTTAGTCTACAATCGCCCTGAAGATTTAATCTTGAGAAAATAATAAACACTTAAGGATTATGTAATTTATTTAATAATACATACCATAATGAACAAAATTACAAATTATTACCTTACATAAAAATACTAACTCATAGAAATTAAACTCGCAAAACTAAATTTGACAAAATAATGGTGAAATAAACTTTAAAATTAAACTTTCGGTGACTTAAGGGGGTATATATACCTGGAAATGCAAAAAGAAAGGTAATTTTCGAGATTTTTTTTCAGGGAAACTATTGGAATTATCGGAACGGAGTTTTCTCTAGTTAAAAATAAATGTTTATAATTGACAAAGTCACATAGAATCGACTTTGTGAAGCCCGGAATTAGTCAGTAACCTTTCCAAAGGCGTGTTGCTTGGAGCATAATAAAATTATAAACTCAAAATAGTACGGAATTATTAGCGTGAGTAATTACAATCATTAATGATATTAATAATAATTAATAATATAACACGATGTTATCAATTTTGCTAATTAATTAAATAATGCATAATTATTTTTATCGCCTTTTTAAAATAAACTCTCAGTTTTGAAATTCGTGATAATTCTAAAATGTTGTATAGATCTGTGTTGGGCAAATTGTCTTATATTGCTCTATTTCAAATATTTTTTTAGCTGTTAGGCAAGAACAGTAAATACTTAATTGTACATTGCATGGTGATTTTCGTCAAAATTTATAAATTTTGATTAATTGGGTAGTGGGTATTTAACTTTATCAATATTTTGTCACATTAACAGCTAAAATTCCGCCTTTTTGATTTTCCGCTTCGGACAAATTTCCGGTTTTTCCGCCCCCTAGAGCGTTCTCTACAGATGACACTAAATATTTCCACAAATATTTTAAAATATAAATCAAGTTTGCAGTTTTGTCAATTCGTCTCGAACTTACCGCTTACTTAAAAATATTTTTTAATGAGTAGTTTTTATTCGTTCATAAATTTTTTAAAGTTTTAAAAACTAAAAAATAAAAATAATTTTTTTAAGTAAGTGAGGAGCATTGGTGCAAAACCCGATAAATCCACTTTTTAAATTATGTCGCAAATTGACAAAAACGTATGGCCTCAATATTTTGAAATGTTTTTTTTTAAACAATGCATAAGGTCACACGACCTAATTCTAACGTTTTGATAAAATTGAAACTCTCAAACAATAGAAAAAAAATAAAATAGTTTGGATTTATCGGTTTTTGTTTAAAACTTAGATATTTGTAATGTAATTAATTCATTTCGGTAATACAATCAGTACCATTAAATATTTAAAACAAAGAAAACTTTTAATATTAAAAATTTAAATTTGGATAACAGTTTTCTCTTCAAGACAATCACATAGTAGATGTTGCGAATTTTTCGGATTTTGAATAAATTCTTAAGTTTGGACGAGATTTTACATGGTAAATATCGATTTTTTCCCAAATCTGACTTCTTAAATGTGTAGAGGGGTATTGAATTAGTACTAATTGATATATAACTCATTTTCAGTTAAAAATGGATTTATCGGCTTTTGCACGAATGCTCCTCAATTATTGAAAACTGCATTATAGTAGAGTGCTCGAACCGCAATAAAACGCTTTAAAATGATATCTGTGAAAAATGAAGGGTTAGATGACATATATTCATAATCTGGAGGTAGTCAAAATTTAGAACGCGCAAAAGGGCGCTATTTAAAAAAAAGAGATAACAGTTTTAATTCTTTATATATTTTTTATTTCGCTGTGCTTAAAGTTAGAACCGCTAAGCGCTAGGTTTAAACAAGTGTGAAAGAGACATGTACAATAGATTTTATGGTGGGGACGCCCTGGTCACGCAATGAAAGCAGCGAGCGTTGTAAAATTTCAAACTTTAAGATGTTACTAATTATTTAATATCGTGTTTAATATTAAACCAAAAATTATGATTTTTAAACCTATCCCTTCTTCAAGTGTACGCTCAACTATTTTCAAGGGTAAAAAATTTTGATTAAGGCTTTCGTTTGGCAAATAGAATAGTATATAAATAAAAAATGTAAAATTATATTAAATTTTTGCGAAGTTCGAACCGAGATAATTGCAGTTCAAGATTTGATTCTCCATAAGCGACCTTTTGCGTGTTCTAAATTTTGACTACCTCCGGATTATGAATATATGTCATCTAACCCTTCATTTTTGAAAGTTTCAGCCTTTAACCCTGAGGTGCCCACAGAAGTCAAAATAATTGCAAGAAAGCACTCTACTATTATCAGAATCAAAGCCGTTTATATTTTTATTTTATAAGAAACAGACATGCTGCACTAGCAATATTACGCGCCTTTTATGGGATGTAGGCGGGAGTGTACAATAATAAATTGCACTAAGTATGATGATTCTTTGCAATCTTTCAAAGATTATAATATCCAGTAAATAATTATTTTTTTTATTAACAATTCAAAGAATTAACGAATTTTAGTGCTCTGGTACGAATTTATAGTTCTTAATATAATTTTGAAATTTTAATTATTAAATTACGGTCGTAATATTTTTTACATTTAAAATTCACATAACCCTAATCGTGTAGTAAAATAAAAATAGATAAACATTAACTTTAGTAAAGACAGACCAGTAAAGACCATAATTACTTCAACGCCACTAGTTCGGAGCTAGTGGCATTTATTTGCGTTTAATTATTGAGCCAGCAAATCGATTTTTACTTTAAAACTGACTTAAAGTATTTTTTTTATGCTTTAAGTTAAAAACCGTAAACATATCAAATAATTTTATGTATTTGCAATCTAGACTTATACGGTTCTTTGAAAACGGTTTTAAATTAATTCTTAAAAATTTTAGCAGTTCACTACTAGAGTTCGGGGCAAGTAACACTCTAGCTTTTACGTCGCCTCAGACAAGAAGACAAACTTCCGTCATGTTACAAATAATTATTTGGCTGTTAGGCAAAATATTAATTGCATGGTGATTTTTTAAAGAAAACATTATAAATTTCGATTAATTGAGTATTTAACTTATATTACATTTGTCACATTAATAGCCAAAATTCCGCCCTTTTGATTAGCCGCTCTGGACGAAAGTCTGGGTAAACCCTCCTAGAGCGAGCACTGCTGATGCAGTTACAAATCTGTCAAACCAAGATTTGTGAAAACGTACTTTAATTTTTTATCGTTATCAGTGATTGTTCAATTTTCTACGCGTATTATCATTTTTCTTGTAATTAAAATAAAAACCGACTTTTAATCTGTTTCAGATGATGACTTATTTCAATAAAGAAAGTAAATACAATTTTCAAGTTCAATTAATAAAATTTGTAATGTTTTTATTCATAGCTATTTTTAGATAAGAAATATAACATACGTCCTTAATGCTTGACGTTGCAAAATGCTAAGTGCTAAAAATAACTTTAATATATTAGATATTATTAAATGTGGTGATGTTAATTTAACTTAGTCAATCCCTTAGAATTGGCAACGTCGTTAGGATTGACAACGTTGATTCATTATGTAAAATTTTATACACCGGGTCTGAAGTGACGGTACGATGTATCGGGATTGTTAACGACAATCCAATATAGTAAAAAATAATTTTTTAAAACTTATTTCCCCTCAACAGTTGCTCATGGAGTTATATGCGATTTATTTAATATTTCATAATGTATACTCCCCTCAACTAAGTAATTCTGGTGGGTCTGAGGTTGCCTGTTTAACGTAGCGGGTCTGGTAACGGCCAATGAATCAATATATATATATATACATTTATACATGTATGCAGAGCTGTCTTTAACAAGAACATCATAAGTGCATGGGTGCATGGGCATGATAAAACTTCAACTTCGAAGAGCTGTATCTCTTAAACTATTGACATTTGGACTTTGGGTCCATAAACACTTTTGATCGACTAGTTCAGAACTATTATTTCCCGAATTTACAAAAAATTTGGCCGAAAGCCAGTTTCCATAAGGAAATTGCGGGGTCCTTTACAAATAATCAAATGTATACAACAAATTAACTTCAAATTTAAAAAACAATGAAAATATAAATTCAAATTCAATAAATAACATTAAAAAAAATAGTTTTAAAATAAGATAATTTAAGAAATTAATAAAGAATGTCGCATACAAAAAAAAAATTTTTTAATTTATTGGACAATAATCTTAGTAAAGAGTGTTAATGAGAATAACTTGATTGATAAATTGATATTCCGACTATAAATAGAGTCAATTCGCCTGATTATGACCGATTAACAGAAATTTCAGGTTTCATATGTTATAAATATTAATTTTCTTACATTGTGTTTGGAAAAGTATGTCAGAATTAGAATATTAATAAGAATTAATAAGAAATTAATTTTTTTAAATGTTCTACTACTTTAATGTTTCAGCGAAAAAATTCTAAAAGTCGAACTCACCCTATGCTACATATACATTTATATAGGCCTCTTCAAAGAACATGCTTTTTAAACAAGTTAACAAAAATATTAATTTTAGTTCTTCTCAAATTTTAACTAAAGGTCCCAAACAAAAAATGCAATTTTACAGAAAATATATAACAAACGTGAAAATTTTCTATGCGGCAAACAGTGCGGTTTATATTCGTAAATCGGATACGAGTGTTCTAAAACAAAACGTAACATTTTTCATTAAATGTTATAAACCGTTGTGATATTATATAGATGAAGTATTAAATGCGCTGTTTTAAGAAAAAAATTTAAGTTATAGTCGTAATAAATACCTAAATTATTATTGTAAGTAATAAATGGCTATTTTGTTCAGGTGTTCTAAAGAAAATCTTCTATTTTCAGCCATTTAACACATTAAAATTAATATTTAATATATTACGTAATGCTACAAAAGGATGATAAATAATTCATTTTAATTAATTTTAATAGTATTTATATTTATAGGGAAACAGAGATAAGTACGGACTATAGGTACGTGTACTCGACGTACATAAATAGATGCAGTAGTGTGCTTTAGTGGTCGGAGCCAGCCGCAGTTCTCTTTAAACCGTGCAGCTGCTAGTATGATTTAATAAATTTATGTTTAATTTGATTTTGTTAATTTTAACTGAATTAACTTAAAAATAAAGATGTACGTCTTTCTATATCTATAATTTTCGAGTTGAACGGGCTTCAGGGAAGTTTTAAATGAGTAGACCGACTCAAAGAATTGAGGTTTTTAGATTCGTAATTTTCGGGTTGAATGGGCTTAAGGAATGTTTTTAATGAATGAAGATTCATTGTCTAAGTAGTTCCGCCATTTATCCTTACTCAAAATCTGTGTACTGCACTTGCGCTCACGAGAACACTACATATTATATTTTTACATCTGAGTTTGGTTCTTACACCAGCAAGAGAAAAATATAATTATATTTTACTTTTTTACCATTTTTAACATTTAAAAAATTAATTCGATAAGAAAGTAATTTACACTTTAGAAAGTTCAAATTTTTACTTTTAAAAATTTTAATGACCCTTTCAAACTTTACACTTTGAAATTAGCAATTTATTTTAAAGTAAGAGCTAACTAAACAAAGTTATAAACTTGTAATGTTGCAAACTTACAAAAGACTTTCGGTTATGTGATATAATTGTAGCAGAAAATTTGTAAATAATTCCCTAAGGATTGTAGTTGCCGTAAATACATCAGTAAAAGTTAGCTTTCGTCTATATGAATAAAGCATTAACTAATTAAAAGTTTTGCTATCTTAACTTTTAAAAACCCACATCGGTGGTTTGGTGTAATTACTGTTTAAGTTACAGAGCGGGTTTGAATTGCTGATTTGACTGAATTTCTTAGCCCCACTCACGAACGATTATATCAACAATATGGTGCCATGGATTTAAAAACAGGTTCATATTATTTTATTTACTAAACTTCAAGATCCAAAAGAAATTAAAATAAAAATGTCTACGATAAACCAGTTTATAAACCTATATAATCCAGTTTCAGTAGAAGTTTTCATTATTAATATATTTATTTCAATTGTAAAATCTTAACATTAAATCCATTACAAATCATGCAGACCAGCAGAGGGCTTATCAATCAGATATTGTTTTTGCTGAAATATATACATATTATTACTTATACAAAATGAAAGCATCTGTATTTTTTATACATTGAAAAAATTGATTTTTTAGTGTCTAGTGTCTTTCAAAATTGCAAGGTAAATAATGTTATAAAAATTCGGTATACCAGGTGACCGAACACGCAACATAGGGAAATAACATGGAAAATTGATTTTTTTCTAAATTTCTTCTTTCCATTGTAGCGGATGAGACTCAAGAAAATATCAAATTAAGAGGAATTTCTTTCTCGGCTAAAGATACCCAATACTTGATATTTTGTTTTTTAATTATTGTTAAAAACTCGATAGTAAAATTAAGCAATAGCGCTTGTAAAGAAATATTAGCAAGCCTGGTCGCGTCGCACGTCTTAGTTGCCACATTGCTTTTGTTTTTGTTTAAATACCAAATTTTACCAGAAATTTACTTTGACAGATTAATTACCATATTTTTGCTAATATTTTTTTTTAAATCTCTATTTCTTACATTAACAATTACTACTATATTGGATATCTGTAGACGCGGGGAAAAATCTCACTAATTTGATGTTTTTATATTCTTATCCATTATAATGGGAAGCAGGAAGTAAGAAAAAATGAATTTCCCATTTTATTTCCCTATTTTTAGTGTTCGGCCGGTCACCCGGTATATTTGAGAAAATTTTTTTTGCCAATTTGACAATTTTATAATTTTATAATAATTTATTTATTTCCCTTATGTGGAACTTCGTACTTTATTAATAAAAAAATTGAACTTTCAAGGTTTCGCACAATTTTAATTTTTTTTGCAAATATCAATTTGCTTACGAATTTTATTGATAAATAACTTTTTATTGGGCATAAGGTCTCTTTTTTACCTGATTTAAAGAAATGAAAATTATTTCAGCAAAATTGTGCGTAACTTTTAAGATTTTATCAAAAATCTATAATAACAAAAAAGTTGTTTGTTAATAAAAGCTATAGCTTTTCAAATTGACGGATAAGTCCAGTTCACATTGTATTTAAGATACTTTTTTAGAAGAGGAAGCATACATTTCGACTTCGACTTCGAGTCGACTTCGCATACTCGACTTAGATCAAACTTACCTTATCTATTTACATAATTAAATGTATATATTTTAAAATACAACATAATGTATAAATAAACACAAAAAGCAATAAAAATTAAATAATAGTCATTTTGAATTATTGTAATTCCCAGGAAAGATGACGATTACGACACAACAAAATCGTATGAAGTAAGCCAAGAATTCCTAGTCAAATGAAATGCTTTTTTTGCGTCGGGGGTTAAAAACAAATGTAACCAATGTATTCTTATTTTAAATTAAAATACACTTTATTTGACTTGGAATTCTTGGCTTAGTTCATACCATTTTGTTGTGTCTACACAAAAAAATCAATTTTTTAAAATGGTTGAATAACCAGATTGTATCACTTGATATGGAATAACTCTTATTTAAATTTTGTAATTAATATGCACCCTAAAAATAGGTAATATGTAAAAAACAAAGTTACATGCAAAAATAATAACAATAAAGTTTAAAAAACTCCTTACGAACTCAACCCGAGATGTTCTCTGAAGTAGCATTGGTAGATACATTTAATATGTGCAAAATGCGTAGACATATTACACCGTAAGAGTGGTAACTAAATATTGTAAGTTCAGTCTCACTTAAACAAGACGTTAACAAAACGTTTATCTTACCATTATACAATAGGAACAGATAAAACTAATAACTTTAAATTTTATTGGATGTTCAATCCGAATACAACTATTCACCCTAATTGCTCTTCCTACACTACTTAAGGTTGGTTTATATAACATGTCTACGCACGCACTTTACGCGCGTAAACCACAGAACAAAAATATTGGTTTTAAATATTTTAAAAATATAATTTTTTTAGTGGGACACCGATGTACCTGCAGTATACCTGCTAAACTTGCAGTAACGAATTTTATGACCTAAAAACGAAAATAAAACATAAACGATTCTACAGAAATTAAATGTTTGAACTTCGTCTCCGTATGCAGTGGCGTCGGCGTTTGACATAAACCAGCCTTTAGAAGTAGCACCATGACGCTTATAAGAGGTAGAGCTCAAGGTAAATTTAAATGCGTTATTGCAATCAATATTTTGCACATGTGCACTTTTAATTTAACGCTGCATTATTCTAATCAGTTAGCTTAGTTTAAACCCATAATTCTCAATAGGTACAATAACAAGTTTTTACTTGCTGTTAAATGAGTTATTTTAATAAAAGAATGAGATTATGAGAAAATTTAGAATATATTTCATATTTTATTAGCATAGATAATAAGGTAAACTGAAATTTATTTAATAACATCTTATTAAAATGTCGAAAGGTATTCTCAAAGCAAAATTGTTTTGTAGACAAAACTGAATTCCAAAGAAGCCTTTTACATGAAGTAACTTGTTATATAATTCAAACATTTTAACGTTCTCCCTCACAAATTTTAATTAAAAAAAGTTTTTTCACTTTTTTATAATATCATGTAATTTATAAATGACATACGTAGATTCTTGTGAATAAAAAAAATAATATTTTATTATATATTTTTTTCTAAAAACCAATAGATTGGTCAAAAATATGAATCTATTCTTATTTAAATATAAAATTACGTAATCGATAAACCAACAAATATGATAATTTAGAACTTGATAATATGAATAGTAAATTACTTGCCCGATAAAAATTATGACTGAACATCTGTCTAAATTGAAAGTCTAATATTAGATAGCACTAAGAACATCATAAATGATGTCTAATTATGTCAGTTTTACCTGAATATTATTTACCAGGTATACCGAATGTACAGAATTTTAATACCACATTATCTGATTAAAGCGAATGGAATGAAAAGCATTGTTTCAGAGAGTGTGACGCTAAGGTGAGTTGACAAACGTATCCTAGTGGTATATTATTAAGGTGAGTTCGCCTGTGGCCGTACTACCCCTGCTGTCGTGCATCAATCGATTCTTCAAAATTAAATAATAGTAAACCCGTGAAACAAAAGTTTCAAAAAATAATCTGCCCATTTTCCTTCTATCTTTACTTTATTAAATTGTTGTATTGCCAAACAAAATTAACGAAGATATGATTCTATGTATTGGTTTACAGATTTACTTACCTCGCTCTATATTTAAAATAAAAACGCTATTGTAATCGGAACCGTTACAAGGTAAGATTTGTTTTTAAAATTTTAGTAACATAAAATATTGTTTGATTGTTTAATATACAAACTATGTAGACATTCTAGTTTAGAGCCTAGGTCTAGACCTTTCGGTCAAAAAAGGACTAGTAGTATGTTAAAAAAAACTAAGATGAAGCGGTAGACATTCTGACGTACACCCGGTATAAATTTTACAAAACATGAAGTAATACAGTTAGTATTTTATTCTTCTTCTTAAATATACAATAGTCCACATATCTATTTAGAAGTTTAGATCACAGCAGTTTTTATAACATGACAAATATAAAATTTCTATTGATCCGGCGAATTGATCCTATACCACCACCATAACTCATGCGATTCATGGAATATTATGGGTAACGGAGCGTCTCTCATGGAACAGTATTGAGGAGAAGAAACAAGATGGATTTACGTTGTTACAGAACTAGTGAAATGTGCAAGACGAGACAGTAGCCATCATGGGTTTACCGATTCTACCAAATTTCACCGTTTAAAGGATCAAGAAAATTTAACACTATTAAATATACTATATAAAATTGTGAAGTGTTGATAAATTTAGCATTTGCAATGGTAATGAAAGAATTTAATCGTGCCGAAAAATAGGGTGATTGGAAGGTCATCTCCGTTGCGTGCAGCAAATGATTAACCGTTTTTCCTCGCAAGTGGGCACTTACTGTATGCTAAGGTCATAAATGTGAGAAGAGTGCATTGTATTTGATTTATTTCTATAATAGAACCTCGTAACACCCCAGATTAGAAATTTCCAAAAAAAAACAAAAATTGCTAAAATTTGTTGGATGGAAATTGGATCAAGATAATACAAAAATTTCATCAGCAAAAGATTTTTCACGGTCATCGAAGTATCGAAATTGTTATTTACATCTGTTGCTTCTATTAATTGTACTGGCTTCTCTATCACGAATGATGGCTAACGAATTGCAACACGACCTACTTACACTGGCAAGTTTATTCCTGCGAAAATCAAATCGTCAGATAACTCGTGAAGTGCTTAGATGTGTCTAAGAGAAGTTTGTGTCCCCACAAACAGCCGATTTCAAGTACCTTTGTGGTGCGGCCCAATAGGATGCAGCCTAAGTAGCCTGTGGTAAATACGGATCTGATTTTCAATTTCTAAACTATCATGGATAATTCACATAGAATATAGTTTTTTGTGGCAGTTAGTAAAACATTGATTGGAACACCCTGTTTAACAAAATTCTTTGTTTGAATCAACTAAATTTGTTTGAATCAAACCAACATTTTTATCTGTGTAAGTAACCTTCTAGAAAACTTTATTTTCTTTATTTTATACAAAAATGAATATTTTAACGATTAAATGGAGTTCAATCGTTGGATTTTTTTTAAATTATATTTTAAAAACAAAATTTTTGTTTGTTAAAGTAAAATTAAATAAATTTTTGCTACTATTGGAAATACTGAAATTACTAAGTAACGCTTCAAGTATGCATTAATTTACATTTTGTCTCAAAGAAAAATTTATAATACCTAAATAATGAAAAAATAAGAAAAGTTATTTTAAGAATTTATTTAAATAAATTTTTAAACTTCGTGAATGGAAAGCGAGGGATGAATGAGAATACAACTAAATCAATAACGCATTTCGAAATACATGTAAAATTTAAACATGGGGTCAACAGAAGCTAATCATAAAATATTAGGGCGTTCGTGATATGAAAATAAAACTGTTGAATTTAAGTTTTTAAACCTAACACTCCGTTTATTATTTTTATTACTATGTTTCCAATATCATATTAAATTTAGTTAGATTTACTCACCAAGTGTTACGTTTAAAATTTGGTTAAATGGTTTAAAATGGCAAATTGGTTTAAATGTTGCCCGCTTAGTAACCCTTTTACCTCAAAAAAGAAAATTTTATTTGGAGGTAAGGTAATCGAAAAAAAATTTGATTTTTTTTTACATTTTTGAGATCACAATATATCTGTAAAAAATAAAAGAAGTTTTTCAGTGTCGGCCTGTCTGTCTATCTGTCGGTCGTCAAATTTTGTCCCTCGATTTATTTTCGAAAAATTTATTTATTTATTTATTAACTCGATTTATTCAAAAAGACGCTGCCAGAATAATAGCTTTTAGGGGAAAGGGGGTGTTGCTGATATCCTATTTTTTTTATTCGAGGGAAGGGGGAGCCATGACATTTTTTTGCTTAAGATTTTATTTTTTCAAAGTAAAATACTGCTGCTAAATTTCCAATTTATAATCTTTACATAATACCTTACCGTCTTACATAAAACCTCTGAAGATATTGCTTTGAAATTTGGTAGTAGTATTTTTGGAGTTGTTTGAAAATGCACCTGCTATTTTTTTTTAAATATTTTTTAAATTGTAAGGTATAACTATTATTAATTTACAAAAAATGAAGGAGGTCCTCATAGAGGTCCACCCTTAACTAGTAATTTTTTTAGGTTCTATATTTCTAATTCTATATTCTAAAGTTCTAATTCTATTCTTCTAAGAATATGTACCCCCCCTCTCATCCTACTAATCTAGTAATTATTACCCAATGAGAAGCCAGCTCGAATGGAGTTAAGAATTATCAGTATCTATTAACGTTAAAAGTTTTGATTTCAAACTTTGAAATGAAATGAAAACAATAAATTCTTACGTAAAAAATTGGCATGACTCTCCTTTCCCCGAAAAGGAGAAAATAAGATGTCAGCTACTCTGCTCCTCTTCTCTTCAAGGCTATTATTATAATCGCGTCATTGCAGGTCTGCGCCCATATAGACGCGTCTTTTTTGGGTCTGCGTCCATTCGTCCGGCTCCAGAAATGAGTAAAAAACGGTAGTATGTACTAAATACTCGGTATTTATTGAAATTTATAGAAAAAAATGTAGAGATTTTGCGAATTGTAGAAATTTTCTGAGTTTGACTCCGCTGTAACTTGTGAACTATTCATCTGATTGAAAAATATTTTATACAAAAGTTGCAGGAAAGTTTATGCTCTATAATTTTTCTAAATAACTATTTTTGACCTAAGTGGCACTGGAAAGAAGATATTCTTGTAAAACTTTTTGTAGCGAAAGCCTCTTTTCATGCTTCCAGTGACTGGACTATAATTGCACATCTATATACTTAGTACATAATATTATTTAGGATATTTATTTTCAAAATTAGTTTGGTCCGTGGCTCTTTTATATTTCACAGTCCAATAATATTTATTGATGTTATAAATAGTAAAGTTGTATAAATTAAGAAATGTAAAAAAAAAGATTAATTAATTTCATGACGTGAATCTGTTCAACTGAATATTTAATAAATATTTAATAAAATTGTAAAAATCTTACCTTCTCATAAATGTATTAACTGCAATTGACGTCTTCAAGGCACGTGTTCGTCCCTTCGTAGCTTACAAAAGCTGAATATTCCACTTATAGTAAAATATATGTTTTTGACGCAAAAATGTTTTAATGAAAATTAAATAAATATTTTTGAAGTACATAACTTTGTTAGTGATTTCCTTCAATAATATAAAATAAGATAAGGGAAAGCCGGAGCAATTTTGAAAATGTAACACTTCCGAACAAATCATATTTCCTGCTATAGAGTGATAGTAACTGTACGAGTGGGCAATGCAGGCAAAGAAAGTCTATGATAGCACTCTATAGACTGAATTACATATTTTCCCAATATCCAAACTTGCTCCATCTTTCCTCCTACAAGCAATTTATCACACTCTCTATATAAATATAATGATGCGCTCATATATTGCAAGTATTAGCAAAAAGTATCTTTTAAGATGTTATGCCGTATATTTTGATATATAATTTGAAATAATTTTTATATTCGAAAACCGGAAATTGCTCGGTAACAACAGCTCTCCGAAATTATTAATCCGCCACACAGATGAAACAAAGATACACCTACATAAATGTGTCGTAACTCGTAAGTGTCTCATTTGTGACATTTCAAAAATTGCGCAAGCTTCTTCTTTCCTGTTAACAACTGTATATATTATAATACTCTTAGGTTTGTGAAACGAAATCCTTAATAAAAAATGTTTTCTCTTTTAAAAGTTGTTTTTTGCATTAGTTCGCTTCACTACTTTGTTACTTTTGCTACCTCTTTCCTTCCCAGTTAATATGTTTCAATACAAAACAAAAAAAAAAGAATAAAATTTTCAATTATTTATTTTATTTTGATTGCGCATATTTATAAGAAATTATTTGTTTCTCTCGAACGGAAAGGTCAATCAAAAGAAAACTTGAACTGAATAATCAGCTAAATGTTCTAAGGTTAACTTAGTATTTCTAGTTCTCTATGTCAACTTTTTTTTAAACTTTATTTTAACGTTCTGATTGTTAAGAGGCTAAATTTTCCTCATTTTCCAATTTCATTAAAAGATTATCTATATATTAACGTGTAATGTGGGGAGGGAAATACCAAAAAAATTATTTAAATAAACTAATATAAATCCAAAATTATATTTTAATACAATATACCATACAACTTTACTTTGCGATGTCTTGAAATTCGATTTTAATTTCAAAATTTTGATTTTGATTAATTAAAATTTTCCAGAAAGTGGCAGCAATGACGGGTAAAAACCAGGCTTTTCGCCAATATGGCCACTGGAAATGGAACGTAGAATTTTTGTCTCCTGAGTTTTGTTTTTTTTTGAAAAGTTTTATTCGATTATTAAGTTTGGAATTTTGATTGTTTCAAAGTGTACGAAATTTGGATATTTGTAATATAATAATTTTAACTGCCTATTGATATTTTTTAAAAATGGATAAATTAGAAATTGGGAAGATTTAAAATTTAGAAATATTAATTGGATTTGGTTTGATTGGGAAAAATAATTTATAATTTTTGGTATTTTGAAGGTGACATAAATAAAATTGATATCGTCTACATACGCTCGAGTTATGAGATTGATTTGCCGTTTCATTTTGTGCATGGGAATTTAAAACCTGTCAGAAAATTTGGAAATTCATAATTGAGTATTAAGATTTTGTTAAATTCAAGTTTTATTAAATTCAAAACCAAAAGGAACCTAAACTGAATTTGATAAAAACCTGGAAAAAAACATGACAATTTGTAAATCAAAACTAAGGAGATAAAATTGGTTTCGAACCGCTCCACAAAACACCACGTTCAATCGTCTAGCTCAACTATCCGAGCTTAACTACGTGGCGGTAAAACGACACAAAATTTAAAAATTTATCAAACTAAAAATACAAAATTTACAAAAATTCACAAAATAAAAATACAAAAATCGAATGGGGATTTTAAAACATGGTAATATAAATATATAAAGAAAAGATTGTTTGCTTGATTGTTAGCTATACACTTATAGGCCTTTTAATCAATTAGAACAAAATTTTGCACACTTTTCCAAAATTACCAAAAATTCGTCACAAGTTATTCACAGTTTTCTTAATGTACGAAACCAATTCCTTTTTAAAAGTTCTGTTTGTATAGCAGTAAGGCTATGCAAAAGAAGGAACTATGTGTAACATTTATATAAAAATTGTCTCGCTGTCTCGTATTATACGAATGCACTTAGTTTGAGAGAGACAGAGGGGGAGAAATTCAAGAGAAAAAGATCGCACGAAATTAAGGACTAATGACGAACAAAATTCGCCAACAGGTGACGAGCAATAGAATAATGACAAAAGAAACATTTCAAACCAAAGCTAGATATGCCATTTTCTGCGTCACTAAACAAAGACAACACAATATCTATCAATATTTCTCAAAGTTTGTGTGTGTATCCTCCTATGGAACCTGACTTGACATTCAAATTTCAGCAAACTAAGTAGTGATCGTACCGTTTTTGGGTTATAATGAAATCAAAACTTTTCGGTTAGTTAAAAAACTGCTGAGTTGACAAATTATAAGTTTCAAGTTTGGGGTTTTCATTATAAGCAATATACGTGTAATGACCCACTTGTAAACTTAATTATTTCCGATTTTGAGTTGAATTTCAATATAACTTGCCATATTTTTGAAGAATTTTTTATTTTGATTTCATTGTAACCCAAAAACAGTACGATTTTAAAAAATTTTGTTCAACACTTTTTTGTTTATAATGATTAGTACTACATAATCTAGATAAAATTTACTATCTATTTTAGCTCATAAACGTTGCCAAAAATATCGAGGATTTAATCAAGGCCGTAATGCTTTTACATTTCGTAATTTTTATTAAAAGAAAAACTTAAAACAAATCAATTTTTTACTAGGGAAGCAGCGTGGCCATTGCCAAATATTGATTTTTTGGTTAAAATGGGCCAGTGCTTTTTTAAAGGGCGTGAAATAATCTACAAACTAGATTCAAACCTATTTTTGACTAAAATCAACGGATTTCGAGTTATGAATTAAAGTAATAATTAAAAAAATCTTGAAAAATTCCAGATTATTTTATTTTCATTTTTTTCAAAACCTTGTATCCGGATATATGGGAACCCCATTCTGGATAGGAAATTGAACGGACTACAATTTCTGTCCAGTAAAATTTTTAAAAAACCAATCTCTTTTACAGATAAAAAAAATAATATACAAGGCAGCTATAAAACAAAAAGTTAAATTCACAAAATTACAGAGAAACAAATGACAGTTAATGTTTACAATTAAAAGATTTGTTTAAAGCATTTTTTTTACCGACGAAGCGCAATTTACAAGGGATTAGTGTAAACAACTGAAGGAATGAACACCGATGAGCAGTAGAAAATCCGCGGGTAAAACTGGAATCGGAACATCAAAGACGTATCAGCGTGAATTGTTGGTGTGGACTATTGAAGCCACATTATTGGTCCTTATTGTTTTCCAGAAAACTTACGCTTAACAGCTGCTGGATACTTGCGATTTTTACAAGATGAGCTTCCAATATTGTTTAGATGACGTATCACTTTATAGCAGCACGTCAAAGAATGTGGTATCAACACGATGGTGCGCCCGCACATTTTGGGCTTCTAGTAAAAAAATTTTTAAATAAAGCATATCGACGGTGACATTTCAATATATCGTAACTCAAAAATTAAAATTATTCGGGAAACACAAAAAACTATTTATTTTTTAAGTAAAACACAATAGCGGGAGCTAATATATTTTTAATCATAAAATATAAACATGAAATCAATATTCTTTAAAAATTGAAGAAAATGGTAGATTTTTTACGTAGATATTTAAAAATATTAAAAAATTAATTTCGCTAAAATCGGTCACCATCGATATCCTGAAAAATGGATCGAAAAAGGAGGAACAATTAATTGGTCAGCAAGATCCTCAGATTTAACTCTTCTTGATTATTTTTTATGGGGTGCCGTTACAGCGTTGGTGTACAGCAACACAGGACTACGAATGCTATAGTGGCTTTTAACGAAAGAGGAAATAAATAATACTCTACAACAACTTTTAAAACAATACTGCGTATTGAAAATGAGGGTGATCATTTTGAACACTTATTTAAATAATGTACTTGTTTAACTAGTACATTATTGTCCTCGTTGTACTATGGTCGGTGTTATGCTATGGAAGTGAAGCATGGGTTCTGAAAGAAGACATGAGAAAAAAGATTCAAGCTGTGGAGATGGATTACTTGAGACGAAGCACTAGAGTGTCAAGAATGAAGCATATAACAAATTACGAAATTCGACGAAGAATGGGGGCCCATGATACAATAACGGATAGAATTGATCGCAGAAGATCTGGAAATGGAAGCCCCCTGGGAGGCGAAAAAGAGGTAGACCAAGAAGATCATGGAACGACTGCACAAGATAAGGGATGGAAACATACCAAGTTGAGGAAGAGGATGCTCTTAGTAGAGATAATTGGCGTTTGAGAACCGGAAAGCCGCGTATTGCAGTATAAACCGGATATATATATACATATATATATATATATATATATATATACTAGTTTAACCTTAAGTAATAAAATTAATTTTCAATAAAAATAAAAAATTTTGTAAATTTAATTTTTTTTTTTTTAGCTACCTTGTTTATTATTTTATGTTTTTGTGTGAAAGGAACTGGTTTTTAAAAATTTTTACTATACAGAAGTTGTAGTCCGCTAAATTTCCTATCCGGAATGGGGCGCGAGAAATTTTGTAAAATGTTTCGTTTATAAAAGATACAGGGTTTTGAAGAAAACCAAAATTTGATTTTTTTGATTTTAGACAATAAAAAGTTTGAATCTAGTTTAATGATAATACTTCACGTTTTTTAAAAAAGCGCCAATTTATTTTTATTAAAAAATCAATATTTTCCGGACTATGGTCACCTGAAAGTGGAAATTGCAAAAAAATGCTTTAAAGAGGCCTAACTCTCGAGGGGTTAAATTTAGAAACCAAAGTTTGTTAAAATTTTTCTTAGAAAAGTGTCCTCTATCACCACTTAAGTTATGTTAAGTGTATCCGGGGACACCCTGTATTATACGGTTTGGGTGGATACAATAACAAATTTCATTAAAAAATATAATTTGCATAATTTTAGGTAAAATAATCTTGATTCGATTAAACACTTCCCTCCTCGACATGACCCTGACAGAAGTTAAAATAATTTCAAAATAGCGCTTCACTACATATTACAGATATTACAGCATCATTTAAATGTAATTTCAAATTGAGACAGCAATAAAGGTATATTCAAAATACAATTTTGTCGCATTTTCACCAATTTAAATTAATTTAACATTTTAAATTGTACAGATAAATGTAGAATAATCAAAAATTTAGAAAGCTTAGAACTTACAACTGACTGAAGAAACGATTCAATTAAGTTACTCTTTCATGAAGTATTCAGTATGAATAATTTCATTCCACTGTAGTTGCCCTCTAAATAAGATTTTCATTTAACATGAATCCACTGAAAGATAAAATCTGTCACAACCACATTTAAATATGATATAAGTTTATTTATACACATCATCGCACATTTATGTACAAAAATGAAGATTTTATTATTGTTATGTTTTTTATTATTATAAAACTGCTGTGTCCTGGACAACGTTTCGACCAACTTGGCTGAAGGACTTGTCCCATAAATTGCTTTTAATCATTAAAAAGGTTACATTTATTACAGTGTAATTAGGTAAAAATTGTAAAAAAAAAATTTCATTCATATTTATAAACCTAACAAATCAATTTCTAGTCCTAATGAGGTCCACAACAAACTATATAGGTACTGCAGTTTTATTGAGAATGGTCCAAATTCCCAAAAACTTATAATTACATGATGAATCTGCAAAAATCTGCAAAAATAATTATAATAAGAAATGCATGAATGTACAATTTCTGCAATACAACTGCAATTTTATATTTTTATTTGTAATGAAGTTAAATTAACTTGAGAGGAAAAATTAAGAGCATAAGCTCTTTTAATAATTAATTCTCTTGTCTAATTAAGCATAAGAGCTTAAGCATTTTCAGAATTTTATATAAAGTCATGTTGGAACTTGTACCCTTGAATTTATTTTATTGATACGTAAGTTAAGGCTTTAATGTATTATATTGTTAAGTTAATTATGTTATTCTTGTACAGTAGGTCCGAAGATGACAGTTTGAGATCGAAACGCGTCACTCAATAAATTGCGTAAAGAATGCATTGTTTTTTCGGTTCTTATGTGTAAAATTGTATTGATTGATTCAAAAACTTTCATCTAATAAAAATAATTGTTGCTTATATTTATAAGTTGTAATAGAAACACTGGATAAGTAATATGTATTTTGTATACAGAGCCGGCGGGCCTACCGTAATCGGTTTTCTAACAAAATTACGTTGGTTGCTTGATAGTTCAACGTAAGCAGTAAGTAATATTTTCCCTTATATTCTTTATTTTTGGACTAATTTCACGTAAAAAATATAACACAAACTTCATTTTTGTTCAATCTTAGAAATATTTTAATAGCCACCGCCATTGTGTCATCTGCATTATTAGAACTAATTCAGTATTTTGAAAAAATAAATAAAAATGAGGTAAAGATAATTACTTACGGTACTCCAACTGGAATTGATGTTGGATATGAAAATGAATGTTTGATCACGTGAAACATTCGGTCTTATAATTATAATGAATAAGTATGACAGAAAATTATCTTTCATACATTACTCAAATATGTACCAAACTTATTAGATAATAAGAATGATGATATTTGTACTTCAAAATTGTTACCATCTGCAGAAATAGAATCAACCTTAATGTGGAAGTTTACCAAAACTAGAAATCTTCCAGTAAATCCATTAAGCAAGACATTTCATCCGCAAAAATTTATGTGATTACTAAGCTACCTAATTGAAACTAAACTTTGAAACAATTTGAATATTGCAATGAAGTTAATTAACCTTCGTATAATTTAAATAACTCGACAGTATAATTAAAATTACTCTATAGTTGCGTTAAATATTTGACAGTTTTATAAAACTTGTGTTGTAACACTCGGTTATATTACAAAGCATTATTGTTGTGAAAAACAAAACCGGCAATACAAATTGTATAAAAATGATCTAATTAAAACGTTCTTGGAAGTTTTACTGTGATGTATGTATTATTTCTATAACTATAATTATTTCTACCAACTATAAAACCGCACCGTTAAATAAAAATAAAAACATAGTAGACGTGTTTTTTGACGTTAACCTAATTTGTTAGAAAACTATATTTGGAAAGGGATGGGCATGTGTATTACTTATTGCCAGTTACCTAACCACTCTAAACATTTCAACCTATAAGAAGTTTCTAAATACCATCTGAAATCCGATGATTACTTTTCGAATAAATGCACCTCAAACAAGCCTGAATGAACCGGTGGGCAAAAAGGCAAATGTTTCCAACTTTTTTTTCAAAATTTGGACTGAGTGATCAAATATACGATGTGGTCAGCAATGGTTAATGCTATTTCTTCCCACTTATATTTAACAAAATAATGTAAATATTATAATCCCAATTTGATTCGGCTTGTAATTGTTCACTATTGTCGTTCCATTAAGTTGCCGACTTGAAATATTTCATATCTGTCAAGTAGTGCCATTATTGCGTTTTTCTTCAAGTTTAGTGAAAATAGGGTTGTATTGTTCTATCGGAAGGAAATGTTGAGATTTTCCTGGTGAGTTTGTCAGATTACCGAATGAATGGCATATTTTCACGAAGAGGAAAAGCCCAAATAAAAATAAATATTCAGAGAAAGAACCTAAGCATGTAAGTCATATGTTAAAAATTGACAGCAATAGTTTGCGTACAGATTAATTTGCTAAATCAAATTTAATTAAAAAAAATTAAAAATAAATCCAGCTTAGAAAAATAGTCATATAAGGTAGGATCTAGTTGATAACAGACTAGTTTAGAATCTGTTTTATTATACACTAGAATCCGCTTAATGTGATCACTTTGGGCCAAGGACATTTTGATAACATTAATCGACTGATAACAATAAGCAAATTTTAGAAAAAACGTATTTTAGAAACGAAAAATTAGAGAATCTTAATTTACAGTGATTTTCGATCTTTCCACCTTCTGTTTTACCAAGAGATCTCTCGCTTCTTCGTCAACATCGTAAGAAAAACAAGAATAAACTAAACTTATAAATTAAAATGCATAAAGCAAAGTTCTCTTTTAGCAAAATAAAAATAGAAACACCCCCATGAAACGGGAAACTTCATTGGTTTTTGTATAGAAATTAAAATGAGTGACGTGTTTTGTAAAAATATATAAAATTTCAATGACAAATCAGAAAAAGATACTTAGAAAAAGAGATTATTGTGTTGGTAATTCCTTGAAAGTGATAATAATAATCGGCTTTCTGATCACATTATCTGGCGGTTTTTGTATGTAAACTAATTAAAGCGGCCGGTTACCAGTCAAAATGATCACAATAACCAATTGATAACATTATCCGTGGTCACATCAAGCGGATTCTACTGTAGTTTTATAAAGCCTTTATTCCCATAGATGGAATTATCAGTACAGCACTATCTTTTATATAAAAAGCCAAATCTTTTCAAAACGCCTAAGCGTAGCTACGCATAATTTTATATCAACAGGTGCATGATTTTTGTGTTGTAACAGCAGAACTAAGTTCATGTTGTATATGTTTCTTGGGAAACGCAAAAAAAACGAGAAATTGAAATTTTTTAATTAATTTGTGCGAATAATGTTTGTTCATTGCGTGAGTAAGATTTTATTATTAATTTTGGAAGTTGTGCTCATAATTGCACGATTTATGGAAGAATTTTGGATGGAGTTTATAATAAAATTAAGTTGGATAAATAAAATTATAAAGGGCTAAGTTATAAAAGCGCAACGTGTTTACCTTATCGCGCACATTTTGTTAAACAACATCTTGGACGGCGTTGTACAAAATTTTACAAAAAGGATAAAAAAATTAGCAAAATGAGTCTTGTGTTATAAGAAAATAGATGGCCGGAAGAAAATTAAGTTTATCATAAAAATTTAATTATTTTGTAATGTGGGACAGACGGGTTATCACAATTATGTATGTACATTTAAATGTCATGTTTTATTTTTTTTTTTTGAGTTCCAAAATTTCTTTTATTTTTAATTTTGAAATTTCATTGTATAATATTGAATTTGAATTTTTTATTGTGGATTATTATTTTTGAATTTGAACTTGATTTGTTGTGAAAATTTGATAATGTAAATATTTAGTTTATTTGTATTATTTAGTAACAATTTTGGGTTGGTACGGTGATACCGGCCGCGTTGACCGGAGCAGGTCGCTTTTGATGGAGAATCTCCGTAATTGAGAATTTGAATTTTGAGATATTTTTAAAAGCTTTATATTAACTTGCCCGGGTATATATTTATATAATATAGAAGGTAAAAATCTTTCGACAGCTGTTTAACTAACTTCTCGCCATCCTATCAAGCTGAAATTTTAACCGTCGACTTATAGCTCTAGACATTTTAATCTATCAAATTTTGAAACCGATCCGATCATTCACCGCAAAATTAGCACATTTTCTGTGCAAATTTTGAAAATTTATGAAATCAAGTAAACATATTATATAATATGTCAAAAAAAAATTAGTTTACATTAGTTCAAGTGTCAAGTTATTGAAGTATCAGGCTATATTTGCTATTTAAAGAATCTTATTATGGAAAAAGGTATTAAAATAAACAAACTATTCTTTAATAGCTCGAAAAATGGAATCCAATGTAATATATTTAAAATTAAAAACTATAGGCTTGTTCCAACAAACAGTTCTTTCCAGTTCTCGGACTATACGCATGCTCTTTAGTTAAAATTTTAACGAAAATGATCTTTAATGCTTGCAAATTTCGATAAAGAGCATGCGCATCAGTCTTAGAACCGGAAAGAACTGCTTGTTGGAACAAACCTTATGTGAGTTTTGAAATCGATTTAAAAAAACAGTAGAATATAGATAAGAAACTTTAGAAAAACATGCAGTGGTTTAAGAAAAAATGTGCTGTGTAATATAATTTAATCAATTACACACTAAACTACTGTAGTTGCCATAAAACATAAAAAGTACAAAATAAAAGAAATAAAATAAAAACAAGTTTATAAAAAAAAAGCTTTATAAAATGAAGATCAATGAAAATACATTCTTCTATGTGTGCTCTTGCTTGGAAATGGTTCGAGTACCTAGAAGTTTCTTGTAACATAATTTTCTTTTCAAACTTTAAAGCTTTGGTGGTGCTTTACGTATTATATTGTTTGTGATAAAATTGAAAAGATATTTTGACCCACATTCATAGCAGCTTTGGCTGTTGGAAATTCGTGTTGGTCTAACTTTCGTTGAGATCGACATCTACTATGCATTTTTCTTACTTATAGAGAAGTATATATGAAAGGCACCACCAAAGCTTTAAAGTTTGAAAAGAAAATTATGGTACAAGAAACTTCTAGGTACTCGAACCATTTCCAAGCAAGAGCACACATAGAAGAATGTATTTTCATTGATCTTCATTTTATAAAGCTTTCTTTTATAAACTTGTTTTTATTTTATTTTTATTTTTTATTGTTAATTTAGTGAATAAAATTTTTGATTTTCGGTGAGTGAGAATTTTTATTTATTTGGAAGACTTCGAAATAAAATTGAAGAGCTACCGATCATCGCATTAATCTGGCATCCCAACGTGAGGTTCAAATAGATTTGGACCACATATGAAACCCTGAGATTGAGATTTGCATTGGAATTCAACGAATTAAAATAAATTAAGCTATTTAAAAATTGGGGATCTGTCAGTTAAGTACAACCACGAATCGAACCTCGACTCTTGCACTATTGGAAAGCGGACAATCTTCTAAGTATATTAAAAAAGAAATTTTGCGGATTATTCATTAGTTTTCGAGAAAACGGCATTTGAAAATCAAAATTTTACATGCAATTTAGATAGGGAATTCATTAACACGAAAGTTCTATTGACGGTGCGTGCGTTCTGATATAGTCTTAGTGTTCGCCGTCAGACGCGATTATGACATTGTCGGGTGCACATCGGCACGTTGAACCCCTTGCTTGTAACCGCACCCATTATATTACGCAACATTATGCAATAATTTAAATAATAAACGCTGAACTCGTTTTTAGGGTGGATTCTCGAGTGCCTTGGTTGCGCTCGTCAAAACGGCGCGTAGCGCCCGGAGCGGAGGGTACCGGAGCGGAGAGTAGCGGAGGGTAGCGTCACGGCCCGTGTCAATTAGCGCGTTCGCGTGCGCCTTCACTTATAAATCTGTAGTTTTGACACAGTGCCCATGCGTGTCCCATTCTAGAAGTGTTTATGTAAGAAGTAAATGTTTCTTACAAGAAATTGATCAAGGAATACGCTGGTATTTTTTTCAAAATTTTCAGAGTGGGCAAACGCCTCGAAAATTACGTTTGAATAATGTAATTGTTTATAACAAATGGAATTGTTGATGGCCACGAAATCCAATAAATATGTCCAGAAAGTGCCATTCAAGAGCTAAAAAATGCCGTTTTGTAGAAGTCTGTAGGATAGATAGAACCGGAGATATGGGCAGTTGAAAGAGAGCATGTTTTCGATTTTTGGCCGTTTTTTATGATTTTCAACCCCTTGTAACTTCTAAACTAGGGGCGATAAAAATAAAATAAAATATTCATTTGTTGCAAAGAACCTGTAAAAAAATTTATTTCAAAATCAGAGACCCTAGTGTCAAAAACTGTCCGATCTGACGTGGAATGACTCATAATATGATTATATGATGATATGATATCGGTGTATCACCAAAATATTTAAAAATTTAACTTGTTAAGTATTTTGAACAAGTGTAATTATCGGAAGCGTTTTCACCATACTATGGTATCATCAGGCGATGAACTAGAAAAAAAGTAGAAAAAATCCGTTTAACTGCAGTTCAAATTGGAAAAAGAAGAGTTGGTGGAAAGAGGGTATTTTTAAATAAGTAATTCTAGGGAAGAGGTAAACCACGGTAAAAATTACCGGTAATGCATAGTTAAGTCACACGACAATGCACTTTAAAGTGGTGAAGCCTAAATTTTAAAATATTCATATAAGTTACGATCGAGTTTCACAAATGAACCACCACTCAAATGATTATTAACATAAATATAATAATAATTTTTATCTATTTATCTATAATATCTGTAGCGCACCTGTAATTGCTAAATTAATTTGCCAAATATAAATAAATTTGATAAATAAAAATAATATATTAAATACTTAGATTAAATTATGGACAAAATTTGGTTTCTGTATCTCTGTGTAACCCCGCCCTGATTGGTCCACTGCATTTTTATTTGGTTAATTAATCTGTTATTCATAGGATTTAAAAAACTCAAATGCCAAAGCCGAATTTGTTAGACTTTTAAATGGTATGAAACGTTTTTACCCATGGCATGGGGGTAAATAAAAATTTATTCTCATTTTGAGGTTGCAGTTATTATAGGTGAACTACAATAGCCATTGTAATTTCACATTGTGAATGTTTGTATTCGATGGACCACCCTGTGTATGCATTTACTGAGAGGCTTAATTATTTATATTTACTCGACTTGAATAATAATAATAATTCATTTCATATTAATTAAGTAATATTAAATATAATTGGAGAATTTTCAAATAAGGCAATAAATGAAATACAATTTATTGTGCTGAACAGCTTTTGTGTAAATATATTGAATTGGTTTGGTGTTTTAATTAAAATAAGCATACGTATTGTTATCTCTGCTCTATTTAAACTTGACTGAAAATAATCCTGCCAGAGTTATAGGTACACAATAAAATTAATTTAGTATTATTCCAGCTTTAAATAAAATTATTTATAAAAAGTGAAATAAAAATTTAAGTATAAACCAGCTATTACAAGTGCGAACCCAGGTTTTACGTAGTATTACACTCGTACTCGGTGCTACCTACACCTACTAAGCAGTAGGTATGTTGTCGGCAGAGAAAGCTTGTTTATTGAAAATGAAATTTTATACTCGCAACAAAATGTAATTTAATTTATTATTTATATCACAAGCAGTATGCAACGGTAGCAATACAAGCGTAAAAGAAATCATTTAATAATCTTTTATGGCATGAAAACTTTCATTTAAAAAAGTAACATAATAAAATAATCTTTCAAATTTTTCATCAAAACTGAGCTTCTTGTTCACGCAGACTTACCTCTTATATTTTATTTCTCGTTCATGTTGTATTCCAAACGTCAAGTTAAATCCGACAATCTGTATAAATATCAGATCATTTGCATAGTATTGAAATGTGTAATATATGAAATTAATTCATTTTGATTAAATTTTTTTTTTATTTCTAATAAATATTCTTGCAAGCGTAATTTTAAATAAAAATAAATCTATTCAGAAAATAATTTTAGTAATTATCAAGAAATTTCAAATAATTTCATTAAATGCCAAATCAAACTGGCTAAATATACTTTGCAACTTAACCAAAAAACTTATTTTTGGTAGCTTCTCTTTAAATAATTTCTCGTGTACTTGAACTGCATTTACACAGTTTTGATAACACCTCGATAGTTTGTATTTGCTCAATACAGTACACACATGTATTTTAATATCAATGTCAATGTCTTTTACAGATTAATTTTACAAATGTCGAAATTATGTTTTTAAATTTTATAACAATGTAGTATATTATTATAAAATCGTAAAATCTAAAAATGCTCAAGATTAAGAGTATTTTAAATAATTGTGGTTTGTA
This sequence comes from Cantharis rufa, assembly GCA_947369205.1. Classification (NCBI taxonomy): domain Eukaryota; kingdom Metazoa; phylum Arthropoda; class Insecta; order Coleoptera; family Cantharidae; genus Cantharis; species Cantharis rufa. The sequence continues at coordinate 15,206,805 of OX376309.1, read as the reverse complement.
TGGCATTGTAATTATTTTTATCTAAAGAATTTAGACTACTTTTATCTTATTAGCAAGCATAAATTTAACATGATTATTTATAAATTGTAGCATACATAATATGTATTTGCCAAAACTTATCAAACTTACTTATCGAAGTATTAGAGCACTTAATAAATAAACAATAATTATCAAAATTGTACATTTTTAAAGAAATAAGTATATCTAAATATACAATAAAAATTTTCAATTGAATTATTTTTAATTTAAATTTTTTTTACGCAAGCGCACAATTCCGGGTTTAATTACGGATTAAATAAGTTTCTTCGTTTGTCCCTTTGTGGACAGGGACACTATATCCTTATATTTATAATGTTAATATATATTTAAAATAGTACGGCAAATTGGCGAAAAGTCAAGATTATGACTAAGAAGAAGCATTTACTTAACGAATAACAAAACAAAATATTAATATAATTTGCTCTATTTGAAAAAGAAGTAAATATCAGTATCGTGCATTATCTCAAAAAGTACGACTACAACATTGTTGTCACAACTTTTGATAAACTTAATACTTGCACAAATAGTGCTAAACAGTAATCGACCTCAATAGGGAGTGTACTAATTTATGAATATGTAGGTATAATAAAATCTTTCTAACATTCATTGTTTTTAACAGCCTGGCGCACTTCTGCTCGTTCATTCAATACAAAAAATGTGTAAGTATCAATAAAATCAGAACATTGCTGCCCATCTAATAATGTAACAAACCTCCCTCAATATTTTAATCAAATATTTTAAAATAGTAATAATAATTTAGTTGGTAAGAATTGAAATTAACCTCGTATATTTTATTTATAACACAAAAGTACAGTACCTTTTTTTTTTTAATATAACATTGTGGAAGGTCTGGAAATCATCCCAGACAAATAAATATTTAAGGGTTGCACGAGGCAAACGGATGTATACATTTTAAACTTAAACAGTATCATTTTTTGGACTATAGAAATAATTATCAATTTTGACCCTTAAGGAAAATAACTTCGCTAAAATAAGTAGGGGAGAGTCGGGTGGTTTGAGCCGTCGGGTGGTTAGGGCCACCGCATTTTTTCGGTTTGTTGATAGTGACGTCTTTTGGTGAATAGTGGCCAATTGTTGTTATACCACCACCTTACTTTTTATACGGTTTTGTAAAGAAAAAACACACTTGCTGTATTTTATCCAGACAGCGTGTACCAAAAGTGAACAAAAAAGTTTTTGCTTGATTTTTTAAAAAATTCATTCCAAGAACATTTTCCACCGATTTTTTAATGGAAAAATCGTTAATGTGTTATAAATTCGATGAATATTCACGTGTATAAAGTTTTCGTAGTATTGCTTCGTATATGTAATATTTTTTCATTTAATAAAAAAGTAGCGTCATTCGGGTGGTTTGGGCCAGCGATGTCGGGTGGTTTGAGCCACCAATTTTTTTCGCGTTTCGCATTCGGATAAACATTTATCGATTGGAAATGATAAAAAATTGCGTTTTGGAATGCATGCTGCATGAATATTTTCTAATTTTGTTACAAAATTTAGTGATTTTGTTAGAACCATACAATGGCGCCACTAATTAAGGGCGCCCTGTATCAAGTATACGATACACAACCTTAGTATACAGAGTGGTCCAATAGTAGTATATAATCAGGGCCGGCGTTACCATATGTGCGAACCGTGCATTTGCACAGGGCGGCAGATTTTTGGGGCGGCAAATTTTCGTATTTTCGCATGTAAAAATGCGATCAACCAATGCCAGCGAACAAAAATCGCAACAACACCATCGCATGCAATACGTACAAAATTGCGGTTCACTTAAAGTATGCCGATATGGGTTCCCGCTCTTTTTACACTTGTAGAAATTGTGACTCTGATTTGGATTCAGAATAAGATAATTAATCAAGTATTTTTTTTTGTTTTGAAGAATTTGAGCAATAAAAAAACTTATTTTCATTGAGATTGTGCGTTTTTATTTCATTTGTGCAAGTTTTTTACTGTTTTTTCAGAATTTTTAAGGTGGCTCAAACCACCCGACAAATTTTTTTTTTTTACCAAATTTACTCATTTTTATAATGGAAAAAAATGAGCTTTTTTTTCTAAATTTGAAAAAACAATAATGTAGAAGCGTAGATAATGAGGTAAGCTTCCTAATATTACATCCGCTTCATGATATCTTTATCCAGTGAGATTTTATAGTTAAAAAACAAAACATGGCTCAAACCACCCGACTCTCCCCTACTATTAAAGTCAAATTAAATACATGATAACGCCAGAATTAATTAACATAAATTATATAACTTTCATTGAAAACCAATAGATAGTTTCGTCAGGATAATTAATTAAAATTCGTAAAACAAAAGTATATTGTTAACGTAACGCGTCCTAGAAAGATAAACATATCATAAAGCAGTTGTAAAAAGGGACACTTCAACCCTCTTGTTTAACTTATTGTTATCTAAAAGAAAACCATCTGGCTCTTGTACTAATATATATACCATAAATGTTTAAAACTCAAAATATACAAGGACTAGAACATAGATTTTAAATGTAATGAAGTGAGACGAACATACCAAAAACCGTCTTCAAAAATGGGGTGAGATTTTTACATAAATACATGACTTTAAGACAAAATCGCCAGTCTTGAGTTTTCCGCCATTCATCTTGCTAACCACCGCGCTGGTTTTCATTTTTTTTTACCGGTCGTCATTTTTTTCATTTATTTTGCTAACCACTAAGACGTGTATTAAATCTCGAGATAATTTGCGTAAAAATCTCATTCACTTTTTTTTTAGTGTTAAAATCAGTTTCTCTTGTGAAACAACTTCTTCTTCTCTAAGGTAAGATTAAAATTGTTGAATTGAATGTATTTTTTTTTGTATGTATAATTTTGTATCTTCGAAATAGATAGGTTAACGAGTCGTGCTTAACGAATTATAGGTCAACGTAAACTTTGTCTTATTTTGATCAACATAAATTTATTGTTCATCTTTACTGTGCTTTATGTCATTGTTGAAATCAACGTAACTATTTTTTTTTTTACTTAAACTTTTATCACATGAATAATAATTAACTTGTAGCTCTTTGTAATATTCAAACTTAATTTTTTTCTATATTGTTTAATAAATATTAAATCAAAAATCTAGGCTTATTATTTTGTGCAAAGATTGAGTTTCTGTTGGTTTGGTTCCCACGCATCCGTAAGTTTCCATGTTACCATACAAGTTTTGTTAATTTCTTGATGATAAAAAAATTGACTGGTGGCAGCTATCGAAAAGGAATCGCAGGACTTACAATCCAGGGCGAGGGTGTTACAATAATATCTAATATTAAATATTTATATAATATTAATTTACATTTCAAAATATAGAGCTCTTTTTTCAACATACTAAGTGTTACTCGATGCTGATGTAGGTACTAAAATTGCACCTTATTATTCTCCTAATTTATCAACAGACAATAAATTATTTTCATTAATTTACAAAACGCACTTCTTTCTAAGAGAGACAGAAAATCATATCTTACCTCACTTAACACGGTTTTTTGACATCTCGCTGAGAGACATTTGGGTGGGACAAGACGAGACCGTCTGTTATTGACATAATTATCTTAGAAAATGCAACATAAACGTTTTTTCTTTATATTTCAAGTTTTCAAGCAAAAAATGCATTACTGCTTTTAAGCAAATGCACTCTTGCTTAGCAAGAATACATTATTGTTTACAATCTTAAATTTCCAATTAAAACTGAAGGTTTTGTTATATTATTGCGATTGAAAATTACGTCAGTTGTCATTTTGTCCCTACTTACGAAAAGAACCTTTCAAGTGTAACTCTAGGACCGGGACAAGTATAGCTTTGGTAGATTAAAAAAGCACTAAAATAAAGTAGATAATACTTGATTTTTTTAAGTGCTATGAGCAACCGTTCGTAACAAACTACCGTATAAAAATTTTTAATTGCAATATTTCAACTAGTTTATGTAACAATAATCCAAATGTTTTCTAGCTGATGAAATGAACATTTGCTTCTTAAAAGATATTTTTAAATTTTTCTGAATATAATACAGAGCATGCTATATTTTTCTACCCGTAACATGGCGGGCGTACTGAAAGAAAACGTACTATTACTGCGAGAAAGGACTTTCCAATTGACTTGAGAACACGTTGTCATCCCAGATAGACGACTTTTGGAGTTTTATTGCATAAACTAACTGAAGCATTGCATTAAACTTTTAAACCTTATTTTCACAGAAATGATTGATCATAACGCTTAAAAAAAGAGGTGTCTACTTAATTTCAGTGCTCTTTTACAGAGTACATTTTTCTCTCACCTATTACTACTATTACTCTCTACTATACCATGATCTATGACTATATGGCAGACTATATGTCTGCTTGATAAGAATCGCATAAAATTGAAACAATAACAATTATTACAGTAAGCTATCATTTTTTTAACCATTAATAATTCATTTTAATGTTATACACTTATTTTACCAATAAATTTTTTTTAAATATTTTGAAATAATAAAAACTGTAACCCTTATATAATTTATCATAATTTTATTACAAAGAAAATTTAAGCTGTTTGGCAATTTTCCAACATCATAATATTGTTCAATTAAACCAGCAAAATCATAATGCACTTTAAAAAGTAATCTTAAAACATTCAACATACACATTACAAAATGTGATTTTTGTTAGCACTTGCTTGTTAAAAGGTAAAACCCCGTTCTAACTGTTAGAACTCCTTAACTGTTAAAAGTAAGAATTTTCTTAGTTATTAAAAAAATAGTCTTGTGCTAGATGATCGTAGGGTAGGAGATATACTGTAAAAACAAATTGGTGTCCCCGCAACCAAAGCAAAGTGGTAGAAGGTATTTTTTTAGAAAAATAAAAAAAATATTCTAAATAAAAGCGTAAAATTGTCTAATAAATATAAATCCTTTGTAAGCAAACTACCCCATTTTGCCTTATGCGATAGGTAAAACGGTAAAGTACATATTTTTCTTTATAGCTACAATTTAATGCGATGTGTATTTCGTAATAAATCAAAATAGTTTCGAATTTATTCGGGCATATGAAATGTCCGGATTAGGAAATTTTTATTTTTTGTTCATAAAAATTTGGTTAATCATAAAAAAGCTGTCAGAAAGTTTACATAAAATCATTTTTGTAAAATAATTGTAAAACTGTTGCTGGGTAAACATAGAAACAGCAATTTCTTTCAATTCGTTTCAATAATAATATACATACGTCCTGCAAAGGCAGGTCATTTTTCAACTAATATCGTGGTTGTCCGAATTTGACAAGTTAAAATGGCAAAAGCTGTCCATAATTTGTCAAAAAAAAAAAAATAAAGGAATTTTGGATTTCCGGATACAGGCTCAAGTTGGAGTGGATGGTAAAGGTCTAAATATGTAAAAAAATAAAAGTATTAAATTGGATGCTCCCTAAAAAAGGAGGCATACCGAAACTCTTATGGAAGAAAGACATGTGATGAAGAGCAGAAACCTAGTAAATGAATGTACCTAGTCTTTGAATGTAAAAAACTCTAATGTATTGAAGTGAAATTTGTGGGGTGGAAATTAACAATTTTTTTTTCAACCTCCACATCAAACCATCTGCACGATTGAGCTTGAACCTCTTCAAACTTACAATTAAAACATGGAATTAACACGGTAACTTCGAAAAGTAAATTTTTATCTTTACAAAATCTTTACATTTAGTTAATTATGATTTTCAAATTAAATTACATATTTTTAATTCTTTAATTATTATCAGAAAATATATAAATCATCAGTCGCACTCATTCAGTCGCATCTAAAAATATGCCAACTCGCAAATAATCCAAATTTTGGACAAACAGTATTCAAAAAACAATTATTCAAAAATTACTCACTCAAAATGCAAAATCTTAACTGAATAAATCACATAATAATTTGCTTTATCTGGGACATTTTTACCAAAAGCCTCGTTTTCCCCCACGTTATTGCCATCTTAACTCTTTAGCGGGAAGACGAGAAATATGCAAAAATATTTACAAAAATTCATAACAAATAAAGTGTTTACAAAATTATTATCAAAGTTTACAAAACCAAACATCAAAATAAATATTCAAATTTTAAATGGGGATTTTGGAACACGATATAATATATCTTATATATAATATATACAAAAAATTATCAACTGCTTTACAGTTTCAAAATTTTAAAAATTTGACAAGCTACAAGTTGCGTTTAATAATCTATTGGAAAGAGTATACTCGAAAAGTACAGTACTGATCAAAAGTCAAAACTAAGCTAACTGATAACAACGCCTGAATTATTTATAATTCTATCGTCTCAAGTTCTTATGACTGAATATAGAAGTTTGCTGCCAGATTAGAATAGAATTCAAAAATAAATTATTAGAAATATTTTAGAGAAGAAATTGTCAAGTCAATAGAATATCCAAGAGTGTCATCTTTAGGTTAATAATTATTTATAAACGAACCAATAAGTTATGTAAATAAAAATAGCATAAAAAGCAAAATAAGTTATAAAATATTATTATCGCAGTGTTTACAAATTGAAATAGCTATAAATGTTAGTCAAACTATTTCAGAAACTATTTCAGATGATCTAAAGAGCATCGTGATTCTTATAGCGACATAAAATAATTTATGTTAATCGTATACAACTAGTGAGTAAAATATACGGTTAAAAGAGAATCCCTTTATTATTAACAGAAATTAACGCTTTTTTGGATTTTTTATTAACAAAACTAAGCAGTAGTAAATGAATTTCAAAATTTGTGGGTTTAATTATTATTAATTTGATTAATAAAAATTTGACACGGCGCGGAGTATCTTGCTTGCTGATAGAGCCCATGATTGCTACAATTAACATGATCAGGATTAAAAATTTAAACAATTTTTAATTTTTGAGCGACTAATAATACTTTTCCTATAGACTATACATATATGGGGAAAATAAAAATAATACAACGTAGTTTTCGGAAATGGTAGATAATTGAAACGCTTAAAAATGTTTGCTCAGGATCTGAAATTAGTGAGTAAGTCTACATTTCAAACTAGATAAGATATCTAGCTAACTTTTGCATATTCTCACATCGCGTGTAAACGTTTTTAAATCGTGTATTTTCAAGTAATGCTTAAATTTTCCAATTTATTTTAAAAAATGTAATACCTACTTCAAACATTTAGAGGAAATAAAAAATTAAAAAAATATTTATTTTATATTTAAACAATACAAAGTTATGTTAGATTTATGAATCATTTAAGCTGAAAAGTTTCCAAAAGTATAATGCTTTGAGTACATTTATTTTTAGTATACGCCGATCGATAATCCAAAGCTACGTAAAGTGTTCTATGAATAAGGCATTCTCCAAACACTTAAATTATAGGTAATTTACACTATTTCCCGATTTGTAAATTGCATTTTGGTTTATTAGCATTATTTAAAATCATGTACTGTAATAAATTCATATATTTAAAATCTTGTACTTTTAGCAATTAAGCATATTATGAATAACAGAACAAACAGTTCTGGCCGGGTTCTTCCATTTAAAAAATGTATAAAGTAATTTTTCAAAACACCAACAACTCCATGTAAACATCAAATTGACAAAAAGTATGGGGTGTTGATTAATCGCCCGCCACATTTATTTTCTTTTTTTTATATAGGGTGTCCCCAGATACACTTTACATAACTTAGGTGGAGATAAAGGACACTTTTCTAAGAAACATTTTTTACAAATATTTTTTTCTAAATTCAAGCCCTCGAGAGTATTGTTCTATTATTAGTCCTCTTTAAAGCACTTATTTTAATTTCCACTTTCACGTGGCCATAGCTCGAAAAATATTTCTTTTTTTAATAAAAATTGATTAGTGCTTTTTTAAAGAGTGTGAACTAATGTACAAACTAGATTTAAACACTTTTTTGTCTAAAATCAACGGCTTTCGAGTTATGACTTAAGTAAGTAAAAAATGTTAAAAAATTCAAGTTTCTTTTATTTTGGCTTTTTCAAAACCCTGTATCTTTTAAGCAAAGCATTTTACAAAAATTCTGATGCCCATTCCGGATGGTAAATTTAACGAGTGACAACTGCTGTATAGTAAAAATTTTTAAAAACCAATCTCTTTCCCAGATAATAATAAACAAGGCAGCTATAAAACAAAAAATTGAATTCACAACATTTTTATTTTTATTGAAAATTTATTTTATTATTTAAGGCTAAACTAGTACATTATTTGTGAGTGTTCAAAATGACCACCCTCATTTTCAATACACGGTCGCAATCGTTTTAAAAAATGTTGTAGAGCATTATTTATAATATTTTTATAAATTAAAAAATGAATTTAACTTTTTGTTTTATAGCTGCCTTGTTTATTATTTTCTGATTATCTGTGAAAGGGATTGGTTTTTCAAACATTTTTACTAAACAGAAGTTGTAGTCCGTTAATTTTCCTATCCGAAATGTTTCGTTCGAAAGTTTTGAAAAACACCAAAATAACAAAAATCTCGAATATTTCAACATTTTCTTACTTACTTTAATTTATAACTCGAAAGCTTTATTTTAGACAATGAAAGGTTTGAATCTAGTTTGTAGATTATTTCACGTTCTTTAAAATAACCAATAATCTATTTTTACCGAAAAATCACTATTTTCTGGGCTATGCCCACGTGAAGGTGGAAATTAAAAAAAATGCTTTAAAGAGGCCTAACTCTCGAAGACTCGAATTTAGAAAAAAAAGTTTTGTTAAAAATGTTTCTTAGAAAAGTATCATTTATCATCACCTAAGTTATGTAAAGTGTATCTGGGGCACACCGTATCTTTTTGCATTAAATTTATAAATTTTATTTTATAATAAAAACTAACCTATTATTAACCACAACACTAATACCTCGCGCAATCTGCGAAGAATTGCAAAATTGAAATACTTAGTCCATCCGATGAAAAGGTTGTGCATATTAGGACTAAACCACCACAATATTAGGTCAACTGTGATAAAGGTTGAGCAAAGCAGATAACCTCTCCATTTTAAATTTTTCAATAAAACAATAATTACAATTGATTTAAAGCAATTTTATAGACGTTAATAAGTAAACCATAAGAAAAAGTTTAAATTCAGAAATTACAGCTACAATCTCGATTAAAACCCATTAAAGTATCAATGTCTTCATTTGATGACAGTAACTTATATATTTTCTTAAGGCCTAAAAAATGATTTATTCTTATAACAAAATTTTTGTCCACATTGGTAAACATCACTCATCGTATTAATATTTTTATTTTCCAAAAATATCAAATTTCAAGTATACCTCAATAAATAATTTTATGAGAGTGTATCTTACAAGCAAAGGATCCCCGGTGTCCCTCACCGATTTGAATAATTTTTGAATATGTGGTAGAGCATTAAAAAATAAGAGACCCCTAATTTTTTTTAGTTGCTAACACGCGGGGGCAAGTTCAATCGAATTTTTACGTTCTTTTATTTATATAAAAATTTTAATAGACAAGAAAACGTACTCATGTTATCCTAATGTCGTCATTTAGGACGGCATTTATCTCGGACACAAAGCCCTAAAATCAAAAAATGATTAGGATTAGTTATTCATTTTTGAATAACTATTTCTTTGCAGGCAATTTCAAATAAAAAAAAACCATTGAAATCTAAAAATGATATGCTGGGTACTTAACTTAAAATTTATTTGGACTTATATTATCTTATACCTATAATATTAAATTACCCCCTTCTTTTTCAACATCTTTTTCTAACTAACTAAATTAATTCATAAAATTTAAAAACATTCACAATCTCTTCACACTTTTATTTTTATACACCATTATTAATACTATCTATACTTTAAATTCAAACAAGCAATATTTAAATTTCATTTTTACTATCAGAATTTCAAATAATGAATTAAGTTTTAAAATATATTATGTATTAAATTAATAATTGTATAAAAAAACTTTAAGTACCTATTTAGTGTATTTAATATTTTATAATAAGCAATACACGTCCTGACACATCTACTGTAGGCACCTGAAGATATCTATACAATTCTTCGTATGAAACATGACGTGCATTAAAAAATATTAAAACAATCTTTTATCTATTGCCAAGTATTACCAAGACTATAATAATAATCAATAAAATATTAAGGCTGTCATAACTCAAAAGTAAAACTTTTAGTATATTTCAAATGATTAATATATTTTTGTCTAAATAGTAATTCTATAGTTTCAAAGATCCACAGCAAGAGTTATAACTTTTTCGAAAATTGTCTTATTATTCTGGGTGAATATTTAATGTTTAGCCGAAGGCAAATTGAAATAACCCGCCATACAAATAATAACAAAGATTGCTTGTGACATTAAAATTGTACAGTTAGGTTGATGTATAAAATATTTTCCTTTGCAGCTAAAACTGCAATTTCCACTTGGCTGCTTACATTCGTTACTAAAAGTAATTTAATAATAAATTTAGGTATAAAATGATAAAACAAGCTAAAGACATCCGACTACTTCTTGACAGTCGTCTCAAACTTTGGGAAGCAGAAGAATATGATTTACTTATACATGAAGCTTTATCTTCAGAAAAAAAATTTAACAACAGAAAACAGACTAAAATAGATAAGGAGCATATAGTGAAAATATTTCATCGACTCATGCTACAAGGTAAAGTACGTGAAGCAGTACGTTGGCTAACGGAAGGAGGGAGAAGTACTGTCCTAAATCCAGATGATGAAATGGACTCAACAGGAAAAACTGTTTTAGATGAATTACACGAAAAACTTCCAAAACCGACAGAACCAGACCCCTCTTTATTTGAAAAACCAGAAGGAATGGTTAAATTCCTTCAAGAAAATAGCAAGAAAATTACATGGAGGAGGTGGTCCTGGTGGTTCAAATGCGGAGCAATGGACTGATTTTCTTCTACGGTATGGGCAACAAAGCTTACGTCTAAGGAAAGCTGTAGCGGCTCTTGTCAGTAAATTAAACAATGAAGATGTACCTTGGGCAACTATCAAAGCCCTAATGGCTAGCCGTCTCATAGCCTTGGACAAAAGTTCTGGAGTAAGACCAATAGGAGTTGGTGAATGCATAAGAAAAATCTTAGGAAAATGCATGGCTGAAGCGACAGGTACAGATGTTACAGATGTTACAGATCTTACACGAGAAAGACAGCTATGCGGAGGGCTGAAATCTGGAATAGAAGGAGCAGTTCATACAATGAGTGCATTATTTGATGATAACGCAAAACCACATTCAAGATGGGGGCTCCTACTTGTTGATGCCAAAAATGCGTTCAATTCCATGAACAGGATGATGGCTATCTGGCAGGCACGCCTATATTGGCCACGCTGTGCAAGATACCTATATAACACCTATAAAGGGCACGCAGAGTTGGTATTACATGGAGGAGAGGAGCGTCTATATAGTAAAGAAGGTGTGACACAAGGAGATCCACTGGCTATGCTCGTTTACGCTTTGGCTACTATACCACTCATAGCAGCACTACAACAAGAAGAAGTTACGCAATGTTGGTACGCTGACGACTCATTGGCACAAGGAAATTTTGTTCAATTGAAGAATTGGTGGGAAAATTGAATTCTAAAGGGCCATCATTTGGTTACTTTCCTCAGGGAGAAAAATCTTACATCATAGTGCATGAGGATGATCGACAAGAAGCACAGCAAATTTTCAAAGGAACAAAAGTGAAAGTCGTGACAGGGCAACGATTTCTAAGCGGTTTTATTGGTAATGAAAAACAAAAAAAGGAATTCTTGTCAGAAATAATTGAAATAAATAAAAAATAAAATGAAATAATTATTTTAATAGAAATTTTGCGTAAAAATAGTATGATTCCTTCAAGTATCGAAAACTGATTCTTAGTTTGGTTTTTAGCTAAGTAATGAAAAGAAATGTAATAAACTATTATGTTTAATAAAATACACTCGTATCTCTCTATTGTCGATCTCCCTATAATCACTATCGCTTTATAATCACGGCCAGTATCTCGTTTTAGTAACGCGAGTCACTTCTCCTCCACTCCCTCCACTGAATTGTTAACTGGCGCTGAATTTGAATTAAGAATGAGTACTACTTACAATTCCTGCGCGCGTGTTCTAATACGCCCATAAAAACATAACCTAATTAAAATTACCGGCAAATAATAAGAGAAGGTCAAGTTCCGACTTCGTGATTATAGAGAGATACGATTGTATGTCCCCAAGTAAAATAATACTATTAATTATGTTCAATAAAAGTATCCCTAAGACAGTATCAACACAATGTTAATAAATATGGCACTCAACGTGGGACCATATTTATTAACTTCTTTATTATTTATTATTTCTTACAAAGAAATACATTTATGACGACATCAAAATCGACTTATTATTAAATACATACTACTACATATCACTTTCCACTGAAAAATACCATTCACGATTACTAGGTATTCATAATATTACTAACTTTAATTATGGGATATCTCCGAAAGATATTGAGAACAAGTGCAACGTTGATTTTGTTTCATTGGTTGATTTGTAAACATTTGCACAATGTAATTATGTTGCTTATTTTCCTATAATTCAAGCAAGCTATTCAATTTCAAAGATACAGAGTTGATTTCTTTCTTTAAAGCCTATACTAGATTATAGTAAGGTTAACACCTCCCTATGCAACATAAAAGATCTACTAAGGGAAACTTCTAAAAATAAATTATTGCTATCTATTCGTTAACAAGTGTTGCGTATAACTTTCCGATAGATGAATAAATTATTGATTTTTAGAATCTAATTAAAGTAAGATAATTAAATTTTACGTTCCATTATTAAAGTATAATTTAATATTTACTGAATGTCCCGAAAAGTATTAATGTTAAGAGAATTTAAATTAAATCAAATGTAATAATAAAATTTTACTCGAAAAAGGTATTTACATTTTCAAATTTATATCTTTCTTTGCAATTATAAAATGAATTCATGAATTTATAAATCTAAAGAGTACGTACATCGATGCCATAATTAAAATATTTTGCTGTTAGGCACTTTTTTAAAATAAAGAAAAACCGTTAACCTCATGATCAATCACTTTTTTATTAATGTCTTTGGGCATTATTTAATCGTCACTTTATAATTCAACGTTAAACCAACCAACGTTTAGCAAAAAATAAAACCCTAAACAATTAAATTTTACATGGTTTTCATTTCAAACAGAAGCTCTGTTTTTTAATGCAAAAATTTCATTAATTATTAATTAATTAGCCGGCAGGCATCATACACTCAATGAACCTCATAGTAAATTTTTACACTTTTAACATCGGTTCCTTACGCAAATGAATATTAAATTTGTCTGAAACAGCTCGACTGGATAATTAAGAAAATTAATTTTATGCAATAAAACCAAATTTTAAAAATTATATACTTGCAATATTTCTTGGCTTCATTGACTTTACAATACGAAAAGTGAAGGTATGCTCTTTTAAACTGTATTGGAACCCGAGACATTCAAATTTTTCGAGAGTACTCCAAAAGGATATTCTACATTGAACTTATTGTTTTTAGAGAATGCCAGTGCATACAGTGCGTAATGTGTTCAACTTGGCTAAAACTAAGATGGTTTACCACGAAATTTAATTAACGGAATGTGTTCCCGTTGTCTTCTTCATAACGATCGCAGCAGTGGATCCGACGCCACCATAATTTGAAACGACTTTTATCTTCCTAGTCCTCCTACAGTATCCATGATAAAAAAAAAGCTGAGGTAAATTTGTTTGCCGAAAATAAAGCAAAAGTAAAATTAAAAGCTAAAGAATATGAATTGAAGACGTCCAACTTCTGAAGAACATTGAAGAAGGCGGGTTGATCGATTGATGATCAGATTTTTCGGATTATAAAGCATAATATATATTATATAAAAGGAAAAGAAACAGGTTTCCATTGGAAAAACGTTCTGCAATGTTTTGCAGAACAAATTGTTTTTAGAACAAACAAAATAAAATGCCAAAATCAAGAACAAAAAAGTTTACGCAAAGAAGGAAGCGATTACAGCAAGAGAACCCAAGAGAAATCTTCCGTTGTATAAATACAACATAAAATAAATTTATTTTCAATTAATAAACAAATTTGATTGTACATTTTTATATCTGTCTTCCACCGGATTCAATTGTATAGCATCATCAGGTAATTTACTAATAATAGGTAATAATAAAAATAAAAACCTCTTTCAGAAATGACTTAAGCGTCATTCTCATCCAATTATCGAAAATAACCAAAATAATATGATATTATTTGTTCTCTAAAATTTAATTTTTGTCGATGTATTTATAACTTTAAATGAATTTTTATTTATTTTTTGATCTACGTCAAATCCATCGACAAAAACGTAGTTTTAAAGAAGAAATGTCATGCTTTTTTGGTTATTTTTAATTAATTTACGTAGCGTTGATTGGATGAGAATAACGCTTAAGAATTTATAATAAATTTTCAGATGATGCTATAAAAACGAAACCGGTTGAAATTAAATATAAAAACATTCAAGCAAATTCGTTTATTAATTGAAAAATAAATTAAAATTTCTTGTAAAATGAACTTGCAACATAATTAAAATAAATTTGAAACAATAAGCCTACAAAATTTAAAAATTAAAAAAACCTTTAATTTAAAATTAAAACAAGGTACACTAAAAAATAAATTTTAAATTAGAACAAACAAAGCTCCTTAAAAACATCATCGGTATCATTGTATCAAACAGTATCATTGAGAAGTAAAATTCATAGTCCAAGTAGATACATATAAAAATGGATACATAATTTTTAATGGAATCTTTTTTATGTGTAAAAAATGCATAATTTAATATCTGTTATTTGGTAGTTGTATGAATTTAATAGCTCCAAGCTTTTATATTGATATTTTCAAGAATATTTATTAAGTTAAAGACGGTTTGTTAAAAAAAAGTAACTGAAACCTACTCTAACCTGAAGAACAGACTTATTATATATGTCTTAGCTAGAACCTCCCTTTTTGCATTGGTTTCAATAAAAAAATACAGAACAAACCCATGTCTTTGCTTGGACCTTTTTTTGGAGATGGATTATTTTTTCAAATTATTGTCGCTCTTTTTGCTCATTTTAGATTATTGCACTAAAAAAAATTTGTTGTGTAATTCTATTTGTGTGTAAATCTTAATTCGATATGTATATTGTAAATTCGTTAGGTTTATTTTTTTATGAAGTTTTCCACACTCCCCGATTCCCAGATCCCAAATATTATGATTAGTAGAGCCAATTACAATTGAAGAGTACCGAGACTTGCAATGCAAAATTAGAAATCAATTTTCCAAGTAAGTGCTGTCGAATGTCGGACAGAACATTTCGCCAATCGCCTATTAATTTTAGTAGTTGCAGTTATCATAATATAAAGCCGGAAGTTCGTGTTTCTTTGTTAAACAAATCTACATTGTAAGTTACAGAAACCTTAAATTTTGCAAGACGAATTACTTGTTGAGGGTGCAGAGTATAGAACCATTTTTAAGGGGTGGGATCCAAAAGTCGGTAACTCGAAGTTGCAATCTAGAATTTTTTCTATTGAGCATTTGAGCAAAACCGGGTACTTCGACTAGTTATTTATAATAATGAATGAATACACGGAGTCAAGCTTCAGCTTCCTTAGTTTCAATATAAGTCATTAACAATAAAACAGGATCACCAGTAACATCTAAGGCCAGCCTAGCGATCTACCTCGGATATAAAACAATTACAACGCACTACACTAATAGCTTGAGTACAGCACAAAGGTTATTGTTGATAAAAACACAAATTGCAGTTCTAATCTGTAAACAGAAGAATATAAGACAATGATTTATTTATGACAAAAATTTAACAGCTTTTTTACTTGCTTTTTTACTCCTAGTGACATTTTTATTAGTCATCTGGTGACTTCTTTATTTGCCTAAGACAAAAAAAATGTATTGTCCTAGGGGAAAAGTACCACTTTACCTCCGAAAATCGGGGTACAAACAAATAAAAATAACAGATACATATTTCGAGTTCGTATAATTTAAAATGGATTCCAGTGCGAGTTATGTTAACCGTTAATTTATTATCCTCAAGGGGTCCTAATCAATCAAAAAGAAAAACGGCAAGAAACATGAAACAGTAATTTAAAAGTGCAATTTCAAGTATTTAAAAAAATAACAATTAAGTTTTAATAAGGCAAACACTTTTTTACGACTTTATTTTATATAATACACCATATTATGCTTAGTTATAATTAGACCGAAGACAAATATTAGCTACATAACTAATTTTACAAAGCCCTCGTGTAACGTAAATTACGTATAACATAATTATAAAAATAGGTAAACATGAAAAAATTTACGAGTCTCTTTAAATGCTATTTCGTGCGACAGAACTAATAGAAAAGTTGCCTGAAAACTGCTGTGATAATTTCACAAACTTGAAAATTACCACTAAACATCACGCAGATCAACTAACCACTTCTTAGCAATAATTAATAGAATTTAAATTGGTAATCAATACTGTAATGTTAAAGTTACTCAGTTTCGTTTAATTTTAACGCCCAGATCATCCAATTGGCAAGCATAAAATTACCATATGTAAAATAGTCCAAAGAAAAGGGAAAAAGAGCTAAAGACTGTAAGTTTTTGTATCATTTTTGTATCTAATTTTAAAAAAATTATATCACTAATGTAATTTCTCTAAACTTAATTTGTAATACACGTTTCATAAATATTGATTTATCTACTTTAATTTTCTTTATGCATTGAAAACAGAATTTTATTATATAATTTATAATTATTATAATAATATTTTAATTGTAAATTAAAATAAACTTTAATTTGAGATTCCATAATGGGTACAGCGTTTTTTAAGTTTTTTTATGAAGAAGCAGGTAGGGGTAAAAAGGTAAGGTGTGTTATATAGCACACCAAATAAGACTAAACTACTGAAAAAAAATTAAAACGTTTTAGAAATATAATGTACGAATTAAAGGAATTACTTGACAATAATAAAAGCTACAAAAAACGATAAGATAGACACTAAAACTGAAGAAGTAGTACTTTAACTAATAAACTAATTAATAAAAAGTTACTTTAAAATAATAGAAACAGGATAGCAGTGCAGTAAATGTCGGAAATATTAAAAATTGAAAAATGATAAATAAAATTTGTCCACACTACATATAATTTAATTTAATGGTATGAAACATCGTTTTTAAGAAAAATTTGTAAAATTAGGAAATGATTAACCAGTTTACTATTTGGAAATTAAAAGCAGTAAACTAAATAAACAACACAGTTACGGATATATTTAAAAATATCCACACAAAAATGTGAATACAATAATTTAACAATGATGTTACAATTAAAAATATTTGTAAAATCAAATTTATTGGTCAGCATTTAGTAAAATGTTATTTGCCTATAAATAGCCTTAAAATTTTGAATATAATTTAATAAACAAAGGATAAAATAATATTAAAATTTTGATTGAATTGCAAATAACATCATGGAGAGTACTTTAGGATATCTAAAGTAAAATGTTCGATTTTGGTTTCTAAGGAGAGGTTTAAGAATACAAATCGCTTCAAAGGTACAATATTGTCGAATTTATTTTGTTGAAATTTAATATTAAATTTTAATGTTTTGTTTCAGATAGAAACAATATTGAAATTCGAAATTTTCAAAATGGACGTAAAATTACTCTATATACTTCTTGTAAATAAATATCATTAATAAATAATTTTTGTAATCAGTATAATAATATAATTTGTCATTGCAAAAAACTACAGTTTGTCTATTAAATTACAAAACCGTCCCAATAATGACTGAAACGTAACTTTAATTTACGTAAGTGCATACTATTATACTTACATAAATAATATATTACCAGCGACTCAATGCGCTTGCATAAATTGAACTATTACCAAACAGAAAAGTGACATTTTGAATTTGATATTGACATTTTCTAAACAGAAAACTAAAAAATTACTGAGTGAATTTATTTGTAAATTTTGTATACGTCTACAACCTGAAGTAAATTATACGTTTCTTATATTTGATAGATCGACACCTGTTTCAAAATATAAAATTGACTACTCTATATGTAGTAATTCATAATATAATAAGAAATCTAAACTCCAAATTATGTTTCAAAATAATTTAACTTGACTATATTTTATAGAAATGATTTAAGTTTCATATTCAATTGCAGTATGTTGACTATTCGTATTTCAGACTGTCTCAAAAGATTTTCAATTTACCTGTAGTAAAGTTCCTGATATATTTTTTAATAAAAATTATTTTTATGCTTAGCTTCAAATCAGCATTAAGTGGAATTTACTTTTTTATATTTTTTGCGTTAATCATTGTATGTATTCATAAAACTTATTATAAATCAACCTAAAAATAGATTTTAGAACAAAAATAGAAATACAATTTTATCCAGTCTAACAAAATACTTCCAATTGATGAAAATATTATGTATTTAAAATTTACCAAAACTACAATTTTATTAACATTCAGGTTTTCATTTATAACCGTTTTTGTTCGATGTTTTCTTAGAAAACATTTTTTATAAATTATGCTTGGTTTCAGCATTCATTTAGTATTGAGATATAAAAAAAAATGTATTTGGTTATTGACTCACATGAATAGATTAACAAATTTTAATACAATTTGCAGTCGTGGAATCGCATTTTGCGATCAATAAATCACTTTTATGTTACTATTTATTGTAAACTTTTGTAAGCTTTACAAAATTTCTTCTTTTCTACTTAATTGCAATAATTATAGCCAATGGGAAGCGACAAATAAT
Organism: Cantharis rufa; assembly: GCA_947369205.1. Classification (NCBI taxonomy): domain Eukaryota; kingdom Metazoa; phylum Arthropoda; class Insecta; order Coleoptera; family Cantharidae; genus Cantharis; species Cantharis rufa. The sequence continues at coordinate 15,187,937 of OX376309.1, read as the reverse complement.
ATTTTTAAGTACTTACTGAAAGTTTAGCGTAGTGTAAATGGGAATAATAAGCGTAATTATGTAAGCACTATGTTAACGTCCGGTTTCACTATGATTAAAATTTGACAACAATTCAAAAGTAATCGTAATAATTTAGTAGTATATTACATACACATATAGTACACCTTAATTTTAAAATGACATATTATACTTCGGTAGTTTGCCAATGCTTTCCAAAAAATGCGCTAAAAGATTTTCTTGCTCCTAGTCCTTAAGGGAATAAACATATTTAATTTTAAAAATTGTTAAAAATTTGTTGCGGCGCCTTGAATTATAAACTTTTTCTGCAAGTTATTTTATTTCACCAAAGTTTGACATCAGTGTTCTCTTGTAAGTAATCAATCATTGCAATATAAAACCAATAGCGTCGAGAAAGCTTACTTTTTTATATAAAATTGAAAATTTAATTATTAAAATCCAATAAACCAGAATGTATTGTTTTTACCAGAAAATGAAAAATTTCAAAATATTTGATCTATTTCTAGCTGCTAGATATGAGCTGACACCAACACAAATAATTTAAATACATATAGTTTTATTACTATTTTTATAATATAATGTTAGTGCATTCAGAAAGCATTCAATTAAATTTTTATTAAAATATTAAAACTTTAATTAATTAATGCTAATATTTTATATTATGCAGTAAATGCTAATTTCAATTTTCGTAAGATCTTGAAACGTTATAATTTGAAGCATTTAATAAAATTTTTTAAATTACTAAAATGAAAACCAATAAAGATTTTACGTACACGACTATAGAAAGTATAGCATATCAAGTAGTTTTTATAGCTCGAAAATGATACTTTGCAGCGGTGTTAGGAAAATTCTTGCACATAAGCAGCAATGGTGGCGTATATAGTGGGTTATAGTTATTGTATGTAGTGAGAATGCTTCGCTTTTAGTACCTTTCCGCACTCTTAGTACCTTTCCGCACTCATACAATCAAGTAATGCAATACCCTTATAATTAACTCGATTTGTGACCACCTTTCCTGGCTACGGCGGTTGTTGATAAGCGATAAGGCACACCTGCAAGATTATAAATAGTAAAAGACGGCGGTTGTTTACGTTTTTTATAATACACTGCTACTCTGTCTGCGTTTTCACTGCCTACTGAAGTGCACGTGCAATTTTGCATCACAAGCTAATAGATAAGAGTATTATTTACTTCCGTTATGTCGCGTCTCATTTCTATTAACCTTTATATATAAACGTTACTTTTTAAAGCATAATTTATGTTTTTTTTTTGAAAGGACCTGTCTTGAACGTAAAGCTAAATACAGTGACTCGCTCAGAAAGTTCTATTGCGGTTTCGTAAACTATCAGAACGAGCGATTAGCGAGTTCTGATATATCGCTTACTCAACCGCAATGTTAAACTTTCTGCAGCACGACTGTAAATAGCTATTAAATAAGAGATACTGCATTTTATTATTTTTCAGTTCAGCAGTTGGTAAGACCTATATTGCCTGTATTTTCCCGGGTTCAACCAAACTCCTCCGGGAAACATACACTCTTTAAAAATAAAATAAATTAACCAAGTCAGTAGGAAAATCCAAATTCTTCTCAAATTCTCAAAATAAACTCTCCAATATAGAAATTGGAACGCTAAAATCAAAGATACCTTTTATAAATTCCTCGTATATATTCAAATTCAATTTCGTTTCAACAAACTTTCAAATATAAAATGGAATAATAAATCAAGCTGATAACCTGACCATACGTGAACGCTATCAAATTATTCCACATCGCCTTCAAATTTAATTTCAAATTTATAACTTGAGCTATTACTTAAATAATTATAAATATTTGAATTTAATAATTCATAATATAATCTCTAGTTGTCTAAACAAATCCCAAAATTGGGATAATCCAAAATAAAGCAAAATTTCACTTACTTAAATTAAACAAATTTATTCGTCAAATTAATATAAAAATTTCAAAATCAAAATCTCAAACTAAATCGCAAAGTAGTACAGGGGACGACTAGGTGGCTATTTATTGACAAATCCTCGTTTTCCCACCTCGCCGCCCTAATCTCAACTAGATGTCAGGAAAATGAGAAATTTCAAAATATTTACAAAATTCAAAACAAGCAAAATATTTGCAAAACTTTATAAATTTACAATTTAACTTCAAAATTAATATTCTAAATCAATGGGTATTTTGGAACACGATAATATACATAGATGTAACATTTCATTTTAATAATGAAAAAATTGAATTGATGTTAACAATGTCGAGGTTGTGTAGGTTTGTTATCTTTTGCTATGATGAATCTGTTTCAAGTTTTAGTATTTATTCATTATTTTTAAATTGTGAACATGGTGAGAGTAGTCACCGAAAAAACTACTCAATATAAAGAGTTAATTGAATTTTTTGTGGAGAGATTATTTACGAGTTAAGGTGTTTTGCTCGATAGTATTTAAAAATATAATGCAAAAACTCAAAAACTTAAATTAAAAAATTTTCTATAAACCTTTGAAGCTTAGAAAAATGTATTGTAAATTGTAAACAAACAAAGAGGCTTACTTCTGAATAATTGAAAAATAGCTGAAAATTGGTTTACAGGTTTTTGTTTTTCCATTAATATTATTTCCGTAGATATTACTAACAATGCTTTTGTGGTTTACAATAATGTATAAATTTATTAAAATAACAGAAATAACAAGTTATAATCTTAACAAATCATCCAGCAAAATGGAACAATTCATCTATAAATGCCCCGTAGTTATCGACCCTAGCACCGAAGCGGAATTTCCACCTTGAATGCACAAACCGAGGACCGACCGATCCAAGCGATCAAAGCTTAACATCGCTACTCCAAAAGCGCAAGATCTCTACAGCAAAAACTAAGGCATCATAATGATCTTTGATCAATTTAGTATATTTGCCATGCTTCAAGGTTTCTGTATTCGTTGCTGCCGAACTGACCATTTGTCACACAATTCCTAAGTTTATTAGTGAGCTTAACTTTTGAGAGCACTTCAAAGCGTTAAAAACTTGCCTTTTTCATATAAAATAATAGGATATCAAAAGAAAGGTTAAAACATGCTCTGTAAGAAATATAAAAAACATTTTTTGTATAAGCAAACGTTTTTTGAAAAGCTTTTGTTAAATTTGTATGTGTACCTCGTTATAGATATTTTAAGTAATTTATTCCACAGTCTACACCACTTTTTAGATTTAGTACAAAATGCGTTTTAGTACGTGGTATCTCTTGTCGGCTAGTTCACGACTTGAATATCCATTAATGGTATGCATGGAGAATAATATCTAACTAGACAGATACAGGGTGTACATTTGAAAACGATCCACCTTAAATTTCTCATAAAATACACCAAAAATGAAAGAAAAAGAGAAACTCTCGTATAGAACGTTAGATTATATCACTGTTTGGTGTCAAAATCTTTGGATGGGATTATGAAAGAAGCGTCTATCTAAAATGATAGATCAAATCGACTGAAGCCACCTATATTTTTTGATTTTCATCTAAAATTATGTGTTAAGTATGTCCAATTTATTTTAAGCTGATCTGAACTTTCGTTCCGTCTAAATTATGACACAAGTGAATACAAATCAAGTCCCAAAAAAAAAGTATTCTTAGATTTAAAAATAAAAAGTAATTATACTCACAATAACTGGCATAAAAATTTTCGGAATCATAACATATTTTGAGAGTTTATTAGGATGAATAGATAACCTTATAACCTTTATACCTGCCAATTCCGTAAATTTAAGAATTTCGGTATAAATGATAAAGGATGGGCACGTCCGCACCATATTGATGCCCAACCAAGTGCCCACCTAAATTTTTTAGAATGTACCTTTCATTTTTTAGGTGCGTAATTTTGTAAACCTCAAATTTATTGAGCCCAATTTGTGCCTACCCCATTTGAAAAATGTTGGCGCTGTCACTGTTCTCCACAACTTTGGGTTGTTTTCAGAATTTGAAGTTGTTTTAACAATTTTAAGGCCCAAAAGAATTAGTTAAAATATAACTTATATCAATTTTATCTCTATACTTCAAATACCAATTGGAAAAAGAACTTTAAAATTTGAGTCTTCTTTGTTTATTGGCCAAAGTAACGCTTACATTCTTGATTCGTCATTAATTATATTGTACTAACAACAAATTAAAAATGATGTTTCCTTTAATATACTCCTATCTAAATTGAAGGTACATCCAATTAGCAACTAGCAATTTATTTTTGTAAGTGGTTGCTCGTTAAAGTGGTTTAAATGTAATAAATCGACCAATTTTTTTTATCAAGATGGAACATTTACTATACATTATGTTATACCAGTACCATCACTTATTATATTGTATTGATAAAATTTAACATATTATCTTTCATGTAGAGTAGACTACAATGTTTGTTTAAACAAATGGGCTGTATTGCCGTAATTTTAAAAAATTTTAATTTTAAAATTATTATTTTGAAACGGAAGTAGGTAAAGGTTACAAACTACAGGGTGGTTTAGTTTATAGTGGTATTAGTTTAAAAATAGAGAATCAGAGTCAGTATAAATTATGAAGTCAAGATTATCTGTCGGACGTGTCAGAATTTTCCGGATCAAAAGAAGGCTCTGGATATGGTACCCTAACCGGGCCCAGAAGTTTTTATAAATACCTATTAGTAAAATTCTTGCAGAATTTAAAAATAAACATTAAAATGAAGCGATTAAACTATGGATCAACTCCAAATATCGATTTATTTAGAAATTAATTGAATTTAAAGTTTTGATTTTTGCATAGAAAGTATGTTAAGAATTCAATCTGTTGACGGTGTATGTGCTCCGAGTGGGTCTACGAAGACTGGAAAATCGCTTCGCTCGGGCGTTGCGACCCGTTTAGACAAGCACCCTCAGGGCAACATACGCATACAACCTAAAATACACGCTAACACGTTTGAGTATTACAATAATAAAAAATTACTGACCACCAGAGCAATTACAATCCCAATGACAGAATATAATAGAGAAAAAGAGATACAAGTCATAAATAAAACAAATAGCAGAGGCCAATGGTTATCAAACAAAAACAATAAAAAAATTAATAAAAAGAAATCAGATAGAAATGAAACATCAACAATTTTACCAAAACTTTAAAACAAGAAGAAATAAAGAACATTTAATAAAAAATACAAAATCTAATTTCGGAATTCATTTGAGAGAAAATGACCACAAAAAGGATGATACGAAGACAGAAATCTTGCATAAACAAAAGAAAGGCATAAAAGTAAACCTGTTAGAGGCCTATGAGATAGAGAAGATAAGAAGAACTAATAATGATGAAGTAATCCTGAATGATCAACTTAATTTAGGTTTTAAACCAATATATAGCAGTTTATTTTAAATAATACTCATGTACGCAGATAAAACAAATAAAAGATATTAAATCTCGAAATGAAAATAAATGTAACACATTTTGTTAATTTTGCATGTGCTGAATGAATTCATTGTTTTATTTATTTATATAGAAAGTTTTTGTAGAGTTTTTTGAAGAGATTTTAAGAATATTTTATCGAGTGACTATATTGTGTTGAAAATGAGTTTGAAAGGAATTATTACAAACTTTTTGTGCTGACACCTAAGTTTAACTGTATGATGTATTGCATTTGATGTTTTTTATATAAAAATCTTTTGTAGTTTACCCTGAAGATGATCAAATAAAAAATCGAAACCGGTTGGTAAAAAGAGTTGTTTTATTGCAAGGATATGCGTTTTTTAACGATAATAATAAAAAACCCTAATTTTAACTTGATTTTATATTTTATAATAATTTTAAGGGATGGGTGGAGCCAACTTCACGAAGGTAGCCAATGGAATAGTTGGTTCCAGTTTTACGTGAATTTTGACCGTATTTTTGAATGATCCATATAATTTAATTTTTTTATTTGTAATTTTCTTTCCGTGTTGATGAACTTTCCGTGTTGTGTCTCTGCGGTGTCGATCGACTATAAATATAACTTAAACCATTTAAAATGCCTGCATAATATTGTGTCGGTCTGTACGTGGGGTTTCCCCGACGCGACGACGCTTAGTTAGATCAAAATATTACTACTTATATTAAAATTAAAGGGTCAAATACGTATTATTTTTTTCACTTTTTTGATGTTTTTTGTGTCGGTGATTTTTTATTAAACGTTTTATTGCGGTTTCAACAATACTATTATGCAAACGCCCGGTTTCAAATAAAATTCTACACATAAAAAAATATTAGCTAAAACACCAACAAAATAAATACATGGGTTAATAATTTAATATCAAACACCAGCACATCAAAACTACATTCGCCATATAATCAATATTAGAATAAGTTTAAACTAAAAAATTATTATTATTATTATTTATTCTGCTATGACATTGTAACCCATGATAGATATCATAATTATTAACATTTTCTTTGAACCTTGATTAAAATCAAAAATAATATAAGCAAATCAAAATGTTTAAGATTACTCATCGTCATTTGCTTTTGGATAAGCTTTAGGTTGTAGATTAATTAATTAAATTCTCAAGTGTCCTGTACATTCCGAACATCTACTTTTTAAACTAATTATAAATAAGTAGAAAGTCAAATATTAATCAAGTTCTTGAAAAATTGATTTTGTTTCGAAATTTCTTTTAAATCTTAGTTATTTGATTTTACGAAACAGTATTTTTGAAACATTTCGAGTTAAATGGATAAAATCCTTCGAAATAATAAGCCTGACTTTCGTCAATTAGCCGAATATAATAAATAATACCAGGTATATAATTGGCAGAGCAACACAAAAATTGAATTTTGACAAATAAAATTTGTGTAATTTTCCTAAACATAAACAAAACTTATCGGGATATTTGGAAATTACAAGCACGTAGCTATGGAGCTGAGCTTTTCTAGTAGATCACTGCGAGAGTTGCGGAGAATTCTGACTAAGAATTAAACTATTCAATTCAAGTTCATTTTTAAATTTTTACTGTGTATACTATTATTACATACAATACCGATCGCAATCTGGAAATTTTAACTGCATGAGAACCTCGTAGCTTGCCAGCCTTGTTGTAATATTTAAAAACAAATAAATTTCCGTAAAGTAAATAAATAAATTTTACAAGCGTAAACGTTCGAGTCATTAAAACATTGTGGCAAATATTTTTTTAAATGTAATTTTTAATGCGTTTTATTATTTCGATTTGAGTTTATTTTGCAACGAAATTTTATTGAAAATAAATTTTAAAAAATTGCGCTGTTCTTGAATAATTTCATTTTTATTCTATGATTACAAAATTCTGTTACAAGCAATCATATTCGGACCCACACTATACAGGAAAGTCAAAATAATTATAAAACCACATACAAAAAAATAAGCAAAATTATAAATAAAGCCTTCTTTCTACTAAATTATTTCGATATCCCAATTGCAAAAGAAATAAATCGACATTTGAAAGTTAGAGAATGCATGTTACACCAAGACCATATTATATCATATAAAGAATATTTAATAACCCTCCAAGGAACGGGTGTGATCTAATAGTACACATACTATAATATGCAGATATCGTTATAAGTTGAGCAAAAAACATTTTTTACTTGTGAGCTTCTGTATACCTTACAGAAATGTAAACAGAAATATTATAATATAATTAGAGAATTAAGGTCATTTTTTATCTTTTTTTTTCAAATTCAAAATTTTTAAACTTTTTAGAAAAATTATGATTACAATTTACTAGAAATCATATATCATTACTTTCTATACAGGGTATACTTTTAAAAAAAAAAAGGTACCTTACGTTTCTAGTGAACTACACAAAATATCGAAAAATTGTAAAAGAAATTTTTAAATATCTTAAATGCTTGGCTTTATTTGGGTAATTTGAGGTGTTACAAAGGATATGGTGTCATTTAAGTTTTTCGAGGTAGCTGAGAGTTTAGGAATGAGTCCTAAAGCAACGTTGAGTACGCAGTGTCTCTCCTTTCCTATCTAGAAAAGCTTCTTTTACTGTTTTTCGATATTTGATGTAGTTTACGAGAAATTTACAGTGAATCGTTTTCAAATGTACATCTTACATTCTAAACCTCAACTTCATTTTCACCTTATACAATACAAATACTACTATTCGGAAAATTGCAATAGAAACTGTAAGTATGAATAGATACTTTCCTTGAAGTGAGAGATTAGTAGTATTAAGTTGCATTATATAAAGTGAAAACGGAATTGTGGTTGATAATATAGAAAACTAGTTAGTTGAATTATTTTTTCTTTTTTAAGACCTTTTTTAATTTATAGTTTATTTTTTATGCAGTTTTCTTAAAATTTATAATTTCATTTAATTTTAATGATTATTTTTATATTAATATAAATTTTATTTGGTTCACATCTGGTTAGATATATCCTGTTTCTAGTTTACTTCCTTAAGTACCTGTCAAAATCAATAAAAGTCGACCGCACTTTACAGACGAGACGAATTATCCATGGTTTATTTTCTCTTTTTTAACCTTGACCAAATAGTCGATGTTTATTGGAAAACCAAACTAAAAATTTTTAAGAAGTTTACGATTCGAACCCAGAACAATGAATTTTAAATCAGTAGTTGTAACTTAGGAGTCATAATTTATGACGGTATAATTTTATTTTCATCATAAAACGTTTTTTGAAGCTTTATCAACGTCCAGAAAAAAACAATATAGTGTACATGTACAAAACACAAATAAGGACAACTTTTCAAGTGTAACTTAAAGATCGAGGTAAGCTTCAGAAAATTGAAAGATCACTAAAATTAAGTAAACACATGTTTCTTTAAGTGAGCAGTGGCGGCTCGTCAATTTGTCATTTAAAGAGGATAATTATAAAGTATACTGTAAAACAAAAACAAACCAATGTGCGGTAGATGAAGAAACGACTGAGTTAAGGCAGAAGGCACAAAACGTTTTGCACCGGGCGCAACGTTGTCTAGTTACGGCACTGTCCATGTGGTAACTAAACCATCTGTGTGTATGTTCTCGGCTGATGGTACTGCTTCTGCAGTAGCCGCATTTTACTTTTTGAATATGTATTTTTGATAGATCTCACAAGCCAAAATTCACTTTTTAATTGTTTGCAAATTTAGTATAGTATTAGTTTATTTAGTATTAATTTCAAAGAAGGCTAAGTTTCCCTTGCCTTCTCTGACGAGCCGCCGCTGGCTATAAGCAATCGTTTCTAAGAAAATTGCAATTAAAAGTTTTAAATTGCAATATTTTAGCAAGTTTACAATATTCTATAACAATAAACCAAAGGTCTTCTATCTGATGAGATGGCAATCAACCGCAAGTATATTGGAAGGTTCCAAATTCAATACCCAGCAGGTATTAGGGTATTATAATTAGTAATTTCAATATCTTTTCAAATTCGATACAGATCTGAAGAGAAAATATAATATCCATTATCCATTAATAGTGTTTCAACTGAGACCTTGATTGATCTACTATCGAGTACTTAGTGAAATCAACAACAGAATTTTTTATATCAATAACATTCCAAACAGCATATTTGGATATCAGCCGATTTAATCTTGTATTACAGGTATCACAATGTGTTGATAAACTACTGTCATCATGACTTAAATGTGTCCGTTGGTGATAAACAATTCTAAAACGTATTTGATGTTTTAATTGTTTAACTCTGCAGTGCGTAGGCAATCACTTGGATGAAGCCAAGACGACGTACTAGAGAATTTAATTAATAGGGAAGTTTTCTGTTGCCTTTCTCATATCTTACAGATCTATCTGGGCCATTACATCACAGTAGTGTATTCAACGCAACCAGCGGTTACCCGTTCTCAGTCAGCCGGTATAGACTTTACGCCAGCGTTTCTCAACCTTTCAGTATTTGCAATCCAATTTTCAATCACAATTTTTATCCCACCCCTCTCTCATTCAATATTTCTTGTATCTTTGTATATTTTGGTTATAAATAAAAATATAATGTTACATCAACACAATAAAAAAGATATAACAAAAATAAAAATTCAATGTTTTTGGTAATTCTAACAACGGCGGATTAACAGCAAATAAAAGCCGAACACAGAAATCCCTCTATCCAACGTGACTAGGCCAATAAATGATATTCCAGCGAGTTGGTAGAAAACGATCAAACATTATCATGTATTAAAATACTAGTTTGTATAAAGCAATTTTTATTTTATACACGGAAATAATCAGTTTTTACACGAAAATAAGATTTGGCTTTTCATTCATTTATTGTTGTATTGACTATCGTCAGCTCTTTGATATAATTTATTTCCAATAATACCATCAAGTTTACCGTAAACTGTTTTTTGAAGAATTATGAGATGTTTTGGGAAATTGTGTCGCTTTCTTTGATTTCAAGTTTATCTAAAGACCACGCAAAACAGAGGAAACCACACCTGATGTAACACAAAATTTACCAAAAGGTCTTTTTTAAAGACTATAAAAGTCGGTATTTTTGGAAAGTTGCAAAAATATTAATAGAAAGATTATACGGTACAAGCCCGTATAACCGGCACTGTCGGGACAGTAAACGTTCCGCGTGATCGAAAAGTAGACCCATTTTGCTATCAGCAATAATTTTCTTTTAATTATTTTATAACTTTATATTGTAACCAATGAACTTAAGTATACAAGTCAGAAGTCACATCTTAGGGTTCAGAAATACGTACTTGCGATTTTACAACGTTCCAATTTGAATATAAGATTTTTCGATAAAACGTGATACGAGGATACGATGGGAAACGAACCCTATTCGTCCTCTCATAATACACCTATCGACGATCCCAAACGTACAAATTTGGGACGTTATATCTCAATTGTATTAGTCAAGAGCAGACAGGTTTGCTTTTAAATTATAATTTCAGTGAGTTAATAATAATTCATATTGTAAAGGGCGACAAAGACCAATATAAGCTAAACATTTCAGCCGTACTGTCGTTTTACTAATTATGCACTTGATCCGTTGTAACTGAATTATAAAAATAGAAGCGCTTTAGCGTTTGTGAACGCTTGACCCTTTTTATTAAAAGCACTCTCTTTGTAGCAATTCTTTATTTAATTTCATTTCCTTAAAATGTAATTTAAAATTTTTTTTCATTCAATTTAGGTTTTTTCAGAACCAATCAGATAGATTTAAAAACATTCTTTGATTGGTTATTGCTTTGCAGAAAATTAAACTAAAATGCGATAAAGGGCGGCAAAAGCTTTCTCTAATCTCTCGCAATTTGGTCATTACAAAGAAGGTCTGAAAACTCTACTTTTCTAAGAAATGTTAAAAGTATTTTAGAATACAAAAATCGATCAATGCATTTTTTCTAAATTCTAATTTTTAATAGGTTTTGTGTTGAGAATTTATTTAAATTATAAGTAGGTTAAATTATAAGTAAGATCCTCGTCTTACTTTTCGAATATCTACTACTTCGCTAAATTAGTGTTCTAAATATAAATAATCTTTAGCTATTCAAAATAAAAACATTTTTAAAAAGTAGAAATTCTAATTTTTTTTTTTGATAATGTACTTCTTCGTCATTTTATAAGATGTTTATTAATTAAGACGACATGTTTCGTATAAACAATTATACATTTTCAAATCTTCTAAATTGAAATTGTTTTGTGTAAAATGTAAATTTTATTGTTTGTAATGGTATAAAGATTTAGCCGTACTTGCCGTATTCATAATTATGTTGTTTATTTTTACGAAGTTCTAATGCCTGATCTTCCCTTGTTAGATAAGTAACTGTACCTTACTATACAATGAAAGGACAAAACTGGTCAAAATGTTTCATTATTGAAAATAATGGTTTTTGAGAAAAATTTCATGCAAACACAATCTATTTTTAAATTTAATTATTGTAAACATCAAACGAAAGTAAAATAATTTTCCTTTTAAGAGAAAATTTAAAATAAAATGGTTTACCAGAAGTCCCTACATAAATAACATGGTAAGTAACCTATAAAGCTGAAAATTTAAATACATATAACCTTTATCATTTGACAGATAAAATTACAAACAATACGTCAGAATATTAAGGAAGGCCACATAAATGTTGGTAAAAAATTGTCCCTAAAGATTTGATGCAAATAATATTACATAAGTATTTTCCGTTAGATCATTATATCGGTAGATTATCAGAGATAAATAATTTTGAATTACCGCAGGTATCCACTGTGAAAATATCAGTTTAAACAAAAATGAACGGAAAAAGTTAAAATACATTTTTTTACGTTTTATTTTTTGTTTTTTTTAAGTATATAAATATAGAATACGTGAAAAATTTATCATTTGCAAGCAGGGCCGCGTTAAGGCATGTGAATACCCTAGGCATATTTTTTTTGCCGCCCCCTTAAAATTTAAAATTTGAACTTATTATAACAGCATAATATTTATTAGACAGTTTTTTGTTCTTCATTTATTATTATTCTTTACTCTCTTGTATTCTATGCGGCACTTAAAAATTGTTTACGTTTTCTACATAATGTAATATGATTTTTAAATAAGTACAATTTACAATCAAGTTTCTATTTATGTTACATTTTTTATTATAATTAATACATAGTATTTTTGCCGCCCCCTAAAAGACTGCCGCCCTAGGCAGCTGCCTTTCTTGCCTAATGGATAAATCGGCCCTGTTTGCAAGACACTTGAAAATTAATCCGCTAGTGACAGTAATTCTGTGAAAAAACGATGAAATCTAATTAAATAAAACAAAATACAGTAATATGGTATTGCAAAAAAATAGTACCTACCATTTTATAGAGATTACTAATCGTTAATTAGTTAGTCATAAAAGCAAGAAATAAGTCTATAGAACTTATAAAACAATTGATTAAGTTACATTTTTTTCAAAAATACTAAAAACTGAAATTAGAATAATTTTTTGAACAAACAAATATCTATATAATTCTGTTTGCAATTTAAATATTTCAGCTGATAAAAAAGTTGTTTTTTATGAAATTTAAGTATTTTAACAGATTGATTGCAGATTTTGAAATTACCGAAAGTTTAAAAAAATGTAAGTAATGTTTTTAAGATTATTAAGAAGTGTCGTAGTAATTTTTTTAAATTGTTTTTAATATTATAATATTATTGGGTTATATTACTACGTATGTTGTTTTACTACAATTCTGATGACCCACAGTTCCATGCGAGACTTGTCAATGTTGTAATTCTTTTTGTTAATTACGAGAAAGAATACCCCTAGTTAATTAAAATGATAAATAAAAGATTTTTAATTATACCCAACATAATGTCCTTCTTTTGAAAAGCGGAAAAGGAAAGAAGAATTATTGTACCTATACTTTTTAAACGTTTATTTTTAATTTATAAATAGACATACGTATTCCAGTCGGTTAAGAAAAATACGAAATGAAAGAATACATAAATTTATGTTGGCTTAGATATTTACAACGCATAGGTTGTGTTTTTACGTAACAATAATAATTGATTCGTGACCTTATGGTCACATACAATATGGCTATTGCTGTAAATTGATTATATTTACGTTCCTAATTTACCCTGTGTATTAGATATTTTACGAATCTTGGCAAATATGTGGTTAATTGGTATAACAATGTTACAGTGTTGATTAGGAATTTACCAAATTGTTGCAGTTAATTAACATTGATGATGAAATTATTTTAATTTGCCTGAATTGTTTTCATAGTAAATAATTATTATTAAATAATTGGTTAATTATGTTTACAAATTTGATAACATTGATAAACAAGTTGTTAAATACAGAAACAATGTAACAAAAAACATAAAAAACAACATGTACTACGGTAAATACAGAAATTCCTAAACAACAGAAATGAAATAGATATTTTCGATACAAGTTAGGAAAACTAACATATTTCCATTCAAGGCGAAGTTTTACGATCGAGGCCGAAGGCCGAGATCGTAAACCGAAGCCGAGAATGGAAATAGATAGTTTTTCACGCGTATCGAACAATATTTTTTCTAATTATGTTTCAAAAAGAACCGATAACATACTTTTTATACCTAAATTAAAATGAATTTACTAAAAAATACTTTATGAAAATAGAAACATACTTAAAATTTAAATTTTTTTGGTACCAACCGTGGGTGCGGTTGGTACCCACGCTGTGGTTAGTTAGTTAGTTAGTAATATCAGGTTTAAGGTGGCAGTTACAAATTGAATAGGTTAGTGAACACACGTTTTTTTAAAAATTATTTCAAGTGCCAGTTACAAAGGAAAGAGGTTAGTGAACACACGTTTTTTTTAATTTATAGTTTTACAATTTGTGTTTTTAGAAAAAATGTCTTCTGATATGTCGGAATGTTCGGATGTTGAGGAATCTGCGGCATTGGCGATTCAATTGCGGATTTTTTAAAATTGCCAAATTCCAGCACTTATACTGGGCATTGCTTTAGACGCACATCGGCTACGTTGTTGGCGGATGCAGGTGGAGACATCACAGCCCTTAAGCGACATGGGGGATGGAAATCTACGACTGTCGCGGAGGGGTACCTCGAGCACTCTGTGCAAAATAAATTAAAGGTATCTACAAAAATTTTAGGTGGCTCTGATGTTCACGTTGGAGCTTCCACATCTAAGATTGATCCGGATGCTGGGAACACATTTAATAATTGTTCAAATGTAACGGTTAATGTTTATTATAAATAAAGCAGATTTGTGTTTCTGACTATTTCTTTCTTTCCCGCATACTTTTGGAAGTGTGCGGAAAAAAACTACTTTTCCGCACACTGTGCGGAAAAGTAGTACTTTTCCACACACTTTTGAATATCACAAAGTAAGACTTTTTGAAACATGATTAGAAAAAAAACTTATTTTAGAGGAATTTTTTTACAAACTTTCTTATCCATTACATTTTTACTTGTTAAATATTTATTTAGACATGAAAGGTAACAGAACTATTTGTTAGTGTTGATACAAAATTCCTTAAAATGTATTTATTGAATGAAATTCTATGTTGTCATGACATACAAGTATTTCCCAAGAGAAGTTAAAATAATTAAAGTAAAACACGAAAATTTACGTCGTATGATATAATAATTATATTGGTGCAGTTAGTAATATAAATGAAAAAGAAATGAATATTTTTTAATTCATTAAAATTGAGATATCATTGAGACATTAATGAAACGAGTATTGCGTTATTACGAAGACATGGGTTTCAAATTAGTAATAAAATATTTATAACTTTAACGAACAATTTAATGAATGTTAGTATTAATGCTTTATAAAGTTTGAGCAATGTTATTCGGTTTCTTGTAAGAAATAATAATAGAAGTAACGAAAATGTTGTAAATGTGAACAAGTCGAAAAGTTTTGACGATTTTTCTACAGACAAGTCTGTAATGGAATCTATTGAGGAACAAGATTTCTTTGAAAATTAACTAATATCCTTATGATCAAAGAAAGATGGTATAAAATTCGCTTGAATAACCACAGAGGACCTTCAAAGGATGTATAGTAACCTACATGCCGCCTATATCGATCGTCGTAGGGCGTGGTATGGACCTATGTGATTGTCCTATATATTCAAATCAATCAAAACTTGAAACATGGCCAATGACACTGACGATGTCAATAAACGCGCTTTCTTAAATGTATCGATATTGAATAATTTTAAGTGATTGCCGCATCTATACCATGTTCAATACCCATAATTCAACTGAAGACCGGTAAGTTTTCAAAAATTCATATACTTTGTGTACATTTTTTTGATAAAAATATTATTTTTAGATCGGTATTATAAATTAACGTAGAAAATTTGCTTTCGTTGCTGATTGTTTTTCCCTACAAGTGAGTAAAGTAAGAAAATATTATTACGATTAAACCGAATGAACGAAACGCAGCATTGTAGTTTTTAAAATCTTAAAAGTAAGTAATAAAAATTTTAATTTATTAGCTTACCGGAACATACAACAGATTGATCCATAACAAACAATTATTTGGTTATCTGATAAAGTTAAAAAGTGGACTATCTCCATATCTGGATCACTGACATTACAATGGACACATATTAAAATTGTAATCACAAACAATGAAAGGGTTTAATCACTTATTTATATTTTAATTAAAAAAATAAAACATCGTGCATTTTGGAGCCACAATTCGCATTATAATTTGCGAGATCGGCGGCTAAGAAACACTGTGGCGCGACGGCGAGCATACCGGCGCTTAATTTTCAGCGCCCTCATCCAACATAAAATATTACTAAAATCGGACGCTATAGCACTACACTGCAGAATTAGATTTTATTTTTCATTCCGACGCTCAACCATACAAGTTAAACAACACATCCGTTTTACGTCTTATGGATGGGATGACACTATCTAAGCTTACTAAAAATAAATTAATGCTTCGCCTTCACATCATCTTACAGCATCAAGCTGAATTTTTAAAATGTATTTAAAACATTTTCCCAACCACTCCAAATAGATACGGCATTAAAATTTAAAAATTAAATTTTTAGCAAACAGCAATAAAAATTTTCACATCACACAACTAAAATTATTCAACATTTCGGTACAACTGCCTAGATATAGGAAGTAATAGGTGCACGCATTCAAAAAAATTATTTCATAACTTTGTTAAATTCAGTAAGAAGTTTTAAAAACTTAACTGAAAGGAATTTTAAAATAATTGTTTGAACAATTTTTACTCAATTTAACAAATTTCACATAAACTGTGCCCTGGTAAGCTTCGTAAAGTTAAAAATGAAAAACACGCAACTTACCAAGTAAGTAGAAGCAGCATTTTGACGGAAGAAACTTTCAAACTTTAAACCATTAAATTCACTCAAATTTAAATCAAGCGTTTCGAAAAATTAAACATTAAAATATTTTGTCGTAACGTAAACTTTGTCTCGTTTGGCGTGTATCTCATTAATAGTGAAATAAGCTCGTGCGGCAAGCAAAGACTAAAATATAATGGAAGGGTCCAACTGTCGATAAGCTAATGCGAGTTGCCCGTACTGAAAATGTTTTCAGCTTATTTCAGGAGAGCAGTAGAGTTTGAAGCTGCTTTGTGTGTTGTCTATCTCTAATTTTTAGGGCTGACATAACATTGGCAAAAGAACATTATTTTATTATTAGTTAGTGACAAATATTATATTATTTACGCTTATTAAAATATTTTAAGCGTAAAGTATTTTCGAAATAAACTTTTATAAGACAAAATTCAAAAAATTTAAGTTAATTCAACTAGCTAAAAAAACCCTAATTTTAAATTTCCAAATTTCCAAAACTATATAACAAAATTATGAACAATTTAAAATTTAATAACGAGCTTATAAAAAAAAATTAGGAGTTTAAAAATAGATGCCGTAATTTCTAATGACATGACTAACATCATATTAAAATTTCAAATTTGTGCGTCCATAGGTTTCTAAGTTAACTATGTAACCCTCTTTCGGTTTTTTACTTTTTACTTTTTTAAAAATTTTTTAATTTTTTATTTAATAATTTTTCATTCTTAATTATTTGTACTAGTTCGATTTTCGCTAAAAAAATTACGAATGGGATATTTAAACAATCAAAACTATAAATAAAAAATTTGAGCCATTAAAAATAGGAGATGCTTTCCGTATCACAATGCGATAAATATAATTCCAAAATTTCAAAAAAATCCATTTAGCCGTTTTTGAAATGACTATGAAAAACCTTGAGCGCAACGCAAAATCCCAGCCTTAAGTTCTAAGTAAATATTTAAATTTTGGTAGTTAATTATTTATCACATTGTTTTTATAGTTAAGCCAGTGATAAATGTATTTTTATCACAATAAGTCCCCCATTAGTAATCAAAACCAGGAGAGTTCAAAAATGACTCTGACCAGTTTTTATCTACTAGTTCGAAATCAGCGATAGATCAAAAATCTTGAAGAGGTTCGGCATAAAGAATAAATAATATTTTTTTATACTCTTATCTTGCACCATTTTCGAATTATTATGGAAAAACTTTAAAATATAAAAATCATCGTATTTTTGGTACCAGCAAGTCGTAATTTTGTAAATCACAGTAAATATTGCATTGAAATCACCAAATCGTCACAATAATTGTTACTGTAGATTTGAATTTGATACCGTTACAACTGGAATCAAAAACTGAACTAATGTATGTATGCATTAGCGAAAACGCAAGAATGACTGATCCAAATTCAAAAAATTGTGTTTTTCAGGTTCTACTAACGCAAAGGACCTACTACTGAAAGTAAGTACAGCCGGTATAGGATATTTTATCGTCATCATTTCGCCGTCCACCATTTCGCCGTCAGAAATTTATTGTTCAGTTTTTTCAAGAGGAGAGAAGCAAACTCGTAATTATTTTAATATACAGTGTACAATATGAGATAATAAAATTTAACAATTAAAAATTAACAGATTTATTAAACAAAATAATTTCTTTATTATTGCACCCAGAATAAGTTCTTGTAGGTTGTACAATCGAGAATTCATTATCGTTGTTGTTTTGTATTATATTTATTGCCGAAGTATAGCATACACATTTTTATTTCTTATATTAAATATTTGTTCAAAAAGCAAATAAAAAATTTAGTACAGCTTAAACTCACATTTAAACTTTCTTCGGAAAACAGAGAAAACAATACTTTCCGAACGTCTTTTCGGGTGAGAAAACGAAGGATTCTCTAGTTCTTTTAAAAATAGACTAGTAGTGTAACTTTCATTTGAGCTAACTTATCAAGTGTCTTCATTACAGTAGGTATCAATATCCAAATGATAAAAGTAATATACTTGAAATTTTGGTTACTGTCAGTTAATCGATACCACGAATTTAACTTTTTCCTATAGACTATTAGAAAAAGGATAATTTTCTGAGCATAAAAAATATTATTGTCGATTATCCATTAGTTTTCGAGAAAACGGCATTTAAAAATCGAAATTTTACATTCATTTTAGATAGGGATTTTTACGTACACTGGTATTCTGTTACCTGTAGGTATGCTCAGATATACTCTTAGGGATAGCTGTCACATGCGATTGGTTCGTGAACGACCTACCAAAGACGACTGGAACAATTGGCGCATTATACGCGGACGATAACGCCACTTTATCCACTTCGCTTTTTGCTCTCGATTCGGCATTAGTCGCATCCGAGAAGCTGTAAACGCCCTGGAATTTGGAATTTGGAATTTGGATTTGATCAGCAATCTTACCACTATCTTGTGCACCTGGACTACAGATAATTTTGATAAATTTACTAACTATTTTTGAGTGTCAAGTAAGTATAAAAAACATCTAGAATTTATTTGACAGTTTTGTTTTACTAAAACATTATAACTGATCATTTTTTTTTAGTGAACAAAATTATATAACTAATAAAAGCAAAACTTGTGTATAGCAACCTCTTTGTACAACTAATATTTCATTTTTTTCACGGAAATTTTTAAAAATGACAGATATTATATTAAATTTTTATTCAAAAAGAAAAGCAAACTAGAACTCAGCTTAATGACTACATGTAACTCCTATATTTTATTTATATTTTTTATATTTAACACCAAATATTCTACCTATACAAGGTGTCCTTGGATACACTTTAGATAACTTAGTCGGTGATAGAGGACACTTTTCTAAGAAACATTTTTAATAAAAATTTTTTTCTAAATTCAAGCCTTCGAGAGTTGAGCCTCTTTAAAGTATTTTTTTTAATTTCCACCCTCACTTGGCCAGTGCTTTAAAGAAGCACTAAATCTCAAGGGCTTGAATTTAGAAAAAAAATGTTGTTGTGTAACTGTGTGTAACTTTTAGTGTCTTCTATCACCAACTAAGTTATGTAAAGTGTATCCCGGACACCCTTGTCCCATGTATCCCAAAATACATTTGCTATTCCCATGAAACTTGCGTAATCCAGGCGGTTTAGCTGTAAAATTGATATCTGTGCTAGATACATGCTTTACGAAAAAAGTTTTTTTTTGAATTAACACTTGGTAGTTACGCTATGATACACCTGGAGGAGTTCGTGAACACCTTTTATATCAGGTGTTGACTCAAATGAGAACAACACCTGATATAAAAATTGTACATCTGTAAATTTTTCTACCTTAAAAATTGTATACATTTTTAAGTACAAATTTTTCCCCGGGAGGTCTAATCCATGAAACGTTATCGTCCAATGACAAATCATTTTCATTACTTTTATTCTATTAAGATTCTACGTCGTCCATTTCATCATGAATAGCAATTATATGTAGCTGCGGCATTCAAGCAGGGGATGTTTTTTCCACAATTTATGATCCGGAAAGAATTAGGCCTCCTAATCTAATTGTAATCTAATTTAAATTTTTAATTTCATCTAAAAATATTCACTTGTATCAAAGTAAAATTTTGTAAAATTAAAAAAAAAATTTTGTTCAAATATGGGACGACTTTTGAAAATTATAATAAAATCATTTATTTTAAATCAATTTAATTAATTCTAGCAATTATAACATCTTATAAAATAAATTCTGAAATCTTATTTTCAATAGAACAAAAATTTTCCTACCGCTTCTGGCGGTCATCTTGACAAAAACCGTTTATAGTATTACTGTGAAAACCAGTAAATTCAAAATTATTTACAAATCAACAACAAATAAAATTTTTCCAAAAAAATATTAACTTGACAGAAAAATCAAAAATCCCATAGAAAATTTTGAAACATGACTGTTGTTATGTATATACTATTTGTTTCAGTTTAGTCAACGTTAACGCAGTAACTTTTTCATTACAGATTTACTTTAGCTTTTAACAAATTATAGCATATTATTATTCTTGTGATTATATCAGTATAGGGAACAAAGCGCCAGCAATGATCACATTTTTGTCACCCAATGCTTCAATATTATTATTTGCAAATATTCTAATTGGGAAAATAGAAATATTTCTGTTTGAGAAAAAAAATCATCTTATAGTGTTCATTACCAGCGAAGTCACCCTATGTAATTTAAAAATAGTAACATACAAATAAACTAAATATTGTAGTAAATTTAGGATAATGTACTAATATTTACTACTGAAGCTTCGCCCTAGCATAATATTTTAGTTTAAATATTATTGCCACAACATTTTTTTACAAAATATTTGAACAAATCATAATTAATACTTTTTTTTCAAAGAGTATATACAATCTGTTCAAATAGAACAATAGGTAAATGGTATAATTAAAATAACATGTCATGTAGAAAATACTCCATCGAGTATTTTCTTTAATTATTTACGGTAATCAGCCATTAAGCAAATCTGGTAGAGAGATCGGATGGTTTGAAACGCTTCAGTCTTCTTAGTTCGTCTGTGCTGTCTAGTAATTTGTTAGCTAGTTTGTTGGGATGGATGATCAATCTATTTTGGTATGTAGTGTGGAAATTTTGAATTTCTTCATAAACAGATGTAATACGTAGATCACGTTTGATGTTGATGTTTGGTACATACCAAGGGGCATTTACAATAATTGTTCTAAGTGCTTTATTTTGAAACCTTTGCAATATTTCAATATTAGACGAACTAGCAGTCCCTCACAGTTGAATACCGTATGTCCATACGGGCTTTATAATAGACTTATAAGTAAGGAGTTTATTTTCCAGTGACAATTTCGATCTTCTGCCAATTAGCCAATATAGCTGACTGAATTTGATACCAAGTTGTTTACGCTTGATGAAGATGTGTTTTCACCATGTCAATCGTCTATCAATATGCATGCCTAGATATTTTGCGTCTTCAGTTTGTGGTAAAAAGGTGTTGTTTAATTTTACGGGTGGACAAGTGTCTCTTCGCATTGTGAAGGTAACATGTGCAGATTTAGTCTCGTTGGCCCTATTCTCCATTTTTCCAGCCATTCTTGAATTTTATGTAAATTATGTTGAAGGTTTTTTGAGGCCAGCACTGGATCAATGTGAGACGCAAGCACAGCCGTATCATCAGCAAACGTGGCCACTGTCATTAATCTTGTTGTTGGGAGGTCGGCCGTATACAGCAAGTAAAGCACCGGTTCGAGCACACTCCCCTGTGGAATGCCAGAATTAATTGAATATAAGCCTGTATATGTATATGCACTAATGGAAGGACAAAATAAAGAACAACAATACAATAGTGAGAGCTCAACTACTGGATAAGACTCAAACAAACGACAGGGTGATTTTGAAATATTCCGTAGAAGCAAAAAGTTTATAAGAACCCCAGTTAAAAGCTCAGGTAGTATTGATGGTGAGATGGAGACCTTAAAAAATATGATAGGGCAACTGCTAACCGAAGTTAAAGAGATTAAGAACGGACAACAAATATATGAAAGAGATATCAAGACTTTGAAGGAGGAAAATAAGATTCTCAAAGAAAGAGTTTTAACTCTTGAAAATAGAATAAACCAAACTGGAAAAAGGCAGAAAAAGAATAACATAGTTGTAAAGGGCATGAATGTGAACGATGTAATGATAGGGAAAGAGGTGGAAACATTTTTTAAGACAGAACTGGATCTCAATATAACAATAAGATCAGCGGAGGTAATAAAACCGAAAGCCGCTAAACCTTTTGTGCTGGTGAAACTGGACTCCTGGCAAGATAAAGCTATGGTAATGAAGGCAAAAACTAAGTTAAGGGGTACGAATAAGTACATCGACGATGATTTGAACAAAAAATGCAAGCCAGTTTGAGAGAAATTGCCAAACTAGAAAGGGGAAAGGGAAGGGATGCAAAAGTGGGTTATGGTAGGGTTTATATAGATCGTGAACGCTGGGATTGGGACCAACAATCGAGGGATATAGTCAAAAATAAGGCAGTCTCTACAACAAAAAACTAACGATACATATACCAGAATCGAAACCAATTATGACAAAAAAAGCGATGAAAAGGACAAACGAAAATGGAAATGATAAAGATAAAGATGCGATAGAAATTCTGTGGTTAGCAACATGGAATGTTAGAGGAACTTTTTCGGAAGGTGCAATGAAGATTTTGGTAGGACAATTAAAGAAATATAATATCGATATAATAGCATTACAAGAAACTAAACAGAGAGGAACCGAGATAACCGATATAGAAGAGTACACTTTCTTTGGAAGTGGAGGAGAAAATAGAAGATTTGGAACGGGTTTTATGATCCATAGAAGACTTAAACAAGCGGTAATACAGTTTAGACCAATAACAGACTGAATGTGTTACATACGAGTTGGAGAACCTTCACTTTTGATCGAACTAGACTTTAAAAAAGAGCACATAAAAAATTCATCATTTTTGCACAAGAGGCAAACATCGAAAGCTTAGTTTTATAAATGTACATGCACCTACAGAGGAGAAAGATGAAGAGGAAAAAAACGAGTTCTACGAAAAACTAGAAAAGCTATTTGAAGAAATACCAAAGTACGATATTAAAATGGTCTAGGAGACTTCAATGCCAAATTAGGGAGGGAAGAAATGTACAGGCCGACCATAGGACGGTTCAGTAAACATACCGAGAGTAAACATCGAAAGCTTAGTTTTATAAATGTACATGCACCTACAGAGGAGAAAGATGAAGAGGAAAAAAACGAGTTCTACGAAAAACTAGAAAAGCTATTTGAAGAAATACCAAAGTACGATATTAAAATGGTCTAGGAGACTTCAATGCCAAATTAGGGAGGGAAGAAATGTACAGGCCGACCATAGGACGGTTCAGTAAACATACCGAGAGTAATGATAATGGTATCAAATTAATCGCCTTTGCAAAAAGAACATGAAAATTAGCTGCACTCATTTTGAACACAAAGATATTTATAAAGGAACGTGTAGAACGCCAAATGGTGAAATAACGAACCAAATAGACCACTGTTTAATTGAATCACAACACGCTAAACAAATTAAAAATGTACGAAGTTACAGGGGAGCTGATGCAGACTCGGACCATTTTCTATTAAGAATTAAGCTGAAACAAGAAGTAGCAAAGTGCAAAATAACAAAAGAAAAGACATATAAGTATGAAGTTGCACAATTACAGGAAGAAAGCACCCAAAACAAGTATAAAAATATGATAGGAGATGGTTTGAGTATTTCAAAACAGATAAATAACGTTAACAATAAATGGAAGACAGTAGAAACAATAATACAAGAGGCAGCTGAAAGATCCATGACACGTAAAGCAGCTGTAAAAAGAAAAGACTGGTTTGACGAAACATGTACAAGAGCAATTAGAGAAAGAATGAAAAGCAGAGAGAACATGATAAAAAATAACACCGAAGAGAACAAGGAACTTTATAAAAAATTGCGCAGAGAAGCAAAGCGAATATGCAGGAAAGAGAAACGCAAATACAATGAGAATAACATAAAGCTTTTAGAGGACAAACTAAAAAATAAAGAAATTAGAAACTTCTACCAAGAAATGAAGAAAATAAAGCTAGGCTACAAAAGTATTACGACAGTATATAGAAACAAAGAAGGTGAACTAATATGCGGAGAAAAGGATATTATGGAAGGCTGGAAAGAATTTTTCAAAGAGCTGCTGAATAAAGAATATAGAAACGACGACGAAGAAAACAAGGATGAAAGCAGAATGGTTCAAAACCCAGTAATAGTCGAACCACCAACTGTTACAGAAATCATAAAAACAATAACGAATATGAAAAACAGTAGAAGCCCTGGGGAAAATGCAATTAGATCAGAATTGATCAAATACGGAGGAGAAAACTTACAACTCGAAATAGCAAATCTGATACAAAATATATGGGACGAAGAACAAATGCCGGAAAGCTGGTCAAACGCAATACTATGTCCAATATACAAAAAAGGAGACAAAATTAATTTCGCAAATTATAGAGGAATAGCTTTGCAAGACACGGTTTACAAAATACTAGCCACAAAAATAAAAGAAAAAATAAATGATTATGCCGAAGAAGTTGTTGGTGACTACCAGTGTGGTTTCAGAAACAATCGATCTGTAATGGACCAAATATTCACCCTGAAGCAAATACAGCTGAATTGCTACGAACACAAAGTAACACTATACACCATTTTTATAGATTTCAAACAAGCGTATGACACGGTAAATAGATATAAACTATATACCCAATGAAAACTTTGGGAATACCGGATAAAATAATAAGGTTAACAAGGATGACTCTCAAGAAGACTAAAAGATATGTAAAGATTGCAAACAAAATATCTGAGAGTTTTGAAGTTGAAGGTGGTTTGAGGCAAGGAGATCCTTTATCGGCGGTTTTATTCAATTTGGTATTAGAAAAGATAATCAGAGATAGTGGAATAAACACAAGCGGAACAATATACAACACAAACCACCAGTGCTTGGCCTACGCCGACGATATTGCGCTAATTTCAAAAAGCCGTCAAGACCTACAGAAAATGATTAGGAACCTTATTAAGGAAGCACAGAAAATGGGAATGCTAATTAACGAAGCAAAAACCAAATATATGGTTATGGGCGCAAAGGACAACGGACTTACTGAGAAAAGACTTGCGGTTAAAGTAGGAATGAAAGAGTACGACTTTGAAAAGGTAGAAAGTTTCATATATTTGGGAACCTTAATAACGAATAACCTCAACAACAGTAAAGAGATCGACGCAAGAATAAGTGCCGCAAGCCTAGGTACAATATTACGTAACAAACAAATATCACAAAGAACAAAAATACGAATCTACAAGACAGTGATAAGACCGGCGGTACTATACGGTAGTGAAACGTGGACACTAAATAAAAACGATAGTGAAAAGGTAGCACGGTGGGAACGGAAAATACTGAGAAGAATTTATGGCGGACGACAAATAGATGGTGTATGGTACAGGCTCGTTAACGGGGAGGTAATGAGTCGTTGCGGAGAGACTAATATAAATGGAATAATTAAAGCCCAAAGGATCAGATGGTTGGTACCAAAAGAAGAGGAAGACCGAGAAAAGGATGGCTGGATGCTGTAGAGGAAGACCTGAGGACAATGGGTGTGGAAAACTGGACAGTTCTGGTGAAAAATCGAAAGAGATGGAGACAGATTGTTCAAGCCATGGGCCTACAAGGCCTGTAGAGCTCTATTATTATTATTATATGCACTTTGATATTTAACTAGGAAATGTCTATTTTTAAGGTAGGATTTTAGTATCTGATAAAAAGAATGAGGAAGATTGTTTTTAAGTTTGTAGAGTAGCCCGTCGTGCCACACTTTATCAAAGGCCTGGCTGATATCCAAAAATGCAGCAGAGCAGTACCTTTTATGTTCCAGATCGTTAGAAATTTTTTTTGTTATCCTATGCACCTGTTCAATTGTACCGTGCCGATCACGAAATCCAAACTGATGACTCGGAATAAGTTTTCTTTCTTCCAATATTGGCTTTAGTCGTTTAAGGAGCAGTTTTTCGAAAATTTTTGAGAGTACTGGTAGAAGACTTATTGGTCTGTAAGATGCTATTTCTTCAGGTTTTTTTCCTGGTTTTGGGAGGAGAATTATTTGTGCAACCTTCCACTGGTTAGGAAAATAGTTCGATCTCATGCTCGCATTATAAATAAATGTTACAAATTTTAAGCACTTCGGTGTTAGATAACCTTGCCCGTTATCAGGTCAAAGCCGGGCGCTTTTTTGGAATTTATTTTATGTGCGATGACTTGTTGCACTTCTTTAATTTTGAAATTTTTAACCGGCAAGTCCATCTGGAATGGTGCGTTCAAATAATGTGACATCTCCACTGAATTGTAACACGTTGTGGAAGGAAATGGTTTAAAAACATTTTCAAGATGTTCTGCAAAAGCCAGAGCTTTTTCTTCGTCGCTTCTTGCCATTTTCCTGTACTTGTTCTAATTGGTGGTACAGCTTGTTTCGGGCGTTTAATGTTTCTTGTTGCTTTCCACAAAGAGTAATCATTTGTCTCCGTTGCTGAGAGGTTACTAACATAGTTGTTAAAAGTTTCATTGTTGAGGTTAGATAGAAACGTTTTCAGTTCTTTACTGGCTTTATTCCATTTTCTCTTGTCTTCTATTGTTATTATCATTTGCCATTACTTGCGTGCTTTTCTTTTTTCTGCAATTTTCTGCTTGATTATTATCGGAGTTTGTTCTTTTATGTGTGTTTCATTGCAATCGGGAGTAGCAAACCAGGCTGCATTTTGGATAGTTTTCGTCAAATGTTCGACTGCATCTTCTAGATTTTCTTCTGATTTTAAAGCTATGTCTAAATTAATTTGTTCATCTAATTTTGTTTTAAAAATTTCCCAGTTTGTTTTATTGCTATACAAATTTGGTTGTTTCCGCTTACCAAGGATTTCCGAAAACACCGTCAGCAGAATAGGAGTGTGATCGGATGTCAAATCTAATGAGGATTCCATCTTGCATTGTTTTGTGTTGATGCCTTTTGTTACGCAGAAATCGATCAGGTCAGGTATCTTACTTCTCTCAGTGAGCCAGTATGTTGGTTGGCCTGTTGATAGATATGACATATTGTTGTTTCTTACCGCTTCCAGCAATTCTTTGCCTTTTGTGGTTGTAAGCCTGGAGCCCCACTCAACATGTTTTGCGTTAAAGTCACCTCCAGCTATAAATCTGTTTCCCAGAGTTCTGAAAAAATGCTGATAATCTGTTTTCTTGTTGCTAATATTTTTCATATTAATTGAAAAGGTTCACAATATATTTAGAATTATGATTAGTCTTATGATTAGGTACTTACAAGTGTTTACAAGGACGATTAACAAATTTGACAAGCATATTATCTAATTTTTTTAGGTCAATTCTCAAAATCATCATTGTACACAACTTTGCGGACATAACCTGAAAGTAGTCATCGTCGCCTACTTGTAGTTCTAAGGTAGGTGATGGGAATATGCGCATGCTAAAGGAAAACCTTAATATAAAATAGAAATAACGGGTTTTCATAACAGTTTTGTGACATGGATATTTTCGAATATCTCTAGTAACTACTTCTGAAATAAATTTTACAATAATATAATTTATTTTTTTTATTTATATTTTTTGTAAACCAATCCAACTGAGCATATTAGCAACATATGATTATAATATGCCCACCTGGTATGGGTTTATGATGTACATAGCTAGTAAGGTTTGAAAAATGAAACAAAATTTTAACTTTTTATTTTGTTATTATTGAAGATTAATGAAAATGCAAAACTAAAAATGGTTTAAAATAAAAAATAATTCTAACAGAAAGAATTATTTAAAAGTTTTATTAACTGCAGTGTTTTTACTGATACAATTAGTAAATTAGAAAATTAAAAATTTTTTATGTGCGGAGCACATTGGACAAATAAAAATTGATTTATCATTTTTCGTACGTCCTACACATTCTTCATGCATATACATTAAAGAAACTGTCTCTAACAAACTAAACGCACGTCGTTTGTGCTCGTAGGCATATTAACAACACCGCATGTAGATACATTTATGCATGTTTTTATAGAAATACAAAATATATTTATAAGAACCATGCATCTAAAAGAATTAGAAGAAAACATACATTCATATGCCATAGTTACATTTTTGAAAAGCGGCTTCACTTAAACTTGAGGTAGATCAAAGTTTTTGATTTGCTTGTAACACAAGACGTCGAAATAGTAACATGCACTTTGTAACCAGTCAATAAGCATATTGAGGTTAGATCTGCTCAGGGTGATGGTATATTATGTAAATTGAAGCTCCTACGGCCTATATATATTTTTTCGTTTTAAATTATGTGAAATTTCAGTTACTGGGCATATTATCCACATGGTCATATTCCCATCACCTACCTTAGCAAAATAACTTGAAATTTCGTTTGCAACAAAACTCAAAAATGAATCTCAACAAATCGTTTCTGTATGGAATTTGCTTTGCTTCAATCACCTGGATAATTTCTTTATACCTGTACTGGCAAGTGACCACAGCTCATGATCTCAATACGACCCTTCCCCCTAGCAGTTACAAGCGGTACAGTAACAGAAATGCAATTTTATCCAACAAACATATTTTTTTTCGAATTATTAACAGAGTTTTATTTTGCAGTTCTAAATGAGATTAGGTTAGTTAAAACTGTCAAGGAACAACAGATACACATAGATGGTTGCAAGATGTATTCGCTTAACGTTAAATTGGGTTACGTGCGGTACCCGACACTAGAAACAAACTGTAAGTTACTCTTATAACAAGAAAACCAACAATATTTAGTTTAAAAATATTTTAGTTGCGAAAATGTGGTGTATTCTGCTGATTTACCATCTGCATCTGTGATTATTTTTTTTATAACGAACACTAGACAACCCTAATACTCCTTCTTATCTTTTAAACGAAATTATCCTTATTGACGATTACAGCGATTTTGAAGATCTGCATTCCAATTTAACGAATTTCATTGAAAATAATGATGAGTTGAAGCGTCTTGTTAAGTTGGTTAAGACTGAACAGGGGGAGGGATTAATTAGGGCAAGGATGTTTGGTGCCGAAGAGCCATGAGACAAGTTTAGGTGTTTCTGGATAGTCACATAGAAGTAAACTTAAATTGGATTCAACCTCTGTTATCGCGGATTAAACAAAGCAATGCTAGTGTAGTTAGACCTGTTATAGACATCATTAATGCCGACACGTTTGGTTACACTTCTATAGTCCACTTGTTAGAGGTAGATTTAACTGCGGTTTACACTTCAAATGGGAAAATTTACCTACCGGTAATGTACTTTTTAATTTAAGTATTTATTATTAGTATTTGATACCTTCATTTTCTTATGTTTAAATGAAATATAGAATAGAAATCTAATTTTTGACAACTTTAACTGAAGGAGCCTTGGCAGCGGGAGGAGATTTTGTTAAACCGATCAAGTCGCCTACAATGGCAGGTGCTCTGCTTGCAATAAATAGAAATTATTTTATGAAGATGGGCAAAAACGATGCTAGAATTTAGATATTGGGCGGTAAAAATTTGGAAATATCTTTCAGAATTTGGATTTGTGGTGGAAGAATTGAAATTATTTCTAGTAGTAGGGTCAGGTCAGACACGTATATCGTCGGCTTGGAGCAAAAACAAGATAACTCCATTTTTGGACAAAATGAGTTATCTACACGATTGGATACGAATCATACTTAACTACGTTCTGGCAAAATCAGATAAATTTTTATTAAGATATTTAGTTTTGAATAAGTACAGTTTTGAATAAGTACACTTTTACATCGTCAAATCAACATTCAAGTCGCATTTTCTCAAAACTATCATTTTGGAGTTATCTTGTTTTTGCTCCAAGCCGACGATATTATAGACAGAGGCAAAGCCGAACCTAAGGGTGGAGCGAGTGGAGCGGCCGCTCCAAGCTTCGCAGTGCGAGGCTTTTGTCAGCGCGAATTTCCACAGCTTTATTAGAATTATCCACAGCTTATGATCTATTATTATTTAAATTCACATTAAAATACAATGACATTTAAATTACTTATTAGTTGCGCGCCCAGTAACGGATCATTTGGATACTCGGCCAGTAATATACTATTTTTCGTATAGCTCGAAATCATTACTTGATATTTTTTCATTGAAAAAATGATGAAAATATTTAATATAGCGTAAGGAACTTCGTTCCAAACGAGGGTCTCATGACACCTCTTGTTTACTGCTTACATAGCATTCCTGAAATATTTTTTAAATTTTCATGAATTAATTACTTATCTGGAAAATACTCAGCTTAAATTTTTCTAAGGAAAAATTAATTGTAATCAGAACTTGGTGATTGACTCGCATCCTTAAGAAGCACAACCTTGCTTATCAATTTAGGCAAAAATTTATTCTTTCCTTAGGTGCTAAATTTCAAATTTAGAAAATCTGTCTACTATCTAGGAAAATTCTCAGAATTGTCGAGGAATAGAGATTCTACTGTATTTGCACACTTAATTGTACTGCTGAACAGTCCAGTTCTTAGTTACATTTTACAAACTTTTATTAACTTAAAGGTTCTCTTTTCGTATTTTAAAATTATTGTTTTTTTTTCATAAAACATAAGATTTTTGATTTTTGAAAAATTTATTAGTGTAATAAAAACTTGTCATTCGAGTTAAAAAATATTCGAATACAAAATAAAGAAATTATAAATAAAATTTATAATCTTTATTAAACATCCCCTAAACCCTCAAATAGAATTTTTATTACACTTAAATTTTATCAGGTTTTGGTTGACTGAAAAACTTTTAATTCGTCTGATTCTAGGTTTTTTTTATTGTATTTGTTGGTAAAAACACTACATGTTTCGGGTTAGTCCCATTCTCAAGTGTTATCTAGAGTTACAAAAAAGGTTGTTAGCCATTTACATTCTAAAATATTCAGAACTAGTCACATTTAAAAATCGATGGCTTAATTAGAAAACCACGTAACTCCAAAAATTCCATTTTTGAGATTTTGATGAAGAATGATTGTTTACCCTGAAAACTTCGTAAATCCCAAAAAATTATTTAGCCTTCTAAATAGCGAATAAAAAAAACACGTTTACATAATATGTACGTTGACATGCACAAATGATATAGTTTTATGTCTCTCTTGAAAAAAACGCTTATTTATTATTGGCTGTTACGTGGTTTTCTAATTAAGCCATCGATATATCAAATATTAAAACATTGAATCGAAGTGAGATTGAGTATTGAAGGCTTATCGTGCTTGTAGGTCTCACGTGCATAGTATCTATTAATGGTCCGGTCCCCTCATCAAATTTATTTGTTCGTTGATCAGGTTTTCTGGGTATTTCTTTAGCATCTTTTTTATCTCTATGCTTTCTCGACGGTTTATTGTTGGTTTTTTTTCATAAATATGTAGTACTCTTAGATTGTGCTCGTGTACAGGGTGGTTCAAATTCGAATGTTCTTATGGGAAATTCGGTAACTATAAGAGATATGGAAAAATGGATGGCGCATCCTCTATCTCTTTTCTTGAGAAAATCTTAATAATGAAAACCGGAATTCGATATCTTTTTTCGTTTTCGAGTTATAGCCAAAAGTTCAGTTTTTGGACTTTTCGTTAAATGTCGATATCTCGGTTGTTTGTAAAGTTATAGAAACAATATTTACACATTCTTCAGACACTTTTTTAAGGCGAATAAACTGAGCTAACGGGATTTTAAATATCTTCATTTATTTCTGAGTTATAACATAAAGTTGTGTTTTTTTAAATTGAAACCATAGTTGGCTATGACCTATTTAAATAGTGTTTTACCCTCTTTTTATATATATATAACATGTAGGGTATATTATTTCAATTTCATCCCGTTATATTAAAAAATGTTAGATAAAAATAAAAGAATATCGTAAAATTAAATGCTAGCGTTGTCAAAACAAAACACTATACAAAATCATTATTGATATCTAAAACAATTGTTTCCAATTGTTGTCAATAAGGTGTTTTTATTGAAATAATGTGAAATATATAAACTGAAATAATATTATAACAAAAATATATTAAAAATTTGGAAAACCAAATTTTAACATTTTTATCGACTGTTCTATGATAATAAAGAAGAGAAAAACTAAAAAGTTTTTGTCAAACAATCTGCTCTTGCAACTTGAAACAAAAGTTGGTGCTACTTGTTTGGCGTCAATAAAAACAGTGGCTGGATATTTGAAAGGTAGTACCTTATCTAATATGATAGGTCATCTCGACTGAAGGCTTATAAAAACTTTTTTAGTTTTTCTCTTCTTTATGAAATAAATATACCCCACATGCTATATATCATTGAAAAGGGCGTAAAAAGCTCTATTTAAATGTCATCGCCAACTATGGTTTCCATTTAAAAAAAAAACACAACTTTATGTTATAACTCGGAAATAAATGAAGATATTTAAAATCCCGCTAGCCCAGATTATTTTCCTTAAAAAAGTGTCTGAAGAATGTGTAAATATTGTTTCTATAACTTTACAAACAACCGAGATATCGACATTTAACGAAAAGTCGAAAAAGTGAACTTTTGGCCATAACTCGAAAACGAAAAAAAATATCAAATTCCGGTTTTCATCATTAAGTTTTTCTCAAAAAAAGAGATCGAGAATGCGCCATCCATTTTTCCATATCTCTTATAGTTACCGAATTCCCCATAAGAACATTCGAATTTGAACCACCCTGTACATCGTGGTCTTCTTCCAGCAAGTGGTCGGCAAAGTTGGATTTTCCTCCATTTCAAAGTCTCCAGTGGGCTGTGTGTTCTTGTTTTGAAATTGTTTGAGATTGACCAATATATTTTTTAGTGCAGCCGTTGCAACTTAACTCATATATGCCGCTTCTTTGGTGTTTTTGTGGAGTCTTTAAGTTTAGAAAGGCGTTCCCCGATGGACCCTTTGCTTTTATATAGGATATTGTGAGGTTTTTGTTGTTATGTTTGAGTTTCCTGCCCACTTTTCTGAGATGTTGTGGTAATATGGTAGGGGGAGGTAGGGGAGGAGGTTCCGTTGTTGGTGGTCTCCTTTTTTATTTTATACCAGAGCGAGTTGATGAATTCTCTGGTGTATCAGTTATTGTTTGCAATGTCTTTTATGGTGTTCAGTTCCACTTGCTGTTTTTTTGTCTAAGGGGGTATTGGTTGTTGAAAAAAAAAATTTATTACACCCAGTAAAACCAAAATAACATTGGTAAAATTAGTTTATGAGAAAAATTTATCTATAAAATGAAACACATTGTAAAGAATAAGATAGTTGGAGCTAAATCCCCCATCTTGTGCTAATTGCCACTGTATGTGAGATCCGAAATAAAGGAAATATATAATAATAATAATAGGCTTTATTGCTTTATGAATGCGTCAAAAAGAAAAAAAATGTCAATTTATACATTATAAATGGAAAAACTCATTGATGATTTGTACAGTGGTAGTTATTCCAGATGCAGTCGCAACTCATTTTTGAATCTTATTTTGTTTAGATTTTTGATTGATGTTGATAGTTTATTATCGAGTCTTAATCCTGTTGCCATTGGCATTGGTCCATCCAGTGAAAGTTTTAAACGTGTGTATAGAATGTGAATTTCATGAGATTTCCTGGTGTTGTATCCATGGACCTGGTTGTTGAGCAGAAGCAAATGTTTACGCTTATGTATATCCTTACAGACTGCATATATTGTGATGACCCGTCTGTGTCAAATTATAAAAATTGTAAAATAAATATAAATAAAACTTAAATCTTCTTCGGGCCACCCATTTTTTTATCACATGAGACTCTTCATTAAATTAAATAAATAAACACCTTTTAAAACTTAAACTCAAAACTTTTATTAACTTAACTTAAAAACTTAAATTGAATTAGAACGGACAAAAACACGTCCGCTCGCTTTGCTGTCGGCCATCAAAAAGCATACATGCACATTTTTCATTTTACAAAATTTACAAAATTAACAAAATAATACCAACATAAACATTTTTAACGATTAAAATTATACAGGACGATTAAAATTATTTACAACACAAAATTTATTTACAAAAATTAAACAATTATTTTTATCAACCTAATTAATCAATTTTGAACATGGCAATATGTACAAACAAGGCAACGTAAGCAGATGCCACTTGGCAAATAGCGGCCTACACGGCGTCTGCGGATGAACCTTCTCCATAGAGCGAAGTATTCTTTTCTGCAGCAAAAATATCTCAGTGGCATGTGTCTATGTTCCCCATACCGAAATACCATATGCAAAACGGCTCTCAACTATAGCGAGATATGCAGTACGCACTATCGACTTACTTGCACATCTTGACAGATTACGAAACAAGTAGCAATACTTACTCAATTTCTTACTACTTACTACATTCCTCTCTTAATTTTGTAGTGTGGTTGATCTATGTCAACTTATAGTCCATGTAAATTTCAAGAAATTTAGTAGACATACAGCAACCAATCGACTGTCCATCGATTGTAAGATTGTATCGATTGTAACAATATCCATCGTAGTAAGACCATTGCTAGAAGCATTTTAGGAAAAAATCTCATAATTTGGGGTTTTTCCAGGTTCAACGTCAGGCTGTTTCTTGTACACCAATCGATCATACTTCGGATAACTTGCATGCAATTGTGATACAATGCATCTTCGTCACCCAAAACACGCAGTGCATTGAAATCGTCTGCAAATTGGATTTTAAATTCCCCCCCCCCCCCCGATGAAATACTGTATCAGATCGTTCACGAACAGAAAAAGCAAGGGACCCAATGTTGACCCTTGTGGGATACCTAATATAGCATTTAAATATGTACATGTCGATTTGCTGATCCTGACATACTGTTTATGCTTGACGAGATAGTTCTGAATCCATCTCTTGGCTGGACCTCGTAGGATATCGTGATCTTGATTGAACAAAATCAACGGCGCGTAGAATAGCGTCGCTTGTTGTCCTACCTCTTCTGAATCCAAACTGACAATCGCTGAGCAGATTCCGGGTCCCAATGTCCCCATAAGTCTATTATTGTAGAAAATCACTTCGATTACCTTAGAAAACTGCGATTTGCTGCGACAAATAGGTGCGAACAGTGTACCCGTACAATAGAAAAGGACGCAGTTATGGTAACATGAGATTAATTCAACATCGTGGGATATTTTATCTTAAACACTTTGTTTTTTTTAAATAAAATTCTCGTCCGATGTATTATTATTAGAGTTTATTTATATTTAATGTTAGTATTTTATAGTTTATATAGTCATTAATTTTGTTAACTTGTTTAATTGTTACCAAAGTTTAAAAATTATTTATTACATCTGGTTATGGAGGTATGATTACATGTTGCTAGCTATTACTGTCGATGTTATATTTATGTTTTTCCTTTCAGTCTTGACGATGAAATGAATAAACTCTTTCGAAACGTCGACAAAATAACCTTATATTTTTATTGTGTCCGTTATACCCAATATCATTTTCTTAATTTGTTTTTTTTTCTTCAAATCAATAAATGCTTAATTGGCAAATGTAATAATTGCTCAGCTACATTACTGCGTACTCCTCTATTGCACGGGTACACTACTCGAACCTATTTGCCGCACTTTAACGTTTTAATAAATATTTCACTTTTTAAAGCTCGGCAACCCCTATTTTGGTCAGGTTTATTGCAGGCAACCCTATATCATCGTGTTTGCAATGAAAAAGGCGCTTATTTTGATATAAGTTTCATTTTGTAAACAAATGGGTGAAGATATCTATTTTCGACTACCTCTTTAAACCTGGCAACCCCTTAGTAGGGTCAGGAAAAAATTAGGCAACCCTACGTTAGCATATTCTATAGGCTTTATATTTTCGGTTAATATTAAATTTATTCCGTAAACACGTCGGTGCAACTTTAAATAAAAAGTCATTTTTAAATTTTTAATTAATCGTAGTTTGGCCGGAATTTTTTTAGGCAACCCATACGCGATATATTTATTAACAAACTAAATTTGATATAATGGGCGCTCCAGACTATCGCGAGAACCTCGCAAGAAGTTCTCGCGAAAATCTCGGCGAGAATAGCATCGGAGAACAAAGCGAGAACAAGGCGAGAAATGATTTTCGATCGTGTTACATCGAAAATTGGAAAATATCCACACTCACAAGATTTTCAGTACTACAGTGCAGATTTTTTAAATAAATTTCTATAATTTTTTCTAAAACGATTAACAGTTCTTTAATTTTGTGATATGTCGAAAAGTTTAAATTTTGAATTTTTGGCCCCTTTAATGGATTAGTATCATCAAAAAGTGTGATTTTTGAATTAAAGTCTATTTGTACCTGCTCAAAAATTGTACTACACATATCAGGATTTTCTGTTGCATTTACTGTCGTGCCAGTGATCATTTCTACTTCATTATTCCGATAATGTTCTTGAAAGATAATATTGCCATTTTATTTCTTTTTATTTCGACTGTTGAAGCGTATTTTAGTTTTTATACACGCGCGCCTATTGTGAGCGCAGCAAAGTTTGAACCCTGTCTGCGCTACAAGACCAACGAGGTCAGTAATGTCACAGCCAGCGCTTGAATTATGTAAACGTACCAACACCCGATCACACGTAAAACAGTACTTTTTATTTCGACAATTAATATTTGTCAAAATCGCATCTTGAATGTTCCTAGGGCCTGGTGTCATTGAGTTTAAATTAAATTTAATATCTATTTAACAACAAATCTTCAAAATTATGTTTAAAAAAAGATAATTTTTTTGGTATAAAATCGACGAAAATACGTCAAACTTCAAGTTTTCATTATTTTATTATTAATTGTGTTTTTATATTTTGTACTGTCACCAAGCAAGGAGTCCATAGCGCAAACCAAATGGACTTATAAGACCTCGTAGGCACCTGCTCCCGAATTCACTGATTTTTTCACTCTATTTTTATAACCTCTATAATTTGCAATCAGGGAATCTTTGTTTTTTCTTCGACGAGTATTTTTATAGCCTTTAATGCCTGTTTTCCACAAAACTGGTTCTGCTTGAAGGCAATCAATAAATGACAATTTTTGTTCGTTTTCCAATTTACGCTCATTTTAATTCACAATTAATTATACTACTATTTAATCGGTGAGTCAGGCGCTACTGAAGAATGCGAATGTGCAGGTGTGGGAGTGTTATCACGATTTCGACTCCTTTGTCTCGCATCAAAAAACCGACAACAAGTGGAGAACAAGGCGAGAACTTATGAGGAACACGAAAATCAGCTCCATTCTCTCTTTTCTCGCGTGGTCCTCGTTTTTTCGCGATGTTCTCGCGAGAGTCTGGAGTGGCCTGCAAGGCGAGAACCTGAAAATTAACACGAGAATCGGCTCCACACTCTCGTTTCTCGTGATGTTCTCGCGAGATTCTCGCGAGAGTCTGGAGCGCCCATAAAATATATTTCATCCCGTAAACAGATCGGTGAAGATCTTTTCCTATTCGTATCCTAGCAAAATTTTATTAAAACTGAAATTCTTTTTAAATACAAATTTAACAAAATATTAAACACTTCATAACATTAATTGAATTACATATGTACACTAATAAACACTTCATATGATTAATTGTAGCCGAGAGGTAAAGCTGCTCCATCATCAAAACCTAGTAATTCTTCACTAGGTCTCCATTTCATCCTGGCGCCTCGTATGCACATACTAGATGCAGGTATAATGGCAAACGCTATTCTTGCTCTTAGCCAGCATTTCACTCTATCTTGAGGTTTTCTCCATCGGTCGGATAGTCTCTCAGAAAGTTGGTTCAGGAAACATGTCATCTGGGGAGCAAGGATGGCATCAGCTGAGCATACTAGAGGTGTAAAGGTTGAGTGTCGCTGTTCACAAGCTTCATTGTATTTTGTTTTCTTCTCTTCCTCTGCCACTTTTAGAACTGCTGCCACGGAGCGGGATACATATAAGTGAGCATCAGTGTCAATGACACGTACGTCAAATAAAGACTCTCTGTGATTCCCAAACTCCGCAACAGGCTAAATCGCCTCGCAATTGTAGTGTATTTAGTAATTAATTATTATTGTAATGTAGAAATAGTGTCCTAGATATTAAGTAGTATTGTAAATATGCTTAGCTGGTGTTTAGTCTTGCTATGTAGGTTAGTATGTAGGTTATAGTAAACAGTGATAATATATATAGTCAGCATAGTATGGTAGTGTAGTAGTATGGTATTAGTATCTCATTATGTCAGTATTACGTATAATACTGAATGATGTATCAAGTATCATAATAAAGATGTTTCGAGTTTTAAACGTCGACTTTTGAATCACAACACAATCCTGGTAACAACTCCGTTTCCTCTCTAATAATTGGTTCCTTAACAACCTTTCCCCGTGCTTTTTCCATCAATTCATTATGTCTTCTTGTAATTAGTCCTCCTTTCTTACAGCATAATGCGTGTTCTAGGGTGAAGCAGATTCAACCACATCCATCACATGATAATGGCATGTTTGCTGGGGTTCTTTTATATCTTATAGCCATGCGTCTTTGAATTCGTTGGGCGAAAGGTCAAAATTATGTTTACTTAGAGGTAGTACTGTTAACCACCCAGATGATTTAATTTTTGATTTGTTAATTATAGATCGTTCAATAGCGCGTTTTCTTTCAATTGGAAATTTTTCTATAGTCATCTTCATTTGTTCATCTTCTTGTTCTTTTCTTTTCTTTTTAGATGCCAAACTTGCAACTCTTAAATTATTGTTGTGCATTTCAATATCAAGTGGCGATTATGTTGTGATTGCTCTAGATAGCTCTTCACATCCCTTTTTAGATGTTTGAAAATATAGTTGCGATTGTTGAACTGGATCAGATATACCTAAACCTCCTTTATTCACTGTCAGAGTGAATATATCTAATTCTTCGTCTGTGACTTGGCCTTTCAAAAGTGCTGGCACAAAGTTGTTTCTGATGGTCTTTCTAAGTGGTTGATATGTTTGTTCATTACTTTCTAGAACTCTTTGTAGGTATGTCCATTGGAATTTTAAAGATTTTGTAAATGCATAATGTGCTGCTTGTGGTTGAACTTCAGCTATAACAGATAATTTTTCTATACTTTTAACCCAATTTTGTATTTTTTCTGACAAGAATTCTTTTTTTTGGTTTTCATTACCAATAAAACCGCTTAGAAATAGTTGACCTGTCACGACTTTCACTTTTGTTCCTTTGAAAATTTGCTGTGCTTCTTGTCGATCATCCTCATGCACTATGATGTAAGATTTTTTTCCCTGAGGAAAATAACCAAATGATGGCCCTTTAGAATTCAACTTATCCTACCAATTCTTCAATTGAACAACATTTCCTTGTGCCGATGAGTCGTCAGCGTACCAACATTGCGTAACTTCTTCTTGTTGTAGTGCTGCTATGAGTGGTATAGTAGCCAAAGCGTAAACGAGCATAGCCAGTGGATCTCCTTGTGTCACACCTTCTTTACTATATAGACGCTCCTCTCCTCCATGTAACTCTGCGTGCCCTTTATAGGTGTTATATAGGTATCTTGCACAGCGTGTCCCATACAGGAGTGCCTGCCAGATAGCCATCATCCTGTTCATGGAATTAAATGTATTTTTGGCATCAACAAGTAGGAGCCCTGATTGTGGTTTTGCGTTATCATCAAATAATGCAGTCATTGTATGAACTGCTCCTTCTATTCCAGATTTCAGTCCTCCGCATAGCTGCCTTTCTCCACAAGCATCTGTAACATCTGTACCTGTCGCTTCAGCCATGCATTTTCCTAAGATTCTTCTTAAGCATTCACCAACTCCTATTGGTCTTACTCCAGGACTTTTATCCAAGGCTATGAAACGGCTAGCCATTAGGGCTTTGATGGTTGCCCAAGGTACATCTTCATTGTTTAATTTACTGACAAGACCCGCTACAAATTCTCCATGTGATTTTCTTGCTACTTTTTCAACTTGTTCGCTGCTTATGTAGACATGTTGTAAAGGTGGTATGGTCTCCATTGCTTCCGGTTTTTCAAATAAAGAGGGGTCTGGTTCTGTCGGCTTTGGATGTTTTTCGTGTAATTCATTTAAAACAGTTTTTCCTGTTGAGTCAATTTCATCACCTGGATTTAGGACGGTACTTCTCCCTCCTTCCGTTACCCAACGTACTGCTTCACGTACTTTACCTTGTAACATGAGTCGATGAAATATTTTGACTATATGCTCTTTATCTATTTTAGTCTGTTTTCTGTTGCTGAATTTTTTTTCTGAAGATAAAGCTTCATGTATAAGTAAATCATATTCTTCTGCTTCCCAAAGTTTGAGACGACGGTCAAGAAGTAGAAGTAGCTAAAGATGTCTTTAGCTTGTTTTATCATTTTATCCCTCTGAAGGATAACCGAGATGTATATTAGTATACGTTCGGAGGGAAAGTCTCCTTTTACTAATGCTTCAACTTCTTTAGCTAATCCATTTATGAATTGTCGACTTTTTCTTCCACTAGGTAAATCATATTGGTTTCCACGTAACAAAATGGTCTTCTCCCATCGTTTGTGCCAACTTTCATTGGATTCTCCTACGCAATTTAATTAAGGTTCACCAAACGCTGCTTGCAACTTTTCAATGCTTGACAATTGAGTGCCCGATTCTTCCGATTTATTCGACGCTTCATTTGAGGTTTCTATTGGGGCATTTTTCGAAAGTTTTGAACCATGCTTTCGACCTCGATGTATTTGTAATCCTTTTTCCGTTATGAATGATTTTGTGCAAAAAGAGCAAGAATAGAAATTGCTTCTGTTGGTGTATCTGATAGGGCTGACACGTTAAGTCTATATTTCCTCCATGGAGAAGACGCTATCTCGTTACTTTTCGAGCACTCAGCGTCATTGTGGTCTTCTGATGAGATTTTACTTGCGATATCTTTTAATTTATTTGCGTTTGTTGGATATTTATGAAGATTAGAGCCATTTCCAAGCGAGGTGTCACTGTCAGTTAATGACATTTATTTATTTTTTTTTCCTAGACTATACGTACTTAGTACTATCCTAGACAATAAGGGATTTTTTAATTACTTTTATGTTCAATTACTATTGTAAATTTGCAAAATATTTTCTTATAATCACATCAATTAATAAAAAAAATGAACGAAAACTATTTTTAGAACTATTTTTCTTTGTATTTCATATTGAAAATTTAAAAAATCGTCTGCGGCACTGCTTCAAAAGACTCGCTTCGCTCGAGTTTTAAATGTTGTGAATATACTTTTCTATCCCAGCCCCCCCCCCTCTACACGTAATTGCTAAATACGCCGCTGCAGAGGCAGCGTATCCCATTTATCAGGGGATAAGTCGGTACCTAAATGAGAAAAATTTTGAGTTTGGCGTATTTTGTTACAAAAATATTATCTTTGCGACCGTGTAACTTTTTACCTATTAGATGTATAAAAAATATGTAAAGACATGAAATGTAGGAAATTTTATTCTCTTTAACTTCGTTAACTTCATATTTTGCGGTAAAATAAACCGTTAGGAAGGTAATGTTAAAAAACTAATTTGTTGGACACATAATCCAAAATGGCGGCGCGTGCGGTTCTTCCTGAAAGTCGAAAACTTGGATTTTTGATTAGTCCAGCCATAAATAACATATTAAAAAACTACTACTACCCCACCTTTCCCTCAAAAGGCCTTTTTTGATACCCACGTACTGGACTAGTTAGACAACAGAAATTATAAATATACGGTTAATAAAATAAAACCAAAATAAAAGCGTGGGCTAAGCTTGAAAATTACGAAGAATTTTATTTTTATTCTCTGGTCTACTCCTGTTCTGTTGCCTTCCCTTGGATTTGATTGGAATTACGTGCCTAGGGTCAAATGATTACATTACTTCTGAAGCGTGAAAAATTAATTATTCTTTTTTAGTACATTTAATTTTTAGTAAATTTTTATAATTTCATTGTTTGGTATGTTTTATTCTTTCATCC
Source organism: Cantharis rufa (assembly GCA_947369205.1). NCBI lineage: Eukaryota > Metazoa > Arthropoda > Insecta > Coleoptera > Cantharidae > Cantharis > Cantharis rufa. The sequence continues at coordinate 15,145,641 of OX376309.1, read as the reverse complement.
TTAATACATTTTTTATTTGATTTTTGTAATAAGAGTTTAATTAAAGAAAGATTTTTATTAATATTTTATTTTGTCCATTTAATCTTTGTAACTTATCATATTTATTATAAATTATTTACTAAATTACCGGATGCAATCTGTCCCAGTCTCTCCATTTCTGCTAGAGCATCGTTATTACACAGATCCAGTTAATTTGGAACAAGCTAATTCCTCAATTTGAAGTCTATACAGAAATGTAACCCTGCTAATGGCAAACGTAAGCTTGTCGGGCTGCAAAAATCTTTAATTCCAAGTACATAACAGCAGGATCAACAGTGCTTTCCTGCATCTTATGTATCGCTGAAGCCCAAAGCAGAATTATTAGCAGCATTTTTCATTCAGCACTTCTGAATTAGTTTATACTTATTATGATAGGGTACTACTTCGGTATCAAACACGATTTACTTTTGCTGCTAGTTTTGAGAGACTCCCATCTCCAGGCAAAAACTACAAAAACCTTTATTATTAGAAATGTGATCTATGCATTTTCGGTGGTTTAATTCAATTTATTTCTAATTTTTTCAGCTTTCTCTTTCTTGTCTCTGGACTTATTTCTATCTAAATGACATCTATCTTTTAGTATTTCGCGCTAGATAAATTAATTGATCTGTTAATTCCCATTAAATTTTGGTGATGCTTAATATTCCTTTTAAAAATTATTTTGTAGTAAAATTAATATACTTCTATCGAATATTCCTCGAAAGGGGTTGTGTTAAAATAATTATGTCCTATAAAATTTGCTTATTTTAAAAAAATCTTTCCGTCGATACCGCTTTGAACCTTCCTAGGAGATTTCAGTTATATTATAGCTATATTATAGCTGAAATAGAATATCGGCTATTTGATATTTTGAAATTCTTGACATTCTGGAGCATTGTTCAAGATGCCGATTTTTCCGCGAAATGCTAGTATGACCATTTGATTCTTCATTAACCAAGGGTTTCTTTCAAAATTTCTTGAACAAACTCTCTACAACTAACCGTTTTAAAAAAAGTTTAATATGGGTTTCAGTATATAATTTTTACTTATTAATCTAGTTTAAATTTAACAATTGAAAAAAAATAATATAAGTTACATTGGGACTGTAATTTTCCCAAGCATTCAACTTCTATTGCATTGTTTTAACTATCAAAATATGGATACAAATTCTTGAATTAACTTTCACAATCAATTAATTAACTTAATTATAATAAAATCACAGAATTTCCTAATATTATAAATTATTGCTCTAAATTCATTACTCTATAAGAAAAATATCTACAAGTTAAAAACTGATGTTTGGCCAATAACTCGAGAACGTGATGCTTAATGTTTTCTTCCTTTATTTTGGGTTGCACCATTTGTTTATAGTGGATTTAATGCTTATCAAGAGTTAGCAATGTTGCATATTTAATTTGTTCAGTCTGTATATTTGTACAATTTTTCAAAATTAAAAAAGAAAATAAAAGTTTGAAAAAAAAGAAAAAAGAAATATCAAACACTACCATTTTTTTAGAAAAAGTTCTTATATCTAATAATACTGAGCATTTTAAACTAATTAAAATTATATATACACAATAAAGTCCTTAAAATCACAGAAATGTTTCAGATATTATAATTTGAATGTAACAATTGGGTAGTTTATTGCATTTTAAAACAACCAATGAAGAAGTACAGGGTGAGAAAATTTTATTATTACTCTGTTAGCAAAAATTATCCTACTTTAGAATCAATAAAGTAATATGCATTCTCAGACAATTTTTTGAATTTATGTAGATTGCAAAAATAGATTTCGATTATCATATTTTTTTATATAATAGATGCAAAATTCAACACCAAAAAAGATGTTTGGTATCAAAAAACATGTTCCATGTTTAATACATTCGTCGGAGACTAAAATAGAAGCAATCCGAGGGCCAGGGGCAAAGTCCCCTAGGCAGTTTTTATATTTGAAATTCCAAGAAGAAAAAAAGAATTCAAATATTTTTGCAGTCTACCTATATATAAAAAATTAACTCAAATCAGAAATCAGACTTATTTATTACTTTTCTTACTAAACCTATAAAACAACATTTGTTTACCCTGTAATTACGTAAGAGAAATATTTTAAATGCAAATAAAAATTTTTAAATATAAATTTCAGACAGACATACAACTCTCTCTATTTTAAAATGTCTGGAGAACGCAAAAAAATAACTTTTGAGATAAAGTAATTTAAGATAGAGGAATTATCAATATTAAACTTGACTCAAATTTTTAATCCTCGCTTTCAAATTTGTTTTTCAGTTTGATATAGAAGAAGTACTTGTTATTTTTATATCAGTGGTATTTTAAATTAAAGGCTTGATAAAGTTTTGAAATAAAAATTTGTATTTCAATGAAAACCAGATGGGTTAAACTTTTTGAGATCGAGACTATTTAGATACAGAAGTAATACCAAATTTAGTTATTCCTATTAATTTAGGTATAAAATCAATTGATGTGGAACTTGATGGATTACCATACTTTATTAAATTGATAAAAAAAAGAAGTTGACCAATCAGAGTGATATTTGTTTTTTGTTGGCAAAAGGTTACCGACGAAGTAAATGAATGAATGTGTTTTATACGTAATTCTAATGTATATATTTTACTATGTACATATACTCAAATTTTATATGTATTTTATGAAATATTTTGATTTCTTCATAAATTATCAATATTTTAAAGCTCTTTGACATTTATTTCAGGAATGACCAGAAGTTTGATTTAGTTTGTAAACAAATGCAATTAGATCAGAAACAATATTTTAAAAAAATTAGATATTATTTTAAACTCATCAACTTTTATCAGACTAATTTGATAAATCTCCTTGTATACTGTTACTGGAATTATAATTTAATAATTTTATCAACAAATTTCATAAATTACTTACAGAATAAATTATTGCAACAATGTAAATTGCTCCCAACATTTTATGAATTTCGCCAATTCCTAGCAAAATAATATTTTAGTTTACATTATACTTACAGGAATTTTAAAAAAAGCCACTCTAATATTGAATTTTAAATACTGTAAAAACTGCATTATCAAGCAAGCTCGGAAGTGAGACGCTGCGGCATAATATATGTGCCAGATAATACTTTGTTGATGCTGTTTCATTTATATCAAAGATATTGTATTTCTTACATACACAATTAACATAAATAAAATCCAGTCATCTTTATAAAATTACTCTTTTCAAATGATCTTGTACGTTCATTACAATTATATTACCCATATTACAATGACTTTATAGAGACCGTGGCAACAAGTGATATCCGATTTTTTATTGGTTACAATGTTTTTGTTTATACATATTTATTATATAGTATAAGAAAGAATAAAAGTATTTTTTTATGTTATTAGTGCGTTTTATTGGCACGAGAAAGGGAAAATCTTTTAATTCAAAAATTATGCATGAATTTCTTGATTAAATTTAAAACATCTGAGCCGAATAGGGAGATTTCGAACATCATAGATCAATTTAAGGGTTCTTGCCACCATTGTCCTATAAAGACGGGATCACACGAGTGGTGCATTGTACAAATGTTGACAACATTTCTACAACTATAGAGGTCCCACAAAGTGGTAACTGTCAACATGTGGTCAATATTTGATAAATACACCACTCGTGATGTCCCGTCTTAATTACAACTTCGTGGGACCGCTGTAGTTGTAGAAATGTTGTCAACATGTGGCCAACATTTGTACAATGCACCACTCGTGTGATCCCGCCTTAAAGTCACTGTAACCTATATGAAATAAAACTGCAGTTTTACAATAATTTGATAACTAATAATTTATATCAATGAAATAAATTAGGAAACAGGGAGTAATTTTATTTTTAAAATTTTCACAAGGACTCCCAAATTTTGAAATTATTTTACAATACGCCAATATTATTTTTGTTTTAATTATTGCTTTTATTGAAATTTCTTTTAAAATAATGCTGTACTTTTGTTTTTTAGTATTAATATAGGGAGACGCATAGGACGCGATGTAATAGATATGTGCAAGTTTGTAACTCATAATTAAATAATATTAGTTTTAAATTTTTTATAGCAATGCTTGTTTCTTTCAATTGAATCAAGTGAAACCCGCCACTTAACCCATCGTAATGCAGAATAATGCAGTGTTTTTTACATTATTTTGCTAACCACTGTACAACAGGCAACTTGTAGATAATTTCAAAAAAAATTGTTAACAAACTGCAATATTAATTTAGGTAGCTTTAGAATAGTGTGTTTTTACATATATTGCAGATGTTGTTCAATCCCTAAATGTACTTTTGTTTTAATCTGAAATTTAACAATGCCATTTTGTTGGCAGTTAACAGGCTCTGCATTATTCAAAATACTGAAATTTAATTTATACTTGATTTGTTATTCGCTTGATCGACTTTCTTCTAAATTTTACACAAAACACTGCATCGAAATTAATTAAAATAAATTTTAAAAAATTAAAACAAGTATAGGGTAGCTCCATGATACAAAAACTTACTGGAACGATCGACAGCTGGTCTAAACTCGTTAGTTTTTTCTGCATATTGTTAAGCAGTGGCAAAAACTAGGCAGCTATAGTTTGTTAAACAATTTGTATGAAAATTATTATAATATATAGTCGATGACAAAATTAAATCGTAAATCACAGGTAATTTTAAGATTTGAAGTAGCTAGTTGAAGGTAGGAACTTCATATTATTTTGTTGTGTAAAAGATAACCCAGTTCTAAATTACGTTCCAAGTTCAGTAAATCATTTTAGTTAGTACAACTCACCCAATATCACATGATAGGTAGATGATTTTGAAATAAAATTTCTTGCTATTTATAATACAAACTAAACAAGGTTGAAATAAGATAGAAAGAACTAGTCGTGAATGCAATTTTCATACCTTACATATTAAGAGCAGAATCTCACAGACAAAGATAGATATAATATGTCAATGCAATACTGCCGTCATAAGGAAGAACACCGTAAGTAGGAAATTTTTGAAAAATGAGTTAATATCAACTTAGTAAATATGATACGTTATTCTACAGATCTAATACGATACAAAAACAGAAAAATACTCATTAAAAGGTAAAAAAAGTCTTCTCAAATTGCATTTATTGCTATGTTTATTGCATTGCATTTAAATGTTTTTGTCGTTTATCTCGGTTTCAACTTTTTCACAGTTACGGTGTTCTTCCTTATGATGGCAGAATAGAGAGCGACCAAAATATGTTTTTAAATTTTAGAAACCATTGTGTACAAGCATTTAGTTAGTTCTAACTGAAAGCAAAGTTGTCAACCAAAACACTTGATATAAAATTTTGATTTACAAGTACAAAATAAAGAAGTAAATCAAATGACAAAATTAATTAGTATACTTTTAAGTTATCACAAGACGAAAGAAACTATAAATAATAGAATATTTATTGTTAACCCATGTTATTAACCCACCAAGTGGTTGGTACAACTGCACTTAGTTCGAGCTACAACGTATATATTCAAATTTAAAATCGAACTAATGTCCTAGCCAACGTTTTTAGCTTGATTTGACTTAGTTCGGTCTGACGGATTAGGTTTTCCTACCTGAGAGTATATATAAAAGGATTAACTAGCCAAGACCAACTTAGGTCGATCTAATAACGCAGATAAATGTGGTAAATTTCTCAATTTTAACAAAAAAGTATAGTACGTTCAAAAATAACTAAAATAAAAATAGAAAATGTAAAGATAAATCTTTCGAGTAAAACTAATTTTTGTAAAATTAAAGCAATAAATGTATATAGCAAAAATTTTCAATATGAATTCATTTTAAAATGCAGACTTTTGTATCTCTTAAAAATCAAATTTTTAAATAAAATGGTTAAATTTACTTTATTTTATGTGAAAGACTTATCTTTATATTATATTTCAAATTTAGTTATTCTTGAATGTACAAGACATTTTGTTAAAATCTAGAAATTATAACAGATTTCAGTCTCTCTCTATTGCATTTAAAATACTACATATATCCATCTTCTTTGGTGAGATTCTGCTCTTAAATAAAATCTATACCTAGCTAACTACAAAATTTTATTGCAAAAGAGAACAGTTTTTAAAACTCAACATTTACAAAACTAAACATTTTTAGAAAGAATTGTTTTGTAATTTAAAGGCTGTATTGCATTCCAAAATTTCAGATAGAAATGTAAAGCATTTGTTTTCAATATAATAATGATTATTAGATAAAAGTAGGGCTGCCACCCCTCCAGATTTGATCTGGAGTCTACAGGTTTAACATCAATATGTCCGAGCGGCAAGCAATAGCCAACTGTACTGTCACACTGCAGTGACAAACGAGTATTCCCGCGATAGGATAGGGAGCCCTAAACCCAAATATGGTTTTAAAAATCAAGCTGGGCCTAGCACTAGCAGCACTGTTTGTATTGATTAATTTAATGTAAAACACCTACTTTTTTAATTTCAAATAAATAATTAGTTATTTAAAAAAAACAAATTAAACAGTGATGTTTCAAAAATCTCCGGGTCTGCTCTTTTTGAAAGTTGGCAGCCCTAGGTAGGGTAGGAGAAAACATGATCAATTTTTCTTAGTCAATTAATTTTAACTACAAATAAATAAAGTTGATTTATAAATATCCTATTTTTGAAAGCATGTAGTTGAGTTAAACAACATTCATTATGAGCAATTACCAGGTTATACTTTTAAATGTGCTCTAAAGTTTGCAAGCATTTAAAATTTATAGCAAAATAAAATTTAATAACTATCATAAATGAGTGTAGATATAAATACCGAACATGACCCAAAGACTTAAGAAGTCCAACTCGGCCCATTTGGAATACACACTTGGATTATCTAAAGAACTATAATCCATCAGTATTCCCAAAAATATTAAATTAAATACTGTAAGTAATCCAAAGAGAATGTGAGCACATTTGACATAAAAACAATTCCTTGTATAAACATGACTACATGATTTGCAGGTACGAACCCCTAAACAAGCATTAAATTCTATCGATAACTTTTCTTGAAACTTGAGTTGTATGTAAGAATAAACTCCAATTGTAAGTAAAACAGTTGCTAATTCGATATTAAATCCATGTAGTAAAGATGACACCAAAAATGTTGTAAAAATTGCTTTGAAATGCCCAAACTTCAATGTTGAACGATAAATATCTAAAAGTTAATAATTAAATAATTATTACTAACATAAAATAACAATATTACATTTTTTTAAAAACCGATGCATTGGAATGTTCCAGTTAATTACAACACTGACCAAAGATGATGGAATTTCAATATCCAAAGGTTTAGTAATTTCATATCCAAAATTATTTTTAGCTTTATTTTTATCATCTGCAAAACCAGCAGCAACCATTCCTGCTTCTGATAAATATGATATAAAGTAATGGCTAGCTCGAAATGATAAAGCTTGTCTATATGCCACTATCCACCTAAAAATTAAATATTTTAAATCTATTTTAGATAAAATTTCTCTTAACTTATTCCAAACTTATTATAGTAAAGGGTTTTCCAATAAGGAAATTTTTAAATATAATGCAAACCGTTTGAGATATCTCGAAAATGTTATTATTGGCTTGAAGTACAATCAAAACATTTTTGTATAGAATTTAATTTCGTTCATATGTCCACCACAGGCACGTTTGCAGCGGTCGTTTCGTTGAACCCAATTTTTGATGACTCGGTCACACATTTCGACGGAAACGGCCGCTATCTGTCATTCAATATTGGCGCTCGGCTCCTCTAACGACGCCGGCTTGTTGGCATAGACTAACAATTTAACGTAGCCCCATAAAAAAAAGTTTAGAGGTGTTAAATCACACGATCTAGACGCCCAATCGACATTTCCAGAACCCAATCTGAGAACGTACGTTGCTTCATATGATCTTTAGTTCTTGTCTTAACTTGATCTTATAAGGGTGCAAACCAAGATCCTTTTACAAAATTCGTTAAAGTGTAGTCTGAGCTATGCCCAATTCTTCAGAACGCCATGGAATCGACTGTTTTGGTTCATTTGCGACGGATGCTTGAACGGCAGCAATATTCTCGGCACTTTGACCAACCCGTTGTCTTGCTGGCACGGGAACATCTAGAAGCGAATATTTAAACTTAAATTTGTTCCCTTGACTATGAATTGCTTGTCTATTGGGGCGATAATTACCCAAAAATAAAATAAAAAGTTTAAATAAAAATGGAAATTAGCGCTCATGAAGTTGCAGTCACCGACTCGGATTTTTTGCAGTAAATTTCAATTATTTGTCGACGTTGTTCGTTCGTGTACTTTAACATAATGAAAATGTTGTCTTTACTAAATGTTTGGCACTGATAGTTTGCTTATTGGTTTAAGAGTGCGTTCACAATTAAAGTTCAAAGTTGTCAAGTCCTTATTGGAAAACCCTTTACAACAGTAGAATACACAGAATCACATTAACAGTGGGCAAATTTCGTTGTTTATGTAGGCAAACTTAGTTATTGAATATATAATTATATAAATTCTTAACTTGTGAAAATTAATACAACTAAAACTTCAAAATAACAAGTTAATAAAACCAATAAAATACAATTAACTTGTTATTTTGAAGTTTTAATTTTATTATTGTTATTGAATATAGAAATCAAAAAAAAGTAACCAAAAATATTGAATCAATTTTCTGAATCTATGAGCCAGTTGTATGTATAAAGGTGCGTATAAATATGGCGAGTCGCGCCAGAGTCGCGTTTACAACCCGACAAGCCTGCCACAAGTTTCTCTCGAACCTCCTGCAAGTTTTACATGATCCCCTTATAAATTAAATGGGCAACGAGTTTTACCTGATCCACTCGCTAGTTTACCATGATCCGTGAGAAGGAGACTCGTGGCGATAGGTACGTCCTAATATGGCGAGTCGCGCCCGCGGCGCGGCAGCAATGAGTCTAGTTCATTCATTAGGACGCGACTCCGGCGCGACTCGCCATATTTATACGCACCTTAACATGTACAATCAGTAGATTAACATAGTTAACTCTGGTTCAAGTTTATTTTTGCATGGACAAGCAAAAACAGAAAATCCACCAGCTACCTCTCGCGATATGCTGGAAATGGTAAACAATGTTTTCACCATATAGTTGGGAAATGATGACAAGCTAGAAGAATTTTTACAACAAAACAATAACTTACATGAGAAAATAGAATTAAAATAGAAATAAAATAGTAGCAGAAAAACAAGAAAATGAATTAAAACATTTTTATAAAAATTTAATACACTGTGCATGCTTAGCCCATAGCATGGGCTTAATGGTATCGCTAAGACTGTAAGGTTACAATTTTCCTGAATCTATAAGTTAACAAGCAATGGTAGAAAAACATTTGTCAAAGTGCCTTTTAAGTACAAATGTTTAAAGACATGTTACCTAATATTTCATTACCCGCAGAACCTGTGCTGGCCAGATGGGGTACTTGAAAAATCTGTTATGCCAATAATTTCAAAAAATTTTAAACAATTAATTTTTAAATTTCCCGAAACAATAAGTAAATCAGTCAAGGATTGTCAAAATGTTCTTTAGAAACTTGAACTACATAATAATTTGGTTTATATCAAAAGCAATATTTTAATTCCGTAAGCGAAACTATAAAAGTTCCTTTGGTCGAATCAATTAAAATAACTGATAATTTTACAACTGAAATGAATGCTGTTCCAGGACGTATTGGAGAATTAAGGCCGTGTGATATTTAAGTTAATTTTGTACTACATTTGGTAACAAATTTTTTGAAACATTTTCAACTTCTTATAAATTTTTTTCTGCAAAAGTGTTTTGACATACAGAAATACTTATTATTTGTGCAAATGCTAGACATATTTTATAATACTAAAGTGGTCAGGTGAAAATTTTAGCCTGGTAAAAGCAAATAGAACAGGTATCTTACAAAATTTGTTACGAATACCACATATAGTTACTGTCATTAGATAGATCTAAGCTAGTTTGCTTTTAAATTTTACAATCCGGTGTATATATGTAATTTAGTTAGTTCAAACTGAAAGATGTATTTCCAATCAAAATATGTTCATCTTCGAAGCTGATTAGTACAATCTAACTTAGTTCGATCTGACTGATTAGGTCGGCCTACCTAAGTGCATACATAGAGACAAACTAGCTCGAACCGACTTAGGTCAATCTAACAACTGCATGTATATTATGAGGTAAAAGTTTGTTACCAAATTTACCTGTATGACACCTAAAAAACTTCTGAAAAAATTTGTTGCCAAATTTAAAATACTAAATACATCGTCGTTGATACTGTAATAGCTAATAGGACTTAAGTAAAAAACGTTGAATTTTCAGGAGAGGTAAAAACCGCAGTGCAGAAGCAATGATTTAACTGATGATTTAGCTGAAAAACTGATGAATTAGGTTTTTTTTTGTTTTTCTTTTGGATATAATTTAGATACTTCGCCATCTTAATTTCAAATAGCATTGCATATTAACATAGGTCCTATTGCATTATCAACGACGACATGTTAATTTCAAAACTGTATTTTCTAAAAATGAAGAAATACAATTTCAATACTTACTGATAATTGTCATCCAAAATAAAAAATGTTGCCCAACAGTTAGATATAGTTAAGAAGAAAAGAGAAATACCCAGTAACTTAAAGATTGATAGAATCCAACCGAAATTCTAAAATGAAAAGAAAAATTATGTATTCTAATATGCACATCCCAATAATACCATTTTATGATTTGAAACAGTTCTCGATAACTCATATTCCTTATAAGGAATCCAAGGACCAAATAAGGAGTTTGCTGGAGAACAAACATATCCAAAAAAAGCCACCATAGAAAGATTGTGAAGTCCAATACACAAATCTGATGTCAAGGAGATTATTTTCATAGCAGCAATCATAAACATTCCTCTACTTTGCATCCAATCATCTTGATTAGGATAAAAAAATTCACTAAAATTATAAATTAATTAAGCAGTTATCATAATAAAAAAAAACCATACCAGAACAATATATAAACAATGCAACCTATCTTCGCAGTATATTCGAGATTAACAAATCTTTTTAGTTGACTTCGATAAATTAAACTTATACAAATGTAGGCACCTAGTAAAAACAGTAAAAAGTGAGCGCTGTTGGCTTCTATTACATTATAAATTAAAAGAACTCCTAAAATACTGGACAGTAAATGATATGTATTTTCGTGAAGATAAACTAAAATTTTAAATTTGTTAGAAAAGCTACTTTATAAATGAAACTCTACTTACAATTACGTATAATAGTACAAAATGACAAATTACATATAATTAAATAAAAAATTTTAATAGAAATTCCATAAATTGAAGGCCCTACACAATCTTGAAGTACATCGGACACAGTAGGTTCAATGTAAATGAAATCTTCATCCATACTGATAAAATTCAAAAGAGATTAATACAAATTTAAATATTTAAATTCTATTACCTTGAAAGTTTAATTATTGCACTTAATAATCACAAACAAATTGGATTCATTAAAAATTTGGAAAGCTAACCTTACATTTCAGATTTGCTTACCAGTTGAACAAATGCAGATAGAAAACTACGAACCTTAACGAAATAAGCAATCGGCAATTATAAATATCTTATTCGTTTAAACAATTTATTTTTTAATAAACCAAATAAAATTCTGAATTTTAATTATTTTATCTAGAAAAGATTTTCAAAATATCGGACATACATTTACGTACTATGTACACAACCTAACACTTTCTTTGTTTCTTTACCTTCTTATTATACCGAATGCAATATAGATATAACTTGCAAACTATGTTTATAGTATCTCCCTTATCTATGCTATGTTTGGAATAAAAAGTTCGGAGAAAAAACATTTATTATTTTGAATTTTGAGTGGGTATTTTTTTGTTTTGTTATGCTCTCCATTTCCTGTTAAATTAAAATTATACAGGGTGTACATTTAAAAACTAAATATCTCCCGTATCTCTCGAAAAATTTTATCGTACACAAAATATCGAAAAACTGTAAAAGAAGCCAGGGACGTATTTAGACTAGATTTTCGGGAGGGGTTTTAAAAAATTTAAAAAAGAAATAGCTAATTTATTTAACTATTACAAAAGAAACTAAATTTCAGAATAAAAAATAAAAGTATAAAGTAGGTACCTACTACATAATACTTGTGCTTAAAAAACAAAATAAAACACAATAAAAAAGAAACATAAAATATGAAAATAAAAGTAGAAGGAACTCGATAAATAAATAAATACCTAAATAAAAAAATTTAAATCCCAACTCAGACCGTCACCTTGGTGGAAATATTTCTCTGAAAAAGTAAAACAAAGTCTGCAGAAGTCAGAAGAACTCTGAGAAACTCTGCAAAAGTCTAATTCAGAGTTTTCAGAGAAATATTTCCACCAGGGCAGTCATGCTAAAATCGGCAAAATAAAAGCAATTTAAAAAAAAATTAAAGTACCAACTGTATTCAATCCAGTGTCGCCAATCGCTGGATTTTAATCCAAATTTCCGATTTTTTAATTTGGGATATAATTAAAAGTATCTCTTTAATTTTAATTTTTATGATTCTTTCACTCGTCATTGTGTAGCTCGGAGCTAGGCAAATTGGTCCCCGGAAAATTGGTCCCCGGTAATTTGATCTCCGAGAAAAATTGACCCCCGGTAATTTGACCCCAGGTAATTTTACCGCTCAGTAATGTGATCCCCTGGTAAATTGATCCCCGGTAATTTAACTCTGGGTAATTTCGTCACCGGTATTTCCACCCCCGATATAATTTTACTTTCTGAAAATTTGATCCCCTGGTAAATAGATCCCCGAAAATTTGACCCCCGCCATTTCGTCTCCAGTATTTTCACCCCAAATAATTTTACCCCTTGGTAGTTAGATCTCCTGGTAAATTTATCCTCGGCAATTTGACTCCTGGTAATTTCGCCCCTTTGGTAAATAGATCCCCTGGTAAATTAAACCCCGGTAATTTGAGCTTCATGCAAGATGTGAATGATGCGATGTGTACTACGTTAAAAAATTTTTGCGGGTGAATCCAAAATTTGCTGTGGTTGCGTTCGTCGCAAGCGAGAAACGCTAAACTTGTTAAAAAATCCCCCGGGATAGTTCCAACTCGACTGGGAAGCCCGACCGTGTCTGAGAGGCCCCACCGTGACGGTAGCCCGATCGATGTGAATCTGACACTGCAGCTTTGTGGTATTGCACTGAAAGGGTCAAGCCCTAAGTTTATGTAGTGGTTAATTAAAAACCTTAGATCATTGTAGTATATGGGATTTTGGGGTTTGAAGGTTGGTGGTGGTTAGGTTGGTACGACGAGGACGGCCGTGCGATACTTGTGATGGTCGCCGGCAGTAGCCAGCATTTTTGTATCATAGAAATTAATTGGAAAATAAATTGTGTTTAACAAGCAAGTGTATTATTATTACGGAGCAAACATTGCAATCATAATATTACATAGATACAAAGTGCCCTATTCCGATGCATTGAAGCTATCTTTGTTAAACGCTATAGTTGGCCATCTTGTATCTCTTACAGAATTTAAAAATCGAACGGCGGGCGCAGGTATAATTTTGTTGTATTACCTGTAAAAATTGCTGTGTTCCATTTCATATTTCATAAACATTCAAAAATATTTCCATTTAGAATTGTTGCAAAAATAGAAAGTATAATATACCGGTATCTATTCTATCTAATCTAAACAGAGACGCAAAAATTAACTATACAGGTACATGACAGAAATGCAGTTAAAATAATGCGTCGGTGATATCTTGCGTCTCAACATTTTGAGGTACTTGGTATCTTATGTATATATGTATGTATATTGTAATGTTATTTCCAAATTCATTAATTTTTATTTTACATAGCTGGATACCCGGCTTTGCCCGGGGTCTTATTAAAAATATAATACTTTGCTTCAGTCTGAGTACTCCAATGTTTTCCAGTCTTGCTTTCCGTTGCTGATTTATTTGTGAAGCTCAAAATACCCTTTTTTGGGGGGAGGGGGGAATTGCGGGAATCTCGTTAATCCGTTTATGCGCGTCAGCAAATTTTGTGAGATCTCACTTTCCTTTCAACTTTTTTAACATTTTCTTGCACTAAAACATTTTCCAAGTCCTACTGAGTATGTGTTCCAAATTTGGTTAAAATCGGTCGAAGGGTCTAGGAGTGTATAGCGAACAAACATACAAACAAGGTCTTTTATATTATATATAAAAATACATATATAAATATAATATATTAAGATTAGAGATTGGAGATTATCACAACCTAAGACTAGTCTCACGAATCTGCATAACTCTTTTTATAAACTGTACTCTTTGATTTCAATTTCAAAATAATAATATTGTTTCACAATCTCTAAATAAGAGCCATTTTTAGATTTGTAAAGTATAGGTTGAGGGGATTTGAATTGAGTGAGTTTTAAATTAAAAGACGATATTTGCCGCTGCAAAATTTAAATTTAGTGATGTGATAAAATTTTGAAAAGGAAATAGTTGGTACCGGGAAGATAAGCTGGATATCAAAGAACATGGTGAAACGTAGCAAAAATAAAACGTAACATTTTTGAAAAAATAAAAAGTATTTTAATATTTTAATAAAATATTTGAGAATAGTTTTGACTGGTAATTCTGGATGTGAGAGAAAATTTTATGGTTGCATAATTTGGATGTTGATTTGGATTTGAGTTTCCCATGCCAGATGGATGGTTTAATTTAATTGCTTTGGAAGATATGGAATCCATAATCAGTGCCGGATTAACCCATAAGCAAATTAAGCAATTGCTTAGGGCACCACGTCTTGGGGGCACCACGCACCAGAAACAGCACAAAAAAATATTTGCTAGCACATGAAAAGTAAAGCTGTTTGAAAATCCGCGCGTTTTAAATTGACTTGATCGTTGACATTCGGAGTCATACACAGTAAAACATTTGTTGTCAATTTAACAACAGTTGTTAATTGATTGTATATTCTAGTAACAATATCTCAATTTATGTTGATTTATAAAAATTACGTAGTTAATATAACGAAACACCTGCACGTAAGATCAAATTTCACTAAGTATTATTACTACTAGATGTGGTGTCTCGTATAATCCAACAACTGTTGTTAAATTGACAACAGATGTTTTACTGTGTAAGCCATAACCCAGCTCCTGCTGAATTCATCGCGCGACAATTCATCGCGTGCGACAATTCCTCGCGTGCAGGCACTTACTACGGGGGGGGGGGCAGGGTGGGCCATGGCCCACCTAAAAGTTGTGCTGGCCCACCCTTGTGCCCACCCTGGCAAATAAAGAATTTCGTTCCAATAATTTCGTGATTTATTTCTGACTAATTAAGTTTAAAATATTTTACATAATCATTTTTAAGATAATCACATTATTGCATTATTTTCTGTTATTAAGAACAGTTCAACGTATACGCGTGGTAGAACATGCAGCTCCACAGAATCCTAGACCATTGCACGAATTAGAATTTCCTGAAGAATATACCACCACGTCTTCAGGAGAACCGTTTTTGTTACACGATAGTGGACCCGGTTATGAAAGAACTTTGCTGTTTTCTACTCGAGTAAACTTAGAATATATGTCTCAGTGCGATCATTGGTATATGGATAGAACATTTACTACAACGCCACGATTGTTTGCTCAATTCTATACAATTCACGGTGTTAAATAGAGCAACGTTATTCCTACCGTATATGCCATGCTAGCAACCAAATCTCAAGATGCGTATAATCGTTTATTTTAAGCTTTATAAGAACTTCGGCCTGGATTTCAACCTTTGTCAATTATGTTCGACTTCGAAGTAGCTGAAATGAATGAATGAACAATGAATTTCTAAATATTGCAAAAAGATTGCTTTTTCCATTTTACGCAGTGCATATGGAGACATTCGCGACAAAATGGGCTCCAACACCGATATGAAGAGCTTTTAACACCATTGATAAATTATTTTGAAGACATATGGATATGTTAAACAGATAGAAGAGGAAGGAGGCGTCCCCCGTTATTTTCAATTAATATATGGAATTGCTATAAAGCTGTTTTAGAGAATATTCCTCGCAGAAACAATAGCGTTAAAAGGTGGCACTAGATTTACGTTTTCTGGAAATTTGTAAATGCCCTTAGAAAGGAAGAAAGTTTAAATAAACTAAAAATTGAACAATTTTTAGCTATGGAAATGAAATAGAGCTAAAAAGAGTGTACAGAGACACTGCAAGAAGAATTAAAACAATAGTTAAAAGAATATTGGCAAGTTTGGTTATCTTGTTCATTCTTGCAAATTTTATCATTTTAAAAAAATAACATCTCAATATATGATCTAAGTTAAAAACACTGAAATTATCGGCGGTGAAATTACCGGGGACAAAATTACCTGAGACCATATTATTACCTGGAGATGAAATCACCTGGTGATCAAATCACCGGGGGTGAAATTACCAGATGATCAAATTACCAGGGGAACAAATCACCAGAGGTGAAATTACCGGAGACGAAGTTACCAGGGGATCGTATTGCCGGTGAACAAATTACCGGGGGTAAAATTACAAGGGTAAAATTACCATAGGATCAAATACCAAGGGGTGAAATTAGCGGAGGTGAAATTACCGGGGACGAAATTACCAGGGAATCTTTCTACCGGGATCAAATCACCGGCTACTGTGTAGCTCATAGTCAAAGATCCGATGTATATGCTTGTTGGTTTGTTTACATTTCTAGCATAGTGGCAAAACATAAAGTGTCTTCCAAACTCGATGTGCTTTGTAAGAAGTTAAGTCATCTTAAAACCCGTTAGCCCTTTTTCCTTTGAGTCGACACTATATAATAATAATAATAATAATAATAAGCACTTTATTTCAAAACTCTACAAACAATATAAAATACTGCATTGCGTTCGAAGTCGTCAGATGAAGCTTATTACTTGAGTAGTGCGAGAGAAGTTTGTGTTCTTGCTAACAAAGTTTCTTGAATTAATTTAAAAATTCCTTGATTGAATAAGGTTCTAAGTCAACTAAATATTGGAATAGTCTTGTCTTGAATAGCTTTAGGTCGGCGGCTTCCCGATGAAGGTCTTCGGGTAGAGCATTGAAGAATTTAATACCAGTATAATGTACCCCCTTTTCAAAGGAGGCCAACCGATGAGCTGGTATAGGGATTTTCGAAACTGGTCTTGTATTGTAGATTTTTAGTTTTTCTAGATGTTGAAGATGGTGATTATTCATGACTGTGTACATTATGCATTTGTAGATGTATAGTGCGTATATAGTAAGTAGATTTTCTTGTTTGAAAATTCCTCGACATGAACCTACCCCAGATATTCCATATATTAGACGGATCGCACGTTTTTGAGTCACGAAAATAGACTCAATTGATGAACAACTACCCCAGAGGGTGATTCCGTATTGTAGCAGAGAATAAAAGTTGGCGTAGTAAACCGTCCGCATTGTTTGGGTTGAGCAAATTGTGGATAGTACACGTATACCGAAACACACTGAGCACAGCTTTGTGCTCAGGCGCTGGATGTGTGTCTTCCATGAAAGTGATTCGTCCATGTACACTCCTAGAAACTTAGTAACTGATGTTGATAGTATGCCATCAATTTTTATAGGTGTAGTCTCTTTGTATGTTGCACGGAATGTTAACATTTCCGATTTGCCTTCATTGAGAATGAGACGATTACAACTCAGCCATTCATTAACGCGCTGTAAGCTCTCGCCTACCGCCTGTTGTAGTTCCGAAGTATTCTTGCTGTGCACTAATACATTCGTATCATCTGCACACATCAAAAGATGGCTGTTGTTTTCTTCAACGTAATTTGGAAGGTCATTTATGTAACACAGAAACAGTAACGGTGCTAGTAGGCTCCCCTGGGGAACACCCAGTGAGATAACTTTTTCATTGGATATTTCGACGTTTGTTCCATTATCAATTGATACCTTTTGCGTACGGTTGGTAAGGTAGGATTCTATAAGATTGTGTGTTCGCCCTCTAATTCCGTATCCATGTAGTTTTTCTAATAGGATGTTGTGGTCGATGCAATCGAAAGCCTTTGACAAGTCTAGAAAGATACCGCATGGTATATATTTCTTGTCTAACAATTCAAGTACCGTTGTTGTGAAGGCGTGTAGAATAGTGTCTGTGCCTCGTTTCTTCATGAAACCGTGTTGTTGGTTGCTCCATAATTTATTATCACAAAAAAATTTAGATATTCTATTATAAATAATCCTCTCAAAAATCTTTGAGACAGCGTTGAGTATACTTATTGGTCTGTAATTCGATATGTTTTTTGGGTCTCCTTTTTTGTATATGGGTATGATTGTGGCTACTTTTTGGGCGTCTGGGAAAATTCCTGTCAGTATGGAATCATTGATGAGATGGGTCAGAGGTTTCACTATTGCCAATTTGACGAACTTCAATGCGAGTGCTGGAATTCCATCTGATCCACAGCTACTTTTGTTTTTTAAGTCGTTTATTACACTCATAACTTCTTCTTCGGTTGCGGGTGCCATATATATAGTATCTTGGTATGTTTGCGATGTTATTGTTTTGATTGCTAGGCAGGAACTCAGAAGTAACACAAAAAAATGCCCATTGATATGAGATCCGACTATGAGTATAGAGAAGTTGCAAAAACCACAACAAATTATAAAAAAGGAGAAAATAAGCAAGATCAGCCTCTTTAAGCTTATATTACTTGATTATACTATCAAGGTTTTATATACGTTTTAAATACGTGAATTTGTTTGGCAAGTCTTGCAAATAGAATTTAATCGATGTTTTAAATGGACTATCCTTTGTTATAGCATACAAAAAAAGATAAAAGCACACCTTTTTAATATTATGTTTACGTGATGACTAATATTGTTAGTTTAACAATTTTGCAAACGGTGATATTTCACACATGCCACTTATAAAATAACAATTGAACCACCGTAGCGCATGAAATGTCACAAAAAATCCACATCCACAAATTTAATAACATAACAATCCAAAAATATTGCAAACTGTTTAGCTGCAACTTCTTCATCAATATCAAGAAATATACCTTACAAATCTGAATTCCTCAAGATGAAAATCAAATCCGAAACGACATAAGCCATGACAGTAAAAACAAAGAACCTGCCCATCACAATGCATGAATTATACATAACAATCAAAACCGCCCCAAATAAGAGCCCAGGTATGATATTTCATACACGAAATGTAATTATCAGTAATTAGCTAAGAAAACTATTAAAACAATAAAATATTTTCAAGCTTTCGGGAACGGATGTTCCCTTTATCAAGAATTATTTATTAATTTATAATATCAATTCTTGATAAAGGGAACATCCGTTTCCGAAAGCTTGAAAATATTTAATTATTTTAATAGTTTTCTTTAATTAATTTATTATTTATTAATTTTATTATTTATTTATTTATTAATTATTTATTAATTTATTTATTAATTTATAATATCAATTCTTGATAAAGGGAACATCCGTTCCCGAAAGCTTGAAAATATTTTATTGTTTTAATAGTTTTCTTAGCTAATTACTGATAATTATATTTCGTTTATACCTTTATAGCTAATAATTTTAATAATATGATATTTCATACAAATATTTATCTGCAAAATATTTCACCAGATTGAAAAACATATCTACTAAAAATCTTTATATATTATGCTTGCTTAAAAGAAACCTATTTAAAACAATGGAACAAATTACTTATTCTCCCTTTTTCTAAAACATGAAAAAATCCAACTACAGACGGTAAACTATAGACTAATATCACGGGTCCGTTACTATGCCCACCACCAACTCAAAAAGCTAGCTCCCTAATCTATATAGCTAGCACCTAAATAGAGCTAGGCCATCAGCGATGGATTTAAAAATGCTTTTGGAGGGGACAGATCAGATATTATTAAAATCTCGTTAATCTATGCATGTCAATGGTAAAACCCCCAAAATGCTGGTCCTAGCTATTTAGATTAGCCATTCTTTACACCACAACCTTTTCCCTTTATTTTTCTTTTCACTCAATGTTTTAACAGTTATTATCGCAGCTGCAATTTTTCTTCTGCTCGGCATGCTGAAAAAACGAATGCACTAAAATTTTACGTCTAATGGTGATACTTGTTGTCGATCAGCTTCTTTTAAAATTATGTGTGCGCCTTCTTCCATACGATATGTTGGACAACTATACTATCAAACATATTTGAGCAAACATTTTATAAAATTTAGTAGTACTGATTTGTTGCTGCATGTAGGCAAAAAATTTGTATGACAAACATGGAAGTCACCGTATTTATCAAATCGTATACCTACACATGAAGATATGTCTGCACAAACTTGTATTTGTTGACATGTTTATTCCAAAGATGTACAGTGTAGGTTTCAATATTGAATCTGCAACTTGTATGTACAAACAAGTCCGACAAACTTGAACGTACGTTTAGGGGGGGCTTAAGCCGACGATATTAATATTTCTGTATTGAAAATTATTAATTTATAACTTTTCTATTTGAAAAAATATAATGTATAGGTACTATTAAACATGTTAAACGACCTTGCAAATCTTTTATTTCTATAAATTTGATAATATCATATCCTCCACTGGTGGCCACCTGAAGTACAAAAGTTTTGAGGAAGAATTCTATTTAACTCGTGAGACCGCTCCAGCTGATAAAAGCTATTATTTCAATTTTAAAGATCGATATTAAAAATAGCACTAAAATGTTTTTAATTTTAAAACTAATTTTAAAACATTATAAATTGCGTAGTATCAAACAGCTAATTGCTTCAAAAATTGTGTTGGTTTGTTAAATGGTGTGAAAAATAGAACATTTGAAACAATTTATACTAAACAATCTGTCAATCTTCAGGCATGCGAGTTGTCAAACTACGAGGTGTATTCGCCAGATGGTAAAACACTTCAAAGTGGACCCAATTAACAATCTAAAATCTTAAATTTCTTCTTTGTAAAGATATAATATAAAACCGACAGTTATTAGAAAAATATAAATTATGTTAAGGTTGTGATGCCAGCTTCTGAGTTTGAATTTCGCGCCCCCAAATTTTCAAACTTCAAATCGTCTGCACCAAATACCTAGCCGTACGCTCGTGATCGTCAAATTAAACACCCAAACGTTGTGATTGAAACCTCCATTTCGTAGTAACCTATTCTCCAGATTCTTTTAAAGAACGGACAAGCAGTTCGTGAGACAGACATAACCTTCACTAATGTTTACTAGTTGACATGAATCAGGATGCAACCCAACTTACACTATTTTGTCGTCTGTTTTACCCAGTGCCGTACTCAAATCTATTTGATGTAAGGTTAGTAACAATTAGTTCTTAAAAGTTGATTCAATCAAGAGCTTCGACTCTACGCTTAAATTAAACAACAATAGACATAATAAAACACAGATTGAGGTATGTTTGTATTTATTAGAAAAAAAAATAAAAAAAAAAACACGGAGAATTCGAACAACAGCCAAATCGGCGCCTCTATCATTCATTAATATCATAAACAATTGAATATAATGCTTTACATTTCTATTACTTAATTGGTAAGCTTTCTGTATTTTCGTTTATATTTAATATTCATTTTTCTGACTCAATTTATTATTCCTTAATTAGATACATATTATTATTTCTTTGTAATCATTTATCTTTAAACTTCTCATTTCTCATTAACATGTCCTATTCAAATTTTGATTATAATCATGATCAAACTAACATTTATAATAATTAATTATAGTTGTCTTGGATTCTTATTCCCTTTGGGAGATTTTATATCACTTAGTTTTGACTCTTTTAGTCTACGATGTTTTGTTTTAGAACCTGAAGACAAAGATAACATATAAAATAAACGATACTATCATGAAACCCTTATTGTTACTTGTCAAACAAATGAACTCACTCAGTTAAATAATGCCACTACTTGAAAAACCACATACCAAGATTAACATAATTAAAATGGGGGGGGGGACTAAAACCTTTGAATCACACACACCTGGCCCTAACTGATATGATGTAATTACCTCCTGGTAATCACGTGACTACACGCTAATGAAAGGACTGGGATGCATCAACTCTCGGTGCAAATCTCATATCAAAATACCTCTAAATCACATACAAACTACTGGTTCGAAATAGTTGCATTATTAAACAAAGCCGTTATTTCATTGTATGCAAGCGTCACCTACGCCATTTGCAAAAACCATAAACGCCCGCCATTTTACAAAACAAAACCCTTTTATCAAACAACCATGTAGTGTAACCAATATTCAACCCAATATGTAATGATTCACCAATCTAAGATACCAATATAAATTAACATACCTAATTACCACACTTTATAATAATTAAACCAAAACACACCAATAAATAAATACAGAAAACCAAAAACCAAATATTTAAAGAAATCACCAAGCATTATAAAGCAAAACCAATTTACCGTTACCAATAAGCAAAACCTCTGTCCCTGATACTTAAATAGAGTAAAATTAAATATCATAAATAGAAAACCATTTGTCCGCTATGTTAGCGTCCCCTGACTTTACTTAAGCACCTCGTGTTTAAATCAACTTTTGTTAGTTTTTATAATAATATAAATGCACTTACGTGAGAATTGCAATTTAATAGCAAATACCTGATAGCAGTTTCAGATTTCTCCTTGATTTATATTCAAATTAAATGCAATTTCAAAATTCAAATATTTATCTAACAGCTTCTTATTAGAGCAACCACTCGCTTTCGATATCACTTGAATAAGGCCTTGTCGACCTAAACTCACCGACCATCATCCCCTACACCCGTTCATTTTCCCTCACTCTTGAAACCTGTTTCTTTGCCCTCCCACAGATGGCGCTTTTAAATCTAATCAGTGCCGTGCCTTTAACTTTAATAATAGCGGCAATTCAAATGTAATGCTAATATTACAAGGTTCGTACTTATACTTCACAATAATAAAATATAAATTTAATGTTCTGTGAGTCAGCCAGTATTGACCTGCTTAGCAAAGCGTTATGCCAAGTGTAAAATTTGTATATTTAATTAATAAAAAATTTGAGTTTTAAAAAATTGAATATAATAATTCACATCAAACCAAAAATAATATCATAACCTCCACGAAATCTATTAATTTCTAGCAAACTGCGCAGAATCGTAAAGGAAGTATTGTTTCAAATATTGTACAGTGTCATACAGGACGGGGACACCCTGTATACTCTGCTCCAAAAAACAGCTCACATCGAATCGTTCTCATATCAAAAAGACTGAACCAAAACGGTCACACCGAGGGGCTGCGTCTTTTGAAAATCGTTGTTCTATTTTCAACAATTTTTATATTATATTTATGTTATATTTTCGAGTTTTGGGAGTTTTGAAAACAAAAAATTTAACACAATTATTATAATTGATTTATTACATTTTAGCCCATTTTGGTGTAAAATTCCATCTTTCCTATGTACGTAAATTATAATCAAGAAAAGTTGAGCGTTGTACTTACTTCCACCACTTCATTTCATAGAGAAAATTTGATTATTATTTTGTCGAAAGTAATTTAAATATCATTAATTAATCATTAGATATAAAAAATTTGCAGTTTACTTTACAATGAAAAGTTTCTTTGTTATCAAAATTTACTGACCTCAATAAAAAAATAAGTTTCTGCTTATAAGAAAAGATTTCAAATATAATTCTCACATTTTAGGTTTACTATGTTAATGTAATTTTTATTATATCATTTTACATGTATTGCTTTAAATTTGTGTATACTAGTTTAAGTAATCATTATAGGTACTTGTGCCGATTTCTGAGCAACATTTTACATTATTTTTACCTCCAATCAATTTTAAAAAAAAATTGGAGGTATGGTAATCGAAAAAAAATTTCAACTTTTTTTTTTTGCATTTTCGAGATCACCGTGTTCAGAAACGTAAAGATCTGCAAAAAGTAAAAAAAAAATTTCTGTGTCGGTCTGTCTGTCTGTCTGTCTGTCGGTCGTCAAATTTTGTCGATCGATTTGCTTCCGAACCATTCAACCAATTACGACCAAATTTGGTATGGTGGTAGGGTTCACGGTGGAAAGGTGAAAATAAGGTTTTCGTCGCGATCTATCAATCAGGAGTGCCACCACAAGAAAATAATACGGGATTTTTTAAAAATATTTTGTCTTGCGATATGTTATTTTAAAGGCCTTAAAAGGCTTTATCCAGAATAGGTAAAATTAATCTTCTATCTGTCGTCTGTCAAAAATCACAAGTTGTCAAAGTTGAAACTTTAAGAGTGAATAACTTAAGAAATGCTGAAGGGATCTTACCCAAATTTGGTACGTAGGTACATTGATCCTAATGGATATGAGAGCATATGTAATCCTTCGATAGAAATCAGTAATGCAACATGAAAAAAATAAAATTAACTTTTTTGTCAAAAACATGAAAAAAGTTTTTGTCGATCGATTTTCTCCGGCATTTCTGCGTCGATTGCAATCAAACTTATTGGACGTATGCCTCGTGGGCTGGAATGGTGAAAATAAGGTTTTGCCAGAGAAATCTTCACCAGGGCCACCACAATAAAATAAATAAAAAAAAATGAAAATGTCGTCGTATCTCCGGAAATGTTTAACCGATTCAGCTAAAATTTGGTGTGTCGATGGAGCTTTGAAAGTATAAGTATTGGTGAGAAAACAAACCGAGCCAATTGTAACAGGGCGGGGCAGGTCAGAAAAATTATAGAAAATATTAACTGAAATCTTAATTTATATATTTTTTGTGAGAATTGGTCAGATGGCTGGCAAAAATAAAACAATATATTCAAAATTTTAATAAACGTCATAATTTTGTGACATATGTGTCAAAATTAGGTTATTGTTGATTTGTATACCGAGTGCAGCATAAGAATTGAGTTTAGGGCTTGTAACAATTTATTTTAGAATACAAAAATAGGTGGTTCGGTGGGAAATATTTTATAATATCGTCGTACGGACTGACGGAACGTTACTTTATAAATAAAAGGTTCTGCCACTAGGTAGCGACCAAGTTTAGGCTGTTTGTTAAATTTTTTCGCAAATGTTTTCAGAATCAGTAAATCGACAGTCAGTAATTTACAAAAATTTATTTTCGAAAAATCCGCTAGATGACCGAAAAAATTTGTTGTACCAATCTTGGAGAAATTTTATTTGTGACTTCTTACGGTATTATGTGACGTATATAAAAATTTTGGAAAAAATTCAGTGGCGTACAAAAATAAAAAATTTTTTTCATTTTAGATTTTGTTAAAAAAACTTTTATAGATAGATTTAGGGTAGGGGGTGATACATATAGATATCTTTGCCAGGGCTACCGATATCTTTGTTAAGGCTACCACAATAGATAACAAAAATGAACATTATGTCATCGTATCTCCGGACAATATTTTGGTGTGCTGGTGATTGGAGGTATTGCGGCAGAGAGTGACGATATTTTTTATATCACGACTATTATTTAAAAATTTAATTTATGCTGCATCTATGAAATACTAGTTTGTTGTAAATACGAGCTCTAAATTAATGAGCACTTACACAAAAACATTAATTTGAATCGCTTTTTCATTATAATAATAATCATAATAAGACTAAAGTCAGAAATTATGCAAAACATTTCTCTAAATGCGCGAATTTTAGTATGATTAATTTTAGTACTATAGTTAAAAAAAATGCTTCTTCGCTTTTTTATATATTTTTTAAAAACTCGATATGTTTCACGCAACGCGCATTGTTATTAAAATTAATTAGACCTGAACTCCTGAAGATGTGCGTTGGGCGAAACATGTCAAGTTTTTAATAATTAATAGTACTACTATATATTTAAAATATACTGGGCCGTTCAATCAAATAGAGAATAATATGGGAAATTGATTTTATTTTAATTCCTGCTTCCCATTATAACGGATAAGAATGAGAAAAGTATCAATAAAGAGAATTATTTCCGCCTCTAAAGATACCTAGCACTTGAAAATTAATTTTGTAATTAATGTTCAAAACTCAATAATAGAATGAAAATATACCGCTTTAAAAGGCTTTAGTAGCCTGGTTTGAATTTAATTGCCAAAAATTGAAAATGAATGTCAATGTTCAAGCTATTACAGTTATTTGTATAATAGCTGTAAAGAACAGATATCAAGTGATAGGTATCTTTAGACGCGGAAAGAAATCTCTTTAAATTAATATATGTACCTTTCTCATTCTTATCTGTTATAATGGAAAGCAGAAATTTAAAAAAAAAATCAATTTTCAAAATTATTTCCCTATGTTCGGACGAACGGTCGGTCACCCGGTATATAAAAAAGCGAAGAAGTATTTCGTTTTATTTTAATTTTAACTGTTTCCCATTGAACCTCGCCTGGATTTTACCTGACTTGACCATTAATTTTGTTTGTGCGTAATTTACGAAAATATGATCCGTATACTCTCGACATACCAAGCACTTAATGATCATTAAAATGAATAATCACTTTGTAAAAGTGATTATTGTAACTTTCAGATGACATATTTAACTACCCAATTTATCAGCCGGTAACGCCAGATCAATTATAGGCCGAGTAACCAAATTCGACTACAATAAACTCTCTAATATGTAGCATGGTCAGAACTCCAAACATTCTACTAGAGTAAGAGATTCTACTGCTTTGAGAGAGATATCAGATATATGCCTGTTTTATAAACTAACCTGTCATGGTTATATAATACGCCGATATCTTTACTAAACGTACATCACAATTTTTCAAGAGCCTTATTTTAATTTGTAAAATAAAAACAAGAATAGCCTTTTGCATAGTCCACTAAGTAGCTAGTAACACGCTAGATTAGAGACACGTGAGACAACAGCTATCTAAACACGCCAGTGTCTTAGATAGTAGCCAACTAAGCAAACTTTATGCATACTTAGTGAGTTAAAAGATTACTAACCTTAAAGGGCTACTAAAAATTTTAATGGCGGTCTTGGGTATGGGTTTTTGCTTTGATCTCTTTTAAGATTTCTTGCAAGACTCTTTTGCTCATTACGTCTATGAATTCGCTACAAATATCAGACGACAGATAAGATGAACTTCCTTGACCTTTGTTGCCATATTTTATTAGATTTTGGGCAAGAAACCGATCAAAATAAGAAAAGTCCGTTTGATGTAGATCCAAGTTTTTGATCGTCGCCCCTGAATGAAAGGCCACTGGCAGACAAAAATTTTACAACAGAGACAACTCTAGTAAGGAGATCTTGCCAATACTTCACCTCTTTGTCATATTGACTTTGGACTGCATTCTGGATTGAGGTGGTCCCTATTCTTAACATAAAAGTCAACACATTTGCCCTATGATCGTCTGACCTCTCATGCTGCGTAGCAAGCGCGAAAGAGTTCTTCCAATTGTTACACACAAACAAAACGCATTATGACTTGCTAGGCGGTGGTACGTTCGCTGTAATTTGAATTTTTTTTATCTTTTTTCGTCCTCCAATTTCTTGCGCCCTCAAATCTTTTGCGCCCTAGGCATGTGCCTATAGCAGAAACCTATATTATACTTATAATAGCATTCACATAACTAAACAGAGTAAATATTGTGATACTGCTAGAAAACGTAAACAGTTGGAGCATTTAACAGATTAACAAGGATAATTGAGGAATAATCTTAACTTACGGAGAGGAAGGAGTTAAATGTTATGTTATGTTAAGTATACCTATACTTTTTTATTTAAAAAAATAATAAAGACATTCGAGTTTAACCTTGTTAAAAAGAATAGCTCTTACAGTTTAAAAAAAATCGTTTATTGCAGTTTAAATTATCACTGCAATATTGCGATAAGAACTATAAACGGCTTGCGGGTTTATTCAGTAATACTTGAAGTTTCACCGATGGAACTTACATGTTTTGCCCGGTTACCTTTTTGACCAGCGATTGAACTTACAACATGTTGACCATAAAGCAGCTTAGCAAAAAATAGGATTAAAAACTGACCATCGGTGGAACTTACCACCGTTCAAATGGTTATAAGAAAGTTAAGACCTTAATTTCAGCAGTTGATCGGCTAATCTACAAGAATAATTTAAATGATCGTCTCTGAATATCTTTTACAAAATTATTAAAAATTAGATTAAATAAATTAAAATTAAATTAAGAAAAGATAACAACATTAAATCACCACTTTAATCAAATTTTGTTATTATATTTTATCTTTTAATAGGTTTAGTAGGTACATAATTAATAACATTTATTATGTAATAATATATATAAATATGTATTCTAACTCAATAAAATGTTAACGAATAGTTTTAATAAATCATCCTGTTAGGTATATTATGTTCAACCTGAACAATGTAGTTAATTTAAAAATATTATTACGAGTCGGTACCGATTTTCGACACGCAAGTACGTTAAAAGTTAGCTTACTCGTTAACTGGATCATCCAATCAAATAAAAAAGTTTTAAAATTTGCCGTGTCGATTTAAAATAGATATATTAATTTAATTAATCTATATAAATTGCACAATGTTCAACTTTATTTTTTGTATTCACTTTTTTAATATTATTGCAACTGTAATTTAATCACATCTGATTTTTATTTTGATCGAGTAAAATATAGAGAAACATTAGAATATACTAAATATAACTTAGAAATACTGGGAGGTGTTATGTGTAAATAAATTTTCAAGTATTTTATTTCAAATATATCTGAAATTTTCATAATCAGTTATAAATTTATTTTTCTAAGATGAATACACCCAATAGTAGAAAAAAAAATAAAGACCAAAAGCTTAAAACATCATTAAAGTAGATATATATTGTGATGACCCCCTTGTCTCAAATTGTGAAAAATTGTAATAGCTATTAACATATGAGCGATAAAAAGAAAGCCATATCAGTTTTAGCAATATATCAGAACGAGCGATAACGAGTTCTGATAGCTAAATCTGATATGGCTTACTTTTTACGCGAATGATGTTATGCATTTTTCATCCAACACGGGTCCTTTCCAAAATAAAAATATAAAGTGATAAGTAACAAAAATACCACTTTTAAAATAAACACTAACTTATTAAGTATCTTATTAAAGCATATGACATCATTATATAAAGTTGAAGCAAGATAAAGTCAGCAGAATTGTAATCTAATCAGCTAATACGTCACCAGACTGTCGAAGCTATGCGTATGAAATAAAAGTAACAACGAATCACGAATAACAAAATTTTCAAATATTTATTTACAAATTTACAAAATATTTACAAAAAAAATTAAATTTAAAAACAACTAAAACAAAAATTCAACTAAAATAGCCTAGAAGACATTTTATCCAACACGAAAAATCAAGGGGTAAATATCCAGTAAAATTTCTGTACACAAGACTCGGAATTCTAAAGATTTCCAAGAATTCCAACGATTTCCTAGGAATTCCAAAGAATTCCAAGGAATTCCAAAGATTTTCAACGATTTCCAAGGAATTCAAAAGAATTCCAACGATTTACAAGGAATTCCAACGATTTCCAAGAATTCCAGGGATTCCCAACGAATTCCAATGATTTCTAAGAATTCCACAGTGATTTCCAATGAGTTAAAATCAAAGTGCATTTTAAAGAATTCCATTATGATTTCCAAAGAATTCCAGGGATTTCCAAGGAATTCCAAGGATTTCCAAACGAGTGTACACAAAATTTTCGGGATATTTACCCCTTGCAAAAAATAATGTACAAACACTACTGAAATTCTTGCAATCGTCCGGTTTACTACACAAAATTTAAAATCTTAACCTGTACTTTTCACCTTTCAACTGCCTATAGTTATATTGTTAATATTTATAAAGTATTCATAATTTTTACTGTTAAAATTTACTGTTAAATTGTCTTATTTGTCTTTTGAACAATGTTATTTAAATATGAACAGGAACTCTTGGGTATTTGGGGGTGCAGTAGAAAATAAAACAACTCGGATTAGTCGACTATTTTCCAATTTTTTATTATTTTAATGCTCGACTCGAATATTTTAAATTTCGCACATAATATCAGGGTTACGAGTCTTGAGGATGATTAGATTATAATCGAAACTAGTCGACTAATTCGAGTCGTTTTATTTTCTACTGCACCCCCAAATACCCAAGAGTTCCTGTTCATATAGAATTTTGTTTGGGGTGAGAATAATTTATCAATGTTATTTAAATTATAAAATTCTGTTAATATAGTATTAAGTTGGTGCTAATAACTCAATGATGATGCACAAATTTTATTTACACTTTTTGTCTTGTATTTGTATTCGATAATAAAAATAAATTCGAATTCAACAAAATAAAATTTTAAAATTCAATATTAAAAAAAAGTTATTTTGGAACACGACAGTAGTAATCCGAAAATATTGTATTGCCAGCTATGTATATCTCAGAAACGGTGCAACGAAATAAAAAAAATGAGTATTTTTTCTTGCAAATTTTATTTATATATAAAAATGAAATTTGTAATAAAAAATTGTACAAAAAAGATTTGCTGTAAAATCGATTTTTATATAACAAAAAACGGCTTCCAAATGTACAATTAACATTTTCAACATGTATATAGGAGTGTACAAATACTTTCTAAAGTTATTGTATTGTTAAAATGACAAACGCAAAAGTAGCGTACTACATTTTTTAGTCAAAAAGAGTAAAACTGCTGAAGAACCGAAGGGGTCTGATGTATTATTAGTAAGGTACCCCTTGAGGCTGTTAATTAATGATATAAAAGTACACTTTCCTCAAGAATTCAATTTTTATTTAACGTACTATAGTTTCGGCGGTTAGCCTTCATCAGCGTTTTCTACAAGAAATTTATTTTATAATTAGCATGTTGAGCCGTTGTCAATAACGTTAACCTACCGTCATACACTTTTACAAGACACTTACAAACATTTAAATAATTAAATCTTAATATATTATTTTAGTTGTCAATAAATAAAATAAAGTAATTTTGTGTGAGCATTAACCTTATACCGATAAGTCATATCACAGTCCTGCAAGCCACAATCAGAACACGTCGAAGATTGGAGTGTATCCCAAATTTTCCTGCTCATTTAGCAATTCTACATTATAGTCATTTCTTGTCCTTCTGATTTCTAGGTGTTCTAGGAGGTCCAGCTTTTTTCCCTTCCTGATATTGTGCAGCAATTTAATGTTATTCTGGTTGATCGTATGTCCAGTGTTTACCAAGTGTTGCGACACAGCCGAATATTTGTTTCTATTTTTGTGTTCTGCTAACCTGGTTTTTAGATTCCTACCTGTCTGTCCAATGTATTTAGCGTTGCAATCATTACATTTTACAGCGTATACTCCGCTCTTTTCTAACATCTTGGTTTTGTCTTTGTTGTTTAGGATAGATTGTTTTACCGTGTTCACGCTCTTTACGGAGGTTTGTATTCTGAATTTATTTAGCAGTCGCCTAATTTTTTGGGTGACTGGGCCGAGGTAGGAAATCGTGTTGTAACCAGGCAGCATTTCTATGTTGTTGGGTTTTTTATGTTTGCTTTTGTTGTTTATTATTGTGTTTACTAGCTCGTTATCATATCCATTATTTCTGGCGATCGTCTTGATGATGTTAATTTCTTTTTCGGCTGTGTTCAAAGGTGTTTCCAACATTCTGTTAATATACGCTCTAAAAGCTGCTGTTGTCGCAGTGGTTCGAGGACTTGTGGATTACGAGGTCAGTGGTTGTGGGTTTCCGGAATATGCCATACTTGATGTTAGTATTTACAAGTTTTATTGAAAGGTCCAAGAAATTCAAAGTACCATCTTTGTCTTGTATTTCTAGAGTGAATTTTATATTGTTGTTTCTGTGGTTTAAAAAATCCAGAAATTTTTCGGCTTCCTTTACTGTCCCGTTCCATACGCAAATTACGTCATCCACGTATCTTCCCCATAGTCTTATCTTATCCTTAAATTCATGGACTTCATCGAGTAGTTTACTTTCGTAGTAGTTCATGTAAAACTCGGCTATCAGGGGGGCGACAGGTGATGATGAAAGAGAGACGTTTTTTTATATACTCATATTGTCATTTTAATTATATTTTATTTAATTTTTGCTACAAATTGCGACACTATACAAACAATTCACAAAGCATAAGCTAAGACTAGCATCGCAGCAAGCTGCGTGACTCTCTTTTATAAACTTTGTGCTCTTTGGTTTCAATTTCACCAATATTTCAAATGTTGTTGTTTCACAATCTCTAAATACGAACCATTTAGAATTGTAAAGTTTAGATTAAGGAGATTGAAATTAGTTTTGGTTTAAAAGACGAAATTTGCCACTGCAAAAATTAAATATAAAGTAAAGTGATTTATAAGATAATCTTGGAAAGGAAATAGTTGCACCTTGAGAAGATAAGAAGGTATCAGAGAACATGGTGGACGTTAGTAAAAATGGAGTTAAACGTTGAATTTTTGGCAATGATATTTATTATATTTTGGAAATATCCCCCGAATTGTGTTGGAAATTTCTAATATTTGTATTTTTGGATGTTGAATATTAATTTTGGAATTGATAATGAAAACAAGCAGAGAATGCTTAGTTATTGATTGCACCATGAGGAGAGTTGTCGATTAAGGCGAAGTCTGCAGCAGGGGAGAGTTAATTTGCTACACGCCGGTGATGAACTGACCAACAGGACAGTGAGTAAGACAATTTACTGTTAAAATTAATTAGTGGCAAACTTTTGAATATCACAAACAGTAAATAGTTTATTTGGGTAGATTAAAATTTCAAAATTGTAATTTGTATGAATTTTATTTTAGTAGCTGAGCAAAAATAAAGTTTAGAGAGCAGACTGCAAAATGTAATTTTATTTTTGTTCAATGAAGTTGATATTGGGTTCTTTGGCTAGAAGTGTGGCCTGATCTCTTAGAAATTGTAAAAATAAATCAATTTTAATTTTGCATTAGATTTAGTTTTCATTATAACTACAAAAGGTTATAAAAGGTAAGAGCTTCCTACCCTGGTGCTAGCCGAGGCGAGAGTAAAACTATAAGATTGGAGATTATTTAATCTTGCATTTTAATAATTTTACAGAATAGCATCTCAATATTTATTTATAAATTTTGTATTCCCATCCCAGTACCCACCCCAAATATATTGAGCCCAATTTTTGCCCACCCATTTAAAAAATACTAGCGCCGTTGCTGCCAGTATTGTTCCCAGATTTAACTCCTCTTGATTATTTGTTATAGAGTGCTGTTAAAGCGTTAGTGTACAGTAGAAGAAAGCCCGACATCAGAGAGGAATTAATAGAGTTTTTAGAGGTTTTTCAAAAATTTTTATTAGACTAAAGATGTAGTCCGATAATTTTCCTATCCGGAATGGATAGCGTCAGACTTTTGTAAAAATGTTTTGTTTAAAAGATATAAAGTTTTGAAAAAACACAAAAAAAAAGTTCGAATTTTTCAATATTTTTACTTTAATTCATAACTTGAAAGCCGTTGATTTTAGACAATAAAAGGTTCGAATCTAGTTTATAGATTATTATTTCACAATCTTTAAAAAAGCACTATATGTACCATTTTTACTGAAAAATCAACATTTTCAGTGCTATGGCCATGTGAAGGTTGAAAATTTTAAAAATGCTTCAAAGAGGCCTAACTCTCGAGGGTTTTGAAAAACAATAATTGAATTCAAAAACGCATTTTATGGGAAGCATTTTAACAAAAAAAAAAGAATATCTGTTAAACAAACAAGAACAATTGTTGTTTCATCCCCTACATCACCGTTTTTTATAATTCAATAATTGTTTTTCAAAACTGAACTTCAAAACTATTCATATTTCAAAAAATACCATAAAATTAATAGTATATTACATTACTAGTGGAGAAACCGAAAGATTGGCTCATGCATTTGCGAGTTACATTACATTGCAATTATACGAGTGATGTATAGCATAGAGTTTTGTTTAATCCTGCACTTATAAATCTAAAAAATGTATGAAAATACAATTTACTATAATTCGTGTTATCAATAATTAAATTTGAGAATTTTAATTTGCAATATCTCGAAAACGACGTTAGATATCGAAAAATTGAGCAAAAAGTTTACCCTCTCCCCTAGCAATTTTTCGTAGGAAGCCTTATGCAAAATTCTAGATAATAATTTGAGTGAGTAAAACAAAAGGTTTCTAGTTGCATATCTTAGTAAAAAGCGACATGTTTCAATGGCAAGATTGAACAAAATTAATTTACTGTTTATAAGGTAGGGATTTCACTTATTAATTGTGTATAGTAATCTATATTTTTTGTAATAGACTTAAGAACGTATAAATTCTTATACGAAACATGTCGTCCACGTAAAACATAAACATCATATTGAAAAAATTTCTTAGAAAAATTTAATTCAACTTCGTTTAAATAAACAACATAATTTTAAAATAATTATTATTTAATAATTTAATTATTCAATTAAAACATTTAAATATAGTAATATAATAAATTAAATTAAAAAATAAATAAATTTATTTTTGTTATTACTAAATTAAAAATTTTTACTATAAAAATTGATGTTTTTTGAGCTCTGAGAGGGGGCAATCGCTCCCATCGCCCTCTTCTGGATCCGCCACTGAATGTAGGTTTCAACTAGTAAACCAACACTTAAAATAAAATTAGGAAAATTGCTAATTTATTGTAATACGCCGAAGTATTTCGTGTCTAGAAAATTGTCAATTTGACAATAATGACTAACAAAAATATATGAAAAAAAATTACACAAAGACAATATAATATAATACCGCATATGAAATAGTAAATAGATATGCCATAATATAGTAATCCTAAATATAATTTTGAGTTATACGTTTTGAAATTATTTTTTAATTAGGCTACAAGAAACACAATATTCCAATATGCGAATATTTTATAGTTAACACTTTCAGAATTAAAAGTTTCTTCGTTGATAGATTCCAATAGAATTTACTGTTAGTGGCAATCTTATTGTTAATCTTGACTTCATTATATACCTGTCTGTGGGTACATTGTACAATGATTTTGATTTTGAGTGCCTAGGTGTATGTCCAGTGCGGATTTACTGACAATTAGTTTAGCTTGGGTTAGCTTCTAATTATTATTTGTATGTAAAAACTACTTCAAGTCTACTAAAATATAATGTACTATTCTAGTAGGCATTTAAATCATTTTAATGAACTGGCACAGTCACCTCATTAGCAGTTTCTATTCCGCACATTACTTTTTTTAATCTAAAAACAGGAAAACAGAAGAGCGAAAAAATGAAAAAACCACTTGAAATAGATTTTTGAAAATTTTAGTTTTGACAGGTAGAGATGATGTGTAGCCGGCATAAGAGGGTAATGCGACAATCTGTACCCCCACTCTGATGAAATCGATTGTTCGTATATGGGCTATCTAAGGCACGCTTTACACGTTCAATTTAGAGATAGGTATAAAAATTGATCAAGATTATGCAGGTAACGTCGTTGCAATTTAAGGAATAAATGAAAAAATAAACAAATTATAATTAGATTAAGTTGGTACAGTCAACGACCTTTGCCGACTTAACGGAACGTAAACCTCGCCCAGCAAAGTCGACGGTGGGAAATGGATATTTGGCGCATAGTCCATGTTGAATACTACAGTGTAGTAGGTACTGATTAGTGTGTTGCATTTAGTCTCTTGCTTTATATAATAAATCGCGTTATCGTATTATCAATCGCCCGGGTTAATTTATTTATAATTTATCTAAATATTTCTAAGTATAATAAGGAAAGTGCGAAAGGAAAGAAGCGAACGACGTTTTTGATTCATCATGAGTGCGCCGGTTAAAAAAGTTCCCATTCATTTACAGGTAGGAAATAATAAAAGATTGCATAACTAAAGATCCAATACGAATTTTAATTCAATTGATTGTAACGTGAGAAAATTGTGTTTCCTGTTAACTCAAACAGTAAATCAATATATGGAGTCATTACACTTTGGAAGCATTCGAGAAATTTATCGATTTTAAAAGGCACTTTTACTTTTAGAATTTATAAATTTAGTTTTTTTTAGTAAATTTATAAGTTTTGCTTACTTGTTTATTCGTTATTTAAATAAACAAATGCCGAATGAGTTACTTACTGTTTCAACTAACTACTTAGGTGTATACTTATACGTAGTTGTTTAAACATAACGAATTAACAACAAATTTAATTAATAGCAAGCTTAAATTAATTTAAATTGTAAATTTGTATCTTCATCTTTTATATTACAATAATTAAAATTAATTAGGAAGTGCATTATTAAACTGATAAAATAGCCGGCTACTATCTAGTATATTACATGTGTTATCAATACCACATTATTAGATATTATCTATTTTTTAAATACTACATAGTAAGATTTTCTTTAAAATCTTAAATGCTATTTTGAGTTCTTTTAATAGTTATTAAGTCATAATAATAAATATGTATGTAAATTAGATTCACGTTTGCATTATATTATACTCATTTTAAATTTAAATTATACATCACATTGTTAATAAATACAGCACCTGCTTCTGTTTATTTAAATTTCTATTGCTACTCCATATTAGTTTCTAAAATAGTCACTAAATATCGCAATTTTTTTCAATTATCTCAATTAAATAATATTTCACCCACTTGTAACCGACACTAATTTTAACACCTACGCCAGTAGTTCTCAAAATAGTGCCGCTTGTTGTAGTAAACTTCAAATGTCGTATTTTCGAATTGTATTTTCTCAAAATACAAATTAGCACGTTAATTTGAAAGCACGGTAAACTAAACGTTTTCGAATCATTTTACATATTAGTTTAATGTAATATATAAGATTGTTGCAATGGAATCACACATTGCACAGCACACATTCATCTTAGTGAATAAACTACTAAATATAAATTTTGCACAGATACTAGAAGTAACTGTAATGGTTCTCAAATTTTAGTTTATTAGCATTCAGATATGTATCAGGGGCGTACTCATAAATTTTGTATATGAATAATTCAAAATTGTTATTTACTTTCCTTACTGTTCCTCTTACAGTGCCTCCCAAAAATGAGCATACAGAACTGTTGTGTTAGCAATGTAAATTGTACCTTGCTCAGAATGATACACGGCAACATTTTCTGTTGCAAATTTTATTGCCTTCATTTTTGTCTACATACATTTTTTTATTTCGTCGCAATGCATCCGAGATACAGTGATTTGAAGAAAACTCTGTAAAAATTTCAATAACATTTTTACAGGAACTTTCTTAAGTCACTGTATCTCGGAAACGATGCAAAAAATTAGAAAACGTATATAAACAAAAATAAAGGAAATAAAATTTACAACAAAAAATGTCTAATAAGTATTGCTGTAAAATCGATTTTTATGTGTCAAAAAAGTTTTGAAAAGGTACACTTTACAGTGTGGTATAAAGAGGTTAACTCAGAAATTGAAAAAAAAATTTATTGCCGAAATTAAATATATTTGGAATTCTCTTACGAGTGATATAAAGGATTGAAGTCAAATATATTTTAATTCGTATGATAATCTAATAGTCTAAAGATATTAAGCCAAAAATATTTATATCCCGTTCGGTATGAAGGGCGTATGTTGATTTATGTACTTGAGACCGGTACATACATATAATAACTATACCATTCGGTATAAAAAGCCCAATATTTTTAAGCGATGTTTTAGTTTTAAATTTCAGGAGTATCTACCGATACCTTACATTGGATCGTTTGTTGCTTTCTATAAAAGGCAATTTTGGACGTATAATCTAAACATTCATGGCAAGAAATGTAATAAAATTTGTTAACCACATTAAAGCACCGTTTTTTAAATATTTTTAGCACTTGGCAAATCTTTACTATCAGGATAGAAAGTTGCACTTAGTTCTTTGGTGTATAGTATACTATGCCCATTTTATGTCTCTTGATTGACAAAGTGATCTTTATGCGACAATTTTTGAGATATAGCTGTGGTAAATTGTAATATAGAGTTCACTTTTTGTCCACAAGCGGCCGTACCGTAATTTTCTGAACAATTTAAATTGTGTAAAATTTTTATAAAACCTTCTCTTTGATATTTATACAAAAATTGTGTGAGCTAATGTGCAGGTCCCAGTTGCAGAGATCCTACGAAGTCACTACGTTAACATCACAGAAAAGACTTTTTACTTTTTAAAGAATTCTTTGCAAACCTGCCAAATTTGGCACATTTGCTTGTACTGCGCACGCTTAAAAATATGAAAAAAACATTCTATTTTTTTCGCAGAATCTAGGAGAAAAAGAATTTTTTCACAATTTTCTATTTGGAACTACACAATCAAGATTGTTTCTAAAGTTGTTCGTGGAATTGTTCAAGAAATTGTGTAATACAGTCTTAAGATATTTTTTGAAAAACCCCAAAAATACTAAAGAGAATCATAATTTTTAACTTGAATGAAATTGTTTTTAAATTGCAAGTTGCGATATTGGG
Source organism: Cantharis rufa (assembly GCA_947369205.1). NCBI lineage: Eukaryota > Metazoa > Arthropoda > Insecta > Coleoptera > Cantharidae > Cantharis > Cantharis rufa. The sequence continues at coordinate 15,107,166 of OX376309.1, read as the reverse complement.
ATATCATATCAATATATACACATTTTTTGCCTGCATTTTTTCATTTGGTATTAACTAAAAACTCCTACAGCGTTTCTGAGTTCGAGAGAACTTTTATCATTATCAAAAAAGGATATAAATAAAAAATAAATTAGTAGCACTACAACCCAAAGTGGGCACTACAACCCAGAGTGGCTGACCACTTCATTTTTATGAAAATTTTTCAAGGCAGGTTACCTCGGTGGTTTGCCATTGCCTGCCGATGGAGGACGGCTAGAATAAGGTCCAACTCTACTAGGGTTCGAACCAAGGATCTCGGATTAGTAGTCTACGCATTGAAGCATCAGACCTTAACCGTCTGAGTTTGAGAGAACCTTTATCATTATCAAAAAATGATATGGTGTTTGTAAATTTTGCAGCAAAACATAACATTAACATTGATAATATCATATTACAGAACTATCATAGAACAAATTTATATTTAATAAAAAAAAAACTTTTACATACGAAAAATTAATACAATTAACTACTTTTCTGCATTCTAAATTTCAATTCTGTTTTTATTTTATGCAATACAAATACTGCTAGTCGTGAGCGCTGCAATTTTAGGCCAGTACTCATACTGTAATTAGTATATATAGATTCTATTGCAGCTCCCAGACTAATAGCATTTGTATTGTATAAAATAAAAACGGAATTGAAAAGAAGAAGAAATTGTAGAAAAGTATTGTTTGCTTCTTCCAAGTTTTAATTTATTGTTAATATTTTAGGTTTTTTTTTTAATTTTTAATTTTATTTTATAATATCATTAATTTTACGCACAAATTCGTATTATTTGTAAGAATTTTGGGTTGGAGGTTAACAAATTAATGAATTGATAATAACTACTAAAGAATTAATCTGCGACTTTGCGTCTAAACTATTAAAGGTGAATATATGCTTTTGGGTACTCTTTTGTAGAAAATTTAATTCCCTATAACATTGTTTCTATAAATTTTGTCATATTTGTTATGGTTATCTCAGCGTTTTGAAGATAATATTCTGTAATATCAATTTTTGTTTTTTGCTGAAGTTTTTAAGGTAAGCAGATGATCAAGAAGCAAAATTCAACTCTTTTAGGTTGATAGTTAATAATAATCAATCGTTCAATCAAATAAAATACAATCGTTATTCACATATGCGATAAATAGGAGTTTAATTTTTATGTGGTGGTGACGATAGACCACCTTTGTATCAAATTTGTATCTATGACGTGTATCGGCTCAAAATTAATATAAATTATTAATTAAAACAATTAATATCCTTAATATTTAGTAATATATAGTTTTGGAACGAGACTTCACGTGATTGTAGTGGGGCTAGGTACTATTAAAATATTGGTGGTAGATACGTAGCCGTTGCCGAGAAATTGAGGGTGAAAATTCGTGGAACTGCTAATATATTTTCAAGTTTTACAGAAGACCATAGCGTTTTCCATTCCATTCAATCCGTGTTTAAGGTTTGCGTTGTTTTCTACAAAGAAATCCGCGACATTCTTTTTTTTTTCACTCAATGATCAAACTTCAAGTATCTTTCTTGTTATGAAAGCAATTCTTTCTTTTTCAAGAGTTTTCAATATAACGTCGCGTCTTATCTATTTGTTGTGTTATAAAAATGTTAAAATACTCAAGAAATACCCAATAACTTACGCAGTGTCAGAACTACCTAAACGTTACATGTGTCTCGTGTAGATTGACAAAACCCTCCATCCTATACTGGCTTCATACGGGTCCTTTACTGTAGGACATATTGGGATATATTACACTATAGGCATTGTTTCATAAATATATATATCATATATGTAAGATAAGCGGAGATCCCCAATAAGCTTTATATACTATTTTGCCGTATAATTCAGCTCTGCATTGAGTAGAGCCAAAGTGGGTTACGGAAAAATATTAAGAGTGCATAATACTCGTAAACACAGACAAAAGTCAGTACAGATGGACTAATGAAAGCTTAAAATTTGTCTCATCATAAAAATATATTTGTTTTTACCGACAACATTGTTAAGATTGACATTGAGTTAGGAGTCGGGGTTCCACAAGAAACTAACTATTTGTTATGGGTTCCATGGCAATATGAGTTTGGGAAGCGCTGGAGTAGACTATTCAGTGCAGGGCCGTTCTAAAGGTGTGCAATGCCTCTCACAAAGGCAGCCGGTATTGAGGAGATCAAAACTCTAAAAGCATAAAACAATTTTTTTTTGTTTTTAAATTCCTGCTTCCCATTACAACGGATATCAATGAAAATGGTACGGATTACCACTACTATAAAGATTTTTTTTGCTACTCAAGATATCCAATACTTAATATTTTGTTCTTTAGCTTTGGTTCTTAGCTCTTTTTTATATTGTAGTCTATACAATAACTGGAGTGCTGGGGGAGTATTCTATACTCCCAGACCCCCTGCTGATGTGTACTGCCATTAAAACCAATCCTAGAAAATGCCCACAAACCTTTTGTCTCTGAAACCGGAAAATATATTTACCTAGTAAATACTTTAGTAATTCTGTTTATAAAAAAACTCTTAAAGCAAGCAATTGCCAGTAAAAACTATTATTTGTTGTTACTTGCTATTGACTGGACGGTATTTACATCATACTATATAGTCGGCCAGACCTCGAGAACAGGCTCTGATTCAGAGCTAAGATTGAGCAAAGGGACCTAAGTTGAACGTAAATTTCGAATAACTATTGATAAAGTAGGATTTCAGCATTTAAACTTGGCTGATACTTACTTCGGATTGGGAAATGTGACCAGTCTCAGAAGTTTCCATCTTAATATATCGAAAACGGCTTGGTTATTAGCTTTAATATTTTAATTACAATCATGCGAATTAACCAGTGTCTCTTAGCTAGTTTCACTCTAGGTTTGTATTTAACTAATTTTAACTTATGTCTTTATGAGGACTGTGAGTACCGTTTTTGTCTGACATACAATTTGTCGAATCCTGTCAATCACCATGTGTATTTTCTGCAAACGGATATACACAGAGAAATATATATGTATGTGTTACTAATTCACACAATTATGCAGAAAAATTACACAGTTACGTACTTTTTCTGCACAATTGTGTGGATTAGTAACACATATTTCTCTTTGTGTAGAAGTAGATAGATTTTAGTACTATATCTTTTTGAATACAGATATAGTAATTTTAAAACGGGAATGTTAAATTTTATAGAACCATTACACCCACCCGACGAACTTCAATAAAAGCGAAGAAACATATCTGATGGGCTAATTCAATTAATTTTATGCGTTAACTGAAAGAACCGTAAGTTTTAGTATTTCATATGTTAATTTACAATTTTGGAAACTTCATTTAAAGTAATAAAATAAATTTGTATACAAACATAAAAAGTATGAATGGGCTATTATATTGTATTAAGTAGATGTGATTTTAAGAAGTATATGTATGGTTCTTACAATAAATTACCAACAAGCAGATGAACGATTCGAACCTACGTCTCACTTACATTTGAACTGTCACTTCTATCAAAACGTTTTATGTTAAAAATTGTAAAATTAAGTTATAGCCATTTTATTTCACATTTGATTTTTATGTCTCAAAGATAGTCACGTATAGTAACAATGCATAAAACCTTGATGCGTAACTAAATAAATTCACCTACTTGTTCATAAAGTAGATTTCTAGGTTTTTGAATGTGTTAACTGTTTCATTGTATAATTGTTTAGTTCTCTAGTTCATTTCAATTTTCTCTAAGTTCTTAGCCTTCATTCAGTAACTGAAGAATTTACTATGTCTATTAATTGTTATTTTTGAATATAAAGTTTGACTACCACTGCCATATAAACTATTACTATAGATTAGTATTAGCAATTCCGGTATACATAAACAATCTTGTAAACATTTCGAGATTAGTAATAATCACTTAGAATTTTATTGTTTGCATTAGGTTATTTTTTTATGTAAGGAAATATATACAAAAACTCAATAAGTTTTTCCTGTTCACTTAGCAATTAAATTACGAATCGATAACATTTAACGCGTGCATCCTATCACTTTATCTAAGCTAATTAATTATTTAATTACAAATACCGCTGGTAATTAAATATTTTTGATGGCTTGCTCACCAGATACAATATAATGGATAAGCCAATTATTGATTTGAATATTTCTTATATAAGTATATTCATTGCATATACTCGTACTACATATTAAAATAGTGAACTCATCAAGTTTTGAACAAATCCGATAAACATTTTTAAAGGCATTTTCTCAGAACATCCTCCAATATTATATTTTTAAATGTTACTTCTTTTACCATCGACATTTTTTGTTTTTGAACCGTGTCATCATCGTAAATTTTTTAAATGGCAACCCTTATTTTTCTTTACGGATTTTGGTAGAACACACTTTTCTGAGTGCGGAAATTTAAAAACACTAAAACCAGGGTTATGGGCACATCTGGCACATTCATACAAAATGAAATTCGAATAATTCAACCCGATTAGTGTACTATTTAAAATGTTTTACGGGAGTTTCAGAGGTAGATGGTGAAAAATTAGGCGAAATTAAATTAAGCTAAATTATTGCATTCTAATCATTAAACGCACTTGTGGAGAATACAATTTTTTACAACTTTACAGTCACAAACATAATATGCATGTTTCACATATGCATATGTACATGTGCTTCAACGTTTTGCTTTTCTCTGTTGTTCGTGTTGATACAGCGCGCTTCTAGAAGAAAAGAAATTAGAATCATAGTTATAGAGAATTAAATTTTGTACATGTTTGGTTATGACCATTTTAGTTGAAAATGAGCAAGTTATTTAATAAAAACAATTTTTCCCTTAAATTCGAGATTGCAGCTGGCGCAAAATCAGTAAGAAAGAATTGAGAAATTTTGATTTCTATACTACCAATATGACCCTGCCCAACGATTAGAGAAAGGAAATGGTGGAATCAAATTTATGCATATACTTCGAGTTTATTAAACAAACAATTTCGCTTTTTATCAACTGATAAGGTCCCAACCCTTGGTGTACTGACTGTTAGTACTGCCATTATTATATTTAATTAAATCGTGATAATATAGGGGGCGTTTGAAGTAGAGCAATATATACTTAAACGTCCATGCATTTGATAATAATCATGATTAACCTAATGAGAGGCATGTGGCGTGTTTAAAAAAACTTGACTTCGTTTTAGATATCATTTGCTGCATTGAGTTTAACTATAAAATGCTTTGACTCATAATAAAATCGGGACGCTCCTATTGTTAACAATGTAAATTGCACGTTTTGAAAACTTTTTGTCGTATAAAAATCGCTTTTACAGCAACAATTTTTAGACATTTTTTGTTGTAAATTTCATTCCCTTCATTTTTGTTTCTATACATTTTTCTAATTTTTTGTACCGTTTCTGAGATACAGATGACAAAACTTTTTGTATTTTACAGAGTCTTTTTTAAGTCACTGTAACTCGGAAACAGTGCCACGGAATATTAAAATGTATATAACCAAAAATGAAGGCATTGAAATTAACAACAGAAAATGTTTAATAACTTATTAATACATTTTAATAATAATACTTATTAATAATAAGTATTGCTGTAAAGACGATTTTTATAAGACTTTATAAGAGCGGATTTCATTATGAACAGGGCCGGATCAAACTATTTTAGCGCCGGGTGCAGATTAGCTAAATGACGCCTTTAATACTAATATAATATCATATAAAATATTATAATTAAAGAAAAAATTCAGTACTTTGATATCACAATGCACATTTATGCAGAATTAAAAAACGTTCAATCAAACTTCTAAACTTTGGTTTATCCGGCCCTGATTATGAATTATATGGGAAAAAATAGTATATTACTGGCCGATTCTCAAAAATTACTCGTTACTAGACGCACAGCTATATTGAAAAGCGAGCACATGTAGTTCCGATAGTAGTAGTTACTTGCGTCATTATTTTCAACCTAATTTATTTTTCTAATGCTAGATCCAGACGTCGGGGATTAACCTACTTATCCGTGTATAGTAAGTTTTATGAACAAAATGATTTGTAATTTATTTTTATTGTAGAACTTACAAATTTACATATCTATACAACAAAATATTAAATTCTTTCACTACATAAACATCCGTGTTCCATGCCTTAAAATATATGTAAGCACCCAAACAAGTAGTGTAAAATGTAAATTAAGTTTACATTACTAAAACATTAAAAATAGATCACTTTATCAAAAGATCAAGGCTTTACAGAAATTGCACATAAGTTTTTTTATTATATTGTTAATAAATTACTATATATGAAAAGAGACGAAATACTAATTTATGTAACAATATATCATTAATTCGAAAGAAACTCTCCTTATTCCTTTATTGTATTTGTTATTTTAATCGGAATATATTAATTATTTGTTATACCAATTAGTCTTGGGTTCGAATTCTACGTATGCTTGTTGGGTGACCGTAACGACCATAGACCATGTTGAAAACATCATAAATATTAAATTTTATATTATACTGAAAATATATAAAAAACATTAAGTACTAATATTTAATTTGTTGATTGTACAAATAAGTTTGGTGGAATGTAATTAATTAAATTATTTGATAAATAAAAGCAACGAATTGAATTAATTTGAATTCATTGTTACTAATCAATTAATCAATAAAGGCGACTTCAATTTAATTATAAATTATATCTTTTTTTATTGGTTAAAATTAAATTACCAGATTTAGATTCTTTATCAATTTATTTCGTGTAATTAATGGAATAAACATACATTTTAATTTAACTTCGATGAATAATGTATGTATATACTATTGTAGAAAATAAAGTAGTTATATAACTAAAACTAATGCATCATCACCTGTATTTTATTTATTAGTTAGCATTTATTTTATTAGTTGGGAAGTACGAAAATATTTTTGGATAAACAATGAGAATGTGTATTTTATGTTATTGTACCATATTATTTAAATATTTCAATGAAGATACGCATGTTAGTATTTTTATTTAGTATGTTTTATTTGCCTATTTCAAAATGTTCACCTAAAATATTTCTTGATATAAAAATATAGGCAATAGCAAGTCATTATTTTGCTGGGATTTTACTGGCAAAGATATTGAATTTGAAGTATTGGAACCGGTCAACAACAATTTTTTAAGTTGTTATGTTACGTGGCTAGGAATAATGAGTAAATTTACTTGACTAAAGAAATTAAATTCTTGATGGAAAATAGATTTTTGGATATTCCGAAACTCACCTCAAACTACATCACAATATCTCTGCAAGTCCTAATGTACGAAGCGAATCATTTTTGTGTTAACTTTTTATCGCAAATTGTTTTGTTTATGAAAACTGTACGCACAATGTAGTACGTAGTTCGGTAAATTTAAGTTCTGATTGACTAGACAAAATTGACCAAATTTCGATAAATTTTATTCAGCTGCCAAGGACGGTACTACACCTCAACTATAGCACCTATTTTGTTGTTTACTTTTTATACAGTCAACTCTCTCGAAATCGAGTTTTCATGATGCAATAAATTAGTTTGAAATATAACACTAACTGTTTAAAAGGAAATTTTTATACATATAGTTAGGCATGTATTCACAATAACATAAAGTTCAGAAAATCACACGACAGAGTTATGGCATGTCAGGTAGACACGGAGAGTTCGTTAGAGAAATGTTTAGACTTCAAAATACGCTAAACTCCATTTTAAAATAATATTTTTGATTTATAGCGAGGGAAATTACATGTGAATTGACATCAAATGCCTAACATTGGACTTGATTTCACGAGAGTTTGAATTAAAAAAATTCAATATAGGCAATAATTCACACTAAAGGGCATTTGACTTATGCCCGATTTCTTCACCTTGAGATAGCTATCGGATAATGAATCCGGCCGACAAATTAATCAAGTAACCAATAAGACAACCGCAATTCAAACTCAAAATAACAAATAAACAATTTGATTGGTTACTTGATTAATTTGTCGGCCGGATTCATTATCCGATAGCTATCTCAAGGTGAAGAAATCGGGCATTAGAGAGATTTGACTGTACCCAAATAAAAATGTTGAGTGTAAGATGCTAGGGTTGAAGATTGTAACCTCTGAAAAATCCGGCTCTCATAACTAAATTGGTTTTTCAATCCGTTTTGCCATTTTGAAATTTTCTTCTACCGGACTAAATGTAATTTCTAGAAGATCTAATTGGTAGAAATGAGAGAGAATGAATGTCGAGGTGAGAAAATGGAATATAATTTGTTGATAATTTAGGAAAGGGAATCGCAATCATGGCTATATTTATGAGCTATTAATAAATAAAAAATTTATTAAAATAATAATTACATTTCAAAATAAACGAAACTAAAAAAAAGGATGACAAGTTTTTTATCTTTTATTATAAATTAAAGAGATTAAATATCTATAATAGTTACATTATAGTAATGGAATAAACAAGTAAATTAAAAGAAAATTTTTATATTAATTTTTACTGAAAATTGGAAAACTTTCTAATATAAAAAGTTCTATTGATTTTTAATTGACTTTTTTTTATCTGTGTTCAAGGCACCCCCCATATTCTGAAGTTTGTATATCTACTTTACTATAATTAACAAATGTTAATAAGCAACATTTAGATGCACAATAATTAAGTTAATAATATTGTGATTACTCTCGTGTAATTGTATCACATTTAAATAATTGGAATAAAACATAAACGGCACGTCGTTATTAACCTTCCCAGTACATGCACATAAACTGATAGTTCGCATCGTAGTTTTTGAATTTGGATTTACGACGTAGTTTTTTCTAGAGCATTTAGACCGGTTTCTAGATCTGTGGGCCTAATCAAATCTTCCATATGGAGCACATAAATTAGTATAATATATAATTGTTGGAGGAACCAGACGTGGGGGAGAGGACGGAGGTCGAATTACATATTATAATAATAACTTAAAATTTGATTATTTGCTTACGACTCGCAATGGGACAGTTTTAAAAACCTGATAAAAGCATGAAAAACCTGGTAAAAAAAGTACCTAATTATTTGCTATTTTCAACGCATGGGACATTTACATAGACGACTTACCCAGGGTTTTGTAAGACGGATATTGAAAATATTGAATATAGGAATGATATTGCTGATATCAGACTGAAATGATCAAAAATAAGAAACATACCTGTTTTTTTTTAAATTTATTTATATAGGTACTATTTTTAAAGTATTTTAACAAAATGAATTTAATACCAGTAGATAAGTTAGTAATTGATGTTATTCGATATTTATTATATCGCGTTTAAGAAAACGCCCTTTTATGAATTTATTATCATTCATTAATTGATTTAAAATAAAGTATTTCGGAAGTTAATTCAAATCGGTTAAATTATAGACTAGTATTTCTTAAGCTTTTTGGACCGCGATTCTCTTTTGTACTTAAAAATTTCAAAAGACCCCCGAAGAATGGGTATGTGTAGAAAATTTTATTGAAACACTTACAACTTTGATTAATCGCGACCCCCAAATATTTTTCGCAATTCCCTTGGAGGTAGAGAAATGTTACAAAAATGATTATATTTTTTACAAAATTTTAAATAGGTCTATATGTACTTACTTAGGCATACATTAATACCTACATATCCAAAAATGAATAAAATATGAAAATAGTGTAACCCTTTAATTTACTACGCATTAGGGTCGGATATGAAATATTTTGAAAAAATAAAGGTTTGAAGTTGTCAAGAGCTTTTTTTTTTGTGAAATAGTCAGGTATAATGAAATAAAACAAATTATACTGTAATGATACTGCAAAATAGCGCTATTTCATATGGTCATTAATTATTATAATCAGTTTCGGTTATTTGAATTTAGTATGTTAATTGACTACGTTAGTTTATAATTAATAATTTTTTTTTACTTTTCTTGTTTAAAATATGCTTCATTAATAATTTTACTTTTTGGTATTTAATAAAATAATTGTCATAATAATTTTTTCAAAATATATTTTTGAAAATTGCAACTTACGATTAATAATAACTGAAATAGCTTTACTTTATAATATTAAAATATTTGGTTTTATTTAATTATATTTTATTGTTTTTCGGAGAAAAGCCTTTTAACGATTTCATAACCTTTATTAAATTATTTCCCATCTTTTTGATGATATTTTATGTAATTTTAATGAAAAATTTCTACAAATACAACTATATTGATTTTAATATTATTAAAATTATTAGCTATATAGTTTTAAACAAATGTAATTATCGAAGATTAGCTAAGAAAACCATTAAAACAATAAAAAACCATTAATTTGGTTGTAAATAATTTATTGTTTTAATGGTTTTCTTAGCTAATCTTCGATAATTACATTTGTTTATATTGATTTTAACATTTTCCTTTAAGTTTTTGTTAAATTTTGTATCTATTTACATGTATTATTATTATTATGTTGAGGCATACATATCGAAATATTTTATAAAATCTTACATTATCTAATTCAATTCCCAAATTAGCTAACTCCACTTCGTATATATCTTTTTAACCCAGATATGCCTATAGCGTAGTTTTAAGATTAAAAAATATTTTTTTCATAATTATTGTTGTTTGACTTAGTGGACACAGAAAAAAACGTTAAAAGTAAAAATAAAATTTATTTACGCCATTTAGGTCAGCTAAGTTTGAAACGGCACAGGAAGAAATTTAAAATTGTTATATTGATGATTTTCGCTTTAAATGTTTACAAAATAACTTGAAAGTCAGTAGCCAAAAATTTAAATTTTTTACGAGTATACAAAAAGGCATAAAGTTACTTCCCGTAAAAGACGAATATCATGTTCTTCCACTTTCAAAAGGAGTAAATTTCTAACACTCACAAAATTATGATTTTAAATAAAAATTAACGTCGCACAACTTTACCAAACTAAGGGCACACTATAATGATCCAGTTTAATACATTTTTACTAATATTAGGGTGGGGGATAGTTGTATTTGGAGTTAATATAGCCGTCCTATATATAGGACATTAGGCATATCTGGGTTAAAATCACTTTTAGTTTAAAACTATTATAAACTTTCAATCCAAATTAAGATTTTTTACAAAAAGTAAACATTTTTCCGCTGTTTGGCCCTAAGTCAGATAAAACGCGACAAATTATAAAATTTACAAATATTAAACAAAATAAATATTCTCCCAATAAAAACAAAATTCCACAATCTTCCCTATAGAAAACATCATGACAATATATTAAAATGTGATACATTTCTAAGCAATTATTTTGTGTGTGAGAATTTAATTACTCAAATTACTAGTTGAATTGAAATTATTAAATATGGTCAGAAAGACTAAGAATTTATAATTTTGGATAATAAAATTTAAACAAATAAAATACTAAAGGCTGTATTATATTATACAATTTTGTACACAATTTTTGCACAGAACACTCGAAAATTTATTTTTCGAAAAATTACAACCATAATAATAATGTATATAGTGTATAATCTACACCGAAAAGAATGCTTTATCATATTGATGAAAAATTATGAATTTTTGATGTACCTTTTATCATTACATGGTACTTTTAACATTAATATTATCCATTGCAGTAATCCATTGATCGAATTCATAAAATTTCGTTCAAATTCATAAGTTCGAAACACTTCTGTAATCTGTATAAAAAATGTTATCATGAATTTTCAACTAAAATTTTGGGAAACACAAAAGTTCTTTTTTAAATAATGTACCATTTAATTAATTTGAAAATTAAAAGAGTATTCATTTAAATAAGTCTGTTAAAAGACTTTTAAAATATATGATATATGGGCATATACCACGCCAAATCAACATGGTTCCGACTAGGGATCCCAATATCGGTAGTGAACATTAAGAGTATTTGCATACGAGACTAAAATATTTTCGGTTTTTTGTTTGGAATACCGAAATTTTTACAATTTCTCAGTTACCGATATTGTATGAGCGTTATTGGTATTGCAATCTCTAGTTTTCACCTTGGCCATGTTTATTTGTGTTTCCCTCAAGGATGTAAATAACTAAAGTGTTTTTGGTAAATTGGTTCTTATGCCCACTTATACGGAATGATTTTGCCTTATGAATAGTGCGATCGTCGACGAAGAGCATTTGCGATTTAATTTTATGTTTTCGTCAGTTGGTAAGTCTGGAATCTGTAGTTTCCAACCGATGGTAAGCCACAGATATCTCCCATGTGATAGAATATGAATATCATATTCTTGACTTTACCACTATTGGCTAAAAAATACTTATGTACCAAGTGGTGGGAAAATAAATTTAAATTGCGAATACTGTATTAATTCAATTCAATTATTTACCGCCATTTCAAAAAAATATACATATTTTTTTTAAATCAATTTTTTGTTGTCAACTTCCAAACTAATTTACAAAATAATCTTAAAGTTGCTGTGGGTAATTTTTTGTGCCACTTTTGAAAATGAAAAATCAGATCAGTTTGATATGGAATGTTTCATATCATTATAATAAGAAATATTTAAAAACTGCTATTTTGATTGAACCGAACCAGTTTTAATATCTGAATTTTTTTATGCTAATTTCTGTCAATCCTTGTGCAAATTTTTTTAAATGACTGGTGGATTTTAGGTCAATAATACCTGATTTGATTTAAAACAAAACTCGTTATTACCAAAATTCAAAAACCTAGTGCGAATTTCGAGCAAACATAATTTATTGAAATAGTAAATAAATAGATAGATAAGGAGTTTTCAACGAATATACAAAGGTCAGATTTTAAGATGAAAGTTCTGCTTATAAATTACAACCAAAATTATTACTATTAGTTCTTCAGCAGCTTAGCTTTTAAAATGGCATCTGAAATATGTATATTTTCTTGGGAAAAAAACTACCCATAATTTATGTGACTATTGATTGTTCGAATATATTAGTAAATATTAAATTTGTTTAATAGAGTGCTCAAAATCGTTTGCTCATTAAAAATGGTAAAACTGTAAATGAAGATGAAATTGTTGAACAGGATGTTTATATAGAGGATGGAATTATTAAACAATTAGGCCGCAATTTAATAATACCGGGAGGAACACGTGTTATTGATGCAAGAGGATTATTACTTTTGCCTGGTGGAATTGATCCACATACACATTTTGAATTTGAATTTATGGGAGAAACATCGGTAGATGATTTTTATCAAGGAACGAAAGCTGCTATTGCTGGTGGAACCACCATGATAAGTATAAAATCCACAACTTGTTACTTTTCTTATTCATCAGCTGCCTGATTATTTCAGTCGACTTTGCTTGTCCGAGAAAAGATGAATCGTTAATAGATGCATATCACAGATACAGAGAAAAAGCTGATACTAAAGTATGCTGTGATTACGCTCTTCACGTAATTGTATCGTATTGGAACGATTCAGTTAAAAATGAAATGGCGCTATTAACTTCACAACATGGTATTAATTCATTTAAGATGTTTATGGCATATAATTTTATGCTCAATGATTCCGAATTGTATTTGGCATTCGAAACATGTAAAAAGTTGGGAGCGGTAGCTATGGTGCACGCCGAAAACGGTTCTGTTATATGTAAAAACGCCGAGAGATTGTTGGCAAAGGGCATAACTGGACCAGAAGGTCACGAATTGTCTAGGCCCGAAGAAGTTGAAGCTGAAGCGGTTAACCGTGCATGTATGATTGCCAATCAGGTAAACTGCACCTAGTATTTGTGATTTTTAAGTATGCTCAAACGCATGCTCATGCAAACAATTTTTTGGTTTGGTTATACTATTTTTGGTTCTATCATATATTTTTAACTTCACGCACTTTTTTTTTATATAAATTCTCGCATCTTAGGGTAATCTACAAAGAATTAAAGTTATTTTCCGTAATTTCCAAAATCTATTTTCTTTAATGGCATGTTGTAGGTAGCTTGTCCTTTGTATGTTGTGCATGTAATGAGCAAATCAGCATCCATAGCTTTGGCACAAGCACGTAGTCGTGGTATTCAAGTTATTGGTGAAACATTGGCAGCTGCATTAGGTAGCGATGGTACTAATTATAAAAATTCAAATTTTCATCACTCCGCCGGTCATGTATTAAGTCCTCCTCTTAGATCGGATCCTACCACACCAGAATATCTAATGAACGCGTTAGCAGAGTAAGTTTTGTTATGGCTTAAATTTTGTTTTAACACATTGCCGTTATATGTATTATAGTAGTGGATAAAAAACTTTCTAACCCATCAACCCACAATTTTTATCGTGGTTCTTCATAATGGTCTTTTTATCACTAATGCACGAGTGTTTGTATTTGCTAGAGTGTAGATAGTGTGTAATATAATATATACATGCATAGCACAGTGTTGACATGTTTAAGTATAGGTGAACGCTCCTTTGTATGTGACACACATTTCAACTGGCTTAGCAGGGAAAATACTAGCCGAAAGACAGTCGAATGGTCAAATAGTGTATGGTGAAGTACTTGCTTCAGCCATAGGCTTGACGGGCGATCGTCGTAATATTGCTACAATCACATCACCACCATTGCGCTCTAATAGCGATGCAACATTTCAGCTTTTGGGTTTATTAGCATCGTAAGTGTGTTATTAACATCTAGCATGAACTATTCAGCAAAGATACAACTTTGTTATTTTTAAAATAATTTAAAAATACTAATATATAAAATTATTTATGCAAAATGATTCTAATATGGTCAAATAAATATTGCAGAAATGACTTGCATCTAACTGGAAGCGACAATTGTACTTATAAAAAATCACAGAAAGAAATGGGTTTAAATGATTTTTCTAAAATACCAAATGGTGTTAATGGAGTAGAAGATCGTTTATCGGTCATCTGGGAAAAAGGAGTGCATTCTAAAATTATAGATCCATGCAAATTTGTATCAATTACAAGTACCACTGCTGCTAAACTTTTTAATTTGTACCCTCGAAAGGGATGCATTGCGCTTGGTTCTGATGCAGACATTGTAGTCTGGAATCCAAACAAAACTCGGATTATTTCAGCTAAGACACATCACCAAGCGGTCGATTTTAATATTTTTGAGGTATATAATTTAAGTGAATCATACCATAGTAGTTGTAATATCCAAGTATGAATTGTTTTCATAGGGAATGGAATGCCATGGTGTTCCTGATTATGTCATTGTTAACGGACGCGTGTGTTGTGATGATGGACATCTAAAAGTAGTAGAAGGTTTTGGGAATTTTATTGAAACTCCAGTTTATCCACCTTATATTTATGATAGGGAAAATGCTGCAAAACTGAAATCATCCAATAATGGTATTGACAATGACCTACTTTGTGAACAATTTTCTAAGGTAAAAAATAGATGGTGTTTGTGTACTTTTTTATAGTTTGATGCTTGTAATGTGTTTTTTGTACATAACACCAAGAATTCTTTATTTGTTGCACTTTAACATGTTAATTATGATTTGCCCTGTACAATAATAAGTTTTGTTTGCTTTAAATTCCCACTAAGATGTTATTGATATTTGTTATACTCGTTATAATTTTGCACAGCTGTTTTATTTGTAATTAGTTGCAATAATTTATTTAGACTTATTTTAGTGTATGTTATATTATACAGTGTTGATATTACTTTAACAGATTTAACATTTTAATAATTCAAACCTTTCGGAAGAAGAGAAATTAATGTATAGAGTTGATCAAACTATTAAACAATAAAAGTATTAAATACTTTTTATGTTTAGATGTTATTTTTAAAACTTGCTATTTTTGGCATTGACATATTTTGTTAAACAACAATAAGGGTTCATTGTTAAAAAATATTTAAAAAGCAAATATAAAACCGAGATGACGGGGTAAACCCCAGACTTGAAAATATTGCTGAGGGATTTTTGGTCGTCAAGATCTATCATAAAAGATAGATACTCTTCCAACAATAAGTTACCAATGAATAACGTGAGGCAACTGCAGAATCGGAATCTCCAGCCAAAAACACTTTCTTACTTTAACCATTGATACTTTAACATAGTATTTTCATTCAAATGCTTACTGGTGCTACACTGATAAAATCATGTTTTATTCCCAAATACGCCGCGTATTTGGCCAATTCGCGTTTGAGTCAACTAAATTTCAATCGATTTGAAACCACTTCATTTAAAAATTTGAGTAGATGGTGTAACAATATTGAACTTATAACAGAAATACTTCTGTAAAAAAAACGATGTATTTGAAAGAATAACATACGTTTAGTAATTATAACGTTTTTGCGAAGATGTGACACTACATAAGTTGTTTATGTTAGCTTAATTTACAAGCTCTAGTTGCCACAGTGGTAATAAATCGGACTAGTAATCCGCCGGCCTGTGGTACTAAGCAATCGTTATTAATACGCCATGTATTTAAGTAAGCGATTCCCTTCAAATACAACGTGGAGTACTTAAAACTATGTCGTACCGTACTTCGCTGTATTTAAATACGTGGCGTATTTGACTCAACTGAAACGAAGTTCGCTCTATGTTTTCTTTTTATCAGTGTAATAGATAACGAGAGGATTGCATATGTAATGTAATTTATTGCATACAATTATAGATGCCTGTAAAAAGGGCACTCGCTTCAATTTTGAAAATTTCAATTACATACTTTCATACTTGCGGGTTATTTTTTACCTGATGAAGAAAACTCTCTTCGGAGTAATTTCGAAACCGTCGGTAATATCCGGTAATCCATGCGATGGCGAAAACTATCTACATGTATGTTTTTGGCTGGGGATTTTGATTCTTCAGTAGCCTCATGTTACTCATTCGTATCATACTGTGCGAGGAGTATCTATCTCTCATGATAGATTTTAACTACCGAAAATCCACTTACACCTACTTTTTGTAGGTTTTACTTTTTTTTATTTCTTTGGTTCCCATTTTTGATTACCTAATATAATCTTTCTTTAATGTTATTCGCCGGCTATTTATATATTTAAATGTTTAAATCTTTCAATGATCCAGATCTTGGTTTTACTGATCCTTCCATAATTTTGTCCAGAGCATAATTATCCTTGAGACCTTTTGATTATATCGTTTATCTTCCGTGGTTTTCTAATATACCATGTTCCTAATGCATTAGCTCCTTTTCATTAATTCACCGTTTTCTTCTTATTTTTTTGGTGCGTGATTTTTACATATATTCATTTAGCTCTATCCTCATTAAGACGGCACGGCAAGTGACTTGTTGATCTCGCTACAAAGATCAATATTGTAGCTTGTCGTTGTTAGAATGAATTTTGTAATATTTTATTTATAAAAAATATGGTGTGTTGTCGTGTTATTATTCTTATAAGCCACATCTGAAAGTGTAACACTAATTAAATATGTTTAGTGTTAATTTAATTAATTAACCCACATTGTCCTAAATAGCAAAACATGTAAATGTCAGGATAGCACGCTTTTCAGGTATACAAGTATTAAAGTTTGTATAAAAGGGTAATAATATTTTATTTCTTAGATTAAAATATGTTGCTGGTCTCCAGCTGGTTGTTTTCAAATCTAAACCTGAAAATATCTAAGTGCGAATATATAGAATTCAGATTTTAGAAAAACTATAAATAAATTGTTCAATTTTTAAAATTGATGTGTCAATCTTTTAAGTTTTTTAACTAATAGGAATAAAACGGGAGAAACACATTCTTGCTGAATTACTGGTCGATTCTTGTCCTACGCGTGTGAGACTACTATAATCGTCACAATGTCAGCACGAACGTATGATTCATCAAACGTATAATTCAATAATACAGTTCCTGGTGCGTTTTACTGCGTCTTTGCAACTTGACCGCCGTTTGACCCCAATGCTTCCACTAGGTTTATTTCTAGCGTATAATTGAAGAACCTAGTAAGTCGAATTACTATAATATAACATGGGTTGATGGTTTATTACTTAATTTTCGAATTTTTATTTTAACTTTGGATTTCCACTTCACATTCACAACTCAATTTTTTGTAAATAATTCAACCTACTAAATTTTTTGATTTTACATTTGATTTGCTAATATCGCTTGATTTAAAGCAAATGTAAAGTAATGCGTTAAGTTGATAAAAGATTTACTGTTATCAATCCTTACAGTGAAATTTGAAAAATATTATTTATATATTTTATTATTACTAATTATTCTCCTCAATATTTTTCACCAACCTACAAATTTACTAAATAAAAAATAAGATACTAATATCAAATAAAATTACTCGAACATAATTATTATAAAGGAATATTGAATTGGCTAACGCTTCTGATTGGTATTCTAAAAGAGCTTCAGTTTCCTGTTAGCGATATTTAATTGAAATATATTAAATACATAAAAGAAATTTCAGTTTTTTAAAATAACTTAACTAGAGTTCGTGCCAAATAGAAATAGAACCGTCAATCAACGTGGGCTATGCCTCCAAGATATCTCCAACCAATTAAAGAACGCTGAATCATTCAGTAGCGCACCGTGGCTTGTAACAATATGTTACAAAATGTTTTAGTTTTGGATTTTTTTTCAAAACTACAAGTAGCCAAAATAGTTTCACATTTCTTATTAGTATAGGTGTTAAAAAATCTGTATATGATAAAGTAAAGAAATTTAAGCTGAATTTATAGAAAATGAACTTTTCCTGGATGTGCACATAGATGATTTAATTATAAATTTTGATTCAAATTCTTCCAATAGTGAATTAATATTTAGTTCTGACAGCGAAGATTAAAATTATCAAATTATCTAAATAAACAAATATGTCTTATAAATAAGCGGAAAGACTAAAATCTGATTTTAGAGTAAGTAACATAATTTTATTTTACTACGCCAATGATGATGTAAACACTTCGAATATCTTATCTATTTAAAAACAGTTGACCATTTAAATTTTTAACATCTTTCCATCTCATATTAGCGACTAATCAAGCGGTTGCCTATATGGGTGGTTCTTTGTATACCTTGAACCCTTGTATTTTAAGCGGCAATGCAACTCTCGCTTATTTAGGTAATGCATTCATAGTAATAATGTATATTTTCACCTTTTAAAAATAATGTTACCAACTATTATGATTGACGGTTCTATTTGGCACGAACTCTAATCAACGATTTTTCGAAAAACGAAGTTTCCACGTCATTAAAATACTAGAAAATCAGGGCGGCCGATGGGCCGCTTAACCTACTAGGTAAATAATATTTAAATAACTATTGTCATTACTCATTAATATTATTTGTGTAATTTAGACATAGTTTGTCTAAAAGTAAGTAGAAGAAGTGTTGTTCGTTGAAGAGTGGTAAATTTTGTTTTGAAAGAATATAATTCAAATGGACCACCCTGCGTATACATTATTAAGATAATTCCCAACTTGTAATTTAAAATATCACATACTTCTTATTTTAATTATTCTAAATTTAAATTATTCTCTGAGACTATCAAATAAGAGAAAATTGACTTCTTAAGTTCTTTATTTGTTTAATAAAATGTAGGTACCTGGCAGGGTAACCTTGATACCTTAGTATATTATTTTGAAGCATCTCATCTCTACATAATGTTTTTTTTCTTCAAAATTTGGATGTCTCGTCATTATTATTTTAACCAATTTCCAACTTTTTTTTACAAATTTAGTACGGGTCATCTAGACAGTTGTTTTGTAAAATATACCATCTCTTTTGATGAACAGGGATTACAAAATATTATTTCAAGTTTTCAAGATTATACTGTTCTCAATTATGTCTGGAACTTTGACTTCCTTGGATCATTCTAATACAAGCCAATGTTTAATCAAATAAGTAATTGCGCCAATTGCGGGCAAAACCGTGTTTTAACCGTTCATATCGGAATATTTACTCAAAAATTTGAAAACATGAACCACATCTAAAATTATATTTATTATAATACAATAAAATACAAGTTTTCTGCAAGCTTCTTCTGAATAGTGGCTCGAATAATAACTCCGACAAGCAATAATATTACATTAATTTCCTTGTACATTCGATTATTTTAACAAAAAGCAGCGGTGTCAACTTACCATTTGATAAAGTACTCCTTCAGGTCATCAAAAACACTAAAAATCCGCTTCTTCAGTCTTCTACCATGGTCGTCCATAGGATCTTTTTCATATTTTTCAATAAAAAAAAATTAAACTAAAAATTTTTTATTTTCTTTATTTGCAAAAAAGATAAATTTTAAATTCAAATTTATCCACGAAATTTAAATTAATTAAAATTAAATTTACATATTTAAGGCAAGATCAAGAGGGGCAGCTGCCCTCTTTGCCTCTCCCAATGGATGCCCATGCCTCTTACCTTAAACACAAAAAAAGCTATTGGATAAATTGAGAAGAAAAGTAAGGAAAACCTCTATAGTCAGTTTGCAAAATAGATATTTTTGCAAAAAGCTTATTAATAACATGTCCAAACTTTTATCAAATGGTAAGTCGACACCGTTGTTTATTAATGTTATTTTATTTTTTTTTTAATTAATTATTTTTTATTATTAATTAATTATTGTAATTATTTTTTTATTTTTATAAATAATTAAAAAAATTAAAAAAAATTAATTTCTAATATTATTATAAATTATTAAATAAATAAAAAATGTATTATTAGTTGTTTTGTTGCGAAACACCCTGTATAGTTAAAATAATTATATTCCTTTGCAGATAAAATATTCAGATTGTTTAAAAGTAATGGGGAAATCATAAATTTTTAACTTAGCTTTAAAGCTAACATGCGGAAACATCCCCATGCAAAATTTTTCCGTCACGAAGCTTATAATGAAATGGTTGCGTTCAATGTCAATCAAGTGACTGTCTTGAAGGGCGTTTTTTACAACTTAATTTTATCGATAATTTTGTCCGCAACTATTAAAATAATGAGTCTACTACAAAATTTATATCAACGTAAAAAATTTGAAAGGAAATTTAACAAATTTGAACACGTTTCCATTATATTTGCGACTACGAATAAATTCTGGAGGGGGGATGAAATACGAACGTTTGTAAAAATTAGGGGTTGTTAGGACGACATGAGCCCCTAAATCGGTCCAGGATGTTGCAAAATCTCCTTGTTCGTCCCAGGATGTTGCAAATTCAAGCAAAAAATATATGTTCTAGAATGGCCTAAGCTTTAAATTAAAAGATTTTCCATTTCTCATGTTAATAAAATGCACCAATAACGTAAAAAAAATAATTTTTATTCTGCCTTAAGCTATATACGTATAAGCAAAAATATTGTAGCCAATCAAAAGTTAGACATTGTTTGTCGCCACTGTCTCTGTAAAGTCACTGTAGTTAGAGGGGGTTGATACTTTCAATTTCCTCGTTATATTAGGGTTTTGATTTTCTTACAATGGGGCTTTTTTAAATTTGAATGATTTTCTAAAATTTAAATGATTAACATCTTATGATTATTAAGAGGTGCTAAGAATAACTACTTAACACTGTTTTACATATTTACTTAGCTTCATTTAAATGTTCTTGTAATACTTGAAAATTACAGAATGACACAACCTTCCTTAAAAAAAACATTGCTTAAATTGTTAATAAATAATGACACAATATTTATCTTATAATAAATATCTTTTAGCTGGGATCATCACTTTTAATATGTGTTATGGTATTCTTTCAAATATATTGTGGCATATTTGTTTAAAAAAAGCTAAACAAATAGAAATCAATAGCTAGACTTCAATTGGCATGCAATCCAGAAAATGAGAACATGCTTCGAGGAGTTGATGTTTGGTTGAATCTGACGCGACGCGACGTGACCGTTGGAAGCGTATTGGGAATAATGGAGGTTATTATTATTTAAATCACATCTTAACAAATAGATCTTGAAATAATTGCTAATTAATTATTATTCGCTTTCCTTATAATATTTTTTATTAGTATTAGTATACAAAAATTATCCTCCTCTCCTCAAATCTATAATCTATGATCTTTTATAAGAAATATGATTTCATCAATAAATTGTTGTAATGTTCCGGTATATTACTTTATTTGAATGATGACATTTACCTTTTAAAATATTTATTTATACAAAATTCTGTATATTTTTTTTGTTAGGAACCGGTTTACATCGAAATTGTAATGCGCAAATATTGCATCTACGGTTTTTTTGTTTTTAATTATTTTGGTAATTTTGTTTATTTTTTTCTTAAATCCTTTCTAAACAAAATAATACTTAAAACATACACTCTACCTATCAAAATTAGATCTTCTGTTGAAAAGTTATAAGCCGCAGACAGCCATAATACCCCTTGTTGCGAGTCCGAGCTTAATTAAAATAAGTTTAAAGCCGATGCGGAATTCAACAAATATTTATTTATATTTTAGAAAACCCAAAAAATGCACACACACACTTTATAGAACTAAAATGTTTTTTAAGTTTCTCAAATAAAATATACTGCAAGTATAAAACACAGCAAACTAGGGGTTTTCTAAAATAAGGATATGGTTAAAACAATTAAACTAAAATCCTAGGATTTCCTATTTTCTAAAAGCTTTTCAAATTTCTTGAGATCATCTTGGATTTTTAACGATTTCCTAGAATTTTTTAAGTTTTATAAGATTTCCTCAAATTTCCCCACATTTCCTTGTATTTTCTTTCACTTGTATTACAGAGTTTTCCAGCGCTACTTACCTCGATTGTAACTGAAATAAGACTAAGTTAATTTAATTTCTACATTATTCATACTTAAAGTAATAATCTTGCCAATACTACTCTGCTAATGAAAATGGTTCGATTTATAAAATTAAAACTTCAAAAATTTTTTGGCGTAAGTTTACATTTTTTTGGGTAAAACATAAAAATACAAAATTTTTAAGCTAAATTTATTCTTATGAACATGATAATTATCACGGCTAAACTTAAACCTATATTTTTTACAGTGTACTTTAAATTTTTAATACATTAAAACGTTATTTATCTAAAACTTCCTGTAGTAGTCGAGGGAGGGAATAGTTAATTAAGAATTTTCTCACCATTGGAATAAAAATTAGGGGCGTCTATTAATTTATGTAAGACTTTGGGAGAAGGGAAAAAGTCGGGAAAAATTTTAAGATCTGTACGTAAGTAAAGGTGGTGAAAGCGTTATTTTTAACGTAAGATTCCTTTTTTAATTGTATATTTTAAAATTTGTTAATTATAATAGGATAGTGGAAAGGGGTTGAAAACTTAAAAAATTCTTCTTACGTAATTAATGGCAACTATTTTTATTTTGCCATTATAAACTATGTGTAAAGAATTATCTGAACAAGTGAAGTGTGAAATATAGTATATGCTCGAGTTGTGAATACGCTAACTTGCACGGAATTGGCCCTGTTAGATTGAGTGGGCCTGGATCAGGGACCCTGAAGCTGGGTCTTCATATTTTCAGGGGGTCAAGGGGACCGGGGGGGTCAATACGCATGTAAGTAATTTGCAGCATCAAATTTAATCACCTTTTCTAATAACTATGGCGTTTGCTAAAACCAGCTAGATATTTATTATCGCTAAGTGACTTCCGGTGGCCCAGCATAATTTTGGGTAGCCCACCGTACTTCCATGCCTGTACACTTGTGCGTTTTGAAAGCCCAATATCAATCTTCGGATATTTACCCTACTGGAATAAATCATTAGTAATCTTTCTCTTCAGTCACATCGTCTCTTGACAAAAGCATTATGACCCATTCTTTTTCATGCATGCGATAAGGATGTGTGTTTGAAATGTTTTCACATACCTATAGGGCTTACCATTTAGCATGTGTTCCAAACGATGGGAAATGTAATACACTTTATTTTGTGAAGGATTCTCTTGCCTCGTTGGTTTGTAATTCCTCTCCGAGGGACGATGGTCAAACTGGGGATCTCGGCTTAGCAGTTAATCACAAAATAATAACAAAGAATAAAGTTTTAGAATTTAAATAAGTAAATAAATTTAAATTTGCTAAATCTTTCTTCCAAAAATTAATTATACTTTCCGTGGTTTTGAAACCACGTTAAACAATGGATTTGCTGTATATGTGAAAATACTTGGAATGCTATTATTTAACCCGGGTTTGAATATTATTCTGTTGCGCATTTTGTAATTGTTATCACGATCCTATGTTATAATAATTATTTCAATATTTATTTTTTGTTTAGGCTGAAGTCGATCCAAAAACGCCTATAGTTCCAACATTACCAGACTCGGCTGTATCGACGCCATCGTGTAAGGGACCAAGACCAGAAGGTCAAAGAAATTTGCAAGATTCAACCTTTTCAATAAGCGGTAATTTAAAAAGAAAAAGACAGGATATTTTAATTTTTAATTTTTATTTTTCAGAGGATGCTGACGTCGAGAGACGTTCTTGCATAAGAGTAAAAAATCCTCCAGGTGGTAAATCATCTGGTTTCTGGTAATTACATCTATGTTTCAAGCTTACATACTATATAATATGGCATGCTTACATAATACATCATGCAGATAAGAAAAATACCAAAGTTTTACTTCCAACATCTCATTAGCATAGTTTTAACAATTTACCTTTCAGGGTATTAATATCATTTTTTAATTTATCGCTTAATTGTAAGTAGTACAACAATAACGATTTTGTATTTTCATATACAAATAATACTTTGATTTTTAATATTTAACTGTTTGTGTGCATAGGCATCCATAATTTTTTACTTCATTATCTCGTTTATTATAATTTTTCACCAATGTTAAGGGTCAATATTGTATTGTATTATCAAAATAAATTGGTTAATAATTTGGAAATTGAAAAGTAATGGACTTATAGACATAGCACTTTATGTATTTTTAACATTCGGGTATTTTTAAAATAAGGTTGTGTAAAATTATTATTTATTTTGTATAGATATCATACTTTCTATCACTGTTAATTTTACTAACTTATTAGTTGAATAATGAATATTAATTTTATATAAGTGTTAGCTATTGTATGGAAAGTTGAAGTTGTTATATACTTTTATGTAAAATGTTGCGTTTTTACTTTTTTGTTTTAATCACTAATTTGTTTTACAGTTACTATATTGTAAGCATGTTGTCATTTTTTTCAAAAATTTATTGCGCAATAAAAATGTATTAATAATTTTTTTGTATTATTACTTTTTTTGTACAATTTTTTCAAATAAGCAGTTTTGGAAAAATTTAGAGAAATGTAAATTTTTTACTCTTGTAAGCTGTTTTCTTTGCATCGATAAGCTATTCTGCATAATTGAGATTACTTGAAAGTGTCGACTTTTAAAAACTGTTAATGAATCATTAGGTTATAGGGTTAGTTATAGAGGTGTACCAACATTATCAATTTTTACATGATTTAAAAAATCATGCTTGTGTCAATTCTGGAAACTAGCCATAACTTATGCATAATGCGCTTATGCATTTTAATCCAAATTTTTGCTTCTGTAAAATTTTAGGTTTAGGACTTGTGTGATTTTCATATGGGGCCAACGTATTGCAGATTTGGTCTATAACAGTTATCTAACATGAGTAAAATCCTGAAGCCAATTTTTATTGGTCTTCCTGGAGTTTTTCTTGGGGTTCATTTGTACCTTTGCAGGCACAAGTGTAAATTTTTTTTTTAAGAATTATTTTGGTTTTCGAGTTGTGAATATTCGACAAAATTTGGTATAATGAACTGTTGGTTCTCATGGAGATTTCAGGGAAAATAATTAGTATATCAGCAAGTATTCGTCTAACTGTAACTTTTTGTTTATTTGTGGATACAAGATAGCATTTACCGATGTTCAAGATTGCAATCCTTGGTATTGTGGCAGCTTGAAAAATAAGCCCATAATTGTATAATATCAATACACTCATTTCTCTATATATAACAGAAATGTATTTTCTTAATAAGTGACATTTAAAACTTGACAAAATTAAATCGATATAATACTAGGGATATTATCCCAAAAATGATAACCTCTAACGAAGTAAAACAAAGAAATGAACAGAATGGAACTAAGGCCCTTCTGAACAGTAATAAAATATCCCCAGATTATCTGCTTAAGCTTTAAAATACTGTTTATGTTTAATATGAATAAATTCTTCGTCCTGGCAAATCAATTACTTTTCTGAACAAAGTGATCAAGAAATGATTACCGCTATAAAAGAAAGCAAGAAAGTCTTGGCAAGCAATTAAAGTAATTACAAGTTTAATTACACAGCAATTCGGCTATAAATTCCACGTCTTGGCATTACTTTCTTGAACAGAACAAACATAACAAGGTGGAACTCGCTTTTGCGACAGTTCTTAGGCTTCTATACATCTACTTTTTCGGTAGGTTAAATTATTTGGGCTTTATTTTATTTCAATTTTTAATGCCTTAATCTTTTAATTAGGTAGATTTTTTTACTATATAAGGAAAACGCTAACGGAAGAAAATTGAATGTTTTTTTTCAACACAAAAACACAAATATATTGAGCAGCAGGTAAAAAGTTTACAGATACAAAATGGACCAATACAAATTTGCCAAAGAAATTGAAGCAGAAATGAGATTGTTAATAAAAATGACAAAAACAGAAAATTGGCCCAGAAGCTGCTATTTAAGAGAGCTCACGCTCAAATCGTTTAAAGAAACGATGAAGAACTTGCTCCCGTAAACGAAACGAAGAGTCTTGTCTAAGAGTTTGTTTCCTGATAGCGTCCAGCTGTCGTCGGCGGGCAGCAGCTGCTTTTCGCTCTTCAGGTGTCAACTGCTTTCTAGGCATTACAAAATTGTGTGGTTTTATCTACTTCAAATTATACAAAGCTTGAAGATTTTATATACTGCTTGTATTATAAACCTTCTCCTATAAACCCCATACACCTTTATCTGTTGATCTGTTGATACGCTGATCCGCCGACACGCTGATGCATTGATACACTGATCCGTTGATACACTGACCCGTTGATACACTGATCTGTCGATACGAAACAGTTAAAATATTGTATACCCAAAAGCTTTCCAATAAAAATAATAACGTATGAAAAATTATTTTTTCACTTTGAATCGGTATGATGACTGATTTTGAAAAACTGTTCTATGACTTCCGGAAGTACCTACTATTTCCAAAAATTATTTTAATTTCTGCAGAAAATAAAGATTTACAATTTTAATTTGAAATCTAAAATTCACGCCAAAACGCTTACTTGTGTTATTATGGCGTCTGTTTGTAACGTCACGCCTTAGAGCCAAACTACACGAGCGGTATTTCCGTCGCGTATTCTCCGCCGCATTGAAAACCACACGTTAAAATGGAGCATAAATAAGTTTTTCATGTTACTTTCCTATGTTCGGTTAATCTGGGCTTTATTTTATTCCAATTTTTAATGCGTTAATCTTTTAATTAGGTAGATTTTTTTACTATATAAGGAAAACGCTAACATTTTAATATTTTTTTTTTATTTCGACCTTTATAGGTAAATATTTGCAATTTACAAACCACAAATAAAACACAATTCATAATGAAATATTAAAATACCCGAAACACGTACCGAATACCGTATTAGAAACACGTAAAATACCTACTCTAAAAATACAAAATAAGAATATCGGATTAAAAAATATATATGTAAATAATCTGAATAATTAATACCAATCTAAAAATATTCTATATGAAGTAAAATTGTTTTAAGAACGTGCGTTCTGATTGGTTTTGAATTATGCGGACAGACGGACAGACGGACACGGAGCTAGATCATAAGGCTTCTTCCTATACGTTGTATAGAAGCCTAAAATTATAATCACCAGATTAAATTCAAGCTTGAGGAGTGACAGAACGGGGAGGCGCTGCATTGGAGGCCCGATCTAGTGGCCTAAGTGCGCGTAGGGATTATTCCCTGCCCTCTCACCTATAATTTAGAATCCAGAATTGAAGCAATTTAATTGAAATTTTTAATATTTTGTTTTACTGAAATGGTTTACCCTTTTTCAGGGGCTGAACTACCGAATGCGGTGGGTGTCACGTACCTACCTATACAAAAACTGAATATGCCATGATTTCCTATTCTAACATCACCTAAGTATAATTTTTTTGTTTGGTGATTTGTGACTTTCAGCTTCACCAGAAAGATTATTATAATATAATATAATAAAAATATTATATTGTATGAAAATATAAAACGGCTTATAATAAAATAAAGCCCGAATAATTTAATCTCTCTAAAAAGTAGATGTATAGAAGCCTAAGAACTGTCGCAAAAGCGAGTTTCGCCTTGTTTTATTTTATAAAAGTTGGTTTTACATAAATTGGATAAACTTGGTATTTATATACAGTAGGTATACATTAGGTAGGATTACATCTGTAATCTTTATACCATGGGTATACATAGTACTACCATTTATTTTATTATTATAAGTACATTAGAATCCGCTTGATGTGATCACGGATAATGTTATCAGTCGGTTATTGTGATCATTTTGACTGGAAACCGACCGCTTTAATTAGTTTACATACAAAAACCATCGGATAATGTGATCAAAAAGCCGCTTATTATTATCACTTTCAAGCAATTTCCAACACAATAATCTCTTTTTCTAAGTATCTTTTTCTGATTTGTCATTGAAATTTTATATCTACAAACACGTCACTCGTTTTAATTTTTATACAAAAACTAATGAAGTTTCCCTTTTCATGGCGTGTTTCTATTTTTATTTTGCTAAATGTGCACTTGGCTCACGGACGTAGCTATAGATTTTGGATGGGGGGGGGGAGGGGGTTCGACACTGCACTTTTATGTTTCTGTAATTTTATTAAGAATCCCACGGTCTATTTACCGGTTACTGTGGGTATTCGACTAATATTCGCCTTGTTGCTTAGGCTAAGGGGGGTGTCCAGACCCCCTAAACACCCCCCTTATATGGGGGTGTAACTTGACTGGGCTTTATGCATTTTAATTTAATTTTAGTTTATTTTTGCTTTTCTTACGACGTAGCCGAAAAAGCGAAACGATCTCTCAGTAAAACAGAAGGTGGAAATTATCAAAAACTACTGTAAATTAAGATTCTCTAATTTTTCGTTTCTAAAATTCGTTTTTTTTTAATTTGCTTATTGTTATCAGTCGGTTAATGTTATCAAAATATTCTTGGCCCAAAGTGATCACATTAAGCAGATTGTACTGTATTATTTTTTATTTTATTATTATACCATACAAAATAATATTTAATTACATAATTTATTTTCAAAGTTTTGTTTTCAATTCAAAATTCTATTTGTAATCCATGTTATAATTGTACGATAAACCCCGATATATTCTATAAAATTTTTTTTGTTATAGCTTCATCATTCCTTGCACGCTTTCGACCTGGTTTATATGCGGCAATTATTTTTTCGTAACCTATGTTATACGATTTTTGAATTTGTTTTAACTTATCTAAAAACATAATTAAATGAAGATGAGCAATACCAGTACTAAAACCTCATTACACTTTTCAATGAGAGGCTTCTGCAAAATTATTTGTTCTATCCTATTGTTCTATCTAATGTTCGTTGGTATACAGACCACCTATCGTAAAGAAGCCTTGGTACTGCCAAAGAGTACTCTTTGGTACTGCTGAGGTGCCATTGTGTCGAATACGTCTTACATAATTATTACTAAGCCATTGTAAAATTGGCTCCAGCTGTTATATAGAAAAGTATTTAGTAAATATTTATTAATTGCAAAATCAGAACAATGAGAAAAAAAAATTGTAAAAACAACTAAATGTTTATTAGAAACTAGCAGTAAGCCCGTCTACGGACGGGCATCTAGACCCGATTGGTTGGAAACTCGATTGATGTGCAACTCGTCCCAGGGGGAGTATAGTCGTCGGTACTTTAATATATTTTTCGGTTGGTAAAAAAATTCGACCAATCAGATTGTATCTTTTTTCACCAAAAAATGACACGCTGGAGCCGGAGCGGCAGTGCTGGGATTTTATGTATTAAGATGTCACCAACAAAGTTTTTTTTGCTACTACAACTAAATATTTTGTAATAAAAAATAAAACATTTGTTTAATTAACTAATTCATTTGTTAAATTAAATAATAATAATGATATGAAATTTTAAAATAGAGAATGTAATTCTAAAAGATTTTGAAAATAAAATTATTAATAAATTATAAAAATTTACCGAATTTCCTGTTTCTCAATTTGTGCCGTCGCTAATTATTTACCATCGCCTATTGTCCGGTCGCCTAGTTGCGGTCCTAATAAGCCGACGTCTATTTGACGTGCCCGCCCAATCATCGTCGCATCCAATTGACGGTTTCGGCCTCTACCGGAAATAATTTTATCCGATTATTCTAAAATCGGCCCTTAATGTAAGTTTTGTTATTTGTGAACAAATACGCGACGGGTCCCTTAAAAGAATCAAAAGATTTACGGATAATCTACTCTACTACTTTTCGTCGGTTAAAAATTACATTGTGCTCATGGGCGTCCATATTGGGGGGGGGGGCAAAGGGGGCAACTGCCCCCTCTCGCTCTTGCCTTAACTTTTTAAATTTAATTTTAATTAATTTAAATTTAGTGGAGAAAGTTATTACTGAGTTCGCAAAGGAACCACTGAATATGAAATTTGTTTTTCCTGCAAATAAAAAATTTAAAAATTGTTAGTGTTTAATTTTTGTATAATAAAATTTGTTTTTAATTTTGCCCTTCCCTGAAAAAGATCCTATGGACGCTCATGATTGTGCTAAGTCTACTTTTGGAAAAGTAGACTACTTTTAGAAAAAGTAGGTATTATGTAATCAGAAAATCACCTTCTATATCCGCTCGAGAAATTCTTATAATTTTGAATTACGCAAAAGTTTATAGTAAATGTTTATGGCAATATGAAAATTAAAATTGTAATAATCTATATTCAAAATATAAAGTTTGTGCTAATTATTATCAAAATATTTATATTAAATTAATAAACAAATTATTTTAATTACTATGTATGTAATATAATTATTTTAAAATCAAATTATTATTAACATTAATAGAAATGAAGTTAAAAATAAGAAAATTTCAAGTAAAATGTGTGGTATTTAGTATAGTTTTGTAAAATATGATATTTAACAAAACTAAACATGATGAAGAAACAAATGAAAAAATATATACGTAGAATATTGGAATTTAAAAATCCCAAAAAACATTAATACCCGTATTCACAAAACTTTTAACGGGCCGTTAAATTTAACGGATGATTTCTTACAGGCTTACAGATAATTTCCATTAGTTTGTTAAATTTAAGGGCCTGTTAAAAGTTTTAAGGATGTTTGTGAATACGGGCACTTATTATCACTTTTGACAGGTTAGGACTAAGAATATTTCAAAAAAAATAAGAGAAGATTACGTTATCTTCTCTATATTTATATATATATTACGGTCAATGATGTAAATCGGGCGTTGACGTCAATGACCGGACAATGACGTTAATGGCCATCATAAATGGGCATTGACGTCATTGTCCGACCATTGACATCAACGCCCGTTAGAGGTGGACAATGATGTAAATCATGGTATAAAGATTCTTTATAATCTTTATACCATGGATGTAAATATTTTCATCTGATTGTAATATTTACGTCTTTGGCCGGTCCAGGGCCGTATTTAAGCACAGGCTACATAGGCTGCAGCCTAGGGGCCCGCGCCACAAAGGGGCCCTCGCCACAAAGAAAAAATGTTGAAAATTTCAATTTTAAATAGACTAAAATAAACAAGTGTTGACGAGTTGTACATCACCGTCCTAAGTCAGGACCATCAGGTCGAGACTACGCAGTCCATGCGCACCAATTCGTACGACGCGCATGCATTTAAAATATTGTACGAGTTCATTTTCAAGCGTCAAGCTTGTAACATGTAGTTTGAACATAAATATATATTTTAACATTTATAAGTGAATTTTTATAACAACAATATTTTACACTGGATTTACAACCCAGTGTCGCAACTTCACGAAGCATTTAATCCATAATCTGGATTTAGCAATAATCAACAACAAGTAACACGCAAAAGATATGAGATGAAGTAAATAAATTTATTTTAGTATCGATGGCGATAGTTGATGCAAATAAATTATAATTATGAAATCTGATCTAAGCTTTAAATAGGTGCCGAAATGCCGAACTCTTATCAAATAGAAACCATAAAAATAAGTTGACGAATATATTTATAAATTATAACAAATATGTTTGGTTTAGTTTTATTTCGGCTATTCAGGCCTGAGACTATTATTTTAGTGCAAAGCAATAATTACAGTAGAATCCGCTTAATGTGATCACTTTGGGCCAAGAACATTTTGATAGTATTAACCGACTGATAACAATA
The DNA here is from genome assembly GCA_947369205.1 of Cantharis rufa. Classification (NCBI taxonomy): domain Eukaryota; kingdom Metazoa; phylum Arthropoda; class Insecta; order Coleoptera; family Cantharidae; genus Cantharis; species Cantharis rufa. The sequence goes on along the minus strand of OX376309.1, from coordinate 15,074,900 downwards.
AGCAAATTTTAGAAAAAACGAATTTTAGAAACGAAAAATTAGAGGATCTTAATTTACAGTGGTTTTCGATAATTTCCACCTTCTGTTTTACCGAGAGATCGTTTCGCTTTTTCGTCGACATCCTAAGAAAAGCAAGAATAAACTAAACTTAAATTAAAATGCCCAGTGCACATTTAGCAAAATCAAAATAGAAACATGCCATGAAACGGGAAACTTCATTAGATTTTGTATAGAACCGATAGAACTTAAAGCAAGTGACGTGTTTTGTAAAGATATAAAATTTCAATGACAAATCTGAAAAAGATACTTAGAAAAAGAAATTATTGTGTTGGAAATTGCTTGAAAATGATAATAATAAGCGGCTTTTTGATCACATTATCCGATGGTAAGTAAGTAAAATTTGCTTGTTTTGTTATATTCTTTTTTTTATCGTGCATTTGCCCAACATGTTTACTTAAAATATTAACTCATTTTCAAAAAAACCGGTAGAGCCCGCACCACAGATTCAGCCTAGGGGCCCTGAAATTGTAAATACGGTCCTGGGCCGGTCAATGACGTTATTGACCAAAGAGGATTGGACAATGATGATATATAAAATAAATACTATAAGGAACAGCAAGACAGTCAACTGGCAAGTGACACTTCGCTAATATTCTAATGTTTATAATCATTTATTAAAATAAATAATAAAAATTAACAAAAATTTTAAAAATAATTATAAATTAAAAAATTATTAAATTAAATTTTTTAAATTAATCATTTTTATGATTTTTTTAAATTAAAAAAATAACCCTTGCATTGAGCTGCAGCTTGTCTTAGACCTTAGAGTAATCTCGTTTTCTTTGGTAGTATCACTAATGTTTTCCAACAAAATTAACTTTTCTCTTAATAGCTCTTCTTAATAATCTCTTATCTCTAATCTCTTCATAACTAGTACTAATTGCAAAACCACATTAAATACGTTACTTTCTGATGGAATAGAAAATCAAACCGCCAACTAAAATGATTGTTTTGATGACAGTTTTGTCACACAGCATTCCTTACCGTAAAAATTAAAATATTGAATTATTAGTTAATGTTACACGTGTAATTTTGTTATAAGTATTGTGTATAGCATATGTACTATAAGCTGAACCAATAATAAATCAAATAAAAAAAAGAGTAGTTTTATCATCGCCCGCTCTGTATTGGGCAATGACGTCATTGCCCGGACAATGATGTAAAAACCACATATGAAATTTTAAATGTCAACATCGCCTAAAATGCATGGTCATAGTGACGTCATTGTCCGGCCATTGACGTCAATGGCCGAGTTGTTATCATTGACCGTAACATATATATGTAAAAGGGAAAGTTTGTTTGTTTGATCGCTATACACGTCTAGGCCTTTTGACTGATTTGAACCAAATTTTGTACATTTGCAGTAGAACTACGTCTAGAGGTTATTGTGCAAAAAAATGTTAAAAAAGAGTGAGATCTCACAAAATTATCTGACGTGCATAAACGGACTAACGAGATTCACATAATCAAAAAAACCGGTATTTCGAGTTTCACAAACAAACCAGCAACGGAAATCAAGACTGGAAAACAGAGTACACAGACTAGAGGCAAAGTACCTATTATATTTTGAATGAGACCCCACCGAAGCTGGGTATCCAGCTAGTAATTTATAAAAATTAAAAATATAAAAATAAAATTTAGTAAAGCGGTATAAAGCCCTATTTCACGATTATTATTCATTTCAATTGCATATTACTAGTAAAATGATAGAATATGTATGTATACCGTAAACAATATTACGTATGTAAACCCATAAATTAACGATGGGCAAATGGGCGAGGGAAGAGATCCTATTCAAAATTCTAGTTTAAGGTGTAAAACTTTGTAAATGGAAGTTTGGTACTTTGTCTGATGTGTTCACATTTTTTGTTTAAGCTGCTTCTCTGATATTGATTTTAGACGTAGGTACTAGACTCTTTGTAATTCACTGATTACTACTCAGTACTGATTAAGTTTACAAATTTTTCCGAAAATAATAAAATGTATTCGAATGAGATTAATTCAATTTTGTTGAAAAGAAAGTACACTGTTAGTGCTACGAGCTACGTAATTATTATAGCTAAGAGCACTTGATATATTTTATAAGCATTTATTTTATTTTTTATTTTTTTTTCTAATATATTCAAAAAATGATTTACAATACAATCACTGAAATTGCAAATTTAAAGCATTATTATTATTTATTATGAATATAGTAAAAAAATGTAAACCGCTGCGATTACTATTTTGTGTACGATTTTTATTTATTTTTTATTCCTGATAAAAATTCAAGTTATGTCACTTATTGTATTTAATAAATTTGATCTTTAAGAATATTTTAAGGACACGTTAAGTTTTGGCAATTAATAATAAAATTAATAAATAAACAATAAAAGTAAAAAAAATATTTTTTCAAACTATTTTTGAAAACAAACGAATTTAATCACGGTTTCACCATAAAATAACTACATACACCGTCACGTCGTGGTTAATTACTGGTGCTACCAACGGAATGTACATCCCGAATAAAATTAATAAAATTAAAAATTATAAATACGTATATGAAACCCTGCCCTTAAACGTATGTTACAACTGAACAACCAGGTGGCGCTTTTAAAATTATGACAAATGTTAAGTTTTAGATATTGTAACCTCAAAAGTTATATTAAATTTAAAATGCATTCCACTTATAATGTGCCAATTATTCCACAAAATTTACGACAAGATGAAACTATAGTTCAAATAGCAGATGCGTTGAAGCATCTCGGTGACATTTCGAACGATATATTTTCTCGTATTAATGATAGAATTGAATTAAATAAGCAACAGTTAACAGATTTAACTAATAGAATAAATGTAGCTCACACTAAAGTTGTAAAATTAACTGGTGCCAAGAAAGCAACCCAAGTGTTTTCTAGCAGCAAATATCCAGCAGCCGATGTTCACAAACAATATAAATCAATATTCGATGGCAACAAAAAAATATTATTTACGAGATCTAAAGTGAAATTTAAAGAGTTACAAGTTAATGACGATCATATTGAAACTTTACAGTTTTATCATTTGAAGGTTAGTAATGAAGACAGTGATAAAAAACATGTTGAAGGTTTGGGACCTATACCTACCGATATAACATCGGTAAATGATTTATTTTTATATAACACTGGAAATAATCCATATAAAAATTATGTTATATCTGATCCATTACAAGTCTCATTACGGACGAAGAAGGAGGATTCTAAAGATGTGTCTGATATAGGGGCTGCTCCTCATTCTATTTCCGAAAGAACAACTTTAACTAAAGCACCTGGAGACTCATATTTTTATTCTCCAGATCTAGGTGAAGTTCCTTTATTAGATGTTCCTTTAGATTTACCAGATTTACCTGGAATTGCTGACGATTTGAGATATGTAGATGAACAAGAACCAGGTATTGCCCCATCAGTGACAACTACACCAATTATTCCCGAATTGCCTTTATTCCTGGATGAAGTTTTACCATCAATTAGTGATAATGCACCTCCTTTACTTGTAGTACCTACGGTACCAGTTCAACTACAAGTTGAAACTGTTCCAGAAGAACCTCAAGTTGTTCATAATATTGTCAATGATCTACCACCAACTATTAATAAACCGATCGTTATTCAAGAACCTGTACGAACTGCAGAACCACTTGTTGAACCACGTCAATCTCTACCAAAAGAATTACCAAAAGCAATACCCGAAGTCGGAGATGCTCATGCTAGTCTTATGGCAGCAATTCGTCAAGCTGGCGGTTCAACAAATGCAAAATTAAAAACAGCTGAAGCTAAACAATCTACTGTAAGTAGTGGTGATTTAATGGCAGATTTGCATGCAAAGTTACAATTAAGAAGAAAAGGTATATCTGGCACTAAAAATCAAGAAAATTCTGGTCTTGATGCAAATTCAGCAATGACAAAAATATCTGCTATGATTCCTCCACCTCCTGAATTGGAATCAACTAATAGTGACGATGACGATGACTGGGATGCTTAAGTATTAATATCATTGTTTTTGTTAAGTTTATAGCTATTGTTTATTATAAAATACTATATTATATATATATGATTGTTTACTGTGATATCGCAAATGCTTATTATCACTAATAAATATATTAAAGAGGGTAAAATTGTCAATTAAATATTTATATAATATAATTATGTGCTTATTTTTATAATATTGGAAATTTTAATTAAATAAAATACAGTATATTAATGTTTATTTTTATAGAGTAACTTCCAAGGTTTTGGTTTATTATCAACAGGATTTCTATTTTTTGGTATAAATGTGGATTCAAATAATATGCTTATAAGTGCCTTATGCGGTGCCGTATAACTATTTCGTAAGTTGTAAGTTTAATTCTAATATTTATATTATAAAAAACATTAATTTACTTCAATCAAGAAAGTAGTTATGACGTTCTAAAATCTTATTCAGATTAAAATGTGATTATTTTTAAATCAACGCTCAGTAAATTGTTACTATTTTTCTGATTAACTTCTACAATTATTTGTTATAATATTGAAAACTTTAAATTTGTATAACAAATGCAGATAAAGTCTGATTTGGTTTTATGTATCAAACAAAAGAGTTTTTTTTTGTATTTAAGGTAATTAAAATGTTTTAACTTTGGTACGAGAACCCCAAGGCAAAGTGACATAGTTAACGATGCAAGAATTTTCACAATTTTAAATACACTATAATAATCCGAACTTGTGCCATCTTATTAGTGTATCATTGACCTCTAAAATTCATAAATAATAGCGTTTAAGCTACTACCACTAGCCGAGAAACATTATTTTTCACGAAGAGTCATAATGTCACTTCGCCCGCACTAGTGCAGGTAAAATAAAGTTATGGATCAACATGAAATAAGGTAATTATTACAAAATAAAAACCAATTTGTTAATTTTGAAAGTCAAATTATTATGAAATGTATAAATTATTCATAAGTTATTCAACTTTCTTTTGTAGAAAATTTCATTCCTTTCATTTTTGTTTATATATATTTTTCTATTTTGCCTCACTGTTTCCGAGTTACAGTGACTTAAAAAATACCCTAAAATACAATAAAAAATTATTATCATCTATATTTCAGCATCGCGTATCGGTGTGACAAAATATAAACATGTATAATATGAACAAAAATTTAGGGAATGAAATTTACAAAAAAATTTTTTTTTTATTTTTCTATTCTTTCGTACCGTTTGAGCGAAATTAAAAAAGAATAAAAAAATGCTTGCATTCAACCTTATAGCAAATCTTTGCTTATAGTTTCATACTGGCTTGATCATGATTCATGAACCACCAAACTATATTCACAAATACCAATTCCACTATGCAAGAAACGAAAAAATATTTTCAGTGGTGTTACGTGTCTCTTCTTACTTGCAGTAAATAATTTAAACGATACTGGTACAAACTAATATTTATTTATATATTTAATATGTTGGTTCAAACAGAAATTGGTAAAAAGACCCCTGGTTTTCTCTTGCACCCCTTTTTATCTCATTTTGGGATTGGTGGGGTGGTTTTTTTACCTGAAGTTTACGCCGTTAGGTGGCACAGACATAACAGTGAGTTTACAGTAAGAAATAATACCTCACCTCAATCTTAATTAAAGTTTATAAATAAAACAGTTACATCAAGACGAGTTTCATAGTGAAAAGCGTTTATTGGGTTTTAAAAATCATACTAAATTAGTGACAAAACTTCATTTTTCATGAAGAACCTCTAATAGTTTTAGAATGATTAGTTTTTCGACTTGTCAGTCCTCACAGTATCCCTTTGAAAGCACCACAATTTCTATCTTAATAACGCTTCTCAAAGCCTGCTATTTCCTAGTGAAAGCGCTCACCTGAGCCCATGTTTTCCGGAAAGAAACTTAAATCGTAGTGTAGAAAATGGATTTTTAATGACATAATTATTGCATCCTAATTTTTAATTTATGATAGGCAGAAGCGGCGTAAGGCGTGGGACACTGAGGCCACCGAAGGTTCATGCATCGCAGTTAGCTTTTTTTTAACTTATGAAAAATATTTACCGAGGATCATCAAAAGCCGTAAATTAGTAAAAAAAGGACATCGCAAATATTATCTTGCTCACATCAAATTTAGTTCTTGCCCCGCCACTGATGATAGATATTCAGCATTAATTTTAATTATTTATGAATATCTAGTGACTTGTTATCACTAGAAATTTTTGCGAAAAATTGTTTTGTGACGTCAAAAGCCGTCTGAATCTCTGAATTTGAGACTGGATTAAAACGAGGGATAGTTTTGACTTTTTAAGGCATCAGTTAGCTTAATATAATAATTTCTTTTGAGAAATTGAAATCCAGACCCTTCGTTACTTAGTGCTTTGACAAGATTCTTCATTAAATTAAGTATGCGATGGCGGTAAAATCACTCTCTCAGATGGTAACTATACTGGTTCACATGGGCGTACCCAGCTTTTGGCCTAGGGGGGGGGGCAAATCAGGAATTTTCTGTTGATAAATAATTCAACATAAATAGAAATGTGCATTTATTACATTTATTACAGGTACTACACGTATTAGGTAGGATCCAGGGAGGGGCAGCCGCCCCTCCCTGCCCCCCCATGGGTACGCCCATGCTGGTTCACTATTAAAATTTTTCTCCAGTTCCATCCAGTTCTTAATTTCATAATATAACCATTGCGCAGAATAAATAATACAAAACACTAAGTACCTTAATAATATGTATCTTATATGTTTTGATCCGTGATATCTAAATAAAATTTGTTACTTTCTAATATACTAGATATACAGTTGTTTAATCAGGAAAAAGGACTTGTAAAAGTGGATTTTAGTACTCTGAAGTATTACAAAACGGAATCTCGAAATCCGTTCCAAATCGGTCTGATATTTTTGGCGTGAAACAACAACAACAAATTTTATTATAAGGTAAAGTCCCAGTATTCGTCACGTTAAGACGATATTCGCAATATGAAACTCGCGGTATAAAATTCATATATTAATTTTTTCGTGTATAAAATTCTTTCTAAATTCTAATGATAAGTACGTTCAGTTATCTTTTATGTATATTAGACAAATACACATCATTTTAATTTCAAATATTATTTTATTGAAATTCAGAATTAGCATTTTCATGTACCATTATTCGTCATGTATAAAAAGGGGCTGTCGTTATTTAATGCAAGAAGACTCAAATGAAAAATTATTATGTTGTTATTTATTTATTTATTTATTTATTTTGAGTTAAGTACAATACAAATTTGACAAATACATTTTTTAGCCTTTTTAAAGCAGGCGAACACCTCTCATGTTTCCATTGCAAACACTTTTAACGTTTAATCATGTTAATCAGAACATGTAATCTTCTTCGCACTCTTCCTCACATATCGAGCAAAACCAGTTTTCTTTCTGTGTTTTTTCAGTTACACAAATTCCCTTTTCCTGTTTTTTCTTAGACTTAGGTTGTCCTTGATTCAGTTTTACAATCTTTTTCTCTACATTTTCTTTATATTCCTTGGCTTCTAGTTGTTTTCTTTTTTGAATTTCTTGTTATTTTTCTAATTTCTTGTTCTTTTTCTTTCTCAAGTATTCTTGCCAATCTTTGGACGTTGCTACCGAAGGTATTTTTTCTTTTAGTTTTATAGTCACCTTTGGTGTATCTGGCCAAAACAAATTGTTTTTAAAAGGAGATGCTATGTCTACCAAGATATCTTTCTCTTTCAGTTTTTCTGCGTTTTTTCCTGAGCATATTCTTCTCGCTATGTGTATCTTGATAAATTTCTTCTACTTGTGTTGAGGCCGCTGAAGAAAAATTCACTGGAATATTTCTTTCAATTGTTTGTGCTTCTATCGGCGTAGAAGGCGAAAATTGGTCTACCACAATAAGCAATAACTATGTCATGAACATCTACTTCTGTGGTCAATATTATATATTATTTTTATACTTTTTAAATTATACTCTTTGCTAGTATACAACCTGTCTAAGTGGCTTGTAAAAAATTTTAGTAATTTGTTTTATTTTTGCGTGCGCCACTGCCTACCTAACTATATCAAACGGTACGTGCGCCTTTGTAAAGCAGTTGTTGATGGTGTGAGATGCAAGACTTCCCATAGTCTGGGGATCCCCTCGACCTCTTCGAACCTTCGACCTTTGAGTCCCCCTACTCGAGGTTCGAACGTGGTTAAGTGTAGTGTAACTCGTCAAAAGCAGCATTCACATAGGGTATTGTATTTGGATGGTAGAATATGTAAGAGTTACAAAGCATGCGCACAAGTGGAGGCGTTCAGATAGACTTAATTTCTTGCACGGTGGAAGAAGCGGTGTAACAGCCTGTGGAAAAGTTACCAAACTTTAAACTTTTACAATACACGGTGCAAGAATTTTTACAAGCGCCAATCGGCAGCGTCGAAGGGCGGTGCTTGTGGCTGTCAGTTTATATATTTTGTAACATAACCTAATTCTGTTTTGGTTTCGTAAATAATAAAAATAAATTCAATCCGGAAATACTTGAGACGATTTTTTTAAAACGCTAATTTACTGTGCGTGTAGCATGGGCTCCATTTGAAGATGATGAAATTAATATTCGACGTAAGCTATTTTTACGTAAGCTGTTGGTTTTACACCAGCTTTTAAGTTTATGTGAATGGTATGTTGACCTTGTGCAAGAATCTGTTGCAATAATTCTACCATCCACCTACCATGCCCCTGCAATACCCTATGTGAATGCAGCTAAAAGGTTCTGATAAGTTTTGCTGTTTTTGGCTAATTTTGGGAAAGCACCATTTTTCTTCCTTTACTATCTTTTTTAAACTTGTTATTCCCTTCTGATTTTACCGAAAAATTATTTTTAATAATTTTAATACGGCAATTTTAATTTACAATCGAGGACATTTGTCGAGCATTTCCAACGATAAAATTTTATCTTGTTTGCAATAATTTCCACAGCATTACATTTTAAAACAAGCAATTATTTTTGGTTATATAATATTTAATAATTAAATTATTTTTACTGTTGGTGCTGTTGGTGTAGACTACTTGTTCTTTATATGTTTCTCCACTAAGGAGATTGAGACAAGTAGCTACGATCTCTTCTTTTCCAACTCCGTTGTCGGTTTGTTGGCAGCAAATTTCTTGCAGTTATTGTTTTACAGGAAGCCACCCTCTCGCTTCCGCAAATTATCTGCTAGTTCATATTTTGGGCTTCTACACGAATTTAATGTTGGTTCATCTTTTCGAGCGTGTAGAGAGAAATTTTCTTTAAATTGAAGGGCAGGTAAAATTTCTTATTTTTACAGGCTGAGCAAAGTCCTACCTGGCGTATTGGCTTTGAATCAAGATAAGCATAGCTTGGAACTATGTCGCAACATCAAAGAGATAGAACTTCAACTCAACACAATCATTTTCTCATTGGACGTCAAGAACTTGTTTACTAACGTTCCAATTAAAGAAGTCGTGGGACTATCTGTAGAGATAGTCAAAAATAGACTAGCAAACAGTGAGGTGTCAGATACTCTGGTTGCTCAGTACTTAGACCTATTAGCAGTTTGCGTCGAACAGAACTTCTTCATCTTCGATGGTAACACCTACAAATTGGAGGTAGGTAAGCAGAAATTCTTCTGTCCATCGGTATTCATAGTGCAGTTGTTTACATCATCTCTTGCAAATTGCGCTTCGTCGGTAAACAAAATGCTTGCAACAAATCTTTGTAAATTGTAAACATTAACTGTCATTTGTTTTCTGTGATTTTATGAATTTTCATATTCGGAATGGGGGCATCAGAATTTTTGTAAAATGTTTCCTTTAAAAGATGCAGGGTTTTAAAGAAATCAAAATAAAACAAAAACTCCAATTTTTCAACATTTTTTACTTAGTTTAATTCATAACTCGAAAGCCGTTGATTTTAGGCAAAACATATTTTAATCTAGTTTGTAGATTATTTCACGCTCTTTAAAAAATCACTAATCTATTTTTACTAAAAGATCAATATTTTTCATCCAACACTATCGAAAGTATAGCATATACGGCAAATTCAAGATAGCGAAAATGTGCAATTGGCGGTGTGATATTAAGTAACCACGATATCACTAGTCATAACAACGTATATGTGTATTTTTGCCGTGTTGCTATTATTTGCTTATGTAAATTTACCTTTCGCTTCGATGTTACTTTTATTTCATACGCCTAGCTTCGGCAGTCTGGTGACGTATTAGCTGATTAGATTACAATTCTGCTGACTTTATCTTGCTTTATCTTTATATATGCTTATTTAAGTTACTGTTTATTTTAAAAGTGGTATTTTTGTTACTTTCACTAGAGTCCGGATTTGTAGCTAAAATGCTTTTCCTGACAATTCGAAGCAGCTCAAAAATTTTAAATAATCTAAGCGATTTATCAAAAAAGGATCCATTTGGCACCATGTTTTATATGCTTTTTTTGCTTTTTTTTTAATTATTATGCTTTTTGTGCTTTTTTTTTGAATTATTATGCTTTTGCGCTTTTTTTTTTATATAATAATATGCTTATATGCTTTTTTAAAGTTCATTCGTTGTTTTGTTTACAAACTTAATCTTTTAATGCTTAATGCAAAATTCAAGTTTACACCAATCACCAGTGTCGATGTAGAACGAAGTTTTTCAGTTTATAAAAATCTTTTGACTGACAGAAGAATGAATTTTACTCAAGAACATTTGGAACAATTAAAGGGTTTACCAATACGATGTTTGTTTATAAATTTTAAAGGAAACACATACTTCGGATGAAAATGCTATGGATTTTTATTGATATGTAAAGTAGAAGGTCTGCCATTTATGAATGAAAAATAATATCCTTCAAATGTTCACCACGACCACGCTTACAGACATCGATTCTTTTGTCAAATTTTTCATACACATTTTGGCATAATTGAGGCTCTATCTCACCAATGACACGTTTGATGTTGACTTTTAAACCCCCAATGGTTTGTGGATTATCCGCATAGACTTGATCTTTCACATAGACCCACAAGAAATAGTCAAACGGTGTAAAATCGCACGATCTGAGGTGAAATTTATTGCAGAATTACGCGAAATTATTCGATCTAGAAATTTGGTTTGCAATAAAGCCATTGTTTCTCTGGCCGTGTGACATGTGGCGCCATCCTGTTAAAACCACATATCACTTACATCCATATCATCGATAATAGGTCAAAAATAATTTTTCAACGTGTCCCCAAATGTTGAGAACGTCGTGGAATTGACAAATTTGGTTGCTCTTCGACACTTTCACTTACAGCAGCGATATTTTCCGCTGAACGACCCAAACGAGTATGTACTGTTGTTGGTATGTTATATACCAAACCAGTAACCTTAAATTTATCCACCAAATTCTCGATAGCGGTTTCAGAAGAGCGATCATGACGACCAAAAATATCGCGAATTTTACAAAATGTGGTTTTCACACATCGACTATTTTCGTAATAAGCTTAAATGATTTTAATACAATTTTCAATTAAAATTGAAAACATTTTCACAAATGGCAAAGCTTCTGCTGTACATAAGATAAAAAAACTAAATGCCAGAACTGTCAAAATATCCGAATATGCCCCTATTGAAAAACAAACATCTTATTGGTAAACCCTGTATTAGTAATAAATTGTTCTAGAAATGAAATTAATGCTTTTGATGACGAATAAAATCTGTGCTTTTTTTATTTAAATTGATTTTTTTTGTTAAATTGATGCTTTTTTTAATTAACTTGATGCTTTTTTTTATTAAATTGATGCTTTTTTTGGTAATATTTGATGCTTTTTTAAGCACTTTTTTTTTAAATTTTTATGCTTTTTTATCCGGACTCTAGAAGTTTATATTTTTATTTTGGAAAGGACCCGTGTTGAATGAAAGATGCATAACAGCATTCGCGTAAAAAAGTAAGCCATATCAGATTTAGCTATCAGAACGAGCGATAGCGAGTTCTGATATATTGCTAAAACTGATATGGCTTACTTTTTATCGCTCATATGTTAATAGCTATTCCGGGCTATGGCCACATGAAAGTGGAAATTACAAAAGTGCTTTAAAGAGGCCTAACGCTCGAGGTCTTGAATTTAGAAAAAAGTTTTGTTAAAAATGTTTCTTAGAAAAACGTTCTCTATCACCAAGTTATGTAAAGTGTATCCGGAAACACCCTGATGTATAGATAGGCCTATTAGGTATGTGTTAACTTCTACAAAGATCCGCTTTTGCATTACAAATGTATAAACAAAGACAAAACTTTTTAAATTATTTATTTAATTCATTAATACATTTGTTACCTTCCATGACAAAACAAGTGCGAAGACGTTGTTGCACTTTCACCCAATCGGGAAAAGGTGGACGTGTATTTTTGGAATAAATCAGTAAAGCATTTAGGAAAAGATCACGAGCTTCTGCAAATGATTTTCTTTTGTATAATTCTTCAGCGCGTTGCAAGATATTTTCAAGTCCCTAAAAATATACATTTTATAATACATAGTAATATTAAATATAATAGATATTCCATTATGTACAGATAATGAGTTTTTAAACAGCATGTTTCATCCTTCTGTCTTACATTTATAGTAAATTTGTCACACAGGGGATCTTGGGGTAAACATGGACTTCAAACCGTGAAGTGTGCATGCATTTATTGTATGCGTATATACAGTATATATTGTAATGTAAAGTTTCAAGCTCTACACACTCTTACCTTTTTCTCCAGCTAGCTCAGATAATTTCGGAGATACTTGACTCTCAGGAGCGAGTTCAATCTGAAACCCACGAATCGTATGTTTCCAGAAAAACAAAATTCTTGATATGAACGCAAAATAAATTTTATTTATTACCAATAACTTGAAACTTATATATTCGTTTCCTGACTTTTTGTGTAAACGTGTAGCAAGACTTGATAAATGAATTACATTTACTTTAATTCCAAATATGACTTCTAAATTCATTTACCAAATTTAGCTGTTAATGTAATTATGTTAGTATAAAAAATTATGAAAATTATAAAAATTCTGAGAAATAAAAATAGTTCAAATAAACAATAAATTCTTAGCTTAATTAACGTTTGAGGTCCACTGCTTTCTTCGTTGTCCTTGATGATCATTTGCTTCCGTAAGTTATTAGATGCAACACGTGTTCTTGCTACCAAATTTATGCTACCGGAGTTGATCAGATAGTTTGGTTCTTGTAAAACTTCTTCGATATTCGGCTTAATTACACACGTGTATTCTTTTATTCCATACAAATTCCATCCAATTTTCATTTGAGGTAAGTAAATTTTTGTTTAATAATTCTAATATTTCGCATAAATGCAAATGGCGGTCGGGTAGCGTTACTAAAATTATTTATCTTGAAAATACCAAATTTAATTTTCTGCTTTATTTCAGCTTGAAACAAAACGCAAACAATATTTTCTTATACAATCGCACTATCAATCATCAGGATATACTCCCTGACTTAATCAGTTAATCGGCTGACAAATTAACTCAAATTATAATATCACAATTGGAAACGCACAAATTTTTCATGGACTCGCAACGTCCTCTGCTCAACGAACCTTCTTCCAACCTTATAACCACAAATTCCCTCGTAAGTTCAAATTATACAGTATGCACCATATTTCTTCTAAACACTTTTTAATTTTAGCTTCACGTTCGTAAGATTTGTCAATGGTTTCACAACACCTTTAGTTCATCACAGTAAACAATAATATTTGTGTTAAAAGTAGTATAATGTGTAACAATTTTGAGTCAGTGTTTGTTATTGGCATTAAATAATTAAAAACCGACTTGCCGACATGAAAACAAGTCTTTGAATCGCGGTGCAAATCGATTAGTGACTCCAACCGAATCAAAACTACCAAGAAGACAAAGCTCGTCCAAAAATATCGGCTGCTGGTTAGAAATATCATTACAATATATATGTTACAGTGATTGTAGGAAATTTAGTGGTCCTATGTACTTACTATTTACACATTCAGTGATCAAATTAGTGAAAGTAAAAAGTAGAAAATATGGCAAAGAAAAAATAAATTCTCTGATTCCCAGGGAATGTGCAAAATCACTACTTACTCTACATGGTTACCAGATATAATGCACTAATAATTACAATAAAGTAAAAAAAATACCGACCCCTAAAACTACATAGAGGTACTACATAGAGTACATACAGACCCATAAAAAATTTAGAATACATAATTTTCACTTTTTTCTACACAAACATTGATATGTTTGTCATTTTATCTTGCAAGAACGTTTGTAAAACTCTATTTCACTAACTGATCATAAATGTCTTTGTTATTAACGGCAGGTTCTAAGTCTACAAAAAATAAAGGTAAACTTTCTTTTGTTGTACGATGTTGAACATTTGTAATATTTCTTGTCGCAAAACCCAAGTTTTCCAATTCATCTTTAATTTCATTTATAGGTGTTGTTTGATGTAGATGTCGTATTACTACTCGATAGGATTTGTCTTCTTTTAATTGATATGTGTGATGTATGATTTTTTCTTCTTGCATGTGCCGTATCAATTTTCGATAGCTATCAGTAGTTTTGGTATTAATTTTTACTACGTTGTTTGATAAGGTTTTCGTTATTATTTGTTCTTGTTCTACGACGGAAGTGATATTATCGATCATTTTCTGGTAATCGACTATACCATGCACAAAGATGGGAGGTAGTCTATCAATTTTTGGTTGTGAAAATCCAATAGTATCATTAGTTTGGTTGTTTTGGTCATCATTAGTGAGATTTATTAAAGGTAAATACCTGTTTTTTTGCATTACTACAGGTGGTGTTTCTGTTTCTGGAGAGCTCACTCGCTTTCTTTTATTTTTACCCACAATTTGCCATGAGTGGTTGCTGGTTACAGTGACTTACATCGTCTTACAACGCCATTTCAAATCAAGGCAATTCATCTACTCAACCTATTCAACCAGCTCAATCTCCCCCAACCCAATTTTATTATAATAAAAACTATAAACCAACATATAGAAGTGCTAAACAGCAACATACAACAAGAAGTCCATCCCCAAGATATTTCACTATCAAAATTTCTCGGAGAGTTCAAAGAAATGTTTAGACAACTCATGCAACAAAATAATATGATCATAAATTTGATGAACACAGTCATGACAAAAATGATAGGAAAATAACAAACTTTATAAGGATTGCCCTATGGAATGCTAACGGCATTCAGTCAAAAATACAAGAAACTGAGCTCTTTCTAATAACCAACAATATAGACATTCTTCTCATTTCAGAAACACATCTAACTCCAAGATCGCATATCAAAATACGACAATATAAAATTTATGTCACCAATCATCCTGACGGAAGAGCACACGGAGGAACTGCTATCATAATTAAGGAAAGTATATCGCATCATGAATTAAACAAGTACGAAGCTAATTTTTTACAGGCAACCACAATTCAAATCAACAAGATACATAACAACATAAATATATCAGCAGTATACTGTCCCCCTAGACACAATATTAAAAAAGAAGATATAAAGCCATTCTTTGACACACTTGGAAATAAATTCATAGCAGGAGGTGACTTTAATGCAAAGCATACGTACTGGGGATCACGACTGATAACAACTAAAGGAAGAGAATTTCTAAAGATCATCAATGAAAGTAACTATCACACACTATCAACTGGAGAACCAACATATTGGCCAACTGACTTAGAGAAGATTCCTGACTTGCTTGACTTTTTTATAACTAAAGGTGTTTCATCTAACTTTATAGAGGTAGAATCAAGTTTAGATTTAACTTCGGATCATACTCCAATTATACTTACCATTAGTAGTACTATTATAAGAAAACAACCACGAGCTACACTGTATAACAAAAACACCAACTGGGATAATTTTAAAGAAGAAATAAATCAAAAGTTAAATTTTGGGCTAAGTATTAAAACAAAAGAAGAATTAGAAGAAGCAACAAATCATCTAATAACTACTATACAAGAAGCAAGCTGGAATTCAATTCCTACGTTGGAAAAAACGATGCGAAACTCGTGCAATATTCCTGCAGCAACTAGAGAAATTATAACTAAAAAAAGAAGAGCTCGAGCTAAATGGCAACGAAGTAAGAATCCTGCAGATAAAACCGCGTATAACAGAATTACAAATCAACTAAAACGAAAACTTAAAAAAGCCAAAAACAACACATTTTGCAACTATCTACATAATTTTGAAATAAAGGATCATTCTATTTGGAAGGCTACAAAGGGTTTTAAACGACCTCAAGTTCCGATTCCTCCCCTTCGCAATCCCGATCAGTCGTGGTCAAGATCGAACATCGAGAAGGCCAATCTATTTGCACAACACTTAGCAGAAGTGTTTAAACCATATTCGGATATGCCAAATGAAGAAGTTGAGCAATTTTTGTCAGCCCCACTACAAATGTCCTTGCCGATAACCAAATTTACCACTGCTGAAGTAAAGAAAGAAATATGCAAATTAAATAAAAAGAAAGCTCCTGGTTATGATTTAATAAATGGAAAAGTCCTATCAGAATTACCGTGCTTGGGCATTAAGTTCTTAACGATAATTTTCAACTCCATCTTAAGATTAACATACTGGCCAACCCAATTAAAATTTGCACGTATTATGATGATTTTAAAACCAGGAAAGTCCCCAACAGAAGTTTCGTCTTATCGACCCATAAGCTTATTATCAATAGTTTCCAAACTACTAGAAAAACTAATACTGAAACGTATAAATGCCGAAGATCTGCTAAACGATTTGCTACCAACTCACCAATTTGGATTTAGACAACAACATTCAACTATCCAACAATGTCATCGAATAATAAATAAAATAAATAAAACCTTTGAAAGAAAGCAATATTGCTCGGCAGTATTCCTGGATATAAAGCAAGCGTTCGACAAGGTGTGGCATAAAGGACTTTTGTTTAAAATCAAAGAAAAGATGCCGTACCATTATTATCACTTATTTAAATCGTATCTTAACAACCGCTATTTCCAAGTACAACTTGATGAGGAAATTTCTGAAATTTATGATATTACATCTGGAGTTCCTCAGGGAAGTGTTCTGGGTCCACTACTATATTTACTATATACTTCAGATTTACCGACAACACCAAATTCAGAAACCGCAACATTTGCAGATGATACGTCCATATTGGCAACACACGATGACGCAATAGAAGCTTCATAACTGGTTCAAACACATCTAAATCTACTTCAGGAATGGCTGAGAAAGTGGAAAATAAAAGTGAATGAAACAAAATCGGTTCATGTTACATTCACTCTCAATCGTAGAAAATGCCCACCAGTGTATATTAATGAAGTAGCCATACCACAAGAACAAGAAGCAAGATATCTTGGGCTTCACTTGGACAGTAGACTGACTTAGAGAACGCATATAAAAAAGAAGAGAAAAGAGATGGACCTAAAGATTAAAAAGATGAATTGGCTAATTGGAAGAAAATCCATTCTTTCCCTCGAAAACAAAGTAATCATTTACAAAGCTATTATCAAACCAATTTGGACGTACGGACTAGAACTCTGGGGATGTTCAAGCATGTCAAATATTAAAACAATCCAGGGAGCTCAGTCAAAAACTCTTCGGATGATGATAGACGCTCCATGGTATGTAACCAACAAAACCATACACACGGATTTGAAAATTGAATATATAACAGAAGAAATTTATAAAAAAGCCAAAAACCATCAAGCCAGACTGGAAGATCACCCTAACCCTACAATTCAACAACTTCTTGAAGAAGAAGTCTACAGAAGATTAAAAAGAAAGTGGCCTGGCGACCTGTTAACACGTTGAGGTAGATATCACGAAATGGAAATCGCTGATGGGCGATTCCTGTATAAAGTTTTCTTTTAATCAGATGTCATCAGATCAGCTCATAGAACTTGTATTTATTAAATTGTTCTGATTGTTGATTATGCTCGTATGTAGTAGTTACAATAATAATAAAAAAAAAAAAACTAACTGATCAGAGTTATCTTAACTTCTAGTAATTTTTATGTACAATTTATTAAGTTATTTTTCTAAATAATTTACATATAACTATTTGTGCAACAGGTAATAAAAATTTCCATTTTCCGTACTATGTAACGTTGTTTTATTAAGAATCCGCTTAATGTGATCACTTTAGGCCAAGAACATTTTGATAACATTAACGGACTGATAACAATAAGCAAATTTTAGAAAAAAATGTATTTTAGAAACGAAAAATTGGAGAATCTTAATTTACAGTGATTTTCGACAATTTCCACCTTCTGTTTTATCAAGAGATCTTTCGCTTTTTCGTCAACTTCGTAAGAAAAGCAAGAATAAACTAAACTTACAAATTAAAATGCATAAAGCAAAGTCCTCTTTTAGCAAAATAAAAATTGAAACACCCCATGAAACGGGGACTTCATTAGCTTTTGTATAAAAATTAAAATGAGTGACGTGTTTTGTAAAAATATATAAAATTTTAATGACAAATCAGGAAAGGATAAAGATTATTGTGTTGGTAATTCCTTGAAAGTGATAATAATAAGCGGCTATTTGATCACATTATCCGGTGGTTTTTGTATGTAAACATGTAAACTAATTAAAGCGGCCGGTTCCCAGTCAAAACGATCACAATAACCGACTGATAATATTATCCGTGATCACATTAAGCGGATTCTACTGTAAATAAGTAATATTTATTTAAAAAAATAAAGACGAAACATTCAGCAACATAAATTGCAGTCCAGGAATTATTTCATCATCGTATCATTACGCTTGGTATGCACATCTCACGCTTGGTGCCGGGAAGTTCTGACTTGGTTCATTTAATATTTCAACAGTTGCTTTATAAAACCCCTGATAATAGGCAACTTATTACCCCTCTAGATTATCCTACCAATAAAGGCTAGCGTTCACTTGAGACAGAAAGTCTCGAGACTCGTATATTATAAACCCATGCTAATACTAGTCTCCGAGACTTAGGTATTAACATGGTTTATATAGGAGTCTCGAGACTTTCTGTCTCAAGTGGACACTAGGCTTAAGATTAACATTTATAGACGGATGTTACATGATCAATCTGGCGTTAATCTTACCAAGATCTCGGACTGAACTGATGCTAGATTGATCGTGTAAAGGGGTCTATAGACGTTAAACTTGGTTGTCAACCTAATCATCAACTTGCCATGTTGACGACAAAGTTGACCGTGTGTAGGCTAGTTGAAGGTTGAAAGTACAAGTTGCAGTACAGGTTGACTAAACTTAAAAGCATTGGATTTTATTGTGGGCGTAGTGTGTAGGATTGTTATCAACGCTGTCGTCAACATTATTCAGTATACAGTTTTCATCGAAGTACATACTTATTAAATTAAAAGATTTTGAATTAAAATATTATGGCTACCGTACCACATAGTGATGATTGGGTTGAATTCTTTGAAAGTTTTAAAAATTTTCCCGAACTGTGGAAGGTCAAGTCCGATGTTTTTAAAGACAGAAACAAGAAGAGGGTTGCTTGGGCCACGCTCTTAAATATTTATAAAAAGATTGATAAAGATGCAAATATGGATATCTTAAAAAAAGGGTTACCAATATTAAGACCTGCTTTAGAAAAGAATTAAAAAAGGTGGAACAGATAGTAAAGAACTAATGTTGACGATCCAAGTTGTCAACCAAGTTGGCAAGTGTGTGATGAACGTGGTGATCAGGTTGATGATTTAAGTTGACAACCAAGTTTAACGTCTATAGACCCCTTAATGCGTGGATTGACGGTAGAATTACAGACTGATGAAATATTTTAATAATTTCCATCAATCGGCGTAGGTTTGTGTTGCATTCTTAACAAACATATGGCGTTACCTTTATCATTCAAGCAGTAAATGCATTCAAAGTGGATTGATGAAATATTATAAAATATTTTAATCATTTCCATCAATACGCGTAGGTTTAGTTGAATTCTTAACAAAGAATTTTTTTTAAAGAAAAAGATATTGCAGATCGCGTTATTAAAGATAACGTTATTAAAGATGATAAAATCATTCAAACAGTGAATGCATTCACAGTGGATTGATGAAATATTATAAAATATTTTAATAATTTTTCTCGATCTGCGGAGGATGATGTAGGATTGAAAATTTTCGACCCGGAGAAGGACTTTATTTTGGGACTAGAAACATTACCCGTTTTGTGAGATAAAACTCACGCCAACTATACGAAAAAGTATAAAAAGAATGAAGCCGCGGAAAAGCTTCTGCAAATTTTTAAAAAATGAAGCCCACGGCTAATATTGAAAATGTAAAAAAAATTAATAGTTTCAGAAGTAATTACAGAAGAGAACTAAAAAAATTGTTACATCTCGAAGATCAGGTGCTGGGGACAGATGAAATTTATGTCCCCAAGAGTTGGACATTCGAATATCGAAGCAATTTTTAGATAAAGTGGGACAATCCCAGGTGTCCCTCGTTAGAAGAAAACCTACAAAATAAATGTGCCGATTAAATAACTGCTCATATTTCAAACATTAAAATTCAGCATTATAATCTATTTTATCTATATCTTTAATATTTTATCTCTTAAAAATAAATTAAATAAATTAAACTGTTACAAAACGATATTCACGCTTTCAACGAGTTTCACCTTTTTTATATTATTAATTAGTTTTATTAACTAATTATATATTAGTTTTATATAATTATATTATATAAACTAATAATTAATTAGTTTATTAATTAGTTTAGTCTTTGTCAAAACGGCTCGGAGCGGAGGGAACCGGAGCGCAGGGTAGCGCAAAGTCAAATTTGACTGCGCTCCGGTTCCCTCCGCTCCGGGCGCTCCGAGCCGTTTTGACAAAGACAACCATGGCAATACACGGATCTACCATAAAAAATAATATTTTTCATTGGAGATAAAATTTGAACAATATTAACTGACCTATGTCCTCATGTTGACAAAAGGTCAACAAATCGAGTAATTAGATTATTGATATATGGCGCTAGAAGCTTTCGGCGAATTGTGCCACGGCGAATAGTGCTTGCCGGCGAATCGTGCCGCGGCGAATTGTTACCGGCGAATCGTTACCGGCAAATCGTGCGCGGCGAGTTGTACCCAATCTTATTCAAGAATAGTCTCGATCTTCTTCTTCGAAAGAAGACTTCTTACAACGTTTTTTTTGGATTTTTCAAACTGGCTTTTTCAGCGATGGTGTTGATTTGCTTCTCTTCTATTTCTCGGCTGGTTTGTCAGATTTTTCTGCAATTCAGTCCGTTTTTGTGGTGAAGTCATAATATTTGACTTTATTGATTTTCGACCACGATTTGATTTGGCTCTCGGAGCAACGAACTTAAAGGTCGCTACATCAACCAATGTTAACTAAAGACTTGTCGATGTTGATGGTAATGCATATGATGTGCTCGCACAACACATTTGGCGGCAAAAGCTCTAGGTACGCCAATGAAACTGGTATTAATAGTTTGTTCGGAATTCTCCCACTAAATGTGTTCAGAATTTCTCCACTGACACCACTTTACGCAAACATTTTGTATTTCACCATACAAAATACAAATTCTCTTTGGTTTCTGAAAGAGCATCAGTAAATCGTTGCTATACCGCTATATTTACCTTAGAATTTTGACGAATAGTTAGCCAGCAACACAATATTTTGAGAGCTATATAAAACTTTTGGAAAACAAAAATTGGCACTTCCCTAACTGGAAAGTATGACGGACCCAGGATAGGGCCAAGTCTGGCCCGTCATACTTTCCTGTTAGAGTTGTTTTGCACTGCTATTATACGTATATCTGATCGCACAAGTGGCAACTCAAAAATGAGCGACAGTAGCAGTCATGGAAATTGCTTCGATGAATATTTTTCTATAATTCCTAATTAAATTTCAAGAACCGTACACAATATAAACACAAAGCTAGGTTTTTCAAACCGGGGGGTCTGGAGGGTATGGAACACCCTCCAGTATACCAAAAATTGTGCGCAAAAAGTGTTATTGAACTTATAAATTTCAAACCGGAAATCTAATTTCTAAAAATCTAAGTTTTCTGATTTAAAACTCAACAACACA
Organism: Cantharis rufa; assembly: GCA_947369205.1. NCBI lineage: Eukaryota > Metazoa > Arthropoda > Insecta > Coleoptera > Cantharidae > Cantharis > Cantharis rufa. Next base: position 15,052,785 of record OX376309.1, on the reverse strand, counting down.
TTTTCTTTTTTTGAACACAATCCAGTGTTCTCCCCAGCCCCCGGTTTAAAAACCTAGCTTTGTGATTGTGTTCAAAAAAGAAAATTTATTTTTGAGCTTAAGAGTTTCAAACCAAAAATTTAATTTTTATCTCTCTCTATTCTATTTTCTATTTTTTATTATTAAGAATATAAGTAATATACTTAGATACAGTGACGGACTTACACATTTGCCGCCAGTAGGATATTTAAATTTTGCCGCCTCTACCAACCTCTACAAATGTCAGTTCCTAGATTATTTTTACAATCCAACGATTTAGTTAAGATTGCACAACAAATAGTTTGTGGGTATATTTCTGCTAATAAAAGTTCGATTATGTACCTACTACTAATTAGGCGGGGTAAATACCTTACCCCTAAGATCTTAATACTACTTACAGAATAATGTACTAAGAGCTAATGTAGAGCTAAGGCGTTTAGCTTTTCTTGGCTTAAAGTGGATTTTAGATAATTTTTCACTCGTTTTAAGCAAAGAAGCTTCTCTCACCCAAATAATTTGCCGCTGGTACATTCGTTACATACAGCCATTCGAACATATCCATATCCAAGTTTGGATAAACATTTTGCAAATTCTGTTTAAATTCAGGTAAAACATATTATCTCTCACTTTGACATAAAATACATATTACGTCTCTTTTACATGTATTTTGAATTCACTCCACTGCGACATTAAAAGTATAACTTCAAAAAATTTTTCCCTAAATTTGCCGCCCCTGAAATCTGCCGCCCTAAGCTAAAGCCTACTCAGCCTGCTGGTAAATCAGCCACTGACTTAGAAATCCATTTTTCTAATTTGGGAATAATTTCCAATGCAATTTTCATGACCGCTACTGTAGTATTGAAAGAAACAAGTGATAGAAATTTGGTTTGCCACGTATCAACACAACTCGAGATATTGACGGTGTTCGGAATTCCCCACTGGGTTACTGTCAGTCAATCGCCACCAAGAGTTCGGCTTTGATTTTTTTTCTATTAGAAAGAGGACAATTTTCTGAGCATTTTGAGACCGCACTTCGATGCGGATTATCCAGTAGTTTTCGAAAAAACGGCATTTGAAAATCAAAATTTTACATGCATTTTTACATAGGGAATTGATCCGCTCCCGAGTTCTACTGACGGTGCGTGCGTTCTGATATAGTCTTAATGATGGGCGGGGCACTTGTATTCAGTTGTTGTCGACCACCGGCCGGGAGCACACCGACCGTTGCTAACGAGTTTCACACCTTACGAGTTTCACCCATTTCGAGTTGCACCTTTGGCGTGGTGGTGCGATCTAGAGGGATGTTTTTAGCGAGTCAGGCACGAACCAAGGCACTCGAGATTCTAACCTAAAAACGAGTTCTGCGTTTATTTTTTAAATTATTGCATAATGTTGCGTAATACACCCGATGTACATCGGACAATGTCACAATCGCGTCTGACTGCCACCACCAAGACTATATCAGAACGCACGCACCGTCAATAGAACTTTTATGTTAATGAATTTCCCTATCTAAAATGCATATAAAATTTTGATTTTCAAAAGCCGTTTTCTCGAAAACTAATGGATAATCCGCAAAATTTCTGTTTTTATTATACTCAGAAAATTGTCCTCTTTCCTATAGTGTAGGTGTCGAGGCTCAATTCTTGGTGGCGATTCCCTGACAGATCCCCCCCACTGTTCGGATTTACCCCACTTGACTCTACTGATTAAATTTTTGAACCGTTTACGAAAAACTTGTTATCTCAAATTACTTTAAGCGCAAAACACAGTCCATCTGTAAAAAAATTAAACCATTTCTGGAGATATATTACATTGGTGTGTTTCGGTTATTTGTATTTAATAGTGGCGTGTTTGTATATGCGAATCAAACCATGTAAGTATGGGAATAGATCCCCTGGTCTACATTAATTTTAAGCACACTTATTAGTCCAGTCATCGAAGAGCAAAAAAGGTCGAATAGAGGAAATAATTTGCAAATTTTTGTACATTGGTAGAGGGGAGTTCTATGAACAACATACTAAAACTCCTGACCAGTGGGAGGTGAGAGGGGTATACTTCTTTTGTAGTAAATTTTATGTAGTTTAATTTTGTATACAGATACATTTTTGCTGGATGCCACGGTTTTTGAGTTATTCAAAAAAAAACTTAAAAACGCGATCTTTGATTCCCTTCCACTCCCCGTTCACTACCTACCGGTCAGGAGTTATAGTATGTTGCTCATAGAACCAACCACAGAGCTCGTGGCTCTACCACTGTAAAAAATTCCCCTGTATTTCCTCTATTTATATTGATATACATAATATATTGTTTAGTCGCGAAATAGTGAACAGCGAAAATCATATTTGCTATTTTTAATATTAAATCCGAATTTATAATTATTTTTTATTGTATATAGGTACTTACCGATAAAGCTTTAAGGTGTGCAAACATATTTATATTGGAATTGCATAGATTACATGAAAACGAAGCAATATCCAAATCTTTATGAAGTAATACGAAACCATCACATTTACGGCAACAAATTTTCACCATTTCGTCGGTCATATCATCAAACAATGGCCAATTTTCTTCGCATGCTTTACAAGCACACGTAAACCAATAACGTTCAAGTAAAAACTTTTGGCGCTCTTTCCGAACTACACTGGTATATATTGGACCGTAATTTTCATATACCGTTTCTCCTTTCTTAATAGGTTTGATGGTTTTTACTATCATCTTTGATCCGATGTTAAATCTATAAAAGTTTTACATAATTCGAAGTTTAATTATTTCAAACTAAGTGTTACCTTACTATTCCTGGATCGCAAGAATGATTAAACAATGCCAAAGTTGGATACAGTCCTCCGCCTACGTAAATTGATTCAAATGAAGGTTCATCTGATTTTGATATTTCCGGTTGTAATTCTTTCAGTTCAGATATTTCGTGAGCATTAAACTGCAGAATTTGAAGATTTGTTAGAATAAAAGAGCCGATTAATGCTTCATCTTCTGTTAGAACACTATCTTGTGCATTTTCAAAATATATTGTCAATTTTAATAATCTCAACAAATATATTGCCATAATAGTATAATGAAAGTATTCCAAATCATTTCTCATACTTTCATTTCGACATAGAGAATAAACTAAAGAGTATTGCTGATCATTATTTTGAGATATACTAAATTCTTGCGATTTAAAATATTCTAAAGTACTTTGCGTAATAATTCTCAATGCCATGCAACAATTTATTGATAATCCAGAAGATGAAAGTGTGGAATGAAGTCCACATTCATACTTATGGTAAGTAGATGAGCTAATTAGGCAGTTAACGCTACAAAAAATTATATTACTGCAATTTCCACAGGAGACAGGAATATCTACAGCTAACGTACAATGGTGGCAGTTGGTAAGTAAAAATTTACTCTCTAAAACTGCACAATAAGCATCTTCCATAATGATAACAGTTCCAGGTTCGATGTCGGTTTTAGCTTTGGCATATCTTCCTAAATGTGGCTGATAATCAAAATCTATCTTTTCGCTAGCATTTTTAAAACTACTATTGGAAGAAAAATTTCTTGATCCTGAATTTAGTAAAGCTACAGCTGTGGAGGTTGATGGTTTTGTTCTTGTGTTATTTATTGCACTTCTGATGGTTTCTAATTCCTTCACCTTAGTATTAATTAAGTTTTTTTCTAAACCTGATTGGTTTAAACTTTCAATGCCTAATTTGAACATCTGCTCGATTGATTCCTTATCCGTTTTAATAAACTGGAAACATCTAGCCTTACGTAAGAATAATTTAAATTTTAAATCAGAAGGATATGCATTCAGGTGGATGGTATAATCAATATCTTTCAAAGTTTTTTCATATTCTTCTAATTCGTAAAGTGTTGCACTCCGATTAGCAATTAAAATTGCTTTAAATTTTAATTCGTCTAAAATTATATCAAAAATTAAAAACATAATTAATAAGGCAATCGCTTATTGTCGAAAGTACACGAAACAATTAAAATTTTATTGCAAACGTGTTAAGCATATTATTTAAAATATTGGTTTTTAGTTACCTGCATTGTTTTCAGGACATTTTATAATTGCAGCGTTAAAATAAGTTAAAGCTTCAGGATACCGCTTTTTTGAAAAGTAAAGCATTCCAACTTTTTTACAATTTTCAGCTTCTTTGAAATTTTTACCGTACACCAGAGGTTTTATTTCAATTTCAGTAACATGTGGATATAGAATTTTTATTCTATCGTAATCAGATTTTGCAGTCTTGAAATTTTGAAATTGTTTTTCAATTAAATTCTTGATGAAATTTGCATAGCTTGAATTAAAAAAATTCGTTATCTCAATCATGTTTTATAACTTACTGAAGATACTATTTACACTAAGACAATTTGTAACACAATGAAATATTTGGAGCAGTTCCAAAATTAGATGAGCGAACTAAAAGTTATTTCTGGTTATTAATAAATACAAGAACTGTAATGGCTAGTATATAACATATAAAACAAATCTCCTATTATATTATTTATAACGTTGTAAAGCATTACAATTAATTAAAAAAAATTGTTATTATTAAAAATAAAAAAAAATTATTCCTACATTATTAAAAGTTTGTTACAATATCGTAAGAAATACTATTTGCAATATTTAAAACAGTTACTAAACATAAATTTTAGATTTTAAACTGGAGTTCTGTTCAGAAAGTTTACAGATTTAAATTCTATATTTTTTACATTAATATTATATTAAGTACAATCTATTTTCATATTGACTACTTTTTCAATACAATTTATTTACATAATATAATATAAATAATATTATATTTTTATGTCATTATATATATTTATTTAAATCACGTAAATAAATTATATACAATTGTACAATAAATGTACCTTTTTGAACAATAAAATTAAATACAAAATACATGTATACAACTAAGTAGAGGGGCTATAAGCTGAAACGGGAACACTAGAGCTCTGAGCAAGAAGCGGATTAATTTAATTAAACTGTTAGCTACATTTTTAATTTACGCTTTATTGATTACGATGTAATTGATTACATTGTATAATTTTGATTACGGTTTATTTTGAATGAGGTTTAATGATAAAAATTAATTGTTACATTAAGGGAGACATTCCAATATTTATGACCTGCTTTTAATAATTACAATTTCCATAATATGTCAACCTTTATCAAAATTAATATTTGTTACATCAAATGCTGTAATCAATTATATAGTAATCAGAAAAATACGAATCAAAAGTTTTATTAAATTAACGCTCGACGTACCAAAATAATTTCCAACATTGGTTTTGACTATTAGTGACCCACTGTTTAAACGACTAATTTATGTTTATTTTAGTATTTGTTTTGTATTTACTTAAGTATTTTTTTTATTATTGTTAATTTGAAATGTTATGGTTTATAAAATGGATTTGCCAATACACGTCATTCACATTGATGACGTCATATTAGACCAGCGTTGTCAAAATTTTAAATACCATGTAATATGAAGTGAGACATATACTGAACTGTCACCGCAACAAACACCACTGTACATGATAGTTAATGTAAACAAACTTATAAAAATAAAAATTACTGCAAATCATAATTCGCATATGTGATAAATTACAATTTTATTTTTAGGCGGTGGCAATGACAGACGTCATATCTCTGACGTGTATCGGTTTTTGATTTTCAAATCCTATTTTTATATTTTAATTAAGCTTACGATATTGTAATAAGTATATTTTATTCTATAAATCAAATTTCCATACTGTAATAAGAATAATATTATTTTATAATCATATTCTAATTTCAATTATTTTTCAGTAATTTCAAGAATGTTTGTATTTTTTTTAAAGTTAATTTTCAAAGGCCTAAATGTATTTTGCTTTTAAATGCAAGAAAAGTAAAAATAGTATATTTTAAACACTAAGTAATAAAAACAAAAACTAGAGAATTAAAAAAAATTTCAAAGAAGATCTTAATACATAAAATCCCAGCACGCTGCTGCTGCTGCTGCTTCTTCTCCAGCCTGTCATTTTTTGGAGAAAAATTTTGGAAAAAATAATTTTTTTACCAACCAAAAATTATATTAAACCACCTCCGCACAATGGAACGAAATGCCAAAAACCGGGACATTTTCATATTTTGCGTGTTAGATTAATTTATATACTGTTTTTTTTTGGTTGGTATCGATATAAAAAAATTAAAATTTTGCATGTGCAGAGTAATGCTCTACTAGGGTATTTTGGCGTTTCAAATGCATATTTATAAGAATAGTACTTATCGTATGTTAACTGCCTGGGCTTTATTTGAAGACGCTTTCTTTTGATTTAGAGTAAATAAACAGTTATTTTCAAAGCGACATTTATACTGACTTTCTTCAAAATGTCCAAAATTGTCCAAGGTGCAGTTTGTTCAAGCGTTATTATTGACTAAATAGCTACATTACTAAATATACCAAATATCTCGTCCCCCTTTGACCCTTTTAAAGAGATATTAACATTTAAAAAAAAGGGATTAACTCTCAATTTAGAAGACATAAGCAGCTATAATTTCAAGGTGATTTTTTTCAAAATGTCCAAGATTGTCTAAGGTGTAGTTTGTGCAGGCGTTATTATTGACTAAATAGCTACATTACCTCCAAATATCTCGTCCCCCTTTGTTCCTCTTAAAGAGATATTTTATATATTCTATCGATAAATAATCTTCGATAGATTTTTAACCCATACAAATGAATTAAATAAATTAAACTGTATATTATGTAGTCGGCATAGTACAAAATAAGTTAATGGGCAAAAATGGGGTTTAAGAATTAATAATACCCTCAAAAATGTTAAATTGTAATAGAAAAAAATGAAAACTTCCAGTTTATCAATAAAATGTTTTTTATGCAAATTTTCTTTAAGAACCTTAGAGTAGCCGTTGCGCGTTGATTTGATTACAAATATTATTACTGATGTATTATTGATTTTCAACGATTTGACAAAGAGTTATATCTACATGAGCTACCCGCACATTGTCATATACCTTACATAGTATCATTGAGATTCAATTCGGCATCAAGTGGGCAAAACTTTAGAAACACTTGTAATTTTCCTTCAGGATGTACACTCACGGTCAACAGGTTTGTCAATAATGGAGTGCAACCGCTATATACAATATCTCTAATCTCTATCTCTAATATATATAAAAGAGCTTGTTTGTATGTTTGTTGACGTTTGTTGACAAATTTTAACTAAATTTGGAACACATACTGAGTAGGACTTGGAAAATGTTTTAGTGCAAAAAAATGTTGAAAAAGTTGAAAGGAAAGTGAGATCTCACAAAATTAGCTGACGCGCAAAAACGGATTAACGAGATTCCCGTAATTCCCCCCGCCCCTAAAAAAAAGGTATTTTGAGCTTTAAAAATAAATCAGCAACGGAAAGCAAGACTGGAAAACATTGGAGTACTTAGACTAAAGCAAAGTATTATATTTTTAATGAGACCCCGGGCGAAGCCGGGTATCCAGCTAGTAATATATAAAATGTAACGGTGAGGCACCAAATTCACATATAAATAGTCGACGTGGCACCCGTATTTATGTTGTGGTATCCGTATTTACGTTGTGGCGCCCGTATTTGAATAAGTGCCACAACGTTTTCGCTCGTATTTAGGTGCTAGAAGGTAGGAAAATCAAAAGTACTAAATATTATTATTCCAAGTCAATATTGATTTTGAATAATTTGACAAACAGTTCCATGAGCTACCCACGTTTGCTGTCATGTATGATGTACATATGTCATTGAGATTGAATTCAGCATGAAATAAGTAAAACTTGGTTCACTGTTTACATTTGAATAAGTCAATGCAGAAAGTGAATATGTCCATTGACAGTAGTTTTGAGTAAATTACAAAAAACTGTTTATATGCTTTAATATGAAAATTAAATATTTCGAATTATTTTTTATTTGTAGTACATGTAATTTTAAGTCGTATTCGTATAGATAACAAAAAATATTTTTACGTACACGACTATAGAAAGGATAGCATATCAGGTAGTTTTTATCTCTCGAAAATGATACTTTGCAGCGGTGTTCGGAAAATTTTTGCACATAAGCATAATTTTTGCACTTTCCGCACGCTTATTAACTTTCCGCACGCTTATTAACTTTCCGCACTCATACAATAAAGAAATGCAATACCCTTATAATTAAATCGAATCGTGAATTCCTGGCTACGGCGGATGTTGATAAGCGATAAGGCACACCTGCAAGATTATAAATAGTAAAAGACGGAGGTTGTTTCTTGTTTACGTTTTTTATTGTTTTTATAGTCTAACACTTTAAAATGCACTACTACTCTGTCTGCGTTTTCACTGTCTACTGAAGTGCACGTGCATTTTGCATGACAAGCTAATAGATAAGAGTATTATTTACTTCCGTTATGTCGCGTTTCATTTCTATTAACCTTTATATATAAACGTTACTTTTTAAAGCATAATTTATGTTTTTTTTGGAAAGGACCTGTCTTGAACGTAAAGCTAAATACTACAGTGACTCGTGCAGAAAGTTCCATTGCGGTTTCGTAAGCTATCAGAACTCGCTAAACGCTCGTTCTGATATATTGCTTACTCAACCGCAATCTTCAACTTTCTGCAACACGACTGTAAATAGCTATTATCGATTTCATAATTAAAGCAATAATTATATCATCGTGGACATATTCACTTTCTGCAATGAACGAGGCCGCTATAAGGAAAAGCAATACAAGGGCAGGATTTAAACGTCCCTGAAGACGTAATCATAATCATATTCTATAATCGTATTTTTACAGCGGACCAACCAAATACTGCAAACATTTAATTATTTGATTTACTTTGCAAATTTCAACGTGTTTCTAAAATTAAAAAACTAAATGGCAGGATAAATGTACATTTTTTCATTAATTAAATATTATCACCCGTTAATTTATCCCTAAATTACGTGTAAAATGAAAAATTGAGTTGGTATCAATTAATTACGAATTAACATAATGCTTCTCTACGACTGCATATTCTATTACCATATACATAGAAAACTACTGTTTTTAGCTAGTAACGTATATAAAGAAATAAATTACTTGTACCTCCTTGCGCAGCATGTAGGGGACATTGGAGCACAAATTTGTAACTTTTCGGTGGGAGTTTGTTACAGGCTGAAAATAGTCTCAATCGACGGACAAAATTATTCCACTTTACCCCATATTTTATGTTTCCTAAAATTAGCCGTCAGGGGGGGGGGGTGATTCTCACCTTCAAAAATTAAATAAATTTGTAACTTTTCGGTGGGAGTTTGTTACAGGCTGAAAATAGTCTCAATCGACGGACAAAATTATTCCACTTTACCCCATATTTTATGTTTCCTAAAATTCGCCGTCAGGGGGGGTGATTCTCACCTTCAAAAATTAAATAAATTTGTAACTTTTCGGTGAGAGTTTGTTACAGGCTGAAAATAGTATCTAGTGTGAAACAGTATCTAGTGACTGTACTTCAAATATTAAATAAATTTGAAACTTTTCCGTATCAAAAGAACCTTTTAATACTGAAAGTTTTAGATGAACTATTAAAGAAATTTCCTTGCTATCAATCTGATGACAATATACAATAAATGATTGTCGGATGCCGAGTTTCTTGACTAACATAATCCTATAGATATCGGATAGAAATAAAATAAATATAGATAAATATGACAGAACTAGAATATAACAACAATACGTTCATTGTCTATTGAAAACACCCAATATGGGATGATTTTAGTGAAGAAACTAAATATAAGTGATATAACTTTACGCCATTTTGTAATTTATTATTTAAAATTCTTAAAAAATTTATGGAGCTAGAAACACGAACCCACAATGTAGCCGATATAGAGAATTTGTTCCCCGAAGAAAATTGACCGGCAGTAATTTGACCCCCGGAATTTCACCGCTCGCTAATGTGATCCACTGGTAAATTGATGCCCGGTAATTTGACCCCTGGTAATTTGACCCCTGGTAATTTTACCCCCGGTATTTTCACAGCCGGTAATTTCACCCCCCGAAAATTTGATCTCCTGGCAAATAGACCACCGGAAATTTGATCCACGCTAATTTTGTTCCCGGTATATTCACCCTAGGTAATTGTACTTCTTGGTAATTAGATCCTCTAGTAAATTGATCCCCGGCAATTAAACCCCGGTAAATTCACCGTTCGGTAATTTCACCTCTAGGAAATTACATTTAACTAAAATTTTTTAAATGGTAAACTGGGCGAAATTGAAATTTGGACCCATATCTGCTCGCAGATCTTCCTTTTCGCATTTTTTACCATAAAAAAAATAAATAAATTTTTAACTAAAGTAGAATCCGCTTAATGTGATCACGGATCATGTTATCAGTCGGTTGTAGTGATCATTTCGCCTGGGAACCGATTGCTTTAATTAGATTACATACAAAAATCACCGGATAATGTGATCAAATAGCCGCTTATTATAATTCCTCCCACGGAAAAGTTACAATTTTATTTAATTTTTGAAGGTGAGAATCACCCCCCCTGACGGCGAATTTTAGGAAACATAAAATATGGGGTAAAGTAGAATAATTTTGTCCGTCGATTGAGACTATTTTCAGCCTGTAACAAACTCCCACGGAAAAGTTACAAATTTATTTAATTTTTGAAGATGAGAATCACCCCCCCTGACGGCTAATTTTAGGAAACATAAAATATGGGGTAAAGTGGAATAATTTTGTCGATCGATTTGCTTCCGAACCATCCAACCAATTACGACCAAATTTGGTATGGTGGTAGGGTTCACGGTGGAAAGGTGAAAATAAGGTTTTCGTCGCGATCTATCAATCAGGAATGCCACCACAAGAAAATAATATGGGATTTTTAAAAAATATTTTGTCTTGCGATAGGTTATTTTAAAGGCCTGAAAAGGCTTTATCCAGAATAGGTAAAATTAATCTTCTATCTGTCGTCTGTCAAAAATCACAAGTTGTCAAAGTTGAAACTTTAAGAGTGAATAACTCAAGAAGTGCTGAAGGGATCTTAACCAAATTTGGTACGTATGTACATTGAACATAATGGATATGACAGCATATGTAATCCTTCGATAGAAATTAGTAATGCAACATGAAAAAAATAAAATTAACTTTTTTGGCAAAAACATGAAAAAGTTTTTGTCGATCGATTTTCTTCGGCATTTCTGCGTCGATTGCAATCAAACTTATTGGACGTATGCCTCATGGGCTCGAATGGTGAAAATAAGGTTTTGTCAGAGAAATCTTTACCAAGGCCACCACAATAAAATAAATTTAAAAAAATGAAAATGTCATCGTATCTCCGGAAATGTTTAACCGATTCAGCTAAAATTTGGTGTGACGATGGAGCTTTGAAAGTATAAGTGTTGGTGAGAAAATAACCGAGCCAATTGTAGCAGGGTGGCCAGGTCAGAAAAACTACAGAAAATATTAACTGAAATCTTAATTTATATATTTTTTGTGAGAATTTGTCAGATGGCTTGCAAAAATAAAACAATATTTTCAAAATTTTAATAAACGTCATAATTTTGTGAGATATGTGTCAAAATTAGGTTAATGTTGATTTGTATACCGAGTGCAGCATAAGAATTGAGTTTATGACTTTTAACAATTTATTTTAGAATACAAAAATAGACGGTTCGGTGGGAAATATTTTATAATATCATCGTACGGACTGGCGGAACGTTACTTTATAAGTAAAAGGTTCTGCCATTAGGTAGCGACCAAGTTTAGACTGTTTGTTAAATTTTTTCGAAAATGTTTTCAGAGTCAGTAAATTGACAGTCCGTAATTTACAAAAATTTATTTTCAAAAAATCCGCTAGATGACCGAAAAAATTTGTTGTACCAATCTTGGAGAAATTTTATTTGTGACTTCTTACGGTATTATGTGACGTATATAAAAATTTTGGAAAAAATTCAGTTGCGTACAAAAATAAAAATTTTTTTTCATTTTGGATTTTGTTAAAAAAACTTTTATAGATAGATTTAGGGTAGGGGGTGATACATATAGATATCTTTGCCAGGGCTACTGATATCTTTGTTAAGGCTACCACAATAGAAAACAAAAATGAATATTATGTCATCGTATCTCCGGACAAAATTTGGTGTGCTGGTTTTTTCTGTGTAAATATATTATGTGGTTTATTATATTAATTTTGCAAGTTTGACAACAATACACAATAATAAATTATTGTTTTATGATTTTCTATTGAGCACGTACATTTTCAACCAATTCAAAAAATAATTATTATTAACAATTACTGATAATTGACATAGATTTCATCACTTTTTTAAATATTAATTTTATTAACTTATTAACTTTTTAAATAATAATGAATAGTATGTGTTGTATCTCCGGATAAAAATTGGTGTGCTGATGATTGGAGAGGTATTGCGGCAGAAGTGACGATATTTTTTTTACAGAGTTAATATTTTTTGTCTTAAAAAATGAATTTATAATGAAATTTGGAAAGTTATTAGCCGAAAGGATCAAATTTATAGTGGTGTAATTTTCGGAATAAAATTTCGGATGAGAAAGGGAGACTACTTTATTTATAAATTTTTTTGCTACATTGAAAATTTGATGTTTAGGATGACTGGAGAAAAAATTATTTATTATTAATTTTAAATTACTTATTTGTAAAAATTTTTTAAAAAATATTTTATTTATGATGGCCTTACTGTCAATTGTTTATGTTGGATGTTGACAATTTGACATATTTTGTCTTTTTGGGTAAAATATTTTTTAAATTTTAAATCTAATATATTATTAATAGTTTATTTTGTAGCCTTGAAAATGAGTTAATAACGACTCGAAACGTTGGACAACAAAGATTATTAAAATAAAGACCTAAATCTCAACAAAAATCTAACAATTTTAATTTTAATAAAGGTCAACAATAATTTAATATTTAATGCAAAACTATGTAGAATATCACTAATGGCAATTTCCAGTTTGCTTTTTCCATAATGTCTTACACCCCTATTCAATAACTTTTTTTTCGATCGATTGAATCGTGAAGTTCTCGATCGATCGAGAAGTGCCAAAATCGGTATTCAGTACGTTTCGATATCGACACGAACGCTTTCTATGGATCGTTTACCGATCGATCGAGTGGAGTATTTGTTCGTATGTAATGAAGCTCATGAAAAGGTTTTTCGATCAATGCAAAAACCATTGCATCTGGTCGGGTAAAAAGTAGATTATTCGATTGTTTACACTATTAAAAAAAAGCTATTATACCCCTAAAATCGTTTATTATATAGCAATAAAAAACAATAGGGTATTTGATTTGTTCATGTTCTACAACACATATCCAAAATTTTTCCAAATCGATGACGGTCACCGAAGATTCTTTCATAAGCTTTTAATTTTCTGTTTTGTTGCGGTTCAAATGTACAGGGATCTTAAAGTTACATTGTTTTTATACTAAATACAATTAAAGTAATTTTAATTGGTATTTTAAATAAATAGGAACAGGTATACCACTGTTCGTCTTGGCAGAAATGCTGAAAACCCAGTAATCGTCAGTATGTAGCACCAGAGTTCGTTGAGAGAGTTGCTGTAGGGGAAAAAAATTAATAACAAATTATGAAAATATCTTGTAATGAAAAAACTTCATTAACTAGTCATTAAAAATATATAATAACATAAAAAATTAGTTTCCATTTGAACAGCACAGGAAGCGCAGTATAAAATTTTTTTTTATTAGATACATTTGCACAATTATTGTGCATCCATTGCTTGCACTTCATGCAACAAATCATATTTTTAATAAGTTTCCTCGCAAATAACACAATGCCAGTCACTTTCATATTTTTGTGTTTTTTTAGTTTCTTTTATTTTCTATGTTTTCTTCTCGTTTTGTTGCTTTGCTCTTCTCCGTTTTCTCTCTTTTTGTTCATTTTGTTTGTGGATCTTTGTTTCTTCTTTTTTCTTATGGTATTCTTTTCTTTTTTCACATGTAGCTACCGAGGGAATTCTCTCTACTACTTGTTTTGATATTTTTGGTGAAATTTCCGGCCAGAATAAAATATTTTTAAATGGCGTTGCAACCCCTTCTGGATTATTTTGCTGCTGTTTTGATGATGTTGGTTTGGCGGCTGTGGAGGTGTGACTTGTGCTTTTTCAATGTGGATATCTTTTGTCTCGTGATTTTCTTTTTGTGCATTCACTAAATATATTGCTTGAACTATTATTGCCCTGTTCGGTTTTTTGTTTTCTTTATCACCATGTGAATTCTTTTGAAGTTTCATTATTCTCATTATGGCCTTTTTCTTCATGTAACCGTTCTCCTAGTGCATCCTCTGAATGTTCTTTCAAAACCTCACTGCTCTCATTTTTGTCTTCTTCGTTATGACCGCCTCATGACGGTCACTGGGTGTTTTACCTTAAGGGTTGCCATTTAAAAAATTTACAAAGACATCGCAGCTCAAAAACAAAACACTAAATGAATGTGAACAGCAGTGAAACATATGAAACTTTTATGTTTAAAAATACTATAAGGTTGACGGGTCCGAAGATTTTCTGAGAAAATTTTTCTAAGAAATGTTTTCGAATTTTTTCTCAACTTTACGAGCTTATTGTATTATATTATCTATTGTTATATTAAATACTTATTTTTAAGTGCTCGAATAATAAATTCAAATATCGTAAGTAAAATTTGATCACTATATTAAATTATAGTATATCAGTCCTTAAAAGCCACTTATCAAATACATCATTAGTATTTCATTCGTGTCTATTGTAACAATACGTAGTTTTAATGTAAAAATGCTGTTTAAGTTATTTACTGTTTTAATTATTTTAGGAAATACAAGTAAGTAGTATTTTGTAAAATTAATTAAATGTTACAATTTCATCATAATATACATATTCACAACGTGTTGACTTTTAATGTTTTTTATTTGCCAATAGAAATTAACTTAAAATAAAAAATTTCGAGTTTTGTGATAATAGATTTTTGTTTGATCTAAAATTATATATTGCAATAGTACTGTAGTAGTAAATGAATAAATTTTGATTTTATTTTAATTCTACATACTTTTAATTAAGAAGAAAATTATAATTTCTTTATTGAAAAATATTTTTGCAATATTTTTGTCATACTTACAATAAATTTTGTATAAATAAAAATTTTATAGGATCAATACAATAAAAATTCGAACTTTATTGTATTGTATTGTTTGTTTAAAAAGTTAATTAAGATTTGAGAAAATGTTGAATAGAAAATTCGCTTTGTCTTTTTAAATCTATTAACTATTATATTATAATTCATAAAATACAAATTTTAAATACTTCTTACAGTTAGATGGCATATTTTCAAAGATTGTTTAGGTGATGTTCTAATTACAGCAGAAGAAAAGATAAATGCTAAGTTAATTCAATTTGAATTCTCAATAAATTCAATTTATTTCTAAATTTTAGAAATATTGTGACTGCAAAACACTCTGTAGAAATGCTTCTTAGTAAAAAAACAATATAGTATCTAATCTGCGAATAGACCAACAATTAAATCAGTATTTATGATTAGATAAAAAAACACCTGTGCATAATTTTAATCTGTTAGGCATTACGTTTACAATAGATTATAATGTGACATTTATTTAATTTAATAATAATATTAATTAGCAAACAAATTATTATAAAAGAATAATAATAATAATTTAAAGAATATAAAAGAATAATAATTTGTGGTATAAGTAATTAAAAATTATTATTTTGATTATTTTATTAAGGACTATTAGTACAATATCACATTCTTGAAATTTTATATTTTTTTGAAATTGAATAAATTATTTATTGTTAAATAGTTTCGTCAATCATTTTATTCCGCCAAATTGTTTATAAATTACCACATTAATACCTACAAAAAATTAATCAAACAACAATTTTTTATTGTCTTTATTTTTCTTAAAATTAAAAGAAGACCCCAAACAGAGCCAAACCAAACCAGCGTTATGACTTCTATTGTTTTCATTATTTGTTAATTACCTAGTTTGACCCAGACCCCTAGCCAGACCGAAAGTAAAGAGGGCAAACGGATAGTAAGATTGGGCAATTTTTCGCGCCGCAGGCGAAAATTTCCTGAAATTTCAAGGTCAACGCAGTTAAAGAAAAGTTATAAAATTTATTATTTCCGTATTATTGCACAGCCGCGCGCAAGCATAAAAATAGCATTTTGACTACGATATTCATTTCACCTTATCGTAGAAGCGCACAAGGAAAAAATATAAAATAAACGTCTATGCAAAGGAAAGTTCATCTATAACTTTGATGGCCACTGAGAAATCGTAGCTCTCATAGATCGCTCGTAGGTGTATGTCGGTAGGCACTGTGATGATTTTTCAATTCTACGAATTGCATTTGAAAGCATATACCGACCTAAAATTTAAAAAAATTCTTATACAAAAAGGACCAACGTAGAATCAATGGGGAAATTTTCTTTAAATTTATTGTTGCATATTGCCCGAACCTTGCCACCCTCTGGCTACCGGCCTGATTTGACCCCTAAAAGGGGTCTTGTCTGTCTTTTTTCTGTGACTTTTCTGTCACTATCTCCCGGTCTATAATTGTTTTCAACATATCAACCTGGTTATCGAATAGGCTGGTGTTAACTACACGAAAGGTCGATAAACTGCACTTGGTTGTTGCAGTTTAACCTTAAGGTACGTTTTGCAAGCGACTGCACTTGCAGTACCGCAGAACTGCTCATATGCAATTTCTGTTATGTGGCTTGCTAGACGATACAATCGAAGCGCAGCAGCTCCCATTACGTATTGCACGTGCGACTGACGCCAGCCGTAACTGCACTGCTGCTACTGTTTCTTGCAAAACGTACCTTTACACGACCTTACACAGTGGTCTCTCGTGTAGTACCAGAGTACTACCGGATTACGGAAAACGCCGTATTACTAAAAACGCCGTATTACTGGAAATCACTAATAATGAAACATTTAATAGCAGACGCTATGGTTTATTGTATATATATACAGGGAGTCCCAAATCTCAACGTCATCCCTTGGAGGACTAATAGACCAGCTCATGACTGACCAGAATATCAAAATATGGTCTAACAAGGGCTCAGACGTGTGAAATTTTGTTTTGCTTTATACTTATATTACGGATGGTTGCACCTAAGACATTACGTGAAGGAAATAAGAGCGGGCCATATTTAGCCAATTTTTAAAAATTTGAATTTGAAAATTGCAGCTCTTCTTTAACTTACCTTGTAAAACAACACCAGGTTCGTAGTTTTGCCGGTTCAATTTCAACTCTTCATAATGTAAAAAAAATGTACCAAGCTTACCTGGCAAGTTATTTTAAAAAACTGATCATCTAGTGCAGTTTTTAAAATCAAACAATTTCAACAAAAATTTTAAATTCTCGCCCAAATTAACTTATCTTCAAATCTTTAATTCTATCAACAATCATCAATATTTATCACACCCATTCAATTCTGTCAAAAATAAACAATTCTTTAAAATCGTAATAATAACAAACTTACTCCGATTATAATTAAATTTATTCTCAAATAAAACTTCTCAAAAAAAAAATCTTAAAAAAATTTAGAAAACAAAATTTTTACTTTTCACCTTCAGCGCCCATATTCTCAAAGAGCCCGATTTCCATCCGTCATTGCAGTCACCACAACTTTTCTGACGAGAAAACCATGTAATACAAATACTTTTCTTACTTTTAAAATTTAAATTAACAACTTTTAAACAGGATAATATATATTACTTTACTTTTTAGTTGTATTGGATGCGCAATTTTTGGAATGCTTTGCGGAAGCCGATTGCGTAGTCAAAGGTGCAACGTGCAAAGATAATATTTGTCAATGTCCAACTGGTGAAGTGTTCTCATTAGATTATCGTAAATGTTTGCCAAGTAAGTGATACAAATTTTCAGATAAGTAAGATTTAAAATATATAATTATAGTTGTTACTCGTTACCAAGCCGATTGCGAAGACGATAATCAATGCAGTTGGCTGTTAGGAAAACATGCTTGTATTAATGGAAAATGTGGCTGTGAAAATGGATGGAGGTATTATCACGGGAAATGTTTAAAACCTGTAGGTTTAAACGAACCGTGCGTTCTCAATGAGGATTGCTATAATGGGTACGATATTCGAGCCATGGTATGCACGAGAAAAAATTGCAAGTGCAATCCCGATGGTTATTATTTACGTGGAAATTATGACTGCAGGCCAAAATCAAGTTGACTGATAACAACCATAATTATAATTGTTGAATTTTATAAATACTTTTTCTGCAGATTTAAACGAATACTGCTCGTTATCATCGGATTGTGCAGGAAAGGCTGTTTGTAATGGTTCACGTTGTGTAAATCCACCTGACCTAAAAAGTAATTCTTTACCAACAATAAATTTATACGACAAAGAAGATATTCCAAAAGTCATCGCCAATTTTAGTAAATATTATATACATGCTAAGATAAAATATAGAAAATTATTGATTTTTTTTAGAATTGGATGAGCCATGCAATTCAGATGATGAGTGTACCGAACCTAATACATATTGCTATCCAGCTACAAAAAAATGTACATGCAAACGTGGCTATTTTTTCAAATCGAGCGAAGATGGTTGTGTTGCTGGTAATAAAACTTTTATTTTATCAAATATAAGAAAAGGTCTAAAACATCTGTATGTGACCTGCCGAAGTCACAAGATATCATTGATAAACGAGCAAAACTTTAAGAAATTTTAATGTGCTAATAGGTATTATACATATTATAACATATATAAACACATATTTATGTTAAACGTGCTTATGATAAACACATAACACTTTTTTTAAGAATATTATTCTGAATTTAATAAATTAAATTTAAAATAATTTAAAATTTAAATTTAATAAATTTAATTTTACTAAAAAGAGGTAGTTATTAAGTATATAATATTTAAAAAAATTATCATCTACAAATATTAAGAAATGGCAACATCGGAGCCATTTCTGTGAGGATTATTGAATTAAAAAGAAAAATTCACTTAATCTAAATATTCATAGCTAGAGAAATATCTTCCTTTGCCTCCTCTGACGAGCCGCCGCTGCATATCACATAATATTATTATGCTATAGGTATATAATATTTTGAATTATTTTAAAAACCAAGTTTACAATTAATAATTTGCTATATATAAAAACTATACTATAATACTTTTTTTTTCAGAACTGGGAACTAGTTGCAAAAATGATAAAGATTGTAAAATGGATTATACTAATTGCGTAAATGGTGCATGCTATTGCAGAAACTCTTATTTTTCATTGCCATCAAATACCGAATGTCAAAAACGTAAATTTTGAAATCATTTTATTGGTTTTTATTTCATAGTTTTCGTTTTAGCAATGACTGAAGACAATTTCTTTTGCAACAATAAAGAACGTTGCTATGTATTTGGTTTAAATGCAGTATGTAATAACCACGAATGTGGCTGTAAAGTTTCGTATGAATTAGATAATAACTTCGTGTGCAGATATACTGAAGGTTTTTATTTCTTTTTAATTTAATAAAAGTGCATTATGTGCAAATAATAATTTTCAGATCTTGAAACGTGTAACAGTTGCAACGGAGATGAAGATTGCGGTCACACCATTAATTCTAAATGCATTAAAAATGAGTGCGAGTGTCCTGAAAATTACCGCTTAGAGAAGAAAGTGTGTTTGCCAAGTAAATATTAATTTTTACTATTATAATTTATTAGTAGTTCACGCGGCCTATCGGCCGCCGGTTATTACACACATAAGGGTTTACTAGTAAATCGTTCCCAAACCAGAGAAACGTAATGTATTGCGATAGTTAACAGGAAAAACCTCAGGACCACTGCTTATAAATATTTCGGGTTGTTAAACAAGAAATGGCTTGAGCGCCAAATCTAATTATTAATAAAAATATGCAATCGTTGAAACAATTTAAATAACGGACGGGAAATTTTTTTATGGGAAGCTTGGATTTATTGGCTTTAATATACAAGTTTTTAGTAATGTGTGTTTGTAGGTGCCGTAGTGTAAACGAGTGTACTTACAACCTACATCACAATAAACTTGGAACAAATATGACAATAATAACATTATAAAACAAAAGTGAAAATAATAAGTTGAGTAAATCTCAAAAAGAAAAATCTTAAGTTGCTGTTGCTGCTACAAACTCTTCCGTATTCGCAATCACTTTCACTCCACTTAACGATGATGAAAGCGTACAGTTCTCTTATGCCACATTAAAACAGTTGATACTTGACTGTTATAGGAATTACATGATCTCGCTCGAAAATGGCTAAACCAAACCTCTTTCACAAAATGTTTTAATGTGGAAACCTGTTAAACTCGCAGGACCATGGAAGTTCCTAGTTTTTTTATTGACTTTCTTTGTTTCAAATTTTCCTCTCTGGAGGCAGCCTCTCATCGCAATATATGAACTTCATTTTGGGAATATTTTGGGGACTTAGCTTAACTTTGTATATAGTATATTTTGTTCTATTAGACACTTGGCATGTTGTAGATCTAGGTCTGCGGCCGTGTTAAACAAAGTTTACGTATTGTTTGTAACACTACCATTTCAGAACTAATTGAATAAATATCTATATGTTTTAGATCTTGGTGCTTTATGCAGTTCTACAATACCATGCGATATTGAAAATTCTAATTGTGTTAACGACATTTGTGAATGCAAGGAAGGTTTTGTAGCCAATAATACAGGCGGCTGTTTAGAAAGTATTTTTGAAAATAATTTAATATTAATTAATTTACAGATTAATTTTAGTGTCACATGGTTTGGACACCGATTGCCTAGAAAATGTTCAATGTTCGGCTGTTATACAAAATTCTGAATGTAACAAAAATTTAACGTGCGGCTGTATGGAAGGATACCAAATATATAATAAAACCTGTTATCCAAAAAAATGTAAGTTTAAAAATTTGTCTTCGAGATATTTTCAAAATTGATAAAAGAGAAGTTTACACTTTAAACGTTATTATTTAAGTAGGCATTATCAGAGTTGCCAATGTGTGAGTAATTCCTTAAAATGTAAGAAATTTTAAAGTATGTGAGTAATTTGGGAGTAATTCAAAATTGTGTGAAATTTTCAGGAAAATTAAAAAAAATTGCAATTATAAATAAATCACAGATTGTTTAAATATTAGGTGCAAAACCTAAAAAAAAAAGTTTTTTCGAATTTATTGAACTTAAGAATTAATTTTGTTGTCCTTATTGTAGAACATTTTAAAATTAATTTTTAATCTATTTAATAATTATAATGAACCTTTGATTATCTTCCTTTTCAAGTTTTTAATCAGACAGATTAAATTTTAAAATATTTATTTCTCAAAAGTAAATTTCTTTTAAATTTATGTTTTGTTTTGAAATAATTGGTAAAAAATTCAGAAAAATGAAAAATTCAATAACAATTTACAGTGTTAATTCATATTCTAATAAATGCAATCACACATCAAGGAAACCTTTATTTTATATATAAAACTCATTGAAATCAATGTAAATAAACTAGCGTTTCTCAACTTTTCAATATTTGTGAATCTGTGACTTTCATACATATTTGTTTGTATTTTTGTATTTTTTTAATTTTGATTTTTTTGCAGTACATAAATAATTTTTTTCTTCTTGATATGCTCATTTCCCCTATTTAATGTTATTACGCCCCATAGGAGGGCGCACTTCGCAGGTTGAGAAACGCCGAAATAAACTAAAGATTAGCAACAACATGACTGTCGATACCATGTAATTTACGCAGCCAATCAAAAATTGGATATCACTAGTTGCCACTGTCACTGTAGTGACAAAGTCACTGTAGAAATTATCAGAGCTAATAGATTTAGAGAATACCGTATTTTAATATACGACCGTAATATTTTATCCTTTTAATCTTAATATTTAACAAATTCTAAATCTAGATTATGCATTTAAATGGTACCAAGCTCTCAGTGCTGGCAAAATACTTTGAAGCATCTAAAAATAAATGATCTTAGCTCCGATATTTATTATCCTATTTTACTACATAATTCAATCATTAACAAATTCACTTCTATTACGTTTTTACCTAAAGTGTACAGTTTTTGAGTAAAATGATAAATTATGAAAAATTAAAGAAAATGTTGAAATTTATGTAACTCTCTTTATATTTGAACGTATTTTAAGGTAAAATTTTTTTACTTCTTAAGAGTTAATGGGTAGTTTACGAATTGTACTAAAATTACTGTTAGAAGTAAAATTGTTAACTTTCCTTTGAGAAAGGAACAAAGATACAACAAGAAAATTAAAAATAGAATATCTGTATTTTTAAAATTTTTGTTATTTTAGACATGCTTGATAGTTGTACCACATCCACCCAGTGCAATGTTATGTTAGACGGAAATGTCGAATGTAAAAATGGAATATGTCAGTGCCCTATAGATATGACGATGACCAAAGACAATCTAGGATGTCAGCGTTCTATCGGCTTTAATTTAAAAATCAGTGAAGTTACGCTAATTATGGTATTATTATTTAGTGTCATAAAATCATTTACAATGTTGTATTAATATCTACTAAAATAATAAATTAAATTAAAACAAATACTATTTTTTTGTATTTTAGAAGATACGAAATACAACTTCAAGTATATAAAATATAAATAAAAAATACATTTGAAAAATGTGTCCAAATACTCAAAATACATTTGTATTTATAATACATTATTTATGCAATATATCTCTTTTAAAAACAATTTGTATGATTTTCAATTTTGTTATATTAACTATTCTATAATATAATAATTATTAAAAAATATGTTAACTGTGTTATTTTTTTAAATTTTAGTTTATAACTTAGATCAGGAAAATATTAAATATGAATTAATTTGAATGAGCATATTTTAAGAAAATTAAACAGTGAAAACATTTATTTCATATTAAAAATTCATAAATTCACAAAAAAGTATGTCTAATGAAAATAGTTAAAACTATACAGGATATAAGCGAAGAAGAATGCACATGCGACGTTTGATGTCACATACTATCATGTCAATCATGTGATTTTTTAAAATAAATTTTAATATTCAATTAATTATTTTCTGTACAATTTTGGCATAATTACCAAAAAATTCTTATTATAAATATACAGGGTGTCTCTGTGATCGTGGAGGACCTTTAAAGTGTTGATAAAGGACACTTTTCTAAGACAAATTTTCAAATAAAATTTTTGTCCAAGTCCAAACCCTTGGGGGTACCTCTCTTTAAAACAATTTTTTGAATTTCTGATTTCAAGCGGCCATAGCTCCGATATTATTGATTTTTTAAGCTTAATAGATTAGAACCTTTTTTAAAAATCATACACTTATTTACATATTACAATACAAATCCTTTATCGTCTAGAATCAACGCATTTCGAATTATAAATTAAATTAAGGGAAAAAATGTTTAAATTCAGGTTTTACTTTTCTTGCAAACCCCCTATCTCTTAAGCAAAACATTTTAGAAAAAAACTGATGGCTCAAACCGGATAGGAAATTTACCGGGCTACAACTTTAGTTAAATTAATTTTTTTGGAAAATCAACCGTTTTTACAGAACTTCTGAAAATAATGAACAAGGTGTAGGTAAAAAAAAATTTAATGGTTCCTAAGTACTCCTTGTTCTCCGTTAATTTCATTTCTTTGATATTCTTAGTTGTTCTCTCTCATCTGCTGACATACACCTTGTTTCTGACCAGCGGCGGTTCTACCATAGGAGCTGCAGAGCTGCAGAACCGCCAAAAATAAGAATGAAGTGTACCATAATTAATTATTACTTATTAAGTTATTAGTATACGGAATCACCATATTTCAGATTATTTCAATAATTGAAGAATAATCAGTTTGGGTTTCAAAGTCAAATAAGTGCTATAATAATTAATACATGTCCGGTACGCTTTCGAAATCACTGTTTAACCACGATAGAGCTGCATTTAGCTGCATATTCTCGTGAACATGAAATCCGTGATGCTATGCACATATTCGTTAGGCGACGGGAGCTATCGGATAGAATCGTATACCCGGATTCATTTACATTGCAGATCGAGCTGCGTTGTATGCAGATCTTACGTTCCGTATTTTGTGATTTAAATAAATTATGAATCTGATTCATGAAAACAATTAAGTGAGTTAATTTTTGTTCATTAATTGTTCAACAACAATTAAGCAATACACTACAATAGTTTAATATTGGTAATATAGTGTAATTTGAAAATTTAGTACAAATTTAAATTTTACCAAGTTTCTTATACAAATACTATTATCAAAATAGAAGTAAAATTATTTTTTGCAGATCCTAACTATGTATATTAGAAAATCGAATTCAAATTGCGTTTAATTATTAATATTAGTATAATTGTTTTTTTCAACTCCCGATTTATAGATTACAAGATTGCATAATACAACTACTATGGTACAACCGTTCTGCTCATAATGCAGCGCTGGTACCTAACTACAGTTACTCCGGACGCTCCTATGTTACTAATGCAAATTGCCTGTTTTGAAGACATATTTTGGCATATAAAAATCGATTTTACAAGAAAACTTTCTAGACAGTTTTTGTTACAAATTTCATTATCTTCAATTTTGTTTACATACATTTTTTTATTTTGTCGCGCCGTTTCTGATTAACAGCGGCTTAAATAAGACTCGGAAAATACGAAAATTTTTCTCTCTTTCTTGTTTAACCGAGTCTTGTTTATTGTATAAGTCAGAAATATATAAACAAAATTGAAGGCAATGAAATTTGCAACAAAAAACGTCGAATAAGTTTTAGCTGTAAAATGGATTTTTATATACTTATCCAAAAACGGCTTCAAAATCGGAAATTTACATTGTTAACATAGGATAGGAGCGTCCGGATTTCATTATGAGTACATCATGAGTACATTATAAGTATACTGCACATAAAATAAATGCTTATGAATTTACAACTAAATGCAGAAAAAATAAAATGGAATATTACTAATATTTTTAACACAACTTCTCTCGTAAGCCGACTTAATAAAATTATTAATTACAAAATTATTTTTTGAGATTGCCATTTTAGTGATACCGTGCCTATTATTTATAATACTGAACACCCAAAAATATTTCTCACGAGCCGCCACTGTTTCTGACGCATATGTGACCACCGATCTACCCGATTCTGTAGATTTTTATCTTCGTACTTCTTATTACTTATTTCCTTACTCGTAAACATGGTCTTATTCGCATAATATAGTAGACTCTATTAACCTACATTTATACTTCTTTTGGTATAATTTAGTCTTTAGCTGTTTCTGTTTATTATTACCCCTAAGTAATTAAAGCTATCCATACTTTCCACCATATACAGGGTTTACCAATACGACGTTTGTTTTTAAATTTTAAATGAAACACATATTTTGGATGAAAATGCTATGGATTTTTATTTATATATAAAGTAGAAGGTTTGCCATTTATGAATGAAAAATAATATTCTTCGAATGCCCACCACGACCACGCTTACAGACATCGATTCTTTCGTCAAAATTTTCAATCACATTTTGGCATAATTGAGGCTCTATCTCACTAATGACACGTTTGATGTTGACTTTTAGGGCCGCGATGGTTTGTGGATTATCCGCATAGACTTGATCTTTCACATAGCCCCACAAGAAGTAGTCCAACGGAGTAAAATCGCACGATCTAGGGGGCCAATTTATTGCAGAATTACGCGAAATTATTCGATCTGGAAATTTGGTTTGCAATAAAGCCATTGTTTCTCTGGCTGTGTGACATATGGCGCCATCCTGTTGAAACCACATATCACTCACATCCATATCATCGATAATAGGCCAAAAGTAATTTGTTAACATGTCCCGTTAACGCAATCCATTCACAGTAACTGCATTTCCAGCTTCATTTTCAAATAAATAAGGTCCAATCACACCTCCAGACCAAAGAGCACACCAAACAGTAACACGAGCCGAATGTAAAGGCTTTTCAACAATTACCCTTGGATTTTCAGAAGCCCAAATACGGCAATTCTGCTTATTGACATATCCATTCAAATGAACTTCATCTGAAAAAATTATTTTTCCAGAAAAACCAGCACCTTGTTCACTAATGAAATTAGCAAATTGTCGGCGAAGATAATGATCAGCCGGCTTCAATTCCTGAACCAGCTGTATCTTATAAGGTTTTAGAGCCAAATCCTTCCGCAAAATTCGCCATGTGGTCATTGTGGATAGCCCCAAATGTTGAGAACGTCGCGGAATAGACAAATTTGGATATTCTTCGACACTTTCACTTACAGCAGCGATATTTTCTGCTGAACGACCCGAACGAGTATGTGTTGTTGTTGGTATGTTATGTACCGAACCAGTAAACATGAATTTATCCACCAAATTCTTGATAGTAGTTTCAGAAGGCCGATCATGACGACCAAAAATGTTGCGAATTTTACGAAATGTGGTTTTCACACATCAACCATTTTCGTAATAGGTTTCAATGATTTTAATTCGATTTTCGATTGAAATTGAAGACATTTTCACATATGGCAAAGCTTCTGCTATACATATGTCAAAAAAATAAATGTCAGAACAATCAAAATATCCAAATATGCAACTATTGAAAAACAAACGTCGTATTGGTAAACCCTGTACCTACTCGTCGATATTTAAATTTTGTTTAATTTGGTTTTCACGTCTGGCACACTTTCCTCGAAATAGTTCGCTTAACTTTTTTAACAGAGTTGCAGTTCTTATTTACATTATACTATTTCTCTGACTCATGAGCTCATATTCTTTCACATAGTAGATGTCCTCCATAGCCATACTTCACCAGTTCTATACAAATTCCATGTAATCCCGGCGATTTTCAGTTTTTTACTTTGTCTATCGTGTTTCGTTCATTTTTAATAGTTTCTACTTCGTTAGTTAGTATCTATGTATCTCTA
Source organism: Cantharis rufa (assembly GCA_947369205.1). Lineage (NCBI taxonomy): Eukaryota > Metazoa > Arthropoda > Insecta > Coleoptera > Cantharidae > Cantharis > Cantharis rufa. The sequence continues at coordinate 15,025,790 of OX376309.1, read as the reverse complement.
TTTAATAGCCTACAGAAATGTTTCTCGCTTTTTGTCCAATTCTCTCTTTGTTGTGTTCCATCATTCCCATCTTTGTATTTTATGCATCTTGTGTGCCGATTTCTATCGCTCCCATTGCTCTTTCTATCTATTGGTTCTTCTTGCTTATATATATTTTACTTGCTTGTATTATAAATCTCCTAATTATAGGGGATATACTATTTGAAAAAAATTATTTTTAACCAGCTCAAAAGTTTGAGTGATGTTTTAAAAGAAAAAGGTACCTCACAAAATGTTAAACGATATGTTAAATTGACCAAATTATCTAAACTAATTAGATAGATTAAATAGATTAGATTAAGCAGTGGCCGAGTTCTTTTGTCACTGGTATATACAGTGTTGGTTTACTAAAACGTTAAAAAGTTTCTTTGCGGTTCTAATTTTTCAAACTTTTTTGTTTTGGTAAGACCAGCCATCACTAGTAGTAAGTAAATTTATTATTTCCTGCAAACTGTCCGATAACTGTCGCGTTTACCCTACCTTATATTAAGCATAACTATATAAATAGTATAGAGAAAAATTGCTGCATCAGGTACATTTAGTACATAAGATAGATAATTTATTATAGAGAACTATAATACATTACATATTATGTGTAAGTTAAACGTTTACGTAGTAATAAATCGATTTTTAGTCGTAATGTGGATATATCTATAGCTATTAAAGAAATCTGTGGTCAACAAGGGTGTAATTTTTAACTTCTTCTTTAATGGTTAAAAATGTAAGCGCTTGACAGTTTTCCAATAAATTCTACTTAAGGAGTTCAATTATTGTTAAAATATTAATAAATCTTTTCTGTGCTAAACACAGTTTGCCAGTTTTAATATTTGAAAATTATGACGTACTAAATGAGACAAAACGAATAATCTTTGTAATTTCGCTTCTTATTTTAAGAGTCAGCAGACCGTTATTTAGATATTTTCAAAGAATATTTTTCCTGCCTAATTTTAGATTTTTATTTTATTACATTTCCAGGATTTTTTAAACAGATACTGATTTTGGGGTTACTAAGTTACTTTCTTATACATATGTCTTTTAAGTATTCTATAGAAAGTCAAAATTTCTAGATTATTTTTAATATTAATTTTTATTTTTTATTATTTATTTCTTATCTATTTTATCTTGTTTGTGGTACGGCCACCTGCAAAGAATGGAATACTACCGATGGCCAAAAAGAATATGGGAATGGGAACCCCCAGCAAAAAGAAGAAGAGGAAGACCTAAATTAACCTGGCAGAAGGATGTCCAAAACGCGATGAACCCCCGAGGACTCGCAAAAGGTTACCGGGAGAACCGAAAAGTTTGGCGTGAAGGGTGCGAAATACGATTGAATATATTGTAAAAATTCGCTAAATATTTATATTATTTATTTAATTTTTAATATAATAGGACGCTTGCAAGAACCTTCAATATTGTTAAAGTCACACACCACTGTGTGACGCTAGATGTTGTAGTCGCCACTGAAGTTTTAAGCATTGCAATACGGGTGGAGACTTTGGCAAAACTTGGTACTGCGTCCGCCAGCGGTTGACCGATGAGATCCATCTCGTTAAAGTAAGATCGAAACTCGAGTCTCAATCTAGGCGGCGCGGTTCATGTTTTTGTCAAACAATCTGCATTTGCATCTTAAAACAAAGGTTGATGCTACTTGTTTGGCGTCAAAAACAGTGGCTGGATATTTAAAGGTAGTACTTATCTAATAAGTTAGGTCATCTCGACTGACTGAAGGCTTATTAAACTTTTTCTATTTTTAATATGTACCTATTTTATTAAATTATAAATTTATAATATAAAATTATAATAAATTGTTGACCTTTATTAAAATTAAAATTATTAGATTTTTGTTGAGGTTTAGGTCTTTATTTTAACAATCTTTGTTGTCCAACGTTTCGAGTCGTTACTGACTCATTTTCAAGGCTAAAATGACAAATTATGTCAAATTGTTAACAAATTGGACAACAAAGATTGTTAAAATAAAGACCTAAACCTCAACAAAAATCTAATAATTTTAATGTACCTATTTTTTTTATCATTTCTTATAGTTAGTACAATAGTGAAAATTGTCACTTTTTTTTATATAAACTATAACAAATTATTGGAATATTACGGCAATTTTTAATTTCACATTGCGCTTTACAGGACTGACCAAAACTAAAAAGCACCGGATTTTCTAATTTTTCAGGATTCATTTTTAAACCATGAGTATTTAAACAAATTAACATATGGCAGTGATGACAACTGATTATGTGTTAAATTATTGCTTGTTAATTCTTCTGCTTATTCTTCTTAATTTAGGACTACGTTCTGTCATTACCATGTGATATACCAAATTTGTGTGTAGCATTCATGGTTTTTGAGCACTTGCATACATTCTAGTAGGGTGCTAACCTTGCTAGATGCATAGCGCATATGTGAAACTTAAAGATTAATTAACAATAAAAATAGTCGGCGTGACCAATCATTTAACTTATGTAGCTATAAATACATAAGTATACATAATATGTATGTGCTATTTTACCTGATGTGAGTTTTCCAAAAAAAAACATTAGAAGATCTAAAATAAATTTTCTTCTACAATTGGACCAAACTTACCTGTAGATTCTTTTAATACAATAAACAGTTTCTGGGATAACAATTTACCATTTGCTGATATCTTCGGTTGAATAGTGTAACTGGGTTGTTGGTTAAATTGATTGTACAAGAAATTCCGCTTTGCTTGTGCCTTCACAGCTAAAGTTCAACCAGAATGTAATTCCAATTGAAATCCACTTTGATTTTTTTAGACAAATAGTACCTGCCCGGACAAATAGTATCTGCCTAAACCGTTTTTAGGCAAATAGTATCTACCTGACATAAATTAATATTTTCAAGCTAAACAAAATGAGAATAATACCGAAGCGCTGACTCCAAGAGAAAAATATTATAACGGTAAATACAGTAGTCGAAGTGAAGAGGTATGCAGGGGTATGGCATACCACCGCTTTTTTTAAATTGCAGAAACGTATCCTAACTTATTTAGCATGTCTACCTACCTTTTCACTTTCAATAAATTCTTATTATTATTAAATTTAATACCCATACCCCCACAGTAATTATTTTCCACTTCGACCACTGGGTAAATATGATCTCTTGGAGATATCTGGCATATACAGGGTGACCCAGACCACCCGTATCAGTACTTTTTTTCAAAAACGGTAAGTCGTAGAGAGTTGAGCAAAAAAAATTTATTACAAAAGCCCTAATGACGAATCTAATGGTGATATTATTATTTCCGGGAAAAGTCGGCATCCAGAGTAGTTTGCTCCAGAAAGTCCAGAAATCCACTTAAGTTATTAAATTTCAATTTCTTATAACGAACTTAATTTTAAAAGTCAGCACTTAAAATCCAGCTACCGCGTTAGAGCAATGTCACAAGTGTCCAAAATGTCTTCCATTTACTTCTAAACACTGTTGAGCTCTTCTGGTCATACTATCAGTGGCTCTAAGTACTTCTTCAGTGTTTAATGATCGACAGGCATTGCAAATTCTGAGCTTCATATCATCTCTCGTTGTCGATTTTTCTGTATAAACAATATCTTTGATCCGACCCCAAAGAAAAAAATATTTCAAGTGCTGACTTTTAAAGTTAAGTTCGTTATAAGAATTTGAAATTTAATAACTTAAGTCGAATATAACTTAAAAGGGGTGGGAGTAATAAAAAAATTTTTCCTACAAAACTTGCTTATTTTTTAAAGAGCTTTCCAACGATACCACTTTCGCCATATGGTGCCATTTAAAATTCTGGATTTCTGGACTTTCTGGAGCAAACTACTCTGGATGCCGACTTTTCCCGGAAATAATAATATCACCATTAGATTCGTCATTAGGGCTTTTGTAATAAATTTTTTTAGCCCAACTCTCTACGACTTACCGTTTTTGAAAAAAAGTACTGATACGGGTGGTCTGGGTCACCCTGTATAGTATAGTACAATTAAATTAAAAAACACCCAAACTGGAAAATTAAATAAATAAAAGATTCAATTGTCACAAAATGTTCATTATAATAATGACAAAATAAGTACTAAAAAGTGTCCCGTTCTGGAGTGTCAGATTTGGGGGGAAGGAGTCAAAACCATACAGTTCCACAGTTTTTGTCAAATATCTCAAAAGTTATGCGAGATACAGAAAATATCAACCTGTACAAAAGTAAAGTCTGTTAAATTTCCTTCAAAAATGGTCCTATACTTTTTTTTGTAAACTCCATAGATTAGGAGAGGGAAAGAATTTTGATAATTTTCCCATCGAACTGCAACAGGAAATGGCGGAAATGAAAAATATGCTATTGACAGTGTATTTCTTTACAGGCTGTGATTCAGTTTCTCATATACTATCACTATTAGCCTATTTCTTTCCATTGCTGGATAAAAGTCTTTCCTATAATTTTCTATCTCTCTTTCTTTTCGGTCACGTTCAACCATCCAATGCCTACTGTTTTCTTTATTTCGTCCCTCCATCGTGTTTACGGGCGTCCGGTATCCTTTCTTTCAAATCTCGGTCCTCACTGCATCATCCTTCTTGTCCACATATTATCTTTTATTTTGGCTACGTGTTCTGCCCAATTTCATTTAAGCTGGGATGTTCTTTCCACTACATCTTTTAGTCCGGTCTGCTGTCTGATACACTCGTTTGCCTTATGATCTTTGGGGGTTACATTTAACATTTGCCACTCCATTGATCTTTGTGTAACTCTAAGTTTCCTAGCATTGGCTTTTGTTAAACTCCAAGTCTCTGAGCTGTATGCCAGAACAGGAAGGATGCATTGATCGTATAAACGTGGTCTAAATGACATTGGTATTTTGGATTTTAAGATAAACCATATCTTAAACCTCTCTATCCCACCCTGCATCTTCAGGTAATTTCAGGTGTCATATTGTCCCCATCAGTTGTTATACTTTGCCCAAAGTACACAAACAACAAAAGGTGTTGCCATCGAGCTTAATGCGGATCTCGTCTTGGTTGCCTACGTTTGACATAACTTTTGTTTTTGATTTGTTTACTTGCAATCCTGCCAGTTTAAATGCTCTTTGGAGGTCGCCTAATATTATCTATAGTTCTTCTTTGCTTCCACTCATCAACACAATATCATCTGCGAATCTAAGGTGGTTAAAGATGTTTCTTGAACAGACTCCAGTAATTTTATAAAGCGATAATGAACTGGAATTCACTACCGTGGTAGTTACAGAACTGATTTTGTTATGGGCAGAATGAAAAATTATATTGGGACGAGCCAGGCACGTCCTGGACGATCAAACCAAGATGTTGAGATGATGATACCAAATCATTATAACGCTGGATATCTTAAAGACACACGCTAATCATCAAAGCACAAATGACCATAAAGACATTATTTTTACAGGCAAAAATGTTTTTAGTGTGGACGAAACATTTAACAAATTAAACCATTAGAAGATTCTAAAAAAATTGCCAGAGTCAATTGAGAATTTAAAATTTCAATTAATGCTTTGCCTAAGTTTTGTAGTATTACATGCAGCAATCATATCTATTTTTCTTTAATACCCCATTTCATATTTATTGCTTCAACTTAAAACTTAAAAATTTGAATTTTAAATTTTATTCTGTTGAATTTGAATTTTTGTTTTAATTGTTTTTAAATTTCAATTACATTTTTTTTGTAAATATTTGAATAATTGTTCGCGACAACAAATTTATGTTAGCACGAAAATTTGTTAAAACTTTGCTTTTGCCAGGTCCGTCAAAGTGGACGGAGGGGCGGACGGACAGAGAGGGTCTCGGTAGAATTTGATTTTATGCCTCTCTATTTTTGAGATTTGATTGATTTGTTAGAATAAATAAGTTTTGATTACGTGAGTAATTGTTTTTATTAAATAATAATTTGTATAATTTTCGTCAAATTGGACTAGTTTTTGGATAAAATTTGAAAAAAAGTTTGTGGATGAAATTTTATCAATTAATTAAAAATTGTTGGATGATTTGGATGTTTATGGAGAGTAAAATTTGAAGACGATACCAGTGCAACATGTGAATTGTTGTGAATGTGAAAACAACAATTTGGACGGCGTTGTATACAAAATTTAAAATATTTGGATTAAAAAATTACAACTAAGTCTCATGTTTAAAAAAATTTTAACATGATATAATTTTTTTATAATTTGAGGCTACTGGGCCATCTCAATATATAGTATTTATTAAACATTCTTTATGTGAGTTTCAAAATTTTTGATGGTGCGTTACACCTATACATATTATTATTATATTAAGACAAAGCGGCGAGAAAATCATAATGTATTTGCTAAGAAAAAGTATTTCGGCATTGGTTTCATTTAAATCGAAGCAGCCTTTGCATGAAAATAAAAATGGAAAAATGAAAAAATGCAAAATGCGCACATGCACGAAAATGTAACTTTTGAACTGCAGGTGGGGGTGCATTAATACAAGGGTGAAAAGTAGGTTATGCATAGTACAGTACCTAGTTATAACTTTCACAAACCTATTTCTATAAAATATTTGAAAATTTTTATTCCAAAATGATAACATATGGCAAAGTTCAGAAAAGGGTTGCTACCCTCTTAAATATCAATACTATATGTAAAAAAATTCCAAAAACCCGTAACTTACAGTTTTCTCCTCCCTACAATATATATTTTTTTCGAAAAAATTTGTTGACGTTAAAGATGCTTCATGCGAGTTCTAAATTTTTAGGGGATGATCCATCCCCGAAAATATAAAATGATCGCTTGCAATAAAAAAAATAGATATCTATTATTAGTTATAAAATTAAGTATTTTGCCATTGGTTTCAATGCAATAAAAAAAACATCCTTCTACATAAAAATTCAAAAATTCAATTTTCTACCCAATTTTTGAAGGGAATGACACCCCCTAAACCCACTTAATACTAGCTAAAAAAATTAAAGGTTTCTGATTTTTTCATGCTCTACCACACCACAACCAAAATTTATTCAAATCGGTGAGGGACACCCGGCATTTTGCTTTAAGTGAATACAACAGGACGTGTGAAAGTGCGTAAAAAAAATTGTGCAAAGATAGAATTAAACTCACGATGTGTTTAATGAAATTCTACCACTTTTCTAAATTTTACACTTTTATGAAACTGACTGCTATATTGTCTAAAATGGCGGTCAATTTAAAAATAAACCAATTTTTAAATTTTGCATTGCTTGAAAACAATTTTGGACCATATATTACCTGATATTGAAAAAACTCATTTTCGGGTACTTATTTTTACCAGCTTTATCTGGTAATATGGATTAACATATTTAGAGATTAACAATCTCTAATAATTACTTGAGATCAAACCACTTTGTTACTACAACTATTCATTACTTTTTATTTTTTAAACAGCAATCTAATAACCAAGTAAAAGAAAATCTAGTTACCGATGCGATGCATACTAGGCCAAGCTATTTACTAAGCCACCTAAAATTTAATCGTGTTTTGTTTTGTTAGTACACAAAAAATGACAATTTGTCAAACACATTACATTTATTAATGTTGCCGATGTTTGTAATTTATTGGTGATTAAAAGTTTGAATTAATTAATATCTTTGTGCGTTAAGTTTAATTACGGTTTTTTCTTTGATACTTATTGATTAGAAAATTAAAAATCAAAGGTAAGAATTTTTGCACCAATAATTTTTATGTTAAAATCATAAAATAATTTTTTTTCATGAACGTGTTGATTTTTTGCCAACAAAGAATTGAAAATACCAATAATTAAGTTCGTGAAGCTACTTAATTCCAAATTGTACATCATCCACTTCTATTACATTCACACAAATAACTACTATCCCTTATCTAAAATTTCATAATTAAGAATTTATAAAATTTAATATTTAATTTATTTTTCGCGGTAATCGTAACGAAATTACTATTATGTATCCTTTACCCATTGATCCTAACAGACTGGACAACATGACCACGCAAGTGCACATGCTTCGTTGTCCATGCAATGGTGTCATGTATCCATATTATCCGTTCAGTTATCGTCCCCCAATTTTAGCACAACCGCAGCCAATTGCACGTCCATCATATCTTCATCACTATCAATACACCCAGTTACATGTTAATCCAACTTACAACGTTCCCCTTCAACCAACAATAAGTCAATACAAAAGAAACGACTCTAGAGATTCATTGCTGCAATACACTTCATTATCGACAGTCGACGAAGATAACTGCAACACAGCTTCTGCCCAAAACTCTAACGAGGACTTGGTCGATTTAAACGCAATTCATGTTGCAAACATGCCTATCAATAGTTACATAACATATTTGGCCAACGGATGCGTTATGGGAGAAAAAATTGCCAAGAGAAACGAACATCGGCCCTTCTTTAAAAATATCCAAAATTTATGCAATCGAACACGCAGTGAAGTATTGAAACCAAACATAACAGTTTCTAACATATATTCACAGGGAATGCCATGGGCCACTAAAGATTTCATTTTTGCTTATGTACGAGTGACAAACTGTTGGTGCATCTTGAGAAGATATTTAGAGAAAAAAGATGGAAATTTGGGAAACGTTGATCGCGAAATATCTCCCGAATTTAGAAATTGCTTTAACAAGTGGGAGAAATGCACCAAACAACTATCTTATTATCTCATCGACACATTTTGTAAACTTCACGAAGCCAACTCTCCAAGTAATATTCAAGTGTTGAACAACTATGTTAACATGTTTGCTTCGACCACGATTCCATTGCCACCTCCAACTAATGTGAATGCACAGCCAGAAAGTCCAAAAGAAACCGTGACGTTTTCACCCACAGTAACTCAAAGCACTCAAACCATCAACTACAGTTTTGATTACATACCCTTTGATTCTTCGATGGAACTCGACATTCCAATTCAATTATTGGAATGTCCAGAAGCTTCCCAACCTGAAGACGATTCCGAGAGCGAATCCCATATTTATTTGGAACCCGGCAGTTATAACAACCCCAAAAAGCGATCCACAACTCCAAGTTCTATTGAATTTCTCGATACCGCCCAAATCGTCGAGGGACGCAAAAAAAATGTGTACGAATCACATGATTTAATGCAATCTTACGATTTGTCATGCGATGAAATGTGGCAAACAGCTAAAAGCGTGACCCCCAGTTTTATAAGACAAATCGAAGAATCTCTTTCTGTGGATAGCGAGAAAGAATACGACTGTTCAATTATTCCATTTCAAAATAAGAACATCGAGAACTGGCTAAATAACAAAAGTAATAAGTTTAGTTCTTCGGATCCGTTTAACAATTTATTACAAATTGATGAATCCTTACCCGCTTCTACCTCATACGATGGGTCAAATATAATTAACAAACCTGTTATGGATTCAAAAAGTTCCAAATACACCAATCCTGAAAGTAACAGCAATCTTTCATTGAAGAAACGAGGAGAATTGGCCGATATTAGACCTTACAGACGACAGCCTCTATTTACACGAGAGGCTTCTTCTTCTACTTGGGACTGCAAGAAAGGAAAATTGACAGAGTCCATTACCACAACCCTTTATAGAATTTTTAGCGATCTCGAACGTACGGATTTTGCTGGACATGAAACCAAGAAGTTACCTTTTAACGCTGTAAGTACTAACTCACTACCTTGCATGTTTAACTATTTAACCAATTTAAAATTTTTAGTGGACTGATACCGAAATTAATAATCCAACTAATTTGAGCACAGTTGCAGAAAAGCTTAAACGGAGCTATTACACGTACTTAAGTGAATTTGTTCACGATATTCGTCATATCATGTCAAATCCAAATGCTCAATGTGCAGTACGAAAAATCATTGTCAACTTTTTAATTGAAAAATAATAAGAATTTGTTTTAGGATAGAAAATATTTGAAACATTTGGCGATGTTTAATAACAAGTTCGATGAATTGTTAGAGCAAGAATTTCCAAATTTGGATTTCAACAATGTTACCGGAGATTCAAAAGAATTGTTTGGTTTGCTTTCGTTAAAAGAAGGCGCCTCAAAAAAAGCTGATGAAGACGGCAATCATTAATTTATTTTATAAAAAAAGTATTTATTAATTTATTAGTTTGTTTAAATCGTTGCTACGTGCCAGTCCATTTGTCTTCTTTTTTCTACCTGTAAGTTTTAGTTTTTTTGTTCATTTTTCGTTAAAATAGTTACAAGATAAACTACCCTGTTATTTATAAACTTTAAAATGAACTTAATTGTTAATCTACATGAAAAATTTATAATAAAATTTCAATTGATTCCAAGTTTTGCTTTAATTTAAATTTATCAATAATTAATTAGGGATTTGATTGGAGGGATTATTCTGGTTATCAATATTTTATGCCTCATCCTATACAGCATAAATATTACGTTAGCATTGTAGCACCTTTACTAATGGCGGCATGCCTTCAATAACCGTTTTTAAAGAGAAGGCGCTGGACAAACGTCAAATTAATGAATGAAAAATAATAAAAAATCGTAAACCTACGCGAACGAGTTGTGGTTGTATTTTTGCAAATTTTTAAAAGAAAAACGTTTTAGATATTGGCTCAAGTCCAATTAATATTTATATGGAATAGTTTGTGAACCATTTGATAATAAAAGTAATTCTAAAAAGTGAAAGATTACAAAATTATTTATATTTGGAACATTATATTTTTATAATGTTGAAGATTTTTTTGGAAAATTATATATAAAATTTTGGTTGTCTGGTTCTGGGAAGTTTGGTGGTCTAGGTGCGACAGTCAGTTTAGTTTGGGTCACCAAGTTTTTGTTGAAATCGCAAGAGCCCAAGATTTTTGATTTGAAAGGTTAACAATTCACAAAGCTGCTGCAGTCTGCCTGCAATTTTGTTGCATTTCAATCTTTAGAGACTGGGTAGTAGTTGGTATCCAAGTTATCAAGTGTATTTCGGTTTGCTTAATGTTTTCTGATCTCTCCATATAGTTAGCCGCAGAATCGAAAGCACTAAGTCTATCCAAAGGAAATCTGGTAGCTGCTGGTTTACTGGACGAAGGAGTTCTACGTGTAGATGTTGATGGGTACGATTGTTGTTTATAGATACGATTGGATTGAACATGTTCCTGATTTTTTGGTATATTGTTAGGGTAACTACCAGTAGTGTAAAACCAAGTTTGCAGCTTCGAAAGACCTGTGCTAATTTCGTGGTGCTCGAAAAACCTCGACATTTTTTAACTGATTTCAGTTTTTGGCCCGTAAGTACTATAAGGATGCATCCTACGGAAAAAGTCATTCTATCCCTTTTTGAAGCTGTGAATAATTCCTACAATTTAAGTCTAATTTCAATTTATTAGGTCAAATAGATCCTAAGATACGTATCTTAACGTATTAAAAAAGCTGAAAAACCCGGAGAAACTTGGATGTTGTACAAGATTTCACGCATTATTTTTGATTGCGGTAAGTAGAGTAAACTAATTTTTTCTTGCTTTAGTTATTCTATTAAATTAATGCAACAAAACTTTCGCGATGTTAACAACAATAATACATTTTTCTAGATAATTTTGATAAAGCAAGAAAAAAGTTAAAGCTAGGAGAATTAACATCCGACTTACAAACCGAGTCGGAAAACGAAAGTAAAATAACATAAACACGACGTTTAAATAACATAAACACGTTAGCCACAACCGATTCTTGTTGTAACAAAATTACGAAATTAACTGGTTTTAGTCTTGATTTCATTGTGTTGATTGCGTGTGCAGTGAAGAGTGGGTGACAGCTTTGTGGAAACATTCATATTTGGCGGATTAATTAGTGATTTCTTCTGAATTGTATTGGCGAAAGCCATAACCTCACCTTCCGATAAAATTCATGCAAGTCATGTATACAGTTAACTGCAACAAATGTTCGTCCAAGTTGAATTCCAGCAAGATGGTTTGATGGTTAGATGCAGATTGTGTCAGTCATATTACCACGCCATGAAGTGCGCCGAGCTTAGTAGATCAACTTTTAAGTTGATCTGTGATTCGAAAAACGTAGAATATATTTGCGATCGTTGTGTTCAGTCTCCCGACGAGGAAACTCCTTTACTCGGGATTGACAAAATTAATTCTATTCTTGTCAATCACAGCGAAATGTTGAACAGGATTGTGGGAATGATGGAGTCGTCCTGTAGTGTGTCTCTTGGGAAGAAGAAACCGAAGAACAACAAAGTGTATTTCATCTGAGCAAAAAAACTGCGAGATCGCCAACCACAAGAAAGGAAGATTTTGACGCCACAGAAATGGGAACAATGGAAATAGTAAGAGCCATCAAAGGCATGAGAGCTGAAATGAGAGAAGGTTTTAAGGAGAATAAAGAAGAGATATTGAGGATGAAAGAGGAAATGAGGGAAATTAAGGAAGAGATAAGGATCAAACAGGTAACTTGGGATCACGAAAAAAGGGAACTAACCCAAAGAATAGAAACTATGGAGCATGCTATGGAAAACCAGGAGAAGACAAGAAGAAAGAACAATATAGTGATAAAAGGAATGGGAATGAACAGAGATGGTGAACTGATGGAAAATGTACATAAGTTGCTGATGGATAAATTGGGAGTAGACGTGAAACTAATAGAAACATTTGAGATAGGAAAAGTTGAAGGGAGAAAGGCAGTGGTGGCAAAGGTCCAAAACTGGGAAGAGAAAATGAAAGTAATGAGAAGCAAGAATAAACTGCGAGGAAGCGAGATTTACATCGATAATGACATGACGGTAAAGGAGATGCAGATCCAAAGTAAAATAAGACAACTAGCAAAGAAAGAAAATGAGAAAGGTAACAAGGCCAGAATAGGATATCAAAAGTTAAGTATAAACAACAAGGTATACGAATGGAAAGATATACAGGAGACCATGCAATCCCAGCAAGAAGGCGTGAGTCGATTAGATTCAAAAAACTAACAAAAGTTCAACAAGATTGTCAAATAAAGCTGACCCCTGCAATTAACATGGAACTTGAGATTGTTAACGAAATTTGTAGTCGAGTTAAGCAAAAATTAGGAAAAAGAAATAAAAAGAAGAAGCAAACCATAAGAATAGCAACTTGGAACGTCAGAACGATGCTGATACCTGGAAGAATGAATGAGGTAATTAATGATATTGAGAAGTACAAAGTAGGTATAGCAGCAATACAAGAGGTGAGATGGAAGGACAACGGGGAAATAAAGAGGAATAATTATACAATGCTATACTCAGGTGAGAAAAAACAGGGAAGAAATGGAGTAGCGTTCATACTAGAGAGAAGACGCGCAAATAACGTAATGGAATTTGAGCCAGTAAACGGAAGATTGGCGTACATCAGAATTAAAGGAGAGCATGTTAATCTATCTATAATAAACGCATACGCACCAACAGAGGATGCAATAGATGAGGAAAAAGCAGCGATGTATGAAGAAATCGAGAAATTATACGAAAAAATCCCAAAAAGAAACGACCTAATAATACTCGGCGATTTTAATGCCCAAATTGGAAAAGAAGAATATGTTAAGAATGTGGCTGGAAAGCACACTATACATGATGTCACAAATGAAAATGGGGAGAAGATGTGTAATTTGTCGGCGATGTGTAACCTTAGAATAGTAACCACGGATTTTAAGCACAAGAATATACACAAGGAAACTTGGATGAGACCTGGAAGTGTTAAAGGAAATCAAATCGATCACATAATGGCAGCTAAAAGAAGAACCTTTAAAGTAAATGACGCAAGATCGTATAGAGGCACCAGCGTAGATACAGATCACAATATGGTCATAATGCAAGTGAAAATGGGTAAGATCAAGCTAGAGACAAAGAAAGACAAGATAAAAAAGAACAGACTGGCAATAGAAAAGCTGAATAAAAATGAAAACCAGGAGAAATACGCCCAAACTCTACATAAAGAAATTATTGGAAAACAACAAACCCAGAATATAGAGGAAGAATGGACCAATATTAGAAGTAGCATACTGAGGGCAGCTGAAGAGACAATTGGACAAATAAAAACAAACACCAAAAACGAGTGGTTCGACGAAGAATGCGAAACACTGATCGAATTAAAACGAAAAGCCAGATTAAAATGGATGATCTCCCAAACAACAGAAGACAATGAAATATACAAAGAAAAGAGAAAGCAAGTTGTGAATCTGTGTAGGTATAAGAAACAGCAGTGGATTGAAAGAAAGATGACAGACATAGAAAAAACACATAAAAATCCAAAAGAATTTTATAAAAAAATAAAGGAACAGAAATACAAAAACAAAACTGCAACAAGAGGAATGAAAGACAAAAGCGGAATTACGAGATATGAAGAAAATGAAATCAAAAACATATGGAGGGAATATTTTAAAGAACTTCTCAACGAAGACTCAAGAGAAGAAGACACTGATAAAGCAACACCAACAAAAGAAGAAGAAAGAATGAATGAACCAACTTTCGACGAATTCCGCAGAACATTAACATCAATGAAAAATAGGAAAGCCCCAGGAACAGATTGCATAAATACTGAACTAATAAAAATGGGAGAAGAAACAATGTTGACCAGACTATATGAACTGATGATGGTAGTATGGAAAGAGGAGAAGATGCCAACTGAGTGGAATATCGCACAAATCATCTCAATACACAAGAAAGGAGACCTAAAGGAGTGTAGTAACTATAGAGGAATATCGTTGCTTAATAGCAGCTATAAAGTCCTATCAGTGATGATACACACGAGATTGCAGGAATATGTAAACAGTAGAATAGGTGATTATCAACAAGGATTTCGACCTGGTAGATCTACAGTGGATGCATTATTTATAGTAACCCAAATAATGGAAAAGTGCTATGAACATGACATTCGAGTTGAAATGCTATTTATAGACTTCAAACAAGCCTTTGACCGAGTTAGGAGAAGTAACTTAATAAAAGAAATGGAAGACATAAATGTACCCGCAAAAATTATACGGCTAACACAAATGACACTTAGAAAAACAACAGCGGTAGTTATAACAAAGGAAGGAATAACAGAAGAATTCAACATAAATGCAGGTGTGAGACAAGGAGACGCCACTCTGTTCAATATCCTTCTAGAAGGCATAGTAAGAAGAGTCGAATGTAATGGAACACTAATAAATAGGGAAGTACAATTGGTAGCATACGCTGATGACATTGTAATAATGGCAAGAACACATAAGGCACTAGTTGAAACATTTATAAAGTTGGCAAAAGAAGCAGAAAAAGCAGGACTTCAGGTAAATGAATCTAAAACTAAATTCATGAAATGTTACAGAGGAAGATCCGAACCAAAGGACGAAATAAAAATACAAGACTTTGCCTTTGAAGAAGTGAAAACCTTCAACTATCTGGGAATGCGAATAAGCAATAACAACGAGAGAGAGGAGGTAATGAAGAACAGGATAATGGCCGGAAACAGAGCATTTTACGGAAACAAGAAATTAATAATGAACAAATATATAAAGAAAAAAACGAAGATAAAAATATATAAGACCCTCATAAGACCCGTAGTGACGTATGGAACAGAGGTAATGTGTCTGACAAAAGCCGAAGAGGATAAATTACGAATTTTTGAGAGAAAAATCATGAGAAAGATCCTGGGCATAGAAAAAGTGAACGAGGAACAAATCAGAAGAAGAACAAACAAAGAAATAGAGCTAGAACTGGAAAAAGAAGATATTGTCAGACACATTAAATCGATGAGGTTGGGTTGGATGGGACACGTTCTGAGAGCACAAGAAAGTAGAACCATCAAAACCATAATGAAATGGAGACCAGACGTGGGAAGACCAAGAGGGAGACCAAGAATGAGATGGCAGGATGAAGTGGAGAATGACCTGAGCACCATGCAGATCTACGAATGGAGGAGGAAAGCCCTGGATAGACGGATATGGCAAAGGGTTGTAGAAGAATCAAAGACCCATGCAGAATTGTGAATGAAAAAATGGTATACGACCCACAGAAGAGAAATAGGGATTAATCCACCCTAAAAATCGGATTGAGAAAACGTCAAACGACGTGGCGAAATTTCTTATGAAATGGAGTGCCGATGATGATGATGATATTTGCGATCGTTGTGTTCAGTCTCCCGACGAGGAAACTCCTTTACTCGGGATTGACAAAATTAATTCTATTCTTGTCAATCACAGCGAAATGTTGAACAGGATTGTGGGAATGATGGAGTCGTCCTGTAGTGTGTCTCTTGGGGAGTTACATGATTCCGAAGCTTTACCTTTTCCTTCTTTTGTTGTTAAACCTCCCGCACTTGACCGTGTAGAAGCTAAGGTGTCGGAATCGTTGGATGATCAGAGCAATAGTAGTGATCTGCAGTTAGGTGTGCCCGGTTTGCTTAATACAAAACCCAATCCTAAACCGGCAACAGATAAAAACCTGAAAATACATGATCGACCTGCGGCTGCCGATCGAGTTGCCTCGCGCAAAGACACTCTCGCTTCTTCTCAGCGACGTCCCGTTCGAGAGAGGGGCAGTTTGACTTCTTTGAGACCGCCAGCTGCTGCCAACAGCAGGAGATCCTTTGTCATTGGTAGCAGACCACCAACAGTCGAAACTTTCGAAGCGGGTTCTCTGCGCGCGGCGGATAGACGCCAATGGATTTATGTGGGGAGGCTTTCTCCCGAGACTACTCCTGATATGATGCTGGCGTACGTAAATAAATCACTGAAAATTAATGACGTTAAATGTGAGTTATTAGTGGCTTCCGAAGACTCTTGTTCTTTTAAGTTGCGAGTACGTGAAAGCATCTTGCCTAAGTTGTTGGATTCTTCGTTGTGGCCGCGGGGGGTTGCGATCCGTGAATTTTATCCTAGGAGGCCATCCCTTAGATATGGATCAGTTCATGCTGTAAGAGAGTCACAATGATTAAATGTTGCTGAAGGGAATCGGATACATAATAATATCGAACAGCTGAAAGTGTATTACCAGAATATTAACGGACTTCGTTCAAAATTAACTGATTTTAATTGTGCGGTTGTGTGTTGTGTGCATGATGTCATTGTGTTAACAGAAACTAATCTTAATGTTGATATAAACGATTCTGAATTGGGTTTACATGACTTTAATGTTTATCGTAGGGATAGAGACTGTCTTACTAGCGAGAAACTGAGCGGGGGCGGTGTCTTGATCGAGGTGCGAAAGCGTTATCAGTCGCGAGTAATTGAATCGGAGTCTGAGCGGGTGGAACACGTCTTTGTGAGTGTTAAGGACAGGGTAGACTTGAATAATGTTGATATGCGCTGTTTATCTGCCACATAGGTCGATTATCGATCGATACGAGAAGCATTTCGGTGAGCTGGAGAGGATTTGTCTTAACTAAGATTTCAGTGATGTTCTTGCGATGAGCGACTACAATGTTCCTACATCTTCTGATGGTGCGCTGAATGTAGTGCAGAGCGGTGCCGTCCGTCAGGTCATGGAGGATTTCTCCTCATGCATGGAACTACATCAGGTCAATGCCGTCGGGAATCATAGAGGTGAAATGCTGGACCTGGTTTTCAGTACATCGGGAAACACAAAGGTATGTTGTTGTGCTGATCTGTTGAGCGAGGAAAATTATCATCCTGCCCTTGATGTGATAGCGAGTGTAAGAAATATCGAAGGTGTGTTATCTGTTCCTAATGTTGTTTATGATTTTAAAAAATGTAATTATGAATTGGCTTGTGAATATTTGGGTTCTTTTGAGTGGGATAACCAATTCCTTCATTTGGATATAGACGATTCTTTTGCATTGTACCAAAGTGTTATCGGTGATGCTATTAAGTTGAGTACGCCGTGTAAAATAATAAGGTCGTCTGAGTTTCCGGTTTGGTGCAGTGGTGGTGGTCCGGTGGTAAAGTACAAGCTTACCCAGGATGAGACTTCGTACTTAGAATTTTCTTCGGCTAGGGCTCTTTGCAAGCGGCTCTCACGAGAGTGCTATAGAGGTTTTATCAGCAATGTCGAAAAGTCGATTCCTGAAAATATAAAAAATTTCTGGTCGTACGTAAGTGCAATGAAAAAAACTAATACCTTCCCGGCGAAAATGTTTCTCGATGGGGTTGAAGGTACTTCATGTGATGAGATCGCGGAGCTGTTTGCACAGCATTTTTCCGCGATATATGTAAGCGACTGCAGGATTCCTACTAGCGATGAATTGCCTTGTGCAGGTAGTGTTGGCTCTGTCTCTGGATGTACTGTAACCCAAGATGAGATTTACGATAAATTGCAGTCATTAAACGTCGGTAAGGGGCCCGGTCCCGACATGATTTCACCGGCATTTTTAAAGGGTTATGCTTTCCATTTGAGTGAACCATTGACGATTTTGTTTTCTAAGTCATTAAGAGCTGGCGTGTTTCTCAATAATCTTAAGTTGAATTACATTGTGCCTGTATTTAAGAGCGGTGATAGGGGCGATATAAAGAATTACAGACCTATTGCAATTCAATCGTGTATATCTAAGGTATTCGAAGGTGCTGTTCTGGACAGAATTTCTCCGCTCTATCACCGAAAAACTCTAAAAATCCTCCGGTTAACACAATGCCGGCCGGTAGCTCTGCTGTTTATTTGGAGAGCGAGTCGTAGGTCCCCTAGAATTGGAGTCTGGTAAAAAAACTTGTCTTAAAATTTATAAGGCGCCACTGACTTTATCAGACAAAAATTACGGAAAAAGAAGCTGAAAATAAAAATCCTTAAGTCAGAAAGGACATAAAATAATGATTGACCATAAAAATTAAATTTATTCCAACAGAGAATTAGTGTTATATCTTGTATTAATGATAACAAAAACGGTTATTACCCAACGCGTCTAATAGCTATTAACCTGTGGGTTTTCAATAATCTTGTACAAGTAAAGTTTTAAAAGAGAAACACTCGGTAATTGAAATAAAAATTATGTCTGTTAAAACGAACTTAATCCGGTTCAAAACAAAACTATTCCGGTAACAAAAAAATGATTTGCGTTTGTTCTTCTTAAAGATGATTTGACAATACATATAAATTCAAATACGTAACCCGTAGCCAAATCGCTTGCGTACGGCACGAAATTTAAGTATACGACCTTCTGTTTTCCTTGAGTTGGTAAAAAGTGATTCAAGCAGGAAACCTCCAATATTGGCATCAAGCAGCAACTAGGAACTAAGATGAACTGTCCTCCGAAAATATGACCCGGTCCAAATTCACAATGCGGCGAACGGACCAAATAAAACGTATCAATTAATATTGTGATACCAAAAAAAACCACTTCTGATAGAAAGATAATGAGAACCTAAAAAAATTTGAGAAGTAGACCACTAACTATCAAAACTAGCAACTGAATTACCTGATGTTCGGTTCTCTGGAAATGAAATTAAGGCAACTAAAGTTTTCCAATAAATTTTGAATAAGTTGACTCTACGAAAGTTTGACAGAAAGTGAAGTCTACTTCCTACCCGCTATCGCTCGTTCATGCGCTTGCTCAAAACACAGTTTAATAAGGTCAAATAATAATAATCTACCGAGCGAGTCAAAAATAATTGTTACAGCTCTTTGCAAGTATTTTAGTAGATGAGCAGCACGGATTTCGTAGCGGAAGATCTACTGCCACGAACCTATTAGTACTCCAAAGTACTCCTATATAATTGACTCGTTTTCCCAGGGTAGTCAGGTTGATGTAATTTTTACTGACTTTGCAAAAGCTTTTGATAGAGTGGACCATCAGCGACTTTTAATGAAACTTGAGTCATATGGATTCTGTGGCCCTATGCTTGACTGGTTCAGGAGCTACCTGAGCAATAGAAGACTTTGCGTAAAGGTGGGTTCCTCGCTGTCCTCTGAGTTTTTGGCGCTGTCAGGTGTGCCTCAGGGCTCAAAAATGGCTCCTTTCTTGTTTATACTGTTTGTAAATGACATTGGAGCAGCCTTTAGAATTGTTAAGTATCTGATTTTTGCCGACGACTTAAAGATTTTCTTGTGGGTTAGATCAGTTTATGATTGTGTTGCTATCGAGGATGATTTGCTCTTGCTGGAGAGGTGGTGTCAAGTTAATCTTATGACTATGAATGTTAGCAAGTGTAGGACTGTTACGTTCAGCAGAACCAGAAACTCGCTATTCTATGATTATTCTTTTTTGGGCCTAATAATCCCTAGAGGCGATATTGTTAAGAATCTGGGGGTGTATCTTGACTCGGAGCTCTCATTTAGAGATCACATCAGTGCCATCGTTCAAAGATCTATGAGGCCGCAATATTTTGTCTTAAGAGTCACAAGGGATTTTACAAGAATTGACACCTTCAAAATGCTGTTCTGTGCATTGGTCCGACCCATTTTGGAGTATTGCTCTGTCGTATGGTCTCCTCACTACGTTGTTCACGTCGCTAGGATAGAGAGGGTGCAGACTAAATTTATTCGATTATTAGCTCACAGACTGGGGTACTCATATCAAGATTGTCCTGTAGACGAGATCATGAATGACATGGGCCTGACTCCCTTGCGCATGCGCCGCATGAGCTCGGATTTGGTTTTCCTTTTCAAGCTTATCAACTCAATTGTCATATGTCCGGACTTGCTTGAACTTGTGGCGTTTCGAGTACCATCTATGGGCACCAGATCTCAGAATCTGTTTTTTTTCAGGTGTCATTCCACTAATTATGCATATTACAGTCCCTTGTCTAGGATGATGAGGTGGGGTAATGGACTGGGAGGATCTGTAGATTTCTTCGATGTGAGTCTCTCCCAGTATAGGCGACGCGTGGGTGACATAATGGATTCGAGAAATGCTTTCACATAGTAGAGTCTGCTTTTTATATGTTTAATCCGCGACAATGTGTAAGACATTAAATGTCCCGTTATGATTTATGATTTTATATTTTGTATGATTTCGATGTTCATGAATAATTATGTATTGTTAATATTTCTGCAGAATTTGCTATATTTTTATGTAATAACCACTGTAAAATGTGTATAAAGGGCTAATTGCCCGTAAATTCTTAAATAAATAAATAAATAAGTGATTCTGATGACGAATCTTTAATAAGTAACGACGACGAGAGCCAACCAAAGAAAAGAAAAATCTCAAAAGAAAACTTTACTCTGCTTCGGCCATCACCGATTGTAGCTCTAAATTTGTTACCACCGCATGTGCCAAACCGAACAGAGGAGTTACCACATTCCACGAACTCGTTCGTTCAAAGAACACCTACGGTGGAAACAAATATTTTATATACACCAGGTAAAGTTAATATTACTTTATCATGTTACAGCATGGAAAAGCGCTTTAATTTTTGTGTGTTGTTTTTTTTTAATAAGTCAATTTTATTTAGCTCGTGATGATAAATTCCTAACTCTTCTTCTGAATATAAGGGAGCAGAATAAACAAATTTTAAATATCTTAAATAAGAGAGTTGCAGAGAGGGACCCCTTTACCGAAGCTCTGGAAATCCCCATTAATTTCCCGTTGCAGTCCCAAGAGGATATAGTCCAACTGGAAAATTATTTACAAACGAAGGATAATTTTAATGCATTGGTAGGACTATTAATTATTATTTTGAAACTTAGGTCATGTATTTACTATATTCATCGTAAAAAATTTCAGATATCTCACTTCTCGTCATTTGGAGGAAAAGGATTAGTGACGAAAGTAAATAATCTACTTAAGCATTCCATAAGTAATGCTTTGGGTACGAATTACAGTTTCTATGGTAAGCGACAAGGGAAGAAACCATTTAGTGATCTCCTGTTAAAGGACGTTATAATCAGTAAGTAGTTGACATTTTTTAATTTAGGCATATTTTGTATTAATATATAATTATTATAGAATCGGTACAAAAAACGGAACCTAGTTGCACGATCAAGGACATCTAAGATTCGATTAAAACTTGGTTGAAACATTTGCCACAAAGGTTTAAACTAGAACAACGTCATGTTTAAAAAACAACCTAATGTATGTTTAGGTCAAAGGCAATTTTATCGAAATTCGAAGTGTAATAAAAAATTTCTACCTACCCTTTCGGGCAAACAGAATTTTTCTCTACACGCTGGAAGAAGAACCAGCTTTAAAATATTGTGTAGAAGCCCAAGATGTTACGACTAGCTGATTTGTGCCGGTAGCGAGGGAGTGGTTTTAAAGGTATTAATCAACCACTGCAGGAAAAATTCACCAACAAAAGAAGTCCAGCACGTAGATGGAAAAAAAATAAATTGTAGATACTTGTCTCTATATTATCCGTAATGGAGTAACATACAGATAACAAATAGTCTACGCCCAAAGTATAATTAAAATAAAAAGTAAAAATAATTTACTTTATTAAATTAATTTAAAGAATCACGTTGGAAATGTTTGCCAGGAAGATAACAATGCTATCGTTGAAGCGCTTGATAATACGGCCAGTCGATGGAAAATAAAATATAATATGCGAATTGAAAGAAAAGAAAAGAAGATAATTTTAAGTGAAATAAATAAGCAACATGATAAAAGTGTTATCATTGACTCACTTGTGGAATTAACTTCCACAAACGTAAGTTTAAATACTGATGGGGAAGATCAAAATAATTCTGAGAGGGCTCTTTCTTCACCAAGTTTAGTTGAAAAGTTACGTAATTGGGCAATTAATGCAAATCATACAAAAGTTACCGAACTACTTCATTTATTATCACCTTATCATCCTGAACTGCCACTGGATTGTCGTACACTTTTGCAAACTCCTAGGTTTGCTAAAATAAAAAGTCTAGGAACGGGAAAATTTACATATATTGGTATAGCAGAAGGTTTGAAAATTTGTATGCAAAATTTAACAAAACTTTATACGGACGAACTTAAAATATCTTTTAATATAGATGGTATTCCATTATACCGTAGTTCGGCAATTCAGCTTTGGCCTACCCTTTCACTGTTGCTTTATTTTGTGGAACTTCTAAACCTGACCCATTAACTGATTACTTAGATGAGTTCGTCATTGAACTTAAGTATCTTTTAGAAAACGGGTTTCAGTTTCAAGGGCAAGTTTACAACTTAAAAGTCCACAGTTTTATATGTGATGCTCCAGCACGTGCATATATAAAATGTGTCAAGTATCATTCAGGATATTCATCTTGTGAAAAACGCACCATTGTTGGTCAATATGTTCAGCGAAGAGTTGTTCTCAAATCTATTTCGGAATCTAAAAGAACTGACGAATCGTTTTTGCTTCAATTAGATGAAAATCATCATCATGGAACTTCACCATTAACTAAACTTTCTGTTGGACTTGTTAGTAGTTTTCCAATAGATTACATGCATTGTGTTTGTTTAGGTGTTATGAAGAAACTCCTAAATATGTGGATTAAAGGACCTCTTCAGGTTAGATTAGGGAGTCAGTACGTTAAAAATATTTCGAATGTTTTAGAGTCGGTAAGAGGTTTTATCCCTACTGAATTTAATAGGAAATGTCGATCGTTGGCAGAATTCAGTAGATGGAAAGCCACAGGCCACAGAATTTAGAATGTTTTTGTTATATTTACCAATGTTTTGATTTATAATATTCACATGCTATGCCATTTGAGCGATGACTTTAAACTATATGGTGTACTCGATGAATTTTCAGCGTTTCCTTACGAAAACCATTTAGACAAACTTAAAAGATTTGTAAATTCTACGCGAGATCCATTACGCGAAATTTATAATAGAATATATGAAATAAACAATATCCGAAATAAATAAAATTGCTTGCAAATCAAACAAGGCTATTGTTGAGGGTCCAAAATTAGAACATAACTTGGGGCCTTTATTGTTGGATCGAGTATTGTTGGATTTTTGGATCGAGAGTAAATCTCATTCAAAAGCAAATTGTTATTGCATGGTTCTTCTTCTTGTTCGGTACGCCCGAATCCGGGCATCGTGGCAACATTCATGATAAACAATTGTTATATCATATCATATTACTCTCTTGGGACAAAGTATGGATGCAGTGGGGGTCCCCCTCCCTTCTGCACAGCCCACAGATCTATCTTGGGCCCCAGATCACAGCAGCGTATTCGACTCGACCAGGATTTGAACCGCGGTCACCCGCTTCCCAGTCGGCCGGTGTAGTCTTTACGCCACACTGCTGGTATTATTGCATGGTTAAGGATACATTATTGGTTGTCGAAATTCACAATATTCTGCAAAACTTGAATAATTCTGTAATGATAGTTGGTAAAGAATTTACTTCTTATGAATCATTGTATAAATACCCATTTGATTCTTCAAATTTAGATATATTTATTATTTAAAATAAAAACACAACTTAAAATGTGGCTTATTGAGTAAATTATGACAAAGTGTATTGTTTTACCATATCGCAAAACATGGGTCTCGATGCCACTAATATATTCGTTGTAAATATTGAAGCTTTTTGTATATTTATATTTTGTACAGTACTTTTTTAATAAATATTTTTTGAACTACTTACTTTTTTTTATTTCATTTGCCTGGATACGCACAAATTACGTCACGAAATTATATATCAAAAGACGTCAGGAGTACGTTATTCTTATTTGAATAATGACGTTTGTTTCACGGCATTTTCAAACGTACCAATCACGTTATAATTATGACGTCGATGGTCTGTGACTTTTTGCCGTCACATTTTGGTGATTATAACGTCATCATTGCATGGTTTCTGACGTAAAGTACGTGACAATAATGACCAGAATATGACGTGATGATAACGTGACCTGTTTTGCTGGGACAGGACTTCAAAAATTGTTTTTTTTTCAAAAAGTTCAAAATTTCAGTTTTGTCATCTGTCGGGCTAAATATTAGCTGTAATAATCATTCTACAAAAAAAAATCATTAAATATGAAGTTTTAGAGCAGTTACTTAGCTTTAATTTAAGCCCTGAACAAAGTCTGTAAGCCCAACAGGTACCTCGTTGTCTTAAACATACCTTATTATACATATCATATATACTTTTGTTGGAAAATTTTTTTTATCCGGTAAAATATGAATCGGCTAAAAATCGGCGCCATTTAAAAAGCAGAGTTGACCTTCAAATAACCTCGAAAAGGTCAATAAATTAAAAAACAATTATGCCATATTCTTTCCCTCTCGCTATCATGCAACTTTTGTCCAAAACATTTTTTCATCTGACTTTTGGTTTTTGAGATATTAATTGCTGGAAGTTTTCAAATGAATACCCGGTATAATAGAAAGCATAGAAATTCTAAAAAAAGCACTAAATCCAAAAAAAGCATGAGACATGGTGCCAAATAGACCATTTTTTGATAAATCGCTCAGATTATTTAAAATTTTTAAGCTGCTTTAAATTTTCACGAAAAGCATTATAGCTACAAATCCCGACTGAGGTTATTACAACCTTGATTTGCATTCCTGTGCAAAAAAAAACATAAAAACAGTTTATGTAGAATTTAATTTATGTTGTTATAGTAAACCTTATGTAAAATTCATTCTAATTTTTTCAGTGTACAACTAAAATTATAATCCGTACAAAAATTGATTGTAATCATTATTATTATTAGATATAGCTAAATAAATACTTACTTTAATTCAAAGCGAACCAATATTTTTTATTTAAAAACCAAAACAAGAAGAAAATTGATTTAACACTATCAAACTGTAATGTGCGAAAAGCACTTTGTGACGTCATACCTCGTTTAAAACGATACTTTACCATGGCAAACTTTAATACCTAATTACTAATTAAGTTTTTTTCAAAAAAAGCAAATTCAATAAAATAATTTTCAGAATTTTCTTAGAAAATTCTCGGACACCACAACCTTATTATTTTAAAAGTCACTTTTTGTGCCATTAACACATTTTTTATAATATTTTGTTTGGCTATCAATATATACTATTATCAAAACGATAATAGTAAATATTATATTAAAATATTTTTTGTTATGAATTTTGCATTGAAAAATATGAATGATTACACTTTTAACAACAATATGATCTTTAAAGTGCATTTTATGCATTAGGATGCATTAGGAAATAAGTTAATAGATATCATATTGTTATCATCGTTGCACCTTGCACCTTATTTATAATTTATTGTTCTTACAGAAAGTATTTTCTAACATAGTATCTTGAGGAATAAACGAGTATACCTAACTGGTTCTAGTAATTTTTTTTAAATGGATAACTGTTATTTTTTTATGGAATTGGATGGAACACAATTTTCTGAGTATCAGAATATAAAAAAAATACGATCATTAAGTAAAATGTACGTATTTGAGATAATCAGATATAAAAAAAATTAGTCGACGATTTCAATACACCCCAGTTACAAAATTTCAGTTTTTCAGCGCCATCTTGATAAATAATTGGTATATCCTAATAATTTTTTCATACATTTTGTATGAAACTTTGGGACTGATTATCTCCAAAAATTTTCACTTTAAGGTAATTGTGTTTTTACATTGTCGTCTTTAAAAAAAATTGATTTATCCAAATCCGTAAAGCAAAATTAAGGTTGCTATTTAAAAATTTTCACGATGAGAAAAATGGCAGCAAAAGTAAGTTTGAAAAAAATAAGGTTGACATATCAGAAGATTTTTTGAAAGAATTCCTCTAAAATTTTTTATCGAATTTGTTCCAGAGTTCAATGCTGGTATTAATTTTTGGAATAAAATATTCTACTTGTTAACCATAATGCCGGCAGCGTCTATAATCTTTGTTATTGAAAGCATTCATAACCAGCGGTAAAAGCATTATCTGAAGTCTGAACCTTACAATAGTACTGGAAAAATTTAAGCACGTGTTTATTGGGGTAGTTTCATCATTTCACCCTTAATCGAATACAGCTGAGTGCGCGTTTCAGTTGCGCAATAGTAATCAAAATCGAGCAGTGCAGATTATACCGCGGAAATGGAAAGAGTGCTTAAACGTGTTGGACTGACAAAAAGAACACAAAACGAAATTAAAAATCAAAATCTTATGAATACAGAAGAATCGACTAAAGTACGCCGTCGACGAAGAAGTAAGTCTCGTCGACGGTCAAATCCTGAAGGTAAAAAAACTCGTGGTTTATTTAATATTGATTGGGAATCTGTAAAAGAGTGTAAATCATGTAAATCCAGAGCAATTACTAGAAGATTGTGTAGTAAAAGAAGTGACAATGAACTTTATAGATCAAATAGTTTTAAATTTGAAAGGTTCGTTCGAGGGAGTGACGAAATTTCTATCCTAGGAAAAAAGGTAAAGTACCTGCATGCATTAAAATTTAAATCGAGCCGTATAACAATCAGTTTTTTGAAATTGTGTACTTATTCAAATTTAAATTTAAATTTTCGTTATAAAATTTTAAAAATATTGCATGTATGATCGTCTATTCGGAGGTAGTTGAAATGCAGCGTTAAGAAAAGTCAAAATATTAATACTGTTAAAATACTGAAAAAGAAATTATTTACCTACTGACCTGATATATTATCTGATATTAAAAGTTATTGTTTACATAAAATATGAACTGCAAAAGTGTAAACGTTATGAGTTTTTAACGTTTGTTTTGAAAATCGATAATGCTTAGGTGCTTAAGGGTTGTCTAAAATATTTCTTAATTAAATATTTTATTTTAATTATAAGACATGTAAATAAATAAGTCACTTAATCATTAAAAATACAAGTTCTAGAAATAAACTACGGAATTTTAAATGAGTCACAGGCTCCATCGATTGAAGATGTCAACACCATCGACTATCGCATGAAAATCTTAGTAAATATATTTGTTATTTTGTAATTTTATAAATAAACTGAATTATAAATTCTGGAGCAATTAGATATTACTAAAAAGTATATTATTATAATATACTTAGATGCTATATTTACTTTAATTTTTTTAAATACAGCACGGCCAAGAAAATTTACATTAACCCTCCAGTCCACGGGTAGAATAAGTTACATATTATATTTAACCATATAAGTGAAGCCTGATATGCTTCACCCGTTGACTAGAGGGTTAATAATAATTATGTAATTTATGTGCTCCTCGTGCAAAATTTAAATAATTAAATATTTAATTGATTTATCATCCAGATGAGAGCCGGTAAACTATACCGAAACTAATTGGTTTTAATTCCTTTTAATTGCAAAAGGATACACCTGTATTTGCTGGTATTGCCATATACAATCCTATGAAAAACAGATACTAGTAATAAGAATAATAGTCCTGCCAGGTGTTGTGTTTGTTACTTTTTACTTATAATCAAAGTAATTATTGTTATCTTATGAAAAGTTGATATCAAAATTACAAATTATTGCATACTGAAAAATGATGCTATTAAAACAAAAATATTTAACTTACAAATTAATAAGTAGCACTTTAATGTAAATAAATAACTATTAGCTGGCTATTTATTGGTTATGTTATAATAGCCATTAAATAACGTTTCGCCAGCAAGAGTTTGACTAAACTGAAACTATCGTAACATATTATAATGGCTGTGTGGATTACCAAAGCTTTGCCCTCTACAGCTTTCACTAAATTTAATAGAAAATATTTTAGAAAATTTTTGTTACCTAATAGATATATTTTTTCTCTCCGGAATAACTTTTCAAATTAAAGTTGACTTTTTTAAAATAAAATTGAAGCAATATACAATATAAGAAGAAACATGTTCTTGATATTTATATTATAAGTATAACTTTCAAGCACTTTTTAAATATTAAATTTTCATTTTTATAATGAAGATTTAATAATACTAAAAACATTTGCAAATTCTGTGCAGGGCAGAAGAAGCAACCTAAATGAGCAATGACTGCTTTATATACTCTTAATTTTCAAAATTATAAAGTGCTGCTTTATTTTTATTTAAAATTCAATTAATTGCTAATAAAATTAATGTTTTATATTTGTTTTCATATTACCTGCATTGAAACAGTGTGTTTCAATGCCTGTCAAGACAGTCGAAACACGACAATTTCAGACCTCTGCGAATTTTGGTCAAAAATTAATTTGTTTCTGCCCGAGGGCAGAAACAGTCAAGTTTCTTACCGCCAACTCAGTTTCCGATTTCATTTTAACCCTGTCAGAATTAAAATAATTTTTCATTACTTCAAATAAAATTTTATTAATATGACAGCTGCCAGATTAATTCGAAATTGTTGTTTATCAGTAATGTTTTTTTGCGCGTGATCGATCTAAATTTTTGCATATGGTTTCCTACCGATAATTCACGGGGAGGTGAGTACAAGATTAGGGGGGAGGGGAGAATTTTTTCTCAGTTTTTCGATATCTAGCGCCGTTGTTGAGTTATTGCTAATTCAAAAAATTTTTTAATTAAAAGTATTTATATTGCAAGTTTCAATGCGAAAAAAATTTTCTGTTTCAATGCAGGTAATATAAAAAATAGTATGTGTGGCGCGGGGTGAAACGCGATTTCAGACGAGAGTGATGCCAGCCCTCGCTTCACTCGGGCAGGCAAATTTCACCCACGTCTGATATCGCTTTGTTTCACCCCTTGCCAAACAATATACATATACTATTTCATCTTTTATTTAAAGGTTCTGCATCAAACAGAAATTGTAAAATTAATTTTTTTCTCAGACGCATCTGAGTCCGGCGTGGCAATTCTTTCAGCGTGGCCAAACTCCTGGCATCGGTGGCATTGAGCAATTCTTGTTTTCCTATGCAAGCTTTTGATTTGGACCCTGTGTCTTTCAATTAAGTTGGTAGCAAAAATTTTTTTCTTGATCTCTGCTTTTGACGTAACTGCCATGCATCCAGTGATCAATCTGACGTTCATGAATCGAATCTTGTGGTTGTCGAATTACTTTTCGATCGAATGCCATCTACTGGGATACTTCAAGGTGACGGGTGGGATTCGATTTGGGGAGGGGGCTGGAGCCGCCCCTGACCCCGTTTTCTTGGTCTGTGTAGCGTTTGGTTTCTTCTGAGGCTTTTCTTAGATGACTTCTGGAATCGGGGCATTTTTTGTTGGGGTTGGCTTTGTAGCTAGTATTATAGAGGACCGCTTTGTTTTTTGATCAGTCTGGACAACGGGTTCATTCGTTAGACCGTTGTTTAAGACTTGAGAATTTAGCAGAGCTTCCATTTTCTGCTTGAATGCTTCTAACTCACCTTGGAATTTTTGGATTTGTTCCTGAACTTCGACATTCATTTCGACTCTTATCTCATTCTTAAAGCCTCTTTGCATCTGTTCGCCCGGCTTTTGATTTTTTAAGCTCTTGTTGTGCTTGTTGAAG
The DNA here is from genome assembly GCA_947369205.1 of Cantharis rufa. NCBI lineage: Eukaryota > Metazoa > Arthropoda > Insecta > Coleoptera > Cantharidae > Cantharis > Cantharis rufa. The sequence goes on along the minus strand of OX376309.1, from coordinate 14,995,635 downwards.
CGATTGAACTGGTGAACCAGATTTGCTGGTTTTCTTTCTTGACAAGTTATAGCTTCTTTTAGTTATTTTGCTGAAAATTATTTTTAAATTGTTAGTGAATTCACTTTTTTAGGGCTAATCAGTGGACAATTTAGTATTTCAGAAGCTATGCGTACCTTAGTTGTATAATTCTTTACAATGTTCAATTTTTACTCTTTTTTTTTAAATATTTTGTTAATGGTTTAGTAAATTTTACAAAATCCTTAATACATTTTATACAGGGTGACCCAGACCACCCGTATCAGTACTTTTTTTCAAAAACGGTAAGTCGTAGAGATTTGGGCTAAAAAAATTTATTACAAAAGCGGCATCGGGAAAAGTCGGCATCCAGAGTAGTTTGCTCCAGAAATCCAGAATTTTAAATGGCACCATATGTCGAAAGTGGTATCGTTGGAAAGCTCCTTAAAAAATAAGCAAGCTTTGTAGGAAAATGTTTTTTATTACTCCCACCTCTTTTAAGTTATATTCGACTTAAGTTATTAAGTTATTATTTTGATTATTTTGACGTTATTTTAAAAATTGGCATTCAAAATCTAGCTATCGGGTTAGACAATAATTAATAATTGAACCAGAAGAGCTCAACAGTGTTTAGAAGTAAATGGAAGACATTTTGAACACTTGTGACATTGCTCTAACGCGGTAGCTGGATTTCAAGTGCTGACTTTTAAAGTTAAGTTCGTTATAATAAATTGAAATTTAATAACTTAAGTCGAATACTCTGGATGCCGACTTTTCCCGAAAATAATAATGTCACCATTAGATTCGTCATTAGGGCTTTTGTAATAAATTTTTTTAGCCCAACTCTCTACGACTTACCGTTTTTGAAAAAAAGTACTGATACGGGTGGTCTGGATCACCTTGTATAATATCATAGTATGGTAATAGCAATGGAAAATTTTTTACTGCCTTGACTTTATCTGGGTTAGGTTTCATTCCATTTCGTGTAATAAGGTGACTGCACATTTTTCTAACTGAATCTTGAAAATTGACATGACATTCCAATGTAATGGAAAAATCTGAATTTTATGTGTTGATAAAGCATTGCTTTCCATGGGAAAAACTATTGTTCAAGCAAAACAATGTCTTAGCAAGAAGTATTGTTTAATCTCTGCGTTTCGAGACAAATGGTAGAGAAAAAGATCATGAAATCATAAAAAAGTACACAAAATCGTTTTGGAAGACCGTAAAATAATAGCTGCTACTTTAAAGATATTAGAAGGCAGTGTATGCACTGAAGGCAGAAGGCCTTTGCCCGCTGTTAACCAAAAGCGACAACGTGATGTTTATGATTCAGAGCGCTGTTAGGAGCTGTTTAGGAGAAATAGAAAATTTTTTTCCTGCAATATGTGGCAATAAATGAAACATAATCCATCACTACACTCTAGAGCCAAATTGGCAGTCAGCTGAGTGGACAGCAATCGGCGAAAGTCGTCCAAAGCGACCAAAAACGCAAAAGACAGCTGGAAAGGTTATGGCGTCTGTATTTTGAGATGTTCATGGTATATATTCATCGACTATCTTGAAAAGAGAAAAAAAATCAATAGTAAATATTACACAACATTATTAGTGCGTTTGAAGGACGAAATCGTGAAAAAAAGCCCCAAATAAAAAAGAAAACATTGCTTTCACCAAGACTACAAGTCGATCGTAATAATGGCAATATTGCACGAATTGCTTCCAAATCTCCACTATTCTTCATATTGAGCCTCAGTGCCAACTCGGTTTCATGTCAACTGCCTGTTCGCTCTTCCTATGTAGTTTTCTTCGAACCAATCTAAAAGTGGTCGAAGCTTCACAGTTAATTCATCTTCCGAGGCATCAATCGCCTCTTCTAAGTCAGGAATCGGAACATCCGCGTTTTGCTCTGCAAAACCGGGTTCATTATTGTAGCGATTCGTAAAATGCAATTGCCCAATATAATGTTTTGGCAAAATAAAAAAAATATTCGTGTATGGTAATATCTGAAAAGGGAGCCAGACAGCCAGGAGGCACCCGCTCCCTGGACCCCCGGGTTGCTTTTATTTTAATCTCCAACTAGTGTACTAAACATGAAACACTTTTTTCGGTACCACATACCTTTCGTGTCTATGATTTGAAGCGTCAATTAATTACGTAAGGACGATTTTTATAATTTTTTACAACCCCCCCCCCACATAATGGTAAGTAAGATTTTCTAATATCCCCATATAAAAATAAAAATATACAATAGGATGGTTGTCTATTGCCCCAAAAATTAAAAAGGCGCAACCGATCTGACTCGCGGTAGATCATGAATAGCCAGATTTAGCGCTTTTGACAATTACATGTTTTTAAAATTGCGGAAAAATGTAGAAAAACCACCAGTTAGCAATAGTTTTTCAAAATTTCACTGGATTTTTTTCGTCCTCTACTTAAATGTTTCAAGAACTTACAAAAAGATTAACTTGCCGCCGAGTTGGCCTGGCGCAGAGTTGGTCTGGCGTCGAGTTCACGGTGCCGAGATTGTTTTATTCCGGCGACTTTTACCTGTTTGAAAATAAAGTCGAATTTTGCCTCAAAGCTATTGGTTTATTAGTCATGCTATGAACTTATTGAATATTGAGTGATGTTTAACATGAACATCTCGTTTCTGATTGCGTCTTCCATGTAGCTATAAGGAGGACGCAATGGTTGATTTTCTTTGATAAGTACCTATGTATATCAATTTTAATTTTTATTACTCTTATGAATATTTTAATAGGCATATAATAAAATACATGATATAACAAATTGGTCGGTTTGGTGTTCTTTAATGAAAATTGTCCAATTTGCAAAATTGCCGGCATTTTGCATTTTTTCATTATTAATTTAAGTGACGTTTAGAGTTTAGAAAAGAACTTATTAAAGCTACAGTCGTATGTTTAAAATAATAGCTTTTGCGTTGAATAAATATTTCTGCTCATCATATTTATGACTGACGGACATGCAAAAATGACCAGAAATGAATTTATTTCAACGCACACCAACAAACAGTTGGTGTCAGTGAACAACCACAAAAATTCCCTGCTTGGTCTTCATTCGTACGGAAATATGACAGTCATAATCTCTATAATAAAATCAAATTATATAATTGATTTGCATAATTTGTGTTAATTGATATTTTATTAATAAAGTAATAAATTGGTATGATATCTGTGTAAATTTGTTCAATTTAAACTTTTTAATATTTGAAGAGCCAGGAAGCCGAGGGTAAATGATGAATATCACAAAAATAAAATTTTTCATCAGGGAAACATTTTTAAAGTTTAAATCTCATTGAAATCCGGCACTACTTAGATTTTTTGTTTGAGTTTTTAAGTTAGATACAATAAATTATAACGAATTTGTTTATTAATAAGAAAATAAATTCCGTTTTTATATATCTTCTGTTATACAACAATTTAAACAATTTTAAACTATTCTAACTCCCAAATGAACTAAGCAAAAACGATAATTTTCCAAGGACCATTTATTGTAAAAATATTATTGTAAATAAATAATATTGCAATAAATAATAAATGTAAAAATAAGAAGAATAAAATGGTTTCAGTTTTATTTTTGAATTACCATCATCAGAATATGTGTCAATCATAAAAATTTAATAAACATTGATTATTTTCTACAGATTTATATTAATATATTACAGAATAACTGAGGTTCAGCAGAAAAAGTAGGTAACTCAAAAAATTTCATTCTCGCTTTCCGTCATTGTTTTTGATTAAAAATTCTTCTTTTTCCCGAATTATTCTTTAGCTTTATATCTATCCATGACATGCACTACTTTCCAAAAATGTCAAATAAAAGGTATTGTTTACGCATTTCGAAAACTTGAAAGTCAATTTTTAAAGAATTTCAAAAATATGCGTTATCGACTTTTTCCACTGAGCCCTTCAATTATTTTTGTCTTTTTCTTTCTTGTTAGGATATTTCGCAGTTCTTTCATGTCTCTAAAGACTTGATTTTTTAATATTTTTTTGTCGAACTCAACCACTTAGATTTTTTTAGAGCTAATGTACTACTATCCACCGTTTAAAGGTTTTAAAAATCATAGTCTAAAAATAACAAATAATTAAAAAAATAATTTTCAGCACTTGCTTACATATTAATTTGAAATAATTATAATTAATAAACTGCATTGAAAAAAAATTAGATATACATGCAACGGAATAGAGGATTAATGTGTAAGTCACTAAATTTTTTCAAAAACTTTTAAGTAATAACGGACAACTCATTATTGTACTTTTGAATATAAATATGTTACGGTCAATGATGACAACTCGGCCATTAACGTCAATGGCCGGACAATGACGTTAATGCTCTGCTTAACTGGACATTGACGTTAACGTTCGGCCAATAACGTCACTGACCGTGCATTTTGGGCGATGTCGACATTTAAAATTTCATATGTGATTTTTACGTTATTGTCCGGGCAATGACGTCATTGCCCAATACAGAGTGGGCGATGATGAAACTACTCATTTATAAATGTGCGTGTCACGCCAGCAAGTAAATTTGCAATTCGAAATGCTGTGGATCATTCTCATGCCAGAATAAAAATGATTCATTTAAATAAATTTAATTTGATTATTTTTTAATTTATAATTATTTTTTTAATTTTTGTTAATTTTTATTATTTTTGTTAATAAATGATTCTAATACATTAGAATGCATTGCATGAAACACACGTAAATGTCACTTGCTAGTTGACTGATTAATTCAAATCGCCAATTTGCTGTTTCTTATAGTATTTATTCTATAAATCATCATTGTTCAATCCGTTTTGGTCAATAACGTCATTAACCGGCCAAAAACGTAAATATTATACAATCAGATGAAAATGGCCAACTTAAATGGGCATTAACGTTATTGTCCGGCCATTGACGTCAACGCCCGAATTACATCATTGACCGTAACATAACACAATATTCTACACTTGAAAAGTGTTGTTGTACTGGTAAATAATTTACTGCAATTTTTCAAACTTACAAATCAGAAATAATATTTTATTGGTTACAAGTATTTTCTACTCCATCCGAACCAAGCAAACTTTAAGGTAAATATTATTTATGCAGTACAGCCTTGCAGTGTCTGTAGTCTGTACGCACCTTTAGACATAGTAAGCGAAATTCAATTAACCTCACCACCGAAAATATTAATAACACTGGGCAACAGTGATTCTGCGGCGTGAGGTTTAGGAGTCGATATTGGGTAATTCTAGTCTCCTGAATCCAAAAAATTGATTTGATTTGTCTAATTGACTCTAGTTTTTGAGATAAAGGCAATTTTATTATTAAAAATAAAATGAAAAACAAACATACAATATATTCAAAAACCGTTATTTTGGAATGGCGATAACGTTATGAATGATAAAGTTAATTGATAAAATAGAGTTAATTGCCCGGGCAAAAAGGGCTTACTGTAAAGCGATACATGATTAACGAGATTCTAACTACAAAATAATTATTATTCTACAATTTAGTTATTAACAAAGGTATTAACAGTTTAACAAGGAAGTTATGTGGTGTCCACATCAGATTTTTGGTTTTGTTGACAAAATTTAACACAAATATAGCAAAACTGGTCGGGATTATTAACACAAAACTTGCATGAAGAACTCATGCTTTTTCTACTCTAACTATAGAAACTGACACATTTGGCGTAGCTTACTACGCATTTTTTTTCAATTTTTTTGTGCGCAATGCCATTATATAGTACTATCACCACATAAAATTTCAGATTTTTATCTTGTCCCCCACCAGAGATATTTAGTACCAAAAATCACCGTTTTGTTAAATTTTCAAACTTTGAAAATTTTTAAAAGAAAATGGGAGTAAATCTTAGTGTTGATATTTGGTGTGTGCATTCATCTGGTTACCACCTCTTTGTAAAAAAAAATTTAACATTGAAATTTTTTCCCTTCATGCGTAAACTTCCTTTCAAAAATGGCATTTTCTTAAAAACCCTGATAAGAATTGAGGCTGTAATTTTACCCTTTAGGATTGTTTTTAAGTAAAAATATGTTAAGAGCAATATTGTAGTTTGTTTCTTGCTAAATAATTTCATTTTTTTCACATCTCGATAGGACAAATAAGAGCTGAACTATTGCAGTTGCTGTAAAACCTTAAAATTGCAAAAAAATTCCGCGCATTCCAAAGCAAATATGGCCCTCACACAAAAACAAAAAACAATATAATTGTAGTAATGGTCATTTAGTATACTACTAACATGTTAGAATGTCTTCACAAAAAAAATCAATTTTTTTTAGAATGGTCGAGCGACAAGATTGGATCACTTGATATGGAATGACCCTTTTTAAAGAATTTATAGTTTATCATGAGAACTAGAGTCAATTTGAACAAAATATCTATGTGCAGAGTACTTTATTACATTAGCAAATCTAAATTCACTCAAAAAACTCAGGCCGCAGAAAAAAAACTTAGTTTTGTTCCCCAGTGTAATAGACCAACACAACTTTGTAAAGGAATTTCAAAAAATTTTCTAAATTTTATTTCGATTAAAACATGATATCACATGAAGCACAAAAAAAATTAAGAAAAATAAAATTAATATTATAAAAAAATCACTGAAACCAGAACGAAATTGGATTAACCTCTCTCCCATTTATTATCAATTATCCGTTCAAAATTTAAATTAATAAAAGATATTATTTCCTTTGCCCCCTAACACTTCACAAACTCTTTTTTCATATTCATGAATAATTTCTGCAAAATATCCAGTGCAATTTTTTCCCAACTTCGGATAATTGAATTTTTTAACTCTTGCACCGTACCGTATTGCTTTCCTCCTTCATACACCTTACGAGCTAAGATCCCCATAAGTTCTCTATTGGATTTAAGTCGGGAGATCTTAATGGCCATTCCAGCACTTTGATATTTTTTGTTGAAACTATTCAGTTCCTCGACGTGCTTTGTGAATAGCAACATTATCCTCTTGGAATATCCACTTGTCTGTTGATAATTGTTCTCCAAAGTTTATTAGTACTTCCTCTAATAAGTTAAAATAATTATCGCTCTTCATTTTTGTAGATATCCAACAAATTATCGTTTCTGAAGAATAACAAAATGCAGCCCAAACCATCATTGTTCTACCGCCAAAGTATCTATCATTTTTATTTTATCTTTTTCTTTGAGATCATGTCAATAGTACTTGAAACCATCAGGTTCATCAATGTTAAACTGCTTCTCGTCGGAAAATATTACATTTTTTCATTTTTCATTCCATGAAATATGATTTTCCGCAAATAGCAATTTATCGTTTATATGTTGCTTCGTTAAAGGGGTTTTTTTTTAAAAAATTTCCATTTAAAACAATTTGTTGACTTTAAAATTTGTTGAATTCGTCGACTAGTGATGTTGAGGTTCAGTTCGCATTTAATTTTTGAAGCAGATGGTTGATCTGCAGCAGCCAAGGGAGCGTTCATAAACTACGTGGTTTGGCCAAGGGGGGGGAGGGGTTAGGTAGAAAGCTACGCAGGGCTACGTGAGGGTACGGGGGGGTTATAGTCAAGCTACGTAGTTTTCTTTATTTATTATGAAAGCAATTTGCAGAATATAAGCGACAACATAATATGGATATTTATTTCCGTATTTGGATTTTTTTTATTTATATTTTATATAAGTGCGCTATTTGTTTTAAAAACAAATATCGGTGTTATTCATTTTTTATACCAAATAATTTTTAAATAGTTTTGTTAACAGAAAGCATAATATGTCTTCTGGACTTTATAGGAAAAAAAAAAACTACGTTCCATCTAGGGGGGGGGGGGGTAGAGGTATCATGGTAAAAGCTACGTTAAGCTACATGATGGGAGGGAGGGGTTCTAAAGAGGTCAAAATCAAACTACGTGGTTTATGAACGCTCCCCAACCTAATAATTGCTCAACGCTCTCTCTTACCCAAGTAACACACTTTCGTATATTAGACGTATATATTTGGGATATATGGGATATTTTTGGTATACGTCTAATTTATAGACGTATAATAAACGTACAGCATAGCCACTTTAAACACTATACTTAAAATATTCGTATAGTATACGATGCTTATATACTTAAAAATAACATTTATATCAATGGTAGTATTTTGATCTACGAAATACGTATAGTAGATGTATATAAAATATGTATATATTTAATAATATAAAATAGTATATTCTTGGACTACGATATATGTTTAATAAACGTTTGTTGTAAACGTGAACTCTCCACATTTTTTTTTATAATTGAAGCAGGGCAGGTTAGAATTTTGAGCTAAAATCTTCGTATTGTAGATGTATATTATACGTATAATTTTATCATATTTAAAATAGTATATTTTTGGATTACGATATATGTTTAATAAACGTTTGTTGTAAACGTGAACTCTCAACATTATTTTTTTATAATTGAAGTAGGGCAGGTTAGAATCTTGATCTAAAATCTTATATATATATATATATATTTATCTTGGAATTTCCTCGTTTGGAACGATTTTTGCCATATTTATCTCTCAGTTTTACAAAATTATTAATTACTATCGGTGATCTATTAATCTCTCTTCCAATTTCCCTATTGGAAAACCCCAGACCTTTGCACACTTTAATTTTAGTGACTTCTTCTTCTGTTGAAGACCCTGCTTTACACATTTTGAATTATATGATTAAAATTCTACAAAAAATCAGTAATTATGAACGAAAAGCATATATTATATTAAAAATTATCTTGAATAAAATTCGTTGTTTGCTACTTTGACACTGACAACAAAATACTGACTGAGGTTAGAACAATTTCGCACTGATATGCATTATATTTTATTATTATCGCTTGCATTTCGGCAAGATCAAAAAAATTGCAATATTTTTAATTTAGTATTATCACAGTCTTATAGTATACCACCTGGTTTTATTTTGTATCGTATACGACAAATAAATTTTTTTTAAATTCAAAATGAGATGTGAGGTTACTTGAATTTCGCTCCCATACCTGCTACTTGATACACCACGTACTTGATCAACTATAGCCGTTAGTTTGCGATTTTAGCTATTTCTAATAGTGTTAGATATGACTGGCCCAATGGTTTTTTCTTCCAAACTACCCTCAAACCACGGTGAAAACTAAACAGAGCAAATTTAAAAGAAATGCAGTTTTCCCATTTTTTGGATTTTTAAGATTTGTGAGTAAACTATATGGCCTACAGACGTCGTTCTGTGCTTAAATTAAATTTAATTACATTTTCTACAACATCTTTTCTTATGATTTTACCCGTAAAATGAGTATTTTGCCCGATATCGGGGTCGAAAATTGACCAAATCTTAAAATTTCACTTTTTTGGAAAAAATTGTCAATTTCTGGATCGCTGTATCTCGGTAAGTATTAAACCTACAGATCTCGTTCTAATCTCAAATTGTAGAAATTTTAGTTTACTTTAAAAATGTATAAAAAATATTTCTTAAAAAAACGCATAGTTTAGGACTTATATTGAAAAAATCAAAAGAAGTGCGAAAATTTCGCGGTTTTTTGAGAGAGGATTTGAGAGTTTTTTAATTAAATTTTCTGTTTAGAGTTCTATTATTTTTAGTTAACAAATGATGTTCACGTGTCGTATTTCATAATATATTTTGCTATGCAAGTTATTCAGTTTTTGTTAACACGGATCATGTAAATATAAACCTATTATACTATCTATTTATTTTCTGGTTTTGGAAAATTAGATAACTTTTTGAAAACATTATATTTTATAATTTCATAGTTTTTGTAACATTTTTTATTGCTACAGTTTTTATTTCTATTACTGTTTAAAATACAGTATTTTTACTTATCTTATAGTATACTTATCTCTAAAATAAAAATAAATTAGTTAAATTAGTCACTTAATGACCCGGTTTTTTGATAAACCGAAGTTGGAAATTATTTTGGTACGGCGTGTGTTAATACATATTTGATTATTATTGTTAAACAAAACAAGATACAAAATTTCTAATTTTAATATTTTATATTTCTACAGAATTCTAAAAGTTAAATATATTCCAAACGCTTTTCCACTTTATAGTGCAAGATGTTTTAGTAAGATGGTGCTCGAGTTAAAATTTGTATTATCTGCTTGAAGCAGATCTTGTAAGATCTAGAAGTCTTATTAGACCTTTGACTTGAAACACTTGAAAAGAACTTCTAAAATCGATTATCAAAGTGTGATTTAATTTTTATGTCGCTCCCAAACAATGAGTGTATTCGGCAAATATTGGTCATTTGTACACACATATTGCACAACTAAACCACACAACTTCCATGCGAAACCAGTGTCAACATTAGCTTATTTGATGAATGTTGCAGAAATTTTAAAACGCACCAAAGTGAATATGAATGTTCGGCCTTTCTTTTTTTTTACAGTTCACGATAATGTAGTTTGTTTGTTACTAAGTCCCAAGTTTATTTTTCTTGTGATAGTAAATTTTGCATAATTTAGAACTTTTAACATGCTGTCGACTATCGTTAACTATTTTAATCCCATTAAAGAAAGACGAATATGTATTGATTATTTTCTATATCTGTATTTCAATCTTATTCACCTTTAATTTGCAATTCTCAAATTATGTTATTTATTTTTATTATTACACCCAAATTGGAATATGCCAAATTTCTCAGAAGTTATACCAATTCTCTTCGCGAGGTGAATCACTCCTTGTGATTCCTTTCCACCTCATAGTTGCGTGTGCATTTTAGATTTTTCACAATATCTCTTCAAGTCATTCTATTTTCGCATTTCTTTCTCCAATTCACCGCCTTCATCTGATGTTTGAGGTTGTCTATTACTTCTTCTCTTTCTCTTTCTCTCCTCTCTTTCTCTTTTTCAGCTCTCCATTAGTCTCCATTCTGTTATTTTTTTTATCACTCTTCCTTCAACTCTTTTCATCACATGACCAATCCATCTTATTCGCTGCGCCTTTATAAATTTCAGGATAATATCTTCATTTTTCATTTTTTCCAATATTTTATGGTTCATTCTTATTCTATATTCCCTCACATCTATCTTTTTAATTCCCAGTATTACTCTTAAGATCTTTCTTTCAAATATTCTTAATTTTTCTCTTTCCTTATCTGTCAAGCTCATTACTTCCGGCGCATATGTAACTATCGGCGCTATCAAGGCTCTATATATTTTTATTTTGGTTTTTCTTGACACACTTTTGCTTTTTAACGTTTTACTGTTTCCGTAGTTAGCTCTTCATTTCTTCTGTATCTTTTCTCTTATTTCTTCACTGCGGTCATTTTTCATGTATATTTTGCATTCCCAAGTATATTATGTATTTATAGAGCGCTGTGGTAGGTTAACAGTTAGATTGCTAGTTTTCTATTTTGGAGTTGTGGGTTTGATCCCCGACTAAGTACACCTGGTTATTTCCACCGTGTCTCCTTCACAACAAGATTTTGGCAACATCTTTCAGGTATGAAATGCCTAAATACTACTCAGCCCTAGCCCACGAAGCCTATAGCGCTTCTCTATATATACAGGATGTCTTCGGATACCTTTTACATAACTTAGGTAGTGATAGAGGACATATTTCTAAGAGCCATATTTACTAAAATATTTTTTCTAAACTCAAACCTTCGAGATTTAGGCCTCTTTAAAGCATATTTTAAATCTCTACCTTCACGTTGTCATAGTCCAGAAAATTATTGATTTTTGAGTAAAACTGGTTTAGTGCTATTTTACAGAACGTTAAATAATAATCTATAAACTTGATTCAAACCTTTTATTACTTAAAATTAACGGCTTTGAAGTTATAAATTAAAGTAAGTAATAGAAAAATGTAGAAAAATTGTTTAGGTAATTGTGTGCAGAATTGTGTAGTTAATGCAGTTTTTAGTTCTTTTTACTTCAGAAGAAAATTTTACAAACACATTATTGTACCCAAAATCCTGCGCTTATAATTTCCGCCGCCAAAATCCCGCAGGACCATACGTAGGAACTAAAATTTCATTAATTTTTATCGTAAGCTTTATTTGTTATTATTTATTATGATAAAAACTATATTATTTTATTATTCTTTTAAAAATATTCTTCACATATTTCTTTACAAATTCGAGATATAGAATTTTTAAATTTGTGTCTTAAATTGATATTAATATATTACTTTATATTCCGAGGGAGATCCACCCCCATCCTAATAGCACACTTTGCCGAGTAGGACGGTCTAAAGGGTTATTTTTAGTGAGCATTTTTAGAAAGTACATAGTGGTGAGTATACGATAAATCTTGGATTCATATCAATATATATTTATATAATAATATAATCTCTATTAGGGTCTACATGTACAATTACTATATTAATCTTTAGAATTAAGGGAGTTTGCCATTATTTAACTTATTACCTGCTGCGTTAGGGGACTTTACATATTATAACCTTTTGGAAACCTTAATGTTATTCGCACAAGAAATCTTTTATACAACAAATATGGCCCGGCGGTATTTAGTAGATCCGACTGGTTTTTGTTCGGCGGGATTTCCGTTCGGCGGAATTGTGGTTCGGCGAGATTATCGTCCGGCGCGATTATGGTCTGGCGGGATTTTGGCGGCGGAATTTTAGTGGTGGGATTGTGGCCGCGGAATTGCGGACGCGGGATTTTGCCCTAGACTGATAATAGTAGATAGAGATACTTTAATTTACTTACTTTAATATACTTTTACTTCGGTTTACTTTTCAGCAATTTTAAGTTCTAGTTAAATAATATACTATTTATGTTTAATACAATCGCACTATAAGCATTATTACATATTATGTACTGGCGTACCCCGTCTTAGGTATTACTACACTACATTTTTAGGGGCGGCGTTTTATGTCTGTACCAGCTCTACAAGAAGAAGCAAAACTTTGGGAAAACGGACAAGGGCCTCTTGAATATTTATTCAAAATCATAGGTTGCAAAACTCTGTTCCCAACATATAGTAATATTCTTAAGAACTATTTTAACAATAGCCATCAGTGTCGCTAGTTGTGAACGGAGTTTTTCCCAGTTAAAGTTAATTAAAAATTATCTTTATTCCACATTGAGTGATTTAAAGCCTAAATTAAGATTGTTAATATTGGAGAATACAACTAAAATGCTGATAGTGGCTGAATCTCACATTGAAGATTTTTGGGTTTGCCTTTCCGCAGGAAAGTAACTTCGTTTTTCATGTGCTGCATCGTTACTTGATTGGTTTTTTTCAGGCTTCTACTTTAAATTAGAAATATTACTTAATGAACTACTTTTATTGCTGATAACGAATGGAAGAAGCAGTTGTTGGGACTCCAATTCATATTACATATTAGAACTAATGAAAAAATAATCTCACCCTAGGCGATAATATGATCAGCAAGGATATCGAGATTTTGGAACGCAAATTAAACTCTGTTTAGTTGTGAAACTCCTATCTCCCCTTACTTTGTAGTCATGAGGATGGTTTAATTTATAAACCGAAACGTCGAGTTTATTGGCGTTCCAAAATCCCAATATCCTTGTTGATCTTATTAGAATAGTTTCTTTTTGTTCAAAATATTTAGAAATCTCATGAAACATGCTGATCCATCTCCAGAGGAGCGTTAGCGTAACTCAAAATATTTGTCTATCTGAAACTCCGGAAATCTTTATAAGAATATTTTTTATTTGGGTAAATCTTTTTATATGTTGATTTGTGTTGTGCACATAATGTATGCTTCTTCCGTTTTTTCATGCTAATAAAAACGGGTAGCACTCTTTCATCAAGTTTCGTGCAGTTTATTATCCTATTCCCACGCCCAGCTAAACTAAATTTCCGTTGTTGTAACTTAAAAGTCTAAGGATTAGAATCTTTTAATAATTAGTAGTAGATTTAATAGGTAAATATTTTTGTTTAAAAAATTTTAAACCGAAATAATTTGCATAAAATAATTTTGTGTACTTCGGTTCAGTACCGAATAGTTTTGTACCGTATTGCTTGACAAATTCACTTGCAACGAACTGTCCTAGAATCCCAATGGATGTCATTTAATTAATAACATTTGAAGCTTTTACCGTAAAGTCATACTACAGTAGAAGTCCATTTATCCCACATCAAATTAGCCGGAATTAAAGTTGCACAAGCGGCACGTAGAAAGGCCTTGCTTCTGACTTGTAATAAAAATAAATATCTTTAACAACTTTCCATCTGAATTAATGTAATGTAACTTTAAATCTCAATTAATCTAATGTAAATGATTGAATATGGGCCGACACGACGCCTTTTGCATATTTTTAATTTTATTTTTAATTTTAATTTTAATTTTTATTTAAAATAACAATACCTTTTATAAGTTGTATCATGGTTAAGAGTAAAATTTAAATTTCAAAATTTGCAACACATGTTTTTACAATTTCGTAAAAGTTTGAAACTAAAACAATATACTGTTTAAAAATTGTGATATATGCTTATTACTGATATCACGTTATCAGTACATTACATTAGCAGCTTACTTTAAAATATAAGCATATTTCTTACAATAATCGATTAATCAGTGGTTTAGGTTTAGCTAGTTTAACTCGAACCATATCAATATTTTAGGAAACTCAAAAAATACAATCACACTTTTTAGAAATAAAATATTTTTACGTTATCACAAATAAAGTATACTGTAAGTATAAAATATCGAAAACGTTTTTACCATACTATGGCATCATCAGGCGATAAATTATAATAATTCTCAATAATAATATCGCGTTTGCGATATTCGGTGCGATTCTGATTTGCACATGGTTATGTAACCATATTGTTATGACTGGATTGTTATCCTAAGTTATAACCATCTCCGTAACAATGTTACCGAAAATTGGTATTTTGTTTAGACACGTATAGTCATGATGGTTATAATTTAAGCATAACCAAACCTTGTTAGAAATAGTTCAAATGTTACGTAAAAATAGTACAAATGTACAAATATTACAGATGAATCCATCAGCTGTTGTGATTTCAAAATTAAATTTTAGATTAGATTAAAATTTAATTTTTTTTAATGTTTGTGTTTTATTTATTAAAGAGCGAATTATCAAAAAATGATCTATTTGGCACATAGTTTTATAAGCTCTTTTTGCTTTTTTTGAGGGTTTTGTATTGTTTTTGAATTATTATGCTTTTGTATGCGTTTGTTGAATTTCTATGCTATCTATTTTTATTTAAAAATAATTGAATAAGGTTTTAGAAGAAAATAACGGTTTAAAAATATTGGACAATAGTCAAAACTATACCTGGAAAAACTACGTTAAATTTCACTAAGGTGCAAACTTGAATTGTCAACGTTGAAAGAAACTTTTCAGCTTACAAAAATCTTTTATTGAAAAGATGCATTTTACTCCAGAACATTTCCAACAAATTTTAAAAATTAATTGTTTTAAAAATTAAATTAATCCTTTTATTAATAAAATTGGTGCTTGTTTTAATTGAATTAATGTTTCTTTTTATTAAATTGATGCCTCTTTTGATAATATTTGATGCATGATGTTTAAGCACCTTATTTTGAAATTTTTACGCTTTTTTATCCGCGGACTCCAGTTATTATAAACGTTATTAATTTTTTAATTATTAAATTTTACTTACTGATCTTCAACATTTTCAAAATTTAAGTGAAAATTAACACCAATTGATTGGTGATTTATATCACCAATATCGGATCGATTTATTTAAAAAAATTTCATAGCAATAATTATTATAAAGTTAGTAAAGTTAATAGTGAAATCTATTTGTTTGTCGCTAAATTCTCTAAGCGCGTGTATATGAAATAACATTTACTAATTAAAAATAATTCAAATAGTCTTTCACGAACGTATAACAATGGTCAAAATGAGCTTAACAAGCACTGAAATGCAGTTGTTATCATAACCATGAATTATAACAATAAATGGTTGACAAACTACACTCTCATGGTTATACCTGCACAATCAGAATAACAAAACGGCTGAAATAACCATATTGTTACAAAATAACCAAATGGTTATGATAACAAGGTTGTTATGTCAAATCAGAATCGCACCGATTGTATCCTTACTTACAGTGTATTTTATTTGTAATAACTTAAAAACATTTTTGGGTGCATTTTTTGGGTTTTCTAAAATATTGATATGGTTTATATTTATCACAGCCCAATCAATCGGAAAATTTCAATCGCGTGGCATGTTTACGCTCCCGGATGCCCGGACCGAGCCGGTTAAACGGGCTTCTATACTGTACTTACTTATTGTTCATACTGAATAGATTGTACAGTATTCATCGAGCTAATAAAACCAAGAGGTAGGTAACATATATAACTTCATGTCATAGATCTTAAAGAAATATAAAAAAATATATATATTTTGTTAATCATTAGCAATGAAGAAAAAACTGTTGTTCATGTTTTCTCTATCTGTATTCTATTTTGATGAAATAATTTTTTATTGAATTTTTACTTAAACTATATCGACTTTGTTTGATATTTAATGTCTAAAGTAATAAAATCTTTTGTTTTGAAATATAGAAATATCTGGAAGATTTCTTAATAAAGCGAGAAAGCTTTTTTCTTAATAAAGCGAGAAAGCTACTGTTCTCCCATAAGGATTCAAAGAATACCTCAAGTTATGTCGCATCAAATATGTTACGTAACTTTTCAAAAGCTAAATTCACTCAAGTGTTACTTATTGTTATTAGTTTTATGAAATCACGAAATTTGTAAAAGTAATTGTTAATTTCAGCTAAAATAATACGGGTAATTGGATATTTTAGTTTTAAATAATTAAATTATTAGCTATTAATAATATATTAATACAAAACTTATAAAGTTATAAGTTATAATAAAGCTAAATAAACAATAATGCCAAAATATTTTTTTCATTCAAATATATATTTCTTGAAAAAGAGAACATAAATTCTCGAAAGCTTGAAAAAAATATTTTTGCATTATGGTTTATTTAGCTTTATTATAAAATTTGTATTAAAATATATTATAGTTTTGCTTTATTCAAGAAAAAGGTTCGATTCTTAATTGCTGGGTCACTGTAAAAAATTTTTGTTCCATAGTAAGAATTCCACGTAAAGCTATAGGTCCGTGTTTACGTTTACTGACAAACTTAAATTAATGAATTATTAAAACTACCATTATTAAATATTACTAATGACCAGCAGTGTAGTATAAAGGTTAAATCGACTTCTACAATATTTTGATGTAAATCATAAATTCGATCTAACATGTAGAGAGTACGAGGTCCGCATTTTTGTAAATTTTCCCACTTATCGTGCTGAAAGATCAGCCCTCGAATAACAATTTCCTAAAGCTGTTCGACCAGATGGCCAGAACTTTTCGAGAAAATCGACTTTGAAATATTGCTATGTGTTTATGAACACATGATGCAAAGCAAATGTCACCAGACGGTTCATGGCGTCGAGGTTAGGAAGGAGTCTCGTAAACAATGGGTCTACGGTTCGGTTCTCACCTTCGGCAATTTTTTTTTTCAATACGCATATCTACGTCATTTACGTGTAAAATTGATCAAAGTTATGCTTGTTGACTAACAATGTTTATGATAAATAATTAATGTTGATACAAAAATGAAAAATGTAGTGTAGGGGATCAATGTATCTTTTATTTTAGTGACAATTTACAAACATAACACAAGAACTTAAATTAATTATACAATTAATTTCACTGCACGAACTTCTGCACGAATCTTCAACGGTGTCTTCATCTCTCGTTGGTCGTTGAGGGACCAGGTAAATCAATAGATTCGATATCCGACATGATATTTACTTTATAGTAACTACGCTGTATAAATGTACTGTAATTTCTAAATAAGCACAAATGGTAAAAATATTATAGTTTAAAAAAAAACCAAAAAAACACTCCACACAAAAGCGTTGAGCACTTTTTGATTATGTGTCTTTTAATTAATTTTGACCATATCTCTTGTATCAATATCGATAATTTTGATCAAGCGCTCCACGCTTTTTGAATTAGTTTTATCTTTATTAAATTTAAAAATTATTTTACAATTTTTAGTGAGTCATAAAAGTGTGTTTTTTTGTTTTTTTTTAAACTATAATATTTTTACCATTTGTGCTTATTTAGTTTATTTAGAAATTACAGTACATTTATACAGCGTAGTTACTATAAAGTAAATATGTCGGATATTGAATCTATTGATTTACCTCGTCCCTCAACCTCAACGACCAACAAAAGATGAAGACACCGTTGAAGATAGTTCGTGCAGTGAAATTAATTGTATAATTTATTTAAGTTCTTGTGTTATGTTTGTAAATTGTCACTAAAATATAAGATACATTAATACCCTACCCTACGTTTTTCATTTTTGTATCAACATTAATTTATCATAAATATTGTTAGTCAACAAGCATAACTTTGATCAATTTTATACGTAAATGACGTGGATATGTGTATTGAAAAAAAATGAAAAGAAAAAAAATATGCCAAAGGTGAGAACCGAACCGTGGACCCATCGTTTACGAGACTCCTTCCTAAACCGTAACGCCATGAACCGTCTGTTGACATTTGCGTTACATCTGGGGTTGATAAATCACATAGCAATATTTCAAAGTCGATTTTCTCGAAAATTTCTGGCCATCTGGTCGAACAGCTTTGGGGAATTGTTATTCGAGGGCTGATCTTTCAGCACGATAAGTGGGAAAATTTACATAAATGCGGACCTCATACTCTCTACATGTAAGAAATATTTAACTAGCAAGGTTAACACCCTATCAGAATATAATATTATGTATGTTATTCAAGATTTAACAGAACTAAACAAAACATTAAAGCAATAAAATTTTAACAGTAAAGTAAAAAAATACATACGTAGAAAAATTGTTACTATAAAAACCAAAAAGACATTAATTATCACTTGACAGGTTCGGATTAAAATATTTAAAAAATGAAATATTTCCATAAAAGAATTAAACATTAAAAAATAAAATGAGTAATACGATATAAGGCCCCCTATTTCACGGTTATTGCCGATCTTCAGTCGTACCTAACTCTAAATTGAATGAAAAAATATAAAAATCAAGAAAATATTTGAACCAAATTTAACAAATAATGACTAAAATATTAAATATAATATTACGAGCGCAGGCTAAGAAGGGGGATAGTCAAAATTTATAATTTTTCAGGAATGCAATTTTAAAGTTTGAAACCTCATATGTTTTGCCGGGAACGGTAGATTTGCCGCGCACGATTCGCCGCGACACGACTCGCCGGGAACTATTCGCCGCGACACGATTCGCCGTGGCACGATTTGCTGCTATTTTTTTATTTTTATTTTTATCTATTTTTATCCGTTCAGTTACCCCAGCTATCGATAATCTTTGATAGATTTTTAACCCATAAAAATGAATGAAATAAATTAAATTGTTACAAAACGATATTCACGTTTTCAACGAGTTTTACCTTTTTCTAGTTCCACCTTTTTCGAGTTCTTTCGGTCTTCAGGGATATTTTTAATTAGTTTAGTTTATATTTTTATTAGTTTAGTCCCCTCCGCTCCGGGCGCTTCGAGCCGTTTTGACAAAGACAACCATGGCAATACACGGATTCACCGTAAAAGATAATTTTTCCATTACAGATAAAATTTGAACCATATTAATTGACCTGTGTCCTCATGTACATACAAAAGGTCAACAAATCGAGTAATTAGATTATTGATATATGGCGCTAGAAGCTCTCGGCGAATCGTGCCACGGCGAATCGTGCTTGGCGGCGAATCGTGCCGGTGGCGAATCGTACCGGCGGCGAATCGTGCGCGGCGAGTTGTACCCAACCCTGTTTTGCCGGTATAGACAAACTTTAATTTGCAATATCCTCTGCCTATCAATTACTGCAAAAATTAAAAAATTTAAATAAAATGACTACCCCCTTCTTAGCCTGCGCTCTTCGTGTGTTATTACATAAGTGTTTACAGAACCGTGAGTTTGGTAAGTTTTGAGTTTAAACAATTGATATTGTTGCATTCAACAAATTAAGATAAAATAATATTAATAAATTGTAGACTGAATCAAACTAGGTTCAAAAATGTTATGTTATTTTTAATCAAAAAATTAATTTTCGGTTAACCTGTAGCCTAGCAAATATCGCGTTATACAATGCATGTTACGTAATATAAAAGCTATTATTATATTTTACTGTCTAAAATACTCTATTTCAGATACCGGTCAAACCATTAAAAGCGGCATTTGCAAATTAGGAAATTATATTACGTAACAATTTTAGGGGTAGATATCTGAATTAGACATTATTATTCTAAATTTATTACCAAAGAATCTTCCAGTTTTTAATACTAAAATAATTTTATGTAAACCTTACAAACTTACTTGCAAACTTGCAAACTTACTACAGTTGTAGATACATTTTTATTATTTTTTCTTATTATATAAAAATCTGAAATGAATATGATCTAAATAGATAATTGAACGGTGCAAGTAAAAATAAATTTTTTATTTAATTAAACATCAAACTAAACAGAATAATGTACTATCATAATAAATATTGACTTACATCATACTGAATCCCTCCGGCTCCGTTTACGAGTTACAGCGACCTGAAGAAATCTCTTGTTTACTTAGTTTTCTTTAAGTCGCCGTAACTCGTAAACGGCGAAAGAAAATAAAAAAATGTATAGAAACAAAACTGAAGAGATTAAAATTTGCAATAAAAAATATCTGAAAAGTTTTGCTTTAAAAGCAAGTTTTATATGTCCAAAAACCGTTTCAAAATGTGCAATTTACATGGTTAACATAGGGGTGTATTAATAATTGTTGGAGCTACTGTACATAAAAGATGTTAATAATTAATTTGTTGCAGACTTTGAAGTTATACAGGTATAAATATATAATATTGCAAATTATTGACATTATTGAAATTAGTGAAATTATA
This sequence comes from Cantharis rufa, assembly GCA_947369205.1. Lineage (NCBI taxonomy): Eukaryota > Metazoa > Arthropoda > Insecta > Coleoptera > Cantharidae > Cantharis > Cantharis rufa. The sequence goes on along the minus strand of OX376309.1, from coordinate 14,974,701 downwards.
GATAAAAAATTATTGCCTTTCTTACGTTCAAGACTATGGAAAGTATAGCATATTAGGCAGTTTTAATCCCTGGAAAATGATACTTTGCAGCACTGTTTGTTATAAACTTGCAAATAAACGGTTATGATAGTGTACTATATATAAACGTTACGTGATATTGCATATAAATATAACTGCGCACCGCTTTCTCACTATATACAATAAAATAATTTGTACGAATCGTGATCTACTATCTTGCTACGGCGGATGTTGATAAGATACCCGTTCTAAAAAAGTTAATGTTTATTTTAAAAGTGTAATTTTTGTTATCAGTTTATGTTTTTATTTTGGAAAGGACCTGTCTTGAACGTAAAGCTAGATATGGTGACTCGCTCGGAAAGTAACATTTCGCAATGTATAACTTTCTCGAGCACGACCGTAAATAGCTATTACCTAAATCCTATTTGATTTGTATGTTTTTTTTCTTACGGTATTTACCTTATAATATTTCTAAATTTTTACCGAATGTACCGAAAACATTAGCGTGATGTTGAACACAGATTTCCCTACTGTAACGGTTTTTAAAAATCAATTTTTTGCTTTAATAAATAGTTCAGTTTTAAAATTCATGTGCTGAAGTTTCATATGTTAATTATACGAAATATTTTTTGAGATATAATAGCACTTCGAGTGATCACTTCAAATCAGTGGCGATTCATGACTTTTTATTTGAAAAGGAATATTTTAACATAAAATACTGTGTCAAGAGTAACCCAATCACCTCAATTTTTAAGTTTAAAAAAGTTTACTAGAATGATGCTATTTACAAGTATACCAAGGCACATGATTCACACAGGAGACTGATTCCTGTGTCATGTGATAGCAGCAAATAATTATGCGGATGTTTTACTCCATAAGACGAACCGGAAAATTTCTCGGTGGGCCGGTTGTTCAGAGGCCCGCAGGGCCGGTGGCTGAAAGTACGTCTAACAAGGAGAGGATCTGTACCGTGGGTCATTAATTTCTAAACATAAAAAATCTGTTTTGGATAGTAAATTGTAATCTAAATCAAAAATCTGCAATCAACCTATATGCTCTATTTAATTTTAAAGGAAAAATGCGTAACACCCTGTAAATGTACATTTAAGCCATATCCGGAAATTTAAAAAGGGCCAACAATTATTATTTTCCGGGCCGCTAAGATGTTGCCCATCCGCCCCTGCACTCGATGCATAGTAGTTATTGATCAGATGATGAGAAATTTCTTTGGAGCATAATTTCGAAATAATTAGTAGTACAGTAAAACCTCATAGTCCATGTGATGGCTCAACCAAGAATGCTGTTTTTGCGCTAGCTTCACATTGATTTCTGGATAAGTATTGTAGAAGAAGTATGCGAGTATCTATCTCATGATAGATCGCATGTTCTAAGATTCGCTTTTTTTACTTAAAAATACAATTTTTTGGTAAAACTTGTTTTTGTTTTTCTGCATAGAAATATATATTACATTCAATATATTTAACCCAGCGTATTTCTAAGTCAATTCAGGATATTTTATATATCAGACAGTCTAAGAGATTAAAATTAAATAAAAAAAAAATAATAAAAATAAAGTAGTCAATGCGTGACTTATCTTTCATTTGTAAGAGTAGGTAATTTTCACTCTAAATACATAGCAATCGTTTTATTAATTATTCATTGTAGATATGTAATGGAACAGTAACTTGTTAACATAAACACTTATGTAAGCTATTATAATATACATTATAATAATTTGAATGATATATTGTCACGCTATCATTAAAATGATTATTATTAATATTAAGTGCTATTCATTAAAACTCTCATAAACTTTGTACTTTTTGCATTTTGTTCTGTTTATATTAACACAAAACGATTTGAGAACAAAATTCTTCACTTTTATTTCTTCTTTTTCTCTATTTAAACAAAAATCAGATTTTTTGCAGTTTCTTAGAGTACAGACTCTTAGAAGTCGAACTTCGATTATATTGACCAATTAACTTCTAATTTGATGTGCACATTTAATATTTTATAATGTTGCTTTCCAGTTCGTAAAGTAACTGTTAGAACGGTGTTTAAGTATGAACATGGCCTTAAGCCTGAACTCTATAGTAATAACTTTATTATTGTTTATGACAGGTTATCGAACAACATATCAATAAGTATTGTTTACGTGGCACATTTATATCTATTTGATAGGGATAGATTAGTAAAACAGAAGGAATGATATATAGACATTTTGACAACTTTCTCATAGTTATCCATTAAAATAAGAAGCAGGAATTTAATAATAATCAATTTGCCATGTTATTTCCCTATGATCGGGTGTAAGGTCGATCACCCTGTATAATATAAGTAATCAGTAATCAAGAAAAGTATCTTCAGACTATCCATTAATAACAATAATAATAATAATAATATTGTTTATTTAGAAAATAAATTTCAAGTAGATTTTGTGGATATTAGTGTGTATTTGTAAAATGCAAGATTTAACAGAACTAAACAAATCGTTAAAACAATAAGTTTTAACAGTCAAGTAAAGAAATACAACACGTAGAAAAAGTGTTACTATAAAAACCAAAAAGACATTAATTACCACTTGACAGGTTCGGATTAAAAATATTTAAAAATGAAATATTTCCATAAAAGAATTAAACATTAAAAATTAAAATGAGTAATACGATATAAGGCCCTATTTCACTGTTGTTGCAGATCGTCAGTCGTACCTAACTCTAAATTGAATGAAAAGAAAATATAAAAAAATATTTAGAAAAACAACATAATAATTGAACCAAATTTAACAAAGAATGACTAAAATATTCAAGGTTATCGGTAAGTCATCATTATTTTGAATATTTTAGTCATTCTTTGTTAAATTTGGTTCAAATATTATCTTGTTTTTCTAAATATTTTTTTATATTTTCTTTTCATTCAATTTAGAGTTAGGTACGACTGACGATCTGCAACAACAGTGAAATAGGGCCTTATATCGTATTACTCATTTTAATTTTTAATGTTTAATTCTTTTATGGAAATATTTTATTTTTTAAATATTTTTAATCCGCACCTGTCAAGTGGTAATTAATGTCTTTTTGGTTTTTATAGTAACAATTTTTCTACGTGTTGTATTTCTTTACTTGACTGTTAAAACTTATTGTTTTAACGATTTGTTTAGTTCTGTTAAATCTTGCATTGTTTATTTAGCTTAGCCCTTTTATGCTATCTAATAATCATACAAAAGATAAACATTAAACAACATTAATCTATTATACCCGGTGACCGACCTCACACCCAAACTTAGGGAAATAACTTGGGAAATTGAATTTTTATAAATTCCTGCTTAGAAAAGATAATAATAAAAAATTATGTACTCAACACTTGATGTTTTGTTCTTCAGTTATTATTGTTAAAAACGTAATAATTATTTGAATTTCTTTGCCATTGTTTTGCATTGTTGCAATGCATTAAAATAATGTAATTGTATAAAATATGTAATTAAATTAATATCAAAACTTGAAAAAAACAACACAAACCGATGTCAGTGTATTCGAGTGTAAAATCAAACTGACCCAATTTTTTTATAGCGAAAGAAAAATCAGTAAAATAAATTAGAAAATAAAAATTAGAAAAGCTATTTCCGACCAATTAACAAACTAGTAAATTTTGTAGTTTAAAGAAATTAATATTTTTAAGTTCTGAAATTGTCTGGGACTTGCTCATGCTTCTTGTCCTGAGCAATATTTTGGTGTCATTACGGGGAAACCCCTATATAAAACTTCTATACCATTGTTTTATAACAACAGCACTTTTAATAAAATTCATAAATTGACTTGTAAACCAGAGTTTAGACAACTTAATTATGTGGTTATGGAAATCCATTTTTATTAAATTTATTCTGTAAATGAAACAATTCGAGTTTATATATTATGTCATTATATTATTTATTCCACAAAGTTACTGATTATTATTTTGATGAAATAATATGCATATACATATTTCTAAATTAAATTACAAAAATATGACTTAAATTAAATTCAACATGAAGTCTTTCATTTTGAATATAAAATTGTAATTTAATTCAATTGCTTTCTAGAAGCATTCATGAATAAAGGGTGATGTTATGCAAATAATACTCTTTTCTTAAAGAAACGGGGAAAGTAACCCAAAAATATAACTAACTTGATATTATTTTTTTACAAAAATTAAGACTATTGTGGTTAAAATTAAAATTTTTACATATCCATTTAAAAAGAATTAGCTGAAGTGCTTTTTAATTACTTTTGAAACACTGTACAATTTATTTAAATTTTTGCACCCAATTTTGATTAAAAGTGTGCGTATTTAATAATCACATCCAAGGTTTAATCTCCAACTTTTTGCAACACTCATTTATCTTGCTCTTTTCGCAGACAACAATAGATATCACCTGTCGAATTTCTCACACTTTTTTTACACTTAATCTGGCTTGATCGAATGGATCAACTGTGTAACGTCTATTATAACCAACTTGTTTGAAATAAAATGGGTAAGCAATAATGTAGTTTTGATGAGCGTAAGCTGCCATGGAATTTAATCTATCACGAACAAATTTAAGCTCGTCAAAATGAAATGCAATTATTCAATTCAATTTTCAATTTATTCTGGTTTAAATATTTATATAGAATGTGATATGGTACAAACTTAACTTCATATTCTCATAATCTATTATTGATGAAAATTGGTAACATTTACCGAGTTTAAACTCAAGAGTTCATTTTTACGTCGTACACCCAATTTGAATTATGAATAAAAATTGAGTAAAATCTTTATTCTCAAGTATCTAGCCGAAAAGATGGTATCTAAGTACCTACTCAGATATTCATTCATACATTTTTCAATTTTGATGCATAAATATTCCCTACGTTTGGTGTAAAGGTTGTACCTGCATTTTAATTATTTATAGTATATAATGCTGTTGAAAATGCTGTTGTTTCGCCGAAGAAAACTTATTTACTACTATTACGCTATCTAAATTACTTTATTATATCTACATATATAACTGAAAAATTCTTACATTTATTTTCCAACGGTGAATTTATGTACTTAAAGGTATCCCTTCACTACTTTGTTGACAAAGTTACTCGACGAAGGTTAATTCAAATTAACCTCCGTATTGCTACCCTGTGCTGCAAAATATTACTAAAATAGATTTTCTGTAAATATTATAGAAGCTGTTGAAATCTAATTATTTTTTTTGTCGTTTTCACAAAAATTAACATGTTTTATTGGGAGCTAACGTACTTCTTGTGGCTTTTTTGTAATTTTTAGACTCTTTCTGCTCAGTTTCGCTCAACTATCAATTTTAGAGAGTTGCTACAAAAAGTCCTACATTTTTTCTAATTACATAATACCTTATTTTCTCCAAATGTCATAAAGCTCTGACGCTCAATTATTCATTGTAAAACTTAAAGGTTTATTTTCATGAAAGCGGTTATTTCAGTTTTCTGAACGCGACGAGCGGCGCTGAAGTACTTTATACCCTAAAAGCAATATTAATTAAACATCATACACTGAAAATAAAATTTTTTAAATAATTAAATATTATTAAATCTAACAAATAAATTGGTTGTTGTAAATAAAAACATTGTTATAGCAACCAAGTTAATTTTTTGTTGGAGCCTCAACAAAGTTATTTTTTACAACGACTAATTCATTTGTTAGATTTAATAACATTTAGTTATTTGAAATTTTTTTTAGAGTGAATATTACTTCAAACAAAGCAAAATAACATATATTTTATTCCAAGCAAATTGACTTTTTTGTGGATAGTTTATAATGATTATCGGACTCTCTCTACTCTAGCGTCAACTCCAACCATTTCACGAGGACTCTTGAAAATGGATTAACTATTTATTCTACAAGGTGATATTCCAGATAACATTCAATCAGCCGTGTGCTGTACCATCGACGTTATTTATAACAGCATGCTGTTATATAACATAACGTTATCAGAATAACAGCACGGATAACATTCCTCACATAATTGGTGTGCTGTATCACCAATTTTTCCAGTGGTGTTTATTGGTAACGTTATAATTTAAATGTTATGTTATTATGTTACGGGTGGTAACACTGTGTCTTTAAATATTTGAAGTTTTAAATATATTTGAAGTTTGAAACTTAAAAATTATTAAGTAAAGGCTTTATCAATAATAATTATTATTAAAAAAATGCAACGCCAAGCAAAAACAACAAAAAATCAATATGAAATGCTGCTTAATTTCATAGAAAGTAATAAATTAATAATTTCTGGAAAAATTAAACCACATGAAATTAAGATAGTGAACGATTTGTGGCAAACTTTTGCAGAAGAAATAAACGCTATAGGTTGTGGTGCACCTAAAAGCGTGGACAATTGGCGAAAAGTAAGTACTCATTTATTAAAAGTTTAAAACAGAATTGTTTCAATCATAAAATAAATATTTTTCATTGATCCTAGGTATTTCGAGAATGGAAGACGAACGTTCGGCGAAAAAGTCGGACCATTCAAATCCAAATAAATGGTACCGGAGAAGGACCTCCAACAAAAATTGTTTTAACGGAGCAAGAGGAACGGTTATTACAATTAATTTCCAAAATTCATTTGGGTGATGAGGCAGTTCCCGAAAGCTTAGGAGGATCTTCTCGTAATGATTGTGGTATGTGTAATTCTTTATTTTTGTTTGCTTATTAAAGTTTCCTTCTTTATTTAGATAATAATTTGCCTATTATACTTGACACCGAGTTTGAAGCTTCGGAGACCCAAAATGTAGAAAATTCTCGTATGTATTTATATATGATTAAAAAAAGGTTTATACATATGTATTAAACATTATCTCTTTTAGATGATTTTGTTATTGTTATTCCTGACACTCCTGTCGTAAATAATAATCAATACCATAGTCAGGACGAGAACGACTTATTATTTGAATCTGCGTCCACACATTGCTCAAAAAAAAGAAAACTTGACCAAGAGACAAGCAACACACCATGTTCCTTAAAAGCAGGAAATACAAGTAAGCATATCAATAAAAAAATAAATAAATTTAATAATATTTTAATTTTAGCAAAAGGAGATTTGCGATATAGCAGTACAATTTTAAATTCTGCTAGTAAAAGCTATGAATCGGCTATAAACAAATTAACAGAAGTAACCAAGTGTGTCAGTAATAGTTTGCAAGTTTTTACAGAAGTTTATAGTGAACGAACCAATGTTCTAGATAAACGATTGGAAGCCTATAAGGAACGTAGCAAGATTTTAGAAAAAAAACTAAAAATGAAATGGTTTGAAAAATTTTCTTCTTTAGACGGCTTTGACGATTTGTAAATAAATATTTATTCATGTAAAATAATTTTCAATTAACCGTCGTCTTGTTTGTTGTCCTTCTGCATACCAATTTTCATTATCTGTAAAAATATAATATATTATAAATGTAATTACATGCTTTAATTTACGAACTATTATTATGTTGCGGTATTGCAGGGTCCTCATGGCTTTCGATATCTAACTCGATTTCAGGTTCTTCGTTATTTTCAATATCTAATTCAGCTAGATTTTGTGTATGTAAGCTCATATTGTGCAACATTGCACAACAATAAACGATCTTGGCTGATTTAACGGGATCATAATGCAAAACACGATGCTTTAATAAACATCTAAACTTTTGTTTTAAAACCCCTATGCAGCGTTCAACAGTATTTCTAGCTGACATTTGGCATCTAGTGTATCTGTCTTCAGGTGAATTTGCTTCTGCATCTACAATTGGAGTTAATAGCCATGGTTGCAGTCCGTAGCCAGAATCTCCTGAAAAATTATATTAAACATTTTTTTAAATTGTTTAATTTCATCATACCAATTAACCAAGAAGAATGTAAATTTCCAGAAAGATATTGTTGCTCAATATGTTGTCTCACAATGCTCAAACTCCAAATAGCACTATCGTGACACGAGCCCGGAAATCGAGCATTACAAGCTATTATTTTTAAATTTGCATCGCATATCTGTGATAATATTTACAATATTTTTACAATTACTAATTTTACTAAATAATCTTACCAATTGAACATTTAAACTGTAATAACCTTTACGGTTGTAATATACAATTCCAGGTCGAACCGGATCATTTGATGATGGAGCAACAATAGCTATGTGGGTGCAATCTATAGCTCCTATAACACCCGGAATGTTGAATTTCTCACTAAATCTATTAAAAAGTAATTTATTAGTATTAGTTTATACTACCAAAGACTACTTATAGACTAATGCCTTGATTACACGTAAAGAGTAGTGTTTTCAGCCTAGTGTTCGGTTGGTATAAACACATTACCAAATACTCGATCGAGTGTTCGGTCGAGTAGGATGGTAAGACAGTCACTTGGACCCTTGTCTACTAACTAGACCGAGTGCCCAGTCGCTCTCTCGGCCGATTGACATTTTGCTGTCTTGCCACTGTACTCGTTACGGGTAATCAAAGCAGTAATCAAATAAGCAGTGAATAATTTTACGATCTTACTTTAATTTAACTCTGTTTCTTGCCTCTTCAGTTTGTGGAAAAACAATCCATCGATTCATAAGATTAGCAGTCATAGCATTAGTAATTTCAGTAATGATCCTGCTAACTTTTGATCTTTCGACTCCAAAATTGAAATTTATTCCCACACACTTTTGGTAACTTCCGTGAGCAAAAAAATAAAGTGCCACGAAAACCTGCAAATTTTATAGAACTTATTCTACATACTTATGTAGGTACCATAAACAAACACATACCTTTATTTCAATAGATACTCCATTTATTCGTTGTCGATCTCTAATGTGTGGGCGTAATTCTAAAATTAAATTTCTAACCAATTCCTTACTCAACCTGTAATGCTGAATAAAAAATCGATCTGTTGCATCAAATGGATCACTTGCATCTCTCAATCGTCTTCGTTTTATTTTCATTGTATTTCTAAGAAAAGTAGCAAGTTATAACAATAATTTAATATTAAAATTATTCAAAAATGTATTTTATTTACCTTACATATAATTCTTGCAGTTCTTCAAGCAAAAATAAATTTAACAAAAATGCCATTTTTTTGAAAATATCAGATAACAGCACTGTTAAAACTTATAACACCACCTAAAACCCGCCTGTTATTTTAGTGTCTTTAAATGTTATTAGACAGCATTAAACATAACCTAACAAGAATTATACCATCGTGTTATATGACAGCAGCGTGATATGGCACACCAAATAGCTTAACTTTTTGAAATAACATCATAACGTTGCTGTTATAAATAACGTTGATGATACAGCACACGGCTGAATATCTACTTGATATCCAGTTCCATTCCAGATAATGTATATATTGTCGTGTTACGACGTAATTTTTGTAGTTGATTTTTTAAAATATTTTTGTAGTTGCATTGGCAGCAGGTTATCCACTCACTGATTCGACAGCAGGTAAAATGTGAAACTTCCAACACACTAAAAACACGATTTTTTTATAACTGATGAACACTAAAAAGAAAATAATTAATAAAAATTGTTCGGGAGTGTACGTAAAATTTAAAAACCGACCGGGAGTTTTTGGTGATCGGAGGTTGGCAAGAACCATCACCGGCATTATTTTTGTAGAAAATTTGAGAGAATTGCCTTTATACAAGTGGAAATTAGCGTATTGGAGTCGAGTTTGTTGTCTTCCTGGAGGAAAACAAGATAAATCTTTATTATTTAAAATTGGATGGAAGTAGCACATTAGAAAAATTTCAGTAAATTTTACCTAAACATGTATTTTTTACGTAATTTTTACATAATTTTCAGACCTATAAATAAGTTTTGATATTTTTTTAGGTAAACATAACTTGAGAAGTTTATTTGTTTACTAGGTCAATATAAAAGTAAAACGGACGTAATTTTACATTTATTTTTCGACTTCGAAGTTTATTTTACTTTAAAGTAATTCTTGGTTAATTTTGTAGTGAAAATTTACTTAATAATTTACCTAATATGTACCTTCAGGTAAAATTTACGTTTAGGTAAATATGTACAGTTACTCACATAAATATTCGGACACTCCTATGTTAACAATGTTAATTTGACGTTTTCAAGACGTGTTTTTTTTATATAAAAATCGATTTTACAGCAAAATTTTGTAGACATTTTTTGTTGGAAATTTCATTGCCTTAAATTTTGTTTATATACATTTTTCTATTTTGTTGCACCGGTTCCGACTGACAGCGACTTGAACAAGACTCGGTAAAATCCAAAAAATATTATCATCGATATCTCAGAAACGGTGCGACCAATTAGAAAAATGTATATAAACAAAACTGTAGAGAATGAAATTTACAAAAAAAAATGCATATTCATTTTTTTATTATGATGCACCGTTTCCGAGATTTAGATGATAATATTTTTTGGATTTTACAGGGTCTGTCAGTCGGAAACGGTGCAACAAAATAGAAAAATGTATATAAACAAAATTTAAGGCAATGAAATTTCCAACAAAAAATGTCTACAAAATTTTGCTGTAAAATCGATTTTTATATAAAAAAAACACGTCTTGAAAACGTCAAATTAACATTGTTAACATAGGAGTGTCCGAATATTTATGTGAGTAACTGTAGGTAAATTTTACCAATATTTAACCTAAACTCGACATAATAGTAATTTATACCTGTAGATATAAAATAGGTAAAATGCACTGTTGGTCTCCAATTGTTTATTTATTAACTTGAAGGTAAATTAGTGCTTTAGAATCTTATTTTAGGTATAATTTACGTCTGTTTTACCAATAATTTTACGTACACGACTATAGAAAGTATAGCATATCAGGTAGTTTTTATCGCTCGAAAATGATACTTTGCAGTTGTGTTCGGAAAATTCTTGCACATAAGCAGCAATGGTGGCGTACATAGTGGGTTCGAGTTATTGTATGTCTAGAAAGCTACTGAAGTGCACGTGCAATTTTGTATCACAAGCTAATGGATAAGAGTATTATTTACTTCCGTTATGTCGCGTTTTAAATTAAAGCATAATTTTTGTTACCAATTTATGTTTTTTTTTGGAAAGGACTTGTCTTGAACGTAAAGCTAAATACAGTGACTCGCTCAGAAAGTTCCATTGCGGTTTCGTAAGCTATCAGAACGAGCGATTAGCGAGTTCTGATATATCGCTTACTCAACCGCAATGTTCAACTTTCTGCAGCACGACTGTAAATAGCTATAACAAATTCGTAAGTTAAAATTGCCAATAAATAAACCTTATAAGTCAATTTTACTTTTTTGGCCGTAAAGCGATGAAAATTTTACTATTTAGTTAATAATTTAAAATCCGCCATTAATTATTTGATAAAAATTCTTTCATCTCATAGAAAATATTCAAAAATGGTAAAAATGTTGTTTTTCTAAACGTAAATTGTAAAATTAAGTAAAATAAAATATATATTCAAGTTATTATAAAGAATTATAAAAAATGTATATCTGCAGCGTAACCGAAATAAGAACATTATTTAAAAATTAATTAATAATTTTATTCTATTTATAATTTTATAATTTTTAATTTTTTATTAAAAACTTCATATTTATCGAGGGGCATTCTAATTTTTCGAAGTAAAACTGTTACCTTTATCAGTAAACTTAGTTGCGTTTTGAATTTTCCGCATCCAGTTTGTAATATTGCGATTTAAAAATGTAATGTATGTACATAAATATTAATCATTACTTGGTTTGTAGTAAAACATAAACTTACTTAGTTGACCATTATTTAAGTAGAACGTTATAGAAAGATTATACTACTTATGAAACAGAGGGAAACGAGATAGAGATACAAAAATTTAACCTGGGAAGTAATATTACAACTTTTGAGTTCTTCATATGAACTACGAAATGCAGGTAAAATGTTGGTCATTTGGGATCTGTCAGGCAATCAACCCCACGAGAATCGCCTCGACAGCTGCACTATTGGAAAGAGGACAATTTTCTGAGTATATTAAAAAAAAAAATTTGCGGATTATTCATTAGTTTTCGAGAAAACGGCAATTAAAAATCAAAATTTTTACATGCATTTCTATTGCAGTTCTATGCAGTTCTATTGACGATGCGTGCGTTCTGATATAGTCTTAGTGTTATGCAATAATTTAAAAAATAAACGCAGAACTCGTTTTTCGGTTAGAATCTCGATTGCCTTGGTTGCGTTCGTCAAAACGGCGCATAGCGCCCAGAGCGGAGGGGACCGGAGCTAAAAACATCCCTCTAGGTAGCACAAACTCGCCAAAGGTGCAACTCGAAAGGGGCGAAACTCGTAAGGGGTGAAACTCGTTAGTAACGCTCGATGTGTACCCAACGGTATCACAATCGCGTCTGACTGCCAACACTAAGACTATATCAGAACGCACGCACCGTCAATAGAACTCAGGAGCGAATCAATTCCCTATTACATGTAAAATTTTAATTTTCAAACGCCGTTTTTTCGAAAACTACTGGATAATCCGTAGCAATGTGCGGTTTCAAAATGCTCAGAAAATTGTCCTCTTTCTAATAGTAAAAAAATCAAAGTGAAACGCTTGGGGTTGATTAACTGACAGTAACCGGTCATTTTTAGTAAGGATTACCTTAACTTGACGTAAAATTTACTTACTGAATGTTATATTAACTAATAGGTTATTTATTTACTTATTGGCCAAATTTACTTAAGATCACCTAAATTCTACCCAAATTTTACGTAAATTTTTTCTCCAATTGGTAAATTTTACGTAAAATTCACGTAAACTTTAAGTAAAACAAGTCGCCGACGTTAGGTCAACTACTAATAATTTGATTCGATGCTAGCAAACTTGATAATACAAATAAATGTGCTTCGCAATTTAATAGCGACACAATACACCAAATATAAACCTGCAAAGAGTGAGAGTGAGAGAAGAGTGCTTAATCGTAGATGATATTACACGTATTAGCTAGCCTTGTTACTTAAAACGCAGTTCTCGAGAAGCGTGGTTTTCGAAAAACCTCGAGGATTCGTAACTATGTACTCAGATATCTTCTCAGCTAAATGAAAAACCTGATGTTAATGTGGACGCCAGTCAGTACTAATAAAACCAAAAGAAACGAAGAGTCGTCTTATCGAAAAAACACAAATAGAAAGAAAGATGTTGGCGACAATGTTTAATTAATTCACTAGTCTTACATAGAACGTACACATAAGGATCAAGATAAGCTGTTATTTAATTGAAAATTATAATAACAGTAAACAAAATAAAATATATAAGGCAAGTAAAATAGTGACATCCACCTGAGGCGTAAATTCAGTCATGTAGCAAAAATACAATTATCATCCCTGAGGAGGATAAATCAACAAAACGAAGTTATGCTCTAGCAGAAATTAATTGCATACAGCATCATTAATAAATAAGTAAATGTATCTCTAAGAGACTTACCCTGAATGCAATACTACCAATTTCACGACTAGGCAAGTGTTTCTCCTTCGAATTCAATATCCTTACTTCATCATTACGTTGGTCCACCATCCAGGAATAAAAGTCTACAAAATAGAGAACACAAAATACTTATTAAAAAATCAACATGCTTGCCATTTCCAAGACTCATCAAAAGAGAAGGTGTGACTGCAAATACAAATTAATCTCTACTATCGCATCTGCTGAAAGTCGAAGTCTCGCATCCCAACAAAACATAAATCCGTGCCTAGGATCGAAAGGAAACGTAACAACTAAAGTCCACGAAGTCTGACTCTTTAAACCAACAATTTCGATCCCTTAGGCGCAAACGGATTCATAAAGAAAAGCCTCTTATGAATTTTACAAAAATCTAACCATCGGCATCGAAACCAAACAACAAAGCAAATCATTCTTCGGAAAATTGCTACCACTAATGTCATCCTCTTCAAATCTTCCAACATCAGATGGTTATTCAAACTTAAGTTTAACTAACTAACTTAACTAACCATATGTTGAATACGGAAACGATTTCCAATTCTGATAACATGACAATGTGCGACGACCATATTTATATTTCCAACACGAATAATTATTACTAAAACGAATTAACTCGTAACCTGGGTGCTAAAAGTAATTTGTTAACACAAATTAATTAGATGGAAAAATTATATTTACCCGTTATACGGCAAAACTAAATTATAACACATACATAACGAAATTAAAAATGAACTAAAACGAATGCCCGCAAATCTTTGAAGAAATCTACGGCCAATGACGTTCCTATAGGAGTTACCAACCCCAAACACAAAAAAACACAGTGGCGTTTCAATCGTGCAGCTTGTAAAAGAATTGTAAATGACAAAACGCATTTTGTCATGTTACAATATATCCATAACTTTATCCAAACATCTATTCTATACACACTGTGAAAAATGATTTGTCGCTCTAACAAAACTTTTAGTAGCTATAAAACTCAACAGAGTTTTTCGTTGCTGCTATATTTTCTGGTGCCATAACAAAGTTTTTTTTATGCAAAATAAGAAAATTTGTTAAATCAACTAATCTTTTTTACTAAATAGAAAACAACATTGATATGGCAGCAGAACATTTGTTACAGCAACAAAAAATTTGTTATAACAGCCAAAAAAGCTCAGTTGAGGCTATAGCTATGTACTAATAGCTCTGTTAGAGTAACAAATCATTTTTCACAGTGCATAATATATGTATATATATTGAACTACGTCTAGTGAATTTAGATATGTATATCCATTAGGTATTCCTTGTATTTAGCAGTTTAACATAAATAGATATACTCTGGATATTCAATGGACATCTAGAAGATGTCAACAATTTTGTGTTGTCTGGGATCATACGTTTTAAATTTTGTATTATCATCAGAAAAACCTGGAATAATTTTAAAACTAACCCAAAAGTTATGCAATTAAATTAAAACATATTTATTATCACACCATTTATAATCGTATTATAACAAATAATAATTATACTTATAGAATAAACTGTAAATTTCATCATACTCGAAATTCACGAGATCTTGAAATTGAATTTACAATAATTGTAAATTAAATTACAATAAATTAACTTCTTAAAAAAAATTTTTTATTTCTTCTGTTTACAAATTTTCAAGGAAAGTTTTACTTATTAAGTGATTTTGACATCATGTAGGTCGAATTTAATTTTTAAAAAATGTTAAATTACTTTGACTTTTCAAATATTAATTGAATTTAATTTAACTTTAAATAACTTTATAATTATTCCAAGTTATCCTGAGGATTCGAAATTTGAAACACTTATTATCACTGTGTAGCAAACTATATCAATCGACTGCATAGTTATGATCTACGAAAAAAGTAAGTTAATCAAATGAGTAATTTTATTTTAATAATGATTTTTTTAAAAACTTTTTACAAATATTATCACATGTAAAAAATAACAAAAAAAACAGCATTAAAATTATATGGTACTATTTACAGTATACTAAGTCATCGTTTCAAAAACACTTAACTAATTTTTTTTTTAATTTTAAAAGACTTTTGATTTTGTCTCATTCAATTGTCAATATTCAAATATAACTTTTTATTAAATTATGTTACTGAATTGCCTAAAATTGTCGTAATTGCTCCCAAAACTAACATGAAACCTACCCAAGCATGGGTGAATCGGGAAAGAACACAATTGCCAAATACAATAAAGTAATACCAAAGTATATATTAAGAAAATATTTATTTAAAAGTTAATACAAAAATTCATGAACATATTTACAAAAATTATGTTAAAAAACATGATACGACAGGTACCCCGACAAAATAGCCCCGAATTTTTTCAAAATTGCACCACAGAAACCGCAGAACTATTTTTATGATGGATCCGTGTATTGCCATGGTTGTCTTTGTCAAATTCGACTCTGCGCTACCCTGCGCTCCGGTCAACTAACTAAAAATATCCCAGAACACCGAAAGAACTCGTCCAAGGTAGAACTCGAAAAAAGTGAAACTCGTTTTAGGGTGGAGAGTGAAAAAATGCCCTGTATTATGTTTAATAAAAGACATGTCTAATTAAAGGCATAATTTGGTAACATTTACGAAAAATGTTCCGTTTCTATTAGTATATTTGTAAATGTCGGGGCTATTTGTCGGGGCTATTTTGACGGGTCACCGATACGATAATATTGAATATAAACTTTCTTATTGAAAATTTGACGAGCTTCAATTTTTATAAAAGCTATTTTTCCGTAAGTTAATATTTTTGAACTTATTACTGAAAAACTATAAATTGTCACTTAAAATCCAAGATGGCGGACACTTGCGGACTTCGAAGGGATGACCATTTTTTTTCTGCTAACCAGTACCCCAAAACAAAAAAGTTTTCTCAAGTTTTAGAACTTTGGTATTTATTGCAAGGCAAAACCTCCCTATTGACTGGACTGATATTATATTGTCATGTAAGTATCATTTTTTTATTAGTTTAATAGCTTTAGTTGGATTTTTAAGGAAACAATTAATATTAACTCGATGATTTATTTAAGGTCACCTCATATTTTATTTTTACTCAAAATATCAATTTATTTCCAAAACACAAATCTCAAATCAAAACTCAAATGAACTCAAAATACAAAATTTTACTTTTCGCCATTCGCAACCATCTTGGCCACAAAATTATATAAAAATCATAATATGATATTTTTGTTTTCGAGTTATAGCCAAAAGTTCGATTATTGACCTTTTGGATAAATGTCGATATCTCGGTTTCTGTAAAGCTTTTGTTACCAACTATCACAAAAATACGAAATAAATTCAAAAACTATTATGTAATAGGACGGCATCATTTTCCACCGATGGTCGAAAGCTAATCCCCTACCCCAAAATGGTCATCGTAGAGCAGTAGTAGATTCCACCGATGAAGATCGGGGTCAGCTTATTGAGAATTAGTAGGAGTACAATGCACAGTGGGACCAAAACACGAAAAAGCGGCCAAAAATCAGATTTTGACTTTAATGACTTAAAATTGGCAAATTAATAAAAGAAAAGGAAAATTAATAAAAAAATTCCAAATTGACAGGAGTGATTTAAAGGGGTGGTTTTTATAAAAGTTGTTATTACAATATGATTTTACTTTTAATCACTTAAAATTGCCATAAATAACACGGGAAAATTAATAAAAAAATTCCGTTTTTTTATAAGAGTTGTTATTAAAATATAATTTTATTTTTAATCACTTAAAATTGGCGCAAATAACACGGGAAAATTAATAAAAAAATTCCAAATTTTGTTGTTTGAGGTTTAAAGTTTTTTTAACCTTCAAAATGTAATAAAATAGACATTCAGGTCTATTATGTATCACAACCTTTAAAAATAACAGTCAACCTTTATGTTATAATCAACTTTCAAAATAGCGTAAAGCGAGAAACATTATTATAGCTAACATGTGTCAGAAAGAGAAAGTAATATTTCTATTTTCGGATCAAAATGCGGTTCATCAATTTTTTATTTCATAACTGTCACTGTTATAATAGCGTTTGTGATACATAATAGGCCTGATTGTTACATTTTTAAATTTAAGAGCTGTCATCGGGCTGTCTACACACGGAAATAGGTAAAAATGCATAAATTTTATTCAACTTTAAAAATGTAAACTAATTTTTATTTAAATTGTTTTTTGTCATTGTTTGAAAATTTAGCGTCATGAATGAATGAATGAATATCAGCACTACAGGCCTAGCAGGCCCATGGCTTTTCTTGTCACCATATTCCACTTCTTCCTATCCGAAGCGTATTTTTCCCAATCTTCCAACCCAATCCTGCCCAAGTCCTCTTGCACCTCATTTAACCAACGATTCCTTGGTCTACCTCTTCTTTTTCTTTCTTCAAATCTTATAGTCCAGATTTCGTTTGGCGTTCTGTCGTTCTTCATCCGCGCCAGATGTCCCAACCATCTCAGCCTCTGCGCCTTTGCACATCCAACTATGCTCGGTTGTCCATATAATTCGGCTAACTCCAGATTTGTCCTAGTTATCCATTGTCCATTAACGCACTTTCCACCATAAATTTTCCTCAATATTTTTCTTTCCCACACTTCCAGCATTATTTGTTCCCGTCTTCTCAACGTCCAAACCTCCGCCCCATACATAACCGATGGTCTCACTACCGTTCTGTACACCCTTGCTTTAACTGACCTAGCAAGCACCTTACTATTAAAGATCGATTTCAATGCAAAAGAACTTCTTGTACCAGCAGCTATTCTGTTCTTAATTTCTTCATCGCACCCTGGCTTTCTGGTTATCATCGTTCCCAGGTACGTAAAAGTGCTCACCTCTTCAAATTTGACAGTTTTGTTTTCCACTACTATGCTTATAGATTTTTTCTCTTCGAACTTTTTATCGCTCCATACCATGTACTTTGTTTTATTTTCGTTAACTTCTAGGCCAATTTTCTTAGCTTTTTCCAGTAGCTTTTGTGTGGTTTCCTGTAGCTCCTTCCTTGTGCGGGTCACGATCGTAAAATCATCTGCAAATGCTAGGCATTGGTGTTTTCGTCTAAAGATTGTACCAAATCTGTTTAGTCCAGCCTTTCGTATTACATTTTCCAGTGCAATATTAAAAAGTATTGACGAAAGCGGGTCTCCTTGCCTCAGTCCTACCTCTACTCCAAAACTATCCGTCAGTTCGCCGCCGACTCTTACTTTGTTTTTGGTTCCATCGAGAGTCATTTTTACCAATTTAACTAATTTTTTGGGAATTTCCAATTCCATCATGGTGTTGTATAGTTCTTCCCTTTCAATGGTGTCGTATGCTTGTTTAAAATCAAGGAATATCAAATGCGTTTCTAATCCAAATTCGTGACTCATTCCCTGTATTTCTCTCATAATAAATAGTTGGTCCGTTACCGATCTACCCTGTCTGAAACCACATTGATACTCTCCGATCATTTTCTCTGCGCAGCTTCGAAGTCTGTTCTTTATGCATGTGGCCAGTATTTTGTAGCTAACATCCAGTAGGGCAATCCCTCTATAATTGCTACACTCGGTTTTATCACCCTTTTTGTGGATCGGGCAAATCAGTGCTAGTTTCCAGGTATTAGGCATTCTTTCATCCCTCCAAATCTTCTGTATCATATTTATAACCATTTCATGCAGCTTTTCTCCTCCATATTTTAACATTTCCGCCTGTATACCATCTTCTCCTGCACTTCTATTATTTTTTAGCTTCAATATCACTTCTTTTATCTCCTCTTCTGTTGGTATTTTGACTTCATCATTATTTTCTTCGTCTTCTTCTATAACTATGTGTTCCCTATCTTTCTGTTGATGTTCCGTTTTATTTAGCAGTTCTTGGAAGTATTCTGCCCATCTTCTTTTTACTCCTTCTTTTGATCCTACTAGCGCACCATCTTTATTTTTGCAGAACGTTGTGCTTGTTTGAAATCCTTGTTTTATTCTTTTAACTCCTTGATAGAAGTTTCTTACTTCTCTGGTATTATACTTTTCTTCAATCTCTTCTAGCTTCTTTAG
The DNA here is from genome assembly GCA_947369205.1 of Cantharis rufa. Classification (NCBI taxonomy): domain Eukaryota; kingdom Metazoa; phylum Arthropoda; class Insecta; order Coleoptera; family Cantharidae; genus Cantharis; species Cantharis rufa. The sequence continues at coordinate 14,955,225 of OX376309.1, read as the reverse complement.
TTGATGTTCTCTTTTCTTCTCTCTTATTATCCTTTTACACTCTTTCCTCTGCCTTTCATAGTTCTTTTTTGTTTCCTCGGTTCGATTAGCCAAAAACACTTGTCTTGCTTTTTCTCTTTTATTTACTTCGTTTTCACATTGATCATCATACCACTCCTTAACTTTCTTTTTATTTTTTTTCGATTGCGTATTTGTCGCTTCGATCGCACTTTCTTCTATTACTGCTTGCATATAGTCTACATTCTGTTGCACTTCTGTGTTTTCCAATATCTTCTCCATTACCTCTCGATATTTTCGTCTTTGTTCTTCGGTTTTGAGTTGTATGTGCATTCTACTTTTGGTCTTATTCCGATGTTCTCCTTTATTCATTCTGCTTAGTACAGATGCTGACATTTTCACACCCAACATATAATGATCCGAGTCCAAATCTGCTCCTCGGTATGTTTTAACATCTTTAATGATATTTTCGCTCCTACTTTCTATTAAAACATGATCTATCTGATTCGCTGTAATACCATCTGGGCTCACCCACGTTGCCTTATAGATGTCTTTGTGTTCATAATGAGTGCTCTTTATTTTCATGTCTTTTCCCATTGCAAAATCAATTAGAAGCCTTCCATTTTCGTTACTCTCTTTATGTAGACTAAACTTGCCAATTGTAGGCCTATATGCCTCCTCCTGCCCGACCTTTGCATTCCAATCTCCCACTATTATTTTAACGTCATATTTTGGTATTTTCTCGTACTCATTATCTAGTAAATCATAAAATTGCTCCTTTATTTCTTTATCTTTTTCTTCCGTAGGCGCATGTACATTAAGAATACTTATCTTTCTATGGTGTCCTTTTATTCTTAGTATACACATTCTATCCGTTATTGGTCTGAAACTAACCACCATATCCTTCCTCCTTTCGCTTACCATAAAGCCTGTTCCCATCCTTCTGTCCTTTCCACCACTTTTGAAAAAGGTATAGTTTTCTACGTCCATAATGTCATTTTCTTTTTGTTTTGTCTCCTGTAACGATAAAATATCTACATTGTACTTGTTCAATACTTTTATTAATTGTTTCAATGCTCCCGCTACAAAGGTTCCCCTCACATTCCAAGTTGCAAGAAACATTATATCATTATTCCCCCCCTTTTCAATCTTTACACCGTTTGCTTTGTCATTTTCGTGCTTGGTCGTCTTATGTTTTTTCCCATTGCTTCTTTTAATTAGTTTTTTGCTCTTACGGGCCTTTTCTGAGTTTCTTGCAGTTCATCCAGCTCGTAATTCCAGTAGTATTGTTTATCATTCACTGCTAGTTTCATATATCCGTTTCGCACAATACTTCCTTTTTCTTTTTCCTCTCTTGCAACCTTTCTTATCTCTGCTTGAATCCTTCTCTCTTGAATAGTGAAATCATCATTTATAAAGATTTGGCTACCCCTTAGTTTATTTTTATTCTTCATAGCCTTAATTTTGTCTTCAAAACTTTCCATTTCTACTACGCATTTGTTCTGACCCACTCTATACGCTTTTGTAATATTCGCATCTACGCCAAGTCTTTCTCTCATAAATTCCTTCACCTGAATTTTCGTGTCTTCTTTATCTGTCACAAATCCGTCCACTCCCGTTATTACCATATTATTTCGTCTCGCCTTTTTCTCCACACTCTCTAATCTTTTTTCAATTGTACTGAGGCGATTCTTAAACTTTTCTTTTTCGACCTCCCACTCCTTTCTTTCGCTCTGGTAATCTTCCCATTGTCGTTTCGCTTGCTCACGCATCTGCTTTAACTCGTCGTTTAAATTGTTTATTTCTCTTGTAAACTGTGTCTTCCAGTTCTCCAGCATGTTTTCATTTCCAGTCTTAATTTCCTCTTTTATGGCATTCGTCATTCTCTTCATTTCTTCGAGAATTTTTTCCATTTCGCTGGTTGTATATTCCTCTTCTTCCTGATTACTGGTGCTTCTAACTGGAGATCTTTGTAACAATTTACTTCTCTGGAATGCGCGGTTATCTTCTGCTGGTGAGCAATTTTCCCTATTTCTTTTTTTACTACTGTTACTCATTTAATAATTAGGACTTATTATTTTTTGATACCTTTCCGTTAGAAAAACAGCTACCCGGATCAACTCCTAGAAGGTTACTGTTCTCCTTATTTTATTAGTAACAATAATTATCACTTTGTCCTATTGATGCAAGTTACGCCACTGGATTTCGTTTGCATTCGACGCACGCACCTTCGATTCAATATGGCTATTGTTATTATTAAATTTCAAACACAAAATGTGCTAAATTTATTCAGTATGGTTGTTTGTATCGAAATCCTTACTTACACTGGTAGTTCCAATCTCGATCGGCACGCTCCTCTATTGATTGCAATAATGTGATATTTAAAACTCTTGCAATTACACTTTTAAACTTCACTGTGTGATAGATACGTATTAACGCTAATCTTGTCGACACCCGACTCAATTTAGCGTCATGCCAAGCAATAATTTTTTATTTTTTCACAATAGAAAGCCATGTGTAAATTTTTTGCTATAATATCTATTTATCCTAGTCCAGTCAATGAGGGTATTTGGGTCCGAATTCTGACCTAAAGCATCGATTTACTTGAAATTTTTACAGTAGGTAGGAAATAGCTCACAAAGCAAAGACTATCCTATGCGAAAGTATGCTTTTATTTTGGGGACTTTTCCCACCTCTTCTCGGGGGTGGAAAATTTTTTGGTCAAAATAACCATGGCAGTCGATAAAGGATCTAATTTTAAGCAAAAAATGTTCTATAAAGTTTGTTCTAAAATTCAATACTGTTTGAGTTATTCAAGATTAAGAACTTGCCATTTTTATTGAAAAATGACACCTTTTTGAACGGTTTTTGTGGAATAACTCAAAATTTATGAGCCTAATAAAAAAAAAGTGTTAGAAACATAATTGTAGCTTATAAAAAAACAAAGAGATTCGTTTTATTAAAAATATCCTAGATATAATATAAAGCGAGATATGGTTGACGAAAGGAGACTTTGTTCTTTATGAAAGCTCAAATCGTTGCATTCAACTTAAAATAACGGAAAAACGACCGATTTTACGGGTATAATGCTACAAACAGTTTTTATAATACTTGAAAAAACCTTTAAAATGAGCATTATTAAAAGTCGATTGTGTTTAAACTAAGAGAGATACAATTCAAAAAAGACTGACCTCAGTCAAATTTTTAAAGAAAAAATGAGCAGTATAATTAACCCCACGTGCACCATAATTGAAGTACTTTTACTTCTACAGTACCTTTTATTTTAGTGTTATGTATATGTTGAAACAGTTTGATTGGTATAAAATGCATAGTTTTTGAAAAAAATACGATCCAAGTGTAGAGCGCATTTTTCGATTTTCTGAAAAATCTGCATTTTTCTTCGTGTAACTTAGAAATGATAAGAGATTCGAAAAAATTATTCAGTACAAAAATGTTGTGTTTTTTTTAACAAATATTTTGGTTTTTTATAAATTTTTGTAGCATAAAAACTTATGGAGATATCGATACTTTTAGTTGGGTAGATAGCACGAGTACCACCTTTCTTGCGCTCTTTAACCCTTTACCTTTTAAAAACTGAAGGTTTTTAAATAATGTAATCGACATTATTTTGTAGCCCTTGAAATTTTCTTTAAAATGGTTTTTGAATGGATACGGTATCTTTAAAATGAAGGAAGTTATTGTAAAAAAACCAAACAACTTCTTTTTCCAATTTCGAAGCATGTATACGAATTTTAAAGCAGATGTGCATGTATATGATCTCCGTATACCGACTATATATGCACTCTTTCTCTCTCTGTCCCCCCTCTCTCTCCCTCTGCAGTTGTTGGTGAAAGGTGGAATTTATATATACACGCGTGCACGCATGCGTGTGTGGGGTGTTAGCATGTGTATACATGAGTATTATTTGTACGTAAATTGTTGAGCAGTTCAGATTTAATTATTGAAGAATAAAATTGTTTTGACCATCTATAATAATGGACCAAGTTAGAGCAGGTTTCAGTGCTGATAATTCTGATGCTAGTGAATGCGCCATATGCAATGCAATAACGGACGAAATGCTTATAATTATCGGTACAAAGGGTAAAAATTCATTGAAATTTTTTTTATTGAGAGAGGTAATGGAAATTTTTCGAAATTAAATTTTTCTGAAGATGTTCGCCTTCACCCTTTGTGTAGAAAAGCTTAAACTCATCCAAAAAATATCGCAGCTGCTAAAAGGAAAATTTTTATTATAAATGACAAAAACATATCAATTTCATGTAAACAAAATGATAAATGGGATGCTTTTAAATGTCGAAAAATTGAAAAAAAAAGTTATAATGTAGACCCAAAATACAGGTACAAGAATTATTTGAAAATATTAATAAATTACTTTTTTCACTCCTTTTTAATAAAAGGGGGTGGTTGAAGATGTTTTTAAGGGTTGAAAAATAGAAAAAATAATAATAATGTTGACACAAAATACAGATATAAAATTAATTTAAATTAGATTAATAAATATTAATAAATCACGTTTTTTTTACACATTTTATTATAAAAGGGTTAAACTTTATTATATTAGGGTTTATTATATAAGGGTTAAATTATTCATCCATCTAATAATAATGCCTTAAAGTTTAGGAAGACCTTAATTTAACGTAATTAAACGTTATTAAAGCCTAAATTCAATTTTGGCAATAAGAGGTAGTTTCACCCCTAAAAAACAATAAGCATATATCGGCATAGGGTAGACTTTGAAGTAGAAGGTACGTAGAGCCTATTCCCAAAATTTCATTAAAATCGATGCTTTAGGAAAGAATTCGGAGGAAATACCCTATTTTTGCCCTCATTGACTGGACGATATCTACATGTACTTATCCCTAAACAGCAGGTAAATGATGTTTGTTTTTGAATTTTATTAAATTTTTATATAAATAAAATTATCAAATTTGAGCTAAGGTTAAAGCAATAAAACACTACATTCGAGCTTTCCTTATACTTCATATCTTGATAAAGAGAACGTCATATTCTCGAAAGCTCGAATTTAGTGTTTTATTGTTTTAACCTTAGCTTAGGTCGTTAGGTAAAATCGTTGGTTGTACAGTCGAAGTGATTTTATATTAGTGCGTTGAATCTGCACATACGCGACGCGTCGTGCGTCGGTGTTCTTCAAAAACGTGAATTACTTAAAAACGAGGTTAAACGAGGTTACAATTTTTACAGAATATGTTAAAGAAATGTCTAACGTATTTTTTGCATATTTTTTTCAAAGCGGTCTTTTGTGGTCAATTCTTTGTAAGTCTACACAAAGTTGGAGAATTGCCTGAGATTTTCTATTGAGCAGCTCCCGGAATGAAACAATGTATTTAATTATTGCAGCATTGTATTGTCTTAGAATATTTTTTATTCGAAAGTACATACTTCAAGACATCTTTTCTATAAATATCAATTTGAACCCTAAGCTGAAATCAGCACAATAAATTATTAAAAATTGTTGTCGCACGGTGCGAAATGCCACTCAAATTAGCGATTAATGGAAGGCGATGTTTACATCGCTCTAGCAAGCTGAAATATTTTTTAATTCACTTGAAATTCTAGGAAAAGGTACATTGATGTTTCCTCTAAAGATATACAGAACATTGCAGCAGTTGGTCCCACTGTGCAATGGGGCGATTTAATAAGTTAAAAGTTAAAAGCTTACTGTTGGAATTTAATTTTAAAAACCGCAGAATTATTTTTTATGGTGGATCCGTGTATTGCCATGGTTGCCTTTGTCAAAACGGCTCGGAGCGCCCGGAGCGGAGGGAACCGGAGCGCAAGGTAGTGCAGAGTAGACTAATCTAATTAAAAATATCCCTGAAGACCGAAAGAATTCGAAAAAGGTGAAACTCGTTGAAAACGTGAATATCGTTTTGTAACAGCAGATCTAGTACATACATTCAACAAAATTATGCAATAGGTAATAATTAAAAATTGCATTTAAAAAAAAAAACAAAAATATAACAGAAGATGGGATTTTTAATGGGGGAGCGGGTAAATATTATTATTTATGATCAATAATATGAGCAAAAGGATGGGAAATGTTTTTCAAAAACTCTAATCTACTCATTGCGTTAGTAAAGTACGAGGTAATATAGGCAATTTACGCACTGATAATATATTTCCGCGCTTACCGTAGATTTCTCGAAGCGCTGCCATAATTTCTTCAGTATTTCTGTATTGTATCTAATATGTGTTGTTTATTCTTATTCTTATATATTCCCTCTACCGAATATGAGATTATAGGAACCCTTGACCATCGCACAGTGGGGTATTTGACCCTAAAACCTGGCCAAAACTCAAATTTATTAATTACACAATAGGACCACTGTAATAATTTTTTGGAATAGTACAATAGTTGGGACATCAAACGGTAGTCATTTTAAGATGAAATTTTTAGTAGTTTGGTTACAACGGCACTCGGAATTTTGTCTTCGGTTACATTGCACATTACAGTTCTCGGCGCTTTGAAAAACACCTACTTTTAATCCTCCTAAAAGGCAGTGATACTTTGATTCAGAAGAAGATTTTGATATGGACACTAAAAATGAAGCTATGTAGTCTATTATTACCTAAATACATTAATTTATGGCACAATTTTAAGGCCTCTGTGACGTATAGAAATTGATAATAAAATTTTATTGTTTTTAAAAATATTTTTTATAAATTAGTAAATTAGTTATGTTTCCGGGTTCGTCCGGGTGAAAATTTGAATAGGATAGTTATTCTGACTATCTTAGGAAGTAATCTAGAAAAAAAAAAGTTGCTGAAGTTTAAGATCAACTAGTTAGTTTATAGCTAACTAGATATTACGCCTATCAATACATGTTTTTAATATAAAATTTTTATACAAATATCAGCAATGGATTGCAATTAACAATTTGGGACTATTTAAAATGATTCAAAATGCAATATGCCATTTTGGTATTTATGCAACCGAATTTTATAAATAAAATATTATTACATGTGATTAGGGTAAAACCATAAGCATCCACGAAACATCTTAAATGTATTGCTATATTAAAATTTTTAATATTATTTCCTGTCTACTACATGCTTTTATGCCTTTTTATATAAAAAAACTTAATTTTTCAGTTTTGAGTTTAAGTATTATTTGTGAATTTCTGAGAGTACAGTAAAATATGAATTACTTAATGCAAATCCACAACACCGAATTCCATTGTTCCTCTGCCCAATTCTTGTGAATTAGTGCCCAGCAGGTTAGAGATTGGCTATAGGGGGGGGGGGGATTTGAATTAACAAAAAGGTTGGCATATGCCGGCATTTTAAATTTATTCTTGTAATCGGGTAATATACATATTGAAAGTTTTATAACTTTATTCTGTTATGTTAATTTGCACCCCCAGAAAACCACCCTACTTATCAATGTAATTTTTATCATTATTTTTCCATTAATTTGTAGGTCAAATTCTCAATATATCAAAAGTTTCATAACTTTATTTTGTTATTTTGATTTACACCCCCAGAAAACCACCCCTATTTATCAATGTAATTTTTTAAATTATTTTTCCATGAATTTGTAAGTCAAATTCTCGACATATTGAAAGTTTCATAACTTTATTCTGTTATTTTAATTTGCACCCTCAGAAAACTACCCTATTTATCAATAAAATTTTTTTCATTATTTTTTCTAAAATCTGAAGCATATTTTGAACTCATTTGGTGAGTTTCAGAGTTTTGGCCAGGTTTTAGGGTCAAATACCCCACTGTGCATCGGTGGAAAGTGAAATTGCCCATTTAATAAAACGCACATTTTTAAAAATGTAAAGTGGAAAATAGAAAAAATAGTATAAGAAACTAATATAAAAAAACGTCTTTTATAAGACGTTTTATCGCAGTTGTCCTCCCCACTACGCGGCTTGATTTCTAAACGGATTGCGTGCGACATAAACGACGCGCTTATAAAACTAGTTTCTAAATAATATACTATATTTTTAAACTAATTAATTAAATTAAGTTTTATTATAGCACAGATTGCTATTGTGGCATTTCGAATTTATTAAGTTATTTATTAATTTCAAAATATTACAATATTGATAGGTACATTAGTTGACACTTTATGTAGAGGATATATTAAATACATAATTATATAGTATATAAGGCTACAGGAATAAAACGAGGAATGTCACAAAAGAAAGATATTGAGAAATCTTGATTTTAATATTAATGCTTACCTTGTTTTATACCGGTATAACAAAATTTAAACCTTAAATTTTATGGACATTCATAGTTTTTTCAACAAACATATTTTACCAACCTAAAGTGTCAAAATAAGGTAAGAAATGGGTTTAACGGTTTCATTTTTCAAAATAATGGACATCCCTCGTTTTATTCCTGTAGCCTTCATATTATATAATTTTATAGGCTATAATTACACTTTTTGTAATGAACTATAAAACTAAACTTTTTGCTAATCTTGTAGAGCGTTTAATATAAAGTTTTCCTATAAAACTATTTATCTTGCAAAAATATATTGCCAGTAATTTATTATTTTATTACCTATAACACGGATTATTATGAATCAATTGTATAAAAATTACACACAATCAAAACAGTTTTATAGACTATTACTTGATATTTTTTCATATAAATCTTATTTAATAGAAATGAACTTAAAAAGCAATAAGTTTAAGTAAGATGTATAGTATTTAGTATATGTATATTTGTTAAATATATTAATTAAACAAAACTAAATACAAAGTTAAAATATTAATAGAATTTTACTGTATAAATAAATACGTTGGAAATAATTATTTAAAAAACACTAAGATATTACTTGGTCAATTTTCATAGATTGGGACTAAGAATATATTAATAAAAAGCAGAAATAAATATTATAAGTATTATGAAAATAAAATTTAAAACAAAATTTAAATAATGCGATGATGAAATATACCTTATTTCACGATTACTTTCGATTTTTAGTGGCATATAACTAGGAGAAAGAAAAAATAATATTATAGATTTAAAAAAACCACAAAACACGCTTTTATGACGCACTAAAAATTTTAAAATAATTTTTAATTTATGGTAAATGGAGTATAGTTGGACCATGAGGAGATACGGACCACTCGAAAGGTGCAACTGTCGCGGTAATTAGTGCTTTGTTCGGCTGTATACATGTAGTGGCATCAGTTGCAGGTGATATATGCAAGTAATTATAGGGTACATTTTTTTGTAACAATTGTTCTGAGTGGTCTTCAAAATTATTTATATTTTTTTTTCTTTGTTGAGTTTTTGTATGTTTAGGTAAGTTTAACTTACGGATTTAGGTGTGATAACCATGTATGTGTATTAGTGTAAAAATAACCTAAAGTGGATAAGGTATCACATACGGTTATGTGGGTATTTTCTAGTCCATCTATCCTCTCATTTGAGGAGAGATGGAGCAGTGCTGTACAGAAAGATGGCCTTAGGGTTTTTGTTACAAAAAAAAAGGAATACAATGCCAAGAGGCACTTGTACTGTTGAAAATTTAGATAACACTATTAATGCAGTAATAGCTGGCGATAAGGGCGTAAATGAGCTTATAACGAAGATTGCCGCCTTATCAAAAAAAAAAGATTACTGGATAAAGTATATAATGTGTTTCCGAAAGTTGACAAATCTGCGGTGCTAACGTAAAACAAAAAATCGAAAAAACTGTACGCCAACCTCTTCTACCACACGTAGTCCATCTCTCTTATGCTGGGTAGGAGAGATGGGCTAATTTAACCGTTTATTTTACCTCCAATCAAAACAAAAATTTTTTTGGAGGTAAGGTAATCGAAAAAAAATTTCAAATTTTTTTTTACATTTTCGAGATCATCGTGTTCAGAAACGTAAAGATCTGCAAAAAATAAAGGAACTTTTTCTGTGTCGGTCTGTCGGTCGGTCTGTCGTCAAATTTTGTTTCTCGATTTTTTCCGGAACCGTCCAATCAATCACGACCAAATTTGATATCGTAGTAGGGTTTATGGTAAAAAGGTGAAAATAACGTTTTCGTCGCGATCTGTCAATCTGGAGTACCACTACAAAAAAATATCACAAAATTTTTAAAACAATTTTGTCTTAGGATAGGTTATTTTAAACACCTTGAAAAGCTTTATCCAGAATAGGTGAAATTAAATTTCTATCTGTCATCTGTCAAAAATGACAAGCTGCCAAAGTTTAAACTTCAAGAGTAAATAACTCATGAAGTATTGTAGGGATCTCAACCAAATTTTGTATGTAGGAACATTAGCCCCACAGAACTTCACAGCATATAGAACCGTTTGATAAAAATCAAGAATTCAACATTGAAAAAAAAGATTACTTTTTTTTGCGAAAACTTGAGAAAAGTCCTTGTTCCTCGATTTTCTTCGGCATTTCTGCGTCGATGGCAGTCAAACTTTTTGGACGTATGTTTGGTGGGCTCTAGTGGTGAAAATAAGGTTTTGGAAAAAAAAATTTTACCAGGGCTACCACAATAAAATAAATTTAAATGAAAATGTCTTCGTATCTTCGGAAATGTTGAACCGATTGTGATAAAATTTTGTGTGCTGATAGAGTTTTTAAAATGCAAGCATTGGTGAGGAAACAATTGAGCCAAATGTAAAAGCAAGAAAATTACAGAAAATATTAGCTGAAATCTTATTTTATCTCTTTTTTATGAAAATATATTAGGTGGTTTAGTATATTAATTTCGCAAGTTTGACAACAATAACACAATAATTATTGTTTTATGATTTTCTATTAAGCACGTACATTTTCAATCAATTAAAAAAATAATTATTATTAGCAATTACTGATAATTGACATAGATTTGATCACTTTTTTAAATATTCATATAAATGAATAGTATGTGTTGTATCTCCGGATAAAAATTGGTGTGCTGATGATTGGAGGTATTGCGGCAGAAGTGACAATATTTTTTCTTAATTTTTATAGTTTTACGGCGTTATTGTTAGTTTATTAAAGTTTACCAAATGGACAAGCACTGATTTATGTATGTACTGTATTAAGACCATGTTTTTCTGAGAACTGTCAGAAAACCATCAACACGAATTCAGCCTTGACACCTATAGGAAAGAGGATAATTTTCTGTGTATAATAAAAAAAAAAATTTTCGGATTATCCATTAGTTTTCGAGAAAACGGCATTTGAAAATCAAAATTTTGCATGCATTTTAGATAGGGAATTCATTAACACGAAAGTTCTATTGACGGTGCGTGCGTTCTGATATAGTCTTAGTGTTAGCAGGCAGACGCGATTGTGACATAGTCGGGTGTACATCGGGTGAATTACGCAACATTATGTAATAATTTAAAAAATAAACGCAGAACTCGTTTTTAGGTTAACATCTCGATTGCCTTAGTTGCGTTTGTCAAAACCGACGCTCCGCTACCCTCCGCTCAGGTCCCCTCCGCTCAGGTCCCCTCCGCTCAGGTCCCCTCCGCTCAGGTACCCTCCGCTCCGGGCGCTACGCGCCGTTTTGACAAACGCTGACTCGCTAAAAACATCCCCCTAGGTAGCACAAACTCACCAAAGCTGCAACTCGAAATAGGTGAAACTCGTAAGGGATGTAACTCGTTAGCAACGCTCGATGTGTACCCTACGGTATCACAATCGCGTCTGACTGCCAACACTAAGACTATATCAGAACGCACGCACCATCAATATAACTCAGGAGCGAATCAATTCCCTATGTAAAATACATGTAAAATGTTGATTTTCAAATGCCGTTTTCTCGAAAACTACTGGATAATCCGCATCGAGATGCGGTCTCAAAATGCTCAGAAAATTGTCCTCTTTCTAATAGAAAAAAAAAATCAAAGCCCAACGAGTGTTGATGATTAACTGACAGTAACCGTTTTTTTAATCAATAAAAAAATTATTGGCTTTTTTTTAAAAGGTGGTCCAACTCTACTCCCCTTACCCTAATAAAGACTAAACTAATTCAAAAAGCGTGGAGCGCATTCTGGTTATGTGTTTTTTAATTAATTTTGACCATAGCGTTCCACGCTTTTTGAATTAGTTTATTCTATATTAAATTAAAAATTATTTTAAAATTTTTAGTGCTTCATAAAGCGTGTTTTTTGGTTTTTTTAAAACTATAATATTTTATTTTATTTTATTTTATATTTGTCGTAAATCTTAAGTAGTAAAATAGATTATCCGATTATCTTATTAATACCCGTACTAATAGTTACGGATTAATCCGAGATTTAAGATTAATTCTCGAAATAGCAGCTGTTGCTACGATATGGTCTAAATTCCAGTAATTTCATTGGCAAATCCTAGGATTATCTTGAATTTTTGCTTTAGAAACGCAACGGTAATCCTTGAAGATATGCACAACAATAGAACGACCTCTGTCCGAAAGCATTTTATTAAGAAATCAGCGCAGCGTGCTGTGTACATATACAGTGGGTCAATTTAACTTTCAAGATTTTCTTACATAGTTAGTTAGTTAGTTAGTTACAAGTGAAGCTAATAAAAGCGTGTTAATTAATAATAAAAAAGCAAAACATGCGATTGTGGAAATAATTATACTTACAGTGTATTTTGAATTATCAGAGCCGGAACTAAGGCGTGGCAAGAGAGGCGCTTGCCCCGGGGGCGAGCTAGTTAAGGGGAGCGAAATTTTCAATTTTAAAATTAAATTTAATAAAATCTAAAATAAAAGATATAATTTTAGATATAATTAAGATTAGCAGAATAGCTGTGGCCATTATCCCGCGTAGATCAACTACCTGCTGCTGCGTGCTTAGTCCTTTAAAATTTTTTTAAATAAATTTGCTTCATCAAACCTATTTCTTTGAGAAAATATTTTTGTATCGCGATTTTGTAACTTTACAATAGAGCGCTTGACCTTGAAAATTTAAAAAAATTTTTCCTGCGGCACTATAGGCTGAGAAGTACCTCCCTCCAAACCCCCCAGTGGGGGCGTAAGTTTTAAAGTCGCCACGGGCGCATCATACCCTAGTTCCGGCTCTGGGAATTATCATGGAATTATACAGCTGCAGTTTGGTTTTAAACCGGAGTTTGTTTTGATGATGGAGCAGGAAGTAAAGTGAATTTATTTTAGTGCTTAATTTTCATTTTTAGCCGTTAAGTACGTAGTATTCCTTGAATGTGAGTTTTTCGTCAAGCGTGACACCTAAGTACTTGACGGAAGCAGTATGTTTGATGTCAGTATTATTGATTTGTAATTTTTTGGTGGGTTGGTTGCGTTTGTGGGAAAACGTAGTTAATGTGGTTTTTCCGGCGTTTAGTTTGATTTTCCAGCGGTGGTAGTAGAGTTCAAGTTCATCAAGATGGCATTGTATATAGATGAGAAATGACGTGGTTTCCTTTTTTTCCTTCCGATACGACCGCGGTGTCATCCGCAAGGGGTGTAATTTAGGTGTTGTGCGGTGTTTTGGAATATCATTTACATAGTAAGAAAAGAGCGTGAGAGCAAGGACGGATCCTTGCGAAACCCCAGCGAGAATTGGGTAGAGATGACTAACGAGAACTTGGTAGGAACGATTGTATAGGAAACTTTGTATCATTTTGATTAGATGGGGGGGAAGAGTTTTTTACAATGAGTTTATGGATTAAACGGTCGTGCCATATTGTATCGAACGCTTTTTCGATGTCTAGTGTTGTGACTGCCGTGGATTTATTGAGGTTAAAATTTACCGTGATTATATATAGACGAGCCGCGTGAGTTGGAGTGTCGTACCGTGGTTTGACCGGAATCCTAATTGTTCGGGGAGGATATGTTATGTTAAGTTTTGTGCATTTTAAGCCGTACAAGTATAATTTTTTCTAGGACCTTCGAGAGGGTTTTGCTGGCTTGAGGATTGGAATAACTACAGCTTGTTTCCAAGCGGACGGAAAGTATTGAGTTTTAAGGCACTGATTAATCATATAGTAGATTTGGAGAATTAATTCTCAATTGATTTCTTTGGTAGCCGTTTGAGAATTTGTGATGTGATTTTATCGCGACCAGGGGCTTTTTGTTTTTCAATAAATTGAAAATTTTTTTAATTTCTTTAGGGTTAGTCAAGTCATCGAGAGGTGTTGGGAAGGATGTCTGTTGGAAGAAAAGTAGGGATCGTTGGACCATATTTTTGGTTTGGGGATTAGAGAAGTTTTCGGTGAGCTTATGGTTTTCTAAGTAAGTAATGTCAATAGCGTTTGATTGGCCCGTATTGGTACTTTTGAGTCCTAAAGAAGTTTGAAGGTGGCAAGAATGTTTGCCTTTGAGAGCTTTGGCGATGGTCGAAGGGTTTTTAGAAATTGGGGAGTGCTGTCAGAAAGCGTTTTCTCCCATTTGAGACTTTCGATTTTTGAAATAGAGTTATTGATATCATTGGTAAGTTAATTCATTTGGATTTTGATTACCGGAAAGCGATGGAATTGATAGATTTGCCGAAGTTTATTTCTGTTTTTAATATTTTGGATTAGGTCAGGAGGCAGGGTGAGTTTGAGGGATAATATGGTTTCTTTAGTATTGTTGTTATAGATTTCTGTTAAATTTATTGCAAAGGTGTTTATGATTTCGTTGATTTCTGCATTTGTATGGATTTAGAATTGAGTGGGATGTCGAGTGTGTCGCGCCCAAATTTTTCCCAATTGGTAGTACGCGCTGGTCGTGGAGGAAATATTGGGAGTTGTAGATTCTCTATTTTGATTAATACTGGTAGATGGTCGCAGTTGAGTTTATTTGGAGTTGTCACGTCGTGAATGGTAATGTTGGTGGATAGAGTTCGAGGGATTGTGTAAAATATTGTAAGGGCAATGCGTGAAGTTATTTTTGGGATTCGTTAATAAAACTGGGTTTGCGTTGATGTAATCGTGAAGTCGGGAACCGTTAGAGTTCATGGATTCGTTGTTCCAAGCAAGATGTTGGGTATTAAATTCATGCAGTAGTTGATCCAGTTCCAGTGGGTCAATTGTGTCACCTGGCGAAATATAGTAGTTTACAATACTGAGGTCGTGTATGGTGACAGCTTGTATGTGTTTCCGAGGTTGTCGTGTTTGTTTGTGTCGCGGTCAGGTTTAATTCGTCCGCGACACAAATGAGTAATTCACAGTTGGGGGTTTAACGCCAACAAAATTGGATACATTGTTGATAATGGTACGAATGTTGTAACAATATTAACAATTGTAAGTAATTTAAAAATATAGCGGAAATAAACTAGAGTAAATTATTGCTGGAGGAAATTTTCGCTCATTACTGGCGGTAGAGAGAGTGTATTTTAATGGTGTTTTAATATATTTTTTATATAATGGGGGGTATTTTCCCGCCAGAAAGTTAAGGTGGCAATAACTAGGTGGAGAAAATGTTGCTTTTGCCAAGAGCCCATTTTGTTTTCTTTAATTTTGATCTATTTTTCCTAGGTTTCGAGATGAGATGTAGTATTTTTGGTGAGATTAGAGTTAATTTTTGAAGTGAGTAATATTTTGATTATTTTTGGATTTGATGTCCCTATTTTAGACATAATTCTGGATACGATTGATTTGAATTTGAAGATAATTAATATTTTGGATTATTGATAATATTGTAATCGAGATTGGAAAGAGAAGATCTGATTAGAAGATTGGAATCATAATTGTAATTCATTCGTGTGGAAAATTACAATATATATTAAGTTGAAATTGAAGGTATCAGGGTTAAATTTGATATGGTTCGCACGTGAGCAAGTTATCGCGTTAATTTTGCTGTTTACATTTTATATTCAAAGTTTTGTTTTGAATTATAATTTGAAGTTTGGATTTGAATTTATGTGATTTTAAATTCGCCGGATATAAAAAATTCATTTCAATATACGAGTAATATTAGTATACGAGTAATACGAGCAATATATAAGTAATATTGCTAAAATATTGATTTAGTGATAAATTAGATTAGCTGTATTTAAATGTATAACCGTACAAGACAGACAAAAAAGATGCAAATCTACACATCTGTCTACAAATCTACAAGTGCTGCAAAGGTTAACACCTCACAAAATTCTTTTTTCTTCGTATAGCTAATTTAGATAAGTGGTTAAATCGCGAAATCGAATAAAATTACGTCACGGGATCGAAAAAAATTTGCATTATGTACACAATTTATCGTGTCCACACGGTCCACACATACATAAAGACTACAGTCGGTGAGTGTAACATTACATAATTAAGAGATAATAAGGTGTATGCGGTACGGATGACGTCTAATAAGCGAAAAACTCGGTGTCTATGGCTCATTCCTTAATTTTGTAAAAGCTATTGAAATTAATGCATTAATATAAATAAGAGAACAATAAATTATGACATGAATTTTCATAAGAAGTTAGAACTAACTTATAAGTACCTATAACAAATTAAACCCAAATTAATGCATTTGTTTTGCCTGTTTAAAAATATTTAAAAGTCGTGACCGTAACAACTGATAACCTGAATCTTGATATTTTTGAAAATTAAAAGTAAATTAAAATTAAATTTCGCTAAAGCCATGCAACATTACTTTTACAGGCGAAATGTGTTTTCATAATTTGAAAACATTTCGTTAATTAGCCGAAAAACGAATAGCTCAAAATTAAAAGCGATGAGGTAATTTCCAAATTTGTGAATTAAGATGTTATTCGCTTTTCATGTTATTTAGTAAATTTTTTCATATTTTGATAGTACTTTTTTCGTTAGAAGAATTGCATGGCTCTTGCAAAATTTGATTAATTTATGTTCATAATAGTTTGTTTTATCTCGGTAATACACCTAGTATTTCAGCGACAAAACACAAAATTACATTTCTAGTTTTCCACCGTGAAAAACAAGTAGAAAATTAAACTTTTAAATGTTCATCTGTCGTTAGATTGTTCTGGTGTGGTTAACTGTACAATAGTCTTTTTAATGATTAATATGTATGTGATTATTTGTGTTTGGTAATTTCTCCCTCTTTTTTTAGTGAAAGAACTACCTGCAGAGAAGTTTCTTAAATTTATTGGTATACGACCGAAGCATTACCTGTGGGAATCAAGTTTCGTCTACTTTTCCGGTCTATATCTATAAATAAGAAATAATCTGGCAAATAATTACCACTCACGATCGCTTATTTTGATAGATGAGATTTGTCTTATATTAAACTGCTCATAAACACGACATAAGATTTAATACAGCATCATAATTGGTCAAGTTCACAAATGTTTTTTGAACCACATTTTTTAGCTTACCGCGTGTTGATGGAATGCAGCTAATCTTTTGAGAAGTAACACAATTATTGAATTCTATATATTATATTATGTTTCTTTAATAAATATCTATAGTAGCTTTACAGTTTTGAGTTTAATTTTAATTTAAAATTAAAAAAGTGTAATTTAATTGACTATCTAAATATTCGTGGTTCTCAGGTTTAACTGCCACCATGAATCACAAATTAAATATAGTATTTGCAAGTTTTTGACAACACAAATAAAAATAATTTTTCTATTTAAATATGTTATTTTGATATTCAAGCAGCATTAAGGATAATGCAACATTTGATCACAATCCACAATATAAAATATTCGCCAATACATACTAAATCCACGTCAAGAGCTTTATTTTATGCAATAGCACACTTTAAAAGCACGGGAAATCTTCATCGAAATGTGAAGACCGTTATA
This sequence comes from Cantharis rufa, assembly GCA_947369205.1. Taxonomy (NCBI): domain Eukaryota; kingdom Metazoa; phylum Arthropoda; class Insecta; order Coleoptera; family Cantharidae; genus Cantharis; species Cantharis rufa. The sequence continues at coordinate 14,937,574 of OX376309.1, read as the reverse complement.
TAAGCATATAAGATTATATTATGCGAACAAACCCATACCGCAGTACCCGAAAGGTTTTGGAGCTCATAAGATAATAAATATCCTCTTTAGATCCAAGCTTTTACCACTAAAAACTTTATTACCCTGTATGTTTTTATATAGAAAAACTATTCTATTAATTAATTGTAAGTAGAAACAAATAAATTATTTGAAAACCAAAAATCGCAAGAAATATTGGCAATATTAATCATGAATGATAATTATAGAGCTGAAACGTTTCAAATAATATTACGAATGAAAAAAAATCCAGCAAAAATCATAATGTGAAAAATAAACTCAAGTTCCTATCCCAAAAAGGTTGGCCATTAGAAGGTGTGAAATCCAAAATACATGGGCTAAGTTTTCTGGGCATAAGAAAAAGTAGTGTAGTTGCGAAATAGTAGCAAAAATAGCGAAATAGAAATAGCAAAAGCTAAATAAACCACTATTTTAATAGTCTGTTTCTTAAAATTCCTTTGTTTGTTCCTTTTTTTTTTGTTTCTACATGAGAAGTTTTTTATTCATTTTATTATCTACCAACTTCAACTTCAAAACTTGACCAAATATATTATGTTACGGTCAATGATGTAAATCAGGCGTTGACGTCATAGCCGAACAATGACGTCAATGCCCACTTATGTTGGCCATTAACGTCATTGTCCGGCCATTGACGTGATTGGCAGTTAGCGGTGGACAATGATGTAAATATTTTCATCTGATTGTAATATTTACGTTTTTGGCCGGTCAATGACGTTATTGACCAAAAATGATTGGATAATGATGATTTATAGAATAAATACCATAAGGAACAGCTTAATAGCGATTTGAATTAGAAACTCAATCGGCAAGTGACATTTACAAGTGTTTTGCAAGCATTGTATTCTAATGTATTTTACGTTTTTACGTTGTCGTTTTACGTATTTTACGTTTTCATCATTGACCGTAACATATACATATAATATACATAATATTCTGGATTTTACAACTTGTAAAGACCAAACTGTTTGAGATATGGACTTGGCCTTATCTTTTACGTTAATGTCTTTAAGATATCAATGTGTAAGTCAAAATGAAAGAGTTAATTTTTGATAGGATAATTTTAAAAATTGCGTAATGTAATGAAAAATATCAAATTTGGAATGCACTCATGAAGACCTTTTGTTTGATACTCCAATGGGTTAATAGCTAATGGGGGGAAATAATTTTCGGTCGCACTCTCCTGTGGGTTCAGTAAAACTTTTGTGTATATTTTAATTTTTCCTTTTACTTATAAACAAAGCTTATCATCCTACCAAATTTCAACTTTTCACCTGCACGGGAAGTGTTCTATAATTCAGCTGAGTGAGTGAGTCAGTTAGTAGTAAAATAAACGATTTTTTTTTTAATTTTCCATCTTCGAAACGGTTTTACATAGAACTTTGAATCTAGATATGTATCATCTTAGATGGTTACTTAATAACTGTATAAAATTTTAAATCTCAGGGTGTAAGAATAAAATGTTATAATGGAGGTAAAGTAACAATGAAACATTATTTCCTGTTTATATACACACTGCGTGTTCAGGCCGGAATTTGGCCTGATGATGCGTTCCGACTACGCGACGATAATTTTTATTCATCCATGAGAAATATTATTTTATTACAAATTTTAATGACGGAAAAAATTAATTCTTACAATAAAAAATAATGACAAAAAACATAAGGTTACTGCCTTTGCTACTTTTTGACCCCAAGAATTAAAAGTCTTAAATCGAAACCATTTCTTAGCATTTTCTTATACAGTTTGACAAGATAAATCAAGTACATACAACAAGTATGATATTTAAGGGTTTGTGTGTCTTTTAAGTTGAAAAAATTGATCGTCATTTTGAACCGCTTACGACCGATTCCCCCAAACGAAATCGTGTTTTTCAAACTCTACGCATCAAAATACGTCGATTTAGGTCAAAAAAAGACCATTAAATTTTTGATAATTTTTGAAAAAAATTTAAAGGTTAACCTCTTGGCTACTTTGTGCTCCCAAAAATTAAAAGCCTTAAATCGTAACCCTTTTGGCTTTTTCTTATGCAGCTTGATGAGATAAACCGATTTTGTTAAAGACTTTTGTTATACATATGGATCAATTCACCAAATAAAATCATTTTTACGGGGAGACCCTCGCATATTATATTCAAAATTTGTGGAGATGCTATACAGGGTGACCCAGACCACCCGTATCAGTACTTTTTTTCAAAAACGTTAAGTCGTAGAGAGTTGGGCTAAAAAATTTATTACAAATGCCCTAATGACGAATCTAATGGTGATATTATTATTTCCGGAAAAAGTCGGCATCCAGAGTAGTTTGCTCCAGAAAGTCCAGAAATCCAGAATTTTAAATGGCACCATATGTCGAAAGTGGTATCGTTGGAAAGCTCTTTAAAAAGTAAGCTTTAGGCCTTAATAGCAGCGGTTTCGGAGCTATGACCTTGATATTTTAGAAAAAATTTTTTTTCAACTTTTTCATCACTTTTTTTTTGGTGAAGAAAACTATTTTATTTAAATTAATGTAAAACTGTATCTTGTGGGAAAAATTCTCAGCTTTCGAATAAATACATTCATTTTATTCTAAACTCATCAATAGATCCTTACATATCCAATTAAAGTGGAAAAATCGATTTTTTTTCGGTGTGCGGCGCAAGATACTTCAAATTTGACTTTTTTTTTCCTAAAGCTGAAAGTTGTTTCTACAAAATATATTGTTTTTGCGATGTGCATATTTTTGTTATGTTACAATTAAATTAAACAGCATATTATCCAGTAAGTGTTTTACGATTAAAATTAAATAGTACACTTTCCTCAATTATAAATTTATTTATCTATGAACTATAGTTTCGACTAATCAGTCTTTTTCAATATATTCCTATAAAAAGTTTAAATTAAAATTAAATTAAAATTAAAAACTACCCTGACACCTTACCGTCAAATAAAATTTTACACTCTATACAAATTAATAATTCAAATAGTTCAAAAAACAATAAACCGAGATATAGTGATTTGTTAAAAAATTTCAAAGGTGGGAGTAAAACTTAAATATTCTTGTTCGTTTAAACTGACGTAATTTGGTTTCTTTTGTAATTTTCGGATTTCGAGAAATTCTAGTAAATCCAACGTTTTACCATTTTCTTTCGTTATGTAGTATATTTATACAGGGTTTACCAATACGACGTTTGTTTTTAAATTTTAAATGAAACACATATTTTGGATGAAAATGCTATGGATTTTTATTTATATATAAAGTAGAAGGTCTGCCATTTATGAATGAAAAATAATATCCTTCGAATGCCCACCACGACCACGCTTACAGACATCGATTCTTTCGTCAAAATTTTCAATCACATTTTGGCATAATTGAGGTTCTATCTCACTAATGACACGTTTGATGTTGACTTTTAAGCCCTCAATGGCTTGTGGATTATCCGCATAGACTTGATCTTTCACATAGACCCACAAGAAATAGTCAAACGGTGTAAAATCGCACGATCTGGGGGGCAATTTATTGCTGAATTACGCGAAATTATTCGATCTGGAAATTTGTTTTGCAATAAAGCCATTGTTTCTCTGGCTGTGTGACAAGTGGCGCCATCCTGTTAAAACCACAGATCACTCACATCCATATCATCGATAATAGGCCAAAAAATAATTTGTCAACATGTCCCCAAATGTGGAGAATGTCGTGGAATCGATAAATTTGGACGTTCTTCGACACTTTCACTTACAGCAGCGATATTTTCGCTGGATCGACCCAAACGAATATGTGTTGTTGTTGGTATGTTATATACCAAACCAGTAAACTTAAATTTATCCACCAAATTCTCGATAGCGGTTTCAGAAGACCGATCATGACGACCAAAAATATCGCGAATTTTACGAAATGTGGTTTTCACACATCGACTATTTTCGTAATAGGCTTCAATGATTTTAATACAATTTTTAATTGAAATTGAAAACATTTTCACAAATGGCACAGCTTCTGCTGTACATAGGTCAAAAAACTAAATGCAAGAACTGTCAAAATATCCGAATATGCCCCTATTGAAAAACAAACGTCTTATTGGTAAACCCTGTATTACTTTCATTTATAGATACTCACAAAAGTAGGTTAACATATAAGAAAATTCAAAGAAACGGGCATATAAAGTCTGAAAATCAACACCAAAACACCTTTTTTTTATTTGCAACTCATACATGTACCTTATACCTGGAGATATAAGTACAATCAGCATTTCTGGCGGCGTCAAAACAATTGCATTAGCAATGCAATTCAAAAGCTATTATTTTAAATCTCACAAAAGTAGGTTAACATTATTTTTTCCTATCAATCTTTTGGTATCTGCCCAAGTGCATATAAAGTTTATTGAAGTTATTATATATTTTCAAGTTAATTCAAAGCTTTTCATTGAAAATTTTTCTGAAAAACTCAAAAGAGTTAGAAGATAAACAGGGTAATTTAATTTAAAATTATTTTGCTAAATATTAATATTCATTATTATAGAATTATCAAAATTTAAAGCGCCAGTATGACCAAATTTAAATATTTAACGTTAGAAGAACGTACGTTAATACTGAAAATGTACGGATGTGGCAAAAAAATTCGCGAGATAGCAAAATTATTCGATATATCACCAACTTCGGTTTTTAAAGTTATAAAAGCATTTAAAACCGAAGGTAGAGTAACGGCAATTAAAAGACAAGGACGACCAAGAATCACAACTAAACGGAAGGATCTTAAAATACAAACCATCTCGTCTTCAGATCCTACAATGTCCGCTCCAAAAATTCGTGCAAAAGTGGAAAATTACACCATAAATCGAATATCGACTGAAACAGTAAGACGTCGTCTGCGTGAAGTAAATAGAAACGGTCGAGTTGCTCGCAGAGTACCCTTTGTTAGCAAGATTAATATTAAAAAGAGGATGAAGTTCTATACCAATTACGTTTTAAAACCATCAAATTCTTGGGATAAAATCTTATGGACTGACGAATCAATGATTCGTCTGAAATACAGCCATGGTAGGATGTACGTTTGGAGGAAAACAGCAGAAGTATACTCATATAAGTGTACTAAACCTACACTAAAATCATTAGAAAAGGGATTAATGATTTGGGGGTGTATGTGTTCAGCAGGGGTAGGAAAAATTGTGGTATTAGAAGGAAGAGTCAATGCTGCTGTATATTTAAATCTTTTAAAAGAAGTGATAATACCAGAAGGTAAACGCCTAATTGGTGAAGAATTTATTCAGCAGCAGGACAATGCTCCTATACACCGCGCCAAAATTGTCACCAATTGCCTTAAAGATGTTAATATTAATGTTATGGAGTGGCCACCTCAGAGCCCGGACCTTTATCTTATAGAAAACATCTGGGCTCTGCTTAACTCCGTATCTCAGAAAGATGTCCCAGAAATTTGACTGATATTCGCAGTTTAATAGAAGAAATATGGTTTGCTATTACTCCAACTGAGTGTAATAAGTATACCCAATCATTACCATCAAGATTGGCAACTTTGTCACTTCGAGGGGGTGGACATTGTGGGTATTAACATTTAATTTTGTGTTTGTTAATCTACTTTTGTGACATAAATTTTCAATAGTGTACTGGAATTTTCATATTTTGAACTGAAATATTGTGAAATTTTACATTTTCCTCTTATAATATTTACAAAAATTAACTATTTTAAAATTAAGTTTTTTAATTCTTTGTTTTAGATGATAAGTAACATTGAAAATTAAGATTATAATAAAAAATATACCTTGTTAACCTACTTTTGTGAGTATCTGTATGATGGCCTCTTTCTAATAAATGTTGGGAAACTGCTGAAAATTTATTTTTATTTTGGTGTTCTTTTAATCTAACTTTTAAGTTCCTTCCCGTTTAAACAATATAATTAGCATTATATCCCCCGCAATACCCCTGGGAATATTTCTGGATCTGTCAAAGGCATATGATTGCTTAAATCATGAAGTACTGTTTCGTAGATTATACCAATATGGAATAAGAGGAATCGCGCTAAATTGAATCAAGTCATATTTAACTAAGAGAAGTCAAATAGTTTCAATAGTAAAGGATGGCAAAGAAATAAAGTCTAAAAGCAGAGAATTGACAATTGGAGTTTCCCAAGGAAGCAACATGGGTCCCCTGCTTTTCTTAATATTTCTCAACGATCTAACCAAAATCGGGTTAAACGAGAAAAAAAAACACATTAAAACAACTTATGTCGACGATACTAATATACCTACTTTTGTGGGAAGAAACTTGGCCGGACGTAATCAAAGCAGCAAACGAGCTGTTTACGGAGGTTACACAATGGTTTAAAAAGAATAAAATGATTCTAAATGAGAAAAAAACGAATATAGTGTTATTCAAAACGAGCCATGCAGGTTTTGAGACACCATCAAGTATTAAGATACACCTAGATAAATTTAACATTACAGAAACAACAAAATTTCTGGGTTTAACGGTGGATAATAATCTTAATTGGAAAAAACACATAGAAAATATAATCAGTTCTCTCAATACGACTTTGTATGGAATAAGAACTATAAAGAAATATGTAAGTTTGGCTATCTTGAGAACAGTATATTATGCAAATTTTGAAGCAAAATTGCGATATGGGATTGTTTTCTATGGTGCATGAGATATCAATCAACTTTTTGCGATACAGAAAGCAGCGCTTAGGACAATGTTTGGAATGAATTTTAGAGAAACTTGTAGAGGAAAGTTTAAAGATAACAAATTTCTAACTATATATGGAATCTATTTTCAAGAATGTGTACTTTTTTATACAAGAATAAGAATTTGTTTGAAAAGCATAAAAGTAAAAAACAGTATCACAATACAAGAGGTGGAGATTACACTTTCCCAAAACATAGACTTACGGTTACTGAGAAAAATTGTTACTATGCATGTATTCGTTGCTTCAATAATTTACCGGATTCCATCAAATGTATAAACATAAAAGATAGCTTTAAAAAAGCTGTGTATAATTTGCTAATTGATAGAGAACCATATTGTATAGATGATTGCTTTAACTGAATGGATTGGAAATGTTAAATAATTTGTATTTAAGATTTAGCGGTGTTTTTCTCTGTTTATTTTCTTATCTAATTTGTATAACGTTTTTTCTCTTTTTATTGCACATGCATTTATGTACTGTCAATTTCTTTTGAAAATAAAAACTATTATTATTATTATTATTATTAATTAATTTATATCTGTGTACTATTTAATTTTAACATATTCTCAATCAGCGGCGTGGCGAGGGGTTTTGGCGCCCGGGGCGGTCCCTAAATTTGGCGCCGCCCCATGAGAACAATTTTTTAGTTTGAAACTTGCAAGTTGTCAGAAAAGCTAAAAAAAAAGATCAACGGTATGTTTTTGATCTTTTTTGAAAATTTTTTTGGCGTTTTGCGCTTTTTGACAAATGGCGCCATGGAGTAGCCGCTCCTTTGATCCGTGTCACTCCACGGCCCTGTTTTCAATGGGTTAATATTATGTTATACGTTTATTCGGAATAGTACAATAATTTTCTGTTAAATATTTAAATAAAAATTTTAAAATATTTTAAACTGCTCGCTAAAAAATTGAGCTGATATATTTTTTTGGTGAATATTTCTTATCTAATATCTAAGTATTGTTATATTCACAAAAACAAATATTCACAAAAAAAATAAATAGAGGGAGTTGTGAGCGCCATCTGCATCGTATTAGCTCAATTTTTTAGCGAGCAGTTTGAAATTTTTAAATATTTTAATTTAAATATTTAAAAGAAAATTATTTTACTATTCCGAATAATCGTATAACACTTACCGGATATGATGTTTAATTTAATTGTAATAAAACAAAAAATATGCACATCGCAAAAACAATATATTTTGTAGAAAAAACTCTCAGCTTAAAGAAAAAGTCAAATTTTAAGTATCTTGCGCCTCATACCGAAAAAAATTGATTTTCCCACTATTGAATATATAAGGGTCTATTGATGAGTTTAGGATAAAATGGATATTTTTATTCGAAAGCTGAGAATTTTTCCCACAAGATACAGTTTTACATTAATTTAAATAAAACAGTTTTCCTCACCAAAAAAATTGATGAAAAAGTTGAAAAAAATTTTTTCTAAAATATCAGAAAATCACAACTCCGAAACCGCTGCATATTACGGGCTAAAACTTTCAAAGATTTTCTTTCTTATTATAGAAAATATCTCCACAAATTTTGAACATAATCCGCGAGAGTCGCCCCGTAAAAATGATTTTATTTGGAGGAATGACCCGTATACAATTTCCAATCGTAAATTTATAAATTTGTTTTTTAATATGGTAAATGGTACTTATATTTAAATTATCGACAAGTATGTAATTTTTGTTAATACTAATTTAAATGAATATCTCAATTTCTGCCTTTCATTACTTGTATTTGTATTTGAACTGAAATGAAATTGAATAATTAATAATGCATCTGAAATAATTCAGCATTACTGGAAAGTTTATTTTCAAATTAAATAAACACTGAAACTCAAAGATATTGTTTACACTTTATCTTAAAATACGTATTAATTTTGATTTACTCTTTATGTAATATAGGGAATATATATTTAAACGTATAAATTCATTTTGGGATATTAACATAATCACAGTGTTTTTTGTTGCTGGCTGTTATTCAATAATATTTGAGGTTTATTATTGTTGTTGTTCTTTTCACCTTATCTTGTTCTCACTTTGACTCAGTTAATACCTGTTCGGCTCAGCTCACTTTGTCTCAGTTGTGTAATTGAGATGGAAATAAAATAGGTAAAAAAAATACAGCTATTGTGCTATTGTCGATAAGTCGTAAATATACTTTTTCTTGTTTTATTATTTTTTGATTTGAATATAATTTTGATACAAAATAATGAAATCGATAAAAAATATTAAATATTTTTAATACAATTTTTAATTTTTTAAATAACTATTTTTGGTTTTGGGATGGGAGGGCACGTACTACTATGCCCTTTAAGACAAACCGCTATTGTGTACAAACAGGTATTGTACCGATGCACAAGAAATATTAGTATGGCGTCAACGAAGTATAATGATGAAGTCGAATATAGTTAATTATTTAAAATAGATAGTTTTACTAATGAACCCCAAATATAACAATGTGAAAGAAGCTTATATCGGTATGTCATTAATCAATTTATGAATTCAAAATCTTTCAGAGCAATAAATTATATCACTGCTTAAAATTTGTATATACTGCCTACTATAATTTACATATTTACATGTCAATAACCATATTTATAGTGATGTAATTTTTTTATTTTAGGTAAGCCAAAATTGAAAATGAAGACGTAATGGAAGACTCAATTTCCGACGGACGCACATATACTACTAATCATTAGCTTTTACGTTATAGCTAACTTTAAAAGAGTTTGTAATCTTACCCTTTTGTTGACTGTAGTGGTAAGAATAGTATATTCTGAAACAAGTTTGGAATTAGGCATATTCCACACGAGGGAAAAGTTTGTCACTCGAGCCGACAGGCGAGGGTGACGGTTCACGAGTGCGGAATAGCCATTCCAAACGTGTTTCAGACTATACTTTCTATACGACTATTAAAATAATAAGCTGTATAAGTTTTGACCGTAATTAGAATTTGTAAAAATGAGAAATTTTTTTTGTTCGCGATCGATCTGAATTTTTGCACACGCTTTCCTACCGTTACTTCACTAGGGGAGAGTTGAGGCGAGGGGGGGAGAAGTTTTTGCTCAGTTTTTTGATATCTAACGCCGTTTTCGAGTTATTGCTAATTCAAGTTTGTGTGGCGGAAACGCAGCAATAACTCAAGAACGGCGCTAGATATCGAAAAACTGAGCAAAAAATTGTCCCCCCTCGTACACACTCCTTGTGAATTATCGGTAGGAAAATATGTGCAAAAATTCAGATCGATCGCACGCAAAAAAGTTTACTCATTTGACAAACTTGATTTTTGTTGATGTGTAAATAAATTGAGTTCAAAAATTTGGTAATAGATGTCACTTCAAATAGTAGTCTATTCTTTGCTCTAATTGGTCTAATCTGTGTGAGAATAATTATTCTCGCACCGATATCGGTGTGAGAATAAAAAAAAAGAAAGAATGTAGATATTCTATATTTAAAAATAGAATCAGAATGCCCACATTCTATGATAGTCGTATAGAAAGTCTATTTTTTGTGCTCAACTTGCTTTTCTTGTTAAGAATGGGGCCGAATGCAGCCATTGCACCCTGGCTTTTGTTGTGGTTTGCTTGGTGTGAGCTACCCACCTACGTACAGACAATTTATGTGTGTCCCAAACATTTTTAATTTTACCTGGGGGAATTTCCTGCTATTTGCCCTATTAGCAGTTGACCTGGTGAAAAATGTGACCGTGCTTTTGGTTGGGTTCACCCCGATTCGCCAGACACGGCACCATGCTTCTAATTTGTTTAGTAGAAATTAGAAAATAGAAACTACATCTTGTAATTTCTCGGCAATAACTTTGGGACTTTTGAAGCTCACGTAGTACGCGATGTCGGCCGCGTACAGCATGAGCTGCGCCGAGGGAGTCGTGTGGGAGGTGATGAGTTTTGGAACATCCTATAAGGAATGTGTAGAGGTTGGACGATAAGATTGAGCCTTGAGAGATTCTTGCTTCTATGTTACGTTCGTACGATTTTGCATCGTCCACCCTTATTCTAAATTTCCGGCCCGACAGAATGGACGCTATCAGCCGCCAAGTGCTGAGTCGATACCGCCGTGGATGAGCTTATAGATTAAGCCCCGAGGCCACACCTTATCGAAGGCTTTGATGACAACGAGGAACACTGCTCCCGTTGCCTGATTTTGATTCCACAGTGCAACGTGATATGTTCCACTAGCCTGAGCACTTGGTTGGAAACCAAACTGCTGGTCCGGGATTGCTTGGTTTTCTGCCAGAGCCGTGTTTAGTTTGGATTTTATAATTTTTTTTGGCTAGCTTACCGAGTGCGGGAAGGAGGCTAATAGACCTATATGACACAGCAAAACTCGGATTATGTCAAGGCTTGCGGAGCATAGTGACGTCGGCCACTTTCCAACGATATGGAAAATGCTCCAGTTGCAGAACAGCATTGAGGATGCATGTAACTGCCGCCACTCCCACTCTGGGGAGTTCATTTTCTGTAATGTTTTTTATTGTGGTTTTTACTTCGTTTATTGAGAAGCTCAATGGGTGTGTCGTGTTTTCTGGTTATGTGTTCCTTCCCAAATCAAGCCACGACCTCAGTTTGGATCCTTTCTATGTGGTCGAGGTGAAAATGTTAATCACCGAGCGGATGCAAGTCAACTGACGCGAGTCACCCTCTGTACAGTTCCTAGTCTCCGTAGACCCATTCGGAGCACACGCACCGTCGACAGATTGAATAATTGTTAATGTACTTTCTATGCAAAAAATTAAAATTAATTCCTTAGTAAATCCATATTTGGAGTTCATTCATAATTTAACCACTTGATTATAACGTCCTCTTTCACAAGAATTTTAGTGATGTTTATAAAATCCTCTGGGCCCGGTTAGGGTTTACCCCAATTAACTAAAAGTGATAATAAAATGCGATTGAATACAATGGACCTTGCACCTTTTGAAATGTCACTCTTATTATCAATAAGATTCAAATATTTTATACTTGTGAACCATATGATACAAGTAGGTCTTTTGTTAGGTTAATTTCATTTTATAAGAATCTTGAACAGAGTAGCTTATAAACTATTATTGCACTGTGAAGAAAGATTTGTCGCTCTACTAAACAGAGCTATTAGTAGCTATAACCCCAACTGAGTTTTGTTTTGCTGCTATAACAAATGTTTTATTTCTGCAACAAATTTTCTGTTACCATATCAAAGTTGTTTTCTATTCAGTATAAAAGATTAATTGATTTACTAAATTTTTTATTTCTGAATAGAGAAAACTTTGTTATGGTTTCAGAAAATTTGTTGCAGCTACGAAAATAGTGATGGACACGAGACGAGACGAGACGAGACTTGACTGGTCTCGTCTCGTCTCGAACGTTTCAAGATGGGTCTCGTCTCGAATCTCGTCTCGTCTCGAAAAGTCTCGTCTTGTTTGAGAAAGTCTCGTCTCGTCTCGAAAAGTCTCGTCGGTCTCGTCTGATTCAAATTGATTTTTAACGAACTAAACGAACCGTCATTTTATTAAATGTATTGATTTTGAGATCTATTTTTATTTTCAGTTCAAGTATTTTAAATCATTTTGGAATACAAAATTAGTAATAACGAACTCTCGGTAATACTAAAAACATTTATTAAAATAAAATAAAGAATATTGCACATTAATCTACATAAATAAATGTGTAAAATCAGTAATAATAAGTAATTATAAGTATGAACAATTAGCATACAATTTATGTTTTTCGTATAAGGGCTTAGTTACCCCATCATTTAGGCATATAGAGATTCTCCGTGGCTGTATATTAGAGGCCCTACTGTCCCTCTACCCTAGGATTAGGATTGGAAGACCGAGTTAAGAAATTCTGTCAAGTCCGAGATTCGAACCCAGAATTTCCGCTCTGACACCAATCCACGGCTGTTCCCTCATAGTTCCCTCTACCCTAATTAACAGGTCAAGAAGTCGCGTCGGCACGAATTATTTAATTAGGTTTTACTATCGTGGATGATTGAGTTACATAGAACATTGAAACTGCTGAAACCTAATATTTTTTATGACGCATGCATAACGGCCTAACAAAAGAAATACATATTAATCTTAATAGGAATTAATTAATATTTTCGTTAGTTAGTACAACAATGTCCTATTCTCCCAATATGTAAAATGATTGGAATTACTGGGAGACGTAGTCTTATTATATTTTTAACCCGCGACATAAACAGAGCGGTGTTGAAAAGTGTCAAGCCTAGTATGCCTATGTAATATGTGTTAACTTTAACTGTAAACTCTTACGTAATATGAAACTAAGTAAATATAGATAAAATTTCGAGACGAGACGAGACTTTTTTTTATTAGTCTCGTCTCGTCTCGAACTTTTCATGGTCTCGTCTCGAGTCTCGTCTCGCTGTTAAAAAGTGGTCTCGTCTCGTGTCCATCACTATACGAAAAGGTCTACTGAGTTTAAAGCTACTAAACGTTATGTTTTTTCACAGTGCACAGTGGGACCAACGCTCGGAAAAGTGGCCAAATAGTATATTAAGAAACTAGTTTTATAAGTGTCGTTTGTAACGCACGCAATCCGTTTAGAAAACGAACCGCGTAGCGGGGAGTTATCTAAAGGATAAGTGCGATAAAACGTCTTATAAAACGAGTTTCTTATACAATTTTTTCTATTTTGCGCTTTACACCAACGATTTTACCTGGAACTACCTATCAGTTTTTACTTTTCTAGAGATTAGATTTGTAATATTCTTGTTGCTTAAAAATTTAATAAAATTCAAAACCAAACATCATTTACCTGCTGTTTAGGGATAAGTACATAGATAGGAATTCGAGTACGGATAATAATAAATATTATAGCCGAAAATACAAACAACTTTCTATTGTTGTAAAAAATAAAAAATTATTGCTTGATATGACGCTAAATTTTCAAACAATGAAAGAAAAAACAATTTAAATTAAATTTAGTTTACATTTTTAAAGTTTAATAAAATGTATGCATTATTACCTATTTCCAGAAGTTTTCAGTAATAACAATACTTTGTAAACGCTCCTTTACCTAAGTTTATTACCTTTACTAAAATCCGAACTCTGATAATTCTTGTAAAATTAGAGATGCACTATTTTAACTATTGGTTAAATGTATTTATGTGTAGACAGCCTGATGGCAGCCCTTAAATTTAAAAATGCAACTATGTCTATTTTATTATATTTTGAAGGTTAAAAAACTTTAAACCTAAAACAACACAATTTGGAATTTTTTTATTAATTTTTCCGTGTTTTTCCACACCGCCAATTGCACATTTTCGCTATCTAGAATTTACCGTATATGCTATACTTTCGATAGTGTTTGATGAAAAAACATTTGTAGCAGCAAGTGACATTTTTCAATTTTTATTTATTTGAAATATCATCAACAAAAGCTTTTCGTTGCTACAACATAGTATTTTAGTAGGCATAGGGGCACTTGGGCTGACCTCATTTGACCCCGTATCAATGACCTTGAGGTCAAGGCCGGTATATACTGGTATATATATACCGATATATATACCGGTACGGTACGGTGCGGTATACCGGTATATACCGGTACGGTACGGTGCGGTATACCGGTATATACCGGCCTTGACCTCAAGGTCATTGATTCGGGGTCAAATGAGGTCAGCCCAAGTGCCCCTATGCCTACTTATTTTATTCAATCAACTAATTTATTTCTTTTTAGATATAATAATATGTTGTTGATTGAGGTCTTTTCGTGATGAAAAATTTAAGGCGGTGCTGGTAAATTTTGCTGCGATTTGTTTCTAATAAAAAATTAGTTGCTATTACAATTTTTTTTCTCGGTGTGGCTGCTCCTGGTAGTACATGTTAACCAAACATTTTTGTTGCAACATTGCCATTTAGCTTGTCCAACAGTAGCGTAGCCAGGGGGCACGGGAGCACGTGCCCCCCCGCCCCAAATGGATTTCACAATATATTTGTTTAACGTATAAAAATTAAAAATGAAATTTTTTTTGAAGAGAAATTTATTTCTATACTCGTATAAGCGTATAATATTTAATAAAATATATTTACTCTATATTGTTTAATGTTTCCTGCGTAATTAGAACTGCAACGCGCCCATGAAGATCAGTTTCTCGAAGTCGACGTTTCACCGTACTATAATAGTTAAAATCTTTTTTTGCGTCCTCGATTCACTTCAGAAGTAATTTATGGCTTTATGATACTGTAAGTTTAAAAAAAAAAAATATATTTCGCTTACTTAATAACCGAATTCGTAAATCTTCAGCAACTGTTGTTTGTCTAGATGGTCTTGGACGATTTAGATCCTCTAAACTAGATACTTCGATATCGGTAATACGGTCGAACTTTCAAATTAGTTTCATTTTAGCACTTTTACTTTTAAACACAATAGAGATGCAGTCAATGAAAGCTTATTCCCCTTAGAAATTGACAAATGTAACGCCCTAATTTTATAACGTACAAAAATATTGAAGTAATTGTACCAAAATTATATTGTCACAACAATAAATTGTCGGAAAGCCTTCATCATATCGATAACCAAAACAGCAAACTACCTCGCAGTGGTAGAATTTTACCAAATGCGTATGTGCGGTAAATTTTACACCAAAACAAAGTAGCCTCAAATAAACTCAAATAGAAATAAGCAAATCCATAAGAAAAATAGATATTATTATAAGATTGTTAAATTGTTTAAATATAAATTATTAACTTGTGAGAATAATAATAAGATAAAACTTTAAAATATAACAAGTTAAATAAACTTCAATAATTGGAAATTCAATTTGAGCTTTCAGCGATGGTAATCGCCTTCGTCAGAATGTTTATTACCATCGCTGAAAGCTCAAATTGAATTTCCAATTATTGAAGTTTATTTAACTTGTTATATTTTAAAGTTTTATCTTATGATTGTTAAATTGTTAAATAAAAAAACTAAAATAATGTTATAATATTAAATATAAATAAATAAACACATTTTTATCGCGATTTTTCAAGGTCAAGCCCTGTAATGTAAAATTACAGGGCTTGACCTTGAAAATTTCACAAATTTTTGCCTGCGGCGCTTTTAGCTTGCGCCAACAATTTTGTGCCCCCCTAAATGAAAATCCTAGCTACGCCACTGTTGTCCATTCTGCAATCTTTTTTTACCCAACTTAAAAACACCAATACGAGTGATCTGTGAGACCCCGTACATCTCCTCTTAACAGGATTATATTTTTGACCAGTTTACTTGTCCATAGCAGCAGCGCGCAGCGGTAAAATTTACATATGGGATTAGGTCTACCATACATCTATGGAAAAAAGAATCGCCGATTTATTTTGTAAGTCGGAGTTCTTTTATTATATGGGTATACACTATTTCTGCGAATTCACTAATTGTATAAACTGTAATATTTACTATAAATTTAATTAAAGTATTTTTTGCAAAAATTAAATTATGATCGCGGTAAAAAGTTATGTTACAAGTTGATCAACTTAAAATTGTTAATTTGATGCTAAATAAGTTTATAAGTAGCTGTGGTAATTATTTATTTTAAAGTTGCTATGACAATTTGTATGATAACAAAAGCTTTAGAAAGCTTATTATGGAAATACGCGCTGAATTAATTAGCAAGTTCTTGAGTGAGAAAATGTTTTCTTTATAGTAATTTTGTCAAGATGCTCGTGTAAGACGTTTAACGATTAACTTATTGTAACTTGTAGTTAACCAAATTGCTATAGTCACGTCCGTCTCGACGCTTCAGAATATCCAATCGAAAATCCGGGTTTCTTCAACGTGAGTATAATATAATAGGAAATGTATTGTTTTCCAACTTTTTCAGCAATACATTTAAAATTGAAGCCGCATTTTTCGTTAAAGTATAAGTAAAAACAAAAAATTTTCATACAAAAATAAGCATTTTTAAATTAAAATTATTGTTAAAAAGTTTTATCAACTTATAAATTTAAAAGCAGGCTGTGATTTTTAATAGAGTTTTTATTTCAATTCAAAATATTTTATTCTGGATAAATCACCATACATCTTTTAGAATCACGTGTCTACCTCATTGATATTCCAAATACGCACACCAAGTTTCAAAATTTTTTACATGATTTTCGATTTTTCACAGCTCGTATTTATTGGCAATATTATATAAATTGTACGATAAAATTTCAGCTGAACTAATCAAGTAAAGTAAATTTTGTTGATCACTTAAGCATTTTTGGTTTCAAAAAATTTACATTCTTTAAGAACGATTTAAATGTGGTCTACAAACTGTGAAACAAATAGCCCAATTAATTGTTTTATTGGTACCATTTAAAATTCAAAGTGAAAGCGATATTTATTCTACTTTAACAGAGCTTTAGATTGAACAAAATTTGTTCGGTAATCTACTTTATTGAAATTAAGATGCAAATTATCTAAAACATTAAATATAGTATTAAATGCAAATTATAATACGTAGTAATACTTTTAAATTTCGAAAATAATATTTAATTTTAGGGATTTTAAATTCAAAAAATTTAATAAAAAAATGTAAATTTTAAACTGCTTAGAAAACGTTATACACCGGGTGACTGATCTCATATCGGATTATAGGGAAATAACATAAGAAATTGATTTTTTTTTAAATTCTTGTTGAAACACGATATTTAGCTCCTCTGGGTTCCGCTTCATAACCATGGTTAAATAACTGGTGGTTTGCAACGGAAGCCATTCCGGTTGTGGTCCAAAATCTTAAATTAATTTATTTCCACCTGATGGATTTCTACAAAACTATCTCTTCAAATGGATGATGTTTGTTTATAAACTCAACAATGGCAACCGCGACGTAATACACCTTTAAAGTACCCAATGTTGGTCCTGGTACTAGAGCTGCCGGTCCTTCTTTGATTTGGTCAATCTTCTTTATAATTATTTTGTCCATTACTTTATTTTCCTGCTCCTCATCCTCTTCTACTTTCGGTTCAATTTCCTTGCAATTTTTCGTTGCTTCAAACTCGTAAAATTCCATAATTTTGTTTTCTTGATCTTCATCCCTTTTTAATTTCGACTCCTTATTTTTTTCTTCAAGTTTAGTTTCATTAAATTCCTCCTTAATTTCCAATTTGTTTTCTTTCAATTTACTATTTTTAAAATTTCTGTTTTCTTGTTTATCTTTATCCATGTCCATTATTGTATTTTTTTGATCTTCATGCTCTTCTAGTTTTAGCTCCATTGTATCTGTATTTTTACTTATTTTATCATAATTTGTTTGAATATATTTTTTAATTCCAATATATTTTCTTGCATATTCGAGATAAAATAAAAAAAGTTATTTTGGATCACGACAATGTGTATCGACTGTTCCCAAGCCAAAACTGAAGCGGGACCACATTTTAAATGTGGGATCAGAAGAAATTGCACCAATAACATAATAAAATAAATACGAAGAAATAATAAATATCTTAAAACAAATGATAAACAGAAAATGTTCTGAATAAAATTGAGTTACATCAGAAATGCTGAAAATGGGAGAAGAAACTTTGTTGTCGGCAATCCCAATACTACAAATAAATGTTTAGAAGAGAGACAGATCCCGATAGGATGGTGCAATGCAGAGATATCACTGATTTTAAAAAAAGGAGATACATCAGATATGGAAACTACTGACTTTTTACTACCGAACTAAAGCAAATTATTAGTTTGCTGTCACAGATAAACTACGTACAACATAACAAATTGCTTGGAGAGAAAATTTGACTTTTGTCGACCAGTAGAACAGGCGGATTTCAAGAAGAATTTTAGTACAAAGAACCATGTCGGTGCGCTTACTGATAGAAAGCCAATGAAGACATACTTATAACATTCAATTGCAACTAGCGTTCGTAGACTTCCACAAGTCTTGGTCTCACGTGTACCCTACAATGTATATAATAAAAAAATACTACAAATCATCTGAGAGAGACCCAGGGGGTGATGGAGGCAATAATGATGGGCATCTTTCTGAAAGAAAGATGGTTAAGACGATTAAGACGGATATGGTTCGACGAGTGGTCAAGCTGGAGTGGCGCTGGACTGGACATGTGGCACGACAGGAAAGAGATCAATGGACACTGAATATTGAACAATGGCGACTAAGGGAAACGAAAAGAAGCGTGGGATGGCCGCAGAGAAGATGAAGAGACGACATAAAAAAATCGGCGGGTACGAGCTGGCAAAGCTAGGATAGAGAAAAATGAAAGAAAAATGAGAGGCCTACCTTCAGAAGTGGACAGATATTGGCTGAAGAAGAAAAAGATTTAGTTTTTAGCTAAATTCCCCTCTTCAAATATTATTAACTTAAAGTTTTATGACAGCACATTTCATTTTGCCGCTACTGTATATATCTTTCTGTATATATCATCTCATGGTATTCTCATTTTATGACCCACACATATGGTGTATTTCTTGGTTTATCGTCTTCAAATTTCCACTTCTTGCCAGACTGATCATAAATTTTATGTTTTTCAACATTTATTTTAAGATCTACATTTTCGTTACATTGTCATAACACAATATCGTCGGTATACTTCAAATAGTAGAGCATTTCTCCATTTATATTTATTTCAAATTTCTCTTATTCTGTCTTTTTAAATACATATTCTAGAGCAGCTGTGAATAATTTTGGAGAGATGGTATTGCCTTGTCTCACTCCGCACTCTATTTTAATCTTTTCCGTTGTAGTCCCAAAAAGCTTTATGCGCGATGTTGCAGTTTTGTATATATCTTTTATTAGTCCTGAATGTCTATAATCTATTCTACTTTGATAGAAAACTTCTAGTATTGCTTTAAATTCCACCACATCAAACATCCTTCGATAGGTTCTTATAATATTCTTGTTTGAAAGATAAAATTTTAATTTTAATTTAATTTTCAATTTGCTCTTATAAGCTTTGATTTTTTTTAATAGTTTAACAATTTATTTCTAAATAAACTTTAATAAATTAATAAATTGATAATAAATATATAAAAAAATTATTTTATTTATTTATATAACATGTACATCCTAATTGGCAAAGCTGGTATAAAGATAAAATATTACATTAAATTAAAAAACTTTTTTTTTAAGTTAGTAAAATGTGTACGAAATATGTTTGTTTTTTACAGTCCTTATAACAAAATGTCCGTTCCTAGTAACCTGGACTATTCTTTGTTTTTGCTCTCGTTGGCTTCTAGCTCACTCATGTCAGACCAAAAAGAAATAAATATTGGACGGTATGCGTGTTGCTACCGCAGTGTTATCTTCTTTTCCTTTATGGTGGCCTATATTTCCAAATTTTAATGTTAGTTGACTTTCTCCTCTACTTTTCACCTTGCTCGGTCCTGCAACCTCCCACTTTATAAGTGCAAATTCTCCTTTCATTTCTTTTAGAGTACACTCTGTTGATGATATTCTCACATTATATTTTGCGATATGCAGTATGATAACTTTTGATAACCCAAGAATTCTTCTCACTCTCTGCCCGATGTTCTTAAATCCAACTACCACCGGAGTCTCGGAAACCATCAGGCTTCCGGGAACTGAAAGCCATTTATTTGCTGTGTATTGCACAATCTTACCTCATTATATCCTCTGGACATTTAAAAAAAATATTTTAATCAAATATTTAGTTATTTGAAGTCAAACGTTTTGCCCCACTTTTTATCCTCCTTGCGAGAGAAGGGTTGTCATGGCGGAGGCCGATACGTATTTTTCTAAGTGATGTTCGGGCATGAAGGAACATATTTACAAATGTTCAATAATGCTACAATTTTTTCTATCTAAACTAATATTTCCTTAACTTAAAACGTTGAAAACAAGTCGAGTACACAATGCTTCTACACTGCAAAAGAATGTTATTATGTAGTTTTTAAATAATCATCCCAAACAATTAAGTGACAAGTTCACGGTAGATTTCACTTTGAAGAGAACGCAAAATCAAAGACAAGAAATAACTGAACCATTAAATTCCATGGTGAGTGCTAAGAACGATTGGAGGCAATGCAGAAAAACTTGGCAAAATATGAAGCTAAAGGCAAAATAATAACATCTTCATAAAAAATTACACTGGCGGAACTGGAAAAAATCAAGAAATAAAAGATTGAGTAAACTTGATAAAAAACCTTTTTGAACTTAATAAATTCAATTACCGTAAATGGCCTAGCAGATACGCAGAAATCTATAGTGAGTTTCGACATACCACTACCAGAAAAAACGTCATTCGTCAATTGAAAATAAATATTTAGAAGATTTATCTATCCAGAAACACTTTGAGTCCAGACATTGGTGGCAGAAGGAATTTCAAGACATCGAATGAAGTCGCAAAACTGCAACACGGTATTTTTGCAAGTGAAATGTTTATAGAACTATGCAAAAACAAAACTTGTACGACAAAAAAACTGGATCTGCTAAAAGAAGTAATTACAGATGGAAAAAAAACTACAGATGAAAAAAAACACTTCAATAGTATAAAAATTATGACATGTTCGTCCGCCCGTGTGTTTCAAATTCTCGTTTGTTAAGTTCATAACTTCTTAAATTTGAAACATGCGGGTCAGAGCACAAAGCTTCTTGCTATGCTTTTAGAACTTTACAACAGATCAACAGATACATTTTATTATTATTATTTTAGGGTATCGCCCCTTGAGTAAACAAGGTGGAAGTCGGATGACTGCAGTTCTAAGGCTTCATCTATATAAGTTACCTTTCCAGTTTAAGTGTAAAGAAAACCTCGCATTAACTCATTAATCCAAATTAAGCGCAGATAATACGTATACCAACCTTAACATTATCTTTTCATGTCGGCTTTTCCTGTTTATTTTTGACAAGTGACGACCGCAAAAACATGTTCCATGTTAAAATTTCAAAACTTCCAGAGATTATAGATAAGAAATTTAAATAATTAAATAATATTCATAATTATTTAAAATTACAAAATATAATTTTTGATTGTTGCAACTTTCGTCTTATTAAAATTCATAAAAAATAAATAGAAATCTATTAAAATTTATCTCAATATATGTACATAGTTGTTGCATTATTTAATTATTTAAAGCAAACTGCCTATATGCAACTTTCATACTATCGCATACGATCAAAAATTGGCATGGTTTAACCCAGACGTTGCCGTTCGAGTGGTTTTTGTGCGAAAGTATTCGTTGATGATTGGACAAAGTTTCGCATGCGAATGAATTCGAGCGATGTTGGGAATAGGGCATCTGAAATAATGAATATTTGATTTAATTTTTATCAAGTTCTTTAGAAAAGTAGGACATATTTCTTAAAATTATTTCATAATTATTATACACTTAATTCTCGACTATATTTTTATATTGAGCACACCAACCAATGGCTGCGTAGGAGAATGAGGGAGTATGTTCCACCTATCCTCAGGATAAGATAATAAGCAGAAATCTACTGCGATTGCTGAAAATATCTTACTCAATGGGCATTATGCAGATTTCAAAAATGCCAAAATAATTAAATCAGTTACCAATAATACGATAGTTATAAATAATTACAAATAATTAAAACTTCTTCTAGGTGGTTTCTTAACTTTTTGATATCAGAACCAAACAAAAAAATTTATTACCTATTGAGAAACGAGAAACGACAATACGTTTTATTTTGGTTTCCATATACGCATATGAGTATTATTAATCACATAAATAAATTTCTAAAACAATATCTTTCGCAGAAAAATCAAATTATTAAATTTTATTAGTGTTTATTTAACTTTTGAATTAATTTTTTTTTATTTTATTATATTTTCATCATTATGAATATGTATAAGTTTAACTGTTTTTGAATTTTAATTTCTGCTTGAAGAGAATAAATACATTTTTGAATTTTTATTAATATTGAAATTAAAAATGGTTAGTACAGATGAACCACTCTAAGAAAAGCTCTGAAGGGGTGTAGCTGGCGCTGGCGTATTTAAATATGTACACTCAAATGAAAATTAAAATGCATTCTAACCTAAAAAAGTACTTACCAAATAATGTTTAATTAAATTGATTTATTAAAATAGCTAAGAAAGATTTGTTCTAAAGAAAACACTTTTCTGTAGACAATAAAGCTCAAATATGAATAACACGAAAACGAACAAGACAAAAAATTAGCACAATGACAATTGACACACAATGATTTGTAACTTGTGCAACAGAATGTACTTGAGAAATAACTCGATGTTCATTCGCGATTTACATTAAGAATACGCCACTCTGCGGAATAATTTCAAACTAAGTCAAAGCGTATGATTCAATTGCATTTTACGTGATATTTTACTCAAAAGCATTTGTTTACGCGTATTTATCAACCAATTTGGTGAATTATGTTTTAATTATTAAGTTGGTAAATAATTTATTGGTAGGTGGTGCACATATAGTAGTGTTTTTGTACCAATTACTTCAATCTAGTAAATAATCTTTTTAAAATACTAATACAGGGCGTTTTCTGCTTCAGCACACATAATAAAGGTGAAAGATCACTAATTAACAAACCAAATGACAAAAAATTTAAGAACACACTAAACTTTTTGTAAAATTTAACTATAAAAACATTGAAGTGTACGCTTTAATCCTACCATGTTGTTGGTGATAACAGCGCCCCCAACGTTAATGTAAATCGCCAATTGGTTCATTCAAATTTTTATCAAATTAGTTGACATATTTTCCAGAGCTTTTCTTAGCTTGGTGGCACTGTACACAGCAATGTATTTTCTCAGTTCAACAAAGTTGGGCAAATTTGTAGTTATTATTAAATGGTGACCCGTCAAAATAGCTCCGACAAAATAGCCCGATAACAAAATAGCTCCGACAAAATAGCTCAATGACAAAGCAGCCCCGACATCATAGCCCAACGACATAATAGCCCCGACATTTACAAATATAGGTACTAATAGAAACGGAACAATTTTTGTAAATGTTACCAAATTATGCCTTTAATTAGACATGTCTTTTATAAGACATAATACAGGGAATTTTTCCACCCTCCACCCTGAAACGAGTTTCTCCTCTTTCGAGTTCCACCTTTGGCGAGTTCTTTCGGTCTTCAGGGTCTTTTAGATAGATTAGATTAGACAACCATGGCAATACACGATCTACCATAAAAAATAGTTCTGCGGTGCAATTTTGAAAAAATAAAGTTTATAATATTAATCTATTAAATTCTATTACAAGTAATACCGTACTTATCGTAATACCGTACCTAGATTTGCGCAAATAATATTAAAATTAATCCCGTACTTACCGTAAGGGCACCTACATTTGCGCAATTTACATTTCAGATTACTATCGACCTCTTTGCTTGGAGCGCTTTTTACAATTATTTTATTTTTACACCTGCTAAATTTGCGAAATTCACATTCACCCATCTTCACTGCTCATCAATTTGTATTGAAAAAATTTTAAAAACTTGTGCTATCGAGCTATTTTGTCGGGGCTCTTTTGTCGGAGCTGTTTTGACGGGGCTATTTTGTCGGGGCTATTTTGAACGGGGCTATTTTGTCGGGGTACCTTATTAAATATACTCAAGAGCTATTTATTCTTCTATTCTTCTATAATTCTATCCGTAACGTACCTCCGATTGGTTTAGTTATTTATCAATCAAAAAATTTAATAAATAAAAATAAAAATTAATAATAATAAACAAATCATTCAAACATATTTGAACTCAAATATATTATTAATATACTACCTATATATTAATAAATATAATATATTTATTATATGAATAATAACATGTATAACATGTATAATATAACATGTATTGTAACATGAATAAATACATGTATCCTTCTTAAGAGAAGGATGTACTGCGTTATTGCTTTTCTTTAGGGTCACCATAATAAGGGGAATTTTTGTCTGTGTAGGTCGTTTTTGACTGCGACCATGGGTACATTTGGTGGAATTCCTCTGACCCACTACCTTGAATGGTTTGTCTTCGTTTAGTTGGTGTAGAAAGAATTCACCTTCTTCTAGATTTAGTGTGTCTTCGAACAGTTGCAGCATGTTTCAGTGGTCTTCTTGGGAGTTCGGGGTGATTACAAGACCGCTCGCAATGTACCCCACCTTTGTGAACTTGAATTCGCAAACGCCCATTTCTTGACAAAGCATGAGCCTCTTGCCTGCGTCCATCGTGATGGGGATGTGTGATGAGGGGATCCTGGATCCCCGCTAGAAGTAGCGGGTTGTCTAGTGGGGGTGCTTCCATGGCTTCTTTGATAACTTTTCCACAGAGTATCACGATGTATCACGAGTATCACGATGTATCACGATGTATTGTATTGTATGTATCGTGATACATCGTGATACAAATTGATATAAAAATATATCGTGATGTATCACGGAGTATCACGATGCAGCATAGCTTGATCTGCTTGGCATGTTTGGGTGATAATGGGATCGTCTTCTTCGTCGTTAGTGTCGGCTTCCATTTCATCGGAATATTTTTCGCGGGTTTCATCATCGAGCAGACGGAATTGGTTATGGAACTTAATGTGTTCGGTTGACGAGCTTGAATGGTTTGATTGAGTGGACGACTCCACGAATTCTATTTTGTCTTGATCTGTGAGGGGGGGCTCCGTGATTGCAGTTTTTGATTTCTGCTGGTTCGGTGCAGCTTTTACCGTTGAGGTTCCTTGGAGTGAGGACCTTATATTCTTCTGAGTCATGTATTCTTCTAATCGTTGTTGGATTTCAGCGGTGATTCGCTTGCTCTTTACCCATTGAAGTTCGTACTCCCTTTGAATTTTGGCGATTTGTATTCTCCTTTCGCGTTATCTCTGCTTTTGGTATGCCAGGAGGGCTTTCAGTTCTTGTATTGATAGTGCTCCTGCCTTTGCTGGTTAAAATAAATATTTCAGATGGTTTTGAATGCCAAAATTTTCAACAGCAGTATAGCGAGTCAACATGGCTCAAGCACAATCTGTTAGTCGAAAAATTTGAAGCTGAAATGTAAAATGTTTGTAAGTTGGAACAAAACTTTTAAAAAATTCGGAAAAGCATAATATGTCTTCACTAAATGTTGCTCGCTCGGTGGTCGGACTGTGTGAATTGTATTCACTTATTTTGTAAATATAAGTAAATATTAAAAATAATAAAGCAGTGAATTCATAAAATTTAATTGCATGAAATAAAACTAAGCTCATGAATCATTTCGTATTACGGGATGTTATAGGTACGGTTTTTCGATTTATTAATTTTACATCGTTTTGATGTCATGTGTGCTGCTGGATATGTCCACCATAGTGGCAGTTGTCTGGATTATTATATATTTTGCTTTGTCAAAAGTTGATTTGTGCTAAACTTTCGTGATGATTTACTCGAAAATAAATAATGGAGCTACTATTTGCGGTTATAAAATTTTAATTAATTTGTTTGTGGTTATAGCGTGAATTAATAAATTGTTAAATTTGATCGAGTCGATTAGAAGAATACTGAAATAATTATTTGTAAAGGGCGATCACGCATCAACCACTAAACTAAAAGTATATAAAATACGCAATTTTATATTCAATTTTTAATTACTTAAAAGATTTTTTTTTTTTCAATTCTAGATTAGTAGGGTAGGAAGAAAGACAATAATATAATATAGGAATAAAATATATTGTTTGTAGAATATAATAGTATAAGTGAAATATTATCATAATCTTGTTAAGTTAAAAATATTGAAAATCTTACTGTTAAAAAGCAACTAAGTTGATAGTCTGTTGTTCATTTGTTAATAACTATACATTATATAATAATATATTGCATTCCTATTGAAAATGCTTCCATATACTTTGCTATACTAAAAATGAATAAGGCCTCATTTTATATGTCACTTAGATCATTATAATTTATTGGTTCAATTTATCAATTGCAGCTATAATCCGCAGCATTAATATTTTCGTTAATGTATTTATTGGATAAACCGCTTATATTTGAAAACGATTAAGTGTTGGTCGAATTGGGTTTGAAAATGTGGATATGCATAGTCATTTGTTCAGGTGCAATAATTATCCTTATCTATTGTTTTCTCCCCTATAGTAAGTTCAATAAATTAAAAGTAATAATTGACTAATAATGCGCAAAATTAAAAAAAAATATGGCGGTAATAAATTTTGAAAATATTTGATAGGTTTGCAATTTATGAGAGGTCATTTTTTAAAGTTTCTTTTTCATAAACCATAAAATGCACGATCTAAACCGCATTTAGTTCTTTCAATGAAGAACAAAAACGAAAGTGGTAGTTTGTTTAATGCTCGTGCGCCGCGCTTAAATCGATTTTGAAAGCTAAAGGCTCAGGACGCGCAAGCTCCTGTTTTGCTATTCCATTGGAGCTTTTTGATGTCAGTGTAGTGAATTCTATATATAGCAGATGAATCATCCAAGTTACAGTATTTCCCAAACATTTACAAGGATACCACGTTGTCCTTGTGTGATTTTGTGCGTATTAGGTTAAAGTTACCTTAGGGCATTATTTAGGTAAGTCATGTAACATCTCCACTTTTACATTACTCAAGAATTAGTGCTTTAATCAAAAACCTCAAAAATAATAAAATTATTTAATAGAATGGTGCAACTTTCATGAATTTAAGTGTGACTACGATTAATCTTAAATTACTTTTAAATCTAATTATTTCAGTTTTAAATTAAGCTTTGTATCTTTTCAAATCATAAATTTAAATATAAAACTGTTATTAAAAAAAGTTCAACGCGAAATTGTGCTTCAAAAATTCATACTAAAATCTGTTATAGAATTAAGTTTTCATTTAACGCAATTATTTATAATAATTAAATTACGATTCACAGTTTTCTTGTCATTCAATTTGTTTATAATTGAAACTAATTTAATTTCCTATTTCTTAGGTAACACGAAAATCATTTAAGTTACTTGTTTTTCAAAAAGTTTAACTGCTGGAGACGTAATTTTCTCAATTATAAGAACTCTTGCTGATTAAAACTACCTAAACTCAAATCTCATTTAATTGCAAGATTTTCACCCCAAGATATTAGAAT
This sequence comes from Cantharis rufa, assembly GCA_947369205.1. NCBI lineage: Eukaryota > Metazoa > Arthropoda > Insecta > Coleoptera > Cantharidae > Cantharis > Cantharis rufa. Next base: position 14,909,860 of record OX376309.1, on the reverse strand, counting down.
TTTTTTAAAATTGGTTGTGTAATGAGCCTTTAAATTAATTTTTCGATACCTTTTATTGAATTATTGAAATATCTGGGATTTTTTTCAAGTGTCAAGTGCGACTTCAACAGGAAACTTTTAATAGCTTTTTGATTAATATTCTCAGAGACTAGTAGGATTATTAAATATTATTTTAATATGAATAAGTTTTGCACATTTACTTAAAATAGATTAAATTTTGCTGATTGTTTACACAAACGGTAAGAGTGTTTTATTAGGGTACAGTTTAAGGATGTCACATTGCTGTAATTAAAATTACTGATTATAACACTTAGGTACAATGTATACATTGCTATGTAATCTAATGTAGGTTAATTATAAAAGTTTCGGTTAAAAATTTTTGACTTGGATCTTTCATTGTATAAATCAGAATTCAGGAATATCGGAAATTATTTAAATTATCATTTTCATATAACATCACACTTATAAATACGTGTTTATTTTGTTTGCTTATAATTCATTTATAATTGTATAAAGATCCTAGAATTACAAATCCCCATACATCATCAACCTCAAATTTTATGCAATTTACAGTTTTTGCATAGATATAGAATTTTTTACATTCTTCGTAAAGTTGAATAACAAATGCATGAGCTATAATATTTTTCTATTATCTTTGAATGGAAAATGTTTTTAAATTTTCCTATTGTTCCCATTCTTGTAACTTAGCGCTTGCTAAACTTATAAATGTGTGTACAAAAAAGAACATAATATAAAATTTATACATAGATATGGTTTATGATATTGCAGTATAGATTGCAGCATACAATAATTAGCTACAGCTAGCGACAATAATTGGAGATGATCCTTATTTTCAGAAAGGATAAAATGGAATTACATAAACTGAAACTAAATTTTATGGTTATTAAATAAAAAATTACAAAAAGTTGATTAAATTGGTAATAAAAACATAAAAATATTTGAAAAATTGTTAAGGAAATTATAAATGAATAATAGTAATAAGAAGTAGAATTGATGATCCTGCAATTCACAGCATTCAAGAGATTTACGTAACTATTACACAGTTGCACATTTTTGATGCGTATGCATATATCTCATTCTTTTCGGTTTTTTAACGCTTATAGTCTTTAAAATATCACCCTGTATTTTTTGGTAAAGAAATCGTCCTATTTTTCCTTCTGAAACGTGGTCTGTTTACACACGAGTATTAACAGATACTGATAGAACGAATAATCACGCTGAAGCAGCTCACAGACGATTACAAAGTGAGCTGTCGATGGATCGTCCTACAATATGGAAACTCATTTATTCCTTAAAACAAATTCAACGGGGTAGGGACGTATTTTTCGAACAACTAGCTGCAGGTGCTGAACCCCCAAGAAAGAAAAAAAAATATATTGATTCCGACAACCGCATCAAATGTATTGTCATGGATTATGAAAATCGCAGTGTGATTGAATATCTTCGTGGAATTTCCCATAATTACGTAATGTAAAAATATTTTTGTATAATTTATTTAGTTAATGTTAATAAATTATAAATTGAATTAAGTAAAGTTTTTAATGATTTTTAATCCTATCAGAATACTTCCTTCTTACGTTCCCACATTAGATTTATACACAGCACTAATAATCGGGGAATACGGTTCTGACTATAAACAGACCAATAGTAAGAGACGTCACCCAAGTACGGATCTGATAAAAGAACTAATACCGTTTCTGAACGACCCGGTATATAAAACCTCCGAAAATTATGTGTTAAGTTGGTAATGCAAAATGATATATCCTTATATATATAAGGAAATGGTTTGGAAATATGAGATAATTAAGAAATAAAGAGCAAGAAGTAATTAAGAAGCGAGCTTACACACAGTATTAAAATAAAAATTAAAAAAAACTTTGAAAAAAGAAAAACTTTGTATCAATAAAATTTGTTATATTTTATAACCTGGTATAAAATATAAAAATAATTTCTATTATTAATTTCATAAAATTGCGTTTTTTGGGCCTGCGTCTATTTGGCCGCGTCCTTTTGGGCCTGCGTCCTTACGGCCCACGTCCTTTTGGGTCTGCGTCCTTTTTGGTCTGCGGCCTTATGGCCCGCGTCCTTTCGGGTCTGCGTCCTTTCGGGTCTGCGTCCTTCTGGGTCTGCGTCCTTTTGGGTCTGCGTCCTAACGCTCGCGTCCTTTCGGTCGCGTCCTTTCGGCCGCGTCCATTTGTCCGGCTCCCATATTCCGACATTGTATAATATATATTGAGCAATATTTTGAGCATATTTCAATATATTCAGTCTTAACCTCGTTTTAAAATTTAAATTCACGTTCAACTTTTATCTGTTATTATTAATTTTAATCAGCTTAGTTATTTTATTTTTTAGATTCAGATTTTAACAAATTTGTAAAAATTTTAATTGTAATTGTTTTTCAAATTTTTGTACTGAATATAATTATTATAATACATATGTTCCATGAAGTCTACCATGGACTGAAAATGAAAATACAATTTGTTATTCAATTTTTATCTTGATTTATATGAGATTTATATGAGATAATTTAATAAAGCTGCATATTTGACAATTTTAAATTAATATTCTTTGCATATTTTATGTCTATATAGTGGATAAAACTTAGCATTAACTGAAATTGAACATGTTGTGAATATTTGCCATGCAATTTTTGAAATTCTATTTTATTAAATTCATAATTTAATTAATCTCCGTATTGACAGTATTAATGCATATTTTTTTGCATAATTATATTTAAATATGTTCAGTGTAAAAGTCAAAATTAAATTTTTTTTTAATTTGTATTTACGTATTTTGATGAATTTTGTATTTATATATACAGTGGCTCCAACAATTATTAATACACCTCTATGTTAACCATGTAAATTGCACATTTTGAAACCGTTTTTTGACATATAAAACTTGCTTTTACAGCAAAACTTTTCAGATATTTTTTATTGTAAATTTTTTTATTTTCTTTTGCCGTTTACGAGTTACAGCGACTTAAAGAAAACTAAGTAAAAAAGTTAATAAAATTAACATTGCTCTTATGGGAGTTTTTTACAGAGTTTTCTTCAAGTCGCTGTAACTCGTAAACGGCAAAGGAAAATAAAAAAATGTATAGAAACAAAACTGAAGAGATTAAAATTTGCAATAAAAAATATCTGAAAAGTTTTGCTGTAAAAGCGAGTTTTATATCTCAAAAATCGGTTTCAATATATGCAATTTACATGGTTAACATAGGGTTGTATTAATAATTGTTGGAGCCACTGTACATATAATTTAGATAATTACATACGTAATGCACATTGTAACGAGTCTGTGCTTATTTGACATTTTAAATAAATATTTCTTGCATATTTATATAAATATATGCATTCGAATAAAATAAAAATAAAAATTTTTTGATTTATTTTTTTTTAATATTCAGAGATTTGTTTGAAATGTTGCATGCTTTTGCAAATCGGAAACACTAAACTGAACAATTGAATTCATATTTTAGGATTCAGCGCTTGTTACCTCTAAATTCATTTTACGTTAGGTATATAATATATATTTTTTTAAATTAAATGCTATAACAGCTCAGGAAAATTTATTTTGTTTCAGATGAAGTGTATTTTATAATTAAAAACAGAAAACAATTTTGAATTTAAAAATACATGGTAAATTTAATCACCTACACCAAGCTTGAATTTAGTGTCAAAATCTGTGTCGAGATACAATAATAATGTGAAAATGCTAATTTTATATATAAAAATTTGAAAACGGGTATCATAAATACAATATAACATCCTTACTTTTTATTTTTATATCTGTAACTCCAAAATGCCAGAGCAAGCGTAATTTTAAAAAATAATCTTATTTTTTTATTCACAACATTATTAAACACAGACTGCACAAAAAAATATGAATTTTGATTTCGTTTACATTTTTGCAAATTTAATTTTTAAAGAATAAAGGTATTTATGTTACTGACTCTACTTGGAGAGAGAAACTTGTTTTCCATACCAATTTTAACATTCAATCAACTTTTAACCTCAATAGAATTGTATTTGATTGCTTCTTACACATCACAGACCCCCAAGTTTTTTCTTGCATAAATTTTGTTAACTCCACAGAATATTTTACGTATTTACTTGCCGATGACAAAATATATTGAATAATAGTAATATAAAAACTGTTTGAATACATAAATGATTATAAAAACATTAAAATTTGATTTTAACAAAAATCTTAACAAAACGTTAAAATATTTATTTTTAACTGCAATGTTATTTTTCCAAAATTTCCAAAATTCTTGAAAATTGAACAAGTTAACCTGTGGTTAAAATTTAAACATTTCAGCGCTTATAATTGATTTTTAAATAGTTAGGCATTAAAACGTGAATAATTATTTTTCGTGATATGTAATTGTATTATGAAAACACTTTTAAGTGAATTTAACACAAAATCAACAAGCAAAGTGCTTTACATCAAAAGTATTTTACGGATTTTCGTAGCTGGTAGCAGTGTTTGTTGAAATCCCTACATAAGTATTTGTAAATATTAAAGTTAGAACGTCGATTTGTCACCCTTGAGTGACTTAAGATTTAATATTTCGCACTTAATTTTTTAAATTCTAACATTTTCGTTTCAATTAATCTCTCGCTCTTAAAGCGTAAGTATTTCTGATGATGTTACTAATTTATAAGCACAGTCAAATTTAAAGAGCTAACTTTAATTTAAGAGGGGTTAAAATAAATTAAATTCAAGATTTTCACCGAAGGTTTACATGCTCGCATAACACTGACAATAGAATATAATATTCGAGTTGCAAAATGTTGACCTAGTTTTAAACAAATCTTATAGGCGGGCTCGAGAATCCTATGAATTATCATTAATTAAAGCCACTACCTATGGGTATCCAAAAGAAAACTATGGTTTTATTGAAATTTATGCAAACTTTGATTTGATTATTTTTGAAATACTGAACGTCATTTTCAGAAAATTTAATTAAAAACAAAATTAAGCTCAAGTATGTTTCATATTAAAATACTTCTTGAACATCATGTCAATGTCGTAATAAAATTTTACCTTTATTAAGCCACTTTCGGTAAAAGATACCTTTGGGTGTCATTGACTTGATTTTCATTTACATACTCAACTTTGATGTACTCGGTATACTCTTAAATGAAAAGCTGCTTTCTTTAATTGTATTTCTCTCGAGACTTTATTCTTATTTTATTTTTCAAAATTGCGACTCACGATACTTAATGAACATTTTTTGCATCGCATGCTTATATACCCTTACATATTTTTTAATCGTCTAATTATATAGGTTCACTACGTAGTTTATGTAGAAGCTGATTAAAACAACTGTTCAGCACAGTGCTAAATTTTTAGAGAAGAAAAAATATTTTCCATTTAATGTAAATTTGAGTTACACATGAAGGTAGTTCAACATAAGAAAGTTAAATTTAATAAACAACTATTAATGAAAGTTTTCAAATCTAGACGATCAAATACACTCCCCAAAAGTTGTTTTCTACTAACTTTTGCAGATTTTAAATTTATATCTCGATGATATGGCATCCGAAGTTTCTCGGCATCGTCATTATTGCTCTAACTTTATATATATTTTTTCTGTTAACTTTGAATCTACCAGGGATTCAAATTAACAAGTAACTGCAAACATAACATTTTTAAAAAATGAAACAAAAATATTAAAGTAGAAAAAGTTGCTGGTTTTTATATGATTTTATAATTGTTAATTAGTAGAATACCACACAGTGGTAATTAAAATTTCTCTTATATTTATTAAAACATAAATATGTATATCAATACTATAAAAAAAAGTAATATAATATAAATTGCAAAATTTGGAAAATAATTATTTTAAATTTTCGAAAAAGGTATAATTTATAAGCGTTTTGTTCTCTATTTTGTAGACATTTTGAGAGCTACTGAAGATGTAACACAATCAAAGTAACGCAGCATTAGATTATATGTCATATAAAAAGTCTTCAATGTCTTAGTCACCCTTACCGTCTTGATTCCCAGCCCTATTCATTCAGAGCAAGTTTAATCCCTATCCCTCACCTATGACGCATTCTGTTTCCTGTGGATAGCAGAAAAGCCATTACACAATTTAAAATAAAGTTTTTTAGATTTTAAAAGCTACTAGGGAGAACTACAATATTGCTATGTAAAGAAAATAGGCAGGTTTTCTCTGAAAATTCGATACGAGATTAAAATTTGCCGAATTTCTCAGAATAAATCGGATTTTCGTGAATTTCTGAAGGACGTATAAATCAATGAAAGATTACATTTTTACAGTGTAAAATAATCAAACGATGGCGATATAATATAAATTTACAAAAATATGCTAATGAAATATATCAAGTATAGTGAAACTTTGATAATCGCGGTTTATTATCATAATTTTACTGGTAGCTTCATGCAAAGGTTTTAAATGTAAAAATCAGATTCAAATTTCAATTCCGAATCCGATTCCGAATATACGAGTATACATAGGTATGTGACTATTCATTTAAGTAAGTTAGCGGAACAACTACTGACCACAAACAGTGGCGGCTTGTCGGAGAAGGTAAGGGGTAGTGCCGCACGAAGCCACCAAATCAAATTCACAAAAACACAATTTGCATTTTTTAAAATTGTAAATTTCTCGGTTTCCTAAATTCTTCATAAGCCGCCACTGACGCTAAGGTATACCCGGTTCAAATTCGGTTTAACTTTAATTTTTATTACAGAATTCCATGGTAACTCTCCATAAAAGTTCCAATATAGGATTCCTGTCCTCATACTTTATGACGAATCACTGTCATTTGGCCGAAATTTATTTGGCCGAATTCTATTGGCCGACTGTTTTTGGCCGATAAATCACTTGGCCGACATATCAATTGGCCGACAGATAATTTGGCCGAACAGTTTTTGGCCGACAGATTGTTTGGCCGAACAGTTTTTGGCCGACGATTATTTGGCCGATCAGTTTTTGACCGACAGTCACTTTGCCGATAAATTTTATTTTTTTGGTAAATAAATAAATATTTTGTAAAATTATGTTGTTTTATTTAAATTATATTAAATTATTATTTAAGATTTCTTCTTTTTCTTCTAATACTTATAATTTCTTCTAATTCTTTCTACTTACTGATTCCTAATTACATAATTGTTTATATAGAAAATAACAAAAGGTAATCGGATAGGATTAACGCGGATAATTTTAATACCGCGTCGTTCAGAAACGGTATTAGTTTTTTTATTAGATTCGTCCTTGGGTGACGTTGCTTTCTATTGGTCTGCTCATAGTCAGGACCATATTCCTCGACTATACGTGCTAACACGGCCATCCTGCAATTGCCACCAAATAACTGTCGGCCAAGTGACTGTCGGCCAAATACTGTTCGGCTAAATGACTGTCGGCCAAAAACTGTTCGGCCAAATAATCTGTCGGCCAAAAACTGTTCGGCCAAATAATCTGTCGGCCAAAAACTGTTCGGCCAAATGATTTATCGGCCAAAAACTGTCGGCCAAATGATTGTCGGCCAAAAAAATTCGGCCAAATGACTGGATACCCTTTATGACAGATCATTGGTTAAGAAAATCACTAAAATATCTAAGAAAATACAAAAAGTCGTAAAATTAAGTATGTATACTAGCCAATAATTTCCTCACAAACCCATTGCTTCATACTAGATCTTTTATCATTAATACAACATCAATTCGAATCGTATTTTACCTCCAATCAATTTTAAAAAAAAATTGGAGGTATGGTAATCGAAAAAAAATTTCAACTTTTTTTTTTGCATTTTCGAGATCACCGTGTTCAGAAACGTAAAGATCTGCAAAAAGTAAAAAAAAAATTTCTGTGTCGGTCTGTCCGTCGGTCTGTCTGTCTGTCGTCAAATTTTGTCGATCGATTTGCTTCCGAACCATCCAACCAATTACGACCAAATTTGGTATGGTGGTAGGGTTCACGGTGGAAAGGTGAAAATAAGGTTTTCGTCGCGATCTATCAATCAGGAGTGCCACCACAAGAAAATAATACGGGATTTTTAAAAAATATTTTGTCTTGCGATATGTTATTTTAAAGGCCTTAAAAGGCTTTATCCAGAATAGGTAAAATTAATCTTCTATCTGTCGTCTGTCAAAAATCACAAGTTGTCAAAGTTGAAACTTTAAGAGTGAATAACTCAAGAAGTGCTGAAGGGATCTTACCCAAATTTGGTATGTAGGTACATTGATCCTAATGGATATGAGAGCATATGTAATCCTTCGATAGAAATCAGTAATGCAACATGAAAAAAATAAAATTAACTTTTTTGGCAAAAACATGAAAAAAGTTTTTGTCGATCGATTTTCTCCGGCATTTCTGCGTCGATTGCAATCAAACTTATTGGACGTATGCCTCGTGGGCTGGAATGGTGAAAATAAGGTTTTGCCAGAGAAATCTTCACCAGGGCCACCACAATAAAAAAAATAAAAAAAAATGAAAATGTCGTCGTATCTCCGGAAATGTTTAACCGATTCAGCTAAAGTTTGGTGTGTCGATGGAGCTTTGAAAGTATAAGTATTGGTAAGAAAACAAACCGAGCCAATTGTAACAGGGCGGGGCAGGTCAGAAAAATTATAGAAAATATTAACTGAAATCTAAATTTATATATTTTTTGTGAGAATTTGTCAGATGGCTGGCAAAAATAAAACAATATATTCAAAATTTTAATAAACGTCATAATTTTGTGACATATGTGTCAAAATTAGGTTAATGTTGATTTGTATACCGAGTGCAGCATAAGAATTGAGTTTAGGGCTTGTAACAATTAATTTTAGAATACAAAAATAGGTGGTTCGGTGGGAAATATTTTATAATATCGTCGTACGGACTGACGGAACGTTACTTTATAAGTAAGGTTCTGCCACTAGGTAGCGACCAAGTTTAGGCTGTTTGTTAAATTTTTTCGCAAATGTTTTCAGAATCAGTAAATCGACAGTCAGTAATTTACAAAAATTTATTTTCGAAAAATCCGCTAGATGACCGAAAAAATTTGTTGTACCAATCTTGGAGAAATTTTATTTGTGACTTCTTACGGTATTATGTGACGTATATAAAAATTTTGGAAAAAATTCAGTGGCGTACAACAATAAAAAAATTTTTTCATTTTGGATTTTGTTAAATAAACTTTTATAGGTAGATTTAGGGTAGGGGGTGATACATATAGATATCTTTGCCAGGGCTACCGATATCTTTGTTAAGGCTACCACAATAGAAAACAAAAATGAACATTATGTCATCGTATCTCCGGACAAAATTTGGTGTGCTGGTGATTGGAGGTATTGCGGCAGAGAGTGACGACATTTTTTTAACTGTCAAGTAAATTTTTAGCGCGACGCTCTAAAAAACCAATACCACATGTGTAAAGAAGGTTGGAAACCTTCGAAACCATCTGAAATCCAACCGACCGACGACTAAAAAAATTTTCAAGACGTCATTGACTTGTCACGAGGCTACTAGTGACCGTCACAAAAACACCAGGATGTCAATAACAAATACAATACTTTCCCTTAACATACGTTAACACGTATTGGGGAAAGTAAAAATATACAATATCAATTCAATATATAATAATAAACTATAAGAGATAAAACGAAACGAAAATTTTGTAAAATTTCCAAAATAATTGAATAAAATAAAATTTATCTGATGGTTCAAGCCGTATATTTATCGGTTATGATGTTACAAAAGTTTCATAAATATTACCCTCTAGAAAATTTTGGCAAATGAACGTTAAAATTTCAAATATCATTTTCATTTGTATTATCATTGAAAATAATTAAAAAAACTACAAAGTAGAGTAAAATTATGGACCGAAGACACAGGCACGGAACTAGCTCTGTTAGACTGAGTGGACCAAAGCTGGCCATTCAAATTTTAAGGGAAACGGGGAGGAGTCAATAATAAAAGCAATTTACTTTTAAATTTTAAATTAAATTTTAATTTACCTGGAGTAAAGTACTTCATGCAGTAATTGTAAGGAAATTGTTAAGGAATTGTAGAAATTTGAAACAAAAAGAGGAATTAAGAAAACTTGACTTTAGATTGTGACTTTGTAGCGTTGTAGTACCCCCTAAGGGTCATCAAATTTTAAAGTATGTTAAAGACAATAATATTTGAATTTACAATTATTAATTTATAGTAATTAAATTTTTTTTAAATTATACACAAGTAATCCGGACTTTCTGGACGCTAGGCAAGTACGACGCTACCAACCCTTAAGGGATAGTACACCCTGAGAAATCCTGAATTGACAGAAGTCAATTTCCCAAGTCGTGCCATCCTTTTGTAAATTTCAGCATCACAAGAAACGTCTAGGACATTCAGCCACTTAATGTAATTTTTTAGAATTTCTGTAAATGTTTCAAATTTCCAGTCTTTTTTTGTGCACGAAATGCCGTCCAAACTGCAACTTTCGCAAACGTTTTGCGCGGACCGACGCGGCGGTCTAGATGACCTTTAATTGCGTATCGCAACTTGAATTATTTGAACTCTCTGGTTTAATGACAACGAATATTTTACATTGTTCTATGTTGCTTCCCTTTTTAAAACTTTATTTTAATTAACAAAGGATCCTAAAAGCTTGTTGGTGCAGAAGTATAAATTGAATCAAATGTGGTTTTTGTAATAACTAGATATGAATTGTAGATTTTTTATTTAAAATTAAATTTGGATAATTTGAAAATTCAATAATCTAAGCACAGACTTACATATTATGTTAATTAGCTTAGATTATCGAGATTGCCTTGTCATTAAACCGGCTCGTAGCGATAGTTTCTCTGAAGTTGCTTCAAAGTAACTCCTATTAGGGGGAGGGTTAACGCCCAACTATTTAGTTTTATTTAAATTTTGTACAATTAGAATACAAAGTAGTTGAAATAAAGCAAACAGGTAAAATATTAAACAATATTAATTCAAATTGATATTACGCGGCTTAGGGTACGTTTATGTTGGAACTGTGATAATCACACATACGTAAAGCACACAGTTCCATAAGAATCAATGTATTAAAAGTCACTACTTCGCTAGAATCATTGGTACTATCGATTATCAAGCCTTCAACATAAATGTATATGTTAAATAAAATCAAAGTTGTTTAATTTTTTTTTACATTTTTAAATAAAATTTCACGTGAACGTATTTGTCTAGTTGCTAATTAAAATCGATTTCTTTATTACTTATTCTCCTATGGATACAAGATATATTAAATAAAATACTACTATCTAACTTCTATCTACTATTTATCTATCCATGTAAACAAAGTTAACCCTCAACACACCACCTTAACCCTTTAATGCATGATTTTTTAAAACTAATAAAAAAAATATATAATGTATAAATTTATACCTTTTATTCATAAAAAATAATAAAAAATTTTTTTTTTAAGTCGGTGGCACTCAAACTTTCAAAAAAGTGATGTGCAACATCATAATGTTGCACATCACTTTTTTGAAAGTGCAGTGGGAAGGTAATTTTTCTGTTACGCTTCCGCGTAAAATTTTTTGAAGCAGTTATTTTTCTTATTAAAACATAAATAAACCACATTTTTCACAAAATGTTTGAGAATATCCACCACAACCTGGAAATTTAACCCACATGAAAATAAATTAAAAACACCAGAAAATGTTATGTTGCATCTGTTTCAGTTAATCAAATAATTAAGGAAGGCTTGCATTTGCATCAGCAATATCAATTTATCATGGAAAAGGGTGAAAAGGTAATGTTGTAGGAATATGCTACTATGGATGGAAGCCTTTTAATGATTACCTTAACAGAACTACAACGTCCAAAACGGTATGTTGTATTATTGCAACGGTATGCATTAAAGGGTTAAGGTAAATTTTCACAGATGGGACTCTGTGCGCAGATCGTGCTGAATATTTAAAAATAACTTCTATTCGTATCACTTTAAACTGTATTTTAAGTATTTACTTCCTTAAAACTAAACCTTTCTAGAACACCGATAGTTAGTGTTAATTATTGTATTTAAAATATAGTGTACTTAAAGTAAGTTACCCAATAAGTTCGTGAAGTATCAACCTGGTGATTTCTAATGTCTGCTTGACCACAATTTTTGTTAATTTTTTAAAACTAATTGTTTATAATTATTTGCGCTGAAAAGTACTTGTGCCGGATCGGCTCGCACCAGACCGTCTTCGCGGCAAAACGCCCGCGTCGCATCGGCCTCCCCTAAACTCTCCATTCCGTCTAATTGCTGTCAGCATTATTTGTGTCATGGTTTAGATTTTACCTTACATTTAGTAAGTATACGTGCTATGTAAGTAACAACTTCTGAATTCGGTTGGGTTTATTCCAGATGTAAGGGGCTGTTCACAAATTACGTAACGCAATTTTTGACGTTTTTTAAATCCCCCCCATTGTAACAATAGTAATCCATCATAACAAATTGCGTTATGTAACCGTTATGCACCGTAACAAATAGTAACAAATTGTCAATCCCCCCCCCCCCCTAAGGCCGTTACGTAATTTGTGAACAGCCCCTAAACTGGTTTCCTAAATTAGCTTCTTGAAAAACTTAAGAGAGGAATACCTGAATTTATTCAGCCAATATTTAAACAAATCAGAACTTGAAAATAAATTTAACAAAATGCAGTTTACACTTTTACAAAGAGTTAAGTACTACGCAAGAGTGTTTCTGAAAGTATTGAAAATTGAATCCTTTTTCAGTTGGATCTATACAATCTTGACCTAATTACACACGTTCTATAAAATGTTTCTCATGAACACGAAGTCTATAACAAATTAGAGCAAGCAAATTAATCTTTCTCTTTGTCAGGGTATTAGAAAAATTCTGCTTCTATACCCTTTGTGATTGGGTATTAAATAAAATATTGTGCTGGAAAATTCTGTTGGCTAATTGTCATTCTTTTTTATCGGTCGTATTTGTAATATGTACATTAAAAGTTTATAAAAATGGGTTTTTGGGTGATGTAAATCAAATTAATAGTCTGTCGAGTTTATTGCCTGTTGTTAGTTCATGCGGAATACATTTGCTTAGTTGTACACCTTTCCCAGTTGATGTAAATGTAAACTAACTGCTTTATCAGGCACGAAAATCTCCTTCTGAGGAGCCAGTTTCTCATTCCATTTTACTCTTAACTGGATAGTAATTTGTGCATTTTAAGTAAACGTTAAAAATTTGTTAACAATTGAAACTTTTTCTTCATGATCTATAATATCTTTGATTACTTCATAATCAAAATTCTCGATTGTTTAATTGTTTCATTGTAACTGAACCGTTTGATTTATTAGTTGCATTACATGCAGCTTGGTACTTCTAGTATACTATATTGAATTTTTTCAATTTGTGCCAAGATTATTTATTAAATAGGAATTAATTATGTTAGTTAAGTTTTAAAATGAAAAAAATTATATAAAATTATTTATTATTAAAAATTTGAATCACAAAATTCTCGAAGTTGGATTTCTAACGTGCCAACCATGGCGAGTACGCCACGAACCAAGCATGACTTAGGCAACATTTGCATCTACTTTAAAACATTCAAAAAGTATTTTTCTTTCATTTTTTATATTTAATATTTTTGAAAATCAATTTGATCTTAGCTAACCAAAATGTATATCTTTTCGATTTAGATCGGCAAGCATGTTTAAAGCTTATAGATATTTGTATTACTTATTATTGGCAATGTGTGGATTGTAAATCACTATTTTTTAATAATACAAATGTATCTATCTAGTAGATTCTAGACTATCAAAACTGCCGGCTCTGCAATTTATCTACTTTTGTAGATAATTTAAATTAAAGTAAATAAGAAATTTTGTAGGTTGGTAACTTGAAATGAACCAATTACACGTAATATTTAAGATTCGTAATTTTTGAAAATTGGTCAAGTCAACCTCAAATTTTTAAAATATTTTCGTAATGTTACATTCATAAATGCCAAATTGTTTTACAAATGTTGTTCGGGTGACTTAAAGTATTTTTATGAATTTCTTGAGCTTGTGCTTTTGCTCATCTTCTTAGATTAAGAACTTGCTTATAATGTGACAGCTTGTGTTTAAAAAATCCCTGCTGTAGGATTTTTGTGAACAAAGTATATGGTTTGTTTTGTTTTTTGTAAAGGAAGAAAAAATTGCATATACAAATAACTAGAAGTTATCTTATGCTTTTTACTTATTTAATAAATGGAATATTTGAACTTAAATCTTATTTGCTACCAGTGCCAGTGGCGTGGTGTTACGGAAGCTAAGGAGGACTTGCCCACTTTTAGACCTTAGACTACTTTTATCATTTTTAGTACTTTATTCTCTCTAATTGTTACTAGATTAACAGTAGAACCATGCTGCCCCTTCTAACCTTTCAGACCACTTTACTTTACTTATTTTTTCTGTGTCAGAATTGGAACTTTGTCTTAAATAGTTTTTTAGCAACACGAATACATTAAATTATAATTAACAACTTTTGAGTAGTGCGCTAGTATGATATATTGATGGTGTTGTTTATGTTTATAGTAACGCTATATGATCTTTAGATTACTACCCATACATTTCTGCAGATGCTCTTAATTATGTTATGTTTTACAACCGATAATATAATGTTATAATAATTTTTCATACTAAAACTAAAACAATTAATTATAAAAATATAAAATTTATTTTAAAAAACTAAATAATTCACTCGATGAGGCATCTATATCGAGCACCATCTTCCATCCTCATCAGAAATTTTAAAAATTTAATTCGAAAATTCAAAAATTAGTATAGTGGTAGAACAACAAAAGCATCTTTACAAGACAACAGTAATATTTAATCAAAATTTAGAGTAATGAACCAAAGCATCTAGTAAATTCAATAAATCCAAGTAACTACAATCGCAACTTTTAGATATGGCCTGGTTCCACTTAAAAAGTATAGGCCAAGAACTGTGAGTCAAACTTTGAGATTAATAGAAATTATAACTGTAAGAAATAAGAAGTATACTATGATTTCCAATTACAAAATTAAACCTACCGCTATATAAATGTAATGAAAGGAAAATAAAAATTCAATCCAAGGCAGTGTGTTTTAGGTTAACGAATGAAATGTTATCACACAAAATGGAGGAATCGCTAATTATTGATTTAAAAATCAAGTTGTTTTAATATGGAATCTATGCGATAAAGTATCTAAATCACCTGTCTTGAAACATAGATGTAAGTAAAATCGAAAACGATAGGTGCATTGTATTACGACTTTTGCCGCTCTCGTGCACTACCTGCAAGGATCCAATATTCTCTCTCCGTATTTGTTCTACTAAACTTCTTTGTTGTTGGGCGCCAAATCGAATGATTACTTGTAAAATATAATTCTCTTTCTTATTATTTCTTATCTATTAAGGGCTAAATATATTTACTGATCAACTTAATAACAATAGAACAATTGATACTCTATAAGATTTTTCATTAATAAAAACTCACTACAATTAACAATAATCAATTAACAATAAGTCTGTTTGTATTTTTACTAAGTCACTCTATTTATGTAACACTCAGAGTATTTACTTATCACACACCTATTTATTTACACGGTGTTTATCTTAATACTTGTAAGTTCGAACTCAGACTTCGTCTCACAACAAAACACTCTGCTATTTATACCCGAATGAATCTTTGTAGGAACTTCCGAATCTTGTATATGCCTCTAGAAAGATTAAATCTGCAAATCAGCAGTATAGTCAGCAGATTTGTATAACAACCAACAAGGTTATCGTATATGAGTCATCATAGAAGATTTTTTATTATCATTCAATGAAAAATAATTTTGTTGTAAACGTAACTTTAATAAAATAATAAAAAAAACATAATTTAAAATTAAAATGCTTTCCTAAATTATTTTATTATTTGCGGAGTGTTGGTGTTCATGTACTTATTAAATTAACTACAACTACGAACATATTAAATATAATAAAAACAGAAAAAGGTTTAGGTTTAGACCATTCTGTTACCATATTAATAAGAATTACTTGACTTCAATCCTTTTCTATTCTCGAAAGAGCATACAAAATTTTTTATTTATATTTAGAATAAAATTTTGTTCAAATTGCGGCTCAATTTAATTAAATTGACCTAAGTATAATCATAGAGTTTGCGATTAAATAAAAATATTTTTATAAATTTAATTGAAAATAAAGAATTAATAGACGAACAAAACTAGCCATAACATAACTAAATGAAATTAAAACAAAAAATATAAAATGAAAAACTGAAAAAAAGCACAAGTAGTCACAGCAATTAAATTGCTGTCATTTAATAAAATTCTCAGTTTGTACATTTCAAAATTGAATCTATTTAAAACTAATATTCAATAAAATGCAATAATAAATTTTTTAAAGAAAATTAAACCATTTATAACGCCGTCGTAACCTTCTTATAATTTCATCGTTCTTATACCAAAGTATTAATTTTAATTTAGTAATTATCAACTTAAATTTTAATTTTTATCAAATTCAATCTTTACTTCATTAATTATTAAATAAAACTACTCAGTGCCATTTTTAACGTTTTATTCTTAATTTTTCTCAAAGTTTTTTAACTTAAAAAATCGTAGCTAACCAGAATTAAGTTTTCTACTCGACTTTTCTTTCAAAATTTTAAATATTTTTCTTCAATTTTACTTTCAATTTTTAACAAAACTTTGCTACCTCTTAGCCAATTTTAAAATTTGAAAATTTCCTGCAAAAAAAAACAAAAAGTTTTAAATTAAAGAAAATGCAAAATTAAAGGTCGCTCTAAAATGTAGTGAGGTTGCCAATTTTTCAAATAAAATGCCAAATAGGATTTGTCGGGAAATTTACATCAAATTAATGAAAAGTGAAAGTAGTTTAAGGTGAAATGCTTTTAAAGAATACTTCATGGTATAGGTATGTTCAGGTGTATAGAAATAACTTTGATCAACGTAAAAAAGGATAAAAATTCCGAAATACTTATACATTTGCGTTGCAATTTTCAGAAGTCAAAAAGCGTGAAAATGTCGGAGGGCGTATATGCTACATCGTTTAAGAGTATGAAACGATATAATAAGAAATGGAACTTTTGCAGAAATAGTGTCGACGAAGATTGCTTTTGCAATAGTAAATATGAAATCCCACAAAGCGAAGCTGGAACCTTACTAAAGATGATTCATAAATGAACAGGGGACGGATCAATGTTGAATGAAAGATATTTCACAAAGCTATATCAGAATGTAAATGGGATCACTTCTTTGTTCAAAATAAAAAATACTACAGTATTTCCATCTACATAATAAGTGATAACTATGTTATATATACCTATCAATTGATAATTTTTATTTTGTAATAACTTATTGCAGTAACTTTTTTTTAAATAGGCAAATGCCACTTCAAATTTAATTTCAATAAATAACATTAAGAAATAAACTTTACAGTAAAGGAAAGTTTAACGGAAATGAATAACTTTTTCTTTTATTGCAAAATAATTTAATATTATGTAGCAATGATTTAATTTTTTTTATCAATATTTTCACATAATTTACTCGTCCGGTTCGCGTTTCGAATTGACGTTGATTCTAATCAGTAAAGTATCGATTCTTTTATATAAGAAGAGGGAAAATAATATTCCATGTTCTAATTGAAAGAATTGTAAAAATTTAGACCGATGTTTAAAAAAAACAAAGAACCTGTAACACCCTATCATATTTGTGTATTAATTCCATCAAATGAGTTAAAACTGTATAAAGTGGGTTTTGGGGATAGATTTAGTGGTAAGAGAAATTGGTAAGGGTCGTCAGACGAGGTGGTATCTATGGTGAGTGCGTTATGAGTTCGGGGAACAAACGAGAGGGAGTCAGTTGGGTTTGGGGAAGAACTAAATTACAAGTTGTAATGTGATCTAGTAGCCATGTACCGGGTGTACAACATCAGTTACCATACGTGATGTGCCTATAAATACATTATATATTATGTATATAAGTATAACAAGTATCACGTTCGTTAACATGTCATAGGTCTTGTCCATCTTGATAAGGTTTCAAATTTTCCATCTTAATGAGGATAACTAATTTATTACCAAATGATATCGGTTACATAGATCTGGAATAATAAATTGCACTTGAAAATTAAACTTTTAGTCTAAATTTGTGTATAGACTGTACCGTCTGTTAGTGAGAGGGAATCACATTTGTAACCCTAAATATGGCCGATTAGAACTACCATTCAGATACCATTTTGCATTTTAATTACCGTTTATGACTTTTATATCTCTGTATTTATAAAACAACTAATTTGTTTTTTTTTCAGTCTTTAAAAGTGTCCTGTCTAACTCGGACAAGTGTTAAAAGTAATCTTATCTTCTTATCGGTAAAGCGTGCAAAATCTTGAGTAGGATATTATAGTTGGTCATTTGAGCAAGAATTTAATCTGCCATCACTAGAGCGCGTGATTTAACTTCAGAGAAAAGTCGCCAATAATCTCAAAATATGAAATAGTGACGCAATAAATAACGAAATAGTAAATGAAAATAATTAAATCAAAGCTTTACCTTTTACACAAAAGAAAAATTCAGATGAATGACAGGAACAAATCATCCTATTACTTAAAAGGATTCGATTTTCTGACCCTTTACATGTTGAAAACCTTTCAAAC
This sequence comes from Cantharis rufa, assembly GCA_947369205.1. Lineage (NCBI taxonomy): Eukaryota > Metazoa > Arthropoda > Insecta > Coleoptera > Cantharidae > Cantharis > Cantharis rufa. The sequence goes on along the minus strand of OX376309.1, from coordinate 14,891,186 downwards.
TACCCCTTGCTCATTATCTTGAGAAATGACCAGAAACTCTATTTGTTACTTCATTAGGATAACAGCTGAGCAGGCTCTTTACCATATAATTTGAATTTCTAAACTTGCACATCATAAATCTTTTTTACACAGTCTTCATTTACTTTCATTCCACATGCTTAATTTAATTACCAGTCCAAATCAAATACCAACTTTCATTATACTGTTTAAAGTTCAAGATTTTCTGTAATTTATCCTTTGGCAAACATTAAAAATGTAAAATTTTATTTTTGTTTTGCTTAATTTGCAGTTTTAGTTAACACAAATAATAAATTATAAGAAAAATAAGAACAGCTTAAAAAGATAATTTAGGATTAGCTTAACAATTTTTTAGCTTGTATTATTGAAATTGAAACTGAAATAGCAATTTGTTTAGCCTTAATGATTTTATTTATTTGGAAAAAAATTATTTGTATTTGTAAAACATTACCACATTAGTAATAAGTAAATAATAACTAATTATATATTTTTTCAAAATAAAATATCATAAACATGTTATAAGTTAAAAAGGATTTTCACATAATTATTTTTTTTAACTTATAACATGTTTATGATATTTTATTTTTATATAATGCACTTTTAATTATTTATTTAATAATCCAAATTTCATTTTAATATTAAACTTTCTGTCTACATTTAAACATAATTAACCCTTCGTTTCATGATTACAATTTGTTTTTAAACAAAATATCTTTTTTAAATCATTTTGTGTTGTAGATTATGGGAATACAGGTAAAAAAATCAAAACTCAATAGTTTTTAATTAAAAAAAAATTTGTTGCAATAATTATGTAACACCATGACAATGTAGCTAATAAAACTTATACTATTTTATAAAAAAATCATTTTTTAATGCATAGTTTTTAATGGAATATGAGCTGCTAGTCCCTTATTCTACTTCCTCTCCTCGTTCTACTTGTGCAGCCAACTTGCCACACTAAATGTGGTTTGTAAAAATGGTAAAGGTAATTTAATACCCGAAATTTATAGGTAATAAACTGTTTGTAGCAAATGTGCTACAATATGAAACAAAGAATTAAGCAAATAAGCTCACGAAGTCTTTAAATTTTCTTCTTTCTTTCACCACGGACTCTGGCTTCAGCCAATAATGGCTTGGGGAGGTCTAAATGTGATTTTGGCGAACTAAGTCGTCGTTCCTTCTAGCCCTGCCCAGTTGCGCCAATGAATGTATGGCATTGTAATTGTAGGCAACCGTCGAACAAATGTACATTAGCATTAATGGAAATTGCACCGATGAATATTTCCGAATTAAAAAAACAATTCCCAATGAAATTTTAATAACCATACACAATATAAACACAATACGCATACAAAGCTAGGTTTTTCAAACCGGGGGTCTGGAAGGTATGGAATACCTTCCAGTACACCAGAGATTGTACGCAAAACAGTGTTATGGAACTTATAAGTTTCAAACCACAAACATAATTTCTAAAAATCTAAGATTTCTGATTTTCTTTTTTTTTTGAACACATTATAACAAAAGTTGTTACTGTTTTCTTATTTTGCTAATTATTTAATTTTTTACCATAATATTTCGTTTATTTTTTAATTAGCAACTAACAATGAAGCTAGCACCATTCCAACTATGTGATATTTCAATAACTGAACACTTTTACAATTCAACGCTATCTGACCATTTTTTCTTAGATTTTATAATTTTTTTGTTGAATCTACAGTTGATTAGGTTTTACTTCTTCACCATATCACTATCTTAGAAAACCCAAAAAATGCACACACACTTTTCAGAACTAAAATGCTTTTAAGTTATCACAATTAAAATACACTGTAAGTATACAATATCGCAAACGTTTTCTAATCGTTTTCAAGGTTTTCATTTCTAATGGTTACCAAGTCAAATTAATAGATAACCTATTACGTCAAATTAAACAGAAAAACCTAATAAAATCTATATATCCCATAATACCCATAATATACCCATAATAAAACTAAAGCGAATTTTAATGTCATCACCTTTCTTGGAAGAAAATCAGAAAAAATTGTCAAATATTTGAAAAACCAAAATTTCAACATTGCCTTCAAAACAGACAATAAACTTAATAAATTTATTAATAACGCGATATTCAAATCGGATCTTTTAGAAAAATCGGGGCTTTACGAGCTCACTTGCGAATGCTCTCAAAAATACATCGGTTATACAGGTAGATCTTTCCAAACACGATTTATTGAACACACGCGATCCCACAAACTTGCAGACGGAAAATCTTCTTTCGCGAAACACTTATTAGACACTAATCACAAACCCCTCTTTTTATCTAACCTAATAGAACATTTACTTACACCCCTTCCTTTTTTAAAAAAACCCTTCCCTTTTCAAAAATTACCCACTCCCACCACTCCGAACGTTATTTAAACGGATTCTCTCTAAATTTTCTTTCTAATACATCGCCTGATGATGCCATAGTATGGTGAAAACGTTTGCGATATTGTATACTTACAGTGTATTTTAATTGTGATAACTTAAAAACATTTTAGTTCTGAAAAGTGTGTGTGCATTTTTTGGGTTTTCTAAAATAGTGATATGGTTAATATCGAGTTACACTACTTAAACCACGTATCAATCGATTATTTACTTCTTCAATTACTTTTACACATATTTTTGTCAATATTTAATTGAAAATTGTAAATATTAACAGTTCCGGATTTCAATTTCGATCCTGCTGAGGTCAGCGATCAAGAAAGAAATTTAGGCCAAAATAAAAAAAATAATTTTATTCAAACTGAGTTAACTTGGGAACAAAAGAAAAGAATCCTTGTTTTTTTAAAAGCAAAATTTGTAAAAGTTCGTAAGAATGCCTCTTTCAGAACTTTGTTTCTAACTCCGTTAGCCAACAAGCTTTGGACATTACTTTAATTTACCGATAGGGTCACGCTTACAAACCTGCTTAATCCTTTTGTGCCTTTAGAATTCCTCACTCTTAAATTTAGTCCTGCATTATTAATAGTTTTTTTTTTTCATTTTAGGTAGCTTTTCAAAGCTTACTTCAATTTTTGATAATTTGGATAGGTACTTGAAACCATTGCAAATTCTTTAATTATTCAATTTTAACTAAAATCCTTTATTTAAAATCGTTGGGTTCACATTATTTTGGTTGCATTTTTGATAAAATACTCTTTGAATGTTATAAATATATTTGAAAAATCAAAACCATAGCCCACGTTTAGAAAATAAAGTGAGTGGCAATAAATAGAATGTAAATATGTAGAGAGCTATTTATTATACGTTGGTGACAGAATGCAGCAGTTGTCGATAATGGAAACGACCGATATGACTAGCCCTAGGCTCTTCGAAAGCATAAAGTTGCTGTTAGCTTCTCTAGGAAACTCAAGGGAATAGTAGGTTTTTTTTATTTCTCCATATTGTGATTTGTATTACCACTCGTAACAATTTACTTGATGCTTTATAGCACGCTGCACCATAATTTTTTTGACTATTAACAAAAACAACCTAAGAATCTTTAAAAATTCTTTAAATAAATCTTATTTCGTTATCCCATAATTGCTTAAACTAACAAGCAAAGTATCCCCTGAGTCCCTCACCAATTTGAATAATTTTTGATATGTGGTAGACCGTGGAAAGATAAGAGATCCTTAATTCACTTTAGTTGATCATTAACGGAGGGGAGGGTAGAGGGTGTAATCGCCTTTTAAAATTATAGTAAAAAATCGAATTTTTGAGTTTTCATGTAGAAGGAGTTTTTGATTTGAAGGAAATCAACTCTAAAATATACTTCATTTCATGATTGAAATTTCATTTTCTTTCATTTAATTCATGACTCCTTCTTAACATCATTAAATTTTTTCGAAAAAAATATAAAATGTTGTAGGGGAGAAAAAACTTGAAGTGAAGTGTTTTTGAATTTTCCTTAAAATGATGTTTAACGGGGTAACAACACTTTTCTTAATTTTGTTAGACACTTTTCAGATACAGTCATTAACACATAATTGTCATCGCCTTGATATATTAATTTGTTTAAATACAATCGGCACTCTTATATCGCGATTAATTCGTATCGCATTATAACAACCCAGAGATATCATTACAAATCACGTTAATTAGTACCGGCTTATATGGAAACCATATACCGTCTAATATAGAAACCGCAGGAAGACATGGCAATAGTTGTTAGTATTCCAACGAAATGTCAGTTGAATTCAACATAGCGGTTTATTAGCAGAAGGTTTTTTTATTTGAATCACAATGTATTTTGAACGATATGTTTTGTCAAAACCTTTTGTTCAACATGGCGGCTTGTTAGCAGCTGTTGCTTAATTGACGCATAATGTATTTTGTCTAAGTGTTGTAATATTTAAATAAATATCATATGCTAATGGTGGTAATAATTAGAGACCAGATTTGTTTGTGATTGCATATTTTGTTTGATGCTACATAGAAAGTTGATATTTGGTTTTTACACGTTTCTCATTGAAAGGAATCAAAATACAAAGTTGTATAACGCATATAATTTCATATTTAGGTTTTTACTGCATATGTATATATTTATACAAATTGTATATATCACATACAATGATGCCATGTGAAAAACATGGATTTTCAAGACTGATGCTACAAACACTTAAGGAAACGTACCCATACTACGTGACCCATTTTTTTTGCAATTTTTTACCCCCTTCCTCTCGGTGACCACCTATACTATATTCCAAGACCCCTTCCCCCCCTAGTTTTCACGTAGTAATTCATAAATATGATTTTAAATCATTTCTTGCAAACAGAAAGTTAAAAAAGAAATTAATTTGGATCATTAATACAACGCTTAAAAATATTATTAAAAAGGAAAAACTTATGTAGAAACATTTTGCAAATTCTCACTTTTTAATCAGTCGATGTCCCGGCATATTGTCACCTGAGGATCAGAGTATTCTATTTCCACTTTAATCTTACAGTACAGCAGTTTCCAAAGATTCTGTATTGCATTATTCTCCATTTGAAAACTTCGATTTAAAAAGTTAATAATAAAGATTTTGCCAATGTTTTTGCATTACACTGTAGAGAAATTATCATAGAGTAAAATTGCATAGATAACTCAATTTATCAAAAAATATTGACTACTTGACGAAAACTTAACCGCCCCCCCCCCGCCTCTGTCACCAAACGTGGTATTTTGAAGTTTATCGATATTGCAAATGCAAGCCGCACTGCAAATTGTAACCGTTTAAAGTCGAATGGTATGTCGTTCGGAATCATAGAGATGGGTGGAATCAAAACGTCTTCGCCTTTGTACTTCCCTTTCAAAATTGTGGCTTCGATGACGTTGTTCTTTAATTTCTTCACCGCAAGTCGGATGCCATTACAAAGACGTGGCTGATCTATTTTCCGCAACATAATGATTACCGATCCGCCTTTTAATTGCAGATTATGAGCTGGTGATCCGGGCAATTCCAGTAAATTTAAAAATTCCGTTGGATAGTTGACACACATTATTTAGGTCCTTCTGGTTGGTACCGTCAGATACCAACAAACAAAATATTCGTTTGAGTTAATGTCATACAGGGTGTCCATAGAAAAATGCAGTTTGTACTCGTAATGGCGCGGCAAATAGCCTAACACCCTATTAGATTAGGTTCCTCTTTCACCTTCCTTCACCTTCACCTTCACCTTCATCTTCTTCACCTTCCTTCGACTAAGGATTGTTCAAATGCACGCAGCAATATCGACAATTCCTCCCTCTTCTTTCTTTTTTTGTTTGCTTCATCTTGCATTTTCTCATCTCTTTTTCTTTTTCTTACGCGTTTTGCTGCAACTTTTTGTTTCGCAATATCTAATTCAGCACGACGACGCAAAGGGTTTTCATTAAAATTTGTTAGTGCTGCTTTAAAGAATTTTCAGCGATTCGAGTGTATTCCGATTTTGTTTCTAGATCTTCAAAGCATGCGAACGATAAAGCCCTGTTTAGTTGCTCTTCCATAACCTCTTATTTTAAATTAATATATTAAACACAAAATTTAAAAATGCTGTCAAACGACATTTGTACACGTAGCGCCATCTATCGAAAGAGTAATGAAGTAATTTTAGTTTCTTGTAGATTTTTTAATTTTTCGGGAAAATTTTCCAATTTTTCTTTCCGTAAAAGCCTTACTCTGACTATTACAAACATTTGAAAAAAAAATTAGCCTAATCGGTCCAGCCGTTTTCAAGTTATGGTGTTAGCAACAAACAGCATTTCATTTTTATTTATATAGATTCAATTAATGAATAATAATTTATTAATTAATAATAAAATTACTTTTCTAATAAAAAATATTGTACTAAAAAATATAATTTTTTTAAATTTTTGTGGTGTCTTAGTTTTTGTATAAGCGCATAAACATATATACATATATATCCATTATTACCCCATATTTTACCGCATATATCGACAGTTTTAACCACATAAAGAGAACTTATTTTTATAATTTTTAGCGCATCTAAATCCAGTCTTTAATAATAATATAGTAGTCTTAATCAACTCTATAATATAAAAAGATAAGACTTTTTATATTTGTTTTTCTCCCATTTTTTTTTCAGATCTTCAATGCTTTGCGCTTTGGATTTATGATTTTTTTAAAGTCGACTATTAAAAAAATGTCACATTTACCCTTACCATGGTAAGGGTTGCATGGGTTGCTTATGGTAAATTACGATAATGACGCCATAGTATGTGCTGTATTAATATTATACAGTAGAATCTCTACTAACCGAAATGAACGGGACCCGCTTCCTTTCATATAAGAGAGTTTTCGGATATTGAGATAATGAAATAAAAACCAAAACGTGACTTGAAAGCTGTAAACATATTATTATTATATATAAATTTACTCATGATATAAATATAACAAAACGTGTCTTCGAAGTTACAAATACATATATCATGCGAGTCGCTACGTGCTTACAAAAATTAACATGCATCATGTTACATAAAACGTGCTTACAATAAGGGTCTTCTGGATAAAGACAGATTCGGTTGGTAGAGATTCTACTGTACCATGCCTATACTTACGAGGAGAATCCCTCAAGAGTAACTCTAGAATCGGGACAAGCTTTGTTGGGTTGAAAGAGCACTAACATTTTATTTAAGTGTTATGAGCTGCCGCTTCTGAGAAAATTGCTAAATATTTTTAATTGCAATAGTTCAGCTAGTTTTATGCAACAATAATTCTAAGATCTTTTAGATGACGTGATGATAACCCGTCTGGAAGGCTACCATCTCACCCAGAAGACTCTCGAATTTTTATTGCATAAACTAGTTGAAGTATTGCATTCAAATTTTAAAATATTAGTTTTACAGAGACAGTTGCTTATAGCAGTTGGAAAAACCCATGTGTTTTAACGAGGTTTTAACGTTATCTATATTGGAGAATCACTCAAAAGTGTAATTCTAGAATCGGGACAAGCTTTGGAAAGTTGAAAGAGCACTAAAATTAAGTAAACCCATTTGGTTTTTTAAACTGCTATAAGCAACTGTTTCTGTGAAAATAAAATTTCAAAGTTTTCGTGCAATTCTCCAACAAGCTTATGCAATAAAAATTGTTAGTGTTGACGTTTTGTATGTACGAACTATGGAAATAGTTGCTTATAGCGTCTCTTAATTACTTCAATCAATGATAAAAAAACTAAAAGTTCTCATGATTTTGGAATGCTAACAAGAAAATTTTTGCCTTCCGAAGTTGTGCTTTTAATGGCGTGGTGTGAGCGTTGGTTGAGATATAGAACAAAAGTTCTAGGTTCAAATTGCGGTACGGTGGTAATGTTAAGTTGGTGTTTTATTAGTTTCTTACATTGTAGTTATTGCTTTCCGAAAATCTAACACAGTGTTACTATGGATTTTTCTTCAGAATTGCATCGTTTATATTATGTCCCCACTACTAAAGTTAGTAGTGTGTAATCGTTTAGTCTTTGTCAAGCTTCTGTAATCTTTTTTATCGTAGAGCAAATTTTCATCAGTAGAGTAATGTATGAAACTACAATTAATTTTAATAAAACTGATTAGCCATACGATCGAATGCAAACTAGAAAATTTTTGCTGTTAATAATTATAAATAAATGTTTTTATAAAATATTTATTTCGTAGTAAACGTTAATAAAAAGTGCAATATGTGTAAACCAAATCAGATATTTTAACTACAAATTCGGTTTTGAATTGTAGAAAATTAAACTTTAAAATTTAAATTAATGTACAAAATAATAAAAACTTAATTTTTGGAAAAAGTAGAAAATTTAAAAATAAATATTTTTAATTAGAAAACCAAAATTTAAAAAATTAATTAATAGTACGAAAAGTTGGAAAAATTTGTTTTTCTAAAACGGAAAAATGTAAAACAAGATTTTTCATAAAAGAATAAAAAAAAATGATGTATTTTTATGCATTGAAGAAGTTTCATCGTGGAAAGCATTTGAACAAATATACACAAATTTGTAAAACCTTTATGTTTAGATTGGTACGACGAAATTACTTTCCGCACTTAAGAGCTTTCAGTATGACGAGAAAGCTCAGGTGCAGCTTTAAGTCCGCATGAAAGCTTAATCCAAAGTATGATTGTTATACAAACATGTAATCTACACTCTTTTCCAAATGGACAATAAATTATGCTAGGTCTAAATATTGATTTAGACTTTGTTTCTTAAAACACTCCCTCACAGGAAACGAAATTATAATTTTGAAAATTGCATTGCAAATCAAAGTTATAAATTTTTTTAATTAAGATAGTAAAAAAATTATTTATTACTAATAGAGCCGGTGATTTGAATAAATTAAAAAGTGAATAATTTAGAAATGCACTTGAAAATTTAATGTTGTTTGTAAAGATTTAATTTGACGAATTAATTAATTAAAAGAGCGTTTCATCTCTAACAGAGTATGTCACTTTGGGTACCGCAGTTTAGAGCATTGCTCAAAACGAAATTACAACGCATGGATGCATTTACGTGCAAAGGTAATAAACCTCTCCACAAATTTAACTGAATTACAACGAATAAAATTTCTTTTATAAAACATTCACGATGACGACAAGATGAAAAATACCTAACTGAAAATTGCTTGTGTTTACTTTAAGTTGCATAAGGGTGCGAGGGTGAAAACAAATGACAAAAAATTCAAAGGTGAATGAAAATATAAGAGTACTTCGGTAGTACAGAAGCAATACAAAAGGCAAATAAATCACCAGAAATATTTTAACGAAGCTCTCCCGAGATACTTCAGTTCAACGTTTAGTCCATTTAAATGTTGACATTTTTATCCTTGCCGCTCCAAGTTAAACTTCTTAACTTCAATTTAATTGTTTCTTTACTTATTAGTTTATTGGAAGCATTTTCAATTATTTTTATTTTAAATTGAAATTGAAAAACATTGTGAACTCAACGCAACAGTGTCCTTTATTTATTTTATATTTGGCTGAATTCTTTCTGATACAGTCACATTGAAACGCAAATTACTATAACAGCAGTTTATTCTCGCTCACTGTACAACTGAACTGGAAAACTTCTTTAATCCTACTATGTGAACCCAGATTTTTCCGCTCTACAGTTACCAAACCAGCGGTAGCAGCAACCACAGCTGTACTCGACGTTTAGTATACACCTAAAAATAGTTTAATTTTGTTTCGTGTTGTCTGTGGCGATAAAAGGTTTTAATGTGGTTTTGGTATGTAATTCGAAATTTAAAACTATAAGCGGAGTTGGTTTTAATCTGATTTCACTTTTTCTCTCAAATAGAAATCGCTACAACAAACCTTCCAAAAAATCGACTTTAAAATTCTAATTTTAATCACGAATAAATCTGGTTGACATAATTATTATTATTAAAATGTGGCAGTGAAAATTTGGAACCGACGGCGAAAGTTAATTGTTATTTTTTAAATTAGTTAAAAAAAATTTTTTTTATTTTATTTTTTATTCATTTTATTCGACACAAAATCTTAAAAGTTAGAAATAAATTATACCAAGTTTTAGTAATTAAATTTTAGATATAATATCTACAACGATGCCCGTCAAAAGTATTCAAAAATAAATAAATTAGATAAATATATATCCAATGGAAAATTTTAAATTTGGAAAGAAGGCTGGATATAAAAAAATATTAAAAAAAAGAATATAACTTTTGACAATTATTTCAATCGCATTAGTCATCATCGATTTTAAAATAAAAAAAAAACGGATATACGTATGTATAAACGTTGCATAACTTTCCCAATTTAATTTGGGTTCATATTTAATTTTTAATTGACGACAATTATTTTTTTAATTAATTTTTAAGAGTTTAATCTTTTAGAAAGTTCAATGAAAATTCAGAAAAATACGAGAACAAAATGTTCATATTATATTCTATAAATAGGCCAGTCATATTATCTAACATAATATTATGACCCATTGAAGATATATTCAAATTCAAAAATACACTTTCTTCAATTAAAATTTTATTTGAATTATTCTGTATAGAGTGTAATATTTTATTTGACGGAATATGTTGATAAAGACTGATTAGTCGAAACTAGTCCATCATAAATAATAAATTTTAATTGAGGAAAGTGTATTTTTGAATTTGAATATTATCTAACATTAGAAATCGCTAAAATCGCAAACTCACGGCTAATTCTGAATTTTTAATATGTTGTAAGGACCTCTACTAGCAGTGCATATTCAAGTTTGCAGCTATGATAGACCTATGGTAACTTTACAGCACTTGAAATACCGCCAAATTGTCAGATTTTTTTGTTTTTTCAATATAAGACCTAAACTATACCGTTTTTAAAAAATATTTTCTATACGTTTTTGAAATAGACTAAAATATCTACAATTTGTGTCTAGAACCAGCTCTATAGGTTCAATACTTACCAAGATACAGTCCTCCAAAAATTAACAATTTTTTCCTAAAAAGTGAAATTTTAAGATTTGGACAATTTTCGACCTCGATATCGGGGAAAATACTCATTATTTTACTGCTAAAATCATAGGAAAATATATTGTAGCAAATTTAAATTTAAATTTAAAACTGCCCTGGATAAAATAGAATCAAATAGGCCAACCTCAAAACTCCGGGTGCAGTATTTTTGGATTACCGCGTTAATGTAGCAATTCATCCAAACGGAAGGGATGAGACATTGAGAGCTCGACCTCACCTCAGTTGGAAAAATACTACTCCTTTTCCATTTAGCAAGTCACCTTTTTTTATCCAAAAAGTGCTAAGCTGTACCTATAAGACATGGAAGTTTTAAACGAGAAAATGTAACCAAAAGAATAGAGCATGCTCACAAAAGGAACCTTTACGCTTCGCCGCTCAGAAAACTTTTTGAAGTCAAAGAGTTGACCCATGGTCCGGAGATATCAAATAGCGTTCTTTCACGATGGACTGGAGGCATGGTGTTCATACTCAATATTTGCGAGAGCCTGGGGACATTTTGGAACATTTCGTGTACCTCCAGTGAGCAGCACTGACAAACAAACTGCTATCCATCAGTAGTAGCATCGTTCGGGCCCCTGAGATTAATTGCCACATGGCTAGAGAAACGGGAATAGAAAGTGCTAAACAAATCACGTGCAACTCAATTCGAAGGTTTCTTTTAAGCGAATAGATAAAGTGCAAACTTTGGTATCAATAAATACTTCCATCAAAGTAAAAGACAAACGTGTGGATATGGCAATATTTCAGCGTTTGTGTATCATCAAGCAGTCGGACGAAGAGTTGCAGGAACATTTCTAGTACGAGCTGGCTCCATTCCCTATGGCATTGTTCACTGGAGAAAGTATGCGCAAGGGAACGAAATTAACGTTCTACTCAGCTTTCACTCAAAACATCTCAGTAGGAGCCATTACGTTTGTTGTGGTAGAAGGGGGTTACTTACTGCATAAGGTGATATGGCAAACGACTGGCAGAGAACAGAAGAAACTATGAGAGAATGAAGAAACTATGGAGCATTCAGAAAAACGTTGAACTTATCACCACAGGTGAAGTGTTTCTCCGACCCAATTCAGCCTATCAAGTCATCGCAGATATTTATATAATAATTATTGTCTTCTTACTTATTACTTAGTTCATAAAATTTAATCAAATTTAGCTTCATAAGTTATATACTCTATTATAATTATTACTTGTAATTTGTAATTACTTATAATTATTATTATTGGACAAACTTCTATACTTGATTTTCTACCTGTGCAAAAGAGGTAGTATCCAAAATATTTTTTCAATTTCAAACTAAATTAAGCCGCTCACGAAACGTACAGCTCTCCGAACGGAACATGACGATATATTAAACATAGGGTGTACTTTTGAAAACTATCCACCTTAAATTTCTTGTAAACCACACAAAATATCGTAAAACTGTAAAAGAAGCTTTTATAGATAGGAAAGAGGAGACTAGACCGTGTACTCTGCGTTGCGCTAGGACAAACCCCTTTAGGGTTTTAGGGCTAGGACAAAATCCTCGGCTTCCCCCAACTTAAAAAATTTAAAGGGCACCATACCTTGTGTGGCACCCCAAATTGTAGGTTTTTTAAAATGCTATCTTTTTACACAGAAAAAAATAAAATTTACCTTCTTGATTTTTGCTTGAAAATAATGCAAGCAATGGTAAACCACCGAGGTACATATCTGTCGTGCGAAGAATACTGCTCGTTAGTCAATAAATATGGACAAATGGAACGTGCGTGAACCTGGCTCCCGTTTTATCAAAAAATTAATTTTTTGTTGTTGTTCTCGATTGTTCTTCATTTGTTCTCAATTGTTCTGATATTTTCATTTTTGATTTTACAAGAGTATAAAAAAATCGCAAAAATTTTTTTTTCTGCCAGCTCCCTTTATCCAAAATTTCAAATTTCAAATTTTTTTATTGTTCTCGATTGTTCTTGTTGTTTTATCAATTGTTCTGTAAAAATAAAATTTTTAAATCTAATAACAACCCCGGAAAATTGCGAAATAAGATTTCGCGCCAGCTTCTCTTGTTTCGAAATTAAAAACTTTTTTTTATTGTTCTCCATTGATCTGATTTTGTTACCAATTGTTCTGTAAAATTAAAATTTCTAAATGTAATACTAGGCTCTATCTCATTTTCTTGTTAATTACAATTATTATCTTTCTATGCTGCTCTGGATTGTTTTTCATATTTGCTTAAGTGTCCTGTTACTTACCTTAATACTCTTGTACTCCATTTTTTATAATTTGGTAAATTATTTAGAAATTTTATTTTTACTGAACAATTGGGAACAAATCAGAACAATCGAGAGCAATCAAAAAAAATTTTAATTTCAAAAAAGGGGAGATGGCGCGAAATCTTATTTCGCGATTTCCGCGGTTGTTATTAGATTTAAAATTTTATTTTTAGAGAACAATTGAGAACAAATCAAGAACAATCGAGATCAATCAAAATAATTTTAAATTTTGAAAAAGGGGGAGCTGGCAGAAGAAAAGGTTTTTTGCGATTTTTTTTTATATTCTTTTGTAAAATCAAAAAAAAATATCACAACAATTGAGAACAAATGAAAAATCGAGAGCAACAAAAAAAATTAATTTTTTGATAAAAGGGGTGCCAGGTTCACGCACGTACCAAAACGTATAGTAATAATGACTTCTTACTTATATTTTTTACGAAATCTTTTGATAGAATTGATTTTGCACTCATTCGTCGATAATAAAATCTAAATTTTAAATTAATATAATGCTTCTTAAGCATACAATGCCAAATGCTCTAAAACGTAATCAACAGTTAGACCAAAAGACGTACTATGTATATATAACTGACAGCCGAAGTATTCATATGCCCGAAATTGAATTTAAATATTAAATGATAAAAAATTATCGATCCAATAAAACCAAATTTACAGTAATTTGCTCAATTTTTATATATTTTATTTAAATTCAAAATACGAACGCTCTTAAAAAATCATTCTTACATGTTATGTTACTGATAACTAAAAATCAGGCGACCTGTATGTATAGTTGTCATATATTTGTAGGTTATTACATATGGTTGACCAATCAGAACATGATGGTTACGGAAAGATGAGTTTTGCAGGTAATTATAATTAATTAAATATTTAAATTATTAGCTTTTAAAAATTATATTAATATAAATCTTGAAATAAAGCTAGATAAACAATAATACACAATATTATTTAAGGTAATTATAATGTATATTATCTTATATATAATTGATAATAATCAATCAAAGAATATAACATAACATATCTTGTTTAGCAGTGGCCTATTTAGAAAATGTTTATTGAAGAGGGCAAACCAGATTACTTTTCAGATTCTCGTTAATTTATTCATACGTGTCAGTGGTAAAAAGATAACTGATAAGTTCCAAATATCAAAAAAAAAATTATAAAAAAACTAAGTGTGTATATATATAAACAAAATCTATGGATATATCATTTACGCCAGACGAAAGCAGTGATATTACCGACAAGCTATTAAATAGCTTATATAAATATATAAATATAATTATATAAATTTTATATAACTTCTATAGTAATTTAGTCAAGGTATTATCCCAAAATTTTCAGGACCAAAAAATTTTACCAGTCAAAAGTTAGTTTTTAAATTACAGCCAAAACACTATACATAGGTACAAGAATAAATCTTTGCTAAATTTAAGTAATTTTTAAGCACATACCCAAAATCAAAACATAGGGTGGATCCTATAAAACATCGTAATATTTAATTATAATTATTATTATTTTCTATAAAAGTATAATATATATATACATATGATATGATACATATATGTGATACTATAATACTGTATGGTTATGAAAATGCTCACTTAATATTGAAGCTAATTAGGTCTTATTAATTTTTAGGTTTGCTTACATCAAACAACTTAATTCAAATTAATATTCACATCATATTCAAGTCATATCAATTCATAATACCTATCATGAGCATCACTATGGAATGAACCTTAAATTTACTTCAAATATCAATAGTTTACTTCTCATTCGTCTTTCTTGTTTATTATCTGAAGAAATGTTTGTTATGTTACTCGCGTGTTCTTTAATATTTTTAATCTTACCCTATCAAAAATGGTTAAAATTAATGTCTTTTTAGTTGTTTTGAAAAAATAATTTTCTCCTTATGAATTTTTCACTTTACTTTAGTTTTGCTAAATACTAAGTTTCTTAATCAACATGAGGCGATCTTTTATGAGTGTGCTAATTTGTCGTGGGAAAATCAGCTATTTTCTAAAGTTCATAATAAGGTTTATCCCTCATTTACATTTTACATATTATTACCCCAACTCCGCATATTCTAGCATAAATTATAATACTATTTTATTTCAACATGACTTTCCGGTAACGCGAGCATTTTCTGAAGTTTTTGAAAATTTAGTGAAAATGGGAAACTTATCGCAAAACAACTGATAAATTAGCAACTTAGTTTCTAAGTTTAAATTAACTACATATTTATGCCGCTTACAAAAAACATTTTACAAAAACACCAAATTAAATATATAATATATTATTAATAATAAATATCGTTGTCTTTATTGCAGAGTAATCTTTTCACAAGAAACTACTAAGAATTACTAAAATACACCTTATGGATAGATTAAATATTATTAATTATTATCAGCAAGGTTTAACTGTGCTTAAAAGAAATTTTCGGTTCCAATCGGTGCCAATATATAAGAAGAAGGCTCGGTGAAGAAGGTACATGTCAGCGGCCCCCGCTGAATACAAAGATAAATGTTGAATGCCTATTATCGGGCACGGGGGAGGTTCTGTGGTGGTTTGGGCATAATTTTCTGCATCCGAAGTGGATGACATTGTACGAAAAGATTGAAAATTAAATAATATATACCGTTACTTGGAGATTATTAAGAAGTATGCAATTTATTATGGTTTTAAACTAATTAATAAAAATATTATCATACAACAAGATAATGACCCTAAACATACTGGTAAATTATTAAAACAATGTTTAAATAAAAAAAAGTGGAGCAGCAGATTTAAATTTAATAAAGGAACACATAGATTGACAGAAGACAGAGAGTCATTCTTTAAATACAAAAAACTTATGAAAGGTACTCAGTACAAGAATAGAAAAAATACCGACTTAAGCCTTTAAAAAAATTAATGTATGCCAGAAAAAATTTATGCAACCAGAAAAGCTTGCAGAAGTCATACCATATATTAGTTTTTTTGTGTATATTTGAAATTATTTATAGATTTATATTTTATATTTGCGTCGTTTTAAATAAACAATATTTCTACAGAAAATTTTATTCGATTGCCCATTTCAAAACTTATAAAAAAACACATTCAGTTCGAAGACTTTTAAATAGCACTGTGTGCATTCTTAGCATAAAAAAGATACATTTTCTGTAATTAGTACAAGTTTCATCCTGCTATAATACCAAGATGAAACAACAGCCAAATCTGTCGCTATTCAACACAAACGCCATGCCAGTGAAATTTATCTACTGGAACGGTAGACGCTTATCTCTGCAATTTTAGTCTCGTCTTAACAGGGAAAGCGTTGCATTTTGGTGTGACCTACAGTCCCCTTGAAATTGTTGAAAACAGTATGCAAATATCTTGAGGTGAGAAGAAAAATGTTTCAAGTTTCAGATAAAAGCTCTTACATAATCCTTACTTTATATTCTGTGGGGTGTATTTCTTACAAGACATTTAAGTTTGTCACATTTTTATTTATGTTCAAGTAAAATTTTTTTCCGTTTGTTTACTATTTTATCCTGATTTATTAACTGAAGTTTTTAACTTATTACTTCCTTACACAACTTAATTTTTGCAATTTAAAATATCTTATTGTTGCGCAAGTAACTCCTTTGTTCGATGAAATTCTGCAATGAACTATTATAATATAAATTAAAGTTTTTTTTATTAAATATTGACTTTCTAGCAATTTTTATGATACTAATTAGTAATTGCAGTTAGCTGTTATTAATGGCCAAGAGGCAAGTTGTAATTAAAAGGTTAATCGACAGCTCCACTACGAGAGAAAAGCAATCACTTTCAGTTAGAAGCAATATATTTATATCAAAAACAGACTCACTCAACCTTAAACAAATAGCAAGTGGATACCACGAAACCTTGATGACTGGATTTAACAAAACCAATTCTCAGCAGTAAACGCTAATGAACTTGTCAACAGGAGAATGACTAGTGGTCTTCATTTCCTCTTACAGTTTACATTTACAAAATAGTGAAACATCCTCTATGTATTTTCATTTACATGGCTTATTACAGTTTATTCTTTAACGCAACACTCAAAGACACTTTTAACACTTTTAGTTAAACCAATTTATTAACTTAAAAATTTTTAGGTCGTTATATATTATATAAACTATAAAGTAACAGATCAGGCGGCCCATCGCCCGCCGTGACCTCCTAGTGTTTGAATCGCGTGGAACTTGATTGGTGTGCAATTGCACTGCCCATGTCATGCGGCCTTTAAACCTCACAGACCCGTAACTTTCCCAATTTTTTTAGGTTAGTAATTTAAAGTAAACTAATGGAGTGTGCGTTACAAAAAGATGGCTGATGGATATATAATATATTAGTATTAACACACTCCAGTTGTGCATAATAGTACAAGGATTTTCTGAGAACAATCATATTTACAAAAAAAATTACATAAAAGTAATTTATAATATTATCCTACTTAATTTCGATGAGATATGGTCTACACTTTTGTTTCACAAAATTAACAATCAAATTAGTGCCCCAACTTTTCCAATATAACCAGTTAACTAACTTATAGTTAAATAAGTGCTTGGTAAGTAGTGCCAACATAGACAAGCAGGTATACCAATTGTAATTAAATTTCCATTGAACTATTATTAGCCTATTACTTTTAGAACTAATAATTTAATAAAAGTTAGAACCTATCTTCGCAAAGTTAAACTTAAAGTTAAAACAGAATATTTTAATGTAGAATAACTATTCCTAATTCCTAGTTTTTACGAATGATTAAAAATATTCTCTTGGGGATGCCAACAATAGTATATTACATGTACTATATCACTTTATGCGATAATAATCTCTTCTGTAATTAATACCTACTATTATATAATATACGTATATATATATTTAATTTTAATTTTTATAACATATACTTAATATAGGTAGAGTAGGTGTTTTGATTTTTAAACATTTTATTATATTGCTAGTTTTAAATTGTACAGCATACTTCTTATTGATCGGAAATTAGAAAATTTCAAGGTATTTGCCTCATTTAAAAATTGTAACTAATATTGTACATGCGCATTAACGCTCAATTTTCATATTTTTTTAAATATTTTACTTATTTCAATATTTCAGCGAAAAAAATACGGGGGAGAGCAGGGCTTTTGGGCTTTTGCCAAAATTGGTCACCTGCAGCGGTTAAGGAGAAAGTCGTTTCCTGTAATATTTTTGTGTTTGTGATTTGAGATTCGATTTTGAAATATTATATAATTGGCGAATAAAATGATTTGATTTGCGTAAGTAATTTTGATTTAATAAAAATTTGAATAGGATTTGAATTTGGATTTATTTGAAAGGAGATTAAAATTTGGGATACACTAAATATCATTTCAATACCTTATATATTGTGATGACCCGTCTGTCTCATTATAAAAATATTAATTTCTAAATGTAACGTTATTACCTCTACAGGCCTTCCATTTTTCAAACATGAGACTCATTTTTTATTTTTTTATCCAAATATTTTTATAAATTTTACTTAAATAATCCAAATTATAATTTTTAATTCTATGATAAATTTCCAACGTTAAAATAGAACGCCAAATGTTTTATACCAAATGTACGCGCCAATATCACATTGCACACATTGCAATTTGCAATAATGTAGCCCTTCAAATTTTACTTTATATAATTTTCAGATTAATTTTATTATAAACTCCATCCAAAATTCTTCCATAAATCGTACAATTATGACGAAAATCCAAAATTAATAACAACAATCTTACTCGCGCAATGAACAACTTTCTTCGCACAAATGTTGGTTCGCACCTGGCAAAAAAAATGTTTTAAAATAAAACAAATTTTCGTGCCAACATAAAATTATTGGCGCGAACAGCAATTCAAATATTTACAAATTTATAAAATTATTTAGAACAAAATTAAATTTAAATTTACAGAATAGTATCCATCCTGTGATTTGTTTAGTCAAATTTTGCAGTCATCATCACCTGGGTTGTTTATCCGGGTAACTTGATTTAAGTATTTTAGATTAGGAGCTTCGTTACTATAGTTTTTTGTCGATTAAAGTCAAATTGGACAAGACAAGATTGCAAAGTTGGTTTGTTTCCATAACATCAAATGGTTGTATCATGCTAAACACTGGAGGTCATTAACCTGTGGATGAAATTGTTTGAATATTGTTATATGTTAATTTTAAGGAGTGTTTTGAATTTGGGACAATTGAATTGACCAAATTATAAATTTATGTGTGATGGACAATTAAATTTGATAGTGGTGAGGGAAAACCAAAAAATGTTTGGATTATTTGGACAATTTGGAACGCGGGACGAATGGTGAATTATGATTGGTTGGCGTAGAGACGGGCTCCTCCCAATCAACATACCGTTCGTTCATTGGTTAACTTGCTTTTGGTAAAAATCCGAATTCTGCCCGGATTTTGTATAAAAGGAGGTGCATTCGCGAAATTTAAAGGAGTCTTATAAAAATTTTGAGAGAAGAAACCGCGGGAGCTCTTGACACTCTGGGCAATGTTTTTGCCTAACTTTATAGTTGGGCTTAGCCTGAATTTTGATAAGTCTGGACTTAAACGAAAGTTTGGAATTTTGAACATAACCAAAATTTCAATAATTGGTTTTTATTTGGGAAAAGCTCCTCAACAGCATAAATGGTCGTGCAATGATCGTTCATTGTCAACCAAGTTCAACTAATTAAATATTTTCCAACGAAAAAGAAAAATAATTTGGCAGAAGTGCTACAATAGAAAAAGGAATGGGATACAAGGAAATTCAACGTACTCACCTTTAAAAAAAAACGCAAGATAATTTGTGAAGTGCGTCGCAATTTGTGTTTTGTGTCGAGGAAATGTTGCCGATACGGTCCTGGATATTTTGGAGCATTCAACATCTGCAACAGCATCGTTAAACAGGTTATATTATGTGGTGTTGAAAAATTGTTGTATAATTTGTTAGATTTTTTTTATCGAATTTTTGTGGTTTTATGAAGATTGTTTTTGCTATACACATTTAATATTTTGACGATGTGTTTTTATCTGTAGCTTTTTGACTATTAATTGCCTGATGACGTAATTATAAATTACGAAACCGGTTGCAAATTAGTTCATTTGTTTTATTCCGAAATAGTATTTTTTCCCATATTTGAATTATTTATAACAAAATTATTTTGTTTGTCAAATTCAAAAATTAATCAAAAAAAATTTTAAATTTATAATAAAATAAAATTTAAAATTTGAAATTAAAAAAAAAGATTTTGGAAAACGACATTGTTAAAGGTCGGTGGTTTGCCACAAAAGACATTTAGGTTATGCTCCAAAATCCGAAATCAAAAGCACTTCCACCTGATGGATTTTCTCAAAATAACTTTCACCGTAGTTGAATATTCGTCCACAAACCTAAAAATAATAATAAAAATAATAAAAAAATAATAATAATAATAATAATAATAAAGCATCAAATACACTCAATTCTGGGAATAGTGGTCCTGGTGTTGGAATTGCCGATCCACCCGTGCTTTCCCTGCATAATTACTTCGTTTATCAGGTCTCTATTAATCTTTCATTGATGATTTTTTCGATACTTTCATTCACCGGTTTCGATTGTCGGTATCGTGATTATTTATTTTATCTTGCATTTCCTTTTGTGATTTTTTCCAATTATCTTCCATCGAATCTAATTTCTTGTTCACACTGCTTATAGCCGATTTTAATTCTGTTGTATTTTTATCCATATTTTTGTACATTTCTTTGTTTTTTTTTTTCTCATTTCCATCAACATTTTAATTATGTCATCCGATGAGCTTTATTTCTTCCACTTGTTCGGTACCCATTTGGGTATACTGTTGGCACCAGGATTTAATTATGGACTACCAATTTCTTCTCAATTTAACTGTTTTTGTGCCGTTATAAATTTGTTAAAATTTTATTTAATTTCAGGATAATTAATTATCCAATTATTGTATTGATTTGTATAATTAATCCTAATTTTAAGTTTTAAAAAGAAAAGACTTTATTTTTGTTACCAAGACCTCAATATTTTGTTTTATTGTGGGTAACACCTTTGTTTGTTAAAGACTTTTAACACCTTATGTTATAAAAATACATTAAAAAAATGTTATAAAAAAACACAGAATACAATATTTTAAATTTAAAAAGGTCATGTTAAAAAAATCATCTATTTGTTATACAAAACTGCTGACTTGCGGTCCAGACCTTTCTAGAAGTTAATAGAAGAGTTGGAAAGTTTTTAGAAATATGTATTTAGGTAATTGCTGTGAGAAGAAGTCAGAGTTCAGACTCGTAAGTGTTAAGATGAATACCGTGTAAATAAATAGTGGTGTAATAAATAAATATACAGAGTATTACATATTGTTATGTAATATGAGCGGAAATTTAAAATAATAAAATTATTCTAATCTTGAATTTAAAAATAATCTTCTAGAGTTAAATTAAAATGAGAAAGCAAATCGGATTAGATAAATCGTAACATATTACGCTCCAGTATCACATTTATTCCCGAAACCTTGAACTTTTATTTTGAAATTAATAAAATTTTCATTCATCCAAATTTAAACCATTGTCATTATTGCAATTATCCTAATAAAATCCAAATAAAATTTTATTCTTTTCCAAAATCAAATCAACTAATATCTTAATCATCCAAAAATTACTTCATGATTCAAAATATGAACTTCATCCAAAATCGGGACGATCAACAATCAAATAATCAAAACAAAAATCCTGATACTTAGTTATTCTTTTATATAAGTAATTTTAAATTATATTATATTGAAATGATATTTTCTAATTTTCCAAATTTTTTCAAAAACGGGCTTCTCAGGAAAATAAATCTTTAAAAGTCGTTCCCGGTTAGTTGGAATCAAATTAAAATCAAATTACAAAATTTTCAAAATTTTTAAAATTTTCGAAAGTAAATTGTCTTGATAACGTCGACCATACGTATCGCTATCAATTTTATTTTATGTCTCCTTGAATATTTAATCGTTGTCCAACTTTCGTCTAATTTTGAGACAAATAACATTCCATTAATAATAAAACCAACTTACGCAAAATCAAACGTTTTATTCGTAAAATAATCTAAATCTCAAAACCAAAAGTCACAAAATATAACGGATACCACTTTCTCCTCAACTACTTCGGGCGGCCATTTTCGGCCAAAAAAATATGCAAATTTAAAAAACAAGTTCTACGTAAAAAATATCAGTTTAACAATAACTAAAATCAAAAATCTAAGTTGAGTTTTGGAAAAACTTAAAACCTTAACGTAAAAGCCTTACCCATAAAAACCTTAACATAATTGAATTATATTTATTATATTTTTGAAACTCTTCAGATTGAATATTATTCAAGGCCTCTTTTCGAACTTTGGTGATGAGACAGAAAAAATCGTGATTCCAATAATAATAACAGTAGTTTATTAAATTCAATTAAATGAATTAAATTGCAATAATCAGATAGAGCTTTCAGGCAGCAATTCAAATGGTAAAAGTTCAGCAAGACTGCTTTCAACAGATACCTAAAGTTTTGAGAAACGACAATTATTCTTACAACAGCCTCGAAACTGATTTAGACTTAAACGTAGCCTTGAACCTTAAAATTGATAATCCATTGCATTGGGATGCAATTTGGAGCCGACAAACTATGTTCACAGTACCTGTTTGTGGCAGACGTTAATTCTTATTAATAGTCCATACAAGTATCCAAGGATTTCAAATTTAGAGATAAAGTATAATTGCATGGCAAATCTAAGTTCAAAGCCGGCTTCTAATCTAAGCACACTCAATGAAATGTAATAGGGTGTCACATGTTCTCTATAACCGCTGTTGTGGGCATATATGTAGAAGACATGCATTTTGGATCAATTTCAGCAGTATTTTGTTACCACAACTTTCAATTGACATCTGACGGAAAGAAGTATTTATAGAGAAATAGAGAGATTTAGCTTGAAAAGGTATATGCAATGTAATCTTGATCACATAATCAGCAAATGAGAGGTAGCAATGTAATATTTACATTTAATTCTTAGTGTTCGGTTGCTCAAATAAATTTCCAAAAGATTTACAGCCGCCTCGCTGCCACTATAGTAGGCAGGTTTAATAATTAATAACTTTTGGTTAATAACATTTAATTAAGAACAGTTACCGAACTATGACTTTTTCTAAAGCCAATCTGGTATAGTTTAAGAGCACTTTATTTGCCGATACATTACGGATGGATAATATTTTCTAGCACTTTGGAAGGAAATGGAAGAATATTAATAGGTCGAAGTTCTTCAAAACTATTGGCATTGTGATCTTTCAGTATAGGGAGAGCCGATAACATTTTTCAAATGGTCGGTAAAATGGAGCTAACCAAACCGAAAGAGCAAGTTTTAACATTTTCGAGTTGTTATCATCTTATGTGGTTGTCCTGTGACTGTATATAAAAAAAAACATTTCTTCAGATTTTTAGGTTATCTTGAAGCTTTATGATTTGCTATACAATACAGAAAATAATAATATTTGCTATACAATACTTGCAATTCTGGTCAGACTTCGACTGGAAAGAAGTCAATTAGAACAACCTGACACCTGTATTAAATACCTAAATAGCATTGGCAAGACAATGAGGCTGAGGCTGAGGCTGCAGTCCCCTTGGTCCCGCTTTTAATCCGGCTCTGCCAATAGTCAACCTTATGGATGGGGTAAAACTATGTGGCAGAAAAGAGTCTTTTCCAAAATAGAAATAATGATGATGATAAATAAAGTTAAAATATTTCTCCATTTTTCAATTCCATTGAAACGAGATTCTGAAGTCTGAAAATAAAAAATTATTTCAGATTATTTGAAACTGGTTATTTTATTAACGGCTCAGCACGCCCGCCGTATACTTGGTTGTTTAAAATTACTTCTTATGATTTGTGTTAAGTTTTTATTAAAAAATTCATAAAGCAAAATATATTACAGCTTATTGTTATGAAACGACTTAACGTAAAAATAATTAAAAGTTTTTCGAGGTTTTGCGTCTTGGGATAGCGTTTTATGACTTACGGTTGTCCATTATATTTAATTCGTCTACCAATGTAAATTGTAGCATAATAAACGCAGTCTTATTTTTATTACAGCGAGAAAACTGTTTCACTAAATTTTGATTATATTAATAATATGGAGTATTAAGTAGTAGGCAATTTCAAGTAGAGTTGATCCTATTATATTGCCCAGCGGGTATGCGGAGGGTACAAAATGAAAGCAATACATCATTTCACTACAATAGCTGTATGCTACAAACTTAAAGCTTTCAATGTCAGAGTCAAAACTTGCGTTAAACGATGATAGCAGCTACTTTGGCAGTAATTCAACATTGCTGCACAAAATCTTTAAGTGTAATTTGTATCCTCTCCAAATGACATAAAAACTAGAAACAGTGTAAACTAACATTTTTATACAACTATTCAGGCCCCGCTCTAAGGAGCGGACAACCCGCACATTTACCTTATAATAAATATAATGTATAGTATATATATTATCTCATATTCTTTGCTTATATGGATAATTATACTTCATTTTTTCTAAGTACTCTTTAGTTTTTCTAAAAATATATTTTTATGGACCGACAAAGTAAGAAATAAACCTTTTTATTTATTTCATTTAAAATAGTAGTTTTATTATTTTATCACTAGTTTACTATCAGTAGATGCCACCTCTACTGTTTAAGACGACTACCGATAGACAAGCAAATAAATAACGTTGAGTTGAATGCTAAAATTTGTGTTCAAAATATGATTTGTCCCTTCATGGTCATACCCCCCACCCCAAATTGCGGGGTTCGCCGCACGCTAGTTCCGCCACTGATAATTGTTAAAACCCTTCCAGCAGGTCTTTAGGATCTACATAAATATTGTTTAATTTAAACTCTTTACCAATTTTACGGCTAAATTATTTACCACTACCTGCATCACTTTAAAAGCCCCCGATGGTAAAAATTTGGAAATTTCAGATTTAGGTTTTAAAGAGAGTATTCAATTTAAGCTCTTTAAAAATTTTACTTATAAATGCAATTATGATATTATAATTATGTGATATCTGTGATATAATTACGTTATAAACAAAGATTTTTTAAATTATAGAAGTAATTATTGCATATATACCAATTAGTATTAAAATAATTCCCAAAAAAAGTATTCAATTTATTTTGAATGCACTACTGTTTAGTTGGTTATTTACTTATTTACAAAAATTCGAATTAGGTATATATATAAATAAACTAATATTGTTCAAATGCTGTGTTTTAATTATAACAATAGAACATTTATCTTTTATAAAAAATATTATTGCCAATATTTCGAAAACAAAATTTTTTAAATTTTTATCTACTACAAAGCTAAAGCAGAAAAAATGTGTTTCTTTCTCTAAAAAAAATTATGGCCCTGATATATGATTTTGCTCTGAGTATAGCAAAACCTAGCACAGACAAAACTGAGTATGTTTTGAAAATGTGTTACAAAATTTTTTTAAATAATAAGTAAATCATAATTAATTAAATGGAAAAGAAGTCTTTATTTAATTTGCACAATTTTTATCTTATTAAAACAGTAAGTTTTTCAATTATTAATTATACTAACATGTAAACAAATATGCTAGGTCTATAACGGACACCGTCATTTAGGTGAAGCGACGGTCAATTAGGCGACGTCAAACAGGCGACGATCAATTGGACACCGTGTTTTTAGGCGACGGGATTATTAGGCAACCGCATTATTATTAGGCGACCGCATAATTGGTTTATCGTACAATTATAACATGGATTGAGTATATTATAATATCTATATATTAAATAAATTAAATTTTATAATTAAATGTTAGGCCGAATTTGCTGTCGCCTAATTTGTACCGTCGCCTAATCGACCGTTGTCTAATTGCGGTCGCCTAATAAGCCCGTGGCCTAAATACACGGTATCCAATTGACCGTCGCTTAAATGCCGTGTACCGCTTTATAATGTATCAATTTTCAGTTACACAAAAATACAAAACTATGGGCAAGATTTCTTGTTTTTGCAAATTTATTGTCTTGTCTTCCAAGACTTCTTGCTAAAAATATCTTGTCTTGTCTTGCAATTGAATCATCAAGTCTTGTCATAACAAGAAAAAGCAAGACAAGAATACCAACATTAAATAGAACTAATACAAAAAATAAAAAATTAAACATCAGTCGCGAGTATTGAAATCGCTGTGATTGAAGTAATGCGGAGTTGCCGTGCGACTGCTTCCTTCGCAAGCGACCTTCGCGTTGTGTGAAAATTTCAATATTTGCGTAACCTAAAAAATTGTATTCGCCGATATCGAATTTTTTAGTTTGTAAAATATTCGGCCAATTTTCTACGAAAATGAGGTTATGAAAAAGGTTATTCGTCGTTTACTAATTCTAAATTTTAGGAGTTTACTTATTTTCTGAAATTATGAAAACATTTAATTAATTATACAAAGATTAATCAGAATAAAAGGTTGTATTTGTGAATCCTAATATCTGCATATTACTTGAAACCGTATCAAAGCTGTAGTGTTAATTCATGATCCAGGTCGCTACTGATGCTACAGGCAATCAAAAATACTAGTTTTGATTGTAACCATGGATAAAAGATTCAAATATACTGGGAATAAGTTAAAATAAATTCTTGTGCATTCAGTTGCACGCGAGAAACGAACGAGCTGCGTTGCAAAGTTAAAGCAATGCGCGCGCATGTTACTTCAATCCCAGTGATTTCAATACTCGCCCATCAGTCCCTTAACGGAATTATTTTACAGCTTTGTGTCCCGTTGGCCCGATAAATAAAAAACAGGACGAGAATTGTCCCATTGTTTGGGCTTGTCTCGTTTTCTGTCTTTCTTGCTGAAAACGTTGACATTAGTTGAAAGTTCGTGGCAAATAAGTGGAAAAATAAATAAAACGGCAAAAAGTTGTCGGACCTCCTGTAATTATGTTTGGTCCCGTATTTTAATTTTACAAATCTATCATATTATTTTACTTAGTATGAAGTGTACTCTAATTGGAGTTAAATCTCCATCCTTCGCTATGTTAAAAAAACTAATATCGCATGTGAACTAAAACTAATAATAATTAGTTACTAAAAGAATTTCAAATTGCTGTGGCCACCAGTGTTGACTTCCGGAAATATCATACAGTTTGAGACTTTGAAAGGTTGCGGTCGTGGAGCATAATTAGATCAATATAATTTACATTAAAATAAAGTGAGGTAAAAGTGCCTACATCATAACTTCGACGTTAAGCCAAGACACTATTTTGTTGCATATGCATATGTTATACAAAACCTTAACAAAAAACTGTCTGGTTTGTTACTCTTATAGTGAAAAATGGAAAGTTAGGGAAATAACTAGGTTTATTCCATCGTAATTTTTCTTTAGACAAAAATAAACAAAATCATACATATATGTATATTTATATAAATATTGTATTCATATTTGAATATGTATTTTTAAACAATTTAGGTATATTGTTTATTTCACAATTGATATATTAATAGGGACCAAAAGTCTGTAGTTAACACGTCAGAGAGAAAATTAAACGGTTAAAGTCGCCCTTTTCTCTCTCGGTATTCATTTACTAATTTAATCTACACTCGCAAAATACACTTTCAGCATGTTGGCCTTAATTGAAGCTGTATTAAATTTTGTTCGTTGCCGACGTCGACAATATGTGCAGAGAGAGAGAAATCGTATCTAATCGAATCTTTACTTTTTTATTGCTTCCATTCTATTGACGTGCGCAATATCGAATATTATATACCTATATATTTATAACTCCATGTACAAATTCTGTTTTATGTTCATCTAGTCACAAAAAATAATTATATAAAATATGGATAATTAAGATTTTTTAAATATTACTTGAAATTTTATGAAATTATACGAAACAAATTGTTTAATTATTCAAATGAAAAACTTACTACGAAGTTTGTAGTTACTATAAAAAGCTGTCGTCAGTATAGGACTATTACGTTCTCGATACAAATGTTCGATGACAAAAAGTAAGCTACCAGAAAACTCAGCTCTTTAGATAAATGATCTTCAATGTTCATAATATCTTTTGCGACAGTCCTGCCAGACAGCATAAACAAAAATTAATGTTCTTCGGTCGACATTTTTCATTACATCTTCATCAATATTAATTTACCTAGAACCCGAACTCGGTTATGATAAAAAAGCTTAGTTGTGTAAGAAGTGGTGAACTGTTATCGTCCCCTTTAAAAGCAATGTATGTTTGGTTTTGATTTTATCAAGAGGGTATTCAGTTCGAAATAAGCTATATCTTTCAATAGATTGTTAGCTCGAGTGTTCAGTAGATATCAATTGTCGAGGGAACTTACTATTCTAAACAAATACTACTTGAAATTTTATTCAAATAACTTGGTATAGCTTTTTCTAACACTAAATAAATACTAATTCAATACCAAATTACAAATTATTTTTAAAATGTCAGTTGGAATGTATGTTAAATATCAGATAGGATTTTGTTAGGTATTACAGTCTTACACCAGTGACTGGCAATGCAAACTCAAAATAGACAAATTGTCAGGTTCCAAAATCCTTCATTGCAGATTTTAATATTTGATTTTTTTTTTTAGTAATAAATTTGTATTTGCTGATTTTCCCGCTAACTAGCGTGAGTGGTGAAAACCTGGATTTTTGCCCAAGTGGCCGCTCGAAGCAGTTGAGGAGTCTCCCGTAATATTTGCTATTATTTTTGAGAATTTGGTCTTTTGAGAATTTTGTGTTTATAGAATAAACTCATTTAATTAAAGTATGTGATTTTATTTATTAGGTTATTGCATTATTCAAAAATTTGAATAGAATTGGATTTCAATAATATTAAGTTTTGGAAGATTAATAGTTATAAATTTGATGATATATAATTGGAGAAAGATAATGAGATAAATTTAAATATTTAAAAATTAATTATAAATAATTTTAGACGGGAACTTTGTAATATTTGAAATTGACTTGAAAGTATCGGGGCACCATTTTTTTAAGGATTTTATTTTCCTGGGGAGAATCGACCTCAATATGTAGTTTATTAAATGTCTACTTTTTTATTTTTCACTTCATGGACTTGGCTTTGGGAGCCTTATTCCGGCCTTTATACGTATTTCCATTTTGGGCGCTGGCATTTCTTTGTTTACATATATGATTGATAGTTTAAAATTTGTTTTGGTATTATTTCTTTAATCATTCTTTTCATGCGTTCTTACCATTTCCTCTCGTACTCTCAAATTTTTTCATTTGTATAAATATAGATGTCAAAACTGTTGAGATTTTTCCTAAATCCAAGTTGATCAATATGATTGCTTTTCCTGTTGGCCCTACAACTATTGACCTCGCGTTAATTTAATCTTTGAGTTTGTCCTAGGACAACTGGCTTCGGCGACAATTGAACTCTGCGACTGTTAACCTTTACGAAAATTGGCCTCTATTGCAATTGAGTTTCACAACCGAGGTTTAAGTAAAACACTGTGCAATACGAAGTAAATAACATATTAAAGAGAGAATTAAGTATGACTGAACCACTTTTACATTTCAATGTTACCCTGCATAATACCAGTAATACCAACAAAAGAATTGTATTCTTGTTGTGTGTATTTAATGATTTTTAAAATTAATAGTTGCAGCGAGGGGCAATCTAAAATTTTTCACTAAAACTTATTTTTTAGCTTTCAAATAATTTTCTATTTTCAAACGTTCTCACTAATGAGATCATAATTATAAAAAGTGAAAATTTCGAATTGTAAGTTGTAGCAATAGTCACAGGGACAACTGTCAGGGGGCAGGATGTAGATAGATAATGTTTATTCAATATAATCAAGGCATAAAAAAAGTGGTTTAGTTGCCTACATAAATCAACAATTTAATAGTCTGTTTCTTAAAATTCCTTTGTTTGTACCTTGTTTCTTGGTTTTACTTGGAAAGATGAAGTTGGAAAGAAAATGAATGAAAAACTTGCCAAGTAAAAACAAGAAATATATTTAAATAGAAATAAACAACTTTGTCGGTGTTGTCAGATCAAATTGAAATTTATTTGTCAAAACTAACAAAAACACTAAGTTAGTAGTACTTAACAAACTTTCTTGGTAAATTTACATGGGAAGCTGCATGTTACGAAATTAATTAAGTACTTAATAATGGGTTGTCTAAAATATAAAAAAAATATGTCAAATAGCAAAGTGTGTATACATCTAAGAATCGTATTTTTTAATTGCAATTACAATATAATAACTATAGAGATTTGTTTCACTGTTTGATGCACAATTTTTGTGTTAGAATTGATACTTGATTGAAGTTGATAACCGTGGTTTAAACAACACAATTTGTGAAAATTAGTCAAGTTTTTATATATATTTTATAGCCCTGTAAAACATTTTTAGATTTAATTTCAAAAATTGGATGCCACAAAGTTAAAATATAAAATATATCCTTAGGTAAAAATAAATGAGAAAAAAGTATTTTGTAATTAGTTTGTGTTGTTGTGCTGGCTTACTTCACAATTAACAATTGTGATTAACGATTTATTGTGCTTGAAACAGCTTAATGAGCAAGGAAGTAGCCTAAAGCCGCGAACTAAATACAACCTAGCACCATTTTCCTGGCATTATACATTTAAACTGCTACGTGACTGATAATTCAATAAATATATTTGTTAATTATTGTGCTTGCTTAATTATTGCGCCTGTAAATCCAATAATAATGGGTTAAACTAACACATGACGTTTTCATTACCTTTCAATTACATAATATCATAAAAATCCTGTTGATAGAATTATTTTTATTATTCAAATCGAAAATTTTTTGTTCTATATTGTAAATGCAGCTTTCTTGTATAAAAAACTATCATTTTACAATTTTAATTACGTTAAATCTGCAATTTGTTGTAATTTTTTTTATTATAGTTACTCATAATTTTTTTATGGAAATATTTATGTTTCCAAAAATATAGTTACAATTTTATATGGTATTATAATAGGAAGTCAATGCGGAATGGTCATAGTGAATATAGTGTAAGTCAATTAATGTGCAACTTGATTGGTGTGGTACTTGAATGGTATGGAACTCGATTAATTACACTATATCGACACTTCATAGGTCAATACAGAAAAAACTAAATAAATTATTCTATTATGCATTGTTATGGTTGAGAATTACTATGTTTTTAATGCATTAAATATACAATTTCTGGTTACACCAGTAATAAAAGGTTTCTTACGACATTTGGAATCCAAATATATGCATAACTCGATTTTCAAAATTTTCAGGGTTACGCCAATTGACCTGTGAAGTGTCGATATTAACCAATCAGAATTTGTCGTTAAGTTGGTACCAAAAAATGTTGGTGAATTAGGCATGGTCACTGTAGTATATCAGTCACGCTGACCTCCTAAATGTGTGGATACAGTGAAACTTAATTAACCGGTGTAATATTCGATCGGTCAGCATATTATGTACTACATATAATTTTCGGTTGAAAAAATAATAAGTTGACTAATGAAAGCTTTTATGCAAGCTTTTTTTATTTGCTGATGCGTCGATCTATTGATCTGTTGATATACTTTCCAGGGCCCGCTCTAGGGGACGGACAACCCGGACATTCGTCCAAAGCGGCAAATCTAAAAGGCGGCATTTTGATTGTTAATGTGACAATTTCGTATTTACTATTTTTACTTAAAAGCTAAAAAACATATTTGTAATTTAATAGTACCATCTGATTTTTATTTAAAATAAAAATATTATATTAAAAAGTATATGTTTAACGGCCCGGCAAATTGTCTTTTTGTCCGGGGCGACGTAAAAGCTAGAACAGCGCCTGTACTTTCGCAGGTATGTTAGTTATAGAACAGAAATTTGAACACGACATAATTCACTATTTTATTATTAGTTTGTGCCTCGAAGCAGTAAAAGAGCATCGCAAGTTCATTCCTGAGAAACAAAGCTTTTCGACGTGCGACACTAGTTTACTGATGGTTCGATGTATTTTTCGGTTGGTAAAAATGACAACCAATCAAAATATTGTTTCTTCGGTTGGCAAATGGTTTCCGAAGGAGTAAGTGAGTGCGTGTTGTATGTAATTTTATTGTATTACTATATGTAGAAACTTCAACTTAAAAGTTAGTAAAAATTATAATACATAAATCATAATTTAATAAAATATTCAAAAATCTCATTAACGCCGGCCGTATATGAATTTTAAATAATTTTGTAAATTTTGTACTTCCCACGAGTTGTGAACTTTGCACCAACTAGCAAATTTTTACCAAAATGACCGATTGCTGAGTGCACGGATAAAATTTACTGTCTGTAATTTTGATTAATTTTTATATTTAGAAAATAAAAAGTGATTTAATTTTAATGTGAATAATTCGTTTGATTGAGTTAAAATTGATTTGATATGGTTTATGAGAAAATTTGGTTTAATTTTGAATAGAATGACATAAACTGAAAAAAGTTTTGAATGTTTACTAAGGATTGGTATCATAATTAGTAGCTAATTTGAATGGTGCATTTAGTAAAATTAAAATTTAAAATTCAAAACAATGTAATTGCTTTGTGTATGTATATTGTCGTGTTTCATTTTTTATTTTCCAAAATTCCTCTTTTTATTTTTAAATTTGAAGTTAATTTGTTCTAAAAATTTGATAATTTGTAAATATTTTTAATTGTTATTCGTGCCAACAATTTTGGGTTGAGAATTGGTGGAGAACTAGGCCGTTTGCCGTGAAGGTTGACCGAAGTGGTCGCTTTTGACGGAGAATCTACGTAATTGAGAATTTGAATTGTGAGATTTTTGTTGTTGTTTATTTTGTGAATAAAATTTTTGGTTTTTGGTGAGTGAGTTCTTTTTATTTATTTGGATGACTTTTGAAACGCAGTTGAAGAGTTACCGATCATCTCAATGTACATACAATGATATATGTATAACAAGCAACTTATATAACTGTATTTCTATACACTGTATATAACAACATATATAACAGCACAACAAAATATTAACAATAAAATAACAACAAACTATAACAACATAAGCAATATGAATAAAGTATAATATATAATACCGAGTGCACATGCATGTGCTTATCAATTTAATTTTAAAAATCCCATTTTGCATTTTATTAAAATAAATTTAAAAAATTATTTTCCTGGTATCATTTCGAAGATATTTAGATTTACAAAAATTACATAACAATAGTCCAAAATTTTAGAGGAAGTTAAACTTTTCTTGTCTCCTCTGACAAACCGCTTCTACTCTTAATATACAGTAAGCGGTCATGGAAATTGCATTGGGAATTATTTCCGAATTCAAAATATAGATTTCTAAAGTACTATATATTCCCTATACTATTCTTAATAATAAGGAATATAAAATAGAATAGAAATAAATAAAAAGTTAGATTTTTGATTTGAAACTCATAAGCTCAAAAATACAGTTTCTTTTTTGAAGACAATCACAAAGCTAGGTTTTTCAAACCGGGGGATCTGGGGGTATGGAATATACCTCCCAGCACATTAGTGATTGATTTCAAATAAAGAAAATGTGTTATTGAATTTCAAATCGGATATCTTAGAATTTTAGAAATTAGATTTCCGGCAAAAAACACTTTTTTGCGCACAATCTCTGATGTACTGCAGGGTATTCTATAACTCCCGACCCCCCGGTTTGAAAAACCTAGCTTTCTTTGTGTGCGTATTGTGTTTATATTGTATAAATTTCATTGGGAATTGTTATTTTAATTCGGAAATATTCAGCGATGCAATTTCTATAACTGATACTGTACACAGTAAAAAGTATTTCGTTAAATTAGCAAAAAATGTTGTCAGAGCAGGTCCACTACAACTTTTTTGTTATATTAGCAAATTTTATTATTATAGTAACATAAATACTTACAAAATATAATAATTTGAATCATAATTTGAGGTTTGAAGTTGTTATTCTGCGTAATAAATTTGCTAATATAACAAAAAAGTCGTAGTGGACCTGCTCTGACAACATTTTTTGTTAATTTAACGAAATACTTTTTACTGTGTATAATGTGTAAATATTGAAGGAAGAAATAACATGTTAATTAATATGAAGAGATAGCTAATATTTTCGTCGTTTATATATTTAATTTTGCATTCTATAAAAGTTAAATCTTTTTGTGCGTTTTCGAAAATAAAGCACTTATTGGTAGAATAAAATTACTTTTGACTGGTTTAATTGATTTATATATTTGTAAATAAATACTATAGTGGCATATTAACCGTTGTAATGAAAAAGACTATTTTCAGTCATACTACAGGCTGGACTTTAGTGTTTGTAGTCAGATTTTATAAAATAAAAATAAAAAAAAACGAAAAACGTAAAAAGCAATTTTCGTAACTGTCGAAATCCATCAACACACAGATTCCCTGGATGTTTAAAACACGTTTTCTCTGAAATCTCAAATACACGTATGTTCCTATTTTAACAAGTGATTGACTATTTACAAAAGATCATCAATCCTAACATTGAAACGATATTGTTAACACGACGCTATTCGTTCTATTCATACTGAACTGGTATTGGATTTTTTATAAGTTTAATTTAAATATTAAATTATGTTGACTATCATTAAAATGTAGTAACTAATTTCCCATTACGATACTCAAATTTCTGTGCTCTTATTGGCTTACAAATTCTACTTGGTGCGTACGAAGTTAAATTGCTAAACTAAAACAAACATAATTCATTCCTAGGTTTATGTGTAAGACATTTAGCAAATAATTGCTTACCATGGCTTAGGGTGAGAATAATGCATGCACCATTTAAATTACTCTAGATATTGTTAGTAGGCTTGGAAAGAAACTTAAGTTGAATTTAAATTTTGTTTCAGATTTCACTTTGCGATGACTACAGCTTACCGGTAGATCATTTAAATAAAAAGAGGCCTACTAGTATTGCCGTTCCGAGTCTTTCTGAATGGATCGTATCCAGTCCAAATGAAGAAAAGGTGAGCTTTATTATTATTTTACAAATTATAGGGTATATGTTCTAAAATCCTAAAATTTGTTTTACGCCAGTAAATTGATATTTTGCACTTGGCAACAAAACTTAATTTTAATTTAATTTAATTTGCATTTTATATTTTTAGACAAGTTATAAATTGATTAAATCTGTAACATAATAGTGGAACATTTCAAGTTTTTATAACCCTCTAATTAAGTGATCAAAATCAATAAAAATAAATCATTGCAAGTGATCAGGCGGACTGGTGAGGCCTATCAGGCCCATAAAATAAAAATTTATATTTAAAAAATATTTTTATGAATATAAGCTATAATCAGTTTTTCTAATTATCAATAAATATATTTGAAAAAAAACAAAATCCTGCTATTGTTTGGGGTTTCATATAGAATGAGAAAAAACAAAATAATGTCGAAGAACGTATTATTTATCTTTTGTTACAAAAAAATATATTTCAAAAATATTAAAAATATCATTTATAAGTAAAAAATTCAATTTTCAGTTTTCTACAGAATGTTACTGGAGCGGACGGGTGAGACCTACCAGGCATTTAATTTTTTTTGCGAAGTAATGATACTTTATAATTCTGTAAAATGTGATTATAATATGTCTTTTAACATAACAATAAAAATATATGTTTCCATAAGTTATAACTGACGGGCGGATTTATATGTAGTAAAAAATACCCAAATAATTTTTTTATATGCGGATATAATAAATTAGAAAAAAATAGAGCTAAATTATGAATATAAATTTAATAAATATTATATCGCATATTTCGCATGTTTTGAATTAACAT
The DNA here is from genome assembly GCA_947369205.1 of Cantharis rufa. Classification (NCBI taxonomy): domain Eukaryota; kingdom Metazoa; phylum Arthropoda; class Insecta; order Coleoptera; family Cantharidae; genus Cantharis; species Cantharis rufa. The sequence continues at coordinate 14,855,097 of OX376309.1, read as the reverse complement.
CTTATGGTGATTTTCATCCAGTTGCAAATAGGATTTTATGGACGAAGCATTCCTATGTCCTGTGATTTTAGAAATTTGATGTTCATCAACAAAATTTAGCTAGATACGATACAGCGCTGACACGATTTGAATGATTCGTGATTTTAACACGTTTAGTATCTATGCCTATACTTTCAGTAGATAATTTAGTCCATTTGAATATTTCGTTGCGTCCTACAGGGCAATTTTTGAAAAAACCCAGAGAGTTTTTTTTCATTCCACGATTTGTTTACAGTAAGAAATAAACGATCAGTTTTTACCCGACTGCGGCGAAGCCAAAAAAGGAGGGTTATGTGTTTTTATATTATTTGTTTGTTTCTCCATCATTTTCTTAAAAAATAATCTATGAATAAGAAAATATGTAGAGTACTTAATTTAAAATTATTTAAATAGAAATTAATACTGCACAGGACATCTTTCGGGATTGACAGAATTAAGAATTAACCATTTGTTATCTGCTTTTAATTTAAATTAATACCGCACAGGACATCTTTCAGGATTGACGGAATTATGAATTAACCATTTGCTATCTGCTAAACGTTGTGCACCTCCTTGAGCAGTTTTTTCAAAGATTGGATTATATTCAATCCGTTCAGTTTCAACACCAACATTATTTAATTCAATTTTAAAATATTGTACCAAATATTTTACAGCCTTGCCTCCTCTCCATGCTAATTCATATGAAACCACACGAAAAAAATTTTTTTGAAAGCTATATGGACAATCTTCATCAAAAATTGATAATATTTCTTCAGATTCCTGAAATGCAATTGGTGCTGAACTCACTTTCCGTTTCTCTGGTTGAATTTGTAATGCTTTTCTTTTTGCATCATTGCATCTCTTGCATCTCGAGCTCCTTTAAATACAATATCACTGAACGGATTGACATTTATATTATATTCAGAAAAATAATTTTATTATTCTTGTATGAATTTTGAAACCGTTATTCCACATGTATTTTACAACTCGCTCTTTGTAATCATTTCCATCGGTTTTGCGCATATTATAACCAGTCAACCAATATGAGTGCCAGATTTTCCATTGTAGTATCTTGTTGCAGTTTATAATTTTTCTCTAAACAAAACTTATTAAATTGTTTCCAAATTGATGATTTTGATTTTTTGCATCTTTATAATTAAGATTGTTTTATGTTGTCATGACAAAAACAAACATAATCAACGATACATTGATTTTTACTTTTAATTAATTATTATTATTTATATTAACCTCTCGTTATTATAAATATCCTCTCGTGCATTTCAAATTAGTACACAATTTTTTTTCGCTTTTCACTCATGCGTTTGTTGCTTGTTCGTGAGCTCAAAAAAATTGTCGACAATTTGAATGCACTTGGGATATTGCATATGATTATATGCGATATATGGATAATAAATAATATATATGCGATAAACACCAAAAATATTAAGTTATATGCGGTATAAAACTGCGTATTTTGGCTTCTTTCAGTAAGAAACGTTTAGATACAAAAATTCAGCTTTCTACGGTACATCAAACAAAACATGTAAGTACACATAAATCCGCCCTCTAGTTATAACGATATTTGCATAGTGTATGGGCTGAGAGGCCTCACTCGTCCGACAGAGGGTTAAATTTGAATTTCGGAAAATTTATTTTTTTTCTTATTATAAATAATAACAAATAACTACAGAACGCTAACTTAGCGATACATGATTTTATTGTGTGAAGTCATACATTTATTATTTTTAATTCTTAGAAAATTTTACTTATGCTACCACGTGGAGGTGACTTTGTGTTTGCAAAATGTCGCAACATACAATATTCTCTACCAACTGAATACATAGTTGAGATAAGAATCTCCGATATTTCAACCCGGAATTTCCACGACATGCTGACCAACAGTAATAGCAAGCCACTGCTGTGATCAAAAATCACATTATCATAACTTGAAATTTTGTAAATTAAATGAAACTACCTTTAGTATACCGCAGCAAGATTCGTATCACTCGCACCGCGGCGCGGTTGAGAAACAAAACGTGCACTACCTATAACTTGACAAGTAGCATTGTGTCTGTTAACGGAATATAAAAATAATGGGCATGTATATTTTATGCTGGGTTTTAATTAAATTTTCATTCTATTAAATGATACTAAAAGGTAAAATTACTATACAAACCATTTTAAATACGTTGCACTTCAATTTTTTTTACATTTTTCCCCTATTGAAACATGAAATATTAGCGAATGGCGGATTTTACTAAAAGCTTTGTTAGTTTATGGTTTACACATTTTCATTCATTGTATTAACTTCAAAGGATTTCGTTTACGTGTTTTTAATAAAATGCGATTTAACTTATTTATTTATGAATCAAATGCAATTTTTTTTTAAATAATTATTTGAAATCTATACGATATTCTGAGATATCAAAATGCAAAAGTTATGATTTTTGTTAGGTATTTATCTTAAATATAATTAATTAAATACATAATTTATTTTACTTTTATTAATTTCTCATCCAGTAAAGATATTCGGTAGTAATATTGTATAACTGTATATTGTATAATAGTTGTATTATATAATTGCATAAGTTAAAAAAAATTTCCATGCAAACACCAGAGCCACTGCTCCCTTACACAGTAATTGGCTATGGTTTAGCATTAATTTTTATAATTTTTGACGATTTGAACCGGTTTTTGGAACCATGCATTTAACAAACACCGATTGTTTATTTGAAAACTTCAGACAAAAATTTCTTGCAAAAACTAAACACCAGATCAAACAATTATACGGTTACGATCAGTCAGGGGAAAAAGAAGTAAACACTTAGGGCGGACTTTCACCCTTTAGAATTACATTTAGATGAAAATAGGTAAGGATCTTCTTGTAGTCAGTTTTTTTGCAAACGATTTGATTTTTACCTTTCATTGATAGATTAAATAAGAGATAAGAATTTTCAGTTTCTCTAAACCCTTTGAAATGCAAGAAATGCCATACTTCGACAAACAAATACTATATAGCAACCACATGGAAACAAAAGACAATAAAATTTAAATAAGGGTAATTTTGAACTGCCACTATGTTAGACTAATTATACACAAAATATCTATTTTTTCTAAAATGGTCGCGCGACCGGATTGGACCACTTGATGGTCCAAGTGGTCTACAACCTCGATTAATTTCTAGATTTTTTCACATATTTTATACGCAACAATATAAAATAAATTTTACCCAAATTGTATGTAGTATTGATTATTACAAACCAAAATTATATAAAAAAATTAATAATGAAATACTCCTATATTGCAATATATTAAAATTATATATTATAGTATATTGAAATGATCCGTAGGTAACTCAAAAATTATTAAAATTATTTAGTTTTAAGAAAATGGGTTTTTCTGCGGGCAATCCATTTTTTTAACACGAGACTCTCCTTGATAACAAATCCAAATTAATTTTAAATTTCAAAACTTTTGCTTTATAATAAATGCAATGGTTATTCTAAAATGTGCTACTTTATAGCCATGCTCAGTGCTGTTACCATATTACACAATCTTTGTCAGTTGTCGTTGGTCTTTTCATGGATCGTGAATTTACCTGCTACTTCGCTAAGATAGTCCTCTTTCCCTATTTGGGCATTAAAGTTTCCTAGCATTATCAATATATCACGCCTGGGTACTGCTTCAGCCATTTTTTCCAGTTTCCAATAAAATTGTTCTTTTATATTTATCTTCGGTAGTCACATATGCTGCAGAGGTAATAAACCTGACTAGAAGAGAGGAAGAAAGACTAAGAGTATTCGAGAGAAAGCTGTTGAGAGCGAGTATAGGCCTAAAGAGGATTGAAGAAAATGTGTACAGGCAAAGAACGAACATAGAAGTAAAAGAAATATTGGGTGACGGAGATATCGTGAAACACATTAAGGCACTGAGAATACGATGGCTGGGACACATAACAAGAAAAGAACCACAAATCACTTAAGGCCCGTTTGGCGTCTGTACATTATAACGTTGCCAGTCGTAATGTCATGCGGCATACTCACATTTTACAACAAGCGGATGGATTTTTTCGTTGATATATTACACTGACGCTAATATTCAATATAAACTTTTTTGATGAAAATTTTACGAGCTTCAATTTTTATACCAACTATTTTTCCGTAAAGTTAATATTCTTGGAGATATTATTGAAAAACTGTAAACAGTCAGTTAAAATCCAAGATGGCGGACACTTCCGGACCTCGGAGGGATGGCAACTTTTTTTTGGTTAACCAGTGCCCCAAAACGAAACTTTTTGTCAAGCTTCAAAACGGTAGGATTTATTGCAAGGTGAAATCCCCCATTGACTGGACTATGGACAATTTTTAAAACTGCACATATTTTGCAATTTTTATCACCAAACACTAAAAATTATCACCTACTAAGCACTTGACGACTACCGAACCAGTTTTAAAAAACATTTCAAAAAGTCTAAAGTATTATTATTAATTAATATGCCTTTGGGAATTTTGAAACACTACACTGAAAAAAAAGTTAAATCAAATATTCTTAACTTTTGTGCCGATGAACAAAATTCATAGTATTGATGAAAAACTTATTGTATTGTTGATTTTTGCTCGTCAATATGATGAACAATTTTTTAGTGTACAGGTTAGTACTGTAAATTACTAACAACGATCTGCCGACGACGTTTCGCTCGACTTTATTGTGAGCTTCTTCAGATCAGATTACATTGTAAACTGTATGGTGTTACGGAATTCCCTGGGTTGTTTTTTGTTTACATGAGCAGCATAACATAGGCTTAATCAAAGAATACAGATAGAACATCAGTAAAATGTAGTCAAAATTAAATATACAAAATCTAAAATGCAAATTACAAACACTATACCATAATATTATTATACAGGGTGTCCCCGGATACACTTTACATAACTTAGGTGGTGATAGATGACACTTTTCTAAGAAACATTTAAAACAAAATATTTTTTCTAATTTCAAGCCCTTGAGAATTAGGCCTCTTTAAAGCAATTTTTTTAATTTCCACTTTCACATGGCCGCAGTTCGGAAAATATTGATTATTTAGAAAAAATGGATTAGTGCTTTTTTTAAAGAACGAGAAATAATCTACAAACTAGATTCAAACATTTTTTGTCTAAAGTCAACGGCTTTCGAGTTATGAATTAAAGTCAGTAAAAAAATGTTGAAAAATTTGAGCTTTTTTTTATTTTGGTTTGTTTCAAAACCTTGTATCCCTTAAAAAAATAATTTTACCAAAATTCTGACGCTCCATTCCGGATTGGAAATTTAACGGACTACAACTTCTGTCTAGTAAAAATTTTTGAAAACCAATCCAAAACCAATAAACAAGAATGGATACGTAGCTAAAATTTATATTTATAATTTTTTTTGCAAAATAAAAATTTTAATTGTTAAAGCTGTTTTAAGTATATTTTAAAACTATAAATAATACGAGTTAAATTTAAAAAAAAATGCTTTTAATCCTACAAATTTTCGTATGCAAATGTTTGAGTGGTTAAATATTTATGGATGGTAATGTATCGCAAACGCAAGGGTGTTGAGCTTTAGGAACTTTTCACATATTATTCCGAGTAATAAACGTGGATATGAATTTACGCAAACGTTCACCTCTTTTTAAATATTTTACAATTATGCTGTATCTAAATTATAGAATCTTCTTTAACTAATTATAATATAAAACATCTATAAGCAGCGCGAGGAACTATCTAACCCCTTGAAAGATAGATAGTTGAAAATAATTATATACAAATTGTCTTATATGTTAGACATATCTAATTCCAAGTAGGTATTAAAGTTTAAAAGTAATTTATTGTGTGATATAGAAACCATCGCATTACACCTTAAGTATATAATTTATTATTACTTAACAAAAACAAAGGATACATAGACAAACGAGTCGTTTTCGAATTAAAGGAATTCCAATTAGGGCTGCTAAGGGGCTCAACAGTCATTCTAACCAAAATTCCTTGCGAAGATTTCTCGTGCATTCGTGCACAAGTTTAACAATTTACATTGATTTAACTCGTAGAATTAAATGCGATCGTTTTCTATGCCGGTCAAATCTTGGCAATAAATATCATACAAGGGGCTAAACGCTAAGGGTTGTTCTTTTATATACGTATTTAGAATTGCACTTACTATTATATAAATGGACGTACTTCAATGTTTCGCATATATATTTAAGCTAAATAAGCTAAAATTTAAATTTTTCGCATGGCACTGAATACAAAATATCTCTAATGCAAACAAATTTGCCCAATCACATAACAATACTTTTAAACAAGAATTATATAACGAGAGTTGAAAATGCATTGCAAATAAATGAAGTACAATTTAATTATTATATCAGTACAGCCTATACCACTTCAACATTTTTCACACTTGTTTTAAATTACTAAACAAAGCAAGGCACAATAATTATTTTCAATAAAGTAATTAAATTTTACGTCTTAATTCTGAGTTCTTTGTACAAATTCGTCTTTTAATGATAAATTTTAAAGCGACCCTCACATCGTTCTCACAACAGAGAATAATATGCGATACAAAATAATTATGGTTTATTTAAAAATCAATTTCTTGCGTAAACAAGTAAAACTTCCAATATTTATAATTCGAATAATATATAATATTTATAAACATTAGCTATTGTTGATTAATTAATGTTGAAGAACAAATTCAGAATTTTAATCGTAATACTCTATCTTAAGGGATAACCCTATGTAACATTTTTTAAAAATCTAAAAGTTTTTTTTTTGCTTTAAAAAATTGTTCAACATCTTAAGAATAATGTGTAAAAATTTTATACCGATATTCGTAATAGTTTTTTAGTTATATGGCTTTAATCTGGTCAAGATGTAAGCCATAAATCGTTCAATTGTCGGCAACATTTAAAACTGTTGTGTGCCAACGTTTTTGAATTATTTTAAAATGCCGCGCGTTGCTCATGATAAAAAGGCGTTTAATTCCTGGTCGACCTTGTGTAAGCAAGGGCGAATTAAGCAAATTAAGTAAGCTTTTAAAACTGATTTGCTCGGAACTACATTTTTTAAAACGGTATAGGTGATTTTTCAGTCTGAACTGGATGAATTGATTTGAAATTTGAAACACATATTCAAAGAAATAGTAGTTGTTGAATTTCTTTGCCGTTAACTTTTTATTTAAAAAATAGAGTAGAAAATATGCATTTTTTTATAACAATAAACTAAAAAAAGTTTTTTCGGTAATTTAAAAGAATATCGGGGAAATCCCTCGTCACGCCATAGCCAATACAATGTAATTAACAACAAATTTTTTTTCATTTTCTTTGGATTGACCCAATTGCCAAAATCACCTACAACAGGGGTGTCAAACTCAAAGGCTAACTTGGGCCACGAAAACAAGGTTTAACTTTATTTATTTATTTATTTATTTACGGTTAGACCAATTTACATATGTTTACAAATAATCAAAAGACCCTACATAACTTTTTTGAGTCAAAAATGACAACTTTAAGTGGATCGCAAAAAAATGAATATTTATAGAAGCGTAGGTTTATTTTGAATAATACTATAATAAGCATAATATAATAAAAAAGCTAGAAAAACTTAATGTTTACGTCCTGATACTTGACATCTCTTCTCTGCTACTACACTGTGAAAAAGGATTTGTCGCCCTATCAAAACTTTTAGTAGCTATAGCCTTTTCGTTGCTGCAATAAGTTTTCTGCTGCCATAACAGAGTTTTTTCTATGCAGAATAAGAAAATTTGTTAAATCAACTAATGTTTTTTTACTGAATAGAAAACAACTTTGTTATGGCAGCAGAAAATTTGTTGTAGCAACAAAAAATTTATTATAACCACAAAAGACTCAGTTGAGACTTTTCTAATAGCTCTAAATTAGAAAAAAAATCAATTTTCTCAGTGTATCTTTAGATAAAGATAGATAGATAAATCAATTTTGCCTTCAAATTTGAGTCGCACTGAATCTCGATCACCTCCATTTGCATATAGCTGGGTACTGAGTCTATATTTATTGAGTAAATCGAAGAAAACAAACAAATATTGTCTTCCAAAGAATTTAAATCTTTTAATCTTGTTTCAAATTCAGTTCGAAGATTTGCAATTTTTTCTGCGTATTTTTGATACGATGCAGTATCATCTAAATTTGATTTGTTCATGTTGCATGTCGGGAAGTGCGTTAAATCTTCATTTTTCAATTGCTGTTCCTAAAGAACTAGCTTACATTTGAATGCTTTAATTATGTCAAACATGCGACTTATGTCACTCGCGACTCGGAGATAATACATACAGTAGCGGTCATGAAAATTGCATTGGGATAATTCCCAATTCCCGAATTAAAAAATTGATTTCTAAGTATTATTATTATTGCTACACGGGTAGTGGTTTAAAGTCCACTTTGTACTAAAGCTCTAGAGCAGGGGTTCCCAACGTTTTCTTGGTCAGGGACCACTTTGACATAGTTTTTTTCGGCAGGGACCACTATTTAGTTATTAATTAACTAAATTTTAGTGTAGTAAAAAAAAAAAAAAAACTCTTCTGAACGCTCTCCTGTAAGTAGCGCGCAGCGGGCTGTGCGTGTGCGTGCACGGCGCGGCGACCGACGGCTCACCGAATTTAGCGGGCGCGCCCGCTAAAGAATTCATTCGCGGACCATATTTTGGCTTCTGCGGACCACTGGTGGTCCGCGGACCACTGGTTGGGAACCATTGCTCTAGAGGCTTATTGTACCCCGTTTTCCATTGAGTTGTTAAGGAAAGTTATAAGTATTTCGATCCACAGCGTAATGTTCACCAGAGGGCTGAGCTAAGAAATTCTGCCGAGTCCGGGATTTGAACCCAGAATCTCCGCTCATAACTTCAACTAGCGAACACATCAAGCCACCGCTGTGGTCATTTCTAAGTATATATTATTCTTAATAATAAAGAATATAAAATAGATTAAAAATAAATAAAAAAGTTAAATTTTTAGTTTGAAACTCATAAGCTCAAAAATACCAAAAAAAATATGAAATACCCCCCAGCACATAGTGATTGTGTTCAAAAAAAGAAAATGTGTTATTGAATTTCTAATCACAAATATCTTAGATTTCTAGAAATTAGATTTGCGGTTTGAAACTTATAAGTTCAATAATACTTTTTTGCGTACTACAATTTCTGGTGTACTGGAGGGTATTCCATACCCCCAGACCCCCCGGTTTGATAAACGTAGCTTTGTGTGCGTATTGTGTTTATATTATGTAAGCTTATTGAAATTTCATTGGGAATTATTATTTTAATTCGGAAATATTCATTGATGCAATTTCCATGACTGCTTACATTTTTCAAAGACTCGCTTCAATAATTTTAATTCTGCGTCGATTTGTTATTTTTTATTGTGGGCCGTATGCGGCCCGCGGGCCGCAAGTTTGATACCCCTGACCTACACCATCCAACCATGCATTATTATTTTAAAATTATTTTTTAAAAACATTTTATAAGTAAACTAAGAAAAATAATTATTAATAAATATCCAAAAATTTCAAAAATAGCAATTGTAGTTTTCCCGGAATTAATTTCCAAGTTCACATTGATTTTTGCTAGCTCACATTAGGGTAACCCCTTAAGGATGATCACTCGCAGTGCTCAAATTCCTATATTTGGTATATTCCTATAGCCAAAAATAATCGAAGTGATTGGGACACTCGGTTGGAACGAAGTCCTTGCGCTATATTATTTTCATAATTTAAAATCTTTCTTTCGATCATATATTTCGAAGAGAGGTGAGTATACTTTTACCTCCAATCAATTTTAAAAAAAAATTGGAGGTATGGTAATCGAAAAAAAATTTCAATTTTTTTTTTTTGCATTTTCGAGATCACCGTGTTCAGAAACGTAAAGATCTGCAAAAAGTAAAATAAAAATTTCTGTGTCGGTCTGTCGGTCTGTCGGTCGGTCTGTCGGTCGTCAAATTTTGTCGATCGATTTGTTTCCGAACCATCCAACCAATTACGACCAAATTTGGTATGGTGGTAGGGTTCACGGAGGAAAGGTGAAAATAAGGTTTTCGTCGCGATCTATCAATCAGAAGTGCCACCACAAGAAAATAATACGGGATTTTTAAACAATATTTTGTCTTGCGATATGTTATTTTAAAGGCCTTAAAAGACTCTATCCAGAATAGGTAAAATTAATCTTCTATCTGTCGTCTGCCAAAAATCACAAGTTGTTAAAGTTGAAACTTTAAGAATGAATAACTCAAGAAGTGCTGAAGAGATCTTACCCAAATTTGGTACGTAGGTACACTGATCCTAATGGATATGAGAGCATATGTAATCCTTCGATAGAAATCAGTAATGCAACATGAAAAACATAAAACATTAAATGACTTTGAAAAGGTCAATAAATTAAAAAGACAATTATGCCATATTCTTTCACCTTCGCCATCATACAACTTTTGTAAGAATCATTTTTTCATCTGACTTGGTTTTTGAGATTTTATTGCTGGAAGTTTTAAAATGAACACCCAGTATATTAATAATTATCACAATTTACCATATTGCTTCTATGAATGAATTTGTTGTTCCTGCTATGTATCTGATATGAAAAAAGCTGAAAATTTAAATATTTAATAATAATTATTGTATGTAGTATTTACTTTTTTTCCCAAAGGAGATTTGAACCTACGACTACTTTCATAACCCTTGCACCTACCTACCTAGCGATGTTCTTACAAATTGGGTTGTTTGATGGTCATTTTCAATTTTTAATTTATAGTTTAAAAATATTAGTGTTTATTTAAAAAATTAAATAAAATATTTTTAGTTTTAACTTTTAAAATTATATTATGAATTATTTCAAATAAAATACAAGTTGAAAGAAGAGGGAAATACGTGACATACCTTTCTTCAAAAGTAATAATTTAGTACATAACCCATATTTTATTTAAATTAATTAAAAATCACGTGTACATTTTTTGCAAAATTTTACTTGCAGTGCAGTGCACATTTGGGTGCATATTGAAGTACACTGCACTTCGGTATTGAGCACACTATAAAAATGCACGATTCCCCACTCACAAACTTGATAATTCAATAAATTGCATTTTCAAATTATTGCACTTGCAGCTGTTAAATTTTGATTTTTCATAACTAATGTCGTTTATTCATTTTAACTTAAGGGTTCCTGTAAAGAATTTACCCATTAAGCAAAAATTAGTCGGTAGGAATAAAATTTTGACTATTGAGATAATATCAATAAGTAGACAATTTCAAAATATCAATTTAAAGTCAAATTTCATATTAGTATTGCGATGTCTTTTAATTTTTGGCTTTTAATTTTTAATTTTACAATAAAAACTTCTCATCTGCAGTCATCCATTTTCAGTGAGCATGAAACCCGCTTAATTTATAATTTTAATCCAAATTTTTACCCAATTCTATATATTTATCAGTTTGATTTTTCCTTTAATTTTTGTTATTAGATTTACTAATCCAATGTAGTAAGTTTATTATTTTAATTGAAATAAATATTTTTATCTCCCAATTACCAATATTAATCATCTAATTAATTAATTACCTCCAAAATACTTAATAAAGCCTTCTAAAACTTTTTAAAGCTTCAAAAATCATTCAAATTCGGACAAATCAATCCGATTTATTATAAAATTTACTTATATTAAATCAATTTGTTTATTTGCCAAAACATCAAAAAATTTTAAACTTGAAACACCAAATATCGGAGACTTATGGCTTTGCACGACCACCTGGATCAAAAAGAAAAATGTAGATATAAAAAAATGAAGGAAATAAAATTTTCAAGAAAGAATTTCTAATAAGTATTGATGTAAAAGTGATTTTTATATAAGAAAAACTATTTCTAATTTTTTGAACTGAAATAAATTAATAATTCAGTAAATTCGGATCACAGGTGACTAAAATCAATGTGAGGTTACTTTAGCCCAGCTAAGCATTTGCGTGCTTAAATTTTTACATTTTCAAGCGAATAGTCTACCATAATTCTCTTCAAAACAATTAAAATTATTTCTAGCATTCAAAAGATTTTATCCTTATCAGTTAATTTAATTTGTATATTTGGTCGTAATTCTTTTGACTATTGATAAATCTAATTTTAAAATAAATTACGTTCTTAGATCAATAAAGACTATCTTTTAAAATATTTCAAATCATATTAATCAAAAATAATGTCATTCGCTATTATTTTACGATTGATTGAACTTTTAAACTTGATTTCTGTAACATCGCAATTTCTCTTTGGAATTCGTCATGCAAGTTTTGACCAAGTCTACACTTAAACGTGTAATGTCCAATCGTATTATCAAATTTCCCACCAATATCTATTTCCTAAACTTGGCCCAATCTCCTAAGAGTAAATGTGGTGCCACTAAACCCCAAAACACAGTATGGTCTAAAACCGAAAACCCTATGTTGTGTACAAAATACCCTACTTCAATATTACCCATTCGCAATACTTCCCTTGTATCAAAGAATGAATTTGAGAGTAGCTGTAAGAATGTCAAGCAAGCACACACATAATTAAACACAAAGATAATTTTGATATTTTATAATTTGTCAATTCTATTGTTACTTTTGTCTGGTTCCGCATTCCAAGGTATTTGACCTCTTCAGTCTGTGGAATTTCTTGGTCATTCAATTCAACCGGTGGGCAAGTTGTTTTGTTTATGATGAAAATAATATGGAAGAATTTGGATTCATTGATTTTTATGCTCCAATTTCTTAATTATTTCTGGATTTTGTCCAGGTTTCTTTGGAGATTTCCTGATGCTCTTGTCGGATCTATGTGGGATGCCAGTGTCGTCTGCAAATGTGGCTAGCGTTGTAAGACGAGTTGTTGCGGAAGGTCGAATGTGTAGATCAGGTAAAGTATTGGCTCAAGCACGCCACCTTGTGGAACTCCTGTACCAAATAATGTCGATCTTTCAAATATGATTGCAGGCTTGGTAAATGGTGGTAAGGCAAACACTGTTTAATTTTGTAGAATAGTCTCTCATGCCAGACATTATCAAATGTTTGACTGACGTTCTGGAAGACAGCTGAACAAAATCTTTTTCTCTCAAGATCGTTACAATTTTACAATTTACAATTTTTTATTTTTTATTTACAAATTACAAATTTACAATTTTATGGACCTGTTCGATGGTTCCATGCTTGTCTCGGAATCCAAATTGGTGGTTTGAAATGATGTTCGGTTCTTCTAATAATGGTTTTAGTATTTTTAAATAAATTTTTTCAATTACCTTTGAGAGTACTGGCAGCAAGCTTATGGGCCTCTATGACTTGACATCTTTGGGTTTCTTACTAGGTTTGAGTATCATTATTATTTGAGCTACTTTCCACGAGTTTGGAAAGTGAAGTATTCGTATAAAGATGAATTTAGGCATTTTAGGTAGTTCTTGTAGAGTTTTTCCAGAAATTAAGACAAAACCTGGAGATTTTTTTATATTTATTTTTTGTATAGTATTTTTGACTTCTTGACTTTTGATAGGTAAACTAAGTTAAAATGAAGCTTCGAGGTAGCTCAATATTTTTTCTTCTTTATCTGGAATGGTTGAAACACTTTTTCTAACTGTTTAACGAATGTTTCGGCCTTTTCTTCGTCATTTCTTGCTCATTTATTTTTTTCGTTTTTTGGAATTAGGCTTGCTAGGTTATCTCGGATGATGGTACAGTGTTTTGGTGCGATTTCAGTTAGTAATTTATGAACTGGGCCAATATTCTCGGTTTGATATATGAGTCAGTTCGTCACGTCAGATCAGACAGTTTTTGACACTAGGGTCTCTGGTTTTGAAAAAAATTTTTTACAGGTTCTTTGCAACAAATGAATAATGAAAAATAGTGCTGTAGTTACTTAAGAAAAATTTTCTAAGTTATACCTACATTTGTTCAAGTCTCCAGTCTCTAATCTTGGGTAAGATTAGAGCAAATCGATGAATGCTATTGATCGAAACTCGGAGAAAAGAGCATGTGCTTGATATTTTACAAATGAAATTTGCAAGTAAGTTCTGGAGATTTTGATTTTGCAGTAGTCCCGCACTACTTATTGATAGCGTGTTGTGAGAGGAGTATCTATCTCATGATAGATCGTCACGGCCGAAAATTGACTAATTCCTATTGCTGTAGGTTTTACTATTTTAAATTTTATTATTTAGTTATTTATTATGTTCAACAACAGATTAATAGTAAATAAATAGTATAGATTCAAAAGGATGTAATATACTTTTTTTCTCACAAACATTGTTGCAAATTTTCGTTATTTTCGATTGCCCTGTGCATTAAAATTTATTAAGTGCACTTTTTCGAAAAGCTATTAGGACAAACAAGTGCATTAAATTTTAAACGGCAATTGATAACTATTTGTTCGATTGTCATTTTCCCAGTCCCGAAGACTGGAAAAAAAGTATCCAGCAACGCTCGAGCACTGTCTCCCCAGGTGCAAGTAAAACGATCCCTGATTTGCACGGAATAAATACCAAAGCCTCTCTCGACTTTTACGCTGCAAATACAGTAATTCGTATCATAATATATCATCGTTACCTCTCTCCCTGACGGTCTCTCGCCGGTCACTCATTTTCGCCGCCAACATCTTTCTCTTCCTTCCTCATTCCCATCTCCTCTCTCTGCATCTCTGCGTCTTAGAGCTCGTACTCTTTGGTACAAGCGCTTGCACACAGAAAAATTTTAATTTTCTGGCTAACTAATTGTATCAGTAAAAACAATAAAACTTTTAATACATTGTTATATAGCACTCAAAATGGTAACTTTTAACTATACAATTTATTGTAACCCCTACCGATACAAAATAGTTGTAATTCAGAGTAAAATTAAATACAACAAATAGTAAATTTAAACTAATCTTGGTATGTATTATTCACCCTTTAGCGTAATAGTAAAACCCATCGCTATACAGTCGTACAATTTACCACTACAGGCCGGTTACCTATCGTTATCACGATAACAAGTAGTTCTCACTGTTCTCGTTATTAGAACAACAAGTGGTAAAATTTACTTCCATGGTAGTGGTAAAATTCACTGCAATAAAAATAATAGAAAATAACTACTAGTATAACGTAATCTTACTATTTTGTGTGTACTATTTTGTAGTGGTAAATAATACGCATCGTATCAGTTGATGCCTATTTTACTACTACAAGAAGTAAAACATAACCTTTATCAAGTATTATTAACCCTATTTTTTTCTGTGTGTGAGTTCCTCCGTTCACTATGTCAATCGTTTTTGTCACATCACGTTCTTACTCTTCATCGTAGCGTTACAGGCAGAGTAAAACCACTCGCTAAACTTAGTAGCTGCCTCATCCACATTGAGTTGATGCGGTTGATGTTGATGAAAAAACAATTCTTTTTATCGCCCCTAGTTTAGAAGTTACAAGGGGTTAAAAATCATAAAATCAAATTTATAAAATAAAATTTAAATCATAAAAAATTTTTATCAGTGGCGATAAAAATAAAATAAAAATTGTTTGCTGTATTCACTTGTTGCAAAGAACCTGTAAAAAAATGTATTTCAAAATCAGAGACCCTAGTATCAAAAACTGTCCGATCTGACGTGGAATGACTTATATAATAGGTGGGGGTTTCGGTATTATAATGGTTATTCATTAGTTTCTTCTTGTTACTGCGATTCTGTGTTCGTTGCTGCATCTGCTTTTTCTGCTAGTCCCTCAAATATATTTTGAGTATTTTCCGTGTTTGTGGCACTATTGAAGGGATCAACGAATGCTGTATCGCTTGGGTAGATAGCATTGTCTGTGGTTGTAAATTTGATTGAGTCGATGCTTCTACGACTTTCGATTTTTGTTGATAG
Source organism: Cantharis rufa (assembly GCA_947369205.1). Lineage (NCBI taxonomy): Eukaryota > Metazoa > Arthropoda > Insecta > Coleoptera > Cantharidae > Cantharis > Cantharis rufa. Next base: position 14,839,204 of record OX376309.1, on the reverse strand, counting down.
TAATAGTTGATAGTTGATACAAGTCCCGGTTAATATTGTGACATGGTATCCGTTGGTGGCAATGTATGCCTAACGGAGGCTTGCTTGTGGTGGTAAAATTTATTGCTGGCAGACATACTGTTGTTGCATGTATGTATAGTCAGTGTGGGTCTGAATTGTATTGATTCTACTATCCGAGATGTTAGGAATTAGATTTATATATGATTTCCCCCCGCTATGGGTATTTGGCATTTGTGTGGTTGTTCACCAATATCAGTATTTAGGTATGAAAGTGGCAGTGTAGCCAACCCTACAGTTTTAACTGTAAATATACAGTTTTTTGAAAATCTTCTCAGTTTTTAGTTTGGTCTTTCAAATCTACAGTTTTTTATTTAAAATTCTAGCGCTATCTATTTTATTTTCTTCGTAGTTTATGTACTAACTCAGCTGGCAAATAAGGACCTAGATCGTTCGGTCGAAGTCTGTTTTACCAACATTCCGTTATTTATTTACTCGTGAATCCCCTTGCCGTGCCCGAACTGTATATAATTTGTAAATACCAATTAGGTAACAAAATTTTACGATATGAGGAACGACTTTTTTTACAATATTTCTCAAAAAAAAATTTTTTTTAATGCGTTATTTGCTTTTGTTTTTCCGATTTTGATTATGGGCCTGGTTTTTCAGTGATTTTATGTTGTAAAATTTAGTTACCTAATTGGTATTTCCTTTTACCTAAATCTTAAAACTACAAAATACTAACCTAAAATAGTTTTTATTAATACCTTTTTAATTATGTATTTTTTTTAAATTTATATGTACTTCAAAATCTCATTTCTACTGATAATATCTAACGCAATGTATTAAAAATTATTATATTCATTGTTCTACATATTATTTTATTTTGTTATTATGATTAACCCTGAAATTGCACACTTATTTTTAATAACATGTATCTTATATGGTGGTTGGGGTTTCTGAGACCCCAGTGTGCAGTTCCAGAGTTAAAAGTTTGATAAAACATGATTTTTTTATTTATTATTATACGATTAAATAATACAAAATAAGAAAAAGCTGTAGATTTACTGTTTTTAAATTAATTTTTATAGTTTTCTACAGTTTTTTTAAGCATGCATGTAGTTTTTCTTTCGGATGATTTTCTTTAGAATTTGTTACCACATAGGATTTTGTGGTTATAGTAAGAATTACCTTCGTGTAATCCTCCAAGGAGTTATTTTTCTGTGTGTCGGGTAATGTTTAAGTCAATAATAATGAATTTTTTAAAAACGATTTCAAAATTTATTAATAATTACAAACTTTAATGGCAATTCCAGAACAATACATTTAAAACTAAACTACGCGATTACAATTTAATTCTAACTACTACTATGTTGAAGAAACGACTAGTCGGTTATTAGTTTTAAGCAAGACTAAATTTATTAAAGAAAGTTATTGACATCGCTAATACATAGATGGCGTTTAACATACATATATAGGGTGTTTGATATTACATTTTAACATACTAAACTACTATGAATGCTAAAGGAAGACTACTGCTTTCTGAAGAGTTGACTTTTGTTATTTGTTTGACCTCTTATCAACGATATTCATATTCCAGGAAAAATAACTTTATATTACACTTGTGTGAAATGCAGAATTGCAGTTCACCACATTGTCACACATGTAATTAGGAATTACTATGAAATTATAAATTTACAATAATTAATTTAATGGTAGAATATAACTTGTCGAGCCTCTGCGGACAATTGCAGAAAAAAAATTTATTTTAATTCTAAATCGAAATCTACCCTACTTGGGGGGGGGGGGGGTTCCTGCATAATTTCGTTTTTTTATAAAAAGTTACGTTTGGAGTCAAGAGAAAGTTCAGCACTTTTGCGGTAAATGATTTAGCTTCCTTCTTTGAATGTTTGCGAATCCTTGATAGTTTTGAATCTGATGCCAAGAGGTGTCTATTAAAAGGTCTTTTAATGTTTTTTCGCCATAATATTTTTATTTCCTTATTTCCTCCAATCTCATTTTATTTTGTGATTTTTTGGAAGACTTAATTTAAAACTTAATATATAAAACATATATAAAAATATATAAAGCAACTTAATATAAAAGATTTACTCAACTTTGGCTAGTTTAGATATATTTTTCAGAAAAATATCCTTTTGAAATGTGCACTTGTCCGTTTGGTTCTATAGTACTAATAGGGCGTTTATTTAGTCTTAGTCGACTATTCGACATACATACAGGTACAATTCACAATCAACGTACATACAAATACAGCACACAGCATACATCATATACAGCATACAATACACACAAATACAACACATATATAATGCAACATACAACACATACAAAAGATAAACACATACAGACAAGTACAAAGTCCATACAAATACAGTATACATCATACAACATACAAACACATATAAGGAATAAACACATACAGATAAGTACAAAGTCCATACAAATACAGTATACAACATACAAATACAGCACATATAAATACAACATACAAACACACTATGCACACTATACATTTCCGAAGTAATAGCACGAAGTAAAAATGGACAGCGAGTGTTTAATGCCTTAATCGATTCTTCGGATCAATTATTAACAAATAATCATTAACTATTTCTTAGCCACCCTGTATAGTTATGTAATATTCAGCACATTCTTTGAAATTTATAAAAGGCAAAGGTTATAAAATATGAAAACGCTTACCGTTACTTAGTAAGTATCATATATCCTCCTTGACTAATGGTGAAATTTGATGACAGCAGATCAAACAAAATCCTTTCTTCCTATGGTAATCTATTGATTTGGTTTTGCTCATTAGTGTTAAATGACTATTTTTTTATTATTCCTTTTGGTGTTAATTGGATTTTGTTTTCATTATTTTGGCTACCATTGTATTATTTTAATTGTTTTTGGCAATTCTTTTCAATTCAATTCAATTGTTTTTTTGCGGCCGTTTGATTGTAAATTTTGTGTCAGATTTATTAAATACCTTCATATTTAAAAAGGCAAAATTCATAAAAATTAAATTTATTAAACGACTTAACTAATTCTTGTGTAAAATTTTTTCAAGAAATTGTAACTGTTTTCCATGCTCTGTAATAATCCCCCTATCCTCGCTGGAACATTTTATCGCAATTAATTACATAATTTCACGTAATGCAAAATAACTTAAAACGATAATATAATTTAAACCTGATGTCTGACGGATTGAATGTGACCGAAAATTTGAGCTACGATGAACCTTAAGAGTTAAAAACCATATGATGTTTGTGTTAATTTTGTTCAAAATTTGGTTAAATGTAAAACGAGTAAATTCTGTAACAGATTTAGTACAAAATTTGTAAAAGACCTGTTCGATTTTCATTTTCTAAATCTGCGCAATAGATTGAGCACTGAAATATCATTTTGAACTGTGGAGATCATGATTCTATCTATCTAAAACATGATTCTATCTCAAATATGCAGAAAACATCCAAAATGTGGATGATTTTATTGGACACACTTACTTAATGAAATTTACAATCACTTCGAATCACTCGGTGTTTTCGCTTGACTGCCCTAAATATAAAAAGGCAGTTGAGAGAAAGATCAAGTGGGTAAACTAATGCTCTGACAGCCAAAGTTCGAAGGCAATCGTGATGGATCTCGATCTTGCTCAGAAATTGGGTGAGGGTGACATTGTTGTTGTGATCTTACAATAAGAACTTTATATAGATCCAGACAGAAAGATAAAAGGATTAGTGGAATACTGCGTTTTCGGTACCGGATTAGCGGTTGTAGTGGTGCCGGACTCAATGCTAACGGGATGTTGATAGATAATTGTACGAATGAGAGGTTTGCACTGGTGTATTTTCATGGGTCCATTAGAGAATTGCATGTGGACTCTGTTAATTATTGTCGGGGGAGGGGAGTATATTAATCTCGACTTTGCTAGGATACGGAGAATGGTTAGGGTAGCTGGAGAAAGATCCTTGATCGGAAAGGATGCAATTGGAGGTCAGGGGATGTGGTATAGCAAGACAATACGGCTTGGAGACGAGTCTGTCCCCGGCAACCACTGGCTGGAGGAGTTTGTAATCGAAAACAGATGAGAAGTTCTGAATGAATTTAATTGACCACAATCTTATTACGACCAAGACCGTCCTTAGGCCAGATAAGGATAGAGAAATTAAGGTCATGGTAAGGCAATCTCGAAGATACGTTAGGTAAAATTTTTTTACGTTAGGTGTAATGGGAGACCCTTACACAGACTCTTAATAGTGGAATGAGAGAAAGCAAGAATCCCGCTCCGCCGCACTAGAACAACTCAATGCAGATGAGGCAGCTACTAAGTTCAGCGAGTGGTTTTACTCTGCCTGTAACGCTACGATGAAGAGTAAGAACGTGATGTGACGAAAACGATTGACATAGTGAACGGGGGAACTCAAGCGCTTGTACCAAAAAGTACAAGCTCTAAGACGCAGAGATGCAGAGAGAGGAGATGGGAATGAGGAAGGAAGAGAAAGATGTTGGCAGCGAAAATGAGTGACCGGCGAGAGTCCGTCAGGGAGAGAGGGAACGATGATATATTATGGTACGAATTACTGTATTTGCAGCGTAAAAGTCGAGAGAGGCTTTGGTATTTATTCCGTGCAAATCAGCGATCGTTTTACTTGCACCTGGGGAGACAGTGCTCGAGCGTTGCTGGATACTTTTTTTCCAGTCTTCGGGAGGGAGACCTTTAAAAATGACAATCGAACAAATAGTTATCAATTGCAGTTTAAAATTTGATGCACCTGTTTGTTCTAATGGCTTTTCGAAAAAGTGCATTTAGTAAATTTTAATGCACAGGGCAATCGAAAATAACGAAAATTCGCAACAATATTTGTGAGAAAAAAAGTTTATTACATCCTTTTAAATCTATACTATTTTATTACTATTAATCTGTTGTTGAGCATAATAAATAACTAAATAATAAAATTTAAAATAGTAAAACCTACAGCAATAGGGATTAGTCAATTTTCGGCCGTGACGATCTATCATGAGATAGATACTCCTCTCACAACACGCTATTAATAAGTAGTGCGGGGCTACTGCAAAATCAGAATCCCCAGCACTTACTTGCAAATTTCATTTGTAAAATATCAAACACATGCTCTTTTCTCCGAGTTTCGATCAACAGCATTCATCGATTTGCTCTAATCTTACCCAAGATTAGAGACTGGAGACTTGAACAAATAAAGAGGTTTCAGCAAATTAAAAATATTTCAAACAAATTTAAGATCCACTATGGGACAACAGAGGTTAAGGGGAGTTTAAGTATTGCATAAGCAAACTTTCAGTGATTTTAAACCATCACCCCCTGTTTAAGAGAAAATAAGAAAATCGTGAACCCACCACCCCTCAGTTTTAAATTAAGAAAACTATAAGTATTATTTTGAAAACATTTTCATTATTTTATAATTTTTTATCTTACTCAATATTTATAATATGCCTCCATTTCTGCTGTAAGAAAAAATTAAACCTTCTTAAGCCTATACCATGTATGATATAGTATTAGGTATGCTTAGGTATCGTCTAAATAGAACACAAAAATAGCAAAGACACTTGATTATGAAATAAATAAAAATTTAATTTTATATCAATGTTAAGTAGTCGTGATCAAGTACTCGTAATTTTTTATTTATTTATCGTTTTATTTTTAATTTAAAAAAATGAATTATAATTTTTTTGTTACTATATTGGGGGCGGTATGAAATATTTAACTCGCACCGGCCGTAACATGGGCTACTTACGGTTTGTAGTTCCATCTGGGACTTCCTTTAGTCTGATTGTAACTATGGTAATAGAAACTTTAGTTAATGTTCAATTAAGAAACAAAATGATGTTTCTCCGGCTTTATGTTGAATCCGAACCATAACATGGCAACCCTCAGGAATACTCTTCTTCTGCTGATAAGATGTTCCATTTTCTACAAAGTAACTATTGGTACTAATGAGGCCAAGTGTACAAACCAAGACATCATTGCTGGAGTGTACTGTACACTTGGCAAATCCTATCTTCGATATGTTGAATGACTAATTCCACGAGAACATTAATGCAATTATTACAGTACAACAATATGATACATCAAGAGAGATGAGAATGTCAACCTGTTGAGGAATATTATTCGACAATGTGTACTTCATTTATATGAAGGTTTTGATATTAAGATTATCAAATAAAAAGGTTTCAAATTATATTTTTAATTTAAATTTTCTTTAAATTATTTCAAAATACTAGGTTGAGTTTTCCGCATAATATAATAACTTGAAATTTTCGCTTTCAAATATTTCAAATTTATAGTTCGTTAGGGATGCTGCCATGTTATATGTCACTTGGGAAATCCCGGTGTAATAATTAAAGGGATGTTTTTTAAGCTACAAAATTATATTAATAGTTCAGACATTAATAGAACCAACCAATGTAAGATAACATAACACAATATATTGGATTTTGAAAACAAAATTAAAAATTGTAGCATGCATTTCCACAATATTTTGAAAATAAAAAATTCTTATAATTTTTCTTAATAACTAAATTAATAAATATTAAATTTTTATTATAAATAGATGTGTAATGTAAATATTTTTTCCAGATTGAAATTTTGGAAACGTATTCAAATCCTCGAGATTCAAAACAACAGCTAACTCAAGACGACGCCGATATTAAATGTTTTACAAGTCCCGACAGAGAATATTCTCAGCCATATACAACAGGTATGCTTATAATTTAAATTTTTTTATAGCGAATTGACAAAATCGAATTTTAAAGTGAATTTTCTGTTGCTTTTAAAATCAGAAATTTATTTACTGAAATTTTTCAAGTTATGACTAAAAATTTATCTAACAATGTATGTTAAATACATTCTTTTTCAGTTTTAAACTTGGATATCCCCAGGGAAGAAATGTAATTTAAAGTTATCAATAGTCCAAGTGACGCACATTCTCAAAACAAATCCTTTAGTTCTTTGAAAGCTCGACTGCTATACATTTCCTTTTTTTTTCAGTAAATTTTCTTTTGCTCTTTAATGATATTTTTTATAATATAAGAAAAGTTATTAATGAATCGTGGATGTTTAATTGTATTGCATTTCCTATTGTTGAAGAATATATTAGTCCACAAAGTGTTTCGTTAAATATGTTTCATTTGTAAAATAATTAATATTTTTAACTAGATATCAGTTTCAGAACCAGAAGTATCAAAATTCTGTTTAGTAGTTGTAGAGTCTCCTAGTAATAACGAATTTTTAAAATACAAATATTTATAAGAAAAACTAATGAGAATTACATCGTTGCAAAAAAATCCATTATTATTATTATTATTATAAATTATTATGTGATGATTTTAATTTTCAGTTTTTTTATAAATTAAATTTAAATTAAACTTGATTTTTCGCTTTTCAAAATTAATTTGATTAATTTCTCAGTAATATTGTTTAAAATTATTAGTATTAATTTATTAATTAGAAGATTAGTAATAAGTAATAATTATGAAATAACGCTATTAGGAATTGCACATTTAGTACCTTGTAAGGAAGACATGGTCGAAAAAAAAGTAATATAGTATATCGTGAACTAAAGCGATTTATTTTAAAAATTATTTCAAAATTATAACAATTACGGCGAATAGGCAGAAATCCATCCATAAATATCAACTTATATTTGGTATATTACTCCTAATTTTATATATGTTTACCCATTAGTGCATAGTGTCCCTACATTTTTTTTGCACACTTTTCAAACAAGTTGTAGCAAGTTTGCTAGGTCTGTGTGATTTAAATTTTTTAACCTTATGCATTAATGGGTTATTAACTAAACATATTTTTGCCAGCTTCACTGAAGCGAATTCAGCACCAGTGACTCACGAGGAAAGTCCCTATTTCCCTATGGAGTCTCTACCATTCTATCTCTATCTGAAATAATAGAATTCTGCCGACATAATTTTTATTGTATACTTTCTGAATTGGTATTGAGTCGAATACCAAAATGTAAGGAGCTTGTTTTGGTTTAAGAAGCTTTAAAAAAAAAATAAGGTAAATCTAAAAGAAATCTGATTTTGTTGTAATTGACGGTAGTCAATTTCAGTGATCAATTTAATGAACTTCTAAAATACTGTTGGTTATTATTAGTCTATATACAATTCATGTTTGTTGAAAAGTATATTAAATGCTTTTAAAGTAGAAAATCAAATTCAAATAAAATGAAAAGTTTAATAAGATGAACATTAGCTGAACAAAGTTTTTTGAAATTATTTTTGATCATTTAGTTATTAATTTAATATTTCTTATAAATTTCTTGTTTATAATATAAAATTATTGCAAAATGTTTCTTAAAAATAAATTAGAAAAATACCACTTGTAAAAGTAAATTATAATTTGGTCTGTTGTACTGAAAACTGTTATCTAAATATGCAAAACACGAAAAAAAGTACAAACTAACGGAAGCGTTGGTAAGTTTTGTTGGTTGCAGTATATACTGTACAATAGATATCAGAGCCATCTTCTAGTATTACTTGAAAAGAATTCATAATTTTACCACCTTAAAGTGCATCATGTCGATGTTTACCAGAGAGCCAAGCTAAAACGGTCTACTCACGACCTGATCTGGTAGGGTATTCCTGAAGCATCATAATGCTAATTATCAGATTGTAAATATTTGAGTAGTGTTAAAGGCTTATCAGTCAATAATTTAATGTGAATTTCTTTCTGGCAAAAATTGTGGGGTTTCATTATCCTATCTTCCTAGCGAGAAAAACCACTCAAGTGTAATTTTAGGAGCAAAACAAGATTTTGTAGAAAGCTATGAGCTACTGTTTCTGCTGAGCGCTGCGGACTTTATTCTGAGCAGTTGTATAACCTCTTGTACAATAAACTGCATAGTGTAAGTGTAAAAAATAAGGAATAATATGTTCCTTGATAAGTGCTTTTACTAGATTAGTCGAGTTTTTGACTGATTTGGGATGCTAGACTCTCTTGCTGCTTTGCGATATTTTCGATTTTTTGTTAACACGTTCTTTCATGTGATTTTGCAATGTAATTGGTTTTTTAATAAATAAATAAAGAAACTAAATGAAGACATTCATAAGATGAAAATATGCAGCGACCTGAAACTTTCCTCAAAGATATAATTTCTCTCAACATGGAGTAGGTATAAGCCCACTTTTAAAAATATATTATTGTGATCTACTCGAATATCAGAATAATCACACATTTTTAACTTTTAATTTAAATTCTTAAGGTAATACAAATATTTATTTTAATTTTCAGCAATCAAAAATTGGAACGTATGCGGTTATCGTGTATCATGTGTATTTATTGTTAAGAGGTATTGCTTTTTAACTTTTTGATAACATTTTATTTGTTTATACTTACAATTAATTAATATAATATTTTTAAAAAATTTACTGTTATGAGGTGATAAAGCTTCGTTTGTTCATATTTGTACCTAATTTTTCAAGAAACTATAGGCCTTAGAAAAAAATTTTAATCTATTTTTACTATTATGGCCTAGTTAATAATAAAAATTATATAATAATAAAATTAATTAAAATAAATTTTTAATCCAAATCTTGATGGAAATTCCAGAATTCGAAGCAAAACATTCGATTTTAAACTAATAGAGGAGCACTAATAGAGGAGCTGAGTCTCGTTTGACGTTAAAGATTTATTTAGCAGCATACCAAGAATAGAATTAATCATACACCCCCAACTACAACTCCCAAATTTAACATTGCAACCAATGCAAATGCTGAAAAGGTTGTGCTGGATGGCAATCACTTCCAGTTATTATAATCAGGAAGATTGACTAGCACTGGAAAACCTCTTGTGCTCCTGTCCTTATTTTTGGCAATCTTTCAAGGCTTATCCACATATGAGGCAAAACGCGCATGAGGTAAAGCAAAGGGGAACAAATGCTTCGTTCGTGAATTTTTTTTGCCGAACAAAGCAACCGAGATGACGAACGAGGCAAAGATCTACTGTCTCATGCTGCTGTTCATTTGCACCTCGATAAGATTATTTGTGGATGATTATGGATGGTTATTTAGCATGTGGTGCTAAATAACAATGTGGTGGGGTCAGAAAGAAATTGCCGAAATAAATTATTATATCGTTCACACCTAACCCAATTCTCTTTGATGTACTGCTGACTCCGCTCGGATAGCATTCATACGGCCTCGGGCTATTCGCAGAACACACCGAGGCAGTGTTCCTCCCCTCGGTTCATCGTCCACATCTGATCATTCGTTCGACCTCGTCTTGCCTCTGCCGTATATGTGGACAAGCCTTTGCATAAGGTGGCTAGAAGAAAAAATTTGAAGGTCGGGCTTACAGTTGGTAAAATTTGGTAAAATCGGGAAACCAACAGAATGCCATATATTCTGCCATCATAACTTAAAAGCCGTAACTCCATCTTTATTCTAAATGCGTTTTTGTAACGTTCTCGAATAGGTCTAAAAAGATGCACCTTTTCATAAAATTAGAAAGCGCAAACATTAATTCGGAGTTAGAGCTTTTCAACTCATGACGGCAGTATAGTACCTTGACGGGTAGAAAAAGACAGTTAGGTGGTTTTCTAAATTACACGAATAAGGTCAACAATAACATCCAATTCACAATAGAGGTAGACAGCAAAGATCGTCTAAGTTTCCTAAAAGAGGAAACTATGCTGTCGTTCGAGATCTACAGAAAAACCCTCCCACGCGTCCACGCGTCCACGCGATCCATGTAGAGTCGAGACACCACAATCAGCACAAGAGAACACCATATCACAGTATGAATTATCTTGAGAAATCATATGATTTGAGAAATTATATCAACAAAGTGACGAATAAAATATCTAGCGATGGGCTGAGGGTTAGCTTCAGTAACAATAGTTCCTATAAAAACAGGTGTTCCAAACCAACGGATAGAACGGAACCTAAAGATAAACCATGGGTATACGAATTATTATGCAGCAACTTTAATTGGAGCTACGCAGAGGAGACGAACAGATTTAACTTGACCAAAATAAGAGAAAGAGAAATCAAAAACCTGAATGCTGAAATTTTGCAAAACACCTCTTGGAGGAATAAAGTGACATATTTTTGGGCAACAATGATGCCGATACAAAAGTGCGACATTTGGGAGACTGGAAAAGCTGGAAATGATAGAAATTCACAAAATCTTAAAATAAGAGAATTGTCATTAACAAGAGATTGTCGTTAACGAACGTGACGGATTTTCAACCGAAACTATATTCATAGTAAACAAATGTAATTATCAAAGATTAGCTAAGAAAACTATTAAAACAATAAAATATTTTCGAGCTTTCGGGAACGAATATTCCCTTTATCAAGAATTATTTATTCTAATAAATAAAAAGCTCGAAAATATTTTATTGTTTTAATAGTTTTCTTAGCTAATCTTTGATAATTACATTTGTTTATACCTTAATAGCTAATAATTTTAATAATATATATTCATAGTAGATAATAAAAAGTAGAACTGAGTGGGCAGATTATTTACGTAATTATTTAAATAATAATAAAAACATACAGGGCAATAAAAATATTTGGCCTTGGGTCTGAAGAGGTTAATATTATTTATTCAATTATTGAATGTTAAAATTTTTTTACCTTATTCAGTTTTTTTTTTCTAATTATTTTTACTACCACTAGCATTCGTTTCCTTTTTAGACTCTACTTTAAACTTTACTAACTACCTACCTTTTCCATTATATTTAATCATTTCAAAACTATGCAATAAATTTTCTTCAAATATTATAATTTTAAATTTATCCTCATTTTATAAATCACTTTTAAAACCAGACATGTTGAATGAAATATGATATGTGAAGAAAAATGAATCGGAAGTTAACGTAAACGTGCTTAGCAAGCAAGAAATTTATAAATTTTAAAGCAACTAAACAAAACATATCAATATATTGATACGACCGGCGCCTAACCATGCAATATATACCTATAAAAGATATAATATTCTTTCTCGTATCTCATAGATAATTGAAAATTAATTTTTTTGCAAATAGATTACCTTTTTTTTATTTAACCTTTTAAGGACGGGGAATTTTACGTGTAAATTGACCTTTTCTTTTCATAAAGTTTGTAGATCAAACCAATCAAGTGCGCACATAGAATTGGGCACCAAACGGCTGGTCGATATATCGACCAGCCCCGTCCGCAACTGAAAATCCAATGTTAAAAACATGAATTTTGCCGATTTAATTTTTTTCCTATGTGATTTCATACGTGAATAAAAAAAAGTTGTAAAAAATTTTTAGGCTCATACTTGACCTTGAAAATCACATTTAAGAATTTTATTTTAAAATAATTATATTTATATTTCGAAATTTATTGTAGTTGCTTTTTGGCTTCAAACTTGGTATACCCACGATTTTTAGATTATTAGGTTTTATTTTGCGATTATTTAGCTTTTACATAAAGTCTAGCAAAAATGTGGCTTTTCAAACAAATAGTAACTTCAAACATAAAATTTTTGGCGCTCCTTTGTATTGCCGCCCCGGGTACATGTCGAACGGGACTTTCTCCCCCTAAATCTGAGGCTGTTAAGTATATCAAATTACGTAAAACAACAATATTTTTTCTTTAGATATTTAGACCAACTTCGTATCGGAGATCTTTGATATCAATTTGATCATTGCAGGTCATTTACGAATCTGCACAATGTGATTTGTTTCCGAAAATAATTTTGTAATACGACTAACTTCGCAAAAAAAATTATCTTTTGCGACTGTTTCGTTCGCTCTTTCTAAATTAACTAACTTTGCATTAGTTGTTATTTTGGTCCTGCAGGTTACCAACAACCAGATTCCTATTTTGTGATATTTTAAATTTTTTTATTGGTTCAAAATTTTTCTAACTTCATTTTTTTTTATTTTCGTCTTCGGATTTCTACGAATTTTTTTTTAACATCACTCTTGGGTGTTGGGAGTAAACTTTTCCTCCTCGGTTTTGTTTTTCTTGTTGAAATTCCTACATTTGTAATTGAATGTCAATCAGATATTATGTTGATTTTCAAAACTAGTTGGAAATCCTGTTGGATTTTGAGTAATCGTGCACCTTGAATGTGGCGCGTTCTCTTGGTCGTTATTTTGGGAGTAAAAATAACTAAAATCCATAAATAAAAAATAGTAAAAATAGGTAAAAGCTTAAAATTCTGTAGGTACAGGATTTTAAGATTAATAAATTAAATTCGTGGAAGCTTGTTCTTCGCCTTCCAGAATCCTCTGCACAATTTGCAGGGTTGGACGCAATCCCAAGAGCAAAGTTGAGATATTAATTTTGACCAATAGTATTTTCGTCTTCAACAAGATTTTTATTTTTTTAAATTCTATCGAGTTGGAAAGAAAACAGAAAAAGTTAGAGAAGTTGGAAAAGCTAATTCATTAATTTATTAGTTTATATTAAAAATTTATTGTTTTGAAAATTTTGCTTTAAATTTACAAACATTGCGGCCCGCTTTAAAAGTCAAAAAACTTTTGTTAAACTAAAATGAATCATACTTGACCGCGACGTTTAATTAGTATTTCCACCCCTTACTGCTAGATGTGTTTAGAACCCTTCAATATTCACCCTAGTTTGATACGGTAAGGAATGAGGAGGAATTGAATTGTTACTTAGTGATCTGAGATTTATGAACTAGAACTTGACTAAATGCAAAGTAAATATTAAATGCATTAAATAATGCTTACCTTTGTTTCTCCTTCAAAATTTAAAGCTCAAAATATAAAATTTTAGTTGAAAACTAAGTGAGTTCGTCAACAAATTTTCAAATACCTCATAATGAAGGCAAATAATTAACTGTCTAAGAGTTTTAGAAGCGTCACAAACACAAGTCTCGTAATAAAATGATTTAAAACATTTAAGAAATTCTCTTATACTTTTTAATTCCTCTGCTGAAATTTAATTATAACGCAATGATGGGGTGCCTAAAGCATATCACACACGCGGTGCTTACCACATTACCCTACACAGATTAATGTAATTACCGTAGGCAAGTCGATATCTAAAAAAATGATATTCCCATTAAGCAGATTTTGCAGTCATTTATTTTTATTTTTGCATGAACTTTCCGAAAGCTTCGACAAGTATTATTGATAACGGTTAGCCTTGTCTAATTAAATTGAGTTTAATTCAAATTGTAATCGCACTTTATTTATAGCGCTTTAAATGCTTTCATTTTTTATCCTTTTCGATCAAGTATTGCGAAAATCCAACTACGAATTACATTACTTCGAGTTCACAAATAAAATTTAATATAACTGAATGAAAAATAATTTTCTTATTTTTTGACTACCCAAGTAAATTTTAAATCTTGTGCTTACATATTAAAATCATTAGAAAATATTACACAATTTCTAAAAGAAAACAGATCTAAATTTGCTTTTTTGGTAAAACATTTTGCATGAAACAGTAGAATTTTAAGATTAAATTTACTGCAGCTTCCTGCTTCAGTGATATATCGCGTGTTTTGATAAGCACGCGTGCTCTCTCGTATTCCTTTATTATTAAGTCTAAATGTGTTACCGTTACCTACAATAGGTTGATTTCGACAATAGTAATTTGAATGACAATAATAAACATAGCTGAAGGACTTTGTTCAATGACAACTCTTTGCTTAATTAAAGTTAAACTGAAACCATTTTATTTTTAAAAACTTTTATATACCGGGTGCTGAATGAGTTAGCCGAACATAGGAATTTAACATGTAAAACATTTGACCTCTTCAGTAAAAGCTAGATCAAATCTAATGCTTTTATCATTCGTAGTTTATATTTTTGCATTATTTTTGAGAATTGTTAAACGGAAATTTGCTTAAATAAGTTTTTACATGTTAAATGCCTGTGTTCGGCTAACTCATTCAGCACCCGGTATATTTGAGTTCAAGAAACTTATAAAATTTCAATTAATTTTTTTCAAATCTCAATTGTATCTGTTTAATTGTATCTATTGTAAACAATGTTTTTTAAATTTGCAGTAAAACGTAAATCTATCAACTCTCTCGGTGCCGACCATGGCGATCTAAGAAGTCGATTCCATTTACCAAGTGCAAGAGCACTTGTTTTCCCCATGTAACCCTATAACCATCCATGGGTATGCTCCGACAGTTATATCCAATAAATAAACCCAAAAATATCCCACAACTCTCAACACTGTTTATTCATTAACCAATCTTTCCAAATGGCATGACCACATCCAGTTTTAGGTAATCTCCAACCCAAACGAAAGATAACGTCGATTGAAATTAATACCTTACTTACACCAACAAAAAAACAAAACTTTTAATTTACTTATAGCTAAATATTACAAAATTAACATCATTTCGGCAACAGAAAATGAATAAAATTGTGATCTAGTGAGACTGTAATAATATCATTAGAAAGTAGCAATGTCACTAAAAATAGAGATCTATGTAAGGACATGGGTCTGTTATGCAGGTTAGTGTTGGTTTCTGATAATTCTTTAGCAAAACAGCCGATAAAAGAGATAAAATAAGAAACTTAAAATTGAAGTGAAATTGAATTTTTTAGCGTTTCTCGTATTTCACTTTTAGTAATACTTGACAATAACTTTTTTATTATTTTCACGACTAATTATTATATTGTCGTTTTGTACTGATCTATCTTCTTGCAGTATATTATCAAAACAGGTGTTGGAATTAGTTGATATAGGTTTTTAAGTTGTTGAAGGTTGTCTTTATTCAATAGATATTTTTATACATATAGTAAATTTTGTTTGATTGGTAATTCGGATTATCCGATTAACTGACTTAAATCCAGATCACTACATTACCCCCTTCCTAGTGAGATTGTCCGGGTATAATACATTAGATCGAACGATGTACTGTTATCAGTGGTATTATTTTGTTGTCGTTGTCGCTGATGGACCGTGTTGTTGTCGTCGCTGATGGACCGTGTTGCTTGTAGTCGCTGATGGACCGTGTTGTTGTCGTCGCTGATGGACTGTGTTGATTGAAGTCGCTGATGGACCGTGTTGCTTGTAGTCGCTGATGGACCGTGTTGTTGTCGTCGCTGATGGACTGTGTTGTGTTATCGATTAGTTTACCGTTGCGGATATCTACCAGTAAATTGATTTAGAAAATCCGATCCGATAATAGCTGTGTTGAGAAATTTCCACTTTGCTTCTCAATGGAGTCCAAGGTTGATGTTCAGAGTCAATGACCCGTATGTGTTGATAGTTGTGTTGTTTGCAGCGTATAACTTTGTATCCTGTACAGTTCGGAACTTATTACAATATTTCTTTGGATATACGCTCACGTCCGCTCCTGTGTCTATTATTTTCATGGTTTATCATGCTTCTTATTTCCATTTTTAATTCGTTAATTTCGTCTTTTAGAACTTTGATTTCCTCATTTTCGCCAACACTGGCTGCTGCAATGTTACCGGGATGTGTGTTTTCGCTAATTTGTCAGCGATTTTTGCCATATCATCTAATTCCTTATCTTCGAAAGCTGTGATAATGTTTCTAATGTTTTCAGGAAGTCGTCCGCTCCATAGTGCTCGTAACAATTTGTCGTTTATATTTCTTCCTGCAAGACTCTTAAGGTGTCTTAGAAACTGAGATGGAGTGCGATCACCGATTTCTTCTTGTTGTAATAGTTGGTGGGTTTAAAATAACATCTGCAACTTCGGAGGCGAATTCTTCAGTCAAGTTGCTTGCTACGTGGAAGAATTTGGTTTCGTCGTTATTAATCCTAGCTAGTTGGAACTGCATTTCCAGTTGTCTAAACCATAACGCGGGCTGTTTTTTCCAAAACGTGGAATTTTAATGTCTATGCGTTCTAACTGCGGTTGTTGCTTGATTGTTGCTATGAGTATCATTCATTGTTCTTTTTTGTCGGGGTCACCAATGTTGGAATTAGTTGATATAGGTTTTTAAGTTGTTGAAGGTTGTCTTTATTCAATAGATATTTTTATACATATAGTAAATTTTGTTTGATTGGTAATTCGGATTATCCGATTAACTGACTTAAATCCAGATCACTACACAGGCTTTCCATTCATTCATTTAAATCATTTGTAGGTGTTGACTACCTCGATCATCCTTTCCTAAGCTTTTTTAAGTATTCCGGGGGGTCTTTCTTTGTTCTTGGTCCTCCAATATATCTTTCAAATTCATCACACCGTTTGTTCCATTGCTCATTCTTTTCTTTAATGATCACTGCTTTCACTTCTCTACTCGTGCATGAATATTGTTTTCTGTCTTCTTGATCTTAAGTCGCGAGCCATTTATAAAAAAGTCTCTTTTCTTGTCAATCATAGCTGTTTGATATCTTTCCACAAATATATAAGTTTGTTTTATTTTCTTATTCTTCTAAAGATTTTGCCAATGCTTCGTGTATATTTTTCTTTAATTCTCTGTAACTCCTTAACAGCTAATCGACATTTATACAGAAACGTTACGAGTCTTGAATCAAAAGTTTACCAACGGTTAACTTGAATTTAATTTATGATTTTATTTTGTAGTGTATTTAACTATATAGAATCAAAACAGCTGTTTTATTATTAACCTACTAAATTAATAAATATTTCAGTTATAATAAACAATAAATTAATAAAAAATTTTATTTGATAATTACTAAAAATAAAAAAAAATAAATTGTTTATTTGACTTAGCTAAATTTTTGAGTCAAATTGAAAAATTGTTTGCTGGACGGGTTTAAATTCATCAAAATATAATTATGGTTTCATTACCTTTCTGTATTAAATAAAGGTTTTGTAAATTATTTCTTTTTATATCAATACATAGCTAAAATTTATAAAAATTAACACGTGGTTTATTTAAAATACCTTTGTGGGTCAGGGTCTGACCCGCGGGTCATATAGAAGGGTATTCTGAAAACAGCTAGAGAAGGTTCGGTTCTGAACAACCTGGAAGAAATTTTTATTATAAGGCTCAGAAGCTGCATTCAACGGACAGTTTGAATGTCCAAACAAATTTTGTGTATGTGCTGTGTTATTATTAAAATTAATTAAAAGTATTAAAAAGTATGTGTGGTACTACTTAAAATATCAGTTCGAAATTTATAGAGGTCATATTTTTAAAGTTATTGTAAACAGCAAGAAATATTTTGTTAGTAGTTAAACTAACAGCAAAATAATTTATGGTGAAAATAGTTATGATATTTTAAATAATGCAGAATATTTTTTTTTTGTTTTTAAGTTTTTCAGTAGTCTGAAAAGTGTCAGTTTCATATATTTTTGGAACTTCATTTAAGAAACTTTAAAGAGTAGGTATTTGAAATTCTATGCACGTATCCTTACCACTTACTCTTTTGAATGGTCAGTGAATATTCGATAGGTAAAGGTTGAGATTTTCTTTGTGTTTTTGCTGAAAATTTTATTACCATCGAAGAAAATATATCCGCAGGTAATACAATTTCTAAGCGAATGAATCTTTTATTTGAAATTGTTTTACTTTATTTTTGTAAAGGTACAAGAGAGTAGGAAAAATGAGATTTAGCTTAAGTTTTAACAGCATTTCTAAATGAAGACATAAATGAATCTTAATTTATTTCGAGCATGATAGCTGCACAATATTTCAATTTTATGAGAACACAATCACCTCTGCAAAAGAGGGTAAAGTTGCACGTTAGATTATTCAAATTAATTTGTTCCTGTTGTAATATAACGCAATATGTACAGTCTACAGTGCAATCTACATAATGAACAAAATTAACAAACAAGGAAAGCGCTTTTAGAAATGAGTGAGCACAAAAAAGCTGATGAAAAATACGCTCGTTTCATACTAGGGTGATATATAGTCGGTGTAAATGACGCTCAAAGCTTCACTAAACCACCACCATAATACAATTCCATCCAGTTTTCCTGGACTCTCAAAATGACGTCACCTAAACGATTATCTCAAAAAGAACAAAATTGAAAAGTTTTTAAGTGCTCCCTCTTAATTTAATTTCTGTCATCTTAATCTTTTCAATACTTAAATCTCTTACAATCAATTTAATAAATTCTATAACACGTAAGAAATTTCACTAAATGCTTTATCGGAAATGCATCAAAATTACTTTAAACTTTTTTATAGCCGCACATAAAATTTTAAAGTTATGCCCACGATGCCACGATTATATCCTATAAAACTACAACCCCACAAAATTGCATTCATTTTTAACAACCCTCTTTCCTAAAATGATGTTACTTTTCAACTTTTTACAACTCTCAATATGCGTTGCATACATTTTAATAAAACTCTAAAGTACTAATCCACACAGAGTTTTCCTACAATGAAAAGTGGATTGCGTGGTATTGATTTCTCGGTTTTTTATCTTTAAGCCGTTATACATATTATAAACTTTTCAATTTATAAACATGCACCCTGTATATGTAGTATGTACTTTAGTTAACTTTTAAATCGATCAAAAATTATATTATTTATATTCACAAAATTTCGATACTACCACACTTGTGACATTCATTTATGTTTACGTTTCCAATTTTGTAATATTAAGGATTTTTGAAGAAAATTTTATATTACTTCGTTCCGAAATTTTTTGAGAAATTCAAAATTAAATATTACAATTTTATTTCAATTTACAAATTTACAGTAATAAATGATTTGTTTAAGCAACTACAAAAATTCTATTTGCCTTAATGGTTAATGATTGCTAAGTGATCTTATCGCCAGGGCCGTATTTAACCGCAGGTTACCTAGGTTGCAGTCTATGAGCCCGCACCACAAAAAAAAAGTAAAATTTCAATTTTGAATAGATAAACTAAAAAAAAGTCCACTGATATAACCTAAGAATGTACTAATTTTTTTATCTTGAGTTTTTAAAATACGAGATTAGTAATACAGTAGAATTCGCTTAATGTGATCACGAATAATGTTATCAGTCGGTTATTGTGATCATTTTGACTGGGAACCGGCCGCTTTAATTAGTTTACATACAAAAACCACCGGATAATGTGATCGAAAAGCCGCTTATTATTATCACTTTCAAGGAATTACCAACACAATAATCTCTTTTTCTGATTTGTCATTGAAATTTTATATATTTTTACAAAACACATCACTTATTTTATTTTCTATACAAAAATTAATGAAGTTTCCCGTTTCATGGAGTGTAGCTCTTTGTAAAACAGAAGGTGGAAATTATCGAAAATCACTGAAAATTATGATTCTCTAATTTTCCGTTTCTAAATTACGTTTTTTTCTAAAATTTGCTTATTGTTATCAGTCGGTTTATGTTATCAAAATGTTCTTGGCCCAAAGTGATCACATTAAGCGGATTCTACTGTATTACCATAAGTATAAATCCCATTTATTTCCTGAGTAGTACGATTAATCGGTGCGATTCTGATTTCAACATGGTTGTATAACCATATTGTAATGACTAGATTGTTATCCTAAAAATATCGTCACTCTCTGCCGCAATACCTCCAATCACCAGCACACCAAATTTTGTCCGGAGATACGATGACATAATGTTCATTTTTGTTATCTATTGTGGTAGCCTTAACAAAGATATCGGTAGCCCTGGCAAAGATATCTATATTGTCATGTTCAAAATCGATTTATTAGTTGATAAAAATAATT
Source organism: Cantharis rufa (assembly GCA_947369205.1). Lineage (NCBI taxonomy): Eukaryota > Metazoa > Arthropoda > Insecta > Coleoptera > Cantharidae > Cantharis > Cantharis rufa. Next base: position 14,818,582 of record OX376309.1, on the reverse strand, counting down.
GTTTAATTTTTGTAAATATTTTGTGTTGTAAATAATTTTAATCGTCCTGTATCATATTTTTAATTGTTAATTATTTTAAGTTGGTATTATTTATTGTTAAGTTTGAAAATTAAAAAATGTGGAGGGGGCTGATGATGGCCGACGGCCGAACGAGCGGACGTGTGTTTGTCCGTTCCAGTTGAGTTTAAGTTTTTAAGTTACGTTAATTAAAGTTTTTTTTTTGAATTTAAGTTTTAAATAAGTGTTTAATTTTTATTTTTTTAAAAGTGTTAATTAAATAATTAAAGAAGAGTCTCATGTGATAAAAGAAATGGGTGGCCCGACGAAGAACATTTAAGTTTTTATTTAAAATTTTATTTAATTTATAAATTTTACAATTTTTCACAAGCGGGTCATCACATTTAATTGACGCCGCAACGTGTGGGGCTCGAAATAAACTTGCAATTTAGACCCTGAGATATATTTTTTTAAGCAATAAGATAGCTGCAACAAAAGTGTGTATGAATTCGAAGCAACAAATGTGGAGAACAACAAATGTGGCGAACAAGAAATGTGACTTGAGCAAATGTGGCCAACAAACAAAAGGTGTTCGACAAACCGAAGATGTTTGATTTTTAATTTTATCAAATAAATTGGAATCGTTTTCAACAATTAAAATTAATTCCTTAAAACAATAAACAATATTTAACGCAGCACAATGGCAGAAGGAAGGTTAATGAAATTTCTACAAAAAATTAGCGCAGACATGAATAAAATTAGCGCAGATATGAATAAAAAATTCGATGAAAATAGAACAGACATGAATAAAAAATTCGATGAAAATAGCGCAGACATGAATAAAAAATTCGATGAAAATAGCGCAGACATAAATAAAAAATTGGACGAAGCCAGAGATGACATCAAAACAGAAATAAAATTATTTAAAACGGAGGTCGCCACACAAAACGAGGAAAACAAACGAAGTTTTGAAAAATTAAACGCTACATTGTGCACTATTAACAGGGGGGTGGAGATCGTTGAAGACGGCTGTAACAGGGGAAACCAAGAACAAGATGTAAACATAATTAAAAACAAATTGGACCAATTAAATGAGGAAATAATTAAAAACAGAATAGAATTAAAAGAAGATTTCAACCAACAATATGATAAAATAAGTAATAAAATGGATTCGATGGAAGAGGATTTTTATAGGAAACGGGATGAAAAATTGGATTTGGTTGAGAAAAAATTTGATTCTGGAAATAAAAATTTAATTGAAAATGAAAATTTAAAAAATAAAAAAAATAAACACTTAAAATTTAAAAAATTGGTGAAAGATGGGATACGCACACATGTGCAGGTGACGAAAAGGATAAGAGATGGACATGGAAAAGAGGTGAATTCCTGGAGGAGGAAGTTAATTGGACCACGTGCCTACGGACGTGAAAGCGGAAAACTTAAGAGAAGAAGCAGGGAAGAAATTGCGACAGCAGTTGAGAGAGACAAACATGGTCGCATCTCAAAGACATTGGGAGACTGGGCCGCTGGAAGTACAAGTGGTGAGGTGTTTTTATTTCCTATTAATGATTTAATAAACATTACATTAAATTATTTATAAAAAAATTGCGCGAAAATGGATATCGATAAACATTTGTGGTTAAATATAAAATTTAGTTCTGTACGTAGGAATTATTTAAAATTATGGTTTATTGTGTACTAAAAATTTAAAAGTGCGAAGTTATTATTTTTCAATGGTAAAATTTAAAATTATTTTATATTCTTTTATTTTATGATAAAATTTAGATAAAAATTGATTTACGTAAAAAAAAAAAAAAGCAAATTCGAAACTAATTAAAATTGATAATAATTAACAATGAAAATTAAGAACTAAATTGGATTTCCAAAATAAATAAAATTAGGATGATGTAAAAACAGGAGCAATAAACAAAAATTTAAGATCGTCATTTGAGTAAAAACATGGAACAAGTTTAAATTTAGGCAAGGATCATTATAATAAAGATTTTTAATTAAAGTTGATAATTTTGATAATAATATTACTGTTTAGAATTTGAAATGTAGATTTAAAGATTTAAGGGTTTTAGATTTAAAGGTTTGATGATGTAAGTAATTGATATGTGATATTGTGATGATGTATTTTGAGAGGATTTGAGATTTTGAAACGGGGGTAGTTATTTTGAAGAGAACAGTAGCCATTTGTTAAAGAAAAAGTAAATTTTGATAAAGAAATTAATAAAAATTTGAATTGCCGACGTGAAACAAGTAACATGTGAAAATTAAGTTGTTATTGAGAAATTTTATTGCTAATCATCGATGAAAAGTTTTTCTAATTAAAACTATTATTTTGGAAGAAAATTTAAAACTGAATGTAAACAATTATAAATTAGATTTGCTAGGAATTAATTGGTTTCAAAAAAAAATTTTACATATTTTATTTTATAAAGGGATTGTTATCAGATAAAATTATTTTAATTATGAATTAATTGTGTAAATATTTTGATTGATTTTTTTATTTTGAAAATTTTGGTAATTTGTAATTATGAGGTGAATTTGGTAAATTTTGTGTTGATTTGTAAATATTTGAGGATTTTATTATTTTGTAAATTTGTATAAATATTGTAGTGAGTTTTAAAAATTTTGAAAAATTTAGTTTGGTGTAATTTGAACAAGCCAGTGTAAACTTTCATCAGAAAAATTTACATTTTTCTATTCTAAAGTTTAGGGGGTTAAATGTCATGTTCAAAATCGATTTATTAGTTGATAAAAATAATTGTTTAATTTTTGTAAATATTTTGTGTTGTAAATAATTTTAATCGTCCTGTATCATATTTTTAATTGTTAATTATTTTAAGTTGGTATTATTTATTGTTAAGTTTGAAAATTGAAAAATGTGGAGGGGGCTGATGATGGCCGACGGCCGAACGAGCGGACGTGTGTTTGTCCGTTCCAGTTGAGTTTAAGTTTTTAAGTTACGTTAATTAAAGTTTTTTTTTGAATTTAAGTTTTAAATAAGTGTTTAATTTTTATTTTTTTAAAAGTGTTAATTAAATAATTAAAGAAGAGTCTCATGTGATAAAAGAAATGGGTGGCCCGACGAAGAACATTTAAGTTTTTATTTAAAATTTTATTTAATTTATAAATTTTACAATTTTTCACAAGCGGGTCATCACAATATGTATCACCCCCTACCCTAAATCTATCTATAAAAGTTTTTTTAACAAAATCTAAAATGAAAAAAATTTTTTATTTTTGTACGCCACTGAATTTTTTCCAAAATTTTTATATACGTCACATAATACCGTAAGAAGTCACAAATAAAATTTCTCCAAGATTGGTACAACAAATTTTTTCGGTCATCTAGCGGATTTTTCGAAAATAAATTTTTGTAAATTACTGACTGCCGATTTACTGATTCTGAAAACATTTGCGAAAAAATTTAACAAACAGCCTAAACTTGGTCGCTACCTAGTGGCAGAACCTTTTACTTATAAAGTAACGTTCCGTCAGTCCGTACGACGATATTATAAAATATTTCCCACCAAACCACCTATTTTTGTATTCTAAAATAAATTGTTAAAAGCCCTAAACTCAACTCTTATGCTGCACTCGGTATACAAATCAACATTAACCTAATTTTGACACATATGTCACAAAATTATGACGTTTATTAAAATTTTGAATATATTGTTTTATTTTTGCCAGCCATCTGACCAATTCTCACAAAAAATATATAAATTAAGATTTCAGTTAATATTTTCTATAATTTTTCTGACCTGCCCCGCCCTGTTACAATTGGCTCGGTTTGTTTTCTCACCAATACTTATACTTTCAGAGCTCCATCGACACACCAAATTTTAGCTGAATCGGTTAAACATTTCCGGAGATACGACGACATTTTAATTTTTTTTTATTTATTTTATTGTGGTGGCCCTGGTGAAGATTTCTCTGGCAAAACCTTATTTTCACCATTCCAGCCCACGAGGCATACGTCCAATAAGTTTGATTGCAATCGACGCAGAAATGCCGGAGAAAATCGATCGACAAAAACTTTTTTCATGTTTTTGACAAAAAAGTTAATTTTATTTTTTTCATGTTGCATTACTGATTTCTATCGAAGGATTACATATGCTCTCATATCCATTAGGATCAATGTACCTACGTACCAAATTTGGGTAAGATCCCTTCAGCATTTCTTGAGTTATTCACTCTTAAAGTTTCAACTTTGACAACTTGTGATTTTTGACAGACGACAGATAGAAGATTAATTTTACCTATTCTGGATAAAGCCTTTTAAGGCCTTTAAAATAACATATCGCAAGACAAAATATTTTTTAAAAATCCCGTATTATTTTCTTGTGGTGGCACTCCTGATTGATAGATCGCGACGAAAACCTTATTTTCACCTTTCCACCGTGAACCCTACCACCATACCAAATTTGGTCGTAATTGGTTGAATGGTTCGGAAGCAAATCGATCGACAAAATTTGACGACAGACAGACAGACAGACAGACCGACAGACCGACACAGAAATTTTTTTTTTACTTTTTGCAGATCTTTACGTTTCTGAACACGGTGATCTCGAAAATGCAAAAAAAAAAAGTTGAAATTTTTTTTCGATTACCATACCTCCAATTTTTTTTTAAAAATTGATTGGAGGTAATTATAACCATCTCCGTAACAATGTTACCGAAAGTTGGTATTCTGTTAAAACTCGCATAATTATGATTGTTATAATTTAACTATAACCAAACCTTGTCAGAAATAGTTCAGATGTTACGTAAAAATAGTACAAATGTACATATTACAGATGGATCCATCAGCTGTTGTGATTTAAAAATTAAATTTTAGGTTAGATTTAAATTTAATTTTTTTTAATGTTTGTGTTTTATTTATCAAAGAGCGATTTATCAAAAAATGATCTATTTGGCCCAAAGTTTTATATGCTCTTTTTGCTCATTTTGCTTTTTTTAGGTTTTTGTACTTTTTTTTATTTTTTATGCTTTATTGGTATGCTTTTTTTGAATTTCTGAATAAAGTTTTAGAAGAAAATAAACAGTTTAAAGATATTGAACAATTTAGTCAAAACTATATCTGGAAAAACTATGTTAAATTTAAAATCGAGCCTTTTTTGCTTGATAGAAAAATTCAAGTCGACGTTAAAGCAAACTTTTCAGCTTACAAAAATCTTTTATAAAAGAATGCATTTTACTTAAGAACATTTCGAACAATTTTTAAAAATCAATTGCTTTAAAAATTAAATTAATCCTTTTGATAATTCTTTTATTAATAAAATTGCTGCTTGTTTTAATTGTATTAGTAATGTTTTTCTTTATTAAATTGATGCCTCTTTTGGTAATATTTGATGCATGTTTAAGCACTTTATTTTTAAATTTATTATTATTAATATACTATTATATATCTATACTTATTAATTAAATAATTAATTTTAAAAAAAACTGGGTCGACTAAAATCACGAGAGCGATCGAGCGTCAGCGAGATTGCTTTAATGATTTTGTCCGACCAACAGTTTTCTCTAAAAATAATTAAATAATAATTATTACTGGCTTTGATTTAGTTTTTGGGGAATTACTTCCATATGTTTCGCTTGCATTTTTATTTTATTCTTATCAGTGCCTTCTGATCCCGGGCATATGAATGGTCTTTTATTGCAAAAAATAAAATTCTCACGCCGAAACGGCTGCACCTCAATGCTCGCTCCGAAACGACTGGCTGTAGAAAACAAACAAAACTGGTATTCTTAAATTAAAGATGCATTTGTAGTAGAGGTGGAGAAAGTCTTGAGATTTTGGATTCCAATATTAGTTACATCAAAATTTATTCTGTCGTGAGGTAAGGCTATGCTCTCATAATTTATTCGATCACGGGAGCGAGCACAATGAAGGCTGTTAACCTGGTCCTCCCTAATGTAAATTTACTGAAAACAATTGCACTATTAATTAGGGTGGTTAGACTTACTCGCAGAGGGAATGGCGTGATTACGTGTTTGTTTTTATTTTTATAAAAAGTCTCCCTAAATTACGATACTTTTCTTATTGGAGAAGATAGAAACTTAATCTTATTTAATTGTCGTCTATTTCTTATTTATGATTAATTTTAAATCTACCTGATTCTTTTGTCATATCGCAAATTTGATCGAATTTCGAACGAAAAACTTTTACTATTAATAAAAACTGTCAACAGAAATCCTTTCCGAATTGAAATAGAAATTATAATGGAAATTACATTGATCAAATCTTTTACTATAATTTCTCGTTTCATGTTTCAAAACTAAATGAGAAAGCAAAGCAACATAAAATAAAATTTGATTAAAGCAAAATATGAAGAACTAGTTATAGATTTGCTTATAATATCAAAGTTTCAGAAAAGAAAGAGATAAGTAAGTTGTCCAAACTGATTTAAAAATTTATTTGGTTTGGTAATTTAATATGGTAATAATGTAATTTAAGATGGTGATATTATCACATAATTATTTTTATGAAAAAAAAATATGAAGATTAGGAAGTAAAATTTGAATTCACTCAAGCTATTGTAAATTCTTTAAAAGAGGCACTAAAAGATTTTAGCGGAAACCCCATGCGTCGTACAGAATTTGGTACTGCGGAAAAAAATTGCAGCAAAACGCGTAAGGAAAAAAAAAAGAGGTGAAGAAATGACTGGTGCCGATCAGAACAAGAAAAAGAAAAACATATATCTGTATTTCTGAATAATCGCCGATTTAACCGTCGCAGAGTTGACCGGTCACCAAGTTGTCCGTGGCCGAGTTAACCTTCGCCGAGTGGTGATTAAAATCTAACTTAGAAAATTGTTGGTTTTAAGTTCAACAAGATGAGGAAGTTTCAGACATTTGTCCTATAAAATCAGAAGTTCCACAAGGAAGCGTTATTGAACCATTACTGTATTTGCTTTTAACTTTCGACTTACCTGTTACAGATTATACGTAAACAGCAATATCTGCCGATGATACCACTATCATATCAACGGACGAAAAAACCGCATCTCAAAATATACAAACACATCTTTTACTTTTGCAGGAGTGGCTGAACAGATGGAGAATAAAGGTTAATGAAGCAAAATCCTCTTACTTCACATTTACTTTAAAACGCAGTTTATGTCCTCCAGTCTATATTAACGACACAGTCATACCATGTACAACAGAAGCTAGATACTTGGGGTTACATCTGGATTGTAGACTAACATGAAAGGTACACATTGTCAAGAAACGGAAAGAAATGGAAATCAAAGTAAGGAAAATGTACTGGCTAATTGGAAGAAGGTCTACCCTGTCCTGTCCATAGAGAACAAAATTCGAATTTATAAAGCAATCATCAAGCTCATATGGACTTACGGCCTGAAATTATAGGGATGTCCGAGCATATCAAACATCAAAATTATCCAGAGATTCCAATCTAAAACTCTTCGCATGATGGTAAATGCATCATGGTACATAAGCAATCATACCCTACATAAGATCTTCAAATACCATACGTACATGAAGAAATCCAGAAACGAACAGAAAAATATCACACCAAACTTGAAGATTATCCAAATCCAACTATAGCTCAACTTCTTGAAGAAAACGACTATAGAAGATTAAAACGAAAAAAATTAACACAAATATAAAGATAAATATTGATTGCGGGTAAAGCCGTGGCCGGAATCCCCTACAAAGACAAGACATCAAATTATCTTATAGAATGTAATTATTCTGATTGATAATATGTAAAGGTAATAGATTAGGCGGGATATAAGTTAAAAAAAAAGATTATACATAATATTTGATTAATACATATCATATATACTACATAATATGACATATGTCATGTATTATATAATACATTATATATCGGGATGGAACAAAATCCCGCGGCTACAATCTCGCGGCTGCAATCCCGCCGAACCAAGATCCCGCCGCAATAAAATTAGTGTTGGCATTCTTGTCTTGCTTTTTCTTGTTCCCAAATAAATATTAATTATTTTACAAATGCAAAACTTGTTTTTTGTGGATTCTCTTCGCACCACGCACTTTCGATCCACCCTGAAACGAGTTTCACCTATTTCGAATTCCACCTTTGGCGAATTCTTTCGGCTATATGGAATTTTTTGATGGGTTAAAGCAAGACTTTGCTTGTCAACGTTTATTGCAGCCAATGCACAAACTGGTCGCCCAGAAGTAAGAAAAAATAAATATGAGAACCTTGGCAATCAAGTGGCAGCCGTTGTTCAAGAATATGAAAATTATGTTAAGTTAAGGTTCTTGCGACAAATTGCTTTCGACGATTGTGGTCCGGCGGGATTTTGGTTAGGCGAGATTATGGTCCGGCGGGATTTTGGTTCGGCGGGATTGTGGTCCGGCGTGATTATGGTCCGGCATGATTTTGGCGGCGGAATTATGACTGCAGGATTATGGCCGCGGGATTTTGTCCTAGACCGATTTTATATATTGTACAGAACAATTACTTCGGTAATAGAAGTATTGCGGTTAGATTTCGCATTAGGATTAATGAGATGTATTTTATCAAGTATCAAGTAATTACAAAACAGTACAGGTTAATTGAATTTTATGACTTATCCGTGATGACTCATCCATAATGACTAATATATGATAAACTTGTTAGTTGTTGTACAAATTTGCTGACTATATCTACTGAATTGCAGATTAAATCTTTCTAGAAACATACAGACGTTTCTAGAAAGATGCATTTGTAAAGCCAGTTCTAGTTCTGACTTGAAAGTGTTAACGATAACACTTGATAAAGATATAGCTATTTACAGTCGTGCTGCAAAAAGTTTAACATTGCGGTTGAGTAAGCGATATCGCTCGTTCTGATAGCTTACGAAACCGCAATGGAACTTTCTGAAAGAGTCACTGTATTTAGCTTTACGTTCAAGACAGGTCCTTTCCAAAAAAAAACATAAATTATGCTTTAAAAAGTAACGGTTAAGTAATAAAGTAATAAAGGTTAATAGAAATGAGACGCGACATAACGGAAGTACATAAATAATACTCTTATCTATTAGCTTGTGATGCAAAATTGCACGTGCACTTCAGTAGGCAGTGAAAACGCAGACAGAGTAGCAGTGTATTATAAAAGTGAAAATAATGGATAGTTCCGACTCCAACGGCAGCGAAATGGAAAACCCACCAAAATAATGGAAACCGCCAAACAAGTTGTAATTGTAATTTTTATTTTTTAATAATTAAAAGTGTAGCGTTAGAATTTTAAAACAATAAAAAACGTAAACAACCGCCGTCTTTTACTATTTATAATCTTGCAGATGTGCCTTATCACTTATCAACAACCGCCGTTGCCAGGAAAGGTGGTCATGATTCGAGTAAATATAAGGGTATTGCATTACTTGATTGTATGAGTGCGGAAAGGTACTAAAAGCGAAGCATTCTCACTACATACAATAACTATAACCCTCTATGTACGCCACCATTGCTGCTTATGTGTAAAAATTTTCCGAACACTTCTGCAAAGTATCATTTTCGAGCGATAAAAACTACCTGATATGCTATCCTTTCTATAGTCGTGTACGTAAAATAAATAGTGGTGTGATACATAAATATACAGAGTGTTATATTATATAGTGACTTAGTTTAACATAAATACAGACCTATTGTTAAGTGATTGTTATTAATTGTAGTTTCTTTAAGTACACTCGTATCTCGCTATAGTCGATCTCGCTATAATCACTATCTCTCTATAATCACGACCAGTATCTCGCTTTAGTAACGCGAGTCACTTCTCTTGCACTCCCTCCACTGAATTGTTAACTGGCGCCGAATTTGAATTAAGAATGAGTACTACTTACAATTCCTGCGCGCGCGTTCTAATACGCCCATAAAAACATAACCTAACTAAAATTATCGGTAAATTATATGAACGAGTGGGGATAATGCCTTACCCCGCCCGTCGTTACTATAGCGAGAAGGTCAAGTCCCGACTTTATGATTACAGAGAGATACGAGTGTATTAATATAAATCTTAAGCCCAATTTCATAAAACTTTTAACAAGCCGTTAAATTTAACTAACGAATGGAAATTAATTCTCAGTACTGATAAGCCAATAGAAATCATCTGTTAACTGTAACGGCTCGTTAAAAGTTTTATGAAATTTGCCATTAATGTATTAATGGCTCTATTGTTATTATCTTGATCTATAAATATATTTTAGCCCTTGATAATTAAATAAACGTGTTACAGTATCATATATTAATTATTTCTTTTATTTGGTTTTCAATATATAACTTTGATTCCGATATCCAGTTTGTTCAGTTCCTCATTCATAATTATCATTTAACGTTAACTGCAGAGTATATTTATTTGGTTTTATTTTATTTTATTGAATTAATCGTTTTGAAATTGATATCAAATAAAGCCATTTGTAATTTATTTAACTTAATTTAACTTTTTTCATTTTTTGTTTTTGTAATTCAAAATGAAATAAGAAACGGAAACTATTTATAAAGTTGTGGTAAAATATTCATGTCGCTATCATATCAGTGTAAAAAATTATTCATATTAAAAGTAATATTACATTCCACAGGATAACGTATCAGCCTTTTGTGTCATTATTTCAAGCATTAGTATTCGTAAGAAACACGCCACATAAATGACGTGTCTTCCTGTCTTGGATAAGCTATTGTGTAGTCCCCCACACTGATTATGCATTGTAGGATTTTTCATATATTTATGTGTAGTTTTTCACTATTCGTCGATATTATTAAAAATTTTATATACTTTCTTTTCTTGTCATTTATCATGTCTCACAGAAGCACTTTTTTAATCATGTCGTATGTATTTTTCAGAGGGATCGTCTCCGCCTTCTTCAGACGAAGATTTTTTTGGTCATCCCATTTCACATGTTAACCCGCAAGAACTAAATTCACCTGATAGCATTGCAGAAGCTATTTTGCCGTTGGTAAACGTACAATCTCCTGCACGAAGTGACATCAAAAGACACCCTTCTCCATATTACTACGGCGATTTATACAAAACCAAAACTGATGACTCACCTTCAAAAAGTACAGCACCAAAATATAAAAAAAATTTTAGTTCAGAAAAGTATGAAATAGAAACATCGACTCATAAGGTTTCTCTTAACAAATCTTTAGAATGTGATTTATATCTGAATCAAAATTTAGAAAATCAAAAAGGCTTCAATCAACCAATCTATCGCAAAAGTTGTAGTATCGATTCTTCAAATTTCGAAGAATCCTTTAAATGTAAGAATTTAAGTTACAAAAAGAGTTCCAGCATTGACACGCAGCACACAAATTTTCGAGATGCTAACGAAGAATCGGGTATGCCCACAAATAAATTAATTTCTCCTTGTGCATATTTCACATCTGAAAATGGTTTAGATGACGAAATGACCCGTCAAAGACACGTATACGAAACTGCCTTTGATTGTCGTATTAGTAAATCTGACGATGATTTGGATCAAATGGATAAAGTATCTAATCATCCGGTACTTCTTCAGCTCAACGGTAATAAATCAAAATATCCGGGTTCTTCTAATGAAAATGAAAATTCTCAAAATAGACGAAAAATTACTTTAGTTTGTCCAAGTATAAATCAAGAAGACAATAATTCAATATCTGCTCTGTCCCAAACTATGCAAGATATGCAAATAAAACCTTCCGAAGAAACGTCCATTGCTTCAACAGCGTTTTCTTTACCTCTAAGGGGTTACACACCATCTCCTCCGTCCACTGCTCCATTACCCACCAAATTTCATGGAAAAGACAGTGTTATGAATAGTATTAAAAGTGCTCCTAATTTGCCATCTCGACTGAAGGACTTGCGTTTACCCATCAAGTCCTTACGTGGACGAACACCTGTTAGTAGTAGTGGAAGTTTGCAAACGCAAAGCAGTGTATTCGATATGGAATTTAAGGTAAAAAATGAATTAATTTCAGATTTTAAAAGGCGACAAGGACAATCCAAGAGTAACTCAAAAATCGAAAAAGACAGAATTTTAGAAATTAAAGATAGGCCACGAAAAGAACTATTATTACTAAAACGTTCTAAAAGTTCGTTTAAGGATACAATTTTAGAATTTAGAGATAGGAAAAAGCGCCATAAATACTCGAGCACCGAAAGTATTACCACTAGCAGTAGTGGGGGAAGTATGGAAAGTATTAGAAGCAGTACAAGTGAAGGTAATCGAAGCACAACAAGTTCTGAAAGCCATCACTCTTCATCATTAAGTTCTCATGAATCTGATTCTGGAGCTACATCGGCGTTTTCAGCACCTCAAAATACAGGATTTTTATCTCATGCTAATAAATTACACATTCTTAGTCCAATATCTGATAAATCTTCACAAGAACCTATATCGGAAACTTCTGACAATAATCGCAACAACAATTCGCAAAAGTGTTCTCCGGAAGAAATAATAACACCAGAAAATATGAAAACGAAACGAAGATTACCTCAAAACAAAAATTTATTGAATCTTGGATTTCATCCCGGTGATCCCGAAATTCAAGGTTCTGACAGTGGAATTTCTATACAATCTCGAGAAGGTATTAAATCTAGATTTGGATTTACTACAGAATTATCTATTCCTAGTCATCAAGATATATCTGATTTACCTTTCGACATGCCCAAACTTAGACGAAGGAGAGTTGCTTCACAAGATGCTTGCACATCTGGAAGTGCTACTTCTGTAGACATACGAGATTTGCCTTTTGATATGCCAAAACTTAGAAGACGATTGCGAATTCAACAATCTAATATAGAAAACAGTGTATCTCAAGCATCTTCCAGTCAAAGTGTTATCGAGGTTGATATGCAAGGTTGGTTAAACTATTACTTGATTGTTTTCATTTTATATTAATGTTATTTAATTTTCAGCAACGAATTTTAGACCAAAACTTTCATTAAACTTAGATGAAGTTGGAAAACGTCATAGACTTGGATTAGGGTTAGCCCTTGTTGGTTTGAGGCCAAATAATCCAGATAATTCAAATATCAACAATGATGTTATCGACATAAATTTACCACTGGAAAAGCAAGGGTAAACAGTTTTTGCTTCTTATTGTGTATTATATTAAACTGTATATTTTAGATGGTTTCATGGTACAATCACTCGAATCGAAGCAGAGAGTGTTTTAAGAGTATTAAAGGAAGGGAGTTTTTTAGTGAGAAATAGTGAATCCACGCGGCAGGATTACTCGCTTTCTTTAAAGTAAGTAATACCATTTAAGTAGTAATTTTTATATTTAAATACAGAGTGATCATCACAACCATAAATAATAGTGAAATATATTAAATTTTTTTATAATAAAATATTTGTTTTGCTCTTTTCGATATTTAAGACTTTTACTTGTTACCAAAATTTATGAATAACAGCTTAGTAAAATAGAGCAAATTTTGCCTTTTCATTTTTTTTTTACTTATGTTAGAAATTCTCTTTTAGAATATGGATATACGATTATAGTCACGATGTAATTTGTACTTTATAACATCTTTTGGTGCTAGGAGGAGTTTCCTAATTTTTTTTATTTTTTTATTTGAAACTATTGATCAAACGGAGTCTGCGGTATTTTTTTCAGATTTTTTTGAGTTCATTCAGTAAGGTAGGTGATGGGAATATGCCCATGCTAAGGGAAAACCTTAATAACAAATAGAAACAATGGGTTTTCATAACAGTTTTTGTGACATCGATATTTTCGAATACCTCTAGTAACTATTTCCGAAAGAAATTTTACAATAATATAATTTATTTTCCTTTATTTATATTTTTTTTGTAAATCAACTCAATTAGGCATATTAGCAACATATGATGATAATATGCCCACCTGGTCAGGGCCGTATCTCGGATTGTGATTCGAAGGGGGTTCAATGATAAATAACAGTGCGTTGCGTCAGCCCGAACACCGGGGGCCTGCAGGTATGGTATAGCCTCCAGGAAATTGCGCCGCAGGCAAAATTTTTGAAAATTTTCAAGGACAATCGCTCTACTGTGAAGTTAGAAATGCCAGGTTTTGATGGATTCTTATGTATTTTTTAACGCTATTTTTAGTGGAACAATCAGTGCTATTCTGTAACTAGAAATAATGTTAGCAACTTGCTAAGCATGAAAAATATTGCTAAATAATTATATATATCGATATAGTTCTATGCTTAATCAGCAATATTGCTTATTTTAGCAAGTGGCTAAAATTATTTCAAGTTACAGAATGTGCTATTCTGTAACTTGAAATAGCTACGAATGTACGAATGTCGTAACTTCCATCGCTTATCATTTAAGCGCTATTTAGCCAACAACAGTTCTACACTCCATAAGAATGTACAGCTTTGCAAATTTTAAAATACAATTATCTCAAAACATGGTTTTCAAAGTTACGACAGTTGTCTTCTCATAGTGCGATATTCTAGGATTTTATCTCAAGCTTTATTTGGGGGGGTGAACCCCCTAAACCCCTCCCCCTCAGATACGGGCCTGCACCTGGTATGGGGTACACAACCTCTATGATACTAGTCAGTAGGGTTTGAAAAATTAAACAAAATTTTAACTTTTTGTTTGTGTTATTATTGAAGATTAATGAAAATACAAAACTAAAAATGGTTTAAAATAAAAAATAACTCTAACAGCAAAAATTATTTAATTAAAAACTCATCAACACTATTTTAAGCCATATATGCACAGAGCTAAAAAATAATATTAAACTGTCAATAATAATCTAATTAAGAACTGACAACATCAGACGGCCATGCTTAATTCTGATTGGTTAGTTATGGCGGGGAGATTAAATATTGTTTACAAATTTAAAAAAAATTTTTTTAATTATACGCTGAGTTTTAAGACCAACCAATTATATCATCATGCAGCATTTATATTATAGTTTCATGTTTATATGTTATTTCAAAACAATATTTCTTAGGAAACTCCCCCATTACTAATCTTGCAGTAAAACACTGAAAACATACCTTTCTCTCTCTTAAACATCTCAAAATATACAGTAGAAGCTCGATTCTATGAACACGAAAATTCAAAGACATGGTCAAATTAACGCAGATGTGAACACTAACGGAGGTGTAGAAAAACTAGTGTTATATATAATATTTAAAGACTTATATTGATTCCATGTCAAAATATCAAAAACGAAAACGTCAAAAACAAAAATGTCGAAATCAAAACGACGAAAACAAAAACGTCAAAAGTCAAAACCGATGAAAACAATAACGTCGAAAAGCAATCATGTCGAAAAGCAAAAACGGCGAAATAAAAAAGGTCGAAAACAAAAACGTCGAAATCAAAAAGATCCAAAACAAAAAGGTCGAAAATCAAGACATACGCTGAAATTCTTGATGTTCTCAAAAACGTCATGCCTGGGATAACTCCTGAGAGCGTCATAACAGATTTTGAAGTCGCTCAGATTAATGTGTTCAGACAAGTATTTGAAGGCATTAATAACAGAGGATGTTTTTTCCATTTCAGTCAATGCGTATGGAGAATTATTCAAAGAAACCATATGATTCGAGTCCAGTACGAGAACCGTGAGAACATTCAGTTATCCGTTAATATTCGAAAGTTGCCTGCTTTGAGTTTTGTCCCCGTCGACGAAGTGATTTAATCTTTTGAGGAACTCATTCAAACCGAGTTCTTCATTACTAACGATGAGATACGTACTTGAACCTCTGGTTGAATATTTTGAAAATATTTAGATCAGCCGCCAGCGCGGGTTAACTACACTCCTTCTAAAGTTTCCAATTGCACTTTGGAATTGTTATGAAGGTGTCCTCAACGACCTGCCCAAAAAAAACAATTCTGTGGAAGGATGTCATCGAGCGTTCAATTCTCTCTTAAGCTGCAACCACCCTTTAATTTGGAAGTTTACCGATGTTTTGAAAAAAGAGCAGAGTATGAACGAGTTCAAAATAGAACAGTATAACAACGGTCAACAATCACCCCGAAGACGAAAAAAGTATCTTTGGGTTGCGGCCAGAATTATAAGTACATAGTACTGTTGTATGGTGAGCGTAACCTGGATGACTATCTGACTGGTACACCTATAACTTTGAATTCCAGGATAGTTGATACAATCGTGTTTAAAACACCTTCTGATTTTTATTTAGTGAAATAAATAAAAAAAAGCTTTTGTTTTCGACATTTTTGATTTCGACGTTTTGACGTGCTAACCTGATATTTATTCCTTATAAACATATTAACGTAACTTAACCATAAAAATTAATATATTTAAACTGATATACATTTTAATTAAAAATGTAAATTAAAAAAATAAGTCAGAAAAATAAAATAAAAGATGTAATATTTAGTCTGACCTCCATTATTTTTGATGACCTTGATAAACGATTAGGCATTGATTTTATTAAATTTTGCGGCTGCAAAATGGCGAAACTTACCCAAACATCACAAATGCATTTTTTCAACTCGAAGATTGTATATTAAACTGCCTCTAGTTAGCATAAACGCGACATACCAGCATGCCTGATAGGTTTTCTATTCTATGGGATTTAAATCTTTTTTTTGTGTTCGGTGGAGGAGAGGAAAATATTTTTTGTACTAACCCCGATCTTTCGCAAGATCGAGAGTGTGGGACTCAGATGGTGTTCCCCACTAAAACCTCTCCTGCTGGATGTTCGGCCGCTCTTTTACGCGGTCCGCGTGATACGCGTAGGCAATTCTTCTCGTATGGACCTAGATCGCGGTGGTTGCCCTATTGGGACTTGTCTTTGGGGGTGGGGTTGCCCGTGTTGGCTTATGGGCTTTCGGGCACTCGTTTTGTTGCTATTCACACTTGCGTTACGCGCAAGTGTTTACGTGTTCTTACGGCACTTGCATTTTACACGGGGTATTGTTATTCACTCTGCTGCCTGGCGCTCGCGTTTCTTGAATAGGATGGTTTTAATTAGACACCATGTATCCTCGCCTTTTAGCATCTTGGCTATCAGGTTTTTGAGCTTTAGTGTCATTTGGAGTTGGAGTTCAGCGGTCGCGCACTTTTGTGCCCATTATTGGAATTCGACGATTGTGGGCTGCGCTGTGTCGATTGCTTGGCAGTAGGTGCACTTGTCATTTTCTAGCTTACCTATCCTGGTTAGGTAGGCATTAAAGCAACCGCGGCCTGTCAGTGCCTGGATTAGGTAGAAGTCGATCTCCCCATGTGGCCTAGTTGTCCATTGGTTAATGACCAATGGTCATTGACTTTTATTTGCTGGTTATTGAGATTATTGACCAATGGTCAATAAGGTGTCTGGTCCAGATTCCAGTGGTTGACTAGATAAAATTTAAATGTAGACTAAGTGAAAGTCAGTAAAACTTATATATTCTTGCTTCGAAGCCAAGTTTTAGTTGCGGTCGAACCATGAATCGCCGCATTATCCTGTTGAAAATTCCCATTAACTCCTCCAATAGATTCAGCACAGTTTGGCAACCATCTAAAATACATTTTTGTTGAAGTGCAGCATAAAGGAGACGTTCAGTTTTCATCCAAAAGCACCCAAAACCATAAACTGTGCCACCACCAAAGTTTCTGTAAAATCTAAATTGATTTTCTTTTCGTAAATTGTGCCAATAATATTGCACACTATCGGAGTCATCTAAATTGTCGGTCGAAAGAATACAATCTCTTACAAATTTTATTCTTAATTCTTTGTAGTGAAGTTTAAGTTTCGTGCTTGCGAAGTGCAGGTAGGCTATCCTAACATGCAAACCTTAACGTAATTATTAGACGCTCTCTTACAACTGCAAACATTCTTAGGAGCCTAGAACCAATAGGAATTTCAATAAATGATGGTAAGAAACCAGATGAGGTGACTTTGGTGACGCTAAGGAAGAGCGTGGCTCCAAGTCACTTGGGAATTTTGTGTAAAATAGCCAGTTCGGAATCTACAAAAGCAGAAACTGAAACATAATAATACAAATCGATAAAAGATTATTATGATTTCGTAGCTTTTGTTATAAAGTCCTTGGGCGCCTGGAGTAACGATGCAAAAGCGTTGATTGCTTGGATTGATGATCTTTTTATCGATGTCTCATGAGATAAACGCGTTACGAGTTTCTTTATTCAAAGAATTGTCAAAGGTTGATGCCTACAGGAGCATTAATGGACAAATTCCACCACCTTGTGTTTTGTCGAAAATTGGATGTTCAGAAATTCAAATGTTCAGGTTATCGAGTTTCTACTGTACTTGCATCTCACTTACGTTTATCTCACTCTTAAGTGGCACTCAGTCAGAGTAATTTTGGTTTTGGTCAATATTAAAATGAGAGTAACATTTTGACTCTTTATTGATTAGTCAATGTTAACCTAAAATTTAAAAATTTACTTTTTAAACTATAAAATATGTGCTAGTATACACAGGGCCGTTGAGAGAAAATTGGGGCTTGAGGGGTAGTAATCTAGAGCCCCCTCTCTGTTTGATAAAAGTAATTATTTAGTGTCGGATAATAAAGTATTTTTCTCTAACAAAATCAAAAAATTTAAATCTCAGGCACCGGGGAATCACTGCCCGAATCCCCTCTCTCGTCAGGCCTGAGTATGCATACAGGTAATCGTTTATGGTTGAATCCGTTTCTCGTATAATTTTTTTCAATCTTCTCTGCCGCGTTGCGTCGGCGTCGGTCCGTCTTCTAGATTTCACCTCCTCCTGAACCCTGCTTTGCTTAACGATTTGCTGACCATCTTCGCTTATTTACTTTCATAGCCTTATATTTTGCTTTTCATAAATATTTATTTTTAATTATGTACAGTGGCACGCAAATAACTCATGACCACCTTTAATATGATGGTTATTATGGAAAATATTAAAAATTATCGGATAACTATAACACCACCGTTTTGGTAAAATACAAATTTGTATTAATAATGGTTTAGTGACACAAGCATATTAAGGACATTATAGCCTTAATTAAATTTTAGATTTTAGAAATTTTAGATCATTTAGTACGAAATGTACTGAGTACTGGATGATACGAAGAAACTCTCAACTTTAACTACTCTTTTACAAATCCATTATCAAACCTATTTGGACTTATGGTATCCAACTCGGGTGCTCAGCTGCTAATTCCCATCTTGAAATACTGCAGAGATTCTAGAACAAAGTGATACGAACAATATTGTCGGTGCGCCTAGATATGTCACCAATTCAGCTCGATATAACTATTTCATGAATAAAAGGATAATCAAGAAAGCTACTGTGAGTTATCGCGAAAGACTTGTAGGGCACCCCAACGCACTTGCTAGCCAATCCACGGAGCGGATTATGAAATGAGCAGACTAAACGAACTCAGACGTACTGACCTCATAAATAGTTCCTAAAATTTTCAGTTTAATCACTGGAACGCTCTGTCTATGTCTTTATTTGTTTATCCACTAAGAAGCTATTACTTGTTGTTAAGAGGGTACTCTCTAGTCTAGAGGCACGAATTTTGGGCGTTTTTTCGAGCTCGGTAAAAATAAAACAAAGAATATTTTTACTATCCATTTTTTTATCATTTGTTTATTGCTACTTTAAAAATTCATAAAAATTTAAACAAAAAAAAATTCAAAATTCAAGAAGTTATAAGCTGCCAAAGTGGGAGGTCCAAAAAAAGACAGTGTCCTGGCGTGCAAGGTTTCAATCCTTCTGGTCATCTGATACAAGAAATCCAACGAATTCTTAATTAGTCAAGTTGTCGCTATGACCTTTGGACAAGCCAAAAAAAATTTTTAGGAAAAAATGGCGGCCGTTAAAAAAGAATTTTTTTTTAACGATTCCAAATTTTTTTTTAATAGTAAAATTCAAAATTTTCAACTTTAGTTAGGTTCATGTCATAGAGAGATGTATAAAGAATGTTTACACCAAATTTTAAATAAATCGGTTCAGTAGAACTTGAGATATCGTGCACGCCAGCTTGAAAAACGTTTCGAAAAAAAACGCGTTTAAAGTTTTGAGTCAAGATACCGGCAATTGTACTCAGAATGGTACGGTATACTTACATATTTCGGCAATATAATCGGCGATTCCTGCTCCATACAACTTTGAAATTCTTTCGTGAAGACGAGCAGACTAACTCGAAACTAAGGTTCTAACTAATGTAACTAAGGTTACCAAGGTTCAAGAAAACCTTAGGTTTTATGGGGAAATTCATCCGCAGGTAGTCGAGCTGCGCCTACCGTGTATTGTTCGTTTGTTTCAGTCGTACCAAATGAGATGCCCCATCACTAAAATGGCTATAACTCGTTAAATAATCGTAATTTTGAAAATTCCTTTTAAGGGTATTTTCTTGAGTGTCTAAACTTCGGAAATATATAAAAAAAAAATTTCGGTTTTTTCAAAGTTCTAGACTAGAATACCACCTTAAATGGATAGCTGTGTACTAAAAGTTAAATAAAAAATTTATATTTATCAAGTTCTTCAATCACGTCCATTTCTTTAATTAATTTCGTAAGATTAGCGGGGAGTTTTGGACACCAGGTGTAAATGAAACTATGATATCGATCTATACGTTTCGAAGATTTTATTTCTTCTTGCTCAGGATCTAAAAAAGCATTCGTCTATAATAAAACCAAGCAGCGCTGACAATAATTACACCTACCAATATAATAAATTGACAAATTGTAGAGAATTAAATTTTCTACAAAAATGTGCTGGATAGCATCTTTCATAGTTTAGGCGTGAAAGGGTTTTAATTGTTTTTAATTTTTTAATTGTTCATATGTGAATTTGAATACTTTTACGCTTAAACTGTTAAAAATAAATATGCCATTGATCACTTTTTTGTAGAAAATGTAATTCTTTACAAAATTATCTTTATACAATTTTATTGTATTTGTTGCCGTTTTGTCAATGTTTTGTTTCAAGTTGCGCCGCATACATTTTTTTTTGTTATGAAAATATTTTTTTTTATTTTAATATTAACGTGCATCAACTACTATGGTTATTAGCACCTGGCCACAACGTGTTGATGCACACCGGAAGGCCGAGCTAAGAAATTCTGTCAAGTCTCTGTGGCTGGAGACTCGAACCCAGAATTTCCGCTTTGTAACTCAACCAGCGATTACACCAATCCACGACTGTGGTTAGAATATATTTATTAGTAATATTCATTAAATTGCTTTTAAAAATAAAGGTTTTACATACGTAAAAATCAATAAATAAAATTAATTTCAAAGGAAGCTTGAAATTAGAATTCTAATCTTATGAAATTAAATATCTGATTTCTGGACACAAAGCGACAAAAATTGCATTGCATTGCATTGAACAAGCATTGGTAGGTTGAAAGAGCACTAAAATTAAATGAACACCTGTTCTGTTTTATAGTGCCATTCGCAACTGTTTCTTAATGCTCTTTCACCCTGCCAAAGCTTGTCTCTATCCTCGAGTTACACTTAGGAGCTTTTCCTAGTTAGTAATAAAAGAAAGAAATTTTCACTATTTTAAATTTGTACTAAAGAAATTTTGTGGGACGAAAAGTTGAAAATAAATAAATAATATTAAAAAAATTATTACCACACGTTTTTAGTCAATTTGATATTTTCAAAGAGATAATAATAATAATAAAAGCTTTATTTGTAATTTTGTTTACATATAACCCCCCCCGCTCCGTTCGATAATATTTAAAATGATTCATTTCTTGAATGTTCGATTGTAATCAACATTGATTACATAGTTGAACTTAATAAATATGTAAGAAAGTATAATATGTAAAATTTTTTATTTTACATGTATTTTGTTGCAGTAGTACTAGTTTAACATTTATTAGCAGATCACTCTGTATTATTTATTTATAACTCCTTGATTGAATTACAATTATTAAATTTTTATTTCAGGAGTGCTCGAGGATTTATGCATATGCGTATTCAGAGAGATGGTGCAGATGGTTCCTTTATTCTTGGGCAATTCAGTAAACCATTTAATTCAATTCCCGAAATGATAAAACATTTTTCTTTAAATCGATTACCAATAAGAGGAGCTGAGCACATGTGCTTAATTCAACCGGTTATGGTACAGCTTTTGTGATAAGGATATATGATGGTTGTGAATATTTGAATGGGTTGTTATAGTTTGCAAATATAACAAAAAAATTTTATCTTACTACTTCCATAAAACAACTCAAAATTAATTATATGATTAAAATGTAATCGAAGTAATTTTTACTAATTAAGTAAAAGATATCAGCAGCTGGCTTCCACAAATTGTAATTATTATTATTAATGTGTGTATTGTTATGTTACCGATACTATATCGAATATAGTGTGTTATATTAATTTAGATACAAAGTGTCCTGGTAAATATATCCATGCTGTAGTTCAAACTTTTAGAGTATAGTATGTTTAGTTTTCCGAATAATTAACATAATAAGTTCAAGTTCAAGATTTATTTAGATTACATAACCTCGTTTGTTAACCCTACATGTGAACTGTGGCACTTGTAAGTTACAGTAATACATGGTACTATTATACATAATAGTACCATGCAGTAATATACTAATATATGTTGTCCACAACAGCGTAAAACATGGTTCACGTGCAGGGTTAATGATTACATAACCTCATTCTACAATGGGGGATACATATTATAACTATAACAACACCTACATTCTACATGGTAGCAAAACCTACGCCCTCTCCAGTTATCATTTTTTTATAAATTTTTATATAATGGCATACATTTTTAATTTATCGACTCGCAAGTCTCAAGTGAAAAATTCTAATCGCAAATGATTTCCTGATTTTTCCAATTAAGTTACATAATTTTGTATGTATTGCGTGGTATTGCACAGACAATCGGACATTCTAGTAAATCCAGTTTTATTAGAATTTTTGTAGCATAAAATCCAGAGTTGTCTTTGAAGAAAACTATATGAATACTTTAAAAAATTTAGTTTTCTGTTGATTTAGATAACAAAAGAAAAGTTAAGTCAATATTTAAAACAGTTAAGGAAGCATGCTCTAGAAGTTTGGATTATTTCTAAATAATTTACTAGAACACTGTGTATTAGACTTACGTTAACCTGGTGGTTGTGCAATATTATTTTAAATTTATTATGCAGTAAACTAAAATATGCACAATATAGATTAAGAATGATATAGTTTTGCCTTTCTATAACTGTATTTCAACAAACTAAAGAGTTGTTGAGATATAGCTTATTTTGCAAAACCACTAATTTATCATGATTTTTGTATTTTTTAATTTAAAACTCTCAGCTTACCTAAATTATTGGAACACAAAAGTTTTTTCAGTGGCATAAAAAATTGGACATTCTTTCTGTTTAATTGATATAGCCTTGTATAGGTAGCACTTTCAACTTAAACTGTAGTGATTTCATTATTATGCTCATAAATTATTCACACCTGTTACCATGCACCCGAAAAGTTTACAATAGCTTTGTTTATAGAGCAGTTTGAAAGAGCCAACGTCTGACAATTTTAAATCGTTTCAAACTTCAGCAAAAACAAAGTTTATATTATACCTGACTACATATTACATTTAATATTACATTTAATATATCTGGTAATATACACACTTCAAGTGCAGATATCTAATAAATTTTTGTTTAATCAAAGAAAAAATTGTAATTTTATAAAACCAAAATTTTTTTAGAATGAACCTAGAATTGAAATCAAAACAAATTACTTTAAATGCTATTAAATCACTACAGTTTCAATCACTTTATATAGTTAATCTGCAAAATAGTGTTTGCAAATACTATTTAGGAATTAAGAGAAATTTTTTATTTTATATTTACATAATATAGAAATAAACAAGTATTACTTTTTGTATATAGGTACAAAAATTGTTTTAATAATTTGTAGATAAATATTTTAGGTGTTTAATTAGTATGACTGCAAAACTTTTTGCCAAAGAAAATGACTGTGAATATTTATATTATATACTTATCTACATATATTTCAGTGTTAAAATTAAATTACGTCAGTAAAAAGATGAATAGATCTTAGATCAATGTTTTAGGATTGTCTTTCTATCAAAAAAAAATTGTGAAGACTAACCCGAAGTTATTATTATTTGTGAAGTACACAACATAGTATTATTATATTACATAACAGTTCGCTTCGATTTTATTTCGTTTACATCCAGTAAACTTGGCATATCATATTTTCTTAAAATATAAATTGAACCGTGTTTCGAAAAAAGTAAATAATATTCACTATTTTGTTAAAATCACTTTTTTGAATTTCTTCATCACAATTATTTTTATTAGCAAAAATCAATTACTTTAAAAAAAATTAGTCTGTTTAAACTAAATGGCGTACTATTTCTAAATAAAGCGTTTAAAAAAATAATAATAAATAAAATGATGCTCCACGCGTATCACTTTAATATTTTTTTGATTTTCAAAAATTTGTGACTTAGATTTTCATAAAGCTTGTTTTGGTGAACATATTATTTATTTTTAAATGCAATTCAAAGTTAGGGCAGAAAAACTGCTCTTACAATATTATTGTTTACAAAAATCAGAAGATTATTTCATTTCATTTACACTACTTTATTAGAAATGTAACAGTATTTATATTTTAATTTAGTATACTTCAGCAATTATTATTAAAAAATAAAGTATGAATATTAATAATGTTTTATTATTTCTTTTCACAAAACTAAAATAATGGTAATAATTACCTCCAATCAAAAAAAAATTTTTTTTGGAGGTAAGGTAATCGAAAAAAAATTTCAAATTTTTTTTTTACATTTTCGAGATCTTTCAAAAACGTAAAGATCTGCAAAAAATAAATGAACTTTTTCTGTGTCGGTCTGTCGTCAAATTATAACAATAACACCATAATTATTGTTTTATGATTTTCTATTGAGCACGTACATTTTCAATCAATTCAAAAAATAATTACTATTAACAATTACTGATAATTGACATAGATTTGATCACTTTTTTAAATATTCATATAAATGAATAGTATGTGTTGTATCTCTGGATAAAAATTGGTGTGCTGATGATTGGAGGTATTGCGGCAGAAGTGACGATATTTTAATATATTTATTAGTATTAAATAATATCAGCCGTAACTAATAACAATTTAAGTATGTGCCAGATAGAAATTTAGCCCCCTTATGATGAATAGGCTTACTGAGTAAATTGCAATTATTGGGTACAGGTACATAATTTACATTAATACACAACTAAAACATTTTTATTTACATATTCACATTTTTACAAATTACAATTAATAAGATAATAATTCTTATAGACCAAATTTAAAACTAGTGGAGAACAATAATTCTAAAATAGTATAGTAGGAAATTCATGTAGTGATTATACTACAATTTTTATACTTCAAGCTCAATTCGTGATTGGGAATGGCAAGATTGATGTGTCTCCAATCATTGAAATGCAATTTTTAATTTTTCAGCAAAAAGTAAGCAAGGAAAACAAAATACAGCTTTTTTGGTTTCACTATACATCAACCATTCCCTCTTGGTCTTTTCCCCATTACTCAAAACTCTGTATAGTACCACTCAAGACTAAAATGTCTTCCATCTGAGTTGCTGTGTAAATAAAAAAATTATTTTGCACTGGACCGTTTTGAATAAGTATTATTCTTGCATTCATTGCATTTTGTTCATTGCCATTGAATGAAGGCCATGCAGTCGGGTTACTATAATCAATTGGATTAGCAGCTTTCGATTTATCAGTTGGATTGATGACAGGGGCATAAGTCTGTAATAAATCTAAGGAATTTGATTCGGTTTTGTGAGAAACTCTCATTTGAACCAGTTGATTCAGTGGTAAATCGCTTTCGTTGCCTTTAACTTTAACTTGATCCTCATTAACAGAATATGGTACTTCTTCTGTTGATGATGAGGCGGTTTCAAAGTTGACTTCGCTCCATGTAGTAGGAACAGAACGTGTAACCAAATTGTCCAATTTTTGGCTGAGGCGGCATCGTATTTATTCAATTCCTCTTTCTTTTATAAGCTGCAATGAATAAATTGATGGAAATAGATTCACGATAAAAAAAACAATTATTAATACCTTTATCTATTCTGTTGACTAAATTTGGTTTGACATGGTAACCATAACACACAACACAAAAATCAAAAATAACTATTTGAAAGCAGAATAAACTTTAATTATAATTCACAATATCGCAAGGCGCAAGCAGAACTGTAAATGCCTGTGTGGTGGCACAGTCATGCATGCACACGCATGCATGACAATGTCACTGCAGCTACATTCCATGGCATTACTTGGCCATTGGAAATTAATTTGGAAATCCAGGAACTCAAGGATAATGTTTCCGGTTAATAACCAAAAAAACAAATGCTGAGCGTTGTTAAGGTTTTTTTGTTATTAGCTGGAACAAAAGAGTTGAACCGAGTCCGCCAAAGGAACAACACGTTTCCAATATTGTATTCCATAATATTCCAATTTTAAATTTGTATTATAAATCGTTCCTGTTCATTTTTATTTATATTATTCAGAAAATAAAAAGTTTTGTAATAAAAACTAAATTATTGTTTTGACATCCTAACAATTGGTGACCACCGATGTGATCTGAATAATAGAAATCAGGAGAAGAGTATAAACATCCAGTATTTGGCCCTGCACAGGAGTTTGATTTTTACGAAGAAAAGTTCCAGATTTGGAAGAGATTCCGGTATTTGGCGCTGCATAGGAGTTCCAGCGGGAATTGCTACAAAGTTATACGAATTGTGCTACAAAGTTCTAATTGTGCTGCAAGTTGTCAATCGTGAGTATCTTTTTGTTTTTGCATTTTATAATTAATCTCCAATGGCTAATCAAAATGTCCCTGATAATCTTTTTCCTATCCCTGCTTTACCTAATCCTATTTTAAACGCGCAACAAAATCAAAATTTATCCCCAGTCAGTGTCAGAGTTCCAGTATTCTGGAAAGCCAATCCACGCATTTGGTTTTGTCAGATTGAAGCTCAATTTGCCAACTCGAGACTAACTAATGATCATACCAAATACAATACTGTGGTAGCTTCATTAGAAGGTTCAATCCTATCGCAAATTTCTGACGTAAT
Organism: Cantharis rufa; assembly: GCA_947369205.1. NCBI lineage: Eukaryota > Metazoa > Arthropoda > Insecta > Coleoptera > Cantharidae > Cantharis > Cantharis rufa. The sequence goes on along the minus strand of OX376309.1, from coordinate 14,791,578 downwards.
TTTAAACCCGCCGAATGTCAATCTGATGACACATTAAAGTCAAAATTACTTGAACGATTTGAAGAATCTGAGCAATCGCGTTTGAATACCTTATTAAATTCACTTACATTAGGTGACAAGAAACCTACCCACTTATTACGACAAATGCGTGAATTGGCAGGAGGAACCATTACCGACACACCTCTAAATTCTCTTTTTTTGCAACGATTACCCCAACAAGCTCAAGCAATGTTTTCTATTAATAGTGACCAACCTTTAGATCAAATAGCAATTCTCGCAGACCGATTTTTAGAAGTAACTTCGTGTGACATAGCTGCCGTACAATGCAATTCAATAAATAGCACCAACAATTCAATAATTTCTCTTATAGAAAATTTGAAATTAGAAATTGCCGAGTTAAAAGTAACATTAGGGAAGCAAGATTTTAACCGCGGAAGATCACATTCACGATCATCTTCACGTTCTTATCAACATAAAAAAAGATCATACAGTCGACCCATGTCAAAAGATGGCTTATGCTGGTACCACAACCGCTTTAAAAGTAATGCAAAACGATGCATTTCGCCTTGTGAATTTGTAGAATCGGAAAACTAAATAAACACAATACCGCAGCGACCGGTATTGTGGATTCAACAAATAGTCGTTTGCATGTTTTTGATCCGGTGTCAAAACATACGTACCTCATAGACACAGGAGCACAGATTTCCGTATTACCAAAGGAATTAAGCTTACCTAAACTTGTTCCTACTTCCTATAAATTATTTGCAGCTAACGGAACTAAAATTTCTACTTTCGGTACAAAATTAGTCCATTTGTCATTTGGCCTCAGACGATCATTTCCTTGGATTTTTACAATCGCTGATGTCGTCAAACCAATCATTGGTGCAGATTTTTTAGCCAAGTTCGGTTTACTAGTAGACCTGCAAAATAAACGTTTAGTAGATAGCGTAACAAATTTATCTATTCCTGGCCAAATAAATTTTATCGGAAATCCAATTTTAACTTTAAAATTCATTTCTCCTTGCCACATACAAGACAACGTATTCAAAATTTTGCAAAGTTATCCTGATATCACTCAAGTAACAATCTGCAAAGCGGTGCCAAAACACATCGTTCGACATTTTTTAAAAGTAAACGGTCCTCCAGTATTTTCTAAACCCCGACGTTTGGACCCAGCAAAACTGGAAAGTGCCAAAAAAGCTTTTGAATTTATGCTAGCTGAAAACATCTGTAGACCATCTTCATCTTCTTGGGCTTCACTTCTTCATATGGTGAGAAAAAAGAATGGTGATTGGCGTCCATGCGGTGACTACAGACGTCTTAATTCGATAACTGTGTCCGACCGATATCCAATAACCAATATACAAGACATGACTAATAATTTACGTGATAAAACTATTTTTAGTACCTTAGATCTAGTAAGAGCATACCACCAGATACCAATGAACCCAGAAGACATCGAAAAAACAGCAATTACTACTCCTTTCGGATTGTTTGAATTTCCCTGCATGACGTTCGGTTTGAAGAACGCTGCACAAACATTTCAACGCTTCATCAACTTGATCGTAAGCAAATTCGACTTCTGTTTTCCATACATCGATGATTTGTTAATTTTTTCAAAAAATTTAAAAGAACATTTATTTCATTTAAATCAAATTTTCAAAGCCTTACAGGAATTCGGTTTAATATTAAACGTAGATAAATCCATTTTTGCTCAACCATCGGTAGAATTTTTAGGCCACCTTATTTCGAAACACGGTATTCAACCTTTACCATCTAAAACTAAAGAAATTTTGGATATCCCACAACCTACAACTGTTGTAGAACTTCGGCGCTTCTTGGGCATGTTAAATTTTTACCATAGATTTATGCCTAATTTAGCTTCCATCCAATCACCTTTGCATACAGTGCACCACGGAAGTAAAAGGAACGACAAAACTGCTATTCATTGGAACGTATCTTTGATTACTGCTTTTGAAGCCTGCAAACAATGTTTAGCAAAAGCATTAACACTTGCTCACCCATCTAAAGACCTACCGCTTTCTTTAATGGTAGATGCATCCAGTTACGGTGTTGGCGCAGTTGTACAACAATTCAATGATTCAAATTGGGAACCATTACATTTTTTTTCAAAAAAATTATCTCCAGCTCAAACCAAATATAGTACATACGACCGAGAACTACTAGCTGTATACCTAGCTATACGTCATTTGAGACATCTCTTGGAAGGTAAACCTTTTACAATACTGGCCGACCATAAACCACTTATTTATGCTTTTACCTAAAAGTCAAACGACATGTCACCAAGACAAATAAGGCATCTAGATTACATCAGTCAATTTAGTACTAATATTAAATTTATACCCGGTAACGAAAATTTCGTTGCAGATACATTTTCACGTATCAGACTTAGAAGTTCTTCAATCACTCCCAAGTATTAATTTAGAATTATTACCAATCGTTGGTTCAACTATATTAATATACTGTGATATTTCTACAAATGTCACTAAACCTTTCTTGCCACTGTCATGGCGTAAGAAAATTTTTGGTAATTTACATAATTTGTCACACCCAGGTATCAAAGCTTCAATTAAGCTAGTAAACAAACGCTACATCTGGCCAGCAATGAATAAAGATTGTGCCGTTTGGACTAAATGTTGCCTTGTTTGCCAAATAACTAAAATTACCAGACACGTTCATTCTCCTCATCAAAATTTTTCTCTTCCTTCCGAAAGATTTGAACATGTTCATATTGACTTAGTTGGCCCACTTCCAACCTGTTAAAATTTTAATTATTTATTAACTTGTATAGACCGTTATACACGATGGATGGAATGCATTCCAATTCCAGATGCTACTGCCGAGACAGTTGCGACACATTTTTTAGCTAATTGGATTGCAAGGTTTGGCGTCCCTTTAAAGATTACTACTGATCAAGGTCGTCAATTTGAATCCTCTCTTTTTAACCAATTTTCATTACTATTAGGTATAAAACACACTCGAACCACCTCTTTTCACCCCGAATGTAACGGCATAATCGAAAGATTACACAGATCGTTAAAAGCTGCTATAAACTGCTACCAGAGTAGAAATTGTGTTTCGGTGCTACCTTTAATTTTATTAGGTTTTAGAACCTCGTTTAGGAATGACCTGAATTCCACGGTATCGCAATTAGTATACGGAACTACCTTACGCGTACCAGGTGATTTTTTTACCGAATGTAAAAACACCGCCTCAACGCTTGAGTTTCTTCAAACGTTGGAAACGTTTTTTGACGACGTTCGCCCTGTACCACCACAAAACCATGCAAATCGCTCAATTTTTATTTTTAAAGAGTTAGAATTTTGCTCCCACGTTTTCATGCGAGACGACACATTAAAAAAAGCTCTTAAGCCTGCTTACTTAGGACCCTTTTTAGTAGTCTCTCGAAATAAAAAATATTTTACCATTAAAATTGTAACAAGGAAAAAACAGTGTCACTAGACAGGTTAAAGCCTGCTCACTTGTTGGAGTAAACCGTTTGTTAATAATTTTTTCTGTTTTATACCCTTTCCTTTCCTGTTTCCTTCTTACTCTTCTCTCTAGAAGGGGAAGTAATGTGGTGGCACAGTCATGCATGCACACGCATGCAGGACAATGTCACTGCAGCTACATTCCATGGCATTACTTTGCCATTGGAAATTAATTTGGAAATCCAGGAACTCAAGGATAATGTTTCCGGTTAATAACAAAAAAAGCAAATACTGAGCGTTGCTAAGGTTTTTTGTTATTAGCTGGAACAAAAGAGTTGAACCGAGTCCGCCAAAGGAACAACACGTTTCCAATATTGTATTCTATAATATTCCAATAATATTGTATCAATTTTAAATTTGTATTATAAATCGTTCCTGTTCATTTTAATTTATATTATTCAGCGAATAAAAAGTTTTGTAATAAAAACTAAATTATTGTTTTAACATCCTAACACCTGTCAGCCCGACTATTAAAACGTAAATTTCTTTTGAAGATTAAGAAAAATTCGGAATTTTCCAAAATTGCAACAAGGAATGTTTACCGTCTTTATTGAAGCCGCAGATTAGGCGACTTTTGGAAGTTATTGTCACGAATATTTCGTGGGGGGTTTCTGGGGTAGCTAACAATACACAAATTTACAAATATCTTACTCTAGAAATATCCGAGGGAGGATTGCCATAATCTCGGGCATGGATTCCTGCAGAAGCACTCGCGACACCGAAACTACCGGTCCACTCCCGATCCTTGATTGATTACCTCTTTTATGACATTTCTCCCTCTTAATCTTAATTTCCTATATTGTCTATGTTATTCTAATATTAATTATACTATTGGTTATTCTATTAAGTTCGATCTGCAGGGTAATGTCCGTTTATTTTACATTTGCATAATCATCGATCACACCGGATCTTAAATATATTTTTTTTATTAATTATAATTTTTATTATATACAGTGTGACCGATATTAATGTGACATTACCCCCTCGCCGGCGAAAGCGGCTGACCCAAGACGCCAAAGTTGATCCATTTTACCTAATAAAAATTAATTAAAGAAAAAAAAACAGAAAAATATTTCTCGTAATACTTAAATCAAAACTAAATTAAATTAAATTATCGCGAGCAATACCACAAGAGCTTTGATTTATCCGGATAATTTTTAATTTCAACGAATACGTGATTAGCAATTTAGCGAGAGAAAACTGGGGCGACTAAAATCACGAGAGCGATCGAGCGTTAGCGAGATTGCTTGAGTGATTTTGTCCGACCAACAGTTTTCTTGAGCCAAATTTTAAAAGCACGTATGAGTGTTCAGAAATTAAAAATTATCAGGAAAGAAATCAAAGCTAGCGTGGTATTTAATTAGATAATTCTACGAATAAACGATGAAATTTAAATTTAAATTTAAAATGTTACATTAAATAAACTCGTATGGTCCATAAATACGCATAAAACTACTTAAACTTGTAAATTCACTTTGGTTGTCATTTCCAAAAAGGTAAACAAAAAAATATCCGCAAAAAATATCCACTTGCATTTCTGTTCCTTCCTTATTAGTACAATTTTTATCCGCTAGCAAACTTTCAAGTTTGACGTTTCTTATGCATTGTTTTATACACGAGTAGAATTATCAGAAATAATTACAATCTAAAAATATAGCTTAAAAATTTACCCAAAAAAAATATAATAAACATATAAACTAAGTTGCATCGTTGCATCGAGATTAACTGTTCTTAAGAAAACTTACAATTGCATCACAAAAGAAAAGACGTTTCTGAAAAACACAAAAAAAAAATTTTACTCATTGAAAATTCAAATCGTGCAATTATAATGATTCAATTGGTGTAATAATTTTCTAAATATTTTCTTTATAATATGATTTTTTTTTAAGATAGGTATTTTTCAGGGTATATTTTTAAGCGCTTAGGCCGTACCCAAATGGTAATTTACCTTCTGATCTAGATTATCATAAAAAAAAAAATGTTTGGTATCAGCACATCAAAGATAAGTATACAATAAATTATACTTCTGTTATGCTTATTTAAATTTTCTTATTACGTCTCTGCAAAATTTCATTTAAATGTTTTATTTAAATAGCGAGCGTTTTGTTAATTTAGCGTTTGTAATCTTCAATGAGCTGGTTTGGTAAAAATTGTTGACGTTGGTTATGAATGCAATTATAGGTCAACTCATGGGCGTACCCAGTGGGGGCAGGGAGGGGCAGCTGCCCCTTCCTAGATCCTTCCTGTCTCCCATACATTTAGCTGGTTAATTATTTGCCTATGCCAGGATAATTATTTATCAACAGAAAATTCCTGATTTGCCCCCCCCCCTAGGCCAAAAGCTGGGTACGCCCATGGGTCAACTATACAGTTAAATGACATAAATATTGTTTATATTTTTTAGATGAAACAACAAAATTAATAAAAAGAAAAAATATTTTAAACAAAATTTTTTTTTGTGATATGATCATAATAACAAATAAGAGCCCAAAAATACCACTTGTTATAAAATAATGTAAGTAAATCCTAAATCATACAATTCTTGGTTAGTAGGAGAACTAAATGACTCGAAATGAGATTTGAAATTTTGCTTATGTAAATTATGTTTTATATTATTTTAGTACTTTATTTATTGCTTTATAATCAAGTACATATTCTTTGGCAATCTCGAAATTTAAGAGTAATTTTTAACAATTTCAAAAAAAGTCGTGTCACATACATTATTATGCTTCTATCTCTAGTGTCACTTTCCCAAGTGTACAATCACATACAGTCTTATTTAAAAATTCTAAACTAAAAAAATATTATACTTACATAATCAACAAAAATAATTCTTCTCTAAAAATCTACATAACTGAGTACCCACTTAAAAGTTAATAATAAAAAATAATAAGTAACAATAATTGGAAATAATAACTATTATTCTATGTCATCCAACAATAAGGCATCAGAATTATTACCATGTGGTAGATTAACATAATACGATTTCAGTAAAGGATCAGAAATCCACCCAGTCAATGTCACTAAATCTTTATATTTTGCTGTGCTGATTGGTCGAAGGGTTTTAGCTGCTGGTGGAATTACATTTGGTAACGACAATTTTTGGCGAGTGTTACGTCTTAGATCTATCTGATTAAAAGTTTCCGACTCAAAATCAGTTTTATAAAATAATATACCATTACAATTCTTTCTTACTTGCAGCCAAACACATTGAGAAATAAGGAATGGTTCATCATCGATATTCTTCCGACGTTGAGAAAAATTTGTACTTAAAGATTTTACATTTCTAATGCTATTTAAGTTTAATCGATGTACAATCATAGGATTCTTAGGTCTACATGTTCTTATTAATTGCTCCCAATCTCGAGGTATTGCAATTTCAAAAGAGGAAAGTTCCTTTTTCTTCCTTTCAATGACAGAATGTACTGCATCGACTTCTGAATGTGTGTGACCTCGCAGAAGGAATTTGTGATTAATGGCGTCTAATTCACTATTTTCCATTAGCCAAAAATAACAATAAAACAAAAAAATGTTCCTGTTTTGTCCGGCACAATTGTCGGACCATATTGTTATTTCTCTTGTTGATGGCGGCATATAATTCAGGACCCATTCAATAATAGTAGAACCTACTTCGTTTGGTCCTCGTGCACCCTCGGTCTCGTCCCAAATCATGCAGTATGATTTATTGCTAGTATCATCGTATAAGGTTTCATTTAACACCCACAATTTTCTCAAATAGAAAGATTGAGTATTGGTAAGGAGAGGCGTTGGTAAACACTTTTGCATATCCAACATTAATGTAATGCTTTTACCATTAGAATTTTTACTGCTTTCTTTGTCCCTTCTTTTTCGTGCATATCTTTCATCAGCATCCTTAAGATGATCACTTCTAATTTTTTCAATTTTTGCCTTTTCTTCAAGGTTAGCTTCATGCCTCAGAATGGATTCAAATTTGTCACATGTGTCACAAGTGTCGTTACTTGGCAAATAGAACGCTAAATTGAACTCTTCGTTGAATGTTTTCCGATATAACCATTCTTTGCTGATTTTATCATCGCATAAACCTTCGGCTTTACAATGAGCAACAAACAAGGAATACATTTTGGCAACGTTCAGTTCAGGGCCTAGATATTCACGTTTCGATCTTGACCTGGAATAATGCGAGGTATAACGTGGAAACGATAAAATGTGCTTCTTGATATATTCGATAGTTTCAGCTGGGGTTTTATTAGCTGGGACGTGTTTACCTCGCTGATCCAGATTTACAATATTGGTTGATTCACAGAATTTGGATAGTGTTGTAGTTACGAATTGCTCAGAAATGACAAAGGTATTCGAGAACATAGTTTGACATACTCTAATACTATTATCATCTAATTTTAAATAATAATTTCGGGAATTCTTACGTTGACTAGGCTTTTCGTTTATTTTTCGAATACGAGGACGCATTACAGGTGTCAACGTAATAGAAGAGGCAATAAACTGGCGTCTTTGTTCCCAACTAGACATAGTCTTCCAGAAAGCATCACATAGTAGTTGTCTTCTTGCTTCAGTAATGTTTGTATTACATTTCATTTTGCAGACATCCGAACAAGGCGGTTTTAATTTCTTTTCATTAATCGTCTTTCCAGTTTTTGAAACTGCACTTTGGTATTCTTCGCCTTTGAATCTTTTTGATTTTGCGACGTTTCTTTTCCATTGCAACTTATTTTGCATTCTTTTCCGTGATTTTTTGTTTGGCTCTGAGAGGTTTCTTTTCATTTGATTTTGAATTGGGAGAAACTGAACGTTGAGGTAGGTGGACAGAATCTTGTAATGAGTTTTCGCCTACAGATTCACTTTCATTTGATCCCGTAATATTAATAGGTCTTTCTGTCTGAGGTTTATATGGTGTTTTATTCTTTCTGCGTCTTTTATTTTTCTTCTGGGTGCTATTACTTTTACAAGGAGACAGTGGTTCTGCTAAAGTACCATCACTATTTGAAAAGTCAGACGTACAACATTGCTGTCCTGTTCGGCCCCAGCTTGAATCGCTATCTGCCGAAAAAGGGTCCTGATTTGATATTTCAAAGTTGTCTTCCAATTCTTTGTAACAATTCAAGAAGTCACTGTTATTTTCATTCTCTTTAAAAAAAATTTCTTGTTCTGTCGTCAAGGGTGACATAGGTATGATGCAAGATCAATAGGCGCTGAACTGGTGTCAAGTTCAATTCAAAAACGAATAGTCATAGAAAGTTGAAATTTTCAGTACATATGTAAAATATTGTTCTACATAACACCTGCTATTTTTTATTTTAAAAAAATTAATAAAAAAATAATTTTTTCTGAGTTTTCCATAAAATACACATTAGTTGTAAATATAAAATAGGAGATGTAAAGCAATATCCATCATTCTAATCAACCAAAAAAAAAAAGTAAGATTAACTTTCTTGGTTTGACTTGTGAACTTGACACAAGAATTCAAGTAATCTAGGCGAAATTTCAAATTGGTGCCATGATATTAACCAATCAGAGAATACACGCAGTTCAAGCATTTTCAAAAAGATGTCGGCACTTAAATTTGAAGCAAAGACACAAACCTACCCATTGTATTGGTAAAATGGTTACCTGGTAACCTGGTCATAATCCACCGCCCGGAGCTATAGTAATTTATAAGCTGTTCTCTACCTGGTTCTGATACTTTATCTAATTTTGTATACAGTTAAGTAATTGCATCAGGTATAATCTTTTAAAATTAAATTTAATATAACAATTGCAGATTTTTTTTTCTATATTTTAAAGAGCAGTTTAAAAATTTTGTTCATCAAAGAAATAACTAAGTCCCGTTAAATAAATAACGAAGAGACTTTAGATAAAGAAAGTAGTTCAAGAATTGTAAAAAGAAAATCGCGATTACCCAGAGTCTCTTCAAAAAGTAAGAGAATCTATCATTCAGCTCAGAAAAATAAACCTTTATTAACCTTTCAGCAGCCGCGCCACTATAGAGCAGACGCGTGTTGTACCGCGTACGACACGATGTCTTTTTATAAATATTTTATTATTAAGGCCGAGGGGGTTGAATCAAATCAGCGCGGCGCCAGAGGGGGGGGGGCACGTGCCCACCCTGACGATTGGAGTGCCCACCCAATTTGTAGGAATTTGATATCAATAATGTAATTTTGTTTTTTTTAAATTAAAATTAAAGTTAGTGCCGTTTTACATTATAATAAATTTGCAGTTAAATTTTGTCACAAATTTAGTAGCAATTATTGTATAAGACGAGGTTCCTTTGATATGAGGTGCGATTTAACGGCACTGAGCAGAGGCGGATTAACCAAGAAGCAAAAGAAACTGCCGCTTCTGGCGCCACAATTACAGGGGCGCAAAATTTATTACAATTATTTTTAAAATTATTTGATGATATTTTATATTATAAAATTCTAAAAATCTCAAAAATAGGTTGCATTTTAAAAATATCTCCGGAAGTCGGAGAACTTGAAATATGAGTGTACCTATGTGTATGAACACGCAGCGGTTTATGTACGTCGAGTCGACATGTAATTGATCCACCGGCGCCGACACATACTTCTATAGTTTTAGATTGTACAAGACACACACAAACGCGACTAATCACGTATTCCAAGCGCCGCAAATTGCTGGTTTTCGTCACACGGTTCCTATTTATGATTGCTTATTTTTTATATGCAGACACAACTTTTCTAGCAAACGTGGTATGCTTTGTTATCATTTTAAAATTTATTACCCTGGAACTGCCACTTATTTTCTTTTTGTAGAATGTGCTGCACATTGGGTTTAGAGACAGCATCGTTGTATTAATTTATGATATTTTAGTAATCAATCAATTTAAACAAAAATTTTTTTAGTTACTATACTTAATTTTTCGTCCTCTTTGATCAAATTATTACTAAAAACTTGAAAATATGACAAATTTTGTGAATTAAACTCAATATTTTATTATAAAAAAAGTAAATTAAATGAATTGTACTCGTACTTTGTCAAACTTCTCAACATCGCTGCGCTGTTGACAACGTAGCACAGCTTCCTTATGCTTGCGACACTTGACGCCAAAGAAAATAGTTTTTCTGTCTTTTCCGTTTTGGCAGAAACTGCATCTAACCTTCTTAGGTATAAATTAGAATCGGAAAACAAATAATATAATGGCCTATACAAATTTTGTACCCCTTCGTTGTAGTAACAACTAACTTGATACTTGAAGTTTATTTATTTTACTATTCATATTTACGACGAACTACTGATGAAGTGCGATTGATTTATTAGGAAGCAAGAGAAAACAAGGAAACAATTAGAAAAAAAGAACATAGTAATTTATCTTTATAAAATTTTGTTGTTAAAAATTATTTGTCAAAATAACATTCAGTATCTCTTCTCTCGTTTATACATGGAATGGAATAAAAATTTATTTAAAAACATTTTATTTTTCGTTTAATTCTTTTGTATTATTATCAATTCATATTTATATTAGAAAAAATTTGCGTCCCCCGTTGAGGGGGGGGGGCGCAAATTTTGGTTCAGCTTGGGGCGCAATATCCCCTTGATCCGCCTCTGGCACTGAGATATAATTTGGGACCAGAGTGGCATGTAAATTCATACAAGCGCGAACTGGGAATGAGCCCCGGAAAATATTTTCAAAGTTATATCAACAGATCTGTGCGAAGTAGAACTTTGAGTGCGATGAAATCCCAAAATAGTAGTAGCGTAACTAAGTTGCCGGCCGTAGAAAAAATATGGATTACGGAGTATATGCGGAACAAGTAGAACCTACGCCAGAAGAAATAGAAATATCAAAGAAGCGTACTATGGAAAAACTACGTGTAACCGAAGAACAACGTAACGATATTGCTATGTCAACAATAAATCAATTTGAAAATGGTCGTTACAGAGCAGAAAAGAAAAATCGTCTTACGGCATCAAAATTTGGCGCCGTGATGGCTAGAAGAAATACGACCAGATGTCATGGACTTGTAAAAGAAATACTCTATCCATCCGAGTTTCAATCAGAATCCACATCATTTGGAAAGAGGTACGAAGCAGTTGCTCTTACTATACTAGCAGAAAAGCTTGATATTGAAAAGGTGACAAAAGCTGGTTTGTATATTGACACAAATAATTGTTTTATAGGTGCATCTGCAGATGGGCTAGTTGGTAATACACATTGTGTCGAGGTAAAATGCATACCAAAATTAATTAAAAAGAATCTTACTCTAAGACATGGAACAGAAAAGAAACTAACGTGTTTAAAAATAAACGAACATGGTCTTATGATGAATATAACTGAGAGAGAAAAATGTTATTTCGTGGTCTATGTAACCGACGACGATACTTTTATAGAGGAAATCCCGATAGATCGGAAGCTGTGGAATGACGTCTTGCTTCCTAAGTTGACAATATTTTATAACGATTGTATATTGGAGGAAATAGCCAGGAGAAGATATCTCAGAAATATGAAGTGTTACGATCCGCCGTGGATTGAGCTAGCTATCTCAGAAAAATCAGAAAAAAAATCGCAAAAGTCTAGTACAAAAAAACAAAAACTTACCGTTACACATACCGTTGCTGTTAACCAAAAGGGGGGGGATTAATTTATATTATATTTTTTAATAAGTAGGTGAGGGGAGCAACATGCGCTTTTTTATTGGTATTATGTATTTATTATACTCATAAAAAAGATATGAAATATAATATATTAAAAATAACCTTGTAAATTACCTAAAGAAATCCGGCTTTCAAAAGTCCTACTCTGGCAAAAATGTATCAGTTTATTTTGCTTTAGGTAGATAAGATACTTATTTCATATTAGTAAAAGCGTTATTTATAAAAATTTGTAGTCACAGGTACTTTTCTAGCTATGTATACCTGCCAGATAGGTCATACCCTGGTCATAACAGGTATAGAAGTATAGAACTACTGTAGGTAAATTTATTTAAAATTATTTTTCAAATTTAAAATATATTACAATAATATACCTGTTTAAAAGGTGTGCATCTTGAATAAAATAAAATATCATAAACCAACTAGTGACATCTGCTAGATTTTATGAACTACTCCTATTTATCTAGCACCTTAAAGTTTTTTCTATTGAAACCTCTTTCTGCGATTTGTCTTCTGAAAAACACCCTTGATTATTCTCCACACGGGTCTCCACGCAGGCGCAGGTCTCCTCAACAGATTTCATGTCTTATTTCTCTCTCGTTTGATTTGTGTCTAAAGAGTAAAATTACAATTGAAACTAACATAATTGACCGAATGATGTTTGTAGTACCTATGTAAGTAAAATAGATTAACTTACCGTTAGAAGATTGAGTTAGTAACAAATCAAATATTTTTGTGTTCTTAATTTTGCCATAGCAATACTATTTTAGGACAATTTTACTATCCGTCGCCTCTAGCACCTATCGGAAATCTGAATGCAGAATTGCAGAATATTGTAAGTTCCGCGCTTATGATACTTGCGCACTGTCATGTAAATACGGCTACAATACACTTCGAAGCATAATATCGTAAGTGGAACATACCTTAAATTGCATATTAAACTTGGTGATGTGCTTTATTGTATTGTCTTATTACAATATGATGCTGCTTTATCATCGTTCTTTATACATTATTATACTTTTGAGATTTTATGGGATAGAACCATTTTCTAGCAGTTCCATTAATATGCTTCGAAAGAGCTGACAAAATACTGCATGATAGTGTAAGAAACTCAAATTAGCGAATTTGTCACTTACAGTGTTATGCATCTGAGGTACAGATATTATGAATTTTTTATGTTTGTCATTATTTTTTGGACTCAATTTTACATTTTTTACATACATTTTAAACTTAAAACTCTTACAAGCTGTTATTAATTTGTCTTATTCAGCATTGAATTTGACCTATATTTCCAAAATTTATGACCTGCATTTTTATCTTACAAACAATTTGATAACAAAATTATTGGTACTACTTGGTAACATGGTTTAATTACATATTGGGGAAACGCACTTAATACATAAAAATTATTACCTATTCTTCTTTTTTCTTTGATCCATATATATTCTTCAGTATACCATTTGTAATCTTCATAATTATTCCATTTGGAGTAGCTTTCATCGGACCTACCCATATTATACCATTTATATTTCTTCATTATTATTCCATTTTTGAGTAGCTCACATCGGACCTACCCATATTATACCATTTATATTTCATTTAGATCCAAAACCATTATTATTTATCATCTTCTTTGTAATTATTTCATTTAAAGTAGCTCTCATAGGACCTACCCATATTGTACCATTATATATTTATTGGGATCCAAAAAAACATTATTATTTTTCATCTTCTTTGTAATTATTCCACTTAGAGTAGCTCTTATAGGACCTACCCATATTATTTATTTTTATTATTTCATTGGGATCAATATTATATCATTTTATTCATCTATATTATTCTTTATTATTCCATTATACTCCATTTTTAATTTATTTAGTGCCATTCCATGCCATGCCATAATAACCATCCATTCCATAATTACCACACTAATTCTCATCTCACCCAAATAAAAAAGTATTCCATTCCATTGCATTTCCATTCAAATTTGGTTTCATGCTTGGTGTAATTCAGTAATTGACAGTGTGCGCGTGGCATCAACATTGGGATGGCCAGCCCGCCGTTTGACACCAGTTTGTTCTTATCAACCAACCCAAATTACCATTTGCATTTTTCCATCATCGTTAAAGCGTTGCGAAACGTCGAACATCGAGGTGGCTAAGCTCTCTGTCTAAGATCACGTAGCTTCTATCCTTGGAAATTATTGTCAACCAGAATTGGAATGATTTTTGACTTTATCATCGTTGGTCCTATAGGTCTGCTGGTCTCTTTTTTTCCACCATTAAAATTTTATGGATGTTTTTCTAGTTTTTCCATAATTTATTTTATGCCAAATTTCCTCAAAAAAAATAAATGTTTAGTAAATCTTAAACCTAACTTATCAACTATGCTTTTTTTTTAAGTTAAACACCTGTGATTTTTTTTTTCTTTTAATTTTGCTTAAATGTAATTCATACTTTTTAACGTGTCCTATGGGAAAAAATATTTATTGGGCAGTTAATCGTCCTAGGTAAAGGCCTAGGACGATTTATCCAAATATGTTAAATAAAAGAAAATCTAACATTAAAATAAAAAAATTAAAATTAAAATTGAAATTTAAAATTCAATCAACTTGTAATCACGATATTTAAATTTTTTAGGCGTGTATCTATTTGAGGTTTTAGAAAATTAAACATGATTTTATTTTTACTATTCGAAAATGCTTCTTGCAGTTTTGTGATTATTAATTGGGTTTTGTTCACTAATATTGCAAGGACGGGGTATATTATTTACTTTTGCGACTTATTTTCATCTTTGCGAATATTTATTACATTATCATACTGCAGTGTTCATAAAGGTAGGCAATAAAGCCCACAGCAGTTATAAATTTCATTAACAAATAAATGTAAGAAAGTTAAAAAAAAAGTTAATGTTTGAAATTTAACAATTTAATTTAAAAATAAAATAATTTATTGCTTAAGGTTGGCGTCACGCCTATGTTAATAGTCGCGTCAACCCTTGCGGAAATGGATACCAAGTTCCTAAAATGGCTCCACAGGTCGGATCGGGATGCGGTTTTCTGCATTCTCTTCCAAAACGATTATCTCGGAATGTGCCTGGAAAAATTTTTCCCGGAGACCGAAAATTGTATCGCTGCGGGCCAAAGTGCACGCGAAAAATGCATTATCTGGGAGGCCTTTTGGAAGATTTTCAACTCGGGGGTTTTCGAGGCCGCTGATCACGAATATAATGTTCAAATTGACCTCCGAACACCTGGTGCACCTGAACCTGACCCTAAACGTCATCTCCGGGAGTTTTCCTGATACAATCAAACAAGGTCAATCAAAAATCATTCTGGGGGGTTTTTTGGCCCGCTGAATCCAAATCTGGCATCGGCGAGCACCCAAATGGCACCTGGTGACCCTTATTTATCAAATTTGAAAATCTTCCAAAAGGCCTCCCAGATAATGCATTTTTCGCGTGCACTTTGGCCTGCAGCGATACAATTTTCGGTCTCCGGGAAAAATTTTTCCAGGCACATTCCGAGATAATCGTTTTGGAAGAGAATGCAGAAAACCGCATCCCGATCCGACCTGTGGAGCCATTTTAGGAACTGTTGGCAAAGGTTGACGCGACTATAAATATATGGACGATATGGTGTCGTTGTATTTGCTTAGGAAGAAAAAGTAAGAACTTTTAGAAACCAAATTTGGAACCATTTAAAAGCTAAAAGTTGGCTCTCGGACCCTAGCTAGTTTTTATTACGATCAGAACATCGCAAATATTAAAAATTTTGCTCTTAAATTTACAATTTTTTTAACCACAAATGTAGCCATTTAATAATTTTTATAAACATTACTTTAATAAATAGAAGTATAAAAAGTAGATCACATCCAGCACACATGTTCCATCTAACTTGAAAAAAATTTTGGTAGCTTTATATGCATTTTTGTAGAAACTAGAGCAAATATAAATTGATAGTACAATATTTCTTCTTATGGCGAATTTACTTGAAATATTTGATAGAAATCTGCCGTATTACAAGAAAAAAAAATTAAATTTTATTGTGTAATAGTTTGTCTATTTCTTCAGCAACGGCGCTGATTATAAATGCTACCAATGGTTTTAAACTTTGCTAATTGCATAATACTAGCAGGTAAAATAAGAATCATTCATAATATACGTGTGTGGGAAGGGTATGCTGATTGGGCGTTATCATACGACTGTATACGTTATCAAAGGTCAACCGTATACTATTTTTATAATATTAAATATTATGATATTATGCTATATAAATAGTAGCGTGCTTTCTTGAAATTATTTTGACTTCTGTGAACACGTCAGGCTTAAAGGCTGAAACTTTCAAAAATGAAGGGTTAGATGCCATATATTCATAATCCGAAGGTAATCAAAAATTAGAACCCGTAAAAGGGCGCTATTAAAAAAAAAGAGATAAGATCATTAACAGAAAGCTAATAAAATGTGAATTATTTTGATATTATTATAATTTGAAATAATTTTTGTAGGAAATCCATTTCTTTTTATGTTTGAAAACTGTAAATTGTTAAGTCGCTTATGAAGAATAAAAATTTTTTAACCACCGCCAATCAGTCACAAACGTTTATTTGTCCCTGATATACCGGACAAAAAATCAGCCGCCAAAAAGAGGACCTGTCCGGGAAAAACCGGACGTTTGGTAACCCTATTTATATTATAAATAAAAATTGTATAATATTATTAAATTTTTGCGAAGTTCAATTCAAGCTCTTATGCTGAGTCAGTCAATTTAATTGTGTATGTGGATGAATATAATATGATGCATTACATCATCACATGATAAAATCTTGCGGGAGTTATGTTGCGCAGGTCAGTGTTCATAGCGAGATAATAAATTACATGATAAAACAGTAACACAGGTAATTAAATATTAGTAGATTCTCGGGTGTAAGGGAAGGGGATGAAATAAAACAACACGGTTATCGGCCGACTAGTTTTTAGGGAAAGAACTTTTAAAGAGAAAGAACTTTCAATATTCAGGTAATTAATTATTTCTGTTAAATATACAGATAATACCCCATGGTCAAGGTGGACTCTGGACATAATGCATTATTGTTTAATTGTAACTAGAGCTCGGATTTTATGCATTTGCATGTTTTTTAATATTGATATGCCAACAAATTCGTTTTGAAATCTAGACGAATTCGGCAAAAGTGAATCCAAAAATCCGGTTTTCAAAATGCATATTTTGCATATTTTCAACGTTTGGTGCATATTTAAACAAATGTTGCATATTTGTGCATATTTGGACTACTTTTGGTGGTTTTTAAAAGATTTTTATAAAGAAAATAAAAATTATTATTATGAGGTGTTGTACCCATTTATATCCAAGTTCTAATATGCCCCAATAACTTCAGTAGACGTCGAACTACAATACATACATAAATATTCGGACACTCCTATGTTAACAATGTTAATTGGACGTTTTCAAGACTTTTTTTTTATATAAAAATCGCTTTTACAGCAAAATTTTGTAGACATTTTTTGTTGGAAATTTCATTGCCTTACATTTTGTTTATATACATTTTTCTATTTTTTTGCACCGTTTCCGACTGACAGCGACTTAAACAAGACTCTGTAGAATCCAAAAAATATTATCATCTATATCTCGGAAACGGTGCGACCAAATAGAAAAATGTATATAAACAAAACTGTAGAGAATGAAATTTACAAGAAAAAATTTCATATTCATATTTTTATTATGATGCACCGTTTCCGAGATATAGATGACAATATTTTTTGGATTTTACCGAGTCTTGTTTAAGTCGCTGTCAGTCGGAAACGGTGCAACAAAATGGAAAAATGTATATAAACAAAATTTAAGGCAATGAAATTTCCAACAAAAAATTTCTACAAAATTTTGCCGTAAAAGCGATTTTTACATTAAAAGAAACGTTTTGAAATCGTCAAATTAACATTGTTAACATAGGAGTGTCCGAATATTTATGTGAGTAACTGTACGTCGTAATACAAATATGTATTATCAAATCAAAGACAATCATTTTTGATTGACAATTTGTAAAAACATTTAGTTGTAAATATTTACCATATTATTAAAAATTTAAATGAATTAAAATTTTTTTAAAGTAATAATTTGAAAATAAAATTTATTATTAAAATTATTATTTTTTACGAATCTAAAATAATCTATAAAAATTATAAAAACATTTTTTTAGTTTGCATATCGATGCATATATTACCTTTTTTCATCAATTTTAGTGCATATTTTACAGAAAATCGGTGCATATATATGCGCATATTTTTAAGTATGTTGGTGCATATAATCCGAGCTCTAATTATAACAATCGGTTTATTAAAACAGAGTTTTATTCAACAAAAACTATTAATTACTATAAATAAAAATTCGTTAAAAAATATTATTTTTAAGTTAATAATTACTCAATATTAGGATAACATAATATAGAGTTATAAAAATTATTAAAACTTTAATATTATGAACTGATATAATAATTCATCGTAAAGTATGTATAATATTATAATCACTGCAATAAGCACATGGTATAATATTATTATTACCATGCATTTCTATTTTGAGAAACAAGATAAAACTAGCTAAGTTTCAATTAATTCTTGGTAAGTAGCAAAGAAAAAATAGTTCAGCTTTTATAAACAGGGCACCGCCACTTTCTTTTTAATTATTCTGAAATAAAGTGCGAGGTGATCGCCCCCCTTAAGGCGAGATTTTAGTCGACCACGTTTTAAAATTGAAAGGATATTAGGGGAAGGTATATGTGTTGCAAGGTTCCCACTCCACTGCAAGATAAGCTATGCGCGAGTGTGATGCACTGCGCTTATCTGTTATATTGCGAGAGAAAATAAAAATAACTTACATACATTTCTTACCACTATAATATAACGTACAATTATTACTGTCGTTATTACATAATCTATATAATGTTCCAAAATGATTATAATAATAATTATACTGTACATACTGGTAATCATCGTAGTTCTTGATTTCTATTGTATCTACTATCAATATAATTTCTGGAAGCAAATGATCAAAATACAATTTTTTAAATTTTGGTTTCATGTTATTGTTCCAGAAGTTTTTATCTCTTTCAATTTTTAATATAATAAAATCATTTGAAATCCAAACGATAAATAAAATGCACCCTTCAACTTTTTTTTATCTTTTGTAGCTTCTAAGATTGTCTTATAATCTTTTGCATGTAGTGTATCCAGAAGCCGGTACTGTAGGGGGTTATTCAAACCGTTAATGTACGGTGTATTCGTTACCTTAAGCTGATACACTACCAACCTAAGAATAATAGAAAAGACATATACCAAAAGGACAGTGCAGTAAAAGGCAGTCAGTGCGACAGTGACAAACCAGTGGTATACTATTGTAATTGTGTTAATAAATATAAGTAAATATTGCGTTTTGGTGAATACATAATATTGGCGACGAGAAACGGAATGAACCCATGGTAAAATTTGGAAAATCCGACGTAAGAAGCAAAAGTAGCGAACACGTGAGCAAAAGTTTTATCGAAAATACTGAAGCAATCAAGAGTAAAAAAGCAGGTTAAAATGGTGAAAATTGAAGAATTCGATGAAAATAGCGAAGATTTCGAGTCGTGGGAAGAACATTTAAGGAGTCATTTTTTGGTAAACGAAGTCGAAGCAGAGGTTCAGGTAACACATTTAATTGCATGCTTAGGAGCAAAAAGTTATAAAGTTTTAAAGAACGCACTATACCCAGACCCGATCGAAGGGAAAAAGTATTCAGATTTAATACGAATTTTGAAAGAAAAGTACAGGTCAGTAACGAGCATTTTTGTAAAGCGTTTCCATTTC
Source organism: Cantharis rufa (assembly GCA_947369205.1). Taxonomy (NCBI): domain Eukaryota; kingdom Metazoa; phylum Arthropoda; class Insecta; order Coleoptera; family Cantharidae; genus Cantharis; species Cantharis rufa. The sequence continues at coordinate 14,771,599 of OX376309.1, read as the reverse complement.
TATAATCGAAAACAAGATGGGACCGAAGGAGTAGAATCATTCATTTCGGCATTGAAAGATTTGGCTCGTGATTGCAAGTTTGAGCAATTCTTAGATCAAGCTTTAAGAGATTGGTTGGTGTGTGGTCTCTCTAATGCGGACACTCAAAAAAAAACTATTTGGAGAAACAGAAGATTTAACATTTAGCTGGGCGTGCGAAATCGCGGTAAACGATGAGGCAGCAGAAAAACAAAGACAAATGATTCACGGAGATGCGCAGGTCAATCAATTATACAGCAAGAATCCCCAAAGAACTGCCCGGCGGCAAGTAAACTCGTATACAGGGGCATCACAAAAAAGTTGTTTTTGTTGTGGAAGAAAACACGACCCATCTAATTGTCCAGCCATTAACTGGGAATGTTTTGTATGCAAAAAGAAAGGGCACACCAAATACGTATGCAGAAGCTCAATAAAGGTGGCTAATATTGAAGAAGAAAAAGAGGAAGAAGTGGAATTCCTTTCGTATTTGAAACACCTAGGAAATGCTAGTAATGAGGCCCCAGTACTAATGGAAGTTGTCATAGAGAAGAAAAAATTTGAATTCGAAGTCGATATAGGAGCTTGTCGTTCGGTATTACACATACGAAATTTCAGTCGGTTGCAGGAATTATGCAAAATTAAACCAGTTCAGTTTAAACTCAGAGTAGTCACAGGAGAATTTGTCAAGATAATAGGTGAGTCGCGAGTGAACGTGTGTATAAAAGGTAACTATTACGAAGGTACTAATCGATAGCTCGAACAAATTTACGCCACTGTTGGGTAGAAATTGGTTATCAGCAATAAATCCCGATTGGAGAAAATTAATGGGGCAAGTAGCGGAAGAAACAAAAATCAACCTATTACCAGAAATTGCTACAAATAGCGGAGAAATTGAGAAGTTAAGAAAGAAGTTAGTGGACTCATTTAAAGACGTATTCGATGAAGATTTGTCACGTCCAATGAAAGGATTCAAGGCCAGCATTCGACTTAAGGAAAACGCAAAACCGGTATTCCATAGGGCCTATGATATGCCCTATGCACTAAAGGCAAGAGTAGAAGAAGAACTAAAGCGAATGATCGAATCAAAAGTTTTAATAAAAGTAGATCACAGCGCATGGGCAAGCCCCATAGTGGTGGTACCCAAAAAAAAAAACAAAGACGTGAGAATATGCGTAGATTTTAAGCGTACGGTAAACCCAAATTTGGAGCCTAGTTGCAGCTCGATACCGACTCCAGCAGATATTTTTGCATCGTTAAGTGGGAGTAAGTACTTTACGGTTATAGACTTAAAAGGAGCATACCAACAAGTAGAGGTCGATGAGTCTTCAACAGAATTACTCACCATCAATACGCATTTAGGATTGTTTCGCTTCTTAAGATTGACATACGGTGTTAGTTCGGCGCCAGGAATTTTTCAGTCTCTAATAGAAGCAATACTAGCGGGAATACCAGGAACAAGATGTTATTTGGATGATATAATATCCACAAAATCTACTTGATATTTATTTTCTAGTTTCACGCCTTATGGTTAATATGTGGTAAATTTGAATTTTTTTTCAAATTTTAGAAATCATATATAGGGGGCAGTGCTCCTTTTGATTTCAACATGGCAGTAGTACTGTCTTTTAGAATTTTCTGTAATTATTCAAACTTCAAGATTCATGTTGACACGTGGCTGCACTTATTTTTATTTTTGGTTATTGGTAAGTCATCGTCATTATTTTGAATATTTTAGTCATTAATTGTTAAATTTGGTTCAAATATTATCTTGTTTTTCTAAATATTTTTTAAATTTTTCATTCAATTTAGAGTTAGGTACGACTGAAGATCTGCAAAAACAGTGAAAAGAAACAGGGCCTTATATCGTATTACTTATTTTAATTTTTAATGTTTAATTCTTTTATGGAAGTATTTCATTTTTAAATATTTTTAATCCGAACCTGTCAAGTGGTAATTAATGTCTTTTTGGTTTTTATAGTAACAATTTTTCTACGTGTTGTATTTCTTTACTTTACTGTTAAAACTTATTGTTTTAACGATTTGTTTAGTTCTGTTAAATCTTGAAAGTTAAAGCCGTTGTATGATTTATGTAAAAAGGATGTACCGTTTGTCTGGACGGCGGAATGCGAGAAAATTTTTCAAGAAAGTAAGGAAAAGAAAGAAACTACGAATATACCAGAAAAAGAAACTACGAATATACCAGAAGCATTATATTCGTTCAGTACAGTGGAATGCGCACCACTTAGTCACGTGGATGTGGCGGCGGTATCCAAGAAAGACGAAGTTATATCAAAAGTATTGGAACTCACTTGGAAGGGTTGGCCAGAATCGGTCAAAGACATAAAGTACAAGCCATACTTCGCGAAGCGGCAGGAGTTGTCGGCGGAAGCAGGTTGCCTTATGTGGGGCAACAAAGTAGTCATACCAGAAAAGATACGTCGGTCGGTACTAGAATTGTTTCACGATCAACACATCGGGGTGGTAAGAACAAAAATGCTAATGCGATCATACTGCTGGTGGCCAGGAATGAACGAAGACATCGAAACGTTTATTGCTCTATGTGGTCGTTGTCAAGAAGCGCAAAGTAATAGAACAGATACACCATTACGACCATGGCCTGTCGTAAACAATAACTTTCAAAGGGTTCATATCGATTTGTTCCACAAGTTTAACTACAATTTTCTGATTTGGGTAGATAGCAAGACCAAATGGATAGAAGTAAAGTTTCTAAACAGAGGAACCACAGCAAAAGAAATAGTTATCGCATTAAAGGAAATTATCTCAGTGGTTGGCTTACCGATGGAAATGGTTTCAGATAATGGCCCCCCCTTTAACTCTCAGGAATTTGTAAAATTCTGTCAATCTAACGGTATAAACCCGGTTAAGTCTCCCCCATATCACCCGCAGTCCAACGGTTTAGCAGAAAGGGGAGTGCAAACAGTCAAAAGATTATTATTAAATTACGCGATTATTATTAAATTTGTAACCTGATTTTTTACTGTATTGCTCAATATAAATTAAATACAACACAATAAAACAAAATTTATAATTTTTTAAGGTTCCACGTCTTTACACCTAAAACTATACACCTAAAACTTTTACACATAATCCACTTACACCTAAGTCATTACGCCTAAAGAATTTTACGACTAAGGTTTTTTACGCCTAACATCATGTACGCCTAAAACTTTTACAGCTAACCAACTTACGCCTAAGTCTATGGTTACATTAGATGCGTGTCGTACGATATTTTTCTCGTACGTACACGTACAATCACTTGAAAAATACAAACGTGTTTGTTTTGATGGGATGTCGGACGTCAAAAACCCGTCGCCAGTATAACCACTCCTATGCATTTTCAAGCGTTTGTTTTTATTTAAACCGTCGTACGTGATACCTGTACGTACGACCAAAATATCGTACGACACGCATCCAATGTAACCATAGAGTCTTTACACCTAAAAATTTTACGACTAATGCATATATGCTTTAAGCAGGTTGCCGGTTTCAAATTAATTTACTCCAATGAAATTGGTTTAAAATTGGGCGGATTTACATTAACAAAATTTACTTGTTGTTTAACGTCTAATTTCAAACCAATTTGATTGGTTAATACTTCGAGATCTTCGGTTTAATATTAGTAAATTTTTACTAGATTCTTAAAACGGATGGACTTATAGTAATTACAATTCATATTTGATTTTTTTCGACAACAAATCACCTTTATTTAACCCTGAAACTGCACCTTTATTTTTCGTTGCTTACTATAATTTATATGGAACTTGTGCCGACCGACCGTGTGATACTCTGACAACACTCTTGCTTTTACCACTTTTACTATGTGCTTACCTTACGAGAAGTGCAGATTAAATTTAATTTTATTTTTTTGCTTGTATTATGTATGTTGTACTATGTAATATGTAATGTTGTTATCTTTTTAAATAAACAAAAATATAAATGCATTAGTCGTAAAATCTTTAGGTGTAATGACTTAGGCGTAAGTGGATTAGGTGTAAAAGTTTTAGGCGTATGTGATGTTAGGCGTAAAAAACCTTAGTCGTAAAATGCTTTAGGCGTAAAGGTTTAGGCGTACTGACTTAAGTAAGTGTTTTAGGTGTAGTGGTGTTAGGCGTAATGACGTAATACCTTTTTTAATTAATTTTCAATTTTGAATAATAAAAAAATTTAACAAAATGGGGATGATTTCACGCACATTAGGTAACGCCCTCATAATTTTCAGAATGATTTGGTTCAAAAATTTCATCTATTAAAAAGTAAGTTATTTATTTTTTAAGAAAAATTTTCAATATTCTCATTTTTTAGCAAAACAGCAACTACTTTTTAAATATTTTAGGAATTTTTGTTAGTATTATTATTTTCAGATATACTTTTTTTTCAAAGTAGTCATTTGAAAAAAAAAGTAATCTATTGTTTCTAAATTTTGTAATAATTTAATTATAAAAAAATTAAGGTTTGTTTACTAGGAGCGGCATATGCTGTGTATAGCGGCATAAAAGTTGGCGTCAACCTTATGCTACTTACATATGAAAGAAAACAATTAACAAAAATAATTTATAAATTTGTTTGAAGTTAGGGGATGCAAGAACCTTTTAGCTCGAAGAACTATAAAAATAAAGCCCGTTCCTGTTAGTATACAGTGTGACCAAAGGCCGTTTTAAATGGTATACGTGTATTGTAGTGTATTGATGCTTTAGTTCAGCTGCGCACACTGAAAGTCAATCGAGTTCCACTTTGAACCGTAGTGGAGCGGTAGTATTTTTTGGCATTTATAACTCTATGTTTGTTGATCCTGTTTTATAATTGTGACTGACAATTACTATAAATTTCTTGAAGGTACTTTATTTAATATAATTGAATTAATTAATGTGATTTCGTGTGTATATTTGTTGTAGTGTAGATAATAAAAAGAACTATCAAGTCATCGTTAGGAAGATGGCGGACCAGCCGGAAGATTCTACAGGCAAAAAGGATGGGTCAGATAATGCTGACGATAAGCCGAACAATAACATTACCGTAACTGTTAAAACTCCCAAAGAAAAAGAAAATATTGAAGTAACCGAAAATGCAACTATTAAAGAGGTATGTGGTCAACATAACCTATAATCGGTACCATTCATATACGTGTCGTTTAGATGCTAAAAATTAAAAATTTTCATGTGTAACTTAAATAAAACCCATTTTAAGTGCATTTCAAGACATTATAGTCACCTTGAGACGTTTAGTTTTTATTTATAAGGACTTCGTACAAGAAAACATTTTCATAGTTCTTCAATTACTTCAACAATTTTTGTTTACATAGATTAATTATCATTAAATTATTATTTGTTTAAGTTCAAAGAACTCGTTGCAAAAAAATTCAATGCTGAAATTGACCAGTTATGTCTAATTTTTGCTGGAAAAATTATGAAAGATCAAGATACTCTTCAAACTCATAATATTAAAGATGGGTTAACTGTTCATCTTGTGATAAAAACTGCTCCTCGTGCTACTGATTCTGGACCTTCACGACCGCCAGGTAATTTGAGTTGTTTTTAAAATTGCCTCTTAATGATAAACCTACAGAAATTTTAACTTGAAATTCCTACTCATTGTTGATTATTTAAGATACCTACTTATTTGTTAATCGTAATATGAATATTGCATTCTTATTAACTGATTATTTGTGCATGTGATCACAATATTGCTAAATCAATTTTCATTTATTGACGTTTCTAATTTATGCAACTTGAAAAATTGCAAACATCACTTACATGAATGTGCCATATTTTAATTTTATAATTGCTAATTTAATTAAAATATTTCCGAGTAAAGTACAACTGTTAAAAAAAAATCATTAATTTCACTTATTAAAACTATTTTAAACTTTTAAAGGTTCCATTAATTATAACTAGCAAATTTGATTTGCATTTCGTTGCATCATAATTTTTACATTTTTTGTTTAAAATATTTCCTTTTATAATTGGCAATATATTATTTGTTTATATTACTTAGCTGACATAAGTGCTACTCCATACAATTTGGGTGGTCTAGGAGGTTTGGCTGGATTGGAATCTTTAGGTTTGGGATCTGTTAATTTTATGGAATTACAAAACCGAATGCAGTCGGAATTGCTGGGCAATCCCGAACTACTTCGTCAAGTATTGGATAATCCTCTAGTGCAACGCTTAATGAACGATCCTGAAAATATGCGTACTCTTATAACCAGTAATCCTCAAATGCAGGAATTAATTGAACGTAATCCTGAAATAAACCACATGTTAAATAATCCTGAATTATTACGTCAGACAATGGAACTGGCACGCAATCCGTCGATGTTACAAGAATTAATGCGAAGTCATGATCGTGCTATTAGTAACCTTGAAAGTATTCCTGGGGGATATAATGCATTGCAACGGATGTACCGTGATATTCAGGTTAAAATTTATATTACTTCAAGTTTTTATTTTTATAACGCATTTTTAATTGTTAGGAACCTATGTTGAATGCTGCAACAGAACAATTTGGCCGCAATCCATTTTCTGGATTAGTTGATGGTACATCAGCAGCAAATCCACAACAGGGAACAGAAAATCGTGATCCATTACCAAATCCTTGGTCGGCAGGTGGTGGACAACCAGCTCCTGATTTGACAAATTCCACAACTCAACAACGTCCTTCTGCGTTAAACAATCCATCAATGTCAAGCTTGCTGCAACAGATGTCAGAAAATCCACAATTAGTACAGAATATGTTATCAGCACCTTACACACAAAGCATGATTCAAGCCTTAGCTGCGGATCCTAATATGGCAAATGCTATTATAAATCACAATCCATATTTACAAGAAAATTCAGCAATTCCGCAACAAATGAGATCTATTATGCCGCAACTTTTCCAGCAAATGCAAAATCCTGAATTACAAAATATAATGGGCAATCCTCAGGCTCTTAATGCACTTCTGCAAATTCAACAAGGGATGGAAACGTTGCGTCAAACAGCTCCTAATGTAATGAATACTTTGGGAATAAGTCAACCTGGATTTTTACCGACGCCCACTACCACTACTGCTACAGATTCCACTACAACTACTAATACATCTACTACTACTACAACAACACCACCAACAACTACTTCAGGATCTGCAGGAGATACTACAACTGCGCAACCAAGGTTACAAACTAATGATTCCTTTTCGGAAGTAAGAACTTTTTACTGAATTATGTTAACAATTTATTTTTTTAATGAAATTTTTTAGTTTATGGCTCGTATGGTTGCTGGTCTTGCAGTACAACAAGATGCTACTTTACCTCCGGAACAACGTTATCGTGATCAATTAGAACAATTGGTTGCTATGGGCTTTACAAATCGTGAAGCCAATATACAAGCCTTAACAGCAACATTTGGAGACGTAAATGCAGCTGTTGAAAGGTTATTGCAGACGGGGAATCTATTTAGTTAACCTATATCAAATTGATTTTTAAATTGCAAATGATATGGTCGGTTAAATTTTAATTGTGACCAACATTTACATTGATTTCGATATTTAAATTTATATATATGAACATATATATATTTTTACATATTTTATTTCAATTTCATTTTTATTGCTTTTTACTATAAACTACACATTTTATATGTTAATTTATAGTGGGATATAAAAAATTATTTTTAATAATAATAATAATTGCTCCAGTTTTTGAAATTTTTTTTACTTTTTTTTTAATTGTAACAAAAATTTCTTTAAAAAATATTTTAAATTTAAAGAAACTAATTATTCCATTAATTCATGTCATATGTTGTAATTACTAGTTACATGTATCCAAAGAGCATATAAAAAGATTTTTTGTTGTTTTAACATCTTTTACTGAAAATTGGTTATCTATAACTGAAACTATTGGGCTCGTGATATAGGGTGTCTTTTATCATTTTCATGAAAAGTTGTGTATTTTACATTTCATTGTAAAAAAACTTCAAATTCTGTATAGCATTACAACTGTTTTGTTAACTAAGGAACGTATGGCATGATAAAGTTTATTGAACAACAAAGTGGACAATTTCTGTGTAGAATAATATGCGCAGTGCGCAATTCCCTTAAACTTGTTTCTGTGCAGAAATTGTACAGTTTTTTGTTTAACAAATGATTGCATCATATCATACATTCCTAAAAATCGTTGCCCTTAGCATTTGGCAATAATTAATTGATATTTGTAGTGTGAAGCTGCCTATTTTAGTAGCCAAATAAAATTTTAATTGAGAAATTGTATATAATATGCCTCTGGTTACAATTTGTAATGCTATTGGAATATGGGAAGTTACTTCACATTTAGTATTACACTTATTATTTATCATTTGAAGTTTTGACAAATTGATACAAACAAAAGTTAAATAAATGATCACAAAATGTTTTAATTATTTTCCTTAATTCCTTTGGAAACATTGTTTTGTTCAAATTTGACTTACTTTGTACAATTTCATATATACATTGATTTTATTTGTAGTAATTTCAAATTATTTACTGCGGTTTGAATTCCACGTTAAACTGTAGGTCATTAATATTTGATCTGATGTGTTGATCTCAAATGTACTGGGTACATACTATTTTTAGGTGAATTAAAAAGATCGAAATCTGGTTTAAATATTTTAGATTTTAAAATTTCAATATTGCCAAAAAACTCAAAATTGAAAGTCCGATGATTACAAATCACCTAAATGCAAAACTACAGTAAAAGCTGGATTATGTAACAAGCTTAGGGGGAGCCAACGCTACATAATCTAATGTGACATAATTCTTAAAACAAATGATGAATGATCTTAGTCCAGCATTTCTTAACGTGGAGCGTGGGCATATCGAAAAGAAGAAAAATAGTTATTGCATGAGAGGGGAACACGATGGAATTTATGGTTGAAATTGTATCTTAAATACCGCAAAGTTGAGAAACGCTATCTTAATCTAATTCCGAGTTATAATAATAAACTTCAAGGAATTTGCTAGCTCAACTACAATTAATTTAAGCAATTAACAGCAGCTAAACCTTATCAATAAATGTGCTATTTTTAAAATTTTAGTTTTACTTTTTAGAACATTTATTAAAAATTGCCTGATATTAGCATCTTAATTATATTTTATAGGGATGTCATTCTATATGTATTTTGTTTTAGTAATTTATTGCTTTTATTGAAATATTATTCAGCATTTTTTTACTTTTTTAGTAATACCTCTGCTTTATAGATGTTTGAATCTCTTAATTTATAATATTTGTTTTACATTTTTTATCATTGTGCTTGTTTTAATTTTTTTATCATTGCAAATGTTCTATGAAACCCATATATTTCTACATCATCTAGTGCTACATAGAATAGCTATTTATTAAATTATATTTGTAGTGCGATTATTGATTCTTTGGAAACTATCTCATTTTTCTGAGAACTCTTAAATTTATTTCATATTTTATATTATTTATTAGCCTAGTAAGTTGGCTGATCAACTGATCACACTAAGTTACCTGGTTTGAGTTTCGTGTTAATGTCAGTTGACATTTAAAACCGTTGGTTCCTCTGATTGTTGATTGCCAGCTTGAACAATAAAAAAGGATATATTTGATTTTGCAAAAGTTTTTTGATACTTTTGAAAATGTTTTATTTGTTTACCTTCTTTTTAAAATGCTGTATTTTTTGCTTAAACTTACACATATTTAAACTTCATATATTCGTAATTGATTTAAATTAATTTTACAATAAAAATATATATTTTGAAAAATCAATTAATTAGCAAGATTCTTATGTGGCTGAAGCTAGATTCAGATTTGAATTCAAACCCAGATTTACTTTTTCACAGTGGACCAGCTAAATAGTCACTATGTAAATAATATTTGATAGACGCGCCTTCCAATTGCAAATTCTACAAACCTAATACTACCCAAGCGTAAAACCACGTTCTAACAATGAATTGTACTCTACATTAAAAATTTACCCAAATTGAAATTTTGGGTTATTTGTAACTCCAACTAGAATATTTATTAAAATCGAAGTGGGTTAGATTCTAACCAATCTCATTAAATCATAAATATTCCGCCCGACTAGAAGAAATAATTTTTAATTTCCCCAGTGCCGTCCTTGGGGGTACATTTGCGACTCCAAGCTAAATTATTAAAAAAAATCGAAGTGTGTTAGATTCTAACCAATCTCATTAAATCAGAAATATTCCGCCCGACTAGAAGAATAAATTTTTAATTTCTTCAGTGCCGTCCTTGGGGGTAGATTTGCGACTCCACGTTAAATTATTAAAAAAAATCGAAGTGTGTTAGATTCTAACCAATCTCATAAAATCAGAAATATTCCGCCCGACTAGAAAAAGCAATTTTTAATTTCTCCAGTGCCGTCCTTGGGGGTAGATTTGCGACTCCACGTTAAATTATTTAAAAAAATCGAAGTGTGTTAGATTCTAACCAATCTCATTAAATCAGAAATATTCCGCCCGACTAGAAGAATAAATTTTTAATTTCTCCAGTGCCGTCCTTGGAGGTAGATTTGCGACTCCACGTTAAATTATTTAAAAAAATCGAAGTGTATTAGATTTTAACCAATCTCATAAAATCATAAATATTCCGCCCGACTAGAAAAAGCAATTTTTAATTTCTCCAGTGCCGTCCTTGGGGGTAGATTTGCGACTCCACGTTAAATTATTAAAAAAAATCGAAGTGTGTTAGATTCTAACCAATCTCATTAAATCAGAAATATTCCGCCCAACTAGAAAAAGCAATTTTTAATTTCTCCAGTGCCGTTCTTAGAGGTAGATTTGCGACTCCACGTTAAATTATTTAAAAAAAAAAATAACGTTTCGCGCCGAAACGTCCCATCCCGGTTTTTAACGGCTCAAAATCAAAAGTTTGTAAAATAAAGAAAGGGGTTCCACCAATCTCATAAAATCATAAATATTCCGCCCGACTAGAAAAAGCAATTTTTAATTTCTCCAGTGCCGTCCTTGGGGGTAGATTTGCGACTCCAAGATAAATTATTTAAAAAAATCGAAGTGTGTTAGATTCTAACCAATCTCATAAAATCAGAAATATTCCGCCCGACTAGAAAGAGTAATTTTTAATTTCCCCAGTGGCGTCCTTGGGGGTAGATTTGCGACTCCAAGCTAAATTATTAAAAAAAAATAGAAGTGTGTTAAATTCTTCTTTTCCTAATCTTTGGAAGCAAGCTAAAGTTATGGAAAATTTCGGAAAGAAATATACACTTCTCGTATAATTTTATTTTAGGGCTAACCGGTTTCGTGAAACTAATTCACATCATGAATTTAAATTTTAATTTGTTTTGACGCTTAATTATTTTATCAAAATTAGTATTTGAAAGAAAATCATGTTTTTAGTCGTTTGTTTGTTTTAATTGACGTAGAGCTCTGATGATGTGAATTAGTTTCACGAAACCGGTTTTAGCCCTAAAATAAAATAAAATTATACGAGAAGTGTATATTTCTTTCCGAAATTTTCCATAATATTATTACTCGTAGATATAGCCGATATTAATTTAATCAAGCTAAAGTTGTTCCATTTCCTAAAATTTCAAATCAATCAAAGTTATCTGATCATCGTCCAATTAGCGTACTTCCGTACTTGTCAAATGGTTTAGAAAAAGTTATTTTTCTTCAATTGCAAGAGCATAATGAACAAAATTGTTTGCTTTCAAATTTTCAGCCTGGTTTTAGATCAAGATTTAGCACCACCACTGCTTTAATAAAGGTAACGGAGGATATATGTCGTGGTAGTGGAGGTTCAATGTGTACCGTTATGGTGTTACTTGATTTTTCAAAAGCATTCGATAGCATTCCACATCAAGTACTGCTTGATAAACTTGCTCATTTCTTTCATTTTGCGCCATCTGCAATTAATCTCATCAGAAATTTTTTATCTGATAGATCTCAAGTAGTTGTTTTTAACCGGTCTACGACGTTTCGGCGCGAAGACGTTTCGGCGCAAAGACGGTTCGGCGCAAAGACTTTTCGGCGCGAGAATAAAATATTTTAAAAAGAAATAAAAAGAAAGATAATGTGGAAAAATTTAAACATTAATAGATAAATAATATATATAATAAATTTATTAAAATTAATACACATGTATAAAAAATAAAAAAATGTTAAGGATTCATTTCGTAATTATACGATAATCCTCGCAGATAGTCGATTATATTATAATATAATAAAACACCTTCACAACAAATTATTTACTTAATACAGTGTTGGGTACAATTATTATAAACAATATTAGATAATATAATTTAAATTAACAAGTTTGTATAGTACAATAAAAAGATAAAAAATGTAATAATTTCATTAAATTTCAAATATCTAAATTAGTATTAATTATAATCATTATACAGTATAATCTTATAATTATATTATAATACTGTTGGTGGCGGCACTTGCTCACCACCCTCACCACTGAGTTTGTTGGCTAAGAGGTAGTGGGGTGTTGAAATACCTGATATGGGAGGATAATAAGCAACAATTTCCTATTGCATTGCGTATCTTTACTATTTATCAATCAACGATATAATGTATTTTATTCTTAAACGGTACCAACGAGGAATTTTAAACTGTAATCCTTTGTAAAATGTGTCGTTTAAAAGATACGAGGTTTTCAAAATAATCAAAAGAAAAATCTTGATTTTTTAAATATTTTTTTACTTACTTTAATTCATAACTCGAAAGCCAATAAAATTAAATAAAAAGAATTTGGTAACACAGTAGTTACATTAACTTATTTTCTATACATGTATAGTTTTAATATATTTATTATTTATATTACTTATCTATTAATGTATCAATTTAAAGTAGATCAAAAATTTTAAAATATTTTATTTTCGCGCCGAAACGTCTTCGCGCCGAAACGTCCCATCCCGGTTTTTAACGGCTCAAAATCAAAAGTTTGTAAAATAAAGAAAGGGGTTCCACAAGGTTCCATAAAAAGTCCAATTATGTTTTCAAGTTATATTAATGACTTTGTTTCATTATTAAAGTGCTTATATCATTTGTATGCTGATGATTTACAAATAAGGTAGTAGATGGGAATTCGCCCATGTTGATAATATGCCCGCAGTAACTGAATTTTCACTTAATTTAAATTTAATGTACAAGTAGCCACGAAACAAACTCAAATACATTTAAATATTTTGCAAGAATACTTTGACAAATGGAAAATTAAATTAAACACAGAGAGTATTGTTTTTGCTAGAAAAAGAACAAATAACAATGTTTTTCAACATCATAAATCATTCCAGAAACAACAGTTAAATATCTAGGAGTAACTCTGGACAGCAGACTTAACTTTGAACAACATCTCCAAAGACGCAAACAGCTTGCCTATGCCTGTTGAAAGGAAAATTAATGACCAGTAAACAAAACTATTATACTATATAAAACTATATTGAGACCAACATTGACATACTAGTCCAAGAGCTGGTAACACTTTTTTCGGTACGTGTTTTATTCACTTGGAAATTTTACACAGTGGTACCTTGATGATAGGTAAATAAGAAATTTAATATCTGGTTGACATTTTGCAATACAGGAGGTACCGCGCAAAGAGTAAATTTGTAAAAAATAATGTAGCAAAATATATGTTTTATTCACGCTGCAATTCTAATGGCGTTTTAATTACATATATTTAGGAATTCTTGCAAAAAAACAGACACTTTTGTTGGTGTTTCGGAAGCTGTTGAACGATGAGTGGCATGACGCGACAATAACGAACGTGTTGTACGTTCCTAACTTAAGAAAGAATCTTTTTTCAGAAGGTGCACTTACTACGAAAGGAATGAAAATTGTAAAGGAAAATACAGATGCCTACATTTACAACAAAGAAAAATTAGAAGCCCATGCAATTCGCAAGAACAACAATTTATATCAAATGGAATTTAAAACCGTAAGCAATTACGAAGTGAATATTGTAACCGACGAGGACAAGATAATGCAGTGGCACGAACGCCTTGCACATATCAACTTTAAATTAATAAAAGAAATGATTACAAATGGTATTACAAATTTATTTTTAGTAAAAATTTAAGTAAAACATTAAAAACAATAATGCTAAAAGCACTCAGTTTAAAAATATTAGTTTAATTGTTAATACTTAATAATAAATTAGGGTTTATTACATTTTCTACAACCTTAAGAGACAGCAACAAAATATACAATAAATAACACATTTTATAAATAATCATCATGTCCAAAATATTCAATCTTCTGTTTGTTCCATTATAAATAATTCATTTCGAGTTGGTGTACCACACCATCGTTCTTTTCGATCTCAAGGTAGATTTAGGTGTGGAGCATTTATAGGTGTTTTAGAATCGTTATGCTCACGTAATACTTCTCTTGCATGAACTACGTTTCCTTGCAAGGGCATATATAAGACGTGGTTCCTACATCTTTTTTGAGCGGTTTTTCTCCGGGAATTAATCGTGTACGCATGCTATCATCAAAATCTATTATGCCACTCTGAAATGATAAGATATTTAAAAAAATTTCAAAAAAAAGAAAATTCACCAACCTTAAGATCGTCTTCTTTAAATTGTTTCGGACTGTTAAATTGTGTTTCAGCAGGATAAGAAGATTTGAGATGAGGTGGACACATTGAATTTCCCCACTTTAATTCTGATAAGCGACTAACATTTGAGTCTCTCCCTGAGGGTAAAATACAACGACCTTTTTTTAAATCGGCAAAATATTTATTGTTAAGGGGGCCGTCACTAGCGTGGGCGATCACCTCACACTTTATTTCAGAATAATTAAAAAGAAAGTGGCGGTGCGCTGTATATAAAAGCTGAACTATTTTTTCTTTGCTACTTACCAAGAATTAATTGAAACTTAGCTAGTTTTATCTTGTTTCTCAAAATAGAAATGCATGGTAATAATAATATTATACCATGCATTGCAGTGATTATAATAGTATACATACTTTACGATGCTATATTATGTTTTTCTAATATTGAGTAATTATTAACTGAAAAATAATATTTTTTAACGAATTTTTATTTATAATTAATAGTTTTTGTTGAATAAAACTCTGTTTTAATAAACCGATTGTTATAATTAAACAATAATGCATTATGTTCAGAGTCCACCTTGACCATGGGGTATTATCTGTAAATTTAACAAAAATATTTAATTACCTGAATATTAAAAGTTCTTTCCCTAAAAACTAGTCGACCGATAACAGTTGTTTTATTTCATCCGCTTCCCTTACACCCGCGAATCTCCTAATATTTAATTACCTGTGTTATTATTTTATCATGTAATTTATTATCTCGCTATGAACACTGACCTGCGCAATATAAAAACCCGCCAAGATTTTATCATGTGATGATGTAATGCATCATATTATATTCTTCCTTTCTTCCACATACACAATTAAATTGACTGACTTAGCATAAGAGCTTGAATTGAACTTCGCAAAAATTTAATAATATTTTACAATTTTTATTTATAATTTATAATATTTTTTATTTCAAACATAAAAAGAAATGGATTTCGTACAAAAATTATTTCAAATTATAATAATATCAAAATAATTCACATTTTATTAGCTTTCTGTTAATGCTGTTATCTCTTTTTTTTTAATAGCGCCCTTTTACGGGTTCTAATTTTTGATTACCTTCGGATTATAAATATATTGCATCTAACCCTTCATTTTTGCAAGTTTCAGCCTTTAAGCCCGACGTGTCCACATAAGTCAAAATAATTTCAAGAAAGCACTGTACTATTTATATAGCATAATATTTAATATTATAAAAATAGTATACGGTTGACCTTTGATAACGTATACAGTCGTATGATAACGCACAATCAGCATACCCTTCCCACACACGTATATTATGAATGATTCTTATTTTACCTGCTAGTATTATGCAATTAGCAAAGTTTAAAACCATTGGTAGCATTTATAATCAGCGCCGTTGCTGAAGAAATAGACAAACTATTACACAATAAAATTTAATTTTTTTTCTTGTAATACGGCAGATTTCTATCAAATATTTCAAGTAAATTCGCCATAAGAAGAAATATTGTACTATCAATTTATATTTGCTCTAGTTTCTACAAAAATGCATATAATGCTACCAAAATTTTTTTCAAGTTAGATGGAACATGTGTGCTGGATGTGATCTACTTTTTATACTTCTATTTATTAAAGTAATGTTTATAAAAATTATTAAATGGCTACATTTGTGGTTAAAAAAATTGTAAATTTAACAGCAAAATTTTTAATATTTACGATGTTCTGATCGTAATAAAAACTAGCTAGGGTCCGAGAGCCAACTTTTAGCTTTTAAATGGTTCCAAATTTGGTTTCTAAAAGTTCTTACTTTTTCTTCCTAAGCAAATACAATGACACCATATCGTCCATATATTTAACATAGGCGTGACGCCAACCTTAAAAGGATCGTCTTCTTCATCTTCCATTTCTAAATTTTGACCTAGTACAATATAATTTTTTGTGTTACAAAATGACGTGCAAAAATTTAATTTGCTTACCCAAGTGTGGTTGTATGGTATTTCGTTTAGAACTGGAATTATCTTCTGTAATACTTCTAAGTAAAGTAGAAGCTCTTTTATCTTCTTTAGGTTTCTGGTGTGAAACTCCGGAATTCCATTCAATAATCAATTTGTCCGTTATAGATGAAATCGACTCACGAGAATTGCAAAATTCGCACCCATGCTTTTCAGTAGCAATTTGACTTAATTGTCTACTTTTATCCAACTTGATGGCTTTCAAAGCTTGCTTTAGTTTCTCAATGGTGTTTAGTAAATCCGCCTAAAGTTAAGATGTGAAATTGCAAAGTTTATTAGTATAGTCAAATAATACCTTTTCTTGCTGTTTTTTGCTTTTGTATTTCTTGATTAAATTCATCTCGATACAATTCGATCTAAAAACCCAAACCATGAAAAAAGCTTTTATTAACTTAAAATTAATAAAAAAAAATAAAAAACAAAAAGTTTTTGACATTTGCTTACCATTTTTTTCTTCATTTTTTCCAATTTTGCTTCGTATTCAATTCTCACTTCCTGTAAACCCTGTTGTCTTGAAGTACGTTCTTTTCTCAATTCCTCCAAGTCTTCACGATCTCGCATCTTTTTGTATAGGACAGTGTCAATTTCTGTTTTCAATTTATTGTTTTCCTCTAAAATTTTTTTATAAGCTTCTTCAGTAAATTTGTAATCCCTCAATTCTAAGTTACGCTCCTCGAGTAACTTTTTTAGCATAGAATTATCCAAAGCCAACTTGGAATTATAACCCATAAGATTTCCATAGGCTTCGCGCAATTTTATCACTTCAATTTCCCATTTTCTGCTCGGCTCTATTTTTAGATCTGTAATTTCTTGAGGAGTTTGACATTTGTACTCTTCATACTCTTTGGCGAGTCTTTCATATTCAATCCTGACGTCGATATAGAAAGGTTTAAGTTATCGGTCGCATTGTCTGGAAATAAAGAAATCGCAATATCGGAACCCCGTCAAGTATATAATTGGAGAAGAATATGCCATCATCATTTTAAAGAATGTTTCATCTTGAGCAACAACAATTTACGATCTGATGCTTTCCCAACTGAATTTTTGTCAAGTAAATATTACGTTTTATTTTACTGTTATTTAATTGTAAAATAATGTTTCATTTTAGTTCGTATTGTCAGGGAGTAAGAAGATATCGAAATGGGTCAAGAAGAGGATGAAACTGAAATTTGGCGAAGTTAGAATGATGCCTAAATTAACTGATTATCACGTTGTTCCAAACCTGATAAAAAAATGAAAGCTTCTTTTTGCACCCAGGTCTTCAGCGGTGCGGTTTCTCTTGCTATTGTCATGGCTACATCAAGTATGTGTATTAAGTGAGCTTATTTTTGAGAAAAGTTTTACTTAATTTATTATTTTATTTAGGAACGACCTATGAGTGTAATGGTGAAACGTTAAAGTTGAAACCAGAAGCAAAACAAACTGCAAAAGTGATCGACTTCTTCGACAAATTGTTTGACAGCGTTAATGGTCATGTCGAAGTTGAAGTTCTAGGCAAAAAGTTGCGAACCTGCGTCACCGACAAATCTCATCATCTTAAATTTTGGAAGAGAGCTATTAAAATTTTTGAGACGATGATATATATTGAAAAAGATGACAATGACGATACAAACAGGAATGAGAGGCCCAAAAGGAAGTTCACGCCACCAACCATAAGAAATTGGATTGCTACGCTACAAGTAATTTATAAAATAATTCTAATATAAATAATTAATGTTTCATATCTTGCAATTTTCAGTGCTTTATTGACATTCACTCAAACATGAAAGTTTTTGGTTTCAAGAGAAACTTACTGTATAGAGAAAGAAGTGGGTCCTTGATAACATAATGGAATTTTCAGATTTTCTTCGAAATTGTAACACATTACATTGCATTTAATGGTTAAAACGCATATAGTAACTATATTATAATCGTGGGAAATCGTGAAGTTGTATCTTGCTCGGAGCTTTATTTTAAACTTTTTAATCTAACGTAAATGTTTTTTAATTAAAAAGAATTCATAATATTTTTTAATTTTTTGAAGTGTTAAAACAAATTTTCCAATCAACGTCTTGTGGTGTCTCATTAAAAATTTTTGATCACGTAGTCACGGTTACTCCGTACCGCAAATTTTGGAAGTTTAAATTATGTTAAATAAAATCTGAAATCTATTTTTATTTGATTTCTAATCTTTAAATATCTAATCAAAATATAGAACACATTCAATTACTTGCAAAAAGTAAAAATCATTCACCAAATATAAAATAAAAATGTATATCCTACAATAACCGAACTGATGCACTCAAAATAAAAAAAAAAATTGAAAATTGAAAATTGAAAATTGTAAAAATTACTCCAAAAAGAAGTTGGCTTTATTTCATGAGACCGATTCCGAATGACACTATATGACACAGTATCAATCGAAAACAATGCAACAAAATAGAAAAATGTTATATAAACAAAAACGTAAATAAAAAAATGTAGATTACTCGAAGAGGTAATCTTATTATGATTTTCTTTGATAAGTTAATTTAAATTGATATAAAAGATCATTTTCAAACGAAAAGATAAACTTTTATATAGATATATATATATTGCGATTTTTTTACAGCTCAGGCCGTTTCACGCATCCTAAACGCCATTTTTTTTTATTTAACCACTCGTTCTCACTCAAGTTTCTTCTTCTCATGGCTTCTTGCACCTCTTCATTCCATTCCCTTGCAGGTCGCCCTCTCTTTCTCCTCTGTGATGGAATCCACTGCCAAATCTTTAGATGTCACTTGTGAGCTTGCATACGCTTCAAATGTATGATACTATAAAATGTATCAAGTTTATTAATAAATAATGTAAATTTTTTTATTTTAAAGTTTGTATTATTTGAATTTTTATCAATTTTAATCGCACTCAAATTTGATAATAATATAACTACTGTAACCGATTGCGATTATTTTATTCAAAGTTAATTAGATCTTCTTGTAATTTATGTCCAGATTTTTTATGTAAACACGTAAAAATAAATTAATTTACACATTTGAATGACGCTTAAAATGAAATCTGAAATTCGAACATGCTACAAAAATTAAAATAAACCAAGCCAGTACTCCGAGTTGCGTTAAAAATTTTCATACTTTTCATACAATTTTATACGGTTTAATTAAAACAGAACTTTTATAGATATACAGTCAAAGAGGCACCTTCGTAATATTTCGTACTTATGATGATCCTACCTTCTAGCACCCAAATACGAGCGGAAACGTTGTGGCACCCTGAATTGGGGCTACAACGTAAATACGGGTGCCGTGGCGGTGATATGAATAATAAGCAAATGTAAAAAATCCATATCATAGACAAGGAAAAGTTTTAACAAGAAAATGGGGAGTCGAACCTACTTTCCCCATAAAACGGCAATCAAAAGTTAAAAAATATTTTGATTAGCTTTCGATTTCCATTTTCAAAATCTAGATAATTCGTTTAAAATTAATGTATTTTATTTTACATTAGACATTCTAATACAACGCCTTGAGATTTGTTTTGAGAGTTTTCAAACTTTAACTTAAACGAAATTAAAGAAAATTTTGTGATTCTT
The DNA here is from genome assembly GCA_947369205.1 of Cantharis rufa. NCBI lineage: Eukaryota > Metazoa > Arthropoda > Insecta > Coleoptera > Cantharidae > Cantharis > Cantharis rufa. The sequence continues at coordinate 14,751,449 of OX376309.1, read as the reverse complement.
ATAACTTAGAATCATTCTAAAGATGAAAGAAGTCGAAGCAATTCAATGCTATGTTTTGCTTCAGAAAAAATATTGTGATGTTCTCAATAATAATCTTCAAAATTAATACTTTGTTTTTTTAGAGCCCCGATTTGTATATTAGCTTACGGGTCCTAGCTACTCTTTCACCGCCACTGGTGCCACTTCGACCATATATATGTGAATTTGGTGCCTAAATGTCATATTTTAAATATATTATAATATAAAGAAAGGAAGTGAAAAAATATATATATCTAACACAATTTGAAAATATGACTGTCCTAAAGCAAGAAAATATTTTCTTATTTATTTGAATGAAATAAATCAGAACCAACTAATCAAATAATAATAAGATTTAATAATGAATGTATTGATAACATTGATTATATAACAATAAGTATTCGTTGATAATATATATATAATACTGATTAATATATACATATTTTTCTTAAATTGACAATGGTGCAAATGCAAAAGATCACGAAATAATATGTTACTAAGCCCTTATTGAATCGGACTTACCTTATGCAAATACTGAAATACTGAAAACAATTAAGGTGGCAAACAAATATCCAAGTTTTGCAAAATAAACCATCTTAGTCTGAGATTCTGCGGAAGTCGAAATATAGTACACACAGTATAACAGTAATATGTAAAATGTAGTAAATTATTGTTTTTCAATTTTAATTTTTTCCATTTTTAACCAGCTTTGAAATTAGATATTTCTATTTATTTACGGAAATAAGTTTAATTATTCAATGTTACCCTTGAAATTCAAACAGCTAATAAGCAAAATACTTCCTTGTAGCAGAAAAATTCAAACGTTGCAAAAAGAATTTAATATAAAAACGCGTTCGATTTCTTCAATTGTTAGAGCTAAAGAAACCCATTTAGTAAGTAATACGAGATGTTGAGTTTTGTTGTGTTATCAGCCGTTTTGGTTACAATTTTTTCAAACGTAAGTATTTTTTATCTTTCACATAAAAGAAAAGATAAAATCAGGAGGAAGTCCTAAATTGTGAGAAAGAACATTTTAATTGTTAAAAATTTTCAGGAAGTCTTATCAGATGGCATGGGTGCTGGAATACCAACTAAGGAAGAACAACTTAAAATTCTTAAGAACATAGAAGAATTATTCAATGAAGTCGAAATTTTAGTCACCGAAGAAGGAGTGGCAACCGATTTAGCGGTTATTAAGGACAGCCAAGCCACCGTTGATAGAGGTCTTGAATATTTAGCCATAATGGAAGATTACGCCTTATTGAGTAAGTCTCATAACAATCTTATTTAAATTTGTTACAACCGTAATTTCTCTAGAATTATCTTGCTCATCACCTACTGGAAGTTGCGATAAAGTAAAGGAAGATATCGAAAAAGCAGCAAGAGAAGGTGAAAAGCATTTGAACTATTGCGTGAAAGAAGCTACCAGCAATGTTCACAACAATACCAAAATTGTTACAACTGCAACCGATGATGCAATGAATAGAGGTAAACTTCTTATGGAATTATTAACAAAATGTTCTAAAAAACCAGGATTACAACAAATTTCCTGTTATAAAAAAGCCGTAACATCCGATGTGTTTCCATTGAAGTCAATTATATTAGATACAATGCAAACTCATAAAAATGGGCATATGGAATCTATAGCAATAAGAAGCAATGTCGCCGAATGCGTAGATGAAGCTCTAAAAATTTGTCACGATAAACTTTCAGAAATTTTAAGTAACGCCGATGGCATGTGCGCATAATATAATTATTGTTAATGGTGAAATAATTTAATATTTATTGATGTAAATTTGTCTCAATAAACGTGTATTGCATTTTATTTTTCTTTTTCCTTTTTTCCTGTTTTTGTATCTGTACCCTCTATATCTGAAATTGTTGCTTACAAGCCTTACAAGCAATACAACAACTTTTTAGTCATAGATAGGTCTTTAGAAAGTTGCATGAGAAGTTTTAATTTTTTTACTACCATTTTTATCCTTGCCAGATACAGGGTTAATAAATTAGTTGAGAGTTTACTAATATTATTTTTAATATAATGAAACTTTTTGGATAACTGTAAGCGAAAATTTGATGGATTGGGTTTTGAAAATGAAAAGAAATGGAAAAATTAAAACGAAGAAATCTTTGATTTAAGATGATAGGGGTTCAAACTCCCCCATGGGTTTAGTAATTCTAAATAATTGCTACATTTAAGAAATGTTTTCAATGTGCGCTCGAAAACAAAATAAATAGGTAAACAATAATTTATCTCGAAACTGTAAACTGAAAAAATGTACAAAGAATAAGTAATAAAAGCTGCAGGTCATTTGTAACCAAAAAGCAAAGGGTGCTTAAACTTAACCGCCCATAGTTTTATAACTTTCACATAAACTTTTTTAAAATTTCAACATTTGTAGTAGTAAAATTAGAAGCTCAACAAAATATTTATTATTCCATAACCCCCCCTCCCCATGACCAATGTCTAACTACAACCCTGGTTCTAATGTTTTATTACGTAATTATGATTAAAAGTTTGATAATCACATGATTTTTTTTGTTTATAAGTTCTTTCCCATGTGTTTTATTTATTACTACGATTAAATAATACAAAATAAGAAAGCGCTGTAGATTTACAGTTTTTTAATTAATTTTTATAGTTTTCTACCGTTTTTTTAAGCATGTATGTAGTTTTACTTTAGGATGGGGTTGGCAACACGGCGTCGATTACCGTCAAAATTTCAAACTATAATTTGAAACTTGTAATCATGGTACCAAGGTACACTCAAAGAAATCCGTTCTCACCAGCTAGAAAAATTAGAAAAATAGACGTTCTTAATTTTAAGAATAAATGTACTTAATTCCCATATCAACACAGTATCATATTATCGTATCATATATCAACATCAATTTAAGCATGTCTTCTTTTATTTAAGTATGCCAATTCTTGATATCAAGACTTAAAGAGTTTTTAATTTTAGAATGACCAGTTTTAAATATAATTTGAAACCATCTAGTTTTAAGAATACTTCCATTCTGAATACCTACTAGATCTAAAGTACGCTCATTCTTGATTTACAGTGTAGTACGTCCATTCTTATTTTAAAATTATGATAGGTTGGTTTAGTGAATAATTAAAACTATTATTTAATTGTTGAATGGTTTAATACAATTAAAAATATATTTATAAGACAACTTTATAAAATATAAAAAATTATAAATTTATTTATTTATTATTATTTATTTAAATAATTTAAAAATTATAAATAGTATGTTAAAATTAGATTAACAAAGAGTATTATAAATAATTAACAGCTTTTTAAATTGAAAAAATAATATTTTTTTCTTTTCAGGAAACAACATCCAAAATTAATATCAATCTACAAATAATCAAGTTATGACTTACCAAATAACATATTTACTATAGATAAATAAAAGATAATAATTAAAAGGTACTCACTAAAACCCAATTTCTGGGGTGTTTAAATAAGGGCCATTTCTTGATTAATTTTTAAAAGTTCAATTGAAACTATTGACGATTTCGCAATGCACTGTATGTTGACTTCCACTTTTCTAATACCTCAATCCAGTTTTTCATCTATTGTATTTGAGCCCAGACCTAAATATTAATTAAATTTTCATCATTGAAAGTCGTGGGCAAATCACTTTCTGACAATGTGGATGGGAAACTTAAATCGTTAGCTAAAATAATTAAAATATACATTCAATAATTTTTTAAATAAATTAATTGCAATGAGATTATTACATAGTGTAGTTGCAAATGGTGCTTTCCTTGTATAGAATAAACCTTTTCTTGTCAAAGTATATTTTAAGTTTTTAACTCGATTATACAATTTTCCTTTCGGTTTTCCACCTATTTGTCTAGCAATGTAATAGGTTTCCTATAAAAAACAATTTATTAGAATTGAATATAATTATATTAAAGGAGCTTACATTTTTCACATGACTTTCTGTAGGAAACAACTTTGTAATCTCGACCGAAAGCTTTTCAATGATTTTCGAAGTCAGTTTTGTTTTGCGATATTAAAAATTCAGCAAGAAGATCCACTAAAATGTTTCTATAATCTTCGGTTAGATGCTCTTTCTTACCGTATTCTTCAATATTTTTTTTCCTTTTATATCGTTTTGCAAAATGTCTGCCAAATTCTAAATAACAATTTTTAATATCAAAAGGTAAAAAATCAAATTTAAAAATTTTAGTTGTTTGTGGTGTACCGATGTTGGTGAATGAAAACTGAACATAATATGTTGTAGTACATACCAAAAAGTCTTCATCTGATGTTTCTGAAGGTGCTAGAGAAGAATTATCTGATCATGATGTCGCAGACTGAAAATAATTATGATTTAAAACAAAAATATTTATCACATTAAATTGTCATAATACCCTGTTCTGATTATTACTGGATCGCCACTGTTTTACATAAAATTCAAACTTAATTCGATCTCCAAATTCAGTTGGAGGGAATAAAGTATCAATATCGAAGTCTTCAATTGTTTGTAGATGCCAAACACTGAATTTTAAGTCTGAAATTGTAAATTTAGTACCCACTAGATTTTTATTACATCAAAACTTGATACAATATTTTTTATAATCTGATATCTCTTACCTCTTACTTTTTGAATGACTTCTTGAGAAAACCCTATGAAACTCAACAGCATTCTTCAGCAGCATTCAATTTCTTCAGAATTATAACCTACATTAGGTTGACTATTAATTTGTGTAATATTGTCTAAAAGAAGCACATCCGACAATGAATTTTCCCAATCGGTCATTTTTATAATTCAATTCAACTTACAAAAAACTGACAATTATTAATTTAGTTCGGTATATAATAATTTGTACAAAATAAAGCACTGCTGTTCGTAATGAACCTATAAGTTGAACTAAATTTTTCTAGTGTAAGCTTCTACGTTTTTTCATTCATAATTTAATCCCTAATTAAATTGTAAATAAGCACGTAGTTCATAAAAGCAAGAATGGATGTGTATCACGGTCCGTGAAGTCTTATGGAGAATATTGGTCCAGCCAGAAAAAGTGGCTCCCAAGCTGTTAGATGGCGTTGTATCAATCTTGCTTGTACAGTCTAGTGCCTATATCCAGTGACTGTACTTGCTTTGCATCAACGTGTTGCCTAACTTGATAGCAAACCATCCATTTTGTTTGATATTTTTACAAACTTAACACGTGCGTTTTAAACGATTAAAAATATTTTTAATATAAATTGTAATTATTATTGCAAAAATTGTGTATTATATATTGGTATTTACATATTGGTACAGGTATAAAGTATTTTTTATTTTGTTTCACGCTATCCTTAAAATTTTAAGGATTTATTGTATTAATCAAAATGGGTCGAACTTGTTGCGTTCCCACATGTTTAAAGTCTTCTAGGATTTTGCATCGCTTCCCGAATCCTGACGTCGATATGGAAAGGTTTAAGTTATGGGTCGCAATGTCTGGAAATGAAGAAATCGCAACATCGGAACCCCGTAAAGTATATCATTGGAGAAGAATATGCCACCATCATTTTAAAGGATGTTTCATCTTGAGCAACAACAATTTACGATCTGATGCTTTCCCAACTGACTGTTTGTCAAGTAATTATACGTTTTGTTTTACTGTTATTTAATTGTAAAATAATGGTTAATTTTAGTTCGTATTGTCAGGGAGTAAGAAGATATCGAAATGGGTCAAGAAGAGGATGAAACTGAAATTTGGCGAAGTTAGAATGATGCCTAAATTAACTGATTATCACGTTGTTCCAAACCTGATAAAAAATGAAAGTTTCTTTTTGCACCCAGGTCTTCAGCGGTGCGGTTTCTCTTGCTATTGTCATGGCTACATCAGGTAAGTGAGCTTATTTTTGAGAAAAGTTTTACTTAATTTATTATTTTATTTAGGAACGACCTATGATGAGTGTAATGGTGAAACGTTAAAGTTGAAACCAGAAGCAAAACAAACTGCAAAAGTGATCGACTTCTTCGACAAATTGTTTGACAGCGTTAATGGTCATGTCGAAGTTGAAGTTCCAGACAAAAAGTTGCGAACCTGCGTCACCGACAAATCTGATCATGTTAAATTTTGGAAGAGAGCTATTAAAATTTTTGAGACGATGATATATATTGAAAAAGATGACAATGACGATACAAACAGGTATGAGAGGCCCAAAAGGAAGTTCACGCCACCAACCATAAGAAATTGGATTACTACGCTACAAGTAATTTATAAAATAATTCTAATATGAATAATTAATGTTTCATATCTTGCAATTTTTAGTGCTTTATTGACATTCACTCAAACATGAAAGTTTTTGGTTTCAAGAGCATGTTTCCTAGGACGTTCAGCCAGGTTTCTTTGGAAAATTTTTTTGGGCAAGTAAGACAGGGGAATAAGATTTACAAATCCAACAGTAGCAGCGTTTACTCCATTTTACAAGAGTTTGTTGGTAAATAACTACAGCAGCGGTCATTCAGAAGGCAGTAATTGTGAAAATGACGAAGGAGATATTTTAGTTTCAATGAAGAAATTTGTGCAGCAGGTAATTACTTACATGTGACATAAAAGTCCCATATTAATTTACTAATTATTATTTTAGGATATAGTTGAAGTTCAGCCAGTACTCCACAGTAATGAAAACATCAAAATTACTGAAATTTTAGAAAATCTTGCCAGTGTATATTGAGAGAGAAGTATTGATAAAGCTGATTCTATATTATATAAGAATACAGCAGAAATATTTAAAAGGTCTAGAAAGAAATCGTGGGCTTACAAGAAAAAGGTCAAGTCAAAATTTTACTTATTTTTTTTTTAGTGCAATATAGATCTCAATTTTAATGATCTTCCTATTGCAAGAACAGAGTAAGTCATATCTGATTTATTTTGTGAAATATAGAAATGTAAAATAACACTAAAGCATTGATGCAAATAGAAACTTTAAAATGTGGATTACTCAAAACTATCATTTTGGACTTCGTGCCTTTTTCTTGTAAGCCCACGAAGTAGTCTTATTAATATAGGTATAATGGGGTAATGAAGTGCAATTTATAGCTTCTCGTACTCAAATGTCAACCTCGCCTGTATAATACAAATGAGGCTCTGACGTCCGAGTATCGGCGAAATAACCGTATTTATAATATCAAATTTACAGGAAATGCTAATTAACGATACTAGTAGCATCGTGTCTATCGCTCAATTCTTTAATTATGTAAAAGTTATTAATGTAAATGCAAGAACTGTTAAGTAATAATTTGTATGCGGTACCGAAGAAAGCTAATAAGCCAGAAACATGATGTTATTGCTCATTCTTTATTTATGCCAAAGTGATTAATATCGATTTGTACATTATTTAAATATAAATATTATTAACTTATGAAAATTTTGTAAAAAGATGATCACTTGTCCGATAGCTCAATATTTAAAATGATTTTTAATGAGTATTTAACTTGATTTTAGCTTTTTAAGTTTATTTCAGCTATAAATTTGTAAATTATGATTTACTTATTGATTCTGTTTTGTTAGGTTTATTTAAGTAGTAATAAAATCAATTTTTTAATAAAAATCTGAATGTCGTTATTTTAAAATTACATCAAAATTACAATGTAACTTTATAATCATAAAATTTCATTAATTCTTATAGTAATGTATGTGTATAAACTTTATTAGTGCTATTTATTACATTACTTTAAGATTTAATGAAATTTTATGATTATAAAGTTATAATTTATAAAATTCTAAATGAAATAATAACCATTTTAAAATTGCCGCGTTTTCTTGCCACATGACAAGTGGCTCCCAAGCCTACAGATGTCGCTGTTGACAACATACCAAGCCTTTGTTAAGGAGTTAACATACCCTGATGTGTATTAAATAAAGAATTGCTGAGTATCTCAGTCAATATTGTCGCTTAAGGCTGAAGTATATAGACCTAGCTTTGATTCACGAACGCGAGAGGGCTTTTAAGTTATAAGCTATATTATTTTAAAATTAATATAGGTAGACAACACGTTTAACAAATTTTCTGGTTGATTTACTTGCTATTTTTAAATAGTAAAGTTACAGGAATCTACTTTAGAATATACGACAAGCTCCGCCTTTTGAAATACCAAAATTTCCATCTCTGTTTAAAAATTTGTAAATCGTAAGGGTGGGGATATTTTCACATCACCGCAGGAATATCTAATTTTTATTGTTACCGTTGAATATATTTAAGATCGTTTAAATTACTTCTTTTATTGGGAATTAGATTTATATAATATGTACTTATAAAATTTAACACTAATAAGTATAAATGCATATAAATTCAATATCCTGTTGTAAAAATGTTTGCAATCGTATAAAACTAAGCCATGTGTACATGTGGAATTTAGCCTTGCAACTTGCAATAGATAAGAAATGCACAAAATTGAATTGCAATTTGCTTTTGCAGTAATCCGACGATAATTTTATTATGTTGTATTGAAGATTACTTATATATTATATATTCAAAATGTTATATACATCACATCTGATTTAAAACAGTGCAAAATCCGACACTATTGTTAATTAAAATTTAATTTAAATATGTAATTAAAGATTAGGTACCTTTTATCACTTATACTGCAGAAACTAATCGGCTAAAGAAAAAAATAATTTTTGTAAAAAGTTTCAAATTTTCATAATCGTTATGGTATAATCGAGTCGTTTAATTATTAGATTTTTAATTTATAAATAATTTGTCATTGCAGTGCCGTAGCAAGGGTGACACGACAGATACTTCGCTTCAGGCGCCGTCGTAATGGGAGCGCTAAACTTTGACAAATTTTTTTTTTTAAATATTGATCTACCTTATTTTCAGGAGGCACTCACAATGATGGCGGTACTTTAAAATACGCTTTGCATATTCAGTATTTTTAAATATATTTAAAAATATTTAAATATAAATATATTTTTAAATATATTATTTAAAAATAAATAGTAAAATTATTTTAACAAATAAAAAAAACAACTTAAATAAAGTTAGGTTTGTGGCGCAGTTGTCCAGAAATTTGCTTACTAGCAAAGCAATTAAAACCATCATAGGTTCGAATCTGAACATAAGAAACATTTTTCTTTAAAAGCTTTTATTTAACTAGACGTGGGCGTTGTCCGTGTGTATGAACTTTTTTGTAGTCATTTTTAACCAACTTCCCGCACTTTTTGAGCAATCTAATAACTTGCATTATAGCCTAAAATAAATTTAAAATACGACTAAAAATTTCAAATATAAAAAATTATATAAAAAATTAAAAATTAAAAAAAATACCCTTTTATTTAAAATTCAAAACAGTCCACTAAAAAGTAAAAAACAAAATTTCTTAATAAGAACAAACAAAGTTTCTGGAAAATATCTTATATAAAAGCGTGGGGTTACTAAATGTACAAGATACAACAATTTCATACAACTACCGAATTACTGATATTAAAAGTTAAAAGATAAAAGTTAAAAGATAGTAAAAGTGATATTAAAAACTCTTATACATAGCAAAAATGTCATTAAAAATGTTATATCCATTTCTGTACGTACTACTCGTAGTTTCATGAAATTCATAGCCCCACGCTTTTATATAGATGCTTTCAAGGAGCTTTTTTGTTCTTATTTAAAACATTTTGTGTTTTACTTTTTAGTGCACTTTTTTGAATTTTAAATAAAAAATTTTTTTTTAATTTTAAATTTTTTATATAATTTTTATTTATTTATTTTTTTTTATTGTTGAGTTTAAGGTCTATAAACAATTAAATTGTCTGACGTTTCATGTCTTTTTATTAACACATTTTCAAAGCTACAATAATATACATTTTAAAACAAACATCATACTGACATTTTTGTCAAAGTAAGTAAAATTTTTTTTAAATCTTTAAATTTTTAATTTAATATTGTAGCTTTGAAAATGTGTTAATAAAAAAACACGAAATGTCAGACAATTTAATTGTTTATAGACTCAACAATTAAAAAAAAAAGTATTAAATAAAAGGTCAACAATAATCTAAAAATTATAATTTTTATTATGGGAACGGTACGATTCGCCGTGGCACGATTCGCCGCGATATTTTTACTTTTATTTTTATCTATTTTTTCCGTTCAGTGACCCCATCTATCGATAATCTTTGATAGATTTTTAACCCATAAAAATGAATTAAACAAATTAAACGATATTCTAATAAAAAACGATATTCACGTTTTCAACGAGTTTCACCTTTTTCGAGTTCCACCTTTTCCGAGTTCTTTCGGTCTTCAGGGATATTTTTAATTAGTTTCTGTAGTCTGCGCTACCCTGCGCTCCGGTACCCTCCGCTTCGGGCGCTTCGAGCCGTTTTGACAAAGACTACCATGGCAATACATGGATCTACCGTAAAAAATTATTTTTTTCATTAGAGCTAAAATTTGAACCATATTAATTGACCGGTGTCCTCATGTAAATATAAAAGGTCAACAAATCGAGTAATTAGTTTACTGATATAGGTGCTAGAAGCTCTCGGCGAATCGTGCTACGGCGAATCGTACCGCGGCAAATCGTGCGCTGCGAATCGTGCGCGGAAAATCGTGCGCGGCGAGTTGTACCTAACCCTTTTATTATTAAGTATATTATGTACCATATTTTATTTTTTAATGCATTTATATTATTTACGTGTAAAAGGTTCCAAATATAATATGTCAATTTTAATATGTCAAATTTCTTTTTTTGAATTTTTTCAGGTAAATAAAATTATCATATATAATTTCCCATGTGCATAGAATATTATCGATCATTTCGTTCGATTACATATTTTTGATAACAATCGGCCCGACTCGCAGAGGAGGGCCGATTGCCGATTAGATAATATTCTGTGCAAAAGGGAAATTCCAATGACTATCTCCCGACGATTAATTTGCTTCGTTTTAAATTACATTAATTTGTTTTATATTAATATAAAAAGTGTGTCGGTTATGACTTTGTTTATTAAATCTTACAAATGACTAGTTACCATTCGTTATTATTATAATAGTGTCACGATTATTTTTATTGTAAATAAAGTAAGGATGAAAAATTATCGAAAATGATCGATAATTCGTGCATATTACTCGTGATTGGTCAATTTCACTAGACAACTTAAATGCTCGCTAAATTGAAATCTCATTTGACTACATTTTTGAAATGAAATCTGGTGATTGGTGGACAGGTTAGTTATGACGTCAGAGGGAGATAGTCTAGAAAATTATATTTCTACTTTTTATTTTAAAGGCTTTTAAAGAATAACTATTAGAAAAATTAAAGCAAAATATGGAAATTTGAAAAAATTATCGCAAAAAAACTGTTTGCCAACTTACTTTTGATCGCTACTGTAGATATCGTATTTAGAATGTTTTCAGCAATGTCTGTAATATGTAGTTATATGTGTGAACGTAGCTTTAGCAAACTCAGTCTCAAAAAAAATTATTTGAGGTTAACATGGGTCAGGAAAACCTATAAAATTTGGTTATTTTACCTATAGAAAGTGAAATTGCTGGAAAAAGTGATTTTGAGCACGTTTTTGATAAATTTGCGGCAATCAAACCGAGAAAGGTACAATAAAATTGTGATTCTAAAAATCTTAGGATATTTATTGCACGATGCTCTTTCATTTAATACTATTTAATTTTTTTATTCTGGATTATATAAATCTTAAAATAAATAAAAATTTGTTTATCCGAAAACCCAATAAATAATATTTAGCTTAAAATTTTCATAATTATAAAATTTTTTGGGAGAGAGCGCATATATTCAAATTATCCTCAAGTGAAAAAAGAGCTGGCTCTATTTCATTGTATTGTTTTTTTATGCGAAGTTTTATATATGCAATCTATCTACTATCTCCTCTTATAGTTGGTTTTTTAAAAATGATATAAAAATTTGAATTTTTTTATAATAAAATATTTTTTGATTTTGCCCCTCCCTGAAAAAGATCCTATGAACGCCTATGAGAGCCACAGTTTAGATTCGCGCTTGAAACAACCGATGTAATTAGCCTCTTTTAAAATACCTCAAATATCACAATATCAAGAGAAAAATATGTGTTACTAATCCATATAATTGTGCAGAAAAATTACGCAAATTATACCGGAAAAAGTGACAAAAACAATTTATATTCTAGGGGTTTAAAACGTAAAAAAAGTATCTTCTGCTTTTCTAAAATAATACTAGTAAAACAGAATCAGTAATAAGTCATGTAATGTTGAAAATTATACAAATATTATACGTTATTTTTTGTAATATCTGGTATATTGTTAATTCTAAATTAGTTCTTTACACCTTTATCAATTTAATGACGATTTTAAATATTTCTCACAATATTTATGAGTTTTTAAATTATTATTACTATTCATTTGTGCGACTGCACAAAGCAGGAAACTGTAAAAATGTATGTAAATTGCATAAAACACATAACCATCTCTGTGATAATGGCGGAACTATAATGATTAATTTATTCTGAAATTATTCCCGCCTGATTTGAATTGAACAATTATTAGCAATCACATTTTTAATGTGTTAAAGATAAAATAAATGTTCGAAAAATTTATTTATGAAGTCTTTTAAACATGTACATTCATTTAATAAGTAGAATATTATTAATTGAAAATTAATTTCTAGTTTTAAAATAAATACTATTGTTATAAACAAAAATTTTTAATTTTAAAACCCCTATTGCTCTTCCTTATATTGTCACAAATATTATCTTAAAATTTCAAAACGATGCGTTCATGCGTTTTCAAGATGAACTGGAATAACTGATTTTTTTTTGCATTTTACCAAAATTTTTTTTTTTTTGTTGATAATTCATTGTTAGTAACTTATTTCCCTTATTTTAATTTTTGCTAAAAAATTTACAACTAGAGTATTTAAACAAATTAACTTCGAAAAATCAAAATTTGCTAAAAAAAATTACCTATTGCCCTTCCTTCATTTATCATAAATATAATTCCCAAATTTGAAGAAAATCCATTCAGCCGTTTTTGAAATGAACTGGAACATACAAGAGCGCATAGCAAAATCCTAGCCTTAAAAGTCTACATTATGGAATCATGTAAACTAACAGATCTTAAATTACCAAACGGTTAAGTATGTATAATGTTCAATTTAATAATATGCCATTATAGGACATATTTATTTCAGAAAAATTCTTAAATTAATCATGTTATGTTTATATTAAGAATGACTGTCTCCATTTAATACCTATCCATGCTAAAACTTATAAATTTGTTTATTAATTCAAGAATTTTATCAGTTTCTTAATTTAATGAGCGGATTCTTAATTTATTTCTCAAGCAAATTTCTTTGAGTGTACCATACTTTTAATCATAACGTATTGCTTAAACGTGCTTGTAATGATAACGTATTTTGTTAGTGATTGAGTTTCTTGAAGTTTGATTGTGATTTAAAATTTATATATTATTCATTTGAAAGTTAACATGGCGAATGCTAAAATTCCACCAATTCCAGAAGAATATAGAGATGGTGTGAAAGAATTTGTATCAAAGATGATCTCCCATCCTGCATTTGATAATACAGAGTAAGCAATGTCTTTTACTAATACAGTTAATACTGTAATTTAAAATTCTGTTAGGTATAAATAGTCTTTGGCAGACTTCGAACTTGGGAGTCGTTTGGGTCGAGGAAAATTTGGACGTGTTTTTATGGCTCGGGAAAAGAAAACAGGATATCTGGTGGCTATGAAGACACTAGAAAAACGTGAAATTGTTAAGGGTCGCGTTGAAAGACAAGTTATAAGAGAAATCGAAATTCAATCCCTTTTGAAATAAGTTTTTGGCTTTCGATAATTTTTTTGCTAAAATGATAACATTTTTAGGCACCCAAATGTTCTTGAGTTAATGACTTGGTTTCATGACGAATATAGGATATACTTGGTTTTGGAATTTGTCCACCTGGAAATGTCCAGGTGGACATTTTGATGAGCACTCATCGGCTAAATACATCTATCAAGTGGCAGATGCCATAAAATGAAAGTTATACATCGCGATATTAGACGACATCAAATTGGCCGATTTTGGATGGTCTGTACACGCCCCTTCTCTACGTCGAAATACTAGGTGTGGAACTTTGGATTATTTACCACCAGAAATGGTCGAGGGAAAGACATATTCACAGCATATAGATAATTGGTGTTTAGGGATTTTGTGTTTCGAAATTTTGGTGGGTTATCCACCTTTTGAAAGTAACACAAGGAACGAAATTTTTTCAAGGATTTGAAAAATTGACATCAAATTTTCTCCCAATGTACCATCAGGAGCTATCGATTTGATTTCTGAATTATTACGAAAAACGCCAGAAGACAGGCTGACGTTAGAAGATGTCATGAAATGTCCATGGATCATTTCAAACATGTAGGTTTTAATGAAGATATTACGTTTTATTAAATAAATTATAATATTAGAGTTAAAGGAAATAAATAAAACAATAATCTTTCAAGCTTTCGGGAATGGGATGTTCCCTTTGTCAAGAATATATTTAATATATATAAATATATTTGATTATTTTTATATGATTATATTTGATATATTAATTATTATCAATATATTCTTGACAAAGGAAACATCACATTCTCGAAAGCTTGAAAGATTATTGTTTTATTTATTTCCTTTAACTCTAATATTAAAATGTATTTAATATAATTTGATATTACGTTTTATGCATGTTAAATTAATTTTGTGTTTGTATTTTTAAGATATGAAAGTGACAAATTGTTTTTATGAATTAGCCTACCATGTTTTCAAATAAAATATTCCATTTAATACAAGTTAACTGTTTCATAACTTAAAACCAATCAATCCTATAATCGAACTACAGTGAAACCTAATAAGCCGAGACTATTTGGGACTGACAAAATATTGTTCTTATAGGTATAGCAAACCTTCAATTGTGCTTAGTATTAATTTGAGAAAATAAGGCTTGTTCCAATGTTCAGGGGCTTGAAACTGTTTAATTTTCTAAATTATCAACGTTAAGCGGCGTTCAGATAGAGATTCTTGTCTTGCCTTGTTTAGGTAGAAACTGGCAAGAGCCAATCAGATTGAAGTATTATCTTCTATCCCCTCCTTTGCATAAAATTTGTGTTGCGGCGCCGAGGTCTTGCCGAAGCTTGGTAAAGCGGCGTTCAGATAGAGATTCTTGTCTTGTCTTGCTTAGGTAGAAACTGGCAAGAGCCAATCAGATTGAAGTATTATCTTCTATCCCCTCCTTTGCATAAAATTTGTGTTGCGGCGCTGAGGTCTTGTCGAAGCTTGGTAACGTCAAGCTTTTCGGTTCTGCAACACAACGCAAGCGAAGCAAGACCCAATGAAATCAAAGTATTTTAAATGCAGCAACGGGCGTACTTATTTGAAAATATACTTCAGATAACAATTTAAATAATTTGTAAATTTTGGTAAAACCAAATTCTATTGTATTCTAAACCGTTATCTTTACAAATTTTAAAAGCCGGAAAATTTTGAAAAACCTCAAAAATTATATTGTTCGTGCTTACCTTACCTACCTGTAATAAATATAATACAATACATTTATTACAATAAATAACACCTACCGTAGATCGGCTTATTGTAAACGAAAATAATTTGTAAATCAATCAATATTATTGCTTTGTTACATTACATAATATAATGTCTTATTTTTGGACAAACTAGTTTTTCTAGAAAAAATTAGGTACACCACATCTGGACATTTTATTTATAATTTGAATTTATTTTAAGCATATTTGGAAGGAGAACGGATAATTTTGAAATTTTATTTCACACCACAGTTTACTTTCGATATCTATATATTTTATAATCAACAAATTACTTTTTACTCAGGTGTTTACTTATAATTTAAAGTGACAGGTGTTTACTCTGTACTGCTCTGCATAAAAACGTAGTGGATGTCGAACGGAAAAATACAGATGTCACCATGGATATCACTATCGCTGTTGTCTAAGCAAGGCAACACAAGAATTTCTATGTGAACGCTCAAGTCGTCTAAGCAACACCGAAGCAAGACCACGCAATACAAGACAAGAGCAAGGCAAGACAAGAATCTCTATCTGAACGCCGCTTATTCTGATTCGTATTAAAGTTAGAATTCGTTGACCTCGTAATTGACCATCGTTGAATTTACATTATCGAAGATATTGTAAACGTTACCTATACGTATTCAAAATACAGATACATTGGTTGTACAGTAGATAACTGATTACACAGTACAGCAAATTTGTGGCATTCATTAGAAGATAAATTGACGTATATTGTTTGGTGTGGAAGTGATATAAGGCGGAAGAGCTTGATTTATTGTGTTTAATAAGGGAGGCAAAGGTATTGGTGGTTCTATTGTGGGTTGGATTTGTTGAATTGGTGGTTGATTTTGGTGTTGGTTTGCGATATTTGGTGTTGAAAATTGAAATCATAGGTGCTCCAATCGGAGTCGAAACCATCTAAAAATTCTTCATTACACTAATGGTCGATTTATTACACTCAACATTTAACATTTAGCACTTAACATTTAACATTTATCATTTAAGAAGTTTAACAATAGGAATTGTGTATAAGCATTTATACTCATTTAACATTTAACATTTAAGATCATTTAAGAGATGACCAACTTTCATCTAACATTTAACATTTAAGAAATTTTGTTCACACTGCGCAAGATTAAACAGCGCGCGCAAATTATTGTTTACTTTGAAGATAACAAATATTAGTAATTTATTACCACATAAATATCTTTTACTTTTCCCAGGTCCCAAAATAAACTAAAAATCGCAAAACAAAAATCACAGAAGACATAAAAATATTCACAATACTAACTTATTCATGTCAAACACTCTCGAGTTCAATATTAATAGTTCAATATCTTAAAATTTATGTGTCAAAATTTCATATTGATATTCCGAATATTTTCGGAACTCAAGCATATCAAGCGCAATAAGAAGTAGGCAATATATTACTCAAGTTTATGATACTAGAGATACTATGTAAAACTTCAAAACGCTGTATCTCAAAACTACGTTTTCTAAACTGACCGGTAGCACAATTTTAACAGATCTTAACCGATTTGCTTCAAATTTTAACTGTAGCTGTAAAATTATATTATCTATAGAAGTATGTAGGGATTTGACGTTTCATTGTATACTTTTCTACTTATAAACAATTCTTTACGTAATTTTTCAAGAAAAAGCAGAAATTTGAAATCAATCGTGCACAATTTCTACAAAAACCAATATTTTTTAATTCTGCTACGTACTTCTCTAGATAATCTGATATAGAACAGAAAAAAAATTTGGCTTTTGTTCATGGTCAAAAATTGAAAAAAGAAATCTTGCCGGCCGCGGAACGCTATTTATAAAGAGAGGTTTCCTTTGCTGCAATTTTACGCTGCCATTTTTCAAAAAAAAAAAGTTATAAAAAATTATACAATGTTCTTTAAAATATGCCCAATAAATCCTTTTAAAAAAATTTTTTATTGCATTTACTATAACGCCACAAAAAATTGTTAAAATTATGCTATTTTTTGCGTATCTAGAATGTCATTACCCCTTAACCTGTGTTGAAATTTGATAATATCCACTAGGAAAACCTTCATCCTCACTTTTTTCCTCGGGACTGCTGGCAGTAGGACTCCGATGCACTTTTTGTTGCTCCCTCTTCCGACTATTAACTTTCTTCCTAGTTCTCAAGTCTTTGGTGGACTCTTGATCTTCTACCTATTAAATATTAATTAAAGCAAATTTAGTCTATTTTTGTGGGAAACTTACTGCCGTTAAGGATTCCTTCAACAAAAGTTCTTATGAAATGGACGCAATTGTCAAAATTGTATGGCGTTATATAGCAACGTCTCGAACTAAAAGCGCTAGACTTTCACAATACTTAACCAGATCACTACTGGGATCGTGCGGTCCCAAGTTTTGCTCTTATGCTCAACTGTATTGATCAGCAGGAGGTGTGCGTCCTACCACAGGTTGAATATCACCTTCAGTTCCGACCTAAAAATTACAAAATAAACTATATCCAAATTAGCTTTTCTGTTGTAAATTTATCAAAATCCAACCTCCACCATTATTTTGTAAAGGAACTTGAGCAGTAGAAACTGGCAGCATGGATGGACTTTGTGGCCTTATAGTGGTTGTATACCTGGAACTGACTGTAAGTTCCGAATCCGACGTGTAATCTCTCTCTGTACTGATCGTTTCATCTTCGCTACTTGCAGGACCCTCACCTTCCGATTTGGCACCTAC
The DNA here is from genome assembly GCA_947369205.1 of Cantharis rufa. Taxonomy (NCBI): domain Eukaryota; kingdom Metazoa; phylum Arthropoda; class Insecta; order Coleoptera; family Cantharidae; genus Cantharis; species Cantharis rufa. The sequence goes on along the minus strand of OX376309.1, from coordinate 14,733,175 downwards.
AAGTAACAGTTTTAATTCTTGCTCCAAAAAATTACAAATACCCAACCTTGTTGAGTCTGATTCTCTTCGGAAACAGGTTTTAGCGGTTGTGCTCCAGCACCTACACATTCTAACAATGTAAAAATAATTGACCAATCCGTACTGGTGTGGATATTTTGTGTCGATGTCTTCAGAAGTTCGTACAAACCAAAAGAAATTTGGCGCGATATACGGAACAGTGTGGTGCTTTTTAGTAATAACAGCATCCTCAGCGATTGTAATACGATTGGGCTCACGTGTTCGTTTCTCATAAGACGAATTGCTAATCGTAAGAGTCCTATCACCGAGCGTTCCAGTATAAATTGATAATCGCAGTGAGATGCGTTCATAACCAGTGTGTAAAGATGATCGCGCACAGTTTGCCAAATGGTCATCACTCTATCCTCGAAAATATAGAGAAAATCTTACAAATTCCAAATATTTTATACAGAATGAATGGAACTTATTTCATAGCGAAATATAAAAAAACAACTATTCTTAAAAGTAATTCCAAGAAGAAAACAGTAACGTTTTCATTGTAATTATAACCTCAAGATTTTTGTAGCTCTGGTCCACGAGATAATTCAATTAAAGCTGGTTCTAGTAGAGCCTCTTGGTGTAAAAATTTGGAGTCTGTAATGAGTTGGTCAAAGTTGCACTTCTTTAGGCATTGTTCTTCTGGTGTAGGAATTTTTGATAAACTCTCCGGTGATGGTACCATGTAAGAATACAGTAAGCTGAACAGGCCGGTGTCTTGTTTTTGGTGTTGAGTGGTTTGACATACTAAAGTTATTTTGCCACTGGCTTCTATGAAATCTTCTGCCTCCGTATAGGATTTTGCCAGTAAATTGTGGTTGTAAAGAGATAAAAAAAATATCAAAAACGTATTACCATCCTTCCCGTACATTATTATGAACTCTTTTAAAATTTCACCATTTGTAGTAGTAAAATTAGAAGCCCAACAAAATATTTGTTATTCCATAAAACTCATCCCATGACCAATGTTTAACTACGGCCCTGATATTAATCGATAGACATGTTCAGGCGCGGATCTAAAAAATAATTACGGGGTGTCAATTAAAATGACATTTTTTGAATACCGAAATTCCAGGACGTACATTTTGTTGCATTAACATTTATTTTTTAGAAAATTCACTACCCACTACCTACATTATTGCAGTTAAATAGATACTAGATATTATGCCCGTTTTCTACTTCGAGCAAAGCGGACTCCGTTTACTTGCAACATATAAATTTTATAGAGGTGCTTCCAATGTAAACAGTGATCAGAACTGATTGAACGAGTACAAAAGTGATCGCCGAGTTGAAAGATTTTCTAACGGACTCCGTACGGTCTTCATTTCACCCGCAACATTAAAATTTTATAGAAGTGATTCCACCGATAAACGAGTGAGTGGAGTGGACTGAGCTAATTGAAAAGAATCCACTGTGTTGGGGGATAGTTTTGAACAAACTCCGCTTGCCCTCCCGCCTCTCCAACCATCGAACTTTTTTATTTCAATTAAGACTTTTGATAGCCTCAAACGACAAATGAGAGGTAAAACAAGCCAAACTGATTTTTTTTCCTACACCTTTATTCATTATTTTCAGAATTTTTCTGAAAACTGTTGGTTTCCCAAAAAAATTTATATGACGAAAGTAGTAGCCCGTTAAATTACATATCAGGTTTGAGCCATCAGTTTTGTTCTAAAACGTTTCGTTTAAGAAATACGGGTTTCGTAAGAAAAGTAAAAAAAATAAAACCTGATTTATTTGAAAATTTGTCTTAGAAAAGTGACTTTATTATCACCTTAAAGGTTTTCCACGGTCACGGGGACACCCTGCATGTAGATAAGATTTCTGACAAAAGCGATCTGACTGAAAACTCAAACTAATATTGATTTTTATTAACGTTTAACTAAGTTGTTCATCAACTAAAGCTTTAATTTAGTGAAATAATTAGATGAAGTGACAGTAGACCTGATAAAAGTTTTATCAGTCTTAGTAATTTATAATATGATATAATTATAAAATTTCTTTATTAGTTACCACAATTAATATGTATAAAATCTTGAGTATAAAACATTCAGTTATTACTTGAAAATTTTCGTATCCAATGAATGAGTCACAAACAAATATATAAGCCAGATATAAAGCAAAAGTACCAGGATCATGAAGAAATAAGGAACCAAGCTGTCTACAAATATCCAAAAATGTTGAGAATTATTTCTATTTTGGAAAAAACTCGATAGTCTTAATACTACACGCCTACTAAGTCCACTTGCGTTAAAAAAAATTGACGTGCCAACTCTGGGAATCAGAGGTGTAATTTCATTCATAATAAGAATTTCATCAATATTTTCATTTAAAGTATGCTGTGTTTCATCGTATTGTGGTCTGTCAATATTTGACCCCGTTGCATCCTCTTCGGAAAACGTTCTACTTCCAACGTCGTTGAGTTCAATATTCCCCATTCTTTAAAACACTAACAATAATTAGAACAACGTAACAAAATTTTTAATTTTCTTTTAAACTATAGGAATGCAATTATATTTTTTAATTGATGTAATATACAAGACATTCACAATAAAACGTTCACATTAGTTTGTAAATTTTCAGATATTGTAACATTTGTTCAATATAATAAATTGCAGATAAGAAATTAAATTTGATTTAAAAATCATAATCACAACTTTTAAAATAAAATAATTTTTAAAAATTTAAAAATATAAAAACTATCATTTTTACAGTAACTTTAGTAAGTGATATTTAAAAAAATTTTTGAACAAAATTTAATTTTTATAGGAGAACCGCAGGAAGTCTACTCGACCCCCGCCCCTCATACTGTTTGTCATTTACACACAGTAAGAAATTTTGTTGTGTAAAACGTTTAGTGTAGTTAGTAAATAAATTTTAACACTACACAGTTAAAAATGTTTGTTTGATTAAGGAAATTTAGTTGATTTAAACAAAAAATTCTGTTAAAAATTTGTTTGAGGTTTTTTAACCCTAAAGCTTAAAAGAAAAATTTTATTTGATTTAATTTTTTTTTTGTAATTTAAAATCAATCTTTTATTTGAAGTAATGAAAAATTATTAATTATAATTATGATTATATAATAATATAATATAATTATTTTTTTTAAATAATAAATTCAGTTTGACGAAAAATAATTTTATTTTAAGATCAAAACAAAATTTGTTTCCGTTGAGTAAAATTATTTAAGCAAAATTGTTTCTTACATTTAAACAAATCGTTTTTATTGTGTAAGAACCTGTCTACAATGGTAGATTTTAACTACCACAGCACAGCGCAGAGTTCTTTCTTGATTAGATTGAATCTTCAAAAGATGTTCTGTTATGGTGAAAATAAAAATTCATAAACAAGGAAAGCAGACGTCGATCAGGCGGAACTCGAAATATGTATATAGTCAACCCTCCTATAACGCAGTTAATTCGTACCGGATTATAAGATTATATTTTTATAGGATGAGTTTGCCTGTTACCGCACTACGTCCGCTGTCGTACATGAAACGATATAAAATTAAATAATAAAACCGTAAAACAAAAGTTTTAAAAAATATACTACCTATTTTTATCTTAACTTTATTAAATTGATGTATTTCAAATAAAGTGGACGGGTATAGTACCATAACCGGGCCCAGAGATTTTTATAGATATCACTAAAATTCTTGCAGAATTTGAAAGCAATTAAACTATATGGATGAACTCCAAATATCGATTTATTTAGAAATTAATTCATTTTAAAGTTTTGATTTTTGCACAAAAAGTACGTTAACAATCCAATCAGTTGACGGTACGTGTACTCCGAGTAAGTTATCAAAATTCACTAGCAGTGTTATATGCGGATTAACCAGCAAACAAAAGAAGCTAGCGCTTTCAACCCAAAATTTATTTTAATTTTTTTTAAATAATTTAGTTTTAAATTATTTGATTATATTTCATTAAATACAAAAAAAAATTTAGATTGTTTTATGTTATATTCATGTTAAAAAAAGACAAATAAGATCAAAACGGGTAGGTGCAAATGTTGGTTCACCTTAGGGATCTCTCCTTAGGATCACCTTAAGGATCCTCTACATATAAATACAGAAATGTCTACACTAGATAAGGGAGCGTCCGCAAATCACGTAGTTTCATTTTGATCTCTTTAGAACCCCTCCCACCCTTTATGTAGCCTAACGTAGCTTTTATCATGACAAAATCCCGCGGCCACAATCCGGCCGCCAAAATCTCGCCGGGCCATAATTCCACCAAGCCAAAATCCTGCCGGACCAACAATTCCGCCGGACCGCAATCCCGCCGCAATAAAATTAGTGTAGTTGCGGCGGAATTGTGGTCCGGCGGGATTTTGGTTCGACGGGATTATGGTCCAGCAGGATTTTGGCGGCGGGATTATGGACGCAGGATTGTAGCCGCGGGATTTTATCCTAGACCGGAATTTTTCGTGCATTAAAATCAATTAAAAATCGTCTATCGTTGACCTTTAACTGAAAACTGGACAATTCTGTATTCTGAAACTTTTCTCGGGGACACCGGGATGGAGTACCCAAAAAAGGACAGTCCAGTTTAAAACGGGACGTATGGTCACGCGGTCTAGGACAAAATCCCGCGGTCAATCCTGCGCCCATAATCCCGCCGCCAAAATCCCGCCGTCCCGTTTTGAACTAGACTGTCCCTGTTTAGATACTCCATCCTAGTTTGTATTTAAAAATTATATAAATATATATATATATTATACTTATATAGGTATTATTTAATATTTACGGAAGATATAAGTTTGTTTAACAAAATATCATTATATTACAGTTTTTATTTTTTAGTCATTTTACATAACCTGTTTCAATTGCCTCTGGATACGGGGTCAATTAAAACGAATTTCTTATTTGATAAATATCAAATGAATCCTCTATTAATTAAAGTTTTTTGTATTATAGTTCGCAGTAACTGCATCATTTTCATAAATATATTACCAACTTTAATTTCAATCAAGTCTTAAAATGATATATTGAGAATTCGAGAAGATATTAATTTTTTATAATTTTAATTGACTCCAGTTTTCCTTAATTTTGACAGTGTCCCGTTTTGAGTAAAAATTAAAATAGTCAAGTTACCCGTATACCCGGCTCCGTCAAGTTGGCCTCTCCATTTTGAAATTTGGAATTTTTTTGCGTAATTTGAAAGTGCTCGCGAAGTGCTGATGAATGCTCTAAATTATTTTGAAAGTTCTGGTTTCGTTATTATTTTATTAAAAAAAACATTTTTGAGCCTAGAAGAGCCAATTTGACGCACTCCCTCCACTTTGTAACTTATCACATTTTTTATTTATTGGAAAATTCTGGTGAGTGCTGTAATTTGTTTTGTAGTGCTGGCTCCGTAAATTTTTGTTAAGAATTTAAATATTTGGAGGGCCAACTTGACGCACCTTTTCCACTTTGGAAATTTTGATCTCTTTTAAATTTATTGCGAAGTGCTCGCGAACTGCTGACGACTGCTGTAATTGTTTTTGAAAGTGCTGGGTCCGTTAGATATTTGTTAAGAATTGAATTATCGACATTTGACAAAAACGTCGAGTTGGTCCCTCTTTTTTCAATTTTATTAGATATAAAAGTTTTCTTTATATTATTTAAAAGTACTCTCGAAGTGCTAGCGAGTGCCGCAAATTTTGTGAAGATACCTTTTTTTTATTAAATAATTTTAAGAAAATAAGCTCTCCGAGCAAGATACATTGAATTTAGAAAACTTTAAGTAGCAGCGTTATTTGAGGTATAGATTTCTTTAGGTTACATTTTAGCAATTTTCTAAAATTGTTTTACAAAAATTCAATTGAAAAATTGAAAATTTCAAAATAGAGGGGCCCTCTTGACGGAGCCCCCGTACCCTTAATAGAACATAGTTTTATTAAGTCTATTATTAAGTATTAAGTCCAGAAGATATTTTATGCTCTCTGTAAAAAAACTATCCAAAAAATTGTTCTGCAAAATTGTTTTCATTGTGTCAAATAAAATACATAAACCTGATCCCTTACTCCCCTTGACCAAACCGCGTGGTTTGTGTAAGCTCCCTAAGTTGTTTTTTGCCTTTTTATTGTGTAATTTCAACTCAAAATAATTCCAATAAAGTGAAGTCTAATAAAGTGATATGTGGAGAATGTAAGCGACTGCGAATAAGTACTCGCGGGTTTGAATTTCGCACCATCCTATTAGGTGAGCATAGACTATATGTAGTTATTAAAAAACGCTTAATATAATTTTTAAAAAAATTTATTCAATTTATTAATTAGACTCCAAATAGTATAAATTAATTCCAATTTCTTAATTTTAATTAACATTAAATTTTGCTTTACGTACTCTAAATTGCTACTCTTGTAACTAGAGTAAACTAATTACATTACGTTTTATTAAAACTGCTAGTGTGAAGATTTACACTAAATTAGGTGAACTCTTTTCCATCATTGGCCACTCTGGGTAAGTGTTTAGAGCCCCGCGATTCTGCCAGATCACCAATTTATATTATCGATAAATATAATTATTTTCCGAAAATCAAACGATAATTACTGACCATAGATATACATTACTTACTCGTCAGTTTTTTTGGTATTCTACATAATAAGAATAAGCAAGAAGCTTAATAAACACTGGCAGCTCTGTGTGGCTGCCTACCTATAAGGTGATTTCTCTAAATTATTTTGTTGAATAAATCTAGGATTTTGCTTACCCACTTCTTTTGCATGTTGTTAATAAAATAGTCCTCTGTCATTATTATAATAGTCATAAGGGTCCCAATATCCTAAAGTTCCCAAGGCCTCCAATAGGTTAAAGACGGCCCTGCCTATATGTCCACAAATTAGTGTTTTTTAGTATGAAAAAAATATTTACACTAGATTTCTTTATTTCTTACTGTGCAGCTGACCTTCTAAACATTCTCACGACAGCTGCTTCATCCACTCCGCAGTGCAACTGCATGAAAGTCAAGAATAAAGAGTTTTAGAAGCTTTATAGAGTGCCGATACTTGTAAAGTAGTAAAACTCTGAGAAGCACTTACTAATATATCAGTTCTGCCAACAAATTCCACTTTTATGTTCACGAAGACATAAGTCACGTAATTCCTGGGCAATGCATGACACTGCAAATGTTATGTAATAAACAGAAAGGGGTGATTAGATAACTGGAACACATCGGCTAAAAGAAGAAAACTTCAACAGAAAATCACCCGATCCTCCCAGGATAGCAACCTACGGGAATTGGTAGTATATATTGCTCACAAAACCAGGCAAATTAGCCTCGGATATAGACAGGATGTTACGATGACGACCCGACAGGTGAACTGGGCATGCAACAGAAATAAGCGACTAAGACGAACTTATGGAGAATAAAAGCATGGCACGTCATGCTTTGGATTGAAAGAAATCAAGAAATAATTATGGAAATTTTACAGAAGAAAATCGATATAGATATATATGTTGTATATCTGAAACAAAAAGGAAAGAAAAAGGCACGCAAGCAATGGGGAACTGTTTCCTGATACTTTCCTGTAGAAAGAACAAAAACGAACGAGTAACTGCTGGTGTTGGTGTGCACCTGATAAAAGAATTCGAAGAATGTGTAGACGATATTGGAGCCTAACATCGAAAAGCCAAGAGAAGAAAGAAGAAATTTCTATAAAACTCTGCAGTATCAGATTGAAAAATTCCAAATAAATGACAATATATTAAGTAGTTGTAATTGGTGATTTAAATACAAGAATAGGGATACCGGAATACCATACCGGGCGTATAAAATCGCTTTAACGAAAGCACGCAGAACGAAAATACTGAACTTGGAAGTAAAATATCACGAGGATCGAGAATATTTGGTTACTTTAATGCATTACATGGAAAGACAAGTATATGTCAATTGTCAATAGAGAATAAGGCTAGAATATATAAGACAATAATATAACACCGATAATGACATGTGGGCTGAAACTAGCAAAACAAAACAAATATTAAAAACAACGGAAATGAATACCCTATGAGCCATAGTAGGTAAAATCAGATTAGAAAGAGTATGTAACACTGAAGTGAGACAGGCATGTGGCATAAATGACGTCGTCAAGTTCGTAAGATATCGTAGAAAACAGTGGAACGAACATATCAACAAAACTAACAATGATCGACTGATCAAAATAGCAAGGAACCTGAAACCATTTGCAAAGCGAAACCCTGGAAAACCAACTACAAGATGGATAAAGTGCGACCTGCGTGTCCACAGCAAAGGAAATGTGAAGAAGCAAAAACACGTGAATAAAAACAAGCTGATGCCTATAATAAAAGAAGAAGAAGACCCAACTGCACATATCCGACCATTCCACCAACGTAAACCATGTTATTGAAGTCCCAAATCAAAATCTGGTAAGGGTTCCAAGATGGTCAAACCAAAATGGTCTGGTTCTCAACCCAACTAAAGCGTTATTTTAATACATCATAATATGCCGTTTATTATGGTTTCCTCGCAGATCAGTTAAAGAACTAGCTGCTAATCATTCAAAACGCATACTTCGTAAAAATGACATGAGAATGTCATGTTCCAATACACAAAACAGAAAATTTTGAAGGGTCGTTTCAATACCTCGCTTGTACTATCATCAACAGATATTCGGAGCTATACTGGAAATTGAAAACCAAGGTCACTTTCAAATCCAAGTTCAGATCATTTCTTGAAGCATAAATGATCCATCTTCAATTCTGCTGGTATTTGTCGAAAAAGAGCTCGGCTGAACTGCTGAACAAAGCTTATAATTTATTGTATTCATTAGATAATTTAACAATAAAATCTTTTTTTTTAACAATTTTTCATTTTTTTTATGAAAAACAAAACAGTGCGACAGACGATTTACAATTTGCAAATCAAAATTTAGGTGATTTAAAGAAACATCTTTCCTATACATCATTTATAAAGTTGTAAGTTGCAATACTCAAACTTAAGTTCTCACGAGGAGAATCTCTAAAGTGTAACTCGAAGATCACAGCAAGCTTTGGTAATTAAAAAAGCATTAAAATTAAGTGAATACTTAGTTTTTATACGAAGTCTAGTAAGAAGCCTTCTGGTTCCATGTTCTGGTTCCATGTCCGTCCGGCTGTCCGCATGATTAAAATTTAAGAAGTTATCAACTTAACGGACTAGAATTTGAAATATGCAGAAGGAACGATACTTATGGTTTTTATACTATTGAAGTGTTTTGTGAGTTTTATAATAATTTCACTCCAATAGTATACAACAAGGTGGAACTCGGATGACCGCAATTCTAAAAAATACAATTGTTCGATTTATTCATAATAAAATTTAGTTCGTTAAGCTGATAGCTTCTTAAATTTGAAACATGCAGACGGACGCGGGACCAGAATATAAGGCTACTTACTATATTTCATATAGAAGCCCAAAATATAAGTAAGTACGTTATAATTACCCAAGCAACAAAATATAGTCTTATAATAGTTGGTAAATAGTTATTACAACTTATTTTTAAAACTTGTGACTATGTATAACAGTCGTATATTGTGCTTATAAACGTTTGACGTTTGTATCGCATAATTGGGGAATCTATACACCTACAAATCAACGTTTTACAGAATCCTTTACAACCGTCACAATCCCCCTTAAGAAACCATAATACGACGTTGTAACAACTGCGTATCTAGCCTGGTGACATATTATGTAGAAGCTACACTAATTATTCTAGTAAATCGTTAATACAACTAGTATTATTACGTTTTTACAGGCGCTATAAAACTAGTGATATAGCGAACATTGCTATAACTTATAAACAGTATATATAGAAGCGTTTCAAAATAAGTAAATCATACTTAAAGTAGTTACAAAATATACTCTCTTTATTTAGTGGTGGTGACTATTATAATATCTACAACACTGGATTGGAAGATGGTCGTATAATAAATAATACCTAAATAATTCCATGATTCAATTTTGTGACTCTGAGGTCATTAATTCTTTAAACGAACGTATGTTTTGTGTCAAACATTTCTATTCTACTTCTGAAAAATTAATGCGCTTCAGTTTTAGAATAAAATGAGCATTTTAATTAATTATTGTAGTTTAAAATTTTAGCAAAATTCATTGTTTTTTGCGACACACTTCCGGTAAATGATCACTTTACTAATAAGATTTCCATAAAAGTGACTTTAATCGTTCCCATTTGAACTTATCTAACATTAATAAATTTTGTAAAATAATGTCCGCCAAAAACAGATCTTTAAGTTCAAGAAAATGCATGGCGTCGGTCGTAATTTTGTGGTTGTATAATGATATACAGCAACTCTTTTAAAACTAAAGAATACAGAGGCGGAACATTACTTCTCAATGTTTGGTAAAATACATTTAAAAATCCTGCTTTTTTCAATTTTATTCTGTACCAAATTTTTTTATATGTACATAACCATGTCTGCAAACGGTGCCTTTGCACAGGGCGGCAGATTTCTGATGCGGTAAATTTTTTTTTGCATTTTAAATTTTAGATATTTTTATTATTAAAAAAAAGTGGTACTTTTCCCGTTACTTCGGCCGTTAAGGGCGGCGGCATAGTCTTAAGCTGAGCTACATGCACTTGCGATTTGCGGAATGCGATTTTTGTTTTGATTGGTTAAAATTGAATGTAAATTTAAAATTTGGTTAAAAGGTCTGTTCGTTTGCTTGCACTAACTTGAACCGAGCAAGAAAAGAACCAATCAACTAACGTTTTAAGTACTTATCCAAATATGTTAAAATATATACAGGGTGTTCTATTTAGTAAAATGTAATATTGTGGTTTTGTATCATTTAAAATGTATCACTCGATATAATATAATGAAAAAATATTTTTAAGACATTTGTTACAGAAGTAGCATCACGATATGATCGCGTCACCCGAATGTATCCTCCTGTATCTATATTAGGTATTTGAAATGTGCCCCTAGATGCTTTCCTGTGCTTACAATATACTACCTCTACCAATTTAAACAAAAATACTAATGACTGGATTTAGTAATTCTAAGTAATTACTACATTTAATATGCCCGTAAAATAACAGACATATGCCTAGGTTTTTTTAATTTTATAACCCCCCCCCATGGAAAATGTCTAACTACGGCCCTGCTTGAAATTAACTTCCTCTATCTGTTATGTATTGAATTTTGCAAAGATGTGTTCAAAAGTTCCTAATTTTATTACCGTCTTTACACTCTTAAAAAATTTTTTTAGAAATAAATTCTTCAAAATGCATCCGAATTTAATGCGATTTTTAATTAAAATATGTGTACCTATAATGGGGTAGTTATAGATATACCATTGCTATAAGCCTACCAATTTAGGTTTAATTTTATTCTTCATATTCATATAAATATTAGAGAAAAATCAAAAAATGCACCCACACTTTTTAGAACTGAAGTGTTTTTAAGTTATCACAAATAAAATACACTGCAAGTACAAAATATTTAAAAACATTTTAGATTTAAAAAGTGTGTGCATTTGTTGGTTTTTCTAAAATATTGCCTCATTTCTTAAATTTTGTTCGATAATTTAAATATACCTAATGCTGCAATATAAAATTTCAATGCTTTCAACAACTTGTGTAATAAGTCTTTCCGCATGTTCCAGGTTCTACATGTTAAGCCACTGGGTTTCTCTTACTAAACAGTTTTGCTGAGTTTTATATTAGTTATATAATGGTCATAAAGACTTTATTAACACTGTAATTGTAACCGTCTTATATCTTTCCTTATACAACCATTTACAACTACTATGCGTAGTAAACACTGCAAAAGTGTTATCTCTTTGAAAGCAATTGACCTTATGAATTAAAAACATATATGTATCACATATTCGCAACTAACGAACCGGTCGCTTTTATGGGTGGTTCTTTGCATACTTCGGTATTCTAAGCGGAAATGCAACTCTCTCGCTTACTTATGTATGATGTATGTATTCAGAGAAATGTCTATCTCAACTTTTAAAAATAAATTTTTCTTTATTTCATCCTTTGCTATATACAGTTCTTGTTATTTGGGCTCAAAATGGCGTTTAATTTTAAAATAGTAAAACGGTGGAAGATGGAAAAGTTTTTTTACAACAGTTCCAGAAAGCTGGGTGTTTAACGAGAAGGTTTTATATTTTTCACCTGAAAATAGTAATTGGACGGATTCAAGAAAAGTTGGTAGCAAGCCTACTTTAAATTGTAAAAAATTCGTCTATTACATTATAGCATTTGAGTTATTATCAACTACACAATTAGCTGAAGAACCACTTGCATTTTCAAAAACGTCACCTAATGAATAATTATTAATACGATTAGGTGATGAACATTTTGTGGTTGACGATTTGTTTATTTTTTTACTATAAAATTTCACTTTTCTATAATAGTCACTTGTAAATTTATAAGGTTTTCTTCGCGTAAAATGTTGCATTTTATTCCTGATCAAGTAATGATGCGTATCGATATTAAATTTGTTTTGTTATTTAGAAGCACTTTTCAATTAGAAATATAGTTATTAACGTCTTTAAAGCTATAATGAGTTATTGAAACTATAATATAACCGTTTTAAAGCCGGTAGAATAAAAACGTTTAAAACACTTATATATATTCACTAAAATCAAACTGCTTTATAAGATACAAAAGCAATAGTTGTATAAACGTTATATAAACTTATAAGCAATAGTCGTTATTATAGGAACTTAATTGACCACGTTTTAACGTTTAAATAACTACTAATTGAAACTGTTGTAAATATTACATAGAAAAGCTACTCAACGACGTTGACATAACCAAAAATTAAGTCCACTAGTAAACTTAGCTTTTGAAACCCCTTTAAAGCGATAATAACACCAAGTTTTAAAACCGTTATAGTTCACGCTAACCAAAAGTTGCAAAGCGGGCTAATAAACTAAATTTAGTGTTATAAGAGTTTTTATCTTTTTAGTTATATATCATATGTACAATATAAGTTATAACAACGTTATCTCTGGTTATAAAACCTTTCTTAAAACCCAATGTTGCTTGGGTAACATACATTTTTATTTTCTTTTTTTTATTTACTATTCTTATTCATCTTACATACTGAAATTACATCCGAAGCTCACAAAATAATTATTGGATAATCCGATACTTTAATCGGGGCTTTAATTGGAATTTTTCTGTATCTAGATTCTAATCTATGTTTATCAAGTTTAACCAGCTATACTAGCTGTAGTATGGAAGCCTAAGAACTACAGTCGTCCGAGTTTCATCTTGTTTTAAAGTAGTATAAGCAAGCGGTTTTAACATTTTTAAATGTCATACTTCAGCGAGATTATGCAACAATAATTTAAAGGTTGATAAGAAACTAAGTCGATAATCGCAAGTAGATTAAAAGGTCCCAGGTTCAATTCCCCACAGATACAGAATTCTTTTTTTCTTTTTCTTTTTCAAGAATTCTTTTATTTTGATCAAATCTTTTATCTTCATAAAAAAGATAATTGATGGGGTAACCGGACACTTCGCTCCTGGACATTTTGCACCCGGACGTTTTGCACCCGGACATTTCGCTACCGGGACATTTCGCTACTAGGACACTTTGCTCCTGAACATTTCGCACCTGGACATATCGCTACTAGGACATTTTGCTCCCGGACATTTTGTTACCGGGAACATTTCGCTACCTAATTTCGTTACCACTTTTTTAGCATATTATGTATTATTTGAATTGCGCAAACCAAATCAAGGTGCAAAAATTATTTTCTTTTATTGTTTCTTACTTATTTTTTAAATCGGCTTTTTCTTTAAATTTTTAATTTAATTTTATTTTCTAATTTCTATTTAAACAAACAAAGTTTTATTGTTTGTAGGAATGTACTATCTGTATAAATATACAGAGTTTTTTTGTGATAACATTTTAGTCTTAAAAAATGTTATGCATTTTTTAGGTTTTCGAAAATATTGATATGATTTATAAAAAGAGCTAGGGTCATGTCTTGCAGGTTGCCACCACAGCCGAATTTCTACATTCTAGGTGGGTCAACCCTTAAATTCCGACGGCCATCGATGTTAAACGAGTAGTTGTCACTTTTAAACCAATTTTGGTGCGTACCGACATAATAACAGGGTGTTTTTGGATAAAAGTGTGAAATATTATTTTTTTAAAATTGAAAAATTAAAATTGTGTTTTTTTTGTGTGTCCGTAAATTGAACTTTTTCGTCGACAATTTAAGGTAAATATTTTTGCTGTGTTGCTTTTACATTCAATTTTCATATTCCTTAAAAATTTCTAAACATATCATGAGTTGGCAGTTTTTTTTTCACGTATAATCTAAAGTGGTGTAAAAGTGCAGGTTGCCACCTTTCACCTAAATTCATTTTAAATAAATAAGAACGTATTAAACTTTTGTCTCAATTTTTTTATTGACTATTTACAATATAATTTACAGAAAAAAAAATAAAAACAATTTTTTTCGAATTTTTTATAAAATTTTAAAAAATAATTTTTTTCATATCAATTTACATTAATGTTTTTTTCATGGCCACTAAGTGTAAATATAAATAAATAAATATAAATCATATGTTTTTACTTGTTTTTTTCTACATTTTTAACAGTTTTTCATGGGGTGGCAACCTGCAAGACAAAATTTCAAAGTGTCGATTTTAGATGTTTTTGAAAATTTGCTGTACAGTTTTAGTTTTTGAAAATTTAAATGATTTCTAGCTCAGGATAGTGCCTTTACACTTCCCCTTTCCTGTATATGTGATTATATCAACAATACGTTGATTGTATTACGAGTTATGATCAAAAAGGCTATGGGGTGGCAACCTGCAAGACATTACCCTATATATTTTTTGACAAACCAAATTATATCGCTCATGTTAACTTGGTTAAGTTGTACATAATATACCGGGTGCTGAATGAGTTAGTCGAACATAATAGGAATTTAACATGTAAAAAGTTATTTATTCCTGCTTCCTTAATTATTTTAGAGAAAAAATGAAAAACTCAAAAATAATGCAAAAATATAAACTACTAATGATAAGAGCATTAGATTTCATTTAGCTTCTACTTAAGAGGTCAAAAATTTGACCTCTTAAAAAAATGTTAGTTTTTACTTTTGTTGGACGGCAAAGAAAAGGCACCCTTTTCAAATAATCTAATAATAATTAGCAGTAACTATAGCAAGATATTTTAACTATAAGAAAATAAAAGCGGAGAATTTATAACTTCAATATAATATCAAACTTGAAAATATTTTTTAATTTTTTTCAAGTCCTAATTGCTGAAAGATTCAAAAAAAGTATTTTAATATTTATAATCTTCATGATTTTTTTCTAAATTTTCTAGCGACTAGAAAAAAAGATGCCCGAATAATAAATGTATATAGGATTAAAATTTCCATTGACATGGTACTTTTTAACGTTCTATCGGTTCTATCGAATGACGTGTTGGTGTTGGTGGTTGGTGTTGGTGTTGAATAATTTGGTCTGAAAGCACTTTTTTCCATTTTACCCTTTGTTCAAAATACATTATGTTAATTCCCTGCTGGGGGTGAGTGGGGGTTAAGTTATAAAAGTCGATTTTGAGTAAACGCTTGGCAGAGAAATTGGCTAATTTTCTTGTTCAATTTTAACATATTTTTGCTTAATTTTCTACGGAATTTTTTTTGCATATTAATGTGATAAGATTAAAGATAAAATAAATTAATATTTTTTTTAAATATTGTGTTAAAGTGACTTTTGATAGACTTAACCCCTTTTACACAAGACTTTTGACTTAACTCCTTTTTCACCATCGAGATTGCAGAAGAAAATGTTTTTTAAATACTTTTTTATTCAAAATTAATTAAATATAAAAAATAAAAAACGAGAAAATATATCTAAAATTCTTCTTCGTCCGTAGAAGCATCCGGAAACACATCAATTTATTATTATTTAGTGTTGAGAGAGTTGAAGACGAATCCTATAAACTTTATAAATTACCAAAATATGTACACAGTGCGATGTAATTCAATTGAGCAAACACAACTAATAAAAATAAAAATACAAAAGCAAACGTTCAAAATTAACAGGCAATGCAACTCAAACAACAACAAACAGATGCACCAAACCAATTCCATCACGAAAGACCCAGAAGATCTAAACGATTCTTGAAAGCATTTACGCATTTAAGCATTTACGATGAAGCCGCCACCACGTCATCAGGAAGACCATTCCAGACACCAAAAATTCGATTTGACAAGAAGTGCTCCCTGGTTCTGCTCCTGAACTTCTCGCGAAGTAACTTTAAACAATGTCCACGCAAGCGTTCATTCACATTGAGTGCAAAGAGGTGAAACTTATCCAATGGAAAAAAGTGGTTAAGTGCTCGGAACGCAATTATCAAATCTCCCCTCAAACGCCGGAGGTGAAAGGGCATCAAGTCAAAAATGCGTAATTGTTCTTCATAAGGTGGTCTGTTTCGATAAGGATAAGCCAATCGCGTCGCCGCTTTCTGCAAAGATTCAAGTAAGTTAACATCACGCACGATTGGGCTTTTCAAAGCACTTAGTGAGAAGATACATCATGGTTTTAGCTTTTCTGCATATTTTGTTTATGTGACTACTCCAAGAAAGATTACTTGTTATTGTCACACCGAGATCGTTATGTGACTACAATCTTCAAAATCGAACCGCCAACCGTGTATTCCAAACGCGGATTGTTCTTGCCGAGATGCATTATAACACATTTATCGATGTTCAGAGGAATCAACCACTCGGAGCACCATAGCATCACTCTATCCAAATTGTCTTGCAGAATATCATGGGAAGTCAAAGGATTGTTGTAAATTTTGGTGTCGTCGGCATAAGATGAAATCAAGGATAAGATCAGGGATGGTAAATCAGCACAGTAAATAAGAAACAGCAATGGACCAAGCACCGATCCCTGAGGAACACCACTAAGAACAGGAGCATCGCGAGAAAACGTCTGCCGAACTCGAACCCTAAAGTCACGGTTGCTAAGGAATGCGGACAACCACCGCAACAACTTCCCACAAACACCAAAATGCGCCAATTTCTTTAGCAGTCTTCTTTTGGGTACTCTATCAAAGGCTCTCGAGAAATCCAAATAGATCACATCCACTGGGATGTTATGATCAAGACGACAACTCTAGTCGTTTATGTAGATCAGCAAGTTAGTCATGACGGAGCGACCCGGTAGGAACCCGTGCTGCGACTCAGGTATTACTTTGTTGTCAGTAAAGAATTGCATCATATCTTCAGCAATTATAGTTTCCATCAATTTGGCCGCTATTGGGGTAAGGCTGATTAGACGATAATTGTCGGCATCAAGCTTATTACCTTTCTTGAAAATCGGAGTTACAGAAGATAGGCGCCAAATATCCGGAAGCTCACAATCAGCAAACGAGTTCTCCATGATAAACGACAAGGGCGAAGAAATGGTATCTCGACAGTGCTTCAGTAAACTAGCAGAGAGACCGTCCAAGCCAGGAGATGTCTCACTCTTCAATCCATCAATACATTTTTTGACTCTATCAGGTGGGAAATGAACCATCGAAAGAGCTCCGGGAGAGCGAGGACAATTAATTTGCAGGAGGGCCCGTTGGGTTCTTTAATTTCTTCAATGGAGGTTATTAAATTTTTATAGAAGTTTCAATTTCCTTCCGACATATACGAAAGAAGTTCTAGTAGTTGTTTCTTTTTCTCTGTTGTTATTGAAAGTGGATTCTTATTATTTTTTCTTATAATTATTGTCTATAAAATAATTAATAGTTATAATATAGAAAATTATAAACTAAGTATAATTTTGTTTATTTCAACCTTTATGTAATGTTCTACTCTGTAAATTTTTGTAACCAACCATTACAAAAAAACAAAAAAATTACAAATTGACTATTTTTAATAAAATGCACATTTTCTAAATGGATTGTCTGCTGCGATAAAAATGACACTTATGAAACTAGTTTCTTAATATACTATTTTTCTATTTTGTGTCTAAAACAAAGTCATTTCCCAGATAACACTCAATATCTACTGGATATTCAATTCCAGTCCAGATAATGTATGTATATCCAGGACGTTATATGGATATCTATTAGATACACACAGTAGCACTACAACCCAGGGTGGGTTTTGGCTAACCACTTCATTTTTATGAAGAGCTTACAAGGCAGATTACCTCGGTGGTTTGCCATTGCCCGCCGAGGGAGGACGGTTAGAATAAAGTTCTTACTTCATTCAGGCTCGAACCAGGGTTCTCTGCTTAGTAGTCGATGCACTTAAGCATCAACCCGTAACCGTCCTCATATCTATTAGATATACGTTGAAAAACATCTAGTTGATGACATCCACTAGATATCCACAGTATTTAGCAGCTTAACATAAATATCCTTTGGTTACAGGATTATCTGGTATGTGACACCTGGATGTCCACTAGATATCCACTGAATTTACCAGTCTAACATAGATATCTTCTGGATACCAGATTATCTTGTCAAGACATCCAGTGGACATCCAGAAGATAGGTTTGTGTTGTCTGGGTTCTAAACCAAAATTTTGTTTTAAGAAGATGAATGTCAATGAAAATTAAAACTAATGATGCCACTATAATAGCTATTTAGTATATACCGAGTTTCTAATGTTAATTGTCTATAAAATAATTAATAATAATAATAAAGAAAATTGTAAACTGCAGGTATAATTTTGTTTATTTAAGCTTTTATGTGATATCTCAATTTGTAAATTTTGTGTTACTAACTATCACAAAGTTACAAAAAAATTCAAATTCACTATTATTTTAATAAAACGCAAATTTTTTTAATTTTTAGGACTTATCGAGCTTAAAATATAAAAAATAGTATAAGAAACTCGTTTTATAAGATATTTCATCGCACTAGATTGCGTGCGGTAAAAACGACACTTATAAAACTAGTTCCTTAATATACTATTTTCTACTTTACGTCTAAAACAAAGTTATTTCGAAACCCAGTCGCGTATCGAAATGGACAATATTTCGAAACGCAATTTTTTGTTTTAAAAGGTTGGTAACTAAACGTCAGTGAAAATTAAAACTAATGATGTCACTATAAATAATATTATAAACATATAAATTGATGCAAAATAAAGTTAATTGTCTATAAAATAATTAATAATAATAAAGAAAATTGTAAACTGCAAGTATAATTTCGTTTATTTTAACTTTTATGCGATCTCCTAACCTGTAAATTTTTTGTTACCAACTATCACAAAAATACAAAGAAAATTCAAATTTACTATTATTTAATAAAATGCACATTTTTAATATTTTTAGGACGTATAAAGCGCAAAATAGAAAAAATAGTATAAGAAACTCGTTTTATAAGACGTTTTATCGCACTTATCCTTTAGAAAACTCACCGCTACGCGGCTCTTTTTCTAAACGGATTGCGTGCGTTAAAAACGACACTTATAAAACTAGTTTCTTAATATACTATTTTGTGTCTCCTGAAAATTTACGAAATGGCACTGCATGAAGGCACGTGTTACAGTGCTCCATGAAATCGGCTTCGAAGGTGACAGATATAACCGAAAAAACGTATATTATTATAATTATTATAAAAAACCGATGGATTATATTATATACATTACTTTTTAAATTTGATTATTACAATTTAGCATGGTGCTAAGTTTCACTGGAATTCAAACATTCTTCCGAATTCTTTTACTGTAATGGATAATAAAATAATAAATTTGCAAAATAGTCGAAACTAAATAGAGATACCAAAATTCAAAGTATAATAGCGGTACAATTGAAGAACGCTATTGGCTAGACTAGTTTTAGGTCTCCACTTGAAGTTATAGAAGGATGGTTCATCGAATACTCATTTGGCGCGCTAGGATCGGCTTTCGCCGTTACAAAAATGTGAGTTCATTTAATGTTGTCTTAAAAGTTGATATGTGCGCGCAACTTTTCCAAAAGTGTTTAAAACCTACTGTGTAAAAATATTTTCAGTCAGTTGATTAGTGGTAGGGGTGTAAATTGTAACAAATTGGAGTGACAGGGATGTCAAAGTATGTATTAGCTTGAATTTTATTTATTATTTATTCCAGCCACGTATGTGGCTTTACCTGCCAATACAGGTAAACATTTTGCCGTTCGTAAGAATCGGGCTAACTTTTCTAATAATCACAAAATATTTATTTTTTAATGTATCATCAAAAACCCTTACCATCTCACTTGCACCCGTAAGTGCTAACTAAAACTCTTTACCCGGTTACAAACAATAATTGAAAAATATCAAATTTTCACCTATTATTATTTTGTTCGAACAAGTTTCCAATAATCATTCGATAAATAAATAAATAAATAAGCTTTTTTGTTACTTATAAAGTATCTGATCTCATCTTATAAACATTTAAGCCATGTGTTTTTAAATAATATTTAAATAACACATGGCTTAATATTATGTTTATTTAAAAAATCTTCAATCATTCTTTCCAAGTTAATACATCATTTTTAGGTATCTACATATATTTAGTCATCAACTTTAAAAATAGCCGATTAATTTGTATATGAGGGTGGCAAGTAGATTTAAATATTTACAACGCTCTTTTTAAACAGCGTAATTTTTTTATATCAGCTATTCCAACTATTTACTACTTAATTATTGAAACATAAAATTCGACATTAAAAAAAGACAGACAGGTGCTCAAGGTGGAAGAGGATTTGGTTTTGTCCGTTAATAACAGTTGGTTGTTAAGTTCCTCCTTCAATAGTTTCAGTTTCATTTTAAGGGGTTTGTTTTTAAGTGGTTTAACTGTCACCAAAAATTGCTCCAAGTAGTTATTTCTAAACGGTGCAAAGTTCAAATGTTCAAATGTAAGATCTTTTAATTCAAATAATAAATCATTTCGATAATTGTTTTCTATCGATTTTTTTTCGGAATTTATCGTTTTCAATCATTTGCTTCAGAGATTTATTCGTATCTTTTTATGTAATTATATTACCTCAAATTACAGTTACTTAAAATTATATCTTCTACAGTTAATGCACAAACTGTTTAAACTGGTCAAACGTTTCAAAAATAATGTACAGGGAAATTCTTAATAATCATAATTATAAAAAAAAAATTTAATTAAAATCATTCCTGCAGTTAAATTTAAATAAACAATTTTATTCAATCAAAGAGTATACATTTTTGCTATTAAATTTTTTTAATGTCTACTTGCTGGCAACAGGTTAGAATAAGTATTGCGGATAAATACTTACCTAGTCCGGAAAGAGCAGTGTAAAAAAACGTTAACCTGTAGACACAAAAGACTAGGAAATTATATACATAATTTATGCATTACTAATTTAATTTTTTATTTTCAGTTCTTAAAATTTCACGGACAACATTCTTCGTTTCAATTAACCTAAAAATGCTGGGAGTAACAAAATTCTATTCAACTTTAAAAAAAAGACTAACATTTCTCGAATCCAGAATAAAAGAGTAATATTTAAACTAACAGCTTTAGAGAATTCCTAAAACATGATCGAGTTACAAATTATGTGGAAAAACTATATAATTGATGGATATCATCGATACAAATACAAATAAAATAATAATGAATGAGTTATTCTAAAATTTCCTACTTTCGTGGACAAATGACTGTAATAAAACGATATGCTGAAGCATATGTTAACAACGAATGGTGGCGTGGGCAACCGCTCGTCCCGACAGGATAGCTCCATTATTTTGGAGCACAGGATAGACCAAGGTGTTCATAGGTACCGTTCGCCTACAGCTAATACGTCGAGATTACAACAATATCCTTTGAACGTTTCTCAACTGACCCACACGACAAATTTGGACACTTCCAAACATTCGGTTATTAGCAATTCGTTGCTATCTCCTGCAAACAAATCCATAAATGGAGGGCTAAATATCTCTAGAGTACAAAATCAAAGTAATGTTAATAAATTTATTAGCAAATCAAAACAAATAGGTGTTAAGGAAATGTTAGTGAGTCTAGGATTACTTTGTTTAGTGAGTTTATTGTTAGCATTGCTATCTTTGATATTTTTGTTGAAAATTTCGCCGGTAACGGCTAACGATATACGTGAACTTCTTAGAGCTGAACAGTTAACTGTGATTACTGCAGAAGAATATGTGGTTGTGTATGAAGTGACTTTGGCTTTATGTGCTTTAACATTGTCTTTGAATTTGTGTTGTCTCTTGGTGTGTGCTATCCAATTTTTATTCGCAGTTAAACTAGTTAAAAGTCCGCACGGAGGAGGAGATAGGTATGTTAACTTCTTTTTTCAAAATTACTATGTTGATTTTTTGTCTAACAAGAACAATTTCTAAAATTTTTGTTTTAAATAAAAGTGTTTATAAAAAGGTTTAAACTTTCATACTAGCAATATTTTCAACATTTCTTGTAACATACACATCTAAGATAATATGTTACCTTTTATTCGTCTACTAGTATAATAGTAACATAATAGTTTTACTAAAATTTTTTTAAGCCACTAAATCTCGAAAATAGTGCAAGGAAATAGAAAAATGTAAAAGCGATTTTTATATGAGAAAACATGTCTTCAAAAGTTACATTTACATTGCTAATACTAATAGGACTGTACGGTTATTTTTGTAAGGCACTGTATATAGTTCAGCTTCGCTTGAACTTGAACGTCTCCAGTTTTCTTTCACATGTAGTCGTCTGATTTATATTATATCACGTTGTTATTCTATTTTAAAAGGTAAACGTTTATGAATTAAATGTAACATTAAAATTTTTATATTAAAATTTTTTTCGCTCATGGGCAGTATTGAAAGGCGGATTTAAAATACATATACTTTATATTTTCTTATATTTTATACAAAAATTTTTTAATGTATTTTTTTTATTCTTTGTATAAAATTTACTTTGTCAAATTATTGAATATATTTTTCAGTATATTATGACGTTACATAATTTTGTATTGCATTGATCAGTCACTCTTTCTTAACTTTACAATTATTTTAGGTTGCTACCTTAAAGTAAACCAATTCAGAGAGACTTTACGTAAGGAAAAACAAATAAATAATTTTTACTTCAATCATGTAAAGCTGGGATACATCGTACTGAAAAAATGAATGAATGATGAAAAATTCATAGTATTCATGAAAATTCATTGAAATTATGAATTTATTCATCAATATGGCGAATTTTGTACATTGGCGCAAATATTACGAATTTGAACCATTTCTTTCAGTGTAGTGTAATAATAATGACCCTGCAAAATAATAAATTATTATAATATAATTATAATAATTAAAATTTAATATTATAATTTTTTAATCTCAACATGAGCAACATTTTCATCTCAATAAGACTTTTTTCAAAAAAATGATTAAATTTATATTGTGCATTGCCATATATATGCATTAACGTAAAGTTATAATATATTCAAATTTGACATTAACAGATTAATTAAACAATAAAATTCAAATTATGTTTATTATTGCTCTCAGAATCTTGCAGAAATTGCACCTCTTTTAAAGCCATTTGCCTGTTTTAAGGGGGCCAAACCCTTTAGAATTTTCAAAAAACCGATATTTTTTTCTCTTATATTCCAAAAGTATAATATATTACGAGTATACTGGTAAAAGGAAAATTTTAAATATTACATATTTAGGGATTTATCGTAAATAGTCGAGAACGCCTGGATCTGCATACTATAAACTTTACATAATAAACCTAAGATGATTTAATTTTAATATAAAAATATCTTGAAACTGCATTTTCAAAAACTGCATGTGCTGTAACTCAAAAAGTTATTGATCAATTTGGCTCAAATTTTAGATTTATTTATTTATTTTATTTATATTATTATCGGAAGGATAAACCTAAAGATTTCGCGTAAATAAATTACTTTTTTGGGGTAAAAATTGTTGAAAAAATAGTCGAAAATTTTACCATTTAGTTAAACAGCCTAGTTCAGTTTTGATTTTATAATTTTATAGGTTTATCCTACCCGTCAACATGTACATAATCGAAAAAACATGTGTTTATTTGTATCAGATCAATAGAAAAGAAATGATAAATGCAGCACTTTTCGATGCCACGCACAAGACACCTGAAAGAATACTCTGCAGAACTACCATTTTATTAAAAAATATTTTTTAAAAGTTTTTTTCCTTTAATACTATAACAAAATAAGATTGAAACTTCAAAATGATGTGATTATTTTTTCACCTGTAAAAAAATCCCAAAGAATTACTTATTTCCGAGCGTCTAAAGGGTTTGGTCTCCTTAATTATTGTTGTTTTGTATTATTCTTCGTTCACTCGATACTTCGCCCGTGAATACTACCCGATTCGGCAAATGTTCGCGTTCGCCAAGTTAGTCAAACATTTGCTAAAGCAAAATGAATTTGATAATCATTTGGAACCTCTCCCACACTACGTTCACTGCTTTTGAATAGTTTTTCAAATGGAAATTACTACGTTTTTGAATGTTGCAGTTTATTTCAAGAAAATCAGATGGGAAAATCGTAATTAATGTGATTTTTATTATTATGATTTGAATCTTTGAATACTTTTCAAAAGAACGTGAATCACTAATATTAACAAAAGCAAATCACAATCTATAAATTGTTACTTCCGTTACCTAAGTATGCCTTGATGTCACAAACGAAACTAAAACTAATTTTTAGTTTTCAAATTTTAACAAAATTTAGGTTTTGTTGGTTTTTGATGTATCATAGTTTCATAGTGGGGAAGGGAATAGTTGCCTTACAACCACCCCTTGTATCTGCCCTCGATGATTTTATGATATGATATTAATTTTAGAAGGATTATAGGTAAATTGGACAAAAACACAATGAATATTGCTAATCTATGGTCGACGTTTTGCCGCCTCTCACGGCTTCTTCAGGACTCTAGATTTACAATATGTGCATTATCTTAACCCATTAAGTACCAGCGTCCTCATTTGATGACAGTAGCATATATTTTTTTAAGGCCCAAAAAATGATTTATTCTTATAACAAAATTTTTGTCCACATTGGTAAACATCACTTATCGTATTTATATTTTTATTTTCAAAAAATATCAAATTTCAAGTACCTCAATAAATAATTTTATGAGAGTGTATCTTTACAAGCAAAGGATTCCGGTTTCCCTCACCGATTTGAATAATTTTTGAATATGTGGTAAAGCCCTAAAATCAAAAAATGATTAGGACATTTTTGAATAACTATTTTTTTGCAAGCAATTTCAAATAAAAAAACCACTGAAATCTAAAAAAATATGCCTGGTACTTAGTGGGTTAATATATTCTTAATAAATTTCAACTGCTAAAATTCACAAAATTAGAGAAAAAAATTGTTTTACAATATTATCAAGTTATGAATATTAGAAAGAAAGCAAAGTACTATCGAAATACAAGATAACGATATTCAAGTCAACGTTCATTTCTTTGATGTGTGTAAAAACTGATGGGCAGGAATGAATGTATCCTGAATCCTGAACATTCGCTTTATGAAGGCAAAGACGGTTCAGTAAATATTCGGAAACACAAAATTTTTTAAATATTAGAAGATTCAAAACAAAACCCAAAGTTCGGTGTAAAAATGAAGTTCAACAGTCGTCAGACAAACATTTTTTTATTTTTATAATTTATGACGAAATTCGGGGAAATCACGAATTTTTACTCGTGACTCTTGAAGGCACACGAAATGTGCCGAATGACGAACATTCGCCGAATGTTATTTATCATTATATGTATTTATCGCTTTTATCAATTTTTACAAAAAAAAAGTGTAGTACTAACTGGTAACTATAGTACATACAAATGTATCGTATGTATATGTATTGTAAATTTATAATCTTTCAGATTAACATTAAAAAAATTACCACAGCAGTGGATTGGTGTGATCGCTGGTTGAGTTTACAGAGCGGAAATTCTGGGTTCGAATCTCGGACTTTACAGAATTTCTTAGCTCGGCCTTCCGGTGTGCATCAACACGTTGTGGATTTAAGCATTGGTTGTATAATTACATAAGTCTGACCAATTGACAAAACGTCAAGGTCTAAAAATGAAAGAAAAAAAAAACATTAAAATTGAAATTACGTGGTTTTGATTAAAAAAATATTCAATGTAACAATGTAAAGGCCAGTTTACACGAGGCAAGTTGGTAAGTGATTTAGTTGGTAAGTGGAACCAGTGAAACATAGACTAGATTCTATTCTACTTACCAACTTAAACTTACCAACTTAATTTTCACTTAATAAACCGTTTACACGTTACAATTAAGTTGTCATTTTAGTTAAATTTAACTAAATCGAAAAATAGACTGGATTCTATTCTAAGTTGAATTTAACTTAATTGACAACTTAATTGTAACGTGTAAACGGTTTATTAAGTGAAAATTAAGTAGGTAAGTTACAAGTAGAATAGACTCTAGTCTATGTTTCACTTACCAACTAAATCACTTACCAACTTGCCTCGTGTAAACTGGCCTTTATGTTGGCCAGTTGGAAATGTGTTGGTTCTACTTTGGCCATAAATTTAATATTATGCAAAATAGCAATAAATAAAACAGATTTACTTTCCCATTTTAATTTTCTTTTAGAAGATTATTTTTAAATTCAAGATTGTAATAATTTTATTTATTTTTTAATTTCCGCTCATAATACATAGTAGTATATTGCAATATAAATTTAAAAAATTTCGAATTTTCCGGAAAGAAATTTATGGATACTTAAGTTGAGATTAAAAAATGAAATAAGTACTAAATTTCTGACGACAAAATGTTTTACGGCGAAGTAGTGACGGGAAATGGTAGCGGCGGAATGGCGATGGCGAGATATTCTACACCAATATTTTAATGCGTCTAACGTTCTTTCCTTAAAAAAATTTTGTATTATCTGAGCTAATAAAAATTTTATAAAATTAGAACTTCAATATAACAAGTTAGTTAAAACGAATAAAATGCAATAATTATATTTAAGCTTTCAGCGAAGGTTATTGCATTTTATTCGTTTTAACTAACTTGTTATATTGAAGTTCTAATTTTATTAATTTTCACAAGTTAAGAATTTATATAATTTAAAAATATTATACGTGATAATTAGGAGTTGAATTTAAATGACATAAAAATGCTCTAAAAAATAGTAAATTTTTAATTATTAGTTTATAATTTTTATTTTATTACAAGAAAAACTAAAATGTCCCCCCCAAGGGGGGGGGGGACATCGAAGCTGTATTATTCAATCTAAACATACCAAAATATACATTTTAGATTAATTCTTAACAAAAAAAAATACTTTTTTTTTAATTTGTTAAAAATTGCGCACACTATAAATTACTGTAAAGTAGATGAAGCTCTAAAATTTATCTATTAAATGTTATCTAAATCCAATTTGTTTTCTTTTTAATACAATTCCTATACTAATCAAATCACATTTATTCATATTAAACGTTGATGTTTTTTTATTTTCTATCGGTCGATGCTCACTCATAATCATTAGTCATTTTATGCATGTGCAGTAAATTAGTTTTTATAAATTTTTACAATTTGATCATAAAGCAATTATTTTTAACGGAAATTCTGCTTGGATGAATGTTAACAAACAGTATATATGGGAATTTTCTCGTCGATTTCATAAAACACAAATGGCTATTACTTTGGTAATTTACAATTGTTAACATAACAGAAAAGTTTTATTCACATATTTTACACGCTATGCAGGTTTGTGATGTAATTAAATCCCAATTAATTATGATACAAAATTTAGACCACATGGATTTGATAAAACCATTATTTTTCAAGTTTATTTTAAAAAGTTTACACAACCGTAGCATCAGGGTTCCCAACCGTTATTCGGTTTTCCGATTTTCGACCGAATTGTTGGGTTTTAGAAGGAATTGTTGGGGTCAGGTCGCTAACTTCCCACCGGATGCAATTTGTCCAGTCAAATAAAATTATGAAAAAGCTAAAGCCCCAAATCTTCGAAAAATAGTACAGACAATAATTGCGGTTCCACCTTCAAATGCGTTTGTAGAACGCATATTTAGCGTCATGAAAAATATGTGGCAGGACGAAATAAATCGTCTGAAAGTCGAAATGGTGAAGGCGGAATTGATGGTGATATTCAACTATAATATAACCTGTTAGAGTTTGAGGAATTTCTAAGAACAGATGCAGAAAAATTACTTGTCAAAAATGTTAAGTGAGAGCAAGTACAACTTTAAGAAAAAATAATTTTTTTTTTCGATTTTGACCAAGTATGACCAGATTAAATTTGTTGTCTCATTATGGCGGCTGGAAAAGTTGGCAACTCTGCGTGGCATAGTGGGGACAATGAAATCACTAAAGGAAAATATGAGGTGTACATGGAGCAAGAAATGTTTGGAAAATAGAGTATAGACGTTGGCAAATACGAGCGAGACATATGATGAAGAAGTCAAGGGGGTAACGGGATAACTACATCTCCCCACGAACCATCAAGTCCCCACAAAATTTACTAAATTTTATTAGAATTTGAAACAAATACCTAAATTCTTATCAAAATATACCAATTTACTTTCCCACAGCCTCATTGACCCATCTGTGAACTTGGCCTGGATCTTCTCTTGAGTCTTAACAGATATAGTAATGGTATTGAAATGAGGTGAGATTTATTGAGAAGATATTTAGGAAGAAGAAAAAGTGAGTAAAAATTTACTCCTTGGAAAATGTGACTGAAATTAAGGGGCTGTTCTCAAATTACGTAACGCAATTTTTGACGTTTTTTAACCCCCTCCCCCCCATTGTAACAGATCATAACAAATTGCGTTATGTAACCGTTATGCACCGTAACAAATCCCCCCCTAAGGCCGTTACGTAATTTGTGAACAGCCCCTTAAGTCCTTACGCTTAAAATCTAATCCCACTCACTCGTGTGAGTTATTCCAAGCGAGTCAAGTAATCACTCACGTGAGTGAGTGAATTCCAATTACAAGTCGAAAATACAACTATTAATTAAAAAAAAATATATCACTTGTTATTTAAATTTTACTTCAATTAAAAAATGATAAGAAATGTAAGAATGTGACTAAAAGCAGTGTTGTTACAATTCCAATGAAGTTTTAAACAAATTAGAAATGTACGAATATACTAGTCTGTGGGATAATTTTGTATTTTGCTATGTTAATTATGTATCGCTTTTTTGTAGCGAATTTTATTTTGGAGGTACTTTGACCTTACAGTCATTTTAAATTTGTATACCATTTGAATAATAAATAATACCTATAAAAACTTACTCTTATATTGGTATTCTACACTAAATCTTTTAGGAAACTCTCATTTTGCCACCAATTTTATCAAGGACAGGCGGCGTTATAGCGCAAAAAGCAAGGTATGGAAATTTTTAAGAAACTTTTTATCATTGTCTTAAAAACTGAAATTAACACAAACATCATAAAAAATATATGCCACTTAATTTTAGTGTATGACATTAATAGCAGTGATTCTTATCATCGCGAGATTTGAAAATCCCCCTTCCGATGTACATGGTGATGACGAATGGTAATAACACTGGTTTATTTTCTACTTTCGTCGAACCTACTCAAAATCACTCCCAATCTAACGTATACCTACCAAAGAAAAGTTGGAACCCAACAAAGGGATAAAAATTTTCTTTCTCTGGAAGTTTAGAACGACTTATGAGTTCCTTACTTGCAATTCTCAGTTCACAGGTGAAATTTATTTCTGGTACCTGAAAACGATCAATTTCAACTTCTAGCACCTCGGGCGAATCTCTAATGAATAAAAAATTTTAGTGTATGGGTTCGCGGTTACCTAAATATCTACATTATATTCATATATCTCCTAATCTAATTTTAGAAAAATATTTGGTAATTTTCCTTTATCTAATTTTCAATCAATTTCCAATACTTTTTCTGTGCTATGTTTTTGGGTACCCACTTATGCCTAATTTTACTTTCTGAATATTTTCGTAATTTTTATGTATCTACCCAAGAGTTATAGGCCAATCAATAAAGCAGAAAATAAATGATTTTGCGATAAAAATACTAGAAATCTGTCGAGTAATGGGGGGTTATTGTACATCAGATGAGGGGAAGCGCGCCACGTTTTCAATTGTTTATTACGAACAATATAGATTTTTTCCCAGGGAAATTATTGAGGAATAATTTAATTAAAATATACTTTTACCATAATTTTAAAGAAAAGCATTTCAGTATATAAAAAATTGGGAAACAAAAAGATCAAATATCGATAAATCTTTTTAAAAAATCCAAGTGAATTCACAATTTATTATTTTCTAATAAGAATGAAATGTTTTATTTTGGCAATTTTTTTTTTCTGGTCGTTTTCGGTAACGAATATAGCGAGAATACAATTTTCACACAGGTACAGTGCCTCAAACAAATGAGCATCCAGTCCTATGTTAACAATGTAAATTGTAGCTTTTGAAGACTTTTCTCACATAAAAATCGCTTGTACAGCAGTAGTACTTATTATACATTTTTTATTTCAAATTTTATTTTTCTCATATTTGTTTAAATACATATTTCTGTTTCGTTGCACCCTTTCCGAGATACAGAGGCTGTTTTAAGGCATTCCATATTAAGTGGTCCAATTCTGGACCATTTAAAAAAAATTTGATGTTTTGTGTTTAAACGTATTTTAATTTTTATTATCTTTTGTTTTTGTGCGGTTTTCCATATTTTTTTTGGAATTTCTTGCATTTTAAACGTCTTACGGAAGCTGAAAAGTACTCTATGATGGTATTATGAGCAATTTGACAAAGTGTCAAAGAAACTCACACTTTGTTGGCTGTATATAGAGTGTTTATAAAATATTTCATCAAATTTTTAAAAAGTGTTCTATTCTATCTACTCAGGTGACTAAAAAAGTCTATATAGATATTTGTTTGAAAATTGTACATTTTGGAATTATGAATAATTATCGATATCAATATAATTTTATTAAACACTGATAACTTTCTTTAATAATTGTCTGTGACTTTTAAATACGAGATTTTTAGACAAAAGTTTATAGAAACTTTTTTTTATAGGTAATTTTTTTTTAAATTTATAGGTTGGTAAGGTAAAATAGAAGATAAGAATTTTCAGTTTTTGTAAGCCCTTTGAAATGCAATTCTGCACTTATTCAAACAAATATGGTAACCACTTGAAAACAAAAGACAGTAAAATTTAAATATGGATCATTTTGACTACCAATACGTTAAACAATAATTATACCCAAAAAATCAATTTTTTCTGAAATGTTTGATATGGAATGATTGTATTTAATATTATAAATATAATCTCAATATTAATTTCTTACGCATAGAATTTTTGCGATCCTTCAGCAACCACATTGATTTAACTTTTTCGCTATTTTCAATATTTTTTAAATTATTTTATTTGGAACTTTATTTACTGAAGTGCTGATCTGATTATTGTCAAGATATCGAAATAGGATATTCTAAAAATATATACAAGATTGTTTTATGATTAATATTATTCACGGCCATAAAACGATAAGTCTTTATTAGAATATCATTCGTTTACGATCTATGTCATTTTTAACCTTTACATATACAGTAGAATCCGCTTAATGTGCTCACGGATAATGTTATCAGTCGGTTTTTGTGATCATTTTGACTGGGACCGGACCGCTTCAATTAGTTTACATACAAAAACCACCGGATAATGTGATCAAAAAGCCGCTTACTATTATCACTTTCAAGGAATTTCCAATACAATTATCTCTTTTTCTACAAAACAAAACAAGGCACTCGTTTTAATTTCTACACATAAACGAATAATGTTTGCCGTTTCATGGCGTGAATATCAGTCGGTTAATGTTATCGAAATGTCTTGGCCCAAAGTGATCACATTAAGCGGATTCTACTGTATTAGATTCTTTATCAAAGATGTTCGATTAAATCGCGTTGGTGACTTGGTGTGATTCCTGGTTGCGTCACAGTACGGAATTCAAATGGAATTGAGAATTAGCTCTAGATTTATAATAAATTTGGTCAATTTGCCCAAAATATAACAACTATCGACTGTAGTAGCTGAATATATTTATTACCTGTTTCAAGATGCAAAAAAAGGCAATAGTCATATTAATGCGGTTTTAACTTTTTCAAAATTACTTTACTACCTACAGTTACTCACATAAATATTCGGACACTCCTATGTTAACAATGTTAATTTGACGTTTTCAAGACGTTTTTTTTAATGTAAAAATCGCTTTTACAGCAAAATTTTGTAGACATTTTTTGTTGGAAATTTCATTGCCTTAAATTTTGTTTATATACATTTTTCCATTTTGTTGCACCGTTTCTCACTGACAGCGACTTAAGCGCGTATTACATTATCACATTTTGGTCACATTTTCGTTCAACTTTCTTGTCAAATGTTTGACGAAAAAAATTAAGCTGTATTACATTATCACATTTTCGTCAAACTTTGGTCAAACAAAAAGTAGCGCGTGTCACACTTTCGTTCAACTTTTCCATCAAACTTTTGAATAATCATGCGCATTGCTGCAAAGCTACGCTTGTGCCAACCTAAATTATTATTCGAGTTACTAGTATATAAATGGTAAGCTTCCATGTAAGCTTCCACTACTTGAAATACCTTTGCAATCTTTTTTAATTTCCTTTTTAACCTACTCATAATAAAAATATTGAGAATGTTTTTAAAATTTTAATTCTAATTTTTTTTAGTTGGTTACAAAGGTTGGCTACACAAATTGCGTGAAGTATTTCTAGGTTTAGTTGCCAGTTTCACCACAAACATATCGTCACCCAAAAATTTTCATCAAACTTTGGTTCAACTTTTCGTCAAACATTTGACAAGAAAGTTGAACGAAAATGTGACCAAAATGTGATAATGTAATACGCGCTTTAAACAAGACTCGGTAAAATCCAAAAAATATTATCATCTATATCTCGGAAACGGTGCAACATAATAAAAATATGAATATGAAATTTTTTCTTGTAAATTTCATTCTATACAGTTTTGTTTATATACATTTTTCTATTTGGTCGCACCGTTTCCGAGATATAGATGATAATATTTTTTGGATTTTACCGAGTCTTGTTTAAGTCGCTGTCAGTCGGAAACGGTGCAACAAAATAGAAAAATGTATATACCAAAATTTAAGGCAATGAAATTTACAACAAAAAATGTTTACAAAATTTTGCTGTAAAAGCGATTTTTATATAAAAAAAAAGTCTTGAAAACGTCCAATTGACATTGTTAACATAGGAGTGTCCGAATATTTATGTGAGTAACTGTACATAATTATGTATACATAGTTGTCACAGCAAAGCACCTCAACAGCAGTGATAATACTTTTTCATCCGACACTATCGAAAGTATAGCATATACGGTAAATTCTAGATAGAGAAAATGTGCGATAGACGTTGTGATATTAAGTAACCACGATATCGCTAGTCATAACAACGGATATGTGCATTTTCGGCGTGTTGCTATTATTTGCTTATGTAAATTTACCTTTCGCTTCGTTGTTACTTTTATTTCATACGCCGGGCTTCGGCAGTCTGGTGACGTATTATCTGATTAGATTACAATTCTGCTGACTTTATCTTGCTTCATCTTTATATAATGATGTCACATGCTTTAATAAGATACTTAATAAGTTACTGTTTATTTTAAAAGTGGTATTTTTGTTACTTATCACTTTATATTTTTATTTTGGAAAGGACCCGTGTTGGATGAAAAATGCATAACATCATTCGCGTAAATATTAAGCCATATCAGATTTAGCTATCAGAACTCGCTATCGCTCGTTCTGATATATTGCTAAAACTGATATGGCTTTCTTTTTATCGCTCATATGTTAATAGCTATTTCCTGATATGAACATCCCTCATTAGCTGTTTCATTACTAAACCTACATTAAAAATATTAAAATATTTTTACTACTACTTATGCTTTTAAGCAAGTCAAATTAATAATGTGAAAATGTGTGTCAACATTATAAGAATATCTAATAAAAAATATAATTAGTGAGAATTTTTCATTGTGTTAAAATTTATGCAAATTAAGAATTTTTGAGCAATACAAAATTTCTTTTTGGTTTAATAGCATTAAACTATACGGAAAAAATGATTCTATCTCAAAGATTTATTGTCTAGTTGCACTATTACCAAAATTACCTTTTATTACATAAAAGTGATTCTAAGTTGCAGTTTTACGTAACAGGAAAATTACTCTCAATGTCTTGTTACATCATTTTAAGGTTAACGTTTCCATTGAGCTTGGCACTAATAATTATTGTAGTATTGAAGCAATTGCATAAATAAGCTTTTCCAGTTTTTTATGAATATATATGTATGTATGTATAGAAAGGATGTTTCAAATTACAGTTGTTTTTTCAGTTTAGAAAGTAGTAACTGGAAGTTCTTGATTCACATGACATTTTCGTGTCCTTTTGTCATGGCTTCAAATACTACAGTTTTAATTTTGTTACACTAAATTTTACATAGATAAACAATATAAATGTTATATATTAGATTACGTAAGCAAGGTTATCAACTATTTACTGTCTTTAACTTCCGCCATAAGTATTAAGTAAATCAAAACAGATTAAATAATTTTATATTATCGATATAAATTGCCGGAAGTGTATTCAAATTTAAAGAAATACTTACAAAATCAAGTCCAGCACTTGAGAGCAGAGTGTAAAAGACGGAAAAATCTGGGTTAAATTAGAATGATTAAGGGGGGAAAAGGGTCTGAGATACAAATAAAGAAGCATGTGAACGAAGGATTCTTTTTTATTTCAATTACAACTTAGTTTTTAATTAATTTGTTATTTTAATTTAAGTAAAAAATCACAGTTTTTTGATTGCACCTTTACCAAATCGTGAAAAATTAATATTTTAATAATTAATATTAATTATAATATTAATAGAAATATTTTTGGTATTTTGATGTCTGATGAAGCAAGCATGAGTTATCCTGCCTACCGCATGGAACCTTTTTTTTATGTGACTCAGTTTTCGTCACTACCACTGGTTTATTTTGCAATATTTTTTAACGAAAATTTAGCAAAACATTCTTAATATAATGCTTAATAATATAAAAAATTTTAAAAGTATTAACAAATAAGGTACTCTGCAAAAAAAATCACAAAAATATGCTTTTTTGTTTGTACCTGAGACCCTTTTCCCCCCTTAAATAATTTGTACTGAAATATTTTAAATAATTTTTTAGGGTTATTTATATAATATATTATAGTATAGTAGAAGTTGGATTATCCGGCACGCTACCGGACGATCCAATCTGCCGCATTATGCAATGTTGATCCACTGTAATAATTGAAGTTACACGGCCTAGTCATCTTTAAAGAATTACTCGTTTGAAATAATTTTAATTTTGTTACATCCATTAATATATCTACTGGTTAAAATAAAAATGGAAACAAAAGTTTATTTACGTCCATAACTTAATAGTAATACTAAAATATAAATAATAAAAATAGCAAGTTTCACAAAAAATACTACAACCCATAATTTACATAATATTATGTTAATGAAATTTAATGCAGATATCAATTTTATTTGAAAATAAAATTTCAGATTTTAAGTTCTTTTAAATAATAAAATAATATGCATTACAACTTAATTTATATGTTTTAATTTAAAGTTCTACTAAGAACCTATAATTTCTTTCCAAAATTGTAAAGATTAACATAATTATTTTGATTTTTGTTTGAACTTATTTATTACTCATGAACTATGAACTCAATTGATTTTTGTTTTCCATTCTTCCTTTTAATTTGAAACTTTGTCTTATTATTGTTAAATTTTTAAGTACTCTGTTATTATAGGTAAAATAAAGCTTGTGCCGGGCGCCAGCTATCCTTAAAACTACTTAAAACAATAGAAAATCTAGTAAAAAGTTTTGCGGAGCCCCACTTATTTAGATCTGCAGAAATTTTCATAAATACATAATATATCTTATATTCGAGAATTTTTTCCAAAAAAGCAAACAGAAGGGTTTGAATGCTCGTAGCTGTCTCTCCACTTGTAACAACAGATTATATTATTATTTATAAGGTGAAACTGTGTGCATTCTCTTAACTACAATGGAATTTCTTGTAAAATATTTTGCACAGTAAAAAACCGTTACGTACAAAGTGTCACCCATAATATTTAAAATTGCAGTAACACTTTTGGTGTCAATTACCAATTGCACAAGTGAAATTATTTTTCTTTTGATTTAAAAAATACGTTATCCGAAATACACCCTCGTGTGTGAATATAAGTCGTGATTTACCCAACCCTAGAGTAGCATTCTTAGCTCCTTTTAAAAAGCGAAAGGTACCTATGAGTTTTTACCTGTAACTGAACTTAAAAAAGTAGATTCTAAAAGAATTTTAACCTAAATATTTTGCAAATGGACTTTAATTTTATCGATCATTGGAGCTGATGAAATATCACGACATTTGAATAAATTTCGTTGAGTTTTTCCGTTTGTTTTAAAAAAAATTTAAAATTTATTTACCTACATGTGTAGTACCCACTAAGATCTGTAGGTATATAAATTTCAAGAATATTTCAAGGTTATCGAGTTTTTGTAATGAATTTTTTTAAGTATTAATTATTATCGTTTTATAATTTACTCATACAAGCTGATAAATGCCAAATATCGAAGATATTTTTAAAAACTTTGAATTTAAATTAAAATAATTAGTTATTACTACACTTCCAGTGCAGACTTGTAAATTACTTATCTGTGATAATTATAGCTTCAGCGCTTCGTTAATTTGACTAAATATTACGATTTCATAGATAAATTATCAAAAGCAGCATTGAACTTTTATTTTTATACATTTTTTGTATCAATGATAGTAATTTACTTTACTACAATTCAAATCATCATTAAGCGCAACATGCGTTAAACAAGGTGAAATTCCAGTCTCAAGGTAGCATTTTAATAAGACTTGTAATTTACATCTTAACGCTCCGGGCTGGGTACCTATTAATTATCAATACAATATCATTTTTTTACCAAAAATATAATTTTTGTGTTAAAATTCCTTGTATTTTCATTATACGAATTACTATCCGAATTACTATATTAAATTTACATTCGGTACCTATTAGCCTTAAGCTAATTTAAGCGTCTTTATATTTCTTTCTGTGAATAATACCACAACATAAGCTGTCACACCCACCAAAATATTTTTGAATACTTTTTCAATGGGATACCAACTCAAAATTTCGTTGTTTGTTACCGTAGAACCTAAAATTATTCGAAATGCTTTGTCTTCTCTTAGTATTTTTATATACAATGGCAGTGATTTTTTAAATAACATTTATTATTCACGACTAACTCTTCCCTCTCTTTTCTTTTTAAAGTTTTTTTGGTTTTTGAATTTGTTTAACACAGCATTATTTTATCCGGAGCG
Organism: Cantharis rufa; assembly: GCA_947369205.1. Taxonomy (NCBI): domain Eukaryota; kingdom Metazoa; phylum Arthropoda; class Insecta; order Coleoptera; family Cantharidae; genus Cantharis; species Cantharis rufa. The sequence goes on along the minus strand of OX376309.1, from coordinate 14,695,735 downwards.
CTACGAGCACCTAACCTGAGAATATTATTCTAGAAAAAAAGAAAATTATATAGTTCCAATCAGGAAAATTTCGTAATGTGGCCCGCCAATGGAAAGATGCAAGTATTTATATTTTAGGAATCTGGCTTTCAATAGCCAGTTAATGGAGAACGCCCTATCAATAGCAGTTTGATGTATTATGCAAGAGGAAACGACGCAAATTACAGATATGGTATTGCTATTGTTATCAAAGAATAGTTCAATATTTTGAAAGAATCATAATGATGCAGCTTGCACCCTTTGTTGGAAAAATTAACATAGTGCAGATTTATGCTCTACCGAGGTTTACAAAATAAATTGTTTTATAAACAACTGAAGAATTATTGAAAATCACTAGAAACTACGATATTATAATACTTTTCTGATTATTTCAAGTCAAAAGTTGTTGAAAGATTTAAAGAAGAAAGAATTAAAAATTGGTTAAAATCTGAGTTAGAGTAATTCGATTGACAATAAGGTTTTAATATAAACAATCTATCTGCTTATCTAGGTAACTATACAAATTCTTGAGAAAGAGGGAGAGATTTTCTATTGAATTTCTCGGAGCTGGACAATTGAACGCGGGCGTTTGATCGCAGAGACGTTTGAACGGAGGGACGTTTGAACGCAGAGACGTTTGAACGCTAGGAAGTTTGAACGCAAGAATGTTTGAACGTAGGAATGTTTGAACCCATGCAGAGATGTTTGAACGCAGGGACGTATGAACGTGAGAAATTAGATGCAATTGCACCCCCCCCGAAAAAAATTCCAGAGTTGAATCCACATCGAGGGAGATCCACCCCCTTCCTGGTAGCACACTTTGTCGAGTAGGACCGGTCTAAACTCTAGAGGGATATTTTTAACGAGTATGGCGTATGTTAAAACGGCCCAGAGCGGAAGGGGATCTGTGTGGAGGGTCGGTTTTAACAAATGCAACCACGACAAAGCTCGGATCCACCCTAAAATCTAGACATCTATAGACTATCAGTTATTTTAAGGACCCTTACATGGGAGAAGAGGGAGTTAAAAATTACAAAAATCGTCCTTGCGTAATTTATGGACGCTCCCTTACCAAAGTAGTTTTTTTCCTGCCAACAAGCATTCCAATATTAGTCAATTAAAATGTCCCCCGCTGAAGAAACGTAAAAATTTTAAATATAAAATAAATATTCTAGAAGTACCCAACAACATAAATTGAAAAATATTACCAAAAACAATACTAAAAAAAAAAAGAAATAGTGGATCATTAACAACAATTTTAATTTTGGTTTAGTACACAGTGGACAGAACTGTTGCCCCCAACGCGCTCTTGAAAATGTACAGTTTCCAAACCCAAATTGTGTCATTTTTTAGCACAAGAATTATTTTTAAAATATTATGCAGATCTACACAACCACACCAGTATAAAAGAATATTATTAGTTGAAAACAAGCTTCATGCTAAAGTTACTGACGGTTATGTTTTTGTCATCTAAAATTTCATTTTCAAAAAAGTTTATTCTATTGTTATATACCTACCTAATGTAGGTTCATATTATGATATTGAATATTAATGCTGTTCAACATTGTAATTTATAATAAATTACAAAAAATTGCTTAACTTTTTATGTACGAAATAAATTTATACTTAGAAAAAATATATCTATTGTTTCATTACCATTATTATATTATGGGTAGATGTAACAAGTTTTTCCGTGCATAACATTTGCATCTCTTAGTCAATACTAAACTTGAATAAGCACAGAACCTTACATTGTATACATCTAGATTACATCTAGACACATAATATACATACTTACATATTTGAAATTTAAAAATATTAGGTAAATCGTATTGCTTCTTATTTTCATTGCATACATATTTAAAAATACACAACAATTTTTATAAAATTAATAAATCTCTAATATATATAAAAGAGCTTGTTTGTATATTTGTTCGCTATACACTCCTAGACCCTTCGACCGATTTTAACCAAATTTGGAACACATACTCAGTAGGACTTGGAAAATGTTTTAGTGCAAGAAAATGTTAAAAGAGTTGAAAATAAAGTGAGATTTTACAAAATTAGCTGACGCGCATAAACGGATTAACGAGATTCCCGTAATCCCCCCTCCCCCCTAAAAAAGGTATTTTGAGCTTCTCAAATAAATCAGCAACGGAAAGCAAGACTGGAAAACATTGGAGTACTCAGACTAAAGCAAAGTATTATATTTTTAATGAGACCCCGGGCGAAGCCGGGTATCCAGCTAGTGGATTTTTTTTTTCAGCTATTTTTTTTTAATTTTTAAATTCTATAAGGTTTTGTTGTTATTTTCTATCTAATGTGTATGTTGTTTTATCTGTATGATACCCATGTAGTCGAAACCCGTCATATAGCGAATAATATATTTATTGCAATGAATTTGAATCGGAAATTTAAAAATAAATTATTCCGATTTTGAATTTAAATAATTTTCCAAAAATAAATTAAAATGAGAAAGTCAATCAAATCAAGTGAATCGTTGGACAAGCTCCACTATCAAATTTAGGTAACTGTCACGTAATCGATCCCACGAATTGAAGAGTATATCTGGGCACACATACCGGTAACAGACTACCCGTGTAGAAATCGTGGTATAATCCCTATCTAAAATGTATGTAACATTTCGATTTTTAAATGCCGTTTTCTTGAAAACTAATGGATAATCCTCCTTGAATTTTTTTAAATGCTTAGAAAATTGTTCTCTTTCCAATAATCTATAGGAAAAAGTTTAATTTGTAGGATAGATTATTCTCGACACTTTGAACTTCTTTAACTTAATTTAAGACTTCGCCCTGTTATTATCATAATTGTACCAAATTTACACTTGGCACTCATGGTACTGTGACCACTTGAATAATGTTCTAGTAGGGTGCTAATCTGACTAGATGCAAACACTACTGGTCTACCTTGAACTTTTACTTTTAAATTAGTAAATTTTCCATTTCATTCAATTATAAATCTTCCTAAATATTCAATCAAACCTTTATCTTTTCAAATCTCCAATTCAATTATCTTAATTACTTAAGATTACAATCTAAATATATCAACTCAAAATAACATCAAATTACAAAATATCAAAATAACTTATGCAAAATCAAAAATAACTCGCTTATATCTACTAAATATATGTAACAAAGGCTCAAAAATCTCAAAGGAAATCGCACAATGATTAAATTTAAAGGAGGCAAAATCGGCTTCCTCCGCTCATGGCGGCAAGAGATCTATTTACAAATTTAGATAAATAAAATATTTACAAAATAAATATACAAAATCGGAACGGGATTTAACAACATGACAATATAGACCGGGTAACCGTCCTCACACCCGATCATAGGGAAATAACATGAAAAATTGATTATTTTTAAATTCCTCCTTCCTATTATAACAGATAAAAATAACTGCCGGTCGCTGGTAGAAGATTAAAAATCTTAAATTAAATTATTAAAAATTTTATAACGTCAAAAAGTAAACCCAAATTAATAAAAAAGTTTAGTTTAATTAAAAAAAAAATTACAAAAATTACTTTTGTACATTTCTTTGAAAACATCAAACTGTCTTTGTATATTGTGTATCATTTTTATTATTTATATATATTATTTGTTTATTTATTATAAATTAATATTTTTGTTATTATTATCATTGTTATGGTTTATTTTAATTGTTATAAATTTATTTTAATTATTATTCTATTTTTATTATAATCGATTGATACGTGGTTTAAGTAGTGTAACTCGATATTAACCATATCACTATTTTAGAAAACCCAAAAACTATTTTTTTTAGTTATATGGTTATTTTTATTATGTTATTTATTAATTGTTATTATGTTAGCTATTAATTTTTGTTTCTGTATCAATCAGCAGAATATACACTCTGTTTGCACGTTTAGTGCAATCGAGAAAAGAGGGGAAAAAACTGTCTTTAAGCATGGGGCAATAAATTTCATTCAGAATCGGAGTCCCACACAGGCAATTTGTTGTTTTCAAGAAGATGCTGTCAAGTAGTACACTGCATCGAAAAAAAGTTTTTAGGCTTGAATCCCGTAAGTCGACCTGTCAGTAGAATAAAACTGAAGTTTTATTTTAGAATATATGTAGTTTTAGAATATATTTTTATTCATCAAACACTGGCTATTTATTTACAATTATTGCTGATGAGTTGCACGCGTAAGATTAGTAAGTTGGTCATTTATATAAAATTAGGATACGCGTGGGACACTTGACAAATCTAGATTTAATTATTTATTTGTAAATTGTTACTTACTGACTTGATTAGTGATTGATTAATAAGTTCATCTAGTTAAATTACATTTGTTGCATGCTAATAATATAATGTACGTATGCTTCTCAAATTGTTGAACTTATCTCTCTGCAGGATGGTTTTGAATTATTATAATACATTTTACTTAAATTTATTGCCGTTGTAGTATTTCTAATTTGTTTCACATTTAACTTAGTTAAACAATAACTTAATTGATAATTTACATTTTATATTAAAATTTACCTTCTAATATTTAGTCAACAACTAACATGTTAAAAAACGTGCCCCTTCAATTACCAAAATTAAACTACGAATTACCAAAATGTAAATTTAGCCAAAGGCGTGTTTCTATTTTGTCTGGGTCTGTAAAAGATGTAAGGGCAGATCCAGGCAAAGTTCGTTAGGAGGATAAATGAGGCTGTGGAGATAAATAAATATATTTTAATAATAATTTAATTATATTTTTCAAATTCTAACAAAACAAGCAGGTAATCGCGGCATTCGGCCTTCTAGTTAAAATTCGAGTAGCTCTTGATCCGATAATCTGTTAATTTAATCATCTGTTGATCCCATCATCTGTTGATCCGATCATCTATTGATCCGACCATATGAACGTGACAAACACTTTCAAATTAAAATATGTGCGTATTGTGCAGACTAAAGTAATATAGAACCAATTATTAAATCTACAGTGTTTCAAGTGACTTTAAGACAAGTGACTATACAGCCGTGCTTTACAGTCGACTGTAAGACTTTTTAGTGATCACACCAATCTAATGCACACCGTTAATAAGTCACCATAACGGAAAAAGCTTAGAATACCGCAAACAAATTGAAATGATTTCAATGTCACTAAAATAATATAAGAGAGAAACTAAAAATGTAGTTAGAACGTTAGAAGCCTTAATACACACTTAAACGGAAATTGTATGATTTCATATATTCAAAACTTAATTAAATTAGAAATAATTGTGTTATTGGAGTTTGAATTGTAATTTATAACTTTAACCTAGTTTTTATTTTTGTATTTAATAGCTTATATCTTAACTATCGTGAATATACCTATACTAATAACTCAATATTATTTCTCATAAAATATTTCAAAAAAGCGGATATTAAGTAATTCAATTTTTTCTTAGTTTTCGCATTAATCTTACTTTTTAGTAAAATAAAAATTTTAAAAATAACAAATTTTTAATTTAAGACCAACTTGACTGGTTCATGATTTGTAGTAGAGTGCTATCTTGAAATTATTTTGACTCTACTGTGGGGGGAGTACCGGGGTTAAAAGATGAACCCAGTAATTGCAGTTACAGATTTGATTTTTCATAAGCGATTTAACAATTTGCGGTTTTAAACATTTAAAAAAAATTATTTAAAATTATATTATATTAAAATAATCGACATTTTATGGACTTTCTGTTAATAGTGTTATCTCGTTTTTTAATAATAGCGCCTTTTTACCCGTTCTAAAGTTCTAAGTTTTGACTACCTTTGGATTATGAATGTATGCCATATAAGGTTTTATTTTAGCAGGTTTCAATTTTTAACCCCAAAACTCCCACAGAAGTAATTTTTAAGCGTTTTAGCACTCTTCTATTACAATACATACTACATACGAGGTATGTTCAAAATGAAACGGGAATTTTTGAATTTCAACTTAATGAAAGAGATAATTTTTTTCTAAATAGGCACAACTGTCGGTGATGTACAATATCAATCTTCAAACATATTTGATGTGTAGTTTGTGTTTAACGATTTATTGTTTACGGCAAATTTTTGACGATCCACGATTTTTAGATTATTTACTATTATAAAAATGACGGATCAAAGAATTTGTATTAAATTCTGTTTTAAAAATGGATTTAAGTGTAGTGAAGTGTTGGAAATGTTGGCTAAGGCCTTTGACGTACAGACTATGTCAAAAACAAGAGTTTATGAGTGGTACAAACGTTTTCAAAAGGGTCTTGAAGACGTAAAAGTGTGGCCGTCCAAGCATAGCATTTACCTATGAAAACGTTGCAAAAGCAAAAGAAATGGTTCTTGCAAATCGCCGAATCACTATTAGAGAGGTCGCAGAAGAAGTTGGAATCTCGATTGGGTCATGTGATGCAATTTTTAAGGCTAATTTAAACTTGAAACGAATGGCAGCTAAATTCGTTCCGAAATTGTTGAATTTTCAACAAAAACTGAACCGCAAAAACATCTGTGAGGAATCATTAGCTGAAGTTGAACTTCCTCAAACACATCATAACAGGTGACGAAACGTGAATATACGGCTACGACGTAGAAACAAAGATCCAATCTTCCCAATGGAAGGACTACCGATGAGCCAACGCCGAAAAAAGCACGTCAAGTTCTAGCAAAAGTGAAGGTTCTTCTTACTGTTTTTTTTTATTACAAAGGTGTAGTGCATTATGAATTCTTACCAACGCCATTTGCGTGAAAAACTTCGTCAAATACGACCAGAATTATGGGCCAACAGTTCATGGATTTTGCACCATGATAATGCACCAGCTCACGCTTCTATATTAATTCGTTCATTTTGACGAAAAACGGAACCATCGTGTTACAGTAGCCTTCGTATTCGCCTGATTTGGCCCCATGCGACTTTTTTCTTTTTCCAAAAATGAAAAGAACATTAAAAGGACAACGTTTTGACACTATAAAGACGATAAAGCAGAAATCGCGGCAAGAGCTCAACGCTATACCAAAAGAAGCGTTCGAGAAGTGTTTTGAGGATTGGAAGAAAAGGTGGCAAAAGTGCATTAAATTCCCGGGGGGGATTACTTTGCAGGAGACAACATCTACATTGATGATTAAATAAAGAATTTCTGAAAAAATTCCCGTTTCATTTTGAACACATCTCGTATTATTTTGTAATATAAATGTATTATTTTACTGCTTTTATGTTTTCTTTTATTCTACAATTATAGCTATTACCATCCATTCAATAACTTAAATCTTTTAATACACGAGTATTATTATGCAATAATATAATTAAACTAAAATGAAGTGTGTATTCTTCGGTTGTTAGTTGTTACAGACGGGGAATTGTTTCTTTACATAAATTGAAAAAAAAATTACTCTCATTAAAATCAAAATGATTTGTTTAAAGCTACAAGAAATTCCATGCTTATTGCATATTTGTAATACTGGGGATTTGAAATACTTATGTGGATTTTAAAATAATAAATACTTTTTAGTTATTTTGAATATTCGAGTATTTTTCAACATTTGTTTTCTATAGAATACCTGTATATTCAATTAATTTTAAGATAGGTGTTATTTGCAACTAAATGCAATCCATCTTTATTTCGCAGGATTTTTACATTAAAATTATAATTTTCACCAAAGGTATCATAAGTCTTAAATTGCTCACTTTAATTGAAATCTGAAATATTTAAAGCAAATGTCAAACTCAATTTGGGCTTAGCATTGGAGTGAAAAAGAAGGAAGTTATTATTGAAATCAACCTTCACCAAAGCAGATGTAAGTGATTAATATGAAAAGCATTTTAATACGATACGTCATTCATGAATAACTTATTAAAATATTTAAAATAAAAATTATGTTTAGTATATTATATATACTAAATCGGGCACCATCCCAACCCACCACCAGCTCTCATCGAAAGAGATCTGATAGACAGGGAATGGGTCAAACCGGTATCAATCATTATGTGTCGCAAAAACAATTAAATTATAATTATGTGCTTTTTTGTATTTTTCAATGAGACTATTCGCGAATATTTTGCTCAAATTCAAAAGTATGACCTTAATAGGTCAATAGGTCTATTCAGTAAACATGACGAAAGCAATGATAATGGTAATACTAAACTGAATACTTCTGCAATGAAACAAAACATTAAGAGTAGCAGTATACATTTCCAGGATAAAGATTTATAAAATAACGTGGAGAACAGTAAACGGTGAAATAACAAATTTTAATGTATATTTTTAACTGTAAATTTGTATCACGAATTTTTTTATTCGATTAATTTGTTAATTTCTCTATTATGTCTGCATACGAAGATAAAATAGTATATTAAACTCGAGTTTAAACTGCTTATTAACCGCTCGTGTGGATAGTATATCACTCGGCTGCGCCTCGTGACATACGATTCACCACGCATTTAATATGCCGTTTAAACTCCTCGTTAAATAATATAAATAAAATAGATCACTGCTTAATAGAAATACGAAATGCCGATACGGGCAATTATCTATTAAGATTTGTTCTTATTATAGGTATATTTACGAAATATAAAATAAACAAAATAATTTTTTTTTTTTTCGAAAAAGTACATTAAGTGAAATAAATAATAAAATAACTCACTAATGAAAAACCAACTATCAAATCTAAGCGATGTCACGTGCTTTAATGAATTTTGATAGTAAATAAATAAGAATGACACTGTCGGTTTTGAAATCTAGACTACACTGCAACCGGTGATTTCTAAAATATAATTTAAAAAAATATTTCTAAAACATAATTTGAAAAAAATTCTGAAACTGATTCAAGCTATTATTAAAATCTTAAAGCTTCAGTAACTAAATGGAGTATCGTGATTGTCACCGATACCTTCTTCCTCTCATGTTGGCGGTGGGAATTTCAGAGATGGTGACCTCTGCAGATAGCACGAGGCTAGGTCGGACCGGAAATGAAACGGGAATTTTTTCTCTCAGAAATTCTGTATTTAATCATCAATGTTGATGTAAAGTAATCTATAATATAATGTAAAATATAATATATAATAAATAATAACTCCAAAGTAATCTCCCTCGAATATAATGCACTTTTTCCACCTTTTTTTCCAATCCTCGAAACACTTCTCGAACGCTTCTTTTGATATGGTGTTGAGCCTCGCTTTTTGCTTCATCATCTCTATAGTGTTGAAACTTTGTCCTTTCAATGTTCTTTTCACTTTTGGAAAAAGAAGAAAGTCGCATGGGGCAAAAATCATTTGCAAAAATGAATGAATTAATAGAGAAGAGTGAGCTGGTGCGTTATCATGGTGCAAAATCCATAAATTGTTGGCCCATAATTCTGATCGTTTTTGCCGAAGTTCTTCACGCAAATGGCGTAAAACTTCAAGGTAATACTCCTTATTTACCATACGACCTGTTGGTAAAAATTTATAATTCACTACACTTTTGTAATAAAAAAAAACAGTAAGAAGAACCTTCACTTTTGATCGAACTTGATGTGCTTTTTTCGGCGTTGGCTCATCGGTAGTCCTTCCATTGGAAAGATTGGATCTTTGTTTCTACGTCGTAGCCGTATACCCACGTTTCGTCACCTGTTATGATGTGTTTGAGGAAGTTCAACTTCAGCTAATGATTCCTCACAGATGTTTTTGCGTTTCAGTTTTTGTTGAAAATTCAACAATTTTGGAACGAATTTAGCTGCCACTCGTCTCAAGTTTAAAATTGCATCACATGACTCAATCGAGATTCAAACTTCTTCTGCGACCTCTCTAGTAGTGATTTGGCGATTTGCAAGAACCATTTCTTTTACTTTTCCAACGTTTTCATTGGTAATTGATGTGCTTGGACGCCCATATTGGCGTTATCTTCCACGTCTTCAAGACCTTCTTGAAACTTCACTACACTTAAATCCATTTTTAAAACAGAATTTAATACAAATTCTTTGATCCGTCATTTTTATAATAGTAAATAATCTAAAAATCGTGGATCGTCAAAATGTTGCCGTAAACAATAAATTCAGTCTGAAAATTGATATGTACATACATCACTGACAGTTGTGCCTACTTAGAAAAAAATTATCTCATTCATTAACTTACACCATGCGAAATTCAGAACTTTCCGTTTCATTTTGAACATACGTCATTATTAAAATAACTGAATTTTAATGTTTTGTGGTGTAAATAAAAGAGAAACGTTGCGTAGTAATAAATGGTTTAATGTAAGAATAACATGTAAATACAAAAATGATGCTTGCGCGTGAAGTCACAACACTCGACTGACTGTACGTGCATGCGCACAAACGTGCAGGTTTAAGTTGACAATTAAAAAGAAATATTAACAATATTCAATAGTCCCACAAATTGTTAACTAACCCAAAAATAATATTCAAAATATTACATAAATGTTTAGCTTAACATACAAAAAAAATATTCATAAACAATACATTTTTAATTATTGTTTTCGTTCAAATCGCGCATTCCGAATTTAAACTTCAATTCGTTAAATTGTCGCGCATTAAGTGCTTTTGTTGTTATGTCCGCTAATTGGAGCTTGGAAGGTACATATAAAATATTTATGATCCCTTCCTCATATTTTTCGCGTATAAAATGGTACTTTACATCGATATGCTTAGTACGTTTATGAAATTCCGGATTTCGTATAAGTTTTATCGCGCTTTGATTGTCCACGCACAAAGTAGTCGATTTTTCTTCATTTTCACCTAGTTCTTGAAGGAGATTTCGTAACCATATCAGTTCTTTTGTTGCATTTGCGGCCCCCACGTATTCACTTTCTGTTGTAGACAAGGAGACAGTTTTTTGACGTTCACTGGTCCAAGTTACTGCTCCACCACATAATTTGAAAATGTAACCGGAGGTTGATTTTCTTGTTGCCTCATCGCTGGCAAAATCTGCGTCGGAAAATCCAATTAATTTTCCATCATGGTCGTCTGATCTGTATTTTATTCCAAGATCTTCGCTTCCCTTCAAATAACGTACTACACGTTTCGCTGCATTCCAATGCGATGTGTCCGGGTTATTCAGGAATCTGCTTAATAAACATACAGAGTAGATTATGTCTGGCCTACTTACGATTGCAAGGAACATTAATGCGCCCACGATTTCTCGATAAGGGAATTGCATCTGCTTGTTTTCCTTGGGGTAGGACAGTTTCACATTACAGTCGGCTGGCGTATTTAATGGCTTCGCGTCATCAAGGTTGAATCGTTTTATGATTTGTTTCACGTAATTCTTTTGATGAATAAACACCGTTTTATCTTCGCGATTTCGTGTTATTTCTAGTCCCACAAAATAATTTGGATCTAAACTAACCGTAATTTCGAAAACATTTCCTAGTTTTGAAATTAAGTTTTCAACTGCATTTTTATCTTTACTTAAGATGAGTCCGTCATCAACAAAAATGATCACATATGTTTTTATTTTATTTGCTTCACTTACGTAAACGCATTTATCCGCGTTACACTGTTTAAAGTCAAATTGTTCGAGAAAGTCATTGAACCGCTTGTTCCAAATTCGGCTCGATTGCTTTAGCCCGTACAGAGCCCTCTTGAGTCTACATACTTTTCCTTCTTCGACATCTAAACCTAGAGGTGGTTGCATGAAAATTTCTTCTTCCAGTTCTCCGTTGAGAAAGGCTGTTTTCACATCGAATTGTTGAATTTCCATGTCGTGTTTTGCTGCCAAAGCTAGTAAAACTCTTATGGTGTCATATCTGATTGTTGGAGAAAAAGTTTCTTCATAATCTAACCCCTTTATTTGCTTGAAACCTCTTGCACAAAGTCTTGATTTGTAGCGAGATATGTTTCCATTCGTCGATCGTTTTACTTTAAACACCCATTTGTTGTCGATTATGTTTTTGTCTGCTGGTTTCTCAACTAAATCCCACGTTTCGTTCTTCTGTAACGCTTTGAGCTCTTCGTCAATGGATTCTTTCCATTTTTCCGAATCTTTACCTTCCAGTGCTTCTTGGTACGTTTCGGGTACGTCGACCTCAACATAATTCGCTTCAAGATCGTCGTATCTTGCTGGTTTTCGAATATTTTCTCTTTGTCTGAAATTATACGAAGCTCTTGGGTTTTGTTGTTCATTTCCGTCGTGTATTTCGATTGGTTCGTCTTCAATGTCACTTGTTTCGTGGTTTACTTTCACCGCGTTGTTCCCCTCTTTGGTATCATTTTCTGTGTATTCATTGAAGATGACATCTCTCGATATACTTATCTGTTTTGTCTTGGGGTCGTAAAGTCGGTAGTTTGTGGAATTTCCATCATATCCTACCATTATCAACTTCTTGCTCTTTGAATCCAGTTTGGTTCTTTTTTGTTTTGGAATATGCATGTATGCATCGCTTCCAAAAATTTTTACATGATTCAATGATGGTTTCTTACCTGTCCATAATTCATAAGGACTTATCTTTGTTTTACTGTTAGGCGTTCTGTTTAATATATAGACTGATGTATTCACGGCTTCCGCCCATAGATTCATTGGCATATCTTTTCCATATAACATTGATCTTGCTGATTCTACGATCGTTCTCATTTCTCTTTCGGCTTTGCCATTTTGTTCCGGTGTATACGGTGCGGTTCTTTCCAGATCGATTCCTTCTGTATAAAGAAATTCACGAAAATTTGCGTTGATAAACTCCGTTCCGTTGTCAACGTGTAAACATTTTACCGAATTTTCGAATTTTGTTTTGCACATTTTTATAAACCGTTTAAAACAATCGAGCACATCTGATTTATGTTTGATAAAAAATACTACGCGATAACCCGAGTGGTCGTCTTTAAAGAGTACAAAGTAATTTGAGCCGTTTACTGAGGTCGTAGAAAAAGGTCCGCACACGTCACTATATATTATCTCACCTGGTGTAGTGTTTCGTCTGACGTTCTCAAAGGTCATTCGATGCTGTTTGCCATATAAACAAGATTCGCACATTGTTTTGTCCACGTTCTTCAAATTTATATCTGGGATTACACCATTTGTAATCATTTCTTTTATTAATTTAAAGTTGATATGTGCAAGGCGTTCGTGCCACTGCATTATCTTGTCCTCGTCGGTTACAATATTCACTTCGTAATTGCTTACGGTTTTAAATTCCATTTGATATAAATTGTTGTTCTTGCGAATTGCATGGGCTTCTAATTTTTCTTTGTTGTAAATGTAGGCATCTTTATTTTCCTTTACAATTTTCATTCCTTTCGTAGTAAGTACACCTTCTGAAAAAAGATTCTTTCTTAAGTCAGGAACGTACAACACGTTCGTTATTGTCGCGTCATGCCACTCATCGTTCAACAGCTTCCGAATTTTAATCGTTCCTTTTCCTTTTACTTCAAGGGTTTTATTGTTTCCTAAAGTGACTAAGATCTCGTTTTTGTTTTCTTCGAATGTATGGAAAAATTCGCGTTTGAAACTCATATGTCCCGATGTACCACTATCTAGCGTCCATACGTCATCACTGGACTCCGTCACATTGACAAAATTGTCTTCTGTTGTGAAAGCCGATACATTGCCTTGTGGTCCATTTTCATCCGGTTTGACACCTTTTTGGTTTCTCATTTTCTTTGGATTGGAGCAATCTCTTGCAAAATGCCCTTTCTTCTGGCAGTTGTAGCAAGTGATCTTATTTTTCCAATTTTTGGAATTTCCATTTGTCGTTGTTTTCAGCTTTACCTGTGCTGAAAACGCGTTGTCGACTTGTTCTACTGCAGTTAAATTTGATTCTTCGTCTAACAACCTTGCAGTTAGATTTTGTATTGTTTGACGTTCCTCGCTTACTGATAACCAAGCTTGTCTTACTCCTCGGAACTTTTCTGGTAACGAGCTCAACATCTTAGTCATCACTGCCACGTCACTAACAACGTCACCTGCTTCTCTTACTTGTTTAGCTAGGTTTTCAACTTTCGCAACATGTAATGCAACGCCATCATTTGGATCCATTCGATACTGATGAAAACGTTCTTGGTGCATCATCTTATTCATTTCTGATTTTTGCTGGTAGATGGTGTCCAAGCGATCCATGATTTCTTTTGCGCTGTTACAGTTTTCTACCAGTGTTATCTGCGCAAGCTCCATTGCCGACGTCAAGGTGAACATGGCCAGGGCGTCCGTCTTGTTCCAAAGATCAATCTGTTTTCGTTCTCCGGAGTTTGGCTTTATGGACTCTCCAACTGCGACCTCGTAACAACTTTTTGCACGTAGAGCGCACTTCATTTGAAATTTCCATTGCTGGTAGTTCTTTCCATCGAACTTGTTTATGGAACCCATTTCAATCCTGTCGGCCATTTTTACCACGTGTAAAACTGATTCACCGCGTTTCACTTTAGTTCTTTTATTTACTTTTCGCGTTCACTGGGCGCATAACCTATTAAAATAACTGAATTTTAATGTTTTGTGGTGTAAATAAAAGAGAAACGTTGCGTAGTAATAAATGGTTTAATGTAAGAATAACATGTAAATACAAAAATGATGCTTGCGCGTGAAGTCACAACACTCGACTGACTGTACGTGCATGCGCACAAACGTGCAGGTTTAAGTTGACAATTAAAAAGAAATATTAACAATATTCAATAGTCATATTTTATACATACAGTGAGATTGTATTGAACGCATCAACCCTTTGTTGCACCATGTAGCATATGAGCATATATGCTACATATTTTAAAATCACTGACTTGGTCAAAAATTTTATTTAAAAATTTGTCTTTCAAAAGTGTCCTTTATCACCACCTCAAAGGTATATTTTTGGTGAAACAATATTCAATTTGAAAAGGTTGTGAAATGTGGATGTGGAACACATCTAACTAATTTATTTGTAAATTAATATACCAAATAAAAATTGTATAATTGTTCTCACGAAATATGAAGCTGACGTCAGAACTATCTGAACAAAATATTGGATGAATGGTTGAGTTAACGGCCTTAATAAAAACAAATAAAATTTTCCGACGGTCCGGTTTCTTTAACGATGTATTTTATTTGTTTTTATTAAGACCGCTAACTCAACCATTCATCCAATATTTCGTTCAGATAGTTCTGGCATCAGCTTCATCTTTCGTGGGAACAGCTATACTCGAATCATTTTGTAAAAAATGAACATGTTTTTATTCGATAATAAAAAAGTCTTGCACAAAATATTTTTTTAAAAGATTTTTTAAGTCAAAAGAAAAATCGTGCATTAAAGGGTTAATAACGGGCATAATTATGGTCTAAAGCTTGTGCATGCTAAAAAGCATACCTCTGTTTAAAAGTAATTGATGCTAAAATTGAAAATCTCGCAACTTAATAAAAAGCAATAATAGAAGAATGAAGAATAAACTAAATGCTCAATCCCTTGTAAAAATTAATCTCGAGACTAAAGCGTTATTTTACTACTTTTTTATTAAAATAATTCAATGTATTGTAAATAATTTGTAACGTAATGTAAATTTAAGTTCATTCAATTGTTGCATTTTTATCCATGTATGTTATTAATATGTTTTATTGTTTATAAATTTTATATTTTTAATCTAGTATTTTTTGGATAAAAAAAGATAACAAAAAAAAAGTTGTTAAATAATAAAGTTACGTCCGTCATACAGAAAAGTCTATTTGATTAATTATAAAACAAGCTATAAGGAATTAGATACAAATAGTGGATATACAAATAGAGAACCACAAATATATCCACAATCTTAAAACATGGTACTATTTGTTTCTATGAGCAAATTTTCGAAAACTCTTTATTAAAAATTTGTAAAAATTAGATGCTAATAAAACATGTGCGTGAAGTTAGCCCCGCCATTTTTGAAAATTTAAAAATTGAATATTGTGCCGGGCTGTGACGTGCCCGATGTATGCCGTATTTTTATGATTTTATTTATTTATTTTTTTTTTTTTTGACTTTATAGAGATTGCTTATTTTGGGGTAGAAGTTAGCCCCGCCATTTTTGATTTTTTTAAAATTCAAAATTGTATTGAACTCTATTCGACGTGTGCCGTTTGTGCCGTAATCATAAAATTTTATTTTGATAAATAAAATTTTTTTAGGTCAAAAACTATATTATCGATCGAAGTTAGCCCCGCCATTTTTGAATTTTTTTTTAAAACAAAATTGTATTTTTTACAACAGGAATATTTAATTATTAAATATTATTTTTAAATAAAAATTAAGGGGAATTGTAAATTGCCCTTCAAACTTGACCATAAAATGTAAATTTCCCTCCAAACTACCTGAAGCTTAATTTATTAATCCCATAAATCCCAACACTAATACCAATTAAAAATAAGGATTTAATTCAGAACAGAAAAAAATCACAGCTTTAAGTCCAAGATCGAGGGAAATCCACCCCTTTCCTGGTAGCACACTTTGCCGAGTAGTACCGGTTTAGAGGGATACTTTTAGCTAGTATGGCGTTTGTCAAAACAGCCCGGAGCGGAGCACATGGTCGATTTTGACAAACGCAATCACGGCAAATTTCGGATCCACTCTAAAATCTACACATATATAGGGCCCAAATAAACCCTACTGCAATCAGATAAACACTGTTATCAGGCATTATAACACCGGCGGCGGCGACCGCAAATTTGTTAAGTTACAAAATATACCAATCCAATTAGAACTATTGCAAGATTCTTCGATGAAAAAATTTGTGCTGGCAGGTGTAATTGCACACAACGGTACACGTCGATTAGAATCCAATACAATTTTATTTAAAAAAAAAATCAAAAATGGTGGGGCTAACTTCTATCGATAAAAAATAGTTTTTGGCCCAAAAATATTTTATTGATCAAAATAAAATTTTATGATTTGCGACACACAATGGCACACGTCGATTAGAATCCAATACAATTTTATTTTTAAAAAAATTCAAAAATGGCGGGACTAACTTCTATCGATAAAATAGTTTCTGGCCCAAAAAACATTTTATTTATTATAATAAAATTTTATGATTTACGGCACACAACGACACACGTCGAGTAGAATCTAATATAATTTTGAATTTAAAAAAAATCAAAAATGGCGGGGCTAACTTCTACCCCAAACTAAGCAATCTCTATAAAATCCAAAATAAATAAAATAAAATTTAAAAAAATACAGAACAACGTGGCACACATCGGGAACAGCCCGGCACAATATTCGTTTTTTAAATTTTCAAAAATGGCGGGGCTAACTTCACGCACATTAATAAAACACAAATAATAAAAAATGTTTCAATAAAAATCAACTGTACATAATTTGGCAAAGGAGAGGGGGGTCTCATATATTACTGACTATTAATTAAACATTAAATATTTTATTGAATTTTTAAAATAGCTAGAATAAGTATAACATTAATCGCGCTTTTCAAAATTATGTGCAAGCCCCCTCTCCCAGTAATTATATTCCATAATTCTTAAATCTCTTTTATTATATCTTTGTATTTTGTTAATTAATTAGGTGAAGAATTTCCAACGACTTGATTTTTGCAATAAATATCGTTGCTTTTTGTACTTCGTTTCCAATTATGAAGTTTTAAAATAAACAAGCCCAGATCACATTGTATCTTTTTGTTTGCAGCTTCAAATTATTGGTATGATCAAAATAAGATACAATCATAGATATTCTATAATATTTTACATGCAAACAATGGAACCCTTCGGTTATTGCCTTTTCTGTTTAATGTTTCTACATAATTTCGTGCAAAGCACGTTAGCACATAAGATGATAATTTTAACAGAAAGGCACCTAACAGGTCTTGCACCAAATTGTCCAATTCTTGATTAAATTGAACTGAAAATTAGGTATTACTATTTTCGTTTGTATGAACTCCTTGCATTTACTGTTATAGCAAGACAGATTCACTCGACAACCTATAGTCAGCCTGACTTAATTTGAACAATAAAACTACCCGATTTCCATCCAACAAGGAACTCACCTTAAATTGTCTAATGACAAGCCTCGACACTACCCAAATTATCATCTGTGATTGAGGGTATCTGATGCTTCAAGTACACCTGACCAGATTAGGTCGTGAGTAGGGCGCTTTACTTGGCAATGTCTTTCGGATGGATCTAATTCAATGGATGAAATTTAATTTTATTACATATAAATTGAAAATAATGAAATGTTTGTAACTCTATGAAAATATGGTTTCTTATATTAGTTAATGAAGGAATAAATCAATCAGAAGTGCGTTATAGAATGGCACAACTTTGAATTTACTCTTTATGTGAGTAACGTACAGATAATAGATAATATGTAAAACAGTATTTTAAGTTTTGTTTATGAAACGGGTATACCTATTTTTAATAAATTACTGATTGATGATTTTTTATTGTTATCCTTATCCTAAAAATATCTGCACTGTTTATCTCTTCTCAATAAAAATATAGTATGTGGTACCTATGTATAATTTTGACGTAACGTAACTTATTTAACATAAACTGAATAATTATATTTGTGAGGAAGTCAAGTTTAACAAATTAATGGTTATAAAACTAAAAAAAAATTTAAATAACTCTGCAAGAGAAACCTGATCTACCGCAAAAATTTAAATTAGATTATAAGTTAGTATGGCTTCCTGTGGGGATAGTGTATTAAAAACTTGTACTATTTTAAATCCTTGTTAGACAAAATATTTCAATAAAATGTGGCATTTTTCTATTTTAACATTAATTACTTTTATTTTGTTGACAGAACTAATAAATATTTGCAGAAGTCATCTATCAGCCGAGTATGTGCAGTTGGAGGATTTTTCATATCAATTCCGGTTTTTCTAACAGGTAATTATTTAATACAATTTTTTTTAATTGAGTACAGCGATTTTATTGTGTTAAGGTATCATACTGTACACCTTCATTCAGTTCCATTCTACACCAGCAATAGTCACGAGTGTATTTATTGGATTGGGGATAATATTTTGTGGTTGCGCCATGGTTCATAACGTTTTTATATGGCAAAGAGAGAAAACAAATGCAGTGAAGGAATTAGCATTGCAACAACACGAACAATCAACAGCTACGTTCCATAATATCACATCACCTGTAGCTCACCTAAATCAATCCCATATTAGCAATTATAATCACAGTTTTATTCATTCTCCAAATCAAGTTCATAGTAATGGACCATATATGGTTAGACCATCGACAACGACACCACCTACAACGGAAAATATGAACTTAACTAAAATGTCTCACCCAAGGGAAGCTAGTGGGAGTGTTAGCCCTGGAATGCCAAATACAGCACTGGATATGAGCAGCGTAGCAACTACAAATTCACCACACGAATTATCGACGTTGGTTTGAACTGAATTAGTTCAGGTTTAAGTACAATTTAATTTATTTAATAAATTGTTAGTAATACCATGAAATAATTTAACGGAAAGTACCTATCTTTACCTACCATGAACCAAAAAAAGAAGTTTTCAACTTGACTCGCAATGGGAATTAATAATTTTGTGTCTCCAAAGTCCAAATACGAAATTAAAAAGTTGGATTTTTAAAATTTTGGATATAATTTAAAAAAATTAAATTTACTCTTGATGTAGGTATTCTGTTGTTTTAATAACAGGTGACCTGATTTTCCTATATTAGGAAGTACAATGCTAGAAAAATCACAATAATTGACTAAGTAAACATAATACCTTTGGGCTTTAAAATTATTAAAAATATTAAATGATTTTTCATTTTATTTATGTTTCTGACTTTGTTGCAGAATTTCCAATTATGCTAATGTGATTATTAAAGTATCGGTTACTTTAATCTGTTATTTAAAAGTTCACAAAAATAACTTATTACATTTTTATTCAAATTAGATTTTTAATTTCCATTTAAGTGCAGTAGTGGCAGGCAAACTATTTTTTGTAAACATTGCAACAATCCATTGCAAATCCAGCAGGGCAAAATCTCATTTACTTCGTTCTTCATTTAATTGAATAAAAGTTATATTGAATATGAACGAAAACAGATACTATTTAATAATATATTTGCTCCAAATATTCTCTTTCTTTCTTCTCTTTCTTTCTTTCTTTCTCTTCTGCAGCGCGGTCAAATCTTCTCGCTACAACGAGGCGCACCGCGGCCGCACATTAAAGCTTTAATATTTTCCATTATTTATTATTGAATTTTATTGTACATAGACTATTATTTATTTTATGAATAAATTACCGCGCTTGGAAAATAAAGACATTATTTTATGTTTACTTACGTTAGTTTTGTGACGTTATGCTAGTCTTACAACATATAAATTTAGTGAGTCCTCTGTAGAATAGAAAATAATTTAATATTGTAATTATATAATTTTTTTTATTGCGTATTATTTTGTGATTATATTTTCATTATTATTTTTTATTTTATTATTATTTGTTTTTTTTTTTCACATCCAATGTAAATAAAAAGTTGAAGAAAATTGTATTATCTTGCCTTAGTGTTATAAATCAAATCAGTCAAATTTTTTATTTAAGCTAAAGAAATATTTTATATTTTTTGTATATATTTATTAATAGCGCGTATTAATTTAACAATAAATTAATAGTATTATTTAAATGGCAAGAGGGTATCTAAGTTTTGCAGCTTGTTTTGCAGCAACCAAATATATGAATGAAATATTTCAAAGACTAATTAGTACAAAAATTTATTGCCTTTTAACGAGATTTTATACGATACATAATTATTTTTAGAATAAATTTGTATTGTACTAAATATTTATGAAAAACTTGCCTATATTTCCAAAATATATATTCTATATATTACAATGTGTTTTTAATTTTTTTTTTGTTTTGCTGTAATTTTTACATTACATTTATTATTTTAATAAATACCTATAATTCAGTACGACGCATGGGATTTCTGCTAATATATTTTAATGCCTATTTTAAAGAATTTACAGTAGCTCAAGTGCATTCCAATTTTACTTCCCAATCTTCATATTTTCTTCTAGTTTCGAGTTTTAAAGTTTCAATTTAAAAGACTTTAAGATTAAATGATTCATAAAATAATAAAAATACAAATATAGGGGTTGCTATAATTTTGTTTTTTGTAATTTTTCTATTGTTGCCCAACAATGTTTGTTTATTATAATCTCCTTAATCCATTCATGCGCATCACTTAACTTCTCTGATTTTGTGAAATTCTCTCCTCTCAAATTTTTAGAAAGTTTTTGCACAAAAACCTAACCCATTTCACACATTTCAAAAACTCCCGGTTTCAGCAACGTTAATTTAGGAATTTAATCATAGATTTGGGTTGCAGCAATATAATTTTTACCAAGTTAAGTTTAATCTATGATTTATCATAACCTCACAACCATAGATTTAATCTGTATTTATGACGCGTTTGGGTTACAGCAACGTTAATTTGTGCTTAACACAGGTTAAATATCCAAAATATTTAATTACTGGTTGACCAGTGATTTAAGTGGCAGAACCCCCTTTAGACCAGCCAGTGTTTACTTTTATTAATTATAATTATGATTTTATAATAAACACCAACTAAAAACAGTGTTTATACAAAGTTACAATTCTTTTTTTAATGGAAATAAACTCAAAAGAATTTTAAGTAGATATTGCGGTCATTCAATTTAGAGTTTAGGTACGACTGAAGATCGGCAATAACCGTGAAATCGGACACCGTCATTTCGGCGATTCTGATACGGCGACCCGAAATTCGGCTATGCCAGTTTCGGCGATTCCAATTCGGCACCGGCATTTCGGCGATTCTCATTCGGCGACGGGAGGTATACTTTCAGTTTATTTAATTTATTCTTTTAAATTTAAAATCTTAATGTAAAAAAAAACAAAAAACCTTAGTACGGACGCTTATGGCTTTTTTCGAACTTGTGTTTGTCATCGAAAAATACAACTAGGTTTTGGTAGTGGTAGGTATATTTCATCCAACGTTGTGGACATTTTTGGATAAATTAAGAGACGTATTCAAAAAACTTTCGACACATGCCGGACATGCACCTCCTAAAAAAAGCCGCGATACGAAGCGGCTGATTCTCAAATTTTGGCGAAGATAACCAATTGTAATTCTAATAATGTTATTGAATATCTTCGCGGTATAGCTTATAATTTATTATAACTTGAATTAAAATTTGTTTAATTGCTTAAAAGGTATGTATAATTATGATACCTGTTTTAAATAAATAATTAAATATTATAAATAAATTAAATTAAATAAATATTTAATTTAAAAATAAAAAATTAATTTTATAAAATTTTTAATAAATTTCAGTACTTAAATAAATTTCCCGTCGCCGAATCGACGTAGTCGAATTTTCTGTCGCCGAATGAGAATCGCCGAAATGCCGGTGCCGAATTGGAATCGCCGAAAGTAGCATCGCCGAATATACGTTGCCGAATCGCTTTCGCCGAACTGCTGTCGCCGAAACGACGGACGTGTACCGAATCTTGCTTTTTTTAATGTCTGATTTATCCGATTTATCTGATTTATCTTATTTATCTGATTTACCAACAAGTAGTGATAATGAGGAAATACGTGTCATTCCTGATAGAAGATACCTTTTCACATTGTACGGTGACATGGATGGACATATAAGTCACTGAGTAAGTGAGCAAAGCTTGGTTGAAATCGGCCAAAAGGTCTAAGAGTGTATAGCAAACTAACCGGTGGCGTCGCCGAGTGCCTGTGTCCGACCTGATTATCATTAATTTTTTTTCAATATACAGAAATGATGCCCAACTAAATAAACTAACCCAACCCAAACCCAACTAAATAAATGCCAAAAAATAAATCATGGATTACCTAAACTAAAACTTTGAAGTAGCAAATTTACTGTTAATTATTCAATTTACGGAGAATACCACAGAAAAACATTTAAGAAATCTAAATTCTAAATTAATAAACTGCAAATTACGAATCTGATGATAGTGCTCCATCCGCTGCTAAAAAGGTCAGAATACCTGAATATCTATGTCCAATCATCCCTGAAACCTCGGAAAATATTATAAACTAGCAGCTTTTAGATAACATTAACCAATTTTCTGAATCAATTAAAAATAGGCAATAAAGTAAATGAATTAATTATGTATCTAGTCTATTATATAAAATGGGTGGTGAGAAAGGGGCGGCACATGGCTTGGGGCCTAGAGCGGCTAGTACTGCAAATCCGCCACTGGCTATTGTGCACCCTTCAACACTATTGTTCGTGCGAGGAATAAGGTAAGTGAAGGTAATAACGCCATGTTAAGCTTTATGAATTCTTTGGCGAAAAAAAAACAAATACGGTAGTCTCTTAAGTAGACATTTGCAAATGCACAGAAAAAATACTGTTGAAAATTATATTGCATTTGAACTTGTAGGACCTTTTTTTTAAAAGATTCAAATTGGCGTTATTAACAACACCCTATCAGCAATAACGCCAATTACAAATTAGACTTAGTATAGATTAAACTTAATCTGTGTTAAAAATTATATTGCTGCAACCCAAATTGGACTTAATCTATGATTAAATATTTAATCTATGATTAAATGCCTAAATTAACGTTGCTGAAACCGGGCATTGGTCTCGTCTTTTTGGGTCCCCGTCCTTTTGGAACTGCGTTCTTTTGGCCGCAACAATATGTCCAAGTATACCGAAGCACCATGGTATAAAGAATACGCATGGTATTAATACCATGCCGAAGCACTATGCTGGTGAAAACATATGGTGTTTTATTTATTTATTTAAGAATTTACGGGAAATTAGCCCTTTAAATACATTTTACAGTGGTTATTACATAAAAATATAGCAAATTCTGCAGAAATATTAACAATACATAATTATTCATGAACATCGAAATCATACAAAATATGAAATCATAAATCATAACGGGATATTTGATGTCTTACACATTGTCGCGGATTAAACATACAAAAAGCAGACTCTACTATGTGAAAGCATTTCTCGAATCCATTATGTCACCCACGCGTCGCCTATACTGGGAGAGACTCACACCGAAGAAATCTACAGATCCTCCCAGTCCATTACCCCACCTCATCATCCTAGACAAGGGACTGTAATATGCATAATTAGTGGAATGACACCTGAAAAAGAACAGATTCTGAGATCTGGTGCCCATAGATGGTACTCGAAACGCCACAAGTTCAAGCAAGTCCGGACATATGACAATTGAGTTGATAAGCTTGAAAAGGAAAACCAAATCCGAGCTCATGCGGCGCATGCACAAGGGAGTCATGCCCATGTCATTCATGATCTCGTTTACAGGACAATCCTGATATGAGTACCCCAGTCTGTGAGCTAATAATCGAATAAATTTAGTCTGCACCCTCTCTATCCTAGCGACGTGAACAGCGTAGTGAGGAGACCATACGACAGAGCAATACTCCAAAATGGGTCGGACCAATGCACAGAACAGCATTTTGAAGGTGTCAATTCTTGTAAAATCCCTTGTGACTCTTAAGACAAAATATTGCAGCCTCATAGATCTTTGAACGATGGCACTGATGTGATCTCTAAATGAGAGCTCCGAGTCAAGATACACCCCCAGATCCTTAACAATATCGTCTCTAGGGATTATTACGCCCAAAAAATAATAATCATAGAATAGCGAGTTTCTGGTTCTGCTGAACGTAACAGTCCTACACTTGCTAACATTCATAGTCATAAGATTAACTTGACACCACCCCTCCAGCAAGAGCAAATCATCCTCGATAGCAACACAATCATAAACTGATCTAACCTGCAAGAAAATCTTTAAGTCGTCGGCAAAAATCAGATACTTATCAATTCTAAAGGCTGCTCCAATGTCATTTACAAACAGTATAAACAAGAAAGGAGCCATTTTTGAGCCCTGAGGCACACCTGACAGCGCCAAAAACTCAGAGGACAGGGAGGAACCCACCTTTACGCAAAGTCTTCTATTGCTCAGGTAGCTCCTGAACCAGTCAAGCATAGGGCCACAGAATCCATATGACTTAAGTTTCATTAAAAGTCGCTGATGGTCCACTCTATCAAAAGCCTTTGCAAAGTCAGTAAAAATTACATCAACCTGACTACCCTGGGAAAACGAGTCAATTATATAGCTTTGGAGTACTAATAGGTTCGTGGCAGTAGATCTTCCGCTACGAAATCCGTGCTGTTCATCTACTAAGATACTTGCAAAGAGCGGAGAAATTCTGTCCAGAACAGCACCTTCGAATACCTTAGATATACATGATTGAATTGCAATAGATCTGTAATTCTTTATATCGCCTCTAACACCGCTCTTAAATACAGGCACAATGTAATTCAACTTAAGATTATTGGGAAACACGCCAGCTCTTAATGACTTAGAAAACAAAATCGTCAATGGTTCTCTCAAATGGAAAGCACAACCCTTTAAAAATGCCGGTGAAATCATGTCAGGACCGGGCCCCTTACCGACGTTTAATGACTGCAATTTATCGTAAATCTCATCTTGGGTTACAGTACATCCAGAGACAGAACCAACACTACCTGCACAAGGCAATTCATCGCTAGTAGGAATCCTGCAGTCGCTTACATATATCTCGGAAAAATGCTGTGCAAACAGCTCCGCGATCTCGCGGTATATCGCGATCGCGAGGGTATTAGTTTTTTTCATTGCACTTACGTACGACCAGAAATTTTTTATATTTTCAGGAATCGACTTTTCGACATTGCTGATAAAACCTCTATAGCACTCTCGCGAGAGCCGCTTGCAAACAGTAGCGGATCCAGGGGGGGGGGCGATGGGGGCGATCGCCCCCCCTTAGAGCTCCAAAAAACATTAATTTTTACACCAAAAAATTCTGACATATTACAAATTCCTAAAACTACTTTAAGAATTTAGAAAATACAAAAGTATTTTCTATTTTTTAAACTTCGTGTTTTAAATAATAACCTTACAACAAAATCACAAAACTACGGTATCATTGTGTTTATTGTGTTATATCTATTTTATAAAATAAGACAAATTTTAGTACTTCAAAGAATTTAAAGCCGAACTTCCGGAAGCCGCTTAATCTGAGGCTTCTATAGCACCAGGTAAATTGTATAAGCTTGTTGCAATTTTGGAAAACCCAAAATTTCTGGTGTTTTCCCTAATTCCTGAATGAATCTGTTTAGGTAACAATGTTCTCCTTTGTCATTGCTTTTCATAATTTAAAGCAAAACAGAAGTGATTTTTATTTCAGTTTGCGTTTTTTGAATATATTTTGAGTACTTCAGTACTGATATCATTTAAATTAAGTAAGTAGTGAAGTTGTGAAGTTAATTTATCATAAAATTGCAGTCGATTTTTTATAAAACAATAAAAACTATATGTGCAGTGGTATTATTCATCAATAATCAATATTCAATAATATTAGATATTATTTGGTTATACTTGCTGTTGGAGTTTCTATCTGAAGTTAATTAAAAAGGATACACATTATATTTCGTTAAATTAACAAAAAAATGTTGTCCCTGCAGGTCTACTACAATTTTTTGTAATATTAACAAATTTTATTATTATAGTGACATAAATACTTAGAAAATATAATAATTTGAATCATAGAAGTTATTATTCTGCGTAATAAATTTGCTAATATAACAAAAAAATTGTAGTAGACCTGCTGGGACAACATTTTTTTTAATTTAACGAAATACTTTTTACTGTGTAAGTTGTTTTATTTACTTATGCTCGTTTTCACTAAAATGGGTAAAAAATTAATATACAATAAATTAAATTTCATAACAATTGAAAAGTTTTTGTAAAAATTTTATCATTGATTAAATTTGAACTTGATTTTACGTAAGCAGACATTAGATTTAAAAATTAACATTAACCGTATATCTATTATTATAGGTAATTAAGAGTCATGAAATTGAAACGGTGTCCGAGTCAGTCCACTCTGAATATATTTATAAAGAAGCAAAAAATTCAAGAAAATAAAAATCGAGACAGTAAACCACAAAGTAGTGAATCTCAAGAGAAATGTTCTGCAAATTTAAATGTTGCTTCAACTATTTTTGAAATTGCTATTATACTTATACTCGTACTTTTCACTTTTTTATTTAAAATTGTTTTATGTTATCGCCCCCCCTATGACAATTTCCTGGATCCGCCACTGCTTGCAAAGAGCCCTAGCCGAAGAAAATTCTAAGTACGAAGTCTCATCCTGGGTAAGCTTGTACTTTACATGAAGTTCCTTCTTTCTGAGAATCGCCCGCCTCAACTCGGAGGTGCACCAAACCGGAAACTCAGACGACCTTATTATTTTACACGGCGTACTCAACTTAATAGAATCACCGATAATACTTTGGAACTATGCAAGAGAATCGTCTATATCCAAATGAAGGAATTGGTTATCCCACTCAAAAGAACCCAAATATTCACAAGCCAATTCATAATTACATTTTTTAAAATCATAAACAACATTAGGAACAGATAAAACACACCTTCGATATTTCTTACACTCGCTATCACATCAAGGGCAGGATGATAATTTTCCTCGCTCAACAGAACATCAGCACAACGACATACCTTTGTGTTTCCCGATGTACTGAAAACCAGGTCCAGCATTTCACCTCTATGATTCCCGACGGCAGTGGCGCAGCCAAGGGGGGGGCTAGGGGGCTATAGCCCCCCCCAGACACTCTTCCTTTTTATTAATGATAATCTTTTTTTAATGATCATAGTCGCATTTTTACCGGTGCAATGAAAAATTTTTTTAAATTAAAATATTTTTGTGTTCGACTTTTAATTTAAGATAGGTAACAGTGGTAACACAATAATTATACTCGAAAACAAGCTGACCACGCCCCTTTTTCAGAAAATTTTTTGCCTGGGGCGCACGCTTTTGGCCCAGCTCGCATCCTTTAGCCCCCCCCATAACAAATTCCTGGCTGCGCCACTGCCCGACGGCATTGCCCTGATGTAGTTCCATGCATGTGGAGAAATCCTCCATGACCTGACGGACGGCACCGCTCTGCACCACATTCAGCGCGCCATCACAAGATGTAGGAACATTGTAGTCGCCCATCGCAAGAACATCACTGAAATCATAGTTAAGACAAATCCTCTCCAGCTCACCGAAATGCTCCTCGTATCGATCGATAATCGACCTAGGTGGCAGATAAACAGCGCATATCAACCCTGTCCTTAACACTCACAAAGACGTGTTCCACACGCTCAGACTCCGATTCAATTTACCCGCGACTGATAACGCTTTCGCACCGCGATCAAGACACCGCCCCCGCTCAGTTTCTCGCTAGTAAGACAGTCTCTATTCCTACGATAAACATTAAAGTCATGTAAACCCAATTCAGAATCGTTTATATCAACATTAAGATTAGTTTCTGTTAACACAATTACATCATGCGCACAACACACAACCGCACAATTAAAATCAGTTAATTTAGAACGAAGTCCGTTAATATTCTGGTAATACACTTTCAGCTGTTCGATATTATTATGTATCCGATCCACTTCACCAACATTTAATCATTGTGACTCTCTTACAGCATCATGAACTCATCCATATCTAAGGGATGGCCTCCTGGGATAGAATTCACGGATCGCAACTCCCCGCGGCCACAACGAAGAATCCAACAAGTTAGGCAAGATGCTTTCACGTACTCCCAACTTAAAAGAACAAGAGTCTTCGGAAGCCACTAATAACTCACATTTAACGTCATCAATTTTCAGTGATTCATTTACGTACGCCAGCATCATATCAGGAGTAGTCTCGGGAGAAAGCCTCCCCACATAAATCCATTGGCGTCTATCCGCCGCGCGCAGAGAACTCGCTTCGAAAGTTTCGACTGTTGATGGTCTGCTACCAATGACAAAGGATCTCCTGCTGTTGGCAGCAGCTGGCGGTCTCAAAGAAGTCAAACTGCTCCTCGATCGGCAGCCGCAGGTCCATCAGGAATTTTCAGGTTTTTATCTGTTGCCGGTTTAGGATTGGGTTTTGCATTAAGCAAACTGGGCACACCTAACTGCAGATCACTACTATTGCTCTGATCATCCAACAATTCTGACACCTTAGCTTCAACACGGCCAAGTGCGGGAGGATTAACAACAAAAGAAGGAAGAGGTAAAGCTTCGGAATCATGTAACTCCCCAAGAGACACACACTACAGGACGACTCCATCATTCCCATAATCCTGTTCAACATTTCGCTGTGATTGACAACATTTGCTATTCCACTTACTTGGCGTTATTACGCGACATACACGAGATTTATTTTTTTCAACTATTTTAGGTAAAAGCATTTTACTGAACAAAAAAATCTGATTACACCATAGTGTTCTCTAGAAAAAGTAGTATTTGATAAGACATTTGAAAAAAAAAATCAATTACCGATAGCTTGTTGTTGCGATTAAATTTAATACCTCTATTTTATAATAAACTATCGCGATGATTCACTATGATACTTTTTCGTATGGCTACGGTGTTGAAAAATAGGTATTGTAAATTTGATCGTTACCATAGAGTTCTTAATATGTCTCCCACTAATCACTATTGCCATATATCGGTAAATTGTTGTATTTGCGAAAATATGACTATATGGCGTTATTGTCAGCTTGGCGTTATTGCCTTCATTTACCTTATTCTCTAAACAGCTTCATAGCAATTCCATATATTAATTGCAAATAACGGGGGACGCCTCCTTTTGCTTCTATCTGTTCGACCTATCCATATGTGTCTTCAAAATAATGTAGGTATAAATTGCGTAAAAAGCTCTTCATTTTGAGATATTAGATTTTCTTCGAGGTATAGCTCATAATTACCAGTTACAGTTATTAAAATATTTTTATTTTGTTTCTAATCAAATTTGAATTGTCGCGGGCGATGAATTGTCCTCTGCGATGAGTTGTCGCACGCGATGAATTGTCACGCAATGAATTGTCCGAGATGAATTGTCGCGCGATGAATTGACGGTTTATAAAGTTGGGGTAGCTAAGGGTAAGAGGATGAGTTTTAACGAAACGCAGAGTGTGATGTCGTGGACCGAATGGAATAAATAATACCCACTTTTGTATTTGTTATTTATTGTATACTCTGTAAAGTTACTAACAAGCGAATGAGTAAACTAAGTTACTATTTACATTGTTTATATTACAATTTGAATTGGTGGATTCTGCGCATAATATATTACACAGAGTGCTCAGTCTCGTCTTCTCTTTCCTAACTAAAAAAGAATTTTTAACAGTTTAGAAAAAATTTAAGGTAGATCTTTTTCAAATGTGTACATAAGAAGAATATTAGGTATATATTTTTCAAAATTTTAACAACATGTAGTCAATTTTTGATGGATTATGAAAGGGTAGTTACCCCATTAGCCCCTCCTTGTATCCGTCCTTGGATCCAAGAATCCATTTTGGCTCACTTTTGTCTGATCACTCTGAAGCGATGGCTAGGAGTCCTGACTTTCTTCTTTGCGCCACTTTTCTGGAGTTTGTGTTCACCTCTTTTAGGTGGTACTAATTTTTTTCCGGTTCCGATGGTGTGCTATTCCTTATCCTGAGGTTTGAACAGGACAGCCCGTTCGTGCAGTGAATGATTTTTGTAGACCCGCTGCCTCAGCGGCCGTGTAGGGTAGGGTGGGCCACCATATGAGATGTGAGCCTCGTGAGGTATACGAGGTATACACTGTTAGAAATATTTTGTCATAATAGCAAAAAAATTGAGTTCCCACAGGTCCACTCTTATTTTTTGTTAAATCGGCAACAAAATACAGTCAATAATAACGATACTAATATTATTATAATTGACAAAATTTTTTGCAAAATTCAATTAGTTTACTCTCAGAAAGTAATATAAACATTAAAAATATGTCCATTTTACAATATTTTGTGTCAAATTGACTTCTATGAATTTAACAATAATGTGTATCTTTGTGTATCAAAAAAGTGACTTCTTCATTTTTGTTAATTATTACAAAGTATTTCTAACTGTGTAGAAAGAGAAAATTGAAATGAAACATATAGGGAAAAAAGAAAGAAAACCAGAAGACAAAAAACAAAAATAAAAGCTATCGCCAAGGATATATCTTCTGATGAAGATGAAAAAATTTCACTCAATGACAATTCAGACAATAATGAAGCTGCTGACTGGATTCCAGAAGTTGAATATTCAGGATTTGAAGAACTTCACAGAAATCTGGAGTCAGATGTCAGATGACTTTGTTTTGGTGCAGTTCAAAGCAAAGAATGGTGCGTTACTTTATATTGGAAAAGTAGTGGAATTAAAAAAATCATTAAATGACATTCAATTCCATTTTTTAGAAAAGCCACAAAATTCAAGAGTCATTTTATATTTCCATCTGTTCCTGATATTTCAATAGTTCCACTTAGCGACATTAAAATCATTTTCTCTGCACCATTGCTTCGGGGAAACACAAAAAGACTGCAATTGCGTTAAATAAATATTTTCTTGAAAATTGGTAGTTTTTTTTTTTCTATATTTACTCTTGTCCCATAGTGGTCCACGTTATGGGACACCTTGAGACAAATAGTGAAATTATATTTTATTTTATTTTTTTTTCTGTACAGAATAGGATTTATCGAAAAATTTTATTGAAAAAAATAGCATAAAGATATGACGGAGTTTCCTCTCCCTTCGTTAACAAGAGCGGATTATTAAATTTCATAATTGATTATGATCAAGTAGATCATAATTCAATCAGTTAGAAACCCATAATTGATTATTGTTATTATGAACCTTATAATCGATTAATTGATTATGAACTATAAATGGCTCCCCGTATACCCCTAAATGAATTAACCTGCAATAAAAAAAAAATTAAAAATATTTGTCGTAATAAAAAGTTTTTAAAAATTTAAGTAAACATATCATTTTCTACTAATTAGTAGAGTTGGTAATCTGCTTGTTTATAGATAGATTATATAGATACAGTAGAATCCGCTTAATGTGATCACGGATAATCTTATCAGTTGGTTATTGTGATCATTTTGACTGGAAACCGGTCGCTTTAATTAGTTTACATACAAAAACCACCAGATAATGTGATCAAAAAGCCGCTTATTATTATCACTTTCAAGGAATTACCAACACAATAATCTCTTTTTCTGATTTGTCATTGAAATTTTATATATTTTTACAAAACACGTTATTCATTTTAATTTCTATACAAAAACCAATGAAGTTTCCCGTTTTAAAAAAAATTCTGCAATTTATCTATAGAAGAGTTTTTAAAATAAACTTGATTTTTGCTTTTTTAATTTTAATTTAAACAAATATATTCAAGTTTTGAATTATTTATTTAAAACTAATAACTAACAGTAGCGCATTTACAGATAATATTTAAAAAAAAACAACAAACTTTAACACTTCTTGAAGAATTTAAAATGCTAAATAGAAATGTCATCAATACTGATAATAATATAGCAACCTTCTTATATTTCACTCATGAAACTTAATAAAAGTGCTAAACACATAAAGAAGTGGTTTAAAAATGTTACTATATAATAATTGTCAAAAAATAATGTTGCCAATAACTTTATTTACTACTTCTATACATGATATGAATAAATTTATTCTACGTTGTATAGGCCGAAAAATAAAACGTTTTGTTGGCTTAGTTGCATTTTACATCAACATAAATGCATATTTGTTAAAAGCAAAGTCTTAATAAATTAAGTAAAACGAAGGTATTGGCAACACTAACTTATAGATAAGTTAAACTTTCAAATTTTAATTTTTTTCTACCTAAAAATTTTGTTTATATAAAAGTACAGTTTCATTTATGCACTAATCTTTATTTACAACTTCATAATTTAACACTTAGAGTATGGAATTATGATTTTTTATACCATTAGTTATTAATGACTTTGAATAAGGGGGATTTAATAAATCACAGAATTGTAAAAGAGCTTCTCGTAGTGGTCTCGAAACTTGTGTCGAAGTAGTTGTCGTACATTCCACCAAGTATGGGTACAAAGATATAAGTTGCTCCCATGCGGTGTTATCTTCTATAACAAAAAAGTGTTACATCAAATGCAAGTTTAAAAATCAAAAAAATACCTTTACCGACTGAAGCTTTTTTCATCGAAATAATTAGGGTTGTAACAGCTTTGAGAACAAACGAAATTTCCGACAAACGATATCTGCAAAAAAATTATATTTTAAAAGTATAAAGCAAAATGTTTGCTAATTTACCTAGGTAGTGGACATTTCCCACTCAGTTTTTCATCGTCAATGTATTTTTTTAAAACTTCTTGGAATCTATGTAATAAAGCTGTTACAGCAAGCTTCCCTGCAACCCCCTCTTTCTCGTCGCCAATAACTAGGGCTTCATTTTCTCCATCAATTAACGAAAACTGCAGCAATGTTTCAAAGCAAGTCTTTGCAAACTCTTCCCGCAGAATCAGTTCACTGTCGGAGTCAGCACTAGCATTGGTGGCAGAATGAATAGATCCTCGGTTCAGTAAAACAACCACTTTTAAAATAAATTGTCTTGGTATATTTGTATTAAATGGAAGAACATCGGTTCGTAATAATTCGATTAGTTGACAGTCTATAGATTCATCAGCAATTAACTCATCTAAACCTCTCTCATTTTGTGCAATTGCTTTAGGAAACAAAAAGTCGTTTAAAGTAATTGCTAACTGATTCCACATTGTCGTAAATTGATTAGCATTATTTCGTGCAACAGGTAATCCGACTTTTAAAATTGTAATTAAACTATTTGCAGCTAATTTCCAGGTACTACTAGAAACACAGTTATATTTTAATGCTAAAGGTGTGTGCAAAGTTACTATGATTTCATGCAGAATGTTAGAAATTACTACATCATTATTTTCAGCCGTTTTTTCATATAATTTTACAGCCATACTAATAGCTTTTTCACCAAATGG
The DNA here is from genome assembly GCA_947369205.1 of Cantharis rufa. Classification (NCBI taxonomy): domain Eukaryota; kingdom Metazoa; phylum Arthropoda; class Insecta; order Coleoptera; family Cantharidae; genus Cantharis; species Cantharis rufa. The sequence continues at coordinate 14,661,929 of OX376309.1, read as the reverse complement.
AATATAATTCATTCCAATCCATTCGGCTGCTAGTTTATTTTGTTTTGTATCATATTTGGTAAAATTTGGAGGATCACAGGTAAACTTTCCAAAAATCAACAATTGTTTAAATATTTCAGGAATCATTTCACTGTTATTTCTTAAAACAGCTTCTTTTTGCAAAAGTTCCATTGAATGGAGCACACCGTCATGTAATGGAGTTAAACTAACATCAGAAGAGGAAGGTAAAATGTAAGCGGTACTTTCTCCATATACGGGAACTCGAACTGAATTAGTTAAAACCAATCGCAATTGTTTCAAATCGTCAACATTAAAATTACTTTTTATGTGTTGAAAGACATTCGGAAATATTTGAATTAAAGCAGTTAAAAATGACTGCGTTGGTAAGTAAAAATCCTCACATATTTCGCCTTCTAATACAGCAATCGTAACATCAGTACCAATTTTTAACCACACTTTCCAAGCTACACCCCAAATATTATTTTCCTCGTTTGTTATTACTTTGTTATCTGTGTTTTGAGATTTGTTCAAATATAATATTTCTTGGAAAGACTTCAACGCCGCAAACGATACCTCACTATTTTTACTAAGAGCTGCATTTTCAATAAATTCTAATAATAGAGACCATGCTCTTGGAAAATCACCTAATACTTGCAATAACTGACGTTTTGTATTAAATACTCGAGCTACACCAGATAACGTCAAAACTTGAGTTTCTGCCCATTGCTTTTGTGCCGTGTTTCGTGTATGGTGAATTAAAATATTTCCACCTGTATCAACTTTTTCGTTACTAGCAGCATTTGACAAACTTCTCACTTTATCCAATAAAGGAAATAAAACTTGCCACAAAACAGCTTGCCATGTTGACTGTTGCAGCAAACTTCCGTGTGCCGAAATGGTGGAAAATAAAGTTTGTCCAGCAGATTTTCTTACTGCTGGACGTGGATCTACGCACAATTCGCCTAATCTAGTATATAAACACATCCAAAGTTTATCAAAACTTGGTATGTTTAAAGTTCCTGGAAAATCGGGTAAAACAGCAGCATCTTCATTTAAAGTTTGACTTAATTTCGTTTGATTTTGATGAAAATAATCTGATATATTCCACTGCAACAATAAAAACTTTAGTTTTACCGATGAGTAATAAAAACAAAATCCTACCATTAATCCAACTGCAGTTAGTGAAATATTTAGCTCTTGAGTTTGCGATCCAAATTTAGCAACTGTGTCTACACATAATGGTAAGCATCTCCAAGGCATTACTGGTAAAAAATCGGTAATAACCAATTGAAGACATTGAAATGCAATTCGAATCAAATTTTCACTAAAACAAGAACAAAATTAATATTTTCTTTTTCTCAAATTGTGCTTGTGGAACAACAAAATGTGTGCAGTTGTAATACGTTTAAAGAAATCTCATAAATTAATGAAAAAAGCCAATTTTAAAATATTGAAATTTACTCAAACAAAATCATTTTTGTAAGCATTTCCATTGGCAACTTTAATATCATTACAAAAATATTGGTTCTCTTTGTTCTGAAATGTAAAATTGTAAGATAAAAAAAAGATTAAAGTAAACGAACTTATCAAATATTAAAATATAGATCACGCAAACCTTTTCTCAAAATGCAATTTAACTGAATCATTACACAAAAGTTTTAATAATAAAAAAATTTACCCATGATGATCTGAAACTGCGCCTATAATCCCCAAAACTAAAGGCCAACCATGTGAAAGTGTTTCTCCTGCACCATGTAATATTTGTAGAACACATTCCAATTGTCTTTGTCTGACATCACCATGTGGTACAGATGAAAGTTCTGCCAAAGGTCCTAGAAGTAATGTCTGAAGTTTTTGATTTTCTCGTAATGGTACAGTGTATTTATGTTGTAGTGCAGCTTTTACTAGATAAGTTACAGCTTCCACTCCCCATTCTCGCATTCTTATATGAGGATGATGACAAACTTCTAATAAATGATTAGTTAGTGGTCTCCATAAAACTTCTATACGTGACATATTAACTAAGCCTGTTTCTAATAACTTAGCAACTGCAAACAATGACGGTTCCTAAACAAAATGTATTTTAAAACACAATCAAGAAAAAATAAATAAGTTTTACCCTATTTGAATAAGCTAATTCCATAGCTTCTTGTGATAATTTACAAAGTGCATTAATTAAATGATGAAGAGCAACATCATCCAAATATTGACTAGACTCAAACAATCTACTCATCATGGTGGAAAGAACAGGTAAATCGGCCATAACTGCCGTAGTTATGACAGCATTAGAATCAGCAGTTGTGCGTCCAGCCTTTAAACTTCCTCCGGTGGATGGTTTTAAACCTAATATCCACACTAAATGTTGAAGAGTGGTCAACACTAAATGCCATGCAGTGCCTAAAATACCTCCATGACAATGGGCTAAATTTAATAATGCTCTCATTGATAATAAATTTTTAGCCGTTAACATCACAGGTCCTTGTTGAGTACCTAATAAAGAAAACATTAATTGAATTTTTACTAAAAATTTCTTTTTATCTGACATACCAACAGGCATCGAAGATGTAGGTAAAGGTGTACCAACAGCAACCACTTGTTGCCTGTAATCAGATTCACCGTACGATGCTATATACTGGGAATGCATGTCTTGGTTATCACTTCTTGGTACTAAAAAACCAATTTCAAATGTTGAATATTTAAAGATCTTAAATAGTTACCTCTGATATTTAGTCCAGGAGTCACCGTATTTAACACTGTGAGAGCATAATGAGGTGGCAAAGATGATTTACAAATTGCAGTGATAAATGCATCTCTTGGTAATTGTAAATCTAACATACCACAAAGAAATGCATACGTTTGTATGGATTTCAAAATGTTTTCTGTTACAGATTCGTCTGTACTAGCTTCAACCAACGGGCTTAAAGCAGCTAATAAGCCGCACCAACTTGAATTAATCAACTGGCAATGTAAATCCTTCTCGTTTTCGTTTATTGCAAATGTTACTCCTGTTTGTCCATCGCCTTGATTTTGTGGAACTATTGTTATATGTAAAGATCGTATTATTTCTAGCAAGCATGCATATGCAATTGAAACACCATAACCTTCTGGGATTAAAGGTGGCTCAATTTTGTCCAACATTTCTAAACTAAAGAAAAAGATTTAGTCAATATTTTGTTTTAAATGTAAGAAAACAAAAAATATTATAGATAGCAAAATTGAAGATCTTGGGAATAATGGCAAAGGGAGAAACTTGATTGATAAAGAGATATACCCTTTCAAAAACGAAAAACAATACACGTCATTAGCATTGACGACGTCATATTAGACCAGCGTTGTCAAAATTTTAAATACCATGCCATGATGAAGTGAGACATATACTGAACTGTTACCGCAACACACATTAATATACAAGTTAATGTAAACAAACTTATAAAAATAAAAATCACTGTTTGTAGAATCATAATTTGCATAATGTGATAAATTGGAATTTTATTTTTAGGTGGTGGCAATGACAGACGTCATACCTCTGACGTGTATCGGTTTTTGATTTTGAAACCCCATACAAGGTAAACATAATGATTTTCAAGAAACTAATCAAATGCAAACAAAATAATGGAAATAGCAGCTGAGTTAAAAACTTTTATAAGTAGAGAATTAAATCAGATTAATAAACTGTACCACGTGGAAAATATCAGTTCCCATTAGACCAGAGAATTCTTAACAGGGGGGGGGGGGGGGGCCGCAAAAATATTATTAGAATTTTTTAAGTTTTGATATTATCTAAATTTAAAATGAGTTTTTTTCACTATTTTAAACTGAATATTAATGGTTAATATGTTACTTAATATTTTAGAATTATAAGGGGGCCGCAACTACTAAAAGGTTAAAAGCATTAGACCACCTGTACGGCAATACACAGAGACCATAGTTGTTTTACCAAGTAAAATTCCGCGATTTCCTATCTTAGCTGATTTTAACATAAACAAAAGCTATGTAAAATTTTAACTTTAAGTAAGTGGAATTTGTAATAAATAAACAAGTCATGGCATTGAATTTTATATGTCATCGTCTCAGAACAACAGTAAGACATCGAAGAAAAACGAAAATGGAGATATCTGTATTTTTGGCATTGTAAATAATGCCTGCATCGAATGGAACACTAAGTTAAATTTTGTGACGATATTGTCGTCAAATATTATCCCTGTATATCAAAAATCAAGTAATGATTAAACTATAAAATCGAATTTACTCCCAACTTTATTTTTTTCCCATTTTATTCATGTCCTACTGTTGTTCTGAGGCGACGATGTGTAGAAGATATTAAATTAGATTTTGAAAATATTATATTACATCAAAATTTAAAAACTTAACAATCTAAAAACTAAACAAAAAGCGTTAAGAGAATTAGAGAAAAACCCTGTATTAAAATACTTGTAGTGCCTATTAGATATTAATAATTTTATTTATGTTATTAGAAGATCAAAACTTACTAAGCAGATTTTGTTACTCCAGTTGGAAAAGTTATAACAATTGGTAGCCAAACTCCTCGGGCAAAGAATCCAGGTTGAGGTGTAGCACCTGGACCAGTAGGCATTCCTCCAGCTAAAAACACTGGTGGTTGACTTTGAGCCATTGGCACTGAAATGAAACAGTTTATTTAAGAAAAATTAAAATTTAGAAACATACTTGAAAGAGAATTTTGTAACTGTTGGTTTACAAAAAGCGACTGCACATAAGCTCCCAATGAATTTACAATATCTTGGAAAATGCTTGTGGTATGTTTTTTAAGATCATAGCATTCGCAAAATGAATTTAACAGTTCTGGTTGTATGGTCATTTTGTGTAAAACTTCTAGAGCTAAAGAGCGTTGCCAAGTTGGTTTATCGGGATCCAAAAATTTTACAATTAAAGACAAAAATATTTCACACTCAGTAACCTAAAATATTATACAAATTTTTTTATCTAAACATACATTTGTCGGGTTACTTACAAGTAAGCTGTGGTACTTCTGAACTAAAATCGATACAACGCGCAGCAATCTCATACTAATAGGAAAGTATGGTTTGTCAAATGGTGTGGCTTGCTGCACACTAGCTGGAATGGTGCTGCGATATTTTATGTTTGGTGAAAATAATTTAATCACTAATGCACAAACTCGTTCTTTTAACAAGAAGCTAAATTCAACGTTCTAAAAATAATTGCAACATAAAATATGCAAAATTTAGGTAGACAATAGGAAGAACTATCACCTTGAAAAATACTACAGAAAATTGTGTAAGAACTGATTCCAATAATTCTAGACCAAATGTTCTCGTCATTTCGGTCATTCCGATCAACCAGTACGGTTGATCTGCATTCACTAATTGAACCAAATCTTGAAACAACAAGAATGCATCGGCTGCACATGGTGGTAAACCTTTAGGTGCAACTCCACTGGGTGTTTTCAGATCTTCTATATTTACTTGTCGTGGTAATGGTAAACTATCCGATGAAGATATTTGACTATCTTCGGCTATCACTCTTTCAAATACTAAATTAACAAGCTGTCTTACGGTAGCACCAGCTGTATTAATAGTGGTAGAATTTTTAGTAAAATGCAAGCGAAAACATAAAACTAAAGTCTAAAATAATAAAATTACAACTTATTTTTACAAGTAATATAATCCTTACTCTTGCTAATGTCTCTCCGTGTACTATTGTATTAGTAGTCAGTAATAAGGTAACGGACTGTAATATCTTCACTTCTTCAATTCCAGATTCCATTAAACTCCATAACGTATCGGTTATGTAGCGAGCTCCTTTTTGGTCAACCACTTGTTGAGTAATTAATTTTTGTATAATCGGTAAGCAACACTAAAATGAAATCTTATTAAAATTAAAAACCAAAAGAAAATACTGCAAGATATCTTGAAATTTATTGTAAATTCTAGAACCTGCCGTCAAGTTTATTGATCGTAAACAAAAAATTTAAAGATAAAAAGAACATCAACGGTAAAGAATAATTATATACTAACTTTAATAAGCTTTATATCCTTTGATTCACAGCCTTGTACTAAAGGATACATAATTTGGTTAATTGTATAATAAACAGAATTTTGTGGTGTTGCAACTGCATTTCGAAGTTTAAGTATAGCTTCCTCGCAAGACTGAAATAAACCAGGATAAAGAAGTGTCCTAATAACACGATTATGGTAAGTACCTCTTTAATTTGTGGGTATTTCTTTTTGGTTTCTAAAGAAAGATTTTTGAAATCATTCTGAATAGATTCTAGAAAGGCATGAGAAACATCGTTACCAGTTGCACTTGCTTCAAATGCCATTATTATTCATTTATCAACAAAAATTGTAATGTGTGTTATTTTTGTATTTAAAAATATTCAAAGCTGAGCTGGCACTGTCATTAGTGTAATTTATGTTTTCAATTTAAGCAAACGTAAACATTGACCACTGATTACGTTACGTAATATAAACACACTATTACACAGTAAATTAAATGTTTTTCGTACGATTATTCAAGAAACTGTTTAATACATAGTAAAATGTTGAAATAACATTCCTTTAATTAATTTCGGTACTGCGCCAATGATAATCTGTCAAGTAACTGTCAAACCGTTGTCAAAATTTATCAACTGATGTTATTTGACGACCGCACCTATCATTGCCGGAACATTAAACGGGGCAAATTATTTTTGAACTACCGCATTCGATTAAAATGAAAATCTTTGTAAATGGCTGATTCTTACTCGTTTTTGTATTCAAGTTTATTTCGGTCGCTCTCTCGTGTTATTACTATTACCATGTAATATACCAAATTAAAACTTGGCATTCGTGGTTCCTTCCAGAGCACTAGCATAAGGGTGCTAACCTTGCTATTGTCATCTTACCCGAACTTCCCCTACATAACAGCGACAGCGCCAGGGGTGGACCAGGGTGGGCACGTGCCCACCCTACTGACTGGAGTGCCCACCCAAATTGTAGGAAATTTAAAAAAAATAATATGTAGTAATTATGGACTTAGAAGCTTCTAAGTTCATGGTAGTAATCTGAAAATATTTTTACAATTTTTGTTTAATTTCTTGAGTCATGAACTTGAACTTAAGTCACTCAAGAAAATTATTAATTATTTAAATTAACTAAGTATTTAATTATAATTTTTTGTAAGTAGATATATTATTGTAATATTATTATAATCCCTTTTTTTTAGAATATACATTTAAAATTTTAGGTACTTATTTTTTTATAAACTTTGTGTGCCCACCTCAAATATATTAGGCCCACCTTATGCCCACCCATTTCAAAAATCCTGGCGCCGTCGCTGCTACATAAGACTCGATATTTTAAAGAATACCAAATGATTTTCAACAAATTTCAAATAAATCATTTAAGGACTTAATTGCAGTAACCCACAATAAGGCAAATTTGATTTCCCTGTCTTAAACTAAAACTTGCACAACATTTTCTTTACTCTCTCAATGCTCTCTCACATTTTTTAAGAATATTTCAGTGATTTTCAGCAAATTTCTATGATTTCCACGGAAATTCCAATCACAATCATGCATTCACAATTTTTTCGAAAAATTTACCCGACCGATAAAAATAATAAAGATATCACTGTTGAAAATCTATTTACTTTTTTTGCTTTTTTTATTCCAAAGTATTTTAAAAAATTGAAATATTTCAAAAACAAAATGGGTCTACAAACAATAACAAAAGTAAAGAAGATGCAAACAGGTACAAACAAGGTACAAACGATTTTTGTATTCAAATTTAAAATGGGGGGGGGTTCTAACTTTGATTAGAACTTTGATTAGAACCAAAGTCAGAATCCTATGCATCCGCACCATGGACTAAGTCCATGATCCGTACATATTCCACTCTCACTAAAATACTATTTTCTGTCGCAAGTCAAAAATCGTATTTCTCGAGTATTACTGGTTTGAAGTACAAACTGCTAATAACAATAATTATTCCCATTGCCTCCCTCCTGTATCCGCGCTTATCTTCGGTTGGCCCTAACTATAAAATATTTTTTAAGATATTCTTTGGTGTCTTTAGCACCTTCCGGACGTTGCATGGGGGCACCTGGTGTTGATTAAGATAACAACTTTTAGTACACTCTGTACATTTTAATTGTATAGTTTTCCATTACTCTTTCTTATCTATGTTTTTATCTTTTAGATGATATTTATGAATAAGTACAAATTTACATTGAGGTTTACGGAATGATATTGAATTGGACTTAATGATCTTTTGAAAGACGCCACTGCATTTAAATTGGGCTGACCTCGCATTTTTTAATCACGTAAATTTTATATGGCACGTGTTGTTTACATATTTTGGAAATTCCTGTAAATTTGTGCGTAATTTTACAGATTGTGTACATTTTTGGAAGTTTTATCCTTAATGTTATCTATAGACAAGAGAGATAAGTAAGTAAAATATTTTTTTTTTGTTTTTGATAAGCAAATGAATTGATTTTTATGTTTAAACTTGGTCAAATTTGCTTGTATGTAATTCCTTAAATTTTTTCAGTTTTGGAAAAATTGAATTGGAATTTAATCTCTATGGATACAAAAGACCAATTCAGAAAAGTTATCTTCAAAGGTATTTTTTAAAATCTGTGTGCGAATTTTCTTTCTATGGCTGTGTACATTCCTATCAACAATGTAAATTCTGAAGCGAGTGCAATTAAATTAATACCAAGTTTTTATTTTATTGTTGCATCTACCGATACTGCTTATGGCTTAGCATGTTGTGCCAGCAAAGTAGATTCTCTTAACAAATTATTCTCGATTCAGTTACGTAACAAACGTACACCTTTACCAATATGTTGGAAAAGTAACTGATATTCAAAAGTGGGCCATCGTAAGTCTTTTACCAGACTTTCTGCTTTTGTCTTTGTTACGTGGTCCAGTAACTTTAGTATTATATCGTGTTGATAAATTTAGTTTACATCGTAAAGTAGGTATTCATATTGCAGATTATCCATTTCTTAAAAACAATGCTAGTGGTTTACAGTGTCCCATTGCTTTTACTGGTGCTAATATATTTAAACAAGATTTTTTCAAATTAGAAGAATATCAAAGTCGATAGAATAAAATATCTGGTGTGTGTAATGGAGGGATGTTAGAAACGGAAGATTCAAATTGTGCTACAATTACGATTATTATTATCATCGTACTGTGGATATTATAGGCTTAAGCAGCTGAAAAATTTAATTTGTTATAATGAATTCTTTATTAAAAAGTGTTAAAGCTGCAACCAGCAAGAAAGATACTTTAATTAAAAAATCGTTAATTGTTCAATTGTCAAATAGCGTTAAGGAAATTCAGCTATACACTGTGGAAGAAAATGCTACTATTGACACAATACAAATGAACGAAGCCTTAGGAAATTTATGTTCTGTTATCGAAGCTGTATTGTTGCATGGTCTTAAGGATTCATTAGTTTATCGTGCACGTCGAGCTATAGCAGATTTTGATCAAAAACCCGAACCTAGTTTTTGGGCACCTTTACTTATCATTTCTCATAGACAAATTATTGATCAGGTGAGATATTTTAATTACGCTTATATTAAAAGAACCAATAGCAAGCAATAACGAATTAGAAATATTCACTTTTCTCTATGAATTTTATGTTTTCTAGTTAGATTTGGATAGTTAGGTAGTTAATTTGTGTTACTCGCGTTAATTCGATCCAAGCAGTTAAACTTATTTTAACAAAAGTTTGTTCATATGTATATTGAACTATTGCAATTATGGAAAGCTCTTTAAAGTATCTATTTTAAATGCCCAGACATAATTTAAATTATTGCTCAGTCTTTCTTTGTGGAGTCATCACTAATTTTCCAGAACTATCAAATTTAGTCAGGTAATTTTGTAAAAAAACTTATAAATTTTCCTAATATGAATTATAAATAAAAACTTTCTTGATGCTTGCTATTGGTTAATGATTATCCATTCTATATTTTTCTCATTATATTCTCATTCAATTGGACAACTTAATTTATGAAAATCTCCAAGCAAGAAGCAACTAATTGCTTCCACAATATTTCATAAAAGTATGTCGGTATTTTATTTAAGGCCATTTTGGCTTATTTTTAAAAATATTGTATTTTAATTACTTTTTTAATTTAGATAACCAATTTATCACAAATCGTAACAGAAATTGGACAATGCCGAGCTTGGATTCGATTAGCACTAAACGATTGTCTGCTTTCATCATATATATCGTCAATGAGGCAAGATCCATCAGTGATTAAACCTTATTATAATACATCTGCTTTTGTACGTGATACTGAATTATTAGAAGTTGCCCAAAAATTGATTGAAGGTGTCGAAACATTATCAAATTTTACATTACCATCTAATTCAAGCTTATTAAATAACTGGCAGTTAGATAGTTTGGTTTTGGCTGGTATCTGGTCACCTACTTTAAGAGCTTGTCCGGTAAGTTTTATGTTACATACTTACGTATAGGTAAAAAATCTACAGAAAATACTTAATAATTTTATTTACATTCAAAAATTTAATAAAGTTGATAATTTATCAACTACTACAAAAGATCGGGATTTGTTAATTCTAATTTTAAAGATTTTTCACTAGGTTCAATTTCTGATTTTTCTATAAATTCTGTATCACTATCATCTTTATATGAGATATCAAATAGTTTTTCTTGTGAATTTATTTCTCTTTGTTTAATTTTTGCAATATAACATCTACTTGTAGTTTGTTCGTCATCAGAATTATTACTGTCTGTGCTACTTGAGTCACTGCTGACAACCCACAAAGAAGGTGAACGATAGGTATTGCATAATTCGGTTTCTGCAGCATTCCATTCTGTTTCTTCAGTATTACAGTCCACAAATTGTTGTTCTCGTGCATTTTCATACTCCTCATCTTCTGCTTCATCTTTATTGGGGACTTCTTTTTGATCATCTCTCTTTTCTATTTCAGATTCATGATTATTGTCTTCACGGAAGTAGTTTTCAAGTACAGCTAATTCTACTACATAATCCATCATGTGGGATTTGTTTCTTAATTTGAATAAGATCAAATCTATGATATAAATTTAAAGATGAAATATTAAAATAACAATAGCATTACAAATGTTCACTTAAGGACAGTGAATACCAGTAAAAACCAATGTGAAAATTAAATTGAAGGCTGTACTTGGTAGAAAATGAACTCAAAATACAAAATTTCAAATAGATTTATCGTAATTTAGTATGTATTTGTAAAATATTGCATTTAACGGAACTAAACAAAACGTTACAATAAAAAATTCTAACAGTCAAGTAGTAAAGAAATACAATACATAGAAAATCATTATTAAAAAAACATAAATAACTACATTACGGGTCCGGATTAAAAATATTTATATGTATACTTGGTGTTCGTGGAGTTCTTAAGTTACACTTTTATCTCTGTAATAGGTAATTAAGAAAAACTTACCTATATTAATTGTTTCATCTGTTGTAGTATACTTCGCACTTGAAATACTCTTCAAGAATGTTTTTACAGAAATTTTGATTTACTAATTAATTTTTATATTGAAAATCATTTAATGGTATAAATTGAATAATTATATAATTTATTAATTATTATAATTAAATTAGAGTTATATATTACATATTACTCACAACAAAACTTCTTTTTTTATAAATTTAGAAAAACGTCATAATAAAACAATATTATTATTTATAGGTTAATTTTTCGAAATATTGCCGGTAATATTGTTTTTTATTTATGAAAGACCGCCTTTTTTCAAATTTGTCATAATATGACATTTTTTAGTTTAATTTGATTTCAAAGTATTTCCTTCCTTTTTTACTTGTTTAATTGAATTCAAGAAAAGCTGCTCGAATTTCTTGGGTGCATTGCAAAATGAAAAGGAAACTTAAAATTAAGTTCAGAAGGAAATTGTTAAATTAAAAGAAGTAAAACTACTGTTCATAAAGATTTCAATTTGGAGTTCTTCCACTTTTTGATAGAACAAAATTTAAAAATACTAGAATTATAGTTACTTTTTAATAATTAAAATTTTAATAAATTTATAATTAACGAGCTGCATACCCAGCTTCGTCCAGAAGCTAGAGTATACCATAGACCGGATTCAAAAAAAGATAAACTTATTGAAGCACTAAATAAACTTATGGGTTTGAATATGGCTTTGATATTTTCAATGGCTTGTATGATTTTATAGTTGTAAAGGATCGCAGCACAAATTAAATGTTCTAAAATTTTTCATGGGACAAAAATTGCCAGTAAATTCTTTTTCAAATAATATACGATGAAATATACTACGAGGTGAATTGATAAAGACAATTTCGCTGTTGTTTTTTTAGAATGAATTAATATTGGTTAATCAGAAGAGGCATTAATAACACGTGATTAACAATACCCCTATATAACAAACCAAAATTTCTCACCCAATTGTATAATCAATTAAAAAGGATTTCGGGTTGAAAGGGTATGCAAATCAAGCACTATATTGTGTCAGTCGACGTTTCAGAGTTCTTTATTAGTCCATCTTTAGGACTAGATAGAGAAAAGCTTAACTTGGCTTCGTTGAAGGTTGACTCCTACATTGCCATCGCTTCCCTATTTTGATCTTATGCTTACGTCAAACGAACATCACCTGTTTGTGTTTTTGGTGAGTGGTTGTATTCTATTATGATGTATTTTCAGAACTAAATTTTTTGCTTTTCTCTATCCAATTCTGAAGATGGAGTAATAAAGAACTCCGAAACGTCGACTGACAATATAGTGTTTGATTTGCATACCCTTTCAACTCGAAATCCTTTTTAATTGAATACCCTTATATTCTTGAATCCCGAAACGAGGATGTAACAGTGACGGTCATATGAAAAGCGCATGGTTAATATCCAAAGATAATCGAGCCGTACGGGTAAGTAATATTAGGGGTAGGGATTTTTTCAAAAGCGGGTTTAAATTTTAAGTACTTCAGTTGTTACCTAGTGCCCTTAGAGTGTTTAGTTCATTTAAAATTTAACGTAATTGTGCCAAAATGTCAAGACGTGGATATTTAACTTATTTAGAAAAACAAACAATTTTAGTTTTGCGCGATTTACCGTTTTTCTATGACTTTTGACACTTTTTTTCTGATGTAATTTTGGGATTTTTTTTCGACGCGCAAAACTAAAATTGTTTGTTTTTGTAAGTCAGTCAAATATCCACGTCTTGACATTTTGGCACAATTACGTTAAATTTTAAATGAACTAAACACTCTAAGGGCAACTAGGTAACAACTGAAGTATTTAAAACTTAAACTCGCTTTTGAAAAAATCCCTACCCTTAAAATTACTACCTGTACGGCTTGATTATCTTTGGATATTAACCATGCGCTTTTCATATGACTATCACTGTTGATGCGAGAGACACTCGGTCGCTGAGTTATTCGTTGTGACATTGCCTTGGAGTTAATTTAAAAGAGGGAAATATTTTCGAACACATTAGATTAGGAGCAATTAAAATTTTCAATTTTTAAAAATTTATAAATTAATAGTAATATAACAATATTTCTTTAAAATAAGATTTAAATCGACTGAAAAACAATCAGGTAATAATTAATACATTAATGATATATTGTCGTATCTTTAAAAAATTATCGGTTATTGTTCATTGAATAATTAAGATATATTTATTTTATTTGTTAAATAGCAATAATCGTTGCTGTTCAGCCTGAAAAAATAATTATTATTTATTTTCAAAACAACATGAAAATTGAAAATTTGAAAAATACTAGATCCCATTGTTTGCCCATTATGAGATTATGAATACTTACGACTTACAATACAAAGATCTTCGAGCTCTAAAGAACGGGAAATCCCTTCTAAAACCATTTTAGCTTAGATTAATTACCTCAAGTATTTTTTTATGTGTTAATAATTGTAATGATATGGCTTTATTTTATTAAATTATTAACTACTCCAGTTAAAGATGACTCAAAAAGAACAACATGTGGTTTGATTAAGCATTGAAAGAAAATAAAATCAGACAAGCAGACAAACTGAATTATATATTGTAATAAAATATTGAAATATCCACACACTAACATTAATAACGGTAACAGAAATAACAAATTATAACATAGTGACTAGTTAGTAAGTTGGAAAATTTTGTTCATAATCGTTTCTGTGGACATGGACCCTAGCACTGAAGCGAAATTTTCTCATTGAATACACAAACTGATATTATTGATTAAAAAATTCTTTGCGTTTTATCTCCCGACACAATGATAAGTTGATGATCGATCTAAGTGCCAATGTCTGCATCGCTACCCTAAGGGCCAAGAGTTTCAACAACAAATGCTGAGAAATCATAATTTACTTTTTACGTTACTCTGCATATTTATGTACTAGCCGTGAAGGAAATAAATTAGCTATGGCAAGATATGAATTGTAAAGAATAAATGAATGGCTTTTAAAAAATTTTAGCACAACTTAAAACTACAAAGTAAAATATCTTAGCAACACAATAATTAAAATTAAATAATAAAATAAAAATATTGCAATATTTCAAATGAATCAGATGATTCGTCCCAGATATCGTCGCCTCAGAGCAACAGTAGAACATGTATAAAATCTTAGTTGGGAATAAATTAGATTTTATAGTTTAATGGTTATTTGATTTTTGAAATACACGGACAATATTTGATGACAATATCGTCACAAAATTTAACTTAATGTTCCATTCGATGCAGGCATTATTTGCAATGTCAAAAATACAGATATCTCCATTGACGATATAACAATATCCATTTTTATTGTAATTGTCATAAATAGAAATAGTTTTTGGACATGATATATTTGTGCATTTCAATTTATGTTTAATGCTTTAATCGGTGATGTAGCAATAAGTGGAACAAGTAGTGCTGAGCACCAGAACCCTGCGGCCTCTTGTCGCAATTTCAGATTTGTTAAGTCATGTAGTGGGACTCGGGCGCCAGGACATTTATTCAAATTGGTGGGCTAAAATAAGAATTGAGCTTTAACAACGGAATGAAAAAAAGGTTGTCAATTATACCGCACCAGGTTCCAGTTTTGACTTACTACATTACTCGCTTTAATTCACAGTTTTGAACTTGCATTTAAAAATGTTCCAGCAAAAGTTAGGACATAAAATGTAATACAAAGTTTATTTAGAAACAAACTCATTTCGTTGCAAAACACAGTTTGGTCAAAAAGTGGACATACGGTACCTATGCATTAAGTCATCCATATATTCAGATAGTATAATAATTATGAACAAATGGGTGAAGAAAAGACTTTATAGAAGTAACTTACTATTCTACAACGTACTAGTTTTACCAAACCAAGAAATCTTGGTTTTATATTCAATTTTTATTTGCAGATACTAATCATGAAATCTGTAAAACTTTCTTTTTGACAAGTTTGAATTGCTATTGTCAGGGAAATAGTTGTTATGCGACAGTATAGGGACCAACAGTTAACTTTTTTCTTATATATTTTATTTTCTGTATATTCAAAACTTGATTTTATTTATATAATAGATAAGTCGAGATCAAGGGAGAAACCATAGATCAAACTCTTGTACACCATTGCTTTTTAATATCTGCAATTTCTTGAAAATTCCTGCTATTAATCCTCTGCAATTCTAGATTTTGTACTCCAATATTATAAATTAAACTTTAATATAACAAGTTAATTAAACATTAATGAAAATTAATATTATTTTTGAACTATTAGCAAAGATTGAATTACTCAGAAAGATAAACAAATAAATTTTCAGACGACGATAACCTTCGCTGAGCGCTCAAGAATTATCATAGAATGGTGAAAAGGTTTAATAATTAAACTTGCAGTGTATTTATGAAAATTTAAACAGGGCGAGTGAATTTTTCTGGTTTTCAAAAATACTATTTTATTACCTAAATTGTTTCGATTGCTTATCTGTAAGTAGCTATTAAGTTCACACTTTCTAATCTCTACCAACTTTTATCTTTCTCTACCCAAAATAATGATGATCTTATTTTTCTAACATCCTGGTAACTGCGAGGCTTCTTCCCGCGGGACTTTTTGTTCAGTTTGCTATTTTTTATAAGTTTCTTATTTTAAAGCAAACAATAATTTATAAAACAATTTGGATTTCAAGACATTTATTTTTTGTAAAGTGCTCATTAAATACAAAACAATTATTCTGTGCTTGAAATAACTGAAAGCACTTGCCGACAGAAATCAATGTCGAAGTTCCTTAATAAAATTTTAATAACATAACTTGGAAATTTTTTTTTTTTAATTATGGATTAAAAAACCAACTGTGAGATATATCAATTGAAGATATATCTTCAACATTTAACAAATTGCACTATCATTTCGAAATAAAGTAACATTTGATAATGCACAATTTTTTCATAAATTTCATTTATTAGACTAATTTATCGATTTCTTTCTCTATCATTGGATGGACCTGCTTCTCTGTCAGAATCCCGATGATCATTATTATTTCGGTTTTCATAATTAAGGATCACAGCGTTCATTCTTAATAGTTCTCTGACAGAAACCCAGTGTTGATTTTGTCCAAACACCACATTATTACCTCCTACCAGAACTTCTGGATGAACAATAAGTATAATATTTCTAATATTTAAAAATATCAAGTTTGGATTGGAATGAATTAATCGAATGAGAGCATTATATTGTCCATTCAGGGCAGTAATTCCTCCATTGGCTATGAGAATCAGTTGCTCAAATGGAAGTTGATGAGGTTGAACTGGTACTTCTGGTACCATGGGAGGTAAATTATTTTGATTTACTAATTCCATATTATGAATTGGGTCCATTTCTTCAGCGACGTCGGCTACTGCATTTGCTGGTTGGTTGTTATTTGCATCTAACATTTGTTGTTCGTGGATTGCATTTAATCGCAGATTTGCTTGATACAACTCTTCCATTAAAATATTTTCGTTAGCTAAGGCATTTAGCATTGAGTTTCTATATACATTCAGTTCTGGTATATAAATCAAGTTGTTCACCTCATTGTTGTAGTGAAAATCTAATAATACATTATTATGTATTTCGAAATTATTTGTTGATTGTACTAAAATATTGCTGTTAACCAATTGTACTCCTAAGTTATTAAATAATTGTCGAGCACGGGGATGATTGTAAATGAAGGAGGGTACAAACGAATAGTTTTCATTGAAACCAGGATAAGACGAACCTTGGTTTTGAAATAACTCTCTGTTCAAGTATTGATCATCATTAGTACTTACAGATGAATGTGCTACTACTTGAGTTTCAAATGCTTCTACTGTACGTTCCGCTTCGATTGTACGTTCTGCTTCGACTGTACGTTCTTCTTGGACTGTACGTTCATCATTGCGTTCATCGTTAATACTATACTGTGTGCGAGTGTTTTCGAATGCATTCAATTCGATCTCATTAGCGGAATAACGGTCGCGGTAATTGTTAGCATCGGCATTTATTGTAACTTGGGGTACGTTTAAAAAATGAACTTCCCAGCTCCAGGGTATCTCAGGTACATGGTCTTCTTCTACGCTCCTTAGGAAATCTTCTATTCCATTATCATTTCTGCTTGTTGATGAACCCTACGACATAAATTATTATTAACCAGTGAAATTATATTTAATCAAAATATAAATTTCGATTTTTATTGTTCATTTATTATAATAAATTTGAGAGAACTCTTTCTCGTTTATTGGATCGTGAACACTTTAAAAAAGTTGAATATAAAGAACAGCATAATATTTATAAATGTTAAAAAGTAAATTATCTACCTCATTGTTTGAGTTTTCTCTTGTGGGATTATTATCGTTAGACAGGTACTCGTCGATGTTAAGGGCTGGTTCACAATCGCTTATTTGCGAAACGACGGAAGATATTGAACTATCGCTGGTTTCTAATTCATGTGTTTCTGTTTTATTTGTTTCATCCGTTATAATCGTATTGTCTTTGCAATTTAATTTATTTTGTTCTTCGTTACTATTTTCGTGATTTAGTAATAAAGATTCTTCGTTGGATATATCAATGTTTATTTCGGTAACCTTAAATGAATGACGTTTAATTTACACATAATGGTTTGGATTTGGTTTTCAATGCAACGATAAAGTGCAATGACGAATGAATATTAATAGAACCTTACTTCAATTTCTTGTTAGGAGAACCTAAATACGAATGCGTATTTATCTTTGCATTGAAAAATATTAAATTAACAGTAAAAATTTTATGAATTTTCTCAATAAGAAAAGTATATTTATTTTATTACCGTTTTATCATCATCATCATCACTTGTATTCCCACTGTTCATTACTTATATTTTTTACTTTTTATTTTTAATAAGTTAATATTTCTTCACTACAAATCAGATAGAATTGTTTTTGTAAAAATGCTAGTGTAATGACATTTAACAGCACAATAAATGGTGTACCTACTGCTTTAATATTTGGTTGTTGTTTTATAAGATCAGATTGGTTCTTATTTTTTATGTTGCTTAGTTACTGCAAGCTGAAAGGCACGCATGCGCGATTGTAAATTTTCGATCAAAGTAAATAAAATGCCCATGAAATTCTATATTTTGCTGAAAGACAAAAAAATATGGTTTCTAATTTGTAAACTTAGAATTTTTTAATAATAATTATTGCAGTTCAATTTTAATTTATTTTCTTTTTTAATTAATATTCTGTTTAGGGTTATAATAATATAATTAAATTAAATATTATGTCCTTTGAAAACACAATTAGTTAATTGCTTTTACACATTAATCTTACCCAAAAAAATTACAATTAATGAAATAAAACTACAAACAAAATATTTTGTTAAACTTGGCTAGATTTCCAAAAGTTCCTAATATGCTGGTTGCATTAATTCTTTGAATTTCCAGGCATTTCCAAATCATGTTGAATGAAGAAGGACTTGGCACGACGGTCACCGAGTTTTTCAATTTAAATTTCTAAATCTCATTATCAAAATTCTTTTGGGTCCGACGACCATGTACCAAGAGTCTCCACCTTGAATTTAAATTGTAGATGATTATTATTGTTATAAAGCGACATTGAGTCGGAAAAGCTTCCTTGTTGAAAGTTTTGTTTAAATTAGCTAATCTTGGCGAATTAAAGTCGCCCATTAAGATGGTGTTCAAGTTTAGAACCTGGAGGACGGTACAATACTAACACAATGAAACTGAAGTTGCGGTGTGAAAACCTAAGATCAACAATTTCTTCCGGACTATCAAATTGCAGATGTGCAATGTTAAAGGACAGGGGCGCTATTCTTGAACTTACTCTAAATAATTTCGCACGGTAAGTTTCGCACACGATTGATGGATCATTTAAAACAGTATTATCTAATGGCACACGAATGTTATATCGTGCGAACAAATGGGTCGACCAATAGTATTGCGTCATTATACAGAGACATATGCAAAATTACAAATGTACTTTTCGATATTAATAATAAGTCACTACGGAAAGCTTGTCAACTGAAAATAGACATTTTGAAGATTAGATGTCATCTATCCCTTTGTCTGTAAACAATGACTTGGTTGGTGTACCGTTATCAACAGAAGAACTTTCAATGCGGATATTGGTCTTGGAAAATAATGAAGCAACAATGGTTGATAATGAAAAAGAAGTTTTGCCAGGAAAAAAATCAAGACGCAGAATGACTTCACAATGACTGCGTCACAGTATTTCTGCAAGCAAGAAACTTGCAGAACATTATGAAGAAAAAATGAGAAAGAAAGACTTGTACCACAAAAGAAAATTAGTACTACATACTAGAAAGGGAAGTAGTAATTGCAAAAGAAAAAATTGCTAATGCATATATCAGTATTGTTAATAATTAATTATTATAAATAATTTGATTATTACTACTTCTATAAAAATTAATTATTTGATTTTTTATTTACTGATTTACAAAATCACTAAATATTTTGACAATAAATTACAAACTTTTAATTAATTGTGGATGTGCAAGTTTTAGATTTTCACACTCCATCAAAGTTTTGCATGGTTAGACCTAGACGTTGCAGTTTGTGTGATTTTCGTGCGAAAGTATTTGTAGACGATTCCTCGAGAATATCTATCTTTCATTCGCATGCGAAAGTGTGCTCATTCTCGCAGTCAGCAGACGATTCGGGGACGCTATATATTATGATGTTTTTAGAATGCTTAAGGTGCTTTAGAGCCTGTTTGTAACCTCCTCGAGAACCCCCCAGAGATATTGTAATTAATAACAAAAATAAATGAAGGATAAATAACAATGAAAATCTTCGCAAAGACACTACCAGTCCGTAATGCTTGGTAGTTTAAAATTTCTATCTACTAAATATCCTCTCTCTGTCGTAAGGCCGGGATTCGCAAGAGCATTTTTCGGTACCTTATTCGCTTTTCTGTCTTTTTGGGACTTTGCTCTTCTAAGTCGTCTGAATTGTATGAATGTTCTGTGTCTTTGTTAGTTTTTTGCAATGTTCTTTGCTCTTTTTCTTGAACAGCAATGATTTTTTAGCTAACGAGGAGATTCTCTGTAGTGTAACTTTAGCATCGGGACAAGTTTTAGTAGCTTGAAAGAGCACTAAAATTATGCGAATGCTTGTTTTCTCTTTTAGTGCTACGAGCAACCGTTTCTGAGGAAATAGCGTTTGGATTTGAACCAAAAATACTTATATTTAAATTCTTGTAAAGAGATGGTGAATTAGCTAGTCAGAAAAATTGAACCATGTCAAAATTATATGCAAAGATTCTATAACAAAAATCTGGAACGCTATCAAGAACCTAAAGTAAAATTAAAACTAGACTTCTAGACTTGTCTTGCTTTTAATAAATCATCAACTAACTGAAAAATCTGTAATGCTAGCTCTAATATTTGGGTGCTAGATGCAGTGATTCATAATGAAATCCGGACGCCCCTATGTTAACAATACAAATTGCCCCTTGAAGCCATTTTTTGGCATTTAAAAATCCATTTTACAGCAAAACTTATTAGACGTTTTTTGTTGAAAATTTTATTGCCTTCAATTTTGTTTATATACATTTTTTTATTTTGTTGCGCAGTTTCTGACTGATAGCGGCTTAAATAATATTCGGTAAAATACAAAAAATATTGTCATCTACATCTCGGAAATAGTGCCACAAAATAAAAAAATAAATAGGCATTTTTTCTTGTAGATTTATTCTCTATATTTTGGTTTATATAAATTTTTCAATTTGATCACACCGTTTCTGAGATATAGACGACAATATTTTTCATATTTTACCGAGTCTTGTTTTGCTGTAAAATTGATTTTTATATGCCAAAAAAGGGCTTCAAAACTGGCAATTAGCATTGCTAACATAAGAGCCTTCGGATTTCATTATGATTTATGAGTCATTGTATATACATAGTTTAGGGATCTAGCTTTTGGAGCCAAAATATTAGCCCCACCACCAGTTTCAATGTAGATTTGTAAAAAAAACTGTAAAGGTGTTAGCTTGAATATTTGGGTGCTGGCCAGAGTTGTTTTGTTTTAATCAAATTTTTAAAACAAGAGGACCTGTTTTAAACGGTTTTGTTTAAAACTAGTTTTAAATGTGTTTTAAACACGTGTTTTTTTAAAATGAGTTTTAAACATGCTTTTTTTCTGAATAAATAAATTTTAACACTGGATTTATGAAAATTTTAAATTAGGTATCAACCGAAGATTTAAATTTAAAAATTAACATACAAAACTATTTAGGAAAACTGAAAAAAATTTCGGAGTCATTAGACAAAGTACAAGCGGAGAAGTGTTCAATCGGGGAAGCTACCGAAATATGGATTCAATTAATGAACACATCAGATGTTTTCAATGTGGATGAATTAGAATGCTGTCAAACAAGATTTAATATGGCTGTGACACCAGTTCATTATTTGGCCAACTTATTGGACCATCGATTTAGAGGCCAAAGTTTAAGTCAAAATCAACTAGAAGAAGCAATGGAATACGTGGACCAATTTGTGATTGATGTCAACCCATTGCAATGATGGACTTCTTTAAAAAACAGCTTAAATGAAGAAATTTACAATTTGGCAATTCAGCTGCATTCTGCTGTAATTCTGCTAGGATTGAAAGATTATTTTCAACATTTTGACTTGTCCATAGTCAACTACGTAATAGATTAGGGACAGATAAGCATCAAAACTTCTGTTAGAGCCCTAAATCAGGGGTTCCCAACCTTTTTGCACTTGCGTACCACTTGACGTTTTGAGAAATTTTGGCGTACCACCAGACCTAAATATTTTAATTAACGTATAATATTTACTCTTCTAAAAGTGTTCAAAGACTTTTTGAATTAAATTCCTGAGAAAACTTCATAATTAATAGTTAGATATTTGTTTATTTATAATATGCTTATTACCAGCAGTGTGGCGTAAAGCCTACACCGGCCGACTGGAAAGCGGGTGACCGCGGTTCATATCCTGGTCGAGTCAAATACGCTGCTGAAAGCCCAATATAGATCTGTGGGCTGTGGGGAAAGCAACGGGAAACCGCCCCATTAATTAATTATTCCCAAGAGAATCCTAATGGTTTCGTTCAATGTACTGCAAGTGAACCATTGAGATCATGATTCCTCAGTTATGATTATTGCATTAAGTGATTGAATCATAATTAAATCGTTTGGAGATCGCCAGTTCGAATCCCACGTCGGTCAAATTTTTATAATAGCATTTTTTTATAATATAAATGAGTTGACATGCAGAAGTAACAGAATCAACCAATAATAAAAACACATTACCAGTCGATTTTACATTATTAGTCGATTTGTGAGCTGACTAGGAATGCTTCGTTTTGGCTGCCGAGTGCACACTCGGAAAGCATTGCTTTCGTTATGTTTTCCGATAAAAGATTAAAATGGTCCCATAGGTCTAGAAACATACAAATTAAAAATGCTCATGCATACAGAAGCTATTAATAGCAAGTTGCTCACATCACTCACGCGTACCACCTGAAACTTTCCCGCGTACCACCGGTTGGGAACTCCTGCCTTAAATAATAACTCAACAATTTCGGAGGAATATGAACCCGAATAGATTTTAATTGTTAATTTTTTATTAACAAAATTAGATTTTTTTTATTTAATATGTTCTCAGTGCAACAATAAAGTGTGTTTCAAACATGTTTTTTTTTTAATAGAATAAAAAACTCTTTTAAACATAAAAAAACGTTTTAAACATAAAAAAAACGTTTTTTTTGTTTAAAATAAAAAAAACATGTTTTTTAATAACTCTGGTGCTGGCCAGTGCTAGCTCCATAGATTGGGGAGCTAGCTTTTTAACAATTATTTCAAATATTTTACTGAAATTTGTTCATACATTCACAGCAAAGCTAAGACGAACCAAATTTTTAATTTAAATTTTTCTTTAAATTTCATAACTTCAATTTTCTTGCCTCTAAAGTTTAGGCACCCCTAGAATTTTGCCGCCCTAGGCCCGGGCCTCACGGGCTTAAGCGTAAATCCTGCACTGGCCACATCAATATTTTAGAAAAACTAAAAACTGCACTCACAAATTTTTAGAAATTCAAATTTTTAAAATCTAGGACTAAACTAATTCATTCGGTAAACAAGTCTTCGTGAAAAGGTTTTCAATTACAGTGTATTTGTGAAAACTTAAAACAGTGTGAGCGGATTTTTTGGTTTTTCAAATTTATTGCTACTTTTAATATCGAATTTTACAACCTAAACCAAGTAAGGAATGTTCGCGAAATAAAGAGCACACAAAGAAATACTCATAAAATTTGATTTAGTAGTTGGATTTTGATCCACAAAATCTTATTATTTTTAGTCATTTATTGAGATCTTAATATGTCATTTGTTTTTTGTAAAAACAAAAAATCAAATGTGAACGCAGTGCCGCAAATTAGCTACGAAACAAGAAAATTAATTCTGCACACTTGGTGCACAATTGAAGATATTTCACTTTGACAACTTGCTAAGATGTATCAAGTAAATGTAAATGGTGTCAAAAAAGTTATAGTTAAGTTTGGTAATCATAATATCTTACAGGATTTGCCAGGACGTGGTCGGAAAAACGGTGCAGTTAACATCAAGTTAGACATGAAGATAGTGAAGTTGTTAACGAAAATAAATCTTTATCTGTTTGTGATGTGGCAAAAAAAGTTGATGGTGTTAGTGTTGCAAATGTACAAAAAACTAAAGAAAGACATAATATGAAGACATATAAGAAGCAAAAAATCCCAAAAAAATAGTCAAGCTCAACTTAAACGTGCAAAATCCGCTCTGGAAAACTGTATAAATATTTAACAAGAAATCCTGGTCGTTGCATTTTGATGGATGATGAAGCATACGTCAAAATGAGTACTCAAATTTTTCCAGGGCCTCAATTTTATACAGCAGTAGTTGGGGAGACTGTACTCGATAAGGGAAAATGTTTAAGTATTAAACAATTTGGTGATAAGGTACTCATATGGCAAGCTATTTGCAAAATCTACAGTGCAGCATCTAATGCTAGGTATCCGCAAAAAAATTCGATTATTCTATGGTGTCGTGTGAATTTCCGGTTTACGTAGTAAATACTTATTCCTGTTAAGTCTGTATTGCATTTTACCGAAAACTACATATAAATCCATTCAAAAATACCATTTTTATTTACAATAACACGTGTGCACTTTATTTCGCGAACATTCCTTATCCATCGATTATGCAAAGCATTTGTTTTGATCGCTTATCCGTAAATACCTATTAAGTTCACACTTTCTAATCTCGACCAACTTTTACCTTTCCCTACCCTAAATGACCTTGTTTTTCTAACATCCTGGTAACTGCGAGGCTTCTTTTCGTGGGACTTTGGCATTAGTCTAGTTAGCTATTTTTTTATAAGTTTCTTATTTTAAAGCAAACAATAATTTATAAAACAATTTGGATTTCAAGACATTTATTTTTCAAGTGCTCATTAAATACAAAATAATTATCCAGTGCTTGAAATAACAGTGAAAGCACTTGCCAAAAGAAATCAATGTCGAAGTTCCTTAATAAAATTTTAACAACATAACTTGGAAATATTTTTTTTAAATTATGGATTAAAAAACCAACTGTGAGATATATCAATTGAAGATATATCTTCAACATTTAACAAATTGCACTATCATTTCGAAATAAAGTAACATTTGATAATGCACAATTTTTTCATAAATTTCATTTATTAGACTAACATTTATCGATTTCTTTCTCTATCATTGGATGGACCTGCTTCTCTGTCAGAATCCCGATGATCATTATTATTTCGGTTTTCATAATTAAGGATCACAGCGTTCATTCTTAATAATTCTCTGACAGAAACCCAGTGTTGATTTTGTCCAAACACCACATTATTACCTCCTACCAGAACTTCTGGATGAACAATAAGTATAATATTTCTAATATTTAAAAATATCAAGTTTGGATTGGAATGAATTAATTGAATGAGAGCATTATATTGTCCATTCAGGGCAGTAATTCCTCCATTGGCTATGAGAATCAGTTGCTCAAATGGAAGTTGATGAGGTTGAACTGGTACTTCTGGTACCATGGGAGGTAAATTATTTTGATTTACTAATTCCATATTATGAATTGGGTCCATTTCTTCAGCGACGTCGGCTACTGCATTTGCTGGTTGGTTGTTATTTGCATCTAAGATTTGTTGTTCGTGGATTACATTTAATCGCAGATTTGCTTGATACAACTCTTCCATTAAAATATTTTCGTTAGCTAAGGCATTTAGCATTGCGTTTCGATATATATTCAGTTCTGGTATATAAATCAAGTTGTTGACCTGATTGTTATAATTAAAATCTAATAATACATTATTATGTATTTCGAAATTATTTGTCGATTGTACTAAAATATTGCTGTTAACCAATTGTACGTCTAAGTTATTGAATAATTGTCGAGCACGGGGATGATTGTAAACGAAGGAGGGCACAAACGAATAGTTTTCATTGTAACCAGGATAAAATGGGCCTTCGTTTTGGTATAACTCTCTGTTCAAGTATTGATCGTCATTAGTACTTACAGAGGAATGTGCTACGGCTTGAGTTTCGAATCCTTCGACTGTACGTTCATCGTTGCGATCTTCAATAATACTATACAGTGTGCGATTGTTTTCGAATGCATTCAATTCAACCTCATTGGCGGAATAACGGTCGCGGTGATTGTTAGCATCAGCATTTATTGTAACTTGAGGTACGTTTAAAAAATGAGCTTCCCAGCTCCAGCGTACCTCAGGTACATGGTGTTCTTCTACGCTCCTTAGGAAATCTTCTATTCCATTGTCATTTCTGCTTGTTGAGGAATTCTACGATATATAAATTATTATTAACCAATGAAATTATCAATAATTAAAATATAAATTTTGATTTTTAATATTTTTTTATTATAATAAAAGTGAAATTATTCTTTCTCGAATATTGGATCGTGAACACTTTAAAGAAGTTGAATATAACGAACAGCATAATATTTATAAATTTTTAAAAGTAAATTATCTACCTCATTGTTTGAGTCTTCTCCTGTGTGATTATTATCGTTTGATAGGTACTCATCGATGTTAAGGGCTGGTTCACAATCGCTTATTTGCGAAACGACGGAAGATATTGAACTATCGCTGGTTTCTAATTCATGTGTTTCTGTTTTATTTGTTTCATCCGTTATAATCGTATTGTCTTTGCAATTTAATTTATTTTGTTCTTCGTTACTATTTTCATGACTTAGTAATAAAGATTCTTCGTTGGATATATCGATGTTTATTTCGGTAACCTTAAATGAATGACGTTTAATTTACACAAAATGGTTTGGATTTGGTTTTCAATGCAACGATAAAGTGCAATGACGAATGAATATTAATAGAACCTTACTTCAATTTCTTGTTAGGAGAACCTAAATACGAATGCGTATTTATCTTTGCATTGAAAAATATTAAATTAACAGTAAAAATTTTATGAATTTTCTCAATAAGAAAAAAAATATATTAATCTGTAACCAGTGACCCTATGATACCAGTTACTGGTTAATTTATTTTATTACCGTTTTATCATCATCATCATCACTTGTATTGCCGCTGTTCATTACTTATATATTTTACTTTTGATCTTTAAGTTAATATTTCTTCACTACAAATCAGATAGAATTGTTTTTGTAAAAATGCTAGTGTAATGACATTTAACAGCACAATAAATGGTGTAACTACTGTCTTAATATTTGGTTGTTGTTATATGAGATCCGATTGGTGCTTATTTTTTATGTTGCTTAGTTACTGCAAACTAAAAGGCACGCATGCGCGATTGTAAATTTTCGTTCAAAGTAAATAAATAGTAAAGTAAAGAAAATAAATTAGATATCAAAACTTAATTTTTAAGTTTGTTTAAAATTAAACAAACTCAAATCTCAAATTAAAATTCTTTTTGACGTTATAATACTATAATTAAATTAAATATTATGTCCTTTAAAAGTACAATTAGTTGATTGCTTTTACACATTAATCTTGAAAAGATTAATTTCAGATTTCCAATAGTTTCTAAAATGCTGACCGCATTACCCCTTTGCATTTCCTAGCTAATATATTGTATGAAGAAAGACTTTTCAATTAAAATTTTGCTAATTAAAATTCTTTCGAGTCCGACAATTAAGAGTCTCCACCACAAAACTTAAAAATTTAAAATTTAAATTTAAACTGCTGGTCCTGCCGACCTAGATGACGCTTTAATGGGGCTAGGGTGTCCACTCACGTGGCATCCCATACAAGTGCTTTTCCACGGCACCAAAGTCATACTGTCTGGACGCTTCCCTTTCGGGAAAATCTTTGAGGTTTTTTCTAAAATATCTTCATAAATATTCTTCATATTTGGGTTATTCCAATTACTCTGCAAGTTCAGGGAACTAGGTAACTTCAAACCTGGACATAATGTTCACCAAGCCTTCACGGCTTCATTCATGTAGCTGATCTCAAAGACCATGTGAAGTGTTGGAGAAAGAATTTTCCGCCAAACTTAATGGGAAGGCTAACTAGTTCCCACAAATTATTATTATCCAATTGTTTAAAGCAAAAAAAAAGCAATGGTTTTTTTCTCAAATAGGACTACATCTTAAAAAAAGCAATGTTAGGCGTGTAATAAAGAATGAAGTAATTCATAATTATAATAAAAATCTATATAAATAAAATTATCAAATTTGAGCTAAGGTTAAAACAATAAAACACTAAATTCGAGCTTTCGAGAATATGACTTTCTCTTTATCAAGAAATGAAGTATAAAGTACATAACAACCTAAACATGTGAAGTATTGACATTTGTCCGATAGCTTGATTAGAATTTGTAAAAGATTGAAAAAATAATGTAATAACAATGAATTCAATTCTAATAAGTTATCGTGGGTAAATTCGAAAGCTCGAATTTAGTGTTTTATTGTTTTAACCTTAGCTCAAATTTGATAATTTTATTTATATATATTTCAAGAGATAATAATTCTAATTATTTATAATAAAAATCCATAAATAAATTTTTTATTGTTGATAAGTTGTAAATACATTTTATTCATTTTTGAATATACTAATTATGATACAAAATAATGTAATATAAAATAAAAAAATTGTTTATATTGTCATGTTCCAAACTTCAATTGGAATTCTGATTTTTTTGTAAAAATATTTTACTTATTTATAATTTTAAATAAAATTAATTTTTCATGCACATTCTAGGTTGCATCTGCTGTAGATGTGGCTCAAGGCCTTACAACAACTTCAACGGATACAAATTCCGATACAGTTTCTCTCAGTTCTGCTATTTCATTTACTTCCCATAATTCAGGAATTGGTGGATTGCTAGCCTTAAATGAAGATGAAGCTCTTAAAATAATTCTTGCAAAACATACAGCGGAGCAGAATGTAAATATAAAACCTCTTCAATTAGTTGAAGAAAATGAAAGATTAAATGGTGATAAAGAAGAAGATAAAAATGACGAAGCTGCTGAAACCTCAAGCATTCAACCCGAATCAAATTTGGGTAATTCTTTAAGCAAAAGATCGGGTTGGTCATTTCCACAAGTACAAGAAAAAACTGAAGCAGTTGAAATTGTACCTAATGCAAGTCAAGAAATAGTAAATACAAATTTAAACAATCCAAAGTTGATGGAAACAAGTTACAATGCTCTGATTGAGAGTTATAATTTATTAGGAGGCACATACATTAAAACACCCGATTTAAAAGAAGTGTGGCATCATTTGGAAAAAAAGAATCAGGAAGAACCAGTATTAAGTGAATCAGAAAATGTAAGTTTCTATCTTTTGGAAGAAAAGATTACAATTAAATTTATTAATTAAATAAATTTTTTTTAGATTAAAACACCTGAGGTGTCAAATGCAATAGAAAGTAAGCTTGAACCGCTGCCAATGGTTACCCATATTGGAAAAATTTCGAGAGAACGTGGTTTAAGTTCTCAGAATTATATTTGTGCTGGTTGTCAAGAACCATTAAGTCTAACACCCAAACCCAAGTATTGAATACTACCATATCGGAACTTGTTTAAAATTCTAATATAATATTAATTTTAGAGTATGTGGGTTTACATCCGAGTATTTCTGTGATAATTGTATGAGCAGTGAATGTATACAAATTCCAGCTCGTATTATACATAACTGGGATTTTAAAACTTATCAAATTTCTCAAAAAAGTTTAAATTATGTTAATGAAATCAAAAATCTTCCAACAGTGGATTTTAAAGTTGTGCGATATTTTTGTATAATTAATAATTTTACAGTTCAATTATTTTTTAGTTACTAAATCCATTAATTTATTCAATTTCTGATGATATGGCTAATTTACAATCAATGCGAATACAATTAAATTTTTTACGTGATTATTTATTTACGTGTCGTGAGCCAGTTATAGAAGAATTACAGCAACAAATCAATGGCAAAAATTACATGTATGAGCATGTAGATCAGTATTCTATTTCAGTAAGTTGAAATACTTGAAACATAACTCTTTGAGTTTATTTTAAGATTCTATTAACAATTTGTTGTTTTTAGGATATATCTGAAATTCGCAATGGAGTATTAATTCAACATTTACAAAAAGTTGTAAAATTTGGCAAAGAACACGTACAAAATTGTTGGCTGTGTAGTCAAAAGGGTTTTATATGTGAAGTATGTAATAAACCGAAAATATTATATCCTTTTGAAGTGGAAAATGTGTTTCGTGTAAGTTTTTTTTCTTACTGGATTATATTATATTTATTCTACTAATTTTAGTGTAACATCTGCAATGCTGTGTATCATAATGGTTGCCTTAATTCTACCCGACCATGTCCAAAATGCAAGCGAATAAAAGAAAGAGAAGATTTACCTCTTCTTGGTGCTACTATGAAATAAATGTTGTTTTATTTATTTTGTTTTAAATTTTAATAAAAGTGCATTTTCAAATTTTATGATTTATAGATTTTTTTAATCACCGCCATGTAGATACACCTGACTTTTTCAATTCTGTCTCTTTCAACGTTCTAGCAACATGTTTGAAATATTAAAGGATTAAAGATTACTCAGCTATGGGGATTGACTAGTCCAGCTTGTTTATACCTCGATTCCAATTCCACATAAAGCTGTAGGTTCGCACATCATGGTTAACTGGACACATTACAATACCAAAACTTTATAGTTCATTGTTCCCATTCGTCAAACACCATCTCCTTAGCTGTAAAGTTGCCCCATGAAGGATATGTATAAGTCCAAGACAAGATACTCCAATTTGCTATATACACAAGAAGAAATACTACAGTAGCAGTAAATCGAGTATATTAATCAAGAGGTTATTGAGTAACCAAGCCATTATAATTTTCTTTTCTAATAGTATAATATTATCAATTGTGGAAACAAATAAATATGGACTGCAGCACAAGAGGTTTTATCTCCGCTAAACCAGCCCAGAATCAGGCTCTGTGTTATATCCGAATTTCAAAATACTTCGGTTATATTTCGTATTGAAACGCATTTTTTCTGCATTTCATTTTTTAATTTTTGGTACTATAAGTTAGTGTTTTTCATTTCTTCATTACAAACAGGGGTCAACTTGATGTTTTTGTCAAATGTTGATATTTCAATTCTTAATAAAAATCTTACAGAATCTAAACTTGGAAAAATTCCTGAAACTAAAGTTTTCCATCTACATAAGAACGTATCTTTGTCTGAAGTTAGTTTAAAACTTCAACGTTAAAAAAATTCTCGAATCCCAAAATGTAGATATTAGTTTGAAAAAATTGAAAAACAAAACAAAAAATCAGATGATTACAAATGAAACAGGGTTTACAAACCAATTTTGTTTATTACAAAAAATAAAAAATACAAGAGCAAAACTAAATGCCTTTAAGTAGAACGGCTTTCAATAAATCTTCTGGTGTCGATGGCTTTGCTTGAGGTTCCGACAATAGACCAAGCGTTGTAAATGATGTTTCTGGAGTAGGATGACGATTCTGTAAAATTCAACATTTTTGTAAAAATTTCCCGGTTTATAAGAGTAAATTTATATAAGTAAATAATTTTACAAAAAATTGAATTTTAAGATAAATGTATTTCTAGGACAAAAATTTTAAGTTTAATTTCAAAATTTTAGGAACATTGAGGGCCAGTTGTATAACAGAAGATCAACCTCGGATCAGAGTTAAACCAGGATCAACTTACTGTTGATCCAATCGGAGTGCTCGAAATCAAAGTTAACTCTGATCCAAGGTTGATCTTATGTTATACAACTGGCCCTGAGTCTAAGCTCGAAATTTTCTAGAAACCTTTTTTTGGGGGGGCGCTTAAAAACTTTTGCAAAAATATACGTTCGCCCCTTGTTAACAATGTAAATTGTACGTTTTTTGTCATATAAAAATTGCTTTTACTGCAATACTTTGTAGATATTTTTTGTTGCAAATTTCATTCCCTTCATTTTTGTTTATATACAGTGGCTCCAACAATTATTAATACACCCCTATGTTAACCATGTAAATTGCACATTTTGAAACCGTTTTTTGACATATAAAACTCGCTTTTACAGCAAAACCTTTCAGATATTTTTTATTGCAAATTTTAATCTCTTCAGTTTTGTTTCTATACATTATTTTATTTTCTTTCGCTGTTTACGAGTTACAGCGACTTAAAGAAAACTAAGTAAAAAAGTTAATACCCCGGGTACCAAAAATCCATGCTACGCCGTTGACCTATGGGTGTCCATGCCCTCGTATCAAAGAATGAACTTGAGAGTAACTGATGGGTATGTTTTGTAATTTGTCAATAATTTTGTTAGATTTGTCTGTCCAGTGGCGTATTTAGAAAATGCTTTTGGGGGGGGGGGGGGCAGACTAAATATTTTCTGGAATCTCTTTAATCCGTTCATGCGTAAAAATGGTAAAACTCTTTGACAACTTTCAGAAATCAAAAAAATTCAAGCTCAAGTATATACAAAGAAAATTTTATTAAAAAATAAAACATTATTTGTATCAAAGAGGACTTCTGGGATACAATCCGAATCATCCTTAAGGGGGGCAATTGCCCCTTTGCCCCCCTCTAAATACGCCACTGTGTCTGTCCCAACATAAGTACTAGTTAATTTTATTATTTGTCATAAATCATAATGTTTATAAGTTATCTTTTTATCTAATGCAAAATTCATCAGTACATAATTAATTCTGTAATTAATTAAGACTAGCCTAAAATTAGAAGTCGTTCCATACCTAGTGGTATTCCTGGTTGCAATAGTAACTAAATTTAATTTACCTCTAGATTCTCTCGACTACGTCACAAAGATATGAAATTTTAATCAATTTTATAATAGAAAACAGGATTGCTACTTCAAGCACACGTGATAGCCCTTACGCCGCTGTATTCCAAGAGAGCGTCCCTTCATCGTCATCTTCATGCCCACTCACGGTCTTGCGTCTTCTGCCTATCCCTATAGTGATTGCATTCCTTGTAGCTTGTTGTGAGGAGTGCTTTCGTTAAATATTTCCAATGTGGTAAGTGGTAGGTATTTGAACTAGTATATTGGCGGTAATTTCAAATAATTTAAAATCGTTATTCATCAAGCTCTAAAAATATAAATTACGTTTATATCATTACAGGTGGATGAAAGCTGTATGTAGCAGCAACTAACTATTAATATTAAGATACTTTTAAATAAATAAGTTAAAATTTAAATAAATTTATATTTATTATAATAAATAAGTTAATAAATTTGAAATGCTACAGTAGCAATTCGTGATGCAATAACGATTAGTTTAATTATTACGCTGTTTTTAGTTTTAAATTAGTTTAATAAAATAAAATTTAAATTTATTTAAAAAAATTCTGAAAGATTTTAGAATTATAATTTGAACAATTAAAATTATTTTAGACCTGAGTTTACAAAACATTATATATAATCATCTGTATCTCAGAAACAGAACAACGAAATAGAAAAATGAATGAGCATTCTTTGATTGTAAATTTTGTTCCCTACATTTTTGTTCCTATACATTTTGCTATTTTGTCCCACCATTTCTGAGATAAAGATGAAAATATATTTTGTATTTTAGAGTCTTTTTTTATATCAGTGTAACTCGGAAACGTTGCAATTAAATAAAAAAATACATATAAACAAAAACGAAGAGAATGAAATTTTCAACAAAAAATGTTTAATAAGTATTTCTGTAAAAGCGATTTTTATATGTCAAAAAGTCTTCAAAATGCACAATTCTGATCCAAAATTGGACCAATGAGATTGGTCGTTACGGATAGAAGGATAGAAGATATACATTGTTCTTTATTATATTTAAAATATTTAATAATAATTATATTATGAAAATATTATTTTATAAAAGTAAATTCGAAGTGGTTTGTCTAACAAACCGAATGTCAGTTCTGGAAGGTTAATAATGAATTTTATTACAAAATATGCTTTTAAATATTTATTAAACCCTAAAATAAATTTGAATTTATATTTACGTTATTTTTAAGTAAATATTTTACAAAAAATTGCGTAACAATGTGATGTTTTAAAATAATATAGTGTAAGTCTGGCTTTTCATTAGTAATCTTAAAACTTGTATAGCGTGAAACAAGCTTGTGTAAGATGAGGGTTGGTAATAGTTAATATCTGCGTCTTGTGGGTGTTATGTTTATCGACTATGTTTTTTTTTATCAATTAAAAATAAAGGTAATGTATATTTACCTGTACATCAACCAGATATTGTAAATAAATGTAGTTAAGGTGACGAATACTATGATTCTTAGTCATTGGTCTTTTGTTTTGTACATATGACAGCTGCATGTTTATTTACAATTTGATTTATGACATTTCTTTTTGTCTAAATTTTAACTAATTATTTTCTCTGAAAAATAAAAATATTATTTTGCAGATTTATGAAAACTATATGAAGGATTTTAATAAAAGATTATTTTTTTCAGGTTACTTCAAGGCATGGAAGGAGGCCATGCTTTATCTGTATGTGCAAAGTACTCACAAAATGAATATTTGATGCATTAATTGCCTTGAAGTAAATAACAATTTTAGTGAATGCAAAAGTGAAAAATGGATATCCTAAAATACAACAAGTTCACTTCAATTATTTGATATGTTTATAGCTAAATATAAGCGTATGACCACTAATATTATTATTTCAAGTGAACCACTTATAACGAAAATGTCATCAAATCCCGAAGTACGAAAGGTACCAAAAAAACGTAAATTCGATTTATCTGAACTAGAAGACATTGACAATGTAGCATGTGTACCTGTTTCTGTGGTTCAAAGCCCTTTATCGATACCACCACAAGTTGCTGCTGTTGATTATTCGTGTACGTTGCGACCCAAAGAAGAAGAATCCTCAACTTGTAAACAGTTTGATATAGATCTTAGTGAGTGGTGTGATCATCGTGTGTTAGCTAAACAGGGTGACTGGTATTACCCTGGTGTTATTAGACAAGCTAGTGGTAGTAATGTAAGTACTTTTTTTTTATTTTAATACAAATTTCAACTGTATAGAAAGAATAGTAGTATACGAGCTAACTTGATCACTTAATCTACCCAAATTCTCACAATCAAATCATTCGTAAATTATTAGAATTTTTATTTTGTATTAAATCTCAAAATTTTTATTTTCTATCAAGTATTATGAAACTAATCTGGAGATTTTAATCTAGAAAATCACTGTTTTATAATATATGTAATTAATCGGAATCAATCTTGGCAAAATTTTGTTGGCATTGTGGTCTATCACAAAATTCAATTAACCAAGAAATTAATCAAAAAGGTGTAAGATCATGGTTCTTTGACTGAACGTATTTTTATAAAACCTGATTAGAATAAATAGGATCTAATTTTTCTAAATGCTTGACCAAGATTGATAAGGTTCGTATACGCCAAAGCAATTTTCATTAGCAACCTACATTTATATTTGTTCATTACTGATTATTGTATTCAATAAAAAATTCTAGTTGAAGGTTAAAGATAAAAACTATTAAAGTCGATCTGCATAGAAAACTTGACATAATCAATGCCGTATGTAATTTTTTGAAAAATTTTGAACCCAACAATTAATTATATAGTGCCAAATTTTATGATAAATTAACAAAATTTATATAAACAACTTTATAACCTCCTAGCTCATCAATTTTCCTCGAATATTATCTTCAAAAATTGAGATCCTCGAAATTGCATTTTCATTTTATACTTTTCCTCAAGAGGAAACACATTCAGATGAATCTATAATTCCTTCAGATTATTACTTTAGTTAACAAGCGGAAGTCAATTAAGTATGCTACATTTTAGCGAATCTGCGATCTACCTGATGCCGGTATTCCGCCAAAAACGTCGAAGGGCGTTGCGCAAGCAGGTTACAAGTTCGGACGTGTGCCGCCCACGTAACATTGATGGGCACCAAATACTTTCAATTCAGCTTTTTTTATCAATGACATAACCACACGGACGAACAGTGGCGGATCTGTTCTTTTTAGAACCCTAAATTAATTATTATGTAATTGAATTATTAATTAATATGCATAGGAAGTAAATATCAATAAAAATACAAGGAAGCACACAATATTTAAAATTAAAATCCCATGGACAGTGCCGGATTAAGCCACCGCGGGGCCCGTAGCAAATTCTATCAAGGGGCATTTGATTTGATTTAGGATATTATATAAAAACACAACCTTTTTTATTTTTTGGATTTTTGCGGATTTTTGTATTCACTTTTGTAATATTGGCTAAAGTTGCACTCCAGCTTGTTAGGATATTCGGATTATCTTCATACAAGCTGTCATGTATTTCTAGTTAGTATTATCGACAACTCGCTATGCACTTAATACATTTAACTTCTCGTATATTATTTTTGATAAGTATCATGTATGTATGTCCTCTTCTTTTTCTTGCATAAGCTGAGCCAGAAAACAATCAAATTTGGTTATTAATTCCAATAAACATAATAATTTTTCAAAAAGTCAGAAGTGGTTTTCAGTCGGAAAGAGCCATCCTTCAAATGATGGTTACTCCTCTCACAATACATTATCCAATAAGTAACGCGGGGCTTCTGCGGAATCACCATCTTCAGCAAAAAATATACATGCAGAGAGTCTAGCTATCACATGGACACTCTCTAATTTTGGAATGCAGGTGATTTATCAAATACAGTCGTTTTGATATGTTGAAGTTGGAATATTTTCTTGCTTTAACATTTTGTTATTATAAATAATTTTCATTATGAGGTGAACCAATAGTTTTATCACTGCCTCGACATGCAAGACTTTGTTCTCGTAGCATTTGATACTTCTGCTGTATGGCTAATCCGACACTGCATGTGGAAGAGAAATCAGAGGCGGATTGGCGAAAAATTATGGCACAATAAATCACATGGGCAGGTAGCAGTTTTTCTTAAATATTGAGATACATTATATGGTAAATTTGATAAGTTTTCTATGCTCGGTTCAACAAATTTACTTCAAATTTTTATTCGTCTTTGTTTTGATTTATATTTTTTTTGCTGAAATGTTCAAAAAGGGAGTTTGTTTATTTTTGCAGTGTTTTTCAAGTTAATTTAAAAATTGATTTAAGTCTAACGTCTTAAGTCTAAGTCTAACGAATTACATGTTGCAATAATTCGAGTGGCCGAGATTCGAACTCATGACTACACCGAATCGAAATATTTGTGTTAAAAATGCAACAGAAATCTGTTGTTAGTCGCTGGCGCTAGTAAAAATTTTCTAACCAATGAGAATCAAGAAAATTTAAAAATTACTGATAAGTCTCGTTTATGTTATATTGTTTACAAGCCCTGTCTTTATAATCGGGGGTTACATAATACAGTCAAAACTCTTTAATTCGAAATATTCTTTAAATCAAATTATTTATTTGGCACGTGCAACCAAATAGGGTTTTGTTCTTACTCTCTAACTCGAACTCCTCATAATTTGAATACATTTTAATGCATTATGAGAATTCGAGGTAAACTAGCGTAACTAATAAAATATTTATTTTACAGAAGAGCAGAATACAAGAAATATGCACTTTGTTTGATCAAAATCACTAATAACTTAAAAATCTCAAATTTTGCAGTTACGATAGTTTACCCTTGGGGTGCAGATTTGTTATTTGAGTTTATTTTTAGTGTAGCTATATTTTGTAAAATTATTGATTTTTTATTTTGAATATCACCTGCCTCTTATTTTTGTAGTTTTTATTAATTAAAATATAGTCAAATAGTAATGTAAACAAAGGTGGTACTAGGTGAGACGTTGTATTAAGATAAAATGAATAACTTTTGCAATTTTCCTTCTAATTTTTTTAACTGGCAGTCAATTATTGGCATTTATTTACAAAGCACACTTGCTGTGTGAAATTTCAGGTTTTTTGAATAAATTTTACGGAAAAAATTCTACTTTCTCTTATAGCGTAAGCTTTTCTCAATAAGAAAGGGGAGACTAGACTGCTTTTTTTACACTAGCTTTCACCACCTGTTAGTACTTCATTATTATAACGATATCATTTCGTGGTATTGTAATGCAAGAATTAAATTTGTTGAAAATTAAAAATATTAAACGATAGATTAAATTTTACCATTGTCAACATACCTTATCTCAATAATTACTATTGCTATCATTGCTATTTGAAACCCATTTTTTAAATTTACAGTCAAAACACAATTATTACTCATTTTATTTTGTCATCGTTTTCACTTATATATTTAAACAAAGTTACAAGTTAGATTATATCCTTTCTGAACAGTTGATCGAGTACACAAAACAATTTGTTATTTACTTTTAACTTAAAACTCAATTTAATATTTGCAGTTAATGGTAGAATTTGATGGTCGTGAAGGAAAATTAGTGTGTTTTACGGATGTATTAGCTTCAGAATGTTATGACGTAATTGGAGATGCTAGTCCTTATGTCAGTCAATTATCAATAGGAACTAGAGTATGTGTAAGACATGATCAGGCAGTGTTTGTGGAAGGAGTAGTGTGTAGTATACTCGAAGGACAACCTATTCGGTTTGTCGTTGCAGTAATAAGTGATCCTTCACAAGATGTAACTGTAAAGAGAGCGGATTTGAGATTATTAAGACCTCCTTGGTGGGATGAAATTCAAAATTTGAGAGGACCTTTACAGTTACATGACGTATTACCTACATTGCAAAATAATGATTATTTTGCTACAAATGTTACTTCACCTCCACCTGCTTCCATTTGTACTCCATTATCAAATGGTAGGCATTATGACGAATTTTGCGAAAGTGAAGATGAATTAAGACGTGAAGATATAATGTTTCCGTCTGAGGTTGATGGTGCAAAATTATCTGGAAGTAGTAAACGTAGTAGTATGCAAAGTCGGGCTAGTTCTTCTAGCAGTGTCACTCTTAGATCTCAACCCACAACACCTCGTAGCCAAGCCGCTACACCTCATAAATATAAGAAAGGTGATGTTGTAGCTAACCCCAATGGAATTAGAAAAAAGTTTAATGGTAAACAGTGGAGGCGTTTATGTTCCAAAGATGGTTGTTCGAAAGAATCCCAGAGGCGGGGTTATTGTTCTAGACACCTAAGTCTTAAAGGAAATTGTTTACGAAGTGGTCCTTCGTTTCCACGATCTAGTAGCAAAGGTGAAGGAGAAGACACATCACGTGATTCAGAAACTTCTCCAAATTGTAATGAAAGGCGTACAACCGGCCGATTTGATCAAGATGAAACGGAAGCTGCCAATATGCTGGTATCACTTGGAGGTTCTCGTTCAGATACGCCTGCTTTTTCTCCAAATTGTCAAGGGTCTTCTCCATTAACTATGCAATCACCTATTACCGTGGGATCCAGACAAAACGTATTTATGCCCATCAGCACCCATGGGTTACTTAAACATACTTCTCCAGTGCCGTCGGGATATAATATTCCTACTTCTTATCATCAACCAGTTATAAGGTAACTAAGTGACTTTTTAAATCATAAAATACTCTAGTTAAATTTTAGACCAGAACTTGTTAGACCACTTCAAGGAGCAACAAGTGTGATAAGAATTTCACCTAATCCCCGCCAGTGGAATAATTCGATGCCTTCGGAACAACAAAGTGTCATTCTGCAGCATGCTCTCACAACACCACCAAATCACATTTCAGGAGACTCAGAAAATATACAACTTTCAACAAGTATGTTATTTTTATTAGTTGTACATATAGGGTGAATCAATAGCGAGAACTTCTGTTCAAAATAAAAATAATTAAATTAAATAATTTAATCCAACTATCACAGGGTTTAATCTCACTAACAAGTAGCTATATACCGGCTGACTGGGAAGCGGGATATTGCGGTTCAAAACACTACTGTGAAGTAAAGCCTAAAGTAGATCTGTGGGCTATGGGGACTTAACTTGACTTGACTAGTTCTTAGATCGGATACCACGGCTATGCCGTATACTGCAAATCTAGTGTGGGGAAAATCATAGCGGACGTTTTTTGGAAGGGATCATACCCTGCGGGCTATGGGGAAGGTACTAGAATGATAGTAGGATAACTTGAAATTACAAATATTTTTTTATGTTTGATTTTGTATCTTCGGGGATATTCTATGCAGTAAATCAATCAGATTACTCAAAATCGCCCTGAAAGTAAGTATAAAAAGAATTTATTACTGTTTAATCTTAATGTTTAAACCCCATTTTCTCAAAATTATGTTTTTGAAGTTAGTACTTTCTACCATCATTCTAGTTATGTTGATATCTAGTTATATGTTGGCGATGGAATGATTTTTGGTTAAATTTTATTGACATTAAATGGCAATGGAGCTATCGAAGGAGTCAAAACTATTGATTCATCCTATATAGATCAGATTTTTATAAATAAAATTTTAGATACGTTGTATTGCGTGTTACCTCAAAGTGATGACAAAAATGTAATGATCATCAAAAATGAATGTGAAATGAAAAACGATAAACCTGAAAATCGTCAACAATCATTCCAAGCAATGCCTCAAAGACAGGTAAGTTATATATTTTTTTACTAAAATCAACTGAAAATGTTTTTTTTTTGCCTGATTTAAAAGTGATTTCACTTTTTTATTCTATGTTGGGCTGGTTATTTTGTAATAATATTTTTTTAGCATACACAAAATGATCTAGGTAAAGAAACTTCAACAATACATGTTACTACAAATGACAGTGTAAAGAAATTATCAACAAGTGGGGCTGGCTTATTACCAGTGATAGTTCACCCTACTCAATTGGTTCCAGTTTTACCTGCAGCCACTCAAACAGTACTCAAACGTGTTGTTCAAACTCCTATATCAACCATAGCGCAATCGTCCCCATCTCCAGTAATAATTAAGTCGGAACAAGGTTGACACGTTTTTTTTAAATTATAGAAAATTATATTTATATTTTTTTAGCAGCTCATACACCGTCAACACATACTCAGCTTGAAATACAACCAGAGGCTTCCATGCCTTTAACAACAACTGTATCGAATTCAATTCCAGTTTCTTCGCAAAATCATATCCACACTTCTCTACAAAATTCTCAAAATCAACAAGCCTTTGTCATCCCTTGGCATTCAATCGTTCCATTATTAACAGCTCCTGGTTCGATATCTCCGCCTCCTACAGAATTATCTCCACCATTATCGGCGTCCTTTTTAACAACCCAAGTACCAGCTCCAGTTTTAGATATTATAGACGACGAAGATAATCCAGAACCAATACCGGCTATTGCTGAAGAAGATGACGATGTTTTTGAACCTGGTACACCTGAAACGCCTACTTGTATTACAGATAATTTAAATTGTAATAAAAGAAGAAGTCAATCATTGAGTGCTTTACCCAACAACCCAAAAGATGTAGCCAAAGTGAGTTAATAAGAAATATTTTATTATTATGATCTAAATATTATTTGTTTCAGAATAAGGAACGCATTAGGCGGCCTATGAATGCTTTTATGATATTTTCAAAACGACATAGAGGTCTTGTTCATCAGAGACATCCTAATCAAGACAATAGAACTGTTTCAAAAATTCTTGGAGAGTGGTGGTATGCATTAGGTCACGAAGAAAAAAAGAAATATCACGAGTTAGCTTCAGAAGTGAAAGAAGCTCATTTTAAAGCTCATCCTAAATGGAAATGGTAATGTTTAAGAATTCAAATGCTCTGTTTTTAATAACTTTTTATAGGTGTAGTAAGGATCGACGGAAATCTTCTACAAGTTCTGGTCGTGGTAAGTTGAATTCGACTGGTGGGGATAGTGTGGATGCAGGCGAAGTTCCTGCGAGTCCTAAAACTCCTCACACGCCTTCTTCAACAGAGACAATATTATCTCGTCCATCAATTTTGCAAGAAAAGGATGTAGGTGGTGATATTTCAGATGACGATCAAATGGTCATATGCGAGGAACCTTCAACTGAAATTGACTTGAAATGTAAAGAAAAAGTGACAGATTCGGATTCTGAAGCTCACAGTGATTTAGAACCTTCATTAGAAAATAGAATTTTTTTACAGCAAAGTTATAATCAAATGTCTACGAATAATTCGATAGATGTAACATGTCGTCCTAAGCCGATCAAAGCTCGACTACCATCTACAGAATCAAATTCAAAATTTAATTCTATTACAACTTCGACTGTTTTAAATTATCAATATCATTCGCCAGTAAATCCTTCAGGGGTTAGTGGTTTTCAACCTACTGGGGGTGCTTTTAAAACTATGCCAATTTCACCAAAAGTTGTCAAAATGGAGCAAGGTTTTGATTCTATAGAATCCCCAAAATGGACAGGTAATTTATTTATTGCAACTCCAAAAACGACCGAATCTCCTGTTATAAATGTCAATCAAAATAAGTCAAATTCTGAGGGAATACAATGGGTTACTTCTTCTGTAAACCAAAATAGCAATATAATTAGTAAACCTACAACAACTTTGGCTATTATTAAGCCTCAACTTAAAACCACAAATGTTATTCAAGTAGGAGACTGTGCCAATAATTCAAATCAAATTCAAGCACAACCTGTGACACTAACTTTATTAAATTCTTCAATTCATGGTCAACAAACAACCTTTTGTCTCTCTAGTAATTCAGAAAGATCTCATCCTGTACTTGTAGTGTCATCGGCCTCGGACGTTCAATATCTTTACATGCAGCAACCATATCAAATTCCCACATCTAACAACGTTGCTTTACAAATTGTGCCAAAATCAACCATGGCACAGTCTGTAATAGTAAATCAATCTCAAAATAGGTCATTTGCTCAAACTCAAAATACGCCACAACAAAATTCAAATAACTCAAACACATATTCCACCACCACGACCGCCACCACCACCAATGCTTCAACTGCCAGTAAGTAAAATATTATTTTTTGTTTAACTTCTTTGTTTTAATAATTTTGCTTTATTAGATTCAGTAATTATGAAAGAAAATGATTTAATATTAAACGAGAAACAAATAATAAAT
Source organism: Cantharis rufa (assembly GCA_947369205.1). Classification (NCBI taxonomy): domain Eukaryota; kingdom Metazoa; phylum Arthropoda; class Insecta; order Coleoptera; family Cantharidae; genus Cantharis; species Cantharis rufa. The sequence continues at coordinate 14,618,993 of OX376309.1, read as the reverse complement.
TCTCCGTTAGAAGTGCCTGTACCACTACATATTTCAGATACCGTTTCTATTATAGAACCAAATAAGCAATTTAAATTAGCTCCAACTCCTGCACAATTAGGGAGAGCCCCATTACAAAGACGACAATCTATGGGTAATTTTATTTCCATCTAATTTTCCACCCAACTGATTATTTTTCCAGCCTTAGGTGTTCCGACTAGTACAAGTACTGTTACTACTGATTGTTCTTCAGTGAGAATTGCCGAACATGTTATTACAATTGAACCTCCTATGATATCTCCTTCTACAAAAAAGAGTTTTTTTAAAAAGAATGTTGAAGATGGAATGGATAGGTAAGTTTCTTATTTTGGTAAATTGATTTTCTTCATTGATTACATTAGAAATGCTATTGATAAATTTAAAAATCAAAATTTATTCGTGTTGAAGTTGATTTGTTCACGCTTGAGATTTCTTGATTATTTTCTCTCTGAGAATAATGTTATGCAATAATTTCTTCTGTAATTGTAAGTAAATTGTGGTAAATTCACATTTCGAACTATATTACTGAAGTTATCATCACTTCAATAAAATAGCAACTGTTTGATAAGACATTGTATTTGTATTACACAAATTATATTGTAGTGTAAAGATTTAAGTGCATTAAATCAGATTCAAAATGTTGCAAGCTATTATAAAATTTGAAATTTTTACATTACACACTTTACGTTGGACAATTTTTATATCCACCGATGATAGACAGTGGAAATTATGTGCTAATTTATGCAATACAAATGTAATGCCCTGTCTGAATGCGGCTTTATTATTTAGTCACATGCTAACTTTTTCTTTCTATAACAATATAATAATTGCTTGCAAATTAGAGAACTGTACGGGTTCACCATAACAAAATTTTGAGTAAATTAGTTAAATAAAAAATGTATCCCAGATTGCCTGTGGTTTATGTGTGTGGTTTCTTCCATGCAGCTTCCATTAAAAGTTAAAATAATGCTAGATAATAAAATAATGAAAATACCAATAAAGATTGATATTAACAATAAATAAGATGCTATTTTTTAAGTATCTTAATATTATTATAATAGCCTTCGACTAGAGAAAGAATGATTTTCTTTTTTTCATTTTTCATTTAAATTTTTAAGTGAAAGCACTTAATATAATTTATGTTGATGTTGCTCGTATTTCTAATATTTTAATTTTAAAATAATAAATATATTGATTAAAAGTAGTGTGATTTACGATCACAGACCGAGCATTTAACAAAAAGTTAAAACACATGGTTCTGTTTATTTTTTACTTTTAATAAAATAGGTTAATCAGTGGCGCACTAGATGCTGGCACAGAAAAAGTAAAAAGTTTGTTCAATAATCAGTAATAGCTATTTACAGTCGTGTTGCAGAAAGTTGAAGATTGCGGTTGAGTAAGCAATATATCAGAACGAGCGTTTAGCGAGTTCTGATAGCTTACGAAACCGCAATGGAACTTTCTGCACGAGTCACTGTATTTAGCTTTACGTTCAAGACAGGTCCTTTCCAAAAAAAACATAAATTATGCTTTAAAAAGTAACGTTCATATATAAAGGTTAATAGAAATGAGACGCGACATAACGGAAGTAAATAATACTCTTATCTATTAGCTTGTCATGCAAAATGCACGTGCACTTCAGTAGACAGTGAAAACGCAGACAGAGTAGTAGTGCATTTTAAAGTGTAGACTATAAAAACAATAAAAAACGTAAACAAGAAACAACCTCCGTCTTTTACTATTTATAATCTTGCAGGTGTGCCTTATCGCTTATCAACATCCGCCGTAGCCAGGAATTCACGATTCGATTTAATTATAAGGGTATTGCATTTCTTTATTGTATGAGTGCGGAAAGTTAATAAGCGTGCGGAAAGTTAATAAGCGTGCGGAAAGTGCAAAAATTATGCTTATGTGCAAAAATTTTCCGAACACCGCTGCAAAGTATCATTTTCGAGAGATAAAAACTACCTGATATGCTATCCTTTCTATAGTCGTGTACGTAAAATATTTTGTAAACCAAGTGTTTTCAATAAAAATAAATGTACTTCTAACCTGTTCGCACGTCTATGGCCTATGAAGCAAACACAACAATTTTATTTTCTATCCTGCTTGCTTGTGAATGTTGAATAATAAATTTACAACATTCTGTTAAATAGAGAATATTTTTGTTCATTCTTTCTGTAGTCTAAGAGCTATAGGTGCGGTTAAATAGAATGATTTTTTACAATAAATAATAAGTAAACTGAATGAAGTAAAGAAGTTACAAAAATTTTGCGTTATTCAAAAATTAATTAAAAAAGGTTTGCAATAACCCACCAATAGTTTCCATAATAACGAGATTTTAACTCGATTCTAAATCATCTGTACATTAGTAAACTGCTCTAAAAGGAAAATTTATGGTGACTATTGGACGATGAATAAAGATACTTTATATTTTTTGATTTTACATAAACCCAAATATCACATAATAATTTTTTTATTGATCTTGATTGCCGATAAACTGAATGTAGTGATTGTAGTTATGCTTTGGCGAAATTATATTTGAATACTATTTGAATGTAGTGAGCCCTTATTAGTTTTTAACCACTATGATTGGGTGAAAAACTGAGACTATCGCAAATCAGAAAATCTATAGCAACATCCTCATTTCAAAACACTCTATTAGATTTGGTGTGCTCCTTGGTAACTAGTCAATAGTGGAAATGCCAAAATTTTGAATTTTTTCAAATTGTTTTTTCTATTGGGTAATTTTTAATTAAATAGACAAATACTTTGTAATTTGCTTTGTTGCATGTGCATTTTTTAAATATATGTTTGCATCAAATAAGTAAAATGCTTACAATAAATCTTCGTGGTGTTAGGCTTAATAAAAGATTGGTTTTCTAATTCAATTTAAGCCTACGAGTGTTTGAACTGAACTACTGCGAGTAAGTTGGTATAGAGTAGTTAAGCATAGTAAGCATTACTGGTAGAAAGTTTAGGTTGTGTAACATAGTGTACCTACACTTACCATTGACAAACAAACGCTTTTTTGACGTTTTAGTTTCAAGTGCAAGTTGTAAAGAAGTACCTAGTTATTGTTGAAAATTGTTTTTCTCATTTTATTAAACATAAATTATTTTTCAATTAAAGAACATGCCATATTCAAATCATCATGACTACTTGACGAATTATTTAAAAAAAAAATTGTTATTACCGTCACTAAAATTTGCAATAATAATTTCTTGCATTTTAATTCAAAATTTCTACAATTGACAGCAATGTTCTAGATCGAGGTTATACTTGACACTAGTTTACTCCTGCCTCGAAGCCGGTGTACTTTTAAGCACGGATGTATTATTAAAGAGGTGATCTGACGACCTATGCTTCTATCACTATAGTAGCGGGTCGCGAACGTACTCACTGTGGGAGAGAGAGGTAGTAACAGAGATAGACAACTAGCTAGGCGCGAAACAGCATTGTGCATAAGAAATGCATGCGTTACAATGCACTTTTTAGGATAAAAGCTTAATTACTGCAGTACTTGTGTTAATTTTTGGAAATGGCTCGAATACATTGTTTTACACCTAATTGCCACAGTGGGTGGGTGGCAATAGAGACAAAGTTTCCTTGTTTAAAGTACCCAAAAACAAATTTACAAAATGTTTTGTTTAAGCATATTGCTTCAGTTGACGTGTTTGAAAACACAATCGAGGTTTTTTTTTCAATTGAACAAAGCAAGTTAATAAAGTCTGGTTGCCAAGTACTACATCGGGACGAAATTGTATCAAAAGAGGTTTATTTTTATTATACATGTATGCGAGTTAAGCAATATTTACAGACAAGAGCAAGGAAAATTAAAAAAAGTCAGCCGTTGATAAGAAAAAATCAAAATTGCATAGGTCATAATGACTGAAATATTTAAATTATTACTTATCAAAAGTCGCCTAAAATAAATTTTCTATAATTTCAAAACAACTTTTGTATTAGTTTCAGCGTTTTAGTAATTTTTTCTCATTTGAAGATTTTTTCTTTCTCTCATTTTCTCAGTTTTTCATTTTTTATTCTGTTTGACATTTCATAAATAGACAAAATTACATTAAATCTTGAAACTAATAATCATTATAGTTAATTCACTTAGAATTTAGTTATTTTGAATTTAATAAAATTATTATATTTCTTATGTATTTTTATTTAAAATCCTTACGAACTTGTTAAGTTCAAAATTATACATAATATTGATTATAATTGTACCTAAGACTGTAATTAAATAAATAATTTCTTTATTTATTTCTTGTAGGTCTCTAAAATAATATTTCTTATATTATTATACATAAAACCTCTATTACTACGAGCAGCTAGTTGTCTGTCTCTGTCTAATACAGCAGGGCGCTTTCGAAGGCCATGCGATCTACTGTTGTAAGCTCACCTCTTATATTATACATCCGTGCTTTTAAGTTACTCTATATTCGACAAACGAATACAATCAGTATACCTACACTGTGACAAACAAATGTAATTTTCTATACTAACTTACTCAGAGTAGATAAACGAACTAACTTTGTTATTTTGTGAAACTGTAAATTTGATAGTTTGCTATCACGAAGGTCACAAACCAATTTTTAATAAGAAAATGTACATCACGCTAATTAAAGGTTCTAAAATATACATAAAATGCAGCCTTCCCCGCCCACCTCTCAGAAAGGTAAGCGTAAGTGACTTAAATAATTGAGGAAAGTGTATTATTTAATTTAAATAAAGTAGGTTTGCTATTGGAAAAAACATGAAATAAAATTAAATTAAGTTTTTCTCAAATTTATTTTTATACGCTTCCACCGGTGCAAGTACCTATTTCATTTATTGATATGGAACAATAAAATATACAGTTATTTGCTATAATTGATTAGCATATCTCGGACTCCCTAGTGTAATACAAATACCCACGCTTTTACATCTGCTAAGACTAAGACAACTAAGACTCATTTGATAGTTTAGTTTTCATACTAAAATTGTCAGCATGTTTAATACGCGCAGGTCTTGAGCAAGTTTACAAATTATCGAAAATATTTTAGAGCATGTTCTGAAGATTTGCTTAGAACTTTTAACTTATTACTAAGCTTGTGCATTGGCTGTGAACCAACTTTTATCGCTACCTGCTTACAATCGCGTTCAACATTTACCTGTTTTTTTAAACAATTAGCAAGTTTATAATTCTTAAACTTGTAGACAATATTGTCAAAACATTTTTTTTTATAAATGCAGTTTTATTAGCAAAATAATTATTTCGTTTAACTTGGACGCCTATAATACACTTCTCGTTTATGTTATACTACGTTGAATCTATTTTAACAAGCAAGTATAGAATTACTTTATATTTCAACTCATTTTGATTTTAATATTTTTCTTATTATTTAAAAAAATGTCTTTATTAAAATCTATTAAATCCCATTCAATTATAACTGTTTGAACAGCTAAGCTGGTGTGCTTTTGTTACATAAGATCGAATCTATTTCCTATTAGTAGAGTGCTTGAACCGCTATAAAACGCTATAAACGCAAAATGACTTCTGAGAGGGTCTCGGTGTTAAATGATGGAACTTGCATAAAATTAAAGCTTAGGTATTCATAATCCCAAGGTAGTCAAAAATTAGTACAGATAGAAGGGCGGTATTATTAAATAATGAGATAACACTATTATCAGAAAGCTAATATATAATTTGAAATAATTTTTGTACAAAATGCTTTTTTTTATTTTTTTGAAAGCAGAAAATTGTTAGTAGCTTATGAGAAATCAAATCTGCAATTATCTCGGTTCAAACTTGGCAAAAATTTAATTATAGTTTACAATTTTTATTTATACATATATTCTTTTATTTCGCAAACAAAATCCTTAAACAAAAATTTATTTACGGAATTCTTGTCATACAATCTTCTTATCAATTGTATCCATTCCTTCAAATATACTTACAATTTAGCTCGGATCAAGTCCAAAAAATTAAATCGTTTAAAGAAACGAGTTTTTGAAAAAATATCAATCACTCAAAGCCGATTAAAAAGTAGAAAATAAGTTTTTTAAGTCACTTTAATCGATCAAAACTTTAGTGTGATGGAAAATTTCGTGATTAAAAAATGGCAGATTTTATGTTTTGGGGGCTTTTTAACTTATCTCAAAATTGCTAACCTAAGCAGCAATCTTAGTAATATGATTTTCTTTTTCAATCAACTAATTGGGAATTGAATATCTGAATGATTACAATATTTCCCTTACAAAAATATGATGCATCTCATCAAATCATCATAATAGGGATTTCAATTTTGAATTACGGAATCTGTCATCAAACAAGAGTGTTAATCCGAGTTTTTGATTTTCTACTTTTTAGTCAGTTATGAGTATGACTGATAGAGGTTTTTTAAAAACGCGTTTCTTAAAAATTTATTATATTTTTTTTGTAATTACATTTTTCGATTTTTTTTGCCTGGAAGTTTAACTAGAGACTGTATTTAATAATATTCGTACATATTATGCACACATGTTTGACAATATTTGGATACAAAATTTCCGCATTAACCTGTTACAGTTACTGGGGGGTCCAAACGACCCCACGCTAATTTATTCAATAAAAAAATGTTATTTACCCTGATTTGCGTCTTATGACTCATCTTCTTAATTTTACCATTTTTTATCGACCTTAAACTGCAAAATAAATATACTATCTTGAAAATACACCCCTAAATTTTTATTAAATTATCTCAAATAATAACAATTTTATGGATATTTTTGTAAATAAAGTCAAATCTTGCAGTTTTATTTTTATTTAAATTAATTGATAGTCAAATTCTACTTTTTTATAGTTGTTGTCATTACACTACATAATTATGTTTCGGGTTGTTTATAACCCATTATCACGTGCCGAAAAATTAATACACAAAGTTGCAAGCTACATATTTTAGAAAACATTCAAAAAGTCACATCTGCATTAGGTTTTCTTTTTGTGGTGTTAGATACGTAATTCAAGCGGCTTCTTGTGAACATTATTTTCTTGGAGTGCCAAACACTGCACTTGTAGGCAATCAACTCGGCTGGAGGGAGCCAAGTTGGCTTACTAGGAAATAAAACAAATGGGGTAGTTTCTCGTTGTCCTTCTCATAGCAATGTAACTGACGCATTTAGGAGTTCCATCGCGTTTTCCCCTCTTTCCAGTCGGTCGAGTACCTGCTTGTACTTGTAAAGAATTTCATCAAATCACTCCAGAATTTGCTACAAATTTTGAGCAGAATCTTAGTTTTTACCGCGTATATACTTATTATCCATATAACCGCATATTATATAGTCAATATTTGGCATTTTTGATTTTATTATTAATAAAAATTATATTTAATATTTATTTTAATAATGATAATATTTTTTACTTAAACGTAAGAAAATTATACCTACCCATATTATTAACATGCCAAAAACTTACATTGCCATGAATTCTTAAAACATCGAAAATCTAAATTGGTTATTGAGATATATTATTTTCACAAAAAAGGCGAAAATCGCATGGGTAACCCTAGTAGTAATAAATATTGTACTAAAAACTATTAACTTTCTTAATTTATGCTGCGTGTATTATTTGTTCTTGTGTAATCGCATATTACTCATTATTAGCGCATATTTCAACTAGTTTTAACCACATAGAAAAACTTAATTTTATTGCTTTTTTTGCTCATATAAATCCAGTCTACTTATAATAGTAGGGTGGAATATCCTCTTTGGATCCAAGCTTATACCGTTAAATATTCTTATTACCAGGTATGATTTTATGATTAATTAGGTCATACAGATGAGAAAATATTAAGCAATTTTTTTCTGAAACCTATAAGTTTTTTTTTAATGAGGTATAAAATATATCATCAATATCATATTTGATATATTATCAAAACATAATCAAATGTATCATAAGCAAACAATAAATAGTTATCAAAAACTAAGAAAGCAATATCTTCATAGAACAACAAAATTATATGCACTACAACAAACAAATGTCAAAATTTTGCTTTTAGGATTTCTACACTTTCTGTAATTGTTAAATTATTACCCGACAAGTGTGCTGTACATGTAGAATTTTTACACATGTCTGAATAGATGATAATTATAGAGTTGAACCGGTTTCCACGTCTGAAAATGAATATTTATTAGAGGTAGCATGAATCGAAGAGTACAGTAAGATTGAAAAATTAGTCTTGCTTTCTTTTTTATTTTATATCTAAACGAAGATAAATTTGTCAATATCATTTATTAAATTTTTTTATCTACAGCTCATTTAAATTTCAAAAATTCTTGCATAACTTTTCAGTAGATAATGGAATAATTTACTTTCAAAAAATTTTGAGAATACTTTGCAGTAGATAAAGGAATAAATTACTTTAAAAAATGTTTGAGAATACTTTGTATCATTGGTAGCTATCTTGTGTTGATATAATTAATTTTAGGGTGTTGGAACAAGTAAACTTTGAAAAAAAATTTTCTTCATTACCTCAATTTAAACCCGACGATTGTCAATCTCCAAGTGCTATAGCACATCCATCGAGTCCTCGTGTATTTTCTAATTATCATAAAAAGCGTAATCTTACGCCTGGACATAGATCTTCAATGGACGAAGAAAGCGAAATTGATACTCCTTTATCATCGAGTATAAAATCTATTTCTAGTGGTAGGATAGTTGGCAATACATTTTTTGGACCAGATTTTAATATTGAATCAATGAAAGGTAAGATAAATTGGATTGCATACGCTTTGTTTTCTTTTTTTGCATGTTTAGTTTTGCAATTATTTAATGGAAATTTAGTGTTAATTCACGTATTTGTAATGATGTATTTAGACATGACGCAAAAAATGTTATTGTTGGGACCAGCATGAATTTGTTTTGGGTGACAGTCAAAATAATTTTTAGGGAAATCGTCAAATTTAAAAATTGATTTTTAAAAGGACTTGTAAATTTTGCAAACTAACAAAGTAATTTTCAACTCGTGAGTATTAATAACAAAAAGTTTTAGTGTAGCTTATGTGCAGACTAACGTAGCTCATGACAAAAATCTTGGGATTTCTCAGCGTGTAAAATATTTTTTGTGTATTATAACAAGATTATAACCGGGAACTTGAAAGAGTCCATGATCATAAATGTTTTTAGTTATCAAAAATTAGAATCTTGAATATTTTCTTGTGCTCTTATCACATTGGGTCACCCATACTTGTACAAATGGTGGTCGTAAAGGGTGGATGTTTGAAAACTGCAATAGAAAGAGCTAAACATACTAGGACATTATCCCGATAAAAGATTCAACCTGTATTTCTTTAATTCGCCTCTTGTTTTTTTTGTGTTGTGCAGAAAGAATGGAAATAAAGGATAAGGATCAAGCAACTAAATATTGACTTAATAATGTAATTCTGGTCTTTATTCTTAAAAAATAATTTTTCTTAAAACTTGAAAAAATATTTCAAGTTTTATTTTATAACTATTATTAAAAACTCGTTAGTTTCTTCTAAAAGTAATTTTTTTATTGTTTCTCTCTATTTCAACGACCCCAACCAGGCGCTGATTCGTCTCGCGGCCGGGGGACTCTGAAAAGAAGACATTTTTTGAATATCAAAGTTCCAGGACGTACATTTTGCTACATTAACATTTATTTTTTAGAAAATTCACTATCCATTAACTATATCGTTGCAGTTAGATACTAGATATTGTGCCCGTTTTTCACTTCCACTTTTTTTGCCTTACAACATATAAATTTCATGGAGATGCTTCTACTGTAAACAGTGAGCAGAGCTGATTGAACGAGTATAAAGAGTAACAAAGTAGTCGCCGAATTGATCGGATTTCAAACAGACTCCATATGGTTTCCGATCCACCCGTAACATAGAAATTCATCAAATCAACATAGAAAGAGCGGACTGAGCAAGTTAAAGGAGTTCATTGTGTCGGTCGATAGTTTTGAACCAACTTTTTTTTAATATATTTTTTGAGATATTTTAGAAGGGTAACCGCTGGAGTTAAAAAAAGTAAAAACCAAAATACATATTTGTCATCTTAGATAATGATAATACATTATTACTCATAATTAAAGGGCGGTTTATATACAAAATATATATTTGTTGTGCTCGGAATGATGTCGGGATATATCTAGAGTTAAAATGATTCGTCTGAATTTGGAAGCATTTCGACATCACTTTGAGTGTGGCAAGTGTATATTGTTGCATATAATAATCCCTTGACTCATAAGTGATGTTCATTTGAAAACTTCCAGCACGTAATATCTCGAAAACCAAAGGCCACATGAAAAAGTGTTTCAGAAATGGCGAAGAAATGAAGAATATAGTATAATTCGTTTCACAATCAGTAGAAATTTTTAAGGTCATTCCAAGGTTAACTTTGCTTTTTTATCTGACTATAGCATATAATAATTATTTACTACATTAGCATCGAGTGCCTTTGACCAGAAGTTGTGAATGAATATTTCATTTAAAAAAATTACCAAAACGACTATTAATCACAAGGGGGTAATCACTAAATGAAATCTATAGAACTGGAAAAATAAATCAATTTGTCAAAGTAATCAAAATAAAGGCCTGACAAAGAGCATGTCCGGTCCGCGGTAGTTTGGAGACCCCTGATTAAAATAGTTAAAATTTTCGTAGTGATTGCATTACAGTATAACTTTGTCTTCGTTAAAAATGTCTCATTATTTCACAATTTCAACAAAAATTAGAGATTTAAAAAAATTAAAAACAAATTTAATTTTGTCAAACTTTTTTAATATAAATTAGTACTACCTACACTGCACAAATATTATCTTTATTGTTTCATTTATTCGTTTATTTACTTATTTTTACTTCTCTTAAATTAACTTATAATTTTTAAATTATTGACAATTTTAGCAAAAATTAATTTTGAATTGAATAATATTAAATGAGCATAGTACAGTATTTCTGTCATTGTTTAACTCACGGTAAAAATTGCAATATACTATTTGTAAAACTTGAGACAATATACGTCATAGTTTCAAATTTGATGACGTCATCATCACTACTACATAAAAATTAAATTTCAATTTATCGAATATACAAAATACGATAACCACAGTCGTGGATTGGTGGGATCGCTGGTTGAGTTACAGAGCGGAAATTCTGGGTTCGAATCACGGACTTGACAGAATTTCTTAGCTCGGCCTTCCGGTGTACATCAACACGCTGTGGCCAGTGCTATGATCGCGTAATTAAAGCACTTAATAAATTGAAAAAATAAAAAATACGATTGTATTAATGATTTTAATTTTTATTATAAATTTGAGTTTGTCAACCTGTGTTTACAGCATTGCATGTTTGATGCCTTTTAGAATGTGGAACCCTTATACTCGCCTAGCGTTTAAATTTTAAATAAATAAGCCAAAGTTTTAAATTTAATCAAAACTCTATGCCAAAAACATTGAGCATTTTACTCTCCGAGTATTTTTCAAAAAATACGCGTTAGTAAAAATTAAAATTATTTTAAAGTAAATATTGTTTTCTGTTAAATGCATTTGTTTAAGTTTTCACTTCAGAAAGTTTACATTAACTTTTCCAATTTTCTGTATTCAGAATAACTCATTAGAATGGGGTAATTTAGTGGTAAAGCATGGATTTTTATACAATTTGCAATTTTGTAAACAAAAACACATTTTATAGATTTTTGGGGAATAGTTGCCCCTGTTATTTTATTGTAAATTGTAGTCAACATTTTTCTGTAAGATATAAAAATGATAGTGCAACTATTTTTAATTATCTCTCTACTACAATGTAGGGTAAAAAGTCAATACAACAATGGAAGCAATTTTATTATTTGTGTTGGAAAAAAACTAGTGACTATAATTGTATCTACCTTCAAATTAAAAATTTCTTATTAATTTATGAAGCAATCTTCCATACCTGTGAATTATCACGAAATTTTCATAAACTTATAAAAAGGTCTTGTCTGCTAAGGAAATAAAGGAAATTATTAACAAATTTACTAAATGTTCAAAACAGATATTTAATTATATTAAACTACTAAAGTACATTCCGGGAGTGATTTTTATCTCGGTTCTATCTTGCATTCTGGGGTTACGGTTGGTCTTTAAATTTATATTAGCTTCCCAATTTATTTTCTTTTTTATGAAGAATAATAAAATTTTAACTACAATATTTTTATGTTTTCTTTTGTGGAAATAATTTTTTTCAGTTCAGAATAATACTGTTGGGAATAGGTCTTATTCAAAAAATTTTTTGACACCCAAAAAGGCAGTCGTGTTTATTAACTTCTTAGAATTATTGTAATACTAGTATTAGTATTAATTTGTATTGTAAAAAACTTGTGTAAATATTAACTTATTACCGTCCGTCGAGGAATTATAAAATTTTACCTGTCCAGGTGACAAAAATTAATTTATAGACAATTACAACTATATTTTAAAAAACTACATATAATTTAATAACTTGAAGTTCCTACTTTCGAACTAACCACTTGAAATCATAAAATTTTACTTTAAGATCAGATATAATTTAATTGTAGCTATTATTTTGTGAAAAAATTATTTCTAGGCTTTCGGATGGTAATGTGTTAATATTAATATAAGAAATTCATTGAGATTGATGTCAAGTGAAAAAAAAAGCATCGAAAATCAAATTTTATGCAGGCTACTCAATTAAATAGAACCCTATGATTACCTTACTTAATTCGGAAGAATCGGAGAGCCTAATTCTAGATTGCCCTAGCTAAGAAAGACCATCTTATGTTGCAAACTGACACACACTTCACCAATCCCTAGTCAATTACAGAGATTTGTCCTTGATTCATTTTCTGATATTTGCTTCCTTCTTGAGCTGTATTCTTTCAACATTGATACTCAATATTTCCTTTTCAACTGACATCAGTGTCAATAGAATGTTTTTACTAAATTATAGAACTCATAATCATAATAGTACTTTTCGTTAATTTTTAATGACATTTTTCCGAATTTCAACAAAAGCGATTCTTGATCAATATTTGAAAATTACGTTACGATTTACAGCTATCGGAAGTGGTGTTAACTTTTGAACAACTTTTTTTTTAGGTTGAAGATAAACTAAGACAATTTTTGTCATTATTTTTTTTTTTAATTAAAAAATTATTAATTAAAGAAAAAAGCTTTTCCTTTGTGAAGCCGACTTTTTGAAGTACATTGTATATTTTTGCGGGATTTGTCAGGGAACTACAAACACGAATCGGGCCTCGACAAATATACTATTGGAAATAGGACAATTTTCAGGTGCATTTCGCCAGCCCCCCCCCTCCATTTCGAATTTTGGATCCAAAATAGTCTAAATCGTTTGTACCTGTTTGTACCTTCCTTATTTTCGTTTGTACCCATTTTGTTTTTTAGATATTTCGAAATATCTAAAATGGGCATTTCCCCAGCCCCCCCCCCATTTTGAATTTTGAATCAAAAATAGTCTAAATCGTTTGTACCCATTTTGTTTTTCAGATATTTCAAAATATCTAAAATGGGCCTTTCCCCAGCCCCCCCATTTTGAATTTTTGATCCAAAAGAGTCTAAATCGTTTGTACCTCATTTGTACCTGTTTGTACCTTCCTAATTTTCGTTTGTATCAGTTTTGTTTTTGAAATATTTCAAATTTTCTAATAATGACATTCTGCTAACCCCCCCCCCCCCCCGAATTTTTAATTTTGGTTATAAGATAGTTTTAATGGGCTTAAAGAGAATAATCTTTTTTCTCTTAATCCCTTAATCCCAAAATATTCAAATTTAATTTTGGGTTGGCAAATAAATTTATATTATTTTCAATTTCTTACCTCTGACTGTTGACTTCAGTCAATCATCAGTCATCTTGACTCAGCAAGATATTAAGTTAATTTTTTACCAAGATATGGATAGTTGAAATTTTCGTCCAAACTCCGAGCAACATGCGTTAAATCTTAAGTTCTTTAAATCTCTTAATCTTTGATTTAAAATTTTTGTATTAACTTTTTTATGTAATAAATTTTCTTTATTAGCTTTTATCTATATAAATAAAATTTAATTTCAATTTTTACATTTACCTGTAAATATATTATTACTTATTTTTTAAAAATATAAGGGCCGAGGAGGGGGGAAAATTAATTTTTTTTAAATTACATCAGGTTAGGCAGGGGGGGTGGAAAAAGCTTACGTACGTTTACTTGGGAGGCAGTCAAAACATGAAATCGTCCTTACGTAATTAGTGGGGACTCCCTTGTGAGCTTATTTGAAGTCATTTATGTTTGACAAATATAAGTGCTGGGAGGGGGGGGTAAAGTTATGTACGGATGTGGTAAAAAAAACTGTGGCGACATAATCCCACAATTTAATTTTTTTTAAATTACATCAGGTTAGGCAGGGGGGTGGAAAAACCTAACTGGGGGGGGGGTAAAACTTACAGTTTAACTTGGCAAAAGACGCCTTCTTAATTGGTTTCATATAATGCGCAAAATTATAAATCTTATTCGCCTAAAGTGGTAAGACAGTCAACAATAGCTATAAATTGTCAATTCCTTATATATACCCTTGTATAAGGGAGCGTTCATAAACTACGTGGTTTGGCCAAGGGGGGGGGAGAGGTTAGGTAGAATGCTACGCAGGGCTACGTGAGGGTACGGGGGGAGTTATAGTCAAGCTACGTAGTTTTCTTCATTTATTATGAAAGCAATTTGCAGAATATAAGCGACAACATAATATGGATATTTATTTCCGTATTTGGATTTTTTTTATTATTTATGTCACTATTGTACGACTTAGGCGAAAAAATAATTTTAATTTTGTATTATTAAAGTGAATATTAGCGAATATTTAATTATTCTAGTGTTCTTTAAAGTGTCACTTCAAGTTTCAAGTGTTATATTGATGTGAAATGACCCTGTACAATAAACTTTACGAGGCTTATCGGAAATGTTTTTCCAACGAGTTTTCAAAAGCCAAAATCCAAAATGATGTTAATGAGTTATGGAAATCTTTTAAACAGGACACAACATGTCTTCTAGACTTTATATGAAAAAAAACTACGTTCCATCTAAGGAGGGGGGGTAGGGGTATCATGGTAAAAGCTACGTTAAACTACATGATGGGAGGGAGGGGTTCTAAAGAGGTAAAAATCAAACTACGTGGTTTATGAACGCTCCCTAAGGAAACCTGATGTAATTTTAAAAAACTTAAATTTCCCACCCCCTCCTCGACTCTTATATTTAAAAAAAAATAAGTAATAATATACTTACAGGTAAATGTAAAAATTGAAATTAAATTTTATTTATATAGCAGAACGTCATTATTAGATAATTTGAAATATTTCAAAAACAAAACTGGTACAAACGAAAATAAGGAAGGTACAAACAGGTACAAACAATTTAGACTATTTTGGATCAAAAATTCAAAATGAGGGGGCTGGGGAAATGCCCATTTTAGATATTTTAAAATATCTGAAAAACAAAATGGGTACAAACGAAAATAAGGAAGGTACAAACAGGTACAAACGATTTAGACTATTTTTGATTCAAAATTCAAAATGGGGAGCTGGGGAAATGCCCATTTTAGATATTTCGAAATATCTGAAAAACAAAATGGGTACAAACGAAAATAAGGAAGGTACAAACGATTTAGACTATTTTGGATCCAAAATTCGAAATGGGGGGGGGGGCTGGCGAAATGCACCTACAATTTTCTGAGTATATAAAAACAAAAATTTTTGCGGATTATCCATTAGTTTTCGAGAAAACGGCATTTGAAAATCAAAATTTTACATGCATTTTAGATAGGGAATTCATTAACACGAAAGTTCTATTGACGGTGCGTGCGTTTTGATATAGTCTTAGTGTTAGCAGTCAGACGCGATCGTGACATAGTCCGGTGCACATCGTGTTACATTGCTTGTAACCGCACCCATTATATTACGCAACATTATGCAATAATTTAAAAAATAAACGCAGAACTCGTTTTTAGGTTAGAATCTCGATTGCCTTGGTTGCGTTCGTCAAAACCGACGCTCCGCTACCCTCCGCTCCGGTCTAGGTAGCACAACCTCGCCAAAGGTGCAACTCGAAAGGGATGAAACTCGTTAGCCGTGCTCGATGTGTACCTGTCGGTAGCATAATCGCGTCTGACTGCCAACACTAAGACTATATCAGAACGCACGCACCGTCAATAGAACTCGGGAGTGAATCAATTCCCTATGTAAAATGCATGTAAAATTTTGATTTTCAAATGCCGTTTTCTCGAAAACTAATGCATTATCCGCATCCAAGTGCGGTCTCAAAATGCTCAGAAAATTGTCCTCTTTCCAATAGAGAAAAAATCGCGACCCGATTCGTGTTTGTAGTTAACTGACAGTAACCATTTTTGCTTCGTATTGTAAATTGTAGTAGACGTTTTTTTCCTTGTAATTTTTTTTATTTAGTTTTTTCTGAAGTGCACATTAATACATTTTGTAATTCTTTCTATTTGTTTACTAGGCTATCGGTAACTGTTACATTTCACAAAGGATTGAAAACTCAAAAAACTATTAAACTTAAACTTTTTGAAGAAACTAAAACACGGAGTAGGCCTTTGCCAGAACTGGTCAAGGTGCAGAGATATTGGGAACCAGAACAGGTATAAGTAGCGAAGATTGGAGAAGCATTCTTCATAATTTGCGAATTCATTTTTTGGTTTCCAATATATCTGATGGTCACAATTGGTTCTTCCATAATTGTCTCTTTATCACGGTGCCTAAAACTTTTTTTTAGTGGTGACATCTAAAAATTAGGTGTATTTCGTAGTATTTTAAGAATATGAGATTTAAAAAACCTATAGAAAACCTTGGGTGTATTAATTTGAAAAGCACTAAAAGGTAAACTTAAACAAATTTTTCTTTCTTTGTTAAAAAATTTAGGAAGACCTATTTCACATGGAGAGAATTTAATTAAAATTCTAACTGGATAAGAATGAAAAATCTTCCCCTGCATGTATCCAGTAAAATGTTTTTGTGTAGAATATTATCAATATGACTTACAAAATTAAAAATTTAAAAATGCAACGCGATACTAATTAAAAATTCTGTATATGGTACGCCAAAGATATTATTTTGTCACGGTGACCTTTTTCATGCCATTTGTTTATTAATTTATTACTTATTAATTCCTATATTGTGAGATCGAAGACCGTACAACTTACCTCAGTCGTTCAATCAAATTAATTAAGTAAAATTTCTCAGTGCTATATACTAACTGTTTTTATCATTATTTTATGTTATTTACTAACTTCCAGAATTATACAACAATTAAAATACTCAGGGCCGCGTTAAGGCATGTGAGTACCCTAGGCATATTTTTTTTGCCGCCCCCTTAAAATTAACATTTGACCTTAAAATTAACAGTGTATAATATTTATTAGCAAAATAAATATAAACTCTAAGAACAAATTTATTTACTTAAACAGTAGACAGTTTTTTGTTCTTTGTTTATTTTATTTTTATTCTTTACTCTCTTGCATTACTATGCGGCACTTAAAAATTGTTTATGTTTTCTACATAATGTAATATGATTTTTAAATAAGTACAATTTACAATCAAGTTTTGATTTATGTTACATTTTTTATTAGAATTAATTAGTATTTTTGCCGCCCCCTAAAAGACTGCCGCCCTAGGCAGCTGCTTTTCTTGCCTAATGGATAAATCGGCCCTGAAAATACTAATTGATGGATATGTGGTTTAGGTTATGTAACTCGATATTAACCATACCACTTATTTTTATTGCACCACTGAATTGAGTGTTCCTTAACTTCTTACGGAAGCATAACGTACAAAAGTTAACTATCTTTATAGAATTGAATGTCTTTGTTTACATTCTGCTAAAGATTAAGAAATATAATTTAGTTTTTGGTATTGTTGACTGAACTTCAACTTCTTAAGTTTTAAGAGAATCCATGCGTTAAGTGCACCAATCACGGGTTTATTAGTAAAGGCGGATCCAGGCAAAGTTCACAGTGGGGATAAATGAAGTTTGGGAGGGGGGTAAATAGAGATATTTTGATAAGAATTTAAGTGTATTTTTCAATTTTAAATAAGTTTTAGTAGATTTTGTTTTTGATAGGTCATGGGGGGGGTCACCCTCCTTGTAAGGGTAGATACTTTTGTATCTGTCCTTGCTTTTTAGAAAAAATAGCGCTTTCTTTTCTTTTGCCTACCAAATAGGTATGTCAATGTGACCTTGACTTCATTTTTCTCTTGTGTTCCCAATTTTTCATTAAAGATTTTTATATAGACTTTTTATATTATTCTATTTACTCCAAAATTCACTTTGATCAAACAGGAAATATATACACAGAAGAACAATTTTTGTAGACCTTGTAACAAATATTTTGTGTTCCATTAAATATGATTAGGATTACAATATTTTTACAATTCATTGTCTACCGGGGTTGCAGGAAAGCCATCTATCGTATTAAAAATTACGCAAGATATATGTCTGCAAATACAGTAGAACCCCTATAACTCGACCCCCTCTAGCTCGACAATTCTGAGAATTTTGCTATGTAGTCGACAGATTGTTGTGTGCCTTATCTCATCGCAACTCGGAGGTGAAACATTATATTTATGCAGATATATTAATTACCTAGTACGTGACCTACGTGATAAAATACTTACATTTTCTGTATACGATAATTAGTGGGGAATTTTGGACCATGGTGTCAATAAAACAATTTGTAATTTGTAATAAAACAATTTGGACTTACATTATATTTACATTAGGTGTAAAATATGGTAGTACTATATTTGTAATGCAATAATTAAACATAAATCGTATGTAATTTAAATTTGAAAAAGATTATTCCACCCATAAAATGCATCAAACGCATCACAAAATACAAATTTTTATGATTAGGGTGGAAATATTTTATTATTATTGTAATAAATAAACTCGTATGAATAATTGTACGTCAGCAGTTTGGATCCTTTAATGCAAGTCGCATTAATAAAACTCGCATACTGATGTGTTTGATCTGTGTTAGAATGCAAGGAAGTGCAATATCATATTCCGTGTAATTTAATTTTATAAAAATTGAAATATTAGTTATTTTGGGACTTTTTATTTATTTTGGTTGTTTTAACTTCTTGTTTAATTAATTACAAATGTAAAGTGGAAAACGTAAATTTTTTCTAAGAAATGTACGGAATG
The DNA here is from genome assembly GCA_947369205.1 of Cantharis rufa. NCBI lineage: Eukaryota > Metazoa > Arthropoda > Insecta > Coleoptera > Cantharidae > Cantharis > Cantharis rufa. The sequence goes on along the minus strand of OX376309.1, from coordinate 14,599,783 downwards.
TACTTTTTCGTTGATCTAAATATTATCAAGGGGTAAAACAATACGTTTATAAAACTTAATTTGTATTAATCTAATTAAATTTAATTAAAATAAAATTGTATTTTTTAAATTAAACCATCAAGTTTGCTATGGAAAGTACATAGTGCAAATAAATTGATATTAACTTATCATAATCAAGAGTAACGCGATATGTAAGCAGCTTCAAAGGCACGTAATCACGTTTTGCTATGATATTTAAACCGACCCCTTTACCTCGACAGTCCCCTTACCTCGACAGGAAATGGGTCCCGTTTGTATCGAGTTATAGGGGTTCTACTGTATTTAAATTTTCAATGTGTGACTGGCCTGGATTATTCTTTGGTTATTCTTGGAACTTCTTTTCAACGGATAAAATAAAAAATATATCGATTGCAACTTTTTCCACAGTTGAAAGATACATACAGTGAATAAAGAAATGATTTGGACAGTCCTATGTTAGTAATGTAAATTGTATCTTTTGAAAACTTGTTTTGACATATAAAGACCGGCTTTACAGCAATACTTAAACATTTTTTTTTGTAAATTTCATTCTCTACATTTTTGTTGATATACATTTTTCTATTTTGTCGCACCGTTTCCGAGATATAAATGACAATAATTTTTTGCATTTTACAGAGTTTTGTTTAAGTCGTTGTCAGTCAGAAACGGCGTGACAAATAAAAAATATATATAAACAAAATTTAAGGTAATGAAATTTGCAACAAAAAATATCGAAAAAGTTTTACTGTAAAATCAATTTTTGTTTGACAAAAAAGGCTCCAAATGCACAATTCACCTTGTTAACGTAGGAATATCTGGATCATTTCTTGATTCACTGTCAATTATTATATTGACATTTTATCTTGGATTATTGTTAAATGAAATAAGCGCATTTAAAATAAATATCGGTTGCTTGAAAAATATGAATAAATTTAAATTGGTTATTTTGATCCGGCTAAGTAATCATGAAATGTCCGTCATCAGATTATGAATTTAAATACAAAGTTCACCGTTTTTAAAAAATTATGACAGTAATAAATGGAATTTGATCTTACGTTTCAGTTGCATAATCCTAAAAGTACATGTAAGCGTGCAGTACATGTAAGCATAATTGAGAACTTTTTGTTATTATACAATATTGCAATCACCAAATAAACAAAAGATTGTATCACTTTTTTTCACATATTTTAACTACTTAACGCAGAAAAAATAAATTATTTTCTATTTGTGTGTTCGTTTGTGTACTCGCACGATAATTCAACAACATATATATTTAGGGCTCCCAACATTTTATTTTAAAATAGTATTTCATGATAATTATAATGGTATAAATTTTTTAATGGTAACCTTTGCATTTTTGAAGTTAAAGGCTCCTATACATTTTACAAATATGACTCACGATAGCTTTGCAGAACCGATAGTTTTTTGCTTTTTCGTATTAATAATAATAATAAGGGCTGTCTCACATACGTCTTTTAAATTTGTTTAAATTTCACTAATGTAAATCATTTATAGAAATTTATAAATCTAGAAAAAACATAACTTGATACATACGGGGCGAGAAGATATTATGCAGTTGTTATCTGGCTGAAAAATTTTTGATTGTTACAAAACATTTTTCGATTGTCAAACATCCTGGGCTCTTAGCAAGATTAATTTAGATGCTAGTTTGCAGTTGTTTTTGTTTTCAAATTTGCTTGCTTTTGGTGGTCAATCATTCAGATGACTGCAATATTATGAAAAATATATTTTATAGATTTTGCTGAATTAGGAGAAGCGAGTTCACCTAGAACTCCAAAAACACCCGGAACTGGGAGAGAAACAGAAAAAGGCCATAGAAAAGTGTTAGAACAACGACGTCTTTTAGTAATGCAACTTTTTCAAGAACACACATTTTTTCCGTCTACACAAGCAACAACAAGTTTTCAAGCTTTACATACAGACTTATTCCCGAACCGATCTAGTTTACAATTAAAAATACGCGAAGTGCGTCAAAAATTAATGGCTCAAAGTATTCATATGCCACTAAGTGCGAGCAGTTTGAGTAGCCCACTTACTCCTACTGAAACTACTCGAGTATCTTCAAGTAGTTAGTTTTGTTTATTGTGCAATAAACTGTCTTCCTTTTAAGTTTAAATAAAAAATTATTGATACTTTATGAATATGATAAATTAATTTTGTCTTTCGATAGATATAAAAAAATTAACAGTTTATCGTTACAATTATTTAAAATTCTAATAGTGTTAAGTCTATTGAGTTTATCTTTTTATAATTTAACCTAATATGTGTAAATACTAAAACCTCTGTATATTTTCTGTATAAAGTGCTATACATACGTATGATGTATATATAAGTAATAACCGAATAGTTACTTAGCAATTATTATACTCTCTCATTAATTTGTATGTATATTTATTATAGTTTATTATATTTAAAAGAAATGCCTTTATAGAATATTTGCCAATATTTTTAAAATTGTTTATTTTATTACGTCAGGATTTTTAAATGTGAAATTGTAATACTTTTTTAAATAATGTTTGGGGCGAAATTGTGATTTATTAGAAATTGAATTTATTTATTATTTTTACAAGATTATAATCTATTAATTTTGACTTACGTTACATTTGAATCCTGTTTTATTTTAAATACTGTAAGTGTGCAAGTCAGATGATTAATTAACGTACATGCATTGTACCTACATTTTTTTGCATAATCAAATTGCCAAGTGTATAAAAGATATACATAGACTTAGAAAAAGTATATAAAATACATATGTACTTTCTGTATCCTTGTGTTTTTTTAGAAGTGAATTTTCATTTTTGTCAACGGATCTTCTGTGATTCCAGATGAGAAGTAGCATGATTTTGTCGGTTGGACTGTTAAGAGACTTCCTGCCTACTCGTAACTTCAAAGTTTGTTTTACTTTTTAAAATAATATAATTGTAAAAGAATCAAATATTAAACATATTTATGCTCAGTTTTTATAAAACTTTTAACAAGGTGTTAAAACTAACCGATGATTTCTATTGGCCATGTTTAAAATTTTATGGAAACTGATGAAACGCATGACACAAAATTAAAAGCGTTAAGGTAATCCCTTAATTTAGTATACGATACCATGGTTTTCAAACTTGTTACAAACTAAATATTGAAAGCACTTTTTGGTAGTAAACAATTGTATTAATTTTTTGCAATTTTATTATATTAAAAATTAGGCAGGAAGCTAATTCGTTCATCTATTCTTTTTTTTATACATATACACAGCTTCCTTATTTGACCTAAAATGATGCAATCGATATTCGTTTTATAATGCCAAAAGTGTCATGTGTATAAAAAAATGTTCTCTGTTGTGTACGATAGTTGTGTAGCTCTGATAGGCGTATGAAGCGCCATCTACGCCGTTTTATTAAGCTACGGTTTACGCTTGGACATCCGAGTTACATTCAACTTGGTTGACAAGGCGTCGCCACTTGAGCTACACAACTAGCGTATTAATTAAAAAAAATTGTTTTACTGTAGAAACATGATACACACCAAGTATAATTAATTTACTTCATTAGATATACTTTGTTTAGCTCATGATGTGACATTTCAAAAATGTGAAGTGTTGTTACTGTTAATAAATGTTACGTTTTTATAAATAGTCATTGATCTCGTTAGTAATTGTTAGTGCACTAATGCACACGTGTAATATAGCTATTTTATTATCAAAAATACTGTTTGAACTAATAAAAGTTTTGCCTATTTAATCTAAATTTTAGAAAAATTAATTAGATACAAGGTTGTGATATCTCGCAAATATGTCAAATTGGTTGTCATAAATTTTGAGTATTCATGTATTAGGGGTAGTATTGTGCAAATACTCAATATATTTTTGGTGCAATATGAGAAAACTAGTATTTATAAGGTTGCCATAAACTAATTTTTAAAACATACGTGTAATATTATTTTTAAGTATATCGGACTGCAAAATATTTTTACCTTACAGCTACAGTAATTATCTATAAGGATATGACGATAAAAGCTTGAGCTCTCTCTCATAATTTTTTACTAATGTGATTAACATTTCTCTTATTGCATTATAATATTTTAATTTAAACATTGCGGTTACTGTACTCTTAAACATTTTTAATGTTTAAATTAAACAATATTCTTGTTTATTCAATATTCATCGTCTAAATTAAAAGTTTGATTACTGCAATGTTTGTAATTATAAATACTCATTAGTTACGTTAAATAAGTTATGCAACATTTTTATTAGCACGAACAGTATTTATTACAGTTCGTTTTCATAACAAAATAGAATTGTAAAATTATTGTGTTAAATTTAAGTATATTAGCTTAATTTACATTTATATAAAAAAATATAATGTTGTAAGTGCACATATTATAAAGTGACACATAAACTTGTGCTTGCAAAGTCAAATATAAATACAATTGCACACAATTTGTCATCGAGATGATAAAATACTTACAACAGTAATAAATTTGAAGGTGTTTATGTTAAATAGTATTATTTTTTTGTTAATTAATTTTGATTAATGTTACTTAACAAAAAATATCATTAGCGACTTTAATAGTAAAGTTAGTTCTCGAAAAAATAAAGCACTGTAATAAGAAATTATAGTTGTTAAAAGGTATTTATGATTTTGTTAAGATAAAATAAATAGTAATAAAGTATACCTATCTATTATAAATAATATATTTAGTCAAATCTAATTTTATACCTTATTCAATTTTGCTTTTTATTTCAATTTGCGTATTAAATTAAATCGGCTCCCCCTGTATACTTTATTAATTATTTTAAAAAATTGTGAAAAAAGTTTAATACAAATAAAGTATTGTACACAATTTTATTTTTTTTTAGCCTAAAAAAGGCTCTTAACAAATAACAGGTAACACAGGTAATTATATTATATCTGATCTACAAGTAAAGAATTTTAAGATTTTAAGTAGTTAGTTTGAAGGTAGTAGTTAGCTTCAACTTATTATATTATAATGCCGTTTTTGATACAGTTGTGTCATGTATAAATTAATTTTTGTCATCTGTACAGGTAAGATTTTCTTGTCGGACGGTAATCTGTTGAAAATGTTCAAACAAAATATATACCTACGTAAATCAAAATAAAGTTTATTCCTCAACAATATTTTACATGTAATACTATGGAATGTCAGAAATTTTGCTTTTAATCAAAATTTTAATATTGCGAAGGCTACTGAAAATATATTCCGCATTTACGTAGGTGATTATTAGCGATTTAAGCAATTGAAAATGAGTTTTGCATTTCTAAAATGGCTATAGAGCAGCAGTAAAGCAGACTAGGAGCGAGTAATCCCGGGTCATGCCAAGTACACTGCTGTGATTCAGTTGTAATTTGCTATTTATAGAGTTTATAGGATACATCTTCAACTGCCTTACTATTAAATAATAATATTTTTGACTTAGGGACACTTCTTGACTGTGCCATAGAGAACCAATGGATTTCAATGAGGACCGCTGATTCACGCTAATTTACGAGGATGACTTCTAAGAAACCAAAATTTCACATTTTTCAGTTTCTTGTCAATAGAGAGATGTAAAGAGCTTTCTTAACAATAACAAGAAGTAGAATTGGCTTGCAGACTTCTTTGTTTCTTAACCAAGTTAGTTTCCAAATATTGGAAAGACGTCGGAAAGAATATATTATATAAAATAGATTGATTTGTTAAAAATAAATTGATTTAGTTACAACCCAATAAATATCTTCAAATACAGAGGAATCCTAGGCATACCTTAAATTTGGCTGACCCATCCTGGATTAATAATAAAAATTAAATAATTATTGCAACAAATGTTGAAAAATAATTCTTGCTTCAGCATAAAATCGTACCCGATCAGCAGCATGGATTCCTTCCCAGTCAGCCTACTACCATCAATCTGCCGATGTGTCAGTATAATTGGACTAGGTTCTTGGATGAGAAACTGCCTTAACATTTTTGAGATTTCAAGTAAATGCAATCGATTTGTTCATGGTGATACTTGTTCTAGCAGATAGTTGCTGCATAGAGCTTTAAGTTTAAGGCTTATAACCAGGTAAGGAGAAATATTTTGACCAAATATCGAAGGCATGTGATTTTGACACCTATGTATTTTAAGTAAAATAAGAAAAAAATTTTAATTCGTTACATAGGTGTTAGGCCTTAAAACGAAACAAAACAAAATTGATATTCCAAGACTCGTCTGTCGTCTTGATATCAACTAAAAATACTCACGTTTATTGAAGAAAGCAACGACATTGTTTCGGAGATATACCGCTATTTTATCAAGTTTTTTTCCAAAATTACCTGCATTTTCGAAACGCCTTAATTCCGTATATGGAATACCCGCTATGTTAAAATGTAGAGGGCTCAAAATATTGGAACGGAAAAGTTCATTTATCCACTGCTAAGGAATTTAGAATAACAGTGATGAGCTGATGTCATAAACTTTCAGTTGCGAGAGTTAGTCAAATGTTTGTATTATTGAAACTTAAAATCAAATTTCTCCTAATAACTCTACTATCAGAATGTAACCCAAACCTCAGAAGTGCAATCATGATGCCTATCCATGATACTATAACTTTATCATGATGCCTATCAACATTGTTTCTATAAATTGTATCGCACTTGTAATGGTTAATCTCAGTGTTTCAAATGTAATATCAACTTTTATAGTTTTTTTGTTGATATTTTAAAAATAAGCAGTTAGCTTGTTAAATTAAATTTTGTTGCTTCCATTTTTTTGAAACTCCTAGAAATTTGGAGACCCAGGGCTGCAGTTCCCTAACCCCTCACCTTAATCCGGCTCTGATCACCCCGACCCCCTCCTTTCTCGTCGAGCCTGACTAAACCCTTTGTTTACAAATTTCTTTTACCAAAAGTTTGAAAATGACATTTTATTCGAAAATAGAATCAGCGAACCTGATTTATAACAATTATGAACCTAAAGAATTGAATTTTTATTCACATATCAGTGGCGGAACTAGGGTGCGCAGAACCCCGCATTGCGGGGGGGGGGGTCCTTGGCCATAAGGGGCCCCAAAATAATGCCACAAAACAGTTTTTTACGTAGTTTTATTTTTATATGGTTAACAAAACAATTATTTTTCAGACACCTTTTAATATTCGACGTTAAAATTAGATTTTGAAACTGTTTTTTTTTTCTTTCAGTTTTTTCTTAAAAAAACATTTAAGTTATTTACTTGCTTATCTATCAGCTGTTGGCCATAAACAGTAGAGGTAGAGATAATATCTATAGTAAACTAGTAACAATAAAGCAATAAAAACTACCCTTAAATCGGCTTATTTCTTATACTTTGTTGCAGGGGCGGATGAGCAATATCTTAGCGGCCCGGGAAATAATATTTGTCGGCCCTCTTTTTCTAATATCCGGATATGGCTAAAATATACATTTACAGGGTGTTCCGCATTTTTCTTTTAAAATTTTTTGGACAAAGTAGTTTTTCTGGATAAAAATTAGATAAATCACATCTGAACATTTTATTATATAATTTGATTTTATTTTAAGCATATTAAAGCCCGGTTGCACAAAGGCTTGTTAAAACTTAATCAATGATTAAGGGTTTTTAACAGTGAAAATTCATTGTTGCGACAATTTGTTGCGTTGAAAATCGTTAATCATTGATTAAGTTTTAACAAGCCTTTGTGCAACCGGGCATTAGAGATATATTAGGGACACAATGGATAATTTTGAAATTTTATTTTACACCACAGTTTACTGTATAATTTAATACAACCAACGACGGTACAATTTTTTGCTTTAATAATAAAGAAGTTCGTCGATATAAAAAATTAGTTTTTTCAATTATCGTTTTTGTAATTTACAAAATCATTGGCACCAAAAGTGTGACAAAGAATTTTTATCAATTTTGATTAGTTTTTAATTTGCGTTAATTATATTTTAAATTTTAATGCCCTTTTAACTTTTATTATGAAATAAGCCCTTAGTTTTCTTTAATACAATAAATTTAAAAAATTGTATTGTTTATTTTTTTTTATTTTTCTATTTTAAGAAATAAATATTTAGTATACCTTTACTTTCTTTTTTTATAAAAAATACAATTATATTAGGGGCCCATAAATTTTTTCTGCGGGGGAGGCCAAATTTTGAAGTTCCGCCACTGTCACATATTATTATAACGACATATACCGAGTTACCGACTGCGTTCATGCGAACATAGGGAAATATTAACATATAGGAAATTGATTTATTTTTAATTCCTGCTTTCTTTAATAACGGATAAGAATGAGAAAGGTATCAATTTAAAGAGGTTTTTTTTCCGGGTCTAAAGATACCCAACACTTGATATCTTGTTCTTTAATTATTGTTCAAAATTTAATGATAAAATGAAAATATGTACAGTGAATAACGAAAAGTTTCGCACACTCCTATATTAACAATGTAAATTGCCGGTTTTGAAGCCGTTTTTTGGCATATAAAAGTCCATTTTACAGCAAAACTTTAACATTTTTGTTGCAAATTTCATTGTCTTCAATTTTGTTTCTATACATTTTTTTATTTTAGCGCACCGTTTTTGACTGACAGCGGTTTAAACAAGACTCGGTAAAAAGGAAAAATATTGTCATCTATATCTCGGAAACGGTGCGACGAAATAGAAAAATGTATATAAACAAAATAGTAAAGAATAAAATTTATAAGAAAAAATGCTTATATTAATTTTTTTATTTCGGCGCACCGTTTCCGACATATAGATGACAATATTTTTTCCTTTTTACCGAGTCTTGTTTAAAGCCGCTGTCAGTCAAAAACGGTGCGCTAAAATAAAAAAATGTATATAGAAACAAAATTGAAGACAATGAAATTTGCAACAAAAAATATTAAGAAGGTTTTGCTGTAAAATGGACTTTTATATGCTAAAAAACGGCTTCAAAACCGGCAATTTACATTGTTAACATAGTATGTATGTAATAATAATAATAATAATTTTTAAGCTTTCACCTTTATGTAAAATTTGAAACTTATACTTAATTATTATTTTACAAAATATGAATTAATCCCCTTTAATATTTTTTAATCGATAATTTAAATATAATGTGTCAGTCTTATTTGTAATTTTTCTGTATTCTATATAATGCACTTATCCCACCTGACTTTATTTGAAAGTAAATAATAGTATTATTACGGGCTAAGACTCAAAATATCCTTTGAAAAGTGAGCGGTACCGAGAATAAAATATGAGAAAAAATAAAACAACTTTTAACACTTGCACACATTAATTTCGAATTTTCGGTCAAAAAACGATCTGATTTTTTTAAAGTGGAAATTTAGAATTTCAATACAAATATTAAAAATCGCCCACGTCGAACGAGAATGTGCTTAGTAAGTATAACAGTCGTCCGAAGTCGTGCCTGTGTAAAGGGGTTAACATCGACTTGATGTGTAAAAGATTTTTGAAATCAGGTCTAGGTCACTTGAGGCATCCAGTCTCAAGACAATTATAATAAAAATACCTTTGCCCGTTGCCCCTAATTAAAAGTATATTATTTAATTTCGTAAGTTGCAACGGTTCAAAAAGCAATCGTGTGAGAAGCTGCATTTTTGATTCAGTAAAATAACCAAAAATGGGAGACAAAAATTGGATAGCTTTCTGTTAAATAAGGAAGTTAAATACAGTGAAACAATTTGAAAAACCATATTTATTAGAATTCACGTTTTTAAATAATAGCAAATAAAAAGTAACTATAATTTCGTACACTTCTTGTTACTAATATACTAAAAAACGTTGGTAAAATTACTTTAAATATGTTAAGCGTATATATAGAGAATATTATAATGAACTAGCACTAATATTAGGCAACGTATTAGAAAATACCAACACACCTAAAAAGCCATTAGTGCGTTAATTGTCAACTTATACAGTGAATTTTATTTACAGAAAAGTACTTAATAGCATGTAACAAATAAACATTTATACCTTCAACCAATCAACAATAATATACAAAATACATACAAAAATTTAACATATACATAGAATCGCTTGGCTTTTGAATTTGTATTTTTAGTGGTTTACAAATAATATTCCTATATTTGTGATATCTCATAAAAATGATATGTCAACTTCGTAAAAAATTAAGTGGGATGGTGAGGTTGTATAATAATTTATTGATATTAATTATTTTTTCAACAAGATTTTCGTTCAGTTGTGAATCCGTCTTTATTTTTCAAGTCCAAGTGTCTTTTAAAATAACATAAATAATATATTTGGCAATGGTAATATAAAAAAAAGTTAATTTCTTATATTTATATGAGTATTAGATTAATGGTTATTCAAAATGGAATTCTTAAGACAAGCGATCGAAACATGAAAATTTAAAATGTTTTCAAGATTCTGCAACTATACTTTTCATATCAAGATATCATAATATACATATAATGGAATGATATAAGGGCATCAGTGAACCACTAGAATATCTAAAGTTATGTGTTTGAATATTAATTTTACCACTGCACACAAGAAAGTAACTTTTTATGGAAACACACATATATATTATTTCCTAAATAAACAAGAACAATATTAGCAACTACAAATGTATCTGGTTAAATCCAGTATAAAACAAGAACAATGTAAAAAAAAACGCTCAACGTAAATCTGGACTTTCGTTAATTTGCTTCTTAATGCGTAGCAAAATTGAAGTATACCATTGATCCAAACGTGAAACTGAATCATATTCGGCAACAACTGCGGTAAACGCCTCAGTATTTTGTTCTTCTAAGTTTTCCATTACACTGTTTAATAATTTATATTCTCGAGAGTCTTGAAAAGCGGGATACATTTGAGTGTAACGTTCTAATGCATGCTGTGCGTTTAATAAATCCACACATAAATGACAAAGAGCGGCACGAAAAAGGTATTCCTTGGCGCTATATTTTAGCAAGGAGCTTTCTAATGATGAAGAAGCCACTTGTTCGTATATTTGAATAGCTTTTTGATAGTTTTCCAATTGTGCTGCATATTGGGCAACTTTAAGTAAACACTTATTAGCGGAAGAGTTACTTTCCTCCCCTCGGAAGTAATCGGCAGCTTGTTCGTAATGTTGTACAGCATTTTCTAAATTGACTGCATCAGTTTCGTACATTTCAGCAATTGTTTGATGGTGCTTAGCAGCCATCGTGAATCGACCCATATCAGTATAAATTTCTATAGCTTTCAAAAAACAATTTACCGCTTCTGAAAGAACAACAAAATTATCTCACACACATATACATCAAAATAAAACTAATAGAATTACCATTAATATCAGCTTTCTTATAACAATTTGCAGCATCAACATAATTGGAAGCAGCATCATGTCTCGAACCAGCCTTAGCATGCAAATTTGCAGCTTCGCAAAATGCACTGCCAGCATTTACCCAACTTTTAGACATTTTATATAAATTAGCAGCTCGTTGATAACATTCCACTGCATCTTCTATTTTAGCAGAGCCCCTAATAAATAAAACATAAATTAAACTTTGACGTTTGACTATCCCAAATTACATACCCAAACAAAGAACCAAAGAAACCCTTCGACGAGGACAGTTTCTTCTCCGCTTCGGCGATAAGCTGCTGAGCTTTTTGATCATTCGATGCCATTGTTTATGTTGAAATATTTAGCAACAAATTAAAATGATCAGTCATACTACAAGAAGTGTCAGAAATTAGTTACTTTCGCTATATTGATAAATTAATTCGTACTTTCTCCGCATGGAGAACAAAACAAAATTATATTATATACAGGATGTTTGTTGGAAAGATTTTTTGTACTATATAGGGTGAATCAATAGTGCAGATTTTTTTAATGTTAAAAACTAATATACAGAGTGATCTGTATTTAACAAACAAATGTAATTTATTTTTAAGAAAAAACATTTAGTATAAGAAAAAAAAAACGTTTTTACTTTTTACTTTTTATCGCACGAAGTCTGAGAAAGTATTGTAATCGTGCAGAAAAAAAATTGAGATTTTGATGAATTTAGACATTTTGGGGTCCCAGAAGCGGAAAATCGTTATTTCCAAAAAATGTCTCTATGTATGTATGTGTGTATGTATGGATGTATGTATGTATGTGGTTAAATTTTGTGTGCGCTCTACCTCTAAAAGTAATAGCAATTTTTTAACAAAATTTTGTATTTAGTACAAAAATATTGAGACTTAGAGCTGATTAGATTTTGGTTAAAATTGGTACACGGAAAAGCAAAAAAAATATTTTGTAAATTAAAAAAAAAAATTTTTTTCCTATTTTTAAAATTTTATTTTTTTATTATATTCTCCTCAAAAATAATAATAAAAAAGTATTAATCAATAATCGTGTAAATATCCTACTTTTGGTTATATAGTTTTTACAAATTAAAAAAAAAACAATTTTTTTTGTGGTCATCGATATATTATATCAAGGATTATATTAAGATCAGCGGCAACTCGTTAGAGGAGGCAAGGGAAGCATAGCCTTGATTAAAATTCTGGACTATTAATTAAATTTATTTCTCTACCAAAGAAGCAGAATCATCAGCCGAGAACATTATATATAGATGATGTAGCTATCACGTGGACTGCGAAGTGCAACTGTACTGTTGACGTAAACGTAATGGGCGCTCCAGACTCTCGCGAGAATCTCGCGAGAACAGCACGAGAACGCGAGAACATCACGAGAAACGAGAGTGTGGAGCCGATTCTCGTGTTCATTTTCAGGTTCTCGCCTTGCAGGCCACTCCAGACTCTCGCGAAAATCTCGCGAGAACATCGCAAAAAAACGATGAGGACAACACGAGAAAAGAGAGAGTGGAGCTGATTCTCGTGTTCCTCATAAGTTCTCGCCTTGTTCTCTACTTGTTGTCGGTTTTTTGATGCGAGACAAAGGAGTCGAGATCGCGATAACACTCCCACACCTGCACATTCGCATTCTTCAGTAGCGCCTGACTCACCGATTAAATAGTAGTATAATTAATTGTGAATTAAAATGAGCGTAAATTGGAAAACGAACAAAAATTGGCATTTATTTGATTGCCTTCAAGCAGAACCAGTTTTGTGGAAAACAGTCATTAAAGGCTATAAAAATAAATCGAAAATAATCATGATGCTTGGGTGTGGATTAGCACAATAATGTAAATATCCGTCGATGAATTAAGAAAAAACAAAGATTCCCTGATTGCAAATTATAGAGGTTATAAAAATAGAGTGAAAAAATCAGTGAATTTGAGAGCAGGTGTCTACGAGGTCTTATAAGTCCATTTGGTTTGCGATATGGACCCCTTGCTCGGTGACAGTACAAAATATAAAAACACAATTAATAATAAAATAATGAAAACTTGAAGTTTGACGTATTTACGTCGATTTTATACCAAAAAATTTATCTTTTTTTTAACATAATTTTGAAGATTTGTTGTTAAATAGATATTAAATTTAATTTAAACTCAATGACACCAGGCCCTACGAACATTCAAAATGCGATTTTGGCAAATATTAATTGTCGAAATAAACAGTACTGTTTTACGTGTGATCGGGTGTTGGTACGTTTACATAATTCAAGCGCTGTGACATTACTGACCACGGTCATGGACCACGGTCCACGGTGGTCTTGTAGCGCAGACAGGGTTCAAACTTCGCTGCGCTCACAATATGCGCGCTTGTATACAAACTAAAATACGCTTCAACAGTCGAAATAAAAAGAAATAAAATGGCAATATTGGCACTGGCACGACAGTAAATGCAACAGAAAATCCTGATAGGTGTAGTACAATTTTTGAGCAGGTACAAATATAGACTTTAATTCAAAAATCACACTTTTTGATGATACTAATCCATTAAAGGGGTCAAAAATTCCAAATTTAAACTTTTCGACATATATCACAAAATTAAAGAATTGTTAATCGTTTTAGAAAAAATTATAGAAATTTATTTAAAAAATCTGCACTGTAGTACTGAGAACCTTGTGAGTGTAGATATTTTCCAATTTTCAATGTAACACGATCGAAAATCATTTCTCGCCTTGTTCTCGCTTTGTTCTCCGATGCTATTCTCGCCGAGATTCTCGCGAGAACTTCTCGCGAGGTTCTCGCGATAGTCTGGAGCGCCCATAACATTTTACGCCCCCCGACGTAAATTTTTTGCCAAAATTAAATAAAACGTCCTCATTTTTGTATGACTTTTTATTTTTTAGTTTTTCTTATAGTAAAAATCAAGGATTTAGGAAGTCCGTAGTAAAAATGTAAATTTTTTTTGTGTTCGACAGGGCCAGAAGCTCACGTATAAGACAATTCGGTCTGTACAAAAACTACTTCGCACTCTATAACCCGCCTACCTATGAGAAGGGTGAATTTTTGAGCTAAGCATGACTTTGGCTTGGGAAAAGTTCTCAGAAAATGTTTATCGATAATTTGGGATAACTGTACCATGGCGTATAAAAACATTTGAAATCCTCAACAAAAATTGCGAGATTTAAGATTTAAGATTTTAAAAATTAAGATTTGATATAAGTGCTGGTAGATGGTATAACAGTAGTTGTTATTATCATCTACTGTTTGGTTCACCAATCAAATTAAATCCCGAGCACATCCGGACCGCTCACTAGTTATATAATAAATAATATGTATGTATTTATTATTATTATAATATGTATTTATTATATAACTGTGTCTATACACAGTTACATATATATACATATATATATAATGTATTTATTTTATAAACATAAAAAAGAATAAAAAAGAACTGAATTTTTAAACCTAATAAACGAATTTTAACTTATTGGTGCTAAAACGCAAAACACGCGTTATTGTAACCGCACCTTTACTTTAATTACATACTAAAAATGTGATAGATGTGAACTTAGCAGCGTCTAATCAGTTTTGACGTTCCACACTTCGTAACAAAAATGGGAGGTGTTATTAATAAGTGTTTAGGAATTTGATAATTTCATAAAATTTTTTACTTAAAAGTGATACATATGTAATGATTTCGTATTTTCATAGTTTAATAAAGAAGCTATAAAATTATTATAAGTTATATTGCATAATAAATTTTTTTATAAACATCTATAACCGCTTAAGATGGATGTTGTTTATTGCTTATGTGGTAAACCTTACGACCCAAACGTTTTTATGATACAGTGTGATGCCTGTAAAGATTGGTTTCACGGAAGGTATGGTTTTTTAATATTTCATATTTACTTAAAATCATGTTTTGGTTTTTTAGTTGCTGTAATTTTAAAGAATACACTGCGATAGAAATAGACAAATTTCACTGTCCACGGTGTATTCCTTTATGTGGACCCACAACTTGTACGTAAACTTGTTTGTTTTGTGATAGTTCTTCTCAAATTAATGTGTTTTAGACAAGCCGTATCTCAATTGGCATCGACATGATTATTGGGACGACAATGCCACATCAAAATCTGTTCAGACCGGAACCCCAATTTTTGTTAGAGAATTAAGAGCAAGACATTTTGCTAGCGAAGGAGATGTTGTTCTTCATATGCGTGGTCAACAATTTACAGAATTAATGTTACAACAGCAGGGCTTTAATAACCCAATAGTAATAGACAACAAAGAAGGATTAGGAATAACAGTTCCACCTGAAAGTTTTAGTTTGTACGATGTCGAAGCTTTTATCGGTAGCAAAATACAAGTAGACGTTATTGATGTTACTCGTCAAAATAATCTTAAAATGAAATTAAGCGATTACGTTGCTTATTATAATAGTTTAAACCGGACTCGAATTTTTAATGTTATTAGTTTGGAGTTTTCCAACACTAGGTAACTAATTTTATCTTTTTGGCCAATTTAATTCTTATATACACGTTTTGTAGTTTGTCACGTCTTGTGGAACCTCCGTTAGTTGCTCGAAAATTAGATTGGGTTAATACCATGTGGCCACAAAATTATAGCATCCCTTCACCTCAAGTACAAAAATATTGTCTTATGAGCGTAAAAGATTCTTATACAGATTTTCACATTGATTTTGGAGGTACGAGTGTTTGGTATCACATTCTTCGTGGTGAAAAAGTATTTTATTTTATTAAGCCTACTCCAGTTAATTTGACATTGTATCAACAGTGGATGATGGCAAGTAACAGAAGCGAAACATTTTTCGGAGATCAGGTGAGCTCAAATATTCTATTTATGAATCACGTCTTGTATTCAATTACAAGTCACATAAACATTCTTATCCTGTAGATGTTTATATTACACCTAATCAATTTGCATATTTACAATATGAATAAGCACTTTTGATTATTAAAGTATGCATTACTAAATGCTTTGAGAATGAATATTTTTTTGTAACAGAAAATTATATTTTATATTCCTGAAGTTTTTGCAGGATTTTATTTGTTTAAAATTATTTACCTATTTAAATTACACAGGAGGATGGTTTTATTATGTTTAAAAAAATAAACTACAAATATTGCTTTGCTGCACAATCGCGTAGATGAGGATGTGTATGTGTGACCCCAAATGTATGTAAGAATGCATCGTCGTCAACATCAAGTCGATGTGCAAAATTTAAGCTCGTTGGATGAAGTGAAGTGTGTTAATTTTCACTTTCAAAATTTTTCTACAAACAAGATCGGCGGTGAAGCTAATATAGAGGATTTTAAAAACACTCCAAATGTTCCCTAAACCCCTCGTTTGCTACACCCACAATAGGGTATTGTAACCTCCCAATGTGGTTTTTAACTGCAACTTTCTTAATTGCATTTTTAAAGAAAATTGAAAGGCACCAAATTTTCTACAAAATTAATTTTTAAAAATTTAACTATGGCGAGATGTTCATCGCAAATAAACATTTATATTTATTAAATAACTATTTGTATCCATTTCAATTATACCCAGGGCCGGATCAAACTATTTTAGCGCCAGGTGCAGATTAGCTAAATGACACTTTTAATACTAATACAGTACAGTCTCGGTAATCCGAACACTTGCTAATTCGAACAAAAAAAGAAAAACTCAGTAATCTGTACAAATAGTTATAATCAGAACACAAGTAATGAAATTTTTGGACTATAGAATATGTCCTATTTGCTAGCAAATGCACTATTTGTGCGGACTACTGAGTTTGTTTTTTTTTGTTTGGATTACCGAAGCTGTATTTACCGGCCCTGATATTTGCTACCCTCTGGTCCTCTGGCTGGAGGACCTACCCTCCAATCAAAAAGTTCTGAGACGGATGGAATACAACGTAAAGTATAACTTGATTACTTTTATAATAACTTTTTATATAACTTTACCTCTTTACTTACTTCTAGTGCATGTGTCAATGCTGAACCAAATCTTTAATCTAATTTTTTTTACGGTTTAGAGTTTGTTTAACTAATTTTTTTTATCTTATTTATCAAATCGAAACGATGTCCATGAAGTGGTAATTTTATTCTGGAGATAAGAAAAAAGTCACACGGGGCGGTCATCATCAGTTACAATGCGTTTTTTAAACAAACTCTTGTTTGATGCTGCAGAAACTATACCTAAGCAACTTTTTTTCTTGGCATTTTTTTTGAGAAAATATACAGCCGTGCTCAAATTTTGAAGGATTTTATATAAAACAAATTACAAATGTAAAACAGTCTTTTGCAGATTTTTCCTGTAGGAGTAAGTTAAGAAAAAGCTTAGAATTAAAACTATGCTTTTAATAACAAATATTAATATTTTGTATCACCACCTTTGCCCTCGGGACGCTTTTAATGCGATTAGGTATTGTGGCTACTAATTTTCAATCGACCTTTGTGGGATTTTTTGCTCATTCTTCAAAAACGCGTTACAAAAATAAAACATGAGTAGAGTGCAAATAATTTATTATAATTATATCAACCCTGCAATAATCTCTTAATTTTTAACTAGGTTTGATTTATATTAATATAATCGTTTATGAGCTATAAACAGAATGTAATTTCACAAACGTAGATTTTCGTGTTATCGAAATTCAATTAATGATATTCAAAAATAAACATTTACGATTTTTTTACAGTTCGGCCGTTTCTCGCATCTCAAACGTCATTCTTTTTAATTTGTCTAATTGTTTAGTGCATTTTTTTATTCCATTCCCTCACAGGTCGTCTCCCTCTTTCCTCTCTGTAGTGGAATCAACTACCAAATCTTGAGAGGCTACCTGTGAAGATATTCAAATATATATGAAAATATGATATGATTATATTTTAGAAAAGAGCTTTCCCGAAGCTAAAATATTAGCTTTACTATGATTAACTGGAATTTAATTACGATTTCTGTATTTTTTTAAAATTATTATGATTATTATCATAAATAGTTTTTGAAAAATAAATTACAGGTGGATAGTTGCTACAAGTGTACTTTACGCCAAGGTCAAACTATGTTTATTCCAACGGGCTGGATACATGCTGTTCTTACACCTGTGGATTCTTTGGTTTTTGGAGGAAATTTCTTGCACAGTTTAAATATTCCAATTCAGCTGCAGTAAATTAAAATTTAATATTAACTTACACTGTAAATTGAACACGTAATTTTTAGAATCTACGAAATTGAGAAGAAAATTAAAACCACTCGAAAATTTTTATATCCTCATTTTGAAAAAATTAATTGGTTTGTTGCTGAACATCTTTATCAAGAAATAAAGGATTTAAATGTTAACGAGAAGAAATGTCCTGCTTCATTGTTAACTAGTTTAAAAGCTCTTTTAGTTGCTTTAAAACAATGGAATCTTGAAAAAGATGTGTGTATCTCCTTTGTTTTAATTTTAAATTTTGATTAAATTATTTTAGTATAACTTAGCTACAAGAGTTCAAATACCTGATCCTACTACTTCTTCAAAGTTAATAAAAGACATTTCCAAAGAAATTCGACATGCAGAACGTTACATAAATACTCTCAACCCTCCTAAACCAGAACGGGAATCAAAGCGAAAACGGAAAAAACCATTCAATCGCGATTTTATCGATTATCCAATTTCACCAAAGACATCTCAAGATGTAAGTGCTTTTTAAAAAAAAAAGTTAGTTTAATTTCAATTTTATTAATTTCTTAAAGCTGTTCATGGAATCAAATGCAACTTTTACTCAGCACCCACCAGTTAAGTTAACTTTACCAAAACCAACAATGTATCCATATACAAATATGCCTACCAGCCAATCATATTTAAGCAATGATATGTTTTCGAATGACAATTGGAACGATCCTAGTTTTATTCGTCCGGAACAAACTACTGCTGTACATACTGGAGGTGCTGTTTTAAAGTTTAAGTTAGGGTGAGTCTTTTCACATTTTCTGCAACAACAAATGTTTAATACATTTTTTTTTAGTACCAAAGATATTTTGCAACACAGCGATCGAATTATTCCAACACTTGATGAATTAATCTCACCCAATAGTACAAAGTCAATATATGATTTTCATGATGATAGTGAGAAAGAAGATGGAATGTTAACTATCGACGAAAGTCAAAAGAAGACAAAGCGAAAAAATTCTACCAAGGTTTCATTAAAAGCAAAAACATCAAGTAAAAAATAATATTTAAAATAATAATTAAAATTTTTAATTGAAAATGTTATAGCTACATGGTGTATAAAAAATAATAAAAAAACAAAGGGTGAATTAGGTGTGAGTAATAAAGGCGAATTACCAAAAAATGGAATTGAATCTCTTCTTGAAGCATCAGCATTTACTAATAAAATTATAGTCAAGTAAGTTGACTTAACTGTTAAAATAACGTGGCTTAATATTTTGTCTACAGTAAAGACGTTGGAAGAACATCACCTTCTACCGAGGATGCCATAGCTGGTATGCTGTCGATAAGCCAAGTGTATGTTGAGCCAGGTAGTAACCAATCGAGAAATCCCAGAAAACGACAAACTCTCGACAATTTACCTTTTGACGAAGAAAACATTAATAATGTTCATCAAGATCAAGATTACAGTAAGTTTTCAGCTTTTTTTTTTGTTTTTATACAATAAATTGTTTTTAGTTTATCCGTCATTAGATAATTCTGATGATGAAGATATTCACATTTTTAAACCAAGAGGTCGTTCAAAGGTTGATGAAGCTTGGAATCCGAAAGCTAGGGTGGGACCATTACTTCCTAAAGTTAATAGACCAACAAGGGAAGGAACAAAAAAGCAAGCAGTTGAAAAAGTGTTGGAAGCTGCTGCTGCAAAAAGAGCTGCAGAAACACCTGAAAAAGTAAGTTATAATTATTGAATCGGTCATTTCAAAATCAACATAAATCGCAGAAGTAAAATTTTACATGCACAATTGGTAAAAAAAAAGAACAAAGATTTTCTGATACAAGTCTGATCCATAATTATTTCCTATACATAAACAAACAATCAACGAAATATCCTCCTAGTCAACTTATCTGGATATCAATCCTCTCAAATATTTGTCGTTGTAATGAAAATCAAACATATAATAAAACTGGTTAACCAATGACATAGCACCGACTGGCTTGTTTGTACCATAATTGGTACGGTGCCAAGGTAAGTAAAAAAGCTAATGTCTCTCGTTAACCTAACTTGCGTACTTATGAAGAACAGTTTCAAAATATTCGGACAATAATAAAATATGGTTTCAGACCTACTTACACTGAAGCTCTAACATTATTGTATCTCGCCATCGCCACTCGTTAATTTTACACCATTGTTTCCACAGTGAAATTGAGTATACAGCCGATGGGTGTTTGGGTAATCTCCTCAGTTGTCAGATATGGAAAACCAAGGCTAAGATGGTATGTGGTGTGAAGTTTGTTTTTCCTCACTATACTTCCTACATATGGGATTTCCTACGATCCCAATGATCTTGAGGTTTCTGTTTAGGCAGCAGTCTTCTTTAAGTAGTCGTCCTTAGCTGTAATCTATTCAGTTTGAGGATTTCGAATTTTCTTTTGTAGTTAGTGGGCTCTCCCATGAACATTCGCGATCGCCTTAGTCTCGGAAGGTCCCTCCAGTACGCAAAATGTTTATTTATTAGTTTCTTGATGGTCTTTTTTGAGGTTAGGTATGCTATCCCGCAAGTTGGTTCCGGTTCTATTAGAAGTGAAGTTTGCTTCCCAGAAACGATTACGGAGGCAGAGGTGGAACCCTCAGTCCACGAGTGGCACAGGCAGCTGAGCATCCGCTCGCTCCTAAATGAATGGGAAAGCCATTTATCTTCTAGTTGGAAGATGATCTGGGATCATCTTATTGGTCGATATGTCTTCTTCCTGTTGTGAGCAAGGTGCTAGAACGAATCATGGTAGAAAGGCTTCGGAACATTGTTGGAGCCGATCCAACTGGAGTAAGATCATTAGTGTCCTGGGGATTTTTGTGAACTTCCGTTCACATGATCTGCTTTGGGCTGCTGAAAGGCTGATAGTCCAAGAGCTAGCAACACTTGAATCGAGCTGATTTCATCCCGGCTGAAAAAATTACAGAGAATAGCTTTGTCGGTGTACAATATGAAATCGCGTGCCTGTCTGCTCGGAGTGGTTGCGTTTGTGCATTAAAAAAAAATGAAGTCGTTTTTTTAAACCGGTTGCCGTGATCATCCCGATCCAGATGAAACTTCACACACAGGTGCTAATAACATTACTGATAATGAATTCAAGTGCCTGCCATTCGAAATTACTACGTTGTGACGTCACCCATGCTAAGATATATCTATATATAGCAAAAATACCGAAATTCAACTGCCTATAACTTTCGTAATTATCATATTAAAGAAAATCAGCTCGATTCAAGTGTCACTAGCTCTCGGCCTATGAGGGAAGTTGTGTGTCTAGAGCTTATGTTGTGGATGAGCTACTTCAGCGACAGGCTGTTGTGCGTCATTGGCAGGAATGGTAAGATTTGGAGGCGGATCATTAGGGGGTGCCCACAGAGATCTATAGCGGGCCTATGTATTTGGAATCTTATGCTTAACCAGCTCTGGTTCTGTTGGTGGTGTATGCTATGACGTTTATATGGTCATTGAGGGATCCAGTAGAGGAAAGCAGTATGGTGGGCGTGGGGGAGACGGTTAATGTTGCAATCTCGGAAGATGAGGCGATTCAGATGCTCTTGAAGGGGTACTTTTCCCCTTGGTTTGGTTTGGTTGGGGCTCTACAAAGAATTGCTCATAGGTTGCTACATATATGGCGCCAGAGTCCAGGGAGAGACAATGCGCATGGCGTACGCAAGAACCACTGTCACTCATAGAAGCCCTGAACACCACGCTACCGGTGTGTTGGACGGTTTCAACAGAGGCATTGTAGGTTCGTGGTTGCTCCCTTTCCTGAGAACTGCTTGCAAGTCAGTTTCTAGCATTTCCAGGCCGAGAAGGGATGCTCAGTGATCTGATGGCTCCTGACCAGGAAATCCAATAAAATTTTAGGAAATCAAGAAATTTTTTGAATATTACAGACAAGCTTTTTTTTCCCTCGTATTCTAATTATGTATATCAAATTTGCTAATGCATAAATAAATTAAAATCGAGAGATCTATGTAAAATATGGGAGGAGAAGTGGTGACGCGAACCTGTTGTAATTACCAAAATGTAATCACTATTTATTTGATTATTTTAGAGTCCAAAACGACAGTACAGAAGGAAAAAGGTCAAACCTAAAATTGTTAAAACTGATCCTTTAACAAGTCCAGCATCGGTTAGTAGCAGTACAAATCCAAGTACTTCGATACCAGGTAATTAATTAAAATTAACACGTTCTAAATCTAAATCAATAATATCAAATTCTTTTCAGTGATAAATAATCTTAAACAACGTAAAGGTATGAAAACTGTTAAACAGCGCTTAGGAAAAATTTTGAAAATTCATAAAATGATCTATTAAATTTTTTGCTGATTTTGAAAGAATTAGCCAGCTCGACTGTGTTCTTCTATAATTTACAGTATTACATAATATACAAATTCAATCGCTCATACGAGAATAGTAGCTAAGTTTTTCTAGTTAGCAAAATAAATCGATGGCAACTTTTAATCACCATGTTTTTTAAACAAAATATTTTTCATTACCATTATTTATAGTGCGGTTATTTCAATTTTAGTATTTTTGTTATTTTATTTACTCTTAGACTATCGTAAGTGCCTTAGTTGTGTTAACCCATACATACATAATGGGGCAACATAACTTCTTTACAATATCTTCCCTTCAGTTTCTATTTTCATAGTATATGATCACATTTGGGGTTTAAACGTTGCAGTTTTTAAAGCACAAATTGTATAAATGGTGTCACACAATATTTTATACAGGGTTGTTCCATTAATATAATTTTTTTTATATCTGCTTATTGGCTGATGTATAATGGTGTGGTCCCAAATATTGGGCAATACAATTATTAATTTTTTTCGAGGATAAATATCAATTTAATATAAGAATTTTAATCTAAATTACTTACGTAGTATACTGAGTGTTAGATTTCATCTGGACAGTATCTAACTTATTTTAAATAAAATACCCTATATTTTTTATATAAAAATATATGGGTTGCTTCTATTTTAAAAATAGATATTCTGTAAACTTGGATGTTTATTTATTGAATTTAAAACATGCAGGAATATACTTAAGAAAAGGATGGCAGGTTTCTGGATTGTGTAAATCAAACTAAAAGTGTTTGCACGTCGACGTTTTGTTCGATAGACAAACAGAATATGCTTACATTAGCTGATTAACCTAAATGGTTGCTACTTACAACAAACGTGAATTGATACAGCTAATTGGGCGACGATAATTGTTAGAAAATAATAGTATTATGCCATCCAGCTAACTGTAAATGTGTGTATCAAACATTTTGCATCACATTTGTTGTAAGTAGTAACCACTTGAGTTAATCAGGTGATGTAATCATAATATTCTGTTTTTCTGCAGTGCCATGAATAATTTGAATAAATTGAATGAAACGTCGGCCTGCAAACATTTTTAGTTTGATTTACACGCTCCAGAAACCTCATCCTTTTCTTAAGTAGATACTGTTTGGATGAGATTCCTTTTTCATTATCATGCAGGAATAAGTTGATGTGGTTTATTTTCAAAACAGTACAAAATTATTCCATTTGGGGATTCCCCAAACGCGAATTTGCTTTTACGCGAAGTTCCTATAAGTAACTTTCTAGGAATTGTTTTCAAATCATTGCAAAAACCTTGCAAAATCAAGGTTAAAGGATCACCAAAATGAAGTTATTAAATCCTTAAAGTTTAACATTTGATTTTAATATACAGGGTATTTTATTTAGAATATCGAAGTTGAATGTTCCATTTGGTCCCAGCTTTCACCATTATTAATTATTGCTTCAAATAGGGTTTTCTGATACTGTAAAACTAACCAAACTCTGTATTTGGTTCTTATTAATTAGTATTATGATTACTTAGTATAACCGGATTAATTTTTATTAATTAATTATTATGCAGTTAAATAACAGGACACTTGGTAAAGTAGTTTTTATTTATGTAAACAACCGCTTTTCAAATGTTAAAAATATTAATTTGAGTTGGCTGTTATAAGAGAAGGGGATTGGAATTGACCTGCATAAGGATACACTTCTAACAGTAAGCTAACAATGAACTAAAATAGGTCATTGCTGTGCATGACATTATATTTAAAGCAATACAGAAAAGAGCAATATGTATGTAAGCTTACTGTTGTAAATGTATCTTGACACATATAATCAGATCAAGTTTTTTCAAAATGGTAATGGAAAATATTTCAAGCATTTGAACATTCCTTTTGTATCTCTATCAAGTTTATTTCTATTATTATTTTATTGTTCTACGTTTAATATTTTTTAATTATGTTTTATTTTATTATTAAGCTTAGGAGTTTCTAGCACTGAAATATTCACTTTCTAATGTTACATTTTAGTTATAAAAAGTCGAAATCACAAGAAATGCTGTTTTATTTATACAAAATTTTTGTATTTGTTTAAAAATCATACAAATATGATTTGCTGTCATTTTATTATGCATACATTGTTATGTTGTTGCTCAACTTAAAAACCTCCAAGTGCGTTATTTTTCCATGGAATAGGTTACACAAAGTTGTTTGCTGATTTTTGTAGTAATTAAATATAATTTGACTCGATTGTTGCCAATAAGTACACACACACATACCGATGTTACCTTAAATAATTTTTTGTCAAACTCATTAAATTGTTTGGTCACTTCACTTATTAATATTTAGTGACATTTTTTTATATTTAAATAGTATATTTTGACTATAAGTCATTTATAATAATTATATTTAAATTTATGCAGCTGTACAATAAATTAAAGGATTTAAATTGGAAAATTTTATAAACCAAATTATTCTGCTTAATGTGATCACAGGTTATTAAAATTTTAGAAATTTTAATATAAAAGTATTTTCCTATATTTAACATTGTTTGAAATTCTGTTTTCAATATTAATTAATTGTTTATAGTCAGTCCCGCTAGAGCTCGAGTGTGACTCATACCTAAAAACTATCAGAAAGATATAAAATGTTTATATTCAGTAATTTATTTTACTAGTGAGTAATTATTAAAAGTACTAGTAAGTAAATACTATAAAGTAATTCTTAAAATATAAATATTTTATATTGTTCGGATGGTTTTTAAGTATGAGGCACATTGGAGCTCTCCTGGGACAGACTATCTAAATGTTTATGTTTTTTAAGTAATCATGTAAATGTGTAATATTTGAAAGTATGTAAAGCGCCCTTTACACTGCAATTTATCATAGGATTTCTCGTACAAGTTGTCCTAAGTAGTTATTTGACCGCTGGCATTGTACGATTTGTTGTACGGAAAGATTTGAATCGGAACTTGTAAGCCAACTCATAACAAAATCTTACGATTAGGGAGGTGTCTATTTTCTTAAGAGTTTGCATACGATTGCCTTTAACTTCTAAAACCGTCTTTATCCACATTATTTAAATTTACATTTAAAATTTTATTGGATTAATAAATAATAATTATTCAAAATATATTATTTGGTAAAAAAAAAATAATATTTCAAAATTAAATTTCTTTGTAAATATTTTAATAGGACATGCCTGACTCTTGTCGCATCGCTGAAGCCATTTTAGAGTCCAAAGTTCTCTATTTTTTATTTTTTCTCTCTTTAATTCTTCTGCTTTTCTGATGCAACAATACCAAGCACGTTACTAGTCTAAGAGCTCATGACACATTTTTCGGTACGTGTTTGCTTCACATAGAAATTTTGCAGGGTGGTACCTTCAGGATAGGTAAATAAGAAATTGAAAGTCTGGCTAACATTTTTTTGTACAGGAGGTACTGCGCATCAAGCAACAAAAGAGAACCGCTACTCTCTTGCTCTTTTGCACTATACACAGCGAGTTTCAGTGTGCCTGCAGTCATAGAAACCATAATATTCGATCGTGTTCATTCGTAATCGTAAGCAAAAACACCTAGTATAAACCAAAAACCAGCATAACTAATAAAGATAAAACTCATGAGGGAAATGCTAGGAAAAATTGTACGAAAATAGTGCAAAGGGCGCTTAAGTAAAATTTTTAACTATACATGTTATTTATACTCGCTGTTTAAGAGTGATCATGTAAGCAGAAGTTATTGCATTTTTAATTAATTGATTACCTAAATAGGTATCAGCATAACCTAAGAATGATGTATAAAACTGTATTTAATTTTGTAAAATATAATTATATGTTCTAAGGTATTGTTTTCATTCATTTTGTCCCCCATTGTGCCTTTCTGGGCAGACAATCGACTTAGAGATTGTCGAAAAATATTCCAAGTTCATCTAGTGTGCTACTGATAATTATGCATACAAATGCAATCACGCCAGTGAAATGGGAAAATCTCTACTGCAGCTAACATCAAAGCAATAAATTGATGTTATATGATATTTTGTACGTCGCTGTAAAAATATATTAACTTGTAGACCGTTTCCCTTCCTAGAAAAACTTCCCTGTGAAGATGTTATTTATTTTTAGAAAATCAAGTAAATGTGTGATGAGCAATCTTATAGCTTGTTTCTTTTTAAAATATCGGTTTTAGCTCTACATTGATGAGACATACATTGAGATAGTATTACGACGGGGTAGTTGCTTGCAGTTGATGGGGCTAGAATAAAGTTTCGGGCTCGAACCAAGGATCTCAGCTTGGTAGTCTAAACTAAAGCATCAACCTTAATCGTCCTCAACATCTAGTTGATTAAATCTTTTCTTAATCTGGAAGTTGATTATGCTAAGGTAATATTAATAAGTACATAAATGTTATTATTGTTTGCTGATTGTTGGTGGTTCTGCAACTCCGCAGAACAGAATAAAGTGTCTTAATCGACGCTGAACATGGGCCAAAAGCTTCACCCATCATAATATACTGGCTTATGGGTCATAAGTTATGTCAAGAGTATAGTTATGACTCATAACTTCCCTTTATTCACAGATTATACTATTGTATAAAATAATCCCAGAACACGTTTGGATTGACCATTAGCTCAGATATCCCCAAATATCAACTGAAATTCATGAGACAAAACGATATGACCTAATATACTTACCCCAACTATTAACTTACTTACAAGCAAAGGATTCCCGTGTCCCTCACCAATTTGAATAATTCTTTGATATGTGGTAGACCATCAGAAAATAAGAGACCCTTAATTTTTTTTAGCTGTACACGGGCTTAGGGGTGTAATTGCCTCTCAAAAATTGGGTAAAAAATCGAAATTTTGAATTTTCATGTAGGAGTTTTTTGATTTGAATGAAACCAGAACGCCAAAATACATACTTCCATTTTATAACTAGTAACACGTATATATTTTTTCGCAGCGATCACATATTTTCTGAAGTGAACCATCCCCCAAAATTTTAAAACCCAAATAAAGCATCCTTGACATCATTTATTTTTTTTTGAAAATTATATATGTTGTAGAGGAGAAAAAACTATAAGTTATAGATGTTGGGATTTTTCCCTAAATAAATAAGCTTCCGAAAGTTATTACTAGATACAAACT
Source organism: Cantharis rufa (assembly GCA_947369205.1). Taxonomy (NCBI): domain Eukaryota; kingdom Metazoa; phylum Arthropoda; class Insecta; order Coleoptera; family Cantharidae; genus Cantharis; species Cantharis rufa. The sequence continues at coordinate 14,571,822 of OX376309.1, read as the reverse complement.
GTACTACATAATGTACTTTTTACCCTTTTACAAATACACCCTTACCTGCATACATTTCAAAAGTTACACTTTCCATGTATGTAAAGTAGTAAACAGTGGCGGCTCGTGGTCGTTTCATTTGAAGAGCCTAATCATAGAATATAGATTTCTCAAAAATTCTTACGATTTCCTAAGAGTTTGTAGAATTCTTAAGTTTTTCCAAGATTTCCTGAAATTTACTAATACTTCTTAAAATTTATCAAGAGATCTTAGCATTTCCTATGATTTCCCTTCACTTGTACACCAGATTTTCACAGTGATTCTCCCCTCGGTCCCATCCCACATTTTTAAATTAAAAAGAAACGATCTCGAATGATGCTATTTATAGATATACAGAAGCGCACAATTCACAAATGAGGCGCTAAATTAAAAAATAATATTAGGCTTGATTTTTATGACATTTTAAATTTGGGACAATGTTACCCCAATTGAGGGTAAGATTGACCCACATTTTTAAAAAATCATAAAAAAATAAATAAAAACGTTCTCAGCTTTAATTTTCAGGCCATTTGTTCTCTGAAGTTAGCAGAGTTCGATAACACCAGAAAATTGGTTGTAAGTTTGGTATATCGGTGTAATTTATGAAAAAAAAAGAACGCAAAAATTGGGCCAAAGTTAAAAATTAACGGTACTTCGTGATTATTTCTTCTCTGCCATCTTCCATTAATGTGTGTACCACCAAATATTCATCCGAGGATCTTCCTTTGCCAGACCTTCAATTTTATTACATCCTGCTTTTTTAGTGTCCAAACGTCACAGTCATAAGTTACCACTGGTCTTATCATTGTTTTATATACCCTCAATTTCGTGGCTCTCGAAAACATTTTTCTTACCAGAATTGACTTCAATGCAAAAGCACTTTTATTTCCTGCATTAATTCTCGCCGTTATTTCTTTTCTGGTATCTGGTTTCCTACCCACTACGGTACCTAGGTACATATGTGAAGGACTCCACTTGTTCGAATTTGTACTTCTCATTTTGACATGCAAGTATCTGTCACCTCCAAATGGTTCATCGCTCCACACCATATATTTCGTTTTTTGTTCATTCACTACCAAGCCTAGCTTCCGTGCTGCTAACATGATCTTTGCAATGACATTTTGTAGTTCTTTGTTCTCGCTAGTACTGTATTTTTTTGCCAGTTTAGCTGGTTTTTTGCTTTTTGGATAAGTATTACGGAAAAAGTATTTATCTTTTGATCAAAAATTTACTTTTTAGTTTATTTTTCATTTTAATAGCTTAATTAATAAGTCTTGAATTTCAGCCTCCCTTACCTCTTCTGGCGAGCCGCCGCTGGTAGAAAATGTTTCGATTTGAAAGAAACTGTACTGAAAATATTTATATATTGTTTAAAGAAAGTGTTTCGGCGTGGGTTTTATTCAAATCGAAGAACTCTTTCTACATACATGGAAAGCATAATTTTTTAACTGCATGTGAGGTGGGGTCTATTTGTAAAAGGGTAAAAAGTACATTATGTAGTTTGTATCTAGTAACTAGCTGACCCGGCAGACGTTGTCCTGCCTAAAAGTTTTTGTTTGTTTTATTGTAATTTAAAATTATTATATAATTTTCATCAGTGAATACAGTGAGTTATTATTTTTTGATACTACAATAAATTGATACAGTAAGTTCTAATTTTCTATATTTTAAATGATAATGAGACATTAATAATTGAAAAAAGTGTATAAAAGATTTTTTTTATTTTATCGTAATGCTAAAAACACTATATTTTATTGTGTAATTTGGTGTGCCAACACGGGAGCAAGCAACATATTGGCCGTGTGAAAAACACGAATTCTCCAAGTGGAAGCCAGCAATAGTCAATGATTGCCCTTGTGCTTTGTTGAGGCAAGACGCAAAGGAAACTGGAGCCGCTTGAACTCAAATGGTAAATCGTTGGTAATCATCGGTATGCGTGGAAACAGCACATCTTCACCTTTGAATTTGCCACTGATGATTGTTGCCTTGATCAAATTAGGTGTCAATTTTTTTATGGTCAGTCTGGTTTCGTTGCACAGATTTGGCGTGTTTAAGTTTCGAAGAAGTATCACCACAGATCCAACTTTAAATGCCAATCTGTGTGGTGGCATTCTAGGTGGCTCCAGTGAATTTCGGTTGGGTCTATCCCTCGATCAGTTTCTATTGGTAATCTCGTTAATCCATTTATGCGCGTCACATAATTTTGTGTGATTTTACTTTCCTTTAAACTTTTTTAACATTTTCTTGCACAGAAACATTTCCCAAGTCCTACCGAGTAACTGTGAAAAGTTTGGTTCAAATCGCTCAAACAGTCTAGGAGTCTATAAGGAACATACATATATATGTACATCCATTTTTGTATATATAGATAACTTTTGCAAACCTATTTAATAAAATATTTAAAAAAATTTATTCGAAAATGACGACACATGGCAAAGTTAAGAAAAGGCTCGTTATCCCCTCAATGTCATTTTAGTGAAAATTCCAAAAACATGTAACTTGCAGTTTTCTTTTTCCTATAATTATTAAGTAGGAATGATTAAATCGGTATTTGGCCTAATGATGCTCAGCATCAAAACAATCGTAAAACAATTTAAAGAATAAACTTTATTATATTATTTTTATTATTACACTATAGAATGTATAAATCTATCTCTATATTATATGAAATAATTATACATTTGATGTAAGTCCACGTTTCTAAACTAATAAAGTAGAAGAAAATAACAATACTTATTGTATTTACCATAACGTTAAAAAATAAGTACTTAATAACATCGAATAAAATAAAAATGGTTGCACAATGGTACAAATTTTTATCGAAAATATTTCATTTCATAATCTGATAAATAAAAAGCGTGGTAGGGTAAAACCATTTTTTATTCAATTACATAAATTATTATTAAAAGTTTCAAACTTTGTATGAACTTCTAAATTAATCAAGGATTTTCAAAAACCATCATAAGATTTCTTTACAATAAAATAAATTCTATTTTCAAAGTGGGTGCAAACAATATTGGCTACCCTAAACTCATTCTCTTTCAATTTTTTTGAAATACAACTTATAACTTACAATAAATTGTTCACGTTTTGAGATCATAATAATGCAGAAAATCAAATCAAGCTTATATTATTCGTTGGTTCATGATATCAAGCAAATATCTTCAAAACAATACTAAATAAGCAATAAAAATAAGTCGCAACTTGGTGCATAGCAATTATTTATCAACCCATAAAATCAGAAGAAAAGTCGTACAAATCCTAGCAATAAATACCAACTCCAATCTTCATAATTTATTTTACAAGAGAGCTTTAAATACAATCTTCAAAACACAAATTTTAGTAATGCATTATTAAAAATTATTAGATTTATAGGTTTATTGTATCATACATAGAGAGCAAGTATGTTTTAGTGAATTTAAAATTTTATTCCAATTCATATTCAAATATCAAAACTTATCATCGAAGCAAATAGTTTCATCGTTTATCATCGCCTGATGATACCATAGTAAAGTGAAAACTTACAATATATTTTATTTGTGAAAACTTAAAACAGTTTAATAAGTAAATAAACATTTAAATTAAAAGTTAATAAAAGATTGCGTTGTTAAAAAACATAATTTTTTATATTTAAAAAAAATCGTTCAATTAATTATTTATTTATTTATTAGATATTAATACCTCAAGAGAAAATCTTAACGTTATAAAACATTTTAATTGGTGCAAAAAGTGCATTTTTTGTTTTTCTTTTAAATATTGATTACGTCTAATATCAAGACTAATAGTCCATTGATTATCTATAACTGTGAAAACACAATAGGTGCCTTTATACAGAGCATCTGCATTTGTGCTAGCTCATGCTCGTAAGGTGGACATTTTGTAGCCCAGTGACCTTTCGACGAGCTCCACTACCTCAGAGAAAAATCAAAATAGTAGAAAAAAATGAATTTTCGATTGTAAAATCTATCAAGAGATAGAAGCATGAGAGGACAACGTTTCAGTTTTCACAAATAAAAATAGTACGGCAACAGAAGGGCGTTGATTTGCTCTCCTATTTTTGATCAATTGATACATGGTTTAAGTAATGTAACTCAATGTTAACCATATCAATATTTTAGAAAACCCAAAAATGCACACACTTTTTAAAACTAAAATGTTTTTAAGTTATTTCATTTGTGATAACTGAAAAACACTTTAGTTCTAAAAAGTGTGTGTGCATTTTTTGGGTTTTCTAAAATATTGATATGGTCTATTTTTTAAAGGAATTCTAGTGATTTCCAAAGAACTTCATGGGAATTCCAATCACATGTATACAGCTTTATTGGGATATCTATTCCTCATGCATAAACTCTCTTTATATTTTTGATTAAGTTTAAAAACACAATTTAAATAAGTGCTCAATAATTAAAAATGTTTTAATGTTTTTTTTTTATTAACATTATCATGTGTATAATATTTGTAAAAAGTCTAAATTTTTTACTAAAAATGTTTTGAGACATAAAAGTTATGACATCATTATCTATAAAATTACTTAAAAAGTTGTAATGATAATTATTGTAAGTTATAATTATGATTGATTGAAACTTGATTAATTTTTTATTATAAGATTATGAAATTGTCTTGAATGAAAATTAAAAACAACTGTTAATCATTCAAAACATAACAAATCAAATTGGAAATACAATTAGGTAAGTTGTATTATCATTTACCATTCGGCATCTCCATTGGCCTTTTGGAAAACATAATCTTCACCATCGAGATTCATTATTCCATCTTTAAGGTGAAATTTCCACTTGTTACGACTTCTCGTAATTTTATCATATTGGCAGACAATCACATTGTCAGTATCAAACAAATCTGAGGGATCTTCATCGGTAACGTCATCTTCAGAGTTCAAAGGTTCTTCTTCTGGTCCACCTTCATCCATTTCTTCATCATCATCTTTATCATCATCCGCTTCGTCAGATCCATCATCGTCATCTGTTCCATCATCGTCATCATCTGACGTATCATCAATACCATCAATTTCTATCACCTTTTTATGTTGTGTTTTGTAACTTTTTTTGTGTATTTTTGGATTTACTGTTGGTATTGTAAATGATGTGGAAGCACTACCGCTACCTACAAGTAAAAATTGTACCGTTAATCAAGGTGAAATTCCTAACTGCAATGTAGAGATACTTTGACCAATGACGAATTGAAAATATTAAATATGACATGTGAAATTAATCAAAAAATAAAATTAAAATATCAAAATTCACCGCAAGTGAAAGCTGTGTACCAATTTTAGCTCTCTAAGAGAGCGTAGAGAAGTTGGTTCAAAATGGCTCCAAAAAAGTTCATATACACGGACGACGCCCACACCAAGTTAAATAATAGCTTTTAAAGAGAAAAGTTGGAATTTGAAAAAGTTATTGGGAAAAAGCTGTATTATTTTAAAAGCTGAAAAATTTGTATTATTTAAAAAGAAGACAAGGTTAACATAATGCATAATTTGCAAAGATTACCAATTGTTTATTAGTTGTTTATCACCAATTCGGTAATAAACTGAATTATCATGAAATTTAGATAAAAGAATGCAGCAGGGTTGTATTCTTTGCACTTTTGAACCGAGTCGGCCGGCGGAGAGTTGTATTTTAGGCCCTAGTTTTAATTATTTTTTTTATTTTGACAATAATTTAGTATTTTACATAACTTTTTTAAGTCGCTGTAATTCGGAAACCGTTAACTTTAAAATTTAAAAATGTCTGAAAATTTTCTGTAAAATTAATTTTTATATGACAAGAAAGTCTTTGTACAATTTACATTGATATCATGAGTATCATCACACCGCTAGAGTAGAAAATTATATGCATTTGCATATTTTAGCTAATTTTTTAGAACGTTGCATATTTCGACTGAAACCGAAATAAATTCATAAAAACTCACTTTTCATAAGACTCGTTCTGAGCAATTTGCTCGTTTTTTTTGGAGCTTCTCTTGTAGCATCGAAGCCATGATTTCTATAGTTTCAACACCACATTCAGATGTTTGGCCGCGAATCGTTAGATAGTGGAAATGTTAGATTTTAAAGAAATTTAGATTTAGACAAAATTGTAGGTTTTCGATCGCTTTTTATCTTAAAACATTGAATTTATAACAGTAAGTAAAAAAAATCGATTTTTCGAAATGGTATTAGCGAATTAAATACGAAAATACCATTTAATAATGCTGGCAATTAAGAGGTTACATCTAGTCATAAAATCGATATACAGTAGAATCCGCTTAATGTGATCACTTTGGGCCAAGAACATTTTGATAACATTAACCGACTGATAACAATAAGCAAATTTTAGAAAAAAACGTATTTTAGAAACGAAAAATTAGAGAATCTTAATTTACTTATAAATTATAAATATAAAACTTATAAATTAAAATGCATAAAGCAAAGTCCTCTTTTAGCAAAAATAAAAATAGAAACGACCCATGAAACGGGAAACTTAATTAGTTTTTGTATAGAAATTAAAACGAGTGACGTGTTTTGTAAAAATATATAAAATTTCAATGACAAATCAGAAAAAGATACTAAGGGCCGATTTATTCACCTCTCTGTAAAGTGTCCGTTAGTTACTTGTTCAGTAAACTTATATGCAACCTATAAGAATTTTGGGTATATTCATGATATTTTATGTATTCAGTAGTTACTTAATATTTTACTGAAAACTTCGTTGTTTTTAAACGGTTAGGACAGTACTGTATCATGAATATACCCAAAATTCTTATAGGTCGCATATAAGTTTACTGAACAAGTATACAACAAGTAAGTAAAAGAGATTATTGCGTTGGTAATTCCTTGAAAGTGATAATAATAAGCGGCTTTTTGATCACATTATCCGGTGGTTTTTGTATGTAAACTAATTAAAGCGGCCGGTTCCCAGTCAAAATGATCACAATAACCGACTGATAACATTATCCGCGATCACATTAAGGGGATTCTACTGTATTTTGAAGTACGATATCTCGACAATAACGTAAGTAATAATAAACATAAAATTTTTTGTTAATCTGAACAAAGTTAGAAAAGTTTTCAAATTGAACCATCAACTAAATACTATCAAGTAGGCGTACCAAATATTATGATCCAGCATCTAATAAGATCCAGTCTTTAAATTTCCATCAAAATGATAATGGATTAAAATCAGGTAACATGTAAAACTAAGGGGCTGTGCACAGGTAGCTGATTACATAATACCTGTTTAAAGTGTATGCCATCAAAGCTTTGTAAAATAGTGCACACGTTGTTTTATTAAATCAACGGTACAAAAATTGGAAGTTTTTAGTAGATTAAAGATCTCATTCTTTTAATTAATCACTTACCAATAGAAAATCAATACTTCTCTTAATTTTTTATCCATTCTTTTAGTCAAGCTTTTAAAATTTACTTAACATGTTTGTAAGGACGATTCTACTGCACCGATGGTCAGTAATTTGGTGATGGTCATCGAATTTTATTAAACTTAGTCGATCGGGCTATCCTGTTGCGGTGGTGTGACCCAGTGACCCTGTAGGAGTTTAATTAATTATCCCAACCCGCACGCGAGATACTAATGCCGTCTAATACTGGCAACTCGTGTTGCCAGTATCCACAATGCAATATCGGATAATTTGGGATATTTTTTGATGAGTGTCTTTTAATATTGTATTAGTGACATTGTTATCAATTTTTGATAGTGCAATATTTATTCAATTTCAAATTTTCAAACCGATCGGTGGCCACCGTGAGACTTTCGCAGCTAGGTTGCAGTGGATTAGTGGGATCAGCGCCATTTGATTACTTCTGTTTAAATTTTAGTAGTCGGCACTGGTGGTTAACGGTGACTTATCACAAGTCAATAAAAGTAAACCCCGAAAAAAAGCTTTTAAGTATGGAGAACAAGTTACATACAGGTAACAGAACACCCGTGTAGAAATCACAGTTTGATCCTTATGGAAAAATACACGTAAAATTTTGATTTTTAAATGCCGTTTTCTCGAAAACGAATGGATAATCCGCAATAATTTTTTTTAAATGCTCAGAAAATTGTCCTCTTTCCAATGGTCTATAGGAAAAAGGTAAATTCGTGGTCTTATTTTCGTGACAGTTCTCGAACTTTTTACTGCTCCAGTATTTAGTATTCCCAAAAATACGAAATAATAATGTTAATTAAATGAGAAAAGTATCATCAGTAGTTTTTGAAACAATTTTTTTTTGAAAAAAGTTTTTGTATTTAAATTAAAAAAATTGCCTTCAGCCTCTCAATATCAGGTAAAATGAAAATAATAGAATGAAAGGGCATTGTGGTAGTTAATTTAAAGTCGCAATGGATAATTTCGTAAAGAATTAAGATTTTACTAATAAGTTAAGTAAGCTCTAGAATTATTTAATTTATAAATAAGATCTTTCTAAAAACTTATTTTTAATACGCTTTTATTAGCTTCACTTGTAACTAACTAACTATGTAAGAAAATCTTGAAAATTAAATTTGGCCCACTTCCCGTTTTCCGATTGAGATGAAATTTTGTATGCACGTTTAGTTTAGATGACAATACATGGTTAGCTATGTGACGATCTCCTATCGACACTACTATTCAAGTTTTCAATAAAAGTTTTATCTAGTTTTAACACAAATTGATAAATTACAAAAAACAAAATTGTAACGTCCCCTGATTCTATTATTCTATTATTGTTCTATTATTGTGTACATTTCCAAGTATTGACGTTGCGTTTCGAAAGCAAAAATTATATGATATATGCAGGGGTGGGCAAAATACATGAAAATATGTATTTGAAATACAAAATACAGTATTTCAAATACATCAAACAGGTATAACAATTTGTTATGGGCGATTGTAAGTTCCACCGATCGGTCAAATCCTTTTTAATCCGACATGTAAGTTCCACCGGTCAGTTTTGGGTCACTACCTTGCAATGTGTAAGTTCCACCGGTCGGTCAATTAAGTCGAGGTTGTCAAAGTTATTAGTAATCTTTTAAGCCCTTTTAAGCTTTCATTGTGTTGTGAGAAATTAGTTTCATTTAAGTTGTTTAAAAAAATTGTGAGTTATGTTATGATGCAATTTCACTTACAATAAAATTAGTTCTAGGCAAGCTCCATAATATATCAAATTATATAGTCTATATTTCTATAATATCAAATATAGATTTCATGAGACGAAAATTATTCTGATGTTGTAAAATAAAACGCTGTGTAAGCACAACTAGCAAATAAACCACATTTTATTTTGATTTTATATATACAGGGTGTCTCAAAGGTAAGAGTCGGAATCTTGTTTTGACGCCATTCTATCAGTAGATACGTAATAATCGCAGAGAGAAATTAAATACAGCTCTAAATTTTCTTATTTATAATAAATAGAATCGATGGGGAGGGGTCTACTTTTAATTAGGTTGCCAACTTGTTATTGGTAATACAATTACAACATCTAATTATTATATAAGGAAAACATCAATGAATAATTATTATAGAAATACAAAAGAAGAACGAGAAATTAACCATCGCAAATAATACAAATTGCAAGAGATTACTTATTATTATCGAATACTATGAAAACACTTTCAGAAATATTGGGCGTTCGTGGTAATACATTGTTAGTGTACAAAAGATTCACATTTTATAAACAATCCGTGTTATCAAATAAAACTATACACTATACACCAAAGGAGAGGGAGAACTACGTGAGATTTCCAAAAAAATGATATACATAATCACACGGAAAATCAAGAAAAAATTGCTAAAATATTCGGATTATTTATTTCGCACGTATGTCGATGCAACTTCAGCATATCCTCCTGAGCTTTGGGCTGCAAATTCAGCTAGTATGTGTCGGACCACTAACGCCTGTGAGTCTTTTCACAATATGTTTAATTCGCAGTTTTATACTGCCCACCCACCATTATATACGTTTTTGGAGAAACTGAAAGAAATCCAAGCAGAAACATATATCAAACTTAACAGCGTTCACATAACTAAACATAGTAATTGTGATACTGCAAGGAAACGCAAACGGTTGGAGCATTTACTTCAATTATATTCCACCAAAGAAATTAACAGATTTCAATTTGTACAACATATTTCTAATCGCTTCTGTGAGATAAATGTGAATGAAAAGAGGGGGGGGACTAAAATATCTTTTATTTCATTTTAGATTAATATGTTACCTATATACTTTTCTTTTTAATAAAAATACATAATAAAACAATCACAGTTGAAATTTCTTAAAAAATTATATTTTTTTAACCTATTTTGAAGAATCAATTTTTGCAGTTTGAATTATCAATGCAATATTGCCATAATTACTATCACCGGCTTTGCGGGTCTTAATCCAGTAATACTTTAAGTTTCCACCGGTGGAACTTACATGTTACCTTTTTTACCAGCGGTGGAACTTACATGTTGACATCGGTAGCTTAGCAAAAAAAGCGGATTAAAAACTGACCATCGGTGGAACTTACCACCGTCCTTTGTTATACCTGGTTGGGAACAAAACAAATAACAAAGATATATGTAGATAAAGATGATTAAGTAAAAAGTTATTTTAAGAATAAAAAATATAAAATAAAATATTATAGTTTTAAAAAAACCAAAAAACACGCTTTATGACGCACTAAAAATTTTAAAATAATGTTTAATTCAATAAACTAATTCAAAAATCGTGGAGCTCTTTTTCAAAATTAATTAAAAGCCACATAACCAAAAAGCGCTCCACGATTTTTGAATTAGTTTATTGAATTAAACATTATTTTAAAATTTTTAGTGCGTCATAAAGCGTGTTTTTTGGTTTTTTTAAAACTATAATATTTACAGTTTAATTCATTTTTTACAAACTAAAAAAATTGTTTTTGCCAATTAAATTTTTGCAAGCAAAATCGCAAGAGTAAAAAAAAGAATGATTTTCAAAACAGTGAATAAAATGTATCTGTGGCAACCCTGTATTATAATTTCGTGTTTGAGCATAAACAATGCTCGCCAATCGCAGTGTGGCAAACACCATAAACAAAAGAGATAACTTGCCACCTAAAATAATTTTTTTTAATTAGCTAAAAGTTAAAAAAAACCTTCAATATAATTATTATGAATATCATTATATTCATGATTTTCTTTGGGTTAAAAAGTAGCATTTTAAAATTCTATTTGTTAAAAATTATTTACATAAAACAAAAAAATCGTTTCAAGAAAATTCAATTTTGATTGGCCTTCTTGCAGTCCCGATATCAATTCAATAGAGGATCTTTGGTTGGTGTTAAAAATAGAAGTAGGACCTTGTTCATATAAAAATTTAGACGAACTTTATAACGCAATAGAAGTCTCTCGGTATTTTATTGCTGTTGAGTATTGTCAAAAGCTGATTAATTCTATGAATTTTAGATGCTCAGAAATAATTAAAAAGATAGGATATCCAGTAAGATATTGATTTAAATTTTTTTAAAGAATGTTTTAATCGTCCTTGCTAATTACGTGTCACTTGCCCTTTTTTATTGTAATAAAATTTTGTATAAATTGTTTTTCACAACAAATAATTGCTTTCCGTATAATATTTTTTTATACCTTAAATTCCTAAATATACAGTTACTCGCATAAATACTTGCACACTCCTATGTTAACAATGTTAATTTGATGTTTTCAAGACGTTTTTTTTTATATAAAAATCGCTTTTACAGCAAAATTTTGTAGACATTTTTTGTTGCAAATTTCATTGCCTTAAATTTTGTTTTTATACATTTTTCTATTTTGTTGCACCGTTTCCGACTGAGAGCGACTTAAACAAGACTCGGTAAAATCAAAAAAATATTGTCATCTATATCTCGGAAACGGTGCATCATAATAAAAAAATGAATATGCAATTTTTCCTTGTAAATTTCATTCTCTACAGTTTTGTTCATATACATTTTTCTATTTGATCGCACCGTTTCCGAGATATAGATGACAATAGTTTTTGGATTTTACCGAGTCTTGTTTAAGTCGCTCTCAGTCGGAAACGGTGCAACAAAATAGAAAAATGTATATAAACAAAATTTAAGGCAATGAAATTTGCAACAAAAAATGTCTACAAAATTTTGCTGTAAAAGCGATTTTTATATAAAAAAAAAGTTTTGAAAACGTCAAATTAACATTGTTAACATAGGAGTGCCCGAGTATTTATGTGAGTAACTGTATACAGTTAAAACTCTCTAAATCAAACTCTCTTTAATTCGAAATATTCTCTAAATCAAATTATATATTTGATACGTGCAACCAAATAGAGTTTAGTGTGTTAAAATTATTCAGTAAATCAAATTTTTCAATTCGAACTCTCTTTAAATCAAATCGAATGTTAGGCATTTGATCTCAATTTTCATGTAATTTGCCTCTCTATAAATCAAATTTCATTTAAATGAGTGTGACTCGGCGTATGATGTAGGTATCTTGAAGAGTAAGCATTTCTTTAAACCCACAGTATCTATTTGATACGAGAAGACACTGACACAATCAGAACTTTATTTACATTTACATGTTTAACTACAAAATATTTAGTATTTATTTTTGTCATGTAAGAAAATGAATTTTTTTTCATATTATACGTGTTTTTTATAGTTTATAAACATTTTTATTATTTTTACCCGACTGCAACGAAGCCAATAAAGGAGGGTTACTTCCTATTTTATTTCTTACTCTCTAACTCGAACTCCCCCTAATTTGAATACAGTAGAATCCGCTTAATGTGATCACTTTGGGCCAAGACATTTCGATAACATTAACCGACTGATAACAATAAGCAAATTTTAGAAACGAAAAATTAGAAAATCTTAATTTACAGTGATTTTCGATAATTTCTACCTTCTGTTTTACAGAGAGATCGTTTCGCTTTTTCGTCGACATCATAAGAAAAGCAAGAATAAACTAAACTTATATTAAAATGCATGAAGCAAAGTGCACATTTAGCAAAATAAAAATAGGAACACGCCATGAAACGGCAAACATTATTCGTTTATGTATAGAAATTAAAACGAGTGCCTTGTTTTGTAAAGATATAAAATTTCAATGACAAATCAGAAAAATATACTTAGAAAAAGAGATAATTGTATTGAAAATTCCTTGAAAGTGATAATAGTAAGCGGCTTTTTGATCACATTATCCGGTGGTTTTGGTATGTAAACTAATTGAAGCGGCCCGGTCCCAGTCAAAATGATCACAAAAACCGACTGATAACATTATCTGTGATCACATTAAGAGGATTCTACTGTACATTTTAATGAATTATGAGAATTTGATTTAGAGAGTTTTGACTGTACATGTAAAGGAAGAAAAAAAGATAAATTTCCGCAATATATTGAATTGATACTAATTATTTGGCAGCCAGTGTGCACCGATAGTCAGTTGTTAATCTTTTTGATTTAGGGTAGTAACCGACAATCGCATGTGAATTGCACGAAGGATTAATCATTGTTTTCAAGACTGCACTGATAGTAAGTTTTTTATTTGTTAAAAATTTCTCCCATAAGATTACCTACTAACCATCGCAGTCCACATGTCCCAACCAAATCTAATGAAATCCACATGCCTATGGAACCCTTTAACTATCAGTGCAGTCCACAATTGTCCATCTAAACAACGTTGAGATTAAGTATTACTACAACACTTGAACATAAAATCTTGATTGTTAACTTTTAGTGAAAATATTTTGACGTTATAACTAAATGAGAAAAAAATTGAAAAACTTACCACTAGCTGCATTATCATCCTCATCTATATCTACACATCCATCACTCTGTTGTATCACAGACTTATTTACTATTGTTCCAAGAGTTAAATTCTGTTGTTGGCTATTTAATGCAGCATTTACATGTTGCTGCAACATCGTTGAAGCTAAATGTTGGGGTAAACTCATGGTAGCTGTAATGACAGGACCAGTAAGTACTTTATGCAATTGGTTTCCTTGCAAAGCTGTAGCAGGTACTTGAATTGTTAATACTCTTTGACCACCCTCAGTTCCTGGCTGAGGTGGAAGCGTTATTTGAATGGGCACCATTTTGGTTTCGACAACCTGAGCAATTGAGGTTTGTACATGATTATTTGGAGGTACCTGACCTACTACTTGTTTCAGCATTTGAGGAGGCTGTTGAGTTTTTGGAAAACCATTTGCACTATTTGGAACATCACCGACTTTTCTTATACCTAAAACATACAAAAAAAAATATTATTTTAAACATGCATCAAAACTATTTAATCATGCAGTAGATTTTTGTTTATTGCAATCATAAACATTCTAACATTAGTATGTTATTACTAATTTGATTATATATCAGTTAATCATCAGAATTTAGTGATATGTAGAAATTGTTTTTGTAACATTTTATATTAAAGCGATATGCAAGTATAATTTTACTAATTAATTAGAACTTCAAATTTAATTTGCAAAATAATTAAATGTACCTGTTTTGGAATCGACTTCACTATCTACAGCCTTAGTTGCTAATAATTTTGTTTCCCATGTTTGTTTTAATTCCTGCAATACTTGTTCATCCACACGTTCTTCAAGAAACAATTCCCGAACATTATTAATAACATCATCCATCACTTCCTGGTAAACTTTTAACTAAAACAAAATCAGGCAATGTAATTTCTTTAAAAAAACTTCAAGCAACAAGTTGCTGAAGAAATTATTTTTTTTTTATAAAGTTAATTTTATTTGCTAATTTATTACAAATTAATCAGATTTCAACATCTCCTCAACCACAAAATTTGAAATTACAATTTCCTGTACGAAATTGCAAGTCTTTCTAAATACTATTTAAAAAGTTAGGAGATATACAAATTTAACGATAGGTATATTTCTTATGAAAATATCTGGTATTGAACCTTCATGTTTTAGGTTAGAAATGTTACGGTAATTATTATTCACTTATTTGTTGAAAAAGGTGGCAGATTTTTGTTGATAAGGATTCCATAGGTAATCTAGAACTTATCGACGTTCTAAATCTTGAAAAATTAACTTACCACCGTTAATTTACATAACGATGAAGCCATTTTCGGCAAATTTTGACCTCCGTTTAATGTTCAGCACTTTTGCCTTCCTTGAAAAATAAATCACAACCCGTATCTTTTATACATTCGCTTGTAAGCCCCACACCACACTACTTTGCTTCGATCTGCGCTAAAAGGACATAAGCAACTACGTCATACAATTTCATTTAGCGCTACCTAGCAATACACACTTGGAACTTAGAAAGTTTATATTTTGCAAGTTTGCAAGTACAACAAGTTTTAGACTTAGATAACAGGTGGCGTGCAAATTTATATCGGTGTACAGTGACTTTATATCGGTGTACAGACACTGTACGAAAAAATATGTGAGCGCGTTCGGTTTGGAACAAACATTTTCATGAATAATTTTTTGAACAATTTAAAATATGTGACCTGGACTACGAAAAGGGATCTAACGTCGGAAAACTAATTTCCCGGTAAAACGCGTTTAAACATTTAAAGTATGTTTTTTTCTTTTTCTCTATAGGAAACGTTAAAAATGTGAAAAAAATTTTTTTTGATGATTTTTCATGTTTTTATGATTTTACATTTAACTTTGAGATTGATTTTTTGTGAAGTGAGTGCAGTGGCGGTGCTTGAGTAGCTAGGGCCCGTAAGCAAATTTACAAATCGCGCCCCTAAAAAAACAAAATATTAATTTTGAACTGAATGGCGAGTTTATTATTGAGAACATCACAATATTTTTTCTGAAGCAAATCACAGCATTGAACTGCTTCGATTTCTTTCATCTTTAAAATGATTCTCTCAATTTGAGAAAAACTCAAAACGAATCTCAAGGCGCTGTATTACAATGTCTAATGTAAAATAAAATACATTAATTTTAGACGAATCATCTGGATTTTGAAAATGGAAATCAGAAGCTAATTCATCAAAATATTTTTTCTTTTGATTGCCGTTTTATGGGGAAAGTAGGTTCGACTCCCCATTTTTTTGTTAAAACTTTTCCTTATCTATGGACAGTAGGGCCCCTTATGGTCCCGGGCCCCTAAGCATTGCTTACACTTGCTTATTTATATCACCGCCACTGAGTGAGTGATGAAAATAGAAACTTGTGGTTCGCGCCATTCGAAAGAGCGTCTTTTTTCCTATAAAAATCACCAAAAAAGAGAAAATTGATTTCTCCGACGTAAGGTCCCTTTTCATAGGCCAGGTCACATATGTAGAATTTGAGTTGGAATATGTGGTTGAGAGATTAGGCCACCCTAGGTACAGTGACTCTATAGACTATAGGCCTAGGCGGCTAGAGGGCCGAGCCCCCTAGTTATTATATTAAAAAAAATGGAAAAAACAGGAATTAATGAAATTTTAGCAGCGGCGGCTCATTAGAGAAGGCAAGGAAGGCTAATGCTCAATTTCATAAAACTTTTAACGAGCCGTTAAAGTTAACAGATGGTTTCTATTGGCTTGTCAGTACTGCGAGTTAATTTTCATTGGTTAGTTAAATTTAACGGCTTTTTAAAAGTTTTATAAAATTGGGCATTAATTTTTTCTGAAATTCAGGACTAGTATTGAACTAGTACAAATTTTCAAAAAAAGTAAAAAAGCGAATTTTAGAACGTGAGATCAATCAAAAGATGGATACTCCTGAGAAGAAAAAAATAAAGAAATTCGCGGGCCAGCGCAGAACCCGTAGCAATTAAATATAAATACATTAAAGACAAGCATGGGCCTCTATGGAGAGGAGAAGACGGGGCACTTACTTGCCTCTCCCTTCCCTGAAAAAATAATATGAAGTATTATTTTTGTAAATTAATATTATTTAATTTATTTTTGTTTAGCATTTTCAAATTTTTTTTATTTTACACCCCCCTTTGTTTTTTTCCGATTGTTCCGCTGTCGAGTACACATCGTGCGTGTTGAACCCCTTGCTTGTGACCGCACTCATTATATTACGCAACATTATGCAACAAATTAAAAAGTAAAAAAAGGCTAATATTTAAAAACGAGTTTCACCCCTTTCGAGTTGCACCTTTGGTGAGTTGGAGCTATCTAGGGGGATGTTTTTAGCGAGTCAGCGCTCGTCAAAACGGCCCGTAGCGCCCGGAGCGTCGGTTTTGACAAACGCAACCATGGCAATCGAGAATCCACCCTAAAAACGATGGTCGACAACTGAATACAAGTGCTACGTCTATCAGTAAAAGTATATTAATCCACGCGTACCGTCAATAGAACACTCGTGTTAGTGAAATCCCTATCTAAAATGCATGTAAAGTTTTGATTTTCAAATGCCGTTTTCCGAAAACTAATGGATAATCCGCAAAAATGTAATTACAAAAATGCTTAGAAAATTGTCCTCTTTCCAGTAGTGCAAAAGTCGATGCTCGATTCGTGGTGTAGATTAACTGACAGATCCCAAAATAAATTTTTTATATCGACGAATAATTTATTACTTACTGTGGTGTAAAATAAAATTTCAAAATTATCCATTGTCCCTAATATACCTCAAAATATGCTTAAAATAAATTCAAATTATATAATAAAATGCTTAGATGTGATTTACCTAATTTTTTCCAGAAAAACTACTTTGTCCAAAAATGAGACATATTTTTACTTATATACCGACAAAGTATAAGAAATAAGTTTTAAGATTTAAGTTTTTATTGCTTTATTGTTACTAGTTTACTGTAGATATTTACCTCTACTGTTTATGGCCAACAGCTGATAGATAAGCAAATAAATAACTTAAATGTCGCTATAAATGTTTTTTTAAGAAAAAACTGAAAGATTTTTAACAGTTTCAAAATCTAATTTCAACGTCGAATCTTAAAAGTTGTCTTAAAAATAATTGTTGTTAACCATATAAAATTAAAACTACATAAAAAAATGTTATGTGGCGTTATTTTGGGGCTCCTTATGGCCAAGAGCCCCCCCCTGCAATGCGGGGTTCTGCGCACCCTAGTTCCGCCACTGGATAGACAGTTGAACAGTACACTAAGTTTACATTTGACCAATTGAATTTAACATTAAACAAACGCCACCATACGACAGCAATTGTAACTACTCCATCAAGTATACTTTGAGTGTACCAAAGTGTCTTTTAACGTATGTTTATAGTGTTTTTTAAATTAATTTGGACACAGATAAGCAAAAAACAAAAAAAGCTTTTTTTTTTACAAAAAATTCAAAAATATAAAAACATAAAAATAAAAATTTTTTTCAAAGCTTCAGATTGTCGATGTGTAAGTCATAATAAGATGGATGGATGGTTTTGTGTAGTAGGAGACGGTTTAAGGGTGACAGCGTGCTGCCATAGCACAGCAGGGAGTGGAGTGCTGCTATGGCGCTTCTGATCTTTCTGTTAGTTACCTTGATGGGCGGACTCCAGTGGAGAACCTTGTCCAGAGTCACCCTCAAATATTTGGAGGTGTTTGTTCATGGGATTTCCGTACCGAATATCTTGAGGGAGGAAGACGGAGGTCGTTTCATTTTGAGGGAAAATTTGCGTTTGTGGGGATTGAATATGGCAGGGTTGTTGGTCTTTGAGAAGTTGGTTTCCGTACTTTTGGACGGCTTAACCTCTATCCGCCAGGTGGTGCGGAACCACTTCTCAAGATCCGAAGGTTCTTCGATCCGGGTTCAAGATCCGAAGATTCCGAAGATCTGAAGAAAAGAAGATTCCGAAGGCTGTTTGGAGACTGCCTAGGATGTCTTCGGCGTAAAAACCACATTTTGTTTGTCTTTCGCGGAAGAGGAGGTCATGTATATGAACAGTGAACAGGGCTGGGGCAAGGATTGAGCATTGGGGTACCGGCTGTCATGATTTTTAAACTAGATTTGGTGTCTCTGTGGCGACCATTATTGTATGATACCACTCAACAGATGGCGAAAATTCATATGATGGCGTCAACTTGGAGCAACCACCAAAAATCATCGGTCTTATCTACTCTGTAGGCTCGAGCATATCTACATAGATCGCTCGCCTCGCTAATCTACAAATTAAACGCGAATAAAATCTTGTGAACTGTTTTTTGAGAATTATTATTTTATTAGCCGTAAACGCTAAATCTCCAATCTTGACCCTGAAGTGTCTTTCTTTCACATAAGAAGCTATCTGGAACAGTTTATGGAGTACGCTCTCGTGCCATACCTTATCGAACGTATTGACAATGCCGAGAGAGAAGGCTCCGGGGGCAATGTTTAGTCGGGACTGTATGATCTTTTCAGCCAATTTCCTTATAGGGACCTAGGGAGGGAAGGAGGCTGATTGGTCGATAGGAAGAGGAGTTGCGGAGATTTTGATTGGGTTGTTTAATTATTACTAATTATTATGACGTAAACCACTTTCCATTTTCTTGGGAAGTGCCTATGGGAGAAAATAACGCTTGTGATGTTGAGGAACGCCATAATTCCCTCTTTGGAGGATTCACTTATTCCTTGGATTGTGATGTTGTCGGGGCTGAGAGCTTTCTTCTTATTGAGTTTTTCATGATGAAAGAGATATTTTGATAGCAAGTGAGAGAGATTGGGGGGAGGGGGGATAAACTGTGACCCCTCAAAAAAGGGATAATAGTGTGCTTTTAGAATATTTTTGCTAAAGCATTAAAATAGTGGAACATTAAAAAAAGTAAAGTTAAGATGCAAGGATACATATTTTGGCGTATACCTAACGTGACTATTTTTATTTTTACTCAAAACGGGACACTGTCAAAATTAGGGGAGTCTAGAGTCAATTGAAATAAAAAAATTAATATCTTTTCGAATTTTCAATATATCATTTTAAAAATTGGTTGAAATTAAAGTTGGTAATATATTTAAAAAAATTACGCAGTTACTGCGGACTACAAAAAAAATTTAATTAATAGAAAAATAATTTGAGATCAAATAAGAAATTCGTTTCAATTGACCCCGTACCCACAGGAAATTGAAACTGGTTATGTAAAATGATTCTCTAAAAACTGTAATAAAATGATATTTTGATAAACTTATATTTTCAATAAATATTAAGTAATATAATTATATAATACTAGCTAGTCGCCCGGCTTCGCTTGGGTTTCAATTTAATTGATAATTGAACTTTTCCATTATTGCAATTTAATTGATATGTGCGATTCGATTAATAAAAATCCCTAAAAATAAGCATGCGTTGCAATGCCTCTTTTGATATGAAATAGAAATTTGAAAAGTAAAACAAATTAAGTTTACAAAAATCACAATAATTACTCACTTTACATTTTATTCTTATTCATTTGTATTTAACCAATCAGGGGTGAATTTTAAACCTCGATTTTTACGTCTTTATTTGAATTTTGAAGGTTATTATAATAATACTGCATTAATGCATTAATTCCGGTAGAGCTATTGGAACGAAGTTCCTTAACGCGGCTTAAAAACTTTTACGGTAGGATCGAAACGGCAGAAATCGCCACGCATTTTATACCCAGTCGCCGCCATATTGGTTTATTGTTTTGTTTGTATCTGTGAAAAATCGTAATTATTTGATTTTGCACTTTTGCATGTCAAATTAATCATTTGCTTTATTAAAAAGTGTATTATAAAAATTTGACCAACGTGAGGTTCGAACCAAGGATGCCTAAACGTAGAAATTGGGATTCAAGCACTTAGGGAGCGTTCATAAACCACGTAGTTTGATTTTGACCTCTTTAGAACCCCTCCCTCCCATCATGTAGCTTAACGTAGCTTTTACCATGATACCCCCCCCCCTAGATGGAACGTAGTTTTTTTTTCTATAAAGTCCAGAAGACATTTTATGCTTTCTGTTAACAAAGCTATTTAAAAATTATTTGGTATAAAAAATGAATAACACCGATATTTGTTTTAAAAACAAATAGCGCATCTATATAAAATATAAATAAAAAAAATTCCAATACGGAAATAAATATCCATATTATGTTGTCGCTTATATTTTGCAAATTGCTTTCATAATAAATGAAGAAAACTACGTAGCTTGACTATAACCCCCCCGTACCCTCACGTAGCCCTGCGTAGCTTTCTACCTAACCCCTCCCCCCCCTTGGCCAAACCACGTAGTTTATGAACGCTTCCTTAATACATTTCGCCATAGAGAATTTCTCTAATGACATTATTTTAATTTGGCTTATCTGTAACGATTTGTGATTTAAACAATATTTTTTATATTATTTGATATAATAGATAATTTTATGTTTTCCGATAAAGAAGTATACTCACATGTCTTCGAAATATGACAGAAAAAATGATTTTAAATTATGAAAATAATATAGCGTAAGGCGTAAGGACTTCGTTCCAACCGAGTGTCCCACACCTCTTTTGATTTTTTTTTATATGTTGTACGGATTGATGCCCGGACTGATTTCCAGTAGTTTCCCAACAAAAATTCTTAAAAAAACAGACTTTATTTAGGTTTGCCAAATAGCGGTCGAAGTACGCTTTTGACAGAAAATTTATCCGATATTTTTTTAAAGTAGATCAAATTTGCTAATATTTAAGATTAACAAGAGATTTCTGGCTTCAGTAGTTTTCGAGTTACAGCTCTTCAAATATCAGCAAAATTTCCTAAAAATTGGGAAATTTAAGAATTTCAGCCACTTTCTGGACAATAAGAACCTCTATAACAACTATTAAACTAGAGTAAATTTGCTACAGTTTGACCAACAGGTGTCAAATAGATCACGAGATACAGCTTTTCAAGTTTTATACCCGGTTTCACAAAGGCTGAATAAAATTTAATCTATGATTAATGATTTTCAACAATATCGCAACAATAAATTTTCATTGTTGAAAACCTTTAATCATAAATTAAATTTTAATTAGCCTTTGTGTTTAGGAACTTTCCATGCCATGGGCGGAATTGTGTTTGTAACTTCTTACCAAGCAGTGATACCTAACAGCAATGTCATACAGGTCAAGAGGAACTCAATATCAGAACTTTAAAAAAACTTGGGGTAACATTGAATTACTAACGTTAAAAAAATTGACAATGCTGGCTTGAACAAAGTCATCATTGCAGATGTGCATGAGATGCAGACTTAAAAAAATGAGGTAATCCCTTCTGGAACAGATATCCTTTGGCTGTATGGCAAAGGTTCTAGTGTGGAAGTGTTTAGAATCCAGGGTTTAGAACCCTAGTTTAGAACCTAGTAGAATGGGTTCATGGAGAATGAAACCCAAGATGATCAATATCAACGTTCCAAAATTGTTTGTCTTTCATTCATCAGCAATCCTCCAACTCAATATGACACAATTTATACTGCTCTTCGACTCGCCAGTGTAAACAAGTGCTTTACGAAAACGTGTTTTGTCACTTTTGAACAGTCTCTGTATATCAAAGCATAATTTATAGTAAGAAACTGAAATGACTCTGCATTGAAGAATTACGTCTGGGAGGGTTTTACCTACCCATGCCCTTCATAAAAACCATTAAAGCCATCGTGGCTGGAAGCAACCTCAAAGAGCTCTCTAATACGGTGTATGCCAAAAACAGCATTAATGCAGTGCCTATTTTCGGTTTTAGTAGGCCCTAGGCCCATATACCTTCTGGGGCCCCCTCATAGGATTATGACCCGTTCTAAAAAAGTTAATGTTTATTTTAAAAGTGTAATTTTTGTTATCAGTTTATGTTTTTATTTTGGAAAGGACCTGTCTTGAACGTAAAGCTAGATACAGTGACTCGCTCGGAAAGTTACATTGCGGTTTCGTAAGCTAATCGCTAATTACAATATGCTTGGACAAAAACGCCTTTTTAAAAAGTAAAAAGATTTATTGCACAGGACTTTTTGTGTATCTGTCACAATCTGTGACTAACTACGATAGTCACTACAGTATAACACCGAGCAAAAAGCGTCTTACAAAGTTATGCCTTTCTATTTAATACATTTCTTATCATATGATAATGCATTTCTAAAAAGCTGTAATAAACAATAATTATAATATACATAAGATTAAGCCAGGTTATTGTAACTCGCTCGTTCTGATATATTGCTTACTCAACCGCAATGTATAACTTTCTTGAGCACTACTGTAAATAGCTATATCCGGTTTGGGCCATCAGTTTTGTACTAAGACGCTTCGTTTAAAAGATACGAAGTTCGCAAGAATAGTAAAAGAAATAAAATCTGAATTTTGTTAAACATTTTTTCCTTTAATTTAATTTATAACTCAAAATCCGTTGATTTTAGACAATAAGGAGTTATAACCTAATTTGTAGATAAACGAATGACATTTAAAAAAGTTATAATCCATTAAGCTTAAAAAATCAATAATATCGGAGCTATGGCCGTTTGAAATCAGAAATTCAAAAAATTGCTTTAAAGAGTAAAAGGTTTGGACTTAGATAAAAATTTTATTTGAAAATTTGTCTTAGAAAAGTATCCATTATCACCACCTCAAAGGTTTTCCACGGTCACGGAAACACCCTGTATATCTACTAATTAATTTTAAATTTTCCATGTTGGTAATAATGAAAGATATAATGATACATTTAGTTGATATTTCAGTTAATATTGTTAAGATAGGTAAGAACTTTTTTTTATAGTTATATCTTCTTCTATTCCACCTTGTAAATATAAATTCTCTAAGTTACATATAATAACTAATTTCTTAACATTGTTATTGCCTCTCGATGTTATCTTTAATGGTAAATTGATTTGTATTTGATTTTTACATTTTTTCAATAAGAAAGATATTTTTTAACATGTTGTATCGTAATCTATTGATGTAGCGGACACATTGGTCAATTAAATTGTAACAAATTTACATTAGTTTGAAAGTTATTAATTATTATACAGGTTTTTACTGTATGAATCTAGTATGTACATAATGTATGTAGAAGGTACGGAGCGAGGGGGAAATCTCTGGGGAAATTTGGTGTACAAGAAACGGGAAATCTTAGGAAATTTCAGGCAATCTTAGGAAATTCTAGGCAGTCTTAGGAAATCCGAAGAAATCTCGGGCAATCTTAGGTAGAATTTGGTGTACAAGAGACGGGAAATCTTAGGAAATTTCAGGAAATCTTAGGAAATTTTAGGCAATTTTAGGAAATCTCAGGCAATCTTAGGAAATCTCATGCAATCTTAGGAAATCCCAGAAAATCTTAGGAGATCTCAGGAAATTTTAGGAAATTCGAGAAAATCTTAGGAAATTTCAGGCAATCTCGGGAAATCCGAAGAAATCTAGATAAATCCCATAACTTAATGTTATGTTTCTGTTTCCTAATAGAAGGAAAAAAACGAAACGTTTCGCAGAAGAACACCGAAAGAACCTCAATAAGAAAAACCAGCAGAAATTGCTTTAGGCGAGTGGTGTCTTTTTAAAAGAGATGATCATAATGTAGACTCAGTTGCAGATTATTTAGTAGGGCGAATTTTAGCTTTCAAGTATCTTGACTTAAAGGGAAAGAAATCCCAATATTCATGGGAATCGGCTCAAACAGAAACTAGCGGCGATTGTAAGAAAATTGGTTGTTTGTGTTCGTGGTACACTGTTGACTCTGAAACATATTCTTTAAAACCCTCTAACGCAAAATTTATCAATATAAAAAACTATTTTGTGTCAGTTTTTGGTCCCATAATATGTGAACAAACAAAATGTCTAATATTAGAAGAAAGTGTTATACAATTTCTAAAAGATAAACATCCTAAGAAAAAATCTTTGTTGAGAACATTCCATCGTAAACGGTCGTAAATAAAATCAAAAAATTCCCGTTCTTCCGTATAATCCTTCAATCGAGCGATACTTCTTTCGTGCTTAATTTTCAAATTCTTTTTTCAAATCGTACTGATGTATTGTTCAAGCACAGTAGCGACTATAATTCGAGTATTTTTATTAATTTGTTTTATTGTTAGATGTATTAATGTCTCAAATATTACAATTCTTTTAAGTTTTAATGTTAAATTTGACTTTAATAATAATTATTTAAAAATCCAAGTGGGGTATATTAATATTAATATTATTATTATTAAAATTACTATTACTTATTTGTATTTGAAATTATTGAGTAATTATAAACGTAAAACTGTGAAAGAAAGTCTATTCTCTTAACCTTTAATTAGGTATGCGGGGTGGCCACAACAATCCACGTATTAATTTCTTTTTAAGGTTGTTACGAAGAGTAAATATTAAAACTCGTAAAAACTGCCATTTAAAAGTCTTAAATTTTATTATTTTTACATTTGGCTATATAATAATATCCAAAATAATGTGAATTTACTTACAATATAAAAAATGAGTGCAAATTATTACTGTAAATGTAAGTTTTTGTTGCTGTGTTGTGAGCACCCCACCTATCTACTTACGTTGCAAAATTCAACCTACCTAATTAAAGGTTAATGAAGCGAAATCCAAGGAAATTTTAGGTAATTCTAGGAAATCTTAAGAAATTTTAGGAAATTCAATGAAATCTTAGGAAATCTTAGGCAATCCAAAGAAATTTTAGGAAATCCAAGGAAATCTTAAGCAATTCAAGGAAATCTTAACAAATTTTAGGAAATCCCGGGAAATTTTAGGAAATCCAAGGAAATTTCATAAAAGTAAATCTGGTGTACAAAAATTTGGTCTGCGGTTTCCCCCTCGGTACGGAGCAAATAGTCAGTATGGCTGGAATTTCCAATTATGGGAAATTTAGCTGATTTTTGAAGAGCTGTAACTCAAAAACTACTGGAGCTAGAGAACTTTTTAAAATCTTAAATAGTAGCAAATTTGATCTACTTTAAAAAAGTATGGCATACATTTTCTATCAAAAGTGGACTTTGAACGCTATTTGGCAAAAAAACTACTGGAAATTGATTCGGGTATCAATCCGTACAACACATAAAAAAATTAGCTCTACCGGAATTAATGCACCTATTTTTACTATTTTCACTGGACTAGTAGTAGACAGGAAATAATTATAAAAATTTTAATATAACAATACATTTAAGAAGTTTTATGGCATGCGTATGGTTTTATCCATTCCTAATCACAGGTAATATTATATTTTTAAAATTAGGTTTCATAAATACTAAAAAGGCATATTGCATTTTGAATTTTTTTAATTAGTCCCAAATTGTTAATCGCAATCTATTGCTGGTATTTGTATAAAAATTTAATATTAAAAACATGTACTGATAAAATTTTGAAAATTACAATATGTCGTAAATAAATAAAATATTGTCATTTTACTATTAAATTTTATTTGATACTTATAAGAAATACACGCTAGGCTCAAATATTATTTAGTAATTGTCTCCGTATAATGTGGTAGTTGATGGAAAAAATATAAAACGATTACATTCACGATATAATTTTGTACAGTATTTTTTCGAAATAAATTGGATAAGTTCATAATTCTGTATGATGAGAAGGAAACTTTTTAAGAATCGCTTGATAGAGATTATAAAATGCATAAATACTAACTGTGATGATGACAAAGAGTGCCATTCCGAAAACCCAACTTAAAAAACTACCGTCTATAACACCGACACAACTTTTGGAATAACCTCTTTTATCGTAGTTTTCATCAGCCATTCTGCGTTCGGACATCATTCGCTTCATATGATTTAATCTTTTTCGTAATTCATCTACAGTTTCCTCGTGGTGCAAATCTAAAAGAAAAAAAATTAATATAAAAGGATAATTTTTATAATTTTGAATTACTGCTGTCATCCATTTTTATGTAATTTGTGCTGTTTATATGAAAACGAATCAAACGCGCGTGTATTGATTTTCAAAGTGGACCAACAGCATCCTATGAAAAAGTGTGAGGCAAAGGGTGAGAAGATTTGCTACCCCGACTCACTTGGCAACTTAATACGCGCGCGCGCTTATAATTTTACCTTTATTTTAACCATTTGCATGTTTTCTTGGAAGAAATTTAAAGTTTTTTTAGGAAAAATAGAAAATGTATTGATGGAGTAAGTTACTTTAAATGTTATTTGTTCATATAAATTGCGATAGTTATTGAAGTGAGTGTTACGCTATCGATTCTGTAAATTCACATCGAATAAATCAATTTGCAATAATATTATGACACACATTTACTGCTATATATAACTACAATTAAAAACAAGGTAAATTTGATAAGCAATACAAATGAAAAATTAGTAGTGAAACGTTAAAAAACTGATGAAGATATATCTATCGATTGGATGGTTCGCGAAATTGCAACTCCAAGCCCTTTGTGATGTACAGAGCGTCCAAGCATCCATG
Source organism: Cantharis rufa (assembly GCA_947369205.1). Classification (NCBI taxonomy): domain Eukaryota; kingdom Metazoa; phylum Arthropoda; class Insecta; order Coleoptera; family Cantharidae; genus Cantharis; species Cantharis rufa. The sequence continues at coordinate 14,544,624 of OX376309.1, read as the reverse complement.
TACGCAACAGGTCTATTAAATTTGCGTTCTCATATCAATGTGCGATGTAAGTGTTAACAATATTGTTGTGTAAGTAGATGATTTCAAATCGCGAGTGTTCGAGGGATGTTATATCGATCTGTTATGCGGAAAACGGCTCGGATGTTGGGGTCTAGGCACGTGTCTGTGTCCCTATACTCTTGTAGAATCCTTCAGTTGTCCTTTATTTTCTACCACTATTGATTTCTAAATGGGATGAGGAAGCCGCCCTTATGTTGAAGATTCCCGCACGTTTTAAACAATGTGACCTCAGTGTTTCCCTTGCGTTTGATTATTGTGACTGCATTGTCAACATGGGTACCCGCTCTGCTGCATGTAAGCAATTCTTTCTCTATACCTTTACCATGTTAGCCTGATATCTTATGTAATACACGATTTCAATGTATTCTATAGCATAACTGTTCAAATGTACTGTTACAACCTTCGGACAAAGTTCAAAACTTCTTTATTCAGTTACAGTAAAAATCCGCAGTCTCTACGATTTCCATCTTCGGCTTATGCAGGGAGCAATGCCACCCCCCTCTGGGATAGACATCGCAAACACTATCAAATATTTCACACAAACTTTGCTAAGTACTCATTAAATAATGCTATAAACAATTGTATATTTTTTATTATAATCTTTATCTTTCTAGCTGTTCTAAAAGATGTACCTAACTCTCCTCTTGAATTACTCAAAAATCCAGAAATGGATTCCGTTCGCATGGGACTTTTTCCTAGTTTAGATTACAAAGGTCTTTATAATTGTTTGATTCCGTTAATCGAAGTTGCTCCGCTTATTCAAAATGGGATACACAGTAAATTTAAATGTCACAGTTATTGCAATTATATACTAAACTGCTCTTTTTTAGATTTTGGAGAAGCTATTTTACAGTGCTTGGGATGTCTACTACCTTTTTTGGAACATGATTTTATCGATAATTTACCATACCTAACAGCTTCTTCCATTGCAGTTTTACCATCTTCTCTTCACCAAGACATAGTCAACTCTTTGTGCTTTTATATTTTACCTTTCACCATAAGTAAGTCTTTTTTAACAAGAACTACCTTCTAATGTAAAAATTGCCACTTCAACCTTTGCTCAAAATTTTTCAGAATACAAAGAAATTACAAAGTAAAATTTTTAATTAAAAGTAATTGCTACTGTGGTGCAAAAGTTGATAATTCCAAAAACTTTATTTGTACAATTGATATATTATGTATATTATTTTAAATGCCTTTACATATACTTTTAATTTGCCTTCTCTTCAACACTATTTTTTTAAATTCACAAGGGGAATTTTATTTTTAAAACTTTAAACTGGTAAATTAACAAACGATCAGACGAATTAATTGCAGAAAATATATTTAGAAATATTTCATGTGTCACAATTTTGCACATACAGGAAACTCTAGATTATAGTTCAAATTTTAGTAGACGCTGATTCTGCAAGTTGCGCATATTCTTGCACTTTGTTTAAGTTTTTAAGACAAATTTAAATTTACATTGTAATTTGATTATAAGTACGAATAAAATTTTTCTTCAAAATTTTCATATCAACTTAGATACATTTTATACATCTGCTTGTCATGTTTCCGTCAAATTTTTGGATATTTTTTTGGTATTATTATAAGACGAAACTCGAGGTAGTACTTCAACTTCAAAGTTTTAAAATCATACGTGTAATGTAGTCATTCGGTCTTAATTAAGAAATTGTTACTTTACATTTATGTTGTATAGTAATAGCCCATGCTTAGCTCTTGTATTCCGGATTTTTTTAATGGGAAAACATTTTAAAAATAAAAGAAAAAGAAGGAAGCGAATTTCAATGAATTGTATGTAGGGGAGAGTGGGGCAAAGCGGAATAATTTGATTCATTTTGGGATAAAACACTAGTATGCAAAAACGTGAGAAAAGTTATAATAAATTGTATTTATTGTCTTTATTTCTATTTATTAGTTGAAAATCACCTGTGAAGGAAAATGTAAAAACTGTAATCCACCCCTTTTCGGGTTTGGAATTGACACATTACCTAGTACAATGCAGGCTTGCGCCTATATCTTGCCTACTTTATGCTTGTCTTTACTATTGATGATGAGTCAACTGGTTTTCACATTTTTTCATGTGTTTTGGATTTCTATTAAAATGAAAATGAATTCTGTTTGTTTCCTCTTTAATTGTTTTTATATTTTTTTGTATGTAGAAACAAAACTTACAGCTTTGATTCAAATTTTTACAAATCAAAATAAAAACATCGTTTATATCAAATGTCCGAAACTTGGTTTGCAGAACCGACATAGGTACATTGATTATGTAATGTTAATCGAGAATAATTATGGACTAATTGTAATACTAATATCCAAGTTATAATTTTCGTTCTGCTTTGTCCGTCATTCTGCTTTGTCTCTCTTTCGCCTACGTATTATATTTTTGCTTTTTACTCTATTATCTTAATGTACCATTAGATAAATATATAGAAGGCAAACTGTATTGCTTCTGTTTGATATTTTTTAACCAAAAATTATTCTATTAAATTTTTTAAAAGTTTTCTTCAAAACTTGGTCTGGGATTTTATTAAAACCCCATTACGACAGTTTAAATTTTTGTATTTGTAAGTACACAAATGTAAATTTTGAACATAAAAAACAAGAATGCTGATTTATAAATTTCAAAAAATTATCTAAACTTTAATTAAAAAAACAAAAAACAAGATCCCAAGAAAAACCTATGACCTCCTTTCCTCATAGGAAAGGAGAGGTTCTTGGGGGTGCTAAGGTGCAGAAATATGTATTTATAATAAAATGTATGTTGCTCTTGAAAAAGTTAATATTTCATTTGAGGGAGAGGAAATTAACGCCTTTAACCCTCCTCTATTTCCATGATAATAGTCTTGTTCGGTTATAACGTACCTAAAAAAACGATTTATTTTGTTTATGACAACTGAGAATTTGTTATGAGCAGGTCCGTAGTGACTGGCAGGTATTACCCGTTACTCTGAATACCAATGGAAAAGACCATTTTGTAGAATCTCTTATAAAGGGTGTCCCATTATGATCGCCTATTTTGAAATTTGAAAGAAACGCAGTGTTTATTTGAAAAGTTCTGATGTTTTTATTTTAATAAAAAGTGTAAACATGGAGATTATGTATGAAATACATAATTGTGATGGCATAATAAGTGATGGCACTTGTTGGTCCTTTGGACAAAATTTTCGAAGACATTTTGGCATAGTGTCGGCTCAATTTCATCAACTGCGTGTCAAATCTCGTCTTGCAAATCAGAAATTATTCTTGGGTTATGGCATATATTGTTCCTTTCGGAAAACTCCAAAAAAATGGATTTTCATAATTTCTATGCATTATGCTCTCGTATAATTCATCATGACTAAACATCAATGTTCACACATGACAATCACCAAACAAAAAAATGTTGCTAAATTTAAAATAGGGCACCCGATATTTGCTTGAAACGGAAATTCGTAAAATCTAGGTGCGTTATAACCGGACATGACCGTATTATCAATATCATAAGTAAATGAAAAATGACTGAATCTATTTTAAATCCTACAGGGTGGATGGACCCTAGTTCCAGAATTTGTATTTGCTGAAATATGTTGTTGCTTTTACAAAATAAGGAAACCCGTATTGTTTTCTCAATCCAAAAATAAAAGTCCGAAGCCCGATAGCGGGATTTTAAGATTTCAAAATAAATAAAGTTATTCTCAAAAATTCGCTGTACAGCCTAAGAAAAATCGCTGTAAATTTGGTATTTTTGTAGCTTTGAATTGATTTATTTCTCTTACAAACAACATCGTACTTGAATTTTAAACATTTTAAAATTCAAAAAATCTACAAGATTAAAAATTTTTGCAATTTTTCTGGAAAGATTGCAATACTTGAAAGTTTTTTCTAATAAAACTAATTTTTTTCTAAAATTTTAATGTTTTTAGATAGACATGTACGCTACATAACCTACACGTATGTTATGTCTTCAAAATTTTAATATTTAGATTTATTATTAGTTTGGGAGATATTAATTTTTGAAATTTTGTAATTATTTAGCTGATAATTCTATATTCAATTATGTTTTGGCTGCATATTAAAATATCGAAATAATTAATATTATTTTCAAAAATTATATGTATTTTCAAGAATATCGGTGCTAATTTAGTAACTTTCGAGATTTTAGATTAATTTATTTTTCTCTTATGAGGAACATTGTACTTTTAAATATATAAAAATCTAAAAAAAGAAATGAAAATCGTTTGTTTCAAAAAATAATATCACGATGATAAATACCATATAATTTATTTTATACAGTATACAAAATATTTTGGTATTATTAATTTTTCGGTGGACGGGTGATCAAAAAGTTACAGGATCGGACAGATGAGGCTTATCAAGCCCATAGCGAAAAGACGTGAAAAACTTGTTCATTTCATCAAAAATTTTTTTTATAAATACAAACTATGCTTAGTTTTTGCAATATCAATAAATCGCGGTTACCGGGGGGGGGGGGGGCGGTCAAGCCTCCCTGAAAAGCATTTTTTTATGTGCTGTTTAGTTTTGAATGTTTACCATAAATGAAGTCTATTCTCAGTTAGGTCAAACCCTCCCAAACCAAAATCTTGCAACCGCCACTGATTCGCAGATAATTTTTCCTACTTTAGAATAATATAAATTTAAGACTGGGAGACGGCCCAAAATTAGCTAAATTGGTTATTCTCTTACAAACATATTCGTGTTTTATTTTTAAATCAACACCGATATACAGCATACAGTGAGTCAAAGGTCAGGGATAGTTGACATCCGGGTATTAGCCCTATTTAGCTTCTCCTATGTATACTAATACAACGTAATATTGTCTAATTAGCAACCAAACACAAATTTGCTTAGCAGTGAAAAGATATCGATTAAGACAAAACAAAAAAGTAATTTAGTTAATACCTTTAATTAATTTATGAAACATGGTCGGGACTGTAAATATTCTTCTACAGTGAGAGATTCTTCTGATTTGAGGAAGGTAAAACTTTCCGTTTTTTTTTTTAAATAAAATTTTTATCAGTTTCGTATTTAAATTTACTTGTTTTATTTAGGGTCAGTTTTATAACAGAAAATCAACCTCGAATCAGAGTTAACTCAGGGTTAACTTTGAGATCTCTAATTGGATCAACAGTGAGTTAATCTTGGATTAACTCTTGTGGGCAGGGCAAATGCCTCTCTTTCGAGAGAAGAATTAGATTTGTAAAGGTTTATTTCTAAAATAATTGTATTGTGGTATTATTATTACTTTTGCTCTACAAGGCAATAAATACAAAACGATATTTTATATCATAAAATATTATTACACTTACAGTGGTTCATAATGAAATCCGGACGCTCCTGTGTTAACAATGTAAATTTCCGGTTTTGAAGCCGTTTTTGGTATATAAAAATCAATTGTACAGAAAAACTTATAGAACGTTTTTTATTAAAAATTTAATTGCCTTCAATTTTATTACATACTTTTTTTTTATTTTGTGACGACGTTTCTGACTGACAGCGCTTAAACAAGACTCGGTAAAATACAAAAAATATTGTCATCTATATCTCGGAAACGGTGACACCAGATAGAAAAATGTATATAAACAAAAATGTATAGAATAACATTTACAAGAAAAAATGTCTAAAAAGTTTTGGTGTAAATTGATTTTTATATGCCAAAAACGGCTTCAAAACCTATTGTCCGGCGAACAGACAATAGGTTTTATCCATACAACTAATTTTCTTTCAATTTAAATTAAAAAATACAAAAGACAAAAGTTACTCGAAATAAAATTTTCTATCGAAATATAATTTTACATTTTATAAATATGATTCTATTTATAGGTATTTCCAAAATTAATTAAATCAAAATTGAATATTTTTGAAAAGGTATTTTTATTTAATTATTTCTTTACAGTTTTCTTTCTTTTCTATTATTAAAGCAAATACTGAATACAATAAAATAATAAAAAAAACTTTATATATTATTTACTATTGTACTTAAAATAATCAAAAATAAAAACAATAATAATTTAGAAAAACTAAAATTTTTATTTTGTTTAATTTTGAATGATTATAGCATACTAAACATTAAAAAAATCTAAATTCTCAACTGAATAGTAAATTTAAGTAGAACAACTTTTGTCTTGTAATTTTTCTGTAGGATTGATAATATAAAATAAGTCCCCCCTTAACTTAAATTGCTAATCTTTTAGATTTAAAAATTACTTCTCCAATTTTTGTTTAAGGTATGCCTTATTTTAAGGATAATTCCGGTAGCCTAAAATAGATATTTGAAATAAAAAAATTATTTGAAATTAATATAAATTTTAATTGTAGCTCGCAATAATGATCGTGAACATGAAGTATCTCAATCAGTTTCTGCAGTAATTATGATGATATTTCAATATTCAACAGATACAGCACATCACTGCCAATTGCTTGAATGCCTAATGATTTTAAAAAGGTCTATTTTAAAAGATATTTTAAGTGTTATTGCATATGGAACCAGCACTGCCAGATCATCAGCAGCAAAGTTATTATTTTATTATTGGCCAGCATTTAATCCAAATTTATTTGATAGAAAAGGTTTAATTTGTAAGTTAGGAGGTAATTATTATTTGTATTGTGGTTTAATGGTATACCTAATACATATTTTTTAATTTTTAAATTTAAGGAGATTCTGCATCTTTTGTTTGTCAAAGGGAAAATTGCCCTGGCGGGGGAAACTCTGAGGCCGCTAAAGTGTGTTACAACCATTGTATTGCTATAACATATGCGAGCGATAAACCACCACCATTGTATTTATGCATTGAATGTGCTAACGACATCCATAGAGAACATCCTAATCAACAATTTTTTGATATTTTACATCCTATGCAACAAGTTTCGATGGTTTGTGAAAATAAGGTAAACAAATGCAAACTTAGAATATAAAATAAATTTCAAAACCAATCCAGCCCACCGTTATTTGGTATTTAGAACAGTTGGCGGCCTTTAGGCCGCATTATATTCTTATTATAGCAGTATAGGATATTAATTTTAATTAAGATATCTGTTAATATATGCCTAACGCACAAAGAAGAATTGTAATAGAAACACCCAGGGGTGCTTTTTTGTATAAATAACAGTGGGTGAGTTCAGTATATAGACTTAGATACTTTTCCTCCAAGTTTACTATTAGCGGTGTTGGGTTTTAATATTAAATATTGCCAATGATCTTGAAACCAACTATAAAGTTCAATATTTTAATCAATTGTTGGTTTTTAGAATTGTCGATCTACAGATAAATCTGCAATGTCGATGTGTTTTTCGCAAGAATGTGTTAGTTATAATGGTAATCGTCCTATTAGATATTGTCAGCAATGCCACAATAATAGGCACAATAATCGAAGAGGTGGCGATCATATTTTTCATAAAAGCATACCCCCTACATGGAGTATGGATAAAGAAATGCAAAGTTACATGGTGGAAGCCGTTATAAGGTTTATAATTTCTGGAATTAATTGTAATAAATAACCAGGAATATTTTAGTTTATTGAAAGAATCTAAAATACCCACCAGTGAGGTTAAAGAAACTTCAGAAGTAAAAAACGTTACTACTCCTAATTCGGAAAGCAACATTACGATCGAAGAACGGCAATTACTTGGAAGGTATGGAGTTTGGTTACTTGTTGGAAGATGTACTCCAGATGATAATACACCTATAGATGTAATGGGTAGAATACTGGCAATGCTTTTTCATTGGTTTCATATGACCGCATATTCTTATGATGGTGAGCATTTTTGATTAAGATCAAAATTTGTATTTTTGGAATTGCAAAATTTGCAGGTAACGAAGAAAGTACTTTAGAAAAACTCAAAATAGAAAATGTTTGCGGTTGGTTGAAAGATTTGAGTAAAACTCATTATAAATTATTTATTTCTTGCCTTTTACCTCATCCTCCGGAATATGCTCGAGTTGGAGGACATTGGTAAGCACCTTCAAATACAATTTTATTTTTTACATTTGTTTTATTATAAGGGACACTTTGGCGTCACGCACTTCACATTTAAAAGATGGGTTGAATCGTTTATTTTGTTTGATTCCATATGAAATAATAACACAGGAAATTTGGGATTATATTATGCCACATTGGATGGAAGCAATAGTTAATGATGTACCTGAAAAAGAATTATCCGAATTAAGAATTATTTTAAGTAAAATTTTGGATATCGATATGAGTCCGCTAGGTTTTAATGCTTGGGAGATGTACCATTTTGTTGCCATTAGGTTTGAGAAAACTACTGCAAAAGTTCAAGAGCAAGCGTTACATTGGTTACAGGTTTTTATTAAATTTTTTGTTAATTATTTTTCCATCTTATCTTGTAATTTACACAGATTTTAACAATGTTGGAATTGGTTATACCACTACACTTATTATTTTCCATATTTGGGGATGGAGTTAGAATTATGAAAAAAGGGGTGCAACAAGACACAAAAGAAAAACCTTTAAAACCCCAAAAACTAGAGCCTAATGATGGACCAAGACATAGTTTAATATGTAATTGGATTTTTAAATAAATATTAGCAATAATTAGGTATATTTTAGCTCCCGTAGTTGAAGATTGCGATTCGGGGAATACCTCATTATCTGACGATGAGGGTCGGTTATCTCAGCACACCGAATTCGAATCCGATACAGAACACAATTTATTTTGTTGCATTTTAATGCTCGATATCTTATTAAAACAAATGGAAATGCAAAATATTGATAAGCACACAGGTTTGAATTCGACATTATGTCGTGATGTTTGCAAATTGTTAAAATGTATGGTTACTGCAACCTGGATAGGTAGTCACATTTGCAATGCGAGATCAGAATGTGGATATTGCGAATCGAGTATAATGTGGCATCAACTATGTTTGCAATTAATAAAATATTTGTCTCCCGAATATCCTGCGCATCCACCTGACGTAAGTACAAAGTTTTATTTTCAGTCATAGTATAGCAAATTTGCAAAAGAAATTTAGAACATAATATTTTCGTAGACCATAATTGGATAAACTTGAATTTGTTATACTATACCCATATATTGATGTTAGGAACAGTTAAATTTTATGCTCATCTATTCTTTGCACATTTAAGAATGTAGTAAAAATGGTCCTGTGTTGGAGTTCGATCGATGTTTTTTTTGTTGATTGCTACATTTACCCCCTTTTAGAAGCAATATAGCTACCACAGGAGACCTCGGACAGCTACGTTAACAGAATTTTTACTACACGACCTAAATATCAAAAATATTAATGGAAGAGAAATACATAAATCACTTAAATATACTTGACGAGTTCCACAACTTAGAGAAGTAATTAATATTTTGCTCGAAGCAGATATTTAAATTTTTCAAGTTTTATTTTAATTGAGAAAATCGCAAGGAAAAAGCATTTAAAATAGATTTATTAAAAGTTTTTTTAATACAAAAACACAGACATTATACTTACTTTACTTAATTTACTAAATTTTGATTTTGTTATACCAATTCTTAATAAAATTTATTATTATTATTATTTTTTTGCTTATATAGCTTCCTATTGAAGAGCATAGTGAAGATGGCCATAGTCGTAAAAGTCCTCCAGAAAGTGATAAGAAGGAAGCAAAATCGGATATGGTTATGAGTATTCCATTGCCAGAAGTTCATACAGTCGGAGGAGTGCTAGTACATATGCCACACGTGTGTTCTGTACGAAATGTAGCTATTACCGAGCCAAAATACTAATTGCTGATATTTTTGGCTTTGTAGTGACCTTGAGCATGCTAAATAAGTGTTCAATTTAGTTACCTTAATGTTTTATCAAGGATGTTGTTCTGTATGTTCCATTTTATAGATAATGACCGCTACCGTGGAAACTGTTTCTGAACAATTGGATTTGGCTGCGATTATACCAGCCGAAAAAGTTGTATCTGCAGTTGCACGAGCTATTACACTATCAGATTCTGATGTCGGTAAGTGTGTTTTACATAAAATGAAGAAAAAGAAAAATAAACCATGTTTTAGCAACTGCTACAGCACAAATTGCTAAACCACAAGTTATGAATGAAAATGACGAACCGGTTGAACCGGGTCCAGATGAAGATTTAAACAATTTTTGGCACACTTCGTTAGGCAAATTTAAGTTTGCAGTTGTAGATTTACCAGAACAATTGCAATATATTTACGAACTACTTATGGTAATTAAGAAAATATATTATTTAATTATAGTTCTTTCCACTGTACAACGCGTGGACCGTAATACAGTGAACCTAAAAGCCAAAAAGGTGGAAATTCACATTATGAAAATTATTATTTCTTCAGGACATCCATTTTTTTGAACATTTTTTGAAAATTTTATTTCCAACAAAAAGTGCACTCGAATAACGTAGTCCTTCAAATTTTTAACTCTATTATATAATTTCCAATTTAATTTTATTATAAACATCCATATTATTTTCTTATATTCAAAATTCCAATTAGTTCAACAGATTATCCAACCAATTAATTAATTTTATAATTTTTACCTCTATAAATATCCAAATCAACCAAATTCCCATCTTCGTGCAAAATTATCTACAAAAAATAAATAAAAATCTTACTCACGCAAATTAAACATTTTATTCTCCAAATAGAGGATCAAATTTTAAAATTTTCCGTCCACTTTGACGGACCTGGAAAAAGCAAATTTACAATAAATATTCGTACCAACATAAAGTTATTGGCGCGAATAACAATTCAAATATTTTCAAATTTACTAAATATTTATAACAAAATTAAATTTAAATTTACAAAACAATTATAACAAAATTTCATATTTACAATTAAAACAAAATTCAAATACAAAAATAAATTTAAAATTCAAAATTAAAAAAATTGATTTTTGGAACACGACAATGTATTTATATTTCAAAAATTTCACAACAATTACATATTAAATATGAACTTATTAAATTAATATTTGTATAAAAACCTGCTTAGACACCTGAAGATAGATTCCTCGCACGAAACATGTCGTGCTAATTAAATATTAATATTATATTCCAAATTTACATACTAAGCTTAGGCTCTGACGATGCGCACGAAACTGGTCGGCTTTAATAAACATAAATCTGCAGAAGAGTGGTTGCTTTTAATTAATTAGAATTTACCTGCAGCTAAAAGATAACAAATCGAAATATCCACTTTGTCAGGATTTTGTTACAGAATTACACCTGAATATGGGAAAATAGTATCATGATAAATCAGTTTTTGAAATTACTTTTTACCATTGTAACGGATAATAATAGAAAGTTGCGTCAAATCTCTTTTGCTTACAATAGAAATCAAAAGTCTGTAATAAAAAATGAAAAAAAAAAACAGATTTACCATGATATTCCTCTGGATTCGGGTGTAAAGACCACTAAATGTATGTACAGGGTGGTTTATTTGTTGATAGTTTTATAATATAGTCAACAAGCATTAATTGAGTTAGAACAAATAGCATGATAATATTTACAATACGCAATTTTCCTGTAGAAAAAATTTGTTGTCAATTTAATAACAGTTGTCGGATTATACGAGCAACCACATCTAGTAGTTAAAATGATTGTATATTTTAGTAAGAATATCTCAATTTATGTTGATTTATAAAAATCACATACCACATAGTTAATATAACGAAACACCCGCACTTAAGATCCAATTTCATTCAATATTATTACTACTGGATGTGGTGGTCCGTATAATCCAATAACTGTTGTTAAATTATTAACAACAAATATTTTTTACTGTGTATGCACTTATCCAAATGTTTAACCTTCATGGTGATCTACTTTTTTAAAACTATTTAGTAAAACTCTCATTGTGATCTTTTGAATCTGACCTGTTCGTTCAAAAATAAAATTTCGAAAATTTTAAAATTTGAAGTCCTTAATAGGACAGGTGTTTATAAAATAAAAGAACGTTCCCTATAGAAATGTAAGCAATAAATTTGTAATTTTATAGAATTTTATAAAATACAGTCGAACAAATGTGTGTAGAATAAAATTCTACAGACCAATTGAACAAATGGTCAGTCGCATAAATGTCAAGTCAAACAAAAGCAGTCGAATAACTGTTAGTCGAAGAAAATTTCGGATACGACAGTGTAGATTTGTATAACTAATAGCACCTAGGACACCTTCTGATAAATCAAATTTTGCTACGAAGTAATATCACACAAAAATACAAATTGTGGAAAAAATTTGTCACGGTCAGTAAAATGTCACTTTATAGCAGAAAATTAAAATTGTTCGTAGGCCCCATGTCCTATGCAGATTCCAACATTTGATACAATATTAAATATGCAAAATATTGTTTTTGTTTATTGTTGTTTCATTGTTTTATTTATTAGTTTATCGATAAGTTTACTTTATTTTTTTTATTTTACAGGAAGTTTCAAAAGTTGAAAAACCAGATATCTTGTACTACATGTTGCAATGTCTAAAAATTTTGTGTTTACATGGAGATGCTTGTACAAAAGCTTCAAAAGAGCAAAGAGGTTTTTTCATTTGGTGCCAAGAAAACTTACTAATCAAAAAGTGTATATGTTTTTTCTTGCATTTCTTAAATTTTACATATATTGTTTTTAGTTTGTGGAATTTATGTAATTCAGAACATTCTCATATCAGTCAAGAAGCTGTACCTTTAATATTGCATTGCATAACATTACCAGCAGGTTCTGATGTGTTTTGGCGCGTTATTCAAGAAGCATTTCACGATGCGGACTGGAGAGTTAGATTTGTTGCAGTGGAACGTGTAACCATAATTGCTCGCTTTATGGATTCAACTCCTCTTAGAAATGTTCCATCACTACAAGCAGCATTAGCAAATGCTTTTTGCTATTTAATTTCGAGCATGGATGACAGTAACGTCTACGTAGCGCAAAGATCCACATTATATTTGGGAACAATTCACGATGCAGCAGTAAAAGTAATATAATCTTTTTAGTTATTCCTAAAAATTACGCTCTTTTTAATAGTCTTTGATAATGTGTCTCGAAACGCAATTCGACACCGTTATTGTTGATCGACCAATGGTTCTTCAATCTTTGTACCAACTCCATAACTCATTAAGTGAACGAAAAACTCTAACGTGGGAGTTTTTCTTAAATAGATTTGATACGTTGTTCCTTGAAGCTCAAATAAGTTTAGAAAAATCTGGAGATATTCCTTATTTGCGAGGTAATTATTAAAAATAAAGTAATAATAAATGTATAGCAATAATATTTTGAATAAGTAAAGTGGAAACAATAGTTATTTTTATCACTAAGCTTGAAACTGAATTTTTCCGAGTACGAGTTTTTTTTTTACAGGCCGAGGCGCATTATCCGAGGCCTGTATTTACGAATACTGGGAAAACAGATTTCTGCCTCACGATAAACGTAATTTTTTACGCCGACTTCTATAATTTGTTACATAAAATTTAATTATTTTTTTAAATATTTGGTATTAGGGATTTTTTCTGTTGTTGGTAGTAACACATTTGAATTCAAAATTTTGTATTGTGTTATAAAATTGCGGCTGTGGATATTCCAGCGCACATTAAAGATGCGGCAGAAGGGATTATTGGTATAGCTGTATTATAATTGCATTAAAGAGTGCCTTTTATCCCAAAAATTTGTAATACTTATTTAATTTAATTCAATTTAACGTACAAAATATAAGCAAGAATACCAACATCTTATAAAATAATCACTGTTGTATTCAAACGCTAGGCTAGAAAACCAGCTTTTTACGCCGCATTTAAAATATGCAATTGAACAGGACTTATCTTATAGGGGCGTAAAATGTATTTATAACGAATTTCGCTGTTTTGCAAATGGTTTTAAATTTTAGATTTGAGAAATTCTGACGTAAATAGTGAAATATTTATTCGAAAAGTTCATCGAGCACAGGAAGCTATATCGCAGTCTGATGGGAGTGGTGCAAGTTCGGCAAAAACTTTGAGTGCCAGCTTTGGAACAAAGTGGCCGTACAAGAGAACCATGTCTGCCCCGGCATCCATTGTTGTTCCAAGGCAAGAAGTCAAAGGTGAAAATGAAGTTTTGGAATTATCCAAATTACAATATTGCTTTTTAGAATCTAAAGAGAAAGTATATAATAGACAATATTCAGCACCAATTTTAAAAAGGAAAAGTTCACGTTTTGGACTCGGTCAGTTTCTAGGCACTAGTTACAGTATCCCAGGTAGAAACTAGATGTAGTGTCTTGCTGTAGTGGGCGCATGAATGTACGTAAGTTTTTAAATAATTGGATTACAATTTTTCTAGAGAAACAATTATTTAGTTTTAATTATCTGATGTGTTTGTAAGTAAAAAAAAACTTTAATTTATGAAAGCTGCACGTGCATGATATTTAGCTCAAATATACTATTAACATTGTTACATTGTTTTCTTACAGATGGCCATATGCACTCACTCAATATAACCGACGACCAAAATATAATAGGATTTTTGCAAAGGATTATCGACCTAGAAGAAGCTGATAAAGAAACAATGCATCTACTCATCTTTCTGTTAATGCAATTTTTATCAAGATCTGATCAAGCCTTACCACCGTCTGCGGAAAGTAGAAGTTCACAAAATTCCCAAACTATTGTATTGCGTCATTTACATCTTTTATTGGGATTTAGCCAAAATGACAGAGGAATCTATGTTTCTCCCCAAAGACTGAGATCTTCTCCAGCATTTAGTGCTTATCTATCAAACCTACCCCAGTTATTAGATCAAAACCATTTAATGGGCCAATATCTACTATCAAATTCTTTAATTTTATTACAATATCTTCCTTCACCACATTACTTTGCAAGCAGTATAGATTTTCAACAACCGACTTATAGTTTGTGGGCCTTAGAACCTCACTGCAGGAGAAGTTGGCTAATGTCGTTAGTGGTTCTGTTGTATAAGGTAAATAATTGTGATTTTTCCTTAAAAAATAAATGAAAAACATCATTTTACAGTATCAATACAGCCAGCAGCCGCTGTGTATGCAGTTAAATTCATTAATAAAAATTGTATTGAATACTCTTGATTCTCAACATCATCATTGTCGTAGAATACCAGCAACTGTAATAATGGGAGCTCCTCCTTCACGTTCCAGGGGTTATTTTTCAATATTTTGTAGTTCAAATATTTTATTTATAATTTTATTTTTGTTAGATGTAAGTCAGCCATCATTGGGAACAGATAATGAACACGAACGATTGATGACTCCTCCTTTATCACCGATGTATTCTTTAGACGGTCAATCAATTCATATTTCTTCCAAAGTTGGCAAAATGCAGGCTATCTATGCAAAACCATCATCTACAACTAGCATGGAAACCCATTGGGAAGAAACTCAACAACCGGAAAAGAAATGGGATAAGAGTATCAAAAAAGCTTCAGATTGTGAATTGGACGACTCAGAATCTGAACTACTTGCTATCCCGGAAAGTGATGTATCTGACAGTACATTACAAGGAAGTGGACAAGTACGTTGCGTATTTATATCTTAATTTCAATAAGCAACTATGGTATTATTTTAGGATTCATTTGAAGAAGTGATGGAGGAATCTTGTTATACTTTGCAACCAAAAAATGGAAAAACGTATTCGATTGCAAAATTAAATGGTAATTCTGATTATTCTAATAAGCCTGATACATTCATGATTCGTGCATTTAAAGGATCACTTGAAAACCGACCAAAATGGTTTATTGGAAGTGAGGAAGAATCTTTAAAACCAATTGGAAATAAAAAATGCGAAATAAAAGACAAAAGTTTATCTGAATTACAAAATTCGGTTGGACATAAATGGTTTGTATCAGATAATTCAAAAAATTGTGTTTCGAAAACATCCTTGGGTACCAGTAGTTTAGCTAGCACTTTAGCTATAGTAGCAGGTGTACCAAATATACAAATGGCAATGGCTAAAACAGTAACAACAGATTCACATCGCCAAGTTACTTCGACAGCGGTAGACGCACAACACATCAGTAAACCAACACCTATGGGAACACACAAAAAAATTGTAAGAACCAACACATCTTCACTGTCAGATTGTGAGGACTGTTTTAAAAATATCCAAAGCACTGCAACAATTCTACCAGCGCCTTCTGTAGAGAGACTTTTACCGATAGGATCTTCCAGATCTTCAGGTATTGATTTTTTCACCAAAACCCACAGGATGCATTAGTACAATTATAATATGTTTTAGTATTAAAATGTTCAACTCAAATACTTTTTGAAGATGCGAATTCTCGTTCACCAGAGTCACCACTTTCAAAAATGGATATAATGATTTTAGGTAATTTACTTTTGGGGAATAGTTGGAAGGGTATCTCTGAAATTATTCGTTTTAGATTCTCCACAAGATTCCGTATTTTTACCAAGTATAGATTCACAGCTAGAAATACCTAGGCAAGAAAGGTTGTTGCCTATTGGCCAACAAAATAAAGATGTATCGCAATTAATTGATAAAGTAAAATTGGCTTTGGGCATTAACAATGAAAGCTCAAAATCTACAGAAGTGCAAAAAAGACGAGAAGGAGATGAAGCTCCAATAGTTCACAGTCCACGACGATTAATAAAACAAGTCGCTCTGGAGAGTCCGCCTAACCAAGGAGATCTAGAAAATAATATTTGCAAAGATTTCAATCTTGATAACAAAAGTATGTTTAGTAGGTAACTAAAAAATTATTTAAAAAAACTTAATTTTTTAAAAATTAGATATCATTTTGACACAAAGACAAAAAGCCAGAAAAGCGGGGATATTTTCAATCGGAGCTCATGTTTTGGGAAACACGAAAAAAATTGGATCTTGGTTCAGTCCACAAATGTCACCAAAATTAGAAAATTTTGATTTGAAACAAAGCGCTTTTAGAATTGGGGATGAATGCATCAGTGAAAGGTGTTCCGAATGTGGAACAATCAAAGAAGAATATAGCGATGAAGAAATCGGTCTTTGCATTGTTACACTAGGGACCTTTATTCATAGGGAACCAGCATTAGCAGCACCTCTGTTGCCAGAAATTTTGAGCATAGTTTCCAAGTAAGTCAAAAACTGCTTGATAATTTTCTCAACTAAAATATTTAAATTTTAAGAGTTACAACATATGCAATGTATCCTTGGCAAAATGAAAGCAGCATTCATTTACCTGGCGGAGCTGTTAGTGTGGCTCATCAGTTTTTGCGATGTGTCTTGCATCAACTTGCACCAAACGGAATATTTACTCAAATGTTTCAAACGCATGTCAATGGTAAGTTATGTTTAAACAGACTAAAATTGAAAATTTGTTTGTGCTGTCCAAAAATTTGAAATCAATCAATTTTAGATACTGCAAGGATGCAATTTTTTAAAAGCGTAACTCAATCTTTAACGGATTTTAATGAACTTAATCCAATTGCACCATTGCAATATTTACTCGAGGTAAGTCAAATATTATAGAACTTTTTCAAATCAAAGTCAAATTAACCTTTACCAGCTTTCGGAACCCAAGTTGTAAGTTCGTTTGCTTAGGTGGTTGGTTGTTATGCAACTATAAAATAATAAAATGCTGGTTTTTCTGTGTGCAATGTGAAATTAATAAAACATGAAAATAAAGGAAAAAAATAATAATGCAAAATATCATAACAGTTACAAAATATATTACAAAAAAAATTGTAAAATTCGAAAAACTCATATCTTAATACATAAAATCCCAGCCCGCTGCTGCTGCTCCTGCTGCTCCAGCGTGTCACTTTTTGGCAACAATCTGATTGGTCGATTTTTTTACCAACCGAAAAATATATTAAATCCCCACCACCAGGTAAAGAAAGTCCCCCTGGGACGAGTTGCACATCAATCGAGTTTCCAACCAATCGGGTCTAGATGCCCGTCCGTGGACGGGCTTTCCAGCTAGTTTATTTATAATTAATAATGCCAGATGGTAAATTTCAAAATTTGGTTAATAATTTTCGTGAACAAACTGCGAACTAAATTACATTTTTAGTGGCTTAATCTTAATTAATTTTTTATTTTTCAGACATTAAATTCGAAAAAAACTCTGCCTATAGAAACCCTACCAATAATTTTAGAAAATATGGCTTGTTATTTTGAATGTTTACCTATAGAAGCAGGAATAAGTTCAACATCGGCGTTGTGGGGAACCGTTTTGTTGCAACTCGAAAATCTGTATCGACGAATTATATTATTTTTAAATACTTTAGAAGAAATTAATCCATTATTAAAAATTATGGTTTGCGTTTTGAAAATTCCAATAATATCGCAGTATAAGGTTAATATTGAAGATAAGGGTATTTAAAAAATATAAATCGAACTTTTTTATAGGGTTTATTGGAACCATTTTCTAAAGTTTTAAGTTGTGCCATTCAATCTCATTTTCTCAAATATAATTATTTAGTTGACGTATGCTATTTGTGTAACAGAGTATTTACCAAGGTAAGATTTAAAATCCATTTAAACTTCTGTTTCTACTGTATCTGATTTCAGGAGCGTGATAAATTAATACTTAGTCGTATGGTGGTATTTGAATTAGTTCAAGCTCTAAAATTTAAAATATCAATACCAGATTCAAATTTTTTAATTCTAATTAGTTTAATTTTACACGTAAGTATTTCCGTGCAATTAATGCAAGCGGTCACTAAAAACAGAAATGAGAGATTATTAAGTTGTAACGAGCACAAGCAACTGTTGCAATTTACTTTTTCATTAAAAATACTTCATTTCGATAAATTTGTTCATTTCATTACCAAAATTTTACGTTGCGACTTAATTCTTTTGACTGGCTTTCGCTGCGTAAACAACAACAGTGAGCAAAATCTGGGTTAACTTGAACCTGAGCCTTATGCAACTGGCCATTACTTATTATTAAATTTTAATTATTTATTACTTTAGGATGCTGGAGGTTCAATACCAGTAAGCGTGGTTGTGAAGGATTCTTTACCATGCTTTAACGAAATCGGTCCACTTTACAATACAAACATCGCAGAATGTATGCGTGTCCATCTGGGCGATGTTGTTGAATTTTTAACTGATTTTCATAGTCTTACAAAAATGAAGGTAAATAAAATATTAAAACAATTTTAAAGTTGAAGTTGAACCGCTGATTTTAGAGCTATTGCAAAGGAATTAGCGTTGGTTTAAATGAAGACACAATAGGTGGTATTATAAAAGGAGCAATTGCCCAATATTTAGCTTTAGAAATTACCAAAGGTAATGGACGTGATAATCGGGCCGTAACCAGATACTTCCCTTGGTTATACAGTGCATCTTCAACACAGCAATCGTAAGTTTACTCTAATTGTAAAAATTATATGTATTTCTAATTTAATTCTTTTCAGATCGCGAGAGTTTTTGGAATGCATAAGTCATATCCGTCTCTTATCCTGGTTAATTTTGGGTTCATTAACACACAGTGCATTACATGGAATTGGTTCAAACAATAATTTATGCCAACCAATTCCTCAAGAAGCTTCTTGTCAAATAGCCGACCATATTCAAGTAATAATGGCTGGATTTTCTGATCAACCTAAAACTTCCGTCCTACACATGTCTTCCTTATTTCATACATTTATTTTATGTCAGGTAAAAACATAATTTTGTAACGATTTCTATTTTGCCTAAAATATAATTATAGCTATGGACCGTATATTTAGAGCAAGGACTAAACAATTACTTACCGATAAGTGAACCGTATAATGTTACCATGAATATATTATTTGATTTTTGGGGAAAAATTACACCATGCATATTACAACTAGTTCAGCAATCTAAATTGGTAAATGTTTTTTGGAATGATTTTTTCTTTTATTTAAATTTTATTTCTTTTAGTTAAGTGAAATTGTTAGCATTCATTTCTTGAATATGTTAGAAGCCCTACTTGAATGTCACTCAACATTAGTTGGAAAATTATTACCATTGTGGACACCAGTGCTCAGCTCAAATCACCTTCAAGTAAGAAAATTACATCTTTTAGAATTTATTGATTGATTAATTAATTTATAGCTACCAGGTCATTTACAAGTACGTCTACAAACCTGTCGTAACTTCCCACCAAATACGCACATAGAAGTCTTACCAAGCAGGACCAAATTTACTTTAAATAATCCAATATTGTTAAAATGGTTACAGAGATTACAGTTTAGAATGGGACAAATTGAGTTACAGTCTTCTGCTGTAATTCATTTCTATTCATTGTAGTTGTTATTTACAGTTATGTGATGTAAATAATGTAAAAATAAATTTATTACAAGTTTTTCTTGCTTATTACAATTATTATTATTAAACATATTGAATATATCGATATTCAATCATTGATTACAATTATTACAAATATCATTGTTTAGATAGCTACAGCCACTGATGGCTTTATTATTAAAATTAACATTATTATTATGAGAGTTTTATTTTTTTCTTTAATTTAAACTCATTGTCGCTCAGAAACGATGCTACAAAATAGAAAAATAATTATAAACAAATATGAAGGAAAAAATGTCTGATAAGTTTTGATGTAAAATCGATTTTTAAATGACAAAATACAGCTTCAAAAGTTACAATTTACACTTCTAACATAGGAGTGTTCGACTTCTTTTACGAGTAACTGTAACTATTTTGATCATTCGACTATGTATAATTTCGTCAGACACTGTAAGTACGCAATTGATAATATCAGCTGATTGCAAGTTGTGATTTTAATTACTGATATTTAGCTAGGGGCGGAGCCACCGGGATACGGTGGTAAACGCGGGTACCCGACTAAAAGAGCTTCCCCAGTTCTGCTATGACATTTCACAATATTTCCAAAAAAATTTAACACCATTAGAAGTATATATAAATAATATAATATTATGTTTCCAATATTAATTTTTTATTTTCTTAAATTTTTTAAAATTTATAATATTCTAATATGTATGTTAGATAATTTGATATTTTATTTAAAATTAAGTTTTAAATAAATAAATTGAAGATGGCGCCTGGT
The DNA here is from genome assembly GCA_947369205.1 of Cantharis rufa. NCBI lineage: Eukaryota > Metazoa > Arthropoda > Insecta > Coleoptera > Cantharidae > Cantharis > Cantharis rufa. The sequence goes on along the minus strand of OX376309.1, from coordinate 14,523,596 downwards.
CGTGGGTTGACGTGTGGTGTGTGCAGCAGGACGATAGATCGTTACGACGATAAAGTCGAGTGTTTGCAGTGTAATACGTGGTTCCACATATCTTGTGCGAAGATCTCTATCGATGATTATAGAAATATGGTTGAAAATGGACAGGCAAGACAATGGTGCTGTATCGTTTGCTTAACCTCAAATGTGAATGTTGGTGATAAGGATGTAAGCATTGTTTTAAATGAGACACAAAATAAGACCCACATGGAATGGGAACAAGTTGTCAAACTGATGAATATCTCAATGCGAGAATTATTCGAAAAACTGGTACCCGGCGTCATAAAGCCGTTTGAAGACAGAATTGAATTGCTGATTAAACAAAATGAAATATTAGTAAAAGAAGTCAATGACCTAAAAGGTATGTTGTGTGATGATAAGAAAATTGATATCTTAATGAAAGAAACCGAATCGATAAAAGATGGTAATAAATTACTAATGAATGAAATAATTGAAGTGAAAAATATAACAATTAAATCCGAAGGTAAAAATCTTGAATCAAAGAAAAATTATGCTAGTGCAGCTTCAGGGAACTCGTCCGCCGATGACAAGGTTGAATCGCAAACAAATATAAATATGGTGAATTTGACTAACAATAGGACTAGAAATCGAAATACCTTGCCTCTCTTGAGTCGTAGTGCACCAGCAACTAGAATCAAAGATGCATTGATCGAGGGGCAGGTAAACCGTTCGGGCGGAGATGCACACGGAAGCAATGATGTATCTCGCAGTAACAACAAAACTCTAACCAACAAGACTGTGATTGTGGATGTTGGAGCTGCATCGAAAAGTAGTATTGATGATGATTCTAATGATGATAATCGCAATGGATTTGAGACGGTTAATAATAGAAGAGGATCTCAGCGTCACAAGAAAAATATTATTCTGGGGGAATCCAAAACAACAACTGAAATCAAGGGTATTCAAAGGATGGGGCACCTACATGTTTTCCGGTTGCATCCTTCTACGACTGAGACGTCTGTTTTGAATCATTTAACAGGGATAGGCTTTGTTGGAGTGGTCTGTGAAAAGCTTAACTCGAGATATCCGGAAACATACAGCTCATTTAAAGTGTCGATCCCATGGGACCAACTAGAGAAAGCTCAGAATCCTGACATCTGGCCAGTTGATGTGAGCATTACTCGGTTTTTCTTCCGTCCTCGACGAAGGGAAGAAATGAAGTAACGAATGTTGTTATTATTGGCGACGAGGAAGAGCGAAGAGATGATTCCGCAAATAAAGGTATAAATGCCTTGAATTGTTTTTACCAAAATGTGCGCAGTCTAAGAGGTAAAGTAATTGAATTTTATAATTTTGTTTGTGCTACACGGTTTGACTTACTTTTTGTAACTGAATCATGGCTTACTAGTGATATATCGAGTTCAGAACTTTTTTCTGACGCGTACTTGGTGTTTAGACATGACAGAGACCTTATTGCTACTGGTTTATCGCGTGGTGGGGGAGTATTGATTGCTATTGACTCTAGTTTTAATGCTCGCGCTTTGGATCTTAGTAATATTGTAGCGAACTTTACACCGATTGATATTGTCGGGATAAAAATTGTGTTGTTATCTGCTGCAGTTTATGTTTTTGCTTTATATATTCCTCCTGGCATCCCCAGCGACTCACTGGAGTTATTTTTCGAGGTGTTAGGAGAGTATATAGATGGTTTGGGTGGATGCTGTTTGCTGGTGGGCGACTTTAATGTTCCAGGGTTTAACTCGGAATCATATGATAGATGTACTACTATTGTGAAGAATTTTGCAATTTATTCTGGTTTATTACAGATGAATAACGTTTTGAATGTAAATGGACGACTTTTGGACCTGGTGCTGACAGATTTAACGTGCACAGACTTGGTTAGAGCAATGCCGGCGGTTCGAGAGGATGCTCATCACCCCGCATTTGGTTTTACTATTGTTTTGGCTACCGAGCGTAGAACACAGTTTTACGGACAAGCAAATCCGCGGTATGATTTTAGAAGAGTAAACCGTCAACTGCTCTACGATTTGATGGGTGAGGTTGACTGGTCTTGTGTATTGCAGTGTAATAACGTCGATGAGGCGTGTAACATCTTCTATGGGAAGTTGTATGGAGTTTTCGATGAATCGGTTCCGCTAGCAATAAATTGTACATCTAGAAGGTTTTATCCACCATGGTTTTCTAAACAGGTTATCAATTGCATTCGGAAAAAATATAAAGCACATAGAAGGTTTAATAAGTTTAAGACACTTTTTCATTATGGCGTCTTTAGCAATCTGAGACGTGAACTTAAAATTCTTGTTGATACCTCCTACAAAGATTATATCCAACATTTGGAGCAGGATATAAATATGGACCCAAAAAAATTTTGGGCATATGTAAAAAAAAGAAAGGGCTGTTCGAGAATTCCTGGATCGGTCACAAAGAATGGGCTGACTTACGATACCCCTCAGGAGATTGTTGACGCGTTTGCGGATCATTTTTCAGACGTATACTGTGACTCGTACCCTACCATGCCTAATGTACGTGATTATACCTTAAGCACCGGTGCAAGCATACTCCAATTAGACGATGAGGATATAGTACAGGCAGTTAACGCTATAAAAACTGTAAAAAGTAAACTAACGGCTGGAGTTGATCAAATTCCCATATTTATCGTCAAGGATTACATTGACTGCTTGTCAGTACCTTTGAAACATATATTCAACTGTATGCTACTAACTTCGTCCTTTCCGGAGATCTGGAAGCGTGCTAGGGTGGTGCCAGTCTTGAAAGGGGGGGATCCTACTGACATAACTAATTATAGACCAATAACTATCTTGTGCAATTTTTCAAAGGTGATGGAAGTTATATTATGCTCAAAAATAAACAATATGGCTAAGTCGTTTGTATCACCATTCCAACATGGGTTCGTGAGTAATAAGTCTGCGATCACAAACCTGGCATGTTTTACCCAATATGCCTGTGAGGGATTGGATGGGGGTGGACAGGTGGATACTGTTTACTTAGATTTTCAGAAAGCGTTTGACCGCATAGATTTGTATTTACTTATTGATAAGTTGGAAGTGTTCGGGGTATCCGATGACCTGATAGGACTGGTAAAATCGTACTTGTTCAATCGACGGCACTTTGTCGAGTATAAAGGCTGCAAATCGAGGGCGTTTGTTCCTACATCTGGAGTGCCTCAGGGCTCTAATCTTGGCCCACTGTTATTTATCATATTTGTTAATGACCTACCAGATGTGGTAAAGTGTCTTATACTATTGTACGCCGATGACGCAAAAATATATCGCACTATAATTTCAATTTGGGACTGTCTTATGATACAGCGATCCTTGGATTTACTAAGCAACTGGTGTGCGAGTAATCGCCTATATTTGAATATTAATAAGTGTAGGATAATGACATATTCTCGAGCAAAGAAACTACTTCACTATCCGTACAGACTGGATGGTAAACTTATTGAGCGTTGCAATCAGTGTAGAGATTTGGGCGTTTTCTTTGATGCACAGCTGAGTTTTTCAGGGCATGTGGAAAGTATCAGGTCCAAAGCTATTAAAACCTTAGGATTTATAAATCGCAATTGTAAAGACTTCACAGATCTTGGAGTCTTAAAGCGTCTGTATTATGCATATGTTCGTAGTAGACTTGAGTACGGATCGATCATCTGGTATCCCATTTATAAGTGTTATGTGGTTGAGCTGGAAGTCATTCAGAGACGCTTTTTGAAATATTTATACTTAAAGACGCATGGCATATACCCGGTGATCGGTTTTAGCCATGTTCTGCTTTGTAAAGAGTTTGATTTTCAAACGTTGCAGGCTCGCAGATTTGAAGCGACCGTTGTGTTTTTATACAAAATTATTAATGCCGAATATGACTGTCATACATTGTTAAACAGAATTAATTTTCTTGTTCCGAGGCCTGCTAGCCGTTTGAAATCAGCATTTTATCTGAACTGCTTCAGATCGAGGTATTGTGAAAGATGTCCCATAAGTGTAATGTGTAACAATTTTAATTTAATGTCAGAAATGGTTGAGTTGGTTGATGTTAACTTTAATGACTTGCGAATGTTTAAAAGACTTGTTAGGGACTACGTTGTTGTTCATCTATGATTTGTAATTTTTGAAATTTTGTTTTGTTTTCTTATTTTATCTTGGTGTGACTTATTATGTATATAATATTGTTTACTTCTGTAATATCTGATGATGTAATCAGATTTTATTTTTTTTCCTGTTATTGGGTGTATACCTGTTGGAAAATAAAATTTATGATTATTATGATTATGATTATAAGTTATTATTACTACATTTGTTTTCTTATAATGTTTCTGACTGTTCATATTCCTGTTTGTATTCCGATGTTCTTGTTCATATTCTGATATTCTATTCATATTCCTCTTCATTTTCATGTTCTCTTCCGGGCTGCCTCCCTTATATAGTATTATTGTCCTTCTCCGTAATGCCAACTTAACGCATACTTAGTAATGTTTTACATACAGGGTGGTTCGAATATTGTATTAGTCTTCTTCTCAGATCTTCACTTGGGTGATGTCTCTTTCTATTGGTTGTTAGTTGGCTTAGGGAGTATGTCTAGCAGATCCGTACTAAGGGTATGTCTCACTCATTCTAACATGTATATAGTTATTAACATGTGAAATTATTTATTTAATTCATTTTTTTTTCATTTTTAATTATTTTAATAATGATGATGATATTTTATTTTGATTATAATATATTGCCATATACTGGGACTAAAAGAAATTAAATTTCAAAGCTTGCATGTAAAGCATGAGACTCTTATTGTTAATTATAGCAATTTCCAATTCAAAATAAAATTAAAACTTTTTTAATGAAAATATCCAATGGATTTGCTAAATGTGGCGTATGAACACCACACGTCGCAATCAATTTTGTTTTACATTTCCATCAAATTCTTACTTTGATATTCACCAAATTACTGTAATTCAGTTTTTGCTATTTAAATTAACACTTTTTTTTTATAAAAATAAAATTGTCACTTACGTCCAAAAATTCATATCATATCGGAAAATTCTGATGGGTGCTCCTCCAGACTCTCGCGAGAACAGCACGAGAATCCGAGAACATCACGAGAAACGAGAGTGTAGAGCCGATTCTCGTGTTCATTTTTAGGTTCTCGCCTTGCAGGCCACTCCAGACTCTCGCGAGAACATCGCGAGAAAACGAGGACAACACGAGAAAAGAGAGAGTGGAGCTGATTCTCGTGTTCCTCATAAGTTCTCTCTTTGTTCTCCACTTGTTGTCGGCTTTTTGATGCGAGACAAAAAAGTCGAGATCGCGATAACACTTCCACACATGCACATTCGCATTCTTCAGTAGCGTCTGACTCACCGATTAAATAGTAGTATAATTAATTGTGAATTAAAATGGGCGTAAATTTGAAAACGAACAAAAATTGGCATTTATTGATTGCCTTCAGGCAGAACCAGTTTTGGGGAAAACAAGAATAAAAGAGTATAAAAATAAATCGAAAAAAAATCATGATGCTTGGGTGTGGATTAGTACAATAATGTAAATACCCGTCGATGAATTAAGAACAAACAAAAATTCTCTGATTGCAAATTATAGAGGTTATAAAAATAGAGTAAAAAAATCAGTGAATTTGGGAGCAGGTGCCGACGAGGTCTACAAGTCCATTTGGTTTGCGCTATGGACTCCTTGCTTGGTGACAGTACAAAATGTAAAAACACAATTAATAATAAAATAAAGAACACTTGAAGTTTAACGTATTTATGTCGATTTTATATCAAAAAAATTATCTTTTTTTTAAACATAATTTTAAAGATTTGTAGTCAAATAGATATTTAATTTACTCAATGATTAGGTGTACTCAATGACACCAGGCCCTACAAATATTCAAGATGCGATTTTGACAAATATTAATTGTCCAAATAAAAAGTACTGTTTACGTGTGATCGGGTGTTGGACGTGGGGTACGTGAAAAAAAACAAAACATTATCGGAATAATGAAGTGGAAATGGTCACTGCACCACAATAAATGCAACAGAAAATCCTGATACGTGTACTACAATTTTTGAGCAGATACAAATAGACTTTAATTTAAAAATCACATTTTTTGATGATACTAATCCATTAAAGAGGCCAAAAATTATAAATTTAAACTTTTCGACATATTACAAAATTAAAGAACTGTTAATCGTTTTAGAAAAAATTATAGAAATTTATTTAAAAAATCTGCACTGTAGTACTGAGAACCTTGCAAGTGTGGATCAAGACCAATTTTTGATGTAATACGATTGAAAATCATTTCTCGACTTGTTCTCGCGTTGTTTTCGCCTTGTTCTCCGCTGCTATTCTCGCTGAGATTCTCGCGAGAGTCTGGAGCGTCCATTATATCAAAAGTAACATAAACAGTAAAACAAGTATATTTACAGCTTTTAAGTTATGTTTAGGTTTATATTTCATAATCTCTATTCTCTATATCTGAAAACTCTCTTTATATGAGAGGAAACGGGTTCCGTTTATTTCGGTTAGTAGAGATTCTACCGTATATACTCATACTTCTTTAAAAAAAATAATTTGCCATGCGTGAGTACTACGGGTATTAAGCAAAACTCGCCTGGTGTCGAAATTTTGTGCACCGCGGGAATTAAGTTAAAAGTTTTTTACCTTTTTGGTGCACTACATTTGGTCACCACGGTACTCAATTTAACTGCGTAGCAGTAATCAGGTTTTCAAAAATTTGAATCAGTAGGCGTTTTCGAAAATTGATCAGGTAGATAAGCGGTAGATACCGCTTTTACCGCTTGCGTTCGAAAATTCAATCAGTAAATTTTGCACGCGTTCGAAAATTGTACTAAATCTACTAGGTGCATGTACCAGATTAACCACGTTTAACCGTTTGTGGATCGACATTTGGGGTCGGTAGATCATTTACCGGAGGTTATCTAACCTATCTTTTTTACGTTATTTATGTTTGTGTGTTTTTTTGAAAATGGAAAACATGCTTCAATGTCAAATGTGCAGTTTTGAAGGGCAGTATCATGTGGTTGAGAATTATGTAATTATGTAGAATGTAGAATATATGTAGAATTATGTAATTTAAAATTACATAATTACAAATTGCATGTTATTTGCAATTTTTAAATATTATGCTTCGTTTCTATTTTCTTTTTCATCATTATTTGCAATAAATAAGTTTGCAGATTTTTTCCTAATTTGAGACATTGTTTTGTTGAATACTTGAATAATCATATGAAATTACACAAAAATTTTATTTTAAAAGAGGACATTTTTCTAAGAAAAATTTTTAACAATTTTTTTTTCTAAATTCAAACTCTTAAGAGTTACGCCTCTATAAAGCTTTTGTTTTAAATTTCTATACCTTCACATAATTATGGTCATGTGCCATGGCGGCGCCGAAAATATTGATTTTTTTTCTGTTTTCTTAAAATCTTTTTTCTTGTATCTTTTAATCGAAATATTTTACCAAAAATCTGACGCCCCATTTTGGATAGGATATTTAATGGCAGTGGCGTAGCCAGGAATTTAGTTCGAGGGGGGGCCACAAGCGAAGCGAGTTCTGTAATAGCGTCGCAGATAGAAATTTTTGAAATTTTCATGGTCAAACGCTTAATAGAAAGTTAGAAAGTTACAATACAAAAATAATTTCGGGGGGGGGGGAGGCTGTACACAAGACTCGGAATTCCGAAAAATTCCAAGAATTACAACGTGTTGTAATAAAACGGCTTGTACTACTACCGTTATTTATTACTAACTATACACTGGTTTAAATATAACAAAAATGTCACAGTTTCGATGGTGATTGTTGCTAGTTTGAATGTCTTTTACACACTGGTCTTTCAAATGAAAAGTGAACTGTTGAACTCATAAAACAAACATGCTTATTTCAGAAACTTAGAGTAATAAAAATGAAGATTATAATAAAATTGTAAATATGATTTTAACAATAGTAAATATGATTTAACATGCCCCCCGCCTTGAAAGAAACCCTTTCAAAAATAATACATAAAAAAATTGTGTTTTTAGGCGTGATTACATAAAGGAGCTAGACCAGAGGTTCCCAAACTTCTTTTTCTCATAGACCACTTTCAAAATTTTGCTGGTTCCGGTAGACCATCTGCATCTACATTTCTACCATGTTCCCAAAGCTCGACAAAATATGTAAAGATTAGATCTAACTACCGAAATTTGCGTTACGGCTGATTTCCAACCTCGAATTAACATTAACAATATTAATTAGGGGCTGTTAACAAATTACGTAACGGCCTTAGGGGGGGGGATCGACAATTTGTTATGATGTGTTACGCTGCATGACGGTTACATAACGCAATTTGTTATGATCTGTTACAATGGGGGGGGGGGTTAAAAAACGTCAAAAATTGCGTTACGTAATTTGTGAACAGCCCCTTAACAGTTGTTTTTGAAAAAAAAAAAGTGAGGACTGATTGATTAATTATTCAATTGATTGTGCTTTGAGTCGATGTCGAAAAACCAAAGTTGGTCAATCAAAATAGTGATTCCATTCAACTTCACCCTTTTGACATCCATTCTCAGCAAAGAAACAATCAATTCTCACACAAAAAATATTACAAAAAATAATATCAAAAATCACAAAAATAGTATAAATTCTTTTGTTGTATTTATTAAAATATGTAATTAACGAAACTTCTACTCTACAATGACAATCACAAAACAGTCATAATTTTAATGGGGAGGGATGTACTTGCCGGATTGACAGCAAATTATCAATATTTGGCTTCAGGTTTGTTAGGAATAACCGCAAATCTCCATGTTCTGTGATATTCAATCTGCTCCTTTTTTTTGTAAGGTTTGTAACGACACTAAAACTTTTTTCGACAAGATATGACGAGGGAAACGCTATCAGAAGTTTTCTCGCAATTCCCCACAGTCCAGGATATTTTTCGGGTATTTCTGCCTGCTACCAAAATATCCTCTTTTAAATTTCACCTTCAGCTCCTCATTAGTTCTAAGCTCGAGTAGCTCCTCTTGTGATATCACATTCTCCACTTTTTTTATTGTTATTAATATTTGTTGTCTATTAAGTCAGATAAATTTGTCATTGACCCCCGCTTACGAATTGTGAACCACCATTTTTTGGTCACGTCAACGTAGACCCCTGTCGAGTCTCCCGTGGACCCCTGGGGGTCCATCTGGACCACTTTGGGAACCACTGAGCTAGACAAATATAATTTGATTATAAAATAAGCACTTAATATAAATATAAAAAAAAATTTAAAGAATTTCGTTCGTTTACCGCACATTTTACTTACACTATCACATCTTCTAATGGAAGTGGACAAATCTTGCAAAAAGCCCTTTTGATAATTCCAGTTGATGTGCGGATAGTTGCTAATCGCGCGATGCCATCTGGACCCCGATGCAGAATTTCTATTCTCCCCATTTTCCAATACAAGGGAGAAGATTGGTCGTCTTTTAATAAAACTAGACTGTCGATCTTTAGATGTTGTTGATTGGTTTTCCATTTGACTCGATGTTGAAGTTCTTGTAAATATTCTTTCGTCCAACGACGTCAAAATAATTGATTAATTTGTTGAGTTTTTTGGAATTTAGAAAGCCTATTTTCCGATACCTCCAATAGGCTAGGATCAGGCAGAGCTTTCTTCCTATTAGAAAGTGAGCTGGGGTTAAGGGTTCAAAATTGGAAGGATCTGAGAACAAAGGAACTGGGTCTAGAATTTAAAATTGCCTCAATTTGAGCAAGCAGTGTTATCATATCCTCAAATAAAAAACCATTCAACTCCATCATTTGAAAATTGATTTTTAAGTTCTTTCTCGTTGTTTTTTAGAAAGTTTTGTAGTTCAATTAACTCAGTCCGAGCACCTACAAAATTACGACCGTTATCTGAAAAAACCTTCTGAGGTCTACTGCGACGCGATACAAAACGTCGAAACATTGTAATGAACGCTTCCGTTGTTAAGCTTGTAATCAGTTTTAAATGTATTAAGCGAGTTGTAAAACATACAAATATAGCAATGTAACCTTTTAGATCTGATGGATTACGACCACGATTCGATGTTATTTGCTTTATTAAGATGGGTCCAGCGTAATCACATCTTGTTACAAAAAAACGGTGGTTGGGGTACAACTCGATTTTCTGGTAGTACTCCCATTATTGGTGTAATTATGTTAGGATTTGCTTTGAAACATGTTATGCAAGAGTGTACAATTTGCTTGGCTAAATTCGTTCCAGAAATTGGCCCAAAATTCGAGTAGAAAGAGAAGAAATAAATAGAAGAGAGAAATAGTCGAGGGCCAGCATGCATAAGCCGAAGATGCTCACTTTTTAATAATAATCGCGTTATGTAATGCTTTGATGATAGCATCATTGGGTGTTTTCGATGGTAAGATAAATTTGATAACTGCAACCGACTCGAATAATTCCTTCAGAATCTAAAAATGGATTAAGTTTTTGAAGATTCGAAGATTTATTTAACGATTTTGTTTTAACGAGTTGTGTTAATTCGGTTTTAAAGGTTTCTCGTCGGGAAATTTTCACAAGAGATTTTATAGTGTACTGTTGTTGCTGACTACTGTCGGTTTGAATTTTTGTATGTTTCCTCTTGCTATGTGGGCGTAAGAAGTGCCTGAGTGGGTAGTGTGTTTGTTTTCAGTTAGATGTGATCTTTCTCGTAATGAAGGATACATTTTCATTTGCAAGGTTTTATAAACTGAGCATCCTCTATAATTTGCTGGGTGGTCTTCCCCGCAGTTAACACATCTGACTTCTTTGTCGCGTATCTTCCTTGGGCAATTCTCTGTGGCATGGTCACCCGTGCATTTAACGCACCTTGGGTTTCTATGACAGTACTTCTTGGTATGTCCAAAGTTCTGGCATTTACTACATTGAGGCACTTCACGTTTCGGAAGAGGAGGCTCAACTTTCACGATAGTATTTAGGAGTTTTGTTACTTTATAGATGTCTTTGTTGTTTGGGTTTACAGCCAGCTCTATATTAAAGAGGGGAAGATTTATGTTTGTTGTTCTTTGGCGGATGTTTGAGATGTTTTTTACTTTATGGCCCAGTTCTTCTATGGCATTCTTTAGGTGATTATGCTCTGTTGATTGGTGAATATTTCGAACGACTACGCGAAAACTACGTTCATTTTTGAGTTGGTAAGTATAGAATTTGGTATCCTTTTCAATTAGAGCTTTCACTATTTTTGTATACCATTCTGAGGTGTGAGGTTGAATTTTCACTTGGTTATTATACAAGCTTTTCATCGTATATGAGTTTGGTGCGGAGCTGTTAAGAAGTTCCTCTAATGGTTTGATATTTTCCACCCCGTCCACAAATATTGGTGGTGGCTTAATTTCCTTGGGTGTATTCGTTGGCGGTTCTTCCTTATCTTCTTTTTCTTTGTTTTCATTTTCGGTAGGCAAATTGGTGAATCTGTTGGCAGTGGGCACTGGTTTGCTAAGCCAGTAGTCCTTTAAGGTTGATTGTTTGGACATTCTTTCCAGCACTTCAGGACTTCCATTTCGTGGTCTTTTCTTGTATTTGACATTGATCCATTCATTAGTGGAGTAGTTTATATTAGATGGTCCAGGCTGGTGTTGCCGCTGGATTGGTGGTACTGGGTACTGGTAATTGAATGCCAGCGGTTGGGGCAAGTCCAACAACCACAACAACTACAACCAAGTAACCACCTAGAACTTATGCTGACAAAAATGATGGAAAAAATGGATAAAATGATGGACCTCCTCACTGCCCTTGTCACAAAAATGTTGTGATGGCAGTACAACTCAAAATATCTGTATGGAACGCCAACGGCTTGGTCAATCATGGCCAAGAGGTTAAAACCTTTCTCACTATGCACGATTTGGACATTATGCTCATTTCAGAATCTCATATGACCGAAAAAAGTTACTTCAAAATTCCACAATACTCCTTACATCACACTCAGCACCCCGAAGGAAAAGCCAGAGGAGGTACAACGATTATAATTAAAAACAATATAAAACATCAAGTAAAATCCAAAATTAGTGAAAAAAAATATCGTCACTCTCTGCCGCAATACCTCCAATCACCAGCACACCAAATTTTGTCCGGAGATACGATGACATAATGTTCATTTTTGTTTTCTATTGTGGTAGCCTTAACAAAGATATCGGTAGCCCTGGCAAAGATATCTATACATATGTATCACCCCTACCCTAAATCTATCTATAAAAGTTTTTTTAACAAAATCTAAAATGAAAAAAATTTTTTATTTTTGTACGCCACTGAATTTTTTCCAAAATTTTTATATACGTCACATAATACCGTAAGAAGTCACAAATAAAATTTCTCCAAGATTGGTACAACAAATTTTTTCGGTCATCTAGCGGATTTTTCGAAAATAAATTTTTGTAAATTACTGACTCTGAAATTTACTGATTCTGAAAACATTTGCGAAAAAATTTAACAAACAGCCTAAACTTGGTCGCTACCTAGTGGCAGAACCTTTTACTTATAAAGTAACGTTCCGTCAGTCCGTACGACGATATTATAAAATATTTCCCACCAAACCACCTATTTTTGTATTCTAAAATAAATTGTTGAAAGCCCTAAACTCAACTCTTATGCTGCACTCGGTATACAAATCAACATTAACCTAATTTTGACACATATGTCACAAAATTATGACGTTTATTAAAATTTTGAATATATTGTTTTATTTTTGCCAGCCATCTGACAAATTCTCACAAAAAATATATAAATTAAGATTTCAGTTAATATTTTCTATAATTTTTCTGACCTGCCCCGCCCTGTTACAATTGGCTCGGTTTGTTTTCTCACCAATACTTATACTTTCAAAGCTCCATCGACACACCAAATTTTAGCTGAATCGGTTAAACATTTCCGGAGATACGACGACATTTTAATTTTTTTTTATTTATTTTATTGTGGTGGCCCTGGTGAAGATTTCTCTGGCAAAACCTTATTTTCACCATTCCAGCCCACGAGGCATACGTCCAATAAGTTTGATTGCAATCGACGCAGAAATGCCGGAGAAAATCGATCGACAAAAACTTTTTTCATGTTTTTGCCAAAAAAGTTAATTTTATTTTTTTCATGTTGCATTAGTGATTTCTATCGAAGGATTACATATGCTCTCATATCCATTAGGATCAATGTACCTACGTACCAAATTTGGGTAAGATCCCTTCAGCACTTCTTAAGTTATTCATTCTTAAAGTTTCAACTTTGACAACTTGTGATTTTTGACAGACGACAGATAGAAGATTAATTTTACCTATTCTGGATAAAGCCTTTTAAGGCCTTTAAAATAACATATCGCAAGACAAAATATTTTTTAAAAATCCCGTATTATTTTCTTGTGGTGGCACTCCTGATTGATAGATCGCGACGAGAACCTTATTTTCACCTTTCCACCGTGAACCCTACCACCATACCAAATTTGGTCGTAATTGGTTGGATGGTTCGGAAGCAAATCGATCGACAAAATCCAACGACAGACAGACCGACAGACAGACAGACCGACAGACAGACCGACACAAAAATTTTTATTTTACTTTTTGCAGATCTTTACGTTTCTGAACACGGTGATCTCGAAAATGCAAAAAAAAAAAGTTGAAATTTTTTTTCGATTACCATACCTCCAATTTTTTTTTTAAAATTGATTGGAGGTAAAAAAAACATGCAAGCGACAACAGTGGAAATAGAAGATTCACACGGCAAAATGATACTGTCCGCAGTATACTGCCCGCCTAATCTATCAATTAAGAAAACCCAGTTTGAAAATTATTTCAACACACTTGGCCACCGCTTCATATCCGGAGGTGACTTTAACGCCAAGCATACCCATTGGGGGTCTAGACTTATCACACCGCGTGGAAGACAACTATACTACGCCATGCAGAGTATAAACTTACAGCATCTATCAACGGGTAAACCAACATACTGGCCCACCGACAGAAACAAGATTCCCGATGTACTTGATATCTGCGTTACAAAAGGTATCTCACCCAACTACCTAAAAGTAGATACGTGCCTTGATCTTTCGTCAGATCACACCCCAATCATGGTCTCAATGGAATCGAAGGTCCAAATTCAAACAAAGCCACCCAGATTAACAAACAAAAATACTAATTGGAACGAGTTTAGAACTATTCTCATCAACCTGCTAAATATAGACATACCTCTAAAAACGGCACAAGACATTGATGAAGCGGTTGAACACCTAACTAAATCGATACAATAGGCTGCATGGCGTGCTACTAACGAAATGCAGGAAGAAATAAAACCTGGATTCGTACCAAAAAATATAAAAGCAAAACTTATAGAGAAAAGGAAACTCAGAAAACGGTGGCAAATCACTCGCGACCCAATCGATAGAACAAACTTAAATAGAGCCATCAAAAATCTAAAAGAAACACTGGCGGACCACAAAAATCAGGGTGTCAGAACTTTTCTTGAAAACCTGTCTGCAACAAAATCCACCGAATACTCATTATGGAAAGTAGCACGAAAAATTAAGCAGTCGCAGAAAACAGACCCCCCAGTTAGAAGAAGAGATGGAGATTGGACCCGGAGCGAACAAGAGAAGGCAGACGCATTTGCTGAACACCTTGGCAGTGTTTTCAAGCCTTTCCCACAGGAGGTTCCAAATGCTGCAGAACAACCAATCCACCAGCTACTAAATGCTCCATACCGGATGGAACTGCCCATAAAACAACTAAAAATTAAACAAATTAAAAATGTTTTAGCTCACAATGTACACCCAAGAAAGGCCCCAGGATACGACTTGATAACCGGAGAGATCTTGAAGAATCTACCAATGGTGTGCATCAGGCTAATAACAATGATCTTTAATGCCATACTTAGACTTGGATACTTCCCAATGCAATGGAAGGTGGCTCAGGTAATACTCATCCAAAAACCTGGAAAAGACCCATCCGAAGTATCATCGTATCGACCAATTAGCCTCCTACCAATACTCTCTAAGGTGTATGAAAAACTTCTTTTGGAAAAATTAAAATCTCTTCTACGGAAAATAATCCCAAACCATCAATTCGGCTTTCGCCAACATCATGCAACAGTGGAACAGGTTCACCGAGTTGCAAGAAAAATCAAGAACGACCTTGAATGCAAGCGTTATTGTTCGGCGGCGTTCCTGGACATATCACAGGCCTTCGATAGAGTCTGGCATCAAGGCCTAATATACAAGATCAAACTCACACTTCCACACAAGTATGGCAGAATCCTCGAGTCATACCTTTCCCAGAGACACTTCCTGGCTAGACATGGTGAAGCATACAGCACCCTTGTACCAATAGAAGCTGGAGTTCCACAAGAAAGTATTCTTGGTCCTTTACTATATTTAATATATACACACGATTTACCGACAACCAAAGACACAGAAATTGCCACTTTTGCTGACGACACCGCCATAATGGCTTCACATCGAAATCCTGAAATGGCTTCTCACCTACTACAAATCCATCTAAAAAAAATAGAAGAATGGCTAAAACTGTGGCGAATAAAAGCCAACAACAGCAAGTCAGTCCACATCACTTTCACGCTCAAGAGAAAGACATGCCCCAGTGTAACGTTGCATGGCAGTCCCCTTCCCCAAAAAGAAGAGGTAAAATACCTGGGAATACATCTGGACAATAAACTAACATGGGCTAAACACATTTGGTACAAGAGACTCCAACTTGGGCTTACTTATCGAAAAATGCTTTGGCTTCTGGGGCGTCATTCTCAATTAAAGCTGGAAAATAAATTACTACTGTATAAGGCAATACTAAAACCCATCTGGACCTATGGAATTCAGCTGTGGGGCTCTGCCAGTGATTCAAACATAATTAAAATACAACGTTTTCAGTCAAAAGTACTTCGCGGCATATGTGACGCACCATGGTATGTTACACACCACAGCATCCACCAAGACTTGAACACTAAAACAGTGAAGGAGGAGATTTCCTTCATGAGCACCTATCAACTACGTCTAGGCGACCATCCCAACACCCTAGCCACGGATTTACTGGAAGTTCCTAGAGTCAAGAGACTGAAGAGGATAGACCCATTGGACCTACCTCAAAGAACCTGAGTGCCATAGAGTAGTTTTGCTTTGATTATGGAATAAGCTAATGGGCTTATCTCCACTATGTCCTGTAAATTGTCAAACATATTATTTATTGTCCACGGACAGCTTGTAATAACCTAGGAAGTTAATAAAAAAAAAAAAAGAAAAAGATTTTATAGCTTGATTTAGTTCACAAGTAGTAAGAGAACCTTGAAGAGAATTTTTACGATTTTTAGAATTATTAATGAAGCGTAGAAAATAAGCACAAACTTGTTTTAATTTTGTGAAATTATAAAATTTTTTAAATTCAATAAAAGGTTCATTTTCTACAACCGGAAGTGAAATAACTTGTCTTTTTCTTTCTGGAAGATCGTGTTCTAAAAATTGAAAAGTAAATTCAGGCCATAATTTTCGTTCTTTACTTAGCCAATTTGGTCCATGAAACCATAAATCATTTTGAATCAATTTACTTGGAAAAATTCCACGAGAAACCAAATCAGCTGGGTTTTCTGTTGTTTTAATATAATGCCAATTATTAATTGATGTTAAAGATTGAATTTGTGATATGCGATTGGCTACGAATATTTGAAATTGATTAGAAGAAAATCTAATCCAGCTTAGCACTACGGTGGAATCTAGCCATAGAAAAAAATGTCATCAAATTGTAAATTAAAATAATTAGTTAGTACTTTATTAGTAAGTTGTGCTAAAACTAAGGCACCACAAAGTTCAAGTTTCGGTGTTGTTAAAATTTTAATGGGAGGGACCTTACTTTTAGAACATAATAAATTTACATGAATATTTTCATTTTTATATATACTACGAATATAAATTACAGCGCCATAAGCTTTGCAACTTGCATCTGAGTAACCATGTAATTCCAATTTTACATGATTTTCACAAACTATCTGTCTTGGTATTTCCAACGAATTTAAAATTGGTAGTTCTTTCCTGAAATGTAACCATTGGGTTTGCAGATTATTTGGAATTTGGTCATCCCAAGATATTTTTAGTAACCAAAGACCCTGAAGAAATATTTTTGCGATAAGGATAACGATGCTTGGACTTACTAATCCCAAGGGGTCGAAAATTTGAGCGATGTTAGAGAGAATTGTTCTTTTGGAAATCTTGTTTAAATTTTCAAAATCACTAACCTCGAACATAAAAAAATCTTTATCGCTATTCCAGTATAATCCCAAGGTCTTTTATTGTGTTTCTCCTTCTAAGGTCTTAATATTATTAGATTTAGCATTTTTATTTTGATTTAAATTTTGCATGAACTTTAACACGTTGGGGGAATTGGATTTCCACTTTTGTAATTCAAACCCAGTCTGAGTTTAAAATATAAATGTCTTTAAATAGTTTCATCGCTTCGAATTTTGATTGCGTCCCGGTTAGCATACCGTCCATAAAAAAATCATGCGTAATAATATGAGACGCTCTTTCGTTAGTTTTCGCGAATTCTCATGATAATTGCTTTAAACACCGAACGGATAGAAGTGGACTTGAAGTTAAACCGAAAGTTACCGTATTTAGCGTATAGGTAGTTATCTCTTCTGAGGGGTCCGGTCTCCACAATACCGTAGCAAATCTTGTTGTGTTTCCCGAATTTTTATTTGTAAAAGCATTTTGGAAATATCTCCGGATATTATTACGTTGTGCTTACTGGTTGTGCTTACTGGTTCTTACTGATGCGGTTACTGGTTGATGCTTAAGTGCATCGACTACTAAGCAGAGAATCCTGGTTCGAGCCTGAGTGAAGTAAGAACTTTATTCTAACCGTCCTCCCTCGGCGGTAAATGGCAAACCACCGAGGTAATCTGCCTGGAAAACCCTTCATAAAAATGAAGTGGTTAGTCAAAACCCACTCCGGGTTGTAGTGCTACTGTGTGTGCTTGCGAAAGCGCAATAAAATTGACCATAAATCGTTTTGAATATTTTGTGAACCAACGTATTGCAATTGATTTAGAGATATTCCGCTGTCTGAAGGAGAGAAACCGTTAAAAACTACTCTCAATGGAGTGCTTGTACTATCCTGCTTAATCACGCCATGGTGAGGCAGGTAATAAGAAATTATATCATCATTTTGGGGAACTGCTATTTTAGACATGTATCGCGCCTTTTCGTCATCTAACATAAATTTGCAGTAAGCTACTCGCAATTGCCGATTTTTTAAAAGTTTGTGCTCTAAAGAATAGAAACGTTTTAATGCAATTTGCTTAGAATCCCCTAATTTATTAATGAATTCTTTAAACGGAATCGTAACTTCAAACCGTCCAGTAGCATCACGGCGCATATTTTTTATAAAAATAGCTTCACATACTTTGTCTTCGTTGGACTCGATTTTTGCATTTACGTGTGGTTCTTCTATTAGCCAAAATTTTGCAAGCCGATCTTGAATATCATTTGGGGCAAGATTACATATAGCCTTGTTTTGTTTAATATTTATTGGGGCTGTACCAGAAATTACCCAACCGAATGAAGTATTTTGTAATACAGGCATTTCTGTCCTTAGATTTATTTTATCGGCATAGATTAAATTCCAAAAAATACTAGCTCCCAATAATACATCAATCGATTGTGCTTTATAAAATTCGGGGTCTGCAAGATTGATGTTTGTAGGAATGTTTAATAAAGAGGGGTCAATATTTTGCATTGGAATTAATTCAGAAATTTCAGGAACTTATTAAACAAAATATTGAAGTTTCGTAATTGCTGTCAGGTATCCACCTATGATATAGTAATATTATTTCAATATTAATTAAATTATTGTAATGTTTACCAAATATTATTTTGGATGATTACTCATCCTTTCTTAAGAAATGTAAACAACACTAATTGTTTACGAACAATTATTTTAGTTATGCTTGATTTCATTTCTAGATCATAAAGATGACAACGTTCATCACAAACAAATCTATAAATTAGATTTTCACTTGAAATTGTCTATTAAATAACATGTTTACTAGCGAAAACAACAATCGAAGACAATACAGTTCTTTCTTCTAATTTCTTGTAAATATAAAATAAAGTAATCAAACATTGGGTCACAAATAAACATGTCAAATTAACATGACTCGAAAACAAGCATCAGGTATATGTATAAAGAACATTTGTACTCGACAAAATCAGTTGACATTTTTTTTTCCGACTCCGACTTTCGAGCGAGAAGGAACCCTCATGAGTGCAGTAAGCGATCGTCTTAGCATACCAAAGCTTAAAGATAAAAAATCGAAAGAGGTGTCGTAGGACACTCGGTTGGAGCGAAGTATTGTTTTTTGTTTTCATAATTTAAAATCATTTTGTCGATCATATTTCGAAGAGAGGTGAGTATACTTTTTTATCGGAAAACATAAAATTATCTATTATATCAAATAATATAAAAAATATTGTTTAAATCACAAATCGTAACAGAGAAGACAAATTAAAATAATATCATTAGAGCAACCCTCTGTGGCGAAATGTAGTAAGTGCTAGAATCATAATTTTTACATTTGGGTCGTTTCATATGAAGTGCCCACACTCAAAACCTTCACTTTCTTAGAAGGAGACGAAAATTGCTATTTTCGAATTTGCTATTCGCCCAACGGCTTGGCCGTGGCGGGGCACGGAAAAACCCAGTATTTTACATTTTGCCCCGCACGGCGAATCACTGTTTTCACTCTATCTTCTGAACAAACTGACTTAGAGCGATGGGACTTGTTAACGGTTATGTTAACGGTTTTTACCTGAATTTAAACAGAATTTGCAAAATGTTTATCCAAACTAAAAACTTTGCTAAAATCTTTATTATATTAACTTTTTAAATCGAAGTTTTATAAAAGTTTTTCTAGCCAGACAGTGTGAAGCGACGCTGTTTATAATTTATAACAGGTCAGTCCAACTTGCTCAAACATAATGACGATGCGGCCAGTGGCGGATTTAGGTGGGAGGGGGGGGGGACTATAGGGGCTGTAGCTCAGGGCGGCAAAATTTAGGGACAGCAAATTTTTGCAAAAATACCAAAAATGCACATGTGAAAAAACCTAATGGATAAGTACTAATTTAATTAATTGATTCAAATAGAATACATTATTTATAAACGTTTTTTTATTATACGACTTTTCCATTTTTGTCGTTTTAATATTGTCAGTTACCAGGAGCTTCATTCTAAAATTAAAATAAAATTATAGAACAACTCTTTACTGATACTGGCTTAGTACGTAGGATACATTAGATCAGGGATGGGCAAAGTACGGCCCGTGGGCCATCTCCGGCCCTCAAAGAGTTTTAATCCGGCCCGCCAATGTCCATTCTAAAGTAGCAGTGTATGGCCCTCGCTAATATATTTTAACAGCTTCGTTGGCACAAACAGCTGTAAAAACTTATCTACGAAAATAAACAAGTTATTATTTTTTGTTTTGGAATTCTGGCTCCCGTAAAATTTTTTAGTTTTTTTTTTGGCCCCTAATGAAAAAAGTTTGCCCACCTCTGCATTAGATAGTAATTTTCGTTCTTATTGGTCAAATTATTATTAAAAATTTAAAGAATGAGACAAATTTTGTGAAATAAAACTATATTTTATTATAAAAAAAATAATTCTATTAAATGAATTGCATAAGCTCAAGGTTATGGAGAAGAAACAGATTTAACAAAAAAAAATTTTTTTATTTGCCAAAAAAAGCATCTGGCTACTCTTGATCAAGCTTCTCAACTTTGCTGTTGATATTCGTAGCACGCAGCTTCGCTTTGGGCTTGGGCTCCAAACAATAAAAGAATGTTGTTTTTTTGTTTTTGTTATTAAAATTTGGTCGAAATATTGCAAAAAAGTTTTATAAAAATTTTTTAATGAAGAGTAATGCAATACAGAATCTTTATAAACTGTTGTACTGTAAGATTTACAAAAGTGGAACTAGAAACCCTGATTCTCAGGCGACGATATGCCGGGACGTCAACTTTTTTAAAAGTGCAAGTTTTCAAAATATTTTTACATGAGTTGTTTCTTTTTGATAATATTTATTAAGCGCCGTATTCATAAACTCAAATTTGTTCGAAATTAATTTTTTTTTAACTTACTGTTAAAAAAAACCGTCTATTTCTGACGGGGGTAAAAATTGCAAAAAAATGGGTTACGTAGTATGGGCAGTGCCGGATTAACCCATTAGCAAATTAAGCAATTGTTTAGGGCACCACGTCTTGGGGGGCACCACGCACCAGAAACAGCACAAAAGAATATTTGCTAGCACATGAAAGGTAAGGCTGTTTGAAAATTGACTAGAGCGTTGACTTCGGAGTCATAAGTCATATGCTTGCTCGCTCGCTTTTTAAATCGTCAGCGAAATATGTTTTACTACCTAGCACTACCTATAAATAGGTAGTAACAAAAGTATCACATTCAATACGATGTATCATATTGAAAATGATGCTTCGAAATTGGTTGAATATACCGCACTATCGCATTTCATTCTCGTAATATCTAATCTTGTCGTAGTAAACAATGTATAAAGAAAAACAAAATTTCGCATACTTGACCCTTTCTTTAATTGTACGGTGTTTGCGGTTTTAAACCCGTTAACATTCGTTTGATATTACAATTAGAATGCCACATGACGCCACGTTATAAGATTTCGTCTCTTCATAAGACTGCAAAGATTTCATAAAGACTGCAAAGATTTCATAAAGATTGTACAAGATTTCATAAAGATTGTACAAGACTTCATAAAGATTGCACAAGATTTCATGAGATTTCAAAGACTTCACAAGACTGCATAAAACTTCATAAGACTTCATGAAACTTCATAAGACTTCATGAAACTTCATGAGACTTCATTACGACTTATTGTCCCCGTTCCACAGACTTTATTAAGTGATTACCCCCTTGCATCCACCAGAACGTCAAACTAATGATCATCGGTGCCGACTTAGCGAAGTTGACGGTGGACAATCCTCATCCCATCAATTCTTACCACGACTGCCTCGAGCAGTTGGTTTGCGACGACCCTCTCCCCGAGTGCCATTTGGGCGAGTGTAATCAGTGCCCGGGCGTCGAGCCCTTTAAGGAGCGCCTCACCCAACTGCTGGACGATGAAATGGTGGACAATGTAATTTATAAGCAGTGGCATCACTGACCGATACACCCTGAACACTAACATTGCGACATCTGAGGAATTCGTGGAAATTTTCTGTGGCAAATTGGTTGCTCTGTGCCGGCACTCTTTTATTGCCAAAAAACAATCATCGCACCAGGCAGAAATCAAGTGCGATCTCCTGCCCGTAGAGTTCTTAGTGATATGCGATTTTGCTGAAAATTATGCTTTTGTGCTGCAAGACGAGGCTCAGGGGTTTCACTGGAGCAATGCGTCCGCTACCATCCACCCCTTCGTGGCGTATTACGTCAAGGACGGGGAAGAGCGTCACACCAGCTTCGTTGTGATTTCTGAGAGCTTGGTCCACAACACCGTCGCAGTGCATCTTTTTGTACAAAAACTCGTTAACTTCTTGCACAATAAATTCCAAACTGTGAATAAAACATTCTATTTTTCCGATGGTGCTGCCTCCCAGTACAAAAATAGGAAAAATTTTGCCAACTTGTGCCACCACCGAAGTGACTTTGGGGCCGACGTGGAGTGGCACTTCACAGCGACGTCACATGGGAAGGGCGCTTGTGACGGCGTCGGGGGGACGGTCAAGCGGCTGGCGGCGCGGGCTAGTCTTCAACGCCCCTACGAGTCGCAGATCATGACTCCTCGGCAACTCTTCGATTGGGCGGTAAAAGCCATCCCGAGCATCACCTTCGCTTTCGGAACTATCGAAGAGCACCGGGCAACTGAACAATCGCTCGAAGAACGATTTGCGTCCTCCCGGCCGATTCCCGGCACGCAAAAACTACATAGCTTTGTGCCCGTGTCCGAGCACTCTTCGTCGTTCAAAGAAGCCAGAGTGATAGGTCCGAGTCAAATAGAAAAAAAAATAGTAAAATACTTTTTGAAGCACAAACATTAATTTAAATGAAAAATTGTATAATTTTTCAATTTACGGGTCATTTGCATGGACCATAAGAAATATAGACACAAAACCACAACCAAATATAGGCAAGCATATAAACTTAAAAAATTCATATCTTCAGATCCCATGACCGTGCACGATTTAAAATTTTTTTCTAAGTAGACAATGAACAAGAAAAGCTCGAAAAAAAATATGATGGAAAACAAGAGATTATTTTCAACAAGAGTTATTAAGGGTTGAAATTTAGGGGTGCTTTTTTTTCACCCTTAAATTTGATAAGTTTCACATTTTTTTCTTTAACTTGTTTGTCAAAGCAAGTATGTCATTTTAGAACAAGTCCCATCGCTCTAAGTCAGTTTGTTCAGACGATAGAGTGAAAACAGTGATTCGCCGCCGCCGTGCGGGGCAAAATGTAAAATACTGGGTTTTTCCGTGCCCCGCCACGGCCAAGCCGTTGGGCGAATAGCAAAAACCTTAAATAGGGGTGCTCTTATTTCCTGTACTCTAGACCTTCTGCAATTTTCGTTTGCTTCTGAGAAAGTGAGGGTTTTGAGTGTGGGCACTTCATATGGAACAACCCATTTGCGAATAGTTGGTTCGGACCTCACGTCGGTCAAATTTTTTTTCAATACATTTTATAATAAAGCAAATGATTTAACATGCAAAATTGCAAAATCAAATAATGCTTACGATTTTTCATAGATGCAAACAAAACAATAAACCAATATAGCGGCCACTGGGTATAAAAATGCGTGACGATTTCTGCCGTTTTGGTCCTACCGTAAAAGTTCATAAGCCGCGTTAAGAAGCTTCGTTCCAATAAAAACTTGCCTACCTCAATAAAAGCCATTATCACGGCAAAAAGTGCAATAGTAAAATCCAGTGCAATAGTTAAGTCTAAACACAAGTTGGCAGCTGTGTCCGAGGACACCGCATTTCAAAAGAGACTGGAAGGAATTTTGGTCAAGGCGAACCTTCCAACCAGGGCGAAATCATCAACCAACCAAACGGCAACCCCAAATCAACCCGAATCGGATATCATGACGGACAACAATATAGAGGTTACTGAGACGACACAAGGTCTGGCAGACCTAAACTTCACTCCCACCACGGTATTTAACAAATATGGACTCCTGGCCACCCTCCCGGAGAACGAAACCAACCAATGGACGAAAGTAAGAAGAAAACTAAGGCACCCACCGACGGTAAAACCCCTCGCAGCTAAAGTATCGGTGGCTGTGAGGAGACCAGTCCAGGACAAAAAACCACCTCTCATCATCCTAACCCGACCCATCGCTGATATACCCAAATTTCAGGCGCAGTGCAAAAGGATCACCACCCAGGCGGTCCAATTCCGGGCAATTCGCGGGCAAACCTGGATCTATGCTCAAAATCTTGAAGATTTCAAGAAGTTGAAGGCCAACTTGTTCCAGAACAATGAACCAGGATACACCTTTACACCCCAGGAAGAAAGGACGGTGAAGATCGTCCTCAAGGGTTCCCGATATCTTGATGACAAGATGATTCGCGAAGCGGTCGCGGAAGTTAACCTAACCCCATCCCCAATCCTCAACTTAAAACCCAGGCTTGGATCTAACTGAGGATCTTTTTTGTTGCAGTTTCCGACGGACACCCAAATCCAAGAGATCGCCAAAGTCAAGGCGGTCCAATCTTCAATAGTGCGGTGACAGCAATACGTAAAGAGGAATACGAGAACCCAGTGCCATCGTTGCCAGAACTATGGCCATGGAAGCAGCAACTGCAACATGGTCCCCAGATGCGTCAAGTGCATGGAAAAGCACTTTACAAACGAATACCCAAAACACCAAGGACGACCAAGTCAAATGCTGCAATTACGGGGGCAATCATGCAGCCAACTTTCGGGACTGTCCCGCATACAAGTCATACGCGGAAAGGGTAAGTACAAAAATCCAGCAAACCAATAGTAGAGTAAGGCTTCAGCAAAACAACGCTTTTCAAAATTCAACTCTTCTTTCAACATTCAATATTCAAGCACAAAACTTTCTCTCTCTACCTACGCGACTTAGTGCACCGGCACCACCAGTAACGAGCGCGCATAAATTACACGCGCAACCTAACCCCGTCCACCAAACCGGTCTAGGACATTTCGCCGTCGCCGTTTCGCCGTCGCCGTTTCGCCGTCGCCGTTTCGCCGTCGCCGTTTCGCCGTCGCCGTTTCGCCGTCGCCGTTTCGCCGTCGCCGTTTCGCCGTCGCCGTTTCGCCGTCGCCCATTTCGCCGTGGCCGTTTCGCTGTGGCCGTTTCACCGTCGCCCATTTCGCCGTCAAATTTAATTTTATTTTTAATTAAAAATTTTTTTTTTTTTTTACTTTTTTAAAAAAACTAACATTTTGACTGCAAAAATTTATATTTTCGGGGCTATGAAAAATTAGAAATTAGAAAAGCAGAAATAAAAATTTTCTTACAAAAGTGTGACACCCTGTATATAAGCTATAGAATCAATCAATTAAATTATTGATTGGTAATGTTAAAGTTGGTAACAAAATAATAGAACAGTACAGTTATAGTATATAAAAGAAAAGCGGGAAGTAACTTATTTTGAATAATTATTTTTAAAAAATTATTTTTTTATATATAATTAAATAAAACTTTAATTGTAACTTTTGATTTTACTATATTTTTAATTAACGACGGCAAAATGGGCGACGGCGAAACGGCCACGGCGAAACGGCCACGGCGAAACGGCCACGGCGAAACGTCCCATTCCGCCACCAAACGGCCAATCCCGATGCGCGGAATCAACAACGAACGTAAATGCCAATCCAAACGCAAACGACCTTAAAACTTTATTCGCGGAAATCCGCGAACTAAATGAAACTTTTAACATATCTTTAATGATCACAATCGTGCGAGAACTCATAGCAAGGCTAGCGGGAGCCTCCGACATGATGTCCAAACTTTAAGTTCTTTCCGACATCGCGGCCAAATATGACCCATAAACCTAATCCTACCCAAAACAAACTCAAAATACTATTCTGGAACGCGAACGGCCTAAAAAACCGTTTTCACGAACTCCACCTCCTAACCACTCAAATAAATCCCGACATCATCCTCATCCAGGAGACAAAGCTCAACAAACGAGCCCTTCCAAAACTTCCCACCTACACCTCAATAAACCATCCCAAGTCCAACTCCGCCGGCGGACTCCTTACCTACATCACCACCGCCCTAAATGCGTCAATCGTCAATCAAACTAACACCGCGACCGCGGACACGCAAGCCTTCCAAATTCACGACCTAACGGTAATAAACTTTTATAACTCGCCATCTAAAGCACTAGACGCAAACGAACTTGATCAACTTTTATTCCTCGGCAGCAAAGTCGTAATTGCGGGAGATTTTAACGCGCGCCATCCGGACTGGAACAACTCCTCATCAAACGCGAACGGCACCACCTTACGCACCTACTTAAACACCAACCCTATCCCGGAATGAGACGTCTCGCCGTGGCCATTTCGCCGTGGCCATTTCGCCGTGGCCATTTCGCCGTGGCCATTTCGCCGTCGCCCATTTCGCCGTCGCCCGTTTCGCCGTCGCCGTTTCGCCGTCGTTAATTAAAAAATATAAATCCAAAGTTACAATTAAAGTTTCATTAAATTATATATAAAATTAAATAAAAAAATTAATAAGGATACAAAGTAAATAAAAAAATATAAAAATATCGAGGGTTTTTTTTTATTTCTGCTTTTCTAATTTCTAATTTTTCATAGCCCCGAAAATATTAATTTTTGCAGTCAAAATATTATAGTTTTTTTATAACTTTTGAGTTATAGATTACTTTAATATGCCCAATCAATAATTTAATTGATTGATTCTATAGCTTATATACAGGGTGTCACACTTTTCTAAGAAAAATATTTAAGGAATTTTTTTTCTAAATTCGAACCCTTGAATAAGGTTTTTTTTTATTTTTGCTTTTCTAACTTCTTATTTTCCATAATCGAAAATATTAATTTTTGCAGTCAAAATGTTATAGTCTTTTTTATAACTTTTGAGTTATAAATTAAAGTAAAAAAAATGTCGAAACGTCGACGGCGAAATGGGCGACGGCGAAACGGCCACGGCAAAACGACGACGGCGAAATGTCCTAGACCCACCTTATCCTACTTTCCCATCCAGAAGAATTCACTCACCACCCAGCAGTTGCTCATCACAGTCCGTCCACTATTGACCTAACCCTATCCAAAAACGTAATAATCCGCGGAATCGAAACGTTAAATAAACTAAGCTCCTATCATCTCCCAATCCTAACAGAAGTGAGCAGTCTTCAACTACCACTTTTCCCACCCCGCCCGAAACATAAAACCGACTGGAAGCAATTCGGCCGCGACGCGCGCGAGATTCTTTTAAACGCAAACATCGTCACGAATGACGATACTTGATAACTGACGATACGATAATGACTTTTACGGACAACATCACGCTAATACACTAGCGAAACACTAAAGAAACCACACTCACCTGTAAACTCACGCTCCCGCCCAAAATCCTCTAAAAAATTAAGAACAAAAATAAACTCCGCCAAATTTTCTAACGAACCAAATTCCTATCCATCAAATCCCAAATCACCAAATTAACCAACGACATCAACTCCGCAATCCACAAGATAAAAGAAGCGCAATGAGATAAAACCCTTTCCACCATCACTCCCCAAAACCCCAACCAACTCTGGAAAATTGCCAAATCTTTAAAAAATAAAGACTCCAAATTTCCGATCCCACCTCTCCAAACTCCGAACGGTACCATATCCCTCATCCCAACGCTATTGCCGAAACCTACGTCGCAAACCACAACCTCACCCAGCATCTTTCCGACCCCCAAACTATCTCCATGGTTTAACTATCCACCCAAAAATTCCAACACGGAATTGACTAATCACGGGAGCCCTTAAGTACATGGAACTTTAATCAAATCACGTTTTTGGCCCTGCATGTGCATAGTCCTAAGAGATCACCTCGTTTATTTATTTTTTATTAAAAATAGTGCGATTGATAATATAGTTTACCATAGTCATTTTAATTTATATTTTTTACAATTTAAACAGTAATAAATTAATTACTTAATGGGAGTCAACAGTCAAGTTTGATATTAAAAATATTCAACAACTTCACAGAAATTTAATCATTTATTTTTCAAAAAAGTTCCTTATTGTTACTTTACACAAATTCTTTACACACCTACTTGTTTTAACTCGTAATTTAAAAGAATCAAAATGAAACATAAAATCGATTAAGGAAATAAAGTATGCATATGATTACCAAGCTACAAAGTCATATATCTATGTGAAACGTTAGAAAGATGAGGGCAAACTTTTGAAGTTCCGTCACCAATGGTAAACATCGATTATTAATTATTATCTTTTAAATTATCAGTTTAAAATTAATATATTTTATATTTTAAACGCTAAAAACGAAGATATGTAAAAATAAAGTGGCGCGAGTTGATGAGACGTTGACTATTTCAATATTTCTATTTTCGTTGCCGGCTTACGGCTTGTTAGATACCACATTCGATACATCACTTGCTTTTATTTTTCAGCGCCATTTTTATGCTAGTTTACATGCAGTTTACAAGAACTTTTGATATTTCACGTAATTATTTATGAATAGTGAGTTATGAATTATTAATTAATTGATCCTATGTTTAAGCATCGTCTTCTATAAATTATTTTACATTTATAATATAAAATTAGTGTAAAACCTTCCTTTATTTTCGTTTATTTTAAAATTTTGCTATTTGAAGGTTAGAATACAGTAATTACAACTTTTCTTTTTTTAGATTATGAATTTTGTAGATAATCATACACCTCCTTCACCCCAAGCCGGCATGAATTACGGAAGGCATAATTTGCTGTACTATCCACCACATTGGTGGAAAAATATTCCACCACGAAACTCTCTCGACACGAGAAATCAATGTAAGTTGTGATTTTTCTAGCTATTGAGCTGGCCTTAGTATACTACCTTCAATTTGTGGCAACATTTCTTCCGCGTAAAATTGTTAAAATTTTTATGTCGCAATAGTACAATTTTGTATAAATGGAATAATTTTTTGAAATTAATTTAAAAACCTTTTAATACTTGAATTGAAATTGATTCACTGTGTTCAAAACACGTATATGTACTATATATATATCTTTGTAGCACCTAAAAACAATTTGGATTGTTATTGTTAATTAATTTATAATGTTATAAATTACTCATTGTTTTTGTAGACGTAACTGTTGAAAACCGCATACATATTTTTGGAATACTTCTGGGAGTTACAGAAGAAGACATACATGAAGAATTTTCATTTTTTGGACCTATCGCAGCGATAACTATTGTTCAGAATCAATGTTTCCTACAAAATGGCTTTGCTTTTGTTACTTATCATCTCAAAAAAAGTGCACAACTTGCCCTGCAAGGCTCAGCGATGCGGTTTTTTCGACGGAACTTGATTTTTGTGAGCGCGGCCATACAAATAGAGGTATTTACATTTTTTGTCATACTAAACACTTTAAAAACACGATTTAATTTATTCATTTGGATTTTAATAATTTACAGGTAGTTTTCTTTTTATTAGTAAGCTAGTGTTTAGTGCACAATCGCCACTTATTTATCTATCGAATTACTAAACTTAACTTTCAAAACCCGCTCACCACTAACATAAGTATTTTTTGTTAATGCAAAAACATTTGCGGAACACAGCAACAGTCTTTTGTTGTCAAACAAATCTGAGCAAGGAGTATTATATATTAAAAAATTGTCAAAATGATTCCAACTACAAATATTTTTTTAGATTTTTATAAGATTATCTAAATTTGTAAATCAAAAATGAGTTTAAATTTTTACTAATACGTAGTTGAGAATTATCATTTCTCGCTCTACCTTGTAAAGTGATAGGAATGTTCTACCAATATTTCGTATTAATGCCCATTTGCACCACTGTCGATAAAAAGCTGTGGTTCGTAACCAGCGAATAAAATAAACCGTAAGTTAAAATTAAATCTTGTTGCACCAACATACTTAAACCTCAGATTTAGTAACTGCAAGTTGCACGTTGACAATGTTGCAAATTCAAAAAGTTAATAATTTTTTGGGTAAAATTGGTGTACTTGGGCGTTCGTGTACCTAAACCCCCATTCTTAAAAAGATTTTTTGGAAGAGAGTTTTGTTTACTTAAAAAGATTATTTATAATAATTTACCAGGAGATTAAATTTTTATATGAGTTCCATCAATAACACCAATAATTCTTAAATAAGCAATTTCAAAAAATACTCTTTCATTTGCAATTACTTCCTCCCTATCTTCGGGAAATTTAATAAAATGGGGCAATAGTTTAACAATTGCAAATAAACTCTTTTAACAATGCGAC
The DNA here is from genome assembly GCA_947369205.1 of Cantharis rufa. Classification (NCBI taxonomy): domain Eukaryota; kingdom Metazoa; phylum Arthropoda; class Insecta; order Coleoptera; family Cantharidae; genus Cantharis; species Cantharis rufa. Next base: position 14,493,096 of record OX376309.1, on the reverse strand, counting down.
TAGCAGTTGAGACTTGCACTCCACAAAAGTCGCTTACACTCAATAAATTAATGTAATAAACAAATGAAAATTTTTTAAGTGTTGAAATTTATCAAAAAATATTACAAAAATTAATTTATTTTACATACTTTTTAAGCAATTAAACAAATTTTAAGCCATGTTATAATTATAAGGTATACGGCGAAGATATTCAATAACATTATTAGAATTATAATTGGTTACCTTCGCCAAAATTCGAGAATCAGTCGCTTTGTATCACGGCTGTTTTTAGAAGGTGCGTGTCTGGCTAGAATACGTTTGTATTCTATGTCGAAAGTTTTTTGAATACGTCTTAATTTATCCAAAAAATTTCACAACGTTGGATGAAATATACCACTACCAAAACCTAATTGTATTTTTCGATGACAAGCTTTGGCGTAATTATTAGTTCTATCAATTTCAATATTCGAAAAAAGCTATAAGCGTCCGCAGTAAGGTTTTTTTGTACATTATGATTTTAGATTTAGAAAAATAAATTGAATAAACTAAAAGTATACCTCCCGTCGCCGAATCGACGTAGTCGAATTTTCTGTCGCCGAAACTGGCATTGCCGAATATCGGGTCGCCTAAATGACGGTGCCAAACTGGAATCGCCGAAATGACGGTGTCCGGGTTAACTATAAGGTTACACTACGTCCATCACCTATTCCTTGATTATGAAAAATAAGTGAATTAATTTTTTAACCCTTTTTAAAATGTATTTTAAAGTCGTGTGGATAGTCACATCGGATTTTTTAAAGTGAATTTCAAAATTCAATATTTCTCCGCTAAACACAAAAATTTTACAATGGTCCACGGCCCAGTAGGTTGGCAACCACTAGTCTAGTGGTTATAATTTTAGTTTCCACTTGTTTTTTAATTTCTATAAATCTTACATTACCTGCTTACTTAGGAAAAATGCTGTAATTCAATTTTTTAAAATTTAGTAAAGGGTGTCTCAACAAGAGCGCCGGATTTAATTTTAAAGAAAAACACATTTATTTTTTGAATTAAGCAAACATTTTTATTTCAACATAAAGAAAAATAAATCCGATTAAACGTGAAATACAACATTAAGCAAATGGCCACCATGAAACCTCTGGTACACAGGTTTATTCTTTTGTTGAAATTTTGAATAACATTTTCGCATAAATGTGGCTGTATTTCACCAATAACGCGCCGTATTTCCTCGTTAAGATGTTTAACTGTGTCAGGCTTATTCGCATATACCATTTCCTTCACATATATGCTGCTTTCTATTTACCAAAATACTAAGTTAATCTAAGTTGACGAATTTACCCGAACGAATGACAGCATTTTATTTGTTTAGCTTATAACCTATACAACGTTTCCGTTACTTTGTTTTGTAAAAAACTAAAAGAGATAAATCTAATGTTTTACCAACATTTGTTTCGTAGTGCTTCTACGATTTTTGACCACGATGCCGAATGGAAGTTCCTGGATGCTCGGCCACAGATTCCCTTACTGTGGCTATATTTTCGAGTGACCGACAAGGACGACGACGAACAATGTCTTCTGATCTATCAGCGTAACTTTGGTCTCAAATTTTGTAATTAAACCCCTCACTGTCGATTGATTTGGCGCATAATTGCGACCAAAACTCTCTCGCCCATAACTTTCTGTTGAAAACTGGAAATCGAATTTTTCTCTTTTAAATGAAAAATTTACGTTTTTTTTTTAAATAGAATTGGGACAAAGGATAATAATACGTTTTTCCATATTATTTTGATTACTGAGAGGTTAAAATTCTGAAACTAATAACATTTTTAGGTTCTTGCTGAGGAGGAGCTTCTTGCTTCGGTATCTATTTTGCAGCCCAATGATTTTTTTTGCTTATGATTGATTTGATTTAAAGCTACAGTAGAATCCGTTTATAGCGACCGGTCAAGGGACCGGCGATATTACGTTGTACTCAGTTGTACTAACTAGACGACGCACAAAACGGTTTGAAACTGTATTTGAAAACGTTATATGAAAACCAAACTTGAGGTTGCACTTCCGTCGTTGAAAGCGGTCGGTCGCTATAAATGAAGTCGTACTCTTCGGATTCTACTGTACTTCGTTTTTATTAATATTTTTAAATAAATTTGTTTTTAGAAATACATTGATTACCAAGACATACCAATACAACGAACTTATTCTATGAAGACTTTGTTACATATCAAGAGAAAGTATGATAAATACTTATTGGATCAAATTAATGGTAAGCAATAGTGAATTTACTTGTTTACTTTCTGAAATGGGAGAATTACATGTCTGCTGCAGCGTGAATAAAAATTACAATTTGATAATAATATCGGGATAAAATTTCTAGTCTTCTCATCATAGAATTTTTCTTAGGAAAGTACAAGTAAAGACGTTCAAAATATAATTTAGTGTGTCATTTACTTGATACTTGTACATAGGGCAAGTTGTATTAAAGGGGATTGACTCCAGGATTTGTTGAACCTGGTTCAAGAATTGACCCAGAATCAAGTCCTGTGGCGTTGTATAAAGCAAATAATTAGAATTATTAGCTCTTGAAATATATATAAATAAAGTTATCAAAATTGAGCTAAGGTAAAACAATAAAACACTAAATTCGAGCTTTCGAGAATATTTCTCTTTATCAAGAAATGAAGTATAAAGTACATAACAACCTAAACATGTGAAGTATTAACATTTGTCCGATAACTTGATTAGAATTTGTAAAAGATTGAAAAAATAATGAAATAACAATGAATTCAATTCTAATAAGTTATCGTGGGTAAAGAAAAACCAATGGTAAAAAACTTTACCCCAATACTGTAAGTAAAATGAAATTAGATGAGAAGTGGACTGTAGATGTTGCTAAGTCCATTTATGTCAGTTTTGCGATTCATGGAATTTTTCTGTTTTTTAATCTCAATCATTTCGTGCAGTAACCTATCTCTGTATGTAGTGACTGTTTTGATGATTTTTGTGTTGTTGAAATCGATGTTGTGCTCGTCTTCTAAGATATGTTTTGCCACAGTGGTGGACTCGGGTTTATTGCATCTTATTGACGATATCTGTCCACTAATACGTTTTTTAAGCCATTGGTTGGTTTGACCAATGTAAACCAAATTACAATCATTACAATCTACTTTATAGATGACACCTGATTTCTTATCTTGTGGGATTGGATCTTTAAGGTTTGAATAGTGTAGGTCTAGGTTGTTGGGCGATCTAAAAGTAATTTTAATGTTATGTTGTTTGAAAAGATATTTTATTTTTTCGCCGAGTCCATTCACATATGGAATTACAGCGTAACCTGTGTTTAGTTCTTTTATTGTTATGTTCCCATTATAAAGTTTATAAATGGACTTAGCAGCATCTACAGTCCACTTCTCATCTAATTTCATTTTACTTACAGTATATATATACCAATGGTAAAGTTTTTTACCATTGGTTTTTCTTTACCCACGATAACTTATTAGAATTGAATTCATTGTTATTTCATTATTTTTTCAATCTTTTACATATTCTAATCAAGTTATCGGACAAATGTCAATACTTCACATGTTTAGGTTGTTATGTACTTTATACTTCATTTCTTGATAAAGAGAACGTCATATTCTCGAAAGCTCGAATTTAGTGTTTTATTGTTTTACCTTAGCTCAATTTTGATAATTTTAGTTGTATAAAGTAACTTCCAGGTAGAGTCAACTATAAAGTTGGTGATTTTTACCAGCAATAATTAGCCTTGACCCTGTAAAAATATATATTAATATATTATATATTAATAGGAACATATCGGTGGCAAGCAATGCATAATTTTGTAATAAAACATAATTTGTGAATGCAATGCATAATTTCTGAAGGTTTTGTCAATCGAACAAAAACATTTTTACTTTTATTAATACTACATTTTAAAATGATTTGGTCGAACATGAAAATCTTGTGGTTTTCTTCAAAATATTATTTCTAGAAATTCAACGAAATCTTCGTCATCGTTCAAATCATCTTAATTCATGGTAATAATTAAAAAATACTGTTTTTAAAAATAAAATTGAACCAGGATTAACTAAGTTAATTCACCGATTTTAAGAGCAAGAGACTGAGAGTTAACCCAGGATTAACGCTTGAATGTGCTTTATACAAAAGGCCTTTTTAATCCTCACATTAACTGTGATCCGAGGTTGATCTTTTGTTCAACAAGGGACTGTTGAAGAAAAATGCTATAAAGAGACATTTAACAAAAATTGATTTAGCCGATTTTGTTGGACCGATCCTGGAAAAAGAAAAATTTTTATTAATTGCAAATAGTGACTACCATGCGATTTTGCATTTATTCTTTTTGTTAAATAGAAAAAAAAATTATTCTTTTTAACGAAAATTCTCATAATTTTTTTGGTATTTCTTGAATACAATTTGAACAAATCAAAATTTCAGCAAAATCCTTTGAAAGCCAAAAACTATCAGCTTTTTCGAAACATACGTTTCAGATTTCAACTTAATTTGTTGATTGCAACTTATGGAATCATGTCCATCGTTTTAATTTGTAATTTTCAATTAAATATATTTAAAATTTCACAAACGGTTTTTTATGTAAAATAATTACTTTTTAATGTCTTGGCATTAATCTGACATTAATACTTACTCTTGATCTTACTTTGTTTGAATTTAAATGTTTTTATTAAGACGAATCTTTTTCAGATATATTATACGTAAACCCATGTCTCGAGTATTTACGAGAAATTGATGCAACCATACCTCGTCACTTAAAGCGTTCTACAGTCAGTATTATTAAATTTTTAAATTGATTTTTTATTTACAATTTTAATAAATTTTAGTTGTACGATAATTGGTTTAGTGATAATGATTCATGCTCAACATCTTCCACAAGTTCAGATGATGAGATCATTAGTGATGATGAATCTGTTTATTCCTTTGGAACGGTTACCGAGATTCCAGGAACCCCAGCAAATTCTGAGTCAACAAACAGTGAAAATTCTTGGAAAAGGATTCCTGTTTATTTCCATGGATTACATAACGATAATGATTTAAAAGAGTTTATTTATCCAGATCCGCAGTACTTTGAGGGTATACAATGCATTGATGAATCGAACAACCTAGATTTGCACGAAGATGAAAATCCTATGGCTATTGAGAATAGGCATTATAATGAAAATGAGATAATATACCCTAGCCCAATTTTTCAAAGTCTTGAAGCTTCAAGCTATCCTAGAAACGAGGATGATAATAATTATGAATATCCAACTTGGGAAGACTACCAGGAAGAATTGATTGAAAACGTGAAGCGCGAAATATTTTATATCAACCCTGTCGTAGAAGTAGATGACCACTTGAATGTTGACTTATCAGATCAAGATGAGGTGCATTTCGTAGCATTTCAGCCAAACAGTCCCCAAACATGTCCAATTGTTTATGAATATCCTGTGAATATTCATGCTGGAGCAAAATTATGTGATAAATCTGCAACTTGTACAATGCTACAAGTAGCTCAATTTGAACCAATAAGTCCGTCGCTGTATTTAAAATTTTTTAATTTTGATTTTTTCAATAATATTTTCAATCAACTAGGAATAGCTGAGATAGCAAATTATGTTAATATGCAAATTAAAGCTTTCCAAGGAATAAACCCTCTAGTACGTTATGACAATAAAGTAAACGATTACATGGAGAAACTTGATTCTATACTCGCAAATCTTTTGGAATACGTAACAGTTCAAGAAAACGATCAATCTTGTCATAGAGTCCACATAATTGAGATATCCGATCAGGATAACATTCAAGAGCCAGACTTGTTTTCAAATGATATGGAAAGAACTATTGTTGAAAATATTACATCGACCAACAGTACCATTGATATATATCAACCGGTTTCAATTGTTGATCTCCAGACACAATTTGCAACTATAGAAGCTCAGTTTTCTAAATCTGGGTATCAATTTTTACAACCTGAAGAATGTGATCTTAAGGAAGATAATCAAATTCAAAAATTAGAAACCGAAACAGATAATTATGAAGAATTAGAATTAAAAGTTAGCAAAATAACAACTTTAGATGAAACTTGGGAAAAATCATCAAAATTTGATTTTTGTGCACTTTCTGACCATGATGTTAGTACCCAGGTCTCAGAAGTTGACGAAATTATTTTTGCTAATGAATTAGATGCACTCAATCTCCAAACCATGGCAACTCAAATGCCCAGCAACCGAATAAATGAAGAAGAAACTGGAACTCTTTTTGTGGCATATCCTAATGTTACAAAGAGTGAAAAATAATTGGATTAATATCAAAGAAAATTGCTAGTCAGAAGGTAACTAATTTCCTTTTAAATTTATTGTTTTAATATAACTTTAATTATTTCAGATTCATTTAGAAAAGAACCAAATAAAATTATTTAGCAATATTTTTCTAAAATTTGCATATAACTATAAAACATTTATTTACTTTGGTATTGTTTTCAATGTTAATTTTTTTGTTTTAGTTTTGGAAGTCATTTAAAGTTGGTGAATTTTGGCCAATATATAAAATTTTTATTAAAAGTGTTAACTGCATGTGCAGTATATAAAATGTTTAATAATGATAATATAAATATACTATGTTGATTGTTTTTAATATTTTACAAACGAGTTGAATCTTTTCAAATGATATTACAGTAAAAGCTTGATTATCCGACAAGCTCGGAGGGTGATAAGCTGTGTTATTTCTCAAACATAAATAAAATCACACAGCGCCAGTCATCTTTATAGAGTTATTCTTTTCAAATGATCTAGTTTCATTCATTAGTTAGTATAATAATAGTACCACATAAAATAAAAATGCAAATGTTAAATATCTATTTTCAAATATGTTTTACGAATATACAGCCGTGGCCAAAAATATTAGGTCACCCCGGTTTTTGGCCAAAAGTAATAGTTCGGGTGGGAATTTTTAAAATTCTTTTTGCTTTATGTTATACCTACGACCTTTTAAAAGGTTTTTAATCCAAATTAACTATAATTTGTTGTTATAAAGAAAACAATTGTCATCAAAATATTATTTTATAGTTTATTACCTGACCGTAACGGTATTTTTAAAATTCTTTAAAATAATTCCAAAGGGATGAATTGTTATATATTTTGTTTCCAGTTATCATTTGTTAGTATAAGAAACACATTATGCCAAAAAGAGGCGAGTTAAGTATTGCTGAACGTAGTCAAATAGTGCTATTGCACTCGCAATGGATGTCGCAACGAAAAATTGCAAAAGAGGTAAAGTGTTTACTTTGAGGAGTGTAAACTACTTTAAACGAAAAGAAGAAACAAATTTTGCTGGAAAATCGACCAAAAACTGGTCGAAAACGTATTTTAAATGTGAAAAAATGTGTTTTTTGAAATTCAAAATTTCAAAAAACCTACGCAACGACCTACAGGAGCAGTGTGGAGTAAATTTTTGGGCTAGAACAGTTAGACGTAGGTTACAGGCGGCTGGCTTGCACGGTCATAAATCTCGAAAAAATTCTTTATTTTCAAAGTCCCAGATTAAAAAGAGGTTAATTTTTGAGCAAAAATACAAAAGTTGGACAATTGACGATTGGTCAAAAGTGATTTGGTCCGGCGAAAGTAATGTAGAGGTATGCATTTTATATTGACTTTTACATAATTAAACCAAAACATTGTTTATTTCTTCCTACCAAATAAAAAAATTAAATTACAAAAATTTCAATCAAAACTTCTTCAGTTTTTCGGACAACGTGGGGCTCGATATGTAAAGAGAAGAGTTGGGAAACAGTACAGTCCTAAATGTATAACACCCACCGTAAAATTTGGTCGTGATATTGTTATGATATGGGGGTCTGTGTCAGCTTGGGGCGGTGGAGGCATTCAAATTTGCGAGGGAAGATTGAATTCCACAGACGTTAGAAGAACATTTTAAAGTTTCTATAGTGAAACTTTTCGAGGATGATGACCCCAATTACATTTTTCAACAATAACGCCCCATGTCATCAGTCAAAGGTCGTCATGAAGTGGTTTGAAAGAAACAAAATTTCTCTTTTGGATGGCCGCCATAAAATCCGGACCTGTCCCCTATCGAAAATTTGTGGTAAATATTAAAAAATAAGATAGCGCTTCATAACACCACATCGAAAGACTTATTAAAAGCAGTAATTTTTGAAGAATGGGGCAAAATTACATAAGATGTGTGCTACAATTTAGTCGCTACTTATGCCTAAACGCATTGCTAGCGTAATTAAGTCCATACTTATTTTTATTAGTATTTAGTATACAAGGTCCATTATGAAAGTAATGCACAAAATTTTATTGTGACGCGACTATCCATCGTAACGCGTTCGGACCGGTAAGGGAAATGTGGTGTGAGTTCTGCCTGGTCTCAATTCGCTTCGAGCATTGAGAGCAGAAGGACGTGTCTTTGCGTGAAGTATGTTTTTTGTCTTTGTAACACGGCGTGATGGACGGTTCATTTGAAAAGCGGTACGCCATCAAGTTTACGTGCGGCTTGGAAAGAATGCTACCAAAACATTCCAGATTTAAAGACTTTAAGGACGACTGCATTTCAAGATCACAATCCGGGAGGTGGCACAAGGCGTTCAAGGAGGGCCAGGAGGAGGTCGTTGACGAACGCCGTTCTGGACGCCCAATAATGGCCAGAACCGACGTAAACGTGACGTCGATTGAGATCGATTAATTGTGACCAAGGATCTGCAAATGTGAAAAGTCTGTGTGAAGCTTGTGTTGAAGTTAACCAACTTCCTGGTCCGAAACAGCACCCCAGTGGTCCCCAGCCCCCCTACAGTCCCGATTTAGCTCCCTGTGATTTTTTTTGTTCCCTCAACTGAAGAGAAGTGAAAGAAAAGCATTGGGAGTCCGTGGAAAACATCCAAACGCATGTTACAACGTTATTGAAAGGCATTCCTGTGGAGGAGTTTCAGGGTCCCTTCCAGGCATGGCAGACACATCTAATGCAGAGGGGACTATTTTGAAGAATTTTAAGCATTTGTACCGATAGGATCAATAAATATATTTTTCCCAGAAAATGCGCATTACTTTCATAATGGACCATGTATAAGAAAGTCAAATGTAGGTAATATTTGAATTAAAACAAAGAATTTACGATAATAACAATACATTTAAAAAAATGAATTAAAAAACTTTTAGCAATAATGTTCTGAAGAAAATGTGATATTTGTTATTGTAACGGTGAAAGAAATTATACTTACTTTCAGGGACGTGCCCAGCCAACTTTTTTGAGAGGGAAGCAATCTTCAATTTGCCAACTGAATAAATAAAAATTGCCAACTTTTTCAGTTTCTCTTTTTTTTTTTTTTATCGAAAAGAGCAAAAATCCTGTAATTATTCAAGAAATGTTAAATGTAATGACAAATTTTATTTTCAAAAACGTGGTTTACCTTTGCCGTTGGGGAAATCTTTATCTTGCCTACTAGCAGATATTTTTATGGATTATTATTTGAATTTTTTTTCTTATATTAACCCCGCGTGTGTACACTATTTTTTTATAGTGTGTATATTGGGTTATTGGGTCTTTTAGGGAACAGTCTGGTTTTCACAGCTTTCTAGGCTTAAAAAAACCTGAAAAAATTCCGGGTTAGCTCTTGAAGTGTCTATTACATGGTATAGAAGTTGCCAAAGTTAAAAGTTGAAAACAGTTATTAATAATAATTTAAGAATAATCGAAGATGCGGGAAAAACGGAATTTTATTAAAACATTTGTAACTCTACAATAAAGAAATACTTAAAAAAACAGTTGTAGGCTATTGTGGTATAGACTATGAACTTTCCAAAAAATATAGAGTTTTTCGCGTGGGTCGCAAAAAGTTGAATTATTTAAGCACCTGAAAGTGGGAATATTGTTGTGTGCGATTGTTGCAAATGTGCGTTCGATGATCATCGCAAACCTGCCTTTCACACAATGCATAACCCAAAACAGTATCAAATTACATAAAATATTTATTTTAGCCATGAAAAAACCGAAAAACTACAAAAAAATCAAATAAAAATGCATTCACTTTCCTTCGAAAATACTGACGCTGTGTGTACATTGACCCTTTTAAGGAACGGACATAAGTTGCACTGGCTTACTTTTGCAAGTAAACTTCCAGACCCAAATATCCTTTGAGCCTTTTGTACCTACTGCTACCTACTTTTTTTTAGGGGAGGTAGCCGAAGTCTGACCTCTATTAATGAAAGAGAAATTTAAGTTTAAAATTTTAAAGTTTAAAACTTGGCCAACTATTAAATGATTTTGCCAACTCCCTAAAATATTGGGGGGGGGGGGAAGCTCCCCCCATCCCCCCCTTGTGCACGTCCCTGGTTACTTTCTTCTTAAAGAAATTAAAAAATTATTATTGTGAATAGAATTTTTGAGGTAAAATTAAGTGTCAACCGTTTGAGCTTCCATTCCCGCCATTAGAGCTTCAACATTACAATACAATACAACGTAGCAAACACCTGTTAAAGCAACATGAATTGCAGTAGTATCACTCACGTAATAATAATGAAAATAATTTTTTTTAAATATTGACGATTTTTTTGCATCATAAACAAAAACCTAATTCAAAATTGGTTCATCCGTTTCGGAGCTACGATACCACTTTAAACTTATAACACCTCTCTTTTTGCGTTGGGGGTTAAAAATTAGATAAAAGGAACAAAATATTTAATTTAAATTTGATAAACATGTCATAAATGTATTGCAATAAATATGTACTTAACAGATGTAATCAAAATACTGCATTGAATTTGCATATACAATTTAAAATAAAATATCAAAAACTTAATAACATCACAAACTAGAATTAATTACAAATAACAAAATTTCAAGTAAATCACAAAAGGTTGAGAAATGCATCAAAGCAATTAAACATATTTTAATTATAGGTACAATTAACCTAATTTTTGATTAGTCTTTTCCAAGTTCTAATTAATTCAATAAATAATAATAAATATTATAGCATCTCATTGTCGTCTTATTTTGATCTGAAATCATACAATTAATTTATTCATGAAACTAAAAACATTAAATGCAAAATAAATTTATCACCTTTGTTTTTTTTGATCGTTTCCTTGCGTTTCTTTTTTTTTTCACACTTGTAACACTGGTACTTGTAAAAGAAAATATTTCATCTTTGTTAATAGTTGGTTCATTCTCTTTTGCAGTAGAAGTGTTACTTAATTTTTCATCATATTCTGGGAACTGGGTAGCAACATCTCTAACGTTAACTAGATAATAACCACTTTCGATAGCCATTTCAACGATCGTATCTTCCTCTTCTGGTTCATCAGATACTTTTGGTTTTATTTCTTCGGATTTATCTAAATGGCTTACTTCTTTATTTAAGGAAGTACTTTGTTCAATGACTGCTTCTGTAGTTTCCCATAAGTTTAATCGATTAGATGTACATTTAGATAAATCTTCGGATTTATCCAAACGGTTTACTTCTTTATTTAAGAAAGTGCTTCGTTCAATCACTGTTTCTGCAGTTTCCAATAGGTTTAATTGATTAGATGTACATTTTGATAAATCTTCGCATTTATCTAAACAGCTTACTTCTTTATTTAAAGAAATACTTTGTTCAATCACTGCTTCTGTAGTTTCCAATAAATTTAATTGATTAGATGTACTATCATTTCGAGTATCACTTGGAGACGATTGTGGATCTTTTTCATAAATTTTACACTGTCCAATTTCTACAACAACGCCATCATCGCTGCTATCAGTTAAGTCAAGAGAATCGTTTGAATCGCTGGTATTTCTATGCAAGTTACGTTGCAATAATCGAGATTGTACTTTCCTGTATTCGCTAGGCTCATCATCGTCTTCTTCGGGTTGTAAAAATGAGTATGGAGCATCAGCAAATTGTTCTTCAAAATTGTCCAATAGTCTTGCAGATTCAACAAACGTGTCTGCATATTTTTGATATGAACTTGGTAAATAGAACTCTTCAGAGAAAACATTATTCGATGAAACAACAACTTTGTTATCTGATGTAGAAATTTGTGCGATACTTGGCTTATCTGATACTTTAGTTGTGTTTACTCTACCAGAAGATCGATCTTTCATTTTGCTTTTGTGAATTACATTTACTTGTGATTTCATTTGTTCAGAAGAAAGAGGTTGTTTCTTATTATAATAAGATAAGTCAGATTTTTGTGCTTCATTATAACATTTGTTTTCATACACAACCGGTGGATAATCATATAATGTCGAGTTAAATTGGCGAAACCGATTGATTTTACTTTCAGAAGCATTCGGGTTATTTTTTGGTCCAAAGTCTTTTTGATACATATGATTATTCACATAAAAGGGATTATAGCTCACATCTGTTTCAGGAAGGATATATTCATAACTGCCATAGGAATAGTTAAAATTTTGATGCCTTGAAACTCTGCCTTGATGTGGAAGTTGATATGTCATCTGATTTATTCCATGATATGTGCTGTAATTGGTTAATGCTTGATTATTACTGAAACCCTGGGCAACCGGATAAACACCACTTAGGGTTTTATTTCCACTGCTATTAAACTCTTGTGAATTTTGAATTCTTGACTCAGAAGATTTGGGTATTGCAGGAAACTCCTTAGATTCCTCACCACAAAGTGACTTGCTATCGTTTCTAATTGTAGAACTTGTTTCGGTCGAACTATCATTTGTACAACTACTTTTCTAAAATGTATTAAATTTAATTTTAATTATGTCCCAAACACGACCGTAAGCAGATAAGAATAGAAAATCTGCTTTGATAGCAGTATCAATGTGAATTACACATTTTGTTAAATATGTATTATTTTTTCAAAATGCAAATTTTAATTTTTATTAATAATTTATTTATATATTTTGAAAAGCTTTATGAACTTTTGAAAAAAAGTTATTTACTAAACATTCTATATCAAAAATAAGAAAAACAATAACATTTTCGTATTTCTTTTAAATTTTAGAATTTATTGGTTTATATTATCAACAAAAGTCTTTTTTATCGTACATCTAATAAATTAAGGTGACAATAATTCTGCTTGTTTGTTGACGCTTGCAAAAATGGAACTGAAGTCACCGCCATTTAAAGTAAAACCTTTTTAGGAAAATACTGATGATGGCAAAGTAATTTGCAAAGCTCAAAGTACATCATAAGCTATTTACAGAAGAAGCAGATAATTATTCAGAAGGCAATTTTTATTGTATCGTACAAAGACTTTCTAAGTCACTGTACCTTGTGCTGAGACTGTGCAATAAAATAGAAAAATGTATATAAACAAAAATAATGGGAATACAATTTTCAACGTTTGTCTAAAGTTTATTTTTAAGTCGTAATTTTTGAATCAGCAATTTACATTGGTATATTTTGGTTTTGGATTGTAATTTACAATTTGTATGTTGAGTTTTGCTGGCGTTTTATTGAGAAATCAGATAAGTCTTTTTTTTCTCTTCATGATAAGTTGCTTTTGGAATCTTATGGGACTTTCATTCGTTGGAAAGTTAAGAAGTATCAGTAGCTAAACATTTTCTATCTTCTTCTTTGTTCAATTTTTTAAAGTGAAATATAGGTATCTCGCACCATTTACAAAAGAGTGTTGAGCCTTTTAAAACATTATTTTCGAAAAAAATTTATTAGTAACCGTTGCAATTTTGAGACATATTTTACAAATAATGTAAGTTACAGTGATAGTAATATACACAAAAATTTGGTAAGATCAATATATTCAATAGCAGATTTGTCGTTCTTATCTGGATACAAGTGTTTATGGCTTAGTAGTACTAACCGTGGACTGCTGAAGAGCGAGTGGCTTTGTATTAGAATCAATCGAAGAGCATGTAGAATTTGGGATTGAACCTGAAAACATTTTGCTTTAATAAAAACTTACATCTCATACATATTACTAAAACCAGTTTTCAAATGAGCTGTAGGTAAATCAAGTTGTTTTAATACCTATTAATAATAATATTAATATCGTTTGATAAAAAAATTTGCTAGAATTTTATTCAATTTTCCACTAAGTTCTAGGTTCTAAAGCTACAAGCTCGTAGCTCTTTTACAAAATGTTACAAAAATGAAAATAATCGCTGGTTTTCACCAATTACTTTTTATTATGTTAGAGTAAACAATAGTTTATGTTTTTAGTAATCATCCAATATTTGTAAAAACAAATTTTGTGTGTAATTTTTGTTTAAACTGGAAACTGTAAAATAAACAGATACTTGATGGAATATTTTTAAATTTTATGTTTTGAATGCAGTTTCTTTTGAAAGCTCAACAAGAATGTGTTCGTGATAATTACAGTCAGCATATTAAATCTCAGGTAAAACTGATGTTATACTTTTTTAAATGATTTTTATAAATCACAACTTCACTATTAATTGCAAAAATGATATATTTCGTTGAACAAACTACCATTTATTATGTTTTGGAGTAAATTATAATTTTATGGTATTTTGGTATGATCAACCCTACGGTAGACGGGTGGTCGAAAAGTTACACGAGTTGACGAGTGAGACCTATCCCGGCTCTTAGTTATGTTAAAATTGTTCTTTTCATATTTAAAGTTTTTTTTTATTAATGCAAACTATGATTAGGTTTTTCGAATATAAATAAATATATTTCTTGTGTTTTCCAATAGTAAACAAACTAATTAACACAAAAATGTCAATACAAAATATAATAAGGGTTTAAATTAAAGCCGATTTATTCAGATAGCCACGTATAACCAAACTTAAGAGAATTTGCAAAATTTCTTACAATTGCAATGTCCTTATTTGCTTCTTGCAAGAAGTCATAAAATAAAATCAAAATAATGTTGAAAATTCAATTTTCAGTTTTCAACAAAAAGTTACTGGAGCAGACGGTTGAGGCCTATCAGAATATTTAATTCTTTTGCGAAGTGATGATGCTTATATATTTTACAAAATGTAACTATAATATGTCATTTTACATTCCTGAAAGGTATACAAAAAGTCGCAAGTTATAGCGATATTTGTATATTACAATTCGTTGATTTTATTTGTTACTATTGTTTCATGAACAATTTTATTAAATTTATTGTATATTACTTTTTCTGTTTGTTTAGCCGTAATATTGCCAAAATTTGTACTAAATAAAATCACTTGATTGTCCTTAATATTTAACTTTTTTTTTATTTAGATTATTTTTAACTTTCTTTTTAGTTATATTATTTTTAACTTTATTTTTATTATTAACCTTTTTTATACACAATACTGAACGTTGGTTTTAATAATTTACCGAAACATGTTTTATTAAAATCAAGGATAATCAAGTGATTATTTATTTAGTAAAAATTTAGACTATTACCTATTATTTTGTTTATTTATAAAAATAAGTACGTAACCACCGAAGTGTAACCTGCTTAAGCAAAACCTCCTTAAAATAAAGTGTAAACACTTTCTGTGGGTCCAACCTCCAGATTCAGTGGATCTAGTTTTATTAGCAGTATTTACATACCATGATTATCTCCTTGTAAAAGTAAGTTTTTACATTCTTCATTTTCGGACAGCAAAGCCTGCGTTGAACATCTATTTATTGGTTTTACTGCGTAATTTACATTTCTCTAAAAAAAAGTTATGTGAAAACTTACAAATGCATAAACACTCATCAGGTATCTAATATACATACGGGCTTTTGTATTGCTTGATGTGTGTATATTCGATTTCCTTTAAGATATATTGGTGTCGAAACTTGCAGGGCACGTTGTGCATGTATCGTATGAAAGTAAGTTATGAAAGCAATCCCATTTCGGTGACGAAATTTATTCCGAATGATGTTGATTGAGATAATAGGTCCAAAGGGAGCAAACACTTCATGAAGATCTGCATGTGTTATTAATACACATATTCCAGTAGTACGGATACGGTTTGTAACACATACAACTAAATTTAAAAATCTTAATTAAAAAAAAGTTAGAACAAGCTTTAAAATACTGTCGACAATTTCTAAACTGGTTCATCATCTGCGCCAACTTGCCTTGTATCATAAGATGGCTCTTACAATACTGTGTAGGTGCAACTGCGGATAATATTTAAATGGTATTTTTATAATAACTTGAGAAAATTCATATTCAAAATAATCAAGTTTAATTTGGGCAACTCAACATTTAACTAATCAACAGTTGTAATCTAATTTAAAGTTAGTAAAATCTCCACTTACGTTTATCAGACGTAACTTTTAAGTTTTTCGGTGGATTGTTGCAGGGCCACGTCAATGGATGATATACCACTGGTTCTCTTTCATGTTTGTTATCGGCTCTGAGAAGAGGAACAAAATACATCATTGACTTCGTACTCTAAAAAAAGATTAATTAAAGCAAAACTAAAAATAAGAGAAAAATCTGACATGAGCACATGAATTTTATATACAAAGAAACAATAATGCAAACATTTTTAAACATCACGTTTAAGATCACAATTATATAACTTATAAAATTATTAAATAATAAAATTATAACACTCACCAATTCCAAATAACTATGAAAAATATCAAAATATTAAATCACCTCATCAATTGAAAAATCAAGTAAGACAAAATGGCGCGAAACAAAACAAATTCACCCACTTGATTTTTCACGATTTTGCTGCTATTTAGTGTTCTCGCCGCTGATAGATGGCATCGTCAACCAATCCTTTATTTGCCAAATTTTCTTTTTTGCATTAGTCTAAATTTAAAAAATTTATTAAAAAAATAGATTTTATAACATTGGTTTTAACAAAATACGATGCGACTTGCGGTTACCGCAAATTCAATAATAATAATAAATGTTTAACTTAACAAATAAATAAATGTTTAATTTAACATATATTAAATTCATCGATTTCTTTCTAGTTTTTATTAATTTATGTATTATCTATGTATATAAGCTTAAGAACATTCTGGTGTTCCTCCTGTTTACCTATCTGTATAAAGGTTAAATATTGCTGCCCTTCTGTGATAAATTTGTAACAAATTAAGTACATTTTTCTATGTTCGTCCTTGTATCCGTGTCCGTATCTAAATACTCAATGTACTATGCAATTTTTGATTGCCATAAAAGAAAATATTTGAAGTTGTGACGAGGGGCGAATCACAACACAAAAGTTTTTGTACACCAGAATTTCTTTTATGAGATTCTCGAGAAAATTCCTCGGATTTCCTCCTAAAAGTAGAAAGCGCAAAAGAGCTTATCTATTAGCTATAGTATGTGGAACAAACAGTAGATACAAATATACCTATTTAATTATGGAAATTTTCAAAAATAAAGTTGTTTCCAAAATTAAATTGGTAAATATATTTAATAAACTTAATAAATTACAAATAAAAAACGATAACTACAAAGACAAAGCTTCTATAATGGTGTATAATTACAAATGCTAAATATTGCTTATGAAAACATAAATTTGTTTACTATAACAATAATAATGTTTCGGAGTGATAAACCACCCTATTTTGAAGTTACACCATAAGGCACACAATCTAGAAACACAACTTTTAGAAAATTTAAGGTATCAACCAACTTGAGGAGATTAGGCTAGCTGAAAAATTTACAGAGGAGTTGAGAAATTTTTTCCCAACATAAGTTAATTTAAATTCAAAAATACACTTTCCTCAATTAAAATTTATTTTTTTTTAATTTTAATTGAGGAAAGTGTATTTTTGAATTTGAATATATTCTCAATGGGTCATAATATTATAAGTTAATTTGTTGCACAGACTTAATTTAATTTATATTAAATTTAAAATTAATAAACCGAATTCTGAAAGACCACTAGTAATTTGATTTTATCATCTATAGCAATAATTGCCAACCTTTTGGATCTTGGGGATACCTAAACTAATACTTCTGATGCCCGCGAACCACTAACACAAAGTTTTTTTTAAATATCACAAACACTGGTGGATCCCATAGCGATGATCTTTTCGTTTTAAACAATTTTTTGTGTAGTCACACCTTCAACGCGTTGCTCAAGTACCCTTGGATTAGTCCTAGATCTCCACCACTGCAAACATTCTTGGTAAGGAGATGGTGCTGTGGAAGTTGGGAGAATTGGTTTTTCGTAGTGCCCATTGTTAGCCTTAATTAATATATCAAAAATTGCATGCATGCTCAACACCTTTTCTGGTTTCTTCCGAGTAAGATTTCATTTTTGAAATTATGTAGTTCCCAAATGCCTTCACCTCATCAGGTGTGTCTGAACACGGGAGTATTTAATTTATTTGCAGCCATTTTCATTACCCCAATAGTATCCTCAATGAATGACTGCTGCAGTTCTTGCTTTGTTTTTTTAGCCCGTTTAGGTGGCATTTCAATATTAGATTGCTCTTGTTGGCTTAATAATTGTTGGTCACCTTCAGGATTTTCTTCTATATCTGGTAGATATACCATTTCCTCCTAAAAAATTAAAACAAAATGTTTTTTATTCTCAAAATAACAGTTTTAAAAATGAAACAACAAAACTTGGACTATTCAACATAATTTTCTGAACACAATGTATATTTTTTCAGCTTCCTATGGCTGGGATGGATGTAGTCAAGATATTTGAAGATTCCTGGAATCTACCCCATTGCGTAGGCGCCATTGATGGCAAGCATATTATGCTGCAAGGACCAATACATTCCGGAAGTAATTTTTTTAATTATAAATCTCACTTTAGCATTGTATTAATGGCAGATGTCGATGCAAATTACAACTTTATATTTGTAGACGTTTAAAATAGTGAAGTCCAAAATTCGAGTAAGCACGTGGAATGTCAGAAGTCTGTATGCGGCCGGGAAACTGGATAATGCATTTAAAGAAATGCAAAGAATGCGAATCAAAATCATGGGCATCAGCGAACTCAGATGGCCAGGTGTGGGAACGTGTCCACATGAAAATGGAATACTCCGGAAGTGACGAGAATGACCGATACCACCGAAACGGCGTGGGCATCTTGATAGATTCGCAAATCGCGAAGAATGTGAAAAATTTCGTACCCATCTCCGACAGAATTGTGCTGTTGCAGCTGAAAGTCCTCAACAGCCTAAAAAATGACGAAATAACTCTTGTTATGGGGGATTTCAACGCAAAAATCGGTAGGGGGTGACGAGATGACATAGTAGGGGACTATGGATTAGGTGAAAGCAACGAGAGAGGAGATAGACTGCACCAATTTTGTCAAGAAGCAGAAATGATGGTAGCAAATACGTGGTTCAAACTGCCTAAGCGTCGATTATATACGTGGAGGTCTCCGTCGGATAACCAAATGGACCCTGAATCAACTAGGAACCAAATCGACTACCTACTAATAAGCAAAAGATTTAAAAACTGCGTAAAAAGAATAACAACATATCCTGGTGGCAGATATAGGCTCGGACCATAATCCCCTAGTCGCTGACATGGAGCTGAAGTTGAAGTCTGCTAAGAAAAAATCATTCACAAGAAATATAGACGTCCTGAGATTACGAAACGAAGAAGTAAGACAAGCTGTAATATTGGATCTCAACGACCAACTAAGCCAGATACCTAGAACTGATAATGCTGACACAAATGATCGATACAACGAGTTAAAGCAGGTTTTACTAAAAACCGGCATGCATCACCTGAAATCATCAGTGCGCGTCAAGAAGCGAAAATGGATGCCAGAGGAAATATTAGACCTCATGGAAAGGAGGCGATTGCTAAAACACGACATAACGGAATACAGAAAATTACAAAACACAATAAAAAAAGCAATCCGAACAGCAAAGACGCGATGGATGACAGAAAAATGCGAAGAAATGGAAGACCTAATAGAAAAAAATGACCTATTCGGCACGCATAAAAAAGCAAAAGAGATAGCCGGACTCTACAAAAAACGGATACTTATGACATTAATGGATAACTCTAATAGAATCATACTCCAGGAAGAGGAAAAAATAAAGGCGTGGGAGTCATATATGGTTGAACTGTTCAAAGACAACAGACCTAATTTAGAGACCAACGAGAATAGGCCCGAGGGGCCCCACATCCTGAAATCGGAGGTAGTCCATGCCATAGAAATAGCAAAGAACAGAAAAACTGCTGGACCAGATGGAATACCTATGGAATTAATGAAGATAATATAGATCTCGTGGTAAACTTGTTCAATAACATATATGATTCCGGGAAAATACCCAAGGAATGGTTAACGTCGACATTCGTGCCTATTCCAAAAAGGCAACACCCGAAAGGATGTAATGACTACCGACTCATCAGTCTCATGAATCATATGTTAAAGACCTTTTTACAAATAATACATGCTCGTATTCGCTCTAAGTGCGAGCAAGACCTAGATGACTCACAATTTGGGTTCAGGCAAGCATTTGGAACACGGGAGGCGTTGTTTAGTTTCAATGTTCTGATGCAAAAATGCCGAGACCAGCGCAGAGACGTGTTTGCATGTTTCGTGGATTACGAGAAAGCATTCGACAGGGTACGGCATGCCGAGTTAGTTGAAATGCTTAGAGCGGCCGGAGTAGATGGTAAAGATGTCGGATTAATAGAGGGTCTTTATTGGTACCAGAGTGGTGAGGTCAGAGTCGAGCATAACAAAACTTCAGAACTGGAGATCCAGAGAGGAGTACGGCAAGGCTGTGTCCTTTCTCCACTACTCTTTAATTTGTATGCGGACAAGATCTTCAAGAGGGCTCTGGAGGGACTCGATCTGGGGATCAAAATTGGGGGTGTCCGTATTAGCACAATAAAATACGCCGACGACACTGTGGTCATGGCGGAATCTGCTGAGGATCTTCAACTGCTACTGAACCGAATAAAACATGAAGGAGACAAGCTGGGCCTAAATATCAACATCTCCAAGACAAAATTTATGGTGATCAGCCGCGAGGAGCATAACGATGCGACGATATATCTCAATGGGGAACAAGTCGAACGGGTGAAAGTATTTAAAACTTAGGTAGCCTCATCACAGAGAGTTTGGACCCGGATATAGAAGTCAAGTGTCGAATTGCGACTGCCCGCGCTATATTTAACAAAATGAAATCACTATACTGTGATAATAATTTAAATTTTAAAACACGACAAAGAATGGTCAAATGCTACGTTTGGTATGTTCTGCTGTATGGCGCGGAAACATGGACACTCAAGGTAAATACAATGAACCGACTGGAAGCCTTTGAGATGTGGTTGCTGAGAAGAATGCTCCGAATATCCTGGGTGGAGAGGGTCTCCAATGAGCGAGTCTTAGAAAGAGCGGAAACTGATCGTGTGTTGTTGAGTGCGGTGAAGCGTAGGAAAGTTGCTTACCTTGGACATGTCTTAAGGGGAAAAAAATACCGGTTGCTTCAGCTGATAATGAAGGGAAAGGTGGAGGGCCGCCATGGAATTGGAAGGAAGCGCATTTCCTGGCTAAAGAACATTCGTGAATGGACTGGCATTCAAAGTGCTGAGGAATTATTTAGAATGGCGGAGAACAGATCTGCCTACGCCGAAGTGATCGCCAATGTCGGGAGGACCTGATAACCCACATGAAAGAAAAAGAAGGGAGCCAAGGAAGAATTTCGAATGGTGGAGTTTTCAAAAACACTAAATTATTCAAAAAACTTAAAGAGAACAATTTGGAGTTACCCCCACCGAAAGAACTTCCCGGATGTCAAATTAAAGTCCCTTACTTCTTTGCTGCTGGTAGTGCTTTTGCTCTTGATGAGAATATTATGAAGACATATTCAGGTGTTCACGCCAAGGGGTCTGTCAAACGAGTATTTAATTACCGACTAAGCAGATGTCGTCGAGTTGTCGAAAACGCATTTGGTATAATAAGCGCTGTATTCATTGTTACCAATGCTTTTGCAACCAGAAGTAGCTCAATTGGTTGTGCTGACCATTATTCATTTGCACAACTATCTAAGAAAACATCCACCACAACTTTATACACCGCGTACCAGATTCGACTATGAGGAAGCTGGAGTTCTCACTCCAGCTTGTTGGAGAAATGATGAAAATATGTCTTCCATGATCTCTCTAAGATATATACCTAGAAGGTCTCCAGCTTATTTCCAGGAAATACGAGCGAATTAGCAGATTACTGTGTTAACGAAGGGGCTGTTGCATGGCAAAATCGACAGTAAAATAAATACAAATTCTGTGGTCGGCACTTAAAAGGTCATAAGTAAATTTTTTGAGAAATGAGGATTTTTACACATGAATTTTAAAAACAATCAAATGTTTATTCTGCCAAAATGGTATAACTCTATGTACAGTTTTTTTATTCTAAAAAGATGACTTTAAAAATTGTCATTTCAAAATGACGTTTTCCGAGATATAGATGACAATATTTTTTCTTTTTTACCGAGTCTTGTTTAAGCCGCTGTCAGTCAGAAACGGTGCACTAAAATAAAAAAATGTATAGAAACAAAACTGAAGGCAATGAAATTTGAAACAAAAAATGTTTAGAAGGTTTTGCTGTAAAATGGACTTTTATATGATAAAAACGGCTTCAAAACCGGCAATTTACATTGTTAACATAATAGGAGTGTGCGAAACTTTTCGTTATTCACTGTGTATATATATTTAAATTATGTATAAAACTGTAAAAAATAAAATGTGATAATTTTACTTTTACTGTAAAAATCAAAATAATAAAGAGGCTTTCTATTCTATTCTAACTTTGAAAAACACTAAGTGTCACGTGTTTCATTCCTGCGCGTCGGTTTATCTTGTTTAGTTATAGTATCATGATCAACAATTAAATTTCGACAATTTCCTTTGATGGCTCGTCAAAATACCGACAGTAAGTGGATCGCAGCGAGTTTCTCGCGAGCCCCGTTCTAATATGATGATTTTGTCAAATAAATAATCATTATTATTTTATAATATTAAAATTATTAGCTATAATAGTAAATAAGAAATATAATTATCAATAATTAGCTAAGAAAACTATTAAAAACGCAAAAATATTTTCGAGCTTTCGGGAACGGATGTTCCCTTTATTAAGAATTTATTTATAATTTATATATTTATTCTTATTTATAATTTATTTTTTTTATTAATTTTTATTTTATATATTATTTTTTATTATTCATTTCTTGACAAAGAAATAATTCTTAATTCTTGATAAAGGGAACATCCGTTCCCGAAAGCTCGAAAATATTTTTGCGTTTTTAATAGTTTTTTTGGCTAATTATTATTGATAATTATATTTCTCATTATTATTATTTTTTTGTTTTTTTTTGTGTGGGGGCCATATTTGCGGTATGCGACATTTTTTGCAATTTTAAGGGTTTACGGCAATTGAAATATTTCAGCTCATGTTTGTACTATCAAAATGGGGAAAAAAATGAAATTATTTAAAAAGAATCGGACTACAATATTGTTCGTTGCTTATTTTTACTTAAAATCAATCTTAAGCGGTTAAATTGCAGCCCAAAATAAAAGAATTATTTTTCAAAATATTTTTGAAATTTGCTGGTCCGAATTGGGCTGTTAATTTTTGTAAAACGTTTCGTTTAAAAGATATGGGATTTGCAAGAAAAACAAAAAAAAATAAAACTGGTGTTTTTAACATTTTCTATCTGAATAGTTTCGGTGCTATGGTCGTTTGAAGCCAGAAATTAAAGAATTTGTTTGAAAGAGGGTTGTCTCCCAAGGGCTTGGTCAAACGTTCTATTCAAAACTTTTTTTTTGAAAAGTATTTCACTTCCATCACATTATTTTTTAAAAGTTAGTGTTGGGTCATTCCATATCAAGTGGTCCAATCTTGTCGCTCGACCATTCTAAAAAAAATTGATTTTTTTTGTGAAGCTATTCGAACATGTTAATAGTACTAAATGACCATTATTTCAATTATTTTGTCTTTCATTTTTGTGTGAGGGCCATATTTGTTTTGCAATGCGCGGCATTTTTTGCAATTTTAAGGGTTTACGGCAACTGAAATATTTCAGCTCCCATTAGTCCTATCGAAATGGGGAAAAAATGAAATTGTTTAAAAAGAAACAGACTACAATATTGCTCTTTACATATTTTTACTTAAAAACAACCCTAAAGGGTGAAATTACAGCGTCAATTCTTATCAGGTTTTGTAAGAAAATGCAATTTTTGAAGGGAAGTTTATGCATGAAGGGAAAAAATCTCAATGTTAAAATTTTTTTTACAAAGAGATGGTAAATGCACACACCAAATATCAACCACAAGATTTACTCCCCCTTTTCTTTTAAAAATTTTCAAAGTTTGAAATTTTAACAAAACGGCGATTTTTGATAGTAAATATCTCTGGTGGGGGACCAGATAAAAATCTGAAAATTTATGTTGTAAGAGTACTGCATAATGGCATTACGTACAAAAAAAATTGAGTTTGAGATTTGACTACAAGTCCGAGATATTACAATCACAAAATGGCGAAGAAATTAATAATTTCTATAGCAATTAAAATCAATTAATATTACATAAAACATAAAAACACATATAAATAGGAACAAAAACTCAAATAATATAAATGTAAAGCAGAAATTTCTTCGTAAAATGTGTAGGTAGGTAAGCAAATATTATTCAACTATAGCTGTGATGTTAAAAACCTGAGTGATTCCTCGAATTTCTTGAGGCTTTTGACATCTGCACCTCCTCAAAAACCTCAGAAAGTGAGGTACGGTAACATTTTATCATGATGTCATTCATTGGAACATATTTATGATATGATCTTGTTTTGGGAACAGGCAAGCAGTTATCAAAGCGTTTATTTAGCTCAATTCCATTCGCAACCTCATCCTCACTTTTTACTAAAAATATTTAATTCTAGGAAAGTTTTTATCGCAAAAGTTAAACATGTCTTCTGGGGTCAAAATATGGTTATTAGCTAACATCTGCAAACTTTTCTTGGTTACCGCTTTTTTTGTAGTTCCTCCTATTCCATCGCATGCGTTTTTTCTGTGGTATAAAGCGAAGAAGTGCCACTCTGCTTAACGGCCAAAATCTCGCTGACGGTAACATAAATTAACAAAATTTTTTAATTTTTATATTGGCTAGCAGCTGCATCTATAAAATAAATGACCTTAGTTACAGGCGGAGCAATATCTCTAAAGTCATTTATCAATGACATGGAATGTGGAATGTGTGGACTGCAAAACTGCAATGGTGTTATGTTGTAGGTGGTCACTGATAATACATAAACAGATGTTTATTTGTTAAACAGCAGAAACTGTTTAACTCCCTTTCATTAATTTGTTTATAATTATATTCATACGGGTGAACAGTAGCCTGCTTATGCCTACTTTCCTTTGTGGATAATAACAGTACAATAAACCAGTAGAGCCTATGGTAGAAGAACATAATATGCATATCATCTGTGTCCGGACAACACCATCCTTGAAAATAGCAATTAAGTTTACTGAAATGTGTACTTTTTTTGACATTTTGTTATTGTAATATCTCGGACTTGTAGTCAAATCTCAAAGTCAATATTTTTTGTACGTAATGCCATTATGCAGTACTCTTATAACATAAAATTTCAGATTTTTATTTGGTCCCCCACCCAGAGATATTTACTACCAAAAATCGCCGTTTTGTTAAATTTTCAAACTTTCAAAATTTTTAAAAGAAAAGGGGAGTAAATCTTGGGGTTCATATTTGGTGTGTGCATTCATCTAGTTACCATTTCTTGGTAAAAAAAAATTTAGCATTGAGAATTTTTCCCTTCATGCATAAACTTCCCTTCAAAAATGGCATTTTCTTGAAAAACATGATAAGAATTGACGCTGAAATTTTACCCCTTAGGGTTGTTTTTAAGTAAAAATATGTAAAGAGCAATATTGTAGTCTGTTTCTTTTTAAACAATTTCATTTTTTCCCCATCTCGATAAGACAAATGGGAGCTGAAATATTTCAGTTGCCGTAAACCCTTAAAATTGCAAAAAATGCCGCGCATTGCAAAGCAAATATGGCCCTCACACAAAAATGAAAGACAATATAATTGAAATAATGGTCATTTAGTACTACTAACATGTTCGAATGGCTTTACAAAAAAAATCAATTTTTTTTAGAATGGTCGAGAGACAAGATTGGACCACTTGATATGGAATGACCCAGAGTGCTAATTTTTAATGCTATTGGTGCCTGCTTATTATAATTATGTATGTATGTAGCTTTCAACGGGGACGAGGAAATGAATAGAAAATGGACAATTTGAATATAAATATAAGATAAATTTGCTTATCTCAAACTAAAAGAAATAAGAAGTCCTACACCGATAGTTATAAAACCATACCTTTTATAAGTAAAACACATTGGCTTTAAAACATCTGCTGTGTTTCTTCAAATCAAATTCTGAAGGTGGCGATATCCTGCTCGTTTGTTGACGTGTGAAGAGTAAAACTGGAGTCACTGTAATTCAAAGAAAAATATTTGTAAGAAATTACAGATGATGGGAAAATAATCTGCAAAGCTTGAGTACATCTTAAACTATTCTGATTTTACCGAAACATTATAAAATTTAAATAATAATTGACGAGGGGAACTGCTCAAGTGTAACTCTAAGAGCAAGACAAGCTTTGGCAGGGTGAAAGAGCACAAGAGAAAAAGTGTAAAACACCTTTTTGTTTCAAAAGCTATGAGCAACCATTTTTGAGAAAATAGCGTTTAAAAGTTGTGAATTGATATCTTCTATTCATTATATTCTATTCTGCATTCGATACAGAACATGCCAGATTTTGTATACTAAAAAAAAAACTATTCATGCGGGGAAGTGAACCTGAAAACTTGTGGACGAGTTACCACCTTAACTAGAAGACCTTTTGATTTTTGTTCCATAAAATAACTGAAATACTCACTCAAACTTTTAAGCGCTATTTTCTCAGAAACGGTTGCTCATAGCACTTAATGAAAAACAGTTGTATGCTTAATTTTAGTGCCTTTTCACCCTGCCAAAGCTTGCCCCGATTTCAGAGTACACTTGAGCGGTTCCTCTCCTGAATCAAGTTGACCAATATTTTGCAGTAGTGTAGAAATCGTGGTTTGATCCCAATCTAAAATGCATGCAAAATTTTGATTTTTATATGCCGTTTTCTCGAAAACTAATGGATAATCCGCAACTTTTTTTAAACACTCAGAAAATTGTCCTCTTTCTAATAGTCTATAGAAAAAAGTTAAATTCGTGGTATCGATTGACTCGCAGATCCCCAAATTTCAAATAAATAAATAATTTAATTAGCAAACTAAAAGTGTCCATTTTTCTTATTTTATATATTTCCTTTTATCATTTAGAAATCGAGCTGTAATGAAAAAATACTTTACAAGTCAATTTTACTTTACTAATTGATTTTTGAATAATGATAATAAAAATTAGCTTTAAAAAAACGATTTTGGTTTACTTGCATGTGAGATTCGACGTTCTTATTTATAGTATCAAGCGAGAGTCGACCTTCCTAACACCACTGATTATAATTACAAAAAATTTATTTAAATATTCCAGAGTGGACGTAAGCAAACATGTAAAAAATGCATTGGTTAGTAGAAACTCCGCTCTTCCACGTTATTAATGGAAATTTTTCTATATTCTCCCAAATAAAGATACAAAGCGCCGCAAGTGTAAAATATGTAGTTTCAATAATGAATTGTTGACCACAGCATAAGACATTCATGCCTTTCAATATCTCTTCATAGTAATAGCGCAGTTTCAAAATTGATTTTTAAGCCTTGTAGATTTATTTTTTTAATATTTTGAAAAGACAAGAATGTGCCTTTTTTTTACTGATTAAAATAACGTAAACTTGTTTTTGGGGTAATTTTTGCAATTTTCTCCTTACACCCCCTTTCGAATTCGTCCTGGATAGGACGAATTCTTGACGACCAACGTCATTTTGTTATTTAGGAATTAAGGAGCAAATTAAAATAAGTTCCAGCTTTTAACTCCCACGGGCCAAAAGAAATCATTTCTTTTATTGGTCCACAATAATAAAAAGAGGGTTTACAGGCAAGGTTAGCAGCCTACCTGTAATAAAACTCTGTATTGCTCAAAAAATCATGTAGATGTCTCGAAAAATGGACGAATTAATTATATGAAGAACACTGCAAAGAATAGCTGGACTTCTGCATCCCAGGAAGGCAATACCAGAAATTGAAATTGAGAAATTGAGAATTAAGACAAATGAGACGAAATCAATACATGTAGCATTTACTGTGAGAAAAGCCTTCCCGTCAAGTTGAACGATTGTCGTCCACAGAGCGTAGATGTTGAATATCTTGGTATACATAAGCACATTTATAGATAGGAGACTTACCTGGCAAAAGGTATTTACCAAACGGAAACAGCTTTGATTAAAATTCAATCTAATGTAAAATGCAACCTGAATGATCGGAAGAAAATTTCAACTCTCGATTGAAATAAACTATTGTTTTACAAATGTTTATTTAATTGACCCGCAGACATTATCCAACCTATCTGGACTTATGGTATCCAATCTGGGGCTCAGCTGCTAACTCCAATCCTGAAATATTGCCGGGATTTCAAAATAAAGTGATACGGACAATAATTGTCGATGCGCCAAGATATGTAACCAACGCTACTATTCAGCGCGATATACCTATTTCATCAATAAAGGAAAAAATCAAAAAAGCTACTGTAAGTTACCGTGAAAGACTTGTAGGGAACCCCAACGTACTTGCTAGCAAATTATTAGTGTGGAGTGATGAAGTGCGCAGATTAAAAAACTGACCTATTGACCGAGTAAGTAGTATAGAGTGAATTGAGTGGATTAACGAGATTCCTAAAATTAATGATCATAAAAGAAAATTAGTAAAATAACAACAATACCAGGTAATATGTCTGCCAATGTGCTGGACAACATCCAAAATAAATCGCCCGATGAAACAAAGAATGGAGAAACAGAACAACTGGACGATACGAAAATCGACATCGACCTAGAATGAGAGAAAAACGAGGAAACCATAAAAGCTAACGAAAACAGAAACTAGCTCTGATACAGCTGAGAGAAATTCGAAAAACCGAAATTAGGAGAAAATTAGAGACGAACCTTGGCCTCAAAAAAAGAACAAGAACCAAAGAAGGTGAAACTGATGAAGAACGAGAAACCTCTAGAATAAAGAAAACTAAGGAGGAACTACCAAGGATGGAAGATTCAGAAGAAGAGCACATTGGAATGAGTGGATCCAAAAGAAGACATTCGGAAGAGTCATCTAAAGAAACCAAAATCCCTGTAAATAAGGGGAAAAACTAATGGGAAGAAGAAAAAGAAGAAAGCAGCCCGCGAGAAAAAACAGAACAGCTCAAACCTGGAACAATCAAAAGATGATATACCTATGGAGGCACAACAAATCAAGGATGACAGACATGAAGAACTACAAAAATCAGAGGAAAAAGCAAAACTCGAAGAAAGAATGAGAAAAATGGAAAGCTTCCAAGTAGAACTGAGCCTATTCATAAGAGCAAGGACCATGGAGAAAAGAAAAGTGCAATTCTGACCTTAAGAGCAGAAATCTCGCATATCTTTCATGAGATGGCAAGGGAGATCACAGCAAACCAAGTAATAAAACTTGATGCACAACCAACACGAACGCAGAACAAACTAACAACAAGGTAAGTAACAACAATATTACGTCCATAATTAAGGCCACTGTTGCGGTTCTAGGATATTTCGCTCCGGGACATTTCGCACCCAGGCACATTTCGCTACCACTTTTAGCATATTATTCATTATTGGATTTTTTTTTCAAATTAGCCACCTTGCTAGTAGCACCTATTCTAGTTCTGGGTTAACATTCATTAAAAAATAATGAATAATAATATGAAAAAAGTGGTATCAAAAACAAGTTCGGGGCCGTATTCAGTAAAATTTGGTTTAGGAAAATGGTAAATTTTATTTCAATAGTAAAATTAAATAAAAAAATTAAGTAATAAAAAATTAACAACAATTAAAATAATTTGAAAAATGTTTTTTTTACCCTATCGGAAGATGCTGTAATTGTTGCAAATGGCGGCAAATGTCAGTTCTGCTTTTACATTTGTGAAATAAACAGATAATTTAATAATTTAATCTTAATAAAAAATTAAGACAACCAATAAACACAATCCAAAAGCAGAACTGAAGTTTTTCACTCATAAAAAGAATTACAGCCAAAGAACATCGGGTGACTACGCCACCCTGTATTAATGCACATTCAAAAGTATAATATTACCGTCAGTGGCGTGTCGCCGTGGGGGCTAGGGGGGGCTCGAGCCCCCCCGCCCCTGTCTATAGTGCCGCCCTGGCGCCCCAAACAAAGCCCATTTTGTAAAACTTCGGTAATAAACTATCAAGTTTTCCCTGTCATTTATTTACTCACCATAAATTTTTTAATTGTTATCATCAGTATTATTAAATCCTATCCTAAAACTTGCCACATGCCAAATCAAAATAAAAATAATTTTGGTAAAACCAAATTCTATTGTATTCAAAACCGTTATCTTTACAAATTTTATAAGCCCGGAAATTTTGGGAAACCCCAAAAATGATATTGTTTGCACCTGCCTGTTTCAGGTAGGTAATTAAATTAGGTAGGCACCTATCGTAAATCGGCTTATTGCAAACGAATATAATTTGTAATATTTTGTCTTCAAAAGTATAAGAATTAAAAAAAAGCACAAAAGCATGATAATTCAAATTAAAGCACAAAAACCCAAAAAAGCATATAAAACAGTGCCAAATAAATTTTTTTTTAGATAAATCGCTTAGATTATTTAAAATTTTTGAGCTGCTTCGAATTTTCAGGAAAAGCATTTTGGCTACAAATCTGCACTCCACAATATATCACTATACTGTGCAATTTCCGGTATATTACCGGTAATATACGATAGAAGCATACGTCGCACAGTGGGGTATTTGACACTAAAAACTAGCCAAAATTGGAATTTTCAAAAACAGGGTTTTTGAGTTGAAACTGAAAAAAAAATTTTTTATTTGAAATTCATACATATTTGCGCCCCTAAGAATGGTTTGCCCCCCCCCCCGCCCTAAAAGGCACGACACGCCACTGATTACCGTACCACGGTTCTTTGTTTTGTTTCTCGATAAGACTCAAAACACATATCGTAGACTATTTTACGAAAATAAAAAAACTGGTGAAAGACGCGCAACCTGAAAATCTAATGATGAATTTTGAAAAAGCAGCCATAAATATATTTTCCGAAAATTTTCCTACCACTACCATTACATGTTGTTTATTTCACTTATTTCAAAATGTATACAAAAAAATTGTAGAATTAGGTTTCAGAGAAAGGTGTATCATGAAGACGACGACTTCAATCTGAAGATCAGATGTTTCCCGGCACTTGGATTGCTAGCAATCGATGATGTTGTGGACGGTTTTGAAGAACTCGCCGATGATGATCCAGAAGATAGCTTCACTTTCTTCGTGGAATTGCTCATAATTTAAAACATTTTTAGTTATTTTAAATACAAATTTTTCTAATAATTTTAATTGTTAATTTTTTATTACTTAATTTTGTTTTGGTACTGAATACGGACCTGACCCCTGTTGATTTGATACCACTTTTTGCATTAAATTATTCATTAGTATTTTAATGAATGTTAACCCAGTACTCAAATAGGTGCTACTAGCAAGGTGGCTACATTGAAAAAAAAAATTTTTTAAACAAAAAAATAATTTCAATAATGAATAATATGCCAAATGGTAGCAAAATGGCCGGATGCGAAATGGCCTAGTAGCGAAATGTCCAGGAGCGAAGTGTCCGGTCACCCACTGTTGCGGAAGTAAAGCCCAGGAACAGAAGAAGATCCTTCAGGTAAAATCCCAACTTCAGGCTTTGACCACCGCAACAACCTCGGCAACCCAACTCCAACCCACAACTCAAAATGCGAAGGATGCAATGGTTTTTCATCAGAAGAAACAAAAACGATTCTGATACAAATACCCCAGAGTCAATTAGGAATAAAATCTAACATGCTATTCTTTATCAGAAATAACGGTGTTATGTTCAAATCTTCTTCAGAGTTACTCAAAAACATGATCGACAACCATCTATTAAAAGGCAAAAAGCTTGAAGCTCGCCTGACATCCTCGGTATGGCCATCAATTTTCATAGAATTGGTCGACAAGAACATTACCAAAAATGAGCTGATCGGCGAAATTCAGAACAGCTACTCAGATGCAATCAAATTATCCGGGGAGAAATGGTATCGTTTAATCAACCCAATATTCACAAAGAAAAAAACCCACAAGTGGGTCATTAAGTTGCACCCGGTGGTCTAGGCGGCTATATACTCAAAAACTGGAAAATATATTGCTATGATCTTTTCAATTTTAATATTCCTTATTTTTTAAAAATGGCCTCGTCCATTTAAAATTTCTGCCTTGCAGATGTCCACGCCGCGCTCACACTTCAAATAAATTTTACTGCTCACCTTGAATAATTCTTGATTTTAATTTTATTATTTAATATTTTAAACTTTTAATTTCCATTTAACTAAAACACCTTTTTATGAAAATTTACTTTTATTTAAAACTTATTACAATCTTCTTATTTAATTTTATTAGAGCGACTTTCGCTCGACTTCGTGGCTTCACCATTCTACGCGAAGTAAATTTTCATTTTTTATCGTTCCCAGCAACAGCGCCAAAATAATTGGCGGGCAAATACAAATTTTAAAAATAAACAAAATATCGCCAATTATTTCACTAATTAAAATCATGACAATATATGAACTGGCGCAGTTGTCAGGTGTCAACATATTGGACACACAATTTTGAGAGTTATAGGAAATATGCTCCTATTGCTCTTCAAGCGAACGTCCAACCAAAAACACATAAATGCGTCAAGGCGAGACAGTACAGCAAATCACTTTACAGCATCAAATGAATGCAGGGTTTACAAGGCTCGTCCCATGAACTTGTCAAACACACTGACCAATTTGGATACAACAGATGGATAAGACACCCCGGATCACCCCTAGATCTATTCTTCCCCTTCCTGAACCACAAAACAGAATTCGCAAAATCAGATATAGACCCACCCTTAATCAGAAATCACAACTGACTCAGATATTAACTAAAAACTCATAATTCCTCAAATTAAACCCCAGCAACCGAACCTAAGAACCTAGAAACCCTGTATGCACTACGGATACCGAACCTTCTGGTTTTCCGACACACAGGTACTTTCTACAAATTAGCAAACTTCAATCAGGCCTTTCCGCTCAGGCACTCTCAAATCTAAACCAAAAAGGAAAACCACGTAGCAAAACAGGGTGGCCTAAAAGGGGAGGGCAAAACAGAAAAACCTTTCTCCTTCTAGCATAAGTAGTAGCTAAACAGCAGAAGAAGAAACATAGAAGCCCACGGCAACAAAGACGTCAACTCGGAAATCAGCGCCAAGTGATGGAAGAAAACAAAAAATTAAAAGTTGGAATTTTACTAAAAATCAGAACCAAAGTCAGGAACGCCAACGACCGACCTAAAAATGAAAATTAGAAACGAAAATCGCGTAACGGCGAATGGGTGGAAGGCCCTACCAATAGCAAGACACCAAAAAATGGGGAAATAAATACCAAGGTAAAAAAAGGCATGTCCTCGCTGAACTTCACCCGACCAATTTGTCGGTTGGTAAATTTTGTGTAATTATTTTATTCTTTAAATAAATACTTAATCTGACCTATTGACCAAGCAACAGGATAGGATGTTCAATGAGCTGTTTCCTTTTAAATCAGTAATTAATATTTTCACTGAATTGTCTAAAGCAAATTCGCCGACTTTTCCAGTTTTCATCAAAAGAATAAAAATTTTCCCCAATATTAAAATTAAAAAAAAATTAAATTTTTTATCTGACTGAAGATTTAATTTTCCTGACTTGGCACTGAAGATGAGAAATGTCCCGACTTTTCCAGGTTTCTTCAGACGAGTGATTTAAACAAAACTAAATAAAATCATTAAATTTTTCGGAAAAGCGGTTTTCTTGTCATCTAAGAAGTTGTTTTCTATGCAATGTTTAAATTATATCAAACTTAAAAGATAATTTCGATGTGAACATAGCCGTGTGCACCACTGCATTGTTACGCCACTGTACACCGTCTATAGCAGATATTGCCAAACTGTTTCACAGATGATTGATAACGTTTTAATCAATTTATAATGTATATTTAAACAAAACAGTAAACTAAAATTTTTTTCAAATTTTGAATCAGTGAATCAAAAATATAAAAAAACGAGTTTGGACAGAACAAAATAGAAAGCTCAAAATAGAATTTGTCTCAATTTTTACTTTTCTTTTATATAAAGTAAAATAAGCAAAATCTGCAAATTTTTTATAATTCCCTTAAAATGTTTGATTTTAAATAAACGAAATACTATTTTATTAATCACCAAACAAGTTGAATACACAAATGACGTAAACAATGAAACATGTAGAAAGAAGAAGTTAATTTTGTAATATAAATAATAACATTGTACTTACGGAATATAATAAACTTCGAATTTAAATTGTTACACATTTGTAAATATTAAATTTAGTAAAAAATAACACTAACCACACATTACATACTACAAACAGCAACTTGTATTTTAAGCGGCAATTCTCGCTTATTTAGGTATGCACTCATAGCAATGCATGTTTTCACCTTTTAAAAAAATGTTTTTCTAATTTCTATTTCTATTTGGCACGAACTCTAGTGAGGGCGGTGAAAACTACAAAAGTTTCAAACAAAGAAAAACAGTGACGGCTAGTCCGGATAGGCAAAAGAGGCCTACCGATATAAAAACCAAGCCGAGTTTTACAATAAATAATTTATATTTTTGTATAATGTATAGAGTATAGACAATTAATTTGGATTATGAAATCAACTTTCTCAACAAATCAACAACAGATTCAGAATAGTCTGCAGGACGTTGAGTGCTTCTTCCCTGACGACGAACGAAATAGCATTCTCTAAGTCATTCCATTCATTAGCAGTGGCTGACGCATTGTGATAAAAATACGTACGTCAGTTAAATTAATAGCTGTTCAGAAGGAGACATGCAAGCCTGTAGCCATGTTAAATTTAACTAACGTTTCGTTAAAATACCAACCCCCCCCCCCCCCCCAATTGCCATATTTGGCTGCGGTTTCAATATCAAACGATATATTTTTTCTTTTTTTCGTAAGGTGGTACGAACTAACGGGTTTGACTATAATATATCTTGGGTACTTTTCAGAAACGGCCCTCTCCAGAAATTAAAATATGACCGCCTCTGAATAGAAACGCCATCTGTTATTTTATTCTTAAATTGGATACTAATATGGCGTATCTTTCTGTGGCGTATCTTGTTAAATGTTTCGGCAGTTCTCGAAGAAAAAAATAATATGTTTTGTGAATCGCACTTAATTTTAAATAAAAAAGAAATTGATCCCACCGTAAATATTGATGAAATAGAAATCATAATGATTGATGAAATAGAAATCATAATGATTGATGAAAATTCACAAATGGAAAACTTAAATAAGGTAAGATTTTCTGTTTTAAATTTCAGCACAGAAAAATACATTTTATGATTATAGGACTTGGTAGAAGACGTCGTTCAATTAACTGACTGAAATTTTCCTAACGAGTCCCGGAAATGAGGCAGTGTAGAATGATTAAGTAGTCGAGTTAGAAGAATGAACAAAATTTTGAAATTTTACTATTACTTGAAAACATTTAATACAACAAAAAAGGTTCATCAGTAGTCGGATATAAAATTTCCGCCTGTAAGAATTGGAGTAAAAATCACGAGCTTCCAAAATGAGGCGGTGCAGCATAATTAAGTGGCCAGTTAGAAGAACGAACAAAATTCAGAAATTTTACTATTGGCTAAAAACAGATATTTGATACGACAAAAAAGGTGTATCATTAGTCGAACATAAAATTGGAGATAAAGATTACGAGTTTCCAAAAATTATCCAACAGGATAATTAAGGAGCAAAATTCAGAAATTTTACTGCTGCTTGTAAAGAAATATTTAATACATCGTAAAAGGTGTATCAGTTGTCAGAAATATAATTTCCGTCTACAAAAATTGGAAATGAAAATCGGTCCAAGTGCCCATCTCCAAGATGGATTATGGTACGCTGATCCCTGAAACATATTGTATTATGTTGTCCGTCGATAACAAGCGATACAAATTAGAGACAAAAAACCGAAACCAATTTTTTTTTACCTAAAAAGTTTTTTGATAATTCATAAAAACTTCAGGATAATTATGAATGTTGAGTTGCTAACTGGTGGTCAATTCTATAAAAGATGCAATTAAAGACTGTCCCAGATGAAATCCGACCACTTTAGATTGTACATTAAATGAAAACGAATAAATATTTTTGGGAAAATTTTTTTTTATTATTTACCTATAACATATATCTATACAAAAAAAAATAAAAACCAAATTTTTTTATGAAGGGCTATAAAATTTTTTCAATTTTTGTTTTATACCCTTCATTAATACTTGAACATCATCAACGCTAAACGAATCGGCAGCTTTTTTATATTTTCTTCGGAAACTAACAATGTCCGTCGTTGTCCCTTTTGTTTTTTTTAATTTTCGCCCAATACTTTTCTATCGGGCGAAGTTCTGCGCAGTTAGGCGGATTAGCGATCTTGGGCACAATATTGATTGAATTTTCTGTATAAAATTCAATACATCTTTTGCTGTAGTGACATGTCGCTAAATCTGGCCAAAACAAAGGGGGAGTGTCATGCAATTCCAGAAAGGGTAACAATCGCTTTTGAAGACATTCCTTCAGGTAAATTTCCGTATTTACCGAACCCGTTGTCACAAATGGTTTCGATATTAAGCCGCAAGAACAAAGCGCTTGCCAAATCAGGTACTTTTTCGGAAATTTTGAAATTTTTTGAGTTTTATTAGCTTCAGGTGCTTGTCCTCGACCCGCGGCAACATAAAACGTTTTAGCAATTTTTAACGATTTCGCTAATTGTCTTTGTGACATTCCCGGATTTTTTAAGTAACTGTTTATAATTAATTTTCTCTTTCGCTCTTGTTCACTCTCCATAACTAACAATGTTTACCTAACGAATGCAGTGGCGGATCCAGGGGTGGGTCATGGGGGTCATGACCCCCCCCTTGATGCCACAATTTTGGCCAAATAAAAGCTTCTGTAAAGTGTAAAAAGTGTTTATATTTAATTTAATATTTAAATTAAAAAAAGAACTGATAATGTCCATGAAAATCCTAACTTTTCACATATGTGCTTCTAGGACAATAAAAAAAATCGCCTGCGGCGCATTTTGCTGACGCGGTCTGACGACCGCGCATGTTTATTTAGGCTTAATGAATATCCTGTGACCTGTGACCCCCCCGTTGCCAATAGTCTAGATCCGCGCCTGAACGAATGCAACAAAAATACTATGTTGTTTAGAAACGTATTGCGAATACAATGGTATATAATTTCTAAGGGATATCATAAAAATTCTACCTGAAAATTACAACTAAAAGTGGTCGGATTTCATCTGGGACAGTCTATATTTTCGTTTATTTTATGTTTAATATTGTGAGATTTATTTCTTGTATATAATATACGTTGTCTAGACATTAATATAATAATTCAGTAAAAAATGTAATAGGTTTTTATTGATAATAATTTTAAGATCTTGATCGCACGATCTATTGGCAAAACTTGAATTATAAGCTGTTGATATAATCATTGATATATACCAACTGGTAATTTATAGAAGTATAAATTGTCTTCTAAGCAACCATCTAGCGACGAGTTCCATAAAAGAAGATGAAACCAAAAAAATGTCAACAGCTTTATGGAATTGGACAAAAACCTATAGAAAAGTTATACAACAGAATATGATGATTGTAACGATTCCCCAAACTGCCGACATGGTATAGGAAATATGGTATCCAGTCATTTGGCCCAATTTTTTTGGTCAACAATCATTTGGCTGAACAGTTTTTGGGCGACACTCATTTGGCCGACATTCTTTGACCGACAGTCATTCGGCCGACAGTTTTTTGGCGGCAATCATTTATACCAATATTTGATGTGCTTAGGGCCGTTCATGTATTACGTAAGACATTTTTTCTACTTTTAGACTTTCTCCATACCATAATAGAAAAAAATAAGGAAATTTATTTCCCCCCCCCCCCC
The DNA here is from genome assembly GCA_947369205.1 of Cantharis rufa. Lineage (NCBI taxonomy): Eukaryota > Metazoa > Arthropoda > Insecta > Coleoptera > Cantharidae > Cantharis > Cantharis rufa. The sequence continues at coordinate 14,455,024 of OX376309.1, read as the reverse complement.
ACAATAATCGTAAGAAAAGAATTTTCGGTATTTATTAACGTTAAATTAAAACATTTTTCACCGGTCACTCCTGCCTAGTTTTTATTTTATATATTAATTTTTCTGATTATTTAGGCCAATTTTAAGTCATTAAAAGTGAAATCATATTTTAATAACAACTCATAAAAAACACCCCTCTAAATCACCCTTGTCAATTTGGAATTTTTTAATTAATTTTTTCGTGTTATGTATGCCAATTTAAAGTCAAAATCTGATTTTTGGCTACTTTTTTGTATTTTGGTCCCACTGTCAGGTCCGTAGCCAGACCGAAACTGAAGGTAGGGCAAATGGATAGTAAGATTGGGCAATTTTTTGCTCCGCAGACAAAAATTCTCTGAAATTTCAAGGTCAACGCGGTTTAAGAAAGGTTTTAAAATTATTATTTCCGTATTATAGCACAGCCGAGCGCAAGCATAAAAATAGCATCTTGACTACGATATTCATTTCACATTATCGTAGTTGTAGCGCTCAATAAAAAATATAAAATAAACGCTTATGCAAAGGAAAGTTCACCCTGGTGGAAATATTTCTCTGAAAACTCTGAATTAGACTTTTGCAGAGTTTGTAAGACCTCTGCAGCAGACTTTGTTTTACTTTCTCAGAGAAATATTTCCACCAGGACTTTGATGGCCACTGAGATAGCTCTCGCTGTCGCTCGTAAGTGTATGTCGGTAGATACTGTGTTTTTTCAATTATTGCATTTGTAAGCATATACCGACTTAAAATTTAAAAAAATTCTCATACAAAAAAGACCAACGTGGAATGAATGGGGAAATTTTCTTTTAATTTATTGTTGCCTATTTTTATTTTAAAAGGTCGGGCAAAGTCCTTAAAAAGTCGGGCATTGCCCGACCTTGCCACCCCCTGGCTACGGGCCTGCCAACTGTGCAAACGGATCTTAGAAATATTTCGTTGATTTGTGTTGAATATTTCGTATTATGTATTTTTAATATGATTTAAATAAAGCTCCTGGTGGAAATATTTCTCTTCTCTGAAAACTCTGAATTAGACTTTTACAGAATTTGAGGCATTGTTCTAAAAATCTAAATAGCTATTATTCAATCATAAAAAGTAAAAATTTTAAAAACCCTTGACTGTAAAAAAATTCCAAAAATAAAAATTAATAATAAAAGCATGTTACTTTAAAGACTATTGTTCCCTTTAAAAAGAACAAAATAATTATCATACTCTTTAGCCCCTTCCCAGTATAAATTTTAAACATTAATTTTGAAGTCAATGGAAACGGAGAATTTTTAACATAGAATGTATAAACAGGTTTCGTAAGTGGAACAAATCTCCGTTTCCCCTGACTTCAAAATTAATGTTTAAACTTTGTAGTAGGAGGGGGCGGGGGAGAGGATGATAAGTTAATTTTTCGAGTGAAGTGTCCGAGAATTTATGTTGTTGAGTGAAGAAAAAAATTATTTTGTTCTTTTTAAAGGGAACAATAGTTGTCAAAGTAAGGTGGTTTTATTATTAATTTTTATTTTTTTATTATACAGGGTGACCCAGACCACCCGTATCAGTACTTTTTTTTCAAAAACGGTAAGTCGTAGAGAGTTGGGCTAAAAAAATTTATTACAAAAGCCCTAATGACGAATCTAATGGTGATATTATTATTTCCGGGAAAAGTCGGCATCCAGAGTAGTTTGCTCCAGAAAGTCCAGAAATCCAGAATTTTAAATGGCACCAAATGTCGAAAGTGCTATCGTTGGAAATCTCTTTAAAAAATAAGCAAGTTTTGTAGGAAAAATTTTTTTATTACTCCCACCCCTTTTAAGTTATATTCGACTTAAGTTATTAAATTTCAATTTCTTATAACGAACTTAACTTTAAAAGTCAGCACTTGAAATATTTTTTTCTTTGGGGTCGGATCAAAGATATTGTTTATACAGAAAAACCGACAACGAGAGATGATATGAAGCTCAGAATTTGCAATGCCTGTCGATCATTAAACACTGAAGAAGTACTTAGAGCCACTGATAGTGTAACCAGAAGAGCTCAACAGTGTTTAGAAGTAAATGGAAGACATTTTGAACACTTGTGACTTGTGACATTGCTCTAACGCGGTAGCTGGATTTCAAGTGCTGACTTTTAAAGTTAAGTTCGTTATAAGAAATTGAAATTTAATAACTTAAGTCGAATATAACTTAAAAGGGGTGGGAGTAATAAAAAAATTTTTCCTACAAAACTTGCTTATTTTTTAAATAGCTTTCCAACGATACCACTTTCGACATATGGTGCCATTTAAAATTCTGGATTTCTGGAGCAAACTACTCTGGATGCCGACTTTTCCCGGAAATAATAATATCACCATTAGATTTGTCATTAGGGCTTTTGTAATAAATTTTTTTAGCCCAACTCTCTACGACTTACCGTTTTTGAAAAAAAGTACTGATATGGGTGGTCTGGGTCACCCCGTATATAAAATATTTTTTAAATTCTATAGTTAGAATGAAGTATGAAGAGTCATTGCAATATATTGTATATTATGATATAAAATATTGTAAAATACATAATAATTTTTCTAAAAAAATATTTTTATTGTACAAATATATGTACTACATAAAATATAATTATGTAACAGTTTAAAAAATAACAGAAATTTATCAATTAAATTCAGAAATAATGTTACCACTATATTAGAAATATAAAAACAGATAATATTACAATTATTTAAAAAAAATTGAGGAAAAATTATATAACTATAAAATTATCTAATAACTTAATAAAAAACATTTAAGAGATGTGCAACGTATTTTTGTAATGTGATAAATAAAATGTGTTACTTTCAAGGATAAAATGCAAAAAGGAAAATCTTTAAATTACAAATTTAAGTAAAATACTAAAATATAATAAATTACAATTCGCTATACTAAAGGTACGTTTAGATCTGGAACTTATTGCACGAATTTTATGTCCGACAGTAAGTGCTAACAATGCTAAGCATTGTTAATATTTACTGTCCGACATAAAATTCGTGCAATAAGTTCCAGATCTAAACGTACCTTAAGACATTTTCTATAAGAATCTTTTGCTACCACTTTTGCTTTGTTACTAAAAAAACTTGGAACACAATAGCTAACGGTGAACAAAAAATTATTAAAAAAATTAATGTAAAAATTATGTAAATAACTTAAATATTGGAAACATAACTTTCAATTTACACTGAAAAAAAAGATACATCAAAAATTCATCATTTATATCATATATTACATTTAAATTAGCAATTAAAATTAGTGTACATAAATAAATCTTGATCTTACTTTAGTATATTAATTAGGCATTATATTATCACATAATTGTTTTAATACGTGGTTAGGTAAATAAAGAATATATTACTATTATACCTATTATAGGTATTATTCGAATTCTAAATTCGAAAGAATAAGAAGGGTACAGGAATAAAAGTAGGAATGTCACAAAAAGAAAAGTATACATATTTTATGTAGTATGTCATCACAAGTTACAACAAAATCCACTACTTTACTAAATTTACGAAAAAATTAGTGTAAGGTTCTTTGTTTTATTCATCTTGAGCGGAGTCGCCAAAAAATAGGTCAAAAAATGGTTCACCCAAACCAAAAATTCTAGCGTCACCGCAGTTCATCTTTCCAAAATCCTTTTTTTTTGAGTTTAGATTTTTATTGAATTTTGATATTTAATTTGTATTTGATATTTTGTTTGTAAATTTGTAAATATTTTAAAGTTTTGTTATTTGCGCCGACAAATTTAAGTTGGCAGACATTTTTGGATGATTTTACGGAGGATCTCCGTTAATTTATATTTTGCGTCTCAATTTTGAGATAATTTGAAGTTTTATGTGAAATAAAGTTAATTTGAAAACGTGAGTAATCTTTTGATAAAAATTGATAGTTTTGTCCTCAATTGGATGATTTTCAAAGTATTTATAAAATGGGATTTGGAAGGAAATAAATAAGAAATAGATTTAGAAGATAAAAATAAAATTATAATTAAATAGGTTGTTAATTGAAAAATTAAATTAAATTGTTTTGTTAGAAAAATTGATAAAAAATAAATTGAAAGAAAAGAGTGGGCGATAGATACACATTATTGAATATTAAATAATAAACTAAGATTTGCAATTAAAATTGGACATGAATAAAAAAGTATCGGATTTCGAAATAAATTAAAATTTTGTATTTGGATAAAAAAAATTAAAAATTGAGTCTCTTGCTACAGAAATCTGTGGTCCTTAACCAAATTAATATTTTTCTTGCACATTAAATTAATTTTATAATTGAGAGCTTCGAGTCATTGCAATAGGCAATAATGCATTTGTCAATAATGCGTTGCCAAATGAATAAAAGAGTAGAAAATAAGGCAATACTCGACTAAACTCTAAAATTATAATTTATTACAATAATTATTGTATTAACTACTGTTTTGAAGGGAATGTCTCTGAGTTGAAACGATTACAACACGACAACCAATAAATTTTGTTTATATTTTCAAGCATTTTAAGTAATCTTATGAAATCATAAACAAAAAATGATAAATTGGTAATAAATAAATAAACAAATAAAGAAATAAGTCATAAGTAGACCCGGACCCATCCAGACACAACAAATTAAATAAAAATGTACAATCAGCTTTTATTAAAAACGTTATAATGGTATCTCGCCTCTGTATGAGTGTTACTACAATGAAAATTGTTAAAAATAGTACATATATTAAAAAAATTTCTATTAAAAGCGTAAAGTGGTGCTTTTTGGCCCGCGTTGCGAAACTTAAAGCCCGACCCAAAGGACTGTACAATCTCAACAAGGCTGATATTTGTTGGAGCAAAGAGAATTTTTAAAATTTATGCGCCGAAAAAAGTGTTAGTATCAAAACGTACTAACACATTAATTTTAATTTTTAAATCAAATTGTGTACTGCAAAGTGCAATTTTACGACCACTCAAACGAAAAGTAAATTTTTGTATAGTTTAGTGACAACAGCTAAGATTCCGCTCTTATTGTTAAGAAAATATAAGTATAAAAATAAGTTGATATGTATAGTAAAAATTATCATAATTTAAGCTATTGCTAATTTTTAAAAATGCTTAAAAATGTATAAGTTTTGCTACAGTCTCTTTTCATACTCACTACAAAGAAAAAACGAATTGGTGATGGTGAAGTGGTAGAAGTACTATATATTGCTGGATATTGAAATATCTCTTTTGAAAAAGGCAATACGCAAACTATTTACAAAACATTGACTAAAATGGATTGGACAATAGTTTTACCAAAGCAATTCAATTGTTCTGCTCTTGATGAAATACAAAAACTTTTTAATCACTTGCAAAGATAGTGAATTAACCTTGGGATTGATTATTTTGTAAATCCAGTATCCCATGATTACTTAATAAATTTTCATTATCACAAAAACAATTAACAAGCAAAAATTTCTGTGCAATTTCCAATATTGAGACAACAGTACATGTAAGATTCAAATGCTCCTCTCTTATGTCGAATTAATAATCCACCGCTAGTGTCATTCGCTATTACTTTAAATTGCTTGGGATGCCTTACTCGACTACCTAAAATAGAAAAAAATCATTAGTTCTTTGTGTTTTAGTATTTCATACTTTGAGGTTCAGTTCACTCTCTTATTAAATAACTAGCAGGTCAGGCGGCTATCGGTCACCCTGACCTTTCTTGTGTTTGAATGACATGGAAACTCATTGTTCATTAGATAAGTCTTTTGTTTTAAGTGATAACATAATTATTATGTTGTACGTATTTAATATATTTTTGTTTTTCGCTAACAGAAAATTAAGTATATAGAGTACCAATAGCCAATTATTTGGCTTATTTTGCCAAAGAAATATACCAAATAGTGTACTGACCAAATACATTTGGCTAAAATATACATACATAGTATAATATTTGGTTATAGTTTTTTATTTACCAGTTTGCCAAACAGTAGACTGGGGTGTGCCAAACATGCCAAATAATTAGACGATTGTTGTCAATTTTTGTTTGACACAACTAGATTTTTAATATTCAATTAATATTGTTTAAAAAAATTGAAAATCAAGGGTTTTCCAAAAATGTAAGCTTGAATTTTGATTCACCTTGGAGTACTCTTGGTGTTTAGTTAAAACCAAAAAAAAAATTGTATACCGACGTTTACCTAATGCACAAGAATAACTTCTAACTAAAGCATTTGAATTGAATGGCCAAATAGTGTACTGACCTGTCAAATATGTTGGGCGTTCGCTGTTCAAATAATTAGTTTGAATAATTTAGGTAAACAATCTTTCGTCATAAATTTGCCAAAACACTGATACGTATTCTTTGTCAAACAAGCTTGGCAACATCAATATTTGATAAAGTTTCATATGACAAATATTAAATTGTGCACTACTACTAACATGACAAATGGTTAATAGAAGAAGTAATACTACCCATAAAAATATTTACAATTGGCCCAGCAATGATCCAGCATTGGCCCATCGGTGCTTTACGCTTGGCCAACTATTGGCAGAACAACTGGGCGAGCGTTGGACCAAAGCTGTAATGATAATTGCGGTCCTACGGTTGGTAACCAGCGTTGGTTCCCAGTACTGGGCCAGTGCTTGACCCAGCAGTGCCCCAACGGTGGTTGATGCTTGGGCAACTATTGGCAGTACAACTGGGAGACCGTTGGGCCAAAGCTGTAATGATAATCCCGGTCCTACGGTTGGCAGCCAGCGTTGGTGCAACGTTGGCTACCAGTACTGGTCCAGTGCTTGACCCAGCAGTTACCCGACAGTGATCGACGCTTGGCTAACTTATTGGTAGTACCACTGGAAGACCGTTGGGCCAAAGCTGAAATGATAACCTCGGTCCTACGGTTGGCAACCAGAGTCGGTGCAACGCTGGTTTCACCAGGTTTAAAAGGTTTAGTGCTTGACCCAGCAGTGCCCCAACGATGGCTGACACTTGGCCAACTATTGACAGTACAACTGAAAGATCGTTTGTCCAAAGCTGAAATGATAACCTCGGGGTCTACATTTAGCGACCAGCGTTGGCTTTCAGTGTTAATTCAAAGCTGATGCAAATTAAATACTCTGTACCGATGTCATAGTCGAATCTGATATATTACATACTGTGGTGGTCTAGTTTCCACATTATTAATAATATTAATATTTTTATTTTATAATATTTGATATAATAAATTAATATTAATTAATTATACAATACAACAAACGGCTTAGTCTTGTAATGATTAAAATTTCAAATCAGTTTATTGCTTAATTATTTATTTGAAATAAAAATTTAAAATATATAAAAAATACATGACAAAATAAAACATTTTAAGTTAGGTTTCTCTGTCGCCGACCACCCTTGCGATCACCAGAGACTTACTGATAATCAGAGACTTACTTTTGTCAGGAACTTCGTTCCAAAAATGTTTGTTAAATATTTTTCTTAGAAAAGTACAACAACTTTTGTGTATTTTTAGATTTTTTCCTTTACTTAAACACAAAAACTTATTATCCTACCAAATTTCCACTTTCTAGCTACACGGTAAGTGTCCGATAATTTTGATCAGTGAGTGAAGTCATAGTCTGTAGTAAAATAAACAATTTTTAAAATGCTCTATCTCAGAATCGGTTCTAAATAGAACTTTGATCTTTGAAATGTGTAAATAAACTTTCAAATTTCTGAACGTTAAGAATTAAAAAGTTATGGTGGGGTAAGATTACAGAGAAATATTTTGTGTTACTATTTTGAAAGATATTTGTTAGTTTCCCAAATTTTTGCAAAAAGGTGGTTCCCCAGGAAAATACAATAATGAACCCCCGTGTGTACACTGAGTCTTTTAAGGAAAAGTCGAAATTTTAAACTTACATTTCTCTTTTATTCATTGAGGGCAGACTTTTCGGCTACCTCCCCTAAAAATAGTAGGTAGTAGTAGGTACAAAAGGCCCAAAAGATATTTGGATCTACCAGTTTACTTGCAAAAGCCAGCCAGTGCAACTTATATCCGTTCCTTAAAAGGGCCAGTGTACATACAGCGTCGGCGTCACCGTCGGTATTATCTAAAGTAAGTGAATGCATTTTTATTTGATTTTTTTGTAGTTTTTCGGTTTTTTCATGGCTAAAATAAATATTTTATGTAATGATTGCGCACAGCAAATTCTTTTTTGTCAATATTTGGATTTTTTAACTTATTGCTAAATAATTATCGTTCCTTTTATTATGCTTGAATCCGTAAAATATTCCCACTTTCAGGTGCTTAAATAATTCAACTTTTTGGGACCCACGCCGAAAACTCTATATTCTTTCAAAAGCTTGTAACCGTTTTTTTAAATATTTGTTTATTCTCGAGTTACAAATTTTTAATAAAATTCCGTTTTTCCCGCATTTACGACTATTCTTTAATTATAATTAATAACAGTTTTAAACTTTTACCTTTGGCAACTTCTGTACCATGTATCAGACACTTCAAGGACTACCCCAGAATATTTTCAGATTTTTTTAAAGCCTAGAAAGCTTTGAAAACTAGACGTTCCCTAAAAGACAGTGTACACACGCGGGGTTAAAAGTCGTTCTCGGTTTGTTGGAAATCCAAACTTTTAATTAATAGATAAATGTAAATCAAATTAAAATCCAATTTTAAAATTTTCAAATAATTAATATCCAAATTTTTAATTTAAAATATATTTAATGGGAAAGTAAAAAATGGTCTTGATAACTTCGACCATACGTGTCGCTATCAATTTTATTATATTATGTCTCCTTGATATTTAGTTTAAAATCTTAAAATTTAACCATTCCTAATAATTACAAATTTTCCAACACAATTAACTATCCAATCTCCAGTTATCCAAATTGAGATCAATCGTTTAAGCTCAAATAAAATACATCCAAAAATATCCAATCTTTGTCCAAATTTCGTTTAATTTTGGGACAAATAACATTCCAATAATATAATAAAATCAACTTAAAGCAAAATTAAACGTTTTATTCGCAAAATAATGTAAATCTTAAAACCAAAAATCACAAAATATAACAACGGAGTCCTCTTTCTCTTCAATCGAAGTTCTGTATAAAAAATATCGATTTAACAATAACAAAAATCTAAAATCTATGTTGAGTTTTGAATAAAATCCCTTCTTAAAATTTGGAATTTTATGGAATTTTGGTACCGATTTAATTTTGTTGTAAATAGTTTTGTTATTTGTAAATATTTTGAATTGTTGTTTGCGCCAAAAAATGTATGTTGGTAAAAAAAATTTGTTAAGAACTTCGTTTTTGCCAGGTCCGTCAAGTTGGACGCACGCTTTTGTGGAAGTCTCCGAATTTCGCGAATTAAGTTAGGAGATTAATAGAATTACTTTGCGAATAAAAGTTTATTGATAGCGTGAGTAATTTTATTATGTATTTGGATATGTCCGTATTTTGGACGAATTTCAAATTTTTGAAAAGTATAATTTGGCAATTAAAAATCAATAATGGTAATTTGGATAATTTAATAATTGTAAAACTTCTTGAATGTTAACCATTGGATTTGAATGGTAATTTCAAATATTATAATAAGGTAAGTGTACCTTACCACTTTGGGCCATTAGGCCTAAAATCTTAAAAAAAAAGACCACTGGGCCTTTATAGGACACTAGAGGAAGAACATAATTTACCATAAATTATTGTTATAAATTAATGTTATCAGTGTGTTTAGAAAGATGCAGTTAATATATTCAAAAACTAATACATTTAGCTAAAAAATCACGCAAAGTAGTAAAAAAAAAATATATAAAAAAATAATGTAGAAACGAACACAAATAAAAGTGATACGAGTGCAGTATGTTTGGCTTTTATTGGCAATGCGAAAATTTTATATGGTGAAGTTAATTTTAAAATATTACAATCTTTTTGGAAAACTCGAAATTGTTTTAAATAATTTGAAAATAAAATAAAAATTCGGATATTATAATTTCGATAGTAGGAATATCATGTTCAAAAATATGGGTGGCCGGCAGGCAAAATAAGTTTTCCATAAAAATAAATTATTTTATAGTTTGCTCAGGCCGGAATTGACATTGACAGTTACAATTTTTGAAAAACTAAAACTTATTTAAAACGAAAAGTAATTAAATTTATTATAATATACAAGGTGTCCCGGATACGCTTTACATATCTTAGGTGGTGATAGAGAACACTTTTCTAAGAAAAATATTTAAGCCCTCGAGAGTTTGGTCTCCTTAAAGAATTTTTTTTTAATTTCCACCTTACGTGGTCATAGCCCAAAAAATATTGATTTTTAGGTTTTCTTTCTACAAACTATATTTAAACCTTGTATTGTCTAAAATCAACGGCTTTCGAGTTATAAATTATATAGTAAGTAAAAAAATGTTGAAAATTTTGTATCTTTTAAACGAAACAATTTACAAAAATTCTTAATGGTTAAATCTTTAAAAAAATTAATTGTTGTTTGTTTTGTTTAAATTAAATTAGTTTAACACTTTAAAATTTAAACATCAAAATTTAGTTTTTGTCTAGTCTGCTCCCACCAGTTGTCCGGTTCTTTAAGTTTATATGAAGTTTAAAATTGACTATAGCATTTTGTGGATAAATATTATTAAAACATTAAAAATAAACAAAATACATATGGTATTTAAGAAAATCATGTGACAACACAACGTGACTTTCCCATTTATTAAGTTCAATTACCTTTTATATTTAAATAATATATTATTTTATCAGGAAAAAATGTTGAACTTCTTTATGGCGAATTTGTAGGTTTGATAGAAGACTGAACCAAAGCGGAAGAAATTCAACAATTACATACAAGATTACATATATTGGCTTTATATCGGTCAATACGAGCCACAAAAAGGTACTTTTTTAAAAAAAAAACAGCCCGTTTCCGAAAATTTTCAAAATTAGAAGTTTATTAATTTGATAAACTTTTTCTACCGGAGTAGAAGTAGAGAAGTGAAAAAAGCCAAAAAGTAAAACGTTCACATCTTAAATTACCGAGATAATTAACCTCAGGTTAGGAACCATTGTCTTAGAACAAGGATTCCCAATCTGAAGGATAAAATGGGATTTTCTGACGGGTCAAGACTAGGATTGGATCACGATTGACAATGTGTTTATTGGTCGAAACCGCACCGAATATTAAATATAATTTTTAGAACTAAGCAATATCAGCCGTCTCATTGATATCTACATTACTTCTTGATTTAATAAAAAATTACCACAAAGCGGGTGTTGCAATGATGATTAATTAAAAATATTATTTATTTTTCTTAATTTAAAGAAAAGAAAAGAAATGCCACGATTAATTTGCTTTTGGGATAGAATTTTTTGGGGGTATTTATTTGCTAATATCTAATCCTTTTTATGAGTAATATCCTTAAAAAAAGGCACCCGGTTCAAAATTTTTTCAAAATAAATTTAACACCATTAAAATATGTAAATAGCAATTAATTTTAAATATTTTCAATAAAATATTATATGTTTACGGATTTTTTTTTGAGATAAAAAAGGTGGGTATCAGTTATATCCTTATTTTAAATTTCCGACATAGTAATAGTAATAATAGATTATCATATTATTACGAAGAACAATTATTTATGCAATGCAGTGATTTCCCATTTCGGCAGCATCAAAGTACAATTTTGTGTTTTGTGACTTCTGGAAAAAACTATGGTTTATTCTTATAAGAGCTGGTCGGATGAATCTGGTGTTATTATTGTTACCAACAAAAATTGTTATACGGGAGGAACAACGAAATTTTGTTTATTTTAAAATTATGGGTAATATACGAAAAATTATTTTGTTTGGTTTTTGTCTTATTACAAAAAACAAGGCCCCCCCATTAACAACTTTGCATACGGGTCCCTCAACTACTTGTTTCGCTACTCTTGATGATAGTTCAAAATGACTGGTATTTAAACATTACTTTTTTCTGTTTTTATGTGCTATATTTCTTTCACAAGGTATAATAATTTTTACACCTTAAAGGGGTTGTAGAAACTAATATTATACAGAAGCCAATATATTTCAGTTTTCGCGAACTATTTAAAATGCAAAAAATGCTGTAAACAAACATATTTGTCAAACAAATATGCCAATCACATAAAAACAATAAAATTTAAAAATAATAGTAATTTCGAAATTCGAACTACCAACATTACAAACAAACAATCAATTTTTTTAAATGGTCGAGCGACAAAATTGAACCTTTTCATATGGAATGACCCAATATGGCTACTATGGCAGCTAAAATCTGCACGACAAAATTGTATATGGAGTAAATTTAGATTTATATTGTCTCAAATGAAGAAATCATTTTATAATATCAAGTATCGAATATATATACTATTACTCAAAATAATTGCGAAATTGAGGAAATTGAAAGTTGATAATTATGATATTTATTGATTTGATTAAAAATGTGCCAATGTTTTTGAAAGATTTTTGTATGTTTTCTGATAATAATTTTTCTAGCTAATTTTCACCGTGTACTTTGTACTGTAATAAAATGCGGGATCGAAATAAATGCGATTCCTTTTTCGCATTTATTGGGAATTCTTTGTTTGGTCAATGGTCAATCGGGTCACATACGTGCCATTATTTAAACTTATTATTAAATTTCAACATTAAATTCCATGAATTAAATTACCAACTTTTGTTTACTTCAACAACAAAAATTTTTGCTAATATTTTTTTAATATAAATATGTGTATACCATAAAGATTTGTATTTCTTTTGCACATCAAATCAAAAAAGTGAAAAATGAATTAAAAAATTAAAAGTGTTTTAAAAAAAGTTAAAATATGTTTTATATTTCGAAAAAAAATTTGCGATTTATTTTTGCGAAAAGAACTTTCTTATAAAAATGCATTTAATTATTTTTGTATTTTGTACTTCTTTCGTAATCGCGCAAGGGGTTTGGATGAAAGTTTTTTAATTATCGCGTATATTTTTATTAGCCCAATAATATATATATACATACAACATAATATACCCTACATTAAATACAACGTTTTCGTATCCTGGAGAGATGTCGAATTGTGGTGAGGTTGTTAAGGATAGGGTTTTGCAGTGAGTGACTAGAATACACTCATCTTACAAAACGCAGCGTAACGGATTAACTTAAAATTTTGTAAGCATTATATAACCGCATTACGGATCACAATAAACTATTTTATATTTTTGTAATTCAAAATTTTTTTTTATATATTTTGTATGTTAAATTATCAAATTTCTAGCCACAATTTTTGTTTGTTTAAATACAAAATAGTCTCCATTGTTTTTAACAAGATTCCCAAAATTTTGAGTTTATCAGTCATTTAATAATTTTTAAGATGAGTGCATGCTAGTTCAACACTGCAATTGAAAAATTTAAATTTTTTATACTAAAACTTACCATACAGTATTTCGTTGTGTTTTGGACTTTCGGTTTCCGAAAATCCTCTTCTTCTTCTATAATGACCAGCACAAGCTTGTATTAGCATTTGACGCATTTGGTCGGTTGAACATGGAGTTGCATCCAAAACAATTAATGTATAAATTGCAATACACAGCACCATTAACTAAAAATTTTATTATTTTAAATTATAACAAAACCATAACAAAAACATACCAAAACACGCATTTTGAATAATATATTGTATCACCTTAATTGTCGCGGTTAAGTATCCAAATGTGGATTTTGTTACACCCAAATGACCTTATATAGGAAGGCCAGCATGCAAATATTCCAAACATTAGTGAATTACTATACGGTTAATCAAGATAGCTTACTGCTGTACCTACGATATAGTATTTTGCAATTTACGATAAAATGCACTTTTCAGCATTTAATTAATTGTGGGACACCTGACAGGTTTCATTACCTCCTTTAAATTCGACTTCGCGTCTTGAAAATTTATCAATTTAAAATTTTTTTTAAACTTTTGAAAAAAAAAAACTAAGCAAAAGTTCCAATTTCTTCATTCATTTAATCTTTTCATTTTTTTATCTATAACCTTTGGTATTACAAAAGAAAATATAATTTAGAAATCTGCAATTACCCACTTTGTAATTATTAGATAATTTCATGTACCAAATTAATTATATCAGTAATTAATTATATTGATATGAATTTTTATATTGATAAACTTACACATTTACTTTCTATATATTGCTATTTTTAGATGTTTTTGATTTGTCTTAAATTCTACTCTTTATGTAAAACCCCGGTCGTTACATATTTATAACTTATAGAAAGTGATTATTTCATTCTGGTCACATGTACTATTAGCATAAAAATATTTTCTAAAGTGAAACTTATCTATAATTTAAATTAATAAACTTAAAACAAGCAAATTACCGATCAATATGCATACATATATTTTTCCTGTGCTTAATAACAATCAGGGCTGGCATGCCAAATACGTAACCCGCCAACAGTTAAGGGACGACCCGCAGATATTTCAAAAGTTAAAATAATAGGATATTATACAAAAATGTATATTGTAAACGGGAAATATTTCAAATTTCTGGAAGTTTGAAAAAAGACATTTATGTTAATCTTCCATTGTACCTACCATCAAATTTGTTTCTTGATTTTCTCTTCATTTCAATCATCTTTTTTTACTGCTTTTATTTTTCCTTCCCTCTTTCTATTTTTCAATTCTATTTTTGCTTTTTTAAAAATGGGTTTCGACCCTTATCGCCGCCACCGGCCACCGTAATATAAGTGCACATAATATAATCTAGAATTACCAAAAAAATTCCCTGCAATCATTATTGGGTAGTACTTAAGATTAATTTCCGGATTTTCCACAGTTTGGCACTATAAAAAAACTAAGTAAAAGTATGATGAACTTGGATAAGAAAATCATCACAAATCGTCACACATTTTACCGTGTTTAGCTTATTTTATTTGCAATTGTACTGTTGCATGTGCATTGGTTTTTTCGTGTTTAGTTTAATATTGCATTTTATTGACTTTAAATAAATGTTTTCAATATGTTTTCCTACCAATTTTACGAAGACGTAATTTTAATTGCTACTTAAGAAAGTAGCAATTAAAATAGACAACAATCTCATAGACATGATAAAAGGTTGTTTGGTATTAAATGATTGCTCAATCTATTATTTATTTGATATATTTTTTAAGTTTCTAATTAGAAACATTATCTTTGACATTGTTGATATTAATTTGTCAGTGTAGCCAAGATTTAGCTATAACAAGACAAGATGTGTTACTTAAAATCAATTTAACAAAGTTTTTTTGTTGCTACGACAAACAACTATGTTTTAATGAATACATTTTTGTTAGAAAAACAAA
Source organism: Cantharis rufa (assembly GCA_947369205.1). Lineage (NCBI taxonomy): Eukaryota > Metazoa > Arthropoda > Insecta > Coleoptera > Cantharidae > Cantharis > Cantharis rufa. The sequence goes on along the minus strand of OX376309.1, from coordinate 14,439,703 downwards.
ACCATTTAAAAGGGTGTAGGTATGCACTATGCAGTTTTTAAACTAGGGTTTAATGTTATTATTAAAGCTGGGATTTTATGCATTTTGCATATTCTTTAATATTGATATGCCAACAGAGTCGTTTTGAAATCTGGACGAATTAGGAAAAAACGAATCCGAAAAAGCGCTTCTCAAAATGCATATTTTCCATATTTTCAGCGTTTGGTGCATATTTCAGCAAATAATGCATATTTGTGCATATTTAGGCCAATTTTGGAGTTTTTTGCAGAATGTTTAGAGAAAATAAAAAATGTTATTATTAAATTTATCAATTTAAGCAATTATTTTGAAAACAGCGGTGCGTTCTGTTTATAACTTCCTTTTTGAAATATGCACTCTTTAGAAATTTAGTGTTTTTTTTCATTGGCAATATTTGAGTAGCTTTTTGGTTTATGTAGTTAGAACTGTGGTCAAGTTTTGTCAAGTTAGACAATTATGGAGGTACTAGGGGGGCTTTGCTGCCCTGGCCGCCTTTGGCGGCCTAACCCCCCAGGGTCGCTTCGCGGCCCTAATGGCATATATTATATGAAAACACTTTAAGTTATAAAAGTTATTATAAAGATCTATGTAAATCTTCCATCTTGAAACCGATTAGATCATTGATTAGAAACATATCCCACATTATCAATACCTTTCATTAAATTTTGTGATATGATCAGTCGAAAGGTAGCCATTAGATGTTAACTGTTGAACAGCTATATTGGATTTAAAAGTAGAATGGTAGTCATTTTTTGGACAATAGTATTAAATCATGTTTTAATTTAAAAACCTTTATAGCAGTAAACTTAATGCAAAAAGCAGTAAACTTAACGCGATTTAAAAAAAAACCGGCACGCCGGCAAGCACGATTCGCTGTGGCATGATTCGCCTTGCCACGATTCGCCGAGAGCTTCTAGCGCCATACATCAATAATCTAATTACTCGATTTGTTGACCTTTTGTATTTACACGAGGACACCAGTTAATTAATATAGTTCAAGTTTTATCTCTAATAAAAAAAATTATTTTTTATGGTGGATCCGTGTATTGCCTTGGTTGTCTTATTGTCAAATTCGACTCTATCGTCCTATAATCTATAATCTGCGGTCCGGTCTCCTCCGCTTGGGCGCTTCGAGCCGTTTTGACAAAGACTAAACTAATTAAAAATATCCTTGAAAACCGAAAGAACTCGCCAAAGGTGGAACTCGAAAAAGGTGAAACTCGTTGATAACGTGAATATCGTTTTGTAACAGTTTAATTTACTTAATTCATTTTTATGGGTTAAAAATCTATCGGTTAAAAATCTATCAAAGATTATCAATAGATGGGATTACTGAACGGATAACAATAAAAATTGAAGCCTAGGCTTCGAGGCTATGCTCGGTGACATAGCCGTTAGGTTTTACGTGAATACGTCGTCCATGGATACCCGCTTTTGCCCAGGTCTACCGATTGGATAACATCGATTTGAAAACATGAAATCAACTTCCAAGATTTTGCAGAATATTGGCAATTTATTCAATTGATATCAAGATAACATAATAATCGTTTAATAGTGATATCAAGTTGTTTTCGTAAGTGTTATCTGTTGATTTTTGTTCTTATATGTATAAAGTTTGTTATATATATATACCTACATATTACTAGAGTATTATAAGGTTAAGTATTTAACGGATATTCGCATAATACTAATCATACTATAATCCATATTAGACACACACAAACAGCGTTACACCTTTTTTTATTTTTCTTTTTTTAATTTAGCTTAAGCGTTACACCTTAAACACACTTTTCGTTACATATTTTCATTAAATTTTTTAACATGCTACCGATTTTGTAGACGTATTCACGTCAAAAATTGAAAATCAATCTTATACAAAGGCACTACTTATATTAAATATTTGCAAACCCTGTAATTGGAATTTCACAAAATATTGGAGTGGCAATTTATATTAACCTAAATAAATCTTAATTATTAATTTTAATACAATATATTATTAGTAAAAATTTTCTAAATGAACCGAAATGAACCCCTTTGCGTATCCCTGGTCTTCCTCATTGAGGCAACGAATACAACTCTATTGTTGTCGTCGTCGTTAAACATCAAAGACAATTTTATTTATGATAGGTCTGTGGTAACTGAAATAGGTGACAAACGGCATACAGGATACGTTGATATTGCGGGTAAATGTAAGATCAAGGCAAGTATTGCCGAGAGTACTTGGAGAGTTCTGTACGCAGTTCATATTGAACTCTCGTTTTGCTAATCACGTATTCGTTGAAATTCAAAATTATCCGGATAAATCAAAGCTCTTGTGGTATTGCTTGCGATAATGTTAAACGTCGGCCTCATCCAATTAACGCTACGTAAATTAATCAAAAATAACCAAAGTAATATCACATTTCTTCTTTACAATCTAGTTTTCCTTGATGTATTTGACATAAATTAACTAATAAAATAAATAAAAAATTTCTGTATGTCATGCCGACCGATGTTGACGAGTATCCATCAACTAGTTGCTAGTTACCGGGATACACATGTTGACAACACCAATATCAACATGTTGCCAACATTTTGTTGCCCGGTTAGTTCTTACCTTAAAACTTACGGACACGGACAATTCGGCTCTGGACAACTCGGCACCGGACAACTCGGCACCGGACAACTCGGCACCGGGAAAACTCGGCACCGAGACAACTCGGCACCGGACAATTCGGCACCGGACAACTCGGCACCTGACATCTCGGCACCGAGACTAGGGTGTTACGGTTCAATTATGCTATAATGAGATTTAAATTGTTTTGTAATAATTTTCGAAAGGTGGCATGTTAATTCACTTTAAAAATTTTAAATTTCAACAAGAATTATTATCAACAATGATAACATGCACATTATACATTATTGAATTAGCGATCTTCAGAAAACTTACAAATTTTTTATTTATATTTGGACGTTTTAGTTTATCAATTTTTTTGTGAAAATTGTGTTATATTTCATCCAAGTTTATTTGGGATTAATATTTTAATCATTATCAATAATTGTTATTATTTTTATTTTATGTCGATTTTTAAAGGTAGCAAAGGTTCCGTCACATTTTTGGAAAACCTACCACCTTTCATGTTTTTAACTATCACAAAAAATTTTAAATCAAAAAAATTAAGTCTTTATTTAAAAAAATTACATATTTATTAATTAATCCATAACATAATTGTGGGATAAACCACGCAAATACTCCCACATATTTGCTGGCTCATAGTTCGAAACTTTGTTAAGGATACGGTCATCTGCGTCTTCATAACGTTTTCGTTTTCGTGTCATGGTGTCATGGATGGTGTCATGGTGGATGATGGATAGTTAAAGGTGTCATGGATACGTAATGAAAGAGTGGAAAAGTTTCGTAAGACGGAACACGCTAGTTTTGGTGCCGAGTTGGCCCGGTGCCGAGTTTTTCCGGTGCCGAGTTGTCCAGTGCCGAGTTTGCCCGGTGCCGAGTTTTCCCGGTGCCGAGTTGTCCGGTGCCGAATGGTCCGGTGCCGAATGGTCCAGAGCCGAGTTGTCGCGTACCGCTGAAAATAGGATTCTTAATAAAATTACAGAATCACAAAAAGTTAGGATATTTCACAGATGTTTTTAAATTTTAACTCGTACTTTGGCGTGAACGAAGTCACTAAGAAAAGCTGCTTTACCTTTGTCAAGTGCAGTGTGGACCTCCCTCCCATCCAAAAGCTATGGCTCTGTCCGTAATTATTCCTATGCACTAATTTAACTAATACATAAGTGAATACAGCGGAACTCGATCAGTGTGCACGTCTATTGGTAAAAAACTACACTGATGTGTAACTCTTAACTATGAGATAGAGAGACCAAGTTTTGTATGCAATGTAATTTTGACATTTATCGTAAAACATTAAACTTTTTGGGATCATTTTGGACCAAAACTTAAAATTTCCTGAATTTGTAACATGAAACATATCGTCGGTTCCATGCCAAAGTCACCAATGTGCAAAATTTTTATTTTTGAATTATTGATTTCACCTTTCTAAAATCGTATCAATCTATCATTTGGCAAAACAGCGAATGTAATCGGCCAATAGAATTCTTTGTAATAGTTTTAAAAAATATTATAGTTTTAAAAAAACCAAAAAATACGCTTTATGACGCACTAAAAATTTTAAAATAATTTTTAATTTAACAATCTAGTTAATAGTCTAGAAATGGTTGGTAACTAGAACTGGTTGGTAACTAGAAATGGTAGCTAGAAATGGTTGGTAACTAGAAATGGTTGGTAACTAGAAATGGTTGGTAACTAGAACTAGTTGGTAACTAACTGGTTGGTAACTAGAAATGGTTGGTAACTAGAAATGGTTGGTAACTAGAACTAGTTGGTAACTAGAACTGGTTGGTAACTAGAAATGGTTGGTAACTAACTGGTTGGTTACTAGAAATGGTTGGTAACTAGAAATGGTTGGTAACTAGAAATGGTTGGTAACTAGAATTGCTTGGTAACTAAAATTGCATTAAAAAAAATTAAATTTAAATCTAACCTAAAGTTTAATTTTTAAATCACAACAGATGATGGATCGATCTGTAATATTTGTACATTTGTACTATTTTTGCGTAGCATTTGAACTATTTCTAACAAGGTTTGGTTATGCTTAAATTATAATCATCATGATTATGCGTGTTTTAACAGAATACCAACTTTCGCTAACATTGTTACGAAGATGGTTATAACTTGGGATATAAATCTAGTCATAACAATATGGTTATACAACCATGTTGAAATCAGAATCGCACCGATAGTTGGTAACTAGAAATGATTGGTAACTAAAAATTCGATAGGTACAATAGCCCAATGTCCTTCAGACCTGAGGGAGTGGTTCATTCCACAACTCCGTTGATTCCACAACTCCATTGATTTCTACCTCACGTTGAGACAATTTACCATTCGGTCATAGAGCTCATTTTGACCTACGGAGCCAGTCTATGGTGTGGTTAGACCGTTTGAGCGATTTGAACCAAATTTTGCACACTTACTCAGTAGGACTTGGTAAATGTTTCTGTGTAATAAAAGGTTAAAAAAGTTTAAAGAAAAGTGAGATCGCACGAAATTATGTGACGCGCATAAATGGATTAACGAGATTCCATTATATAATATATAAAACGAGATACATCCATTAACGCGTATCTACAAAAATCCAGATTGGCTGTGCGAACGTGCCATTTTATCCCCCAAAAATGATGATGTCAACAAGTTAAATGAACAAATTCAATTGAAATTGCCCGGACAATCAGTCAAATACAAATCAATAGACACAGTGATGGATCAAGAACAAGCATTATATTACCCAACCGAATTTATAAATTCACTGGAGCCACTTGGAAAACATATATTGACACACACATATTGACCAGACTGACCATAAAAAAATTGACACCTGATTTGATCGAGGCAACGATCATCAGTGGCATATTCAAAGAGGAAGATGTGCTGATTCTAAGCATACCAATGATTACCAAACGATGTACCATTTGAGTTCAAGCGGCTTCAGTTCAGAACTACAAAATCCTTTAGTATCCTTTAGCATTACGATGAAATAAAAAAATCTTTTATACACTTTTTAAAATTATTAATGTCTCATTATTATTTAAAATATAGAAAATTAGAACTCACTGATGTATCAATAATTGTAGTATTAAAAAATAATAACTCACTGTATTCACTGATGAAAATCATATAATAATTTTAAATTACAATAAAACATAAAAAAGCTTTTAGGCAGGACAACGTCTGCCGGGTCAGCTAGTTATTAATAATAATTTGTTGCTCATAGTACTTTAAAAAGGGAACAGGTGATTGCTTAATTTTAGTGCTCTTTAAACCTACCAAAGCTTGTCCTCCTCGATATCGACTTAGTATTAGTCTTCTTGGCATAAGTCTGCTACTTTTGCTTTATAAAAAATGTTTACTGAAGAAACTGTTACTTCCACATTTAGTTTTGTAACGATAAAATATTTTTAATACGCATGGGTTATCTATAGCGAATTTATCTGTGCTATTATACTATTTTATAAACATATATTTATAAAAACATTTAAAAAATGCATATTAGCACGTTCCCCTATGTGTATTTATTTACTTTAGAGATTTGTTTATTTCATAAATTAATTTCTTATCTCGCTTTTTGTTGTTTCACCGAAGAAAGAGTTAAGAATTTTAACATGCATTTGTTTATCAAATCAATATTTGACATTTGCCTAATTTCGAACAACGTGATTTTTTACCTAATACATTATATTGTACCCGGAAGTCTATTTTTGTCGTTTTGTCTCGTCTATAGAAAATGTTCAAATAAATGTCTTATTACGATTTTTCACTTATTAGTTAAAAATTTATTTTTATTTTTTTCGATTTCTTACCCACTCAAAGAAGTTTATTTCAAATAATTTTCAAAACACCTGATCAAAATTGATTAAAAACTAAAGTCGGGAGATTTAATTTTCAAAAAAAAAAATGGAAGCCTAGGCTTCGAGGCTATGCTCGGTGACATAGCCGTTAGGTTTTATGTGAATACGTTGTCCATGGATACCCGCTTTTGCCCAGGTCTACCGATCGGATAACATCGATTTGAAAACATGAAAACTCCTTCCAAGATTTTGCAGAATATTGGCAATTTATTCAATTGATATCAAGATGACATAATAATCGTTTAATAGTGATATCAATAGTTGATACCTATGGACTAATTTTGGACAACATTCGCAAATTTTGGACAACAACGGTTTCGCGTAAAAACATAAATCTTTGGTGGCGGTGCTGAGTTGACGTCAAGCTAGCACCCCACCTAGAAATGCGGCATGGACATAATAGCCCCCCCAAGTGGAATTCGGTAGTAAAATTGATGTCAAACGTTAAAGCTTAGAGTCAAGAATCTGGGGAGGGGGGAGGTGCTATAGACATGATATTCAATTTTTGTACTTTTCAATATTTTTGCGGTATTTATATTATATATACATATAATGTATAGTTATTAACAAATGAAATTATAATCAAAGTGAAATATTATGATAATCTTGTTAAGTTAAAAATATTGAAAATCTTATATTTTTAACTTAACAAGATTATGATAATTGATAATATTTCACTTTGATTATTATATATACAGAGTTAGTGGTAGACTGTTCTATCAAAATATTGGTTTCACGCACGATTTTCTCTACAAAGTGGAATTTTTAGCTGAAAGAGATAAATTTATTATGAACGCATGAATGACGTTTGATTCCCATCGTGTAAGTCCAAGCTGTCGAGAAAAGATCTGTCCCAAAATGGTTTCCGTGGGAGGAGGGGATGAAATCAAAGATGAAGACTTTGTACTACTTCTTTCTTTTCACAATAATGAATCGGACACCGTCATTACGGCGATTCCAGTTCGGCACCGGCATTTCGGCGATTTATCTGTCGAATTATCGATATTATCTGTCGCCGAATGGGAATCGCCGAAATGCCAGTGCCGAATTGGAATCGCCGAAACTAGCATAGCCGAAATTCGGGTCGCCGAATTGACCGTCGCCGAATATACGTTGCCAAATCGCTTTTGCCAAACTGCGGTCGCCGAAACGACGTGTACCGTATTATCACAAAAGAATTAAATAGAATAATATCTTTTAACGCTAATTTGCTCAAAAACTATTTTATTTGAGAAACCAGAGATATTAAATAAGATTAACGATTTTTAAAATAAGGTCAGGATTTTAGTATTATTCGGGGAAAATTCCGTGGTATTTTGCGATACAAGAAACATATTTGAAAAAAATGCAATTTATAGATTTTGACGATAGGACGGTCCGAGTTCTATCGCAGAGTTTTTTACTCTCAGACTCAGTCAGTCTTGTTTCTCCTTTCTTATTTAGAAAAGCTTCTTTTACAGTTTTTGGATATTTGTTGTAAACTAAAAGCACGTAATTAAAATTACAATAATTATTAAAAATTGTACTGCATTTAATGAGGTTATTCATTTTTGGTAAGAAATTTAAGCTAAATCGTTTTCAAATCTACCACTCTGTATTAGAGTGGTAAGTAGAGTATTAAGAAACCTAAAAACACCCTTTTGGGGATTAAAAGAAATTCTGAATTTTCCAAAATTTCAATAAGCTGATATTTACCTGAATTTATTGAAGCCGTGATTAGGCGGTTCCGGAAGTTCGGATTTAAATTATTTGAAGTATAAAATGTGGTCTTGTGTTAACATTTACAATACAATAAAGTATTTTTATTTTATTTTAAGGTCATCATTTAAAATTCAAATTTGAAAAAACAAAATATTTTTAAATTCTCGAAATTGTTATAGAAGCTTTTAACAAATCAGAATATTTTGGGTCTAATAATTGATGTTTTTTGAGTTTTGAAGTGGGGTTTAATTGCTTCTATCGCATTGTCCTCTCTGGATCCGCCAATGGAAAAGGGCTCTTGTTTTCAAGTAATTTTTTAAATTTATACTTTGTAAGTATTTTTAGAACAATGAAATTCAATATGAAAAAAAATAGTTATTTTTATCATAAAGCTTGAAACTGAATTTTTCCGAGTACGAGTATTTTTACAGGCTGAGGCGGATTAGCCGAGGCCTGTATTTACGAGTACTCGGAAAACAGTTTCCTGCCGCATGATAAACGTAATTTTTTACGCCGACTTCGATAATTTGTTACATAAACTTTATTTATTTTTTGAAATATTTGGTATTAGGGATATTTTGTTGTTGTTGGTACAACATATTTGAATTAAAAATTTGACGTTTAAATTTAATTATTTTGTATCGTATTATAAAATTGCGACTGTGATAATATTTGTGATAATGGATACACCAGCACACATTACAGAAGCGGAAAATTAGATTATTGGTAATTTTTGCCAGAAAAATCCGCACCCCGATACTGGCACAAATACGAGTTATTTATGAAATGTAATACTTATTTAATTTTAATTCAATTTGACATACAAAATATAACCAAGAATGCCAACATCTTATAAAATAATCACTGCTTTCTTTCAAACGCTAGACGAGAAAACCAGCTTTTCACGCCGTATTTGAAATATGCAATTGAACACTTGCCTGATAGAGGCGTAAAAAAGTTATTTTTTCGAGGTGGGTGTGCTAGCTTGACGTCAACTCAGCACCGCCACCAAAGATTTATGTTTTTCCGCGAAACCGTTGTTGTTCAAAATTCGCGAATGTTGTCCAAAATTAGTCCATAATTATGGTATACTAAATTAAAAAAAATATCGTCACTCTCTGCCGCAATACCTCCAATCACCAGCATACCAAATTTTGTCCGGAGATACGATGACATAATGTTCATTTTTGTTTTCTATTGTGGTAGTCTTAACAAAGATATCGGTAGCCCTGGCAAAGATATCTATATGTATCACCCTCTACCCTAACTCTATCTATAAAAGTTTTTTAACAAAATCTAAAATGAAAAAAATTTTTTATTTTTGTACGCCACTGAATTTTTTCTAAAATTTTTATATACGTCACATAATACCGTAAGAAGTCACAAATAAAATTTCTCCAAGATTGGTACAACAAATTTTTTCGGTCATTTAGCGGATTTTTCGAAAATAAATTTTTGTAAATTACTGACTGTCGATTTACTGATTCTGAAAACATTTTCGAAAAAATTTAACAAACAGCCTAAACTTGGTCGCTACCTAGTGGCAGAACCTTTTACTTTACTTATAAAGTAACGTTCCGTCAGTCCGTACGACGATATTATAAAATATTTCCCACTGTAAAATATTTTTACAATATAAAATATTTTTGTATTCTAAAATAAATTGTTACAAGCCCTAAACTCAATTCTTATGCTGCACTCGGTATACAAATCAACATTAACCTAATTTAGACACATATGTCACAAAATTATGAAGTTTAATAAAATTTTGAATATATTGTTTTATTTTTGCAAGCCATCTGACAAATTCTCACAAAAAATATATAAATTAAGATTTCGGTTAGTATTTTCTGTAATTTTTCTGACCTGGCCGCCCTGTTACAATTGGCTAGGTTTGTTTTCTCACCAATACTTATACTTTCAAAGCTCCATCGACACACCAAATTTTAGCTGAATCGGTTAAACATTTCCGGAGATACGACGACATTTTCATTTTTTTTATTTATTTTATTGTGGTGGACCTGGTGAAGATTTCTCTGGCAAAACCTTATTTTCACCATTCCAGCCCACGAGGCATACGTCCAATAAGTTTGATTGCAATCGACGCAGAAATGCCGAAGAAAATCGATCGACAAAAACTTTTTTCATGTTTTTGCCAAAAAAGTTAATTTTATTTTTTTCATGTTGCATTACTGATTTCTATCGAAAGATTACATATGCTCTCATATCCATTAGGATCAATGTACCTACGTACCAAATTTGGGTAAGATCCCTTCAGCACTTCTTAAGTTATTCATTCTTAAAGTTTCAACTTTGACAACTTGTGATTTTTGACAGACGACAGATAGAAGATTAATTTTATCTATTCTGGATAAAGCCTTTTAAGGCCTTTAAAATAACATATCGCAAGACAAAATATTTTTTAAAAATCCCGTATTATTTTCTTGTGGTGGCACTCCTGATTGATAGATCGCGACGAAAACCTTATTTTCACCTTTCCACCGTGAACCCTACCACCATACCAAATTTGGTCGTAATTGGTTGGATGGTTCGGAAGCAAATCGATCGACAAAATTTGACGACCGACAGACCGACACATAAATTTTTATTTTACTTTTTGCAGATCTTTACGTTTCTGAACACGGTGATCTCGAAAATGCAAAAAAAAAGTTGAAATTTTTTTTCGATTACCATACCTCCAATTTTTTTTAAAAATTGATTGGAGGTAAAAAAAGTTTTTTTTTCGAGGTGGGGGTACTAGCTAGACGTCAACTCAGCACCGCCACCAAAGATTTATGTTTTTACGCGAAACCGTTGTTGTCCAAAATGAGTCCATAATTAGTCCATAATTATGGTATACTAAATTAAAAAAAAAAAGTTATATTTTCGAGATGGGGGTGCTAGCTTGACGTCAACTCAGCACCGCCACCAAAGATTTATGTTTTTACGCAAAACCGTTGTTGTCCAAAATTCGCGAATGTTGTCCAAAATTAGTACGTAATTATAGAATAAAAATTTTTTTGTTTTGTAAAGGTGGGGGTGCTAGCATGACGTGGGTCCATGCTATTCAATTTAATGATTCCTTGGTGTCAGGGACTTAAAACCATCCCGTCTGGTCTCTTATCATTATATCACGTGAAATTCTCACAGGTTCTAAGATGCTAGGAATGTTTGCAGTTGCAAGATAGCGTCTAATAATTTCGTTAAGACAGTGGGATTTTCATTAAGTTTGCTTGCTTATGCTTGTAAAGTCTAGACTATGTTTACTGCAACAAAGCTGCCTCGCAGCGAGGGAAATTTTGTCGGCCCATTTAAAGAAAGCCTACGTGCTAAAGTGATTGAATAAATTAACAATGTTTCCAAACAGTATAAAGTTAATTTTGTTAAGTTTGTGACAAGAACCTCTAAATCGGTCCATGCAGGATGCTGCAAAATTCCCTTATTCGGCTCAGGGTGTTACACATTCAACCAAGAAATGCATGCTCTAGCTTGGCATATTCTTTAAATTGAAAGGTTTTTTTTTTGCCGTGTCAATAAAATGTACTAATAATGTAAAAGCAAAACAAAAACATTGTACTTAGTCAATTAAGAATCTGACATTTTGAAAAAATCACTGTAATGAAGTTGATGCCACTGTTTAGTGGCAGCTTTGGATGGGTTAACGAAGAAAGTATGTATCTAAAAGATAGATCACGCGATTGATGCTACTCAAAACAAATATAAAAATTGTGTATTGTTATAAATAGGTAGATTGGGAGTTTGGGGGTAAGTTTCTTTTAATTAAGTAATTTAAATTTAACAATTTAAATTTCGCCATGGGTGTCGTAATTGTATCAAAGATTGAAAACTTCTACGATAAACAATTATTATGAATCATTCTGTAGTATTTTTTAAGCGTTCTCATCATTATTAAGTAATAAGTATATATACATAATATGTACATGTTATTGTGCTTGAAATGCGATTTTTAATTATTCTTACGATATTAGTCTAACGTAAGTTTACCTATTTTTCTATTTATTATGAATGTAAAACTTTCTTATGTAGGTCATTGCATTTTGCAAGAAAATACTTCCAATAGCATATTTATAGATGTGTCATTTTAATAACTTCGAATAAGCTAATTTTCGAATAATTGCAAATATTATAGGTAAAGTCCACGGCCTGTTCAAAGTCGTCTAGAAATGATTTCTCTTGCACTTTGCATAGGTAAAATCTGGAATATATTTTAATTTGTTCTTAATTTTTAAATAACAAATTACCATTGGGTGTCAAAAATTTACATAATACAACCACCATTTTATTAAAATTAAAAAAATATTAGTCTAAAATATCGCGCTAATTAACTGCAGTATTTAGAAATATTTTACTCCGATCGATTTTCGAATAAATTAATTATTGTAATATGATTGTAGCCTAATTAAGCTACAACAACCACAATCCTATTTCGCATAACCGTATCATTGCAGATACGGAGACTACAGATCCATAGATTAGAATTTCGTACTTTTTTGTGTTTTTCAATGAAACTATTCGCGAATTTATAGTATTGATCCAATATATTCCGAAAATATTAATTGACATGAGTTATCAGCACAGAAGAGGATTTGTTTTCCAGCTAACATGTTATTAATTACGAAATAACGGCTAACAGCCGTTAACGTCTATCGGCCGTTATGATAAAGCTGTTACAATAGTAGATAGATTACAACTTGGAGACCGGTCAATTTGGCGATGATTCCAAGAGATAACCTTTTTTATTTATTTAAAAAAAAATTAACAATTAATGCTTCGTGCTCTTAATTGATTAGAAGGTGGAGCAAATCATCAAACTTTATTTTTAATAAAAGATAATTTTGAAAATGATCATTCTGATTCACAGTTAGCGATAGGTATGCATAAATATATGTTTAAAATAATGTAAATGTTTGGAGAGGAGTCCAGTAATTTTTTTCTATTATTAATTTATAAATATCTAGGGGATTAATTGACTTAAACTTATAGGTTTTTAAAGAATCATAAAAAAAATAAAGCTCATCAGTTAACACTTAAAGGTTCTTGTCCCTGGCAATGATGTAGTAATTTGAGAGGATATTGGGATGGAGGAAACGCCAAAATAAAACACAATTACTGATTGTCAACGTTTCGGTCAATAATTTGAACCATCTTCAGGACTCACAGTACGATGGAAATTGTCTCGGCACAAAAGATTTACATAGTTTTAAGGATGAGCCCGAAGTTCACCTACAGTAACATCAACCAAGTCAAATAATAATTGCAAGTTTAAAAACATGAAAATTGTAGCGTTTAAGAACTTGAGTACAACCATTAATGTCAAACATAAAAATATCCGGCTCATCCTCAAAACTATGTAAATCTTTTATGCCGAGACAATTTCCATCCTACTGTGAGTCCTGAAGATGATTCAAATTATTGACCGAAACGTTGACAATCAGTACTTGTGTTTTATTTTGGCGTCTCCTCCATCCCAATATCCTTTCAAATTACTACTCATCAGTTAAGTCAGAATAATTGACATCACTTTCGTACATTTCGATTAGTGCTCTTGAAAATTCTTTGATTTCGTTCTTTGAAAGATTTACTAATTTTTGAAATCGGTGAAAATAATTTTGCTAAGTGCGAATATGCTGTATGTCGTTTTTTATCTCGTTTACCAGTGTATCTATAATGACATAAAAAGGGTTAAATTTAAAAGAGTCTTTATCGCTGAATACTGTATCGCTTGAGAGCCCGTCACTATCGGCGAGAGTGACCGGCGCCACAATAAAATTAAGTTTGTTAAAATTGTTAATTTCATTCATATTTGAATCAGTTTTGTTGATTTTTTAACATACTTTACACTTTATTTTAATTAATTTAATTTATTTTAATCTGTGCTAATTTAAATTTTGTTGCTTCAATTTTTTTAAGGCCCTTAGAATGTGGTCCCCCGGGGTACAGTGACTTTATAGAGACAGTGGCGACAAACGATGTCCTACTTTTGATTGGCTGCAATGTTTTTGCTTATATATAGCTTATTAAGGCAGAATAAAAATTAATTTGTTTACGTTATTGGTGCATTTTATTGCATGAGAAATGGAAAATCTTTTAATTTAAAGCATAGGACATTCTCACTGAACCAAAATAGAGCATAAATATAAAGAACACGGTTTTAATGATAAAGAAATAGTACTTTAAAATTGATCCAACGCACCATTTCTTCATCTTAACGAAACCGTGTTTCGTGATTGACGAACGCATTCACTAAGTAATGCATAAGTATTTGTAATAACGAAAATAAATTCTTTAACATTAATACCAGAAATACTCATATTTCAAAGCTGGTTTTCGTTGTTACTACGAATAGCATTTCCGGTCGGAAGAATTATCGTTCCCTGTTTCAAAGAAAGCTAGTGCTTGTCTCAAAAAATGCTAGTTGTTGTCTCCAAGAATGCTAGTAGTTGTCTCTAAGAATGCTAGTTGTTGTCACACTGATTCGTGATTTTTGTGAAAACGATTGGCATTCGGTAACTGATAACTGCATATCATTGATTAAATAAGAATTGGTCTTCATTTAACGTACACATTTCGTAGTTATACGTATGGTAGTAATTGATGTAACGCATTTTAATTTTTGTTAAAACGAGTAAAACTATTGTTCTACAGAATTGAATTGGTTCATAAAAAAAAACAGTTTAAAATAATTTATAACGTTTATTTATAAAAAAATATTAATTTTTATAAATACTCTACTTTATAAATACTAATAAAATAAAATATAATAATATTAAATTCAATTTAAACATAAAAATGTAAAATTAAGAAACTTAAAACTTTTTAAAAATATTAAAATATAATAATATTAAATTCAATTTAAACATAAAAATGTAAAATTAAGAAACGTAAAACTAAAAACACTAAAAACTAAACTAAACTAAAAAATAAAAACCGGTAGAAAATTAATAAAAAATACACCAGCAAATGCGTTATTTCCACATAATAATTAACTTACAAAATAAATATTATATATACAATATAAAAAACTTACA
Organism: Cantharis rufa; assembly: GCA_947369205.1. NCBI lineage: Eukaryota > Metazoa > Arthropoda > Insecta > Coleoptera > Cantharidae > Cantharis > Cantharis rufa. The sequence goes on along the minus strand of OX376309.1, from coordinate 14,424,467 downwards.
AAATAATTTACTTACAAAATAATTCAACTTATTAAAAAGTTTTATTTTTTATACATTTTGAAACCGTTTTTTGACATATAAAACTCGTTTTTACAGCAAAACTTTTCAGATATTTTTTGTTGCAAACTTTAATCTCTTCAGTTTTGTTCCTATACATTTATTTATTTTATTCCGCCGTTTCCGAGTTACAGCGACTTGAAGAAAACTCTGTAAAAAACTCCCATAAAAGCAATGTTAATTTTATTAACTTTTTTACTTAGTTTTCTTTAAGTCGCTGTAACTCGTAAACGGCGAAATAAAATAAAAAAATATATAGAAACAAAACTGAAGAGATTAAAGTTTGCAACAAAAAATATTTGAAAAGTTTTGTTGTAAAAGCGAGTTTTATATGTCAAAAAACGGTCTCAAAATGTGCAATTTACATGGTTAACATAGGAGTGTATTAATAATTGTTGGAGCCACTGTAACTTTTACATTTAAAAAACAATTGAAATTAACCTGTCGAGTCCAAATATGAAGCTAGTATAAAAACTTTCGAAAAATTCTTTGCAGACTTAAATTTAAAAAAATAAGTCTCTAAAAAGCTGTAGAACATAGAAGATTCTTTTGGAAAATCTAAATTGAAAACAAAAAAAATTTTAAAACAGATATCTACAGCTCTTAAAAAATTATAAAACTGATATCGTATGTCATCAAAAAAAATAAAAATTTCTTCAATATTGAAGAAATCGCTCCCAACGCAGTATAAAAATGGCTGAATACTTTTTTTTTTTTCTTTTAAATATTTAATGTGGTCTTCGACCTCTTGATGGCATTTCCCTAAAAAGAAAAAAGATTCTTGCGAATCTTTTATGGTAAATTTTATTGTGTTTTTTGCACAATTTTCTTTGGTAACTACTGTTTTAGTAGTCGGCACAAAGTAGCCATGCATAGTCCAAAAGATTATTGCAGTTCTTGTATCTAAAAATGAAAAAAAAAAATGTTTAATCAATCGATTTTTTGCTACTTTGAATACATTTTTAAACGCATTGTGCTTGTTTATTTTTATAAATAACTTGAATAAAAGTTCCAAATAAAGATAAACTTACGCAACACGAATATAATATACTTACTATCAGAAATGGTGTCATTTGTTTTGAGGTTTTTTATTAAGCCTCGAGCATTTTTGTCTTTGACGTTACTAGCATCACACAAAAATTCAAGTAACTTGTTGCTACAGATATTCCAATTTTTGAGTAAACCGTTCCCGTCATTACTAAACGCAGCATTAAAGTCCATATCAATCTGTAAGTAAAAGGTTTTAATGATCAGGTATTATTTTTTGTATCTAGAAAATCTTACCAATCGAAAACCTGTAGGGGTTTTATAAAATGGCCATTTTTCTAAAATCTCTGTAGTGGACTCCAAATTTTCCAGGTCTTTAAACCGATATTGGCTACAGGCTTTCCAAGTGCTGTCAAATTGTTCAGCTGTTAAGTTGTCAAATTTTAACGCCCTAATACAAACTTCTGCATCATCCTCTGGTTCTAAAAAGACATATTTACAAACATTTCATAGATATTTAAAATAATTTTGGCAAAAGTTTGTGAATTGATTTTAAAAGCAAATGGCAAAAATGTTTAAAAAATGTAGCAACAAAAGTAGGTATCTACCTAACCATTTTGAAAAAATTTTTACGGCCATTTTAAAATTACTTTTAGTAAAGGAGATAAAAGAAAAGTAACTCACTCCTAGCCTGTATTACTATTCATAATTTACATACCAAAAGTCTTTTTCAATCTGTATGTCATGGAAGTCATTTTAGGTGTTTCTTTCTGCTGAACTAAATGTTTTCCAACGGCCGCTTTAAATGAGGTTTTCAAATTTGAATATTTATAGTATATTCTTCCACGTTTGCCAGCACGATAGTACTCCTAAAATAAACAATTTTTATATGAAATATGGAAACCTCTCAAAAAAAGCTCTTACCAATTTTTCAGTTGGAAATCTATCTATGATTTCCCGTTCCAGTCGATAGCTTGTTGCCAAAGTGATAGGAATACCCTTGTCTTCAAAATATTGAGCAATCAAATTTATTAAAGACGTTCGCTGCTCATCTTTGAAGTTGGAAAACTTATTGTAAAACTCGGTAAGCATAATACCTTTTGGTGTTTCATTCAAAATATTACTTAAAAGTAACACTCGGCTATCGCTGGATTGGGAGTCTGATTCATTAGTTATAGGCGCATATGGAGTATGACGCCACGGACTTGAAGAACTGGAAGAAGGCGACGAAAGTATTGGAGACAGTGAAGGTAGTGGAGACAGTGAAGGTAGTGGAGACAGTGAAGGTATTGGAGACAGTGAAGGTTGACATGAGGTAGATGTCTTGTCTACCAACGGAATTCCTATAAGTTCTCGCCATTCCTCCAAATTATGTTCGAAAAGAATCTGTGTTCCAATATCAAAGTCTTTTAAGAGACGTTCAATATGGTGACGTTTGATCACTCTTAACACATTGACAAACACTTTTTGCTCTAAAAGAATTCATTATTTGTAGTAAATTACAAATTTTATAATAATTGAGTAGTTGCTCGGAAAAATCATCTTGCAATATGCAGTGTGTTGTTAAACGAGAATGTAGGGTGTATTAAAGTCAGGGACTACTCTATCACAGTAACGTGGATTTTCAGCGCAGCTACTCATATTGTACTACTTATGTTAAAAATAAACTTACCAACAAAGTGGTCCATAAGAAAATCTTGTTTCCAATTGGACAATAAAGTTCGCAATTCGTCTGTATTAATCGTATTTTGATCGGCAGGCTGTACATTTGTGGTATAATGAATTTGAGACACCATTTGTACAGTACCAGCATCTAAATCAGTGTACACTCGACCAAACTCATTATTTTCGTCTGACTGATCCATATCGTTGTTAGATAAAACTGATATAAATTGTATAAGGTATAGTTATAAAGTTATAATATAATATGTTATAAAATTATAAATAAAATTAATGAACAATAAAAATGAGCTTACAATTTAGCATTTTTAAAATTATGAAATTACTTTATAATACTCCTTGAGCCGAAGTATCATTTTACCTTTACTTGTTTTTATTAATGTCATAGGTGGGCCAACAATATCATCTATTGAAATTATAAAGAATGCTCCTAAAGCGACTGGGTCAATTTCATAAGCAACAAAATGAGGCAAATAATTAATATTTTGTAATTTTTGAACAAAAAACAATACTTTTTGATTTATAAGAATAATTTCCAATATTATGTAAAACAAAACATCATTTTTAAAAACAGCTATGTAATTGCCATTGTTGTAATCAATTCCTTGATAATTTAATTTTTTGTAAAATTGAGCACTCACTTTTTCTAGTTGTAGTTTTTCAAAAATTATATTTTTGTAATTGCTCTGAACTGCATATTTTTCATTTAATATCAATTTTGTATCTAATAAGTTTTCATGTGATTTTATCATATTATATGCAAACTTTAAAATATACTTTTTAGATAAAGTTAAACAAATGTTTTTTCTTGAAGTTATGCAGTGTGAATATAACTTAAATTGCCTGTGCTTGGATTCAAACTTGAAGCACCAAAGCTTTCTAAGGGGACCTACTTGACGAATAATTTTTGGGTAATGTGTTAAGTTATGAAATTTTGGTTTTAATGTATCATTAAATATTAGAGTATAATCACTATTTAAAGTTTTTATTTTATATTCTAACAAATTAATGTTTGTTTCATTAGTTTCAAAGCAAAGAAGTATGTCAATAATTTCAATTAAATTTAAAACAAAGATCCAAACGGGATCATCAGCGGGGATCAGATCACCTATCATAAGAGGAAAAAATAGCACAAATGTCATCATTTCTCGTGCTGACATTTTAAGCCTTTTTTTCAATAAATGATGCTTCTCAATTTTTCCGGAAATATTCTCTATTTCTGTTGAACCATATTCAAAATTTTGTTTCCTAGAATTAAGTGTATCCAAATCAAAGCATTTTATTTTATTTGTAAAATAAAGAATAATGTGACATAAACTATAATGGCATACACCTTCGAATACATCGTGCATTACATCTACATAATAATTTTCCACCACATGAAATGATGGTATATTATTTAAAAACGATCTATCTACAATTCCAGTTCCAACAGAATTTATAAGATCCGATTCATAATTCTCTCTTGTTCTATTTAACTCACTGCGTTCTACAGTCAATTTTTGAGTTTCTGCTTTTGAAGCTTTACAAAATCTACAATAAAAGTTGCTTGAAAATGATTTACTAAACCCAAGAAATGAATTTAAACCTAAATTATCTCCAACCACTACTCCTAGAATAAAGTGAACTTTTAGATATACATTGTCACATAAAATATCTATCCCGTTAACTTCTAAATCTTTCAACTCTTCTATGAGAGATTCAAAACACTTTTCGTTTCCAAATGCTTTTAAATCTTTTGACTTTACTACAGCTGCATAAAATATATTTTCCAATTTAGATTCTTCTATTGGAAGACAAGGAAAAGAATAATACACGTTACAAATGGAATGTTTTGAAGAATTAGAACCAAGGGGGTTATTAATTTCAAAGTCGTCAAGATATACCAAATATGGCAAAATAATTTTATTTGGATATAATTTGGTTTTCTTCCGCCATAGTTCTCCTTGAACAAAGTTATTGAGAGTATTACTTTTAATTAAAAATTCATAATGTTCCAATGTTGGTTTAAGCATTTCTTTTGATTCAAAATATTTTTTAATTTGAAATTTTAACGGCATTAAAACACCTGTAACGTTCTTTTCACTGTTGACTAATTTACCACTTCGATGCATTGGTTGTAGCGTATTATCTATAGTAAATTCTTTAACGCAATCTTCTAAATGATTTTGATCTTTTAAATATTTGAATAACAAATAATCCGTACCAAATTGCTTAAACGGATCCCGATAATTTGAGACAAGACTGCTAAAGTCGTTATATAAAGTAGTATGTTGTTGAAAATTACAATGAGCAAAAGATAAAAAGATATTCAAGAGAGGATTAATTAAATACTTATTGATATACTCTTGAATTTTAAATACATCTTGTCTTGTGAAATTGTTATTATCGTGAAAACTAAATACTAATTCTGTTATAAATTGATCGAAAACCTTTTTATTTAATTCAAACTTATCTTGTAATAATTGCTCGTCATTGTGGATTTCCGGAATTTCCTTATTATTTGATTTCAATTCCTCGGTTATCGGCATAAAACTCGTGCTGGGTAAATTACAATTATTAATTTCAATAGTTAATGTTTGTGTATCAGAATTATTTTCGTTTCGATCATTGTTGAATTCACAAGAGCTTTCATCTAACAAAAAGTCGTTATTTAAATGTTTCCTATTCATATGTTTTTTAAAACTACTTAATCTTTGAAAACTCTGACCGCAATTATTTTCAACACATCTAAATAATGAATTTGTTGTGAGATCATGGTTTCGTTTAAAATGAAAAACAAGTAATTTCATAGTTTTAATTTGCTTTTTACAAATAAAGCATATCATTGTTCCTATTTAGGTATTTATATTTTTATAAAATTTTAAATTATAAATTTTATCAGTTTTAGAGTAGTACCTCCTAAATGCAATAACAGTAAATTAAATTATTGAAAATAATAAATATCAAATATAATTTAATTTAAATTAAATTAACCCATAAAGCCCGAGCGTTACATATATTATGTCACGCGTGCAAATCTTCCGTTGAATGGATATAGTTGACTCTGCTGGAGTGCAGGTGCACATTTTTGAAAAAAACAAACTTTTGCACTTTGTGCAAAAAGTATTTAAGTAATATATTTTTAAAGATTTTTCCCATGATCAGGAAGGTTCAGCGCAATAATTATTTAATGTTGGAAAATACAATTTCGAAAAAAAAATTAATTCAGGTTCTTATGGGTTAAGTTATATTAATTAATTTAAATTAAAGTTATATACGCAAGTAAAACAATTAATTATTATAAATTCTTACCTTTATTTACAATTTGCAATTTCAACAAGCACGTTGTTACACTAAAAACACCAATAATAGAATAAATTTATATTCTAAGTACGACTTGTAGCTGTAGACCACTCGAGTAAGTGCCAAACTTACACGTAATTACTTAATAGAAGCGTCAATTATCGCGAGCCATATCAGCAAGATATCTCCAACCAGTTAAAGAACGCGAAATCTTTCAGTAGCGCACCATAGTTTTCTTGCAATACCTACATTTATGTAAATTTAAAATTTTTTTTAGTTTTGCATTTTCTTTCAAACCTACAAGCAATGGCGTATTCAGCCCCCCCCCCCGAAATTTTCTTTGTATTGTAATTTTCTAACTTTCTATTAAGCGTTTCACCTTAAAAATTTGAAAAATTTTTGTCTGCGAAGCTAATACAAGACTCGCTTTGCTCGTGCCCCCCCCCCCCCAAATAACTTGATATTTTCAAGTTTTAATTATATTAATTTTCACAAGTTCAGAATTGATATAATTAAAATAATTTTATTTTACTACGCCAATGATGTTGTAAAGACTGCACAAATGTTATCTTTTTGAAAGCAATTGACCTTAAGAATTTAAAACATATTATGTATGACATATTCGCGACTAACGAACCGGTCGACTTTAGGGTAGTTCTTTGCATACTTCGCATCCTAGTAGTTTAAACGGAAATGCAACCCTCTCGCTTACTTATGTATGCATTCAGAGAAATGCCTATCTCACTTTTTAAAAATAATTTTATCAACTATTATGATTGACGATTCTATTTCTATATATATATTGAAAATAATGCAATAAAAAAATTTTTTTCACACGATCGTTGGAGAGATACAGGAAGTCCGTGATTTAACAAGACAAATTTTTATAGTCTAATTTTAGCATCTAGCTCAACGATTGTCCACTTGTAATAAAATATAGAAATAAAACTACATAAAATAAATAAACTTATTTCTTATTTTTGTCGGTTCGTAAAAATATAAAATATCGTCTTTTTAGATACTAAAAAGTACCTGATAGAAAAACTTAAGTCACATCTGAGAAACATGACTTCAAAGTAGATCAAAGATGGTAATTTGCGCAAATAAAATTATCAACGTCTTATATTAAATAAAATAGTAATAAATGGATACAAGCATCAACACCCTTAACTCCAATTTTCCAAAATTGTCAGTTATACTCCTTGGCACCAGAATTTATTAAAAATAATTCAATTAAAAATCGTCGATTATACTATTTAATTAAGTTTAGTTGTATCTAACAGTTTCTTGTTACTTTGCACAAATTCTTTAATGTTTTAATTATTCAACAAGTTCGTTGGTACAAAGAATACCATACAATTACTCTACGTAACGCACATATCAAAATTACGATTCTTCGTAATAAATTCAACGTGTAGATTGTTATTTAATAACATGGTAAATTATCACAACGAACGAATTTCTTCAAATTTGTCATAGTCATTTAATGTTCGAATTCCTAAATACAAGGAAAACATTTTTTCAGATAGAAGAAAACTTCATTATATAAAGGAATATTTTACATTAGTCAATGACCCAATCTTTCTTTGTATTTAAGAATGCCAATTCTCTATATTAACGTATCTAAGAATGCGGTACCTAAAAATTGACTTAGCATTTCTTTACATCAAAGAAAAAATTCCTTGTTACAGCGAAATTTCAGTTAAAAATCACTGTTCGTTAATATCATGCACCATATTATTTTCAGTGAGAGCATTTAGTATATTGCTTGCTTGCATTTGCAACATCCTGGGCCGAATAAGGGGATTTTGCAACATCCTGGACCGATTTAGGGACTCGTGTCGTCACTGTCTCTATAAAGTCACTGTAGCCCGGGGCTGCAGCCCCCTTAGCCCTTTAGCATCTTAGTATGGTCATTAACTATACAATGAAGTTTTGATATTTAATTTTATCTTATTTTAGCTCCTGTTCGATTTGTGCATTATTTGTAGTTGGGTTGGTGGCAACCGTTTTATCAAGTAGTAGGTCCGTAGCGATTTTGTTGCTTCTCATGACGTTGCTTTCTACTTCGAACAGTATTGTGTCTTTAATGTTTGCTTTCCCATACAGGAAGTAACGACGGGCCCAGGCTTGGCCCAACTCTGAATAACTCTGGCCCAGGCTTGTAAGCCAGTATTGGCCCAGCCTTGGTAGAAGTCTGGAATGATAACGTCGTGCCAAGCTTGGTTGCCATGACTGGGCCAAGCTTGGTTGCAATGACTAGGCCAAGCTTGGTTGCCATGACTAGGCCAAGCTTGGTTGCCAAGACTGGGCCAAGCTTGGTTGCCAAGACTGGGCCAAGCTTGGTTGCCAAGACTGGGCCAAGCTACGTTACCTAGCCTAGCACGACGTTATCATACCAGGCTTTCACCAAGGCTGGGCCAATACGGGCATTCCAAGACTAGCCCAAGCTTAATTTCCAAGGCTGGGCTAAGCTTGGTTCCCAAGACTGGGCCAAGCTACGTTACCAATGCTGGCACGACGTTATCATACCAGGCTTTCACCAAGGCTGGGCCAATGCTGGCTTGCCAAGACTGGCCCAAGTATTACTGACAAGACTAATTCACAAGAATTAAAATTAAAAAAAAAAAATTACTAAACAATTACATTCATAGTAGATTTATCTTTTTACCTGACAAATTATGTAATATTTAAACAGAACTTAAACTTAAACGTTTAACTTATAATCAGAACAGAAAAGTAAGCATGCTTGCGTAACATTATAATCACTATTGGTATAAACTAATAATTATTCAATTCAATTCAATTTTATTGTAAATTATAATAAGTCCTAAAAGTATGAAACTTATAACTATACAAATAGTTAGGACTACAGAATGATAAAAATTAGGATATTTAAAAGTAATAAAAGATCTTAAAACTAAAATATAATAATTTAGAATGTTAATAATAAAAGAGCTGTTTTGATTCTAGATAGTCAGTTATACCGCAAAATAAAAGAATTTTTGTTACATTTCTAATTCGATGCTCCCAAGCGCTCCCTCCATCATACTCATTTTGAACTTGTTGAGACTTTGAGGAGACCGGTCTGGAGGGTCAAGACCATTCCATAACAGAATTAAAGATTTAAAGCAACTTTTGTGAATCCAGGAATTACGTACATACGGAACTATTAACACTCAAAGAAAGCCGTTCTCACCAGTTAGAAAAATGAACTTTAAATCAAGAATAAACGTATTGGAAATTGACCCAATCATTGGACGTTCTTAATTTTAAGAATAAATGTACTTAATTCCCATATCAACACAGTATCATATTATCGTATCATATATCAACATCAATTTAAGCATGTCTTCTTTTATTTACGTATGCCAATTCTTGATATCAAGACTTAAAGAGTTTTTAATTTTAGAATGACCAGTTTTAAATATAATTTGAAACCATCTAGTTTTAAGAATACTTCCATTCTGAATACCTACTAGATCTAAAGTACGATCATTCTTGATTTACAATGTAGTACGTCCATTCTTATTTTAAAATTATGATAGGTTGGTTTAGTGAATAATTAAAACTATTATTTATTTGTTGAATGGTTTAATACAATTAAATATATTTAAAAGACAACTTTATAAAATTTAAAAAATTATAAATAGTATGTTAAAATTAGATTAACAAAAAGTATTATAAATAATTAACAGCTTTTTAAATTGAAAAAATAATATTGTTTTCTATACGACTATCATAGAATGTGGGCATTCTGATTCTATTTTTAAATACAGAATATCTACATTCTTTCTTTTTTTTATTCTCACACCGATATCGGTGCGAGAATAATTATTCTCACACAGATTAGACCAATTAGAGCAAAGAATAGACTACTATTTGAAGTGACATCTATTACCAAATTTTTGAACTCAATTTATTTACACATCAACAAAAATCAAGTTTGTCAAATGAGTAAACTTTTTTGCGTGCGATCGATCTGAATTTTTGCACATATTTTCCTACCGATAATTCACAGGGGATGTGTACGAGGGGGAACAATTTTTTGCTCAGTTTTTCGATATCTAGCGCCGTTCTTGAGTTATTGCTGCGTTTCCGCCAAACAAACTTGAATTAGCAATAACTCGAAAACGGCGTTAGATATCGAAAAACTGAGCAAAAACTTCTCCCCCCCCTCGCCTCAACTCCCCTTTCTTTGAATTAACGGTAGGAAAGCATGTGCAAAAATTCAGATCGATCGCGCACAAATAAATGTTCTCATTTTTTCAAATTCTAATTACGGTCAAAACTTATACAGCTTATTATTTTAATAGTCGTATAGAAAGTATAGTCTGAAACACGTTTGGAACGGCTATTCCGCACTCGTGAACCGTCACCCTCGCCTATCGGCTCGGGTGACAAACTTTTCCCTCCTGCGGAATATGCCTAATTCCAAACTTGTTTCAGAATATACTATTCTTTTCAGGAAACAACATCCAAAATTAATATCAATCTACAAATAATCAAGTTATGACTTACCAAATAACATATTTACTATATATAAATAAAAGATAATAATTAAAAGGTACTCACTAAAACCCAACTTCTGGGGTGTTTAAATAAGGGCCATTTCTTGATTAATTTTTAAAAGTTCAATTGAAACTATTGACGATTTCGCAATGCACTGTATGTTGACTTCCACTTTTCTAATATCTCAATCCAGTTTTTCGTCTATTGTATTTGAGCCCAGACCTAAATATTAATTAAATTTTCATCATTGAAAGTCGTGGGCAAATCACTTTCTGACAATGTGGATGGGAAACTTAAATCGTTAGCTAAAATAATTAAAATATACATTAAATAATTTTTTAAATAAATTAATTGCAATGAGATTATTACATAGTGTAGTTGCAAATGGTGCTTTCCTTGTATATAGAATAAACCTTTTCTTGTCAAAGTATATTTTAAGTTTTTAACTCGATCATACAATTTTCCTTTCGGATTTCCACCTATTTTTCTAGCAATGTAATAGGTTCCCTATAAAAAACAATTAATAAGAATCTTGAATATAATTATATTAAAGGAGCTTACATTTTTCACATGACTTTCTGAAGGAAACAACTTTGTAATCTCGACCGAAAGCTTTTCAATGATTTTCGAAGTCAGTTTTGTTTTGCGATATTAAAAATTCAGCAAGAAGATCCACTAAAATGTTTCTATAATTTTCGGTTAGATGCTCTTTCTTACCGTATTCTTCAATATTTTTTTTCCTTTTATATCGTTTTGCAAAATGTCTGCCAAATTCTAAATAACAATTTTTAATATCAAAAGGTAAAAAATCAAATTTAAAAATTTTAGTTGTTTGTGGTGTACCGATGTTGGTGAATGAAAACTGAACATAATATGTTGTAGTACATACCAAAAAGTCTTCATCTGATGTTTCTGAAGGTGCTAGAGAAGAATTATCTGATCATGATGTCGCAGACTGAAAATAATTATGATTTAAAACAAAAATATTTATCACATTAAATTGTCATAATACCCTGTTCTGATTATTACTGGATCGCCACCGTTTTACATAAAATTCAAACATAATTCGATCTCCAAATTCAGTTGGAGGGAATAAAGTATCAATATCGAAGTCTTCAATTGTTTGTAGATGCCAAACACTGAATTTTAAGTCTGAAATTGTAAATTTAGTACCCACTAGATTTTTATTACATCAAAACTTGATACAATATTTTTTATAATCTGATATTTCTTACCTCTTACTTTTTGAATGACTTCTTGAGAAAACCCTATGAACTCAACAGCATTCTTCAGCAGCATTCAATTTCTTCAGAATTTTAACCTACATTAGGTTGACTATTAATTTGTGTAATATTGTCTAAAAGAAGCACATCCGACAGTGAATTTTCCCAATCGGTCATTTTTATAATTCAATTCAACTTACAAAAAACTGACAATTATTAATTTAGTTCGGTATAATAATTTGTACAAAATAAAGCACTGCTGTTCGTAATTAACCTATAAGTTGAACTAAATTTTTCTAATGTAAGCTTCTACGTTTTTTCATTCATAATTTAATCCCTAATTAGATTGTAAATAAGCACGTAGTTCATAAAAACAAGAATGGATGTGTATTAAATAAAGAATTGCTGAGTATCTCAGTCAATATTGTCGCTTAAAAGTCTACATTATGGAATCATGTAAACTAACAGATCTTAAATTACCAAACGGTTAAGTATGTATAATGTTCAATTTAATAATATGCCATTATAGGACATATTTATTTCAGAAAAATTCTTAAATTAATCATGTTATGTTTATATTAAGAATGACTGTCTCCATTTAATACCTATCCATGCTAAAACTTATAAATTTGCTTATTAATTCAAGAATTTTATCAGTTTCTTAATTTAATGAGCGGATTCTTAATTTATTTCTCAAGAAAATTTCTTTGAGTGAATGTATTAGTTCTATGAGACTGGCTCTTTACTAAAAAATCCCTAAAGTATTGAGGCATTGAAAAGTGTATAAGTTTAAAAATGAATTGGAGTGAATGTAGCTTAAAAAATCCAGACAAATTCAAGCCCAATACTTCTGACACCCTGATCATTGACATGATCTCTCGGACTTAAGTTAAAAACAAATCGAACGCAAGCATTAAAAGTAACTCTCAAACGATCAAACTCTATTGATGTAAGTGAGGGATAAAACACTATATCGCAATAAGTAAAATGCGGAACAATAATCGTTAGAACTAACGAAAGGAATTTCAAATAAGGCTTCATTGCTTTTAAAGTACCAAAAGTTTTCCGAGTAATCGAGTTCACCTGATCTCTCCATGACAAATTTTCACTCATAAGTAGTCCTAAATTTTTTACTTCATTTAAAAATGGCAGTTCCTCTCCATTAATTGAAATTTTTGAAAGATTAACAAGTAAAGTCGATGAATGAAAAATAATTGACTGCGATTTCGATGCATTTAAAAATAAAGAGTTAGCTTCGCACCATTTAAAAATTTCTTGAATATCACTATTAATGTCATTAATAATCTCATTGATTTTTGCGATTGGTCCAGATTTGTATATTTGTAAATCATCAGCATACAAATGATATAAGCATTTTAATAATGAAACAAGGTCATTAATATAACTTGAAAACATAATTGGACTTTTTATAGAACCTTGCGGAACCCTTTTCTTTATTTTACAAACTTTTGATTTTGAGCCATTAAAAACAACTACTTATTGAGATCTATCAGATAAAAAATTTCTAATGCGATTAATTGCAGATGGTGCAAAATGAAAGAAATGAGCAAGTTTATCAAGCAGTACTTGATGTGGAATGCTATCGAATGCTTTTGAAAAATCAAGTAACACCATAACGGTACACATTGAACCTCCACTACCACGACATATATCCTCCGTTACCTTTATTAAAGCAGTGGTGGTGCTGAATCTTGATCTAAAACCAGACTGAAAATTTTAAAGCAGACAATTTTGTTCATTATGCTCTTGAAATTGAAGAAAAATAACTTTTTCTAAACCCTTTGACAAGTACGGAAGTACGCTAATTGGACGATGATCAGATAACTTTGATGGATTTGAAATTTTAGAATGGAACAACTTTAGCTTGTTTCCAAAGATTAGGAAAAGAAGAATTTAAAATTATAAAATTATAAATATCTTTATAATAATTGGAGAAATCAGAGGAAGTATGATTTTTATAAATTTTGGACTTAAGCCATCACATCCGGTTGCATTTGATTTAATTGAAGTTAATATATTAAAAATTGTTTCCTCAGAGACGCATTCAAAGGCTATAGCCGGGTAAGCATGGGGAAATGGCCCTTACACCGATTTGGCTCATTTTTTTTTTTAGATATTCCTTTCAAAGCACCATTACATTTTCCAAAATATTAGATCCTAAATGTTGATAGTTTCTTAGAAAAAAATTATTTTCGAAATTTAGAAAAGAATTTTTTTCTCAGAAACTATTATTGCAAATTGAATGATTTTGGAATATGTTATATAGGTACTTAAGACCTATAAGTGGTATTTTTTTGTGGTATTAGCTCCACATCAAATAGGAAAAAAACGGGAAAAAACTTTTCAAAAATTAAAAAAATTAAATTTTCCTTTTATATGCCCTTATAACATATATTAATTTCAAAATTTTACGAAGGGTATAACATATTGATATTTATAAAAGTTCTTACCTAGATGCACCGGCCAGCATCGATTGTCGTAATAATCATAATAAAGAAATAGAAAATACCATTTAATTGCAATTATATAACTAATCATTTAAGTAACTATAATGGTTATCACTATCGCCTTTAATGATATTCTCTGATATGTTTGAATTTTTAAATTAGTCTGTTAGGATTTCAGCAGGTTCTATTATTTTTGCACAATATCTTGCATATTTCAAGATAAACAAAGTGAAATATTATCATAATCTTGTTAAGTTAAAAATATTGAAAATCTTACTGTTAAAAAGCAACTAAGTTGATAGTCTGCGACATCTAATATATATTATATGTTTCGAATTTATGAATCTCGTCAGGCAGACCTAGAAAATCTAAAATCAAAATCAAATAATATAATATATGTATATTAGATGTCGCAGACTATCAACTTAGTTGCTTTTTAACAGTAAGATTTTCAATATTTTTAACTTAACAAGATTATGATAATATTTCACTTTGATTATAATTTCATTTGTTAATAACTATACATTATATAAAATACCCAATAAGCTTATTGTATTGTTTTAATTAATTTATTAACGTTGATTTGGCCACATTGGTGTTTTTATAGTTTTATCTATTTTATTATTGTTATGCAACATAAACGTTCTTATTCTTAAATATTGACATTGGGTCCGAAGATGACTGATTGAAGTCGAAACGCGTCACCCAGAAAAATAAAAAGTGCGAGAAGAGTGCAGTTAACTTTATTCCTTATTAAGAAAACCTCGCAAAACCATAAATTTGTTTACTGTTTGAGTTATTCAAGATTGAAAACTTGCCATTTTTATTGAAAAATGACACCTTTTTGAACGTTTTTTTTTGAATAACTCAAAAACTATGCGTCTAATAAGAAAAGTGTTAGAAACATAATTGTAGCTTTTAAAAAAACAAAGAGATTCATTTTGTTTAGAAATATCCTAGATATAATACAAAGCAAGATATGATTGACGAAAGGAGACTTTGTTCTTTGTGAATGCTCAAATCGATGCATTCAACTTAAAATAACGAAAAAACGACCGATTTTACGGGTATAATGCTAAGAACAATTTTTGTAGTACTTGAAAAAACCTTTAAAATGAGCATTATTAAAAATCGATTGCGTTTAAACTAAGAGAGATACAATTCAAAAAAGACTGACCTCTCAAATTTTTAAAGAAAAAATGAGCAGTATAATTAACCCCACGTTCACCATAATTGAAGTAGTACATCGTTTTCCTTCTACAGTACCTTTTATTTTAGTGTTATGTAAAATTATTCAGTACAAAAATGTTGTGTTTTTTTAACAAATTTTTTTTTTTTTTATTTTTGTAGCATAAAAACTGATGGAGATATTGACACTTTTAGTTGGGTAGATAGCGCGAGTACCACCTTTCTTGCGTTTTAAAAACTGAAGGTTTTGAAATAATGCAATCAACATGATTTTGTAGCTCTTAAAATGTTCTTTAAAATGATTTTTGAATGGATACGGTATCTTGAAAATGAAGGAAGTTATTGTAAAAAAACCAAACAACTTTTTTTTCCCATTTCGAAGCATACATACGAATTTTAGAGCAGATGTGTATATGATCTCCGTATACCGACTATATATGCATTCTCTCTCTCTCTCTCTGTTCCCCCCCTCTCTCTGAGCAGTTTAGATTTAATTTTTGAAGAATAAGATTGTTTTGACCCATGATACAATAATTGCAAATACAATAATACAAACCATGTATCATGGTTTTGACCGTCTATAATAATGGACCAAGTTAGAGCAGGTTTCAGTGCTGAAATTCTGATGCTAGTGAGTGCGGCATATGCAATGCAATAACGGACGAATTTGGCGTTAACTGCCAAAACAGTGCGCCAATCTCTGACAAAGACGACGAAGGAACGATTGACAGTGACGTCGATTAAAATAAATTAGCGAAATGAATGTTTTTCTTTAAATTTCTAAAAATGTTTCTATAAATCTTTTGTTTAAGTACTTATTATTTTTATTTTTTATGCAATTCATTTTTTCTCAATTTATATATATTTTTTATCATGAGGGGTAATTTTAAGGGGCGAGACATTAACAAAAATATTTTTATTATAAATGACAAAAACATATCAATTTCATGTAAATAAAATGATAAATGGGATGCTTTTAAATGTCGAAAAATTGAAATAAAATTATAATGTAGACCCAAAATACAGGTACAACAATTATTTGAAAATATTAATAAATTACTTTTTTTACACCTTTTCTTTATAAAAGGGGGTGGTTTATAAGGGTTGAAGATGTTTTTACGGGTTGAAATATAGAAAAAAAATAATAATACTGTTGACCCAAAATACAGATATAAAATTAATTTAAATTAGATTAATAAATATTAATAAATCATGTTTTTTACACATTTTATTATAAAAGGGGTTGGTTTATAAGGGTTAAATTATTCAGCCATCCAATAATAATGCCTTCAAGTATAGGAAGACCTTTATTTAACGTAATTAAACATTATTAAAGCCTAAATTCAATTTTGGCAATAAGAGGTAGTTTTCACCCCTAAAAAACAATAAGCATATATCGGCATAGGGTAGACTTTGAAGTGAAGTGACTTTGAAGTAAGTAGAGCCTATTCCCAAAATTTCATCAAAATCGATGCTTTAGGAAAGAATTCGGAGGAAATACCTTATTTTTGCCCTCATTGCATTGACTGGCAAATCACCGTGATTACTATTATCTAAATCATTGTAACATTCTTGTAAACTTACATGGTTCTGAAATACTTTTTTTTTTCGTGCGTTGGGGAGGGGGAAATCCTCATGGACACCACCGAGGTGGTAGTGTCCGGACTCTTACCGACTAAAACCCCCTCCACAGTTGTTTACTGTGGGAGCGTGGTACTGTCGTTTGACATTGCTTCGCCGCTCCCGCAGATTTTCCGCTGTTTAGATGTTATTTTGTGTTCTCTCTTCTCTCTGTTGGAGTCTCTCGTCGTCCTCTTTCTGTTTCATGATACCCACGATGTGATTTTCTAGTATGGTCCATTCGTCTTCAGATTCGAGCATTACTGAAACGAGATTTGTCTTTGTAATTGTTCTTTGGAGCTCTGTGTATATTTTTGATCTTTCTGTTTCCCATCTTACACATGCAAAGATAGTGTGTTCGGGCGTATCGTCTTCTCCGCAATACCCACATGAAGCTGTCTCTCGTCGACCCATGCGCTTCAGGTAAGCATTAAAGCATCCTTGGCCCGACAACACCTGGGTTATGTGGTAAGTTTTTCTTTATCCAGGCCTCGATGTTGGGGATAAGGGAGTGGGTCCATCTGCCTTTGGTGTCGTTATCCTACCTACGTTGCCAAAGGTCCATTAGTTCTTGTTGAACTTGTATTTTGTCTTCTTTCAGATGTCTTTTGTTTCTTCCTTTTGCTTGAAGATCTATCGGCATTATTCCTGTTATTACCAGGACTGCGCTCGCTGAGACTGTTCGGTACGCACTCGCCACCCTTCTCTGCACTCTTCGTGCCAAATGGGTGCTCCGTACAACATTATGGAGTGTGTCACTGAGCTCAGCAGTCTTCTTTTGCTAGCTTTCGGCTCCTTGATGTTTGGCATTAATCGTTGAAGTGCCGTCTGTATCTTTCCCGTTTTTGCAGCAGTCTTCTGCAGATGGGCTTTATAGTTTAGATTCTTATCTAACGTTATTCCCAAGATAACCAGTGTGTTCTGTGGTGTTATTTTCTTATCTTGGACGGTGAAGAACAGGTTTTCGCTGTGTTTTCTTCTTCCCCGTACAATCAGCGCCTCCGTCTTCTCTGGGATCATCTCCAAGCCTCTTTTTTCCATCTATTCTCCCATGATCTCGAGGATCTCATTTACCTTGTATTTCAGTTCAGTTTCTTCCTTTGCCGTCAATATTGCCGTCACATCGTCCGCAAACCCCACCAGTGTAACTCCAGGCGGGACTTCCAGGCGTGACTTCCAGGCGTGGAACCTTGTCGTAGGATATGTTCCACAGAAGAGGGCCGAGGACGGATCCTTGTGCCACTCCACTAGTGACTTCTACCACGCATTGGAGAGCGTTCTCGTCAATTTCCAGCGATCTTTCGTTTAGATAGTCTGAGATCAGGGTCAGGAGATGTTCTTCTATTTCTCTTTCTTGTAGTGCTTTCATAATGTCGCTCCAACGTACCGAATTGAAGGCATTCCGTACATCGACAGTTATGATTGCTACCCATTTCTTGGTACGCCAAGTCCCTTCTCTGGCAGTATTCGCGGTTTCCGTTGTGTGTCTCAGGGCGTCCGTGGTGGAACGGCCTTTCATGAACCCATATTGATTTGGCGCCAGTCCGCCTGATTTCTCTATTTCATCTTGCAGGCGTTTCACCAAAAGTCTTTCCAACAGTTTGCCCATCTCGTCCAGTAGGCAGATCGGTCTATACGAGCTCGGTGACTCTAGAGGCTTGTCTCCTTTTCGTAGTAGTATTAGTCTGGTTCTTTTCCATATTTTTGGGTATATGCCATTTTCCAGGTGGTTATTGAAAACTTGTAGTATTTCCTCTGGACTTTCTTCTGTCATCTTTTTAACAACAATTGATGGTATGCCATCTGGGCCCGGTGCCTTCTTGTTAGGAATCCTTCGGGTCGCCTCCTGAAGATCTTCTTTACTGCATTTTCTGACTTCCTGTGTCGGTCTAGGCCGGATCGCCTCGGGTATACGTTGGAGGGTTGGGAACAATGTGGCAACTATATCTTTTATCCTGATCGTCGTTAGTCCTGGTATGTTTCTTCTTCCCATTCTTTTTGTGACTATCCTGTAGCCCATGCCCCATACGTCCTTGTCCACTTCGCTGATAATATCTTCCCAGTGCTTACGTTTGCTAACTTTGATCGCCTTGCTCAATACCTTTCTTGCTGTCTTGACTTCTTGGATTTCGATATTGGATTGGACATAGCCTTTCCTCGCTATGGCTCTCGTTTTTATTCTGCGTGTTCTATTGCAGTCTTTTCTCAATTGTGCAATTTCTATAAGCTCCACCAGTAAGCTTCTTTCCTTTTACCGTGTTTTCTTACGCGGCATACAGGCGTCGCATATCTTTATTGCAGCTTCTCTCAGTTTTTCTGCGTCGTTCAGTTGTTTTCAGATGATGTAACTGTTATGTCTATTATTGACGACGACTCTCCCCTTCTGAAAGTGGGTTTGCTTCCCGTGTTGCACACATTCATGTCCAGCTCGGCCCACAACTCACACACCATCTCTCCCCTTGTGTTTGTTATGCTCTCCCCACTCCGCGGCCTTGGCGTTGAAGTCTCTGGCAATAATAATGGGAAGAAGCTGGCCACGGATGCCTCTTTTGAGAAGTTCTAGTTGGTCATGGAACACTTGTAGGCTTTCGTTTGGGGAATAGTAGCAGCTGTACAGGATGGTGCCTTCCATTTCTCCTGTGTCTACGCCCCATTGCGTTATGTTTGTATCTCTTGGTGTATAGATTGCTGCAGTGCCGTTTCGATCCGTTATCCAGCCCTCCTCTGAGGTCCGATATGGTTCACTGACCAGCGCCACGTCTACTTCGCCGTGCATGATATTTCTGAGCAGGAGGTCTTGCGCTGCCCGCGCTCTGTGGAGGTTTGCTTGAATGACTTTAAACCCCATCTCTCGAGTTAGCGCGTTCTCCCGCACTTGGACTCACTATTTCATTTTTTTCTGTTGTAGTTTCTTCGTTTTTTTCTGCCTGTAGTTTAGGCGATACGTTTCTCTGGTCCTGTACTGGTGGAGTTTCATTTTTTCTGTTCTCTTCTGGTGTGTTTTGTTCTTGTGTTGATGCACTTCCCCATTTTGGGCATCTTGGGCCCCGTTGGTGAGGGCCCTTACATGTTGGACATTTTGCTTTGTTTGGACACTCATATGCTTGGTGGCCCTCTGTTCCGCACCTGAGGCATATATCAGCGCGATTCTGGGAGTTAGTGCAGGTGTCCATTTTGTGTCCCACCGTCCAGCTTCTCCTACAGAATTTTCTGTAGCTCTTCTTCTTGGCTGTATAACCCGAGACGAGTCCTATGGTTATTTTCTGTGCTAGTATTCTATTTGCCACCTTTTTGTCTGCCAAAATTGTGACTTTCTTTGTTCTCCCGTAATATGGTTGCAGGGCTAATATTTGATATTCCTCTGTGGGGGTGGTGAACTGGTTAGTGCTGCCTTCGCATCTTCATGGTCCGTGTCCTGGGTTAAGCCTCCTATTTCTAACCTGGTCTTTTCTAGCCGTGGGGTAATTTCGTATCCTGGAAGGACGTTTTCCACCTCTTTTTGGAGGCCTCTAGCTGTATTTTTGGTTTCTAGCATGATGTCTCCGGTTGTGAGGGTAACCACTTTGCTGATTGACAGTCCAGTGCTGTCCCCCCTAAGTTTCTTTCTAAGCTCTGAAATATGTTCTTCTGATTTTTGTTCTTCTTTTCGCTTTATGATAATAGCTTCAGGTTTTTTATGCTTGCCTGTGTTTCGGGCACGTTCCTCTTTCCCTCTTATTAAGGGGCTTAGGTCGTGGTTTATGTTCATCGCTGGTAAAACCGCTTTTCTAGTTTTTCTATTTTTTTGGACTACGTTCCATGGCGTGCTTGTCTCTTTTGGGCCCGTTTGTACTGCTTCTGCGTACGCCTTTGTTCTGATATCCGTTTCTGGACTTTTCGTTGTAAAAGAGGTGTTCGTCCCCTCTTCTTTATAGATCTTTTTGTCTTTTTCTAAGTCCCCTACCGATTCCAGTGCTAGTCTTAGCTCCTTGGCGCTGACTATTGCTCTTTCGAAAACAGACAGTTGTTCGTCTGGCAGTGTTGTTTCAAATTGAGAATCTTTCAATTCTCCCAACTTCTGTTCTAGATTGTTTAGTATCAATTTGGATTCGTTAACCGTTGTCCTGATGAAACCCATCTCCGTTGCCGCGGCTACTACGTGTTCTTTTTTGGCTTGTTCGTCCGCTATTATCTTAATTGTATCTTCCGTTCTCTTGAATTGGCTTTTTGTGGTGTTGGCGTTCTCCTGGACGTCTTGGATGAGTGCCTCGAAGATCTTTTGTTGTCCGTCAACCATCTCTTGTGGACCTTTTATTTGGGCTTTAATCTCTTGCATTTCTTCAGCTTCCCATTTTTTCTTGGCCTTTTCTATTTCATGGCGATGGGTTTTTTTCATTATGTCGAAAGTGCTTTTCATATTTATTTGTATCTGTTTGAGCCTGGTTGCTGAAAAGCCACCCTTAGGTATCCTTGTATCTATTTTGAATTCTTCAAATTTTCGTTGGAGAAGTTCTGTCAATGGGTCTTTCTGTTTAGTCTATTCGATATATGGACTAACATCCATCAGTGGGTTTATCTTTTTGGTCCCATCGATGTATGGGCTGTCTTTCGGGATCTTAGGTGTTGTACCCGTTTGTTTTACCGAGAGATTTAGGATTTGGTTTTTCGCCTCCTTTCCTCCTTCCATTTCTGTTACAGTAACTTGAAGCGAGGGACTGGCCTGATTCCCTACCAGTTCCCTCCGGTGGTCACTGGATGACGATCGCGCAATGCCCACCAAAACACTGCCAGCGACCGATACTGGGGTATCCCTTCCCTGTATCGTAAACGTATTCTCGGAGGTCTTCTGTCGGGGCCTCCTACCCTTAGCCAGGTTTTTCCAGCCAGGTTGTTGTCGCTTGGAACATCCGCCTTAGACTCCTGGATTCCATGCAGCCTTCGGCACGACTTCCGTCACCTTGGCTTACAATCCCGGTTCCTCCTACGCAGGCCCCGCAGGTAGTCCGCCCTCCACCGGGGTTGGTTACCCAATCTCAGAGAGACCCATATGAGATGAGATGCCGACACAAGGAGGTAACAAGGGGATCTTTCGATGTTCTGACTCTTGATTAGCACTACACTACACCTTCCATGCCATGCTGAAATACTAGAATTATTCTCACTCACGCTGCTTATTATAACTTTATTATTTTATTTCTCGTAAACGTCATTATGATTATTTAAAACTTGTCCAGTTATGTAAAGCACGCCACTCTTTAACTATCTGAAATATGAATCGGTTATAATTGTTATAAAATATGATTCAAATCGAAACTCAATATGATGTAGCACTCGAGAAACAATAAAAGAGCAGCTACTTGCAAAATGGCGTGTATTTATTGAAAAAGACTTCTCGCGCCAGCTGTAACATAAATTGCTCAAAAATTCGTCACATCT
This sequence comes from Cantharis rufa, assembly GCA_947369205.1. Lineage (NCBI taxonomy): Eukaryota > Metazoa > Arthropoda > Insecta > Coleoptera > Cantharidae > Cantharis > Cantharis rufa. The sequence goes on along the minus strand of OX376309.1, from coordinate 14,402,032 downwards.
GCCACTTGCTTAACCGTAGATGTTATTACACGTGTTAGCTAGCTGTGTTATTTAAAACGCAGTTCTTGAGAGCGGGATGTTTCGAAAAACCTCGTGGATTCTTAACAAATATGGGATCAACACTCAGATTTCTTCTCATCTAAATGGAAAAATGCTGGTAATGTGGACGCCAGTTAATGCAAATCAAACTAATAGAAATCAAGAGGCGGCTAATTGCATTAACACAAATAGAAAAAAAAGAAGTTGGCGACAATGTTTACTTAATACACTAATCAAAATAATACATAAAACATACACATAAGGTTCAAGATAAGCTGCTATTTAATTGAAGATTATAATAACAGTAAACAAAATAAAATATAAAAGGCAAGGTAAAATACTGACATCCACCTGAGGGGTAAATTTAGTTATGTAGCAAAAATACAATTGATCATCCCTGAGGAGGATAAATCAACAACACGAAGTTATGCTCTAGCAGAAATTAATTGCACACTGGAATTCATTATCTCGGTTATAATTGATATTAAAAATAGAACCTGGCATACAGCATCATTAATAAATAAGTAAATGTATCTCTAAGAGACTTACCCTGAATGCAATGCTACCAATTTCACGACTAGGCAAGTGTCTCTCCTTCGAATTCAATATCCTTACTTCATCATTTCGTTGGTCCACCATCCAGGAATAAAAGTCTACAAAATAGAGAACACAAAATACTTATTAAAAAATCAACATGCTTGCCATTTCCAAAACTCATCAATAGAGAAAGTGTGACTGCAAATTCAAATTAATCTCTACTATCGCATCTTCATAAACCAAACATCTGCTTGAAAGTTGAAGTGTAATATCCCAAATAAAAATGTAACCGCACGTCTGAGATTGAAACGATGATGGTGAGACAACAAAACATAAATCCTCAAAGGTTCTCCAACTTCAAATAAAATAATGACCCACTAGGTGCAAACACATTCACAAGGCAAATCCTCTTGTGATTCAAAAAAAAGCAACCATAGTGAATCAACAATTATTGGGCAAAATAAACCATTCTTGAGATTATTGATGTCAAATAATGCTTTTGCCCACTCCAAATCTTCCAACAGATGACCAACAAAATGTAACGTCGTCGTAAAACCAAACAATCAAACCCTGGATACCATCTGGGTAAAAGATTTCCAACATGGATAAGGGACTCCATTATACAACGACCATATTAAATATATAATATTCAAAACGAAAAGTAAATGAAAATGAATAACCCGTAACCTGGGTGCTAAAATATAATTTGTTACTACAAATTAATTAATTAGGAAACCATAATTACCCATTATCCGGCAAAAACAAATGAAATTGAAACATAAGAAACTAAACATGAACACACCTATCGAAAATGAACGCATAGCCTGCAAAACGATAGCGTTCCAGTGGCGTAGCTTGTAGAAGATTAGTAACGTCCAAAACTCATTTTGGCACGTTACACAGCGTACAAGTGTCGATGCGCAAGTACTCCTGAGTTCTCCAGTCTTGGCCCAAAGCTGAGTAACGACAGAGATGGCTGATGCTTGGTTCCCCAGTCTTGGTCTTGGTCCAAGACTGGCTCATCATAGGAACGGCCGAGGCTGAGTTACCCAGTCTTGGGCCAACCTTGGGACGCCGAAGGTTGGCGTCCCAGTCTTGGCCCAAGCTTGGCCCCGTTGTTCAACTCTGGGAGCTCTTGTATGGGTTGTCCTTACATTTTAACAGATATTTCCTTACGTTCTGAATCATTCAGTGCGGTTTCTTTAGGCCATATTTGCTAATTCGTTCTTTGTTTTTCTTTTTTCTGTTTTTGTATCATCTGGTGGTGTTATCTGAAAGTTTGGAATATTCTGTTTATGATCGAGGGAGTGATTTTCACTTTCGTTATTTCTTTTTCTTTGTTTCACTAGTGTTTTCTTGTTTTCTTTTTTGCTAATTCGTTCTTTCGTGGGCTGCTTCTTTATCTGAAGTGTCCGACTGCCTTTCTTTTGTGCCACTCATGCCAATAGTTTTTTCCTTGCTCTCTGGCTGGTTTCATCTTATTCTTCATCTTCTTCGGCTTCTTCGCCGCTGTAACCATCTTCATCCATTATTTCGGTTTCTCTCCTTGTGCCTCTTGTTTTGACTATCGCTTGAATTCAGCTTTTTCAGTGTCTTCTTTTTGGCTTGGGAAATAGATATGCGGGTTGAGAGCCTATAGCGTTTCTTTTTTGTTGTGTTTTGTTTGGTTTCTTAAATAATCCGCTTCCAAATTTTTTTAGGACCGAGCTCTTTATTCTTTTTGTGTGGGTCGGGTGATTTTAGCTGGTTGCTTTCCAGAATTATAGCTTTCTCTGTCGAGATACTTATTGTTCCTGATATATTTGCTTCGGAAGGTTCGTTCATTTCGTTGCTTATTGCTGGTAAAACTTTTCTTCCCTTTTGTGGTATATTAAATTAGATTGTCGTTAATTGCGCGTCACTCACTACTTTTCCACTTTCATTTTCAAATAATATAATTAAAATCGTTCACTCAAAATATCAATTTATTTCCAAAGCACAAATCTCAAATTTAAACTCAAATAAACTATAAATACAAAATTATATCTTCTGCTACCCACGGCCATTTTTGGCAAAAAGTCCAGTTTTCACCGCCCATCGCTCGTTAGTATTACACATCGCTCGGTATGGTTTCCAATTATGGTTAATTTCTCAATGGCTGCCACCTTAACAAATTGTAAATTTAAAAATTATTACTTTAAAAATAAATTTTTACAAAATTAAATAAAAAATTAATGTTCGTTAAAAAAAATTAAAAGTGAAGAATTTTGGAACAATATTTACTAAATCTTTATGAATATTTGAATTCAGATAACCTGATTCTGCTGATCATCGCAAAATACTTTTTAAAAATAAGGTTGTCGAACATCAGCTGTAACTTATCCATTTTTAATATTTTTGTACAAAACAATTACAAATAATATTTAAAAACAGCTTTTTTGAATATAAAAATTGAGCGAAAATATTTATACTTTCCCAAAAACAAATAACAAAAAGTCGCTTTTTTTGACCTCCTAACTGCTCCTAACCGTGTCCGGAATTTTCTGCGCCAGCATTTGTTCGAAAAGCACTTAATCAACAGCATTTGTGCGACTCGGAAATTTGCTCGACATGCATTTGTTCGACACAGCTTTTATGCGAATAAACATTTGTGCGACTAGGAATTTTGTACGACAGCATTTGTTCGACAAACACTTAATAGACAACATTTGTACGACCTGGAATTTTCTTCGAATATTTAAAATTTAAAAATATTCAAAATTTAAAAATATCCAAAATTTGTCACTGACGTTGGAGATGGTCTCTGTTTTCCGTATGTACAATCCATATCGGAGTGGCTAGCTACCACATGGACTACAACTGACCTTTAACTTTTTTTCAAATTTTTGTATTAACCTTTATATGTAAACTAGCTGGAAAGCCCGTCCACGGACGGGCATCTAGACCCGATTGGTTGGAAACTCGATTGATGTGCAACTCGTCCCAGGGGGAGTACCGACGGTGGTTTAATATATTTTTCGGTTGGTAAAAAATGACACGCCGGAGCAGCAGCAGCGAGCTGGCATTTTATGTATTAAGATATTTATATTTATTAATTTTTATTTAACTTACATTTTTGTGGGGGGGGCAGGTTGTCTGCCACAATCTTACAAATTTTTTGTCAATCTTACAGGGTCTAGGACAACTCGCTGCGGCCGACTCACCGTGGCCAAGTCGCCGCCGGTCAGCTCCCCGCCGGCCGATGTTCTCCACAGATGTTTCTATTAAATTATTAATCTTTAAACAAACAAATGAAAATGTGTTTTTTTTCATAAAAAACACGTTTTTTTACAGTGGATCCGTGTATTGCCATGGTTGTCTTTGTCAAATTCGACTCTGCGCTACCCTGCGCTCCGGTCCCCTCCGCTCCGGGAGCTTCAAGCCGTTTTGACAAAGACTAAACTAATTAAAAGTATCCCTGAAGATCGAAAGAACTGGAAAAAGGTGAAACTTGTTTATTTTTATTTATTTTATTTATTTATCGGTGTATTTTTATTTAATTGAACCGTACTTAAATTTAAGGTACCTAATGTAGTATTTTAAAGCAAAAACCCCTTTTAACCCGTCAAGTATACACGTAATAATTTGTTATAATGCAGTATATTATTTTCATTATTAAAATATTAAAAATGCAAAATAGTATATTATTTAATGAGTAGTTTAATGAGTATATTATTTAATGAAGGCCATATTACACGAGAATTGTTTACAACACGAGCGAACTCAGTGAGCGAGTTTTGTAATTATTCTCGTGTAATATGGCCCATTATACACGAATTTAACACGATTCTTTATCTACGACTGTTAAACAATAATAATTAAGACTGCATTATATAATTATTTAACTTTAAGTTGTATCGTGTTTATTAATTTTCAACTATCGAATCAAGTTGCCATTTGTCATTTATAAGGAAAACAAATAAAAATTGCCAGCAGCCGTGGATAATGAACAGGAGCCGTGGATAATGAATGCATTATCCACTGTAGAATATAAGCTAAGTTATGTATTCATGGTTACACATATAATGACACTATTGTTTGACAGTCGTAGATAATAGTTATTAATTATATAAGGGGATTAACCAGCCTCTAATCCACGAGAAAAAATGGGCACTCAAGGCGCAGCCGAGAGTCACATTTTTTCGAGAAGATTGGAGACTTGCTAATTTCCAAATGCAATTCAACGTTTTATCCACGACCATGGCAAAAACCACAAATAAACATTCTGTTTTTGAGAAACGTCAGATTTGACAAATTTATTTTGATCAATAATAGATCAACTAGTGCATTATGAGTTCTAATACACTAGTGTATTAAGAGGCCTCTAATCCACGGCAAACGGACGTATTTAACCTTTATAATACAGTGGTCGTGGATAAACAATTTTTATTGATGGTGGTGAAATCGGCCGCTAACAGTTGCCGAGTTGGCAGGCGGTGAGACGGACACGGACAACTCGGCTCTGGACAACTCGGCACCGGACAACTCGGCACCGGACAACTCGGCACCGGGAAAACTCGGCACCGGGCAAACTCGGCACCGGACAATTCGGCACCGGACAACTCGGCACCGGGAAAACTCGGCACCGGGAAAACTCGGCACTGGACAACTCGGCACCGGGCCAACTCGGCACCGAAACTAGCGTGTTCCGTCTTACGAAACTTTTCCACTCTTTCATTCACATGAAAGATCCATGAAAGGTATCCATGACACCTTTAACCATCCATCATCCACCATGACACCATGACACGAAAACGAAAACATTATGACTTATGAGGACGCAGATGACCGTATCCTTAACAAAGTTTCGAACTATGAGCCAGCAAATATGTGGGAGTACTTGCGTGGTTTATCCCACAATTATGTTATGGACTAATTAATAAATATGTAATTTTTTTAAATAAAGACTTAACTTTTATAATTTAAAATTTTTTGTGATAACAATAAGGGGTTATCGATACGCAATGGAAGAGTGGGTTACCTTAGTAACGATTTCTGATGAAAGGTGGTAGGTTTTCCAAAAATGTGACGGAACCTTTGCTACCTTTAAAAATTGACATAAAATAAAAATAATAACAATTATTGATAATGATTAAAATATTAATCCCAAATAAACTTGGATGAAAAATAACACAATTTTCACAAAAAAATTGATCAACTACAACGTCCAAATATAAATAAAAAATTTGTAAGTTTTCTGAAGATCGCTAATTCAAAAATGTATAATGTGCATGTTATCATTGTTGATAATAATTCTTGTTGAAATTTAAAATTTTTAAAGTGAATTAACATGCCACCTTTCGAAAATTATTACAAAACAATTTAAATCCCATTATAGCAAAATTGAACCGTAACACCCTAGTCTCGGTGCCGAGATGTCCGGTGCCGAGTTGTCCAGTGCCGAGATGTACGGTGCCGAGTTGGCTCGGTGCCGAGTTGTCCAGTGCCGAGTTGTCCGGTGCCGAGTTGTCCAGTGCCGAGTTAGCCCGGTGCCGAGTTGTCCGGTGCCGAGTTGTCCAGTGCCGAGTTGGCCCGGTGCCGAGTTGTCCGGTGCCGAGTTTTCCCGGTGCCGAGTTGTCCGGTGCCGGGTTGTCCGGTGCCGAGTTGTCCAGAGCCGAGTTGTCGCGTACCGCGGTGAGATGACTGGCGAGTTGGCCAGCGGCGAGATGGCCGGCGGCGAGTTGGTCCGGTGGCGAGTTGGCCCGGCGGCGAGTTGGCTCGCGGCGAGTCGGCCGCGGCGAGTTGTCCCATCCCCAATCTTACATGCCCTTACGTAGGGGGGAGTCGAAAGTTGCCAAAATCGTTCTTACGTAATTAATGGACGGCCCCTAATAACTTGTCATGCCGTCATGTCGAAAAAATTGCTATTCGCTCAAATGTTGAGTCGAACAAAATTCCTAGTGGCACAAATGCTGTCGATTAAGTGCTTGTCGAACAAATGCTGGCGCACAAAATTCCTAGAATCGCGCCTAACCCCCTAAGAACACCGCGAATCGCTGCGCCTCTACCAATCCTTCTAGCAAGCAAAGGCAAGACTATAGAAACTAGGGATGCACACATATAATAATCGATTATTTATAGAAATAATTGATTATTGAAATAATAATTAGAACTAAGTGATTATAGAAATATTCGATTGTGATAATTATGGAAACGAAACGATTCAAATAATCAATTAAGGAAGTAGTCGATTGCGGATTAATCGATCACGAAAATAGTTGATTTTTTTATAATCAATTATTTTTATGTCGGAGTGAAATGTTAAATAACTTAGAAGTAGTCGATTATGAAAATTAACAATTTTTTAATTGAAATGGTTGGGTTTTGGGTATTTTTTCAAGAGCGTGAAACTATATTATTCTAAATTTTAAACAAAAAATTAAAAAATTTAGGACAAGTTAATTGAACAAACTAATTGATTTCTTGTTTCTTAAGTTCATTAAAAAGGATATATTATTAAAGAATATAAAGGATATATATTCAAAATTTCTCCTTGAAATTTCTATATAGCACAGCATATATTAAAAACTAGCTGGATACCCGGGGTCTCATTAAAAATATAATACTTTGCTTTAGTCTGAGTACTCCAATGTTTTCCAGTCTTGCTTTCCGTTGCTGATTTATTCGTGAAGCTCAAAATACCTTTTCTTGGGGAGAGGATTACGGGAATCTCGTTAATCCGTTTATGCGCGTCAGCTAATTTTATGAGATCTCACTTTCCTTTCAACTTTTTTTAACATTTTCTTGCACTAAAACATTTTCCAAGTCCTACTGAGTATGTGTTCCAAATTTGGTTAAAATCGGTCGAAGGGTCTAGGAGTGTATAGCAAACAAACATACAAACAAACTCTTTTATATATATTAGAGAAGATAGAGATTAGAGAAGAGAAGAGATTAGAGATTGGGCTTCCTTAGTTGGCCGGTGTGATGTTACCCAATGGTTCAGATAATTAATAGAATATATGCAAAATATTGCATTATGCATTATGTCATACAACATGTTAAATTAAATAACCAGCTTGAGATGTTTGTGATCCGATGCAACAGGAACGCGACAAAATACATACAATCAACTTTTATGCAAGCTCAAACGCCTTGTGCTAAACATAAAATTAATCACAAAATAATGTAAACTTAGAAAATAAATTAGTTACAATTGTATTCTAGAATCGAAACTCTATAATTCAGTCAATTTATATTTTCAAATTATTTTTTTTTGCAGCAATACCTCCGGTAATGAAACAAGGTCAAGTTGAGAACAGAAAACCAATAGATGCAATTTATTATTCTGTTTAAATTTTAATATTTGTAATAAATGCTGTTTGACTAGTTTTCAAATGTGCTCTCCAGTGGTAAAAATATGACAAGCCACTGCTACTGGTATTTATAGGATATAGAAACTTCTTCATCAGTTACATCCAAGTTTTATTAAACAATTATATACAAAGTAATTATAAAGATATACATAATAAAGTAATCTTACTCATTTTAACCCAAAATTTTTTTTTCTAATTATATAAATAAAAACTAACTTACATAATAATTATCAATTCGATTAATAATTATGTTACTAGCAGATGTAAGGTACATCTTGAATAATACGTCAAATAAATATAAGTTTTAAATTAAATACTTACGAGGATACACCAGCAGATAGTGTGGACAGGCACTAATAAAACCTCAATATATTTGGTGTAGGTACTCACTCATTTGAGAAATTCAAAGTGCAAGTTTTAGTTACTATACATATCTCAAAAATATAGCAACTACATTATTTAAAGTGAAAAAAAAATAATTAATCTGAATTTAGAATGATAAAAATTTGTTTATTACAAAAAGTAGAATTAAATTGGAAAACTTTGAAATGTTAAGAAATATGACTAAATTGTATATACTGCAGTGTTCATAAAGGTAGGCAATAAAGCCCACAGCAGTTATAAATTTCATTAACAAATAAATGTAAGAAAGTTTAAAAAAAGTTAATGTTTGAAATTTAACAATTAAAAAAGATAAATGAATCGTCTTGGCAACGTGTGGATAAGAAGATGAATAATAAATAAAGTCAGTTGATGAAAAAAGGTGGACCAGTAAGGTCGTGTGGAAATATCCTCTGAGAGTGGAGTGATCAACAGTGAAAATTTAAATAATTAAAATCATTTAGAAGCAACAATAACAAATTCAATTTGGATAAATTTATAATATAATTTTGGAGAAACAACTTTGAAGAACATTTGGAACTGTGGCACAGAAAACTTTGGAAGTAGATGAAAGCTGCTCCATTTAGCGTGAAGGAGAGAAAGAGGAAGATTCACAACCAATGTAAAGGAGAGACGATCAAAGATCGAGTTTAAAAGAAGAGAAAGACAGGTTTGAACAATCCACATTATTAAGTGATAACGGGATATTCGCGGAACACGAATTGAAATAAAAATAATATGATGCAATTGACGAATTTATAAAATCCATTTTAAAATTGTAATTCAATTGTTTATTTAATTATAATAAATCTTAACGTTCAGCTAAAATTTCACAAGATTTAAAAAAAAAAATAAAAGATTGCTAATAACTTTACTTTGATATTTCTTTGTGGAAGGCTGAGGTTTGATAAGTTTGCATTTACTGCATAAAAGAATTTAAGTATGCATTTTTAAAGATTTCACTCCTTAACAGTGCAATACATAGACAATTATGTACAAAATCAAATTATCTACAAAAACGTCCACATGACCATATATTTATCTCTAATAGTTTAGACCTGACAGACATTCAACGTGTCACATAAAAGATAGTCAGAATATGCGCTTTTGAATGCTTCCCGCAAGTAAACTTTTTAAAAGATGAATACATAGCAATTCATGCAAAACAAAACTAAGTTTTGAAAATTTGTAAAAACACTTTGATGCACTTGTGTCTTTGATTATTTATAATTTTTTTTTATTTAATAAGTGCCAACAAGGCCAATGTTGTGGCCATTTCTTATAATTTGCAGCATTTATACAAAAATCTTTGACCAATCTGAATTTACATAGATTGAATTTAATTTAAAAATTAAATTGATTGAAAGAAAAACCCCACTATAATCACAAGAAATTTCGTCCTTAAACGCAGTTAGCATCTGCTGGTGTCTTCTCAGTATTAATTTAGGACTCTTTATTCTGATTCTTAAACTCATGCAATATGGGTGAATAAAAATTATAGATAGCAGTACAAATATTGAAAAAAATACATACAATGAAATAAAATAAAAACTATAGAAAAATATCATGAGCTTTGTGTTTGCAATAGTTAGTAACATTTGGAAACTGTCAGACACATGTACAATAAGTCTAACAGTTTCTAAGTGATTTAAACTATTGTGGAAGCAAAATTATAACATATTTTAAGTAATTAAGAAATGATGCTACTACTACTCTAATTACACACCCAAAAATTTTCTATTCTTACTTTAAAATGGTAAAATTAACAAATATAATAAATCCTGAAAATTAACCATGAGTTTGATCATCTTCAACAAAATCTCTTGCAACTTCACGACTAACACATTCAACGTGACTAACTTTATTTCTAAATTTGACACCATAAAATTTATTAGCATGTTCCAACAATTCTGGTCTAAACGTGGTTGTTATAAATTGAGCTTCATTTGACAACTCATGAATCATATCAGCTACAGCTTTTCTGTGCTGTGCATCCAAAGCTTGATCAATTTCATCAAATAAATAAAATGGTGCGGGATCACATTTTTGAATAGCAAAAATTAATGCTAAAGCAACCAAAGATTTTTGACCACCAGAGAGTTGATTCATTTCTCTCATTTCAGCATCTGATTCAGTAAAAGAAATTCTTACTCCTATACCCGTAAAATTATCAGAATTTGTATCGTTGGGTCCTATATCACGACCTTCTTCATTGTCGACCGTTTTCATTACTAACTTTGCCCTTCCCGATGGAACTAACTTTTTAAAAACTTCAGTGAAATACTTTGAGACTTGTTTGAAAGTAAATTGAATAGCTTCCATTTTGCGTTGTTCTAACATAGCTAACAGTTCCTTAATTTTTTCATCACTAAAAAGAAGTGTAAATAACAAAAAACAATTAATTTGAATAATTACCCTCTATCCAATTCTTCTTTACGTTTCTGCAATTTCTCCTTTTGATCAGAAAAGCTCATAAATTGATCCAATGCTTTCTTATTAACATGACTGTACTTTTTCAATTGATTATTTGTTTTTTCCAATTCTTTAAATAACTAAAAATACACTAATAGTAAAATAAATAAGAAATTGATGAAAAAATTACAGCACGTGAAGAAAATCGCATGTATTGATTATACAATTCATCAGCAGGTAAAGCACCTAATTGATTAATTTTTTCAACAGATTCTGCTATTTTTTGTTCCAACAAATTCTGCTTCGTAGCAAATTTTTCCAAATGTTTAGCATCTTCGTCAATTCTTTCTTGTGCCTCTCTTTCCGTTTTCTTGACTTTTTCTAATTCAGCTTGTTCGCTTCGAAGCTATAACAAAAAATATAATTCTGTATTTGCTGTCCAAAGACTTCGAGTAATACAAATTTAAAACTTGATTCTAGAAACTAGACACTGCCAATCAAAGTGGAAGGTAGAGTATAAATTCCAAAGTCAGAAAAACCAACTAAGGAAACCATCCCCAATGGTTCACAAATGGTTACCACAGAAGTAATCTGTTTACTAAGTAAAAATTAAATTAATCACAATATTTTTGCCAAATACAAACAATTTGGATTAAAATTCTTTAAGGGTCCTGTTCACAATTTTTAGTTTCTCCTGCAGGGCAATAGTGCAATACGAGGTAAAATTTCTTATTCTGATAGGTAGACTTAAAATTTAACATGCCGATGTCAATCTGCACATACGCTTAACAACATCGCCGTAGTATAAAAAAAGACCACGCTTTTTAAATACGTGCCCAAAAATGCATATTTTTTCAAAGATAATTTATTAACTATCAATGGTCACTATTAGTGCAACAACTGCATTAATTGGTTTAGAGCATAAGAATGTTCTTACGTAGACTATGTAGTTGAAGACATGTCATTCAAGTCCATGTATTTTAAGAGGAGTTAAAGGTTGGGCCTTTAAATAAAATATTTTACATTTTTATTTAAATATATTCAGCCAAGAACATTTTGATAACATTAACCGACTGATAACAATAAGATAATTTTAAAAAACGAATTTTAGAAACGAAAAATTAGAGAATCTTAATTTTCAGTGATTTTTGATAATTTCCACCTTCTGTTTTACCGAGAGATCGTTTCGTTTTTTCGTTGACATTGTAAGAAAAGCCAGAATAAACTAAACTTGTATTAAAATGCATAAAGCAAAGTGCACATTTAGGAAAATAAAAATAATAAAAATAGAAACACGCCATGAAACGGGCAACTTCATTAGTATTTGTATAGAAATTAAAACGAGTGACGTGTTTTGTAAAAATAATCTAAAATTTCAATGACAAATCAGAAAAGATACTTAGTAAAAGAGATTATTGTGTTGGAAATTCCTTGGAAGTGATAATAATAAGCAACTTTTTGATCACATTATCCGGTGGTTTTTGTATGTGTAAAATGATCACAATAACCAACTGATAACATTATCCGTGATCACATTAACCCTTTCAGTCACGAATTTTTGTTATTGAAGTTAAAATTTTGAAACTAAGAACAGAGCTTAAATGATTTATTTAAAAATTTTTGAGATACATTTCAAGGTTTTACGGCCCAAACTTTTCGAAAAAAAAAATAATGTTCGTCAGAATAAATCAGGGTAAATTTAAAAAAAAAAGTTAAACCAAGAAAAGATTTATTTTGTATGAAAAACTTGAAAACAATTTTGATCATGTGTAATACACAAATGCACAAAGCAGGTGCCATTTTTACATATTGTGCCGTCTTTACTTTCATCGAATAAAGGCAAATGATCTGTTTCATCAAATCGAATTTCATTTATGACCCTTGTTTCCGCTTTTGGTTTTTTTGGGAGACATTTCTATATAGACATATAATTTAATACATGTTCCCTTAGACGATAGTGATGATCAAACCGATTAAAATGTATTTAGTTAATATTGGTAGTTATCAGAAGTTCATGTTCGTTTTAACAAACATGGTGACTGAAAGGGTTAAACGGATTCTACTATAAGACAAATATTTTGTGTATTGGCATTTTACTTGTATACTACTTGTATATGTGAATAAGTGAAGGTAGGGCAAACGGATGGTAAGATTGGGTAACTTTTCGCGCCGCAGGCAAAAATTTACTGAAATTTCAAGGTCAACGCAGTTTAAAGAAAGTTGTAAAATTTATTATTACCGTATTATTGCAAAGCCGCGCGCAACCGTAAAAATAGCATTTTTATATGCTATTATTTCCAACATATGGAAATAAACAATATTAATTTCACCTTATCGTAGTAGCATACAAGCAAAAAATTTAAATAAACGCTTATGCAAAGGAAAGTTTATCTATGAATTTGACGGCTAGTGAGATGGTTCTCGCTATCGCTCGTAGGTATGTCGGTAGGTACTGGGATGATTTTTCAATTCTATGAATTGCATTTGAAAGCATATATTATATAGACTTAAAATTAAAATATTCTTATACAAAAAGGACCAATATGGAATGAATTTGAAAATTTTCTTTTAATTTATTGTTGCATATTTTTTTTTTAAAAGGTCGGGCAAAATCCTTACAAGGTCAAGCCCCCTGGCTACGGGACTGCAGAAGCAGAAGAATTAAAAATTAAACCAACTATAACCATAGCAAATCTAGGTATACTCATAGGTAGAGCAAAACGAACATTTGCCGCGTGGCGTTAGATTCTATGTCTGGTTCAAATTATGCATACCATATGGGGGCGAAGCTGCACCAAATACAATCTTCACAATTTAAAGGACTCTCTTGGTCGACTACTTAAGGTTTCCAATCATGACAGTGTACATTCAACATGAATTTTGCATTAATAGATAGTAAATAATGGTTCGTCTACTGGAAGGGAATATTTAATTTTATTTATTAATGCAGATTTCAGATTTTGTAAAAACTGTGTGTTGCCTACGATTACTTTTAAGATATTACGGTGTTCTAAAGACATTACATCACACCATCATAGAAAAAAGAAATTCTGGCTAGTTTTAATGGTAATTGTCAAGTATTAAAATATAGCAACTTCTAGATTCAATAATTATTTTTGTAGCTGCAAAATTGATAAAATTGCGCAATACCAATCAAGATCAACACTTTTCCTGTAAATTTGAATAATTAAAAATATTTTATCTCTTTTAATAACGACGTAGTAAATTACTTATAGACTTCTAAAATAGACAACGGATCTAAGCTTTTGTTGTTAAAATTAATCGTGCAATCTTTAAACCTGTGTGAATCTACGACTTAACACAGCATAATTTCTGAGAAACCCATTTCTCAACAGAACTACTGAGCCCAAATCAGACCAACAACAAAACCAGCAAATGCTAAACAGTATGTCTACCCGTGCCGACCTATTGCTTCAGAATGCATGGATTCTTAGTGCCCTAGGTGAAAAACAGGATCAGCATATCCCACTACATCATTCCAACAGGTTGGCACTCAAGTTGCTGACCATGCAACTTACACATGGCACAACATTTTACAGCCCCTAGACCCTATAGTCCAGAGATGCTCAAACGGTCGATCGCGAGTGCTTTTTGAGTCAATCTCGAGAAAAATTTGCCGCTATAGGTTTATTCACAAATTTTGTTTTAGTTGATTCTCAATTGGGCCAGAATAATCCCCTCATCACTTTTCTTATCGTAATAACCCCCTGCTAACGGCGAAAAGTGGCTTTATTAAAGAAATGCACGGTATTTGTCAAAGAAAATCGGCGAAGCGCGACGTTTTAAATCTTTTTTGTTTTTGATCTATATTCTATACATATACCATCACATATACTTGCAGGCTCTCAATATTGAGGTAGATCGCTAGCAGTTCAAGTTTGAGCACCCCTGCTATAGTCTATACCAAAAATAGGCAACTTTTTTCGACAGAGGGCTAAATGGAATTTTATAAATGATTATTAAATGAAATAGATTGAACAATTTAACAAAAAAAATTTAGAACCTAAACGTTAAATTACTGAATTACTAAAGTATTAATAAATTTTAAAAAATTGGAAATACAAATTTAAATGATCCAAATAGGAATCGATTATATTATATATGCATAGATAAGAACAAAAATTTGGAATAAACATTTTTATTGTCATGATAAGATAAATCGAGAAAACTTGAATGTGAGGGATTGTTTGAATTTATATATCTTGCAACAATATTACTTTTTTCTCTATTTATACATTGCACCAGATTCAATCTGGATATGGCCCATAACAAAATCTCACTAATTCACAACTCAAACTAAATTATATTAGTAACCCAATTCTTTTATTTAAAAACTATTAGCAGGTATTAAATTAAATTACCTTTTTTGACATTTCCTTCACTCGAGTTTCCATAATCGACAATTGATTATTGACATTTTCAATTTTTTGATCAACTTCTTCCAATTCGGTGCGAGAATTAGTAAGTTGACGTTTACGATCTTCCAAGGAAATTTCTTGTAACGCATGGAGTACTTCATCACGCCTTCTTATTAAGTTGTTAGTTAGCAAATTATCAAGTTTGTTTTTTTCTGCTTCAAATTTCATTCGTTTACTGAAAGCCTCTTTGTTTTCCCTTTGCAAACGTTGAATGTCATCATTTAACGAATCCACTTCAGCTTGATCTGCTACCGAAAGCTGTGCCATTAATTCCTAAAATATATAAATATTAGTCTATTGTTCTTCAACATAAAACTAATAGACTTACTTGATGTAATTCTGATTCCAACCCTTCTTTTGTGGTTTGCATGGCTTCCAAATTAGACTTACATTGAGCCAACGATCTTTCCTTAGGAGTCGTGAATCTTTCAATGCTTGCTAATTCCTCTTTCATTAATCTCAATTCACCTTTTACTTTATCAAAAATAGCTCTGTAAACAGACCAAAATTAACTTCCTTTATCTGTAACTTAAAATTTACTTACTTAGATTTACTATTTTTAGTTTCAGTCTTTTGCATATCAGATACAATACTGTTGATGCTAGCTTCAGTTTTTTTTAATTCATCTCTAAGATTAGTCAGGGTTTTTTCATTTTCAGTAATCTGTGACATTAGTTCACTGCGTGTTTTTTGCATTTCCAACCGCGATCGAGATGTATTGAAGTAACCACCCGTTAACGAACCTTTAGATGAAACTTGATCACCTTCCAAAGTTACGCAGTCTAATCCAGTGGTGCGTGCCAATTTTGTAGCAACATCCAAGTTTCGACATATTAAAGTTTTACCAAATAAGTAACGAATTGCTTTATCATATTTTGGCTCATAACGTAATTTTGAGACCATTGGAATAGCATCCTACAATAAATCAAATTAAACAAAGAAATGCGAATTTTATTATTTAACTTACGGAATCTTCTGGATAAGCAATGTCACGTACATTTATACGGTTAAATGGCATAAAAGTAACTTCTCCAGGTAATTTTTGATGATTCATTTCTTTTAAAATTTGAGTACCAACTTTATCGGAATCAATAACGTGATGAAATAATCTGTTGCCTGCAGTAACTTCAACTGCAGTGTAAATTGATTTGTCACAATTAAAATTTTCTATCACAGGTCCGTGGTAAGCTTTTAATATATCCGCTTCTTTACCACCACGAGATTTGAATGTATCAAGAACTTTACGAACACTGTCACGACCGTTCAATATAGGTTTACCAGCCATCGATCTTAATGCTTGATCTGCTCTTGCTAATTTCTCTTTTAGTGAAGATAAATTTTGTTGCTCGTTGTTTTCTTTACGCCATAATTCACTAATAACAAAAAAAAACTAATGTAAAATATCAGTTGTGTTCAACCCAACCTTTCTAACTTAAATTTTTTTTATGCTTAAAATATTGAAGATAAACAAAATAATACTGTCACTGACTTTTTTGTAAGAAATTTAATTTCCAAATAATTATATAAATATAATTTTTTATGTGGATATGACAAAAACCTTCTAAACAATAACTCCCTTGGGGGAGTTATACTTGACACGTCGCTTATTCAAAGATTGTGAGTCGGAGCCAAGCAATGTACTACTAAGAGTACAAAAGTAAAAGATTATGCCGAATAAAGATTCCAATAAAAGTAATAATCAAAACAAAAAAGACGCATAAAATGGCCTTCCAAAAAATATAATTCAGAAGCTGATATTTATTTAATTAGTGGTGGTAAAAGTTAAAAGTGGTAAAAAGATAATGGGTATTTTTTTATTAAATATTCAAAATAAAAAAAAAATAGTTCTAATCAAGATTTTCAAAAAATTGAATGAACAAATGCATGCATAATTCATTTAGATTTAAAAAAAATTGTTTGCTGCTTAAATTTATCACGAACAAAATAATTTATAAGCAAAGGATCTCCAGTGTCCCTCACCGATTTGAATAATTTTCAGATATGTGGTCGAGCATCAAAAAATAAGAAATCCTCAATTATTTTTAACTGCTACTGCTGATATGCGGGTTTAGCAGGTGTAATCGCTTTTCAAAAATAGGGTAAAATATCGAAATTTTGAATTTTCACGTTGGAGTATTTTGATTTGAATAAAACCAATGCTAAAATACTTCATTTTATAACTAATAACACATATAATTTTTTTGCAGGGATCGAAATCTATCTGAAATCCCGCATAAAGTCCTTAACATGCTAAAAAATAGTATAAATATCGATTCTAATCGATCAAAATATGATGCAGGCCCAAGTTGTAGAGAATTTTATTTCCTATGAGTTTGTTAATTTATTCACAAAGTTTAAAACAAAAAGGTAACAATAATTTAAATTAAATTTTGCTTCATTTTTAGGTTGAACTCTAAAATTATTGATTGTAAATTTTCTGTTCGGTTATAAGTTTTGACTATTTTTTTAATGAAATATTATTTAATTAAAACAAATTTCCTCTAAAATTCAAAATTGCGGCTGGCACAACAGAAAATTCTTAAAAATCTGGATTTAAACTACCAATGATTTCCTTCAACGATTAGAAAAAAAAAATTGTCGAATTAAATTAATGCAATTTCAGGAATTAATTTTGTATACAGCGAGTGGGCTGAAGGTCTTTTTAAGTATCCAAAGTTAAATTTTTTCTTTGAAATGTTTTGTTGTTTCTTTTGTTAATAGAAACCAATTTCTTTTATAGCACTTTCTGAGCCATTTTCCTTTAGTGTACCTCAGGAGAGGATATCGTTAGTCTAGATCAGGAGTGTCAAACTTGTGGTCCGAAATGAGCATTTTTGCGGCCCGGCCAATATATCGGCACACAATAATATGTAAATAAAAAATAACAAACCGATGCAGAATAAAAATTATTGCAATGAGTCATTGAAAAATATAAGCATTATAACGTAGGTAATCAATCCGTTCGCCTACATACAATGGCCCTAGAAAGTATTCGTACAGCTGAAGATTTTAAATTAAAAATGTTCCCATTCCTTTTATAACAATAAGTAATTTCAAAAATTATGTATGAAACATTTATATTTCAATACTTATATTAAAGTTCATGCAAAAAAACTTACCAAAAATTGTTTTCATTTTGCCATAAAAAATAAATATCTCTTGTATTACATTAAAAAGTCACCCAATAAGTATTCGTACAGTCACATTAAAGCATAAAAATATAAAACTTATACTTTTTTTAATATTTGGTAGGATTGCCCTTGACATTAATAATTGCTACAATCGTCTAGGCATTGAATTTACTAACTAAAATATTTGCCCATTCTTCTTGAAGAGCAGTTTTTAAGTCACTTTTGTTAGATATTTTCCGTTTTCTTATATTGCGCTGAAAATAATCCCACAAATGTTTGATAGGATTAATATCTGGACTTTGGGGTGGTGTTTCGATATGTCGTTTCGATATACATTTTCTGATCTATATTGCCATCGATAAAGTGCAGATTTCCTACACCAGACGCGCTCATGCACCCCCAAACTTTACAGTGGAACATAAGTTTTCTTTATTTAGTTCGGTATTTTTTTTCCTCCAAACTAATTGTCTCCCATCTGAACCAAAAATGTTAAACTTGGACTCATCAGTAAATATGCAAGGATTCCAAAATTCCAGTTTCAGTTGATACATTTGTACTAGGTGTGTTTTACATTTCAGCAGCAAGTTTAGCAACACTTAATTTCGGGTTTTTCTTAATTTTAATTAAAATAGAATGTTTATCACGAATATTTAACTTTTGTGGACGGCCTGTGCGCGGTTTATTTGTGCATATTTTTGTTGAAGAGTACTTGTCTATAATTGTTTGTACTATTGAACGTGGTCTTTTAACTAACTTAGAAATTTCACTCAAAGTTTTCAATTGATTACGTAAATGTATTACAATTCTTCGTTCATTGGCAGTATAGTCCGGTCAAATTAGACCAAAAAATAGGGATGAGATTAAAAATTCACGCTTGGCTGAAAATTGGTAGGATTGTTCAAAACACTATTATAAATGAAATGTAAAAAGTCCTCATCGATCCGACACCTGGAAAAAAATTTACTCGGGGTCAAAGGTCACATAAATGAGGTTTTCGCGATTTTCAGCAAAACGGTAAGTTTTATCATAAAATTAGCTAAGACAAAAATTGTAGATCACATAATTATCTATAAAAATGTCTAAATAGTTTTTTTCCTAAGATCCACCGTTATTGAGATATAACGATTTAAAAAATTGAAAGAGTTGTAATCTACTACAAAAAATAACACAAAATTTTTAAAAACGATTTGTCTTGTGATAGGTTATTTTAAACACCTTGAAAAGATTTATCCAGAATAGGTGAAATTAAATTTCTGTCATCTGTCAAAAATTACAAGCTGCCAAAGTTTAAACTTCAAGAGTGAATAACTCATGAATAGGGCTGAGATTTATATGGAATTGCATGCTTTCTTGAAGCTATGCCCAACGATTTTGCTTTGATATCTAAGCGATTTGTACAAAAAGAGGCCTAAATCCCGAAATTTATAATGCATATAAATGCATATATCTTCATTTTTGGGAATATTGGCATATTTCCGTACATTTCCCCTAATAGTGCATATAATAAGAAAATTATTATATGAATTTTACTTTTTTTTAACTTTTTACTGCCTTAAGACGCCCCTGCACAGAATTTGATTTTTTTTTTACCTAAATTGAATTTTCAAATTTGAATTCTTTACCTGTAGTGCCAACCTAAGCATGAAATCCAGGATATTCGCAACTTAAAAATGTTGCAGAAGTGTTGGCTGGCAAAGAAAATTCTATAAATTTGTTATTTGATCACCAAAAAATTATAATTGCCAAATATAAGTACGCACCTGTAACATCATATGGTGTTGAGCGTTCATTTTCCAATTACAAAAATATTTTAACTGGAAATCGTCAATCTCTTCTAAATAAAAATTTAGAAAAATATTTAATTTGTTGTAATAAATAAAATTTACCAATTTTTACAATTAATTATGTTAGTTTTCACAGCATATTTTGGAAAATATACTGCATATATCCCCTAAATTTAAGCGCATATATGCAGCATATATGAAGTTTTTTAGTGCATATAATTCTCAGCCCTACTCATGAAGTATTGAAGGGATTTCAACCAAATTTTGTATGTAGAAACATTACCCCCACAGAACTCGACAGCATATAGAACCATTTGATAAAAACCAAGAATTCAACATTAAAAAAAAGATTACCTTTTTTTGCGAAAACTTGAATAAAGTCCTTGACACCACCAGACATATGTCCAAAAAGTTTGCCTGCTATCGAGGCTATAAAAAAGTAATCTTTTTTTTAATGTTGAATACCTCGTTTTTATCAAATGGTTCTATATGCTGTGAAGTTCTGTGGGGCAATGTTTCTATATACAAAATTTGGTTGAAATCCCTTCAATACATCACGAGTTATTCACTCTTGAAGTTTAAACTTTGGCAGCTTGTAATTTTTGACATGTGACAGATAGAAATTTAATTTCACCTATTCTGGATAAAGCTTTTCAAGGTGTTTAAAATAACCAATCACAAGACAAAATCGTTTTTAAAAATTTTGTGTTATTTTTTTGTAGTAGATTACAACTCTTTCAACTTTTCGAATCGTTATACAGTGCGACCTCGATAATCCGAACCTTCATTACACCGGATTCTGCAGAAATCCAGCCAAGCATTTCAATTGCATTGTGTATTTTATAATCCGGATTTGATAGTACTCGGTAATCCGAATCTGCGTTTGTAATAATTGTGAACCACCGTATCGTATCTGTGATTCACATAAGCAGTATGTGCCTTCGTTTTGACCGTTACTTATCGCGTCCGAGGATGATTAATTGCTTAGCTTGTTACATTGTATGTTTTTTTGTTCAGTATTTCTTCTTACTGAGCAAAATCTCACGAACGTGGAAATAAGTAACTGGCTTGAAAATTATTAAGATTTGTAACCACTGGAAGACATAGATGCTACAGACGAACATGTCATGATAGTGACAATGAGTTAAATAATACAATCCACAGTTGAGAATAACGAGGCAGTTAAAAATTTTATATGCAATATACAGTGGGTAGAAGAAACAAATATCCCACTACATGATGTTCTTGTACTTCAAAGATTAAAAGAAACTGCTTTTATAATGAACCAGAAAAAGATCAAGCTAACAAAAATTACAAATTACTTTACATACCTAATGATATCTATAAGTATAATAAAGTAAAAAGGTGGTTCTTAGAAAAAAAAGTGTTTAGACATTTTTATAGATAATTATCTGATCTACAATTTTTGTCTGAGCTAATTTTATGATAAAACTTACCGTTTTGCTGAAAATCGCGAAAAACCCGTTTTTATAACCTTTGACCCCAAGCAAATTTTTTCCAGGTGTCGGATCGATGAGGACTTTTCACATTTCATTTATAATAGTGTTTTGAACAATCCTACCAATTTTCAGCCAAGTGTGAATTTTTGTAACCTTGGATGTCTAAATTGACCGGACTAGTAGCTTCCGAACTTTTGTGACTCATCTTAATAGTTAAATGTGTACTGCATTACTGTATTATATTTCGTACCAGGTAATCGCGAGTGACATAATTCGCATTGTAACATAAGTCGCATGTTTGACATAATTAAAGCATTCAAATGTAAGCTAGTTCATTAGGAAAAGCAACTGATAAATGAAGATTTAACGCACTTCCCGACGTGCAACATGAACAAATCAAGTTCAGATGATACTGTATCATATCAAAAATACGCAGAAAAAATTGCAAATCTTAGACAAGGCGCGCACCGAAGTGGTGAGCAAGTGGTGTGGCAGTGGCGTGGTGAGCAAGTGGCTTTCTGTCTTTCTCTAGCACGGCAGGGTACGATCGTGGTTCTCACTTTCATACCAGTTCATCGCCACACGCCACATGCTCACCACTTCGGTGCGCGCCTTACCTTAGAACTGAATTTGAAACAAGATTTAAAGATTTGAATTCTTTGGAAGACAAATTTTGTTTGTTTTCTTTGATTTTCTCAATAAATATACTCAGTACGCAGCTATATGCAAATAAAGGTGATCAAGATTCAGTGCGACTCAAATTTGAAGGCAAAATTCATTGAATGAAGTGAGTGTTTCTGAATTTTACAAATATTTACCAGCCAGGTTTGAAAATACTCGAAAATTCGCATATGAAATTATTTCCATGTTTGGAAGTACTTACCGGTACGAGCAGTTATTTTCAGTTGTGAATGGAAATAAGTCTCCTGTTAGAAACAGTATTCATGACGTTCACCTTGGGTCAGTTTTGAAAGTAATTACTATGAACAAAATTTCTCCCGAAATAGACAAGTTTTTTTGCGACTTGTCTAAAGTTAAACCTTGTTTTCATGGCTCAAGTTAGCTTTTGAGTTTGATACCCCTGGTCTAGAGTATCTAAATTGCCTACAAATACAGTTTTTAAGATAGTAAGATATGGAACAATGTCATCCCAAGGTTGGATGAAATTGTTCCAATCATCTGAAGTTTTCCCCAAAAAATGATATATTGGCTTTAAAAGGTGTTTCTCACACAAAACTGATTAACAGAGTTTTTCCTGAGATTTAAAAATAGATTTATCTAGTTACTACACCTCTTTCCTTTATATTATACTAGTAGATAAAGAAATAAAAAATAAAACAAAAATAAAACACATATTAAATTACTTGAAAATGAAAATTTACTTACTTTCTTGTAGTTTGAAATTGATCCTTATTTTTCTTGAATTCATAGCATTGCTTGTTATGATCATCTATACAAACACGTTGGCGTTCCATTTCCTGAGTTTGTTCTTCAATTTTCCTGGTTAATTCAATATGTTTAGCGGCATCTCGTTTAAGATCTTCATTTAATCGATCCCTGTGTTCCCGTTTGTCTTTTAATTGTTTATTTAGAGACCTGTTTATATAAAACAAAATTACAAAACCAAAAATAAAAAACTATGAAATCATACTTGAGTTCATTTTGAATCCAACGATCACGTTCCTCTTTTGAAGTAAACTGACTACCACGACCTTGTTTGGCATACAACTCTTTTCGTTTTTGTTCTTTGAGTGATAATTCACGACTACATTCTTCTTCCCTCTTTTTCATCTCATCGTATTGTGGTTTAACCTTTTCCAATTCATCCTCTTTTTCTTTAATCGATTCATTCAAACGTTTAAGTTCGTTCTCTGCACGTTCCTTTGATTTATTGTCACCTTGCACTTCCTCCGTTAAATCCTTAATCGTTAGATCCAATTTTGCTTTCTCTTTTATCAAATGTTGATAATCATTATTTAGAATATCCCTTTCTTCCTTCACAGAAGATAACTCCTTCTTAGTATCCTTAGTTTTACGAGACAAATTCTTTATCTGATCTTGTGCCTTTTTCAGATTAGTAGCAAGTTTTTCTTGTTGATTACCCGATTCATTACGAGCTTTTTCCAACTAAAACAAATTGTTATTTACAAGCTTAATATCTATTTAAAACTTACATCAGCAAGCTTCTTTTTAGTTTCATTAAGCTCAACTTCGTGAATAATGTATTCCAAAGCTCGCCTGATTTTATCATGATGTTGATATTGTCGTAACTCTTCTTTTTCTTCTTCCAGTGTACTCAGCCTCTCTTCAATCGTACGCAAAAATTCTTCAATTTTTTCAACTTTACCTTCAGTTTCACGTAAAATAGCCAAAGACTCATCACGTCGTTCATCATATACTCTTGTGCCAGCAACTTCTCTTAACAGCTTCAAACGATGAGCATCGGGAGCTGTTGCCATTTGATTAATTTTGCCTTGTTTTACAATATAATAAGGATTGGAGTTTGAAAATCCTGCCGATTCTAATAAATTCATAACTTCACTCCGTGGAACTACCTTTTTATTTAAAAAGTATTGATCTTTCTTTGCACCTATCACACGTCTTAGAAGTACTTCTTCATGTTCAATCTTTAACAAAAACTTTCTTTTGTAATATTAAATCCTGAAAGAGTATTTATAAGATAACTTACCGGTACTCTACCATCAGAATTATCAAAAATAATTTCTACATAAGCAGAAACAACTCGAGGTCCTGTGCCTTCATGTAATAAAGCTTGTCGTTGTTCAGGACGTAAATGAGAAAACTCATCACTTAGTACAAATTGTATGGCTAAAATTAGTATTTTAGAACAAATACAGATAACGAAAAATTGTTACTTTACCGTAGAAAAAGTTGCTTTTACCAGAACCATTGCGTCCTACGACTACATTATGTCTTTTATCAAATGGATCGATGACAGTTTGATCTCGATAACTTTTAAAGCCCTGAATAATAATCTAAAAGTAAACAAAAATTAATAATATTTATGTTTTTAATAAATGCAACATATTACCTGCTTTATATGCATATTAATAAATATAAATAAATAATATTTGAAAAATAAAATACATGGATAACGCTAACCTATAAAATAAATCAACGCCAAAACATTCAATATAACCTTTAAAATTTGTAACTACTTGTCTAAAACAGTGCTTCTCAAACTTTTTTATGTTCAACGGAAATTGAATTAATTAACAAAAACATGTTGTTTATAATTATTGATAATTAATAAACATAATATTAATCAAAATTTTAAGTTTATAAACGAAATACAACCAAGTTTCTTTGAGAACGCCTGTCAATGTTTGCTGATATAAAACGGATAACCACAACTGAATAACACGAAACTGAATAAAACAAACAACCATGACAAAATGTAAACATACGTAATGATTTGTTACTTTTCTATCTGAAAGTATTGAAAAAAAATTTTTTTTAATCCTTTTTATCGGGTATCTAAAATTGCGTTGTGACCCAGAGGTTGAGAACCTTTGATTTAGAACATGGTTGTAAACACAAAACATAGTTGTAAATTTATTTATTTTTCGCGCTTAAAAATTGTGCGTTTGTATAAACTTAATAGTTAAGATTTTTATAAACAATAAACTACAAGAGATACTGTGAAAGCTGTATTACTTTAGATAATTTTTTAAACAATTTTTCTTGTGTAGTTTCAATCAGAAATTGAAAACGACTGTGGTAAGTTCAACCGATGGGTCAGCTAAATCCTTTATTTTGCTAAGCTGCCAACAGTCAACGTGTAACTTTCACCGTTATTCAAAAAAGTTAGCGGCGTAACAACGGTGTGTTGGGCATGAACCCCCCGAAACTAACTAGTTGGGCTTGTTTCACACTTACAGGGTTTCCTTCGGTTTGGATTCAACCGAAAACGAATGAAACTCTTCACACATACACGGTTTGTATTAATGGTTTTGTGTTCTTCTTCCAAAACACAGGCTCAGTCGTCTAGTGATCATCGTGTTTTTCTATAGAAGAATTAAAAAACAGGAGAAATACAGGAGTTCGTTGGAAACATCCTCTCATCACTTTACGGCTAGAATTTGGATAATTCTACACCATTTTTCCTAAGCTAAGATAGCATGAAGAGAAATTTTTTAATTACTTCAGGATTTCAACGAGATCAATGATTAATTACACGTGAAGCTCAAGGACCTTCAACGCCAAAATAGGTTTATGAAGGAATGTCTTTAACCGATTGAGATGTTGGTCGTAACTTTGAGGCAAGACAATGCAATACACACAATATTTTTAAGGAGTCTTTTTTATTTAGATTTTAATTAAAAGTAGAAATACCACAGGTTTACAAATAATAGGTCAGAGTAAATGCAAGGAAAAGTGAAGTTAAATGATGTTTTACAAATTGCGAAACTCATATTCTGAGCTCTTGTTGGAAGAAGAACTGCGGAGATAGTCCAGGCCAAGGTTGTGTGCGTTTTTGTAGAAGTTGGCAGCGGACACTTGACACTTTTCTATCAGAAAAACTGAGAACTTTCAAGAAATAAGAGATCCTCTTGCTATTAGGTTAAAATCGACGCCCTATATGCTCATTATATAAATTTTTTTAATTACAACACTTATTTTAATAAATAATAAAATTGAATTATTAATGTTAACTAATATTGAAATTGATTTTAAGTATAACTATAAAAGAGATGCTCACCTATGCATTAATTTTATTAAACTAATTGAAAACAAAACGAAATAATATTTAAATTAATCTTGATTTTAGCACGGATTGCTACTGTAGCATTTTGAAAATATTGAGTTATTTTTTTTTTAAATATTTTTATATTGATTCGGTTTACAATAAACTGCATTTGTCAATTCACTTTTACCAATAAGGTACCATGTGTACATTTACCGGTAATTGTCAAGTTAGCTCTGTCTTACCTTATTCAACCCACCAACTCCCGTGGAACCTGTACACATTTACCGGTAAATGTATCCTTTTTTTAACATATACATTATATTATTATTTATGTACAGCCAAGTGGTGGCAGCAAGAACAAAAACAAATGTCTTTCCGTTCTTAAAAACCAATTCAAGTTGGTATTTTTCTAAAATAAAGCAACTCTAAACTTTATTTTAGTGAACCTAACATAAAAAAATTAAGCAACAACAACCCTGTACGTTGCAATGCTACACATAATGAAAAGCTAATGTTATGTATAAATCTATATTTGCTGGAGGTTTGAGTTCAGAACGCTCGTGGTGTACGTCCCGATTCTAGGAAATTTGTTTGAATAGCAGTTGTTCGATTTAACATTTATTCGAATGAGCAGTTGTTCAACTTAATATTTATTCGAATGAGCATTTGTTCGAATTGGAATTTTATTCAATACACATTTGTTCAACTTAACATTTATTCGATATGGAATTTTATACGACATATCCCGGGAACATTATTATGTTGCATAGCTAGTAAATAAACAGTTAGCAACTATATCTATAATTGAAAGTACTTATAGCATCGGTGGGGATATACTTGTTTAGTCGTTTAGATCCGTGTATTGCCATGGTTGCCTTTGTCAAAACTTGAATTCGACAAATACTAAACAAAAAATAAAAATAAAATTCATATAAATTCGATATCGAATAAATGTTAAGTCGAACAACTGCTCATTCAAATAAATGTTAAATCGAACAAAATTCCGGATACGGTACATCCCATTAATGTCACCTACGACAAAATTATCAGTGGGATGAAAAGTAAAGGAACTTTCGCACAAATTTAACTTGACTCCTAATCCCATTAGAAGTTATTTTTAATCAACTTTGCAAGTGACAAATATTTTACATATAATTTATATACCCAGTATAGCCGTAGTTGAGTGCGGGTTTTTTAAACAAAATTTGGTATTATAAAAAAATTTCAAATTTGAAAAAATTACGTTTTAAATTTATATGTAAGAATTATTTTAACATAAATATAAAATGTTTTTAACGATCGCAGTTTTGCAGTAGGCCATGCATAAAATTGTCTCAAAAGCGATTCAGTTGTTTTTGATTTAATTATTTGCAATTTATTGTGACAGTCGCATTAAACGTGTTTCTTAATTGTTAATACATATAATTGAAATTTAACTTCATTTAAAGTTATGAACACTTTTTATGAATATGATAACCAAGCTCGAGAACATCCCCTGTAAGTATTTCCATATCACAATTTAAGTTATAACTTATCAATTTTTTGTTATTACAATCTACATTGGGGAAAATTAAAAAAGTGTTTTTATTCTCACAAAAATAATTTAATTATTTTAAATTTTAATGAATTCCTTTTCTGATTTACCAAGCTCAGGGAATAAATTTCTTTCTGCTTTCAAAGTAAGCCAAATTGTGTTTTGGGATTTTGGGTGCTCTGCAAATTCATAATATAATGATGCTGAACTTGTTGGGTATTGTTTGGTTCAATATCAATTTAGGGAGTTTACAAATCCAGTAAACAACATCCAATGCCGGCAGCATTTCATCATTTCAGATAAAATAGCAGGATAGACAGATCCATAGGGAAATCGAGATTGTCTCGGTTAGCCGTTGGTGCTAAATTTCTAAATCTACCTCAGTCCAGACGGCAAAAATATTTTTAGATATATTAGGAGAAATCTAAATATCGTTTTGTTATGCAATAAAATATAAATCCAGTGTAATCTTCCCAGTTGCTTTCTATGTTGTAAAAAATTAAAATTGGAAAATATGCTCGCCGGCCCAGATTATATATCATTATACTATTATTATTATTTTAATGTTTGAATGACGTGGAAACTCTTTTTTGGGCAGGATTATTGATTAGTTAAGTCTTTGTATTACATATTATATACATATTATGTTTTATCTGCTATTTAATTTAATATATTTTAAATTTTTGCAAAGAGGAAGTTAAAGTTATTTTAGGGTGCGCTTCTTTTAGGTTTTTTAAGCTTTAAGGCGATGAGTTGCAGAATAACCCAATTTAGGAAATTTTTTGGTTGATAAAAATTGGACCCAATGAGAGGCAATTACGAATAGATAGAAAGATAGATATACATAGATTTTTATTATATTTAATTAGAATTTATTATGGGTGGGGTTAAATATGTTTGTAAATTAATAATATCCTACTTTTTTAAATAATTTAAAATTAATAATATACTTACAAAAATTAATATTTACTGATGGGCCTATGCTTTTATTCTGTAACTCATCCTTTACGAAAAGATCCTTTATCCAAAGACAAGCTTCTAAGCTTGCTAAGGTAAGAAAACCTATTCTAAATTTTTTAATCTGGGTTATTCTGTATTTCGTCCTTTATTACATGAAAGGATTCTTTACGTAAAGTTAAACATTTACACAAAAAAAGCGCTCAAAGGATAAATTATAGAATGGCTTTTTAGGGGTTTACTTTTACGATTTTGTTGCAAAGAAGTTTAACTTTACATGAAGTTTTGTCCAAAAATTATCAAATTTTTGCATCGTTTCAAGGGGGTAATGTAAACTGGACCAAAAAACTATCTGAAAGTGGTAAACTGGGCCAAAGGCAAATTTTTTTAAATTTTAAAAATGGTAAACTGGGCCAAAAACAAATTTTACTAAAATTTTTAAAATGGTAAACTGGGCCAAAAACAAATTTTACTAAAATTTGTAAAATAGTAAACTGGGTCAAAAGCAAAAATTATTGATTGAAAAATTTGTAGTATAGTATTTGAAAATCAAAAAGCTATACACGTCAGCGTATCCGGAATTTTTTTCGACAATATTTGTTCGAATAGCAGTTGTTCGAATGCTTTTGTTCGATTTAACATTTATTCGAATGAGCAATTGTTCGACTTAACATTTATTCGAATGTGCATTTGTTCACGGAAAAAACTGAATTATACTAAATAAAGATTAATGTTTAATAAATAGTTGGCATGACACGAACTATTACAATTTTGAACAATAATATCGTTGTTTTAACAATTAATTTACAATAATTATTATTTGAACGCTGGATTTTTGAGTTTATATGCAAAAAAGTAGTATTATAAAATTGAAAAATTACAATGTGCTTGTTAAAAAAGTGACATTATAATAATTAATAAGTAAAACTTCAATATTTATTGTTTAAAAAGTAAAAATTTGTGATCTGAAAGCTAAAAAATCTAAATAGCAAAATATAAAATTTTATGTCAAACTACATTTTTTAATAGATTACATATAAAAAAATTTACATCTGCAGATCTTATATTTTATATAAAAGGAATATTAAATAAAACTTTTTCAATGTTAAGTAATAAATTCTAAATTGTATTTAATATTTAAAAAATGATTAAATATTACTAATGAGCTCCATGAAAATTTACTAAATGAAATAGTATAAGTTTTATATACACAACTAAATTCTCTTTATACTTTTTATTATCTTCAAACTGTAAAAAGTATATTTCGAACTCATCAATTTTATTATATACATTATAATTTTTCTTGTTTGAAACAGTTTGAAACATGATTCTCCATCCCTTCCTCCGCAAATAATGAGCTGAGACTCATATAGTTTAATAATTGCATGCATTTTACAAGAACGTCGCGCCATAAAGTGTCTCCAGTTTAGTAAAAAATGGTAATCTTTAAGAAGAATTAACAGGATAGGTAAGTAGTGTCTAAAATATTAATTATTTATACTAAAACAAATTAATATTCTTTTGTAAATTAACTCAATGCGATCGGAAAATTTCTCTAATGGCAGTACCAGCTAGTCAGAGTAAATTTAGCTTCGGCGGTACTTCCCGGAACTTTACTCAATCTAAGAAAACGTAAACAAATTAATTGGAAACAAATTTTTGGATATGAATTAGTAAGTTTGATTTATTTATTTTATTTGTATAATATGTTTGATAATAATTATTGCATTTATTTTAACAGCTTGAACATGATTTTAACTTGAAATTTCCGGAAAAAAAAAGATGCATTTAAGAAAACTTGGCCTGTAGTTCAAAAGCAGCTCATATTTTTATTTAGTGGTCCCAGAAAACCGTCGGAGCCAGAATTTCTTACAGATGGTAAGTTTGAAAAAATATATTATTTATTGCAATAAATTAATTTAATATTAATTGTTGACCTAATAATGAAAATTATTTAATATATATGCTTTAGATTTAGCAATCTTTTTGCTTCTATCGGCCGCTTTTCCAAAGCCTAAATATATTACTAACAAAATCGTCATAAGCAGTTCCAAAAGTAGAAAAAGGGCTAAGAAATCTAAAAGAGAAAAAAAAAGGGTGGAATAACTCTACTAAACCTGAAGCGCGTGGGGATTTATT
This sequence comes from Cantharis rufa, assembly GCA_947369205.1. Lineage (NCBI taxonomy): Eukaryota > Metazoa > Arthropoda > Insecta > Coleoptera > Cantharidae > Cantharis > Cantharis rufa. The sequence continues at coordinate 14,371,174 of OX376309.1, read as the reverse complement.
TTCAATGTTGGTTCAATCATAATTTGGAAATATTTGCACATTTAAAATCGCGAAGTGGTGAAGTTTAGCCCAATAAAAAAATTTTATATTTAAGTACATATTTTTTTATTTAAAATCAACTAATTCATAATTTTTAATTCCACAGACAGCTAATGATGATTCAGTAAGTTGAAATCAATTGCAAAACACTTTGGTCACCTATAACCTATCACTCCAACCACGGCCAGTAATCGTTGGATATGTAAACAATATCATTTGGTTTCATATATTATTAATGAAGTGATTTTGAATCTAGTGCCCGAGCCGTAGAAGCTGCATTTAAAACTTACTACGCTTTAAATACACAGTACTCTCCGGAAGCGAAATCAGCCTAGATCTTCATTGAACAGGCTGTTTTCAAATTAGGAATTCAACCCAGCCAACTGATTCCAACTTCGGTAAAATCTTTAATCGGTGAGCTCAGTATTGATTTTGATCTCAAAAACTAACTCTACTTTTATTATTACTTTTATATTTTATTACTTACTTAGTTTTAATTTTTATACTTTATTATACTTTATTTTGTGTATTTTTTAAAATGTCATTTATATGTAAAAGTTCCAAAGTGCCTTAGCAATGTAATGGAAATCATTATATTATAAACTATTGGTAAAAGCGGTTGAAAAATTCATTACCTCAATGTTTATTAGTTTTACTAAAAGTTAGTTATGTTATCATCATTAATGTTTGTTTATTATAATTTTTTTTTATTTTATGGAAAAGGTAAGATTATAGTTGGGTTTTTTAAGAATAATATAAAAATGCATAATACTAAACCGATGACCGCAACATATTAACCAATGAAATTGGTTTGAAATTAGATGTAAACAAAGCGTATTCAGATGTCATCGGTTTAGTATAAATTTTTTATTATTCTGAAAAACATCCATCTATAATTAATAGGTTATAATATGTAGATATTATTTTCTTAAATAAAAATTAGTAAAAAATTTCTAATGTATTATTTATTTATTTTAGTTGACAAATTACTTTTTATCATGTTCACAGAAATGAAAAAATACTTTATTAACCTTTAAAAAGTGCAATAGTAAACGGTAATTACTGTATTTTTATAAATAAATATTTTACCGATAGAATTGATAATTTTTATTGTTTGAAACTACGAAATTTTAAAGGTAGATTCCTGAAGATTTTTAGTGTTTGAAACATTAAAATTTGTAGCTTGACTCTGTATTTTTTTCTCTTTCAATGTAATATATTTTATGGAATCAGCGATATATTTTTTCACTTTTTACTTCATAATAAGTAACAAATTCCGAGGCAGGTTCCGGGTTATTATTTAAAACATTAAAAATTAGTAGAAATCTTACTAAATATTAACATTTAGTTTTTTCCGTGTTCAATTGGAATTTTATTTGATACACATTTGTTCGACTTAACATTTATTTTATTTTTATATTTATTTTTTGTTTAGTCTTTGTCAAATTCAAGTTTTGACAAAGACAACCCCATGGCAATACACGGATCCAGCATAAAAAATATAGTTCTGCGGTTGTTATAATTAAATGCCAAGAAATCCCTGACACTAATTATATATTTTACAAATTCTAAACTTGTTTTTAGGGTGGATTCCCTTCGCACCCCGCACTTTTGGATCCACCGTGAAACGAGTTTCACCTTTTTCGAGTTCCATCTTCGTCGAGTTCTTTAAATACAACCATGGCAATACACGGATCCACCATAAAAAATAAATGTAAATTGTAAACTGGGCCAAAGGCACTTTTAACTAAAATTATGAAAGTAGTAAATTATTGGGCCAAAGTCACTTTTGGCTAACACATTTTGAAAGTAGTAAACTGGACCAAAGACAAATTTAAGATAAAAAAAAGGGTGCAGGTAGGGTGTGCCGGTGTGAATTCTTTTTTGATATTATTTCAAAAAAATATTTGAAACTAACTGTAACCTACCGATGGATCTACATCCTTGCGCTCGATCTATCTTTTCGTGCATATTTTTTATGGTGTATCCGTGTATTGCCATGGTTGTCTTTATCAAATTTTATACCCATTAAAAGTATCCCTGAAAGCCGAAAGAACTCGCCAAAGGTGAAACTCATTTCAAGGCGGATCCGAAAGTGCGGGGTGCGAAGGGAATCCACCCTAAAAACAAGTTTTGCATTTCTAAAATATAATTAGTGTCGGGGATTTGTTGGCATTTAATTATAAAAACCGAAGAACTATTTTTTATGGTGAATTCGTGTATTGCCATGGTTGTCTTTGTCAAAACTTGAATTTGACAAAGACTAAACAAAAAATAAAATTCATATAAATTCGATATCGTATAAATGTTAAGTCGAACAAATGTGTTTCGAATAAAATTCCAATTTGAACAGGTGCTCATTCGAATAAATGTTAAATCGAACAAAAGCATTCAAACAAATGTTGTTGAACAAAATTCCGGATGACGTGTATCGGTTTTTGATTTTCAAACCCCATGCTACAATTTTTCAATCAATAATTTTTGCTTTTGGCCCAGTTTACCATTTTACAAATTTTAGTAAAATTTGTTTTTGGTCCAGTTTACGTTTTTCAAAATTTTAGAAAAATTTGCCTTTGACCCAGTTTACCACTTTCAGGTAGTTTTTTGGCCCAGTTTACATTACTCCCTTATAATAAGTGACTTATCCGAGCAGTTTACTACTTTCATAATTTTAGTTAAAAGTGCCTTTGGCCCAGTTTACCATTTTTTAAATTTGGCTCAGTTTACAATTGGCCCAGATTACATTCACCTATTTCAAGAATTTTGAAAAATTACGATGTGAAGCCGGCTTTAAAAAAAAGTTAACAGCTTACCAATTTATAAATTAAAATTATTATTATTTTCTACGTCATTTTCAAAATCCTCTCGAATTTCTTCTTTAAAATTGTAATCAATTTCTCTTGCAGATTAAGTGATGTTATTATATTATTTATTTTAAATCTCATATACAGTTTGTGGAGGATTTAGCTTCAATAACCATCCTATACTTAATATCGTATTTTGCATTTTTTTTTATTTAAATTTTATTATTAAGAAAATAACCATTATAATTTCACCCTAAACTTCAAGTTAAACCAAATTATGGTACACATTTTTAAGTTAGAGCATTCAAAAATTTTCTAACTGGAATATTTCTAAATTTATTGCTTTTTGCATTTTGGGAAATAATTTTGATGGAAGACCTAAACGGGGCAGACGGGTTTAAAATTTGGATGATACCACACCAGTGACCGATATCACTATTATGATGTGTTATAGCGATTTTAGTGAAACCATATACACTAATCAGCAATATCAATATCTATAATGACTACATTACGGTCTGGTTTTCTTATTAAAACAATATCAGGTCTGATGACTAACTTCCCTATTAGTTCAGTCAAAATATCCGAATAGATACACTATTTGGATTGGATAGCCAGATTGATTTGCAGTAGTTTCCCAACAAAATTTTCAAAAAACAGAAAATTTCTGACCTTTTTCAGTTTTTGCCAAATATGAAAGTACACGTCTTATAGAAAATTTATGCCATACCTTTTTAAAATACATTAAATTTTCTAGTGTTTATTATTTCTCGGGAAAAGACAAACAAGTGCTAGTTTGAATTGCTTAAAAATCAATTAAAAAAAGCTTCTATACGTGTGAATCAGGCCGTTGAAAGTTATGTAAATATGACCACAGTTCGCGAGGACATAGACCCTCTTGTACTTCTTGCTGCATTACCATCGCCTTACAAAAACAATGTGATTTTTCAAAAATGTAGAAGAGGTAAAGCAACTTGATGTTTTTTACTCAGCAAACTCATTTTGCCACAGCTTTACCAACATTTTGCTGTTCCTCAATGATTTCAGTCGTTGTAATACCTCTTCTGCACTTTTTGAAGATGGGAAAAATCGCTTCTGTTCGCTAGTTTTAATATATTCCGAGCTTGAATCGAAGGTAGTAACTTAGCTTTCCTAAATCCTGAAGCAACATCAAAAGAATTGGAAGATGTGGAAGCATATTTTCTTGTTAGGTTGTATGAAGGCAACTCGGCAACACAAATTCTCGATGAGCTTCAATACTACTCCTTCGTAAAAGCTGGAAAAAAAGACGAAATTCGATCTAGCTCGATTACCTCCAACTTCGGATGCTACTCAGCTGCATGCCTCTCTAACATACCACCAGGTTCAGGCGTGGCTTGACATAGGTAAAAATCCACTCAAGTGGGGCTGGGTAAGCACTCAGCAAGGCATCTGCTCCCTAAAAGCCAAGAGGGACTCAGCTCAAGATATGGTCCTTCAGACTATCATTTGCTCTTGTAAGAAAAACTTCATGAAACATATGGGTGCCGAAAAGCAGGACTTAAATGCACAACCATTTGCGAGCATTGCAATGGGCTGTTTTGCGAGAATACACCGTAATATAAATATTAACAATATTATGTTAATTTTTGCACATTTGTCAAAACAAAATTCCATACAAATATCACGACTGACTAATTTAGTGATTTCTATTAAGTTTTGGAGCTGATCCTAGGTCCTGGAATATAATTTTAAGTCATCCATGTAAAGCAAATGCTTAATTTATGGTATAATTGTTTCGAAAATTAAGCCTAAATCTTGCCCCGGAATCATTCAATAGTGCATTGTGAAACAAAATTAGTTTTTTTTGCTACTATAACAAATTTTTTGTTGCCGTAACAAATTATTAACATATAACATATTTAGCCGTTAACATATTATGGCAGCAGAAGATTTGCAGAACTTTGATATTATCAAAGTTGTTTTCTATTCAGTCAAATAGATTAGTTGATTTAACAAATTTTCTTATTCTAAATAGAAAAAACTTTGTTATAGCAGACGAAAATTGGTTGAAGCAATGAAACAACTCTGTTGACGTAGTTATAGCTACTAAAAGTTATGTTAGAGCGACAAACCTTTTTTACCTCCAATCAATTTTAAAAAAAAAATTGGAGGTATGGTAATCGAAAAAAAATTTCAACTTTTTTTTTTGCATTTCCGAGATCACCGTGTTCAGAAACGTAAAGATCTGCAAAAAGTAAAATAAAAATTTCTGTGTCGGTCTGTCTGTCTGTCGGTCGGTCTGTCGGTCGTCAAATTTTGTCGATCGATTTGCTTCCGAACCATCCAACCAATTACGACCAAATTTGGTATGGTGGTAGGGTTCACGGTGGAAAGGTGAAAATAAGGTTTTCGTCGCGATCTATCAAGCAGGAGTGCCACCACAAGAAAATAATACGGGATTTTTAAAAAATATTTTGTCTTGCGATATGTTATTTTAAAGGCCTTAAAAGGCTTTATCCAGAATAGGTAAAATTAATCTTCTATCTGTCGTCTGTCAAAAATCACAAGTTGTCAAAGTTGAAACTTTAAGAGTGAATAACTCAAGAAATGCTGAAGGGATCTTACCCAAATTTGGTACGTAGGTACATTGATCCTAATGGATATGAGAGCATATGTAATCCTTTGATAGAAATCACTAATGCAACATGAAAAAAATAAAATTAACTTTTTTGGCAAAAACATGAAAAAAATTTTTGTCGATCGATTTTCTCCGGCATTTCTACGTCGATTGCAATCAAACTTATTGGACGTATGCCTCGTTGGCTGGAATGGTGAAAATAAGGTTTTGCCAGAGAAATCTTCACCAGGGCCACCACAATAAAATAAATAAAAAAATATGAAAATGTCGTCGTATCTCCGGAAATGTTTAACCGATTCAGCTAAAATTTGGTGTGTCGATGGAGCTTTGAAAGTATAAGTATTGGTGAGAAAACAAACCGAGCCAATTGTAACAGGGCGGGGCAGGTCAGAAAAATTATAGAAAATATTAACTGAAATCTTAATTTATATATTTTTTGTGAGATTTGTCAGATGGCTGGCAAAAATAAAACAATATATTCAAAATTTTAATAAACGTCATAATTTTGTGACATATGTGTCAAAATTAGGTTAATGTTGATTTGTATACCGAGTGCAGCATAAGAGTTGAGTTTAGGGCTTTTAACAATTTATTTTAGAATACAAAAATAGGTGGTTTGGTGGGAAATATTTTATAATATCGTCGTACGGACTGACGGAACGTTACTTTAAGTAAGTAATAAGTAAAAGGTTCTGCCACTAGGTAGCGACCAACTTTAGGCTGTTTGTTAAATTTTTTCGCAAATGTTTTCAGAATCAGTAAATCGGCAGTCAGTTATTTACAAAAATTTATTTTCGAAAAATCCGCTAGATGACCGAAAAAAATTGTTGTACCAATCTTGGAGAAATTTTATTTGTGACTTTTTACGGTATTATGTGACGTATATAAAAATTTGGGAAAAAATTCAGTGGCGTACAAAAATAAAAAATTTTTTTCATTTTAGATTTTGTTAAAAAAACTTTTATAGATAGATTTAGGGTAGGGGTGATACATATAGATATCTTTGCCAGGGCTACCGATATCTTTGTTAAGGCTACCACAATAGAAAACAAAAATGAACATTATGTCATCGTATCTCCGGACAAAATTTGGTGTGCTGGTGATTGGAGGTATTGCGGCAGAGAGTGACGATATTTTTTACAGTGTGTGGAAAGTGGATTCATGTCCAAACAAAACCAGAGCGCCTTAATGAATCTCCTTGAAAAATTCCATGATTGATTTTAATTGATTTCAGTTTGGTTCCATTGTTCAATTGTTCATGATAAGTGTGTTACACTTTGACATCATTGAAGATAAAAGTCTTATAATTTTTGGGTTAATTTTGTAGATTTTTAAAATATGGAGAAGCCAATTGTGAGGAACAGAATCACAAGCTTTTTTATAATAATCGATATAGCTTGATAAGGCTCGATATCCTTGTGAACCTTTACACAGCCTTTTTGTTCCATATACATAACGTTAATTGTTTTACAATGATTTTCAATTTTAGAGGCCAAAATAGATGTAAAATTTCTGTAAATAGTCGGTTCTCGGTTTTGATATTCTAAAAATTTTCAGTTTTTGTATACCATAAAATAAATGCCGGAATAACTGAAGGATCATTCAATGCTTCATTACACCAAATAAGTAAAGGAATGTGAATTGACTTAAATTTTTTTAACCAGTAATTTTGAATGCCGTCTATTCTGACAATTTCCAATTAAAATAAATTTTTACAGTATTAGAAGAAATCACTATAATGCTATAAAATTTTCCTCCTGCTATTCTAAAAATGCAATTGAATGATCCTGGAAATTCTTGATTGAATTCATTATTGAATGATGATAGAAAAAGGATCGCTGGAATATGTCAAATATGCACTTTCATACTACCGATATGCTAAAAGTGGTAGCGAAATCTAAGTTAATGAGATCTTTATTTTTGTCAGACCATCTGTATCTCGTACAGAATGTTGCTTTTGCTTGTTTCATGTCAAAAGCTTTAGATGGGATTATGAAAGAAGCATCTATCCAAAATCATAGATTCAGAACTAATTAATTAACTTGTTAATTTGAATTTTTAATATTATAATTTCACAAGTTAAAAATTTATATATATTTAATTAAAATATTTTAAGTAAATTGAACGAATTAAACGACTTTATTACTTGATTTTCGAGTGCAATTTGTTATCCAAAAATACTTGTATAATATAAAACACACCATAGGCGGAGCTACCCTTATAGGTACAGTTGCCTTATTAGATACTAATTTAAATTTTCGATACGTTTCAGCAAAGAAAAATTATTTACGTCATGGAAACCACAACACATACTGGTTATGTATCCTATAGAATTTGAAGACGAGCATAATATGAGCTTTATCGAAATTAACCATAGTGCTAGAAAATACATGACAACTGGAGAGTTTAATCGAATACCTATTTTAGAAAACATTATTTCTGCTGATTATGCGCTTGAATATACAGATCATGAAGATTATGTAAAGTACTGGGTTCCACCTACGGATGTGATTCGACTCACAGAATATGACTTTTGGGAAATCAATCAAATTCCAACCGGCGAATTAGCTTTAATAACTGAAGCGGATGAAGAACTTTATAATGCTATAATTTTTACTGATCATTGGCTTTATTCTATAGATAATGACTACAATGACGACGATATTGATAGCAATGCCGATGATCAACATCCCAACTATAACGAAAATGAAGAAATTGATAACGATGATACAATGGATTATCTTTTCGAAGAAACTAATACATTTGATTATGAAACGGATACTGACTCTCAAGTTCTAGATTCCGATGATAACTGCAGTTATAATAGCAATGATACTATTGAATAATTTAGTTACTGTTAAAACAAGATATTATATTTCTATATGTTAAATTACACTGACTAACTTTTTGTTAGGTAAAAATTAATAAACAATGAGATAAAAAAAATATTGGTTATTTGCTTAATTTATGGGTTACTGTCAGTTAATTACACCCACGAATTGGGCTTTGATTTTTTTTCTATTAGAAAGAGGACAATTTTCTGAGCATTTTGAGACCGCACTTTGATGTGGATTATCCAGTAGTTTTCGAGAAAACGGCATTTGAAAATCAAAATTTTACATGCATTTTAGATAGGGAAATCATTAACATAAAAGTTCTATTGACGGTGCGTGCGGTGCTGATATAGTCTTAGTGTTGGCAGTCAGACGCGATTGTGACCCGGTCGGGAGTACACCGACCGTTGCTAACGAGTTTCACACCTTACGAGTTTCACCCCATTCGAGTAGCACCTTTGGCGTGGTGGTGCGACCTAGAGGGATGTTTTTAGCGAGTCAGCGTTCGTCAAAACGGCGCGTAGCGCCCGGAGCGGAGGAGACCGGAGCGGAGGGTTGCGGAGCGTCGGTTTTGACGAACGCAACCAAGGCACTCGAGATTCTAACCTAAAAACGAGTTCTGCGTTTATTTTTTAAATTATTGCATAATGTTGCGCAATACACCCGATGTACATCCCACAATGTCACAATCGCGTCTGTTTAAACTCGAAACATTCTTGCATAAAAATCTTCGTTTTCGTAGTATTTTATCGAATACTCTTCGATTAGTTTTAGTGCAACTTCGATGGAAATATTACACCACGTATCGGGTTTGCGTTTCTCGCAACCCCGCGAACGCTTATCGTCCGTCACACTATCCGCAGCTCTCTTCAAACCAAACGACATTTGTGGAGTAATTGGGCATGGTGCGACATAGTGCATTGTTTTAGTCGGATCAACTAGTAGATCTTGCGAAATCTCAATTGGCGTGTTGGGAATTATTGTCATATCGACGGCTTGGTTTTGACGACAACCAAATATCGGTTCGATACTGTAACATCCTGTATGATGTCGTCGTAGTACGCAGGACCGCTTAGACAAAAGTCACTGGATGACGGGCGAACCGCGGCAGTAGCAAACGCATACTCAGGGCGCAACGACGTAGTTGTGTAACATATAGGTAAATAAAGATTATTGCGGATATAAGACTTTTATTGACAAGCCCTATATTACATGGTGGCAGCGGTAAATAAACTACCAAAAAGCGTAGCGTGTGAAAATTTACAAAGTACAAGGCAAAATGCAAGATACGAGTGTAAAAATTCCAGCGGAGATGAGTTTCGACGGCAACGTAGCCGCAAACTGGGAGAAGTTTAAGAAAAAATTTGATTTTTATCTAGAAGCTGCAGAGAAAATGGACAAACCCGACAAACAGAAAATAGCGATTCTCATGAACATAATGGGAGAAGAGGCTGTCGATGTTTTGGAAACGTTCGAATACAATGCAGGTGAAAGTGCAGAAAGTTACCAAGACGTGATAAATAAGTTTGATAATTACTGCAAGCCTCGCAAGAACATTGTATTTGACAGGTTCAGATTCTTCTCAAGATCCCAGGAAAAAGACGAAACAATTGACAAGTACGTCACAGAACTGAAAAAGTTAGCAGCACCTTGCAATTTTGGAGACCAAACTGAACATTTGATTCGTGACAGAGTCGTACTAGGAATAGCAGACAAGCATGTACAAGAAAGATTGCTGAGAGATCCGGATTTGAAATTGTCTAAAGCTTTGGATCATTGTAGATCAAGTGAAGCGAGTAGAAAACAAATCATCGAGATCACAGGAGCAACGGGTACAAGTGAAGTTAGTGTTGTGAACGCACGGAAATCAAAGTCGGGGTTCCAAAGACAAAGTGAAAAGAACAAAGAAACACACAAGTGTAATAAGTGTAGTTTTAAACACAGTGGAAAAAACTGTCCAGCAGAAGGTAAGAAGTGCAGAAAATGCTTAAAGGAGGGTCACTTCGCCAGCGTCTGCAAAAATAAGAAGAGCATCAAGGAAGTACTTGAAGAGAGCTCGTCAAACGAATCAACGGACGACGAGCAGCATCGAGAAGACATCCTAGCAGTAACCAAATTAAAGCAGTACCAGGTCAACAGTATAGCATGGAAAGAAGCGTTAAAAGTTTGTGGTAAGAAAGTTTATGTTAAAGTAGATACGGGATCCGAAGCCAACATAATATCGGAAAATATTTATGATTCACTACCTAACAAAAAACCGCGAATTAAGCCCACCAAAACGAGATTAACGTCATATTCGGGGCATGCGATAACGACCAAAGGTAAATGCGCGTTAAAATGTGAACTAAAAGGGACACAAAGAGACGTAAAATTTTATGTAGCGGGAAAAAATTGCGAATCAATTCTAGGGCTGAGAGATGCGGCTAGATTCGGGTTAATACCAAATCGGGTAAACGCGATAAAAGACAACTCGGAGGTCGACATCATAAACGAATTCAAAGATGTATTTGATAAAAAGGCGTCGCGAATGAATTGCAAACCGTATCACATTACATTAAAAGAAAACGCAATACCAACGATTTCACCAGCGAGACGGGTTCCGTTGTCTTTAAAAAGCAAATTAAAGCAAGAACTTAAAAAGATGGTAGAAAACAAGGTATTGGTACCAGTAGAGGAGCCTACTGAATGGGTCCACCCGATCACGATAGTAAGAAAATCAAACGACTGCATTCGAGTCTGCATGGACCCGAGACCGTTGAACAAATTTATAAAACGCGAGCACTATGCCATGCCAACAATTGATAGTGTGTTATCTGAACTTAACGGGGCAAAATACTTCACGGTACTAGATGCACAGTCAGCGTTCCTCCAAGTACCTATCGACGAGGAAAGTTCAAAATTATGCACAATCGCAACACCCTTCGGAAGGTACAAATATTTGACCATGCCATACGGGGTAAGCAGCGCGAGCGAGGTGTACCAAAAGAAAATAAACCAGGTAATGGAAGACCTGGAGGGTGTTATACCCTATGTAGACGACGTTCTGATATTTGGAAGAACAAAAACAGAACATGACGAAAGACTAAGGCAGGTACTGACAAGAGCGCGAAAACATAACGTTAAATTCAGCAAATCAAAAATGCAACTGGCGCAATCTGAGGTCAAGTTCGTAGGACACAAAATCTCAGAAAAAGGTATCTCGGTCGAAAATTCAAAAATCGAGGCGATCAAAGTTCTAAAAAGTCCCGAAAACAAAAAGGAACTTCAACGAGTTTTAGGGGTATGCAACTTCCTAAGAAAATTTATACCAAATTTATCTGGAAAAACTAGCACATTGAGAGCATTGTTAAGCGACAAAACAGAATTTATCTGGGGAAGCAATGAAGAAAAATGTTTCCAGGAATTAAAAAAACTAATTTCCGAAGCACCAGTATTAAAATTCTATGACCCAAAAAAAGAACTTTGTATTTCAGTTGACGCGAGTGGAAAAGGATTAGGAGCGGTCATATTACAAGACAACCAACCAGTGGGTTATTCGTCATCAGCATTAACTCCGACCCAGCAAAATTATGCGTCGCTAGAAAGAGAACTTTTAGCAGTATTGCACGGGCTGACAAGATTCCATTTATATACATATGGAAGAGACGTGGTAATACAAACCGATCATAAACCGTTGGTAAGCATAATAAATAAACCTATGGAAACATTATCACCGCGGGTACAAAGAATGGTCTTGAAACTAATGAGATACAATTTCAAGCTAGAATATGTACCGGGCAAAGATTTATGCATCGCAGACACATTATCTCGTGACCCAAATACGACGAGAACAATGAACACAAATTATCTCGAAGGCAAAAATGTACCAGTAAATTCCATAATTTGCGCGTCAGAACAACGAATAAAAGAAGTTCAAAATTCAACCGAAAATGATCCGATAATGAAAGAAATCAAAAAATACATCAACCAAGGTTGGCCAATGCACAAAAAATCTGTAAGTACAGAAATCAGAAAATTTTGGGAAAGAAAGGAAGAATTGTACATAGCAGACAAAATTTTATGGCTAGGAAACAAAATAGTTATTCCACAAAATGAAGTACAAACCGTTCTTAAAAAAATACACAGTTCCCACCAGGGTGTAACGGCATGCCAAAACAAAGCCAAAGCACTATTATATTGGCCAGGAATGTCAAACGAAATTGAAAATTATGTACTAAAATGCAAAATTTGCCAAAAGTACTCGAAGTCGAACACAAAACAACCGTTAAAATGTCATGAGGCACCAAGTCTACCGTGGAACAAGATAGGTATGGACTTCGCTTACATAAACAACACCGATTATTTAATAATAGTAGATTATTTTTCTAAATTCATCTTGGTAAAGCAAGTAAATTCAAAAAATGCTAACACAATAACTACAATAATCGAAGAAACATTTTCATATTTTGGAATACCACAAGAAATTGTAAGTGATAACGGACCACCGTTCAATTCTCAAAGTTTTGCAGAATTTGTAAAATCTTACGACACAAAACACACAACATCATCACCAACGTACCCCAAGTCTAACGGACTAGCCGAAAGAGCGGTTCAAACCGTAAAAGGGTTGATTATAAAGACAGTGGCAACAAAAGGCAGCATTCCCAGTGCTATTTTAAATTATAACACTACGCCAAAAAACAAGTTGTTACCGTCACCTTCAGAATTATTACAAGGAAGGAAATTACGATCAGATTTATTGATGCCAAAAAGCGCGTTAGTTCCGAAATACGATTGTACCGGACCACACGAACAAATAAAAGAAAACCAAAGGAAACAAAAGAGGTACCACGACAAAATTTCGCAAGAATTATCAGAACTGGACGATGACCAAAACATCTGGGTGCAAAAAGACAAACGAAATTGGATACCAGCGAAAGTTTTAAATAAAGCAGCGGAGCCCGAATCCTATGAAATCGTAACGGAAAATGGAAACGTTTTAAGACGGAACCGAATTCATTTAAAAACAATGAGATCAGATAAAACCGAAAATGACAAAATAATAAACGCTAAAAATAAAGACGCGTCAAAGATAAACGAGTGCGATTTAAACACGAGCGACCGTAATAATATAATAAACAATAGTGACCGCGAACCGGAAGTGATAAGAGCAGAGTACAGTGAAAGCAAATCGATACCGGAAAATGACAATTTAAATACAAGTGTAGATAAGGAAATAATTGTAATTAGTCCTAAGAAACCTACAGTTATTGTAAATGCCAGGCCAAAAAGAGCGACATCGAAACCGGCATTTTTAAAAGATTATGTTACAAAATAAAAAAGCATTATTATGCTTGCATCTTTGAAATGAGCTTTATCTTCAAAGAATTTAATTCAAGTTTTGTAATTATATCACAATACTTTAGTTGTAATTTGTTCAAGTTCCATGTTCAATTGTTTAATTAGCTTTAAGTTCACTTCTGTTAAAAAAAAAAAAAAAAAAAAAAGGGGCATGTAACATCCTGTATGATGTCGTCGTAGTACGCAGGACCGCTTAGACAAAAGTCACTGGATGACGGGCGAACCGCGGCAGTAGCAAACGCATACTCAGGGCGCAACGACGTAGTTGTGTAACATATAGGTAAATAAAGATTATTGCGGATATAAGACTTTTATTGACAAGCCCTATATTACAGATACCTTTAAGTTGCGTTGCGGTACCATTTATTTTGGCGTGCTTGCTTACCAAGTATCGTCTGACACGTTTTGGAGCTTGCGAAATATTATTACCTGTAGGAATTGTCTTATCGACGACTAGGTTTTGGCCACAACCAAATGTCGGTTCGATACCTTTAAGGTGCGTTGTGGCACCATTTACTTTTGGATGCTTGCTTACCAAGCATCGTCTGGCACATTTTGAATCAGAAGCAAACATTGTTTCCGACGTGATAATATTTTGAGACATTTTGGGAAATATAGATAAATGATGCTTTTAAGTGAACGTAAGCGTATGAAAATGAGAGCGACAAAATTGATCGAAGTTTAAAAACTAAATTATATTTAGTCGCAATTTCCTATATAGTAGATACCCATCGAATCAACGGATCATCGACTAAAAGGATCAACATAATTTTGTCATTGTCGGACATGCATCCCTAACGCACCCTTAGACAAATAATTTTTTTTTTATATGAAATATATATATATATTTTTTTTTTCATAAAAAGGTGGTAGAAGCAGCAGTTTTCTTCGGTCTCTCGAATAGAGACTTCCAAGCCCTTCTACTCTAAAAAAACTAACACTCAAAATCTAAATTTGTTAAATTTAACAAACTAGTGAAAATCTAATAAGTATAAGAATTTTTTATAGATTTAAAGGATGAAGTGAGCATTCGAAAAATAGTTTCTAAGATCCAAAACAAAATCAACTATAATTTATTTATTCTTTATTCATTTTTGCATAATACATTTGCAGCATTGATGAAGAGATAAGATATAATAATACCTATCAATTTTTTCATAACATATGATTTTTAAGACCTTTGAGAACCATTGGTGCTACTATAGTTTCTACGTCATTTCCAAATAAAAGTTCCATATTGTTAGAGTAATTTGGAATAATGATATCATCGCGTATTGTCGGTAGTTTTTCAATCAATTTTTGAACATCTTGAATTGATGACATGGAATCATTGGAGGTGTAAATCATAGAAATAGGAACAGTTATTTCACTTAAATTATAATCTCTCATGATATTGCAAGTATCTTCTGAAGTAAGGCATTTTCCAAAACGACCTAAAATTATCAAAAACTTTTATTTTATTCTTTGAATTTTTTTATAACGGACTTACCGGTTGAAATAAATTGGGCGTAATTCTTTATTACTTTTGTTGATGTCCACTCTTTGCGGGTTTGCATCAAAGCTTTTATGACTGTCTAAAAAATATAAACTTACATGTTTTTTTCTAAAATCTGTAATTTTCTTTTAGCTTTTACCTTATTTATATTTTGAAAATTATAGCCATTTAATAAGTAAAATATATCTTGACACATTTTTGTTGAATCTTCATTAATTTCGGTACAGTCATGGTCACTTTGTTGACTCAATTCTTGGGAAGGAGTAAATTTGTCCATTCCTACATTTTTAATCAGCCACTGCAAATAATTTGTTATTAAATTAGAAATTTAAATTAAATTAAAAATTACTCCTTTGTGAGATAGATGTTGAGCCACGTCTTTGAAAATTACATTTTCTGAATGCTTCATCATTGCTATGGGTCCCAAAGAAATAATGGAAGAAACTTTATCGTTGTATTCGGGATGTTCACTCAACAAAATAAACATTAATGTAGATCCCTGCATGTGTCCTACATATTTTATAGTTTTTTCTTTGGTAATACGGAAAATTTCATTCATTATTGAGAGCAAATCTTGAGTAGCAAGTTCATGAAGCCTAAAATAAATGCAATTAAAAAATAGAAACGACAAGTCAATTGTTTTATTTACCCAAATTTCCAGAATAATGGATCCTGTTCAGATTTTAAAACAGAATGTTTAGATCCGTAAGTACTTCCTCGAACATTGCCAATGAAAACATCGAAGCCCTCATCAGCTAATCTATAAGCTAAACCATGTGAACGTCCGCCAATTAAAAAACTTTCAGCGTTGGTTAACAAAGCAGGCATTAATAAAACTACCGGTTTGCGGGATCGAAAGTTAGAATCAACTTGATCAACATTTTCATGACTATTTTCATCACTCATTGCTTCTATGGATCACCAAGAATTAATTAACTGAAGCTTTATCAAATTTATTATTTTTATTCTTACCATCATGAACTGTGCGATTGCTTCGCATTCGAACCAAATCTAAGAAATACCCATCGTTGGTTAAAACTACATGTTCCTGACAAGGATATTTGTTTTGTCGAATCATTTCGGTCTGAAAATTATAACATTGTGTTGTTAGAATAAAAATAAATAAATATATTAAATACCATGTTCCATTGTCCTTCTGAGGTTCCAAATAATCGACTTAAAAATGAAAAGGCACTCGAAGAGTGAATTAGAACACAAGAAATTAAAATTAATTTCAACATTTTGAAAACCAACGGCGCAGGATTATCAAACAAAACTATATTTATAAAATTTAGGCTATAATATTTATAGATTATTGATGCTTATATTGCATTAATGATATGCAAACTAATCGTTATTGCTTAAGTAATACAAGAAAAATTACAAATTTTTAATTTATTTCTTAAAATTTTAAAAAGTTTGTGCGGTATTTCTGACGTTTTTCTTAAATTTATTTGGGTCTAGGAAAATATAGCGATAATGCTGGATGTAAACAAATGTTATCTCGCAAATTAATATTTAATTGCTTTAGTAGGAAGTAATACTCCAAAATCAGCGTCTAATCGAAAGTGCATTGTTCCATATTATCACAAAATTGACCCCTCGCGTCATTCTACACGCGTGCATTAGTATGCACGCTTTAAATTTCTCTTCGATTGCAGATATTTTAAAAAATATCTAAATATTTAGAACACAATTTATACAAACACATGTATTAAGTAACCCTCTTAATTTTATTGTCGATATAAATTTATAACATGAGATTCTGTCATGATCGTTTAAATTATTGAGCGAATCTATTTCAAATTATGCAGGCTGTTTGGAACCTCGCGTTCCAGAATTTGTTTTTTGCTGAAATATGTTGTTGTTTATACAAAATGAGATGTGTATTTTTTATTTATCCCAAAAAAAGTTCTGTCACCCGATAGCGGCATTTCAAAATTTTGAAATAAATAATGTTCTCAAAAATTCTGTATATAGCAAAAGAAAATCGCCGCCAATTAGGTAATTTTATAACTTGTGGATTGATTTTTGATTCACTTACGTGGAACATCATTGGTACTTGATTATTAAAATTATAGAAATCCAAAAAATTTACAAAAAAAACTTTATTCTTAATAAATCTAACTTTTTTTAATTTAATATTTTGAAATAGTTATTTTTATCATTATAGGCTGTAAACTGAATTTGTATGTAAACTGCGGTTGATAAGAATAGCTTAAGTTGTAATACCCAAAGAGTGGTATATTTACGAATACACCCCATTCCGCCGCTTCTCATTTGGCCGCCTTTCCACTTCGCCGCCTTGCGAAGTAGCTGGAAAATGCCTTTAGTATCATGGGTTAAACCTATTGAAAGGTTACAGTATACCTGAAACATTGTACACATAATATTTGATTTGTTATTTTTTTGTGTGTTTCTTTTGTTATAAATAACGAATTCTTTTTTCATTTTGTAAATTCCACAAAATGGTGTTTAATTTTTTTTAAGGGGAGGATATTGTAATGTCTGGCGCATGTTAGATGGCGCAGTAACGAATATGGCGAATAAAGATATGAAGCATAATAAATTGTAGTTTGTAATAATTGAATACATTACAGACATTGTGGCCAAAAAACTGACCCTCAAAACAATCCCCAGCAAATTTCACCATCAAACATCGACCAAATAGTTATCCAAAAAATCACGACCCTCACAGAAACAGAAAATCCCGCTACCCTTAATATCCGAACCTCCCCAAATTTACCCTTAGACCCACCTGAACCAACTCCTGTACCCTAAAAACAAAATTCTCCTAGGGACTATCTGTCTGCAATCAAGAAGAATCCTACTCTTGTGCAGAAGAAAAAGACCTACAAGATCATGGTCTTCCCTGATGAGGGAAGTAGCATATCCTCCCCTCCGCTGAAGAAACAAAGAGGCAGCTTACAAGCATAAACCTCAAGGATCTCAAAATAAAACCCGATCGTGTTCTGATGGTCAAAAACAATGGGGTTCTTATCGAATCCTCAGACCTTTCTCTGACCTCCATTATTGACAACCCACTTCTTAAAAACATAAAGCTTACAGCTAAGACCCCCACTGCTACATGGCCCGCCATTAGTATTTTCATCCCCGAGAAAGACATTGCTCGCGAGCAGATTAAAGTCGCAATCGAAACGGAATTCTCAGATGCCGTCTGGTTGGTTGGTCTGGTTGGCTCCAAAGCATCAACCCTATCTTCTCTCGAACTTCTCCCTACAATAAGTGGATTCTTGAACTTCATCAGACAGTTAAAAAAGCTATCGACAAACCCCAACGTATCCCGATCGGTTGGAAAACCTACCGATTCCAGGACTACATTAACGTCACTAGGTGCTACAAATGCCAGAGGTATGGACACACCACCAAGTACTGTAAGTCAGCTCTGACCTGTGCTTTCTGTGCTGGCACTGACCATACCTCTCGGGACTGTAGCATCCAAAACGACTCTTCCAAGCACCGTTGTGCAAATTGTAGAGCGGGCAGGCTACAACGTCCTAAATCACTCCACAGGTTCCAACCAATGTAGAATATACAAGTTCAGACTCCACGAGCAAGCCAACTCTTTGATAAATGCCAACCTCCAGTCAGAATCAACTTAAAATCATGCATGTGAACCTCCGGAACTCGGAGGCGGCCACGTGCCATGCCCAGCATGTGGTCGACAATTCACAGACCCATCTCTGCTTCTTCCAAGAGCCCTACTGCTACCTCTCCAGGAGACAGTTCCGACTTCCTTTCTACCCCAATTCCCGAACTGCTTCAATCTCTAACAATAGATTCCTTACCTGCGCATACATCAATGAAAAACTTAGCCTTAATCTGACATACACCTTTCTTCGACATTTATCCACTCCGGCCATCACAACTATCTCGGTGACAGTAGGCAAAGCAACCCCAATTACTCTAATTGGGGTGTACTTTCCTCTTTCTGACGATATTCTCCCGCATCTTGACGACATCAGAAAATCCATTGAAGCGAGGGGTGGATGCAAGACCTACATTTGTGGGGATTTCAACTGCCGTTCACGAATGTAGCATGATGAGGTCGCCAGCAATGCCCGTGCCCTCGCTCTAGAGGAATTCCTTATTCAGACCAATCTTCATATTTTTAACCTCCCCAACGACACTTTCACTTTTGAAAACTGCCGTGGGAGAAGCAACATAGACCTCACTCTAGGCACTTCTGACCTCATACCATGCACTTCCAACTGGGAGATTTAACCCTCAATTTACTTCACTGACCACCGCGCAATCTCTTTCGAACTAACCACCTTATTTTCAGGATATTCAATCATTAAAATCAGAAACCCGGACACAATATCTGCCGAAAAACTGAAAGAAGTTCTGAAGCCATGGTCAGACAAAGCCGAACAAGACACGGCCACCCTGCGCACGGCGGAGGACATTGACCAGTTGATCGATAGACTTCACACTAAAATTGACGAAATTATAAACACCCATGCACATCTCAAGAAGAACTACATTGGCAGACCAGATTGGTGGAATGACAATGTAGAACGTTCAAGACTGAAATATCACAAACACAAAAACAGGCTCTATAACAACAAAGACGAAACATTGAGACAACAATTATACGTTAAAATGATAACAGCCAGGGAGAGCTTCAAGGATAAACTCAAAAAGGCAAGGGATCTGAGTTGGAAAAACTTCGTCAATAATGACCTCACAAAATAATAACCCATGGGGAATCACTTCCAAATTAGCTTCAGGAAAACTTCGCAGAAACAACATTCTCACCACCTTCAAACACCCTTCAGGTACAGACACCCTTACTCCTGAAAACACACTTAACTTCTTAATCAATGGCCTCCTACCCGACGACGACAAAAGTACCGACGCACTGGTGGATCAAACCATGAGGTCGGACTTTGAAGAACTCCGGTGGGTAGACAACTCTGAACCCATCACCCCGATCACGATAGAGGAGCTAAACGAGGTTGTCAAAAATACCCAGGCCCGCAAGGCCCCTGGGTTTGACAACCTCCAAGGCTCCTTTTTCAAGAAACTCTACATCTTTCTCGACCAAACCATTCTTGGAATCTTCAATGCCTGTTTGAGGATTGCCCATTTTCTTCAGAAATGGCAGAAAGGGGTACTCAGAGTACTCCCAAAAGCCATGGATGGGGATATGGGTAACCTCAAAAATTATCCTCAAAAAGACCCTCCTTTCAGTCTTCGGAAAACTATTCAAAAGACTCATCCGACTTCTCCAAACTCAGACCCCTTACTACTCCCTGAGGCAGTACGGCTTCACCGAAAGCAGGTCCACCGTCACGGCCCTGTGAAGCTACCTCAGGGATGTGAACCAAGAGCACAACGTTCGTACTAAGCCCAAACACCATTTTGTCGCTGTCATATTTTATAACATTTCTGGCGCCTTCGACCATCTATGGTGGCCCGCCCTTTTCCATGCCTTAGCAAAAAAGGGCGTCCCACATAGACTGAAACTTATCATCAAAATTTACTTCAGTAACCTACTAGTCACCCTAAATGCCGGACCCATTCATGTCTGTAAGCGTTGTTCTAAGGGCTGTCCCCAGGGATCCGTCCTTGGGCCAACTCTGTGGAACACGCTCCTTGACCATTATTTGAATAGTGAAGACCTACAGGAGGAAGTAGGAACCCTAGTGGATGCATACGCAGATGATATTAGGACGACAGTGACGGCTTCCTCCAGGCTAGAACTAAGGGCTAAGCTACAAAAGAACGTTGACAAATTCCAGAAATGGTGCACTAGTATGAAGCTCTCCCTGTCTGAATCAAAAAATCATGTGTCATTATCCGACTCGTGTTCACAACAATGACCTCCAAATTAAGCTGAACGGGAAGAACATCCAGGTTGTCAAGGAGTTTAAATACCTTGGCATTATGATCGACGACCAGCTAACGTTTCAAAAACACGTTAACTATGCTTGTGACAAGGCCCAAAAACTCATAGTCAACCTGCAAAGGATGGCTAAGAGCAGCTGGGACCTTGACACAAATAAAAACATGAAAACCATTTACAGGGACGCTGTGGTCCCCATTATTGCGTATGGCCATGAAATATGGGGCCATAAAATTGAAAACAAGAATATCCGTGCTGAGCTGCTATCAACCTACGGCCTTAGCTGTAGGATGATAGGCCGAACCTACAGGACCGTCTACGCCCTCGCAGCCGGGGTAATCGCTGGAATCCATCCTATCGATCTAGAAATAAGACGATTGGATACTTGGAAAAAAGTTAAAAAAGGACTCCAACCTGCTTTCCTCGACCAAAACCCTATAATTGCGACAAATTTCAAGTTTAAGACCGAAATCAAGAAATATATGATGAATCAAATAATGGAAACATGGCAAAAACGTTGGGAAGAAACGGAAAATGGCAGGTTCACTTTCCGCTTCATTCCCATAAAGCAACAATTGCTCTCTGATTATTGCTACAATGCCACTTGCTTAATCGTATATGTTATTACACGTACTAGCTAGCTGTGTTACTTAAAACGCAGTTCTCGAGAAGCGTGGTGTTTCGAAAAACCTCGTGGATTCGTAACCATGTACTCAGATATCTTATCAGCTAAATGAAAAACCTGATGTTATGTGGACGCCAGTCAATACTAATAAAACCTGAAGAAACGAAGAGTCGTCTTATCGTAGAAATACAAATAGAAAGAAAGAGTTGGCGACAATGTTTAATTAATTCACTAGTCTTACACAGAACGTACACATAAGGATCAAGATAAGCTGGTATACAATTGAAGATTATAATAACAATAAACAAAATAAAATATATAAGGCAAGGTAAAATACTGACATCCACCTGAGGGGTAAATTCAGTTATGTAGCAAAAATACAATTGATCATCCCTGAGGAGGATAAATCAACAAAACGAAGTTATGCTCTAGCAGAAATTAATTGCACACCGGAATTCATCATCCCGGTTATAATTGATATTAAAAAAACAGAACCAGAAATACAGCATCATTAATAAATAAGTAAATGTATCTCTAAGAGCCTTACCCTGAATGCAATGCTACCAATTTCACGACTAGGCAAGTGTCTCTCCTTCGAATTCAATATCCTTACTTCATCATTACGTTGGTCCACCATCCAGGAATAAAAGTCTACAAAATAGAGAACACAAAATACTTATTAAAAAATCAACATGCTTGCCATTTCCAAAACTCATCAATAGAGAAAGTGTGACTGCAAATTCAAATTAATCTCTACTATCGCATCTTCATAAACCAAACATCTGCTGAAAGTCGAAGTCTCGCATCCCAACAAAACATAAATCCGTGTCTAGGATCGAACGGAAACGTAACAACCAAAGTCTCGAAGTCTGACTCTTCAATATCATAATCTCGACCCCTTAGGCGCAAACGAATTCATAAGGAAAAGCCTCTTACGAATTTTACAAAAATATAACCATCGGCATCGGAACCAAACAACAAAGCAAATCATTCCTCGGGAAATTGCTACCAATAATTTCATCCACTTCACACCTTCCAACAGATGGGTATTCAAAACTTAAGCCATCGCAACATTTACAACCATATGTTGAATACGGAAAAGATCTACAATTCTGATAAACTCACAATGTGCGACGACCATATTTATATTTCCAAACGAATAATTAATTAAAGAAAAATAAGTTAGGGCAGTGAAAGTTCCCCTAGTGAGCAAAGTCCACAGCGTCGGATCGCCAATGTTGGCAGGAGACGTGGGGTGGACTTGAGAATATCAATTCCCAAACGACGTTCTAAATCGCTCACATCCGATAACAAAAGTCCTTCAAGACAGCCAATAAAGATTTAGCATTTGATTGGCCACAAACCCAAAATACCCCACAAGCAACAATCAATGAAGATGAGTTGACATCACCCCACATAGAAAGATTGTACAGTGATTATCTTGCTGCGGTAGAAAGATCCATTCTCGATAAATCTATGAGAGAAACATCAGGTAATCCCAGTTTAGACAACCACTCGAAAGCCGATGAATCTATTGCGATTCTCGATGTAACAACTAAAACTACTCAATTAACACCTTTGAAACTAACATCTGTTTCCAACGCTATGCATATGTTTGAAATTTCATAGGGTCTATTGCATTTACGTCATTTAATTTATTCATCTATAATTTAATATAAACAGTTAGACAATTTGTTTTTAAATGCATTTATGAAAAATTAAAGCGAGGCTTCAAGGATGTTTTCGCGTTCAATTTCAATTTTAATATTCTATATATAGGCAATATTATATATCTTGCCAACACCCAATTTATTGGATTATTGGATAAAAGAATTATTTGTTTCTCTTGCGACCACATAGTGAAAATGAAAGGAGGCATTGCAACTGAAAGGGCTCATAGGTTGATGTAGCAAGTCTAACCTTAAGAAGATTAACTTTAAAATTAAAATCTAAAAGATTTAGCTTAAGCTACTCGCGGTGTTAGTGTTTTGAAATACAGCAAACTAAAGAATTTATAAATTCAGTGAGGAGCAGTAGCTTATACAATTTATTTGACGATTCTTGATTTTTATTTGACCTTTTTTGAATTTTTATTGACGCTTTCTGAACATCAGTTGACAAATACTCTGAATTACAGTTGACGTTTTCCGAATAGCAGTTAATGTTTTCGGAATTACTGTTAGAAACAAGGCATTTACTTGCAATAATTTTCATATCCACATATAACTTATGTCTACGTAAGTTGTAGATTTTTGTTGTTTTGTTGATTGGAAATGCTTATGATTTTTTTGTTTTTGAAGGTTTTATTGTTTTTTTTGCAAATTAAAGTATAAATTATTAAATTTTTTTAAAGCTAAGTGTGAAAAATTATATCCTTTTAAAAGTCTTTTATCAGCTGATAAACATATGTATAATAAAATAATGTACAATGCATAATTACACTGAAGTTTTTTTTGTATTATAAAATTAGTGATGCGATTCTCTAAAAATTATATTATATACCGCAAAATATCAAAAGATATACAAACATAATACGACTATGCTGATATTCTTTTATCAAATGAAAATAACATTTAACTTTTTTCTGATTTGTATCTTGATTATAACCGTTGCTGATATAGTTCCTAGTATATTGAATATAATAATACAATTAATAATAATTAATCGAGTAACTAATACTATATTAAATATTATATACTCGGTTTTGCAGAAGTCCAATCAGGTTCTACTGCCACTAGTAAAACATCCCTTGGACATATCGATGTACCTCAAAACAAAACTGGTACTTATATGCGGATGATACTCCTATCTACGCTCATTTACTCTACAAACAGGTAGATGCCAACAAAGTAACAAAAATAAAACCTTTATTTTTTAAAGTTGGATATCCTAATATAATTTTAATTTAGAAATAAAATTTTTACAGTGATATTACACGAGAATTCCGAGTTTATTTGCACGATCTACACTTCAGCTGCAACAGTAATTGCTTATTGTAATCAAAATTTAATTGCTCAAGTCGGTGCATTTTGTAGTTTTACTGTTTACACGAATAAATAAATATAAAAAGTTAAATTTTATATTCTAATTATATCTAAACGGCAGTGCGCTTTTGCGAAGTTTAGATATCTTAGCTTATAAACAGTGCAACCTTTTACTGACCAAGAAACTACAATTAAAAAAATTTAATACTGTAATACAATATGTATTAGTTTGGAAATTCACCACTGAAAGAACAAGGCGCTGTCAAGATGTGCAATGGTTTGCATAACTGGCAGGTTACTGCGGTCATCCAAGTTCCACTTTGCTTAGGTTTAACGTAACTCGAAATAACGTCAATTTTTTAAATCAAAAATTTTATTTAAAAAATAAAATATACCACACAGTACATAATTAAATTAAAGAAATAAATTCTAGTAATGTCACATACACATGAAATTGTTAACATCTATTTTATTTACATTTAAAGAAATTGATGCAACGTTGTCATCGATGCTAAAGAACCTTGGGAGGTGGGATCTAATCGAATTTTATAAAACCTTTTCGATGTCGTTCAATTATGGGATAAACCTTCTCAAATGCTTGTCGAGTCATTTCCATATTTTTAGCACCTGTTATTATAACTTTTCTATTTTCAAATACCTTTGCACATATTTTACCAATTCCCGTTTTTAATGTCATTCCTGGAAATTTCACTTTGTTGAGTACACTTCCTTTAAATTCCCCATTACGATCGACTCCGCTATTTAAGCTTTCTAAATCAACAATAAACGGAAGTGTATAATGTGATACCACATTTCGAACTTTGAAATGTTTAAATTTGACAGGATATCCCAATCTTTGAATTATCCTTGCATATTTTCTGCAAGCTATCCTCGATGATTGGATGGAATTGGCACCCGTGCATACAATTTTACCAGTGCCAAATATTAAAGCTGTTGATTTTGGATTTTTAAGTTTCATTATGAGACCCGGAAAAGTTGTTCGATCAAAATATGTGTTTCGCAGGTGATTCACTCGGTCTAAATTGATTTCGCAATTTAAGTTGAACGTTGCTGTTACGTTTGCAACTCTCGGTGTTGCAGAACGAAAGTCAAATTCACTGTCTGAAACATAATTCGATTCTTCAAGAACCATAACCCGTTTACGTATTGATTTTTCAGTTTTGTTTATAATTTTCGGTTGAACTGTACCATCACTACCAGGTTCAGAATGGGAATCATGCAATCCTGGCTGAGGCGTCAAAACGTTACTCCTAGGTGGATCTTGTAATTCTGATTGTAGGGAAAGCAAACCAAACAAATTTTCTGGATTTTCAGTCAAAATACTGTTGAATTCCTGTTGATCAAAAGTTAGTAATAAATCAGACAGAAATATTGATGAATTCAGCGAGGAGCGGTGTCTTACCTGAAAATCGTCTGGCGAATTTGCCATTAAATCAAAAAATTCTTGGTAAACCCTTGAAATCATTCTGTTATTTTCGTCCATAATATCACAGTAATTAATTGTTATTTAATATTTAATTCTTTTGTATTTACAGTGATGTTTCTGGTTATTTTACATTATGATTTGATAATACTATATTATATAGAATTATTGTTTTGATTGGTAATGCTCACAAGTGGTGATTATCGTCTAAGTCAGCGGTTCTCAATCTTTTTTGTTTTGCATTTTCATAAATTTTTTGAAGAAATCGACGAAAACGATAAGACATATAGAACGAAGACAAAAGGAAAAATTATTTTTTCAATTTATTGAGGATGGAATTTCGTTCAATCATTTTTGACCAATTGAAAGTACCCACATCAAAACCTCCCATTAGTAATTTTGTGGATGAAAAGTTTCTCTACTAAAAAGCTTTTTTGAATAAAATAATAGTTAGAGCTGTGCAATTGGTTTTAAAGATAAAAAGAAAAAATGTTAAAAAGCATTTAATCCATGCATTTTTTCACGTTTAAATTGGTTCATTAAATGCAGATTTGATATGCAAATGTTAAGAAAATGGAAATTAGAGACCAACAGTAAAACGAGAATTTTGAATAACCGACTAGGTGCTGCTGCATTTGATTTATTAATACGAAGAAAAATATTAAAGCGCGAAATTATTTTCAAACATTTAAATTTTAATTAAAAGTCGTGGAAAATTATCGGGGGCGTCGTCCTCGAATTTAAAGAAGTTCTTAGCGCGAAATAATCTAATTTGCGAAAAATACATGTTATTTCAATTTTTAAATTGGATGGATTGCAGTGCTATCTATAATATATAATATAACTCAATGCCGAGCAAGCTCAATTTTTGCTTGAAGGAATGAATAAAGCTTCGAATACTTCTACTCTCTGGTTTGCCGAGAAAAAGCAATTTTCTAACATTAAATTCTAAATTTATGAGGTTTTAGGTTTCTCAATCTACAATTGGCATTAATTTACATATCATTTTCCAGTTAGACATTTCCTTGTTTATCTAGGACTAGGATTTCTAAGATATGTTGACATTTCCGCTTTTGTATTGTGTTTGTGTGGCGACTGTGCCTACAAATTGATCAAGCTAAATTTAAACCAATCAATTTGTTTGGGGAGCAGGGTTAAGAGCACTTAATATTAAGGTGCATTTCGCCAGCCCCCCCCCCCCATTTCGAATTTTGGATCCAACATAGTCTAAATCGTTTGTACCTCGTTTGTACCTGTTTGTACCTTCCTTATTTTCGTTTGTACCCATTTTGTTATTCAGATATTTCGAAATATCTAAAATGGGCATTTCCCCAGCCCCCCCCCCCATTTTGAATTTTGAATCAAAAATAGTCTAAATCGTTTGTACCTGTTTGTACCTTCCTTATTTTCGTTTGTACCCATTTTGTTTTTCAGATATTTCGAAATATCTAAAATGGGCATTTCCCCAGCCCCCCCCCCATCTTGAATTAGGCTTCTATACAACGTATAGGAAGAAGCCTTATGATCTAGCTCCGTGTCCGTCTGTCCGTCTGTCCGCATAATTCAAAACCAATCAGAACGCACGTTCTTAAAACAATTTTACTTCATATAGAATATTTTTAGATTGGTATTAATTATTCAGATTATTTACATATATATTTTTTAATCCGATATTCTTATTTTGTATTTTTAGAGTAGGTATTTTACGTGTTTCTAATACGGTATTCGGTACGTGTTTCGGGTATTTTAATATTTCATTATGAATTGTGTTTTATTTGTGGTTTGTAAATTGCAAATATTTACCTATAAAGGTCGAAATAAAAAAAAAATATTAAAATGTTAGCGTTTTCCTTATATAGTAAAAAAATCTACCTAATTAAAAGATTAAGGCATTAAAAATTGGAATAAAATAAAGCCCAAATAATTTAACCTACCGAAAAAGTAGATGTATAGAAGCCTAAGAACTGTCGCAAAAGCGAGTTCCACCTTGTTTTGAATCAAAAATAGTCTAAATCGTTTGTACCTCGTTTGTACCTGTTTGTACCTTCCTTATTTTCGTTTGTACCAGTTTTGTTTTTGAAATATTTCAAATTTTCTAATAATGACATTCTGCTAACCCCCCCCCCGCCCCGAATTTTTAATTTTGGTTATAAGATAGTTTTAATGGGCTTAAATAAGAGAATAATCTTTTTGCACTTAATCCCTTAATCCCAAAATAAACAAATTTAATTTTGGGTTGGCAAATAAACTTATATTATTTTCAACTTCTTACATCTGACTGTTTTTCAAAAACAGTTTTTCAAAAACAGATTTAAAAAATCTGCACTGTAGTACTGAGAACCTTGTGAGTGTGGATGTTTTCCAATTTTCAATGTAACACGATCGAAAATCAATTCTCGCCTTGTTCTCCGATGCTATTCTCGCCGAGATTCTGTGTGGGTAAGTTAGAAGGATTACTGAACCCGACTTGGCATAGAGCCTGGCTGTTAGAATTGGGAGAATGGTAGGAAGGGCATTTGGAAGAAGAAAGAGGAAGTGGAGGGTTGCAGGTTCAGGAGCAGAGTAATAAAATAAGAAAAAAAAAACTGGCTACTGATGAAAAAAATAGAAATTATGCTTTTATTCGAATACGTCGCCTAATAGTTAACGTACGCGAGAGTGAAATGCGTAGAAATTGAATTGAGAATAGAGAAGAGAATAAATGAGAGCGAGCAATACCGTGGAGAGACATAGGTAGCACGAGTGAGCTTAGGCCATGTCCCTTACCAAGTAGTACACTCCAATAAACAAACACGCTACCTTATATTTATCTTCATATATCGCACTATGAGAACAACATTAAGTAAGTGAAACAAAGTAACTTACGAGATAAACGCGTTTGAAAGTTCAATATTTGTTTGTTTCTTATTCTCTATTTTCTCCTTCAATAAAGAAGGAGAATCAAAAGAAGTTGCAAACATCAAATATTGAACTTTCAAACGCGTTTATCTCGTAAGTTACTTTGTTGCACTACGAACATATGGAATCACTGTCATTTGTCCGAATTCTATTGGCCGATAAATCATATGGCCGACACATCATTTGGCCGACAGATTATTTGGCCGACCAGTTTTTGGCCGACACGCAGTTGGCCGACATAAATAGTTATGCCATCTATTTACCAGAATGAGATCAATCCCAGAGTATTTTCTTTAAATATTATAAAATAAACATAATATCTTCCTTAATTTCACTTTTAACGTTAATAGATACCAAAAATTCGATCTAGCTTCTCATTGGGTAACAATTAATCTTACGTACGATTATTGTGGGGAGGGGGGGGGGGGAATAAATTTCCTTATTTTTTCTTATTATGGTATAGACTATAGAAGAAGTCGAAAAGTAGAAAAAATGTCTTACGTAATACATGAACGGCCCCTAAGCACATCAAATATTGGTATAAATATAAATGATTGCCGCCAAATAACTGTGGGCCGAATGACTGTCGGCCAAATGAGTGTCGGCCAAATGATGTGTTGGCCAAATGATGTATCGGCCAAAAATATTCGGCCAAATGACTGGATACCGAACATATGATCTTGTGAGCCAAAAGGCTCAAATAAGTGACCTTGCCTATTCGATTTAAAATCTGAAAATAATAAAGAGGTGAGTATGGGTCTCTAAAAAGATTAATGATACTTAGGTTCTGGTGGAGCTGGTTGCTCGTGGGTGATCCAGGGGCCAGGGGCATAATGAACAAGGCTCGTCCTTGTTTCCTGTAATAAAAGGGGGGTGAGAGATTTTCCTGAAAAATGAACGATACTTATGAGTTCGGTGGTGCTAGGATGCTCAGAGGTCTCTTATGTAGTGGAAAATCTTCGGCGTTGTATTTCCCCAGGTTGGAGACCAGGGGTGTATCGCTGTCTTAGCTTCTGTCATAAAGTTTCTCCGTTAGCTTCCTGATCAACTCACTTAGGAGCTCTATGTTGGCTTCGACTTTAATATAACGGTTTGGCTGCATCAAAAAGACGCCTGATGACTTTCGCAAGCAAATGATTTGGCGCGAAAGTTGCTCAGCTTGGGGCTGAATCACTGTCATTTAACCGAAAATTATTTGGCCAGATTCTATTAGCCGACATTTTATTTTTTGGAAAATAAATAAATTATATTGCTTTATTTAAATCATACTAAAAATAGATATGGGGCATTCCACGCCAAATCGACCACTTTTGAACCCGACCCCTTTCGATTTGGCCGAAACTTTTTTCTCGTTTTCTACCCCACCCCAAATATTTCTCAGAATTTTTTCAACTTTTTTCACCCAACCCAACAAAAGTTATGAATTTTTCAAAAATTTGGCTACTTATATTTGGCTATTTTTTCAAATATTCATAACTTTTTCAAAAATTGACTAAATCCAACGTTCTTTTTTTTAAATTTTTCAGTTTTGAATGTACTATTCAGATCAAAATATGAAAAATTTTTTCGATGTTAGGTTCCATGAAATTTTTCAGTTTTTTGAGAAAAATCATCAATTTTTCAAATTCCGACACTTTTAATTTTTGATTTTTTTTTTCTTAAAAAAAACTTCAACTTATTCTGCAGTTAATGCCGCTAAACCCAGAGTGGGCCGACTCTGCTTTCTATTTTTTTTTAATTGAAAATTTTTTTTGTTTATTTTACCACAATCTAACTTTGTTTTTATAATAAATAAAATTTAAATAAATATATCTTAAATTTTTTTTACTTTATTCGTAATCTTAACTAATGATTTATAACTGAAAATAATTTTTTATTTAATTATCTTGGTCGCCGTTTAAATAATTTATAGACTATGATGAACTCTTTTGAATTAGATAAATTTCTAACAAACATACATAGGCTGCTAAAATCATAACCAGTCCTTTTTGCCTGTGCCATTGCAATGTTTGTTTATTTTACCACTATCCAACTTAAATAATTAATTAATTAAATAATAAATTAAATTTAAATAAATATATCTATAGTATGTTATAAATGTACAAATTTTCCTTAATGAGAAGATTTTTGAATAGTTTTAAATTAATTTGATGAGATTTTTGTCAATTTATACTACCACAACAGTGATTTTGGAATGCCTGCTGAATGGCATTTTTTGGCGATTGCTCATGGAAAAGGTTCGTGTGATGGAATTGGTGGTACGATCAAAAGAGCAGCTGCGAAAGCAAGTCTTCAACTAGCAGTTGATAAACATAAACCACACCTTACGAGCTATATGCATGAGCTTTTGCACCGAATAATCTTCCAACTACATATAACGGTAAAGTTTTCGCCAGAAGTGGATTATAATAAAGCTGTAAACGACCTAAATGACCGATTTTAGAAAACGAAAACCATTGCAGGAACTCAGCAATTGCACTTACTGCTTGTACAGTATGATACCAGACACAGATATATTAGAAATTCTTTTTATTATTCTTTTATAAATTCCTTAGATTATTATTAGAAATTTTTCTAATTCAGAGGAGTATACAGTCTGTAAATTATTAAATCAATCAATCAATCAAAATCAAAAGCCTCATTTATACCCGAAGGTGTTGAGGTGTCCCTTATCTCTTTTAATATAGTGGCATTTTCATTTATAAATTTCCGCCACTCTCTTCTATCTAGTGTCATTTGTTTTGCCTCGTTCCATGTTTTCCCCATCTCTTTTAGTATCTGTCCAATGTTATCGTCCCATGTTTTTGCAGGTCTGCCTCTTGTTCTCTTCCCCGCTGCTTTTGCCTGCAACCTGCCACACATTTCTCACTGGCATATCATCTCAGTAGATTGTCGATTACTTTCCTAATTGCTGGCTCTACTGCTAGTTTATCCCTAATCTCTATACGTTCACTCTATCCAAAATTATTTAAACCACCAAGAATAATGACATAAAAAATTATTTTCAATTATAAATCATTAGTTAAGATTACGAAAGAAATCGAAAGGGGTCGGGTTCAAAAGTGGTCGATTTGGCGTGGAATGCCTCATATACATAATACGAAATATTCAAAACAAAATATTTCTAAGATCCATTTGGTTTAAACTGAAGGTTATCTACGACGAGCTGAAATCTACAACAAGTCCTTTGAGCTTGTCCGCCAGTTTGACGTACTTTTTCTTGGGAGGATTGGGCTCGTAGCCTGCAATATACTGGAGCAAGGCTGAATTCAACATTACCTTGCTCACGTTTGAGTCACTTCCAAATTGTGGGTATTTGACAAGAAAAAAAGTAAGTAGACTTACTTCGAGAATGAGGTCAATCCCAGTCTTTTTCTTTAAATATTATAAAATAAACATAATATCTTCCTTAATTTCACTTTTAACGTTAATAGATACCGAAAATTCTTTTGACCCAATTCGATCTAGCTTCTCATTGGGTAACAATTAATCTTACGTACGGTTATTGTGGGGGGAAAAATAAATTTCCTTGTTATTATACGGAGGAAGTCTAGGAGTAGAAAAAATGTCTTACGTAATACGTGAACGGCCCCTAAGCACATCAAATATTGGTATAAATGATTGCCGCCAAATGACTGGATACTGGATGAGCAATTTACACCACCTGAACTTGATACTGGGATCGAGGGTGCTACTATTCGCGATAATTGAATCTAGCGCTCAGAAGGCTCTTTTTGCACGGTTGCTGATCAAGTCTACGTGTTTCACCCACGGGAGCTGCTTGTCCAGGATGACTCTGAGGTACTTGATTGATGAAACCCAGTAGTCTTCTTGCCGAACATAATCAATCTTCCCATAGACGCTTTGCAAACATAACAGCCGCACTTTTTTACGAATTTACTTCAATACGCCAAGTGCAGCACCAGGAAAAATAAACACTCAAGTTTTTACACTTGCGTTACGATAGAAAAGGTTTATTCAATAAAAATTCAACAGACACATTATTAAACAAATTTTATTTAATCATCATCATCACTTAAATTTACAGTAGTATTTTTAACGTAACTATTACCCTCATTAACCCATGTACTTTTAGCATGCCAATTCGATATGAATTCATCAAACGTTGAGTTAAGTACAAAACCACATACATTTTTAAACCAATGAACTACAACTAGTAAATAGCAATCATCCATATCAGTTATTTTTACAGGAGAAGGTGACCGATTAATAACTAATTGACATAATTTATTTAATTCGGCCCATTCTGGTTCAATTACATTTGTACTTTTGTGTTTTCCAAAAGCTTTATCGATTTTATTAACGTATTTTTCAATAACTATTTTATCAATTACATCATAGAAAAACCGTAATTCCGCGCATAGCTCTCTCCTAATGTAGCGTTGCACAGTGCGCTCAACTGAAGAATCGTTAATGGTAAGAAAAGCTTGTCCAGCTAACAATGTTATTATGGCTTCAACACCTAACCACAAATTATCAGGATTAAGTCTTAAGAACCAAGGTGCCGGAAGTTCAAGCATTTCTGCTATACCAAATCTGTAGAGAGCATTAATGGTTTCTGCAGTTTCTTTTATGTTTGTTGGGTGAATTAAAGTATGATAAGATTGTATATCGACAGATTTTTCCGAATTTTTTATCAATTCTGTAATTTCTCCTTTTTGTTCTTCAGATGATATCTTAAAAATTCATTAATACAAAAATCATCATTAAAAAAATGTTAAATTACCTGACTCAAACTCCTACAGAAAAAACGTAAAACGCACAGTAATCCGCCATAGGCGAGGGTTTTGGTTTCATAGTTCACAGCTGGTGGTACCCGAAAGTCACTTTCGATAAGTATATTAAAATTTAGAGGTTTATACATATCTAATAAATTTATAAATGATGGGTTACATCGAGTGAAGAACATGCAAGACCATGTAATAATTTCAATAAACCTAAAAAAAAATTACATTATTTTCGATTTTCGAATAGTTAACAAAAAAATGTGCGTAGTACAGTAAAAGCCGCTTAATGTGATCACAGATAATGTTATCAGTCGGATATTGTGATCATTTTGACTGGGAACCGATCGCTTTAATTAGTTTACATACAAAAACCACCGGATAATGTGATTAAAGAGCCGCTTATTATTATCACTTCCAAGGAATTACCAACACAATAATCTCTTTTTCTAAGTATCTTTTTCTGATTTGTCATTGAAATTTTATATATTTTTACAAAACACGTCACTCATTTTAATTTCTATACAAAAACTAATGAAGTTTCCCGTTTCATGGGGTGTTTCTATTTTTATTTTGCTAAAAGAGAACTTCGCTTTATGCATTTTAATTTACAAGTTTAGTTTATTCTTGCTTTCCTTACGATATTGACGAAAAAGCGAAAGATCTCTTGGTAAAACAGAAGGTGGAAATTATCGAAAATAGTCAATAGAAAAAAGTCAACCGAATATGTTCAAATCAGCAGAGTGTCAAGAATATCCTCCCAGGAGACCATTATTGATTATATTAGTACCCGTGATCGTAAGATTACCAGAATAAAGTAAAGGGCAGCTTTAACCAGACATTGTAAAGTATTTACCGGAGCATTTAAGTATTTGAGTATTTAAAAGACTTACACATCGCAGGTATTGATGAAATGTCTCTCTGGGACATCAGTTTTAACAACAATTTTTGATAAGTTAGGTTTATCTTGTGTAAAAACCAGAATTTTTGGTCTCAAAATAACTCCAATACTTGAATTCAACACTTGTTTTATAGATATCTGTAAAAAACATAACAATCATTTGCGATTTGTAATTTCTAAAAACATACCAAAATATTCGTAAACGAAGTAGGATCTTCCATATTCCACTCAGCATAATACCGTAAAGCATCATAAAGAAAATGAAGAATTTTGACTACTAATTTTAAATGCCATATGTTTGCTTGAACAGTGGCTAAACTTAAAATATCTACGATGATTGCTTGATGAATATAAATGAATTTTAAAACTTCACTAGCATTTTTTTTATCTTTTATAAGGAAAAATTGATTTTGACGAACCAAATGTGAAAAAATAATCAAAAAGTTTTGAAAATTTCTTGGAACGGGAGCCTAAAACAAAATAATTTAATTTGTTGTGCAAAAATAATCAAACTACTTACGTCTGGGTTGCTTTCCCTGGTGTAATTGGTAGGCGCCGTCGTTTCAAGGTAAATGGTTTTCAAATCTAATTCCTCAAAGTCGGCAAATAAAATATTTTCAGCATAAATTGTTATGGATAATGCAGAAACTTCCACAACTTTTAAAGGTACAGGTTGATAAACGCAATGTGATACAAAATTAAGCATTTTTTGTAGATAGTTAGCTTCCGTAAACAAAGATGCATACTGAGAAATTCCAATCTCAAGTAACAAATTATTAATAAGACTAATTGTTAAAAACCAACTATAATAATCTTCATCATTCATACACTCGTTCATTCTATCATCTATTGAAACTTTTTCGTATTCTTGAGTGAATACTTGTAGTAAAGATTTTAAAAATGTAGGTCCCAGTTTTAGAAGATCAATAGAACATTCTCTGTAATTTTTGAAAGCTCGAGCAGTAATTGTTAAAATAGCTGTTTTACAATAACTGCTTAAAAATTGGTAACTCCAAATTAAATTTGATAATGTATCGCTTAACCAATTAACAGTGTGAATGTCTTGAATTCCAATTTTCTTCTCAATATCACAAGGAAATAATAAACAAAGTTCGATACAATCAATTAAAACATCAAAATCACTTGGAAATTTACTATAGACATGTAAAGCTTGAAGGCACTTCTCACCTAATGATGATTTATTCCATAACTCAGTAAAGGTGTCTTTGTAAAATTGAGAAATAGTTCGAAGTAGTTTTTTCCAGACAGTTAACGCAACTGAAACAATTAAAATTGTATTTTTATTTTCTAGCAAAACAATCAACTGCTTCATCCAAATATCAAAAAATTTGTTTTCAGGATCAAACAATATCATAAACGCTTTTGTTAAATCCTCGTTTCTATTTTCTTCAATATGCAATTCAATGGTTATAATTTCAAACAATTTCAGGTAAATGTCAACATTTACGTGAGTCATTTTAAATAATGTTGAAACAAGTGTCACCCAAAAGTTTTCAATTGCAAAAATTCTCTTCATAATGTGTTGCTTATTTTTTATGAAGAGTTCGTGTAACAAATTCAATATTTCTTGCTGGACAGGTGCCGTTAAAATATTAGGGGTGTCTTCAATGTTTGTTAAAAATTCCTTTAAAACACCAAAAAAGCTACAATCAGCATCGTCTTCACTAAAGAATGCATTTGTCATGGATACTTGTTTGTCAACGCAGGCTCGAATAAATTTAAGAACGGATATTTGCATATCCGTACGTTCTCCCGGATCCCGCAGACGTTCCACAAACATGCTTTGGACTTGATAGTTATCTAATGTTAAACAAATAAGTAGATGATTGCTGGAAAGCTAAAAATAAAATCATTATATTAGTTTATGTTGTGGGAAATTTACCGTGACAAGATATAAAGCTAAGCAGTGGACCAAACAATATGTATAAAGATAAACCATTATATTAAAAATTATAATGTTTCCTAATAAAATTTATAAATTTAACTCAAAACAGTTTTAATATTAAATTACAAAGAGTTCCTGTGTAAAATAATGCTTTAGCAACAATGGTAATACGCAATTAACGTAAATAAAATCGGGTGATGCCTGACATTTTTTTAAATTTTGCCTCATTCATTAATATGTAATATAAAATAAAAGCACAAAAATTTTACAAAATGAAAACCAATAATTATTCTAGAGCAGTACAGACAGGAACTTATAAAATTGAACACAAATTGCTAATTTATAATTAAGCAGCATTGAGATTATACCAATCAACTAGTAGTAGTCAATTACTAGGACATTATAATATAAGTACAGTGTAAATCGTGCAGTGCACTAATAGAGTACGTATTCACAATGTTAAATTACTAGTGCTAGTAGATTAGTACTAGCCGATTGGTATGTCAGCGCCACTTTACAGATGACATTCAGATATCATCTTAATCCATCTTTGATGGATAATTTAAAATTTTGAAAGCATATATAAAATACGTTAAGGAATTATAAGTTATTTTATATTTTTGTTTTTTTATTATTAAAAAGTACATAACTTTGCTTCCGCCGCTATTTTCCAAAGTTTGAGGTGTTATTCTTAAAAAGTGATTACATAATATATGATTCAAAGTAGTGTCCGTCGCTAGCTACTACTTTTGTCCATCTTTTTGGCAATTGTCAGATACCATCATTCTTCTTCATAAGAGCAGAAATGCTCATCAGCCAGGCTGTCTGCCATCGATCTAAATAAATAGTAATCAGAAGGAACAATGTCCCATTTTAGCATTTCCAAGTATGTCTTGACCGCTATTGAGACATATGACTGAGCATTGTCATGCTGTAGGATAACTTTATCGTGTCTTTCTTGGTACTGTGGCCGTTTCTCTTTTAGTGGTCGGATCAAACGTATCAATTGTGTTCGATACCGACACCAAATGCAGAGCATAACCTTTTATTCATAATTCATAGCATAACCTTTATTCCAAGAAACCATGATACAAAATCAAAGACTATGTACATAATTGATTGAAACAAAATCTTAACAAAAAATCAAAAAACACCAAAAAAAAGGTTACTCTTCTTTCCACAATATAAATTCTTGCACAGTGTATCATCAATCTTTCCTCCAATCTTTTTTCCAATCAATCCTCATCAAAATTTCATGTAAATTTTCCTTAAATTCAATAAGCTTCTTTATCTTCTTTAGTTTAACTGGCAGTTTGCTATACTGTACGAGTAGAATATTTATGGTGCTCACAGATTGGAAAAAAATTTCTCTAGTTTTAAACATAAATAGCAATGCTCAATATATATATAATCCAGGAACAGTTAAAATCTTTTTTTCTTTAAACATGCCTCTGCAAAATGCCAAAAAATGCATTCTGTACATCATTCGATCTTTTATTCTCTTCTCTTCTGTATTATGAAAATTTTGCTCATATCATAACTAGCACCCCAGAAAACAATACTAAAACCAACAACTGATTCAAAGTTTGCAAAATAAATAGCTCTCAAAGATGCTTCATTTAGATATTTTCTGGTTTAATTTAGAAGCCAGTTTCTTAATATGATCATTCCAACTTAAGTTTTCATCAACTTCAAAACCCAAGAACTTGACACTCTTTTTATATTCCACTTTTTCATTCATAATACTAACATTTTTTAGTGTTTTAAATTGTTGTTTGGTATAAAATAGCACTGCGTTTGTTTTTTTATTATTAAGTATAAATCCGTTCTCAGTAAACCATTTATTTGCCAAGGAATAAAGCCCATCAATTTCTTCAATCAAGATCGGATAATTTTCAGCAGCCACCAAAATATTTGTGTCGTCCACGTAGTTTGTCATGTACTGGCTTTCCTTCATTGTTATGTCACTTAAATCGTTATTGAACAAAATAAAAAGCATATTACCAAGAATGCTGTCTTGGGGAACACCAGTTTTGTTTGTTCCACTTACAGATGTGCAAGTGAATCCCTCTTTTGTTATATCTACCTTCTGTGTACGGTTGTCAAGGTATGATGTTAGCCACTTTAATGCATTTCTTCTTATTCCATATTTTTCAGCTTTAAGTTGTAATAATTTATGATTAACGCAATCGTATGCCTTTTATAAATGCAGAAAAACCCCCATCGCTATATCTCCTCTCTCAAAAGCACTCAATATTTTTTGTGTAAATTGAAAAACTGCAGTTTCAACCGATCTTCCTTTGACACCACCATGTTGCATTTCACTGATAAAGGAGTTCTCTTTAACATAATTTACTAATCGATCGACTAATCAAACCTAATCTACTAATTACTAATTGAAAAAGATAGAAGTAAACTTATTGACCTATAATTGTGCATCACCTCTGGGTTCCCCCTTTATAAGGGGTTTAATGATTGCTATCTTTAGTTGGTTTGGAAAAATACCATATTTAAAGGAATTATTAATAATAAAGCTCAAAGGTTCAGCTGCGCTTTCTACCGCAAGTTTCACTATACTGGTTGGTATTTCAGCTTCTCCACTACTATATTTGTGTTTTAATCTTTTTGCTAATTTCCGGATTTCATCAGCATTTGTTGGCTTAATATACATCGATCTGTCATTTTCCAGTATATTGCATTGCACATTCTTGTGTATTTTTGGGACCGTGTTTAATATAAAATCGTTGTATTCATTATCAATTATTTTGCTATACATATATATTTTTCGTCGTCGGTCACAATGCGATGTAAAAACCTCTTCCGATTCTCTTTTCGTAGCAGCTGTTCACAAGCAATGATACGACGTTTAATATCCCTCGGCTTCAACTCGTATGGAACCCAATTTTGGAGACTTGGATGTGTTTTGAAATAGCTTGTTGAGTCACTGCTAATGATTTTGCCAATTCTTCTTGCGTTTGGCACAAGTCTTTATGAAGTAATGCCTTCAGTTCGGAATCTTCGAAAGTTTTCTCTCTTCCACCGCCATGTCGGTCCTCTACGTCAAATTCACCGCTCTTGAAGCGTTGAAACCATTCACAACATGTTCATTTACTAAGAACAGACTCACCATAAGTTCTTGAAAACATTCGATGCGCCTCGACTGTAGATTTCTTTAAATGAAAGTAGAAAATCAAAACTTCCCATAAATGACGAGAATTTGGCTCAAAAACTGACATCTTCGATCGAGAATAAATTTATTGTGCAAACACTAATTCACTAATGTGGCGCTGTCATTATGATGACAGATATCCAAGCTTACTGATTAACATTTTTAATCTGCTTATTTTAACCAGCACTTACTGCTGCAGCCACCTAAAGAAAAATGGCGGAAGCAAAGTTGTACACATAATATAATAAAAGCACACACCATGGGAGAGCACAATATATTTTAAAGATATAGTGGCCTATTTCTCTGACCACCACTTATTTTGGTCCCTGTCTATTGCATTGAAATATTATATTTAATTTTGTCAGTGAGATGCTACCCTTAAATAAAGTGACTTTTAAATTAATATTATAAAATTGGGTGCAAATTTTGTAAATTTAAAAGCAATTAATTATAGCACATTATACTTACACTAGCATATGCAGTCAATATATTGCAAGCAATAACCGATACATCTGAATCATAGTAATTATTCATGTATCCAAAAATAACTTTCAATATGCTAATTTCTGACACATTTCTACAAAACAATTCCGATTCCAAATATGAATACTTTTCAATGCTCTTGTGAGACTGAATATATGATAGAAGGTACCATAAACAATATAATGAGTACTTAATTATCAACGCCAAATCTAAAGGCGAATTTTTATGGTAATTAATTTCAAATGCCAACATAGATTGTAGCACTTTGCTGTCGCAATTTAAAATATCCAATAAGTGTGTAATGTAAATTTTATCAGTCAAAATTAGTTCCAAGCAACCATCATGAAGAACTAATTCTTCAGCAAACAACACTTCACGATTCTTTCTGAAGTTAAAATATAGAATTTGTATAACTTCCACTAAAATTTTCTGTTTATTGAGATTATTTAGAGATGATTCAATAACTCCAGGAAATACTCGCTGCAGGATATACATTAAACCAGGTATTTGAACTCTTTTCAAAAAACTATTATTCTAAAAAAGAAAATTAAAGAAATAAATGCAAATAAAAAGGTTCTTAGGGGGTACTTTACCTTGAAAGCTCGTTTTATTAATTGTAAGTAAAGCTGCAAAAATTCACAAGATTGAAATAAAGCATACTCCTCTTCAAATAGATCAAGTAGTGTAAAACTTGAAAGAAAAGTTGGAGCAGCAAACAATTCTTTAGTAAAATCACAGGAAACAAACTTAGGTAGAAACATCATATCATGTAAATTGGTGATAACCGTTTCAGGATCATGTTGAAATACATGAACACAGATTTCAAACAACAACCTCAGAATTTCTAAATCTTTAACTGTGGCTTTCATGCTGGCTGATAATAAATGCGAAGTCGCTAGCATTATTAACTCTTCAACTTCAACGTTATTTTTAACCAACATCCAATCAACTTTTAATATTTGTAATAATAAACTGTAACCATATCGTAACATATTTGAAGTATTTTCTTCACACTTCAAATTATTTTCAATTTCTTCACAATATTGTGTTACTACATGTTGTAACAATTTAAAGTAGCTGTACGAACTGTGAAATTGAAGTAAACGCTGCTCAGAATTGTTCAGATTAGTAACTTTTGTACCAACAGGAAATACAACCAAATTATTACATAACGGTTTATATGGATAACTTAGATGGTCATCGGTTATTAAATGTGGCAAACAAGTGCTGTATAATTTACTGTAAACGGTGAGGCCTGTTAACTCATTAATAATCTAAAAATAAAATTAAATTAAAACAACTACAATAAAGTTTATACAACTCAAAATTTAAGTCAAATCAACCATTGTTTGAATTAATTTTGAAACTTCATGTATCAGATTTTAATAATTTTTGAAAACGTGAATATTTCAAATTTTTAAAAATTAAGACTGCTCAGTTCAGTAGTTTCCTTGCAACTAATTTTTGAAAATTGCAAAAACACAAATACTTGTACAATTCTCAGTGAAAAATCTATAGGTATGTAAAATCCGGGTGGCGGAAAATTACTCGAAAAACAATTGCTCAAATTTATTAATCTTTTTGATTAAAATTTTTAAAAATTTAAAATCATCAATCAGTTTGGAATGTAGTGAGTTCGAAACAAAAAAATATTTTAATATTAAAATCAGTGGCTATATGGAAAAACCACCTTAGCTGCTTGTTTTACCCAGTATATACAGGGTTCCTCAAAATATAACTTCCACAGCTTCTTTTTGGGACAATGTATACCATACATTGTCTACAACGCAATAAGGCTGTGCCACTAATTTACGCACTTCTACCAAATGAAACCGCAAAGTTAAAGAATTTATACCTAATGGAAATCCACAAACAATAAGTCTGATTATGAAACTGCAGTAATTAATGTCGTGCATGATGTAATATCCCCAAACCAGACACAGGGGACGTTTTTTCCATTTATGTCAGGCAACTTTCCGACATATTCAATCAAATGGTATGAAAGCCAGATAAGAATTAGGGGGTTATTCTGTAACTCTTCCCTTACGTAAGGAATCCCTTACGTAAAGACAACCGTCTCAAAGATAGCTGAAGGGAAACTTATGAAAAGCTATTCTGTAACTCGTCCGTAAGACGTCCCTTAAGCGTAAGGTTGATCTTTACGTAAAGGAAACAACTAATGTTTTTAAACGTGTAGTATTGACGTGATGCGTTTTCATTGGTTAGATTTCGAATTTATTTTTGAGTTTTGACACAACCAAAGCAAAACATAATCGTGTTCCAGAAGTGTCTGCCAAATTTGATTGAAAGTCATTTGATTATCT
Source organism: Cantharis rufa (assembly GCA_947369205.1). Lineage (NCBI taxonomy): Eukaryota > Metazoa > Arthropoda > Insecta > Coleoptera > Cantharidae > Cantharis > Cantharis rufa. Next base: position 14,328,691 of record OX376309.1, on the reverse strand, counting down.
ACATAATATGATGTACGCAGTGTACACAATGAGAGACAAAGTTGCAAATAAACGAATTCGCGGCTTTAAAACTACCGCAGAGCAATTTAGATTATATAAAATAAAAAAATTCAACTATAAATACAAAATATTGACCCCTGACACCAATTACAGACGCCGATCTAAATATTCCATAAGAAAGATATAACAACGCTCATTGTGGAACGTTGAAGGGATTGTGGAAGATCATTGTGGAACGGGAGGAAGTAGAGCGTTCAATTCTGACAAGTTCTGAAGGGCACATGGCAATGTTTAAATAAGGACAGAACTTTAAATTACCACCTCATTCTTGTGGCAAAAATTGTGTATGCTTGTGGAATATTGCATAATATCATGCGATCACATAACCTCCTGGGAGAAATTGATGACAATTTTGCAGAAGATTTTAATGAATATAATAATTTCTAAGTTAATAACAATTTATTGCAATTACTTAGATAGACAGGTTCGTGAAAGTGTTGTCCAAAATAATTGAGGTGGTAATTTGAAGTTCTATCCTTATTTAAACATCGCCATGTGCCTTTCAGAACGTTTCACTTCCTCCCGTTCCACAATGATCTTCCACAATCCCTTCAACGTTCCACAATGAGCGTTGTAATATCTTCCTTGCGGAATATTTAGATCGGCGTCTGGAATTGGTGTCAGGGGTTGCAGAGGATAACCGTACCTATCCCAATAAGTAAATGTAATGTTGAAACAAAATGTACTATAGTTAGATGATCATACATCTACTATTTGGAGTTCGTAAATGAGGCTCTAGTTGTTCAAATAGTTCCATGATCTGAACCATTTTCAATGGATCACTGACAAATTTCTTTCTCAAATTTCTTTTTAATAGTGCACTTTCTTTCCTTCCTTGTGTTTCATACAAAATAATATTCATTTTTAAAATAGTCAATTAAAATTCGTTATAATTATATATTTTTTATATGATCAACGCTCTAATTTTTCCTTTATGACACCTATCGAACCATCCCTTACGTAAAGGACCGATTTCACGCTGTCAAAGGATTCTTTATGCAAAGGAAATGTTACAGAATAACCTATTCTTTTACATAAAGGAATCCTCTTTATAAAGATCTGTCAGATAAAGACAGTCTTTATCTAAAGGATCCCTTGTACTTACAGAATAGGTTCGTCCTTTACGTAAAGGTTTCCTTTACGTAAGGGATCCCTTATGAGTTACAGAATAACCCCCTTAGAATCCGAATTTGCACTAAAAATGAAAATGCTCCCCGTGCTAGCTTTTGTACCTGAAGAATTTGTAATTGAATATTTTGAGGTATTGCGTGACAAAAATATATTCCCTGAAGAAGCGCAACCCGTAATCGATTATTTCCATCTTGCTTTCCTTTAAGTTTGTGGAATTGCTACCAAGGTATTCTTGAAGGTGAACTAAAAACCAACAACAGCGTTGAAGGTTGGCATAGAGGTTTCCAGGAGTTACTTTCGGCGGATTACCCTAGCATTTGAAAATTTGTAGATGCTATTAAACGGCAACAAAACCTTACAGAATTATCTGTAATATTATATATTACAGAAGAATCTTTGTCTGGCGTTGTGCATTCTTCGCATAGTACAAAATTTCGAATACAATGTAGATGTTACAGGATATATCCGCAGTCTTGCTCACAACATTGGATATTAAATGTATAAATGTATTTTTTGTAAATCAAGTTTCCAACTTTCTTTTTTAATTTCGAGCAATTTTCCTTCAAGGAATTGTTATTCGAGCAATTGTTATTCGAACAATTAGGCTTTCGAGAAATTGTTCATCCAAGGAACTTTTTTTCGAGCAATTTTCACCAAAAAAATACCGTAAAATCCTAGAGAAATCCTATTTCAATATGAAGGAAATGATTTGCTTGTTTTTCTGCAAAATTCGCAGATTTCAGTCTGCCGCTAAAATATAATAATAATAATAATAAAATATTCATTTAATAATAACACTTTTAAATTAGTTAAATTGTATTACATATCGCTACTGCGCGCGAATAAGGGGAAGTCTAAAACGATAAAATGAAGAAAAATGAAATTTAAATTTAAGCTGGTGACAAATATCTTTTTGTACATTATACAAAAACCTATACAAAGATGCATTATAGACGCATCTCAATTTACACACACCAAGATGCGAGTATTTAGATTCTAAATTCGACTTAACCCCATAATCGCAAAATTTGACTTATGCCCGTTTGCACCAACTACCCTTAAACGTTAAGCTCCACCCTATTTCATTGCAATACTGATTGCTCATTGGTCGGAATAAGATTTAAGAAAAACTTTAGTTTTAAGAATAGTTGGTGCAAACGGAGCTTAATTCCTTATACACACGCAGTAGCGATATAATAAATGATGAACATAAAATAATGCGTTTAAAATTATTTTAGTAATATTAGCCCAGTCACTATTGCAAAATTTATTGGTGAAATTGAATTAATTCGATTCCACAATTTTCTTTTCCTGATCGTTTAGGGGGGCCATTGATAGTCTAAAGACAGATTTTCATGAATTACCTGCTGCCGTGCCACCATCTTGAATATTAGGAAGAATTGATGTTTATTAAATAATTCGCTTATTTTTAACTTTTGACTGAAAATGATTATAACGAAACATGGAAATTTTAATTCTCTGTAACTTGGATCATTACAATTTTTTGTCTATGATTGATATTTATCAAGTTTAACTGATAAAATTGAACGAAATTAAATTAAATTTTGCATTGTTTAGTTTATATTAAACTTTGTTTTAAGTTTATTTAAGTTTATTATTATCAGTTTATTAAAAACTTTTATTTTAAACCCATAAACAACAGTTAACAAAATTGTAGACAATAAAATTTCTTATAACTTTGATCTTTACCATGTTTTGTTTACAATTAATATTTTTCGACTTGAACTTGAAAAATTAACCAAAATTAAATTAAATTATTGTATTATCTCGTTTATTTTAAACTTTGTATAGAAATAATCATTAACAAACTTGTAAGAAATAGAATAAAATTCTCGACAACTTGAGCCTGCATAATTTTTTGACCAAAATTGATATACTTTGATTTTAATCTGAAAAATAAAGCAAAATTAAATACAGGTTTGTTAATGATTATTATTTATGCACTCAAGTTTAAAATAAACAAAATACCATAATTTAATTTAGCCCAATTTTTCAGGTAGAAAAATAGACAAAAAATGGATGACAAGTTATAGAAAATTAAATTTCCTACATGTTTGGTTATGACCAGTTTTATCCATAAGTTAAAAATGAGCAAGTTATTTAATAAAAACAAATTCTGCTTGAAATTCAAGATGACGGCTGCGCCGTGACAGCAGAAAATTCACGAACATCTGGATTTAGACTACTAATGATCCTCTTCAATGATTAGAAGAAGAAAATTATGGAATAGAATTAATGCAATTGCATAGCGACTGGGTTATATAAAGAGCTGTAGAATAAAGTATTGACCAATAAACTACATGTTTTTTAATTTACAAAAGTAGTATGCATTTTTGAAAATAATGCTAAAGGATAAATGTTTCAAAACATCAAAAAAATAAGGTACGGTATCAGAAAAACTTATACAGGTACACTTTAATTTAAAAGTATTTGTAACTTCAAAAATTAATTACCAAAAAAATGACATCAAGGTCAGGCCATGGGTAGATTTGTCTTGAGTTGACCCTCAAATTTACTTACAAATTGAGTATTGTAGTTTAGACTGATGAGAGATTCCATAAACAGTGTTAAGGATTGAAAATGATGTGGAAATAGTGACATAGCACTAACGTAAAGTGATTTAACTCCAGCACTTTCACCACAAAGACATGATGTAGCTAAGTTCAATGTCCTCAATAACTCTCCAATTAAGAGAACGGCACCATCTTGTATGTATATTTTATCGCCACCAAACTTCATGCACAAAATATCCATTAATTTAAATATTGAAGATTGTAGTACAGAACAAGCCATGGTATCCTAAAAAAAAATAATTTAGAACCAAAACCAATAAGCACTAGATTGTTGCCAGCAACTGGCAGAGCTGTTAGTATTTGAAATAAAAAGCTTAATGAAAGTTTAAAACTTAAAAGAAATATAGATTTCAAATACTTAGAAAGTGGGTAACCATGGATCAAAATATACTGCTGTAATCTAAAGCACAAGATAAGCCTGTAAGCTATGGGGACGACAACAAGAAACCACCCATTAATGAAATTCCCTAGGAAGTTATCCCGGCTTCAGCCAAGTGACGTTGCATTGCATAGTGTAAGGCACTTGAAGAAAATAATACTATCAGAGACCGTAATTTCAGATTTTTGTGTGGTCCTCCCCCTGAGATACTCAAAAGTGATATTTACTTAAATTTTTATTCTGGATAATTTAAAAAGAAGGTAACGTCGGGATTCAAAATTGATATTTGGTGTGTGAACTCAATTAATTCCTTTCTAATTTAATTTTCTGAATAAAAATAAACTTTCCCATGAAGATGAGGCTTTCAACAAATGAGCAAAATTTTCACCAGAATTAAATTTAGATGGAAATGTCTAAAAGCAATCTTGTAGCTTCAGCCCTATACTATAATACAAATAAGATTTTCAAAAAGCATAAAATTTAAAAGATTTACTGAGCACTCACAAGGTACTACCGTGATTTTATCAAGAACAAATAACTTACTTTTAAAATATCACTTGAAACTAAATTGTATAAGTACACTAATGCATCTGCATTTAAAGCATCAATAATTCTTTCCACTAATTCTCTCTTCAAATAATCATCTGCTTCCATAAACTGCAAAGTTGTCCAAAATAAACTAAGAGCAGAGTGATTGTCGTTCTTTTGTGAAACACGAACTAATCGTTCGACTTCATTACGATGAGAATTCCAAACAGTAGAACTAGTCCTACAAAATTAAGTGTTAATAAACATTGAATAAATTAGTAAAAACTATTACCACAAGTTTTGAAAACTTGACAAAATAATGGCCGACTTAATGGCACTCATTTCATGAATTATATCAGGCTGTTCTACCACTATTGTTTGAAAATTGGTTGGCATCCTTTCAAAATTATTTTTTTTAAACATGCGCATTAACTTAAGGATATCTGAGATAGTAAGTGAATGAAATTTCATCCCAGTTAATATAGAAAAAAGCACATGTAATTGTTCCTTAAGATTTCGCTTTGCAAAATCTTTAGGTTTGGTGTAATTAATTGATTCATAAACATCTTTTATTAACTCTTCATATTGCTTCATAAAACTTCCGAGAAGTTCTTTATAAGTTATGTTTTTAATAAATTTCTGGTACTCCTTGTGAAACTTATTAGAAGTATTTACATGTTCTTCCAAAACGTAGCGAATAATCTTTATGACAAATATGCGTTCCAATACATAAAAATCCCAAAGTTCTTTTATAAATGTTTCTGCACTTGAAGAATCAAGTAGCAATGCTTTAACGTCTTCGATCCTTCCATAAAATTCGAACATCAGATAATTACAAAATATTGGCCACAACATACAACAATCCAAATTCTGTAAAAAAACAAAAATTACCTTAAGTAAAAAAATATAAAGAGAACTATTTATTACCAGCGATTCACTTATTCGATGTATGAAATGTCCAAATTCAGAACTTTGAGAAATCTCAACTAGTTTTATACATTGTTGGTAGCTTTCTTCAGTGAAAGGTTTGAATTTTAAAACACCATCTTTAAGGTAATTTTTAGTGAGAGCCAAAAGTTCGTTTATACTTTCCACTGTAGCATCTTCGCCTTTTCCAGATATAGTTTTCCATACATTGCTGAAGTACCTGCAAAAATATACTTTTTATAATTTTCAATAGTATTGTTCATTTACTTACGGTATAGTATCCATTATTAAATTTCATTCAATAAAAAATACCAAATAACTACATAAGTTTCTTAAATTATAACCTAAAACTATCTAAAATGTTAACCGGCAAAAACAAAAGCATGAACGTTGAATAGAATTACGTATGAAGTATAGATGTCAGTTTCCAGGAACAACGTTCTTATATTTAAAACCAGTGGCGTAGCATCGGATATTTTTTTTATCGGACTTAGCAAATAGTAGCCCCGTGTAGTTGCAAATTTAGTTTTAATCTATAAAAATCGATTTCCCGTAGTAAACAACCTAAAACGATTGCAAATATATAATTTAAAAATACTGTATTAATTACATACTACATTGATTATTATTAAGAATTTTTAAAAGTACTTCTTGAAAACTACGGTTCTTTTCCTGAAAAGTGAGTTTTCTGGTATCTATTTATATTGTTTCTGCACTGCTAAACGAAAGTGCCAAATGTGCAAAAATTGCCAAAATGATTTTCATCATTTTTTCAATGAAAAAATGTCCTGTAAGGATTTCGAGCTTGTAATATTGGCATTACATTTGAATTGCCGCTATTATTAAAGTTAAAGGCACGGCACTGATTAGATTTAAAAGCGCCATCTGTGGGAGGGTAAAGAAACAGATGTTTCAAGAGTGAGGGAAGATGAACGGATGTAGGGGACGATGGTCGGGCAGTTTAGGTCGACAAGGTCTTATTCAAGTGATATCGAAAGCGAGTGGTTGCTCTAATAAGAAGCTGTTAGATAAATATTTGAATTTTGAAATTGTATTTAATTTGGTTATAAATCAAGGAGAAATCTGAAACTGCTATCAGGTATTAGCTATTAAATTGCAATTCTCACGTAAGTGCATTTATATTATTATAAAAACTAACAAAAGTTGATTTAAACACGAGGTGCTTAAGTAAAGTCAGGGGACGCTAACATAGCGGACAAATATGGTTTTCTATTTATGATATTTAATTTTCGCTCTATTTAAGTATCAGGGACAGAGGTTTTGCTTATTGGTAACGGTAAATTGGTTTTGCTTTATAATGCTTGGTGATTTATTTAAATATTTGGTTTTTGGTTTTCTGTATTTATTTATTGGTGTGTTTTGGTTTAATTATTATAAAGTGTGGTAATTAGGTATGTTAATTTATATTGGTATCTTAGATTGGTGAATAATTACATATTGGGTTGAATATTGGTTACACTACATGGTTGTTTGATAAAAGGGTTTTGTTTTGTAAAATGGCGGGCGTTTATGGTTTTTGCAAATGGCGTAGGTGACGCTTGCATACAATGAAGTAACGGCTTTGTTTAATAATGCAACTATTTCGAACCAGTAGTTTGTATGTGATTTAGAGGTATTTTGATATGAGATTTGCACCGAGAGTTGATGCATCCCAGTCCTTTCATTAGCGTGTAGTCACGTGATTACCAGGAGGTAATTACATCATATCAGTTAGGGCCAGGTGTGTGTGATTCAAAGGTTTTACTTCCCCCCCCCCATTTTAATTATGTTAATCTTGGTATGTGGTTTTTCAAGTAGTGGCATTATTTAACTGAGTGAGTTCATTTGTTTGACAAGTAGCAATAAGGGTTTCATGATAGTATCGTTTATTTTATATGTTATCTTTGTCTTTAGGTTCTAAAACAAAACATCGTAGACTAAAAGAGTCAAAACTAAATGATATAAAATCTCCCAAAGGGAATAAGAATCCAAGACAACTATAATTAATTATTATAAATGTTAGTTTGATCATGATTATAATCAAAATTTGAATATTACATGTTAATGAGAAATGAGAAGTTTAAAGATAAATTCTTACAAAGAAATAATAATATGTATCTAATTAAGGAATAATAAATTGAGTCAGAAAAATGAATATTAAATATAAATGAAAATACAGAAAGCTTACCAATTAAGTAATAGAAATGTAAAGCATTATATTCAATTGTTTATGATATTAATGAATGATAGAGGCGCCGATTTGGCTGTTGTTCGAATTATCCGTGTTTTTTTTTTTTATTTTTTTTTTCCTAATAAATACAAGCATACCTCAATCTGTGTTTTATTATGTCTATTGTTGTTTAATTTAAGCGTAGAGTCGAGGCTCTTGATTGAATCAACTTTTAAGAACTAATTGTTACTAACCCTACATCAAATAGATTTGAGTACGGCACTGGGTAAAACAAACGACAAAATAGTGTAAGTTGGGTTGCATCCTGATTCATGTCAACTAGTAAACATTAGTGAAGGTTATGTCTGTCTCACGAACTGCTTGTCCGTTCTTTAAAAGAATCTGGAGAATAGGTTACTACGAAATGGAGGTTTCAATCACAACGTTTGGGTGTTTAATTTGACGATCACGAGCGTACGGCTAGGTATTTGGTGCAGACGATTTGAAGTTTGAAAATTTGGGGGCGCGAAATTCAAACTCAGAAGCTGGCATCACAAGCTATACGAAAAATAGTATATTGCTGGCCGAGCAGCTATATTAAAAATCAAGCGTAAGCGAGCTTTTTAAAGCTGTAAGCCCAGTAGCGGATCATATTTCGAGGAGAGGTAAGTATACTTTTTTATCAGAAAACATAAAATTGTCTATTATATCAAATATAAAAAATATTGTTTAATTCACAAATCGTAACATATAAGACGAATTAAAATCATAATCATAATTAAATCGTTTGGAGATCGTGAGTTCGAACCTCACGTCGGTCAAATTTTTATAATAGAATTTTTTATAATACAAATGATTTGACATGCAGAAGTGCAAAATCAAATAATGCTTACGATTTTTCACAGAAGATATAAACAAAACAATAAACCAATATGGCGGCAACTGGTTCTAATAAGCGTGACGATTTCTGCCCGTTTGGTCCTATCGTAAAAGTTAATAAGCCGCGTTAAGGAACTTCGTTCCAAAAAGAAAAGTCGAAAACAATAATATGTAAATCTTCTTAGATACGATTCAAAAGAGAAATTTAGAATTTTTTCCGCTATTTTGAGCCTGCCAAGCAGAATGTTTTGGTGCCATGGGTCGAATCGCTTTAAATCATGTTAGGAACAAGTATGCCAAAGCTTTTGTTTGTATCACAAAATGCAGTTACTCTTCTAAAAATCTGTTCGTTCACAATTTCAACTTACGAAACTATTTTACCGATGGTGATGGTTTGATATATTTTTCGGTTAGTATAAAAGTCAGACAATCAGATTTTTTTTTATTTGGCGAAAGGTTCCCGACGAAGTGAATAATTATAAGTGAGTTTTGTACTCTATTCTAATATACTAAGTGTAATAAAATAATGAATACAGAGTAGAACTCGACTTACGTGCAACTTGTTACAGATATGCAGATAGATAGAGTCTTTTTTCTGAATCGTGAATTGATTATGATTATATATTGGGCTGGACCCATACTTCCGTCAAAATGGCTGGTAAAGCACACCTGAGATAGCATCGGGTGAGCATTTTTAGGACTCGACCGTCCGCCGCCGGTGCTGTTTGACTTAAAGTTGTACAGCGAAGCTTGCAGTTGATGAGGTTTCGTGCACGGTGCACCTCATCGAGATTGTCGGTGACAGTATACGTGTCTTGGCAAGCCGCATGGCCGGAAAATAGCTGGTGATTGACGACGGAAGTGTTGCCTTTGAAGTAAGACGAATAAGTTTTGAACATAGGCGTTTAAGAAGACGTGGTTTTGGCAATTTCAAAGTCGAGTTCTGAGAAGGCGCTCCCGTTCATTGGTTGCATGAATTTTGAAGTTAACCCAAAGTTTTAATCTTAGATATTCTTGATTGAACAATTTACATGATGGATAATTTACATTAGTGGTTTGTCTAATTTTTACTCCGGTGGATTCAGGATCGATTTGGGACCCTTGAATCTTCATAATCGCTGAGTTAGTAATTACCAAGACCTGTGATCAAAGGGTTTTCCGAGTCGGTCAGATCGTTGTAATTTAAATTTATTCGCGATGCGGCGGATAAATTTGCTGATAGGTTCCACGTTGGAATTTTTGTAAATCCTGGCGTTTGGGGTCTTCGTTGCTCGTCTTGCTTTCGATTGTGCGGATTTTGTTCATATGAAGATTGTCCGCGTAACCCAAAGCAGTCGCCGCATACGTCAGAATAGATCTGACGTATGCCAAATAAATTCTAATTCTAGACTTAATTGCTAATTTATTGGTTTTAATTAAAAAGGATTGAAGACTTGCTAACGTACCTCTAGTTTTGTTACACGTCTGTGTGATGTGTGGGCCCCACCCCACCGAAGTCTGCTGTCTAGCGTCACCTCTAAATATTTAGAGGTGCTGCTCCAGGGTATTTTGGTGACGAACATTTTAATTTTAAAACATTTTAATTTTCCTTGGGGGGGACTCTGGCTGTGATGCACTTTTCAGTGGAGCGGATTCTCTCAAGTTTAACGCAAAACTTCCTGTCCTCCAAGAACGATTCTAAGATTAATATCATTTTGGGGGATACGTTAGCTTTCAGCATTTTATAGAGCAGATCCTGGCGTTTTATACAATGCTTTATCCAATGCCTTGGCTATGTTTAGAAAAATTGGCCCTGTAGCTTTATTTTGTTCCCAATTTCTTATTATGTGCTCGACCAGCCTCAGGATCTCATGGATCGTTGAGTGAGCGGGTCTGAATTTGTAATTCCTTTAATTTTAAAGATTTTTTTTTAAATTCGAATTTTAATATGAACTTCCCCGTGGAGATCGTTATAAACCCTGCGATCTTCCGGGTTTGCCGTTTATTGTGCGCGTCGTCGTTCCCAATTGTTTTCTCTAATTAAAATTTTTAATACGGGATGGGATGCAATCGTGGGGATCGCGGACTGGGACATTGGACGTGGCTTCAGACATTGCCTCAAACGGTTAATTAAGTGACTTTTGCTTCGAAACTTTCAAGTTTGTCTTGGTTTCCGAGCAAGGATAATCCTTGAAGACAGTAAAATTTGTTTTAGGATTAGTACAGAGAGGAAATTTGGGTTGTCCTCCTCTAGCTGTAAGACGACAGGATTGTGATTAGAGTGAATAAATCTCTGATCGTTGTGAGTCTGCGAAGAAATTTTAAATTTTTGATAATTTCTACATCGAAGACGTCGTAGTAATGGTCTGTGTGAATGCGGTTATTATTATGTTTATGTTTATTTGGGGGTTTTATTTGATGAATGTCAGAGTTTTTTATTGGCATGGTGGTTCGATATATTGTTCTGTTGGTAAAAGGTTACCGAGGAAGTGAAAGTGTGAAAGAGTAATGGACTTCTTTATCTCTTTCTCAAAGTTTTGTTACTTTCATTATATGTACATAAGTACATAAAAAATATATCATTTTGAAGATAAAAAACGTTATTCTGGAATTCATGAAAATTTTTAGTTTTCTACTAATATGACGTCACAAATTACAAGTAACTATTAGCCGACTTCCAGTTAGCATATAAAGAGTCGGATGACTGCGTCAAAGTCATAGAAAATTTAAAAAAATTAATTTTATTATGGTTATTTGAGCCAATTTAATTTCAAAATTTCTGATTGTGAATTAGCAACATTAAAATTTCAAGGCAAAAGAATAATTGTTCTCACCTTGCATCCTTTATCATTATCCTCCAATGAGACTTTTGTCGTGATTTCGGGAATCTATAATTTAAGCTCAACGATTTTCTGAAAATTCGTAATCAAATTTTGCTTTTCTTGTGTTAAATAAATTAGTACTTAATTATGATTTTACGATACTACATACTACGATAGTCCTAATAGTCTAAAGGCCGTTAATAATATTTTATAGAACTATAAGGCTTTTATGAATGGCCCTGATTCTTTCTCTACAGGACCAAATGATGATATACATATCTGTTATTTAAATAAAATTAAATAAATGAAGTTTATATTAAAAATTTTAATGTAAAATAAAATTTTATTCTATTTTTTTATTATTTCTTTTTATTTATTTTTATTTTTAATTTATTGTTTTTTAATTTTATTTATTATTTTATTAAATAAAATTACGAAGAAAACAAGACATTAATAATATGAAGGATATGGTAGTAATACTGTTTTCGGATTTCCTTTTGAATGGGGCCGAAGATGGAATAACTATGGTCTTCACTCAGTGGTTTTCATTTATGATAACTTGATACCATTGATAACGATGCCACGTTGTGCAGTCGAAAGTACCAGTTTCTAGCACTTAGTACTAGCACTAGAAAGTCTAGGTGGATTTTTGTTTATTTTTTGTGTTGGTATAAATAAAACGAAATAGTAGGGACTACAAAATAATTAACAAGTATTATATATTTATTATAGTTAACAACCCTGCAAACAATAAGTAAATACTATACTGATGCAAGAGCACTTTCTATATCCTATATCTTAGTATATTATGTATAATATTAAAAATTAACATACAGTGGGCTCGTATAGTTTGAAACTTTCATAAAATTGTTTGCATGCATTTTCTTAGAACATTTTGCTCGAAAACATTGACATTTTTTATCGTGTTTTGTTTTTGAATTATGACATCATAGTAAATTTTTTTTAATGGCAACCCTTACCTTTTTTTACGGTTTTGGATAGGACACAATTTTCTGAATATAAAAAATAAATTTATTTTAAAAATTAATTTCTGACGAAAACGATAACTTTCGCCGAAAACTCAAAATATTAATTGAATTTTATTAGTTTTATTAGCTTGTTATATTGAAGTTTTAATATTATAATTTTCACAAGTTAAGAACTTACATAATTAATAAAAAGAAAGTAGCGGGGTCAACTTACCATTTAATCAAATATTCCCTAAGATCATCGATAATACAAAAAAGTTTTAAAAAATGTTACCACAAACAGAAATTACAAGGGTTTAATCATCACGCATATTTAGTTTCAATTCTAATTAAATTATAGCAGCAATTGAACTCAGACACTCGATGAATGGAAGTTGAGAAGAATTGTCATTATTTAATATTTAGTGGGTATCCTTTCTGTTTTATAACGTCTCTGAGTCGTTTGGGCAGTTCATCTTTGTTATTTATTGGGGTGGTTCCAATCCTACGTTCTGATTCATCCCATATATTTTCTATGGAATTAAGATCGGGTGAGGGGGCGGATGTAAACCTTTTGGGCATATATATATAACAGAAATTCTTGCACTAAACGGGATTTATGTTTGAGATCGTTATCCTCGTAATATTTAAAAGTATCTTTAATTCCCATTTGAGTCGCACTTGGTAATAAATTGTCTTGAAGTAGCGGCAAATATTTAAAATGCCGTTGATCACAACTAAATTGCCTACCCCCCGAGTTGAAATGCAACCCCAAGCAAGTAAATTTCCAAGTTCATGCTTGACTGTACCCCGCAAATTTTAGGATTAAACTCCTTGTTGGCTTTACACCATACTATAGTTCGACCGTCAAAATCGTTTCGTTCCACCACCAAAAAGTCTTTTCGTATGTAAGCTTTGGCGTAAATAAGTCGTTTCTTGTCTTTTTAAAACTCGGCGATTGCATCCACATGCACACTTTTCCCTAAGTCAGAGAACAACTGAGTTTGTATTTTAGGCGAACTAACTCTAGGGTTTTTAAAACTTTTTTTAAAATACACCTCTCATCTGTATTAGTTAATTTACGTAGATGGCCACTGTTTTCTTTCAAATCGATCCGATCTTACTTTGAGCGACTTCCCAATTTCTCGTTACGTAATTTTTGTTTGTGGTAAAATTTTTTGCTTTATCGGTGACCCTAAAGAATACTGAATCAAATGATAAGTTGACCCCGCTATTTTATTTTAAAATTTCTTCAAAAATTCAAATTAATACATTGAAATTATTGCATTTTTTTGGGTATCCGAGAACTTTTGCGAGTAGCTGTATATCCAATCTTTTTAATCCAATTAACTTGAAATTGGAAATATTTTCGCAGTGTTTTACACATAACTTTGATTTTTATAGAAAAGAGAATGATGTCGTGGGATTGATGGAAAAATAATTTTCAAATGAAAATAGGCCCAGAAGAAATAAAATATCTAATATAATCAATAGTTCAAAATATAGTAAGTATGTAGGATTCATGCCGAGTATTACTTCTAAATATGGAAGATAGCGAAAACATATATGTTTTGGCTTAACTGCAGCGCCATGATTTTATAGGTTTACTGTTGGCATAATAACACGGTTGCCGCTACAAAATTACAGGTTTTTAAATTAATTGATATTTCGTAAAAAGTTAACCCACATAAAGAAAGATTAGAAATATTTAAAAGTAAGCAAGTTAAAGGAATTAGTGAAAGTGCTTTCTGAATCAATAATAGTTTTCAATTATTTTGCATATTATAAATATAAATCTCATATAAACAAAAACATAAGTAAATATTAAAATATTACAAAAAACAATTAAGAATATAATAATAAATAATAAATACATCAGTAAAAGGGCGGGGGGACAAATGAAGACTTCACATTTGAACATTTTAAGTGAGAACCAATAGCAATAACATTTTTGCTCGATTTCTCGGGTTTAATTATAAAGTCCTTTAAATTTTATTTCAAAACGTAATTTATCTCCTACATCCGACAGTATTCTGCTAATTTAAAAATTTTTATATGTAGGCATCTATTAATAATAAAATATTATATTTGCATTTATGTGAATATTAGCAAGAAATCACTGGTCTTCCCGAGTTCATTTGAATTTTTTTCATCTTGACTGAACTTGGTAAAACATGCTTTTTGTCATAAAAAATATTTTTTCTCTTTTGCTATTATGTGCCTAACATCACAAATGGCGAGTAAATTTGTAGATGGCTTCATGTTGATCATTATGCATCATTACCCACCGTAGATCATGAAGATTTACTACAAATTCTTAATTTTTGTTGTCCCATAAGTGGATAGATAGTACAAACTTGTACATGTATAGAATTTTCAACAAGAAATGACATTTAATTCTTATACTAATTCACCAATAGGTGCACTTTCAAGCCATAATTCGTGTAAATAACTATACAGTTGATCACTCACCGACACCTAAAAAAATATTTTATTAGTTAAGTTATAATTATTTACGGGAGAACAACCGAAACATATCCATTACGTAACGAGGAAGCAAACAGGGCCGGATAAACCATGGGTGCAATGGAGCCGCCGGCCGCACCCAGCGCCAATGTTTAGAAGGCGTAAAAATGAGCGTTTTTCGATTGTGCATTGTGTTTCCAATCTACTGCATTTTTTCTTTGATTATAATATTCTATATGATAGGTATTATTAGTATTAAAGGTACCATTTACCTAATCTGCACCCGGCGCTGAAATAGCTTGATCCGGCCCTGGAAGCAAATATCAGAACGAGTACTGCTAGCTCACGAATTATGTAAAAATTTGTTTCGTCGGTCTTGGAAGTAAAATTATTATTTTCAAAATTAGTTACCTTAAACGGTGTTGGATTTAAATTTCTTTTAATATCTGTTCGTAATGTTTTTAGTGATGCTTGAACATTGCTACGGATTTTTTCCAAAGGGGGCAGTGGTCTACATAAAACTCCACCTTGCCAATAAATCTTGTGTAATTTCTGAACTCTGCTTGGAATAACAAATGCTCGTTTGGACTCTTCAAATGGATGTCTGCATAAAACCTTTTCACCAGGTTTTGGTTCATTTTCAGTAGATTTTTGTAATAAATCAATCAAAGCGTGTCCACTTTCGCTATACAATCTATAGATATCTTTTTTTCCTGGTATGGTTACTTTTCCAACATCCTGACTAAGTTTTATTCTTGGCAAATTATTTAATTCGACCAGTTTGTAAACACAACCAAGCGCTGGTTGTCTTTGACAAGTAACCAAATGAGTTCCTATTGCAAAACAGTCAATATTATGACCTTGTTCGTTTAAACTTATAATTGTCTCTTCACTGATATCATTTGACGCCATTATCGTTAAATGTTTAAACCAAGGAATGCCATATTTCTCACTTACTTTGATAAAATATTCTCTGGCAATATTGGATAAATATGCCAAATCTCCGCTATCAATTCTTATCCCCAATGCTCGATATTCTAATGTGTTTAGCGCCAGGGCTACTGAGCAAAAATTAAGCAAACCGCTTCTAAAAATAATTGTAAAAGTCAAATTTCAAGAACGAAAAAGAATTTAAATTTTACTACCTTTTCACATCGTATGTATCAACTAATGCAACAAATCCGTTAGGAAAAGCTATTGCAAAAGACGTTAGAGCTGTTAATTCTCCATTGTTGATTTCTGATTCAACCACTTGAAACATGGGTACCAAATCTCGTCGGAAGTTCATTGCCAATTCTAGTAAATCTTGTGGTTCTCCACCTGATTTTGAAATTAACATTTTTTGGGATAATTCAGAAAAGCCTGTAAATGATGTGATATATGCATGGGCATGTGTTCCTTTTACAGGAATACCAAATAGTTTTCCTGCCAACACATTGCTAGTTCCATCAAAACCTCCTGTAAAATTAAAAATACATAGTCAGCGAAATTTTGAATTAAAAAATTTTCAAAATTTAACTAAACCGGTATAAATTGACAATTTGAAATAAAAATAGGTTTTTAAAGCATTTTATTTGAATAATAAACTAAACCGTAAATTAGGGGTGTACTTAAAAGTTTGTAAGCAATCACTTGGTACCAGGCAATGTGATCTAATAGACCTATTTCAATCAATACTTGTAACTCTATTGCAAGCTACCGTGAAAACTTTTACAGCATTTGCGACAGGTGCTTAATAATTTAAGGTGAAAACTTGGTCGTACCAGGTACCACAAGTTTGAGGTATAATATAATGTTACGATTTAATTATACTGTATAATGGTTTACATATTAAAAAATCGAACTTACCAATATATGAGTACTTGGATGCAGATAATCCACCATCCGGCCCTTGAGCACGACGTAGGCCAAATTCGAGAAGCTTTAAATCGCCTGCTGCTATGCGATACCTTGCAGCATTTGTAGCCATTAAACTAGTTTTTAATATTACAATTTTTATTTAAGATTTATTTGTTTTTACTTTACAAACCTAGCATAGTTTACCAATGTTAAAAACGTTGTTTCTAGAAGTTGCACTACAATTAATGGACCTTCTATTCGCATCAGCGGAACTCTAAAAATTAGAATAAATTATAATAAAAATATCTAAATTAAAAATCAGGCAAACATTTAGAACACAGTAAATTGAAAATTGATTATTTAATAACGGAGAGAAGTAGAGAGCGGATTTATAAGCTCTAAAAACGTGTAAACAAAGCATTACTTAATTAGGCTTTACAAAAAGCTGCTAGAATTTTTTTATTCCAATCAAAACAAATCCTAGCAGGTTTTTGTAAAGCCTCATTAAGTAATGCTTTGCTTACACGTTTTTAGAGCTTATAAATCCGCTCTCTAGAGAGAAGGAACACAACAATAATACAACTCAGCTTTCTATAAAACTCGAAAGCTGTGCAAAACATCAAAGGAATCAATCACAAAATGTTCGACTCTTTACGTTGAACATTTTTGGTATCTTCGATATTTGTGATATTTTTTATCGTTATAAGTTCTTAAGTTACAAGACGGGGAGTCAGGGGTAATTCCCCCCGGTCCGAAAAGTTACAACAAACATGCACCTACCGCCAGGTCTACTACGCTCTGTTTTTGTAATAAGACAAAAGCAAAAGTAAATAATAAAAAATCGTAAGTATATAATTTCCGATATAATAATTATTATTGGTAATAATGATCATACTAGGTCGCTATCTATTTGTGTCTATTCTTTTTGTAGCTCAATAAAAGGAAACCGCCAATATATAATATTTTATTGTGAATAATAAAAATTAAATACTTACACCAGAGACTAAATATATTATATTTTTAATTGTGTTAAATTTTTAAAAAATGTATTAAAAATAAATTGCCGTCCAGTTACATATATGTTTTTTTAGCTTTTAGGAAAAAACAGTAAATATGAAATGCAAATTGCATAGTGATTTTAGCCAAAAAACAGTATTATATATGTTACGGTCAATGATGTAAATCGGGCGTTGACGTCAATGGCCGGACAATGACTTTAATGCCCATTTATGTTGGCCATTAACGTCATGGGCCGGCCATTGATGTAATTGCCAGGTAGTGGTGGACAATGATGTAAATATTTTCGTCTGATTGTAATATTTACGTCTTTAGCCGGTCAATGACGTTATTGATCAAAACGGATTGGACAATGATGATTTATAGAATAAATACTATAAAGAACAGCAAATTGGCGATTTGAATTAGACAGTCAACTGGCAAGTGACATATACTTGTGTTATATGCATTGCATTCTAATGTATTATAATCATTTATTAACAAAAATAGTAAAAATTAACAAAAATTTAAAAAACAATTATAAATTAAAAAATAATCAAATTAAATTTTTTCAATTAACCATTTTTATTCTGGCATGAGAGTGATCCTTGGCATTTTGAATTGAAAATTTGTTTGCTAACGCGACACGCACGTTTAGAAAAGAGTAGTTTCATTATTGCCCCTTCTGTATTGGGCGGGAATGGGTCTTTTCGGCGTAGCCAGTTCGTCGTAGCCAGTTTGGTACGAAATCAATTCGGCGTAAACCAATTGAAAGTGTGGGATGATTTTGGGAGTGGGAGTTTTGGCGTTTTGTTCAAAACTACAATATTGCATTTGCTGCCTTCGTACTTACACGAGGCTAGAATATGTGTAAAACAACATATTATAATATTAATTATATAGATTTATAAAATAATAATTTATTTAAATTAAAAGTATTTTATTACAAATATTTAAAGGTAAAGGTAACTTGAAAATTTTACACTTGCAATTTAAAATGATGTACTAGTCCACGCAAATAATAATCAACAAGATCTCTGTTTTGAAAATCTCTAACTATTGTGAGAATTCGGTCGTCAGCATCTCTAAATTTTTGTAATTTAGGCGGTGGCGGTGGGTGTCCAGCAACGAGACGTTCGTAAAATATGTTTCTACTATTCTGGACTTTCTTTAATACATCTATGAAGTTCCAAATAGTTGGACGAATGACTCTTAGATGAATTTGAAGACGCTTATTTGCAGCTTCTGCATAGTTATTCCTTTGATCAAAATTATTTAGCGTTCGTTGGTATTATTTAACAAAATAGAATTCTTTTGCTCCAAATCGTATTGCATTTATTTTCTCTTATAGTAATACAGAGTGGCGTTATTGAAAATTAAATTAAAAAAATGTATTTATTACATTTTTTAATTTACGTTTTAAAATTCCATGTTCTTACAAAATAAAAGGAATTGTTTTGCTCTGAATCGTCTTAGCGCCAAATTGCAATTCGCGCCGAATTAGGATACGGCGAAACGTCCTTGGCCCCAAATTGGCCCTGCGTCGAAAGGGCGGCGTCAGATAGGGTAGACGCCGAACTGACTACGACGAATCGGCTACGCCGAATCGTCCTAAACCCGTATTGAGCAATGACGTCATTGCCCGGACAATGATGTAAAAACTACAGTGACTTTATAGAGACAGTAGCGACAAACGATGTCCAACTTTTGATTGGTTACAATGCTTTTGTTTATATATAGCTTAAGGCAGAATAAAAATTAATTTTTTTACGTTATTGGTGCATTTTATTAACATGAGAAATGGAAAATCTCTTAATATAAAACATAGGCCATTCTAGAAAATATATTTTTTGCTTGAATTTGCAACATCCTGGTCCGAATAAGGGGATTTTGTTACATCCTGGACCGATTGTCACTGTAGTAAAAACCACATATAAAATTTTGTCAATATCGCCTAAAATGCACGGTCAGTGACGTTATTGGCCAAACATTAACGTCAATGTCCAGTTAAGCAGGGCATTAACGTCAATGTCCAGTTAAGCAGGGCATTAACGTCATTGTCCGGCCATTGACGTTAATGGCCGAGTTGTCATCATTGACCGTAACATATACATAAATTTTGATTAAATAGGTATTTAAATTAGCCATATTTTGTCATACTAACAGCCGAAATGCCACCTCGGAGATTTCCGCCCCGGACAAATGTCCACTCACTACAGCAGACCCTGTTTTTTTAAAGTCACTTTCACATAGAAACAGAAATTAAGGGAATGAAATTTGAAACTAAAGTGTTTGATAAGTTTTGCTGTCAAATCGATTTTTATATGACAAAAAAATTTTCAAAAGGTACACCTTACATTACTAACATATGAGTGTCTGAGTTCTTTTAAGAATAACTGTAGTTCTTTGTAGTGGAACCTTGTATTATAATAGGATTTTTAAGAACAACATTATTTATTTCGAAATCTTAAAACAATAAATACTGATCTCCTTATTTTGTATAAACAACGTATCTTAGCAAAACCAAATTCTGAAACATGGGCTCTGTCAGCGTGCATTATTGTAGATGCAGATGCTATTGAACTGAGAAATACAAATCTGCACTCTACGCAAACTGAAGTCATTTTAATAAGTTATAATCTTTCCTTTAAGAATAATTTAAAAACTAATCATTTTACTTAATTATAAATAGCTTAAAATTAGATTGTCAACAAATAATAACAAATTATTGCACTGCAGTATCAACTCTTTTAAAAGTCACGGCAACTTATTTTTAAAACATGAAAATTATAAATTAATATTTTTTATCGATTTTCTTGGAAAGTATAAAATTGTTTAATTTACCAAATTAAATATTAACTGTAATTAAATTAGAATAATTTTTTAGCGCAAAATAACAGTATTTGAAAAGACCTTTTTAATTTATTTTGGTATTTTGAAACAATTTAAGATGTAACAAAGGTATGGTGCCATTTAAATTTTTCAAGTTGGGGTAGCTGAGAGTGAGGGGGTGAATAATAGCGCAGCGTAAAGTCTTCCCTTCCCTATCTATAAAAGCTTCTTTTTAGTCGCGTCAACCCTTGCCAACAGTTCCTAAAATGGCTCCACAGGTCGGATCGGGATGCGGTTTTCTGCATTCTCTTCCAAAACGATTATCTCGGAATGTGCCTGGAAAAATTTTTCCCGGAGACCGAAAATTGTATCGCTGCAGGCCAAAGTGCACGCGAAAAATGCATTATCTGGGAGGCCTTTTGGAAGATTTTCAAATTTGATAAATAAGGGTCACCAGGTGCCATTGGGGTGCTCGCCGATGCCAGATTTGGATTCAGCGGGCCAAAAAACCCCCCGAAATTATTTTTGGTTGCCCTTGTTTGATTGTATCAGGAAAACTCCCGGAGATGACGTTTAGGGTCAGGTTCAGGTGCACCAGGTGTTCGGAGGTCAATTTGAACATTATATTCGTGATCAGCGGCCTCGAAAACCCCCAAGTTGAAAATCTTCCAAAAGGCCTCCCAGATAATGCATTTTTCGCGTGCACTTTGGCCTGCAGCGATACAATTTTCAGTCTCCGGGAAAAATTTTTCCAGGCACATTCCGAGATAATCGTTTTGGAAGAGAATGCAGAAAACCGCATCCCGATCCGACCTGTGGAGCCATTTTAGGAACTTGGTATCCATTTCCGCAAGGGTTGACGCGACTATTTAGAGTTTTTCGGTATTTAATCGGTATTGGGTGTAGTTTACAGTACACCCTGTAGAATTATGAGGAAATGATATTGAAAAATTGTCCTTTTGAAAAAACATCTTTTTGTCAAGATGAACTTTTTATCTTATCTTTGACCATAAAACCTATAAAACAGAGTTAAGCTTGAAAAAATAATATGTGTTGACATGTAAATACAATCTAAATAACTAGAATTAACGATCGAGTTTATAGGATGCACAATTATTCCAGCACATTATTACTGTTTTTTTATACCACATATAATAATATTACCATTCATTTTTATTTTTACAGCCTTATTAAGGTTAACTGTCATTTCGCTACCGGACAATTCGCTTCCAGATAGAGACAAAACCAAAATTTTTCGGAGGGAGATCACGCTTCAGTTTGTAAACTTTTTTTATAAAACCAATTTTTAAATAGGAAGTAGAAGTAGGATTAGAAGTGGAGGACAGGCTGAAGCTTGCATGCACTCAGGCCGCATATCGGGCCCATTATGCTATCTCCGATGTTGAGGCCACAACGTGTTGATGCACACCGGAAGGCCGAGCTAAGAAATTCTGTCAAGTCCGAGACTCAAACCCAGAATTTCCGCTCTGTAACTCAACCAGCAATCACACCAATCCACGGCTGTGGTTAATTTTTAAATAATTTTACTAACTGCCTAAAATATTGGAAAGGTGGCTCTCTCTTTATCTCCCCATGGTTCCGTCCCTGCTCTCAGAAATTTTACCAATAGGATATTTCCAGAGATGTTATATAAATAAAGGTTATATGGTAATATCTCTGGATATTTCACTACTATAGATATTTCATTACCAACCTTGAATTGTTACTAAAACTATACGCTAAGTTCTGAAATATTTAAGTTGGTAACTACATATTTTTCCATTATGTTTTTTAAATTAGTGTTTGATGGTTAATTTTCTTTTTGTAGTTAGCTATTGTTTTAAAGTTCTTTTTAATACTACATAATTTTAAATTTCACGGTTTTACGAAAAATTAGTAATAGTTACGAAATTTTCGTTCATATAACGAATTTGCGTTTAACGACCGTATTTCGTAAATATAACGACAGACTTTCTTTTCTGTGTATATGTTACCGACAATTTGCGAAATCCGGCAATTTGCAAAATTCCTATGTAATCTGCAAACCGACTAAGTCGTAAGCCACTATGCAAATTCACTAGTTCTTTAGGCAATCTGCAATATAGCTACGGTGTTTCAGGCAATCTGCAAATTGTCTATATTGTTAGTTAACGTGCTTTTTGAGTATGTAACAGACTCACATTGACTAAGCAATGTAAAAAACGATATTTTAACTAGATAATTTTAAAAGAACCATTTATTAAAACATAGCTCGTTGAACATTTTACATAAGAATATAAACTATAAACCCATAAACATTAGGTTACTTATTTTTACATGGATTAGAAAAGTGACAGTGACTATTACACATTACTCTATTTTTAAGGCGTTTGCATGATTTATTTATGCACTTCTTTGTACAATTACATTTCAACATTCCCTGACAACCTGTAGAAGAAGCAGTTGCCAGCACTGCCACCCGAAGACTAATTTCGTCTGCTTCTGCATGCACTATAAAGTTTTGCGTCACCGGCTCAAATTCGTTTCGGCTGTACCATTTCTGAAGATCTCCTGCTCTAGTGCCTATTTTATAAAATCCCTCTTCTTCGCCAAGAACTACACCTAACATATTCCTTGGATCTGTTCGACCCCTGTCGAAAGACGGAATGGGTATGATTACATTATCGTCAGTAGTGCAGCTTTTTAATCTTTTTTCAGAATTTCCAAGAATTTTATTTCTCTGTCACTTTTCTAATCCACGTAAAAATAAGTAACCTAATGTTTATAGGTTTATAGTTTTTATTCTTATGTAAAATGTTCAACGAGCTATGTTTTAATAAATGGTATTCTTTTAAAATTATCTATTTAAAATATCGTTTTTTACATTGCCTAGTCAATGTGAGTCTGTTACATACTCAAAACGCACATTAACTAACAATATAGACAATTATTAGTAAATTTGCATAGTAGCTTACGACTTAGTCGGTTTGCAGATTACCTAGGAATTTTGCAAATTGCCGGATTTTGCGCATTGCCGGTAACATATATACTATATATGTTATTTCTATTTATATATTATTATATTTATATTTATATACTATATTCTAGTAGCAAATGTTTAGGAGCGAATTGTGCGGGAACAAAATTGGCCAGATTTAATCTAATGAACGTAATGTTATGTAAATTTTGCAATATATAAATATTTATTTAATTTTTCATTATCACTCACCTAGGAAAAGCAACAGATCCTTCTTCCATGGAATACAATGTAACTTCATTTGCAGTTAAGGTACTTAAATATATAAAAAAATCATTATCGATATTTGAAGGAAGCGCTTGTTTTAAATATTCAATATCTGAAATTTCATTTATATACTAATCTAAAGCGTGAAACAGAAAATTTTATTGTTTAATACCACTGCATGAAAAATGAAATTTTTTTAAAAATTTCAAGCATTCTTCCAATCCTGCAAATATTGTAAATTCTCCTTGAAATGGACTTTTTCGAAAAAACAAATCGAACACTGACTTTTCGTTAGTTTTTCCTGATTTCCAATATGCATAAGCCATTGTAATTTGATATAAGTCTGGAAAAATAAAAGAAAATCTACATTAATATTATATAGTATTAACAAAGTAAATAATTAAATTTGTTTATATACCCCCGCTGTAATTATTATCATTTACTCTTTTATTTTATAAATTTTCGTTTTACTTTTTATTTTATTTTACGTAAAACTAAAATAGAAGTTTCTTTCTTTCTTACACATCTTAAAATATACTTGCAGCTCACTTGCATTTATTGCACCTTTAACTTTAAGTATTGCACGCTTAGAGTATTCGGAGCAACTAAGACTGAATGACTTCTTCAAAATGATTCAGTTTCATAAATATGATTTTTATAATTGTTCACTGGTGCTTAAGCCTTCAGCTTATCACTAGTTTTAATTGATTGTCATGTTTTACATAAAAAATTACAATTATTATTTAAGATTTTATTTCTACAGCGATCCACTTTTAAAATATCATAAAAAAAATGAAAGTCATTTTGTTTGGTCGATTTTTATCATTTAAGTCTTCTTTTTAATTTTTAACTAATGAACTTTTATAATTAAAATTTATTTATGCAATCGTATCAACTAATTAAAATAGAAATAATGTACGTAAGTACTAAAGCAGTTAAAAAATACCGTAAAGATAATGTCAATGCACTTAATATTAATACATAATTTGAGTATTAAAAGTCCAAGTGCATTACTAAAAATGGGTCAAATAATTATTATCCAAGCAGGAAAATATCTGTTTCAAAAAATTTAGCTAAACAGTTTTGGTGGGTGTAATCGAAAATGACACAAAAATAGAAAACTTTAGCTAAATATTTCCAAAATTGATTCGAATTTACTTGCCCCAAAATATCCAAAAATGATTAAAACAATAAAACAAATTTTAAAAATATTTTAATTTAAGCTAATTATTTATTATGTTCATAAAAGTTTTCATTACTAAGAAGATCATTTTACAACATCATACAACTTAAATTAACATTTTAAAAATTTCAACAAAAGAAATTATTTTTATGTGCAGATTAGCATTTAAGAGGATACCATTATTGTAATGTGCCCAACTTAAACAAATGTTTCTAATTTGCAACAAAATATTTTTCTCAAATGTCCCATAATAAAAGAGAAGAAAAAACGAATCCAATCTCCACGTCCATAGATAAATGGATTTATCTTTGTCTTTTCTTGAAAAAAAGGATTTTATGAAGAATGCTTTTTTTTATATTTTATACTTTTTATTTCAATATATTTACATTTAAACATTATATTTTATTCCTACTTATATTTTACTTCTTCTCATATTCCTATTCGAATTTCATTTTTTCAAACGTAAGGTAATTTCAGTGTCAGTATAAAATCCGAATCGAAAAGGTATTTAAATCCAATAATAAAAGGATTATCGGATTAAAAATTTTTAATTAATTTTTATATAAGGAAATTAGCTAATTTAAATTTGCAAATTAATATCAAATTAGATACAACTCAAAAAATGACAACTGGAGAAATGAACGCATTTGAAAACTTTTCATACAATAATGATAATTGTAGTATATCACTCAAGTCCTTTGAAGTATTAGCATTAATAGGAAGAGGAGGATGTGAAAAAGTATTTAAGGTACTCAAACGTGGCGATCCCCAAAATAAAAAGTTTGCCATAAAAGTATTACACAAAAAGGAAATTTTAGACAGCTCACATGGAGTTGAACTTGCTATGGCTGAAACCAATGTATTGAAGAATCTTGAACCTTTTCATAATTAGAAAGAAACCTTTCATAATTTGCTTAGATTGTGCTTTTCAAGGTAAGTTCAATTTATATGCAGTACTTAAGTACGCAAGCAGAGGAACGCTACATAAAATTTTGAAGAAGCACAGAATTTTAAAACAACAGCAGGCTGCATTTTACAGCAAGGAAATAATCTGCGCAATCGATTACATCCATTCAAAGCATGTAATTCATAGAGATATAAAACCAGAGAACATTTTGATTGACTCCAAAGGACACGTCAAATTGATTTTTGATCATTGATTTATCTATAGAAAAATTTACGGCTGGGAAACTTGCATTTTTAAAATGCGGAACATTTAAATATCAAGCTCCAGAAGTGTTTGTGAACCATGGCTACGGCATGAAAGAGGATTGGTGGGCGTTCGGCATCATATTTTACGAAATGGTGTGCGGACAATTTTTCTATGAGCAAAAGGTAGAAGAACAGGATATAATCGCGTTTGGTAAACTTCTCGGAATTGATATATCACACGAAGCGTTATCTTTAATAAATGGTTTACTACAAATTAATCCAAGTGAGAGATTTGAAAGTGAAGAAATCAAACATCACAAATTTTTTCGTGGAACCTCCTGGGATGAAGTCCTGAAATGCTTGGAGTGTCCTCCATTTCCGCCCAAAAGCTTTAACAACAAAAAAGGTTAATTCGTTTTTATTTTAATAAAAATAAGCAAAAATTAAAAATTATGACTTTTTTTAAAGTTGGACGGAACTTTTCTTCCGCATTTAGCGCTCCAAATAGAAAATTCCTGTTTCGCTAGCGCAAGGGACTGCATAGAACCTTCGTTGTAATAGCACTTTCTACTAAGTGAGAGATAAATATTCACTTGTTATTGAGAAAATGCTTATTCTGTGTGGAACTATAATTATTGAAGGGCTTAGTAGAAAAAGTCGATAACACATATTTTTGAAATTCTTCAAAAATTGACTTTAAAGTTTTCGAAATGAACGCAGCGACTTTTGCACAACTTTTTATTATGTTTAAATATAATGGTCAGTGCATGATTTAGGCTTAGGTCCGGGCCTAAAGCGGCAAAATTCTAGGGGCGCCTAAACTTTGGAGGCGAGAAAATTTTAGAAGTTATGAAATTTAAAGAAAAATTAAAATTAAAAATTTGATTCGGTTTAGCTTTGCTGTGAATGTATGAACAAATTTCAGTAAAGTATTTGAAATAATTGTTAAAAAGGTAGTTCCTCAATCTAAGGAGCTAGCACTGGCTAGTATACCCAAATATTAAAGCTAGCACCTAACAATTTGCATTGTTAACATAGGAGTGTCCGGATTTCATTATGAATCACTGCAGCTAGCACCCAAATATTAAAGCTAGCACCATTACAGGTTTTTCAGTTAGTTGATATTTTCTTGAAAGCAAGAAAAACAAAATTGATGTGATTAGTCATAAAAAATTCATTCATTGTTCCGTTTGAAGAAATTTATATTTGGATTAATAAACCTCAAAATGAAATACAGTCGAGTCTCGAAACAGTGAATAGCAAAAATCATGTTTGTTTTTTAATATTAAATCGGAATTTTTATCTTATTGTTTCTTTTATTACAGCATCACAAAGATTGAAGAAAGAAGGTTTTTGTAGCATAAAAAAGGGAAAAAAATAGAAATAGCATAGTTATAACATAGAACAAACATAGTTTTCGTTTTTCGTTTTCACTGTTTCGAGACTCGACGTATTTTGAATATATGTATATAAATGTATTATTTATAATAATTACTATTAAGCAAACAGGGCGCCATATCGGACAGGGCCTAGAGCGCAGGCGACCCTAAATCCGCCACTGATAATATATAAACACTAGCAAAAAGCCCGTCCACGGACGGGCATCTAAACCAGAGTTGTTTTGTTTTAAACATTTTTTTTTAAACAAGTGTTTAAAACATGTTTAAAACAAGACGACCTGTTTTAAACAGTTTTGTTTAAAACTAGTTTTTGTGTTTTAAACACAAAAAAAACGTTTTTTTTTTGTTTAAAATAAAAAAAACACATGTTTTTTAACAACCCTGCGTTGTCCATAGTCAACTACGTAATAGATTAGGGACCGATAAAGCATCAAAACTTGTATCAATTATGAGAGCCCTAAATAATAATTCAAAAATTTCGGAGGAAGATGAACTCGAATAGATTTTGAATGTTAATTTTTTATTAATAAAATTAGATTTTTTTCTTTAATTTGTTCTCGGTGTAGATTTTTTAGTTGTTTTAAACAGTGTTTTAAACAATAAATTGTGTTTTAAACATGTTTTTTTTAAATAGAATAAAAAACAGTTTTAAACATAAAAAAAACGTTTTAAACACAAAAAAAACGCTTTTTTTGTTTAAAATAAAAAAAACATGTTTTTTAACAACCCTGATCTAAACCCGATTGGTTAGAAACTCGATTGATGTGCAACTCGTCCCAGGGGGAGTACCGTCGTCGGTACTTTAATATATTTTTCGGTTGGTAAAAAAATTCGACCAATCAGATGTTGTTTTTTTTCACCAAAAAATGACACGCTGGAGGAGCCGGAGCCGGAGCAGCAGAGTGCTGAGATTTTATGTATTAAGATATTTAAGAAAAGTGGTAAACGTCAGAAATGTGGAAAAACTCAAATAATAATCAGCTGCGAAGCTGTGATCACTGATCAGCATATAATTTTACGAAGCGGTCTATTAGCGGCTTGATTGGCTTGGACATCCCCGAATCATCAGGTGCCCTTTATCAGGTTGGATAGTAACTTGGGTAGTATGGAGGCTTATTAGCCGACAATTAAATGTGAATTCCTTATCGCCTTATCGGGTAGTTCTATAAGTAGCCGTTAGTCGGAAACTATGCAACAAAATAGAAAAATGTATATAATATATTATTGTATCGAGAATATCTATAGATTTCTGACTGACTGAATATCTGTAGATATTCTCGACAGTGGCGTATTTAGAAAATGCATATGGGGGGGGCAAACAAGAGAATTTTTTTGGAATCTCGTTAATCCAGTCATGCGCGTCAGCGCTAATGAGATAAACGGACAAATTCCAAAAATCAATAAAATAAAAAAAATTCAATAAAATTAATTCTTAATTAATTGATCTGGTATTATTATTAGTATAGCTTGATTATGTATTTGATTTCTTTATATATACAAATTTTGGTGTCAATGTTGATTATCTTATTAACCGATTTACCAACCCAAAAATAAAATTTTCAAAATAACAAAAATACAATGGGATTATTAATCCTATTGTAGTTGGAGAAGGGTACCTAAATAACGATACCTAAATAACGGTACCTAAATAAATTAAATTTACGAAAATATTAAGAACACGTGGTAAACATTATTTTCTTCAGAAGGGGCTTCAGGGTTAAAATCCGAGTCATCCTTGGGGGGGGGGGCAATTGCCCCCTTGCCCCCCCCCTAAATACGCCAGTGATTCTCGATACAAATTAGGAAAACTAACATTTTTCCATTCAAGGCGAAGGTTTACGATCGAGGCCGAAGGTCTTTCCGCACACTTTTGAATGTCACAAAGTGACACTTTTTGAAACATAATTAGAAAAACAAAATTTAAGGTAATAATTTTTGCAGCAAAAAATGACTACAAAATTTTGCTGTAAAAGTGATTTTTATATAAAAAAAAAGTCTTGAAAACGTCAAATTAACATTGCTAACATAGGAGTGTCCGAATATTTATGGGAGTAATTGTACATAAAAAATAAAAAGTTATCAAATTCATAAAAAGCTGAACGTCATAGTTTAAATGATGCAATTGCACTTTTGCAATAATAATAATGGTTAGATGCTGTTTATTGCTTGTAAAAGTAACTGCGTCGCAAGTCGATATAATTCAAGTACAAATTTGTATTAATAATAAAAAAGTGTGTGCAAATGCGCTCCTGGACATTTGGCACCCGGACATTTCGCTACCGGAACATTTCGCTACCTGATTTCGTTACCACTTTTAGCATATTATTCATTATTGGAATTACTTTTTTGTTTAAAAAAAATTTTTTTTTCAATTTAGCTACCTTGCTAGTAGCACCTATTCGAGTTCTGGGTTAACATTCAATAAAAAATAATGAATAATAATATGAATAAAGTGGTATCAAAAATAACAGGGGTCAGGTCCGTATTCAGTACCAAAACAAAATTTAGTAATAAAAAATTAAAATTAACAATTAAAATTATTTGAAAATTGTTTATTTAAAATAACTTAAATTTTTTTTATTGAAAAAAAATTCCAATAATGAATAATATGCTAAAAATGGGAACTAAATTAGATAGGGAAATGTCTCCGGGTGCGAAATGTCCCGGAGCGAAAAGTGTCCTAGAATCGTGCAAATGACATCATGGAATGTCGAAAAACATTAGAAGAACCTGAACTATTAATTTTTATTTTGAAAATGGAAAAAGCCAAAGAGACATTGATAAAATGCTAAAAAGAAGTCGGGAAATATTAGTTAATCGATTTCCCGAATTAAACTTTTTCTTATAGACTATTGGAAAGAGCATTTTCTGAGCATTTAAAAAAAATTTCAAGGTGGATTATCCGTTAGTTTTCAAGAAAACGGCATTTAAAAATCAAAATTTTACATGTATTTTAGATAAGGATCAAACCACGATTTCTACTGTTACCGGCACGTGTGCTCAGATATACTCTTAGTATTTGCCGTTGAATTAGTATTTTATGAACAGTTTTTATTTAGACAAACGCAGTACTAGCTTTTAGGGTGCATCCGTGATTTGTCGTGGTTGCTCGCTAAATAAATCATCAAAAACAGTAACAGTATCCGAGATTTGCCTAAAACACATAGAAAACATCCCTCTACCCCGCTGCAACTTGGGGTAAAGTGTGCACCTACACGATTTACACGCACGATGTGCAC
Organism: Cantharis rufa; assembly: GCA_947369205.1. Lineage (NCBI taxonomy): Eukaryota > Metazoa > Arthropoda > Insecta > Coleoptera > Cantharidae > Cantharis > Cantharis rufa. Next base: position 14,297,924 of record OX376309.1, on the reverse strand, counting down.
TCGACAAAGTAACAATTGCATCTGACCGCTATCACTAAGAGTATATGTAAGCGCAGGGACCGGTAACAGAATGCCTGGGTAGAAATCGTGATTTGATTTTTATCTAAAATGCAAGTAAAATGTCGATTTTTAAATAACGTTTTCTCCAAAACTAATGGATAATCCATCTTGAATTCTTTTTTAATGCTCAGAAGTAACCACAGCCGTGGATTGGTGTGATCGCTGGTTGAGTTACAGAGCGGAAATTCTGGGTTCGAATCTCGGACTTGACAGACTTTCTTGGCTCGGCCTTCCGGTGTGCATCAACACGTTGTGGCCACAACATCGGAGGTAACAATGGGCCCGATATGTGGCCTGAGTGCATGCAAGCTTCGGCCTGCCCTCCACTTCCAATCCTAATCCTAAACCTAATGCTCAGAAGATTGTCCTTTTGCCAATAGTCTATAGGAGAAAAGTTCAATTCGTGGGTTCGATTAACTGATAGTAAAAGTCAATCTACAGTGCAAAATATTATTGAACGTTATACGCAAGAAAATAGTAAACAAAACAAAAGAAGAAAAGCACCAAATAAAATTTTTACGCAATGCGAATAACGACGGATTGTCAAAATCTCACAAAATAACTCGCTTATAAGTGCACCAAAACTAACATTTGAGATTAAAAAGTATTTAAAGAAAAAATGCAACCTGGAAACTGTTTGAAGGGTATTGAGAAATAATACGGGATGGGACAAAATCCCGCGGCCACAATCCAGAAACCACAATTCCCCGGAACCAAAATCCCTCTGGACCATACGTAGGAATTCAAATTACATTAATTTTTATATCGCAAGATTTATTTATTATTATGATAAAATTGTATCAGATTACTTATTATAATAAAAAATATATTCTGGGGTTAATCCACAAGAGGTTCACTTAATTATGACAGTTGTTACCAAAGGCTACTCCACACAAAAAGTTTTATTCACTTGCAAAACTTCAAAATGACATGTGATTGGTCGAAACAAAACACATTTGTGAATGTTGATTGGTTGTTGAAATAGGAATGTATTAATATTTAAAAGTATTTTTCAAGTACAGCGTTTGTTAAAACGGCCCGGAGCGTTCAGAGCAGAGAGGACCAACGCGGAGGGTACAGAGGGTCGGTTTTGACAAACGTAACCACGGCAAATCTCGGATTGAACATTGAAATTTGAACTGAAAAACACCCAATTTCAAACAAAATTTACTTGAAACGTGAGAAATGGAATAAAATACCGTCAGAGTTTACTAAAAAATTGGTGGATTCCATGTCTAAGCGACTACAGGCAGTACTACAACAAAAAGGTGCCCCAACAAAACATTTTTTGTATGAATTTTTAAATTGATTGTGTTTTACAACAATTACGAATAATTTTCTTTATATTTTTACGTTTATATAAATATATATATTTATATTTTTACGAAGGGATACATAATTGAAGATGTATTCTCTGGATACGACCGACCTCCGAGATTCCACGAGATTCTCCGAGATACCGGTGTGGATATAGAATTTGAGGGTTGTTCTATCTGGAACCTCTCTTATCGGTGATAGTAAAACCAGATGACAGGATTTTTCTCATTTTCAACCGGACCATCGTTACTGTGTTAATCACAAAGATGAACAGGCTGTGTTGAGGAAACCTAATACAGTCGTGGTGAAACTGTATTGGTATGGGTCAAGTGGGGGGACACCACTTGATGAAGTCGAGGTACAGACCAGCATCAATCTGTGCTTATGGAAATTGTTAAACCTAGAGTCTTTAGAACCGTCCTTACCGGAATGATTTCGGAAAGTTAGGATGGAGTTCTCTAGACGGCGAGTTTTAGCTTCCTGGTAATGGGAGGTTACTGATGCGCGAAAGCGCTGGCTCCTGAAAAGACGCTCTCATTATCTCCAACTAGAAAAACTAACGCTTCTATGGAAAGAGTGTTGGCTGACGTCCAATAAGGACAGCTTACGTTATTGTACGGAAACCTAAAATGGTTCGATTGTATACCAAACATTTCCGAAGCGTTGGTAGTCAAAATGCGAACCGCGACGTACCAGTGCAGTGCTCACTGACCCCAAAAAGTTAGGAAAACTCATCGAAAGACGAGAAAAGAGAGAGATTGACTTCTAGGACGCTAACGGTAATAAACACTTAAAGCTAAAATAGTTAGCCGATATGACCATGCGAGTCATTTATGACCACCGTAAATGGCGCACCCGGACATTTCGCACCAGGACACTTCGCTACCTGAACATTTTGCTACCGGGACATTTTGCTACTAGGACATTTCGCACCCGGATATTTCGCACCCGGATATTTCGCACCCAGGGACAATTCGCTACCTGATTTCGCTCCCACTTTTAGCATATTATTCATTATTGGAATTTTCGTTATTGCGTTAAAATTACGTTAAAAGCTTTTCGTTTTGAGATTTTAGATTTTCTTCAAGTGAAATGTTCCGGAGCGAAGTGTCCTAGAATCATTTTGATTTGAAACAAATCATATTTTTATAATTGTAAATGGAAATTATGAGCTATACCTTGAAGAAAATCTAAAATCTCAAAATGAAGAGCTTTTAACGCAATTGATATAGCTATTTACAGTCGTGCTGCAGAAAGTTGAACATAGCAGTTGAGTAAGCAATCAGAACTCGCTAAACGCGAGTTTAGACTGTATTTAGCTTTACATTTAAGACAGGTCCTTTCCAAAAAAAAAACATAAATTGGTAACAAAAATCACGCTTTAAAAAGTAACGTTTATATATTATAAAGGTTAATAAAAATGAGACGCGACATAACGGAAGTAAAAATAATACTCTTATCTATTAGCTTGTGATGCAAAATTGCACGTGCACTTTCTTTCTTTCTCATTACATACAATAACTCGAACCCACTATGTACGCCACCATAACTGCTTATATGCAAGATTATTACCAACACCGCTGCAAAGTATCATTTTCTAGCGATAAAAACTACCTGATATGCTATACTTTCGATAGTCGTGTACGTAAATAGCTATTAACATATGAGCGATAGAAAGAAAGCCATATCAGTTTTAGCAATATATCAGAACGAGCGATAGCGAGTTCTGATAGCTAAATCTGATATGGCTTACTTTTTACGCGAATGATGTTATGCATTTTTCATCCAACACAGGTCCTTTCCAAAATAAAAAAATAAAGTGATAAGTAACAAAAATACCACTTTTAAAATAAACAGTAACTTATTAAGTATCTTATTAAAGCATGTGACATCATTATATAAAAATGAAGCAAGATAAAGTCAGCAGAATTGTAATCTAATCAGCTAATACGTCAGCAGACTGCCGAAGTTAGGCGTATGAAATAAAAGTAACAACGAAGCGAAAGGTAAATTTACATAAGCAAATAATAGCAATACGGCGAAAATACACATGTACGTTGTTATGACTAGCGATATCGTGGTCACTTAATATCACACCGCCTATTGCACATTTTCTCTATCTAGAATTTACCGTATATTCTATACTTTCGATAGTGTTGGATGAAAATTATTTTGAAGACACATGATGGATAGGTCGAACAGAGAGAAAAGGAAAGAGACGTGCCCCGTTTTTGCAATTAATATATTAATTGCTATGAAACTGTTTTAGAGAATATTCTTCGCACGAATATTCTTCGCATGAATAAAGGGTGGCACAACAGCTTTACGTCTTATAATATCAACGCCGCCCATCCTAGTTTGATGAAATTTGTGAATGCCCTTAGAAAGGGAGAAAGTTTAAATAAATTAAAAAAAGAACAATTTGTAGCTGGAAAAGAAATACAGCAAAAATGAGTGTACAGACGCAGAGACACAATTATAGCTATCGATATATCGATTAAACACATTATTGCTATTATATATCTACGTAGCTATTAATTACGTAGTTAAGCGTCAGCTTCAACCTTTGTAAGCTTTGAGAGGTTTAAAAGGCCCCATTTTTCGTGCGTCCCTACGTGCGGCACGAGCCCAATTTCATAAATATGCAGTCTAAACTGCAGAGAATTGCAGAGAATTGTAAATTAAGCAAAATTAACGAAAAACAGAATTTAAGAGAGTAAACACTATGCATATAGCATATACACTGCAGTCTGGAATTATAAGAATTCTAAATTAAATTACATATGGTGCTTATTGATAGAAAAATGTACTACCTACAATTTCGACAGGTTAAGTTGTAAATTTTTATCAAAACAACCTGTCCCACGGTCAAAACGGTTTTTATCAAAATCCTATCGAGTTTTTGATGAAAATTTTAACCGTGGAACAGGAGCATAACCAATCTTAGAAATTGTAAGTAACGCATTTTTCTATTAATAAGCATTATTATGTAATTTAATTTAATGGGCTTATAATTTTTAACTGCTGTACGTATGTTACGAAAAAAGTATGTAACTGGAAAATGTATACTTTTTTCCGGTAAATCCGGCAATCTGTGCTGAAATAAAGATTAATTTAATTATTATGCTGGTTTTAGTTTTCAATTAGTTTAATAAAATTAATTTAAAACTTAAATATTTATTTTTCCATATTTACATTTGTTCGAACAAATATCTAATAAGTTAGTATTTTGAATTATAATTGGAATTAAATTAAAAGTTTCAATATACTTTTCCCAACATCATTTGGTGTAGTAGATATAACTATGTGGAGATATTCCTAATTCTATTGGGAAAAGTACATTGTACTAAATGTAAAGTATACGTACTTTTTACGTAACATATACAGTACATATATTATATACTCAAATATTATGGGATCATTAATATCAAACTTATTAATTTGAGTTATCAGCCAGATCATAAAACTTTTAACTTTCATTTCTACCAATATAATTGAAATAGTAAAACAATATTTATTAAAAAATTGATGTCTGGAATTTTTGGAAATCTTTGGAATTTCGAGGCTTGTGTATAGAAACTTTACTACATATTTACTTGTTTTAATCTGTCAATATAACTAGATGACAATTATTTTGGAATAATCAAAGCAATTTTTTTAAAAACGTTATTTCAAATTTCAGGTTTGTATTTTTAGCAATAATTAAATAGACAAAATACTAAATGTTGTACATATGTAGTAGACACGGAAAAAGATATCTTTCTTTTTGATATATTTTTTATTTTTATCAGTTAAAATGGGAAGCAAGCATAAAAAATCGTGTGCGGCCGGCCACCCGCTATAGAAATTAAATTTTAAACTTCGGTACTTACCCTTTGCGTACTAAAATAAGAATTCGCTACGTTCTTGTTAGATAACCTAAATATATCGCTGATAAGTAATATTATTTTGTAATCATTGAAAAGATCAAATAAAAGTAGCATATTTTATATTACATTAAGGGAAAAAAAGTAGAAGTAAAAAAATTTCAATATGAAGGAAATATATTATTTTATCTTTAAATATTTAAATGATGTTATTCAAGGCGATATATAAAACTGCGTAAAACTGATTCAATAATTTTTTAACGATAATTTTTTATTGATTTTAAATTCTAATTTTAGTTAATTTCAAAATCACGCGGTTTTCCGTTTTTAAAATTTACCTGTTAGAAGCGGTTGCACAATTCCATTTTGGCCTTGCTTTATTGAAAATGCATCCATATCAACAAGCAGGTTTTTATCACTCAATTTAAAAAATTTTAACGTTCACCATCGACGTTTTTATCGCACTGTCTACTTTACGTTAAAGTTATGTTTTATATGACGCGAACCTCGTGGTATTCACTAATAAAACTTCAGTATCGATTTACTTGATTTTAAAACAAACAAGTGCCTATTAATGATTTTTTAATATATTATAACACCAAATTTTAATTGCAGTTCACATAAAACGATAAACTGCGACACATCATAATATATATATTCAGTTTTGGAAGAATTGTAAAAGACTTTGACCCTAGTTCTCACTATCCATTTTTAATGTTGCGTTTTATAAAAATAAAGTAAAGTGAACTTATTTTTTGTGAATTTATATAGATTATATAAAGTGTAATGCATTATTTTAAAATATAATAAATTATTAATATCTTATAAGAATTATTATTTTTACTACAAATTAAAAATAATAAGTGAAAATGTACAAAAGGAGAGAGAGACTATGTAAGTACAGGGTATCGCATTAAAAAAATGTTATATACAAATTCGCAATTCAAATTGATTAGCATGATTTTTTTAAATTTTTGGCTACGTGTTCTTTGCTCATAATGTCACGTCGCGGTAAATTTAGAAACAAGTTATTGCAATCACAGAGAGCTTCAGTTTGAAAGATTTAGCTTAGAAACTTCCAATAACTAAAATCAGAATTTTTGATTTTCAGTTTTTCACAAACGGCAGGTACATAATTCCATAGCGTCGCATAAAAACATAATATCATTTAAAAAAAGCTAGTATTCGATAGAATACTAAATGACATAAATGGAAATGTACATACGGATACAACCAAATTTGAATCAAATGAAACTATAATCAAATTGCAATTTTGATTTATACTTTTAAATTTTTATGCGCATAATGCATATCTATTTACATATTATTATATGCTTTTTAACGTTAAAATGTGGTTAATTTTCAATAGGAGTAGTCACTAAATAGGAGTTAAAAGTTCAAGTGGTATTCTAGTCTAGAAATTTGAAAAAAAAAATTTTTTTTCTTATTTCCGAAGTTTAGTCATTCAAAAATATGCCCTTAAAAGAAATTTTCAAAATTCCTATTATTTAACGAGTTATAGCCATTTTAGTGACGCGGCATCTGATCTAGTACGACCGAAACAAATGAACAATAGACGGTAGGCGCTGCCTGACTACCTATGAATGAATTCCCTATAAAACTTTATTATAACAATAAATGTATTATTATACTTCAAATGCAGTTTCTTGGATTTTCCTTTTGTAACTTGACTGACTTTGGAAGCAACAGGAATGGGTGAGAGATCCTCAATTATTGATACCAGATTTTTACTGCTTTGAGATTTTTCTGGTTGGGGATTTTCTAACTAGCTATTATTGATGTTTCAACATGATGCTTGTGGTTTAAGTGGTTGCGCAGACATCAAGTTATCATCACTATCACCATTAGGATCACCATGATCATTTTGTATAATATTATTTCCACCATTGTTAGGTTGTTGAAATCATAATAAATGATCAGCAGGAATAAAATCTTCATCACAAAAATTTGAGAATTAATGGAATATTATTCCTGTAGCTTTAAATCTATTAACAGCCTTATTAATTACTGCCACAGATGAATATGCTTTGTCGAGATCGATGCTAAATGATAATGAGTGATTTTCGTGAAGTGGTTCGTTTTCATATATCAATCACACTGAAGCCTATATGCCTTTTTCAGTGGAGGACAAAGGAGGAATCAACAACATTATTATTCTCTTTTCTCTGCAAAAATCATGTACTGTTAAAGAAATATGTCGTTTCTCGGCTAAAATTGTTTTAGGCTGTTGAACATTTGAGAAGCCTGTTTCACCTATGTTGAAAATCCTACTAGGTTCAAAATGGTACTTAACCATGAATTCCTTGCAGATTTTTAAAAAACAAGTTAACTTTTCTTATTAAAGGCTGTCATTCGGTTGATGCTGGTAGTTTGTGTTTCCGAATAGAAGTGGTGGATTTCGTCGTCAGAAATCATACAACCAGTTTTTCCCAGCCATTCTTATTGTCTTGTTGAAGCTGTTCTTGATGTTATTCTGATCCACATATTCAAAAACTAACATGCTGAGTTGTTTTGACGTTAAACCATAGAACATTTTGGTCAATATCTTCAGGTGACTTGATATAGACTCTTCCTGCTCAGGTGAAAACACTGTTGGGTGTCCCATTCTTGGATTACTTGCTGAAATTTTATATTTTCTACATTCTTGTCTACAAAGATACGTATAGAATGCCAAATCGCCTAAGCAGCCTCTCACATATTTCCACCTCTCTCAGGGCGTCCTTGGTCCATTTTGCTTTTTCTGTAATTCTTTTGTAAGAATGTAATATGTCTTTATAGACATTAACAGTTCTATTACTAGTTTATGTTAGTAATGAAAAAACAACAACCTCAATAGTTTTTTCATTTAATTGTGTAACCTGACATTTACGTATTTTGAAAAATATAAATTAAAATTGCTGTTCCATAACAGTAATGAAAAAAAAATTATTTCCTAAGTTGTGACTGCCATGTTCCACACTTTATAAAACCGGTAAGGGTAATCGCGACCACTGGTTATCATTTCCCAATGAATTTGATCGTGATTGCCCGATAAGTTAAAAAATTAAAATTTTTTGATTAAAACTCCAAAAAACTAAAACTTTTGTGAAATTTTATGTAAGGTGTTTTATTGTGATTGTTGTGCTTTACTCATTTAATTTATTCTTTAATAACCAAATTTAGTAATATAAGATTTCACTGTGCTCAAAAATTTTGTTTCGTAGGTAAGTAATTTTTTGTATTTTGCTTGTTTATGCCTGTATACAGCCTTGGTCAAAATAGTTTTAGTCATAAAACCCTTTTCAGCATACTTTCTACTAATGCGTTACAGGTAGCTTGAGATAATTTATTTCATTCTTTAGTTAAAATTTCTTTTAATTACGGTTTGGAAGTGCAATTGTGTTCGGCAACCTTTTTTTAAGCATAAACCATAAATGTTCGGTAGCATTAAAGTCTGGCGATTGTGCAGGCCATTCTAACACCGTTAACCCGTTCAATTTTTTCAATTTAATCAATTTTTTTAGAAATTTGGTTTTGTGAAAAACCTTGATTTTTTAATAAAATTATATTTGCATTTTGGGCTTCACTTAAATCACGATTTCTGTTCTGAGTTTAGGCATTAGTGATAAAAAGAACCTTAAAATTGTATTGTCCTAATGTTCGAAACGAGATTTTAACTATTACCTACCTGAAAATTTAGTACCTACCTAAACCTGTATGTAAATTCGTTACATGTCCCACTGTTATGAGTATGACCAATTCTATATTTATTTACAACATATCATTTTTTTACCGTTACCCTTCATTTTTGAATTTGCAAGAGAGATATCAATGCAAACTTTTCTTTTATTTGATTTCACAATTATTTTTCTTTTACTTAAATCCAAAAATTCACCTGGTTTTGCAATTTTTGCTGTATTTTTTTTGCTGTAATTTTCTGTGTATTGTATTTTTTCCTTTTATTGCTAAAATTCTATTATTTTAAAATTTTGTTGAGTGTTGTTAAATATTATTTTTTATTAATGTTTATTTTATAGATTGGTGGTTTCTTTACTATTTATAATTTTTTTAAATGTATTCTTTTATTATATATATATTTAAAAATGTATTTTCGAATTTGCAATATTTTGTCTTAGCCCCAAACACCATGGCGTACGTACGTACGTATGTCGTACTATGTCACCAGAGATGTTACCCATGTTACATGTTAGATGATATAGATATAGGGTAACATCTCTGTATTTTTTAAATTAAAATTAATTTATGGTAACAATATGAACTGTGATATAAAACTAAATATGATTTAATTAAATGCCTAATGATATACCTGTTAATAAATTTTTAACGAACATTTGATATGCATCAAAAATAATTTATGCTCTCCTTTATAATTAGTTTTCTGTTGCGAGTAATTTGTTCACCACGTTGGAGTTGGAATAGCGTGGCGGGTTCTATTTCATGAAAATATTTACAATTGGCCCAGCATTGGCCCGACGGTGCTTAACGCTTGGCCAACTATTGGTAGTACTTCTGGGCAAGGCCGACTGTGGGTTTTGCGGGGCCTCGGGAAAATATTATATGCGGGGCCCCTCTCAAAAAAGAAGAAATGATACATGAACATAATTTTATCAATTTATTTAATGAAATATTTAGTTCTTCAATATATTCAATAAAAACGTAAAAACCGTTGCATTTGGTGTCAAAAACTTGTCTTGGCTAGTACTAATAATTGTTAGAAATATGAAAGAGCGGTGCTCCTTTAAGCGCGGAGCCTGGGGAAAAATCCCGAGATTCGAGAATCCCGAAATTCCCGACCTTTTTGGCCCAAAGCTGTAATGATAACCTCGGTCCTATGATTGGCGACTACCGTTGGTGTATGATAGTTTTATACACGTTTCTATTTTTTGGCTTTGGAAAACCATTAATTAGCCAGCCTTATTTTATTTATTTTTTATATTACATATTTAAATTATACTCTTTTTTTAAATTCATATTTTACAATTCATAATAATTATGATAAAAGTCAATCATAAGCAGTCACAATATTACAAACAACAAGGTTCAAATATTTATATTTAGCCCCGTCACCAATCTATTTAGATATCGATATACTTTTTCGTCTTCGCTTCCCAACAGTTCGATCAATGATTCACACATTGGGTGGTCTTAAAATCTCAGTTCTCACATTTTCATTCATTTCGCATGCTATTAGAATATGTTCAATAACGTCCTCCGTATCACGTTCACATAGCGGAGATTTGCTCATATTCATCCCATATAAATAGACTGGACATAATAAACCATACCCACTACGTAATCTACATATATATTTAAATAAACAACCTATCACATATTCCACCAAACCAAGGTTTACATCTGAATGCATCATTAATGGATTTGCAAAATAATCCTTTTGGGAACCCATTTTAATATCTGTTTCTATATATATATATATCTGTTTGTTTAGATTCTTCAACTAGGAATACATTTTATTGTCTCCCATATTAACAACCAATGTGGATCCATTATGGACAGCTGATTTATTTATGAATAATCCGGCAAGAAGAAAGCAGCAAGCAAGCAGAAAAGCAAGCAGAATCCTTTAAATAGCAGTCAACATGTTACCCTAGCAACAAGGCATATTTTTTGTATAAATAGCATTTTATTTCTATTTTTATTATTTTTGTTTTTATTATATTTTTGTAACAATTATTTTTACACCGTCTTGTATATAAATTGTTTTAATAACTATCTTGGTGTCAATCGAGCAAGCGCGCGACTTATCGATAGCAGGGAAGTCGTAGACTTCACTTTCCGTCAATTCTTCGTTGAGTTAACCAGCACTAATTTTTGGAAAACTATAGTTAACTTTAAATATATTCCAGAGAACCGAACATCAGGTAATTTATCACTCTGTGCCTTGTTTTGCTGGTTAGTCACTTGCTTCCCTTTCAGGTTCTCGATTGAGTTTTTATTTTATGGAAATGCGAATCATCATTTAGTTATTATATTCAGCTTAAATACATAAAATTGGAGTGGCTCATAACTTGGTGAAAAGTCCTTATTCGTCTTACTTTTGTTTGATGGTTTTTGTTGGAGCAACCATTGATACTTTTGGAGTTACATTATTTTCACAACCAGGTTTCTGAATTGTCAATATTGAAGATCTACAACAGTTCAATTATACCAATTCAAGAATTTTTAACAGGTCGTATACTTGAAATTATTATTTTTACAAGAGAACTAGTTGGTTCCAATACGCGTGATTATCAAGTTGTCAGGTCATCTGTAGGAAAAAGAAGGACAACATAATATTTACTACTCTCATTAAATCAAAGTTTATACTAAACTGAAATTGTTTTTCATCTATAAAATTCGACCTAACTTGCATTTTTGTTTGCCTACATTTAATATTTTTGTCAAATGATAAATGAAAACCATAGGCGAATAGCTATTAGCGAATTGGGTAACTTTTACTGTTATTTTTGATTAGACCAAATTTCTGTTTTTGGCAACCATTTTACCTTTTTTTTGTTGGAATAAACCGAGAAATGTTCGGAATATTCGCTTCGAATCCTACTAAATATCGAATAGCACCAGGAAACAAGGTTATTCTTAATAGAATTGGGGAAGCTATAAAGAATAGGAAAAATGTATCTAATGAGGCCAACAAAAACATCGATTCAGGTAAACCTACCCCTAGAACCTCGTCTAAAACTACAAAAAATATAAGCGAATGTGATAAAGAAAAAGAAGCTAAAAAACTTCAAAGTCTAATTATTGATTGCCTCAAGACAGACTTCAGTTTCACCTCTGGCGATAACTCAACGGAAAATAACCCTATTTCAATAATTGTGGAATCTTCTAATACTGCTAAACTCTTCTGTCTTATTGGAACATGCAAGCAAAATAAATGCTCTGTAACGCTTAGTAGATCCGATAAGCGCTCATGGAGTACATTTAATTACTATCGACATTTTAAGAAATTCCATAAGAATGAAAGTGAAGATGATACGCAATCACAAGATATTCAGCTACATAAAAGGAATAAACCCAACACACAGAAAAATTTATTGTCCTTTGCTGGTTTTCGTAAAACAAATTCAAATGATGTTGAAAACGAAACACTTTCCGACGAAGCAACGATTCCATCAGGTACTTCATAATCTAAATTATAATCTAATTGTAAATCGTTGTAAATTCTAGGTACTCCTGTAAATTTTTTACAGGAGCACTAAGTATAGATATTTTATTTAAATATTTTATTATGTTTAAATCGAGTTTAAATATTTTATTTTTAAATTAAGGTAGCAGATTTAAGTTAGAAAAATATAGTAGATCAGAAAGAGCCAAGAGAAGTCGAGACCAAATCGCCGTGAATTTGAATATTTCTAAAATTACAAATTACTTTCCCATCTTAAACCAAGTCGAAGTTGTTATTAAACAGAATAAGGTACTTAGAGATCAACTTAGTATGTCATTAGAATTCGTAGGTTCAAACCTCGGTTCAAAGTTCTCCGACAATTTTCCTCACTTCCTCAAACTGTTGGCTGAAACGGCTATGAAGAACGGTACTAAGAAGCAAGGAGGTAAACGGTATAAAGAATGCCTTCGCCTGTTTTCATCGTATATTTTCTTAATGACAGGACGCCAATTATCGCCAATTATCGTGCGATGCAAAAAATGTGCGATGAATCTGTGACACAACTTCTACGTGAACATGTTACAAATTCCAATGCAACTGTAATATTTCTAGAAATGGCACGAGCAGCTACTGACTCATTTTTGGATCGGGGTCTTTCTCCTTTGGAAAGAGTAACATAGGTGTGGAAGTCGATATTTTTCTTTAGGTTGTGGCGTGAATGGATTATCCAGAATACGCGTTACTCTGTGACTGAAAATTTTATAACTCTAAATACATATTTGTGTATGGAAATAAATGCTCATGCTTTAATACAGATTATACAGTATTTAAAACAGCACGGCAACCTGATGAATTCCTTCCATGGCTGTTCAGCAGCCAGCGCTGCGAGGAATATTTTCGTAGAGCTCGATCTATGACTACAACTTGTTCTACCGTTGTAAATTTTACTGTTTTAGATTTTATACATCGAGTTAATAGAATAGATTTTATGGGAGAAGTTAGTGAGGGATTATCCTCAAAAGAATTTTGTTTTCTTAAGCAAAAAAGGACGGGCCGCCATAGAGATGAGAGCGCATCACAAATAAATCGCTTACCTACCGACGAAGAAATACAGACAGCTGTTCAAGAGGCTCAACAGAAAGCAAATAAAGTAGCTGCTGACTTGGGGATGATAAATATCTCTCTACCGGACCCCTTTAGAAGTATTCCGATAACATCAGAATTGATTGATGACACTAACTGCGATAATGACCCCGAAGAAACTTACAATGATATGGATGCTTTAGAAGATATTCAAGAAGACAAGTCAATTTTCAGCGGTAAAATCGGTCTCGCTGTTTTCAATAATATAACTATTACTGAAAATAGCCCATTTGTACGAGTGCAGGATAGTAATGGTGGCACCGCCATTATTCGTAAACGAGCTCTTACCTGGATGCTGTCTTCTGCAGAAGGTAGACAATCCAGGGATAGACTTTTCAGGGTACAAGACTCCGACCGTAGACCTCGTAATATGCTTGCCATTCAAAACAAGTGCTTTCGAGAAAAATCTCGAAAAGAAGAAAACGTGTCTATTGGGGACTGGTGTGTTTTTCAAAGTCGAGATGGGCCCATTGTTGGAAGAATCCTGGCTTTTCGATACAAAACCGGCAAGGGAAAACAAAAACAATTTTCAGCTCTAACTGCTCCAACCAACCCCAGTTTAAAACATAAGCGAGGAGTTGAAACGGCCGGCAACTGGTACCGAGTATTAGAAGATGGTGATCTATCTCCAGCGGACATTGACATTGTTTATCGTGATATTTCCGACTATATAGCAACGATTTCCAAACCGCTGATAGAAAATGAAAAATTTGTATTGGACGTCCGTACCTATGTTTTATGGTGTTTAAACTAAGCTTTAAAAAATTTAACTTGGGCAAACTTCCATGTGTTTGTTTTATTTTATGTAAAACTATTTATATAAAAATTCATATTTGTCTGTTTGTTAAAAACTATTTGAGATTATTTCGGATTATTTGAGATTATTTGAAAGATTATTTGAGATTATTCCAGATTATTTGAGATTATTTGAGATTATTTGAGATTACTTGAGATTATTAGAAATTACTTCAAATTATTTACATTACTTCAGATTATTGAGATTACTAATGATTATTAAATATTTTTTGAGATTACTTGAGATTAATAATCAATTATTGATATTTTGTACACATGATTATTGAAGTGAACGACCCCTCGGAATAAACTTAAATTTTTGTTACTTAATATATGATAAATCCTTTCTGGCTTAAGGACGTATTCCATCACTCAGTTTTTTTTGTCAAGTTAAGTCAGTGGCGCCTTAGAAATACAAGACAATAATTTTTTCTTCCTACATTGCTATATCATTTAAGTAAGAACTTACGACTCGCTCTCCAATTTACCAACAGAGCTACCGGCCGGCATTGGGGTAACCGAAACTTGAGTAAGTTGCGGTTATATTTTAATGATGTTTTAATTATTATAATTTTTGTTTTTATTTATTTTGATTTCCAAATAACTCTCATAGAGGGTATTGGGAATTTCCTTTTCTACCAATATGACGATGTAAGATTCAAAACTGCCAAAGTATAAATGATTTCACTTTCAAATTTAAAAAGATTATATAAGAAAACTTCAGAAAGATATTTTCTTCTAAGAACATGTGGTTCTATACAAGTTTCAATTTGTAAAATATCAATATGATTGATATTATCGATCTATATCAGAGACTATATCAGAGCACACGGACGGGTAACAGAACACCTGTGTAGAAATCACCGTTTGATCCTTATGGAAAAATACATGTAAAATTTTGATTTTTAAATGCCGTTTTCTTGAAAAGTAATGGATAATCCGCAAAAATTTATTTAAATAAAATTTTCAGAAAATTGTCCTCTTGCCAATAGTGCATAGGTAAAAGTTCAATTCGTGGTATAGATTAACTGACAGTAACCCACTTTCTATAGTGTTATGGCTACGCCTAAATCCAAATTGAGATCTAGGAAGAAGTAAATGATATTCCAACCACAATTCCAGTCTTTGTTTAATGCTTCTCTCATATGTTTTCATAATACAGGAAGATAAAGCTGTTAGGAGATACGATTCTGAAGGGTTTTTGTTTGGTTTAAGAATCGAAATTACTAAGTACTTCTTCCAGGCAGCAGGTATAGAATTGGTTTTGAGTATGTTATTAAAGATGTTTAATGAATGTTGTTTACCGGTTACGCAAAGATTTGACAACATTTCTGAATGTATTGCATCAATTCCTGGTGTAGTGTTTTTATTAGCTTTGATAGCAAGATTAAATTCTTTCATGTTAATAGATTTTAAAAAAAGTTGATCAGAATTAATTGTATTTTGTAATTGTATACATGTAGGAACAAGTTTTAAAGATAACAAATTTCTAACAATATATGCAATTTATTTTCAAGAATGTGTACCTACTTTTGTTTATACAAAAATAAAAATTTGTTTGAGACGAATAAAAGTAAAAAATAGTATCATAATACTAGAGGTGCAGATTACACCTTCCCAAAACATAAACTTACGGTAACCGAAAAAATTTGTTACTATTTATTGCAAGGAAGAAGACACAAGTGAACATACTTTCTTTCACTGCCAACGTTGGGAGCTACAGCGACAGAAAGTAGCGTTAGAATTGGGCCGCCTCTTCTCGCCGGAAAATCTCGTGGAATCCATGCTGTCAACATCTAAAGCATGGGAGGCTGTGTCTAATTTATCCAAAAGAATAATAACGAGAGAAAAAGAACAAAGAAAAAGACAACTAGAACAACTATAATGAAACAAGAATAAATTCCTGAGTGGGCAAAAGATCATGCGTGTGCTTCACGGAAGGAATGGGAGAGGTTTTTTAGTGGGTAGAAATCCCACACTACCACCCAACACGGACTGGTGGTGTATTTAAAAAGATCCCCACCCCCGCAACGCAAAACAAAAAAGAGATCTGCAATCTTCAATTTGTAATCAATCATCGATTTTTAACCTTTTCTTAACCACAGCAGTGAATTGGTGTCATCGCTGGATGAGTTACAGAGCGGAAATTCTGGATTCGATTCTCGAACTTGACAGAATTTCTTAGCTCGGCCTTCCGGTGTGCATCAGCACGTTGTGGATTTAAGAATTGATTCTACATTTACATAAGTCTGGCCAATTGACAGAACGCCAAGGTCAAAAATGAATGGAAAAAAAACCTTTCCTTGCTTATGGCTATAAATTTTTCTGTTTCTTTTAGAAACAGGTGTTCCAAACCAACAGACAGACCAATATAGAAGTAGTATACAAGCTAGTATGCTACGATTGCAATGGCAGCTACGTAGGGAAGACGAGCATATCGATTTCTACCATAATAAGAGAACACATTAGACACTAGAGCATGGAGAAATCAAAAACCTGAATGCTTCAATTTTCCAAAACACCTATTGGAGAAGAAACACGCTTTTGGCAACAATGATGTTGATAATACAAAAATACTACATTTGGGGATAAAAATAAAAAGAAGCTGGAAATGAGATAGTAATCTACAGATCTCTCAAAAGAAGAGACAAGATCGTCATCAATAAATGTATTTCTAAAATGTATTTGCCCCTATCAAAGCTGTTCGTTACAGAATGATTGTACGTTGATCCCAAGAGTGAAAGCGAAATGATAAAGACACTTGTCTTATATCTTGGTATCAATTTTCAATTTGTGATTCTTAAAATTGAAATTATATACCTTTTAATTTAACCAAATTTAATTTGCAAAGAGTGCATATTTCCAAAAGTAAGTTATAAACAGTAACGCATGAGTCAGAAAAAGTCGTGGCCGAGTTGACTGTCGCCGAGTGGGAATCGCCGAATTGCCCGTGTCCGAGTCTTCTGGATTGTAACAAAAATTATTAATACCTACCTTGCAACTAAAGGGTTTACCAAGGAAACACATACTTCGGATGAAAATGCTATGGATTTTTATTGATATGTAAAGTAGAAGGTCTGCCATTTATGAATGAAAAATAATATCCTTCAAATGTTCACCACGACCACGCTTACACACATCGATTCTTTTGTCAAAATTTTCAATCACATTTTGGCATAATTGAGGCTCTATCTCACCAATGACACGTTTGATGTTGACTTTTAAGCCCCCAATGGTTTGTGGATTATCCGCATAGACTTGATCTTTCACATAGACCCACAAGAAATAGTCAAACGGTGTAAAATCGCACGATCTGAGGTGAAATTTATTGCAGAATTACGCGAAATTATTCGTTCTAGAAATTTGGTTTGCAATAAAGCCATTGTTTCTCTGGCCGTGTGACATGTGGCGCCATCCTGTTAAAACCACATATCACTTACATCCATATCATCGATAATAGGTCAAAAATAATTTTTCAACGTGTCCCCAAATGTTGAGAACGTCGTGGAATTGACAAATTTGGTTGCTCTTCGACACTTTCACTTACAGCAGCGATATTTTCCGCTGAACGACCCAAACGAGTATGTACTGTTGTTGGTATGTTATATACTAAACCAGTAACCTTAAATTTATCCACCAAATTCTCGATAGCGGTTTCAGAAGAGCGATCATGACGACCAAAAATATCGCGAATTTTACAAAATGTGGTTTTCACACATCGACTATTTTCGTAATAGGCTTAAATGATTTTAATACAATTTTCAATTAAAATTGAAAACATTTTCACAAATGGCAAAGCTCCTGCTGTACATAAGATAAAAAAACTAAATGCCAGAACTGTCAAAATATCCTTTATGCCCCTATTGAAAAACAAACATCTTATTGGTAAACCTTGTATATTTGTTGGAATGTCCACAAATGTCCTCAATATTAGCGGATATGCTCTTCATCATATAGAGGTCATCAGAAATATATCGCGATATATTCATTTTAAGTATAACAGAATAGATTAGATAAAGACGATTTAAGGAATATTTTAGTTTATAGGATATTTTGGAAAAATAATGGTAAAGTTAAGATTTTCCATCTTTTCCGGAGAAACACTACACAGATTGATTATATATTTTAATACTGTATTATTGCAAAATTAACAAATAAATTATTTAATCATTAGAAATTTAAATTATAATTCGCTAATTATAATTGTTTTCCACTTCGTAATTATCTATTTCATTTAGTCAGAATTGTATTCCGTTTCATAATCATCTACATCAGATCGATTAAAGTCGAAATACATTCCTTCATCATTATTCATTTGGTCATCAGCGTTATCTTTATTATCGTAGTCATCGCTGTCATAATCAGTATCGTCGTCGTTATTGTAATCGTCGGTATCTACACGGAATAAATAATATTGTGTGAAAATTGAAGCGCTATATGATTCTTGGGAGGATTGAGTAATCAAGGCAATTTCGCCAGTCGGGATACGATTCATGACCCATAAGTCATCTTCTTCAAGTCTAATTACATCGGTAGGCGTTAATCTGAATTTTATATAGTCTTCATATTCAGCGTATTCAAGGGCTTCTTCAGCGCAAATGGTATCGCGTAGAATAGGTATTTCTTCAAATTCGCCGGTAATCGAATATTTCATTGCACAGTCAAACACATCTTCCACGTTCATATCAAAAAAATCTTCAAATTCCCTAGGATATATAATCAATATATTTTTTGGTATCCATGACGTAAACAACTTATTCCTTCTGAAAATTATCAAAATTTTAAGTAATAGCAGGATGTGATCATTTTAACATATTTAAAAAAAATAGAAAATAAACTCAAAAGAGTAGATTTTGTGGTATATTAGTATGCAAAATGCAAGATTTAACAGAACTAAACAAAACATTAAAACAATAAAATTTTAACTGTAAAGTAAAGAAATACATACGTAAAAAAATTGTTACTATAAAAACCAAAAAAACATTAATTACCACTTGACAGGTTCGGATTAAAAATATTTAAAAATGAAATATTTCCATAAATAAATTAAACATTAAAAATTAAAATGAGTAATACGATATAAGGCCCTATTTCACGGTTACTGCCGATCTTCAGTCGTACCTAACCCTAAAATGAATGAAAAAATATTTAAAAAATTTAAAAAAAACAAGAAAATATTTGAACCAGATTTAACAAATAATGACTAAAATATTAAAGAAAATAATGAAGATGAAAATATAATAATAATAATGGAAAATTTTTATAAAAATAAACCTGAAAAAGAAAACAATATTTTGAACAATTACAATTTTAATGTGATGGAAAATTGCGATGAAATTGAACGAGAAATGGACAAATACTGAGAAGCCAAGAGAAGAACAGTATGAAGAGCAGCAAACCCAAGTTATCGTAATCCAGGGTAAACCGGTAGCTTCAACACTACCATGAGTATTAGCAAATTTAAATGCATTTGACATTGTTATTATTGGAGGATAACCATCCCCTTGCAAAAAAAAATAATTTTGTGAAATCCATTAGTTGGAAATAATTTTGGTTTCAGATTTTGGACCACAACCTGAATGTCTTTTGTGGCAAACTACCGGCTTTAAACCATGGTTGTCCAGCAAAAGATGGAGGAGCAAAATATCATGTTCCAAAAGCAATTTTTAAATTTATTTTTGTTGAATTTGAATTTTGTTTGAATTGTAAATATGAAAATTTGTTTTTATTGTTTTGTAAATCTAAGTTTATAATTTTGTTGTAAGTATTTTTGTAAAATTGTAAATATTTGAATTGTTGTTTGCGCCACTAATTTTATGTTGGCACGAAAATTTATTGTAACTTGGCTTTTGCCAGGTTTGTCAAAATGAACGGACGTGTTTACGTAGGGTCTCCGTTAAATTTTCTAATTTTTGTCTCAAGTTTGAGATCTGTTTGAGATTATGGACAATAAAAATTTGATTAATCGTTAGTGGTGTTTTATTAAGTAATTTAGAAGTTTTGTCCGCAATTTTGACGTTTGAGAAGAAAATTTTGGATATAAAAAAAGTAATTTTAAAGCCACAGTAATTGGATTGGTGAAATGAATTTGGATTTTTAAATAAAAAAGATTTTATTTGGATTGAAGGTTTTATTTTAGTATATTATTTCATTTAAGAAATTTATGAAAATTCAAGTTTAGAAGGCGACGTTGAGCAAAGTTGATATCGACCACATTTTAGCATTGCCATTGCAATTTTTGGAAAAGTTTTAAATTTAAAATTGAATTTGCATATAAAATTGAAAAATTTTAATTTGGATCTGTTATCAAAATGAAAGTCTCATGCTTAAAAAAATGGGTGGCCCAAAGAAAAATTACGTTTTCTTTTAAAATGAAAAATTTTTTATATTTTGAACTGCGGGTCATCTCAAAGATGACGATAACAATTATTTTATAGATAAACTATAATAATTAGTGAAGAAATAGTTGAGTTTAGGGTCATTAAAACAAAATAGTATTATCCGACGTTACGGGTCTAAACTCTAAATACCCATTAGTATTTGAATTATAATAAGTTTCGAAAACTTTGTTTTTTACTATTTTTTACTAATAAAACTAATGTCCATTTTCACTCATACAAAAAGAATTTTATTCTCCAGACAGCACAAACCTATCTTCCTATTTTCAGGTGTTACAAATCAGATAATCCTGTATCCAGAGGAGGTATCTAATAGAAACGTGTATCTAATAGACATCCAAAAAAAGTCCTGGTTATACATAAATTATCAGAACTGGATCTGGATATCCAGTAAATATTGAGTGTTATCTGGGTTGTTTACACTCGCACATTATTTTTCTTTCCATGAAACTTTCCGTGAAATATAATAAAATATTAAATCGGTGTTGGTGAAATTTAAGGGAGTAAACAATGCTAGTTTTCACTTTATATTGCCATATTTATTTTTTAAATATCACTTGACTAGAATTATGTACTAGTAATTATTACGATTATTACAACACATCCCGTAATACGATTCTCGGTGGTATATTTCGAGAAAGGTTGATTGTACAGAAAAATTAATTAAATCAAATTTGTACAGAATTTTGTAATCTATAAGTTTTATAAAAAAATCTAATACATATGATGCATAGAAAACGAAGTATTTGCAAAAAAACTGATTTTTGAAATCTTGGTGCTGGGAAAAAAAAACCTGTTTGTGCAATTATTCAGTTTTATAATTTTTGTTCTGAGGATTACCGTATGATTGTGACTTATTTGACTGTATTATTATCGGTTTATTTATTTCGAGTTTAAATCCCAGATAACACTTAATATCTACTGGATATCCAATTCCAGTCCAGATAATACATTGTGGTGATTTTTTTTCTTATTTAATAATTTGAAATTACTTTAATATAATTTAGTTGATAATTATACTTACGAAAGGTAAACAAACACTTACGTTGGCAATTGTGTCTCTTCCTGCGGAAAGAGTGCCTCATCCGGTTCGATGCCACGCCTCCTTGTTTACATAATTTTGACGTTTGTCAATATCAAATAAATATTCGCGTAATTATCTCAATAAATATAACTCGACCTCATTATTTTTAGATCGATAAGTTGCTTGTAAATTTTACTCAGACATCGTTGCATTAAGCAATTGCACTCAAAACAAGTTTTTCGTGCATTGCTATGCAACGATGCCTTCGTATTTACAATACAACTTATCGATCTAAAAATGAGGTCTTGTTATATTACTACTGAAAATTAAATTAGATATCATTCGCATGATCGCATGTGAGCAAGTTATCTTTCAGATTTAATTTTCCCATTTATATTTAAATTTATTTTCAAAGACATTAAAGTAATTTCAAATTATTAAATTAAAAATAAATATCACTGCAACTGAACATCAAAATAATTATTCACAAATCAAATAGAAATTTTTAACACGACAATATGATGTATATCCACGACTTTATCTGGATATCTATTAGATATACGTGATCATCATAATGATACGATTTAGATATCCACTTTATTTAGCAGTCTAACATAAATATCCTTTATGTAGAGGATTTTCGGGTTGGTGACACCTATGGATGTCCACAGTCCACTAGTATCCATTGTATTTACCAATCTAACATCGATATAACAGGATTATCTTGTTAAGACATTCAATGGACATCCAGGAGATAGGTTTGTGTTGTCTGGGATTGATGTAACTAAATTTTTATTAACTTGAACAAGACCCGGAGACAAGGATAACTACCTTTCTATGACCAAAAAAATCGACTATATTTTCTTAACTTGTGAAAAATATACATAAATTCTTACGAAAACATACGTACAACGTATTTATTTGTATTTATCTCACCCCCAGCGTTATCTACCCTCTCCGTGAACTTTGCCTGGAACTGGAATATTTTCGAGATGGAGGTATAATACTAAGTTGGTAACTTCCTACCGTAATATAATTTTTTATAACTCTATACAGCAAATTAAACCAAAATTATGTTATATTTAAAATTTGTCGATGTGGAGATGTAAACTCATCAGCACAGCCAACAAAGATTATTGATCAATGTCAATATACACCTTATAACGTTTAACAACCGGGAAACATGAGTAATATCTGTAATTTTGAAAAGCTGAGGGAGCGAAGTTAGCCAGGTTTACCTGACTGGCATTTTATACAGCTACTGCGTTATTTTTTATCAGCATTAGTCTGGATAAATACGGTTTTCCACGTACATGAAAAACCAAAATTATTCTTAATTAAAATTCCACCGGTATATTAAAATCATGGTAGTTTTGCAATCTTGAATACAAAAATTGGTAAATCATACTGATTGAATTTTATTATTCGGACTCATTTTGTCCTCAAAATTTAAAAAGTAAAAACGTAAAATTTCTTATTGTTAACCTGCAATTTTCCTTG
This sequence comes from Cantharis rufa, assembly GCA_947369205.1. NCBI lineage: Eukaryota > Metazoa > Arthropoda > Insecta > Coleoptera > Cantharidae > Cantharis > Cantharis rufa. Next base: position 14,274,677 of record OX376309.1, on the reverse strand, counting down.
TAGTGGAAATTGTAGTAAAAGTATAAGCAAAATCTTTATAATTTATAATAAATTAATGTTATAATAATAAATAATTACTTACTGCTTAAATTCTTCAGGTTTATTATCGTAGGATGGCAAATTGTAAAAGATTTTACTTGCCATAAGGTATAAATTGTATTAGTAATAATTTCTGATGGAGCACTTTGAAACAACTGTTACGATATGTCAAAATATTGATATCATTAATTGCAAATCAAAAAACAATTGCACCGCTTCTGGTGCAATTTAATGCACCGCTACTGCGATCCTTATAAAAAATGTTTTATTTTAAATAACTTTTACAAATAATACTAATGTATTAATAATACCAATCAATATTCAAATATAAATTATTTGTAAATGTATTTTTAAATTAATATATATTTAATTTTTACCTTCTCTAAATCCTTCTAAAAAAAATTTAAGTTTAAACCACTAAATATGTATGTATAGTATAAGAAAATTTAAAAATGCTGGGTGAGCTCGATTTGTAGCTTTTTAAAAAATATTCGTCACACGACCATTATACATTCTAATAATTATTAATTAGCACGTCAAGGACCAATTTTCTAAAAAAATATAAGGTAGCAAAAATTTAATGAAAGAATTATTGGTAAATAAAACCAATGACAATCTTTCATTTTAATTTAATTTTCTTAAATTTTAATGCTAGATAAAGTTTTATTATGAAATTGAACCTAATTGTTTTAATATTCTCAAATTTCTCAGTTAATGTGGTGGATCAAACTTATCAAGGTATGCTATTCGTTGATTGGAAGATATTTTCGGCGAATTCGTGCCAATAATTTAAATATGTTTTTGATTGGTGTCCCCGGATACACTTGAAATAACTTAGGTGGTGATAGAGGACACTTTTCTAAGAAACATTTTTAACAAAAATATTCTTCTAAATTCACACCATCGAGAGTTAGGCCTCCTTAAAGCATTTTTTAAATTTCTACCTTCACGTGGCCATAGCCCAGAAAATATTGATTTTTCGATAAAAATAGATTAGTGCTTTTTTAAAGAGCGTGAAATAATCTACAAACTACATTCAAACCTTTTATTGTCTAAAATTAACGGCTTTCGAGTTATAAATTAAAGTAAGTAAATAAATGTTGAAAAATTCGAGATTTTTATGATTTTTTTTTCAAAACCCTGTTATCTTTTAAACGAAACATTTTACAAAAATTCTGATGCCCCATTCTAAATAGAAAATTTAACTGATCACAACTTGTGTCTAGTAAAAAATTTAGAAAATTCAATCCCTTTTACAAAAAATCAGAAAATAATAAACAAGACAACTATAAAACAATAAATTAAATTCACTAAATCACAGAAAAACAAAATGACAGTTAATATTTACAATTTACAAGAGATAGTGTAAACAACTTCAGGAATGAACACTGATGGGCAGTAGAAAATCCGCGGATAAAACTGGAATCGGGACATCAAAGACGTTTCAGAATGAACTGTTGGTATGTGGAATATTAAAAACAATTTTGGAGAATTCAGGAGAAGCAGGAGAGGGCTGGCTCAAGGCTCTAAATCCCGTCAGATCTTAAGGGAGACCTGCCACCAATTGGATCGCGAATTTACACTCAGCAATATCGAAAGCAATGACGGAAGAAGGCCGGTTAAAGATGATGTAGAGAAGTTACATAGTGAGTGATTACATCAATCTGACACGATGTTTCAAATGTCAGAGGTTTGGCCATCCTATCAAATTTTGCAAATCAGTACAAATCTGCATGTACTGCTCATCCACGGAGCACAATTCTCCAGACTCCACAAATCAAAGCGATCCGGAAAAGCTGAGCTGCATAAACTGCACCAGGGCAAAGTTTACCAGCACCAATCATGCAGCATCTTCCAGCAACTGCCGCTTATACATGTATCGCTTAATGGACCAAGTCCAGCAGACAGCCACTTCTGAAACCCTGAATAGATAATCAAACCAAGATTATCCAATTAAATCTCCGTAACTGTGAGACAGCAACTGTAGACGCCCTACACATTGTTGACTCGCAAAAATTCAAACTGGCCATATTTCAAGAACCGTATTGTTTTTAAACAAACGGAGAATATAAACTACCGCACCACCTCAATCTTCTGACGATAGGCCTGACCTCTGCACAATATAAAACCTGTCTAGTCATAAACCAAAACATTGGAAAAAACTTAACCCTCATGTTCCATAAACAAATATCTTCAGAATTCATAACAGTACTATCCCTAAACCCTAACGAAACCAACCCAATATTCTTTATTCACGTATACCTTCCCCCGTCCCTGCCCATTGACACACCATAGGCCAAAACCGAAAATGCCTTAAACTACTATGGACACCAGAAAACTTATATCTGTGGGGACATAAATGAGCGAGCAAAAGCAATGGAGGAATTCATTATTAACACTAACCTGACAATGTTTAACAAGAAAGGAAAGCTGCCAACCTATGAAAACACAAGGGGGGTGCAGTAATATTGATCTCACCTTGGGAACGGCCAGCACGATTGGAAGCACCAAGGATAAAGCCCGCTTCAGACGATGCTTGTTTTGCTGCTAGATTGCTTGCTGAGAGCCCTGCTGGCTGACGCGTGCTGGCTGCGCATAGAAAATGACGTCACTGCTGGCTTGCTTGCTGGTTCCCGTGCTGGATTTTCGTGATAGAACCGGTACTATTTTTGCTGCTGGTTTTCGTGATGGATTTCAGCGCTAACCAATGATAAAGTCGCGTTGTGTTCATAAACACGAGTGTTTATATACCAACATACCGTGTCTTGGTAACTGTTTCTACCTGCGTGCGCATGAAACCACAAAAGTAGAAAGAGATAGTTAAACTCGTGTGAAGTCAACCAGCAAGCAATCCAGCAGCAAAACAAGCATCGTCTGAGACGGGCTTTAGAATGTCAAAGAACAGGTAGAACTCACGGATCACAGGGCAATCACGTTCAAAATTGGATATACAGCCAGCAGCACAAAGGTCGAAAAACACAAAAATCCGGACACAATACAAAAAGACAAAGTCAACCAACACCTGGAACCATGGGTCAATAAAAGACGAAACAAAACAGAAAACATGAAAAGTCACAAAGACATAGAAAACATAGTAGTAGCAGTAGATGACATGCTCAACACAATTGAAGAATTGATCCAAAACCACGCAAACGATAAAAAGATCTATGTACAAAGACCGGACTGGTGGAACGATGATGTCGAAAAACCCAAAGCCAGATACCTAAAACAGAAGAAGAAACTCTATAACAATAAAGACATCACAGCAAAAGAGACCCTATACTACAGCATGATGAGGGAAAAGGATAAATATAAAGATATAAAAGCTGGAGAATGTTAGAATGTTCTGAATGACTTATCAGAAAATCCGTGGGGAATAACCTACAAGCTGGCATCCAAGAAATTTCGGAAAACACCCATCCTGACATCATTTAAGAAAAACAAGTTGCTGGTTGACGACGACCCTGAAACTGACTGAACACTAAACATTACGATATGACTACGAAAGCTTGACGACCAATCCCAACACAGAGGACATAAAATCAACGCATGGCGAAGAACTCGATAACCTGATTATGATGACACAAGGTCCATGTCCCCAGCACCCCCACCTCAAAATATTTAAATCGGACTTGGTGCAATCGTTTGTACTTCGTTTGTACCTGTTTGTACCGCAAAAATTTTTGTTTGTACCAAAAGTATAAAAAAGAAAAGCTGAAAACAAGCTAAATAGAAAAGTTAGAGATTAACGCGCATGCGCATATTGTACAGGGGTGGCTTCAGAACTCAGTAAAAACTCTCCCCCCCCCCCCCCCGTATTAAAGAATATAACGAGGGATATTGTTATTATTACTCTATATAAGAGAATTACAAATGTACTTTGCATAAAACACATCATTTTATAATAAATAAATGCTTAGGATACAACATCCCTAAATGACTTATAATAAATATTCTTTATTTCCTGTTTTTCTTATAAATTTTTTATTTATAAGATTATAGAGCAGTTAGTGAGAGTATACGTATTTATTATTTGTGTATTATTTATAGCCGTTTTAGCTACACATAATAATAAAAAGCTACACATAATAATACCCAGTCAGGAAACACAAGCTGGCAAACTTATCAACCCTTAAATCAAAACTCTAACCATCCAGAAAACGAAATCACTGAACTGAAGAACCTCATACGTGAATTAATTGAATAGAACAGAGAAAACTCAAGAAACATGTGTACAATGTTGAGCCTTCTAACCACACTCGTCAACAAAATTAATGGAAACACACCCTAATTATAGAATAGCTATCTGGAATGCCAATGGGCTGAATCAACATCTGCAAGAAGTCAAAATATTTCTAATAAACAAACATTGACATTATGCTAATTTCAGAAGCACATATAACTGATAAACACTCTATAATAATCCCAAAATACAAAATCTATCATACCAAACACCCTACAGAAGGCAAAGCTCATGGAGGCACAGCACTAATCATTCGAGACAGTTTAAAACACCACGAAACTGAAAAATTTGCAAAGGAGTACCTACAATCTACCAGTTTAGTATTAGAAGACCAAATGGGAAACTGTACTATTAGTGCTATATACTGCCCACCAAAGTACAACATTAAAACACCAGAATATGAACAATTCTTCAACAGCCTTGGTAAACGATTCATTGCCGGAGGCGATTACAACGTTAAACACCCGATGTGGGGATCTCGACTAACGACAACAAAAGGCAGAGAATTGCATAGAACAATAACAACTAATAGATTTGAAACCCTGTCTACTGGTGAACCAACCTATTGGCCGTCCGATCCGGGGAAAATACCCGATGCAATCGACTTTTGCGTTACTAAAGGCATCGATACAAAGAAAATCAAAGTCGAAACTTGCTTGGATCTTTCATCCGACCACTCGCCAATAATTATAAACATGTTTAGACAAATAGTTAAAAAAGAGAAACAACCCTCATTATTCAGCAAGCGAACCAATTGGGAGGTCTTCCGAGGAGAGCTTGACAAGCTGATTACACTCGAGATTCCCTTAAAGAATGAGCGCGATTTGGATGAAGCCGTTAACTCACTTACTACTGCTATACAACAAGCTGCATGGAGAGCAACCCCAGACCTACACCTCTGCGAAATTAAAGAAGAGACACCAAAAATACTACAGCAAAAAATCGCTGAAAAACGGGCATTGAGAAGTACTTGGCAACAAACTAAACATCCATCTGATAAAGCAAAACTTAACAAAGCCAAACGGGAATTAACAGAAATGATCACCGAAATAAAAAATCAAGGTATACAAGAATACCTAGAAAGCCTAAAAGCAACTTCTGATAGTGATTATTCCTTGTGAAAGGCAACACGAAAGTTAAAAAGGCCACAACAACCAATACCAGCTATCAGAAAGGATAACAATAAATGGGCTAGAAGCGATGAAGAAAAGGCTGACGTCTTTGCCAAGCATCTGGCTAATATTTTTCTTCCCAACCCACCCTCCATTCCAGCTGAAGAAGAAAAACAAATAAAAGAATATCTTGAAGCCCCTTTTCAAATGGATCTCCCCATCGAGTATTTCAAAATAATGGATGTCAAAAGAACCATTAAAAAACTTCATCCAAAAAAAGCTCCAGGATTCGACCTAATTACTGGAAGGGTACTACAAGAAACAAATCATAAGTGTATCAAAGCCATCACCCAGATTTTCAATGCCATCTTGAGAATCAACAAAGTCCCCAACCAGTGGAAAATAGCTAAAGTGGTAATGATTCCAAAGCCGGGGAAAAAACTGGAGGAAGCCCAATCACATAGGCCGATCAGCCTACTCCCTATTTTGTCTAAGGTTTTTGAAAAGTTATTTCTTGATCGATTAAAACCTATTATTGAACACCGAAGAGTGATACCCAACCATCAATTTGGTTTTCGTAACCAGCATGGAACAGTGGAGCAAGTTCATCGTGTAGTTAAAAAATTCAACGAAGGCTTCGAAAACAAACGATTCTGCTCAGTCGCTTTTCTAGATGTGAGCCAAGCTTTTGACAAGGTGTGGCACCAAGGCTTATTCTACAAGCTGAAAAAGACCCTATACCGTACCAGTTTTACCTGATCATCAGATCATACTTGAGTAACAGACACTTTTTGGTTAAGCACGGAAGTGCATATACTAACCTATTTACCATCAACTCAGGAGTACCACAAGGAAGCGTCCTGGGTCCAGTCTTATATTTAATATGCACTTATGATCTACCAACGACAAGATTCACAACAGTTGCCACCTTTGCGGACGACACTGCTATCCTGGCTTCTCATTCCGATCCAATAACTGCTTCCAGGAATCTCCAAGTCAGCTTAACTGCTATCGAAGACTGGCTAAAAAAATGGCGTATAAAGGCCAATGAAGCAAAATCGGTTCATGTAACCTTTACATTAAGAAGAGATTCCTGTCCACCTGTTAAATTAAATGATAGACAAATACCACAGGCAGAGGATGCTAAATATCTAGGAATTTATCTTGACAGAAGACTCACATGGCGCAAACACATATTCACAAAAAGAAAACAGCTAGGATTGAAACTCAGGCAAATGTACTGGATAATAGGCAGAAAGTCACAATTATCAACAGAAAATTCTACTATATAAGGCCATACTTAACCCGATTTGGAGCTACGGCATACAACTCTGGGGCTCGGCATCAAATTCCAATATTGAAATACTTCAGAGATTTCAAAACAAAATGCTCCGTATAATAGTTGATGCACCGAGATATGTGTCCAACACTGTCATACAACGTGATGTACCATTGTCTTCAATCAAGGATCGACAGATCGACAGCTAAGCGTGAAATATCGAGAAAGACTTGCCAATCACCCTAATACACTCGCAAGTAAACTATTCAATGTGAACCACAGCGAAAAGCGAAGACTACGCAGATTTACACCTGAAGACTTGCCAAATAGACGAAGGACAACAGAATAAATTTACCAATAATTAAATTGTAATTTATATATACGGAGATTACTTATTGGAGTAACTCTCTACTTGTCATTAGCAATGAATCAAAACTAAAACTTATTGTATTTATACAGATTGCTTGTAATACAAAGGAGTTTAATAAAACAAAAAAATTTATAGCCGTAAATCGAATGGCTAAAAAAGAGCCGGCTACGTCACTGGTTATTAACATTGTTCTTAATTATTGTTTTAGAATCTAGAAATGTGGTACAACCAAAAATAAGAAAGGTACACATAGGTCAAAACTATTAAAACTATTTTATATCTAAATTTCGAAATCCGAGGGGGGGGATTTAGCAAAATGTTATTATTAGAAATTTTGAAATATTTTAAAAACAAAATTGGTACAGACAGGTACAAACAAGGTACAATGATTTAGATTATTTTGGATATAAAAAATCTAAAAGGGGGGGGAGGCTGGCGGGAGATGGCTTTTGTATGGGAATGGTTGGTTTTGTATCATTAATAAATAAATAAATAAATAAATAAATATCTAATTTGTTGTGGACTTCTTTCTTGCACATGGAGTGGAAGAGTGCTGGCCACCATAGATTGTCAAAAGCCCCGGATATATCGAAAAATATGGATGCCACGTTGGCTTTGCTTCTTTTTTTTATCAGTTCTTGTCTGTTAGTTTATTTTACGTAATCTTTCAAATTGTCAGTTATGGCTTTCCTCTGGATGAAGCCATATTGGTTCTTTGAGTGCTGCTTGGTATTGGTTAGTCTGTCTGTTATCGTAGACGTAAGGTTGGCGTAGTCTTCCCCTCATCATTTTGTGTTCCTGGGTTGAATCGGTTATGTGGTCGTCATCCGATAAGAGTTTTTCCATTAGATATAAAGGGTTTCCCTGGGTGTTTTAGTGTATGTATGGTCGTCTCTTTTAAAGGTGGTTAGGATCGGTTTCTTTCTAAATTTGTTTCCAGCTAGTTTGTGCCCCCATGCCCCATGGGTTTTCTGTTAGGTGTCATACCACATAGGGACCTGCAGCAAAGGATGCCCCCAGAGCTCGGTACTTGATGATTACCTAGAAAACATGAATGAACATAGATGAAGAAGAAAACGATAAGGAAACCGATGCAGAAAACGTATGGACCAAGGGCCTACGTAGATGATCACAAAAATTGTGAAATCAATAACAAGAAAAGGAACAATACAGGGTCTACAAAACAGCGTCGATAATCTGAACCAATGGTGCATGAAAATGAAGCTAAGCCTATCATCGAAAAAAACCAAAATCATGTGCCACTATCCAGATAGAAAAGGTAACTCCAATATCAAGGTATACTTAAATGATGAAAAAATCAAACTAGTGGAACAGCAAAAATATCTAGGAATGATACTGGACTCCAAGCTAACATTGCAAGAACATATCAACCACGTATGCACCAAGACTACAAACCTGATCAGCGGTCTCCAGCGTAGGGCAAGAGTTATAGCTGGGAAGTCGATCTTAGAAAATCCATGTTCCAATGCTACATAAACTGGATAATTGAAGCGCATTGGCAAAAGCGATGGGAGAATGCAACCATTGGAAGAATTACCTATGAATTACCTACACTCAGAATCTGGCCAAGGAATAATATACCAAGGAATAATAGGCGTAACAAGTGGGAAAATGCCAAAATTACTCACCGGGCATGGAGAATTTGGACAACATCTTAAAAGACTAGGCAAATCAGAAGATTTGTTATATATTGTTATATGACACAGAAAGAACTGAACTAAAACTCATTTGGAAGCTCCCCCCCCTAAATCCGACAGAACTGTATAAAAGGGCCAATCGAGCCCTGCTCTACAAATTCTTGAAGCAAAAAAACATTGGAATCATAAGCGTTGAAGAAATGAGCTAAACCTAGTCTTAATAAAAAATACGAGTTACCAAAACGAAACCGAAAAGAAAAACGAAAACTGAACTTCACAAAACCCAATAAACGACAAAGCCTGGAATATGGTCACTGCGAAAAAAACATAAACAATAACAAGAAAAGAAAAAAAAATAATAAGCAAAGGAAGGCAACCCAGGACGCAAAGTATTGAACAGGAGGAACAAAAACAAACCAAAATTAACACAAAATTGGAAATTTGAAACTTTGAATAAGAAGAAACACCAACCCTTTGGCCTATCAGAATAGACCATTTCTCGTTCTTATAAATTTAAGTTTGTAAAATGTTATCTTTTTATGTATGTATATATATAATAAAGACAACTTCAATTGAAGTAATGCAGACAAATAAAATTACCAAAAGTCGAAAATAAAAGTAACACAGTCGGAAGGAACGTAAACCTGATAGAAACGGGGAAAAGCCTCGTGATGCTTTATCGACTAATAAAAATCAAAAATGGACATACGGACAAGGATGACAATGGATCGGCGCCAATTGTTATTCCCGAATCCAAATGCAAAAATAAAGACTCTGAAGTTGATGGCAAAAAAGTGTTCGTGGAAGCCTCTTTACCAAAAATAAATCCTTGGCAAGTTCATCAAAAAACGAATAAGCATTTAATCAACCAAGACAGTCAACGATGAGGTATTTTACAACCTCACAAACAAGAAGTTACAATTAATGGAGAGTTAATGTGCAAGATTCTACTCAAACTGCGAACGATGAGGTTAAATCGGAAACTTTAGAAAAAGGTACAATAATTGTAAGCCACAGGCGGAAGGAACGTAAACTTGATAGAAAGAGGGAAAAGCCTCGTGATGCTTTATCGACTAATAATAAATCAAATGGAAATACGGACAAGCGTAATTGTTATTCCTGAATCAAAATGCAAAAATAAGAACTTTAAAACTGATGGAAAAAAAGTGTTCGTAGAAGCCCATTTACCAAAAGAAATCCTTTGCAAGTTTATCAAAAAAAAAATAACCATTTAATCAACCAAGGCAGTCGACGAAGGAGTATTTTACAACCTCACAAACAAGAAGTTACAGTTAATGGACAGATAATGTTCAAGATTCCACTCAAACTTGGCACAAAGTTTAGGCTTAAAATGTCCACTTACATCGGTAATTCTACTAATCACATAATTGTTAATAATACATCAGCGGATTTAGTGGGTCTTCTTATGCTCATGCAGCTCTAAATTTTAAAACCGACAAGGAAAGTGGTTGCAATAAAGAAAATATAGAAGAAAACTACACTGAAGTAATGCAGACAAATAAAATTACCAAAAGTAATGTGCAAGATTCCACTCAAACTTCGAACGATGAGGTTAAATCAGAAACTGTATACGAAGGTGATACCTTTACTCCGGTTGTAAGCCACAATCGGAAGGAACGTAAACTTGATAGAAAGAGGGAAAAGCCTCGTGATACTTTATCGACTAATAATAAAGATAATTCAAATGGAAATACGGACAAGCGTGACAATGGATCGGCGCCAATTGTTATTCTCGAATCCAAATGCAAAAATAATGATGGTAAAAAAGTGTTCGTGGAAGCCCCTTTAATAAAAATAAATCCTTGGCAAGTGTATCAAAAAAACGAATAATCATGTAATCAATCAAGACAGTCAACGAAGGGATATATTTTACAACCTCACAAAAAGGAAGTTGCAGTTACTGGACAAACAAAAGGGATTTTACCACAACCTCCTAATAATGATCATCGTAGAAATAACCGAATTAAGATAAGGAAAATTATTTTAGCTGTATGTCTTCAAAACCATTACGTAGGTAACCTTTGTTATTGCATTAATAAACTTTTTTACGCCTTGTAGCGGTGAATTAGTCAATTTGCGCTACATAATATTTATTTTATAATATTAAATATGCGGTTGAAATACTACTGAATCCATGTCTATTATTGTTTGGGGAATATGTTACAATAATTTGAAAATCCAGACAACTGTTTGATTGGGTAAGATTTTATAATACATATATAACTACCATTTATAATTGTAACATATTGTAGTCCTGAAGAGGCCCACAATAAAGTTGGGCGAAACGTCGACCGTAACAACAAGTTGTTTCATTTATTGATCCTGTAGTCCAATAACCCAAAAACCAATATTGTCACGACTATTTCGTGGGGGGCCCACGGGGTAGCTCAGATTTAATACAACATAAACGTTTAACACATATATTCCATCAAATAAAGTTATGTACAGGTTTACAATATGACTTACCCTAATACACATAGGAGGGAGATCATGATGCAAACGGGCATAGATCACGGCGGCAACACTGTTCAAACCGTAATTACCGGGAAAACTCCCCATCCTTGATTCATTACCTCTCTTATGACATTTCTCCCTCTTAATCTTCATTCTCAAATTAAATGCCTCTATTGGTTCTTTATCGATTCTTGTACTTTAGATCTTCTTAGTCATCGTGTTCGATCAGCGTTCCAACTGTTCTACTTTTGATTTTGTTTAATCATCGATCACACCGGATATCCAAAGGTATTTCGTTTATTAATTATAATTTTAATTATATACAGTGTGATCGATATTTCTGTGACAATATATAATTATAATATTTATTATTTTCTCTAAATTTAAAAAAACCTTTAAATGTGAATATAACACAAAAATGTAGATAATAACAAAAATCGAAAGAAAGAGAGATAGGAAATATGACGTTCAAGACGATAAGATTGAAAAGAAATGGGTTCTCATTAAAATTGGTTTTGGTTAATTGAAAAATAAATGGTATGCATATGAAATTTGGATCGAATTAATTGAGTTATTAATACTGAATAATATATTACGAATTTTTACTAATTATTTAATTATTATTGATATCGATCTTTTTCATATTTTTTTATTTTTATTTATGTTGTTGTAATTTCGTGCTTTTAGTTCATTATCAAAGAATACAGTCTTGTACGAAAATCAGGATATTCCAAGAAACGGTAAAACGAATTCGTGATTGCTGTGGAGGAACCTGCTTGGTTAATCGAAGGAGTTGATAAAGTATTCCTTATAATTCACAACATCTATTGGAAGATTGGAAGTGCAGAGTTATCATAATATTTGATATCGATTTAGTTAACGTGCTCAGATTTTACTACGCGAAATTTCTGAATCGAATGATCGATTATAAGGACGAATGGTTCAATTTGATAGTCGATTGTAGGTCACGATTTTGAAGTGTGATAAATACAAACTTAGTTTTTATGTTAGGCCATTCGGCATTAGAATAAGTTATAAACAAATACATCGTCGAATTAAAAAGTAAAATCTCAACTCTGTCTTTACTTCTTTACTTTATCTTTAATTTCGTAATAAATCCTTACTGCATTCTTTAGGGGTTTATTGATATTTGGCGCCCACCAGTTAAGTTGTTAAAGAATATAAATATTAATACAATAAAAGAAGAACCTATACTCCTGCTCTCACTATATATTTGAAGCTAGTCTGCCTCAAGTAAGAATCGCAGGTCATCGAGGCAAAATTATCAAAAAAAAAAAACGTTATTATTGGTACAGACTTCATCAGGCAAGTGTTCAATTGCATATTTCACAGGCCCGTAGTGCCGTAGCTAGGGGCAGGCCAGGGCAGGCTGAGCCTGCCCTAGAAAATTTTGAGCCTGTCCTCGCCGTCGTCGGCCAGGGCCAACTGTTTTTCTGTTTTGATTTAAAACTAAATTAAATATTTAGAAGAGTATTTAATTATGAAGAATATTTGGTATATATGATGACTTGGTGAAAAACCAGATATTTACCAAAATTTTAAAGCATCTTTTATAAAACTCTTGATGTTAATTTAAGTGAATATGAAAAAGAGATTTATTGAACACGATGCACTCCTAATTGAGGACCGTTTTTTCAAAACTCGCTTTGTCAAAATTAAACAATATTGAGCTTTTTACCAAATCTATATATAATTTTGTAGCGGTCTTTCAGAATTTTCTATCATATATTGCAAAAAGCATTTAAAGGACACTTATGAAGAACATTATTTTAAGTTATTTTAAATTAATATTTTGTTTATATCAAATTCACTAAATAAAAATCGTTTCCTGAAAATTTTACTTTTAGGACAAAGCGAGTTTTGAAAAAAGGGTCCTCAATTGCAGTTTTCAGTGCAGAAGAAGAAATAATTGATTTGGATAAAGTTAAATATTTGCAAACCTTGGGCATCCAACTTCCATCACCGCAAGAGATTATAGTGGTGAACAAAAACGAATGTCTAATTTAACGCTTCTCGCTTATGAAAAAATTCGTGCAAAATCATTGGATTTAGACGTACCTTTGAAAAAATTTAATGAGCAGGAAAACCGACGACTGTAACTGTTTTAATATTTACTTTTTATTTTTATTTTTTAAAAATAAAGCATAGTTCCATATTTTGAATTTAACCTTTTTTTTAGACAATTTCAGCCTACCTTGAGCCTGATCTAATTTTTTAGTCTGGCTACGGCCCTGATATATTTCAAATGCGGCGTGAAAAGCTGAATTTCTCGCCTAGCGTTTGAATAAAACCGTGATTATTTTATAAGATATTGGTATTCTTGTTTATATTTTGTACGTCAAATTGAATTAAATTAATAACTCTTTGGTAATAAATTACCAATAATCCGTTGTGCCGCTTCTCTAATGTGTTATATATCGGGACAGAACATTTGGGCGCCGCCGTTTGTGCGCTGGTCTTTTTTTGGGGGGGAGGAAGTAAAAAAATTTCTGATAATGGACTGTACCGTCAGTATAAAAACGATCCCGAATTTGGCCTCCTAGCTCGTATGGTAGTCGCTATCGCATTCGTTCCGATTGATGATATTGATTTTGCACTTGAGAAACTAGTACAGCATCTTCCAGATGAGTTAATACCAATTTTAAACTGGTTAGAAGATAACTACATTGGTAGGCCAAACCGAAACCAAACAAGACGAAGGCCATTGTTTTCTCCGCACATATGGAATGTTTACGATCGGGTGCTGAATCATCAAAATCGGACCAATAATATTGCCGAAGCAGCTCATCGTAGCTTGCAATGCCAACTAGATGTGGATCATCCATCCATATGGAAATTTATTGATGGCCTACGAAGTGTCCAAAAAGGAAAAGACGCATTACACGAGCAATTTACACGTGGTGAAGCTCCTCCTCACAAAAGACAAAAATATCAAGCTGTCGATACCAAAATACAACGAATCGTCGGAACATATCAAGATAGAACATTATTGGAATATCTTAGAGGAATTGCACATAATTGGTGCGTTCTATTTACCAAAAAACTAAGTTAATCTAAGTTCATCTAAGTTAAAGTTAGGTAAAATGGCGTTCTATTTACCAACTTAGCATTTGAGGGGAAGTTAGTTTTTTTTACTTGTTTCGTAAGGTAACTGAAAATCAACCTTAGTTCCTAAGTTTGTCTAACTTGGCGGTTTTATGTGGTTATGTCATTGTTTATTTGAGTTATCTATTTTATGAATTAAATTATTTTGTAATTAAATGTAAGGTTATAAGCACGAAAATGCTAAGTTCGAACTATGGAGGGTAGAGGTACCTCTACCCTCCATAGTTCGAACTTAGATTTTTCCCCCCTCTACTTAGATTTTAATCTAAGTTAAAGTTAGTTTTTTGGTAAATAGATCGCACCAAATGTTTTAATGAATTAATAAAAATTATATATTTGTAACTTTGAAAAGACACCTATTTTATTGTATTTATTTATTATTTGTTTCTGTATCAACAATCCATGACCAATTAGCGGTTCAAAAGTTATTTATATCACCTTAGGGACCGCCTATTAAGTTCGTAAGGATTTGGGGGTTAGGGGGGGGGGGATGGGAAATCTTACAAACCTTTAAGTGGGGTCCACGGCTGACGTATTTACGTAAATTTCTTAAGATATTTTTTATATTTTAAGATTTATTTATCTAATCCTAATAAAATCCCATAAAATCTAATACATAAAATCCCAGCACGCTGCTACTGCTGCTTCAGCGTGTCATTTTTTGATGAAAAAAGAAACAATCTGATTGGTCAATTTTTTTACCAACCGAAAAATATATCCAACCACCGCATGGTGGGGTGGAAGAGCAAATAAAACAAGCATTTAATCTAAAAATAAAATAGAAATGAATCTTAAATTACAATCTCATGAGCCAACAAATTGTAATTCAAGATAATTAATAAATACTGTTCAAAGCAAAGCAAGCGCCGAATTGTAAACCGCTCGGTCCAGGGTTCAATTCCTCCAAAAGCAAAAATTTTTTTATAATTTTTTTTGTTACCCGTCAACGTCGCATGTTAATCTAGCAAACAATTTTGTCAATTTACTTACAAAATGATTGAATTATAACATTTTTTTTCATTATTAATTTATTATAACACTGATTTATTACAGAATTTATTATTACAGATATTTACAGCAAATCGACGGTGGAAAGGCAAAAAGTCTTAAGGGCCATATGGCCTTTAAGTATATAAATATTTATGGTAATATATACCGTAAATAACGTTTAAGACTTTTTGGGGGGCTCAAATATGATATCCTACACTTAAAAATTCCGGCACCGAAACGGCGGCGCCCAAAAATCCGGCGCCTAAAAGTCCGGTGCCCAAATGGCGGCACCCAAACGGCGGCACCCAAATGTCACGTACCAGATATATCCTGTATATCCATTACTACAAATATTATCACAGTCGCAATTTTATAACACAATACCAAATAATTAAATTTAAACGTCAAATTTTGAATTCAAATGTGTTATACCAACAACAAAATATCCCTAATACCAAATATTTCAAAAAATTATCATGCGGCAGGAAAATGTTTTCCAAGTTCTCGTAAATACAGGCCTCGGATAATCCGCCTCGGTCTGTAAAAAAACTCGTACTCGGAAGAATTCAGGTTTGAGCCTAATGATAAAAATAACTATTTTATTATTCAACGAAATCAACATCTGTTTACACCACTAATTCAAAGTACATATTAGACATATCTACTATTAAAGAATGTTACAATTTGTATTTTGACGAAAATTATTGAACTGATATGCAACTCAATAAACACAGTTGTTGTTATTGCTTTGATGCAGTGTTTTGACGTTAGGTGGATTATTCTGTGGTTTTCACAGATTTCTTTCTGCTCCGTCGTACCAATGCCGATTTCTGGTTTAAAATATTTTTTAGAGATGTAGACATGGTATTTTTAAATTTTAAAATAATATTTCGCTACCCCCCTTACGACAGGTGTTTGCTTTACTACTCACATGGTACAACAAAATAAAGGGTGTATTCACTGAAAAGACATGACTCTATATCTTATACATCTAATATAAATTGCAATTGATTTATATAATATTTGCGTTGTTATTTGGAGTTCAACTATAAATATAATTTTAGAATTTTTTTTTTAATTTGAAAATATTTAAAATACACTATTTTTATTTGTTGTGTCTATCTATTGCATAACCGAGTATTAATTAAATTTTTAAATTTGCAATAATATGAATTTTAATGAATAATTAATTTCATTTAAGTTATTCTAAGGTTAAATTTGCGTTATATGTTATAGTTTTTGAACATAAATATGGACAAAAGTAAATGTTGAACGCAACCATAAAACGTGCGCTTCAGGAATACCAACTAAAATATCATATTCCCTAACAAGTTAAATAATCGGTGAGAACATAAATATTAGTTATCATTCACACGTTGAAAGTATAAGTTAATTAAGTACGTTGTATTTGTAGTTAGTTTTTAATTACTCAGAATTTAAATTTATTTGTGGTTTGCTGTTATATATTTACCAACAAGCGTAATTCTCAGCTGACATGAATTTTGTATTTGTGAAAACCATGCGTTTGTGATACATCATGGTCACACTCCATATTGTTACTTTCGGCACTCGAGAAATATAAATTTAAATTGTTGTTAGTGTTTTAGCAGTTAGTGGCACAAAGTTTAGGCTTGAAATGTCCACTTACATCGGTAATTCTACTAATCACATAATTGTTAACAATACATCAGCGGATTTAGTGGGGTCTTCTTATGCTCATGCAGTTTTAAATTTTAAAACCGACAAGGAAAGTGGTTGCAATAAAGAAAATATAGAAGAAAACTACACTGAAGTAATGCAGACAAATAAAATTACCAAAAGTAATGTGCAAGATTCCACTCAAACTTCGAACGATGAGGTTAAATCAGAAACTGTGGACGAAGGTGATACCTTTACTCCGGTTGTAAGTCACAGTCGGAAGGAACGTAAACCTGATAGAAAGAGGGAAAAGCCTCGTGATGCTTTATTGAATAATAATAAATCAAATGGACATACGGACAAGCGTGACAATGGATCGGCGCCAATTGTTGTTCCTGAATCCAAATGCAAAAATAAAGACTCTGAAGTTGATGGTAAAAAAGTGTTCGTGGAAGCCCCTTTACCAAAAATAAATCCTTGGCAAGTTCATCAAAAAACGAATAACCATGTAATCAACCAAGACAGTCAACGAAGGGGTATTTTACAACCTCACAAACAAGAACTTGCAGTTAATGGACAAACAAAAGCGATTTTACCACAACCTTCTAATGATCATCGTAGAAATAACCGAAAGGTAAGGAAAAGTATTTTAGCTTCTACGTTTTCAAAACAATTATGTAACCTTTGTTATTGCATTAATAAACTTTTTTATTATTGTGATAAAATTTGAAATGCAGTTTGTGAATTGTTATGGTCGTTTACAACAAACAGAACAGAAAATATCTTAAAAGTACTTTATAATTATATTATGTTCCTTGGAAAAATTGAATTATAGATTTTATTTGTTTTTGCTTAGCATCAATTTTAAATATTACTATAATTATTTTTGATTAAATTTTGGTAACATATGCAATTGTTACATTGACTGACCTTAACTTAAATCACAATTCGTAAATATTTGATAGATAATTTATGAAGTAAGCCTGATAACTGGGTAGCTAAAAAATTATCTTATTCAAAATTTAGATAGCAATAATTTATGTAAAAGTGCGTTTATGTAACATTATCTATGCCCTATAATTTTTTTTATTAAAATTGTAGGTATTTATGATTAATGTAGATATAAAAAAACTTGATTGAAAATTGTACAGGTGTACGGATTACCACAAAATTTAAATTTCTGCATAGGCAACCGGCAAAGCATTGAAGATTTTCCCTATTTTTAAAACGAAATTCATTGCAGCTCCCAAATTGCATAATAATTATTATACTTTGATTAAAATTAAACGTTTTACAAATTAATACAATTAAATTCTGTTATCAACAATTTCGACCTACATTTCATATAATATTTACAAATTTGCAACTAATTCACTCAGTAATAAAGTTGTTATTTTTATGATTAAGTATCAGAGATATAATTTTTGTCACAAATATTAATATTTTCATAGCTTAAATAGTTCAATAACAAATACATCGGTAACTGTATACTCTTTGTAGATTGCTCCACAAAAATGTACAGAATTATTTTTTATTGTTTACATTCAGGTGTCACAACTTCCGCATTAATTTGCCGATAATTTTCAGAAATACCCCTATCAATGTGCATGTGAAAGGTTACTTTTGAGCATATTTCAATGCGGATACTTTAGTCGGTGCATAAAGCACTGCGGCCTAATGTGTGCCTGAGGATGGGAAATATCTTCAAATTAATCTCGAATCTGGTAGCACAAGAAAGTTTTGTAGTCTATGTGTTTAGTCATCTGTATGTATGTTTCTGAGCTGAAGGAACTGTTTCGGCAGTAGTCTTACAGTACATATTGGATGTGTATGGTGATAAAAAGAAAATTTTAGAAACGGCTCGTTTTAAAACAAAAATTAAAGGTTTTGAATCAAAGTGATTTGTTTTGAACAAAAACTTCTTTTATCTGTGTATTTTTAATCCAGATGATACAACCGTCCTTTTAAAAGGACACCTCACAAACTTTTTTCTATAACTTCATTTTTAAACTTTCATATTGTATTTTTAAAGTTTTTTCTTTTTTCTTAAAAATTAGTTACCTTCATTTATTAACATTATAATTAATACCTATTCTCATTGGCCACTAGTGTGCAACAATGCTAGTATCTCATTTTTGGATAAGTGACCGATTTAAGAACATCACATGCCTCTGGTGCCCTACCAGCGTGGTAAGGTACGGCCAAAATTATTTCTCAAAAGTAATTAAATGGTAGGTTCTTTATACTCAACTACAGAAATAAAAAATACTATTTGGCAGAGAAAGAGGTTTATTATTCTGGAGTGAACGACAATCCTTCCAAATGAAGGGATTAGTTCGGATTCAACTTGAAATTTTGATCTTATTCCAAATGCATGACTGCATCCTAAGGATTTTATTGTTCTTACATTATTTCATTGAAAACTTTTTCTTAAATAGTATAGTGATTTATTTTGGTAATTAATCTGGCTTATCTAAAAATGTTGGTTTGACTTCCTTAGGTAACGTGGTTGTTATGAATGGATTTACATTTACTTTAATAGTAGACACATTGTTGTTATTGTAAGATTTAAGGATATTGATAAAGCCAAGGACAAAAAAAATTATATAAAACAAGTGTAGCATCAACGATGTAAATAAGCAATAATAATGTTCAAATCGATAACAATAGTAACCGCAACATTTCAGTAAGAAATTCACTAATAATCCCCAAAATCCTCACGCCAATCATAATCCAATCATTCTGAAATTTGGACAATTTTTGAGTGAAACAAAAACAACTTGTCTAACGCAAATTGTTAAAATCCTCTTTTCTCAATTTTTAAGAATAATATCAAAATTTATACTAAACCGATGACATCAAAATAATTAATATGCGCTAGTGCATCATTGCAACCCCATTGTTAAATAATGGTTCTTGGTTTATTAACAAAAACGGTTACTCACACTTTTCTGGGAGGGTGGCTAAAGCTCCTTACCCCCGCTATTAAAACCGCTAGTGGTTATTTAAGTGTAAAAATTGAAAAATAAACAAAAAATAATTTTATTATACCTTTCGTTAAAATTGTAACAATTTCCGTCTCTCTCTATTGAATTGATATATATTATATTTAAATATATAAAATTTCAACTTTTCCGCCATTAATTTGTTTTATCATGTTTCGTTTTTAAGCTGTAGTTTCATCGGCAATTTTTTTAAATGGCT
Organism: Cantharis rufa; assembly: GCA_947369205.1. Classification (NCBI taxonomy): domain Eukaryota; kingdom Metazoa; phylum Arthropoda; class Insecta; order Coleoptera; family Cantharidae; genus Cantharis; species Cantharis rufa. The sequence goes on along the minus strand of OX376309.1, from coordinate 14,254,543 downwards.
ACCTTTTGAGGGTTTGTATAGATCACATTTTTTGAGTACGAATGTGTAGAAAATATCTTGAAGTTATCAACTTTAAAAATTATAATATATTAAAAAACTCGAGAAAAGTATTGGATTTTATGTATAGCCACAATTCTTGAGTGAGAACAAAAAAATTCCGCTTACACGTACTTTGGTTACTCGAACACTCCTATAATGTAAATTGTACATTTTGATGCCATTTTTGTGACATAAATATCTATTTTACAGCAAAACTTTTCAGATATTTTTCGTTACAAATTTCATTCTCTTCATTTTTGTTTACATACATTTTTCTATTTTATCGCACCGTTTCTGAGTGACAGCGACGTCAAGAAGATCTTGTAAAATATAAAACATCGTTGTCTGTATCTCAGAAACGGTGCGACAAAATAGAAAATTGTATATGAACAAAATTGTAGGGAATGAAATTTACAAGAAAAAATGTTTATTTATTTTTTTATTTCGTTACACCACTTCTGAGATATCTTCAAAAGGTACGATTGCCAACATAGGAGTGTCGGAGTTCTTTTACGAGTAACTATTGTAATATTTACTAGTAATGCCCATTTGCACCACTGTCAGTTTAAAAGATTTCGTTTAAGAAAGGCAATGACACTCAAAAATGACACTAATTTCTAAGAGCGAATAGAAGGAAATTTAGAGTGGCCATATACAGTGGCTCCAACAATTATTAATACACCCCTATGTTAACCATGTAAATTGCACATTTTGAAACCGTTTTTTGACATATGAAACTCGCTTTTACAGCAAAACTTTTCAGATATTTTTTATTGCAAATTTTATTCTCTTCAGGTTTGTTTCTATAAATTTTTTTATTTTCTTTCGCCGTTTATGAGTTACAGCGACTTGAAGAAAACTGTGTAAAAAACTCCCATAAGAGCAATGTTAATTTTATTAACTTTTTTACTTAGTTTTCTTTAAGTCGCTGTAACTCGTAAACGGCGAAAGAAAATAAAAAAATGTATAGAAACAAAACTGAAGAGATTAAAATTTGCAATAAAAAATATTTGAAAAGTTTTGCTGTAAAAGCGAGTTTTATATGTCAAAAAGCGGTTTCAAAATGTGCAATTTACATGGTTAACATAGGGGTGTATTAATAATTGTTGGAGCCACTGTAATACGTTAGTATAAAATTATAAATAAAGCCCTTATTCATAAATTATTAGATTATTACTAATGGTTGCATTGAGATTTTAAGCGACTTAAAAATGCGATGTAAGCGACTTTTGTGGAGTGCATGATGTCTCAACTGCTAGTCGCATTGTTAAAAGAGTTTCGTTTGCAATTGTTGAACTATTGCCCCATTTTATTAAATTTTCCGAAGATAGGGAGGAAGTAATTGCAAATGAAAGAGCATTTTTTTAAATTGCTTATTTAAGAATTATTGGTGTTATTGATGGAACTCATATAAAAATTCAATCTCCTGGTAAATTATTATAAATAATCTTTTTAAGAATGGAGGTTTAGGTACACGGACGCCCAGGTACACCAATTTTGCCCAAAAAAGGATTAACTTTTTGAATTTGCAACGTTGTCAACGTGCAACTTGCAGTTACTAAATCTGAGGTAAATGTAAATTGCAATGTAAATTAAACCTACCCCCAACAACCAAAAATGACTCCAGTTGATGTTTTCGGTTCTTATTCTAAGAGCTTCATCTATTCTTATTAGTCAAAATCGTACAGGGTTTTTTATACCTTTTTTTTCGTCAAACGGAATTAAACAAGACGACCTTGCCTAGAAATTTTGTAGTATACATATAGTATGCTGCATTTAGGAGTTTTTAGTGGCAAAACTTGAAAAATCATAATATAGCTTTTGGGAGCAAGAAACCGGAGCACTACCTGCTTTTATATATTACCTAGCCTGGTTTGGTTTGATAATATAGTAGCCCTTTAGTGTGAGATATTTGCAGTGTTAATGGAATCTCGTTGGCCAATTACGGAATTTTTGATAACGAATAAGGATTCGGATTTGATGTAAACCTCCGGTCGAACTAGGATTTGTTTGTTGTCCTGCCGACCTCAGATAGCCTACCATAATTCATTTTTATTGTATAGTTTTTGAATTCGGGTGGATTTCTATCCGAGGCAAAAGGCTTCACCATAATAGTGATCTGTCTGTTGGAACTTGTTATTGATAAAGATAGATCTTGTGTATTAAATTTAATTTAATATCTCCATAACTAACATTCAAACAATTGATCATTTCATGCTTAAAAATTTCTTTAAGGTGTGCCATTTTTTTAATCAAGTGAGAAATTTTTTTATATCCATAGTAGGATGTTCACAGTATATTTTAAGGGAGAGATAATCTGAATTGTGTTTTAAGTCAACTATGAGTACTTGCCCTTGAAATTTAAAGTAATCAACTAATTCACTTGGGTACCTGAAATTGATTAACGATAATGTTACAGATTGTAAAGCAATTACATACTTTTTCGGAAATTTTGTAAAAAATACTTTTTATTTTAGTTCAGTTTCCTAAAAATTATTTTTTTTTATTAATTTTTGATTGCAACTTATGACACCTTGATAAAATGTCTGAATTAAAATCAAAATTCTCAATGTCATTTCAAGTACTTGATAAACAAATTGGTGGAGATAAGCGGAATCTTGGTGTAATATTAAAAATTTTTTAAATTGTTTAAATACAACAACTATATAAGCAGAAATAATATGATAATTAAAACACACATAATGTTGGTTTTTGTTATTAAATGACATTTGGTCATTCATGAACTTCGTAGTTATTTAGCCTTTTGGTCGATTGGTATTTAATAGTAGTGTATAGTAGAATTAAAAATTGTCTAAATTAAGAGTGACACGTGCAAGTTGATTGCCTTGTTCCCCCTACTAATAATAAATTTTGTTATCTGGTCAGCAGTGTCGATCTTTGATCGTAGCCACTTTATTTACATACACGGACACCTCACTAGTTTTTGTATTTATTATACATATGAAACTGCTACTGTTCTAATGCTAAATTTAAATTTTATGTTATCGTAGTTTTCCGTGATATTAAAAAATGTATTCGTTATTTAATCGTGACTAGGTTATTAAATAAATTTCATAATGTTACCATGCTTTTTATCTACTAGTGATATGTAAATACATCATCAATATGTCTGTAGGTAAATTTGAATTATTTTTTTTTAAATATTAATTATTTTAAGTTGGTGTGAATGCTATTATTTATTAAATTACCTATTAACAAAAATTGTATTAAGTGTCGATGAAAATAGCATTACTTTTCTGCGTGTTATCGTTTAACCTTGTCGGCAGCTTTTGGCATAAATAATAGGTATAATATTAAATTAATAATCAAAAATAAAATTGAGCGCACTACAAAGAAAAGCAAAAGTGAAGTACAAAACACAAATATACCGGGTGCTCATTTGAAGAATTTTTACCCTAGATACTGAAAGAACCAAATTAATAACAGTAAAGGCACGTCAACCGATTTAGAGAGGGAGAGCTAAGAATACGTTTTTGCCAACATTTTACGTGTCGCCCCCTCCCTTGACTACTTCAATTTTATAATCTATCTTCCTTGTGCTTTTCACTTTCAATGATATGCATTAAGCATAGCCGTTACAGCGGTTTGTGCCTGGTTTTCAATTATCGAGGGAGATCAGTTTTGCAAAAATAAATGACCGACTTAAATTTACCCCCAGTCATTTGAACTTCAAAATTTTCAATTACATCTGTAATGTACCAAATTAAAGCTATCAGAAAATGCTATCTCTTGGCGCTAATAGAATACAAATATGCCGATTTGTTCTCAATTACACTAGTATATTCATAATAAAAAAATTTCCCAAACCAAGTTTGCGTTAGTTGTATAGAAGGAACTTGAAACTTTTCTTAGGTTTGATACTAGCCGTAGTCTAAAAATTTGCTCATTCTGTGGTATTATTGGGGCGAATATCAAACCAAGAACGATTAATTTCTTCTTGGCGGTGGCTAGTAATTTGCTATAAAAAGGGACAACAATCAAAAATATTGGGTGTAATTCTATCTATCGTTAAAAAATTATATTCCGTAGTAAGTTGATAATAATAATAGTAAATTTTACTATTTTACGGCCTCACCCCTCTCCGTATCAGTCGCCGGCACTATACATATACCTATTGTTATCATGAGAGAGGTATTCAAATTAACGTTAAAATAACTTGAAATATACACGTGCAAATATTTGTTGTTTAATAAAAAAACACGTTAATTCGAGCGACATTTTGACGTTAAATTGCACGTTTAATGTGCAATTTTTTTTTGTGTGGGCAGCTTATGAAAACACGTAAATTGCGCCAGCGATTGGTGTGGGTACAAGTAAAGTGTAACAATATAATCATTAGTAATAACGTAATTACAGGGAATAATTTCAATAGTTGTGAAAGAAAATAATCTCCATAGAATATTGAACAAAAAATATAATGTAGAAAATTATATAACACATTAAACCACACCAATTAATTTATCAAGAAAACATCAAACGCTAAATTTTAAGATTTTGGCTGCATTATAATTTCATTGTCGTGAAACGCAATTGATTGTGGTGAAAACACATTGGAATTTGGAATCAATATTGCTCATTGCTGGCCGTAAGCATTTTCAAGGAGTTTTGCATTTTCAGTGCTTATTGCTATGGAAGCAGCGATGATATTCATAAATCGATCACCTTACGGTCACCCATTCAAATACGACCCTCTGATATGTAAAACAATATAGGGTGATTCATTTATTATAAGATATATAATGTATTGTGCTGCTCAAAAATAGATTACTGTATTGTGCATATAAAGCTGGTACAGAAATTGTAATTACATTTTTATCGATATTTTGAGCGGGAGATAGGATACACTGAAATGATATCTTTTCATTTGCCGTTTTCTTGCATGAGTTATTTCGTCACTTTTGAACAAAAATTTGCTATATTGTTAACGGAAGAATGTGTCTTGGAAACCTGTACTGGAAACATATGGATGAAAGATGTCATGTGCATAATATGGGGTCATAATGGGTTTTGGAAATGCTTTGTTATCAGCCAAATCGATAAGGCCCAAACATTTTGAATATCAGACTACAACAACATTCAGAAAAACCGCTGATTGTGTGAAGTAGAAAAAAAGAGCAAACTAAAAACTTAAAGCTGATTCTATCGATTTCATTTGTATGTCTCATAATCATAACATCCACTAAGGGACTAAAGTCTTCCATTAGTGCTCGACTTATTTATTTTAATTTTTGTAAGTCTTGAGCAAAATTTGACGAATCTTTTTTGCGATTTTGTAAGAATAAACTAGAGAGCAATCGATGTTGTCTAAAGAGAAGAAATCGTGAATATAACATCGAATCACATCGCGTTGTCGAGAGCATCTCTTTTCGTTTTTGCAATTAACAAAATATACTTGTTTCTTATATTTATGTACATTTATTTATTTTTTTTTGTCTTTTTTTTGACTTATGAAACAACTAATTTTAAATGTTAAATTTGGGCTTGCTATACAGTTATCAGAAAAGAAGCTAGACACTTAGGGGGCGTCCATTAATTACGTGAGGCGTTTAGGGGGGTGGGGGTCGAGCCAAATCTCACGAGAGGGGGTCTCTGCAAATATCACGTAATTTTTTTTCTGCAAAAAACTGTAAAATTGCAAGAGAACTGGGTTAAATTAAGTAAAAAATGTTAATGGTTAAAAATCCTACACAATAATATTTATCGCGCTTATGCAAACACCATAATAAAGTAGCCAAGTACATATGTAGCTTCTCGATTGTTTAGCCGCCACCGGTCAGCTAAACGCCTGACTCAACAAATTCTGCGGCGTAGGAGCCGGGTGGCGGCGACGCGCGCACAGGTTTCACTGTGTTTTTACGCCCGTAAATGTTAGTATTGTTATTCAAGTCAACTTCAACTTGAAAATGAGTTTTTATAATTATTATGAAGCATATGTGAAAAAACATGTATACAAGATGAAGTGCTGCCAAGAAGAGGTAACCAAGTTATGGAATGCAGCAAAGCAGAGGTTCCCGAAAAAGGAAGACCGAAGCTGAAGGAAAAACAGAGAGTGTACGCTAGGAAGCACAGGGAAAATAAGAGGCAAAAAATAATGGAACTTTATTTTAAGAATCCCGATGCGACGAAGTCGTTGACGCCTTGTGCTGGCCCTGGACGTTTAGAAGAAGAGCAGCTTGAATTGCTGAAAGCAATAGTTGATTTAGTTATGTTTGGTGCATCTGCACCAAAATACGCATTTTGAAAAATTTCACCAGGGGGGGGGGCGAAAAATCGCCTCACGTAATTAATGGATGCCCCCCTTACAACACATTCACATAGGTGTCTTTATTGCACCTATGTTCCTCATTAATAATTTAGGAGAGCAGTTGTTGTAAAATTTTGTAAATAATCTCTTTTTACACTACCGATTGGTTCAGCTGCGTAACCAGGAATTTAGTTCAGAGGGGGGGGCACGAGCAAAGCGAGTCTCGTAATAGCGCCGCAGACGTAAATTTTTATAATTTTCAAGGTCAAACGCTTAATAGAAAGTTAGAAGATAACAATAAAAAATAATTTTGGGGGGGGGGGCTGAAATACCACTGGATTTGTTACTTTTTGAATTTTTATAAGTTACTTAAGTTACTTTTTTTTTCTAAATATCGCTGAGCACCCTGTCATTTAAGTTTTGAAGGAACCCCTCTAGTTGCTCCCATGTTTGTGATTACTTTCTATTCTTCAATTTATCTCCCAGAATGTCACGCCTTTCTTCTTATAAGCGTTTCTTATTTACCAACTGACTGGTCCCAAATTGAAGAAAATTAAGCACCACGAGATCTTGTTCGCTAATCAATATCTAACTTGAGGTAAACATCAACAGACATTAGTCTGTTTATAGCTAGGGGTTACTACTAAGCAAGACTGGTCTTGGTTTTATTTTATTACTTCTCTGTAGAAGTATTTTATTACTTCTACAGAGAGGAAGTACGGGGTACTAAATAATAGATTTGATTTGACGTGAGTAAGAATTTTATTAATAATTTGGATATTTTCGTCCCAATTTTGACGATTTTTTGAGAATTTTGGACGTAAATGATTTTGGAGGCGATTTAATTCATTTGAATGAATGAATTGATTATGGTTGAAGAAGATAAGAGATTTAATTTAAAAATCAAAATTAGTCATGATAAATTTTGTAAAATTTTAAATTAAAAGTTGAAGGCGACAGAATAGATCCGATAGTGTTGTTATCGCCATTATTATGTTATTATTGGATATTTGTTTTATAAAATTTTATTGTAATAATTTCGACTTGAATTCTGTGGTCGGCACTCAAAAGGTCATAAGTACATTGATACTTACAATGCCCGAATTATGACCTTTGAAGTGCCGACCATAAGGGTCATAATTCATTATATATATATTATATATCAATGTACTTATGACCTTTTGAGTACCGACCACAGAATTAAAAATTAGATTTGGATTTTAAATTGATTATTAGAATCACATTATTAAAGTTTTAAAATTAAAGAGTCTCGTGCACACAAAACTGGATTGCTGATGGTGAGTCATTTTCTTGGAGTTTTTTAAAAAAGTTTTTATAAAATTTAAAAATATGTCAATGTACATAACATCCTTGAAAGACCTAAACAACCAAATCAAAATAGAAAGATGTCATTGGCTGAATTTGAGCGTAAAGTCATAGCTACTTGACCCTTTCTTTTGCTTGCGTTTTCCATAGATTTAATCATAAAACTTGCTTTTTACTTTTTGAACGTGGATTAATTCAAATATTATGGACATCTATTTTTTTTATAAAATTATGGAAATAAAACAATAGATCAACTTTTAAATATAGATTTATTGCATACAAAGTTGATAAGTTTATTTTAATTAAAGAAACTGTTGTGATTAAATTTTTTAAAATTTAATTTGGAATTAAATTTGGATGAAGAACAATACACATTCTTGCAAATCCACTAGACTAGATTGTTAGACTTATATACAGTTATTCCAGAAATTATTACTACCCTAATTTTATCTTTCGAAGATTTTTTTATCATATAAAAATAAATTTTATAGGAACAATTTTCAGGCATTTTGTTTGCCCTTTTTTCCAAAAATATCTCAAAATTGCACATGGCGTGGGTAATTGCCCACGATCTGGCAACACTGGCTACGGTTAGGACGAGGGGTAAATAAGAGGGAGATTTGCTATACTATAGAAAGATGCAGGGTGAAAGTATAAGTACTGGATTATACAATTCATTTTTGACATTATTGTTCTACCTATGATAGAATTGATGGTCAGATTGAAAATACTGCCAATTTGTTGACTTTTCCCCTAAACCGCTTTCGGCAAAATTTATTTGTATATCTTGTTAACAAAAAACATTAACAAATTTTGAAGAATTGTGAAATACGATATTAATTTTATTTGATAATGCTTGCAGTAACTTTTTGTAAAATATAAAATCCGTTTTTAATTTATATTTTTCCACCACAGAATCTAGAGATCTAATTACTGATCTAATATACACATCGATTATATTAAGGATACCAATTTATACCATTGCTACGAGATATAATCATTGGAAAAGGTAGCAAATCTTTAGTTTCTTTTCCAAAAACCAAAGTGAGCAGAGTAAATTTCTGCCAAAGAAGAGACGAACAGTTATCCACCAAGACAATTAATTATTATTAATACATTTTTTTAATAAGGAAAAGAATTAAAATACTTCCAACATTTTTCAAGATGACGGAGGTAATTGTTCTGGATTTTAAAAAATCTGTTTGGTTTTTGATTAGTCGATTTTTTTCTAGTGTGAACTGTTATTCTTCCCCGTTTAATTATTATCGGTTTTACTATAAAATTGAGTTTTTGAGAGTAGAATCCAGATAATTTACGGAGGGATCAAATTTAATAAAGTCTGTTACTATTCAGAAGTTCAATATAAATAATATACAGAAGGGTTCCGTATATTAAGTGTAGAATTATAGAAGAGCACAGCACGCAGATCTGTTTTAAGTGAATTTCAATAATTTTGAATTGAATATAAATCGTATTTAATACATAATAACAATAATAATCAATTAAGAATTTTTTGGAATATAATAGGTACTTGATATTTCAATTATGCATTGTTTTTTGCAACATTAAATTGAAAAAATTTATCAACAATATTATTGATTCAGTGGCTGAAAATTTAATTTTAAAAATTTTAAATAACCATCAGACCATCACTTTCATCCCAGATATTTTGAAACCATATGACTGCACTTTTGGTTATTTATATTGATTTTTTTCTGAATTACGACAACTGAAGCTTTTTTTTTCTAATGTGTTTAGAAAAAAGAAAGAAGTTATGAATATCAATTTTTTTTCATATTTTATTTTTGTTTCTGACAAGCTTAATGTTACCTGCATTGTATTAATTTGTGTAATTCATATTTCTATTTCAAGTTGGTTTGTCGTTTAAGTCGCAAAATCCAAAAAGATTCATTCATATTACCGTTTTTTAGAGGTATTAATAATAATTTATTAAATTAATCAAATTTATAACAATGTAATTATGTCTGAGAAATTGTTGATAAGAATACGTAGATCACATTGCCTTGTTCAATAACATTTTAATAGTTTTTAAGTTTTCAATTTTTTATTATGTACATAATTTTGTTCATAAGTTCTCTTGTTACTTCGAATATTAATTTATGTTTTTTTACAGGCTAGTGATTTCTCGGATATAGGTGACTGGCCATCATTGGGCAATGTTTCTCTTGAGGTATGTAAAATTTTACTTAAATTGTATCTAGACGTATTATAATTATAATTTTTTATTATTATTACTACCCAAGCATTTGGTGGATTTAGTAGCTCATTGTTTGAGTAAACATTATTGCAATGCGTCGTATGTATGCATAAGTAAATGTTTAATGCAATTAAAATGCTTTAAAAAAAAGATTAATTGTAATTGCGTGGCAATGTTTTACCTCCAATTTTGAACAGGCATTTTTTTTCATTTCAAGTTTCAGCTAGAATTATTTGCTCATGATGTCTATACTCTGTAGTGTCTGTTGATGATTTAACTAAAAATATTGGATACTATGATGAATAAAATTATTAATAAACCAAAAATTTAATCATCATAATCAATAATAGCATTAAAAACCAAAAACAGAACAGTATCAATGGAACAAAAACTCAAGAAAAATATTTAAAATGTATGAGCGTCACTAATTATTGTCTTATGGAAAATATTGATTGTAATCTGATCATATACTACTAGAGAGAGACAAAATATAATGCTTATGTTTGTTTATCTTGTGTTGTAAAAAGTAAAATAAACAACAGAATATACTGCGGTTTTCCTAGACTTGTATGTTCCAGATTACAAAAAAAAAGAATAACTAGAGCACGGCTCAAAAATGGTAATAATTGCAAATTCGAAAACTTCAGTTTGTCAGATATTGGATCTAAATATAAGTTATAAACGAGAAAATTTTGATAGTCTAGTATTTTAAAATGTACCCTTTTCAGCAACAGTATATTCTCATTATCTCGCAACAAAACGCCGGTTATCGAATAATTCGTTCTAAAATGGTTTGAATACTTGAGGAATGATTCAGATAATAAAATTTAACAAATGTACTAGTACTTCTATGACGATGTAATAAAAGCCGTCAGGAGAGATTGGGGTATTCGGTTCACATTTGATAATTAAGGGTTCGATAAACGCAAGTGATTCGCAATAGATTCGTATTTCCATATTCCAAAAGAGAATTTTGTAATTCCTGTGTGAAAAGATTGATAAAGCGGTAAATTTTGGTCAACTTGACTCGGTTATTCAAATATAACATTCTGTTTTTTTTTGTAAAAACAAAATAGCATTTAAAAAAAATGTGCTTCGGGTTTTGCAGATTACTTTCCCATTATCAGTGTTTTTCTAAATGGTTTTTCTTTGAAGGTCATTGACTCCAGTTTTACCCTGTACACAGTTAACCTTAAATATAAATAAAAAATGTTAATAAAGTGAATTTTCGGTCCTATGATCTGTCTTTTGAAGATAAATACTCCTTCCACGATACACATCCAAAGCTTAACGTAAAGCTATTGTAGAAGCAATTTCTTCAGCTCAGAAACATACATTCCAGATCGGCTTAAACAAAGGCTTAAAATTACTCCAAACTACAAAGAGAGTTCTCATCATCAGACACATATCAGCCGGCAGTGATTCACGTCTAGACTAAAATCTCGAATTCAAAATATGCACCGAGAATTTGCGCGAGTGCTTAAGCACCTCACGCTCACACAGAAATATATGTTACTAATCCACATAATTGTGCAGAACGTTTTCACAATTGCGTACTCACGGTTGTGTAGATTAGTAACACATATTTCTCTCTGTGCACTATTGATGTGTATATGAAAGGCAAAAACAAGAGTTTTTGCAAGTTTGCGGTGCATATTTTGTCTTCTGCAGACTTCTCCTTCACATTAATTTGGATTTGTATCGTGGAAGGAATATCTATCTTCAAAAGATGGATTACGCTACCGAAAATCTATTTTTTTTTTCATTGAAAGACGGTCATTTTGGTATGCTAGTCGAATTTGTGAAAAATGATTTTTGGGTGAAAAAAATTTCGCATTTTTATAAGGTTTACTTTCCAAACGACCCAGGATTATATAATAAGAATATTAATTGAGCAATGGATTTGAAATTTTCACGGGCGTTATTAATAGATTCATAATATATTAAGGTCAACGAGTCTTCACTCACATTTGTCTGGCGTAAACTAGTTTTTTTACAAATTGTGCAGTTGCATTATTTTATACCCACACCTCGTATATTTACATAATAATGCTATCTTAAAGCAAAAGGTGCAAGTTCAGAATTTGATAGCTAGTTTTTAATAAAACTAAAACTTTTTAATAAATAACCAATAATAAAATTCTTAATTTCCTGATTTAAAAAACTATAAATTAACTTGAATAAAATTTAAAAAATTTATTTTAAACACGGCTATGATGGTGCAGTATAGCTCTATTTCATTACATTTTAATTCTTTAGTTTCCATATAAAAAAAAATTAAGAAAACGATATACACAATCTGTTGGACCACCTAAAATTTGTCAAGTATTTTATTAAAATGGCATAAACATTTATACGTGCTTGTTGGGGTTTTACTTAAATGCTTAAAATAACGGAAAATTGATACTGTGGTCATAGGTAATAAATAGTACCCTAACCGGGCCCACGATTTTAAAAATTTCCGAATGACATTATTCAATATTGGCTACCTTCATAAAGTTGGCTCCGCCCATCCCTTAAAATTATTATAAAATTAGGGTTTTTTATTATTGTAATCATGAGCGTCCATAGGTTCTTTTTCAGGGAGGGGCAAAATTAAAAAAAAATTCAACACTGAAAGTTTTTAATTTTTTTTTATTTGCAGAAAAGACAAATTTTAAATTTCGTGGTTCCTTCGTGAACCTAATAATAACTTTCTCCACAAAATTTAAATTTGAAAATTTAAGGCAAGAGCCGATTGTAGTAAGATTGTAGTACCCGGTTAGGCGTCTTTGTAACAAACAGAACTAAATACATGGATTCATACCTGAAGAACACAAACCACCTAATTAAAAATTAGATACTTCACCGTAACATTCAACTTGTTAAATTTTTTTTTCCAAATGCGGGACCAATACAAGTTACCAAATACGCTTGAAAATGCAAGCTTTGCTTGCGAAACATGTTGCGTAATAAATATAGTTTCCGGAATTAAATTTGGTGTTTGTGTGACTACCTGTCCCTAATTCGACTTGTGATTAAAATAGGTTATGAATAATTTATATTAAAAATATGGAGATTACTTACTGAAGTAATGCTTTACCTACATGTTAATAGAAAAGCTTATTTTGTAAATAAATTGCTTGTATTTTTAGAGGATAAAAAAATCTTGAAAAATACTTAAAAAAATTAATGACATTAATGATTTTAGTTAGGTGTGACTAAACTGCATGAGTTAAATTTAGGGTACTTCCTGACTAGAGAATCGAAATCGGCAGACGGATATCCCAATGGCTAAGGGTAGTAGGGTTTGAAACTTGGGGAAATTTAAATCACAGCAGGCGCTCGACTAAACTAAATTATTATATAGGGTTTATGAATGGTATAAATAAAATTGTCAGACACACTGTAGAACATAGAACAGAAAATTTCTGTAGAACATCGTGTGGAGTGCGGGATACTAAAAAGATAAAGTCTGCACTTACCGTTTTTTCTCTCAACTTGGCTTTCGTATATTTTCAATAAAACTAATAGGGGTTCCACAGAAAATTATAAGGATTCCGCGAAGTCAAGTTTTTGACTATATGCGAAAAAAAAATTTAACAGTTCGTAATATACTCATAAATAAAGAGAAAAGGTCACAGACACGGAACTAGCTCTGTTAGACCGTGTGGGCCAAAGCTGGGCCTTCATATTTTTAGGAAGGCCAAGGGTGTGGGGGGGGGTCAATACTTATGTAAGTAATTTGAAAAATGTAAAAGAGACACAAACTAATTATTGTGGGTTCCATGACCATGTAATTTTGGGAACCGTTGTCCTAGGCTATGATATGAAATGTATGACATCTTTACATGAATGAGATGGACTTCAAACCAAAGTATAATACCAAATGCTATAGACCAGGGGTGGCCAACAGGTCGATCGCGATCGACCGGTCGATCGCGACTGTTAGTCCAGTCGATCGTGGCAAGGCAAAAAATAGCAAAAAAGCAAAAAATGCTACATGATTGTGTACTGAACTATGCTGTTTCATTTAATATTTCTAGAAGTATGTAATTGGTAGATCGCACAGGGTCTCGTTAGTGAACAAGAGATCTTGGGTCCAATCAAGTTGGCCACCCCTGCTATAGACTATAATAGGTCCAACTTCCTGGAAAAATAGGATTCCGACCTCTGACGGCTGGAAGTCTAATGTGAAATGTAAACAAATAAATTGATTAGGTTAAATGCATATTGTTTTTAGTTATTTTCATACTTTATAATTTTTTCTAAAGAACTTGTTGTATTTTGGTCAACCTTGTATCAAAGAATTTAGACCAAATCAGAGATTACCATTAAATTTAAGTTGGTAGTCAGATTGTAAATAATTACTATAAAAAAGCACAACACAGAACAAATGAAACAACACTGTAAAAAACCATAAATAAACTTGGTTCACTTTGTGCCTTATACGTCTGCAGTAATTATTGCAGCCGTATACAAGCAGTTGAAGAGAAGTCATTTTTTAGAATGCCAAAAGATCGTAACCTGTAAGTACACAATTTTAAACACAAAGATAGTTTCTAGTGCAAAGTTTAAAAAAGTATCTCATAATTAAAATATTTGTATTAATGTTGTAGTAATATACTCCACATTTAAAAAAAATTATCTCGAACATCTTTTCCTTACCAATCTTACCTGAAAACTATTTTTTTAAATATTATATTAAATGCTCATTAGTAGGATTTGGTATTAGCGAAAAACAACTTAAAAAATTACTTTGAAATTTATAGATATATTTTTAAAATTCATAGGAAGAACAAGAGCTACTTTTCATGGTTTTTTTAAATAACAAAGTAGAATATTGATAAGAATTATTATTTTTTAAGAAGTTACTAACAGTTTTTTTTTAATTAATAGCGTAAATCAAGCAGTCCACACGAAAGTAATTCTTCTCTTGTGAAGCAACAGTCTAGTGATGCTGAACCAGAAACTTTTGATTCTTCAGATAAAAAGAAAAAAGTCAATAGGAACAAATGGATGCCATTAGACGTTCCTATCGCCAAAGGTCAATCAAAAACTGAAAATTCCCACAGAAATAGAAATGATCGTGGTAGCGAACAATCAGTTTCTAATAATCCAGACTGTGATTGGCCAAATAATAGGGACCAGCAAGAAAGAATAGGACGTCAAAATAGAGGATCTAATTTGACATCAAAAAATGTACGAGGTAGAAATCGCCCAACGCGGAAAAATCATTATAGCCGAAATTCAAATAGAAGTGCGAGTGATCAAGAATATTCAGATTATTCGCTTGATTATATACCAGTAAATTTTTTCTCTTTTTAGAAGTAAGTTTGATTAATTTTACCCTTTTAGAGCAACAACAATTATGGTGTTTCTAATGCTGGATCTAACAACGTAGTGCAATACATGGGTGCTCTGTATTTTAATAGTAGTAATTACCCAGAAATTGATACACAAACTCTTAAAGATTTTATTACAAAACAAATGTAAGTAAATTGTTTCTATTTAAATCCGAGTTTATTTTAATATTGTTTTAAATTTTTAGCGAGTACTACTTCAGCGAAGAAAATTTAATGCGAGATTTTTTCTTACGAAGAAAAATGGATTCCGAAGGATATTTACCTGTTGCTTTAATAGCTACTTTCCATAGAATTAAAACGTTAACAAATGACATAACTCTTTTAATCAATGCTATATCGGCTTCAGATAAATTAGAATTGTCCGATACTATGCTTAAAGTAAGTTTTGTTTTATGCTTAATTTAATTTTTTAAATTGTTTTTACAATAGGTCCGCACAAAGTACGAGCCATTGACCTGGCCAATTGCAGATACCAATTCAAGTAACGAAAACTTGATTCCCACAGCACCAAAAGTACGAGACTTTCAAGAATTTCATTCTGAAAATCTTAATCCTAATGTAGCCGAATTTGTTCCTCATGATCTAGTCAAAAATTGTGTCGATTCAGGTAATTGGTTTTTTGTTTTGTAATAAGCATTTTTGTTATACCAATACTTTTAGTTTCCAATACTCAAGAGTCACAACAAAATATTAAGAATACAAATATGAACAATGAAAATAGAAATTTAAAGTTAATTAATGGTGAGAATGATGAAGATAATTGGAGAGAAGTTAAACGTAAAAATAAAGAGAATAAAGAAAATAAAATCAAGAAAGAAAATAAACGCGAAGAGACAAATGTCAAAAGAGAAGAACTGGAATTTTATTTCGATGAAGAACTTGATGCTGAAGTTCCCACAGGACGTCAGAATGCATTTACGGAAGATTTTCAAGATGAAGATTCTGATGAACTTAGTGATCGCGATGTTAATAAATTATTGATAGTTACCCAGATACCCCCTACTCGTGCACCAAAGCACGATGGCCATGATCGCACAGGAGATTGGACTACTCGTGTCAAAATGAGTCAAGATTTAATTCAAGTGATAAACGATGGCCTTACTTACTATGAAGAAGATTTGTGGGTGGACTATGATTACGTATGTATACTATTTATGCATTCATTACTACTTATTTAAACTATCATTTTTCATATCACCTCAAAAATACACTTATTCGCCATCATTTAATTAGAAAATATAGATACCTACTTGAATAGGAACTTCTATTTTATTTTAAAAGGATTCTTAAAAGTTTTTCCAATTACTTATTCAGTTATTTATATAGTCAGTACTTTAAATTCAGAAATTAACGCTAACTAAAAATTATAAATTTGTTATGGATAATATTGGTTTATTAAAAAAGTACTTATTAGCTATTTAATATTTTTCAAATTTTAATAAGCTGCTCATTTATTGTTTTAACTGTGTACAATAACTAAAACGGTTAATAAAGTAAACAGTAACTCAAAATCATCAAATAACCATTATAAACACAAAAAAAATGTATAATGGCAATTCAGGATGGTTTTTTAAAACTCTAAATCTACAAAATACAAAAATTTTAGGATAAGTTTTTTTGTGTTTTAAAAAGTTACACGTTGGTTAATAAATAAATCACTTTTTTGACATATTGTTAGGACCATAATAACAATTATCTATGTATTATTTAATACGCTACATCAAAAGTCTCTTACATTTCTCAACCGATTTTGACTTTTAAGCTTTTTATCTGTTCGGCCATGTACGTAAATGTGCACTAAAAAGTTTTATTTAAAAAAAGGACTTTACTAATTAATGATCCTGTATAAATAAGAGTTTTCACATCATTCTAGTTGATGGTTAAATTATAGTTTATTTCATCTATTAAAGTACAAAATAATTCCAAAACGTAAAATTTTTTCCAAGTATTTGTCATACATATAATATAATTTCATTATTATTTGAGATACAGAAAACACTTAAGTCACGAATATTAAATTTAACAATTTTAAAAAGTCCAATGTGCAAAATTGTTAAAAATAGGTTTTCCAATATTTGTAAAATTCAAAAATATTTTGATGCTTTTGTTTTTAAATCTGTACTTTAAAGTTAACAAATGTTTAAATTTTACACACGGACGGCACCACTTTCCACCGATGGTTGAAAAATACAAAAACTATTGTCATCTATATCTCGGAAACGGTGGGACAAAATAAAACAATGAATAGACATTTTATTTTGTAAATTTTATTATCTACATTTTTGTTTCTATATATTTTTTTACTTGGTTCCACCGTTTCCGAGATATAGATGACAATAGTTTTTGTATTTTTCAACCATCGGTGGAAAGTGGTGCCGTCCTTACACACAACAAAATTTTTTAATTTGTTTGAAACCCTAAGGTAATTAAATTTGACAAAAAAGTTCTCATCTTGCACTTTTTATATTCTACCGTTAGCATTTTTCTTGTGCTTCTTATCACGCTAATCAGTTTTTTATATTTCAGCTTATACTTGGCAAGTTTTCAGTATTTTTATATTACTCTTTAGTTTTAATTATTCCTACATTTTTTATTTTTTTGAACTGTTTCAACGGCCAATCAAAAATTGAATTATTAAATTTAGATGTTGGGCTTTTATGTTAATTGAATCAAACCGCGTAATTATTAGGTACATTTTGAATGTAAATTCTTTAATGTAAATTAATTTTTAAATTTCAAGGTCTCCTGCTTGCATAACTTAAACTTAGTTCCAACTGTAGAGGCTTGCACACAATTTATGGAGTTTTATTCACTAATCACAAATTTATTGATAATCCATATTTTTAAGCAAAATAAAATTGCTGAACTTTTTTTCGCATGTAGATAACCCTGATTTGCCAATTATAGTTATTAATGATTAATGAAATATTCTCCATCTAAATACTTTTATTACTTATCAGTAATATCTAGTAAGAATTTAGAAGATAATCTATATCTTCTAATCTAATCTAAGGGTGGCGCATTTATCTTAACCGAAAGTAACCGGCAATAACTTCACTCAAGCGGAATTTTTAACAGTTCTTGGGTTAATTTG
The DNA here is from genome assembly GCA_947369205.1 of Cantharis rufa. Lineage (NCBI taxonomy): Eukaryota > Metazoa > Arthropoda > Insecta > Coleoptera > Cantharidae > Cantharis > Cantharis rufa. The sequence continues at coordinate 14,236,256 of OX376309.1, read as the reverse complement.
ACAGATAGTAATCTATATTTTTGTCTAGTGTTAAAAATGGATTTGGAAATGAGAAAGAAAGTGATTGAATATTGGTATCAGTTTGAGTCACCAATTATGCAGATAAGAACGGTTATTTCGAGAAAGAAGGTACAGTGTTACCAAAGACGCGTCAGCGAAAAAACAAGGTTAGAGTGGCATTAATTTTAATTTTAATCCTTTTGATGCCGATCCCTCTGTTACTTTCAACGAAAAGGAAGTTTTTAATTCAGCTTCGAACGCCTCGTTTAACATCAAATCAAATTTGCAAAGCAATGAAATTCGGAGAAGTACACAGCTAGTTCCTGCAATTTTTAGAACATCTCCGAAGTTAGACGATTTACAGTTCAAGCTTGAGTCTTCTCTATTTGCGTTCACTCCGATCAAAATTGATTACTCGAAATTTACTCCAGAGACACACTCGACAAGTCGAAAAACGCATATTTCTTCCGCCGAAAGAAAACCAATGAAACCCTTGGACTCGGAACAAAATCGCATAGCCAACATCAGTTCTAAAACGTACATTACCGGAAATTTAAGTTCTGATACTTATATTTTAAAGAATAACATGAGCAGCGAGACTTACACCAAAGACAGTTCGGTGGGACGGCTAGAAACTTTTGAATTATCGCCCAGTTTTTCAGAATTCAAATCAAGAAAGAGATTTTTACTTAATGTAGACATGACGCCACTAAAGAAAGCTAGACTTACTTACAGACGACCACCTAAACAAGCAAGCAAAGTTATTTTTAAACAAAACTGTCACACAGCTTTCGAATGTGTTGATCCATTTTTAACTGAGACAGTTTATCACGGCGAACAATGGGTTCAGGAGCAAGAAAATATTTTCAAAAAGTGGCTTAACGCTTTATTAACGCCGCCCAGCGAATTAGTTAGTAACGTCGAAGGTCAAAAAGTTGATGTCGCAAAATTATGGCAACAATGCAAAAGCACGCCAATACCGATTGCTCCGTCTAAAGAATTAATTTCGAATCGGTATCACACCAATAATCATTTAGATTCGCTGAGGAGATCCGCAATCACGTTATTTCGTTCGGAAAAGATTAGAACCACGCTAACGAAAACGAATGAAACGGTGGATAAAAATAAACTTACAATGAGAACCGACAGGAACATTCATTTAGATTTGAATTTGCAATCTCATCTCATGACGCTGCTCTTATCTTATAATCCGTTGTGGTTGCGAATCGGTTTAGAAACCATTTACGATCTAACGATTCCGTTAAATTCAAATTCTGATGTTATGGGACTTAGCATTTTCATTTTTCAACGTTTAATTCGGGACCCGTTTCTTGTACAAACACGTCCACTCGGAAAAATATTGCGTGGAAATCAAAAAATTTATTCTGAAAAAATTTCTAATTTTAGTGTACTTTCTTGACGTGGCCAAGACCAACGTATTGATAGCTCACGATCCCTGTCTGTTTTGCAAAAGCGCAGCAATAAAAGAGTCGCGAGATTCTGTTGAAATTTTCGTCGGAATTATTATCGGCCGCTGTAGGCGATGTTACGCGATTTTTAAAGTTCACCGGATACGTTTTGGTTCATAAGCAAAAATACATACACGAATACGACTTCAGTGTTAAGTACTTGGGAGTCGACTTGAGAGACAGCGCTCGATTGACCAAAATAGCTGAGATTATCCTCGTGAAGTCAGGTTTAACGGATTTTTTGAGAGTGCCTGCAATTTCGCGACTGCAAAAAATTCATAACGTGAAAGTCTTTTTCGAACATCTCTCCAGAGAAAATTTCGAAATTGTCGGTGATATAGCGCCAAGCGATATCGTCGACGGCCATTACGAAAAAACTTTATCTCTGCTGTGGCAAATAATTTATAAATTTCGGGCGCCAATTTTGGTGAAAGCTGCAGTTACCATACAAAAGTGGTGGTCTAGTCTACCCATCGTGATCAAACTGCGAATTTTGAACCGGAAACGAAAGGTTCGCGAAAATGCAGCTAGTAAAATTCAAGCTTAGTTCCGAAGATTAACGATGTCGTATAAAATCCAAGAACATGCACTGAAGTTAAAGAAGCGCCTACTACAACGTAAAGCTTATATTCAAAAAATAGTGCAAGTACAGTCGTACATTCGCATGCGACTTCAAAGAAACAAATATGAGAAATTTCGGTACAGCGTCATTTTTGTCCTGCATTCGCGGTTGCATCGCAAGACGAGAGATGAGGAAGAAAATTTATGTCAGCATAAAAATCCATCGCAGCAGTAGCTCTTTCTGCTGAATTGTCGATAAGTAGACGATCAGTTGGGCGTATGCTTACTGAAGAAACAGCCCTAAGCAAACTAAACCCTTCTGACTATCTAGTTTTCTTGGCATTTTGCAAAAAGATGCTTGAAATGTTTGAAAAAGATCATAAACACTTATCATACACATCTTCATGTCTGACGAGGCCCATTTCGACTTGAATGGCAATGTGAACAAACAAACGTGTATCACCGGTTCAATCTCTTTGCATTATAATTTGTGCAACATGGCTGGTGGGAAAAATAAGAGTTTATCAAAAAAATGCAAAAAAAGTGTTACGAAGAAGAAGATCGTCAATCTGTTCACCTGGAAAGATTGGTACGATGTGACAGCACCTTCTATGTTCACCAACCGACAAGTTGGAAAAACTTTGGTGAACAGAACTCAGGAAACAGAAATATCGTCGGAAGGTTTAAAAGGCCGAGTTTTTGAAGTTTCTTTGGCTTATCTTCAAAATGATACAGATGCTAAACGTTTTTACCGCAAATTTAAACTCAAACGTATTGACCACCACAAATAATTCAATAATTCAAACCACAGTTTGAATTATCGAAATTGTTAGAATTACATGATGACGGTGGTAGAGGAACGGCTGCTGAACTCGATGAAGCTGGTGTTGCAGTAGACCGCCCAGAAGGTTATGAACCACCTGTACCAGAAACTGTATAATTTATCATGTATAATAAAAATTGTCGCATTTGGGCTGCCTCGAATCCGAATACCATCCTCTTTTCTTTTTTGTCTAGTATCTTATTGAATAAATTTCAAATCAGGATGAATGCCGGGCTCATGTTCTAGAATTCGATTTTTAATTAAATATAATTGTTCATACAAAATGTGGAAACTCGTACTTTTTTCACCTAGAACAAATCCTGATGCCAGCGAAGAAGGTCCATTGTCGGACCTTTCCCATTTGAGTGTTGGGATCATGCTATGACCGTCAATAGTCAGAGGTATTTGGCAATACTCAGAGATTATTTTTTGCCTAAAGAATACTTGGTTTCAACAAGATGGGGCACCACCACATATCGCTACGATGGTCATGGAATTCTTAAAGTCCAAATTTAATGAAAAAATCATCAGCCAATACGGCCTCATGAGATGGCCACCACGGTCACCAGACTTCACGCCACCGGACTTCTTTTGTGGAGGTATTATAAGGCCAATGTGTACATAGCCAACCCTCAAAATATTACAAATCTGAAGGGAGAAATAACCAGAGTAATTCAATCTATTCCACAGTCGATGTTAACTGACATTTTCAATAACATGATTATCCGGTTCAAAGCTTGCATCCAAAGTAATGGATAGCATCTCAGCAGCATTATCTTCAAGAAGTGAATTAATAACAAAAATTTAGTAAATTTGTCAACTTTTGATCCAAAACTAAATAAAAAATTCTTTTTCGTTAAAAAATGACGACCGTTTACTTTCAGTTACGATTAATGCCCCACTCTGTATATATATATGTAGCCATAGCGTTAACTTCATTTACCAACAGATTTTTTCGCAACGGAAATATCCGTCCCTTCAAATGAATTTGTGAGATCGCTTCAGCAAACTTTTGAAAATATTAAACCAATTTAAATAAAGAATCGCACAAATCGTAACTTGTTCACATGTTTACATACGTAATGACACAGTTAGGAAAATTTTTAAACCACCATATCGTCGGCTTGGAGCAAAAATAAGATAACTCCATTTTTGGACAAAATGAGTTATCGACATGATTGGATACGAATTATACTCAACTACGTTCTGGCAAAATCAGATAATTGTACTAACACTAATAAAATTTTTATTAAGATATTTAGTTTTGAATTAGTATACTTTTACATTGTCAACTCAACATTAAAGTCGCATTTTCTCAAAACTATCATTTTGGAGTTACCTTGTTTTTGCTCCAAGCCGACGATATAGCAGTCCATACTCGGTTGTTAAAACATTTTTCTGTTAAAATTAACAATTCAGAAAAAAACTATTTCAATTGATAGATTAAAACTCGCGGATTTTTTAGAAGAAATTTAGGCAAAAAAAATTAAATTTACATTTAGTTTATTTTTCTGTTCCTTGTTATTATGTTTGATCTGCTGGCAGAACGCCTATATTGTTACACATACAGAACAGGAGGTAAATGATTATTCGTGGTACTCCAAGAATGAAGCTACGATTTGAGCCATTTATCGAGGATGCACTACAAACGTGTTTAGCACTGTAATGCAGCCAACCCGAGTTCCATCTCCAGCAGTGACCAAAATTTGAATACAATTTGCCTCTCTTCGCCAACATTAAGAGTAAACCATTGCTGCTTTTGTCCTTCAGCAGTTGACATCACTGTTCTAGGTTGAAAGGCTAGCCTGATCAGAAAGATATGTGTATTAAGATCCAACATTCTGCTTCCCTATGCTCAGAAGGAGCAATTTATTGCGCAGTTCATTTAATAAATTTATCTGCTAATAATATTTTAAACTACACCAGTTGTTTCAAAATCTTTTATAAAAGGTTTCACACTGTGGAAAGAATGGACAAAGCATTTCCTGTTTAGATAAAATTATATTTATCAGTTTATCTTATTAAAATAACTAAAGAATGAGTTAACTTAAGATCTGCAGCTATATACAACTTACCTGAAGTGTGATGAAATTGAAAACATTTTTAAATTGGGGTGCAATTTATTCAAAAAGAAGTTGAATACCTTGCAAGCAATTATTTTATTTTGAATATGTAATTAAATACAAATTATAACTATTGTTATAATACCATTAATCAAGCATAGTTGATCTTGTCTTGATCTTGTCATATACATATCATACACATTTCATACAAATCTTGACGAAATCGCACTATTTATTAAATTTATAATTTATGACATTCTATTATAGGATAGACCTCTTAGTGATAGTTATAGAACTGTAAATATTATAAGTCAAGAAACTTTTAAAAAAATAGCTCCACCGGCACCTCATAAACAAAATCCTGAAGTTCCACCACCTCCACCCCCAGTGGTAAATATATTGTTTTTATTAAATGTTTTATAATTCTAAAATTTATCCAATTATTAAGCAACAAGATGAAATTCCTAAACAAACGTCTGTTCGATTTAAACGACAAACATCACGTAACTGTAAGACGACTACACGCTTTTATCCTGTAGTAAAGGATAGATCACCTGATCCTCAAACACCCAGAAAGCGTAAAACACGTCACTCCAGTAATCCACCAGTTGAGCATCATGTTGGTTGGATAATGGATGTTAAAGAGCACAGAGTAAGAACCTCATCTGCAGGGTAAGTGACAAAAGTATATCCAAGACTAGAGGTGCTATCAAGGATTTTATTTTAGAAGTAGTTACGGTACTAGTCCAAGTGAAATTAACTTAGCCACTAGTGCGGGAAGCATTTCTGGTAGTGTTCCACAGCAATTGCCTCACTTTCAACATCCATCTCATTCGCTTTTAAAAGATAACAACTTTACCCAACAAGCTTATCATAAATATAGACAAAGATGTTTGAAAGGTTAATTTTATAGCATTTAAAATTTATATAAATGTAGTTTGGAAAAATTATTACAGAGCGTAAACGTTTTGGAAGTGGGCATTCCAGTGAAATGAACACTCTATTCCGATTTTGGTCATTTTTTCTGAGAGAACATTATAATGCAGCGATGTATGATGAATTCAGAAATCTTGCTGTTGAAGATGCAGAAAAAGGTTATCGTTACGGACTTGAATGCTTATTTAGATTTTATTCTTATGGATTAGAAACCAAATTTAGGCCTCAACTTTATAATGACTTTGAAAAAGAAACTATGCGCGATTATGAAACTGGACAACTGTATGGATTGGAAAAATTCTGGGCTTTCTTAAAATACTATAAATTTACTAAAGATTTAATAGTTAATCCAACTCTTAAACAATATGTATCCAGGTTTAAGAGTATTGAAGATTTTCGTGTGGTTGAGGTAAAATTTTAAACAAAAAGGTGTGACGAGAAACATTGTCTTTTAAATTTTGAAAAATTGCTTTTTTTTGCATAAACTGAAGAAAATTAGAAAATGTTTTGATTTTTCTATTATTTTATTTTCAATGATAATTTGTTGTTTCTGTCGCACCTTGCATAGCTTTAATAACACTTTTAATAGTTGTGGAGTTGACTCGACTATTTAAAAAATAATAGCATCAATGTACTGGTTTTTAGAAAGTTAGATTATGAGGTTTGAAAAATGTTTTCTTATGGTTAAGAAACACATGTTATTGCTTTATTCTATATTATTTTGAATGTACATGTCATGTCATTTTTGTATTAATTCAGACAAAAACCCACAACTAGTTAAAAATTTGATTTGGGCAATTTGGTACATTAATGAGTAATGAAAGTGTAATTATAATTTTATAATTTTTTTTTAGCCACAAATAAATGAAATGCTGAAAGGTCATCAAGGCGGTGGTCGTTCTCAATGGCACCAAAAAAATCGTAACCGCAGTGTTTCAGAAAGCCATACTAGCACCGTTCATGTATCAGGAAATTCTCGTGACGATTCTTCTAGGATTCGTCGTTACTCTGGCAGTCATAGCGGGAGACAGAGGTAATTTTTATTTAATTTTTGATATACAGGATGAGGCATCATTTTATGATCTACACTTTTTCCAGTTGTAATTAAGATTAGACAATGGGATAACTGCACAAAAACAATTATATTCAAATTTTTTTTGTTTTTTTCTTAATCAGTTATTTATACGTAATTGATTATTGAAGGGAAACATAAAATAAAAGTTTTGACATTAACACTACCGAGAGAACAGTCTTTGAACAAAATATGTTGGCTCTTATCATGAATATTGTGCAACATTTTTAATTAAGCTTTAGTATCACCGAGGGGGGTGATACTATTGATATTGTTTAATGCCAATTTAAGTATGACCTTTTTCCCACAAAATAAAAATGTATCTTTATAATATTGGTAAACTGTATAATTTCCTAGTGAATCTCACCATAATCAATTAACTTGTTTTATTCTTATTACTTTAGTTGGAGTAAAAAAAAATTTCGATTACTTATGACATCATAGGGATTGCTTTTTCATAAATTTCGCACATATTTATGTAAGTACCCTATTGTAGAGTCTCATACACAACAAAGCAAATCGATATAAACTCTTAACATGTATAGAATTTTTATTATTACATTGTATTTTAAAATCTTTTAGAAATTTATTTAATGATGGTTTATCCTGTATAAATAATTCATATATTGCTAGAATAATCGAGCACACAAAATCTTAAAAATTAGAAAAAAATTTATTGAATTTAGAATTAATAACTCTTTCAGGACGGAACTTGGAGAATAAAGCAAAAATAATACGTGCGTTTAAAACCAGAACCTTGTATTCACCCATTTAAGGAGACTCGTGTATAGCGCAACCGAGCAAGAACGTTCTTTTCTTTTTTGTCTTGTATCTTATTGAATAAATTTCAAATCAGGATGAATGCCGGGCTCATGTTCTAGATTTCGGTTTTTAATTAAATATAATTGTTCATACAAAATGTGGAAACTCATACGTTTTTCACCTAGAACAAATCCTGATGCCCGATAGCGGCAATTTAAAATTTTTAAAGAAATAATGTTATTTTGTATATAGCTATATAGTGTATATTGTAAGTAAAATCGCCGTCAATTGGGTGTTTGTATGAAATTTTTTTTAAATCTAAGTTTTAATTGAAATATTTAAATTATTTTCTATAATTTTTTTTTGCGCTGTAAAGACTTTAAAATTTGAAAACTACGGAAATTAGCGACTGCTAGTAGAATTGATAATGACACCACTGGTTGTAGTTTATAAGTTACGATAATGGTTTTAACATTGGCAAAATTTTCAATTAAGTTTGACGTTTACTTTTATGATGTATTTACGCATTAGGGTGGGTCAAAAACCCGATTTTTTAATTTAGAAACGTAGTAGTGCGGGAAAATTGTAATTAAGTATCTGAAATGAGGTAAAAATAATTAAAAAATTCTAAGTTTATATCTTCAGTTCGCGCATCGGGCTTTAAGTTTGAAAAAATAATAACTAAAATTCGGCTATTTACAAACAAAAATTCAAAATACAAAGATATTGGGAGTACATTTTAATGAGGGAAAAGATAACATATTATCAAGAAAAAATGGAAACAAAATATATAAAAAATTGAAGAAAGAAGAACATATCAGTTTGAATGATCAGTTTGAATGGTACATGGGGCATGTACCGCCAAAAAGTGGACTTAGAAGCAAAATAGCCAAGAGCTATTTAGAGCTACTTATAAAAATATTAATTTTATATATTTTTTTTAAGTTGTAAAAAAATTTTGTTTTTTACTATTTTTTTCAAACTTAAAGCTTGATGCATGAACTGAAGATATAAATTTGGAATATTTTTATTATTTTTCCCTCATTTCGAATACCAAACTGCAACTTTCCCGGATTATTGCGTTTCCCAAATAAAAAAATCCTTGTTTTTTTTACTCATCCCATTAATATTTAACCATAATTATATCCATAACTGTTTTCAAATTTCAACAAAAATATATAAAACTTATGCAAACACCAAATTCGGCAACTCTTGAGCTTTTTGTAATTATTTTTTTTCTTACGGGAACGTTATACTTGATTTATAAAAATTCAAAAAATTTCGAGAAAAAACTAAGTATATATAATTTAATAAAGTTAATATCTTTTAAGAGGATACATAATATCCTATATGAGGATCATATTTTCAAAACTCAACAACTTCAAAACACGTTTTCAGGAAAAGGTTTTTTTGTTTTTTAAATTAAAAAATATTTTTTTAATACTAATTTTTTTTATTTATTTAGCGAAAAACTATTATATTACAAGGTTTATAAATAAATACTATAAGTTTTACTACCTGCAAGTAATATTGCTTTTCTCTTGTAATCTAATGAGAGCAAGGTGGTATATATTGTGTTTTGTAGCTGTCTCTAAAATAATATATAGGATACATATACTTATATGAAATATAATATATAAATATTATGATATTTTATTTTGATTACAAATATCGATGGCTTAACTGCAATACCACGTATCTACTAATTAGTAAATTGTTAAGCAGTTACAAAAAACTGTTTTGTTTTAACCCCTAAATTTATTGGAGTGTCACAATTCATAAACGTTTAAGTAGGATTGTTAAAAGATTCTATATTAAAATTCAGTAAAGTAAAGAGTTAAAGTGCGTATTAAAGTTCTGCACCTAATTATATCAAAAAGTGAATATGATGAAAAAGTGTAGATACGTGGTATTGCAGTTAAGCCATCAATATATTTATATGTATTATCATTGTTTACAAAAAAAAAAAACTAATATATAAGCCCAGCATGCAGTTGTAGATGTGGAGTTTTGAGAAACGTCTTGAAATATAAACATGATTTTAGCATTTAAATTATCAATTTTTTGATAATTGCAATTAATTCGTAGGCATTAAATTATAGAGAATTGATGTATTTTACCAAAAAATGTAGTTGTCGAGTTTTGAAAAAATGATTCCCATATGCTCTTCGAATTTCAATATTGTTAATTATTACTTTCGGAAATATTATTTTTTGAAATTTTATAATCCATCTTCACTCACTATGATAAATTCCACATGAAACTTATGAAAAATAATTTAGAATGAAATTTCAAAGTAATGGTAGTTGTGTTTTGTAAGTAGAAATAATCACTAAGTCAATTAGTAGTAAAACAGTGATTTTATAATAAAATGCAAATGATTCTGGAATACCAAAACGTGAAAATATATTTCTACAAATTTTAATTATAGTACTTGTAGTTATATCGTTAGCTTTAATACTTTCAGGCCTAATAATATAAAATAATAACATCTTTAAAAGATATGTAGTAACATTTTCCCAAAAACGAGTGGAGACAATTTTTTGGATTATTTCTGAATTTGTTGCATTGTCAACAATTTTTAGCTAAATCTTAGACATCGGAATCAATATTTTTCCAACAACAGTAGCTATGGACTACTGTTGTTTCATTTCAAAATGTGCAGAATGTAGTTTTTCCAAAATACATTTTTGTAAAAATCGCAGTATCAACCCTTTGTGTATTATACAACTTTGTTGTAATGAAAAATCACTTTGATTAATGTCAATTCGTATTTTTTTTTCTACAAACTTACTCGTTTGTAAAGCTATCAATAATGGTTTTATTACGTCTTGCTTAGTTTCCTAGCCATCTCTAAAATTGTAGCTGGTGATGTCTCAGTTTGATTTAATTCAAATTAATCTGAATCGTTAAAACCCGTCATAGCTTCAGAATTGTTTGGTAATCTTGACCAGTCATCTGCATTGCAATTAAATAATTTTTTTTGTATTTAATCTGGTTTATGTAGTAATGTGTATTTAGTATCGTTTTTTGTATTTAATTTCGTAATTAAACTCTTGCAAATAAATAGCATAATGCTGCATATGCAAAGCTGAAATTGTGGGCAAACTTTTTAACCTTTACCAAACGAAACCTTTTTTGGATTAAATATGTATATTAAGGCTGAGACACTCATGGCCGCATCGCAAGTTGGCCGACTGTTGTGACGAAGACGCGAAATCGCACTTGCACATGTTGCACGATTCCAGTTCAGTATTCTTTTAGAAGCTTATGGAGCTGCTTTGTAGAGGCAAAACTTACTATGTACAATGCTTTACTTGGTTTAAGTAAATAAAACTAGTCTAACACGTTGCAACCTCGGTGCGATAGTATTAGTGCAGTGTCGTTGTGGTAATGTGGGGGACTACGCGATACTTTTCTATTGTGCAATTCTTTTGCCGTGCGACGTTCAATACACGGGAGTGACATGGTGATGGCGCGGTGCAGCCATGCGTGTCTTAGCCTTGAATAGTTTATGGTTGGTATACAATATAAAATTATTGTATAAAAATTTATGTACTTCAAATATTATATTAGACACTTTTTTGTCAGTTTAGGAATACTTTTGTTGCATAGTTGAAAAATTCTGTACAGCAAATTATATAGGATAGGTACTTTGTTCCATCTGCATATAAACATAACAATTCAGCTTCAACGCCATGTAGGTTTTACGCTACACTGCTGGTGTTAAGAAGAAGGTGTATTCCTACAACATCCGTTTACGAAATCAATTCGTTTTTGAGTTAATGAAGGTATGACACATTAAGAAGAAGGAATACACCAGTAGGTGTTAAAAACTTTTCTAGTGTCTGAAACCGCATTAAAAAGGAAAAATAAATATGTTGCAGTTTTTCAACCATATGCATTTAAGGATTAAAATGAAGTTGGTACTCTGTACCGAACCCCCACTTGGAAAATTACTTTTTTTTTAATAAAATTATTTTAATTACTAATATTTTGTTTAAAATTTTCACATTTGATAAATATAAAAATTAAATTGTACCTGCAAGAAAGCTTACTGCCTATTACTGCAATAAAATTTAACCTACCGATTAAATAACAAATAATATTAAACATATTTTCTATTACAATATAATGTACTTGACTTATTTCAACATTAGATTAGGTATATCACTTTTGAAAAACTGGATTGATATCTATATGTTAATTTTTACTTCATCATACGAAGTCTGAGAAAGTATTGTAATCGTGCAAGAAAAAAAGTTGAGATTTTGATGAATTTAGACATTTTGGGGTCCCAGAAGCGGAAAATCATCATTTCCAAAAAATGTCTATATGTATGTGCGTATGTATGTGGTCAAATTTTGTGTGCTCTCTACCTTAAAAAGTAATAGATATTTTTTAACAAAATTTCGTATTTAGTATACGAATATCAAGACTTAGAGCTAATTAGATTTTGGTTAAAATCGGTACACGGAAAGGCAAAAAAAAATTATTATTTTGTAAATTAAAAAAAAAAATTTTTCCTATCTTTAAAATTTTATTTTTTTATTATATACTCCTTCAAAATAATAATAAAAAAGTATTAATCAATAATCGTGTAAATATCCTACTTTTGTTTATATAGTTTTTACAAATTTAAAAAAAAAGTTTTTTTTCTTATTTTGACCCGACTGCGGCGAAGCCAAAAAAGGAGGGTTATGTGTTTAACCTGTATGTATGTATGTATGTTTGTATTTATGTATGTATGTTTGTATTTATGTATGTATGTTTGTATTTATTTATGTATGTATGTTTGTATGTCCGACCCTATGTTCCCTCGTAACTACTAAACGGCTGAACCGATTTTGATGAATTAAACGGCGTTAGATTCGACTTGATAACGCGAGTGTCACTGGGTATATTAAAATTACGAAAAATCAAAATGGCAGATTATTAACGCCAAATTGTGCGCATCGAAAAAATTTTTTTCTTCCAAACCTATCGAGTGGAGTATCAAAATAAAGGGTTCTAGAGGAGATCACAAAAATATATACAACTTATATGTTTAAAAGTAATTTGGGATAACAAATTGTTAAATAAATAAATTATGTACGCGCGTTTGAAGTTCATATAATTTTAATTCAATCAAAAATTTATGCCAAATAAAAATATATTCTATTATTTACTAAAAAGGTGAAAATAAAAAAAAATTTAAAAAAAAACTCCGGCTGCATAAAAAATTGTTTATACTAATAAAAAACAAACGCGTACTAAAAAGTTAATAAAAACAAGCTAAAACATATGTACATTATAAAACTATAACTTGAATGTTATAAAAATTGCAGGCGGGGACAAACAAATATTACAATACATATTACAAATATTACAATACTTGTACAAATTATAATAGATTTTCACTTACAAACCACCACCAAACATAATTGTGGGTGTTTGTTTGTCCCGGACTGCAATTTTGATAACATTCAAGTTATAGTTTTATAATGTACATATGTTTTAGCTTGTTTTTAACTTTTTAGTTCGCCTTTGTTTTTTATTAGTATAAACAATTTTTTATGCAGTCGGGTTTTTTTTTATTAAAATTTTTAAAAAAAATTTTAAAATTTATTATTATTTAAAAGTATGATAAAGTTATGGGCAAGGCCACATCCGATTTTTTAATTAAAAGTATTGAGATCAGAATGATCAAGTAGATCAAGTACTTGATTTATAAGGGTAAGTACAAGAGTCACATGGTGACCCTCAGATAAACTAGCTTTAAAAAACTGATTCAGTTTGGTTCTGAGACCACGAACATTCTGATAATATACAGTAAACACAATATGTGTTCACTTATTTGAACTTTGATTTTATTTTTTATTACAAAATATTTTTTTTTTAATTGTTAGCCATAGTAGTGTATGATATTACCAAATTTTAAATTAGAAATTGCATAGAAACCATAAAACTAAATTCGCGGAAAAAAAATGGTTTGATGGTTGATTATAGGTAATTAAATATTCGCTGTGTCTGCGCTTACGGCACCGTAATCCATGTTGCTTTATTTTGGGGTTACAGCAGTGTTACTGCGCATGCGTGCCGTAAATTTAATAAACAGCAATGTATAGTTTACGGCGCTTTTAAAAATAAATATATCTCAAAATATTTAATTATTTTTTAATAATTCTAATAGCAAAATTTAATATATAAATAATTATTTCGCACTTCTTCACAATTTTTTAAATTTTTTGAAATATTTTAATGATCAACATGTTTCAATTAAATAAAAATTAAAAATTGAAATGAATAAATGTTCGTAATTTTATTTATTTTTCTGATTATAAATTATTATTACACCTTTCCGTTTTACAAATATAAAATATTTATATGTGAATAAGAAAGAAATTCCCAAGAAGGATCTGAACAAATTTTATAGGCGGGCTTGCAGTTTGTATGTTATGTTTAGAACCGTGTACATTTAATAAATGTATTGGTAGGTAATAAATTTTGAATTATTATTGAAAATGTTATTAATACCTATAGTTATAATTATTCATAAAAAAAATTTATTATTGTTAGGAAATATTACATCCTACTGCAGCTACGACAAAACCATTCTTTTTTCTTTGGTTTAGTTTTAATTCCGGCACACTTGTAGTCGATCCAATTGAGACACGAATCGCAAAGAACGGATGCAGAATTATCAACATCACATTGGCACACAGGGCAAATCCATATACAAGATTCCTTTTTACTTTTAACAACCGACAATACCACCTGCCATCTTTGGATACTAAAATGTTTTTTTACTAAATTTATGTCCACATTTTCATCAATAATTCCGTTATGAACTGAGTCTGGATTACATTCGGTGTCTTGTTGTTCGATGAGAATTTCCTCATTCATCGATTTTTCCAGTATCTCATTATTAACCAACCAAGAAAGTATAACCTTTTCTTTTTCAAGGTAGTGCTTTTTTAGGAATGACACGGGCTTTGTCCGATAAGACCCATGTGCACTTCGTTTTCTTGCAATCCTATTGTTGTCTTCTCAATTCCTCGAGCTGGCAAATTCTTTATTTTAGCTGGCAACTGTATTGCAGAAATACCTTTAACTACAACCTCCTGCTCCACATTGTCTGTTGCATTTTCGTCTCCTTCCGTTTCCTCGGTTAGTTGGTTCTCTTCGTTAATAAAAATTTCTTGCTCCATAGCGTCAATTGAAATTATTTCTTTTTAAGTTTCAATGGGACTTTATTCATCCATATTTTCGTGGCAATTAAAAACATTAATCAATACTTCTTTCCCCTTTTGCCAGGCCTGTAAAATATTATTAAGTAAGCTCAATCTCCTTTCAAAATGATGACCGGAGACTTCCGATGCGCAACCAGCAAGTTTATGCGAAATAATCGAAGCTTTTTGAAATATTTCGTGTGTGGTCAGAATTGGCTTCGACTTCAGATATGAAATTAAGGGTGTTGAAGTGAAATCGTCTGTGATTGGTCCGCCATTGTTTTCGGTAACATCCAATCGAAAAATTCTCTGAATTTTTTATAATAACTTTAAATGAAAATATTTCTATTTATTAATTGAATTAATTGATGGGGGGAATACCCCCCTCCCTCCAAGTCACAAGCCTTCGGAGAGCCTCTGTTGGTAGGAACAGTATTGTAAGCACAGGGAAGTATACCCAGATTTACAGATTTAAATAAGGGGATTACCTACTTATTCACGGTTGGTACAGAAATACTACTGAATACGTGCTATATAAGTAGAATGCATGGCAAAATGAATGGCAACAAAATTAGAAACAAAACAAGTACGATATGGCGAACGATTCAGTATTTTATTTGGTAATACTGGACTTCCTCGTTTAAACAGTTCAGCAATTTTTTTTTGAAATTCGTCCTTTGGATGCTTTTAATGTTCTTAATTCACGAATTATTACCAATTTTGATGAGTTTTGGTAAAAATTGTAACTAAACTTAGATAAATATCTGGTGAGAAAACCAGTTATCGGGTAAAAAAATTAGAGTAAATACTTTCAGTACAATTGTTTTATAACAAAATTCTACACAATTTACTAATTATTCAAATCGCTGCAAACAGATGAAACGCACGTGTTATAACAGCAGCTCTTAATTAACAGACAGAACAATAGAATTTGCTGTAATTACTTTTCCAGAACTCTGTATCATAATCTTGCCAAACTTTAACAAAATAGTTTCGTCAGGATGGTACCCCGTGCAATATATACATGAATACAAGCTGCGTGAAATTAACTGGCGTTCAAATAGTTATAATGTGAGGGGGATACAATCTACACAAACTGCCTTTCAGAAACGGGATAATCTCAACCATATAATAACAACAATAAACATTATTTATTAAGAAAACTTTACAACCTTTAAGGTGGGTTCACAATTGGTCTGTAACAATAACGGGAACAGGAACGAAATAAAACGTCGGTTTTTAATAAAGCAATTTAAAAACATGCATTTTAACTTGATCGTTCTCGTTTCTGTTCTTGTTACTGTTACAGGCCGATTGTAAACCCGCCTTTAATAGGATGATTTAGAACAAATGAAGAAAATAATCACAGAAACTAATTACACAAAAGTCATAACCTTATGTGCTTATACACACACAGTTATATAAGATACAGTGCATTCCATGATGGAGAACACCACACTAATAATTCAAAAAATAATCTTTCATATTTTCCCATAAATATTGTGGCATCAAATACACAAAACGTTCAAGTCATATAGCATGAAAGATAGATCCAGAACAAAGTCTTACTATTATTTCGAGATAAACCAACTTGACACTTTTCCAAGTTCTAGAAAGTAAGACTTCAAAGAGCAACAAGAAATACTGGTCGACTTGCAAGATACCTATGTATATTGAAGTAATAGTGCAAACAAGAATTCTGCAAGAGCTGGAGCTTGCATCTACAATCCTGGGTGAGAAAATGTCATGTGGATTCTGTTCTAGGTTTGCTACTGCAAAATAGATTAAGAAGACAAAGATCAATTTGGAAGTGAACTCTTACAAGAAGGCACCAGGAGATGCATAAGATTTTGCGTGATTGTAGTGAGATAGTGTGAAATATTAGTGTAAACGCAGCCGTTTCGGAGAAAATAAGAATGGAAGTTTCTGTGATTGCTTAAAAATTCAGGTTTTCCAGTCCGTGCATCCCGTGTTCTAATTTCCTTTTTCTTATTTTTTATTCCAATGAATTTAATTATATAATAATCAAAATTTTTATTGCTCAAAAACAAATTCGGCGGATTTTACATATGAAACGCAAGTAAAACCGTTTCAAATATGAAAAAATATATAAGACGATGATCGCGATTCTCTGTCATAGAACTTGCTTTCTCGACTATTTTAGGCAAACATAATTCAAATTTACAAGTTTCTGCATCTAAACTATTTTTTCTATTATTTTTATATTTACTTTTGATTTAAATATCAATTCTGTTGTAGATAGGGCCCATTTCATTACCTCGTAGCTTTTTGAAATTGATTGATTGTGTAAAAATTAAAACGACGCACAATGATGACAAAATGATAACTCCGAATATTTTTGTGTGGCTTCTAAGATAGTTCTAAGATATTTTAGATAATATAGTATTAAGATATTTTTCTTCTAAGATATTTTGTTTTACAGAAAAGAGTCTTTAAATGTGCAAAGTGATGGTACTGTAACAAACAGTTATCGTTCTAATAATCGTACCAATTCAGTTCGTTCAGTAACTAGACCACGCACAGAATCTTGGAGAGCCAGGGATTCTGATGGTGAGTGATTATTTTATTTTGTTTGTATTTTACGATTTATTTTTTATTTCAGAGACCCCAAAAGATCAATAAGCACTAAAATAAATCTTCCGTTTTTTGAGTGATAACCATCATGTATTTGGTTGGTACGAAATAAAAAAAGTATACTTATTTTTTTTACAACTTCAACTGGCTTTTTATATAAATATCAATAATTAAGTAGAAGTAGTTTGGCTGATATCAGCACTGATTTGTACAGAAAAAAATGTAAATATTGCATCATAAATCGGCGAGTGTTATTGGGTGCCATTGCCTTATTATTCAGGATCTTCATATTTTTATAGTAAACTAACATTTTAAATTCTTCCACCAAAACAGAAAAGTTGAAAATGCTATTTACCAAAATTGCCATCAAGAAGACTTACCTTTCAAATGTGCTTATTCCTAGAATAAAATTGTTTAGTCGCAAATACCACTTGCATTAAATATAAATACTTGGTTAATCTGTATATTATATTTTGTTTTAGCATTTATTATACTAGTTGTTTAGGATATGTGATTGTAAACGCATTAGGTTATAAGAATTGATGAAGTTGGATTTTGCAATAGCTAAAGAACCAAGTGTATTGCATTTCCTAAAAAAAATTGTTTTGTATTTTAATGTTTTTGTTATATTTGACTTGCTTTTGTTATACATATATTTACTCGGAACTTGATTTCTTTTGTAAAAGAGTTGTTATTGAGTTTTTGCGCATTTACTTATTGTAGAATTTGAGTTGACAAGTTTTGAGATTTTTTAATAGCTTGCCTGCCTTATGAAAAACAAGCATGTGATATTAAAATTAATTCCTTTTCAATGTTAAAACAAGGTTTCTTTTTTTCAAAATTATTATTGAACTTTTGCCTTATCTATCTCAAAAAGTTGTCTCTACTACTTTACTAATTTTTGTGTGCCACCTTATATTATTTAGTTCTTAATTTTGCACGTGTTAAATTAATGCAAATTAACTATTTTGACAAATGCAAAAAATTACGTTTTTGCACTTTTAACTTTAATTAATATTTTTAGGCTGTTGCACGTTTTGCTGTATAATAATGGGATTAATATTGAAATTACTTGGGACTTTCTTACAAAAAATTAAATTTTCAGTTTACAATGTAGGCTGCTAAATTTTTATAAAATAAATATACGCAGTGAGAATTGTTTAATTTCTTCAAGTTTTATACCTTGAAGATTATTTAGTTTTAGTTATTGATTTTATAATTTAAAACTTTATACCTTCAGTTTGGGTAGCACATTTTTTTTTCCACCAGCTAATTTTAACAAAATATGACGCTTTTCTAAAGACTTAATGAATATAAAATTTCACAAGGCCTAGATTTTCATGTTCGAAATGCTATGGTGGAAAAATAATGTTGCACTAACAGGGTTTCCTGAAATTACTGCTCACTCTAATAGAAAATATTTTATGCTTGAAGATTGAAGTAGTAATTGTGTGTAAATAATGGTTTTAAATGCCGAAAAAAATTACAATTTACACATTATACAAAATATAAAAGCAGCTTTGCGTGAATATGGGTAGTCGAACTTATTAGATTAGAATTGCTAGATAACAATTTGATTGATTACAAAAGGATGCTATTTATTGCTATATAACGATTTTGATTATAAAAAGATGCTATTTTGCTATATAACAATTTTGATTGAAAAAGGATGCTATTTATTTTATTCGCCTATTTGGAAGCCCTGTGTATGTTGCATTCTGTACTTTTTTTATATTTCAATAATTAATCATGGTATAATTTTAAATACTTAAGGAGTTTTAATTTTAATTTGTTGTAGATTTAATTTGTTGCTTATACATACATTAAAAGTTATCTTGGAACTGCATGATTATTTTTGCAACTACATAAATTTGTCGTAATAAAATGTAAATAATTATAGTAAGTGCATTGATTTGTAGTTCAGGCAGGGAAACTTGATTATAACTGTATCTGTATTTTATTAGACATCACGTGCATATGGCACGTTTTAAATTATGTGTTTCATTCCAGACTAAGAAAAACACGTGATCGGATAAATATCCAAGTTATTATTTCTCGAATCACCTAACTTACTTTTACGAGCGCTTGACACAAGATCGTACTCTGATATTTTTTATTCTCTCCAGCTGTATTCCATAAAGATCCATTTTTATTTTATATTTCATAAAAAACTTTCATATTACGTTTCTGAATGTATTTCCAAAAACATAAATATGGTTTGAAAATTAAAATATTGTATTTTAAATCATATTGGCATATTATATCACTGGCCGATTTTGATTATAATACTTAGCCCGGAGTATTCATTTCATTTCCGACCTTTCTATAAAAGCGGACTTAAATATTTCTAGTATTATTCAACTTCCATAAATGATTGCAAATACTTGCCATGTATTTTATACTGGAATTTTTCTTGTTATTCTAAAATGCAGAAATGGTAAATAATTTGTGTAATTCCTATCGGCACTGCAAATTCAATAATATTAAGTAGGTTTAATTGTTCATATGGAAGTTTTTGTAGTTGTAATGTCATTTACATTTTATTTTACACAATTTTATGTTATGATTGAATTATTTTAAATTGACTCTAATGATGGTAAAAAATATATAATTTTATGCTTTTAATAAAATTAGTGTTAATATAAACATCCCAAAAATATCAGCATGATTAATAAAATAAATAATTAGAATTAACAAATTATATTATTTTTTTGTTAATATAATTACCTAAATTAAAAATTGTTTTCTTGTGGATCATAAGTTAATAACTATTATTGTGTTGTTTATTTTTTTATATTATTATAGTGTGCATTAGTTTTGTTTTCAAAATTGCTTGCTTAATTATTATTCTGTAATAATTGTCATTGGTGTTTAATACAATTTAAAATAAAATAGTTTTAAAGTGTGTTGTGGAATTGTTAGAATTTGTCTTCCAAGAATATAAAAAACACAAAAAAATTAAAGTTTTATAAAGGTAAACTTGTATTTTATTTCTTCCAGATAAGGTTCTTTATAATTTTAACTTGGATAACTTTTTCACTGTTCCAAGTACAAAAATTAATTTGAATCAAATAATATAATTTCTTGTGTTCTTGACTCTGTATCTTGTCATACAAGGGTGTGATGTAAATTAAAAAGGTTTTGAGGTACGAATTGATTAAGAGTATTGTGATCGATTTCGATTTTTGGTGGTTGGTTGTTCCTCACTGATATTTACGTAGCTCACTGAGATTATTTCTGAATACTGGTAATATTATACTTGTTCTCCATTGCGTGGGTTATATTCCCTATCCCAACTCATTTGAGATTTGATCTAGTCTCGGTGAGGAACAGCAAGGATTTCGACAATATAGATCCACGATGATGCAATCTATGTATATAATCGTCAAATAGTAGAAAAAGCCGTTGAGTACAACAAACCTATGTACATGTGTTTTCTTAATCTGATGCAGTCATTCGAGTTCATCTGAAGAACGCATTACAGAGGATCTTGGTTGATCCAAAGATAATCAGAATTATTGTTGAACTAAACACGAAATGCAAGACCAAAATAAAGGTAAGTGGAGAAATTAGTGTATCATCTGGAATAAGACGAGGGACACATAAGTCTCACATTGTTAAACATTATCGTGGAGAAAATTATACAGTGTGTAAAGACGGTGAATGCTGGATACAGACTGGGAAATGACAATATCCAAGGAACCTATTTGCTGCAAGCTAGTTGTAAACAATCAGCCAATCATACAGGTAATGAATTTCAATTACCTCATTGTGAATACATCCAGTAACAGAAATACCCAACATGAACTTAAGCCGCAAACGCTGATGTTGCTGAGACAAAAGCAAAAACCTCTAAAACAAAGCAAATCGTGAACGTTACAATCGATAGTGGGAGTCTCTGTAATGGAGAGACCATTTAGAAAAAATGGACGAAAACGGACTGGCTAAAATAGCGTTGACAAACAAACCCATCTCCTGAAGACTTCCATGACGGCCACCCAAAAGGTGGTACGAGGAACTTTTTCAAATGCAACCTGAAAAAGTTGTTTGTTACAAAAAGTACATCATAGAAAGGTAGATAAAAGACACGAAATTTGATTAATATTTTGAAATACAACAGGTCTAAATTTAGAGTATTTCGAAGTGACATTATGACCACTTGTCACAGTGATTGTAATTTTAGAGCAGATACTTTCAATAAAAATTTCCAGTTATTTATTAATAAATTTGTTTCGAAACTCGAAAATAAGAAGGTTTCGGGAGGTTCGACCAGGACGCGGGTCCGGAAGGAGTTCGGTGGCTCTTTTACCACAATTTCAAATTGTCACTGGAGACATAAAAAGGGGCTTCTCTACAAAAGGTCAAGGAAAGTTCTAATTTGGTGGATTTTACAGTTTGGTATCCTAATATTCAGAGTTTGCGACCTTGAGCGACCGCCGCTCGCGCCACCATATTAGAAAAATTGTACCAAAAACCAGTTTTTCGAGAATATCTTCTCTGGAGTGCCACCTAGGTCCAAAATAGTTATTAAAAAAATTATAGAACATGAAATTTTCTGCAACTTTCGTATAAAATATTTTTCAATCAGATGAATAGTTCACGAGTTACAGCGGAATCAAACTCAGCAAATTTCTACAATTCGCAAAATCGCTACATTTTTTTCGAAATTTCAATAAATACCGAGCACTTAATACGTACTACCGTTTTTTACTCATTTCCGCACCATCATGAGGTAGAGTAATGGTCACTTTCATAAAACTTTTAATGAGCCGTTACCGTTAACAGATGATTTCTATTGGCTTGTCAGTACTGAGAGTTAATTTCCATTAGTTAGTTAAATTTAACAACTTGTTAAAAGTTTTATGAAATTGGGCATAAGAGGCGCGTTTTTTATATATGGTGTCCGCAGTAGGTCTAATCTACGATTCGTTATTTACTGATGTCTTTTCTTCCGTTTTGATGTCCTAGACTAGATGGTCCAGGCTCACTTATAGGTATAAATAGATTCTGCAAATTTCTTCCCTCCCCTTCCAAGTTTTCATCTTCGTTGTCTTCTTCGGCTTCCTGTGCCAATAATTTTTCAATGTTCAGGTCTCCATTCTCGTCATCGTAGTCGTCTTTTTCTTCAGAGCCCACAAAAATGCACAAAGCATGTGCAGATAACAGAACACTTCAAGTCTGTTTTCCTACATCCACAAATAAAACTGCTAATTACATCGACGTTTCGAAGATCTTTATTGTCTTCTTCAAAATTGGTGCAAAGTTTCTTTTAAATCTAGTTATCTATTTAAAATATCGTTGTTTATATTGCCTAGTCAATATGAGTCTGTTACATATTCAAAAAGCACATTAACTAACAATATTGTAATAATCTTAAAAATGTTAATTTGGTGGTTGGATCGCCATGTAATAATCTTAAAAATGTTTGTTTATTATTTACATTTTTGTTGGTATCGATTGATGGGTTTCTGGTGGTTGTTTGAATTTAAAGATGGGTTGTCTCAATTTAGATATATTTAATCTTTACACTTAATTATATGTACACTTAAACTACATTGTTAAACCTACTTTGTCTACATCCTAACTACTACTCTACTACTATTCAACTCATCACATACCAAGGGGTCATCATACGTTGGCTTCCTTGATATATGAATATTGAATGTGCAGCAAAATACCAATATTGCTACGTTACCACAATATAGACAATTTGCAAATTGCCTGAAACACCGTAGCCATTTCGCAGATTGCCTGAAGTACTAGTGAATTTGCATAATAGTAGCTTACAACTCAGTCGGTTTGTAAATTACCTAGGAATTCTGCAAATTGCCGGATTTTGCGCATTGCCGGTAACATAAATATATACCCTTGTATGTATTTCTAAACATTATTGTAAACTTTTATTAATAAATTTTTTTTAAATTATTAATAAAATCATTAAAAAAAAATTATTAATAAAATTTTTTCTTCAAATAATAATTTTGCGCTTGATATTACGAGAAGTGAAATTAATATATGAAGCCAATTAATAAGGCGACTTTAGCCAAGTTAAACTGTAAGTTTTACCCCCCCCCCAAATTAGGTTTTTTACCTCCTTCCCAAAAAAAATTAAATTACACCCCCCCCTCCTCAGCTCTTATATTTGTAAAAAATGAGTAATAATATACTTACAGGTAAATGTAAAAATTGAAATTAAATTTTATTTATATAGATAAAAGCTAATAAAGAAAATTAATTACATAAAAAAGTTAAACAAAAATTTTAAATCAAAGATTAAGAGATTTTAAAAACTTAAGATAAATCGTTAAAACGCATGTTGCTCGGAGTTTGGACGAAAATTTCAACTATCCATATTTTGGTAAAAAATTAACTTAAAATCTTGCTGACTGAAGCTCATTCAGGCTCAAACGAAGCTCTTTCGATTGACATCAATTTCATACATAAATTCAAAACGGGAACAAAAATTGCTAAACATGTCTACAACCCCCCAGTTGTTTTTTGCGAATAACTTCGCGACCTTTGAGGCTCAAACGAAAATAATGGAAGCTCAGTTAGACTCAAACGATCCTCTAACGATTGACACCAAAAAATTTGAAACTGGGAGGGGGCGCTGACATGTATACCTGTAATTTGTTCACCGGTAATATGAACTTCTGATAACTTCTTCCCCTGTAATTTCACCCCCTGGTAATAAATTTCCTGATAATTTCACCTCCGGTAATTTCGCCTCCGGTAATTTGATCCTTTGGTAATTTCACCCCCGATAATTTCACTAAATTACGATTTATTGCTTCACCGTTTTTAATTAACTATTACAAAAACTTAGGGCTTACGCCTTACAGTGCTATAGTGCAAAACTACAGTGTCAGATTCACATGGATCGTGATACCGTCACGTTGGGGCCTCCCAGCAGTGCCGGATTAATCCATAAGCAAATTAAACAATTGCTTAGGGCACCACGTCTTAGGGGGCACCGCGCACCAGAAACAGCACAAAAAATATTTGCTAGCACATGAATGTTGTTTAAAAATCCGCGAGTTTTAAATTGACTAGAACGTTGATATTTGGAGTCATAAGTCACAAACCCGCTCCCGCTTGCTCGCTCGCTCGTACATCGTGTGCAGTATTCTGAAATTCGAATGCTCCCGATTTGCGATTAGCCGATCACCACCTCTGCACCGCCGACGCTGTGCTGTTTTTTTTTTAAAGACCGATACTATTTTAGTTATGGATAGGGGGGGCCACAGGCATATATTGCTTGTTCAGGGCATCAAATAGTCTTAATCCGGCCCTGTCTCCCAGTCATTAGGCCTAGTGGAGATATGCCTAATTAAGCCTATTTTTGACCTAGGTGGCACTGGAGAGAAGATATTCTCGAAAAACTGGTTTTTGGTACCATTTTTCCAATAAGGCGGCGCGAGCGGCGGTCGCTCAAGGTCGCAAACTCGGAATATTAATTAGGATACCAAATTGTACAAATCCTCTAAATTAGAACTTTCCTTGACCTTTTGTAAGGTAGAACCTACCCATTGCCTGGACTAACAGTACATCGATTTATTTGTAAAAATAATTAATAAATAAATATAATTAATTTAGTAATTTAATAACCCCATCTGTTGAAAACCGTTTGAATCAGATAAAACAAAACCACAAAGTCACAATTGAAAATTAGTGAAGCAGTGAAAATGCTGGACAACTTGAGAAAAAAATATTCTAAGGCCAAATTTAATTTTGCATTCGTTTTGAAATTCTTAGATATGAAATTATTTGTCGTACATTTAACTGGGAAAAATATAATGACATTTGTACGTCTGTGGCACCAGGTAGAAATAAAAAAAAAGGAAAGAATCATCTTGTTTCATTATCACTAAAATCAATAGCTGAAAATTAGAATTGGCGTATTTAATTTCAAAATGGGGAACACACAAATATACAGAGTATCCAAAGAGTTGGAAAACATTTTTAGAGAGTGCACGGAATGATCTATAATATTATGTGAATTATAAATGTAAGTTCAATTCTTGGATGAATGAAGTTATAAAATTCTACGTTAGCTTTTATGGGATTTTTAAATTCGTCAGCTGCTAAACGAACTTCCCTGGTTCAAACACGATTGGGGAAAAAATTTTGTTCTATCTGTCTTCCCTACGCGGACATACGCAAACCACTGACGTAGAACTCTTCTAAAAAAAAAACCAAAAAGACATTAATGTCTTTTTGGTTTTTATAGTATCGATTTTTCTACGTATTGTATTTCTTTACTTTACTGTTAAAATTTATTATTTTAACGTTTTGTTTAGTTCTGTTAAATGTTGCATTTTACAAATACATACTAAATATACCACAAAATCTACTTGAAATTCTTTTTGAGTTTA
Source organism: Cantharis rufa (assembly GCA_947369205.1). NCBI lineage: Eukaryota > Metazoa > Arthropoda > Insecta > Coleoptera > Cantharidae > Cantharis > Cantharis rufa. The sequence continues at coordinate 14,210,389 of OX376309.1, read as the reverse complement.
TTTTCTTCTAAAAAAGGCAAAGGAATTGGAAGAAACCTTCTTTTCAAAGTCTCACGAGCCGTCTCTGGAAGACAGTAAACAAATATTTAATTCTGTGGTTGGTAACATTATATTATTCTATTTAGTATATAAATTGTTAAATAAAGTGAAAAAATATAAATTAAAAAAAAATAACGTTTTTAATAGCAAAATTAAAAAGCAAAGAAGAAACAAGAGAATAAAAGTTACAGAAATGAATAAAAATGGGGAACCCCCAAACAAAAAACCAAAAATTGAAGTGTCTTCCAGTTTAGCCGAAGTTGAACCAACGACGAAGACTTCACAAACAGGACAAACAAACCGTCTCTGCCCTTACTTGGACACGATCAATCGACAATATTTGGATTTTGATTTTGATAAGTTATGTTCAGTGTCGTTAACGCGGATCAACGTTTATGCATGTTTGGTGTGTGGAAAATATTTCCAGGGTCGAGGTACCAATACCCACGCTTACACCCACTCCGTAGCTGAAAGTCACCACGTTTACCTTAACTTGAACACTTTGAAGTTTTATTGTTTGCCTGATAATTATGAAATTATAGATTCTTCTCTGGACGACATCAAGTACGTTTTAAATCCGACCTTCACGGAGAACCACATTCAAAGTTTGAATACCAACACGAAAATGTCACGAGCTATCGATGGATCTCTTTATATGCCTGGCATTGTCGGTCTTAATAATATTAAAGCTAACGACTATTGCAATGTCATTCTGCAGGCACTATCACATGTTGCATCATTACGTGATTATTTTCTGAGAGAAGAAAATTATAGCAACGTTAAGAGACCTCCAGGTGATGCTGCATATACCTTGGTGCAAAGATTTGGTGAACTGATGAGAAAATTGTGGAATCCTCGAAACTTTAAAGTGCATGTATCTCCCCACGAAATGTTACAAGCTGTTGTATTGTGGAGCAGAAAACAATTTCAATTTACGCAACAAGGCGACCCAATCGATTTTCTGTCGTGGTTTTTAAACGCCTTGCATAGAACTTTAAACGGGACAAAGAAGCCTAACAGCTCTATTATTCACAAGTCATTTTTGGGCTCAATGAACATCTACACTCGTAAAATTCCTCCAAGCGAATTGGATGATAAACAAAAACGCCACTTGCTTACTACACCTGAGTACCAGGAAGTCTTAACAGAATCGCCATTTTTATATCTGACATGTGATTTGCCACCCCAACCGCTTTTTATGGACGAATTGAGCGAAAAAATTATTCCCCAAGTTAATTTGTACCAGCTTTTGACCAAATTTAATGGAAAAACGGAGAGGGAATACCGGACGTACAAAGAAAATTTAATGAAGAGATTTGAAATTACCAGGCTGCCCCCGTATTTAATTTTGTACATCAAGAGGTTTACAAAAAATACGTTCTTTTTGGAAAAAAATCCAACAATTGTTAATTTTCCTGTCAAGAATGTTGACTTTGCCGAATTATTGACACCGGAAGTGAAAGCAAAACATAAAAGTACGACGTACGATTTAATTGCTAATATTGTGCACGATGGAGAACCAAATAAAGGAACTTACAAGGTTCATATTTTGCAAAAATCGACAGGTAAATGGTACGAAATGCAAGATTAACATGTCAGTGATATTTTACCACAAATGATCACGCTAACAGTTGCTTGTATTCAAATTTATGAGTTAAGAGTGTAACATAATTTCTAATTTTTAATATACATTTTCATATCTTAATGTCAAATTCAACTCTTCCATTCCTCAACAGTTTCTTCCCGACTCGATGAAAAAAAGAAGATAAAATTGTGGTTCATGTTGGAGCCGTACGGAATCCCACTCAAATTTGGGTAATTTTAAAGGAAGGACTCTTAGATGTGGCTGACTTGATGTACTACATCCAAGAGGTATATTTCGACGAAAAGCAATTTCCGAAGTTGAAAATTTCCGAAGAAGATGTAACGCTGAATATGTTCTGTGTAACTTTATACGAACGGTGTCATTAATCGACTCGCGAAAATTATATTATTTGTTGAATAAATTCGCGTATTTAACTCAACAGGCAATTTACCAAAAAATTAATTTAATTTAACCCAAAAAGACAAAATTGGCCGGTATTCGATCCATCAAACCGAAATGGTCCCAAGAAGCAGTCCAAGAATTTTCCACCATGGTCGGTGAATTTAAGGAACTCACCGCAAAGATCGTCAAGATTGATAGAAAGAATAAAATTTTGAAGGTTACATTGTGATCGACGATCAAAATGATGAAGGCATTGGTGACGCATTAGTTCGAAAGCAATTAGCTCTAGAAGAACATTCGAGTAGTAAATCATTAAAACGTTACGAATCTCAAATACAGTTTCATGATCCACTCAGTGCAATTGAAACGTCAGAAAATAGACCAAATATTATTAAGCTGGTAATGGACATACCAACACAATTTGAAATAAGCAATTTTAAAGAAAGAGATGAAATTTCACTGCGGGTTTCGAATTTATTTGATCCGTCTTAGCTTTGGGCAACTTTGGACGATTGTCACGAAATTTAAAAAAAATTAACACAAGAATTGCACGAAACCTTTGAAGGAAGAATCCCCCAAAAGGAAGATTCCCTTTGAAGAATTAATGGAAGGATTACCGTTGTCGCTTTAATTGGTTTAAAATACTGTCGCGCGTTTATTGCAAGAATTGGGATGGAAGATGGCAAAGTTAACATATTCTGTTTTGACTATGGCAACTTTTGTTCCATGGACCAAACTCAGTTGTACTACATGTACGAGAGATTTGCTGACCTTCCTCAACAAGCCATCAGAACAACGCTGGTTGGAATCGTTCAACGTGAACCAGCTACACGGTGGTCAAGCAAAGCCATCGACAGGTTTGCCGAAATGGTATACCAAAAACCGCTATGTTCTAAAATTTGCAGTTTGAACAACGAAAAGCAAGTTTTACAAGTGTTATTAACCGACTGCAGCCCTGCCAATAAACTATGCATTAACACCGCTTTGGTTGAAGAACGGTGGGCAAGTGTTAGTGTGTAAACAATAATTTTTGTAATCCTATTTTTGTTGTAATAAATAAAATATGCACTGAAAACAATTTTGTCAATTTTTGCTTTACATCTCTTTAAAAGAGCAATACATAAATATTTATTTACTCCCGAATAGTATACACTATTTTATACCAGTTTATTCTTTAGGTTCTGAATATTTATATTGAAATTTTCAGAGAATCGAAATTCTATAAACTAACAAAGCGATATAAAGAATTGGTAAAGAAAAGCAATAATTTTATTTAAAGTAATTTTAAATAAATTACATATGTATACATAGGTTATAACCTATACATCTTGTCTTAATATTATTCAATGGAGTAACAAAAAAAAAACAAGTAGGCTAAACCAAGTAAAAAAATTCACTTGTTTCAAAATTGTCGTCCAAGACTGAGTGGAAAAAGTATGCCTTCTCACTGGCTCATACGGGAAGCAAGAATCGAGGTTCTATTTACAGGAAAAACTAGTATAGATGAAAACCACTTGGTACTCAGAAATAAAAAACAAAAAGATAAATTCTCAAAACTAAATGCGAGCACCGATAAATCGCCCAGCCGACAAGCCCGCCAAATGGTGGTCGACAAAGTTATAACAAACTTTTTCGCACTGACAATTGTGGATTTTTAAATATTAAATGAAAAATAATTTTAAAACTTTTAAATAAATTAAACAATGAATGATATAAAAATAAAAAGAACTTATTTTACATTTCTCCTTGCAATCTTCGAAGAAAACCACCAAATTGAAAAATTCAAAAAAACAAATTATCTGCGATTTCCAAAAATCCGTGGTAACACGATACTTCACAGAAGAATTTTCATAGAAGATTCACAAAAAAATCCCTTTCAAAAATTTTACGCACACCGTAAAAATCGCAGTCAAACGCTCTCGATTCTTTTCAAAAAAACCCCTATCCTCGATTTTCTTCCTTCTTCCTGCGCAAACGCCTTCGTTTGACGTCTTCAAAAATATCCGAAATATACGAGGCACTGCCAGAAAATCTAACGAATTTAAAAATTTGTTACAAGGTACATAATATAATTGGACCCAAATACAGCAAGGTATTGTTTTGACATCAGTTTTCCCAGCGTATTTTCTTCTAAATATGGGAACAACTTGAAAGTGTCAGTTTGACGTGTACGAAAATCAAATTTACAATGCCTTGCAAACCCTTATCGTGCGTTTATGGTGGTGAATACCCAAATAATCTAAAAAACAACAGACGCTTGTAATGTGTCCTCTTAGATTATATAGCATCCCACAAAGATACGTTTTAATATTGATGATATGCTTTGGAATTATGATAACTTACAGTGCTCGAATTTGCCTCTATATTGCCATAACTGTAATTGCAGAATACATAGAACCACCAGAAAACTATACTACAGAACATATCTGCTCAAAATTTGAAGACTACACTTGTTAGTCAGTGGCGTGTCGCCGTGGGGGCTAGGGGGGCTCGAGCCCCCCCCCGCCCCTGTCTATAGTGTCGCCCTGGCGCCCCAAACAAAGCACATTTTGTAAAACTTCGGTAATAAACGATCAAGTTTTCACTGTCATTTATTTACTCACCATAAATTTTTTAATTGTTATCACCAGTATTATTATTCAAAACCGTTATCTTTACAAATTTTATAAACCCGGAAATTTTGGGAAACCCCAAAAATGATATCGTTTGCACCTGCCTGTTTCAGGTAGGTAATTAAATTAGGTAGGCACCTATCGTAAATCGGCTTATTGCAAACGAATATAATTTGTAATATTTTGTCTTCAAAAGTATAAGAATTAAAAAAAAAGCACAAAAAGCATGATAATTCAAATTAAAGCACAAAAACCCAAAAGAGCATATAAAACAGTGCCAAATAAATTTTTTTTTTGATAAATCGCTTAGATTATTTAAAATTTTTGAGCTGCTTCGAATTTTCAGGAAAAGCATTTTGGCTACAAATCTGCACTCCACAATATATCACTATACTGTGCAATTTCCGGTATATTACCGGTAATATACGATAGAAGCATACGTCGCACAGTGGGGTATTTGACACTAAAAACTAGCCAAAATTGGAATTTTCAAAAACAGGGTTTTTGAGTTGAAACTCAAAAACCTGAAACTGAAAAAAAATGTTTAATTTGAAATTCATACATATTTGCGCCCCTAAGAATGGTTTGCCCCCTCCGCCCTAAAAGGCACGACACGCCACTGGATGACATTTACTAGCTTAAAACTAAACCATACTAAAGAACAATCTTAGGGAGGTACATATAATTGGACCCAACTACAGGGTTGTTTTGACATCATTTTTTCCAGAATATTTATGAGCCACTTGCCAGGTGGGATAATTTACTAAAGTCTACATGCAGACGGCCTTTTTGCTTCCGCATGCGCATTCGTGATTTTTTGAACTTGGAATTTCACTCTTGTGTGTATAATTCTGTATAATTGTATAACTTCAAAGTATGGCACAAAATAATATTTTTATGATTAAACGCGATTATTAAAAGGAACAGTTAAATTACTTGCAAAATAATTACAAAATATTAATATAGTTTAGTTATTAACTTGTGAAATATAATAAAAGTTGAAATATTCAACTTTTATCAAAATATTAATAAATAGTAAGTATATAAATTTGTATAAATTTTTGTGTAGGACACCATTTTCAATAAAAAAAATTGTTTTAACTAAGTGAAATTATTAAAAACACAAGATAATTTCAAAATATTTATTTTTATTATTATTAAAGACTTAAAGAAAACTAAGTAAAAAAGTTAATAAAATTAACATTGCTCTTATGGGAGTTTTTTACAGAGTTTTCTTCAAGTCGCTGTAACTCATAAACGGCAAAAGAAAATAAAAAAATTTATAGAAACAAAACTGAAGAGAATAAAATTTGCAATAAAAAATATCTGAAAAGTTTTGCTGTAAAAGCGAGTTTCATATGCCAAAAAACGGTTTCAAAATGTGCAATTTACATGGTTAACATAGGGGTGTATTAATAATTGTTGGAGCCACTGTATCTAATTAAGGAATAATAAATTGAGTCAGAAAAATGAATATTAAATATAAACAAAAATACAGAAAGCTTCCCAATATGTAATAGAAATGTAAAGCATTATATTCAATTGTTTATGATATTAATGAATGATAGAGGCGCCGATTTGGCTGTTGTTCGAATTCTCCGCGTTTTTTTTTAATTTTCTTTTTTACTAATAAATACAAACATACCTCAATTTGTGTTTTATTATGTCTATTGTTGTTAATTTCAAGCTTAGAGTCGAGGCTCTTGATTGAATCAACTTTTAAGAATTAATTGTTACTAACCCTACATCAAATAGATTTGAGTACTGCACTGGGTAAAACAAACGACAAAATAGTGTAAGTTGGGTTTATGGGTTATTGGTTATGGGTATTTGGGTATATTTACATAAAGGGGGTCCTCATAGGGGCCCACCTTTAACTAGTAATTTTTTTTGGTTCTATATTTCTAATTCTAATTCTTTATTCTAAAGTTTTAATTTTTTTCTTCTAAGAATATGTAAACCCCCCTCTCATCTACTAATCTAGTAATTATTACCCAATGAGAAGTCAGCTCGAATCGGGTTAAAAGAATTATCAGTATCTATTAACGGTAAAAGTTTTGATTTCAAATTTTAAAATGAAAACAATAAATTCTTACGTAAAAAATTGTCATGACCCTCCTTTCCCTGAAAAAGAAAAAATAAAATGTCATCTACCCCCCCCCCCCCTTATCTTAAAGGCTATTATTATGATCGCGTCATTTTAGGTCTGCGCCTATATAACCGCGTCTTTTTTTGGATCTGCGCCTATATGGCCGCGTCTTTTTGAGTCTGCGTCTTTTTGGGTTTGCGTCTTTATGGCCCGCGTCCATTTGGGTGTGCGTTTTTTTGGGTCTGCGTCATTTTTGGGTCTGCGTCCTTTTTGGGTCTGCGTCCTTTTAGGTCTGCGTCCTAACGCTCGCGTCCTTTCTGTCGCGTCCTTGTCGCCGCGTCCATTTGTTCGGCTCCCCGAATGCGTTTGTTGCTTTTGCAATTTTCCCGACTCGAAGAGGTTTGACCGAGTCAAACTTTTGTCGATCAACTAAAAAGTTGGTCAACTCGATTGAAACAGAGGATCTCACTACAGTTTTCATTCAATTTTTGTTGATCAACTAAAATCGGTCAACTAAAGTTGAACCGTGAGAACGCGCCTTTAACGAAAAAATATCTGTCATTGCGGACGGGACGCAATTTACCCGTAGCCTTGATGGGACGCAATTTTCGTCAAAATTTTCAATCAAATCGCATTTTAGCAAAACTGGTGCAAACGGGTATTGGGGTCAATTTTATAAAGAAATTTAAAATAGCATTAAAATTTAAGTAGAGAATTATAGGGTAAAATTCATTAACGAACCTCCAATTTTAACTGTATCTACGTTAAAAATTTAATGTGACCTTAAATTTCTTTATGAAATAATTTCTTAAAATTTATTTAGTTGATATGTAAAGCATTAAAAAATTATTAGTAGCGCATGTTTTCCAAAATAAAATTCGCAAGTGTTACGGATAATCTCATGGGTATACATAATATACATAATATGTATGATATGAGCACCCATATGCTCATATTATAGTCGACCATGATTTTGTCACAGATTTAATAACATAATTAAAATATTGAATAATAATTAAATGATCATTAGCCTTAACCTTAGTTATGATCTAGAACACAAATTTTAAGGGAACGGGAAATTAAATATGACAAATACAAGCAAAAATTTTACCTTTTGATGTTTTTTGAAATGATGGCTTTCCTGCCTTTAGGTGTGAACGAGTTTGGTAATAGAAGCGAAGAAACCAAATGGGGAATTATATGGGGTTTCTGGATGTAATCTTCTTCCAATAATAAGATGTTAATAAAGATTCCAGTAAAAGTGCTAAGAATTCAAACTTCGACTATTGATTCGGCAGAAGGATTTCTAAAAAAACCATAAAATTTAAAAATTAAAGATATTTAAATTAATTAAGATTAGAACACAAATCTATTTAATCAATTAATTTACATATCGGGTGCTAATTTTAAAACTTCCAACAATTAATATCTCAAAAACCAAAAGTCAGATGAAAAAATGTTTCGGACAAAAGTTGCATGATATAGCGAGGGGGGAAAGAATATGGCTTAATTGTTTTTTTTTAATTTATTGATATCTTCAATGTCATTTGAAGGTTAACTTTGTTTTTTTAAATAGCACCTTATATTTTTTAGCAGATTCATATTTTGTCTTTAGGAATATTATTTTGAAGAAAAACTTAAGTTCTAAGTTTGATTTTAACAGCAATAGAAAAAATCTTTCATACCTGCAAATGAATCGTCAATTCAAAGTCGATTTTTATAAAACATGTAGAAACTGTTCTTTCTAAATATTCACTTTTTTTGCTCCTCTGATTAGTTATAAAAAATTTGTACAATACTACAAAATATGTTCAAACTGGATATACAAATTCTTCCGTAATGAAAACAAAACCGGCTATTCAGAAAAACACAAGGCACAAAATTAATTCAAAAAATTACAAAAATTAATACGACACCGAAACGTCCAAAACCACTATACGAAAATTTATAATTTGTAATACATTTTGAATAGTAAAATTCACACAGGTAGATTAGTACAAAATATTAAATATTATCCGACAGCAGATAACAAAAATGTGTTTAACAATTTAAATTGAAATTAAGTATGCCGCACATTTGTTGGAGCAAATTGGCGTTTTACTATAAATTAGTGATCGACACCTTATATTTATCTTCAGTAGTTTAGGCGTGAAAGACATTCAGCATCTCTAAACCATTAAAGATAAATATAATAATACTTAACTTTCTGTGAAATTGTATACAATTTTGTCGAATTTCTTGTCATTTTTCAGCATTTCTCGAGAAACGCGGAGAACATAAGATAGCTTCCGTATCTTTTTTTGCAGTTTTTGTATTTCTTTTAACAACTTAAAATATAATATACAAACATTGTTGTTGAAATAATTTAGTAGTTGACGAAAAAGAAAATAAAAAAATTATGATTGATGAGAAAGAAATCGAAGCACAAATCCAACGATGTATCAAATGACGTCGATGATTTTTGGTGCAAAATGTTCCCCATGCTCCGCCCAAGAAGTGAAAAATCGCAATGCCGACGAAAATCGTGAGATCAGATGAATTCATTTTTGAAATATACTTGAATAAAATCCAACTAGAAATTGTTAATAGTAAGAATAAGATTCCAACTAAACGTGAAGTGTTGCAAGTAGTAACGCCTATTTGTGATCCAATAGGATTTGTTATGCATTTTACAATTTACGTTAGAATACTATTACAAGATATTTGGAGAAAAGGAATCGATTGGGATGATCCAATAACCACAGATTTGTATGACAAATGGAAATTTTGGTTTAGTCAACAGAGAAAAATTGAAAACATAAAAATTCCTCGATGTTATTTTTAATTTTTAAATGCCAAACATAGATACACTTATTTGTTGATGCAACGGGCACATGAAAGCAATCTTCATCAAGAACCCGAAACCGCAGTCATCGAGTTAAGACAGAGATTTTGGATTTTGAAGATGAGAAGTTCAATAAGAAAAATATTCAAGACATGTTAGACTTGTAAAGTAAGTGAAACTTGCTAAATTTTTCCGGAAATGGTTCAAATACCTTTATGTCGTATCACACCGTATGTTCGACGGTTTATGCACACGGGAATGGATTACTTTGGCCTAATGGAAGTAACAGTAGGAAGCTGACATGAAAAGAGATATGGAGTTTTGTTTACTTGTTTAACAACGAGAGCCGTTCATTTGGAAATAGCTGTATCATTATCCATCGACTCACGTATCGTGGCAATTGGAAGAATGGCTGGAAGACGCGGAGAACCAAAGAAAATGTATTCGGACAATGGTACAAATCTACGTGGACAGATAAAGATTTGAAAATTCATTTAGAAAAGTTAAGTCAAGAAAGTTTGAGGGAATATATGTCGCCTAGAGCAGAGCTGAAAGTAATTCAATTAAAAGGCTTGAAAAAAGTAATTCAATTACTCAAAAGTAATTCAATTACTTTAATTGAATTACTTTTAAAATGAACCTAAAGTATTTGGTATTTGAATTACTTTATTAAAGTATTTGAGTATTTGGTAATTAGGTTTCAGATCTTTCTTCGGTAATTGAATTACTTTTTCGGTAATTGAATTACTTTCTCGGTAATTGAATTACTTTTGAGTAATTGAATTACCTTTGAGTAATTGAATTACTTTCTCGGTAATTGAATTCCTTTTGAGTAATTAAATTACTTTTAAGTAATTGAATTACTTTATTCAAGTCGTTTACTTGTCTGTCTGCATATAATATAACAATAAATAAATGTTATTAAACAATAATAAAAATGGCATTGAAATTTTTTGAAGTATAGGGTTATATGTACTTAGTTCAACTAAGTATCCTGTAAATTTAAAATTTTTGGTTTAAGAATTGAGGAAGGGGGTATTGTGGCGGTTTAAAAAGGATATACCAGATAATCCGACAATCTTATTACAAATCGTTTTTAATTACTATTTAGGCTGAGAATCAAATTCGAATAATTAAAACCCTTTAATGAATAAATAAAACTGATTCCTATTGGTCAAATATGTATATTATCAGCCCAAGATGCAGAGCACATTAAGTTTACGTTTGACCAATAGGAATTAGTAAAATGCATTTAGGTGCATTGAAACTTATAAGTTGCAGCGGTTGCAGCCAGTACTGGAAGTTTGAATATTCGAATATTCATAATTCCCAGCCCCATTTTATATTTACTCTTTAGTTTGATGAAAATTTTGAATATATCAATAGTCAACTTTTGTTTGTTGCTGGTCAAATTCACATTTGACCAAAAAGAATGAGTAAAATAAAATGCATTCAAATTCACATTGAACCTTGCAAGTTACAGCCCGGTTGAGTGTTTTAAATTCATATCCAATTATGAAACAATTGTTTTATAGATATAACACATGTTTACTGTCTTCAGCACCGGTCGAAAGATTGTTTTCGTTTGCTGAAATCATCAATGCACCGAGAAGACATGCTCTATCCGATACAAATTTCGAAAATTTGGTATTAATAAAAGCAAATTCCAAAAAAGATAATTAACTTTTTTAAATTAGTTTTTTAATAATTAAATACTTTTTTAATAAATAAATAAATAATATAATAAGTTTTTGATGTTTACCTTAATATAACGTGGATGTTGAAATATTTGAAGTAATTAAATTACTTTTTCGCTAATTAAATTACCTTGGGTAATTGAATTACTTCGAGTAATTGAATTATTTTGGGTGATTGAATTACTTTCAGTAATTGAATTATTTTGGGTAATTGAATTACTTTGTGTAATTGAATTACTTTGGGTAATTGAATTCCTTTGGGTAATTGAATTACTTTAGGTAATTGAATTACTTTTTTGTTACATTGAGTAATTGAATTGCTTTTTGGTTACTTTTTAAATATTTCAATTACTTTTACGAAGTATTTGGTAATTGAATTACTTTGTCTTAGTAGAGTAATTTAGTAATTGACATGTCGATTACTTTTGGAAAATTTGGTATTTGATATATCAAATACTTTCAACATCAACAAAGTATTTGATAATTGGTAATTGAATTACTTTTGCCGAGTGCTTTGTACAGCTCTGGCCTAGAGGAATTACATGAAATTTTAACACACCTTGGGTAACTCCACACAGTCGACGAAAAAAGAAAAGAAAAAAATTATTATGTCAGCGGGTTTTGTTTTGTTATGAATTGAGCTAAATTTGAATTGTAATTTTAATTTACTGAAGTCATTTTGTAAACCCAAAATAAATATTGTTGACCTGAGTATACAGTCCATTTGAAGAAAATATAGGATTTCATAAAAATCCCTAAGCCGTGATTTTTATCAGAACGCCATACATCGACATATATCGGCCGTAGATTGGAAGAAACAAACATCAACGGCAGAATCAAACATTCAAACAGAAGAAAATATTTACTATACCCTCGAGCATCCCAGAGACATTTAACCATGTCCGATAGGGCTGCACTACTTGAACTAGAAGGCATAGCTTCGATTGGCATTCGAAGCGCCATTTCCTTCGTTTACTAAACTATCACTTACGTTCGGGCATCCCAGTTCCGTCTAACTTGGCCGACTGGGCGTCGCCACTTGAACTAAGCACATAAAAGACGAGAATATAATCTAGAACCACACTTAGCTTTTATAGACCTTGAAAAGGCATTTGATAGAGTTATACGCATTAAATTATGAAAAATTATGGAACAACGCGGCTTCCCTTCACACCTGCTGATTAACGCAGTAAAGTCTCTTCATTAAAACACATAAATAAAAATGTCAACAGGAGAAATAGATATTTTTGATACAAGTTACGAAAACTAACATATTTTTATTTTGATTGTTTTTTTAAAATTTGAATTTGGTTTTATAAAAATTTTATACTTTGTAAATATTTTGAATGATTGTTGGCGCAAGAAAGTGTTGTGTTGGTATGAAATGTGGTTGTAACTTAGCTTTTTGCGGTCCGCGCTGACCGGAGTGGTCGCTTTTACGAAGTGTCTCCGTACTTGAGAATTTTGAGTTTCCTGTCGAGATTTTTTTTGATTATTTGGTGAATAAAAGTTTTTTTTTATTATACTGTGAGTGAGGATCTAAAAAAAAAATTAATTTTCCATTTTAAAAATTAAGATTTATTATAATATTCATCGCAATATGCGTATATGGATTAAACAAGCGCAATAGGACCAAACTACTATATAAATACACTTTTATTCGCGGACGACCAAGTTATATTGGGAGAAACAGAAGACGAATTGCAAAAAGGATTGCATGAATTTTATAAAATAGCGAGATACTTTAACTCAAAATATCAACAAACGAGACAAAGGTGATGGCTTTTCTAGGTAAAGATGCAATAAGATCTAAAATAACAATAAACAACGAACCAATTGAACAAATCCGACATATCACTTACCTGGGATGAGATATCAGCTATGTCAACAACAAGGACATAGACAACAAATTAAACCACTTCCACTTCCATATATATTGTCGTGTTCCAAAATCAATTTTTTTAGAAATAATATTATATTGCATTTGAGTTTTTATTTTGATTGTTTTTAAATTTTGCTTTGATTTTGTAAATAACTTATTATTATAAATATTTTGAATTTTGTTTGTTCGCGCCAACAAATTAAAAGTTGGTACAAATGTTTATGATAAATTTGCTTTTTGCCGGCCGCGTCGACCGGAGTGGTCGATTTTACGGAAGGTCTCCGTATTTGTTAATTTGGAGTCTTTAGTTGAATTATTTTTTTGGTATTTTAAGAATAAAAGTTTTGATTAATTTAAGTGAATTATTATTAATTGATTTTGAATGAAGTTCGCTGGTAGTTATTTTAAGGCTGAAAATTATAAGTAGATACGAAGCGTGTGGTATTGTTGCACATTTGCCAAGCCGATAAACAACACATAAAATAAATAATACATTTTAAAAATTAATATTGACGATCGATAATTTAAATATTTTTGAAAATTGAGAAGCCCTGGTCATCGCATTTATTGGCATCCCTTAACGTGGGGCGAAACTAAGTTTGGAATTCGCTTGAAACCCTGAGATAATTAATAATAATGATCAATTACAAAAATTAATTAATTTAATTATGGAGAATCGACCAAATTCTGAACAGTCGGAGAGTCCACAATTCATCCCCAGTGCAAACAGCACCATAGTAGGCACTGAGAAAAATCTTATGATGGACGAGATGATAAGGCAGTTTAGTAAAATGACCGAAGAAAACAACAGAAACTATGAAAAACTATGTAAAAAAATAGATACGATGGAACAAATTTGGAAATTTGGAATTAACAAGCACGACGCTAATATAGAAGATTTAAAACAAAATGCAATTAACAACGATAAATTGGATAACAACTATTCGGAAGAAATTAAAGATGTAAAGGATGAAATTATTAATAATGAAAAAGATCAACGACAACAAGACACGGAAAAATTGGATGATAACTATTCGGAAGTAAAAAATTTCGACAAGATGGAACTTAAAATAGAAGAGGATGAGGAGCAGGATAAAATAAAGAAGGTGGATAACGATGAACAAAACGTGGATGTAGTTATACAAAATAAATATAAAAATAGGTTCCACAATAAACATCCGCCCACAAAAATATTAATTTTATGGAAAGTGATCAGGTGGAAATAACTTTTGATGTAAGATTTTGAAACACTTTCTTTGTGTCTTTTGTGGCAAATCACCGGCATTTAACCGTGTTTCACCATCAAAAGCCAGAGGAGCAAAATGTCGTGTTCCAAAATCAATTTTTTTAGAAATAATATTATATTGCATTTGAGTTTTTATTTTGATTGTTTTTGAATTTTGTTTTGATTTTGTAAATAACTTATTATTGTAAATATTTTGAATTTTGTTTGTTCGCGCCAACAAAACTAAAGTTGGTACGAAAGTTGATGATAAATTTGCTTTTTGCCGGCCGCGTCGACCGGAGTGGTCGATTTTACGGAAGATCTCCGTAGTTATTAATTTAATTGTTAGTTGAGAATTTTTTAATTATTTTTCGAATAAAGTTTTTAATTTGCTGTGAGTAATAATTTATTAATTTGTTGATTTGGAAATAAATTGAAATTATAATTGGAAATTAAAAGAATAGTTTAAGTACGAGGCGCATGGATGTTATCGAGCACATTTGGCGAGCCGAGATAGATATAGCATAGAAAATAAATTATACATTTTAAAAATTAAATTCGTCTATTTTTAAATAAAATTATTTTTGAAAATTAAGGGGTACGGGTCATCGCATTTAATGATACAACGAAACCAGGGATCCGAGTTTGCCGCCAGGTAATAACACTTTTAGAAATTTAGTCTAATGTTACCAGAAAGTACTGGAGTTTATGAACTTTGGGTTGAAATAAAGTAAAAAACAATCAAGACCAAAATGAAGCTTAAACCGGAGCAACAAAATTTCATGATGGAAGAAATGATAAGGCAGTTCAACAAAATAAAAGAAAGTATGGATAAAAACTATGAAAAGATTAGTAAAAAAATAGATAAAATGGAGGAAAATTGGAAAATCTCAAAAGAAAATGTACAAGACCAAGTTAATAAGCACGACGCTGATATTGAAGATTTAAAACAAAAAACAATTAAAAAAGATGAATTGGATAACAACTATTCGGAAGGAATTAAAGAGGTAAAGGAAGAAATTATTATTGATAATGAAAAAGATCTACAACTACAAGACACGGAAAAATTGGATGATAACTATTTGGAAGTAAAAAATTTCGACAAGATGGAACTTAAAATAGAAGAGGATGAGGAGCAGGATAAAATAAAGAAGGTGGATAACGATGAACAAAACGTGGATGTAGTTATACAAAATAAATATAAAAATAGGTTCCACAATAAACATCCGCCCACAAAAATATTAATTTTATGGAAAGTGATCAGGTGGAAATAATTTTAGATTTTAGATTTTGAAACACTTTCTTTGTGTCTTTTGTGGCAAATCACCGGCATTTAACCGTGTTTCACCATCAAAAGCCAGAGGAGCAAAATGTCGTGTTCCAAAATCAATTTTTTTAGAAATAATATTATATTGCATTTGAGTTTTTATTTTGATTGTTTTTAAATTTTGCTTTGATTTTGTAAATAACTTATTATTATAAATATTTTGAATTTTGTTTGTTCGCGCCAACAAATTAAAAGTTGGTACAAATGTTTATGATAAATTTGCTTTTTGCCGGCCGCGTCGACCGGAGTGGTCGATTTTACGGAAGGTCTCCGTATTTGTTAATTTGGAGTCTTTAGTTGAATTATTTTTTTGGTATTTTAAGAATAAAAGTTTTGATTAATTTAAGTGAATTATTATTAATTGATTTTGAATGAAGTTCGCTGGTAGTTATTTTAAGGCTGAAAATTATAAGTAGATACGAAGCGTGTGGTATTGTTGCACATTTGGCAAGTCGAGATACAGAATATAAGTGATAGACATTTTTGGAATTAACATCGTGAATAAAATTTAAGTATTTTTGAAAATTGAGTAGCCCTGGTCATCGCAATATATATGTGGCACAATTTTTATTTTATTTTATTTTATTTTATTGTGTTAAATTTCACACTACATACAGGCCGAGGGCCTAATTACATGTAGATAAATACATATACCTGTATTATATTACATTAAACGAACTGCGACTTCGAGACCACATGCGAGATGCGAGAGGCTTCACACCCAAAATTTACTAAAATTACCTAATAGGCATTCGGTTAAAGACGTTTCTTGCAATTTCTTTAAAATGCGTGAAGCTGATGTCATATTCTACATTTGAATTCAGAAGCAAATAATTAAAACTATGGCAAATTGTGTGCAGCGGTGCATGAGTTATATAGAGCGTTATTGCCGGAGGAACCTGTATCGTACTGTGAATTCGCGTATTGCATGAGCGAGGTACTCTTATTTCTATCATTTGAACAATTCTCGGACAATCATATAACCCTTTAAGAACCTTATAAAGGAACGAGGCTGAGTTGTATTCTCGCCTAGCACACAACTCAATTACATTATATTTCGACTTGAGACTATCACTACGCACAATATAGGACGGATAAGTACCCGTTTCCATATCAATCTACCCTGCACTTGTTCTAGTGCCAATGTATCCATCGCATACGACGAGTTCCAAATAATACTGCAATACTCCAATTTAGGACGTACAAGGCTAAATAGAGTCTTTACCACATCAGTACTTTTAAATGATTTTGTATTTCTATAATAACGAATCCCAATAGCTTTCTAGTTTCAGCCACAACTTTTGTGATATGACTCCGAAATGTCAAGTCCGAGACGAACGTTACTCCCAAATCTTTTATGGATTCCGGTCTATTCAACATAACGTTTTCCATTTTATAAGAATATTTCATTACTACTTCCGACCTCATCATTACTACTTGGAAACTCGATTGATGTGCAACTTTATTTTTATATTTTTCGGTTGGTAAAAAAAGTCGACCAATCAAAGTGCTTCTACACTGAAAAAAATGCTTGTATGATATTAATGAAACTACATTCATTGATTAAAGTTATTGAACTTACAAAGTTTTTCATAATTTCAATGAAACGCTTTATTAAAATTTATGAGCCCCTTTATAAATTCAATGAAGTGCATTTCATTAAAAAAACTTCATAGCATTTACAAATAGTTTCATGGAAATTATGAACGGCATTTAAGGAAAAATTTTTTTGTATTTATGAATTTTTTTCATAAATATAAAAACTAGTTTCATAGAGTTCATCAAAAAATGTTCATATATGTAATAAAATAAATTTTTTTGAGTGTATGACCTAACCTTGTATATGTGATGAAATAATTCGGTAGATTAAATTAATTTTTATGTTTGCATTTAATGATTTAATCGTCATTTTTTATATTTTTTATATGTCATATTTTATGACGCGCTGGAGCGTGGAGCATGGAGCGTGGAGCAGCAGCGTGCTGGGATTTTATATATTAAGATTCTAGTTCTAAAAAAGCCAAATACCTCTTCATTTCTTCATCTACTTTTTCTTCTGATGTTTTTGGTCGGTTTGGACAACTTTTACCGAGCAGTGCAGCGCAGCAATCGCCGTTGTTTTTCTTTCTTTGCTGCTGGCTCCTCTGTTGAAGGTTCTAAAAGCTGCGCTATTTTAAATAGTTTTCTTACTTATATAGTTCTTTACTTATTTATTTTAAATAATTCAGTTACCCGATTATAGGATTATTTTTCATTTTTTAATTTTTTTTTTTTGGGGATTTATTTTCACAATCGATTACTTCCATATAATTGATAATTTTTTCATTCGATTATTTTTGGTATTTCTTTATTATACTAATGATCACAAGTTATATTTTATTTAAAGTCCATTGTAATTGAAATACATACAAGAATTGATGATATTAAATCCACTGTGATTGTAATTTCTAATTGAAATGTCAGAATGTGACATGTAAGTGACGTGAATGAATCTCGAAGAAAATCTAGAAGCATTTGCCCAAATCCCACCAGGCAAGCACTCAGAAGGTGTTTAGCCAAATTCAACTTTAATCCGCGATTAGTTCCAATTTGAAATTACGATTATCAGCTTGGTTTGATTGCGTTACAAAAAACTCATATAATATAAAACAAATATGCCCTTGACCCAATTCTCCACACAACAGTCAATTTTATAATAAACCAAATCTTACCCTGAATTATTATATTTTAGAAATTTGCAGTATAAAGTTACACCAATCAGTTTCCTGCTTTAATCAAATTCCGTGTTATTTATCTACAGGGTGTTAGAAAATTTACTCTTCGTTTAATCTTTGCTTCAGGCTTTACCCTTTAAACAGAAATAATCTGATAAATAAAGATTTGACATAACCCAAATATATGTGTTAGGCTTCTATACAACGTATAGGAAGAAGCCTTATGATCTAGCTCCGTGTCCGTCTGTCCGTCTGTCCGCATAATTCAAAACCAATCAGAACGCACGTTCTTAAAACAATTTTACTTCATATAGAATATTTTTAGATTGGTATTAATTATTCAGATTATTTACATATATATTTTTTAATCCGATATTCTTATTTTGTATTTTTAGAGTAGGTATTTTACGTGTTTCTAATACGGTATTCGGTACGTGTTTCGGGTATTTTAATATTTCATTATGAATTGTGTTTTATTTGTGGTTTGTAAATTGCAAATATTTACCTATAAAGGTCGAAATAAAAAAAAAATATTAAAATGTTAGCGTTTTCCTTATATAGTAAAAAAATCTACCTAATTAAAAGATTAACGCATTAAAAATTGGAATAAAATAAAGCCCAAATAATTTAACCTACCGAAAAAGTAGATGTATAGAAGCCTAAGAAACGGCCGCAAAAGCGAGTTCCACCTTGTTCATTTTAACCTCCATATACGTCTCATTATTATATGGAATTTCAGTCCGTTCTGTTACTACTTGATAACCAGGCTACCAAGTAAATGAAATTACTTTGAAAATATTAATGCCGTATATTAACTTACCCAACATTTAATGGTGTAAATAGTTGCGAGAGTAACAAGTATTGTAAAATTCAAGTACATGGTTCTGCATTTACTAGCAATTACATTCAGTTTAAATACAGAGATAAATGTTAATAAATATCTGAGAAAATGTACAAAAACCAACTAAAATTGTATAATACCTATAATAATGTAAACTGGTATATGTAAACCACAAAAACAAATACATTTATATATTAGGTATTCCTGCACTAATAGTTTGAAAAAATTTATCGTTATTAAATAGATTTATAATGCAATCATCCACAACTTTTGATTCATTATTACACAACTGAAGGCCGCCGTACTAATCCGTCACCTACTCATAAACTCTTAATTTTTTTTTAGGTTGGTAATTTAGATAAGTAAATAAAAAACTTACAAAGTGTGATCTAGCAAGATAGAAACAATAGAGGCAGAAGTGAGCAGAACAAGAGCCACAAAGATAGAAATTATGAACGTAAAAAAAATAGGTGGAAGAGAAATGTTTATAAATAACAATCTAGATATGCAGATGAACTGAAGATACAGCAATAAGGAGAAATTAGGTCAATAACGAAGAAAGAGGAAGAGAATGGGAACAAAGTAACTGTGAGATACCAAAAAGTGATAATAGATGGAAAGTTATACAGATTGAACGAAAGAGAAAGAACGCTAAAATTAGTTACAGATAGAGGCCATATAACAAAATACTAACAGCACAAAAACTCAATTAAAACGGAACTATGGTAACGAAATTGGCAATGGAAATGGAAAAGCATGATGAGATACAATGGATGAAAAATTATATGGAACAGTATGACGAAGGAAACATAATAATAAACATAAACATAATTTATATTCGACTCTGCGCTACCCTGCGCTTCGGTTTGACAAAGACTAAACTAATTAAAAATATCTCTGAAGACCGAAAGAACTCGCCAAAGGTAGAACTCGAAAAAGGTGAAACTCGTTGAAAACGTGAATATCGTTTTGTAACAGCAACATGCGGACGGATCAAATTTGACGAAGACAATCATGGCAATACACGGATCCACTATAAAAAGTAATTTTGCGGTTTTTAAAATTCAATGACAACAGTAAGCTTTTAACTTTTAACTTATTAAATGGCCCCCATTGTACTGTAAGTCACTGTAAGTAGGAACTTACAGTGACTTTATAAAGGCAGTGGCGACAAACGATGTCCGACTTTTGATTGGCTACAATGTTTTTGCTTATATCGACACTCCCAACGAAGAAGGACGTAACTCGAGTTACGTCCAATTTTAGTTACGAGCATTTCTATAATCAGGGAAAAAAGACCTTTTTTTTGGTAACAATAATATGTTTTTACGACCAATAATCTCAGAGATACCCAGTGGAAAATGGTTGTATCTCAACTTTTTTTTCTTATTCAGCTGTAATATGGACGGTATTCGAGTTACTGCTTTTTCCAGTTTAGAATTTTGATAATATTCCTCGTAATATAGTGGTAACTTGAGTTACGTCTAAGTTATATTTTGTTTTATTTTGTTGTAATTGATATATTATTCCTGTATATTTTATTATTCCAACTTTTTAATATAATATGTACTTTTTTTTACAAAACTATCGAAAGAGTCCGTCAAGTTGGCCCCTCTACTTTGGAATTTTTAATTTTTTTTTTGATTTATTGGAAAGTGCTCGCGAAGTGCTGGCGAGTGCTGTAAATTTTTTTGAGAGTGCTGGGTCCGTTCGTTTTTTATTAGAAAAATGCCGTTTTCGGACCGAGAGGGGCCAACTTGATGCAGCCCCTCCACTTTGGATTTTTTAAATTTTTTAAAATTTTTTGGAAAGTGCTCGCGAAGTGCTGGCGAGTGCTGTAATTTTTTTTGAGAGTGCTGGGTCTGTTAGATTTTTATTAGCAATTGAATTATTGACATTTGACAGAAGCGTCAAGTTGCCCCTCTTTTTTTCAAATTTTTTTTTTTTCAATATTTTTTCAAATCTACTACTACTCTACATACGTTGGCCATTGGGTAGGGGATTAACTTTCAACCATCGGTGGAATATGGTGCCGTCCTGACCATCGGTGAAAAGAGGAACCGCCCATATTATAATCCTTTGCTTGTTTTTTAGTAGGATTAGGATTAGTATTGCCTGAAAAAGTTATTTATATTTTTAAAGCCGCTTTACATCTATATGTTTTCACACAGGACTTCTCATATGAGAAATATTTTGGTGTTTACACTGTAGGTTTTCTCATAGCTGATCAGTGATCACTCATACCAAAATACATACGTAAAACATGCAAAACATAGGTACTCTTTCGGAATAGAACGGAGTCTATTGCTGTATGAGAAAACATAGAACATACGAACGAGAGGTGGCGAACATAATAGGAAGCTAGTTGTCAAAGTTGTAAAAAGAAAGGTTAGGTACAAACTAAAACGAATATTTTTATTAAAAAGTAGAGTTAACTTCACTCAAAACCAAAATAAACGAAACCATAGATGAATTAAGGAACTAAATTAATTCGGGAGAGCATCATCCGTAAAGTTAAGAAGATACGGGATATAAGAGAACGGGAAAAAAAACAGTCCCAAGGGCAACTTCCACACGATCCATTACTTGTAGTTAAATCGCAGTTGCAAACCATCCAGGAGACGGTCAATAAGCAGCAAGCAACAATAGACAAAATACTTAAAAGCATCCAACTGGACTTGCACAAAGTTAAAACCGAAGCCAGGCAGGCTATAGCTGACAAGGAAGGACAAGCAAAAAAGACCACGCAGGATATAATGTTGATCAGAACTACGGTCAACGATACCAAGATGATGATATCCAACCTGGAACAGAAGCTGCTTGACTTCAAGGAGTCCCAGTTCGAAACCTCGTTGCCTAACGCACAAGTAGAAGTCTTCGAACGCGCTATAATCGGCGCAAAACAGTTGGCAATAGCGCTAGAGGGCGTAAACCAAACGGTGGATAAGAAAACATACAGGGATGAGGCTACTAATACCTCCGATTCCCTATACTGACGAGAGAAACAGGCATACTCAAACTCACCCCTGTTGAAGTGAGGAAAGAGGGGCCAATCGCGACAAGTTCCCCTTGGAACCTAGTAGTTGGGCGCTCGGACAAGAAGGCCATGCTAAAGGTCGCCAACCTAAATATGGACCTACCGCGCGCGGAACAAATTCTCGGTTCACCCAAAGTAAAAGTAAGGAAGGCATAGACAAAAAAGATGCCTCCCAAGAAAACAAAAAGCGATGCAATCCAGGTGGAAACGTCACAAGAGGAGGCCAAAGCTACGGTGGCCTCCATCAAGGCAGCTATAAAGCAGTGTTCAAATAAACCCCTGCTGAAGGGCATGAGAAGAACGCAAGCGGGTCATATTTTCATCGAACTGGAAGAGGGGCAAAAAACAACCGACCTCCAGTCACGGCTAGCGGAGAACTTAAAAAACAACAACGTTAAAGAGCTCGCAGGTAACAAAAAGATCTACACAATCAAAGACATAGAAGAAGATATCACGACGGCAGAAATCAAGAAGGATCTCGATGAACAAATATCGACTGATTACAAAATACTGGATCTGCGAACCTACTGCCAGGGCACGCAGATAGTAAGAATAGAAGCAAGAGGCGAGACGATTGGCAAACTCGACACGCTGAAGAAACTCAGAGTAGGGGTCATTAATGCATGCCGCCTAGCAGAAGACCCACACATAGATAGGTGTCGAAGATGTTGGATGCTGGGCACGCACCAAGTAAGTGTCCGAACGAGGACAGAACAAGAAAATGCCTCAAATGCGGGGAAGAGGGACACTATGCCGTCGACTGTAAAAAAGAGCGGCTCTTTTGTGTGTCCTGCAAACTGGAAGGACACAGGACTACCAGCAACAGCTGTCCATATGGTCCGTCCACAAGGGGAGTCCGACCTAGACCCCCAAAGAGATGCTACGAATGTGGAGAGTCCGGTCACCTTCGCAGAGAATGTAGCAAAAAGCGGGAGACGCAAACCCAAGCGCTCCGCGAACACGAAAATAAACAGGGTGGGGGTCCTACAGGTAAATCTTCACACTGCGAAGCTAGCTCAGGAGCTCCTGAATCAGATCTCGAAAAAAGAGCAGTTCACCATAGTGCTAGCGAGCGAACCAAACAAGGCTCGGGCAATAGCGGAGAACTGGCTCACTAAAGGTACGTTTAGATCTGGAACTTATTACACGAATTTTATGTCCGACAGTAACTGTCGCTAATGTAAACGACGGTTAATTTCTGTCCGACATATAGGTTTCAAATTCCGGCAATATATGTCGACACATATAGAAGATCAGATGTAAACGCCGCATTTATTTATGTCAGACATAATATTATACGTTTCAATGCTAAATTGCAAGAGTTGATCACTCGTCATTTTTATAGGATTCATGCATGTTTTACAAATTCCTGTTTTTAATATAATTTAATTTTTAATTAGTAATTAGGTAGTAATATTAATAGTAACTAATTGTAAATAATTAAAATACACATTTGTTTAGCTTAAGTTTTTGTGACTATACTTGAGCTCGGATTTTATGCATTTGCATGTTTTTCAATATTGATATGCCATCTAATTCGTTGTGAAATCTTGAATACTTTATTGCTTGAAAGAAAAATATGAATATGTGTACAGATTTCTCCCCGTCAAAAAGTACCCCACACCTTGTTGTCGAAATTTAATAGTCAGGTGATAAGATAACGATTGATACCAGTTGCAAAATGCTATTAATACACATGTCGTAGAAGTGTGAAATTGCAGGCAAAACTACTGACGTACAACTTCTTGGTGTTTACGCTTATTAGTTAAAAAGGCTTGTAACATTGCGAATGCATTTCTTTCTTTGCCAGGTGAAATTTTTGAATTTTAAATGTTACATTTTATACACCTTTTTGAATTTGACTATTTAACGTTGGTATGGACGATAAAGCAATAATTTATTATCACTAGCGCTCGAATAAAAGCAGATTAATTTCGTTACAACTGCAAAAATTAATAGAAATTGCAACTAATTGAATCAATTGTTTTGGGTTTTATACCGATTTGATAATCTTTTGATTGAATCACTGGCAGGTACAATTTTTATTATTTATTTTTGTAACTTGAACTCATCGAATTCGTTTTTTTAGTTTGCTAATTTTTATCAGACACCTACGTTTTGCCACCGTGGTGAAGGTTTTTCAACAAGACGAGTCTTTTATATGGTTTTTTTGTTTTGATGCACAATCCAACTTGTACCATTCAACAAGGTAACAAGAAAAACGTTGAAACTAATCCCAACAGTTGGCGGAATTATCGATAGCATTATCAAGGAGTTAATATTTGGTTGTTTTTTTTTTTTAAAGAAATTGATATTTTATTCACAATTTTGGGTGACGCCAATTAAGATAAATTTTTTTCTACGTCGTTTGGTAGAGAGACGTGTCACATTTATCAATTGTAGGAGGGGGTTTTTGTAATTCAAATTGTGATTGCAGTTTTCAAAACCAAACCATTTTTGGAGCAGCCGAAATATCTTCGAACCAAGGAAAGCTTTCTGGAAGTCGTGGTTAACTCGAGCTGCTGTATTGCCATTACACCTGGTCAGTTTTAAGGGTGAGTCGTTACAATTTGTGTTGCAATTATTCTCTTTTGCAGGAGATTTATGTGACGGTTGTTGTTTTAAATTTTTATAATACGGTTATTCCGTTAATGGTCGTCACTCAAGAGGGTGGTAAACAAAAATTTTTTTAAGCTTCTGACACCATCAGTGTCGAGCTTTGTATTTTTTTAAATTTTTTTATTGTCAAGGTGATACCTTCAGTATCCCTTAAAATTTTTGTTCACATTTTTAAATTTGAAACCACATTAAACCACTAATTCTATTTTGTTTATTTTATTTCACGGTTTAATAACAGTTTCTGGCGCCTGGCAATATTTTTCTAGTATCGCTTACCCAAAAAGCCTCTCTCCGTACTGTATAAGCTAGCCGCTGCTTGCACAAGCAGCATTCAGGGAGTGTTAGGGTACAGGCTATAGCCGGGTAAGCATGGGGAAATGGCCTTTACACCGATTTTTCTAATTTTTTTTTAGATATTTCTTTCAAAGCACTATTAAATTTTCCAAAATATTAGATCCTAAATGTTGATAGTTTCTTAGAAAAAAATTATTTTCGAAATTTAGAAAAGAATTTTTTTCTCAGAAGGTATTATTGCAAATTGAATGATTTTGGAATATGTTATAGAGGTACTTAAGACCTATAAGTGGTATTTTTTTTGTGGTATTAGCTCTACATGAAATAGGAAAAAAACGGGAAAAAAGTTTTCAAAAATTAAAAAAAATAAATTTTGGCCGTACAACAATCACCAAATTTTTGTCAAATATTCCTTTTATATGCCCTTATAACATATATTAATTTCAAAATTTTACGAAGGGTATAACATATTGATATTTATAAAAGTTCTTACCTAGATGCACCGGCCAGCATCAATTGTCGTAATAATCATAATAAAGAAATAGAAAATACCATTTAATTGCAATTATATAACTAATCATTTTAGTATCTAATGGTTATCACTATGGCCTTTAATGACATTCACTGATATGTTTGTATTTTTAAATTAGTCCGTTAGGATTTCAGCAGGTTCTATTATTTTTGCACAATATCTTGCATAAATAATATCAACAATCACCAAATTTTTGTCAAATATTCCTTACATATGCTCATATACCATATATTAATTTATTTTAAAATTTTAAGAACAGTATAATAACACATTGATATTTATAAAAGTTCACAATTGCACGTTTGTGAAATTGTACTTTATTTATTAATGCAAATACTGCTGTAATAATATCCTTTCTACAAAAACGGTAATATTTGCAAATTCACTAACTTCACTAAATTCACGCATATCTCGAGAAAATCATTATCATTGATTTTTACAGTATGTCCTTATATACTTGTAGGACATACATAATTTTGTGATTGTTGATATTATTTATGCTATGCAAGATATTGTGCAAAAATAATAAAACCTGCTGAAATCCTAATGGACTAATTTAAAAATACAAACATATCAGTGAAAATCATTAAAGGCGATAGTGATACCCATTAGTTACTTACATGATTAGTTATATAATTATAATTATGTAAATGGTATTTTCTATTTCTTTATTAAATTATTATTACGACAATCGATGCTGTCCGGTGCATCTAGGTAAGAACTTTTATAAATATCAATATGTTATACCCTTTGTAAAATTTTGAAATTAATATATGTTGTAAGGGCATATAAAAGGAATATTTGACAAAAATTTGGTAATTGTTGTACGGCCAAAATTTAATTTTTTTAATTTTTGAAAACTTTTTTCCCGTTTTTTCCCTATTTAATGTGGAGCTAATTCCACAAAAAAATTATCACTTATAGGTCTTAAGTACCTCTATAACATATTCCAAAATCATTCAATTTGCAATAATACTTTCTGAGAAAAAAATTCTTTTCTAAACTTCGAAAATAATTTTTTTCTAAGAAACTATCAACATTTAGGATCTAATATTTTGGAAAATTTAATAGTGCTTTGAAAGGAATATCTAAAAAAAAAATTAGCCAAATCGGTGTATGGGCCATTTCCCCATGCTTACCCGGCTATAGCCTTTGTTTTTTAAAAAATAATTTTAATGCATTATCTAATGAACAGAAGGTTAACTTAAAAATTACCGATTTTTTATTACAATATAAAGAAGGTAAATTTCAGAGGTGGCCGGTTAGGGGCCCCCAGTCTACCCAAATTGCTTACTCACGGGCTGCCACTGCTTAAGCTAAACAAAAGTGTATTTTAAATATTTACAATTAATTACTATTAATATTACTACTTATAAGTACTAAATAAAAATTAAATTACAAGAATACAAGAACAATAATTTGTGAAACATGCATGAATCCTGCGCGACACTTTCATAAAAGTAGACGACAGATCAACTCATTGTAATTTCTCTCAAAGACGTTGGAACGTGCAAAAAAGTATCGTTTACATCGGAATTTTTACAAGCCGACACATTTCACCAGAAGTTAAAACATATGTATGTCTTACATAAATTTCATGCAAAAAATGTACTCGACCCTAAACAGATTAATGCCAAATGAGAGAGGACCGCAAACCGCCAAACAAAGGGTCTTGGCTGCAGTGATGCACTCTGTCATTCTGTATGGAGCCCCGATCTGGGCAACCGCTATGAAAATTGTCAGAAATAGAGAAAAACTCCTAAGAGTGCAAAGAAAAATGGCCCTAAGAGTTTGTTGTGCATACAGAACAACATCTAGAGAGGCAATCTTAGTGCTAGCAGGTATACAGCCGATCGATTTATTGGCGACGGAGAAAAGAGACAATTATATCAACCCCGGCAAAGAAAATAAGAAGCTACACCATCAAACTCTGATATTCGAATGGCAAAAAAGATGGGACGAGTAAAAAACTGGGTCTTGGACGAAACGCCTCATTCCCATAATTAACATCTGGACGAGTCGGAGCCACGGGGAGTTAAATTTCCACATGACCCAAGCGATGACAGGACCCGGGTGCTTTAACACCTATCTCCACAGGATAGCGAAGACGCCATCTTCCACATGCGACTTCTGCAACGAAGAGGACACTCCGCAACATACGTTGTTTACATGCCCGGAGTGGAAACCCTTCAGAGAAAAAGTCGAGGGGCAATTAACGCCGGAAAACCTTATAGAGACACTTTTGCGCAGTCCTGAAGATTGGGGAAAAGTAGAGGAGATGGTAACTGCCATTCTCATAACAAAAGAGGCCCGAGAACGGAAAAGACAGAAAAAGAGAATAAATCACTCGACAGCGACAGCGGCCCCATAAGAGAAAAGCCCAGGCAAAGCTTTAGAGGGAACCGTGGTCGCACATTAACTGGGAGTCTTGCTGAAGCGGGCAAAATAGCAACTCCAACAACGGAGGGCAGGATGAAGTAATGCGTTGCGATTCCATCTGCCTTCCGTCCTCCGGCGCCAACATAAAGAGGTGATGTGACACATCTCTCCATCACCCGGGAGGGGGTTTTTAGTGGGTCGCCACTTAGAACTAGGTAAACCCCACACTACCAACAGCACGGGCTGTTGGTGTCTTTTAGAAGATTTTCCCCCTTCCGCCGCAAAAAAAAAGCCAAACTGCAGGATGAATCCCCAGAATGAAGAAAAAAGTCCCGAAAGGGTGAAAACGGTCGGAAGCAAGAGAGTGTACAGAAGTAATGCCTAGGCGATTTTGGGCACCTCTAAGGAGTGGGGTTTTAGTCGGTAAAAATCTGACCTACCACCCTACACATCTGGGTGGTGTCTTTTGAAGATTTCCCCACTCTCAACACTCACAAAAAAAAGAACACCGTCATACAACACATTCCAGAGGAGGGGGCTCAGCACTAAACCCTGTGGGACTCCACTGAATATTGCGGTCTAGGACATTTGTACGCGGCCGTTTGAACGCGAGGACGTTTGAACGCGATGACGTTTGAACGCAAGGACGTTTGAACGTGAGAAATTAAATGCATCTTGGTTTCATCTTGATATCCATCTTGGTTTTCATCTTGATATCCATCTTGAAAAGTGAAAAGTGTAATGATATGCGGACTAAATACAAAAAACAATCACATTACTGAAAGGTTATTGGAAGAAGGCGATATTGAATTAGAAAAAGCCATAGAAATTGCTAAAAATTTAGAAATATCAAAAAACCAAACGTTACAATTATTGGATATACAAGAAACTATGATAGGTGCCATAAAAAAGGATGTGACTCAACAACATTATCAACATTATCCAAGGAGAGACGGTGTCAATAAATATGTGTCAACTCAGCAAAGACCAAGATCTGCAAGTCGCTATAGGAATCAACCAACGGCAACGGCGATAACGAAAATATGCCAGCGGTGTGGTTTTATACATGGACACAAAGAATGTCGTGCTTATGGACAACAGTGTATGATATGTAAGAAATTTAATCATTATGCCAAGGTTTGTAAGTATAAAAATAAATTGTACAATGTTAAAAATTTAACTATAAGCAATGATTCACAAGAATTTTATGTTGGTAAATTAAATATTGTGAAAAATTCAAAAGACAGTAATTGAAAATGAGAACGGAGAAAGGTTTAGAAGGAATAGGCAATATATAGTTTTAAACAAAACATATAGTAGTTATGGTAGAGAGATTAGAAAGCCAAGTAGATTTAAGGATTATGTGTAAATAATTCAAACATTAATTTTAAGTTTTAAAATGTTCAAATTGTAATATTATTGTATTAAAATATGTATCTTCTAAAATTATATTAAAAAAAGGAAAGATGTTGTACATGTATGTATATTATATTAATGTAGAGTGGGAGAGCGGCTCTGGCAGTTGATTAGTAAACGTCTAACAAGCAACACGTCTTTGATTATAACCTAACAGTAAAACAATTCTAATGAACAAAACGGTGAGAGTGAATCAATTCAACCAATAATAGCCAAAATGGCAGGTTTTATTCATTCTCGCGAAATTCTCGCAACCGCTACTATTAATAAAGGACGATCGCGGAATTTTTAGACCATGCAAGGCATTGTTAGACTGCGGCTCACAATCCAATTTTATTAGTGAGGCACTTATAAATAAGTTAAAGTTAAAAAAAGATAAAATAAATTACATTTCGGTGTCCGGCATAAATAACGTGCCGTCAAGAGTTACGCATAAAACGGAAGTAACGATTCGGTGCAATCAAAATTCATTTGAAAATAATATTCAATGTTTGATACTGCCTAAAATTGCCGAGATTACACCATCACCTACGTTGGAGAGCCTGTGCATACCTAGAAACATCAAATTGGCCGATCCTAATTTTAATGCATATAGCGAGATTGATATCTTGCTAGGTGCTGGCATTTTTTGGAATTTGATGTGTGTAGGACAAATCAAATTGGGAAAGGATATGCCCTTAATTCAAAAGACACAATTAGGGTGGGTAATAACGGGTCCAATTCCGCAAAATCAACAAGCCAATGTATTGTGTGGTTTAAACAATACAGGTTTGCATAAGCAATTAGAAAGGTTTTGGATCATAGAAGAATTATCTGACCACAAGGCTCTAAACGTCGAAGAAACGGCGTTCGAAAAACATTTTGTTAACACGAGTAAACGTGATGAAAACGGGCGGTTTATTGTCAATATTCCTTTGAAATATCCAATTTCTAAATTAGGTGAATCTAGATTAGGAGCTTTAAAGCGTCTGTATCAGATGGAGCGTAAATTCGCGAAAAATCCCGATTTAAGGGAAAATTATAGTCGGTTCATGAGCGAATACATGGAATTAGGTCATATGACCAAATTAGAACGTTACGATGATGTTAATTCTTTTTATCTGCCACATCACATTATCAATAAACCAGATAGTACCAGCACGGCTTACCGAGTGGTATTTGACGGTAGTGCGAAATCGTCATCAGGATATTCAATTAATGATTTGCAATTAACAGGAGCTAATATACAGGATGACCTTTTCACAATTGTTTTGCGCTTCAGAAAACATAACATTGTGTTAACAGGCGACGTCACGAAAATGTACCGTCAAATTACTGTGAATGAAGCACAGAGGCCATTACAACGAATATTGTGGCGTTCGCACCCTAAAGACGATGTTCAATGTTACGAACTTAATACGGTCACGTATGGTTTAGCGACGTCATCCTTTATAGCTATCTGTTGTTTGCACTAATTAGGAATGATTACGCGAAGGTATATTGTTATGTTTACCACTTGATATAATAATACACTTGCTTATAAACACAATTTATTTTCTGTTATTTAAAAGATACAAAATACTCGCTACTGCCGGCGACCATAGCCATCGCCGCTCTGGCGTTTCCCCCGTACCAACACAAACTCTACCAACCTTCAAACCCCAAAAATCCCATATCCTACAATCCTCTCTACTTAATTAAATACAATATGTTTACATAATTAAAACCTAATTGTTTGTTTTCTAATTCTAGTACTCCGCCGTAATGGAAGAGGCACAAAATTTCTGCTTGGCGAACCCACGCCTTTAGCTGCATGTTCAACTTTTGCTTCGCTATCATTCAAACCTTCTTCATTAGTTACATTATCAATTTGAATATTAGGTTCAATGCTTTCTTTGTTGTGGTCGTTTGTGGCACCATCAGAATAATCCAAAATTTGGTTCACATGTCTTTTTACTTGAACATTGTTTAAACTAGGCAAAGCTACTATGTACATTCTTGGCCCTAACACTTGAACCACCTTCCCCTTTATCCAAGTGGGTTTTACACATCTAAAATCCCTTACAACAACTGTGTCATGCAAGAAAAATTTTTTATTTCTATTACCTTTATAATACTTTTGTTGTTGTAAGTGACTTTCTCTTACTTTATTCACAACCTCATTGTTTACACTAAATTCATTTATTTTAGTCGGTTTAAGTAAATCAAATCTTGTACGAAGTGGTCTACCAAACATTAATTCGGCTGGTGATTTTTCAGTTGTACAATGTTTTATATTTCTATAGTCAAACAAAAATTTATTAAGTTTTAACTGTAAATCACCAGTTTTGCTATTATCTAATTTAAGCAACGCGTATTTTAAAGTTTTTACCATATTTTCGGCTGCCCCATTTGTGGCAGGATGATACGGAGCAGTATTTTTGAATTTAATTCCATTTTTTTTAAAGAAATTTTGAAATAATTCAGATTTAAATTGTGTCCCGTTATCGGACACCACCATCTCAGGTAAGCCAAACCTTGAAAACAATCCTTGCAAAACTACTATTGTTGCCATACTATTAGTATTTGATAATACGAACGCTTCCGGCCATTTCGTGTGTGCGTCAACAACAATCAAAACACTTTTACCAAAAATTGGACCCATGTAATCAACATGAATGCGTTCCCATGATTTAAGGGGATATTCCCAATTGATAAGCTTAGCCTTCGGTGGATTTTGACGCAAGGATAAACAATTTACACACCCCTTAACTACCCCTTCAATACTTTCATTCATCCCAGGCCACCACATATATGACCTAGCCAAACTCTTTGTTTTGACTATTCCCATGTGGGAAGAATGTAATTCCTGTAATAAATGTTGTTGCAGTGATCTAGGTACAACCACCCTATGACCAAATAATAAGCAACCCCCTTCAATTGTTAGTTCATTTTTATTGTTAAAATAATTTTTAAATTCATTGGGCACACATTTTGACCACCCCGTTTTTACAAATTTTAAAACTTGTCTCAATATTTTGTCTCTATTTGTTTCCTTCTCAATGACTTCACAATTTATATTTAAATGAGTATTTGTGCTTATGTAATTTATGTACGAAGTGCTATCTTCGTTATAAAATGCATTAGTAAGTGGCATCCTTGAAAAACAATCCGCGCTATTGTTTTCGGATTTTACGTACTCGATATCATATTGAAAATTCGCTAATAGCAGTGCCCAACGCTGCAACCTATTTGCTGACAAGGTAGGAATTCCCTTTTTTGGGCCAAAAATTGAAAGTAAAGGCCTATGATCAGTTACTAACGTAAACTTTCTACAACAAATGTACTGATAAAATTTATTTACTCCAAAAATAATTGCTAACCCTTCCCGCTCTATTTGTGAGTAATTTTTTTGACTCTCGTTTAAGCTTCGAGATGCAAATGCAATGGGTCTATCGTCGCCTGATGAGAATACATGAGATAGCACTGCTCCAATGCCAAGTGCAGATGCATCCACGGTTAACCTCAGAGGCAATTTTGGGTCGTAATGAACTAGGACTTTGGATGAACACAAAACTTCTTTTACCTTCATAAAGGCGTTATCACATTCACGATTCCATTTAAATTCATTATTTTTCTTTAATAAATCGTACAATGGTCGCAATATTGTAGAGCAATTTGGTATAAATTTATTATAATAGTTAACCAGTCCTAGAAATGCCTTCAAGCTGGTTATATCCGCTGGTGGTTTCACCTTACAAATGGCTTCTACCTTTTCTTGTGTGGTATGTAACCCTTCTTTGTCAATAACATGACCTAAATACTGGATTGATTTTTTTAATATCTCACATTTCTCCTTTCAAATTTTTAGTCCACAATCTTTCAATTTATTTAATACTTCCCTCAATCTGCGCATGTGTTCCTCTTTATTCCTACCCGATACGATAATATCGTCAACAAAACACGATACCCCCTCTATACCTTCTAAAATTGATTCCATCTTTTTTTGAAATTTTGCCGGGGCGCAAGCTATCCCATATGGCATTCTTGTGAATTTAAACAAGCCTTTGTGTGTACTTATGGTGGTGTACAATTGTGAATCAACCTCTAGTTCCATCTGCTGATAAGCGTTTGATAAATCTAGTTTACTAAAATATTCACCCCCCTGTGTTTTTACAAAAAGTTCCTCGATACGAGGTATAGGATGTTGATCAATTTCCATCCCCTGATTTAAAGTTACTTTATAATCTCCACAGATTCTAACCGTACCGTCCTTTTTTAATATTGGAACAATAGGTGTTCCCCAACTGCTATAATCGACCGGTACTAAAATTCCTCCCTTTACTAATTTATTTATTTCATTTTCTACTTTTTCTTTAATCGCAAAAGGTAATTGCCTGGCTCTATAAAATTTAGGTTCAATAACCTTTTCTTTCATCTTAATTGAAATTTTGCCTCTATTAAAAAGTCCCAATTTTTCTGAGAATACTTCCGAATATTCCGAAACTAACCTACATAAACTGTCATGTTCCTGCCCTTTTATATAATTGATTTGCAAATTAAATTTGTAGTAAAAATCGCGACCTAACAATGGTGGACCCGAACCCCTAATTACATACAGATAAATGTTTTGCACCACGTTTTTAAATTCCACCGAAATTAAAATTTTTCCGATCGGTTTTATTTCATTTCCACCGTAATTGAAAAATACTTTATCATTAGTAATTAATTTAATATTACTGAAATACTTTCTTTTGTACAAGGTGGATATCACCGAACATGTAGCCCCTGTGTCCAATTCAAATTGTAAAAGCATTTTGTTAAATTTTGCACACACGAAAATTGGTGTATCTTTCTTACCTCCGTTGATTTTAAACAAACAATCATCAAAGCCTTGCTCCTCCGACATGAAATGGTGTCCTACTTCCGGGCGTTGATTTTTATTTCTACATACTCTTGATAAATGACCAACCCTACCACATACGTAACAGCTGCTATTTTTAAACCTGCAAAATTTTTTTATATGATTGGTATACCCACATGATGTACATATTTTATTGTTAACCGCTTCTGTACTTCTTGTGTTGTTTTTCCATACCTCTTTTTTTTCAATTTTGTAGATTTCGTTCTCCATTTTTATTTGTGGTGCTCCTCTTCCTTCTTGTAGTTCATAATTTTTTACTGAAGCTTCTTTGTTGAGAGCAATTTTTATTGCTAAATCCAATGATAATGTACTTGCATCTTCTTCAAATAGGCGATCCATAATTTTTTTATCGTCAAGTCCCATTATGAATTTATCCGTTAGAACCACATTTAATGTTTGACCTTCATAAGCACACTTGGAAACCAGATTTCGCACACGGGCTGCCCAATCTGCAATACATTCATTTTCATCACGCTGCGAATTATAAAATTTAAATCTCTCCGGAAAATACGATTTTATCGGTAGAAAATGTTGATCCAATGCCACAATCAGATCCGCGAACGCTTTGTTGACTGGGTCTGTAGGCACGCATAAACTTTGTAGTAGCATATATGCTTCCTCTTCGAGATTGCTTAACAATATTGATCGTTTAACCACAGAATCTTCAATTTTATTAGCCACGAAATATTGTGTTAATTTAGATTTGTAAATTTTCCAATCCATTTTTAAGTTGAATTCCTTCACTGTACCAATCAATGTAACCGCCATTGTTGCTTGATCGTCATCAGCCATTCGAAAAAAATTCTTTTCTAACTCCTCACGTGAGCTCGTAACACTGCCTCGTCGCCACTGTTATGTTTACCACTTTGTATAATAATACACTTGCTTATAAACACAATTTATTTTCTGTTATTTAAAAGATACAAAATACTCGCTACTGCCGGCGACCATAGCCATCGCCGCTCTGGCGTTTTCCCCGTACCAACACAAACTCTACCAACCTTCAAACCCCAAAAATCCCATATCCTACATATATCCTGCCGCCAACAATATTGTAAAAAGAGACTTTTACGTTGACGATCTCTTAACGGGGGGTAAAAATGCCGCGGAAGTGAAAGAGTTGCAACTCCAAATAACCGAAATTCTTAATTCGGGAGGGTTTCCATTGAACAAATGGGCTTCAAATGATCCCAGTATATTAAAAGAGATTGCTTCATTAAATCCGAACGCGATAATAAATTTGGGCGACAATCATAATTCAAAAATTCTGGGATTGTACTGGAAATCACAATCAGACACCCTTAGCTTTTCAATAAAAATTGATAATGTTCAAGCGAAAGCTACGAAACGGTCGATATTATCAATGATCGCACAAATTTATGATCCGCTAGGTTTGCTGAGTTCAGTGATAATTATCGCAAAAATTGTTTTGCAACGGTTATGGGAAAGTAAACTCTCTTGGGACGAATCTATACCGCAAGATATACATTCGATTTGGATAAAATTTTATGATCAACTTTGTGACATTAATGATGTCGAGTTTAAACGTCAGGCCATATGCGCAAATGCAACCTCCATAGAATTACATGGATTTGCCGACGCAAGCGAATCGGCATATGGCGCTCTTTTTTATATTAAGTCGCGAGATAACAAAGGTGTATCTCACGTAAGGATTCTTTGTTCGAAAACTAGGGTAGCGCCGTTGAAAAGCGTTACTGTTCCTCGCTTAGAATTATGCGCTGCACTCCTATTAGCGCAATTATATAACAAAATTCAGAAAAAATTTGACGCGAATTTCAAAAAATGCTATTTTTGGTCCGATTCGACGATCGTGTTGTCTTGGATACGATCTTCATCACGCGATTGGAAGGTATTCGTTTCCATCCGAATAGCAGAAATACAAAATTTAACCAAAATTGAAAATTGGCAATACGTAAATACGGCCGAAAATCCAGCGGATCTATTAACGCGCGACATCGAGCCTAGTTTATTTAAAACGTCATACCTCTGGTTTTCGGGACCAACTTGGCTCTTGATACGTAGGTCTTTTCTGTAAAAAGTAAATTAAATAAAAAAATTAATAGAAAAATAAAATGGCTTTAAAAAACTGAATTTAAAAAAAAAGGGATTTCCGGCTGCTCAGTTTGCATCAAAACTTCCTCAGGGTCGTGAGGCGGGAAACTAAACCGTAATTGGATAAATGACTTCGAGTATCAATCCAATCTCATATGACGGTCAAGTGTGTCGGTAAGCTCACTTTACAAATAAATACCTCTGAAAAGGAATACATAAGACAATTAAACACAATGTAAAACAAAATATAAAATTTAATCTTGAATCGATGTTCGGCGAAATCGGCAGTTACAGTAATAATACTTAAAGGCTACGAGATAGTGTCGACACTTGTTCATGCATGATTACCTAAAATTAAGACAATCTTCGATACAAAATTGCATGGCAAATACATAGATATTATTCACTTCATCTAGTGAATTACATCATCAATTGATGGATCAGTGGCCGACAATAATGCCTGGCCCCCGAAGACACTGTGGTAATTATCCGGCAAATACCAACTTGACGTGCACTGTTGACGCACTACTAATTCTAATTCACTTTAAAAGGTAAGACAGTACTCACTAATTAGCTGGCTTGAAGACACCTTGACCTGATGGTATTCTGATGAAGATGCTCATCAGATAAGATATTAGAGACGGAAGTATTGCAAAGATGTAGGCAGAATCGGCATTAATCAAAAAGGCGATACCTGGACTTGAATTGAACTCATAAAATGTGCGTACTTATAAAACCGGAAATAAGCATTCGAAAACATAATTCGCACTTTCTTCGTAGGGAAGAGATTATGCGTAACTCGAACTTGGCTTCACAAGCCTAAATTGCGTCACTAAACGTAACACTAAATACGTCATTAAACGCATCGGTCAGATAACTGACGATCAAAAATAATCGTGACTTCACGACAAAATCTCACCTCGAGACAAATAGGCATCACAATTACTCGCGACATTAATCATAATCGCGATACTGACGCATTCTTGCACATTCCACAATATTTACATAATTGTGCATAACCCAAACTCGCGCATAAAACATAAACGCGAAACTCACGCGTAACTCAAAATCTCGCATAACAGCGAGTTCAACCGAACTTGGCGTAATTCTCTAATTACGCATTCACGAAATTTAAACTATTTCGTAAACCTTTTATTACACGCCTCATGGCGGATTAGCGGTATTTGCGCTATTCTACATATTATGTAACACTTGATTTACAAAATGTTGCGCAGTAGGCGGTATTCGGTAGTCGCGCAGGTAAACCTCACCCACGCAATCTCCATAGTTGCGTAATTTACGCACCTTGCGCGTTAAACTACAATGCGACAACGGCGCATGTCGCCCGGCACAAGACATAATTTCGGTAATTACGCATAACGGTAACTCAAAGTCACAATGGGTTCTACCCCAGGAGCTAACGCCACCACACTGGTCCGCGCTCCAGGGTAGACTCTTCGTTGCTTCGAGCAATTCTCCTAGTTAAATTCCCACTCCACGATGTTAACTTTGTCGAATCTTGCATAGACTTGCTTGGAAATGGTTCGCGCTATCTCGCCCATTGGAATTGGAGACCATTAACGATAGCAAGCGACAGGAAAGGTGTAATTTATGACTTGTTAGATTTGCGTGATTTTATTTAAAAAATAAAAGAAAAGCAAACCGTAACACTCTTAAAAGACCCAACGGAATGGCCCAATAAAATTTATAATCAGAATACCTTTGATGTAGAATGCGTAGCAGAACGTAGACAACCACAAACATGTCTAATAGTAGTAGACAGAACGATTGATTTGGTCGATAGGTATTCTAGCCTGTTGAAACTGCAAAGAGTAGTTGCATATTGTCGTCGATTTGTAAAGAACGCATCTTCACCGCAAGAACAAAAGCAATTTGGATCTCTTACGGTCGCGGAATTAAATGAAGCCTTAATTAAACTAATCCGCGCTGATCAGATGCAATTTTTCAAAAGGGAATTGAAAGATTTAAAAAAGAAACGGGGGGGTCGAGAAAAGTAGTAGAATTATTTCATTAAATCCTTTTCTAGATGACAGCGGTATACTACGGGTTGGTGGTAGATTAAATTACACGGATTATTCGTATGATAAAAAACTTCCAATGCTCTTGGATTCGCGAAGTAATCTTACTAAACTCATAGTAAAAAATGAGCATCTTAAATCACTACACACGCTGCACAACAAGCTACATTAGCCGTAGTCCGAGAAAAGTACTGGATCTTGTCAGGTCGTAATCTAGTAAAAAAGGTGATTCGCGAATGTCTACCATGCTTCAGATTTAGTAAAAATAATTCTGAGTATCTAATGGCTGCTCTTCCAAAAAGTAGATTGACTCCCACTCGATCATTTTTAAATTGCGGTTTAGATTAGGCGGATCCTATAAACATGCGCGATAGTAAGGCGCGAAAATTTAAAATAACAAAATGTTATATTTGCTTATTTATATGCTTTTCCACTAAGGCAAGCCATATCGAGCTTGTGAGTGATTTATCTACCAAAGCGTTTTTAGAGGATTTCCGAAGGTTCGTAGTTAGACGCGGCAACCCTCAAATTTGTATTCCGATAACGGAACTCATTTTGTAGGTGCTAAACAAGAATTACAAAGGTTTTTGTATTCAAAACCAAAACAACAAAACCAATGAGTTTCAAGATGCGTTGCATCAAGAAAATATTAATTGGCATTTGATACCGCCGAGGTCACCCCATTTCGGGGGACTTTGGGAATCTGGAATTAGGTCTACTAAACATCATTTAAAACGGGTTCTGGGTAATGCGATTTTAACATTCGAGGAATTGGTAACAATACTGACACAAATAGAAGCGTGTTTAAATTCTAGGCCTTTATGTCCCTTATCAAACGATCCTTCCGATTTGTATCCATTAACTCCTGCACATTTTCTAATTGGTGACACTCTCGCGGCTGTACCTGACCAAAACTTGATCGAGGTCAAAGAAAATCGGCTTGCCAGATTTCAGCGATGTCAGCAAATTCTTCAACACTTTTGGACTAGGTGGTCGAAATAATACGTAACTGAATTGCAAGTACGTACCAAATCGAAACAATCCCGCGAGGAGTTGTTAAAACCTGATGCACTGGTTTTAATCAAATAGGACAACACACCACCGCTTAGATGGCACAACGGCCGAGTCATCCAGCTCCACCCTGGTAAGGATGCAGTAAATCGAGTCGTCACCGTTCGTACCTCCGATGGGACATATAAGCGTCCAGTGGTAAAATTATGTGTGCATAAATTTTAATTTTAACATTTTATTTTGTGTTTGAATTAATTTTATTTTATTGTAAATTAGAAAATTTGTTTTGTTGTTTTTAAAAAGTTGAATTTGATTTGTTGTAAATAATTTTGTAAATTTGTAAATAGTTGTATTGTTGTTAGCGCCAATAATTTTTGTGTTAGTGCAAGAATTTGAAACTAGGTAGAGTTTGCCGGGTGCGTCAATAGCGGACGCACACGTTTACGAAGGGTCTCCGTAAACGTTTTAATTTGCGTCTCTAATTGAGATTTTTATTATAAATTTGTGCGAATAAAGTGTGTTAATTGCGTGGATAATTGTTTATTATTTAATTTTGACAATTTTCGTCTAATTGGGAGATTTATGGAAGTATTTTTGGATGGACTTGTAATAAAAGCAAATTGGAAATTTATTTGAAAGGCTGCGTTATACAAGTGCAACGTGTGGATATTAGCGCGCACATTGTGTATGAAACATTTGGCGTTCCATTTAACAGTCGAAAATTATTAAAGAATTAAAAATAGTTAAGAGTCTCATGTTAATAACAAAATGGGTGACTTGAAGAAAAATTTAGTTTTTTATTAAAGTTTGCTTATTTAATAATTTGAGATAGCCGGGTCATCTCAATATGTAGTACACACTAAACAAATCTCCGGATATGTTTCCATAAAATTTGGTGTACTGATGATTGGAGGTATTGCGGCAGAAGTGACGATATTTTGTTTATGACATTTCGAAAAATTTTCCCTCTCCCTTATACTTTTCATATAAATCATCAATAATTGTTGTTTTAAAAAACTGT
Source organism: Cantharis rufa (assembly GCA_947369205.1). NCBI lineage: Eukaryota > Metazoa > Arthropoda > Insecta > Coleoptera > Cantharidae > Cantharis > Cantharis rufa. Next base: position 14,169,849 of record OX376309.1, on the reverse strand, counting down.
AAAGAAGTAAAAGCGTGTTGACCGCTTTGCCTCACGATTCTGAGAACGCCTTCTGGATCCACCTTCTGCTTCGTCATCTTCCTCCCTTTCTTTTCATAGATAAGCCAGCTTCAACAACTTGCAATAGTTTTTTTTTTAAGTAGATATCACTAATTTACCAACGACGCTAGTTTACTGGTTATTTTCATCTTTTCCATCTCGTATTTGCGGAAAGACAAATTTGTGTCTTGATTAGGGCCGCCAAAAGAAAATCGAAGCCCGGGGTAGTAACCTATGGGGAGAATGGGAGTCTCGCCGGTTTGGAGTAGCCAGTTAGAAGCAAAATTCTCCCCCCCCCCTCTCTTCGAGTCTAGTATTTATTGATTGGTGTTTGTGATGTCGGATTCATATCGAGGTCTTTAAATAGAAATATGTTTACGTCGATTTGGGAAAACAAAATTTTTTTTTCAAAATTAAAAAAAAAATTTTTTTCAAAATTTTTCAAATTTGTGTTCTAATATGTGGTTGGTTAATAGGTTGAGGTTGAATTGCTGCCTGAATTGGCTAGAGATTCTAGTTCTAGATCTGAAATTATTTTTAAATATAAGCAAGATATTGGCTGAATTTGTAGAGCCGAAAGTCTCGGGGCGCATACCTGTATTATTAATTATGTTTTAAATCTTTTTGTTAGGTTATGAGAACGTCACCACCCTATATAACGGATTAAAAATTAAATAGAGATATAAAATTCGAAATTCTTCTTCTATAATCTATAAATTAACGTAACGTAACACTTAAAAAAGTTCAAAATTTTAAAAACCCCTGACTGTAAAAAAATTCTAAAATAATTAATAATAAAAGCACCTTACTTTAAAAACTTCTGTTCCCTTTAAAAAGAAAAAAATAATTTTTTTTTCTTCATTCAACAACAAATTCTCAGACACTTTACTCGAAAAATTAACTTATCATCATCCCCCCTCTCCGCTACAAAATTTAAACATTAATTTTGAAGTCAGGGGAAACGGAGAATTTTTAATATGGAATGTATAAACAGGTTTCGTAAGTGGAACAAATCTCCGTTTCTCCTGACTTCAAAATTAATGTTTAAATTTTGTAGCGGACGGGGGGGGATGATGATAAGTTAATTTTTCGAGTAAAGTGTTTGAGAATTTGTTGTTGAATGAAGAAGAAAAAATTATGTCTTTCTTTTTCAAGGGAACAGTAGTTTTTAAAGTAAGGTGCTTTTATTATTAATTGTTTTAGAATTTTTTTACAGTCAGCGGTTTTTAAAATTTTTATTTTATTTCACTATTTTTGGAGTATATTTTGTCAAAATGTATAGAGAAAGTAATATATGTTTTAAACCGCTTCGTGATCCAGTCAGCCGATGTGGAACACACAATCAGTGGAACACGGGTTCTGTTCAACGGCATTGCATCTTCCAAGCGTGCCTCGGTCAGTTGTCTGTAAACTGTCGCTTTTCCTTTCTCTATTCCTAGAGAAAAAGCACCATGAAGTGTTCGCCTGTTAACTAATCGGGCTGCGACACCCGTGAAGGCGTCACCTCAACGAATGAAGCTCTCATCAACGGATCCACTGCGGAGCATAACATATCTTGATTTGGTGTACAATAGTTTTAAGCAAAAAGGTCTTGCCGCAACCAGCACCGCCAGTAATGAAGAGCTTCAAAGCGTCAACGCCTTGATCGTTGGCATACACTTCTTGACGAATACGGGCAGTGATTGTGTCGAATAAACGCTTCTGTTCCTCTGACATTCATTCTGCTGACAATCTGAAGAAAGTCTTCTTCTGAGATATTATGGTCCTTCTCATCCTCAAAACCGGTATCTTGGATATCAATGTCCACTAAGTCGGGATCGCAGCCGTCGATCATTGCACCGACAAGATCATCGGGTGGTGGCAAGCATCTGTCATTACCCAAATCTTCGACATTTCCCATCTCTAAAACTTGAGCTATGACTCTGTAACACCCTTCGGTGCTCAGATGCCCTTTTATGTCGGTAGATGATAAACCCCACAGCTATGCTTTGATCTTTTCGATCCACAGATCGAGAGCAGGGTACGTTTGCACGTATCGTGGATTCTTAGGAGCCATTGTATGACAACCACCTGAAAATGAAAATGGAGTTGCCGCTGGACGCCAGTCAACTAAATAAAACCCAACGAGTACAAGAAAAGAAATTTTATTTAATTGACAAAGAAAGAATAGAAAAAAAATAGAAACAACACGTAATGTATAAAAATAACAGTAACAAATAAAAATAATCAAACAAAAACCCTGAGGGGATTCTACAAAAAAAAACTAACAAAGAAAAGAGTTGAAGACTCAGTTGGTTATAAACTTAATTCACAAAACCGTATAGCCAAATCTACCAGCAAAAATGCTGCAAATCAAAGAAAGACACAAAGGTATGTATCACTTGAATATTTTTCAATACGCAAGTAGCAACTTCATAATATACAAAATATCAAACGGAATTTCGATAAGATAACGTAACTTACCCCTCCACAATCGTACCCATCAATATCTACACGCAGAACGCCTTCGTCCGGTAAACCAGCAGCTACCAGACTTCCTTTGGATAGACTTAGTGCTTTCGATTCTGCGGCTAACTATATGGAGAGATCTGAAAACATTAAGCAAACCGAAATACACTTGATAAATTGGATACCAACTACTACCCAGTCTCTAACGATTGAAATGCAACAAAATTGCAGGCAGACTGCAGCAGCTTTGTGAATTGTTGTTAACCTTATAAATCAAAAATCTTGGGCTCTTGCGATTTTAACAAAATCTTGGTGACCTTCATAATCTTCAACATTATATAAAAAAATATAATGTTCCAAATATAAATAATTTTGTAATCTTTCACTTTTTAGAATTACTTTTATAATCAAATGGTTCACAACTATTCCATATAAATATTAATTGGACTTTAGCCAATATCAAAAACGTTTTTCTTTTAACAATTTGCAAAAATACAACCACAACTCGTTCGCGTAGGTTCACAATTATTTTATTATTTCAATCATTAATTAATTGACGTTTGGTCAGCGCCTTCTCTTAAAATAGGTTGGAGGCATGCCGCCATTAGCAAAGGTAATGCTACAACTCGTTGCAATTCTGGTTCAACGTGTTGGAACTGTTCTACATTTCCTCCTTGTTGCAGAGGTCGCAGACGTTTTCGTTGAGCAAGAAAAGCTGCTTCAGCACTGTCGTAATCTTCGATCAAATCTTGCTCATTCCTGAAGGGTAACTGTGAAACCAGGTAACTATAGAAGTAACCTTTTCTATCAGCCGTTTGTGAGTAATACCTAGTTCTCAACACGGCTTTTCGGGATCGCAGTTTCATTTTGGTGCCGTTTAGTAGTGTTAGATATGATTCGCGACGGACCGGAGGTTCATCCATATCATAAGCTTCGGCATCTCTTTTTTCTTCATCATCATTCTGAAGCCGTGTAGTGTGGTCGTAGCTAACAGCAAATTCGGCTAAGCTAAGGTTTTCCAAATTCAATTCTTCCACCATAACGATTGGCGGGATTTGCTTGAGTCTTTTTAATACAGAGGATTGTGCAGGGGCGAGTGCATAAATTTTGGGGTTTGGGGGGGGGGGGTGAAGAGATAGTTTTCTGAGATAGAATTTCTTCTCATGAGTGAAAATTGTATTTGACCAGCCAGGAACACTCCCCTGGTCTTTACAAACATGCTGTCAAAAATTTACGTCGCTACCTGTAACCGTTCGGGAGATATGGTGACACAAATATATATATATATATATGTTACCGACAATTTGCGAAATCCGGCAATTTGCAAAATGCCTAGGTAATCTGCAAACCGACTAAGTCGTCAGCTAATATGCAAATTCACTAGTACTTTAGGAAATCTGCAAAATGGCTACGGTGTTTCAGGCAATTTGCAAATTGTCTATATTGTTAGTTAAGGCGCTGCTATTCCTATTCTGTAAAATATTGTTGGTGAAAACCGCAAAGTTCAAGAAAAGATAGATGTATATAAAGGTAATTGATGATGTGTTGTACAATTATATTGACGTGTAATAGAAGAAATTTCTTATGGATAGAGATTTGTTCTATATCTCGCCTAAGTTTATAAACAACATATCAGATTCTATGCTGAGGTATCATTTTTGTATAAACTCAACTTCATTTCTAATATTATAAAATAGGTGTTACTATAAGGTTTAATACTATTGAAAATTTGATGGTCCAGTTATTAATTGGAATCAAAATGCAGAGGAAGAATTATTAAATGTAAATTATTAAGTAATCAGAAAAAGTAAACACTATAATTGTTACAAAAATATAACATAAAATTGACAAAGAATTTGTGCGTTTAAAATGACTAATGGTACTAACTAAATTTACATACAGTTACTCACAAAAATATTCGGACACTTCGTAATTTCGTAAGAAATTCCTTATATTTTATTTATTTAAAAAGATACCAACTAATTTTAATAAAATTTAATAAGCTATATATTAAGGTTGTCCAAAACACAAAAAAATTTGAAAAAAAAGTATGCATACAAAGCTTATAAGGCTTTAAACATAATGTAGGTAAAACCAACGCAACAAAAATATTCGGACGCCTTATAGAAAAGTGCTGATTATTAAAGATATTTATAAAAAAAAAAGTTTTTTTAATATTTAGTGGCATAACCTTTTTGTCTTATAACATCCTGTAAACGTTTGGGCATGTTACTAATGATTTTTTGCAAATAATCCTTACTAATGACACTCCATTCTGCTTGAAGTCTTTGTTTAAGTTCAGTTTTCGATTTTATGGGGGTTAATCGAATTTTTCGGTCCAATTCGTCCCATAAGTTTTCAATGGGATTTAAGTCTGGGGATTGGGGAGGGGGGTGCAACACTTTAGGGCACTTATATAGAAGATATTCTTGCACTAGTCTTGCTTTATGCTTGGGATCATTGTCTTCATAGTATTTAAAACTATCTTTGATACCCATATGTCCATAATACCTTCGATAAAATCTAAATTACCCACACCTTTAGTTGATATAGAGCCCCACACCATTACACTACCACCACCGTGTTTTACTGTACCACATAAATTATTAATATTTAGTTCAGTATTTGGTTTTCGCCATACCATTACTCGACCATCTGAACCAGAAATGTTGTACTTACTCTCATCTGCGAAAATGACATCGTTCCACCACGTAATGTCTTTATATTTAAATTCATTTGCATATTTTAGTCTTTTCTTTCTATTGATCTCACTAATGAACGGTTTTTTCCTAGCTATTCGACCGTTGTATCCATTATTTTTTAGAACCCTTCGAATGGTTTGGGGGTGTACTTGCTTTCCAATTTCTTGTAAAACTGCTGTCGCTATTTTAGGAGCACTTAGTCGCGAGTTTTTTTTAATCTCTTTTACTATCCTAGATTCATCTTTAGGATTTAAAATTTTTGGACGGCCAGTTTGCGAGCGAAATTCGATTCGATCTTCGTTTTTATACCGGCAGACGATGTCTCCCACAGTACTCTTACTTAAATTTAATAATTCACTAATTTCGCGATAAGATTTTCCCTTCTCGCGATAGTAAATAACTAATTGTCTTAAATCAAAATTTGTATTGGGTTTTTTACGGCCCATTTTTTAAATTTACTTGTGGAAATTTACAAGTTGCACCTAAGATGATTACTAGAATAATACTACTGCAGTGCACAAAGAAATACTGCAATTTAATACTTCTGAGGCGCCATTCTCTGATAAAATTGCTGAACGTCCGAATATTTTTGTTGCGTAGGTTTTACCTACTATTATGTTTAAAGCCTTATAAATTATAAGCTTTGTATGCATACTTTTTTTTTCAAATTTTTTTGTGTTTTGGACAACCTTAATATATAGCTTATTAAATTTTATTAAAATTAGTTGGTACCTTTTTAAATAAATAAAATATAACGAATTTCTTGCGATATTACGAAGTGTCCGAATATTTTTGTGAGTAACTGCAGCAACTACAGCATGTAAATCAACTTTTTCAAGTTTGAGTTATTATTAATATTATTATTATTAATAAAAAAATTAAATTTGCTAAAATTATACATGACCATGTAAAATTAAACAAAAACCATCCATATTATTATCAAGTACAGGGACAACTTAATATTACAAATCGTGAATATTGCGCGTTTGTAATCTGGACTCCTTATGGATTGGAACGGGATATTATATATAAAGATGAAAACTTTTGGGAAAAAATGGTCGTTTCATTAAAAACATTTTTATTTTAAGTGCGTACTACCCGAATTAATTGATCCACAACATCCGAAAAAATTAAAAATTAAGGATTTGAGAATTAAACCTAGTATCCAATCTACGGTTACTGATTGATTGTACTGATTAAACTGAGTAAATACCTTATACATAATAGTAAATACAATCTTTAAACGAAGTGATAATGTAGTTATTAGTGTATTAATTATGACGTATGTATATTAGTTGAGTTTTTAGTGTGTAAATACAGTACAATTTTATGTGTTAGTAATTAGTTAAAATAAAATAATTGACTAATAAGTACAGAAAGAGTATGAGTATTGGCTGCAAAATTAAACTGTACCTAGTTGGATTTGGATCAAAAGCTAGATTTTTTAATGACAAGATTATTTTGTGAATTTTAATGGCGACTCAAAAATAAACAAACTGCGGTAATACAATAAATTTTACTTTAATTAACAGGCACGTAACTACGGGGGGGGGGGGGGGGGCATGGCCCACCTAAAAGTTGTGCTGGCCCACCCTTGTGCCCACCCTGGCAAATGAAGATTTTCGTTCCAATAATTTCGTGATTTATTTCTGACTAATTAAGTTTAAAATGTTTTACATACGCATTTTTAAGATAATCGCATTATTGCACTATTTTTTGTTATTGGTCACGTACATTACTTTTATTTTCTTGGCCCCCTTAAAAATAACTGAGCCCGGCTTCGGCCCACTTAGTCTAACAGGGCTAGTTCCGTGCCTGTTAATTAACCTAATTTAAAATGCAAATTTTTCCTAAAATTATGTAAAAATGGACGTAAAAAGATGTATACGTATGTACCCATCTTTTATTTTTTTAAAGATTTTTAAAAAGTTATCTTTAAGTAAAATGTTACCATCTTTGGCCCAGGTCGTTTTTGACAAACATTCAAATTGGTTTGTGTAAATTTTAAGAAATTACTTTCTAGCATTTTGTTGTAAGATACCTAATCGTGTGTTATTATAAATGTAATCAACACGCCAGGAACTCAATACCATGTTTACTTTTTCCAACTGGTCTGAACGATGTGCATTTGAAATAAAACTTGCTTTACCCCTACAATATATGCAATTGTATGGAGAAAAATTGTAAAACAGTACATTTCGTCGTGCAATTTACTGCTCGATTAATGACCAAAAAATTTTAATTTTTTTTATAGCAACAGGTAAAGGTTTATTCTATTTCGATAAGTAATTTTTTTGTTGTAACTTATATTAATTATAATACATAAGCGCTGAATGTTGTACATATTTAAAGACGTTATTGCATAAAAAGCCGTTGTATTTTTAAAATTTTAATCTTTTATCGAAACAGTTTAATGATTTACCTAATTAATATTTTTTGAATCATTTAAAAATATTTATTATTAACGGAATAAATGGAACTTTTCCAAAACACTGTGTTAAATGCTGCAATAGTGGCGCCTTAATGTGCTTTTTGAGTATGTAACAAACTCACATTGACTAGGCAATGTAAAAAGCGATATTTTAAATAGATAATTTTAAAAGAACCATTTACAATTACAATTTTAATTTTATTTTTTTTATTTTTTATTTAATTACATTTTATTTTACAATAAAAACTATAAACCTATAAACATTAGGTTACTTATTTTTACATGGATTAGAAAAGTGACAGCGACTATTACACATTATTCCATTTTTCAGGCATTTGCATGATTTATTTATGCACTTCTTTGTACAATTACATTTCAACATTCCCTAATTTCGTCTGCAGGTACATCTTCTGCATGTATAAAGTTTTGTGTCACCGGTTCAAATTCATTTCGACTGTAGCATTTCTGAAGAACTCCTGCTCTAGTGCCAATTTTATAAAATCCCTCTTCTTCGCCAAGAACTACACCTAACATATTCCTTGGATCTATTCAATCTGTTCTGTTATACATGCAGAAGATGTACCTGCAGACGAAATTAGGGAATGTTGAAATGTAATTGTACAAAGAAGTGCATAAATAAATCATGCAAATGCCTGAAAAATGGAATAATGTGTAATAGTCGCTGTCACTTTTCTAATCCATGTAAAAATAAGTAACCTAATGTTTATAGGTTTATAGTTTTTATTGTAAAATAAAATGTAATTAAATAAAAAATAAAAAAAATAAAATTAAAATTGTAAAATGTTCAACGAGCTATGTTTTAATAAATGGTTCTTTTAAAATTTTCTATTTAAAATATCGCTTTTTACATTGCCTAGTCAATGTGAGTTTGTTACATACTCAAAAAGCACATTAACTAACAATATAGACAATTTGCAAATTGCCTGAAACACCGTAGCCATTTTGCAGATTTCCTAAAGTACTAGTGAATTTGCATATTAGCTGACGACTTAGTCGGTTTGCAGATTACCTAGGCATTTTGCAAATTGCCGGATTTCGCAAATTGTCGGTAACATATATATATATTGTCGTGTTCAAAATTAATTGAATGGGGGTTGATTATAATAATTGTTTAATTTTGTCAATAAATTTCGTGTTGTTAATTTTTAATCGTCCGGTATATTTGAATTATTATTTATAATGTTAAGTTGGTAGTATTTGTGTTAAGGTTCATTATTGTAAAATATGTAGGTATGCTTTTTGATGGCCGATTGCCTAGAGAACGGACTTGAGTTTGTCCGTTCCAAAATTAATTTAACAAAAGTTGCATTTAATTTAAATAAAGTTTTGATTTTTTAAATTTTTCAAGAGAGTGTTATTAATTGGAGTTACCAAATATTAAAATTTATATAAAGTAACATTGCAATATATACAAAAGAGATTACAATATAAATTTAAATTGCAATAAAAAATTAGAACTATTTAACTTTCTTTTAAATTTTTATCTGTATCGCTTGGTGATGATTTCTCTTTCACTACCTGTTTTGATTGTTCTAATTGTGGTGTAGCGGTAGAAGTAGAGGTAAACTTGTAGCTGTTGCAGTAGTGGTAGTGATAGTAGATGAAATTTCACTAATCTTTACTTAATTGGGATTATTATACGGAATAGGATACCCGGGTCTGAATTGATGATGCCTACCCATTGGTGGTGGTAGAACGCCTCGTGGAAAAAACGCAGGTCTTCCAAATGGTGCGGGGATCTAAAATCCTTCGGGCCCATAGTAACTAAAGTCAGGCATCATATGTTGCTACAATCTACGCCGTTTGTCCGAGGAACTAGAATACTTATGATAGTTTTTACTGCTTGGAGATCTACTTCTGGGCCTATCATAATATTTATCTTTACGATATGGAGACGGACTATCACGAGATTTTGTCTAATGTGAAGAACTTGATTTGTGGGGCGATCTGCTGTATCGACGAGATGGAGGTGACAGACTTGATTTTTTGTAGTGATCTGATCTACCATAACCACCTTGACTGGAATGAACTCGATTGTAAGGCAAATCGTTGTGCCTTTTGGAATGTGGTGACGGAGTTCGCTTCTTTTGGTAAGGTATCTACTCCTTTTTGCGTGTATGGTGATCTGCTATATCTTTTTGAATTTGGCGACAATCAAAATGATTTGATTTCAAAATCCTTGCAGCTACGAACTCCTACGATCCAAGTGATGATGGTGAAAATGGTTGATTGAAAGTTCTTGAGATATTTCTTTCTTGAGGTTTTATTTAAATTCTTAATCTTGATGTTATTTTTAAATCTTTAAGTTGCTTTTCACGTATTATAAAAAAGTTTAACAACAGTAGAACCACTGCTACACATTTAAAATTATTTGAAAACACCAAAGAAAACAAACAAGAGTTAATTTTTGGTTCTTGATCAAATCACTTCCAGAATTCATGTTGTAACTTCTAATATACTTATCACTAGAGTCCGGATTTGTAGCTAAAATGCTTTTCCTGACAATTCGAAGCAGCTCAAAAATTTTAAATAATCTAAGCGATTTATCAAAAAAGGATCCATTTGGCACCATGTTTTATATGCTTTTTTTGCTTTTTTTTTAATTATTATGCTTTTTGTGCTTTTTTTAGGCTTCTATACAACGTATAGGAAGAAGCCTTATGATCTAGCTCCGTGTCCGTCTGTCCGCATAATTCAAAACCAATCAGAACGCACGTTCTTAAAACAATTTTACTTCATATAGAATATTTTTAGATTGGTATTAATTATTCAGATTATTTACATATATATTTTTTAATCCGATATTCTTATTTTGTATTTTTAGAGTAGGTATTTTACGTGTTTCTAATACGGTATTCGGTACGTGTTTCGGGTATTTTAATATTTCATTATGAATTGTGTTTTATTTGTGGTTTGTAAATTGCAAATATTTACCTATAAAGGTCGAAATAAAAAAAAAATATTAAAATGTTAGCGTTTTCCTTATATAGTAAAAAAATCTACCTAATTAAAAGATTAAGGCATTAAAAATTGGAATAAAATAAAGCCCAAATAATTTAACCTACCGAAAAAGTAGATGTATAGAAGCCTAAGAACTGTCGCAAAAGCGAGTTCCACCTTGTTTTTAATTAACTTGATGCTTTTTTTTATTAAATTGATGCTTTTTTTGGTAATATTTGATGCTTTTTTAAGCACTTTTTTTTTTAATTTTTATGCTTTTTTATCCGGACTCTACTTATCACGTTCTGCTGCACTGTATTTGCTCCTCCTGGGTGAATGATGTGTTTGTATGTAACTGCATGTGTTCTATGAGCCGCGAGGAGTGTTTCTAAACCACAATAACAACACGTGGCAATTTTTGCTACTTTATTTAACATATTTTGAACCACCTTCACATTGATATTTATTAAACATGTTTTACCATTAAACCATTCAAATACATCGTTGACACTATTTTGCAATGTAATACATTAACCAACATGTAAATAATAATAAACGGCACTCGAACAGAAACAAAAAGTTTCAAGTTTAATGAAAACGTTTCCGTTTAGTGTTTCTTTTTCCTTTGGAGTTTTTACTGGACAATTTTCGTTTCCTTCCTTAACCTGTAATTTCGTCTCCCAACGTTCCCATCGTAGTCAACTGCTTTTGCATTTGCTTCTCTGCTTTTCTGACAGGCAAACGGGTCAAATATTCTTCTTCGTATTCTTGTTTTTCCCGTTGTTCTTTAACTGCATTTTGTTGAGCTCTGTTACTTTGAGAAACCTCCACCGGAGCATCTAAATAATCTCTTAAATCGTCCAAAATTGCGGCAGATAAAGCCAACTTTTTCTTTTTCTTCTGAGCGTTTTTGTTGAGCTTGTAAAAGCCATAAGAATTTCAAGATCATTAGGATCTAGACTTAACCCTCGTCTTAGCGTATAAATCGCCTTACAGTTCTAAAAGCATTTAATTAAGTTTTGTTAAAATACTTTTAAAAGCTACTCAGTACTTCTGCATTTTCGGCCCGAGCAATCAACTTCCATGGCAAGTTTAAAGTATTTAACTGCGCAAGGTATGTTTTCATTGGGTAAAAATTCTGTCTCGACTGTTAGAATATGACCAAAAGATTCTTTCTTTAGGTTGTCACCTTCATTTAAATTATCCTGGTGAAGCATAGGGGTGTGTAATAAAGCGTTGTCACTTTTATTTTTTTTAATTATTATTTTTACCTCATTTCAGATACTTAATTGCAATTTTCCCGCACTACTGCGTTTCTGAATTAATAAATCGGGTTTTTGACCCACCCTAATGCGTAAATACATCATAAAAGTAAACGTCAAACTTAATTGAAAATTTTGCCAATGTTAAAACCATTATCGTAACTTATAAACTACAACCAGTGCAGTGGCGTCATTATCAATTCTACTAGCAGTCGCTAATTTCCATAGTTTTCAAATTTCAAAGTAAACCTTTAAAAAAAATTATAAAAAATAATATAAATATCTCAATTAAAACTTAATTTAAAAAAAAATTTGATACAAACACCCAATTGACGGCGATTTTACTTACGATATACACTATATAGCTATATACAAAATAACATTATTTCTTCAAAAATTTTAAATTGCCGCTATCGGGCATCAGGATTTGTTCTAGGTGAAAAAAGTACGAGTTTCCACATTTTGTATGAACAATTATATTTAATTATATAAAAATAGAATTCTAGAACATGAGCCCGGCATTCATCCTGATTTGAAATTTATTCAATAAGATACAAGACAAAAAAGAAAAGAGAAAATGCACCACTTAAATGGGTGGATACAAGGTTCTGGTTTTAAACGCTCGTATTATTTTGGCTTTATTCTCAAAGTTCAGTCCTGAAAGAGTTATTAATTCTAAATTCAATAAAATTTTTTCTAATTTTTAAGATTTTGTGTACCCGATTATTCTAGCACTATATGAATTATTATTTATACAGGATAAACCATCATTAAATAAATTTCTGAACAATTTTAAAATACAATGTAATAACAAAAATTCTATACATGCTAAGAGTTTTTATCGATTTGTTTTGTTGTGTATGAGACTCAACAATAGGGTACTTACATAAATATGTTCGAAATTTATGAAAAAAATTATCCCTTTGATGTCATAAGTTATCGAAATTTTTTTTACTCCAACTAAAGTAATAAGAATAAAACATAAAGTTAATTGATTATTGTGAGATTCACTAGAAAATTATACAGTTTACCAATATTATAAAGATAAATTTGTCAAAAAACTTGTTTTATTCAGATTTTAAAGATATTTTCCTACACAAAAAAAAGAATTTTTAAATTTTTATTTTGTGGGAAAAAGGTCATACTTAAATTGACATTAAACAATATCAATAGTATCACTCCCCCTCGGTGATACCAAAGCTTAATTAAACAAGGTGGAACTCGGATGACCGTAGTTCTTAGGCTTCTATACTGCTATCTTCCTGGGTTAAACTTGAAAAATATAGATTAGAATATAAGGTAGATACAGACAAATTCTAAATAAAGCCCGCATTATAAATAAAGCCCGGTGTAACCGGGAATTTTTACCCCCTTTTATTTTACCCCCGGGGGTAAAAATTCCCTAGTGAAATTTTACCCCCCCGGTAAAAATTCCCTAGTGAAATTTTACCCCCGGTAAATATTCCCTAGAGAAATTTTACCCCCGGTAAATATTCCCTAGAGAAATTTTACCCCCCAGTAAAAAATGATTAGGGGGTAAAATTTCACTAGGGAATTTTTACCGGGGGGTAAAAAAGCTCAAAATATTCTTAGTGAATTTTTACCCCCTTAAGAAATTTTATAGGTAAATAAGAATTTTTATATCTGTTTATGTATCAAATTCCATAATATTTTACTGCGAAATGCTAAAGTATCTTCCTCAGTCAGATATTGGAACAATGAAATAGGATAATTTAAAAGTTTAACACAAAATTTATTTAAAACTTACATTTTCTTATACATTTTTTTTTACCGAAACTACCACTTCAAAATGATTTGAATTTTTATGGTTCAAATATATTGCCAGATTTTTATAATTGGGTTCATCGGAAAGGTGCATTGAACTTGGAAACCTTAGCCACGCTGGATTTTTTGACAATTGAGTAAAGGAATATATATCGGCTCCTAGGAGTGCTGCAGTGAAAAGCATCTCAACATCTGTTGCCCAAATTGCATTTTCGTCCATTTTTGTTATATTCAGGTAATTCTTAACACCAGAAAACAGATCAACTTCTTGATTTTGAGTTTTCATAAATTCGGTAATTATCTTTCGTACTTCCTGGTGGTGATCTTCACTTCCGGTAATGCATAAAGATATGCACCTAAAAAAACAGTTACCGTCTGCCTTGACGTCTATAACTGTATAAGGCGAATGGAGCAACGAGTTTTTTGATTTCGCAAAGTCGGAATTATTCTCAAATGAAAGTCCAAGCTTCTCACAAAGTCGTTTTTGCCAAATGTTATTTATGGGACAGAAACGAAATTTTGATTTTTCCGTTATGCAGTTAATTTCTTCAACAGATAATTCATGTTCTTCATTTTCGCCATTTTTTTCTTGAGATCCATTGTCGTGGTAATGTTTTAAATTACTGATGGGATACCCTTTTTTTAAAGATTTTCCCACTTTCGACCGTAAAACGCAGTTGCCATTGCTCAGAATTTTCTCTATGGCGTACGGTCCTGTATAGGGTGCTTTTGTCCAACCACCTTTGCGATCATCTCGTCTGCAATTTCGTACCAGTACCGATTCTCCAACTTGAAATTTCACTGCATTTGCACGACGCTTATCATAAGAAGTTTTTTGTTTTTCTTGACTTTCCTTTATATTTTCAGCGGTCTTGTGAAATACACACTTTTGAATTTCTAACATTTTTGAAAGATTTTTTTCAAAATCATTTTGATTGAATAAATTATCTTCCATTTCATAATCTATTTTTTTTGTCACTTCAACGTCGTCAACGTCCATTCCAAATAACTCATTTTCCATTCGGTTAATTTCGTTCATTTCGTCTATTTCGTTCATTTCGTCCATTTTGTTCATATCCTCCATCTTCCTTCCATCCATTTCAATATCAACAGGAAGTTTTGGCTCTCTGTTATATAGCAGGAAAAAAGGTGAAAATTTTGTGGATTCATGACGTGCGGTACGATGCGCAAAAAGAACTCCGTCAATTACATCTGGCCATTTGCTTACATTTTCTTCTTTATAGAGTGTTTTAAGAAGTTTATTTTTAATTGTTCTATTTTGTCTTTCAACAAGTCCATTGCTTTGCGGGTGATATGCAGACGTTACCCGTTGCTGCGTTCCCGTTAACATAAGGAGATGATTAGAGACTTGGTTAACAAATTCCCTACCTTGGTCGTTTATTTGTATCGACATACACGAATGTCTGCAAACAAGTTCAAATAAAAATCGAGCAACAACTTCGGCAGTTTTATTTTTTATTGCCTTGATTTCGGACCACTTACTAAAGTAATCAATTGCTACAACGATATATTTAAATCCATCTACTTCGGGAAGTGTAGCTAAATCTATTCCAATTTGTTTCATAACTTCTGTTGGTATTGGCACTGGTCGGAGTTCAGGAACAGCTTTTAAAACGGCTGGATTTATTTTTTGACAAATATCGCAATGCTTAATAAAGTTTACCGTGTCCGTGTATATAGTTTGCCAATAATATCTACGTTCGATAATTGATATTGAAGCGTCTCTCCCACGATGAGATGATAGCGATATCGATTCAACGCTTGAGTCTGTACCTTGGTGAACCATTGATATTATTTTCTTTCTTTCTTCCAAATCTACTATTACTGGCAACCACCGATGTTCTGCATCACCGCTCGTGGTTCTTTCACTAATTTTAATTGTCTTTTTGTATAATAAAGTTTCGTTCTCCATTGTATAAGGTTTACATTGTTTTCGAAAATTAGACTTTTCATTTTTTCCTTTGATATGTTGAGGATACGTTTTGTTAGTTAAAAATTGCTTAACCATATTTAAATCCAAAGCGATGTACTTTGATGATTTGGCGATTGCAGCTTTATCTTCGTTGCTGTATTCATCACTTTCTCGTGGATTAAACATTTTGTTTTGATTTTGAGGATTTATTTTGATAATAATATAAAATATGCTGGCTTGATTATTATTTTTCTGGTTTGATATCTCGATTTCTTGTGTCTCACTTACCTTATATAAAAATTATAATTATAATATCGCGGTTGGTATAACTACATTTCGTCGTTGACAGGGCCGATTTATCCATTAGGCAAGAAAGGCAGCTGCCTAGGGTGGCAGTCTTTTAGGGGCGGCAAAAATACTAATTAATTCTATTTTTTATTTATTTTTATTCTTCCAAAATCTGAGAAAGATATTTTAGCATCTCAGAATAAAATATAATCGAATTTAATACATAAACACTAGTAAAAATTCTGATTTACCTATAAAATTTCTTAAGGGGGTAAAAATTCACTGAGGTTATTTTGAACTTTTTTACCCCCCGGTAAAAATTCTCTAGGGAAATTTTACCCCCAGTAAAAAATGATTAGGGGGTAAAATTTCACTAGGGAATTTTTACCGGGGGGTAAAATTTCACTAGGGAATTTTTACCGGGGGGTAAAATTTCACTGGGGTAAAAATTCCCGGTTACACCGGATTATCCGATAATTATTTTGTAAGTTGGTAATATAGTTTCAATATTATTAAAATTATTAGCTACTAGCTGACCCGGCGAACTTCGTATCGCCTCAGAACTTGAACCATATAAATTATTTGTAAAATTCTAGAACATCGTACCGCCTCAGAATTAATATACCAAGTGACTCGGCGAACGTTCTGCCATATAAATTATAGCTGGATACCCGGCTTCGCCCGGGGTCTCATTATAAATATAATGCTTTGCTTTAGTCTGAGTACTCCAATGATTTCCAGTCTTGCTTTCCGCTGCTGATTTATTTGTGAAGCTCAAAATACCTTTTTAGGTGCATTTCGCCCCCCCCCATTTCGAATTTTGGATCCAAAATAGTCTAAATCGTTTGTACCTTCCTTATTTTCGTTTGTACCAGTTTTGATTTTGAAATATTTCAAATTTTCTAATAATGACATTCTGCTAAATGTCCTTAGCCCCTCCCCCCGGATTTTAAATTGAAATAAAACAAAAATATTTGTCTGAAAAATGTACAAAATGGGTACAAACAAAAATAATGAAGGTACAAACAGGTACAAACGATTTAGACTATTTTGGATCCAAAATTCGAAATTTGGGGGTAGACTGGCGAAATGCACCTTTTTGGGGGGGGGGGGAAATTACGGGAATCTCGTTAATCGGTCACTTTTCCTTCAACTTTTTTAACATTTTCTTGCACTAAAACATTTTTCAAGTCCTACTGAGTATGTGTTCCAAATTTGGTTGAAATCGGTCGAAGGGTCTAGAAGTGTATAGCGAACAAACATACACACAAGCTCTTTTATATACTTCACGTTCTTCCTCCATTTCAGCAGCTCTAGACGTTGAAGCTCTATTGCGGTTTTGTGAAAGCCGAGCTTCACGTTCTTCCTCCGTTTCAGCAGCTCTTTTTTCCCTGAGTTTCTTAGCCTTTGATGATTTATTTCCAACAGCTGCTTTTTTTGGTGGCATTGAATGTATTTTATCTAAGATGAGTTTAACAATCTAACAAAGTAGTCTCTATGTTCACAGAAACTTTTACATTTGTACTGAAAGGGTAATGTCCTATATAGGGAAATTAATCCAATTATCCGTTGATCCGTCGATCCGTCGATCTGTTGATCCGATGAATAGGCACTATTTGCCACATATTTTATTAAAGTTTGTTGAAAGCCGTTCTAAAGTAGCCTATCTTCTTCGCAGCATCGTAATTAGCTTATACACCAAATTTCATAAAGATTGGTCAAGCGGTCTAGGAGTCTATAAGGAACATACATACATACATACATACATACATCCATTTTTATATATATAGATAGATAGATATAGTTTTAAACAAATGTAATTATCGAAGATTAGCTAAGAAATAAATAATAATTAATAAATATTCTTGACAAAGGGAACATTCGTTCCCGAAAGCTCGAAAATAATTTATTGTTTTAATGGTTTTCTTAGCTAATCTTCGATAATTACATTTGTGTAATATAGTTTCAGTATATAAGAAGATTGCAAATACGTGTTCACCCGTCCGTCTGCACGTTTCAAATTTCAGAACTATTTCAATAGTTTAAAAACTGTACCGGAATAATTCTTAAAGTTGAAACATGCGGACGGACGGACAGACAGATACAGAGCCAGATCATAAGGCTTCTTTCTATACGATGTATAGAAGCCTAAAATGTTGCACAATACTGTATTCATGATAAGAGCTAACATACGTTGTTCAAAGACTGTTCTCTCGGTAGTGTTAATGTCACAACTTTTATTTTATGTTTCCTTTCAATAATCAATCACGTATAAATAACTGATTAAGAAAAAAAACAAAAAAATTTGCATAAAATTGTTTTTGTGCAGTTATCCCATTGTCTAATCTTAATTACAACTGGAAAAAGTGTAGATCATAAAATGATGCCTCATCCTGTATATCAAAAATTAAATAAAAAATTACCTCTGTCTCCCGCTATGACTGCCAGAGTAACGACGAATCCTAGAAAAATCGTCACAAGAATTTCCTGATACATGAACGGTGCTAATATGGCTTTCTGAAACACTGTAGTTACGATTTTTTTGGTGCCATTGAGAACGACCACCGCCTTGATGGCCTTTCAGCATTTCATTTATTTGCGGCTAAAAAAAAATTATAAAATTATAATTACACTTTCATTATTCATTGACAATGACATGCATATTCAAAATAATATAGAATAAAGCAATATGTGTTTCTTGACCATAAGAAAACATTTTTCAAACCTCATAATCTAACTTTCTAAAAACCAATACATTGATGCTATTATTTTTTAAATAGTTGAGTCAACTCCATAACTATTAAAAGTGTTATTAAAGCTATGCAAGGTGTGACAGAAACAACAAATTATCATTGAAAACAAAATAATAGAAACAAGGTGGAACTCGCTTTTGCGACAGTTCTTAGGCTTCTATACATCTACTTTTTCGGTAGATTAAATTATTTGGGCTTTATTTTATTCCAATTTTTAATGCCTTAATCTTTTAATTAGGTAGATTTTTTTACTATATAAGGAAAACGCTAACATTTTAATATTTTTTTTTATTTCGACCTTTATAGGTAAATATTTGCAATTTACAAACCACAAATAAAACACAATTCATAATGAAATATTAAAATACCCGAAACACGTACCGAATACCGTATTAGAAACACGTAAAATACCTACTCTAAAAATACAAAATAAGAATATCGGATTAAAAAATATATATGTAAATAATCTGAATAATTAATACCAATCTAAAAATATTCTATATGAAGTAAAATTGTTTTAAGAACGTGCGTTCTGATTGGTTTTGAATTATGCGGACAGACGGACAGACGGGCAGACGGACACGGAGCTAGATCATAAGGCTTCTTCCTATACGTTGTATAGAAGCCTAAAACCAAAACATTTTCTAATTTTCTTCAGTTTATGCAAAGAAAAGCAATTTTTCAAAATTTAAAAGACAATGTTTCTCGTCACACCTTTTCGTTTAAAATTTTACCTCAACCACACGAAAATCTGCAATGATCTTAAACCTGGATACATATTGTTTAAGAGTTGGATTAACTATTAAATCTTTAGTAAATTTATAGTATTTTAAGAAAGCCCAGAATTTTTCCAATCCATACAGTTGTCCAGTTTCATAATCGCGCATAGTTTCTTTTTCAAACTCATGATAAAGTTGAGGCCTAAATTTTGTTTCTAATCCATAAGAATAAAATCTAAATAAGCATTCGAGTGCGTAACGATAACCTTTTTCTGCATCTTCAACGGCAAGATTTCTGAATTCATCATACATCGCTGCATTATAATGTTCTCTCAGAAAAAATGATCAAAATCGGAATAGAGTGTTCATTTCACTGGAATTTTCTGGCCGAGCGATTCCAAGTCTCATCAACTTCCATGGCAAGTTTAAAGTATTTAACTGCGCAAGGTATGTTTCTATTGGGTAAAAATTCTGTCTCGACTGTTGGAAGATGACCAAAAGATTCTTCCCTTAGTTTGTTACCTTCATTTAAATTATCCTGGTGAAGCATATACTTCTACCTATACTATACTTCTATACTTATACTTCAACCCGTAGGTTGCAAACCCGGGTTTGTACTAAAGCGTTTTCACTTTGCCTACGTACTTGCCGATTCAAAATCAATAAAAAATTGATGGATGCCTCCCTAAAAAAAGAAAAATTTAATTTATTTCTTTGTGAAAATTGAGTTACATTACTTGAACTCTTTTCTATTCATCCAGAGGTAAGCCCAATGTTGCATTCGGCGTGTAAAAAATCCGAGTCTACACTAAGAGCATGGTTGAAAAGGTTAATTGCTTCTTCGTGTTTACACATTCTTCCCAAGGTACTACCTATTCGATTCCATAGCATTAGGTCTTGTGGTTTCGCTTGAAGAGATGAGCAGAAACAAGCGACTGCTTTATTATAATTCCGATTTATAATCAATAAAAGACCCAGAACGCTCTGCACTTGGTAATCGTGATCGATAGGACGCCGCTGTGCCGCTTTGATAAACATACTTACTAATGCTTTGTGGAATGCCTTGATGGTAAACCAATTAGGAGTGTTAGTCAAAATTGCATCTTAAATTGTACATCCCGTTATTCACGCCATTTCACTAACTCCTTCTGGGTTGTCCTCTCTTTCTTTTCTCCGGCGGAGTGACACCTTCTTTTTTAACAATCTCCAATTTACACTATATCAAGATTCTGTGGTTCTAACTTTAACCCTAGGCTTAGCTACAATGATGCCTAGTAGCTTCCAGGCTTCCACACAGGCTTCATCTAGATAGATAGCCCTTTAGAAGCATAAGATTGCCTCAGCTCTCTCTCCCTTGGCAAAGTGCAATTTTCCCATTTGTAATTCAGTAATTTTCTTCGTATGTTGACGCGCTCATAGTAGTAATAGTTTTAAAACTAGTATTTTTCTTTCTTTTTGGATTTCTTTCTGCCTTCTATTTTGAAACCATACTTTGACATTGCGTTTTGTCAGTTGCAATTTCTCTCGGCCAATTCCTCCTTTTGTTTAATTAAAAGGTCGACAAAGTAAATTTATACTTTACTGCCCCACACGGAGGCAGATGAAATAAAAGGAGTGAAAGTGAAAGATATAGTCATTCTATCGTCCTGTACCTCTATGATTAGGTTTCCATCATCGGAATTATTTATACTTTCTATATCTATTACTTCTACTTTTTCGTCGATATTTCCTCTAAAAATAAAATTGTATTATTGAAATTAAAACACAAAAACAAATATTCTAACCACTTCTTGACTCTTGTTCTAGTATTTTTTTACCTTTTTAAATTATTGCAGTGCGTTTGCAATCCGCAACTTTATCATAATCTTTAGAAATAGTATATAAGTTTCCTATCATTATTTGCAGATCAGCGTCAGCTTTTATAGGATTTTCTTGCTCTGCTTTTAAAAATATGTTTTTGACGCTGTTGAGTAGACTTTCGTCTAATTCTGCGGTTTCTTTATCGTCAATTGTAAAATCAGATGGATAATGTGCTTTTCAGAAAATCCGAAAAAGGATTTATTATTTTTCAACTAATTAAATACCGATTGACAAGCTTGATATTTGCATTTATAAACATTATAGATATTAAAGTTAAAATGGACGCCTTCATAACAATTTGGTTGTAATTGTAAGTACCTACTGCTTTAGAGCTGAGATTGCTTTGTCATCCTAAAATAATTAAAATAGAAAAATAATACCTGTTACTAATTGATTAAATTTAAATTAATAATACCTTGTCATTCACAAAGCTTTACTTAATTTTAGCCAGGTTCGGAGTCGCCTTGTTTCTTCGCAAGGCTTTCTCGAAGTATAATATAGCTTCAGAGTAGCTTCAGAGTATTGTTACAAGCTATTTTGCCTTTTTCGGAAGATTCTAATTCACCTTCCTAAGGATTTTTTTCCGTATACGAATACTCCTTTGCTTGAATTAGATGTTCTCGAGTAATTTGATAATATTCTTCATTGGGATGTTTTCGTTGCCATTTTTTTTGCCATAGGCGTGTACAAATCTGTTAATAATGTATTTAAAATGCTTAGTGTTTATAAATTTGGGTATATTTTCTCTCTTTATAATACCATAATTGCTATCTTTTTCTGGTAACGGTTCATCTTCTATTTCTTGAGAATATGTACTGAATTCTTCGAGTTGTTGCAAATCTTCCAATTCCTCCAAACATTCCATAGTTATATCGTACCTTGCAATGTTTCGTTTCTTTAATAAATTTTTGAGATGTTTGAATTTCCTGGTAGTCTACCAATTCGTCTATCGATTGGATAACCTTGTACTCCGTTTTATTGTTAACAGAAACTTTCGTATTTTCTACTTCAGAATAGTTAATTTCTGTTTGCAATTTTTCCATAATCCCTCCGATTGTGCTGCAGGATGCTATAACAAATTTTAATTAAACATATAAAATAGTGGAACTATGTAGTAACCAGGCTACTTTTCCAAGTTTAAATTTTGTTAATTTTTATAAGTAAATTTGATTTAAATTTAAATCTTCAGAATTTCAGGAAAAGCAGGAAGCAAACGGTGCTTTCGAAATAATTTGAAAATTTATTTTCTATTAAATTCGGACTAATAAAGTGACCTAGTCTCCGTATACTTTATCAACTATATTAAAATCGTAAAAATAGTCAACTTACTAATTCCAATCTACGTATATGATTTCGGCAAATACATTTGATGTGAAATTTGCTCATTCTTGCCTGATGGAGATACGAATCTGCTGATTAATTATGTTATAGGGTCCCCCAAGTAGCACTATGTGGGGAGGAATATCTTATATCATCTTGTAAACCAATATTCTCTATTTCTTTCATTAAATCTGAAATTTTACAATTTGTTAGCAATTCGACAAAAATTAAGTTATAATAATGTAATTTACCATTCATCCGAAAAGTTTGAAGAGACATGAAATTCTATTTGAAACATTGAAATGTAGATATATCCCCGATTCGATCCTGATATGCATATCTTGGATAAAATGTGTAGCCATCTGCATCAAAAGGTTACTTTGGCCGCATTCTGCGTTTGTTCATTATGTAAAGGTCATCGTTCCAATTTCTAGATTATTACTTAAATTTTCTTTGTAATTTAATTGGGAAAGGTATTATATAGATTGTAGGATAAGCCGTTTTAATTTCTTTTTAAATTGCAATTATTGTGGTTAAGATCCCAGTGCTTTTATATCATCTTTGGTGGTTTATTTTCATGTTGGTAAAATCAGGCGTACCATTCTTAATTCTAATTTCTAATAACCAATGATAACCAAATTTATCCCGATGTACATGTCAGAGGCCCCCCTAGTTTCAAATTTTTGGATGACTTTGGTGTCAATCGTTAGAGCATCGTTTAAGCCTCAATGAGCTTCCATTATTTTCGTTTGAGCCAAAAAGGTCGCGAAGTTATTCGCAAAAAACTACTGGGGGGGCTGTAGACATGCTTTGCAATTTTCGTTCCCATTTTGAATTTATGTATGAAATTGATGTCAATCGACAGAGCTTCGTTTGAGCCTGATTGAGCTTCAGTGAGCAAGATTGTAAGTTAATATTTTACCAAGTTATGGATGGTTGAAATTTTCTACAAAACTCCAAGCAACATGCGTTAAGTCTTAAGTTTTTGAAATCTCTTAATCTTTAATTTAAAATTTTTATATTAACTTTTTTACGTAATTAATTTTCTTTATTAGCTTTTATCTATATAAATAAAATTTTATTTTAATTTTACATTTATTGTCATACATACAAAAAGTTACTATTATAAAAGTGACAGAAAATAACAGATACTTCGATTTTTTTTCTTTTTTTCGAAGAGGTTTTGACTATATTATATTATTACTTCTATTTTACAAATATAAGGGTTGAGAAGGGGGTAAAATTAATTATAAAATAATTACTTAAGGGGTAATTACGTAGTTGTGGTGGAGTCACTTGGGGAGGGGGGTTGTATATTATACAACACGGAATTTTCGTCTCCTTAAAGATGGAGACGGTCATTAGCCTAGTATGTAAGCTGAATAACTGCTAACACTAAGGTACCCGGTTCAAATCTGGAAAAAGTCTGAAATTTCATATGATCGTCTCCGTGCTTCGGAGGGCACATAAAGCTGGCGGTCGCCCTGGGTTGATGATCTGC
Source organism: Cantharis rufa (assembly GCA_947369205.1). Lineage (NCBI taxonomy): Eukaryota > Metazoa > Arthropoda > Insecta > Coleoptera > Cantharidae > Cantharis > Cantharis rufa. Next base: position 14,145,847 of record OX376309.1, on the reverse strand, counting down.
CCTCATCAACAAAAATCCAGGGTTACGGGCACATCTGAGACGGGCTCAGCAAACTACCTTCTCAAAACAATTAATATGCTCACATTCTATTTCTCTTAGAACTGTGATGTAATATAACTTGACGATATTCCTAAGAAAGTTCAACACACGTTGTAAGTTGAACTTGTAGAATTAGTAATATATTAATAAAGTACTCGAGCAAAGTATACAACATAATTGCAAGTCGATACTTTTAAACAAGATGTTAAGTTCAAAGACTTTTATGCAATTATGCTGCAATAAGCCGAATTAGTAAATATAAATAATGTTAATAATAAAATAGAGAGAGTAGTTGCATTTTAGTTGTTTACCGCCACTATGTCCGAGTGTACGGATATCTTGCCCTTCAGGCAGATTATTGTTAGTCGTTTAATAATAGTTAATTAGTATCAGTAGCCGATAACACTAAATGTAAATAGTAGTGAATATAAACTTTAAAAGCAATACTGAGTATTATTACCAACAACCAACAAGAGAAGTAAGGCAAAACAGGAGCAATCCTAGCCCAAAGTGGAAGAAGAAGAAGAATTTCAATTTTTACATTTACCTGTAAGTATATTATTACTTATTTTATACAAATATAAGGGTGAGAGGGGGGGGGGTAAAACTAATTTTAAAAAAATTACGTAGGGTAGGGAGGGGGTGGAAGAAGCTTACGTACCTTTACTTGGAGGGGAGTCATGGGGGAGTCATGTATATTATACAACACGGAATTTTCGTCTCCTTAAAGATTTTAGTATGAATTAAATCTGTGCTATAGTGTGCTTTCAAAGTTTCGTAATTTCTAATATTCTTGCTGTTGTTCCCATTCGATCGTTTGTAAGAGCATTTGGACGAGAAAATATTTTTCCACTCCTCTGCAATCAAAGTTATTCGAAATTCTAAGCGTTCATCATCTATTTCCTTTTCTTCTTCATCCTTATCCGATATCCCAAAGTTAATTTCTACACTGTATTTTGATAAAACTTGCAAATTTAATTCTTCCATAATGTTGTGCCTGTTCAAGATCACTTTACGCCAAGTAAAGGTACGTAAGCTTCTTCCACCCCCCCCCCTCCTTAGGTAATTTTTTTATAATTAATTTTATCCCCCTCTCAACCCTTATATTTGTGAAAAAGAAGTAATAATATATGTGACCTGGACTATGAAAAGGGACCTTACGTCGGAAAAATCAATTTTCACTTTTTTGGTGATTTTTAGGTTACTGTCAGTTAATCGGTACCACGAATCGGGCCGCGAAAAATTTTCTATTGGAAAGAGGACAATTTTCTAAGCAATTTTTGTAATTACATTTTTGCGGATTATCCAGTAGTTTTCGAGAAAACGGCATTTGAAAATCAAAATTTTACATGCATTTTACATAGCGAATTGAACCGCTCCCGAGTTCTATTGACGGTGCGTGCGTTCTGATATAGTCTTAGTGATGGGCGGAGCACTTGTATTCAGTTGTTGTCGACCACCGGTCGGGAGCACACCGACCGTTGTTAACGAGTTTCACACCTGATGAATTTCACCCCATTCGAGTTGCACCTTTGGCGTGGTGGTGCGACCTAGAGGGATGTTTTTAGCGAGTCAGCGTTCGTCAAAACGGCGCGTAGCGCCCGGAGCGGAGGGCAGCGAGCGTCGGTTTTGACGAACGCAACCAAGGCACTCGAGATTCTAACCTAAAAACGAGTTCTGCGTTTATTTTTTAAATTATTGCATAATATTGCGTAATACACCCGATGTACATCCCACAGTGTCACAATCGCGTATGACTGCTAACACTAAGACTATATCAGAACGCACGCACCGTCAATAGAACTTTTATGTTAATGAATTTCCCTATCTAAAATGCATGTAAAATTTTGATTTTCAAATGCCGTTTTCTCGAAAACTAATGGATAATCCGCAAAATTTCTTTTTTTATTATACACAGAAAATTGTCCTCTTTCCAATAGAATATTTTTCGCGGCCGAATTCGTGGTACCGATTGCCTGACAGATCCCGATTTTTATAGGAAAAAAGACGCTGTTTCGAATGGCGCGAACCACAAGTTTCTATCTTCATCACTTACTACACAAAAAATCAATCTCAAAGTTAAACGTAAAATCATAAAAACATGAAAAATCATCAAAAAAATTTTTTTAACGTTTCCTATAGAGAAAAAGAAGAAAACATACTTTAAATGTTTAAACGCGTTTTACCGGAAAATTTGTTTTCCGACGTTGTATTCAGTTGTCGACCACCGTTTTTAGGGTGGATTCTCGATTGCCTTGACTCGAAAAAAATATCTGACTCGCTAAAAATATCCCCCTAGATAGCTCCAACTCGCCAAAGGTGCTACTCGAAAGGGGTGAAACTCGTTTTTAATTATTAGCCTTTTTTTATTTTTTAATTTGTTGCATAATATAATGAGTGCGGTTACAAGCAAGGGGTTCAACATGCACGATGTGTACCCGACAGTGTAATAATCGCGTTTGACGGCTAACACTACGACTATATCAGAGCGCACGTACGTGAATTGGTGAATGGTTAAATGGTGAAATCGACGCTGCGATATTTTCGACTTTATAATTTTTTAATTAATCTACATGTCGGATTATGAGACTCTTTGACCATCGGTGCAGTCTACAATCGCCCGTTCCCCAATACTCTCCCTTGGGTTGCAATCCTTCTATGGGTCGTATTCACTAACTTGTCCTTTAGATAAAGATCCTTTCGGTAAAGACGGGGTACCTGAAGGGATCCGTTTAAAAACGCATTCTCTAACTCATCCTTTAGGTAAAATTTTGTACCTGACAGTTGTCGTTACCTAAAGGCAAGACTAAAGGTACGTTTTGCAAGAAACAGTAGCAGCAGTGCAGTTACGGCTGGCGTCAGTCGCAAGTGCAATACGTAATGGGAGCTGCTGCGCTTCGATTGTATCGTCTAGCCAGCCACATAACAGAAATTGCATATGAGCAGTTCTGCGGTACTGCAAGTGCAGTCGCTTGCAAAACCTACCTTAAGGCAAGACTAAGACTTTAGCCTTTGGCTAAAGGTTACTGTTGGCATTAAATTTTAAAAACCGCAGAATTATTTTTTATGGTGGATCCGTGTATTGCCATGATTGTCTTTGTCAAATTAGGTCCCCTCCGCTCCGAGCCGTTTCGACAAAGACTAAACTAATTAAAAATATCCCTGCAGTCTGAAAGAACTCGCCAAAGGTAGAACTCGAAAAAGATGAAACTCATTGAAAACGTGAATATCGTTTTGTAGCAGAAACCTGCGGACGGATCCTTGGTTTAAAAAAAATGTAGCTTTTTAACGCTGATCTACATACATTCAACAAAATTATGCAATAGGTAATAATTAAAAACTTTATTTAAAAAAAAACAAAAGTGTAACACAAGATGGGATTTTTAAGGTGGGGGAGGTAAATATTATTATTTATGATCATATTAATATGAGTAAAATGATGGGAATGTAAATGAAATTAAAAAATTAAATTTATGACCAGTCTACCCGCCTACGGCGGCGAAATGAGAAAAAAAGTGGTGGCGAACTGAAAAGCGGCGATTTTACAGGCGGCGAAATGGGGTGATACCGTTTTTAAAGGACACCGTCATTTAGGCGATTCCAGTTCGACACCGTCATTTCGGCGATTCTGATTCGGCGACAGAAAATTCGACTACGTCGATTCGGCGACGAGAGATGTACTTTTAGATTATTCAATTTATTATTAAAAATCTAAAATCTTAAGGTGGTTCGGTAGAGTTTGGCCAAGTCCAAATGTAGTCCATTATTCATATTTATAAATAGACAATTACATTGCAAAATCGATATTAAAAATCATTTTAATTAAAAATATAATTTATCAAATTGTGTATACTCTTATAAATAATCTAAATGACAATTAAAATTTATAATAAGAACTTTAATTGATTCACTTATTGTGAATTAAAGTGAACAGTAGTTTTTAAAGTAAGGTGCCTTTATTATTAATTTCTATTTTTAGAATTATTTTACAGTCAGGGGTTTTTAAAATTTTTAATAAATAGATAATTTTAAAAGAAACAATTATTAACATAGCTCATTGAACATTTTCACGTAAGAATAAAAACTATATAAATACCTACAAATTAATATTAGGTTACTTATTTTTACATGGATTAACAAAGTGACAACCACAGCAGTGGATTGGTGTTGTAACTGGTTGAGTTACAGAGCGGAAATTCTGGGTTCGATTCTCGGACTTGACACAAATTAATTAGATGCAAAAATTATATTTACCCGTTATACGGCAAAACTAAATTATAACACATATATAACGAAATTAAAAATGAACTAAAACGATTACCCGCAAATCTTTGAAGAAATCTACGGCCAATGACGTTTCTATAGGAGTTACCAACCTCAAATACAGTGGCGTTTCAGTCGGGCAGCTTGTAAAAGAATTGTAAATGACAAAACGCATTTTGTCATGTTACACATTTACATAAGTCAGGCCAATTGACAGAACGTCAAGGTCAAAAACGAAAAAGAAGAGCAAAGTGACAGCGACTATTACACATTACTCTATTTTTAAGGCATTTGCATGATTTATTTATGCATTTTTTTGTACAGCTACAATTCAACATTCCCTGACCACCTGTAGAAGAAGCAGTTTCCACCACCACCAAAGGCCTAATTTTTTTCAATTAATTCATTTTCGCTCAAATTCATTTCGACTGTAGCATTTCTGAAGAACTCCTGCTCTAGTGCCTATTTTATAAAACCCCTCTACTTCGCCAAGAACTACATATTCCTTGAATCTGTTCGAATCCTGTCGAAAGACGGAATGTGTGTGCAGCCTTTTAATCTTTTTTCAGAATTTCTAAGAATTTTATTTACTTAAAGATCTTGACAAATTTTTGTCAATAATTTATTCACATTTTCAAGAAATATCTCGTTCTTTACGATCGCCATATCGTACAATGTCTAGGGCACTGTGAGGTATGCTCATACTCAAAAGGCACATTAACTAACAATATAGACAATTTTCAGATTGCCTGAAACACCGTAGCCATTTTGCAAATTGCCTAAAGTACTAGTGAATTTGCATAGTAGCTAACGACTTAGTGGGTTTGTAGATTACCTAGGAATTCTGCAAATTACTAAGAAGAAATTACTTACTTAGAAGAACTAATTATAATTCTTATAATGTTATTGAATATCTTTGCGGTATAGCTTATAATTATAACATGGATTAAACTTTGTTTAATTGCTTAAAAAGTATGTACAATTATGATACCTGTGATGTGTAATGGGGCATTCTACGCCAAATCGACCACTTTTAAACCCGACTCCTTTCGATTTGGCCGAATCTTTTTTCTCGTTTTCTATCCCACTAAATATATTTCTCTGAATTTTTTCAACTTTTTTCACCCAACCCAAAAAAAGTTATGAATTTTTCAAAAATTTGGCTATTATTTTTTCAAATACCCACAACTTTTTCAAAAATTGACTAAACCCAACGTTCTTTTTTTTAATTTTTTAGTTTTGAATGTACTGTTCAGATAAAAATATGAAAAATTTTTTCGATGTCATGTTCCATGAAATTTTTCAGTTTTTTGAGAAAAATCATCAATTTTTCAAATTCCGACACTTTCGATTTTTGATTTTTTTTTTCTGAAAAAACTTTAACTTATTCTGCAGTTAATGCCGCTATATCCAGAGTGGGCCGACTCTGCTTTCTATTTTTTTTTTTCAATTGAAAATTTTGTTTGTTTATTTTACAACAATCTAACTTTGTTTTTATAATAAATAAAATTTAAATAAATGTATCTAAAATTTTTTTTACTTTATTCGTAATCTTAACTAATGATTTATAATTAAAAATAATTTTTTATTTCATTATTTTTGGTCGCTTAAATAATTTACAGACTGTATACTCTTCTGAATTAGAAAAATTTCTAATCAGAAGACAACCTTCTGTGTCTGGTATCACACTGTGCAAGTGCAATTGCTGAGTTCCTGCAATAGTTTTCGTTTCTGCAAATCCGTCATTTAGGTCGTTTACAGCTTTATTATTGTTAGCGAGATATTAAAACGCAGTTGATTGTGTAATATGATTTAATAACTCAATTGATTGAAAGGGAACAAACATACATAACTGGACAACATTACAAAGGATAACGTGTTGGTAACTACAACACCAATAAAACAACATCAGAACATAATACATACTAGATTCGCTATAATAATAATCTGTTACGGATCGCGCGGCATTGCTCAGGAGTACAAACTTAATATCTAACAATTATAATATTATGGGCGCTCCAGACGCTCCAGATTTTCGATCGTGTTACATCGAAAATTGGAAAATATCCACACTCACAAGGTTTTCAGTACTACAGTGCAGATTTTTTAAATAAATTTCTATAATTTTTTCTAAAACGATTAACAGTTCTTTAATTTTGTGATATGTCGAAAAGTTTAAATTTTGAATTTTTGGCCCCTTTAATGGATTAGTATCATCAAAAAGTGTGATTTTTGAATTAAAGTCTATTTGTACCTGCTCAAAAATTGTACTACACCTATCAGGATTTTCTGTTGCATTTACTGTCGTGCCAGTGATCATTTCTACTTCATTATTCCGATAATGTTCTTCTTGAAAGATAATATTGCCATTTTATTTCTTTTTATTTCGACTGTTGAAGCGTATTTTAGTTTGTATACACGCGCGCATATTGTGAGCGCAGCGAAGTTTGAACCCTGTCTGCGCTACTCGCTACAAGACCAACGAGGTCAGTAATGTCACAGCGCTTGAATTATGTAAACGTCCAACAACCGATCACACGTAAAGCAGTACTTTTTATTTCGACAATTAATATTTGTCAAAATCGCATCTTGAATTTTCGTAGGGCCTGGTGTCATTGAGTTTAAATTAAATATCTATTTAACAACATATCTTCAAAATTATGTTAAATAAAAGATAATTTTTTTGGTATAAAATCGACGTAAGTACGTCAAACTTCAAGTTTTCATTATTTTATTATTAATTGTGTTTTTATATTTTGTACTGTCACCAAGCAAGGAGTCCATAGCGTAAACCAAATGGACTTATAAGACCTCGTAGGCACATTCTCCCAAATTCACTGATTTTTTCACTCTATTTTTATAACCTCTATAATTTGCAATCAGGGAATCTTTGTTTTTTCTTAATTCATCGACGGGTATTTACATTATTGTGCTAATCCACACCCAAGCATCATGATTATTTTCGATTTATTTTTATAGCCTTTAATGCCTGTTTTCCACAAAACTGGTTCTGCTTGAAGGCAATCAATAAATGCCAATTTTTGTTCGTTTTCCAATTTACGCTCAATTTAATTCACAATTAATTATACTACTATTTAATCGGTGAGTCAGGCGCTACTGAAGAATGCGAATGTGCAGGTGTGGGAGTGTTATCGCGATCTCGACTCCTTTGTCTCGCATCAAAAAACCGATAACAAGTGGAGAACAAGGCGAGAACTTATGAGGAACACGATGAGAATCAGCTCCACTCTCTCTTTTCTGGTGTTGTCCTCGTTTTTTCGCGATGTTCTCGCGAGAGTCTGGAGTGGCCTGCAAGGCGAGAACCTGAAAATGAACACGAGAATCGGCTCCACACTCTCGTTTCTCGTGATGTTCTCGCGTTCTCGTGCTGTTCTCGCGAGAGTCTGGAGCGCCCATTATAATCCTCTTCTGGCGAAAACTTTACCGTTATATGTAGTTGGAAGATTATTCGGTGCAGAAGCCCATGCATATAGCTCGTAAGGTGTGGTTATTTGTTTATCAACTGCTAGTTGAAGACTTGCTCTCGCAGCTGCTCTTTTGATCGTACCACCAATCCATCACACAAACTTTTTCCATGAGCAGTCGCAAAAAAATGCCATTCAGCAGGCATTCCAAAATTACTGCTGTGGTAGTATAAATTGACAAAAATCTCGTCAAATTAATTTAAAACTATTCAAAAATCTTCTCATTAACGAAAATTTGTACATTTATAACATATTATAGATATATTTATTTAAATTTAATTTATTATTTAATTAATTAATTATTTAAGTTGGATAGTAGGAAAAATAAACAAACTTAGCAATTGAAAGCTTAGCAAAACTTAGCACAATGAAAGCTTAAAAGGGCTTAAAAGATTACTAATAATAACTTTGACAACCTCGACTTAATTGACCGACCGGTGGAACTTACATATTGCAAGGTAGTGACCCAAAACTGACCGGTGGAACTTACAATCGCCCATATATTTAGTGAGATAGAAAACGAGAAAAAAGATTCGGCCAAATCGAAAGGGGTCGGGTTCAAAAGTGGTCGATTTGGCGTGGAATGCCCCATATGTAAATAAATATTAATTTAATTAAAAGTAAAAATTAGTTTTTTTAATAAATTTTCCGGCGCCAAATCGACGTAGTCGAATTTTCTGTCGGCGAATGAGAATCGCCGAAATGCCGGTGCCGAATTGGAATCGCCGAAAGTAGCATAGCCGAACTGCGGTCGCCGAAACGACGTGTAGCGTAATAAATTAATAAATTGTGTATTTGAATTAAAATTCAAATAATTATGTAAAGTTTTTTTAATTTCGTTATCTACTCATTTCAATTGGAAAAAGAAAGATTGGATTTCGATAAATTAAAATTTAAATAAAAATTGATTAAACAAAATTATTTTGAATATTATTCCGAGTGCGTCATCCTAATGTTAGTAGATTGTTATTGTTTATTTCTTCGTTCAACTCTTCTTCAATTTGTTCATGAAAAAAATCATCGTCTATGTATCTTATAATTATTTATTAATAAATTTTTCAATTTTCACCATTCAAGTTCACTTTCACTATACAAATCACACTTCAATTTCCTCCAAAGACAAAGACTGAGCATCCTTTATGTGAAGGATCTTGGTGTATTTTGACACTGATAATGGATCCTTTCAAGTTACAGAATGCGCAAATCCTTTACCTGAAGGCATCATTCTTAAAGGACGGCGGACGGCCTTTTGCTTAAGGATTCTTTAATATTACAGAATACGTTTTGCCTTTACGTTAAGGCATCCTTTCCGTAAAGATCCTTTAAAGTTAGTGAATACGACTCTTAAGTCACTGATTGATTCTATGTGAAACGCATTTCTAGATGATTAATTTCGTTGCTAACTTAGAACAAATAAGGCTGAAAAAGAACAAAACTTTCCATCATGACTGAGGGAGGCCAAATAAACAAATCGAGCTAGCCATTTTAAACAAAAACAAAAACAATAAATCCATTATTTTATTTAAAACACCTTTATAAAAATTTATGAAAACCTCTTAATAAAAATATAAGAAACTGTTAACAATGAATAGTCCTTGTGATGACTTAAACATACTAAAAATATGAGTATTTTATAATTAACATCGATTTTAATAATATACATTTCAAAAATAGTTCTCCGATTTGAAGAGTAAATTTATATATTATTACAAACAAAAATTTAATATAAATTTTTATATTGGCATATTGTTGATAAAAGATTGAATCACTTAATTTTCAACATTTAATTAAAATAAAAGTATTGAATTTATATTTTAAGGTCACTTGAGAGTTTAAGGCTCTTTAAGCTACAGACTTACTGCAGATACAGACCGGCATACAAGATTTATTAAAATATCAATGAACATACAACTTCATCTATCCAATAGGCTTAAAATTGTCACAAAAAAATGTATGCACATTCAAGAAACGCGTTCAGTTCAGAAACTTCAACATTTGGCAAAAAACCATTTTCTGGGCTCCCTTAAAATTATATTTTTTTATAAACAAAAGAAAATGTTTTATCAAAAACTAATGGTGAAAATTTTTCTGGCAAAATTTAAGCAGCGAATTAAATTAAAATCAAAGGTTTTCATTAGTTTATTTAATGCTAATTCTTCCAATTAAAATTCAATGCTACCTTAATTTTCTTTATAAAATTAACTCTTTAGACTTGTTTTAATTTTCCTATTTGTTTTGTTGTTTTTATTTTACATTCCGATACTTTAAAATATAATAATTATCGTAAATTAATAAATTAAGTATAACTGTTATTAATTTTGATAAAATTAAAACTGCAATATAACAAGTTCATTAAACATAAATAAAAGCCAATTTCATTTTTGAGCTTTCAGCAAAGATAATCGCTATTGTCAGAAAATTTGTTATATTCAAGTTTTAATTTTATTATATTTCAAAAGTTAAGAATTTATATATTTAAAAAAAATTATGTGACGTTTTTAAGTCCATTTCATGCACATGTATGCAAGTTGATATATGACATGTATGCTGGTCTAATAGTTTTTTAAATAATAGGTTTTTAGGGGTAATCAACTATTTATACAAGTGAGAAAATTATTCTGATTTAGACATAGATCCATTTACCGTATCCGAAATTCTGTTCAACTGGCAGCTGTCTGATTACTTTTGTTCGAATAAAATTTGTTTAACATGGAATTTTATATGACATACTTTTGTTCAACAGTATTTTAAATTACAATGTCGAACATCATATAAAATTAAAAGTAACCGTATAATGGTAATATATTCATTACATGTCTGTAAGAAATATTCTTTCATTCTAGAAACTCCTGACCCTTTTCAGATTTTAAACTTAAATTTAAAATATACAAGCATTCAAGGATTTATAAGTATAGCAAGTAAAAAATAAGCTCAGGAAGACTTCAAATTTTGAAAATTTAATTTTTGAATAAACAAATTAGATTTGAGAAGCAGAAGAGTTCAAAAGGGTATTTTAGCATAAGATTATTTTAAATCTAAATCTTAAAAAAGAAAGAGGTTTGTAGAATACAATAATGTTTCCTATAAAAATGTTATTAATAAACATCTAAGAGTACCATTATAGGAGTACTTCTCGTACAACAATTACAAGAAAATGTCTGTAACTGTAAATGTATAAAATTTTATGACAAACAAATGTTTGTTTGTATAAATGTTAAGTCATAAAGCAGTCGAATAATTTTTAGTTAAACAAATTTCCTAGAATCCCATTTCATCCCCATATGTTCAAACTTATTTTACACTTTATTTATTAAAAAAAGCAATATATTTAGTTTGTCAAATATTATTGAAATTATCACACATGAAAAATTTTCCCTGTTGAAATAAATTCTCTAAAGAAAACTATCCTAACAAATAAAAATAAAACAGACAAACACAGGACTTGTTGAAAAGAATTAACTTTTTTGTAAAAAAATTTACTTAAAACCCGATCTAGAAATTAACATCATTGCAATAATACAAGAATTATTATGTGAATTGATTTAACCAAACAGGAACAAAATTTATATTTTAGTTAATTTAAGTCATACAATTAATTTAAAAATAATATAATCGCGTATATTGCTTACGTAAATATTCAAGTTTAATTATTGGATTTTGGAAAAACATAATTCAAACACTTCTTAGAAACTTCCAAACCAAGGAAGCACGCAGCATTAGCAGGAAAAGCTCGCAATAATACAGGAGTAATGCCTTTATATAAAGCTAGGGGTCCTTCGTGTTTCAACAAATTTTTAGCAACATCTCGTAAACCATTTGGATATTTTCCTTCAGGAGCTGCAACAGAAGCAATAAATATTAATTTCAAACAATGAAGTGCATGCTATATAGGTATTTCACAGCGCAAGTTTGAAAAAAGACAGATTTCTGAATAAGCAGGGTTGACATTTGGGAGACATAGAAGGCGAGCAATGCCTGCCTTCTACTGCGAGCAGATTTGCAACTAACTCTGTTTGACCAGCAACATATAAATTTCATAGAAGTGTTTCCACCAATAAATGATAAGCGAATTAAAAGGAGTCTGCTAGCCCCCACCGTTTCTCCAACCGTTGCTGGAAACCGCTGTTTCTTTTGCAGTCAGTTCAGTAGTCGTTGCAATGCATTACTTACGCAAGGTGCATGTCAAATATTTAATTTAATCACTTAAAATGTACCCGCCATGAATTAGGAAATATATGGGGTTCTTAACAGGGTAGTCTAAATTTAATTACTTGCCTGTCTGTAAGCGACTTTTCAATACATCTGCAGGCATGCCCACCAGCCAGTTTGCAATTCCTGCTGTTCCACCTGCAAAAATGGTTCCTAATAATCCAACTTCTTTTGTACCATTTTCAGTGAAATAATTTCTAAGAACTTCGTATGTTAAAAAATAGAGACCACTAGCAGGAATATCTGAAAACAAAATTATTACTTAAGTTTTGAAAAACATATTATCTAATTGTGATAATGCAGGATCATTTTTTTTATGTTTTTGATGAAAATGTAATTGCGTCTTTTTACATTACACAATGTTGCACTTTGTGCAGCTAGTTATGTAATGTATTACATTACGCAACTACATCATCAATACTACAGACAGGGGTGGGCAAAATACATGAAAATATGTATTTGAAATACAAATTACAAAATACATTTGTTTCGAGTATTTGAAATACAAAATACGGTATTTTTCAAATACAAAATACAGTATTTTAAATACAAAATACATATATTACATTTTTATTTTTACATAAGTATTTAGAAAAATGCAGTTTTTTTATTTAAAACAGTAATATAATAAGAAAACAAAAGTTCTAATTTTGAAATAATTTATTACCTTTTCGAAACACAAGAGTTTTGAAGGTTTTAAAGTATTTGTATTTGAAATCAAAAATACAAAATACATTTATTTTGGGTATTTGAAATACAAATTATAAAATACAAAATGTATTTCAAATATAAGTATTTGAGATACTGCCCAGCCCTGACTATAGTATATCACACTGTGTATAAAATAGGCACACCCCGCTTCGAGAGATAAATCAATGTGCACAGTACACCACATTTCCATTTCAGAATTTCAAGAAAAATCTCAATAGATTCTGGGATATTTCCCTATATAACACATACATTCTATTGCATCTCTCCTGTGACCTACTTATCGTCCAACCTTGAACCAAACCTTTTAGTATGTTTTTGCATTATTTGTTTTAAATAAAATATCAAGGGTTGATATAGCCAAAATTTAGTATACACAAGAAATTTTAAAGTAAAGAATTATTGAGTTTCTAAGGAGTTTTTGAGAATTTCTCGTATTGAAATGAATGTACACAAGAATTTCTAATCAAAAACAATATTATGTAGTCTAATGCCCAATTTTTTCATCTTGAGATAGCTATCGGATAATGAATCCGGCCGACAAATTAATCAAGTAACCAATCAGACAACCGCAATTCAAACTCAAAAAAATTACAAAAAAACAAAAAAAAAATAAAACAATTGATTCATTTATCGGCCGGATTCATTATCCGATAGCTATCTCAAGGTAAAGAAATCGGGCATTACGCAGCCTTTAAGGAAATGAACTTTTTTTGTATTAATATATTGTATCTTTTATAATTTATACGTGAAACTCAAACTCCGAGAAAAAAGCAAATAATAGCCTCTCATAGATTTTTTCTATTTTGATGAGCAAATTGGATCAGTGGCTGAATTACAGGCTCCATGTAATTTTGTGGAACACTTTTTTTTTACCAAAAAAAGTAACATTTGAATCGTCCATTTACGAATAACTTTTGAAATTTTTAAGTAAATTTTGTTTTACCATATAACAATAATAGTAGATTATTTTAATAGGGAGTAAAATAGCTTCTTATTAATCGGGTGGTACATTAGACGAGTGGCATATTATCAACAGGTAAGATTATTAAGCAGTTTACGTCTCAGTAATAGTTATCTGTTTCTAAAAACTTGATCAAATTAAATGAATTTAAATAAAAAATATAACAAGAAAAGCTTCAAGTTAAAATATCTGCTGAATTAAAAGTATTCGTAGTCATACTTATCAAATAAATATAATATATTAGCTGTGTTTGTTATAACAATCCAGTGCATGTAGTGTAGTGCAGGTAGTGTACACAGAACTGCTCAGAACCCGCTAGTGCAGCCAACAATCCGTAACTGATAACAAAGAACAAACGACTTTAGTGCGCTTGGTGCAGGATTGAAATGTTAGCGAGGAAGAATTTTTAATGTCAATAGACACAAAAGAAATTGCATAAAAAATTATTTTGAGGAAGTCGTACCGAATTATAACGAAAATGAATTTAAAAAACTTTTTCGAATTTCAAAAATTTATTTCAAGAGTTAAAGACAAATTTTAATTATAATAAAAAAAATATGGGAGTCGCCAACATAGAAATAGTAAGTTTTGCCAATCTTGGATTTTTCCTACCTATAAGTTGCTTCTGCACTCGCTACACTACCTATTTTGTCGAAGTAAAAAGTGCAGTCCGAAGTAATTCTGGACTACACCGATATAATAAAAAAACGGTATAACAAACGGTTTACACTAACTGCACTTTTTACACTGATGCATAACAAACGCTTTTAGTGATCTACTATACAGGGTGACCCAGACGTATCAGTACTTCTTTTCAAAAACGGTAAGTCGTAGAGAGTTGGGCTAAAATAATTTATTACAAAAGCCCTTATAACGAATCTAATGGTGATATTATTATTTCCCGAAAAAGTCGGCATCCAGAGTAGTTTGCTCCAGAAAGTCCAGAAATCCAGAATTTTAAATGGCACCATATGTCGAAAGTGGTATCGTTGGAAAGCTCCTTAAAAAATAAGCAAGTTTTGTAGGAAAATTTTTTTTATTACTCCCACCCCTTTTAAGTTATATTCGACTTAAGTTATTAAATTTCAATTTCTTACAACGAACTTAACTTTAAAAGTCAGCACTTGAAATCCAGCTACCGCATTAGAGCAAAGTCACAAGTGTTCAAAATGTCTTCCATTTACTTCTAAACACTGTTGAGCTCTTCTGGTTATACTATCAGTGGCTCTAAGTACTTCTTTAATGATCGACAGCGATTTATATATTAATTATATTATTAATTAATCTAAAAGGTATTCGTTGAACCAAGGAAGCATAAAAGTTATGTATTATCATATCAGTTATTTTGCAATTAATTGTTCTTGTTTTTTAATTTTCAATTAATTGTTAACTTAACTTTTACAAATTTCTTAAAGAAAATACTGATGTACTAAGTATTTTCTTTAATTTATCGATCAAATTGTTACTAACCTACTTTGGATTTAGTGAACCAAATCAGTCGGTCTCTTAAAGTGCGTTACACCATTATTCAATTTTATTTTTTCGATTTTAAGTGTATTGTTAACTTGTTACATTATCTTATAGCTTCTTTTACTTTTATAGTACATACATAGTAAGTAATAGTACTTTTATAGTACATAAAAGGTGGAATATAAGTTAGTATTAGTTTAACTGGTTTTTCTAGCAATAGAACTTTTATATTAACGAAACATGAATCATGCTGCTCAAGGGTTGACATTGATATTATTAACTATCACTACTACAAATTAAATAATATAGTATAGTATACCAGATAAAAATTATAAAATTTTATCTATTTAACATAATTTTGAACATTTATTATTAATTGAAAGGCACGAAATAGATAGTGATAGTAAATAGGAAATGAGTGGGGGAGTATTTCCTGAAGAATATCCTGTAAGATCCATTTCAGAATATGAGCAAAATACTGTAGTATCTTAAATCGTATATTTATAAAATGTTCGTCTATGTGATTTTTTTATGTGTAATTTTAAAATATTCAAATGTAAGTAAAACACACATTTTTTAAAATAAAAGTTTAAGTTGAGGTAATATCTATTTATACATATTTTGGATTAGTTTGTGTGTTATAAAAATTAATTTGACAAACTTTTTTTTTGTAAAAACACAAAAATCTGTTTTTATGCACAAAAACTTGTTTAGTAGTAAAAGTACAGCTCCAAAATTTTAGTTTCAATAATATGTTATCGTAAAAAAACGTAATACTATTTTAAAGCAGGATTAAATCTAGAAGTGAGATAAAAATCAGATGTTGACCAAGTGAAATCAATCACTCAGTATAGCTGTATATAATTTCAGGTTATGCAGTAAATAGTAACGGAATTGAACGCGTACCAACCACCTTGTATAAATTATCAAATTAAACTCTGTGATTATAAAAATTTATTTTTTCAAAAGGTGAATGCACTATGGGATTCTGAAATTTCGTGTCCGATGGTTTGCACTTGCAGATTGGAACATCTATCAGAAACAGCAATTCATCGATTTACACAAAAACACAAGGACAGTCTGCCAATAACAGAAGCCGATAACCACGTAAACAATGAAGTAAAATATTCTTTTCATTTACAAATTTATTTTTAAAAATTATCGTTTTCAATGAACTTGAATTTTTGTTAAAGCCGTTAACTTTTTTTAATGCAAGAAAATTTTTAGGTACTTTACGAAGACGATTTTGAAAGTGAATATATGGAAGACACCTCTTTACTGCGTGCAGTTACATGTATATTACAAACAGAAACAGATGTTTTGGATTTATTGGAGAAAATACCAAAAGATACCAATTCCTTAACTCTAATTCAGGGTGTTGAAGCTGGTAACAAAACTATTAAGTTTAGCGACCTAAAAAAACACATGGGGTTAATAATACTCGAATTGCAAGGAACAAAAGCTATGAACGAAACTGTAAGCAATTTTTACTGTGAGATCGATACTCCTTTAATCGAAATTAAATACTTAAATTTTGACAAAGTTTTCATAAAAACTGAAATTAAAGAATTCACAAAATTAGAAAGTAAAATTCACAAAGAAGAAGTAACTTTTGAATACAAACAACAATTAAATCCAAAAATTCCTCCTTTAACTTTATTAGAAAATGGGGCAATAAAAGAAATATTACCGTACAATAAATATATAGAAGACGAGGGTAACGAAATACCATTATTTTTGGGATTTACAAATTTAATACTTTTGAGAATAAGCGATTGCGATTTAAACAATATTGATTGGGAGATGTTTGAAGGTTTAATAACTTTGCAACATTTAATATTAGAGAAAAATAAATTAAAGTATATTCCGGATTTTGCATTTTACGGGACACCTAAGCTTAAAAGTTTATCATTAGCTTACAACAACCTGTTAAATATACAATTAACTGACTTGGCAGGATTATTAGAACTTGAATATTTAGATTTATCTCATAATAATTTTTCACAATTATCAGAATTATCTTTTCCGCCATTTCCAAAACTAAAATTAGCTAACTTTAAAAACAATCCAATTGGGTTGGTTTACCCAAACACATTTGAAGTTATGAATACTACGGATTCATTAATTTTGGGTGGCGAAGAAACGCCCTTTGTATTAATGAAAAATTCGTTTTTAGGATTAAAACTGTTAAATAAATTAATTTTACATAACCTGGTGGTACCCAAATTATACCGAGAGTTATTAGTTGGCATGCCCAATTTAAACGAACTTATTATGTCTGGAAATATTTCGGAGTTAGAATACGATTCATTTTTAGATGTTCATAAAATAGAGAAGTTGGTGATATCAAAATGTGCTTTACAAAATATTTCAATGGATGCATTTATTGGATTACAAAAATTAAAAATTTTAGATTTATCCCAAAATAAACTAAAATATTTACCACCAGGTACCTTTGATCCTTTGGTTAACTTAAAGGAATTATATTTAAATAATAATAAATTTGTACAGTTGCCAAGAGAAATATTTTCGTATATTCATCCCAAACTAATACGACTCAATGACAATCCTTGGCATTGCTCATGTAAATTAAGTGATTGGAAACCTATAATGATAAATAAAATAAAACATAAAAGTTTAAAACATTGTAGTTATGCGCATGATAAAAGAGTAAGCTGTAACTCTAAAAATAAATATGATACAAAATATATATTTGATACTAAAGT
Organism: Cantharis rufa; assembly: GCA_947369205.1. Classification (NCBI taxonomy): domain Eukaryota; kingdom Metazoa; phylum Arthropoda; class Insecta; order Coleoptera; family Cantharidae; genus Cantharis; species Cantharis rufa. The sequence goes on along the minus strand of OX376309.1, from coordinate 14,127,983 downwards.
GGCTCCAAAATGTGAAACGCCTAAAAAATTTAAAAACTGGAGCGTATTTCATGTAATGAGAAAGCAGTTGAAATGTAGTGAATACAGACCTAAACTTAAAAAGAAGACACACCAAAACCACACTGAAACAATTCCAACTACAATTATTTCATTAAATGAAAAAATAATTATGCCCGACAAAACTAAACCAGCATTGCTTCCAAGTGTAAGTGTTAAAAGTACAAAATACTTGGAAAAAATTGAAAAACTTAACAAGAAAATAGAAACAAAAAATAAAATTGATACCCCAGTAAAAATGTCACTCTTTCAAACTGAAGTTTTGACAAATAACGATGAGGTTAATGAATTAAATTATCTCCATTCTGACTATTCCGCGTCTAATAAAAATTATAAAAGTGATATAAGCCTAAATAATAACTCATATGAAAGAGTAAAAAAAATTAAAAAGCATAGAAAAGTGAATCATAAAAATGAGAAATTACAGTTCGACTTATAAATAAGTAAACAAATACTTTGATAGACATTCGAATAAAAACAAAGGTTTTGTAATACAACAATATTTTTTGCATGTTATTCATTTGTAGATAAACATTTTGAAATGTCATCAAACTACATTTTTTTATAAAATTGATTCATAAAATAGAAATTTTTATTTCTCCGAGAGTAACAAAACCCGAAAGCATTGGTAATTATAATTTCCAAAGTAATTTATTTGGTAAACTCTACTTAATAATTTAATTAATGAAATGTATTATTATCAACTGTACTTAATTATTAAAATGTTTAAGAGAATTTTGTGACCTTTTGATTATAATTTTGTCTCAAGGAGAACATCGTCTTTAGACGTTTTTAAACAGGGAAATCACCTTCAAAGAATTGAAATTTTATGCAAACGGTATTAAATTTAAAAATCAGTTACCTCTCATCAATGTCGCTACCGATCCACGATAAATGCTCCTGATTCCACCTTCTTTGTACAATTTGATGGCACAATCAACGGGTCCGTTATACAACTTTTTAGTTGCACTCTGTTGAATTTGCAAAAGGCACTTGATACGTTCACCTGGAGCCATGATAGATGTAGTGAAAATTCCAGAAAAAGCACCAGCAGCAAATAAGTGAGCTACGGTAAACTTCTGTCCTTCTGGTGGACCAAATATTTGTTTACCAATTCCAAATCCCATAAAAGATATGGCAAAAATGGGTGCTACACCGGCTAAAGGAGCACCCATTCCTTTGTATAAACCTCGAAACCCTTCATGAGTTACAGTCTTTTTGATACAATCCCAAGTTCCGGAGTATAAAGGTATCTGTCCAGCAGTTGTGATAGGCATAGTTTGTAATCGTACCTAGCATCAAAAATAATTTAAGTGTTAGATATTAATTTCAAAATTATTGCATGTTAATGTTTATTGTTAAAGTAAAAGTTGAAATAAAATTTTGTCCTTGCAGCAGCTAATGTAACATATTGGCTACAAAAAGATTTATTCTTAATAAATAACCATGAATTTTTAGTTTATAGTGAGAAAATACTGGAAATAAAATTATTAAATACTTACTTTTATTGTATCCAGTGGATGCCCCACAACCACTGTACAAACACCCCCTACAGCTCCACAAAAAAAATATTCTATAGGATTCATTTCACCCATTTTTATATTTATATAAATAAAATTCAATTAAACTAAACTATCACAGGACGTATAAAGAAGCGGCAGTGTTGATCCGTTCAAATTATTTTACACATTACAAACTTTCTGACATTACCTAATAACTGTCACTAGTAACCTTGGACTTGAGTACATTGCGGTGCTTCTCAACCTGCGGTACGTTATCATTTAACAGCAGTTCAACCAGTGCCGTGCCAATCGGCGTTCAAAGGGTGCTAAGCACCCCAACATAAAACCTTCAGGGACAGCAATAATCTCAAATAAAAATTAAATCAGAAAATAATTAATATGAATTGTAAATATTTAAGACGAGATTAGTATGGTTATACAATAAATCATACTTATTATAAATTTATTGTAATTTTATTTGCAACAAAATGTGCGTGTTAAATTAAATACTTTGCAACATTTCAATATTTATTTGCTTTACATTTCGCACGTAAAGCACCCTAATTTTGTTTATCAAATGCCAAAACCAACATTATAGTTATTGGAGAAATACAACTACAGTAGAATCCGAATAGTACGACTTCGTTTATAACGACCGACCGCTTTTAACGACGTAAGTGAAACCTCAAGTTTGGTTTTCATATAACATCCTGCGAAAGTATATCCGTTTAGTACGACTCCCGTTAAAGCGACCAACCGCTTTAAGCGACGTATTTATTAAAAATCGTCCGATTAAAACGACGTTCGTCTCAAAATAATTCATAATTTCAAGCGCAAATGCATACTTCGCATTATATTTCCGCCCCCACAAATGCCTTACACAAGTAAAATGCCTTCTATGCACTTTATAATTATTATTCCAGAGTAAATCACTTCGTATTTTGTTACCTTTCGCTGTGTTATAACTTTTTTTGTCTAAACCAGTAGGTTTACCTACATTATTATGTACATTACAATCATGTTTTTATATTTTAAATTGTTTATTAGCTTGTAACTTTACCTATTAGATTTAATTATAATTAAAGTTTAAATTTTTGTTTTTTTTTTTTATTTTACACGCATATTATTCAACTAGCTGCCCGGATTCGCCGTGAAAATTTCAAACCGTTTTGTGCGTCGTCCGGTTAGTACGACGTAATATCGCCGGTCCCTTGGCCGTCGCTATAACCGGATTCTACTGTATTAATAGGGTGGTCTCATTGCTTTTCTCATATTCTATCGAAATTAAGGTTTAGATTACAGTAAAAGTTTACAAGTTTACAAGATTACAAGTTCTATCTTACTTCTACATATTTTATGGCAAACATAGCAAGAAATAGGATCATCAATGTGCATTCTCCCAGTAAACACAAAACTCCATGAGATGTTATGCGACTTCCTATTTTGATCCCACGTATAACATCTTTTTGTGCCATCTATTAGTTGTTGCATAGCGGTTAATCGCATAACTTCATATCTAAAACTTCTAGGAGATGTTTATGAGATGTTAGTAGTATTAGTGGAAGTTCTATGTGACATATCTTATACTGCTCCTTAAAAGTCGGACATAAGAGTAGACAGGGACGTCCCAGAGAAGTTAACAGGCACTAGATCAGAACATCACACTGATGATAACTGATCAGTCGTGTAACTACCGGGGGGCAGAGTGGGCAATCGCCCCCGGGCCCGTAGGGCCCCGGGGGCCCTTGCGGGTCCGGTTGTTATAAAATATTTTTTATTTGAACTTCTAGCATTTTCTAAAAATCACAAATTTGTACAATCCTTCGTTCAAGGACCGCATATTGTCATTTACTAGCAAAATCTTTTTTATTTTAGATAAGCCGTTCACATGCAGGTATCAATCATTACTTAATATTTAATTTATCGATAATTCTTTCAAAAATAATGTAAAAGTTCGTCTAACTTGACATTAGAGCGCTTGACCTTGAAAATTTTAAAAAATTTCGCCTACGGCGCTACACGCTATATTCCGCAACCTCCCAATAGGGGCACAAGTTTCAAAGTCGCTACGGGCGCATCATACCCTAATTCGGGCTCTGCGTCTAAGAGCCGTTTTACATTATAATAAATTTGCAGTTAAATTTTGTCACAAATTTGGTAGCAATTATTGTATAAAATTTAAAGTAAATGTCATACATATTTGCGTCAAAAATTTTCTCCTATTTTTGATACAAGAATTACTTGTTTTACACTTGTAATATTTCCTTTAGCAATTTTTAAACAAGTTAGTGCGTTTCGTATAAAGTCGGAATCAGTCGGAATTTACTGTGTTGCTTTTAGCGTGGTGTGAATCATTTTTTTGCAAACAGAAAGTTAAAAAAAATTAATTTTCTCATTGTTAATATTTATTTACCAATAATAATGTATTATTTAATTTATGCGGTGGAATATATGTATTTATATAATATAATTTCATATTATGTTTAATTTCTTGAATTAACAATCTTATAAAATTAAACTTATTATGATAGAAATTTAGTTATTTGAATGAGAATTCTAAAGGTGCTTTTTTAAACTTATTTATTTACATTTCTCATTACACTGTACACCGCCAAAAGTCGGAATCCTATTTTTTCACGAAGTTTTTTCACGAAACGTCAAGCTTGCCGTCAACGTACCAGAAGTTGCTTTCTGCGCCGATTTACAGTCACATTTTGGACGGAGAATAGAACAGGTCCTAAATATTTGGTATCAAATTTAGGATGCAAATTTGCGAACAAATTTACTTGTATGACACTCGTGTAAAATTGCATCCAATTTTTTGTCATAGATTTGCTACAAATTTTATGATAATGTAAAACGGCTCTAACAACGACGCAAGCAATCAGGCCCTCTTAGCTCTTATAGAACTTAAAAAACATCAACTCTTACACAACAAATTCTGACTCGTTACATCACTGAAAAAAAAAGTGCCCTCATAGTGATGAAAATGTTCATCATATTGATGAAAAAATCATCAAAATCCAGCCGATGATCGTATTCATCTATATGATGAACAAGTGTTCATCAATTGTTCATCTTTTTTGTATAATTAATTTTATGAATGTATTCATCAATATGATGAACGAGTTCATGAAATATATTTGATACATAGTTTCGAACGGATAAAACTGTACATCAATATGATGAAAAAAATCATTCATTTGACGTACTCGTTCATCATATTGATGATTGAATTCATAATTGTGATGAAGTGGTTCATCAATATGATGAAAAAAATCATTAATTTGACGTACTCGTTCATCATATTGATGTTTGCATTCATAATTGTGATGAAGTGGTTCATCAATATGATGAAAAAAATCATTTATTTGACGTACTCGTTCATCATATTGATGATTGCATTCATAATTGTGATGAACTGGTTCATCAATATGATGAAAAAAGTCATTCATTTGACGTACTCGTTCATCATATTGACGATTGCACTCATAATTGTGATGAACTGGTTCATCAATATGATGAAAAAAATGGATGATTTTGTACGTCATATTGATGAAAATTTCATCACCATGATAAACATGAATTGATGAAATCCAATTCATCATATTGATAAACCATTCATCATTCATCAAACTTGATCCATGATTTTGTACGTCATATTGATGATTGTTTCATCATAACGATAAAATAAATTGATGAAATCAAATTCATCGTATTGATGAATCATTCATCATTCTTCAAACTTCGTCGATGATTTTATACGTCATATTGATGAAAGTTTCATCACCATGATGAACGTGAATTGATGAAATCAAATACATTGTATTGATGAATCATTCATCATTCATCAAATTTATTTCATAATTTTGTATACATCATATTGATGATTTGTTCATCATTACGATGAATTTCACTTGATGAACGGTGTTCATCAATATGACGTACCTTTTTTTTTCAGTGCAGGTTCAGAAATACTATTTTGAGAATTAAAAAGATATTTTGCATTTACTAAACTTCATGTTTTAATTGTTATAAAGGTAGAAACACGGTAAAAGCAGGCTGCCTGACTCAGATACCCTGTTACGGCAATCCCATGTAGCAACAAATAAAAATGTGCACATATTTTTTAAATCTCACCATAAACATAGCAGTATAGAAGCCCAAGAACTACGGTAATCCGAGTTCCACTTTGTTTGTTTTTTATCTGTTGATCCGTCGATCTGTTGATCCATTAATACTGTTGCAAGCAGGGCTGGGCAAAATACATTTTTTTGTATTTGAAATAAAAAATACAAAATACTCGAAAGTCGAGTATTTTAAATACAAATACAAAACCCAGTTGACATGTTACGTCATATTGACGTCGATAGTTGGTCAGTATTGACGTCATATGACCAAAGAAATGACGTACTAGTGACGTAAAAGTTACGGGTTAATGTCACAGCCCAGAGACGTCATTTTAGGACGATTATACGACGTCACTAAAGACGTCCCCGGAACGTCTCGCAGAACAATTAAGAACGTCTTAAACACGTAATTTCATAGGTCCCGCAGACAAATTATTATACTTACCAGTGCACAGTGGGTCAGACGCTCGGAAAAGTGGCCAAAAATACATTTTTGTCAACTTAACAGTATTGCCACAAAATTTAGTATATCTTTAGAGAAAACATCAGTGCACCTTTTTCTCGAATCTCAAGTGAATTGAAAAATATTTCTGCTTGTTAGAGCGATGCAAAAATCACCTTCTATTAATCGCTGATTTGAGTAGCATTTCGCTCCATGCAACACCAAGTTTTGACGACTTATTGTCCAGATTTCAGCTTCGAGTTTAAATTGGTATTTAATAGAAAAGTTGTCTTGAAGTATGTACTTTCGAATAAAAAATTTTTTAGACAATACAATGGTGCAATAATTAAATACATTATTTCATTCCGGGAGCTGCTCAATAGAAAATCTCAAATAATTCTCCAACTTTGTGTGGACTTATAAACAATTTCCCGCAATTTCCCGTTTTGAAAAAATACGCAAAAAATACATTAGACATTTCTCAAACAAACTATGTAAAAATTGTTTGTGCATTCAAGTGCGTTTTTAAATAATTCGCGATTTTGAACAACGCGACGGCGACGCGCTACGTGTCGCATAATTATGATTATATTCAACGCATAAAATACAATCACTGTCGAAGTGTGGAACGGTATTTGGAAAATTTGGAGTGACGATTTATATATTATTTAATTGTTTCCGTTGAAAGTAAAAGATTCAACATCACTAATAAATCATGCATTGATCACGCATCCGACAAGTGACCAACAGAAGGGTTGTTTACGTCCCGGGCTCGTGAGAAAGTTTACATTAGGAGTAATAAATTTTAACTAAAATTTATGTATCCAGCTTTGTTGTTATAACTAGTACGTATTGAATTGTATTTACATAAACAAGTATATTTATTTTTTAAATAACAAAATATTCGTAACAACTTTTTGAGTGTGATTTTTTTCGTACTATATTGCAATTTATGTATATAATGTAGGTACTTATTAAAACATATTTTATACAACTTAATTTTTCAATTTGAATGAAAACGTCTGTGATTTAGGTACAAGTGATAGCGTAGAAGTGATAAAAATCATTTTTTAGACTAAAAATATCCTCTAAAAAGCACCCTGCAATTCAATCTTTTTAAAATAAATTAAAATTCAAACTTGCAATAACTTTATCAAAAACCATCCCTTAGAACACAGAGCACACCCATGGGGTCTCAATTTTGTTTTTACTGTTACTGTATTGCATCAATGTTGTTTAACATAATTAATGCGAAAGAAAATATTTTTTGCTGGCCGTATACAAAAACCACCCTCTAAAATCAACCCTCTTTAGTTTTTATTTTATTTATTAATTTTTCTGTATTATGTGAGCCAACTTTAAGTCATTAAAATTAAAATCATATTTTAATAACCACTCGTATAAAAAACACCCCTCTAAATCATCCCTGTTAATTTAAAATTTTTTAATTAATTTTCCCGTGTTATTTATGCTAGTTTTAAGTCATTAAAATCAAAATCTGATTTTTGGCCACTTTTTCGTGTTTTCGACCCACTGTGCAGTGGTGTGTTATATATATTATATACAGCTTTATGCATAGTCAGAAAAGTTCTATTGGTATAATTTTAAATTTTAGGTGGTAAAACCACGGGCTATCTAAAATTTAAAGGTATGATTGTAGCTAACTTTTCGATTGTGCACAAGTAATTATCTGAAGGTGTAGGGAAATGAATAATTCTGTGGTCTGTCGCCACCTAAGTGCCACTAGTGCCGACCACAGAATTATGCTACTACCTGCTACTATAAAATTAATGTATGTTTTGCTAGTTTCATTTGTTGAAAATTTCCAATTACTTAACAATCGTCTAAAAGCCACCAATGTTACATTAGCAGAATTTCCGGATTTAAAGCTTCCAATAAAAAATTTTGATTTATAAAAATGTCTATTAAAATAAAGTTTAAAAAATAGAATAATATAATTGTTATTATAAGTATTTAAAAAAGTAAACATAGTAGGTAAAATTAACGTACCTATTATCAAAGCTATTATGTACTTACACAAAAAGAAAAACTTACTAATAACGACTTTTTTAAGCAGAAGTTGGCTGAAAGCTTTTTTGTTTAAACGTTTACCATAAAAACTGTACTTGCTACTCAGCTTTCGGTTAGAAGATATTTTAGTGCAGTATTTGTTGTAGTTTTTATTGTTTTTCCTCCCAAAGATGACAAATAGAGAGACTAAAAAGAAATAATAGTATTAAAATAAATCACATACTTACATAATAATTTTCTATAAATGTTTCTTACCAAAGCTGTTAAATTGCCTTTATTAACTAAATGGTTTTCAATGATGAAAACATTTTCGTCGCAGTCTATTGGAAAGTCTATTGGTATATTATCTGGCAGATTACGAAGCGAAGATGAATTTATTTCTCTATTCTTATTATCTTTCAGAAGAGTCAAAATTTGATGATTATGTTCTTTTATTTGTAGAACAGCCGATACAAGAACAGCTTACAGAATATATTATTGATTTCAACTGCAGGTGAAGAAGTACTCTGGTATTGAAGTAATCGAGAATTATTATCATTAATAGTTGTCATATTATGTGTACTGTCACTATCAAAATGATAAAGGTGGGTCAGGTGGGTTATTTATTGGCGTAGATGTACTAGATCTATTGGGTCTCCCATCAGTAGAATAAACTAGTATGAGCGATTATGCGAATTAAAAATATTGTTTGCAATTTTAAGTTAGTTAGGTGTTGTTTTTCAAACTTACCAAAAGAACTATTAGGAGAATCTTTTTTATTTGATAAATTTTTAAATGTTAATCTCTTAGGTCTGGGTAAAGTACTTGGATTAAAATGGACTTGGTCATCATCACTACTACTATCTAAATCAAGCAATCGCTTCGAAGGATAACGTTTTCTTTTTATTGCTCACCATCACTTTCACTTTGTACATCGGAAGTAAATTCAGCTTTTTTAATTTTTTTACTGCTATACCATAATCGTCTAAAAGTAATGCAACAGTAATACACATTTGAACAGATATACTACTATAATATACTTTTATCGCTTTTCTAAGTCATCAATTCGTCTTTTCGAACACCGATAAAAAATAAAACTAAATTAATAAAAAAAAATTCGAGTTGTAGTGCTAGCTTAAAATTATTTTGACTTCTGTTTCTTATGAGTAGCAGGTGTGTGATATTATATTATTATAACTCAGCGTCGCGTATCATTATACGGTTACCGTCACGAAAATGGGACCTGACGATGAAACGACCCGATTCTTTACTAAAAAAAAGAAAGGCGATCCTTCTGTGCCTCGGCTAGTTATTCGGTTGAACAAGAAACTTACCCACGGATGGTGTAACTGTGGAACTTTTGATAAAACATAAAGAAAGATACAAATCTGATAAAAAAATTTATTTATCTAAATTATATTTAACTATGACTATTATCTAAGATTAAAATATCAAAATTAAAATTATTAATGTAAAATATTGAAATTTGAAAATGAACTATTTAAGAACTAAAAAAAAATTCAGACGATACGGTAGATAGATTAAAATTATAATTAAAATTATTCAAGATATAAGATACATATTTGCACATTTGTATAAAGTTCTTACCCAATTTATTTTATCCTTATTAGTTCTTATTTGCTAATTATGCTAAAAGATATTACACTAACAAGACCACTATTTTATACATAAAAAATACACTTTACAATTTGGCACTAGGTTGGTTATTTGATGGAGAGATGCTGCTTTAACTGTTGAACTGTTGTAATGATTTGAAGATTGAAGAAGATTGTTGTAATGATAAGACGATTTTTGTTGCAAGATATGTCGAGAACAATTTTTATGACGTTTTATTAGATACGTATTTTAGATATTTAGATATTTTAGATAAAAGATATATTTTTGAGTTCAATATTTCTCAACTATTGATTACTCTGGTGTAGAACTTAGGCCGAATTATGCACTTATTGACTAACACACAGTAGTTTTTTAAGTTTTGACTGAACTTGAATAGAGCTTGACCAAGACTGCCTGTTTAAAATTTAGTAAAATGCCCAAGAGACCCTTATACTTCAACAACGTATTAAATTTCATAATGTGAACATATGTGTGGTGGCACAGTCATGCATGCACACGCATGCAGGACAATGTCACTGCAGCTACATTCCATGGCATTACTTGGCCATTGGAAATTAATTTGGAAATCCAGGAACTCAAGGATAATGTTTCCGGTTAATAACAAAAAAAGCAAATGCTAAGCGTTGTTAAGGTTTTTTTGTTATTAGCTGGAACAGCCAGTTTAATCGAGTCCGCCAAAGGGATAACACGTTCCCGAACACAAATATAAATCTTACATATTATTGTAACAATTTTAAAATCAAACTGTTATCGATAGAATGGACTGTATTAATAGATAATAGATTGAAATTTTAATAGATCGAATATTTTATTGACATAGAACACAAATTGATGAACAACTCAAAAAAACTACAATTACTAACAACCGTTACCTGGTAACATACTCCCCGCATTGAACACTCAATGGGGTTCAATGAACAATAATAGAATAAAAAATGAAAAATAATTAATAAATGCTGATTGATGGGTAAATCTAACATAAATAACAAATTAACAAATTGAAATGAACTATTTCACTTTTCGGACATAGGTAAAGGACACACTTTTGCTACCGCACGCTTATAAAGTCCCTTGATAGTTTTAATTGTAACAACACGAACCACACCTTCCTTGTCGGGATGAAGTTCTACAACTCGTCCTAATGGCCAATTGCATGGTGATAAGTTGTCATTTCGGATTACTACCAGGGAATCAACTTCTAGATTGGCTAATGAAAGTTTCCACTTGCGTCGTTGTTGTAGTTGTGATAAATATTCATTTGACCACCTTTTCCAGAAACTCTGGCTAATGTTTTGCAGAAGTTGATGACGAGAAAGTCTTCCCATAGGTATTTCCAATAAATTTGGATCTGGACACCAATGGACGTCCAATGAGGAAATGTGCGGGTGTTAAAGACTCGTAGTCGTTTGGATCCGATGACAATGCACATAAGGGGCAAGAATTAACAATTGCTTCAATTTGCACAAGAATAGTCTTGAATTCTTCATAAATGAATTTTGTTTCGCCAATGACTCGAAATAAGTGGTGTTTAACAGTTTTCACTCCGGCTTCCCACAACCCTCCAAAATGAGGTGAATTCGGCGGAATAAAATGCCAAACAGTGCCTTCGTTAGCGCAAAAGTTCGCGATTTCATCGTTGGAAGAAGCTAGAACTTCTTGTAAACCGTGTAACTGTTTCTTTGCCCCAACAAAGTTAGTTCCGTTATCAGAATATATGTGACTTGGTTTTCCCCTGCGAGCAGAAAATCGTCTTAATGCAGCAATAAAACCTTCACTGGTAAGATCTGTGACCAATTCAAGATGTATCGCTTTACTAGCAAAGCAAATGAATAAACATATATAGGCCTTAATTAACTTACATCCAGGACCCCTTTTGTTTTTAATTAAAAAGAGGCCTGCATAATCAACACCAGTTGTATTGAATGGGTTTGTAATACTGACTCTACCTGCAGGAAGATTTGCCATTATTGGATTGATAGATTTAGGTTTGAACCTGAAACAACGTACGCAATTATATACAACCTTCTTTGCAATGTTAATTCCTGCTGTTGGCCAATAATCATGGCGTATTGTAGCTAACAGCAGTTGAGGTGGAGCATGACACAAATTGCGATGTTTATCTTCAAAAATTAGCTTGGTAAAATGGTGCTTTCCATCTAAAAGCAGGGGGTGTTTAGCATTAAATTGCAACTGCGAATATTTTAATCGTCCACCTACTCTTAAAAGCCCTTCCTCGTCAATAAATGGACACAGCATTGAAAGTCGGCTTTTAATATTAATATTTGAATTTAATAATAAGAGGTTAATTTCGTTTTGAAAGCTCTGGAATTGTGCAACCTTAACTAATTGTTTCAAGCCTAAGGTCAATTCCGCAACTGTTAAGTGACCAGTTCGTTTGTTTGTAACATTTTTACAGTTGTAGATGAATCGTAAGCAATAAGCTGTTGTGCGTTTTGCCTTTGACAAACATGAAAAATTTTCAATTAGAAATGAGTATGAATGCATCGCAAAAAGAGTTGTATTGTTCAACTTGATTTCGGGTAACTCGGTGAAAGATATTTTAGGTGTGAATTTATTCCAAGATGTGCTTGATAGTGACAACCAAGATGGACCCTTACACCACAGCTTTGAGTTTAACAAACTTTCAGGAAGAGCTCCTCGAGAAGCAATATCAGCAGGATTTTCTTTTGTATTTACATAGTTCCAATCATTTGCATTGGTAAGTTCTTGAATATCTGAAATTCTATTCCCTACAAATGTTTGAAGCATTTTTGGCGCCGTTTTTATCCAACACAAGACAATTTGCGAATCAGACCAAAAATGCCATTTAAACTTGATTGTAAGGCTATCTTGAACCTTTTTAGCCAATCTTGCCAGCATTAGTGCACTGCATAATTCCAATCGTGGTATAGTCAGTACCTTAATAGGGGCTACTTTGGTTTTAGCACATAATAAGTGTACCATAACATTGTTTTCGTCATCTGTACTTCGGACATAAATGCATGCACCATAACCTTGTTGGGACGCGTCGCAAAAGCCATGTAATTCGGCACTTGTATAATGTTTACAAAATGCATGCCGTCGAATTTGCATATTATTTAAATTGGGTAGCTCTGCTTTAAATTGTAACCACTCTTTTTTTAAATCGTCTGGAATTGGCTCATCCCAGTCAAGGCGCAAAGTCCATAATTTTTGTATCATTCCTTTTGTCAGTAAAATGCATGGACTAACTAGACCAAGCGGATCAAAAATAGACGCAATGTCTGACAAAATAGTGCGTTTTGTAGGGCTGCTATTATTATCCATTGCCTTAATTTTATAAGTTAATGTATCCGAAATTGTTAACCAGTGTATACCGAGGGTTTTCATTTGACCTTCTTTTCCTATTACAACGGAATTGTTTGTTTGATGCTCTTGTTTCATATGTCTTAGAATTTTAAAGCTGTTAGAATTCCATTTTCTTAATGGCAATTGAGCGCTCATAAGAATGGTTGAAATTTCTTCGCAAAGTGACATTGCTTGCTCTTCAGTATTGAATCCTGTAATTAAGTCATCAACGTAAAAGTCGTTAGATATAATTTTCGCAGATTTTGGATTAGTGTTTTGAACATCTTGTGCTAATTGCCTTATACATCTAACAGCTAGAAATGGCGCAGCAGATGTTCCGTATGTAACGGTATTGAGTTTGTAGATGTCAATTTTATTTGTTGGATTGTCTCTCCATACAATTTTTTGAAAGCGTCGATCGTCTGGATGAATTAATAGTTGCGGATACATCTTTTCTACATCAGCACATACGACGTAAGGATGTTGCCTGAATCTTAACAAAATTGAAAAGAGGTTATTAAGTATATTTGGACCGGTTGATAGCAAATTGTTTAATGAATATCCAGTATCAGTTAAAGCTGAGCCGTCAAAAACGACTCTCAATTTTGTTGTTATACTGTCCGGTTTCAAAATTCCATGGTGAGGTAAAAAATAAGACTCTTCTTGGAATTCGTGTTCGGGCTGAATAGTCATATGTTTCATGTCGATGTATTCTTGCATGAATTTAATATACTGTTCTTTAAATTCTCTGTTGTTTGCAAATCGTTTTTCTAAATGGAGAAGACGCTTAATTGCTGCAGATTTTGAATTGCCTAAATGTGAAGGAGGGTGTTTAAAAGGTAGTCGCATCACAAATCGTCCTTCTTTATCCTTCGAAAAAGTGTTTGCAAAGTACTCTTCACATATTTGATCTTCGTTGGATAATTGCAATATCGAATTGCTACAGTCTTCAATTTCCCAGAATCTTTGTAAATTTACCTCTAAAGTAGAGAGGTTACAGTAGGTTTTGTTGTTTGGCTTGTTGATTGAACCAGCTACAATCCAACCAAAAGCCGTTTCTTGCAGACTTGGAAGTTGCTTTCCTAATCTAATTGATCTGTTGTTTAATAAATTCCAGAAATGGCCTGCCCCGATTAAAATGTCTACTTCGCTAGGTACATTAAAACTTTTGTCTGCTAACTTTAAATTAACTGGAATGTTCCAGGTTTCTATGTCTATCTCAAGAAATGGTAAATTGCTCGTTAATTTTGGTAAAACAAAACAAGAAATTGTAATTGAAAAATTGTTATAAATAGATTTAATTGTTACCGTAACCTTTGAATTTAACTTCGAAGTAGACATGTTAATCCCGGTTATGGCAATATTCGTTGGTTGCTTCTGTAAATGAAGTTTATTGCATAATTTTTCTGAGATGTAATTAGATTGAGAACCGCAATCAAATAGAGCTCTTGCCTTTTGTGTGTTTCCATTAGAATTTAACGCGTCAACAATTGCGGTTGATAATAAAACGTAATTTGGTTGACTAACGCACGTTAGTGAAATTTGAGGTTGGCTCTCCACCTCTTGATCTTGATGCAATAGAGTGTTATGTTTAATTTTGCACTTTCTGCAATGCCCAAATTTACAGTGTTTTTCTTTGTGGCCAGTACGCAAGCAATTGAGACATAAATTGTTTTCTTTAGCGTTAGTAATACGCGTTGGAATGTCTAATTTCAAAAATTCTTCACATGAATAAATTGGGTGATCCTTTCTGCAATAATTGCATTTTACATTTGACGATAGTAGGGAAATTTGTCTTTGCTTGTTATTAATCTCATGCAAAGTTTTGCCTACATTAATGTCCAATGTTTCTAACCAATCAGCTCTTGATTTTAGAAAGGTTTCGAAGTCACTTAATTTGGATAATTCGTTTGTAATCTTATGTTTCTCCCATTCTTTGCTAGTATTTTTATCTAATTTTGTGGAAATCATATGTATTAATAGTGTGTCCCAATGTTCGATAGGTTGTTTTAAAGCTTGTAAAGCTTGTAGATGTTGATAAGTTGTATCAATTAAATTACGCAAACCAAGTGATGTTTCCTTTGATAATGTGTCTATATCAAACAAGGCTTTAACATGATTGTGAATTAGAAGACGTGAATTATTATACCTATTGCAAAGAAGGTCCCATGCAACATCGTACGTAGTGGCGGAAAACTCTATTTTTTGAATTACCTTGCTTGCTTCACCTTGAAGCGAAGCTTTCAAATAGTGAAACTTTTGAATCTTGTTTATTGTTTCGTTTTTGTGAATTAAAGATTCAAAAATATCTT
Source organism: Cantharis rufa (assembly GCA_947369205.1). Taxonomy (NCBI): domain Eukaryota; kingdom Metazoa; phylum Arthropoda; class Insecta; order Coleoptera; family Cantharidae; genus Cantharis; species Cantharis rufa. The sequence continues at coordinate 14,112,565 of OX376309.1, read as the reverse complement.
TGTACTCCAGCCAATTATGGTATTGACCTTTGTAAGTTGGTAACGAAATTTTTGGCAATTTGATACCCTGAAATTGTTGTTTTGCGTGAATTGAACTAACTGAATGTTGTGATTCAACAATACTGTTGTCATCCGCGTCTAAATTTTTGTTAATCAAATCTTGTAAAATTGTTTTTGAATTGGAGATTGTGTCAGAAAATAAATCAGTAAATTGATCGCGCTGTTGATATTCATTTTCAAGACTATCGTCATCACAAACGCATTCAATTGCCGTCTGGACTTCTTCAAATTCAATGTTAAGTGTTTCAACGTTAGAGGTTCTAAATTGTAATTCATTAGTTACCTTTAGTTCAATTGTTTCGTGATTATAAAAAGCAACTTGAATTGGTTTTAGATACTTGATGAAATTGGTTAGTTTGCGTTTCACGGTACCCCGTTTGCGCCTCAAATCTGACAGATTGATTGCTGCACCAGTTACTTCAATCGACATTGCTTCTAATAGTTTCCTTTAGAAAAATGCAATGCGTGCTGATTTGTTAATAGTAATTTATTGTAGCTAACGAAAGAACTGTTTGCTTGAATTGAATAAATTGAAAAATAATTGTAATTCTGATCAAAATAGTAGTAAAATTTTTGACACTTCGAAGAAAAAATAGGAAGCGGAAGTTAAAATTGGAAAATTCTCACTCGTTTTCTTCAAAACTGTTGCACGTGTATTCTTTGATGATTTCTTGTAAATCCGGCTCGAAGGACCACTATGTTATCGATAGAATGGACTGTATTAATAGATAATAGATTGAAATTTTAATAGATCGAATATTTTATTGACATAGAACACAAATTGATGAACAACTCAAAAAAACTACAATTACTAACAACCGTTACCTGGTAACATAAACATTATAATTATTGTTCATCTTCCTTTTTTATTTATATTATTCAGACGAATAAAAAGTTTTTTTGTAATAAAAACTAAAATTATTGTTAACCATCCTAACATATGTATAGTTAGGTGCGGTTGCTTTGAAAAAATTAGAAAAAGACATAAAAAGTAAATGAGGCGTATCAGTCGGGATTAGGAATCTTAAAACTAATACCGCTGATACATTTAAATTACTTAAATGACCGTTCTTGACAATTGCAGCTGTTCAAAACGGCCTGAAACTAGAATTTTAATTGATTTTTTGAAATGTGTTACAGTCGGCAGTTTTTGTGATATTTGATATTTTGCTTTTACTTGATTTTTGAAAAATAAAATTGTAATAAAACCGAGGAAAGAAACCATTAAATTTTGTAGAAAATGTGTGAATTAATTAATTTAAAAAGTACGCGTAGCAACGAAAACCCGTGTAGAAATCGTGATTTGATCCCTATGTAAAATGCATGGAAAATTTTAATTTTAAAATGCCGTTTTCTCGAAAACTAAAGGATAATCCGCAATAATATACTCTGAAAATTGTCCCCTTTCTAATGATCTATAAGGAAAAAGTTAAATTCGTGGTCCCATTTTCGTGACAGTTTCCCAAACTAAAACTTATTAAGAACGCGTAGATGACTACGAATTTCATACAAGACGTGCACTGTGCACAATAATAAATATTACATACCTTCTGCAAAAAAGCACCTTGATATTTCATATCATGTCCAATATTTTTCTGGTAATTGCCCCTTTATTAGAGCTTTATTATAGAGGTCTTGTTTTTTAAAAAGAGGCCAATGGACCTCCTTTTTTCGGGACGTTAACCATAATTTGTGGACAATAGCCATGTCACCACCAACTTCCAAGTCAAACTCTACTCCTACAAATGCCATTATGATTTTTTGTCTCTGTAATAACTGCGGCCTTGGTAAAATCTTAAAAATCTTAAAGTAAAAAACACTTGACATAAAAAACAAATTGAATTAATGATTCTGGTGAGGATAAAATTTCTATATACTAGATAAAAAATATTGCGCACCCAATTTATTTAGTCTTCTATTTAAATAATAGATAACATAAAAAAAACTTGAACGATGAAAATAATACAAAAAATTACTAAATTAAAGAACGGGAATCCCCCATAAAGTTCGTGTGACGAGTTAATATTTTTAGAAAACGATGAGTAGTATAAAATAAAAACTTACCCCAATTATTAGATTATAATTTAATTAGATGGTACCACAAATCACTGGATAGCAAACGTACGACTTGTACGAACGACTACAATCATCTGCATACTGCTTGGTGCATGCTGTTATCAATCAACAAGTAACAATTCCGAGTCCGACGAGGATAAAATAACTCGCAGTTGCAAAATTATGTTTATTCGCTTGACCTTGAATTAAGCACATTTTACGGAGTTCAACATAGAAAAAAATTTATTTTATAAAATACGTTATCGTTTTTTCAACTAACATGAAAATTGAACAAATAATGAATTAAGCAATATTAAAAATCAATAAGTTTTTGAGCTTTCAAAACAACGAATTTGCTCAATTTTTAATTTTTATTGCCTTAAATTTTATAAGTTAAATTTATATGTATAGGTACTATTTAAATAACAAAATATTAGCTGAAATAAAATACAAAATTTGACGTTAAGGTTTTCATTTCATAAATTACAAAGAAAAACGACGTCAGAATTACATTGCAATGACGTTACTTTTTTGACGTCAAAAATAGGTCATAAAACAACGTCACACTGACGTCAGTATTTGGTCATTTGACGTCCTCGACGAAATATGACCAGAAATATACGTGTTTTGACATGATTTGACGTAACCATGTCAACTGGGAATACATTTGAAAAATGTATCAAAATACATTTGTATTTCAAATACATTAGTATTTAAAATACTTTATTGAAATACATTATGATTATACACAAATTATTTATTTATTTATTTAAAATAATGGTTATTCCCTTTTAAAAAAACCAATCTCTCGAATTGAGTGTCGGAAAGTATTTAAAACAACAGACCTGCACCTTGCGCCCTGTTTTCAAATACATTTTAAAATGTGCACATTCGGCAGTGATTTAAAAAAATTATTGTATAATTTTAAAAATTAAAAAATGTAATTGACTATAGTATTTTAAATACAAAATACATTTTTATTATATTTTAAATACAATTACAAAGATACATTTAGAAATTCATCGAAAATACATGTAACGAAATACATTTGTATTTAAAATACATGTAATTGAAATACTGTCCAGCCCTGGTAGCAAGTCTGTTTCATAGAAGAAATGCGGGGGTGAGAAAGGGCGGAGCCCCTGGGCAAGGCGTGAAGCGCCGAATTTTTTACTGACCCCAAAGGGGCCCTACAAAAATTCTTGCCCCCGGGCCCAATTTTTGAAGCTACGCCACTGTAACTGATAACGGCTTTTTAAAAGCCGTTGAAAACTGGAAATACTTATTGGATCTTTTTCAATAAAATTTTTGTAAATTTCGTACAATCGCTTTAAGGTTTTTATTTCGGCTGACACATACAGTTTTTTAGTTGATCCACGGCAATAGTGAGATGGTACTGCCGGTAATTTTGCGACAAATTCCTTTAAGTTATCTTGCTGTTCCCGACTAATTTTGTGTATTGGATCAAGTTTTCCAAGTTGATCTTCTATGGTGGCTATAATTTTCCTTTTATAGCACATCGAATTTTTGACTGATTTATGGCCAGAGTATTTAACAAAAATTGTTGGCGTTGGCATATTTTGCTCTGGATACCATTTTTCATATGAAAATTACAATTACTTGAATATTGCCGCACGATTGATGAGGAGGAAGCGAGACGTAAAAATGCTCGATTAAGAGCAAAATTTGATTGTATTTCATTCGAGTCTAATTTAGCGTATGTAGAGACGTATTCAGCAACTCCTTCTTCGGTAGTTAATGCAAAAAATTATTTATATAATAAACAGCGCACTAGTTTTAATTAGATTGGCAAACCAAATCCAAATATAACTGCAGAATATGTAAATAAAGGCCGAACGAATTCATTAATGAGTTGGAACTACAAGGGTTTTGAGCACACGTTTCCTAGTTGTCCAACCAAATTGCGTAAATTTTGCTTCAAATGCGAAAATCCTAATCATACTTATACACTTGCGGTAATTGTTCAAAAAACGGGCAAAGGAAGTGAACGGCTGTGGTCAAAGTTCATTTCGTAGTAGACGAAATTTTAACAATTCTAAGATATTTTATTCCAGTAGATTTAAAGATTTTGTTACGGTTTGCTTTTCTTTTATTTTTTAAATAAAATCACGCAAATCTAACAAGTCATAAATTACACCTTTCCTGTCGCTTGCTATCGTTAATGGTCTCTAATTCCAACGGGCGAGATAGCGCGAACCATTTCCAAGCAAGTCTATGCAAGATTCGACAAAGTTAACATCGTGGAGTGGGAATTTAACTAGGAGAATTGCTCGAAGCTACCCGAGTCTACCCTGGAGCGCGGACCAGTGTGGTCGCGTTAGCTCCTTGGGGGGTAGAACCCATTGTGACTTTGAGTTACCGTTATGCGTAATTACCGAAATTATGTCTTGTGCCGGTCGACATGCGCCGTTGTCGCATTGTAGTTTAACGCGCAAGGTGCGTAAATTACGCAACTATGGAGATTGCGTGGGTGAGGTTTACCTGCGCGACTACCGAATACCGCCTACTGCGCAACATTTTGTAAATCAAGTGTTACATAAGTAGAATACCGCAAATACCGTTAATCCGCCATGAGGCGTGTAATAAAGGGTTTACGAAATAGTTTAAATTTTGTGAATGCGTAATTAGAGAATTACGCCAAGTTCGGTCGAACTCGCTGTAATGCGAGATTTTGAGTTACGCGTGAGTTTTGCGTTTATGTTTTATGCGCGAGTTTGGGTTATGCACAATTATGTAAATATTGTGGAATGTGCAAGAATGCGTCAGTATCGCGATTATGATTAATGTCGCGAGTAATTGTGATGCCTATTTGTCTCGAGGTGAGATTTTGTCGTGAAGTCAAGATTATTGACTGATGCGTTTAATGACGTATTTAGTGTTACGTTTAGTGACGCAATTTAGGCTTGTGAAGCCAAGTTCGAGTTACGCATAATTTCTTCCCTACGAAGAAAGTGCGAATTATGTTTTCTAATGCTTATTTCCGGTTTTATAAGTACGCACATTTTATGAGTTCAATTCAAGTCAAGGTACGCCTTTTCGATTAATGCCGATTCTGCCTACATCTTTGCAATACTTCCGTCTCTAATATCTTATCTGACGAGCATCTTCATCAGAATACCATCAGGTCAAGGTGTCTTCAAGCCAGCTAAGGGAGCGTTCATAAACTACGTGGTTTGGCCAAGGGGGGGAGGGGTTAGGTAGAATGCTACGCAGGGCTACGTGAGGGTACGGGGGGAGTTATAGTCAAGCTACGTAGTTTTCTTCATTTATTATGAAAGCAATTTGCAGAATATAAGCGACAACATAATATGGATATTCATTTCCGTATTTGGATTTTTTTTATTATTTATGTCACTTTTTTACGACTAGGCGAAAAAATAATTTTAATTTTGTATTATTAAAGTGAATATTAGCGCGTCTTTAATTATTCTAGTGTTCTTTAAAGTGTCACTTCAAGTTTCAAACAATTGATGTGAAATGACCCTGTACAATAATCTTTACGAGGCTTATCGGAAATGTTTTTCCAACGAGTTTTCAAAAGCCAAAATCCAAAATGATGTTAATGAGTTATGGAAATCTTTTAAACAGGACACAACATGTCTTCTGGACTTTATAGGAAAAAAAACTACGTTCCATCTAAAGGGGGGGGAGGGGTTCTAAAGAGGTCAAAATCAAACTACGTGGTTTATGAACGCTCCCTAATTAGTGAGTACTGTCTTACCTTTTAAAGTGAATTAGAATTAGTAGTGCGTCAACAGTGCACGTCAAGTTGGTATTTGCCGGATAATTACCACAGTGTCTTCGGGGGCCAGGCATTATTGTCGGCCACTGATCCATCAATTGATGATGTAATTCACTAGATGAAGTGAATAATATCTATGTATTTGCCATGCAATTTTGTATCGAAGATTGTCTTAATTTTAGGTAATCATGCATGAACAAGTGTCGACACTATCTCGTAGCCTTTAAGTATTATTACTGTAACTGCCGATTTCGCCGAACATCGATTCAAGATTAAATTTTATATTTTGTTTTACATTGTGTTTAATTGTCTTATGTATTCCTTTTCAGAGGTATTTATTTGTAAAGTGAGCTTACCGACACACTTGACCGTCATATGAGATTGGATTGATACTCGAAGTCATTTATCCAATTACGGTTTAGTTTCCCGCCTCACGACCCTGAGGAAGTTTTGATGCAAACTGAGCAGCCGGAAATCCCTTTTTTTTTATTCAAGTTTTTTTAGCTATTTTTTTTTCAATTAATTATTTTATTTAATTTACTTTTCACAGAAAAGACCTACGTATCAATTTATATAGAAATAGTAGCGTTAGTCAAAAATGTGATAATGAAATAAATATTAACAAAGGGAAACATAATTCCTTACAAAAGCAGCTGAAAAATTCTGAACATATCAGAAATTCGGCGGTGTTTTGTCAAGTTCCTTTAGATAATTGACCTTATATTTCAGTTTCTGGGTTGGATCGCGAAGTTATAGTTTTTTTAGACTCCAAGAGCAAATAAATCGATTATTGGGAAGCAGGGTTTAGAATTTTTAAGAGAGATAAAAACTAAAATTCTTAATTTTGAGGGAAAGCATGTAACTACTGCTGACGGGAAAAAAACATTTAGTTAAAGGCTCGGTTTGTTTACCGATAAATATTGAGGGAGTTTTAATAGCTATTTACAGTCGTGCTGCAGAAAGTTGAACATTGCGGTTGAGTAAGCAATGGAAAAAACGAAACCGCAATGGAACTTTCTGAGCGAGTCACTGTATTTAGCTTTACGTTCAAGACAGGGTCTCTCCAAAAAAAAACATAAATTGGTAACAAAAATTATGCTTTAAAAAGTAACGTTTATATAATATAAAGGTTAATAAAAATAAGACGCGACATAACGGAAGTAAATAATACTCTTAAGTTGCGATAAATTACGTATATTATTGTGATTGGTGTTACAGTTTTTTTTTTTTGATTGATATCGGAGAATATGGCGAGCGTGTGTATGAGCTGTGACATTGAGATAAAGAGAAGCGATAAGTATGTTAAATGTGTGATTTGCAATGAGAGATTTCATATAAAATGTACAAAAGTAACTGAACATGAGATAAAAATAATAAATGAGAATGAGAATATAAATTATACATGCAGAATTTGCAGTAAAACTGATGTACGTGGTCAAATAAATGAATTGAAAAACCTAGTGGAGCAATGCATCGAGAAATTGCAGGAACAGGCTAAGATTATAGCCATGAATAGTGAAATTATAGGTAAACTGGATAAAGAGAATGTAAACGGAAAAAAAACGGAAGTTGAGTTTGCCGAGAAGAAGTCGTATTCACAAGTGCTAGGTAAAAGCAAGGAAATGATAATGATTAAACCAATAAACTTAGAGCAGCGTAATGATGTTACGAGGAAGGACATAAAATCACAAATAGATCCGAGTAAATTGGCGGTGGGTGTGAATAATATAAAAAATATAAGAAATGGTGGAGTAATGATTAGCTGTGCTGACTCAAATTCTAAGGGAGTAATTAAAAATAAGGTGCAAGAGGTACTGAGCGAGAAATACCAAGTAGAAGAAGTGATTGAAAAGAATCCGAGAATTATTGTTGTGGGAGTGGAAGAAGACTTTGTTAACATGCAAGAAGAAGAAATAGTGATGGCAATAAGAGAACAAAATGGTATTATGTTTGACACTATCAAAGTTGTAACCAAGTATGTGAAACGATCTAGGAAGAACATAGGTAGTATTGTATTAGAAACGGATCCAGATTCATACAAAGAAATTATGAAGCGTGAAAAACTAAAAATGGGATGGAGAATATGTAACGTTCATTATCACGTAAATATAAAACGCTGTTTCAATTGTGCAGGATTTAACCACATAGCAAAGGAGTGTACAAACAAAAAAGTATGCTTTAAATGTGCTGAGGAACACAGCGACAGAGAAAAATGCAGCTCTATGAACTTAAAATGTGCTAATTGCATTAAAGCGATGGAAAAGTTTAATATCAAAGTGGACGTGAATCATTGTGCAACGGATATAGACTGCCCCTGCTACAGAAAAGAGATAGAAAAAAAGAGTAGTCGAATAAATTATAACATATAGCAATCGACAGAAAAAAGGGAAGAGATCGTTTATTTTAATTGTCAAGGATATTTGAACAACAAGGACCAGATTTTGTTATTGGTTCAAGATAGGAAGCCTGATGTATTATGCCTGGTGGAGACACATGTAACGGAATGCGTATATGATGAGGAGCTTGAGATCGGCGGTTACAAAATGGAAAAATGCTTGACAGAAAATTCAAGAACTGGTGGAGTTCTTTTATATGTGCGAAACAATATAGGGTATAAAGTGATGCTGAATTTCACGGATGACAAATATATATGGATTTTATCAGTTCAAATAAGGATAAATGAAGAAAATTGCTTAATAGCTGGTATCTACCATCCACCACAGAGTTGTGATGGTTTATTCGTGCAATATATGGAAACGTACCTTGAATCGCTGGAATTTGACGGTAATATTATTATCAATGGAGATATGAATCTGGATTACGCAAAAAATGATTTTTATACACAAAAATTGAAGAATGTTATTACGAGATTTGGGTATTATCAACAGGTAAATAACTTCACCAGAGTGACAAATACAAGTGCAACTATTATAGATTATGTAATAACAAATAATAAAGAGAAAGAAGTTAAGATTCATCAGGTTCCTAGAATAAGCGATCACTACATAATAACTATTAATATACAAGGAAAATCTATACCAAACGAATATATAAGTATCAGAAAGAGAAGTTTAAAGAATTATAAAACGGAAATATTTCAAGAGAAGTTGTTGGAAAGAAAGTGGGATGTAGAGGTACCAGATAAAGATAAAGCAAGTCAACTCATCGGCAACATAATCAGTACTATGAACGAAATGTGCCCAATTGAAACTATAAAAATTAAAAATAAGTACAAGGAGAACAAATGGATGAAAAGCGATGTTGTAGAACTTATTAAGAAAAGAGATAATCTATATAAAAAAGCAAAATTTACAGAAAAACTTGAAGATTGGGAAATATATAGACAACATAGAAACTTGGTAACCGAAAAAATACGTGCAAATAAGAGAAATTATTATTATGAATTGGTCGCAGAAAACAAAAGTAGTAAAGACCTTTGGAGGGAGATAAAAGGACTATTACCAGGAAAAAATATAAGAACGCAGGAGACAATAAAATTTCAAGGAGTCGAAGAAACCAATGAAAGAATTATAGCCAATAAATTTAATATATTTTTTTTAGATAGCATTAATGAATTAATTTCAGGAATACCATCCAGGGTAAATCATGATAGAGCCCTAGAAAATGTCAAAGAAGTCAAGCACTGGGAAAAATTTGAGACATTAACAATGAAAAAACTAAGAGAAAATATAAGTAGATTAAAAGGCACGACCGATCCGGAAACGTTACTTACGACTAAAGCGATTAAAGATTCTTTTGCAGTGGTGGGCCAGTTCTTTTTGAACGCGATTAATGCGTCACTAAAAAGTGGAATCGTTCCAGAGAATTGGAAAACCTCTAGTATATTTCCTATACCAAAGGTAGCAAACACAGATAAATGTGAAGAACATCGACCAGTAAATATAGTCCCCATTCATGAAAAAATACTAGAATATGAAGTGCACGATCAATTAAAAAATTTTTGTGAGACGAACAATATTTTGGTTCAGGAACAGTCTGGATTTCGAAAGTTTCACTCATGTGAATCTGTGGTAATCGATGCTTGTGAAGAGTGGACTGGCAGTATGGAAAAGAGTGAAGTTGTATTGGCAGTGTTCTTGGATTTCAAGCGTGCTTTTGAAACTATAGATAGAAAATTGTTGATAGAAAAGCTTAAAAAAATGGGTGTAAGTGGCACAGTGTTAAAGTGGTTTAAATGTTATTTAAGTAAAAGAAAACAGAACGTCAAGTTTAGGAACAGTTTTTCAAATAAACTTTTTACTGAATATGGTGTACCACAGGGAACAATTTTGGGTCCTCTAATGTTTATTTTGTATATCAATGACATTGTAAGATGTTTAAGATTGTGTAAAATGAAAATATTTGCTGACGACACTATGATATATATATGTGGTATAGATATAAAGAAAATGTTTGAAATTTTAAATAACGAATTACAATGTGTATTTAAGTGGCTATGTAATAACAGTTTAAGCGTTAATTTTAAGAAATCAAAATACATTATTTTAGGAAAGCAGCATATTTTGAAAGGTATAAAAACGGAGGGGTTGCAGATTTTGATTAATGGCATTGCATTGGATAGAGTAATCGAAATTAAGTATTTGGGAGTGGTTATAGATGAAAGCTTGAATTTCAAAAAGCATTTTGCATATGTAATGAAAAAAATGTCGCGCAAGGTGTTTTTCCTTAGACGCATTTCAGACAGTATATGTGCATCCACAAGGGTGCTATTGTATAAATCTTTGATAGGTCCACATATTGATTTTTGTTCAACTCTGTTTTTGAATATGAGTAAAACTGAAACTCAACAGTTGCAAAAGGTACAAAATAAAGCAATGAGAATTATAATTCAATGTAATAGTTATACGCCAATTAGAGATATGTTGAATGTGTTAAACTTGATGAGTGTATCACAACATATAAGATATAGGGTTTTGGATTTTGTATATAAAATTAAATATGATATGGCTCCAAAATACTTACAAAATAGGTTAAGATGTGTTAATGAGGTGCACTCGTATAATACGAGACAGCAAGACAATTTTTATGTTGATATTACCAAATCGTCTAGAGCATATAACTCCTTCTTTTGCAAAGGGTTGCTATTATATAATGCTTTGCCTGTAGTATTAAGGGAATGCAAGAATTATAGAACTTTTAGAAGTGAATTGGTTTTGTATATTAAGAAGAATGTAAATAGCATGTGATTGATTTTTGTTAATTTTGGAAATAACCTGTTTTGGTGTGAGTTGGTATGTTTGGGTTTTGTATTTATGCGGGTGGGTAGTGGCATGTATATTGGGGGGTTGATTTTTGTTGTAATGATCTGTGTAAAGATAGCATTAGCTAATAAACTTATTTATTATTTATTATTATTTATTATTATCTATTAGCTTGTGATGCAAAATTTCACGTGCACTTTTTTTTTCTTTCTCACTACATACATTAACTCGAACCCACTATGTACGCCACCATAACTGCTTATATGCAAGATTATTACCAACACCGCTGCAAAGTATCATTTTCTAGCAATAAAAACTCGGGATGGGACGTTTCGGCGCAGCCGGTTCGGCGCGAAGACGTTTCGGCGCGAGAATAAAATATTTTAAAATTTTTGATCTACTTTAAATTGATACATTAATAGATAAGTAATATAAATAATAAATATATTAAAACTATAATATACATGTATAGAAAATAAGTTAATGTAACTACTGTGTTACCAATTCTTTTTACTTAATTTTATTGGCTTTCGAGTTATGAATTAAAGTAAGTAAAAAAATATTTAAAAAATCAAGATTTTTCTTTTGATTATTTTGAAAACCTCGTATCTTTTAAACGACACATTTTACAAAGGATTACAGTTTAAAATTCCTCGGTTGGTACCGTTTAAGAATTAAATACATTATATCGTTGATTGATAAATAGTAAAGATACACAATGCAATAGAAAATTGTTACTTATCCTCCCATATCAGGTATTTCAACACCCCACTGCCTCTTAGCCAACAAACTCAGTGGTGAGGGTGGTGAGCAAGTGCCGCCACCAACAGTATTATAATTATAAGATTATACTGTATAATGATTATAATTAATACTACTAATTTAGTTATTTGGAATTTAATGAAATTATTGCATTTTTTATCTTTTTATTGTACTATACAAACTTGTTAATTTAAATTATATTATCTAATATTGTTTATAATAATTGTACCTAACACTGTATTAAGTAAATAATTTGTTGTAAAGGTGTTTTGTTATATTATAATATAATCGACTATATGTGAGAATTTTCGTATAATTACGAAATGAATCCTTAACATTTTTTTATTTTTTATACATGTGTATTAATTTTAATAAATTCATTATATATATATTATTTATCTATTAATGTTTAAATTTTTCCACATTATTTTTCTTTTTAAAATATTTTATTCTGGCGCTAAAAAGTCTTTGGTGCCGTCCTAAAAACTACCTGATATACTTTCGATAGTCGTGTACGTAAAGTTATTAGAAGTTTTAGTTGTCCCTTCGTTAGAACATAGCTTTATTTTTGGCTCATATTTTTATAATTTGTTTGGCTTAATAGTTAATTTTAGTACAGATTCATGGAATATTAAAGCAGGTCCAAGCGCCTCTAACATAAATATTGTATCGGCTAATAATGTAGAGAATATAGCGCCAAAACAAAATTTTGATTCGGAACAACAAAAACTTATTGAGGAAATTCTGTTTGAATTTCGTTGTTTAAATGATGAAAAGCGCTTAGGTAGAACAAACGTTATGGTTCATCACATAGATACTGAAAATGCGCCTCCAGTCAAACAAAAGCAATACCTAAAGCCTGTATTAGACGGTTATAATTCTATAACGAGATTTTTATAACGAGATTTTTATAACAAAATTTTTGTTATCGTTTCATACAAATAATAGAAATTTGATCACAAATTGTGACACCAATATTTTCATCACAATTTATAACGCACGCAAGCGCATTGGATTACAGATTGTTTACGATCAATTTCAAATGTATTCCAAAGCCAAATGGAAGTCAAAAATTTTTCAAATACCAAAGATGATCTTTATGGTGATTAAAAAGAATAGAAAATAAACAAATGAAACTACAAGTCAAACATGAAATTGACAATTTATTGTATCAAGCAGCATTGAACAACAATTATGAGTAGTTCCATTTATTGTAGCAGCGCTTAATGGACAAAACTTTAGGTCCAAAGTTAGAACCGTTTGTAAGGGATTGTCGTAACGGTTGGGACTGGTTTCGGTTTTGGTGAGTAGTTCTGCAACTGATAGGAATGATGTTAACTTATATAAAACAAAAAAAAGGTATGTTCATTGGCTACAACTTTTCTGTAGAAAGTTTTTTGAAATCGCCAACGAGTCAAAAGTTATATCTATTTTAATAAAAGCAACTATTTTAGCCGAAAAAAAATTTGCCGTATAAGTTGGGACACTATCAAAAATCTGAAAAATAAGTCAAAAAATGAAGTAAAACTGCATGATATTATGATTAGAATATTTATTGCAACTTGCAAAGAAACAATTTAAGTAATAAATACGATTCCACTTAACCCTACATAACGTTTTGTATCATATCAGCTACAACCAAAAAGCAGCCCTTTTTTTAGTCATTCTTTGGAATATTTTCGTGTTTAAAAGTCGTGTAGCAGATTTTTTGATACTATTTTATTTTTTACTTAATTTAGGTGTAAAATCGTTTTATCGCTGTTTAGTTAAAAAAAATTAATAAAAATTAAAATTATAATTTAAAAAAAAATTTTTTTTTAAATGTTATACTCGTTCAACTGTTTTTTGAAAAAATGTTTTTATTGCAAATAAAAAAAATGGCGTAATAGAGGGTTAATCTGATTCGCAGTTTGCACAAGTGAAGAAACTGCAGGCCATATTAGCGCATTTCAAGTATACAACACGTTTGCACGTGTGAACAATGTAACTGGATAAATTAATGTTTTTAAGTTATTATATTTACATACTGCATTAAGCAAATATTTTAAAAATATCATTTAAATGGAATTGCAGTGTCTTGGAATCAAAAAAGGGGTGTCCCAACCTTTACAACATAGCTATTTTGTAAAAAGTCTGATAAATACTCTCTGCAACATCACATTTAAATTGCACTTTCACACAATGAAAATACACTAAAATACAAGACACATTGAACATATTTACTTGAAATAATTGATTTAAATTTTGTAAAATTTCAGCACTTAGAAACTACCTTAAAGATGTTTAAAAAAAAAAATTGACGGGTTGCTTGGCATACATATAATAAACACCCTGTCTTTGTTCTAATGCACATGAAAAGTTGGGTTATAACCAACCTTTACTGCGAGAGTCATAGCATAGGTGATACCACTACCAAAAATGCAGATATTCCGCTGTCCCATCCTATACGGCGCCCCAACCTATACGACACTTCCTTATTTGTATACTTGGATGACACTATTGTTATATCCAAAACATTTGAGAAGCATATTAAGATCCTTAAGGATGTGCATAAAAGATTTAAGGCGGCTAATTTAACAATTAATTTTGATAAGTGTAAATTTTTTTATCAGTCTATAACATATTTGGGATTTATAGTTGTTGATGGGAATGGTTTGAGAACTAACCCAGAAAAAGTTGAGGCTATGGTCAATTATCCGCGTCCCCGTACGTCAACAGAAATTAAAAAATTTATAGAAATGTGTTTTTGGTATAGAAGGTTTAAACCACATTTTTCGACTTTAGCGTCTCCCCTTAATGATTTATTAAAAGGCCGAAAGAAAAGACAATTGGTGAATTGGAGTAATGAGGCAGAGAAGTCTTTCATAACAATTAAGCAAGCCTTGGTGTCGGCTCAAATTTTATCTTCTGCGGACTTCAGTTTACCTTTTACTGTACAATGTGACGCTAGTGATACGGGACGCAAATACAGGATAGAGTTGAGAAAGTTATTTCGTATGCTAGTCGTAATATGTTGCGAGCAGAATGAAATTATAGTGTTACCGAACGCGAATTATTAGCTGTAACATTGAGAAATTTAAGCCGTATGTAGAAGGCACTAAATTTACTGTTATTACAGATCATTATAGTTTGTTGTGGCTAAGACGTATGAAAGCGCCAACTGACATGTTGTGTAGGTGGAGCTTAAAATTGCAACAGCACTCCGGTTCCCTCCGCTCCGGGCACTCCAAGCCGTTTTGACAAAGACAACCATGGCAATACACGGATCCACCACAAAAAATAATTCTGCGGTTTTTAAAATTAAATGCCAACAGTAAGCTTTTAACTTTTAATTTATTAAATTGCCCCATTGTACTTCTACTAATTCTCAATAAGCTGACCCCGACCTTCATCGGTGGAATCTACTACTGCTCTACGTTGACCATTTTGGGGTAGGGGATTAACTTTCAACCATCGGTGGAATATGGTGCCGTCCGAAGAAATAGTTATTGGATTTAAAGGTTTTGAGGACATAGTAGAGGATGTCAAAAAGCGTATTTCTGCCGCACACCAACGTAACGCATCACGTTACAATTTGCGAAGACGAGAAGTTAAATTTGAGGTTGGTGATCGCGTGTGGAAAGTTAATAAGATATTGTCGAAAACGGCAAAATTAGTTTTCGGCTAAACTGGCACCGAAATATGTTTTATGTACAGTATAGTAGGAAAGAAAGGTAGCTTGGTTTATTCGCTTAAAGATAAAAACGAAAATGCTGTGGGAGATTGGCACGTGAGTGATCTCAAACCGTATTTGGGATCTAATTCAGATGTATCGGTGTTTATATCTAGTTTATGGTTATAGTATGTAGTTAGTTTAGAAAATGATCATTTTCGTATTAAATTTCCTGACTTTTCGCAGTGGCGTAACTACCAGTGTTCGGATTCTAGAACACTTCGCTCCGGGACATATTGCACCCGGACATTTCGCACCCAAGGACATTTAGCTACCTAATTTAGCATATTATTCATTATTGGAATTTTTTTTCAATTTAGCCACCTTGCTAGTAGCACCTATTCGAGTTCTGGGTTAACATTCATTAAAAAATTATAAATAATAATATGAATAAAGTGGTATCAAAACAACAGGGGTCAGGTCTGTATTCATCAGTACCATTTGGTTTAGGAAAATGGTAAATTTTATCTCGATCGTATTAAATAAAACAAAATTAAGTTATAAAAAATTAACAATTAAAATAATTTAAAAATATCTTTATTTTTTACCCTAAAATGCTATAATTGTTGCAAACGGCGGTAAATGTCAGTTCTGCTTTTACATTTGTGAAATAAACAGATAATTTAATAATTTAATCTTAATAAAAAAATTAAGACATCAAATAAATACAATCCAAAAGCAGAATTTAAAACATTTTTAGTTATTTCAAATAAAAATTTTTCAATAATTTTAATTGTTGTTAATTTTAATTTTTTATTACTTAATTTTGTTTTGGTACTGAATACGGACCTAACCCTTGTTGATTTGATACCACTTTTTGCATATTATTATTCATTATTTTTTAATGAATATTAACCCAGAACTCGAATAGGTGCTACTAGCAAGGTGGCTAAATTTACACCACATACTATGTGTATATTCAGCTCTAGAATCCAAGAGTAATAATAAATATATTATTACTGTCCACGCGTGTAAAAATAATTCGTTTGGTTTCAACCGAGGATAAAATATCTCTTAGTTGCAATAGCTATTTATAGGCGAGCTAGGGAAAGTGATTCATTTCACTCACTGTTTCAAACACTCCGGTAACGTATCACATTCCAGGCTATATAATAACTGCTTAGAATGTCCTACTTTCGCTAGTCTGGGACGAAAAATAATTATTGTTAAGAAATAAATTTATAATCAAAATGTTTTCTCTGTAAATGTTCGCATTTACAGAATGCAGTAGGTACCTATTGCTTTTTATTCTTTGCGCAATAATAATTATCATACATAAATAACTTCAATTAGTAATTTTTTTTTCAGTGTGCTGGAACAATCTTAACATACGTTTTTGTTGTGGTGCAGTTTGTTAAGGGTATGAAAAGAAATTTGGAGAAAGATACTGCGGCTATTTAAAAAAATATACCTATAATTAATAATTATTCTATCATTACAATGCAGAAATAAATATAGTTATTATGCACGATATTAGAATAGCTTTTGGTGTTTTGGTGGACATTTTCTATATAACTCTTTCAGCGAAAAGGCTTTATTGGCTTTATTTAAAAAACTGTATTAATTGCGATGTATTAATTGTATATTTTTAATACATCGCCTGATGATGCCATAGTATGGTGAAAACGTTTGCGATATTGTATACTTACAGTGTATTTTAATTGTGATAACTTAAAAACATTTTAGTTCTGAAAAGTGTGTGTGCATTTTTTAGGTTTTCTAAAATAGTGATATGGTTAATATCGAGTTACACTACCTAAACCACGTATCAATCGATTATGAAATTTTGATGTTAGAAAGTATACAAAATTTCATATGAAACATGTCGTGCTAATTAAAAGTAATATATACAAACTATAATAGTTTTTCAAAAATTAAAACTATATTTATTAAAAAATAACAATTTTCGTCCATCTTAAAATTAATTTAGAATAATTTTTTGAAAATTTGGACCTTGCACAAGAAAGTACTCTTGACGATGCCCACAACGAAATTGGATAAGACGTTAACCAGTACACAGTAGTTTTATAGCGCAAGGTCCAAAATCCCGAAAAGATTTTTAAATATTTCACAACATTGAACACTTACAACAGTTTTTGCCTTATCATATAAAGAAATCATAAATGGCATCATGGTAAGTGTTGTCAATATCATTAATATCACTTCCCAAAATTCATTTATGGCATAATCTTCAGATCCATAAATTATTACTATAATAGTGCAAGCTATGGGATATACAGTGGTTATTATTCCATATATTAATAGGGAATGATTCAAGAAGTAGTTGCATTCTTTAAATAATTTACATCTCATTTCGTGTATTTTTCGAAAATTTCTCAAAAGTTCTATGATAGAAAACTTTGTTTTTAAGTTATGTTTATTTTTTAATCCCGCGCATGCAATTCTACTGCGTAACTTTTTTATTACAAATTTATGACAATTTTGAGCTATTTTTGTAGTAACTAATAAATAAGCAACAACGGTTAGACAATACATCACGTCGGCTTGAATCAATGATATTGCATATACATCTATTATTTTTGCAAATGTCATATTGGCTTTAACTTTTAAAGACGTGTAAATTGTGATTAAAATAATCCATCCAAAGCACAATATAGAGCAAATAGAATCAATATAATAATCTTTTTGTTTTAGAAGAGATTCTTGAATTTTCAAATTCCAATCTTGTAGATAAGCGTCAGCTATAATGCAGCAATTTTGCAAATGTTGTGATTTGTGAAAGCAAAATATTAAAATCATTGATGCTCTTAATGCATTTATCAGGTTTACACAATTGATGAACCAAGTTGTTAAATTTTGCTTATCAAATTTTAAAACTAATTTGCTATACCAACAGGCCACAGCAAGATCCAACATAAGAAAAGTGAACCAACTCGCAAAGTGAATTTTTGATTTAGTTATTTTTATTTTTGAACCACCACCCCCGCCGCCATCTATATGCAAACATTCCACATAGAATCGGGGAACTCCAAAAAACGAACTGAACCAAACTAAGCGTTTTATTGCACAAGCTATACAATTTTCTTAAAGCATCTTTGGAACAATAGTACGATCGACTAAACTATTCTCACCAACAGTGTACTGTATTTATAAAAATAATTATGTAGATAGGTGGTTTTCCTTTTTGTTTTTTTAATAATCGTCTCATTAATATTCGGTACCATTACAATACAATATCATCATTTAGATTCTAATTTTTTAAATTTTTATAAACATCATAAGATAATAATTACAGAAACAATTGATCTCAATCTATATGATATTAGTTCCAAATTGTAGTTTTAAAAAACGTATAACGTAGTTTTTCTGGTGACCCGTCAAAATACCCGCAACATAATAGCACCGACATAATAGCCCCGACAAAATAGCTCCGACATTTTCAAATATGCTAATAGAAACGGAACACATTGTAACAATTTATTGTTTATTAATTGTTTGAGTATCCCTTTTGCCCTCTGCTCCGCGCCGCTTATAGGAGATCGAGGCGACATAGGATGTGCCGTGGAGTTACGCGTGAATTCGAATTAGTCTTGATTCAAGGTTTAAACGTGCCAAACGTGAATGAGTTCGTGGGAAGATAGATGCACGGCATTTTGTTTTTGGACATAATGGAGTCGTTAGTATCCAGAGAAAATTGATAGTGCGATTTATTTTACGTGAACCGAGACCGATTCTACAGGTGCCTAATTGGGGGATTTATGTTAAAACCTGTTTTAACATAAATTAGAGTTTTTTTAAATGAGAGTTTTACCAATAATTGTAAGAATAGATTCAATAGATATCATTTCATCAACTGCTGTTTTATTGAAACTGAAGCAAACTCATTCTATTACAGATTCACGCTCTTGCTACTCCAATTACCATAGAGCTAGTTTTTTCATCTCGGGCATCACCACTGGAAATTTATTAATTTATTAAAATGGAAATTATAAAAAGATCAATTTCATTATAATTTTTCGTAAATGTTACCAAATTATGCCTTTAATTAGACATGTCTTTTATTAGACATAATACAGGGCATTTTTTCACTCTCCACCCTGAAACGAGATTTATCGTAATACCGTACCTACATTTGCGCATATATAGGGAGTTATCGCCACACCACGGTAAACTCTCCGCTAACGCTAAAAATCACGTGACAAGATACGGTATTTTACAATAACGGCAATACAGTTTTAGAGTTATCGCAAATCCCGCTATTTTTGTGACGTTATTTTATAGTTATAGTAAATTCCTATAGATGGTGCATCGTCAAATTTTAAATTGTCGTGTTATTGTATTTGAAATTGACACAACATATAATACAGGTTAGAATACACATTAAAAACGGTAGTTAACGATGGAAGAAATTTTAGAATTGGCAATATTAAACGAGGTCAGCGATGATGAAATTGAATATTTAATTTTGGAAAATATTCTGCAAACTAATTTAGCTCCAGCCAAAAGAAGAGTCGATGTGTTTGGACAGTTTAATTTAGATCGGTTGACCGTTGAAAAAATATTTTTCTGGCGGCTTTCGAAAGTTCTCGAAGAGTTCTATAGTTCTAGATAAAATTTAAAAAAAGTTCCGAGTCGGAAATATTTTTTTCGAATTTTTGAAAATTAGGAACCAGCACCGCATCTCCGGAAAACTCGAGATGCTGACTTAAAACCTGGGATTTTTGACAGTTCTCGACAGTTTCGATATAGTTTTACCCCCTATGACTCGATTCGAAAAAGTTCTAGAACCGTGCTAACTTTCGGTAGCACCGCAAAATCGCAAAAATAATATATTGCCGGCGGCTTTGGAAGTTCTATAGTTCTAGATAGGTTTCAAAAAATGTTCCGAGTCGTAAATATTTTTTTCGAATTTTTGATTGAAATCAGCACCGCATCTCCGGAAAACTCGGGGTGGAGACTTCAAACCTGGGATTTTCAACAGTCCTCGAGAGTTCTGGCATAGTTTTATCTCCTATAACTCGATTCAAAAATAGTTCTGGCCAGTAAATATATTTTTTTAATTTTTGAAAACTTGAAACGAGCACCGCATTTTCGGAAACTCCGGGTTCTGACTGCAAACATAGTTTTTGTCGATAGTTCTGACATAGTTCTACAGTCTCTAATGCGACTCAATGATAGTTCTGGCCAGTGCATATTTTTTGTGAATTTCTGAAAACTTCAAAGCAGCACCGCATTTTGGGAACTCCGGTGCTGACTCCAAACCTAGTGTTTGCGACAATTTTGATATTTTTCTATATTTTCTGACTCGATTCGACAACATTTCTGGCCGGTAATTACTTTATTTATTACTGAACACTGAATTCAGCAACGCACCTCACTGCATTCTAGGTTTGTCAACATTTCTTACGCATCTATTTCGTAGCTGGCCCCTGAATGGACACGCATCTTTAAAACTTTTTCAGAATTATATCCCTTCGTTCAATCGAATTCAGAGATTCCGAATCATTTAATTAAATATTATATTTCTATCATTGTCGCGGCATCTACAAATTCTACTCAGTAAATTCTCATTTTCATGTCCCTCGCTTTTAGCATTACCCGGGACCAACGACGTGGACGTAGTGAGATGTTGTGGCTCCTTTTATTTTCTTTCCCATACCCATGGGTTTTTGGGGTCGCCGAATCTGAATTAGAAGTTAGATTTCCGAAATTCAAAATGGCAGATCCAATATGGCGGACAAAAATGCTGAAGTTAATTTATTTGATCAATATCTCGTACTCAAGGGTTTTTGGGGTCGCTGAATTGGAATTGGATATGAGATTTTCAAAATTCTAATGGCGAATCCCATATGGCAAATAGAGAAAGCAAACTGTTGTTCTATTTGGACGGAACCTCGCACTGGAAAGTTTTTCGAGTCAAAATTTTTCAAATATCACAACTTTCGATTATTAGAAAAAAATTTTTTTTTTCTAATAATTCGATTCGCAGATGGAAACTCGGTCGAGCAAATTTTTATGCGTCAAATCATGTGGCAACCAAATATCGAGCATCTTTTTAAATTCAGATTTTTTCAAATGGTTTGCAACTGTTTAGCGATTGATGTTTAAATCTCTACTAGAGATCACCAAGAGTCTAAACATTAGTGGCGTAACTAGGGGGGCCGGACCGCCCCGGGCGGCACATATTTAGGGGGGCGGCAGATTGCGGTATGTAAAAATTGTGGGTTTAAAAAAAGCAGAAAAAACAACATTAGAGGATGTCGAATGTTTGTTTACGAACATCTCGATGACCTTTTTTTTTCTTTTTGCTGTTTATTTTTTTAATTTAAGTAGAATTCTTTTCTGGACCATAAACAGCACAAAGTTTTTCTCGAGCCTGCGCGGCGTTTTTTCCTTGATCGAAGAAAAATTGAGCAAATTTTCACAACTGCATGACCCGAATCGAATGATTTTACATTTGTTTTTTTAGCTAAGGTGTCATTTTTCCAATGAAATGAAAAAACAACGAAACGTTCAGCCAATAGCAATCGAATTGCTGCGATAATCTACTTTGACGTCATTTATTGTATAATTGGGCCGGAAACTTTTCAGCACACATAATAATAATAATAAATAATATTAAAGTCACAAATGGGTACTTACTTGTGATAAGTAATTTAATTCTGGTTCAAATGTATCTCCAAATCTAACTTCTATGTTTTGTCGGATTATAGTTTTAATTGTAATTTCTATCTGAAAAATTACATTTTCAATTAAATAAAATTTAAACAAGGTGATTTAGTTATTTTATATCTACGTCAAGAGCTTCTTCACGTTCCAATTTGCTCATCGGAAATTTGAATAAAAAAGACAATAATTCATTGTTCTGAAAAAAGTGCAAAAATTTATTATTAATTGAATACTATAGAAATGTAAAGATTGACTTATGCAAACTGTTATCAAAAAGTAATCAGCAATTATCAAAAGAATATCAAAGTAAAATGTAAAATTTGAAACGGCCGGTTTAGCAGTAATGCTGTGATACCTTAGTTGCGGCTGGTGTCATGGGACTACAGTCCTCAATGCTAGTTCTCCATGTTTCTGTTCTGTGACTGTTCTCCATGTTTTGTTATGAGATTTTTTTCTTAGAATGCGATCGTCGCATGCGGCTATTCGCACGTGCGTTACACGTACCGTGTGCCCATGCGAACAATATCCAGTTGACATGCTTACGTCAAATCACGTCAAAATCACGTTTATTTCTGGTCATATTTCGTCGAGGAGTGTGACGTTGTTTATGACCTAATTTTGACATCAGAAAACTGACGTCATTTCAATGTAATTCTGACGTTGGGTTTTTGTAATTTCGAATTGAATAAGTTCGTTGTTCTGAAAGCTCAAACACTTATTGATTTTATCAGAAATCTAAGTTAACCATTGAATTTGGGTTAACTAACCATTGAAAAACTGGGCCTTTGTGACGTTCTAAATTGTTCTGTGAGACGTTCAGGGGACGTCTTTGGTGACGTCGTATAATCGTCCTAAAATGACGTCTCTGGCCTGTGACATTAACATGTAACTTTTACATCACTAGTACGTCTTTTTTTGGTCATATGACGTCAATACTGACCAATTATCGACGAAAATATGACGTAACCATGTCAGCTGGGTACCCCTGTAAAAATCGTGAATTAATCTTAATTTGAAACGCATGTTAATTTTCGACTTTTAAATGCCGTTTTCTCGAAAAATAATGGATGATCTTCCTAGAAGTTTTTTAAAATACTTAAAAAGTTGTCCCTTTCCAATAGTCTATAGGGAAAAGTTCAATTTGTGGGATCGATTACGTGACAGTTCCCTAAAAAAAACTTAAAAGGTTTCAGTAAAACAGTTCCAGTTTTCCTTAAATCCTTTCCGGAAAGGGAGCATGTTTTGTAAAAAGTTTCATTTAATAGATAAAAGGTTTAAAATAAAAATTTAATAAAATTAACATAATAAACGAAAAAATAACTTCCAAGACGATAACTTAAACAAAAAGATATCGGGATATGGAACGCCAATAAAACTAATTAATTGTCGGTCGACGTTTTGGCTAATTTATTCAGCCATCTTCGGAACTGAAAAATACATTAAAGTGGAAACAATTCTAAGTTATAAAGAGGTTGTAAACTATATCTAAAAATTAGAGATGAAATGTGTTAAGCGTATATTTGTAAAGGAAACACAGCAGGTACGAAAAATGGACAAGGAATGGATCAAGTCGGGGATTTTACGTGGCGTTTGCACACAAATTCCTTGCAATCAAATAATGCTTAAATTTACAGAATGGCCAGGAAATTTGAAAAAAAAAATAAGAAACGATGAGCTAAATAAACAGTATTATACTCAAATAACTATTTTCGTCCATCTTAAAATTAATTTAAATATATTTTCTGAGAATTTGGACCTTAATTTGCACAATAAAATAACTCTTTGTACTAAATTGGACGAATCGTTAACCAGTACACAGTAGTTTTATTGCGCAAAGTCCAAATTCCCGAAAAATAACTTATATTATATATTTTATACCATTGAATACTCACAACAGTTTTTGTCTTATGATATAATAGAATGAGAAGTGGCACCATGATAATTGCTGACAATATCATCACTGGTATTTCCCAAAATTCATCTATGGTATAATCTTCAAATCCATAAATTGTTACTAGACTGCAAGCTATGGGCCATACAGTGGTGAGTATTCCATATATTAATAAAGCAGGATTCACGAAGTGGTTGGCTTCTTTGAAAAATTTACATCTCATTTCATGTATTTTTCGAAAATTTCTCAAAAGTTTTATGATAGAAAACTTTGTCTTTAAGTTATGATTATTTTTTAATCCCTCGCATTCAATTCTACTGCGTAACTTTTTCATTACAAATTGCTGACAATTTTGAGCTATTTTTGTACTAACTAATAAAAAAATAATGAAGGTTAGACAATACATCAGGTCGGCTTCAAGATATATTATTTCATATACATCTATTATTTTTGAACATGACATAGCGGCTTTAACTTTTAAAGATATGTAAGTTGCAAGAAGAATAAGCCATCCAAAGCACATTATAGAGCAAATAGAATCAATATAGTAATCCTTTTGTTTTAGAAGAGATTCTTGAGTTTTCAAATTCCAATCTTGTAGGTAAGCGTCAACTATAAAGTAGCTATTTTGCAAATGCTGTGATTTGTGAAAACTAAATATTAAAATCATTGACGCTCTTAATGCATTTATCATGTGTACACAATCGGTGAACCAAGCTGTTAAATTTTGTTTATCAAATTTTAAAACTAATTTGCTATACCAACAGGACACAGCAAGATTCAACATAAGTAAAGTGAACCAACTTGCAAAGTGAATTTTTGATTTAATTATTTTTATTTCTGAACCACCACCGCCACCGGCGGCACCATCTATATGCAAACATTCTACGAAGAAGCGCGGAATTCCAAAAAATGAAGTAAACCAAATTGAACGTTTTGTTGCACAAGCTCTCAAATTTTCTTTATACATTAGGATGTATAAAGAAATTACTACTAGGGTAATTGCTAAAAAGGATTGCTACTAGGGTAGCAATCGCACGATTTACTAAACTATTCTCACCAATTTATAAAAATAATTATTTAGAGGGTGGGTTTACTTTTTTTTAAACAATTGTCTCATTAATATTAACATTACAATACAATATTATCATTTAGATTCTAAATTTTTTATTTTTATAAACATCGTGGGACACAATAATTACTGAAAAAGTTAATCGTAGTCTATATTATGATATTAGCTCCAAATTGTAGATTAAAAAAAGTATAATGTAGTTTTGTAGCAAAACAGAAAACACACCCCTATCGTTGGGTTTTCTAAATTAATTCACCACCCCGTGTTTGCTTTTTAAATAATTATTAAATGTTGTTCCTTGAACGATGTCCCAAGTGAAGTTTTGAGATGCTTCACGGTTTAGAAACTCAATGCTGACAAAATTAGTTCTTGTAATTAAAAGAGAATATTTATTTTTTAAACTGCCACCACTCTTGAAATTACATGTGTAGAACTCACTTTAATCAACATTGTTAGAACATCCTGGTAGCTGTCCGAATTCTGGATTTAAGTCCCCAAATCCCGCCGGAAACAGGGCGCAGTGGCTCACGTTCGCCTTAAAAGACTGTCTGCACCGTTTAATCGTGTTGATGATTTATTGTTTATAATTGAATTACTTTTGATAATATTTAAGTCAATCTATTAAATTTTAACATACAACATGACAAATAATATTTTTCAGCTTTATAATTACAACCTATTATAAAGTTAAAATCAAATTGTAATCACCATAAATTGTTGATATTTAATAATACCCTATTTTGAATTACTTAAAAAAAATCCCTAAAATGAAAATTAATGCCCAATGCACATTTCCTAATAAAATTATAAAATAACACATAATTTCCTTAAATCGAACTATAGAAATATTTGAACATAAAATACCTATGATTTTTGTTACACTTTAAAACTTACATCATAGATTTAATTGATTCCATTTAATATAAAAATTGTTTCGCTTACCAAAAATTCATCATTTTCATAACATTTAAACTCGTTGCACCCATCAATTTAATCACTGAATTTAAAATCGGAGCAGAGGTTCCACTGTCGGGACACCACTACCGGCTCCATGAATTATTATCGAACTGATAACCAATTGATTCAATTTAATTAGTGCAACGGTTTATATGCAATTTTGGATTTTCTCCCGTGTGGGTGAAAATCCACTCCACTTAAGATGCGTACGTGATTTTAGACGAAGATTAGACAGAAAAGATTCGTCTCCACGTGTAGTCTTAATTTGTTTATTTATTATTAATTTTTGTTAGGTGTTTATTTCTTGTCTGGACACTTAGGATTTTCAGACGCGAGAAGTGTTATTATTGCGGCATTTCGATAAGTAATCTGATGAAATTTTTCTTACCCATCCGAAAATTTATTTATATAAATCGCATTACGTGAAATTATGAAAGGAACAGAGGTTTTCAAAAGTTTTTACTTATCGACCTACTGCATAACAACTAGAAATTTAACCCTTAAATTTCTGGGTGTTACAGTTTTTCTACATTACAAAAAATGTAGAAACGATAACACTGTATTACATTTATTACACCATATCCTACACAGTTTTTCGCAATTTTCCACTCGTGTAGAATATGTCAAATTCCAAACTTGTTACAGAATATACTATTCTTTTTGTCCCATCTGATAATTCTAGGTTAAATAAAAAAAAAAAGAAAACACAGCGATTTCTCTGATAAAACATCTATCGCATGCTAAAAATTTCAAAAATTCGTCCGCAATGACCCATATATTGCCCATATCATACAGGGCCGTCAAAGATTGAGAGATTATTTGTTTTATTTGACCCAAAAACCCAAGAGTTCCAACTTATTCACGATCACGATTTGCCTATGTCATCCTCTGCTGGATGAAGGCCTTCCCCATTTCGTTACAATTTGGGGAGTTTTTAGCCAACCTATTAATTTGATAAAATTGGGGGTCACGAAATTATTGACTAATTAAGAAATTTATTACCGAAACAAACCAGTCGAAAAACGCCCAAGACCAAGGTGACACAGAAATGCTTTACAATGTAAATATAAGCAACAAGTTGGAGTTGTTAATCAAAGCAAGGAAACAGCTCAAGAAGCGGCATCGAATATAATTTAGATACCAAAGATAACAATTAAACCGAAGCTAATTATTATTTTTGGTGTACCTGTAAACCACGCAGTTTCACTTGTACAGTCTTATTGGTAGTGAAAAAAGGATGATGGCTGTTCTAAACAAAGCTGAAGTTCTTGAAGCTTTGAAAGCTATAAACCCAATAGTTGTGAGTGTACAACTACTTAACAACCCAGCTGACATGGTTACGTCATATTGTCGTGGAGAATTGGTCAGTATTGACGTCATATGACCAAAGAAATGACGTACTAGTGACGTAAAAGTTACAGGTTAATGTCACAGCCCAGAGACGTCACTTTATGACGATTATACGACGTCATCGACGACGTGCCCTGATCCCTGAACGTCTCACAAAACAATTTAGAACGTCATAAACACGTAATTTAATTCAGACGTCCTGTAGACGTAATTTCTACATCTTACAGACGTAGTTTCATAAGGCCCAAGGACGTAATTTCATAAGGTCCAAGGACGTAATTTCATAAGTCCCGCAGACAAATTATTTACTTACCAGTGGTGTATTACTCGTATATACAGGGTGTCCCCGTGACCGTGGAGAACCTCTTAGGTTGTGATAGAGGACACTTTTCTAAGACTTATTTTTAAATAAAATTTTTGTCCAAGTCCAAACCCTTGGGGGTACCTCACTTTAAAGTAATTTTTTCAATTTATGATTTCAAGCGGCCATTGCACCGATATTTTTGATTTTTTGGGTTTAATGGATTAGAGCTTTTCTATAGAGCATTTGAATATCTACAAATTACGTTATAACCCTTTATCGCCTAGAATCAACAGATTTCGAGTTATGAATTAAATTAAGGGGAAAAATGTCAAAAAATTCCGAGTTTTATTTTTTTTACTTTTCTTGCCAACCCCGTATCTTTTAAACGAAACGTCTTAGAAAAAAATTAATGGCCCAAACCGGATAGGGAATTTAACGGGCTACAACTTTAGCTTAATAATTTTTTTTGGAAAACCAACCGTTTTCACAGAAATTACGAAAATAATGAACAAGGTGAAGGTTAAAAAAACTAAATAAATTCACGAAATTTATTTTAATAAATTTTCAAAATGGCCTCAGCATTCAGCACACAGGCATGTTCTTTTCAAAAGGTGTTGCACTGTATTATTTGTAATGGTGCTTTTTTCGGTAAGTTCTGTTACACCTATCAGTATTCTCTCCATTAATTTATGTTTTTTTAACCTATACACCTTTTTTATTTTATGTCCCAAATATGTAATTTCTTCTTGAAAGAAAACGCACTTCTCTTTTTTTAATTTAAAGCCTGCGTCTGTTAATCTTTTAAAAACTTCCTCTAAATTTTTGACATGTTCCTCCTGATTTCTGCCAGTTACCACGATATCGTCTATAAACACTCCGGTTCCTTCACATCCCCTTAGCGTTTTTCCATTATCCGTTGGAAAATAGAGCAAGCCGGTTTTGTTCCGTATGGTACCCTTTCCATTTTGTACAAACCTTTGTGTGTGCTCCAAGCTAATAGCAGTTTTGAATCTTTTTCCAACTCCAATTGGTTGTAGGCGTGGCTCAAATCCAGCTTTGAAAAAGTTTTTCCTTCTTGGAGCGCTGCAAACAGTTCCTGAATATTTGGCAATGGGAATTTATCGTCCGATATTACTGGGTTTACCGTAGTCTTATAATCCGCACATAATCTAATTGAACCATCCGCTTTTAATACTGGAACCAACGGGGTCCCCCATTCTGAACTATTAATCGGTGTAATTACTCCTTCTCTTTCTAAACGTTCCAACTCTTTGCTGACTTTGGTCTTGTAGGTAAATGGTAGTGGTCTTGGTTTTAAGTATTTAGGTATTGCCTCGTTTGCTATTGTTAACCTAATTTTTTGGTACCTATAGTGCCCTAACTTGTTTTCAAAAAGTTGTTTATACTTTTCCAACAGTTTGCTAAGTGCTTCCAATTTAACATCTTGTAGTATTTTATTTATTGTTACCGTTATGCCAAACATTTCTATTATATCTCTCTCTAATAGTGGAGCCGCATCGTTTCCTTTGATTATTAATAATTTGACCGGTTTTTGCACTCCTCCCAAACTTAACGTAATCAGTATTTGTCCTGCCGTTGCAAACGAAGTACTATTATAGTATTTCAAAGTTGTATAACTTCTTCTCAAGGGTATATGCTTAAAATATTTAATATAGGTTGCCCAACACATTTGCTGAAATTGCCGCCCCCGAATCAATCTCCATTTTAATGGGTATTTTATCTATAAAAACATCTGCATAGAATTCATTATTTATTTTTATAATTTCATTAACCTTATTTACACGTAAATCGCGTCTAGCATCTTCCTCCCCTCTCGAAACTTCCAAATAATTTGTTCGTCTTTGTTTACACGCCTTTGATATATGTCCTCTCCTGCCACAATTGTAACATTTTACTTGCTTTAGCCTACACGAATCCCACTTGTGACCCGCTTCACCACAACAGAGACACCGCAAAAAATGGTTTACTTGTGGGTATTCTTCTCTTCTCGTACCACCTGGTTGATTTTGTCTCCCTCCGTTGTTTAACTTGTAGCAAACTTCTTCTTTAACTTGTACGTTTGTTTGACTTGCCGCTCGTAAATTTTTTAATGCTTGTTCTCTTTTAATGGCTATATTAAAAATATCTTCCAATTTTGTTACTGTCGGGTCCACTTCACTTACTCGATCATACACCGAGCTATCTTTTAACCCCATGACGAACTTGTCTTTTTCAAAATCACTTAAATAGCCACCGAACTTACAATTTACCGATAATTTTTTTACTCGAGCATACCATTCTACCACGTTTTCTTCTACCTCTTGTTTTGCTTTATGAAACTTCGAACGTTCATTGAAAATCGACTCTTTGATACAGAAATGTGACTCGAGCTTTTCCCATAGTTCTACTAACGTTCGCGTTTCAGGTGCCTCTGGATTACATAAATTTCTTAAGGTTTCGTAAACATCCAAATCGAGTGCTGTTAACAAAATTGCAATTTTCTTCCCTTCGGCCACATCGTTTGCGATAAAATATTGCGTTAGTTTTGCCTTGAATATTGCCAGATTTTCTCCTTGTTTAAATTCTGGCAATTTACCCAGTAAAGATGTATACTGTATGACAACCGATTCTGCCATCGCAAACAAAAACAACGACCACGTGTTACAATTTTCAAATGTATTTACAGTCACTTCTTCCAATTTTCCTCGTCGCCAATTGATATGTATCGACAAACGTTTACAAATTTAATTTATTTAATTAATAACGATTATAAATTTACAACAAATATTAACTTGCATACTCGATGCCCAGAACGAATCTGGCGTTGTTGCTCTCTAGTTTAAGGTCATTACATTTATTTACAATTTTACTGTTGGTACTTGTGCGTACCAACTATTGGTACTATTTACAATTTAAATTCAAACATCACAATGTGCAACTCGTCCACAAAACACAAAACTTTCACTACACGCTTATTCGCTTAAACACTCTCTTTATTTAAAGGGGTATAATAAAAAACTGAGACAGGTAGAGGATAAATTTCCATCAGTTTTTTCAAATTAAAAGTCTACCCTTACTGATAAGCCTGATATTTACCTGTTTCTGTCAAGTTACTAAAATCCAGTAATTTAACTTTTGGCCAGAAATTTATGAATCTATCCCACTGTGCAATGATCCAGTAGATTTGTCTAAGCTGTTGTCCTAATTGCTTCCGTTTTGTAAAAATATGCTTTCGCCAGGTAAGCCGTCTATCCAGATGCATGCCTAGATATTTGGCTTCTTCTGATTTTGTTAGTTCGTGGTTATTGAGTTTAACCGGTTGACAGGTGTTTCTCTTCAGAGTGAATGTGACATGCACCGATTTGGTTTCATTGACTTTGATACGCCACTCTTGAATTTTCGTTAAGCAGATCTGTAGGTTCCTGGATGCAGATAAGGGGTCAATGTGAGAGGCAAGAAATTCAGTATCGTCGGCGAAGGTGGCGAGTATTGAAATCGCTACGATTGAAGTAATACGGCGTTGCCGTGCGACTGCTTCCTTTGCGTTGTGTCAAAATTTGAATATTTTGATAACCTAAAAAATTGTATTCGCCAAAACCGAATTTTTTAGTTTGTAAAGTAAAATAAATTTGTTATTTAATGAATTAAAAGAATATTACATTTTTAATTCAAATGAAAACGAGGTTAAGAAAAAGGTTATTCGTCGTTTACTAATTCTAAATTTTAGGAGTTTAATTATCTTCTGAAATTATGAAAACATTTAATTAATTATACAAAGATTGATCAGAATAAAAGGCTGTATTTGTCAATTCTAATATCTGCATATTATTGAAACCGTATCAAAGCAGTAGTGGTAATTCATGGTCCAGGTCTCTACTGATGCTACAAGGCTACAGGCAATCAAAAATACTAGTTTTGATTGTAACCATGGATAAAAGATTCAAATGTACTGGGAATAAGTTAAAATAAATTCTTGTGTACTCAGTGCATTTGCACTCAAGCAATGGCACTCAAGTGCCATTCAAGAGCTAAAAAATTCCGTTTTGTAAAAGTCTGTAGGATAGATAGAACCGGAGATATGGACAGTTGAAGGAGAGCATGTTTTCGATTTTTAGGGATTTTTAGTTTTCGAACTAGGGGCGATAAAAATAAAATAAAAATAGACCTCTATATTCATTTGTTGCAAAGAACCTGTAAAAAAATTTATTTCAAAATCAGAGACCCTAGTTTTTGTGTACTTGTAAGGTAATTATGTAATTAAATTCCACACTGTAATTATAACTGTACTTTATTATCACAAAGATACTTCGCAAGTTCCTTTTTACAATCCTAGATGGCGCTCCATATTTGAGCGCGCCATAATACAAAATGTATGAACATAACAGTCCTCCCCTTGTCATAAAACCTTTAGGGTATAAATCGTTCAGGAGGATTCCGTGAACGATTCGAACGTCGCAAGGTACAAGCGTCACTCGTATCTGGTGCAGGTACTGGCACGGGTGCATTCTGTATTTCTGAGAACTGTGGAGGCACTTCTAGTTTTGTATCTGAATTTGTTTTAATTCTTTCAGGGATTGGCGAGGTTGTTGTAATGCAAGTTTCTGGAAAGTTTGGTTTTACTGTAGTATCAGACGTAGCAAGGTTCTCAGTAAGTGAAATAGGCATTAAATTTCTATTAATTGTAACAGGCGTATTCTCCCCGATTGATCTAATTTGATCGATATGTCTCTTCCAAACACGCATATCATCAAGTTTGACCAAGTATATTAACTTTCCTAACTTATGTTGTACTCTACCAAATTCCCACTTATTATTGTGTGTATATTCGCGTACCGCAACTCTCTCCCCCTCTTTCAAAGACCTAACTGTAAAACCTACTGAGTGGTCCGTATCATTTTGCTGTAGTGGTTTTAAGTAATCTAGTCTGGAACGAATTTCTCGACCAAACATTAAATAAGAAGGACTTACTCCTGTAACTGAATGCGGACTTTTCCGATAATGTAATAGGAATTTTGATAAATTTGTATTAATATCCCGTTCATTTTCACACATTGCCCTTAAGGCATTTTTAAATGTTTGAACATACCGCTCTGCTAACCCATTTGTAGCAGGATGGTAAGGAGGGGATAACTTGTGTATTATGCCGTTTGAACGTAAAAAAAGTTTGAACTCGTGTGATGTAAAAGTGGGACCATTGTCACTGACTAATACTGATGGTATCCCAAAAACACTAAACACTCTTCGCAATATCGTAATTGTATGTTTTGCCGTTATATTCTTTACCTCGTATATCTCCGGCCAACGTGTATAAGCATCCACTAAAATTAAAAAATATGAATTCATGAATGGTCCCGCAAAATCCACATGAACTCTCTCAAATGGGCTTGAAGTTTGCTCCCATGGATGTATTTTTACTTTTATGGGGTTGTTTTTATATTTATTGCACTGTACGCAACTCCTTACTTCATTTTCAATATCTCGTGCAATTTCCGGCCACCAACAATAACTTCTAGCCAATTGTTTCATTTTTACTATACCCGAATGGCAGATATGTAGTTCCTGTAAAATCTTTTTTTGTAAGGTCCGGGGTATAACTGCTGTTTGCAACCTAAATAAGCAATCCTGTTGTAAGGTAAATTCAGTCTGCTCAACATTGAAACGATCGGCTTTATTTACTGTTTTCCCGTGGCGTAAAGCATGAATCAACTTGGAAAAACTAGCATCTCGCAATGTTTCTCTTGCCAGCTCTTTCAATGTAATCGGCAAAGCCTCAATCTGAAAAATTTCGAATGCATCAGGTTCATCGTACATACCCAATTGTGTGGAATCAATTGGAAGCCTTGACATAGCATCTGCGTTAGAATGTAAATCCGTACTTTTGTACCTAATATCGTACTGGAAATTCTGTAAAAACAATGCATAATGTTGCATTCGGGTTGTAGTTAACGTAGGCAACTTCTTTGAAGGCGAAAAAATTTGCAACAAGGGCTTATGGTCTGTATACAAAATGAAACTTCTACCGTACAAATAATAATAAAATTTCTTTATTCCAAATATTATGCTATATGCTTCCTTGTCGATTTGTGCGTATTTCTGTTGTACTGCCGTAAGTGTTTGTGAAGCAAACTGTATCGGACGCTCGGTACCGTCCGTGTAAATGTGAGACAAAACAGCTCCCACCGCGTACGGACTTGCGTCCGTTGCCAAGACCAGAGGTAGTTTTGGATCGAAATGTGCCAGCACACGTTCAGACAGTATTTCTTTTTTAACTGCTTCAAAAGCGTTTTTGCAAGCTTTAGTCCAAACAAATGGTACACCATCTTTCAATAAATTATGTATAGGATATAACGTAGTACTTAAATTTTGCAAAAACCTTCCATAATAATTTACTAATCCAACAAATGCTCGTACCTCTGTCTTGTTTGTAGGCGTCCTAGCATTTTGTATTGCATCAATCTTTTGTTTTGTTTTATGGATACCGTTTTTATCAATGGTATAACCGCAATATTCTATTTTGTTTTCCATAAAACAACATTTTTCGTAGTTTATTCGTATATTGTAACGAGACAGTCTTGACAACACAAGATCAAGTCTTCTGTAATGCGTATCATCATCTGGTGCTGTTATTTTTATATCATCTAAAAATACAGAAATTCCCGGAATATCTCTCAAAATATTCTCAATTTCCCGTTGCCATATAGCCGGTGCACTGGCAATGCCATACATCATCCGTTTACTCTGATAAAGCCCCTTGTGTGTACTCAAGGTAAGAAACTTCCTGTCCTCTGGCCGTACTTCGAGCTGTAAATACGCTTGCTGTAAGTCAAGCTTTGTAAATTTATCTCCCCCTTCCATGGACGAAAATAAATTTTCAATTGAAGGAAGTGGGTACTCATCCACAATCAAATTTGGATTTATTGTAATTTTAAAATCACCGCAAATTCTAATCTTTCCATTAGCTTTTACTACTGGGACAATCGGTGTTGCCCATTCCGAACTATCTACCTTCGTTAAAATTCCCTCTTTCTCCAAGAAATTTAACTCATTCTCAACTTTTTGTAATAACGCATATGGAACTTTTCTTGCCTTAATGAAAATTGGCTGTACATTATTCCTTAATTTTAAATGTGCTTGTAAGCCTGTAATCTTACCCATATCTTTGCTAAAAATGGTAGGGTATTTTTGTAAAATTGTTTGTAATGATGTCTGTGTATGTAATGTAATGTGAGAAATATTTTCGAATTGATCAAATTGAATGTGTAATTGTCGAATCCATTCTCGACCTAAAATTGGTTTTCGATCTGTATTAACCACGTATAAATTTAAATCTTTGGATTCGCCCCTGTATGTACAGTTAACTTGTGAGAACCCCACAACGTCTAATTCGCGTTTACAATATGTAATTAATTTCAATTTTGTATTTTGAATTTGTAATTTAGGAAATAACGATTTGAATTGCATTAAACTTACGATACTCACAGCCGCACCACTGTCTATCTCGAATTTCATTTGACGATTTTGTACCAGAAGTGTAACCAAAAATTTCTCTCTGTATTGACCATGCTCAGCATGTAAAGATAAAACTTCCTCTATTTGATTCGTGTCAGTACCTTTCCGCATGCACACCTTGGACAAATGACCCTTGACCCCGCATTTGCGACAGATTACATTGGATTTGTTGCACTTGTTTGCAAGGTGCTGTGGTGAACCACATCTAAAACAATAGAAATTAGGTTGATTAATTTGAATGTCATTGCACTTTTTGAAACATTGAACGTCACCACTTTTCTTCTTGTTCTTGAATGTTGAAGATGTCTGTAAATTTTTTCTTGTATAAGCGTCACTTCCAACACGGTTTACCTCGGCGGTTGTAACTGTCCGATGTAACTGAGCTGCATCCCGGGCTGAAGCTTCCATACTGACTGCTACATCCAGAGCCTTCTCCACCGTTAACTCCTTGTATTCCAATAACCGACTTTGTATATTTTGCGAACGTAAGCCAAAAACAAACTGATTTCGCAGTGCTTTCTTGAGATAGTCCCCAAATTTGCATGTAGTTGCCAATCTTTGTAGGGCTGTCAAGTATTCCTGCGCCATTTCTCCTTCACCCTGTCGACGCTGCAAGAAACGAAAATTCTCTGCAATTTCCAATGGTTCCGGATTGTAGTGTGTACCTAATGCTTTTATAATCTCCTCGTAAGTTTTGGTATTTGGTTGCTCTGGTGATATTTTGTCACACAACACATCGTAAGCCTCGGGTCCCATATAGTGTAGTAGGTACTCTGCCTTCTTATCTACAGGTACCGAAAAAACCTTGAAAGCACTTTCTAATCGCATCACCCAACGATCCAATTTTGTAGTTGGATTATAATTTTCTATCGAAAAAACTGTATGCACTGAATTATACACCGTTGCTACTGCTGGCACTGTATTTGCCTCTGTATCGCGTGGCATCGTAATGTAAGTATCCTATTATGTACTCGCAAATTAAGTTGTGTAAAAAAAAATAAAATTCGAATATGAAAAATGTGCGTTCTTATCTTTGAGGTTAGGTTTCCCTCCGTACTCTTATAAACCTCGAAATCACTGTAAAACTCGAAATTACTTGGAAAACCAAATCTTGTAAGACTTCTTTTATCCTCGTCGCCACTTTTGTGTACTTGTAAGGTAATTATGTAATTAAATTCCACACTGTAATTATAACTGTACTTTATTATCACAAAGATACTTCGCAAGTTCCTTTTTACAATCCTAGATGGCGCTCCATATTTGAGCGCGCCATAATACAAAATGTATGAACATAACACTAGTGACAAAAACTGTCCGATCTGACGTGTAATGACTCATATGCATCCTGCATGACTCGCCATGCTGCTTGTTATATGCCTACAGTGAGAGCGCCAACTTTATCTTCCAGTTCATTATCTGTTTTTAGAGATATATCCAGTTCATTTAACTTATCAAGCTCTTCTCTGAATGCTCCCCAATAGGTTCGCTTGCAAGATAATGATGGTTTTTTCTTTATTTTGAACTTACTTGTGAATACTAACAATTACTGGTGTATGGCCTGAAGAGAGGTCTAGGCAGGATTCAGCTTTAATTTTTTTTGTGTCAGTACCCTTTGTAATGCAAAAGTCAATTACATCTGATATATTTTCTGCATCAGTGGGCCAATAAGTTGGTTCGCAAGTAGATATGATTCCGAGGTTATTTGTTTGTATAGCTTTCAGTAGTTCTCTGCCTTTTGTCGTGTTCAGTCTTGATCACATGTGGTGTTTCGCATTGTAGTCACCACCTACACAAATATTTTACCAAGTGTGATAAAAATTTCAACGTAATCTTGATTTTTGGTATTATGCTTCGGTAGGCAGTATATTATAGCTGAGACGATAAGGTCTCCTTGGTTATCTTCTACTACAATGCTGGTAGCCTGGATGTTTTCTTTTTCGTACTTTTCTCTTTCGTGGTGCGTTATGGTGCTTTTCCCGAATTTCGACAAATATATTTTCAATTTTACAAATTTTTTAATTGTTTGGTAATTTAGGTGACCAAGCGGTTGATACTAAGAATTTTGTGATTCACTCTTTGCAATGCTACATTCTGAGTTTACTTTAATTTAAAAGTTCTTTATCCACAAATTATTTTCTCTTGAACCAAAACAGGATACGACGCTTTTCTTATATCGGAATCGCTATCTTATCGATGTTGTAATTCGAGAAGAGTAAACTACTTTTATCATAACCTCAACAGAAAATATACTTTTATTTAATTCTGGAATTGATAACACATTTTTTATTTTTTTATCAAACCATTGCATTGACCTTCCAAGTTTACTTGAACTTTTACAGTTACTACACCAGTCGTTTTTATGCTTTTGTTGTTTGCAATTGTTACCAAAACTGCTTCTTTCAAGTCGTCTATTTTTCTATATTTTCAGAGGGATTTTCATCATTATTCCTCCCAAAGTCGAGGATAAGAATACATTTCCACCGGGTAATTATTG
Source organism: Cantharis rufa (assembly GCA_947369205.1). Lineage (NCBI taxonomy): Eukaryota > Metazoa > Arthropoda > Insecta > Coleoptera > Cantharidae > Cantharis > Cantharis rufa. Next base: position 14,074,784 of record OX376309.1, on the reverse strand, counting down.
TATTGAGAAGTTCCTAATTCCGAATAAATTTATAGCAACACTTTTTCACGAGGATATATTATGTAACTATTTAAGCCTTATTTTTTGTGAGTTTAATAAAACATAAATGTAATTTAGAATTGATATATGTAACAAATTATTTTGCAGAGCGGATTTAAACATGGGCTTTATGGGCTGTAGCCTATTGGACTCCGCTCAATCAAAGGCCCATCTCGACAAAAACAAAAAAAGGTCCAGAACCCCAAAAGCTTCCAACCAACCCCTTGAGAGATCAGATTTTTAATGAACTGTATAATCAAATAAGCCAGCCTCCTAACATATTGACCTATCCTGATAAACTATTTTTTTGTATTTGTTGTTGTATGTTTTCTTTTGTTATATACAGGCTTCGGTAGAATTCTTCAGTAAGTGCGAAGATAGATTGTTTGACTCTTACTTTTTGTATATTAATTTCCAGTAACATCATTATGTTATTTCTTTTTACACGCTCTTTTAATTTTCTCCTACGTTTTGTACCTTTATTGTTTTCAATAATTTAAGAAAAAATCGTTATATTCACGAAAAGTGATAAATTTTTGCAGTTGAATTTTATTAATGTATTTTACATTAATTTGTTTACCTACATACATGAATAATTGAAGCATCCATAAATGTTGCAATCTACTTATGTACATAGCAATAAAAAAATCTTTTATAAAATAAAAAAATATAAGTAACTTGAAATGTTAAAAGTAGTTTGAAATTGGCACTATTAAACCATTCTTATTCTAGCCACTAGAGTTTTATGGACTGGAAATAGTCATTGGGATGGTAATACCTAAAACAAATAAAATGAATTCAAATTTCACACAAAAATTTACAAAGTGAAAATTAGTTTTATTATTAATTTAGTAAATTAATTCACCTGAACATACGTTGCAATTCATCGGAAGGTTTTCTAAAAATTGTTTAAATTCCTCGTGGTACATCGGGGTTCCATCATGTGGTACGCCTCCAATTATGGTAAATTTAGCTTCCGTTGCTAAAAATTATGTATAACTAATATTTTGAAATATAAGATATATCATTTTAAAATTTTGAAAAGTGCATGAATGGTCGACGAATAAATCAAATTAATATTAACTCACCTTGGCTGCAGGGTCTTATCGACGACGGTCTAGCGCATTTACTACAATGAATAACGTAGTATTTTTCGTCATCTTGATGTTCTACCAATAAATTTGTTATGTCGATGTTGCCATTAATTTCACCAATCTTTGTAATACCATGAATTGGTAATCTAATGACATGTATAAATTGCTTAATGACATAGAAATAAGATCCAACCTGACAAATAGATCCCGAAAATTGGCGGCAGTTTGAGATTACAGCGTTTTTTCCTGCATCAACCGAATGCAATTCGCCTACGTACGGCACATCGTGCCACAGCAATTTTACCGTTTTTCCAAAAAATGATTCGATCGACATTCTAAGACACCGTTTCTAATAACGCCCGAACTTTGTAAACATACAAAAGCAACTGCTCTAGGAAATAATATTTCTAATTTTTAAGGTTAATTTTAAGTGGGGGACATTTAAAGAAATAGATATTATGTTCCTGGAAAGAAAGTTTTCAGCCTCCGATTTGATAAAGCTCAAATAAAATTATTTCTTTATCGTGAAATAAACATAATACAACGAACGGTATTGTTTTCTCAAACATTTTCAAAATTCTTCAGTGCAATATCGATAGAATTAAAAGTGCAAAATCATTATTTTAAACAATGGTCAACTGTTACCCAAAAATTTGATACACAATAGCTTTTTGTGTTACTGAAGATAAAACTTCACACACAAAAACTTTATGTGTTACTGACTTAGTTTACGTTAAAGAAAGCAACCACGCTTTATTTTATTGTTTTATCGCATTGCATGAAAATTTAATTTTGCAGATGCACAGATTTATCATTATCTGCTTCTGCATTGGTACTTTATATAAGCGGCAATAGAAAATAGATATCCAAACTATTGTGCTGATACGGCTAATCGCACAATATAAATAATGAATATTATTGCTTTATTATAAAACTTATCGCCCTGAAAATTTTTAAATAATAATAACTTTTATGTTGCATTCCATAGTGTAAAATAGTTTCAGTGGCGTAACCTCTGAAGTTCCGCGGGTTTAACGAAACTAGGATCTGCAACATAAGGGGTTTGGAATCAAAACAGATCGCCAAAAAATATAGCTTAGCTTGCACTGATATGCTATTTTTTTTAATTACCAAACCCATCCCCATACTAATATATTTACAAATAAAAAAAATATCATCTTAATACATAAAATCCCAGCACTCTGCTGCTCCGGCTCCGGCTCCTCCAGCGTGTCATTTTTTGGTGAAAAAAGAAACAATCTGATTGGTCGATTTTTTTTACCAACCGAAAAATATATTAAAGTACCGACGACGGTACTCCCCCTGGGACGAGTTGCACATCAATCGAGTTTCGAAACAATTGGGTCTAGATGCCCGTCCGTGGACGGGCTTTTTGCTAGTATCTAATAAAATCCTTACACAATATTATTTTGTCAAATAATATTCTTACACAGTATTAGCTTATCCAAAAAATGTAATGCAATAATATCCTTTCTAATAATACTCTAATAAATTTATTAATACTTAATTATAACAGAATTTTACTTAAAAACAATGATTTTATCTTTCTAGATCCGTGATTTTTGATTTCTGGCTATTACAAGAATTTTTTAATGAGTGGGGCGACTCAAAGATCCCATATTTTTAGATCTGTAATTTTCGAGTTAGAGCCACTTCAGGGATATTTTAAATGAGTGAAGCGCGGATCCAAGATTTACTTTACAACTGATTTTTTGAATTGGATATTATTGGACAAGATATTTGTGGCAGAATATTTTGAACAAGTTCTATAGTTGTAGACCCTATATAATTATATAACATCTTAATATATAAAATCCTAGCACGCTGCTGCTCCTGCTCCAGCGTGTCATTTTTTGGTAACCTAGAAGCACTTTGATTGGTCGACTATTTTTACCAACTGAAAAATATATTAAACCATCGCCGGTACTCCCCCTGGGATGAGTTGCACATCAATCGAGTTTTGAACCAATCGGGTCTAGATGGACCCGTCGACGGGCTTTCTGCTAGTTATACAATATAATAAGTACTTTTGTATTTGATCATAGTTGATTCTATATACTATTATATTGTGAAATATATACGTATATTTATTTTTAGTATATAAAATAATTTTTTAAATGCAATATATAACTTATAATATATAACTTTTGTAAATACTGAAAATGTGGTAAAATGTTATATTTGTATACCATGCAGTATATTATAAGATAATGCAGTATTACAATTTATTTGTTGCATTAATATTTTTAATAATTTGTATACCTAAAGTACTGAGTAATATTAATATAATATAATATTATAATAATATAACATAATAATATTATATAGTGTGAAATGCAAATCAATTAATTTAATATATTATAATAGTACATGATAATATAATTACTAATATACTAATGTATTTATACACAACATGCAGTATAGAATTAATATACCAACCAATCTTTTTTATATCAAAAGATACATTTATGTTTGTTTTATATAAAACACAGTTTTTCATATTTAATTTATTCGATAAATTGCTAAATAATATTATAATAATATATATATATTGATTAAATTAAGTAATTAATTAATAAATAAATTAAATACAGTATAGATCTATTTTGATTTTGAACATACATTAATGTATGTTGCTGATACAATATAATCAATTATATTTAAAATAGTCAATTGACATAATACTAACTTCTACATTATAGCAAAATATTTATTTAGTGGTAATATAATAAATAACAAAACCTAAATTGTACATTATATACGAGTATATACAATTATAGTACATATATTCGTTATAATATAACACTTATTTGTTTTATTATACAATATATTATAATAGTATATTTAAACAAGACAAGTCTATTTTGTTAAATCTACTTCAAAACTGGGAAAATGAGTTTCAGTAGTATATTATCATAAGCAGATTTTAAATTTAGTTAACTTGCACCAATTAAATTATTATATTATAAAGTTATTGAATAATTTAAATATATAAATTTTAAAATATCATAATATAATAAAATTATATTGTGTTATACTATACTACATTGTATGTGCGATATACATACACATACATAATATAATGTGTATGTTTCACTATACTGGTGGCAACTTGTGTGTGAATACGCCTGTACTATGGCGAATCCAAAAATTGTGGAAACTTACACGCGATGTCACAATTTTATCGGTTCATATATTTTAGTTAGGTGCCACTATTGAGGAATATATATAATATTTCGTATATACGTACTCTATAGCGTTCCTTATTTAACCGTAGATGTAAAAATAAATGAAATATTCTATTTTGTAGCTAAGATGCCACAATAGATGACTATTCAGATACACGCATTTCTATAGTTATGACTACTTCTACTCCTTCAAATATGTACGAAGTATTACACTGCGTTGCCAAATGTACTTCGAAATTAATAATTGCATAATGGGTTGCATAAAACACGTATAAGTCTAAATGCGAACGTGACGACATTTAATATATTGAAAAATAAAAATTAAGAAACTTTTTTAGAACTATTACTAGAACCTTTAAATTCATAGATAATATAAATTATATTTTAAAGCTTTTTGTTAATTTTTTAATTACTATCTACGTATTATAATTAAAATAAAACGTACAAATCAGAAAAACTGTTTACTTATAATAAGGTATACATAATTTAAAACATAATTCAAAAGCTGTTAAAAATGTAGACAAATTTTCAAAATTTTGGACCTATAGTTGGATTTTTTAAGGATAATATAAAAATTTATATTAAACCGATAACATCAAAATAATTAACCAATGAGACTGGTTTAGAATTAGGCAGTTTTATACTAGCAAAATTTACGCTTTGTTTACGTTTAATTTCAAACCAATTTCATTGGTTAATATTTTACGGGGATTGGTTTAGTATAAATTTTTATATTATTCTTAAAAAAATCCAAGTATAGTTTCTTCTGGTGCTCAGATAGAATCCAACAATAAACAGTATAGCAGCGATCGATCGTATCAAACAATAATTTCTATCTTACGAGAAAAAATTATTTACATTTTTGAAATTGGATTTCGCTCGTTGAATAAATTTCAAAGTGACCCTTTAGCAAGAAAAGAAAGTAAAATTTCTAAATAGAATTAAAATAAATTTCTATAATAAAACTGTGAAAAGTGAACATAAATTTATATTTAATATTTGATTAAGGGGTTAGGTGTAGTCAGAGACATGAAAAAAAGATAATTTTAAATAATTTTTTTTTGTCAGTAAATTATTTTATTTTATAAAAGTAAAAACATAGCATCATTAAATAAGGTTTCGACTTGACTTTTTAATTTTAGTTAAAGACTTTTAATTAAAGAAATTTTAGAAAAAAAAATTAATAATTTTAAAAGTAATGGCTGTTTGTGTTCCAACCAAAGCTTCTTGCGGTGACCATCACTTCTCCTTGAAGATTCTTCTAAAATCAATCGGATAAAAAAAAATTAGTTTTATTAATAGATAATCTAGAGCCTGATGGAAGCTTTTATATTTTATTTTTTAAATTAATAAAATGGCAGCCTAAGGAAAATGTTTTCCATATTTTCGGGAAAAAACCAACAGTTAATTGTTTATTCTAAATTAAAGAAAAGAAAAAAATCCTTCAATCATGCACTATATTATCTATTAATAAAACTAATTTTTTTTGTCCGATTGATTTTAGAAGAATCTCCAAGGATAAGTGATGGTCACCGCAAGGAGCTTCGGTTGTTACACAAACAGCCATTACTTTTAAAATTATGATTTTTTTTTCTAAAATTTCTGTCAAGTCAAGTCGAAACCTTATTTAATGATGCTATGTAGATACTTTCACTTTTATACTTCTATAACTACTAAAATAATTTACTGGCAAAAAAAAAATTATTTAAAATTGTAATTTTTTCATGTCTATGACTGCACCTAACCCCTTATATTTTCATTTATTTTATTTCATTTTAGTTTTTTTTTTATTCTATCAACTTGATTCTTTACGCAATATTTAACATCTGTCCAACTTCTTTTTGATAAAACCGCATTATTTCCAATACATTTAGTGCATTCTTCTTTTCCCGGCACCCTGTGTTTTGAAATAAGATTTTTAAAATATTTTAGAACTGCTTCTTTTTCGGCTGTAGACCAAGGACGTTTGATACTTTGATTCTTATTTGTACCTTTTGCCTTTCCTGAAAAAAGGAAGACTTAAAAAAGTCTTACAGAAAACTCAAAAAACTTACTGGAAGATCTCGGCTTGGTTTGCACTGCAATTGTGGATTGAATACTTTTTGTATCTGTATAAAATTTCAAAAAATTAAAATTCAATAGGTACTTATAGTTATTTTTCGTATTCAAAAAGTATGTTAGAAAGTTTACCTACCAATATCACTATGTTGGAGTTCCTCTTCCATATTATCTTCTTCACCAACTTCACTTTCATCTTCTTCATCTTCTTCCTCTGCATTTGGTAAGTCTAAAAATAAAATTGTTATAATCTGTTTTCCCCAGCTTTGAATAAACTGATAAAGTAAATCTTTGAATGAGTCTATTTCAAATATTCTAAAATATTATTAAAATAATTTATTATTTTACATTCGAACTTTGATTAACCAAATTCTAACAACATCAAATATTGGATAAACCATATATATTGCTATGATACGGAATTTTAAACAAAATTTAAAAGAAATGAAATATAATTTGTTGGTCGCTGGTTTGGTAAATCGTATGGTGGTGCGTATAATGATTTTGCGCCGGGGTCAAATTGTTTGAAATTTTTAATTAGTATCTCCAAATTTTGATATAATTGATGTACATCACAGGATTAATTGTTGCTAAAACACTACAAAAACATAAAAAAAAGCAAATTGAAGTGATTGTGGTGTAAAGGAAAAATTGGGTTTCAAAAATTATGAATATGGACGATTTTTAAAAAGTTGGTATGGTTGAAGGGAGATAAAGAACACTTCCGAGATAATATAGAAGCAAACGGATGGAATTTTGTATATTCTACTGGAAAGAAAATTAAAAGTGAATGATTAAAATCAGATGTGAGAAGATATTTATCTTGATTGGAAGAATATTCGCTGTAGGATTGGAAAATTCGATGTTTTGGTTGGATAGAAAATTGGAATTTTGTTGATTAAAATAAGCCGAAAGTGTGATACCGTTGGTATTTTGGTTGAATGTTACGATAATTAAAAAAAAGCTAAAATCTTGGTCTCGGGCGATTAAATTCGTCGCCAAACCATAGCAATATATACATATAATAGAGTATTTACTGCTGCAAAAAATAAATTGTTCGCTAGTTGAACTTCAGTTTTTCTAATACATGATTTCTTCACCTCGAGATATCTCTAGGGTACGAATCAATTAGATAAATAAATAAACCACACAGAAAAGACGTAAGACGCAGACGGGGAGCGGACATATGTCTCTTCCGCGTCCCTTTCATGCAAAATGTATAGAATTGTCACGACGCAAAACAAGTAAAAAAGACAAGGCGCGGACACGTCGCTTACTCGTCTTCTATACATTTTGTACGAAAGGGATGCGGAAGGAACATATGTCCACGCCCCGTCTGCGTCTTACATCTTTTTTGTGTATCCAGCACTTAACCAATCAAAATTTTCATTTGTAACCGTGAATTTGAATTTCTGTCGATTGATTGGTTACTTTGTTTATTTAACTAATAGATTCGTAACCTAGAGATATCTCAAAGTGAAGAAATCTGCGTATTAATGGTAACTAATATAAACTATAGCAATATTAAAATTTTAAATATTTACCTATTAAATTAATATCTTCCAACTTTTTTCCGGCAAATTTGTTAACCTGTCCTTGGTCCACAACCATTAGCAAACGGCTTACTTTAGTCAACTCGACTGCACTTTCGTGAAGTCGGTAAAAATCTCTATGCACCCGTATGTCGTGGCCTAAATGTCTAGCAAGCCAATCATGTTCATTTTCTGATAAGTTCAACACTTGACAGACAGTAGCAATATATTTCTTTAATTTTGTACTGCTTATATTCTGCGGACGCTCTAAACCAGCTTCGAGACAACATTTTCGTAAACAATCGTTGCCCCTAATGCTTCCAACAGATTTCTCTGTACGAGCAAAAACAAACGGATTATTTTCCGCAATGCCGACTGTATTCCTTGTTTTGATTAAAATATCAATACAATCTTTTACATCGGGGGTAAGAAGAACAGGAACTCGTCGCCCTCGTTTTCCTGTTATATCAACTACGGTAAGCTGATTGGCCAATGTATTTTCAATATCGGTAAATGATTTTTTAAGTTCCTCGGTGCATTGTTCGGACCACTTGGGTCTAGAAGAAAAGTCAATTATTTTCATTCGCGAGGCTTCACCAGATCTTCTTTTGTTAAATAATATAACTTTACTTAGGCAAAACAATGCAAGGAGTTTCCAATATTGAATATGTGGACTTTGTTCCAATAATTTTTTATTAGTTTTAATATTTTCATCGATATAATGATTCAACTTCATTAAATCGCTAGTTAAAGGAAGCAGTTGCGTGGCGTTCATTTTTCTATTGTATAGGGTTGCTAAAGCATTTGACGAAATCCTTACATTCCATTCCAAATCCATGAGACTTAAAAAACTTATTAATCTTTCGTTTCCTTGTAAATTTCCTCCTTTCAAACAAATTCCTCGCTTTATCGCTGCACATTTTTTCAAGGCATGTCCTATTTTTAATGCCAGCGATGGGACATCAAACTGCGGGCGTTTATCAATACTTTGATGTGTTACGCATAATAATTTTACTGCTTGGATGATTTGGTCAAATTTTTCAGGAACTAAGTAGTCCGATAATCTATAATTGCTATTATCTATTTCTCGCATTTTGAGAGTGAATCTAGCAAGTTGGCGCATTGATTGCCTAATCAGTTCAGATTGTGTACATCCATACTTTTCGAATTGCATAGCCCCAAATTGAAGTATCATAGTATCATTTTTACAATATTCGCCAACAATATCGTCTCTAAGTTTAGATGATATGTTGAAAACAAAATCAGTCGAAAAATGTAACGAAATCTATTGGTGCCTTATAATTTTATCTTAGTAGAATATGAGTAAGTTGATATACCAGTTTGGCTTCAAGCATATCATTTTCTACGTTTTCGAGGTCCCTGATTACATTTTCGCCGATATTTTTTCTATCCCTTGAGTACTAGGGGGGGGGGGGGTAAAAAAATTGTTATATTTTAGAATTGAGCTTCAAATATATCTATTTCTACATTTTCAAAATACCTGAATACATTTTCGTCGATATTTTTTTTATCCAATGTGTATGGGGGGGGATGAAAAAGAGAGGATTTATGAATTTGGCTTCAAGCGTATCATTTCCTGGGTTTCCAAGGGCTCTGAGTACATTTTTGTTGTTAATTTTTTATCTGGGGAACTGGGGGGGGGGGGTTAAAAAAGGAGTGGATTTTCGAGTTGGGCTTCAAGCATATCTTTTTCTACGTTTTCGAGGTCCCTGATTACATTTTTGCCGATATTTTTTCTATCCAAGGAGTACTCGGAAGGAGGAGGTGAAAAAAGGAGGGGGAATTCCTAATTTGGCTTCAATCATATCATTTTCTACATTTTCGAGGACCCTACATACATTTTTGCCGATATATCTTCTATCAAATGAATACTAGAGGGGGGTGATAGTCAAAAGGAGTAGATTTCTGAGTTTGACTTCAAGCACTTTACTTTCTACGTTTTCCATGGCCCTGAATAAAAAAAATGTCACTATTTTTGGTATCAAATGAGTACTGGGAGGGAGGTAGTATAAAAGGGGTAGCTTTCCATGTCTGGCTTCGAGCATAACATTTTCTGCGTTCTCCGTGCATTTAAGTAAAAATATTTACTATCAAATAAGTTCTGCAGTGGAGTAAGAAAGATGGATCCAAAACTATCAACATCTCATATTATATACATGAAATTGTAATAAAAAATTGTTAATAATTATCTAGCAACAATTACAGACCGGAACTCTTTTCTAAAGTATGAAGAAGGACTAGAACTGGCGATTGCACCCCCAAAAGATCCCAGAACTCGTCAAAAACTATCAGCATCTCATAGTCATATACATGAAATTGTAATAAAAAATTGTTAATAATTATTTAGCAACAATTACAGACCGGAACTCTTTTCTAAAGTATGAAGAAAGATTAGAACTGGCGATTGCACCCCCAAAAGATCCCAAAACTCGTCAAAAACTATCAGCATCTCATAGTAATATACATGAAATTGTATTAAAAAATTGTTAATAGTTATTTAGCAACAATTACAGACCGGAACTCTTTTTTAAAGTATGAAGAAGGACTAGAACTGGCGATTGCACTCCCAAAAGATCCCAGAACTCGTCAAAAACTATCAGCATCTCATAGTTATATACATGAAATTGTATTAAAAAATTGTTAATAATTATTTAGCAACAATTACAGACCGGAACTCTTTTCTAAAGTATGAAGAAAGATTAGAACTGGCGATTGCACCCCCAAAAGATCCCAGAACTCGTCAAAAACTATCAGCATCTCATAGTTATATACATGAAATTGTATTAAAAAATTGTTAATAATTATTTAGCAACAATTACAGACCGGAACTCTTTTCTAAAGTATGAAGAAAGACTAAAACTGGCAATTGCACCCCCAAAAGATCCCAGAACTCGTCAAAAACTATCAGCATCTCATAGTCATATACATGAAATTGTAATAAAAAATTGTTAATAGTTATTTAGCAACAATTACAGACCGGAACTCTTTTTTAAAGTATGAAGAAGGACTAGAACTGGCGATTGCACTCCCAAAAGATCCCAGAACTCGTCAAAAACTATCAGCATCTCATAGTTATATACATGAAATTGTATTAAAAAATTGTTAATAATTATTTAGCAACAATTACAGACCGGAACTCTTTTCTAAAGTATGAAGAAAGATTAGAACTGGCGATTGCACCCCCAAAAGATCCCAGAACTCGTCAAAAACTATCAGCATCTCATAGTTATATACATGAAATTGTATTAAAAAATTGTTAATAATTATTTAGCAACAATTACAGACCGGAACTCTTTTCTAAAGTATGAAGAAAGACTAAAACTGGCAATTGCACCCCCAAAAGATCCCAGAACTCGTCAAAAACTATCAGCATCTCATAGTCATATACATGAAATTGTAATAAAAAATTGTTAATAGTTATTTAGCAACAATTACAGACCGGAACTCTTTTTTAAAGTATGAAGAAGGACTAGAACTGGCGATTGCACTCCCAAAAGATCCCAGAACTCGTCAAAAACTATCAGCATCTCATAGTTATATACATGAAATTGTATTAAAAAATTGTTAATAATTATTTAGCAACAATTACAGACCGGAACTCTTTTCTAAAGTATGAAGAAAGATTAGAACTGGCGATTGCACCCCCAAAAGATCCCAGAACTCGTCAAAAACTATCAGCATCTCATAGTTATATACATGAAATTGTATTAAAAAATTGTTAATAATTATTTAGCAACAATTACAGACCGGAACTCTTTTCTAAAGTATGAAGAAAGACTAAAACTGGCAATTGCACCCCCAAAAGATCCCAGAACTCGTCAAAAACTATCAGCATCTCATAGTCATATACATGAAATTGTAATAAAAAATTGTTAATAATTATTTAGCAACAATTACAGACCGGAACACTTTTCTAAAGTATGAAGAAATACTAAAACTGGCAATTGCACCCCCAAAAGATCCCAGAACTTGTCAAAAACTATCAGCATCTCATAGTAATATACATGAAATTGTATTAAAAAATTGTTAATAACTATTTAGCAACAATTACAGAGCGGAACTCTTTTCTAAAGTATGAAGAAAGACTAAAACTGGCAATTGCACCCCCAAAAGATCCCAGGACTCGTCAAAAACTATCAGCATCTCATAGTTATATACATGAAATTGTATTAAAAAATTCTTAATAATTATTTTGCTTCAAATCCAGCTGGAACTCTTTTCTAAAGTATGCAAAAAGACTAGAACTGCCGATGCACCATCAAAATAGCTCGATGCTCGGTCCTGAGTATGAGTATCTCACCGTCATGCAGCGGACAGTGGACAGCGCACAATGAGCATACCTTTAAATTGCGTTTTCATAGTATAGATTCAATGGAACTATTTTAAAAATTATTCAGGATGTATAGAACTATGGTTTATTTTACTTCTCGAAGCTCAAATACTTTAAATCTAATGAGATGCTGTAATGTTTAGTGTGAAGTTGGCATCTCATTGCTTTAAATCGCGATTTTTAGGGTAAATCAACGGAACTATTCTTAAAATCAATCAGGATGTATAGAACTATGCTTAATTCAACTTTTCGATGCTCAAATACTTGAAATTTAATGAGATGCTGTAACGGGTTTGTGAAGTTGGCATCTCATTTCTTTAAATCGCGATTTTAAAGGTAAATCAACAGAACTATTGTTGAAATGTGTCGAGAACTGTAGAACTATGCTGGATGCAAGCAAATATGAACTTTTTTTTTGAGATGCTAATGTTTGATATGCTAGGTTCACAGCGATGTTAGGTAACCCAACGCTGCATTATGAGCAGAACGGTTGTACCATAGTAGTTGTATTATGCAATCTTGTAATCTATAAATCGGGAGTTGAAAAAACTAGATAAATTTAAATTATACCTACTAATATTAATAATTAAACGTAATTTGAATTCGATTTTCTAATATACATAGTTAGGATCTGCAAAAAATAATTTTACTTCTATTTTGATAATAGTATTTGTATAAGAAACTTAGTAAAATTTAAATTTGTACTAAATTTTCAAATTACACTATATTACCAATATTAAACTATTGTAGTTTATTGCTTATTTGTTGTTGAACAATTAATGAACAAAAATTAACTCACTTAATTGTTTTCATAAATCAGATTCATAATAAAATTTAAATCACAAAATACGAAACGTAGATCTGCATACAACCGTTGATTGATAAATAGTAAAGATACGCAATGCAATGAGAAATTGTTACTTTTCCCCCACCAGGTATTTTAACACCCCACTGCCTCTTCGCCAACAAACTCAATGGCGAGCAAGTGTCGCCACCAATAGTATTATAATTGTACCATAATTATCTCGTTGATACGACGTGATATCTGATACAATATTATCATACTTTATAATAATGCAAGTAGTATTTTTTTGCCGGGCTCTTATTGTTAGATAGTATTTCAATGTGCAAACTGTTCCTATGAAATTTTTTGTATTAAAATAATCAGAAAGTTAAAAATCAGTAAAGACAAAAGATTTTTATTTAAATAAAAAAAATAATTGTAACATTTCAAAATATACAATGGCTCTAGAAAATATTCGTATACCTACGTACACCTATCTCAGTAATGTTAATTGTAAATTTTGAAACCGTTTTTTATCATATAAAAATCGAATTTACAGCAAATCTTTTTCGACATTTTTTGTTGTTTATTTCATTTTCTTCAATTTTATTTATATACATTTTTATATTGTTGCGCCGTTTCAGACGGACAGCGGCTTATGCCCAGTGGCGGTGCAAGAGTAGCTAGGGCCCGTAAGCAAATATACAAATCGGGCCCCTAAAAAAACAAATTATTAATTTTGAATTGAATTGCAAGATTATTATTGAGAACATCACAATATTTTTTCTGAAGCAAATCACAGCATTGTGTCTTGTAGTAGTGACTCAAAGCGAGTTTTGTAATAGCGTCGCAGACAAAAGATTTTCAAATTTTCAAGATCAAACGCTTAATAGAAAGTTAGAAAATTACAATACAAAAATAATTTCGGGGGGGCCCGGGCTCACGAGCTCCCCTCCCTCTTAATACGCCACTGTTTAAAAGGATTCTAGGTTCTAAGACTTCAACATTTTCTTTTAATTTTTGAAAACTCTCAAAACGGATTTCAAGGCGTTGGCGTTGTATTACAATGTCTAATGTAAAATAAATACATTAATTTTAAACGAATCATCTGGATTTTGAAAATGGAAATCAGAAGCTAATTCATCAAAATATGTTTTAATTTTTGATTGCCGTTTTAATGGGGAAAGTAGGTTCGACTCCCCATTTTCTTGTTAAAACTTTTCCTTATTTATGGACAGTAGGGCCCCTTATGGTCCCGGGCCCCTAAGCATTGCTTACATTTGCTTATTCATATCACCGCAACTGCTTATGCCCGGTTTTACAAGCGCTAATTAGAATTTAAGCTATGATTAACGATTTTCAACAATGTTGCAACAATAAATTTTCATTGTTGAAAACCCTTAATCATAGATTAAATTTTAATTAACCTTTGTGAAACCGGGCATTAACCTTTATGTGACTGGAGGGTACCCAGGTGCCTTTGGCAGTTTGAAGCATTCATATTTTTTGTGTTCAAAGTCGTTGAGTTTGGAAATTGTGTAACATTTCTGAGTTTTTTTTTATACTATACTTTGTTATATTATTTTGATTATTATTGTTAATTTTATAATGAGAAAATGGCATCCAAAATTATTTCACCCTTTAATGACGGTGTGGGTACAGGTGCCGCTATAAGTTTTATATGAAATTTGATGGAAATTGTAGTAATAAAAAGAAAATTAAATTAAAGCAATTAAATTTGTAGTGTTTTAATATGTATAAAAGTTTACAGGGCATTAAAATTTAAAAGGGGACTTTAAACTCTCCAGTACTACAGACCGACGATTTCTATTTGTAACTATACATTTAATACGATAACAGCTGAGATTAGTTTTTAAATAATATAAACACTACGTTAAAAAAAATTAAAAACTAGAATCGGTCTCACAGACCGACGTTAGTAGGTACTCGTGTTATAAAAAATATGTTAGTACAGTAGAACCCCTCTATAACGAGAACTCAAGAGACAAGCCTACTTACTCGTTATAACAGATTTTCGCTATAAACGATTTACTCGTTATAGCCGATTTTTTGTTATAACGGGACTCATTATAGAGATGTTCAACTGTACTGGCGGGTTAAGAAAACTAATGTTTTTTATTGGTCTGTTTTGTTTAAAGTCGCCTTTTAAATTTTAATGCCCTGTTAACTGAATTGGCCCTTAAGTAATTTGTCAACTACTTATTTTATTTTATGCTTTTGTTTACATGTGCTAAAATTTATAAAAGTTATTTACATTTGAAAATTCAATTTTCATTTTTATGATTATTTAATTTATTGTTTAAATTTAAGATATAGAAAAATTGATATAGACAATAATTATTTATCTTACTTTGTTTTCCGCAATCTCGGTTTTCGGAAAAACCGTGACTTGGTCCAGACTCATTGTGAGACATCCTAGTAGAAATTATAAATCAAAATTTTTTAATTACTGATGTAATGAATTTGATAATTACTTGTAATTTTTAACTGCAAAAATCAGAAGGGTCTATTAGGATCTAACCTTGCTAAGCATAAAGCACAGTAAAAAATATAGTCTTACCACTATCATAGATAATTATAAACTTTGCATAGGCGCGGGTGCATGTAATGTGTGAAGGTACCCCGGTAACCATGCCGTCATTAGAAGGTGTTTTATTTCTCAGACACATAAAAGTTAAACAAGACTCGGTAACGAACATCATAAACAAAATCGTATGAACTAAGCCAAGAATTCCTAGTCAAATGAAGTGCTTCTTTTTGCGTCGGGGGTTAAAAACAAAGGTAATCAATCATGGGCGTACCCAGCTTTTGGCTTAGGGGGGGGGGAAATCAGGAATTTACTGTTGATAAATAATTATCCTGGCATAGACACATAATTAACCAGCTAAATGTAGGGAAACAGGAAGGATCCAGGGAGGGGCAGCTGCCCCTTCCTGCCCTCCCCTGGGTACGTACGCCCATGTAACCAATGTATTCTTATTTTATATTAAAATACACTTTATTTGACTAGGAATTCTTGGCTTAGTTCATACGATTTTATTGTGTCGTAATCATCATCTTTCCTGAGAATCACTATAGGAACTTTTTTTCTTAATTGGTAGTTAACACCCTGTATATGATGTTATATTTTAGTAAAGGCGCCATTTAGCTAATCTGCGCCCGGCGCTAAAATAGTTTGATCCGGCCCTTCCGCTGAAAGTCAGAAACTCACAAATAGAAAAATTCATATAAACAAAATTGAAAGCAATGAAATTTGCACTAAAGAGCGTCTAGTTTTGCTGTAAAATGGATTTTCATTAGCCAATAAACGGCTTCAAAATGTACAATTAACATTGTTAACATAGGAGTCTTTAATCGTATGGATTCCATTTCTTCAGAAACAGTTTTTAAGTTTCTATACAATTTAAGCATAATTAAAAAATGAATGGCATTTTTTGTGTGTTCATCGCAAAACTTTTTGAAGTCTATTTCAGTTTGTGTTATTAAATCTTTGTTAATATTATTAACGACAAATAATGTACATTTATTTTTTGAAAATGATTAATTAAATAATATTAATAATTTATACACAAACTGCACAAAACAATCTGTTGGACTTTTCAAATGCGTAATTTGAAACTACTTAGTAATGGTATTATTACAGTTATGTTGACGCATGTGTGATTCGCCATTGACATTTTAGCTGCACAAGTGTACACCAAGACGATCCGTATGCAACTGCAAATTCTCGACCCACAACTACAACAACGCCGTCTACATGTCGACCCATTTTTTCAGCACGTTTTTGTCCATAAGGTTGCATATCTTTACTATTAATCTTTAAATTAATATAGTATATTAAAATAATATACTTTAATCAACGGTTAAAGTAAATTCGTGATTATAGATTACGTGATCGTTTTGAAGAATGGCAAATTACAGTATAAAACATAATAGTATTAAAAAATTCAAATGGTTGAATATGAATGTAATAGACATTATGCAGAGGTTTAAAAAAAGTGGTACCTACAAAAGACGTATTCGTAATAATTTACAACGTATTCGTGATTCAACAGAAAATACTGTTTTTGTTATAAATTCACCATCAGAATTAATCGAAGACCAGATTGCATTATCTGATCTAATTGCATCATTCGATTCGATTGCACCAAGAACAACCGACTTTGAAGGTGATCCTAATTTATCAAGTGATAGTAGCACCAATGATATTGACTCGAACAACGAAAGTTATGATAGCAGCAACAATGAAGACGATGACGTTGATTTCAAGATAAATTTAATTTCAGAATAGAAACTTAATTTAAGAAAATGGGCAACTGAACATGGAATTAATCAAGTTGCTACTCGAGATCTTTTGGAACTTTTAAATAATACTTTTAAGTTTAATTTGCCAAAAGATGCAAATTGTGAAGAAAATACGTCAAAATTATATTCTATAAATGACATTCAATGTAAAATGGTTGCAATGAACTACAAAGATAAAGTTGGTTTCATACCCTTAACACATACTTTGGATTTGTGTGCGTAATGAAAAAAAAATTTATGTAGACAAATAAAACTTTTTAAACTGTAAAACTATATATATTATATAAAAAAATATTATTACAAGGTTTATATTAAAATTTAAAAAAAAAAATTTAGAAAAACTTGTATCTTTTAGTTTCTTCTCCAAGGAGTCGAGACCTTCCTTGCTTTCAATCCTCAAAATCTCTTTAATAGAATCAAAATTTTGTTCTTGTGGGTTGTCCTCATTAACACTCTCAACAGCAGTTGATAATAATTTTTCATGAATGACTTTCATTTCACTAAACATTTCACGAAGGGATCGAAATTCGTCCTTCATATAATTATTAAATCTCGATTAAAGTCATTTTTTCCTCGATAGCGTTTTTATCAATCGGTTCTGTATATACGATGTTGTATGGTATAGGTGGAGTCTAAATTTTATTCATTATTAATCATTTGGTTTGCCTAAATAAGTATAAATAATTTCACTAATTTACCTCTAATTCATCATCAACTCTTATGTCGGTCAAATTGTTTATTTTTGGTGGGATTAAATCGCCATACAAGCCTAGTAACGGATCATATTTCGAGGCGAGGTGAGTATACTTTTTTATCGGAAAACATAAAATTATTAATTATATCAAATATAAAAAAATATTATTTAAATTACAAATTGTGACAGTTAAGACAAATTAAAACAAAATCATTAAAGCAACCCTTTATGGCAAAATGCATTAAGCGATTGAATCATAATTAAATCGTTTGACGATCGCCAGTTCGAATCCCACGTCGGACAAATTTTTATAATAGAATTTTTTTATAATGTAAATGAATTGACTTGCAGAAGTAACAGAATCGACCATTAATAAAAACACATTAATGGTCGATTTTACATTATTAGTCGATTTGTGAGCTGACTAGGAATGCTTCGTTTTGGCTGCCGGGTGGACACTCGGAAAGCGTAGCTTTCGTTATGTTTTTTTAATTTATTTAATTTATTAAATAATTTAATTTTAGTTAGCAAATAATATGTTTCTGTCTTTAAATAGGAGGAGGGAGGAGGGGAAAATGCTTTGCCGCCGCTGATTCGAGCTCCTCCATCCGAAACAGCTCGTCATCCTCCCGCGGCACGCTACCTCTGTCGTAGGTCGCCCTCTGGTGTGATGGGAAAAGTGTGCTAATGATCTGCTCAATTCGAGTAGGTGTTAGACCCGGAATGTCACTGTGTGCAAGCCTCTTTGTGACCAGCTTATACCCCAAGCCCCATACGTCAACTTGGACTTCGCGTAGGACTTCCAGTCAGCACTTTT
The DNA here is from genome assembly GCA_947369205.1 of Cantharis rufa. Taxonomy (NCBI): domain Eukaryota; kingdom Metazoa; phylum Arthropoda; class Insecta; order Coleoptera; family Cantharidae; genus Cantharis; species Cantharis rufa. The sequence continues at coordinate 14,055,880 of OX376309.1, read as the reverse complement.
TCTTGCTTTCTTCAATTTTGCAGTTCGAAGCTCTCTTCTAGCATTTTTAAGTTCGATTTTGTTCAGGAAGCGCCCTTTTCGTATTTTTTTCTGCACTTGGTCACCTCTTCGTTCCACCAGTATATCCCGCCTTCTGCTTTTGCAGATTTTTTTGTCATACATCCGTCACATAACCATTCTAGTGTCATTGCAAGCTCATTTGGATTTTTGGGTGGGATGACTTCTTTTAGCTTTTCCATTAGTTGTTGTTGGTTTAGTTTTCTAGTGGCCCACCATTTTCTTACGCTCTCCTTTAGCCTTTGGTGATCCGTCACTGCAAACTGGCTATACCTGTGGTCGCTGAGACTCTCAAGATCTTCCAGACCTTTCCAATCGACCACTCTATTATGGGCGCCAAGCGTGGCCATTGTGATGTCTATGAGAGATTCCGAGGTGGTCCTGCCTTCGGTAGCCTCTCTTGCAAAGGTTGGTACGTTGCAGGACAAAGAGTCCTGCAGACGACATGACTTCCGAAAGTATGTGGCCCCTGTAGTCACCCCACTCGAAGTCTTTGGGGTTGAAGTTGCCCACGGCGACGGCTTCGCCGTTCTGACCCCGCGCACTATCTATTAGTTTTTCTACATTTTTGTTATATTCTTCGTCGCTCTGGTTTGGAGAGAAGTGACAGCTGTAGTAGCAGATGCCGTCAACCCCTACCCAAACGAAGCCATTTCCACTTCCGCTGTTCTTCACTACCGCCAGATGGCGGCCAAACCTGTCTCTTCGCTCCACCTGTTAGTCTGCTGGGGGCAATGCGGCTTGCTCACTAGCGTCAAGTCGATCCTCATCTGCACCAAGTATGTGCCAACAACTCCTGGGCTTTGACTGCCCTGTGGAGATTTATTTGAAGGAACTCCAGTTTTTTCTTGCGTGCGAGTGTTGTAGTTACAGCATTTCTGGCTGTTTCTCCGGTGGGCCCCCCGTAGTCGAAACATTTTGTTTTCTCTTTGCACTCCGTAATCTTGTGTCCGGCAGCGCCACACAGTTGATACAGCAGTCCCCCCTCTCCCCTCTACAGGTCTGTGCGATGTGTGCACTTCCCCAGCATCTTGGGCAAAACCCGAGAAAAAACGCTCTCACTTTGCATCTGGAGACCATATTCACTGCGGAAATATAATACTGGAAAGTATTTCAAGAACGAAAATTTCAACCGCGACTTATTTTCGCGACGGGCCGTTTGACAATAACTGATTTTTATTTTTTTTTGCCGAATAGCACGACAGGATGATCTGACCCATTTCATTTCGCGTCTAGCTCACTCCTCTGTTAATGGAAAGCAAGGACCAGTTTTCTGTGAAACTCTTTTCTTAGTGGAAGACCAAAACTATTTCTGGTGTTTTTTCGCAGTGAAAGGCCGACATAAAGCTCTGACCTCCAACTTTTAAACTTTAATTTCTAAGCATTAAAGCATTGACCACCAGCTTTAAACAAGCTCTATTTCTTTAAGTTTAGACCTCCAACCTCTAAGCTTTAAAGCCTTGACCTCCAGCCTTTAAGCTTTAACATCCAAGCTTTAAGCTCTAACCTCCAAGATTTGAAGCTCAAACTTCTAAGCTTTGACTTCCAACCTCTAAGCTTTAACATCCAAGCTTTAAGCTCTAACCTCCAAGATTTGAAGCTCAAACTTCTAAGCTTTGACTTCCAACCTGTAAGGTTTAACCTCCAAGCTTTAAAGCTCCAACCTCTGAGCTTCAAGCTTTAACTTGTAAGTATTAAAGCTTCGACGTCCAACTTTTAACCTCTATTTCTAAGGCTCTAACCTCAAATTTCTAAACTTTACGCTGTGACTTCTTACCTCCATGTAACTTTACCTTTACCTCAAACATTATATACAGTGTATTCACGATAAGAGGCAGCGGTGAATAAGTCTTATATTTTACTAAATACAAACAAAAGTTTAAATAGTATTTTATTCAACTCGAAATTTACCATTGGAAACTGCGGAGGTAAATTTATTTGAACGTAAAACTCAACCAAAAATAAACATACATTTTTTAAATGGCAAATTTATTATTTCAAATAAAATTTATTGTTTGCTTAAATCTTGCATTTTTCACGAAAATATTTTTTACGCCTCTACCAGGCAAGTGTTCAATTGCATATTTCAAATGTGACGTGAAAAGCTGGTTTTCTAGCCTATAGCGTTTGAAAGAAAATTTATCGAAAACCTTCAAATTCATACAAAACGATTGTAGTTACAATTCAAACAAACTTTAATTGCACCAAACTCAAATAATCTCTAATTAGAGACCCAAATTTAAAAATTTACTGGATCTCTCGTAAAACACGACCACTCCGGTCAATGCAAACGGCAAAAGCAAAGTTATTAACAAATTTTTGTACCAACATAAAATAGTTGGCGTGAACAACAATTCAAATATTTACCTCTTCTTTCGTAGCGCTACAACTGCGAGTGGGTCTTGGCTGACTTCACAATTGCCGGTTTGTTTGTCTCTGTTTGTCATTAGGTTTATTGCCTCGCTGTATTCTATTACATTATCTCCAGATCCGACCTGATGCTTTCTCTCCATCTTGTTCTTAGTCGTCCAACGGATCTCTTATCACCTGGGGCCCTCTCCCATACCAATCTAATTATCCTACTTTCAGGTTATTTCTATATGTGTCCGGCCCAGCCCAGTCGTTGCGCCTTTATTTCCTGTACAAAATCCAAATCAGCATATAGTTCTTTTTTAATTTTCTGTTTGTTCTTTTCTTGTATTAGTCTTCAACGGGTCATATTTGGGGCCAAATATCATCCTTAGAACTTTTCTTTGAAAGCGTCTAAGTCGTTCTTCACTTGCTTTGGTCATTGTCCAGGTTTCGGAGTCGTACATCACAATAGGCTTCACCACGGTTTCATAGATCTTGTTTTTTGAGGTTCCTGTAACGTTTCTCGAGCGGAGCAGCTTTTCCAACAGGGAAAACGTGCATTGGTTACCGATTTTATTTCTTCTGTAATATCTTTGTCTGCAGCTATCGTTGACCCCAAATACTTAAGTTTTTGCACTCTTTTGAAGTTGTACTGGTCAATGGTGACTCTGTCCCAGTCTATCTCTGTGTGATCTTCTATTCATACATTGTCTTATCTTCGTTTATTACAAGATAGATTCCCTCCATTTCCCCCTCCACCCTCTGGAACATCTCTTTCACGTTGATTACGCTATTAGCCACTATATCTACGCATATGCCAGTGAGAGTCTGGATCCGTCAATTTTGGATAATTTTATGGCTCGATCCAAGATGATGTTAAATAGGAGCGGTGACAGCGCTTTCCCCTGTCTTAGTCCGCTTGCCACTAGAATCGATGTCTTCAATTGAGGACACGAAGTGTTATATAAAGGAAACTTTAGTTTTCAGTATGCTAAACAATTGTAAGTTTATTTCTTAGAAAGTTTTATTATTTTAAAATTTTTTAATTACAAAAATACTAATATGTACATCGACTATTTTGCATTCTCAATGTCACCGGTATAAGAAAATCCTTTGAATTGGTCGTTGTCCTTCTCATCAATGGTACTTGCACTAGAATCGCTAATACGTTTCGCAAATATTTTTTTAAATATTTTACAAATGATATTATTTTGTTTGGGTTTCGGTACAAAAGGGGGAATCTCAGAACGATTTATTTAATTCCGTCCGCTCCTTTCGTTCCTAACCTTTTCTTGACGTTGCGCTCTAGCAACTTAATTAGTAGGTTTCTTGTCACTGTTTTTATGTCTCCATGAAACTTTGCTGGACCAGCATATTTACTGCTTGCAAATTGCGGTAACATTCCGGTTACCATCCTGCAAAGAAGGACCCCTACAGCCCACCAATCCACTTCTTTACCATATCCAACTTTTTCAAATACCTCGGGTGCCATGAAATGAAAAGTTCCACAATCGAAATAAGTTCTTCCTTCCATAAAATTATTTTTTGATATTCCAAAATCGGTTAATTTGATATAACCTTTAGTATCAATTAAAATATTAGCATTCGTATTTTATTAAATTAAAATAATATTCTAATATTAAGTAAATTTTGGATCCGGTTTGAAACGAATAATGCAGTTTTATAATGAAGGGGTGCTCCACAGACTGCAGAATATCTCTTTCCAACATTTTTCCACTATATTCTCTTCCACATCTGAGAATTTTTGGTTTTACTCCCTCTTCTTTGCTCTAATTGTATGTATTGTCAATCTTCTCGCAGGTATGTATTTTTGTATGTTCTCGTTAGTTCCAGTTTGTTACATAATTTGTCTTCTATCACCGCTCGGCATTCCCCGTCATACCAACCAAATACTTCATCAGTCGCTGTCGTTGTTGCCTTCTTATTTGCTCTCTAAACACTTTCCACCTCTGTGATTTCATTTTCGTCTCATAGATAATATTGCACTGATCTTTGATATCTATCTCTGGTTTCGTCTGATTTCAGGCTCTCAGTGTTCCATATTTATATTCTTTGGTGGAGGTTAGATTTTTGTAGGTTTATATCCGCATTTTAATTTTGGCCTTTACCAGGAAAAGATCTGAGTGGCTATCCGAACCCCTATTAAACAGATCCCAAGAGATGTTTAAGATGACCAAATATAAGAACACGACCGGCGAGGTAAAGCAGATCTTTACGGAACTGCAAGGCATTGTCAAAGAGCCAAAGCAAGAACTCAAAAATAGGGAGGATAGGGTCAGGAACCACAATAAGAACAACAAGACCTTGAGCGAAACACTGGCACAAGTGGTGGATCAACGGGAGGCAGATCGAGAGGAGATCAATCTCCTGAAGCGAAGGATCCAGACGATCGAATATAAGACTCAGAGAGAAAAGACTCCGGATACTGAAATCAAAAAAAAGACAGAAGCAAGATCCTAAAAAGATACAAATTGCCCGCCCACATCAAAGAAGATTTCAAATACTGGAAAACGATATTTCCGGTACGGGAGGCCCAGGAACAGGTCCAGGAGATCAATCTTCTCCAGCAGAGGATCCTAATGATAGAGGATGCGAAAAGATCGATATGAACACCGATGATCTAAAGAACATTTCCAAGCTAAACGAAGGCCTAAAGAGAATAAACAAAAATATAAACAAACAAGGAGAAGAAATTTCCCACATCTCTCGATTACTGGAAATCGACCTTTCCGGCAGGGGAGGCCCAGGAACAGGTAGAGGCCCTGAAAGAACTCAAAAGGGCTGTAAACGAGGTCAAAATAAAAGAAAATACAGTCAAACTACACGAAAACGCTGCATTCGAAAGGAGTAGGATCGAAGAGGTGGAGGACATTAAACTGTCCCTGGACATAATCATGCAGTACCTAGAAGAGATGAATCTCAAAATGCAGAAGCCAATCGTAGCTGGACCGCCCTCTCCGAGGAGAGCGCCCCCAGCAAAACCACAGAGTAAAAGCAGCAAAGGCGAAAGCGCCACAAAAGAAACCAAAACGGTGATTGCAAAAACGCCCACTCTTAATGAGGTAAAAATAACTGAGGATTTAGATCCTGAACATAAAGAAATTCCCGAGACACCTACAGCGGATAGAAATTGCGAAGAAGAATTCACTACAGTATACAGAACAAGAGACAGAGAAATAAACAGAGGAAAAAAGTCCAAACTTCTAAAAGGAACAAGAAAACGGAAGCGGTTATAATTAAGCCGGACACAAAGGCCACTACTAAAGATCTGATAGAAAAAATTAAAGCAGAAGCAAAAAAATTAGAACTAAACATTAGTAATATCCAAACAATAGCCACCGGAGAACTGCTGATAGAAACAGAAGGCAAAGCTAGAAGTCTCAAGGAGGAGCTGTATAAGATAATCACTAAAAACACTATAAGACTGAGACAAACCAGACTTGAGATTCCAGGAATGGCACAATACACCACCCAAGAAGAGGTCGATGAAGCCCTGAAGGAAGTGACAGAAATAGAGGGAACATACTCTATATTGGGTATCTACCCCGCATACGGAAGAACTAGCAAAGCAGTGTTCTCCATAAAAAGAGACGCAGCAGACAAACTTAAAAAGACCCCACTAACAATTGAACTGGTGAGAGGGTGCAGGGCAAAAGTAAAGTTATTTCGAGGTTTCTGCCAAAGATGCTGGAAAGAAGGACACAGATCAGATAGTTGCAATAGCTCCAATAACCTCGAAGATACCTGCATACGATGTGGAAAAAAAAGGACACAAGGCGGCGACATGCTGCAATAAAGCAAAATGTCCAGTATGCAAAGGCCAGCACCAGTTTGGCTTCAAATGCCCTCAATGGAGGGGAAAATAAAACGCAATTTATTCAGATAAACCTAAACTACTCAAGGACAGCACAAGATCTTCTGACGCAAACGGCAAGAACGAGAAATATACATTTGGCCCTGATCAGTGAACCAAACAAACCACAAGAAGATAAAGCCGCCATAGCCATCCTGGCGGACATCTCAATAAAAAACACAGATCAGGGAAGTGACCATGCGTGGGTGGAAATGGAGGAATTCGATGTGTATTCCGTATATAAACAGGTCCCACGAAGAAATAATCGAACAACTAGATGCAATGTTCCAGACAATAAGAAGTAGGAAAAGACAAGTCATCATAGGGGCAGACTTCAATGCGAAATCGCCGGAGTGGGGGTCTCCTAAAGAAGACAGAAGAGGAAAGGTACTCACTGAACTAATGACCGCACACGATTTGATTCAAATCAACGAAGAGGGACATACATTCGAGAGGGGCACATACACATCCGTGCTGTATCTGACATTGGCCACTACCAAAATAACATCTTGGGAAGTGTTAGAAGAAGAAAGCCATAGCAACCACCTATACATAATATTTAACGTCTCCACCATCGGCCGACCACCCGAACCACAAACCAGATGGGTATGGAAGAAGTTCAGCGAGGAAAGATTCAAGAAATACCTAGAGAATAACAGTATACAACTACTCTGAAAAAGGCCTAGACCAATACCTGATCGGCCTGAGAAACTTTTGCGTCCCTACAACCAAAAACTCAAAACCACCTGCGTACTGGTGGACAAGAGAAATAGAAGAACTTAGGAGAACATGCAATAAAATTAAAAGAAAAATGTTTAGAATAGTAACCAAATACCCAAAACGAAGCTGAGTTACTAAGAAGAAAACGAAATGAAGTGAAAAAAAAATAGAAATTTGGAAATCCAAAAGGAAAAAATGGAACGACCTACTGTCGGACCTTGACAGAGACGTATGGGGACAAGGCTACAAAATTGTAAGCAAAAAAATAGGTGAAGAGCTAAGTTAGACCTTTCAGCGGAACACACGGAAAAAGTTATCAAAACACTATTCCCCACCCACCCAAACTTCGAGAGAACACAACAAATGAAAGAAAAACCCATAGAAAAACTTACGGAAGATGTACTTAAAGATATAGTCTCGTCGATGATAGCGAATAAGGCGCCGGGTCCCGACAACATACCGGCCAAGCTTATCAAAATTCTTAATAACCTGGCAGAGGAGGAAAGATTTCCACAGGTGGAGTGGAAAGTGGCAGCACTGGTCCTCCTGAAGAAAGGAAACAAATCCGCAAATGCCCCGTCGTCCTACAGGCCAATTTGTTTACTAAATAACATAAGTAAGGTCTATGAGAAGTTCATCCAGACAAGAATCAATGAAGAAATAAGAAATCTGGGGGGACTGTCATCAAACCAGTTCGGTTTTAGGACGCTCTTGAACCACTAATAAACACGGTGAACCAAGCCAGGAAAGGAACATGGAGGACGAGGAGATATGCCATGATCATCTCACTGGACGTCCAAAATGCCTTCACTCTGTTAGACGGAAGAACGTAATAGAAAAACTTTCAAAGAGAGGAATAAATGGAGCCCTACAAATCCTCATATCAGACTATTTGCACCACAGATCCATCACGTTCAAAAACAAGAACTACGAAATCTCGTCAGGAGTGGCCTAAGGCTTCGTTCTGGCACCACACTTGTGGAACATCAATTACAACGAAGTCCTTACACTACCGGTGCCAGAAGGCATTACCTTAATAGGATTCGCGGACGATCTAAACGCGATAATAGTGGGAAGGACAGAAGACGAGATAGAAGAAAAGAAAAGAAGAATCCTAACCAGCGCAGCCGAGTCTATCATGTTATATGGAGCACCCGTTTGGGCGGATGCGCTAAAGATACAGAAGTATGCAGGACTAATGCAAAAGGTCCAAAGAACTTATAACTAGATGATATAGAACCACGTCGACAGAGGCGACAATGCTTTTAGCTTCGCTGATACCTGTGGACCTCCTTGCACAGGAGCGAAAAGCCATCTTCCAACAAACGAACCAGAGCAGGAAAGATCTCAGAGAACTCTCGCTAGAGAAATGGCAATCTAGATGGGACGAAAGCAGCAAAGGTAGATGAACGCACCGCCTCATCCCAGATCTCAGAGGCTGGTATAAGAGACAACATGGAGAAACATCATACGAACTGACCCAAGTACTCTCGGGACATGGCTGATACGAATCATATCTGTTCAGATTTATGAAAGTGAACAATTCCAACTGCCATTACTGCCCAGACGAAGAAGATACAGATAATGGACAGAGCCCAGAAGAGTTGCAGCAGAAAAGATGGGAGAACCACTGATTCCCGAACAAATTTTCAACTACATGCTGACATGTTACGAAGCATGGGAAACCATAGCAACGATGGCCAAAACAATTATAGGAGAAAAAGAGAAAGAACAAAAAGACAAAAACAGAAAAAGCAAGAAACAGCAGAACCAAGCCAAGTTCAAAACATATAAGCAACAACGCGGTTGAATCACGGATGGAATGTATATAACGAATCCTGGACGAAACAACGGGAGGTGGTTTTTAGTGGGTAAAAATCCCACACTACTACCCAGCACGGGCTGGTAGTGTCTTATTGAAGATTTTCCACCTCCCGACGCCAAAAAAAAAGTTCCATAGCCGTGATTACCCTCTCTTCTGGACTCCAGTTGTTCTATGACCCGTTGTGCGACTCCCGTTCTGAACCAGCTAAGGACATTCCAAGAACCAATATTCATTTTCATATTCATAATTCATTGTGAACCAATATTCACAATAAAATAAAACAAACGCTATCATCACACTTTTTAATAAAGTAACGAACAGTCAACAAACTAACAATTTGGACACTAATACATGTTTCGGTGTATTACACCATAATTCAGTTAAAACAATGTGTAGAGGTTATAAAAAATTTAAATAAAGTAAGTCGTTGCGGAAATTACCGACTATGGTTCTTCTCGAGATCAACACACACCTGGATAAGTGGTCCTTCTATTCTGAAGACCTATTATTTGGTGTGTAAGTTGTCATTTAATCCAAAAAATCTTGCCGCTGCAAAACATGGAATTTAATTATTTGCTTGGAGATTCTAATAGTATATTACCTCTTCGCGTAAAAAACGATTTTGTTTGTTCACGTTCGTTCTGATATGCCAAGTAGTAGATTGTAGCATATTATTATTATTTACTTATGAATTTGTAGAAGGACAACTGTGTACGAAGTGAGTGTGACCAGCAGACCAAACAGCAAAGAAAAATCTATATTAAAGAATCCTGCCGCTGAAAAGCGTGGAATCTGATTATTTGCTTGCTGTGCTAATAGTATTAGCTCTTCACGTAAAACATGATTTTGGTTGTTCCTGTTTCTCTTTGGTATGCTAAGTAATAAATTGTAGCATATGGTTGCTGTACGTTTAGCTTCTTTGGTAGTCATATCACATGCTGCTGCGATTGCGATTACCATTATCTAAAAACATTTAATTCAGTATATTGAAAATTAAATTATTGTATTTAGGAATGTAATTCGAGAATTCTTTCCGATCGGGAAATATATTTCATATATCAGCAGATGCTATACATATTATGGTATTTAAAGAATTTCATGCCAACTTTTTTTTGAAGAATTGAATCAAAGTGAATTATTTGTTCTACTCATACCACTAAGTTACCAAATCCGATTTACCAAAAGAACAGCACTCCATATTAACGAGACTGTGCTTAACATTTTATGAAAAAAACTTTCATACTGGATGCTCTCGTTTGCTATAAAAGACTTGATAAAATAATCCAACATATACAGTAAGTGTATCAATAATTCCAAAAAGACAAATAGTAATTGCCATCCAAAAAGCATGTTAAACTTCTCGACAGTTGTGGACATGACACGGCCAAGTTGTCGAAATTTATCAACAGTCCCAGATATTGTGGCATCAAGATTCTCTTCTACACTTTCAACTAAATTTTTATTAAAACGCTGGAAAAGAGATTCGAATCCATATATGAAATGATAAACTAATAAAAACATAGTTAGGTTTAAGCAACGAAGGAATTCAAAATAAATCGTTATTATGCAGTTGTATAATGTAGATTCAATTGCAAGAGATTCTTCTGGACGTGTGACGAAAATACTACCGACCACGAGAATGGTTATACTTAAATTAAACGATATCAATATTTTGTTTAAGTTCCAAAACTTAGTTTTTTTTTCAGGAATCAAACGTTCTTCAATTTTTGAAAACTTTTCAAAGAATGTTCGATATAATTCAATATTCCATACCGATATTTTGAACATGGAATTAAAAAAATACAATTGCGTGATGCAAAAATAAAGCGTATCGATAATAGTAGATGTTTTATAAACAAGCGATTGAGAAAACTCAACGGCAACACAATACACCGAATATGATAAGAAAGTAATATTAAGAACAAAAACGTAAAGTTTATGCAAAAAACGCAAAACTGAATATTTACAATAAATTGGTGGAACAATGGCCACACAAATTGCTAACTTCTGTAAAAAACTATTTTGATTCATTCCGACTCTTTTATATTTCTTCGAATTACTGAACTGAATATTATAACAAATATAAATGTATTATAAAACTAATGATAAATCGGTTTTGTTAGGTATGCATGTTTTAGTTTTGCTTGTCAGAAAATAATAGGTACTAATAACAGTGGTGTGCCATAAATTATATATAAAATTCAATATATTAGTTAATCAAATAGTTTTGTTCAATATAAATGGATAGAATAATGTTCTCTTGTCAAATGAAATTCTAATGTCGATGTTGACGGTTTTATAGAAATTACTGGGGGAAGGAAAATAAAGGTAATGTTAGTCTTGATTACTCTAAGTATTAATCTATCTTCACTGCGAGTTGCTACGTGCTTACAAAAAATTACATGCACCATGTTACATGAAACGTGCTCACAAAGGGTCTTCTGGATAAAGCGAGCAATTCTCAGAATTTTCCGATATGACAGATTCGGTTGGTAGAGATTTTACTGTATAACGACCGTGCATTAATTATGTAATCACCGTGGATACTTGGAAACACGGTGTAAGGGGGGAAATACATATAGAAGCTTCAAAAAAGTATTTTTTTTTTTTTTATAAAATGATAGTATAACATCTTAAGAATATGTGACCAAATTTTTAAAAGTTAATTCGAAGTATTTGATTGGTTAAAACGTGATCCTCCTATACTTTAGCGTCCAAGCTATGTAAATCGACGATTGAAGCGGTCGACTTTGGCTACCTGTTCTTTAATTACCGTGCCTTGAAGCCTTTCTATTCCAAATTTAGGTAAAGAGTAGTTGTTTTGCTAATATTCTAATATTATAATAATTATTTATAGAAAAGAACAGTTGAAAACAGGACCGTATTTAGACTAGATTTTCGGGAAAGGTTTTAAAAAATTTTAAAAATAATAATTTATTAAACTACAAAGAATTGTAATTGTTATGCGTCTTTTGGGTATTGCTAGAGAAGGAATTAATTTATTTTAATTCTTAAGAAAAATGAGTCCAAAACGGCCGAAATTTCGGTGAGTACCTGTCAAACGATGCGCAAACTTATTCCCTAGCTTTTGTTGACAAGTGCTGCCATCTTCATGTTGAGGTCGGAAACTTTTCAAACCACCCTCGTACCTTTCCTGTTTTCAAATCGGTGGTCAAATAGTTAGTATTGACCGAGTCCCCGGGGGCTCTCTGAGCTCGGGGACCCAGGGGCACTGCCCCGATTTGCCCTATGATAGCTACGGCACTGCTTATTAGTAGTATACATACATGATTGAACATTTATTGGCTCAGAAATATACTGAAAAACTATTTTTTGAGCAATCTTAACTAAATCGATGGATTTAGTTTTTCAAGCAAAATAAATTGAAAAATTTGGATGAAAATTCAAATATTTTTATCAATTGTTGCAATCCGCGAATTTTTTATTTTTTTCACTTTTTTTAGGTTCATCTACAAAATATAACATTAATAATCAAAGTGAAATATTATCAAAATCTTGTTAAGTTAAAAATATTAAAAATCTTACTGTTAAAAAGCACTAAGTTGATAGTCTGCGACATCTAATATATATTATATGTTTCGAATTTATGAATCTCGTCAGGCAGACCTAGAAAATCAAAATCAACCCGGACAGTATGAACTCAATACAAAATACAAGTCAAATTTATTTGACATTTATAATTAAAAATTCCTACTACTTGATTCCAAAATTAGTTGAAAAAATGTAAAAAATATATTTTGGAAAAATCTAAACAAAGCCAAAAAAACAATATCATGGCGTAAAAGACCCAATTCCAAAATCTCAGGGATGCGAGCTTAGTTGAAATGTAAAGGCTAATCCACACAATAATTGTTTTAATGAAACCCTACTATTTAATGCCAAACATTGGTAATAAAAAATGGAAAAAATATATTTTTGAAAAATTCTAATCCGAGCCAATAAAGCAAAATAATGGCGTATAAATTGTAATTATACAAAAAATGTATAATAACCTAATTCCAAAATCTCGGGAATGCGAGCTTTATGAAATGTAATTGTTATAAAGCAAGTATAACTGATATGGAAAATTAATATAATGTATAGTTATTAAAATTAATAACTCTAAACTTACTACTTCTGTTCTTTAAGTTATTTCCATGAAGATCAGCATTTTGTTAATAGTTTAAAATTAAAAACAATAAACTAACAACTTCTGTGCTTTAAGTTATTTACATGAAGATCAGCATTTTGTTAATAGTTTAAAATTGAAAACTTGAAACTAACTACTTCTGTTCTGTAAGTTATTTACTTGAAGATCAGCATTTTGTTAATAGTTTAAAATTAAAAACTCTAAATTAACTACTTCTGTTCTATAAGTTATTTACTTGGAGAACAGGACTTTGTAGACGATTAAAAATCAAAACACTTAAACTAATACTTTAGTTTTTTAAGTTATTTACTTGAAAAACAAAGCTTTGTTAATAGGTTAAAATTGAAAACTCTTAAATAACTACATGTGTTCTAAAAGTTATTTACTTGAAGATCAGAATCGTGTTAATAGTTTAAAATTAAAGTTCTAAACTAACTACTTCTGTTCTTTAAGTTATTTACATGAAGATCAGCATTTTGTTAATAGTTTAGAATTGAAAACTCTAAACTAACTACTTCTGTTCTTTAAGTTATTTACATGGAGATCAGGATTTTGTTAATAGTTTAAAATTATAAACCCTAAACTATCAACTTCTGTTCTATAAGTTATTTACTTGAAGATAAGAATTAAGTTAATAGTTTAAAATTGAAAACTCTAAACTACTACTTCTGTTCTTTAAGTTATTTATTTGAAGAACAGCATTTTGTAGTAGTTTAAAATTAAAATCTCTAAACTAACTACTTCTGTTCTTTAAGTTATTTACACGAAGATAAGCATTTTGTTAATAGCTTAAAATTAAAAACTCTAAACTATCTAATTCTGTTCTTTAAGTTATTTACATGAAGATCAGCATTTTGTTAACAGTTTAAAATTGAAAACTCGAAACTAACTACTTCTGTTCTATAAGTTATTTACATGAAGATCAGAATCGTGTTAATAGTTTAAAATTAAAGTTCTAAACTAACTACTTCTGTTCTTTAAGTTATTTACATGAAGATCAGCATTTTGTTAATAGTTTAGAATTGAAAACTCTAAACTAACTACTTCTGTTCTTTAAGTTATTTACATGGAGATCAGGATTTTGTTAATAGTTTAAAATTATAAACCCTAAACTATCAACTTCTATCTGTTCTATAAGTTATTTACTTGAAGATAAGAATTAAGTTAATAGTTTAAAATTGAAAACTCTAAACTACTACTTCTGTTTTTTAAGTTATTTATTTGAAGAACAGCATTTTGTAGTAGTTTAAAATTAAAATCTCTAAACTAACTACTTCTGTTCTTTAAGTTATTTACACGAAGATAAGCATTTTGTTAATAGCTTAAAATTAAAAACTCTAAACTATCTAATTCTGTTCTTTAAGTTATTTACATGAAGATCAGCATTTTGTTAACAGTTTAAAATTGAAAACTCGAAACTAACTACTTCTGTTCTATAAGTTATTTACATGAAGATCAGCATTTTGTTAATAGTTTAAAATTAAAAACTCAAAATTAACTACTTCTCTTCTATAAGTTAAGAATAAAAAAGAATATAAATCTATAAAGAATATAAATATAATTAAAGAATATAAATCTATCGAAAAATAAAATTCTGGATAGAGACACCCTAATCATCTATTGGTATGCAGGGTCGTAGCCAGATATTGGTCATGGGGGGGAGGGGGAGTTATGTGGAAGCTCAATAAAAATAATAATAGATTTTCTTAATGAGAATAATTATTTAATTTTATTGCAGTAAGTGTTGCTTCTTTAATCCAAATATTCGATAATCTTGGCCAAAATCGGTCACCAGTTATTTAAAATTATCTAATAAAATTATTTAAAATCACTTGTGCCATACCGCCATATACGGCCCTGGCGGTATGAAATAATTGACCCGGTAAACTTTGTTTTTTTCTCTAAAACTTAATTTTCAAATTATAAATATGTATAAATTATAATAATATTCAAATATGATAAAAAGTTAACAATATAAACGCCGTATGAAATAGCAATATGCTCGCAGCCTTCGCGCCATCTATCTCTCCAAATTTTAGACCAAACTCTGTGTGACTACCTGATAGCAACGGTTTGGTTCACCCTGTACGTGTACCTTTTTCACCAGAGAGTATAGGATTAAAAGGGCGTGTTTTTAAACTACTCGAGCAGCTGTTCGAGTACTCGAGCAAAAAAAGTGCGTTTTTAAACTACCCCATCTACGGTCATCGGTCGTTTTAAAACTCCCCCACTCTGCTCAAACGCTTTACTCGAGTAAGTTTTCATGCACCGGATCGTGAGGTGGTGCATTTGAGCAGAACTTGGTTACACTTGTTCATAACGTGTTCATAACCTAAGTAAATTAGTAAAACCAAATGTCAAACGTGTTAGAAATGGATTCTTCCGAACCAAAGGAGAGCAATATTATTTTATTTATTTTATATATTATATTTATATTAAATTATTATTTTTATTTTAATAGAAAAATTGATAATATTGATTTATTTTAACATAATTTATAGTAATTTATTTTCGAAAATATTATAATTATTTATATCACTTTTATAAATAATAAACGCTTATTTATAGGACCAATCGGAAATCGACAAGAACGTGGAGAATGGCAACACGAGGCAGTACTCTTTTTAATAAGTAAGTACGACGAAAACAAAGACGAGCTGGAAAGAAAAAACAGCATGAAAAAACATATATGGAAAAAGTAAGTGAAAATAAATATTAATTGAACACTATAATATATCTATTATACTTGTTTTATTTTTTTTAGAATTGCTGACGATATGAATTTGTTATCTTATAAATTTACATGGGATCAACTACAAAACAAGTGGAAGAGCTTGGTCCGTACTTATAAAAGCGTAAAAGATCACAATGGCGAAACTGGAAGAAATAGGAGAAATTGGCCTTATTTTGAAAAGATGGATCGAATATTGGCAAATAATCCAATAGTCGATCCACCTGTTCTAGTGCACAATGGACAACGCATTGTGAGGAGGAATACGATTGAAATAACTGGTACCTCTGCAAATGCCACAAATCTTATCGGATCACAATATTCGCCTACAGGTTCGTTGTCCGATTTGACTGGCGAAGAGCTTACGCACTTAGATGCTTCTTCTACACCAATACGTAAAACTTGCAAAAGAAAACGCTCTGATGATTTGCACGATTTGTTGCATAAAGCCATGGAGCAAAGCCAAAAACAACACGAAGAGGATCTTCAGGAAAAAAAAAGATTTAATGACTTGTTGGAAATGCTGATAAACAATTCTAGTAAATAAAGCCAATTTATTAAAACTATATACCTAGTTTATTTTTAAATATAACAATTACATCAGTGTTACAAAGAATTCATAATAAAATCTCGTTTTTGAACACCATCATTTCTGTTTTCAATGTTAACATTATTAATGAGATATTCATCTTGCACTACGTTATTTTGTTCAATTTCTGAATCAGGTAATTCATCATTGTGCTTAATACAAAAGTTATGTAGAACACATGAGGCCATTATGACGTCTGGTAATAAATCTGTATCGTGCAGTTCTAGATACCTTAAACGTCTCCAGCGTCCTTTTAGTATCCCATAAGCTCTTTCTATAACAACTCTTGTGGTAGCATGTGCAATATTAAATTTTATTTGATTTCTTGACAGATGACCGTTGTTTTTAAAAGGAACTATAATATGTTTTCCCAATGGATACGCAGAATCTCCAAGCAAGTGAGAATTATGTGGAAAATACTGATCTTCTGAACAACGTCTCAGCAATCCAGATTTCATAAAAACACGTGCATCATGTACAGATCCTGGAAATCCCACAAAAACATCAATAAACATGCAGTTGTTATCACAAACACCTTGTAGTATCATTGACGTATTACCCTTTCTATTTAAATATGAAGAAGAATTATGTTTCGGAGCTTTTATATCAATATGTGAACCGTCGACAGCTCCCAAAACATCTGAAACATTTTTCTTTCTTTGAAATAATATCCTTATAAATTATCACTAATTTTAAATAAATATCTTACTTTAAATCCATCAATAATTGCATTATTTAACCTTAAAATTATAACCTAGAAAATCTGCCAATGAAGCTATTGAAATACGGCAAAAATTTACTGATTACTTCAATGGAATTGGATTTGTTCCGTGGCAGTGGGAAGCAATAAAAAAATTTAATTTTTAGATTTTTAA
Source organism: Cantharis rufa (assembly GCA_947369205.1). Taxonomy (NCBI): domain Eukaryota; kingdom Metazoa; phylum Arthropoda; class Insecta; order Coleoptera; family Cantharidae; genus Cantharis; species Cantharis rufa. Next base: position 14,038,707 of record OX376309.1, on the reverse strand, counting down.
CTTTTATTTTTAATTTTTAACTTTCTTTTATTTTCTTTGACGATGGGATCGATTAATTGCCTTGAACTGTAGGTAGGCTGACTCTCATTCGACACATCATCTTGTGTTTCATTATCTTGACTCTGCATAAACTACCAACGTAGATACTGACAACCTGATATCACAAAACACACCATAAAACTCACTATATTTTACATAAAATTTTAAGGAAATAGGTACCGCCCTATTCCTTAAAATTCGTTAAAATTTCTCTTAAAATGGTTTTTAAGGAAAATTTTAACAAAAATTTTAAGGTGTAAACAGTGAAATTTTTTTTTATAAAAATTTTAAGCAAAATTTTAAGCGAAATTTTATAGTGTGAACGGCCTTTTAAACTACAGTGACTTTATAGAGACAGTGACTGCACGAGCCCCTAAATCGGTCCAGGATGTTGCAAATTTAAGCAAAAAATATAAGCTCTAGAATGAGCTATGCTTTAAATTAAAAGATTTTCCATATCTCATGTTAATAAAATGCACCAATAACTATATATTGAAAAAGGATAGCGGGATCGTGGAACGCTCAAGAAAAACAAACAGACTGTTGGTCAACGTTTCGGCTATATATTAAACCATCTTCAGGACTAAAACAAAGAGATTAGACATGATCTCAAATAACGGAGGGAAAGGGGTTGTTTTACGCTCACCTCACAGTCAGGAATAAAGGGCCCGTGGAGAGATTTCCAACAGCCTTACGATACTCAACTCTTATGACACGCGTTTAGAGTTTACATATGAGTTGGAATCCAATTGCTCTATCCCGTATCTGGACCTCTTGGTTACAAGACATACTAATGGCAGTCTTAGCACTGACATTTACCAGAAGCCTTCATCTACGGACCGCCTCCTTAACTTCAACTCTGCGCACCCCCTTCAACAAAAGATGAATGTTATTAGGGCCTTAAAGAATAAGATCGTGGACTGTGTACCTCAAGACCACATAGGTATTAAACTACACGAACTAAAAATTAAACTCTTAAAGAATGATTTTCCTGGTAAACTGGTAGACAACATCCTCTTTAGAAAGAATGCACAGAAGATTACCTCGGCGGACTCTCAGTTGAATGGTTCTACCTCAATAAATAACTACTGCAAGATTACGTTCCACCCTTGGTTGGCCAAAAGAATAAATACTACTCTAAGGGAAGCACTCACCAATAGTAGAGTAATGTTATCGTTTTACAATCGTTTCTCGTTTAACAACATACTCTTCTCAAAAACCAAAGATAGGATCCCTACCTTAGAAAGAAACAACGTAATCTACTGTGTTGAATGTAGTTGTAATGCCAAATACATTGGCCAGACCAAACAAAGGCTAATCAATAGAATAAAACAACATCAATACGACGTGAGAACAGGTTCAAAAAAGACAGGATTGGCCGAACATATCATTGAGGACTCACACAATTTTTCATCTGAAGATGTGAGTATTTTGAATTGCGAACCTAATTACCAGAAAAGAACATTCTTGGAGGCCGCCTACATCTCTGTGACTAAAAATAATATTAATAAACAAACCGATTATGGTTATCTTAATCATGGCTACAAAAATCTTCTCAAGGGGTACAGGAAAAAATTAGAAGAACGTCCACCTTAAGGTGTTTGGTGCAAGGGTTTTTTACCGAGCTACGATATCGGATCTTCCAACTACTCATTTTTATCTTTTCGACTCGTGTGTGTTTAGTGAGTTTTTCTGTCTTCTACCATGTATAGATTTTTATATTTAATTATTGCACATTTTTGTATTAATGTTTATATATTTTTTGAGTTTGGCTGTAGAAGGGGAAAAAAAAAGAAAAAGGGGGGGTTTTTATACGGTTATACCGTTTTTTATCTTTTTATCCTTCTGATCTTAATTTATTCGGAGAGAAATTTCCTTGTAATATGACTTTATATTCTCTGTGTATATTATTGATGTAGAAATTTTTATCTTGTATTTCTAAATTTTTGTCAGGTGCGAATTTTTATATCTTTGACATTTTATTTATTGTTCACTTTATTGTATTCGGCGCTTTTATACGCGATTCTATTTTAGATTTTGATGTTAATATTAATTTTAGGCTTCTATACAACGTATAGGAAGAAGCCTTATGATCTAGCTCCGTGTCCGTCTGTCCGCATAATTCAAAACCAATCAGAACGCACGTTCTTAAAACAATTTTACTTCATATAGAATATTTTTAGATTGGTATTAATTATTCAGATTATTTACATATATATTTTTTAATCCGATATTCTTATTTTGTATTTTTAGAGTAGGTATTTTACGTGTTTCTAATACGGTATTCGGTACGTGTTTCGGGTATTTTAATATTTCATTATGAATTGTGTTTTATTTGTGGTTTGTAAATTGCAAATATTTACCTATAAAGGTCGAAATAAAAAAAAAATATTAAAATGTTAGCGTTTTCCTTATATAGTAAAAAAATCTACCTAATTAAAAGATTAACGCATTAAAAATTGGAATAAAATAAAGCCCAAATAATTTAACCTACCGAAAAAGTAGATGTATAGAAGCCTAAGAACTGTCGCAAAAGCGAGTTCCACCTTGTTTCAATATATAGTTGCATTTGGACGAGATTGTTTTTCCATTATGCACCAATAACGAAAAAAAAAATTAATTCCAATCAAAAGTCGGACATCGTTTGTCGCCAGTCTCTATAAAGTTATTGTACCTAATGCTTGAATTTTACGCCAAATACATAAATGTGTTTACTATAAGTTATGATATAAAGGGGAGGGGGGGGGATAAAATCAAATAAATAAAACATTTACCAAGACTGACCTAAATGAAAACGACACCATTAATAATTAAATTCGGCCAAGCTAATAACGCTGAAGAATGGATAGCCTTCTCAAAATCAGCATAACAAAATATTGGAAGAAACTGTAGATTTATTTTATCACATTCTTCAAAAAAATTGTCTTTTAAATAGTGTTACATCAACTAAATGCAGGAAGACATTTGGCGTTAATTTCCCCCCCCCCCTTTTCTAAATAATCCTCCCCTGCCCGAAACTCACAAAAACATCGTAATACAACAAAAATCTACTACAATAAGTTTTGAAAATAATTGCCCATTTTCACTTTTAAGTTTTGTAATTAAACAGCCAATCATAGACAAAAAGGTAAAAGTGCAATCAAAAAAAAAATATTTCTAGAAAAACAATTTAAATTATTAAATTATTAGCTTCTAAAATATAGTAATATAAATATTATAATCAAGCTAAGTAAACCAATAAAATGCAAAATTATTTCTTCGATCTTACGAGAAGGAATGTTCTCATTATCAAGAATGAGATTAGTTATCGTAATAATAGTTATAGTAGTTGTAACACTCTATACTATAAAATGACCAAAACATTGTAAACGTTTATGCAGCTTAAGGAATAAGAGGATTTCATTTAACCATTTTGACCATCGATCCCGTTGGGACGCAATTTACCCGTACCCTTGACCGTGGGCCGCAATTTGCCATCTTCCAATTAGGCATATCTCCAGTAGGCCTAATGACTGGGAGACAGGGCCGGATTAAGACTATTTGATGCCCTGAACAAGCAATATATGCCTCTGGCCCACCCCTATCCATAACTAAAATAGTATCGGTCTTTAAAAAAAAAAACAGCACAGCGTCGGCGGTGCAGAGGTGGTGATCGGCTAATCGCAAATCGGGAGCATTCGAATTTCAGAATACTGCACACGATGTACGAGCGAGCGAGCAAGCGGGAGCGGGTTTATGACTTATGACTCCGAACATCAACGTGCTAGTCAATTTAAAACTCGCGCATTTTTAAACAACATTCATGTGCTTGCAAATATTTTTTGTGCTGTTTCTGGTACGCGGTGCCCCCTAAGACGTGGTGCCCTAAGCAATTGTTCAATTTTCTTATGGATTAATTCGGCACTGCTGGGAGACCCCACCGTGACGGTATCACGATCCATGTGAATCTGACACTATAGTTTTGTACTATAGCACTGTAAGGCGCAAGCCCTAAGTTTTTGTAGTAGTTAATTAAAAACAGTGAAACAATAAATCGTAATTTAGTGAAATTATCGGTGGTGAAATTACTAAAGGATCAAATTACCAGAGGCGAAATTACCGGAGGTAAAATTATCAGATCATATTATCGGTGAAAAAATTACCGGGGGTGAAATTACCGGTAGGAATTAAGAATTCCTTTGTAGGGAGTAATGCAGCAAGACTGAATTTACTCTTCTCTCTTAATTCTCCTTAATCTTTAAATCCTTAATCCAAATTATTCACCAAAATTAAATACTCAAATCAATTTCACCAAATATAGCCAAATCTAATCAAAAACTTTTTATTCCAAATTTACAAACTCAACTAAAATCTCTTGACAATTTTAAACTACAGCTAATCATTTCCATTTTTAAATAACAATCTCGGAATACAAATTTTACTTGCCGTCACCTACGGCCATCTTGACAAAAATCCTAGTTTTCACCGCTCATTCCTACCACCTTAAATAGTTGGCGGAAAACCAGCAAAAATACAAAATACTTACAAAAATCAAAAATATAACTAATTTCCAAAAAAAAATAACAAAATTAATTTACAGCACAAATTCAAAACTTATGAGGAAGTTTGGAACATGACAATACATGCATATGCATATCACTTCATCAAATAAACAAATAATTTAGTAATTGTAATAATAATAATAATAATATTTTGAATAACAATACAAACTCAAAGATCATCCAACATTCATTATCCACCAAATGTGGTGCAATTGGGCTGCTCTATTCCAAAGCAGTTTGTTTCGAAGACCATTAGCGTAAGCAAGGAAATCAAAGTAGGTACATGTTAGTAACGTACGAAATCCCTTTCGATTTTGGGTAATCTTGAAATCAGGACTTCTTGATGTAACCGATTTAATGTACTACATTCAAGAAGTATATTTTGACGAAGGTCAATCCAAACATTTGAAAATTTTTGAGCAAGACATTACACGAGGAATGTTCTGCGTTGCTCTTTATGAAGGCGAATATAATCGTGGCTTAGTGAAAAAAGTAATTCCAAAACGTCAAGTCGAAATTGAATTTGTGGATTACGGAACCGTGGCACACGTCCATTCGAACAACGTATACTTCTTGTTGGAGAAGTTTTCGTTCCTACCCCAACAAGCGATTAAGGCAAAATTGGCAGATGTCCGACCACGTGAAGAAACTTGGTCTGGTGAAAAAATACAAAGCTTTTCGAGCATGGTCAGCGAATTCAAAAAGCTGACCGCTAAGATTGTTTGCATTGATCGCACCAACAAAATTTTGCGAGTGCTTTTGACAGACGATAGTACGAACGAAAACATTGGTGATGCTTTAAGCAGACATAAATTTACACAAGATCAAGATTCAAATGAAGCCTTGGTAGAAGAATTAAAGCCATGCGAACTTGATGTTGTAAAATCAAGCGAATTTATTCGTAAGAAGTTTATTCCATATGACACCCAAGAACTAGACAAACTGGAAGTTTGTGTGGCAGAAATATGCAACCCTTCAAAATTTTGGCTCATCTCCAAGAATGGATTTAAAGATCTTACGGTTTTATTGGACAAGCTGTATTACACCTACACGGAAAAAGGTGCATCTATGAAGATTCCAGAAGAAGAATTAAAGGAGGGATGTATTGTGTTACCTTGTATGAAGGCGAATACACTAGGGCCTTGATTAGCAAAATAAGGACCTACGAACATAAAACTGAAATTTTCTGTATGGATTTCGGTACGGTATCGACCGTCGATTCGAGGGAACTACTATTTCTTTTAAGAGAATTTATGTATCTTCCCCGAAAGATTATATGAGTTGATATTAAATGTATGGAGGAAGGAAGAAATGCCAGCAGAGTGGAGTGTGGCAAGCGTGATACCAATCCACAAGAAGGGTTGTATGACGGAGTGTAAAAATTACAGAGGCATATCTCTACTAAACGTGTCATATAAAATATGTACTATCAAAATTAATACATTCACGTCTGCAAGAACACACCGAGATATTAATGGGTGATTACCAGCAAGGTTTTAGACCCGGAAGATCGACGATAGACGCTCTGTTTATAGTGACACAGATATTAGAAAAATCATACGAATATGATATGCGTCTGGAAATGCTTTTTATAGATTTTAAACAGGCTTTCGATAAAATACATAGAAATCAACTACTGAAAGAAATGGAAAATATGAAAATACCAAAGAAATTAATACGATTGACACACATGACACTAAAACAAACTACAGCGGAGATAATAACAAGAAAAGGAAAAACAAAGAAATTTATAATAAAATCGGGAGTGCGACAAGGTGATTCACTGTCGGCGACACTATTCAGCATTGTACTGGAAGGAATAGTGAGAAGAACGAACTGCGGAGAAAAGATCACGAATAAGGAAACACAACTAATAGCTTACGCCGATGATGTCGTAATTGTCGCAAGATCACATAACGCTTTAGAGGAAAATTTTAAGAAACTAGAAAACGAAGCTAAGAAGGTTGGACTTGTCATAAACGAAGATAAAACGAAATACATGAAATGTCATAGAAACAAAAACGAACCGATAGCAGAAAAACAACTGGAAGGTTACAAATTTGAAGAAGTTAGAACATTTAAATACCTGGGTTTACAAATGAACAACACAAACGATAGAGAAGATGTGATTAAAGAGAGAATAATCGCTGGGAATAGAGCTTACTATGCAATTCAAGGGCTCCTGAAAAGTCGGTTAATTAGTAGAAATACCAAAGTGAAAATGTACAAAACATTGATAAGACCGGTTGTGGAGTACGGAACAGAAATAATGTGCCTGACAAAAACACAGGAGGAAAAATTAAAAGTCTTCGAGCGAAGAATAATGAGAAGAATACTCGGACTAGTTAAAATCGGAAAAGATCAATACAGAAAAAGGACTAACAGAGAAATACAAAACGAATTAACCGAAGAAGATATAGTGAAGCACATTAAGGCGATGAGGATAGGCTGGTTCGGACACGTACAGAGAGCCCACGAAGGCAGAGTGATTGCATGCCTTATGGACTGGAACCCGGATGGTGATAGACCAAGAGGAAGACCGAGGACAAGATGGAAGACCGAAGTACTGAAGGATCTGAAGAACATGGAGATAAATGACTGGAAGGAAAGAGCTCAGAATAGAAAACTGTGAAGAAAAGTGATGGAAGAAGCGAAAACACACGAAAAGCTATAATGGAGAAAAGATAAGAGATTGTGGGGACTAATCCACCCCAAGAAAAACGGATTTATAAGCATCAAACGATGCGGCTATATTCCGCAAAGAATGGAAAGCCCGATGAATGAATGAATGTATCTTCCCCAACAGGCTGTCGAGGCAAGATTAGCTGGAATCCGTCCACTCGGAGACAATTGGTCTACGGAATCGATCCAAAAATTTTCAGAGATGGTTTGGCACTAAAAAATAGTGAAAGCTAAATTTAATCGCATTGATTGGTACAGAAGAGTTGTGGAAGTCACTTTGGTCGATGAAAGCACCCATACTTTGTATCAACACTGCATTAGTGGAAAATAACCTGGCAATTAACAACACTTTTGCTGGATTAGAACATGTAAGTATACAAAATTCAATTGACCAGTCTGATGTGATTAAAGTTTTCCATCAGTTTGATTTCAACAAGATTCAGGGAAAGAAAGAGATTATGTTATTCGTATCAGAAATACTGAATCCTTCTGATTTTTGGGTTACTCTAAGTGAGAGTTATGAAGACTGGAAGAAATTAACGTAAGAGTTACATGTTAGGTACAGCAGAGGAGCTTTCAAAACTAAGATTCCAGAAAACCAATTGAAAGAAGGAATGCTTTGCGTAGCTTTGAATGGTTCCAAATTTTGTCGCCCCTCCATTAGCAATGTTAGGATGGAAAACCATGAAGCTGATATCTTCTTTTTTGATTATGGCAAGAACTGCAACGTGGATTTAGCCCAGTTGCACTTCATGCACGATATGTTTTCTCGTGTTCCTCGACAAGCTTGCAAAGCAACACTGACTGGTATTATTCCACATGAACCAGAAACAAGTTGGTCAAGTACAGCTACCAGAAGGTTTTTGGAAATGGTCAAGGAAAAGCCTTTGACTGCCAAAATATCGTCTTGGGACACTGTGAATGAAATTTTAAAGGTTTTATTAATTGATAGCAGCGCCGATAACAGAATATGTATTAACGATATTTTAATCCAAGAAAAATTAGCAAGTTTAGACTTTTAATGGAGTGAACCCAAAATTTAATACCTATATCTAAATAAAAACGGGCAATTTCACTTTCCACCGATGGTCAAGGGTTCCTATAATCCCATATACATATTCCACCGCTGCCGTGGGCAGGTAGACTGGTCATAAATTCAATCTTTTAATTGTTAAGTCTATAAGTCTATAAGCCGTTCTAAATCAGACCAGTTCTAAATATCGCAGATGCAATTGAGGTGGATCAAATTATTTTTAGTACCCATTACAATATATTTACTATATAAACAAAATAACAAACATAGAAATACAATATAAATTATAAGAATACGAATAAACAACACCTACAGAAATTATGGCAGCGCTTCGAGAAATCTACGGTAAGCGCGGAAATATATTATTAGTGCGTAACGACTTCAAATTTTGCAAGCAGGCAGAATTGCAAGATGGGCGGGTTAAGTGGCGATGTTCCAACAAAACATGTTCAGCTAATATCTATACCATAGGATAGGAAGCGGAGAACAGAGGAAAATTGAGAGTGAAAATCCGCAACATAGCCACGAAGAAGATGTGCAAAAAATTAAACGGCAATCGGTTGCCGGTGTTGCCAAAAGAAAAGCTGTTGAAGATTTTTCGAAAAGACCATTGGACATTCTTGAAAACGCCATCGCTACCACTAAAGTTGATCGAGTGGACATTACTTACCAGGATGCTAAATCAATTGCTACAAGTATTTATAATGCGAGGCGAAAAGAACTACCACCTTTACCGACTTCAATGTTGGACGTTCATTCCGCGTTAGATTCCATTGTCGTTGAAACAGAGAATAATGAAAATTTTTTAATGGTTAATGATAGCCAAAATAATTTAATTATTTTTTCGTGTATTACTAACTTACGGTGTTTATGCTCTGTAGACAATATATACATGGATGGTACTTTTGAGTATTGCACCAAGTTCTTTAAGCAGCTGTTTACAATTCATGGTTACGCGAATGGACATTATATAGCACTGGCGTTTTGTCTTTTAAAAGACAAATCTCATGGTACTATTATACCATGTATAATAATACCGTATATATAGTATAGTATAATGTATAATAGTACCATGACAAATCTCAGGAAACTTACCGGCATTTCCTCCAATCATTAATAGATATTTGTGCTCAAAATCAAATACTTTTTCAACCGAAAACGGTTACTGTTACTGGAAAGTGGTGCCGTCCATAAAAACATATAATCAACTTAATTTATTTTTTCCTGACATTTTTGTACTTAAATTATTAGAGTGCACAAAAAAATAATTTTCTTTTACAATTGGTATGCTTTATATTATACAGTTGTTTCTGATTCTAAGTCCCACTGTGAACGCTCTGCAGAACCCCAAATGATATAAATTCCTGCACAAAACTACCGATATGAGGAAAGCTAACCAGAAAATGCTTTGCCATTGTTCTTGTGTTCCCTGAAAAAATGAAGTTTAGCTAGACTCATTTGGGAGGGAAAAGCTAACGTTTGGGGAGACAATAAAACTACGTCAGGTGTAACAAATCCAGCTGTTACGCCTATTCCGCTGATTTTTTTTCCAGTTGCAAGGACACCCAAACAAACAACGTGTCGTCTACCAAATCTATCAGAAATTATCTCACCTGGCAAGTGGCTTACAAATATTCTGGAAAAAATGATGTCAAAACAATACCTTGCTGTAGTTGGGTCCAATTATATGTACCTCCCTTATGATTGTTCTTTAGTATGGTTTAGTTTTAAGCTAAAATGTCACCTTAACAGCTACAGTACCGTGCAAACGAATTAGGGCCACTCATTAAAAATTAATTTTCTTATTTTTACCTTTCCATTTTCGCAATTTCACGATTACTGCAATTCCCAGATCTTAAAAGACCTTTAATTTTAAAAAGACCTCGACTACAGCAAGGCATTTGATGTGATTGACCCAGAGTTGCTTATCGCTAAGCTTTCATATTAGGGCTGTAGTCCTTCAGCACTGAAACTACTGAAGAACTACCTCGACAACAGAACTCATGCAACGCAGTTTCGTGGCTATCGTTCAGATGAGCTCACACCCAAGCGTGGTGTGCCGCAAGGCAGCTGATCTTTACGGCTGATCTTGCTCGGATCCTACAACATCTCGGAGCCTTACATACCTAAGTAAGATGACACACAGTTCTACATCGCTGGTCCCCCCGAGGGGATTAATGAAGTTATTGGCAAGATGAATAATGCTCTTAGTCTTTTGCAACGTTGGTCGACTGACAATGAATTGTTCCTTAATCCGGTTAAAACAGTTGCAATGTGTATCGGAAGACCATACAACTACAAAACTGCTATGGAAACACGATCCTGTGATATTCTTCTCAATAACTCGAAGATTGATTTCAGTATTAAAGCTAAGAACCTAGGGATTATTTGGGATAACCACCTTACTTTCAGTGACCATGTCAACAAGATCGTGAGTATTTGTTACTTCAAGTTAAGGTCTATTTTTAGATTCAAGGATTTATTGCCTCCAAGTACTAAATGGTTTTTAGCTCAAAGCCTTGTACTGTGCCATGTAGACTATTGCATTACAGTCTACTATGGCTTTCTGACTGAGGATCTGAAGGGGAAACTTCAAGTACTACAGAACGCAGCTCTTCGTTTCGCTTACAGTTGGGGGTATAGAGACCATATTACACCTCTCTATCATTCCCTAAACATCTTGAGGCTTGAGGCCAGATTTGAACTTAGGCTTGCAATTCAAGTCTTCTCAATTCTAAAGAGCGGTCGTCCTGGTTATCTAGCTGATGTCTTGGTGCGAAGAACAGATTGCCATGGTCACATTCTTCGCAACGCAACGTCAATCCCAGCACATAAAACTACGAAATTTAAAGCAGCATTTGGATACTTGGCTTGTCACATCTTTAACAAGCATTTCGACCTGTTTAACTCAAGCTGTTCAATCTTCACCTTCAAGACGAAGATGACTAATCGACTGCTTGAGATACAATCAACAGGTTAAGATACAATAATCTGGTTATGTTGAAAATCAGCTTTGCTGAACGTACACCCTTTGATGCTAATTTTATTAATTTGAAATTGTAAAAATTTATATATTAGAATCAATAAACTTTATAATAATAATAATAGTCTAGAATCTAGAGTTTAGAATCAACGGATTTCGAGTAATAAATTAAATTAAAGGAAGAAATGCTTAAAAAAATTAAGGTTTTAATTTTTTTACTTTTCTTGCGAACCCCGTATCTTTTAAACGAAACGTTTTAGTACAAAATTTATGGCCTAAACCGGATAGGAAATTTAACGGGCTTCAACTTTGGTCAAATAATTTATTTTGGAAAACCTACCGTTTTCTCATAAATTCTGAAAATAATGGACAAGGTGTAGGTAAAAAAAATAAATTACATGCGAAAGAATACAGATAGATGTAACAGAACTAACCGAAACAAGTACCATTATAAATAATACCGTGTAACGCCTTTTGAAAAGAGCACGCCTGTGTGTTAAAAATGAGGGAGGCCATTTTGAAAATTTATTAAAATAAATTTTGTGAATTTATTATTTTTTCACCTACACCTTGTTCACTATTTTCAAAATTTCTGTGAAAACGGTTGGTGTCACAAAAAATTTCATTTGACCAAAGTTGTAGTCCGTTAAATTTCCTATCCGGTTTGGGTTATTAGTTTTTTTCTAAGATGTTTTGTTTAAGAGATACGGGGTTCCCAAGAAAAGTAAAAAAAATAAAACCTGAATTAAAAAAAAATGTTTGCCTTAATTTAATTTATAACTCGAAATCCGTTGATTCTAGACGTTAAGGAGTTATAACCTATTTTATAGATAAGCAAATGATCTTTAAAAATTTTCTAACCCATTAAACTTAAAAAATCAATAATATGGAAGCTATGGCCGTCTGAAATCAGAAATTCAAAAATTGCTTTAAAGTGAGGTACCCCCCCAAGGGTTTGGACTTAGACAAAAATTATTTTAAAATTTATCTTAGATAAGTGTCCTTTATCACAACCTCAAAGGTTCTCCACCGTCACGGGGACACCCCGTATAAATGAATTTCGAGTTCAATTAATATTATAATTTTTGTGAATTTGTGACACCAAGTTTTTCGCCTACGCCGCTATTTTTCTAATTTCCTATTTCAACAAAAATTATAATTTCCTAATCCTACAAGGGGGCCCCTGAAGGTATATGGGCCTAGGGCCTATTAGAACCGAAAATTGGCACTGGAGGTACCTATAAAACCTCTAAACATATTACATTACATGTTCAGAGATGGCTGATTGCCATCTATAATAGTTGTAGCATAACTGATATTCCAACAAAAGGTACATCAGATTTACTTGTCGACCTTAATTTTACTACCGCTGAAAACATTGCAAATTGTATATAATACTTTGCAGATGACAATTCCTATGCCATCCATAGGTAGGCAAGTTATTGGTATGCGAAGCCCATAGGTTTGGATCGGATTTGAAGAACAAGAACTTTTAAAGGTACATCAGATTTACTTGTCGACCTTAATTTTACTACCGCTGAAAACATTGCAAATTGTATATAATACTTTGCAGATGACAATTCCTATGCCATCCATAGGTAGGCAAGTTATTGGTATGCGAAGCCCATAGGTTTGGATCGGATTTGAAGAACAAGAACTTTTAAAGGTACATCAGATTTACTTGACGACCTTAATTTTACTACCGCTGAAAACATTTTAATTTGCATAATACATTAGTTTTCCACGTGAAACCATAACATCCATAGGGAGGCAATTTAAGAGTACCGTACACCTGACTTTCAACGAAAATACTTCTATTTCTTTTATTTATGGATAAAATTTAATGCGGTTTGAAGTAAACGATTGAAAAAAAAATCTAGTTTTATGAAAAGTTATTAAGAATTGTAAAAAAAATTTAAGAATTTATTCTAACAACTACCCTTTCTAAAAAAACTGTAAATGACTTTTCACATACTATATACAAACAATTTAAATGAAAATTTCTTTAAAAAAATATGAATACATAAAATATTAACAATACTAAAAGTATTTTAAAAAACTGCATTTAAATCTTCACGAGGTAGTTCCCTCTGGCGTAAAAATGCATCGCAATGTAAGAGGAGCAGCTGAAATTCATAGGCGCACATTTTTATTGTCTAGGTCATATTTATTATTTTACCAGGATTGTTCGAACCGAACGGAAAACGTGGCCATGGGTAAAATTTCGTGTAGTGCAGCTTATAAAAGTGCTAAACGTAAATTTTTAACTGAAAAACGTCGAAGTCGCAAAAACGCAAGCGGTAAGTAGACAATTTCATTTATTTTTTATATTATCGCATGCCATAATGTCTTAAAATAAGGTTTCATTTAAAAGTGTTTTAAAAAAATTAAAGGAACAGTTTTCTTTGGATTTTCTGGTTGACTTCATACTTTTGAAACGATTAAAAACACAATTTAAAAGAAGTTTATTTATAAACAGCTTACACTAGTAAAAATCAAGTATAAAATTCCACCACCTTGTTTTTGGTAAATGGAATCGTGACCTGCATCAAGCTAGCGCCGCCACTTTTGCAAAGCCTAAAAATAATTATATGGGAATTTGTGGCTAATTAGTTGCCGCAATCGCGATTTTATCGCTCTTACCGTTCGCGAGTTACAGCCGTTTGAGAGGTGGCGGCGCTAGCTTGATGTCAAGCTTTTTATTTTCGAAGAATAGAATATTCTAGGAATTTATTGATAGCAAATAATTCTAGACAAATAAGCAATCTCATATTATGTAACTGAGAACACCGAAGCAGAATATGTATAACAATTTTGTAATAAAATTTTTTGTATTTTAATTTAAAATCATTTCTTTAATATTTATTATGTTGGTAATTGTTGATAAATTGTCAATATATAAATTATTTAAGTATTTAATTTAAGTATTTAATAATTTAATGTAAGTAAATTAAGGCGTAACGAGAACATTAGGAAAAATAAGAATATATTAAAGAACAATCATGAAATCAAGTGGTAGGCCGCAAAAGCTCAAGTTTGAATTATTGCAAAAATGTATTGAAAAGTATAAAAACCAAATAATACTACAAAATAATAAAATTGCTTCAAAATCAAGTAAGGTGTGGGAGGAAATTAGCAGACTTGGAATATAATGGAAGCTCCAAAACTATTTATACGATGATAATTTGTAACAGAAGAGGTTTGAAAGATTTGCTTTTGGGCAATAATTTAAATAATGTGGAAGATACTTCTGGAAATGCAGTTTCACCTAGCAATGAAGTTAGTAATGTTGAGAATAGCGATGAAAGGTAAGCAAATTTCTAATTTATTTAAATTGGGTAGGCGCATTAACTGTAGTTCTTTTATTAAAATTTTAATTTTATGAATATTTAATATTCATGATTAATTTAACATTTATTCCAAAAAGCACACTTTTTTAAACGCTTGCCATAATGTTTGTTCAGTTGTTTGTTTGGTTGTTTGTTTGTTTGCACATCTATTTCAAGTTCTGCTTATTGCAATATATTTTTCAGTGTAAATACAAGTATTGAAGAAACTCCTTCGAATATTATACGTTTTACGGTAACAATGCCAAGAAGTGAATATAAAAATTTAATTATAACAAAGAATTATCGTCGAAAAGAAAAAAATAAACCTTCTCTGACGACACGGTGCCAGCAAGTTTTACAGCCAGGTGCATGGCAACATGTTATCACACAGAAAATTTGGGAAAGCACTAAAATACCATGCGGATTTAATTTTAAAGAACATAAACTAAGTGACAACGGAAGGACTGGATTCGCTAACGGAGTTTGTGATTGTGGTTCTATTATCAAATTGACTATTGAAAACCCCGAAGAAGATATGTTGACTATTATAAAATGTGAAATCACTGAAAAAAACCTCGGAAGATGTGGAAAACGCTATTTACGAAATCCCATCAGGCGAGAAATTGCAGAAGAAATATCAAAACAATCCATATTAAAATATCGATCCAAAGAAGCCGATAAACTCATGGATGATGGAGATGCAGAACCACCACATCTGTATACATCATCAGTGCTCAGCACATTAAAACACGAACGTAATATTTTGTCACAGTTACACAAATCTCCTTTAATATCTTTGAGAATGTTGCAGGATGGTGTTTTACGACATACAATTCATAATCTTGGATACAATCCTTTTTTTATTCATTATTGGACTAATTTCCAATTAAATGTATATAGAAATTATTGTAAAACTAATAAAACGTCTTCTTCTATATATATAGATGCTACAGGAAGTTTGGTTCGAAAAATAGAAACGTTGAATTCCGTTACATCTAATGCGATATTTCTGTATATTTGTGTGATAAATCGTGGAATTGGGGAAGAAGAACAATTCTCTGTTTCTCAAATGTTGACCGAAAGGAATACAACTAACAATATACAGTTTTGGTTGTTGGAATGGGTGAGGACAGGTGCACCTCCGCCAAAAGAAGTGGTGAGTGATTATTCCAAAGCAATTTTAATAGCGGCCACTCGTGCTTTTACCGGATTTCTAACATTAGAAGAATATGCAGATGCATGTTTTGAAAGTGATGTAAAGCCTAAATGTTACATAAGAATCGACGTAGCATATTACATCAAGTCTTACTCGAATTTTATGAAAAATAAGAGACGATTGGTTAAAACGTTTTACCTATATGCGTTAGGTAATTTAATACTTTGTCGTGATATTTTAGCCGCTGAGAATTTGTTAGAATCAATTTTGATAGTGGCGCGGAGCGAAACCGAAGGAGAAGACGATGAGAATATTTTAACACCTTGTAGTATGGCTAAACTAAAATTGAAAAATTTGTTTGAAAGTGGAAATGTTGATGATATTTTCATAGGAGAGATATCAACCGATGAAAACGAAAACGACGAAGTAGATGATGAAGAAGACGACCGTTCGATTACAGGTAACAGATGGTATAAATGGGGACAAAACATTAACAATAAAGTGGTAAAAATTGTAAACAATTCAAACTGAGAGGGTGTTAACGCGCATTTTTATCCTGAATTAGCCGAACGCTTACTACAAGCAATTAGGTTATTGCCCTTATGGTCCTGCGTTTGTAGAAATCTATTTGAATGCGGGCGTATACCAGCATCTTCTGCATCTGCAGAAAGTGAATTTAACGTAATAAAAACGGTATTTTTGGTAATGAAAAGACGCCTATGAGAATCGACAACTTTTTATCAACACATGTTGAGTATTTAAATGGGCGATTTAAAATTGCTGCGGCCAACTCTTCAAAGTCACTCAATAAAGATTTAGCATATGATATGGAATCCATCGGTGAACCGAAAAATGGTGGTGACATGATTATTAGTGATGATGATGGGTCCGGCGAAATTGCTCAAGACGCAGAAGATTTTATAAAAATTGATGATCGTAGTGAAATTGTACAGGAAAATATTGATGAAGTGGAAGATATTGGTATTGGTGATAGGTCCGGCGAAGTTGTACAAGACGCAGAACATTTTATAAAAAGTGATGATCGTAGTGAAATTGAACAGGAAAATATTGATGAAGTGGAAGATATTGGTATTAGTGATAGGTCCGGCGAAGTTGTACAAGATGCAGAACATTTTATAAAAAGTGATGATCGTAGTGAAATTGTACAGGAAAATATTGATGAAGTGGAACATATTGGTATTGGTGTTAGGTCCGGCGAAGTTGTACAAGACGCAGAACATTTTATAAAAAGTGATGATCGTAGTGAAATTGAACAGGAAAATATTGATGAAGTGAACGGTATTGGTGATGGTGAAGAAGTAGATGATCATATCGACTGTCCAGATATGCTGGCTATACGGGAAACAGAAAATTGGCGTGGTTTATCTCAAAACGTACCACGAAATTTGAGGTCCCGATACTTAACACCGATAAGCGGTAATAATTTAGTATTGCATACCAAATTATCAAAAATACCAATCATGAAAAACGGTGGAAACGTCGACTTAAAGGATATCAAAATAGCAAATAAATCAATAACTTTAACAAATACCTGCGCTTTTGACAGTATTTTTCAATGCTTTCTTACGATGTCCTTCGATTACGATGAATTAAAGATGATATTTCAAAACGCCAAAGAAAATGATATGTTTTTTGAACTAGTGTCCAACGTTTGCAAAAAGGGAATTACCAGACAAGCCTACAAATTAAGAGCTTTAATTCTTATGGATAAGCTGAACAGGAACAAACTTATTAATGTATCTTCGGTAATTCCGTGTGAAACTACCGTAGGATACTTATACAAACTCTTGTTTGCTAATTTACCTAGTTTTGAAGAAACTGCTACTTGTAACAAAGGATGCCCAGTTAGAAAAACAAATTTAGTGATAATCCAAATGAGCGAAGTTGCTATTTTATCTAAGAATAGCAATGAAGCGATGGAAAAACAAATTTTATTTAAAAAGTCTCGTCAATGTGCAGGTTCATGTAATAATGGTTTTAAAGAGATCAAAATTTCAAAGACGGGTAAAGTATTACTATTATATGAAAATTTGTAAAAAAATATGTAGTTTCAAATTATTAATTTTATAATTTTAGGTCACTTTATTGCCTTTGAAATGTATAAAGCCAACAACCCTGCGGAATCTCCAACACTCGAATTAGGCAAAATTCCAAAAAAAGTAAAATATTCATTTATGAATAATGATTACAAACTCCGAGCGGTGGTACATTTCCAAGCACCGTCGAATTTAACAACACACCAGAAGACAAGTTTAGCGCCGCCACCTCAAACGGCTGTAATTCGCGAACGGTAAGAGCGATAAATTCGCGGTTGCGGCAACTAATTAGCCACAAATTCTCATATAATTTTTTTTTGGTTTTGCAAAAGTGGCGGCGCTAGCTTGATGCGGGTGGAATCGTGTAAATTTAAGACACTGTTTGGTGTAAAAACAAAGAGTTTCTACCAAAAACTATAGGTGTAAGTTATATCGTTGTCATAATCAGCAATGTTATTGTATAGATGCAGAAAACCAACAACTTTATGGCGTCCTCAGTCGTGGGAAGAATGCTAGATAAACAAATAAAAAATGTATCGGTGGTGTTGATAGTTTTTATGGTAAAATATTTTATCAATACACGATGCTAAATTTTACCAAATTCGTATGTGGTAAATTTTCTACCAAAAAGCGGTGGCCTTAAATAGACACTAATCGGGGTCTATTTGAGGCCGCATTTTTACTAGTGTACAATAAACTGCGATTTCGGATGCATTTATTTATACAATAAACATCTTATCACATTATCATAACAATAGTTGAATCCAAGGATATGTTTTGCATAAAATTCATTTATATTACACTGAATCATTATTTGTCTTTTATACCTTGACAACGAGATATATTCAATAGGCTATAATGCCCTAGGGCGTATAAATCATAATGCCCTCTGATTCGCAATTATATAATATAATTCAAAAAACATTTTATTGTTTACAATTTTATTTAAAATTAAAATTACAACTTGCAAATGAAGATCTACTAATCGAACAATTAAAAATTTAAAAAAATATTAAATTTAGCAATGATCAAATTCAAAATTTATAAAAATTTTTTAATGTTGACAAATTCAAATGCAGTGAAATATATAACGTTGTATGCATCACGAGCATTACTCGATATTTATGCTCTCGAGCAACTCAAAAACTCTCGGGCCTGGCGGCCCTCTCCCGCCAAATTAGTTGTCCTCGACATAAACATCGTCATAATGCCCTAGATACATAAATAACAATATTTTGTTATTAACTTTATGATTTTTAAACGGGGTGTAGTATAAGTATAATATCATTCATTTATTATTATTATTATTTATACATAATTTTTGTATTAGGTCAAAATCCAGTCAGAGAACTTCTCTGGAACATACTAAAAATGAGGATATTTCTGCTAGTAACGTTTTAACAGAAATATGCGAAGAAAATGTAGAAATGGTGAACACTTTTCACCACCACCAAACCAAACAAAAATTATCAATGAAGAATGTCTAAAGGGAAACGTCAGTTCTAACACCAATGATGAACTATATGGAAGAAGGATAGTAGATTTTCAATTCGTATTTCAGCAATTACAAAAATTGGATAATCATTTTCCTGGATGCAACATACAAAATTTACACATATGTATTGAAGTTAGAACTGGCTTCGATTCTACAATTGACCTACAGTGTGATATGTGCAATATGGTATTTCCCATAATTTATTATTTCCCAATTTAATGGTATGCAAAGCCAATAGGTTTGGATCGGATTTGGAAAACAAGCGCTTTTAAAGGTACATCACATTTACTTGACGACTTTAATTTTACTACCGCTGAAACCATTTCAATTGGCATATATAACTTTACAGATGACAATTCCTATGCCATACATAGGTAGGCAATTTAATGGTATGCAAAGCCAATTGGTTTGGATCGGATTTGGAAAACAAGCGCTTTTAAAGGTACATCAGATTTACTTGACGACCTTAATTTTACAACCGCTGAAAACATTGCAAATTGTATATAATACTTTGCAGATGACAATTCCTATGCCATCCATAGGTAGGCAAGTTATTGGTATGCAAAGCCCATAGGTTTGGATCGGATTTGGAGAACAAGAACTTTTAAAGGTACATC
Organism: Cantharis rufa; assembly: GCA_947369205.1. NCBI lineage: Eukaryota > Metazoa > Arthropoda > Insecta > Coleoptera > Cantharidae > Cantharis > Cantharis rufa. Next base: position 14,018,775 of record OX376309.1, on the reverse strand, counting down.
AGATTTACTTGACGACTTTAATTTTACTACCGCTGAAAACATTTCAATTTGCATATAATACTTTGCATATGCAACCATTATATCCATAGAGAGGCAATTTAACGGAATGCAAATCCCATAGGTTTGGATCGGATTTGGAAAACAAGTATTTTTAAAGGTACATCAGATTTACTTGACGACCTTAATTTTACTACCGCTGAAAACATTTTAATTTGCATAATACATTAGTTTTCGACGTGAAACCATAACAGCCATAGGGAAGCAATTTAATGGTATGCAAAGCACTTAGGTTTGGATCGGAATTGGAAAACAAGCCCTGTTAAAGGTACATCAGATTTACTTGCCGACTTTAATTTTACTACCGCTGAAACCATTTCAATATGCATATAATACTTTGCAGATGACAATTCCTATGCCACCCTTAGGTAGGCAATTAATGGTTATCAAAGCCCATAGCTTTGGATCGAATTTGGGAAACAAGTACTTTTAAAGGTACATCATATTTACTTGCCGACCTTAATTTTACTACCGCTGAAAACATTGCAATTTGCATATAATACTTTGCAGATGAACATTTCCTATGCCATACATAGGTAGGCAATTTATTGGTATGCAAAGCCCATAGGTGTAGATCGGATTTGGAAAACAAGCGCTTTTAAAGGTACATCAGATTTACTTGACGACCTTAATTTTACTACCGCTGATAACATTTCAATTTGCATAATATAATACTTTTCCACGTGAAACCATAATATCCATAGGGAGGCAATTTAATGGAATGCAAAGCCAATAGGTTTGGGTCGGATTTGGAAAACAAGCGCTTTTAAATGTACATCAGATTTACTTGACGACCTTAATATTACTACCGCTGAAAACATTTCAATTTGCATAATATAATACTTTTCCACATGAATACATAATATCCATAGGGAGGCAATTTAATGGTATGCAAAGCCCATAGGTTTGGATCGGATTTGAAAAATAAGCGCTTTGAAGGTACATCAGATTTACTTGACGAAAATAATATTACAACCTCTGAAAACATTTCAATTTGTATATAATACTATGCATATGAAACCATAACATCCATAGGGAGGCAATTTAATGGTATGCAAAGCCAATAGGTTTGGATCAGATTTGGAAAACAAGCGCTTTTAAAGGTACATCAGATTTACTTGATGACCTTAATTTTACTAGCGCTGAAAACATTTTAATTTGCATAATACAATAGTTTTCCATGTGAAACTATAACATCCATAGGGAGGCAATTTATTGGTATGCAAAGCCCATAGGTGTGGATCCGGATTTGTAACACAAGGGCCTTTAAAGGAACATCGGATTTACTTGACGACCTTAATATTACTACCGCTAAAAACATTTCAATTTGCATAATATAATACTCTTCCACATCGATACATAATATCCATAGGGAGGCAATTTCATGGTATGCAAAGCCCATAGGTTTGGATCGGATTTGGAAAACAAGCGCTTTTAAATGTACATCTGATTTACTTGACGACCTTAATTTTACTACCGCTGAAAACATTTTAATTTGCATAATATAATAGTTTTCCACGTGAATCCATAATATCTATAGAAAGTCAATTTAATGGTATGCAAAGTCAATAGGTTTGGATCGGATTTGGAAAACAAGCGCTTTTAAAGGTATATCACATTTACTTGACGACTTTAATTTTACTACCGCTGAAACCATATCAATTTGCATATAATACTTTGCAGATGACAATTCACAATTCACAAATCACTGTAGTGAACTGCACGCATTAAGAAATTGAAAATAGAGGCGAATAATAACGACAATAATAAAAAAGACATAATAACAACAATAATAGTTATATTATAGAATAACTGTGAACTTCAATATACATATTCAAGAAGGCATCAATATTGATAAATTTTCAAAGAAGTCCGACTTGTCACATTCTATTTCTGACGAAAAAGTGAGAAGGTATTTTAGGTCTAAAAACAAAGTTAGTGATCTAACTCAAACAACGCCTTCCTTGCTAACGATAAACCCAAATAGAGATAATAAACCAGTGGTTAGTAGACTAGAAACCTCAGGAAAGAAGATATTACCGCCAATAATGTCCAACAAAGGGTTGCCAGATTCCCTTAAGAAAGCTCTTGTGACTATTGGTCCGGGCGTTTCAACACCAATTAACCCAGGTATTGCTACGGCACTGTCTCGTCTAGAAAATGCACAAGTTTCCAACGGAGCTTGGATAGCCACATTTAGATACGATGAAGGAAACTTATCAAGCTATGACATGACCGGATTAATCAGCACTATAAAGCTCACTGATGAAAACGCCAGGATAATCATAGTGCAGGGTAGAAAACTAAGCCACAATTTAGCGGCTCTTAGAGCGAAAACGGTAATTCAGTTGGCAAAAGTGGAACCTTCAGCATGGATTATCGATACACTAGGAGTGAAGATATATTTTGGGGACGATCCTGACCAAGATCACTTAACTAGGCCCAGATTATCATGTCTTGCACACATCCACAATTTTGAGAAGAAATTAGGCATCAGAAGCCCATTGATAGAAAAGCTTGTTTTTGGGAAAGATGCAAGGGATTTAGAGTATTATTTACCACTGCTTGGCAATGGGTTTAATCTGATGCCACTAGGCTATTTTAGCTACAAAAATAAAAAAACAGAAGAAGAAGTTGATGATGAATGGAAGTATTGGGTCTTAGTTTTAGCTCTCGATTCTGCTTCCTATCGCCAAAGAGGGTTTACAGACGCAAATACCGCATTTGAGTTTATAATGCTACCAGATAAACCTGATGGATGCCTGAACAATTTGGTCAATGCTGCTGCTAACAAGAACCTAAAAATTGATGAAATACCTAATGTTGAAAATGGTGACAACATGAAAAGGTGTTTGATGGCAATATCCTATAATGCAGAATCAGCAAAAAAAAGGAAGGGTAAAGACTTGGCTAGAAAGTTCGCTGACCATATTAACAATATAAAGGATTAATAGGTTGGATAGTAGACAAAACCTAATAGGTAGCTTATACTGTTTTGTATTGTTATATGAAATTCCTATGCCACCCATAGGTAGGCAATTTAATGGTATGCAAAGCCCTTAGCTTTGGATCGAATTTGGGAAACAAGTACTTTTAAAGGTACATCAGATTTACTTGCCGACCTTAATTTTACTACCGCTGAAAACATTACAATTTGCATATAATACTTTGCAGATGAACATTTCCTATGCCATACATAGCTAGGCAATTTATTGGTATGCAAAGCCCATAGGTGTGGATCGGATTTGCAAAACAAGGGCTTTTAAATGAACATCGGATTTACTTGACGACCTTAATATTACTACCGCTGAAAACATTTCAATTTGCATAATATAATACTTTTCCACATGAATACATAATATCCATAGGGAGGCAATTTCATGGTATGCAAAGCCAATAGGTTTGGATCGGATTTGGAAAACAAGCGCTTTTAAAGGTACATCTGATTTACTTGACGACCTTAATTTTACTACCGCTGAAAACATTTTAATTTGCATAATACAATAGTTTTCCACGTGAATCCATAATATCTATAGGGAGTCAATTTAGTGGTATGCAAAGTCAATAGGTTTGGATCGGATTTGGAAAACAAGCGCTTTTAAAGGTACATCACATTTACTTGACGACTTTAATTTTACTACCGCTGAAACCATTTCAATTTTCATATAATACTTTGCAGATGACAATTCCTATGCCACCCATAGGTAGGCAATTTCATGGTATGCAAAGCCAATAGGTTTGGATCGGATTTGGAAAACAAGCGCTTTTAAAGGTACATCTGATTTACTTGACGACCTTAATTTTACTACCGCTGAAAACATTTTAATTTGCATAATACAATAGTTTTCCACGTGAATCCATAATATCTATAGGGAGTCAATTTAGTGGTATGCAAAGTCAATAGGTTTGGATCGGATTTGGAAAACAAGCGCTTTTAAAGGTACATCACATTTACTTGACGACTTTAATTTTACTACCGCTGAAACCATTTCAATTTGCATATAATACTTTGCAGATGACAATTCCTATGCCACCCATAGGTAGGCAATTTCATGGTATGCAAAGCCAATAGGTTTGGATCGGATTTGGAAAACAAGCGCTTTTAAAGGTACATCTGATTTACTTGACGACCTTAATTTTACTACCGCTGAAAACATTTTAATTTGCATAATACAATAGTTTTCCACGTGAATCCATAACATCCATAGGGAGTCAATTTAATGGTATTCAAAGTCAATAGGTTTGGATCGGATTTGGAAAACAAGCGCTTTGAAAGGTACATCACATTTACTTGACGACTTTAATTTTACTACCGCTGAAACCATTTCAATTTGCATATAATACTTTGCAGATGACAATTCCTATGCCACCTATAGGTAGGCAATTTAATGGTATGCAAAGCCCATAGCTTTGGATCGAATTTGGGAAACAAGTACTTTTAAAGGTACATCAGATTTACTTGCCGACCTTAATTTTACTACCGCTGAAAACATTGCAATTTGCATATAATACTTTGCAGATGAACATTTCCTATGCCATACATGGCTAGGCAATTTATTGGTATGCAAAGCCCATAGGTGTGGATCGGATTTGCAAAACAAGGGCTTTTAAATGAACATCGGATTTACTTGACGACCTTAATATTACTACCGCTGAAAACATTTCAATTTGCATAATATAATACTTTTCCACATGAATACATAATATCCATAGGGAGGCAATTTCATGGTATGCAAAGCCAATAGGTTTGGATCGGATTTGGAAAACAAGCGCTTTTAAAGGTACATCTGATTTACTTGACGACCTTAATTTTACTACCGCTGAAAACATTTTAATTTGCATAATACAATAGTTTTCCACGTGAATCCATAATATCTATAGGGAGTCAATTTAGTGGTATGCAAAGTCAATAGGTTTGGATCGGATTTGGAAAACAAGCGCTTTTAAAGGTACATCACATTTACTTGACGACTTTAATTTTACTACCGCTGAAACCATTTCAATTTTCATATAATACTTTGCAGATGACAATTCCTATGCCACCCATAGGTAGGCAATTTCATGGTATGCAAAGCCAATAGGTTTGGATCGGATTTGGAAAACAAGCGCTTTTAAAGGTACATCTGATTTACTTGACGACCTTAATTTTACTACCGCTGAAAACATTTTAATTTGCATAATACAATAGTTTTCCACGTGAATCCATAATATCTATAGGGAGTCAATTTAGTGGTATGCAAAGTCAATAGGTTTGGATCGGATTTGGAAAACAAGCGCTTTTAAAGGTACATCACATTTACTTGACGACTTTAATTTTACTACCGCTGAAACCATTTCAATTTGCATATAATACTTTGCAGATGACAATTCCTATGCCACCTATAGGTAGGCAATTTAATGGTATGCAAAGCCCATAGCTTTGGATCGAATTTGGGAAACAAGTACTTTTAAAGGTACATCAGATTTACTTGCCGACCTTAATTTTACTACCGCTGAAAACATTGCAATTTGCATATAATACTTTGCAGATGAACATTTCCTATGCCATACATGGCTAGGCAATTTATTGGTATGCAAAGCCCATAGGTGTGGATCGGATTTGCAAAACAAGGGCTTTTAAATGAACATCGGATTTACTTGACGACCTTAATATTACTACCGCTGAAAACATTTCAATTTGCATAATATAATACTTTTCCACATGAATACATAATATCCATAGGGAGGCAATTTCATGGTATGCAAAGCCAATAGGTTTGGATCGGATTTGGAAAACAAGCGCTTTTAAAGGTACATCTGATTTACTTGACGACCTTAATTTTACTACCGCTGAAAACATTTTAATTTGCATAATACAATAGTTTTCCACGTGAATCCATAATATCTATAGGGAGTCAATTTAGTGGTATGCAAAGTCAATAGGTTTGGATCGGATTTGGAAAACAAGCGCTTTTAAAGGTACATCACATTTACTTGACGACTTTAATTTTACTACCGCTGAAACCATTTCAATTTGCATATAATACTTTGCAGATGACAATTCCTATGCCACCCATAGGTAGGCAATTTCATGGTATGCAAAGCCAATAGGTTTGGATCGGATTTGGAAAACAAGCGCTTTTAAAGGTACATCTGATTTACTTGACGACCTTAATTTTACTACCGCTGAAAACATTTTAATTTGCATAATACAATAGTTTTCCACGTGAATCCATAACATCCATAGGGAGTCAATTTAATGGTATTCAAAGTCAATAGGTTTGGATCGGATTTGGAAAACAAGCGCTTTGAAAGGTACATCACATTTACTTGACGACTTTAATTTTACTACCGCTGAAACCATTTCAATTTGCATATAATACTTTGCAGATGACAATTCCTATGCCACCTATAGGTAGGCAATTTAATGGTATGCAAAGCCCATAGCTTTGGATCGAATTTGGGAAACAAGTACTTTTAAAGGTACATCAGATTTACTTGCCGACCTTAATTTTACTACCGCTGAAAACATTGCAATTTGCATATAATACTTTGCAGATGAACATTTCCTATGCCATACATGGCTAGGCAATTTATTGGTATGCAAAGCCCATAGGTGTGGATCGGATTTGCAAAACAAGGGCTTTTAAATGAACATCGGATTTACTTGACGACCTTAATATTACTACCGCTGAAAACATTTCAATTTGCATAATATAATACTTTTCCACATGAATACATAATATCCATAGGGAGGCAATTTCATGGTATGCAAAGCCCATAGGTATGGACCGGATTTGGAAAACAAGCGCTTTTAAAGGTACATCTGATTTACTTGACGACCTTAATTTTACTACCGCTGAAAACATTTTAATTTGCATAATACAATAGTTTTCCACGTGAATCCATAATATCTATAGGGAGTCAATTTAGTGGTATGCAAAGTCAATAGGTTTGGATCGGATTTGGAAAACAAGCGCTTTTAAAGGTACATCACATTTACTTGACGACTTTAATTTTACTACCGCTGAAACCATTTCAATTTGCATATAATACTTTGCAGATGACAATTCCTATGCCACCCATAGGTAGGCAATTTCATGGTATGCAAAGCCAATAGGTTTGGATCGGATTTGGAAAACAAGCGCTTTTAAAGGTACATCTGATTTACTTGACGACCTTAATTTTACTACCGCTGAAAACATTTTAATTTGCATAATATAATAGTTTTCCACGTGAATCCATAATATCTATAGGGAGTCAATTTAGTGGTATGCAAAGTCAATAGGTTTGGATCGGATTTGGAAAACAAGCGCTTTTAAAGGTACATCACATTTACTTGACGACTTTAATTTTACTACCGCTGAAAACCATTTCAATTTTCATATAATACTTTGCAGATGACAATTCCTATGCCACCCATAGGTAGGCAATTTCATGGTATGCAAAGCCAATAGGTTTGGATCGGATTTGGAAAACAAGCGCTTTTAAAGGTACATCTGATTTACTTGACGACCTTAATTTTACTACCGCTGAAAACATTTTAATTTGCATAATACAATAGTTTTCCACGTGAATCCATAACATCCATAGGGAGTCAATTTAATGGTATTCAAAGTCAATAGGTTTGGATCGGATTTGGAAAACAAGCGCTTTGAAAGGTACATCACATTTACTTGACGACTTTAATTTTACTACCGCTGAAACCATTTCAATTTGCATATAATACTTTGCAGATGACAATTCCTATGCCACCTATAGGTAGGCAATTTAATGGTATGCAAAGCCCATAGCTTTGGATCGAATTTGGGAAACAAGTACTTTTAAAGGTACATCAGATTTACTTGCCGACCTTAATTTTACTACCGCTGAAAACATTGCAATTTGCATATAATACTTTGCAGATGAACATTTCCTATGCCATACATGGCTAGGCAATTTATTGGTATGCAAAGCCCATAGGTGTGGATCGGATTTGCAAAACAAGGGCTTTTAAATGAACATCGGATTTACTTGACGACCTTAATATTACTACCGCTGAAAACATTTCAATTTGCATAATATAATACTTTTCCACATGAATACATAATATCCATAGGGAGGCAATTTCATGGTATGCAAAGCCCATAGGTATGGACCGGATTTGGAAAACAAGCGCTTTTAAAGGTACATCTGATTTACTTGACGACCTTAATTTTACTACCGCTGAAAACATTTTAATTTGCATAATACAATAGTTTTCCACGTGAATCCATAATATCTATAGGGAGTCAATTTAGTGGTATGCAAAGTCAATAGGTTTGGATCGGATTTGGAAAACAAGCGCTTTTAAAGGTACATCACATTTACTTGACGACTTTAATTTTACTACCGCTGAAACCATTTCAATTTGCATATAATACTTTGCAGATGACAATTCCTATGCCACCCATAGGTAGGCAATTTCATGGTATGCAAAGCCAATAGGTTTGGATCGGATTTGGAAAACAAGCGCTTTTAAAGGTACATCTGATTTACTTGACGACCTTAATTTTACTACCGCTGAAAACATTTTAATTTGCATAATACAATAGTTTTCCACGTGAATCCATAACATCCATAGGGAGTCAATTTAATGGTATTCAAAGTCAATAGGTTTGGATCGGATTTGGAAAACAAGCGCTTTGAAAGGTACATCACATTTACTTGACGACTTTAATTTTACTACCGCTGAAACCATTTCAATTTGCATATAATACTTTGCAGATGACAATTCCTATGCCACCTATAGGTAGGCAATTTAATGGTATGCAAAGCCCATAGCTTTGGATCGAATTTGGGAAACAAGTACTTTTAAAGGTACATCAGATTTACTTGCCGACCTTAATTTTACTACCGCTGAAAACATTGCAATTTGCATATAATACTTTGCAGATGAACATTTCCTATGCCATACATGGCTAGGCAATTTATTGGTATGCAAAGCCCATAGGTGTGGATCGGATTTGCAAAACAAGGGCTTTTAAAGGAACATCGGATTTACTTGACGACCTTAATATTACTACCGCTGAAAACATTTCAATTTGCATAATATAATACTTCTCCACATGAATACATAATATCCATAGGGAGGCAATTTCATGGTATGCAAAGCTCATAGGTTTGGACCGGATTTGGAGAACAAGCGCTTTTAAAGGTACATCTGATTTACTTGACGACCTTAATTTTACTACCGCTGAAAAACATTTTAATTTGCATAATACAATAGTTTTCCACGTGAATCCATAACATCCATAGGGAGTCAATTTAATAGTATGCAAAGTCAATAGGTTTGGATCGGATTTGGAAAACAAGGGCTTTTAAAGGAACATCGGATTTACTTGACGACCTTAATATTACTACCGCTGAAAACATTTCAATTTGCATAATATAATACTTTTCCACTTGAATACATAATATCCATAGGGAGGCAATTTAATGGTATGCAAAGCCCATAGCTTTGGATCGAATTTGGGAAACAAGTACTTTTAAAGGTACATCAGATTTACTTGCCGACCTTAATTTTACTACCGCTGAAAACATTGCAATTTGCATATCATACTTTGCAGATGAACATTTCCTATGCCATACATGGCTAGGCAATTTATTGGTAATCAAAGCCCATAGGTGTGGATCGGATTTGTAAAACAAGGGATTTTAAAGGAACATCGGATTTACTTGACGACCTTATTATTACTAGAGTGCGCAAAACATGCAATTGCATGTTTGTTATCCCTATATGCAGCTAAAATATTTTAAGATATCTTTTCAATTCGCGGAATTCTAAGAATTTTGACACCATTTTTACACTGCATATTTTAGCATATTTTGATGGTTTGGCGCATATTGTGAGAAAATTATGCATATATTGATTTATTTTATATATTTCTAGGTAAAATTTGTTAAAAGATTATTTTAATTTCAAAGTTAAGTTACAAGCAATTAAGTATGACAAGACATAATATATTTTCCGAGAAGAAATTAGATCAGGTTACAATTTAAATGATACAATATTTTTCTCTGTACCTACCTACTGGTTGTATTTCTCTCATCTAAATGCAGTTCGCTTTAATCTAGATAATTTTTTGTCAAGTAATGTGAATTTTCTTTCTACCAATTTACTCATTTATGTTAAGAGTCTAGCACTTGCACAGAGTTGTATAAGTATCACCTACACTGTACAGTGGGTAAATTGATAAATTGCCAAAAATGCCTAAAATTAGTAGTAGTGCAAAAGAATTGGTAAGGAAATGGACAGCAGAACATAAAGATTTAGAAGTGGCGAAAAAGTGTTTTGCACAGTATGCAGTAAAATTGTAAGTTTTATACTATCGAGTTAGTTATAGAAACCTTATTTTCAAATTGTTTTTTAAGGTAAATAGTGCAAAAAAATATCAAATTGATCAACATCTTGGAACAGCTATTCATAAAGAGAATTTGAAAAAAAAATCTCAGCAAATTTCAATAACGTCATCGTTCGCTTCTACTTCTAATGCATCACTAAACGCAAATCAATTTAATTTAGATTTATGTAATGCTCTGGTTAGTGCAAATATACCGCTAAGGAAAATCGAAAATCCGGAATTCAAGAAATTTTTATTAAAATATTTTGGAAATAGTTTACCCAGCGCAACCATGTTGAGAACCAAGTATTTAAACATTAATTTCGAAAATGTGCGAAACGAAATTAAAAGTAAAATAATTAATAAATTTTTATGGATAAGCGTTGATGAAACTACTGATGTTAAAGGTAGATATATTGCCAATTTAATAATTGGTACATTGGGAAGCGACGAACCTTCAATTCCTTATTTGATATCTGTTCGTGAATTAGAAAAAACTAACCATGCAACCGTAGCAAAATTTGTTAGTGATTCGTTACATGATTTCTTTTTGCCAATAGCAGTACCTTCAGATAAAATTCTTCTCTTGTTAACAGATGCAGCTGCTTACATGTTAAAAGCAGGAACGGTTCTGAAAGTTTTCTTTCCAAATCTGCTTCACTGCACTTGCTTGGCCCATGGGCTCAATCGAGTAGCTGAGTTCATAAGAAACCAATATCCGGACGTAAACAATTTAATAAAAAACGGGAAAAAGATATTTATAAAAGCACCTACTAGAACACAATTATTCAGAGAACGACTACCTGAAGTTCCTTTGCCTCCAGAACCTATCGTAACTAGATGGGGAACATGGTTAAATGCTGTTTCGTATTATTTTCAAAATTTCGAAGAGTTTAAAACAATCGTTTCAGAGTTGGATAAATCAAGTGCGTTATCTATAGAAAATGCACAAAATCTTTTTGAGTCAACGGTCTTAAAAAATAATATTGTTTATATTTGGACTAATTTCCAACACATAGCCGAAGCCATTACTCAACTGGAGAAACGAAATGTAGACTTAAAAGATTCCATCAAAGTTATTCAAACTGTAGAGGAAAAATTAGCAAAAGTTGAAGGACTAGTAAGAATAGAAGTCCTGAACAAATATCGGCAAATATTGAATAAAAATCCAGGATATGAAACGCTGTGCGAAGTTGCGAAAATCTTGGGAGGTGAGGGCGCTAACTCGAATGTCACCTTATCACCTGAAGCCATTTCGTCTTTGAAAGATGCCCCTATTACATCTTGCGATGTTGAACGGTCGTTCTCGGCTTACAAAATGGTGCTCAGTGATCGTCGTCAAAATTTTACTATGGCCAATTTAGAAAAGTATTTGATCATTTACTGCTTCAATAAATATTAGATTTTTTAAAATTATCGCATTACCTATGTATCTATACTTAAATTTACTACTTTTGTCATTTTTTGTTAAATAAAGTTAATTTTTTAGTGCATATTTTAATTTAAAAGAGCATATTTAGGTAATTTTTTAAAGCATAATATGCGCTTAAAACATGTGTTTCTAGTGCATATTTTCGCGCACTCTAATTATTACTCCCGCTGAAAACATTTAAATTTGCATAATATAATACTTTTCCACATGAATACATAATATCCATAGGGAGGCAATTTAATGGTATGCAAAGCCAATAGGCTTGGATCGGAATTGGAAAACAAGCCCTTTTAAAGGTACATCAGATTTACTTGCCGTATTTAATTTTACTACCGCTGAAAACATTTTAATTTGCAAAATTCAATAGTTTTCCACGTGAAACCATAACATCCATAGGGAGGCCATTTAATAGTATGCAAAGCCAATAGCGTTGAATCGAATTTGGAAAACAAGCACTTTTAAAGGTACATCAGATTTACTTGCCGACCTTAATTTTACTACCGCTGAAAACATTTTCATTTGCATAATACAATAGTTTTCCACGTGAAACCATAAGATCCATAGGGAGGCAATTTAATGGTATGCAAAGCACATAGGTTTGGATCGGAATTGGAAAACAAGCCCTTTTAAAGGTACATCAGATTTACTTGACGACCTTAATATTACAACCGCTGAAAACAGTTTAATTTATGTATAATACTTTGCATATGAAACCATTATATCCGTAGGCAGGCAATTTAATGGTATGCAAATCCCATAGGTTTGGATCGGATTTGGATAACAAGTATTATTAAAGGTACATCAGATTTACTTGCCGACCTTAATTTTACTACCGCTGAAAACATTGCAATTTGCAAATAATACTTTGCAGATGAACATTTCCTATGCCATACATTGGTAGGCAATTTATTGGTATGAAAGCCCACAGGTGTGGATCGGATTTGGAAAACAAGCGCTTTTAAAGGTACATCAGATTTACTTGCCGACCTTAATTTTACTACCGCTGAAAACATTGCAATTTGCATATAATACTTTGCAGATGAACATTTCCTATGCCATACATAGGTAGGCAATTTATTGGTATGCAAAGCCCATAGCTTTGGATCGAATTAGGAAAACAAGTACTTTTAAAGGTACATCAGATTTACTTGACGACCTTAATTTTACTACCGCTGAAAACATTTCAATTTGTATAATATAATACTTTTCGACGTGAAACCATAATATCCATAGGGAGGCAATTTAATGGTATGCAAAGCCAATAGGTTTGGATCGGATTTGGAAAACAAGCGCTTTTAAAGGTACATCCGATTTACTTGACGACCTTAATATTACAACCGCTGAAAACAGTTAAATTTGTGTATAATACTTTGCATATGAAACCATTATATCCGTAGGGAGGCAATTTAATGGTATGCAAAGCCCATAGCTTTGGATCAAATTTGGAAAACAAGTACTTTTAAAGGTACATCAGATTTACTTGACGACCTTAATTTTACTACCGCTGATAACATTCTAAATTGCATATAATACTTTGCACATGAAACTATTATATCCATAGGGAGGCAATTTAATAGCAAGCAAAGCCCATAAGTTTGGATCGGATTTGGAAAACAAGCACTTTTGAAGGTACATCAGATATAGTTGACGACCTTAATTTTACTACCGCTGAAACCATTTCAATTTGCATATAATACTTTGCAGATGACAATTCCTATGCCATCCATAGGTAGGTAATTTATTAGTATGCGAAGCCCATAGGTTTGGATAGGTTTGTTATATTATTTACCACAATGTTTGTTGATTACTTGGTTCTATCCTTCGATTTATGTTCGTCCTTTTATTCCTTATTTTCTTTATATAGAGGAATTTCTTAGTTGGTAATTCGTTAATCCTGGATACATGTGTGAATCACTTTTTTGACGTGAATACGTCTATAAAATCGGTAACACGTTCAAAAATTTAAAAAAATATGTAACGAAAAATGTGTGTGTGTGTACAAAAAGTACACCCTACATGTTCAAAAATTAAAAAAATATATGTAACAAAAAAAGTGCTACTTACCATTTACTGTTAAATTTTATACAAAATTATACAATAACAATGGGTAAAGTTTGGGCAAATTTTTTAGAAAATTTTCGTGTGAAAAATACAAAAAATTAGACATCGTCTCAAATGGGCTAGTTATATTTAAATTAATCTTAGTATATATTTTATTACCACATGTGAACGTACTATGTAATTAGAATATTGTAACCTTTAATCATATCATAATTCTAACTATGCATTGTATTAGATAAGCAAATTCTTGTAAAGTTGACAAGTTTTCTTCAAACAACTTGCCAACTATTAAAAGTCAGTCTGTATTATAGATTCGAAATGTAAAGTTTAGGTTCAGAGTAATTTTGTATTTTTTTAAAAAGTCAAATTCAAAAGGCCTAAACATATTTGGCGCAGTCGGTAGGATAGGTCCGGGCTATTTTTTTGACAAAAATCGCGAATTAATAGTGTTCGTTTTAACGATTCATGGACTTGATCCTGATAAAATTAAACAAGCAGCCCATCACTAGGAAAACATCGCCGAGGTTGGGTAACCAAATTGGATTGAAGATAACTAGGAGGACTAAAATCGCCTACTTGGAAATCAACAATTCCAGCAGCTAGGACAACTTCGCCGAAACTGCAACAATTGGAGAGAAGATTTACGAACTACACTTAGATTCAGTCAAATATGAAAATTCAACAAATCCTGTAAGTTCCTTTTATTTTACCTAAAGTTTTATAGTAATTGTATTAAATCGGGATCGTTAATTAAGTGAAAACAAGTAATAATTTAAATAGTTTTGATTCATACGTATATATTAATTTCTAATTAAGCGTTTATGTCCGATACGGAAGAAACTAACCGTGACAGAAGTCCTCTTCGTAGAAATATAATTACTATAATGGCAGTTCCAAAAGTAGAGAAATTTCACATTAACAGTGTACCAGATTTTGACGGTAATTGCGCTACGTTAGCAATTTTTATTCAGGCTACCGAATACTTGCTGAATAATTATGCTGATCGAACTAATCTTAACAATCCGCAAAATGAATTTTTACTTAGATCAATAATTGGGAAACTAAAGGGACGCGCTCTTGAATTAGTTGGTAGTCGGGGAAATTTAAATAATTGGATGTCAATAAAACAATTACTTTTAAGATTTTTTTCGGACCCGCGAGATGAACAATTTTTACTTGGAGATTTACTTCATGCTAAACAACATAAGAACGAAACTGCCGTAACATTTGGTAATAGGTGCCAAGATTTATTATGCTTAATTTTAACAAAGTTACAATTAGAGGAGGCTGATGTAAACGCACGAATTATGAAAATTCAAATATATGAAAAGCAAGCGTTAGACGCGTATTTAAGAGGTATTAATAATAATTTGCCTATTAGATTAAGAAAACCAGAAAACCTAGAACAAGCCATTAGCTTTGTAATCGAGGAAGAAAATTTTGCGTATTCAAAAAATAATTTTTTAAGTAACAATAATAATCACATGAACTTTAATAAACCGCGTTCAATGGGTCAACATACGTCTAATGCAAGTCCGCATTATAGTTATCAAAGTAATTCTAATACACCAACATATCAGCAGAACAAACCTGCATTCTTTAATTCTAGATCACACTTTAACAATAATTTTAATAATAATTTCAATAAAAATTTTAATAGCGGAAACTCAGGAAATTCACGTCATACAAATTATAGATCCAATGGTAATAATTATTATAGACCATTTCAATCCCAATCGCCATTCCGACAAAATCAAAATTATCAAAATAACACAAATAGGCAAACGCCAAATTTTAATGAAAATAAATCGAGACAATTTCGTCCGGAACCGATGGATACATCAAGCGGAAATTCCAGACGACCCCAAAACAATTTTAATAATCCAAAATTCGTATCTCAAGAATTATATCAAACGGAAGTTGATCAAAACGGTGTAGTTAACAATGATGAGCAAGAAGAGCAAAATTTTCAGTGGGACGACCCACCAAACGATATGACATAATTGATGTCACAAATATTAGTACGTCCGCGTTACCATACATAAAAATTCCTCATGTTAATTTTAAATTTATGCTAGATACAGGATCCAATAAAACTTTGATATCACCGCGAATAGTAAAAAAATATTATAACGAATTTGTTAAGGAAAAACCTTTTAAAATTAGATCAGCTCATAAGACTACATTTCATAAATACGTTGCACGAATACCATTGCCGAAAACTTTTAAAACTAAAGAGTACTATGATTTCTGTATGTTTGATTTTAATCCCAAATATGATGGATTAATAGGCATGGATTTATTAAAACATTTAGGCGCAAGTATTGATTTAAAGAAAAACGTTTTATTAACTAAATACGGTGCGATACCCATATATTTTGAACCATTAGAAACAAAACAATTTAAGTTACAACCGCGACAACAACAAATTGTAAAAGTTCCCATAAATTCAAATAATTTAGATGTAGGAATAATCGAATACACAAAGTTAGCTGAAGGAGTAGAAATTCCTCAATGCTTAGTAAAGATAAAAAATAGAGAGGCAATTATTAGTATTACAAATAGTAGCGAATCAGAAAAAGTAGTAAGTGTAGAACCCTTAAACGTATTAGAAACGGATGGTGCAGAAATGATAGAAGTTAATTACGATAAAAATAAAGATAGGTTATTAAAAGAAAATTTAAACAATATTAGATTAGGTCATTTAAATGACGAAGAAAGAAAAGCAATTAGGCAAATATGTTATGAATATAGAGACATTTTTCATTGTGAAGGTATACCGTTATCCTTTACAAATATTGTAAAACACGAAATAAAAACTAAAGATGACGTGCCGGTGTTTAAAAAAGCATATAGGATGCCATACGCACAACAAAAAGAGGTGGCCAATCAGGTGGCCGAACTTTTAGCCAACGATATAATACAACACTCGGAAAGTGCTTGGAGTAGCCCGGTAATTGTTGTTCCAAAAAAATTGGACGCGTCGGGCGTACAGAAATATCGAATGGTAATCGATTATAGACTATTGAATGAGAAGTGCGTAGACGATAAATATCCCCTGCCTCATATTTCCGATATTTTAGATAAATTAGGTAAATGTTCGTATTTTACAACATTGGATTTAGCATCGGGTTATCACCAAATTGAAATGCATCCTAGAGATCGAGAAAAAACGGCTTTTTCAACACCGCGAGGTCATTACGAATATAAACGCATGCCTTTTGGTTTAAAAAATGCTCCTCCAACTTTTCAACGAGTTATCGATAATATTTTACGCGGAATACAAAATGAGGCATGCATTGTTTATTTAGATGATATAGTAATACATATTTTCCACATCCTTGCAGGAGCATATTGAAAAATTAAAATTAGTATTTGATCGGCTCAGAAAAGCAAATTTTAAAATACAGATGGATAAGTCAGAATTTTTTAAAAAAGAGGCGCAATTTTTAGGTCATGTTATTACGCCGGTAGGTGTTAAACCAAATCCAACTAAAATTAATGCAGTAATAAATTACCCAGTTCCTAGAACAACAAAAGAGATTAAAGGATTTTTAGGCTTAACAGGATATTACAGGAAATTTATTAAAGATTATGCCAAGATAACAAAACCACTAACCATATGTTTGAAGAAAGGGCATACAATCGAACATAACAAAGAATTCATGGACTCATTTAATAGATGTAAAAATATTTTAGTTAATCATCCCATACTGCAGTATCCGGATTTTGAAAAACCTTTTATAGTGTCTACGGACGCTTCCAATGTGGCAATCGGTGCCATTTTGTCTCAAGGCACTGTGGGGTCAGACAAACCAATTTGCTATGCATCGCGAACGTTAAATGATTCGGAGAGAAAATACAGTACCATCGAAAAAGAATTGCTAGCAATCATTTGGGGAGTTAAATATTTTAGGCCCTATTTGTACGGTCGAAAATTTGTCATTTATTCAGATCACCGCCCTTTAGTCTGGCTATCGAAATTAAAGGAACCAAATGCAAAACTGCAAAGATGGAAAATTAAACTAGAAGAATATGATTACGAAATCATATATAAAAAGGGTAATCATAATAGTAATGCGGATGCGTTAAGCAGGGTAGAAATTAAAAACGATAATAATTCTAGTTTTAAAGATTTTGAGACCAAATTCACCTATAAACAAATAATAAATTCTCCCACAATCATAGAAAAATTGGAGATCTCTTTGAATCTCCTCCGGAATTTTCTTTATGTCATTGTGTTAGTAAAGATTTAAAAATGAATTCAGGAATAGCTATTGAATTTAAACAAAGATATGGACAGGTCTCAAACCTAAACAACCAAAATCCACAAATAAATTCATTTGTTCACTTGCGAGAAAATCAAAGATACATATTTTACTTAATAACCAAAGATAAATATTACGAAAAACCTACTTACGAAAGCTTATTTAAATGCTTGGTCAATATGAAAGAATTTTGTTTGATAAATAATATTAAGAATTTAGCAATGCCAAGGTTAGGTAGCGGATTAGATAAGTTAAAATTTGAAAAAGTACGCCATATGATTAACTATGTATTCGGAAATCAATTTAATATAGAAATATACCATCTAGAAGGTAATAATTATAATAGAAATATGGAGATTGATATAAATGCCATTGAAAATGAATCCATGATTAACAATTTTGATGAAAATGACGAAAATGCAGTACAAGATTTACTAAATGATAATCAATGGGAAAAGAATATTATGACGGAAGAAGAGTTAGATTCAATTTTAGAACAATTAGACAATTCGGATACTATAAATTCAGTTAGTCAGAATAAAGAAATAGCTAATATTAAAATTTGTTCAGATATGATAGATTCAAAACCAAATCAATACTTTATTTACGAAGTACACGCACTCGCAAAACCGGTCAAAATAGAAACAATAGGTAAAATCAAACGATATCATGTTCAGATAAATAGTAATGATGAAGAAAGCATAATCAATTTTTTAAAAGAATACACAACCGAATCAAAAAAATATTATATTTATTTCGAAACTGACGCATTATTTCAGCAATTTACTAGAGTAGTTCAAAAATTATTTAATGTAAATGGACCCGAGTTAATCTATTGTACGGAAAGAAGAGAAATTCTACACGAGCAAGATATGATAGAGACAGCTATACGAAATCAGCATGAAGGTAAAACGAACCACCGAGGTATTTCCGAAACTTTAAAACCATTACAGAGAAAATATTATTTTCCTCTCATGCAAGAACACGTAGCAAAGTTCATTGCTAATTGTACAAGATGTAAAAAAAGTAAATACGAAAGAAATCCACCCAGAATTGCAATGATGTTAACGGATACACCTCACCGTCCCTTTGAAAAATTACATATAGATGTTTACACGGCAGAAAACATTAAATTTTTAACTATAGTCGATGCATTTACAAAATTAGGTCAAGCAATTGAAGTTAAATCTAAAAACGCGGTAGATATATTAAACGCTTTAATCAGTTATTTCTCATTTTACGGAACACCCGAAACAATTAGTGCAGATCAAGGTTTAGAATTTCACAATCATATAATTGAAGAATTGCTAGAATCGCATAAGATAAAAATTCATTTCACAACACCTCATCATCCCGAATCTGATGGAATAATAGAACGGTTTCACTCTACTTTAGCCGAACATATTAGGCTATTAAAAACAAAGCACAACGAACCAGTAACCACCTTAATGAAATATGCAACTATTGCCTATAATAATTCAATACATTCCAGCACAAATTTGACCCCATTAGAATTAACTTTAGGTCACACAAAGTTACGGGATCCTTACGATCTATTTTACGATAAACAAATGTACAGCGATTATCTTCAAAAACATAAAGAAAAATTAGCTTTAACTTATGATCGAGTAAATGAAAAATTAATAACGAATAAAGAAAGAGTTGCAAATACAAGAAATAAAAATATCAATAACCCCTTTTCGGAAGGACAAACGGTGTACGAAACTAGCTATAAATATAAACGAAATAAAACAGGCGAAAAATTTAATGGTCCATTTGTAATAAAAACAATGCTTCCTAATAATAAAGCGATTATACAAAGGGTTGGGAGTTCAGATAAGAACCGTGGTAGAACAGTTCACTTAAAAAATCTAAGACAACCCATTGTTACAGAAGATTCACCATCGCCCTCGTCACCGCAACCATCCACTTCGCAAAGTGTGCCGATGTAGTAGAAATAGATCAAATTTCAAATAAACAAGGATTACTTCCATTAAAATTAGGTTTAGCTCAAAATGTAGTGGATTATTGGAAATTAATACAAATATATGATTTATCTAGTTTAAGATTAGAATTAAATAAGTTAATTGATAATTACAATAAACTGAATATTTCATTTCATGAAACTAATTATGGTATTGCTTATGCAAATGAAATGTTTACTTATAGATATCTGTTAGAATATAAATTTTCACAAGTAGAAAGCAAATTCAACCAAATGTCAGTAACAAGTACGGATAAAAACAAACGTCCCACACGCGGACTGATAAATGGGTTGGGTTCGAATTGGAAGTCAATTTCGGGAAATCTTGATCAATCGGACGCTGATCGATACGATGCGGCTATTATGCAAATTAAGGAAAACGAAAATCAAGTAAAAATTATAGCGGAACAGCAACTTAGTATCACAGATAAAGCATTACACATGTTTAATGAATCAATGACTAAATTACAGCACAATCAAGTATTGCTCGAAGTCCGAATAAATGAAATTGCTAATGTAATGCAAAACGTTACCAATTTGTATTTCAATGAAATAGATAGTTTTGTCTTATTAAACACTATTTTTAATCAACTAATTGCAGCTGTAGAAATATTATTAGAAATTTTAGACAATATCGAAAATTCGATTACTTTTGCAAAATTAAATTCATTGCACCCGTCAATAATTATGCACGACGGTTTAAGAATAGAATTATCTAAAATAAAAGCTCATTTGACAAATTTAAAATTGCCATATAATTTAGAAGAGGAGGACCTCGTCAATTATTATTCAACAATAAAAATTAAAGGATATATACGTCAGGAACAAATAATATTTATTTTGGAAATTCCTTTAGTAGAATTAAATTCATATGATTACTATAAACTTTACTCCTCACCTGTGTTAAAAAATATTTATTACCAAATCATCATTCCTAAATTTTCCTACCTAATGTTGAACGACGAACAATATGGGTTAAGTGACGGCATGTGTAAACAAATAAATCAATTAAATTATCTGTGCGACGAACAAGTTACTAATTTAATAACAAAACATAATCCGTGCGAAGTTGACTTAATTAGTCTTAGTGAAAATTATAAAAATTGTGAAGTTCAGAATAGTTATATAACAAAAACCAAAATTCAAAAATTAATAAATAATAAGTGGTTGATTATTACTGTTAAAGCAACCATTGGTTCAAGTAATTGTTCAAATATTGTAGAAAAGGTAATATTAAACGGAACATAATATGTAATTACAGTTCCAAAAACTTGTAGTTTCAAAATAGATAAATTAATTTTAAGAACATATCAAAATTTAAACCCGTTTATTAAACATTTTAATATACCGACGATTGAAATTCCCGACGAAAAACATCAATTTCATATGGAAATCGATCCGATACATCTGGACGACGACGTTAATCTCGACGAAGTAAAACATTTAGAAATGCAGTTGACAAACACGCAAAGAAAATTTTCGTCAATAAAAACGGTACCTTTTCACTATAATAATATCAGTTTATATACAATTTTGATTTACATAGCAATTGTCATTTTTATTTTGTTTTTACTTTTAAAATACTATCCTAGTCTGAGAGTAAAAGTTCAAAAAGTTACAGGTCAAGAGACGATAAATCCTTTAGAGGAAATATCTTTGAAAAATTAAGTTATTCAACTGTAATTTTTCCTCTTAGGCGCGGAGGAGTTATATTTTAATTAATCTTAGTATATATTTTATTACCACGTGTGAACGTACTATGTAATTAGAATATTGTAACCTTTAATCATATCATAATTCTAACTATGCATTGTATTAGATAAGCAAATTCTTGTAAAGCTGACAAGTTTTCTTCAAACAACTTGCCAACTATTACAAGTCAGTCTGTATTATAGATTCGAAAAGTGTCGTAACTTCCTAAATGACAATTTTTAGGTTTCGATTGATTCTTACAGTATATACTATATAGTATTTAACCGCTCTTTTCAATGGTATCAAAACCTGAAATTTGTCATTTTAGAAGTTGCGACACTTGCCATCTCAGGGTGCGGTATTATAGATTGGAAATTAATGTCTAATTTTATTTTGGTAGCCGCAGTGGCTATTTTTAACTCTCCAGTACCAGAGCTGAAAGTAATTCAATTAAAAGGCTTGAAAAAAGTAATTCAATTACTCAAAAGTAATTCAATTACTTTAATTGAATTACTTTTAAAATGAACCTAATGTATTTGGCATTTGAATTACTTTAATAAAGTATTTGAGTATTTGGTAATTGGGTTTCAGATCTTACTTCGGTAATTGAATTACTTTCTCGGTAATTGAATTCCTTTTTAGTAATTGAATTACTTTATTCAAGTCTTTTACTTGTCTGTCTGTAATATAACAACAAAAATAATAAAAAGGGCATTAAAATTTTAAATATCAAAAAATTTGGTATTAATAAAAGCTAATTCCAAAAAAGATAATTAACTTTTTTAAATTAGTTTTTTTAATAATTAAATAATTTTTTAATAAATAATAAATAATATAATAATTTTTTGATGTTTACCTTAATATAATGTGGATTTTGAAATATTTGAAGTAATTAAATACTTTAAATTACTAATTATTTTAGATGATTAAAGTTCTTTGAGTAATTGAATTACTTTGGGTAATTGAATTACTTTTTTGTTACATTGAGTAATTGAATTACTTTTTCTTATTAGAGTAATTTAGTAATTGACATGCCAATAACTTTTAAGAAAATTTGGTATTTGGTAAATCAAGTACTTTTAACATCAACAAAGTATTTGGTAATTGGTAATTGAATTACTTTTGCCGAGTGCTTTGTACAGCTCTGTCCAGTACTAACATATTTTTTATAACACGAGTACTAACGTCGGTCTGTGAGACCAATTCTAGTTTTTAATTTTTTTAACGCTTAATAAATAAAATTATTATTTCAATAAAGATAAAGCTTACGAATCCGTTATTATTAGTGCATATTATGATGTCATTACACCTGCATCACTCGGATTTGGCGCCAAGCACTGGCGATCTTGCATAATTGCACTTTCAGGTAGATTATTTTTCAAATGATTAACGTCTTTATAAAGCCATTTACAGTAGAACCCGTATAACTCGACACAAACGGGACCCATTTCCTGTCGAGGTAAGGGGACTGTCGAGGTAAAGGGGTCGGTTTAAATATCATAACAAAACGTGATTACGTGCCTTTGAAGCTGCTTACATATCGCGTTACTCTTGATTATGATAAGTTAATATCAATTTATTTGCACTATTTAATTAGATTAATACAAATTAAGTTTTATAAACGTATTGTTTTACTCCTTGATAATATTTAGATCAACGAAAAAGTACATTCCGTACATTCCTTAGAAAAAATTTACGTTTTCCACTTTATATTTGTAATTAATTAAACAAGAAGTTAAAACAACCAAAACAAATAAAAAGTCCCAAAATAACTAATATTTCAATTTTTATAAAATTAAATTACACGGAATATGATATTGCACTTGCTTGCATTCTAACACAGATCAAACACATCAGTATGCGAGTTTTATTAATGCGACTTGCATTAATGGATCCTAACTGCTGACGTACAATTATTCATACGAGTTTATTTATTACAATAATAATAAAATATTTCCACCCTAATCATAAAAATTTGTATTTTGTGATGCGTTTGATGCATTTTATGAGTGGAATAATCTTTTTCAAATTTAAATTACATACGATTTATGTTTAATTACAGTTACTCACATAAATATTCGGACACTCTTATGTTAACAATGTTAATTGGACGTTTTCAAGACTTTTTTTTTATATAAAAATCGCTTTTACAGCAAAATTTTGTAGACATTTTTTGTTGGAAATTTCATTGCCTTAAATTTTGTTTATATACATTTTTCTATTTTGTTGCACCGTTTCCGACTGACAGCGACTTAAACAAGACTCGGTAAAATCCAAAAAATATTATCATCTATATCTCGGAAACGGTGCGACCAAATAGAAAAATGTATATAAACAAAACTGTAGAGAATGAAATTTACAAGAAAAAATTTCATATTCATATTTTTATTATGATGCAATGATTTTATTATTATTATGATTGAATTGAAATCAGTTTTCAAAGGAAAATCGTTACGCCAAATTGAAAAATTTGCTGACAGAATACATTTCACTATACATTTTGTTTTAATATTTATAATTATAAATATAATAGAACCCTTCACAATAAACCTGGTTGTTGCCTTAAAATATTGCTAAAGGATTTCAAAATTAATTATTAAATTATTACTAGGTGTACGCTTTATTTTGAAAGTAACTGTATATGTACATATGTATAATATGCTACCCGTTTTCACGTATCTATTAAATACCAAACCTAATTTGTACCTTGCAATATTTGTACATAACACCCTATTATTGCATAGCATATTAATGCGAGCTTAAATTTTGTTGGGACACCGGGGCTTATTTTATTTAAAACTTTGCGTCCTTGTAGCAAAGAACAACGATTTGTATATTAAATGCTTTCTTCGCTCTTATTGTCGAGCCAAGTGCATTGCTAGCTTTATTGCACTTCTCAACATGAACACCACGATAAGAATCATGCATTTTCTAATATCTGCTTAGCTAGCATCCCGACTGGAATCGCTTATCACTGCTCCAGTATAAATAGTAGTGTTTTAAATTTTAATTTACAATTTTATTAATTTTTTTGACTTTTTAGAAGATTATGATCAAGGGATTAGGAGATTGGAAAGATCATTCAAAACAAACAAATTAACACTTCGGAAGACAGTGAATCGCAATTAATAAAAAGTAAAAACCCCATTGTACTAAAATCTTCGGCTGTTACTAAAGCTTTGTCTACGTCGCGACCATTATTTAAAAAAAAAACTTTAAGGTTGGCGTCACGCCTATGTTAAATATATGGACGATATGGTGTCATTGTATTTGCTTAGGAAGAAAAAGTAAGAACTTTTAGAAACCAAATTTGGAACCATTTAAAAGCTAAAAGTTGGCTCTCGGACCCTAGCTAGTTTTTATTACGATCAGAACATCGCAAATATTAAAATTTTTGCTGTTAAATTTACAATTTTTTTAACCACAAATGTAGCCATTTAATAATTTTTATAAACATTACTTTAATAAATAGAAGTATAAAAAGTAGATCACATCCAGCACACATGTTCCATCTAACTTGAAAAAAATTTTGGTAGCATTATATGCATTTTTGTAGAAACTAGAGCAAATATAAATTGATAGTACAATATTTCTTCTTATGGCGAATTTACTTGAAATATTTGATAGAAATCTGCCGTATTACAAGAAAAAAAATTAAATTTTATTGTGTAATAGTTTGTCTATTTCGTCAGCAACGGCGCTGATTATAAATGCTACCAATGGTTTTAAACTTTGCTAATTGCATAATACATCAACGATAATACTAGCAAGTAAAATAAGAATCATTCATAATATATGTGTGTGGGAAGGGGAAGCTGATTGGGCGTTATCGTACGACTGTATACGTTATTAAGGGTCAACCGTATACTATTTTTATAATATTAAATATTATGCTATATAAATAGTACAGTGCTTTCTTGAAATTATTTTGACTTCTGTGGACACGTCAGGCTTAAAGGCTGAAACTTTCAAAAATGAAGGGTTAGATACCATATATTCATAATCCGAAGGTAATCAAAAATTAGAACCCGTAAAAGGGCGCTATTAAAAAAAGAGACAAGATCATTAACAGAAAGCTAATAAAATGTGAATTATTTTGATATTATTATAATTTGAAATAATTTTTGTACGAAATCCATTTCTTTTTATGTTTGAAAACTGTAAATTGTTAAGTCGCTTATAAAGAATAAAAATTTTTTAACTACCGCTAATCACTCACAAACGTTTATTTGTCCCTGATATACCGGACAAACAATCAGCCGCCAAAAAGAGGACCTGTCCGGGAACAACCGGACGCTTGGTAACCCTATTTATATTATAAATAAAAATTGTATAATATTATTAAATTTTTGTGAAGTTCAATTCAAGCTCTTATGCTAAGTCAGTCAATTTAATTGTGTATGTGGATGAATATAATATGATGCATTACATCATCACATGATAAAACTTGACGATTTTTATGTTGCGCAGGTCAGTGTTCATAGCGAGATAATAAATTACATGATAAAATAATAACACAGGTAATTAAATATTAGTAGATTCTCGGGTGTAAGGGAAGGGGATGAAATAAAACAACACTGTTATCGGCCGACTAGTTTTTAGGGAAAGAACTTTCAATATTCAGGTAATTAAATATTTCTGTTAAATTTACAGATAATACCCCATGGTCAAGGTGGACTCTGGACATAATGCATTATTGTTTAATTATAACTAGAGCTCGGGTTTTATGCATTTGCATGTTTTTTAATATTGATATGCCAACAAATTCGTTTTGAAATCTAGACGAATTCGGCAAAAGTGAATCCAAAAATCCGGTTTTCAAAATGCATATTTTGCATATTTTCAACGTTTGGTGCATATTTAAAGAAATGTTGCATATTTGTGCATATTTGGACCACTTTTGGTGGTTTTTGAAAGATTTTAATAAAGAAAATAAAAATTATTATTATGAGGTGTTGTACCCATTTATGTGGGAACGATGGAAGGGGCTGTTACCCGCGCCACCAGCATAGGGAGACCGGGATGGGACGTTTCGGCGCAGCCGGTTCGGCGCGAAGACGTTTCGGCGCGAAGACGTTTCGGCGCGAAGCCGTTTCGGCGCGAAGACGTTTCGGCGCGAAGACGTTTCGGCGCGAAGACGGTTCGGCGCGAGCCGATTCGGCGCGAAGACTTTTCGGCGCGAGAATAAAATATTTTAAAATTTTTGATCTACTTTAAATTGATACATTAATACAATAAATAATATAAATAATAAATTTATTAAAACTATAATATACATGTATAGAAAATAGGTTAATGCCCTGGGTTAATGTAACTACTGTGTTACCAATTCATTTTATTTAATTTTATTGGCTTTCGAGTTATGAATTAAAGTAAGTAAAAAAATATTTAAAAAATTGAGATTTTTCTTTTGATCGCAGTCGGCTATCAAAAAGCCTGCATGCACATTTTTCAATAATCAAACTTAACAATAAATAATATCAACTTAAAATTATTAACAATTAAAAATATACAGGACGATTAAAATTTACAACACAAAACCCATTTACAAAATTTAAACAACCATCATTATTATAATTATTTTGAACATGACAATATATTATTTATCTATTAATGTTTACATTTTTCCACATTATTTTTCTTTTTATTTCTTTTTAAAATATTTTATTCTCGCGCCGAAAAGTCTTTGCGCCGAATCGGCTCGCGCCGAACCGGCTCGCGCCGAACCGTCTTTGCGCCGAACCGTCTTCGCGCCGAAACGTCTTCGCGCCGAAACGTCTTCGCGCCGAAACGTCTTCGCGCCGAAACGTCTTCGCGCCGAACCGGCTGCGCCGAACCGGCTGCGCCGAATCGGCTGCGCCGAAACGTCGTAGACCGTAGGGAGACAGTCGGCTTGTGGTGATCGACCCTGACGTACGACAAAGGCTATATCGTGTTCAATTACATTATTTATAACTTGTGTTTATTAATTAGTTTATTATATCGTTTCAATTTAAGTGTGTTTCATTTAAGAGAAAACTCCTAGAACTATAATACGAGTACTAACCCCACATTTATATCCAAGTTCTAATATGCCCCAATAACTTCAGTAGACGTCGAACTACAATACATAGTACGTCGTAATACAAATATGTATTATCAAATCAAAGACAATCATTTTTGATTGACAATTTGTAAAAACATTTAGTTGTAAATATTTACCATATTATTAAAAATTAAAATGAATTAAAATTTTTTTAAAGTAATAATTTGAAAATAAAATTTATTTTTAAAATTATTATTTTTTACGAATCTAAAATAATTTATAAAAATTATAAAAACATTTTTTTAGTTTGCATATCGATGCATATATTACCTTTTTTCATCAATTTTAGTGCATATTTTACAGAAATTCGGTGCATATATATGCGCATATTTTCAAGTATTTTGGTGCTATAATCCGAGCTCTAATTATAAACAATCGGTTTATTAAAACAGAGTTTTATTCAACAAAAACTATTAATTATAAATAAAAATTCGTTAAAAAATATTATTTTTAAGTTAATAATTACTCAATATTAGGAAAACATAATATAGAGTTATAAAAATTATTAAAACTTTAATATTATGAACTGATATAATAATTCATCGTCAAGTATGTATAATATTATAATCACTGCAATAAGCACATGGTATAATTATTATTACCATGCATTTCTATTTTGAGAAACAAGATAAAACTAGCTAAGTTTCAATTAATTCTTGGTAAGTAGCAAAGAAAAAATAGTTCAGCTTTTATAAACAGGGCACCGCCACTTTCTTTTTAATTATTCTGAAATAAAGTGCGAGGTGATCGCCCACGCTAGTGACGGCCCCCTTAAGACAAATTAAAGAAAAAGTATATGTATATGCCAGAGGAAGATGATGAATCTCATGACGAAGAAAGAATCAGCAACAATGATGAAAGAGATGAGAGTGAGAACACTAATGATAAAACATTTGAGTCGGAAACACCATCACGTCCGAATTCTAATAAAGGTAATTTATAATTGTTAATCAATAAATTATAATTGTGTGAGTAAAAATTAGATAATTGTCCGCCCTCACTTCATTCAGATATAATTTGATTAATTGAAAAATAATTTTGTTTAAGAAGACCATATTAAAAAAAAAACATTCTTTACCAATGCCAGCATTGTTGATGAAATTAAAATAAAAAAAAGTTAAATTATTTGCAAAAAAGGTAACTCAAAAATTTCCAGTAGATACTCAAATTAAAATTTAATCTATTAAAAAATTAATTTTATTCAACAAATTCATTCAACACTAGCTTCAGCAGATTTATCGGAAGTCGTCAGCGATTTAAAAAAATTTTTCCAATCGGAGATGTATAAGATGAAGCGAAGCAACATGTACGAACTACGTCAAAGTCTGGATGAAATAAAGGCAATAGCTGCGACTCAAAGTCCTGATGATCCTAATCGACCGCATTATTGGCAAGTTCTTGGGGCAGACTTACCATTTGATGATATTGATCAATTTTTAAATTTTGAAACAAATTTAATATCGGATGTTCCCAAACAAAATGCGTTGGTATGTACTATATTATTACTTGCAGAATAAGCATACACTATTTATTCGACTTTATTTTGTATTATTTAAATATTAATTTATTTTATAATTTATAGAAAGATGTTTTTCGATTGGCTACCGCTGGATCAAATAATTATATTAACGATGTTGCCTCAATCGTTAAAAAAATAATTACGAAAACGGTTCAACTCGAATACAGCGGATGTGGAAGAAAGGTTTTGGGGACGGGGAAACGGAGCTTCCAGGATACGCAAGTATTCAAATTCATGAGTGGTAAGTCGATATTGTTGAAAAGAGGAATTTTTACTTTAAATAATACTATTTTAAATTCTTCTAATTGAATTATCGTTATAATTTCAGAGTTTCTGATTTTGAAATACGAGAAAAGTGGGGAGAAGCTAAAAGTACTTACAGCTGTAAGTAACTTTTTATCCGGCGCAAAAGATAGAGAAGGTGGCCGGGCACAGCGCCAAAAACAGGGGCACATTAATAAACCCTAAACAATTTATTTATAATTTTAAAATACTGTAGTATTAATAAATTAACATTATACTCTGTACTATATCTATAACATTACCTCTACATTTATATTATTATTAAATAAATATTCAAAGTGAATTTATTTTATGAAATTCGTAAACAAATACTAATTAACTTTAAACATATTTTTATGTTTGGTCCTATCATTTATCCTTATAAGCACGGTTCAATCTGATACTTCACGTTTGTTCAACCTTGGTTCGATCTTGTATTCCAAGCTTGGCCCAATTTCGCAAACCATCGTTGGATCATCTCTGGTATAACTAGGAAATGATAACTGGGGGCTAAGCCTGGTAAACACTACGGGCCCAATCCTGTATATCAAGTTAGACCCGATTTTGTATCCCAAGCTTGGACCATGTCTTCTACGCCAGCCTTGGGCTATCTTTGGTAGAACTAGGAAATGATAATTGGGGGCCAAGACACGACTGGGCCAAGCTTGTATTCGAAGCTCGGCCCAATCTTGTATCTAAAGTTAGGCCCGATCTTGTATCCCAAGCTTGGCCCAGTCTTGTACGCCAGCCTTGGGCCATCTTTGGTAGAACTAGGGAATGATGATTGGGGGCCAAACCTGGCAGACACGACTGGGCCAAGCTTGTATTCGAAGCTTCGCCCAATCTTGTATCTCAAGTTTGGCCCGATCTTGAGAAAACGAAAATTCTCTCCGGATTCCTCGTGGATTGCGCAGGACTAAAAAGTGTCAACATTAAATTTTATTTGCCGCCTTTTTAACCAAACTTTAGAACTTTGTTACTTGCGTTCAAATCTGCTTGTGTTATTATAACCTCTCGTACTACAGTGAAATTTTTTTATTGTTTCTATAACTATAAAAACAAATAGCAATCTTTATTGCTACTATACAAATAGCTTGTTTGTAGTAAAATTATTATTTTCATTGTATTTATAACTATTAAACAATATTTATTGTTCCTATACAAATTTAACAAAAACTTTATATAGGCATTAATTGTATACTATTTTTGTGTGTTTCAGATTGTTTTAGGTATTTATAGGTAAACCCTGACGACAGGTACGATGAAGAGGTGAGTTTATTTTTACATATACATAATGAAAGCTTTAAAGTTGAAGCAAGAATAATTATTTTATAATTCTTTCTTTTAGCACTACTTGTCCTCATTGCTTCAAAAATTATAACAACACCTCTGCAAAAAATAAGCATATAAGGAAGATTCATCCAACCGAAGTACAAATTCTAAATAAAGCCAGTCATATATATTGTCCACTATGTACCGATAAAGAAAAGCAAGGCATGGCTAGTTGTATTGCATTAGTTAAACATTTTAGAGACCAACACAATGTAGTTATGGAAGAGGAAAATTTAACATTCTTGAGCCTCGAAGATTTTGAAAATTGGATGAAATTAGAATACAGAAATGTTGATTACATCAAGGATAGAACATGGAAGGAAAGCTGCAAGACTGTAAAGAATTATAACTGTAATCGTAGCAATACAGTTGGTTAGTACTTGAAATAATATAGTTGAACTGCGATGATGATAATAATTATTATTTCATTGCAGCATTTAAAAGTAATTGCACCAAATATTTAATGAAGAAAGGAGGCAGTATTAAAATTAATGGTGTTTGTCCTTCAAGGATAACGGCACAATTTTACATTGAAGGTAACTTGCTCTCATATTTTAATATTTTATTATTTACTATTTATATTTAGGTAAAGTCGAAGTTCGTTTCATTAAAACACATGTTGGTCATGAAAATGAACTTCGAACCCGACGTTTGACACCTGAAGAACAAAACGAAATTGGCGAAAAATTGAGGGCTGGTGTATCGTTGGATAGAATTGTAAGAGACGCTCAAAAAGTAAAAAATGGCAAAATGGAACGAATAAATTTATTGCGAGTAGATGACCTAAAATATCAAAGAAAAAAAAATGGAATTAGAATAAAAAGAGACGCAAACGATGCTATAGCTACATCTATTAAAGTACAGGAATGGAATTCGGATGGCAAGAATTATGCATTTTTATTTAAAAATATTGGTAATTATAACAAATTATACTCTCGCCTAATGTTTGTATACTTGTAAAGGTTTTTGTTGGGGGTGGGGGGTGTATGAGGTGGAACTTCTTTTTATCTTTCTAATAATGTATGTAATTGGATTGTGTAGTGGTGTTGGGCTAAACAATTTATTAAATTAGATTGGTGATGGTTTTTCGTAGGTGATTCACATCCAGTACTTAAAAAAACAGATTTTGCCTTAGGATTTATGAACAACACAATGGAACGGAAGCTAAAGCAATTCAGTCGTATAATTTGTATGGACGGAACCCACTGTACAAATTATAAAAAATATGATCTAACTGTTATGATGGTGAAAGATCATGAAAACATGGGTTTCCCTGTAGCCTTCTTTTTATCGAACAGGTAAAGTATAGATACTTAAATATTTTAAACTATAATACGTAAATTATTAGCCTCAAAGACTTAAGAAACACAACAACTACTCTTGAGAACTGTTTTCAAAAATACTAGAATTTTGTTGAAAAAGATATTATTAATTTACTAATTTTAATTATGTTAATTTAAAAGAAAATTTATGTTTGTAATTTTATCTGTAATATAATTTGTAATTATATTGATAGGCAAGATCGCATTATTCAAGAGGTATTTTTAAAGGCATTAAAGGATCGCATTGGAGAAGAAATTATGCCAGAATATTTTATGAGCGATGGCGACTCAAAATACCACGAAGCATGGAAAACAATTATGGGCAATTCACCAAGGAGACTATTGTGTACGTGGCATGTTTTAAAAATTGGAATCAACGAGGAAAACCAAAAATTAACAACAAATCAATTCAATCGAATATGGGAAAGGACTTGAGAGAGATTATGACGGCCACCAAAGAAGATCGTTTTATAGCCTTGAAGAATGCTTACTTGAAGAAACTTGAAGACGAAAATGAAGTTCAATTTTTAAATTATCTTCAAAAGTTAGAATTATTACTTTTGAACAAAATCTAAAATATTCAATTTTATATCTCAAAATGTTATTTTACATAACGTTTTTTTATTCTGTTGTTTTTAGAATGTATTTTAAAGACGAAGAAACGGAGAAAAAGTGGGCATACTGTTATCGACTCCATGCTGATATTAATACAAACATGGCACTGGAAAGTTTTAACAACTTTTTAAAAAGTAATAATAAGTATATTTAATAATAATAATTATAATACAGTATATTACCTATATCAATTATTATTTAGTAAACAACTTCCAACAAAGGCTATAGCCGGGTAAGCATGGGGAAATGGCCCTTACACCGATTTGGCTAATTTTTTTTTAGATATTCCTTTCAAAGCACTATTAAATTTTCCAAAATATTAGATCTTAAATGTTGATAGTTTCTTAGAAAAAAATTATTTTCGAAATTTAGAAAAGAATTTTTTTCTCAGAAAGTATTATTGAAAATTGAATGATTTTGGAATATGTTATAGAGGTACTTAAGACCTATAAGTGGTAATTTTTTTATGGTATTAGCTCCACATCAAATAGGAAAAAAACGGGAAAAAAGTTTTCAAAAATTAAAAAAATTAAATTTTGGCCGTACAACAATCACCAAATTTTTGTCAAATATTCCTTTTATATGCCCTTACAACATATATTAATTTCAAAATTTTACGAAGGGTATAACATATTGATATTTATAAAAGTTCTTACCTAGATGCACCGGACAGCATCGATTGTCGTAATAATAATTTAATAAAGAAATAGAAAATACTAACTAATTATTTAAGTAACTAATGGTTATCACTATCGCCTTTAATGATTTTCACTGATGTGTTTATATTTTTAAATTAGTTCATTAGGATTTCAGCAGGTTTTATTATTTTTGCACAATATCTTGCATAGCATAAATAATATCAACAATCACCAAATCATGTATGTCCTACATAGGAAATACTGTAAAAAGCAATGATATGATTTTCTCGAGATATGCGTGAATTTAGTGAAGTTAGTGAATTTGCAAATATTGCCGTTTTTGTAGAAAGGATATTATTACAGCAGTATTTGTATTAATAAATAAAATACAATTTCACAAACGTGCTATTGTGAACTTTTATAAATATCAATGTGTTATTATACTGTTCTTAAAATTTTAAAATAAACTAATATATGGTATATGAGCATATGAAAGGAATATTTGACAAAAATTCGGTGGTTGTTGATATTATTTATGCTATGCAAGATATTGTGCAAAAATAATAGAACCTCTGAAATCCTAACGGACTAATTTAAAAATTCAAACATATCAGAGAATATCATTAAAGGCGATAGTGATAACCATTAGTTACTTAAATGATTAGTTATATAATTGCAATTAAATGGTATTTTCTATTTCTTTATTATGATTATTACGACAATCGATGCTGGCCGGTGCATCTAGGTAAGAACTTTTATAAATATCAATATGTTATACCGTAAAATTTTGAAATTAATATATGTTATAAGGGCATATAAAAGGAATATTTGACAAAAATTTGGTGATTGTTGTACGGCCAAAATTTAATTTTTTTAATTTTTGAAAACTTTTTTCCCGTTTTTTTCCTATTTGATGTGGAGCTAATACCACAAAAAAAATACCACTTATAGGTCTTAAGTACCTATATAACATATTCCAAAATCATTCAATTTGCAATAATAATTTCTGAGAAAAAAATTCTTTTCTAAATTTCGAAAATAATTTTTTTCTAAGAAACTATCAACATTTAGGATCTAATATTTTGAGAAATGTAATGGTGCTTTGAAAGGAATATCTAAAAAAAAATGAGCCAAATCGGTGTAAGGGCCATTTCCCCATACTTACCCGGCTATAGCCTTTAACAGTGCAAGTTTTTATATGGTTTTATATACTATTTTAAATATGGTTCTTTTTAAATTTAAATATAAATAATAATGTTTAATGATTGTTATTAATTTACTTATATGTTTATATGTTTATTCTTAATTTTTAAAGAATTACTAACTCGCAATGCAACCAGTTCAATAGAAAGATTATGTGATGCCTTCGATGATGCAGTGAATAGAAAAATGTGGAAGACAATTGCTAATATGGAACGTCCTAATTCAAATAGTTATCACGACCGACAAATTGCCAAGGCACACAAGAAAGCGGAACAACGAAATTTAAATGACGATGTGAAGATGATAGAATTTGGAAAATTTCAGGTAAGATCTTCAACACCAGGTGAGAACTTTTATTCGGTTGTGTATGGCGAGGTTGGTACATGTAGTTGTGTGAGTTTATTGTGTAGGGTATGTCACATTTGCAAGCATAAGTATGTATGTGAGTGTCCGGAGTATGCAGTGAAAAATGTCATGTGCAAGCATGTACACATGGTGTCTTTGTATGAAAGAAGCGTGCTTGCGGAATCTGTTTTAGATGAAGAGGCAGAAAATGAAGAATCAGAGAATTTTTGTACTAAAGAAACAAGTGAAGAAAAATTAAAATTACGAGAAGCTGCAAATGAATTCTTAGAAGAAAGATGTCAAGATTTGGACAATAAAGATAATGTTGAAGAAAATGTTATGGACGTTGAAACTTATAAAGATATTTTTTTTTAAAACTTAGCCTACACTATTAAATTAGATCTCTCAGATTTCAAGAAACTTGCTGCTCAATGGACATTAGATGTTAAGAAATTTCAAGGAAATACTTTCACAAAGAGAAAAATGGAGAAGCAAACATATTATCCTCAACCGCAAAAGAAGCAAAGAAAAGAGTAGATAGTATCCTTTTTATTTTCCATAATATGTATTTTATTTTATGATTTTTGGCATTTTTTAATGTCGGTTTCAGATGAGACTCGAAAAAATTCCTACTCCGGCCTCCACGTGGCGAGTCTCGGTAATGCAATATAAATTTTCTGATGCCAAGTGAAGAGAACTTGAGTCTGAAACTGGTTAATTTCATTTTCTACTGTAAACGTCTTTTGTACTGTTTAAGATAAAATTATTCTTCACCTCATACTACGATTCCAGTAGATGAATTTATGTTATAAATCATATTTACAAAAAACATTGTTTTATATAACTTAATTACTTAATGCCCATTGCAAAAGATACGTAATAGACTTCACGTTCAGTAGAAAACAAAATTAGACTTATGTCCTTTTTATTTGGCACGAAAGAATTATTGTAGCTAACAGGAGAGGTTTGCTAAGAAGTAAAATACTTACTTTTATAAAAAATTCTATGATAACAAAAGTCGAATAGTTTGTGAATTGTTGTAAATAAATACTGTCAGTTGTAAATAAATTATCGATCTCTTGATATGTCTAGTTTTTGTTTATTTTAATACAGTAGTATCAGGCAATTACCAATCTTAACAAACTTTTGCTTATATGAATGTAACGTACTTGTGAACGTACTGGTAAACTGAGGAAACATTGGCCCAGGTAACTAGAAAGTCAAAATTAATCGTGTTGTATTTGCTCAACAACACGGGGCTGAAAATCTCAAGTGTATTATAAAATACAATCTTTTATTCAAGATGAGACTTAAAAGACACATTTATTGTGAACAAAGATAAGATCGTTGTTCTCTTTGATTTGTAATTAGTTGAATGCGCTGATTTAAAATTATATTTTATATAAATAAAACTACCTAACAATGATATAATTACGATTATACCAAAATTATGATATTTGTAGTGTACCAATGAATATTTTTATATAATTACAAATACTAAAAGGCAAATTAAAATTTGACTAAAATGAAAACAAACTGTTTTTTCGAGAAGACAAATTAACTTCAAATTAATGTCAACAAATGATACAAATGATAAGACCAAACAACAGCAGGCGCATTTAGAATGGCTCAGGGGAGAGTTGAACAGGAGGGTCGATGGTGGTGAGGAAGGCATCACAATTAAGTACGTTCGGGGCTCTCCATCCATAGTTGAAATACAAAAAAACTAAGTAAAACCAGCATATTCGATTTTCTTTTATTTTATACAAACATTGCATCTCTTATGGCCAAGCTTAACGAATTTAGAACTCTTATTAGTCATTTTAACCCCTCCATTTTTTGTTTAACTGAAACATGGTTAAGACCAGAGATTCCCGGTTTTCACGTTTACAGATGTGATTGCAACTCAAGAGGTGCGGGTGTCTGCCTGTATATTAATACATCGTCATTTCTGTCCTTCAGCATTGCACCTCTGCAGTTTGATAGTCCGGGGGTGGAATCTGTTGCTATTAGGATTTCATACCGCAATTTTAGTCTCATTGTACTGGTGTTGTATCGTCCTCCCGACACTGAACGCATTAACGATGCCTTGCTTATCTCCGCTATTGAAAATTTACATTCTTCCTCACGCACTAATATTATCATAATGGGTGACTTTAATTTGCCCAGATTGGCTAATTTAAACCAAACTTTTGACGATGAAGCGTCCGACGCAACGTCTCTTTTTAACAATATGATATGCAATTTCAATTTAAATCAGCACATTAAACAGTTTACACGATACCGTGAGGGTCAAGAACCATCTATCCTTGATTTGATCTTGACAGACTATCGTAACTTGTTGTCATCTATAGATTTTCACTCTCCTGTTGGTAAGTCGGATCATGTGGTATTATCCTCAAGACTGCAGATTACTATGCCGCCACAAAATAATGTTACATTCTTAACTTATTGAGCTTATTGAGAAAAAGAAGCACCTGTGGCAGAGATACACCCGAAACAGAAAACCCGAAAACTTTGCACGTCATCGTAATTTTTCTAATGCCCTTATCGCCAAGTTGTCATCTACTAGAAGAAATTATGAAGAGAATCTCATCCTTGAGGGCGGTTCAAAGAAATTTTACAAGTATATTAGGTCCTCACTGTCTTCCAAAGTAGCTATTCCACGATTAATGCGACCGGATGGCAATATATGTAGCAACGATCTAGAAACTGCCAATCTTCTTTGTGAAAAATTCGTGTCGTCTTTTGTGCAGGAACCTAAACGGGCCCCTCCAGCAAATTAATTGTCCTCGCTCTCCCGGAGCTCTTTCAATGATTCATTTCCCACCAGATCGAGTCAAAAAATGTATTGATGGATTGAAGAGTGAGACATCTCCTGGCTTGGACGGTCTCTCTGCTAGTTTACTGAAACACTGTCGAGATACCATTTCTTTGCCCTTGTCGATTATTATGGAGAACTCGTTTGCTGATTGTGAGCTTCCGGATATTTGGCGCCTATCTTCTGTAACTCCGATTTTCAAGAAAGGTAATAAGCTTGATGCCGACAATTATCTTCCAATCAGCCTTACCCCAATAGCGGCCAAATTGATGGAAACTATAATTGCTGAAGATATGATGCAATTCTTTACTGACTACAAAGTAATACCTAAGTCGCAGCACGGGTTCCTACCGGGTCACTCCGTCATGACTAACTTGCTGATCTGTATAAACGACTGGAGTTCTCGTCTCGATCATAACATCCCAGTGGATGTGATCTATTTGGATTTCTCGAGAGCCTTTGATAGAGTACCCAAAAGAAGACTGCTAAAGAAATTGGCGCATTTTGGTGTTTGTGGGAAGTTGTTGCGGTGGTTGTCCGCATTCCTTAGCAACCGCGACTTTAGGGTTCGAGTTGGGCAGACGTTTTCTCGCGATGCTCCAGTTCTTAGTGGTGTTCCTCAGGGATCGGTGCTTGGTCCATTGCTGTTTCTTATTTACTGTGCTGATTTACCATCCTTGATCTTATCCTTGATTTCCTCTTATGCCGACGACACCAAAATTTACAACAATCCTTTGACCTCCCATGATATTCTGCAAGACGATTTGGATAGAGTGATGCTATGGTGCTCCGAGTGGCTGTTTCCTTTGAATATCGAAAAAAGTGTTATAATGCACCTCGGCAAGAACAATCCGCGTTTGGAATACACCGTTGGCGGTTC
Organism: Cantharis rufa; assembly: GCA_947369205.1. NCBI lineage: Eukaryota > Metazoa > Arthropoda > Insecta > Coleoptera > Cantharidae > Cantharis > Cantharis rufa. Next base: position 13,979,899 of record OX376309.1, on the reverse strand, counting down.
GATTTTGAAGGTTGTAGAGTCACACAACGATCTCGGTATGACAATAACAAGTAATCTTTCTTGGAGTAGTCACATAAACAAAATATGCAGCAAAGCTAAAACCATGATGTATCTTCTCGCTAAGTGCTTTGAAAGGCCCAGTCCTGCTGTAGTCAAGAAAATGTACATTACCTATATTCGACCTCATCTCGAGTTCGCTGGTCCAGTATGGTGTGCTGAGTTGGTGCGTGATGTTAACTTACTTGAATCTGTGCAGAGAGCGGCGACGCGATTGGCTTACCCTTATCAAAACAGACCACCTTATGAAGAACGATTACGTATTTTTGACTTGATGCCCTTTCACCTCCGGCGTTTGAGGGGAGATTTGATAATTGCGTTCCGAGCACTTAACCACTTTTTTCCATTGGATATGTCTCACCTTTTTGCACTCAACGTGGATGAACGCTTGCGTGGACATCGTTTAAAGTTACTTCGCGAGAAGTTCAGGAGCAGAACCAGGGAGCACTTCTTGTCAAATCGAATTTTTGGTGTCTGGAATGGTCTTCCTGATGACGTGGTGGCGGCTTCATCTGTAAACGCTTTCAAGAATCGTTTAGATCTTCTGGGTCTTTCGTGATGGAATTGGTTCGGTGCATCTGTTTGTTGTTGTTTGAGTTGCATTGCCTGTTAATTTTGAACGTTTGCTTTTGTATTTTTATTTTTATTTGTTGATTTATTGAATTAATTTGATTTAATTTAAAATGATTTGTTAATTTAGTTCACTCAATTGAATTACATCGCACTGTGTACATATTTTGGTAATTTATAGAGTTCATAGGATTCATCCTCAACTCTCTCAATACTGAATAATAATAATAATAATAATAAATTTTGACAGGTAAAAAATTCTAAAGTTAACGCTAGATGTCGCTACAATACATGCGGAATCTGGAGAGAATTTTCGTCTTCTCCGATCTTGTTCCCCAAGCTTGGCCAAGTCTTGTACGCCAGCGTTGGGCCATCTCTGATAGAACTAGGAAATGATAATTGGGGGCCAAGCCTGGCAGACACGACTGGGCCAAGCTTGTATTCGAAGCTTGGCCCAATCTTGTATTTCAAGCTTGGCCCGGTCCTGATAGCCAGACTTGACCCACAATTATCATTCCCTAGTTATACCGGAGATGGCCCAAGGCTGGGGTACAAGCATGGACCAAGGTAACACAGAGTAGTGCCAAGCTTGTGCCAAGGCTGGGCCCGTAGTCATTTCCTACCTGGGTACTGGAAATTAAGTGTCCATATACTACACGAAACAGTGACATTAATTCACTTTATTTTTTTTTCACTTTATTTATTCTAAAAAAATTTAATTTTTTAGAAAAAGATGGTTCCTTGAAACGAAATCATAATTATTTCTTCCAAATTCAAGATCTACTATAGAAATTTGTAATAGGCGTTGGTGTCATTTATTTATTTTCAATTTTACTGATACACGTATTATAGCAGTCAAAAGAATACCACATTTTTGGAAAACGATTATGTTCCCTAAATTAAAAGCTGATCTGTTTAACATGCTACCCAAAATTGTCGGTCCTAAATCTGTTTATTCTCAAAAAGAAGTGAAATGGTGTACCTTGAATGATATAGCATTCTTCGAAAATGGTCTGGTAAAAGATTCTGCATATTATGTAAATGTATCAGAAAATAGGCATTATACTGTAAAAATTGGTTTTCTAGTTTTGTCATAGATATTTTACTTAATTTAATTGGCTTTCAAAAATTTTCTATCATTCCATCCGAAATATCTACCATCATTTTTCATGCTCATAAGACTCAATTTAATGATCAATTTTTAAATAATATTAATTTATCTTTATCAAAACTTGCTATGCCAGTTCTCATTAACAACAATCATTGGTGCATAGCAATTGCAGATTTTGACAATAAAATATTTTATTTTATAAATCCAACGGGCAGTTCCTATTATACCACAGACCAATATTTTCTTCGCTTTCAATTATTTTTAACTATGTACAATAAAGCCAAAAATTCCGATTATTCCTTGGACGAATTTACTATTCGCGTGTATCCAGTATCCACATCTAATTCAATGATGATGAATATAACTGCGGTCCATATACAGGGTGACCCAGACTACCCGTATCAGTACTTTTTTTCAAAAACGGTAAGTCGTAGAGAGTTGGGCTAAAAAAATTTATTACAAAATCCCTAATGACGAATCTAATGGTGATATTATTATTTCCGGGAAAAGTCGGCATCCAGAGTAGTTTGTTCCAGAAAGTCCAGAAATCCAGAATTTTAAATGGCACCATATGTCGAAAGTGGTATCGTTGGAAATCTCTTTAAAAAATAAGCAAGTTTTGTAGGAAAAATTTTTTTATTAATCCCACCCCTTTTAAGTTATATTCGACTTAAGTTATTAAATTTCAATTTCTTATAACGAACTTAACTTTAAAAGCCAGCACTTGAAATCCAGCTACCGCGTTAGAGCAATGTCACAAGTGTTCAAAATGTCTTCCATTTACTTCTAAACACTGTTGAGCTCTTCTGGTTATACTATCAGTGGCTCTAAGTACTTCTTCAGTGTTTAATGATCGACAGGCATTGCAAATTCTGAGCTTCATATCATCTCTCGTTGTCGGTTTTTTGTATAAACAATATCTTGGATCCGACCCCAAAGAAAAAAATATTTCAAGTGCTGACTTTTAAAGTTAAGTTAGTTATAAGAAATTGAAATTTAATAACTTAAGTCGAATATAACTTTACGTACACGACTATAGAAAGTATAGCATATCAGGTAGTTTTTATCGCTCGAAAATGATACTTTGCAGCGGTGTTCGGAAAATTCTTGCACATAAGCAGCAATGGTGGCGTACATAGTGGGTTCGAGTTATTGTATGTCTAGAAAGCTACTGAAGTGCACGTGCAATTTTGCATCACAAGCTAATCAATAAGAGTATTATTTACTTCCGTTATGTCGCGTTTTAAATTAAAGCATAATTTTTGTTACCAATTTATGTTTTTTTTGGAAAGGACCTGTCTTGAACGTAAAGCTAAATACAGTGACTCGCTCAGAAAGTTCCATTGCGGTTTCGTAAGCTATCAGAACTCGCTAATATTGTTTACTCAATCGCAATGTTCAACATTCTGCAGCACGACTGTAAATAGCTATAAAAGGGGTGAAAGTAATAAAAAAAAATTTCCTACAAAACTTGCTTATTAGGCTTCTATACATCGTATAGAAAGAAGCCTTATGTTCTGGCTCCGTGTCGGTCCGCATGTTTCAAATTTAAGAACTATATAGAATTGTATAGAAGCCTAAGAACTGTCGCAAAAGCGAGTTCCACCTTTTTTTTAAAGAGCTTTCCAACGATACCACTTTCGACATATGGTGCCATTTAAAATTCTGGATTTCAGGACTTTCTGGAGCAAACTACTCTGGATGCCGACTTTTCCCGGAAATAATAATATCACCATTAGATTCGTTATTAGGGCTTTTGCAATAAATTTTTTTAGCCCAACTCTCTACGACTTATCGTTTTTGAAAAAAAGTACTGATACGGGTGGTCTGGGTCACCCTGCATTACTATGCAGCAAGTAAGTATACTTCTTTAAACAAATTTGGGTTACTGTCAGAAAACTGTCAACACTCATTGGGCTTTGATTTTTTTTCTATTAGAAAGAGGACAATTTTCTGAGCATTTTGAGACCCCACTTCGAGGCGGATTATCCAGTAGTTTTCGAGAAAACGGCATTTAAAAATCAAAATTTTACATGCACTTTACATAGGGAATTGATTCGCTCCTGAGTTCTATTGACGGAGCGTGCGTTCTGATATAGTCTTAAGCTTGGCTTATGCAAGACGCCGACGCACGCACCGCACGCACTGCACGCAAGCAAATAAAGTTGAAACATTGAATTTCTGTGGTAGCGTTTATGCACGTCTGTGACGTGCGTGCATGACCTCAAAATTTATTTTATCTTTGGTTTTCATTGCAGCGCGTAACGCTAGGAACTTTTCAAGTTATATTATTGTTGTGGTACAATTTTTTTAAATTTAAAATTACGATCATCAATAATCATGAAAATCATGAAAATATCAATTATAATTGTTACCTTAGCTTATAATTGATATTTTTATTTTTAATTTATTTTTCATTATTGTGATATTTACTAGAAATAATAACACGATGAAAAATTATCGACCCTAAAGCTTAACTTTTATGCTCACCATATTTTGGGTCGAAAATACCTACAAAAGAAACCAGTCCATCTTTCTGATTTATTAGAAATAATAATATTTGAATATCTGATTTAAAAAAATTTTAAATAATGAAATAAAATAACATTAGCGCCATCTACCGTAATGTGAATTTATTCTAATTTGTAACCAGAAAACGCACTAGAACGCATTCGAACTGCATAAACCAATATTTTTGTGCGGCGTTTTGTGCGGGGCGTTTCATGCGTGCAGTGCGTGCGGTGCTTGCGTCGGCGTCTTGCATAAACCAACCTTTTGTGTTCGCTATCAGACGTGATTGTCACACGGTCGTGAACACATCGTACATGGCTAACGAGTTTCACCCCTTTCGAGTTGCACCTTTGGCGAGGTTGTGCTACCTAGAGGGATGTTTTTAGCGAGTCAGCGTTCGTCAAAACGGCGCGTAGCGCCCAGAGCGGAGGGGACCGCATAATGTTGCGTAATACACCCGACTATGTCACAACCGCGTCTGCCTGCCAACACTAAGACTATATCAGAACGCACGCACCGTCAATAGAACTTTCGTGTTAATGCATTCCCTATCTAAAATGCATGTAAAATTTTGATTTTCAAATGCCGTTTTCTCGAAAACTAATGGATAATCCGCAAAAATTTTCATTTTTTATTATACACAGAAAATTGTCCTCTTTCCTATAGTGCAGGTGTCAAGGCTCAATTCGTGTTGACAGTTCTCTGACAGTTCCCCAAATTTGTTGCAATAAAAGTTTACTAGACAACATATCTGATTAATTTTCGGATTCCACAGATTTGAAGCTCATTTGCTTACTGTGCGGAAGGGACCTTTTAGTTTGTGATTCGATACAATGTTTATTCTGCAAGAGATATATATATTCATAATAAATGTCTGCGTTTTTCCACAATCAATTTCCTACAAAATCAAATATGCAGCTGATGTCACTTATATTAATTCCAGAAACTTAACTCAATAAGAAATTTCATGTCTTACTACATATTATTAATACATACACCATATTCAATTATAGGGAGCAGCACCAAAGCCCTTTGCAAATGAACCGCATTAGCATAGGATTGTTCCTTATGAATAAGGGTTTCGGTGGTAAACTTAAAAGTGAGAGTATGTGAAGAAGAAAAAGAAGAAAAGAATAATAATAATAATTAACAGAGAATTAGACGATTTTAATAGTTTATCATATAATTATTAACCAATTCTACTACATCAGCCAAAAACTAACTAAAATATATTAATTAATAATTAAATGGTTTCGTTTTAACGAAGTTAATTCTTAAGAACATGGAATGAAAAGCTGATGTTTTCTTGTAATCAAAATAAAATTGTCTTTTATCTACTTCAAATTTTTAAAAATATTTCACTTAACGAAACCAATTATTTAATTTTAGAGGACTTGATAATGTTGAAAAATTAATTTTACCTATTCTGGATAAAGCCTTTTAAGGCCTTTAAAATAACATATCGCAAGACAAAATATTTTTTAAAAATCCCGTATTATTTTCTTGTGGTGGCACTCCTGATTGATAGATCGCGACGAAAACCTTATTTTCACCTTTCCACCGTGAACCCTACCACCATACCAAATTTGGTCGTAATTGGTTGGATGGTTCGCAAGCAAATCGATCGACAAAATTTGACGACCGACAGACAGACACAGAAATTTTTATTTTACTTTTTGTAGATCTTTACGTTTCTGAACACGGTGATCTCTAAAATGCAAAAAAAAATTTGTATTTGAATAAAAAGCACTGTACTCGTATTTATTAATTTATTAGATGCTTATTGGTGACGCGTTTCGGCTTACTAGGCCATGATCACACCAAAGTGTCGTTAAAAGAAGGAATTCGTCAACATAAACATTTAAAATTCAAAATTCTAAGTCAATTGACTTAGAAGATCACACTTTGGTGTGATCATGGCCTAGTAAGCCGAAACGTGTCACCAATAAGCATCTAATAAATTAATATATACGAGTACAGTGCTTTTTATTCAAATACAAATACAATACAACTCGTAAAGTAAAGAGAATCTCACAAAAAAAAAAGTTGAAATTTTTTTTCGATTACCATACCTCCAATTTTTATTTTTTATTGATTGGAGGTAATTACACAAAACATGCCTATAAACCGAAGATTCTTCGGTTGTGTCTTTCCTATGTAAGAAAGACATACTTAATACCTTACAAAATATAATAACATAAAAAATTGTTTATTTTATTTTATAAAAAATTTGGTGGAAAAAACGTGAAACTTGAAATAATTGTTAGTAATTCATTTTAAATGCAAGGACTTGGTACTCAAAAACGTAAATTTAGTGTTTACAATTTCGAAATTAAAATTTAGCATCACACCAAGCAATAAATTACTGGTAGAACTAGTCCAACGGTTGTCCATTTGGTTCTACATTCATTTGTCAATTTCATATATTTACTACTGATAATAATTGTTCTAATGAAAATATTCCAATTAGAATATTACATTCCACTTCCAGAATACTACACACATCTCAATTAAGCCAAAAAATCTTTTAAAAAAAGTTAAGACTGAAACGGAATGTGATGATGTCCAAACCCTAATAGGGAAACAATTGCAACAAGTCAAATTTATTACGTTAAAGCTGTTACTGAAGAAGCTGTTCAAAGTCATTTCCATCAAACATCGTTACGTAAGCTACAGCTTTTTCAATGATTATTTAAATATTTTTTTCTTTTTTCAGTACTTTCAACAATATTAGAGCTGGAAGAAACATAATAATAAAATCCAATGTATCGTGTACAAATAAAAATATAAAAATTTTCAATAATTGAAAGTTTAGAAAGAAAAATGGGCGGAAAATATTAAACAATTGTAAAAAATTCTAAAGCGTAACCCCCGAAGTATCGACGTGATACAAAATGAGTTTACATGATTACATGGGTTAACAATATTAGAAACAAGTAAATTACTTTGAAGTTGTTACAACTGTAAGTTTTATGGTACAGGTGTCAAATTGCATTGTTCAGTTAAGACACCCGGTAGACATTTAATGGATGGGCTGTGGTAATATGCAGGTTATAAGTTAATAAAATTCATGATAAAATTAATAGTAAGCTGGATGGAGCACTATCGATGCTCATATAACACTAAATGTCAATAAAATGTTAAAAATGTTGTCACCCGAAGTTGGATTACAATACCATAAACGTACCGTTTAATTACATTACAAATCAAAAATAGAACTTTTGCAAGAAATAAAACTTTAAAACACTTACAAAATTGTAGCAATTATGTTCAGTAGGTAGTATTACATCGCTCGTTTTACTTCATTCTGTCAAATATACTTTGTGTGTTGAAAGTCTCAGCTTCGTCAAGGTTGCAAACAATCCATTCTTCCAAAATAAAACTTGGTATTCACCATAAAAAACCTAATAAAAATTAAGACGTCAGCAAAATTTTAGATATTTTTTATAAAGAACTAATTAATAGAAGATTTACTACTTTTACATACCTTAATTTATTAAATGATGTTAAAAATATTCACAACCAAAATTGACACAAATGTTCGTTAACTACAATTAATCAATTGCACTAATTATGCATCACGAATACACTTTAAATGAATTTCTTATAAAAAAATAATAGAAAATTCCAATTAGCATAGAAACCTAATATGGAAGAACAATAGCGTTCTGTTTGAGGTTAATGTACATAAAAACAAATTGGTTGCAACCAGTGTTGCCATGACTACAGTAGAATATATTCCTCAACAATGTTGTCAAAATTCTCAAAAATTGTTGAAAAGTCCCTTTAAATCAGATTAATCATGTTATGTCATTCGATCCCGCTATACTGTGGTATGCATATCTGCATGGAACGTTACACTAAGCAAATTTCCTGAGCTACACCCACGTATTTTATTAAATTATGTAAATTATGTATTTTGTCATAACTGATTGCTTGCTGCCAGTGACTATTTTTTGGGCGTTTAGAATAGGAGAAATTTAACATTTGCGTGAAGGGACGCCCGTGCTAGGTGCTAATGGTGCTAATAGTAGAATAGAAATTCTCCCTTGAATTACTGATGACCGGTGCGGGGTAACTTGGAAAAGGTTAGGAGGGCGTTAATCGCTCGTCCATTCTAAATTTAGTTTTGCGTGATAACAATCAGTGCGCCACACAGTGGTCCCGATTGTCATTTTTTGGGACATGGGATAAAATGCAATATGTTGAGTTGAATATTTTTTACCCCTGACTGTTTTTTTATGATAGAGAATCATATATTGAACAACATTTTCAGATAACTTTTTGCTTGAATTTGTCATTAAGACGGCCAAAAACTTATTTAAGCTAAAAATCGATTAAAAAACCACATTCTCAAACTTCTTTGGAAGCGTCCATAAACCACGTAGTTTGATTTTGACCTCTTTAGAGCCCCTCCCTCCCATCATGTAGCTTAACGTAGCTTTTACCATGATACCCTTACACCCCCCCTTAGACGGAACGTAGTTTTTTTCCTACAAAGTCCGGAAGACAGTTGGTGCTTCCTGTTAACAAAACTATTAAAAAATTATTTTGTATAAAAAATTAATAAAACCGATATTTGTATTAGTTTATAGTTATAATTTTAAATATCCATATTAGGGGCTGTTCACAAATTATGTAACGCAATTTTTGACGTTTTTTACCCCCCCCCCATTGTAACACATCATAACAAATTGCGTTATGTAACCGTTATGCACCGTAACAAATCGTAACAAATTGTCAATCCCCCCCCTAAGGCCGTTACGTAATTTGTGAACAGCCCCTTATGTTGTCAGTTATTCTGCAAATTGCTTTCATTGTCCCGAAATAAATAAATGAAGAAAATTACGTAGCTTGACTCTAACTTCCCCCTACCCTCATGTAGTCCTGCGTAGCTTTCTACCTAACCCCCCCCCCTTGATCAAACCACGAAGTTTATGAACGCTCCCTTTTCTATAAAATCAAAAATGTAAGCGCTGAAAATGCACAGTATGTTAGAAGAGGTTATTCTTCATCCCACTGAACAAGTGGGATATTCTTGAGAAAACTTTGAACGTCTGTAAACATCAAAACCGCAAAGCGTTTCCTTTGGTGTTTGTTCTGTTGGATGAAGAATAACCTCTTCTAACATACTGTGCATTTTCAGCGCTAACATTTTTAAAATTTGGGTTTTTTAATCGATTTTTAGCTTAAATAATTTTTTTGACCATCTTAATGACAAATTCAAGCAAAAAGTGATTTGGAAATGTTCAGTATATGATTTTCTATCATAAAAAAAATATTTCAACTCAAAATATTGGATTTGATCACATGTCCCAAAAAATGACAATCGGGATCATTGTGCGCCAGCGGAGTCCGCCTATCAGGCGCCCGGCTCGCAGGTCGCTGCTACGCGTCCAACGAACCGGTACAGAAGAAATCAGGGAGTATTGTCGGTGTTCCTCTCGTACACCTTTTGGTCTTGTGTATACCCCCTAACAATAAAAACAACAAATATTTATTATGGGGGAAGGGGGGGTCTCACCTCCTAGTAACTGTCAATGTTAACAATCTAGTCTTTGGCTGCGTTTGAGGGGGGGGGGACCTTAAGGATAGCTTTGGGTCTCTTATACCGCAGAAAGTTCTCCGGTCGGTAGTTGCCAAGCCCGCAGACTAACGGGTTTCGAATCCCGCTTGCTATTGGTGCATGTGCACAATTGCTTTTAAAAGCCAACGAGGCGTCTCAAACCTTAAACACCAGACAAAATACCAACGTAACTTTTTTGTTTATGTGTGATTAGTACATTGTGATTATTAATTGTGATGTTAATGCTCCAAAATGAATTTAGTTTCGAATATAAAGCCCGCCTCAGACGATGCTTGTTTTGCTGCTGGATTGCCTGATGGAAGCCTTGCTGACTGGCGCGTGTTGGCTGCGCATAGAAAATGACGTCACTGCTGGCTTGCTTGCTGGTTCCCGTGATGGATTTTCGTGATAGAACCGGTGCTATTTTTGCTGCTGGTTTACGTGATGGGTTTCAGCGCTAACCAATGATAAAGTCGCGTTGTGTTCATAATCACGAGTGTTACCGTGTGTTGGTAACTGTTGCTACCTGCGTGCGCATTGAAACCACAAAAGTAAAAAGAGATAGTTAAACGCGTGTGAAGCCAACCAAGCACAGCAACCATCACCTGACCAATCAGGTAGAAAACCAGCAAAAAAACCAGCAAGCAATCCATCAGTAAAACACGCATCGTCTGAGGCGGGCTTAAGTTACCTACATTACATAATTAGTGCTATTCACGACAGCCTTGACAATTATCAATTTTTTGTCAATTTTTACAGCGGACACGGACAACTTGGCGGATCCCACTGGGCGGCGTATAACTGGGCGGCGTACAACTGGGCGCCGGACAACTGGGCAATTGGTAAACTGGGCGATTGGTAAACTGGGCGAGGGACAACTGGGCGACGGACAACTGGGCAATTGGTAAACTGGGCGATTGGTAAACTGGGCAATGGACAACTGGGCGACGGACAACTGGGCAATAGGTAAACTAGGCGACGGATATCTGGGCGACGGGTAAACTGGGCGACGGATAAGTGGGCGAAAAAACTATAAATTATTTATAAAAATTCAAAAATAAAAAGTTATATAAAAAAATTAAAAAAGTGCACTGAAAAATAAAAGATTTTCATTTTCAACATTTTCATTTTCAACATTTTTTTCTGATATTTGGTCCGTATATCAACGAACTCTAAACGGAACCGATAGGACCAATAATTTTGCAGAAGCATGCCATCGTAAAATGCAATTAGGTTTTGGTAGTGGAATATCTCACCCTAGTTTGTGGAATTTTATTAACAAGTTGAAAAAAATTCAAAAAAGTTACGATGTAGATTACGAGCGACAAGTTGCTGGTCACCAAGTAACAACAAAAAGGAGACGTTATATACAAGCAGATGAAAGAATCCTGAATAAGGTTATAAGTTACGATCGTAACAACGTCGTTGAATACCTACGTGGGATATCCTGGACTAAATGGACTAATTATTTTAAGAAATTTAGTTTTTTTTTACAATAAATAGATAAATAATAATAAACTTAGTTTTACATTAATATATAGCTTTCGCGATTTTAATACAGCAAGCAAAAAAAAAGAAATTAAAATCTTTGAAATTGTTATTGGCTTTATAGGAAATTATCAGTAGATACCTGTTACATAAATAAGCTAATAAGATTATTAGCTATTGAAATAGGTATATATAAATAAAATTATCAATAATGAGCTCAAGTAAAACAATAAAACACATAGTATTCAAGCTTTCGAGAATTTAATCTTCTCTTTTTCAAGAAATGAAGTATAGTTTCGATTCTCGAAAGCTTGAATACTAAGTGTTTTATTGTTTTACTTTAGCTCATTATTGATAATTTTATTTATATATGTTACATAAATATATCATAGCCATTTTCTTTTTTGAATGCCCTGAATGACCGTTTCCAGTTTACCCGTCGCCCAGTTGTCCGTCGCCCAGTTCACCCATTGCCTAGTTGTCCGTCGCCCAGTTGTCCCTCGTCCAGTTTACCAATAGCCCAGTTGACCGTCGCTCAGTTGACCATCGCCTAGTTTACCAATCGCCCACTTTACCAATTGCCCAGTTGTCCATTGCCCAGTTGACCGCCGCCTAGTTTACCAATCGCCCAGTTATACGTCGCCCAGTTATACGTCGCCCAGTGGGATTCGCCTAGTTGTCGCGTACCGAAAATTTGTTGATGTTACACCCACTTTTCAGGTTATCATCGTTATTGTACAAAATGCAGTGTTGTCGTATCTTTATTATCGGTACGCGACAACTAGGCGAATCCCACTGGGCGACGTATAACTGGGCGACGTATAACGACAACACTGCATTTTGTACAATAACGATGATAACCTGATAAGTGGGTGTAACATCAACAAATTTTACGTTTATTATCAATTTATTTGGATTTTCTTAAAAATTTTGTAGTTATCACCAAAATAAATAAGGTAGGTATTTAATTTTTCTAAACTTAAAATGTGGAAGGAAGCAAACACACTCTTTTAATAATTTTAGGAAACCGATGAAATCTCTTCATGCGAACGATTGATTGCCTTTTAGAATAAGCCTGCACTCCAAAAGAATAAAAAATCCAACTATAACTGAACTTCAGTGTCCACCGAGGAAAACTATCAGTTTCAATTTCAATCTCTTACGATATAAAGCAACATTATTTTTAAATTATCGGAACATTCCAGGTATAGTATATTCTGAAACAAGTTTGGAATTAGGCATATTCCGCACGAGGGAAAAGTTTGTCACCCGAGCCGATAGGCGAGGGTGACGGTTCACGAGTGCGGAATAGCCATTCCAAACGTGTTTCAGACTATACTTTCTATACGACTATTAAAATAATAAGCTGTATAAGTTTTGACCGTAATTAGAATTTGTAAAAATGAGAAAATTTTTTTGTGCGCCATCGATCTGAATTTTTGCACATGCTTTCCTACTGTTAATTCACTGGGGGAGTTGAGGCGAGGCGGGGAGAAGTTTTTGCTCAGTTTTTCGATATCTAACGCCGTTTTCGAGTTATTGCTAATTCAAGTTTGTGTGGCGGAAACGCAGCAATAACTCAAGAACGGCGCTAGATATCGAAAAACTGAGCAAAAAATTGTCCCCCCTCGTACATACTCCTTGTGAATTATCGTTAGGAAAATATGTGCAAAAATTCAGATCGATCGCACGCAAAAAAGTTTACTCATTTGACAAACTTGATTTTTGTTGATGTGTAAATAAATTGAGTTCAAAAATTTGCTAATAGATGTCACTTCAAATAGTAGTCTATTCTTTGCTCTAATTGGTCTAATCTGTGTGAGAATAATTATTCTCGCACCGATATCGGTGTGAGAATAAAAAGAAGAAAGAATATAGATATTCTGTATTTAAAAATAGAATCAGAATGCCCACATTCTATGATAGTCGTATAGAAAGTTTATTTTCTAAGTTTTATTTCTATAAAAATCTTATAAACTTTTACAGTTTTAGAACATGCATTTACAATTGAAGAAATTCAATGCAAAAGGCATCTACGTTAATTTTTATAAGTGCATTTAAAAAAATTGCCAAATTTTTGAATAATGTAGAAAGCTTTATGTGGTTATACAAAAGAAGTTACTTATATCGTTTGATGTTTTTTTACATTAGATATGAGGAAATTAAAAAGCACCCCACAAAAATATGAAATGTTAGAATGCAAAAAAGAAAATATAGAGATTTTGCTAACTTATGCACAAAATTAGATGTCGAAGGTCCTATTAAAACTGAAAAGAATTTTGTAGAAATTTCTTGCAACATTTGAAGTTTTTCGAGGACATTAAAAAGAATCATCAAGAAAGCAGTACACGATGCTATAACTGCTATAATTAAATTTAATAATGTGACAATCGAGGAAGAAATAAAATAAAAATAATTTTGGATAACAAGATTTGTAGTGGTGTGATCATTAATATTATCTGCAATTCCTACTTTGTTTGTCTAATACCACGTTTATATGCAGCCGTTAGTTCGACCTAGAGTTAGCTCGATCTAAGCTAGCTCGCTTCTAAGTTTTACAAACCGGTGTATACATGCAATTAGTTAGATCGAACTGAAAGCGGTGTTCCCAACTAAAACATTTCTAACGCCGATATTGATATTGATACATTTTTTATTTACAAGTGCGAAGTAATGAAAATGATAAAATTTAATATAGTATACTTGTAAGTTATAAGATGAGAGAAACTATGGTAAACAATATTATTTTAAAAAAAAATGCAGTGAATTTTTAAGTCTCATTGGACACTTATTGCACGATTGACGGTCAACATAAACAATAATTTTATTGCCATCAGCCAGATAATCGACTATTCTTGTCCTACAAGAATTATTAAACCAAAATACCGCCGATTGGTATCGAAAAAATAATTCAAAAACCGTCAACAAGTAATAATAATAACAGAATATTTATTACTAATCCATATTAATAACCCACTAAATGGTTGGCACAATTGTGCTTAGATCGAGCTAATCGAGCTAATCCGTATACTAACGATCTAACGTCTTAGCTCACGTTTTTAGCTCGACCTAACTTAGATCGGCCTAACGGATTAGATGGCCCTACCTGAGTGTATACATGAAAGGACTAACTAGCTCGAGCCGACTTAGGTCGACCTAACGGCTACATATAAACGTGGTAACAGTCATTGCCGTTTTCTTCCCCTAAAATATTCATAAATCTAAAATAATTATATTATTTTTATTTGTACTTGGTCCTGACTTTGTGGTTCGTATTTACTTTTGTTTTTCTGGTATTTTTGCTTCCACAGTTATCGTGAATAATAAACGAGGAAATCCAAATGCTCGACAATAATTTCGGTAACTTCAGTTAGACATCGACTAATCGAGCTTGGTGAAAGTATGCTACACAAGAAATCTTGGGCAATGCCTTTTCGAATGAGCCTTGTGCCAAAAGTTGTAAAGCTGTAAATACCTAAAATAGCAAAGTATATAATTTTATATTAAAATAAAAACTTACCTACTCTTCGGAATGTGAGAATGCCGTTTACTAGCTCTCGTGTGAGGTCCAATTTCTAGAAGTAACCAATGTTCCATATCTCTTAAAAAATGCATATAATCTCTTACATAATAACACATCGAGTATCTTAAAAGAGTTACTAGATTCTCTTAAAATTCTCCTGCTTCTATTAAGTTGCAACTTGAAAAAATGATCACTTTAAAGCAAAAATTTTTATAATTAACAAATATCACTTACCTTTGTAATTCGTTCACAAATATTTCAAAAAATATTAAATCCATCTCTTTAATAGCGATTTTAATTTTTTTATTTCAAAATTTTAATGAAATATGCGTTTATAACATCAACTTCTTAATTCTACACCTAAATTTATATCTGTTGTCAAGTGCTATCAATCTCAGCAAGTAGTTTACCGACTTGCCGGGTGTCAATTAATAACTATCAAGTATTGCTTAAAAAATGCTGTCCAGAATAAGAACATCTGTCAAACTTGACCATTATCAAGGCTACTTGACTAAATTGTCCAGTTTGACAAGTTATCAACCGTTATCAACCCTTCCAGAATAGCGAAACTTGACTAGGACCTGACAAGGCTGTCAAATGTCATTTAAACGTCAAATTGTCAATGTTGATAATTATCAACCCCGTCGTGAATAGCACTGAATGTCTATCGTCGAACTTTTGACTGAAAATTGAAGGCGAGTCTTTATATAATATACCTAACTAATATTGCGGCAATTTAGAATTATTATCTGTTGATGTAATTTTATTTAGTAATAATAATACAGTTAACCATACATGAATAAAGTTATAGTAATCCTATTCTACGCAAGTCAACATTACCTGTTGACGTTGATTAAGTAACTGTCACACTCTTGCATCCGCGCAATGGTCATAATCTTATTACCACCCCTCCCTGCATGCGCATTGCATATTAATTAATTGCTCCTTTTTTTTTATCAATTATCTCAACACTCTCCCTAAAAACAATGAGCAATCTCATCTATTCTTACAAAGAAATTTTAAACATAAAACATTACAAAAAGTTTACATAAACATAAATAGAAAAATTCAAAAACAGAAACATCATTTTTCTATTAAACCTACTTTAGCTCTCAAAAATTCAAACCTTGGTTTGGCTAAAGGCTTAGTTAGAAAATCAGCTAATTGCATTTCGCTTGACACATAATTTACATTAATTTCACCTTGCTGAAATAAATCGCGTATAAAATTATATCGCACATCAATGTGCTTGGTACGTTGATGAAACTCGCGATTCTTTATTAATCGAATTGCACTTTCGTTATCAACATATAACACATTATCACTTCTTTTATTAAAACAAACACTTACTTCATTTAGTAGTCGCATAATCCATATCAATTCTTTTGTAGCCGTTGCCGCACTAATGAATTCGCTCTCTGTTGTACTTAACGAAATTGAAGTCTGTCTTTGGCTTTTCCAAATTACCGCTGATCCAGCATGTGTACACAAGATTCCGCTTGTCGACTTCCTTGTTGTCTCGTCACCAGCATAATCTGCATCGCTGTAAGTTGCAAGCTTCCCACACGAGTATAAAATTCCAACTTCAATTGTTCCTTTAAGATAACGTATTATTCGCTTAATCAGTTGACAATGTGCCTGTGTTGGCTTTTCCAAACACCTTGAGGCCACATTGACCGCGAATGCAATATCAGGACGTGTTATCGTCTGTAGATATAACAAATTTCCAACCGCCTCTCGATAAGGAAATTTTTCTTCTAAAGGTGAATCGTTTGCATTCCATCCTGTTTCAATTGGTGTTGAAACTGGTTTTGCATTGTCCATTCCAAATCTTGTTATGATTTCACCAATGTATTTTCTCTGATTTATAAAAATTGAACCATCATCACGCTGATCAATTTCAAATCCCAGAAAATTTGTCACTTTTGTGTTTATTGTCGCTTCAAATTTGTCTTTTAACTTGTTTAAAAACACAGTTACACTTTCTTTATTTATAGCTGCAATAAGTCCGTCGTCAACGTAAAGTAAAATTAATAACTTTTCACCATCGTTGTTCATTATGAATAAACATTCATCTGCAGTGCTCTCCCTCAAACCAAAATCTTTTAAAAATTCTGCAAATTTTTTATTCCAATTTTTGGGAGCCTGACGTAAGCCATAAAGGCTTTTGGTGAGTCTACACACGCGCAAAGTTCCGTCTTCGAACCCAGTTGGTTGCTGCATGTAAATTTCTTCGTTCAAGGACCCGTACAAAAACGCAGATTTTATATCGAATTGACACAAACTCAAGTTTTCACTTGCTGCCACACTTAACACGACACGAATTGTATCAAAGCGAACTACGGGGCTAAATGTTTTTTCAAAATCTATACCAGGGCGTTGCGAATAACCTTTAGCCACCAATCGAGCTTTGAACCGATTCACGCTTCCATCAGCATTATTTTTGACACGAAACACCCAACGATTTTCGATCACTTTCTTGTTAGCCGGTTTATCAACTAACACCCACGTTTTATTTTTAGATAAAGCGTCCATTTCTTCCTGCATTGCATCTATCCATTTGTCAGCATTTGACGATTTTATAGCTTCCTCATAATTTGCTGGTTCAAACTGCGCAACCATTGCCAGTTTTTCACCAAAAAAATTCGGACGTTGCAATTTTTGCCTATCTCGCAATTCTCTTGAAGTTGTTTTGTTTTCTTCAATTAAAACTTCTTTCTCTTCATCGATTACACATTGCATTTCGTTAATTAATTAATTAATTAATTAATTAACACAACATCTCGACTTAAGACAACTTTCCGATCCTCGGGTTGCCACACACGATAACCACCATTTTCGAGGTAACCGACAAAATATCCTTTAAAGGCCTTTTTGTCCAATTTTTGTCGCTTTTCTTTTGGTATGTGTACAAAACACTCGGTACCAAAAATCTTTGCATCCTTAACTAGTCCTGTAATTTTATTTAGTAATAATAATACAGTTAACCATACATGAATAAAGTTATAGTAATCCTATTCTACGCAAGTCAACATTACCTGTTGACGTTGATTAAGTAACTGTCACACTCTTGCATCCGCGCAATGGTCATAATCTTATTACCACCCCTCCCTGCATGCGCATTGCATATTAATTAATTGCTCCTTTTTTTTATCAATTATCTCAACACTATCAATAATTTTCAGTTAAAAATTCAAAAATTTTAGCAAGATTTCTTGTTCTTGCATATTTCTTGTCTTGTCTCGCAAGACTTCTTGCTAAAAATATCTTGTCTTGTCTTGCACTTGAATTACCAAGTCTTGTTTGCGTTTGATGCATTTTATGAGTGGAATAATCTTTTTCAAATTTAAATTACATACGATTTATGTTTAATTATTGCATTACAAATATAGTACTACCATATTTTACACCTATGTAAATATAATAGAAGTTCAAATTGTTTTATTACTAATTACAAATTTTTTATTGACACCATAGTCCAAAATTCCCCACTAATTATCGTATACAGAAAATGTAAGTATTTTATCACGTAGGTCACGTACTAGGTAATTAATATATCTGCATATAATGTTTCACCTCCGAGTTGCGATGAGATAAGGCACACAACAATCCTTCTTAATGAGTTCCTCGACAAATTTTAGGCTTCTATACAACGTATAGGAAGAAGCCTTATGATCTAGCTCCGTGTCCGTCTGTCCGTCTGTCCGCATAATTCAAAACCAATCAGAACGCACGTTCTTAAAACAATTTTACTTCATATAGAATATTTTTAGATTGGTATTAATTATTCAGATTATTTACATATATATTTTTTAATCCGATATTCTTATTTTGTATTTTTAGAGTAGGTATTTTACGTGTTTCTAATACGGTATTCGGTACGTGTTTCGGGTATTTTAATATTTCATTATGAATTGTGTTTTATTTGTGGTTTGTAAATTGCAAATATTTACCTATAAAGGTCGAAATAAAAAAAAAATATTAAAATGTTAGCGTTTTCCTTATATAGTAAAAAAATCTACCTAATTAAAAGATTAAGGCATTAAAAATTGGAATAAAATAAAGCCCAAATAATTTAACCTACCGAAAAAGTAGATGTATAGAAGCCTAAGAACTGTCGCAAAAGCGAGTTCCACCTTGTTTCATTTATTGCTTGATTGGAGTGTATTCCCTTAATGATAATATTTAGCTTCCTTCTCTCTTTCTCGAATCTTTCCAATTGCGCTTCAAGGCCCTTTATAATATTTTCCTGCTTATGGACTCTGTCGTCAAGTCCTCCAATTTCATTCCTCAGTTCCTGTCTTTCTGCCTTACATTGCTCTTCCACTACATCAATCTTCAATTTCAGTTCTCCGATCTCTCACCTATTCTCTGAGAAGGCTGTATTAACACTAAGCGTTAGCGCGCTTATCATGTTTTTTAGTTCCTCCATATTGTTTCCCTTTACTTCGCTTTCGCTTACTTGTTCTGTGTAAACCTTGGTTGGTGTTTTAGGGGTTCTTTTGCTTCTTTGGAATATCGCAGCTTCACTCGTTTCTTCTGTTGTTGTTTCTTCTCTCCGCCTTTTTAGAAATTCCTTCAGTGACCCTACACTGCTTGATCTATTACTCATTGGAAACTTGTTCACTTTTCAACCTGCATCAAGTGTTGTTGATGCTTTCTGTGCGTTTTACAGCGTGTTGCGGTCAATACGTTTACCCGGCTCAACACCTCGGAGGTACCCGCGTTACATTACGCTTTATTTCGATCTGTTTATTAAATTGACTACAACTTTATTCACTAGACAGGTCTATAATTTTATTTTTGTTTGAGCAGTACTTTATTCGCACGGTGCGACTATAATTTTCGATTTATTAAATAAATCAAAGAGTCAATTCACAGGTGTTCTCCGCTTCGCCTTCTTATCTACGGCTTGGTTTAATTCACCTTTATCTCCTCCAATTACCAAAATACAGCGCTTAATATTTTGCATTGTGGGTATTTTGCATTGATTAGTACATTTATCGTTTTAAAATGGAAGAAATCGACACTCATACGTACTTGTCTTCGGCGCTAACAGAGGAAGAGTGGTCGCAAATTCCCGACGAAATCGGAAAAAAGTTATTTACGTTTGTAAATGAAAAGGTCGGCGAAATATTAACATCTAAGGCAATTTTCGAAACTAATAAAACTAACGCAGGTATTTGTACATTACTTATATAAATTTTTCACCAATAAATTTTTTTATATTTCTTTACCAGAAACTAGCCTAAACGAATTAGAAGAAAGTTATAAAATTTCAGAAGATGCCCTATTAATATCTAATAACAAATTAGATGCTGCAGTACATACCATCGAAGAGCTCGAAAGCCAAATATCGATAAATACCGCCGACATTGTACGTTTACACGCTACGTCTAATAAATTGGAAGCCGAAAATGCCGAATTTCGCCATCAACGCAATTTGGCTTACGGAGAACGAGATGAATTGGCCAAAACTCTGGAAAGATGCTCGGCGGAAGTGGAAAGATTGCAGACTAAAGTTACCGGATTAACTAAACAGTTGCAAGGTGCGGTTACTGCAAAATGTGAAGCTCAGCTCAAGGTAATATTTAATTTAATCTCTTATCATATTATTTTATGTATCGTATTTCAATAATTTGCCAGCTTGGAATGTGCAAGGTTCTTTTTTTAACAATAAAATGTCAAGTGGGAGTAGTAATAAGGATAATAAAAAGCTCTTTTATAACCTTTAATTATAGGTATGCGGGGTGGCCACAACAGCCCACGTGTTAATTTCTAAATTATTTAGTATGTACTTCTAAATCCGTTACCAACTATAAGGATAGACTTCTTCATGAAATGATCAGCATTAGAAGAGAGAAGAACGCTATGAACAGAAAAACTGATATAGACGGCCTAAGTAACATCTACAGCCATTTACTAGTCTAATTTTGTCACGCATTGGAGTTAAGTTTTTCTTTTTTTGACGGAAACTCATTTTAGGTAGTTCCTTAACTCACGATCATATATCAAGACCACTTTCTTTGGATCATAGATCGTATCAAATGACAATGCGTTTATTTCGGTTTCCATGTATATATTTTTATGTCACTAATAAACATTCTGACGAAGGCGATTACCATCGCTGAAAGCTCAATTGAATTACCAATTATTGAAGTTTATTTAACTTGTTCTATTTTAAAGTTTTATCTTATTATAGGTATAATAGTGTAATGTGAGAATCACACCCGTGAATCTTGACACAAAAAGCCTTGCTGTTTACTCATTTAGAAAGATCTTGACATACTCAATACTATTTGATAAAATTTTTAACCCACCACTTTTGTTTGGTCGGTCAAATTAAAAAGGAGTCCAATTATGTATCATGTTTAATGTAATGTATTTTAAAGGTGCATGATTTGAAGACTCAATTAGACAAGCTAAAGAAGGAGATTGATCTACTGAAAGAGGAAAATGAAACTTACAGGGTAGAGAAAACAGCCGAACATGGCCGTCTGCAATATGATGTTATTGTCAAACATTCTGAAGTTTTGAGAAAGGTTGAAACTCGAAATGCTATCATCGACAGCCTTCGCATTGAACGTGATACTCTGTTGGAGCAAATTACTCAGCGTAGAATTACTAGAGCGTTGACCTTGAGCTCTGAAGCATTGCGTACAGAACTTAACAGTTGGAGACAACGTGTCAATATGTTAAAAGAGAAATCTAATCATACTAGTCCAGAAGATTGGAAGAAATTACAAAACGAGCGCGGAAATCAATTAACAATTGAAAGAGGTAATTCAGCTAAATTAGCCGATGAATTGAATACCACTAAACAAGGCAAGAGTAAATTAGAAAAGCAATTACGAAACTTGCAGTCGCAACATCATCAATTAGGTGAAGAAGTCGAAAAGAACAAAGATAAAATGGGAAAATTATGGGAACAATTTTCTAATTTTGCTCGCGATTTAGATCAAATTAGGGAGGCACAAACGAAATTAAACGAAGAAAAAAAAATATGGATACCGAACTCAAAACTAAAACTAATAGCATTACAGAATTAAGAAATAATTTAATGGCTGTTAAAAAGATTGCCAAGAAGTATAAGCAACTGTGCAAAGATAAAACAAAAGAAATTGATGGTATGAAACAAGAAGCAGAAGAAAAATTGAAGAGCGAGTCTTTGGTATTAGCCAAAAAGCAAAATGAAGTTTATGAAGCACCTAGCTCGACTACGCCAACAGTTGTTTGTCCTAGACAGATTGTTGTTCCTCCAACTCAATCGACACAAGATACTGAAGATGAAGATAATAATATGCAGGTAGGCTTTCTTTATTGAGATTTTACCCTACCGATGAGGGCGCCACCGTTTTGGCAAAATGGCTTCCTTAGGCGGTATAGCATGATTTGTTTTGTACTAGAAACGGACACATGTTTATGATTATTAAATGATTTTATGTAATAATATCACAAAATTAACTAAGAAACACACGTATCTACCATAAGAAACTTATGCAAGATATGTAAGGTATACCGCCTAACGTAGTTAATATTTTAAACGTATGGTGGCGTTTAGTTAATTTAAATTCCCAATATTGCAATGCTAAAATTTTATTTTAACAAAAATGATTGTGTAGGTACAACCCGCTCCTCAACAACAGGCGGTGGCTTTAGTCTTACCTCGAATAGAGCAACCTAATAATGGGCCTGCTCAGGAATCGGGTACCAGCAGCAGTTCCTCCAATACGGTTACCACAACTCAAGCTGGTTTAAATCGTCCTAGAGAAGCTGATACCGATGGATGCCAAACGGAAGATTCTAGCAAAGCTCAACAGTTGAACAAACGCAGTCGTATGCAACAGAGTACCACAGACGTTTTACATGGTACTGTCAGCGATAGTGGTCTCGAAGTTGAATATCAAGTACCCACAAGTAGTCAAAGAGATCACGAAGAAGACACAGATGCTGTGATTGTTGTTGAGAGTGATGAGGATGGGGAAGGTCCAGATGAAGGTGAGGGTGCAGACGATGATCCCGATGACCCAGATATACTCAGTATACTGAGGGTTACGATGTGGAATCTTATCCTGTAGGTATTATTAGAAATTTTTTAATCTAGTTATATTAACGAATTTTTTTCTTTTTAGGAACAAGAATTAAATTACGATGATGCAGTTGAAGATTCTAGTGAAGAATACTTACAGAAAGTTGATACAAGCTCATTTTATGAATGTTAAATGTGTGCACTGAATTTCGATGGGCTTAATTATTAAATTGTAACTGTTCTATTGATTTGCCAAAAAAACTAAATTTAATTTTATAAATTTTTAATAAAGCTGTAAAAAGTGTTTTTTTTATCTATATATATAAAAATGGATGTATGTATGTATGTATGTATGTATGTTCCTTATAGACTCCTAGACCGCTTGACCAATCTTTATGAAATTTGGTGTATAAGCTAATTACGATGCTGCGAAGAAGATAGGCTACTTTAGAACGGCTTTCAACAAACTTTAATAAAATATGTGGCAAATGTTCCTTATAGACTCCTATGTTCCTTATAGACTCCTAGACCGCTTGACCAATCTTTATGAAATTTGGTGTATAAGCTAATTACGATGCTGCGAAGAAGATAGGCTACTTTAGAACGGCTTTCAACAAACTTTAATAAAATATGTGGCAAATGTTCCTTATAGACTCCTATGTTCCTTATAGACTCCTAGACCGCTTGACCAATCTTTATGAAATTTGGTGTATAAGCTAATTACGATGCTGCGAAGAAGATAGGCTACTTTAGAACGGCTTTCAACAAACTTTAATAAAATATGTGGCAAATAGTGCCTATTCATCGGATCAACAGATCGACGGATCAACGGATAATTGGATTAATTTCCCTATATAGGACATTACCCTTTCAGTACAAATGTAAAAGTTTCTGTGAACATAGAGACTACTTTGTTAGATTGTTAAACTCATCTTAGATAAAATACATTCAATGCCACCAAAAAGAGCAGCTGTTGGAAATAAATCATCAAAGGCTAAGAAACTCAGGGAAAAAAGAGCTGCTGAAACGGAGGAAGAACGTGAAGCTCGGCTTTCACAAAACCGCAATAGAGCTTCAACGTCTAGAGCTGCTGAAATGGAGGAAGAACGTGAAGTATATAAAAGAGCTTGTGTGTATGTTTGTTCGCTATACACTTCTAGACCCTTCGACCGATTTCAACCAAATTTGGAACACATACTCAGTAGGACTTGAAAAATGTTTTAGTGCAAGAAAATGTTAAAAAAGTTGAAGGAAAAGTGACCGATTAACGAGATTCCCGTAATTTCCCCCCCCCCCAAAAAAGGTGCATTTCGCCAGTCTACCCCCAAATTTCGAATTTTGGATCCAAAATAGTCTAAATCGTTTGTACCTTCATTATTTTTGTTTGTACCCATTTTGTTTTTCAGACAAATATTTTTGTTTTATTTCAATTTAAAATCCGGGGGGAGGGGCTAAGGACATTTAGCAGAATGTCATTATTAGAAAATTTGAAATATTTCAAAATCAAAACTGGTACAAACGAAAATAAGGAAGGTACAAACGATTTAGACTATTTTGGATCCAAAATTCGAAATGGGGGGGGGCGAAATGCACCTAAAAAGGTATTTTGAGCTTCACAAATAAATCAGCAGCGGAAAGCAAGACTGGAAATCATTGGAGTACTCAGACTAAAGCAAAGCATTATATTTATAATGAGACCCCGGGCGAAGCCGGGTATCCAGCTATAATTTATATGGCAGAACGTTCGCCGAGTCACTTGGTATATTAATTCTGAGGCGGTACGATGTTCTAGAATTTTACAAATAATTTATATGGTTCAAGTTCTGAGGCGATACGAAGTTCGCCGGGTCAGCTAGTTAATTATATGATTTTTCCAAGCTGTTTGGTTAAATTTTGACTTACTTACTTACTGCAATGAATGTTTTTTCCTACTGTGTAACTTTTTCTATACTAATTGCTGATGAAGGAGATGATATATTTTGTACAACAAACTGTTGTATTTAACTTTGAAGAGTGTAAAAGGCTTAACAATTAAACATTTATTTAGATTTGCAAATAAATTTCAATGTAGACTTAATTTTGGTGATATTGGTAAATCTTAAAAATGATGCTATTTAGAGTATTGAAGCAAATTTATATAATTTAGAAACTTCTCCAAAATGATGTGCAAATCTAAATCAATATTTTTTAGGATCTTTCGGAGTTACTGTCTCACAAGCATCTCCTTCTGTTGCCGTAACAATGCCGTCATTTTCACGCACTAGACCAATTGCACCACTTGCTCGTCAGCAACAATCACATCTCTTATTACCGCATGGAATAGATGAAGGAAGTGATGATGGTAAGATTGATTGTTTAAAATCAAACAATTTAAATTATTCAATACTCATCAGAAGGATGCAGCATACAAACCCAAGTAATGTGCTTACACATTTGGCCAGTAGCACCTTCAACACATGTACAGATTAACACTTCTGTGTTAACAATATAATTTAACCTTTTTTTGTTTCGCTAGGAATTAAATGTATATTATTTGCCACTTGTTGAATCTTTTTTACGATTTCTTCTTTGGGCATTTTAAAAGCTTTCCCAAACAAATTTTTTATAGTGCGATTATGTGCTGCATCTAATAGTCGCCTTTCATAATATAATGCAAATTTAGTTAACATAAAGTCAACCATTTGTACCAAGTTGTATGCTTTGACTCGTTCAAAAAATTTTTCTTTTAAAACACGAATTGCGGCTTCGGAAATGTTATTTGTATTGTTACCTCGAACTAAAAGGTTTCGTCTATACGACAATGCCCAAAGTTTTTTACGATCCCAATAGCCATTAAGGTATTCAACATAATTTTGATATTTTTCTGCATTCTCCAAAGCAATATTATACATTTCCTCGCATTCTTCAAGATTAGTTGCATAGAGTATTCGCCTAAAATCTTGATAAATTACATACCGATCGTTTGCATCAATACCATTTCGAGATTTAACTAACCATTTCCAGACTGCTTGCAATACATGAAATGTGCATAATAAATTTTGTGAAAGAGGCCTTATAGATGAAATTGCTGCTTGTTCAGCTAAAGAATCATCTGTTATAAATATTTGTGGGCCGTTTCCACCAAACAGATTTTGTCCCACCATTTCCTTCATTAGAGTAAAAGCTTTACATATGATATTTGTCGATTCTGATGATGTAATAAGCACACCTAAAGGCAATTCACCACAAGCACTATGTGTTAGCAATACAAAAACACGACTATTTTCGCTATCAATAGTTCCCGATGAATCCTTGAACACCATTTCTGATGCTGCCTTAATTCTTTCGTGAACTCTTTTTATCAATGGAGAACAAATGCTAAAACAAAACTTTAGGTAAAAAAAATATATACTATAAGTTTTATAGAAAACATACCATATCACATAATCTGATTCAGAAAATATAACCCTGGCACAATTGCTATCTCCCATTTCTAAACCATATCGTATTAAGCGATTTTCGAGAAATACTTTAGCATCTGAATTAAATTCAAGTGGTCCATACTTTTCCTTAAATTCCTTTCGAAATAAATGGTAGCAATAATATGAAAGATGAAGACACCGTTGAAGATAGTTCGTGCAGTGAAATTTATTGTATAATTAATTTAAGTTCTTGTCTTATGTTTGTAAATTGTCACTAAAATAAAAGATACATTAATACCCTACCCTACGTTTTTCATTTTTGTATCAACAATAATTTATCATAAATATTGTTAGTCAACAAGCATAACTTTGATCAATTTTACACGTAAATGACGTGGATATGTGTATTTAAAAAAAAATTAAAAGAAAAAAAAATTTGCCGAAGGTGAAAACCGAACCGTAGACCCATCGTTTACGAGACTCCTTCCTAACCTCGACGCCACAAACCGTCTGGTGACATTTGCTTTGTATCTTGTGTTCATAAACACATAGCAATATTTCAAAGTCGATTTTCTCGAAAAATTCTGGCCATCTGGTCGAACAGCTTTGGGGAATTGTTATTCGAGAGCTGATCTTTCAGCACGATAAGTGGGAAAATTTACAAAAATGCGGATCTCGTATTCTCTACATGTAAGACATCTGTAGCAAAAAAAAGCAAAACGTTAAGTTGTACTTCAGTTCACGAAAGATAAAAGCGCGATCACTGTAACCGCACCGTAGTTACTGTGCGTAGGACGCAGATGGGCAGCACTTCAAGGGCCTTCTTTCACATGGAAAGAAAGCGTAGATAAATTGATATCGAAATTGAAGCTCCAAAGAGAGCAAATTTTAGATTTTCAGAGAAGTACAATAGAGCATAAAGCTGAGATGATTGCTGAAGTCCAGCTGCAAAGGCAAAAGAATGCTGAATTCTATAGCAAAATTCTGAAAGAGCTGCAAGAGTTTCTTCGCAGGGTACCATAGATCAGCAGTTTTTTAATTCTAATAAAAAATCAAATTAACAACATAAACCTTTTATTTTATAAAATCTTTATTTATAATCTATTCTTGTGCAGCCAGCTGCCGACGCAGTTCATCCCTTAATTCATCCCGTCCGAGTTGATTATTTTCAGGATTTACGTTTTCACGATCAACTTCTACAACTTCGGGATCTGGGCGAGCTTCATTGATTGCAGGCTCAAACATTTTCAAATCGTCGGCATTTGCCAAGTTGTGCAATAAATTAAATGTAACTAGTACTATTATTGTCACAATGTTTCTCAGCTTGAAATGGTACAATTACAATGCAGCAAATGCATTTTCCACCGTAACACGACAAGAGCTCAACCTTTGGTTAAACCTAGTTTGAGCTCTTGTTAGATAGATAGATAATTTTATTCAATATAATCAAAATTACATGAATCGTCAAAAGTGCGTAAATAAATATTTAAAAAAACAACAAGAAACAGGCACACAAATACATCGTCTTTCAAACAAACAATTTAAAACAACCAACACAACCAAACAATTCAAAACATCTACCGTTCACAGAATCCACGCAAATCACTTATCCATTAGAATACATATTCCAAGTATTCCTGAATTGAGTAAAACGCGTTTAATCTCTCTCACCTTCTTAATAAAAATTTTGGTCGGTAAACTTTGAATATCTCTAGGCAGCGCGTTAAACAACTTTACGCCCCAATAGTAAAGACCCTGTTGGGTTGCTTTCAGTCGATGGTACCGAGTCGATAAAAAGTCTCTCTGCCTAGTATTATAGGAATTAAACTCAGAATTTTTTTTCCAGTTCTCTATACCGCCATGCACAAATTTCAAGCAACCCAGAATGAATACGCACGGTAATGTAAGTAAGTATACTCTCACTCTTGAGTCCAAGGAAGGACCTGCACGAGTTCCTAGCAGCAAGCCTGCACAATGCTCGAATCGTCCTTTTTTGCATCACAAACACCCCACTCGCTCCACTCGACGACCCCCAGAAGATAGTTCCATATGAGATGCTGCTGAATAACATGCCTTCGCTGATTCGAATCCGGCACAGCGCTTTAAGCTCCCAATACAAAACACCGCGCTTGATAGCTGTTTATTCATCTTATCAATGTGGGGGGTTTCACATTGGGCTTTCACATTGAAAGCCCAATGTGATGCCCATTATCTTTGTATGGTACTATGAGATTTTTTAAGTAAGGGTAGGCACTGTCTCCAAGTAAGTGTATCCATCTGAAACAAAATTCCATATTATATATAAGGAAGGGTTCGCCTAAAAATGAATATCGAGCACTACATCGTAAGTTACATTTTGGAAAAATTATTGTTTGTACGTTTAGCACTTCATATGCAGGCCATCAAATAAATGCAAAATACATTATACCTCCACAAAGTTCAGGTAAATCATTAAACAAAGCCGATTCTTTGAAAATTGTGGCATCAACAATGCCGATTCTTTGAAAACTCTGGCATCGTGAACTGATCCGGGGTAACCAATGCATATACATCAATAAATATAGGGTCTACCAATAAGAGTGATAGAACTTTAGATAGGTATTGCCGCCATGTTGTAAATGACATTGATGTCTGTCATAGTGCATTTTATTCAGTAAGGCTCACCATTTCATCTGTGCAAGACTGACTCCGCAAGAACGTTTGCAAATCGTAAAATTATATTACCAAAGTGGGAGCTCTGTTAGAGCTACGTTCAGAGCATTACATGAATTTTAATAAACTTCGTTAATAAGCAGAATATCTGTTACGGGGCTGAAACAAATTAACAGATGGTCCATGAGAGTGACTTGCATCCAAAAACAGTAGTTACTGTTTGGTGCGATTTCTGGTCCGGAAATTACTTCTTTGAAAATGGGCAGTGAGAAGCTGTCAGATGTTAGCAAACTTTGTGTGGCCACAATTGGATGAAAACAAAACAATCGACTTATTGAAAAAAAAGTTCGCGGAGTCGATCATCTCAAAAAGTTCGCAAAATTAGACTATTGTCAACTGGTCACCACGATCGTCTGACTTAACTCCGCTGGACTTTTTTCTTTAGGGCTACGTAAAGTCATTAGTTTACGCTAAGAAACCGCAAAGAAAGCCAACATCGAGCGAGTAATTCTTGGTATTCAGCCAGCCTTACTTGGAAAAGTCATCGAAAATTGGACCCATAGAATGCGTGTGTGCAAACGATCAAGAGGTGGACATTTAAAAAATATTATTTTCAAAACATAAATGGTATGAACTGAGCTTCAAGTAAATACTAACAAATCCATTGTATCTTACACGGATTAGTTATAATTAAAAAACAAGTTCTATCGTTCTTATTGGTAGACCCTATATTTGATTTTTGACAATTGAAAAAAATTGTTTGCGGTTGATATATGAATCCTTATCCTGGCGTGGTTTGTCAATCCTACTATGGGACCCATATATGGAACATACAATAAATCATTAATAACAAATCTCAAATAATTGCATATTTCAAATGTTACCTATTATGCCAGGAAATCCTTTCGATTGCCGATAATACTGCTTTGTGATCTCTTTTCCATTTGTTGGAAATCTAATAATATTTCCAGCAATTGATAATAGGAATTCTGTGACTCTAGTTATTATGTTATGAAATTCCAAATCTATCGGCCACGTCTCGATACGAAGAAGTTTCGTGGCCAACAAACGAGAGATAACATAAAATATGCTTTTCAGGTGTTATCGGCCTGTATCCTGCTGCATCTATAAAAATAATGTTAGAACGAAAACAAAATTATGAATGATACCGTAATAACGATAAGTACATCTGAGATGTTGTGAAGCGAGCAATGAAATTATAGGACAAACCACGAGACAAACGTAAATGCATAATGAAATCATTATCAATGTAATTGGTTATTACTACATCTTCAATATAATTGTTGATTATATAACAATATAATAACTATACCGTCACGTGCACTATTACAATTCTGTTACTTCCAAAATAGAAAATTTCCAGTGCGCGTGTTTGTTTAATGTTCGTTTAATGAGGTAATAATGTAAGCTCTAAAGCTGTATTGCCATCTGAAAATTATTCTAATTAGTAGTATAAGCAACGAAAAATAAAATTAAAAAAAAATACAATTTATTTTCGCAACTTTTCCAATTTGTAAGAATTTGTAAATCTTGATCCTTCGATTGTTTCTCATTTATTGTTAGGATTTTGTTAAAAAAAGATTCCCAATTTAAGAAAAAATTTACAGCATTAAGTTCGTTACTCACCTATAGCACAGCATAGGAAGGAATTTTATTTCTTATGTGTATTTCAATGTTACATTGACAGGGCCTTTTTTATCATAAGGCCACATAGGCCCGGGCCTGGGGCCCCCCAGTTAGAGGGGCTCCCTGCTTGACCCAACTGTAACTGTTTAAAACAACAGTTTCATGTTTTATATAACAATTAAAAAGTTATATTTAAAAATATCTGCTGACAACACACTAACAGCCTGTAACAGCCCTGTTTAATTAATGAATAATAAAATAATTTTTATTATCTTCAATTTGTTACATCAGTACAATTTTGCCTTACCCATATCCAGTGGCGGTACTAGCGTGCGTAGAACTCCTCATCGCGGAAGATCCCGCGTTACCGTAAAGGGCCCAAGGCCCAACGCTCAAATAGCGCGACAAACATTTTTTTAAACATAATTTTAATATTAAAGAACTAAACTCTCTAAAAACTAAAAAACTAAGCTCTCTAGTTGAACGCTCCGGCATGTTATTATACGACTAGCAGAAAGCCCGTCCACGGACGGGCATCTAGACCCGATTGGTTGGAAACTCGATTCATGTGCAACTCGTCCCAGGGGAAGTACCGTCGTCGGTACTTTAATATATTTTTCGGATGGTAAAAAAAATTCGACCAATGAGATTGTTTCTTTTTTCACCAGAAAATGACACGCTGGAGCCGGAGCAGCAGAGTGCTGGGATTTTATGTATTAAGATGGTATCGGTATATCTATCGGATATGGTATATCTTTCATTTACCAATATCGAAAATTTGAAATTAATTAGTAGATATACAGGGTGTTTCCGTGACCGTGGAGACCCTTTGAGGTGGTAATAATTAAAGGGCGGATTTATATGCTCTAAAAACGTGTAAACAAAGATTCACTTAATTAGGCTTTACAAAAAGCTGCTAGAATTTTTGTAATCCAATCAATGCAAATCCTAGCAGGTTTTTGTAAAGCCTCATTAAGTAATACTTTGTTTACACGTTTTTAGCGCATATAAATCCGCCCTTTAGTGATAATGGACACTTTTCTAAGACAAATTTTCAAATAAAACTTTGTTCCAAGTCCAAACCTTTTACTCTTTAAAGCAAATTTTTGAATTTCTGATTTCAAACTGCCATAGCTCCCATATTATTGATTTTTTAAGCTTAATGGATTAGAACTTGTTTAAAGATCATTCCTTTATATACAAACTAGGTTATAACCCCTTATTGCCTAGAATCAACGCATTTCGAGTAATAAATTATGCACGAACGAAACGATAGATTTCATTGTTGACCCGGTCGATCGCGATGGTGTTGTTGAGCAAAACAACGCAAGTTGTCTACAAATATTTGACATTGAATCGCAATTGCCGCCGATAATTAATACAACGCTAGTGTTAAGCAAAAACTCAGTGAATGTTGAACACGAAAATCAAGAGCAGCCCACTGATGAACACGAACAGGAATTTGACGACGATAACGTTTCTGATGATGAAGTGTTGATCATTGATAAAAATGCACAAGTGGCGCAATTGAATAAAATCGAAGTTATTGCACCAGGTCAAGGAAGAGCTCCAGTACCATGGCATAAAGTAGAAGATATCGGCGAACTGTGTTACCCTAAAATCTTTGGTGGATACGGGTTTGACATCAAAGGGAAACACATCAGTTATGCTCAGCGTGCCAAGCCAGAAATCAGACGGAAAGATAGAAGGTCTTGCATGGCAAGACGACTTTTGTACATGGCAAAACAAAAACTAGAAAAAGCAGTTGGTTCCAACATAAATATTTGCTTGCGAAAAGTGAACAAAACGAAAAATTTAACGGCCGGCCAACTTGTGAATAAAGATTTTGTCAACGATCTAGTCAAATTTGACGCCGGTTTCAAATTTTTGAAACAAATACGATCTTCGCCAGCATATTGGGAAGCGAAGAAGAAGAACTTGATGGCCATGATAAGGCAGTTGGGTACGCCAACTTTGTTTCTCACACTGTCAGCGGCTGAAAAAAGATGGCCAGAATTGATGCAAGGGCTGTCAGAAGTGCTGGAAAACAAAAAATTGACGATCGAAGAATCGTTCAATTTAAGTGAGAACAAGAAAACGTTGCTTATCAAGCAAGATCCCGTAACTTGTGCAAGATATTTCGATTACAAAATCAAGAAATTAATGCAATATCTGAAGAGCTCCGATGGATCGTTTGCTGAATATCAGCTGATCGACAGTTACCAAAGGGTCCATATTTCAGATTATTTCAATAATTGAAGAATAATCAGTTTGGGTTTCAAAGTCAAATAAGTGCTATAATAATTAATACATGTCCGGTACGCTTTCGAAATCACTGTTTAACAACGATAGCAGAGCTGCATATTCTCGTGAACATGAAATCCGTGATGCTATGCACATATTCGTTAGGCGACGGGAGCTATCGGAAAGAATCGTATACCCGGATTCATTTACATTACAGATCGAGCTGCGTTGTATCGTTGATTGATAAATAGTAAAGATATGCAACCTTATGGACAAAAACGTGCTGAAAAAATGGGTCGACATGTAGACGGCGTTGTTGTAGTTGTGGGTCGAGAATTTGCAGTTGCATACGGATCGTCTTGGTGTACACTTGTGCAGCTAAAATGTCAATGGCGAATCACACATGCATCAACATAACTGTAATAATACCATTACTAAGTAGTTTCAAATTACGCATTTGAAAAGTCCAACAGATTGTTTTGTGCAGTTTGTGTATAAATTATTAATATTATTTAATTAATCATTTTCAAAAAATAAATGTACATTATTTGTCGTTAATAATATTAACAAAGATTTAATAACACAAACTGAAATAGACTTCAAAAAGTTTTGCGATGAACACACAAAAAATGGCATTCATTTTTTAATTATGCTTAAATTGTATAGAAACTTAAAAACTGTTTCTGAAGAAATGGAATCCATACGATTAAAGACTCCTATGTTAACAATGTTAATTGTACATTTTGAAGCCGTTTATTGGCTAATGAAAATCCATTTTACAGCAAAACTAGACGCTTTTTAGTGCAAATTTCATTGCTGTCAATTTTGTTTATATGAATTTTTCTATTTGTGAGTTTCTGACTTTCAGCGGAAGGGCCGGATCAAACTATTTTAGCGCCGGGCGCAGATTAGCTAAATGGCGCCTTTACTAAAATATAACATCATATACAGGGTGTTAACTACCAATTAAGAAAAAAAGTTCCTATAGTGATTCTCAGGAAAGATGATGATTACGACACAATAAAATCGTATGAACTAAGCCAAGAATTCCTAGTCAAATGAAGTGTATTTTAATATAAAATAAGAATACATTGGTTACATGGGCGTACCCAGGGGAGGGCAGGAAGGGGCAGCTGCCCCTCCCTGGATCCTTCCTGTTTCCCTACATTTAGCTGGTTAATTATGTGTCTATGCCAGGATAATTATTTATCAACAGAAAATTCCTGATTTCCCCCCCCCCTAAGCCAAAAGCTGGGTACGCCCATGATTGGTTACCTTTGTTTTTAACCCCCGACGCAAAAAGAAGCACTTCATTTGACTAGGAATTCTTGGCTTAGTTCATACGATTTTGTTTATGATGTTCGTTATTTTTCCTGGGAATCACTATATTAACATGTGTCCGCAAACGCAACGTTTTCGAGATACAGGGTGATTATGATTTTTACATCAATAATAGCTACTTTTAAGGCTCTAAAGCAATGTTCTCAGATATGCCAGTGGTGGAGATTGTAGGGTTGCTTAAGGATTTCACCCCCGTAACTTTTACGTCACTTGAAAAATTAGCGTTTTGACAGCAAATTCCAAAGTGTCTGAGGATTTTACATAAAAAAGATACTCTTGGTCAAAAGCTGTAGGAGCCACCGTTTTTCTGAAAAACGGCGTTTTATGATCAGAAACGTACAAAAAGAATAATGAACAAAAATTTTTTTTGCGTTTGCGGACCCATGTTAATAAGAACTTTTTTTCTTAAAATAAGTCTTAAAATCACCTCTTTCGTTTTGTACTAGTTGGTAGTTAACATCCTGTAGAATATTATAATCAAAGAAAAAATGCAGTACCTTGGAATCACAATGCACATTTATGCACAATTAAAAAACGTTCAATTCTGGCGCCTTCCAAACTTTGGTACTGGGTGCGGCGGCTCCATTGCACCCATGGTTTATCCGGCCCTAGACCAGCAGCTTAAACAAGACGCGGTAAAATACGAAAAATGTTGTCACCTATATCTCGGAAACGGTGCGACCAAATAGAAAAATGTATATGAACAAAATTGTAGAGAATAAAATTTATAAGGGAAAACGCCTATAAATTTTTTTATTTTGTCCCAGCGTTTCCGAGATACAGATCAAAACAGTTTTCGTATTTTACCGAGTCTTGTTTAACTTTTATGTGTCTGAGAAATAAAACACCTTCTAATGACGGCATGGTTACCGGGGTACCTTCACACATTACATGCACCCGCGCCTATGCAAAGTTTATAATTATCTATGATAGTGGTAAGACTATATTTTTTATTGTGCTTTATGCTTAGCAAGGTTAGATCCTAATAGACCCTTCTGATTTTTGCAGTTAAAAATTACAAGTAATTATCAAATTCATTACATCAGTAATTAAAAAATTTTGATTTATAATTTCTACTAGGATGTCTCACAATGAGTCTGGACCAAGTCACGGTTTTTCCGAAAACCGAGATTGCGGAAAACAAAGTAAGATAAATAATTATTGTCTATATCAATTTTTCTATATCTTAAATTTAAACAATAAATTAAATAATCATAAAAATGAAAATTGAATTTTCAAATGTAAATAACTTTTATAAATTTTAGCACATGTAAACAAAAGCATAAAATAAAATAAGTAGTTGACAAATTACTTAAGGGCCAATTCAGTTAACAGGGCATTAAAATTTAAAAGGCGACTTTAAACAAAACAGACCAATAAAAAACATTAGTTTTCTTAACCCGCCAGTACAGTTGAACATCTCTATAATGAGTCCCGTTATAACAAAAAATCGGCTATAACGAGTAAATCGTTTATAGCGAAAATCTGTTATAACGAGTAAGTAGGCTTGTCTCTTGAGTTCTCGTTATAGAGGGGTTCTACTGTACTAACATATTTTTTATAACACGAGTACCTACTAACGTCGGTCTGTGAGACCGATTCTAGTTTTTAATTTTTTTTAACGTAGTGTTTATATTATTTAAAAACTAATCTCAGCTGTTATCGTATTAAATGTATAGTTACAAATAGAAATCGTCGGTCTGTAGTACTGGAGAGTTTAAAGTCCCCTTTTAAATTTTAATGCCTTGTAAACTTTTATACATATTAAAACACTACAAATTTAATTGCTTTAATTTAATTTTCTTTTTATTACTACAATTTCCATCAAATTTCATATAAAACTTATAGCGGCACCTGTACCCACACCGTCATTAAAGGGTGAAATAATTTTGGATGCCATTT
The DNA here is from genome assembly GCA_947369205.1 of Cantharis rufa. NCBI lineage: Eukaryota > Metazoa > Arthropoda > Insecta > Coleoptera > Cantharidae > Cantharis > Cantharis rufa. The sequence goes on along the minus strand of OX376309.1, from coordinate 13,943,857 downwards.
TCTCATTATAAAATTAACAATAATAATCAAAATAATATAACAAAGTATAGTATAAAAAAAAACTCAGAAATGTTACACAATTTCCAAACTCAACGACTTTGAACACAAAAAATATGAATGCTTCAAACTGCCAAAGGCACCTGGGTACCCTCCAGTCACATAAAGGTTAATGCCCGGTTTCACAAAGGTTAATTAAAATTTAATCTATGATTAAGGGTTTTCAACAATGAAAATTTATTGTTGCAACATTGTTGAAAATCGTTAATCATAGCTTAAATTCTAATTAGCGCTTGTAAAACCGGGCATAAGCAGTTGCGGTGATATGAATAAGCAAATGTAAGCAATGCTTAGGGGCCCGGGACCATAAGGGGCCCTACTGTCCATAAATAAGGAAAAGTTTTAACAAGAAAATGGGGAGTCGAACCTACTTTCCCCATTAAAACGGCAATCAAAAATTAAAACATATTTTGATGAATTAGCTTCTGATTTCCATTTTCAAAATCCAGATGATTCGTTTAAAATTAATGTATTTATTTTACATTAGACATTGTAATACAACGCCAACGCCTTGAAATCCGTTTTGAGAGTTTTCAAAAATTAAAAGAAAATTTTGAAGTCTTAGAACCTAGAATCCTTTTAAACAGTGGCCCGGGCCCCCCCGAAATTATTTTTGTATTGTAATTTTCTAACTTTCTATTAAGCGTTTGATCTTGAAAATTTGAAAATCTTTTGTCTGCGACGCTATTACAAAACTCGCTTTGAGTCACTACTACAAGACACAATGCTGTGATTTGCTTCAGAAAAAATATTGTGATGTTCTCAATAATAATCTTGCAATTCAATTCAAAATTAATAATTTGTTTTTTTAGGGGCCCGATTTGTATATTTGCTTACGGGCCCTAGCTACTCTTGCACCGCCACTGGGCATAAGCCGCTGCCCGTCTGAAACGGCGCAACAATATAAAAATGTATATAAATAAAATTGAAGAAAATGAAATAAACAACAAAAAATGTCGAAAAAGATTTGCTGTAAATTCGATTTTTATATGATAAAAAACGGTTTCAAAATTTACAATTAACATTACTGAGATAGGTGTACGTAGGTATACGAATATTTTCTAGAGCCATTGTATATTTTGAAATGTTACAATTATTTTTTTTATTTAAATAAAAATCTTTTGTCTTTACTGATTTTTAACTTTCTGATTATTTTAATACAAAAAATTTCATAGGAACAGTTTGCACATTGAAATACTATCTAACAATAAGAGCCCGGCAAAAAAATACTACTTGCATTATTATAAAGTATGATAATATTGTATCAGATATCACGTCGTATCAACGAGATAATTATGGTACAATTATAATACTATTGGTGGCGACACTTGCTCGCCATTGAGTTTGTTGGCGAAGAGGCAGTGGGGTGTTAAAATACCTGGTGGGGGAAAAGTAACAATTTCTCATTGCATTGCGTATCTTTACTATTTATCAATCAACGCTTTAACCTAAAAATTTAATTTAATATAACTTACGTTTACGATTTTACGATATTTTATATAAAAGATATTCTTATATATTTTTAAATTTGTAATTGGTAACTAGTTATTATCTGATTTTGATTAATCATAATCAGGTATTAATTTTTTTGAAGAAATGAGTAGCACCAATAATGAAAGTTTTACAACGAAGCGCGATGGCTCAGTGGTTAACGTACAAATACTACGAAAGTGAGGTCTCGGGTTCAAACCCCATTGAAGGTAAGATTTTAAAAATTTACATTTTCAGACTCCAACTATATTAGGCACCCCAAGGAGATACAAGATGACCGAAATCAAACAAATAGTAGAAAAAATCGTTTAAATATTCTTAGAATAGAAAACCATACAGAGTTAATACTAATTAATTAATAAAAAAAATTGGTAAAAATATATGAATAGAAAAGTTAAAAATTAAAGAAATTAAATTTTTTCATTTAGTGAAAATTATTTTTAAAAATTATTTAAATTAAATAATCAATAAATTTTTTGACACGTGGAAATTAAAACTGATCCAGGCTTTTCTCGGGTTTACGGCAGGCTGGGTACAGGTTCTATTTTACTCAGATACCACATGTAGCAGGCTTTCCTTATACCTGCCTCGGGGTTCTCCCAAGCAATTACCTGGCTTGCGGGGCGCTTAGTGCAGGTATACGCCAGCACCTGCTTGCTTTCAACCGAGTATGTCACAGCGCTCTCGCAGGGTAAATCCAAGGGCCATTTTCCTCAGACAGCACCTGTGGCAAACTTTTCTAATCCCTGCCACAGGAACAGGTCCTGTCTTAGTTTTCACTGCCAGGAAATTGTCAGGGATTTCCCAGGTTAAAATGTTGCTTGGGTAGTAAGAACTTCACTGGTTTTCACAAATACAGTAATTGGTGCTTCTTCGACTAGGAAGGGAGTACGAATGACCCCGCAGTAAGCTTTCCCGTTCATCATTTGTTAAACACCTGTTGAACACTTTTTTGGCATAGACAGTACTGTACAACTCCTCCAAGCCACTTCATCAACAAATGAAAACCTCCTAGTCGAATGAAGAGTGACTTCAAGGGGCTATCATCATATATTTTACGAGTTTTAGCGTCTTATCGTCATCTTTCCTGAGAATCACTATATTATACTTTTATACTGTTTGCTGGTGATTAAATGGGACACGTTCTACAGAGTATGGCGTTAACAATTATTTTGTTTTCAGTAAATATTTTATTGCATTTTAAATATGCTAAATTAAGTGTTTTTAGATAATGGTAATCGCAATTGCAGCAGCATGTGAAATGGCTACCAAAGAAGCTAAACGTACATCAGCCATATGCTACAATTTATTACTTAGCATACCAGAGACGAACACAAAAAATCAAAATCATGTTTTACGTGAAGAGCTAATACTATTAGCACACCAAGCAAATAATCAAATTCCACGTTTTTCAGCTGCAGGATTCTTTCATATAGATTTTTCATTACTGTTTTGTCTGATGGGCACACTCACTTCGTATACAATTGTTCTTATACAAACTCATAAGTAAACAATAAAAATTCAAAATCTTACACTTTTATTTATTTTTGGTCTTCCTCTTAAACCAGTCCTCATTATTGAAGGTCTACCGCGACTATGCAATTCAATGCTTTGATTAGTAGCGATTTTCTCTTCATCTACAATTTCGACTTCTTCAATGGTTTTTTCTACCTCTTCCGTTACGACCTCTTGAAAGTTTTCAATTACGGGTTCGGTTTTGAATTCTTGAATAATTTCGTCGACGTCTTCGGTTTCCAAAAAAGATTCTTCCAAAAATTTAACGTCTCGTGTTACTTCTACTTTCTTTTGTTTATTTAACCATTATTCTGTATCCTTTAGATTCTTCCGAATAACCTAGAAATATGCCTTCCTTTGGATCTAGCGTCAAATTTTCCTCTTTTTGGTTCTTTATTTAAGCAATAAACTTTGCTACCAAATTCTTTGAAAACCCTGAAGTCGCGTCGGGAGGCTTCCCATTCCAGATTTCGTATGGTGTTTTCCCATTCAAGTTCTTTGTTGGACAACGATTACGAATATGTAATTTGCAGTGTTAACTGTTTCTGCCCAAAACGATGACGGTAAACCGTCAGTAAACAACGTTAGTAAACAACGCGCTGTGCTAACTAGAATACGGTTTTTCCTCTCAGCAACTCCGTTCTGTTCTGGATTATATGGGGCAATCACTCGTTTTGCGATTCCATGGTCTTTCAACAATTTTTTTAATTCATTTTTTGTATATTCCATTATTTCCATATTTCCATATTTATAAATATTCCATATTTCATTATTTGTATATTCCACACAGACCAGCAGTGTGGCGTAAAGCCTACACCGGCCGACTGGGAAGCGGGTGACCGAGGTTCAAATCCTGGTCGAGTCGAATACGCTGCTGTGATCTAAAGCCCAAGATAGATCTGTGGGCTGTGGGGAAGGCAACGGGAAACCACCCCATTAATTAAATTCCCTGGTACGTCATCTTGGTTCAGCCAAGTAGATCGCCAACGCCCATTAAGGGTATGGCACATTAAAGAAGAAGAAGAAGTTGTTACGCCGATGGTTTTCTGAACCCGAGTGACCGCGCAATCGTCTGCGCACAGCGTGAACGTTCGGGGGTAAGCAACGTTTGATTTTACTTTACTTTCTGACGTGGAAGGAAGTAGGTCAATGGCCATGAAGACTGGCTAATTTTGAATGTAAAATTTAGTTGGTGAAATTATTGTGGAAAGTTTACGGTTCCTGGTGGAATTATGTGGAAAAGTTTACGTTTTCCTGGTGAAAGTTCTGTTTTCGCGAAAGAATAAATTTTGAAGAAATTTAGATCATTATTGTTGGCAACGCGCGCCAGGCGATTCTCGACTCTAGTAAACGCGGGAAATGATTACGGCGTTGCAATTCGCGCATGGAATGTGGCGATCCACATTAGCAATACCGGTTGCCGGTATTCTCCCACAAATTTGTTAACGAAATCCGACAGTGCGATTTGTTGTCGAAATATTCAAATTGTTGACGTATAATCCAGTGCAAAAATATTGAAACTTAAATGGTTTTCTAATACTGCGCGTGTCGAACTTATTAAAAATGATGAAGTTTTAAAGTTTGTTGTCGTAATGCTAAATTGTTGTCATTTGTTGATATTGCGGTTAGTTTCGAACTTTCAAGTTGATGAATTTTCTATTCTGATGGTAATAATTCTTACTGCTGAGTTCTTCGGACTTGTTGCTGTCGACGTAAGATAATTTTTGGACGTCGGGTATTCTCTATGTAATATTGGAACTTCCAATTGCACGATGCCGACCTGCTTACTGCAATCATCTCCAGGACATCTGCGTCGCTTGCTGGAAATTATTATGTAACAAGGTATCGTTATTTTGTATGACTTATTTAGTACCTTCTTGGTGCGGTGTGCACGTCCGGTGGACCTTTCAGGTCAGCATCGAAATTATTGTCGTATTGTTGTTTTACGATATATTAAATTTTGCTTTGATTTTTCTATGAATTCATGTCGGTCATCATTTCGTTGAAGTTTAAACCGAATTGGTGTTACCCTGTTATGGGAATTAATTGTCCTCATTCAGTGGACAATTACGCCACCGTAAATTTTGTAAAGCTTGGTCAATAGGGGATTTTGCTGCGCCATTGACCCAGCTGTTAACGCTTTTCGTAAGTGGTCTGGAGGACCTTTTTATAATTCCGGTCAGGCTGGAGCCGTTACTTGTAGATGTTGATCGGTCATGTTTTACAACTATTAAAGTCAGTTATGTAGTGATGTAGTCATCAATGAATTTATTTATAATCACTGGCATTGTTGCCAACCATTACTGTTGTGTTGACTCTATGTTAAGGAAAGTTAAGAAAATTGTTGTCTTATTATGAGTTTGTTAATTTCACGTAAACCAAGGGAGAAATTAAATAATATATTAAATATTTGTGTTTTAATTGTGTTGACTTCCGAGAGTAGACCACGCCCAATTTTTAGATCCGCTGAGCCAGTCGTCGGCAACCATAAGTTACAGGTAGGTACCAAGTGACAAAGTATATTCCATACCATTGTCGGACGGAATGCACTTGACCGGTTTTTCTTTTTGCTTTTCAACCATGTTAATGTACTGCTTCGTAGCTGTCAGAACATTACTTTTTGATTTTATATCTATCTATAAATCTAGATGAACTATCATCTATAAATTCAACATAGTACCTTGATTATGCGTGAGATTCGATCTTCATAGGTCTGCATACGTCTTATGTATAGCGACATAGTACATAGCACATCGACATAGCACTTCTGAGCGAACCACATCGAGAGATGGAAAAAGACTGGACCCAGTCCAACGATGCGAAAGCAGCCATCCTAATAAACGACAAAGTGGCGGTCCTAGATTGGGGAGGTGGGCAGTGCTTCGCGTGGATAGAAACGCCATCCATCGTGGTATATTCTTGTTACATATCACCAAACATCGATCTGGATGACTTTGAGAACCACTTATGGAACCTGAAGGACAATATAAGATCAAAATTAAAACTAATAATAGTGGGAGGGGACTTCAATGCGAAGGCGGTAGATGGGGTCACCATCCACGGATAACAGAGGATTATTAATGACGGAGGTGATGAAGGAGCTGGACCTTGCTCTGTACAATGTTGGAGTGGAACCAACGTTCGTGAGAAGGGAGTCCAAGTAAATCTTGGACATAACGGCAGCCTCACAGAACCTGATGGGCAAGGTTTTAAAATGGACAGTGCTAGACGAAGAATCGGCCAGCGACCATCGGTACATAGCTTTTGAGGTGGGAGTCGCATCGTCACCCAACAGATCCCCACGCAGGGGATGGGCGTGGAGGAAAATAGACATCTCAACACTGAAAGCAGAACTATACGATTCGCAGACAACCAGGGACATACGTTCACAGGGGCTGGGGGTGTCTCTAACCAAACACTGCGACCGAGTCATGCCCAGAAGAGGCCAAGGGCAGAAAAGAGAGGTGTACTGGTGGTCGGACGAGGTGGCCATGGCGAGAAACAAATGTGTCAAGGCAAGAAAGAGCTACCTGAGACTCAGAAGAGCGAGCGACAAATTAAGAGCCACGGTTGACGGCAACAGGATAGTTGCTGAAGCACTGACAGAGTGGACCAGTTATAGGAAAGAACTGATCAGAACAATGTTAGACAGCCAGAAGAAAAGCTGGAAGAATGTAAATAGAAGAGGTTGAAGGAGACGCATGGGGAAGGGCATACGCCATAGTCACAAAGAGAATGGGCAGACCATCCATCGCTGGACTGATAGAGTCCCGCCTAAAGAAAATTATAGAGACCCTCTTCCCGGCTTGTCCGGAAACTAAACACAACAGAAATAAAATAGAAGATCATATAGAACCCTTCACCAAAGAGGAACTGTCGGAGACAGTGAAGAGAATGGCAACGAATAAGACCCCTGGGCCGGACGGAGTACCAGCGGTGGTAATAAGGCAGATGGCGGAAACAATACCAGAGGTCCTCCTGGAAGAATATATCAAACTACTAATGGAGGGATCTTACCCGGCCAACTGGAATAGAGCGGGGCTGGTCCTACTCCGGAAGGGCAATAAACCACTGAGTCTGCCGAGCTCCTATAGACCCATCTGCCTGATAGACCATGTGAGTAAGCTATTTGAGAGATTCCTTCTAAATAGAATTCAAAAGGAGATAGAAAGAACGGGCGGTCTCGCGAACACCCAGTACGGATTCCGGAAAGGTAGATCGACGGTTGACGCGATAAATGGGATAGTTGTGCAACCGCTTAACCCTCCGGTAGCAAACCACGGCCGTATTAATTCGCTCCACCTACCTGTACCGCTTGCTCCTGTACGGCGACGCTGCGAAGCCTAGCTCACGTAGAGTAATTTAGGGGGGGTTAGGCAATCGGGAGTGAATACCCGATTCCTCAAACTAATAGATCAACAGATCTCAATAATAAGCGCCATGCACTTTTTGTCGCCAATGAAAAGGTGTTCGCCCTGAAAAGTGCAAAAAGCTTAAGTGCAGATAGCACAGCGTACGGTAGGAACGTTTAATACCGGGAATAAAAAAATAATAAAACTCAGACAGAGGCACACAATCAAATTTAATGACAAATTTAATTAATTTAAAATAGCACAAAGTTATTATCAAAAAAAAAGAAAATAATGGTCAGACGCAGCTGTATAAAAAAATGATGCCCACTCAGATCTGATTTGGCTACAAGAGTCGTACAATCAAGGTAATAACCTTGATTACTGGCAAACAGTAAATTAAGTTAGGATGGTAAAACTTCAATCTTCGTAGCCCCGCCACTACACTACCCAAACTCTTAAAAATAAACGCAATATCGTCACACGCTTTGTGACGAATCAAACAGCCAAAAAAAAGTTATTAATTAGTTAAATATGGCGCTCACCCTTTTCTTCGTAGTACACCACTGGCAAGTACGGCCCTGGACTGGTTGTCTACCAAACGTCAAATCAAATCCTCGTTATCTAACCTCACAAAAAACGATCTCGACGGTAACAGGAATGATGATCGAAAAGCTTCCCGGTGTTAATTTGAAACGGCGTAATCGTATCGGTCCAGCAGATAGTAAAAATACGGTCCCGATGTCAAAATGGTATGCGATAGATAGTAAACATAAAAAAAACCAAACAGTAGTCGATCCAAATCGAATTAAATCTCGTCCACAGCGGTTGTGTAATCCTACCAAAAGCAGTTAACGCTCACGAAACCTCGATCTTGCGAAATACTAATCGCTAGTGAAATGCTCCCGAAATTACGGTAAGTGGAATCCAAAATTGCACTTTTAATATCACTAATGATTCCGACTGATAAACTCAATTACTTCAATTTTTAGCGATCTCGATGATTTCTACAGTTTTTCGCAATCAAAACTTATCTGCTAGTACAAAATGTGTTTTACTAATCAAAGCAAGGACCGCCAATCGCTTTTCAAATTTCACCAAAATTTCTAGGATTGTTTACAATAATACAAAATGTAAACACGTAAGTAAATTCATCGACCTACAATTTAAATAAACTAAACCTAATTTATATTTTATAGGTGACGAAGGCATTCTGTAACCGCTTAGGTGCTACGAGTAAAAAAGAAGGTTACAGTTTCCTCCCCTTCCACCAGAGGGTTACCCGTAACACTCTCGACCGTAGGTCTTAAAAAAAATAAAATCTACCTAATTAATTATACTAATTAAAATTAATGTTAAGAAAAAAAAATTTGACTATTCTAACTAACCTACTTAATCCAAATCCGGCGGCTCTGCCTTTAGGTCTCTAGCATGCCATGTACCCCTTCCCACACCATCTTCATCTACCAACACATAGGTCCACGGAGACAGTTTTTGTCTGATGAAAAACGGTCCTATATATTTGGGAGCTAGCTTTTTAGTAAATCCCTCCGGCGCACTCGATAAAACACGATTTACTCGGTATACGCCCTGTCCTATTTCAAACTGATCTGGTCTTTTGCGTAGATTATAAATTTTTTTGTTCTTGTTCGAGGCCGCTAACAATTTCTGTTTCACAAATTTAAAAAGATCTTTAAAACCTTCGACCCGACAATCCTCTGAAACGACCTCGTCATCTTGAAAGATATTTCTCCGCTCAAAATCCTTCCCGGACAAGATCATCGATCTACCAAAATTAATGAAATAGGGCGTATTTCGGGTAGCCTCGCTCTTTGAAGTTCGTATGGCGCACAAGATCTTAGCAAGGTTCTCATCCCACCTTCTATGATCCCCATTGACGTAAGAAGCCATCATGCCCTTGATGGTTTTATTCATGCGTTCCGTTGGATTGCTTTGAGCATGGAAGTATGGCGTATATTTCGCATCAACGTCATACTTAGCCAACAACGACTTGTACTCTCGACTGATGTATTGAGGTCCGTTATCGCTGATGGCGACTTTAGGTACCCCAAACATTAAGAATACGTCATTTTCCAACCTTTTCACGATGTTTGTTGCCAGGGAATTTCTCATCGCGAAAGCTAGTACAAATTTGCTAAAATAATCGGTGACCACGAGTAAAAATCTATTCCCGCTCCTAGATTTTGGAAACGGCCCCATTAAATCGGAGGAGATCGTCTCCCACGGTTGTGACGGTTGTGGATGAGATAACATATGCCCCGCTTGCGCTCTATTTTGAGATTTGAACTGAACGCACACAGTACAGCGTTTAACAAATCGCTCGACATCGCTTTTCATTTTTGGCCAAAAATACTTCTGTTTCAAGCGCGCATACGTTTTGTAGACACCCGTGTGCCCCGACGTAGGGTCACAATGCGCGCTAGAAATAATAGCTTTGCGTTCCGATTTTTGGACCACGATTTTCCAACATTCCCAATTGTTAGTCAACCGGGAAAAACATGGGGGTAAATATTTATAGAGCGTATCACCCTCTACTCTCCACTGAGCAAACTTTAATGGTGACGCTACCACACTTTCTCTCATTTTGGTATACCACCGATCTTTATGAACTATTTCATTCGTCTCCTCATCAACAATATCTATGACGGGTACGCTGCGACTCAAAGTATCAGGGACGACGTGATCCTTTCCCTTACGATGCACAATCTCCACATCATACTGTTGCATCTTAACTGCCCACCGAGCCAATCTTCCGTTGACATCGCGCAAGTTTTGCAGCCAGACGAGAGAATAATGATCAGTGATCACTTTGATATTCGGCACCCCTTCAATATATTGCCGGAATTTTTCCAACCCAAAAAGAACCGCTAGACATTCTCGTTCTGTCGTGCTATACTTCCTCTCCTGTTTCGTAAGAGAGCGACTAATGTAAGATATGACTCGTTCGCCATCCGGATGTGGCTGACTCAATACCGCCGCGATTCCCCAGCCCGATGCATCCGTTTGCACCTCGAACGGTAAACTATAATCTGGGCAACTCAAGATTGGTGCCGTAACTAGCTTTTCCTTTATGATTCGGAAAGCCTCCTCGCATTGATCTGACCACACAAATTTTCCATTACTCTTCTTGAGTAAGGCCGTTATAGGAGCAACTAAAGTGGAAAACTCTGGTATAAACCGTCTGTACCAGCTAAATGTTCCCAGAATACCCCTGACACTACTTATGTTTTTCGGTGCGGGTAATTCTAACATAGCCTTAACTTTGTCGGGGTCTACATGCAGACCAAACTTATCCACGACATAGCCTAAATATTTTAATTGAGGACGACAATACTGGCATTTTTCCTTCTTAACGGTTATATTGGCGGCCCGTAACCGCTTAAATACTTCTTCCAAAATTTCCAAATGTTTCTTGAATGTATCGGTCACAATCACGATATCGTCCAAGTAGCAAAAAACATACGGAAGCAAATCATACCCAAGTATTTTGTCCATCAATCTTTGCCAAGTAGCGGGGGACGTTGACAACCCAAATGGAAGTCGATTAAACTCCCACAAACCTCGCCCCGGAACTACAAATGCGGTAAATTTTTTTGACCCTTCCGCGAGTGGAACTTGGAAGAAAGCTGATTTAACGTCTAGCGAAGATAAATATTTTGCGTTTTTAAGTTGGTCAAGGGTGTTAGTGACGTAAGGAATAGGGTAGCTATCTTTCTCTGTGACTTTGTTTAGCTTACGAAAGTCTACGCAAAAACGATGTTCCCCATCTTTTTTCTTAACTAAAATTACCGGAGAGGCCCAAGGACTATTGCTCTTGCGAACAATTCCCTTCGCAATCATATCATCCAGTTGCTCATTAAGATACCCTTGAACGACTGGTGATACTGGATAATAACGCTGCTTGATTGGGTCAGCTGTTGTCTTAATGACATGCTCAACAACATTGGTACACCCCAATTCATCACCCATGAGCTCATAATTGTTCTTAATTAATGCCTCCAACTGTGCTTTTTCCTAGGCGCTCAAATCGTCGGTATTTTGGACAACATCCGCTATTTCGAAAAATTCTGTAGGCTCTTCCGCAAAGACCCACTTATCACTTCGCAAATCAGGAACGATACCCATTGTTCTCCAAAAATCTACCCCTAAAATTAATAAGTGTGGCAACTCAGGAATAACAGTTACTGAAATTAATTTAGTATTATTTGCCACCTTCATAGGAAGTATACATTTCCCTACGCTTCGTACAGTCTGGCCATTTGCCACCACGCAAACCGTGTCATCGGGTTCTAATTTAACCCCAAACTGATCCAAAAACTTTTGTCCCGGACGCCCCATAATTGTATGATTCGCCCCAGAATCTAATAAACCTTTTAGTTCATACCCAAAGATGTCTACTGTTAAATATGGACGCTGATCGCCCTTCGCGTGCTCCAAAATATAATTAATTATGTGGTCGATATGGCTGTTATTTGTCGATTTGGAGTACGGAGTCGGTCTAGTTCGACAACCTAGACGCGACTTGGCCCGTTTCCCGGACGCCTAAGAGTACCTCTATGAGCGTCTCTTCCCCTACGTGTATATAAATTCGCGTCGCTGCAGTTTGGACAGTTATCCCGCGTTACACCTACTTTCTGGCAACGAGAGCAGCAAACCCGCTCGGTCTCTGCCTCACACTCTCTAGCGTAATGCCCTCGCGTACCACATCTCCAACACTTTGTACCCGTAGTGCCCAAACTACTAACGCCCGCTGCCCTTCCTGAGGTGCTTGGACCTACAAACGCCAGATCCGGTTCTAAGCAACTGGATTTATTTGGCGGTGGTGTGTAATTATTGGCGACGTTGCGTTTGTCGTCAATTTTACGGCAGTATTCCATAAGCTGCGCTACCGTGTTTACCTCAGCGAATACGAAATATGGTTGGTAGTGGGGAGAAAGGTTTTCTAAAAGAATTTCCAGTTGAGTCGACTCTAGAATTTTTACTTGAAGGCGGGAAAACATAGCATGCATTGCCGCAACATACGCCCCGATAGGTTCGCCTTTACCCTGAGTTCGCTTTTTGATTTCATCAAAAAGTTTTTGATCGTATTTAGCAGGGAGATATTCTTCTCTTAGAGCGGCAACTAAACCATCCCAATCATTAACCCAAGTTTTCGCGTAACGAAACCAGATTCTCGCATCGCCAGAAAATAGCTCGATGGCTGAATCAAAAAGTTCGGCTCGTGACAACCCGCAAGGTACACGTTTTTCTTCGACCAACTCGAGAAAAGCATTAAGCGATTCGCCCGATCGCTTTCCCGAAAATTTCACTCCCCAGTCCCTTACTGGAAGTGGCTTTAGACGTCGCCGCTTTGACGTATCTATCTCAACCTCAGAATCTGATGATGACATGTCTTGCGTGTCTACGTCCGTCGTATCCTCACGAAGCGACGTTCTGATCATGCTGAGATCGAGAATACTCTCACGGGATTTCTTAACTTTTTTACCTTTCGTTTTAACGTCGTCCGAAAGTATTAGAAGATCGGTACTGTACCTAGCTTTGATTTTAGCATGGGCTTCGGTAGTTGATATTGAGCGTCCTAACCTCCCTAACGCATATGTTAATTTTGTTGTAATTTTTTTAAATACACCGTCGCGCTCATCACCGGAATATTCATTAAGCAACGCGCGTATTTCCGTTATGGCTAATTTTACTGCCGATGCGTCCTGATCGAAGGTATATGGATACGCAGGTACCGAATCATCTAATAATTTTTTGTTTGAAAGAGTAGCTCTTAACAATTTACGCAGTGCTTCTACGCTACTCTCTGCACAGTCTGCCACCGTACGTATGCTTATCTCGTACACCACCTCATCTTTCGTCATCCTGTTAATGTCGAACTTCGAGTCCGCCATCGCAACAAAACAACAGTTGCCTAATTAAACTACAAAATAATTGGCAGAAACTAAACAGTTGCGGGCCACTACCACTAACGCACACTCTAACACGCAATTGTGAGCTTCAAAAAAAAGTTATTGACCGATGTGCACTTATTTTTGAGCACCAACCAAAAATTGACCAGAAAAAACTATTATGTTAAACAAAATATACCCTCTGACCTTTACTTGTGCCTCTAAACTTCTTAAATCTAACTTAAGGGGTTGTACACCAAATTTACCCAAACTAATTGGTGACCCCGCAAAACAATATTACCTCTGTCTGGCTATAAACGCAGGCCCCACGTTGGGCGCCAAATTGCAACCGCTTAACCCTCCGGTAGCAAACCACGGCCGTATTAATTCGCTCCACCTACCTGTACTGCTTGCTCCTGTACGGCAACGCTGCGAAGCCTAGCTCACGTAGAGTAATTTAGGGGGGGGTTAGGCAATCGGGAGTGAATACCCGATTCCTCAAACTAATAGATCAACAGATCTCAATAATAAGCGCCATGCACTTTTTGTCGCCAATGAAAAGGTGTTCGCCCTGAAAAGTGCAAAAAGCTTAAGTGCAGATAGCACAGCGTACGGTAGGAACGCTTAATACCGGGAATAAAAATAATAAAACTCAGACAGAGGCACACAATCAAATTTAATGACAAATTGAATTAAATTAAAATAGCACAAAGTTATTATCAAAAAAAAAGAAAATAATGGTCAGACGCAGCTGTATAAAAAAAATGATGCCCACTCAGATCTGATTTGGCTACAAGAGTCGTACAATCAAGGTAATAACCTTGATTACTGGCAAACAGCAAATTAAGTTAGGATGGTAAAACTTCAATCTTCGTAGCCCCGCCACTACACTACCCAAACTCTTAAAAATAAGCGCAATATCGTCACACGCTTTGTGACGAATCAAACAGCCAAAAAAAAGTTATTAATTAGTTAAATATGGCGCTCACCCTTTTCTTCGTAGTACACCACTGGCAAGTACGGCCCTGGACTGGTTGTCTACCAAACGTCAAATCAAATCCTCGTTATCTAACCTCACAAAAAAACGATCTCGACGGTAACAGGAATGATGATCGAAAAGCTTCCCGGTGTTAATTTGAAACGGCGTAATCGTATCGGTCCAGCAGATAGTAAAAATACGGTCCCGATGTCAAAATGGTATGCGATAGATAGTAAACATAAAAAAAACCAAACAGTAGTCGATCCAAATCGAATTAAATCTCGTCCACAGCGGTTGTGTAATCCTACCAAAAGCAGTTAACGCTCACGAAACCTCGATCTTGCGAAATACTAATCGCTAGTGAAATGCTCCCGAAATTACGGTAAGTGGAATCCAAAATTGCACTTTTAATATCACTAATGATTCCGACTGATAAACTCAATTACTTCAATTTTTAGCGATCTCGATGATTTCTACAGTTTTTCGCAATCAAAACTTATCTGCTAGTACAAAATGTGTTTTACTAATCAAAGCAAGGACCGCCAATCGCTTTTCAAATTTCACCAAAATTTCTAGGATTGTTTACAATAATACAAAATGTAAACACGTAAGTAAATTCATCGACCTACAATTTAAATAAACTAAACCTAATTTATATTTTATAGGTGACGAAGGCATTCTGTAACCGCTTAGGTGCTACGAGTAAAAAAGAAGGTTACAGTTGGACGGATTGAGAAGGCAAAAGGGGGCACTTGGCGAACAAGGAGTGGCATTGTTAGTGGCAGTGATCACCCTCGACGTCAAAAATACCTTCAACTCAGCAAGATGGGATGTCATAATGAAGGAACTGGAAACCAGAGAAATAGCCCCATACCTGCAAAACATGATGGGGTTATACTTGAGCGATAGAGTAGTAGTAATAGACGAAAAACTTTGACAGAACTTGGTCCAGATTTTCTGTGGAGTAGGGCAGGGTTCGGTACGGGTCCCACTGTTGTGGATAGTAATGTACGGGGGTCACGGAAGACGAGCTGGAAGAAAAAGCCAACAAAACCATAGCAAATATCAGTTCCTGGATGGACGAAAGGGGACTCGCCCTAGTCCCGGAGCAGACCGAGGCAGTACTGGTCTCGGGAAAACGCAGGGTGAGACAAAAAGTCCTAAAAGTAAATGGAAGAGTGGTACAAACGGGAGAAAGAGTCAGAGTCCTGGGGGTCGATATATATAGGAATCTATCATTCAAGGATTACCTCACAAGAGTAGCCCAGAAAGCGACCGTACTAACAGAGGCACTTCAAAAACTCATGCCCAACATGAGAGGCCCGAGTGAATCCAAGAGAAGACTCCTGGGCTCGGTGGCGGAGTCGATTATGCTCTACGCCGGGCCAATTTGGTCAAAGGCGCTGGAGAAAATCACGTACAGAAAAATACTGGAGACGGTCCAACGAAGAAACGCACTGAGAATCTGTAGAGCATACAGAACGATATCCTCTGACGCGGCCTTAGTTTTCATGCCGATACATCTGAAGGCAGAGATGAGGACCGCCAAATACAGAGCAGGCTCCGCCGAAAAACTTGAAACGGCAAAAATCACTATAATGAACAAGTGGCAAACCGCATGGAACGAATCCGACAAGAGCAGATGGACCCACCGTCTGATTCCCAACATCGCATCTTGGGTAGACTTGAAGCATGGAGAGATCTCATACGAGGGCACACAGGCCTTTAGTGGACATGGCTGCTTCCGTAGCTATTTGCATAGGTTTGGAAGAGCAGACACCCCGTTCTGTTACTACTGCGACATGGTGGACGACGCGGAACACACCATTTTTCACTGTACTAAATGGAATACAGCACGAGAATCCGCACAAAAAAAAACTGGGACGGCATCTAAACCCAGAAAACATAGTACAACAGATGTTGGACAGTAGCGACAAATGGGGTGTAATTAACCAGATATGATAGTGGAGATCATGGCCACCAAAGCCAAGGAAGAAATAGATATTCAACAAGAAGAGAAAAGTCCCGAAAGGGCAAAACCATAAGGCGTAGCCGAAGAACTGTAGGGAAGAAATGCTCTAGCGATTCCCAGCATCTTGAAGGAGTGGGGTTTTAGTCGGTAAGAGTCCGACACTACCACCTTCGGGTGGTCTATATACGTCCGTGTGTATAATTTCGAGAAGATAACTTCTTCGTTCAGATTTCTTCGGGAAAGCCTTTCTCGTCATTTTTTCTTTAATACATTCACGACATTCGAGATTATCGCAATAAAAAAAATTAACAATAATACTTGAGCGCACAAACAAACAAAATCTTAGCTTTCGATGTCTTTTTTCTTGATGGTCGGACTAGGAATTTCCCAAAACAAAAAGAAGTAGAAGCTTGCTGTGAGTGGACAGGACCACTCGACATTAATCCAGCCAGAAATATTACACCGAATAAACGAAAGGTACAAAGGTAATGTCGCGATCGATATGATGCAATATCGGTAATTCACAAATAAAAGAGTGGTAAAATGGTGGCCCACTATTAACACCCTAAAAAAATTCCAACTCAACAAATGTGGATTTAAATTATCAAACATACCTCTAGATGCTATGGGAGGGTTTGCTAGTCAAATTTCAAACGCTGCAATTAATACATACAAGAATTGATGATATTGAATCGAGCGTGATTGTAATTTCTAATTGAAATGTATGAATGTATGACATGTTTGAATCTCGAAGAAAACCTAGAAGAACTGCCCAAATCCCACCCGGCGAGAGTCAAAAAACTTTTAGGCAAATTCAACTTTAATCCGTGACATTAATTCCAATTTGAAATTACTATCATCAACTTGATTTGATTTGACTTCACCGTGGTAATGACCGCAAAAAACAGAAGCTAAACTGGTAAATAATATACCAATGAAGCTATAGGAAATATCTGTACGTGGTTAAGATAGATGGGGCTACACATAGTTTCCGAGAATACGGAGGCTGTCCTGGACTATGAAAGGATGAAGCACTCCCCAATTAACATCCAGGTGGACAAAAAAACATCAATCCTCTATGGGGACTCTACAAGGTCCCAATATGGGGGCGGACGAGCGCCTTAATGACGCTAGTTATACGGAAAAGTACATCCGCCTGCAACGAAAAATGGCTCTCAGAGCGGATAGAGTCTACAGGACAACGTCTACCAACGGCGTTCTGATGCTCTCATCAATGGTCCCCGTAGACTTGCTGGCCTTGGAGCGTAGAGCAAAATTTAATAAAGCTTCAAATTCCTACGCAGAGCTTCACATCGCATCACTGCGCACATGGCAAACAAAATAGGATACAAGCGAGAAGGGTCGGTGGACCCATAGACTGATACCCAAACTGGAGGTGTGGTATAACCCACGGCTATATCACGTACGAGATGCCTCCATCGCTTCAAAAGGGCCGAGTCCAGCTGCTGCCCATATTGCGAAGCGGAAAATACCGCATGTCATACCTTTTTCGAGTGCCAGCATTGGAAACCACAACGGCTCCTCACCGAAAAACAGGTAGGCTCCAAAATTACACCGGAAAATTAGCCGTTGAAGATCTGAGAATAAAATTTTCTTATTATTTACTTTTATTTATTATTTATTTTTCTCTTTTACATCGATTAGAAAGTTTATTAATTTCTTTTTGATTTCGAGTTTGTAAAATATGCATCCAAGAAAACACAAAATACCAATTTGTTTCGTTCAGAAACCACTTCATTTTTGACTCTTCAGTACCAAACGTCATATTTAGTAAAAGATAAAAGCGGTGATATATCAAAAGTAATATTCTGTGCTCGGTAAATACCCTAAAATTTCAATCTCCAAGTCTTTCAGATAAAAATTGTTGTTTTATTTACCTTATTGAAAGGACACTTCAATTGTGGTACAAAAGGAGCATAGAAAGGACTTTTACTGACGATGGGATTATCCGGATCAATTGCTTTGCAAAAATCGATTTGTTCTTGCTTTAGAAATTCTTCGCAGGTATCTAAATTTTCTTTAAAGCCACATTTGTTAATTATTATAGTAAGCTGAAAATTAAACGGTGAGATAACACTGATAAAAATATAAACCTGAAAGGAGCGGGTGAATTACCGAAAGTTTTTTAAGTCCACCTTCTTTAACAATTAAAGTAGCGTTTTTAACAAATATTTTTGTAGATGTAGTTTTTAGTCCTCGCAGAAAAATTTGAAATGGGGTATTTTTACCCCCACAACTAGTGTCCAGTCGATCAAAATGCATTTCAGTAGTATCAAACTAAAAATTACAATTATTTTTGGTTTAAAAAAACGTGATCAAATGGTAAAAATGCAAATTTTCAAAAAGGAAAACTTACCAGTTTATCCTGGATAAATCCAGCGCGAATAAAAATTAAATATAAAGAAAAACTAAGAAGCAACTGAAAAAACAACATTTTTCGAGTTGCACTCAGTCAGCTTAATACTTCCAAATAATAATGGTTTATGAATTGCACAGTTGTTTTTCAATTAGTTTTCAATTGAAAACGGAAATAATATAAAATAATAGAAAATTAATTATAAAAATGATAAAAATCTCTTTATTTGTAGTTAATTAATTTATACTTTGTTGCAAGGCTTTTTTGTAATTTAAATTTTTATAAATTTTGTAAAACTAAAATAATTTGCTGAGAAATAAGCTTATTGAAAGAAGGTCACATTAGTCATGTTATAAGCAATACTGACATGCATAGGCCAATGTTTGGATATGTTTCTGCAAAAGAAGTATCTACGCTTGATAGATCACCGAAATCCGCACGGAATCCTGGTGTAATATGAACGACCCTAGTAATAACTGAGGGTAGGAGATGTGACCGACAGAATTCGGTTATCAGATGATCGATTTTCATCAATTTAAGAATCCACAAATATTTTAAGCTCTCAAAACTCTCTTTATCCTAAAGAGCCAAAGTTAGCATCAGAAAAAAAACCTCATACAGACCCATCAGTCTCCTCTTCTCTTTCTGCAAACTGGCTGAAAGAGTCTTATTATTCCGATTGAAAACAACCAGAACAAATTGGATTTCGACCAGGACATTTTAAAGTCAAAATTGAAGACTGCATATCTAACCTGAAACAAATGACTGTATGTCTTCCTAAGGCTCAATCGCTACACGTAGGGCCGTTCTTCTCTGTACTATCGTGAATTTGAGGGCGTAGCTCTAGTTTTTTCTCAAGTTGTCAGCCCAGATGGGAGCGCCATACAACATTATGGAATTCGCCACCGAGGCAAGGACCTGTCTTTTTGGCTGGGAGAGTCCACCGATGTTTGGGAGAAGCCTGGAGATTGTCGCAGTTACTCTCAGGGCTTTTTCGGCAGTCTTCCATATGTGTTCCCGGAATGAGAGATTCTTATCTACATATACCCCCAGTATTTTGACCGTTTCAGTTGGGCTTGCCATGCTTCCGTCCACCTCCATATTGATTGGGACATGCTTCCTCTTTCCGCATGAACCCAAGAGGAAGACCCTGAGGCATAAGGTAACTGTTCAAATCGTTTAAACAACGGCTACAGGAAAGTCCATAAAGGAAATACCAAACAGAAAATCCTTTAGAGGTCAAGAAACGTCAATCAAGCATTTTCACCCAAGCACATTCAAATCGAAACCCAACAAAGACAAGGTGGAACTCGCTTTTGCGACAGTTCTTAGGCTTCTATACATCTACTTTTTCGGTAGGTTAAATTATTTGGGCTTTATTTTATTCCAATTTTTAATGCATTAATCTTTTAATTAGGTAGATTTTTTTACTATATAAGGAAAACGCTAACATTTTAATATTTTTTTTTTATTTCGACCTTTATAGGTAAATATTTGCAATTTACAAACCACAAATAAAACACAATTCATAATGAAATATTAAAATACCCGAAACACGTACCGAATACCGTATTAGAAACACGTAAAATACCTACTCTAAAAATACAAAATAAGAATATCGGATTAAAAAATATATATGTAAATAATCTGAATAATTAATACCAATCTAAAAATATTCTATATGAAGTAAAATTGTTTTAAGAACGTGCGTTCTGATTGGTTTTGAATTATGCGGACAGACGGACAGACGGACAGACGGACACGGAGCTAGATCATAAGGCTTCTTCCTATACGTTGTATAGAAGCCTAAAAACCCTGCAGCCCAAGGGAGTCAAAATCATTTGGACAACTGCAAACAAGGTGGCCCAAAAAGGGCAGGGCAAAAACATAAAATTCTCCTCCTTCCAGCGTAAGTAATCAAGTCGCTAAACCTAATGAAACAGCAGAAGGAGGAACAAGAAAAACACAAAGTGACGGAGGAAAATAAAAATTCAAGGTAGGAATTTTACAAAAAAGGAGAAAAGAACCAAAACTATCTCGTAGCGACGAATGGGTGAAAGGCTCTACCAATAGCATGACACCAAATTTAAATGGAAAAATAAAATACCAAGGAAAAAGGATTCATGTCCTCTCTGAACTTAACCTACCAATTTGTCGGTTGATAAACTTGGTGCAATAAACTACAATTATTATTACAAATTATTTATTGCAAACTTTGTGTAATAAACTTTTTTCAGATTTGTGTATTAATAAGGAGCTGTCCGTGCTGCTTAAAAACCCTTACAAATCGGTAGCCAACTTCTAATTACCTTAAAAAAATATTGTAATCCTCTCAAAAACACTTTAACATCTTATATTATATGGTGTGATACCACTGAATAGTATGTAATTTAAGTATCTCAATGATAGTGTGTATCCTAACAAAAGAAATATAAGGTTCGCTTAATGTAGAATTTTCAAGACATACAATTAAAATCACTGGGATACACCTAAATTACAAATAAATTTTCCTACTTATGAATTTGAATTAAAACAATTACATACGAAGTGAGAGCACCCAAAAATCTAAATGCTAAAGAAATGTTTATATTAAAAAATCCTGCTGCTGAGATTTGAGGAGGTCGAGTGGTTGCTTGGTGCGCTAATAAGAGTAGTTCTTCGCGTATGCTGCTGTTCTGTTTATTGCCGCTTTCTGCTGGTATATGAAGTATTAAATTGTAGCATATGGTTGCTGTACGTTTAGCTTCATTGATAGTCGTTTCACAGATTGCAACTAATACGACTACAATTATCTAAAAAAATTGAATTAGTTATAATAATTTAAAATTAAATTAAACTTTCGGGAATTTTTGTGCTGTGAAAGTGCTTTCCCAAAAAAGGTATGAATGAGTTACAGCTCATTTAAGATATATCAATTATGTAATATGCATAAATTATTTGTAAAACTCTGTCATGCATGCAGTTTAAATACTCGATCCGTAAAATTAACAAATTAACTTTCGAACATAATTTATTATGGCAAAACTGATTTTTATTTATTACCAAATTTTCAAAAAAAGAAAAAACTTGTGATCCTTGATCGATAATTTGATAGCAAGTAATGGTCTTACGCCGTCAACGGATGGTATTTTGTAAAATATATCTATTTCTTGTATTGTCGTGTTCCAAAATCCCATATTAGAATTTTTTTGTTTTTTTAAAATTCTGTATTTTGTAATGAGTTTCATTTTGATTTTGTATTTGAGACTTTTGTGATTTTGCCGCCGAGTAGTTGAGCTTGGATCAGCAAAGCGGAGGAAAGGGGGGCGATTAGTTAAATCTTGTTTATATTTTCGAATCTTCAAAGTCAAAACTTGGTTAAAATTGTCTTAGAAAGTCAGAATTTTGAGATAACGTAATTTAAATTTGCAAAAAGTGACATTTTTAAATAAATTTGTGTTTATGTAACACAAGCACCAAATTTTTATCCTAATCCTAATACTATATAGAGGATCATTCAGTACTAGCCTTCCAATTCTACTATTAAATCATTGCAAAGCAATTTTTCTGCTTCGAGATATAAGCACATTAAACTTAACTGGTAGACTTGAAATCAACGATTTGTGCAAAAACTGGTAAGATTGAATTAATCACATATTACGCTCAGGTGAGAGTTAACCCAGGATCAAGTTACTTTTGATCCAATCAAAGTGTTCAAAGTCAAAAGTTAACCCTAGCTTAACTCTACTAACTCCCTATCACTTCGTCATGATTTAGTTGTTGACTGGTACTGAACGTTATTGTTGTATTCGGTATTTGGGGAAAAAATTTGCTGTTTGTGTAACGAAAACTCAAATTTGGCTAAAAATAGTATTTTTTGCGTAAAAAAGTTTTCAATATCATATTTTTTATTAAATGCAATTTCTTGAACTTACCATAAAGAATATACAGTATAATATGACATCTGCAAATATGACTTCATAAGTGAGAACCCGGAAAAAATCTAAATGTGCACTTGTTAGTAAATATTTGATTAAACTATTGACGCATATTAATATAAATAGCATAATATGCAAATGTATGAAAAATATTTGCCAGCCATATAAAGTATTTAAAGTATCTATAAGTTCGACCACTTCACTGTAAAATTTTCGTAACTTGCGAAGAGTTGCTAAAGAAGTTTTGCTATCCAGGTTATTGTTATATTGTTGCAGAGTTAACTTTAAATTTGCATTAATGTAACAAAATAATGATTTAAAGTTTATAATGTACAGGTAGATAACTAACGTTGTAGTTATGTTTAAATAATGAATAAATGAATATAAATATATCCGAATTAGTTTTTGTGAAAAACGAAATAGATCGTTCTGATCAATGAAAACAGTGATAACTACGCAGAGAGTTGCTGAAAACTTATATAGAATAGCTACTTTGGTGAAATCCCAACATTTAGAGAATTTTACTGGAATCGAAATTATTTCATTCCTTGAAATCTGATTTAGGAATGTTTTATACAAGTGATCTTTCCAGACAGATATTCTCGTGGTACCAATAACAGTATTCAATGGCATTATAATTCTAAACAAAATATCTAATGCAGTATCTGCTATATTTTTACGAATAGATAAATCAAAACCTTCACATAAAAAGAAAACTACAACAAAAATAAAAGTCAGTGTCAAAATGTACAATTTATATAAATTGATAAAACAGGAGTGTTCAGAAATAATTGGGGGCTCAACACCTAAGCAAATTGCAAGTTTCTTCAATAAACTATTTTGGTTCATCTTTTTTACTATACTTCTGTTCAAAATTTCAATTACTATACAGCTTAGGTGGAATACTAATAAAACTAATTTTATTGTTAGAGATTTTTTAGAGCGCCATTATTCTAACAGGCTTTATAAAGAAAAAACATACTATAATGGTATATTATTATTGAAAAAACTTGACACCTCACAGTTGTGCGTGAGTTGGGCGTATTATAATATTATATTATTAAAATTATTAGCTATAAAGGTATAAACGAAATATAATTATCAGAAATTATCAGAACTTTTCTTAGCTAATTTCTGATAATTATATTTCATTTATTATAATATTATGAATAAATAATTATTAATCTATTTAAAAGTACTAATTTTCCTATTTTTACTGCATTATATTATACTAGCAGAATGCCCGTCCACGGACGGGCATCTAGACACGATTGGTTGGAAACTTGATTGATGTGCAACTCGTCCCAGGGGGAGTACCGGCGGTGGTTTAATATATTTTTCGGTTGGTAAAAAAACCGACCAATCTGATTGTTTCATTTTTCAACAAAAAATGACACGCTGGAGCAGAAGCCGGAGCAGGAGCAGCAGAGTGCTGAAATTTTATGTATTAAGATTACGATAATTTGAGGTCATTTTAACAAGAAGTTAAAGAATCATATTATGTAGTGTCCTACTTCTTTTGCAACTATTATTTGTAGTGTCGATTTAATAAAACGTTAAAATCTTTATTTATAGTTTTTTGTGTTATCGGTGCTCTGAAGGAATGATTTATCAAATGGTAACTTGACTCCCACAATTGTGGGAGGGAGCTAAACTTGAGGTGGCACAGGTGGAGGAGTTGCCTAGGCTGTCCAAAACCACCATTTGGATTCTGGGGAAATCCGAACCGACTGGGGAGGTGACATGACGGCTTGGGGCTCAAAACAGCTGGGTCAAAGTTAATGAGTGATGCGTTTTCTTCTACACCGACAGGAGTGACCCAGAGGGGAAACTCATTGTCTTTGGTGTCAGCGAGAGGGATGCCGCGGCACTCAGAGATAAGGAAAGACTGAGCTACAGATTCTCTAGCCTTAAAGTAAAGGTGCAGCACATTGTTAAGAGCGCTGAACCGACGGAAACAATGGAGCAGGTGGCTGCAGAGCTTGAAATTTTGGGTATCCAAGAGGAGTCTCAATTGAAGTTGTCTTTATTTATATATAAAAAAAGACAACATTTACAAACTTAAATAAATAAAAATTACGAGAAATTGTCCGTATTTTGGTTGGTACAAGGGTTGGGTTATGTTTCATTTTTGGTTTGATTTCCTATTCTGGTTTTGATATGTTTTGATTTTCCTATTGTTCTTAACTTCGTGGGGTTGCGGGTTCGTTGGTTTTAGGGGTTTTTATCTGCTGTAGTTGTTTCATATTTGTTCAAAGGTAATCATTATTCAGGGCCGGATTGAGGATTTTTTAGTTGTAGTGCTATTTCTTGTTTTTATTATTTTTCTTGTTAGTTTTGATTACTCTTGTGTGGGCTTTGTTTTGTTATGGGCTATGTTCAATATTGTTATTTGTGTTGTTCCAAAGGTTTTTGTTTTCCAAAAATTTGTAGAGCAGGTCCGGGTTTTTTTTTTATTAGTTCGGTAGAATTCAGGGGGGGGTGCTTCCAAAAGAATCTTCAACTTCTCTTCTTTCTTCATTGTAGAGTGGGAAATCGCAAATTCAATATATCGGTTCGTCTAATTCGTCACAGGTTTGACAATTCCCATCGGTAATTTTTCCCAATCTTTTTAAATGTCTGCGGAACTCACCGTGTCCAGTGATTAGTTGTGCCATTTTTCCATTTACGATTCCTTCTTCCCTAGGCCATACCCTGGGTAGGCCTTTAAAACATTAGCGTTTTCCCATAAGTTTTGCCAATAAGCTTCAATAATTTGATTCATGTTCCTCTTGATTTCGGTTTTATATTTAAAATCTTTCGGGTTTATTTCTTGGCCCATAAAGACTGTAGTATGTCCCTTTTTTATTCTTCTCCATGCGTGTAGTCGATTTATCTCCATATCCAACGGGTGGATCCCCGCCATGACTCCTGCGACCAGAGAGGAGACGGTCCTGTATGCTTTGGTCATGATCCTGCAGCAGGTTCCATAGCAAGGCAAGAGCCTAGCTTTGTGTGCCTTTCCTGGATCTTTCATGTCCAAACTCTCGCTTCCGTAAGCCACAATTGGGATTATTGCCCCTTGTAGATTTGGGACATGGAATTTCTCAGGTCGACGTCCCAGCTGGCTCTTGCCCTGCTTTGTAGACCGCTGATCAGGTTTGTCGCCTTTGTGCAGGCGTAGTTGATATGGTCTTGCATGTTCAATTTCGCGTCCAGTACCATACCCAAGTATTTTTGTCGTGTCACTAATTTTATTTTCTCCCCATTCAGGTAAACCTTTATATCAGAGTTGCTTTTCCGGTCCGGGTAGTGGCACATAATTTTTGTTTTTTTACAGGATAAACTGAGTTTCATCTTAACGCACCAATTATTTAATTCGTCCACGCTCTTTTGGAGCCCCTGCATGGTTCCCCTTCTTGTTCCATATTTAATAATTTTGACCAAATCGTCCGCATATGCCTTGGTCCATATGGTTTCCTCGTTAAGTTGGTTTTCCAGGTTTTGATTCGTATTCAGGTGTTCGTCCATATTTTATAGATAGTCATCTAACAAAGTATTTCACAGGGTCGGCCCAAGAACCGAACCCTGTGGACAGCCCTTACTGAAGACTTTTCCCACTGTTATATCGCCGGATGTTAGGGTAACCGTTTTTTTTGAGAAGTAACTTTTGATGATCATCACGAGTTTGTTTGGGACCCTCTTCTTGCACAGGGAGTGGAAGAGAGCAGGCCACCAAAGGTTGTCGAACGCTCCAGATATGTCGAAGAATATGGCGGCTGTATTGCCTTTTGATTTTTTCCTAACGGATTCTTGCCTGTTTACCTGTTTAGCATAGTCCTTGAGATTGTCCGTGGTTGATTTCCCTGGGATAAAGCCATATTGGTTGCCAGAATGAAACGGTTGTTTGCTGTTGTAAGTCGATTTCGCATTATTTTCTCCAAAATTTTTCCAAAGACTGGTAATAGCATTATTGGCCTGTAGTTCTTTACATTCCATGGTTGTTTGGGTCCTTTAATAGTATTTTTAAGACTCCCTTCTGCCATATTTTTGGGAAATAGGCTTGGTTCAGGTATTCGTTATATATGTTCAATAAAATTGTGTCGAGGTGGGTGTAAAGTCTTTTAAAGAAAGATCCTTTAATGTTGTCAAAACCGGATGCCTTCCAAGTTCTTCCAGCTTCTATCCCTGGCCTTTTTTATGTTCGTGTATAATTCCTTTTTTTGCGGCTTGATATTTGGTTTTTGTTCTTTCCACATCGTCATTCCACCACTTTGGTCTGCCAATGTATGTTTTACAATTTGTTCTTGTGTCCAGAGTTGTGATAGTGCCTATTGTTATATCTATATTGGTTTGACACCCCTTATCGTTGTTGTAGGTTTTAAGTTTGCCAGGTTTGTTGTGGATAGTTAGGTTTCGGTTTATAATTAGTTCTTCCAATTCTTTGGCTCTTTTGTTGGCCGGTGATGAGTCGAACCATAATGGGGATCTACAATTGAAATCGCCTCCTATATATGTTTTGTAGTGTCCACAGTGGTTTAGGGCTTTTTCAAGGTCGGATAGCGGAGTGTCTATTGGTATGGATAGTGGAAAATATGCTTCTATGAAGTAGGTGGGGTTTTGGTTTTTCTGGTTTAGGGATATTACTGTAATGAATTCGGTTGATAAGTGCTTATGGAATAGAAGGTGAAGGTATTTTTTAATATTGTTGTTGATGACTAGACACGTCCTAAAATGGTCAGAGGTCAGGGCTATGGTTTGAAGGTTGGGGTGAAAGGGAAGTTTGTATTCCTGGTTTGATAAGAAACAATGCGGTTCTTGAAAAAATGCCACTTTGTGTTTTTGCGTTTCAACTAGGTGTAAGGCATCCACCGTAGCTGTTTCGCAGTTCCTAAGGTTTATTTGTAGCACAGGGATATAACTATTCATTAATATTTTGCGTGGTGGAGGACTGTTGGACTTGTTCCATAAGGCGGTTCAGGTAAACCCAACAGTTATTAGAAGAGGCGGCGTGGTTGTAGTTACTGTACTTTGCCCTAGTACAATTTATGCAACTGTGTTTATTTGGTTCATCTGCAGTTTTACATTCCGGAGATGAGTGTTCCGTTGATTGGCAGTACATACAGACCTGGATGGATCTGTTGCTTCTCATCACATTGCTTTGAAGTTCAAAGAGGCTGTCCATGATGGTATCCCTGATGTCCACTCGATCTTTACATCTTAGCAGGAATTTTCTCACATTGTGGTTTCGTTTGGCCATGATTTCCAGTTCAACTTTGGTTTTCCTTAGTTCAGATTTGTTCGTTTCGTTACTTGTTTTGTTGGTTGTTGTGGGTTCATTATTTGGTGGTTGGTTTTCTATTATTGGTGCTGTGAGGTCTTCTTCTAATTGTTTGTTCTTATTCCTTTGGTGTTTTCTCGGCTTCGGTTTCTTCTTATTGCTTGAGGTGGCTTCGTTGTCTGATTTGTCTGATTCTCGTTTATGTGTTCCATTCATTCCTATTTCTACTTCGATTTCGCTAGGAATTTCTGTTTCGTCGTCATTTTCTTCTTCTACATCTTCTTCACTTTGGTCTTCCTCCATGAATTTGAATTCTTTTCTTGTATCGCGTTTTTTTTCTTGTTAGCTTGGGTGCTTTGTTCTCACTAGAGTCGTTGGGTTCCAAAGTTCGCTTTTTGGTCTGGGATACCGTGCTTCTTGTCGAGGTTCTTGTATTCCTACGATTTTTGATATTGCCTGCGGTTTATTTTTATTTTTAGGATCTGGAGGCATAATTTGCGTGTTGTCCATAATCTGGATTTTTCCATTACTGGTTGATTGTTCTCCCATGCTATTATAACTTTGCTGGTTTATTTTGCCGGTCAATATTTTAATTTTGTTAAAACGTGTCACTATATTTACTAAATACTTCTTTCCAATAGGAGTCTCAGGCAGTCTCATCTGCTCAACACAGGATCCTTCCACCAAGGAAGTCTAATGGCTGCCTTGGTGGAATGGAAATTCATTGAAATAAACCTACAACATAGCAGAGCGGCGACGGCGACTCTTTGCCGACGCTTGGCTGGCTGTACGGATCAATAGCTTTAATACAAGAGCCACATAATGCAAAAGGCAGAATTATAGGCTTTTCTGCGCTGAAAGGCAATGTCTTCACGGGCAACCTTTCGAACAAACCCAGGACATGTATCTACATACCTGGCAATATTCAGGCAAATCCCCTACCGCAGTTCGGCGACAGTGACCTAACAGCTGTCCGGCTGAGCTGTGACTTTGGGAAAGGTCCAAAAGATGTCATTCTGGCATCTATATATCTCCCAATTGACTTCCACCTTCTCAAAAAATGGTGAGCTATTGCGAGCAGCATAAAAGACACCTCGTTATAGGCTGCGACTCTAACGCCCATCATAGCTGTTGGGGAAGTGGAGATTGCAACAATAGAGGAAAATCTTTATTTGTATATCTTATCGGTACAAACTTAGAAATTCTTAAAGAGAGGTCTGCTCGAAAAGAGTGCCTCTTCTGGATCTAGATGCCAATCGAATCTAACCCAAATACGTGTTTGACAGGTAGTTTAACATCTTGCCAAACGCAACAGGAGCAAACGAATCAGACATAAGTCTGTATACGGATGGTTCTAAAAGCAATACCGGCTCAGTCTCAGGAATTTTCTCTTCTGAACTACAGCTGGATATAAGTTTAACTCTGGGTAGATATGCTTCCGTCTTCCAAACGGAACTTATGGGTATACTACAATATGCGGAGGTAGTCCAGGAAAAGGATATCCGGGGCAAAACGATTCAAATACTCACAGACAGCAGAGCTGCTCTTGTGACACTTGGCCATCATAAGATTGTTTCGAGCCTGGTGCAACAATGTATCCGGGCACTGAATGTGATATCAATGCACAATGCTATAACTCTTAGTTGGGTAAAAGGGCACACGGGTAATGAGGGCAACGAGAGGGCTGATGAGCTAGCGAGGCTGGGCTCGGGTAAACCACCTTGTGGTCCTGAGCCCTTCATTACGCCGTCCGTTAGGACCTTAGATGTCACCATAAAGATGGAAACACGAAAATTGCATCAGGAAAAATGGGCAAATGTCATTGGATGCCGACAAGCGCGGGCGACAATACGCTCTCCCTCTGAAAAATATGCAAAATATTACCTACAGTTATCCCGGAATAATCTGCGTATTATTGCTGGATTTTAGTCTGAAGTCTTTTTGCTTTATTTCTCCGCTGTCTTTCCACCTCGCCTCTTGTAATGCTGTCACGTTTATACCGTATCTTATTACCTCGCTGGCTACTTCTTTCATCTTTCCTGGTTTTTGTAATATCCGTATGCTCCATGTTCCTATCCTTAGTTGTTTCCCCTTTTGTTTGATTTTCCTTGGTGTCAATCCGTTGTTATCTGTATAATTTTTCCGTTTGAGTAAGCCGTGTGTCATGTTTGTCTCATTTTCACTCTCCGGTGCATCCGCTTCAGACGTTGCAGTAGCATCTGTTTCACTTCTTAGTTCTTTAAGCTTATTTCTGACCCCTCTGCAGTTGCTAGCTTGGAGGTGCTTTCGTTCCACACATATAATTTCCCGTCTACAAACAGCTTATGATATCATATTCTCACTTTTTTTTCTGTTCTCTGCTTTTGTTCTGAGCTGCGCAGTTTAGCCAATACGATTTCCCTTCCCGGCATTTTCCCAATCTTGAGCCTTTCAATTACTTCTGTTGGTATTGCAAGCTCTCTTTGTAGGAATTCCTTTTTCTCGTTTTTATCTCATTTGTGCGAGCTCTCTTAATAATACTGTTGTTTCTCTTTTTTTGTCTTTCGTATTTCTCCATTTTTTTTTCCAGCTTCATCACTGTTTCTACCTGTTTTATGATTGTGTCTTACATCACTTCTAACTCGTTCATCATTTTCTGTCTCTCGCGTTTCCAGTGTTTGTCTACCTCCTCTATCTTTTTTCTTAGGCATTTTACTTCGTTTTTGTTGTCATCTATCTTGGCTTTCATATCATTTACTTCGTTTTTATTGTTGGTGAAACCCTCGTTGACAGTTCGTGTTAGGATTTGAATCATCATTTTCAGGTCTTCCATTTCTTGAGTTGCAGACTCCTGGAATATTGGGTGGATTTTAGGTTTTGTTGTTTCGCTGTTTTCTTTTCCTTTTTCAGGTGGTGTTCGAGTTAGGATCTTGCTTTTTTTAAATGATTCACCTGTTGTAGCACGCCTTCTTGTATTGAGGCTGTGCTCAAAACCACGTGCGGTAGAGGCAAAAAAAAAATAAATGAATATATATAGTATATTCCGGTATCTAACAACAGTTTTATAATTTTTGAGCGGTGCTTCGGCTAACTCAGATCTCAGGGAGTTGCAATCAAAGAAGAAATAAATGCCAGGCGCCACACGATTTTTATCCGCTCTAAAACTCTTACTGTTGATATTAAATAAAATCGTGAAAGCTATATGATATTTAAATAAAATAATAAAACTGCTGCGATTAGATAATTTTACTGTAATTGAAATAAAATAAGAATGCAACATCAAAAAAAAACAATAATATCCACTTATATATTTTAAATCCCAAAAATCAAGATAATAACAAAATATCGCACGCGGAACAGATCTGTTGGCGTTCACAAAAATCTTTACAAATACGGCCAAAATTACCGTATTTAACCGCAAACATAAAATTATATTTATGATGAAAACCCAACGACACGATCGATTATATTTTATTCGAGATTAATAGTTTTAAAAAATTTAAATAACTTATCTTGCTATCCTCCAAACCACGCCACTGCCTGGGACACACCTACGCCGCTGTTCACCAAAACAAAAGAACTGACATCTGACAAGTACGTTTCCAGATAGCTGCTACCGGGTACTCTTGACGAATAACTTTGATATACTCCCCAAATTGACGACAGGGTATTACTCCAACCAACCCACAAAATAAAGGTAAATCCAGGGAAATTATATCTCTTCCAAAAACAATCAAATCTTCCAATCAGGTAATTACGAACTTATTTAAGGTTAACCAATGAGACAATAATAGGTATATTTTTTTTCTTCCAAATTACTTCCAGGCTATTATACACGATGATGGTAAATTATAGGTTTTATAAATATTGATTATCCACAAGCGAGTAAGACTAGAACGACTATCGTAAACTTTGTGATGATTAAACTTCTTCCGTACCACAGTTGTGACCCGATTTCCAATCCCTACTAGAGGCTATGGATGGTATCGATGAAAAATATGATACTGTTCCACAATCGAATACGCAAAAGATGATCCCAAGATTGGTAAGAAATATTACAACTTCCAACTCTTCTACGAATTCTAACCGAATCTACTATTGCAGGAGAAAAATCACCTCAAAACAAAATTAACGTCTCACTTTTTTTTTTATCTCGTTCTGCCTGATTATTTGTATTTCCGGAAAAATTATCAAAATTAAAAATTCTGTTTCCAACTATAAGTATTAAAATTTACTAAAATTGTAACCTTTCAAAAAAAAAATGTAAACAAGTATTCTACAAATATATTAACATTTGTTGAGGAAAATGTATTGTTTATCCTGACGAGACGTAAGAACAAAAATTGAAGGTTACACTGTCTTCACCAGATTTACCGCTGTTTCTGTTCTTCCTCTCTCGTTTAACTCGACTGGGGTGGGGTTCCAATGCTGCTCGATCGGTTTCTGAAAATTTCGCGGATGACACTTATATGTTAATCTTGGGTTTATTTAGTCCTAATATTTAGGCAACCAATATCTCACCTTTTTTTGATTTTTTAAAAATTGGTTAATATGTAGACATAGAACTTACCCCATTTTTATATATTTTTTATTTTTTTTCTATAATCGTTTAAACGTGAAATATTAACACATATTGTATGTCTTTCTATTCCGAGCCATCAACAAATAACTAAAGATTTAATAATACATTTTCATGTAGGATTGATATTTTACTTTGTAATTTTAATCTGAAACTTCTTTTAGTTTTATTACCCATAACATGCAATTTTTCACATGAGACTACCAATTATTTTCCTTTTAATTCAAATCGAAATATAATTATCCAAAATTTATTATTTTACTTCCAAACTTTTATTACTTTTATCTGCAAATAACCAATTTAATAATTCAATTATAGACGCATAAATACTTAAATAACGGAGACCATCCGTAAATACCACCACTCCGGTCAACGCAAACGGCAAAACCTCTAGTTATTAACAAATTCTTGTGCTAACATAAAATTGTTGGCGCGAACAACGATTCAAATTTTTAAAATTTTACAAATACGAGTAGTACGAGTATACGTATACAACAAATTCAATTTAAAATTTTCAAACAATCAAAACAAATTTTCATAATTACAATAAAAAATAGAAATTAAATTAAACTGATATACCTACTGTCGTGTTTCAAAATCATATTTTGAAATTTTTGAATTTTGAAATTAAAATTTTTGTTTAATTTGGAATTTTGTTTGTTTAAAAATTTTAATTTGATTTTAATGATTGTAAATATTTTGAATTTTGATTGTTTGCGTCAGCAAATTAAAAGTTGGTACAAAAATTTTGATAAAGAATGCTTTTTGCCAGGTCCGTGAAGATGGACGGGCGCGTATTGCGAAAGTCTCCGCTAATTTTGTTTTATTATGCGTCTCTGATTGGAGATAATTTGAATTGTTTTGTCCTGGTTTGGACAGTTTTGAACGAATTTTTGGACACTGTTGGATGAGTTTTTGGAACGATTCTGAAGAGTCAATTTTTGGGAAAAAACGAAGTTCAATTATTATTATTATTATGTGGTTTCCATTCCTTGCGGAATATACCAGCTCTTCCGATTCATTTCACAAGGTGAATCACTCCTTATTTGCCTCTGTTTCTTCTCACAACTGCGAGTGCGTTTTAGCCTTCGCTACTATCTCTCTCCAAGCTATTTCTATCTATCCTCACATTTCTTTTTCCAGTTTACCCCCCCTTCATCTTCTCAAGGTCCTCCGTTACTTCGTCCATCCACCTCGATTTCGTTCTTTCTCTACTTCTTTTCTCCATCGGTCTCCATTCTGTTATTCTTCTTATCACACTTCCTTCGCTTTTTCACATCACATGACCAATCCAACGTATTCGCTGCGCTTTCACAAATTTCACAACATCCTCATCTCCCGTGTCTTTCAATATTTCATGGTTCATTCTCATTCTATGTTTATTCACATTTATTTTTTTCATACCTAGTATAGCTCTTAGGATCTTTCTCTCGAAAACTCTCAATTTTTCACGTTCCTTTTCTGTCAAGCTTATTACTTCCGCCGCATATGTCACTATTGGCCTTATAAGTGTCCTATATATCTTTATCTTCGTTTTTCTTGTAACATTTTTGCATTTGTAACATTTACTGTATCCGTAGTAAGCTCTCCATCCTTTCTGTATCTTTTCTCCTATTTCTTCACTTCGGTCATTTTTTTTGTTTATCTGTACTCCCAGATACTTAAACCTCTCCACTTCTTCAAATATATATTGCACTATTTGGATTTCATTTCGTTGACCTTCCTGATTTTCTTCTTTATCTAGTCTTAAATATTTTGTTTTACCTTGGTTAACTTTCAGTCCCATTATTTCTAAATAAAGAAGAGAAAAACTAAAGTTTTTATAAGCCTTCAGTCGAGATGACCTATCATATTAGAAAGGTACTACCTTTCAAATATCCAGCCACTGTTTTTATTGACGCCAAACAAGTAGCACCAACTTTTGTTTCAAGTTGCAAGAGCAGATTGTTTGACAAAAACATGGACCGCGCCACCATTATTTCTGCCTGGTTGCCTAACTCTTGTAAGACTTCTCTCATTTTCTTCCCTGTTTTAGACATGATAACTATATCGTCAGGGTATGCCAATATTTGATACTCCTTAGTTACAGTAGTGCCCTCGCCCGGACTCTCCTGATTATTTTTTCCAGCACTAAAAGGAACATTGTTGCCGACAACGCATCACCCTGTCTGACTCTTTCGGTAATCTCAAAATTATCTGTTTCTTTTTCTCCCCATTTAACTGTGGTACTTGAGTTTTTCATAGTCATTTTTATAAGGTTTCTTAGCTTTACTGGGATCTTCATTTCCCTTATTCTCAGCATTCTTTTCGCATTCCTTATCAAACCATCTTTTGTTTTCACCTCTATATTTTAAACCCAGGGTTTTTTCAGCACATGTCGTCATAGTTATTTTTATGTTTCCCCATTCTCTATTCATATTTGTCTCTATTTTCTTTGCATTGATTTCCTCATTTGTCTTCTCTCCATTTTTCTGTTTTATGCTGTGGTTATTAAACTTTTCTATATTTAACCTTTTCATTCCCTCCCGGTTCTCACACACTGTTATTATTTTTTGTTTTATCTTTGCAATAACCAAAAAATGATCCGAATCCACATTTACCCCTTGATATGATCTGACATCACAAATATTTCTACTTCTGTTCTTCGATACACAAATATGATCTATTTGATTTCCTTTTTGATCTTTCGCTCCCGGTATCCTCCACGTTATTTTATATATCGGTCTATGCTTAAATTTAGTGCTGGAAACTGACAGATTCATGAGTGCCGCTAAATTACACATCCTTTGACCATTATCATTAGTTCTCTCATGCATTGTATATCTTCCCGCTACTTCTTTCAGGTACTCTTCCTTACCCACCTAAGCATTGAAGTCCACTAAAATAATCATCATATCATGTTTTGGTATGTCTTTTGCCACGTTTTCCACTTCATTATAGAATTGCTCTTTTTCATAGTCGTTTTTTTCTTCAGTTGGCGCGTAGGCGTTTATAATACTAATGTTTGCCTTCCCCATTCTTTAATCTCAGATAGGCTATTCTTCCATTTACTGCTTTAAATTGCATTATGTTGTTTCGTATCTTTTTATCAATATAGAATCCCACTCCATTTCTTCCCTGTTTTTCATCACCCGAGTACAGGAATATGTAATTCTTTGTTTTCACTTCACTCTTACCACCCCATATTGTTTCCTGCACTACGGATATCTTAATTTTGTATCTTATTAGTTCTTTTTCTATTTAAAGAATTCCACCCACTCTTAATAACGTTCTTACATTCCAAGTTCCAATATTTATAGTTTTTTTCTTCTTCTTTTTCCTTCTTTTCATATTTTTGTCATCATACTGTTTCACGTCATGATCCATCCATTGTATCTCATCATTCTCTTCCATTTCCGTTGCTATTTTCGTTTCCATATTTCCGTCCTTTTTCTTTTTTACTGTTAGTTTTTTGTCCAATGACTTCCTTCCGTATTTTTCCTTCTCTTTTGTTCCATCTAAACAACTTGCCATCTATTATCTCTTTTCTCGCTATTGCTCTAATTTCTCCTTGTATCTTTCACTCATCTATGGTAAGATCGTTATCTATAATATGCCTCCTCTACCTAACATCTTTTTATTGTTCATAATTTACATTTTCATATCCCATGTCTCCACTTTTGCCACTATTTTATTCATCTTGTTAGCTCCTATTTTGTACGCTTTAATCATTTTCGCTTCTACCTTAAGGTTTTTTTCTATAAATTTCTCCACCTCACCAGCCACATCATCCTTCGATGTATTTAATTAAAATTAAATTTTTAATTATAAATAAAATCAAAATAAAGTAAAAATCAAAAAAAGAAAATTATTTAATTAATTAAATAAAAAATTTAATATTTAAAATTAATAATTTATTTAAAAATATTTAATTAATGTATTTGAAAAACAGCAACATATTTTTTGTTTGATAACTAAAATTAAATAATTATTAAAGAAATTTAGCCTAATTATCTGCATATCAATAAATAAGCAAATTTCTCTAAAAACCATCAACTCAGTAACATTTTATTTTAAATATTTAATAAAAACACATCATCCTTTCCATTTATCTTTAACGAAACTAATTGATTATATCGAAAATTACATATAATATGCAGTATTCGACTGTTATTAGTATTACTTGACAAGCTGAACGAAAAACACTCATACCTAACAATTCGATTTCTCATTAGTTCGATAATAAAATTTTTATTTTTTATGATAATTTTAGTAATTCGAAAAAGTAAGAGTCAGAATGAATCAAAACAGCTTTTTACAGAAGTTAGCAATTTGTGTGGCTATTGCACGGCCAATTTATTGTAAATATTCCATTTTACGTTTTTTGCATAAACTTTACGTTTTTGTGCTTAATATTCTGTTGTTATCGTACGGACTGTATTCTCTTACCGATAATTTTTCTCAACCAATTGTTGATAAAACATCCACTATCATCGACATGCTTTATTTTTGCGTCTTGCAATTGTATTTTTGTAATTCGATGTTCAAAATTTCGGTATTGAATATTGACTTATAACGAACATTCTTGGAAGAATTTTCAAAAATTGAAAAGCATTTAATTCCAGAAAAAAAAATTAAGTTTTGGGATATAAACAAAATATTGATGTCAATCAGTTTAAGTATTACCATTCTTAAAGTTAGTATTATCTTCATCATACTACAAGACCAATCTATTGAAATATTTACCTATATATTGATGATTTATATAGAATTTGCTCGTTGCTTAAGCGTAACCATGTTTTTATTAGTTTATCATTTCATACATGGATTCGAATCTCTTTTCAATCGTTTTAATAAAAATTTGGTAGAAAGTGTAGAAGAGCATTATGAAGCCACAACAACTGGGATTGCTGATAAATTTCGAAAACTTGGCAGAGTCATGTCCACAACTGTCGAAAAGTTTAACATACTTTTTGGATGGCAATTACTATTTGGCTTCTTGCTATTATTGGCAAACTTTCTATACATGTTGAATATTTTTATCAAATATTTTATGACAAAAGAAACGGTCGAGTTATACTTTGGAAGTTTTTTTAATACAATTTTAAACACACTCGCGTTAATATGGATGCTCCTCTTTTGGTAAGTTAAATTTAGTAACTTATCCATATAATTAAATCGAAAAATTCGATTTGATGTAGTTCTTCAAAAGATAAGTTATGCTTAAACTAAGAATTTTTAGGTAATGGTAATCGCAGTTGCAGTAGCAAGTGAAAAAACTACCAAAGAAGCTAAACGTACAGCAACAGTATGCTACAATTTATTGCTCAGCATGCCCGAGACGAACAATCAAAACTGTGTTTTACGCGAAGAGCTAATACTATTAGCACACCAAGCAAATAATCAAATTCCCCGCTTTTCGGCTGCAGGGTTCTTTAATATAGATTGTTCTTTACTGTTTGGTCTGCTGGGCACACTCACTTCGTATACAGTGGTCCTTATACAAATTCAAAAATAAATAATAAAAACTTTAAATCTTATTGTTTTATTAAATACATCCATGTTTATTTAATTAATTGATAACTCAGAATTAGCAACATTTACATCCAAAAACTCAGAAAGAAATCATGACATGAAAATATCGTTTGCTGATGAAGAATGGTTGTCAAGATTGGCTTATCTAGCCGACAGTTTTGACAAACTCAACACACTGAACTTGGGACTTCAGGGACCAAACACAACAGCCTTCACAGCCAGTGACAAAATAAACTTCTTCAAGAGAAAGTTGGTCTTGTTTTGTTCACAACTACCGGAGGAGAATATATCTGCATTTCCCACTCCATCATCATTTTTTGAAGAATATGAAATATCTCCTATGCCAGATGTGGTTGCAGATATCATTGTTCACTTGGAAGGCCTTCAAAAAAGCTTTTTGAAGTATTTCTCTGAAGATTATTCAAAAGTGGACTGGATCAGAAATCATTTTTTGGGAATCTCATCAAATGAATTAGAACTAAAAAAAAGTTTTATTGATCTTGTAGAAGATAGTTCTATGAAAGATTATTTTAAAGAGAAATCTTTAATTAACTTCTGGATCGGATGTAAAACCGAGTACCCTTTGGTCTTCCGGCAAGCTCTGCTATTTTTGATGCCATTTGTTACGAGTTACTTATATGTGAGAGTGGATTTTCTGAACTCTTGTACATAACAATAAACATAGAAGCAGAATAAGTGTTGAAGAGGGCTTAAGAGTGAAGATAAGTTCCGTTACTCTTAATGTTGATATTTTACTCATAGCCAAACAACAACAACTTCCGCACTAAAGACTCTAAAAGTATATTTGGTATTATGATGATTAATTTTTTGCTGAGTTTGTACTAATTTTTTATTTGTATGTTTTTACATCTATTAAAACAGCTAGTTCTGATTTTTTAATATGTTGTTAGGACTACTATCCTACCCTGGGTATATCCAAATTTGCAGCTTCGAAAGACCTGTGCTAACTTTGTAGCACTCGAAAAGCCGCTTTTTTGTTTTTTTTTTCAATATAAGTCCTAAACTATGCGCTTTTTTAAGAAATATTTTCTATATATTTTTAAAGTAAAATAAAATTGCTACAATTTGAGATTAGAACGAGCTCTGTAGGTTTAATACATACCGAGATACAGCCCTCCAAAAATTGACCATTTTTTCCAAAAAAGTGAAATTTTAAAATTTGGTCAATTTTCGACCCCGATATAGGGCAAAATACTCATTTTACGGGTAAAATCATAAGGAAAGATGTTATAGAAAATGCAATTAGCTTCAATTTAAGGAAAGAACGACGTCTGTAGGCCATATGGTTTACTCACAAATCTTAAAAATCCAAAAAATGGGAAAATTACATTTTTCGCAAATTTGCTCTGTTTAGTTCTCGCGATGGTTTGAAGGTAGTTTGAAAGGAAAAACCATGTACATCCACAAGAAATATATATTTAAACTATTAATATTGTGATTATAATGTTATAATGACCAATAACAAAAATTAATGCAATAATGCGATTATCTTAAAAATGCGTATGTAAAACATTTTAAACTTAATTAGTCAGAAATAAATCACGGAATTATTGGAACGAAAATCTTCATTTGCCAGGGTGGGCACAAGGGTGGGCCAGTACAACTTTTAGGTGGGCCATGGCCCCCCCGTAGTTACGTGCCTGGTTGGAGGAAACCGTGCGAGGTCAACGGCGGTTGTTTTGTAAGCCACTGAATATTTTCAAATAATTTTAAGTAATACGGACAACTCATTATTATACTTTTGAATATAGATGACATATATACAATATTCTAGACTTGAAAAGTATTGTTGTACTGATAAATAATTTACTGCAATATTTCAAACTTATAAATCAAAAATATAAATATTTTGTTGGTTACATGTATTTTCTACTCCATCCGAACTAAGCAAACCTTAAGGTAAATGCTATGGATGCAGAGTACAGCCTTGCAGTGTCTGTAGTCTGTACGCACCTTTAGACATATACCTACTTGATACACCAGGTACTTGATCGACTATAGCTGTTAGTTTGCGATTTTAGCGATTTCTAGTATTAGATATGACTGACCTAATGGTTTTTCCTTCCAAACTAACCTCAAGCGACGGTGAGAACTAAACAGAGCAAATTTTAGAGAAATGCAGTTTTCCCATTTTTTTGGATTTTTAAGTTTTGTGAGAACGGCGTTCTGTGCTGAAATTAAAGCTAATTATATTTTCTACAACATATTTCCCTATGATTTTACCCGTAAAATGAGTATTTTGCCCGATATCGGGGTCGAAAATTGACCAAATCTTAAAATTTCACTTTTTGGAAAAAATTGTCAATTTTTGGAGGGCTGTATCTCAGTAAATATTAAACCTACAGAGCTCGTTCTGATCTCAAATTGTAGCAATTTTAGTCTACTTTAAAGTGTATTAA
Source organism: Cantharis rufa (assembly GCA_947369205.1). Taxonomy (NCBI): domain Eukaryota; kingdom Metazoa; phylum Arthropoda; class Insecta; order Coleoptera; family Cantharidae; genus Cantharis; species Cantharis rufa. The sequence goes on along the minus strand of OX376309.1, from coordinate 13,903,536 downwards.
AAATATTTCTTAAAAAAACCAAAAAAGTGCAAAAATTTCGCGGTTTTTTGAGTGCTACAAAGATTTTAATGTTTGATATGACTGAAGTTTTCTCAGAAATTCAATTCAAAAAACCTTTGAACACTTTTAGAAAAGTAAATATTATACTTTTATAAAAATATTTATCTCTGGTGGTACCCCAAAATTTCTCAAAGAGTCAAGTGGTACGCAGGTGCAAGAAGGTTGGGAACCCCTGCTCTAAATAATCAATCAACAATAAGTAAATTTATGATAATAAGGGTACATGTCATGTAGAAAATATTCCAATGAATATTTTCTTTAAAATAAATTTAACATAATGGTTATAGGTATTTATCTATTTGGCAAATCGGTTTAACAAATCTGTAGTCTTGAACCTCTTCAATCTTCGCAACTCGTTTGTGGTATCCATCAGGTTGTTGGCAAGTTCGTTTGGATGGTTTTCCAGTCTGGTTTGGTACTTACTGTAATACTCATGGATTTCTTCTTTAACCGAGGTCATATGTAGATCATGTCGAATATTAATGTTTGGAACATACCATGGGGCATTTACAATTGTTCTGAGGACCTTATTTTGAAATCTTTCCAGAATCTCAATGTTAGAAACGCTAGCAGTCCCCCAAAGTTGGATGCCATATGTCCATACGGGCTTCAAGATGGACTTATACACAAGAAGTTTGTTTTCCAGAGACAATTAAGACTTTTTGCCAACCAGCCAAAGCAATTGGTTAAATTTTATTCCTAGTTGTTTACGTTTGCTGAAGATATGTTTTTGCCATGTTAATTTTCTGTCGAGATGCATGCCAAGATATTTTGCATAATCATCTTGTGGTAACGGACAGTTGTTTAATTTTACCGGTGGGCATGAGTCATTTCGCATTGTAAATGTCACATGGGTGGACTTCGATTCATTAGCCTTGATTCTCCATTTTCGCAGCCAATCTTGGATTTTATTTAGGTGAGTTTGAAGATGTTTGGAAGCGATAACCGGATTGACATGAGATGCTAGTATGGCTGTGTCGTCAGCAAACGTAGCCACTGTTGTGAGTCTCGTTGTTGGAAGGTCGGCCGTGTACAGTAAATAGAGAACTGGCCCCAATACACTACCTTGTGGTACACCGGAGTTAATGGGATATAGTTTGGTATATTCTTCTTGGTATTTTACTAGGAAATGTCTATCTTTTAGGTAGGATTTTAATAATTGATAGTAAGGATAGGGGAGATATTTCTTTAGCTTATAGCATAGCCCAACATGCCATACCTTATCAAACGCTTGGCTGATATCTAAAAACGCGGCGGAACAGTAACGTTTGTGTTCTAGGTCTTTGCTTATTTTTTTCACTATCCTATGCACCTGTTCAGTCGTGGCATGTTTATGTTGAAATCCAAACTGGTGACCAGGGATAAGTTTTCTCTCTCCTAGTACTGGTATTAAGCGGCTAAGAAGAAGTTTTTCGAATACTTTGGAAAGTACTGGCAGTAAACTTATCGGTCTATATGATGCTACTTCATCTAGCTTTTTTCCTGGCTTTGACAGAAGAATAATTTGAGCAACTTTCCACTGATTAGGAAAATAGTTTAGTCTCATAACCGCATTATAAATAAATGTTATAAGCTTTATACATTTATATGTTAGTTGTTGTAGTATCTTCCCTGTTATTAAATCAAAGCCAGGTGCCTTCTTTGGGTTAACTTCATATTTAATGACTCGTTGAATTTCTTTGATTTGAAAGTTTTTGATTGGCAGCTCCATCTGGAATGGCGCATCCAAGTATTGGGCGATGTCTTTGTCTGTATTTAGTGTTGGCGGGAACGGTTTGAAAACATTTTCGAGATGTTTGGCGAAGGCAGCAGCTTTATCTTTATCGCTTCTTGCCCATTGTCCTGTATCATTTCTGATTGGTGGTATAGCTTGTTGTGGGCGTTTCATGTTTTTTGTGGCTTTCCACAGGGAATATTCGTTTGCTTCCGTCGCAGATAGCTTACTCACATAGTCGTTGAAGGATTCGTTTTTTAGGTTGAGAAGAAGTGTTTTGAGGTCTTGGGCCAATTTATTAAATTTTCTCTTGTTATCGTGTGTTCTTGTTATCTGCCATTGTTTACGAGCTTGACGTTTTTCTGCAATTTTTTGTTTAACAATTATCGGAGTTTGTTCCTTGATGTAAGTTTCGTTGCAATCTGGAGTGGCAAACCAAGCTGCACTCTGTATACTTTTTGTCAGATGTTCGACTGCATTTTCTAAGTTTTCTTCTGTTTTAAGAGCTATGTCCAGCTGGATGTGCTCATCCAATTCTGATTTAAATAAGTCCCAGTTGGTTTTATTGCTAAATAGTGTAGGCTGTCTCCGTTTACCAAGAATCTTCGAATACAATGTCAGTAAGATGGGCGAGTGATCCGATGTCAGATCCAGTGATGATTCAATTTTACACTGCCTGATGTCGATGCCTTTTGTTACACAGAAGTCAATCAGATCTGGCGTTTTGCTTCTGTCGGTAGGCCAATATGTTGGCTGTCCTGTCGATAAGTGTGACATATTATTACTTCTAATTGCTTTCATTAATTCTTTGCCCTTTGTAGTTGTAAGTCTCGAACCCCATTGAAAGTGCTTCGCATTAAAATCACCGCCAGCTATAAATTTGTTTCCCAATGTATTAAAAAAGTGTTCGTATTTATGTTTCTTGTTATTGTGTTTCGGTGGGCAATATATTGCCGAAATTATTAACTCTCCCAATCTATCCTCGACAACTATGCTAGTGCCTTGAAGGTAATCATGCTGGTATTTGTCAAGTTCAAAGTGTTTAAGGTTTTTTCTAATTATTATTGCTGTACCACCGTGGGCCTTTCCATCGGGATGTTCTGTACTGTATATGATAAAATTGGGTATTTTTAAGTGACTCTTTGTAGTAAAGTGTGTTTCAGAAATTAGCATGACATCTATTTTATGTAATTCAAGATATATTTTGAGTTCTTGTGCATGTTGACACAAGCCGTTGGCATTCCATATTGAAATTTTAAGTAATTCAGCCATTAATTCATTTTGCTGACTACGGTGGTCAGCAGGTTTAGCATGGTTCCCATTTGCTCCATTAGCTTCTTCATCATTGTTTTCAGTTCCTCCATGTCACTGGTTTGCTGTACTGGGTTTTGGCTTTGGTATATCACTCCAGGTTGTACCATATGTGGTTGTTGAATATTACTTTGAGCCATATGGAATTGAGTTTGCGGTATAGGTGGTGGTTTTACTGCTGGTTGAATATTATTGTTAATGTTAATGGGGACACTAGTTTGGTTAGTAGTATTTTTCTCTCGTAAAGTCGGGTATAGTCGATTCTGGAGTTCTTTGTGGACTTGGCATCCCCTATAATTTGCAGGATGAGCACCTGAACAGTTTACGCATTTGACGTTATTGTCCTTCTCTTTTCGTGTACAGATGTTTGTCCTATGGTCACCAGCACACTTGACACATCGTGGTGGTTTATAACAGTAATTTTTTGTATGCCCAAATCTTTGGCATTTTTTTGGCACTGTGGTACTGTGGCACTTTGGCACTGTGGTATCTCTCTACTTATGTGCGGCGCTTCAAACTTGATCACAGTGTTCATAAGGCGTGTAATTTTATATATTTCCTTGTTATTGTCTTTCTGTTGCAGGTCAATGTAGAACATGTCTAACGGGTTCTTTGTAACTCTATGTTTGATATTCCATGCATATACCACTGTGTGTCCCAATTTATGCAGATCCTCTTTAAGTTGGTCAATATTAGACGACGAGTGTAGGCTTTTTAGTACTACTCTAAAGTGTCTATCTTTTTTAGGTTTATATGTATGGAAGTCGGTGCCTTTTGTTTGTAGTTCTTTGGTAACATTGGTGTAATGTTCAGAGGTATTTAGCTGTATCTTAACTTGGTTGTGATTTAGTGTTTTGACGGTATAATTATTGTTTGCTTCCTTATTCAGTAGGTCCATTAGTGGTTTGATATTATCCACGCCCTCGACAAATATTGGTGGAGGTTTTTGTTCGGCGGGCTCTGCAGTTTTATTTGGAACTTCATTCTCGTTACTTTGAGGTAACTGATCAAATCTGTTCTTTGTTGTGGTAGGGGCGCTTAGCCAGTAATCGCTCACACGCTTTTGCTTAAGAATTCTTATGTTGTGCTCGGGACTTCTGATTCGTTTTCTGTTTTGAACGACTTCCCATTCTTGACCAGTGGGTGCTGGGGGTGTGGGCAATGGCGGAAAACCGGAATTATCTGTTGGCATATATTGGTATTGATAATGTGAAGGATACAATAGTGGACCTGTTTGAGAATTTCCAGCATGTTGCTGATTATAATATTTCAAGCTACTCGGCAATACATTTTGTGGCTGGGGTTGAGGGTGCTGTATTAATGCGGGGTACTGTACGGGTGGCTGCTCGCCCTGTGGCTGTTGAAAGTATTGAGGTTGAAAAGGTTGTAAGTTTTGATTATCATATGTAGATAAATCTGGCGGTTGATTTGCCATCCTTTCATTTTAAGGTTATGTTTCAACAATTTTCAGCTTCTGCAAGTTTTCTTCAAATTTCCTTTTTTCACCCACTACATAAGGTATTTGCGTGTGCACGTGTAACAATTCAATCCAGATATTCGACTTTCCTCTCTAAAAATGAATAAAATTCACAACTCAAAAGGCAAGTAAACAATCTCTAGGCAGTGGCTAAAGCACCTAAATTTTTTAAATTTCACTTTTTTCGAAAATCAGTTAAAACTATAATATTATATTATTTAAATATTATCAGTACGGTTATCAAAGGCCGCTGGCATTTGCCCAATTTTTAGTTATTATGGTTAGTTAAGTTAGTAGATTAGTTAAAAAAATTACTGCAATATACTAAATTCTTTATTATTAACCAATACATTTATTATATTTGCTATAATTTTTTATTTTAATAAAATTTCTCAACAACATTTTCAACCCCATCATCCCATTTGCAACTCAACCTTTTTTCAGATTTTTATATTAATAAGGAGCTGTCCGTGCTACTTAAAAACCTTTACAACTCGGTAAGCAACTTCTAATTAACTTAAAAAAATAATGAAATCCTCTCAACTGAATACAACTGAATAGTATGTAATTTAAGTATCTCCATGATAGTGTGTATCCTTACAAAAAAATATAAGCTTGGGCTTATATACAAAGGCCACTCCCAATCGAAAATTTTCAAGATATACAATTAAAATTACTGCGATACATAAATTACAAATTAATTTTTCTACTTAAGAATTTGAATTAAAACAATTACATACTCAATCGCTTCTCGGCCTATGACTAAGATCAAAGTGTAGTATCTGTTCTTATCAGCTTAATGGGTGTTTCTACGAAGAAAGAAGACTAACGCATGAAGATCGAAGACCAACCGAAGATACCTAGGGGTAAGTGCCAATTTCTTGTTTTTGTGACTTTTCCTTATTTATTTGCATTTTACCTTACTTGGTTATTTTATTTTATTTTTTTCACATTTTTGGCAATTTATTTCTATATTTACCTTTATATATATTTTTTTTTTTTTTTTTTTTTTTTTTTTTTTTTTTTTGTATATACTTTCTTTTTTCTAGACATTTCTTTTCTTTTTATAGTATTTCCACATATTTGGCAATTTATCTTTATTTCTACTTCTATTTTTTGTATATTTTTTCTATTTTGTAGATACACTTTGCTTTATTAGATTTTTCCATTCTTATCTATTTGTCTTTAATTTTCTCTTTTCTAATTTCAATTAATTATTAATTAAAATAAAATTAAAAACCATTAATTTCACAATTACCTTACCCTCCCCCTTGCTCCCTACTTGTCACAAGGCAGAGTTGAGCCTTACTAACAAAACTGTGAACATTGTGAAAGTGTGCGCAAAACCTGTGACTGTGTGAAATGTTGAAATATGCGCGGAAACTATAAAGGTGTCAAGCTATATTATTCTACATCGGTTTATGTGAAAGCACGCGAAGATGTTCCGAACCCCTCCCAAAAGAAGGCAGAGCGTAACGTCGGACGAAGCGCCACGGAAGCTCCCGACTCGAGCTCAAATAATCCAAGCTCAGAAGGCTCGAGGCGAGCTAATCCGGACGAAAATGTCGCAAGCCAGGAGGAACGGCACAGAAACGGGCCCTCCAGACGACACAACGCAAGAGAGCCGGTCGGAGGATGATCAAGAAGCCCCCCTCAACATACAAATAGTGGCCGAAGTTAACGACACACAAGGAAGACCAATCTCCAACATAGCCGCGCTAAGGGAATTAAGAACGCCTCCATACGCAGGACCAATCACGCGAAGAAGAGCCTCCCAGCTTTCGAACCCGGGCGATATCCAGATTGAGAGAACCCAAAACCAAGAAAATACTAATATTAGACAAGCACCGAATCGCGAAGCTCGCGAAACCAGCCTGGAAAATAATGAGGAAACTATTGAAGCAACACCAACCACCCACGCGCCCAGTACTAACGAGAACATACGCGTATCAGGGGGAAAATTTACTCTCATTCACCCAATAATTGGAGCAATAACCTGCACATCATGTCCAGCACCATTTATCGCGAAGTCATGGACAAGTATGAAGCAATCTGTGCAAAGGCACATGAGAATGGCACACGGCCTAGAATTCCAAGAAAGCACAAACGAATGCAGATTCTGTGGGCAAGAACTTGGAAAAAGACCAACACAACACAACTGTCCTCATGCTAACCCATTGAACCAAGAAGCAACGCGATACCTGTGGGAATGCGGACACTGTACCATGACATTTCCATCAAAACTTGCTCTCGTAAACCACGAGAGAGCTATAATGGAAAACGACCTGAGAAGACAACGAGATGACGAACTTCCCCTACCAAGAACTAGAGGAGCCAGGCTCAGTCGAATTATATCTACCGACTCGGAACGTGAAGAAGCAATCTATGAAAGCGATACCATAGACCCATCGCAGACACAAGAAGGGCACGACGGCCCCCCCGAAAACGTTCCTGATGATATAAGCCAAGTCATGATTTTGCCTGATGACTCAAGAACCCACAGAATGAACACCACCGACCAGGCTCTCACACAAAAAGAAACCCAGATCAGTGACGATGACGAATATGAAGCCTCAATAACCCAATATCATGACCAGAACAATGACCAGAACATCACCCACCACCCCCCCACACAAAATGAAACACAGCCTAACGATTCTCAGGAAGACTCATACTTATTAGAAGAGTTCCTAGCACCACTAGACTCCATACTGAGAATGGAGAAATCTGAGGATACATGGAATGCGTTCCTTGAGATCATGGGAAACATTACAAAGCACATTCGAGATAAGTTAAAGATAATTACGATAGACGAGCTACGCGCCAAATCACCAAACCCAAGAATGGATGACGCAACGGATGCACGACAAATACAGAAAACGTACCGTGCCAACAGAAGAAAGGCAATAAGACAAATCACCAAGAGAAATAGCAGCCCATGCAAACTAGACAAAGAAGTAATCGAAGACTACTTTACACTGGCCTGGAAAACCCCTGAAAACATAGTTAGTAACAACGTCCGGCAACCCACAGAGACCAGCAACCAGACCAGGAGTCCCGTGGACACGCAACCATTCACTAGAGAAGAGGTACAGGCCAGACTAAAGAAATTTGAAAATACGTCACCTGGACAAGATGCACTAAAATATAACCACTGGAGAAAAGCCGACCCTGACTGCTACGTGATAACCAACATCATGAACATATGCCTGAAGCATAAGAGGACACCACCCGAATGGAAACAATCCAGAACAATACTGATATACAAGGGAGGAAACAAGGAAGACCTTGGAAATTGGAGACCCATAGCCCTGAACAACACCATATACAAGCTATACGCAGGATGTCTACAAAGAAGACTAACAAATTGGCTAATCCAAAACAAAATTCTACACCCAAACCAAAAGGGATTTATGCCAAACGATGGTGCGGTAGAATTAAACTACATATTGCAATCAACAATTAACGATGCAAGAAAGAAAAAACGAGAAGCACACATAATGTTGATAGACATATCCTCGGCCTTCAACTCGGTAACGCATGAAGCAGTACAGAATGCACTTGACCGGTATGGGTGCGGACCCACGTTTAGCGAAATAATCAACGAAATTATGAGAGAAAACGTCACGACAATAGGAACGGCCAACGGACAAACTAAGGAAATCCAAATAGGGAACGGTATTAAGCAGGGATGCCCACTTTCAGGCCCCCTTTTCAACATAACAATAAACCCTGCTCTCCAACACGTAGAAAACCCAACAGAAGACCGCACACAACACGTAACAGAGAACCAAACACAAAACGCAACAGAGAGTCAAATACAAGACGCAACAGAGATCCACACACAAGACACAGCAGAGAATCAAGCACAAGACACTACAGATGAGCATAAAATCCTAGCGTATGCCGACGATCTCACCGTTATCGGAAGGACCGCAGAAGAACTAGAGACCAATGTTCGAAAACTAGAGGAACAATTGAAGAAGATCAATTTAAGCACCAACCCCCGCAAATGCAAAGCGCTATGCATTACCAACGGGAAAGCAACTGTAAGAAAATACAGAACAAGCCATGGAGAAGTCACAACAATGGACAGGTATGATGAAGAAACCCTACTGGGCAAACCAATAGGCTTTTGCCCACTGAAAACCACAGCTGGAATGGGAGACTACGCCAAGCTAGGACTCGAAATACTAAACTCAAAACTGGCACCTTGGCAAAGAATAGATGCCATGAAGACCTTTGTGTATCCGGCGTTCAACTATGCGATGAGAATGGGAATATATGACAAGACTGCGTGGAAAAGGTTAGACGATGTATTCAGAGCGGAAATTAAAAAAACCCTTTACCTTCCACAAGAAGCCACAAACGAATACATCTACGGGCCCAGAAAGCAGAACCTTATAGGAATTCCCATTGCGGCTGAACTCTCGGACTACGCAATGGTCGACACGGCATTTAAACTACTGACATCGCCTGACCCAATAATCTGCAAAATGGCCAAAAAAGAATTGCGACATACGGTGCGGCAAAGAACAAAGACCACCGAGCCCTCACAAAAGTTGCAAGAAGATTTCATGAGCGGAGCCACGAGGAAACCCTTCTCGGATGGCCGCAATGAAATATCCAACACCTGGACCAAGGCCCGAACGATCTCTCGAAGGCAAGGAATAGTTTGGACTATGCCAGGAGGGGAACCGAACCTCAGCATAGGAATGCAAACAATTGAGCCCAACAAGAGGAAAAGAGTAATGGCCACGCTCCGAGCTGCACAAGACGTACACCACGTTGAAAAACTGACTGCTCTAAAGAATCAAGGCAAATCACTAAAAAATATTAGCCAAGATCAAACGAGCGGTCATTTTATCACGGATGGGCAATACACCAGATTCGCAGACTGGAGGTTCGTCCATAAAGCACGGCTAAACTTGGTTCCTCTCAGAGGCAACGAGAGATGGAAGGGAGGAGATAAAAGCTGTAGAAGATGCCAGCACCCACAAGAAACATTGCCACATGTTTTGCAACACTGCATGCGCAACTCAGCTGCCATGCAGAACAGACATAATGAGATAGTTGCAAGAATCAAAACAGCGGCAATAGGGAAGGGCTACACAATCCTTGCTGAAAACGAACAAGTCGTGCAAGGGCTGCAACTAAGGCCAGACTTGCTCATCCAGAAAGGACAAAAGGTACATATAATCGACGTCACTGTACCTTTCGAAAACGGGCAAGCAGCGTATGACAAAGCTCGGGAAGGAAAAATATCCAAATATGAAGACATAAGAAAAAGCCTCCAAAAGGACTATGGAGAGGCAACAATAGAACCCATAATAGTTGGAGCACTTGGCACGTGGGACCGAAAGAATGATACCTTCGTCAGAAAACTGGGATCAAGAAGATACGTGAAGAAGATGAAATGCCTGTGTGTAAGCGATGCCATACGATGGTCCAGGGACATCTACACTGAACACCTGACGGGGATAAGGCAATACAATGATACACAGTTGACAGACTAAGATATACACACCTCAATGACAACAATCAAAAGACACAACCATAAATCACATATTTATTGTAATAATATCAATAGAGTTAACTACTCAATGTAAACATAAGACATTTTCCCTTAAATAAAATCTGTTCTTATCAGCTTAATATCTGATACGACCCGCATGCGGGTCCAGTATATTAAACTTATTTTGAGAAATGGATAGGGGTTAGGGGCTTGCTCCACCTCTATCACGGGTTGACCTGGCATTGCAGTACCGTAAGGATTAGTTATCGTCGATGTTAGTACCGTAAACACGGCTGCGTCACGTTAGAAACGTTTTGAAAAGATTGAGAGTGATAGCGCTTGATAAGTTACCCGAAAAGTGGCAACAGACAATAAGAGGAAGTGTAAAACAGGAATCTAAAGTGACCAAGGAGAATTGAAATCAAATTAACAGGTATTTCTTGTTTGAAATAATTTTGAAATTTATAAAGGTTAAATAGATAAGAAAAAGACTGCTGTGTTGCATAAAATTAAGGCGTTAATTGGAGCACATTTAAATAGGGCTGACACCACCGAGGGGTAGACCCGGGTGGCGGACCTATATCGCGATTAACAGAAATGCAATCAGGAGATCAAAAATACGATAGTGAAGGATCAACAACGGAAGAAAACGTAAGGAAACGCCAAGCAAATTTTGAAATATTCCGCAGAAGCAAAAAGCAGAACAAATCTCCACTAAATAAAACATCTAAAACAGACGGAGAAATGGAAGAACTGAAAGCTATCATGAAAGCATTGCTAAGCGAAATGAAAGCAATCAAAACGGGGCAACAAATATTCGAAACCGAAATTAAAATCCTGAAGGAAGAAAACAAGAAATTAAAAGAAAGAGTAGGGAAACTCGAAGATAAAATACAGCAAATAGAAAAAAGAGATCGAAAAAATAACGTGGTTCTAAAGGGAATAAACATAAATGAAGGAAATGCAAAGAAGGAAGTAGAGGCATTTTTAAAAACGGAGCTGGATATTTCGATTACTGTAAAAAGTGCAGAAATAATAAAAACTAGATCATCTAGCTTTTTAGTGTTGGTAAAACTTGATACATGGCAAGAGAAGATGGATGTTATGAAAGCAAAGAAAAAACTGAGAGGCACTAACAAATATATTGATGACGACTTAACAAAGGAAGAACAAAAGATGCAAGCAAGTATAAGACATATTGCAAAAATGGAAAGAGAAAAAGGAAATAACGCAAAAGTAGGTTACGGAAGATTGTTTATAAATCGTCAACGCTGGGACTGGGACCAGCAAACCTGAGAAATAAACAAAACCAAAGATTTACCAAGAACATCAAAAAACTAGCTAAGAAAACAGCCGGACGGAAAACAAATAAGACGAAAACTGCATTGCCAAAGGATATTGAATACGGATTATCAAATTGGAAGATCGGCGCATGGAATATTAGAAGTATAAACGACAAGGAATTGGAATTGGTGGAAGAAGTTTTGAAAAGCGATCTGCAGGTCCTGGCTTTGTCTGAAACAAAGAAGAAAGGAACAGGAATCATAGAAATTGGACTTGAACAAATATTAATTTACAGTGGAGTCCCGGAGAATAGCAGAGCGTCAGCTGTGGTGGGCTGCCTGATAAGTAAGACGTTCAGAAATCGAATACACAGCTGGTTATTTGTCTCAGAAAGAATACTAACAGTTACCTTACAAATAAATCAGTTGATAACAGTCATAGTAGTATATGGACCAAACGAAGACGCCAAAGTAGCAGAAAAGGAGTTATTTTGGAACGATTTGCAACTAACACTTGAAAGCGCGTTGGGAATGATCTACATTGCAGGTGATTTCAATGGTCGTGTAGGGAACAATTTAGAAGGAAAAGAAGAAGTCATGGGACCCTTTGGAGAAAATAAGATCAACGAGAATGAGGTAACTCATTATATGTATTGTGGTGTTTCAAAATCAATTTTCAAATATTTTAAAATTTTTTTATGATAATTTTGTTTATTTTTAATTAACTCATTTGTTTTTGTAAATTTGTAAATAATTTAATTTGAATTTGGATATTTGAGCGCCAACATTTTGTAGGTTGGCGACACTTTGTAAAAGGTAGTTGCTTTTTGCCAAAGTGGCGGACGAGAGCGGACGTAGTTGAACGTCGCTCTCATATTATTTTTGAGTTTTTGTGAATTAATTTGGATTTGTGCGAATTGTTTTATGATAAAAGCAAATAAAGAGTAATTTTGGATTGGATTTATTATAATTGGATTTGTGAATGGAAGTTGGATTTTGGTAATTTTAAAATTATAAAGTTAAAGATAAAGGAACGGTGCGATACCAAGGTCTGGCGGCTTATCGCCACATGCAAATTTATTTAGCGTGCCCATTGTTGAAAATTGAATTTAGTTAAATTGAATATTTAAAATCTGAGCTAGCCGGTGCAACAAAAATATCATTACAGTATAGACACAAGGACTTACACAAATACACAAGAGAAGAACCGAATATATATTAATAGAAAAGAAAAATAGGAAAATTCTAACAGACGTAAGAATCCACAGAGGATATGAAATAGGGAGTGATCATTATCTGCTGGTAGGAAAGAACAAATTAGACTCCATCGAAAAAACAAGCAGCGAAACGAAAACAAAAATTAAGGGTACCGAAATTGTCAAAACATACAAACTAAGAGAACAAGAAATTAAAGATTTGTATCAAGAGATGATAGGAAAAGAACTAGAAAAAAGAGAATATGAAAAAATCACAGATCTGGATACTCTATGGAAGTCACTCAAAGAAATACTTTTAACGGCAGCAAAAAGAGTGTGTGGCACAACTAAATGCCACGCTAACAAAAAGCATACGCCATGGTGGAACAACGCAATCAAAAGCGAGGTGAAAGAGAAAAAAATTAGGTGGTTAAAATACATGGCACACAGAACTAATGAGACGTATAACGACTACAAAGAACAAAGATCACAAACCAAACAGATAATAATTGAAGCAAAAAGAAAATCATGGGAAGAGTTCGGTAATCGAATGGAAAAGAATAAAAACCAGAATGAAAAGCTATTTTACAAAACTATAAAAAACCTGAAAAAGTCCAAACAGGTAAACCTGAAACAAATCAAAGATAGCAGGGGAAATATACTAAACGACGACAAGGAGATAATAAACAGATGGAAAGAGTACTTTGAAAAACTTCTTAAATCAAGCGACAAAAAGACCGGTAATAAAAATGAAATAATTTTAATGGAAGAAAACTCACCAGAGGAGATTACACTAAGTGAAACTACAAGCGCAGTGAAGAGAATAAAACTAGGAAAAGCGGCGGGATATGACAACATAAAGCCAGAACTTTTGAAATACATGGGAGAACAGGGATTAATGGCACTGCACAAAATATTTAATTTGGCATGGAAAGAAAAAAGAATACCTAAAGACTGGGAAGTTGCAGTGATTATGCCGATATACAAGAAAGGAGACAATAGAGAATGCGGAAATTACAGAGGCATATCACTACTTTGCGTAGCTAGTAAAGTGTATGAAACAATTCTGGAAACGAAATTGAGAGAGATATTAGAACCAACTCTAGAAGAAACGCAAAGCGGATTCAGGCGAGGGCGTAGTATACAAGATCATATATTTACAATTAGACAAATTGCTGAAAAACAAATTAGAATCAACGCACTAACCTACATGTGTTTCATTGATTTGGAAAAAGCATTTGATAGAGCACCTAGAAAAAGCATATGGAAAATACTAGAAAAACGCCAAGTTAGGAAGAATCTGATACAAGCAATCAAGAGTATTTATAGAAAAAACAGAAATTTTGTAAGAACGGGAAATTTAACATCAGAAGAGTTTGTAACGATTGAGGGTCTAAGGCAAGGAGGAGTGTTAAGCCCAGGATTATTTATAGCCTTAATGGATGAGATCATTAAAGAAACAAAGGAAACAACGAGAAAATTAAATATCGGATATAGAAACATGAAAATAATTGATATATCGGAACTAGCGTTCGTAGACGACTTGGTGGTGTTAGCAGGTAACGAAGAAGACCTACAGTATAATGTAAATATTTGGAACACCACCTTGAAAACTAAAAACTTAAAAATAAATGCGAATAAAACAAAAACCATGGTAATTGGAAAAGACGAGAAAGCGATAAACATCAGCATAGATAACACACATATAGAACAAGTAAAGCTTTAAGAGTAAAAGTTTAAATATCTAGGTGTAATATTAGAAAATAATTGAAGCTCCGAAGCCGAAATAAACAGTTGCTTGAGTTCAGCAGCAAATGTGTACCACTCGCTGTGTGGAGCAATTATCAATAAAAAAGAGATTACAAAAAAGACAAAAATGGTAATATACAAAACGATTTACCTACCAGTGCTAACTTTTGGATGCGAAACCTGGACCACAACCAACAAAATGAACAGTAAAATCCAGGCGGCAGAAATGAAATACCTCAGACGAGTAGAGGGGGTTACCAAAAGAGATAGAATTAGAAACGACGAAATAAGAAGAAGACTAGAAATAAATAGTGCACAGAATAAAGTAGATTGCCAACAACTGAGATGGTTTGGTCATCTTAATAGAATGAAAATGGATATGCCAGTAAAACAGGTATGGTTGGCACATGCATCTGGTCGACGTTGTAGAGGCAGACCACCCAAAACATGGACCGATAATATTGGACGGATGTTGGTCGAAAGAGGAACAAGTTGGAGAGAGGCATGCGAATTGTCCAAGGAAAGAACAAAATGACGCAACTTTGTAAACCAGTAAAATTAAGAGAAGAACAAACTATCTCAACACCTGCGGGTAAAATGAGAATTTGATTATATACGAGGGTGGTCGTGGTGGTCGAGGTGGTCGAATCGAAATTATTTTATTTTTTAAAATCTGATTTAAGAATGTTTTGTATAAGTGATCTTTCCAGACGGACGGCACCACTTTCCACCGATGGTTGAAAGTTAATCCCCTACCCCAAAATGGTCAACGTAGAGCACTAGCATATTCCACCGATGAAGGTCGGGGTCAGCTTATAGAGAATTAATATGAGTACAATGGGGCGATTTAATAAGTTAAAAGCTTGCTGTTTGGCATTTAATTTTAAAAACTGCAGAATTATTTTTTATGGTGGATCCGTGTATTGCCATGGTTGTCTTTGTCAAATTCAGTTTTGCCAAAGATTAAACTAATTAAAAATATATCCAATTAGTTCCACATCTTGCCAGATATGTTTAAGGCTAGAATGAACAGCCAATTCAAAGTCAACAGTAACCGTTTTCGGTTGAAAAAGTATTTGATTTTGAGCACAAAATATCTATTAATGATTGGAGGCAATGCCGGTAAGTTTCCTGAGATTTGTCATGGTACTATTATATATTATACTAAACTATTATACTATACTATATACGGTACTATTATACATGGTATAATTAATAGTACCATGAGATTTGTCTTTTAAAAGACAAAACGCCAGTGCTATATAATGTCCATTCGCGTAACCATGAATTGTAAACAGCTGCTTAAAGAACTTGGTGCAATACTCAAAAGTACCATCTATGTATATATTGTCTACAGAGCATAAACACCGTATGTTAGTAATACACGAAAAAATAATTAAATTATTTTGGCTATTATGAACCATTAAAAAATTTTCATTATTCTCTGTTTCAACGACAATGGAATCTAACGCGGAATGAACGTCCAACATTGAAGTCGGTAAAGGTGGTAGTTCTTTTCGCCTCGCATTATAAATACTTGTAACAATTGATTTAGCATCCTGGTAAGTAATGTCCACTCGATCAACTTTAGTGGTAGCGATGGCGTTTTCAAGAATGTCCAATGGTCTTTTTGAAAAATCTTCAACATCTTTTCTTTTGGCAACACCGGCAACCGATTGCCGTTTAATTTTTTGCACATCTCCTTCGTGGCTATGTTGCGGATTTTCACTCTCAATTTTCCTCTGTTCTCCGCTTCCTATGGTATAGAGTATAGACTATAGATATTAGCTGAACATGTTTTGTTGGAACATCGCCACTTAACCCGCCCATTTTGCAATTCTGCCTGCTAGTAAAATTTGAAGTCGTTACGTTACACTAATAATATATTTCCGCGCTTACCGTAGATTTCTCGAAGCGCTGCCATAATTTCTGTAGGTGTTGTTTATTCGGTCTGATTTATAGGTCTGATTTAGAACGGCTTATAGACTTATAGACTTAACAATTAAAAGATTAAATTTATGACCAATCTACCTGCCCACGGCAGCGGTGGAATATGCATATGGGATTATAGGAACCCTTGACCATCGGTGGAAAGTGAAATTGCCCTTCCAGACAGATATTCTCGTGGTACCAATAACAGTATTCAATGGCATTATAATTCTATACAAAATATCTAATGCAGTTTCTGCTATATTATTACGAATAGATAAATCAAAACCTTCATATAATAGAAAAACTACAACAAAAATAAAAGTCTATGTCAAAGTGTACAATTTATATAAATTGATGAAACAGGAGTGTTTAGAAATAATTGGGGGCCAACACCTATGCAAATTGCAAGTTTCTTCAATAAACTATGTTGGTTCATCGCTTTTACTATACTTCTGTTCAAAATTTCAATTACTATATATACAGCTTGGGTGTAATGCTAATGAAACTAATTTTATTGTTTAAGATTATTTAGTGCTCCATTATTCTAACAGGCTTTACAAAGTAAAAACATGCTATAATGGTGTGTAATTACTGAAAAAACTTGACACCTAACAGTTGTACGTGAGTTGGGCATATTATAATATTTATGAGTAAATAATAAATTAATTAATTTAAAAGTAGGTACTACTTTTACTATTTTTATTGCATTAAATTATATTACGATAATTTGACGTCATTTTAACAAGAAATTAAAGAATCATATTATATAGTTTCTCACTTCTTTTTCAACTATTTCTTATATTGTCGATTTACTGAAACGTTAAAATCTTTATGTTGGGGTTGATTGGTGCTTGTAGATAAACAATTTATAAAAAACAATAATTTATTTTTAAACTACAAACAAAGAATATAGTGGACTGTAAATAAGTTAAATAAACGTGTTTGAATCTTGGCAGTCAAAATGCTAATGCCTAATAAAATGCAGCGTTGCACTAAGAAAGAGAAATTAGCGGGGATGAAAGGTAGTGGGGCGAAACGCCACAACATGCCGGCCGCCTTGAAAGGACTTGCCTTTAAAAAATGAACAAATATATAAAGTAAAAATTACAATATAAACATAAGCAAACAAGAACACAATGTACAAGATACATTTATAGAACAAAATGATTAAATATTAAATAAATAATGCTGAAAGAAAATACAATTAGCACATAGAGATATATAAAAACATAAATAATAAGAAGCACTGAAATAATTAGTCATTTATAATTTCGCACAATTGAGTTACTGCTCTTTGAACTAGCCCGGTAGAGGTTTTAACTGACACTACGCGAAGTGTTCCATCTGCACCCGGGTGGATATCGACTACTCGTCCCATACGCCAGTTTAATGGAGGCGTGTGGTCTCGAAGTAGAACCAAGGATCCCATCTTCAAGGCTGAGCCAGTAGACTTGGACCACTTTGGTCGCTGTTGCAAAATGATCAAATAATCATGAGACCACCTTTTCCAAAATTGTTGTTGCATTTGTTGCAATAGTTGGAAATGTTTCAGTCTATTGCTGTTAACATCAAGTAATTCTTGCTCTGGTATGGCCAACATACTGTCACCTATTAGGAAATGAGCAGGGCTCAGGAAATTATAATCGTCAGGATTAGAAGACAAAGGAATTAAAGGTCTGGAGTTTAGAATAGCTTCAATTTGTGAGAACAATGTGCTTAATTCTTCAAAGGTAAAAGAATGATTGCCGGTAATGCGATAAAGATGCCTTTTGACCGATTTGACCGCTGCTTCCCAAATTCCACCAAAGTGTGGAGAACGCGCTGGTATGAATTTCCAATTAATAGATAATTGAGTTAGGAAATTTGATATAGCATTGTTGTGTGTTTCAGTTGAAGCTAAATCGTACCATTTTTTCAATTCTTTATTTGCTCCCACAAAATTTGTTCCATTATCGGAATGAATAGTTTGACATAAACCTCGTCTTGAAATAAAACGTTTCAAACATGCTAAAAAGGCTGAAGTGGTTAAGCTACTGACTACCTCCAAATGTACGGCCTTAGTAGTGAAACAAACAAAAACACAAAGGTATGCCTTAGCGGTCTTGCGCCCTCGACCCATAGACTCACGAATAGTGAATGGACCGGCAAAGTCAGTCCCACAAGTAATAAATGGACGAGATGATTCTGTAATCCTAGATTTAGGAAGGTCACCCATAATAGGCGTTATTTTTCTAGCGTTTAAGCGCTTGCATGTAACACATTGTCGCAATATATTTTTAGTTGTAGACATAATGGAAAGAGGCCAATATTCTTGTCTTAATGCGCATATGGTTGCTTGTGGTCCTGAATGAAAATATTTAATATGGAAATGTCGGACTAGAAGTGCGACAAAATGATGTTTTGATGGTAATAATAAAGGAAATTTTGTATTATAATTAAGATTAGAATGTTTTAGTCTACCACCGATTCGCAACATATTATTTTTGTCAAGAAAGGGGTTTAAAGATAATAATTTGCTGGTAGATGACAATTTTTTGTTATTTTTTAATTTACATATATCATCAAAAAAATATAATTCTTGTATAGCTCTTACGAGCGTATTCGTACTTGTTCTTAATTCAAAAACCGTTAAAGGACCTGAAATTCTGGTATCATGAGGTTTAGAACAGTTGTTTATGAATCTGAGACAATAAGCTAAAATTCTTTGAATGTGAGTAATGTTAGAAAATTTTGAAATAAAATCATTAATATAGTCGTTATTTAATGATGTGGCGACGATAGATTTTGTCTCAGGAATATTGATTTGACTTAGATTTAATGTTTCGATTGGCCACAATGTAACATCATCGGCTAACCAAGATGGTCCATACCACCATAAATTAGACTCTGCTAATTTTTGAGGAGTAGTACCTCTAGATATGATATCAGCAGGGTTGCATTGACTTCGTACGTGATGCCAATGATCTATTTTAGATAATCGAGTTATGTTAGAAACACGATTGGACACAAATGTCTTTAATTGATCAGGAGATTTATTAATCCAAGAAAGGACAATAGTGGAATCGCTCCAATAATATAATTTATCAATTTTTAAATGTAAACCTAGACTGACTTGATGCATTAATTTTGCGAGAAGATGAGCTGCGCATAGCTCCAAACGCGGTAAAGATAAAGTTTTTAATGGCGCTACTCGACTTTTTGCACACCATAGTTTTACTGTGATAATTCCATCAGCGTTAGTAGATCGTAAATAAATGCATGCACCGTCACCCTTTTCACTTGCATCTGCAAATCCGTGCATTTGTATCTCTGACGGCTGAGGACACAAAACATATCTTGAAATAGTAATTTGATCTAAATGTTTGAGATCATTTTCAAATGTTAACCAAGAGGTAGAAATATCTATAGGAACTGACTCGTCCCATTCAAAATTTAATTTCCATAATTTTTGTAACATAAATTTGGCAGTAATTATAATTGGACCTATCAATCCTAAGGGGTCAAAAATTTTACTTATTGTAGATAAAATTGAACGCTTAGTAACAATATTAGAAATTTCTAATGTTACTGGATAATGAAAATTGTCGGATTTGGAGTTCCAGACCAAACCTAAAGTTTTTATCGAGTTATTGTCGCTAAATTGAATGACATTTGTCGTATTGTTTAAATCTTTTAATATTTGTGGGTCATTAGAAGCCCATTTTCTTAAAGAAAAACCAGCTGAAGCTAACAATTTATTTATTTGATTGACCATAGTGATGGCATGTTCACGAGTGGAAGCCCCGCTGATGAGATCATCAACGTAACAATCATTTTTTATGATAGCTGATGCATCAGGAAAATTGTTTTCGCATTCAATTGCGATCTGCAGTAAGCACCTGGTTGCTAAGAATGAAGCAGAAGCTGTCCCGTACGTAACTGTGTTTAATTGATAACACCTTACATCTTCCGACTTATTATTTCGCCACAAAATGTTTTGTTTTGTTCGATCGCATTCATGGATCGTAACCTGGCGGTACATTTTCTCACAGTCACTTGTGAATGTGTATAAATGCGTACGAAATCTTAACAGAATTGAAATTAAATCAGGTTGTGTTGTGGGACCAACCATAAGTGTATCATTTAAAGAAATTCCTGTGGAACTTTTACAGGAACCATCAAACACTACCCGAATTTTTGATGTCAGGCTATCTGCCTTTAACACGGCATGGTGAGGTAAGAAGTATGCTACATCTCGTTCCTCCGCCTTGTAACATGTTTTTGTCATATGACCTAAGTTTTCATATTCATTAATGAATGCGTGATACATTTTGTAAAGGTTTGGGTTATTTTCCAAACGTTTTTCTAGTGATAAAAATCGTCGAAGAGCAATGCTATAGGATTCGCCCAAATAAGAGCTGTTTTCCTTAAACGGTAATCTAACAATAAATCTACCATGTTTATCGCGAGTAGTAGTATTTTTAAAGAAAGTTTCACATTCAATTTCCTCGGTGGAATTTACTTTGGGTGTATTTAATTCTTCGACCGTCCAGAACAATGTCAATTGCTCTTGGATTGCGGTGTTGTCATCGTTATTTGAAGACGAGAGGCAACATGTAAGTGAATGAGATTTTAAATGACTTTGAAATGTATACATAGGACCTGATATCACCCAGCCAAAATGCGTTTTTTGAGCAATAGGCAAGTTCCTGCCTAATTTAATTTGACCGATGCACAGAATATTCCAGAATACTTCAGCACCTAATAATATTTGTACTTCACCGGCATTATTAAAACTATAATCGGCGAGTATTAAGTTCGAAGGTAATTTTAAGTTTTCTTCGGAAAATGATTGTTGAGGTAGGTGCTGTGTAATCTGTGGCAAAACCAGACACGAAATAGAACAAGTAAAAGAACTATGTAATGATTCTAATTTTATTTTAGTTTCGCATGAAATAAGAGACTGTGCTCTGTTTATACCGGAAATAGGAAAATTTACCTTGTTTCCTTTCAGACCAAGGTCGCTATATAGTCGTGAAATTATGAAGTTGAATTGCGATCCTGAGTCAAGAAGAACTCGACATTTAATTTTTGAACCTTTGTTGTTATAAATATAAACAACTGCGGTAGGTAATAGAGCACGAGTAGTAGTATGCGAACTACTATTTAATCCTACTGTCACTGTGCTTTCTACTGCGGAAATGGGTGAGATATTCGAATTTGTAGGTTCCGACACATTAGACTGCCCATTTGAGTATTCAGTAGATAAATGCAATAAAGTATTATGTTTTTGCTTGCACGTATGGCAAGAAGATGTTGATCTGCAATTTTTAGTAGTATGATTACTTCGGAAACAATTTTTACAAAGCTTCAGCTTTGTTATTTCGTTAATCCGTTCAGATATTGTTAATTTAAGGAAATTTTTACATAAATAAATTTGATGTTCTTCCTTACAAAATTTGCAAGAAAGTTTTTGAATAGCAATATGAACTGCACGTGTATTTGACTTTTCATTTAAAAACTGACGTTTACCAATTTGCAATGTTTCTAACAATTGACATTTTTTAGTTAGGAAACTTATCATTTCTTCTACTATAGGTAGTTCTGTAATTTCTGATCTTAGTTTATTCCATTCACGTTTAGTGACGGGATCAAATTTTGTGGTAATCAAATAGATTATTAGTGTATCCCATGAGGGTTGTTGTATCACATTAAGTGCACGTAAATGTTTTTGAGTATTGTTTAACAATTGCTGCAAAGCTGCATGTGATTCTTTTTGTATATTTTCCCACTCAAAAAGAGCTTTTACGTGATTATGAATTAATAATGATTTGTTTTCAAACCGAGTTTTGAGAAGTTCCCACGCTATTTCATAATTTTCGGAAGAAACCTCTAATGAATGAATAACTGAAGCTGCTTCACCTGTAAGAGTTGATCGCAAGTAATGGAATTTTTGAATATCGTTTAATGATTCATTTTCATTGATTAACGATTTAAATGTATCGTAAAAGTTCATCCATTGATCATATTCACCAGAAAATTTAGGTAAAGATAATGTGGGAAGTTTTATGTGATTTAAGTTATTAGTTCGTTGCATACTTGCAACGGAAGAATGATTACTGTTTACAGTGTGAATGCTTTCATTGTCCGAATCTTTAAATTGTAAATCCGCGGTTTTTAATATCGCAAGTGCTTTGCCTTTTAATGAAGAATATTTAGATTCGAATTCTTCACGTTCGGTTTCATGTGAATCCGAAAGTTCACTTGGGTCAAATTCTTCAATTTGATCTTGTATTACATTAAAATCGCCTAAACTTGATAAAATAATATCCAAGCGGGTACGCAATTCTTCTATAGCTGTTAAGTCGTTTTGATTTATTTGTTTATTATCTAAATAAGTTTTAAAACGCGTCAAAAGGCTCTTTAATTTGCCTCGACTTTTTATTAAAGTTTTTAATTCGTTATCTGACATGTTGAGTTAAAGTACTACAAATGTGTACGAATAAATATAAAAATAATAAATAATGTTGATTGCTAAGTAGCAAAAAATGATTATAAACCCGTAAAATAGCAGAGCAATTGTTCTCACAAAAAGTGGAAATATAGATAAGGAATATAAAGGAATGTGACTTACTCGATAGCGAAGAGGTCGACCATGTGTGTTGCGGTTTCTTCGTCGATTGTTCCTTGATCGTTTTTCTTTTTGCTATGTGGCAAATGTTTGTTGCATATAATAATACAAGCAATATAATAATAATGTTGAAAAGCGTTTCGTATATCTGCCAATCTTTGATTTCAGATGAACTAGTATTGTTGCCACAATTATGACAAATTTGCAGCTCAATCCGTCTCGAATAGACCAAATGTTGGGGTTGATTGGTGCTTGTAGATAAACAATTTATAAAAAACAATAATTTATTTTTAAACTACAAACAAAGAATATAGTGGACTGTAAATAAGTTAAATAAACGTGTTTGAATCTTGGCAGTCAAAATGCTAATGCCTAATAAAATGCAGCGTTGCACTAAGAAAGGGAAATTAGCGGGGATGAAAGGTAGTGGGGCGAAACGCCACAACACTTTATTTGTAGTTTCATTTTTTCAAACTTCGTTTGTGTTATCAAGTTCATACGATATTTAATGTCGATAATTAATAACTGATTTTCGGAATGCTTCAAATAGCTCAGCTCGATCTGCAGGGCCGTGTTGCGAGATTTTGTGCCTGTTGGGTGACGTCTACGAGAGTCACTTAGGCAACTGCCTTGCTGATTGCTTATACCTCGAACTTTAACAATTATTAATTCTGAAAGAAAAGGTACACAAAAAAACAGCAAAGATAACCACGATACGAGAAGTTAAATGATATAACTTTTAGTGGTACAACGCAGGTTCTTAAGAATAAATAAAGGGTCGACCTCGGCTTGCATGAACTTAATACTGGAATTTTTACAATTATATATATACGATAATAGAACCACTCCAAGAGAGTGAAATGTTTTCTAAACTGTCGTCGACAGTGGCAAATAAAATGCGATCGTAGTAGGAATTCGGAGCACTTAACAATTAAATAGTTACTAACATTAGTAGGTAAACAGCACGAAGTACAGCAATTGCAAAACAGGTGGATTGATGTGCTTGGTAAGGGCAGCGGGACGGTACTGCCGTTGATTGGAGTCAGTTGGAATGCGGTTGCTTCCTCGGAGTTAGCGGGATTTACCGACCCTTGCTCACGTACAGCTCTATTGCCAGGTCCGTACCTAAGTACTCTGGCGGTAGGCGTTAATTTGGCACAACAATTAGCACACTTGTAGGTGGTTATTAGAGAGCTTAGCGCTACTACTGAATGGCTATTCATAAAACGCGTCACTGTACTTTTGACGTAATCGCTGCTCATCAGCGCGGTAACAACTTCAACTATATTCCTTGATCACAAGGACACTTCGCGAACAAAATTTGCGGAATTAGCGGTATTATGAAAGTAGGTAATGCAAACTTAGTTCGAAGACACTATAGTAATTGCATTAAGCCGGCAGAAACTTTACTCTAACTTCTCTTTACTCTACTACGTAAATGCCTAAAACTCAACTTCTCGCGCTTACCCTCTCTTCTAAAAGTCGACCAGGAATGCTGCAAGCATAGTCCTGTCGAGGAAAAGGTCGAGCTTATCTCCCTAACCTTCACGTTTGAAACATACACGATCCTTTCTGTAAGTTAGAGATCTGCGCGTGTCGGTCTTTCGAGAATGGCGCGGGATTTTAAATATTGTACAAACTAGCCGTAACAAAGTGGGAATGCAACTGTGCAGCGTTTGTTGTTTAGTAACCGAGTTAAGTAGTTCGAATCCGGAGAGGATTATTTGTGCGAATTATTAAGGTGACCCGAGACCAGCTTCTTCTTCTTCTTAATGTGCCATACCCTCAATGGGCGTTGGCGATCAACTTGGCTGAACCAAGATGACGTACCAGGGAATTTAATTAATGGGGTGGTTTCCCGTTGCCTTCCCCACAGCCCACAGATCTATCTTGGGCTTTAGATCACAGCAGCTTCTACAGGTGCCTAATTGGGGGATATATATTTAACCTGTTGCAACATTCGATTAGTCAATATTCCATCAACACGATCGAGAATTTTACCATCCGAGTCATTATTTCCGAGTGTAAGAATTGCAAGTTAATGTTTCTTGAGCCCTGCTACCGTCTTCGACGTACACCAAGTGCTAGTGTTCATCGTTGTCTATGTTTTGTTCAGCCTCTTCTTTTCAGTCATCTGCCGAGAGATCGTTTCCGTCAATTTCAAGCGAAGATCATCATCTTTCAAGCAGCTGGAATCGCCACGTTGTTCTTCGGATTCCTGGAGAATCGAAGCAGGGGTAGTAAACTACCACTGTCGTTATTATTTTGTAAACTGATCAGGCGCCTGATGAGTAATATTTTGCTTTGCTACTTCTTGTTGTCGATTATTTGAATTTTGCTGCCGTATTCAGAATTTGTGCATTGGAAGTTGTTGTTGAATTGCAACATATATTTTCTTTTGCTGACTGATATTAAATTATTAAAGAAATTTAGTCTAATTACCTACATATCAATAAATAAGCAAATTTCTATAAAAGCCATCAGCTCAGTAGCATTTTATTTTAAATACTTGATAAATAACACATCATCCTTTCCATTTATCTTTAAAAAACTGTTTGATTATATCGAAAATTACATATAATTTGCAGTATTCCATTGTTATTGGTATTATTACTTGACAAGCAGAACAAAAACACTCATACGTAACAAAATCGATTTCTCATTAGATCGATAATAAAATTTAGACTAGTTATGATAATTTTAGTTCAGTAATTCGAAAAATTAAGAGTCGGAATGAATCAAAACAGCTTTTTACAGAAGTTAGCAATTTGTGTGACTATTGCTCCGCCAATGTATTGTAAACATTATATTTTGCGTTTTTTGCATAAACTTTACGTTTTTGTGCTTAATATTCTGTTATTTTCGTACGGACTGTATTTTCTTACCGTTAATCATTCTCAACCAAATGTTGATAAAGCATCCACTGTCATTGACATTCTTTTTTTATGCATCTTGCAATTGTATTTTTGTAATTCGATGTTTAAAACTTCAGTATTGAATATTGAATTATATCGAACATTCTTTGAAGATTTTGCAAAAATTGAAAAACATTTAATTCCAGAAAAAAGAGTTAAGTTTTGGGATATAAACAAAATATTGATGCCATTCAGTTTAAGTATTACCATTCTTGAAGTCAGTAGTGTTTTCGTCATACTACAAGACCATTCTATTGAAATATTTGCCTATATAATGATGATTTATATTGAATTTGTTCGTTGCTTAAACGTAACCATGTTTCTATTAGTTTATCATTTCATACATGGATTCGAATCTCTCTTCAATCGTTTTAATAAAAATTTGGTAGAAAGTGTAGAAGAGCATCGTGAAGTCACGACAACTGGGATTGTTGATAAATTTCGAAAACTTGGTTGCGTCATGTCCACAACTCTCGAAAAGTTTAACATACTTTTTGGATGGCAATTATGTACTATTTAGCTTCTTGCTATTATTGGCGAACTTTCTATACATGTTGAATTTTTTTATCAAGTATTTAATGTCAAAAGAAGGCGTCGAGTTACACTTCGGATGTTTTTTTCGTACAATTTTATACGTAGTGGCGTTAATATAGAGTGTTCCTCTTTTGGTAAGTCAAATTTAGTAACTCATCCGTATAATTAAATCGAAAAAATTCGACTTGATTTAGTTCTTCAAAAGATAAGCTGGCCTTAAAATCACTGCTGTCACTTCTTTATAAGTTTCGGCGATACTAATGTGCTGTTGAAACTAATAATTAGAAACCGTAGCATATTATGAGTAACTCAATGAATTCCAGACCACCTTCCCCATAAGCAACACTTGGTGAGATTTTTAAGTGATTTTAATTCCGATTGTAATGGTGGTACGGCAAATAGTTCCCGGAATTGGTGTTTGAAAATCAAAAACCGATACACGTCAGAAGTATGACGTTTGTCATTGCCACCACCTAAAAATAAAATTCCAATTTATCACATATGCGAATTATGATTGTACAGTGATTTTTATTTTTATAAGTTTGTTTACATTAACTTGCATGTACAGTGTTGTGTATTGCGGTGACAGTTCAGTATATGTCTCACTTTATCATTGCATGTTATTTAAACTTTTGTCAACGCTGGTCTAATATGACGTCGTCAATGTGAATGACGTATATCGGCAAATCCATTTTATATATCGCGGTAAGTAGAAAAGCTCAGTTTGCTAAATGCGGATCGCTGGCTGATTAAATGGCAAGCATCCTATAGAGTACGGCGTTAACAATTTTGTTATAACTATATATTGTATTGCACTTTAAATCTGCTAAATTAAGAATTTTCAGATAATGGCAATCGCAATTGTAGTAGCAAGTGAAAACAATACCAAAGAAGCTAAACGTACAGCAACAATATGCTACGATTTATTACTTAGCATGCCCAAGACGAATAATCAAAACTGTATTTTACGCGAAGAGCTAACACTATTAGCTCACCAAGCAAATAATCAAATTTCACGCTTTTCGGCTGCATGATTCTTTAACATAGGTTATTCCTTACTATTCAATCTGATGGGCACACTCACTTCGTATACAGTAGTCCTTATACAAATTCAAAAATAAATAATAAAAACTTTTTTAAATCTTATTGTTAATTTAAATACATTCATGTTCATTTAAGTAATTGATAACTCAGAATTAGCAACATTTACATACCAAAACAGATACATATTGCGAAGTAATAATAAACAATAATGGAGTTAAATATTGTTGGGCGCCAGACGTAACGTCAATAAAATTGCATGAAATTAGTATAAATCGAGTTGACTATAGCGAGTAAGTCGATGTTGTTAACAGCTAGTTCCCCGTTACCTGCCGTCCCGTGATTTCCGAATATCTAATATATTCGAAAATACAGTTTCCCGACAGATACAAATCCCAAGTCGTACACCCGCTTAACCTTACCTCTGGTGACTTTTCTGGCCTGTTATCGGGTTGGCTGCTGAATTACTAGGACACTGTTATAAACTTTACTTTACCTTATTGTAACTAGATTTGGAAAACACTCTGTATGATAAATAAATAATTTGATGTAAATTCTTATTAACTGTGAACTGTCCTTTAATCTTCTGGTGAATTTTAGTTAAATATAGTGAATGATTTGTATCACACACGCTTTATTTTGACAATTTGTAATCACGCAAATTGTTTCAAATTCCTTCTTCGTCGCCATGACAACTGTCAGAAAGTTCAAATGATGATTACTCGCTGGCGCGGGCTTTATTTGGATTTTCGTTGCTCAAAACATGATCTCCAGATCATTTTACTACTAATGGCATAACTTGTTCAGCGCAAAAATTGTTATTCACAAAAATAACTGTCATAGAACCTCGACGTAAGCAAAAGTTTTCAAAATGTTCAATAAGTTCCCTTCTACACTTCGCAATATCACAACACTTTATCATTATCACCTATCTACCTCCACGTAACTTATCTACTACTTAAATTAACAACCTTTCATTTTTAGGCAAAGAGTAACCAAAATAACCTTCACAAAACCTCTCTCGTATCATGATTTGTCGTTGAGGACTTCTTGGTGTCCCTTTTGAATAGCACCGATGCCCTGGTCTATTTAGTTTTTAAGTGATTTAAAATATGAATATGACTGATGACTTTGACTTTAATGAAACCTCCACAAATAAGATAACGTTTTTATGTTGTACACAACTGTATATAACAAATCTGAATTTTAACTAATTGACCTCCACTTCCAGAATTTGGCAAGAATAACTACCTCCGACAGTCAAACGTCATACGCCTGGCATCCCGAGTTACTAGCTGTTCTCGTGCAAGTACCAAAATGAAAAACAACGTGAATAAAACACAAAAATTACATCATTACCGAAACAATCAATCTACTCGTTACAGTCATTTGACTCAACAATACCTTAATGTAATGATCGTCATAGGTATGACAGATACTAAAACTAGTTATAATTGTATAATTTACTATTTAAGCATATCCAACATGGCAATATATAATATTATACTTTATTCTTCCGCATGTATAATTATTTAAATTCCAGAATAGGAAACAATATTAACATCAAACATTCAACAAATAAACAGAGTAAAATAAGTTGAATGAAATCAGAAAAAATCGTATAACTAATGGCAAGCTTTGCTAACGAAAGAAAGCCAAAGCAGTAAACTTAAATAATTTGTAATCTTGTTCTATAATTGTTTTATTCTACCGACATGGAAAATTCCTTAAAAGTATTCTAAATAACTCATTATATTGTCAATGTTTTATAAGATAATCAGGTCTATTACATATCACAACTTTTAAAAATAACTGCTTTATTTATGTTAATTATTAGCTAAACTGTGTGTCCAAACTCCTCCTTACATGCTCTTATAAACACAAAATAATCTTCTTTTTTTGGTTGGTACTTGTTAGTTACCAACATTTGTTGCTTGATGCAACAATTATATAAAAATTGTTTGCAATACGCAAACTTAAAGAATGGAAAAATAAATTCGATCGAGGCGACATAGAATGTGCCGTGGAGTTACTCGTGAATTAGAATCAGTCTTGGTTCTGAGGTCGAACGAGATGAACGTGAATTAGTTCGTGGGAAGATAGATGCACGGGTATTGTTTGAAAATAATGAAGTCGTTAGAATCCAGAGAAGTTAGATAGTGTGATTTATTTTACGTGAACCGAGACCGATTCTACAGGTGCCTAATTGGGGGATTTATGTTATACCTGTTGCGAATGCTATTAGTCAGTATACCAACAAAACGATCGAGATTGTTATCATGGAATTCATTGTTTGCGAGTGCGGAAGTCCCAGGATATTATTTCTTGAATCCAGCCATCACAGTCCACGTACATCAAGTGCTCGTGAATGTCAAGTGCGGGTTGTGCGACCGTTTTTGTCCAGTCTTCAGCCGATCGATACATTTCGTCAGCTTCAAGCAAGATCATCATCCACAAGCAGCTGTTATCGTCACGTCGTTCAGCAGATTCCTGGAGATCAAAGCAGGGCGTGGTAAACAACCATTGTCGTTGTTATTATGTGAATTCATCAAGCGCTTGGTGAGTAATTTTTTGATTTGCTACTACTTGTTATCAATTGGGGTAATAATTCGCGGTGTTATTGATATTTTGTTTTTTGCTGCCGATTTCAAGATTTGTATTGGATAATTTATTGCTTAATAATTGTAAGAATAAATTCAATAAATATCATTTCATCAACTGTTGTTTTATTGAATCAGAAGCAAACTCATTTTATTACAGATTCACGCTCTTGCTACTCCAATTACCATAGAGCTAATTTTTCCATCTTGGGCGTGATGCCCAAGATCTACCCCAGGTGTGGTGAGAAATTGTCGCTTCCGCATTTTTGTGGGAAAGATAAATTTCATTACAGTATGCAGGCGAAGATAAAAAAATTTTCACAGCAAACCCATATATTAAACGTTTTACTAATTTACATAGGTACTATCTCATAAAACATTCTATGACTTATTATGAATACTTATTAGGAAATTTTCATGTCGGTAGCATTAATTGGTACAACATTCTTAATTATTTAATTATTAATTATTTATTACTGCTTTATTTTTGCTTTAGTTTGCTAGCTTTTAGTTTAATGATTTCCTTTTACTCATTTTACTCTGTTTATTTGTTGAATATTCGATGTTAATATTGTCTCATATTCTAGAATTTAAATATACACGCGAAAGAATACAGTATAATATTATATCAGCATGTGTTTTTGTATGTAAATGTTGCTAATCGTGAATTATCAATAACTTAAATATACATGAATGTATTTAAATAAATAAAACAGTAAGATTTAAAAAAGTTTTTATTATTTATTTTTGAATTTGTATTATGACCACTGAATACGAAGTGAGTGTGCCCAGCAGACCACACAGTAAAGTATAATCTATATTAAAGAATCCTGCAGCTGAAAAGCGTGGAATTTGATTATTTGCTTGGTGTGCTAATAGTATTAGCTCTTCGCGTAAAATACGGTTTTGATTGTTCGTCTCGGGCATGCTAAGCAATAAATTGTAGCATATTGTTGCTGTACGTTTAGCTTCTTTGGTAGTTTTTTCACTTGCAATTGCAATTACGATTGCCATTATCTAAAAATTCTTAGTTTAGCATAGTTAAAATGCAGTAAAATATTAAGTTATAACAAAATTGTTAACGCCACACTCTTTCCATTTAATCACGAGCGATGCGCATATAGCATGCAGCGCTTTTCTACTTATCGCGATAACATTTACACACTAAAATGCAGCTAACGGGAAGTATAAAGAGCGGCACAATTTACCGCGAGCGATTCAGCGTGATACAATTCCGGGAACTATTTGCCATAACACGATTACGTGTGATTAAGTATTGCTTATGGGGACGGTGGTCTGGAATCCTTTCAGTTATACTACTCATGATATGCAACGGTTACTAATTATTAGTTCCAAAATTAAATTAGTGTGGTCGAAACTTATAAAGAAGTGACAGTGATTTTAAGGCCAACTACTCTTTTGTAGCAATTAAATAATTCTTATAAGTTACTAAATTTGACTTACCAAAAGAGGAGCACACCATATTAACGCGAGTGTGTATAAAATTGTATTTAAAAAACTTCCAAAGTATAAATCGACGTCACCTTTTGACATAAAATATTTAATACAAAAATTCAACATGTACAGAAAGATGACCAATAATTGCAAGAAGACACAGAGTAATTGCCATCCAAATAGTATGTTAAACTTCTCGACAGTTTTAAAAATGACGCAGCCAAGTTTTCGAAATTCATCGACAATCCCAGTTCTTGTGGCTTCATGGTGCTCTTCTACACTTTCTATCAAATTTTTATTAAATCGGTTGAAGAGAGATTCGAATCCATGTATGAAATGAAAAACTAATAAAAACATGGTTACATTTAAGTAACGAACAAATTCAAAATAAATCATCATTATATAGGTAAATATTTCAATAGATTCGTCTTGTAGTGTAATGAAAATACTACTAACTTCAAGAATGGTAATACTTAAACTGAATGACATCAATTTTTTGTTTATATCCCAAAACTTAATTTTTTTTTCTGGAATCAAACGTTTTTCAATTTTTGAAAATTCTTCAAAGAACGTTCGATATAATTCAATATTCAATACCGATATTTTGAACATCGAATTAAAATAGTATAAATGCAATACGCAAAAATAAAGTATGTCTATGCTAGCAGATGTTTTATCAACAATCGGTTGAGAAAGTTCAACCGCAAGACAATACACTGAATACGATAACAAAATAATATTAAGAAAAAAACTGTAAAATTTATGTAAAAAACGCAAAATGTAGTATTTACAATAAATTGGCGGTATTACAGTCATACAAATTGCTAACTTTTGTAAAAAGCTGTTTTGATTCATTACGACCCTAGTGTTTCGAACTACCGAACTAAAATTATAATAAAAAATATAAATTCATATTATCGAACTAATGAGAAATCGATTTTGTTAGATATGAGTGTTTTTTATTTTACTTGTCAAAATGGTACTAAAATAGTAGTTTACCGCAAATTATGTGTAATTTTCCTTATAATCAAATAGTTTTGATAATGATAAATGGACAGGATAATGTGTCCTTATCAAATATTTAAAATGAAATGCTAATGTTGATGTTGATAGTTTTTTATAGAAATATTGCTGTTTTTCAAATCCGAATTAAATATTTACTTGTGTAAAATAGTTGTAATCGTCTATTTCCACAAGATTTTAAATTTTAAATGACGCACCTTAGTTTTTTCAAAACTGAAGCTTGTGTTCATAAAAAAAAATACCTATAGGGATTTTACACTATCGATGGTGGCGCTAGTGTAACTTCAATATGTCTGCTATATCAAGTATACCTCAGTAGAATTTTAATTTGTTCATATTGGTTTATACAGAAATATTTAGTTTTTTGTTTATTTGTGTCCAAATTAATTTAAAAAAACACTATAAACATACGTTAAGAGACACTTTGGTATACTCAAGTATACTTGATGGAGTAGTTATAATTTCTGTCGTATGGTGGCGTTTGGTTAATGTTAAATCCCAAATTGCCTCACAATCATACTTACCAGAAAGACACTACTTGGTGAAGTACCGGGACGAATGCACATCGCTCTTTCAAATCAAATCGGAAGTTCCACAGAGAAGAGTTCTTGTCCCGGTTTTGTACATTCTGCAGACTGCAAACTTACCTACCATGAAAAATATCAAATGTCAAATCAATTGCCACCTTTCAAGGAACATATGGGCGGCAAACCCAGATGCCAATCATACAATGAAAATCAAGAAGTCGAATTTAAATTTTTTAATTTATTATGTATTGCTATGTTTATTCTTGCCCATAACACTAAAATCTTGAATTATCCATAGTTCGGGTAAAATTCATGTACAACGACTTTGGTCGAAACCATTGGGTTAAATAGAGAAATCATCTTAGAATTATTGTTAGCAAATTTCTTTCCAAGTCTTCATTGGGGGAGATTCAACTGAAATTAAAATGTTTATTAATTTATAAAGTAAATTTAGGCAACGTACCAGATATTTGTTATCGGAGAACATTCAGCTACGTTTGGTCTGGCATTGCAAGTTTTGTTATGGTTGAAGTCAATCTGGACATTCCAATATTGCAAAGTTGGATTGTTTCCACCATATAAAAAATCGTTGTGCTGAAAATTGAAAATATTAAACATGCTGGAGTGAAAATTGTATAAAATTTGGGTTTATTATTGTTAGGTTAAGAATAGATTTAAGTGGTTACATTTTGGGACGATTATTTTGACCAAAATATTATAAAGGTGCGACGAAAGACGATTAGGTTCGCGAGTGTTCACGGGTTTGTGAAAAATTAGGATTTTTGTGGTGCAAATGTATGTAAAAAAG
The DNA here is from genome assembly GCA_947369205.1 of Cantharis rufa. Lineage (NCBI taxonomy): Eukaryota > Metazoa > Arthropoda > Insecta > Coleoptera > Cantharidae > Cantharis > Cantharis rufa. Next base: position 13,869,786 of record OX376309.1, on the reverse strand, counting down.
AAACCGTTGCATTGAAATTTTACAAAAAGTCGTTTGGACTTATGAAAGAAGAGTCTATTGAGAAATGAAAAACATCATCGGAAAGAGCAGGAAATTCTCTTTAATTTAGGACAATTTGAAGATCCGATGATGAAAATTTAAGAGTATAAGAAGAGATTCCATCCGAGAATGTGGACGGATCTAGACAAATTGGACTTTTTAATTGAAGCTGGAGTCCGACCGGAAACATTTAGGATAGGAAAATTTATACCAAAAAGATGAAGGATTAAAAGTTAATGACTTTAGATAACTTTTAATCTCAAGAAAATTCTGTTGGTGGTTACACCAAGTTAAATTAAGTACTTTAGTTAGTACAGCAACGCAAAATTTGGCATCCTATGGAACCGCGAATTATTATTGGTCGATGCGAAGATCATCCACCACCCTAAATTTTAATTTAGTGGATTTTTATTGGTAAATGGCATTATCGATGGACATTGGTCAATCAGCCATAAAATGAATAATTTGGTTCCGATTCCGTATAAAAGGAGGTGCGTTGGTAAAAATAAAGGAGTTCGTTTCCAATTTTTGGACTAATTGCTGCGATAGCTTCTGTCCGACAAAATGGCAAATTTTAATAAAGTATTTTCGGTGATAGAAAAATTTTGAAAATTAATTTTTCGGTGTTAGAAAAATTTAATGAAATTTTTTTTTTGATAATTAAAAATTAATTTAATTATTCATGTAATGCAATGATAATTGTCGAGCAATGGCAATTTATATAAAATAATTACAAAAATTATTTACTGTTGAAAATTTACTTTCAACAACCAACAATTCTTCAAAGAAGACGTTAGAAGATATAGTCAACTATAATTTCAAGAGGATTACGTGCAAACTTACCTGTTGGTTATGTGATAATACCGTCCTGAAATTTAAGTGATTAGGTTGTGTTGTGTAGAAAGGATTACATAGAAGAATATAAAAGGTAGATAAAACTATTTGATTGTAAAAATGTTGTGTTTTTTTTTTAGGTAAAACTGTTTTTTTAATTTAAGTTTTAAAAATATGTGGGGTTAGGTTTATGTTTTTGTTTAATTGTAAGAAAATTGTACTTACGTGTGATATGCAATTAAACCAGATGACAGAAATTTATAGTATTTCAATTCACTCCACAGCACAACGTTTATAATTTATGAAAGAAAAGTTTTTAAGACTGTTACCAAATTTGCACAGGTACATCTGACGCAATCTGACGAATGATACGAATAATGGTCGTTGCTATCTTACTAATGATAATATGTTCAGTGGCGTGTACCTGATAAAAGATAGGTAGGTCTGCTATAGTTTAATTTTTTTTTATTATTATTGTTATCAATAAATGATAACTGGCGCCGGGCAATTTTAGGAGACCATCGTAACTTATTTGTAGCGTATCACAGCAGTATGTTCGTTGAAGGTAACAACTGATTTGACATTTGTCATGATTAAGATCCGTAAATAGGTCGAAACGCGTCACCACGAATAAATACTTGAAAATAAACAAGTACAGTGCATTAATTATATTATATGAACACTTGTAATTCACCTCAACAAACTATACAAAAAAAATGTTGCAACTAAGTTTGTAAACTCCGCTACGGCTAAGGCGAAAAATTTTCGTCTTTTTATTGGTCAATAGCAATAATAAAATTTGCTTCGCAACCCTTCGCTTGCGATTTATTAAGGTTTTCGTCGCGATTTGTCAATCAGGAGTGCCACTACAGGAAAATAACACAAGATTTTTAAAAAAGATTTTGTGTTGTGATAAGTTATTTTAAAGACCTTAAAAAGATTTATCCAAAATAGGTGATATTAACTTTCTATTTGTCATCTTGTTACGGTTAGAATTCAGATTTGTATTTTTAAAATCCGCGCCAATCTCGAAGAACCGACACGCTCAGATCTCTTACTGCACAATGTATCGTGTAGGTTTGAGCGTGAAGGTCAGGAAGATATAAGCTCGACCATTTCTTCGACAAGAATATGCTTGCAGCATTCCTGGTCGACTAGGAAAGGATAGGGTAAGCGCGATGGTTGGTTTTCAGGCATTGACTTGGTACCGCTTGAAGCGTAGCAACGCGAAAAGGGAAAGCTTTGCTCTCGCAAAGTAAAACATATTACCGCCGTGTCTTGACAAGTGCCTTACCTATTTTTGCATTACCGCGGATTCTGTGTAAAATTCTGTTCACGAGTGTTCTATTGTTAAGGATTACGCGAGTTATTACCGCGCTGTAAAAAAGGAATTACGCCATTACGTCTCGATGTGCGGTGACGATTTTTACGATAAGCAATCCAGCAGTAGCGCGAGGCGCACTGATAACCACCTACAAGGATATTATTTGTTGTGACGTATTAACGTTTACCGCCAATATTAATTGTTGTGACGCATTCACGTTTCGCCAGTACTTAAGTACGGACCTGGCCATACAACCGCACTTGCGCGTGGGTCGGAAAATCCTGCCAAATCAGAAGAAACCACCATCTTTCAGCCGACTGCAAGGAACGGCATTATCGTTCCGCTGCCTTACCGTAGACATCCCGCCCTTATTGTGTTGCGATTTGCTGTGCTTCATACTCTACCCATTTATGTGAGTAACCTTTTATTTGTTAAGTGCTTAGAATTTCGCTACGACTATCGCATAATTATTGCCGCTGTCGACGACGGCTAGTAAACCCTCCAAATTATTGAAGTGCACATCTTTTGTATTTTTGTAACTATTTTAATCTTAAGTTTATGCATGCCGAGGTCGACCCCTTTAACTATTATTAAGAACCTGTGTTGTAACACGAAAAGTTATCTCATTAAATTTACCGTCTCGTGTCTAGTTTGGCAGTTTTTTTGTGTACCTTTTCTTTCAGAATTAAGCATTGTAAAGATTCGGGGCATAAGCAATACGCAACATTCACTTGGGTGACTCTCGTAGACGTCACCCAGCAGCCGCGATTTCACTTGTTACGACCCTGCAGATTCGATTCGAATATTTTGTGTACACTCGTTTGGAATTCTTTTGGAAATCATTAGAATTCCTTGGAAATTTCTGGAATTCTTCAGATTGTACTTTGATTTGAACTGATTGGAATTTCTTGTAAATCTGTGGAATTCTTTAAAAATCCTTGGAATTCTTGGAAATCGTTGGAATTCTTTAAATATCCCGGGAATTCTTGGAAATCGTTGAAATTTATTGGAAATTCCTGGAATTCTTTGTAAATATTTGGAATTCTTTAGAAATCCCTGGAATTTCTCGGAAATCACGGGAATTCTTTAGAAATCCTTGGATAACATTGGAATTCGTTGGAAATGGTGAGAACTTTGGAATTCTTGGAAATCTTTGGAATTCCGAGTCTTGTGTACAGAAATTTTACTGGGTATTTATCCCTTGGTGAATAACTCATGAAGTACTGAAGGGATTTCAACCAAATTTTGTATACAGGAACATTGTCCCCACAAGACTTGTTCGCCTATAGAACCTTTCGATATAAATTAAGAATTCAACTTAAAAAAAAAGATTACTTTTTGTTGCGAAATAAAAATGTTTTCGTATCTCCGGCAATGTTGAACCGATTGTGATAAAATTTCGTGTGCTATTAGAGCTTTTAAAATACAAGCATTGGTGAGGAAACAATTGAGATAAATGTACAAGCAAGAAAATTGCAGAAAATATTAATTGAAATCTTACTTTATCTATTTCTTGGTGAAAATTTGGTGGCTTGTCATATGAAATAACATTCATTTCGCAAGTTTGTTTTCAAAGTCATTTGTATTATTTTTTATATCTAAAGTGGTCAAATCTGACAGTTTGAAATGGTAATTTTAAATTAATAATGTATCTTTCCTTGTTTATTTATTCTTTATTTTTAAATAACTCTTCCTTACAACAACAAAGTTTTGTGGTGTGGTAGTGACAAACCGTACTTTAGCATTAGGAATTGTGTGGATAAAGCCTTCGGCCAAATGGCCACTTCTTGAGTGGCCACCAATAAAGTACACACTAAACAAATCTCCGGAAAATTTTAACAGATTCTCATAAAATTTTGTGTACTGATGATTGGAGGTATTGCGGCAGAAGTGCCGATATTTTTTTGTGCAATTTTAAACACTTCGTTTGTACAAAACATAAACTATGCTTTTATTATGTATATAATTATAATATTATGTACTATGTTACTTCTACCGCACAACTTTTTTGGTCAGATATTACTCATAAAAATTTCTTATTATTTGCTATGTTATTATTTTTTTAAACCTGACGGAATAATTGAAATAAAAACTTTAAAAAAATCAAGCAATAAAACATTTTTTGAGTGGATTCGACATTTTTTTAAATGTAAACGACAAAGCTGCACAGTAAGATGAACAACAACCACAACAGTGGATTGGTGTGATCGCTGGTTGAGTTACAGAGCGGAAATTCTGGGTTCGAATCTCGGATTTAAGAATTGGTTCTATGATTACATAAGTCTGGCCAATTGACAGAACGTCAAGGTCAAAAATTTAAAAAAAATAAAATACAAAAAAAAGATGAACCAAAATAGTTTTTTGAACCGAGTTGCGATTTGTATGGGTGTTGTTTCTCCAAATTTTTCTAAACACCCCCATTTAATTTATTTATACAAATTATATATTTTAGCTATGCTTTTTACTTATTTTGTAACTTTTCTAATACTTGAAATTTTTAATTTTCCCAAACGTACTAAGATTATTAATACAGCATTCGATGTTTTGTACAGGATTATGGTATTCTTGAATATTATTACTGTTGCAACGACGATATCCGTGTGGAAAGATAAATTATATGAAGCATTTGTAAATCAAATTTCAGAAAATGGAATGATTTTGGTTCCAGTGAAATTTGCAAATTGTTGGAATATCAGCAAAGTGGTTATTCTATATAAGTTTTTCATAAGCCTTTGCTTCGTTGTTGCTGTTGTATGTAATTGACCAGAAAGATGGATCTATTTTTTCATCTATAATTATGATTTATTATTATGGATTTATTCAATATGTAAACATAACTACAGTTTTAGTCGTCTATTACTACATTCATAATTTTAAATCATCATTTCGTTACTGTAATGGAAAATTCATGCTATGTCTGCAAGAATATAGAAATAAACTGGATATCAAAACCACTTTAGCAACACTTTACAATTTAAAAAAACTGTACACCAAAATGTTCAATGTTGTCGATACGTTCAATAATTTGTTTGGGTGGCAAATATTTTTTGTGCACATGAAAATTATGTTATATACTTTAATATTTATTAGTTATCCAGTCGAACGTATACTGGTAAATTGAGACAATCGTAATCATTTTGAGGTTCTAACTAGACAAGCTCTATATGCGGATAGCCTTCTGTACACCATAGTATTGATGGTAAGAGTAAGAAATTATTAAATAAATGTGATGCTGAGAAGTGCTATGAATGTTCAGTAAATGTTGAGTAAATCTTATTGGGTTGGATACAACTCGCCGCGCACGATTCGCCGCGGCATTATTCGCCGTCGGCACGATTCGCCGCCGAGCACGACTCGCCGTGGCACGATTCGCCGAGAGCTTCTAGCGTCATATATCAATAATCTAATTACTCGATTTGTTGACCTTTTGTATTTACATGAGGACACAGGTCAATTAATATGGTTCAAATTTTATCTCTAATAAAAAAAATTATTTTTTACGGTGGATCCGTGTATTGCCATGGTTGTCTTTGTCAAATTTGACTCTGCGCTACCCTGCGCTCCGGTCCCCATCAGTCCGGGCGCTCCGAGAAGTTTTGACAAAGACTAAACTAAATTAAGGGGGGAAAAGGGTCTGAGATACAAATAAAGAAGCATGTTTTTGTGATTTTTTTTGCAGAGTACCTTATTTGTTAATACTTTTAAAAAATTTTATATTATTAAGCATTATATTAAGAATGTTTTGCTAAATATTTGTTAAAAAATATTGAAAAATAAGCCAGTGGTAGTGGCGAGAACTGAGTCACATAAAAAAAAGGTTTAATGTGGTAGGCAGGATAACTCATGGTTGCTTCATCTAAAATCGAAAAACAAAAAATATTTCTTTAGTACATAAGTTTATCTTGGTTGTGAACAAAGGATTCTTTTTTATTTCAATTACAACTTGGTTTTTAATTAAGTTGTTATTTTAATTTAAGTAAAAAATCACAGTTTTTTGATTGCACCTTTACCAAAACGTGAAAAATTAATATTTTGTTAATTCCTTTGTTCAAAACCAAGATAAACTTATGTACTAAAAAAATATTTTTGGTTTTTTGATTTCTGATGAAGCAAGCATGAGTTATCCTGCCTACCGCATGGAACCTTTTTTTTATGTGACTCAGTTCTCCCCACCACCACTGGCTTATTTTGCAATATTTTTTAAAGAAAATTTAGCAAAACATTCTTAATATAATGCTTAATAATATAAAAATTTTTAAAAGTATTAACAAATAAGGTATACTCTGCAAGAAAAAAATCACAAAAATATGCTTCTTTGTTTGTACCTCAGACCCTTTTCCCCAATTAAAATATCCCTGAAGACCGAAAGAATCGAAAAAGGTGGAACTCGAAAAAGGTGAAACTCGTTGAAAACGTGAATATCGTTTTGTAACAGTTAATTCATTTTTATGGGTTAAAAAGTCTAACAAAGATTATCGATAGATGGGATCACTAAACGGATAAAATTAAATAAAAATAAAAAAATTGCGGCGAATTGTGCCGCGGCAAATCGTGCCGCGGTGAATCGTGCCGCGGGGAATAGTTCTCGGTGAGTCGTGTCGCGGCGAATCGTACCGTTCCCAATTTGATTACCAGTAGGTTTCAACTGCCAAGAGGTGCACACAATGCACACAAAAATTGCTTCCCTAATAGCTAGGCTTTTATATTATTTCACTAAAAAAGACTTAACAAATCAACTTGAAATTTTTAAGGAGCACAATAAACCATTCATTCTAGGCAACCTTTCAAAAATATTTTTTGCCATATTTAATCACCATGAACAACTACAGTTACTGACATGTGCATATATGGTTATTAACCACATACCAATAACTATTCGTCGGTCGAAGTGTGTTAATCACGTAACTCCAATGAGTTATTTATATCAAAATGCACAGAAAATTCACTCGCAACGTTTTATAATGCACATCCAAATATTTCAAATTATTTTCATTATATTATATTTTCACATTTCAGTATTTTCGAAATATAATAGAATATCGATTACGTTTTGTATACGTTTTTTAGCTTTCCTGCAAAAGTTCCATGATTTTAGTTGCATAGTATCACAGTTTGATCGACAATTAATAATAGGATGAAGGTAGCATGAAACAGCTATTGGCGACGCCGACTAATTATTACAATTGCAACTATTTTACTAATTTTTGCAATTATCATCATGTCCTGAAGTGGTGAGAAAGAATTAATCATTAATTTAATTATTTTCAGATAATGGTAATCGTTATTGCTGTAACCTGTGAATTGACCCTTAGCGAAACTAAGCGTACATCAACCGCTTGTTACAATTTTTTAGTTCATATTCCAGCATCTAGCTACAAGAATTACAACAGCATTCTACGCAATGAACTAATATTATTTACGCATCAAGCAATGAATCGACTTCCTCACATTTCAGCGGCAGGTTGTTACACAAGTTTATAATTAAAATAAGTAAATTTGTAATCTAGGTAGTGGCGCTCAAAAGTAGGTTGTCAAACAGTTTTTTTGCGCAACTTTATAAAATTTCAACATTTTTATCTGATTTTTTTAATATTTATTCTATAATTATAACTTTTCTGAAAACTAATAGTACCAATGTTTAATTGTTGATTTAAATGTGGTTAATCTTTATACATGAGTAGTTGCATATAAACGATTTCTGCTCTTCTATTTATTACAATAATTATAAATTTAGTACAGTAGAATCCGAATAGTACGACTTCGTTTATAACGACCGACCGCTTCCCAAGCAGCACAAAGCCGTCAAAAATGTACATATACGGTACCAATATTTACATAACGGTATGGTATCGATGTGCCCATTTTTCCGTTACTGTTTTTGAGGTATCAATTATGTACATAAACGGTACAGGTATTTTCGTAACTGTTTGGTGTTGATTTTCTCATTTTGCCGTTACTGTTTTGAGATATCATTTATGTACATAAACGGTATAGGTATTTTCGTATCGATACGGCATCGATGTGCCCATTTTGCCGTTACTGTTTTGCGGTATCAATTATGTAGATAAACGGTACAGGTGTTTACGTAACGGTACGGTATTGATTTGCCTATTATGCCGTTACTGAATTGGTGTATCGTTTTTACACATATTATGTGTTGATTTTTTATGAACGGAATATTATTTATATTATTAATAAAATATTAATATTAATAAAATTTACGCGCCTAATCGGCACTGATATTGATTAAAAAATGTTTAATAATAATAAAAAAATTTAATTTCTGTAATTATTTAGAAATTCGTTAACTAAGGTAATAGTTGTTTTTTATTAATTCAGATGTTACAATTACATATATTATATTTATTTAATCATAATTTGCTTATTCCTGGAGAATCCATTCCTGAAATAACTGAAAATTAACATTAATTATTATTCACCAAATACGTACTTACATTTTTTTTTCTGAATGGCCCTCTCCAAGATTCGAACCCATGCTGCATGTGCTGTTCCATCTGAAAGCATACCGCTTAACGCTCAGACCTACCTGGGGTGTACAAAGAATTTAGATTGTTTAACGGTCAATTTCAATTTTTCAATAATAACTATATTAATCAATTTTAAAAATGTTTTAGTTCAATTATTATTATTATAAATTATGTTAAAAAATATGAAAGTGGCAGAAAAGCGAGAAACACGTGTATCATATTTTTTTCAAGCAATGCAATTTATTAAAAAAAATATATAAAATAATTTAAAACCACGTGTATTTTATATACAATTAGTAAACACGTAAAATAGATCAAATTAACACTCTAATGTCTAAAATATTATTACTGCAAAATTAACAAATTGAAAATTTTTATTTAAAAATTCCGTTATTTCCTGGATTTCATCCCTTAAAAATTACCTGACATTTTAATTCTTACTTGAAACTTTTCAAAACTGTTTGGCAAAAAAATATCAAATCGAAAAACAGTTGTTTGATTCTTTTAAAAAATTAATAAATCTACGATTATAATATTATTATTAATAAACTATGTTTGTGAGGTGTTTTCTTTAGGACATTTTTTTTAAATTGTAGGTTTACTTTAAAACCGAAATATTTGATTAAAAAAATATTATCACAGAGAACTTCTGAACAGGAAAACAAACTATTGTCACAAAATTTTAAAATTAACAAATGTCCAGATGTTACTTAATGTTTTCTAGGTACTCTTTGGATTTTATAAAAATATGGTATATTATTATTACAAACCGACAAAGGACAAAGTAAGTAGTAAGATATAAGCCTCTTTCATTTAAAATAAAATTTATTACTTTTTACTTGGTTACTCTACTATGTTGAATGCCGACTATCAATAAATAAGCAAATACAAAAAATAATAACGTTAAATTGAATGTTAAAATTTGTTTTCAAAATATTATTTGTCAGTTCACGGTCTTCCTGTATCTTACTTACTTACTTAATTTTACTTGAAATTTACTTACCTACTATTCTTATTAGGTAATCCTAAGAATCCCTACCTGAATGAGTCTTTATTTTTGTATAACAGTACATAAACGCAATTAAATTTAAATTACATTATTTCTTTCTATTTTTCAAGTGCGAATCAAGTTATAGAATTATAGTCTAGTATTCATGGCAATGAAAAATTTTGAGAATATTATAGATAAAACAATAAGAAACTACTCGTACCGAGTAGGTAGTCATGATTTAGTGAAAAGTTAATTATTAAACAATTTCAGCAAATAGGGAAGTTTTTCGGGTTTTTGAAGTAAATTTTTAGAGATGAAATTCAATATGACAATAGAAATTAGATAACACAAAAATAAGATTAAATCAGGTGCTTTCTAAAACGGTAAATTTTTAAAGAATAAATTCTTGTCGGAGTATTTTGTCGCGACAAAATAAAAATTTATTAAATAAGATAAACAAAGAAGTAATAGAAATTTTAGGCACTTAGGCACTGTTTGCATAAGTATATTTTATATCAATTTTAACATAAATGACGTGGTATACGTATTGGAGAAAATTAAAATAAATTAAAGAAAACAAAAATTTGTCTACATAAGGTGGGAAGCGAACCGAAGACCTTCCGTTTACGAGACTCGCTCGCTACCCCACTCGGCCAGGAGACTATTGTAATTGTGTTTTGTAGTTTAATTTCAATCTTCATAATTTTTGCGGAATATTTCAAAGTCGATATTCTCGAACACTTCTGGGAATCTGGTCCAACAGCTTTAGAGAATTGTTATGTTATGACTTTTGAATATTATTAACAATTTATTTTAAATTAAAAAACATTTAATAATCCGTTTAACTGAGCTACCACGTGACAAATAAATAACTTTATCAAAATGAAAAATTTTAAAATAAAAAAATAGTTACTTTAAAACATTGGCAAATTAATTATTCTTTCAAACACGAAAACAAAACAAAAACATTTTATAACAAGGTGGTAATGCAATTATTATTACAGTAACAAAACGGTACTATGATTAAAACTGCACCTAAACGGTACAATATATTCAAATATATTGTAGTTACCCAAGTTTCAATAAATATTCGATACATTTTCGGTGTTAGTTACTATGATGGTCTAACGGATGTTTTAAGTTTTACTAAATATATATTTATTTTAATTTTAAAAACGTCTAATAATCGGTTGAGCGGGGCTACCACGTGACACATAAAATACTTGATTTTATCAAAATGAAAAATTTTAAAACAAAAATAACAATGAATTTAAAATATCTGTAAATCTTTCAAACATAGAAACAAAACTCAAAATTTCAATATATATCAATATATAGTAGATTGATATTTAACATAATAATATTATGTACCATTTAAATGAGTTAAGGTAAAATATTATGTTAAATATATTTAACAATAATGAACGGTATCAAAACAGTTAAATAAAAATCATAACTTGAAAGTAATAATGCTTCTTTACATATTAGATACTGAAATTGAAACTACCAAAACATTACTATTTAAACTGCACATTAGAGATATCAAACCGGCTATGTAAAAATCGTAACTTCCAATTCATAATATAGCTGTTCATATTAGATACTGCAATTATAGTACCGAAAGGGTAAGGTTAAAACTGCACCTAAACGGTACGGTTAAAACTGCACCTAAACGGTACGGTTAAAACTACACCTTAACGGTACCATATATTCAAATAAATTGTAGTTGCCCAAGTTTCAATAAATATTCGATACATTTTCAGGGATAGTTATTATGATCTAACGGATATTTTAAATTTTATAAAATATAGTAACACTTTATTTTAATTTAAAAGACGTTTTAATATTCCGTTGAGCTGGGCTATACCACGTAACTAATAAAATACTTGATTTTATCAAAATGAAAAATTTTAAAATAAAAATAATAAATAATTTAAAATATTTCTAAAGTAATTCTTTATTCAAACACAGAAACAAAACACAAAATTGCAATATATATAAATAGATATTTAAATAATATAATATGATGTACCTTTTAAATGAGTTAGGGTAAAATATTATGTTAAATATATTTAACCATTATGAATGGTATCAAAACAGTTAAGTAAAAATCATAACTTGGAAGTATTAATGCTTCTTTACATATTAGATACTAAAATTGTAACTACCAAAACATTACTATTTAAACTGCACTTTATAGATATCAAACCGGCAATGTCAAAATCGTAACTTCCAATTCATAATATAGATGTACATATTAGATACTGCAATTATAGCACCAAAACGTTAATGTTAAAACTGCACCTAAACTGTACCATTTGTTCAAATATATTTTAGTTAGTAATATTTCAATACATATCTGATACATCAATTGGCTTTACAATAACGGTATGAAAATATATGTATTGAAACGATACTTAAAGAGTACAGTGCAAATATGAATGAAAAATTATGTGCCGTTTAAGTACCTTTTTGATACTTAATTTTCAGGTATGAAAATATATGTACCTATTCGTTATACTTCAATGCTATACCGTAAAGTGGGGTTAAATTGATCAAAAAAAACATAAGAATTGTGATAATTCTTTTCTCTAAGTTTTTTTTCTACTTTTATAGTTTCTTATGCATTGGTCTTTATTAAACCCTTCTTTATGATAGAATACCAAAATTTATTTCTTAGTTTATATCTCCGATTTTACCGAAATAAGCATTGATCAATTTCATACGCCAATTGGGGCCAATTTGATCATCAACTTAATTTTGCATGAGAAACGTGTGGAAACTTAACAGCTATCATCCAATTCAATCGTTTTTAAATTTTTTGAAAAATAACTTAGCTATCTACATATTTGAAATTTTACATGCTGGGGCTAATTTGATCAAGCTTTATTATATAGGATAAAAAGATACAAAATCAACTTAAAAATGCATTTATTAAATAAAATATAAAAGAACATTATTTATAATTTATAATTATATTTATATATTATATAAATATTTATAATTCTTTAACATCAACACGTTTATTAAAACAGTATGTTGTAAAATCACCCTTACTACTACTCTCTATTGTGGGACCAGGTAAAATGGCAATTACATTTTCAATCTCAATAGTAAAGTCATCATTTTCTACAATCCTAAATTGACTTTTTTGTTCATTTACTGATTTTAAACCAGTGACTTCAATTACATCATTTTTTATCTCTCTAATAAGTGCAACATATCGGTAGCTTTCTTTCTTCCTTCGACCGCCCAGCACTTTCACAAGTAAATATTTTCCAATTTTAATATCCTCTTTATTGAAATTCATATATTCAATTTCTTCCACGGTTTCATCCTCTAATTCTGCAATAGCATCATTCCCTCTAGGACATTTTATGTTTGTAGCAACTTTTTGAGTTAATTCAGATTTATTTCTTTTTAGTAAAGAATAAGCCCAGTCGTTTCCGGGTAACTTACTTACAAATTTGTCAATAATGCGTCCTTGGTTGTCTAGGAAATTTTTGGCCAATTGTCTAAAATCCATTAGGCTTAGAGGAAATCCCCATTCCCCACATTTTGCAGCACTTTTTATAAGTGCTTCTTCTTCGATTTTAGAAAATATTGTTTGTCCTCCGTTTTTGCGAGCATGGATGCCATGATAGCGGTTGAATAGCGTACCATAAGGGACTCTATACTCTCGAGAAGCTCGACGAAGTGTCCATCCATCAGTCACGACTCTTTGAAGGGCATCTTCAATATTTTTTTCTTTATAGTTTTTGTATGTTCTTCCTCCAAGTTTTTTTTTATAACTTCTAACCATCCTTACGATCTGTAAAAAGTAATATACATTTATGTTTAACCAATTTTTCTATATCTGCTTTACCGATCCCCTTTTTTTGCTTTAAAAAACAACTCTCTTTTAATATTTATTGCAATGGCCAGTGATCAATTACGCCCCGTCTAGAAATCAATTTCGCCCCGTTGCTGTGATCAATCTCGCCCCATTACATATATTTGAATTTCCCGCTGAAATGAATTACAATCAGATTTCGATAAAGACGTTAATTGCTTAACAACACCACTAGTGACCATTACTTAGGTTAAATGTGCAATTATAATGCATGTACCTTTAGATACACATGAAAGTTGTAGGACTAGAAAATATACTATAAATTATACATACCTTTTGCGCTGCGATTACAGGACTATAAACAATTTTTTCTTTTTGGCACACAGATCAAACATACATGTACACCCTACTATAATTAACTAGTAATAAACCGTTACAATAAACTGAAAAGTTTTTGCGGGAAATACAAAATTACAGAAAATTTCTAAGTGATCAATTTCGCCCCGTAAAATCAATTTCGCCCCATTTTACGGTACAGGTATAAAACCGACGTTGGTGTTGCTTGGGTTTTAACGACGCAAGTGCAACCTCAAGTTTGGTTTTCATATAACATCCTGCGAAAGTATATCCGTTTAGTACGACTCCCGTTAAAGCGACCAACCGCTTTAAGCGACGTATTTATTAAAAATCGTCCGATTAAAACGACGCTCGTCTCAAGATAATTAATAATTTCAAGAGCAAATGCATACTTCGCATTATATCGCCGCCCCCACAAATGCCTTACACATGCCTTAAAAAAAAGACAAAAAATGCCTTCTATGCACTTTATAATTATTATTCCCGAGTAAATCACTTAGTATTTTGTTACCTTTCACTGTGTTATAACTTCGTTTCTAAATGCGGTGCGTAATTCTTACAATACATAATGCAATAAGAATCAAACTAAAATTACAGATTTTCTAAACCAGTATTTTTTTTATATACTTATACATATATATCTACATTATTATGTACATTACAATCATGTTTTTATATTTTAAATTGTTTACTAGCTTGTAACTTTACTTATTAGATTTTTATTTTTAATTAAAAAATTATTAATTAAAGTTTAAATTTTGTTTTTTTTTTTCATTTTACACGCATATTATTTAACTAGCTGTCCGGATTCGCCCGTGAAAATTTCAAACCGTTTTGTGCGTCCTCCGGTTAGTACGACGTAATATAGCCGGTCCCTTGACCGTCGCTATAACCGGATTCTACTGTAAGTATATTTTATATATTTTGTTATATTACTTTATTATATATTTGGGTAAAAAGGGTAAAATTTACTTTATTATAACTAATAATCCAACCATTAACTTTAAAATTTGTAGTACTAATAGCGTCCTGAGTTCCTCATAAGTTAATAAAGAATTATTGATAATAGGTTTCAATAGTTTTTTACACGACTTTACTCCCGCTTCCCAAATTCCACCAAAGTTCGGACTATATGACGGAATGAATTTCCAATTAATTCCCTCGTTAGCGGATTGTTCGGATATTTGTGAACTAGATTTAACAAGAAAATTTTCAAGTTTTTTTTTTCCCGATAAAGTTTTTATTCCATTATCTGAAATAATTTCAGAAGGTTTTCTTCTACGTGAAGCAAACCGGCGAAGGCACAAAATAAATGATTCAGTTATCAAGTCACCAACCAGTTCTATGTGCAATGCTTTTGTAGTTAATCATACAAACAGACAAATGTATGATTTGTAAGTTTTACTTCCATGACCCCTTGCAGATTTTATTATGATAGGGCCTGCGTAATCAACTCCTACGCTAGGGAACGGACATCTGCTACTGCTTTTAACTGATAATTTAAGTTATTATAGTCTGATTGGTTACGTAATTCATTAATCT
Organism: Cantharis rufa; assembly: GCA_947369205.1. Lineage (NCBI taxonomy): Eukaryota > Metazoa > Arthropoda > Insecta > Coleoptera > Cantharidae > Cantharis > Cantharis rufa. The sequence goes on along the minus strand of OX376309.1, from coordinate 13,854,379 downwards.
AATTGATTTTTAATCTTAGAAACAAATATAAAGAAAATTCGAGGTAAAAAATAAGGATTTATAGAAATAGTTCATCTAAATACAAAACGTATTTATCCTGTAAATCATGGTAATTTAAAGTAATTAATCAGTGTATAGACCCTTATATTATATTTCATTGCTTTCCGCTTAATTGAATTTACCCAATTTTTTCCTTGCATTAAATAATTTACCTTTAACATTTTTTATGCAATTTTGAACATCGTATAGGTATAAAACATATATAGATTATACTTTTTACTTATTACCGATACATACACAAAATTTATTACTTTTCACGCACAACTGATACAAAACAAGTTATTTTCTATTCTTTATTATTATTAGGTATTAATTATTAGGTATTAGGTATTAATAATATAAATTACATACTACAAGTAATTTTGTGAAGCCTGCTAGAATAACTGTAATAAGAACCCTAAAAATCAAAACCAATAAAAAATATTTAAAGTTTAGCAGCAGCAGTAATAAGATGAACCAAAACAGTTTTTTGATGAAAGTTGCGATTTGTATGGGCGTTGTGCCTCCTAGTTTTTCTAAATATCCTCGTTTAATTTATTTATATAAATTATATATTTTAGCTTTCCTTATTACTTTTATTGTAGCTTTTTTAATACATGAAGTTTTAGATTTTCCCAAACGTAGTAATGTAACAGATATAGTATTCGACGTGCTATATAGAATTATTGTATTATTGAATGCTATTACTGGTACCACACGAATATCCGTGTGGAATGATAACTTGTACAAAACATTTCTAAACCAAGTATCAGAAAATGAAATCAATTCAATTTCAGTCAAGTTTTCCAAATGTTGGGATAACACAAAGTGGTTATTCTATATAAGTTTTTATTAAGTCTTTGCTCCGCTGTTGCTCTTTTAATTGACCCGAAAGATGGATCCCTTTTCTCATCTATAACTATCGTACATTATTATGGATTTATTCAATATTTAAACGTAACGACAGTTTTAGTGGTCTACCATTACATTCATAATTTTAAATCAACGTTTCGCTACTTTAATGGAAAATTAATGCTGTCTGCAGGAATATGAAAATCAACGGGATACTAAAACAACTTTAGCAACAATCTGCTACTTAAGAAAGCAATATAGTAAAATGATCAATGTCGTCGATACTTTCAATAATTTGTTTGGGTGGCAAATATTTTTCGTACACGTGAATATCATGGTAACTATTTTAATAACTATATGTTATGAAATCGAATATTTACTAGTACACGGAGATAATCGCTACCATTTTGAAGTTCTGGCTAATTTAGCCGTATATATCGATTCCGTTTTGTTCCTCATAGCATTGATGGTGAGTTCCAGAATTTGTATAAAAAATATAATACTGAGAATAAAAAAAGAATTAATTGTTAATTTAATTATTTTCAGTCAATGGCAATCGTTATTGCTGTAACCTGTGAAATGACCGTCAACGAAGCGAAACGTACAGCAACCACTTGCCACAATTTTTTAGTTCATATAAAACCAGCAGCTAGTTACAACAAGTGCAGCAGAATTTTACGCGAGGAACTAATATTATTTGCACATCAAGCAACAGATCGACTTCCACACATTTCGGCAGCTGGATTTCTTAATTTAAATATGTCTTCACTCTTTAGGTGGTTGGGCGCCAGCACTTCGTTAGTAATTGTTCTTATACAAGTTTATAAATAAATAAAGTTAATTTGAAATTTAGGTATAAGTATTTTAATACTATAACTTCCGTCGACTCCATTTACTTTCTTCACACCCAGTATCATTCTCAGTATTTTCCTTTCAAATACCCGCAACGTTTCTTGTTCTTTCTTTGACATGCAGAGCACTTCTGTTACAAAAGTCACCACGGGCCTTGTCAAAGTTCTGTAAATTTTAAGCTTTGTTTCCTCATGTTCTCATGTTCCCATCCTTTAGGCTTTCGATTCCGTTTTGCACCAACGCCTTTTGGCTAAGCGTCGTTACTATGGATGCAATGAGTCACTGTGCAACTGGTTCGCGAGTTACCTGCGTGATAGGTCTCAGGTGGTTGATTTTTCTGGGAATGTATCTCAGCCATTAGTGGTTTATTGTTTATAGTATACGCATCTGATCTGGAAAAAGCAGTGGATCCAGACTGCTCTTTGGATCTGTATGCGGACGATTCCCGAATCCGTATATCCTATCCTCCCTTAGACTTGGATGCTGCAATAACTCGGTTAAATCGTAACCTTGAATCACTGCGTGTGTGGTCCTTAGTAAATGGTCTGACATTATTGAATCCGGCGAAGTCGGAACTAATCATTTTGGGTAGTCCCCTGCTGGTACGTAGAGCGCTCGATGGCTCAACTCTTCGAGTGAGGATTGGTGATGAGATTGTGAGGATGGTCGACTCTGCACGTAGCCTGGGTTTTGTTCTGGATGGAGAACTTAATTTTCGTCTACATGTTAACCGCAAAATGATGGGATGTTACTATAAGCTGAGATCACTGTACCAATTCAAGACCATATTGCCTGCTCATGTGAAGTGGTCGATTGTCAGCAGCACAATTCTGTCCAACATCGAATATGGTGCAGCGGTCTATTACGATTTCCTAACTCAGGAGTACAAACGCAAGCTGCAGCTTCTGCAGAATTCATGCCTGCGTTATTCATTCAACATATGCAGGTATGATCACATTACACCATATTATCGTGATCTGCATGTCCTGAAAATTGACCAGCGCTTTCTGTTACTTGCTGGAATTCTTCTTTTTAAAATATTCAGAAGTGGTGAACCGACACATCTTCGAGATATGATTAGGCCTCGCTCTATTTGTCATTCCCGGGCTCTGCGTGATCTGGGAAATTTTGACGTTCCTTCTCATGCTACAGCCAAATTTGAGCACTGCTTTGCATGTTGGGCACCGAGACTTGTAGAAAGGCATCGACGACTATTTCTGGAATCTCCGAGTCTGACAGCTTTCCGCCGTGGTTTAACCGACGCACTGCAATTGGTGCAGTAGGTATTGATTTGAATTTGAATTTTGTGACATTTGTAATGCATTATAATATGTCGTTGTAAAAAGGGGTGATTTGAAAATCTAACTAGTTAGAAGTCATCCTTTTAAGAGACCTTTCTTTTTCTTTCTGGAGCTCTCTTAATAAACGCCTATTATTATTATTATTATTAAATATTTTTTGGTTAGCATAGTATGTTCTTTATCCGGCCTGTATTTTTCATTAATTTCTTCCCCTCTGTAATTACCATTGTTCAATTGAACTCCTAAATGTTTAAACTTAGGGACTGTAACAATTTATTGTTATTAATTGTTGAGTATCTTTTTTGCCCTCTGTTCCGCGCCGCTTATATGGGAGTTCGAAGCGCCGTAGGAAGTGCCGTGTTCCAAGCTAGTATTAAACAGTGTTGGTTCTGAGGTCGAACGAGCTGAACAAGAATTAGTTCGTGGGAAGATAGATGCACGGATATTGTTTGGAAATAACGAAGTCGTTAGAATCCAGAGAAGTTCGATAGTACGATTTATTTTACGTGAACCGAGACCGATTCTACAGGTGCCTAATTGGGGGATTTATGTTATACCTGTTGCGAATGCTATTAGTCAGTATACCAACAAAACGATCAAGGTTGTTACCATCGAATTAATTGTTTACGAGTGTGGAAGTCGCAGGATATTATTTCTTGAATCCAGCCATCACAGTCCACGTATATCAGGTGCTCCTAAATGTCAAGTGCAGAGTGGTGCTACCGCTTTTGTCTAGTCTTCGGCCGATCGATCCATTTCGTCAGCTTCAAGCGAGATCATCATCCACAAGCAGCTGTTATCGTCACGTCGTTGTCGTTGTTATTGTGTAAATTCATCAAGCGTTTGGTGAGTAATTCTTTGATTTGCTACTACTTGTTATCGATTGGGGGAATAATTAGCGGCGTGATAAATATTTTGTGTTTTGCTGCCGATTTCAAGATTTGTATTGAAAGTTGTTGTAAAATTTATTACTTAATATTTGAAACAGTATATTCAATATATTATGTCATTTCATTAACTGTTGTTTAATTGGAACAGAAGCAAACTCGTTCTCTTTCAGATTCACGCTCTTGTTATTCCATTTCAATATAGAGCTAGTTTTTTTCATCTCGGGTTCACCACTGAAATTTATTACTGGGGAACACCTATCCCAGGTGTGGTGGGAAATTGTCGCTTTCGCATTTTTTTTGTGGGAAAATAAATTTCATTACAGGACTTCTTCGAACTTGTACTTATCCAACTTGATAATATTCTTTCTTTCTTTACTGTGCTCACTGTATTTCAAATATTTCGTCTTTTGTTTGTTGATCTTCAGTCCCATTTCTGCCGCTCCATTAGCCAAATCTATGAAAATTTCCTCTATTCTTCTCCTCGACCTTGAAATGATAAACAAGGTTGGCGACAGTGTATCCCCTTGACTCACTCCGTTTCTGACTATAAATGCTTCTATTTCACCCGCTGCTGTTCTAACCTTTGCTCTTGTTTTTCCAGCGTCATTTTCACAAGCATTTCACATATTTCTTATTATTTCGTTAATCTCTTCCTGTGTCGGGTTTTCTATTATTTGGTCTTCACCTCTTATCTCCATTTGTTGTTCTTTGATTTCGTCTTCTCTGTTTAGTAGTTTCTCAAAGTGCTACTCTTCCATATTTCTTTTATTTTCTCTTTATCATCTTCAGCTGTACCTTTTTCGCTTTTCATTGCTCTTGTTGTGATGTTTGAATTTAAATTGTAAATAGTACCAATAGTTGGTACGCACAAGTACCAACAGTAAAATTGTAAATAAATGTAATGACCTTAAACTAGAGAGCAACAACGCCAGATTCGTTCTGGGCATCGAGTATGCAAGTTAATATTTGTTGTAAATTTATAATCGTTATTAATTAAATAAATTAAATTTGTAAACGTTTGTCGATACATATCACACATCAATCAAGTTTCCAACCAATCGGGTCTAGATGCCCGTCCGTGGACGGGCTTTCTGTTAGTATGTACATAATTGACTTTGTTTAGTATATGGGCTATCAATCAGAACCTATCATAAAGTAAGCGATTTCAACGATTGAAATTTGACAATTTTAATTTTAAGTTTCTATAACTTTTTAGTGCCACAAGGTTCCAAGGTGAAAAAAAATTTTTAATATTGTATGATGTGTGCCTTTCATGTTTTGTAAAATTCAGCTGCCAAGAGGCGCCATTTTGTGAGTAATTCTATTTTGAACATGCTGAGGCTCGTAAATTACAAGTTGATTTTGCAGTAAGCTTGCAGCGAATTTTTATTAACTCTATTTAAAAACTACCCATTTTTTAATGAGAAGATTTTTTAAATTATTTTTCCATTAATAATTTGATTTAATTCTAAAGGAATTCAAGATTTTATAATTATTCTCAGTTATTTTAATTTTAACCTCCTAAAAACGACCCTATTTTACCATGTACATACATTTTTTTTAAATATATTTTCTTTGGTCTTGACCTTATTGTTAGTCTATTGTATAACTTTCAGAATTTTGGCCAAAAATTTGTGAATCTGTCCCACTGTGCATTGGTAAAAAATCCAATCTCTCTATAGGAAGCAAGCTAATTCTATATAAGACCATCTTAAAACCAGTGGCGTATCTAGAGCTTTTTCCGTCTGGGGCGGTCTGATATTTTGCCGCCCCCTACCAAAAGAATTTTACTTAAATTTAAAAAAAAGGTCATCGAGGTGTTCGTAAACAAACATTCAACATGCTCTACCTTTTTTCAAACCCACAATTTTTACCTACCGCAAACTAACTATTTTGCTAATATGAGTTGTATTCTTTTCACCTATTTTATTTCCATCTCAGTTACACAACTGAGACGAAGTGAGCTGAGCCGATCAGGTATTAACTAAGTCAAAGTGAGAAAAAAATAAGGTGAAAAGAACAACAAAAATACACTACCAACCCTTGATACAAAAATTACTTACCAACCAAATTATATTTTCCAATGTTTACTATATAATGTCAACATAACCTCCACAAAAACTAAATAGAAATTTATTGAAACCGGTGAAAAATTGATTAATATAAATACAATAATTAAAACCAAGATGGGTGAAAATGTACCTCCAGTAAATACTCAAACAATTGCAGTAAGTGACAAGTTTAATTATATTTTTGTAATAAATACCTACTAGTAAACTAAAAACGTCAAATATTTATTACACATAATATAATTTTCAGAAACTCGCTTTTGATGAACACTCTTCTGATTTCAGTTGGTTTAACAGCGACTCAAGCGATGAAGATGATTTAGGTATTGCACCTCGAACAAAACGTATTCGTGTTCAAAAATTTGAAGAAGTTATCGAAGAATCAGTGACAATGAATTTCGAAAACACTTTCGACTTAGTAGAACTACATTAAATGTGTGCATAAGTAATTACTTGTCTAGCCTAGTACCTATGTAATTTATTATTAATTTAATGATTATTTTCAGATAATCTGGAAAATGCTAATATTTTACCTACGCATTCATCTGGTCGTAAGAAGGTGTCTGCAAGAAAAGCATTTCTCATGACGCTTTGGTATCTTTCCAATCAAGAAACTTATAGACAAATAAGTGATCGTTTTGATGTTACTGAAAGTGCAGCTTGGAAAATTATACGAAAAGTAATTGAATACTTAGTTAGTATAAGTGCTACTGTCATCAAATGGCCTAGTGATGAAGAGGCTACCAAAATTGAGAAGGAATTTGCAAAAAAGCAGGGAATTAAACATGTAGTGGGTTGCATTGACGGTTCGCATATCCTTATTAATAGAAAGGGTGCTAATCAACATGCGTACTGCAATCGTAAAGGTACACACAGTGTTATAATTCAGGGTGTTGTCGATAACAATAAAAGATTTATTGACGTATTTTGTGGGGAACCAGGTAGTTTGCATGATGCCCGTGTACTCAAGCGATCCGCTTTATACCGTAAAGCCACAGATGGTACTTTACAGTTCCATAATCGATTTTTGTTAGGAGATTCTGCATATCCCACTACCTTTAACTGGTTGGTAACACCTTTTAAAGACAACGGGAATTTAACACCTGAACAGAAGATTTTTAATTTCAAACATTCTTCTACAAGAATAGTAGTTGAAAATGCTTACGGACTTCTGAAAGGAAGATTTAGGAGGCTACGTTACTTCGAGCACAAAGACATTGAATTTGTAGTAAAATGTGTTGTTGCTGCATGCACACTACATAACATATGCATCGACTCCTTCGAAAATACTGAAGATATTGACCCATATGTCGAAGACGAAGACGACAACGAAGACGAAGAAGAACAATATCATGCAGAGGGAATGACACGAAGAGAGGAAGTGTTTAGAAATTTAACATGTAACAATATTTAAAATTTGTTTTTCTGTTCTATTTATTTTTATTTATATGTACAAAATATTTAATAAAGTTAACCCGTTACAAATAACATTTATTCATTAATAATGGAATTTATCCCTGCCAACTTTTCAAGGGCTTTAACTCTCCTCTCATCTAGCTCAAGCTTTCGCTGTAATAACTCTAATTTTTTTTGTTGGAATTCGTTCTTTTCTTTTAATTTTTTTTTTAAGTCATTCAATTCGTGCCACAATTTTGTGTTACTGTTCTTCTTTTGTCGTCTATTTGGTGTGACAACCGGGGTGATAAATTCAACTGGCGGCGGCGGTTCCTCTTCAAAAACATTCTCTGTTACTATGTTTTCCTCTTGAATAGAGGGTAACGATAACATCGCCTCCTCGTCTATCGAACATGTTGATGCTATAATCAACGATGTCGATGCTTCGCCAACATTAATTGAATGTGGCAAAGAGAAATTTGGTTCCATTCCAAGGATTTCATCCATTTTTTCAAAAAAAACGAAACGAGTGGGCCCCCTACCCGTTTTACCTTTGATGTCTTTGCACGATTTGTAAGTTCTCACCAAATTTAGCCACTTTTTCTTACAACTTTCGCCTGAAAAAACATATTCTTGGCTAAGCAAGTCGTTGCTGACGTTATTCCACACTCGGCGACGTTTGGTAACGTGGTTCAAGTGGTCTTTATACACTTCCACGTTAGCAATAAGAGCTAGCGTTTCCTCGTGGGTCCACACGACACGTTTTTCAGTTTCCATGTCTTTCTACAAAAAATTATACGTATATTAAACTAATAAATCACCGTTTTTTACCTGCAATAATCACTTTTAAATATATTAAATTAATAAATTACCAAAAATAATTGATTGGTGTAACGGACTTCAAGAAAATGATGAAACGGACTGTTGATGAAATGTTTACTAAATGTCAACTACACATGTGTCACAATTTAACCTAAAAATTAACAAAAACCATACTGAAAGATGGGGCGATAACCTTTTCAAACCGACCAATCCGGGCTATTTCCCAATTTAACTCAGTTCGTACTCAGTTGTAACACTTCGAAACAGCAAGATCAGTTGGGTTAGGGTGGGAGGTGATTTACTCAGTTAAAACTCAGTTCGGCACGGCACAGCACATCTGTCGAAACGGTAAAAAGAACACCCATTTAACTGAGTACCTGAGTATCTCAGTACAAACTCAGTTAAAATAGGTGAAAAGAATACAACTATGGTTAATCTCACAACATAAATACTGAATATCTATGCGTTATTGCAAAACTTATCGCGGCCTAAAGATTTTTAAAAGAATAAGACATCTAAGTTGAATTCCATGGTGTAAAATAATTTCAGTGGCGTAGCTACTAAAAGTTCAGCGGATTTAGCGAAAGGTTTGAAAAGGTTAGGGTTTGGAATCAAAACAGATCGCTTAAAAATTTAGGTTTTTTGCAGCGACACACTTGCTGCGTTCTATTTACCAAAAAACTAAGTTAATCTAAGTTGACGAATTTACCCGAACGAATGACAGCATTTTATTTGTTTAGCTTATAACCTATACAACGTTTCCTTTACTTTGTTTTGTAAAAAACTAAAAGAGATCAATCTAATAAACAAAGCCAATCAATAGTAACTTTCTTGTCCATTTAAAAAAAATAATTCAAACTGGCAAGTTCGTTCGGGTATGTTCGTGAACTTAGATTAACTTAGTATTTTGGTAAATTGTACAGTCTTAATTTTGTTAATTCTTACCAATTTGTACTGTTAATAAATAATAATACATTTTATTTTTGACAATAATTTCTTATCGGATAATGTGAGAGAGAAGTAGCTATTTTAAATCTAGAACCTAGGCCCTACATCTTCAAGTTAAATAATAGTACCTTATTATTATAAGTGAATTTTCAAAGTTTCAAAGTGAATTTAGAGGAGTTAAAGTGCAAAAGAAAGGCGAGGGCGTTGTCTGGTAGCAAGAGGAAATACAGTAGAACAAATAGGAGATAACAGAAGGTACTGTGAAAAAGTTAAATTAATCTTTGATAGAAAATTTTGTAGCGAAATAATCGAAAGAATAAGGTTATCAAGCGGAAGTTTCCGAGGTGTTGAACCGAACTGAAGTTTGAACGCGATTCCAATTCAAGGAAATAGGCAACACACAGTGCATAAAAGTATAACTTGAGCGATCAGAAGAATACCAAACAGAAAATAACAACACACCCAAGTTAAATGAGTGGCAATCAACAACGGAAGGAGGCATATCGCGATAGATCAAACAGTACAGGGCGTCTGGACGATTATATTAAAAGGAGAAGACCAGAGGAACGCGAAACTGAAGGAGAAGAGAACAACGGTATTTTTAAAAAAAGCAAGAAAATCATTAGAACACCTACTAAAATCAGAAGTGTTCCCAACCCGATCGAAGGCGATATGGAGGAAATTAGAGAATTCATGGCCAACATAAGCAAAGATATAAAACAAGTTAGAACCGAAAATACTGCTGTAAAACGAGATATATGCGAAAGCATTAAGAAAATTCAAGAACAGAGGGAAAAGCAATCGGAGGAAATAAAATTGCTTCGCGAGGAAATAAATCAAAAGGAATCCAACTGGAAACTGGAACGAGATGCTAACAACGTAAAAATTAAAGATCTTGAAAATAAACTGAGCGACATAGAATTTAAAATGGAACGGCAGGAAAAACTAAAAAGGAAAAATAGAATGGTAATAACGGGACTGAACATTGTAGCAGACAAGGAGGCTACACTAGAGGAAAAGGTTAAACACTTTATAAAGCAAGATTTGGCCATTGAAATAAAACTGGTGTCTGCTTACAACATACGAAAGGAAAGAACCGTAATTGAAACTGACAGTTGGGAATCAAAAATGGAAGTAATGAGAAACAAAGCTAGATTGAATGAGATTGCTGGTAAGAAAGTATACATAGACAATGATCTAACAGTCACTGAGAGGAAAATTCAAGCCGAAATAAGAAAACAAGCAGAAGTACTAAGAAAAGACGGAAAAAAGGTAAAGGTAGGATACCAGAAAATTATAAGTGAAGGCAAGTTAATGAAATGGAATAAAGAGTTGGGATGCCTACAAGAGATACCAAAAAACTAGCTAATCGTGATAGGCAAGAGATGTATGGTACGGACCGGCGAGAAACAGGACTATCGAATAAGAGAATAAATAAAAAATTCAAAAGTAACGCAAGAAAAAGAAGGAAGAGAGAAGCTAGAATCTGGAGAGTGAGTACGTGGAACGTGAGAACGATGCTGAAGAAGGGGAAAATGTACGAAACAGCAAGTGAACTGGCAAAATATAAAATCAACATAGCTGCAATTCAAGAAATAAGATGGGAAGGAAATGGGGAAATAGATGTGGGAGATTATGTCTTCCTATATTCCGGAGAAGAGAAACAAGGAGCAAACGGGGTGGGTTTTTTTGTAAAGAATGAACTGAGAAAGGATATAATGCAGTTTAAACCAGTAAACGGAAGAATTACTTACATAAGAATAAGGGCAAAGCCGATGAATCTGAGTATAATAAATGTATACGCACCAACTGAAGATAAAAACGACAGCGAAAAGGAACAATTTTACAATATACTAGAAGAGATGGCTGAAGCTATACCCAAACACGATACACTAATACTTTTAGGGGATTTCAATGCCCAGATAGGAAAAGAAGACTACATACGTGAAATAGCGGGTAAATTTACGATACATGATAGAACTAATGACAATGGACATCGAATGTGCAACATAATGGCGGCGCTGAATATGGTGATCAGCAGCACAAAGTTCAATCACAAGGCAATTCACAAAATAACATGGACTAAACCGGGAGCAAGTAACAGCGCAGAGGGGAATCAGATTGATCATGTGTGTATATCGAGAAGAAGAGTAACACTCATCAAAGATGTGAGAACGTATCGCGGTGCAAATATAGACTCCGACCATTATCTAGTAACAGCAAAAATAGCACACAGAGGAGCACACAAGCAAAAAAGAGATGAAAGCAAAGAATTATTAGCAATTGAAAAACTTGCTCAAGCAAAAATTAAAAAGGAATATGCAGAAGAAACAAACAAGGCAATAGATAGCAAAGCAATAGAACAAAGCCTAGACGGCGAATGGAATAATATTAAAGTAATAATGCAGACTAGCGCCAAGAAAATAGTGGGATGCAAGAAGCGAACTAAGGATAAGAAATGGTTTGATAAAGAATGCAAAGAAATATCAGAGAGCAAGAAAAACGCAAGATTGAAATGGATGAAGACAAATAGCGAAGAAGACCAGAATATATACAGAACCAAAAAAAGAGAGGCATACAAGAAATACAAGGAAAAGAAGGAAAAATGGCTAAATGAAACGATGAACGAAATAGAAAACGATTTCAACAGAAATAACATTAAAAAGTTCTACCTTGGAATAAAACAGCAAAAGAAAAAATGCAATATAACAATCGGAACTATGAAAGACGAAAATGGAATACAAGGTAACAGCGAGGAAGAAGTTAATGAAATATGGAGAAGACATTTTCAGAAACTACTAAACAGGTATGACAAAAGAGAATTTAATGAAGATACTGAAGAAGAAACAGATGAGGAAGCAGTGATAGAACCGTCATTTAGCGAAGTTGAAACAATAATGATGAGAATAAAGAATGGAAAAGCGCCGGGAAGAGATGGAATAAATGGCGAAATGTTAAAGAACACAGGCGAAAAACTACATCAAAGAGTTCACAAGCTGATACTGCAAATCTGGAGAAAAGAAGAAATGCCAAACGAGTGGAAATCCGGTAAAATAGTACCAATCCACAAGAAGGGTGATATAGAAGATTGTCGTAATTACAGAGGAATAACCTTACTGCAGGTGACATACAAAATCCTATCGGAACTTATATACAATAGAATAAAACCTGTGATTGAGGAGAGAACTGGAGAATACCAACACGGCTTTAGAGAGGGACGATCAACAGTGGATGCACTACACATTATAAGACAAATTGCCGAAAAATCATACGAACATAATATAAAAATGCATCTGCTGTTTGTTGACTTCCAGCAGGCTTTTGACTCAGTTATACGTGAGAAGCTATACAAAGTGATGGTAGAAATGAAAGTACCCAAAAAAATAAGAAGGCTTGTACAAATGACGATGAGAGATTCCAACGCAACTGTCAAAATAGGAGCAAAAGAAACAAACGAGTTTGCAATTAACAGTGGGGTGAGACAGGGAGATGCTCTGTCGGCCGTTCTCTTCAACCTGGTAATTGAGAGTATAGTAAGAAAATTGGGAAATAGAGCAACGATAGCAACTAAGGAATGGCAAATATTAGCTTACGCAGATGATGTTCTTATTATAGCGAGATCAATACAAAAAATGATACAGATTCTCAAAGATATGGTGAAACATGCGATGGAGATGGGGTTGATGATTAACGAGCAAAAGACCAAATACATGAGGTTTGATAGAGAGAGCGACGGAAGACTGAAAGACTTAAAGATTGGAAAGTACAAGTTCGAGGAGGTAGAGAAATTCAAATACCTGGGAGTACAACTCAATAAGTACAACGAAAGATCGTCAGAAATAAGAGAAAGAGTGCAGGCTGGATGGAGAGCATTCCATGCAAACAAAAGAATATTAAAAAGTAAGAGCATATCTGCAAAAACTAAAATCAGAATATACAGAACCTTTATAAGAACAGTAGTCACGTATGCTGCCGAAGTACTGAATCTGACTAAGAAAGAGGAAGACAGACTGAGAATATTTGAGAGAAAGATATTGAGATTGATTACAGGCTTAAAGAAGATAGGCGAGGACGAGTACAGAATAAGAACGAATGTTGAACTAGCGGAAATAATGAGAAATGAAGATATTGTAAGATTTATAAAAGCGCAGAGAATCAGATGGCTGGGGCATGTAACAAGGAAAGAACCAAGCAAAATTCTAAGACAAATCATGAACTGGAGACCTAGTGAGACGAGAATGAGGGGAAGAACGAAAGATAGATGGCTAGACGAGGTGACAGACGACCTTAAAGAAATGGATGTGACAAATTGGAAGATGAAATGCAAAAACAGAATAGTGTGGAGAAAAATAGTAAACGAAGCCAAGACACACATGAAGATTTAGAATAACGAACAGAAGGATATGGGGAGTGATTCAACCCGCAAAATGAATCGTAAAGACTCCGCAAAAAGGAGTAGGTATATTCCAAAAAGGAAGGGACACCTGATTATTATTATTATTATTATTATTATTATAAGTATTTTAGTTAGCAATAATAAATTATTATACATTTGAGTTTTATTGATTTTATATTCTAAACGAAACATAGAAGGAAAGCTACATTAGTCTTTTAGCCCTTGTAGAATTTACCAAACAGCTCTATATTTTCCTAGTAATGTTTATGTATTCTTTGCCGCTGTAATAAATTATTCATACACTAAGAGTTTGCAAAAGTTCAGTGTAGAAGCGTCACGGTCAGAATAAAGTTTTTACTGCGCCCGGAATCGAACCGAGGTGTCTCGGCTTGACAGTTGAAGTTGCATATTTTTAATAGTTTCTTTCTCAATTAACAGTTAATCTAAAATAACACAAAAAAATTGCACAAAAAAAATTTTTTTCTCAATAATTGAATTGGTCGGTTGAAAATTTAGCATTTGTTAATCCCGTGGCAATTCTAATGCTGGATTTGGATTAAAATTTAAATTATGAATTTCTATGGTTCCATTTGACCGTCTAACTATAAATCGTCATAGTTCTGGTATTATTTGTTAACCGATTTATAGTATATTACGTAACGAGAGTTGTAAGAAACATATTACACGCGAGTGAAAAGTTGGCAAGCGACTCGTGAAGTATGTTTCAAGATCGTGCAATTGTTTTACAACTCTTAGTTACGTACTATACTTTTTCTAGAACCCTTTCTTTACTTACTTTTTCTAGAATTCAACCCTAGATTTTCTACCCCAATACTTAAAAGGCACTTTTAGGGGATACTTTTCGATTTATCGGAAATTTTGCATACCTGTGTTTTTAGAGGCACTTATTTCACACATACTACTTAATAAATAAATAAATATTTAAATAATAAAGGATTTCGGGTGGAGTGGATTAAATCAAACAACAAGAATCTGCTGTGTCGACGTTTCGAACGATTTATTCGTTCATCTTCAGGACTAAAATGGAAAAACATATATAATTCTAATGTGGCGGAGCTCACAATTTAACCACTGGACTCACCATACAGATTACGGTTGAAATTGGTCTGATCTTTATTCGGGAAATTGATGTAATGGTTAGAAAAATGGTAACTCTCAAACAAGTCAAAAAAATATAAAATTGCATTGCTAAATCGCAAAACAGTCACAGAGTTGAAATAAATTAAATAAATTATGAAATAAAATGTTCAATAAGTATAACAAAAATTAAACTCTCAAAAATTTAACACTATTAAACTAATAAACCTTTAACAACGAATAAAATATGTGATAAATAATTTATACAAAATGATAAAATTAGAAAATTAAAAAACATATCACTTCCCACTAAATTCAATATCCCGCCAACATTTTAAAAAGTAAAAAATAAATAAAAAGGTGTCAGTTATAGGAATCAACCACTACGACCCCCAAACCGACACCCAGCACCCAATTCACCATCCTGTGACAGCGTAATCGTTAATGAGTACCAAGGTGTAAAAAAAATTTAATTTTATTAAAAACGTTCCAAAAGGGAATCCCGGAAAACACTTGTACGTCGATCAAACACAAAAAAGAGATCAAAAATAGTACACAAAGATAAAAAACATTTGAAACCAATAATTAAAAAGGTGTAAGATACAGAAACTTGCCAATTTAAGGGAGAGCGCGCACTATGATTGTCTTTTCTTTATTTTTACCGACATACCTGAGAGGATGTTCATTAGTATGATAACCGCGATATTCGAAAACAGTTTTTTCAGTTATGGTGGGGAGTATTACTCCCAATTAGTCGGTAGTGCGATGGGAAATATTTGCTCGCCTGTGTTTTGCGAACTTTGTAACGAACGATCTCCTCTGTTGCTTTTTTGGGTCAGTGAACTTTGTTTTGCCCTTTTTGCTCCTTTATGTAGACGATATTCTCACTGCAGTTCCCTATGATGAGGTGAATAATTGCATTGAGATTTCAGATGGTTTCGATGGTTTGTTGAAGTTTACATATGAAGTGGAATCTGATAAATCTATCCCGTTTTTAGATCTCCTAGTTAAAAGAGAGGATGATGGCACCTTGAGCACTGACATATACCGCAAGCCCTCTTCCACGGAGCGTTTACTTAATTTTAGCTCCTCGCATCCCCTAAACCATAAACTGAGTGTCATTAACACTCTAGAGAAGTTAGTAGGTAAGAGATTACACGACCTTAAACAGCAACTACTGGCTAATGGTTTTCCGGGAAGACTGATTGATTGTGCTCTATTTCGAAAATGCAAGAAGCCTGAAGCAGATCCTAATAAGACATTAGGAAACCTGAAAGAAATGGGAAAATACAGTAAAGTCACTCATCATCCTTGGTTTGCTCACAAAATAAAACATATCTTCAATGAAAACATCACAGACGGTAGCCTACAATTGGCTTTTCATAGCCACCACAATCTGGGAAAAATCCTGTATTCAAAAACTAAAGACAAGACTACCACATTACAAAAAGCAAACGTAGTTTACCAGATTGAATGTGAATGCGGTGAAGTTTACATAGGGCAGACCAGGCAGAGGCTGTCTGCAAGAGTTAACCAACACAAATATGATGTGCGAAACAATTCTTCTAAAACCGGTTTGGCTAGCCACGTCTTGCAAACGAATCATGATTTTTTCACTTCGGATATCCAGATTTTGGCTTCGGAAAATAACTACAATAAGAGAACCTTCTTAGAGGCTGCCTACATATCGACAACTGGCAGAAATGTTAACATCCAGAGCGATTTTAATTTTATTAACAAGGGCTACCAAACCCTTTTGCTTAATTACAAAGACAAAATAAAGAAAAGACAATCATAGTGCTCGCTCTCCCTTAAATTGGCAAGTTTCTGTATCTTACACCTTTTTAATTATTGGTTTCAAATGTTTTTTATCTTTGTGTACTATTTTTGATCTCTTTTTTGTGTTTGATCGACGTACAAGTGTTTTCCGGGATTCCCTTTTGGAACGTTTTTAATAAAATTAAATTTTTTTTACACCTTGGTACTCATTAACGATTACGCTGTCACAGGATGGTGAATTGGGTGCTGGGTGTCGGTGTGGGGGTCGTAGTGGTTGATTCCTGTAACTGACACCTTTTTATTTATTTTTTACTTTTTAAAATGTTGGCGGGATATTGAATTTAGTGGGAAGTGATATGTTTTTTAATTTTCTAATTTTATCATTTTGTATAAATTATTTATCACATATTTTATTCGTTGTTAAAGGTTTATTAGTTTAATAGTGTTAAATTTTTGAGAGTTTAATTTTTGTTATACTTATTGAACATTTTATTTCATAATTTATTTAATTTATTTCAACTCTGTGACTGTTTTGCGATTTAGCAATGCAATTTTATATTTTTTTGACTTGTTTGAGAGTTACCATTTTTCTGACCATTGCATCAATTTCCCGAATAAAGATCAGACCAATTTCAACCGTAATCTGTATGGTGAGTCCAGTGGTTAAATTGTGAGCTCCGCCACATTAGAATTATATATGTTTTTCCATTTTAGTCCTGAAGATGAACGAATAAATCGTTCGAAACGTCGACACAGCAGATTCTTGTTGTTTGATTTAATCCACTCCACCCGAAATCCTTTATTATTTAATCAAATTTTGGATGAGAATTTTGTTTGGTAAATAAATATTTGTTTATAAAATTTTTGGGGGTCGAGTACGGATCGCCCGTAAAAATTTAAGTTTAAAATAAGCAACGTAGTGTCTCTCAGCTGTAGTGTGCACTAGAAAAGAAAATACCATAGAATAGCTAGACTCCATTCATGACAGGGGTGTAGAGGAGGGGGGATGTTTTCATTCGTTTTTCGATATCTCGTCTCGTTTTTGAGATATTTCAACTTTTGTGTTTTCCATTTAAAAATAAAATTTTAATTTTGTTTTTACATTTATTATGTTATTACAGTGAAGGGATAATATTACTAACGCAAAACCTTAATACTATATGTGGCGCTCGCTTAATATAATATTAATAACCAATGCAATAAGTATTAATAACTGTAATAATGCGAAATCAAAGCCGTTGTAAACACAATCGAACCGAGCACCGTATCTCAGATGTAAACACGGAAATCCATTGAAAACTAAAATAACATTACGTTTTTTTACATGACAGGTGATTGAAAATAATTAAAACATCAAATAAATTTAATAATTAAAATTTTTATTAAATTAAATCTTTCAGGTCAAATAACTGTTGCTGTCAAATAATCAACATAACTTACTATTGCAGCCAACATAATCTTAGTAAATTATAATATTCCCTAGCACAGCCGTACGCAATGAGATGTTTACATAGGATCGGGTTCGTACAATATTGTTCATTTACGGTAGTGGTCGTAGAAAAATAAATTATACATGTCATTTTTTAACCGACGAAAACAAAAAAGGAGGAGGTTATAGTAATGTTTAAGTCAATAATAACGAATTTTTTAAAAACGATTCCAAAAATTTATTAATAATTACAAAGCTTTAATGGCAATTCCAGAACAATACAATTAAAACTAAACTAAACTACGCGATTACAATGAATTCTAACTACTACTATGAAAGCTAAAAGAAGACTACTGCTTTCTGAAGGGTTGACTTTTATTATTTGTTTTGACCTCTTATCAAATATTATTCATATTTCAGGAAAAATAACTTTATATTACACTTGTGTGAAATGCAGAATTGCAGTTCATCACATTGTCACACATGTTATTAGGAATTACTATGAAATTATAAATTTACAATATTAATTTAATGGTAGATTATACATATACTGTTATCAATTCGACATGTATATATATATTTTTTTAATGGATGACCACGTATAACTTTTTCCAGAATAGTCCGATTTTGATGATTATTTTTTTGTTAGATGGGATATACCCCAAAGGTGGTCCCATATAAATTTCAAATAAAAATTCCAACCCTAAGGGCAGAAAAAACTAGGGATGATTGATTTACTATTATCCACTGAATTTATACCTGTGAGCCGATTTTTTGTTGAAACTTGGCATGTATGAATTACTTTAGACTGCCCTATATGTTTATGAATTATGACTTTCATCGATGGTTTGATGATGGATAAAAAGTCTGATGGATAAAAATTAAAAAAATTTTTATAATTAAAACTTTTTATAAGAAAAAATGAAGCAGACGATATACAAAACTGAAAAGCGAAACATAAAAAAAAATTTAAAACAAAAACTAAAAAAGTGTACTAGTTTTATTGTTGCCTAATAGCCTCAAGGGGTACCATATCCATAAAAATTAAAAAGTTAAAAATAAAAAACCAAACTGAAAGCGAAGATTTCGCTATATCGGCAAAAATATTATTAATTGATTTATATTTTGAAGTCGGTGCCAAGTTGTACAAACAAAAACTAAAAAGTTAAAAAATACAACAGGGCACCGATTTCAAAATTATAAATCAATTAATAATATTTTTGCCGATATAGCGAAATTTTCGTTTTCAGTTTGGTTTTTTATTTTTAACTTTTTAGTTTTTGTTTTGACTTTTTAGTTTTTGTTTTAAATTTTTTTATAGACTGCAAAAGTCTGACGTCACAAAGTGGCCGTGTGGGTGCAGACAGGTATTTGTTTTCATGTATTTCCCATAAGATTTACAAGGAAATGTGTTTGTGACAAGCTAATTAACAATTTTGAGTGTTTTTGGGTGAAATTAGTTTAAGACAAGTCTTGGAAATATCAAATTTGGTTGATATTTCAACCGTTGCGTTGGCGCGTTGATTTAAAAATATGACATATTTAAATAACAGTAAAGTGATAATTCCGAATAAACACTGGACATGCTGCTTACTGCTGTTTGTATTAAACTAATTTCACCCACAAGTACTTTGTATTTAATTGTTAATTAACTTGTCACTAATACACTTTCATGTAAATCTTATGGGAAATATACCTGTAAACAAATACCTGTGTGCACCCAGGCGGCCATTTTGTGACGTCAGAACTTATGCAGCCTATTTTTCGCTTTTCAGTTTTGTTTTTGTCGGTTTTATTTTTTGTTAAAAATTTTTAATTGTACGGCCTTTCTTTAATTAAAACGTCACATTTCTTTATACCGATGTTCTCTTGAATGTTTTTACTCTAAAATCTCTGGTCAAATATTGCTTTCACTCTCTGCAGATTGTCACTAATTAGGTTACCATTATTATCTATCTTGTAATTATTTTACACTACTTATCTTAATTAACAGCAGTGTGGCGTAAATCACACAATGTACAGACTAGGGAATCTGAAACCGTGGTTCTAACCCTGTTCGGCTGAATACACTGCTGTGCTTCAGTTGAAATTTGCTATTTATAGTAAGTATTAACTCTTAGTACATATTGTCCTGTTTAAAATTTGTTAATTTAAATTTAAAAACAAAATTTTGTAAAAAAATGGAATTTAATTGTTTTGGCGCCAATAAAGTTAAGGTGGCAGCACGGACGAGTGAAAACCAGGCTTTTTCCCCAACATGGCCACCGGAGATGAAGAATAAAATTTTGTCTCCTGAGTTGTTTTTGAAAATTAGTTATTTTTGAAAAGTTTATTTGGAAATAAATTTAATTATAGATGGAATAAGTGTATTATTACGATTTATGGAGAATTACTTAATTTGGACAGAATACGAAGTGAAGATATACGAGAAAAACTTGTGATTGAACCACTGATGAAATCTATTAAGATATTTAGACACCGACAACAATGGTGCGAACATTTAGACAGGATGGACAATAGTAGACCAGAAAAACTGATAATGTGTCGAAACCTATTAAATAAATTTCTTGACTTATAATAAAATAGATAGCCTATCATATAGAGCTAAAAATTCCAATCAATTTTCCAAATTCCAGCTAAAACCACAGCTGTCATTAACATTTAAGGTAGAAAATGGGATGTATGTATAAGCTACATTGCGATGACTGCAAACGGTTTATATAGGACAGACCGGCCATGCGTTTAAAATAAGCTTAAACAAGCACATCTTCTCTTGGAAGAACAATAGAGAGTAGAAATCTAATTTTGCAGAACATTTTATTAATTAACATTAAGCAACGGTCGATAATACGGAATTTCTACACATATGCGAGAAAGGAAATAAGATGGGCCAACTTAAATCTATAGAAATTTTGAAAATAATTGTGTATAACCACTATAACCCAGAAAAATTGATCGACCATCAGCTTGAACGGATAGGAGGGCCACTTATTTGTAAAAGTATTTCTATAACTTTTATTTTATTTTTATTTTCTATAACCTATTGTTACATTTTTTTTAAACTGAACGATGGTGTTGGACCGAACCATGTATTTATGCACAAATTATACTAATAATTTGTATTGTGTAATAAAACTATTGTGGACTAGATTTTGTTATTTTAGTAAAAAGTGCGACTATATCGATTCAAGCTTTTTAAGATATTTCGGTCGATCAAAACGAATCAAAATTAAATAAAGAGAAAGGATTTTGTTACGAACATTTTATTCTGCAAGTTTTGTGTTCACATTACATAATTAAATAATTAAAATATATAGATAGTACGAAAAATTGATGAAAAATTATTTGGTGATGCAGTAATACATACTAATTATGTTTTATATGTAGATATAGGTATTATTACATAGTTTATCAATTAAAGTGTTATTATAAACATTTAATGCCAAAAAAGCAGAAAATGATTTAATTAATTTTGCAAATATGAAAACAGTGATGAAGTGGAAAATTTCAATCGATTAACTTTTATAATATCGAGAATACAATGTAAAATTTACAGCGTTGTATTATCCGCGATTATATCACTAATTTTTTGTATTCTCTAATCAAAGCCAACACGTGATGTATTACATAGTATATACTATGATGAAAAATACAACCTGTTTTCCGTAAGTCAAACTTCTATCTCTTGAATTTGCAATTTTCCTAAACAGTCAGCTCATGTTTAATGCGCCTTGTTTCAGTGTTATGCATCACCAGTAAAAAATTTATATTTTGAGAAATAAAACTTATTCGTTTTTGTTTTGTTTTTTGTATAACGGCAACTCAATTGTAATATAAATTAAAATTAATTTTAAATAAATAATTTGTATTATACAATACACACTGTAATTAGATATTGGTTCTATTCTATCTAAAGGATTAAATACACAAGCATTTACAAAATTTCAATTCAAATTGCATACTAGTTAAGGCTTCTTCACTAGAAAAGTGTATACGAGCAATTTTTTAAATCGGTACTTAGTACTTTAGTTAATATAACTCAATAAAGGGCTCTCGAAGAAAATTCTAGTTATAATTAGCCTTAATTCTAAACTTACGCATTGATTGGATCAAAATAATGATAGCAATGGTCATATAGAATTTGACCCGATCAATTTATATAGCACTTGAACGTAAAACTTGATTGGACGGGATGCTACTTACATATCTATTTATTAACTATTACTAAGTTTAAGCCTTCTAATCTATTGTGAACATACAAATGTTTCGCACTGAAACCTCAGACAAATATTACAACTCCAAGAACATTTGTTTTTAATGTTCAAAATTGGGGAAGGGAAAAACTTAAAGCTTCTGGGTTAAATTAAGAGAATTTGATTATTTTAAAAATTTTAATGATAATTACACTTACGAAAGGTAAACAAACACTTACACTGGCAATTGTGTCTCTTCCTGCGGAAAGAGTGCCTCATCCGGTTCGATGCCACGCCTCTTTGTTTACATTATTTTGACGTTTGTCAATATCAAATAAATGTTCGCGTAATTATCTCAATAAATATAACTCGACCTCATTATTTTTAGATCGATAAGTTGCTTGTAAATTTTACTCAGGCATCGTTGCATTAAGCAATTGCACTCAAAACAAGTTTTTCGTGCATTGCTATGCAACGATGCCTTCGTATTTACAATACAACTTATCGATCTAAAAATGAGGTCTTGTTATATTACTATTGATAATCAACTATGTACTGAGTAACAAAAATATAATTTCACTGAAAAAAATTAAATGCTCGAATTGTATTTAGGAACATAATTTTTAAATGAAAAGTTAAGTACGTACATATTATCTGCCTCAGACTAAAACCTTTAATAACATATGAAACAGTGTATAATGAGTTACTTACATAGAATGATAAAACAATGTGAATAAAATTAAAAATATTTAAAAGTACGCTTATCACATTCAAGTAGTTTTATATGCTTGTGTATTTAAATTTATGTTGTAGATTATTCTATAAGATTTATAACAAATACTGAGACTCTCAGAATAACAATTAAGATTAAGCATTAAACTGTGTATATATAACAACGTGGATTATCTAAAACTGCATCTACATAGTGCACAGTACAAGTGATAATTGTGTATTTAACCACTTGTGTATTATAATGTAAATATCAAACTACCATAGTGTACTAAAATTCTTAGGTTCTAAAAACGATATGTTTTAAATTCAGTCATCAAATTAAAATTAAAATTTTAATTTATTTCTTATGGCATTTTAATTGTAATGAAATATATTAAAGCTATAGTGATATGCATGTTTAACATGTAAGCCAAGACATGTTTTCTTTAAATATACAATTTTTTGATGAAAATGTTCATAAATCCTTAAATGATTAAACGAGTGTTTTTAGATTCTTTGGGATTTATCAAATATATTTAGAAAAAATTGGTTAACTCTAACAGTTGTATATAAAATTTGGTATGTAACCAGAAAACGCTTTAGTAATACTGAAAAAGTTATCTGAAAACCTGTAGATGAACAAATCATTTGAAATAAAAGATATTTATGACTTTTACCAATAACCACGTAGTGAACCGTAAAGTGGGAGCTTAATATTTAAACAGTACGCATTAACCGCATACGTATCTATTCTAATTAAAAGTTAACTCGTCAGTTAATTTAACGTATATACGGGTTGCCTGATTCCTGAGCAAATTTGCGTTATGCGAGTAGAGTAGGCAACATGAACGCACGTTGACGTAACTGACACGTTACCTTTCTTAATGACTAAATTGGCTGTGTCTGTGCGTCTTTTGATTTAATATTATCTTTTAAAAACACTTATTTAACGTTTAAGATGTTATGCAATACTTTGTTTAAATAAAATTGATTAAAACTGTATATAATAATTTTTAGTTTTGATGCCTTTAACTCACATGGGAAGACTTGAAGATTGTTAAGATATTTTTTGATATGTAACAAAAGAGTCGATAAGTATTCGCTGTATTTATATTTATCATTTGTTGTTATATACTCTTCCTTATATTATAATTACATAAATTGTAATGAGCATCATTGGAATAGGTTGACAGAATATCTAGTTTACATAAATCACATTATTGCTAACAAAAACCTAAGACTTACGCCCTAATGATAACAGTTAACACTGATATATCTATTTATATATTTACATTTAGTTAATGGTCAAATGAATTATTTACAGTATAATAAATCGAACCACTTAACTTGGCAATTTTATTTATTTTATTAAAAAATTACTGAAAATTTCTTTATTTAGTTTTAGTGCGCAAGAATTGCTAAATGGCACGATCTCGCAATTACTGTAATTTAAAAATTTTTATTGACTAACGTCTTTTTAAAGGATATGTTTACTAATTGTGCTTTTTCAATATTACAGTCTTTAATGTCACGAAGCCTTTACCAATAGGTTTTGAAAAATATTTAATAGTGTTAATATGTATAAAAAAGTATAAACTTCAACGGAAAACACTTTCGAAGCTGAACTTGCTTCTATTTGAATTATTTCAACTTCTGCCATTTTAAAAATGGAAAAAAGCAAGTGAGAAATAAATTCCGGATTATGAGAATTTATTCTTTCGCTAATCACTTCTAATAATTCAGCACATGCTTCCTAAAAATAGAAAAAATTCCACAATCATACTTAATCCTCATTTCCAAATACTTACTTTTTCTTTTGCAAAACTTTCTTTTGGAGATAACATATTATAGTCAACTTCTTCCGAAGACAATTTGCCTGCTATTATAACATTTTCTGGTGTTATATTAAATAATTGCAGTGAACACAATGTCTAAAAAATTAAAAATGTATTTTTCAGAATTTTAAACTTATCATAACCTTACTCCGTTCACCGACTCCCTTAAGATGAATTCTTGTAGTGCATGAACAACATCTTGCACAACAATTTCTGTATGATTCTTAAGTTGTTGCTCGTCGGCTTCACTATACCCAAGAAATAAAAATATTCCTTGTGGGAGACTATAATCACTAGGGGCAGGCTTCATACATATGAAACGTCCCGAATAGCAAAGACATCTTCCACGGTAGGCTTGAAATGCAGGAGCAGCATGATTATAAAATGCAAATTCTGATTTACAAGGCATCCTATCTACACACATTGTTTTACAAACTAATTCTTCTGCTTTACTGCATTTACATATCTCCGAACAATCGGATTCATCTTCATGGTATATCTAAAAAATATATTTGAATAAATGAGAAAAAATCATAGTTATTTCACTTACTCGTTTGAAACTTCCTTCTTTTATGTATTGGTCAGGAAATTCGTGCCTTTGAAATATACAGTATTCTGTAACAAAATAATTATTGTAAATACAATTACATAAATTACCGTCTTTTAAGATTTTAAAAATGAGCTAAGTTAGGTTTGCAATAATTGGGAAAATTGAAAAATCCAATGGTTTGGTGTTTAATTCTTTTAATTTCAGACAGAAGGAACGCCCATAAGCAATTTGAAACTAGTAGGAGTAATATGGATTACTTTATATTGTGGAATTTTGGACACTAATTAAGTCTTAATATCGACTTTGGCTAATTACAATTGTTTGATCAACCCATCCATGGGATCAATTTAACGGATTACTTATATATGCTTCTTCAAACCAGCGGGTCTGGGGGGTATGGAATACCCCCAGCACATTAGTGAATGTGTTTAAATGCAATATAAATTTGAATTACCTATTTTCTTGATAAATTGTAGTTCACGGTAGCATAAAATCTATGAAAGAACAGCATTGTCAGCTTTGGTTTCATTACAGTACCACAATAACTCGTTCAGTTGACAAATGGTAACTTATATGCTTGACGTACCCGGAACTTGGTTCGACATTCGACAATATTTGTTTAATTAATAACTATTCGACTTCATTTGTTCGACTCAATATTTCTGAGAATAAATATTTGTCGGATGATATTTGAAATTATTATGCCATACATTGTATAAAGTCGGTTTAGGACATTTCGACACCGCTAGTTTTACATCACTGTTTCGACGCGGTAACATTTTGACGTCGGGACATTTCGACAGAGAGAATAAATTTAAATGTTCAATAACCACAGTAAATAACTTTTGGAAGCGGTTCAAATACTTGAAAATATAATTATTTTTGAATCATAAACTTACTCAAACCATTTCTTTTAATAAGGGTTTGCTAAAAAATAAATTAAACCTATTCTAACCTATAGAACAGACCTACATATGTTTTCGTACCAACCTTCATGTTAGTAACGGTTTTTCTAAACAAAAAACTAACTTAAACCTACTGTAATTTACAGAACAGATCTTCCGTTTGGTGATAGATCTCCTTTTCGGATTACTACCGTCCTTTCTATCGAAACAGAGTTTACATTTTGGATTACTGTTGTCTCTTTTGCCTTTTAGATGACTATCGACCTATTTGCTCGAAGTGCAGGTCACAATTTTTAGAGCGGAGTTTACATTACCGGATTATTTACTAGTAGCAAAGTAGATTTTAGTTTATCTAGTTATTTTTTAATAGTAGTGCCAGTTCTAGCCGCTTTTTCTATGGCAGCTGAAGTTCCATGATAATGATTATTTATTTCTTGAACTAATTTACCATTATTAATGTTTTATTGCAAGAATCCCAGTGGATCATCCTTCAAAATTTCTGTCACATCTCCAAAATCGTTTGGTTTTATATGAACTGAATTTGTATAAAACGTACAAACAACACAAGTTTAGAGTATAAATTAATTTATATTTTTAAAATTTTGTTTAATAAAACACCTAAACGTTACATTCATTTATTGTAGTTGATAAATAATATATTATTTTCGTTGTGATAGAAGTTAATAAAAATAAAAAGTTGCAAAATAAAATTATTTATAATAACTTAAATCAGATGGATTCATATTTGAATGTAATTTTATTCTTGGCACTAATTTTATACTATTAATGTTTAAAATATCTATTATCATGAATATTTAGACACAAGCACTTCTTCAATTAAAACTATTTGAATGAAACGGAACATGCATTAGCATTTTCTAGATGACAAATTTCAAATTTCAAAAAATTGACATCGTACACTCTTGTTGTAAAATTGTCCTTTCTTTTAAATATAGCAATTATGAGATATTTATTTCATATACCTACATGCAATAATATCACAGGTTCCAGTAATGACAAATGAAAAATAATGCAATGTATTAATCATAATATTATGTCACACGATATTTGGATGAGTTAAATTTTCTGCACTTCGAATATCCATCAAAAATTAATTCAACATTCATTCCAAAAAAACTACTTCTCAATTTTTAATGTAAATGGAATAGTTAAAAAACACTTAAACAAAATTACCTGCATTTCAATATGCAATTCAGATTTGTTCATTGAAGTTTTACACCAAATGATCGTTTTTCCATCTATTTTTAATCATATTTGTGTTTTATGTTTTTTTTACTAAAAAAAAGATTAAGTGAAAAAAGCAATTTGCGTAGAGCAAATATTATAAAATTTCAGTTTTCTTATTGTTGCAAAATTAATATTATAACTTTATAAAAAGAAAATATTAATATAAACTAGATTTCTTACACAGTGTGACCTACAAGCTAACCTAGAATCTAAATCACGGTGCCAAAAATTATGGCCGAGTAAAATTTTAAAGCTAGAGATCACTTTTGTGATACCTATTTATATTATGCAATTCAATAAATTTAAAATGAAGGAAAGGCATCCAAACCAAGAAATTACAATGTAAATACTAAAAGTTATATAATTTCGATGTAACTATTAAATGTATGAACCACTGGACCTTGTGTTAGTTAATAATTAAAATACAATAAACATCATGTTAAAACTTACTTGGGGGAACCGTAGTTGTACCAACTGTAGTTGTTTTAATCGTAGTGGTAGTAGTTACGGTTGTAGTTGAAATTATTGGTGGTTCTATATATTCAGCAACTGTGCTGTCTCTAGTTTGAATGGAAGCTTGAGTATAACTCATTATTGTTACTATTTGTTCCATAGGAAATTTCATTATACTATTTGCTGGATTTTCTCCAGTAGTTGTCGATACAGTAGTTGTTGTGGTTTTCAACAACGCTCTTTCGGCAGCTTTCTTCCTATGAAAGTCTTTTTGGGATTCCACTAAAAAAATAATATTAATTACTAAAGTTTAAAGAGCAAATATTCTAATTACAAAACTCGAAATCTATTTAATAGAAATTTTAATTACTAATCATTAATAATAATAATTAAATGTTTTTTAATCAAATATGAAAAAATAAGTAGTAAAGTAAGCACCTTTGAAGTAAAGCAGAGAAGACATCCCTACAAGTTTATTGTGATTCCAGGATTTCATTCAGAGACAGGTAATTGTGTTAGCCGAAATTTATAGTGGCAGAGAGAGAGATAAAAACTACAGAATAAAGAAAGCAGCAAAGTGAAGGTTACTAGCTTAAGCGATGAGAATCTAAAAATGACAGACAAACTGTCGAGGAAGTAAAATGAGTGCTTATACCATAGCTTAAATATACAAGTAGTTGGACAACCTCTGGGTATTTAAAAGTTAATAAATTTTTGCGTCCATCTAGCGGAGAAATCCAAAACCAATAAATTTAACTATCTCAAATCTAGGTAAGATTGTTCAACTACTTGAATATTTAAGCTAAAGTCTTAGCTTAAGCTCATAGCTTAAATATTCAAACAGTTGAACAGCTGCTGAGTATTTAAAAATAGTGAATTTGCAAATAATGAATGCACAGGGAGTGCATCCACTTGCGGAGAAATCCAAAAACCAATAAATTTTACTATCCCAAAATCCAGGTAAGTTTGTCCAACTACTTGTATATTTAAACTATGCTTATACCAAACACACTTCATCTCGAATATTAAAATATTGGTAAAATTATTTCTTAAAGAAATAAATAAAGATTTGGGATTCGGCATATAAGATCGAAAGCCGGTCATTGGCTTAATAAATTAGCCAAGCAACCCGTGACTCCAAGGTATTCGGTTCGAATCCGGGGAGAGTCTAAAATTTTCATATGACCATCTGAGGAGGCTGAGGTGCTGGGGAGGGCATATAAAGCCGGCTATCTCCATGGATTAACGGTTTCCGTCATCAACTATTAAAAACAGGGTTACCGGCATTCCCCAATCCGGATTAAGTAATTTTGGGGTCTAAATGCTCAAAATCCTTTCTCTTAGAGAAAAAGTCCGATTGTCTTGCAATGAAAATACAGACTGAAGCAGAAGAAGTATAAGATTGCCTTCAAAAACTAAGCAAGACAATCTCCGGACCAATAAAAATATTAAAGTAATGGAATAAGAATCTCTTCTAGGTATTAAGTGCTGAATTATACCATTCCAGGTGGTTGAGAAGAAAAAAATGTCATTTACATATAAGGACATTATGGTCGACAATAAAGCATCAGGGCAACATAGATTACCAGCTGTGATGATAAAAAGAGTTAAAGCGAGTAAAACCGTGCTCAAGTTATTTAACAAAATCTTGCTCAAAAGCAGATATTGAAAAAAATGGAGGGAGTTAAATTAGTCTTTATGAGAAAGGAAGTTTATTATTCCCTAAAAAATCTAAACTTACACAAATTTAAAGGTTCATTCTGACCCGTTTAAAACAGAATTTTTGGTTTACTTCTCTAACCAAGAGAGCAGGGCCGGATTTTGCTAGTCTAGCGCCCCAGGCTAATGAGTACCTTTACAAACACAAACACGCGGTAAAGCGTCGGCAAAAGTCGTCTTAATGAAGATGCAACCTACGTGAATGCAATCGAATGCTCCAAATATTACATATTATACATTCTTTCGAAAGATCTACTCTACAGCATAGCACTGTAATTAGATACTTATGCCCATACTAATAGTCATGGATTGATCCGAGATTCAAGATCAATTTTCAAAATAGCAGCTGTTGCTACGATAGGTCTAAATTCCAGTAATTTCATTGGTAAATTCTAGGATTATTTTGAGTCTCGGATTGATCCGTGACAGATTCAAGATCAATTCTCGGAATAGCAGCTGTTGCTACGATACGGTCTAAATTCCATAAGTAATCTCATTGGTAAATTCTAGGATTAGCTCGAGTCT
Source organism: Cantharis rufa (assembly GCA_947369205.1). Classification (NCBI taxonomy): domain Eukaryota; kingdom Metazoa; phylum Arthropoda; class Insecta; order Coleoptera; family Cantharidae; genus Cantharis; species Cantharis rufa. The sequence goes on along the minus strand of OX376309.1, from coordinate 13,824,370 downwards.
GGGATTAATCTGTGACTATTAGTACGGCCATAAATGTAATATATTTTATTTTTCCTGAACATAAACGCGGAAATGCCTGGCGACTTGCGCCTTTTATATTTGGCGCCGCAGGCGATCGCCTCTTGTGCCTACTGGTAAATCCGGCCCTGCAAGAGAGTAGCGTCGTTTGTAACTTTACAAGAGAAATATACAGTATAAAAAATTTGTTTTGAGTTCAAATTCCTGGAGGATCCAATAAAACTTTACGAGCGTAGATCAAATTACCATCAAGAATAAACTATGTAGAATGTATGCACTAATTCGTCTTAGCTATTGCACGGTAGCTTTAGAAACACCACAATATACTGCACAAACTACATAATTTTGTAAATAAATACTTTGTTTTCAAATGACAATTTATTGTAAGTAACAATATAGCAACTAGTAATGCTTTCTAACAGCATTACCTGGTTATTATAAATATAACTTATAATTTTAAACCAGGTGATAAAGTAATAAAGAACATCTTTAGAGCTCGAACTGATCGGTATGAGGGAAAGAGTATCAGTTACACATTTGAGAGTGCAGATAACTACTGCAAAAAAGTGGAAAAATAAAGACAAACATAACAAGAGCGTCAGAAAGCATTGCAGCGATGAGACAACAATTAATCATCAGACTAAAGAGCCATGGGTACTAAATGTGGCTGAACAGAAATAGAGAGATACATACATATATGAGAAATAAAGATATTCACAAAACGAATCCAAAAGAAATACAAATTAAGAGTTGAAATAGATTTTTGGAAAACCTAATCTAACGGCGGTGTACATGCGGTAGAGTGAGATAGATGACATACAATATAGAAAAAATGATAATTGTAAAAATGCCAAAAACTGTCCTCAGATTTCTAAGGCTTGAATATAGAGGAATTGAAAAAGAGAAATACAGAAAATAGTCAATTTAGCCTTTGATTTATTATTCAATACTTTAATATTATATTTGGTGTTAACTTTGCTACCGCCGATTTTCATTAGGTGGCTGCAGCGGTAAGTGCTGGTCGAAATAGGTAGATTAATAGTGCGATTTTCTAAAAATTATGTTATAGAATGTTACGATACCATTATATTAACAACAGTAGCTCTGTAAAAACTTTCATAACATATGTATTGTTATAAATTTATAATTTTGCGATAATTTAAATTCTGTAAAGTGCACTGTTATGAAAAATGTTAGCTAGAAATGTTAGTAACAGGTATGTAATTATTTACAGAATACCAATTTATAACATTTATGTAATCTTACAGCATAACAGAACTATTATAGAATGTTATGAGTTAGAGAATCGCACTATAAAACTGTTAAACTGTAAGCTTGGACATCTGTCATCATAATGACAGTGCCGCATGAGAGAATTTGTGTTTGTACAACTTTATTTTCGATCGAAGATGTCAGTTTTCAAGCTAAATTTTCGTCATTTGCGGAAGTTTTGATTTTCTGCTTTCATTTAAAGAAAACTGCGGTCAAGGCGCATGGAATGCTTTCAAGTACTTATGGCGAGTCTGTTCTTGGCAAAAGAACACGTTGTAAATAGTTTCACACTTCAAGAGCGGTAAAGAGAGAAAACTTTCGAAGATTCCGAACAGAGCAAAGATTTTTGGAACTACGTAAATAGTAGAAAGAATGGAGACTGTGGTTTTCCAGATTCCATGAGATTGGGTGAAGAGACTGCTGGTGACGGTGCCGGTATTGCAAATATGTTTACTAGATACTTTTCTTCTGCTTTTTCCTCTTCAGATGACGGCCCATGCCGTGCGGTACAGAGTGATACCAACTTGCATCTGCACTCGTATCGGGTGCATGAGCTGCAGGTCTTTGATAAGTTGAGACAGTTAGCTTGGCAAGAGGCCCGGTCCGGATGGCTTACCTTCCATATTTTTAAGGAACTGCGCTGTGAAGTTAGCGTTTCCTCTATGGCTTCTTTTTAATGAATTCCTGGCTTCAGGAGCCTTTCCTGCTAAGTGGAAAGAATTTTATATTGTGCCAATTTTTAAATCAAGGTCTAGAGCATCCATTGAGAATTACCGTCCGATTGCTCTTCTGTCGCATATTCCCAAGATCCTCGAAAGTATGGTTAACGACTACCTCTCGTTGACATTGAAGTGCGTCTTGAGCGACAGACAGCACGGATTTACCAACAGGCGATCTACCACCAGGCGATCTACCACCGCTAAAGTTAGTGGTTCTCTGTGGTCAGTGCTAAAGTTAGCTGAGAACAGCATCATCCGTTCATTATACTCCGCCTTAGCAGTGGATGCGATCTACACAGACTTTTCAAAGGCATTCGACAGAGTCGACTACAACATATTGCTGACAAAATTATCAAAAATTGGATTGTGCGGGACCTTGTGGCTCTGGATTTAATCGTACCTAAAGGAGTGATCCTTAATAGTTAAAATTAAAAAATTTTACTCGGTATCTTTTTCAGCCACCTTCGGAGTCCTCCAGGGTTCTCACATTGGTCCATTACTTTTCAATATCTTTATAGATGACATAATGCTGTGTCTTTTATTCGCCCGAGTCCTGCTGTATGCAGACGACATGAAGATCTTCATTGAACTATTGAATATCGAATAGATTTCTAGATTACAGTCCGATCCTGATAGAATGGTGGTCTGGTGTAATATTAACAAACTCGGTCTTAACATCAAGAAATGTAAACACATTCGTTTCTCTCACCAACAACAGTGTGACGATTCCGGTATTTACAAGATTAAAGACACTCTGCTAGAATCTAGAAATGCATTAAAGATTTGGGCGTTACATAATTATATTCGACGCAAAGCTAACTTTCAAAGGGCATATTGCAGCTTCCTGCGGTGCAGTCTTAAAAGCCCTTAAAATTTAGTTCTTTGTTGTTTTTCCATATGACCAATATGTAAATGTAAATTAGGTACTATGTATATTGCTATTTGTTAGACTTGATGTAAATTTTGCTTCCGAGGTCAGAATTGGGTGGGCTTTTTCTCAGCATGAGTTTTATCTGCCTGCCTATTTTACTATTGTTTCAATTATTATTGTGCCTGTTGTGCTCATTATGTAAGTGACTGTTAATGTCGTTTGATGTAGTAAGTAAATAAATAAATAAAGAAAGCATTACTCGATGAAGACTCATGCCAATCCCAAGAAGAATTGGTAGAATCATTAGCAGTGACTCAACAAGCCATTTCAAAACACCTCCAAGTCATGGGAATGATTCGAAGCAAGGAAATTGGGTTCTATACGAGTTGAAGTCGAGAGATGTTGAAGCTTGTGAGAAAAAAAGAGTATCGGAAGGGGTTTCTACATCACATTGTATCATATACTATGGATATGTCTCAATACCGGTCAAGACATACTACTTGGAAATGCTAAAATGGGACCCGCCGTACTCTCCAGACATTGCTCTTTCCGATTACCATTTATTTAGATCGATGGCACACAGCCTGGCTGATGAGAGTTTCCTCTCTTATGAAGAAGTCCAAAAATGGATCGATTCGTAGATCTCCTTAAAATATGCATAGTTTTTTCAGGATGATATCCGACAATTGCCAAAAAGATAGACAAAAGTCCAATCCGCTAGCGACGGACACCACTTTGAATCATAAATATGTAATCACTTTTTAAGAATAAACCCTCAGACTTTTGTAAAAAAACGGCGGAAGCAAAATTGCACAACTGATATAATATTACATTTTTTTAATTAAAATAGGAGTTATAATATAACTAAGTATATTATACTACCTACAGGGTGATTTGTTATATTGCCTAAAAAAATAAGTTTAAATCGGATTAAGTCTATGAATAATTTTGTATCTAAATATATCCCAGGTCACCTATGTAATCTTGGTTCTGTTCTTGTAGATTCAATGGTAAAATTTCCCCCCATATTCTAGTTAACCCGGAACTAATTATACGTGGCGAATTCTTCCAATTTCTCACTATCGAGCTATTAGAAGACTCTAAAGAATAGTAGAAGGCAATTTGATGCTTATGGATAAATAATAAATGGATTCATTGTGGAAACAACAAATGTATTGTTTAAATTTAGTATAATTATCGATTATTCGGTAAGACCATCATCATTGCAATTTTTGGAAAAGTAAATTGTTTTATCTGGTATTGTAGGCTAGGCAATAGCGGCAAAAATTAACGGTTTGTTTACAATAATTGCAGTAGTTTTGAAAATTGGTGAAAATGTATAATTTGACATCATTTTCAATCTCTATCATCTGAGCTTTTTCCGCTATATCTTGCGTAAAGAGCACAGAAAATCACATTTTTGAAAATATTTTGGTTTCCTGTGGTAAATGCATAATTTGACATCATTAATTCTCAATCTCTATTAGCTAAGCTTTGTCCGTCATCTTGCGTAAAGGGCACGGAAAATCATATTTTTGCAAATATTTTGGTTTCCTGTGGTCTGATCGTAAAAATATCTATTACCAATATTGATTGTTTTAAAATTATCTACAAAAATGGCGCCTTTTATTTTTTCCTTAAATTCAATGGTATCACCGTGGTAAATCGGCTAATAGTTCAATATCATAGAATAAAAAAACTGAACTCGGGCTTTTATCCTTAATATTAATAAAAAAACTACATTGTATATATTTATAACAATAACTTGGCATAATTTTTTTCAAAAAAAAGCTATCTTGCAACCCAAAAGGGAAGAGGATATTGACCGTCCTAGAAAGTGCTGGCGACACTTGTGAAGTCGAAACAGGCAACAATGCCTAAACCATGAAAGCAAGAAGAAAAAGAAAAACTTTGCATAATTAAGAAATAAGCGACAGACACCATGTTTTCGGTTTATTTATTTAATACTAACGGTTCTACACCCATTACCAGAATACAATAATTAACATTAAATGACAATATGAAACAAAATATTACAATAAATGTATTATAACCAAGACTAAACCGAATCGAAATATGCCACTAGCTCTTTTTTAAAATTACTTGTACTCCCGTAAAAAAAGTCTAATTCTTTGTGTTGCACAAAAACAGTATTTGCTAGACGACACAATCTAGACATGGCTGAATGCTGACCGAACGTAGACCTGTGAAAACTCTCGAAGAAAATTGGATTTTCTTTCAGACGTTTCACAGGTACATGAAACAGGAATAATTCAAGTAACTCTGGACAACTGACAACATTATTTAGCAATCTGTATGTGAACATTAAATCTGCGACAGACCTCCTTTCAGACAGCTTCATCAGCCCAAAGTACTTTAGAAGCATTCCATTAACTTTGGAGGAGTACTGGCTGCGACTTCTAAAACACAAAACTTTAACAAACCTACGCTGGATCCTCTCCAGCCTGACAACTCGCGAAAAATACGATGGACACCAAATCACCGAACAGTAGTCAAGAATTGATCGCACGAACGATGAATACAAGGTGGTCAGAGCACGGATGTCGCTAAACTCAGAAGTTGACCTGCTGATGAATCCCAGCATCTTATTTGCTCTCGAGACAATCGAGTCCAAGTGATGATGGAATGACAGAGCAGGATCAAGAATAATACCAAGGTCTTTGTACTCATAAACATTATCAAGAATCACACCGTTGATCGAGTAGGAAAAGCACACATTACATCTCTTTCTTGTAAATTTCATAGCTTTGCACTTTTTAACATTCAGTTTGAGACCACTAAGGTCACACCAATCTTGTAATCTTACAAGATCACTCTGGATAAGTTCAGAATCTCTGTCGGAACAAATCAGACGAAATAATTTTAAATCATCGGCAAATAACAAAAATTCGCAAAATCTTATCACAGAAACCACATCATTAATGTAGAGTAAGAAAAGAATAGGGCCCAGATGGGATCTCTGAGCAACTCCAGATCTGCGGGAAGCATAACCATTTACAATTACAACCTGCTCTCTTCCAGTAAGGTAGGACTTCAACCAATTAATCAAGGGACAGGAAATGGAGTACATTTTATTAAGTTTTAAGAAAAGGAGATTAACAGGAATCTGATCAAACGCCTTTGACAAATCGGTAAATATACAATCTAGCGTCTTACCGCACTTAATAGCAGAAGAAACAAAACTAGTAAATGAGAACAGATTAGTACAGGTGGAGCGTCCAGACACAAAGCCATGTTGGTTATTTATCACAGAAACTTTGGTGTGATCGGTAATAGCATCAGCAACAATTGATTCAAATATTTTAGCAAACATGGATGCAATACGATAATTCTCAACACTACCGCGGTTACCAGATTTGTGTATCGGAATAACTTTGGTTGTCTTCCATGCCGTGGGAAATGCTCCAAGAGACATTGATTTCTGAAAGATTATAGATAGGGACCAAGCTAGCGAATGGAAATTTTTAACAAAAAAAGCATTAATCTTGTCTGGACCGCAAGAATTCGATGAACAGAGAGAATTTATCTTATCTAAGACTACGGTCTCAGTTATGTTTATATCAGACAAAATTAGGCAAAAAAAATCCGATTCTTGACGATTTGTTGAAATTTATAACGTGCAAATGTCCCTAAGTTTGCGCAGCATAAAGTTGCAGAAAAGCAGAAGTAAGCTGTTTTATAATTTGCCCAAATTGTCCCGGATAATAGTGTGATAACACCAAGAAACCTCTCGAAATATTTGACGATGATGAACCAAAGCGACATCGGACTTCAAAACTTTCTTTCATACAGCGGTTGATGTTTTTTTAATTTGAGGAGGAATTTAATATAGGATACATGGTGTAAGAATATTCATTCCAACTTTTTTTTTTAATTACAAAAACAAACGCTTTCGGATGATAATATTTACCAGGTATATCTTTACAAAGACGCACGACTTACAAACGAAGCTTACGCTCAACTACGTAATTAAAATCTACATTGGATAGACAATAAAAAATTGCGTTTTTCCTAAGCACTACAATTATTGCAATACAGCGTTACATCAATTGCGGTATATATTTATTTATGCTATGGTTTTAGTCGATTGGTCACTGAAGGTTAATCTGTATCTGATGATGAGAAATCGCTTGGAAGTGATCTCGAAGCCATCAGTAGTATGAGTTATGAAAAATTAGTTACTTTATTATACATGTATAATACTGAAATCTTCGCCGAATTTCCTCGTCCACCACAACGGAACCATTAAACTTACGGAAAAAATAAAAGGTACCATTTTTGTAGAGGATTTTGTAGCAATTAATATTGGTAATAGATATTTTTACGATCAAACTACATCGAACCGAATTATTTGCAAAAATAGGATTCAAATTAATAGGTACGTTTTGGTAGAGTGAAAATTTAAGTTAAAGTACAAAAATTAAAGGCGAGGACACTGATCATATTATTTAAAATAAATATGTTGATCATCACTGATTTTATCAATATTTGTACACAATTTTATCTTTTTTTGAATTCATTATAAATACAAAAAGGAATTTGTGTTTTCTTGTTTACTTGAATGTGTGTTGAGTTTTTCTTGTAAGCATTGGCACACAACTGTAGGAAGATTCAATAAATACAGATACTACAGAAATAGTATAGTTTCCACAAGAACCCAGATTGAAAATCCTCGCTTACATCTTCTGGTGGCGGCGCCCTATTTAGTTTGACTTTTGTGGAACATCGTGCAAGTCAGTGTTCGGCTTCCCCTCTGAAGTATCGAAACCATTCATGACCTCCCGCTAGTTGATGGAACAACCTTTTTTTCGTTTGTTTGTAACAATATATTGTGAGAGTTAGTAAAACATGAGCCTACTTACGGGGTAAGTAAGTCATCCCACATAGACCAGAAAATTTTACTGTACTATTGGTTTGGAGATTACTCAGAAGACCTTTATCACCATCAGGAACATATTAACTGCAGATGCTGTTTATTGGATAGCCATCTGCATGCTAAGCTAAAAGTGCTACTTCTACGGAAATTTTTATTTATCAAATTAATCGATTTGAGATGTTATCAAATTTACCACTTTAAAATTTTTACCCCTTTATATAAATAGTTTTTTATTTAAATCAGGAAAGAATAAGGAATCAATAATTCAAAGTAATGCATAACTAGAATAGCAATTTTATTTTTGAAAAACTGAAATGGTTCAGAATTGGTTTTGTTGTATTTGGGGTTATATTTTTATGGTTAAGATATATTAAAACTTAATATAAAAGTAGGTCAAACGTTTTTATTCAAGATTTTGTAAAGGTGATTGATTGTAGTAATATAAATTTCATGTTCAGGTTACAAGAGGTGACTATAGATAAGCCAATAATATTTTTATTTATTTTATCTAATTGTAGGTGCATTAAAGCAAGAAAATTAAATTTATGGTAATTACTCAAATGTAACACAAAATTGAGATTTTCTGAATAAGCATCGCTAATTGAACGTCAACTAAAAAAGTTAAAAAACGCTTGCGTTTCTTAACCAACTTCTAACTTAATTTTCAAGACTTGATTGCTTAATATTAACACCAAAATAAACTTCTTTAACTTGATACATCCACCAATTAAAAAGAAAATTAGTTTTTTTATCAGATTTATAAAATAAATGCGGGCAAAAATTGAGATAGCAAATTGGAAAAATTTGCAACCGCATATGCAAATAGTGATTTTAATACTTACCTACACATGGATTAACCCAAAGAAGTCTTTGCCAACCCAAACACTCATATAACTGGGTCATATCTATTCCTTTGCAAGCGCAAGTCGTTCGTAAATCCGTTCCTAATATACCAAGCATTGCAGATCTGCATTCTCCTGGCGGACCCGCACATTTTTTGGTTACGCTATCTACGGCGCACGATTGCTCATAAGTTTCCAATCTAGTTCTGAAAATGCAAATGTAAATATTTTAAAAATTGTGATCCGTGAAGAGGCATACCTGCATTCCTTATTTTCTCGACAAGTTTCTGCCAAATGCAGACATGTGGGTTGAGACGCTCCATCAATTCGTTGGGCACATACGGGATGCAGCTTTTGTTGAGCCATCATGCACATGTCGTGTTTATTGTCTGTTTTTCTGTTAACAAAAATTTCATTTAGAAGTGTTATATGTAATTTCTTAAAAGATCTTACTTGCATAAACAAAATGCAACTTCGATATTCCAATGAAATGAAGGTCGTCTATAAAATCCTTGTAATGCTTCCATACAAGAATTTCTATTACATCTAGAATAATCACAATGATGTAAAATGGGAGCCATTGCCATACGACAATTATAATTATTATCGCAGCTTTCCATTGCCAAATGACAAGTACTTTGAAATATCATTTTTGTTATTTCATTACTTTCGGAGCGTCCGGTATCCGTAGAATCTGAAAGCAACCTTCCCTGTTGTATTTGATGTTGAATTTTTTATATCTAAACACTTAAATTTTGTGTTTATTTTACAGATTTGTTTACTTGTTTTATGCCTAACATTTATTATAAGTACATAGCATGCCTCCCAGGTTCTAGATTTTACATATAAAAAATTGAACAGAATTTTTTATTGTAATTTTACAATCCGTACTTTAAACTCACGTGGGGATCGTGCCCTATAATTCAACTTCAATCAATAGTTATTTATTATTTACAGTTTGAATATTTACAAACGACGAAACTGTCGAATCAAAAAAAGGAAAATTGATAAAGGGGATCGGTGCTTTAAAGGGGTATTACTGCGCATGGAGCATCTGATATGAAAGAATAAAAAACGTGCGATCCCCAAATTGAAAGTCCATGCATATGATTCTACGTGCCGGGATAGAATACCAAGTGCATCAGTCGTGTGCACATAACTTCTATTGGTATTTTTAAGTAGTATGCTAGAACTATTATTAAATTATAATCTTGCATGCATTGTAAGTGGATCGGCCACTTAATTTGACTTAAATTATTAAGTGCCTTTTGCCGTTTCTATCTCTCACCGAAGCGAGTACAAACGGTTGATCTCGATACGTCTCTGTACACAATATACTATGTAAACACATTAGAACATCAATGAACAGCGTGTGCTTTACAGAGACGCTAAGAGATTCGGCAATTTTATACCTACTTGAATGCTTTCTGTGACCGTTCTGGAAGACGTGCTTGTTTTCCATGTCCTCATCAAAAGAAATGTTAGAAAAAATGTGCTGCTTATCCTTGTTGTTTAAAACGCTCACGCTAACGTGATCGTGGTTAGAATGTGCCTCCAGACCGTTGGCCGCGTCTACTAGCGGGTTCTCAACTACGGAATTGGTTATACCGTAGTCAAATGAGGTCGACGTATTATCCAAAGCTGAAATCACCTTTACTGAAAAGAAGTCCAGTACCCCCGGTCAGATAAGGCTACATTAAAAATGCCATAAAAACAAAACAAAACGAAACTAAAAGAACAAGAACAGTAAAGAAAGTCGCTCTCACCCGGATCGACGTACTCTGGAATCTGTAAGGAAGTGATGAGCGTCTCTTCTAAGGGCATGTGGAAATCAGTGCCAGTGCCTGTGCGGTGCGTGCGATATGTGCCGGAGGCATGAGCAGTGCCGTGATTTGGAGGTGTCGATGTTGGAAATAATAACGATGGATAGGAACCTGCAGGCGATTGTGGATTGGGATTGTCTGGGTAGAATAGTTTTTTAAACTTTGGATTAGGAAATAAAAAAATGTCTGAAATATAAGACAAAAGAAGAATTTATAGTGGACGTGAAGAGCGCGTTTATCATAATAATACACATAATAAAGCTTAATTGCGAGTGTTTTATAAGCAGTTAAAATTTATAACAAGAAAAAAAGGAATTTAAGGTAGATTAAGCTACTATACTAACTGGTGCAGTGCTCAAATGAACATCACATGCAGTCGATCCACCGATTACAATTATAGCAGTCTTTTGATTTTTAAAATAGTAACATGCAATGAGTTACTCTTAGTTTTTCAAATTATATTACCGTTATTAATTTTGTGCTTAATGTGACTTTTTAAACGTTGCTCTGGTGTTCGCGAATTTTGAACAAAACAAATTCATTTTTTTGCATTGTATAATTTCCAGTGAATGACATAAACGGCACGATTATTATTGCGGAAGGACTTGGGCTAAAAGCACTAACTGGACGGATAATGGGAAGGTATTAAAGACAACAGCAAGAACAAAACTTACCCACACACGGATTGTGGTTTACCAAACTAAAAATGCGATCACATCTTCGCTTCATATTATTATTAGGACAAATACATCCAAACATAGGAGATCGTCGAAGATTTGCCCAAGATTCGTGACAGAGATTTCTAAAAGATATTCTTGTTGATTTTCCGATATTTCAACCATTTATATATCTTATTTACTTACCTATCTTCCATACGACATTTGTTATCTCGTACTTTGCAATTCAATTTGAAATCTTCGAATAATTTTATACATTTGCGCTCTTGCTGACATACGGACAACGCGTGATTGCACGTAGGAAGTGCATCCACCGGATATGGATCTTTTTCTATAAATAGAAACCGTTTAAAATAAATTTAGTTTATGCAAATTCTGTTACTATTTTTGATGTCGCAGCAAACGCAGTACCAACTTCTAGGGCCAAACAAACTCTTTTTACAAAAATACTTTTCTAAACCAACTGTTACATAATTAGTATTTACTCTAAAATTCGATGTTATTATTTAAAAAAAACGAAACTTTTATCTTTTATTGTATCACTACGTACAAGCTTGATACCGTAAAATCCTGAAATAAGCACGTTCGACGAGAGCTCTTAATAAAAATAGGAATTTATTTTTAAATTAGTTTTTACTACAATTTTCAGTAAAAAATACTAACTAGTTTTCACTAACTTTTATCAGTAAAAACTAGTTTTGACTAATACCACAAAATTTTGTATTTCAGTTTAAATCAACATAAATAAAACTGATTTTGCCCAGGATTATTAATGAATAATTTACATCTTCTCATCATTTCTTGTAGCTTGAAGTGCTATGACACTTAGCGTTACAAAGTATGTTGCTTTTTCATTTAAACAGGTTTGTTTAACAATTTTGCTTTAAACAGCGCAATCACCCGCGACAAATGTAGCAGCTTCTCGTACAAGCAACTCTTTTCATTGCAAACTTCTTGAAGTTGAATAAATTGCTGAGTCAAGTGTTAAACTCTGATCAAAAATATTGCTTTTATACAACGTTTTTTTGTATCATTTACAGTGTTTAACGTATACAAATTACCTGAATTGCTCTCATAATTTATTATTGAAAAACAGTGTCCTATTTTTGGCTCCATATTGAATATCGTCTTCTAGACTGAACGACTTTTAAACTTGTTTTGTCCCATTTTTGAAATCCATTTTTCTGTTCACACTTTGCATTAGGTATGGGTAAAACTATAAATTGATCATATAACAAATGAGCCGATTCAATGATCTAAATAATTTTACTTGTTTATGTTTCCCGATTCTGTAATCGATGTATTGCAGATCATCAATATTAGTAATATCGAATCAGATTTATCTTTTGTATTATTTGCCCATTTCATAATAAAACAAATATCCGTTCATTCGATTCCTTTCATTTCAAATCCTTACCTTTTCTAACGTTTTACTTAGTAGGGAGCGTTTCTTTCTCTAAATTTTTAAGAATCATCTGCATTTTTTAATTTTTTGAATTTTTCTTTGGGATTGAGTTTATTGGCTTTTATAATATGTAGTATAGCAAGAAGCTTAATAATCAAGCTTCGCGTTCGTTTGTCCGTTCGAAATAATAAACTGCGGTCATCCGAGTTCCAACTTGTTTGAGATGCTTTGATAATCAAATCAATAAAAAAAAAATTTAAATAAATATGCGCCCGTAAGTTATGATTTTATTACTATTCAGAAGTTTTAATGAACAGAAACGTCAAATAGACATTAGATATACTTGACATCTTGTTGGCAGTCGTTGGCGCTGACACGAACAGCTTCATTATAATTGTGACGTCTTTAGTTTGATTAATAATCACAATAAAGTATAGTATTTTTAATACAAAATTAAATTTTATATTGCAATTCCCAATTAAAGAAGAGCAGTTGAAAACTGACCTGGATCTACTAGTCTTTAGTTTTATACCATTCTCTTTCTGACTAGTATAAGTACGCCATTTGGTACTATGTCTTCTCAGTTATTTTCCTGAGAAAACTTCTTGTACTGTTACTTATTCATTTCTTATACCAACATATGAGAATCGTCACCCTGCACTTCCGTTTCGTCATTCTCTTGGTCTATTGCTATGCTCCAATCCAGCATTACTTTCCCTTTACTGTTGCAGTTTTTTATGTTTTCTTGAACCCACCTTGATGGGTATTATTGTTGGGTGAATTTATGGTATTCTACAATTACAAAGTAAATGAAATTATTATAATGTAACAATCGAGGAGTATAAACATGTTTTATGCTTCAGGTTTACTTTTCCTATCGATTAGATAATATGGTCCATGTGCTAAATTTTTTCTAAACCCACCTTGTTCAAGAGTCGTAGAATTCTACTTTATTTGATAGTTCGCAAACTATTTATTATTCTAGATAAAAGTTCCGACATAAGCAGACTTATTAGCGGATAGCTTTGCAAGCCGAAATTGTCTTTTTTATTTATGCATTAAATTACTGAATCGTTTCTCCAGTTCTTTCGTATTTTCTTTTCTTTTAAACATTTATTAAGTAGTTGATTCGAAAAATTATTATTTCTTAATTATTATGAAAATTTAAATTAAAATTGAAAATCAAATTTACGACAAAACTTGAGATTTACTAAATTTGCTCTTCCATGTAGTAAATCAATTATGACCAGTTAATTGTAGATTTTTTATTTCGGGTTTTTACGGTCATTATTCGGTCATTATGGTTATAAAAGTTATAAAAAGGTTGTAAAATTTTTTGTAAATATTTACCGTTTACCATTATTAAAGTTGTAAAAATTAAAAGAAAATGGCTTTAAAGGAAAATGAAAAAGTTTGAATTTGATTAAATAAGATTTTGATTTTCATTGAAAAATAAAAGGTATTTTTACAATTTTCCGTAAATGATTTCTGATTTAACTGTTAAATTTAGAGTAACAGCAATTACCTACAAGTTATGTATTACATTACATTATGTATTTAATGTGATTATAATCGATAACCGATTTTGATTACTTAATCTCATAACAAAATTTGATTTATTGTTTATTGAAGTAGCAGAAAAAAAAAGAAATAAACGATGAGAATTACTATCGTGCCATTGCAACGGCCTTACGTTACTTCAACCGGAAAGTGCAACCGATAAGATCAATTAGATCAATCAAATCAGTTCGTCCCTTGGTGCTTCAACGAGTCATGCGCACGAAGCTTCGTATTAGACTCGAGGAACTCTACAACCAAGATAACTGTTATCTGATGCACCTCACGGTTAAGGTATCTTCAAATTATCTTTATTCGTAAAACGAGTGGTTCATAATCATAAAAACTAAGCTTTTCGCAAATTCAAAACAATTAACATTAGAACGGTGTTGTCTGTGCTCTTGTCCGTCGAATCACACAATTATGTTTTCTTTTACATTTTAAATTAACATGCGCTGAATTTAGCTAACATTAAAAATTTTTACAAATTGAATTTATTGAATATTATTTCATCACCATATTACATGCGATAGAATAATTTGATTGGAGTAAATGTAATCGTTCGATACAATAATTTGTCATAAAACTTCTCATAAGAATAAATTTTAATGATATAAAATAAATCTGTTTTTTATGGTTTAATAAATTCTTTTGCGTTTAAATGTGAAATTACAAAAATTTAAAAAGTGACGTAACAGAATGAATCTACAAATTTATATACAGGGTTTACCAATACGACGTTTGTTTTTAAATTTTAAATAAAACACATATTTTGGATGAAAATGCTATGGATTTTTATTTATATATAAAGTAGAAGGTCTGCCATTTATGAATGAAAAATAATATCCTTCGAATGCCCATCACGACCACGCTTACAGACATCGATTCTTTCGTCAAAATTTTCAATCACATTTTGGCATAATTGAGGCTCTATCTCACTAATCACACGTTTGATGTTGACTTTTAGGGCCGCGATGGTTTGTGGATTATCCGCATAGACTTGATCTTTCACATAGACCCACAAGAAATAGTCAAACGGTGAAAAATCGCACGATCTGGGGGGCAATTTATTGCCGAATTACGCGAAATTATTCGATCTGGAAATTTGTTTTGCAATAAAGCCATTGTTTCTCTGCCTGTGTGACAAGTGGCGCCATCCTGTTAAAACCACATATCACTCACATCCATATCATCGATAATAGGCCAAAAATAATTTGTCAACATGTCCCCAAATGTGGAGAATGTCGTGGAATCGATAAATTTGGACGTTCTTCGACACTTTCACTTACAGCAGCGATATTTTCCGCTGAACGACCCAAACGAATATGTGTTGTTGTTGGTATGTTATATACCAAACCAGTAAACTTAAATTTATCCACCAAAATCTCGATAGCGGTTTCAAAAGACCGATCATGACGACCAAAAATATCGCGAATTTTACGAAATGTGGTTTTCACACATCGACCATTTTCGTAATAGGTTTCAATGATTTTAATTCGATTTTCGATTGAAATTGAAGACATTTTCACAAATGGCAAAGCTTCTGCTATACATATGTCAAAAAAATAAATGTCAGAACTGTCAAAATATCCAAATATGCACCTATTGAAAAACAAACGTCGTATTGGTAAACCCTGTAGATATCGTTTCCTTAATGATAGTAGTAGTAGTAGTAGTAATGATAGTAGTTAATTTCATCTTCAGCCACTCATCATTTGTTTTTAATAAGAAAATTATAAACATACTCATATCTATTATAATCATATTGTGATGGCAACGCGCACGAGTAGATAAACCAGTAATCAATTAGCAATTACAATGATGCAAATAGTTTTCATAAAAAAGAAATGTAAATTACAATGTGTTTCAGTATACGGTTATAATGAAACATTTGTTCAAAGCTAAATGTGCAAAACTTGCTAAAAAACAATTATTATGATGCGATTAGTGATCTGGATGTAATAAATATGTAGGATGTAATAAATAAAATAATCTAAGTTGTGGTGGTGGTATGGTGGTGATGGAATAATATTTTTCGATGGGATATTATTTGTTTTATTCAAGCGATCTGTGATTCTCAGAATGGCTCTGATTTATTTTATTGAATGATGTTTACAACAACAACAACACATTCCATGCTTTCGAACTGCACTATCTGTAATATAGCTTGAGAGATAAGTAAATTGAAGACTCTGCCATTGGTCTTCATCAAAAAAAGAGTCAAGGTAAATGACAAATATTATTTAAAAGATGTATTACAAAAAAATTTGTTGCCAACAGTACAACAAATCCATGGTAATGAAAACTTCGGCCGCCGCTACCCTCGTTTTGACAAGCCAAAATCTTATTAAAAAATTTCTCGGGACGCAACAAAACTCGAAGATGACGGATCCCTAAAAGGTGGAAGTCGAAATATTACAAATTATGGAACGATGTTAATTACCGAGTGGGTGCAAGTCAACTGACGCGAGCCACGCCCCTTATAATTCTCAGTCTCCGTAAACCCACTCGGAACACACGCACCGTCAACAGAAAGCATCTTTAAGGTACTTTCTACGGACACCGTCATTACGGCGATTCCAGTTCGGCACCGTCATTTCGGCGATTCTGATTCGGCGACCCTATATTCGGCTATGGCAGTTTCGGCGATTCCAATTCGGCACCGGTATTTCGGCGATTCCGATTCGTCGATAGTAAGTTTGACTACGTCGATTCGGCGACGGTAGATATACTCTTTTAGTATATTCAATTCATTTTTCTAAATTTAAAATCTAAATATACAAAAAAAAACCTTAGTACGGACGCCTATGGCTTTTTGAACTTAAAAACCCGTCGTTAAAATTTGGTTATCTCCCAAACCCTCTTAAGTGGATCCCTTTTTTTGTTATTTGCTCCTTTCAAATAATTATAGTTATTGTATTAATCTTTCCTTGGAGTCTCCCATTTCAATACAATTCAGCCTTTCCAATTAAATTATATCGTTTTCCTTAAGTACTTATCTTTTCCAAAATTTCGATTAGTCCTCCACTTTTAGTAACGGTTTTCGATGAGTCATGGGTGGCATTTTGAGCTGAGTTTTTTATGCCCGTACTTATAGTCGAATCTCAATCTCGTGCTTGAGATGTGCTTGGTGGAGCAGTGTTTGAGTATGAGCTCGTGCTCCGCTCACTAGCTGTACTATAGTCAAAGCTTCGTGAATTTTCGGCAAAGCAGGCAAATATCAATATTAACTAGAAATAATTGTTTAATTGTTATAGTAATAGAGTAATATTATAATATTAAAATAATAATATTTTAAAGTCGTAAGAAAACATTAAAATGAATAAAATTGTTGCTTATACCAATAAAGAAAAAGTATTGTTAGCATCATTAGTGGACGCGCACAACTTAGTGGAAAATAAAAAAAACTGATTCTCGAAAAAGGAAATTTCCTTTTCTATACACCAAAAACTCATTCAACAATGTTTCGTGTTTGAATATGCTCAGTATTGTACCTCAGTTCCTGCGGGTTAGCTATACATCAAATTTTTTATTACTTTTAACAAATTCAAGAATATTTAACCTATCCGGTTGTATGACAGGTATTAATCTGTCTGCAGGAATACCCGTTATCTCCCCAAATTATCCCCAATACTTATGACCATTTTCGAACCGAGCCGTAAACCACTTCGGTCATTTGGGCATCGCCTCCAGAATTTGCAATTGCAATGTGGGTAAAATCTACACATGCAGATATTCCTGCAAATTTTGAAATATTCTTCCGTTGGTCAATTTCAGTATTATGGAAAATAGACATATTGATTTAAGCATTGGGCTAGCAGTATATTTACTTTATTTTATAATTCTACACTGATTGCTGGCTAATCCCTCCCAAATCACCAGATACAGTCTAAAAGATTGAAAACAATAATTTATTGTATACTTTTATTTATCTCATTTTTATTCAAGTGTTGGAAAATTTCCAATAGCATAAAATCCAAGACACACCATTAGTTGCATTATAGATTTAATTTTGCTTAGGTCATTTATTATTTTTTAATGGCAAAATCGTAAATATGATGGTGTTTTTTCCAAATCTGTATCTGCTTCGAAATTCATCCTCTTGATATTTTTCTAACGGATTTTCCATGTCATGCACATATCGTTTCGACATTCTACCAGTAATTACGTCTTCTACATCTACAACATCCACAAATTCTAAAAATTCTTCTTCGTCTTGATCCATAATTGAATATTACACTACTTTTATAAATACAATTCATTACTACCACCAAAAGATTATATCTTTATTTAAAACTAATGTTAAAACTTACATATAATTATGAGCCAAGTACGACTCAAGATAGGTGTTGAGCTGACTTGGGCAAGACAGCTGTCAAGCACATGCGTAGTATTACTTGGTTGTCAAGTTGCGACTATAGTATGCAATTCCGTGCTTGAGTCGGACTCAAGTCGAACTCAAGTCCGAGATCGAGCGAAGTATCGACTATAGGTACGGGCATAAGTCAGTTGAGTTTGGGCGGTGGAAGAGTCATTTTTGTTTAAATAAATCTTAAATTTTTTTTGCTTAAAAAGTATGTATGTATATATGATACCTGTGATGCATGTAAATCAATATTTAATTTAAAAATAAAAAATACTTTTTAAAAATATTTTTAATAAATTTTAACACTAAAATAAATTTCCCGTCGCCGAATCGACGTAGTCGAATTATCTGTCGCCGAATGGGAATCGCCGAAATGCCGGTGCCGAATTGGAATCGCCGAAACTAGCTTAACCGTATTTCGGGTCGCCGAATTGACCGTCGCCGAATATACGTTGCCGAATCGCTTTCGCCGCCGAACTGCGGTCGCCGAAACGACGTGCATCGACATGCCAAAAATCAAAACTTTAAAATCAATTAATTCCTAAATTAATCGATATATGGAGTTTATCCCTAGTTTAATTTAATCGCTCAACGCAGTGATTTTATATTCCGACCAAGGAAAACGGAGTTTGAAAATATTAAATTAAGTTTTAGTTCTTCATACATTTTGTAATAACAATCTCGGAACACACCGTATATCATTGCAATTATTACGTTTCATTAAAACTATTAAACGAAATAAAGTGAGAAAACAAATTATCCCAAAATTAAAAAAAACTCAAATATTTTATATAATTCGGAGTTTTCTAGTATGGTAAATTTTTAGAAAGCTTTAAATTCAATAGATTGATGTTTAAAGAAAAACTATTTTATGTAGTGTGAAGTTGGAATTACAATTTGCTGCGACACCCTGTTTAAACTGTTAAGACACTAAAATAAGTTACAAGTGTAGCAAAAGGTAGATTTATACTGTAATTTGTAAAATAAAAAAATTAAAAGTTTGAATGGTGGTTTAAATTACAATCGAAAATAGAAAACAACAAAAGCAGGTAGGTTTGGAAAATCGACCAATAGTTCAATGTGGCTCTTAGTATTTATGGAGCCGTATTCTTGCAACGAAGAACAAATTGAATACAGAGTTTAATTCGTAACATTTATAGCAATTCAATCTGAAAATCAGCAATACTTCAAATTGAATAAAAATATATTTTTTGCTGTATTAAAAAAAGTGTTAATCTCTATTTAAACGCCACGATTTCCATAAAATTAGCAAGGATGAATAAAATGATAATGTATCCTAGCCGGAGATGAAAATTACTTCCGTTAGATCCGCTGCAAAATGCGAAGATCATTTTATCTGTCCGATTTGTTATTTCAGGCCCACATATATAGTATGTAGTACTTCTAATTTGCATAATATTGTTTTTTTTATTTTCACAAATGGATGACTGTACATTTAGCAACACAAAAAAATATATAAATATTTATTAATTTAACTTAAAACTAATTTAATTAAATGCAAACAGTGCATTACGAATACAAAACAAATAAGTTATTGGGGGTCATTTCATGCCAAATGCTAAAATTACTTATTCAAAGCCAAAAATTTATTTTTAAATTTTCTACTTGCTATTACCGTGCAAGGGAGGATAACTTTGTACTTTATAGCTCACAGTAAAAATGAACAGAAAACGTGAACGGAAGATTAAAAAATTTGTCAATAAAAAAGTTTGAAACTTTTTTAACCAATTAATTTGACATTAATAAATATTCAATATCTTTAAACTGCCTTACCTTTTCTGAGGACGAATACGCATGGATGATCGAAAAGAAAATCCCTGAACGAGTTGCATTCTGGATCTACGTGAGGTTCTCTGCATAAGCAAGTCGGTTTGAAAAATGGGAAAGCTTGTAAGGTACGAAGAGCGGCTTGGCATTTTGTTACCGTTACAGTTGAGCATGCAACTGAAAAAGTTAACAACTATTAAATTATTTATAAACTTAACAAGTCACGTTGAATTTAAGGAACTTTTCTTTTTCTGGACCATATTCTTATATAATGGTAGGTATGTACATAATATGTTATGTATGATTCTTATTATGTTGAACAGTTCCATAATTTTCAAATTAATAAATAAACAAAAGTTTGTTGAATATAGAATTACAAACAACCTTGCATGTTCTAAATTTTAATCTTATAACTACAAAAATACTGAACCTATTATTTGTTACGTGTTTACAAACCTATGCGGTTTCAAAATTACCTTAAATTACTTAAATACGTCATTTGGAAAAAAATCAATTCCTCTTTTTCTAAATATTTTGTTATAATGTTTAGCAGTTTTCTTTTTTAATTTAGAAAATTAAGTATAAATTTTAATGATGTGGATAATAATAAAATAAATGAACCACATCTTCTTATGGTGCGTTTTTAATTATTAGATGTTCTTTACTACATGGCCATTACGCTAGTTTTATTAACTTAACTTTTCTAATAAATGGCAGTTATTTTGTATGTCAGTTTACATACTGTAAGTTGGTCAAGTTGGTAACTAATGTAATAAAAAAAAACATGTATTAAAAAAAGCTCTTTTCAGGTAAAACCCAACGACTATGTTCCCGAACATTGCCTCAAAGACTTGACTTGTTTCGGATTTTGGCGAACATTATGGCAATTCGCACTTTGTCTACGGTAACTTTAAAAGGACTTTTCGTCGTCGAGTTAAACCTGATCTGAAATTTTTTAGGCATGAGTCCTCTTCTTTCGACCACCTTTGCCTGTAGAATGAATTATAGCAATTCGTATCGCTGATTGCTTCTGATGATATATTAATTCCAGATATGTAGTATTTGATTTTTTATTTTAACAATTAGCAACAAGTGGGACACCAGTTTTGTCGGGATCTACCGATTGGATCAAGAAGCATTTTTTATCTGCTGTATAATTGTAACAGTATAACTAGCGTTAAAGATAAATTTATTCGTACATTTTATTTAAAAGTGATTGTTTTTTATAAAGGGTTTTTCAATAAGGACATAACACGGAATAATTGAGATATCGGGCTGAAATTAATTCCAGGTGTAGTACACATGTTAAATTTAAGTATGGAATTCGATCTCGTTCATATCACCACCACGAGCACGTTTACAGCAATCGATTCTTTAGAGCCAATTTTCCACCACTCTTCCACACATATCGGCCGGAACGTTGGTAATTTCGCGTTCAATATTGTTCCTGAGCTCCTCTAACGTTGTTGGGTTGTTGGAATAAACAACGACTTAACGTAACCCCATAAAAAAAGAAAACCAACGGCGCGGCGTTAAATTGCACGGGCGAGGTGGCCATTCGACAGGATCATTTCTCAAGATTACACGATTACCGAACTTTACGATTACACGATTACGAAACTGCAGGCACGTGCCCCCCCCCCCCGAAATGTTAAAAATGTTAAAAAAACAACATTTGTTTGTAATTATAAAAATTTTCGGAAGGGGATTCGCCGAAAATGTTACTTTTTACGAAAGGTTTTTATGAGTGCCCCCCCCCCCCGAAATGAAATCCTGGCTACGGGCCTGAAATCAATGTTTAATTTAAATCAACTTAGATCAACGGACAAATTAAGATTATCCGTATATTCGTTGATCAGGTTATCCGATCTTTAATAGAATAACACTGTACAACAAAAAAAACAAAAAGTGGGCCCTCAGAGAAATCCTTTGGTGGAAACATTGTACACTAAAAACAATGACGTTTGCCGTTTACTGTTTGATTCTAGCAGGTGTAGTTTTTTTAAAATTTATTTTTAAGGTTTTTGCTATTTGTTGCTGTTTTTTTCCCATAGTAAAGTTAGTTTTTGTGCAAAAATCAGACTTTTAACTAATATTGTGTTTTAATTGTTACCTTAGCTTATATTTGATAATTAAAATTTATTAAAATTTAAAAATAATTTAAAAATTACAAATTTATTTTTATTTATAACTAACACAAATAGCAAATTTCATTTAATTTTTATAAACTTACATCAAAATTTTAAAAACTTACATCTGATTTGTCGAATTAAAATTAATCAATTTATTTCTCAAATACAAAAAAATTAAAAAATTTCCAAAAAAACGGCAAAAAATGGCAAAAAACCTTAAAAATTAATAAAAAAAAACTCCACCTGCTAGTATCAAGCGGTAAACGGCGAACGTCAACGTTTTAAGTGAACAATATTTCCATCAAAGGATTTCTCTGAGGGCCCATTTTTTGCTTTTTAGTTGTACAGTGTAATTTACTTAAAAGCACTATATAAAAGTTGTTAAATGTTACATGTTACATAAAGTTTTGGTTACGTTTCTTTTTGAATATGCTACCGATATTAAAGACGTATTATTCATAAAACAAATGTGTTACAATCTTAGAAAAACTCAGTTTTCTTTATCGGTCGCTTAAATATGGCTTGACAAGTGATAATTAAATTTAAATAGTTAATTTTTCGAGATTTCAAAACTATCATTTGCAATGTAAATATTTGGATTAATTAGTATAAAATTATTTATTAATTAATTTAACAACAAAGTAATTTTTATTAAAAATTAATAATTTATTGAAAGGTTAAACAATTACCCTGCGTATAATTTAATTAAAATTGTTTGTAACGGTGTCATTTTTTGTACTGTAATACCTCCTATTTGTCGCTGTGTTTTTATAATGTGATTTCCGTATAGAGCGGTTGAAGTTTTACGACACTCCTTCCTATTATCAGGAGATTTCGATAAAATGCGGATATGTACATCAAGATTTCAACGAAAAACGCCGTCTTAATTACATCATTACCACAAATTTAAATACGATATTTATTCAACTATCATAACACTTTGACAAAATACACCGTTAAAAATTCATTGAGCTTCAATTAAACAAATAGCTATCAGCTGCTAACGTGCAGCCATGTTGAATTTATCCGATGTTTTGTTGGAAACACAAACCTCAATTTCCAAATTTCCCTGCGGTTTCCATACAAAGCGGTACGAATTACACTATTATTTCGGGCCGGATTTTGTTACCAACTTTTGAACTTGCTACCGATTTTATAGAGGAACTTATACTCATAACACTACACTGACCTATGTGGAAATCTGGTAAACGTCAACGATCATCATTTGATTATCTAATCCGGTGGCAATGTGAGAAATAAAACATCTGAGTCAAACAAGTTAGTTTTCTTTGTAAAAAAATGGTAGAAACCTATTACTAAAACAGAGATATTTAAAAAGTGAATAATCCGATGGCAAAGAAGATTGAAGTTATTCATCAAGGAGCAAATCTCTCATCAATTTCTAGCTTCAGTAGAATTTTCTAGCAATCGAAATGAATTGCCGGTTCTGATTTACGAGTCTTTCTAATAGATAAACAATTTTCTAATTTGTTGAGGTTGCGTATTGAACTATTTTGCACTAACATACGGTTAGCGTCGCGCGTCGTGGTAATTCATCGACCGAGACGACGAAAACTGCTAAATTAAAATAATTATACATACGTAAATCACAGTTTTTAAATTAAAATTTCATTTAATTCCAAATCGAGTTATTTTATAACATTTGCTATTTTATATTTTTATTACGTTTTTCAAACTTTATATTAGCTTGAAGTATTTACAAAATTCGTTTATACTATATAATAACTTTTCTAAATTTAATTGGAATATTGTTGTGACGCACTATTAAGCACTTCTGGACCCTATTAATAAAATCTAAGATTCAGACACAATGAGGTAAAAGTTTTTCTATTAGTGAGGTTTGTATTTCGCAAAAAATTAAAATCCGAACATCATTTCCAAAATAAAAAAAGATATTTCCGAAAACTGATATTACAATTTGAAAGCATATTTATCTGATTATAATTATCACTTTATATATTTTAAATTACATATATTATTAACTTTTAAAGTAGTATTGTAGTTATTGGCTGAATCTATTACGTTCCTGACCGAATTTTAAATCAACATTACAGGATCTTAAAGAATAGCGGAAAGAATGCCATAGAAAATGCTTATTGCCCCATATCGATAACTTAAAAATTTTCAAAGCACTTATCGTTGAAAGAAATTTTACTTTAGGATGGAAATTACACATTCTTTAACGCCCGCTGAGAGAAATTTCTGTACAGATTTTTATATAATCTTTCAAGAAATTTATAAATTTTTAAACACTGTAAATTTACACGATTGCTTTACAATTTTTATAATATATTACCTGAAAAATTGTACATAATATCCTGAACGTTTTATGCTTTCAGATAATTAAATGTTCTATTGATTGAAACTCATTTTCATTAAGAAAACGAAACAAATCAGTAGTAATTTGAAGAATGATAATTTTGATTAAAAATAGTTGAGTATAAGGTCTATTTAAAACATGTTTAAAAATGTCGTTTTTTATTATAACATGTTTTTTTCAAATAAAAAAAGAAGAATTGCTTCGTATAACATTTTTTTAAATATAATGATTTTAGTTTTAAGCAAAATTTACTGTTAAATAAAAATTAAGTACGATCAATTTGCAGCCCGCCCTATCATTTACTATAGCCCTCGAGTTATCAAACACCTTATTTTTAGTAAAAAATGTTCAAAAATAAACTGACGCAAAAAAAATTTATTAAACAAAAAGTTTAATTTGTAAAGGCTTTTATAACTCTTACTTTAAAAAAATAGAAATAATCTGATAGATATACCCATAAAAAACAATCGTCTGTCTATAAACAATAAGTAAGCAATGTTCGTTCGTTTAAGCTTTTGGTTTACCCAAACTTTTTGACAATCTCTCAACTAAGCGTAATGTCAAAAGAGCGAAATTAATCAAAATGGTATTATCTCTCTTCTTTCACCCTTTTACTCGACAGCTAGTCATACAGTTAAAAATCTACGTTAACTCGTTTGATTATTGAAATCTCACAATCAAAATGATTGCCAGAGGCTAACGTCCTACCAGCGGAAGTGACCGCATCCTCATTTTACATTGTTATTCCTTCAAAATTGTTAGGAAATTATGTTTAAAACTTTTACGTTTATAGAAAAAGTCTTTCATAAAACACTGGAATTCCAAATTTCGTAGTTATATAAAAATAGCTATTTTGTTGTAGTTATTTGGGACTGATTTCGAATGGAAGAAAAATATTTTCAAATTTTCAAATTATTTTCTATTTATACTTCGAATAAAAATGGTTAAATGTTAACTCTTGCACAATTTTTAAATAACCACAAACTTAAAACTGCTCTTAAATATTTGCTTTTCTCTTACTTTAATTACTCTGTGTTTTACTTTTCAAAATCTGAAACGTTTTTATTTTTATACTTTTGTATTGTTGTATCCTTTTTAAAGCATTTATTTTTTCTAAATTCAGCATTATTTTAGTAAAATGTTTATTTTCAAGCAGTTTATTATTTCAAAAAGTTATGAATTTAATGAAATATTGGTATATTTTCATCAATATTAAACAAATTATGCCTGTTTTTCAATTTTTTTTCAATAAATAATTTTTTCTTTACAAACGAAATATTATACAAAATTATAGTTTAAAGGAGATGAAACGTTAAAAGATTTACAGATTATGGGCATTGACAACTTACTGAACAACGAATTTTATAAATTGAACGCTCTAGCGCAACGGGGTAGAAACTATTATTTGCAGATGGTACGGTAATATTTATGTTTCAATAATTTGAGAAGCGATGTGAACAGACGATTTAAGCTAAGTTCTATTATCAGTTTTAAAAATAATATCTATCATTGCTAGTTTATAGCAGAATAAAAATTTGGGATTGATACTTTTGGTTGCTTGTTGATAAAATTAATGGGCGCTTGAATTCATATAAAATCTTTAGAAAAATCTAAAAGTATTTCTATCTAATCTAAATTTTTGGTGGATCGTTATATGTTGGGAAATATAAAATTAGATTGCTTCCGTAAATTTAGAATATTGCGGATTCCGGAGGGGTAGTGAGACATATCAATGTATTTCAAGTTTTAAATTTCGATTGCCACACCAAACAATACAGCAACTTCGAGAATTAAATCAAAAAATAAACTACGTGTATACCAAATAAACCAAATAGTGTAGACTTACGTCAATATATTTTTACAATATTTATATTAAAAGTTATATATACTAAATCAGTTTAGTGCACATAGCCTAAATATGGATAGATACAGCGTTCTTATCGAAAGACATTAAAATTTTTCTACTTTCTCCATATGTACCTACTTATGTATGTATAGGGAAAGTACTGTAATCCACTCAAAAATCGAAATTTTGGTATGAAAATGTTCATTATGATGTTCTGATAGTCGCTTATTACTTTTGGACCACTATATTTATATTTTTTTATTTATTCAATTATTTGATGATTTAAAAGTTAAAAATATTTTAGATTTATTTTTAAATTACATATAAAAAAATAATTCACGGATTAGTGGGATTTGAAATGAAATTTGAAATAAAAAAAAAATAAGCGCTTTGCATGGCTAACAGAAATAGTAATCTAATAGAGCAATATAACGAGTATAAACCGGGTGCATTAAAACATTCCAACCAAGTTTGCAAAGCTTTTGATGTGTGTTATTTAGCCAATTATGGCCGCATCTAGTCGATGACTTTCTTCAAATGGTCTAGTTGTTCAATATAAAGCCCAGAATTAAGTGTTTGGCCCGATAGGAGCAGCTCATAGTGAATAATTAACTTCCAATTCCACCGAACACACAACATAACCTTTCTGGTAATTAATATTGCCTTAGCCACCGTTTAGGTTGCTTAGGTGGCTATCGCCCACTATCATTTGCAAACAATACATCATCTATTTTGAAAACGGCTTTCTTTCATTGCGTTTTACCAATAAATCGCACATGAAAATGAGGTCCAGTAGGCTTTGTGTGGCACCAAAATATCCGGAAAAACTTAAATCAAAAGAAAACCCAAATCTGATAGAACTGGTTGAAATTAATAAACTCATAAGAAGAAATATTATAAAAGATATCCGAACATGCAACACAAAGATAATAGAAAAATTAATGATTGAAAAGAGAGGCCTCAAAGCTATAAGAAAGAAACTGTCACTGGGAAGAAAAGAAATAAATAAGATAAGAAATAAAAATGGAGACCTAATAACTGATTGAAAGATGATTGGGGTAGAAGTGGGAAAATACTAGCAGCAATTATAGCAGCAAAGCACAGGCGAGCCCAATCAAGCAATAGCATTACAATTAATAGACTTATGGTGTTAAAATTAGGATCAGAGAAAGTGCCCGATATCACAAGAGAAGAAATAGAAAATGCTCTATAAAACTCAAAAAATCATAAAGCACCAGGAAGCGATGGAGTTATCGCTAAAATGATAATTGAAGGTGAAAAATTGGTCTTGACGGAGCTGATGGAATTGTATAACGCTTGCTTGCAGGAACAGACAGTTCCAACATTATGGCAGGAATCAGAAGTGTTATTTCATAAAAAAGGCTATATATGTGACCTGGGCAACTATCGACCAATAAGCTTTGTCACAATTATACAAGCTGTTCACCAGAATAATAAGTAACAGAATAACGGCAAAAATTGACTTTTACTAACCGAGAGAGCAGGTCAGAATTCGAAGTGGATACAGGGACGTGCACAAGGGGGGAGGATGGGGGGAGCCTCCCCCTCCAATATTTTAAGGAATTGGCAAAATCATTTAATAGTTGGCCAAGTTGGCAAAAGCTCCTAAACCAAAAATAGGTTTTAATAAACTTTATCAACCCAAATCAATTAAAGTAAAAAAATTGAAAGAGGTGTAGTGGGACACTCGGTTGGAACGAAGTCCTTACGCCATATTATTTTCATAATTTAAAATCATTTTTTCGATTATATGTATATCGAAGAGAGGTGAGTATACCTTTTATCGGAAAACATAAAATCGTGGGCTTACAAGAAAAAGGCACTAAGTCAAAAATGATGGTTTTGAGTAATCTGTATTTTAAAGTTTGTATTTGCATTTGCATCAATGCTTTAGTGCTTTCTTACATTGCTATATTTCACAAAATGAATCAGATATGACTTACTGCGTTCTTGCAGTAAATGAAGATCATTAAAATTGAGATCTATAATAATGCACTAAAAAAAAATAAGTAAAATTTTGCATTAGTGTCTTTTTCTTGTAAGCCCATGAACTTATCTGTTTAATCAAATAATATAAAAATGATAAAATGTCAACTAAGGATTTCGAGCTATACAAAACATAGTATATTGCTGGCCGAGCATTGAAACGTTTATCAGAAAACATACAATTGTCTATTATGTCAAATATAAAATATTATATTGTTTAAATCACAAATCGTAACAGATAAGACGAATTAAAACAATGTCATTAGAGCAACCCTCTATAGTGAAATGTATTAAGTCGGTCAAATTTTTTTATAATACAAATGATTTGACATGCAGAATTTAGATTTTTCACAGATAAAAACAAAGCAATAAACCAATATGGCGGCGACTGGGTATAAAATGCGTGCCGATTTCTGCCGTTTTGGTCCTACCGTAAAAGTTTATTAACCGCGTTAAGGAACTTCGTTCCAAAAAAATTATTTAGCGACGACACTTTTAATATAAAAATAAAAAATTCAAAAAATAATCCATAAAAATATCTCTGCTATTGGGCAAGATAAGGTTTCTCTAACGGCAACGGTAAACCACGCTTTTGAAAATAAAATTTGTCAATGAATTTAACATTTGTTGAATAATTACAGGATTTTTGTTAGCCTTTTTGACAAAAAAAACCTTGAAAAAGTTGGCAATTTTTATTTATTCAGTTGGCAAATTGAAGATTGCTCCCCCCTCAAAAAAGTTTGCGGATCGCACGTACTATATCACATCCACTTGATATAGTACGTGCGATCACCTCCAGACGCTACGCTTATTACTGGAAAAAAGTAAAGAGTATATAATGCCAGATTTAACAGAATTAAACAAATCGTTAAAACAATAAGTTTTAACAGTAAAGTAAAGAAATGCAACACGTAGAAAAATTGTTACTATAAAAACCAAAGAGACATTAATTACCACTTGACAGGTTCGGATTAAAAATATGTTGTTTAGTTCTGTTAAATCTTGCATTTTACAAATACACACTAATATTCACAAAATCTACTTGAAATTTATTTTAAAGAGTATATATGTCCATTATACCTAAAATATGTTAATAAATAGTATAACAATTAAGAGAGGAATATGACAGGGTGAATATGACAATTTCAACGAAGCTCTTTATAACAGCGATGGAAAACGTTTTCAAAGACCTATGTAGATTGGCAAGAAAAAAAATATAGATGGGGAATACCTTAACCACCTTAGATTTGCAGATAATAATGAATGGAAGCAAACAAGAACTCCAGATAATGTTAGACGACTTCCAAAGAGCATCTAAACTGAGAACATTGCTAATAAACAAATCTAAAACAAAAGTTATGTCAAACGTAGGCAACCACGACGAGATCTGTAATAAGTTTGATGGCAACACCTTGGAAGTGTGCGGGAGTTTGTGTACTTGGGGAAAAGTATAACAACTGATGAGGACAACATGACACCTGAAATTACTCGAAGATGCAGGCTGGGATGTAGAGCTTTCGGGGGACTAAAGTTTATCTTAAAAATCCAAAATACCAATGTCACTTAGACGACGTGTATACGACCAATGCATCCTTCCTGTTGTAACATACGACTCAGAGACTTGGAGTTTAACGAAAGCCAATGCCAGGAAACTTAGTATTACACGAAGATCAATGGAGAAGCAATTGTTAAATGTAACCCTCAAAGATCATAAGAGAAATGAGTGGATCATACAAATTAGTATGTTACTTAGTTAGTCCTAGAATTGTTTGTTATAGTATTCCGTGCGTTTTACCATTGGGTATTTAGGATATGTAAGAAAACCCGTAAAAATAGGATACTCCTTTTGATATGGTAGTAGTGAATAATATTAGTATTTTCTTTAATATCGGTGAAGTACGTTGCATGTACATATAATCCTGTTTGAGATACTTTATATCTATTTATTTTATATATTTATCTATTTATTATATATGCATTTATATTTAATTATTACTTAATTATTATTGATATTTTGGGTTAGTTCTCTAGTAAAAAACTGTGTGGCTGCAATAATTTATATCTGAAATTCGCATACTTACGAATAAGAATAAGAACTGGTAACCACAAAATTATATAGAAATAAATGTAAAATAAATATTGACAAAAAACAATTTAAGAAATTATCATCCTAATTCTTAAATAAAATATTTAAAACCTTTACAAGTTCATTATTTATCAAATTTTTGAACGGTATTAAATTTTAACAAAAAGTTGAAATTTTAATCAATAAAATTAATTAAAATTGTAACAATGGTATCAAGTTTACAAGTAATTTATTTATAAAGTAAGATTTGCGAAAGAGAAATTTTATCATTTATCAATTTTATAAATTCTTGTTGTACAGAAGATAATAGGAAGTTTAAAATTTCAACTGGAATGGGTATAAACGATTATGACTCTTTGTAATTCTGTATTTGTTCAAGTTTTCATGCCTAGCTTTTCTGGTATAAAATAAATCGTATTGTAGAAATATTTAAAATATTATGTGCAAACATCCTAATAATACAGCTTCTGCTGTACTGGACCGGAGGCGATCGTCAGCATTCCAATATGAAAGCTCAATAATATTTAACAGCCAAAGCTATTGTTTCCGATTAAAATTATTTTATTAGAAGCTATTGGATAGTAGTTTAAAAGATCATAATAATTTTTTCTTATAGTTTACAATTTGCTTAAATGCAATAAAAATTTGCAGCGTTTTTTTTTTATTCTTAATCGATATAAAAATATTAGATTACTTTTTTTTTATTGTGGAAATAGCTTTCGGGCGAAATCAAGTGCAGAACCTTTATAATTTAACATAGATGAGTTATTTGATCAGGCCATTTGCACTTGTAATCCGATGTTTAACTGTAGATTAATTCTGTCCTCGACCTAATTACTTCATAAGGTTCACTAATAGGTCCTACTTAATATCAGTTAAACATAACAATAAGGACCCTTTCAAGAAATTAATATTGCGATATTGATTTGTTTATTACAGAAAAAATGCCTTTTGGTAAGATTCGACAATCATTTATATGAAGCGATAAAATTTTGTGGTTTTTTTTATGAGTGTTCACGTTACATACAAAGTTTTATAAATAATTCAGTTTGCGTTTTTGGTTTTAGAAAAGTTCTTCGACGTTACGTCGGTATTTCAATTGGAAACATTACAAATTACGTAATACATACATCTATACATTATACATATATTTTCAAGTTATGCAAATCTAGGACAAGAAAATTGTCATAACAGTTTTCAGAACTAAAATCCAACAATTTCGAAATCATCACCAAATGCATAATTATTTATAAATGCTTTAATTATTTACAACTTATTCCATTATTACAAATTTAATAATTATTTTTGTCTTCAGTCGTATGGCTTTCAATAAAAGCGTATTCACCCATTCTTTCTTATTTCTGTTCAGTATATTCATTATACTGTTTACAAAGTACAAACTATGTTGTTTAACGCGATCTCTTAACCACGGCTAGCGTAATATACTTTTTTTGAAAAGGGCTTTAGTTTACCATTGCTTGTTAAGGAACGACGGTCATAATAATGTTTTCAAGTTTCTTTCCAATTAATTGAAAGAGAAACATTTCTGTATTTTATTAATTTATTTATAAAACATCAATCAAAAGAATAAAACTTGGAAAGAATTGTGCTGGAACCAAGCCTAGTTTCTGAATTTTTCTATACCAGGTTTGGCTCAAGTGAAATCGATAATAGTTGCTATTTTTGACCGGAAATCTAATTGATATTAAAAACAAAAAATGGTACATATTAATGTCAAAATTGACTACATTTTTGATAAATTAAAATATGTGAGTGGCAGTAGTCGCGGGATCTATCTTTTAGATAGATACTTCTTTTATTAACCCTCCCAAGGTATTTGTTGACATTAATCAGTAGCAATCAGCCTTCTGTTCAGGAAGCAAATATTGATAATTAAACAAAAAATTTGAGTTTTGACATTACTTTAACGAGATGCGTTTCAACCGTTAGAACGTTAGCAATTATGATTGGTATTTTATTTGGTATATTATTTACGTTGTTGCTCCATAGAAACTATGGCAATCATGAAACAAATGTCAACGCGCCTTAAGCTAATATAAAAGACAATGTTGAGAAATATGTTGGAACTTTCCCTAAGGATTATAAAATGTAACCAACAGATTAAAATAAAAACGGGAGTTGTGGATGTAATTGAATTAATGACGATAGCAGACCCGGATTGGGCCAGAAGGCTTGTAGGCAAAACTTATTAAGCTACTACTCAGATTGGCTGGTTATCCAGGAATATGAACATGAAAATATACGCAACATATAAATTTTTATTGAAAGGCGATTTCATGAAATGAATTTCATATAATTTCTATTTTGAAATTCCTAAGCAAGCTCTACTTGGGTATTTCAATTCAGTTAATGCTGTGTTTTTGTTTACTTTTTAAAACTTTAATTGTTACATTGCCTTGTTTATGCAATGTTTGATCATTTTTTGATAAAAGTAATTTAATCTTGTAGTTACATTTTCATCGTTAAATTAAATTTGTATACCTGAACTTTACAATTATCTTACGAGTTTCATTTAATTAAGATATTCTTAAAATTTCTTTTAAATCTTAACACATTTTATAATCATAATATCTCCTGTTAGATGGTTTTTGTTCGATTATTGTAGTAGATAGCATACTTATTTACTTAGAAAAATTTTTTTATACAATTTGTAAAGGTGTTTTGCCGCTATACGAATAATAATGGAGAAAATAATTATGGTTGCTTCGACTTTTATAAAAAGCTCTACAGGAAAAATCGACATGGAACTTCCTGTAGAGGTTCTACCGTAGGCGTACAGCTTATTTACATTTTGTTTGTATTTTGTATTATTTATAAAACTAATTGTTTTAGTTTCAGTATGGCATATTATAAACTTTCTATTTTCAGTTATAAAATATAATAGGAGAAATAAATTATAAAATAAAAAAATTTGGTAAATCAATTACCAAAGCCGGATTATGTGAGGCCCGGGGCTAATTTTTTTTGGAGGCCCCATGGTCTTGTATGTTTTAACAAAATGCGCCGCAGGCGAAAGTTTTTGATTATTCAAGGTCAACCACGCTTAGATCAAATGTCAAATATTTGAAAAGATAATAATTTTTATACCTAATTGATTATAGTTTTATATTATAAAACATAGGAGGTATACATACACAGTTTAAAAACATTTTTTTCTATTTTACATCTAAAACAAAGTTATTTCGAAACCCAGTCGCGTATTGAAATGGACAATATTTGGAAACGAAATTTTTTGTTTTAAAATATTGGTAACTAAACGTCAGTGAAAATTAAAACCAATGATGTCCCTATAAATAATATTATAAACCTATAAATTGATGCAAAATAATGTTAATTGTCTATAAAATAATTAATAATAATAAAGAAAATTGTAAACTACAAGTATAATTTCGTTTATTTAAACTTTTATGCGATCTCCTAACCTGTAAATTTTTTGTTACCAACTATCACAAAAATCCAAAAAAAATTTCAAATTTACTATTATTTAATAAAATGGTATAAGAAACTCGTTTTATAAGACGTTTTATCGCACTTATCCTTTAGAAAACTCTCCGCTACTCGGCTCGTTTTCTAAACGGATTGCGTGCGTTAAAAACGTCACTTATAAAACTAGTTTTTTAATATACTATTTTCTTACTGTAAGATGCACAATTTTAGTTATCAAATGATCAAAATTTGTTTGTCGAAGTAGATAACTTTCAATACTCATTAAAGTTAGCGAACTTTACAAAACTTAAACTTTATCAAAATTAATTTAATTTATTTTATCTGTGCTAATTAAAATTTTGTTGCTTCAATTTTTTTGAAGCCCCTAGAATGTGGTGGCCCGGGGCTGCAGCCCCCTTAGCCCCCCCTCTTAATACGGCTTTGTCAATTACCCCTCCCCTTTGAACCGAGATCTGGATCAAGGCGTGTGTAAGCGGACTAAGTAGCCGCGTGGGATTTTGGGATACCATAGTGCCCCAAATTTTGTAATTTCTTGTAACTTGTATTTATAAATTTTTAAGTAAAAATTTTTAAATATTTTTAAATTTTTAAAATTTTTTAATTTTTAAATTTTTACTTATAAATTTTTGAAGCAATTAAGAACATAAAGCAAACTTCGTAGTAAAATACATTATTATTTAAATAGAAATATTTAGAAAAACTGTTATTTTGTCGCTAATATTTTGTTAATCGAATAAATATAACTGAACTAGAAATATAAAATTTTTAAATGTTGTGTTGTGTTTTGCATGCTGATTAATCTCAATAAGATAAGAACGTTTCATCTCGTACTTTTCTGAAAAAAGATTTATGAAATAAATAAAAAGCGTCATGATTAAAATTATTTACGCATGTATCTCACATTATAGTTAAATTTTACATTTTCTGTATTATTTAGAATTTTTCTATTCTTCTAAGTTCCTTTGTAAATTGTTATTTTAATATTACATTATTTTAGTCGGAAAGGTTTCACGACAATTTTCGGTTGTTGGGTGCTTCAAACTCCCGCATTATAATATCTATTATTTGAATTCGGTAGTATTGGGGGAGATTTATTTTAGAAATACAGTAGGCGCTTGGTTAATTGAACTGTTAACAATAATGTTTTTAATGGTTCTCATAATATTTTGTGTTAGTATATACGTAATTTCTTAATATTGATTATTCGGTTGTTAATACTTTTTTATTTTTTTCTGTTAACGGAAGTAATTGAGAAACCTATTTACACGATAGTAATGCTATTTATTGCTGTCAAAAATTTAGTTGGTAAGAACTTTTGAATTTGAAATTAAGAATTCGTCTAACGTAATCACAAAAACTTTTCAAGTTTAATAGAGTTTAGTTTCATTTAAATTTTAATTACGTTTCCTTTTCAAGTTGTCTTTTAACTCGATGATTTATGATATTTTGACAATTGGAAACATTTGATTTTTGTCTGTATATTGAGTTTTCACAATTTATTTGTATGATTTGTCTAGATAATTATTATAATTAACGGTGTACATCTGTATTATTACGTTTGAGGGAGGAGAGTAAAATAGTATAATTGGAGGTATCCAGTGCCGGATTAAGCCAGCGCGGGGGGCCCGTAGCAAATATTACCGAAGGTGTCCTAGGTTTTGCATGATTTAATTTCTATAGAATTCTTTTATTTCTATGTATTTGATTCCAGATTGGCAAATATATTTTCGTTCAACGACATTCTGATCCATATTTAACTTTCGATGCTGAATAATATTTTAAATAAAGATAAAAAGTTTATCGCAATCTTGCCGGTATAAATTTAAAAATTTTAAAAAAACACAATTAAGTCGCTCTTCTTTAATTGTGTATTTTTAAACTTTTAAATATTTTAAATATTTCATAATATGATATAGACTATAGGCGAATATCGATTCAATAAAATCAAAAAAAATTTAACACTGGGTATTTAATATAGACGCTTTAAAGCAAAATTGCATTTTAGGTTTTGCCTTCTTTTTTGACGGAGATTACATTGTGAAGATATATGTGCATTACTTTATAAGTTTTCATGTATTGTCTACACCTACAGGGTGTTCAACATACACCAACATATATATCATTCTATAAATCTTTGAAATTGTTTTTTAAATTTGGGATGACAGTAATTTATTAAAACAATATGAAAATGTAACATTTATTTGATAGTGAAATAACATTTTATTCAACCGAATATGAACTCCGTAAAATATAGTTTAAAAATCACCGAATTAAAGTTATTTTGCTTTCTCGCTACCTGCCTACCTACTTGTTTATGTAACAAATATATGAAATATAAATACATCTTACATCCATGAATATTCGATTTACAGTTGTCAATTCAATGCATTTATTATATACTAAATCTGACTCGCATTTCTCATATGTACAAAATCGCACGAGTAAGTTTCAAATAAAATGTGAACCAGTACAGATAGAGCACTCAAAATGTATACAAACGTTTCAAACAATTTTATGACATCCCCAATGACTTTCTTGCTTTCTTAGTATTCTGCATATTAAAAAACCTATAAAGTCAGCTAAATCTTATCATATAAATAGATATAATTAATATTTTATACTATTAATTTGTACAATAGTAGTGCAAGTGGCTTTTATTTATTTCGATTTCTTTCTTTAGTTTTCAGTACTTCAACTACAAGAGCGGAAGTCTTTGACTAATGGTTTCTAGAATGAATAATTTAAACTAACATTTTTCATGCAAGATTATATACAATTCTCTTTTCCTAATTACAATTTTTTAGAAAAATATTTATCATTTATCAAATATTCCTTTTCAATTTATACAAAGTTATTCCATCAAAATCAAAATTTGTCCGTTGTTATTCAAAATTAAGATTAATTTAAGAAAAAATTATTAAAACTTCACATGTTTTACTTAAAAGTTGTAAGCAACCGCAACATGATTATTAGTTTACCTTATCTGGAAGAGTTTACTGCAATGAGGAATTGTTATTTAATAATTGAAATTATATATACTATTTGCCCCACACTACCCTTAAAGGCCATAGTGTAATGTCGAGTATGTTGCATGTTTTGATGTTTCACAATCATAAGAAGATTAATAACGCAAGAAGTGACAGATATAGTCTTATTGTGAGTGATGCCAAGAAGTAAATTTAGTTTAGAAATTATATAGCAATTTATTACATCCCTCTAGGATTAGTTTATAACTAATGTCATATTTAGATTGTTATTTGTTTCAAAGCTTAATTATATTAGTGCGCTCTGCATGGTTGCTTTATTGCTGCATTTAACTTTCGGATTTTTACATTTCGATAATAACAAACATTGTTTTATTCAGTTTTAAGTTGATGCTAATAGAAACATAAAGCTCATAATATATATCTGTTTGAAAACTTTAATGCTCTATTTTTATTAAATTTGAGTTGTTTTGGTGGTCGCAAAATGGATATGAGCAGAGAGTGAGATACAAACGTATGTATTTGATTAAAATTTTGGTTTACTTATTTAGAAGTAAATTTCGACAACAATACCACGTTCCAAAAAAAAGGCGGCAAAAAATGTATAAAACTTTTATTGAAAAATAGTTAAAATAGAGAGTAAATATGAAAGAATGGAGAGAATTTAATAAGGAATATGAATGAAAGCATTAAAGTGAAAATTATTACAAAAATATTTTAATAATAAGGAAAATACAATTATTCCATATGAAAGGCAGTATTTGTAAGGTTTGAAATGTGATATAATAATGATTGATTAAAATTTAAGTTAAATAAATTAAAATTATTGATTTTGAAAGAACTGTAAATAGAATCATGATTGCATTCTTTTCAAGTTTTAAATAGAAATTTCTATAAATAAGATTGTTTGAATTTGAAGTGACTTTGAAACTTTAATTTAAAGCCTTGACTTGTAATCAGATTTTTAATGAGTTAGTTAAGCTTAAGTTCATTAATAGATATCAATTTTTCTATTGGAAGAAAGCTACCGGTATCTCCCATAGAGCTTACAGTTTATCTAAAACTCATAAGGATATTCTCACTTTGAAATCTATTATTTCTGATCTGCATTTCGTCAGTTCTTTAAAAATGTTTTCCCTGTTTACCAATGCTTCAGTGCAACTAATCATCGATCATATTGATAATGAAATTTTCAAACTACAAAATTATTTGAATTTTCTTGGTGAATTTAATATTGAACGCCGATGGTCTAGCGAATCGTCAAAGTAAGATTACTTATTTAATTTGCATAAAAGCGTTTATGTCATATGCCAACGGTACCTTATAA
The DNA here is from genome assembly GCA_947369205.1 of Cantharis rufa. Classification (NCBI taxonomy): domain Eukaryota; kingdom Metazoa; phylum Arthropoda; class Insecta; order Coleoptera; family Cantharidae; genus Cantharis; species Cantharis rufa. Next base: position 13,785,944 of record OX376309.1, on the reverse strand, counting down.
GCATCTAAATTTTTTATTATTTATTAAATATTTTAGTAATACACCAATATATCTGCAGTATGCGCTAGTTGCATAGCTAAAGTATCAACGCCCAGTCGACCAACTAAAACGTAACTGGAATAGCCGAGCTAGTCTGAGCGTAAATGACAGTTTAGTAAACTATAGAAATAGCGATTCGTTGGGCACTTAAAGTGATACAGCCATGTCTGTTAACTTAAACGTCCCTGGGATTCCCAAGTGTAAATCTTAGTTTTTAGTATATCTTTAAATGACTATATTAAAAAGATTTCTTTATCTTAACCCTTTCAGTCACCATGGTCGTTAAAACGAACATGAACTTCTGATAACTACCAATATTAACTAAATACATTTTAATCGGTTTGATCATCACTATCGTCTAAGAGAACATGTATTAAATTATATGTCTATATAGAAATGTCTCCCAAAAAAACCAAAAACGGAAACAAGGGCCATAAATGAAATTCGATTTGATGAAACAGATCATTTGCCTTTATTCGATAAAAGTAAAGACGGTATAAGATGTAAAAATGGCACCTGCTTTGCGCATTTGTGTATTACACATAATCGAAATTGTTTTCAAGTTTTTCATACAAAATAAATCTTTTCTTGGTTTAACTTTTTTTTTAAATTTACCCTGATTTGCCCTGATTCATTCTAACGAACATTTTTTTTTTTAAGTTTGGGCCGTAAAACCTTGAAATGTATTTCAAAAATTTTTAAATAAATCATTTATGCTCTGTTCTTAGTTTCAAAATTTTAACTTCAATAACAAAAACTCGTGACTGAAAGGGTTAATTATATCAATATAATAATAGTAATATTGAATAACTAACAGTTATTTAATTACTATATATATGCGGTAAAAGAAGTGAGCCGGTTATGAAAATTTTGAAAATTAATTCGAAGAAAGTCAATACTTAATATCGTAAAACATCATTTTGCTTTGTTTGATGTTAATTAAAAAATTATTTTTTTTGGGCTTACACCATACTAATTTTTACCAGCTCAATTATACAAAAGTTTTTCTTATTGAGATTACTGATGTTAACGTGAAATTTCTAAAATTTATTTGGAATTAAAGTGAATTTTTGAACAAATATCCGATAATGAAAAATACGATGTATGGAACTGAATAAAATTTTTCATTTACCGTAACTGAATATTTTCTGTTTTTTACATAAAAATAATAAATAAATGTAGTACCTGTGACATTTTGAATTTGTACGTATCCAGTGATGTATTATTATAACTTTTGAAAAAAGTGTTTTATGTATGTAAAATAAGTTTATATTCTTAAAATGTGTCTTTATGATTTCGATGTTTTCCTAAAATTTTCTTAACACAGTCAACAAAAGCAAATATTTTTATTCGCATGGCTTCATGTTAAACAATTTTCACTGTACAACATAATGTTTTATCTTACCGTAATCTACAGACATTTTTTCAATCACTAAAGCTTACATTTTAGTTTATATGTATATTATAAAAATATCGACAAAAAATGACACAGATTTTAAAATGCATTTAAGATATATTCAGTAGTGAAAAGGTATGTACGAGTCCTAAAATAATATTAATATAACTTTCGTTAGCCTCAATTTGAATAAATATTTTTCCTATGAAATTTAAAATTTCGATAAAATGTTACAAAAATGTTTTCTATATATTTATTTCTTTGAATACTAATTTTGGCAAGAATTTCACTTAATATTATTGAAAAATAATAAGCTAAATATAAAAATTTGGTTTTAAAAATAAAAATTTGGTTTAATAACATCAACTATATTTATTACATTTTAGTAGCAAACTTTTTGAAACCACGTTTTTTCCCTTTATTTATTAGTACAAAGGGAATAATTAGCTGCTTCTATGTTCTGGAGATCATTTAATTAAGTCTAACTTAATTTTATTATGTATTTCATTATCTTCAATTAGATTTAATTTATTAGACATAGAAATTAAGACTATCATTGTGAATTTAAAAAAAATGCACGCATTGTAGTTAATAAATTAGTTGATGCTGAACTCTGTTTACAAATTAATAAGAAAGATAATATAAAGTTTTTGTATGTACTTTTTATTTTAATTGATGATGTGCCATTAGGTTTCTTCTGACTTCCAAATATTTTATTTAAAAATTAATTTTGGCATAAATTTATATAAATAAAAATGTGTTTACAAATATTTAAAATTGGTATGTATCTACTTTATTTTATTTTACACAAAAAAGTAGAGTTGATTATTTTGATTTTGAAGCTATAATTTGTCCAACTGATGCTACATAATTTTTGCGCCGAGTTTGTTTTAACTAGAAAAAGTTCCATTGTTTCTGTTTAAATCAAAACTAAACCCAACTAAAATTGAAATGGTAATTTTTGTAAATTGTAAGCAAGGACAAAAAATTTAGGTTAAAAGTATTGATTTACTTAATGACACGTTTTGCTTTAACTAAAAGATTGGCCATTTCGATAAGTTCAAGGTAAAATTACACTTGAAAATAATAACAAAACATTAGTATGCAAAGGTAATTAACTAAAAAATTCCTGAGTATTTCATATTATACTAATAAAAATATTACAGAAACTATAAAGTAACACGTAAAACTAAAGCTATAAAAAATTATAGTAAAACGTTTCACATGTTACCAGCGTTTGTCTTGTGGATCTCTGCTGTTATTGACTGCTAATGGTAAAGCGTTTCTTTGTTGAAAGTTGTAGGAGAGATTTTGCTTTTACTATTTATAGACGCTTAAAAATTGCCAAACTACAAAAAGTTATGTGGTAATGTATATAATTAGAAATTTATCAAAAAATATTAAAACGAAAATATGAAAAAGTTTTTATATTACTTAATATTATATTATATTATTCTATTTATAATTCCTTCCGTAATCTGATTGGTTGTAACCGAAAAACTCTAAAAATCCTCCGGTTAACACAATGCCTGCCGGTAGCTCTGTTGGTAAATTGGAGAGCGAGTCGTAGGTTCTATCATATATTAAGTAACAAAAAAAATTAAGTTTATTCCAACTAAAAAAAGGTAAAATGGTTGCCAAAAACAAAAATTTGGTCTAATCAAAAATAACAGTAAAAGTTACCCAATTCGCTAATAGCTATTCGCCTATGGTTTTCATTTATCATTTGACAAAAAAAATTAAATGTAGGCAAACAAAAATGCAAGTTAGGTCGAATTTTATATGTGAAAAACAATTTCAGTTTTGTATAAACTTTGATTTATGAGTGTAGTAAATATTATGTTGTCTTTTTTTTTCCTGCAGATGACCTGACAACTTGATAATCACGTGTATTGGAACCAACTAGTTTTCTTGTAAAAATAATAATTTTAAGTATACGACCATTCTTCATTCAAAAATTCTTGAATCGGTATAATTGAATTGTTGTGGATTTTCAATACTGACAATTTAGAAACCTGGTTGTGAAAATAATGTAACTCCAAAAGCATCAATGGTTGCTCCAACAAAAACCATCAAACAAAAGTAAGACGAATAAGGATATACTATGGGACTTTCCAACAAGTTATGAGCCACTCCAATTTTATGTCTTTAAGCTGAATATAATAACTAAATGATGATTCACATTTCCATAAAATAAAAACTCAATCGAGAACCTGAAAGGGAAGCAAGTGACTAACCAGCAAAACAAAGCACTGAGTGATTAATTACCTGATGTTCGGTTCTCTGGAATATATCTAAAGTTAACTATTGTTTTCCAAAAATTAGTGCTGGTTAACTCAACGAAGAATAGACGGAAAGTGAAGTCTACGACTTCCCTGCTATCGCTAAGTCGCGCGCTTGCTCAATTGACACCAAGATAGTTATTAAATCAATTTATATACAAGGCGGTGTAAAAATAATTGTTACATGGTTCATTATAAGTTTCATATGTAAATAATCGGGAGGTTACGGAAGAGTGACAACCTTAGCATACATTAACCACGAGATTCAAAATTGCGGGTCACCTAGTGACCCATTTGATAATTTCTAAAATTAAATATAAAGACGCATCTCCACTTAACCGGCTTAGGCCGGGCGGCCTAATAAATCATAAATATTTAGGTGTGCGGCCAATGTTAAAGCATACACAAGAACAGTTTTTGTGTAGGCTTTAACATTTTTCTTTAAAATTTCAGTACCAACTTGAGTTTTGTTGGCGCGAACAAAGAAAATTCAAAATATTTTCAATAATAAATTATTTACAAAATTAAAACAAAATTTAAAATCAATCAATTATTAAAACTATAAGTTTTCAAAATATGATTTTGCAACACGACAATATTATGTAGATCACAAATATTGATACAGATGATTACTACTTGAACATGTAGATCAATCTTTAACTAAATTAAGAAAAAAGAATTCATTAAAATCGTATATTTCATAAAGACATTAAGAGTTACTAAAAATTGAGTAAAAATTCCAAACAAGTGGAATTCTAAAAAATTTAATAATTTATAGTAAATTCCAGTAAAAGAATTGTAGGGATTTTTAAGGAGTATTAGGAATTTAAAAAAAATTCCAAACAAATGTAATTTTAATCTTTTTTAATGATTTGCAATAAATTCCAAAGATGTTTATTACAAAAAAAGAATTCCAAAGATTTTTATTACAAAAAAAGAATTACAAACAAAGTTATACAAAATACTTGAAATATTTATCTCTTGGATTCACCAAATATTTTATTTACTGAACATATTTGTTTATATATCGTCGGCTTGGAGCAAAAACAAGATAACTTCATTTTTGGACAAAATGAGTTATCTACACGATTGGATACGAATCATACTCAACTACGTTCTGGCAAAATCAGATAATTGTACTAACACTAATAAAATTTTTATTAAGATATTTAGTTTTGAATTTGTATACTTTTACATTGTCAACTCAACATTCAAGTCATTTTGGAGTTATCTTGTTTTTGCTCCAAGCCGACGATATGATATATTTGTTTACTCAAATTTATTCTTGCCCATATTTAATCTTCCAACATTTTCATATTTGAATTTATTTCTAAGACTTCGTAAATTATCGTTGTATTTGTGCATTTCAAATGTATTTCGATTGATTAATGGACCGGGTTTATCTGCAAGCGTTCGTTTTCTCCAGGTTATTAACAATTTTTTAAATTTATTGTAAATTACTATAAAATACATCAAAATAATCACAGTTCTAAACACAGTATAAAATTAGAAATCAAAACTTCCGAATTATTTTTCTTATTTGGTGAAAATAAAAAATATTTGAGTAATACACTTGTATAAATTAATTTATCATAATTTATTACATATTTTAAACATTATTACCGTATTAATTTTTGGAGATTCGCTAATCTAAAATGAGACATCTGATTAATATTATATGTGCAAGTCAGTCAAAACCGTTCTACAAACGATCACCGAATTGGCTGGAACGCCGAATAGATCGTCCGAAAAACCATCCGTTGTCGGTTAGAATGCTCTTTATGTAAATTGCGCATGAGCGTTACCGTACTTAAACGGTTTATTGGCTTGTTGGAACAAACTTAATCGGTTATTTTAAATGTACGAATACCTACACACCGATTTTTGGGTCGCAGTCCCTCACAACAACCGTGAATACGCCTTATCAGATATGAAAATGAATTTTTTATGTTTGATGAATTTTTCTACCACTTTATGTTTTGCCTATGGAGGGTAGAGGTAAGGAGGACAATCTCATATGGCTCTTTTATTCTAAAAGTGGCCACTGAAAAGCACTAAATAAGGTTTCAGAAAACGGCCAGAATGGCGCTGGCGTACCGAGAGGGTATGGTTTGAACTATGAAAGGTAGATGACTCTATATTGCATTAGCTGAGAATTAAACTTGAATAATAAATATTATAAACTCCTCGCTTGACATAAAAAGTTCCATTTATCAAGATTGTGTAAAAAGCAATAAATTAAAATACTACAAAATTGTTTATAAAAATTTAATAAAATATAAATTGAACATTTTTATTAATCTTTCAAACCCTGGCCTGGAAAAAAGACAATGACGGCGATATGTTCCATAGTTCAAAAACCATACCCTCTTGGTACACCAGCGCCATTCTGGACACTTTCTGAAACGTTAATTACTACTATTTGAAGGACACTTTTTGTACACAGAGATTGTCCTCCTTACCCCTACCCTCCATAGTTTTGCCGTACTAGTTGGGGTCTAAACGTCACTAGGATTTACAATTTTGATGTGATAAATGTACGAAAATGTGTATTATCAATACAATTTCGGACTTTTACCATTCCATAACGGTCAATCATAGGATTTACTGGTTCGTGTTGGTAAATCTACAAATTTTAGGGTGGTTTTAGGTGATTTAGGGTGGGCGGTGTTTAGGCTTTTACAGCAACATATCTATTGTTAAGTTTTATACCTATTTTAACTTTGTAACTTTTGTGTTCTGTGATCAGAAAAACTACTCTTTTCGTTTTATATTCTATTTGATAGTAGTTTTGATGAAGAATATGTCCGTCCCGATGTAAGTTATGTTAATTTTTGTTGTTGCAATCATTTTGTCTTTAAATTCAAACTTTTGCTTTAGATAACTTTGCGCGTTTCTAAGTAGTGGATATCGAAAAGACTCTCAGATATAAAAGAAAGGAGGGAATGAAACACTCATGCTGATCATCAAGCAGTAGCGTCTGATCTGATTAGAGCCATTTAGAAAATATAATTTGGGCTCAATAAAAATGACTATTCAAAAATGTTGGGCAGCTCTTGAATTGGCAACGGGAATTTTAAGACGACAAGAAATGACTGCAACTAAGGTTTCGGTAATGAAGTTGTTACTGTTTAAAATGGTTTTCCTGATGACGTGTGACTCTTCTATTAATTAAATCAAGAATCTTTTGGATCTTCCGAATCTTTCATGACGAGATTAATTATATTTTGAATCTGTGTCATCTGTTGATTGTGTTTGAGTGTCATTGCCTGTTTCATTTGGACGTTTGGTTCGTTTGTTTTTGTATTTATTTGTTTATTATCGAGTTTATAGGACGTAGGGTACGTCCTTAACTCTCTTAATATTGAATAATAATAATAATACTCTTCATTCTCATAAACACGCTCAGCAATCATCGTGTTTTAACTGTCAATTGCTACCTATTGAGATATAATTGATAGCTTTCGTGCTGATATAGTGATAGTTGTTTATTATTTTTTGTAAAGAGATTATTTATAAGTTTTTAGTTTACTATTTACTATACGAGTATCTATTATATGAAATTTTATTTAAAAATGAATAATTAAATGTTACTAAATAAACAATAACAATACAATTAATTTCGGTATAAATATTATATATTTTATTTCAATTGGATAGAAATTATACATTACATCAATGGATAAAATTGTATAAACTATAAAATCATGTTTTGCAAATATTTAATATTATATAGTACATTTATAAACTATACAATGATTGAAATTTCAAACTCGTGTCATGTAGGCCTGCCACAACCTCCCAACAAAAATGGTTATAACGGGTTTATTGAAAGAAACGTGACGAGCCACAAAAGAAAGATAAAATTTTGCTAAACTTTCAAGGTCAGCGTAAATAGAACGGCACGTTTTTGCACGTACAGTTATTATGGAAATGCTGTTTTATTTCGTGCTGTTGATGCGTACGTAGAAGTTTGTATTTATTAATGGTGTTTTGCGTATAAACTGACTTTTCGATTGCTTCTGAAATGTGTTAAATTTGTATAGCTGTACGGATATCCACAAAAATTTAATCTGGACAGAATACATAACATAAATAAGAAAAAATAAAGATAAACTGCAGATGTTATTGCATTGGAAGGAAAGAACGCAGAAGGGCGTGTATACAGGAAACGAAAATATATATAACAAACGCTGTAAAATTAAGTGAAAAGTCGTTTAAATCAGCAGTAACATTTTTGCAAATTGAAAAATTTTGTAAAACGTTTAGGGGTATTTGTAGATCTATTTAGTGTTTAATGTGTTAAAGTATAAGTGGGATTTCGAGTGTGTATCCACGTATTCGAGTCGATGTTTTTCTTCTACAGTCATTGGTTTGATTTTCCGAATTTATTTTTTTACTTTGCATTTAAATCTATCAATAGAATCAAGTTGTTAAATATATCAGTGGGATATAATGGGATAACGCACTACTATTATAATACAAGAATATTGATATTATTCTTTTATGAATTTTAATAGTATTTTTAAACCGTTATTTTTGCAAAATAAATTATGATACTTCAGATAATTTCTAAATTGGAATTTGTGGGGTAAATTTATACAAAATTTTAAATTAAAGTATGATAACTCGGTTTCATAAACCACAAAGTATGCAGTACGCTCAATACATAACAATATACCTATTTCATATTATGATGCATACCTAGTAAGTAATATAGTTACAATATCATTCTATAATATCAAAAATAATAATACACAATTTGAATAAATAGTAACATTGCATTTCATAAACTACCGGATTTATATTATTTAAGAAGCCATATACTATTAAAGTTTGATTCTTTAAAAATTCTAGCAAATAAATGTCAAACGAGATTCTAGAATTTATCTGGTAGGTAGTTCAGATTTCCGATCAAGAAACACCCGTAGAGGAAATGAGGTAATTTAATAAGGACAAATCGATAATTATACGTTTTATATTTTACAGCGCCTAGTTTGTTTTTTATTGCCGCCTTTTTTAATTAACCTTAAAAGTATCCAGCCCCTATAAAATATATAACAAACACGATATAATCAAAAATAATAAAAATATAACATTGTTTAAGCAAGTCGTGCGTGTAGGTAAGAAATATTTGTTTGAATTTATTATCCCTAATAGGCAATTAGTTAGTAGGTATTAGCGGTTGCCTTTTTTCTTATTATATAATAACATTTTATAAAACCCTATTTACGAGTACACTTCCTGCTACTAGCCATAATTTTTGTAAAACATATTATGATTGACAATATTTTAGCAGCAAAGTAATTTAATTGACCACAGTGGGGGTTGTTCTTACTATTGGTTAGGTATTCAGTTAAAATTCCAAGATCGAATACCGGCCTTGGAGTAAATTTTACTCAGCTATTCGCTGAACGACAACACTTGGCGGTTACACTCTACAGTGTGTCTAGAATAAGAATGCACAACAAGGATAACTCACAAACGGTAAAAAATACGGATATAACTAAAGCAAGAATGAGGTTGCATACCAATTTTTAATAAGTTTTCCACATACGAGTGGCCCAATCGAGATTTTCCAGCCGTAATAACTCGAAAATTGGTTGCGAATGTATACCCAAGTTTTCCTACATTTAATGCTAGGGACTCATGTATTGCTAATATTTTTGTTTCGTTTTAATTCACCCATCGCTCCTATAGCACATCTAAAGATTTAATCGTAATAATAAATTGATTTTACGAAAACAGCTTAAACAAAGCATTCTTGGTTTGTTTTTAGTTGATCTATAATAAAATAATAGCAATATAACTGGGAATAATACAATTAATGTCCGACGTTTCAGATATTTTATTGACTCATTATCAAGTGTATAAAATAAGACAGTTAACAAAAAAAAATAAGTGAATATAATGAAATTTGCTTTATACATATTGCTTTCTTTCAAAATCCTCCATAATAATCAGTACTCAAGATTTTGTATTTTTTTGGTAAAAATTAATTTGTTAGAGATTTTGTAAATATCTAAAAATTTTTGGTTTTTCCGCAAACTATAGTTGAGCTGGAAACAACTAGGCGGGAAAATCAGGCTTTTATCGTTGTCTCAAATTTTTGTTAAGGTTGGTTTAAGATTTTGTATTTTGACGAATAAACTTGAATTAATTTAGAAAGACTGATATTTTATTATTTTGAATTCAAAAATTGTTCAAATTTTGTATAAATTTTGAATAAATTCATATTAATTAGATAATTTTGAGATTAAGAGAGAAATTTTCATTTTCATAAAGATCTAATAACCGAAAAATCTCTGTGCAACAAATTACTGCTCGATAAGATCGAGACAATCGAAGAATCGCGTAGACGCGAAATTAACAGTGGGCTCCCTGCCTTAAATGAAATCTTAGATCGGCAACCGTCATTACAGACAAACAAAACTAACGAAGATAACCTTAAAACTAGTAATAATAAACTGTGTAATAAACGAAAGGATGGGAAAGTAATGGTTTCACCGAAGAACAATGATGTGACAATAAGAACTAAATCTACTGATGTTAAAGCTACCGCTTTACCCATATATAGCGTCAATAGTGAACAAGTTGCGAATGGTATAAAGGAAGCCCTTATTCAAGTTGGTAAAAATGGGGTAGTCGATAGCACGAAGCAGCATAATCAAGAAGCGTTAGCGTCCAACGTTAGCAATCAAGGTGATGTATTGTCTAATATTAATATTATTAATAATGATAACGAATTTAAGGTTATTCATTATGGAAGACGTAAGAGTCATAATAAGAAGGTGACTGTGGGCTCCTCTGAGGGTACGGCTGATTTCTGTGGTGTCAACAAGAAATGCTGGTTGCATATCAGTCGTGTTTCATCTCAAACAACTGAAAAAGCGATATTGTCATATTTAAATTCAAAATTTCCAAATAATCACAACTTTACTTGTCAGATTTTAGGTTCATATGATAAAGTTTCTTCTTTTAAAGTAAGTGCTGACTTCACACTCTGTGAAACGTTACTCAAAGCGGAATTTTGGCCGAAAGGCATAATGATTCGTCGTTTTGATTTTTTTCGTGGACCAAAAAGTGCACAAACCTCTAAATAATATTGATTTGATACCATCGGTCGACAATATCCACATAAACAATTCACATAAACAAGAGAAGGTTCTTCAAATCTTTTTTCAGAATTGTGGGGGATTGAGGACTAAATTCCTTGATGTTAGCAATAATGTTAATTCATGTTCGTATGACATAATCATTTTTGTTGAAACTTTCTTAGACGACAACATTTTGTCTAGCGAATTACAGTTTTTAGATTTCAATATCTTTCGTTGTGATAGATCCATAAACTCTAGTACTAAAACTAGGGGCGGTGGTGTGTTAATTGCAGTCCGTAGAAGCCTTGAAAACTGTATTTCTATTGCGACTGAAAATAGTATTGAAACTGTATTTGTTCGGATTGGTGATATTATTCTTGGTGCGGTTTATATCCCACCTGATTCGAATGTTCAAGCCTATGATGATTTCTGTGATATTATTGACAACATTGCTAATCATTATCCATTTTCTAAATTTATTATTTGTGGTGACTTCAATCTACCACGAGCCACATGGACGAAGGAAGGTTCTGCTACCTGCATCTCAACAAATAAATGTTCCAAGACACAGTCAATCTCTGATGGTATGTTCCTGCATAATCTTCTTCAGCGTAACCTAATACCCAACAGTCGTGGCGTTCTTTTGGATCTAGTTTTTACTAACATTGTAAATACTTCTGTCAGTTCTTCAGATGACCCATTATCTAATACGTCAATTCATCATATAGCATATACCATTACCATTTCGACTACTGTTTCAAAATCAACCTTACATTTTGACAATATTATACCCGATTTTAAATCTGCCAATTTTGAAGCAATCAACTCTCATCTACTTGAAGTTGATTGGTCAGTGATTTTAAACTTAAATGACATTAATGTTATCGTAGATCAATTCTACGAAAAGTTATCGGACATCATTAAAACATTCGTGCCTTATAAGAAAATTATTGCATCCAAGTATCCAATTTGGTTCACCAAAGAATTGATTCAGTTGATTATAAACAAGAAAGTTACCCACAAGAAGTTTAAGGAAACTAAATGTTTAACTGAATATCATAAGTTTTGTGTACTACGGGATAAGGCTAAACTTCTTACTTCTGCACTCCATCGTCACTATATTGATAAAACCGAAGAAGCCATTGCTAATGATCCTCAAGTATTTTGGCGATATATTGATAACTGCAAAAAAGTAAGGGATTATCCTTCTTCTATGTTTCTCGATAGTGAATTCTCCAACTCGGGTCAAGAGTGCGTTGATTTGTTTGCCAAGCAATTCTCCACCGTTTATTGTGAAGATGACGATAATGATGTTCATTATGATGCGATTGATGGGATCAGCTGCGACAGTTTGAACGTGACAATTACTGATGTTTTTGATGCAATCGGAAGCCTACCCGATAGTCTTAGTTCTGGACCCGATGGTATTCCTCCCTTTTTTATTAAGAAGTGTCAATATTCTCTCTCGACTCCCATTTATAATATATTTTTATTGTCGTTAACTACTGGTCAGTTTCCTAGTATTTGGAAAAGAAGCTTCGTAACTCCTATTTTTAAGAAAGGCAATCGCTGCGATATCAAGAATTATAGAGGTATTTCTATTCAATCGACCATTCCTAAATTACTGGATAAATTGGTTGCAACTCAACTTCTGTCTGCTAGTAAAGATCACATAATAGCCGAACAACATGGCTTTTTTCCAGGCCGTTCGACTACTACAAACTTGTTATCGTTTGTATCGGATGTAGTTGAATCATTTGAAAATCGCATGCATGTGGACGCTGTTTACACTGATTTTTCAAAGGCGTTTGATCGTGTACACCATAAAGCTCTCCTGTCGAAACTATCCTCTCTAGGTTTTAGTACGTTGGTAGTTAAGTGGATTCGTAGCTACCTAGTTGGTAGGAAGCAAAAGGTACGGATTAAGAATTTTATCTCAATTGATATCTCTGTATCGTCTGGAGTTCCGCAAGGTTCCCATTGTGGTCCGATTCTATTTCTCATATTTATCAATGATATAGGTAAATTTATCAAACACTGTTTGTATCTCCTGTTTGCAGATGATCTTAAAATTTACAAATCAATCAAGTCTATTTCAGACTGCTGGTTAGTACAGGTAGATCTTGATAACCTTCATCGGTGGTGCCAACATAACAAACTATATTTAAATTTCGATAAGTGCTCGGTAATCTCATACTCCAAACTTAGTGTTGACGAATTTGATTACAATATTGATGGTAATGTACTCAATCGTGTCATTGAGATCGATGATTTAGGTGTTCGACTTGATAGTGGCTTAACATTCAAGAATCACATTGCAAAAATTTGTGGTAATGCCTTACGTACCTTAGGTTTTATTCGTAGACAAAGCAGGCATTTTTCTGCTGAAACAGTTAAAACGCTGTACTTTTCTCTTGTAAGGTCCCAATTAGAATACGCTTCATGTATATGGTCTCCGTTTTACCAAGTCGACATCGACAGACTTGCTGCAGTTGAACGAAAGTTCCTTAAATACGTTCACTTTAAGTGGGGACGTACTCTGGAGGAATTCAACAGTTCAAGTTGCCTCGTTGCTTGTAATACGAAATCATTAGAATATAGACGCAAAATCGCAGACTTATGTTTTACCTTTCGTTTGATTAATGGAAAGGTAGACTGCCCACGTTTGTTGAATTATTTCTTACCGTATATATCTTCACACGATACTAGACACAAGAATGCCTTTGCCACTGATGTGCACCCGACTAATTATGGCCTTCATAGTCCTATTCCAAGAATAATTCGGTTAGTCAACAGACTTAATGGACAGGAATGGTTTGATCTGCATCAAACATCATTGACTAAGTTCAAGAAGGACATCATGTGGAACATGGATGTAACGTTTTGTAACTAGGTCCGATAGTTATAGTTAGCCGTTGCTATATGATGGTGCTTTTTTGTAATTATTGTGTAGTAATTTCGTTTTGTATATGTTTTTGTTTAATATTTAAATTGGTGTATCCGTAGATATAAATAAATAAAAAATAAAAATAAAAATAAAAAGAAATATTAATTATAATAATTAATTTTAGAAAAGTGAATTTTTATGATTTATGAAATTCAATTTGAAGTCATCGTGAGGTGAGGTCAATATCGTGCGTGTGCCGCGAGTTGTTTCGGGGATTGAGTTTTCGATTTCATTTGTATTTTAATTTTATTTTATTTTACATTGAATAAAAATGTTGATTTTGATTTTTAAACGAAAAGGTTAAATGGATATAATGCATAAAAAAGTTAACAATTAATTATTGTTTGAAACTTAAGTTTCTTTATGTTTTCTTGCTTTTTTTCAAGTTAGCCGGGTACCCCTGCCTGGTTTAACTTTAAAATTAAAAAAGAAATTATAATTTAAAAAATTTTATTAAAAGAAAATTTTGATTAAGTTTAATAATTACAATAAAGATCGGTTTATACAGGGTTTTCCATTAAGGACGCCTAGATTTTAAAATTGAATAAAGCAAGTTGTATGTGAGATATCTACAAATTTTTATTTTTATTCGAAAGGTCTATCAATGACATTATGTGTGAAAAATAACGTCGTTCAAATGGGCGCCGCGGCTCCGCTTGGTGGCGCGCACCCGAGAGGTCCAATTTTCGATTACTCTTGCGCACAAATCAGGCTTAATTTGGGCGATGGCATAGCTGATGTTGGTTTTTAGGGCATCGGTGGTTTGCGGCTTATTGGTGTAGACCTGGGTCATAATAAAACCCCACAAGAAACAGTCTAATGGGGTCAAATCGCACGATCTCGGTGGCCAATTCACGTCGCCTCTGCGTGAGATAACCTTGTCACTAAACCGCTGCATCAGAAGTTCTATTGTGGCATTAGCTGTGTGGCACGTAGCACCGTCCTGTTGGAACCACATGTCGTGCACATCCATGTCTTCCAATTTGGCCCAAAAAAAATTGGTTAACATCGATCGGTAGCGCTCTCCGTTGATAGTGATGGCACCGCCATCGTCGTTTTCAAAGAAGTACGAACCGATGATGCCGCCAGCCCAAAATCCACACCAGATAGTGACTTTCTGCGGTTGCATTGCCATTTGGTGGTCCTTGTGTGGATTGGCACGGCTTCAAATCCGGCAATTTTGCATATTGACGTACCCGTTCATCCAAAAATAGGCCTAGTCGCTAAACAAGATTTTTTTTCCAAAATCGGGGAAATAGAACATCTATTTTGATAATAAAAGTTTATGATTTGCATGCGTTCCTCGACGCTGTAACTTGGCATGATGATTTGTCAATTATCATTGAATAAAAACACCAAGTTTGACATATGCAGCTTCAAAAACATAGCCGCATTGATTTGTTAAAATCTAGGCGTCCTTAATGAAAAACCCTATATATGGAACCTAAAAAAAGTTCGATTAATACAAATTGTACAAATTACCAAAATTTTTTATTCTATGGTTTCTTTAGTGTTTGATGAATTAATTATGATCAAGTTTATCAATATAAGTGCGTGTTATTCTACATATTTGATAAACACATTAACTGTACAATGGAATCACTTTTCCTATCAGGTCGTCCGGAGGACTATTATTATAGATAGCCCTAATTGTGTGACGAGGATCAACCTCATATGGCCCTAAACATCTTACAATTAAACAACATGGCATCACAATACTAGTTTTCTTTTAATGACGTCGATAAACGTAATTTACCACTAATTTTAGGGAACGGTACGATTCGCCGCGCACGATTCGCCGCGATTTTTTATTTTTATTTTTATCTATTTTTATCCGTTCAGTGACCCCATCTATCGATAATCTTTGATAGATTTTTAACCCATAAAAATGAATTTAAAAAATTAAACTGTTACAAAACGATATTCACGGTTTCAACGAGTTTCACCTTTTTCGTGTTCCACCTTTTCCGAGTTCTTTCGGTCTTCAGGGATACTTTTAATTAGTTTAGTCTTTGTCAAAACGGCTCGAAGCGCCCGGAACGGAGGGACCGGAGCGCAGGGTATCGCAGAGTCGAATTTCACAAAGACAACCATGTCAATACATGGATCCACCGTAAAAAATATTTCTTTCATTAGAGATAAAATTTGAACCATATTTATTGACCTGTGTTCTCATGTAAATATAAAAGGTCAACAAATCGAGTAATTAGGTTATTGATATATGGTGCTAGAAGCTCTCGGCGAATCGTGCGCGGCGAGTTGTACCCAACCCCTAATTTTATTATAAACAAAATAATTTAATATAGTATTTATTTTTTCATATACAATACTTATCAAATTAAATCATTTACGTCTAATTTGCTAGAAAGTTCCGAAAATCAAATTATTGCACCTGATTGTTCCATATTGTTTGGCCAAACTTAAAAAATTATTGCGGATGAATACAATAATCCCTATTATTATGTTTCTTGTTAATCTAGTAACACACATTAAGTTGTGTACCAATCGAGTTGCCCGCCAATCAAGTTCCAACCATTTACATACTACTACAGTGACTTTATAAAGACAGTGGCAACTAATATCCAATTTTAATATTTAATCAAATTATTTACTAATCGACAATCAATCTGATTACCAATAGAGTTATTAACCAATTGAAATAAAAAAAAATTTGAATTACATACCAAGCGAATTGATCGCCAAACGCCAAAAAAAGGTAGCTCCCCAATCGATCAAGTTGGTCATCAATGATGTAATCCCTAATTAAGCTGTATGCCAATCGGTTAACATTGTGAGTGACTGGTACATCAACAGAGTTAACAGCATCAGTAAGCAGATTGAAATTTAAAAATACTACCATAGCAGTTATAGTGGTTTGGTATGATCAGAATTGGGTTATCTAAGCCTGGCTAATTGATAAAACATCATAGTCAACATATAGAAAAAAAAGTTTGAAAGATAAATAGAAAGAGAGTGCTTACTCATACTCATGCAACCAATTATATTCTGCATTTATTATTTAAACTTTAATTAAGCAAGAAGTAACTTATTTAAAGTTAAAATATGTGGTTTATATTCATTGTGTACACAAATTACACTCCAGAAATAATATAATGCTTACTGTAATGCAAGTTTTTTTACTTTACCATAAGGTGCATAAGCGTTTGCATTTAAAGTTATCGCAATGCAATGGTAATTTCCGTATTTATAATAAATATTCTACTGTGAAATCGCACACTAAATTTCTGTTTATCAGTACAAACACAGTACACCAAAATATAACAGTAGCATAAAATTTACAAACTCGCTTTTTCACAAAAGAAAATGAAATTTGATATTATAAAGTTTTTTATTTTAAATTTTGTATTATACTCGAATTTTCACCCACCGCAGTAAGCGTCGAGCATCTCCAGACACATGAGATCTACACCCTGGCTTTAATTTCATGCAAGAAAGATCAGAAAAAATCCAGTATATTTTGTCGGAGATTGAACCCATGACCGCGGTATAGCAATCTAACACTCTAAATACTAGCCTACGGCGTTGGTTTACAACTTCTATAGCTCATTACTTTGTCAAACGTTTTAATCACTTGAAATAATGAAATTTTTGGACAAAATTATGTTCGATATTGCATAAAAATTGTTTAAAATGAAATTTTACTAGTAGAGCGGCAACTCTACGGTTGTTCGCTATTGCGTAATACCAAACGCTGGTGTTCGTAAATTAGCATATTTCGTGTCGTATCTTTTATTAAGCGTAACGGACCTATACACTGCCGGCCACAAGTTGGAACATGTTTGCATATTTTTTATATATTTAAGAAGAATAACACGTTTCAAGAAGAAGATTTTCAATAAATTATAAATGGTGCAGCTTACTAAACATAATTATAATTAAAACTAGCCGGTGTGCTACCAATATGAAACTATTAGACCCCGGCTCTGTTAAAAAATCATAGGTGTTATTATACGTATCGGCTTGAGATCATCAGATAACTGAACCGAAGGTAGCTATTGGTCATTTTTGTGGGTTCTAGAATATTGTTGTACTACGTTTAACTTTAGTTAGGATGCTAATGAAGGGCTCTAAAAACTCTAGAACAAAGACACTAAAGACAGATTATTGATAAAGAGGTCTTGAATTGGAATCACACAGTCAAAAATGAGATATCTTGAACAGATCCGTTATATCACTTGAACTTAATAAATATTACACAACAAGAATAGAAAAAAAGTAAAAGAAATTGCTTCAAACGAATCCATTCAAACGTTAATAGTAGCCGATTAAATTTAGTAACTTTCACAACAGTTGAGACGCTTGAGAACTGGTGGTTTAAAAGGCTATGTTGCTGTAAGTAAAAAAATATTTATTGCATTGAAAAAGTAAGAAAAAGGCATTAGGCATTGAAACAGTGGAAAACTGATCAATCAGATTTAGAAATTTTTGAATCTCATCCACGCATCTTTGAAAGCAGAAATACATCTGAAAAGAAGAATTTTCGGTATGTGGTGCCTAGTATCAAACATGAAGGTGGTTCAATTATGGTGGTCCACACTTTTGTGGTCACAAATGGAGAAATTTTATTTAAATCACTGATATTATGAAGAAGGAGAGCTATAAAACAATGTTGGTTGAATATAATGCCTTACCCTCTGGTTGCAAAATAATGGACTGTGGTTTTCAACAGAATAACGACTCTGCAGACAAAGTACAGTTTCCGACTTTTCCGTAAATAAGTGCTTTAAAGAAAAAGAAGTAGAAAGGTCTGTAATATTTGTTCAATATCGGCCACTCAATTAGACAAAAATTTCAAGATGCGTCGTCTTCCTTAAAATAATTTATAATTGTTAACAAATTTGTAGAAGGAATTCAGCGACTAGCAGAAATTGCTAAAGTCAGTCTGAAAAAAACTTGAATATTTTTAAGTTAAAAATTTTAATATTTTATAAATATAACAATAATTGTATAAAAATTATGAGAAAAATACCGAGAAGCAGTAGAAGAAAAGGTAAAGAAACTCAAAGTAACAGATAACATAGAGGAATGTTGGACACAATAAAACAATATTTTGCTGGAAACAGCAAGAAAAATCTGTGGAACAACAAAAATTGGAAACAAATTTAAAAAGAGAACGACATGCTGGTCCGAAGAAATAAGAGAAATGATAAAAAATAAGAAGAAAAGATGGTCAAAATATCTGGAATCATGAAATGAAACGAGTTATGAAGAATTCAGAGAAAGTAGAAGAAAAGTAACAAAGAGGATAAAAGAAGGAAAACAAATTGCTTGGGAAGAGTTTGGAAATGTAATGAAGAAGGCATATAAAGAAAATCAACAGCTATTTTACGGCATTCTTAAGCAAATGAGACACAAGTAAGAAATGGGCCTGATTAACTTAAAAGATAAAGATAATAATATACTGAGCAAAGAAGAAGATATTATGGAGATATGGAGGGAGTACTTCAAAGAACTTTTAAAGACAGAAAACACGCAAGAACGGAAAGAAGAGAGTCAAGAAAGCACACAATGCGATGAAAACATCCAAATGGAAACAGCTTTATTTTCGGAAGAAGAGCTTGAAAATGCACTCAAGAAAATAAAAATGGGTAAAGCAGCAGGACATGATGAGATCACACCGGAGATGATTAAATACGCGGGAGTTGAAGCACAACAAAAGCTGCTAGAAATATTTAACAAAATAGGAGAATAAAGAAAAATACCCAAAGATTGGCAGGTAGTAATCATAATCCCATTCTATAAGAAAGGAAACAGAAGAAAGTGTAAAAATTATCGAGGTATAACCCTACTAAGCGTACCAGGAAAAATGTATGCAAGAATGCTGGAAAATAAAATAAAGGTAAAACTAGAACAGCAATTAGAAGACATACAATGTGGGTTCAGACCAAACAGAGGGGCTCAAGATCATATATTTGCACTTAAACAAATCATTGAAAAAGCCACAGAAGGAGGAAAGCAGATGCACCTTTGCTTTATAGACCTGGAAAAGGCTTTCGATCGACTTTCAAGAGAAGATGTCTGGAATAATAGTTTGTACGAAAGAGGTATAAATGAAGCACTAATTGGTAATATTAAA
The DNA here is from genome assembly GCA_947369205.1 of Cantharis rufa. Lineage (NCBI taxonomy): Eukaryota > Metazoa > Arthropoda > Insecta > Coleoptera > Cantharidae > Cantharis > Cantharis rufa. The sequence goes on along the minus strand of OX376309.1, from coordinate 13,766,086 downwards.
AGTCAGTACAGTAAGACCCTAAGCTATGTTAGAACCACGGAGTAATATAATAAGTTAGGAGAGTGCACTCATCCAGTCATAGTGGTCATATAACGCACGCTTGAAGAGAGAGACGGCACGAGACAGAGAACTCGACGGTAGGCCATCATTTCACCGAGTATAGCCTGCAAATCATGTAGTTTAAAGCATTTTCCACAATTAAACTAGGCACCTTCAACGTTTCATTCTATTTATTACTTTTTATTGATATTATTCATAAACTATGAAGTATTACTTACTACAAAAAACTAAAAATATTAATATTTAATTACATAAGAAGTAGAAATAACATCAATTTGAATACCAATCGCTAAAATAATTTTCAGTTTGCAATTTGAACATTTTATTTTTCTCCTTAAAGTTCGATTTAGTTTTTAATTCCATGCCTTTGAAGTATTACCTTTTCAACAATTAGTGTTTTTAGCGTAAAATATTTACTTTCTATATTTTATTGATAATAAGGAATCCTGGTTAAATTTACTTCCAGTGCCCTTGCATTCCAAGATAACGTTTGTTTTGCATGGCGGGATCCACAAAACACATTGCAATTTTTGTTTAGTCTGTGACTGTGAATGTATGTGAGGGACACATGTTAAGTAATGGAAATTTTTTAACAAAACTTTGTATTTAGTACAAGAATATTGAAACTTACAGCTGATTAGATTTTGGTTAAAATCGGTACACGGACGCGCAAAAAAAATAATATTTTGTAAATTAAAAATATTATTTTTTTCTTATTTTTAAAATTTTATTTTTTTTTATTGTATTCTCCTCCAAAATAATAATAAAAAAGTATTATTCAATTTTCGTGTAAATATCCTATTTTTGTTTATATAGTTTTTACAAATTAAAAACAATTTATTATTATTTAAAAGTATGATAAAGTTATGGGCATACATCCAATTTTTTATATTTATTAACATAATTTATGTAATGTGTCTTAATTATTTTAAATTCGGTTCACAAATAAGGCCAGAAAAAAATATTTAAATTTAGACTAATTTAACTTCAAAAAACACAAAAGGACAAAAGTAAACATAAACCACAAAATGTTATTACCGATTTCATTAATTATTTTGTTGTTTTATAATCTTACAATACAACGTTTTTAATAATCACCCAAATATTCTGATTATAGAAATATTGAACTATCAATAAAATAGTCAGTCAATTTTATTGATCACAGACCTTCATCTCAACAATTTTAAAAATAATATAAAATAAAAGGTCAACAATAATCCAAAAATTATCAATAAAATAGATTTCGAGGTGAATTTTAATTTTATGCAAATTGTCCATTCTTATATATAATTAAATATTAATACTCTTATTTTTTATAATTGGTAATACTTTATAGTTCATGAATAATATCAATAAAAAACAATAAATGTAATGAAACGTTGAAGGTACCTAGTTTAATTGTAGAAAATGCTTTAAACCCTTTAAACTACATGGTTTGCAGGCTATACTCGGTGGAATGAATAGCCTAACGTCGAGTTCTCTGTCTCGCGCCGTCTCTCTCTCCAAGGCGTGCGTTATGTGGCCAAGCGTTAGCCGGTCGCGAGATACCAAGCAACCTCTCCTAACTTATGTATATTACTCCGTGGTTAGAACTAACAATGAATAATTTAAAACTTTTCAGACTGATCAAGGGCTGAGGCAGGGGTGTATACTGAGTCCTTTACTGTTCTCTATAGTCTTAGACGACGTCATAAAGAAATGCAAGAAGAAGGTTAAACCACACTGTGTTGGATACTGGAAATTAAATAGAGTCTGAGTCAGTGAATTATGCTATGCAGATGATATGGTAATATTTGGGGCAACAGAAAAAGAATTACAAGAAAACATCAATATTTACAGAAAAGAACTGGAAAAGAAAAACATGAAAATTAATAAAGAAAAAACCAAAACTATGGTAATTAGTAGACAGAATATTAAGCATAGCATAAAAATAGACGACAATGTATTAGAACAGGTGAATAGCTACAAATATTTAGGTATTGTAGTCCAGGAAGATGGAAAAATGGAAGAAGAAATAAACTAAAGAACAGGAAGACTATTTAACACTACGAAGACAACAGTTTTAGATAAGAAAGAGATACCAAAGAGCACCAACGTTGACATTTTTAAGAAAGTGGTAATACCAGTTCTGACATATGGATACGAGTCTTGGGTTACAATTAGAAGACAAAGAAGCACAATACAAGCTACAGAAATGAGATTTCTTAGAAACATTGAGGGCAAAGCAAAGATGGATAGAATCCCACATGTGAAATACCGAGAAGAACTGGGTACAAAATCGATAGAGGCTACAGTACAGGAGAGACAACTGAGATGGCTTGGACATATCAGTAGAATGGAGACAAATCCAATCACTAGAAAAATATTTGAATCTAGACCAGGAGGAACAAAAATAAAAGGAAGACCAAGAAAAACATTGAATGATGAGATAAGGGTAGCAGCAGAGTTACGAGAAATAAAATGGAAAGACATTGAAAAATTAAGGCAAGACAGCAAATCATGGAAAATGTTATGGAAAAGAACACCAACAGAGTAAATGTAAAACTAACTCCAATAAAAGCTACACCGAAAGGTAAATGGTTAAATTTTGATTATGTATGTATGTTTATAAAAATTATAATTTTAGTGCATTTCAGTAATTTTTTCAGTGATTTTGTTGTACTTACTATATTCACTAGGAATTTAAATTAAAATCACTTCATAAAAGCTTTTTTTTAGTTTTGCTATACTGTATTCAAACTTTTCGCATACAGTGTATTTCCGTAAATTGCAAAATAATTAAAATTTTATTAATAAAGCTTTTACATAGCTTACATAGATTATTAACTTAAACTGATCTAAAATTTGTATAGACTAAATTTGCTCCGACATATAATTAAAGCAACATTTCTTTTCACCGCTAAACTGAGGGTTGCCAATTTAAGAATTCGTTAGGTATTCAGCGCACTTGATTGCCTATGAACATTATTATATGAAGCAAAATCGTCAAAGCCTATAATTTTAATATGATATTTAAATCTTTGATAGTCCATTACTTCTAAGAGGAGAGGAAAGATGACAAAATAAAAATAAACAATTAGTTAATTAGATAATTACTGGATCCGTCACTAAATAGAAATTTTTATATCACACATTATTTTGTTGACTGGGAAGTGTACAGTGTAACTAAATAATTACAGATTCTTAACTTTAAAACTAATATTGATCTTGATGGATACTTCAAATTGTATTAATAGGTGCCACTATTAATCACATTAGAAAATAAATTTTCTTCTCAACTTTCTGAGAATTCAATTATTTCTTTAGATTCAATTAAAAATTTCTTGATTACTACTGGAACTTGATAGTTTCTTTGTAATCAAATTTTATTGAATAGCTTTTATTTGAAATGTATGCTTTAAAACTTGGGAATCAAACATTAATTTGAATTGACAATTTAGATAAGTTTATATCACACTTTTTGAGAATTTTATTGAAATACCTTTTAAATTTCTAAGTGATTGACGGTATTTTAATATTTTAACTTAAGTGAGTATTCTGCTGTTCTAAAAATACAGAAAAGTGAATTCTTTCTACAAAGTTGAGGACGGTAAGCGTCATTTAAATGTATAAATGTTATTGATAAAATAATCATTATTTACAAAAGACTAGCGAAAATTGCCTGATTAATTAAGCACTTTACCTTATATAAAACTGCACAATTGAAATATTTTTTTTTAATGTCGATAATTTAAAAGTTTATTTAAAAACATACAAATTAATATTTTTGATTTCTATATATTGGATGAATTCTAAGCTTGGAGCAGATGGAATGTTTAAAAAAAATTAAAAGAATAGAAAGACTATAATTTTGATGAAATAATGTGATGAAAAACTCCAAAAAGATCAAGCATATAATTGAAAAGTGAAGAGCAAAGATGGAGAAGATGATGAACTCGCAATGGGAAAAGATGAGTATTTATTCATTTCAATATTCAGATTAGAAAAACTAATATTCTGCATCCACGTTACTTATGGATTAAATTAGTTAATATAACCTTGTTTATTTTTATTGTTCTGATGGAGTGGAGACAAGTAAAAGAATAAAATATCTTAAGCATCACTTTGATTAATTCTCTGAAGTGGGTTTTTAAAATGGTGTAAGTAGTATTACGATATCAAATTTACAAACTCAATATTTCTCTATCAAATTATTATAGAGACAATTTCCAGAATAAATTACATTACATTTTAATTCAATAATTTAAATTAGTGATGGACACGAGACGCTTCAAGATAGGTCTCGTCTCGAATCTCGTCTCGTCTCGAAAAGTCTCGTTTCGTTTGAGAAAGTCTCGTCTCGTCTCGAAAAGTCTCGTCGGTCTCGTCTGATTCAAATTGATTTTTAACGAACTAAACGAACCGTTATTTATTAAATGCATTGATTTTGAGATCTATTTTTATTTTCAGTTAAAGTATTTTAAATCATTTTGGAATACAAAATTAGTAATAACGAACTCTCGGTAATACTAAAAACATTTAATAATATAAAATAAAGAATATTGCACATTAATCTACATAAATAAATGTGTAAAATCAGTAATAATAAGTAATTAAGTATGAACAATTAGCATACAATTTATGTTTTTTATATAAGGGCTTAGTTACTCCATCATTTAGGCATATAGAGATTCTCCGTGGCTGTATATCAGAGGCCCTACTGTCCCTTTACCCTAGGATTAGGATCGGAAGACCGAGTTAAGAAAATCTGTCAAGTCCGAGATTCGAACCCAGAATTTCCGCTCTGACACCAATCCACGGCTGTTCCCTCATAGTTCCCTCTACCCTAATTAACACGTCAAGAAGTCGCGTCGGCACGAATTTTTTAATTAGGTTTTACTATCGTGAATGATTGAGTTACATAGAACATTGAAACTGCTGAAACCTAATATTTTTATGACGCATGCATAACGGCCTAACAAAAGAAATACATATTAATCTTAATAGGTAATAATTAATATGTTCGTTAGTTGTTAGTACAACAATGTCCTATTCTCCCAATATGTAAAATGATTGGAATTACTGGGAGACGTAGTCTTATTATATTTTTAACCCGCGACATAAACAGAGCGGTGTTGAAAAGTGTCAAACCTAGTATGACTATGTAATATGTGTTAACTTTAGCTGTAAACTCTCACGTAATATGAAACTAAGTAAATACAGATAAAATTTCGAGACGAGACGAGACTTTTTTTTATTAGTCTCGTCTCCTCTCGAACTTTTCATGGTCTCGTCTCGAGTCTCGTCTCGCTGTTAAAAAGTGGTCTCGTCTCGAATTTCGAGACGAGACTCGAGACGAGACGAGACTTTTCTCGTCTCGTGTCCATCACTAATTAAAATCGTGACCCCCAACTGTTAATTTCAGAAAAATCGTGGAATTTGTGAAAAAGGAAAAATAGAAATATTCTGTAGTCCAGACCTGAGAGACAAAAATCACAAAATAGCTACAGAAATCCTCGTTAAGAACGGCTACCCTATTCATTTTATCAACAATATCCTATACAACAACAGAAAAAGAGGAACTCCAGTGGAAGTGACAGCAAATCAAGAAAAAGAGATGAGTCGTCCAAACGTAGAATATTGTAGAATACCCTACATCCCGGGGCTATCTAATCGACTGGCGGCACTATTGAACAACGATCACCTAAAAGTAGTTTGTTACAGCACAAAGAGTTTAGCCCCATTTTTCACATCGGGTAAAGACAAAATTGAGAAGGAATCGAGAAGCGCTTTGATATACGAAATAGATTATGAATGTGGTTCATCATATATCGGTCAAACCGGCCAATATTTGAAAAAGCGGGTATACCAACACAACTATGATATAACCAATAAAAAGAAGAATACAGGTTTGTCTATCCATATTGCCGAGACGGGCCACAGATTAAAGCAGGATGGTGTGAGAATACTAGATTATGAGAAGAACTTACCAAAAAGGCTGGTAATGGAGATGTTATACATTAACAAAAACAAAGACAAATCGTTAAATCTAAATACGGACACCATTGGTTTAAGCAAAGTGTATGCCAGCTTACTTAATGAACAAACCTCTAAAGACGACCCTGTTAAAAGATAGCGTTGCACATTTTGTTTGAATTTGTTGATTTGTTTTACTTTGTGAAATTTTTATACTAATGTTAAGTTTTTCGAAAAAAATTTTTAGCAGTTGTCACATGTTATCAATTGTTGATTTTTGTTTTTACTTTTATTGGTGAGTCCTTAAAGTATTTTTTGTAGTGAATTTTTTGTAGCTCCTATTGTGAATGATGCCTTGATGATCTTACTTGTGTATTTGTTATTTTCAGACTCTGAAGAAGACCTGAATTAAGGTTGAAACTAGTTAGTTTAAGAGTAAAGGAAGAAGAAAGATCATTTGTTTGATTTGACCCAAAAAACCCACGAATTCCACCATTTTTCTGAAATTACATTTTAATTTATTCTTATATTATATCATGATAAAGTATCTACAAAAATAAATATTTTATTACTAAATGCCTAATTATTACCACCATTACACACAAAAAAACAAACCTGCTTTTAAATCGTAGGTTAATTTTATTGTAATCACTTCAACACCATTTTTGGTAGATTTAATGTTTAAATTTACAATTTTTAAGCGTAAAAGTTTGTAATTTAAATTTTCAGAACTTAATCAAAGTTTAAACTACAAAAATTATAATTATAATTTTAAAGAAAATGCCTGCAAGCATATTAGAATTTTTATAAACCAATGATGAGGAAAAACTGAATATAATAGCTATTTATACAACTAGTTGCAAAGCGATCGTATTTTGCAAGAGACGCATTTCAAAGTTTATTTATTTATACCAAATGTTAACAAGAAGTTATCAACACTGTATATATATATTTTAAAAATTGCAAACATTATTAAAGAATAAAATAAAGAAATGTATTGCAATAACAATAAAAGCTGTGTTTTTATTTTGAAGTTTTCTGTACGTTAAAGTTTTGAAGACCGTAGCACTATATGAAAGTCATTTGTGTTTTTGATAACATTTCCTTAACTTCTTTTTTCCATATTCCAAATTTTAATTTGTATTTATATATTTAAACTTTTAATTTAATTACAAAATGTCAAATTGTGCGATGGAATTTTAACAGGGGTCTCCAGTACCCTAACGTCAAATCGTGATGATTTGGTTTGCATCGACCTACTTGAATGAAATGAATATTGGAATAATATTTCGATAGATAACATTAGAAGCTATCTAGATTTATTTGAGTATATTTAGATAAATTTAAAAATTGTATACTTAAAAAGTAATAAAAAAAAGTAGTAGTTCAACACAATTGTAGGATCTTCTGACACTCATCAGGAAAGCTTGTTTACACCGATAAATGTTGTAACATTTGTATGGACAAATTGGTTAATCAGTTTTATGTAATCACATATTTGGATGGCAGTTCGACACATTAATTATATGTATATGTGTCGTAAGCTTTGCGTGCACTTGATTTACCACTTTAGAGTAATTCAATTGTTACTGTTGGATGTGTTATAAAAATAGCATTTATAAAAGTTATTTTAGATTTGTTTAATTAATTTCACTGGTATATTAGAACAAAAATACTCATGTCGAAAGTGGAACTTCAAACATTTTTGTTTTTATTCTTATTTTGCTATAGGTAATGTATGGGCGTTGATATATTATTTCCTCTTAAGACCACCACTGCCAAGAGATAGGATGCGAAGTATGAATGCTCGTATATAATCCAATTATAATTAAAATTTAATTTTTAAGTATGCCAAGTCAAAAAATAGCTAAAAATAAAGTAATCTTGCAAATCAAATAATAAGTTTAGCAACGGAAGTTATACATTTTGAAGATTATTTTTGTCAGTTAAAAATCAATTTTACAGCAAAACTTTTCAGACATTTTTTTTGAAAATTTCATGTACTGCATATTTGTTTATATAAATTTTTCCAATTTGTAGCAAAGAAGACTAAAGAACATAAACAAACCGTCATCTACTACTTCATACTAAATCGGTTTTGCGATATTGCAAAAACCTGATATACGAATACCCCAGAAGTATTCACATTACAAATTATTACTTGGTTGGTTTCTTAGTCTAACCTAGAAAATTCTTACCCGATCTTACTACTTCATAGTTCGTTATACTAATAGTAGAACATTTTTTGCAGAAATGTTAGTTCAACTTTGTATTATATGTTAAGGCGTTTTGAACTTCTTCAACAAATACTATATTCCATAAACTTCCAAAACACTCGTCACCTCGTGCAGTTCTAAACTGCAAAATAATTGTACTTAGGTATATGGAACATGGCTTGTCGGCGACAAAATTCTGAACAAAATAGTTCCTTATCATATTTTGATGAGACTTATAGTTTCGGAGCAGTAGCCGCTCGAAGTTGTGCGAGTATGAGAAATGCAGTAAATATTGAGTATTGAGAAATGCAGTAAATATCGATTCTTGCTTACCAAATTCCACTCTTCTCTTGTTCTGGTGACTGTTGACAATATGAATAAGCACATATTGCATAAGTTTTCATAAAAAATGTAAAATTTTTGTTAAAATTGCAAATAGTCTGAATTATTGTGGCTTTCATTAAATATGTACATTTCTGCAGCGAGTCAGTGAAATCAATTTAACCGTCTTCTTTTTGACCAAGTACGGCGTTCTCGAGTGAAACGTTCGTCCTGAGTTGGTATTTTACCCAAAGTCGATGGTTCAGCAGTGATTTCCTTCTCTTTAATCCTACCCTCGTTGTCGATCAAAGATGATTCATTCTCATCAGAATCAGTCATGTAAATATCTTTTGCAGCTGAATGCTCGAACTGCACGTCGATCTCATCATCAACGTCGAAATTCTCTTCTTCAATATCGATATTTGTGCAGGACTGACCGTGGCAACTTCCACAAATTATCGAGAAATGTAGCCCAGTCTTCCTACAGCTACAAGCTGCTTGAGACCCTTGCTTTCACTTGCAGGATATCGTGCTGAGAAGCTCCTGCGGGGCAGCAGCGTCTATTAACGTACGTCTATTACGTCTATTAACGTAGGAATAGGTGTCAGTCCATTACTCGTACTTTTTCAGCCCTAATCTTTTCTCTCTTGTTTCCGTACCACTTTTGAACCTGATGGTAGGTTCTGAAAGAATGCTGTCGTGCTGCTGCTTCGGTTGGTGGTGAGGATGCAAGATTGCAAGCACTTTTAGAAATTGATTTCGTGAAGCGCTGGAATCTCCAATCATTCAACGATGTGTCACCGCTCGCTCCATAGAGTGCTTTAATGACAGATTTTCCGGCTGCCTCAATCAGGTCTCGAGAAGCATTCGGGTCTTTGAAGATTCCAACGGTTCTTCGTATGTTTATATTTTTTTTAAATAGCTTGATGAATTTCTGTTTTCCATGCTTGAAGAATGCTGAAGTCAGCGTCTTCAACAGGTTGCTTCACGAGAAATCCTGCAGCTCAAAGTTTGCCCTTGAGCCGACTCTTATTCTGGTCGTCGGCAAGGAATTTCTCCTGTGACATTGTTGCTGTCATCGTTTCATCAAACATCACATTAGGCAGCGACATGTCTCCGAGATCTACGGAGTCGTTCAGCAGATTTAGTAAATTTGTTGTTAGCGTCATTTGGATAGGCGTCATCCACAACAACTACGCTGTTTACACTGTAGTACTTCTGTACGTATTGTACATACTTCTCAAGAATAAATATTATAGAATGTCTCTTGTTGGTGCCAGACCACACGATGGAGTAAGAATGAGAGAAGAGTGGAATTTGGTAAGCAAGAATCGATATTTACTGCATTTGTCAAAACTCTCCGAAACTATAAGCCCTATGAAAAAAAGATAAGGAACTATTTTGTACAGAATTTTGTCACTTTTAGTTTTATACAGGACTATTTTGGCGGTACGACAAAGAGAAAACGAGATATTACCAAAAAACCAAAAATTTGTACTTTTGTACTTTTTGTACAAATTTTAATATACAATTTTAATATACCATCCTAATAAACCATTTAAAACAATAAAACCTTTGCCAACATTTTTATACGGTTTTGAATGATTTTATCGCCCTGCCGCCTGGCCTAGAATTTCTGTTTTCAAAGCACACGTTATTTAACAAGTTTTTGTTTTGATCAAAAATTGAATCCAAAAGATCATTTTTGCGTATATTGTTTTACAACGAAAACTCAGCAACAAATGGCATAAATAAAACATAGAAGAAACACATTTTAAGTAGTAATGCATTGATTGTTATTGACACAATTAAGCGTAAATATTCGAGCTTTAAAATTAGAGATAATTTCAACTGCTGGAACAGGTACACCAAGAAGTGTTAGAGGGTTAATAAATATGGCACATATACATGTTATAAAGCACATTTTTAAAATTTATTATAATATTATGCTTTTTTTAACTTAAGAAGTTTTAACTGTCGCGCTTCATCTATATTCTGTCATAACAATTTTGATCTTCCAAATAAAGGATGGTAGTAGTAAAAAATATAATGAAGCTTTCTAACGTAAACATTTGAATTTAATAAATATGAAAGTAAATAAGATATGTACTCCCTGTAGATTTTCCTTTTGTATGGTTAAGTTAATTAATATTTGCAAATGTGCTTTTCAAAAAGATTTTTATTATTACCTTGTTGTCAATAAAATAGTCCAAATACGAAACGGTTTAGTAAATTGAATTATAAATTATTTTATTTTGAAAAAGTTTCCTTATACTAGGTCATAAAACTACGTAAAGCTGACAAAATTTGCAAGCTATTGCTTTGTAACGTTATGACAGGGCTTGTAAATCTAAAATTTAAAAAAGAAACGTTTACCTATTTATAGCAGAATTGACAACGGTAAATGAAAGTGTAGAAATAAATGGTTTTTCTATTAATTAAACCAGAAATTAAAAACAAAGTGGTCTTTAGTTTTAGCGTTGGCTACAATTCCCAAGAAAGAGATTTATTGAAATGTGTAAGTTTGTAATCTAATTGGATTTTTTTGTTGAGAAGTCTGTTAAACAATGATGTGATGCATCCATGCAGTAAGCTATGTGACACCCAAGAGGGTTTTCATGCTTAATTCGACCATAAAGTAAGTACATTGAGTGTTTCAATCAATAACCACGTAGTCAAGGTAAGCCAGAATGACCTAATTCAGACAATTTCTAGGATACGATCGCCATAAATACAAAGTTGTCTTTCTGCATTTTTTATTAGAAGGCTTTTTACCTATTAGCGTTAATATTTTATCAAAAATAAAAAAATCATTCTATAAATGATTAAATAATAATCAGAAACTAATACTACAGGGGTGCATGTTTTTATCGTTTAAACAAAAAACTTTTAATACTAAAAGTAAAACAAAATCCAAATATAATTTTTGCACTTTAATGTTGGCAGATAGTCGAAAGCAGCAAATTTAAAAAATAATAGAAATTAAGAAAAAAAGGTTGTCGTGTTATAAGTATATAAGCAATTGAATAGTAGCAGACAGTGAAGGAAGGTCTTTAGTTTAAGGTGGAACAGTGCTGCCGTCAAGCAGACCAGGTTGCCTTTTATAATTATTCAAGGTGCTGTATTGATCCGAACTTCCTTCACTATCCTTTTCTCACGTATGTAAACATTTTGTTGGTGTAGGCATTTTATTCATGACACAGATGCACGCGCCTAGTATCCTGACCTAACTTACTACTATTCGACTCTTAACCTCGAACATAAATACTTTGATTGCATACTGAACCACGTATTCACGAGACACTAGTCTACTACTATTTCATCGTTGACCAAATGGTAATCTTCTTTTTACCCCATTTTGTCTTTTATTACCTATCGATGTCTTTACCGGAAAGGTCTAAAGTAAATTTAAGATTTATCCTGATCTAAGAGGATTGCATTCAAATAAAAAATCGTATAACTTTGAATAACCGTAAACATTCAAAGCTTTTAAAAATATTTGCTGCAAATTTTTGTATAAAAATATTTTATATTTATATTATAAAATGAAAATAAAAGTGTATAAAAATTTCGCGAGTATACTTGATACTTTTTAGTACAATATTTTAAGCGCAATGCTCTCCTAAGTAATCCCATAATTAAATAATCATAAAAACAAAATATTTTCAGCAAAATGTGAAGAATACTGTTTTATATTTTCGACACTAGTAGTAAATAATAATATATTAGTACAAGAAAGGCATTTGACTATCAATGTGGTGTAAAGCCTATCGGCTGACTAGAAAGTAAGGCTAAACCATGGATCAAATCTTGATCATTCATTAATAAAAAAAAAATTGGCTTGCATTTGACCACGTTCTTAAACGTCCTTCAGTTTTAGTCGATTTACATGTGCGTAGGTGGCTACTATGCACTAATTGCTCTGGATATGACAACTTGAACTATGTACGGGAGTGTTCCCGGGCATGAAGACGGGTTTCGTTTTTCATCCAAAAATGTTTACCCATTAAATCAAATCGGGTATTATTATATTATACTGTTGGAAAGGAAATGAATATACGCAACTTTTATCTTAAGAAAGTTTTGCGATTGCATTAATACGCAAAATTTTATGACCAATTTGATGAGGATAGGTTTCTTGGAAAGAAAAAAATGTGTACCCAAGTATGAGACAACTAGAAAAACCCACTAAAAGGTATTAAATATAAAGTGAAACCCCATATCTATTTGAAAATTTTAAATTTATTACTTTTTAAAGCCTTCGGCTTGAAGCAGCGCATTAAAATCCGTTTGTTGGTGTTCCTTTTCTTTTTTTGGAGTTGACATGGTTAAAACGAAAATAAATACCAAAAGTATCGACCAAAACAGCAATTAATTTTTCAATTTAAGGGGTTACCCCAATGTGAGCTAGCGAAAATCAATGTGAAATTTGAAAATTAATTCCGGGAAAAATACAAATTTGATTTTTGAAATTTTTGGAAATTTATTAACCTTTTAAGGACGCAGAATTTTACGTATAAATTGACCTTTTTCTTTCATAAAGTTTGTAGATAAAACCAATCAAATGCCCACATAGAATTGGGCACCAAACGGCTGGTTAAAAATATGGACTTTGCCGATTTAATTTTTTTTCCTATGTGATTTCATACGTGAATAAAAAAAAGTTGTAAAAAATGTTTGGGCTCATACTTGAGCTTGAAAATCGCATTTAAAAATTTTATTTTAAAATAATTATACATAATTTATATTTCGAAATTTATTGAAGTTGCTTTTTTTGGCTTCAAACTTGGTATACCCACGATTTTTAGATTATTAGGTTTTATTTTGCGATTATTTAGCTTTTACACAAAATCTAGCAGAAGTGTGACTTTTCAAACAAATGGTAACTTCAAACATATAATTTTTGGCGCTCTTTTGTATTGCCGCTCTGGGTATAGGCCGAACGGGACTTGCTCCCCCTAAATCTGAGGCTGTTCAGATTATCAAATTACGTAAAAAAACAATAAATATTTTGCGTTCTATCGGTGGTCGATATTTCGACCAGTCCCGTCCTTAAAAGGTTAATAACTATCTTTCTTAGTTTACATATAATATTTGCAGGAGTTACGCGGCTTTACGTATAACCTTGTTTCTCGTGCGTGGTCAGATGGTGTAGGTGATTTTGGCAATTGGGTCAATCCAAAAAACATGAAAAAATATTTCAGTTAATTAAGTTGTATTGGTTATGGCGAGGGATTTTCCCGATATTCTTTTAAATTGCCGAACAAAATTTTTTTTCGGTTTATTGTTATAAAAAATTGCATATTTTCTACCCTATTTCTCAAATAAAACATTAACGAAAAAGAAATTCAACAAAATCCGTCGTAACGCCGAAACTACTATTTCTTTGAATATGTGTACCAAATTTCAAGTCAATTCATCCAGTACAGACTGAAAAATCACCTACATCGTTTTGAAAAATGCAATTCCGAGCAAATTGGTTTTAAAAATTTTCTTTAATTTTTTTATAGTAAAATCGTAATTCAACGTTAATCTGCAATTTCTGTTCCTTATTTGATCTTTCTTACTCTGAAAATCTTCCTGTTGAGATGATTGAGCCTTTCGTCGCTTAATTCGCCTTTGTTTCAGAAGGCCGACCGCAATTGAACGTGAACCCTTTTGATCTTTTTTTTCATCTTTAAAAATTAAAAGTTTAGACAAATAGATGTTTACTAGGCCATAGAAAATAGAAAACTGATTGAAAACTGGCCATTTTAACGAACCCGCAATTATATGTACCTAGTATAAATAAAGATTTAACACAATTTTGTTTTAAAAATTTTAAAAAGTAATAAAATTTAAGTAAAAACGTTGGTCTACAATAACAGTTTTAAATGTTGCCGACAATTGAACGATTTATGGCTTACATCCTGACTAGAATTAAAGTCCTATAACTAAAAAAATACTACGAATATCGGCATGAAATTTTTACACATTATTCTTAAGATATTGAACAATTTTTTAAAGCAAAAAAATTTTTTTTGTCTTTTTCCGCTTAACAGAAAATTATGAAGTGTATAACTTGGCTCAAACCACTTGTCTTGCAAAATTTACGTTTTATAAATCGCACAAATATAAATTTTCGATCCACTCTTCTTCAATTTAAATTTTTTCCAGAAAGTTCTAAAATTGTTCATTCTTGAATCACTCTATTCAAAAATTGCTTTCAAATATTAATTTTTACGAATAAATAGTTTTTTACATGCTCATTGTGCCAAATAATTTGGTCAATTCAATCGTCCCAAATTTTTCCCACTTCTTTAGAATTAAATACAAAACTTATGTTAAAAAAATTGCGTTTTAGGTTAACGACCCCCAGCATTGTGTTTCCAACTAAGTTTTACTATACTGCAAATAAATCAAACTTTGCAATATTTAATTGCCCAAGTGAACTACTCTCAAACATTCACGTTAACGAAAGTTTTTTCAACCCGAAGTTTTATCAACAAATTGCATCATTAACTCTACTTTCAAAATTTTGCTTAAGAAGACTGATATATGTATTTAAATTATGTAATAAGTCAAAAAACCGTTTTCTATTATCAAATATTGCTTAAAAAGGCATATTTGTGCATAATAATAAAATTTCCACTTTAGTTTTATTTTTAAACCTAATAAGGAGCGGTGTTTAATCGGATGTTTAATGTGTTTAAGGACAATAAATTTATAGTAAAATTGAAATCCACTGAATACAAAATCAACAATAACTACTTTATTTTCTAACTAGTTTTTCTTTATACTGAGGATTGAGTAATCCTTGACTTTCTTCAGATTTGAACATCTCAAATTCAACAATTTAGCGTGATTTACTTCGATAAGATAACAATGCAAAAATAACAGAACAAATATATTTAATTTCTTGGGTTAGGCATTACTAAAGGTTTTTGTGAATTTTAGTACATGCAAGGAACATTCTGAGGTGATAAAAATGATCTTACTAATGTTGAAAATAATTCTTCTCTTGATAATAAAAGAAAAGATTTACTTTGCTCACATTTGGCAAGTTATCCAACAAATTCAGAATATATACAGTGTGCGACATACATAAATTCAGTAAATAAATAAATTACGTCGAAATTGAAAAAAACGTTGGAATGGACAGCGACACGACAAGAACATTAATACAAAAGTATGCTTATGTTCATCTTGTCGTTCCGACGCGAAAATAAATTTAAATTTAATTTATAAGCAATTGTTGAACGCTAAAGTTATAATAATACTTTAATTGTAATAAAATAAAAACCGATTACTCAAGATTAGTTTTTTAACATATCTCGGAACTCTCATTACGAAGGCTTTGATCTGTTGCGTATTTAATGATTTCAAATGATTTCAAAACTGCAACTGTAATTAATATTTCGTATTTTGTTTTCATGCTATTCGACTTGAATATATTGTACAAAATTACATACACAACAATTAAAGAACTAATTGAAACATTTTCAGCAAATACATGTATTTAAAAAATACTTCGTAAGAAGATTTAATAGTTACTTATATAACAAGTTGCGAAATATTTTTTGCCGTAGTTTGTAAAGACAACTTTCGCATCTCGTTTTAAATATCGTTTTTTACAAACATAAGAGCTATGAAACATAATAATTATGTTAAAATTTCAAAAAGTTCTTTCGAAAAAATATAAAATAATAAAAGGTGAAACAGTAGCTATTAAAAGGCATATGGTAGGTGACTTGCGTTGAAAGCCGTTCTGAGGTACCAACAATCGGTTTATAATGGTACAACTGCTCAGAAATCTTCTGTCATTATCAATAAAGGACCTTGTAGCCTCTGCATTTTTAATGATGTCTAACAAATTTCTATCTTTAAAACAAAATTTTAACATTATTTCTGAATTAGTAAGAAATATTTTACATGCATCCTATTTATAATTTTACCTCGAAGAGTACATCAGGTAATTTAAATGGATTTCTCTTATTCATTATTAATTAATATTTATTATACGGCAGTTAATTAAATCGCAAATATAATTATTCATATTAAATTTAAATGTAATTAAAGCAAACAAATGGTATATGTTGACTGATATCATAACTTAAACCATGTAAACTTATAAATGTGAAATCTGTATATTTTCGCAGTAGGTATAACCAGAAAACAAATTTTTTAGAAGGGAGCTAGCGATTTGCGTTTGGATTACCAATTAAAATATCGAAAAAAGCTCGTTACCGTTTTAATTTCTTACCAAATTAAAATCAAACTAATTGCAAATTGCTTGGCATTATCTTAAAATAGTAAAAGTGGAAATTGCGGATAATAATAATAAAACAAGAACGTCTAGGGCACCACAATATTCAAAATTAATTATTAACACAAACATTTAATAAATTTACTGACTTCGAAATGAAATTTTAAAAAATATTTGGTATATAATAAGATAAAAAATTAAAATAAATAATTATTGGCTGAAAACTAAAAATGATTTATTGAAATAAATTTATTAATAACAATATATAAAACTGAATTCGACAAACAACAATTCACATGAAGTGGTCTTCTCGCTACTGTTGCTCATAAATATTTGGGAACTTTACGTTTCTACTCGCTGAGGTACATAATTTCTCAAATATTGCATTTGGGCATTTATAGAGAAAAAAATTTCATATTACTACTACAATAATTTTCTGCAGTTCTACTCAACCTAAAAGGTTTTTCACTAGTGACAGTGGGTATATACAAAATAAATTTAGCTAAAAAAACCATTGTTGAAAATTTATAATTGAATGAAAAACTTAAAATATATTTATAAATATCTTCAAAATCAAAAAATTTGTGAAAAGGATAATCGGGTTTTCTGTAAAAGCATATTTTAAATTTTATTTGAATAACATGATTGTAGGTACATATACATACGTACATACTATGTATGATTTATAATAACAGAAAATATAACAGCAATTAGCTTAGTCGAATCGAGATTGTTATTCCATACATCATATCGTCGACGTTTGATGTCTCGACGAGAATGTAAATCCTCTTGTACATATTTATATGAAAATAGACCGTGAAAATATTT
This sequence comes from Cantharis rufa, assembly GCA_947369205.1. Classification (NCBI taxonomy): domain Eukaryota; kingdom Metazoa; phylum Arthropoda; class Insecta; order Coleoptera; family Cantharidae; genus Cantharis; species Cantharis rufa. Next base: position 13,748,461 of record OX376309.1, on the reverse strand, counting down.
ATTTTGGGAAAATTTAATGATCATTTACAAAATTTCTCGAATGAGGAAAGCTTTTTAAAGTAAGAATTACCTTCTAAATTTTCATAATAATTTGAAATAATTGCTTAAGGAGTCTCCTTGGTACGATAATAACTTAGTATATTTATGCAGATATACACATAATTAATTAGCAACAGCAAGGACATTATGTAACCAATGCTGAAGTGTAAAGACTTCGTGCTCAGATGAACAGAAACACCACCCATATAAAATTAAAATGACAATAAAAAAACTACTTGTATTTTATTGAACTTTTAAAAAATATATTATAATACTGTAATTTTTCAAGTACTAATGGTGTTTTTAGAGTGCATAAAATCCTGCTTACAAAATACAAATTAGTTTAGACCATTAAGAACTTTTTTCTTATAATTCTTGTTAAGTAGAGTTTAATTAAAAAATTAATAATTTATCTAGATTAATTATAGCCGCTTAAACGATTTTAAATGCGATATTAATTTAAAGTAAATTATTTACAAGTAATGGTTATAGTAAATGTTACTTAGCTACATTAAAGTAACTATTATATTTGCAACTAACCTTTTGTTACACAACTAACGCCGTTAGTCGCTTATGTAACTTCATCCTTTAATGTAATCTTTCTTGGTTGTTTCTGTAAATGTTTGCTTTAACATTAGAAAGAATCCGCAAACTCTCGAAATACACTATACAATGTTTGTGTGACCTACCATTTGTAAATAATTCAGTAGACTGTTAACTTTATTTATCAATTTGATAATCAATAAGCTACTAAAAAGCTAAAAGTTATATTTATATATATCTATATATATATATATACATTTATGTTTGTTTATTTATTTATTTACGATTGTTTAAGTATCTCCATAATTAATCAGTATTGCAGTTTGCCAGGATTTAATTCAATTTAAAGCAGTACCTTATTTATTTTTTTTGTTATATTTATTTTATTTTTTCTCGGCACAATTTACCGCAATTAAGTTTTAACTTTAAAAAGTAATTTATAATTTTTTAAAATACTTAAGAGGTATTCAAATACTTACGGTTAATTATTATTAATTTACTTTTACTCAAATTTGAAATCTTTTTTCGTTTTCCTTCTGTCTCGCTCCCATTACTTATCTTCATACGTTTAGACTTCCCAAGCTTCTTTTTGCAGCGTCACTCCATTGGGATTTTGGTTTAACTGTTTTTCGCGCTATTATTGGTAAATTTACAATATGATTTTAGGCAATCTTTCATATGTACAAACTGACTTCTGGCTTTTCTACTTCCGCATTTTAAGAAAATTTCTTTTATTAATAAATTCAGAATGCAAAAAGCCTCAAAAAAGGTAGATTACCCTTAATTAACTCAATAAGATGAGATGATTTAATGAAGTAAAATTTAGTGGAAATCCAAGCTGTCGATTGGCAACACACAAAGTTTAAATAAAACTTGTTTCACAAATTTAAACAGGAAATGATATGATACCAGGTACTACCTTGTATATATTGCATTTATAAAAAGGAACACAGAATCAGGATACAATACAGGCTACGCAAATGACGTTAGATATGAAATTGTCAACAGTAAATTTAATACAATAGTTTCTTGTTATATTTCGAGTTCTTATCGGATGGCTGAACAGTTGCACATATATAACTGAAAAGTGGATATCGTTAAAACTGAAGCGAATAGAACATTTTTTCGAGTCTCAACTATTACGAATTTTGCTTCAAAATAAAGAAAAGTACAAATTAATGAATTAACTAAAATTAAAATGCATTTAAAATTATTCAAAAATAAGAATTGTGCAGAAATTAATCTTAAGCAAGAGCGCACTCGGCCAAATATCAAATGTGTTCAATATGATTTTTATAACATTTTTTAACCAATTGTATTTTTTATATCAATAACTAAAATTTAAAATAAAAAGTAATCAAATCTAATAATTTATTTACGTTCTAATGTAAAAATAAATACAGTAAATGTAGAGTATAACGACGGCAAAATGACCGTAAAATGTACTGTACTGCGAGTGTTACTGTTACTATACTCAGAAAATGAACAGTTTTTGAGAACTATCATATAGAGGTTGGAAGGTCTTCTCCGTGCTTGCACGTTATCACAAATTAGGATTTGTTTGTTTTATATATTGCGGTGAAACTCGCGTAAATGCCAGATATTGGTGAAAATGAAATTCCTAGAGCCCTGCAAATTTGTGCAGAGGGTTCTGCAAGGAATTAAAGGACTTCCAACTTTTAACATATTCCATTTTCAATTTTAAAAATAAACTTTTTATACATCGAAATTTCAATCGGTGGCTACAAAATACTTTTAAACCAAATTTACCATCACCCAGGTACAGAAGAGAAAATATTTACCACCATCTGAAATATCAAAAATCATGTGACAACCAAAATTCTTAAAGTACTTAAATTCCAAGGAACGAATTTTAATTTCAAAAACATACCACGATAGGAAATTAAACCAATCATCAATTTAATTACCACAAAGAAACAAGAAAGATTCAAGTCGAAGAAATATAAAGATCAACATTGGGGAAATTTAAGAACCTTTGATTGCTAAATTAAATTAAACAGGAATGCAATATTTTTGGGAACGCATGTTACCAAAATAACAAAGAGGCATTCATCAGTTTAGAATTAAGAACCAGAGTAAACGGTCGTGTTTTTCTTTGCAACAATTAATTTACAATTTAGAATAAGTAGAGGAAGATCTTCCGAAAGAAGTTATTAGTTAGTGCCGACGAAGTTCAATCGGGTTATTCACTACGGCTTCCATAAAGGAAAGATAAAAGTTACCAGTTCTTCATAGAAGTGCATCTACATCCACATTCCACGAGCCATCGATTGAAACCAGGTTTTCATTTTATATTTAATTGTTCATTTCGTTTTTAATTCTGTTCTTGTTTATTATTATATTTTGAGTAGTTAGTTTTAGTTATAAATTGCACACGCTACACAAAGCAATACACAACAAGTTACATGTTCAAGTTTTTTTATTAATTTTTATATTTGAATAAAAAATTTCAGTTTATCTAAAAAAATCGCTTTCTTAAATTCATAAACAAACAAAATTTAAAATAACGAAAAACATACGACGCCCAACAAAAACAATTCCCTCTTTATTCAAGTTATTCTAACTAACCTTATCGTTATTTACATTATTATCCCACGACCTCTACTCTTGGATTTCCGCCGTAGTTTAATACATTGAACCACGGCATCTTTACTAAGAGATATGTTATAGGTTCTTGTAGCTCATTTTGTAGCATTATACTCTGGCCATTCCAAATAATTTTAAGTTATGAGCTGTACCTACTTGAAATAGTTTCCATAAAGGCTCGACTTAAAATATAAAAAATTCAATTTTTGAGCATTGCTTTTGTTTTAGTAGGACAAGTTGTTACATTATGATGTATATTTCCATTAAAAGTAAAACACTCTAATTTTGAGTATTATAATTATTGCTATATAGCGTGACCATAATACAGTGCGTTATAAAAGCTAAGTTTTTAAATATTAGAATTAAAGATTTAGTTTTATAATGGCTAGACTTATCAAAATGACCTTAAAAATTAATTGCCATTTTCATAATGTGCGAGTATTTATTTTGATTTAATATTTAAAAAAATTTTTATTAAACAAAGTAAACTACCTGCTTATCGCTAGCTGATAAAGCATTGTAGCTAATTACTAAAGTTGTTTAGTAATTGACTAATGGATAAATCCAAAAGGTTGAAAAATTATCGATGGTTATAAAAGAAAACTTTGCGTGTTTACAATCTTGAATAAAATTAATCTTTAAATAGCCACCGATTGATATAAGAAACAAGTGTAAGAATTAAAAAGTGTTTTAAATAATTCATTTTTTATTAAAAATTTTATAGGTTAGATCTAACTTTTATTTTTTATGCCAAATTTTTACACCCACGCACATTGAAATACTCGGACTTTCTTAAAGAGCCATGTCTACATGTCTTTATACCACAAAAAATTATCAATTTACGAGTATTTTTATATGTAGGACTTCTTTACTTTTCCTTACGTTTCCCTATAGGCTGTCTTGATTAAAAAGGTAGTAATATGGACCTAGCATTTAATTTGGACTACTTCAATAACAAAGTCGTTCCGACTTCGATCGAAGTCGATCCGAGATTTTCCGTGCTTGCGTTTGTCAAAACCGACCCTCGGCACCCTTTACTCCAGCCGCTCCGGGCCGTTTTGATTAACATCATACTTGCTAAAAAATCTCTCTAGGCCGGTCCTACTCGGCAAAGTGTGCTACCAGGAAGGGGGTGGATCTTTTTCAGTGGGTTTTTCTGTTCTGAATTAAATCTTTATTTTTAATTGGTATTAGTGTCGGGGATATATGGGATTAATAAATTAAACCTCAAGCAGTTTGGAGGGCAGTTTACATGTGGGATTAGTGGTAACCTTTTTGCTTGGATGGCAGTTTATATCTAAGATTACTGGCAACCTTTTTGTTCAGAGGGCAGTTTACATTTTATTGTTAAGTTTGGAGGGCAATTTACAATTCCTCGTCTAGACTGTGCTCAGTAATTTCTTACTGGCGTGTTGGTAATAATATTCACTACTATTATCAACTGTTACACATTAAGCGTAGGAGTATTACTCGTAAGAGAAGCAACTAAAGATTGAAGCACCTAACTTACAGTAGACGTTGATAGAGCTTTTATTTCTATACTACATAATATATGGTACATCTGCCCACTACCTGACTAACAAAAGTTTCTAAACTTACAATACCGGGTTTTATGACGAGAAACGCACATCTGAACGTTAAATAAATTTTAAGGTTATGTGCGCATATTTACATGCTTCGGTAAAAGACATAAACGCTTTTGCAGCAATTCAATGTATTAACTTCATTAGTGATGGACACGAGACGAGAAAAGTCTCGTCTCGTCTCGAGTCTCGTCTCGAAATTCGAGACGAGATTCGAGACGACACCACATTTTAACACCGAGACGAGACTCGAGACGAGACCATGAAAAGTCCGAGACGAGACGAGACTAATAAAAAAAAGTCTCGTCTCATCTCGAAATTTTATCTATATTTACTTAGTTTCATATTATGTGAGAGTTTACAGTTAAAGTTAACACATATTACATAGGCATACTAGGCTTGACACTTTTCAACACATAAACAGAACGTTTATGTCGCGGGTTAAAAATATAATAAGGCTACGTCTCCCAGTAATTCCAATCATTTTACATATTGGAAGAATAGGACATTGTTGTACTAACAACTAACGAAAATATTAATTATTACCTATTAAGATTAATATGTATTTCTTTATGGACGTATGGTTTTGACTGGAGATTTTGATTTTGGAATAGCCCCACGTTACTCATTGGTAAGATATTGTGATAGGAGTATCTATCTTATGATAGATCTTCACGTCCAGAAATCTATTTACTTCTACTTTTTGTAGATTTTATTTCTTTGAATCATTAGATTTTGATATAAGTCTAACCTAAATCGTACTTGTCCCGTTTATTTACAAATTAATTGTAAAAATGATCCTGTATTGTCACGTCATTTCTAATTTTAATCGAAGATATCAGAAGAGCTGTGGATGTACATACAATTCAACCAGAAACGTATATATTATAAATTAATTTGATTATTGATTATATTGATTATAGCTAATTTACGAGAACCATACATTACAGTATAAGGATCTGTCAGTAAAGTATTACCACGAATTCGGCCGCAAAAATTTTTCTATTGGAAAGAGGACAATTTTCTGAGCATTTTAAGACCGCACTTCGACTTGGATTATCCAGTAGTTTTCGAGAAAACGGCATTTGAAAATTCAAAATATTACATGCATTTTAGATAAGGAATTCATTAACACGAAAGTTCTATTGACGGTGCGTGCGTTCTGATATAGTCTTAGTGTTAGCAGGCAGACGCGATTGTGACATAGTCGCGTGTACATCGGGTGTATTACGCAACATTATGCAATAACTTAAAAAACAAACGCAGAACTCGTTTTTAGATTAGAATCTCGATTGCCTTGGTTGCGTTCGTCAAAACGGCGCGTAGCGCCCGGAGCGGAGGGGACCGGAGCGGAGGGTAGCGGAAAACTCGCTAAAAACATCCCTCTAGGTAGCACAACCTCGCCAAAGGTGCAACTCGAAAGGGGTGAAATTCGTAAGGGGTGAAACTCATTAGCAACGCTCGATGTGTACCGTACGGTATCACTAAGATACTATCAACACTAAGACTATCAGAACGCACGCACCGTCAATAGAACTCAGGAGCGAATCAATTTCCTATGTAAAATACATGTAAAATTTTGATTTTCAAATGCCGTTTTCTCGAAAACTACTGGATAATCCAGGTCGAAGTGCGTTCTTAAAATGCTCAGAAAATTGTCCTCTTTCCAATAGAAAATATTTCGCGGCCGAATTCGTGGTAATACTTAACTGGCAGTAACCCAGTATAATACCTTCTTAAAGAAATAAACTAAAAGTTTTCCATTGGTTCAATGATCAACGGGTTGACCCACTATAATAATATAATTTTTGTGAAAGCTCGAAAACATTGAAGATGTTACAAATGTTTCTGAGAACGAAGTCTTTAAACATTCTTAATATTAAATTATTATTGAAATTTATGTTAGACAATTACTATATATTAAAAAACTGGTATTTTTCCGGTAGAGAAAATAATTTTTGGATTACGTAACCTGCAACGCTAGTTTTTAGGATTTGTAAAACTCTCGCATAAGAAGAAACGTCTTGATTGATTGATGGTGCATAGATAAAAGGCACGGTTTTATTTATAAATCTAATACGATTTTTAATTCAATGTATTATAAATGGTTGTTTACAAAATGTTGAATATTGAAGTAGTTTGGTGCGCTTTATAATCTAACAATACCAATTTTTAATTAAAATTTTTAGTACAAATTAAAGTAGGAATGAAAGAGGAATTGAAACATTTGTAAGGAACAATTTTTAATTGATGGTAAGTGCTAGAGCGCAATGTACGTACACAAGTCGATTTAAGATAGTATACTTATTGGCTTTGACAAAAGAAATATTGAACAAAGATAAGAATGAGATAAATGCTGCTTCTTTCAAGCTACAAATTCAGGTGCTCAAAGAAAAGACTCAAGATTTTGGTTGTCTTTCAATATTATAAATGTTTTAAGGGAAAATAAGAATTTCGCAATTACATACATTTTATTTCTTAGACAATCAGAATTATTTTTTTTTAATTATTTCTTTTAAAAATTTTTTAAAATAAAATTAAAATTTTTATGTATTCATTTTTCTTTTCAATTAGATTTAAATTATATTGTATTGATTTTATATTGGCATGTTAGAAATATTAATGATAACTTAAGAGTGCTTATAGTTCAATATAAATAAAAATTATTTGTATAATATGAAAAATGATGTATAAAAATATATCATCGTACAGGGTGGTCCAACCAAGTCAAGCTTAACAGGTGGAAGTTACGAAAACAAATAATTTTAAATATCAAATAGATAGAAAATTAATTATAATAATCCAACTTAACAAAATAATGTCTAAGTGGCCATCCAAATAATATATGAGTGTAGTTAATAAGAAGATACAAGAAACAAATTAAAAGTTTTGTTGCAATATTTTAGTACTTTGCAATTTTTAAAGAAATAAATTGTCTATAATTTGTCGAATTCAGATCACTCGATGATGATCCATTCCACAAATACGACACTCGGAAGTTAGCTGTTTGTAGTTCAATCTAGAAGAGATATTATAATATGCCACAAATAAATTGTCTTGAAAGAAATTATTGTTAGGTTTGAAGAAACTTAAAAAGTAATTTTTTTTAATATTAACAATTCATAGGCCAATAAGCGTAACTCACAAAATTTTGAAAATTCAGTCAGGCATAGTATTTCTGGATTTTCTGGCATTGGCATAACTAGATATGTGAATTGAATGCAAAAAATATACAAAATAAATATATAATAAAAAAGCTTTTAAAGCAGTAAAAACTAAATACTTTATTCAATTTTACATTTATTTTGCATTATTTTATGCATTCAATTTCACAATTCTAGTTCAGAAAATGAGAGTTACGACATGAGAAACTCAGCAATAATATGCATAACTCAATTTTTAAAATTTTGAGAGTTGCGTCTATTGCCCTATGAAATTTCGGAATAATTTGTTTAATTTTTGTTTTATTTACTGTTACTTTTAAAGTAAGATTTTTATTTAGTAATTCAATTTTTTTAAAAGAGCTACTTCACTTGTAAAAATACCACTAGTCGCCACTGATAACTTGATTATAACGCAAAAAGCAATAAACTTCAAGGGTTTACCTGTTATTGGAATATTTTCAACGATCCAATTATAGGAAGTGTAAGTTTGATTTTCTTCAAAGAAAATCTAAAAGATTTCTATATGTACTTACGTTAAATTATAATTTATATTGCAATGCCATAATTTTTTATTTGTTTTATTTAAATCATTTCTGTGACCTATAGTGGATACAATTTGATAGCTTTATGATATATCATCTTTAAGATTTTCGTAGAAACATTGGCAACGAAAATTTATGAAAATATATTTTATAAAAGTTATTGTTATGCTTGACCTTGAACTATTGAAAATGATAAACATCTTCAGAAAGCAAAAAGTTAAAATATATAAATCTCAATTTAAATAATCTGTCTAAACTCTTTATTGCAGATATTATAGTTTATAACATACTGACAATCAATGAGATGAATCAATCTAAATTATAGTAAATATGTTGTCAAATATAAATTTGAAAGTAGATTTTAAACAAAAGAACCAAATCAGCTGAAAATAACAAATTGACAAAAAGCATGGGATGTTGATTTGCATGAAATAATTTTCTTTAATTTGATGTTTTTAAGTTTTAATAAAATCTTTTTAATTTTGTTTGTTATTTGTACAGTGACGGTGGTAATATTTGTGAAATGGGTGTTCATATACTATTAACAATAGAAAATAAGAAAACTCAAAACTATAGATGTAAAATCGAATTAAAAATTTCTTACAATGTGGGTAGGTACTTGGTTGGGCATTTTAATAAACAGGGTAATTAACACCCTGACTTTCTCTTGGTGCCGTCACTAGATTTGTATAGTATTTTTAATCAACGAAACGATTTTGTTCATAAATATTTCATGCCGTTGTCAACGTAGTCAAGTTAATACATATTATTTCACATGGTAATAATTTTTGTTTATTTGTAAAGGAAACATAATAACTGTAAGATCAGTAAATGCTTACTGAAAAAACTGTTAAGTTTTTGATAAAATACATTGAGAATTAGTTCGAGAATCACACCTTAAAGGGCAGAGGTGTGTGATAAATCTTAAGTGAATTGCGCAATAATATGTCAGTCCAGAGTTGCAATCAATTAACTAAAAATAGGGTTTGAGGTTTTGAAAATATAAATTATGTTTTTGTGAAACTTAGCTTATTGGCTTCTTGGTAGTTCTTTGACTAACCCGACAAGCCGCCACTGTATATGCTCTTCATAGTAGCATTATTGTAATTTTCTTTCAGATCTATAATGATTCTCTCCAATGATCCTCTCATTTTGTTCATTTTGTTCTTAAACCGACAGGGACAGAGGCTGTAGAGACTGAGTTAAGCGGAGGTGATTTCGGTTAATATTTGGGAAGAAATGAAAACCGCAATAGACGTTGATTAATAAAGGAAAATTTTATTACTGTATTCCAAATGAGTTCAATAGAATTAATAAAGCTGTTCTAAAACTATTATTAATTTTTCATTCTTTTATCAAAATGTGATTTAATTTTACATTTAGATTGAAATTGAAAACGTTTTGTACATCTTTTAAGAAGAGAAATGTATAGTTTGGATTTAAAATGCTATTTCTCTTTCATTTTTCTTGTATCTTTTTTAAAATAAAAAAATTTATTTATTTTTAGAAATATGTATTTTCATCTTAGAAAATTTACTCCTTTATGAAATTCTTATTCCCAAATCTCACAAATTGATTGTGTTATATTTCTGATATTTAAATAAAAATGTTATGCAGGGATTGATAAACCGGCCTTTAGTATCTAAATTATGTTTGCTCATATTTTACACGTACGGATGTTATTATGATGCTTATGTGAGCTTATATAGGAAAACAACAGCTGTATACTGTACGCATAAAAAAAATCTTAATATATTCATTCATCATATACATAGCTTCTCCTTTGACATTGATACATTGTTTTCACGAAAGAATTGTAACTGTGAAGTACAATTATTGCAAATTTTGATTTTAAATTATGAACTGCATCAAAAATAAAAAAAAATCAACTATGACTCCGAATTAAATATTAATTTAAGGTTAATTAATTCATTAGTTTCCGATGGGTTGCAAGATGAAGTAAATAAGATATTTCTTGAAAAACTTCAAAAAATATCTGCGAGGTGAGTAATTAATGCACAAATTTAAAGCAGAAATTAATAAAATTATGGTAAGTACTTCAAAAAAGTCATTGTACTAATTACATTTTGAGCAAAATGTAGCCTTCGAGATTATTTTATTGAGAGTTTGCTTGGAAAAAATTAGTTTTATTTATCTAATTTATGGTTGCTTGGGTACAAGATGACACTATATTTATGAAGGAAATAGATTTATTTTAGTTTTTTGTACTATTTTATCAATTTTCCTTGAAAATATTAATACATATAAATCGACAGAAAGCCATCTTGCAAAAAAGAAACGTTGAAATGAAATAAATTAATGTTTCATATAACATTAGAGGTGTGTTACACCTTTGACCTGTTTCACCTTTAACCTATTCTACCTTTGACCAACATGTGTTATGTTGCTAATTTGGTTAGGTTAATCTCAGATTACTCCAGAGACTAAGTAACATACATTGAGGAACAGCTGACAAAATATGTTTTTTGATTTCTGATATTTGTCATAGTTAATCCATAAAGCGTCTAATATTTATTATTATTATTTTAGATTGTTAGATAATAAACCACAAAATAATAAAAGATGTAATTACTTTTAAAAACCTTTTAAAATTTCAACGAACGATACAATTGATTTTTTAATTTCGGAAATACTTACCTAATTTATATTAGTATTTTAGTATATTTATATTGCCGGAAGTCGTCCGGCAAGATGGCGGATGATGTGTTGCTTGATGTCGAGAGTGATGTAATTGGTGAACAGAGAGTAAAATGTTGTGCAAAACCATGTGCGGTGTACGTATGCGTGGTATGTCTTTCTGTGTACCACAAAAGTTGTGCCAAAAAGTTTACTAAAATCGAGTATATAGGAGAAAATAAAGTGATTTGTTGCGATAAGAAAAGTGAGGTTACGGTAGAAGATGATGGTGAAACGAAGTACCAACAGATGGAAAACAAATTCCTGAGAGAAATTTTAGAAGAAGTAAAAGACAAAAATAAAGTTCTTCAAATGAATAACGATTTGTTATTGCAAAGAATAGAAACACTGGAGAAACAATTAAAGATGGCTTTGGAAAATCGAAATGATGCGGAGTGTCCGGACTTGAACAAAATGAGCAAGAAAAAAACTCAAAATGAAGAGGTGATTAATGAAAGGAAGACTCAATATACCCAAATTCTACGGAGACAGCAGATTCCACCAGTGATTTCTGATTTACCGATTGGAACAAACGTAAAACATAACCCTAAATTACCACCAACAACGAGCGAAAATGTAAACACTAGTAATGTCCAACAATATGACAACTTTTCATATGCGGGGGCATTAAGGGGAAGACAAAATAATGGAGAGCGAACAAACGAAAATATTCCGGAGATAAGAAATAATACAAATGAAAATTATCGCTATCAACAAAATATAAACAAACAGTTTATAAATCGAAAGGCACCAGTGAAAAATATAGGTACAGGAATAAGAAGTGAAAATACACAAGGTTTTATGGGTACAAGACGAAGAGTGTGGCTATACCTGTATAGGGTAGCACGAACAGCTACTTCTAAAATGATAACTGAATATTTGGTAAATGAAAAGAGCTTACAAGAAGATGATGTTCAAGTGCACGAAATGCCGAGTGAACAAAACAACAAGAAGCGATTTGTGGTAACTGGTCCTCTTGAAAGAAAAGATGAAATGTACAAACCAGAGTTCTGGCCAGAAGGAGTTGGAATAAAAAGGTTTGACTTCCAAAAACATAGAAACTTCTTAAATAACATAAATTTTTCGTAAGCCACACACAAGATACAAAATGTAAAACACAAGAAGAAACAAAAAAATTTAGTATTATTCATCAAAATGTGCAATCCATAGGAAACTCGGTGATGGGACTTGAAGTTATGTTGCAGGAAAATCAAGATTGTAAAATTCTTTGTATAACAGAGCACTGGAAAACTGTAAAACAATTAGTAACTACGGATTAAGCGGATACAATCTGGTCTCGTGCTACTGCAGAGAGGAAGGTCAACATGGTGGTGTCGCGATTTTTGTTAATAATAATATTACATGCAAAGAGAGAAAAGGCATTTCGATTCGATCAAAAATGGGTGAATTTGAGTGCACAGGTGTTGAATGTTACATAAACAAAATTAAACTAGTGTGTGTGGCAGTATACAGAACTGGTAGAGTAAATGTGTTTTTGAATGAGATTAATGAAATCTTAAATGCATTAATACAAGAAGATTCTATAATTGTTATAGCAGGTGACTTTAATATTAATATGAATGTCTGCAATAAAGATATGGAAGATATGATGTCAATAATGAATTCGTACAACATGCATCAAACAGTATTTGAAAATACACGTGAAACGACAATTTCGTCAACATGCATAGATAATATTTTTACAAATTTTGAAGGCCGCTATGATGTGGCTGTCTTGAACGCCCATATATCTGATCACTAGAGTACGGACTTTCAAGCATAAAAAATCTTGAAAATAGCGCTTAAAATAGCACAAAAAATTGTCATTATATGCGTAAAAATATGCATTAAACTTTAACATAATAATTAATAAGCATTTAAAAAAAAGTAAAAAAAAAATTTGAAATTTTTCTTCGATTACCTTACCTCCAGTGCCGTAACTAGAACTTTCGGCGCCTATGGCCAACTACGAAATATGCGCCTTAATGGAAAGGGGGAGTCCCCCCAACGAGGGGGACTTATGAATTTCGGCGCCTTTATTCAAACGGCGTCTCTGGCACCTTATATTAAATACAATATTTATAATTTGAACTTTTGAATTTCGGCGCCTTCATTTCAACGGCGGCCGGGGCCATATTGGCCATACTCTAGTTACGGCACTGCTTACCTCTAAAAAAAATTCTTTTTTGATTGGAGGTAAAAACTTTTTTAAATAATGGTACATTATCTTATTCGGATTAAAAGTGAAACTTTGTTTGACAAATAATTTTTGCATTTGCGATGCAGAGCGCCAGCAGAAAAATCTGGAAAAACTGCGTTCTACCTCGACACCGGTAATTGAGGCGTTCTTAAATTTCACAATAAGGTTTTGTGGTAGTTCAAGATTCATTTCTTCACTAAAATTTCCATTGAAACCACCAATGTTTCGTCATACTTCCTATTATATCGTAGATCATTAAATATCAATATCATTAAGTTTTGAAGCTACTAGTTGCCGTTATTTCATTTGTTTATATAAATAAAACGTGTTGTCTACTAAACTTTACTAAACATTAAATTTGCAGTAAGCAAAGATCATTCAGGGGTAAAAATAGAAATAAATGTAGGTATAATTTATGTATCTACTGCAATTTTTTTTAATTTATGGAAAATGTACTAAAATAATCATCAAAAAAGCTTAAAACTGAATTTAAGCATGAAAGTATCAAAATAAGCATATAAGCATAAAAAAATGTCGCCAAATGACTTATTTTTATGAGATTCATGGACATATTATCAATTACACTTCTGCTATCAATATTTCTGTATAGCAAAATTTCTAGAAATCCGTACTCTACTGATCACTATGCGCAAAAATTATCTATGGAGATTAAATCTAAACAAAGTGCTCCGGGAAGCAAAAGAATATTATCTACGGAAAACAAGAAGAATTTCGTGGAAATGCTGAGTGCAGAATCGTGGGAATCCATTTACTACATTGATGACGAAGAGGTAAATGATCAATTTGAGAAATTTATGCAAATATTTTCAAGATGTTTTAAAGAAAGTTTTCCAAAAAGAAAAGTCGTGCACAATAAAAAAAGATCGGAAATAGAAACAAGTAATCCACAAATAAAAGAATGTAAGAAGAAATTGGATGCTATGCTGGTTATAAGTCGATTTGACAGTAGATACAAAAAACTCTACAACGACACCAAAAAAGAATACAATAAACTTTTAACTAATTGTAAAAAGCAAAAATTTGATGATACAATAAATAAATCTGATAACAAGACCAAGGCATTATGGAATGTGGTGAACTCAATCAGAAACTGTAACAAAAATAAGGACATAGCAATAGAGGGAAATCCTTTACAAATAGCAAATGATATGAACAAGCACATGATAGAGGCAACAAGTAATCTAGTCAAAGACGGGAAACTTGATATCGTTAACCAACTGGGCATAAAGATAGAAAATTCAAAGACATTGACTATAAAAACGATTACTAAAGAAGAAATAATAGAAATAGTAAAAACATTTAAAAATAAACACAGTAGTGGCATCGACGAAATCCCTACCAGCGTGATTAAATATTGTATAAACGAAATTCTGGATCCGATTTGGCACATTGTGAATAATTCGATAAAGTATGGAGTTTTCCCAAACATGTTGAAAATAGCTTTAATAAAACCAATTTATAAAAAAGGGGATCCAACAAATTATGATAACTACAGACCGATCAGCTTACTACCGGCAATATCTAAAATATTTGAAAAAGTAATGTGTAATCAAATTATGCAATTTTTTATAGGTAACAATCTATTCACAGATAGACAACATGGCTTTATTAAGGGAAAATCTACGCAAACAGCGATTTTTCAATTTGTAAATGAAATTCTTGAGGCATGTGAGAAAGGACAACTGGCGTTGGGGGTTTTCCTCGACTTGTCAAAAGCATATGACTGTTTAAACCATGACACCTTTTTTTACAAGTTGGAAAAATATGGAATAACGGGGAAACCATTACAATGGATTAAATCATATCTAACTGGTAGAAGCCAAGTTGTAAAAATATCCAAAAATAAAACAGAATATCTTTCCCAGAATGAACATATTCGAACAGGAGTACCACAGGGCAGTATAGCAGGTCCATTATTTTATATAATTTATGTAAATGAGTTACCTAAAATAGTAAGAGAAGAAGGACAGCAATCCACAAATTATGTAGATGATTCAAATGTGTTAATATGTGGGGATACTTGGCCGGAAGTGATAAAATCCTTAAATTTGGTTTTTAGGAGGGTTGAAGATTGGTTTCACCAAAACAACATGAAACTCAACAAAGAAAAAACAAACGTGGTATTATTCAAACCATCTAGAGCTGGTATTGATATGCCGGAAAATGTCAAGATCGATCAAATTGAATACGAAATTATACATGCAACAAAATTTTTAGGTTTAAAAGTGGATAGCAATCTATCATGGAAAGAGCAGATACACGAGATTGGAGCTAATCTAAATTCAATTGTTTATGGTATGAAAGTGATAACGAGCTACGTTAGTTTTAAAGTGTTAAAAACTGTTTACCAGGAAAGTTTCGAGTCCAAAATGAGATATGGGATAATTTTTTACGGTGCTGGAGAAATTAAAAACTTATTTATTATACAAAAAGCAGCAATAAGAACGCTGCTAAAAATGAGCTATAATGAGACATGTAGAAACAGATTTAAACAGAATAAATTGCTAACAGTTTATGGAATGTATATACAAGAATGTGTTTTGTTTATTTACAAAAACAAAAACTTATTTTCAAGTCACCACAATTGGAAACAAGATCATAACACAAGAAGTCTAAACTATACTACACCGAAACATAGACTCACAACAACCGAAAAAAACTGCTACTACACGTGTATAAAATTTTATAATAGATTGCCAGATCAAATAAAAATTATAAGTATTCTGAAGGAGTTTAAGAGGGCTATACATGAATTTGTGCTGGAAATTGAACCATACAGTTTGAACGAATACTTACAAGAATAAAATCTGTTTACTTTTTTTGCTATTTGTTAAATTATATTGATTTTGTAAGGACGCTATTTTCTTTTTTAATTTACATTTTTAATGTAAGATTTTCTCAGAAATAAAGTTTAGTTATTATTATTATTATTATTAATAAAATATATATTATTGTAACGATTGTCATTAAAAACGAAAAGACTAAATTTTAATTCTACCAGCAACAAAGACGAATAGCTAAAAGTTAAGAACGCATTTATTTGCTAAAACTTGAAAGTTATTTTTCTCATTTAACTTCTTAAAGAAAGGTTGGAATTTTAGTTTCAGGTTTTGGTTTCGAGTTTTGTTATTAAGTTTTTAATTCAAATTTTGAGCTCCAATTTAATTTCCAAGTATGTAACAGTTTAGATTTGTTAAGAATACGTTACATATAGTTAAGTTTTGGCTTTGGGTGGAAAACAGGTGTACAAAAGTTGAAATTAATTATATTAGCCCACTTGCCTTGCTTTTATAAATATATGGTGAGCCATAAAATTAATTAAGTCAATATAAATTTAATTGTACTTGTATATTTTTGAATGCATTTTTTCTATTAAATTTATTAATATTTATTAGCATTGTTTCAATTTTTGCTCTCAAGAACTTTAAACAGATATAGGCCAATTGATGTAAATTTTAAGCATTAAAATTTAAAAGTATAAAAAGTGTTAAACAACGTTAAGGCAACAAAAGGAAATACCACGACTTTCTATAATAGTACACAGTTAGCAGCATCTAAATTTCATTTTAATACCTTGAAAAACAATTTATTTGTACAAATCAAAATTTTTCATCTTTGTAGGAAACTTATACCTTATAATTTTTATATCCATTCGAGCGCGTCAGTAACGTGCTGAATGGGTTAAAACATCATCGTTGTGTTTTAACTTGTGATTGAAAAGTATCTCGCCTTTTCAAACAAAGGTAGACTTTACGTTTAAAAATTTCAAACTTGGAAAAATTGGAATTATTTTTTAGATACAAAATTGACAAAATTAAATATCTGCTTAATAACTGTAAATTGCCTTGGCGGTGCACTTGAATTTATATTAATAATACAGCTTTGGTCGAATAAGGAAATTCGCGAAAATTATATACCACAATCGTGCATGAGAAATAAAATAACAGCCATTATTTAAGCAATCACAGTTTTAGTAAAAGTCGGTGTAAAGTGCTTTCCTGATAGCTATCAGGTGGTAAGCGATTAATATTTATGTTTATTGATTTTGTTTGTTATGATGAGAGTTGCGTTGAATAATTTACACGAAAGTACAGGTAGTTGGTATATGTAGAACTTCGGACAGCATCGAAATAAGTGAAATCCGTAGTTATTGTCAAAATGTTTTGCTGTGGTTTGGATTTCACGTTAGGTCAAGTGTTTTTGTTTACGTTCAGTTAATTGGTAAGAAGTATTATTGATCTGACAGAATTGCATCAATGCAATTTATGTGTACGAGTATAACTCAGTTACAGAAAGCTTTGTAGCAGCCCACTTTAAGATGTGTACATTGGAACTTTGTAAGAAATTGAAACTGTAACTACTAAGCAACTTGCCTGTGTTTACATAAATACTACATCTATGGTATAATTCACAAAGTTTATCCTTCTGTTTGTATGTACAATTAAAAAGTTTTTACTTTCAATGCAGCCAATGAAAATTTCATTAATAAAATCACATGACGAACTTCAAATCAAATTCTTTTTAGGCTAAGAGAGGTTATTATTGAAAATTGATAAAAAATATCGACTTTTTAATACTAAACTTTTCAATAAATAATAATAATAATGTAAAGTCATATTCTAAAGTAAGGTAAGAAAGGTGTAGTTTTTCTGAAAAAATTCAATTTAATTATTTTTTTTATTTTGAAAGTTAAAACATTATGAAGGAATTGAATAATGTAAGTTGCAACTTTTTGAACAAAGACAATAAAGATATTATTAAGTACTTTTGAAACACTGTGTATTTAAATTTGAATATAAATCTTTAAATTAAAGCGTGTTCTTGTTTTGAATTGCTGTCGGTGGATTTTCTTTTGAGTAGAAAATTTTATGACACTCTAAAGTTGAGTTTTATCTGTGCTTTAAAAAAAATTATAAAACTCGAGCAGATTTACTAAGTATTTTGACAAATATTCGTTATGAAACAATAGGTAACTTTTCATATCTCTTTGAAGTTAATTGCAATCTACTCGGAATTTAAAATTAAATTTGGTAAACTTGTAAATTTTTGGTTGATATTATAATTAGCAATAAGAAAGTGTAATTTACTGGATGCTTTTGTGTAATTTAATTATTATTTTAACCGTTACAAAATAATTAATCCCAATGTTAATTATAATTTGCGTTAATATAAATAAAAACAAGATTTTCGTTTGGTAAATTTTAAACTGAATTATTTATTAAAATATTTTGAAAATAATAAGATATTTCAATTTTAATTAAATTAGTTTAAGTTGTCCACATTTAATTGGGAAGAAAATTGACCCAGCTTTGATGTTAAAGCTCAGATGATTAATTGAAATATCAGGTTCTTCAGAGCTTTCGGTAAAATTTAAATCGTTCAGATTTATCGATCGTTATGCATATTTACCTACAATGGCAAAAACCTTATTCTGACTTGATTTAATAAAGCGTGTTACTCTTGAAAATGTAATTGCATTAACGATAATCCGATAAAAATTGCAAATATCGTAGTAATTTATATTACATTATTGTGAAAAATAATGCACAAATAAAAAATCATAATTATTTTTAAATTGCAACGAAAGAAATATCTTGAAATCTTGAATTGAAATAATTAATTCTAAAAATGTATGGCAGTGAGTCTTTTGTGTGTAGTGCATTTTGTGCACTTGATAAGAAATTTAAAGCAATTTGGCGTGTTCTAGAAAAGAAAATAATTTGTTCGCAAACGCTAACCATGTATGGGTCAATCGATAAATTTTACGAGGCATTTCTATGCCCCTTAGATACCAGGTTGAGCATGCATGAGGCCGACTCGATCGTACCCTTAAATCGTGTGGGGTGGGTTTACCCTACTGGCTTTTGAGCAAAGAGGGTGATAACAATCGCAACCATGCCAAGGGTCTTATCATGTATTATGTAACTCAACTTGATGTGACGCCTTTGATGCCAGTTACTTTCTATTCAAACCAATTTAAAACAGGCTCCTTATTATATTTGTCAATATTAATTTATAAATCAATCAATTATATTAACGAGATAACAATCTAAAACGTTTTATTTCAAAATTAAATTTAATTGCAAGAAATTACAAAAAATTAAAATAAGTATTCAATTAATTTGTTTAATAATTAAAGCAGCTGACAAAAAATATATTTTCTTGATTAAATAAAGCAATTACTTCTTTTGCAACCTGCGAGAATCCTTTATTGTTTCACTTTAAAAGTTACCTATTTATACAAAAAACGAATTTCGTTGTCTACTCCAGTGGTGAGCTATCTTTTTTTATCGTGCGCCCTCTAACTTTTAAACGTGACTACTTACGACCCCTTTTTTAAGAGAAAATAGAAACGAATGTAATTTTTTTTGTTAGTACTAAAGATACACCAAAATACAGATAGTCTGATTTACTATGATGTGGAGAATTGAATTCCACGTCCAGAAATCAGGTGCTCAATTTGTGGCTGCAAATTATTTATACCGTGGTTCAAATTCCTCGTTAAGTTGTAGGTTCTATTTCGATTGATTCAATCAGTGAGTAAACAAAATTTCTGAGTTTATCACGAACGCACAATGATTTAATTTTCTTTACGTGAAAAGATGGTATTTTAAAAGACCTGTCTGTTTCTTTTTAATTTTATATAATTACAAACACAGGAAACATAATTTAAAAAATATTGTCCTTTGGTTTTTTTTTACTGTTTTGTTATTAATGTGATAATATTTGTAAAAAGTTAAACTTACTAAAAAAATATTGTTATTATTAAATATTTTATTTAACAGAAAAGTGAAAAGAAAATTGATATATCAATTTTGCAATTACTGCAGGGTTAATTCGAGGTGTCACAAAAATATAAGATGGATAATAATCTCGCAAACTTGTATAATTAAAGGTGGTCGTCATCGGTACTTCGTACACGATTATAAATTCTCTAAATACATCTTCTGACTAGTGACCGGACATTTCTCTACGGGATATTTTGAACCCGGACATTTCACTCTCGAACAATTTGCTCCCAGACATTTCCCTATTAGGACATTTTGCTACCGGACATTTCGCCACCTTCCCTAAATTGTTACTAAAATTATATGTTGGGTTGTAAAATATTTAACTTATTTACTTAATTTTACCTTTATTTTTTTCTGCAATTTGTAAATCTTAATTAATTTTCAACTTCTTCTTAGCTATTATTTTTAAAGTATTTTAGTAACGAATCAAAAATGGTAGCAAGATATCCTAGTAACGAAATTTCTGGAAGTGAATTGTTCGGGGACGAATTGTCGGAGAATGAAATGTCCTAGAACATTTGTTCTTGGATCATTAATGTCAGATCCTTCTCGCTCACTACTCTTTCTAAGATCATCACTTTGCCTTTCTCAATGTTTGCAATTAAGCTAGTGTGATTTAATCATATAACTAGCTTTTTCTAAGTTCTTCATTCAACCTGTCGAATATAAACATGATATATTTTCCTCCTTAGTACACTAGGGTATCATCCGCAAATATACTATGAACTAGAACTATCTAAGAACTATGACGAAGTTGTTTAAAGTAACTTAGAGATGTCCAGTTGGTGGCTGATAGACTGATATTTAAAGAACTGCAGCAAAAAGCTTATCCACCGTTAAGAAATAATCAAATTCCAAACATTGCTGGAAATTTGAATTTGAAAATTTGTATAAATTTGTATAAATTTCAATAAATCCCGCCAAAATTCCAACCAAGCGAAATCACAGAAAAACAATTTATCAAAACACCAAAAAAGAAATTATAGGACAAATGGGCAACATGTTAAACATATTAACAACACTTGTCTTGTTGACACACTTAAAAACTTGAATTAACTATATGGAACGGCAATGGCCTATCTCAGTACAGCCTAATAATCTAAAAATACTATATAACAAACAATAAAATAGATAATATTGTGATATCAGAATTTCATTTAACTGAAAGGAGTTTCTTGATAATTCCAAAATTTGCACTATAATATTTTACCCAAAACCCGGATGCGGAACAACTCATGGAGGATTGCCTATCGTTATTAAAAATATAATTTATTATAGTTTTGAAGATTAGAGTTTTGAACATAGAGTGTTCAGTTTGGTTTTATTTTTGTATGATTAAATAATTGTAAGGGAATCATCTTTGGACATTTCCTATATGCCTTATAACGAACAAAGAAAAAATGTATTGCTAATCTACACAATTGTGGAGAAACACAATTGTACACATACACCCGCAATTGTGTAATATTTTTGCACAATTGTGTGGATTAGTAAAACATATTTCTCTCTGTACGACACATATTACTTATTATCTCAGGAAAGATTCTAATAATTATTAGATAAAAAAACTACTTTGCTAGCTGTAGTTCTATATTTGTCTTCAAAGAATTTCAAAAATTAGCATCTAAACTTTTAGCAAGACTCAGTACTAAAACCAAAGTAGAAAAGTTTGGACGCAATCGCTATTGTTGTGTATGTCAGAACCTTTGGTCACAATAATACTTCTATTAAAAATTTTTATTAACAACTTTTAATCACATCTGTTTTTCAATTATTATAAGAGTTTATTGGTTAAGCAAATATGTATAGGGCCAGCATGGCGATATTCGCCGTAGGGACGATTCAAAAAATTTCGTAAAGTTTGTTATTTAAGAACCATGAATTTCAGCTTTGTAATTTAACCAGTGATTACATCAAGCCACTGGCACTGCTGTAAACATAACGTACTTTATATTACGTAGTTTATAACGGGGTAAGGTAAACTGCACTCCAAAACGACCTGCAAATGGTAAACTGCACTCCAGGTAAACTGTACGAAATTTTACAAAGTGGTAAACTGCACTCCGAGCATTTTTCAGGTAAGTTGCACCCCAAAATTACCTGCATAATGGTAAGCTGCACTCTAAGCATTTAATTACTGGATTATCATTAAGATTATAGTTAAATATTGATCCTTTAATTAATTGATTACCAACTGAGAAATTTTATTATACATAATATGAAATATTGTTTAAAAATGATATACAAGAATGGTTACTGTCAGTTAACTGCTCGCACGAATTGAGCTTTGATTTTTTTTCTATTAGAAAGAGAACATTTTTCTGAGCATTTTGAGACCGCACTTCGATGCGGATTATTGCGGAGTAGTTTTCGAGAAAACGGCATCCCCCATTTTACATAGGGAATTGATCCGCTCCCGAGTTCTATTGTGAGCCGGTCGGGTAGACATCGAGCGTTGCTAACGAGTTTCACCCCTTTCGAGTTGCACCTTTGGCGAATTTGAGCAACCTAGAGGGATGTTTTTCACCGGAGCGGAGGGTAGCGGAGCGTCGGTCGAACGAACGCAACCAAGGCAATCAAGATTCTAACCTAAAAACGAGTTCTGGGTTTATTTTTTAAATTTTACATTTTTTACATGTAAATTTTACAAAATTTACATTTTGGTTAATTTTTGGCATTTTGGAATCTAGGCTAACTACGGCCGTGCTTACGGCAGCGCTAATTTTTGATTTTATTTTAATTTTTGTTTATAGTTAAGCAATAATCCTAACAAATTTTGGGATTACGACTGGTGCTGCTTACGCACCTCGACACTACCTGCTAATGGTAAACTGCACGAATTTGGAGTGCAGTTTACCACTGGGATTAAAATTTCTCTGTTTTGCTCGGAGTGCAGTCTACCATTTTGTTTTACCGTTACTTTAAGTCGTTCGTGCAGTTTACCGTCACCCATTTTTATTTGAAAGATATAAACCAAAAATTAAAAAAAAAAAATAATATTTTTGTTCTTCAGCCAACATAGTTTTCTTGACTATGATATGGTATGGTAAAGCATAAATGTGAAAATAAATAGTGAATTAATAGCTATTTACAGTCGTGCTGCAGAAAGTTGAACATTGCGAGTTGGAATTTAGCGAGTTCTGATAGCTTACGAAACCGCAATGAAACTTTCTGAGCGAGTCACTGTATTTAGCTTTACGTTTAAGACTGGTCCTTTCTAAAAAAAAACATAAATTGGTTACAAAAATTATGCTTTAATTTAAAACGCGACATAACGGAAGTAAATAATACTCTTATCTATTAGCTTGTGATGCAAAATTGCACCTGCACTTCAGTAGCTTTCTAGACATACAATAACTCGAACCCACTATGTACGTCACCATTGCTGCTTATCTGCAAGAATTTTCCGAACACCGCTGCAAAGTATCATTTTCGAGCGATAAAAACAACCTGATATGCTATACTTTCTATAGTCGTGTACGTAAAATATATATCAAAATGAAAAATAGTTTTTATTTTTAATTTTTTAATATAAATTTAGTAGGAATTATATTCCGTTGGTTAGCTATTGCCTTCCAATTATTACTAAATCCCTAAAAAGATAGTCATGCATGCGCAAAATCAACTTTAAGCACTGAGTTTCGCATGCTCCACTTTAGCAAAGAATATTGTAGAGATCAAGGTTGTGGCAGTGTTTCTTACCGATTTCTGCTTTTAATCTATCTTTTTCAAATAAAAAAGGAGATTAAGTTGTTAAGTTCACTTAAAAAAAATTAGATGAACTTATCAAAATATTATTTTCAATGTCCTCTATCGGAATATAGCATAATCGTCTGTTAAAACTGTTCTACCAAATAATTTCGATAATTCAAATTAAATGCAAGAACTAACAGTTCTTTGCTATATTCTCAGTTCGACTTAAAATTTAGATAGTCACTTTTGAAACTGGACTACTCATATAAAGAATTTTTATCACGAATTTGTCAGTATAACGTTCCATAACTGACTTTCCACTCGCCTTAACGCGTAAATTTAAATCTGAATTTTACGTGTTGTAAAATTCGTTTAACAGCACCGCGTGTAAACTTCAGTTTTATCACCAATCATATTTCAAATTGGCTCAGGTTGTTTGTTCAGGTAAATTAAGGGTTTTAAAAGAATAAGAATAAAAATTTTAACAGTAGTTAAAAACTAAATCGTTTTAACGGTAGTTAACAATGACATGCTCGATTCTAAGAAAAGCTATTTTATTACCGAAAGTTCCAATTATACAAAAATTATATTTTATTTTAACTTTTATTAAAATAAAGGTAAGATTTAATTGAGTAAAGATCATTTTAATAATGCAATTTCAAGTATTTAGTCCAATCATTTGGTAGTTTTATTCGGACAGTTTTCCGGTAGTTTTGATATTTGACATTTTGACAGTCAGCCAAGTTTAGCAAAAAATTACTTATTTTTACACTTCTATAAAGTAGAATTATGTTTCCTGATTATTGGGAAGGCCTAATCTACGTGTAATGCACTAATGAAGTAATTTAGTGAATTCTTTTAGTGTTGGTTTTGCAAGTTTTTTGTCGTGATCAAATCTCTACTATGCTATCAGTTTCTTCCTCAATTTTGTCAGAAAATTTCTCGCGAATGGTTTTTGTGTCTTTCCCAGATTGAATATGTAGACACGCTAATAAATCAATGCAACAATCAGCATTTCATCTACATTTGATTCCATAGTAATTATCGGCGATGGTGTAGATCTTCTTGTCCTTTTGACGGCTCTATCTACTTGTTTAAATATCTACCTTCTCAAATCCGGAAAATGAAAAATATTGCAACAAATATACCCAAATGCAAAATATCATAGATGAAACAGACGCAGATAACATATTATTCTTGCATTCCTTCAGTAGCTGCGATACATTAGAACTCCTCAATCAAGGAAAAATTAAGTGTATCAATGTAGTCCAAAAAAACCCACATATAAAAAAGGTTTTTCAGGTATTCAAATATTTAAGATGTCTGCCTCTAAATCCTTGCTGAAGATGGAGAACGTTTCCTTCTCATATTGTACGATTACAGTGGAGTGAAAAGTATATCGTGGAAATTTATATCATAGATATTCATGATTCAGCATATAAAAGTAAATTTAATATAGCATCGCTGCCACCAACAAAAGCAACTGCACGATAATAAACCTTCTGGAAGTATCAACAGATCCAGCAATATTCCAAAAAAAATTATTAAGCTAAAGTTGTATCCCTTTAAATTCCCTATCCGGTTTGGGTCGTTAGTTTTTTTCTAAGACGTTTTGTTTAAAAGATACGGGGTTGGCAAGAAAAGTAAAAAAAATAAAACTCGGAATTTTTTGACATTTTTTCCCTTTATTTAATTCATAACTCGAAATGGAGTTATGGAGTTGGGCAAGTTGTTAACTGGAACGCCGAGTGATTAAGCTTCATGATGAACCGATGTCCCAGACAGAAAATCAACAGCAATATCAATTGCAATGTCAAAGTTAGCAATAATTAAATCCAACAAAACATCCTGACTATTGGGGAGGCGATTAAGTTGAAGTAGCCCATGGAAGGAGAGATAATCACATAGCGAAACTGTTTTAGTACAAGAGTTTTCCGTCGAGATAACATTAGTCCCATCAAACGCCTATCTAGCTTTAGGAAGATTAAAATCACCACAAATTAACAGTTTTGCCTGGGGAAAGCAATCACATACACCATCAACTATGCTGCCGAACATTTCGTATGATGAGACATCACTATTTGGAGGCAAATATACTGCTCCAATAATCACATTGCATACTTGAACAAAAACATTTTCTATTGTGTTTGGAGTGCTAATCAATCTACAAGAGCCAAGACAATTTCGAAAAGCAGTTAGAACTCCTCCCCCGCTAACTTTACTGCTGGAATAATTTGACCTGTCACAGCATAAAACGCTATAGTCATGAAGATCAAGTTCATTGGATAAAATGTTATGATCCAAAAAGGTTTCAATTAATATTATAACGTCATATGAAGAACAATTAACATTCTTACTGATGTCAGCAAGCTTGGTTTTAATACCACCGCAGTTTTGAAGGTAAATGTTTAAATTGTTTAAGTTCCCCCTAGATCCAACCCGATTTTCTGAAAATTTCCAGGAGCGGTACAAGCTGCAATGATACTAGGTGGAAAGTAAAAATTCGAAAATAACACCTCAAGATCTATCAAATTGTCAAATCTTATAACAACCGGAAAATTTTCCAAGTTATCCCGTTTCATTACAACAAATGCTTGAACAAATTCATGTTATTGAATTTAAAAATTAAAATCATAGGAAAACGGATTTGTACAATTGTACTATGTACATACATTATATCATTATAAGTTACTTAGAACGCTGCTTGCCTCACTCATTCATCATAATTACTACCGAATTGAAATTTTGCACGAATGTAGGTTTCGCATTAGATAAAGAAAAACATTTTTTTTATTGTTTTTTTTTTCGTTTTATTAGGACTCGATGTATTATTATTGGAGATTTATGAAGAATAATTTTAATATATTAATACTAAAATACAAAAGAATTTCAAATTTATAATAAAAAATAACTTTAAATAACAATTTGATTAAAAAAAAATTAATAAAAATTCTCAGACGCTATAGTATATAATATAGTTTCAAGAATGTTATTTGAATCGATTTATTTATAACGTATATTTAAACAAAATCGATAACTTTTGATAATAATATCCAAGCAAATACTATAAACAAACAAAAACGTACTTTTCAGTAAAATAATACATATTTTCAAAATATGCACCCAGAAAAATAATTAATTTCGACTACATAAACTAAATAATTTTTCAAACTATTAATTTGCTCAAATAAAAATTATTGTATAATATATATTTTATTTGCTCTTTTAAAAATCTTTTTTTTACAAATCCACAAAATCATTACGGTTAAATAATACTATAATATTATTTATTATATGATGGCAATTCTATTATATAGAATAATAAAATTAATAATTTCAATATCAAATTTTTAAATACCAAAAAACTTTAAAGTTTAAAAATCGTATAAAGTGTATTGTAACAAATGTAAACTACTACAAAGGAAGAATCGTGAGTTTATAACTCCATAGTGGTATACGAATAATAGCAACCGGTAATAATCCATTGTTTATTGACTTTTAAAATAAACTAAATAATAAACCTGTTTGTATAAGTTTACATGTGATACAAATAATCTATCTTTATTGAGAAAAACGAATTGTGCATGCAGCAGATTACAAATAGATGTTTTATTGAAAATTAAATAACCAAAGTAAGAGGAATTTAATTAAACATTCCGTAGATTTTCTCTGAAAAATCTCCTTTGAGAAACAACTAATCATAACATAAAAATTCCTGGAGTTTTTGCGGTTTTTTAGTTTGCTTCAAGATTTATTAAAAACGTTCAAATATTTATTGGCGCTTTAGTATGCAACAAAATATCATTTAAAAACATTGTGAATTTCTTTTACATATTATATTCAAGATAATACAAAATTTAAATGGAATAATAATAAATAAAATTGTAAAAAAAGTAATCAAGCCTATATTATTACTCAAATTAATACACAAAAGTAAACAAATAAAAATTATAAAAATATTATCAAGTATTAAAAGATTAAAAATTAAAATAGCTTTTATGCGGTACATAAGATTATATAATAAATTGCAAACTTCAAATGTTTTTATTTTATTTAAGATTAAAAACATATAAAGTAAATATTTAAACTTCAAAATGCATTTGATATACTTAGGTAAAATAAAAATTAATTTTGATAAATTTGTAATTAAAGAGCATGTTTGATAAAATTTTAAATCTCGGTATTAAATTTTCAGGTTTTAAGATACTTTCAAGTACATCCAAGCACATACCCACTCACTTCCACTGATAGTTTAGATAGCCTGTAACTTATTTTATTGTCAAATATTACATGAAGTGAATGATATGGCAGTAGATTACAAAACAAAAAATATAACTTAACCCAAAATAGACAACCCAGAGTCAGTTTATGCAGCTTTATATTATCTAGATCTCCAGTATTAAAAATGTTACAGGTTTCAAGATGTCAGTAGAGACTAATTCTTTAGGAACGGTGATAGATATATAAATTCACCCCTATCTCTTTAACTCAAATAGTAATCTACCCTTTGTAATACTCAAATTAAAGGTACAAACAGATTTTATCTGTTGGTCATAGAAAATTAAAATTTATTGATTCATGTTAAATGTATTATAAAATAATTAATTTTAAATTTTATCAAAATCGACAGTAATTATTTAAAAAAATATTTTGATTTAATACCTAATATGTAATACTTTTGAGGTAAACACGCAATTTGTTATTAGAAATTTAATTCAAAATAAAAGAAATATTACATCTCGAAATTACATTTTTTCTGTAATTTGTATAATCATGTAATATTGACAATATTGCAATAAATATAATGTAGTATGTAATTTATTTATAAAATATTTTGGTGTTTGAAAAATATCTTACTGAAAAATATGACTTGTTGTTCATGCAGTTGTCATTGACCACATCCACGATAAGTGGATAATGTCTTTTAGGTGTCTAATCACTGTGAGTTGTTCACATATACTGTTTCTTTAATACAACAGCCCTGAACAAAAATTTAACAAAGCAAAGTGACAAGACCTAAGTGGTTAATCATCTGTAGGTTGTATGAAGGTTGATAATGCTCCCGAGAATTTGTAACAGTCTAAATGACAGTTACATTTCAGAAATCCTGTATATCGTCTACATTTATTCCTTACAAGAATTTTCTGTCTTGTAAGTTTTGAGATGTTGGACGTCAAAAAGTAATATTTTTGTCTGTTAGTTAAAACCTCATAATATCTTTTAGGTTTGATTATTTGTTTTCAGGTAACTGCTATAATTCAATGGCTTTCGTAGAATTTTTATTAAAATTGTAATATTTGACATTCATGTTACGATCTCATTGAATTATTGGAACACCTGTCTTGAATGAAGTTAGCTCACTTCAAATCTCTTTTACACCTGCTAATTAATTAGTTGCTGTTTTGTGGCCACTGAAATCTAGTAGGTCAATAATTTTAATGATAGTATTAAAGCTTTTCAAATTGACCCAGATTTAATGGTTTTTGTTTTACAACGAAAACAAGTGTTGCCCACATTTTTACGATCTAGCATCCGGATAGGACAATTTTAAATTAATCGCTAGTTGGGAGAATTTTGATAATTTTTCAATATATGTTTGATTAATTATCCAACCTCATGGTGAATTGCATCCAATACTTTCAGTTAAACTAATTTGAGATTTTCTTTAGAATTAAAATTTGTTTTGCTTAATGTAAAGTCATCGCTTACGTAACTACTCTAATTATAAATAGATATGTGCTTTCTCCATAGAGAAGTTAACATTCAGATTTTCGCTGTTGCAGCTAATGCAGTGCACTTGTATGACGTACTTTTATCATACAACCAATTTGTAGTAAATATGAAAATACATTACTTACTTTTTAATCGGGTTGTAAATCACTTATACATGTAATTTCATCATATTACACCACTTACAAACATCTGTAGTAAGAAAATCTCAAGTATTGTTTTTCATTGAAATTATAACATAAATTGAAAAATGTCTTTGGTTTAATCTTTGTTTTTGTGATTTGTAACCGCTCGTATTGCTGTTACCAATATTTTTCAGTTCTGTCCTGATTAAACATAAATCTCCAAAATAAACCTAAAACCCCAGTTAGATTCGGATGCAGAACAAAGGTGAGGGCTGCACCTAGCTTTGAAAATGCCGAGATTAGCTTAAATAAAATCGTATCTTATACTATTGTTTTTGGCAGTTGTTGAAATACTACTAAAAACTAATATACAATTCCAGGAATGAAATCATCAAATTAGTATACCAAGCACTACATCTCATAATTCTTTATTGATTAATATTTTTATTCTTTATTTATTCACATATCACGATGAAAGTATGAAAGATGTTCATTTGGTGAATTAACAGCTGCAATAAAAGATAATTCAGTTTTGTTTCTTGCCAAAAGTCCAATAAAATTATCATTAATTAAACTGGAAGTTCAAACTGGGTTTTTGGGTCTTACTCAAATAAAACTACTCTATTAATATATTTACTAACCGGTTTCTACCCTTATATTGGTCTTCATCAGAGTTTAAAAGCGATATGGACAACCATAGTTATGGAACGACAAACACCTCTCACAAAAACACTCACTAATAAATTTCAACATAGAGCATTACATCTATCAACATAGTACAAATGTGCATGTAAAACACATAAAAAATATTAATCAGAATCAGTCAAATTAAAAAAATTAAATATAAAATCTAAAGGACAGAAAACACAAGTACAATCTTAACAGCGCAGCGGTTCATATCTACGGGCAAGGACATCAAGCCTCAACACAGCACTGATCCGTATTACAAAATCAGAATAACACATAAATTTTAAATTACTGTAAACATACTAGTTTTGATTTAAGGCAACTCGTGATATTTCATAACGCCAAAGGTAAATCGCAACGGGAAATTGAGAAATTGGTAAATATAAGCCAGAGTATCGTGGGGCGTATATAATAGGTAAAATGCACTGTTGGTCTCCAATTGTTTATTTATTAACTTGCAGGTAAATTAGTGCTTTAGAATCTTATTATGGCTATAATTTACGTCTGTTTTACAAATAATTTAACGAATTCGTAAGTTAAAATTGCCAATAAATAAACCTTATAAGTCAATTTTACTTTTTTGGTCGTAAAGCGATGAAAATTTTACTATTTAGTTAATAATTTAAAATCCGCCATTAATTATTTGATAAAAATTCTTTTATCTCATACAAAATAATATTCAAAAATGGTAAAAATGTTGTTTTTCTAAACGTAAATTGTAAAATTAAGTAAAATAAAATATATATTCAAATTATTATAAAGAATTATAAAGAATGCGACCCTAAGCGTTAAGTACACTACTAACCCATAACGCGACATGGTGGAGGTGCTGAGCTCCGGTGGAGGTGTGCAATATTAGCAATATTCGTTATATTTTAGTATAAGTTGGTATACGAATTGGTTGGTATTCACCCTCATTTTATTTGTTTTTGTTGGATTTAAAATAAAAATCCTTTGTAAGCATAGTGTCTTTTAGTGATAATGGCTGACTGATACATCTACGATCTTGCAATAAGGCCTTGGTTCCTAGTGATAAATTTTGAAATAGTGAACAGCCTTATTTAACAGAAATCAGTTTACTTTAATTTATTATTGAAAAATTCATATAGGATCCAGTTATATGCCACCATATTAACCCCACACATAGGATTTTTTATATAGGAAATATAAATGTAAACCTAAGTAATCAGTAAAAAGCTGGTTAAGCGGTGATGTGTATCCGAACTACCGGAACTACCGGAAATTGATCAATAGAGCAAATTAATATAATTTTGTAAAAATTTATCAGATCATTGTGTAAATAAATTTACTTTGTTTTGCAGGTAAATCAAGTTTGAATAGATCTGATATTTAAACCCTAAAAAAAAATTGGCGATCGAAATCTGCCGTAATAAAGATTACGGCGTCTCCAAAACGAAAACAGAAAATTTTTGGCCATAATAGTAGTCCTCTCTATTTAAAAGCTACTTAGGGTAGACTCCAACTTTGGTCTAGTAAAAAAGTGAAATGTCACGACGCATAGTAACTTCTTTTCACAAACTGTTTTCTTTTAGCAAAGTTACCGAAAAAAAATCTAAAGAGAAATAAATTTTATAATAGAAGTATTTACTCAACATGTTGAATTTGTGTATTAAATTTTTTAAACCTAAAGTTATTTCGGCATATAAAAACGAAGCGAATGAAACGACATATTTTAAAGTATATTGTATATGATAAGGGATGTAAATTAGCTTGAAATGTTAAAGTTTGGAAGTATAGTTGTTTTCGTGGAATTAATAGAAGTATTATTACTGAAATAAACAATTTTTAAAATTAGATAAGCTGAAAAAAATACTAAAATCGCAATCTTTACATTGCGACTTAAACTTATACCACCATAAAAATTTAATATTTTATCAATAAAGTACTAAAAAAATTTTTCTAAGTTACAAAATACAAATTAACTGATTTTTTATAAATATTAAATTTGTTAGAATACAAATTATTTGCTTAACTTTGTACTTGGTACTTAATTTGTGGTTTTAAGTAGCATGCTAAACTTTCCCGGTGCACCCTTTTCTCAGAAAATCTGACCAAGTCGTAAGAAATTTATGATAGTTTTGAGTAGCTCCAACAAAGTATTTCATACACTTCACAAACTTCTACTGCCTAAGGAAATTTCTAATAATTAGAGAAAACTGTAGATAATTTAAACAAAATTCATTGTTAGATGTAGCAAAGAATTTAATATTTAAAATTGACACATTTTAAGCAAATAGTTTAGTAAACAATGGTGAACTAACTTAGATAAATAAAATATAAAACAAATCGTATAAATGCACATTAAACGAATTACACAATATTTTATCGTGCAGTTACCAGCAGAATCACGAAGGCTCAAGCGATTACGTGAGAGGAAGTCACTTTTAAAATACACGATTGGATTGCTTTGGCTTATTTAAGAGACCCCTTCACCTTTATGAGAAGACATACCAACAAATTACTTACTACAAATTATTTTATTAATTTTGGGGTTATAGTATGACTTATGAGGGTAATCATTTTGAAAGATATATCCTGAAGATACATATTTCAGTTATATTGCAAGATCAAGTTTATTTCTTATGAAACCTATAATTACACAGAAAATACTAAATTGCCTATAATAATTAGTAATAGTTGAAATTTATTAAAAAAACTATACAGAGTGGTGCAAAAATTTGACCAACATATTTTCGCCATTATTTGAGTTAATAGCTGTTAAGCTGCGCAGTCTAACATGGTTATAAAAAATATAAAAATAAAACGGATTTCAAGGTGTAATCATTAACTAAACAAGAAATTTTTCTTAAAATGTTTTGAAAGTATCTACTAGAGGGCTTGATAGTTTCAGTGCGCTTAGTTATGAAATCAAATACACTGATCCAAGTTTCGTAACTGTTAGGAGGACAGTTTGATGTGGTTACAGAGGAAGCATAAGAAAGTTTATAGATAAACTGTGAAATTAATTATAAATGCTTGTGTAAACACGGAAGCAACACAAAATGATTTCAATTACGCTAGTAGAATAACCATTTAAATGATAAAACCCGAAACTAAATTGTAATAGCTGCCTTGCTGTAGTCGCTTATTTTGATTGATAACTGAAAAAGAGTCGGTACTACGTTTGTATACTCGTTGTCACTAATTGTGACATTGGTGACATTGTACGAGTTAACGCGAAGTGACGCAAAGCACCTAAACTAAACTAAACACCACCTAAATAGACGAGGCAATAAATAGAGCAAGCTGTTAATTTTAAAAAAAATTTAAATATATTGTACTGTACATACTACCAAGAGAGTTGAAGTATTATTTTTAATTTATATATTGATTAATTACTTTATTCTTTGTTAATTGTTTCTTAAATTTTGTACAATCCTAGTCAATGCATTACTGTTTTAACCATATTGAGCTGACAATATTTTGTGGCAAGTAAATATCAGTGCAAACCTCTCTAACGTACTTCAGTCTGCATCAGCGATTTATGTGTCTTTCTAGCAATAAATGCGACTTTTGTGAAACTAATGTGACTTACTAGTGAATATGACTTATTGTGTTACGTGTATGCGATTTCTAGTGTTCTTAAAGAAAATGTATTAAAAATATAAAAACTATGTTAAATAAATACTAAATTTACTTAATTTAATTTAAAGTAATTAGAAATCCAATAAGCAATTATTATTTTCTATTATTTACATTGTTTTAAAAGTTTAGAGCGAAAATTTTTCACCGATGAAATTTGTGTAGGCATATTATTATTTGATCGAATAAATTAGAAAAAAATTTAAATAAAGCTTTCAACATTGAAATAAAATCATTTAAAAAAATAAAATAGCATATTTATCTTACAAATACAATAAAAATCACAAACTAAAATTAGAGTAACATTAATAATACACTGTTAACTTTAAATTATAAAATTGTTTGAAAATATAAAATTCTGGAAATAATGGTCGACTAATGATCGAGTTTTTAATTAATCACCTTAATTATGATTTTTGTTAATACATATGTACATATTTTACACTGCTTGGTTAACTTTTATGTTGAAAATTTATTTTTCTGCTACTTGCTGTAATTAGCAAGTATCGAACTGAATTTCATTTAAAAATATTTTAGTTTTAGACACCAGTCGCAACCAAGTTTTATATTCATATTTTAATTCAATAATTTTTTAGTGGATATGATTTATTATATTTTTTTATGTGGAAATTATAATGGCAGTGATATTTATCATAAATAAAATTGTTTTTATAATGTGACATATCATACAATCGCAACAATATAATATTTTAATATTATATTATTTATTGCCATGTTTTTTATAAAATTTGTAATGGTATATTGTTTCATTCGGATTAAAAGTGGAAAGTGGCGAATATAAAGCCATGAAAACGAAAAATAGAAAAATGGTTTCCTATCTTATTCTCACAGTCTCGCATTGATCTGGGAGATTCATAAATCTTTATTTTACACCAGGACTTTACACTCAACTCATCAAGGTTCCAACATATTATTAGTCTCATTTCCCAAACAGTATGTCTCATCAGAGACACTTTGCGCTTTGTAGGGTAAAAATTGAAATTCTTCAAAAACATCGTTTCGGTTAATAGTAATAAAAGTCAATTTAATTAAGAGTATGAAATCTGCATGTAGTACTTTGCATAAGTATAATTAATCAATGAAAAAGTAACTTACAACATAAGATCAACTATAAAATGCAAATAAAGCAAACGTTAAAGCAAAAAGTGGATAAAATATAATATTATCTGAACTCAAAAATTATTTTATGTAATTTTAAAAAATAAACAATACAATTATCAGTTAAACAAGCAAATCAGAACAGCAAAGGAGACATATAATTTGGTGTAATCCGTGTTATTTGAATTGAAAGGTAATATTATGTTATAAAAATGTGAAGATTGAAGTGTTTCAGTTACGCTATAACTCCTCTACTGTTTTTTTTATATAAAAATTCTTTCAAGATTTCTGTTAAGTATTCCAAGTATATATTTCATTATTCAAGTCATACTTGATATTTTACATTTATGGCATGTTTAATATTTTCTGTTATTAATTTTGAAATAAAGTTTTGAGCATGATAAACATACCACAACTTTAAAGTTTGGTTTAAGTAATAAGACAGTCAAACTAAAAGTTTCAAAACAAATTTTTGAAATAAATATGTTTTACTATATCTTTTTAAACGATCTGCATTTAATTATATTTAAAATTTTAAAAATAAATGTTGTATTATGCAACGTAGCATTATTTGCATTTTACTTTACTTGAAACTTGAAATCGATTATTCTAAACCTATAAAAACAGTTATTTAAAAAAAATAGCCTGAAAACCGATACAAATCGAACCGATTACCTTTGTTTTTCGCACAGGAATGGTTGTTATTACACAATACCTTTTCAATTTTGTAAATTGTAACCTATGAAACTTTTACAGGATGTTTTAGGTTTATTCTGAAGAAAATCATTTTATTTCCTAATTATGGAAGCAACGAAGGCTCTGCTTATAGAAGTAATTATAATTTTCTTTAACGGTGTTAACATGTCAAAGCTCGATTTATGTACATATATGTACCTATATATTATGTATAGTATATTAACCACAAAAAATGTGTAGTTTTTTACATAAAATCATAAAATGATGCTGAAGGCAAAATGTGATTACTTTGGTAGGTAGCTCATTTTTTGTTATTAGATATGTAAATTATTTTTCTAGTTTTTATGATCAAACCATAAACATAATATACAGTAATGTATTTTTAAATTAAAATTTAAATAATTATTTTATAATCTAGAAAATTTATTCAAAGCATGCATGGATTGTTTGCCTAAAATATGTCTTGTTATGTTAATTAGGAAATCAATCACAATTTATTTCCAAGTGGTTACAATGTAACTATATATACTTTATTTAAATTTGTTTACTATTAATTAAGCAAATTAAGGTTGAACTAAAAATGTTTAACCAAAATTTGAATTGCTTTACTGCTTTGAAACTATTAATTTATTGATAAAAGTTAAAATCAAATGTTCATAGCAGTGACTTGGTGTTATCATTAGTTCAGTTAGGGTCAGTTGGATAAAGCTCAGGTAACAGTTGACCCAGGATCAATTCACTGTTGATCCAATCAAAGTCAAAGTTAACCATTGTTTAACTCTAATCCAAAATTGATCTTCTGTTACACAACTGTCCCTTCAAGAGGTTAAATTTCGAATTGGAATCGAAAGTAATAAACCCTTACCAATTATATAAAACAACTAAAAAAGTACCCTACATAATAAACCCTAACTAATTATTTAAAAACTCACAAAAGCTAGGTAACTAAAACAGATATTAATAGTGTGTGCTATGAGTGTGTAATTAAAGCGCTCTTTAATTAAAGAAAATAACAATAAAGTTTACTGATGACAAATACAAGAATCTTAATAATACCTGTTTCTAAAGCGTCCAAAATAAATAACTTGCAAAATGCGATAACACATGAATATATGTTTTTAAATTTTGTTTACAGACTTTTTACAACACCCTGAATTTGCAAAACAAATGAATGCAGTTTAGTTCGCTTACTTACTGTTTACACTTTTTGGTTAAACTCCCGCTTTGTTGCAATTATTGTGAACAAGGGACGTAATAACAGGCATCAATTAAAATTGCTTATTATACAATTTATAAAAAATTCACTAATTAAATCAGTTTTGCAATTTAAATAATAATTACCAAAGGCACAAGAGCGCAATTTTCTTCAAAATTACCGCTAGTTATCGATTTATATAATCTATAACACGCGACATTATTATTACGAAAGAAACACATGGTATATTCAATAAAACCATCGCCAAAAACAAAACTTCAAAACTAGAAGCAAAAGGTTACCGATAGGTTTATAATTGAGCTAAAGTTTAGCTAAAATTTATATAAAATTTTTGATAAACTGGTTATGACCTATTTTTATATTAAGACTTGTTTGTTGATATGTAATTTCGTGTAAGTGCAAAAAACTTATAGGTATATGTATATAATATTTTATATACTAAGGATTTTAGTTATTGCCTACTAAGGTTTTTTAAACTGCCGATTAGCGTAATTGCACCGATTACCAAATAATACTTAGCGAACTTGGCTGATTTAATTTACGAAGAAAGCTAATTAAATTTCTGTTAGTTTTAATTAAAATATATATTGTTTTATTAAATTTGTACAACTTAATAAGTTTTATTTCTATAAATTATTTTTTGAAAGTAAAAAAAAAGTGATAAAAACTTAAATTAAGTAGTGAAAACAACCAATTCCTCTATTTTAAAAATTTCCTACCAAGAAAAAGACCGTCAATATAATATTTATAGAACACATAATATGTTTATCAAAGAAGTTTATCAAGTCATCTAACGCAACGACATTAACATCCTCTTGATTGGTTTTCTAATTAAAGTTAACTAAAGTTTTTACTAAAAGCTAGTAAATTACAAAAACGTAATAACTATCATTAGTTTTACGTTGACTAGAGGTTACAATAAAATTTTAAAATATTACATAATTGTTCCAGCTTCCAAATACACCAAATGACAAAACTAACTACAGTTTCCTCGTAACATGCATGTGTTGCAATTATTTATATATGTGCTTCCTATGAATCGTTCGCAGTAAAGCAAATTTGTATTACTTTTTATGCTCTACAGTAATATGCTTCAATGCAACTGAACATTTTTTAAATATATTACCACTACTTTAATTACCATAATATGCTTAAAAGCTAGGAAGGCTACATCTGGCCTAAAATGCATTTATGTTGAAATGTTGAAAATACGAAAATAAACGGTTATTAGAAAATACATACATATACTAGACTAAATTAGTATATACTATATTATATATTTATTATATATTATTATATTATAGTATATAGTATAATAACATAATATTATATTGCTACGACCCGGTGCTCCTTTAATCTTTTCTTGTGTGATTCGTTGGAATCAATTGTTTTTGATTAATTATTCGTCTTACTTTGTTGGGGGCCAAATCTAATGCTTGTGAAAATTTATGATAAAAAATTAACTCGTTTTTTGAATTCAATGAAAAATTGTTAATTTGAGAATGATATATTAATTTAAGTACTTGAAATATTAATAGTGTACAAGCTTGACCTAAAGTGAATTGTTACTGTGGGGTAGTGTATAACATGGCGTGTACTTGATAACTACGACAAATATAAATAAAAAGTGAAAAAATAAAAAACAGATATTTAACAAATCGAAAATTGCAATCGAAAATCATAAATCGTTAGTTTCGTTTAGGTTAAGTTTATAAGCAAAGATTTATAAATGGAACCATTATTTATCTACATTTTGGATGATGGTTATCATATGTTAATACGTTTTCATAGTGTGCGCGATTGGTTTTTAATAAATTTTATTTATTTATTTCATAGATCTCAAAAAAAAAATTGTGATTTTAAATAATACGGCCTTAGTGTATTTGAAAATAGTATCGATACATTCGGTGCGATTCTGATTTAAACATGGTTGTATAACCATATTGTTATGATTAGATTGTTATCCCAAGTTATAACCATCTCCGTACCAATGTTACCGAAAGTTGGTATTCTGTTAAAACACGCATAATCATGATGGTTATAATTTAAGCATAACCAAACCTTGTTAGAAATAGTTCAAAAATGTTATGCAAAAATAGTACAAATGTACAAATATTACAGATCTATCCATCATCTGTTGTGATTTAAAAATGAAATTTTAGGTTAGAATTAAATTTAATTTTTTTAATGTTTGTGTTTTATTTATCAAAGAGCGATTTATCAAAAAATGATCTATTTGGTACAAAGTTTTATAAGCTCTTTTTTCTTTTTTTTAGGTTTTTGTACTTTTTTTTTGAATTTTTATGCTTTTGTATGCGTTTTTTGAATTTCTATGCTATCTATTTATATTTAAAAAAATTGATAAGGTTTTTAATAGAAAATAACGGTTTAAAAATATTGGACAATATAGTCAAAACTAGATCTGGAAAAACTACGTTAAATTTGAAAATCGATCCTGCTTGATAGAAAAATTCAAGTTTTGCACACCAATCACTAATGTCGACGTTGAAAGAAAATTTTCAGCTTTACAAAAATCTTTTATAAAAGAATGCATTTTACTCCAAAATATTTCGAACAATTTTTAAAAATCAATTGTTTTAAAAATTAAATTAATCCTTTTGATAATCCATTTATTAATAAAATTGGTGCTTGTTTTAATTAAATTAATTTTTTTTTTTATTAAATTGATGCCTCTTTTGGTAATATTTGATGCATGTTTAGGCACTTTATTTTTAAATTTTTATGCTTTTTTATCCGGACTCCAGTTATTATAAACGTTATTAATTTTTTAATTATTAAATTTTACTTACTGATCTTCAACATTTTCAAAATTTATGAATTTATGAAATAGTGAAATTTATTTGTTTTTTTTAAATAACATTTACTAATTAAAAATAATTCAAATAGTCTTTCACAAACGTATAACAATGGTCAAAATGAGTCTAACAAGCACTGTTTCAGTGCTTGTTATCATAACCATAACCATCATATCATAACCATGAATTATAACAATAATGGTTCACAAACCACACCCTCATGGTTATAATATCTGCACAACCAGAATAGCAAAACGGCTGAAATAACCATATTTTTACAAAATAAACAAAATGGTTATGATAACAAGGTTTTTATGTCAAATCAGAATCGCACCGAATGACTGATTGTGTAGATTTTTATTGATTTGTTTCAAATGTTAAAAAGTAGTGGTGGTTTAAATCCAACCTAAAGGGATGATTCCAAATCTGACTTTCACTTCTACTTTTAGTGATTTTTAAGAAAACAATGGACCTAATTACAAGCAAATATCCAAAAACCTTTCTATTTTTAATAAAATTTGAGTTTAAATCAAGTTTGAGGTTTACGTTGTAAATTAATTAATTACATTTTAGTTCTTAAAAAAATATTGTACACGGAAAAAAAGGTTTACTTAAATAAAGAATAAATATATTCTTGAAATTATTTATTTCATTTAAAAATATAATTTCTTTACGCAATAAAATATGCTTGTAGTAAAAATATCAGTTGTCTTCTACAAAGAATATTTTTATGTAAAATATTTAAATTCAAGAAAATTTCTTTGGAATGAAGAACACTGTTTTCTAGATACATGAATATTAATATATTCTTAATCGAAGTAATCTAATTACGTAATTACTGAGACTAAAAGCTTGAGCAAAGATAAAATTTTTTATGTTGTGTTAAGAACTTCTTAATTCAAAAATCAAATAAATTTGTAACTACTTAGTTTAAAAACATCATTCTTTAATTTAACAGTATATTTATGTGATCTAAGAAAACGGAATCAAGAATATTTTTTTCTTACAGCAAGAAAATATTTTCGTGCGGTTATTGAAAACAGAGAATTTCTTGATTCAAGTGGTACTTATTTGAACCAACTAATTTTTTGCTATGTAGGTAAAATTGAAAATCTGATAAAAATAGTGCAGTTAGATTTGAGATCAGATTTAGAAGCAGAACTTTTAGAACCTCAAAAAATTTTAGTTCTCGTTTTTGGCTGTAGTTCAAAATAGGTAAGAAATATATCAAAATTCAAAAAATTGAAGAATTGACTAAACTTCACAACAGTATTAAAAATAAAGTAATGTCTTTATTTGAAAACTTTATGTGCAAAACACCAAAACCGTGACGGTTTGGGCTACTTTGGCTATATTTTTATAGTATATTATTCATATTTTATGTTTTGATATGCATACATTACCAGCTATACAGCACTGTAAGAATTTAAAGGGTCATGGTTGATTGATAATTAATTTCCAATTACATTCGACACTATTGAGTCCTATAAGTAAACAAAACTCTCTTCCAAAAAATATATGTTCATAAAAAAGGATTTCGGGTAAGTGGAAAATCAAACAAACAACGATCTGTTGTGTCGACGTTTCGAAAAATCTATTTTTTCATCTTCAGGACTGAAAACGGAAGCATACATAAATACATTGTGGTGAGACTCACAAACTAAACAACATTGACTCACCACACAGATCACGATGACCAATGGTTTGATATTACTAATGTGGGAAGCGACAAAACAGCAACAAAACCGGTGACATCCAAACAAGTCAAAATTATAAAAAATCATTGCAGAAATGCAAAAAGTCATAAAATAATAAATATAAAATAAAATGTTAAAATGTAACGGTAATTAAACTCTGTAAATATAACAATCATAAACTATGCTAAAATATAAAACGAATAAAATATGTGATAACTGAATTTTTCAAAAATTTGATAACAAAATAAAATAAAATAAAACATATCACATCCCAATACCAATTTTTAAAAATTCCTCCAAATTAAAACAGCAGAAGGCGTCAATTACAAAAAGTAGGTCACCCAAACACGACCCCTCTAGTGACGCCTAGGGACTAATACGACCATTTTGTCTATGTGTGAGTAAGCCAGTCGTGCGAGCGTATTAAACTGTATCTAATTATTATTATAAAAACATTTCTAACTGCAACCCTACGGTGAAAAACAAACAATTAGTGTACGCCGAACTTGTAAAAAATTAATTAAAAGGTGAATAAGGTTTGGAAAAGGTGAATAACAATAAAAACTTGCTATTATTATATTTATGTATGCTTCCGTTTTCACTCCTGAAGATGAAAAAATAGATTTTTCGAAACGTTGACACAACAGATCGTTGTTTGTTTGATTTTCCACTTACCCGAAATCCTTTTTTATGAACTATTGAGTCCGTTATTTAGCGCTAAATATTTGATATGATATACAAGGTATACGTGTTGCTATGATTTATTTACTTTAAATGTCTGCAAAACCGAGATGTAAAAATATTATATCACGTGTCTGCAGATGTTATTCAAATTTTTGGAAAGTAATCGTTAACCATATTTGAAATAATATGAAGATAACATTATAATTGAAGGGGCTATTTTAAGAATGCGGTATCACATTTAAAAGAAATTTGAGTTATATCCCAAGTAAAGTATTTAATTACTTCCAATAACGACACTACATTGACTGTAATAAACTAAATAATCAGACATATTAACATCTAATTATTATTGTTGTACTATTCAAATAATTGTTCTTTTATAAACAAAACTTTATACAAAATTTCAACTGACCAACATCATTAATAATCAAAGTCATCAGGTAGTAAATAAACGATAAAATGCTAATATCTACAATAATACTTAAACTTAACAAATAATAATATAATTAATAATAAACAAAGTTCAAAGAAATTATAGTATTTTATTAATAAAACTTTTTTAAACTTTAAATTTGAGAAAACAAAAAAGAAAACTTGACGAAAGGCTATAGCCGGGTAAGCATGGGGAAATG
The DNA here is from genome assembly GCA_947369205.1 of Cantharis rufa. Classification (NCBI taxonomy): domain Eukaryota; kingdom Metazoa; phylum Arthropoda; class Insecta; order Coleoptera; family Cantharidae; genus Cantharis; species Cantharis rufa. Next base: position 13,705,576 of record OX376309.1, on the reverse strand, counting down.
GCCCTTACACCGATTTGGCTAATTTTTTTTTAGATATTCCTTTCAAAGCACTATTAAATTTTCCAAAATATTAGATCCTAAATGTTAATAGTTTCTTAGAAAAAAATTATTTTTGAAATTTAGAAAAGAATTTTCTTCTCAGAAAGTATTATTGCAAATTGAATGATTTTGGAATATGTTATAGAAGTACTTAAGACCTATAAGTGGTAATTTTTTTGTGGTATTAGCTCCACATAAACTAGGAAAAAAACGGGAAAAAGTTTTCAAAAATTAAAAAATTTAAATTTTGGCCGTACAACAATCACCAAATTTTTGTCAAATATTCCTTTTATATGCCCTTACAACATATATTAATTTCAAAATTTTGCGAAGGGTATAACATATTCATATTTGTAAAAGTTCTTACCTAGATGCACCGGACAGCATTGATTGTCGTAATAATAATTTAATAAGGAAATAGAAAATACCATTTAATTATAATTATATAACTAATCATTTAAGTAACTAATGGTTATCACTATCGCCTTTAATGATTTTCACTGCTTTGTTTGTATTTTTAAATTAGTCCATTAGGATTTCAGCAGGTTTTACTATTTTTGCACAATATCTTGCATAGCATAAATAATATCAAAAGGCTATAGCCTTTATTTTATTTATAATGGGCGCTCCAGACTCTCGCGAGAATGTCGCGAGAACAGCACGAGAACGCGAGAACATCACGAGAAACGAGAGTGTGAAGCCGATTCTCGTGTTCATTTTCAGGTTCTCGCCTTGCAGGCCACTCCAGAGTCTCGCGAGAACATCGCGAAAAAACGAGGACAACGCGAGAAAAGAGAGAGTGGAGCTGATTCGCGTGTTCCTCACAAGTTCTCGCCTTGTTCTCCAACAAGTGAGGGTGGATCTGTGAGTGTGAATATTTTCCAATTTTCGATGTAACACGATCGAAAATCATTTCTCGCCTTGTTCTCGCCTTGTTTTCCGATGCTATTCTCGCCGAAATTCTCGCGAGGTTCTCGCGATAGTCTGAAGCGCCCATAAGAAGTTCCACAACTAATCTTAATATTCGAGCCCCCTTTTTTATTCCAGAACTAGATGCATTATAGATTATAGCCATATATAAAAATTTGATTATTTTGTGGTAAATTTGTATAAAACTCTTATTTAATTAATTGCAGTTTTATCCATTCGTGCACGTCACTACACAAATATTTAAAACAATTCTTTAACGTTTTGATCCACAATATTGTATGTATTCATAAATATCATACTACCAATAATGTGGATTGCATTTTTATTTGGGTGGTTCACTTTTATGTAAATAATTAGAGTTAACATATATACAGTTGAACGGTAGTGATTTTAAAAATAAAGTGAAATCTAATACAAGCAATAAATATTACGAATAAAAGTAATATAGAAAATAAATGCACTTTACAGTTCGCTAAAAATTTTAAATGCTATTATCCCTATTTTTCATTTTTCGTATACGTAGTATTTAACTATGTTATATTTTTACAAATCAATTTCAAGCCACCAACCTCTTTTTAAGCAAAATAAAAAAACTACTTCAAATGCCAAGTACTTTTATAATCAATATGTAGGCATCGGTGGTATTTAACAATATATCGCTCAATAGCCCATTTAGTAGTCACACTATCTAACACAAATATGCGGCATAAAATAACAAAAAGGCAAAAGAAATATAATTAAAAGTTTTATTCAATATAATATAATTTCAAGCTACTAAATATATAGAACGAAATGCTGTATAAGTCGAGAATTCATATCTTAATTTATTGAAACTGAACAAAACTGTTGAACTAATGTTGCTTAGTTAGCTTTAATTATTACCTAGATGTTCCCTCTCTCCTTATGTAATCAATTTAATTTCATCAGTAACAAACAGTATCACGACTTCATCGATACAATAGCGAAATACGCCTAAGAGAATTTTATTTTACACGTGTATTAATCATACTCATCGTTCAAAATAGCTAACTCGCTGTGTTTAACTAAAGCATTTACCAATGGTACTACGAGGCATCTTTCTATGTAGATACTTCCTACTGCTTATAAAAATATTGATTTTTTGATGTTTTTATCATTATTATTTTTATTTTATCTAACCAAAATATTGCTTTGAACTTTTTAAATTATCGAGAGACTACTTTACTATCAAAGCAACCGAACCTGACGTATTTTAGCACAATATATTTTTACCTGACAACGATACCGCGGTTATGACACGCAAGCTATCGGAAACTATAATTTCTGAAACCGTTGCTAATATCGGTAATATCTATGTATACTTCAAATATAGAAATAATAAATTTTAAAAATTGGGGACAAAATTTAGAGCGTCAGATAAACATTTTAATCGTCTTTATAATATATACGAAATTGCACAATGGTAATAATTTACACGATGCGTGATTCGGCGAATGTTCGCCAATCGATACGCTGTGTAAGGAAGTCTAAGAAGCTCACGAGTAAAAATTTGTGTCTTTACAGAAATATGCAGCAAATGTGTTCTCATGTGAATGTTCGTAACAGTCACGCATTGAATGAGAGACAATATTCGTCAGTGAACGTTCGCCGAATCTCGCTCATGTGGATCCAGCATTAGAAGAACAAAACAGATGTGCTTTGGTTAAAAAATATGTTTTCATATTCAAAATCATAATTTTCATCGCGCCCCCTCTCAGAATAGTTTTTTTTTGTATTTTTGTGTATAATATTTTTTTGTTGTATCAGAATATTTTTTATTTTGGTTTTCTTTCAGCAAATTAAATGATTTTTCTACCTTTTGTTATGTTATCACGCCGCGCTGTACTAGAACGACGTTTCCCATAGGTTGAAAAACGCTGTTTTAAATCATTATAACTATTCAAAAGTAAGTGCCTATTATGTGAGACCTTTCGTCCTGTTATAATACTAACTCATCTTATAATTAGAAAGACTACTCAACATTCCCAATAATATTGGCGCCCAATATTGTTTCCAACAATATTAATTGCATGAGGCTTGTGCAGAGAACAGTTTTGTGAGATTTTTGGATATTCTGAGGCGTCACATTGATCGGTGCTTTCCCTTGACCACTATTTATGCCAGACCTAAGACTCCAGATTAGATTACTCCTCACGTGATTCGATCTCATAGGGAGTTAAATGATTTATATATATTAGCTAAAAGACATGAAGAGTTGAGACCGCTGTATGAGAGGAGAAAGACCCAACACAGAGAGGTATCGAGAGCTGAATTTTTTCACTACAACTCCATGATAGCCGCTGCGCATAATAAGGGTAAGGTGGCTTGAAGTATCATACGTTCCCGTAGTGATAGACCTAGAAGATCTGCTAACCGTTTATAAATACGGGTGGGAGAGGACATCACGGATGATCCGTTAACGGTTGCTAACGCGTTCAACGACTATTTCATTCGTGCACCTCACGTGATCCGAGAGGGGATTCCTTTTGCTGATCGAAAACTGGGTTGTGTCAACTTTAATGTCAATACAATGGCGGTAATTCCTCTTGATGAATCTGAGACTCTCGAAATCATCCACCGCTTGAGCGGTTCGGTTTCTTGTGGCCCTGACGGATTCTCGAGCGGTCTGGTAAAGGATTTCAGGTATAGCTTGGTTGGTCCTCTGACTTATGTGATTAACCAATCACTTACGGAGGGTGTTTTCCCCTCAGTTCTTAAGGTTGCTACGGTTATTCCGGTGTTTAAGAAAGGCGATTGCCGGCTTATGTCTAACTATAGACCTATTTCTCTGCTATCAGTATTCTCTAAATTACTGGAATATGCTATGCTTAACATGGTTACATGTTTTTTGAACAAATACGGCATCATAGATCAATGTCAGCACGGATTTATTAAGCGCAAATCCACTACTACAGCTATTCTAAGATTTTACAGCCAGGCTCTGTGTCTTCTTGAAGAGCACAAGAAACCTATAGGCATCTTCTGCAATCTTAGTCGAGCTTTCGACTGTGTTCAGCACAACCTTCTTCTGGAAAAACTATTCAGATATGGTTTGAGGGGGGTGGTTCTTGACTGGTTCAAGTCGTATCTGTCTGGGCGCTACCAGCGCGTTGCCATTCGTAACTTAGGTGTTAACGGCATTAATACAGTTAATTCGGATGACAGTCCTGTTGACATGGGGGTTCCGCAGGGTTCTATATTGGCTCCAATACTTTTCATTTTGTTCATTAATGATTTCATTAAGTTTATAACTATTGTTTACCTCACGTTGTATGCTGACGACACCTCAGCGATTGTTGGCGAGTATAGCTTAAGTGACAGTCTCAACCAGGCAGAGCTAGTACTCGACTCCCTTTTTGAATGGTTTTGTGCTAACGGGCTTTATCTGAACTCTGATAAAACAGTTTTTATGATTTTCTGCGCAGGTCGAGTCTTTGACGATGACTTACCTCTTCAGGTACATAATTCTGAGCTCTCCCGTGTTAGGAGCGTTAAGTTTCTGGGACTTAATATTTGTGAGACTCTACGATGGGAGAATCATTGTCGTGCGGTTACTGGTACATTTGGATCTGTCTGCTACCAGATTAGATCACTCTCGGCTGCCTTAAGCGTCTCGGTGTTGAGGTCTTTTTATTTCGCGGAGGTGCAGTCACGGCTGGTGTATGGCCTCATTTTCTGGGGAATGTCGGGTCATGCGCGACAGGTGTTTTTGATGCAGAAGCGTATATTGAGGTGTATGGTGGGTGCTTATAGCTGGGAGTCCTGCAGACCACTCTTTAAGGATTTGAATATTTTAACACTGCCTTGTCTATACATCAAATCCATTGCTGTATTTGTGCGGGACAACTTCGATAGCTTTCAGACTGCCTCAGATATTCACAGCGACAATACCAGATTTGGAAGGCAACTTCTGCTCCCTATACACCGACTTGACCTCACTGATAAGAGTCCACGGTGCATGGGCGTAAGGATTTATAACAAATTACCTGCCGACATTAGAAACGCTGCTACTGGTAAGCTTTTTAAGTCGAAGCTTCACAACATGCTTTTACTCGGCTGTTACTACGATGTTGCTGAATTTCTAGCCTCAGTTTAGTTCGGGTTGGATGTTTTTGTATGGTAACGATTATGTAATCCATTGTATAGTTTCCTATTTTTCATGTAAACTGCCTTTGTTATAGTGTTTATGTAAGTTCATACTGTCTTGGAACAAGTACTTCTGTTTGACCTGTAAATCCTTGTATCTGCGATTTATGTAATAAATATTATTATTATTATTATTATTATAATTGCTAGTAAAAGTAGCTAGTATCTTGTAACTGAGAGTATTATACTATATAATAGAGAGTATTAATTTTTGGCTGATTACTCAAATTTTATACGAATGAGTATTTCCCAAGCCATACTTTACCGCTTTTCACACCAAGACCTGTTTTGATATTCTCAAAATACACGTAGTAAATCGTGTTTTTGTTAATTAGAAGTAGCCATTAAAGGTTTAAGTGAATATAAATAAAAAATAATCTATAAACCAAAATCTTTGTTCAAAAGTAAACAACATAAAAAAGTATTCGTATGTAAAAAAAAAGTTGAAAACTTTATAGCGATACAAATAAAATTACGGTGTGTACTACAATAACTCGAAAGCTCGGATGATGTTAAACCAATAAAACTCTTTTACGAGGATGTTTCGATAATGACAAAGTAAATGTTACATAAGTAGGTTTGCGTGTTATGATATTCTTTTATTTGCTTAAAGCAAGCATTGTATAATTTAAAGTAAATTAAGCCTTTTAATTTCGGCTATTTATACTCCAATCTCATAAAAGTGCTTAAAAATTGTATTTTAATAATTAAGTGTTTACATTTAATAAAACGTGAAATGGAATAAAATTCAGGCATAAATTTAAATAACATGGTTTAGGATATTTGAATATCTCTTTCAATTTCCTTTCAAGAAATAAGTAGTAATTAGGTTTGTAGTAAACATGTTTATAAAAGCGTAACTATAATTGCTAAACAAATGATATTAACTTTTGTAGTTGTATTAATACCTCGAAAATAATAACGAACATGAAATTAAAGGCCAAACTAAAGAACCCCTTGGAACGATAAATTCACAATATAGACAAATTTCCGGCCATCTTAATGACGTATCAAGCTGCAATCACAAACTTTCGAAGATTAATTAGAAGATAATTAATTTTACAACAAACTTATAGCGCAAAACGTTGTCCATTTTATTTCTTTCTTCTAAATTTATCTTGGAAAACCCTAAAGCTTAAACGAGTTCTTTAGGAAAAGTCTTGTTAACCGTCAAAAATTGAAACGCCAGTGGATATAAATTATTCGATAACCGCTAAGATCTGAGCATATCTTGCATAACGGTAATTGTTATAATTGCTTCATGATGAGAAGCTACTGCCTCGATTGCTTCTGAACTCCTTCTCTTTCAGACAAGCAATTTCATTTCTTTCTGCCTTGTTCAATTTCATCAAGTGCCTTTTAATATTTTACCTTATGATTTCAGACCATATCTAAGCAATCTTTTTAAAAGCGCAGTTGGCAAGCCAAGTTCTAGTGATATCTTAGCATCATACTAACGTACTCACCATCAAATATTTTTATTTTTATCTTTTGCACTAAATCTTAATTAGATTACTTCTAAATATTAAATATTTATTTATAACTTTATAGTAATATTGATGTTTTCAAAATAACTTAATTTTAATGTTAATACTTAACTTAAGAGTCGATAACAATTTATTTTAAGATTCCAACTAGCAACTTTTCAAGTATCCTTTTCACGGATCCACTTTAACAACAGGTTATGAGCCCAGTCAAAATCACTATTAACAACATTGAAATAAAAAAAATATTTCCCCATTCACGCTGAAAAATTTTGACCTCTTCAATATTTTTGATGTCTTGCAGCATTTTATTATTATTATTATTATTATAGTTATTAGAGAAAAATTGAATTGAATATTTACATACATAATTCATAAAAAGTAGGGGAGAGTCGGGTGGTTTGAGCCGTCGGCGTCGGGTGGTTAGGGCCACCGCATTTTTTCGGTTTGTTGATAGTGACGTCTTTTGGTGAATAGTGGCCAATTGTTATTATACCACCACCTTACTTTTTATACGGTTTCGTAAAGAAAAAACACACTTGCTGAATTTTATCCAGACAACGTGTACCAAAAGTGAACAAAAAAGTTTTTACTTGATTTAAAAAAAAATTCCTTCAGAGAACATTTTCCACCAATTTTTTAATGGAAAAATCGTTAATGTGTTATAAATTCGATGAATTTTCACGTGTATGAAGTTTTCGTAGTATTGCTTCGTATATTATGCAATTTTTTTTCATTTAATAAAAAAGTAGCGTCATTCGGGTGGTTTGGGCCAGCGATGTCGGGTGGTTTGAGCCACCAATTTTTTTCGCGTTTCGCATTCGGATAAACATTTATCGATTGGAAATGATAAAAAATTGCGTTTTGGAATGCATGCTACATGAATTTTTTCTAATTTTGTTACAAAATTTAGTGATTTTGTTAGAACCATACAATGGCGCCACTAATTAAGGGCGCCCTGTATCAAGTATACGATATACAACCATAGTATACAGAGTGGTCCAATAGTAGTATATAATCAGGGCCGGCGTTACCATTTGTGCGAACGGTACATTTGCACAGGGCGGCAGATTTTTGGGGCGGCAAATTTCCGTATTTTCGCATGTGAAAATGCGATCAACCAATGCTAGCGAACAAAAATCGCAACAAAACCATCGCATGCAATACGTGAAAAATTGCGGTTCACTTAAAGTGTTCCGATATGGGTTCCTGCTCTTTTTACACTTGTAGACATTGTGACTCTGATTTGGATTCAGATTAATCAAGTATTTTTTTTGTTTTGAAGAATTTGAACAATAAAAAAACTTATTTTCATTGAGTATGTGCGTTTTTATTTTATTTGTGCAAGTTTTTTACTATTTTTTTCAGAATTTTTAAGGTGGCTCAAACCACCCGACAAATTTTTTTACCAAATTTACTCATTTTTATAATGAAAAAAAAAGAGCTTTTCTTTCTAAATTTGAAAAAACAATAATGTAGAAGCGTAGATAATGAGGTAAGCTTTCTAATATTACATCCGCTTCATGATATCTCTATCCAGTGAGATTTTATAGTTAAAAACCTACTTTATGTACTTACTTTTCAATGTCATAGATGGTTTTTCTCCATTAATTGACGGACAGTGTAATATACACTGTATGTATGTTACAGTTAAAACCCAATCTAACTAAGAAATTCTAGTTCTAACAAATCTATTTAGTTAATTATAGTTTTAACTAAAATAAGTTTAGTTAAAACTAGAATTAACTGACTACTGTTAGTAAATTCGCGTTGTAACTGATGTCTATCACCATTAGAACTAGATTTAAAGTAAAAGCAGATATAATTAGATAAAAATTGAACATATTATTATTACAGTTTATTTGACGTATCATATATGCTATATGGTATTCTGTTGTGACATTTAAATTGCAAATAATTTCCTTTTTTAAACAGAAGTTTTTTGCAAGGTCAGCGAGTGAAACTTAGTTCAGATCCATTGGTAGCTGTTTTCACAGCAGTTTTCAAACTCAACAACTCTTTACTATGTCGTATAAATAAACAGCATATCGGAGGGGTATTTCATATCCCCCGGACTTCCTGAATTGACCCAAAACTTTTAAATCTATAAGAGTCAGTTTCATAAAAAGTATGCAAATGTTTGCAATAATTCTGTGTCGATTACAAGAAAATGTTAAAGTCAACATTTGTCAAACTGAGATAATGACGAAAACAAATTTACGGGGTGGGGGGGAGGGGTAGGTTAAGTGCAATTACGTTTTTTCATTCGGATAAAAATGACATTATGCTGATATACAAATAATATAAACTATAATTATGAAGTATTACATTTATGAAAAAAACATATCTAAGTAGAAACAATATATTTTACAAAATTTAGTTTTAACTTTTGACTTAGCCAAAATACATTTTATTAAAATTCTAGCTTAATACACTGTCCGCTGAGACTTATATTTTTATCTAAAGAAAAAACACATTTTAGTCTATCTAACTATCAACTGTTTCAGTTCCAACTATCAAATGTAAGAAACATTTGTTTGTAATATTGCCGTAGGCGATTTTTTTAAACTTTCCAAACAATATTAAACTTATAGAAAAGTTTTCCGAATAAGCAGCTTAGCACTAAAATAAAATTATTTAACTTAACAATAGCTGCTGGAAATCTGATTTCAACGTACCGTACTTAAGATTTGCTAGCGATAACAAGGTTTTTGTACTGATTGTCAAAGGAGTGTTGCTGATTTGACTGGAAAAATTAAAGGCAAAAATTCATTGTAATTTAACGTACCTAGATAAAAACAGTTACATACAAATGCAACTATATCTTATCTTCCTGATTTCTTTGCTATATTAAAAAAATACTTAAATATGGCTTAATGCTACGATATCTTATAAAAGGGTATCTAGGACATCGTTACTGTCTCAGGATCTAAGCTGCTACTTTTGCAACTCATAAATCACAACAACTATTTATTGAACTTCAAATCACAAAGAAAACATTTGGTTGTAGATTTTATATTTTCGTAAAAACAATTTTCTCTTTCGTTTTAAATTTATCTTTTAAAATTTGTTTTTCTTATTCATTTCGGCTCTACATTTCTTTTTATGTCTTTCTTTGCTTTCTATTTTTTCAAACCTTTAACTCTTCTTTATTTTTCTTTTCTTCTTTTCTCTTCAGTCCTTTTTTTTCATATGAAGCTTTCAGCCTACTTCGATTTCTTTGTAACTTCAGATCCTTTTTAGTTTTCTTTGCGTGCTGTTTCTCCCCGCTTAATCAATAATCTATTTGACTTATTTTATTATTTGGCGTTCCACAAGTTGTTTTATAAAAAATACATTTACTAATTTTAATATTTTTTTTATTGTTTATTATTTATTATTTTTTATTGTGAAAGATTAATCTATGGCATTGTATTACTTTTGTTATATAGAGTTATAAGAGTTAGTATTAAGTTTTTATTTTGAATAGTCATTAATACAAATTGAAACTGAAATTGAAAAAAATGAAATCAGAAGAATTTGATACGGTATGCGGTAGGGGGATTAAGACTGGGCGAGGGGCTGAGCCCTATATTGCTTATAATCCAAATGGATGAGGTGATAAAAGAAACGAAGACAAAAACCAAGAAACTAGAAATAGGATACAGAAACATGACACTAGTAGAGATAACAAAATGGTCATATTCGGACGATCTAGTACTGCTTGCGAACAGTGAACAAAGCTTAGAAGAGAACGTTGATATATTAAGGAACCTGACTGTAGAACACAAAAATATGAAAATAAATATTGCAAAAGCGAAGGTAATGAAAGTGGGAAAAATGGAAGGAAAAATGAAAATTAACATCGAAGGAAGACAGATAGAGCAAGTGAATCAAAAGTGGAAGCTATGAAGCCAAAATAAATAATAGAGTAAGCTTGGCAGCAAATATATATCATGCACTGAGCAAAGCGATAATAAATAAAAAAGAAATATCCAGAAAAACAAAAATGACACTATACAAAACTATCTACCTGCCGACACTAACCTTTGGAAGTGAATTGTGGAACCTGACTCAGAGAATGAAGAGTAAAATACAAGCAACGGAAATGAGGTATCTGAGAAGAGTGGAAGGAATAACGAAAATGGAGAGAGTAAGGAATTTAGAGATTGGGAATAGACCAGCAGTGGCTCTACTGATAGTCTATTAATGAAAAAAGTAATCGATATAATCAACTGAGATGGTTCGGCCATCTGAATTGAATGAAGGGCGATATGCCAGTGTGATATAGTGTGATATCGCTTATAAATGAGGATTTTGATTTTGATTTCATTCATTTGATTAATAAAAATTAAAAATGTAAGAAAATGGTGTTATTAAAATAAAATATTTTTAAATCATCTGCGGCACTCTAAATCTGTTCAACACAATCTATTGATTTGTATCAATTTAGGTTAACATAAATTGATGTGTTTGTTTTATAAAATCAATAATTTTCCTCTACTTAAAAATATTAAACTGTAATTCAATATTATACTTATAATGATTATAAACTAAAATAGAAAATTACAATTCAAAATCACTTATGGTTATGTATTTATTTATTTTGTATGGTTTATGTTGAAAGTACTTAATGTGTTCAATAAGAAAAAAACACTTCAATAATATTCTCACATGCAACATTTTCCCCATTCATTTAGAAACGCTCTCCCCCCTTAAATATTTTGTACACCAATAGAGGTCAATAAGAAAGATCAAGTACAGCAAGCGAAATGCACTTTAGTTTGATTATTGACTATTCCTAATTCTTAATTTTAATTTATAAGATATTTTTAAAATTTTACATTAATATATTTTGCTATGTTACTGGGTTTGATACGCTTATACATACGTGTGTTTTCATTCATTGTATTTTGAATAAAATTTATTGTATTTATGACTATTTGTGAATTTGTTGGTCGTATTTATGAAAGTTTTATTAAAAATTCATTGGCTGAAATGTTTTCTTATCGCGAGTAAGCGACCAATGATAGGGCAAAATCATGTAAAAATCAAAACCTTGAAAAGATTTCGAACTACAACCTACAATTAATGGAGATCTTTGCTAATTAAAGTTTTTATCGAAGAAGGAAATTTATAGAATATTTCTAATCTTTCATAGTTCTTTTAGTTCCTATTTGTTAGACGCTCAAAACTTTTCTTTTAAAACGAGTCATTCTTGGTTTGTTTTAGTCATTTTCCAGGCTTCGGAACCGTATGTCACAACAGGCCTCACCACTCTTTTATAAATCTTGAGTTTTGTAAACAATGAACAGTGAAGAGCCCGTCCTGGGAAAACGTACATCGGTTTCTTTTATTTCTTCAGTTATGCATTATCATATGCCAATGTATCACTTGCTACATTTTCTAGCTCTGGTATCCGATATTTTCTGGTTAGCCGACACGTACAGTCCATCTACAATAGAGTCGTGTACTTACTTTACGAAATTTTTAGTAAAGATTAGCATGGAAAAATTTTTAAAAATCGAAACGAAATAAGATACTAAAAGTGGTACTATTAAGTAAAATTAAATTGAAAATGTAATGACTTTTATCAATAGCAAAAAAGAGTCTTTCTGCTATTTTTGTTAATTTCTTAGTACTTCTATTAAATTATCAACACGAAAATGTTATATATGATGGCGATGGATGGCCGAATATAAGTTTACATTATATTATGTAAAACGCCCGTTATGTTCGTTATGAAGCCGTAATTGGTTTATTTTTTAATTAAAAATTTAGTCGGCGATAATATGCTAAAAATTTCTGTCCTTCATATAGTAATACACTTTTTCATATTTTATTTGTTATAACTTAAATAAATAAATTTCAAATTAACATCTAACAAGATGACAGGATAATGGTGGAACAGCATTAATAATATATAGAAATCATTGTAGTCCTGACGACAGTGATAAGGCCGGACAACCTTAGTAATCTGATTTTAAATAATTTTCAATCGACAAGCTAAAATGGCGCCGACCCGATAATAATAAATGTTTTAAAGAGTAAACAAGCTACAACAGTAGATCAAAAAATTGGTACCTAACTTGATAAAGCATATTACACATTGTAAAAACTCATAAAATAAACTCGTGATTGAATCGTGTGATAATTTTACCTTATTGTGTTGTTTAATAAAATATTATTGAGTTTTTCGTAATTTTGTTAGTTTGACTATTAATGCAATTATAGCAATAGTAGACAATATATTATGTCGGTTTATTCAGAAATATTATCAGGACAACTAACCGTCTCATTTACAACTCAAAGTATAGCAACCTTCATCCGCAGACACATAATATCCCTAGTCGTGCTATAGTACCCACTTGTTATTTAAATTACCATTTAAGATTCATAATTATAACTTGAAAACATTTGACTTATACTGTACATATGAAATTATACAGAATTTTAAAATAATTTACATTTTTAATCAAAGAATATATAAAATTATTTTTCTTAACGTGGATTCTAAACCACGTAATAAAGAATTTAGTCTAAAAACCAATATATGAGTATCACATAAAAATTCTCTTAGGCCCAGTTTCATAATACATGTTAAAGAAAGCTTTAATTTTAAAGCCAGCTTTAAGACCAATCTGATGATTTTTATTGGTCTGTTTTGTCTTAAAGCTGGCTTTAAAATTAAAGCTTGCTTTAATATTTATTATGAAACTGGGCCTTATAGTGTTATATGATTGATTATACTTAAAATATTTTGATTTTATTGTAAATACTTCAAGTATGGAGTTTCAGTATTTTTAGAAAGCCGGTAGAGCTCCGTGGTTAATGTTACACGTTTAATATTAAATATAAAAATATAAAGAATGGTGTTAAAAATTATATCATTTCAATTTTTTTAGTTGTCAAAACGAAAAGTTAGCTATAAAGATATTTTGTAAATAAACGTGTGGAATATATTATTTACAATTCTTGATCACGTGATATGCTAAATTATAGATTTTAGTGAAACCAAGCGGTAATACCCAAGTTTTCGTGTATGACAAGTTATACGTATACCTTAAGTTTACACAGTAGGATTCTTTTGTAAAACAACATATTATGAAAATTATATCAAAAGATCCAGGAGCGTTAACAAACACTTTTTAAAAATTAAAACTTGAAATGTAGGTAATAACAACAAAGCGATTTTTATTATACTAACAACGTTTTTCATTATATAAATAGAGAATCAGGCTCTATTACAATTTCTGATTCTATAAATTAAATTCGTTCATGGAGAGCGTTTTCAATGATTATTTATATTTTTATTGTTATAAATGTAACATGAAATATATTACTGATTAAATTAATTTTTTAGCTACTATTATTCACATATTAGTGTTCTGAAACAATAAAAACCAAAACAAACGCTTATTCAGTTTTAGAACTAAAATACACATTTACAATGGCTAAAAGATATCTCTGCCAAAAATAATGGTTTTCTAGATGTACATATGTATGTACATAATATATAATATCAAGTCGCACCTTTAATACAACCGTGTGGCTCGCCTTCAAAACTCTTTGGTCACTTCACTCAAATAATGAAATTTTGACTTAGGTTTTCCAAATACTCCCTTCCACTGTAAGCCATATTTAACTTTTTAAGATCTTAATCGCCTGCCTAGATGCCCGACAACCACTTACATAACACATTTTTGAGTTAAAAATTTAATTCGATTTATACAACAAACGGTAAATTATATACAGTAAACCCTCCTATACCGCGATTAATTCGTACCGCATTATTAGAAACCCGATTAACTTTTGGATTTGGGATTGGTATTCCACCGAAATGTTAGTTGAATTCAACGTTGAAGTACAATGTATTTGTAAAAACCTGAATGATACCGAAACCGAAAATGTGGGAATGTCGTAAAACTTCAACCGCCTTATATGGATAACGCATTATAAGAACACCACGTAATAGGAGGTTTATATTATTTATATCACGTGGTTCTCACGTGGAGAACAATCTTTAATTTCTAGCTATTTCAAGAATTTTACTTTTTTAGTAAAATATAAGATTTTAAAGTTTCCAGTAGCCTTATAAGAAACTAAAGACTGTGAAAACTAATTGTAGCCAATTGCAAACTACATTCTACATTCTATCTGAATAATAAGATTTCAACTCTCAACATATAAGGTATACTTTGCCGGGAACTATTTTCCGCGACGACATGGGTCGCCGCAATATAATAGTTTATGAAAATATTTAAATTTTGTTTTTCTTATAATTTAAACTTTTTAATTTTGTAAAATTATTATTATAATAATTACTACTGAATGCATGATTCAAATTTCTATCTCTCTGTTATATTGAAAATAATTGTGCATTTTATTTAAATTTTTATTTTAAATTTACATTTTTTATTAATTACATTTATTTTCAATTATAATCTGATTAAATTAAATTTAAATAATTTTTTAATTATATATAAAAAATATTATTAATTTACACAAAAATGAGATACTAAACCAGAACTCTAGTTAACGTTAACAATAATAAATATCAGAAAATCATCCAAAAGTCGAATACAAAAGTGGTAACCTAAATCAATCTGATTGATTACTTTTTGGCAAAATCACTAATAAGCAATCAACCGTTTTTAAAGTTTATTTACCTTAGCTTATTGATTTTATTTTAAGCTTTACTCATATACTATATTTGTTGACATAATCATTATCTATGTCATATTTAAAAAACGCTATTTTGTAATAGTAGTGTATTTTAATAAAACAAAATCAATAAATATACAACAATTAATTAAAAAAAATTTAATTTGCAGTGTATTTAACATTTGAAACTAATTATTTAAAGGAGGTGTAAACTGAAAAATTAATTTTTCATAAAAAGTTATACAAACATATTTAAGAAGAATAGTGAAAACCACGCATGCGTAGCACAAATATGCACAAAGATATAGCCTATAGCCTTTAAACTTCACCGACCAGTTTCAGTGACGTCACGAATACCCAAGAAATGTAGTTACGGGTTGTAAACTGTGTGTAATTACACAAATTGCTTTTCGTGACGTCACCACTGCTTTTCTCCTAATTTAAACAGTGTATCTTCGAAACGATACACTATAGTAATACGCGCGATTTGAAAATTAGTTTCCTTAAAATAATAGCACTCAAATTCTTCGGTTTTTAGTTTACACTCCCTGTAATCAATTTCAGTCTGGAACGATATTTTTAACTGTTATTTCATTGCAACTTAAGTCTACCGGTGTTCCTATATTTTTCATACCGGATGACCGACCGTACATTGATTTTGTTTCTAACTTTACGGCTTTGTCCTGTTATTGTTATTTACTCTAGTACTTTTTCCAATCCTCCAACCCAATTTCGCTCAAGTGCTCTTACACCTCATTTTTCCAACGGTTCCTAGGTCTATCTCTTCTTTTCGTGCCTCCGAATTTTAAATTCTAGCTATCATTTGGCGTTTTGGCTTTGTTCATCCTCACCAGGTGTCCCAATCATCGTAGCCTCTGTGCCTTTACACATTCAACTATGCTCGGTTGTCCGTCAAATTCGCCTAGCTCTCGATTTGTCTTAGTTGTCTATTGTCCATCTATATTTTTATTATTGCTACACGGGTAGTGGTTCAAGGTCCACTTTGTACTGAAGCTCTAGGCTTATTGTACCCCGTTTTCCATAGAGTTGTTAAGGAAAGTTATAAGTATTTAGATCCACAGCATAATGTTCACCAGAAGGCTGAGCTAAGAAATTCTGCCGAGTCCGGGATTTGAACCCAGAATCTCCGCTCATAACTTCAACTATCGAACACATCAGCCACCGCTGTGGTCTGTCCATCTATATACTTCCCACCATACATTTTTTCAATATCTTCCTTTCCCACACCTCTAACATTAGTTGTTCGTGTTTTCTCATCATCTATAGTTCCGCTGAACACATAACTGATGGCCTTATGATTGTTCTGTATCTTCTTATTTTAAGTGACTTGGCAAACACCTTACTATTGACGATTGATTTCAATTCAAATGAACTTCTTGCAGCAGCAGCTATTCTGGATTTAATCTCTCCATAACACCCTGCTTTCCTAGTTATCATCGTTCCCAGATAGGTAAAGCCGCGCACTTCTTCAAATTGTATGGTTCTGTTCCTACTTCAATGCTTATGGATTGTTTCTTTTCAAACTTTTCATCGCTCCATAACAAGTACCTTGCCTTATTTTTTGTTTACTTCCAAAGCAATTCTCTTAGTCTCTTCCAATAATTTTTGTGTGGTTTCCTTTATAGCTCTTTGTTTGTGCATGTCATGATCGTGAAATCATTCGCAAAGGCTAAGGCATTGGTGTCTTCGTCTAAAAATTGTACCGCATCTATTTAAACCTGCTTTTGGTATTGT
Organism: Cantharis rufa; assembly: GCA_947369205.1. NCBI lineage: Eukaryota > Metazoa > Arthropoda > Insecta > Coleoptera > Cantharidae > Cantharis > Cantharis rufa. Next base: position 13,688,561 of record OX376309.1, on the reverse strand, counting down.
ATTTCCAACGCAATATCAAATACACTCGTATCTCGCTATAGTCGATCTCGCTATAATCACTATCTCTCTATAATCACGACCAGAATCTCGCTTTAGTAACGCGAGTCAGTTCTCCTGCACTCTCTCCACTGAAATGTTAACTGGCGCCGAATTTGAATTAAGAATGAGTACTACTTACAATTCCTGCGCGCGTGTTCTAATACGTCCATAAAAACATAACCTAACTAAAATTACCGGAAAATTATATGAACGAGTGGTGATAGTGCTTTACCTCGCCCGTCGTTACTATAAAGATTATAGAGAGATACGAGTGTAGTATTGACGACAACGGGTCTCTTTGTCTTAGTCCTACCTCTACTCCAAAACCATCTATCGAGTGTCATTTTTATCAGGGTAATTAATTTTCTGGGGATTTCCATTTCCATCACAATCTTCTCTAAACCTTTGCTCTCTCAATGGTGTCGTATGTTTGTTTAAAATCTTGGAATATCAAGTGCGTTTCTAATCCAAATTCGTGACTAATTCCCTGTACCTCTTTCAGAATAAATAATTGGTCCGTTACCGATCTACCTCGTTAAAAGCCACATTGATACTCTCTGATAATTTCCTCTGTGTAACCTCAAAATCTATTCTTTGCGCATGTGGCAAGAATTTTTTAGCTAACATCTAGTAGCGCTATCCCTCTATAATTACCACACTCAGTTTTATCGCCTTTTTGTGGATCGGACAAATCAGTGCTAATTTGCAGGTACTGGGCATCCTTTCTTTCCTCCATGTCTTCTTTATCATGCTGATAAGCATTTCATGCAGTTTTTCTCCTCCATATTTTAACATTTCAGCTTGTATACCATCTTCTCCGGCACTTATATTATTTTTCAGTTTCAATATCACTTCTTTTATCTCCTCTTCCGTTGGTATTTCGATTTTCGTCATCATTTTCATCACATTCTTTCATAAAAATGTGTTCCCTATCTCTCTCGTGACGTTCTGTTTTATTTTCCAACTCTTGAAAGTATTCTGCCCATCTACTTCTTACTTCTTCTTTCGATCCCACTAATGTACCGTTTTTTTTTTTGCAGAACGTTGTGCTTGTTCGAAATCCTTGCTTTATTCTTTTAATTCCTTAATCAAAGTTTCTTATTTCCCTGGTATTATACTTTTCTTCGATTTCCTCTAGTTTACTTAGCTGATGTTTTCTTCTCTTTGTCTCTTTTTTTGCACTCTCTTCTTTGCCCTTTGTAGTTCATTTTTGTTTCCTCGGTTCTGTTAGTCAGAAACACGTACCTTGGTTTTTATCTTTTACTTACTTCATTTTCACACTGATCGTCATACCACTTCTTTTCTTTCTTTTTAGTTTCTTCAAAGTGTGTGCTTATTGCTTATAACGATTCGCCACGGCACGATTCGCCGTAGCACGATTCGCCGAAAGCTTCTAGCGCCATATATCAATAATCTAATTACTCGATTTGTTGACCATTTGTATTTACATGAGGACACAGGTCAATTAATATGGTTCAAATTTTATCTTTAATAAAAAAAAATATTTTTTATGGTGGATCCGTGTATTGCCATGGTTGTCTTTATCAAATTTGACTCTGCGCTCCGGTCCCCTTCGCTCCGGGCGCTCCGAGCCGTTTTGACAAAGACTAAAGTAATTAAAAATATCCATGAAGACCGAAAGAACTCGCCAAAAGTGGAACTCGAAAAAGGTGAAACTCGTTGAAAAGGTGAAACTCGTTGAAATCGTGAATATCGTTTTGTAACAGTTTAAGTTATTTAATTCACTTTTATGGGTTAAAAATATATCACAGATTGTGATATATTTAGATACAGATAGATGGGGTTACTGAACGAATAAAAATAAAAAATGTAAAGCTCCCGGTGAATCGTGCCACGGCGAATCGTGTAAACGAATAGTTACCGACGAGTCCGTTTCTTTGTCGCCTTTGTTTTCTGTTCGGGTTCTTCTACATTTTCGAGTTTATTCTTATCATCACACTTCAGTAGTTATTTTTCCAATATTTGCAGATTTCCCTGCAGCTGAGATCTTTTATTGATAGTAAATTATTAGCATTGAAAGGTTTTCAAACTCAACCTTTTCAAAGGTTTAACAATCATAGCTGCTTGTTGCCGATTCATGTGCTCTCTAACTTGGAGTTTCTGCTTATTAAGATTTTAATATATTTTGTGATTGCCACTAAAAATTTTTACCTCAAACTTGAAGTTACTAGTTGAAAATTGGGGTAAAATTTTGCGTAAAACCTGGTACGCAAGCTAGTCTACTTGTGAACACTTAATATTGTAGATCTTGATGTAAATACTATATTAATTTGTTTTACATCTTTAGACTAACTTAATATTTAATGTATAATATATCCCATATAGAAACATTCATTTACATATAACCTAATCTTGTAATATCAAATTTTCAATTATTTCTGAATCAACAAAATTTGGAATATGCTATGCTTACCATTAGTAGCTGAAATGTGAATTTTTAGTGGATCTATTTAAACAGTACAGTAAGTAATTAAATTACGTAAACGAATTTACCGAATATTTTTGAGTGGCAATAACCTGAAAGCAACTCCGTTGAAATTGTTAATTAAATTAATAATTACTGGTCGTAAATATAATTTTATTTTTTAATTTTAATTGATTGCAATTTTGTAGTTGAGTTTCTTAAAACCAACAGTCCCGGAAAGCTAAATTTATTGGTTATTTATAAATACCGGGTGGTGGTTGCAAGAGGAAACATAAAATATTAACGGAGTGGATAAAGTAAGTGCATATTCATGTTCACGTCTAAATTTATTTCAATAGAATTTTTAAGATAACAAAATAGGAACTTAATTTTTCTTTAATAAAACATTTTGTTTGACTTGTGCACTAAAAAAGTAAAACTTACAAGTTTGCTTAAAATAAGGTACAGAATTAAAATCTATCATAGGTCATTTTCAATGTCAAGCCTGTTGCTTTTTTTGTTTTTATACTTACAAGTGCAGAAAACCAACTTTGCAAAAGTATGCCAATAAAAATGGTAGGATGACACGCAGAGCTTAGTTACGTGTTTAGACCAAACGAATAGATATTTAACCTTGACGGTTTTTAATTCCATTTTATAGCTATTTTAATATTTGAAGTTTGGTGTAGATACTGCGTGAAATATTTCCATCTTTCGTCCGAGTAATCTGTTTCATTTCATTTTTCATTAGCCGTTGAGCTAGGGCTGCAGTTAAGATGTTGACTTTTTCAGCAGCAGAATTAGTTTCCAACTTCAATTCAGTGTTTTAATGTTTTTGGGGAGTTTACTTTACACTTATCATAAGAACTCTTATTTGACACCTTTTAAATATTTGCAAGTGATTTATAAAAAAATTTTGGTAAATAAATTATTTTAATGGAGAAATGTGTAATATCAAGAAATTTAAAAGATTTAAGGTGCGAATCCACTGATGACAATTTATTATAGGTGTAACATGACAAAATGCGTTTTGTCATTTACAATTCTTTTACAAGCTGTACGATTGAAACGCCACTGTGTTTTTTGTGTTTGGGGTTGGTAACTCCGATAGGAACTACATTACTCCGTAGATTTCTTCGAAGATTTGCAGGTAATCGTTTTAAGTTCATTTTTAATTTCGTTATGTATTGGTTATAATTTAGTTTTGCCGTATAACGGGTAAATATAATTTTTCCAACTAATTAATTTGTGTTAACAAATTACTTTTAGCACCCAGGTTACGGGTTAATTCATTTTAATAATAATTATTCGTTGTTGGAAATATAAATATGGTCGTCGCACATTGTTGTTTTATCAGAGTTGGAAATCTTTTCCATATTCAACATATGGTTGTTAATTGTACGATGGCTTAAGTTTGAATAACCATCTGTTGGAAGATTTGAAGAGGATGAAATTAGTGGTAGCAATTTCCCGAAGAATGATTTGCTTTGTTGTTTGGTTTCGATGCCGATGGTTAGATTTTTGTAAAATTCATAAGAGGCTTTTCCTTGTGAATTCGTTTGCGCCTAAAGGATCGCAATTGTTGGATTGAGGAGTCAGACTTCGTGGACTTTAATTGTTACGTTTCCTTTCGATCCTAGACATGGATTTATGTTTTATTTGGGATGCGAGACTTCGACTTTCAGCAGATGTTTGGTTTATGAAGATGCGATAGTAGAGATTAATTTGTATTTGCAGTCACACATTCTCTTTTGATGAGTCTTGGAACTGGCAAGCATGTTGATTTTTTAATAAGTATTTTGTGTTCTCTATTTTGTAGAATTTTATTCCTGGATGGTGGACCAACGTAATGATGAAATAAGGATATTGAATTCGAAGGAGACACTTGCCTAGTCGTGTAATTGGTAGCATTGCATTCAGGGTAAGTCTCTTAGAGATTCATTTACTTATTGATTAATGATGCTGTATGCCAGGTTCTATTTTTAATATCAATTATAACCGAGATAATGAATTCCGGTGTGCAATTAATTTCTGCTAGAGCATAACTTCGTTTTGTTGAGTTATCCTCCTCAGGGATGCTCAATTGTATTTTGCTACATGACTGAACTACCCTTCAGGTAGATGTCAGTATTTTACCTTGCCTCTTATATTTTATTTTGTTTACTGTTATTATAATCTTCAATTATATAACAGCTTATCTTGATCCTTATGTGTATGTTCTATGTAAGACTAGTGAATTAATTAAACATTGTCGCCAACATCTTTCTTTCTATTTGTGTTTTTACTATAAGACGACTCTTCGTTTCTTTTGGTTTTATTAGTATTGACTGTCGTCCACATTAACATCAGGTTTTTCATTTAGCTGAGAAGACATCTGAGTACATGGTTACGAATCCACGAGGTTTTTCGAAATACCACGCTTCTCGAGAACTGGGTTTTAAGTATCAAGGCTAGCTAATACGTGTAATAACATCTACGATTAGGCAAGTGGCATTGTGGCAAAAATTTGAAAGCAATTGTTGCTGCATCGGTAACAATTTAACAGAAACAAATTGAACTGTTTGACAAACCATATGAATATTGGTGCTAGAAAATGCACATACACTTTTTAGAACTACAATTACTATTTAATTAGAACTATATTTGTTCTAATTTGTTTTTAATTACTAAATTAAAACAGGATATTCAAGGATCAAAAGTTGTTTTCTGTATAAAGAGTTAACAGCATTGCTTAATAATTTAAAGTTAGAAATAAAGTAGCAGTTATGGAAACTGCATCGATTATTACTTCCGAATTAAAATAATAATTCCCAATAAAATTTCAATAACCGCACACAATATAAACACAATACGCACACAAAGCTAGGTTCTTCAAACCGGGGGGTCTGGAGGGTATGGAATACTCTCCAATACACCGAAGATTGTTCGCAAAAACAGTGTTATTGCGCTTATGCTTTTCAAACCAAAAATTTATTTTCTAAAAATTTAAAATGTAAGATTTCTGATTTGAAATTCAATAACACATTTTCTTTTTATGAACACAATCACTGTGTTCACAGTGTTCACATGCCACACAGACGCCCTGGTTTGAAAAACCTAGCTTTGTGATTGTGTTCAAAATAGAAAATGTAATCTTGAGCTTATGAGTTTCAAACCAAAAATTTAACTTTTTATCTATTTCTATTCTATTTTATATTCTTTGTTAAATATTAAGAATATATTATACTTAGAAATGTATATTTTTTAATTCGGAAATAATTCTCAATAGTAATATAACAAGACCTCATTTTTAGATCGATAAGTTGTATTGTAAATACGAAGGCATCGTTACATAGCAATGCACGAAAAACTTGTTTTGAGTGCAATTGCTTAATGCAACGATGCCTGAGTAAAATTTACATGCAACTTATCGATCTAAAAATAATGAGGTCGAGTTATATTTATTGAGATAATTACGCGAACATTTATTTGATATTGACAAACGTCAAAATTATGTAAACAAAGAGGCGTGGCATCGAACCGGATGAGGCACTCTTTCCGCAGGAAGAGACACAATTGCCAGCGCGTAAGTGTTTGTTTACCTTTCGTAAGTGTAATTATCAGAGAAATTAATGGCGAAGATATTGTAAAATATACGAAGTCTCTAAGAATTAAGGCTAAGGCTGAGACACAACATGAAGAAAACCGACAACGCGATAGTAAAGAAGATAAGAAGAAGAAAGAAGACAGCACTTGGGGACGGTAGGGTCAAGTGTTAAACGACGATGGGAGTGCAAGAATGGAAAAGAGACACTTCAAAGACAGAACTAGAAGAAAATTGTTAGGACCGCTACAATACATACAAAATTGTGAACACAAAATAGGAACAAAATACAATCAATTTGGGAATGTTATATTGAATATATACATATGTGTTTTGTATTAGGTGTACAACTATGCTTCCGACGTTTTTTCCCAAAGTTTAAAGTTTTATTCTTAAAAAGTGATTACATATTTCTGATTCAAAGTAGTGTCCGTCGCTAGCGGGTTGGACTTTTGTCCATCTTTTTGGCAATTGTCGGATACCATCCTGAAAAAAAGATGCGGCTTTTAAGGAAATCCACGAATCATCCATGTTTGGACTTTTTCATAAGAGCGGAAATGCGCATCAGCCAGGCCGTGTGCTATTGATCTAAATAAAGAGTAATCGGAAGGAGTAATGTCTGGAGAGTACGGAGGGTGGAGTAAAACCTTCCATTTTAGCATTTCCAAATATGTCTTGACCGGTATTAAAACATGTGGCCGAGCATTGCCGTGTTGTTGGATAATTTTATCGTGTTTCTCTTGGTACTGTGGCCGTTTATTTTTTAATTCCCGGTTCAAACGCATCAATTTCGTTCACAACCGATTTCCAGTGATGGTTTCACTCGGTTTCGACAGCTCATAATATATCACACCAAGCAATACCACCAGTACCACCAAATGCAGAGCATAACCTTGGTACCGTGGATATTGGGTCTGACCGTCCATGTAGAGGCATTCCGGGCATAATTTTCTGCACTTAGGATTATCGTAGTGGACCCATTTTTCGTCGACGGTCACAATGCAAATGTAGAAACCTCTTCCGATTCTCTTTCCGTAGCAGCTGTTCACAAGCAAAGAAACGACGTTGAACATCTCCTGGTTTCAACTCTTATGGAACCCAATTTCCTTGCTTTTGAATCATTCCCATGATTCATGCCAATGATTCTGGCAATTCTTCTTGCGTTTGGCACGAGTCTTCATCGAGTAATGCTCTCAGTTCGGAATCTACGAAAGTTTTCTCTCGTCCACCGTCACCCAGGTCCTCTATGTCAAATTCATGTTATTTTATTAAGAACAGACTCACCATAAGTACTTGAGAGCATTCGGCCGCAGTTTTGAACTTCCCGCAAATGACGAAAATTTGGCTCTAAAACTGACATCTTCGATCGAGAATAAATTTATTGTGCAAACTGGAATTCACTAATGAATGTAGCGCTGTCATTATGAGGACAGATGTTCAAGCTTAGTATTTAAAATTTTTAATCTGCCTATTTCGACCAGCACTTACGGATGTAGCCACCTAACGAAAAGCGGTGGAAGTAAAGTTGTATACCAATATCATATTTTGTTAGATTCTCAAAATCAAATTTTCATTATATTACATAGTTTATGTATAATTTTGAAAGGCACTTAACGTTGTTTGCTACTACTACTTTACGACGTCATTCATAAATATAAACATTTATATTTGAAAAAGTTTTAGTCAAACTTTAATCATTCAAGAAACAAACAAATCTTACGTTAGTTTGTGCCTTCCAAATTTGAAGTTGATAGGACAAAAGTTCTAGACTTCCAGATTGCCATATGAAATTGATTAGTTATCCGTTAAAGAGAAAGTTTACGCTTACCTTCGGTTTACTACAACTTCATTAATTAATTTATTGTTAATTAGAGAAAAACGTAACATCTGGTATTTCAGTTTGAAAAATTGTTAAGAGTTGATAAAAAAACCTAATCCACAACATTGCCTTTAAAATGAATAATAAATTTAATAAACCCATAAATAATGAAAATTGTAAACCAAATATTTTGATTCAACCTCAGATTTTTAATATCCCATGTAATATAATAATATTATGTATAGTTATATAATTATGTAGTATCTATTTACTATATACATAACGTCTTTTTCCAACATCCATTAACAATTTTTAGTAAGTTTTGATTTAAAAATATTACACTAAAGAAAAGCTTTGGTTTGGGGCTGGTAAAATCATAACACAGTAAATTAGTAGTAATAATAATTCTGTAAGATATAGTAGTTTCAGTAAATTGATAGATGTATTACATATGTAGTTGTTAAAGCGATAGATGTCTACATATAGTGATTGAATAAATATTCCTTTATAATACTAGCAAAATTAGCAAAATTAAATTTATGATTAAACAATTCTGCCACATCGGCCCAAAACAGATTAAATATTCCTATATAATAAATTATTAAAAACAAAGACATGTTAGTCTGTTAGTACGGTAGAAACAAAAAAGTTTCTTAATTTCAATGACAGTATAAAGTTAATTTTATTTCATAATAGATGATTAATTTTTTTGCAACCCGACCTTATAATTTTTCTTAGGTTCACCTGTGAGTGATTACTTCATTTGCACTCAATAATACGGAGTTCCATAGTGAATTTAATGACGGCTATTAGCATTTGCAATAAACTTTTTTAGAAAAGAAACATACACCGCTCAATTATGAGATTTTACCTACGGAAATAATGGTTAGAAGTTTTAGAAGCATTGGAAATCAATAAATTGAAACTTCACTGCTGTGCGAATAGTCAATCTGACCTTAACATTCAGTTTTGTTGCAAACAAAACAACTTTAATCAGTGAAAACCTACTCCTTTTCTATTTTGTGTATCTTCTCTAAATAAAATTTCCCCCTGTAATTATCCCCGTCTTTATTTCTAGGAATTTTTAAGTGAATTTTATTTACTTTTTTAAATCAAATATACCTGGTGATATAATAATAATGGTACAATAAAATCTTCGAGAACACTTGAGAATACATTATTTGGTATGTTATATCTAATATTTTGTGTATTTTAGTTCTAAAATGTTTTAAGCATGTTTTTTTTATTCTATTTTTAATGTTTGGAATTTTTTGGTATATCTGGTATTATTTTGTTGAATCCAGATTTTAACCACACTTCCACTCCAAAATAAATATAAATGATTTTGAGTTTGAATTGTTTCACAAGAATTTTTAGATTTTATGGATAATCATGGTAGTTTAAGCTTTCAAAAGTGAGAATTTCTCTCTTAATGGAAGAAAGACTCAAGTCCAAAAATCAAGAATTTTGATTTAAACAATTCGGCAAGTGGGATCCACTTGTTGAAGACTGTAAATGTCCATAATAAAAATTTGGGGAAAAATAACAAAACAATAAATAGCGATTACAAAAATGTGTCTTCATTTCTAAAGTTATTTGACACTTTAATATAATTTTAGTTTTTGACTTGTTTATGGCTTTCTCAGATGAAGTTATTTTAAGAATAAAAATAAGAAATGCTAAATAATATGTTGGAATTAAGAACAACTTACATAGATTGTGTAACAAAAATATTACAGTTTGTTAAAGTTAAACAAATTACGTATCTCATGTCAGCTAAACCATTTTGCTTGTTTGCAGAGAAAATAGTTACCGAGGATTGCTGCATTGTCACTAAATGCTAGACAAATACCGCGTTAAAAGCTTAGCTAAGAAATTCTGAATAAGCAGCTTAATTTTTTTTTGAAAACTGCAACTTCTAAAATTTTAAAGTATATGTACATACCTACTTTGTCAAAATAGGTAAAAAATTTATAAAAAATGTAGCAGAGTGTATGAAAACATAATTTAAGGATTAAGAACAAAGTATGCAAGAGTAACTTACCTAATTCCGGACCGCAAACTCTTGGAATAATTTCTAGAATGGAGGAGCAAGAGGCGTCTTCGAAGCAAAGTTGCCGAGCGAGCAGACAGTTTAGAATTGCTATCGCAGTTTTTAGGTTGGGGGCTGAAACATCCATTAAAATATATGAATTGCAAACAACCACTTATACAGAGAGATCATAGTACTTTCATTATTATCTCATATCCACTCGTTTATCTCAACTTAAATAAAAGAATTGTTACTCTACAATTTGCACTTCTCTGTAATTTATTGATTTAATTTTGGAAATTTCCATATAAATGTAATTGGAGTAATAATTTAACTTTCTAAATTTTTTCAAACAATTAGGTATTTAATAATGCTACGCTAAATTTTATTTCAGATCGTAAAATTCAATTCTCTTATCAATGTGCTATATAAATTTTATTGGCAGATAAAATGTAAAAAATATTTAGATGATTTATAAATTTATTATTAGTCAATTTATAAAGGTTGCTTTACTTAATATAAAATTTCAAATATTGCAATTGCCGGTTTTTGCATTTATCATAACCTCGCACATTCTTTTCAAATGTGAGGTTATGATTTCATTAAGCTAAACGAGTAGACTGAGATCTTGATTAAAATTTTTATGTTAAATTAATTTAATTATTAGTGAAGACATTAGCATTATTTTTAAGTTAAAATCGATTATTCTCAAAACGACATATACTTAATTAACTAGAAATTAATTAGATGCTTCGTGAAGAGAGTAATAAATTAACAAGGTACCTAAGGTTAAGATTATAAATTTATCAAATTTCCACGCTACACCGGTATAAAATAGAACTTTTTTAATGCAATACTTTGCTACCTTTACTTCATATAATCTGAATGACAGCATATAAGGAACATGGTATAAATTCAGAATGTTAAAATTAGTAACGAAGTATGTTGCCGACACTAGACATAAAATAAATATGATAAAAACCCGTAAAATAAAAGTTAATACATAAGATGTTTTTGAAATTTCAATCGCTTTTAGATCTTTAAAGTTTTTATAAAAGCAGAAAATATTATTACGTAATTTGAATTTAAAAGAAATTTATAAATGATTGCCTCATAATTTCATTTTAATAGTTTATTTTTGAATTCGTGTAGAATTAAAATTATTTTAAAATCATTATAATATATACAACAAATAACTCAAGCTTTTCTTTTTCAAGTTAGAAAAACATTCCGAACACGTCGATTTTCGATTGATAATAATATTGACGTCTCTAGAAATGTAAGTTGATATATTAAAATAAAATATATGATATAAGAAATATATATAACATATAAAATTATAAGTCATATTGTGTATATTTAAGACAAAAGAATGAAATGGTCATATGCAAACACAGTTTTAAAAAACAAAAATTTTAAGTTGGTATTGCGTGGTTATTACAATAACAATTTTACAATTTGACAATTAGCTTTTATCAAAATATTTTGTCGATGAAAGTCAAATTCAGTCTTGTGTATACTATTGAAGCTATTGACGAAAATATAAATGTTTTCGATTTATTTGCTTTTGTAATGAACCCCAAAAAAAAGAGTTGGCATTTGTAAAACAATTTCCTTTAACTTTTTAGCACACCGCTAGCTTTTTATTTTTAATTTTTTGTTTATAGTTTTAATTTTATAAATTTAGATAACTTTGTAAAATTAAATTTAAACTAAAAAAAAATTAAAAAAATAAATTAAATGAATATTATCTGAATTTTGAATGGTCTCCTGATTTCTTTGTTGATCTCATTAACCAGATAGTGAGTGTGATCAACTTGCCAGAAACAAATAGTTTTCACTGCAATTAGTACTTTGTCGAAAAAACTTAAAAAATATATTACCCAAAACAAATTTTTCTACAGTTTAGTTGCGCAGCACATTAGGCCGAGCACAGCAGAGATAATAAAATTAAAATTGATTGATTGATAAATCAAGTTTAACTTTAATTTAAATTATTAATATGTTAATTTTTTTTGTAGTTTTAGTCAATAGTATGTACTATACTTCAACAAATCATTTCACATTAAAATGAACTTAAAATAATAACAACTAATAAAATATTAACTGCAAATAAAAAATTTCGTCGAACTCGGCCGATTTCCTAAAGTTCCTTATATGCTGGAACTTTAGGTATTTAATCTGCAGTTTTTCTTGTTGGGTATTTGAAATTTGGTAATTTTATTTAGAAGATTTCTAATTTTAATTTTCGGTTTTCATTTTAATTTATGAGATGGCGATAGTAGTTACGTTTGATTTTTAATTTATTAATTTTTATCAAATTCGGAAAAATGTGGTTATTATCATTATTGTGGTTATTATTATCAGGTGCCCGTCGCCAAAAATTCTCGTCACTATACAGCGTTTACGGTTCCTAACCGCGGTCTCTTTCATTTTAAACGCCTTGCAATGGGCTTATCTAACTCGCCAGCTACGTGGCAAAGGCTAACAGATCAAATCCTAGTCCCTGACCTCGAGCCTTTTGTTTTCGTTTATTTAGATGACATAATAATAATAAGCGAGTCATTTGAAGAACATATGAGAATTTTGAAAGAGGTCTTAAAACGTCTACAACAGGCAGGGTTAACTTTAAGTAAAAACAAATGTCATTTTTGTAGACCTGAACTCCGGTATTTGGGTTATGTAGTGGACCAAAATGGGTTACATGTTGACCCAGAGAAAGTCGAGGCTATTTTGCGTATAAAGCCTCCAAAGAACACTACAGAAGTGAGAAGGTTTGTTGGTTTAGCATCTTGGTATAGAAGGTTCGTACCGAATTTTTCTAGTATTGTTCAACCTATGACGTCCTTATTAGGTAAAAACACGAAATTTGAATGGAATGACAATTGTGAAAAATCCTTTCAAACATTAAAAGATTGTCTGGTTTCGGCACCTATTCTTTCGTGTCCTGATTATACCTTGCCTTTTCTTGTATCTACGGACGCTAGTGACGTAGGCGGTCTAGGCGGTGTGCTCTCTCAGATTCATCCTGACGGCGAAAAGGTTGTGGCTTACGTTAGTAGAACCTTGACGAAACAAGAGCGAAAATACAATACTACCGAAAAAGAGTGTTTAGCGGTTGTTTTTACTATTGAAAAATTACGCTCCTATTTAGAGGGCCTACCTAATTTTACGGTTATTACTGATCATCACAGTCTTAAATGGTTGAACAGTATTAAAGACCCTATTCGTAGAATTGCTCGTTGGACTGTTCGACTACAACAGTTTAATTTCGAAATCGTTCATCGAAAAGGTCGCGAACATTTGGTCCCTGATGCGTTGAGTCGTAGTGTTGACGCTATAAGTCCGCCTCAACCGGATAATCTACAACCTAGTATCGGTGATCGTAGAACTAATAATGATGCTTGGTATTCTAAAATGTATAATAACGTGCGTAATTATCCTAAACGTTATCCTCTTTGGAGGGCCGAAGATAATTATTTATACAAACAAAATATCTTGAGTTAACGGACGTTACCGAACGTTGGAAAGTGGTACCTTATAAAACTAGCCGATCGGAAATACTTAAATCAAATCACGATATCCCATCATGTGGTCATGCCGGAGTCTACAAAACACTTGCTAGAATTGCTTCTAAATATTATTGGCCTCATATGCACCGTGATGTAAAAGCTTATATACGCCGATGTATTATATGTTTAAAGACAAAATCCTGTCAAAAAGCTCCCATGGGAGCTTTACTTAGCAAAACCCATAAGTCACACCAACCTTTCCAATTAATATGCACTGATATTATGGGTCCCCTTCCTCGAAGTTCCAAGGGTTATTCTTATATTTTAGCGGTAGTAGATTGTTTCAGCAAATTTAGTCTGTTGTTCCCGTTGCGATCGGCTACGGCCTCATCGGTAGTCACGGCCATCGAGGATCATGTCATAGTGGTATTCGGAGCTCCTCATACAGTAATTGTCGATAACGGCGTACAGTTTAAGTCGAACGTATTTCGCGCCCTGGCTGATAAATATAATATCAATATAGCATTTACCGCTAATTACCATGCGCAAGCGATGATAGAAAAACCATGCTTTCGGCATATGTAGCTGAAAACCATAAAACTTGGGATTTATATTTATCGCAGATAGGTGTTTAAAGGTGAACCATTAGGTCAGCAAAACACGAAGTCACAGAACTCACTCCCAACTTTGTCGTTTTCGGCCGCGAATTATCTCTTAATGAAAAACTCGCAGGAGTTCAGTTTGAGACTGACCCTGTAGATAATACGGATTACGGAGAAAGAACGCGGGTTCTCCATAAAATGCATAAAGATGTACAACTTCGTCTGAAAAAGTGTCAAGAATAAAGCGCAAAACGATATAATTTACGACGTAGACCAGACGTTTTTAAATTAGGTCAAAAAGTTTGGCGACGAAATTATGTATTGTCGAGCACCGCCAACCAGTTTACCGCAAAACTAGCTGTAAAATATATTGGTCCTTTCACTATAGTTAAAGTCATTTCACCTTGGACCTATCAATTACAAGACGACCAGAATAAAAATTGCGGCATTTGGAATGGGAAAAGACTTAAAAGCTCATCCTCCTGATCCATAACGGTTTAATCTCCCAATGGTCTTTTTATGGATTCTAAGATTGGCTGCTTTATTTGATTTTTGATTTCGGACGTAGAATTTTGGATTGTTGAGTTGTATAACTGTTAGTATTGCTACTAAGGGAATTTTGTTTTATTAAGTAAGGGGGGGATTTGTTACAGGAATTTCCTGCATTATGTTCAATCGTCGGTTTTTTTTGTTGGGTATTTGAAATTTTGTAATTTTATTTAGAAGATTTCTAATTTTAATTTTCGGTTTTCATTTTTATTTATGAGATGGCGATAGTAGTTACGTTTGATTTTTAATTTATTAATTTTTATCAAATTCGGAAAAATGTGGTCGGATATGAAAGGATAGAGAGAAATTTTTTTGGTAATTTTGTAAAAACAAACGTCGAGAACTAGTTAAGAGAGTTCCTGCTGTTTTCTCGAAGATAATTGTCTAGTCAACAATAGCCTCTGTGTGGCTGGTTTGCTCCCTTGTTGGAAGTTTGCAAAAATTCGTTTTTTTTTATGTTCTTGCACCTTTACGGGCACACTTGGCAACTTTCCTGGAAGTATTATCGTTGTTTTGGAATATTCAGGAAAGGCTGGTTTATCCACTTATAATTATTGTCACCAAAGAAGAGTCAAAGAGGGAATCAAAGGACTCATATGCAGGCAACCATAAAACAACTAAAGGTCAGACGTTTTCATTTTAATTAAATTGGATATTACGTATATATTTTTCGCTTTCGAATTATTTACTTTTTGGATATTACGTACGAATAGTTTGTTTTCGAATTTCTGTGAAGATTTATTTTCGATTACCAGTAGTCCGGATGTTTGTGGAAGTTTCATTAATGAAGATATTTGTTTTATTAATGTTTTAATGTAGTTAGATGTTAGATAATTCCTAATGATTTGATTTTACGGAGAAAATTTTGTATATATAATTGTAAATTTGCATTTAATAAGTCAGGAGTGATTTTCTTTTATGGGAACTATTTAAAATTTGGGAAGTAATTCGATACGTGGTATAATTTTTGTAAGCGTTTAGCAAAGTTCGGTTTTGGAAAATTTAAAGTTACTCGCGTACACCCAGCCGAGGTGTTTATTCCTAATCTTATCATAACAGAATTGCAATTCTTCGTGGTAGGTGCGATAAATCTTTAAATTAAGTTAAATTACAGTAGCGATTTTTTTTGTTTATTTAACAGAGTAATCAGTCAAAATACATTTTGCGTACTGCCCAATTATTTTGTTTATTCCATTTACGTTCGGTTACGACAATTTTTTTTAACTGCTTTTTGAAATTTACTCTGAGTAATTTTTACTTTTTTTGTAAATTTCATTTTACGTATTTAATTTTTTTTTCTAGGTTAGTAATTACCTAAAGTTAACCCGGAGTACTAATTAATTATTTGTATAGTATATTGAGGCGAAATTAAATAATTATTACTAATTAATTACTTGGCGCCCTCTTTATCAACTTTATTATTTGGGGTGAACAACTGAGCTAGCCTTGGGAGTTTTTGTACCCAAATTTTGTTGTGATTACAAAATCCCACGGACCCTGAGGTTTAATTTAATTTAATTTTTATTTTTCTGGTATAGGTATTTTAAGGGTACAAGTTATATTTTAATTTAAAAATTAAAAATAAAGTTTTATTAAAGTTTTTTCTTAATATGATAAACGGTTTAATTAAGAATTGTATAATATAAATCACTTTTTGTTCTTTTACCTGCAATTACAGACATAAAGGATCCAAACGCAAAATACCGGCGGTTACAATTTTTTAACAAAACTTCTACTAAACAGTAAGAAGACTTTAAAAATTGAAATACCTCTCGATTTTTGTCTCGTGATATTTTGTATTTTAAACACTGCATTTTGAATTTTGTATTTTAAATAGGTATTTGTGAATATTTTGCCCACCCCTGTTTAATAAACTAGAAGTGGAAGCATCTACAAATTTGGGCTCTATTTGGGCCGGTTTAGTAAAATTTAACAGATACTAGTAGGTGACTTTAATGTATTGCATAATTTTGTTATTATTTTAATCAAAATATATGGACTTTAATAATTATTGGTGTAGCAATTTATTATAATCTACATGTACTTCGAGTTTGGAGGTATAATAACGTAGTACATTAAGATTCATATTTTTTGCACCTTGTATAAACTATGCAATTTAAAATATACAACCGTATTCATAAATACGTTTTAAAATTTCTGTTCACGTAAATCTTTATAAATAAAAATATATTTACAATTTATTCAATAAGGATCAAAATTGTTAGACATAGAATTTTTAAGAAGAGTAGGGAGAAGACTATTGCTTATATTTTCTTTTCAATATTATTAATTTCATCCATTCAGCTACAAAATTTATATTTATTATATAAAATTAATTACAGTAATAATCTATTAAATTGGACATGCTACATATTTTTTAAGCTTTAATATTTTTATTTGTTTCTGATTTTAATTGTATACTTTTAATTTGCTCCAAGTAATTTTCTCTAAATTAAAACCGAATTCTTTGGAAATACAATAAATATCATAATCAATGGAGAAAACTCTGTGGCCGAGTGGCTGTCATTCACAGGTTTCCACTGAAATAAATAAAATTGTATATAATATAATATAAGATTTGTAATATCTGTCTGTTCATAAAATAAACATACTTTTGGATATAGGATTATTATTATTTTTAGTAAAAGATATTTTATAGTTAAAAATAAGGAATATCAGTAATGCTTTACTAACCAACGTATTATTCTCCTAAAAATTAGTTTTATTTTATTTTCTGGACTTGAAAGAACCAATCAAATTAAAGTATAATAGGGAGACAAATTGTAATATATGCAACATAGAATACCTAGTGCACTACTTCAGAAATAGGATAACGGTAACACTAAATAAGTTATCTGTGGTTGTAATGTCACAAATCTTTAGACTTCAAAGCTCTCCAACCTAATGATTTAACAATTGGACTTTCAGATTGGCTCCGGCAGGTCTACGTATTTGGTTCACAAGCAAAATAAAGAACGGCATAGTTAAACATAATTATATATATAACACAACACAGATGTTATGATTGTGTTGGGCTTTTGTTATTTTATGTTTATGTTTATAATAAGATAAAACTTTAAAATAGAACAAGTTAAATAATTATTTAATTATTGAAGTTTATTTAACTTGTTCTATTTTAAAGTTTTATCTTATTATTATTCTCACAAGTTAATAATTTATGTTTATGTTTATATTTAAAAATTTAAATTTTATTTAAAATTGGTATAGCTCGTGAGCTGAAGACTCCACGTTTGAACTAACAGGTTTAGTTCGATATGATGAATATTAAAATAGACGTTTTAACACGAAGTTATGATCGTAAACTTATTAGTTGTATCGTTTACAATAATAAAACCGCGAAGCGTACCTATTCAAATTTGTCTACAAGAATAATCAATACAGAATTAAAATTCTTAGGAAAGTTTGGATATTAAAATACTAATAGGCATATAACTAACAACAAGGTTTCTGTATAAAGTTTATAATCTACTCATTATTCTGTCTATACACCGTTCGGCTTAATGGGGTGTTAAATTAAAGAGCTTGTTAAGATTTCTTGAGAATTGTATGTAATTTTCATAATTTTGTTATGTACATTTAACGCTCGTTAATTTTAACCGTATTTTTACTTGTAAATAGCAATATTAATTAATTATTATTAATGCTGTATGAAATATACCGAGCCCGCTAGAATGCGGTGTTCATTTTAACATACAAATTAGTAACAGCTACACCTAGTAGTAGTAGTAAAATTTTCCTTTATTTACAATTTATTAGTTAACATTTTGAAATTGTTTTCATACCCAAATGTAAAAGAAATATTAAAAATCCACTAGTATCCTTTTTCACTAAGTCATTAGAATTCTATTAGATTGTAAGCTATTTACATTCTAATTTAGATTAGAAAATTAAATAAATTTCTCTACTCAAGATAAATTAGCACTGAAACCTTACTATTAAATTGAGTGGTTTGTATCGTTTAATCTTCTCTGTTGATTGCTCGAATCAAGTAACCTTTACTGTTAGTACACTCAATTTTTTCTGGTATCTTTTGCTGAAATTTGAAACTTTACTTCTAAAAAACTAAAGGGCTTCTGTGATGTTTTGAATTAAAGTGCTCCATTACTCAATATTTAAATTATTTAGTATTTTTGCATAAGTCTAAATTGCCTTCAGTATAGTCAATTTCATAACATGGAATTTTAAAAGAGGGGTATGTAGATATAATTTATTGGAACAAACTGTTGTTAGATTTTGTTTTCTATAGTTGGTTTGTAATAACATACTGTTCGCAGCGTTCATCTAGTAACATTGGAACTTCAATATAAAACTATTCTGTTAAAGTACATCACATTTTCATTTGTTTTTGTGTAGCTAAAGTAACGTATGCTTGTAATTTTGGAAGCGACGACAAGTAAATTTAAAGTTTTGTTGGTGTAGTTAAGATATTTATTACGGTGAATATTTTAATGCTCTGGTAAGATTTTTATTCGCTAAGTAGCGGCAATTATACAGAATTCATTATTTTCATTATTTGTTAGAAGTTTGTAGTTTTTCGTGAGGTTATGTGTGGCCTTCAGGACAGAATGAAAACCTTCGTTATCAGTTAGTCAGGTGTAACTTTTTGGAAAACCTTTAACCGCATTTAGTTTTTGTGCGTGTTACTTTTGTCAAACACCTGATAACTAATAATTTTCTGTGAATAAGTGGCTCTTGAGAATGATTTTTCTGACATCGCATAAGTGGGTGGTTGTTCGTGCAGACGAGTTGATGGAAGGTTGAAAGCGTTCATGGGGTATGCAATTCATTGTCAGTATATCCGATTCCATGTGAGGAGATTTGTTGAGCGGTGAGCGGTAGTTTGCCCGAAATGGAAGAGTTTCAATAGTTGTCATTTCATTTGGCTTGAAGGTCTTTAGTGTGGATAGGATCATGTCATTTAGGAAGAATTTGTAGCAATTATTGTAATAGGATTTGAATGTATGCTTTGGTTAATTGATGCAGTCAGAAATGTAACAGACTGATGATAGGTATAATTATTGGATAATGAGCTGTGTTTGATTATGTGTTGTTTTGTTTTGAAGCGAAATTTAAGTCGTGCGTAGTAGACCACTGAATCTTGTAATGAAAGGTGCGAGGGTGGGTTTCATCTCAATATCATCGTGGACATTATATTTTTGAATGAAAAAATTTACATATGTAATTGCTGTCTCGCTGTCTGTTGGAGTAGCGTTGAAGTGTCCGCTACAACCTCCATTCAAATGCACAGAGCTTTTCGGCTGGGTTTCTCTCTCAGAGATCTTTGACATTGTTTTTGTGTTAAACAAAAACTGAATTGAAAACCTGGAGACTCTAGTCTTCAGCTCGAGATTTCCATGGCACTTGCTTTTGTTTGTGTTGAATTGGGTGGTTAAATGGAATACTGTCGTCACTTACTGATCTATGCCAAATTTAGCTCAGGGTATATTGGGAGGGTATCTTCCGTTGTTTTCTGTATCAAGTCTTATAGCTGAAATGTTATGTAACAGGCCTACCTATTTTTGGTTGATAAATAAACAACGTTGAGTTGCAGACTTACATTTTTCGTGTATTTTTATTGGGTATATAGAAAGGAATATGCTAAGTCTTATATAGTCGCTCGTATACCGCGTGTAACCTACCAAAGTTAGTTTTGACCGTTGCAACCTCTTTCAAGTGACGCCTCTGGATCGCTGTTTGTTGCGGAAACTATGTGTGAAAATTTGACAAGAACCATTATTCGTTAAATTTCCAAGAATTTAACTTATAATCATGTCCATTATTTTATTTTGTCCATTTGTCCATGTCCATTTTTAGTTTTGAATGTTTTAATTTTTATTTACTTTTTGCCGGATAACGGGTAATTATTGTTTTTACACCTTTTTATCAATTTAAGTTAACAATTATTTTTAGCACCCAGGTTTCTGCTTGAGCGTTTTTTAATTATTTCGGATTTGATTGTTATCATTTATTATCGTCGTAAAATGGAGTTTATCCATGTTGGAAATCTTATATCAACCATAATGATTTCCAAGATTGGTGATTTTAATCTATCACCTGTTGGAAGATTAGAGATGAACGGAACTATTTTTATTACTTTGGTCGGGAGCATGGTTTGTTTTCCCATTTTGGGATTTGATTCACGATGATTGGTGTTTTTGATGCACAAGAGGATGTTTCCGTGTGGATATATTTATACCTAGTGGATCAAAAGTCGTTTCAAGTTGGAGAGTCATACTTCAAGGATTTACCTTTTTTGATCCCGCATATGGATTATTGTTACATTGTTTCAGTGAGGATTAATTGAATTATTATTAGAAATCGCACTAACTCGTTTGATGAGTCTTGGAACTGTCAGGCATATTGATTTTTTAATGAGTATTTTGTGTTCTTATTTTGTAAACTTTCATTCCTGGATGGTGGATCAATAGAATTTTGAAGTAACGTTATTGATTTGGAAAAGTCCTGAGGAAGGAAAGACACTTGCAGAGTTGTGAAATTGGTGGTACTGCACTCAGGGTAACTCTCAGAGATGTATATACTTATTTATTGATAATGCTGTATGCCAGATTCTATTTGGCTTTCAATGACTCCGAGATATTGTTTGGTATGAAATTAATCTTTGCTGAGCATAACTTCTTTTTGTAGGGTCCTTGTCCTATTAGCCTTGAGACGCTCCTGTAAACCTCTTGCGCACCCTCGCCGCGCACAGGACGCTTGTAAAAGTGGCACTGCGCGAGTTGGCAGACTTGGTACGAGCGCCGTGGTGGTTTGACCTAGTTTCATGCGAAGGTAGTTAGTTTGTGCTGTAGGCCGAATATTTGGTTAAAGTAAGCCGAAGGCGGAAGTGCAAGTCAATATCGTATAGATAGAGATCCGTTTGATAAGGTGACACCACGTCGCCGACTTCCGTGTTCAATTGGATGCACAGCGGGTTTTGGTAGTACTCCAATTGTCATCTTAGAGCTTGTAAACTTATCCGAGCGCTTGGGTAAGTACCTTTTCGTATTACTAATTCCTTGCTGTCTAAAGTTCGACGAGCGCAGTTGGTTTTTGCGTAATAGTGACGACGCGAGTGGTCGCCAGTTAGGCTGCCGAATCATAAATTGTGTAATTTTGGAAATTGTTGCCATAACTTTACTGTCATTAATTTTTGAATTAGCTGTAATCTTGCTGTTGCTGAATTTGAAATTATCATTATACGCTTATATTAGCATTTGGGTTTTATTCTACGAGGAAGCAAATTATTATTTTTATTTCAGAACCCACGCTCTTTGCCTCCGAATAAGAAAGAGCTGGTTTTTTCATCTGGGCTTCACCACGAGTATTACTGGAAGACACCTATTCCAGGTGTGGTGAGAGGGCTGTTGCCGTTTTTCTGAGCGGAAGCAGTTTTTCATTACATACTCAACTGTAATTTTTTACATGACTGAATCTACCCTGCAGGTGTATGTCAGTTCTTCAATTTTGTATAGTTTTCTTATTTTGTTTTGTAATACGTAATCCTCAATTACGCGCTAAGCTTTACTTGATCTTTATCTGTATGTATTATGTTTTGTTTTGAATAGCGAATTAAGAGAGAATTAACACTCTAGAGTTTCAAAATAATGCAAATATTTTTTTTTGCATTAATTAAAAGTTCAATATCTTAAAATTTATGTGTCAAAATTTCATATTGATATTCCGAATATTTTCGGAGCTCAAGCATGTCAAACGCAATAAGAAGTAGGCAATATATTACTGAAGTTTATGATTTATATATATTATAGTTTATGATTAGAGATACTATGTAAAACTTCAAAACACTGTATCTCAAAACTACGTTTTCTAAACTGGCCGGCAGCACAATTTTAACAGATCTTAACCGATTTGCTTCAAATTTTAACTGTAGCTGTAAAATTATATTAGCTATAGAAGTACGTAGGGATTTGACGTTAAATTGTATACTTTTCTAGTTATAAACAATTCTTTACGTAATTTTTCAAGAAAAAACAGAAATTTGAAATCAATCGTGCACAATTTCTACAAAAACCAATATTTTTTAATTCCGCTACGTACTTCTCTAGATAATCTTATATAGAAGATAAAAAAATTTTTGTTTTTGTTCAAGGTCAAAAATTGAAGGAGAAATCTTGCCGGCCGCGGAACGCTATTTATAAAAAGAGGTTTCCTTTGCTGCAATTTTATGCTGCCATTTAAAAAAAAAAAATTTATAAAAAATTATTCAATGTTCTTTAAAATATGTCCAATAAATCCCTTTAAAAAAATTTTTGTATTGCATTTATTATAACGCCACAAAAAATTGTTAAAATTATGCTATTTTTTGCGTCTCTAGAATGTCATAACCCCTTAATTAAACATTGTCGTCCACATCTTTATTTTTCTATCTGTATTAAATACGGCACCACTCGGCACTGTATTTTTTCATTTGGCTGAGATGACATTTGAGTATTCTAAGAAATATTTTGTTATGAATTCACGATGTTTTTCGAAAATCCCGCTCTCAAAACTGCATTTCAAGTGGCAGATGCAGATAAATTTTGAACAGTATACGCTGTACACGTTGAAGCATAACCATGGTTGGCCATAAGGTTTCACGTTTTTTGAAAGCAAGTATTTCTGCACTTTGAAAACACAATCTTCTTCTTGTATTGCCTATGATCGGAACCGAGGGAGCGGATAGATTTATGTTTTATAATCATGTATCGAAAGACGTTTCTATTGCCTTAACCAGAGTTATTTCTGTGTTTTTCGTGATAAAGTTTAAAATGACAATTAGTATCACAAGAATATCATAATTATTATCGAATAAGATTGGGTTTCAAAATAACTTTGTTTTAGACACAAAATACAAAAATTAATTTTAATAAATCCGCACTAGTGTGAAAAAGTAACTTTTTCACGTACCTGGTGCGCTTGGCTAACAGGAAAGTACAAGAAAGATAAAATATTGCATAAATAACACGAAACTTTTGTTTAATTTGTTTATTATATTATTAGTTTAATAATTGTTAAAATTGTAAAATATCTATTATCGTCTATTATTGGCGAATGTTTAACCGGATCAGAATAGTTTCAAATCTCGCAATATCTCAAAATTGTGAGTTGCTTGTTTTCGGTCAATTAAGTCTAATTTGAATTAGGGTTTCCCTTAAATCTAAATTAATGTCGATAATATGTTGTTCAATTTGTAATCCAATTTAAAACTTTCCATTATCTATTATTGTTTAGGTATCTATTTTTTGTGAAAAAAAGAAGCAAAAGGTATTAGTTCAAATAATCAGAACTTCCACATTTATAAAATACTACATCCAACAAGTTATATTATGCGTTTACACTGACCAGTATGTATTTAGCTGATGTCAGTAAGGTGCTAAATCAATAAAATTTGCTAAATAACTAATAAATAACAATTTGTGCTGTCTTGATATTCTCTGAATTTCTTTTAAATTACTGGACTTTATTAAATATAACTAACAAAATATTTACAAATTACAAAATAGGTAGTATTAACCTCCACATGCAATAAAACACGCAGCAAAAAAATTCAAGAAAGTTTTTATGTTCAAAGCACACGTACGACTTTGAGATTCAAATTATTTTTGCATTTCTTTTAAGTCACTTACAACCATAAAAAGCACAAGGTAAAATAGAGGTGAACAAGGCGCATAATAACCTTGCCTACCGACGCCTAGCGCCGTTCAAACGATGCACATGACGCAAGGCAATTGTGCAATTCCTACTTCTTGGCAAGGTACGACAAATTTTTTAGTAAGATAAGTTATTCAATGTTTAAAATTGAACTTATATATTAAACTTTCATACGTTATAGTACTTTCCTTACTATATTCACTTATTTGAAATAAGTTATAAATTTATTAACGATGATTGAAAAAATTAAATTTAATTGCAGATGTATTTTAATATTTAATCATTTTATTTACCGATAATATCATTTTATATTAAAAACAAAACCGCAAGGACCAAATTGATAAAATAACAAATATGTTCTATTTGGGTTGACTCATGAATACCCATGTTTTGCCATTAAACCATTTTGATGTTCTGGCAGCTGGCTTTAATGCAGTGTCAAGAGCCTAAGATAAACTAATATAATCTTAAATTAATTCATATGATATCTGCAGTCAAATTATGAAAAAAATTATTTATTTATAAAATTAATTTATTCGTTAAAACTTGCGTTTTATTATTAATCTATTATTATTAATTATAATCAGAATAAAATGTACAATGTACAACAGTAGATTTTCATAAAAGAAAAATAATAATTAAAGAATAATAATTAATAAAAACTAAAATCTGCTTTGCAATTTCGAAAAATAAAATAATTTTGAGGGTTAACCAGATGTAAACAGGCGGCGTTAATGGTTAAAAATGTTTAGCATTTCCTGCCAAGTTAAGATTTATAATAATAAAATTTTACAATTGCAATATTTTGAAATTCAAAAGGGAGAGTTTTGAGACAACCCCAATTTATAAAAGTAATTGATTGCAATATATTATAATAAACTATATAATACACATTATATAGTAGTAATATAAAATTCAAGAAAAGAACAAAAAGGTAAAATAACAAAAGTTCAAAATTTTTGATTCAGAATGCTACTGAAGTCGCTCCTAGTCTCACATATTATTTATAAATATATCTATAATATATAATAAATAAATATAGATAATAGAATAGAAAAATAGATAAATATATCTTTCAATCGATTTGTCATACCTAACTATTATTTGATAGTTTAGATTTTTATTTTTAGTTAATCACTCTTTTATAATCAAGTTTATCACTCTTGAATCACTTTGAATTTGGAAAGTAAGGAGGTAAAAGGTCAAGGTGTAAAAGGATTTGAGTTTTCTAAATTATTGATATGGCTAATATCGATTTTCACTACTTAACCACATATTCTTTGATTAAGTAAGGAATTTATTGCAAGATAACAATTTGTTTAAACTGATAATTCATTTAAAAAACTATTAGAAAAGCTCTCTAAAATTTATAAGAAAATACTGACAATTTAACACAAGCCTATTTTTGGCCTCATTTTGTATTTATTTGGGTATCTTTAATTTTTAATTCGAACCGTTCTGATGATTAAATATTTATTGTTAGTAAAATGGAAAAATGTCTGAAAGTAAAGAATTTTCTATGTGATGAATGTTGCTAACATTTATTTATTGATAGAGTTCTTTTATCATCTTAAATGTTTACTGAAAAGTACAAAGGCTAAAAATTTGTTCGATATAATATACAACCGCTTTTATTTAGTCTCAAGCAGTGTTTGGTGTTTGTGGTTTACCGTCATTACGATTTTCAATACACTCTAAGTTTTCATCTTAGATGTTAAATAAAAAATAGTAGAGGTTAGAATCACTGTTGACTGCTTGTTAAAATGATCATATACTTAAACCAAAAAGTTTTCAAGTTTCAAAATTATGTCGACAATTCAGAAAGTTTACAGTTCAACTTTCAACAGCATCCTGTCAGACTTTTGTATGTAGTGGTAGGTAGTTCTAATGCGTATTCAACAAATTTTTGTTTAATTTTTGTCCCCATAGTTTGAATTTTATGTAAACTCTAATCTAAGATTTACCTTTGGGAGGTATGATACATAAGAAACAGGAAGGTATGATACATTAGCATTAGTATATTCAATACAGTTGGTAGACTTAATAAAACATAATTTCGTTTTATTTCAAGTACCATTTGAATGGATTTAATTAAAAAGTTTATTAAGCAAAACTTAACACCTTGAGTTATTTTATTATTTTGTTGTTTCCAAATCGCATCCATTAAATTTTTACCTAGTATTGCCTAAATTATATTTCGGTGTTATTTAGAATTTTAGAGCAACCCTACTTTAATAATTTTGCAAACAAAACAAAATATTTCAAAATACTGTTTGCTTTAGACACAGTTACGATAAACTGAGTTTTTTCACAGATTTGATCATGGACTAAATACATTCGATTTATAAAAGTTTAAGAATAAGATGACACAAACTTTCTTACAATAATTTACTTGGTGTAATTTTAAAAGGAAAATTTCTGTTCTGCCATATTCATGGTTGTGTTTTATTGTTGTTTTGACCAGATGATTTTGAACGATTCTTAAAATTTATTTGTAAATATAATGCATATATCTTGTAACCTTTGAAATGTTGAGAGATTGCTAATTGAACTCAATTGATGTGTAATTGATTTTGTATTGCAGTATATCTTTGCCCAGAATTCCAAATTGACTAAGCATGAATTTGCAATAAGGAACTCAAAGGCGATTGGTCACAATGTGAGTTGCTTTGCTGCAGTTTGATGACATTATTGATTTTAGACTAAGTACATTATGTCTAACTGCATGGCATATGTAATTAGTTACTCCTTCAGAGTAAGCCCAATTGTAATTTATTATTAAAATGTTTTTTTTTGGAGTACTCCTAACTGTCACTTAATATGCTGATATTTGTGAAGCCAAACCATTAATACTGATTAGATTTTTAACTCAATTAGCAATGTTTTGTGTTTGTCCCATATATTTTAAAATTTACGAATATCTATTATTATCTGTTACATAAGTCACCACGAGCCTTTATCAGAGTTCTGTAAATTTTAAGCTTTGTTCTTTTGCTTATGTTCCCATCCTTTAATATTACTTGGAGAGCATAGTATGTTCTGTATCCGGCCTGTATTTTTTCATTAATTTCTTCCATACTGCCATTACCATTGTTCAATTGAACTCCTAAATATTTGAACTTATGGACTTCTTCGAACTTGTACTTATCCAACTTAATAATATTCTTTCTCTCTTTGCTATGCTCGCTGTATTTCAAATATTTCGCTTTCTGTTCGTTGATCTCCAGTCTCATTTCTGCTGCTCTATTAGCCAAATCTATGAAAAAATTTTTTTCTATTCTTCTTCTCGACCTTGAAATGATTACTACATCATCCGCGTATGCAATAATCTGTCCTTCTTGACTTGCTATAGTGCTCTTGCAGTTTATATTCTTTATTACTTTTTCCATTGTAATATTAAACAAGGTTGGCGACAATGTATCCTCTTGTCTCACTCTGTTTCATCTTCTGCTGTTCTAACCTTTGCTCTTGCTTTTTCCAGCGTCATTTTCACAAGCTTTATTAATTTGTTAGGAATTTTCATTTCTTGCATTATTTGAAACAAGCGTCCTCTTTTTATTGTGTCAAATGCTTGACGGAAGTCGATGAACAGAAGGTGCAGATCTATATGGTGTTCCTGACATTTTTCTGAATTCCCTTCAAAATGTGTATTGCATATATCGTCGATTTTCCCTCTCTAAATCATTGTTGGTACTCCCCTATTAGTTTTCTGTGAAATTTTTAGTCTCTTGTGTATAATCACTGTAGTTTTGACATTGTTCTATTTTGCCTTTTTTATGTATTGGTATTATTGTTCCTGTATGCCTTGTTCTTGGTTCCTTATTAGTAATCACCCAACCATAAATTTTATTGCACTATGCAACACACACCTAGTTACATTTTGTTTTTGATGTATAACTGTGTTAAGTTTGTAGAAGTTTTGACACCCGTAATTTTTACGTTTGACAATCAATGGTTGTACACATGTTTTTAATTCTTACTTTTTACATGCTTTTAAACTTATTACATTTAATTTTCGACTTGGTTGAGGTTACTGTTGATGAACTGTTGTCTCATCCTCTATATGATGTTAATTTCTACGCCGAGACAACTTCTATCCCAACTGTGAGGTGAGTGTAGAGACCAAGTCACGTATTGTCAAATGTAACCATATTTTCCCCTTTTTCTGTATTTTTAGTGGTGAAGTTGGTTTAAATTATTAGCCGAAACGTCGACAAACAGTTAATTGTGTCTTATTTTGGCGTCTCCTCCATCCTGATATCATTTTTCGAGTACTACTTCGTTTGCCGTGGACAAGAATCTTTTAGTATCAATAAAATAAGGTGGAACTCGGATGACTGCAGTTCTTAGACTTCTGCATTATTCTGGTTTAACTTAAAAAATATGGGTTAGAAAACAGGGGCTTGGAGGTGACTTGAATGTATGTGTGTGCCAGCTTTTGCAGCAATTTAGATAAAAGGTGAAAGCTTAAAAATTATTATTAGTTGAAGGAATAAAATATTGAAACATGCGGAAGAACAAACACGGGACCAAAACGTAAGGCTTCCTACTATACTTTGTATAGAAGTCTAAAACTGACGGACCCATGTTAAAAGTAGTCACTAGTATATCACTTTCAATATAAATACTAAGAGTACGTTCCACTTACAGCCCACGACGACCGCGGCTTGGTCGTGTCATTATACGTTTTCGCCCACGGCGAACACGGTCGTTTAGTGTAGTGGAACGACTTTTGTGATCATTGTGGGCGAGCTAACGTCATTTTGAATTTTCATATTCAAATTTTAAAATGTAAATCTAATATCACAACATAATCTCACGACGAGCTGATGTCGATTGGCCGCCCCGCCAAGATCGTGTGATTTGACGGCGTTAGAATTTTTTCCTTGGGGTTAAGTTAAATCTCGGGTCTATACCAATAAGCCAGCAACAATTACCGACCTTGAGGACAACGTTGTTCGCGACATTGGTGAGATTGAGACCAACTTATGTGCTCAAGTAACCCAAAATTGGACCTGTCGGATGACAGCCGCCGTCAGGCAAAGCCGTGGTGCCCATTTGAAAGAAATTATTTTTAAAACACAATTTGTTTTATTTAAATTCAAAGATGTATCACACAAAATGAATGACCCTATACAATACCTCAAAAACGTGTAACGTTACAAAGTTCACTTTGAAGCGATACAAAGTCTTTTTCATATTTTAACGAAAATATCGTTATACTGTTGGTTTTTACTAACAGATAGTAGATAGTAGGAATTTTAAAATAGTTTCCTGTCATAGCTGAAGGGGATAGTAGAAAAACGCAGTTCCTTTCGTGTTAATTAAATTTTTAAATTGCTATATTATAACTAAATTTTTCTAAGTAATTATAATTTTACTGGTAATATCAATTTGTTTTAACCAAATTAAGTTACAGTGACTAATTCTGGATAGAGTTAATGATTACATTTTGATTATTCACTTTTTGTTTACAAAAATATTGCTAAATTATTTTTTTAAGGACATAAATAGTATAGTATATTTTTTTAATTTTGTTATCGTTATTTTGAAAACTTTTGTTTCTCAAAATAACTTTTGGTTGTGTATTGGATGGTATAACAAATTTCTACGAGTAGCAAAATGCTTGTCGAGTTCTGCCGGCTACCATGAATTGATTTTGCAATCATACTAAGCTTAATCATCAAGGAGTGATTAAGATTCCGTGTGAGATTCATTTCTAGTATTATTTCCAATATAAAATCTATTTATTTATAAATAAACGCAACTTGACTCAAAGGAGTAGGTGAGGCCAATAATAAATAATTACTGTTGAATTATATTAACAAGGCAATGTAAAACGGTTAATTTTTTTTAAATTATCAACAAATTCACTAAAACGGATTTTATTATTGATAACCTTTACGATTTGTTTATCGTAATTTTCTATGGACTAGAAAAAGTTTATGAGCTAAATATCAAAAAACACTTTTATTGGCTATTACTACCCAATAATAGAGTTAGAGGATTAAAATTTGCACTGAAATGGAACTTTTTGACGCTCTATCGGATGATGTGTTACACGTTTAGTTTGGTTTAAAGTTTCTTTTCGCCATCTTATCCGGCTATACCCTTTCTTGAAAATCGGTAAATGCAATTTAAATTTTGTTTTAATTCACTTCATCTAATCTAAACGGTGTTGTGCTGGAGCATAGATGTTTATATAGAAGGCTAGATAACTAACTCCAGCGCAAAAGTGAAGCCTGCATTTTGGGGTCTACCATATGTAGGTTTGGCAAAAATTGTAAAGACGACAGTGTTTGTTGTTGCAATCGCGTGTTATTTTTATTTAAAAATGAAAATTAAATGAATTACAATGATTTTAATATTAAATTCCTGCTTGAATATCCTAGTGTTATGTATTTATTATCGTTTTGCAATAGTTTTGCCTAACTTGCAAATGGCCGTTTGATTGTTCTTGAGGCTTCACTTCTATTACATTACAGGTATTGGGAGTCAGGTATCTAGCCTTCTATATAAACATCTATGGCTGGAGTTAACACTTGATCCTTTCAACTACCTGTGAGTTTGCAGAGTTCCCTCTATTTTTTCTATTTCTCTAAATGATTTTTAAAATCATAAGTTCTACAATAAAATTTTTTATTACATATAACATTGTCTTTTGTCTTTAATTGTTCCACGTAGGTTTCCTAACCACATCAACCAGGCAACCCACGTCGAAGGAATGAAAGACGAACTTATCCCAAAGATATCTTTTGTGTAGTCTCAATGGAAGAAAGGATGCAGGAAGATTCTGAAAGCGGTCGCAATAAGGAAAAGCCAAAATGACTAATTGTTTATAAAAAGAAGATAACAATTGCCTGGTGGAGTCACGCATTAAATTTAATATTATTAAATATTAAAAAGTTATAGTTGTTATAGAATTTGTCAAATTTGATTACAATGTTTCCTCACCTTAATCTTGTAGTAATAATTTTATTTGCAAAAGTTTGATTAATTTAATGAAAGGCAAAAAAAATTAATTCAGGAGCCATACACAATAAAAAGTAAAATAAAATTTTATTGTAGATAAATTGTTTATAAAAATTGTTGGAAAAGTAGAAATAAATTTATTTAGCATGTACTTATTATTTATTTAGTATAATATACCTCTTGTTTGATAAGTTTACACGTTAAATCATTTTGGTTGCTTGAGTTTAATGTTTTCTTAAGTTTATTCTGCTATAAGATTTATGAGTATGCTTTGCGAATTATGTTGTTAATTTAATAGAGATAAAAATATGATAGACGATGTTTATATTTATGATAATTTAAAAATGGTTTTAAGTTGATGCTAGTTTAACCAAGTCATGAGAAGTTTCGAGAGAAGTAATTTAGCAGCCATTTCAGTCATTTAGCTGAATTCTTATCTGTTCGCATCATTGTTTCTTCGTGTAGAAGTTAGACCAGGTTTCTTCTCCATTCTCATCAAGTGAACACAAAATTCAGTTGTGGCTGAAACTGACATTTCGCCAGGATAGGAAATGCCCCGCAGATACTTTAGTTCATCTCTCTCAACTCCTGAACCTTTTGTTCTGCTTTACCGCGGACTATATTCATGTAAATAAACATGCTGCTATTTTTAATTGTTAATGATATTACATAATTTTACAAAGAAGTTCAACATCTAAAGAAATTTCAACTTAAAAGAGACTACATCATTTCCATTGTAAAATAAATAATGCATAGCTACATAATAAGGATTTCACAGGGCCTGCAACTTTTAAACTAATTATTACGATGTAACGATGTGGTCTGTTTCTATCAAACTTTTATTATACAATTCTATCTATTGAATTCCCCAATCTGTTGTGAGGCTCAATCACCTTGAAGATATAACTTGTTCAAATATTTTGTGTCTCAAAGCAGTTTCGGTATAGCAATAGGAGTTTCTCTATAAGTTTTGCTCCATCTGTTTGATTGCTACTTTATAACTGTTTATCGACCATTTTTTTAAAAGAAAAATAAATCAACTGCTAGCTTAACCAGACATTCGTAATAAATTCAAAGCAACTACGATATACACCAACATGAATTTTTTTATTTGTTTATATTTTACATAAACTCAATTTCACAGTTTTTATTATTATGCATATGTTTACCGATGCAAACAGTTCAAAAGTTCACAAAAAGGATTATTTTAACTCAAATAATAATCCACCGAATTTTTAATGCTGAATTTAGGAAAAATAAGTGTTTTGACTAAATTGTTTGTAACTCAAATATTGAACTTTGCTGACTACTTTTTATTCAGACATCATAAACTTAATGTAGCATACACAAACACTAACCACATTTTCAATACGTTTTGTATTGAGCCAGTTATCCTTCAATTTTTAATAATGGTATCTACATTATGTATGTATCAAAATAGCAATATATAGCGATGTTTTATTTTGGAATGTAAATAAAAGCTTTATTTATTAACAATCACGTAACCTACAATTATTTTTTAAATTAGTAGAAACACTATTTCAAGTCGTGATTTTATGTTAAATCTACTGAAAATTAATAGTAATTAATGAAAACAGTCACATACACATTCTGGATAGATACCCAACATATTTTGAAAAGTGGGCGAAGAGAAGTCCTTCGGAGTCCTCATAGTTTTCCTAGCAAAACCCCGGTTGTTACGCCACTGTTTGCTGCTTTTACCTTAGATATGCCTATAATCCTTATGCTTATTTTGTTTTATTTTTGTTTTTATTGTGGATTAACGTAAATCTTTAAGTCGCAAGAACCGCTAGTTCTACGTGATCGTTGACGTACGAAGATGGTCATAAGAAAATTTAGACTTTCCTTGAATTCATACCGGGTACCTTAGTGTCAGCAGTTGTTCAACTAACTTACTAAAAAATTAACGTCTCATGTCTTGGAAATGCAATCCATTCATCCATAAAATTTATACCGAGTAATCAAATTATTTAAGTAAACATCAAGCTGAACATAAATTTGGTTTATTGAATCCTTATTCAGGATCGGACAGTTCGATCCTAATTTTCGCTCTTTATTTATCTAGTGTTACTAATTTTTGAATGAGGTGTTACCTAATTTTTTTAAATATTACTTTTACGTATATTGTTAAAATGTACCAATCCAAAATTAAAATTATATTTGGAAATGATGGACCTTAATTATTTTCTAAATACATTGTATGTATTTTGCATCTAAACATTTTTGATATTTGTAAAAGTAACTGTATCGCACTGATCTACTTATACTGAATCGAGTTGCCGAAAAAGATCTGAACACCTTAAGTACCTTAACATGTGTTAAATAAGTGCAATAAATTTTAATAGGGACGATAAGAGGCCCCAAATATTGAGCGTTTAAAGTTGGAAACTGCAATTTAGTTTTTTTTACAGATATGGCAGGACATTGCCGGAATGTTTTTAAATTTATTGAAAACGGTCGCACACAATTTTAAAAGTTAAAAGTTTTGAAGTTAAAATCCCATTTCTATTACTTATAATATTCGTGCAAACCACCTTATCTTCAAGTGTATCTAAGGAGGTATTCTCAATTTAATTAATTATTATTATTATTACCTAAAATTTTATGATTTGTTGTAGAATAGCTTACATACCTATATCTTCAGATATTATTATTTGCATTAAGAAAATATTCTGCACAATTTTTTTTCACCGTATGACCGAGTCCTGCATGTATGCTTTGTGTTATAGCAAAATAATTTAAAAATAAAGATTAGTTTGCCATTTACATACCTAATAAATTAGTTTTTTAAAGTGCTATGTTAATTTCAATAAAATAACTCACTTGGAAATTATATGAAATAGGTTTGCAGGCGATGCAACAGAATAGTGTTACTTTAAATATTTAAAATCTCTAACTTTTCAGATTCAGTTGAAATCATTTGGTAACGCTTCCTACATGTTAAGATCCCCTTTAAAATAACGATTTCTTAAAATATATTTTCGGAAATGAAAATATATAGTGCAGGGGGTAAAATTAGGAAAGATTCTTGTAATTGCTTCGGTCTATCTCTAAGGGTCTAAGGTATAAAAATAAAAATTATTTGTTAAGCAATTATTTTTTAACATTTAATTAAGCTTAACTCAAAAGTTTTATGTCTAAATTTTTTTAAATAGTGGTTAAATTCATATATATACATATATATTAAGAAAATTTAATATTACTTTAAAATTGATATGTAGATCAATAAATTCAAACTTTGGCATTTCTTTTATAACTAACTTAAATCTTTTACATAAAATATTTTAATTTAATATTCCAAATTGATATAAAGCAATATAAATCTTATTTCAATGTGTTTTAACTGAATTTTTTTAAAGTCGACTGAAATCATTATCAATTAACAAAATATTAAATACTCACCTGACTCAATTAATCTCCATATTTTAAGAAATGGTAATTGATTATTAAGATATTCTAATTATGTGTCAAATTAAATTAGAGCAATAAACTTTATTTAGTATGAGTAAATAGTTGATTGTTTTATTAGTATACTCAAATTAGTTTGACGAAAGTAACACGCAATATTCTTGTTAAAATATTTTAAGATATAAATAAAACTTTTGTTATCTTCGGTTTATTATTAAGAATACCGTGAGTTAAGCTTATATGGTATTAAGAAAGTTGTTTTCCCAAAATCAAAACGTTCAGAACATAGGTATACTTATACGCGAGCCTTTTCGACGACGCAAGGATAACTGAATACGACAACTTGTATTATTTTCTGTTTTTGATTTATAAATAATATACTTTTTAAAAAAGTACCATTACCAATATTTGCCTTTTATCAAAAAAAAAAAAAAATAAATAATTACAGAAGTTTTTTTTAAATGTTTCCGTCAAACATTCCTTCAAAGGTAAACAAATCAACGAAAACACGGAAAGTCATAATTTTAATAAATATCATTTAGAATCTAAATTTCGGCAAAGAAAGATACGCGAAAACAGAAGCTCTCAAGAATTCGCTAGTTGATGTTAAATTTTAATGCGTTTTTTTTATTCATTCTTCTAAAAAAATTGTGTTAACAAAAATTGTTCATAATTTTAAGGTGGTCAAATATTGAGAATTTGTATCTGTACTTGTAGATAAGTTCAATTACCGAACTTATCCTGTATTTCTAAGCTTTGTATCAACTATTTTAGATAATAATAACAAAATTTGCAAAACCGGCCTCGAGGGTAATGACCCGTGTCACTACAAACTATTATAAATTAAATAGGTATGTAAATAATGCGTTTATTAAACTAAACTGACATGAAGAATAATATTTGTTGGACTAGAATGCATGTTAATGAAAAAAAAATTAAATACAAGTTCTCATGAATAGATTTCATTGTGTTCTAATGCTTCACGTCCAAAAGTACGATAAAATTCAATTCGACTACATAAATAAACAACAAAGCTTTGATATTTTCAATACATTAGAAACCGTTCTTCAATCTCCCTTCAATTTTTTTTTATAATTTAAAATTGCGCTCAAGCAAAAGTACTCCCCCCTTAGTGAAAAAAAGTTAAGTCTATTTGAGTAATCAAAAACCAACTTATTAGGAAGTTAAAGTAAGGATGAAAACGAAAACAAAAAAGTCCATAGGTATTATACCAAACAATTTAAAAAAACGTGAGTTTAATCGTCTTTTATTATCAAAGCGGTGCCTGAGGTAATTAAGATGATATTTTGAACAAAGGTATAGTAAAAAGAATAACAGGTTTGAAGTACTTACTTTATAAAATTCAGTGGATATCTCAATAATAAATATATATGAAAGTAAAAATCAAAATGATTTACTAACGATTAAAGGTTACACAAAAGGTTTTGAAATACGTTCGGTTTATAACTGTAGCAAGTGCTATAAAACATTGATGCTTAAGGCTGCGTTCGATTTCGGTGTTTATAATTATGCTTTTGATACCTACTAATAGTGCCAACTCCTACCGCTCTAAAATTCTAATTTAGATGATTTGAATTATTTGTTATTTGCTTGTTCATGACATTAGGTTTTACAAAAATAATTTTGATATAAATTGAATATTAAAACTATAATTTAACGTGGAATCGGTATAACGCCACAAATAATTTGTTAGCAGTCAAAAATCTATCAGTACCGCATACCGCAATATTAATATTTATGCAAAATGTAATTTTATATCCTCCATTATTATTTTTATAATAAATTAATTATTAAAATGTGTACCTGTTTAGTTATTGCTAATAACGTACCTACTTAATGCAACTTGCAATTCTGCGGAAGGTTTTTCCAGGTCAACAATTTGTAGGGTTATGAAAGCTGAATAATGCAAAGCGTATTCGGAACATCTCTTCGCTTTTTCGCTTGGTAGTTAAAAATGTAGCGCATAATATAATGTTATAATAACTTGATATAGATACGATTACCCGATTTAATAAAATTTTATTTAACAAATAGTTTCACGATAATGTGCACCACGTTTACACTTTTACTCTCACTTGAATTCAGGTGCAATCAATCACATAATCATAACACTTGCGGCAGTCATGCAGTTCGCAATAATATGATAAATTCCATTTTATGACAAAAGTTTAACACGAAACTTTGGTTTCTTAATATAATGTTTATTATTTATTTTAGTGCTTTTAGAAAAGCATGAGGAAAGTGAACGTTCAGACTTTACCCCTAACCTTTCATCAGGTTTTGATACGAAATTATTTATTTTTATTTCAGACTACTATAAAATAATCCCGAGCCGCACTAAATTGTATTAA
This sequence comes from Cantharis rufa, assembly GCA_947369205.1. Classification (NCBI taxonomy): domain Eukaryota; kingdom Metazoa; phylum Arthropoda; class Insecta; order Coleoptera; family Cantharidae; genus Cantharis; species Cantharis rufa. The sequence continues at coordinate 13,651,558 of OX376309.1, read as the reverse complement.
AAATTAAAATTAATTTTAGTGATTTATCAAGATCCCTTACAAAATTTTAATTTGTGATAGCTACAAACTAAATAAATAACAGTAGATAACTTAAAAAAATTTATAGTGGATTAATTTTTATTACCAATAAGTTGGTATATGTCCTAAACAATCGAACAGATTCTGAAAAAACAATAAAATTAACTACATAATTTACTAAATATATTTTATATAAAAATATATTTTTTACGCCTCTATCAGGCAAGTGTTCAATTGCATATTTCAAATGCGGCGTGAAAAGCTGGTTTTCTCGCCTAGCGTTTGAAAGAAAGCAGTGATTATTTTATAAGATGTTGGCATTCTTGGTTATATTTTGTACGTCAAATTGAATTAAAATTAAATAAATATTACATTTTATAAATAACTCGTATTTGTGCCAGTATCGGGGTGCGGAGTTTTCTGGCAATAAATTACCAATAATCCATTCTGCCGCTTCTGTAATGTCTGCTGGTGTATCCATTATCACAAATATTATCACAGTCGCAATTTTATAATACGATACAAAATAATTTAAATAATTAAACAACAACAAAATATCCCTAATACCAAATATTTCAAAAAATAATTAAAGTTTATGCAACAAATTATAGAAGTCCGCGTAAAAAATTACGTTTATCATGCGGCAGGAAACTGTTTTCCGAGTACTCATAAATACAGGCCTCGGCTAATCCGCCTCAGCCTGTAAAAAAACTCGTACTCGGAAAAATTCAGTTTCAAGCCTTATGATAAAAATAACTATTTAATTATTTTTTCTAGCCTAGTTAACATGTTATTTAATTCTTCTTTCGTCATTTAGTTTAATTTTTATTTTAGTTAAAAACTAAATCTGTTTTTTTTTGTTTTTAAACATTTTTGCTTTGCGACAATTTTGTGAATATTTAAAAAAATAACGCAGATGTCCGATAAGGCATCTTTTCGATAGAAATAAATTTTTAAATACTTTTTTGTACACCATTCTTAACTAGCAAGTTAGGGCGGCCATGAAGCTGCCTGACAATCTAGTTTGATTTAATGCACCCTGGAGTGCAAGTCTATTACTCAACTGTTTTTGACGAAAAATAATTTTATTAAAAATGCAAAAAACATAATTTCAATAATAGAAATTAGAGACGCGTGTCTTCGATTTTAATTGTCACTTTACTAGCTACTATTTATTTTTAATAATTTGTTAATCTGTTTTGCTGAAATTTCCTTTTAACCTAATGAAAATGTGAATTTAAAATTTAATTACAATAACCGTTGCTAATGCAACTTCACTTTATAGTAATACAGATCCGTCTTTGTTGCTTAAGCATATTACAATTAACTGAACTACAAATCATTATGTTTTGTTACATAAACTGTTGTGCTTTATACCACATATAAGATTATGCATGCAATTAGTGTGTAGACATTACAAACCGCATCAACCGCCTGAATTGAAGTTGTGCGAACTTGAGTCGACAGTTTATGAGTGTTGAAATTTAGTTTGTGAATTAGGATATTATATAGTAAGTATTAGAATTGAGCATCAATTTTGTGGACAATAATTTAAAAACTAAGCATGATTATTTTTGATTTACGTGCTCGGATTTAACCTTTATGCTCACAATAATTGAGAAATTAAGTTACTTATAAAATGTAATAGGATCTCATGTAATAGCATTATATGATGTATAAGAAATAGAACTAAGGGTACAATCGTGATTGCGTCTAGAGTTGATATAAGAAAGCTTCGTGAGCGAGTTAGTAGCATGATTTCAGCAAGCACTAGTGTTATCAGTCAATCTCTGTGAGCAAGGGTTAACCAATACACCTTAGCATTAGCACAATGACCACTCGGTAACTTACAAACCGACCTTAAAGCCTGTGACACGCAATCTACCCCCTCATAATTAAACTTTTCTTGGATGGTCATTTTTTAATAATAAATTTCTTAGTACCAACTCTGTCTTGTAAAAAAAGAAATCTACCCTAAATTAGATCTTATTAGAATTACAGCTTAATAACGTTAGATATACTTTCAGAATACATTTGAAATATAACTTTCTATAAAGCTATCAAAGTATCGGTATGATGGGGAAGTTGACAATTTATTAAGACTTAAGTTTTAGTAAAGAACCGAATATTTTGTAAAAGTGTAATGTTTAAGTGTCGTGACCACATTCACATGCGGTAGCACACGCATTGAGAGTCACGCAAAGGGACACGCCGCACAATCATAGATTAGTGAGGGTAATTCCCCACCTTGCATATACTACTTTTGCTTTTGCCCATTTTTTAAATATTCATAGTAAAATTTATTATTCGCAATCAATACAAAATTTTCAGTAGGTGTAAATTCAGTCTTTTAATTATAATTTGAAGATTGCAAGATTACAATAACAATAATTTATTATTAATTGTTATAGATACTTTTATATGTTTTTTCATTTTAACACAAAATTATTTAGCTTTTTATAATTTTATCTTATTTATGCCTTATTTGAATAGCCCGTAACCATTTGAACTGTTTTATCATCTCAAGTTTAATATTTAGCTTAGGTTTCAAATAATCCACTTTACTATTGCTTTCTGCTGAAGTTACATTCAGTTTATTGTTCAAATAAACAAAAATTTTGTAAATAAACAGTTATTAATTATAACTTTTTTAAATATAAAAATATTTGTTTACCAAATATGTATTTACTATTAAATAATGCTTTTTTAAATTTTATAAATTATTAAATAGTAAATACTTGTTTTCAAATTTATTTTTTTAAATTGATGAAAGTTATATATTTCGCGATTATATGTTTTTACAGTGAATAAATAAACTAAATAAATTTCCTATCAGTGAAAACACTATACTCAACTTAAATTAATATAGTTTACGGAAAGTAATTATAATTATTAGCAGTATAGTTACTGCTAATGCATATTGAAATTCATCATAACGTTTTTGTTGATTTTTGTAATAACTTTAGCTTACAATAGTCAGATTGTAATTTCCTGATGAAATAGGAACTATTGACAATTTTTGTTATCCTTTTAAAAGAAAACCGATATCCACATGCTTGTATAGGTAATTGTTTCGTTATAAAACGGAAACTTGATAATTATTTTTGAATTATTATTAATTTGCCTAAACTCTAAACCAATTGAATAGGTTCGACCAGATACGTTTAACATTTATTTGAAATCATATCTTGAAATTTCTAGATCTGCGCATTCGGTTAAGTGGTGGTTTTAAATAAATGTTTAGCTGTGTGTATACTGCTTTATATTTAATAATTCCTTTTAAGAGGCACCCTCCAGTATACTCTCTCTGTTTATTCCAAATTATTTTGTGAATTTTATAACTGCACATATTTTACTGTTATTGTTACGTTATAACTAGTTGATATAATTTGAATCGATCTATATTTTAAACAATAGAATAAATGGACATTGAAATAAAAATATAGAGACTGCATCAAGCACTACCAAACATATTTTCAATATAAAGTGTAAAAGCCACGTTTTCTTAAAATAAAAAAATTTCATCGTCGCATCCATACCAAATAATGAAGAAAAACTGAACAGTGGAATATGGGATTATTCACACGAATCAAATTTTTTGATAAAAATTTAGTTTTTCTAAAATTTTGATACTATCTACAGCAATACAGCACTACTTCTTAATAGTACCTAAATAATTTAGATACCTGACTTTGATTGTATTGAAATATCGATTAGATTATACAATGGTTTATTAATATTTTAATAGCCCTCAATATAACAAAAAAGCCGAACGTTCTTTATAGATAAATGATTCCATCTTTACTTTATTTTTTATGAAGTTATTTTTACCACAACTGCTGCACAACTACTACCTTTGCTAGTAGTAGGTGCAATACAATTTATTTTCGGAAAGTAATATATATCTCTTAGTTAAAACAAAACTCAAAAACTTAAAAAAACAAATAAAGATATCACTTTATTGACGATTATGAAGATAGTTTATATTAATAAAATTATCATAAGATAGTTTATACGATCGATTTGGTTTCTAAATAATCGGACAAAATCAAAACTACTTTAGTAAAAGTTTACTTTGGATTTTTTTGCGTTTGTTTCTTTGCCACTCGCAATTAAGAAAGCACTTGAACCAATTAACAGTGAATTTTTCGTGTTGATTTGACTTCATCGTAGTTGCAGAGTTGATGTATCTTGTTAGATCAACATAGACTAGGACAAGTCGAACGCAGATTATTGTTAAAGATAATGTGTGTAATTACATAATATATTAAATAGTACGGTAAATAAATCTTTTGATTTATTATTTAATTTTGAGTCTCTTCACTATAAAGGTTTTATTTGACCTAAGTAATTCATTTTGTATTGCGGATGATTTACATGTGTGTAGTTAAATTAAATTATTTAATAAAATTATAAGAATTTTTTCTTTTTATTTTCATCGATAAGCAAATTATTTTCAAAATATCTATTTTGTGGCTTTCGAATAAAAATATATCGAGTTAGCATTCAAGCTCGGGCTTGTACACCTAAATTTACCAGCAGGACATTCTGGATGTAAAAAAACTTTTGACATAATTATCTCATTATATCTTTTCAGCCAGAAAACAAAAATTACATTTTTTTCGGATATTAAAAATTCTCTCTAATAAAAATAATAAAAAAAATTTTTATCAAATTTTCAATGTTTTTAATTAATTTAAATAACGGCAAATGAAATAAAATTTCAAAAACCTTTTTATTGACCGTAAAAACTAAAAATAAAAAATTAATAGTTGAGATAGAGGTAGTCAGGACGGTAGTCAGGAACCGTATTAGGAATCAACAACGAATGAAAAAAAGCAAGAAAAAAATTATTAAATTCAAAAAGCCTTAACGAACGATATGCTTCGGACTTATTCGTGGTTTTACCCAACGACATTGACCTCATCAGGCTCGTACTGACAAACCTATCCCTTAGTGGACACTTACTAACCTTCAAAATACATTTTCATAGTATGACATTCGGCTAGTTTAGAGCACATGAAAGGTTCATAATTGTTTGAAAATATGGTAAGTTTAATTTTATACTTTTATTGTCAGTACGAGCCTGATGAAGTCAATATCGTTGGGTAAAACCATGAATAAGTTCGAAACATGTCGTTTATTAAGGATTTTTGAATTTAATAATTTTTTTCTTGTTTTTTGTTTCATTCATTATTGATTCCTAATACGGTCTTGACTACCTGTATCCTGCTACGAATTTGTATTTCGAAATTTACCTACTTTGTAGATTATAACAACCTCTATCTCAACTATTGATTTCTTATTTTTAATTAATTTAATTTATTGAAAAATTATCATAACCTTATAATTTATTAAAAACCAATCGCACACACTATAAAATCATATAGTTAATTGTAACACATCTAAATCTACCCTACAATATGTGTAACCATCAATCAAAATATAGGTAAATAATGGAGCCTTTAATGACATAATTGCTAACTTGATTGGTTTTACCGTTTTTGAAATATGCAAAGAGGTCGAATTTAAAATACCGGTCGGGGTTATATCATTTTTCCCTACTATTACCTTCTGGTTTATTATTTTATATTACTTTACTATCTACTCCAATTAAACAAATACTGGCTACTTTTAAAAACAAATCAATACATGATATATTTATAAATACTTTGTTATTGAATCGATTGATGTAATTTAGTTTTTTACTACATACAGTAAGCTCGTAAAGTTTGGAACAAATTCAATTACAGTTTTTGTAGAATTTTATCAAAAAATTCTCCGACACGTTAACTTCATTTCTTTAATGTTAGTTTTTCTGTCATTGGCATTTTTTCATTGTTTTTTTATCAAAACGAGGGTTTTGAAAAAAAGTGAAAAAGAAAGTATAAGTGATATAGTTCCACACTCTCTAATGCGACTCGATAGTAGTTCTGGCCAGTACATATTATTTTTGAGTTTCTGAAAACTACAAACCAGCACCCCGCATTCCGGAAACTCCGGGTGCTGACGTATCAAGAAAGACATGTAGGTCTGTTCTATAGGTTAGAGTAAGTTTAAGATATTTTTTTAGTAAAATCATTGCCAAAAGGAAAGTCCGTACTAAGACATAGGTACGTTCTGTAGGTTCTGTACATCTGGCTATTACAGAGATGTTTTAAATGAGTAGACATATTTAATGTGCGTGAACCTAGCACCTCACTTTTTTAAATCGACCATTTTAAGGTCAGCTCTATTAGCACCTAAGAAAGTTTTACAGTTCCTGATGATTTAAAAAGAAAAGGAGATAAAACTATGTTAGAACTCTCGAGGACTGTCGAAAATCCCAGGTAACCGGCACCGGAACTTTTTTTTTTAATCATCAGGTGTTGTAGAACTTTCTTGGGTGCCAATGGAACTGACCTTAAACTGGTCGATTTAAAACAGCGAGGTGCTAGGTTCACACACATACCGATTAAAGATTCCGTATTTTAAAATTCGTAATGTTTGAATTCTAGCTGTCACAGAGATGTTTTTAATGAGTGGATGGGCTCAAAGATCCCGTCATTTAAGATCAGTAATTTTCGAGGTTTTGCTATCACAGGGATGTTTTGGACACTGATAACATTTATTATTATGCCATAAAATGCTGTATGACGTAAAAAACGTAAAAACCACTTGCATTTATGATGACCTTAAAATACCATAATATAATACTTATAATATTGACAATTTTATTGATCGCGCTTACACGGTCGCGTTCAACCGGCGGCGTTCAAATGTCCTAGACCGTAAGCTCTATTCAAATCCATAAAGAAAAATGAAGGTTGCTAGTTAAAAAATTTACGATGTCGTCACAACTCAAAAACAAAACACGATAAAAAATATCAATGGCAGAGAAAATGTTCAGAGAATATTCCTTTAAATAATGTTGTCAAATTTGTTCCAAACTTTATGAGCGCACTGTGTAAATTTGTAATAGTATTAATTTCTACATTTTAGGCGAAGTTGTAATTTATTAAATTATTTATAACATAAAAGTTTGAGTATTGCATACTTGCAAGTTGTATTAAAAATAATATTACTGTAATTTCCACAAATAACAGAAAATTTTATAATGTACCTATTTCGTTTTATTATACAAATCGATTAAATGAATACTTTATAAATATTTTTTCTAAACCGCATAAATTCTGCAATCTGTAGTTTAGATAAAAAATAGTTTTACATTATTTTAATATTATTACAATATAAATTAAATCAGGGTTAAACATTAAATTAAAAGTAAACTGTTTTCAAGAAGTAAATTTTCTTATATTTGCAATAGTAAAATGTATTTTCTATCGAATTGGGTACCTTTTATGAAAATTTTTTTAAACCCAAATATAAAACACATAAAAAATGTATACTTTGTTTACTCCAATGAAATGCACCCTTTCCAAGGTAATGGAAATTTAGTAGGTATTTCTTACTACCGCCAGAAGAAAAAGTTTTTTGTAGTAAACCAGTGCTGATTTTTTAAAACCGTAATCTGTTGATGATGAAGGAAATCTGTAAAACTTTTCTAATAAAACGCTTTATTTGAAAAATACAGGGTGCTAAGTTTTATTAATTGAAACATCGCAAATTTTCTATGATCCTCCATTGTAATATTTATGAATACACTACACAAATTAGAAAATTAAGTTTTCAGATTCCAATTTGTAACATATTTTTGTTTTGATTACTTAATTAATTATATTTATATTTTTCCTATGAAGACCACCGCCATACTTATCTATTTCTCTAGTTTAATACACATATTGAACTGGGCAAACCGAGTACTATTTATAGTAATTAATGCATATTAAAATTTAATATTATTTAGTAAATTAATAATGCACAATTTAATAACAACAAATTCGGTTGCTAAAATTTAGAGAATTAGTATTTATACCATGTAATTAATTATCCTGAATTGGTTTTCAAAGTTATAATTATAGAACTTGCAGCAGATTTTGCTACTCCTGTTTTGTTAAATTAATAGGATGACATTTTTAAAACTAAGTGACTAAAATAAATGTTCCGCATGAATATAAATCTTAAAAAAGTAATTTTGAAAAACATTTAGATTGGTAGTGTGGAAATCTCTTTTACGTGTGCAATATGCAGATGTCATGTGTAGAATGGTTTATAACAAACTTAAAGCTTAAATTGTTAAAAGAGTTTTTTTTAATATTCCGAATACATTTTGAAAAACATATTTTTTTATAAAATTCTTTCAGCAGAGAACTGCAAACTTTTATAATTAAAATTGGAAGCATATGTAAAGCAGAATTAATTATCAGCAAAAATATTTAATTAGTGTCAGAAAAATAATTTTATTAAATTAATTGTTGTCGGCATTACATCGAGTTGAATGAATAAATAATATCCAGTGGCGTATCTAACATCGGAGTAATTTTAGTAAACTAAATAAATTTTAATTAAAATAATAAACAAGAAAGTTGGGCAGGTTACTATTTTTTGGATAATTTATTATTTAATGTATTTAAATTATTTTTATTCAAAAATTTAAGTTTTTTAACATCAGGATACATTCAAAATTTTGCCCAAATCTAGAATTTCTTCTATATCGTCAACTATTGGCTATTATTTATATCTCCACAGTACAAAATACCCTCTCATTAATGTTGCAGTAAATATTACCCTAATTGTAATACTTATAATTTGTTGTGCTTCAATTTTAAGTAAATATATATACTTAAAATCACTAAAATTAACAGGGGAGCCGTTAAACGATTCAAACCGACACTTACATGATTTTAGCCACAATAAGGAGGTACTTTGCGCCAATATCAAGCTACGATCACCATTTTATCAAAATTTAAAGAAATTAGTTTATAATTTTGTGCTAATTATATATAATATGTTTGTGTATGTGCCGTATTCACGTAGACATGTGCTCCATTGCACAATGGAGCAGAAAAAATGAATTATTGATGTGTTTCCAAGTTCCTAAGTAAGAACTATTACATCATAATTTTGTGCTTATTTTGTGATTTTCATCGAGAGGAAAATTTATTGGTTGGACAATTTTCAGGAAAAAATTTATTAACAAGTTGTCAGTAATGCGCGCAGAAAAGAATGTATCATCCAGCTAAGATATTAATTATGATATGATGGCTATCGGTCTACATAGACCTGACTTGACATTTCTAATTAATATAAGTGAGGCTTCGTGCCCCCTCCCCAAAACTTGGCATTGGCACAATTAATTAATTAATAATAGCAATAATATTTACAATTCAGCAATTAAGGGTATGTTAGATTTTATACTTGCTTGGTGCATTTTAATTCAGTTCTGCTACTTAACGTAGAACTGAAGGGCAGTGGCGGATTTAGGGTCGCCTGCGCCCTAGGCCCTGTCCAATATGGCGCCCTGTTTGCTTGATTTAATTATTATAAATGAAACATTTATATACGAATATTAAAAATCCTAACTTAACCTAACCATGTTTGGAACCAAAATATTAGCCCCACCCCAGTTTCAATGTAGATTTGTAAAAAAAACTGTAAAGGTGCTAGCTTGAATATTTGGGTGCTAGCTCCATAGATTGGGGAGCTAGTTTTTTAACAATCATTGCAAATACTTTACTGAAATTTGTTCATACATTCACAGCAAAGTTAAACCGAATCAAATTTTTCATTTTAATTTTTCTTTAAATTTCATAACTTCTAAAAGTTTCTTGCCTGTAAAGTTTAGGCGCCCTAGAATTTTGCTGCCATAGGCTCGGGCCTCACGGGCCTAAGCGTAAATCCTGCACTGCTGAAGGGTAGGATATGGTCTTCCCCCCAAAAATTTTTAAATTGGTAATATATCTTGCAATTTATAGGAAGAGCTTTTATTCGAGTTATTCTTGAAGTCATTAGAATCAAGAATTATCTTAATTTTATCTGAACTGGGTATCCTCTGAGAACCTGCATCATCTGCATGTCTTTTCCAAATCATGTCCAATGATGGAATATACATTCATTCATTCATATAGCTTACATTCAAAAAGAATATTGCTTTCCCGTTTCCAGGAATCACAAATCCGATTAAAGGGGAGGATTAAGCCCCATGTTACACGGTACGCGACAACTAGGCGCATCCCACTGGGCGCAGGACAACTGGGCGCCGAACAACTGGGCGAACGGTAAACTGGGCGCTGGACAACTGGGCGAACGTTAAACTGGGCGCCGGACAACCGGGCGCCGGACAACTGGGCGACAGGTAAACTGGGCGACGGACAACTGGGCGATCGGTAAACTAGGCGACGGACTACTGGGCGCAAGGTAAACTGGGCAACGTATAAGTGGGCGACGGGTAAACTGGGAGACGGTCATTCAGGCTGTCTTCGTTATTGCTAAAGCTTCCGTATGGATTCCGAACAACTGACAAGTAAAAAACTAAATTTATTATTATTTTTTATTAATTATAAAAAACTAAATTTATTATGAATTATTTACAAAAAAAAATGGCTTGTGTCCTTATATTAGCTGGAGTTTCCATAGTTGTGGTTGCTTTTTGTTTCACGATTGTTGCTACGGTTTGTAATACTACATTCGTAGCATTTCCAGTCGTACTACAGGTATGTTCAGTCCGTAAGGAATGGAAAGAATTGTCGTCTATGTTTGTCCAAATTCTACCAGTGCATCCTATGTTTTTCAACTCGCAACGCCAAAATTGAATTGAACCGTTTTTGTTCGTTCTATCTTTGGTATAAAGATATCCATCCCAATGGTATTTTGAATTTCCTCTTTGAGTTAAAATATTACGATTATCCATCTTGTATTATAAATTAATATAGTATATATTTCAGAATAAAATAGATTTAATTGAGTTGTTCATTTTCGACAACTTATATAGTATTTTTTTTATCATAGTTTTACCAACTAAAATTAATTTACTTTTTTTCAAAACTCTGTATCTTTTTATTTTATAAATTAAATTCACAAAATTTAAATTTTTATTGAAAAATTGTTTTATTAATTAAGGTTAAACTATTATATTATTTTTTTATTTAGGTAAATGTTTAAAATGACCATCCCCATTTTCAATACACAGTCATGATCATTTAAAAAAATGTTGTGTAGTAGTAGTTATACGGCGCTCCTGGCGCCTATACTAAATTCAATATTTTTAATTTCATCGTCTTCATTCAAACGGCGTCTATGACCGGTGCCATATTGGCCATACCTCAGTTACGGCACTGGGTTTCTCCATCTGAAATGTTTTGGATTGGACCACAACTTAAAGCAAAAAGTTTAATTAGCCCTTTGTCCAACTGTTTTGATGGAAATCGTTCTCACTTTTCCAAAACCTCACATAATTTATTTATAATTTTGCCTCATTCGCCTACTTATACGTCGCCCAGTTTACCCGTCGCCCAGTAGTCCGTCGCCTAGTTAACCGATCGCCCAGTAGTCCGTCGCCTAGTTAACCGATCGCCCAGTAGTCCGTCGCCTAGTTTACCGATCGCCCAGTTGTCCGTCGCCCAGTTGTCCGGCGCCCAGTTTACCGGTCGCCCAGTTGTCCAGCGCCCAGTTGTCCGGCGCCCAGTGGGATGCGCCTAGTTGTCCGGGTCCGATGTTACATTATACATGTTACTCTATATACAATTCATCCTAACTTAATTATTTACACCTCATAAAAAATAAAAATTATTCCATTTCTTGCGTTTCTACAGTCCTGGATGTGAAGCGGCGTCTTTTGCAATATCTCTCCAGCCTTTCCTATCTTTAACTTTTACCCTCCAGTCCTCTACCTCCATTATCTTCAAGTCGTTCACTACCTGATCGTACCATCTTATTCTTGGTCTTCCTCGGTTTCGATCCTCCGCTGGTCACCATGTCGTTATGCTTGTCAATGCGGAGGACTTTTCACTACGCATAATGTGTCCCAGCCATCTTATTCTTTGTGACTTTGCAAATTTCACTATGTCCTCTCCTTTCATTTCACTTTGGATCTCGTGATTCATCCATATTCGATATTCACTACTTTCATTTAGCTTCGGTCTCAAAATAGTGCGAAGGACTTTTCTTTCAAAAGTTCTTAATTTTGACGCCTCATACTTTGACAGGCACAACGTCTCCGCTGCGTACAGTACAACCGGTCTCATAAGTGTTTTATATACTTTAACTTTGGTTTCTTTTTTCAGGTGTTTACTCATTAACAGTTTCTTATTTGCATAGTATGTCTTGTTGCCTGCTTGTATCCTATTTTTTATTTCGTTTTCGTTGTTATTGTTACTGTTTATTTGCACTCCCAGATAACTGCAGCAGTTTATTTCCTCTATAGTGTACTTATCTATTGTAATGTTCTGCAGATTGTGCGTTTCGCTCTTACAACTTTTCAGGTACTTTGTTTTCTTTTCATTGATCATTAGTCCCGCTTTCTTCGCATTTTCTCCAGGTCTTTGAATATCTCTTCTAGTCTTCCATATGATCTTGCCATAATGAGAATGTCGTCCGCATAAGCTATTAATTGTCCCTCTCTGTTTATCACTGTTCCATCTATTCTCAACCCTCTAACTATCTTTTCTAATATTATATTAAATAGTGTTGCCGACAGAGCATCTCCTTGTTTAACTCCGTTGTTTACTTCAAAGTTTTCAGTTTCGCCCGCTGTTGTCCTTATGCATGAGACGGTGTTCTGTAATGTAATTCTTGTCATTTTTATCAATTTAAGTGGTATACCCATTTCCAACATCGCTTGATATAATACTTTCCTATTCACTCTGTCGAAAGCCTGTCGAAAATCAACAAGCATGAGGTGCATATTTATGTTATGTTCGTAGAATTTTTCCATCGTTTGTCTTAGTATATGTATTGCTCCTATCGTAGATCTACCCTCCGTGAAGCCGAACCGGTATTCCCCCACTAGCTCTTTTGTGTATTCCTTCAGTCTTTCGTGTATAACAGCTGATAATATCTTATAAGTGTTGTTGAGAAGTGCAATTCCCCTGTAGTTTTTGCATTCTTCTGGATCTCCACTCTTCATCAATGGAATCACTAGGCTTTCTTTCCAATTATTTGGCATATTTTCTTCTCTCCACGTTCTCTGTACCAGATCACAAAATCTTTCATGAAGTTTGCTTCCTCCATTCTTTATAAGTTCCGCTGTGATTTCGTCCTTTCCCGGCGCCTTACCATTTTTCATTTTTCGAATTATGTTCATTATCTCTTCATGTGTTGGCGTTGATATTTCTTCGTTATCTTCAAATATGTCAGCTGGTTCCCATTCGTCTAGTTCTTCTTGTGTGCTTAATAACTTTTGAAAATGTTGAGACCAAATCTTTTTTATTTTTTCTGTTTCATAAACTACATTCCCTGAGTCATCTTTCATACCTCTTGTCTTTATACTATGTTTTAGGTTTTGTCTCTTTAACAATTGATAAAATATTTTTGTATTATTGAAGTTGTTGCTTGATTCTATTTTTAACATTTGGTCCATATACCAGTCATTCTTCTTTTGCTTATACATTTTATTTGCTTCCTTGATGCTTTTCTTATACTTTTCTCGATCTTCCAGTTTTCCAGATTTCATCCATTCTATTCTTAATTTTGTTTTTCTCTCATTACATTCTATGCAGTCATCGTCAAACCATTCTTTGCTCTTTATACCTTTTCTGTAACCTATTGTTTCCCTTGTGCTCGTTTTTATACTTGAAATAATATTGGACAACTCTTGGTTCAAATCGGGGTGTATTTCATTTTTGTTGATTTCCTCGTCGGTTCTTATTTGATATAGTTTTCTGATTTTACCACTATTGAGTTTTTCTGTTGCGAATCTCTTGTTATTACTTTGTTTTTTGCTGATAAATTTAATTGTTTTGAGTTTCATATTTGCCATCACCATGTAGTGGTCAGTATCAGCATTAGCTCCTCTGTATGATCTTACGTCATTCACTAATTGTTGTCCTTTTTTAGATATCAATATGTGATCGATCTGGTTACCCTTCTCTCTTTCACTACCAGGCCAGACCCATGTTACTTTGTGCATCTTTTTATGTTTAAATTCGTGCTGCAAATCACTGTACTTAATGATTCTGCCAGACTACACAGTCTTTCCCCATTGTTACTAGTCTTCTCATGTATTGTTTGCTTACCAGCTACCGAGTTTATATAGTCTTCTTTACCAATTTTGGCGTTAAAATCCCCTAGTATTATTAGTATGTCGTGTTTAGGTATAGCATCACATAATGTTTCCAACTTGTTATAAAATTCTTCTTTTATTTCTTCGCTACTCTCTTCTGTTGGCGCGTATCCGTTAATAAACGACAAATTCGGTTTCGATTTAATTCTCAAGTGTGCTAACCTACCATCAATTGCTTTGAATGACAATACCCTTTTCACAAAACTTTTCGCTACGACAAATCCTACACCATTTCTGCCTTGTGTATGTTCACCTGAAAAAAACACAGAGTAACACCTTTTATCTATTTCACCTTGACCCTTCCATCTTAACTCTTGCAGCGCTGCTACATCTACCCTATATCGTAATATTTCATTTGCCACCTCTGTCATTTTTCCCGGCCTTAACATTGTTCTTATGTTCCATGTGCAAATCTTCATCTGTTCGTTTCTGTGTCTGATCTTTTTTGGTATCATTTTCGCTTGTTTGTTTTTTTCTCTTAATTCGTTATTCCATTTACATTGCTTTTTTGTCACATCTGTCTCATTCTTCAATACTGGAGCTTCCGGTTGAGACGATCCTTCAGCTCCCTTAACAACTATCAGTTTTTTGCTATGCTCGTTGGGTCCGTACACGGTTCCAACCCTCTTTTATCGCTCCACACTAGCATCTTTCCCTCAACGTAAAGTTTCCTGTATCCAATTTTTGTTTTCTTTCCATTCTTGTTCTCTTCCTTTGTGCATTCCACAATTTTTCCTTGTATAGCCCTCTCATTTTGCGTTAGGTCGTTTTCGATGTATACATTCGTTCCTCTCATCTTCTTCTTATTCTCCATTATCGCTAATTTTTCTTGAAAACTTTTTAGTTTAACGACTATTATTTCCTTTCCCGGTGTTTTTCCCATTTTAAAGGTTTCTTCTACTTCGACTTTCACTGCCAGCTCCTTTTCTAGGAAGTCTTCAACCATTCTCACTGACACCCTATCGTTTACGTGCCACCCCTTAATAATTAAGTTGTTCTTCCTTTTTTCCTTTTCGTATCTCTCGATTTTTGCCTCTATCTCTACCAACTTACTTTCTTGCGCTACGACTTTGACATTGATGGTATCTAATTCGCTTTTTAGTTCTTGTCTCTCCTTTCTCCACTGTTCATCCACTTGTTCTAACTTTGCAGATACTTCCTTAATTTCATTCCTGTTCTGGTCAAAACCCTTACTAACAGACATCGCGAGCGACTCTATCATTTTTTATAGCTCATCCATCCCGGTTTCGGATGCTTCGTGTTCTATCTGGAAGTTTGTCTTGGTGGGTGATTTTGTTGTTTTGTTACTCCTCTTGAAAATTGACAATTCCTCTCCTTCACTCTGCACTTCCTTTGGTGATTCTTCCCTTCTTCTTTTTATATAATCCCTAATTGAACCTATACTATCAGATCTTTTCGTTCTGTTCACGTTGTTCATTTCCTTACTTCTAAATCTTCTAAATCTATCTTGATTCGTTTCTCTGTATTTTGCTAGTGATTTGCATTGATTCTTCGATTTTTCGTATCTTTTTAGAATTTCCGCGTTTAAGGTTCAGTCCGGTTCAACCCCTCGGAGACTTTCCCCTTGTGGTGACCACACCTTTATTTGTGCGGTAGTGCTATATAAGTTCTACTTTCACCTAACTTCACTTAGTATATATTTCAACGATGCGGTGGGACTATAATGTTATCAATGCTTACTATTTTATTTGTTATTTAAAGATATTAACACCTGTGTTCTTGATATTAGCACTTCACCACCTCCACTGTGCTACTTTACAGCTCCTCCACCTACCACACACTTTTTCTTCACTAATTTTCTCTCTAAAAAACTCGAAAACGCACCTAGAAACCTCCTGACATTTGACAGCCAATACCCAATTATAGACTCAATGATGGAATATAGCATGAATAAATTCTATCACCTAAAACACTGACAATCTTTCCCGCTATCTACGGTCTATCTGCAGCCCGGTAATCCCTAACATAGACATTAGACATACTGCTCCTTGCGCAATTTATTGCCAGTCGGTACGAGTATTGAGAAATTTTTCTTTAGTTCACGGCCAAACATTAATTTAGCTGGAGTCTCCTGTGTCGTGGTGTGAGAGGTGCCGTCCCGTAACTAAATAAGTACCTATTAATAATGGTGCGGACTGACTCGTTTACATTTTTAATGTCTAGTAGCGCTTTCTTGAAACCGTTTTTGAAGCTTTTTACCACATTTTCTTCAGCCCCGTTAGAAGCAGGATGATACGGAGGGCTGGTTTTATGTTTGATATTATTTTTTATACAAAAATCTTTAAATTCGGATGACGTAAATGCGCTACCATTATCACTTACAATAGTGTTAGGTAATCCGAATCGTGCAAAAATCTCCCTTAAACTTTCTACAGTTTCCCTACTGTTAGCATTTCTAGCTTCAAACACTTCTGGCCACTTTGTAAAAGTATCTGTTACGATTAAAAACATTTTATTTTTGAAAGGCCCTAAAAAGTCTATATGAACTCTTTCTAATGGTGTTGCCGTACTACTCCATGGTTTCAATATTGTTTTGTTAGGTAGAGGTCTATTTTCCATATAAATCGTGCAAAGTTTACTTAGATTTTCGATATCTTTATCGAGGCCTGGCCACCAAAAATATTGCCTAGCTTTGGCTTTCATTTTACATGCACCAACATGAGTATCGTGCAATTCGTCTAATATTTGTGACCTAAATTTTGTGGGAACCACCACTCTATAACCCCATATCAAAATTCCCTGTTCCACGGTTAATTCATTACGTCTTAAAAATAAAAAAAATTATTTACAAGCTCATTATCGGAATTCAGCCAACCGTTGTTGACATAAAAAATTACCTTAGAGATCTCGGGATCTCTCCTCGATTCAATTTGAATACTCTTGGTATCTATCGCAAAATTAACCTGAACGAAATTTAAATAGTTATAATCGGTTTCATCTTTTACCCAATTATTTAATTTTAATGGCAAGCGTGACAGTGTATCTGCGCTTATGTTGTTCTTGCCTTCGATGAATTTGATCTGAAACTGGAAACTGCTCAAATATAAGCTCCACCTTTGTAACCTACTAGTTGCCATTGCAGGCATTCCTTTCTTATCGCCGAAAATCGCTAACATGGCTGCCTTAGCCTTTACAAATGCCGTTTCACATTCCCTATTCCAAGTAAAATCCGTCCCTAGTTTTAATAAGGCGTACAAAGGTTGCATCATACTGGCTAAATTTTTTATAAATTTACCGTAATAATTAATCATACCTGCAAAGCTTTTTGTAGGCCGTGATACGTCCAAGATTGCCTTAACTTTGTCGGCATCATTTTTTATACCTTCAGCTGTAATAAATGATAAATCCCAAATATTTAATTTCCTTTTTTAAAAATTCGCATTTCTTTTTACTCAACGTAAACCCTGCAACATCTAATCTTCTAAGAACCATCTTCAGCCTTTGGAAATGTTCTTCGTAGTCTTTACCAGATACAATAATATCATCCAAGTACGAACCTACACCGTCAATGCCTTGTATCGTTTTTTCGATAATTTTTTGAAAAACTGCGCAAGCCGATTTGGTTCCAAATGGTAACCTATTAACCACATAAATACCTTTATGGGTGCTCCATGCTAATAACAGACCCGTCTCCTCATCTAACTGTAATTGGTTATAAGCTTGACTCAAATCTAACCTACTAAAATAATTCGCTCCCTGTACTGTTACAAAAAGCTCATCAACTCGGGGTATAGGATGGAAAACATCTTTGAGATGTTTGTTTACAGTAACTCTATAATCGGCACAAATACGTATCGTACCATCTTTTTTTAAAATTGGGACTAAGGGTGTTCCCCAACTACTATTGTAATAACGCCTAATTGTTCTAGCCTATCTAATTCGTCTTCGACTTTCTTTTTAAAAGCATAAGGCAGATTCCTAGGTTTTATAAAAATTGGAGAGCTCTCTCGCTCAACTTCAAGTCTAATCTTTCGAAATTTATAGCGATTCCTCCTGCAAATAGACCTTTGAATTCCTCGAAAAGATCATCGACTGTTAAAGTTATCCCATCCTCGTCGCCAACTGCAATAACGCAGGTAAACCGGATAAATAATATTATAATAATAATTAAAATAACTTTTATTCACACGATTCTTTTCTTTTATTCTTATAACACATTGTTACTTCGTAGCTCAGTTTATCAATGTACATTGTTACCAATTTAAAAATACAATTTATATGTTATATACAGTATACTACAAAATAAATAAAACCGCCTTTTAAAGATGACGATTTTGACTTTCAAATGCATATATTTTGGATTAATTCCATTAATTATTTAATTAATTAATAATCCATTAATTAATTAATTAATTTGGATTAATTCTATATTATATATCGCAAAAGTAGTTCTTACATAAAACAATTTTTTTTTATTCTGCGATAACTAATTTTTGCATTCATTTACTGCCTTTAGCTACGCAGGTAAATTAAATTAAATTAATTAAATTTATTTATTTTATTATTTTTAATTATTAATTTATTTATTTATTAATTTATATAATTTAATTTAATTAAATTAATAAAAATTAAAGGTAAAGGTAAATTAAATTTAGATAAATATTGCAAAATTAGTGATCACAGCTGAAAATGTTAATTTTTGTAATTTTAAAAGCATTTCTGTACAGAATATATTATAACAAAAATTAATCAAAATATACTTATGTCATATCAATATTTTACAAAACCCACAAAATGCACACGCAGTTTTTAATAGAAGTAAAATGGTTTCAAGTTATCACAAATAAAATAAACTGTAAGTATACAATATCGTAAACGTTTTCACCATACTATGGCATCATCAGGCGAAGAATTAAAAAAAAATTTTAGAGAAAAAAAAAGAAAAATTAAAAAAAAAAAAAAAGAATTTTTTTAATAAGGGTGGGGGTGTAAACGAAATAAGCGCTTTGATAGGTTGAATTATTGAATTATTAGGAGAGGTTGTAATTATTTTTTGAATAACATGTTTAATAGAGGTGAATTGTTTTAATCCGATTGACTATTTAATAATAATGATGATTGTTGTAATTTATTAAATTCTGTAGCTTCTAAAAATTCTAGTCTGTTACTTTTTGACATTTACATATAAAATCTTATTAAAAAATAATTATATTTTCAGGATTTACGTGGCTTTACGTATAACCTTGTTTCTCGTACATGGTCGGATGGTGTAAGTAATTTTGGCAATCGGGTCAATCCGAAAAAAATGAAAAAAATATTTTTGTTAGTTACATTGTATTGGCTATGGCGTGACGAGAGATTTTCCCGATATTCTTTTAAATTGCTGAAAAAAAAATTTTTTAGTTTATTGTTATATAGAAAAATGCATATTTTCTACCCTATTTCTTCTATTAAAAAATTAACGGAAAAGAAATTCAACAAAATCCTTCATCACTCCGAAACTACTCATTCTTTGAATATGTGTTCCAAATTTTAAGTCAATTCATCCAGTACAGACTGAAAAATCACCTACACCGTTTTAAAAATGTAATTCCGAGCAAATCGGTTTTAAAATTTTATTTTAATTTTTTTATAGTAAAATCGTAATTTAACGTTAATCTGATATTCCTGCTCTATACAATTGACTTTTCTCACTCTGAAAATTTGCCTGCCGAGATGATTGAGCCTTTCGTCTCTTAATTCGCCCTTGCTTACAGAAGGCCGACCAGTAATTGAACGCGAACCTTTTGCACGAGCAACGGGCGGCATTTTAAAATAATTCAAAAATATTAAAACATAAAAGTTTAGACAAATAGATGTTTACTAGGGCATAGAAAACAGAAAATTGACTGAAAACTGGCCATTTTAACAAACCCGCAATTATATGTACCTATAAGTAAAGATTTAAAAAAAGTTTGTTTTCAAAATTTTAAAAGTAATAAAATTTAAGTAAATACTTGGTTTTACAGGATATTGTTGATAGAAAGTGCAACGCAAATAATAAAATTTAAATAAAAACATTGGTATACAACAGTTTTAAATGTTGCCCACAATGGGGAAGTTTCCTAAAAAAAAAAATACGTTTTTTTTTTGAAATTATAAAAATAAATCAATTATTAAGGTACCCCTATTCGACGGTTTTTTTTATAAATTTTTGAAAGCCCTAAAAAATCGATTTTAAATTTAAAAAAATCCAAGATGGAGTAAAATTGGACGATTTTGATATGTGACAACGTCGCAATTTCAAGATTTACATATATTCAATCTTCGATTATACACGTCATATGTACGTTACATGTATAAGACGGAGAAAAAATTATCTGTTGTGTAGGAAAAATGATAACGTTCATTTCAATAAACGTCATTTCAACAAGCGTCAAAATGCTAACCTCCAAATATTCGTTACCAGTTTTTGCTGCATCTCCAGATGCAATCACCAACTAGGGGCCATCCATAAAGTACGTCACACGAATGTTAGGACTTTTGAACCCCTCCCCCCCTCCTTGTCACAGGTTGTCACATTTTTATAACCCCCCCCCTTCTGATGTGACGTCACACATTTTTTAAATTTATGTATGTATTTAAAAATAATCGAGAGAAAACAGCTATTTTCATTTTTTACTTATTTTTATTAAATAATAATCTAATAAAATCAACATAAAGTCCTTATCATTCAAAATTCTCGTGAATTTCAGTGTCTCACTTGCATTACAACGCCGCTCTAGAACTTAAATGACGTTGCATGAGAGATTATCGCATAGCGAGAATGCTAAATTATTAATAAATATAGATCAAGTTCGTAAATTTTTAAAATTTTTAATTCACATCCAAACTGCGTTTTAGTATTTTAAATTTTAACATGTGACGTCACAAAAGTATTGACCCCCCCATGCCCCTTGTCACACGATGTCACACTTCGGTGATACCCTCCCCCCCCATTAACGTGTGACGTACTTTATGGATGGCCCCCTACTACGTTATAGAAGTAAAATGTCCTGCAAAGAAAATTGAAAGTTTTATTAAAAATGGCAATATAGTGGAGAAATACAAGGCTCAAATGCAGTTACAAATGAAAATCTGTAAAAAACAAAAGGGAATTTATGTTGTAGGTCAACCAGACTTTGATACAAACAAAAAGATTGAACATATTGAAATTAATTATAACGAAGAGTTCTGTCAAAATGTAATTGATAAATCAATGGCGTTTTGGGAACGTTTTGTGTTTCCCAAGTTAAATTAAGATTAAAAAAAAAACAATTAAAATTAAAAATATTAAATTTATTATTTACAATAAAAATGTATCATCTTAATAATTAATTTTTATTAGCTGAGGTTGTATATTATTAATACCACATGCTATGGTAACTGTAACATCCAATGATCCCAATGAGTGAATGTCAACTTGAGCATGGGGACTCAATAGTTGAAATTCATGTATCCTACCAATGACTCTTTTAATACGAATACGTACAGCAGCAATGTTCCTACTTTCTCTCACTTCTTGATCGGATAACTGTAGTTTCCCTGAAACTTCACATTCTTGCTAGATAAAACACTACTCAAATGTTTAAAACCTCTATCGGCTAACACGGACGTTTGTTTTGGTAATTTTTCTAAATACCCACAATTTTCCACAATAACGAGGTCACTTGTCCTACCTCCAAAACCTACCAATACAAAATTAACAAATCCGTAAGGTGTTGAAGTTACTAAATATTTTATCGTGTTGGAATTTTTGTAACTAGACCATGCCATTGCCTGATGAATTGCATCGGAAGATTTCTCTATACTTATTTCAAAACAATCAATGATGGAGACAACATTCCTATATCTTAGCCTAAAAGGTATTGGCATAAATTTTGAAATTGTTTGTTTATTTGGCCAATAAATGAAGTGTTTCATTACATCTTCTAAATGGTAAACGGATCCATTAAAAATTTTGCATATATATGAAGTTGATATTCCAAAATCTAAACCTAATCGATTTATTTAATCCTAAATAAAATCTTGGATGCATTTCTATAGCAATCAACTCACGTTCTCAGCTCAACGTCTTAAAATTATCATTATCTTCCAAGTCATCTGAACTAATGGATGATGGTTCAAAAGATGTATCCTGAAATGGTAACAATCCTGAAGTGTAATAATGATTTAATTTAAAATAGATTTAATTTAACTTACCTATTTATATAGTATTAGTACTACCAACTAACCAAATAATCAACAACCAAGTAAATATTTGAAATAGAAATAAAAATATTTTATTGTATTCGATTTTAAGTACAACAGAAACAGTTTTATATTTGGAGGTTAGCATTTTGACGTTTGTTGAAATGACGTTTATTGAAGTGCACCTTATCATTTTTCCTACACAACAGATAATTTTCTCTCCGTCTTATACATGTAACATACATATGACGTGTATAATCGAAGATTGAATATATGTAAATCTTGAAATTGCGACGTTGTCACATATCAAAATCGTCTAATTTTACTCCATCTTGGATTTTTTTGAATTTAAAATCGATTTTAGGCCCTTTAATTAACATATTTAAAAAAATGATCAATGAAGTACAGGCTCAAATACGTTTATGTTTCATTTTATGAAAAGACCCAAATTGAGGAAACTTCCCCATTGAACGATTTATGGTTTACATCCTGACCAGATTAAAACCCTATAAGCCTATAACTAAAAGAATACTACGAATATCACCAAGAAATTTTGTAACATTATTCTTAAGATAATATTAAACAACTTTTTAAAGCAAAAATTTTTTTTTTATTTTAAAAATGTCACATTAGGGTTATTCCTTAATGCAAGCCTAAGAGATTATTTAAATTAAATTTAATTAAATAATTGAGTATGTTAGATTTAAACAATTTTATATTCTCAGACGTTTCCATTCCATTTATATTGAGCCATTTTCAAGGATATAAATTTAAATATAAAATTGTTTCAATAGACCTAATATTTATACTTAATTATTTATAATCAAAAAATAAAAGTCAACTATAACTTACTACTTATTAATTAAATAAATAAATAAATAAAGAAGTAATTAATGAGGATTATGATTTATTTGTTTTTATGCTAATGATAAGGATACGCGAATTTGGAACGTAGTCATCATTATATTATTTTTTTCCAAAATGATTTGATCAAAATATTCGTGCAGTTTCATTGAAATGCACAAAAAAGCACAAAATTATGATCTATTTAATTTTATGCTAATAATAAGATACTCTAATAGATTCATATTAAGTTACAACCAACATATCGATAATTCATTATTTTGTGAATCGATTGGAGCACAATATTCCAGAATACGGCACAAAATTAACACATAGTTCGTATTATTTTTCTTAATTTCGAAAATGTAATGGTTGTAACTTGACATCTATCGGTGCACTATGCTGGGCTATTATTAGATTTTAATACTAGTTTAGTAAGTTATTTGAGAACTTGGACAAATATGAGTAAAAACTTGTACTTGTAAAATAAGATTTTTAAAGCTTTCAAAAATATTATAAAAACTTAAAAGTGTAGCAACTTGCGGTTTTTCCGACTTTGAAAATCGTGAACTTAAAGGTATATAGTGGTAATCTTCAAACTTGGGACTTACGTTGTAAGCATCTTAACTTAGTGCATACGACTGATCATTTATATTGACAAATCAAAATAGCAAAATGTAACATAACCGAGTACTAGTATACAGACATAATGTATAAATAAAATTTTGCAAGTATGATTTGTCATCTTAGTAGATTATATAATTACAAATGATCGCGTAAATTTTAAGTAATTTTAATTTTAAGCCTTGGTTTACAAAAATATATTAGTTGTTTTCTAAGACGACAAGGTAGTCATGACTTTTAACTATCTGCTATGCTAAAAAAAGTTTACATTATAGTTGCATTTCGTATCACAACTAGGTGGTACATTTTGAAATTTTTATTTTCAAAGGGGAAGGTTTTGGGCTAATATTTCATCGATTTAAACATTTTTCATCGATAACTTTTTATAACAATTTTGCAATTTAAAAAGAAATGTTATGGTTAAATATTTCAACTTACCCGTTTTTTTTATTCATAAAAACTGTCGAATTTAATAAATTAATATTTTTTTACTATTAATTTAATATTTAGTTAATTTGTTTTCTATATTACTACTTTTATAACTACGAAAAATATTCAACAATGTATTGATTTTAGTTGGTATACTAAAAGCTTTATTCTTTAAACCAACCTTGAAATTTTAGGGAAAAAGCAACAAAACCGGATGCCTAAACAGGAAGTTTGTGTTCAAATATTAAAACAAAAATATAATAGGATTTCTTGACATATTTGCTAACAGGAACATTTTTAATATGCTCTTTATGCAAAAATAATAATTGGATAAAAATAAGAGTTCTTACATACATAACGTATTACGAAATTGAGTTGTACTGCCACAAAAAACGTTGAATCAGTGATCATTAAATGAGAGAAATGCTAACAAAAGCTCAAGAATTTAATGTTATCATTGCCAAAGCTTTAAACGTGGACCATCCAAGTGTATATCTATTCGGTTTATTTGAAATATTTAGAGAGGGCAGATGTAAAAACTCCACGTTATAATAACCATGGATAATATTATAACAACACGATAGTAATTCAAATTTTAAGCTCATAAACTTCAAATTCCGTTTGCAATCAAATTTCAATCTCCATAACACTACATGAAATATACAGCAACTTATATAATATTAAAATACTCAAACAAATCCACAACATACATAAAGCATACGACAACACAAACTATTGTTACTTCAATAAACAAGATATGAAAACTTAAAGAATTCATGAGCATTGGAATTTTTTAATATGGTTCGGGAAGTAAAAATCAGGTTAAACTATACCACTGACACGCTTCAGAAAAGCACAAGTTCAGTGGGTATTACCTACATCTATAGCTTATCACAACAAACAAACGCAAATTGTCGAAAATGTTATGTTATAAATTATTATCAAAATTGGTATTTTAATAAAGCAAACAAATTTTGTTTTTTGTAAACAGAAAAACTCGGAAACACAATAGTAGATAATTAAAAAGTTTAAAAAGTAAATTCGATTTAAAATTATTTAAAAGAATTAATTGTTTCTGTATTTTAAACAATTTTGCAAAAATATTAATTTATCTGTCTAAAGCAACAGATTACTCAAAAAATTTGAAAGTTTGTCCGTTAGTATTAATCTCACAGTATATATAATAGAAGTTTTATTTATTTATAATAAAAGTGGATTTACTTATAATCTCAGGATAACATGTTTATGTCATAACCAATAGACAATAGAAAAGTTAATTAAAAATATATTTTACATTTAATCTAATATAAAAATGATTCAATATAAATATTATAATCTTCAAACAACAATTCAAGAGATGAGAGAAAAGTAAAATCTAAAAAATTTGTTGTAAATTTTACAGTAGTTTTTGTTTTATCATTTTGGTTTAATCTTAAGTGCAAGTGTTTAATTT
This sequence comes from Cantharis rufa, assembly GCA_947369205.1. Lineage (NCBI taxonomy): Eukaryota > Metazoa > Arthropoda > Insecta > Coleoptera > Cantharidae > Cantharis > Cantharis rufa. The sequence goes on along the minus strand of OX376309.1, from coordinate 13,625,864 downwards.
CATTCACTATATAACTTTTATAAATCAACTGACTCATAACTTGAACATGTAATTTATTGCAAGCAATTGTAGCCACAAACTCTAACTTTAAAATTAATTTAACAATTAACAACACCAAATGCATAGGAAACATCTTTACTCTAAATAACCATCAACAATTCGCCGATTAAATGGAAAACCATTAACAAACGAGAAAAATACCTAGGTGTCTCTTTCAATACCCGCTTAGCCTGTGAAATACCACAGGTTTCATTAAGTCAATACCAGGCTGAGACAACTGTATCCCTTTGAACAAGAAGTCAACACATGTATTATATCCTGATTTTGTGTATGCTGATTATATACAAATTGCTCATACGGCCCATGGTGATGTATGCAAATGTGGTATGAGGAATACACTAGAACATATAAGAAAACAAAACTTCTAACAACGATTTCACTGTCGCCAGTTCATTCCTTATTTTTTATCTGTTACCCTTTCGCTCTGATCTGTTGTCGCGTCTGGACGTTACTTATAAATCTTCTCGATTCTGACGAGGGAGGTGGTATAGCCCCTTAAGATAACGTTGCATTAAATTTTCGTGATGGTCTCTTCCAGCTGAAGGACATTGTTTCCGTCCGTCCCTTATAGGCAATGCTAAATACCTGCTCGTTAAAATACGAACGGCTTTACAACACTTTCTACGAACGCAGTACTACTATACTTTATTTATTTAAATTATTGCCACTTTGTTAGAAACTTTTTATGCTTTTTGTTTCTACAACTTCTTCCAATTTTAGTTCTTTGTTGAATTTGCATATCTATACGTAATTTGTTTGCACCTTTTGGTTATGAAAACAACTTTCGTGTCAAGTTTTTCGTCACATTTTCCCATTTTCGGATTAAAAAAAAATTGTTTTTTATACTTATCTTAAATATTCTAAATATTTTATCTTAAATATTTTAGTGCTGCTATTTCATCTCTCACCATTGATTTTCCATTCTTTGATTCACCATTGATTTTCTATTCTTCGTTCTTTCTTTATTCTTTCTTTCTTAATTTATCTTTTATTTTCTTTCTTTACTTTTCTATTTAAGTTTTTTTAAATTATCGGTTCTAGTAGTACTATTTCATTATCTTGTCAGATGTTTACAAATTTCTGGAAGTGATTTGTCTATAGTTTTTTGATTCTAAATATCTATACTACTTTCCATAACCTTACCTCCTTATTCTTTAGTATTTCTATTTTTTAAAATAATCGATTGATACGTGGTTTAGGTAGTGTAACTCGATATTAACCATATCACTATTTTAGAAAACCTAAAAAATGCACACACACTTTTCAGCACTAAAATGTTTTTAAGTTATCACAATTAAAATACACTGTAAGTATACAATATCGCAAACGTTTTCACCATACTATGGCATCATCAGGCTATGTATTAGATACATCGTTTGCAAACGTTTGCGATATTGTATACTTACAGTGTATTTTAATTGTGATAACTTAAAAACATTTTAGTTCTGAAAAGTGTGTGTGCATTTTTTAGGTTTTCTAAAATAGTGTTATGATTTCTATTTTTACATTATATACTTTTCTGTTGTTATTTATTTGTTTATAAAATTTTCTTGCATTATTAGTACTGTTCTTCCATCGTTTCTTGCGTTTTGTTACCATTTGTACCTCGCCTTTTTCTTCTTATTACTTTCCTTGCATTGTTAGTGAACTATACTTTTTAAATGTTTTGAATCCTATTATTCCTCTTCTTCACCCTTTCTGTTCTTTAATTAGATATACTGTTTCATATTTTCTATTATCGATTGCTGTTTTGTGGTTTATTTCTGTCACTACAACAAAGTGATCTGTGTCTGCCCCCCCCCCCATATACAACCTTATATCTCTTATTAATGTCGCTTTCCTTTTGGTTAATTTATTATATAGGAAAGACGGTTTTAAATAATTTTAGAAAAATTTCCGTTTTTTAAATATTAATAATAATTAATTGTTACTCACGGTAAAGCTCATCTCAATTTTGTTTCTAATTTTTAAGATATTCATAATAAATAATCTCAAAATCATTAGAATATATTGCGATGTATTTTTTAAAATAATACCAATTTTTAAATATTCAAAATTAATTTGTATATCGCCGTCCAAAATTAAAAATGGTGATAAAATTTTCCATAGAACACCACACGTTGCACCAGCTTTGATTTTAATTTTGCAATTTAAAATTTCAATTTTAATTAAATTAAAACGTTTACCAAGTTATCGCATTAATCCAAATTTATTCGATCCGATTAAATCGTCTCCAAAATTCAATCAAAATCAAAATCATTTATTTACATAAAATTAAATAATCTCAAATCAGAGATGCAAAATATCCTTTTCTAAACAATTTTACCAATTAAACATAAAATATTGGCGCAAACAACCATTGTTTACATGAAATTAAAATCAAATTAAAATTTTTAAACAAACAAAATTCCAAATTAAACAAAAATTAAAATTTCAAAATTCAAAAAATATGATTTTGAAATGCGACAATATTTTAGTACTTCCATTATTTTGATATAGTAAAAATCAAACGCCATTAAACATTACAAAGTTGAGGTGCAAAATAAAATTTTGATTTGATAGAATCAATTTTTACAATTATTTTGGAACGGAATTGAAATAACTCTAGCTGCATCCACAACCTCAAAATCAATGCAAATTTACAATAATTGCAATAAAAATGTGTCACTATTAAAATTATAAAATTTTAATAGTTTTAGTTAATTCTAAAGTGATCCGGTAAAATGTTTTTTGGAATTTATAACTAAATATTTTCATACATTTATAGTATATTTTCCGATGTTGCTAAAAACGACTCTGCACGTTAATTGTTTTTGAAATGCGTGTATAGAACACATAAAATATGCTTTGTAGATTATAATAGAGTAATTTTACTAAATTTTCGAAAATTTATTAATAATTATAAAATATCGGGTTGCTGTTCTGCGACTCAAAGTTTCTTTCACCTTTTTAGTCTGTGTAGCTTTGAGAAGTTAGAAACTATTACTCAAACCCAATTTCCCTTATATCTGTGAAATGCAATCTGAGGTATTCTCATATGTCTCTGTAGATGTGTCATAGATGACTCCAATTTATTTTATCAATAGCTTTTATTTAGTGAATGCAACCGAGGAACATAGTGCTGCTAAATTTAAATGGATATACAGTTATGCAAAAGATTCAGTGCATGGTCATCGAGAATTAATATGTGAAGAAAACTTGATGATGAGAAATTTCTCTGGAGTAATTTTGAAATTGTCGATAGCATAGTAGAGCCTTGACGTTTATACTTAATTTAATACATAAATAAGCAGTACATCCGTCACCTTTGGCTATTTTTAATTGCAGGCCTGATTTTTTGATAATTTGGACTTATAATTGCATTTGTGCTTTCTCTAGACCTGTATGGAACATGCTACACAGCTACACATATTATGATAAAACATTGAATGTTTTTTAAATTTTAAATGTATTACTTCCAATAGTTGTATAAACCATCCACTGCGATCCTGCAAATTAAAGTTGTGATATTTATTTTTGCATGCAACGCAAAAAATACGTCAATTAGACTTCACATCCGCAAAAAAAACTGGAAGTTACGATTTGATCAACATCGTGCTACATGTCTGATAATGTAGTTTCTTACAGTTTGAATAGCTTGCAACAGATATAAAATTAATTGAAGCGGTTTAACTTGCTCAGCTCCATACTGAACTATACATACATATTTACCTCGAACAGGAAACGCTTATTATTTTTTACATGCAGACCAAGGCAAGGTGCTGAAAGTCTAAGCAATATTATTGTTGATCAACTGAAGTCTGAAATTATTCAGTGTTAGAATTAAAAATTTGCTGCTTTCAAACATTTTTTTCAATATAGGAAAGAGATAATAATATCCCAAGATTCCAAGTCCAGCGAGAAAGTAGCTGAAGTAATAACTTTTTTAGCAGATTTTTAAACTCAAAATTCTTTGGCAAAACCAGAATACTTCCTTCAAATGCTGTTTTGTTGTGTATTGTAGAAATCCACGCAAGTTTCATCCATAATGAAAAATTCAAAACATTTAGATTTTTTTTCAAATCGGGCACAGATTAAGCGCAATGTTTCTACTTATGTATTATTACCACTTTAATTTTGACTTGATTCTTATTTTCATTTAGTTATTTGGGAATATATCTTGCAAAAAATTTTGTCATTCCCAAAAGCACCAGGATTTCAATTATACGTTTTAATCTAATTCGATGGTCTGATAATATCAAGTCAAAGACTGCATCGATATTTCTTCACAGTTGAGATTGAAATGTAATTTTCTCTATCAGGTCTCTCGTCATCTTGAATGGAATATAAAGAGTAGATATCATGAAGAACCGCGATTTTGAAAAAGTCTTTAGCTGAACTATTGCACTTTTAATAAGTAAAAATTTCTTACTTTGAGAACGCGATTTTGTTGGTGCAATCCAAATGGATTAGGCTAACTAGATATTCTATTTTAATGCAATTTATATAATGAAACTTGAAAAATTGATTTACGAACAAAATTAGTGTTATCTATTTTAATAACATAAATCATATTTTTTGAATTATCGATTACCAATAGGTATGAATTTTTGAATAACTTCGTTATTGTTGGAAACGCAATTAAGAAGTCAAGTGTGTAAGTCGGGAAATTTGTATTGTGTATAAAAATATAAAGTTCTTTATTTGCATTTTAAATCAACCACTTTTTATTTTTATTGCTTGTTATACCATGAACATTTAATGAAAGCCTAAATGCAACTTTGCAATAAATTATTCTATTTATATTCAATGTACCCTATAATTTGCAATTAAATGTTTTATTTTATGTTGAAAAATTGTTTTCCGTGTATAAATAAATAAAATAAAAAGATTTATACAAAAACAGAATTTATTTTTCAAAAGACAAACATTCTATAAAATGCATTGAAAATAATTCAAGAGTTAAAATTAAATGCAAATAAAATAAATAAATAAGAAATCATCGTGTTTACTAAAGTAAAACTATTCAAGTTTAACTTTTTGAGTTCTGTATTGATTTTGGTATGGAAAGAATTGTTTTTTTTCTCTTCGTAAACTGAACGCAATTTAAATATAAAATATTCATTGTTATTTAAAAGATTGGGTGATAGTTTTTATAATTTTGTTAGGTTTTTTGATTTAAATTCAATGAATAATAAATTAAAAGCAAATTGTAAAAACAAAACGAAAATGTTCTCGAGAAAATTTTGCAAGTATTTTCTTATACGATCAAAAGTGCGAAACCAAGTTTAAAATATTCATATCCAGTTTCACACAAATAACATTCAATGACAGCTTCTGAGAAGGCATTTCAAAATCATAAATAATATGTTGTTGCTCATTTTTGCCTTTGCTTATTGACATGAAAATTTAGTTCAATTTGAACGAATACTTAAAGTTTTCAATATTTGATAATAAATATATCTTATAAATGACATGGATTATAAGAGTTTGTAAATTGTAGGTTATGAACGCGAGGTCAATAATTTGGAAAAAAATACAAAGAAATTCATATCGATTGAACGAACTCGACACAGACAAAATTGTGTATATAGATATATATAACTCACGACAAGGAATTTTAATATATAAGAATAGAAGTGTGAACCCCCGGTTTTCGAAATGTAATCGGTTCCAACACAATTGGAAACGACTTCGAGAAGAATCCGATTTATTATTTTATTTATGTCAGCTGAAACTGAACACGTTTCAATTTAAATATTACCAACTTCTACATAAAATCGTCTGTGCAATAATATTTAAATTTGTTTAACTTGATTTACCTTATGCATACGTAATATTTAACAGAATTAATTAAACTTTCCCAGTTATAATTGTTATTGAGATTCTAGAAAAATCGTTTCTCCATGTTGAAACTTGAAGCATATTTTAAAGTAGACTAGGGTTGGTACGATCTCATCCAGTAATTTTTATATAAATATGCATGGGTCGCGGTCCCACACGGCTCGTGCGCCATCCTGGGAGATGTCATCATCGAGTTCGTTTTTGCACTCCTTCATATTACCTTATATTAGAAAGTATAATTTACCCATTTACTATTCCGTTGATGTGACTACCTATTCGACATTGACAAATAAAGTATTTTTAATTTATTGACAATAAATTACTATTACAACTTTTCGTTTTACAATTTTATTCCTCATTTTCTTATAGATATATCTAGCATAATATAACAGCAATCAAAGTAGATAATTTATGTTTTGTCGAAAAACCAATTATTGTAGTGCATAATTAACCTTCAATATCAATATTACCTATTACCCGATTTTCTAGCAATTAGTGTGACATTTCAATATTGATTAAGCAATGGTGTCCACCAAATAATAATTAAATTATGTGGTACATTTCGCACTAAAATATCTTTAAAATTTAAAAATATACTGAAACAATTTGATGATTTAGAAAAAATATGGTAAGTTTGTTTTAAATTTGCCAACGTGATTTATTACACAGAAAAAAATTACTCCCTAGATAGATATTATGTGTATGTATTGTAATAATTTAAGATACAAAATATTGAAGATCCTAATATATACAATTTTATTCAAATTTAGAAAAAAATACATATTAATTTCTTTAATATAGCAAACAAGTCGTCTCAGATAAGTACACAGGAGCTTTAGACTCATTTTTATTTTGCCAAAATAAAAAAAAACAAATAATTATATTCAATTAACTAACATAAGGTTCAGGTATGATGTAGTAAAAATTTTTGGCGTTTTCCCCTGATTTTAGTATATAGAAATGGAAGTTAAACTTTGTTAAGTACAATAGTACCATTGAGTACTTCCCGTTTTGTATTATTTATTTCTAGAATTTTACAGAAATTTAAATAATCCATAGCATCCCAGAATACTATAACACCTCTTCATGCAAATAAAAATAAATAGAGTGATTTATTCATTTGAATATTTCGTACAATGTAAACTAAGATTTGGAGAAGAGGAAATTTTAATTAACTTAATTTATATTTTCGCGTTTGCATCATGAATAAACCATTAATATGGTGGTAATTGCAAGTAATTAGTATTTTTAAAGTCGTTTGTTATTGTTAAAGAGAACGTTTCAGCTGTTCACCATATTGGTCCAGCGTACAGATTCTACGAATTACGATTCAAACAAAGCGTCAGAACCTCATTTTTTGACATTTACTCATAATTTGCTGATGGTATTTAAAGCTCTAGTTAAAACGATTTCCTTATATTATGGCATCATATACTTTTCAGTAGAAACCTCAAACTATCTCTAAATGTCATAAACAAATGTCAAATAAATGAGGTTATGTTGCTGTGACGCTACACTAATATGGCAAATAAGATAATAGATGTTTGATATACTGCAATAGTGTACACCAGTCACTCGTTCACTGCAAAATAGTTGTTTTCTTGTTAATCAAATTTTGATATATAAATGTTATATAAACTTATATATCATATTTCTGTATCGGAGTTTTATTAGTGAAAGAAAGCTATTTATACCAAAAACATGGTATCTATTCTTCCGAAAAACTTTCTAATGTGTTTTCGTTAAAGCAACGTAAAATGTCTTTTTATGATTTTCTATATTCAATCGTTTTCAACAATTAGATTACATAAAAAGTTAAAATATAGAATTAAATGTTGCAGCAAGAGCAGGAAGCGTTCCAAAACGCTATTCTCTAAATTTTGTCTTTCAAGTTCTCAGCCGCGAAGTCAATAGTCGAAAAGACCAATTGTCATGAAGATTAATTGAAGGGCTTGGGGCAACAAGGCTACATGCCACAAATTTAAAAAAAACGAGATATTTCAGAACTGAAGTCACAAAGACGTTACCTACCTCTAAAAATAATATTTTAGGGATTAATTGCTTGGTGACAGAATTATACCACAATATCCTTATTGCCTCAAAAATAAAGTTGTCATATTTTTGTAATAAGGGTACAAGCCACAGAATGGCGACTACTAGCTTTTACTAAAAAAATACTTTTACACAAGTTTTAGTAAAATTTTCGTTAGAAATGTTTTTTTCGGTAATTACTACAATTTTCTAGTAAAACTTCACATCGGATTTTTTCAATTTGAAGCATATTTTACACCATACATTCATTTCTTCGTATTTAATTTTTGTGGCAATAACGATATAAGCCACTTCTGTTTTTAATAAAAAATTAATTACTAACTTTGTTTTTGTATTTTTTTAATTTATAATGAAGTACTGTACTGATACAACTAACACAGATGTTTTTAGTGAGTTGAACTTAAAAATATATTATAATTTGATTTCAGGATTTGAATGAAATATTAAAAGGTGTTTTTCTCTGAATTAATATAATGTGGCATGTAGCCTTGTTGCCCCAAGCCCTTCAATTATTGCCGTAAGGCCAACTATCCGGACACTCGACTTGAGTTGAGTTATTGTACAAGAAAATAACAGAATGATAAACATTACAAAAACGGAAAATTTTCCCTCAATCGGTCTATCGTATTGGTGATTCCATCGATCAATGTGTTTCAAATTTTCGGTTTGAGTTTAAAATGATGCTTGTTTCTTTTATCTATGGGTTGCCGTTTCGTCCTTTGTTTGGGTTCTTTTACGGAGCGTAAGTCTTGCGGATTTGCTGCAATCTTTTTTTTTTCATGGTAAGTTCTTTTTTATGGTTTTTCGTTTGCCTATTATGTGGTTTGGTTTCTTTTACATCGCTTACTTGCGTTTGTAATTTGTTTTCCAGCAACCTATATATCATGGTCGGCTCCGTCCTCTTGTGCAGTTTAGTTGGGTTAAGAAAGAGAGGGTCGTCTTTAAGAGATTCCTCTAGCCTCTAGCTCTTTCCTCTCTATATACGTAGGTCGCAGTTAAAGATCCTGTGTATAGGTTCGTCTAGTTACATGCAGGCAGGACACAACCCCGTTATAATTTTCGACTTCTTTCCACTGCTTGTTGCTTTTACCCTGGGTTCAACGGCGGGTAGAAATGGGCGGGTTATTCTTCCATACTGGCTTTCGTTCCATCTTGTTAGTAGATATTAGCTCTAATTATCTCTTGATGTAGGATTATACAGGTTAGTTTTATGCATTCCAAATAATGCAAAACGATTTGTTTACTCTCTAGTTTTTGTTCTCCAATACAATTAAATTTAAAAATACGTTACTCTAATTTAATATTTTTAGTGTCAGAATGAAGCATTCGTTTTAGTATTCTTGTAATATATTAATTTAATCTGGCGCCCGGAAAAACCAGCAATTTTTAATCTACAGTTAGTCAAGTAGAATAATTCACAAAATGCGAGCTCCTGATACTGGTACAGTTAACTACTACGGAACAAGTGTGTATTAAAGCTAAATTGTCTGGACATCTATTTATACCTAAATTTTACATTGTACGTAAATAATGTATTACTTAATTTGTAAATAAATAAGTGTTTTTAAATTATTTAAAACTTAATTGAATTCGTAACCGTACTAGTAAAGCCTATTTTACAATTATTTAACAAATTTATTTAACAATTTCCACCTTTTAACAATAGGAAATATATTTTAGCTTTTATAATTGCGATATTATCTATGTAATTGCAACTAATGAAAGGTAATTCAACTTTCAGGAGGGTGTGTTATAATTTATCTTTCATTATCTAGAGATATGTAGATAGCAATACAACCATTAACAGATTTAAATTATTATCTTCCACAGTGTTGAAATAGAATATTTTAGATTCATCGTCAAATTATGCTACATAATGTTAAGCATATTACTTGCTTTAACTTAATTATCCATATTTTAGCATTAGTATCATACGTAACGTTCACTATATTTTTTCGCAAAATAGAATTAATGTAGATTTAGCAGTAACAGGGTGGAATGCGAGAATGGTATGAAGCGCACGAATTAGTTTACATATGTATAGTATATAAACGGAATATCTTAGAGAAAAATTCGGTTGATCTGCACTTGAGAGAGATAATTGGAAATTATATGAGATTGATACGGTATTAATTTTATAATTAAGAACACTAATTTTTTAACGGTTTGAAGCAGTATACGTAGATTATAAAGTTTTAAAAGTTACTACAGAAAAATAAATGTATAAGTAAGGGAAAGGTGGGTATAATGATCCCCTTAAGGCATAATTTGAATTTATGTATTAAATTGGAATATTTTCTTTCAAATTAAAGCAGTTTTCATTACTGAATATATCTAGCTAGAGATTGGCTTAAAGCAAATTGTTCAATCTACTCAATTTTTCTTTTTATGAAGTATTTCAAAAAGCGAAATGAAATGATCCTTCGCACAAAACAAGGATTTTATTAAAAAAACAGCATGTAGGTAATTATTATTATGTATTCATAATACATATAAATTACAAAAATTAGAAATTTAAATGATCTAAAATAAACTTTAAAGTAAGAAGTAAAATAAATCATAAAATTTAGAATATCAAACCATAATTTAACTTTTATACTGTAAGATTTTTGAGGCAGATATCACAAGTGTGATATCACCCACCTTTCCCCTCCTCTATTTACCTATTCAAAATTATAATACGAATAATGTACTACATATTTTGTATTTTGCTACAAATAATTTTTATTTCATTATTTTAAGATTAAGGAAAATAACTATAATTTATTTTTAATTTTTTAAATATTTATTTATCTTTAACAGCTTGACTACAAATTTTACTTTCCAACATGTGACAGTATAGATTTACGTATGCTCAACGTTCTCTGAAGCAAGTAATTGAATTTCGAAAGATTTCCGAAAATTTATCGGTAGTGCAATTTGCTTATCATTTATTCATTTAACTACTTACTTAACTAAACATAGTAGAGAGGCGGTCCCGCCTACCTATAATATTATGCAATGTTTTTTTATCGGGTACGTATGTTACGTAACGTGTTAATTCTCATATAAATAATAAATATGCTTTTATTTTAGCTTTTGTATGGGTTTTTAATAGAATTTGAGGTTATGCTATGACTAAATTAGGTTCCAGGTAGGAATTTACTTAGAAATTTTAGAACATTATTGTTATTCCGAACACGGCTTCATCTGGTCGCTCTGTTACTGATAATCATTTTTAATTATAATACGCCTTATAGATTACATTTAAAATGTAATATTATGAATTTTTAATTAACCTTAAATATACGTACATTTTATCATCGTACGTACATCAATAATATTTTTGGAAATACAGGTGATTTTAGCGTAGGGGTGAAAAATTTTAGGAAGTTGAAAAAACTCATTGAATCAAAAAAATTTTATATGGCAATCCTCAACGTATTTTATAAATTTCATTAAAAGCATTGAATGTGTGGATTGATGAAAATTTTTGAAACAAAGTTTCAATGACATTCCAACTTTTCAATATAAATGTAGTTTTAGGTATTAAGGTATTACAGCTGACTAGCTTTGGTTGTTCATTTACAAAAGAATGTTTATATTAGTTTTTAATGATTTAACTAACTAAATTTGTGCTGTTGGGTTCTATTTTAATTAATGTTAAAATATTTTTCTTGTCCTGAATTTATTTTGAAAACATTCGATTGCATTGTTGGTATTGGTATTAATACTTTCACTGTTTTTCATTAGCTAAATGTCCTTTTTCCAAGTTAGCCTCCTATCATCATCAACCTCACTGTTTTCTGTTGTTTTCTTGTTTTTTCATGGAAGAAGTGTAAATGGGAGATTAACTTACCAAGAAATTTTTTTCAAAATGTAATAATTTTTTTCGAAAAACTAGAAGAGACCTAACTTTAAACCCGGAAGGTTGTTATTTTAAGCGAAACGGTTTCTTGTAATAAGTAATTTTAGTGCTTAACATATGGGTATATATTAATATTTAAAATAATTTGCTATGATTTCTCTACCACAATAGATATTTTAATTTGTTTAATTGAAATTGCACATGCAACGCTATAGCGATATTTAAGGAATTTTAAATTGTTTCCACTATGGATGTTTGCTCTCTTATTTGCTGGTGTATATTAAAGTGAATATTTTTCATAAATAAAATTAAGAGTCCCAAAAATAAGTTATTACACAGGGCACATGAAAAGCTACTAATTCCTAAATATAATATATACTGTAATTCGATGAAATTTTCGTAGTATTACTGCGAGCATAATATTGGGCGAATAATTAAACACAGAATAACTAAAAGACTCATTTAAATACGGCTGGAAAAAGACAGAAATGATGTTAGTAATTTAAGTTGAGGAAATTTTTAGTTAATTTTTGGTTAGGAAAAGGGTAATAATAAACGGAGGGAATGTCATCTGCTTGTCAGGCACATGTAATTCAGCGGGTACCTATTTACTGTAGTAATTACGTAATACTATATTATTTAAAAAGAATTCTGCAAAAAAAACCATTTAATGAAGCATTATACTATGTATAATATTATTGCAAGTATTTTGCCATTTGAATCAATTATAAACCCGATTAAATAAATTATTTTGGCAGATAAAATGAACGATTTTTAATTCCACTAAAAGTGCGCAGTGGCACATTTCAAAGAGGTAATTAAATTAAAATTACATTTATAGATATGTCATTTAGTTAAAATATACAAATCTATAATATAATAAATAATTTAATTTGTAAATCGAACAACTACATATAATAATTCAAAGCTAACTAAGTCATTTAGAAGTACTCTTGATGGTTTTGTATTATAACATAACAATAAAATATATTATTAATACAAAAAACTATTAGAAAAAATAACGATTACGTTTTGAGAACATGTAATGAACAGTATTATTTTACTATTTTTAATGTGTTTTGTGTGTCGGCAGTGTTTGATTGGCTAATAAATAAGAGAAATATCTTCCAATGCCCCCAGAAGATGGTTTTTAAGAAGTCCTTGTTTTGAGGAAATAAATTAATAATTAAATGAAAAAAATAATTGATAGGCGTCAAGAGATAAAATTAGAGTCCTGAGAGGACTTAAAAAACTTATATTTTCCATTATAAAATTGAAGTATGTGCGTTTTCCAATTTAGAATGTACAAACAGGAGTTGGTATGATAGAAGTCTATTAAATTATTCTCTTTCAATAAAAGTAACATAAGTACATACGTACATATATACGTATATTTGTACATACGAGTACCTACTTTATGTTTGCTCTAATTTTTTTCAGCGTTTGAAGAATATGTGCTATATATTTAAATGTAAAATTTTTGTATTGTATTATAAATAATGAGGGCAATTTAAATATATTTTCAATAAAGTAAATGATGAAGTTTCTCACAAAGTTAGCAGGCTAGGTACCCCGATTATATCTTTATAATGACACACAATCAAAAAGAAAATTATAAATATCTATTGCTATGTAATGTATGTATTATTTCATTGTATATTTTATTACACTTATAATAAACACAATCGTTAAATATTATTAATAATTTGATACTTGAAAAACACATTATTTTAATAATTCTTATGTAAACACGCATTAGTATTTTATTAATTTACCTTATAGTTAAACTACAAAGTGAACTTGGTATTCCATTAAATAGATATACCTAATAAATTTAAATGATACTTTTAATGCTTATTTTATAATAATAACGTTTTACGATTAATACAGGTTAGGTAGTTAAATAAAAATCAAAGTATATAAATTTATAATATACAATAATTGTAATCCTTGAAAGCCTTTGAAAATATGAACCAAATTGTTTGTTGTATTGACTTTTGTAATCATTAATACATCTGGTCATTAATTTGTAATAAAACTCGTTGTAAATAAAAAGTGAAGTTAGTATATCAATAATTATACTTGAAGTACCTATTGTTAAAAGAATTAATAATAATTTATGGATTCAGACAAGACAAGACAAAATAACAAACAGGACCTAATAAATAAACAACTGCATAATTTTATGGCTCGATCCAATGCCACAATCAACACTACAAAGTACTAACTCTCTTCAAAAAAGAGTTTGGTTTTTAATGTCAAGTAAAACTATTAACCATTACATGTAACAAATGTACATATATACACTCTCAAACAATAAATGTAAGATCAATACAAATTGGGTAGTTTTCCATTAAAAAAAGTTATGTTAAAATCTGATTTTTGTTTACTCTTTGTGTATATACTGGATTAAATAAAGTAGTAATATTTACTTAAAATAAAAAAGTAATCTTGATAACATTTCATAATATTGATTTGATTTTTGAGGTCAGATATTAAAATCATTACTTTTAATATTTTATAAGGCGAATGAGACTATTTTAAAAACTATTTTACATATTAACTACGACGACGGTAATAATTTAAAAGTTGAATAATTTTTTATATTTCATGTCAACACAAAAACTTATATATCAAGAAATTTTAATTATATAATTAGCATTTATACAATATTTTCGTGTGACTTAGGGTGGTGTATTTGGTAAATCCAATTTAATAATACTAAATTCGAATTGATTAAAAGTGTCATAAAGTAATAGCTTTAGTGTCAAAAAGTTTATTTTTTGTAAGTATAAATATTAGAGAAAAAGTTATTGATTTAAAAAATCTGACTAAATAATTATTAATAAAATTTCAAGCAATAACATAACTGATATTATGTGCTTATTTAAACAGAAATTTATTATTACTCAAATTTTAAAACAGGGACAGGAAGGGGATTACTCTAAATAACGCGCAATGTGAGCACAATGTGAGTACAATAATTGTTTTGATTTTCTTAGAAAATAATTAAAAATTAAAATAAATAAGAAATTTAAAAACGGAAATATAAAATTCAGATAATTAAATTAAAACAGATTTTATTACAGCTTAATCTCGGTGATCTACCGACATATATAATAAATTGAATTATTTCAATGAAGTATATTTTAAATAAATATTAAAATTTTTTTCCAAGAAATAAAACTAAATTTGTATTAAAATACTAAAGCTAATAGAAGATTTTTGTTTTTGTAGATTTCTAAAACAGTTATCAATTTAACTGCCGAATTAAACTAATCCATATATAAATCCATAAACTTTTCTGTGCAAAAATGTAATAGTATTTTTAATTTTTAAGATTCTAAATTTAAATCCATTAAGAATCAAATTATTTGCATCAGTTAAGGGATAAATTTTATGTCGCTTTAGTACGTATCGAATTTAGTTGTCGCAGATAGAGTCTTACGACTTCACAAAATACATGTCTCCATAACATCCCATTGTGCAAAATCGAGATTAACGCTTCAGTTTTACAATCCTTTACTACGCGAGAGTGGGTACAGAATTTACTCGGACTATGGTCTTTACATACATATATTTGTACAATATACTATATAATATGTATAAAGTTTTAAGCAGTCACAACTCCGTTAATCTATGAAATGTTTAGTACCATTACGATTGACTAAGTGTTATATATTATTTAACCTTTCACAACCCCGATAGCGAATAAGCAAAACTGTACCTGGCGGATGTCGCCAATAAGCGTTTTGATATATCTTCTTAGTTACAAACGTCGTTCAAGCAGGCAATGATATATTAGATATTTTCCTAAATGAAAATAATTGATAAAATCTAAATTTTTGCACAGTGGAATTCTAGCCATGACACAAAATATTTATATTTTTTAATTTAATTAAAATGAAATTTTCTGCTCTATAACCTCACGGTGTGCACTTAAAAAATAATTGAAAATCACAAATTATTATTAAACCTAACAAATAAATTAGTTGATATAAAGAAAAACTTTATTGTAGTAATAACATTGTTGAGCCTTCTTCGTAAAAAGTTTTTTTTAATTTTTACTAATTTATTTGTTAGATATAGAAACATTTTGTTATTCGAGAATTGTTTTCAGTGTATGCTTTATGCTAGTATTTTTCAGAAAAACTACAAATTAAATTTTGTGAGATTAAAAAACACCAATTTACTCTACAGAATAAATTTACTATATTTTCTATAAAAAGGAAAATATAAATTTTTCAAATTTTTCAAATTGTAACATAAAATCTCACAACAACAGAAAGTCAACTTGCAGTATAATTACTAATCTATTTGCCACGTACGGATGTCAAAAAAATGATGTCTAATCTGCAATATATTAGTAATTTAAGAATTATGTGTAGATTGAGAAATTATCAAATTTACGTTGTTTCCTGCTTGCTTATTATTGTCAATAATATTGTAGACAAATGCAACAAAATCTTGAATTTATATATACACTGCTTGGATGGAAAAATATAATAAGAAAGCTGTTTACTGTCTGGTAATTTATGTAGTATCAAAAACTACTAAAAACATAAAACGTAAAAATTGAATAAATAAAATTTATAATATTTTTTTGCAACCTCATTCTACAATGAATGAGTCTTTTTAAAAACGAAGAGCAAACACGAATTTCTGTATGTGATATTTGTTAAACATATTTGGCAGCAATAATTTAATTGCAACGTAAGAATTACGTGTATATTATAGGAGTGGTGTCCAAATTAGCGTTTTTGTAATTATATTAAATTATTCACAGGTGATTAAAATAAAGGAAATAACATTTTTTAGTTAAAATTTTTTTAATACAATTTTCTATTAATAGCAATTTTAATTTAAATTCTCGAAATGTCCAACTTAGTTTTCTTTTTATCTTAGAGTGCCGATTGCCAACAGCTTGGCCAATGTTAAAATATTAAATTAAATGGGTGGTTTTTGTTATTTTTCTTTGGATGCCATATTATTTGCCTTCGAAATTTTATCACTCACCTAGGGGACTTATTCGGAACTACGAAAAGTTTAATACACTTATAACTAGTTGGTTTTCCATTGTTTTCGGAGAGTATATGATTCGAATAAAGTTCTGACTTTCTGCCCTGTCAGAATAATGTTAACATTAATGTAATTTTAGCAAACGCTCTAATCTAAAGCCATCTTTCTGGAGATCTACCAATCCAAAGCTGGCTTTCATTAACCTTATATTAACATTAACGTAATTCTGACAGGACACTTAGTAGTCTGGAGTTAAATCGGGTACTTAGCTTAGCAGTAATCACTTCATCACCATCAATTAGTTATTATTTATGCAATAAAAATTAATATATAATTTTAAATTTTATACGAAGACCGAATTGATAAAACTAAGTTTTTTTGAACTTAAATAGACGAGGCAACTCATTTTTATTCAATATTAAGAGCTAACATATATATACTACATGTTTACTACAAAACATGATAAGTTCTAAACACGTGTCTACCATTCATCCTTAAAAGTGCTGATTTTTTATTTTTCTTCAATTGAAGTTGATTTATTCAGCTCATAGTTTTTTACAGCACTTGAAAAATTGTTTCCAAACCAGGGAATGTAATTTTGCGGTATTTCAAAATACGCAACAAGGTATTATGATTTTTTTATTTATTTACACAATAAATTGGGTTTTTTGAATTGCTTGGTAATACATTATCAAAATTAATGCAAAATTTTTTTGAGGGTTAACTTTGAAATTGCTCTCATAATACGCTATAGCGTAATTTTGTAACTAGCGATATTACTTATGAATATTTGTGTAAACGTTTGAAACATCAAAGAACAGCTATTTAGCATTATGTGAGATATTGTGTTTTATTGAATTAATTAATTTGTTGTCATTGTTAATAATTGTGATAAGTATCATTCACTATTATGTAGTTTAATTTATTTTAATTTGAATATTTCAAATTATTACATTTTTATTAATTTATGATTATTATACCAGAATACTGATGCTTTTCAATTGTGAAGTTTCTTAGGGATTTTCTCTTCGATTAAGCCAGGAGTGCAAGCAATTCTCTCTACTAGCAGATAATTATTATTGTTCTGTAGTTTCTGAAGCGGTTATAGCATTTGCAACAAAGGTATTGGCTTATCAATCCATTATTTTGCTTACTGTTTTCTTATATATTATATGTATCTCATATCTTATAATCGAAATGGTTACTAGGGAGAGAAAATTTGTATCCGTCCAAGAATTAATTCTAACTTCGGCAATATAAAATGAATTGCAGTTTTGACTACAAATTTAATATACAAAGTACACTGTACTTCGTGTATTATTCAACCTGCAACTGTTTTATTTACCATTATTTTGTATGTAAAATTGAGAAAATACAACAAGTAAAAACAAAAGGGTGACTGCTCAAGACACTGAGGAGCTCAAAGTCTACAGCAATAAATATTAAAAGACAATTAAAGTTAACGAACGCTTAGTACAGCAATGGGCCATAATATTCTTATGGTAAAACCTGCAGTGAACTTACAAGTTGAACTTTTATAAGAACGCGGCAGTTTAATTCCAATTATATTGAGTACATGCGGGAGCAATAATATGCCATCCAATAATTTTAAATAAAACGCAGCTGATGCAAAGTTTTGTCTGATCTAATCCTAAAAGATTCAGTACGTACATAGGTATGTATTCATCAGCTGGGTAAGTACCCACTTCTTACTACATAATACAAATACCGTCGTACTCGATTTAACACTTGATTAAGACTTTGGAAAACCGCATACGAGAAACCCCATATTATCATACAATATATCCTAGTCGTGGTCGAATTAATACTATATTATTTAACAAGAGGTTTACTCGAGTTATAATATACTATTTTATCTACTCCTTCACGCGTAATATAGAAAAACAAGTTTTTAAAAATTTGTTCAAATTATAGTAAAAAAGATTACAATTAAAATATTGAAAATAAATTCTATGCAGGTGTCCTGTCATGTGTTTATCAAAGAAACCTAATATAACTTGCGCCATTGCAGCTGTCTAGACTGGATCTAGTGATGTCAGACTGACGTGTTGTTAATAATATCCACTAAAATTATACATTATGCGTGGGTATATTACACCGTAAAACAGAAAACTAAATATTGTAACATGAAAGATTTTATTGTGTAGTTACAATGGACCTTGACAAAGGGTAAATTTCCATATTACGTGTACAGAAACAGATAAAGCATTAAAAACCTTATCATAAATTATAGCAAATCAAACACTTTTGCTTAGTGTTGTTTGAGATAATATACAAATCCTATATTTTTAGCAATCAGCTTTATTTATTTTATATTTTTATTCAGAAGCTCAGATATTCGGTGTTTCAGTATATTTTTATATTTGCATTCTAGAACGTTATCAACTTCAACTTGAAATAATTCAACCTTGAAGTCATTTTTTAATTATTATATGTAGTTATTATTTTTATAGTTATTATTATTATTATATGTAGTTAGTATTATATGTAGTAACAATGTAGTTAATGCATTGAAAAGCTGAAAGGCTTTGATGGCGAAACCGTCAAAATCATGGAGCAAGTCATCGTTGAACTCATTCATACTACGAGTATGTTGGAGAGTAAGGAATTTAAAAAGTTGGCCAGTTAAATGGTGCTGCTTAGAAAGGAAGCAAAATAACCCTTTTATCTATTTTGTAAACAAGGAAATATCAAAACCATGTATTACTGGGCTCATAAAGGGTATGGAACATTCAAAAAATAAAAACATTGTAGCTACAGCTATTTACCAGAAGCTAACCAATCGTGGGCGAGTCATTCTCGTTCAGTGATAGTTCAGAGTGTTCTACTCCCAAATTAGCTTCCTTTCGCATATTTCTCCATACCAATACCGCACCAATACCAAGTAAAATTAATAGATAATCTACTGAACCCAGTTTTTTAAATGTTTGATTTATATTATAACGGACAACGCTTATTACTTTGTTCTTTAATTGTTATGAACAACTCAATAAAAAATTAAAAATTAGTTGTTTAAAACAAATAATATTTGCCTTTTTTGAATTTTTATTCTTATTATCTGTTATAATTGGAAGTAGGAATTTGAAAAAACACTTTTCGATGTTATTTCCCTATGATCGGTGTAAGGTCGGCCATCTGGTATAATACAATTTACTCTGATAGGTTAAAAAAGGCACATGAAAATTCTTCGGAAAAAAGTCAATTAAAATTGTTAAGTATTTAAAAAATATCGTTAATCTAGTAATCTGCTCTATTTTCATTTTTATCTACATTTTCAGTCTAATTCATTGCTTCATGATGCCGAAATATGATTCGGAGTAAATCTTACAGTGAATTTAACATTTAAAAACTTTTTACATTTTAACTATTAAATTGCAGTGCAACCACGAATCTATTTATTATAATCAAATTTTTACTTTGTATAGTATAAAATATAAATCATAGCAACAATTTCACCTGGACGTGAATTGTTTCACTCTTTTACTACCGATGATGCCAGTAGCTTCCAGGAATGTAGAAAACTTTTTGAAATTATCCCTACAAACAGAATCAAAATAATTTACATTCTTGGCAAGCAACATAAATGTGCATCCACTCATTCGGCCATCGATACAATTAATTGAACAAATATGTTCAACTTTTTGTAATAATATAGTATTGTGAAAAATAAATTGTTCAACTTTCCTTTGTACGGAGTAAAATAGCAATTTATTCAAGTTTTTAGTTCATTTAATTGTGCTTTATCAGTATTAAATGTTTTGTGCACTTCACTGTGTAATATATTTAAAATAAATTTAACACAGAGTATAATATAAAAAATCGAAAACGCACTAGGTGAAAGTGACGCATCGCGTGTAAAATATCCTAAAATTTTCCCACTTGCTGTGTAGGCTTAGGAACAATTTTTAAATTTGTGAGAACTTAATTCAAATAAATATAATACTTTCTCAAATTTCCTTCTTATTTAGAATTTCGTTATAGTATCCATATTTTTGTTTCAATTTAAAATTCAAATTTTATTTCCCGTGTTTAATATACCTTCTGAGGTAACTTAATTTGTTAAAATTACTAATTGAAATAAAGCTGTAAACTGCAAATTTAAAACAAAACTTATGTTAATTTTTATAGAAGTTTCTGATATGCATTTTAATAAAATAAAATAATAAGGTATTTTTAAATTGTGTGATACCGAAAAAATTTATAGTGGAATATTAAATGTTATATGTAAATTTAAAGTAAATTATAGTGAAAAGTATAAGCAGTTAAAATTTCTTTAAAAATTTTCTTTATCAACCAAAATAATGTATTCAAATTTTATATTGATTATACACAACTAAGCCGTAATTGGTGTATTAGCATGACAAACTTGACTAGAAATAAAAAGTTTTACCTCGTAATTATCCATTGAAGTCGATTATGTTTAAATTTTAAAAGAATGATTTTAATAATGCGTGTTAGTTGTTTTTTACATTCTAAAAAACATAAATCATAAATTTAATTTTTTATATTCACTTTTAAAATTGACCTCAAAGTTATTTTGAAAAGTATACATCGATGCTTTCAGCAAAGTAATCAATGATCAAATTTGAGCCAAATGCCAAATTGCATCGACTTTTGGGAATATTACAACAACATGTATAATATTTCTTCAGCACTTAGACATTTCATAACGAACACACAAGGTTAAAACAATAATAATTAATTAAAAACCGACGAGCATATCCCCAAGCAGAGACTCTAGATGATCGCTAAAATATACAGAATTTCCGTTAGCGTAACTTGCAAGTACATACATACGGATCCTATACGCTAGTGCACTATTTATATGATTATGAGAACGTAAATGTATAAAATGTAGATACAATAATAATAAAACTATAAATGTCAAAGTATTTACTGCCGACGTCTTACCCAGCAATCCCGTTAACCTTTTATTGTAATATGGATTTTAATTTTGAAGTTCAAGGTTAGAACAGATTTAAAGATTGTACTGATATTCTTCTACTAATTACAAGTAAAATTGTCAACATTTATATTAATATATACAATAATTACTATCCAATCTCGATCGACCGCCTGCCTGTTCGATATTAATAAAACTCTATATAATACCTCCAACATGAATTTATAAAACCAGAAACTATTGTTTCACTATTGTAATCCGATAAAGCTATTTCTACTCCTAGGTCCTGATTATTACATTTTAAAACCAGTACCACAATCAGATTATTCTACAAAAATTCGAATTTTTATTAATAGTTCAATATGAGTAAGAATTAAAAATTTTGAATTGCATCATATTAACTAAGGTTTCAACATCAAGTAATAATCCCAACGTAAAAACTATCGTTTAACCACTTTATGATTTAAAGTCATTTAAATAACTGATGCATGTTGTTTATGCTTGAAACTTCGTTGTTTTCTGTTTGTTTACGATTAGGAAATCAACATATTGCACGTAAGCAGCGCGTCTTTGGAGCTTTGTTTCATTTTTCAGATTTATTAACTTTTTACACTTGTCCTGGTTGAATTCAAAGATCTACGTTATGATGCTCTCGTGATGGCTCTCATTTGAACTCTTCAATTTGTAAATTGGGCAACTCTTTAATTTTCTAGATCCCGACAATCTTTGCTGATTAGCTCAGAAATGATTACCTTTAGAATTCGAATAAAAAAATTAAAACTTAAAATTTAACCATAATATACAACAAAATATTGTTAGAAAGCAAATAATACTCGTACGTGAAAAACTACAGAACAAGCTATATAATTTGGCAGGAGTAAGAAATACCATGATTTATAATCCTAAATTCTACAAAATTATAGTCCTGCTAAATAAAAGCAGGACGATCCCCTTTTATTCTGTTTGGTATTAAATTATTCTTCATAAACTATTTAAAATATTAGTTACCATCTTTGATTTTATAGAAAATAACAAATATTAACAAAATATGTTTAGCTCATAATAAACAAATAAGTGTAAATAATAAAATAATAAATAAAAAGTGTAAATAATTTTGAATTTTCAACCTCAAGTTTCTATCATCGAATGAAGAACTAGCAACAAAAAAATTATACATTTAACAAATTTTACAGGATGATCACCTATTTTATTTCTATTCTGATATAAGTAGGTATATAAAAAAACTATTATACATAATTACATTATACATTCCTTACATTTATAATTTTTTGTTGAAATTTTTTCATTCGACATTGATTCGTTAGAATTATGTATATATTTATAGGGCACTACATTTGTAAATATTCAAAATTATTTGCAAATAATAAATTTATTTGATACAAATTTAACCAATATGGGAAAAAAAATTCTTGTTTCAGAAGAAAACCTAAAAATGCACTCGGCTTTGCCTCGCTCGGAATCGCGCAGTCTAAAAATGCGTTTTTGTCTACTTACGCTATTTATTATTCCTTTGTAAGACATTGCAAAAAGTTGAAATTATAAAACTCAACTTGATATCATTTATATACAAACACAAAAAATTTAGTTTTTTGCAAAAGCTTGTGTTATTTCGTGAAATCTTTACAAAGAAAAAGTCTTGCTCTGTTATTTTTTTTAATTTAAATAAAAAACCGAAAAGTCACGTCAAGAGGATTATGTTTTATCAAAAATTTGAAGTAGAAGTTGAATATAAAATGAACTTTGAAGTGTAGTATGGAAGAGAGACGGAACAAGACTATGTGGCCTAAATTACATATTATGATAGAGTAAATTAATTACAATAAGTAAAATAAACTAATAAAATAAAAAATAAATAAATGAAAAAAGGCGCCCGGGTTCATCCATACACGGTTTGTACATCTGCTTATATAACGGACTTGCATAAAAACCTAGTTTTGTGTAATACACAGTAAAAAACAGTTATTGGATTATACGGGCCACCACATCTAGTACTAGTTAAATAGATTGTATAACAATATCTAAATTTATGTTGATTTACAAAAATGATGTAGTTAGTATAAAAACACCTTCACTTAAGATCAAAATTTATTAAGTATTATGTTTAACTGATACAGACTTTTGTAACTACTAGAGGTTGTGGCCCGTGTAACCCAACAACTGTTGTTAAATTCACAACAAATTTTTTACTGTATGAAAGTAATATATAGCGAAATGAAATTGGCTATATTGACATAAAAGATAGCACAAGCTGCGGTAAACAATGTAAAACAAAGTCAAATGAGAAAAAGTTACGAAGAACATATCTGTGGCTAAAAGGTAAAAGGGGATAAGTCAAAACAGTCAACTTTACAGGAGACACAAATAAGTGTTTTTTAAGAAGTAAGTTAAAGACATCCTTAAAATTTAATTTGCGTTGTAACAGAATTAGAAAATAAACATTTTGCCAAAAATATACACTAAGCTTTTTGAGCAGTTTTTAAATAATTCTAATACAAAAAAACTTACCCCCTATGTAGTGTGAAAAAGTGACTCTGCATTATTCGGCAAAAGGGGATATGTCAACTTATTCTGTTTTGACTTTTGTATTTTTTGTATTATCTAACCGATTTGTATTATGCTAAAAGTGGAATAAGTGGACTTATATAAAATTATTAAATTTTATTCTTTTCACAAAAATCGCTAAATTTTCAAATTAACAAATCAATAAAATAAAATACATAGGTAACAATAAAGCCAAAAAGGGATATGTCCACTTACACCTTTTTTGCTATGAAGTAATTTTCATTTGTCATTTGTCAACTGGGATATATCTACTTATACCGTTTTGTTAAAATAAAGTAAAAGGTTTTAAAAATAAATGTGGTTTTTACCCGGATAAGTAAACTTGTCCCCTTTATAAAGTGGTCTATAAAATGATTGTTATTAACCTTAGATACATATCTTTTGGTAACATTTTGTACTAGGTTATGACAATTTCGGGACTACAAAAAAAATGCAACTGGGGATAAGTTGACTTATCCCCTTTTACCTTTTAGCCACAGATATATAAATATATGAAATTAAAAACGGAAGTACCTTTTCGAGAAGGAAGAGAAATTAAGCATAAACTGACATATCAAGAATTCTGGTGTACATCTAAGAATCTAGTAAGTCGAGTTACTAAAACTTTACTTAATGACTAATTACTATATTATTTTTTATAATTATTTCACTAATTTTGTTGATTTAAAATATACATAATATATAAGTATTATAATCATCTTTCGCATCTTCACTTCAGTCACGGATATAATATTACGAATAACTAATTTTTAGTAACTCGACTTGCTATGTTCTTTAAAGTGTACTGTCTGAATTTTACATTTGAAATCACCCGTCCTCCTGGACTTTTCTTACCCTGGAGTTACAGCGTATTGATTGGTTAATAAAATTGGAGTTTAACGTTACTATCTCCCAACATCTGAAAGAGTTAACAAGATGAATTGTTTACGAAACTTCTAGTTAACTAGAAAACTGTCTCAGTTAGAACCCATAATCAGGTGTTTTAAGAAAAAAACTTGTGTTTTGATATGCCAAAAAGTTGAGTTTCATTGGTTACTACAGACATTTTCGAATGAAACAATTTTTCTATAAATACCTATTTGTAGATCAATAGAGTGTTTGTTTCCATATCCATTTAGCAGATGTTTCTTTGGTGGTCTGGTAATTATGTTCCACCAGAGATAAAAAAAAGTAGATGATTTGTATTGTATTACTGTATTGTATACGTATTAATCAATAAATGTGATCAAGAAAATGCTAAACATACTACTTATCACAAACAAAACAAAAAACATGATTTAAAATGACAACAATTAAAATTCAAGATAAAACATATTAAATTTCATAAAATAAACAAATAAATAAATATGAAACAAAAAAAACTTTGGGACTAATTATCTTGAAAACATTTCGCTTTAAGATCATAGTGTTTTCACATTAGCATACTCAGGAAATTGTGCTTTATTAAAATCCGTAAAGAAAAATATAGATTGCCATTTAAAATAATTAACAATTACGTTACAACTAAAAAGCAAAACACGATAAAAATATGTCAATAAAAGAAATAAGTAAAATTTTAATAAATAAAGTTGATGTGTCCTAACACTTTGTGAGAAAATTTCTCTAGAAAAATTTTTGGAATGAGTGAATCATCAAAAACTCATGTCAATGATTTTGTCAAGTTAAAAAAATATTTCTTTTTATCTAATCTGTTACCAAATCATAAGTCCCAATTTACCCTATTAACTTTTAGAAATTGTTAATGTCTAATTAACAATGGTGAATACCAAAGGATTATGTAATCGCGTGAAACATATTATTTATATCAAACGATCATCATCTGATGATGCTATAGTATGGTAGAAACGTTTGCTATATTTTTAATACTTACAGTATGTTTTATATAATATGATAACTTTAGTGTGTATTTTTTGGGTTTTCTAAAATATTGATATGATGGTTATTATAGAATTAGCTTACTGTTAATGACTCGACTGAGATTAGTGAATGTTAGTGAAGTTATTTTTGTAAATTTACCTACAGTATGTGATTATAAATTCTAACTTGGTATAATTATATCACTAAATGTTTCAGTCAAGTAGCTTGAATAATAGCTAACTCAACATAAAACCATTAACTATTAAGAACTAAAGAAAGTTGCTCCGTTGTTTGTAAAGCATTTTTCTTAAATTTAAAATTTTAATGCAAAGATAATATATTGATTTTAATTTTTAATTGCGTCGCACAGTGGTTTAAAGTAGACATTGACAAAAATAGGATTTTGACTGTTTTACATTCTAAAATTTGTAGTGGATTTAAAGTTAACCCTAATTAATATTGATTAGATTGTTATTTACACTAAAGAAGAGTTTGAATTAATTTATTATTTTGAATTATAAATAATTTATATAGGATTAACTATTCACATGTTAATTTTCTAAGAAAAGGGAGTTGTCGATTTGTGTTAGTTAATTTAGAATAAGTGTGATTGTGTAAGAAACTTTAAAATATTTAATAGGTACTACAGAAATTGTAAAACAGTGTAATTTATTTTTATTTGAAAAATTAATTATAAATTGTCACAATGTAATAATAGTTTTAAGAATATAATAGTTTAGGGTATTTAAATATTTAATAATAATATATTTTTTATTAACTCTCAGAATTTTGCATTTCTTAAAAAGCACTCTTTGGTGTTTAGAATTTCTTTAATATTTAAAAAGAAATGTTAACAAATATTTGATGTTGGTTTAGAAATTTATACATTTTTATTTTCATTTTATTAGCTACGAATGTTACTATATTGATTTTTCTTTTGGTACTTAACTCGTATTTTAAATAATTAGACTATATTCAATTTGAATGACGCGTTTTGTTGCATTTTAAACTTTAAAATAACTTTAAATATAAACTTTTCGTTTCATATATGTTTGTGGGAAATAAAATAATTAACATAAATAAAATTGAAACTTTGCAAAGCTGAGGTTAAGTAAAATCTTATCAATTATTTGCACTATTGTTTTTGTCACCAAATATATTTACAGTGATATTTTGTACAATTTTTTCGGAGGTTCAGAAAAAGAAAATTTAAATATTTGTTGGTATGTAGCTGCAAAATTTAAATTTAAAATTTTTATTTGACATAAATATAGAATGCCATGGTAGGTAAAATTAGGTTTAATATTACCAGTTCAAGGAAGCATTGTGGTATTATTATTACGAAAGTATAATTTCTGGTTATCAAAACTTCTAGCGGTTAAGTCAAGTTTTTTTGTAAATTTCATATTATTGAAATGGCAATTCCGTGAAAATCATGAAATCCATGAAAATTCCCATGGCCAAAGTTATAAGGCTTACGTCTGATAAACTTCAGTTTGTCCAGGTAAAACAACATTATCCATTTCGGTTGTTTTACGCCTTCAAACGAACAACACATTCATGCTTTTTAAGAATCAGTTTAAATAAAGGAAAATGCAAGTGCTTAACGAATATTCTGACGAATAAACGCCATTGAAAAATAACTTCAAATTTCATGGTCAAAACTCAATATAGAATGGAAAATTAAAAATCCGTAACAGAATAGAAAACTTGAAAAGCTCGTTTGAATATTTTTAGGTTGTTTGGACTAAAAATATTAGATTCTTTAAAATTACTTCAATAAGAATAGAAAGTATCGATTTTGATGATTTAAATTCACAATTATATTAATAAAACAGAAAGGAATTTTAAATTGATTTGAAATAAGAATTTTAAAATTACAAAGAAAACTTTTACCACGCTAGTTGGATAAAAATGCATTTTTAAATTGTAAAAAGAGATAAATGCATTTGCTCGAAGCTACATATTTTTTGTATAACTGTATTGATGATAACTTAATTCTAAAGCGACTGAAGAAAACAATTTAAAGTAGTTTAAAAGTTGTTACATTGCAAAACACAAAAGTATTAAACTTTGAAATTTAATTTAACAATTAATTAGTTATACAAAAGGGAGGTATTAGAAACAAAGATTTATTCTAGCAAAGTTATATTACTTTTAATATTATTTTAATTATTAAAATATTTAAACCGTTAAAAGTTAAGATTTATTTAAAAAAAAATGAATTCCAAACGTTTGAACTATAAAACATTTTTTTAAATATTAGAAAAAGCAATTCTGGAACATTAACGTGATATATAGAAGAACATAACTTAGTTTCCTAAGTTGGTAACAGCAATAGGCGGATTTATAAAACGAATAAAAAATATGCACTACAGAATTCGCATTTTCAAAAGCCGTATTATTTTTATTGTTCGACTACCAATTTGATAAATTTTATATAAAACATTAATTTAAATTATTATGTGGGAAATCGATAGAAAAATTGTAAGGTATATCTAAATCATTGATTTTCTAAATGGACCTACTCAATAATTTATTGCTCAAGTTACGATAATAACGTGATTGAAAGGCAACGTACAATTGTTATTCGTTTTTAGATATCGAATTCTATACCGCACTGTAGAGAAATTATGAGTTTGAATTACCTTGTGAATGTTCATTTTTGAAAGTTTATAATTTAATTCAACATTGTAAATATTTTTGCTTGTTTACAACCAATTTTTAGTTTGGTTTATTAATAATTTTTTTTTATTTTAAGAGAATAAACGCTGAATTACGAAATGATATAGTCGATTTACTCTACACGATAAAACACTTGATATTACATCATTACGAGTAAAGATTTCGCCGAGAACAGAATTTGAAGTCAATTGAAGAAATATATTTTATTTCTTGCAATGTTTCAATTATGTGTGCTATTGTCATTTATATACACATACATTTTTTGGAATTTCCTAAATCTAAAAGGGTTCAAATTTACAGGAAAGTAATAAACAGGTTTGTTAAAAATGTAATTATGCATTCTCGCATTACTTATATTTTATGTTGTAAACACATTTGGATCAAATTAGCGCTCCTTTTCAGACCTATAAAATATCCGATATTGTAGCACAAACAACAAATTGTGTGCATTTAATAGGCTGCTTAAAAGTTTTGTCATTTTCATACAAAGGGAATTGTAATGCCACCAATAAAGTAGTCTCATGTTGATATGTTGATAGTTCTAGATTTTTAATTTATAAAAATTTCAAAATATTGAAAAATCTAAATTGTTGAATTCCTGACAATTTTAAAATTTTGCTGAAAAATATAATATTGCATTTTAGAAAAAAAAATATAATTGCTAAGATCGATATGAGAGACCTACTGTTTGGGTGCGTTGGAGCGGCTGCGCCCAGCACCAATAACATATTCAAAATGTAATAATTATTATGTAGCGGCTTGAACAATGTCTCCATTTTAACCAGTTTTTTTTTAGCTTTTATTAAGCGCTTAATTTTAACAGTAACTAAAGAGCAAATAACGGGTACTGTGTACTTGACTTCAAAAGCAAGAAAAATCATTTTTGAATGCAAAAGTAGTATTTGATTATTTTGAATTACACAATGTTTAAAATCT
Organism: Cantharis rufa; assembly: GCA_947369205.1. Classification (NCBI taxonomy): domain Eukaryota; kingdom Metazoa; phylum Arthropoda; class Insecta; order Coleoptera; family Cantharidae; genus Cantharis; species Cantharis rufa. The sequence goes on along the minus strand of OX376309.1, from coordinate 13,596,078 downwards.
TCAATATTAATATTTGTTAACTTATGGTTAAGGATATGAACATTTTATAAACAAAAACTAATGTTTGGTTCACGAAAATCACACAAAAACAACAAAAATAATTTGCTAAAATTACTCAAGTCGTGAGCAAACTAGCGAAAGTGTTAAAAACAAGTAATAATTTAACTAATTACTTCTATGAATCTAAGTAAGTATGAATAAGATACAATTATTGTAAAGCCAGTCACATGTCACAATAACACTAGATATACATATAGCAAACAGTACACTACTAAAATTTGATTATCTTTTAAAAATAAGAATTTTTGGAAGTATTAATAAGAATCTATGTTTAAATAAAGCGCTGAGATGAACTGCAAAATTTTCAATTCTTAGCAGTGATTTTAGTTATTTAGCATAATATATGCTACACCGTGCAACGAAGGGCTAACAAACTTTATCTTAGGCCTATAAGTTTTTTACACAAAAAGTATTTATATACTTTGTATTTCAATATATTGCATTGTTGCAATAAATGCACTGGTAAGTAATGGTGTAAACGTTCCTACATGGGGTGTACTTGGGAAATATTCGTGCTTGGCTAAACTTGTCCAGCGTTTGTTTGCTGGTGTCTAGTTACCAATATGAATATTGTATGTTAATTACCACTATAATTGCTAGTTTAATCGTTGTAATTACCTCTTTTTGCTTTAATACCCTACAAATAATTTGTGAAAAATATCTGCCTAGCTAAACACGCTAAAATAATTTTGTAAGTGGCTTAATGTATTTGTTGAGTGGGATATTTTTCTATAGAATGAACATCATGAAGAAATCAATTAATCAACTATTATGTAATCGTTTAGAAAATGAAGTTTTACTTGTGGCTTGTGTGATAATGCGATAATTTCATGGTTAAATAGTCACGTAAGGGTTAATTGGGTAAAAATACCAATACAATAGATGTACTAAGTACATATTTTGGAAATAACGTAAAATTGCTGATTAAGTTACATTAAAAAAAAAAAATAAAAACTGAGTTGAAATTATTTTACAAAAATTTCTGTTTATTTTATATTTGAATAGGTAAATATTATGGAAATTATTTTATAAATGTTGTTTGAAAATTTAGAATTAAATTAAAAAGTAACTTTGACGTTTCCTGCCTTAAGAAGCAATCAATAAACTTATAATTTTTAAGTTATTTTTAAAGTATTTAAATTTATTTATAATATCAAATATTTATGGTTGCTGATGAATAAAAATGGAATAAAATTTTAAATTGTAATTAAACATTATAGGAAAACCAAATTGATTGACTTTTATGTGGGAAAATAAACGATCGTTTAGTAGAACAATTTGTCGTATTACAATAAATTAAAATGTCCGTGGATAAGCATCTAATTTATTTAAATAAAATAGCGCAAACTAGTTTATATTCAAAGGAAATTTAGATATTAAAAGCTCGTAACGTATCCTATCTGAAAATTTATGATTTTTTTTTTAAATGAAGTTTGAAGGTAATAAATTACATAATTATTGTAAGTGTCGCATAGTATATAAGTAAGATTAACATTTGTTGGTATTTGCTTTTTCGGTTGTAAAATATAATAAACAGATCCATCATTTAGCTCATTGCAAAGCTTTGTACTAATTTGAAAAGCATTATATCGTCACAATAACCAAGTAGCACAATAATTGCATTAAAAAATAAACTGCTTGAAATATTGTTAGAATTGATATTAATTAATGATATGATAAATGTGAAAATTTGAAACTCAATTTTAAACCCAACATTTTTAAAAAGTTAGGTAAGTGGTTAGATCATTTTGCTTAGTTTGCAATTTATGATAATTTACGCTGGATCAACGTAAATTACTACAGGTATAAAAGCCCGAGAAGCGCTGGTCATAATTAACAAAGTCCAAATTTATAAAACTTGAACATTTCGTAGTTTAAAAATTCAAATTTAAAACCAATTACTTCCTTAATTATCGTTAAAAGTACTTAAGTGTGGAAAAAACTTAAAAGATTAAATCAATTTGTTTGGGAGCATACTATATTTTAGTGCTGACGAAAATGTGCAAGAAATTGAATAATTCAAAATAGTAAATGATCGACTATGGAAGCAAATAAAAAATTAAATTCAAGTTAAGTTTAATGTTGAAAGAATTCAATTGTGTTAAAGTTTCTGTATAAATAAAATTTTAGAACCTTCTTTAAATTACAGTTCTCCTCTGATCCAATGCTATGTAAATTGTAAAAGTTAAAAAAACTAATATTTTATCAGACTTAGTTCAACCACATTAATCATTTACCGAGCAATGAAAAAGTGAAAACGGAAGATGTATAATGCAATACACATTTTGCGATTTCGGCAAAGAAACTTTCTATATATTTAAATAAATTTCAGAAATTATAAAACCGTCGAATCAATTTGAAGTAAAATATTATTTTTCTTTACTTATAATAATAAAATAAAATTTTCCTAAAATTTGAAAGTTTTTTTATGACCTTTTAACATTTTAAACGATCAGGGAATTTTAACGTATGTGACATCCTATATAATAAATTATTATACCTTTTAAAGATATACACAAATTTTGTAGTAGAGGATATGTAATCTAAAGTGATACATTCACTTGAACCGTCAATTACCTTTTAGGTTTTTCTGTCGGCATTCCGTTTTTATCAAATGTCCGAAAAAGAAAATTGAATTATTTCAAATAATAATTATTGTAGTGTCGTCTTAGATTGAATGAAAATTTTAGTCTAAATATAATACTTTATATATAATTTGATAAATATGAGGAACTCGTTTTAGAAGTTAATGAGCTGTGTGCTAACACTTGTCAGCACTTGCCCTATTCGCTGGCATGATCTGCATCAATGATTCATTGCTCGTCACTTGGTGTGACGTACTACGGGTTACGCTGAGAAGTTGTGTACTATAACGAGGAATTCTACTCCATTTTGCAGTCATTTAAGATGCACGAGTTTTATCGATGTTTGACATTATCAAACTCTCCGAGGGTTACTCACTTAGATAATCTATAAACCTGATAAATATCATTCGTGCAGGGGAATTATTTGCAACTTATAGTTGCTTCTAAAAGAGGTAATGCTATACTAACCAAATGGATAAAATTCTAGTGATTAATGGCAACTAAATGGTCAGTTCGTGTAGAAAAAAAGATGAGAAACGATTGGACCATTACAGACTGGTTGCGTAATTGTGATCGATGAGGGTCTCACCTGGGTGGTCGACAGAAGTGGCGGTCGAGGTGCTAGGGATGGTGGGCAGCGGTGGCGGGTACTCTGGATCACAACACTCTCTTTCCGGAAACTCGCTGGCGGCTACCCAGCTCACCGCGGCGAGCAGATACAGAAGAGACCAAACACCGTACATACCATCCGCAGATGGTTACCTGTTTACATTGCAGCGAAAACCCACAAACTTTTACACTCCGGTAATGTTACTTTCACACATGTTTTTCGAAATAATCAGATTTACTCTAACAATAATTCGTTCGACTCGTAGTAACGTACATGTGCTAGTAACTTTCTAACAGCAGCAATATACCGTCACTTTTCAAAGGCGAATAAGCAGTGCGCCACGACGCCACGAGGTCTGCCGCGCCGCCCCCGAGCCAACAGCGTCCGCGCACCCTCGTTCAAACCACTACTACTCTTTACTATACCATAGCTACTTTTAAATCTAGGGTGATCTCAAAGAATAAATTTTGAGTTACACTTCAGTACACGCATCTTAACAAAACTTTATTATTACAAAATTGACTCGAGAGCCTTCGTAATTATATGCAGTAAGAACTGGTAAAGGCCATAATTAAAAACCATGCTTCCTCGTTAACACAAGCAATAACATTTTCGTGTTGTTACATTAACACCTGAAATTTGAGCACTTTTAAAAATTGCAATCAAAATAAAATCACTTAAATATCTTTTCAATCTACCCTATCGACCTTACTACTTGAAGGTTATCTATAAAAGTGTTACAATCAATAAATTTCATCAGAAAGGTAAGTAATATAACGCAATTTTTGGTAGTTGCACTTGGATTCGATAAAGTAGAACGTAATAAATGACCAATCTTAGGTAGCCACATAAATAAATTGAACAAATGGATGTCGGTGATTAAATTGTGACTAGCATTTTGCCTCCGAACTTCCGTTGTTGTTGACTGATAGATGCTGGAAAACCGTCGTAACTAACCGTCCTATAATGTATTTTTAATCAACCGATATTTTCAATTGTTAATTATTTTGTTTTATGATTGTTTATTTTTTTCCACACAATATCCTTCTTACTTTGTAAAGTGGCACTTACCGAAGTTAATGAAATATATTTGTTCATGTGTGCAAATTTAAATCTTTCTTATACCGAAGTGTAACATACGACTCGTACTAAATTTTCAACAAAATTTGCAAACGGCTTTAGCAATTCAGAGATAAATTCGGTCGAGCTCTCGAGATTTAACTAACATGATGTTACTCTTGTATTTCAATATTATTTATTTATACATTTACTACGGAGAAACTAATATTCACTTGAGGTAGTTATTATTTACTCTTTAATAATTGAACTATTTATTTAGAAATTACATTTAACAATGACTAAGTAATTACATTTTTGCAAAAATAAATATTATTTTATATTAAATAAAAATTGACATTTAAAATAATTGAGTTGCGATTTTATTTATTATGCTGCTATTTCATTTATTTTTGTGCTTTATATTATTATTACAAACATCTTCTCACTACCATTTCGTTAATGCTTAAAGAGAACTTAGCGTATTATAAATTTATGCAATGTTTATTTAATGATTTCTCTAGTTTCCTTTTGTTCTTTCTTTTCAATTAAATATTGTTTTGTTTATAAATGTGGTTACTTTACAAAAGAGAGCTTCTGCTATTAACTTTCGTTTTACCTTTTTAGCGTCCTTCTATATTAATTTTCCTTCGTGGTAGCTCATCTTCCTTAATTTCTCCGGTTTTATAACATAATACTGATCTTCCAACCATTATTTTAATAGTCCAATGTAAACAAACAAACACAATTTGTGATACTAACTTAAGGTACCAGACTTAACCGATTAAATTTTTTTAAATAATTATTAATTATTTCAATTTGCAATAATTACATTTACTTAACCATAAATAATATATTATTATAATTTAAGCGATTAATTCCTTTTCGGGTGGTGAACCTTATTATTATTAGCTACATATATTCGTATTTTATAAATATATTCGAAAAATATAAAATCTCTTTCTATTGTATACAGAGTGATCTACATATAATAATTATTTTTATTATAACCGAACCAATTTGAGATTTTAACTTTGTTCTTTTATTAATAACCCATTCGTAACAGAAAACTGGTATAAATTTACCTTTAAACCTTAAACATTTTGTACAATTTACAAAAATTAAAATATTTCGTATTTTTCATGAATATAATTAAAAGATAACGTTTTTATTAACTTTTTGATAATAATTTCCTTGAGACTAAGCTACTCCCATTCCTGCTTAGTTTATTTTTATGCCATCTGCTTATTCTATTTTTTTTTCTTAATTTTCTATCCCTTTATATTCATTGTTTTGCTTTTTTTCTTAGTTTTATTTGTAGTTTGTTCAATTGTGTTCTGTGTTCAATCTGTGTTCCATCTGATTGAACTTTTTATGCAAATGAAGAGTTAAACTAAGTAATTTAATGCAAAAATGTGACATAAATATACCAAGCTTTTTTTTTTCAAATATCAATTAATATTAGCATCTGGTTAATGATATCAGAATTATTATTAAAATTTTAGATTTTCTTTTTTCAAAAAAAAAATAGTTTCGAGTCGCTTTCTAGTTCTCTAGTTTTATAAAATTCAAATAAAAATGTAAAAACTGTTACATCTTAAAAATTTGATGTTAAGAAAGGTTAGTTCATGATTGGCTTTCTAATGTGTCTTCAAACTACAAGCATTACTTACTATAAAGACCAAATTATGAAAATTCAGTTGTACAAAAATTTCATTAAAAGAAACACGAAGAAACAATTTTGTTTTCATTCGTCAATTTAAAAGGGGCACAGGGCGTTTTAGGTGAAAACTTTATAATGAACCCATGGGGATATTTTTACATTGTATACCCGCTTCTGAGATATTGCAGCTATTTGTAAGACATCCTGTATTTCTTTGTAATCCACAAGAGACTTCTTTATGATATCTATAAGCTGTGGGCAACTTATTCGGCGGTGTGTTATGAAGAACTTCCTCTATGTACTACTTATGAATAGAGAAATAGAAAACCTTATAAATTTAAGAACACAAAAACATTTAATTTTCCGCAAGTTTTTTACAGCGACTCTTTATTGCTTTAACGACTTTTACAAACAATATTAACTGAGCGCTTTCGAACAAAATGGTCATAAAGCTAAATTCAATTATAAATGCATTTCTATAAGTTACTTTAAGCCATTATCATTTACAATTAAAATTACTTATACTGCGATAATTATGCAGTTACAAAACTATTATTTGGTCTTGAAATTATTTGAAATTATTATGTGCATTATTTTAAATCCACCTCTGTTTAAATTTTTAATTGCATTATATTTTTTAAATGTTTTTATCAACCTATAGGTGATATTTTGGGGGTGGATTTAAATTTTGGTAATATTTTTCTGTAATCTCTCAATTCCAAACCCAATTTCTTGTGTTTAATTAAATATTTTAGTTTTTTGTTTGACACTTCAGACAGTTTAGGTCTGTAAAGCTATTTTTAAGAATTTTTCAATTATAACCTGTCAAAATTGGCCAATTAATATCATTTTCGGCGTGCAAGCCAATTTTGCTGTTGTTTTTGAACATAGCTCAAGGTATCAGTTTTTTTCTCTCTAATCGGCACATTGTGCGATTATTTGCCAAAAGAGGTTACCAGCCCACTCTATGTACTTTTGTTGAGTCCGTCAGCTGCGTTGGGCGTATCCAAAGTGTTATCATCTCCATATCTGGAAGTGGCGCGAGTTCAACCTGCGGAACGGAGATTTTACTTTGGATCGTGGTATTCAGTACCCGTTCGATATTGAAGATTCTTCCTCTCTGTTCCGTTTTTTTGATGGCGACAAAAAAAGGCATAGGACAGCGAGCGGCCTCTGCCGTGTCTAGTGAAAGTCTCGTACTGGAAGGTGTGGTTTTTCCAAGTTATTACATTATACTCTTGGGGTTGAACGAATGGTTGGTATTAAGCTAGATGGTGGTGTCGTTGCTCTTTTGCCGATTTTCTTTTTTCTGTTTTTGGCACTCGATGTTTTGGTTGATTTCATGAGTTGCTGCAGCAACAGCAATGTTTTTGTTTGCTAGCGATCTTCACAATATTCACATATTGTCTTGTGAGTTTTTTGAATTTTTGTCATCATTACTTAGTGCTCATTGAGGAGCAGCTGATTTGTGGAAATTCGTTAGGCTTGTGATAAATTAGATTTCGAAGTCTATTGAATCTATGAAAAAATGTTTGCCTCTAGTTTTGATAATATTTTGGGCATCGCTTTTTCTTTCTTAATTCATTTCTTTCTTAAGAGGTCGTCTTCGGTGTTTGAAGATTATCGTCTTTGAATTCCATCTTGTATTGGATCGAATGAATTAATTTAATTAATTCTGTTGCAACTTAAAAAGACAGATTTACGTGCCGTGCGACTTTTTGATCAAAGCAGGTTTCTTTTCGATTTGTATAAATTTCCAACGTGTAGTAACCTTGTGCAAAATTGTTTTCACTGAAATGAACTTGTTCTCGGGTGGTAGTGAAATCAAGTTTTGGACCGGTGTTAATTGGGTCTTGGCTCAGAACAAGTTTCTTTTGCAGGCCCAAATTCTTTTCCCTTTCCCAGAGAGCAATTTAAGGTTTTTTTAAGCTTAAGCTACAAAAAGCTTACTATAAGCGTGCTAGTTGACGCTTGACAAGATTGCATTAAGCTTATCGTAGCCTTGTCGTGACAAGGCAAATGGCTTTTAAAAAGCTTGGAATTTGTAAGCTTGCCCCAACCTTGTCATATGTAACCTATTGTTACATGTATTAACTTATGGTTAATACGTAAAGCTTGTCATGGTAAGCCAATAACAAACCACAAGGCGTCATTTTGAAATGTTTGACTTGCCTTGTTTTTCGCTTTACGTGACAAGCTTGTCGCTGACAAGCCTGCGTAACAAGCGATGCATGTAAAGCTTGTCGGCTAAAGACTTGTAGTAAGCTTATCGTAAGGTTATTACGTAAAGCTTGTCATGGCAAGCCAACGACAAGCTTGTCGTAAGCTTACATGTTATCTAGGTTGTAGGAACATTACAAAATTCGTCTGTTCATTTTCGATTTCACTTATGAATTTACGGTATTCTAGCACATTTTTTATATCCGCTTCATCCGATTCTGGCTAATGGCGTTCCGCTTTGAGCAGTGGTGATTTTTATTACCGCAAGGCTAGATCTAAAACAGTGATGGCGAACCATTTTGAAGAATGGGTAAAATTTGTGTATTATTTATTGTTTTACTATTAGCCAGTATTGACCCTTTTGTTTGATTTTCACTTTTAAAATCCCCTAAAAATATCTACGGGGTTTCATTTTTGTTTTATAACTTTTAATTTTGTAAGTGAAAAGCAAAAAATTTAGGTCGACGTCAAAATATTAATATCAATGTGGAGATATCATGAATTACCGCAACAAGTAATACCTGCCAATTAGTAAAACACTGCGAGCTGGTACATCTCAAAGTAAACAAGTTTACGACCGAATGTCATAAGTTATACACAGATGCAGTAATTCGATAGAAAATCAGTTAGTTAATGTCCACTTGGAAATATTTATTTTTATAAATTCGACATTATAAATATATTATTTACATATTAATATTTTAATATTTTTAATTGTCTGTTTTTTCTTTTATGATATGAAAAATAAGTTCATAAAAATTTACTAGTTTGTCATTTAGAAAGCTTATTTATTTATTTATTCATTTAGTCATCTAGAAAGCAAAACCGTGGGTCAGTGTCTGACTCGCGGGTCATAGGTTTATTAGAACTTACATAGCAACCTTATTAGCGATCATGCCTTCTATTGGCATGTACATATAATTTCTTTGAAACCTGTGTGATTTTTATTTTAATAGTGATTGTTTTAATTGCATAAATTAAATTAAATATAAATTAATGACATTTATAAAACTCAACATGAGTTTGAATTGTTAAAATATAATAAATAAATACTTAAGTTTAAAAGTTACTTCAAAACTACATTAAATATTAATTTAAAATGATTTATATATAAAATTTTTTTGTACATAATACAATGTTAAATTCATGACGTTACGAAACATTATGATGTTTTATCAATCTTTATTATTAACAATCTTAAGCAAACTACAATACTATTTACTTTGTAAATAATCGTCTAAACGACGTTTCAAGTTGTATCTTTATTTTTTCATGATAACATTTTGAATAATAAATGTTTTGCTTAAATATTTATTTATTTACTTTTAAACCAATGAGTTTTTTATTTTTTTTTATTATTATCTTTTATCTTTTAATTATAAATATTTTAATAAACTTGTGAAATAATTCTTATTTCATAATGTAATATAATGTTACTAAAAAAACTACTCGGTAGAAAGTAATACAGGTACAGTTTACTAATTATTTTGATTTTATTGATTTTGCTTTTACCTCTGATTAACTTTAGTGGTTTGATAATAACTACGAAAAAACGTAATATTTGGAATAATTTGTTGTTAGGTATATTAAAATATATTAGGTATAAAGTTCTCTCAAATTGGTTTTTGTCCTGTGTCATAATAAGTATTAAATATTATATATATAGAGATGATTTCCAATCGACAAATAGAGGCCAAGCAGGTATAAATGCAATACTTGATATTCGGTTTGTTATTAATCAAGTTTAACAATTATTTCCTGTACATGTTCTTCAGTGAGTAGAAAATGGACATGTTTGAAATTTAAACTTCACAATATAATACTTGACAGTAAAATATTTCTCGTTAGCGATATTAAATTCATATTGCTATTTTCAAAAGCTAATAGACACTTAATGGATTTCAATTAACTAAACCAATTTCTGAAAGCTGATAAAATAGTAGATAATAGGAGAAAATTACAGCTTAAACCCAGAAAAAAATTTTATTGCAAAAAAATACTATGTAGATGATGTACATATGTACATATGTACATTATGTATTAATATATTGCAGTGTTTTAATTTCTCTCTTACATGATACTAAGTTTTCAAAAATACTTCAAATCTTGTTTTAACCCGAGAATGGTTTAAAGTTTATTTATATTATGATTTATAGATCTGAAAATAGTCCATTTAAACTGGTTGTATATTATAGTGTCTAAATATTGGCCAATTGGTATTGTAGCGTCCATCTTAATTAAAATCAAATTGGCACTACCATATTAGTTCGACAACTTGCCAGTAGTTCGAGACGTAATGAGTAGTCCTAATATAGAGTAGGCCAAATGTGTGTTCCCTGGTAACCCAAGATTTGTTATTATATACAGCAATAGATTCGTACCTCGATCGTAATTGTGAGCAGTGGTATAATATTTACCTATCCAAATAAATATTGTTAATTTGTTACTAAATATTGTTTATCGTTTATTGTTTATTGTTTATCGTTTATTGTTCGGCGTTCTCGTTTAGTCTTCTACCACCAACGAAGATTATATCATAGAACCCACAGTATCAATAAAAACCCATAACACTTCAAATTTGGTTTTGTAAATTTTATGTTATAGTTAATTTTACAACTAATAGTCTTGTTATAATTTAAAGTGAATTTTTTTTTATTTACGTTATTATTAATTTGGACTTCACAAATTTCTAGGAGCAATAACGGTGGAAGTTACATGTAATTAAACAATTTGCAAATTTTGCTGAAATTCAAAAAATTTGTAAAAGGTCAAATATTGTAGCCAATACCTCTTAATGGTTTTTGAATATTTGGAAAATACAAATATTTAACAAAATTGTAATATTGATCAACTTTAGTAGTACTTTTCTGATTTGATAAATATTTTTACCAAAATAGGCTGCTTTTGGGTACAAAATTTAATATTATATAATTTCGTTGAAAAACATAATCTAGTTTGTTTGTTTTGAAAAATATCTGTACATTTGGTAACGTAAAATTTCTAAATTTTCTTAGTCATATACTAGTGGCTGTGATAACGCACTTTACACAGTAAAAAATTTCTGCCGTGTAAAATGTGTAGTGTTGTTGGTAAATAATTTAGTGTACATTTTTACACTAACAGTGTTAATAAAATGTAAAGTAATGCTTAATTTACACTTTATTAACACTGTTAGTGTAAACATTTACACTAAAAGAGTGGACCTATATGAATACTAAGTTGTGTTCATATAGGTCCAATAGTGTAAAATATTTTTTACTGTGTAAAAAAGTATATTTCGTCGGCTTGGAGCAAAAACAAGATAACTCCAAAATGATAGTTTTGAGATAATGCGACTTAAATGTTGAGTTGACAATGTAAAAGTATACTAATTCAAAACTAAATATCTTAATAAAAATTTTATTAGTGTTAGTACAATTATCTGATTTTGCCAGAACGTAGTTGAGTATGATTCGTATCCAATCGTGTAGATAACTCATTTTGTCCAAAAATGGAGTTATCTTGTTTTTGCTCCAAGCCGACGATTTACTCTTTTAGAGCTCAATAATGTAGTTAAAACAGACTAGGGATCGAAAAACCGTTGTTGTATCACGTAACTGGTTACTCCGAATACTCTGCAAAGATCCAGATATAATTTGCTGTTTATAGAGTTTATAGGATACATCCCTCAACTCTCTTAGTAATTAATAATATAATATCATTAAGAGACATCTTTTACGCCTGTCCTATTGTATAAAAAAATTTACTAATTTGCAAAAATAAACATAATAAACAAACTGATAGTATATGAAGCAAACAACCAGCGTTAAAGAACTTGAAGAAACTTAATCTTTTTCAAATTGATTAAGATCTGATCATATCAGATAATGATTTGTAAATAACGAAACACGTGTACTCGATTATATCTTAACGTAATTTTATGTTGATTACTTTCCGATACAACCAATCTTCTACAATTTTTGGAATAATGTACAAACTTATTATTTACAAATTTGTGAATAGTTAATAATTATAATAATTGTAGGATGAAAGATAAGTAATATTTTTACTAGAAATATTATTTTAATTTAAATTTTAAATTAAAATAAAATAAGCTAAAGTAGCACATTGCACAATTAAAATTTTTCAACTTTTTATAATTATTGCCGCAATAACTCAAAGTATGCTGGATAATTTTTAATATCTAATTTTCTTAACATGTTAAATTAACATGACGTTTCATTATTTTTTAACCTGCTTTATAAACTTTTAATTTTTATGCTCTGCATAAATATATGCAAAATATGCAAAGTAAATTTTAAAAAGCATTTAATCAAAACATATATTAATTATTATAAAAAACTAAAAAGGGTGTTTTGTGTGTAAATAGCGTGTAACTGAAATTACAATATTATTAATTTTTTAAATATGTAGTATAAATAACGCCTATGCGATGTAACTTGAATGCAACTTAATATGTTTATATTAAATAGGAGGTCATTGCGGCCAAAGTGAATTAGTAAATTAGTGAATGCAGTGGAAATCGATTGATGTGCAATTCGATAACTCGTTACAGGGAGATAGAGAGACCGAGTTTTTTACCGGTATTTATTTTGGTTGGTAAAAAAGTCAACCAAACAGAGTTTTTTTTTTCGTTTGGCAAAAGATTACCAAGAAAGTGAGTGAAAGACTAACTTTTTAATTTTAAAGTACATATATATTAGTTAACCCTCTAGTGTTATATTTAATTTGTGAAATAAATAATATCAATTCAACTACCTATTTTTCACGTTGTCTCAATCCCAGTTAGGTTCCCAGGATTCGTCTGGATTCCACGTCAATCTCTAAGTGCTTGTTTATAGTTGTATACATTTAAACAGTAAGTATCAATAAATTACTGACTGGGAATTCTATCTGACGAGTTTATCACTAATGCACAAACAAAATAGGTTATTATACATATTATTAGAATATTTTAGCCAAATTGTAAGTATCGCAATACTTTATCAAAAATATACCTAATATTATCTGAGTGCGTGCTTAAGATGTTTTCAATATGTAATTATTTCTTAAATGTGTCAATTATTATTAAACCAATAAGATTCAATTGTACTACATTCAAGAAGATTCAATTCAGCAATGAATTAGTGGTCAATTGCTTGTCGACCTAAAATATTCTAAATTTAACTAATTTTACAATTCAAACGCGGCGTCTGTTGTTAACAACTCCTTTGAACTTTGTGAATCCTAATACTTGAAACAAAAATTTTATCAATTCGCTCCATATTTTATGTATTACTAAAAAATTGCAAGTTTGATAAAATTCCAGCAATGGATTACAATTCATTAAAAGCTAATAGTATGCACAATTAGCAATATCCAATGTTAAATTCGGAAAAAAATTTTATTTTGGCTTTCAATATATGTAATTAGTAGTATTTAAGTAGTAAGTAGGAAGTTAAGACAAACGCTAATAGTATTCTTAGAATTTTACCAATAAATAATTTTAGCTGTGAAATAGCTGTCAGCAGATGTGTTTATCATTTCGATTATAATAATATGCAAAATAGCTATTTATGAAATAAGTTGCAAAATGATCATGATTTTCGCACCAGACGTAAAGTTTGCCCAACGAGCGTAGCGAGTTGGGCATCACGTCGAGTGCGAAAATCAAGAATTTTGCAACGTATTTCATACAATATTTTTTATAATTTCATAAAAAAAACTCGAAAAAATAATTCAAAATTGTGACAGTTTATATAATTTCCTTTTGTATTAAATCTGTCGGTGTCAAAATAATTAAATAATTAAAAAATATCTAGTGATTTACTAGGGTTTACTAGACTGGTTGCTTAAGAAATTAAACAATTGATTGTCGTTGTTAGTAAATAATTGCTTTCCTAGTGCGAGCAATATTTGGTATAACTAGAAATATACGTAAAATATAGCTAAGATGAGTGACTCAGAAAGTATCCCATCAGACATAGAAGAAGCGGCAAGTAAAGCTATTTCAAATTTGATGCCGAAAAAATCAAAAGTAGTGTATGAACTTGCCTATAAACGCTTTCAAAAATGGTGTGAAATTAAAAGCGTTCAAACTGTGTCGGAAAAAGTTTTGTAAGCTTATTTTTCTGAAAAAGCGGAATCAAACAAACCTTCAACTTTGTGGAGTCAGTACTCGATGTTACGTACTACAATTTCTTTGGAAAAAAATTTGGACATAAGTAAATTTACCAACCTAATTGCATTTTTGAAAAGACAAGCTGAAGGCTATCGATCCAAAAAATTAAAAATTTTAACGATGGACGAAATAAAAAGATTTTTGACAGAAGCAGACGACCAAACATATTTAATTATGAAGGTAATTTGAACTCTGCGTTTTGCCACTAACAGTTGAACTAAATGTTAAAAATCTTTCAGGTCATATTAATCGTTGGAGTATTTGGTGCATGGCGCAGAGATGAATTACTTCGGATTGTACTTGAAGATATTGAGGATTTGGAAACTTTCATTAAAATAAACATACCTAATACTAAAAATAAAAATTCAAGAGAATTTACAATCACTGATGGAAATTTTGAGAAAATAAGTTTATTACAAATTTTTCGAAATTATTCTCGTCTCCGTCCACAACACACTAATCATCAGCGTTTCTTCATTGGATATAGAAGTGGCAAATGCATTATTCAACCGATCGAGATAAATACAATTAGTTGCATTCCAAAGAAAATTTAAGGGAAAAAATGTCAAAAAATTCCGAGTTTTATTTTTTTTATTTTTCTTGCCAACCCCGTATCTATTAAACGAAACCTCTTAGAAAAAACTAACGGCCCAAACCGGATAGGGAATTTAACGGGATACAACTTTAGCTTAATAATTTTTTTTGGGAAACCAACCGTTTTCACAGAAATTACGAAAATAATGAACAAGATGTAGGTTAAAAAAACTAAAGAAATTCACAAAATTTATTTTAATAAATTTTCAAAATGACCTCCCTCATTTTCAGCACACAGGCATGTTCTTTTCAAAAGGTGTTTCACTGTATTATTTGTAATGGTGCTTTTTTCGGTAAGTTCTGTTACACCTATCAGTATTCTTTCCATTAATTTATATTTTTTTAACCTACACCTTGTTCATTATTTTCGTGATTTCTGTGAAAACGGTCAGTTTCAAAAAAAAAAACTATTAAGCTAAAGTTGTAGCCCATTAAATTCCCTATACGGTTTGGGCCGTTAGTTATTTTCTAAGACGTTTCGTTTAAAAGATATGGGATTGGCACGAAAAGTAAAAAAAATAAAACTCGGAATTTTTTGACATTTTTTCCCTTAATTTAATTTATAACTCGAAATCTGTTGATTCTAGGCGATAAGGGGTTATAACACAATTTGTAGATATTAAAATTCTCTATAGAAAAGCTCTAATCCATTAAACCCAAAAAATCAAAAATATCGGTGCAAGGGCCGCTTGAAATCATAAATTGAAAAAATTGCTTTAAAGTGAGGTAACCCCCAAGGGTTTGGACAAATTTTATTTAAAAATATGTCTTAGAAAAGTGTCCTCTATCACCACCTAAGAGATTCTTCACGGTCACGGGGACACCCTGTATATGTACCTATGTATATACTCTATATAAAAAGTGACATTAGTTTTTCTTTAAGTAATTCATATCCGATTGGTTCATTTTAAGTTATCAGATTATAACAAATGCTATTTGTAATCGTATATATAATCGGTTAAGTAGATTTTCCGGTGCCACGTAGCTCTTTATCTTGTATATTATAATATCTAAAAGTTTGTATTTTATTCGCTGTGACACATTCACACAGTTAAATACATCTAACATTTCTGTAATTGGAGTATATTTATTACATTGTAAAATAGTTTCTATTGCATTGCTTTGCTTTAAATAAATTATGAACATGATAAATGATCAATAACCCATAGCTTGACAGCGCAATTACATTTTTATTTTTTAAAATGAATGACATGTTACGAAACGGGAGACCGCACTTCAATTAGTTCGGATCCAACCCCTAGGTTTTATCTACGGGCTATGCATCTAGCCAGGTTAGCACCCTACTAACACATAACCTTCCGCCAGTCACCCGGCATCCGCTTTTAAATGTACAGCTGTCGAACTACAGAATTCGAATTTTTAAGTTTTATAATTTTCATCAGTTAGTTTGATATCCACCTTCCAAAAACTACCATAGTTTAATTTTTCAGTACGAAAGCGCTTATTTAAAATTAGTATTGTTCGTTTCAGAATTTTGACACGAAATGTCTTAATCCGACCAGATAATGCTATGTTCCCATTTTCTGTTTTGACTTTAAGATGTCATTACTATCCTACCGTTAATAATTACCATAATTTGTGTAGGATTAATCTTGTCTTGCAGTTTATCTTTGCATTCTAGATTGACTAAACTCAAATATGTACGAAGACATCTCGAACCTCGTTGCAAGGATGAATTAACATCATATTGTAATAAAATAGTGAAGTGCGTTGCATTGCAGTTTGATTACATTAATTATTTTAAGATATTGCTTGTTTACAAAAGTTCATGTGAAATGCTCCAATTTCAAATTAATTTTATTGTTATTCCAATTTTGTAAAATATTTAAATTTAACTACAACACTGCTTATTCTTGTCTGAAGATGATATAATACGGAGCAAACGGACGTAATAATGATAACTTTCCATTAGTATCAAAACCATTTTAATTTTCAGTGAAGTTACTTTTGTAATATTATGATATTTTCTAACCAGGATTATAGTGCAGATATTGGAAAGAGAAAAGATTGTATCATTCTTTATAACTTTTAATTGAACAATTATTTTCTAAACGCATACTATGTAGTCCTAATATTTGATATAATTAATTTATATTTACAGAAGCTAAGGCATGTGTTGGCGTATCATATTTTTTATTGTATATGACTTGACAATTTAAGATTTAATTAAATTTCTTATCTCGTATATACGACCTGCCAGTTCATTAAAAATGTAATCATATACCCCATTGATAGGGTTGAAATACAATGCATTAATCGAAATTAGTTAGAAAGTTTCAGATTATGTTATTTATTTAATAAATTAGATACGTACGTAATTAGAATCTTTATATAAATTTTATTTAATTATAAAAGTAAAATAATATTTTTAAATAATTATTGCTTCTTGCTGAAAGGTGAATTCTATCAAGTAAACTATGAAGAAGTAAATAAGTCATAAATTTTTACTCAAGATAGCTTTAAAATTTATAAGTTTTGGGGTAAGCAAATTTAACAAAAATTTATTATTTTTAGTTGTCTAAAAGAAAGTAGTTTGTCTTAGATTAAAAAAGTTTTAAATATTCAAAAGCTTAAAAAGTTGTTTTTACAGAGTTTCACCTATAAAATTTAATTTGTGTGTAAGTTGCCTCTTGAATATATTGCGCTGAACCATAATACCGAACAAGGTTTAAAGTTTAAATTGTAAACTATTCAAAATTAGTCTAACAGTAAGAAATAATTATTTTCTTCCGGGAACAATAGTCAACATATTATCAGAAAAACTTTATTTAGCCACCCAGCTTTTAAATGCTTTAGAAAATTTGTAATATTTAATGTTAAATTAAAACTATAAGTATATTATATTCATATTTATATCGTTAGTTTCAGCGACGTTGTGTATATTGTAAACAAAATTTGTGTTTTTAAGATTACCACCTTAGTTATTCTTAAAGGTGTAAAATAATTAATGAACGACTTCCGTCAATGTTACTTAATTTGTTAGAACAGGTTTGGGCTGCCACTTTTTACTAGGAAGTTTTGCACCAGCATTGGTTTTTATTAAATTTTAAAATTGTTAGAATGCACCTTAAAGGTAGCCACACATTGCAGTTTTGTTCGACGAACAAGTCTATTCGACAAAAACGACGCAAAATTGAAGTGTGTGACAGGAAATCTGTCGTTTTGCTCGCGTACAAATCTGCTGGAGATATCAAATTCAGCCGTCAAAAATGTCCGTCCGGTTTGTTCGACAAACTTGCAAGTTGCAAAAAGTCCTAAACATGTGGGGTAAATGTTTTTTAAAAGCGATGACAATTTTAGCAGTAGCGTAGTGAATTACTCGTTAATCAAGATGTATCTGCACCAAACTAATAAAAAGTTTTTTCTTGTTTCTTTCAAATGAAAAAAAAAGATTTTCTTGTGTTTAGAAAATATAATCAAAAAAAGTGAATGAAAATGAGACAAAAGAGAGTGTATAGAAAATATGGATTTATTAAGGGCAGGCTACAGAAAGAAATTAAAGAAAATTAATGAAAAATTTAAGTTCTTCTAAAATATTGATGTGAGAAAACTGGCTTCCTTTTTCTTTTGTCCACTTTGTTCTTTTTGGTTTTATTTTTGATTTTATGGCTAATGCCGCCCGCCCCCACTGCACATAAATGTAAGGCCTTCATAAAAACTTCTGTCTTGATAACACCGTCGAACAAGAATGCACTCTGTGTCCAA
Source organism: Cantharis rufa (assembly GCA_947369205.1). Taxonomy (NCBI): domain Eukaryota; kingdom Metazoa; phylum Arthropoda; class Insecta; order Coleoptera; family Cantharidae; genus Cantharis; species Cantharis rufa. The sequence goes on along the minus strand of OX376309.1, from coordinate 13,577,404 downwards.
TTCACAGTTTGCGTTCTTGTTCGAACAAGTTTGGTCGTCGAACATACATACGATATTTAACAATCGAATGTTAAACAAAGCCGCAATAAGAAACCGCAATTTTATTTCAAATTTAAACCTGCAAGGGAATGGAATGAAGAGGTGCAAGAAGCCATGAGAAGAAGAAAATTGAGTCAGAACGAGTGGTTAAATAAAAAAGAATGGCACTTAGGATGCGAGAAACGGAAATTTTTTTAAAGAAAAAGAAATTTTTTACGAAAATATTCCTATTGTAGTAAATGTGCGTGATAACGACCATGCGCTTCGACCGCATCTTGCTTTAAAGTTTCTTTCAATTTATTTTAGCTTTTAAATTTATTAATCTAATGCAATTTTCTTCTAATTTTATAATTCAAACAAATTCCCTCTATTTTAAAACCATCCAATTAATTATTATTAAACCAAATTACATCCAAACATTCAAAATTACTTATCAATAACTTGCAAAAACTTTTTCTTCAAAACTCTTCCCAATTTGAAAAAAAAATTATTCAAATTATTAAATAAACTCTACTTACATCAAATAAACATGTTTATTAGCCAAAATATTAGCTGAGATGTAAATTACAAAATTTTTTTCATTGAAAAATATTTAAAAATGGCGGAACTAGAGCTATATTTTAGGAGCGCCTTTTTTGAGCATTAGTTGCAGTGGCCATCATAACTCAGAAACGGTTCATCTGAAATCGGAATGTGAAAAGATTTTATAAGTATATTGCATTGGCTTGGGCCTAAACGAAGGATTTGAAAAAAATTTAGATTTTTATAAAAATGGCAACAATTTTAACAAAAAGTTCATTTTTTGAGATGCAAAATTTTCGGTTTTTTTGCTATAAAATATTTTTTTTTTACAAAATATAAAATCCTTCGTTCAGGCCCTAGCTATTATCATAATAAATAAGCAGTATACATTTTGTACGGATCGGATTAATAGTTGTTTAGCAATCGTGGCCACCGCAAAGCTGATTTTCAAAAAACAGGATTCTGAGATAATCGCGTTTAAAGACAAGCAAATACGCTTGTTTAAAACCAAGCGGCTTTTGCTTGAAATACTTATAACTTCAAATCTAATGCTTCGATCTTTATGAAATTTGGTGACAATGTTCTGCAGACATTTTAACTTAAGAATATCCAATATAAAATTTTTCTTTTTCTGACCATCCCAACTGTATAAAACCCCTTAAATCACTGTATGTCTAAGTTTGGTGCATACCTAAAGCGCAATTGATGACAGAAACTATTATCAATATCCTACCAAATAATATATTATTATTGAAATATATAAATTATTAACCAGTAAAATTGGAAGGTTACTAAATTTTCTTTATTAATTTTTATAAATTTTATTTTTTTTTGAAATGCAATAAATACATCATTACTTTTTGCGGAGTAAGAAAAGTTATAACTTAATCTGTATGTTGCGTTAATAGCATAAAGTACACAGTAAAAATTTATCTTCATTTTAAATGATAAATATAAAACTTTTAAAATTAAAGTAATAAAAGTTTAAAATTTAAATTGGCTGAAGCTAACTTGAAATCTTTAATGTGATAATGGTAAGAGTGTTGAATTATAAAGAGAATTATTACTACGAAAACTACCATAAGGGGTTTTTACTTTGCAAACAAAAACTAAAGTTATTTGTAACAAAAAGGCATTTTGTGTTTTATAAATACTAGTAAAATAATTCACCTGTCAAGCTCAAGCTTAGCCATGCATTATCGCGACATTGTACAATAAAAGAAAGAAACACGGCTGAAAAACAAAAGATAACTTTTAATGGAAAGTTGCTGGACAAAATAAAAAACATAACTTTTTTTAACGAAGACGTAGGCAAATAATTGTATCATTTGGTCTTTTTTAGTATATTAGCACATAATTACTATGCAAATTAATTTATTATGTTGATCTACAACATAGACCTACGTAATGAGAATGCATAAGTTAAAAAAATTTAGCAGAGGAAGAACATTAAAAATTAAGTAACCCCAGAGAGTACTTCTTATTGTTTATTAATTAAGCTTGGCATTTATACACATATTTTAAAATGTTTCATTATCTAATTTTTTTTGTCATTTAATTATAAAAACATATTTAACTACAAGAACATTACGCCGCTAACTTGATTACAGTTAATTATTATCATTTGTAAGGGCTGCTAGCTACTTGTATGCAGGGTTGCTACGCAAGACTATTTAGTTTGTACATTTTTAATACATAATTTATTGTTTATTAACAAATGTGTCAAAAACTTTTAAACAGTGGCCAAAATTTAGAAACTTGGACAATAGACGCCCAGCCTGTAGATTTGTTGAAACATTTGTGACACGGGAAAAAGATAGAATAAAATATTCTGATATTTTGTTGATAAACTGAGTAGAATAATGAAAATTAAACAAATGCATTTTTTCAGAACAGCAGGAAAGAAAAACAGTTAAAAGCAAAGTAGAATGTTATTAACTCACAATAGGATCATTTTGAGTTATGTCGCTTTTCTATGTGATTTGTGATGATATCATATCGATTTGCCTTCAATTATGGTCTTCGCAACATTTACAGGTATTTGGGAATACAAAATTGTCGTTGAGCCAAGTGAAATAATTTATTCAGAAAACATTTCACAGAGTGTACCTACTTGTTATACACCTAGTAAGTATACAAACTTTGCTTCTAGCCTCCCTCCTCCAAAACGTTTACTAATGGGTCTTTCAAAAAATAATATAAAAAAATATTTCAAACATTAAATTATTAATACGAGCATGTTGCCAAAAAATATTTATTAAGATATCTCACATAAATTGTTTAGGTAATACATCAGGCTCCGACCAGAAAATATACAGAAACACACGGAATTGTAGCGGCCTTTCTTCAAGTTAACTAATGTAACAGATAAGACAAACTACTACTTACATACTATATCAATTAGTTTCCTGTTAGTAATATGGTTTTCCTGTTGGCTGAATGGTTTTGAGATCTCAAAAGCTCCACACCGCATCCCCTAAGAATCTCGACTTGGTCTTCCTAGTGGGCCACTTTTAATATCACACTTAATTTTATAAAAAGGCAACAAACAAGCTAACAGATGACGCGACAGTCTGTTACACGACAGATGGCATCTTCATATCTTTTACTGATTTAAGTTTAAAGACTTGCTGAAATTGAGTTATTCGTAAACATATAAATTTTGACTTGTCTTTACATCTAACTGAATTTTCAACTTTTTTAATTTTCAATTTGTCACATTTTACTCATTTCCTCTTTATTTTCAATTTTTATTTACAAAATTTTGGCTTTTCAAAATTAATATAATTAATTTTTCATAATTTTCAAAACAATTCCTGTTGTTCTTGTTTTATCTTTCTTAAGCTTTCTTTCTCAAAAAGTGAGTAATGTCCTTATTATTTGTAATTATATTATTGTAATTATAATGTAATTGTATTATTTGTATATATTATTATAATAGAAATGTTTTTAGTTGGATGTTTTTCACTTTTCTACAATAAACTTCTGACGTCAAATTTCAAGTTTCTTTACATCATTACTTTTTGTAATTTTTTTCCATCTCTTTTCCTATTATTTTTCTATTCCACTTATTTTCAATACTTTCTCTTTATAATTTTTATTTTCGCGTTTCAATCCTTGAAAACTTCTGTTCAAATCTTTGTCCATAAATTTTATTGTAGTAAGCTTTTTCAAATTAATAATCGTACATTTTTAGTTCCAGTTTTTCTTTCAAATTTATTTAACAATTCCAATTTATTTCAATAAATCAATAAATAAATAAATATGTACCCCACGTTGGGCGCCATTGTGATGTGAAATGCTATTGAATACAACCAAATTATAATTGTTTTTCATAAAATGTTTTTAACATTTCTAACTCAAATAGAGATGTCATATAATTTAATATATCATTGAACTGAAAAATTGAAAAAATGCATGGCTTATATTAATTCTTCCGACTTCCAAAATATTTATTTTCAAAAACTTAGATTTTTAACAGACGTATAAACAAACATTTTTTATAAATCAAACATCGCAGAATACCGATAGCATGCGGTCGTTTGTACAACCTGCGCTACGAGCAAAGCTCTTAATACTTTAAATGTAATTACATTAGGAACTATTAAAACGTCAAGAAAGGGGTGAATGTGAAAGTTTTCTAACAAGAATAAATAAGCGTACAATCACATCTTCAAAAAATCTTGAACACCTAGTTTTCCCGAGAGAGGCGTTGAAAGTGCACGCGGCGTCAACATTTGTCAATTTTTATTCGTTTTCAATTGTTTATTCAAAAAATGTACAAAATTTCTCTGTGCATATTGCTATTTTCTTCACATTACCCCTATTAATCTAATTTCCAAATTCGAAACCATCACGATTTTTGTCATTACTACATATACATAATATATTATGAAAAATTACTAATTTTACGCTAGACTATTGATCGAGCTTTTAAATAGCTATTTGATCATTGTAGTCAAGTTGTGTTGTATTAAAAAAATAAATTTATTTTCTAAAATTTCGAATTAATTTCTTTAATGCAAATAATATAAAGTGGATAAAAACATTGGCAACATACATTCAATTGTCAATTTATAAAATGTACCGAACAATTTTATTCTGTATTCCAAAAGCTCACTTTATAATCGATGCTGTTAGAGAAGCAAATAAACAAACAAATGCGGTTAATTTTAATAATCTGTAACACGAAGAAAACACCAATCCTAATGTTACTACAAAGGGTGGACGGTGTGGATGTTGAAAACATTGAGCGTTACTAACTTCATCACGTTTCGGTAGAATGAAGAATTTTATTAAGCTCACAAGCACCTTTTTATCAAAAATGTAAAATCCTGCTATAACCATAAGCATTCTTTAAATAAATTTAATAATTTTAAATAAATGAATGCAAAGAGTAAATAAACTTAAATCCTTAAATATAAATTAATATTAAATTGATATTCATTATAAAATACCAACATTTAAAATATTAAATTTTATATTAGGAAATTTTAAAAGATTTAAAGTTACTTTAAGAATTTTCTGTAAGTGCTAGATAGAATATAATATATTTAATGTTTTCATTATTATATTGCATTACCAATAGCTTATGTCAAAAGTGATTTTTCAATTTACTTTAAAGAAAATTGTAAATATATTACCATTTTAAGTTATGAATGAAAACGGTTTTGAGTCGTAACAATAGTACAAAATAATAATTTCTCAAACATAAACGAGTGTTCTGTAATGTTCTGTAAAAAAATTGTTCGATTCAAAAAGCTTAACAAGAACATTAAAATACGGGCCATCAGGTAATTACGCCGACAAAACAAACGTCGACGGTAATTATGATGCATGAACAACATGGACAAACTGTACGAGCGAATGATAGCAACTAGACTCGCTGAAAATATCGAGAAAAGTGGTGAACTGAGTGATGGACAATACGGATTTCGGAAGGGACATCATCAATGCGATATCAAAACTGGTACGAAAAGCAAAGGGGCAGAAAGGAGGAACATGGCGCAAAAGAAAACTGGTCGCCTTTCTCACGTTCTAGGTGGAGAACGCCTTTAACTCTGCGGAGTGGAGATTCATAGTTCAGGAATTCCATAGGAGATTTCCTCTCGGAAAGAACTCTGCTCATACAAGAAAAGCTATATTAAGGTGTAATAGAGATTACCAGCGGTGTTCAACAGGGCTCAGTCTTGGGACGCCTCTTGTGGAACAAAATGTATGACGGTGTTCTGAGACTTCACTTGCCCAACGCTAGCCGCTGCGAAGACTACAGAGAACCTCCAAGCAATGAAACAATCAATCGATCAGATACTGCCATGGCCCGAATGCAAAAGCCTTGCAAATGGTCCCTGAAAACACGATGGCGGTGATCTTGACAAGCAGAAGGAAAACAGGAGAAGTCAAATTCGAGATAGGCGATTGCACAATCCATCTCTCGAAAACAAAATGTGAAACCGATGCCGAATATCGATGATCCAAGATCTACCAAAAGGAAGTTAATGGCAATATTAGTCGTACAGTCCGTCGGGTCTAGGACACTTCGCTTCAGGACATTTCGCACCCGGACATTTCGCACCCGGACCCTTCGCTACCAAGATATTTCGCTACTAGGATATTTCGCTCCCGGACATTTTGCTACCGCGGACATTCTTTACCTGATTTTGCTACTACTACCACACATATTCGTTATTCGAATTATTTTTATTATTTAAAATTTCTCTCTTTTTTTCAATTTAGCCACTCCTTGCTGGTAGCACCTATTCGAGTTCTGGGTTAACATTCATTAAAAAATAACAGCTATAAAAAAGAAGAGAGTTTAAGTAGCGCAAAACTTGTTCAACATAACCGCGGAGTTGTTGCTGTTGCGGAAATTATTATTTATAAATTTAAATATTTTTAGGTAGTGCCTTTCCTTACTTGTACAATAATTTTACCCTTAAGGGGTACTGAAACGCTATAAAGTCACATCGCAAAGTCAATTTCCCGAGTTTTACTCTCCTATTAATTTATTATAAGATGAGTACTTTTGAACAAAATAAACCAACAATTATCGGGGACTTCAAAACTATCTAGAGGCTAAGTTTCTCTTTAGATCAAAAGGACTTTGATGTAAGTGTACTTTTAAGCACAGAAGGAAACACTTTTAGACACAAGATGAAAGCGATTGGTGATCAATTATATAATAAACATACAATTTTACATATACTAAATGTGCATTATAAACAACCAATAGAGTGATATATAATATGTATATATATAAATTATGCTAATATTATAATTTTTAAGATCTGGATTTTATAAGTCGCGGTAAGTTTAATTAAAAAAATTACATGAACATTAAGAAACCAAGTACAAAGAACAATAAAAGTTTAACTAATGCAGGTAATTAATCACGATTGAGAACTTTGATTCTAAAAACGGCAGTTTTTTTATATTTCTAGTAGAAATACGTAGGTAATCTTTTCAAGCACTGTGCACTTTGATTTGCTCAATGATTTTACATATTTTTAATTAATAAATTGTATTTTGCCATACTTTTTTAAAGATATTATTGTAAACTACATTACATTTTAAAATATATAATAAGTTTAAACTCGAAAAATAGGGAAGGGGGAATATCCCCAGGAAATGTCCGCACTCGAAAGTTAAGAGCCTAAAAAGATGAAAGTCCTAAACCTTAATTTTGTTTGTTTGTTTTGTTTTTACGGAAAAATACCGTTATTATTAACAAAACTTATTTTAATAGTTGAATACCTGTAATATAACTGCAGCAGGCTACGCCCATTAAAATACCTTGCTGTAGCTATTTACATCGGGTACACACACCGTCAACAGAATGGGGTTCACTTCGAACAACTAGTGATTTTCCTAAACCAATTGTTTCCAAATTAATCTAAGCTTCTTCGTAGTTAATTCGGTTGATTAGTGTAATCTATCAGATGCTGTCGAATATTTGTAAATATCAAAAATATCGTTGAGTAAAGGTTAAGATACTTCAACCGACGAGATAATGAGATAATATGCAGTCAGCGTTAAAGAATGCTTAAATTTGTAAAAAGAAAGTTATAAAAGCACGGATAATAAGTATCCAAACAAGTGATTAGTGATCTTTAGCTTTTGTTCTTATAATATTCTACTTATTTTCAAACTCTCAAAATATTTATTTTTGGTCGGTCTAAAATTATTTATGATGTGGTTTGGATTTCACATTGAGCTAAATTTAATGTTTATTGCGTTACGTCAGTACCTTTGCATCAATTACTAATTAATAATTCAATCTTGCGGTTTTATCCTCAATATAATAATTTTCATTCGTAAATATAATAATAATTTATATGTGCATATTAGATATTATTCGAGAAGAGGAGTGAACTGCATAGAAATTTTGGAGTACAACATCAAAAAATTGTGAAATAATTTTGGAATTGAATATAATAAAATAAATTTTTGTCTAAGAATTTGGTTTGCGGTTTACCCTTTGATTTGTGGTAATCAAAACTACTCTTTAGCTCATTACACCTAAGGAGTTACGTTTTTATTTGCTGCTCTCAGCAAATACAATTTTTGCTGTATAATAACTAGTAAAATTTTAATTTACCCCTGTTTATATTTAAAATAAATTGCAATTGTTGCACAGCAGAGCGAAATATAAAACCATGAAGCGGCTCTGAGATTGACAGATGTAATATTATAAGAAACCCGTAATATGTCTTTGTATTAATAATAAATGAAGGAATAATATTTTAACAAAATAATAAATGGTTTAATAAAATTAAAATCCGAAAAAGTGATTATAATAATAACCTGGCACCTGCCACTGTATTTGATTTATTTAATAAAACTTTCCTTACAAATAGAAAGAATGTTTTCCTTGTAATAATAATAACTATAAACTGAAAGGAAGTTGAAGACAATATCTGAAAATGTGAATTTAGATAATGCGAGTTGTAGCTATAAATGTTTCTGGTTTAAAACCTTCACTTGACGAAAAAAATAAAAAAACCAAAAATAAAAAAAATGGTTAAGTTCAATTACATTACTCAGAAGTTAGATCGATTTTGTTATATTTTCAATTCTTTGAAACTCGTGTCATGATTCTGCAATGAAACCGCGGCACTTCTAAACTTTATAAGTCTCAAGCTTAATAGCCAAGTTTAATGAACAGACACAAAAGTAGAGCAAGCCCATCCATATATGCTGGTCGTCACTTCCAAACAACTCTTAAGTTTCTTTGGGGTATTAAAAAATTTAAAATATTAGTTCAAACAATTTGATAATTTAATACTTCCCATAAAAGTATTTTGTAAAGAACTTTAAGCTGAAGAAGTAACCATGGTTACTGATATGTGCACCCTATTCAACTTCCATTCAGTAAAATGTGTCTAAAAAAGCTCAATTTGATCATAAATCTACTACTACAATATTAGATCAACAATAAAAATACATTTTAAAATGCCTATCACAAAGTGCGTTATAACAAGAAAATCTATTTTTATAACAAAAACTTTATTTGACAGTCTTTATACTTTTACTTTTATGTATTATATTTTATAAATTAGAAATGAATAGTTTATATAACTGTCACCATTGTGTATTAATATCCTCCTTTTTAAAAATGAAAAATGCATATTTGCTCATAATTACTTAGCTCCACAAACATAAGTAACTTCAAAATTTGTTTTTCACTAACATATTTATTAGAATTCTAAATTTTACCTTTCTAAGGTTCTAGCCTTATCCCTGCCAATCGAAACGTTTGACCTCTTTTCATTTGGCAAACTATCCCAGCACTCAAGTGACTATGGAAATCATACAGTTTATACATTACAATTAACCATAATAGATCCAATAATTGCCTCGGTTTGAGGAACAAATGTTTTATTCCCAGGTAAATTATGAAGTCGGATAGTTTGAACGTAAGTAATTCTAAAACATAAAATTAAGCTGCAAGTGATGAATTTTGAAATATTAAAATTACTGACACTTTTTTAATTACAATATATCAAAATAATTTAAACTTGATGTATAATTTATAAATTTCTAGAGTCAATTTGAAACTTTAAGAATTCGTTAAAAAGATATGAGAGATACTATTAAATAATCTATTATATTGCTTGCTTTGTAACTGCTAACCTAACGTTAACTTTATTGTAATTATATCCTAGAAGATATTGGAAACACTGTTTATTTATAAAATAAGGATAAACGATAGAAGCGAGAAGAAAGGCATAACGCAATACAATATTATAATATATGATATGGAGTTCTCTACATGTTACCGGATACATATTACAAATTCAGGATGTTAATAAACAGTACTACAAATTAGAATAACCTCACAGAAATATAAATCATATATTAATTAAGTCTTTTAGGTATAAAAAATTACATTCTTTTCACACTAAAATTGAATGCATTTCTTGGTGAATGCACCAGCGTCTAATAGCAAATGTTTGTGCGCTTGCAAAGAAGGTTATAAAGTTTAATTTAAATTGTGATTGTTTTTCGTTACTTTGTTGACTTAATTACAGTTTAATCATCTAAATATTTGATTTAATTTAAAGCCAAGACGAAGATTTTGTTTATAATTAACTTCACAATTACTAACTAAATTATTATTATAAACAATAATTTACATTATACTTAAACGTGAACATAGTCTTATTCTTGGTTTTAAATTAGAACAAACATTCTGATCATTAAACTTTAAGTAACTAAACAGAACAGCCAAAAACAAAACATGTATTTAATTCAAAATATTAAAAATATACTTTTACTGCATTTCAACATAGTACACTTTAAACTTCTTATAAATAATAACAAAAATTGGTAACCATAGCATCGTCTGTTGTCGATGGTTTAGCCTAAAACACGTACCTACCAACAGAAGTGACCTGGCGCACAATACTCAATAAGCGTTAATTTAATATTTTGCTATTTTATTCTTTAAAATTTTAAATAATATCTTAAAAAAATATCTTTTTTTATATTTGCTATTTTTTTCTGAATATTTTGTTAATTTTTAACTATTCCTTATTTATTAAAATTAATTACCAATGCAATACGATTATTTGACACAATTCGACGGTTGCTAAGTAATTTAAGACGAAATTGTTTTTCAGCAGGATTTTATTATTTGTGTGGGATTTCAAAATTTCACAACTTAGGAATTAAATTTTATGCCGAAATTAGCAAATATTAAATTTGCAAATTAATTATTTAACAATTTAAAAAGTGATTCGGGAAATCTTTTTTTATTGAACTTTGAATTAAACAAATCTTAAGTGTATCAAAGCCATCACCCAGATCTTCAGTGTCATCTTTAGAATCAACAAAGTCCCCAACCAGTGAAAAATAGCTCAAGTAGTAATGATTCGAAAGCCGGGGAAAAAACTGGAGGAAGCCCAATCATATAGGCCGATCAGCCTACTCCCTATTTTGTCTAAGGTTTTTGAAAAGTTATTTCTTGACCGATTAAAACCTATTATTGAACACCGAAAAGTGATACCCAACTATCAATTTGGTTTTCGTAACCAGCATGGAACAGTGGAGCAAGTCCATCGTGTAGTTAAAAAAATCAACGAAGACTTCGAAAACAAGCGATTCTGCTCAGCCGCTTTTCTAGATGTGAGCCAGGCTTTTGACAAGGTGTGGCACCAAGGATTATTGCAAGCTGAAAAAAACTCTACCGTATCAGTTTTACCTAATCATCAGATCATACTTGAGCAACAGTCATTTTTTGGTTAAGCACTCACATGGCTAAAACACATTTTCACAAAGAGATAGGACTGAAACTCAGTCAAATGTACTGGATAATAGGCAGGAAGTCACAATTATTAACAGAAAATAAAATACTACTATGTAAGGCCATACTAAAACCGATTTGGAGCTACGGCATACAACTCTGGGGCTCGGCATCAAATTCCAATATTGAAATACTTCCGAGATTTCAAAATAAAATGCTCCGTATAATAGTTGATGCACCGAGACATGTGCCCAACACTGTCGTACAACGTGACGTACCATTGTCTTCAATCAAGGAGGAGATAGACAGCTATAGCGTGAAATATCGAGAAAGACTTGCCAATCACCCTAATACACTCGCAAGTGAACTATTTAATGTGAACCCCAGCGAAAAGCGAAGACTACGCAGTTTACACCTGAAGACTTGCCAAATAGACGAAGGACAACACAATAAATTTACCATTAATTAAATTGTAATTTATATATACGGAGGTTACTTATTGATGTAACTCTCTACTTGTCATTAGCATTGTATCAAAACTAAACTTATTGTATTTATACAGATTGCTTGTAATGCAAAGAAGTTAAATAAAAAAAAAACTTTGAATTGATTTGACAACGTAATTTTTATATACATAAAAAGGTATACCCAGAACGCTTTTATCGACAGTCGACATGGGCTTTACGTCAGAGATATCAAAGGTATGTTTCTAATTTTGGCATAATCTGGATTTCCAATATTTTTGCGGAACAACATCAAATAATAAGGTAACACTCGTATCTACAAAGTTTCCAAAATTTTTCGTTTAAAAGTTAACTTCAATTTTTACTTCAGTGAAAGAATTTTCGAACAATGTATAGATCGTTTAATGTTTGTTTTAGATATACATATAAAATGGGGCAAAATCAATAATTTTTAAGACTGTAAGTTGTTTTGTACGTTTTTACAGACCGGCGTAATGTGACCAAATTATCCTCGCACGTCGAACATACGCATTTTTAATTTTTTTAATTCTTCAAATTTCACAAATTTTGTACTATTCGACTCGGTGTAATTGTGTAAAAATCGTCAACATTTTCGAAAAACGTCCAGTCGATCCCGTCAAACTACATAAGAAAATGCCAAAAAGGGGTTTTTATTTAAGACTTTCAAATTTTTGGGTCAAAAAGTAGCAAAGGGATTAACCTTCCGTTTTTTTTCAAAAATCGTCAAAAGTTAGATGGCCTTTTTTTGACCTAACTTGACGTATTCTGATGCGAAGAGTTCAAAAACCGCTCTTTCATTTAGGAAAAACGCTCGTAAGCGGTTCAAAATGACGATCAATTTTTTTCAACTTTAAACTCACATAAATCCTTAAATATGATACTTACGTAAAATCTGCCAGCACTAATCGATTTTTCTCGTCAAACTGCATAAGAAAATGTCAAAAAAGGTTATGATTTAAGATTTTCAATTTTTGGGGTCAAAAAGTAGCTATGGGGTTAACCTAAGAAAAGTTATTACTGCAGAGAACAAAATCTGACCCTTCAAATATACTATTTGCAAACGCATTAACATCTCAGCTCGAAAACTTTTGGATTTATATTGCATAAACTAGCTGAAGTACTGAATTCAAACTTTTAAACACTATTTTCTTCTTTTTAAAAAAATCGATGTTTGCTTAAGTTTAGTGCTTTTTCAACCTACAAACGCTTATCCCAATCCCAATATTTCATATATCGGCCTATTAAAACATTATTCAGTACAAAATGGAGGAGTGTCCTAATTTTTTTTTATTCGAAACTAGAGATCAAACGGAGTCTTATATTTTCTTTCAGACTTTTTTGAGTGCGTTTAGTATAAGAAAATAATTATTGAAATTTGAAATCAAACAGGCTTTGACATCACAGCCCTAACTTGAGTGGGAACGCATAAACCAATGAGATTTTAGACGAAGCAACCTTGTTGCCTGTGTTATTTCATTTAAATGACTCGAGTCTAGAGAGAGTAATTCTACTTTTGCATCGGCATGAACAGTACTAAATTAACAAAAATATATGGAAAATTTGGAAAACCAAATTTTAACATTTTATCGACTGTTCTATGATAATAAAGAAGAGAAAAACTAAAAAGTTTTTTATAAGTCTTCAGTCGAGATGGTCCATGTTTTTGTCAAACAATCTGCTCTTGCAATTTGAAACAAAAGTTGGTGCTACTTGTTTGGCGTCAATAAAAACAGTGGCTGGATATTTGAAAGGTATAGTACCTTAATATCTAATATGATAGGTCATCTCGACTGAAGGCTTATAAAAAACTTTTTAGTTTTTCTCTTCTTTATTAGTACTAAGTTAGTTTTGACATCTGTCAAATTTACATTTAATATATTATTATCATGTACTTTTAATTATTATACAGATTTTAGACAATTTATTTTGATATTTTAGACAAAATTTAAAAATTTTTAAAATATTCTACCCTGACTTTTAAGACCAACTAATTATATCATCATGCAGCATTTTTATTATAGTTTCATGTTTATATGTTATTTCAAAAAAATATTTATTAGGAAACTCCCCCATTGTATTTAGCTTACAAAAATTTTCGCATCTTACTTGAAATGCCTAGGTAAGATAAAGAAATTTCCAACAAAAGTTTTCGCTTTTTATGCAGAATCTCAGTTATCTCTGCTAAAATAATTTAAGGTGTCATTTAAAAATTCAAATTTGAATTTGAAATTTAAAATGAATTTGAAATGATCTTAAACAGGTCCACTAATGGTGGTCCCCCTCGCCATTATACAACTTTTGCTCGAAACAATTTATGATTTGGTGATCAATTTTTGAGATATTTCTTGCTGTTCAAATAAACGTCCGGTATGAGTAATAACGTATTATTTAAATTAATTTTACATTATGTAATTTTACATTACAGTATTACAAAAATTGTTAGATAAATAAAATTCAAAAAAATATTCAAAACTTTGGTTTTTATTTTCTTTTACTACGGCGCACTACACGCAAAATTTGGAGACAATAACTATAACAAAATATTGTAACCGTGAGAAAATAAAACTGAAGACTTTATAGCTTTAATATAAAATCCGATTTGAAAATCTAAAATTGGCTAATTGTAGCTTGAAAATATATGAAAAACTTCAAAAAAACGGATTTTTTTGTTTATAATCTTGATGAATTTAATTGTGCTTTTCTATCGACTTATACATATAATGTATTACTATCCCAATAATAGGGGTAGTTTAAATTGCGATTTACTATCTGAATATACCCCATTTCTTTCTCATGTATATAGCAACTGAACAAATTATTTTTAATTTTAAAGTTGAAGTTAGCAGTTTCAGTGCCATAAAATAAGCAAAATATCTGTCAGTTAGATTAGATTTTGATCGGCATGAGTTCACGAAAACACTATGTCTATAATAACTATAGTGGCCTGGTGTTATTGGAGGTTGAGTTATAGAGCAAACATTGTTAGTCCTAATTACGGTCTTCGGGAAATTTATAGCTTGATCTCTGAGAAAATCGACATTCTGATGAGTTTTATATAATTACTGTATTTTAAAATTCTATTGATAACACCGTATGTATATTACCTACTACTCTTACCATAAAAGGTTAACAATGAAATATAAAGTACTTGTTTCCATGTGTACTACTAGTTAAATAGATGGTGGTTATAGATTATTAAGTTAATTTTTTATAAATGCTTTTGATACACGTAATCAATAAATCAAGTTGTTTTACCTGGATAAGCATTCACTTTAAATGAGCTAACTTGAATTGATTATCTTCCGTTATCAAATACATATATTCGTAACGATACAAAATGTTGGTCTTCCTGAGACGAGGTTTAAGTTGTAAGAGTTAAAAGACATTGGTCGGCATTTTGCCAAATTTTGTATATCACACCAAATTTTTCTACTGTAGCAGATGTAAACCTAAAACTTCAATTTACTTTTATGGGATTTTTCTTTTATAGAAATATTTGGAACAATACAAAACAAAACATAAACTGTTTATATCATTAGAATTGATGTTGCCTTTTCAAATATTTCTAGATTTAGATTTAAAATAGCTTTTGGAAGCAGTTGCTTTTTAATTAAAAAAGAAAATCGACGTAATATATTAATTAGTTGGTTAGGGACATTGCGTGAATTAAAATTTTCGTAATCATTCAAGAACAATAGCTTAATCTTTTTGTTACATTTCGCAAAAATAAATAATTATTAGATTTAAAATAAAACTTTCATAAAAGAAAAAATTATGTTCTGAAAATTATTAATAAAGGATTTCCTCAAAAATATGCAATTACAGTAAAAACAAGAATTTTAAATTGTCTAAAAAACTAACAAGCTGAAGTGTAGCTCAGCTCTCAGCATTTGAATTGAAAGTGGAACAGCAGACCAACGATTTCGTATCATCCCTAAGCGGAGGGAGAAATACTTTTGATTAATGTATCTTTTCTTATCCCTTCGAGTCTTCACTTTCCTGGCGTCTGCTTTGCTTTTCTATCGAGTTTACGTATCTACTTGTTAAGAATAGTCTTAGCTTTAAAAAATGTAATGTCAAATGCTAGAATTCATTTATTAATTAATAACCCTAATTTATTTAATTTAATTTTCTAAATTAGACTAGCATTTTTAATCATTAATTAAATTTAATTAATTTTCCAACAATGTATATTACACCAACCATTGATTAAGTAAAGCGTCAAACTTAAATCAACTCATTTATCAAATTTTCCACTTAAAAAGGTCGATAAGCTAAATACTCATATAAATAAAATAAATTTACGACAATTAATATTAATAGTAAATGCATTAAATTGTTATAAATTTAAACAGCCAGACAGAAAGTAATTTATAACAAAAAACCAGGATAAAAAGTAATTTTAAAATTTTCCCCATCTATGCTATCGAAAAACGACCTTACTACAGCAGGTTTGATAGTACCAAAACATTGTCAGAAACCTACTATCCGGTTGGCATACTAACATCCTTTACAGCCCTAGAGAACCATATCAAAATTGAAGTATCCCATTGGCTTAAAACTACTTTTGAGCAGTATGTACTTTATAACACTTAACATTTTCAGGTGCATAGCTGATTTTCAACTTTCCAAATAAAATTATAACAATTTTTTCGACTTTGTTTAGTTTACCAAGGACGTGAGTAAATTTTAGAGATCAAATACTAATTCTTAATTCATACAGCTAATGTTTTATGACTTATTGCGCTTGGAAAATATTGGTTAAATATTTTACACTGAAAAAAAATCTGAATTTTCTTGTAATAATGAACATTTTAATAGCAAACACTTTTTTGATATAAAAGTAATAAAATATATATTTTATTTATATTACTTTATTGATTTATGCCCTCCCCTACATTTTAAAATTAATATTGTACCTTGAAATTTAATTAAATAATAGTTGCATTTCTTTTTCTTATTGAATTAGAAAATTATCTTACATGGTTTCTCTTCGAAAAAATTAATATTAATGGATTTATTTTTATTTTCCCAACAATGAACTTGATAAAATATAAAATTTTAGACCAATAATTTGTTTAAGCTTGCATTTATTAACTAGTAAATATTTACTCATTCAGCACAAATTCAACTATTGTGTTTTGTGTCTATTGTGTCAAATCAGTACACACCGGGGGTCCTAGATATGGAATACCTTCCAAACTTTTTAAATTAAAAACGAAATGAATTATATTCTTGATCTTGCAGTTTGAGTCATTCCAATGCATCAGGAGCTTTTAATTTATCAGCACAAATACAATTATGTGACCCAACAGTGCGCTCCAAAGAGGAGGAGAATATGGAATGCCCCAGTACCGCATAATTTATGATATATCCTTTAGGATTTGAAGATTAAAATTTCAAACTGATTTTCTAAAACAGAATATTAAATTTTAAATTTTAAAAACTCTAAACAACATTTATGTAAATAAAAATATATTTTAACCTCACATTTCTAATTTGTTGACTCTCTGCTACATAAATCATCTTTTTCTCTGTATTTCATAACAATAATATTTTATTGAATAAATAGGTTATGTGACATGATATCAACCCTTCGTAGGTCAATTGGCGTAACCCTCATTTTTCATTTTTTGTTGAAACAGAAAAAGCTAAATAAGTTATTCAATTATGCATTGAGAACTTTAATGTTATTAATGCATTAAATACACAATTTCTGGTCACACCAGAAAGAAGAAGTGGCCTACGATATTTGGAACCCAAATATATGCATAACTCGATGTTCAAAATTTTGAAGGTTACGCCAATTAACCTATGAAGTGTCGATATATTTAAAAATCGACTCCAATTTAGTTATATGAAATAAAGGCGAAAAACAAACATTTGTTTTAACAGTAAATTCAGGTAGTAAGAATAGTCTGAATATGCCCCACCCCATTCTCCCTAGTACGATAACTCATTACTGTATTGATAATCTAACCATTCATAACATACATTTAGTTTAAAAATACTTTAAAATATTACAATCATAAATTTTTTACGAATATCAATTAATTGAATTGCTCTTCTGCATGGAATACAATTTTGCTTGTATACTTCAATATTCACAAGCATTAGTAATTTGAAAACATATAATGTTAATACACAAAAAATTGATAAAACCCTTTTTGCTTTTTTTCAATTTTGATTTTGACCTTCTGTCAATTGACCAGATTTATGTAAATATAGTGCTAATTCTTAAATCGACAACTTGTTGATGCACTCCGGAAGGCCGAGCTAAGAAAAATCTATGGAGTCCTAGATTCTAACTCAGAATTTCCAGTCTGTAACCCAATCAACGATCACACCAATCCACCATTGTGGTTAACTCTTCTCTCTAATGATAATAAAGCTAAATGACTTGGTGGACAAGGAAGTTTTTATCACGCTCAAATGTTGCTTATTGATACTAGGTCCAGGTTTATTTTTGGCAACCAAATAATATTACATATACCTACTTAGTATCGAAGGACGTGGATATCTACATAATATTTTATTTTTGATATTTATTTTCTTACATTAATTAACGTCTGGTATCCTTATAAATTAGCCACGTATTTTTAAGTTTTTAGTTTGCTTTCACTTTATTAGGAATTTTAATTTTGTGCCAACAGCATATTAAGTTCATCGTACCTACGAGAAGCAAGGTATAATCTTAAACTGAAAAATTAATAATTGTTATATAGAAAACCATTAAAAGTTATATAATAAAATGTAATACATCAGCATTATATTAATCATTTCACTCAACTTAGAAAATTAGCCGTTAACTGCAATATTTAGAAAACGTAATTTAAATAATTTATATTTAAAATATTTATACACTTCTGAGATATTTTGTTGTGAAGCGTATTTCATATAAAACAATATAAAACTGAAACTATATTAAAAATGCTTTTCATAAACTCAAATTTAAAATTTATATTTTATTAAATATTAGATTAAATTTTTATAATTTAAACGTATAATTTTACAGCTTCAGTTTTTGTTCACAGAGAGACACACACCTTATAATTAAAATATAATATTATAAAATTAAGCGTTGAGATTGAAATTGCTAAATTTATTTAACTCAATTAACGCAAAATCAAAACTGAAGTTGGCACTGACTGAACCACTGCATTAAAAGGGAAATCCTAATCATTTTGATAGTTATAAACCTATTAATTTATTAGGTGCTACGTTTCTGAAAATTACTTGAAGTTGCAGTGTCGACATATTATACTATATTGAAATTCAGGAACGTATGTCAATTGTATTCAGTAGCACAACATCTGAAAGGCAAATCAACAACACTGCGCTATTTCAATTTACTATATACAGAATACTTAAATATCTACATACGTAGATAGACACTAAAAATATTATCCTTGGTATGTACGCGTACTTGCATAGCAATTAACAAATAATAGCATTAACGCATTATATATTATTGTATTTTTTGCAAAAAGTATTAAAAAAGGATTTAAAAGTTTTGTAAAAATAGCTTTGTAAATAGCCGTTGAACAATCTAATGACTGAAAGTTCCGACAAATATTCTGAAAGAAACTCCGTCTGGCCTAGAAATACTAGGAGATATTGGAAATATGGCTCAATAAATTAAACAAAAATGCACTTAAATGTATTATATAATTTATTACCAAGTACGTAATGCACTCGGTAGTTACGAATTTAATTTGTATTGAATTATGTATCAGTTTTAAAATCTTTTAAAAATACTTATAGCATAACTCTTTATTGATTGTTAACTGAATTATTGACTTTCTTTCTTATTTCATTGTTGTTTCTACTGTTTCTGTAAGGATGGAAATTAATTATCTGCTCTAGTATGAACCTACAGTCCCTACTTAAAAAATTAGCCGCACTTCTATTTTTTAAGTTAATTATAAAAACCTCGATAATTTTTTCACGACAAATGTAAAATTAGGGCCAGATAATAATTAAAAATCATTTATTAGTAGTATAAAATATAAAAAAAAACAAATTCATTAATATTTAGTGCTGCCACCCTTAGCGGCGATACATTCTGTAATTCTTTGCGGCATGCTTCGGATACGTTTTGTTATAATATCCTTAATCCTTTGGTCATTTTGGCATATATTTAAGATGTTCTCCTTCAATTTGTCTATAGTGGTATCATCTAGACTACATACTATGGATTTTAGAAGATTCCAGACATTTTCTATTGGATTTAAGTCTGAAGAATTTTCAGGCCAATCCAACAAAGGAGTATTTTTACAATTTAAATGTTTTTTAATAGTTTTAGCCGTATGGCATGGTACGCCATCTTGCATGAAATAATAAGAATCATTGGGTAACCCTCTAGCAGTGATATGTGGAAGAAGAACCTCACGTAAAACCTTTTTATATTGGTCCTAGCGCATAATTCCATCCACGAAATAAATGGGACCAGGACCTTGACCATCAATAACTGACCAAACCATAACCGATTTGGGATGTTTTATTGATTTTATCGTACAATCTGATTTATATTTTTCATGTGGACGCCTGTGAACAAAAATCTTTGACTGCGTCATACAATCAAGCGTTGATTCGTCGCTAAAAAGTACCTAACAATTAAAGAAAATAAATTAATAAATATTTTAATTAGAAACAGAGGCTTAATATAAAACTTCTTGTTCCCATTGTACTGGTGAAAATATCCGATGTATTTTACCCCATGCAAGTCGTTTATTTTTCATTTTTGTAGTAAGTAATGACCATTTTACTGGTCGGCGGCATTTTAAACGAGATTCGTACAATCGTCGTCTGACGGTACTAATTGAAATTTTCTCTCCAGCTCCCAAATTTTTTTTTTGAACATCACGAGCGCTTGTATAGCAATCCTTAACAGCCTCTGTAATAATTTACGGTTGAGTCTTTTTGAGGTTTTACGTTTTCGACCGCAATTTAGTCTTCGACTCCGGTCTTCGCCTTCATTTTCAATCAAACTTTTGGCAATTCTGCGTATTGTCCGCTCACTTACACACGAAATTCTTCCCATTTCTCTTTTAGACTTATTACTATGCTTCAATAATGCTTATGATACTACCCGTTTTGGTTGGTGTGATATCGTTAGTCTTACCCATCACTCAATTTTCAAAATTATTTTAATCGCAACTTTCTCACTAAATTTAAGTTTTTTAATTATTATGTAACATAAAATGATTAATAAATCCTTACCTGAACTGAATATTATTAGAATACCAACAATTATTGTCAAAAAGTTGCTTAAAATACGATTGAACACTTATAATACACAACACAAACTAAATGATTACAGAATTGTAAATTAATTACGGCAACTAGGGGAATAACCGACGTTGTCAGTAAATTTGCTTTGATATTGCCGACCAGGTTCACCATAAACTTATAAATTACAAAAATATGGCACTATGCATGCAAAATTTATATTTTAAAACGATATTATAAAATATTTACTAGTGCGGCTAATTTTTTGAGTAGGTTACTGTATATGAAACTTATACTTAAAAATTATTAAAATATACCTACATATAAATTTTAAATAAATTAAAATATTAGTGATTTATTCGAGTTCCAAATTTTTAAAATCAGAAACCGCTAGAAAACTAGAATCTTTTAATAATTTAAAATATACCAAATTAAAGGAACTCACAATTTTCGAATAAATGGAACCCAAACTTTTCGAGATAACATGCTCAGGTGCCGCCGATATCAATTTAATTTCTATTTCCTTCCAATTCTATCTCAAATTTTTTCTCAAAATGTACAACTATCTCCATAAGAATTTTTTATCCATCCACATTTACTTCCAATCTTATTAAAAAGAAAAATCCTCTTATAATTTGCAAAAAAAACCGAAACCTTATCCAACAATCAAATTTTTATTTTCCAATAATAATCTCATTTTCTACATTTTTAAAAAGCAAGATCTCGCAATACAAAACTTTTCTTTCCCTTACCTACGGCCGTCTTGGCAAAAAGCCTGGTTTTCACCGCTCACTATTGCCACCTTAACTAGTTGGCGAGAAAACCAGCAAAACAAAATTTTACAAAAATCAAAAATATAACTAATTTCCACAAAATAACAAATTTAATTTACAATACATATTCAAATTTTATGAGGAATTTTGGAACATAACCATATGTATAGATATATTCTGTAAGTAAAATTTTATATAAAATTAATTTCTTTCTTTATAATTTCATAAAATAGTTCTATCAATCCTAATAAACGAGAAATATATTTTCGAAATCATAGAGCCACCCCAAAATATGCAGGGGAGAATATGTCCCGATTTATAGTTAGAGTTGTACTGAATGCTATTACTCTAAAAGTATTTGAGTGTCTTTTATTCAATTTTTTTACTCAAAAATTAACTTAAGTTAGATAATACCTTTTTATAAGTAAGAGAACAATTTTCACCCAAATAACAATATATGAAAAGGAAGTTGCAGGTTGGCTGGGATTTGCAAATCAAACGCTATCTCAGTTTGTCGACGTTTCGGACGCCTTTATGGGTCCATTCTCAAGACTAAGAAAGAGAAAATACAATATGAAACCGACAAAATACAAAAATAACGCTTCCAACACAGAAACAAACACCGAAAAACCGAGTGGTGTTGGCTCGTTTGATTTCAGCATGTAAAGAGATACACATATATGTCGCACTAAAGGTCACTCTCAACAAAGTCAACAATGTTAAAAATATAAATAATAAATAATAAATAAATATGACTATGGTTAAAAAACATTAAAATATACAATTTCGTAAAATACTGTAAAATGATATCCTTTATAGCACCTTATTAAAATAAATAGTTATCAATTAAAACTAATTGATAGTAAACGTAAAAATATTGTGTTGGCTTGATAAAATTAAATTCTTTTAAAAGTCAATGTTGAGGTAGGCAACCCATTTAGTATCTTCCGTAGTTCTAGAATGTTAATGAATCTAGTCCATGGTGTTGATTCCGTTTGGGGCGAATCTGTGTGGAAAAACACAAAAGAATGGACCCATAAGGCGTCCGAAACGTCGACAAACTGAGATAGCGTTTGATTTGCAAATCCCAGCCAACCTGCAACTTCCTTTTCATATCTTTTTATAATTTAAAAATATTTTAAATATTAAAATTTGTTTTTCAAAATTGTTTACAAGACAGAAGGTGTAGTCCGTTAAATTTCCTATCCGGAATGAGTCGTCAGAATTTTAGTAAAATATTTTGTTTTAAAGATACAGGGCTTGAACAAAACTAAAATAAAACAAATCTCGAATTTTTCAACATTTGTTTACTTAGAGTTTTAATTTATACCTCAAAAGGCGTTGATTTTAGACAATAATGGGTTTAAATCTAGTTGGTAGATTATTTCACGATCTTCAAAAAAGTACTAATCCATTTTTATCGAAAAATCAATATTTTCTAGGATATGGCCAAATGAAGGTGGAAATTTAAAAAAATGCTTAAAAGAGACCTAACTCTCGAGGGCTTAAATGTAGAAAATAATAAGTGTTCTTTATCACCACCTAAGTTATGTAAAGTGTATGTATATTTAGGATTTTAATCAATTGAACAATCCGAATTTAGTTTAATAATTAGTTATCAATTATAAAACTCCATTTTATTGCTTAAATTTATATAAAAAGTTAGTTTAGTTTTAGTACTATTTTGAAAGTTACGTGTTTGAAGTAATCAAGAATTAAAAGAAATAATAAATTTCAATACGTTTACTAGTAAAATTAAGATTATAAACTTTCTTCCGAGTTGCTCTTAAACTATTCATGTAAAGATAAATTAATCACCGTTTTAGTGCATCTAAACTGCAAAAAGTGCAGTAAAAAGAAAATTTGATTTATGCTTATGAACGAATAATAAATTTGGTTTATTCTTAGAATTATTATTCTTTGTGAAATGTTTTGTGTAAAGAAAGCACATACATACAAATTAGGCATTCATTGGGTTAAAAGTTAAATACTTCGTCCTCATTTATTCTGAAAACAAGAATTTAAAAAGTAATTATGTATTTTAATTAAAGTATATCTAAAATTAATTCAGAAAGTATTGTGTATTAGCTAACTTCATGTTAATTACATTTTTTATTTGTTAATCTATTATTTATTTTCTTTGAACAAAACTGAAAGTTTAGTTCTGATAGGTAGGTTTACTGAATATTTAATGTTTTAAACGATTCTAGCAGATTCTGTTACAGCAGTGGATTATACATACATATGTAGATGACATATAGATATAATGTGTATAGGTTAACGTAAATGCGATATTAATTGAATTACGATTAACTGAAAAGAACAATTTTAAAACTTTGCTGTGGGTAAAAATAAAATTAATTTATTTATGTAATGATACTAAATTTAAAATAAAAATAATCGTATCCCAAGTTGAAAATTGTCCAAGTTAAATAGCGATGATTGCTTTATCAAGTAAATAATGGGAGAGCTTTTCCCTTTTGTGTAAGAACGTCAATATGTAATAAATGACCAGCAGAAAAATCAAACTAACTCATTTTGAAATCTGGTAATTTCTGAAATAGATCCTACTACTATATCTTAATAAATGGAAATACTAGATCTTTGATTAAATTTTTATTTTCAATAATTATTTATTTTTATTTTTAAACGTGAAACGATAAAAATAATTAAGAACTGTTATACTAGATGTAATTGTTTAATAAAAATGGATTTTTTAATTTTCTAATCAGATGAGTCAAATTTATCTTAAAACAATTTTTAAATTTAAAAAATAAGTGTGTCATGTTCATTCCATTCGCTATCTAAATAAAGCATGCAAATTAACCCACTTCATTATTTAAAAGAAATACACCCTTCCTAACAAAAGGTCGCTAACCTTTTATTTGAATTCATGAAAAATGTTTAAATCTTAAATAATTTTTTAAAAAACCTCAACATTCTTTTCATTTTAAAATGTGATTCTAATAATATAACGTAGGTGTAAATTTTTACTATAAATAAAATGTAATTTATTTTGGTTAAAAATATTTCGTCTGTATTTTGATTCATAAATGATCAGTTATCTTATAAAAAATAGTGGTAAGGATAATAAATTAAGAGTCAGTTATTGAATTAGTCCGTATAATTTAGTTTTTTGGTCACTAAAATTTAGATTTATGGTACTAAAATGAAAAATTTTGGCCAATTAAGTTATAATTTTTAGTAATTTTCTACATTGGTAGAACTAAATTGTTATTATACAACCGAAATTTTAAATTATAGTAGCAAAGAAACTTGGTTGGTGCCATTTCTAATAAAAAATTAGTATCACCCTAATAATAATTATCCAATTACTAGAGAAGAAGCTTGGTTTCTAATAAGTTAATCGCCAAAGCACTGCACAGAGGATGGTACTCCAGAAACAAAACGTAAACTATAAAATTTTAAATTTAAAAAAATTATATTTCCCGACAAAATTTTAATTTTGGTGAAGTGGAGGAGTAAAGGAGAGGTTTAATGAGATTTTTGTTAATATTTAAGATTTTTTGATTTAAGTAAAATTAAACGAACCATAAATAGTTAATTAGAATTGAATCTTGGAACTGAACTTATAATTCACTTATTACTTAATTAATTCATGTAATTCACAATTATGATGTAATTTAATCTATATAATTTTTCAGCTAAAGTACGCAATTGTGTAACTTTTCTCCATAATTATGTGAATTAGAAACATATGGGTCATTCCACCAAATAAAATCATTTTTACGGGGCGACCCTCTCGGATTATGTTCAAATTTGTGGAAAGATGTTCTCTATAATAAGAAAAAAATTCTCTGAAAATTTTAGCTCTTAATATGCAGCGGTTTCGGAGTTACGATTTTTTGAAATTTTAGAAAAAAAATTTTTTCAACTTTTTCATCAATTTTTTTGGTGAGGAAAACTTTTCTATTTATATGTATTAATGTAAAACTGTATCTTATGTGGAAAAATTGATTTTTTTCGGTGTGCGGCGCAAGATACTTCAAATTTGACTTCTTTTTCTTAAAGCTGAGAGTTTTTTCTACAAAATATAGGTATTGTTTTTGCGATGTGCATATTTTTTGTTGTATTACAATTAAATTATACATCATTTCCGGTAAGTGTTATACGATTATTCGGAATAGTAAAATAAATTTCTGTTAAATATTTAAATTAAAATATTTAAAAATTTTAAACTGATGCTCGCTAAAAAATTGAGCTAATACGATGCAGATGCAGACTCCTGATTTTGCTAAAAGATCTTATTTGAATTTCGCGTTATTAATAAATTTATAAAAACAGACAAATTTATAAACAGACAATAAACTTAATAAATTTATTAATAACGCAAAATTCAAATGAGATCTTTTAGCAAAATCAGGGGTCTATGAGCTCACTTGCGAATGCTCTCAAAAATACATCAGTCATACAGGTAGATCTTTTCAAACACCATTCAACAAACACACGCGATCCCACAAACTTGCAGACGGAAAATCTACTTTCGCGAAACACCTATTAGACACTATAATCACAAACAGGGAGTACGAAATTTTGCATGTAGAGTCAAAAAGTTAAAAACTAGAATTTTTGGAAGCTATTGAAATTAGTAAATTAAAATATTCTTTAGTATTATTAAATAGTCAATCAGATTTAAACAACTCGCCTCTATTAAACATATTTAAAAAGTAAAATACCTCCCACCCTTTTAGCTAACCTATTCGACCGCTTATTTCATTTACACCCCTTCCTTTTTAAAAAACCCTCCCCTTTTCAAAAACTATCCACTCTCTCCACCCCGAACATTATTTAAACGGATTCTCTCTAAATTTTCTTTCTAATTCATCGCTTGATGATGCTATAGTATGGTGAAAACGTTTGCGATATTGCATATTTACAGTGTATTTTATTTGTGATAACTTAAAAACATTTTAGTTCTAAAAAGTGTTGTGTGTACATTTTTTGGAATTTCTAAAATATTGATATGATCTTAGCTTAATTGGTATGTCAGATTGACTTAAACATGACACAGTTTTGATTTATTTATTTCAAGAACATTTGATTACTTTTCTAAAAAGAAATTTGCTGAGGTACATGTCGCTGGCTCCCCCCAAATCGAATTTTTTATTAAAATTGGTGTCAAACGTTTGAGCTTCGTTAGAGCTTCAATGAGCTTCCGTTCCCGTCGTTTGAGCTTCAACGGTCGCGGAGTTATTTGCAAAAACTTTGGGGGGGGGGGCTGTGGACATGATGGCCCCCCCAAGTGGAATTTTTGGCTGAAATTGGTGTCAAACGTTAGAGCTTCGTTTGAGCTTCAATGAGCTTTCATTTTCGTCGTTTGAGCCTCAACCGTCGCGGAACTATTCGCAAATCTTTTTGGGGGGGGGCTGTAGACACGTTGCCCCCCCCCAAGTCGAATTTTGGGGTAAAATTGATGTCAAACGTTAGAGCTTCAATGAGCTTCCATTTTCGTCGTTTGAGCCTCAACCGTCACGGAGCTATTCGCAAATCTTTTGGGGGGGGGGCCGTGGACATGTTTTTCTATTTTCTGTACTTTTCAACATTTTTGAGTTATTTTGGTGTCAATCGATAGATCTTTGTTTGAGCTTCAATGAGCTTCTATATTCATCATTATAATATTATTTTTTTCAAAGTTATTGGTGTTTTAAATTTTGTGCACCTCCGAGCAAGTTGCGCGTAAAAACCTTTAATTTTAATTTCGTAAACAACTTTTTATTGATTTGATTTAATTTTAATTTAAAATTAATCTTTTATTTGAAGTAACAAAGTAAAATGAGCTAAGTGGTTAACTGACTTCTAATTTTAGCGGCCTACGTTTGTGTGCAAGGACATAAGTCAACTACCTTTAAGAAGTGGAATTAATTTGAAGTGAATATTGTGGTAACCCAATGTTCAGCTTCAGTCAAGTGTCAAACAAGATAAGTAGACTTATCTCTTTTTTCACAATTTAGCTTTTTACGTTAGTCACGTTATAAACGAGATAAGTCGGAGATCAAACGGCTGTTTTTGATCTGCAACAGTGTTTGCCAACACCAATGTTAGCTTTAGGGATCACATTTTACCTTAGACAGTTGTGGACTTTTAATTTAACCAGCCACGACTGTGATGCCAGTCAAGCATATTGTTTTATGTAGCATGAAGCATTAGCAGCAAGAGGATATTTAAAAGTTAATATTTTCTAGTATATTCAATAAAGTTATGATTAACTCTCATTATTGATGATTTTATTGAAAATTATTCTTACAAAATCATAGCTGGATAGAATAGTTAATATTGTGTTAAAAGAGATAACTCATTTTTTAAGTGTGTTAAACGAGATAAGTGTTAGTTTTTCGCGAAACTAGAACCAAAACACAAAATAAATTTAGTGGGGGTGATTAGCCACCAAACACTGTATTTCATAAAATAAAAATATTATGTGTTTGATTTTAACCTGATTTGTAGCACGTCTCCGAACTTAAATTAATTCTACTGAAAATTGTTCAAAATGGACTTATCCCCTTTTTCCCCGGGACCACGGAATACTGACTCCACAAGATTTGCATTCATAGGCAATCAAGAATTTTACAGGCGTTGATTTCACTTTTATAACGAATGATGATTATTTGAACAAAAACAAATGTGTTAGACGTATTCTTTATCAAAAACGGTTAAGGTACCCTTAACTGTGTACCACAGTCATTGCACACTTTTTTGCCGATCAAGGATAAAATTGGATATATGCTTTTATGAAAACTGTATCTATCTGAAAAATCGTCAAAAATAAAAGTATTTTCATTGTAAAGAATTTACGTTTAATTTAATTGTAATAAAACAAAAAATATGCACATGGCAAAAAAATATACATTTTGTAGAAAGAACTCTCAGCTTTAAGAAAAAAAAGTCAAATTTGAAGTATCTTGCGCCGCACATCAAAAAAAAAATCGATTTTTCCACTTTAATTGAATATTTAAGGGTCTATTGATGAGTTTAGGATGAAATGGATATTTTTATTCGAAAGCTGAGAACTTTTCCCATAAGATACAGTTTTACATTAATTTAAATAGAACAGCTTTCCTCACCAAAAAAATTGATGAATAGGTTGAAAAAAATTTTTTTCTAACATTTCAAAAAATCGTAACTCCGAAACCGCTGCATATTAAGAGCTAAAACTTTCAGAAAATTTTTTTCTTATTATAGAAATTTCTTATTCTCCACAAATTAAAAATGATTTTATTTGGTGGTATGACCCATATACTTTTTTTGTGCAGTATAATTTATGTTGCAGTGATCTATTATCCTTAATGGATTTTTGTCGATACATATGTATTTAAAAAAGTTTTTAGTTTTTCCGGCATGTAGTTGAGATAGAATCAGCTGGACGAGTGAACAACGTCTCCAATATGGTCGTATGGGAGAGACCAATGTATGTGTTAGCTTCGTTGGTTTGAAAGTTCGAAAAGCTGCTTTCGAAACGCAACTAGGCAGTTTGTAAAAATTCAGTCTTGAAATTTTCACTTTGAAAGACCTTTGTGTAGGCAAAATGTGTGGGTGGTCTCTAAAATAAAACACTTGTTTTGTTGCACTATATTTATTGACCGAAAAAATGGTTGTTTTAGTATTGCTGCAATCACTGAATCTTATTGTCATCGATACGTGTAATTCGAATGACTGCAGGGTTTTACACAAATAACTGTTACAATTTATAAGAAGATTTTACTTTCGTTAAAAGGGAGTAATGAACGATAGAGCGTGTATGTTTGCTCGAGTACTTGATTGCTACTACTGAATGTTACGATAAAGATGGTCATGCGTGCAATACAATTTCAGGGATGAACAAAATATGACAGGGGTGTACTAAGTAAAAGAAAGAATTGTTGGCGGCAATTTTGAACAATGTAAACATAATAAATAAAACATATTGCAATTCTAAACAGTATGTCTCACGTGATTTTGACTTATATTTGCCTTGGATGTAAGATTTTGTATTTAGGGTAAAATTTAAGTTTGTTTCGAATTGAGTAAGTGGCTTTGACTTATTTGGGATGTTGGTTGTCTCACATACTTGGACAAAGTTCGGATTTTGGATAATAGATTAATATTTGATCAATTGAATTGAATTGTTATATGAGGATTTGGATTTTATGGAAATTTAGTTTGGATTAATAAAAGGTGTAAACTTGAAATTTAATAAAATCCAAATCGAATTTGAATTTACATTGGAAGAATAAAGGGAAGACGAATTTGAAAATCTTGAGGATACCCAAACCTTGGCATTGTAGATTTTACATTGAAGTTTGGATTTTTCCTGCAATTTTGGTTTTGGCAAATTTTCAACCAAAAAAATTACATATGTAACTTAACTCTTATTTTCTACATTCCTTAGACTGTATTTTCTAAATTTTACTATATATCAACATTTCCTCATATGTGATAACGCACCTTCAGTCGTGGTCACTATTTTTATTTAATTTATCAATATTTCTGTTCGTCTTTCGTCGTCTTTTCTTGTACTTTTTCATAAGCATTTTGCTTTACGGTTGCAACTTGGGCAAAATAATTTATGATACCCTGATCAAATTTAGCCGCATTTGCACAAAAAAGTTTGCAGATAATCTAAAATTCATAATAATTAGGTGATTATTAGCAAACCAGCATTTGACGATGATGTTCCAATTATTAATGTTAACGGAAATAACTATTCAAAGCATGTGCTATTGCAAAATTTGATATTTTTGCAAGAATAAATTAAATTTGATTTGAGAAATAATATTTGATTTATTATTAAGTTGAGAGTTGTCCCAATTTAGACGAATTTGGATGATTTGGATATAAAGAATTAAATTGGAAATTTACAATTAATTGTGTGGTAATATTCGTGTTAGTTGGAATTAAATTAAAAATATCGTCAAATTAAGTTAAGTAGATACCGTTTTCATGTGGACGTTTATCTTTTAGATTTCACTTTTCCATTTGTATTGATAATTTTATTATGGAGTTATTTTATAATTTTGAATTTTTAAACCTTAGCCGGGCACACATTTTAAAAATTATATGTTGGAAATTTTGGGACCCTAGAAAATACCATATTAATATTATTGTATTTAAATAAATAAAATAAGGCAATTACTGCCTGTAATAAAAGCATCGAATCTCTAAGCGCTAAAAATAATTGTAGAAAAAATTTTTTATATAACAATTTACTGTAAATTTGCATTATTTTGTTTAAGAAATATGCAGAATTTTTGTAATAGAGATACGTAGAATTTTTTAATATAAGAATAGAATGTTTCACAAACATTTTTGTGAACATAAGGCGCTGGACACACAGAAAAGACGTAAGACGTAAGACGTAAAAATGTGCATATTTATTGTGGAGATTTTGTACTTAAGAGGTGGGATATTATTCTACACAAATCTGGTGCCTGAATACTGGGCTTAACACCAAGCTAGACGCAAATTGTAACTGTGTAAATTTAAGGCACAAATGTATTTTTATGAGCAGTCCAAATGTTTGACGAAAAATAATGCGTATTTGGAAACATACGTTATTTTCAAATATTGTGTTAAAATTAATTTATCCTACTCTTTTGTTCTTATTGTTTATTAATATTTTAGTATAAAAATACTGAATTTTTGTGTACAAAATGCAAGAATTCTGTAAAGGGAATAAATGCAGAAATTGGATGGGAATTGTCAAGGAATTAAAAACAAAAATTGAAATTGATGTAGAAGATTTTAGTCTACAGTTTACCCTTTGGCTCAAGCAATTTAATGTAATGTAGGATGGTACATCATCAACATACAGATACATCATTGTAGAGGCGCGTGATTGAGATTGTATGTGAAGTTTTGGATTATCTAAACGTAGTAAATTATCGCAAATTTTCTAACTTCTATCACTAGAAGAGATCGATTTTACGCATTAAAGCGGGAATAATGTTACTAACTGATGATTCTGAAGGCGCCCACAACTGTTGGTATGCTTTTGGGTTAAATATTATACTGGAAGATGTACATAATATTTCAAATAAATTACAATGACCGAATTTATAATAAACCAGTAACTTTTATTATTAAATACATTTCCGACGTATAAACATACCAAATATGTAATCTTTAAAATAAAGCTTGGGATTTAACTGCTTGCGAAATAAATAATTAAAGAGCATAATATAATAACTGACTCGGGTTTACAGGCATGTTAAGTCAAATATTAATTTGAGTTAAATTTGATCTAGTTGAAACAAGTTATGGAAATGAAACTCACCTACGCAAGATAAGACATTAATCCCAACTAGAATCTGCTTGTCTAGACACTACATTTGTCATAATGTAAATTATTTAAGTAAAATTTCAATAAAATGTAGTGTGCCCTTAAACGATAATTTTAAATTTAACTGAAATATTAGATACTTTCTTATATTCATTTCTTTCGGCAAAAAAAATTTTATGTGGAGTCTGTAGAGTTAAACTATTATTCAAAACAACTTTTTTAAATAAAATTTCAAGCACAAGGTATCAAGTTTTATTTTTCAAAAAATCAAAAATAACTAATAAAATATCAATCTAATAGATTAATTTTCACATTTGACATAAATTTCAGTTACAGGAAAATCTAAAGTAACTGCAGCAACAGCCAAAAATAAAACTGTTTACAATAATGTATTATAGTTGATACTTGTTGAGCCAAACCTTGACTTTGCAGATATTGATATGCGGCATAGTGGGTCTTTACAATACTTGATGGTATATTATACCTATGCTATCAACGTTTTTTGCATGCGTGACCCTTTACATTTACTCTGTATAATGCGGAGACCCTTATTATTATATAATTATATCCCTTCAACATTTACATACAAATTAACTTTTTCACGGGAAATAAAGGTAAAACGATGGTGGGTAGTCATTAAACTTTATATAACCCACAAAACATACAATCTTTAATACACCAGTCGTGCGGTCATGACGGTAGAACAATCGTGAATGTGATATTCTGCATCGGTTCGCTATGTCATCACCAATAAGTAGCTACCGAGGTTTGTATCTAACAAAAAAACGTAATTTGAGTGGTATTTGTCTTAAAATATTTTAAATCCCCCCAGTGAACCCCAGGATGACAATCGCTCTATGTTAAAATAACCTAAAATTTTTTGCGTATTTATACAGGGTGACCTAGACCACCCGTATCAGTACTTTCTTTCAAAAACGGTAAGTCGTAGAGAATTGGGCTAAAAAAATTTATTACAAAAGCCCTAATGACGAATCTAATGGTGATATTATTATTTCCGGCAAAAGTCGGCATCCAGAGTAGTTTGCTCCAGAAAGTCCAGAAATCCAAAATTTTAAATGGCACCATATGTCGAAAGTGGAAAGCTCTTTAAAAAATAAGCAAGTTTTGTAGGAAAAATTTTTTTATTACTCCCACCCCTTTTAAGTTATTTTTTTAAGTTTCTGGAGCAAACTACTCTAGATGCCGACTTTTCCCTGAAATAATAATATCACCATTAGATTCGTCATTAGAGCTTTTGTAATAAATTTTTTTAGCCCAACTCTCTACGACTTACCGTTTTTGAAAAAAAGTACTGATACGGGTGGTCTGGGTCACCCTGTTATATGAAGTTGTAAATTAATTTATTAGCGTTGATTTGGCTGTTTTGGTGTTTTTATTTTATTTATTTATATGAGTATTTCTGCATAAACATTCGTAATCTTAAATATTGCACATTGGGTCCGAAGATTACTGTTTGAAGTCGAAACTCGTCACCCAGAAATATACTAAAGTGCGAGAAGAGTGCAGTTTACTTTATTCCTTACATTAAAATAACCTACAGACAGATGTATCATTAACATTGAAACTCTTAATATTATTGGAATATTTTTTTCGGATATTATTTTTCAGTCCGACAAAACTAAGATAATTCACGACAATATTATATTTATATAAGTAAACAATAAAATATTTGTTATCCCAACTATAAGCATTCATGTAAACCTTAATATTATGTGAAATTAAGTTATAGTATAATATAACTAAAATAGACTATAATAACTATAATAAATAAAACTCTAATTAAGTACTTAACGTAACCTATGCCGGTTTCATAAAACTTTTAACAGGTTGCTAAATTTAACTTATTAATGGAAATTAACCAGTATTAACTTAGTAACTTGGCATAAAATCATTCATTTAACCCTTGACTGCCACTCTGGGGTCTGTGGGACCCCAGCCGTAATCAACATCCACTAAACTTTGTCTGCACGCCCCCCTAAATTTTTAAACAGAGTTGTGCAGTACGCTATTGTGTAATTTTTTTGCACAATTGTATAGATTAATCACACATATTTCTTTGGCTTGTATTTATTTGGTCAGTATTTAAAACTATTTTTGGTCAGTATTTTTAATGAAATGGTCAGTATTTTTAATAAATGGTCAGTATTTTAAATAAATGGTCAGTATTTTAAATAAATGGTCAGTATTTTAAATAAATGATCAGTATTTTAAATAATATGGTCAGTATTTTAAAGAATGTGGTCAGTATTTTAAATAAATGGTCAGTGATTTAAATAATGAGCATATTAACTGTATATTAATAAAATTATCAAATTGGAGCTAAAGTAAACAAATAAAACACTTTATATTCAAGCTTTCGAGAATTTAATGTTCTCCTGTTTTTTGAAAATTTTTTATTTTTTAAATAATTATTTTATTATTAATATATAATTTCGAGAGCTAATAATTTAATTATTTTATATTACTGTATACAGGGTGGCGCAAAACAATTGTTATAGTTTGAATGCTAAACAACTTTTTTTATTTCAGATCAGTACATAAAATATATGATATAGATCTATCTCTTATAATTTAATTAAATAAAATTTTTATAAAAATTAGTAGGAATTTTTTATTTTATATTAAAATTGGTTACTAACAACAAAAATTATTAACTAAGCAATAAAATATACCGACTAAACAAAATGGTACTGCAACTTTATTATTTATACTGACCTGTAACAATTATTTTTGACTCGCTCGGTAGATAATTATTATTTGACCTTAATAAACTGTGTTTTGAGCAAGCGCATGAACGAGCGATAGCGGGTAGGAAGTAGACTTCACTTTCTGTCAAACTTTTGTAGAGTCAACTTATTAATAATTTATTGGAAAACTTTAGTTGCCTTAATTTCATTTCCAGAGAACCGAACATCAGGTAATTCAGTTGCTAGTTTTGATAGTTAGTGGTCTACTTCTCAAATTTTTTTAGGTTCTCATTATCTTTCTATCAGAAGTCGTTTTTTTGGTATCACAATATTAATTGATACGTTTTATTTGGTCCGTTCGCCGCATTGTGAATTTGGACCGGGTCATATTTTCGGAGGACAGTTCATCTTAGTTCCCAGTTGCTGCTTGATGCCAATATTGGAAGTTTCCTGCTTGAATCACTTTTTACCAACTCAAGGAAAACAGAAGGTCGTATACTTAAATTTCGTGCCGTACGCAAGCGATTTGGCTACGGGTTACGTATTTGAATTTATATGTATTGTCAAATCATCTTTAAGAAGAACAAACGCAAATCATTTTTTTGTTACCGGAATAGTTTTGTTTTGAACCGGATTAAGTTCGTTTTAACAGACATAATTTTTTTAAATACCGAGTGTTTCTCTTTTAAAACTTTACTTGTACAATATTATTGAAAACCCACAGGTTAATAGCTATTAGACGCGTTGGGTAATAACCGTTTTTGTTATCATTAATACAAGATATTACACTAATTCTCTGTTGGAATAAATTTAATTTTTATGGTCAATCATTATTTTATGTCCTTTCTGACTTAAGGATTTTTATTTTCAGCTTGTTTTTCCGTAATTTTTGTTTGATAAGTCAGTGGCGCCTTATAAATTTTTAAGACAAGTTTTATTACAAGACTCCAATTCTAGGGGACCTACGACTCGCTCTCCAAATAAACAGCAGAGCTACCGGCCGGCATTGTGTTAACCGGAGGATTTTTAGAGTTTTTCGGTTATAGACCAAATAACAAATAATACTGACCAAATTAAAAAATTATACTGACCAAAATATTATTATATAGTGACCATTTAATGATAAAAATACTGACCAAATATTTAGTTGCCTATTTCTTTCTGTGTTTATAACTTGTACATGTGTAGCTAAATCCTTTTCGTAATGAAATTTAAAGATTCTTATAAAGTGTAAACCATAATGTTAAACAATTAAATGAAGTGTTAATTTAGTGTTTTAATTTATGTTGACAATTTGGATAATCAAGGTGCGCCTTTTAAAATTAAATTACGATATCGTAATCTAACAGTCGCTCTGTATATCACTAATGTGCAACTTTTTGCAGACCTACAGTATAGCTACAGTGCATCCTAAAGCAACAATTTATTTTGTATTAGTCGTTTGATGTACTAGGTACCTATTATTTTGTTAACTATATATTAATTTAGTCGTTATTAAATACATATGTATACTAACTAATTTTTAAATTTATAAAGTTTTAACTATGTAGGAAAGATACTCAAATGAAATTCTATAAGGTTATGGCGTTACCAATTCTATTATATGGCAGTGAGACTTGGGTTCTGACACAAAAAGATCGTTCGTACATTCAAGCCAGTGAAATGAAATTTCTTCGAGGGGTGGCAGGTTATACTAGATTGGACAGAATAAGAAATACAGACATAAGGGACGGCTTAAAGGTGACACCCGTTGTTTAGAATTGCAATATGTTTTTACTTATTTCTTTATGTTATTCAAAATTGCCGCTAATTTTTATTTGTATCCTGAATATTTTGTATGACCCTGTAAATGTTTGTTCATCCCTTGAATTTTATACGCGCATGTCGATCTCTACCGCCTTAAACGACAGTACACCGCTAATGGCCTAAGCAACTGCACGCTTATTCAGTTCTAGGTTAAAGGGTTGCTCATTAAGCCGCAATCAAGCTAAATTAACCAATTACCGTTTTATCGATTACCGTTACAATAAACTACCATCAAAGTGAATTGTGTTTCGTTTTTTTACCTTTTGCTACCACATACAGCAGTTCAAATAGTCAAGCCAGACGTCTTCGACTACACAAAAAGAGAAGATTGATTCGAGGGCAGGAGCATCCGAACCTTCAATCAAGCCTTCTCAACCACCCGTTGTTGATTCGATTGAAACCAACCGAAACAATTGGAGAGCCCATCTAGAACGGATGGACGATCAGAGATGGCCAAAGCTTGCATATCAATATCACCCTAAAGGAAAAAAGGACCAAGTAAGACCCCGGAAGCGGTGGCAATAAGAAGTCGGAACAGGTCTAAAGGCCTAATCCCTGAAGAGCAGAAGAAGAAGAAGAAAGTTTTAACTAATAAATAAGTTCACCAGAAAAAAGATGATTGGATTCTAGACCTGATCGAATCATCAAGAGTGAACCAAGAGCGAAAAACAATCATGATTAAACCAGATTGCTCTGAATTTTCTTGCATTTTCTTTGATTTTCGGTATTTTTTTTTGTATTTCCGGATTTCCACAAATTTCTCTTCATTTGTACATCAGATGTTTTCTATCTATATAAAATATCTAAAACTTTTGTTAGAAATTTATTGTTTAGAAAAACTGTGTATTTTTTTAGAATAAATTAATTATACTTGGAGAAGTTTGTTAGTATTACGAGTTTGAAAACTTGTTTAATTTGCACAGAATAGAAATTGAATGGGCGTGATAAAATTGAAGATTTGAAGATAAGTTAATTGGACGTGAATTTGGAATTTTTATTGAAATTGTTTGTTTGGTTATTGAAAAATTGTTAAAAATTGAAGGCATCGAAAAATAAAGTTGTGTCGTCGCACCTGGGTTAATTTATCAAAGACGATTTGCATTCCCAGTTTGTGTTGAAAATTTTATTTTAATAATCTAAATTAAGAAGACATACATTGAATTAATGTTAGGATTTTTATGGCGTCTCAATAAGTATTTGGAGCATTATTTTGGATTTGAAGTTTGTTTCCGGGCAAATTAAGCAAAGATTTTATTTTTCTGGAGAAGCCTATTAAAAACCTTTGGAACCCGTAAAAACCATGACATTATATTGATAATAATTGACATAATTTGGCCGAAAATAACATGATTCCTGCAACAAGAAACGAAAACGCAAATTCTTGTAGCATTGTAGCATTTTCTAATTCACCTGAAATTACAGATATTTTGATAGGTACTATAAATTGTTGTTCTCGTCAATTTTGTGGCACATGCATAACTTTTGGGTCGGAGACAAAGAATACGTGCCCATAGATAGACATAAATTTACGATAATTAATTTTAAAGATAAACTAACTGGAAAAAAGGTAAGTAGTATTAAAGTAGTTACTCCAAATGCATTCACGTGATTCGAATAATTTACTCCCACAGAATGATAAATCGTTAATTAATTTGATGGTTAATATTTATGGAGAAAATGGTATGACAATTAGTGGCAGAAGGACTACTCAATCTACCTCAATACCAGTGAACAGTAGAAACAATCGGCAACATCGTGATGTTTACAGGTCAGGATGCACTAAGAATACAAGATCCAGTTAGAAAATATGCTATATTTATACCTTTTTATACTTAGTATTGTTAACTTATTTTTAGTTTAAAAATAAATAAGTAATATTTAATTAATATTATTTTCACTGACTACGGAGTATGTTAATACAATTAAAAATACTTTCATTCATAAAAATATTCTTCAACTTAATAATAACCGAAAAAATTACTCTAAAAAATGTTAACTTGTCTTACTTCATAATATATTGCATTATATAACATTAACATTTACTAATCTCAATTACAGCTGTTGAGGATGAATGTTAAAACTCTCACTGGATTTGCTTATTTCTTTAATCTGACCGATTACAATTTTAACGTCGCACTTCTTGAACGTTCTCTTTCGGGGTTTGTTGGGCAAGTGGTTGCATCACATAACGATGCGAAACAAACCCCCTGAAAGACGCACATATGCTTACCCATTTCTGGGAATTGCAGGTCACTTTGCGGGCGTAAACAACAGCAATATTAACACTGATACTTTTTTAGTAAAATTTCAGTAGAACTTCAGTTTTAATCTGGAGTTCGTTTGCTGATATCTGTCACTGGATGTCATTGCTATAACATGAAATGAGGAAATTAATCTTATCCAAATTAGTTTTTATTTAAACATAGCAAAACGTATCTGAACATAATTGATATGCAAAAGCTTTTGTCAATTTTATATTTTATTTAAAAGTTTTGATATATGTAACTGTTTATAAAAATGTTCCAGAATAACAACATTATTTGTTTTTTGTTTTGATTATATTGTATCACAAATAATATTGAATGCAAAATTCTTTTTTTACTAAATAAAGTTCATTAAAATTTAAAACCATGAATTGGCTATTAAATATAATTATAACAGTTTGCGGTGCAACGGAGTGGTATGGTGGGAACGTAAACAAGCCTGAGGATTTTATCCTAACATCCGCTTGTAGGATAAATAATTTAATGTTCATAGTTGTGAAAAATGCTACATTAATTAAAAATATTACTGCAGTTTCAGCATTATTTAAATAAAAAAGGAAAACGTTAAAAGTAAATATTAGGTAGAATGTGTACGTACTGATCCAAATTAAGTACGCACCGTTGTTAACTTCGTAATTATTGAATCTACAAACACTCATAAATTAATAAATAATAACATATTAGTTTTAGCTCTTTAAAATATATTAACCAAAACATTAGTTTTTGTACATTTAATTCATACGGTGTGTAAGCTACTTATAGATAGTAGCGTGGGTCTACCGACAGTTGACCCTGCGACAACTCGCCTCGAACAACTGGCCTAAAAGCCCTAACAAAAAGCCCTAACGACAACTGGCCCTGGCGACAGCTGGTCCTATCGACAACTTTCAACTTTATAATGTAACAGGATCTTAATTTCGTTTTCTTATTCCAGATGCAAATCCGCGAAAAATTTTGTTGGATTTTGAAACTTGTTACGGGTTAATTCGGCGCTACGACCCCTGTGGGTTGAACAGAAATGTTACCCTGGCTAATTCAACGGGAAGGGGTGGGTCACCGGAATAATCGGGGTCGTACGGACGGGACGAAATTCGGAAAAGTCTCAAATCGGGAATTTTAAGGGCGCCACCGCTACAAAAGTCGTAAACAACCACGGCCAATAAAAAGTGAGTAACGGGCCACTAATTACGTTACCGCGATTGGAATAATGGGTCACTACGAAGGAACTTTTCACACAACCCTTTCCTTACACCTTGGACTCGTTGCGGCTGAAAATGATAAACAAAACACAAAAAAATACTCTAAACATAAAAAAAACAATATAATGTACAAAAAAAATAATTGGGTTGGTACAATGATTAATTATTATTAATGATGTCTTAAACTAAAAAAACAATGTTTCATTTAAAACTAAATTAATTAAAACGGAATTCCGAAGATGAAATAAAATATAAAATACTTAAATTTAAAATCTGAATGATAATTTGAGTTTACACAAAATAATTATTTGATAAAATGTCTTTAATTTTGGATGGACAAGGTAAAAAAAAAGAATCAATACTAAAAGATGGGGTTAAAAATAAATTTGGAGTTCACAATGTTACAGAAACTAATGTACCAATTTTTTGGAACCAACTAAAATCACTAAATGGTACTAAAATTAACATAAGTTAATTTCACTGTTGCACCAGGAGTGTAAAACAAGAAAACAGAATTGGTTTACTCACAAACGAGGTCCTTGGATATGGTTGTGTGTGTAGGTTCCAGCGCAACGACGTGTTTCCAACTTATGGATGGCGTTTCTGACTAACGGAATTGGCAATAGTGGCTTCGATATAATGCGAAAATTCTGTACGTACGAGATCCTCACAAAGGAGTGAAATTCACTTAACATTGGTCGGATGTTAACTTTGCGAAAGTGGCGTCCAAATCCTCCCGTTTGTATGATAGGAGTGGGTGTATAAAGCGGAACGGTACACCAAGCTAGCATTCACAAAATTTTAACCACTTCAGTTAACTTCGCGACTTTAATTTACGAGTTCAATTTTCACATTCAAAATTAATTTGCCACAATTTCCAATGTTGTCAATTTAAACCGGAAACACAACTGAGAGATCAAAAATGGTTGAAAGTAACAACGAATTTCATTTTAAATTCCGCCGTAGGCGAGAAATGATTGAACCTGTCTAACCTTTCTGTACCAAACTGTACGACAGACTGCTTCAACTTGTGTATTTCCCCGTCAATTTACTT
This sequence comes from Cantharis rufa, assembly GCA_947369205.1. Taxonomy (NCBI): domain Eukaryota; kingdom Metazoa; phylum Arthropoda; class Insecta; order Coleoptera; family Cantharidae; genus Cantharis; species Cantharis rufa. The sequence continues at coordinate 13,536,303 of OX376309.1, read as the reverse complement.
GAACGGGTGACTGAAAATTTGAATCTTATTGGTGGAAAATCTGGAGGTTCAAGAGGTTGCCTATTATCAAGGGTTCGAAAAACCAACCGTTTGAATAATAATTAAGCGAGGTCAAATTTTGAACGTCATAATAGTGGAATCTGCAACTGATGCATGCGGAGGCGATGGGGAATAATAGCAAAGCGACGACGATAAGGTGTTGATTATGCATTTTTATTTCTTTAAATAGATATTGCTTGAAAAGTATCAAGAATATGAGTCAGTAATGTACTTAATTATTTTCAACTGAACAATAAAATTTTATGATTTAAAAAAAATTAAATAGACAGAATTATGATTTTGAAAAGAAACTTCGAATCCTGAAACAACGTTACACCTCCCCACGTTGAAGAGGGATTTCTCCAAATCGCTCTCTAATGAAGACTAATCATTATTTGCCTTAAAATGAAATGCAAGCTCAAATTTTCTCGACCAGAAGTATGTTACTATGATAAAATAAACGTCAGTGGTGTATAAACAAAATGTAAACTCGGGAGTATGTTGAATATCCAATTTCTCACTCAATCATAACAATTAAAACTAACTTTCTTAACTAAATTTTGAAATTCTAAACCTAAGCGCAGAAAATTATTAAACGGAAAAAGCGTTATTCTATACCAAAAAAACTAAGGATAATAATAAAAGGATCGTAAAAATTATCATCTATTGAGTTAGGCTATCATAAATTTCAGTTTAGGGGCCGAATTCGTGAACAACAAAACGAGAGGGCAACCATCCAATTCACGAGATCCTTGGGCGGTCGGATTCCCACAAGTAAAGATGCTCAAAAAAATCAACTCCAGGGAAAAATTTATGTCGCGCAACGATCAATCCAATTCCTAAATCTATTAATTCAATCATCTACTAAAGATCAAACTAGTTATACTAAAACTCACATAAAATAAATGTAAATAAACTTAAAACGTAAATGAACTAAAAAGTAAATGAACTAAAAACGTAAAGAAGCTTAAAAAAAACGTAAATGAGGCAGTTTTAGGTCGTACTCAGGACCAAAAGAGTTATTCGGGACTCATTTTTAAATCTTTGGCATGCCAAATGCCCTTAACAATACCAGACGCGTCTGCTAATTCATACGTCGTACTCGAAACTTTGCGATGTACAATAAATGGTCCTAAAAATTTTGGTGCTAATTTAGCATTAAAGTGTTTTGCGGCATCGGATAAAACAAAATTTCTTCTAAAAACAGTGTCCCCAACCTCGAACAGTGCGGGACGTCTGCGTAAATCATATTGAATTTTGGATTTTTCGTAAGCAGTCTTTAAGCGTTTTACGATATCATCATAAACATCGATAAGAGCAGGAGCACGACGGGTTAAATCAGCGCGATCGGCAAATGTAATGTCTGTTAAATTTTCGGTATTGATGGTATCGGGGTATTGGTTACCTTCTAGCGTTATTTCTCGTCCAAAGTTAGCAAAATACGGAGTCATACCGGTGACTTCATGGACTGCAGTTCTTACTGCACAAGCAACTTTAGGCAGATAATAGTCCCAAGTTTTATGGTTTTCTTTAACATAGGAGGCCAACATGGTTTTTAAAACTCGATTTACTCGTTCGACCGGATTGGCCTGAGCGTGATAATATGCATTGAATAAAATTTGAATTTTGTATGACGAGGCTAACTTTCTAAACTCTTTGCTTCTGAATTGAACACCATTATCCGTTAATAGGTATTGAGGGGCTCCGAATAGTAAAAGAACACCTTCCTCTAGTTTCTGAATTACTTGAGACGCAGTAGCGGAACGCATTGGGAAAAACAAAGCAAATTTTGTAAAGCAATCTACAACAGACAAAATGTAAGTGAAACCTTTATTGGAACGGGGTAGAGGTCCAACTATATCAACGGATATCATTTGCCAAGGTCTACTAACTTCGGGATGACGGGACATAAAACCAGCCGGCTTCTTCTGTTCGGGCTTGTGGGCTAGACAAACGTGACATTTGTTAACGTAACGAGTAACATCAGCTTTCATCTTGGGCCAATAGAATTTCTGGGCTAAGCGTTCAAACGTCTTAAAAATTCCTAAATGACCGGAAGTGGGTTGATCATGGTATTTTCTTAATAACTCTTTACGAGAGCATTTCGGTACTACCTCACGCCATTCCTGTTCAACATCAGCTAGTGCTGGATATTTTAACTGCATATGTTTAAACAACTTATCGTCTTGAACTCTCCATTCACGGAATTTAAGTGGGTTATTTCGTACGTTGGTAATCATACGATTGTACCACCGATCGGCACGTAAGTTATCGGTAATTTCAGTGTTATTTGGATCCTCCGAGGGATCAAGTGCGTCATGAATTTGAACAGGATTGACTAAAGCAATATCAATTTCCGGGGCCGTACGAGATAAAGCGTCAGGGACCAGATGGTCTTTACCTTTTCTATGGATAATGTCAAAATCATATTGTTGAAGACGAACTGCCCATCGAGCAAGTCTTCCTGAAGGGGATTCTAAATTATTCAACCAAATTAGAGAATGATGGTCGGTTATTATGGTAAAATGAGAAGCTTCGATATAGGGTCTTAATTTTTCAACTGCCCAGAGAACAGCTAAACACTCCCTTTCTGTGACAGAAAAGTTTCGTTCATTTTTTGTCAAGGATCTACTGATATAACAAATTACTCTTTCTTCACCGTCAATTTGCTGAGTAAGAACGCCGCCGATCCCAAAACCGGAAGCATCTGTCTGAATCGTAAAAGGTACTGAAAAATCGGGGCAAGATAAAATTGGGGCTGATACTAGACAATCTTTAATAGTATTAAATGCCGTTTCACAAATTTCATCCCAAATGAATTTTGAATTCTTTCTCAATAAAGCTGTCAAAGGTGCGAGAATAGAAGAGAATTGTGGTATAAACCGACGGTACCACGAAGCCATGCCGATGATTTGGCGAACTTCTTTAGGGTTTTTAGGAGCAGGCATTTGCACTATTGCCGCAACCTTATCGGGATCCGCTAATAAGCCTTTTGAATTAATGACGTATCCTAAATATTTAAGCTCTGACTGGCAAAAATGACACTTGTCCTGGCTTAAAGCTAAGCCAGCGTTTTGCAAACGCTTCAAAACTTCTTTTAAAATTTCAAGATGTTTCTCAAATGTAGGCGCGCAAATAATCACGTCATCTAAGTATACAAACACGTATGGTTCTAAGTCTGGTCCTAAAACTTGATCAATAAGACGTTGCCATGTTGCTGGCGCATTATGTAAACCGAAAGGCATTCTGGTGAACTGATAGAGTCCACGACCAGGGATGGTAAAGGCTGTAAATTGTTTCGAATTTTCTTCCATCGGTATTTGCCAATACGCCGACTTGACGTCGAGAGAAGTGATAAACTGCGCATCGCGTAACCGATCCAAAATGGCTGACACGTAAGGTAAAGGGTAGGCATCCTTTTCAGAGACCTGATTCAATTTTCTGAAGTCTACGCAAAAGCGATAATTTTTGTCTTTTTTTCTAACAAGTAAAATGGGATTAGACCAAGCGCTTTTTGATGGTTCGATAACTCCTAATTCAAGCATATGGTTTAATTCCCTATCGATATGCTCTTGGACTTTTGGGTTGACCGGGTAATATCTTTGTTTAATTGGTCTAGAATTTGTCTTAATTACATGTTGCACGAGATTGGTTCGACCAAGTTCGTTTTTATTTGATTCAAAATGTTGTTCAACAACATCGCTTAATTGTTGACGTTGCTCAACCGAAAGATCAAAAGTTGATCGTAAAGGAATTTCTTTTTCTGTCTTAATGGTAGAAAGTTGTGGATTTACAAAATGCCATTGGTCATTTCGCAAATCTGGGACAAAACCTATAGTTTCCCAAAAATCAACTCCAAGAATTAAAGGTTGTTTAATTTCAGGTACAACAATTACCTTTAGACTAGCCACACGATCTTTTAATTGGATCGGGACGTTAATCGTGCCTAAACTCGGAACTGCGTTACCGTTAGCTACAGTACATACTGGTTTTGTGTTCTTCCGAAGATGTAACTTAATTCCGCATGATTTTAATAATTCCCAACCGTCTTTTCCTAGAATAGTATGGCTGGCACCGGAATCTAGTAATGCTAAAATTTCGCAACCTAAAATATTTACGGTGACATGGGGCCGTTTGTCTTCAGAGGAATTTTCTAACATAAAGTCGAGAATTACTTTATTCTTTTTTAGTTTGGCTTTACGGTAGTTAATTAACTTGGATACATATAAAGTCGAGTTTACAAAAGTTCGAGACGACATCTTACGACTATTCAATGTGTCTCTTCGGAGTTTTCCGAAGATGAGTCATTTTGATTACATTTTGCGCAAGTACGAGTTGTTACTCCGAGAGTTCCACATCGATAGCAATATTTTCGCCTTTGTGGCTCGGGACAATTAGCCGATAAATGGTTTGGGTCATCACAATTCCAACAGGCGTTAACCGTTGCCGTCCTGACATTATGATTAGTTCTACTTTGATCAAAATTTCCCCGACCACGGGTAACATTGCCGCGACCACGGGCTCTACCTCGACTAAAATTTTGTTGTCGTTGATCATAATTCAACACAGGAGACGAAATTGTAGCGATAGGTGTGTTGTTATTGTTTAAATTTGGTGTTATGGTTAAATAAGCTAAATCGGTTTCTAAATCACTCTTCTTTCGAGAAGGCGGTACATAATTTTCAATAGCGGCACGACGTTCCTCTATTGTTCTGCCATACTTTACTAATTCATCAAAATTAGTGATCACGGTTAATCCTAACTGACTTTGGTAGAAAGGTGTTAAATTTCGTAAAATAATTCGTAATTTTTTATCTTCTTGAATTGGTTCTAGTAGACGCGAAAACATTGTTTGCATAATTGAAACGTAAATACTAATATTTTCGTCAGCACCCTGTGTTCGTCTCTTAATCTCGTCCATTAAACGATCATCATAATCTATAGGTCTAAATTCTTTATTCAATAACGCGACTAATTCTGGCCAAGTGGTCACTTTACTACGATTTGCTCTAAACCAAATTAAGGCCCTACCGGAAAATAAATCGATTGATTCGTTAAACAGTTGATTTAAATCGATACCGCGAGCAATTACTAACTCATCGACACGTTCGAGAAAAGCACTAAGCGACAAAGTTCGAGATTCACCTGAAAATTTAAGATTCCATTTAGCTACTGGGGTAGATTTTACAAATACATTTTTATTAAGTTCGGCCGATGTCGGTCGACCAGACACAGTAGGCATTATTGGATCGACATAATCAGTTTCCTTCGTAAGTTTAAAATTTCCTGATTTACTCACTATCAATTGATATTGTAGCATAAACATAGAAAAATCGGTATGAAATTCTTTCTTTTTGAGTTCATCATCTGCAGTAACATATTTTAAATTATTAGCACGGTTAATATAATGAGTTAATTTTGTTTCAATTGTCAAACTAGTCTCCTTTACCGGTGAAATTTCAAAAGCTGTTAATAATTTTTCTAACGTTAATTTTCCCTGTTCTAACGCGAGAACGTCTTCATCAAACGAAAATGGGTATACTAATGTTGTATAGGTTTCTCCTTCAGATTCTTTTCTTAAAGCTTTCCGATAAGCAACACGTAAATCTTTAACAAGTCCATCAGATGGTAAACCGCGAACCTTTAATTCATATTGAAGTTCCTCCTTTACTAATCGCTCCGGAATGCACGACAAACCCATTTTTAAAAATATTTTTTTTTTTTTAAACCCACGAAATTAAAGAGAGGACTTAAAATTAAAATAAACTGTTGAGATTTGCTAATTAAATAAAATTATGTTTAAATAAATTACCTATGTTTCAAAGAAATGAATTAGTTACAGAAAAGCAGTCGTAAACAATCTATAAAAGCAAACTTCACGTTATTGGTATTTGCAATCAAAATTCGGGACTAAAATATTAAAATGTTGAAAATCAAAATGCCTCGAAGTTGGGCGCCAAAATTTCTGTTACGGGTTAATTCGGCGCTACGACCCCTGTGGGTTGAACAGAAATGTTACCCTGGCTAATTCAACGGGAAGGGGTGGGTCACCGGAATAATCGGGGTCGTACGGACGGGACGAAATTCGGAAAAGTCTCAAATCGGGAATTTTAAGGGCGCCACCGCTACAAAAGTCGTAAACAACCACGGCCAATAAAAAGTGAGTAACGGGCCACTAATTACGTTACCGCGATTGGAATAATGGGTCACTACGAAGGAACTTTTCACACAACCCTTTCCTTACACCTTGGACTCGTTGCGGCTGAAAATGATAAACAAAACACAAAAAAATACTCTAAACATAAAAAAAACAATATAATGTACAAAAAAAATAATTGGGTTGGTACAATGATTAATTATTATTAATGATGTCTTAAACTAAAAAAACAATGTTTCATTTAAAACTAAATTAATTAAAACGGAATTCCGAAGATGAAATAAAATATAAAATACTTAAATTTAAAATCTGAATGATAATTTGAGTTTACACAAAATAATTATTTGATAAAATGTCTTTAATTTTGGATGGACAAGGTAAAAAAAAAGAATCAATACTAAAAGATGGGGTTAAAAATAAATTTGGAGTTCACAATGTTACAGAAACTAATGTACCAATTTTTTGGAACCAACTAAAATCACTAAATGGTACTAAAATTAACATAAGTTAATTTCACTGTTGCACCAGGAGTGTAAAACAAGAAAACAGAATTGGTTTACTCACAAACGAGGTCCTTGGATATGGTTGTGTGTGTAGGTTCCAGCGCAACGACGTGTTTCCAACTTATGGATGGCGTTTCTGACTAACGGAATTGGCAATAGTGGCTTCGATATAATGCGAAAATTCTGTACGTACGAGATCCTCACAAAGGAGTGAAATTCACTTAACATTGGTCGGATGTTAACTTTGCGAAAGTGGCGTCCAAATCCTCCCGTTTGTATGATAGGAGTGGGTGTATAAAGCGGAACGGTACACCAAGCTAGCATTCACAAAATTTTAACCACTTCAGTTAACTTCGCGACTTTAATTTACGAGTTCAATTTTCACATTCAAAATTAATTTGCCACAATTTCCAATGTTGTCAATTTAAACCGGAAACACAACTGAGAGATCAAAAATGGTTGAAAGTAACAACGAATTTCATTTTAAATTCCGCCGTAGGCGAGAAATGATTGAACCTGTCTAACCTTTCTGTACCAAACTGTACGACAGACTGCTTCAACTTGTGTATTTCCCCGTCAATTTACTTGAACGGGTGACTGAAAATTTGAATCTTATTGGTGGAAAATCTGGAGGTTCAAGAGGTTGCCTATTATCAAGGGTTCGAAAAACCAACCGTTTGAATAATAATTAAGCGAGGTCAAATTTTGAACGTCATAATAGTGGAATCTGCAACTGATGCATGCGGAGGCGATGGGGAATAATAGCAAAGCGACGACGATAAGGTGTTGATTATGCATTTTTATTTCTTTAAATAGATATTGCTTGAAAAGTATCAAGAATATGAGTCAGTAATGTACTTAATTATTTTCAACTGAACAATAAAATTTTATGATTTAAAAAAAATTAAATAGACAGAATTATGATTTTGAAAAGAAACTTCGAATCCTGAAACAACGTTACAAACTGCTCAATGAAGCAAAGACTTGCTTCATTTTTTCCAGAAGCCATTATTACTGGTTACTAGTTCCATTTATGACAAAGCGTCATAAGAAAAGTTCGGCAACTTAGAATGAAAGAAGATTATGATACCAACGACGCACAGTGGGGCCAGATCGAAAATATGTGGCCAAAATATGAAGGACTTCTCTGATTTTTATGAAATTTGGTATACGTGGGTTTTTGGGGTCGCTGATTACGAATATCATATCAAAAATTAATTTGATATATCCCTTCGAAACAATAAAATTATTATTGTCGTTTTATTTTAATCAACTTCTTCATGCATTACGAGAATTACATAATATATGCATTATTGCATGTATTATTTTCTCATTTTTAATATAAGTTAATTACGCTTGGGGCACTCCGGGGCAGGTTTTTTTTTCAGATTCTATTAAAGACAAGTCTTACCTACAATCTGAAAAAAAAGACTCCGCCCAACAACGTCCGACAGTGCACTTTAATCAACTTTGTTTGTCAATTTTTGTACGTATTTTTTACGTTATTTTGCATTTAAAAAATTGATAAAGATTATATTCATATATTACAATTATATAATATTCTAAAGTACTAAATAATATATATACTTTCACCTAAAGATTCCATTTTGTAGATTGAAAATCGGACAAAATTTGCGCCTTTGGTCACGCTTTTTCTAGCGCTATGAAAAACTTTCTTCAAAGCTTGTACTACCTGCGCGTTCAAAGGTCGCTGTTCAAATGCTTATTGTGGGCCAGGTATATACATTCGACTCCTTTAAATTATGTCGTTAGACCCTTTGAGTATTACTGTACCTAACTGTATATTTAAATTTCTTAAAAATAACATTGCATTTTTTCTATTTTGGCCGCGGATTTGCGATCTGGCCCCACTGTGCGACGTCTTCGGTGAGAGCATTCGTAGCCTGGTTGCTCTTACTTAAGTTCCTTCCCTTGGGGTTACTGCTGCTTTCGATATTCTTGTCCAATCCATGCCTATTCCCGAGCATATGGATGAACTCTTGACATAATTTGCACATACGTGTATTCGAGGTAGACGCCGACATACCAATGCGCGTTTTTCAATTGATTCGTGGAACCAGCATGAAGCAACTATTGACGGAATTGCACAAACGACAAACATTGTTGAAGGATGGCACTTCAGTCTGCAGACACTATTCCAGTGTCATCATCCAAATCGTTGGAAAATTTTAGAAGGTTTTCACAAAGACAGTCAGATGTACGTAGCATCATTTCTGCAAGAAGTTGCGGGTGCCCAATGTCGACAAGTAAGAAGGTACCGCAAATTAAGCAAAAAAGTTATAAACGCAGTTAGTACAGGGTGGGCCATGTAAAATTTGGAATTTAATTTCGCTTTAAAAAAAGTACTAGTACACTAGTAGACATTTTTCCAAAACTATGATTTTACTGATAAGGCCCATCATTTAAATTTATGAATGAAACACAACATCGTTCAAATGGCTTTCACGACTTGTTTTACAGTACCTCATTCGATCTACCCAATTTTTCAGTACATTTTCGATTGTTTGGGCCTCTATCTCGTAAATGAGAGCGTTGATTTCCTGTTTTAATGCCTCAATGGACTCGGGATTGTTTGCGTAACACTTTTCTTTCATGGCGCCCCAGAGATAATAGTCTAATAGAGTCAAATTGCTGCTGCGAGGCGGCCAATGGACTTCAGAGTTTCGGGTGATTATAGGGTTTTCGAACACAGGGCGTTTAAGATCAAATGTAACGCATGGGATGGTCACGGGGCTTCAGTTCTTGGACTAATTGGACTTTATAAGCCTTTATACCGAGATCTTTATAAAAAATTCTGCGCAAAGAAGTGCAAGAAATGATCAATTTCTGCGAACGGTGGTGAATTGATGTTGATGGCTGTTTGAGCACACTTTTAGCTACAGCGGCAATATTTTCCATTGAACGCACTGGACGAGCAAGTACACGAGTTCTTTTGTCCAATAAAAACCCGGATTGACAAATTCCCTTCACAAATTGATCCACAAACTGCGTTGATGGCGCTCTATTTCTATCGAATTTATTTCGTAGATTTTTACAGTTTGAGTTTGGAACTTTGGAAGAAAGTCTTTAATATTTCCAATTTTATTCAAGCATAAAGTGACTTATTTCGTAAATTTCTAACCTTAAACTAATAATCTGGCACTTCAAAAACGTCAATTGGCCATATTATTTGAAATAACGGGGGTTCAAATTCCAAATTTTGCTTGGCCCACCCGTTAGATACGGTCGAATTGAAGTATTGACGTACTTGAAAGCTATTTCGCATTTGCCCTAATCTTAATAAATGATTTTATATATTCTTATTGTTTTTGTTAATATATTAATAGTTTCGACTTAATTTAAATATGTTATGCTTTTGTCAAATTTTTGATAGTAAATTTTGGAAATTTTACTGATCGAGCGAAAATCTGTAATAAAATGTTACAAGAAGCGAAATAATATTATTTACTATTGGCCCATAAGGCCAGTAGTCCAAGGGCCAGTTGTCGCCAGGGCCAATTGTCGTCAAGGCCAGTTGGCCGAGAGAAGTTGTCGCAGGGCCAAGTGGCTCAAGGCCACATGTCACCATTTTAAACTTTTTAAACTAAAAAAAATTAAAAAACATTTTAAACATTGTAAACTTTGAACCGAAATAATTGCAATTCCCTATGATATGAGACTTTACAATTTGCGGTTTTCAAACATAACAAATATTTTGTATAATAATTATTTTATAATAATAACATCCCTCTGCTTGTTCTTAATTTTCGTATTATCAACCTTGTCGTTTGCTTGTAGTTGGTTTGCCAAGATAAGCTTTACGTAGTAAGCTCTGTAAAAAGCTTGCCACAAAGCTTTTGGCGACAAGCTTTACATAAAATACTTGTCACAAGGTTTATACAATATTTTTGGCGACACGTAAAGCGAAAAACAAGATATGCCACACAATAAAAGTTGCGTCCTTTAACTTGTTGTTGCCTGCCCATCATAAACCTTTCGTGGTAAACCCTGCAAAAAGCTTCATAAAAGGCTTTATATTGCAATAAGTTGTGCAAATGACAAACTATGGAAAAAAACATCTTGTTGTTCCGACAAGATGGCGAAAAGCTTAAGGCAAGCTTGGCGAGCATCAAATAACAAGCTTATGACAAGCTTTTTGCAAGTTAACTACAAAATTGTTGCAAGCTTATGACAATCTTAAATTGCTCTATGAGATATAAGCATTTATTTTTTAACCCTGCCACTCCCACACAAGTTATTTTAAGCATTTTATTGCCTTTCGAGCACTCTTAAGAATAAATTCTGTTAATTGTACTTTTTTCGAGGACATCAAATACACCTTTTCCAGTTTTCATTTGAAAAGGGTCAAATATACGTTTTCTGATATTTAAATGAAAGGTAAGTATTTCCAACACTTACATTGTTACATGAAGACAGCCGATGTTTTTTACATTCCGGTTATATAAATAAATATAGCAATCTTAATTTAAATCAAATGCTGATAATTTCATAATATAATTGATAAATAAAATAATGTTTAATTTAAACATGCACAACTATCTTATTGAAACGTTTGATATATTTGATTGAGTAAACAAAACTACTGCTCGAAGCTTATTACTAGTACATAATGCTGTTAATATTTGTAATATGTTTTGCTAATTTAATATTTTGGATTTGTTTTGAGTTGAATTTCATTGCAAGTATGTTAACTAGTCTTTGACATACTCAATGTTCGTTTTCTCATGAAGTTTATAAATTCTTGTATACGAACATTTGAATAACAATAAATTAGTTTATTATGCAGTGCAAAAGTTTGTTAATTCAATAGAAGACAGGCATTCTCTTTTCAAATTTGAATTTCATTGCTTATATTAAGTAATACTTAACAATTTTCTTTATTTTAATTAAAATTTTGCTGAATTCAAAATTGGCTAAAATTTCCAAAACAGCAAACCGTTTTAACATCTGTAAAATATTTTATTGTTTTCTGATTATGTAGAAATTAAATAGAACTTAAGTAGTGTTTCAATAATTGGCAACAATTATGCTACAATTTAATTCTTACGGCTGGCAACCACTGGGCGTAACCACCCAGCTGAAAGAAATTGTCATTGTCATCACAAAAGTCGGCAGTTTTCCAGTTGTTTGATATTTTTCTATTGCTTCTTTTTCTTGGATACATCTTTTATTTTTTTATCTAACCTTCATCCGGGCGCGCTTTTTCTTGTCCGATTCATACAAAAATTTTAAAATCGTACATCCAACCTTCCTGAATACGCAGACGCAAAAGTTACGAACGTTTTTATGAATGAGCATCGGTTTTTTTTTGTTGTTTTTTTATTTATTGCTCTAAATTTTGATGAACTATACAGATACAAATTTTAGTTTAAGTACTTTAACGTTTATAACGTAACGTTTTGTTCTTTGTTCTTTACTTATTGTTAAAAACTCAATAATAACGTAAAAAATAGTACTTCTAAAAGTTATTCATTTTTTGAAAAAACTTTTGCCAAACTAATGGCAACGAAATTCAAACAGGGACTATTACAAAATAATAAATATTTGAAAAAATATATAATTTGCGAAGAAGTACCTCAATTATTTATTATATATTACAAAATAGTTTTAAAAACGCAATTTTTACATTTTATTATTGAGTTTTTAACATAACTAAAAAAACAAAATATTAAATCTTGAATATATTTAGATGAGGAAAACAATTTTTTTGAAAACTGATACTTCTTTATAAGGACATAATAGCACTATTTTTTATTTTAATATTGAGATATTAATAACAATTAAAGAACAAAATAACAAGTGTTGGGTATCTTTAGATAGATTAGAAGCAGAAATTAAAAAAACAATTTTCTATAATATTTCTTATTAATCGGCTGTAAGGCTTGTCACCCGGTGTATATAGTACATGCACGTATTATACTATATGATATAAAATAATTTAGGTGATAATTATATAACGTATACTGTAAGTCGCTATTACAATATAATAATTATTAATGTTGTAATCAATAATTTATTGTAATAACTGAAATGCTAAATTTATATTTTGTGCATAATTAATACATCTTTTTCATAAGTATGATAAGTGAGATAAACTCAATTTATAGGAAGCGCATACATACCCTTCCTTCCGCTATATTTCAGTTAGTTTATACAAAGATCATGGACTTCACACTAACAAAACCCAAAGTATTGGCTACTTTAGGTGCGGGTAAGACTTTTCTGGCCCTTTCATAGTGAATAGTTAAAATTTGTTTTACAGATTATATGTATAATATTTAAATTCTCTTAAAGCGAAACCAAACGAAAGCAAATATAAATATTTAAAAATAATTTAAAGTTGTGAAGCTATTAGAAATATTAAAAGTAAGGAATTCCTATTATAAATTTTTCATGAATAGAATTGAGTAACCAGAATTTATGATAATGTAAACAGACGTGCTTATAGTGTACAGTAATTAAATTGAGTAAAAACAAACTGAACATAAAAAGGGATTCACAAAATGTAATATTACCTAAACCTTTCGTTACAAATAATTAAAAACAAATAAAGTTACTACATGTACCATCATGCTAAATATAAAAAATAATGTAAGTCATGGTCACCGTGGTCTATCAGATCGTTAATATCTTAAATAAAAATTGTAAAGAAACTAAAGTGGAATAGAAAGTTTTAGATAAATTTTAGCTTTGTAAGCTGAACGTTATCAAGCTTAAAAATTTTATAATTATGGAGACATCTAATCTCTTTCAGAAAATATAAAAGAGTAATTAAGTATAGTACAAGTTTGCTGTAATATTGAGTGGTTTAATCACAGCAATTTTTCATTTAGTAGACAAAAATTCTATTTCAAAATCTAAAATGAGAATCTAAAATTTTCCAATGCTCTAAGTAAAAATTTATTTTGTATTATACAAGGAGCATTATGATATGGTTTTAATGTTTTATTATTTTACAAATAATGTTATGTAGGAATAAAAATATATATTGTAGTGTTTGGTTCTAATTTTTTATATCTACTTGACTTTAAAATGCCTTGGCTAGCCAGCTATGGTCAGTTAACAAGAGAATCATCAGGAGTCGGTCTAAGTGAACAACTTTTGTAGCTAAAATAATACTCAAAAATTGACTAATGAAAAAATTAAATTTATTTTTCGCTGATTCGGCAGTCCCAGTGACAATCTCACTCTTCGCAGGTTTATAGTTGGTGTAATGTGTCGCTATTAAAATTCGAAGCACATTTATTTGTATTATTAAATTTGCTAGCATCGAATTTTAATAGTTTAATTTTTGTGTTAAAGTGTTGTATTTTATACAAAATTTTGTTATACAGAAATAAATTGATGATAGAATAAATTGTTATTTTTAATTATTTACTATTTACTATTTATAAATTGTTTACTTTTGCTCCATAAAAAAAAACCAAATTGGATACATTCAACTCCCGTTCTTCCAATTGACGGCTGGTGAAGATTATTGATGTTTTCTACCTCCGCCGCAGGTACGTTCCACCTTCATTCAAAATTTTCAATTCTCCGATTTCAAAATGGCTCCTCGTATCTTTTTATATCAAGTCGCACATGTGTGGTTGAAAACCACAACTCATCAAATTTTAATTAATGAAGATTAATCTTGCTTTCGTTCAGGAAAACAACAAACTCGGCTCCAATACGCCAATTGCCACTTGTATAAAGGCAATTCTCTCAAATTTCCGACAAAAATATAATGCCGGCAATGCACAAAACTTTTACGTTCGCCGACGTTACCCCGTTGGTTCTTGCCAACCTCCGATCACCAAAACTCCCGGTAGGTTTTTAAATTTTACGTACACTCCCGAACAATATTAATTAATTATTTTCTTTTTAGTGTTCATCAGTTATTAAAATTTGTGTTTTTAGTGTGTGTTGGAAGTTTCACATTTTTACCTGCTGTCGAATCAGTGAGCTTTCAACCTGCTGCCAATGCAACCACAAAAGAATTTAAAAAAATCAACTACAAAAATTACGCCGTAACACGACAATATATAAAAATAAAATTACATAAAAATAAGTTTGAATCTAGGTTTTCGTTTTTAATGCTCAAAATTTTTAACAATAAAACAAATCAAACCTAATTCAACAAAGAGGGAGGAACAAAATAAAACACAATTAAAAATTAGAAAAACAAAATTGTCCTATCAAGTTGACTACTATTTTATACTCTCAGCGCTTAAAATTCGATAACTTTTTTGTAGCGCACCACATTTCTATCAATCAAACCCGTTATAACCAAAAAAGGAATTTTTGTTGGAAAGATATATCAATCATGGAATAAAAAATAGTTTGAAATTTTAATCTTTGTAAACCTTGTAAAACCGTTTTTTTAATAGTTGCAATTGTATAATTATAATGTGCTGAAGCTTATTTCTTTTATTGTCCTTTTAACTTTCTAACTGCAAAATATTTAACAGACACCAGTATTTAATAATTAATTAAGTTGCAATCTTATGTTATCAGATTTAGTTTCCATTAACACCCTTGATTAAATTATGTTTAATAGTGGGAAAGCCCAAAGTTTATCAAACTTATTAATTATAAACGCATTGGTAGGATCTTAATTAAGGAGTAACTACTTACTATAAAATTATATATAAAAAACTTAGAACATTTAATTACAACACATTATATAAGAATTAAAAGTTTTTATACCTTTTTGACTTGAGACCAATTACTACAAAATAAAAATTAGTTTACAAGTTTTTGCAAATGCAATGTCATTTTTTTATAAAAATGTATCGACTTGATTAAGTTTGCAAAAATACGACAGCTATTAATTTAATTTAAAATTCACAAATATTGACTATTTTAAACTAACTTAAAAAAAACATTCCTTTAATTAAAATATGTAAGCAAAATATATATTTTATTTTCATATTTTTAAAAATTATTAAAATAATTTAAACTTTGTAGTAAAAAAATTAAATAAATTAGTACCTATAATTTAATGAATAAATAACAAATGTTTTATTTGTTTAATATCAGATATTGATGTGATAGTTGTTCATAACAAACACTGAGTGTATATTAAAACTACAAAATTTTACAAAAATATTTCAATATTTTAAAACTTTTCTTTTCAATAAAAATGCAATAGTGAAGTTTATTAAATTTTATAGGTATGACATTTATTATCAAAACATTCTTATCTCTCAAAAACTTTTCTATTTAATTTATTAATGTATTCTTCTAATGCGTTTTAAAAAAGTTCTAATTTTTCCAAAATTACCATCAATCAAATACAAAATAAAAACCACTCTGAAGGAGAAAAAGAAGTAATTGTTAGTGCACACTCAGCATTGTTTAGCTATAAAACTGTTTGATGAAAATGGCAATACGACCACTAGCAACTCCAAATTGAAGGTTTTAAAAAGTAGACGTATTATCAAGAAGAAAGAAAACGTCATAAAATTTTCATTGATAAACGGAGTTCTATTACCTTAGGAGAGGGCCTTAACTGTGGGTCACGGATTTAAAAACCCTTTTTGGGGTGAAAAAGTACTTCGTAATAACAAACTCTAAGCCAAGCGGCAGCGCGCAACTCTATAGGGAAATTACATAAAACTGAAATTTTTCATTAATGGCTATAAAATTTTTGAACCTTTACTCTAATTCCTTACATAAGCTTTGTACAGCAGCAACGCTTATGGAATATGGAATCGGCAGCTTTTTTATATATTTTTTTAATGATTGAAGATCTCCTGCCGTGCTTTTGTTTTTTTTAATTATCTTTTAATTTGTGGCCAATATTTTTTAATTGAGCAAAGTTCCGGGCAATTTGGAAGATTTGCGTCCTAAGGTACAAATTGTATGCGATTTTCGTTGTAAAATTCAATGCTTTTATTACTATAGTTTCAGGTAGCTAGGTCGGTCCAAAGCAATGGTGGAGTGTCATGAGACGCCAAAAAGGGTAATAATCGTTTTCCATACATTTTTTTAAATAAATTTCGGTATTTATAATACTGCCGATTTCTGACCACACGAACAAATGGCCTGCCAAACCAGGTGTTTTTTTGGAAACTTTGACAATTTTTTTACTTTAAATTTGTCTTGAACTTGTCCAAGAGTTTTCGCAAGATAAAATTTCAGGAACGGTACGATTCGCCGCGCACGATTCGCCGCGACATGATTCGCCGTGGCACGATTCGCCGTGGCACGATTCGCCGTGGCACGATTTGCCGTGGCACGATTCGCCGCGATTTCTTTATTTTTATTTTTATCTATTTTTATCCGTTCAGTGACCCTATCTATTGATAATCTTTGATAGAATTTTAGCCCATAAAAATGAATTAAATAAATTAAACTGTTACAAAACGATATTCCTGTTTTCAACGAATTTTACCTTTTTTGAGTTTCATTTTTTCCGAGTGCTTTCGGTCTTCAGGGATATTTTTAATTTGTTTAGTCTTTGTCAAAACGGCTCGAAGCGCTCGGAGCGGAGGGGACCGGAGCGCAGAGTCGAATTTGACAAAGACAACTATGGCAATGCACGGATCCACCGCAAAAAATAATTTTTTTCATTAGAGATAAAATTTGAACCATATTAATTGAGCTGTGTCCTCATGTAAATACAAAAGGTCAACAAATCGAGTAATTAGATTATTGATATATGGCTGCGTAAAAGCTCTCGGTGAATCGTGCTTGGCGACGAAGCGTGCCGGCGGTGAGTTGTACCCAACCCTAAAATTTCTGACCTGAAAACTGTTTGAAATTCGCTTTGCAGTAAGTTTCATCGTCCATAACCACACATGAATATTTTTGTAAAAAAATTTCGTTTAACCCTCTTAGTGTCCCAGACCCCTTTTATTTTAGAAATTTGAAAAACTAATTACTTATATGATTTTTAATGTCGCTAATTAGGTTAAATTATTTTTTATAGAGTTTTGGTACAACCACCGTGAAGGTGGCAGGGATGGGACTTAGAAGTCCCGTCGGGTCCGAAAGCATACAATTATTTGATTTTCAAAAATTTTAAATTTAAAATTTAAGATAAACTCTTTAGCTTTGATTCCCGTATGTACATGAAACATTTAAATCAGTGGGACTTTAAAGTCCCGTCGGGACACAAAGGGTTAACTTACGAGCTCTGGTTTTAGCACTTTAACTCTTGCTCGTTTGAACGATTTCTTTCTTTTTAAACTTTGTCACAACACGTAGCACAGTTGTTCTCGGCAAATTTAAAAATTTTGCTAATTGCCGGTACGACGATTGCGGATTTTCAATATGCGCGACAATAATTCTTTTACGATCCTTCACTTGTTCACTCTCCATTTCGTTGCTTGTTCAATTCCAAATTGCAACTGAAGGAGGTATAGTTTTGAAAAGCTATTTTCTACTCCCAGTAATAAAATTGTAAGGGTTTAACCATAAAGTACCGTTTAAACCATAAAGGTAGGTGACCCATTTTTTTCCGTTCCAGTCTTATTAGTTATTAACTTCAAATATTGTTGTGATTAAGTACACAAAACTTAGAACCGAACATATTTATTTATTAAACTAGGTATTTATGTAAAATAATTTAACATATTTTTAGTTTATGGAAAACTTGATAGGTGTACGCGTAGGCTGCCTATTACAAAAACAATAAGCCATATATCCGAGAGATATGACGATACTATTGGAGTGTTAAGAAAACATCCAAGAATTATTTTTATTTAATTCAACAGAAACTATAGTAAATTATCTTGAACCTAATATACAATGAATATTTTCATAATGTAATTCATATTTTTCAACGTCATCAAAGAACGATTGTACTTATAATCTTTGGTGTTACAAATTATGTATTTTGCGCAACATAGTTTCTATGAAATTAGGAAAAGGTAGAAAGGTCTCTGCTTATAGATTTGCAGCATCTTATTACACACTAAAGAAAACCTCGCATTATGACATCATTACCAACATTTAAAACAAATATTTAAAAGTTGTTATCCACAACGAGTGTCGCCATCTACTTATGGGGAATAATTAACGTACATATAAATTTGTATAGCATTTTCCATCTTTAAGTTTTAGTATCTTTGCTATGAGGGTGAAAATTCGATTATAAGTAATAACAACAATTTAAAAGGAAAAAGTACAAACGATTTAAACTTTGGATTTAAATTGTCGAGAAGGGATAGCTGCCACAAAGCCATTATTGGGTAGTTTTTGAAAATATTTCGAAATAAATAGATACAAACAATAATAATAAATGTAGAAATAGGTACAAACAAACTACAAATGATATAGTTATTTTGGATTCCAAATTCAAAATAGGAGGAAGAGAAATGCCATTATTAGACATTTTGACATTATTAGACATTTTGAAATATCTCTAAAACAAAAGTGGTTAAACAAAAATAACAAAAGTACCAACGGGGTACAAACAATTTACATTATTTTTGATGTAAAAATTTGAGATGGGCGGGGGTGCTGGCGAAATGTTATTATTGGATATTTTTAAATATCGTATAAAAACAAAATGGATACAAACGAAAATAAAGAATATTTTTTTTATTTTGGATGAAAAATTCAAAATGGAAAAGGGGGGCTGACAAAATGCACATCACGAACTGATTTTTTAAGGACCTAAAACTCCTAATAAAAGTGTTTAGACGACACTGACTAATTATAAGAAATTAGAACGGTTTAGCTATAAAAGTGCATAGGTTAGCTCATAAAAAATAATAAATCTTCTAATAAATAAAACTAAAATAATAAATCGCAGTAAATGTTATACCATTTTGTAAACTACAATAAACGAGCAATTTTCAAAATTAACCTGCCAGGTTAGCGTGCTATATTTTTTTACGGTATGAAGAGTCGTAGTTAGCGAATAAAAAAAATTAACTCATGAGTCGGTCAAGAACTTTTTTTTTCTATAAGTATGGCACTATTTGTTGTATTCGTGATCAATAGCAGGGTTATTCAGGGTTGCGTAACCAAAATTAGAATCTAGAATATGGCTCTCGAAACACTGATTTAAGGTGTCGATTTTCATGAAATTCATAAAAGTGCTAATATCTCGAAAACTAAACACTTTTTACTAAGATCATGCTTTCATATTCCGCTCAGTCTTGAGTTGGCCTATCAGCCTCAAAAACACCCCGTATATGAAATTATTCTAAAAGTTTAGGGTTTCTAATTAGATTTTGTATTTTTTATTGCTAAGTATAATTTACAAAACTTTATTCAAATTACTATCTACTGTTTTTATAAAATTCAAAAATCACACTTTTGATTAAAATTGTGATGATAAAGTATTTAGATTGTTTATAACATGGCTGTCGGCCTCACATACAATTTTTAGGGGTGCTAATTCAATTTTCAATACACTTGAGGGAAATTTAGTGGTAAATCATTAAATTTTGCAATTTTCTTCGAATAAACCATATTTTAAAGATTCTTAAGGGGATAGTTATCCTGATTACCCCCTTCCTTTGTATTCGTGCTTGTATAAAATTGCTTTTTGTTCAACAATTTTTATAAATAGAATATACTCTTATAAATTATATTTTACGTTTTTAATCAATTTTTGGGTTCAATTAAATTTTCGAGTATTGAACTTATCGACAAGTCATAATTAAATTAGCTGATTATGCCAATCTTCCGTAGTGAAATTATTTTCAATTGTTTATATAAAGAAGTTATTAATTTTTAACAAAGTACAAACAATAAATTTTTATTACAAGTTTATTGAAATTCAATAAAATATAAATTTTTAAAGTTCATTAAATTTTGAAGAATAAGTTTGTGTATTTTTATAAGGTCGAGAAAGTAGAGACACCTAGGCACTGAAAACCGAATTGTGATGTGGCAGCAGAACCAACAACTGAAGGATTTCAGGATACTGAAAAGCTCAGGAATATGGTTTGTGTTCCTGCTGAAGCAGAAAGCTTCGAATAAAGTAGGAAACTACCCCAATCTCGTTTTAGTTAATATAAAGCAAGTAAGAGACCCTTCCACTTCAGTTTTTGAATTTTACGAAAATATATTAATTAAAATGAGTTTTCAATAGGAAATAGTATTTAATTTTAATCATGCTTTTATTTTCATTTTCACTGAATAATAAAACAATTTTTAAAAAATTTCAAATTTTACTTTTAAAATTGTTATATAATTTTGTTAAAATAAATTTAACAGATTACATTTTAAACTTACCTAAATCAATTACAAGTTATTAGTAGAAATATGAAATTGTAATTTTCACTTTGTAGTACAAATATAAGTAATCAACAAAATTACATTAAAATTAGGTGTCTGCAAAGGAAGTGATTTTATTGTGAAGTGAAGGAATAAACTAATCAAATCAAAATAATTTATTTAAAAAACTTATTTCGTTATCCCCAATTAATCAATTTATATATAACCCTCGTAAAAATTTTATGTAGATCACTTTTTGGAATAGATTTTATATTATTATCAAATATAAGGTGCGTTCTTTCAGTTTTTCAATTTAATTTATTTTTGAAGTTTCACGAATTTTAGTAATTATTGTGTATTAAATGGGATTGGTATTAATAAAATGATTGCTTTATTTTATTGGTTGAAACACGGAATTAACATATCAACACTTTCTGAAAATGCTAAATGCCTAATGACATGATCAGTTTGTTTGTTATAGAACTAAAATACCCACGTTAATTGCGGTTTATTAGGTTTGCTAATAGTTTTGCTAATATTTTCTCAAAATATTATTTCTTGTAGCCTTATAAATTACGTTACGTATATTTATTCGTGCGCAGAGCCGGTTCTGGCGGATGTGCAATGCGGGCCTAGTCCACGGACGGCCGTTGGGATTTCAACGTTTTACAAAACTTAAAATACAACATAATATTTGGTTATTCTATGCTATGAGAAGTACTTATGTAGTTACAATTTTTTTTTATTCATAAAATTAAATTTAAACGGAATAAGAGGGTTGCAAAAAGTGGGTTTTACATGGTCGGGCAAGTACCCAAAACCGGTACTGTTGGTACGTGCTCTATTTACTTACTATATATATGTATATATATTAATATACGATATTGTATTAGGAATTAAATATAGAAATATAGAAATATAGAAGGTAAACGAGTATTAGCTTTAAGGAAAGCTGTGAGTAAAAACCAAATGTGGTTGTTAAAACAAATTGAATATCGTGACTTAACATACTCCTACACTTGAAAAGTTAGAGGTGGTAAGACCCGCGGGTGTATATACCCCAATAATATTTTAATAAGAAAAACTAAAATTGCGTGACCTTGAAATTTAAAAATAACTTTGCATAGTAGGTATTCTCGATATTTTATCTTCTAATTGGAATAAATCAAATAATTTGTTTATTTTTTTTAATATCTGAATTTTGGTTATACCTTGAAATGTATATTTAAACTTATTATTAATATTCTTCTATATTATAATATAACTAATATACTAGTTGAAGCCAGGGTGACTGACTAGGAAATATAATTAATGGGTTTGCCGTTCCCATAACCCCAAGAATAATATTGGGTTTTAGATTACAGCAGTGGATCCAAGGCTGCTAGGACTTGAACCGCGTTTTCCCACTTTGAAATCGATCGGTGTAGGCTTTACGTCAATCTCTATGCTGCTGGTTATATTATTAGATTATTACAGACGTAATATTCAAAAAATGTCAGTTTTGTATCAATATCACGTAACAGCTTAAAAGAAGTCGTTGATATAAATTTTCTTATTTATTTAAAAAGAAATATACTTAGGCCAAACCTCAGATTTAATAAATTTTGAATAATTAAATAGTAAAATAAATAAACGAAAACAAATCTAAATTTTAGATTTCATTAAGCGTAAATAAAATTAATAAAACCTTTAATAAACGGTTTTTACGTATTTACGTTGTACTAATGCATAAAAAGCATTTCATTACTATGGACTCTTGAGACCTCACAGAAGGTGACTGGGGAAACCGAAAGGCTTGACGTGAATGGTGCAAAACTACAAAATACGGTTGGAACTGTCAGCACTCCCTAAATATGTACAAATACCATTTAGGTATTACAATTATTATGTACTTAATTTGCAAGTAATAAGAAACGGATTAAAGTAAATTTTAAATTATCTTGCTATTTTTTTATTTCATTTGTCTTATTCGCCAATTACATCGGTCATCAATGCTTTTACTAAATGGATTATATTTTTTGATTTTTATGTATTCTTACGTGTAAATTACAAAAATTACAAAGAACTACAAAGAACTTTTTGAAAACTATAATATATGTAGCTCTGGAATGCAATATTTCCGCCAGAATAAGTATATCAACGATGTAAACTTGCTACCAAAGAAAATGAAACATAAAAGTACGTGCAGATTAATACTGGACATTAAAAAGTCTACTAAAACTGAATTTAAGTGACTTAGCTGTTAGGAAAATATAAATTTAAGACTAAATATATTTTACTAAAAAATTCTGTTTTCACAAAATTTAACAAATTTAAAATCAGCAGAAAAACTATTATGTATGAAGTATTTATAAATTATATCGGTCAAATAATTGAAAATGATAATGTCGAATTTGGTTGACTGATGCTATTTACATATTTTGCGTGTGTGCCTACATAATAATTTTGGTATCGTAAATTGTAAACTACGCCACAAACGTTTAACATCATGTTTCCAGTATTTAAACATTATTTTGAAATTGTTGATAATTTCGTCGTGCTGACCCAATCAACACCTCATTTCAGTTTTCTAAAGTTGGTTTTTTCTAAACCGTCTGGCTGAACAAATCTAAGATCCTGCTTTAGGATCTGTGAACATATAATATAAATTCACAATGTAATGTATTTTAATTTTTTTGAATTTTAAAATTACTTTATTTATTATTTTATTAATAAATAAAACTAACTTCTTAATAAAGTTTCTAATACTCATTCAGTTATACCGGGTGTTTGTTTGCAAACTCGTACAAATATATAACATTGCTTTTAACAGTTATTCAGATTTTGTTCACTGATTCAATCCAAGAGAAATGTATTTATAATGATTGAACCAAAAATTGTTGCGCATCTATATGAAAAATAATTTATTTCTTCGAATGTTGTTCATTAATTTTAGAAATAAGTTATATTTCCAAAATTTTTATGTTTAAAACATATTATTATGTTAATTTGCATAGAGTAAAATCATGTGAGTGGTTAGTTAGTGTTAAGTTAGTTAGTGGTTAGTAGGATAGGTTAGTAAGTAAGAATAAATTTATAAACAAAAGCTTAACTTGAAATAGAAACTTCTTCTTTTCATCCATTTTAAAAGATCTTTTGATTTAATAAAATTTGCTTTCATACCACACTTTTATTAAACCTAGTTAGCCGAAAATAATTTTGTTCATAATCTTTAAATCAATTGCAAATATGAAAATCAATACCAAATATTATTATACTTTTATAATTTAATAACTTATTATTCTTTTACAGATTTTTATAAATAATTTAAAACATAAAATACATTGCTGATTTATATTTCTGTGCTCAAACAAGTTTTAATAACTCTGAGAACAACGTATAATATTGACAAAGTGTTAATTAATTTTTCACCAATTAGGTACTTACTTATTACATATTACATTCCAATTAAAATACATTTTAATTTAATAATTACGCTTTTTCAAATTATAAAACCTTTTAGAAATGAAACGATTCCTGAAATAGCAGAACTAGATGGCTAAGTAATCATTGGCAGCTTGACATTCTACTATTTCCTCAAGGTTTTTCCCAAAGTGGCCCCCTTCTGGCAAAAAAACTTGTGATACAAACTTAACCAGGTAAAATATTAAATAGCATTAAATTCAACGTAAAACTTATTTTTATCAATTTTACGTAGAAATAACAATTACCGTAATGGAATTAAGTGAATCACATTTGATAAAGTGGATCATTTATAAATCTCTTTAAAATCCTGTACCGTCTTCTAGCGACGATGAAAACAACTAGTAAATTTAGGACTAATTAATAAATTATTAGCAAAACTATAAAAGCAAATCTTGTTGATGTAAGTTTTTAGTAATGATGTTTGTAAGATTATCGTTATGTTTATTGTCATGTTTCCAAAATCTCGGTGGATTTTTGAAATGTTAAGTTTGAATTTAATTTGTAAATTATGGTTTTTGTAAAAACTTTCTGTTTTTTGATTTTTGTAAATGACACCGTTATGGGCGGAGAGCGAAGTGTCTTGCTAAAAAAACTGCCAGACAAGGAGAAAGTCTTCTTGATATTTTGAGATTTTTTGGATTGAATTTTTTATTGGGTAAATTATTTTTTTTATTATGTTGATTATTTTGAAGTAAGTGATTTTATTCTCATCTTCATTTTTAAATTTGTCTCAAATTTAGAAGATAAGTATGGATTGTTGATAATTGATTTAAATTAAAATTGAAGATTTGTTTTTGAAGAACTCAAAAAGTTTTTATCAAATTTCTTCTTAAAGCCACTAGTGGCAGAACATTCGATTTAAAAAGATCTTTAAGACAACTCTCCTCGACCAACTAGCCGCAGCGCGAATCGCCGTCGTAAAATTCGCCGCCTTCTTAACTCGCCACCGTCAATTGAAAAGAGTTTGCATTTTATAATGCAAATTTTTTCCATTTTGAGCTTGTTCAATGAGTAGCTTGTTATTGAAGCAATTTTTTCTAATCACCAAAATGTACTAATTTGTTCCAGAAATCCAAATAAATTATGTTCACTGGATGATTTTATCAAAACAAAAACTGCAGTCGTTAACACTTGTATGCAAGTTAGTATTAATAGTTATAATAGAGTGAAATCCGTGGACGATTCTGTATTACATTGTAGTCAATAAGAAAACTGAATTATACTCACAGCAATTATAGCCTTCATCAGTTTCATTACTAATGAAGTAAATGCAACTGATCCATAATTGTCAGTATAAAGGTTGTTTCTCTTCTTAAAGATGGGAATGGCCGGTGCCAGACGCTAAATATCTGGAAGCCTGCAGTCGGAAAATTGGTTTTGTTTGATCATCGATAGGGGCAAAAAAATTATGTAATGTAATATATCTGTAAATTATATATCAAATGAGATACCTACACTTTTCGATTAAATCTCTTTAAAAATAGACTAAGTATGCGCTTTCATACAATAATATGTTGTGTAAAGTTTTAGATCGCTGTTTTAAATCTTTAAATAAAGTTTAAATAAAGTTTTAAATCTTTTATTAAAAAAAATATGAATTACACACAAACGTTTCACTCTGTTTTTGGTTACAGATTTTTGTAGCCAGCCTTAAATTCTCCATATTATTTTTACTTTCCTCATAAATACATATAATACGTACCTACACAATAAAAAATTTGTTGTCAATTTAACAACAGTTGTTGTTAAGTAGTAATAACACTTTAATGAAATTTGATCTTAAGTGCAGGTATTTCATTATATTAACTACGTAATTTTTATAAATCAACATAAATTGAGATATTGTTACTAGAATATATAATCATTTTAACTAATAGGTGGCCCGTATTATAATCCAACAACTGTTAAATTGACAACAAATTTTTTACCGTATATGTGTTACCGACAATTTGCGAAATCCGGCAATTTGCAAAATGCCTAGGTAATCTGCAAACCGACTAAGTCGTCAGCTAATATGCAAATTCACTAGTACTTTAGGAAATCTGCAAAATAGCTACGGTGTTTCAGGCAATTTGCAAATTGTCTATATTGTTAGTTAATGTGCTTTTTGAGTATGTAACAAACTCACATTGACTAGGCAATGTAAAAAGCGATATTTTAAATAGATAATTTTAAAAGAACCATTTATTAAAACATAGCTCGTTGAACATTTTACAATTTTAATTTTATTTTTTTTATTTTTTATTTAATTACATTTTATTTTACAATAAAAACTATAAACCTATAAACATTAGGTTACTTGTCCGGTTCTATTAGTCAAAATCAGGCAAAATTATATTTGACGTTTGTCGAATTTTCCAAATTTTAAGTAAAATTTTATCGATTTTCCTAATTTTTCTTAGTTAATATGATGCTAATCACTTCTTTTAAATTTTATGACCACCTGTAGAAGAAGCAGTTGCCACTGCCACCCGAAGACTAATTTCGTCTGCAGGTACATCTTCTGCATGTATAAAGTTTTGTGTCACCGGTTCAAATTCATTTCGACTGTAGCATTTCTGAAGAACTCCTGCTCTAGTGCCAATTTTATAAAATCCCTCTTATTCGCCAAGAACTACACCTAACATATTCCTTGGATCTGTTCGATCTGTTCTGTTATACATGCAGAAGATGTACCTGCAGATGAAATTAGGGAATGTTGAAATGTAATTGTACAAAGAAGTGCATAAATAAATCATGCAAATGCCTGAAAAATGGAATAATGTGTAATAGTCGCTGTCACTTTTCTAATCCATGTAAAAATAAGTAACCTAATGTTTATAGGTTTATAGTTTTTATTGTAAAATAAAATGTAATTAAATAAAAAATAAAAAAAATAAAATTAAAATTGTAAAATGTTCAACGAGCTATGTTTTAATAAATGGTTCTTTTAAAATTATCTATTTAAAATATCGCTTTTTACATTGCCTAGTCAATGTGAGTTTGTTACATACTCAAAAAGCACATTAACTAACAATATAGACAATTTGCAAATTGCCTGAAACACCGTAGCCATTTTGCAGATTTCCTAAAGTACTAGTGAATTTGCATATTAGCTGACGACTTAGTCGGTTTGCAGATTACCTAGGCATTTTGCAAATTGCCGGATTTCGCAAATTGTCGGTAACATATGTATAGGGAAAGTATTGTTATTCAGTTAAAATTTGAAATTTTGATATTAAAATGTTCCTAAAATTTTAGTTGTACATTCGTCTGTAAGTTGGTGTGTCTGTATGTCATTGTGTGTGTGGTTGGGATTTGAAAAAAAAATAGTATCATTCGTATAGATTGAACCGCGCAGCAACCAAATTTCATGAAAGTCATAATTCATAAATCATCCGTTCAATATCCGTTAAAAATTGAGGAAATTATAAAGAAAATAAAAAAGTTTAAATATTAATTACTTTTAGACTACTATTTTTTTTACTGTTTTATTCATATTATTTGACATAAATTAAATGTTAAGTTTTATGTCGATGGTATGGAATAGAAATTATTACACGATATGTGTTAATATTTTATGTTTTTAAAGTTTTTAAAAAATAGAATGTAAAAATGAGAAAAGTCTTGCGATGTCTAAATAGCCAATTTTCATATAATATATTATGCTATACAGAAGATGCACAGGGTGCATTTAAGAACTATTTTTAGTTGGCGGTGACTCTTCGTCTTTAATCAAATCCACTTATCTGAAATTCGACTTCTAAAATAATGCCAATATTTGCTTCCTATTGTAATTTTTATAATGAGCTGAAGGTCACTATAGAAATTGACTTAGGTACAACTCATCATTTTCTTATATTTCCACTAATTTGAAAGAAGTTGAATATTTGAAAAAGCTGAAAACTTTCTACCTATCGTTATCAAACTCTCTTCTGGAGACGTTTAAAATCAATAAAAAAGGAACCCCCGACATTAAGGATCTTGATACCTCTTCCACTCAAAAATGAATAATCTTCCAATAACAACCTTAGTTTTTGCTATTTTTTCAACTTAATTGTTTCTAATTTATAAAACTTAAATTCTATAAATTAGGTATGGTTCATCTACTTACTTCAGCAATATGAACTTATATTAAAGTATGTTATGCACACAGAGCAGCGGGGAGATATTGAGCTTTTTCGTAGTTCTATTGGGTAATTTATTAAAATTAGAAAAATTTGAAAAATATAATAAATATGAAAAGTATTACTAAAACAATAGGTAGTAATTATTAGAACGTAAATAAAATATTTTACATGTGCTATCAACCTGGTGATTAATGAGTTAATTCATTACTAATATAATTACTACGGTTGGTATATAATAATGTAATCTTGACATTCATTAGGCTAAAACAAATATTATTATATTAAATAAACTTAACAACGTTTCTAATAATAAATACCGAATACCGAGTGATCCTTTGGTTACATGTAATAGATAAATTAATTTGATCTAAAAATAGACTAGCATAATCTCTAAAAAAGCACCGACCTAAAAGGCTTCTAATTTTTGTGTCCACATCGAAATACAAAAATTATCTACAACCAAATAATTTAGTTCAATAGAATTTGATTATGAATGCGCAAATTGCGTATATAATATTAATTACTATTATTATTTGATTAACTAAAGTACACTTAATGTTTTTAAAACTTTTCAATAAAATTTCTATTAAAATCTTACTCACTCACATTTGAAACTAAACAAAAAGCAACTCGAAATTGGTATAGCACCGGTGTATCTATACTACTATTTGAATCAGTAGCGGCGTTAGGGTAGGGCGCAAGCACATAGGGGCGCCGAGAAAATGAAATTAGGCGCGCCAAGAAAATAATTAAATTGCAGCAAACATAGACCTCCATACTTTAATAACAGAGTTTGCTTTTTTTTTAGAAAAAAAATTAGAGGCTAGAAAAGTAAATTAAAGAAAAAAGCTTAATTGAAATAAATGTTTGCTCTTTTTATTACAAAACAGTGTAAGGGGGGCGTCGTAGAAATCTCGCCCAGGGCGCGAGTTTTACAATAATGCAAATTTAATCATTATCACAATATCTTTCATTGAATAACTAATAGCTCACTTATATCTGTATAAACATTTAAGAATTCTTTTTTTATATAAAACATTAAATTACATTTTTGTAATTTCTTGCAAATTTCTCGTAAACTTTTATTTTTAGAAAATAAACTCAAAAAGAATTTCAAGTAGATTTTGTGGTATATTAGTATGTATTTGTAAAATTCAAGATTTAACAGAACTAAACAAAACGTTAAAATAATAAATTTTAACAGTAAAGTAAAGAAATACAATACGTAGAAAAATCGTTACTATAAAAACCAAAAAATACAATAATTATCACTTGACAAGATTAAAAAAAATATTTAAAAAATGAAATATTTCCGTAAAAAGATTAAACATTAAAAAAATAATGAGTAATACGTTATAAGGCCTTATTTCACTGTTTTTGCAGATCTTCAGACGTACCTAACTCTAAATTGAATGAAAAATTTAAAAAATATTTAGAAAAATATTTATTATAATATTTAGTATTATAATATTAAATATTTATTATTAATATTTATAATAATATTTAGGAAATATTTCATTTTTTAAATATTTTTTTTAATCTTGTCAAGTGATAATTATTGTATTTTTTGGTTTTTATAGTAACGATTTTTCTACGTATTGTATTTCTTTACTTTACTGTTAAAATTTATTATTTTAACGTTTTGTTTAGTTCTGTTAAATCTTGACTTTTATTTTTACCTAAAAAACAGTTATTATAAAAAACAAAAGCCAATTAAATTCTGCATTAAAGCACGTCTTTCAAAAGTAAACAAAGTAAAGAAAAATCAACAATAAACAGACAAAATTTCTGGTCCGTTGCTGTTTTTCATACTAAATTAACAAATATTATTTTAAATTGACAATCATTGTTATTCAATTGTTGCAAAAGAAACACTAATATTTTTGAAACAAAATAACTCGAAAAGCAGGAAATTTAGTTGGATTAAATTTGATATAAAAATAAAATTTTACGAATATTTATTTAATCTATTTACAAAGAAATAATGACAGTAGTAATTATCGTGGTCGTAGGCTGGCAAATAGAGTGTTGATTGCTACATAGCAGTTGCAGTGTGGATCCTTTTCCAAGTGTACCGGATATTTCTGACTGTCTCCTTCGTAACAATCTTGTTACATCTTTGAGGTATGAAATACCAAATAACCTTCTTTGAAACTGAAGTGTTTGAATCCGCGTTAAACCGTGCTCACTACGGACATAGTAAAAAAGGACGAAACAACAATAAATTTAAGCTGTTCGGAAACTTGAATATAAGTATGCATTAATATTAGAAATAATAAATTTAATATAAATAATCAAATCAAAAATTTTCAGAGGAAACAAAAATTTTTCCAACGTACTATGTCTATTAAATTCAAGAGGTTTACCTTTTTTTGATGGCATGGAGAGCAATTTATTTGTTTGTATCGAATCCACGTGCATATTTTAAACTTTAGTTCCCGCGATTTTGTGTTTGTTGTTTCTGTTGCAAAGTTTTATTTTATCACAATTTCTCAAAACTTTATCACGTGCGGTCTCGAATTTTACTTGACGTGGAGGCATTGTATAGCATTTTTTGTATAGGATGAACTCACCTAAACCCAGCGGCGGCTTGTGACTTGAATTTAGTGACGCTCGCTTTACCAAAATAGGGTATTTAAAACTTATGTTTTCTAGAGTTTAAAAATAATTTTGTGGTACTCTAGATTTTGTTAAAGCACATTTAATTTGTGTAAGTTTGTATTTTATATTATATTTTTTTCTAAGATGCTGAGACGAATTCCAGTAAAAAAATACAGGCTCGTACAGCAAATTTGATATTTACAGCCAGTAAGCTGCTATAAAAATACTTGATATTTACTATTACTATATAATTTTTTATTGCTAACCATATAATCAGCATCTGATGCAAAAAAGCTTACGAGATCCCATCTTCAAAACTAAATATAAATGCTAGCTACCTTCCCATATCAGAGGTAAAGTGCAGGGTTGAGTTGCCCAAAGTCGTAACAAGATACATAAGAATTTCTATCTAGACGTAACTGAGAAGTTGTAATTAGACCCAAACACGTATTCGTCGTTGTGAAATTGTTGAACGTAAAATTTTAGTGACATTGTACAGAATTTTAAATTGCTAGCATTTTTTACATTTACCTTCAGTTTTTCTATTCATTTAACTGGAGTTAGTTAAATTGTTGGCATTGGTACATTAAACATTGACATTTCTATATTGCTAGAATTTTAAGATGAAACAGAACTAACTAATTTGATAGCATTAGACCGTTGTTGAATCTTGGGAATGGAAAGGACCTTCTCAATAGCAGTTAGTTCGTATTTCAGATTAAGTCTCTTGAAGTATATAATTTTGCGAGACCATTACGAATGGTAAATTTTCTTTAATAATTCTGCAGAGCTTAATTATTTACGTATGCTGTACGTAAATTTTAATTAAGTGTTTTAACTGTTGACACAATGTATAATTATGTTGGTAAACAATTATTTTTATTACACAGTTTACTCAAGTTTTTTAATTGTTTGAGAAGAATTGAAAGAAACCATTGTTTGATTTCATATTTTCCGAGCGTGTTAGTTTACTAAACTCACAAAGAAAACTAAACAGTTAATTAATCACATAAAGAAAATTATTAATTTAAGAAAAATTAAGTTAAAATTACTTTGCAAATTAAACCAATACACTTCAAATAAACTATTTTTAGTCACAACTTTTTTGCATCAGGAAATTAATTTTTATTGTAAATTATCAAGTAACAGCCTTAAGAAGGTTCTTCAATTTTCTGAAGGTCCGTCCGTCACAAGATGTGATTGGCATAGTTTGACAGCGAACAGAAGTTGATCAATCCACATCACTTGAAATAATTCCTTTTGTAAATCTGAATTCCCGCAATGAAAATCCTAGTTATTAGCGTAAACGTTTGCTAATATCGGAAAGCTTTCATTTTAAAAATATATTTATCATAAATTTAACCCGCTTATATCAGATAAACCGGTAATACCAATTTCTCGAATTTTTATTAAATAATAATTTACGATTGGATTTGTATGGCGCAAAGACGCTCAAGGGCTTAAAAATAATTTTAAATATAAAATGTATATACGCAATTTTGATATTATTTAATAAAATAATATAATGTAATAGGAAATCGCAACTTATGAATATAAAATAATAAAATCAAGTAACTTGTACTGTTTGATAATATGCAAAGATATTAACTTGATAAAATTTTTGTGCGTGACTATTTCCCTGGGAAAATGTAACTGTTCGATTTGTATTTACGCTAGTGACCTATATGCCAAACTTCTTATTATGCAGTCATTCTATAATGATCTACATTGTTGTTGACAAAAACAATAGGTCACATGATTTGGTTATAATAATAATCAATAAGATTTCAAGCCTTTACCAATATCAATACTATGTTAATTGATCCAATTATTGCTGCATTCAAATTAGTTTCGTGGTAAAGGTTTATTAAAGTGCAGTTGAAAATTTTCTACAGATTGTAGTATGATCGGTCACTTTTTATTTACATAAATCTCAAACTCAAAGTTTTATCGGTAGAAATAATCTTAATATTGTAATTCGTTTAAGTTTTCAACAAACAACGATCAGTTAAGAAATTTTCTTTAACCGAAAGTTTCCATATCGAATTTTTAATTCAAAATATATATATAAAAAGAACGTAGCTAATAATTATAATTAAAGTGCAATAAATTGAAAACTTCGATAAAATATAGTATTTTACTGTGGCTTTTCTGCTACCCGAATTCAATAAGTGAATTATTAAGTACCAAACAAAAACAGCACGCACCCATTATAGAACCAAATTCAATTATGAAACCAAATTGAAAGAAGTTATTTATTTACAAAACTATTTTTGCTTTTTGACCTTTGCGACTCAATGTAATCCAAATCAAAGCTTATAATGCCTTCCTTTCTTGAATAGAAATGTGTCTAGCATCTCTGGCGATTTTTATTATCACATAAAGAAAATACATCACTTTCAGAGTAGAAAAAGATTAATTCAAAAAACAATTAGAAAAACAGAGTTGAAACAAAATACAACAAATTTCAGTTTTTAAATAACTTACTTGAAATTGCAAACTGATTGTTGATACAAATTTTTTAATTAACTTAAAGTTTATTTTTCTGCTAATTATGATTCAGTGTTTCAACAAAAATATAGAGGAATAATGTATTAACTTTTCTAATTAATAAATCAAAAAAATTTAACTAATAGTTAAAGTGGGTTAATTAAAACTTTTAAGCGGATAGCGCACTTTTATTTTATTTTATTATTACGCAGCAGCGTCTGCAAAATTGAATATAATTATAAGCTTTAAATCCGTTTTGGTTTTAGTGCGCAAATCTGGAGAAATCCTGTGCAATCCTGGAAAGTCCAGTGGGAGGCTAGAAAACCAAAGTGAATGTCTCTCGTGCGATTAGTTACTGGCAGAGAAGTATTACAAAAAATTGCTTTTCTATATTTCGGGTGTAATTTTTATTGGTCACATAGACTTTCTGATCGATGTTTGTCAAACTCTTAAAATACCAGACTTATCTATAAATTGTTTTGTAATTGAATTTAACCTGTTGAGCAACTAATTAAAAAATCGAAACAAAATGGTTTGGTATAAATTTAAATAATAAAGATTAATTCTGCCGGAATTGCTTTTAGATTTCTAATTATTCGCTGATTGTTTTTAATCAGAAGACAAATGAACTATTATTTTAAAAATTTATCGCTCACGATTTACTTCGCGATGATTATTAAATAAAAGTTGAGATTTTAAAAGCTGCTGATCTAACTTCATATTTTACATAAAAGGAAATATTTATCTATTCACTGATAAGTTAGAAATTTGTTTCTAATGTTATTTTAATTGATTAATCAATTATTGATTTGAAGTTCAAGTAAATGTAAATAGGATATTAGTGTAATAAAAATGTACAAATACCATTAAATTTCACATCTAGAATATACTTTTGATTACTTATAGTGTATTTTATGTTTTAGTTCTAAATATCATTTTCTCTAGTTTTGATTATTCTAAAGTATGGCCATAGTTAATATGGCTCTATCTAATTGATAGAGAATTAATATTATACAAGGTGTGGCTATTAAATAATTATGAGACTGCATTGCTAGGTAATAATTAATCGGTTTCCGTCAGATAAATGCGAGTGGGGCCTCGTTAGCCTTGATATTTGTAGCAATTACCTGGAAAATTCTAATTAATATGCTGATGTCCATTTTAAAATGCCCTTTTAGTTGTCATGGTACCGGCATAATGTGTAAAAAATTAAATAATTTGTTCCCATCAATTTTTTGTTAAATTGAAAGAGCTTTCATTGAACCTTCTCCCTTGTTCCGTATGGCCCTTAAAACCAAAAGCAAATAATCCATTCATTGAAACACTACGAAAACAATACTGTTTCTGTATAGTGGGAGTCTAGTTATATTTTCCCGAGAGACAAGCAGTTAATCAGCACTTATTTACCTAATAGAGTAAAAACAAAAAAATTTTCGTACAAGCATTAGAGTTATCAAATAATATTTTTACAATTCTTTGGATTCAGCACTGCATTACTTCTTCTTAATTCTAAAGGTGTCAACTTGGTTAAAGTGAACTTGCGACTTGAATAGAACAAGTGAAAATTCATTGCTGCTTCAAACAAGGGAAGAACTGAATAATGTAAAGGTGTGCAAAATGTTCGTTAAGGGTAGTAGGTATATTGAATAAAACGCAAGCGATATGGCGACATGAACTACAGTGAACCGAATTTTATTTTTTAAATTATTTATAATTTTTGTTAGTTAATTGTTAATTTTACGATAAAAACTAATCCATATTCTTCAGAATACCGTTCGGTATAAAAAAAGTCTTAAATACATTTTTGGTAAAATTAAGTGTTGTCGAGTTATATAGATTTATAATAGTAGTCCGAGTTAAAGGCAATTTTCAGGCAAATACACGCAATAAAGAATTTCCTCCTTTATATATGTATTATAACTTTGGTTTTCAATGCTGAATAATTAATATAATCAGTTCATTAGTTACAAAATTTTACTTTTTAAATATTATGTAAATAATTGTACGACGTAAAAATTTAAAAAACTTAACTCTCCATTGGGTGAAATTGTGTGAAAATTGTAAGAAACTAAAAATTCATTCAACATTGGTTTTAAACTTTTCCTTTAATATCCAAGTAAACTTCATCATTTCTAAAATGAAAAACTTACTTCGAACCTAAAATTACCGAAACCGCCTAATTTAGAAATAAATGTATTATAATGGTACATATTGCTATGATGATTGCTTAAAAATTGGGGTTAATATAAATTTTTAGTTTTTAAAATATTGTCACTCTGTAATTTTATTATTAACGTTTTAACTTGAACAAAAATATTAAATAAATTGTGAACTTTCCATATCTCCTATCTGCATCTGGTTAACAAGCCAAATCATTCGATGACAAATTTATCTTTATTTATTATAATAATAACCTACTACCTACTTTGGATGAAGTTGTTTTGTTCAAGAATTAACTATTAAACAGCAAAAATAAAATATAAATTAGTAATATAAATAAATACGGTCGTTTGGATATGTTGAAGTCTGAATTTATATAAACTTTGTATTACATATTTTTGTTATATGAACTGAAGTTAGCGCCAGCAAGAGGATTACACAAAGTTTTCTAGTATATATAATTACAGATGTCTTTGTACGGACACTTGCTAATCTCTAACATGGATTGAAAGCTCTGGAAGTTCTAATATTATTTATTTTATGCGGAGCTTCAGTTGATGTGTAGTTTACTTTATGAACTTAGCACTACTTTTAAATCCATGGATGGCGGCTATTACAGACGATATACACTCTGGATTCATAAAATACATGAAAGAAGCATTTTATCAAAATAAGAACTATATCAATATTACAACAAGAAAAGTTAACATATCAAGCAAAAAGCGTCAGATATAAATGATAGAAAGGTTTCTGTGTAACAAGAATCAGCTCTAAGATTTTGTGGTCCCCCTATGACAGCTAGAATGAAGCTCATGGCTTCAGAAAGAACAAAAGTTATATTGATTAGTTTTTATTTTTCCCCAATTAATAGAAAACTCCCTCTAATATAAACTTCTATCGCTTTTGATGATTTAACTGCGACTTAAAATTGTAAAAACATAGAATCATTTGCAAAATATGTACTCAAGCTCAATCTTTATAATGTGAGCAGCTCTCGCTGTGCCTCCCAACACCTGATCTTCATATACAGGAGGTGGCGGTTAAGGTTGTAGCGTCCATCTTAATTAAAATCAAATTGGCACTACCATATTAGTTCGACAACTTGCCAATAGTTCGAGACGTAATGAGTAGTCCTAATATAGAGTAGGCCAAATGTGTGTTCCCTGGTAACCCAAGATTTGTTATTATATACAGCAATAGATTCGTACCTCAATCGTAATTGTGAGCAGTCATGTAATATTTACCATCCAAATAAATATTGTTAATTTGTTACTAAATATTGTTTATCGTTTATTGTTTATTGTTTATCGTTTATTGTTCGGCGTTCTCGTTTAGTCTTCTACCACCAACGAAGATTATATCATAGAACCCACAAGGTTGTCTTCAGACTACGTAGCTGGGAACTGAGGAACTACAGGCATACGTATAAAAACAGAATATGACTGTGGGTCACATGCGGCTTTTAGATGATTACTCAGCTTCAGTGCATGTTGAATCCTACAGAATTTTTTTCAATTATATATTCGATACAAAATACAATACCAAAACCCTATTGAAGCCAATAGAAATAGATTCATCACCCACTTCCTTTTCGGCCTTGATTCGCCAGCTAGCTTTTCAAGTCGGAAGCAAGACCTCCCAGGAGTGGATTTAACTGATATCGGGTAGCTTTACGTTTTGCAATGCCAATTTAAGATGTCTTCTTATTCTTAATTAAAATTTTACACGAAGCCATAATCCAAATTATTTAAATTTGTTCCTAATAAAATTTCCGATAGAGTAAAATGGAAATGCAAAATGTGCGCGATAACCATACACATCGCTTTCTCCCCTTTCACGTTGTATTCTATTTTTAATTTCTATAATTAATTTTTAAAATAATTTAACCATTCCTTAATTGAACTTAGCTTCTTCCAAAAATTATATTCAAAATCGTAAAATGAAATCATCCAAAAACTATCCAAAAATTCATCCAAAACCCGTCCAAATCGGAACAAAATATCCAAAATATCAAAATAACAATTACTCACGCAAATCAAAATCATTTATTCACAAAATCAAATTATCTCCAATCAGATACGTAAATCCAAACAAAATTAGCGGAGACTTCCGCAAAACGTGCCCGTCCAACTTGGCGGACCTGGCAAAAAGCATTCTTTATCAAAATTTTCGTGCCAATAACTTACAATTTTACTTACAAAATCAAAATTCAATTTTAAAAATAAAATTAAAATATTCACAAAAGCAAAAATCGGATATTCTAAAAAATATAAAAGCGATGTAAATCCATAACTACAATATTCAAAATAAAAAAAAAATGGATTTTGAAACACGACATTACATTTTGCTAACACAAGTACTTATCATGCACTTTTTAATATGTGTGAGTAGAGAGTTAAGCTTCGGACCTTATAATCATAGGTTCGATTTCCATGTGCTGTAAAAACTAACTGTGCCGCGGCTTGGATTCCACGTTAATTTGCAGGTTATTTTTTACGTTTAGTCAATAAAATAATATGGAGTACAATAATACATTACAGTTACAAAATGCTCTAATTTAATTATAATTTTTGCCTAATGGGAATATAGAAATGTTTAATCTAGATTCAATTCATTTGTATATCAAAATATTTATTCGAGTAAATATTACAAAGTACGGGTAGTACTTCTAATTAAGTGTTGTTTAGCAATTAAATATTGTTAATTTGTTATTTCAGGTAAATTACTGAATATAAAATCAAAAATTAAAGTTATAGAAGTGTAAAAGTATAAGTTGATAATTTATTGTTTTGGATTAAGATTAAAATCTTTTAGCTCTTGTGTTAAAATACGTTAAAAGATTAGTGAATTTATCTTACTTCAATGACTTCGCAGATATACAGTAAAAAGTGGTAAACGCTTGTCAAGAGATTTAAATTAAACCTAAAGTTTGAATAGTAATTTCGACATAAAGTAGCACATTAAAAGTGCTTTAAATTTAAAACTTTTGCTATAAGTAACTAAGAATAATATAGAATAATTATGATTTCACAGTTTTGTTTTAGTTAAATCTAGCTATACACGTCAAGTAATTTAACATAATATTATCCGTTTTTTATATAATTTAATTTTATTTTATTTAGTTACATTATTTGCTTTACATGTAAAATTTTCAGAAACAAGTTAGTTGAAATGTTAAAATAATACAAATTTAACTGTAAGTTTAAATGCAAACAAATATTTGAACCAGAACAAAAATTACTAGAAACACTAGCGGCACTCAGACAATTTTCGCTTTTAATGAAATACCTACTACGGAAAGTAGTGAAGGCTGCAAGTCTACATTTTTGGATTTAAAATGTAATTCAAACAACAATCTGTTTAAAGCTGAAAACGACACAATAATATCTATTTCATTGCTTTAAAAAAATTCAAAACAGAAATTTTTTAGCCATCTAAACCGACATTTCCTTTTCAAAATTCAACAAAAATTTAAATTCAATTACAAGTTAATTATTAGATTCTATCTTAATTAGACAGTTACTTTTAAATCTGGCATTTATATTTTTTTGTTTTAATACTAATTGTCATTTTGGAAAGATTTATAAAAAGTAATACAAATGTTGTCGCTCATATGTAAAAACATTTTAATAACCTAATCATATTTTAATTGATTCAAGTTTATAAAGAAGTTTTTCTGGCGCCACAATAGACTTACTCGACTACGTAAACTTCTAGTTCTCTTAATAACTTAGAACAAAAATTACATTTTAAACGCACCTTAAGCGTAAATTGTAATTATTGTTTAAATTAATTACTTTTTTAATAATTATGAGACAATAATAAAAATATTATAGTAATTTGTATATATCGGAATCATTAATATTTATTTTCAAACTAATAACACGTAGTTTCCTAATATATTAAATCGATTTTAGTATAGTTAATAAGTTTACCAATTGTCATTATGACGAGTTAGTTAACAACTAACTTTGTACATGTAATTGATTTATAATAATTATTTTAAATAGAAGTATGTAAACTATTAAAATGTTAATGCGTAATACATAGTAATAATTATTAAAAATAAATATTACATTGAAAGTTCACATTTAAATCAACGTAAATGTATAATATTTTCTGTTAATTCTATTTACAGCTTTAATTTAATAATAGTGCGTTCGTATTTCAAAAAACAATTTAAATCGCACTACGCTTTGTTTGATTACACCAAATTTTAACATTTTTATATGGTTAACTTTACAAATGAATTTTTATGAATGTGTACTTGTAAAAATTAAAAATGGTATAAAGTTTTATAAATAAATTACAACATCAAATTAGGTTAATTTTATATAGAAATTATGATCTATTTACATTTTTTTTACATTTAAAAATTATTTGAATAACCTATAACATAGACTTAAACCACAAACATAATTATATATTATCTAAAAATTACCAAAAGAGGAACTGTGCACATTTTCTAGTAAAATAAACTTATATCAACGCTCATGTTAATTTTAAATAGCCATAAAACTAAAGAACCTGAAATTAAGACAAGGATTATAATAATAGTAGCGCCCAACGTGGGGCTTAAAAGGTAAGTGAAGAAATATTAAACCAAAGGGTGTTGAATAAAAAAGTCAATATTATAAATAAGCAAATGTGTCTGTGATTTCGCAACGGATAAAGGGATAAATTCGATTATATAGAAGGTATTAATGTTTGTAATTATCCAATTGGACCTAGAGAGTAATGAAAATTTTGAAATTCCTGCTAGTTTGTACGAGAAAAGCCCGTACAAAAGATAATTCCATAAAAATCTTATTCCATAATTATTAGATTCTTCAGGCTCAAACAAGTTCAACAACGTGAAACTGCAGAGCAATCTCAAGTACGACGACAAGCTGAAGCTGAGTCTCATGCGATACGTCGACAACATGAATAAATGTAAAACCAAATAATTTACTAAATAAAAATCAACAAAATTAAATGGATTTTAAATTATGATCACATCAAAACATTTTTAAGAAAATTTTGAATAACTGATTAAAAATTGCGCATATTTGTTCAATGCCATAAGTACTATGTTGTAAAATTTGCTCTTGAAAAATATTAATCATTTGATAAAAACCGTATGAAAATCAGTGCAGTCGTTCTTAAGTTTTAAGGAAAACATACAAACTAACATCGGGGTAAACTAATAACCTCTGCCCCGCCGACGTTGTGCTGTTTCTTTTTTTGAAGACCGATATTAGTTAACTTATAGATAGGGGGCCCCACAGGCGTGGATTGCTTAGGGCATCAAGTAGTCTTAATCCGGCCCTGGATTTAAGGATGTATGGGAATACAATCGGAGACAAAAGTAGGTTTAACTTGAATTTTACGAATATTAACCGGTTAATATTAAAGTAAATATTAAATATTATTAAAGGCCTTTAATATAGTAAGATATTTCATTAATGTCCTAAACGATGAACAATCTTAAAAAGATGGACGTAGAAAGATTTTCTTTCCTTCAAATCGGATTATTTTTCCTGAAATTACGAATATTGAATTTATTAAAACAAAAATTTTGAGAGTGACTAATTCAACCTTACAAAATAAAAAAATTTAGTAATTTTTATTAGTAATAAAAGTTATTTATTAGTAAAAATTGATATTTTATTAAAACATGGATAAAAACCAAGATATACATGATATTTGTAACACCAACAAGTTTTAAATATTCTTAAGGACCTTTTATCGTTGATATCTATATAATTTTTGTAGATTTAAACGTGAGAATGCAGTATCGGTGCAGCTTATAAAATTAATTTCTCGAGAACGGGGTAGTAAATAGTGATAAAATTTTGGTGAAACTTTTTTCTATTAAGAACCTATGCATACAAAAAAATTCAAAGAACTCGGACACTTTTTCAATATTTTTACGCTAATATTCGAAAATATGTTGTTATTCATAAAATTGATTTTACATTGTAACATTTTCTTAATATTTTTTAAAATTTTGCTTTAGATTTGTATAGAAACAAGTATTTTGCTGTTTTACATCTTATGATTTTCCCTAAAAGTAGACTCTTACGCAAATCCATAAATGTGATTTTCATGAATTTTTACAAAACGAAAGTGTCAAATTAAAACCGCAAGAACTACTAAACGGTGTAGTGAATCGAATTAAAATTTTTTTTATTACATCGTAAAGCCAATAAAGATATGTGTCCTGATTTTCATCGATCTCAGACTTTTTTTAGTTTTATTTTTTTGTCTCCTTATAATACACCCTTAAAAAAATTTTAGTGGTTAAAATTTGTGAATAATTTAATTAGAGGATAGCACATATCGATGATTTGTGTAGATGATCAAAGAGATCATACATCGTTTGATGTTAAGTTTGAGTTTTTAAAAGCAGCAAATGAAAAATTTAAGTTGGATTAATGGAATTTTGAAATTATTTATATACAGATATTTTGTATATGATTTGTTTAATTGAAACAATATGTTAAAAATTTGATTTGTATTTAAAGATTAGTACAATGTTTTGAAATTATAATTGTACATAATATTATAATAAATAAAATGTATTATTTGATAATTTTGTAAATATTCATGAATTTAGTTCATATACTATTATAGTTTTATAATTAAAGGTTAGTCATTATATCAAATTGTAAGATTTGATAAAACTACTACAAATATAACACGTTAGCAAATAAAAAAATAAACAAATACAGGTTGAAAAGTATAAGTCAAAACAAAAATAGTTAAAATTAAAATTTTGAAAAATTTTTGTAGTTTATGTAAATTTGCATGTCGCGAAGAAGATCTTATACATCTTTAAAGAAGAATTTCTTAGGTGTAACTTTAGGATCAAGACAAACTTTGGTAAGTTAAAAAAGCATTCGTATTAAGCAAACACCTCATTTTTAAAAATGCATTACTTCAGCTAGTTTATGCAATAAAAATCCAATAAAGCTTTTCTAGCTGAGGTGGTAACACGTCTTAAAGTCAAATTTTTATTGATTTTCTTATGTTATTATTTATTAGGATTTATTATTTATTAACATTACTAAAGCAATTAAGGTATTAAATACTTTGTAAATGTAATATATATTAAATAAAAGCACTGAAAAGAACAAATTTCTTTTATATACTGACAACGTTTTAAGTGACTCTCTTGCTTGTGTACACTTAATTAAATTAATCTAAATAAATTTAAATACTAATTAAAGCCATGAAAACATCAGAAAATAATTTTATTTTTACATTAACTTCTTTAGCATGTTCAGTTATCTAATTAAAATGTTAAAAAATTCATTAAGTAGCTAAAAAGGCACACTTCACTTGGAACATGATGCATTAAGTAACTTTATGAAAGAAAAACAATAAATTAGGAATAAAAAGTTGAATCTACGAATATTATTAAATTTAAATTTAGTGGAAAGTTGTGAATATGAAGGCGCCTGTTTACAAAACGTGTCGAGTCAAAAGAAATGATGCCTTAAGCGAAAAATGTCTTTCATAAGATTATAGTAATTTCAAGTGAATTTAGACAGTTAAGTTTAAAACAAAAATTTTGAATGGGAGGAATTTAAGCTGAAACTTGTAAAATATAATTTTCATAATTTATTTATTATTTGTGCCAGATTTTTTCTAGCCAAGGTGTGAATCTGCATGCGGGGTCAGTGCAGCGTTGTTATCCTGAGAATAATGTTAGTATGGCTCTTTTTTAACTTGATACAACAGTATGCACTATTTGAGCTTGGTTAAACTATATACCTAATGCAATTACTAGTCTACTGTAGAAAGCTTTTAGTCTGTTACATAGGTCATGTCGCGTGCACCACCTCGTATTCGTTATTGCTCGAATATAAAAATAAAATCACAAAACTTAAGTGCAATTAATTTCGAAAAAGTTTTTAAATTTCCATTATTACAAAGTGCGTCAAAAATA
Organism: Cantharis rufa; assembly: GCA_947369205.1. NCBI lineage: Eukaryota > Metazoa > Arthropoda > Insecta > Coleoptera > Cantharidae > Cantharis > Cantharis rufa. The sequence goes on along the minus strand of OX376309.1, from coordinate 13,492,665 downwards.
ATTTACTAAACACGTATAGAAAATTTGAAGTAATATTCATATAAAGTTATTAAAATTAATGATCCAGCGAAACGTTATAGAATTAAACCTACCATTAGTCTTATTGCGAAGGTTTTACATTGAAATATTAAGTTTAACTGCTAAACTACATACCACAAGACGAATGTTCTAAAATAGCAGTTGTCATTTTTCTTCGGAAAATTACGAAGAATTAAATTTTCAGAAAATTAAAATAATTTTGTCATAATCATAATTTGTGCCCAAATTTAAACGATCCATGTGTTATATACATACTATATTTATGTAAATGGGATAAAACATCAGGTTATGAGAATTTCTTGCTTGCATTATGAATTATTGTAGGAAGGTAAAGCTCAAAGCATAATAATTCTACATGTCTAAGATCAGAAGTGGGTTACAGTATTATTCAAAAGCGTGTCGCATAAAAATAGCGTTACATATGCGATAGTGTCAAAACCTCTTCTTCATCCAATTTCAAGCACCTGTTACATTTGCAATTTGTCAAGTAAAATAGACCATTATAAAATACTTTCACACAGATTTATTCCAAAATCACAATAATTAACACGGGTAATTTAAAAGCGGAAACTAAGCGGAAGTTAACAGGATCAAAAATTTATTAAAATTAATTATATTCAAATTTTTTACCATGGTATTATGTGGGATTTATGTACTTTGTACGTTCAGCTAACACGTATTTTCCTTCCTTAAACACTTGAAATACAGCACCAATTTGTATAAAAATTTATTTAGAGCTTTGAAAAGCTTTTCGAGAAGGTAAATATCAAAATGTCATTGTTATTCTCCTAAATAACCTGAATATCTAATGTTGCTTGTATATACATATTCCATCTATATTTCATTTTTCAAAATATTATTAAAGGTGGGCCCCAACATTCAAATAAAAAATCAAAGAAAACACTGCAGTATTTCAGATTATCATTGTAAATGCGGTTTTAATGTTTGTTTGTGATGAACTTCGTGCACGAAAACGTGAATCCGAAAATAGATACCTATAACTTTTTACTCGACTTTTTAAGAAGTGAATTTTAAAACGTCAGTACGATAACGTCGCAAGACATTAATAACCGTATATTTGTATATTAATGTGAAACCTCTTAAACTTTTTACATTAACAAAATTATACATTTCCAATTTAGTTTTTTATTTTATTTTTGCGAGTAAATTATTGTTATTATTGTAATTAATAATTATTCTATTATTTTTAATTAGTTATCAATTTTATAATTTTATGCATTTAGTATAATACGTAAATTTTTATAAAATCTGTTTATTTACTTTTAAAATGTAACGCTTTTTATGCACACCGTACCTTAGGTACTCCGTAGACGTGTAGTCTTCCCCTTTACTTTAAAAATTCTCTTTTCAACTTCAAAGTTAATATTTTTTTCTTGTATAAATAAAATTTTAATAGTGCTTTTTTAATTCTAATTAATATGTAAATATAATTTTCATTACCTATATTAATTTGCTTTTTAACCAATTTTGTTATATTATAAATCTTCGAATGAATAACTTTTCTTTCAAACCTCTACGTTAAACTTCTTAATCAAAGCAATAATAATGAATCAATAACTTTTATTTTAATTATTTTAAAAAATTTATGTTATTTTGATTTATTATGATTATCACAATTTTAACTAATAGCAAAGTAAATCGTTGCTCGAAGGATTACGCTAAACTTTTTCTACAAAAAACCTTCCGCTAAAATTCAAATTTTAAATTAATTCCAATTCGCCAAATCAATAGTTTTACTTTGCAAAAAATATTTTCCTTGTAAAACTAAAGAACAAACAAGTGGAGCGAGCTAGTACAATGAACTAAATAAAATGTAGACTGAAAGGTGGTCAAATGCAATGTTCTCCTAGCATCACCTTATTTTATAGAACGCTAATCATATTAGTGCAAGTTTTCAAAAAAGAATCTATCCAATTAAAGTTTGTTTGCGTAAAAAGAGCGTAGTATCATTTAGAGTTTTCATAAAGGGCGGGTATGCGGTTCTACGATATATCAATGCAGATTAGCGCTGTTTAGCGTCCCCTTTCGCATTTTGAAAAGTTTATTTAAAATTTTTTCTGTAAATTACGTATAATTTACTAAAAATTTAAGGTAAAAGTTTATAAAATGCACACCTTATTTTAATATACATGTTGTCGTGTTTTAAAACCGGTTCTTTGCTGTGCGAGCTGATGAATTTTTGCTTTCTAATAAAATTATGCACTTAAAATTTTGAATATTATATAATTTTTGACACGGCAAAATGTAGGTTGGTAGAATTGTTGATTGAGTATAACAATTTTATATTAATAATAAAAATGTTTGAGAAGCCATTGGTACTTAGTTTCCGTGAGACTATTATATTAACAGTTGTAATCCAAAATATTCCTAAGCAGCGACAAAAATTTCGTGGTTGGGGTCTTGTGAGCTAGAAAAATTGCTTTTTAATTAAGTGGTAGAACGAGACGGTCGTTTTAATGCAGATTCGAACTTGGGATGTTATTATACTCATTATAATATTGTAAATCATTTTTGTTCACTTCATAAATTCCACTGGATGTTAGAAAATCTTGCATTTTCTTTATGTATGCATAGGGAAAAATACATAAAGAAAAGAAATTCATAACAGTGGATGCTATGAAGTGAACAACAACCCCTTACCCGGTTACGTTAAAATGTTGAAAAGAAAGATCAAGGATAACAAGGAGGCACTACTAAAGTACACCAACTTTAATAATAAAAAATGGATACCAATGAACCCGAAACTGCCCCAACTGAAATAGCAGTCAAAATTGGACAAGAAAGACATACCAATACGACCCATAGTCATCAGTATGGCAACACCTGCAAATGAGCTGGCCCGAGCACTAAACCAACTTATGACAACTAGCATGTGATACAGGAATTCACAAAACACTTTCTGGACCTCAACTGACCTTCAACGACGACGCAATCCAATGCGGAATCTACAGGAAACCTACCGCAACAGACATCATCACACCACAGCACTCCACACATACACATAGTCATATGAGGGGCTTAAAGTCACAGTGGTGTAAGTCATTTTCAACTCTTGATAGTCATACCAAGGAAAAATTCTTGCGTTGCGAACTGTCCGAATGACCGTGCGAAGGGTATTTAGTACACTCTTGGAGTGGCCTTTAATTGTAACCATATTCATTTTGTATTATAGTTTTTATCGTAAGTTCATGCATGCCCGAGGTCGACCCATTAATGAATCTTAAGAACCTGCATTTTGTACAACGTAAACATTTCGTATCTAAATTAAAATATCGTTTGATTATCTCTGTTCATTCTTTTGGTATTAATATTTCTTTCAGAGGTAAATATTGTAAAGTACCACATTGTGAATGGCAAGGTGCAATAAGCAGTCGTTTGAGCAACTCTAGCAGACGTCGCCCAGTTGTTCAAAAATCTCGCGACAGGGCCCTGAAGTATCCACTGAGCTATCGTTGGCATTCCGACGACTCCCTAAATTTTGTCGGCGCGTCAGAGCATATCAACGAGTATAACGTTTGTCAAAACGACCCGGAGCGTTTGAAGCGAAAGAGACCGAAGGAGGGTGCAGAGGGCCGATCGGTTTTGACTCTACATGTATGATTACTATATTAATCTTTAGAATTAAGAGATTTTACCATTTGTTTAACTTATTACCTGATGTGTTAAGGGACTTTACAAATAATCCTTTGGAAACATTAAACTTATAACAAATGTAGAGTTTTAAAACTCACCGAATGCTATTCGCAGAAAAAATGTTTCACACGACAAATATATCCCGGCGGGATTTAGATCCGGCTGGATTTTTGTCCGGCGGGATTTCCGTTCGGAGGGATTGTGGTTCGGCGGAATTATGGTCCGCCGGGATTTTGGCGGCAAGATTTTTACGTGTTTGGGTTGATAGAACGACAAACTTTCTATAATATGTAAAGTATTCAAGACAAGTAGTTCGGTGGAAATCATTTGATGTGAATTTTGAACAATATTTTTTTTAATCACTGAATGAAGTTCACTAATGTGAGTTTGAATATAACAGTATAAAGTATTCGCTGTGAGCTCCTGGTATTTGGTGAGGCAATCGTTATTATCTTAACTTATAAGCGAAAAACTCTAAAAATCCTCCGGTTAATACATATAATGCCGGTCGGTAGCTCTGTTGTTTATTTGTAGAGCGAGTCATATAGATGCCCTAGCATTGGAGTCTGGTAAAAAACTTGTCTTAAAATTTATAAGGAGCCACTGACTTTATCAGACAAAGATTTACGGAAAAACAATAGCTGAAAATAAAAATCCTTAAGTCAGAAAGGACAAAAATAATAATTGACATAAAAATTAAATTTATTCCAACAGAGAACTAGTGTTATAAATCTTGTATGAATGATAACAATAATGATTCTTACCCAACGCGTCTAATAGCTACCATTAACCTGTGGGTTTTCAATAATCTTTTACAAGTAAAATTTTAAAAGAGAAACACTCGGTATTTGAAAAAATTATGTCTGTTAAAACGAACTTAATCCGGTTCAAAACAAAACTATTCCCATAACTAAAAAATGATTTACGTTTGATCTTCTTAAAGATGAATTGATAATTTATGTAAATTCAAATACGTAACCCGTAGCCAAATCTCTTGTGTACGGCAAGAAATTTAAATATACGACCTTCTGATTTCCTTGAGACGGTAAAAAGTGATTTTAAGCAGGAGATCTCCAATATTGGCGATCTCAATTAAATCATAAATAAAAATATGACCTGGTCCAAATTAACAATGCGGCGAACGGACCAAATAAAACGTACAAATTAAAAAAATGACTTCTGAGAGAAAGGTAACGAGAACCTAAAAAAATTGAGAAGTAGACCACTAACTATCAACACTAGCAACTGATTTACCTGATGTTCGGTTCTCTGGAAATGAAATTAAGGCAACTAAAGTTTTCTAATAATCCGTGAATAAGTTGACTCTACAAAAGTTTGACAGAGTGAAGTCTACTTCCTACCCGCTATCGCTCGTTTATGCGCTTGCTCAAAACACAGTTTAATAAAGTCGAATAATAATCTACCGAGCGAGTCAAAATTAATTGTTACAAACTTAAATTGAACCATAGTCGAGTAGCCATAGTAAATAGTATTGAACCAGTTATCCACATTATGCACATCAATTTTTTGTATTTTAGTATTCATATGCATTTTTATTGTATGATAAACCATCGTTTGACTGTCGCTTGTGATTCATTATTATGATGACTTAAGTTGACCGAAATATGTAAATTGTCAAGTCGAAAAGGGTTTTATTGTTAGAGAAAGTATATTTCCTAGGAGAAAGAATCATCAACTATAGCTGACGTAATAGTACACGCAAGTATTGCACCAAGGTAACTTGGTGTGTGGAGATATTTATTTTTATCCATAGGGAAACAAATTTTTCTGTAATTTGTAGTTGAGAATTCAATATAATAGTAATTGTTAGGATGATTTCCGTCACTGTTACCGTGTAACATATTGTCGTAATTTTGATAACAAGGAAATAGAAACCAATCAAGCTGCACAACAATTGAGTTCTACATAATTTGAACGTAATAGTTCGTAACGTAATATAATTTGAACGTAATAAAGGTATAAAAAATAATAAGTTATTGTAAAATAAGGCAAAAACATCAGCAGTAAAGATAAAATTTAAATTAATGTAATAATAAAATGAGTGACTACCCAAATTTTAATTTTTATCCACTCCGTCCTACATTCATTACAATCGTTCATAGCCAAAATGTGCACGGAACACAACTGAAATTTAGTATTGACAAAAATTACTTATATTTGCGTCGATATTGAAACAAAGGACGTATGCAAACTGCGCCAGCGGTCAATATTTTCTTGGTCGGTAGCTTAAGGACTAGTAGTAAATTGCGCCAGCGGTTGGTGAGGGTAGCTTAAGTTGTAATACAATACCCAAAGCATGGTGTATTTACAGGTAATTATTATATCATGTAATCCCCACAGTGGTGGCGCAGTTTTTTGAAAGGGCATATAAGTACCGAATGGTATAATATGTTCTAAAAATTGTTTTAAAAAAGTAACCTATAACCTACGTACAGATCTACTTTTGTGGTGTCATTTCTAAGGTAATATAGAAAAGTAAGTAACCCTTGCAGATTTTTTGGCGCTGAATCCAAAATCCGAATTGATTGAAAGATGGGGAAAAATTTAAAAAAAATAATTGAAAAATTTTGCGATTGTGACATTGCCGGGTGCACATTGTGCATGTTGAACCCCTTGCTTGTAACCGCACCCATTATATTACGCAACATTATGCAACAATTTAAAAAATAAACGCTGAACTCGTTTTTAGGGTGGATTCTCGATTGCCTTGGTTGCGTTGGTCAAAACCGACGCTCCGCTACCCTCCGCTCCGGTCCCGAGCACCGCTCCGAGGTGCTGCTCGAAAGAAGTGAAACTCGTAAGAGGTGAAACTCGTTAGCCACAATCGATGTGTACCCGACGGTGTCACAATCGCGCCTCACGGCTAACACTAAGACTATATCAGAATATATATAATGAATTCTCTATCTAAAATGCATGTAAAATTTTTAAAATAAAATAGTCCAAAATAACTAAAAATTAGTGAAACTTCTACAGTGAGAAAATTTGGGCTAAGTGCACCTCTGTAAAAATAAAAATACTTTTGGACAATACTAATCCTATTAACAAACAATTAATGGATTAAAATATTACAACCTTTTTTTGACTCAATTTACGGTCAACCCTAAAAATTTTTGATCGCAATTTACGGGTAGGATTAGAAAAACCCTCAACCGCTGGCGCAATTTACGGTCCTCGGAAACAAATGTTAAAGAAAACCTCACCAAAAACTGTTTTGCATTAAAACATAAAAACAAATTCGTATATAATAACATCAGAGTTAAGAGATGTTAAGAGAATCTTAACAGAGTAATACGACGAAAAACGGTAGCTCAAATCAACAGGTTATGAACAGCACATTAAAAATTTTACAAACGGTAAAAGTTTTAACAAGTAAATACATGTTGAACCGATCCTGGAACACCTTGTTTCATTAATATTAAAATCACAGCATCCTTTTAATTTATTCAATTGCACATTGAACTGAGTCAAATGGTTTAGCTAAGTTGGTATAAAGAGAATCTACAAAATGCCAAATCTTCAAAAACAAAAACAAAAACAGTTGGCCTCAGTTGACTTTCCAGCGGGAAATTTATTTTGTTGTTGCAGATGAGGTAACTCTGAGAAACAATTTTAAACAAATAAAGACGTAATAAATCCAGATAAATTGTTATTTTTAAACTTTATTACAAATTCTATCATCAATTGGCGAAATTTGAGGTATAAGATTATCTAGTTTATATTCGGTAATTGCATTAGCTACCACCAATTCATCAGGATGGGCACAGTAAAAACTTGGTGATTCCATCTCATACAGTTCCACACCCTTTAAAACTACATATTATATCTCTATTCTATTGCATAAGATATATTGCGGTCAAATTTTATGGACTTAATGAAGTTCTAGAAGGTAATTGGGTTAAGAATATTATTATCCTCTGAACGTATAATAAAATTTATTCGGCTGGTAGTGTACCTCACCTGAAAGCGCAAAGTAGCAAAATTGGTAGGTTCCGCAATAGTAAATTATTTCGTGACACGTAAGACCACACACAGCTTGGTCTGCGGGCGATATAGTTTTATTTAATCTAAATTGTTTAGTCAGAAAGGTATAAAGTACCAAAAATGCATTGTAAGCGTTCTTATGGAAAATCAAATACTGTTGTCTGCAACAAAATTTTTTAGCAAGAAAATATGAAACCGCTTAATATGTAGTTAAATTGTTAAGAATTTACAAAGTTCCTCTCTGAACATAAGACAGGCAAAGCAAAGCTTACAGGTACATAATTTCATCAGTAGTAAGTATGCAAAAATAGTGCCGACAAGTTAGGCAGTCTTTACGAAAGATTCCAGAATGTTAAATAAGTGAGGTTATGTCAATTTGGTTAACGAAATAAGTTACGTAATGAAATTCTACGTTGAAAATTAGTTTATACATAATTAATTTACAAATGTTGTAAAAAGATTTATTTGTAAACAAATATTAAGTATCCTGTAGAAAATATTTCGTAAAGTAAACTAGTACACAGGAATTTTATTGGAAAAAAATATTGAGTGTTCTAAAAACGTTTTCTATTAAAAAAGTAGAATGATGAATGACAAGGGGTGTATTGTACTGGTAGGAGTCGATATAATAATAGTTTAAGTCTTCGTTTTGTTATAAAATTTTTTAGATCCAGTGACTTACAAACACTTTAACATGATTTATTTATGTTTAAGAATCAAAAACACTCAAAATTTTTAAGTATTTGAGTTGCAAGAAAATTCTTATATTCTATTTGTGTCAACTTTTATTTTAAAGTTCGTAAAGTAAGAAAAGACAAAATAGGCTAATGTGTAAAAGAAGTAATCTTTGTTATTATACTTTTTAATCACACTTAATCCAAAAAATTTGTTTAATTAGGTATTCTTTGAATTTTAACTAAGTACATTGTCGCTTTAAGACTTTGTTTTTTAAAATACCTCTTATATATTTAAATTTAATTACGGTTAACCGCCTTGCAATTGACAACTTTTTGCTGGTTTCTTTTTAAATGATTTTCTTATTATTTTCTAAGTATTTTACAACGCATGAATTAAATATATAGTATATAATAATAAATACTATTATTTCTATTGTTGTTTAATATTATACAACTAAAGTAAACCTTATAAAAACTTTTAGCTAATTTGATTTGATGGGAATTTCTCTTGATTAAACTTTAGCTGTCATAGAAATGCATTTTAGGAAGTTGACTATAGTACATCTAGGTTATGTGCCAATTATATGCCATATAAATTAAACAAATTAGTACTGAAATATCCAAAACCAACGTTTATAACAGCTAACTGAATATATAATAAACCGAAAATGCACCAAATACAAGTTTTTCCGCTAATAAATATATTAGAATTATATCTAATACATATTAACTTAATTACAATTAAAATAGATTGTGAGATATATCTCCTTATATAGGTGAGACGAGCGAATATAATATTTATCATTATGTTACAGTGAAAGTACGATAACCGTAATTTTATACTATCCCTAGTAATTTCATACAATCACTGAAACGACTGGTTAAAGTAGGATGAAATTTTTTAACCTACTTTCACCAGTGGTTACAATCAGGGCCCCATTATCCAATAGGCAAACTAGGCAACTGCGTAGAGACGCCAAGTATAGCAAAAGGGCGCTTATTTTAAAAAATTGTAATTTTAGCTTGTTTTTGAAAAGTCTAATTCTTATTTTTAAAAAATTAATTTTTTAATTCGTTAAGCTAGCAGATATCCCAAAAACGTAACTAAGATCAAATCGACTAACGAGTACAAAACTATTACCACGTTTATATGCAGACGTTGGGTCGACCTAGAGTTAGCTCGATTTAAGCTAGCTCGCTTCTAAGTTTTACAAACCGGTGTATACATGCAATTAGTTAGATGGAACTGAAAGCGGTGTTACCAACTAAAACATTTCTAACGCCGATATTGATATTGATACATTTTTTATTTACAAGTGCGAAGTAATGAAAATGACAAAATTTAATATGATGAGATGAGAGAAACTATGGTAAACATTATTATTTTTTAAAAAATGCAGTGAATTTTTAAAACTCATTGGACACTTATTGCACGATTGACGGTCAACATAAACAATAATTTTATTGCCAGCCTGAAAATCGACTATTCTTGTCCTACAAGAATTATTAAACCTAAATACCGCCGATTGGTACCGAAAATATCGAAAAAATAATTCAAATACCGTCAACAAGTAATAAAAATAACAGAATATTTATTACTAATCCATATTAATAACCCACTAAATGGTTGGCACAATTGTGCTTAGATCGAGCTAAGCCGTATACATTCAAATTTGAAGTCGAGCTAACGTCTTAGCCCACGTTTTTAGCTCGACCTAACTTAGGTCGGCCTAACGGATTAGATCGCCCTACCTGAGTGTATACATGAAAGGACTAACTAGCTCGAGCCGGCTTAGGTCGACCTAACGGCTACATATAAACGTGGTATATCACAAAATTGCTAAATAATTTTACAAAAAATTGGTGCCTTTGCGAGATCTGATTTTAAGATAAATATAATTGTATTTCTAAGACAAAACTTTCAAGTTCAATTTCAAAATTTTAAGAACATAGAGTCTAAGCTCAAAATTTTCTGGAAACATGTTTTTGGGGGGCGCTTACAAACTTTTACCTAGAGGCGTATACATTGATAATCCGGCCGTGGTTACAATTAAATCTCTTGTTTATTTTCCACTTAACTTTCATTAAATAATGAGAACTATTTAAGTTTAACCCAGCTTTCATGCAGGCTATAGTTCAGCTGTGTAAAATATCAATTAAAAACTTGAAATAATTTTTGTGCTCTAGGGCTTCCCTGTGCAATTAAGTAATTTTACAATTTTAAATAAATAAAATTAAATTTATGTGTGTAATTGTAGTGAATAAGAGTTAGAAGCCATTGTTTAAATAAAGCCGTGAGTGTTCTTATTTTCCTTTCTCATGAAAATGTGGGCTTTTTTACCATTTTTGTTATGCTCATTTATGGAAACACCTAACATCCTAGAACTTTCATAACATCTTTAGTTTTAGAAAAGAACAGTAGAAATCTATCTGAAACTAAATTTAATATTTGTGATTGGTTTAAAAACTGCAATTAATTTATCAAAAAGACCTTTGATATCTGGAAAATTGAGTTATGGAAATTTTCGGTCTAGTTTATTTTATTCCACACCGGAACGTTTTGGCACAACGACGTTGCTCAGCGCAACACGTTTTGGCCACGGGTTTTCTGGAAAAAATAATTTAACCCTTCTCTAACTTACAATATAGACCTTATGTCTTTGCACCAAATTATTTTAATAATTATATTAATATTAATTAATTAATATTATGAGATATTACAATATTATCAGATCAATATCTCTAGGATAAACCGTGTCGAATGCAAGTTCTTAAAATACCACCACTTTAATCTGGCAGTGCAGCGGATGAGTTCTCTTATTACGAAACAAGCCTAATTTAATGTAGGACCAAATCTTTGGAATATAGAAGAACCGTAACCGAATTCTGTTTTGACCATCGCCTCATACATGGGATAATCAGCTAATTACAACATTCTAATTAGTAATTTTTAAAATCATATAAAGAAAGCACTTCTAAGATGGAAATTTTAAACAGTGAGCTAATAAAAAATTTAATTTTTATGGTGATATACCTATGTATAGTTAAAGTCATGAGCCTTTCAGTCGACTCATGACCACATTAAGACCTCACGGATGCTTAAACCGGGTTGGGGAATGCCTGTAACCCTGTTTTTAATAGTTGACGGCGGCAAATGATCAACTCAGGGGGTCCGCCGACACGCCAACTTTAATGCCTTCCTAAGCACGGAGACAGTCATATGAAAGTTTTAGATTCTCCTCGGATTCAAACCGAGTACCTTAGAGTCAGAAGTTGTTGTTCGACTAACTTACTAGGCTAATAACCGTCTCTATACTATGTATAGTACTATATGTATATATTATGTATGTATTTAAGCATACGCTTTCTTTGTTTAAATTTTAATTTGGAATGCCTTTAATGTATTGTATATTGATATAGTGAATAACTCATACTTAAAAATTATTATTACTTATAAAAACGATTAAAAAGACATTAATTTACTACTTTTGACAGATAAGGACTAAGAATATTTGATAAAATTTCATGCGAAAAATCGAATATTTACGTTATAAGAAATGATAAAATACAAACATAAAAATTAAAAAAAAAGATAATTTAGAATCGACTGGGAATTGATTCTTTGCCTCTATAGTCCGAAGCTTAACTTACTATTTGCTTACACCAGTATTACATTTAAATCTACATTTAGTATACAATTTTATATTATTTTATGTATGAAATAAGAATTGTATTTTGAAAATTTACGTTAATTTCTTATTTCAAGATTGACGTAAATTATAAGAAAAGAGTATGTAATTCAATTAGCACATTCATAATTACTCATAAATACGGAGATCGTTAATAAACCATTAGCAGTGTCACATTAAAAATTTATAATGACCCGCTTAGTTATAAACACTTATGGTTAGTTCGACTAAATGTAGGTTTTAGTAAATTTAAATTCTCTTTTATGAATTTAATGTTATTTAGATACAGAAAATAACAACACTTGTAAAACTGATATGGTATTACGATTCAGCATTATGAATTTAGTAGATGATACACATTAATTACCTTGTTTTATTTATCGGCGATTAAACGACCTGGGGTGAAACGACAATGCTAATCTGACTGCATTAAAACAACCAACCCGTTACTATAATAACCAGGACGACAAAGGTTTAATCTTGTCGTACATTCTTTGACCATGACGAGTTTTTCCCATCATAAGGCTTTCTATGTTTGACACTTCTAACATCGTCAAAGATTTTTACTAAAATTACTACGCATATCTATTTATTTATTGTCAGTATACTGGGTGTTCATTTAAAAATTAAAAAAGTCGATTAAATAATAATTATTGGGAAAGCAGTTTAAGTGATTTTAATAAGTGAAAGTTTTCAAGGCCATTTCAGATTAACTTTGATATTCTATTCCGATCCGGCATAAAAAGCTTTTGTTTTTCAATTATTGATATTTCAATGCATCGTACTGAACAATCCGTAATGTTGAAATCCTGAATATAGGTCTAGTTCTTTGTGACAAGCTCAATGTACGTTAACAATCATATGAGGAGTTTGCCACAAGGAACATTTCCTGTACTCTGGATTTCTTCGGTTACGGATTATTGTTCATCGTAGTTTGGAAAAGCCATTTATGAGTGATCGTGCTCTCTCCATGCCGTAGCAGGAAAGACTATGCTGTCTTAAACTCAAAATTGATATTTTATCGAAAACCGTGATAATGATACACAAATTTATTTTATTAACGAATAATAGATTCAAATACTCCGCCGTGCCCATCACGACTAAAACGAACATCCCGCTTTTACATCCAGTTTTTGAAATATGGAATCGAAAAGTCAAATTGACCACGTAGATCCAAGAAAAGCAATGTTCAATTACTTCTTACGGTTAAAGTGCGATTATCTGTATCTGTTTATAGGATGATTTGTTTAGGGGCTTAAAGGGGATCCCGAAGGGAGACTCGTTGCGACGCCGGAGGCCTCGCTGCCTCGCAGAGCTAGCCGAAAAAAAGCAGCGATAGCGATAGTTTCCAATTAAAAAAACTAAATTTGGCTTTGAAATAACCACGAGAAAGAATGTCCACTAATAAAAAATAAATCACTCCATGTACTTTCCTCTTGCTATTATACCACTTTTGTCTAAAACATTTTTTCATCTGGCATTTAGTTTTCTAGTTATTTCTTACTGAATGTTTTTACGTGAATACCCAATATAACAAGTAAATAAAACTAATGTAATTCTACGTTAATTTTTAGTTTATTCAAACAAGCAACATTAATATTTCAAAAAATTTTAGTACTAATTTCCTTTTCTAAATTTGTATGTGGTTAAGAAATTAATTTTATGATGGAAACTTGAGATAAAATCTAAATTAAACTTGAAAAATATGCAAATTTCTTTCGTATATTTTTGTTACATATCAACTTCGTTGAAAATACAAAATTATTATTCTGTAATTTTACAATAATAACTAACTAGCCTTTCTCTACTAGAAGTGTGACAGATATTCCTTTTTATATCAAAGAAATTTTTGGTTTATATTTTATTTTGTTTTAAATTTTTTTATTCATGAATAAATTTTTGAACCGGGATCATTTGACATTTGTCATATCGCGTAGTTTGCACTCCAATGCTGGAAGAGAGTGTCATTGAGAAGTTTATTATTAATGATAATTACAATTTTTTTAGATATTTACCCTCGTAAAGATCTAAAACAAGTCGTACACGGGAATTGAAATTCTAACGATTTTTAAGAAATTTCAGGAACTTCAATTGAATTCTAGAGATTTGCAGGGCATTAATTTCAAGAAATTTCATAATAACCAGAAAAATTCTTGGTATTTTGCAAAATTTCAATTTATATCCAAATAATTATGTCTTATCGCTACAGGTAAACTCCAATTGTCTTTATTGGCTTTGTGCAGCATCAAAAATCAAACTGAAATTTAAAATTTGGAGTCATTTTATTGGTTTATTTGTATGCTATTGTGTTCTCAGATACATACATCCACCATACAACCACCCAGACATTTTTCAAAAATAGTGAAAGAAAGGGTTGTCAAATTTTTCAGATTACAATACTTTGCTAACTCAGGAGTCCGGAAAGTAAAGAGCAAAAATTGCAAAAGAAGTTTATTTAAAAGTAATTGTAAATTTAATGTAATGAATTGATAGGCTCTGTTGAAATGTTTAAAAGTGATTTAAACCATAAAATTGTTTTTAACAATAAACAGAATACTAAGTAGCAGGTTAGGCACCCTAACAACCACAATTTTAGGATTAAGAACTGAAGGAGTGATCTTTTGCTGCTTTAGTAGTAATCAGCCGTCCTAAATCAAGATAGGGCGCATAAGCCTGGCTTTATTATTTACATTCTACTAAATTGATTTGGTTTTATTTGTGGGTTTGTTAATAAATCTTTATATTTATTTTCTACAAAATATTTTATAGTTAAGTAATAATTATAGTTGACGGTTTTGATAATTTGAATATAAGTAATTGAGAATTTGGTATACTTAAACAATTTTATTTGTTTGACTTTTCGGGAAAAATAAATGTTTTCTAAGTTTTTGGAATTATTTATATTATATCATTTACGTATGCCAATAGCGTTACAATTACAACGTTCGTAAAATTTTGAAAAAATTGTCGTTTGTCTCAAAATATAAGATTTAAAAAAATATTTGTTATCGATTGCAAATTTTTTATGTCAGTCTTGAATCACACTGTATATTTATTTGAAATATAAAATTCCACGTTCTAATTTCCTTATATATTTTTTATGCTCACTTAATTTAACAAAATCATCTGGGTCATACATCGCAAATGCTCAACTATTGACCTTTGTCAAATCGATTTCTCAAATTACGTGGTTACGGTTGGCATTAACTTCCACACATTTTATTCAAATTTGTATTACTTCTGCGGCATTAAAAAAATCGGTTTTAAAAAATTAAGAGCATTTGTTTTAATTTCGTAATTAAATTTTCATTTTAAGATAAAAGTTTGAATCGTATTACATGTGCATGAAAAACCCATCAGATAAAATTATTTCAAACATTCTTTTAGCATGGCAAGAAAATTATCTTGGTACGTATATAGGTAGTATGGATATGAATTTTAGTAACAAAAAGCTATTTTAGTCATAAACATGTTTTTTTGACAGTCTGAACAAGCCCGCTTTTCTGATTGCATTATTATTGAGAAACGTGATGTCATTCAACTTTTATGGTCAGAAGAGATAAAACCCTCCGAGATTCAAAGAAGAACATTAGCAAATAAGGAAAAACTAGTTTCTAATTTTTGAAAATCACCTCTCTTTTAATTAACCACATTTAAATAATTAAATTTTAATTTAATAATAAAATTAATTTCATAAAATTTAGTTCCAAAATTTGTGTCTAAATTGAATTAGGTAATTATAACTATCTACGTTGTAGATATGTATAACCAAATACTTCTCTAAATCTAAACGGATAGGAAAACAAAATTACACCAACCTAGAAATTTAAAATTTATTGTTACTAAAACTCATCTTAAATTATTATGTATAGGAAGTAATCAATGTAATTGATATTTTGCACCATAGTGTCATGATGGTTTTTCACAAAAACAAATCGAATCAATATATATTACCGCCTTATTGGTATCTTTGCGGTATCGGTAGTAGGCAAAAAATGAAGTGGGGTCGATAGAAATATTTTCCGGTACGCAATCCCGTCCGATTACTCTTACTCTTACTATTTTGTATGGCGTGTTATCCTGTTCTGTAAAATAAATAGGAAAGAAAACTGAAGTGTGTGTGAAGGTTTAGTAAAATTTTATCAGTTTAAGATCAACGTAACTTCAATACTTCACGCAGTCATAATGTAGCAAAATAGTAATGCAATCTACTTGATATCGGATCAATTGTTACATTGAAAAGATTTCGTATTCCAACGAAAATTAAAATGTAAAATATTTTGAACTACATTTTTTGAAAATATAATAGGTAGGTAGGTAATTTAGAACTTCTTATCGTTAATTCCGACTGGGCCAAGTGCATCTATTCGTTCTATGAAAATTGAATTATTTGTGCTAGTAGGGTGCTAACCTTGCTAATTGTTTTTATTACCAGAAGCGGTTGTTTTTCAGTCGAATAACGACGTTGCCTTATTAATTAAATAAATGTTCTAATTATATTGACATAAAATTTTTATTATCTAATTTTTACTTAACGTTCTGTTGCGAATTTCTATGTCAATACAATTATTTTATTTCACTATATGATAGAATTATCAACGTTATCGGAAATTTTCGTACTGATTACCCTTTGACGGGTGCAACTAAACCAATACATTCTTTGTGGACTACTTTCGTAACTATACATATGTATCTAGTTGACTTCGGCGACAGTGCTCCCGTGTATCTTCACTTTCTATCCAGCTACTACAAAGTGGTTTTAGTGAACTATTTAATCCTTTAGTTGTAACTACATATTTATTACTGTAATGCAGTAATGTCATTTTACAAAGATAGCTTTATTTCGTCCGTTATTGCAATTATTTTTGCTTTGTAGATGTATATGTATTGTAATGATATTTTTTATTTTATTGAGTAGCCAACGACCAACAATCATTAATCTCTACGGCTTTACAAGTCGGAGAGCTAAGACTTCTCAGGGTGGATTCAAAGTGGCTTATTTGAACAATTTTGGAATGCAGGTTATACACGAATAAAATACACCAATTCCACAGAGTAAATAAGTTTATAAAATTTACTGAATATTGATACTTGTGTTGAGAACAATAATACTCTAATAAGGCTCTTAGGTGTGTAAAAGTGATGCAACAACTATCAATCAAATTACATTTAATGCAATTCAAAATCCTAACCTGAACTTGATTGAAAACTGCGCCGTGTATGAACACAAAGAAAAAAAAATGTGAAACACAAAGAAATTTATTTTTTTATAAATGTCACAAATAAAGTTTTTTTACTTTTGAAACGAAAAATTTGTATTTACCAATTTTAATTAAAGTTTAGTACGCCACTGAATTAGGTCACGTTCGCTGATCCTCGAGATTTTGATGACAGTCCGACAGATGGTCAACAGTAGTCGATTACGTTATTCATTTCTTTCCCACATGTGTTATCGAATTGATACTAAATAACTGGTATCTACAAATAATATGATTTCAAGAAAAAAATTACTTGATTATTTCTCAAGTGCATTAATTAGTGATTGCATTCCACATCTACTTGGATCTATTCTTGATAATTAATTTCTTGAACAGGGAAGTGTAAATTTTTAATTTTATTCTTCATGCGGTCGTTACCGGTTTTTCATCTGGTAACATCGATCATCCATGTATTCAAACCGCAAATCGATTTTAACACTCTTCAATTTCAGGTACTTCCAATTTCCAATCTCTTGATAGTTCTTCAAAAATTATGAAGATTAACGCAATATTCGAAGACATAAAATTTTCACATCGGCATTCCAAACTCGGCGACCATTTCGCTCTCGTACCCTGGTACTAACCTTCGCCACTTCAAAAACCTCGTCCCTCGTTTCACTTTTTTAACCGTTTATATTTTTATACACGATGTATCACAAAATTTAGGCACTCTTAAAATTACTTATTGTTTTGTAAGTAGTATTTATTGTTACATTTGCCTTTTTATCAAGTATCAATAATTCAAACTTTCTCAAAAATGCAAATAAAGAACAGGCGATTGTAGACTGCACCGATGGTCAAAGAGTCTCATAATCCTGTAGATTGCATCGGGTTCCGTTAGGGTACGTAGACTGCACCGATGGTCAGTAAGAAAGATACTTACTCTAAGTTAATAATCCTTTAGGATTATGCAATTTATTTGGGATTAGGTTAATGATCGTTTATATAGAGTATAGATAATTATAAATATCACAGCGTCGATCTTCTTCGCTAATTGCAGAAAGGGGACATGTCACATTTTTTATGAAATTGACATTTTTATATTTTATTGATCTAGATGCCTAGACGCACAATGTACTGCCAAAATTTAAAATTTTGGATTATTCCTCTTGATGCTGTGAGCTGATAAAGAATTCAGTTACTGCATAAACGGGACTTGTCCATTTATAACGGATATAAATTGTCCATTTATAATTTATAATAACGCCATTTGTCACCATATATTTTCACTACCATAGTGCTTCTGTACTCGGACATAATATGACAATATTATTATCACGGCCAAAAGGACGCAGTCCCAAAAGGACGGGGACCCAAAAAGACGCGACCAAATACACGCAGGCCCAAAATAGTGCTTCATACTAGAATTAGATTCCACAAAGGCAACTTTCCACATAATATTATGGTTATATTTAAGATTTGCCATCTTCTAATACGGTTTTCAGGTAAAATATAAGAATGAAAAAATTATACTAAGTCTAATTTGTAATTGGTGTTATTGCTGATAGGGTTTTGTCAATAACGCCAATTTGAATCTTTTTAAAAAAAGAGGTAAAGAGGTCCTACAATTTTAAATGCAATATAATTTTCAACAGTATTTTTTCTCTGCATTTGAAAATGATTACTTAAGAGACTACCGTAATTGTTTTTTCCCAAGTGCTTCTAGTTTTCAAAAAAAAAATCATAAATCTTAACAAGGCGTTATTACCTTCACTGTTCTCACTTTATCACTTACTCGTCCTAGACCCTAAAACAATATAGTTGACCAGAGAGTAACTCGTTTTGCCGGAAGGGGCGCAGTTGGTGTGATATTACGCCTAATATTTAAGAGGTACGACTTAAGCGGTGGTACGACTTTGGCAACCTTACCCTACATTACATGACTACAAAAAAATTTTCGTTCTTTGTTCTAAAGTTTATTTTATGATTTTTTGGTTAATTATGCACAAAAACAAAATGAAAATACATATTTTTGGTATAAAGTTTGCTTTTATTATAGTTATAGTAATAATACTCATTTATGAATTTTTTTATACATTTTAATTAATTTTAATACAGTCAAAAATAGTGGGAAGTGGGGTTGTTACGTTGAAATAGTGCTGCTAGATAGCATTGTGCACCTCCTATTTTTGGTTGCAATTGTCCAGGCAAAAAGGGCACATGTAAAGCGATACATGACGCGCATGAATAGATTAACGAGATTCTAACTACAAATACTTTTCTTAATAACTAAAATGTAGAATAATTAGATTCTAACTACAAAGTAATTATTCTACATTTTAGTTATTAAGAAAAGTATTAACAGTTTATTTGTAAGTTATTTTGACACTATAACTTAATGCAGTGGCGGATCCAGGGGGGGGGCGATGGGGGCGATCGCCCCCCCTTAGAGCTCCAAAAGACATTAATTCTTACACCAAAAAATTCTGACGTATTACAAATTCCTAAAACTATTTTAAGAATTTAGAAAATACAAAAGTATTTTGTATTTTTTAAACTTCAAAATCACAAAACTACGATATTATTATATTTTTAAATGTTATATCTATTTTATAAAATAAGACCAAATTTAGTACTTCAAGAATTTAAAGCCGAACTTCCGGAAGCCGCCTAATCAGAGGCTTCTATAGCGCCAGGTAAATTGTATAAGCTTGTTGCAATTTTGGAAAACCCAAAATTTCTGGTGTTTTCCTTAATTCCTGAAAGAATCTGTTTAGGTAACAATATTCTCCTTTGTCATTGATTTTCATAATTTAAAGCAAACAGAAGTGCTTTTTATTTCAGTTTACGTTTTTTGAATATATTTTCAGTACTTCAGTACTGATATCATTTAAATTAAGTGAGTAGTGAAGTTGTGAAATTAATTTATGATACAATTACAGTTGATTTTTTATAAAACAATAAAAACTATATGTGCAGTGGTATTATTCATCAATAATCAATATTCAATAATATTAGATATTATTTGGTTATACTTGCTGTTGGAGTTTCTATCTGAAGAATGTGTTTCTAACATATTTTCCCTAAAATCTGTTAAAAATTAATATACATAGACAATAAATTAAATTTCATAACAATTTAAAAGTTTTTTGGAAAATTTTAATCATTGATTAAATTTGAACTTGATTTTACGTAAGCAGACATTAGATTTAAAAATTCACATTAACCGTATATCTAGGTAATTAAGAATCTTGAAAATGAAACGGTGTCCGAGTCAGTCCACTCTGAATGTGGGGATCTGTCAGGAAACCACAACCACGAATCGAGCCGCGATTGCTGCACTATAGGAAAGAGGACAATTTTCTGAGTATATTAAAAAAGGAATTTTGCGAATTATCCATTAGTTTTCGAGAAAACGGCATTTGAAAATTCAAAATTTTACATGCATTTTAGATAGGGAATTCATTAACACGAAAGTTCTATTGACGGTGCGTGCGTTCTGATATAGTCTTAGTGTTAGCAGTCAGACGCGATTGTGACATGATCCGGTGCACAACGTGCATATCGAACCCCTTGCTTGTAACCGCACCCATATTACGCAACATTATGCAATAATTTAAGAAATAAACGCAGAACTCGTTTTTAGGTTAGAATCTCGATTGCCTTGGTTGCGTTCGTGAAAACCGACGCTCCGCTACCCTCCGCTCCGGGCGCTACGCGCCGTTTTGACGAACGATGACTCACTAAAAACATCCCTCTAGTACCACAAACTCGCCAAAGGTGCAACTCGAAAGGGGTGAAACTCGTTAGCAACGGTCGATGGGTACCGTACGGTATCACAATGGCGTTTGACTGCCAACACTAAGACTATATCAGAACGCACGCACCGTCAATAGAACTCGGAAGCGAATCAATTCCCTATGTAAAATGCATGTAAAATTTTGATTTTTAAATGGCCGTTTTCTCGAAAACTAATGGATAATCCACATCGAAGTGCCGTCTCAAAATGCTCAGAAAATTGTCCTCTTTCTAATAGAGAAAAAATCGCGGCTCGATTCGTGGTTGTGGTTAACTGACAGTAACCTGAATATGATTGTAAAGAAGCACAAAATTCAAGAAAATGAAAATCAAGACAGTAAACCACAAAGTAGTAAATCTCAAGACAAATGTTCTGCAAATATAAATGTTGCAACTATTTTTGAAATTGCTATTATACTACTTTTTATTTTTTTATTTAAAAATTTTTTATGTTGTCGCCCCCCCTATGGTAATTTCCTGAAAATAATAGGTAAACATATTTATTTGAATGGTTGCAAATCTTCAATTAAAAATTAAAACCACAGATTTTGAAAAATATCGTTCAATCGGTCTCCTAAATACGAAAGCAAACTTTTTTGTCATATATTTTTTCTCGTGTAATTACGACCTAAAATATCGAAATTTTATGCTTTAAAGTCAAAGTCAAATTTTGTGTTGACCCGTGTTATGAACAAGCACTATAAGTTTTAACCGGACTTGGAACTGTTTAACCTGGAATTTTAGCTATAATAATGCACAGGTTTTAGCATCGCTTATATAGACTTCCATGCAAAGTATAGTAATAAGCCTTATTCGGTAACCATCTGTTTGTCCGTCGTCACGTTTCAATTTTTTTTTGTTGAGTCAACAATAATTTTTATTTCTTTTGCCTTGATGTAAAATTTGTAATTTACCTACCACAAAAATACAATTATACGATTTATTTCAAATGAAATTATAAAACATTCGAATAATATTAAAATAAGCATAAATAATTTATAATGAACTTAGATTTTTATTTATTTTATAATCTATTTAGTACCGAGAAGTCGGCTAACAAGATAATTGGATTAAAAATATAAGGGATAACCTGCTCAAATCATATTTAAAATATTATTATTAAAAAAAAATTCAAATTCAAAAAAAATTATAAAAGTACGGCACTGGAATAAAAATAACTTTAAATTTATTAATAATTTATTTATTGTATTTAATAATAATCAATAGATTCTTATATAAAAATATAAATAATAAAATTTGTGCCGTAATACTAATTATGTGGCTTTTAAAACACTTAAAGCAACAAAAATCTGAAGACAGAAAAATACTACTGTTGAAAGTTTATGTCGCGAAAAAATTCGTTCTCTTAACTTGTATATTTATAAAACTTATACCAAATATCTAGCTTTCTTATTATATTTTTTTATATTCTATAATTTATATTTTTCAAGTTAAACCAGAAGACTCTAGAAGCCTAACAACTGTGGTCATCCGAGTATCACCTTGTTTTAAATTAAAATGAGTTTGGATGGAAAATAAATATAAATAAAAAAAAAATATATAAATAAAATACAAAAATAGAAAATAAGTTTTGTTGAAATCCAAAGTTTTCAAGATGTAGTCCTTGAGCACATCGGATTTTATCGATTTGTGCTGAAAAACTATAATTTTTTTAAGTTGAAAGCAAACATTTTTGGGAACTTTTTACTGCTTTGTTCTTTGTTCTTTGTTCTTTGATTTTTTTATCAGGTCGCTGCTACGTGTTAGCCGTTTTTTAATTTTGAATTACAGTTTCGATGTTAGGTCAATTTTAAGGGTCGAATATGATATTAAAGAGTAAAGCGGTAATTTCGATTATGAGTGAAGTAAATTCATTAGTTGGATGAATCAATTAGTGATCATCTAGTCACGACACATCCTAATGTTTTTTTACAAAATTATTTTGTTTTTTTGTGCAATTATTATAAGTGCGAAAGTCCAATTCAATATACATCAAGGAAACATAGTCAATGAGATTATAAGTCAACGTTAAATTTGAATTAACAATATTCTATGTCGAAAATTTATATCCGAGTCGAATTGTCAATGGGAAATTCGAAAGATGTAACAACGACCAGCTTAGTGCGTCGAAAATCAACAGTGTAATTGCTACTGTCCACAACCTTCATTGAGTCCTGCGTCAATTGTTATCTATTCTTAGATCAGCTGTAAAGCAGAATATAATAACCACTGTATAAGGTTTAAACTTGTAAACTTAAGTACTTTGGTAAAGGATTTTTTCTTATTATATATTTATATATCTCCCTTGAAAATGGGAAACATATTTGTATTTTCATTACATGTCGACTGTATAGTTTTAATTTCATCAATTGGCTGCCTACTTGAATATGATTTTGATTATTTAAAGTTTTGTTGTGCAGTGAATAAAACTTTTGTCACCATTAGTATGTTGTGTTTTTAATGGAGAAAGTAAATTATTATCATTTAGTAACCTACGCTCTATTAGTCTAAGATCCCACAATAAGATTTCTGAGCTCATTTGTTTTGTCAATGAAAATTTGATAGGGTTGCTGCAAAAAATTCTCAAGTAACTAGTATTAATTAGCGCCGGTAAAACTAAATTTTTGCAAAAAACTTACGTCAATTGGTTAGGGCAATATATAATATTATGCTAGTTGAAAGATCGTAGCTTAAGATAATACAAAAAAATTGAGACCTTAAATATATTATTTTATTATTAAGTTTGAAATCCTTTAAGGACAAAATGTTATTATATCTGTGACTAATGTCATACTTTCTAGCTACTACCATAAATTTTTAATTTATTTATTGTATAAATTCAACGGTCTTCAATTTAATACATTTTGAGTTTAAATGTTGCTTAGTATTCAAGTCCATTTGTTGTGTTATATAAAAGGCTTTTTATTAATTGAAATAGAATATGTTGGGTTTTTACTAAAGAAGTTAATTCGAAATGTTCTATATAAGGATTTCCCAATTGTGATATTGAGTTCCTTTTTTATTTTACAGTTTTGACAGCTAAAATATGTATGCTCGTTTAAACAATTTCATTTTTAAAGCTGGAAAAAGGTTATTATTTTATGTTACTTTCAAAAGTACTAGAATAATTTGTTTCTATTAATTAAATAGGTATATTTATTAATATGCGTGTTGGATGATAATTTAGTAGAAGTACGTATATAATGCGGAATGTTGTTAACAAAGAACATTTTATAGTTATGTTTTTTGTAACAAGTTTCGGTAAATAATGTTTTGACAAATAATAAATCGTTATAGTACACCATTTAATCGTAAAACGACAATTTTGAAACAGATTGTATATTGGAGATTTTAGATAAACCAAATAATATTATTTGATGTAAAATTAAAATTAATACTTAAATTTTAAATAATTTTATTTAAGTTAAAACAATATTTTAACTGGCGAGATTGATAATTGCCAAATTTTGAAGCGATAAACGTCATTGGTACAAATTTGATGACGGCTATCATTACCACCACATAAAAATTATATTCCAATATCATATCATATATTTATGCAAAATACGATTGCATAGTAATTTTTATTTTGATAAGTTCATGTTAACCTGTATTTACACTGTTGTGTGTTATTGCTATAGAAGTTGAGAATGTTGAACTATAATAGTCGCATTATAGCATTTAAAATGTAGACGTCATTCCAATATGACGTCGCCAATGTTCATGATGTGTATATTGCTTTAAGATTTACAAACAGTGTATCTAATGATATATTATGTTGTTTAACTTAAATTTTTCTTTCATTTACTATCAAAAATTTACATAAAATATGATTGTGGGGGTTACCATATAAAATATTTTTCTTTACAATTTTTAAATTGTAATTTTTACTATGTAAATGCAAAACTAAGAAAAATATATATTTCGCATATTCAGGCGCATTTAGAATCTCCTATAAACTCACATAATACTCGAGTGCATTGTTATAGCTATTTACAGTTGTGCTGCAGAAAGTTGAACATTGCGGTTGAGTAAGCAATATATCAGAACGAGCGTTTAGCGGGTTCTGATAGCTTACGAAACCGCAATGGAACTTTCTGAGCGAGTCACTGTATTTAGCTTTACGTTCAAGACAGGTCCTTTCCAAAAAAAAACATAAATTGGTAACAAAAATTATGCTTTAAAAAGTAACGTATATATGGGGCATTCCACGCCAAATCGACCACTTTTGAACCCGACCGCGACCCCTTTCGATTTGGCCGAAACTTTTTCTCGTTTTCTACCCCACTAAATATATTTCTCAGAATTTTTTCAACTTTTTTCACCCAACCCAACAAAAGTTATGAATTTTTCCAAAATTTTGCTATTTATATTTGGCTATTTTTCAAATACCCATAACTTTTTCAAAAATTGACTAAATCCAACGTTCTTTTTTTTAAATTTTTCAGTTTTGATTGTACTATTCAGATAAAAATATGAAAAATTTTTTCGATATTAGGTTCCATGAAATTTTTAGTTTATTTAGAAATTACAGTACATTTATACAGCGTAGTTACTATAAAGTAAATATCATGTCGGATATCGAATATATTGATTTACCTGGTCCCTCAACGACCAACGAAAGATGAAGACACCGTTGAAGATAGTTCGTGCAGTGTAATTAATTTAAGTTCTTGTGTTATGTTTGTAAATTGTCACTAAAATAAAAGATATATTAATCCCCTACACTACGTTTTTCATTTTTGTATCAACATTAATTATTTATCATAAACATTGTTAGTCAACAAGCATAACTTTGATCAATTTTACACGTAAATTACGTAGATATGCGTATTGAAAAAAAAGAAAAAAAATATGCTAAAGGTGAGAACCAAACCGTGGACCCATCGTTTACGAGACTCCTTCCTAGCCTCGACGCCATGAACCGTCTGGTGACATTTGCTTTACATCTTGTGTTGATAAATCACATAGCAATATTTCAAAGTCGATTTTCTCGAAAATTTCTGGCCATCTGGTCGAACAGCTTTGGGGAATTGTTATTCGAGGGCTGATCTTTCAGCACGATAAGTGGGAAAATTTACAAAAATGCGGACCTCGTACTCTCTACATGTTAGAACAAGACTCGAGTTTCGAAATTAGCCATTACAGAATTTTTCTTATCGGTTGAACATTGCTAACAACGATACCAAGTCTCGCCAAGATAACAACCTCAATAACATTGCTCATAACTGGAAGAAGCGCATATGTAAAGGTAAAGTCGACAGTATTTTGTTATCTCAAAAATGTATTTTGTCTATTTATGTTACTGACCAAAATCACAAACACTTTCTTGATTTTTTTTTAATTAAAAAAGGTACAAATTAATAAAACAATAAAAATTCTTTCACAAAAATGAACATAATATACAGTGGCTCCAACAATTATTAATACACTCCTATGTTAACCATGTAAATTGCACATTTTGAAACCGTTTTTTGACATATAAACCTCGCTTTTACAGCAAAACTTTTCAAATATATTTTGTTGCAAACTTTATCTCTTCAGTTTTGTTTCTATACATTTTTTTATTTTCTCCCGCCTTTTCCGAGTTACAGCGATTTGAAGAAAACTCTGTAAAAAATTTAATAAAACTCTCATAAGAGCAATGTTAATTTTATTAACTTCTTTACTTAGTTTTCTTTAAGTCGCTGTAACTCGTAAACGGCGAAAGAAACTAAAAAAATGTATAGAAACAAAACTGAAGGGATTAAAGTTTAAAACAAAAAATATCTGAAAAGTTTAGGAGTGTATTAATAATTGTTGGAGCCACTGTAAATATCAAATCAAGTTAAAGTGAAATTTGAGGATTTAATAAAAATCAAGTTCCACAGAACGAGAATAATTTTTAGAAATTAGTGCCATTCTGTATTTCAACATGGCAGTGTTGTTCGTTAAAACTTGTTATTTATTAAATTTTTTAATTTCATTTTAACACCTTACATCGCTTAATAATTAAATCATGGTTCAATAAATTTATTTCTGACAATTTTGGTAAATAATAATAATTATGTTTTAATATAAAACATCTAATAATATTTATATATGTCTAAATTACGTGCTACACCAATTTTTTTTTTAATAAACTCGAAAATTTTGTTAACATATCCAGCCATATTCAAAATTTCATAAAACCACTTTCAGTATTTATTTTTTAATTTTAAGGATTTAAGTAATTTTTATTTAAATTAAAGATTTTGAATTGATACAAGGAATATAAAGAATTTACTAAATTTACAACGTAAAGGCTGGTCTATGTCAAATGCCGACGCACGCACCGCACCCACTGCACGCATGAACTGCCCTGCACAAAACACAGCACAAAAATATTGGTTTATGCAGAAGTTTACGTTCGACGCGTCCCATTTCGCTTTGTAATGAGAAATAGTAGTACAATTTTAAACAAATACATGGCTCTATGTCGAAAGTTGAAGTTTTATTTACAAAAAAATAAATAAGAAATAAACTGATTTCTGGATACACATGATATTATTTTATTTCACCTTTTATTTTTATATTATTTTAATATATAGCAACGTGTTTAATTAAAAAAAAATAAAGGTTACAATTTTAAATATTTTGGTGATAAACAGATATACCTGCAAAATATATTGAGATGTACCCCAGCATTAATTTTAATTATCTAATATAAAAGTTAATTTTTCTTGGGACCATCCATTTTCACCAGCAAGAGACTCTCGATTATTTATATCCAAATCCAAATATAAAATAAAATTACTTGCAACTTAAACTTTATTTCACATAAAAACTAAAATTTATTTTCAAATCAAAACGCAAAACTACAGAATATCAGAGAGCGTCCACAATGCGACCACTCCGGTCGACGTGAACGGCAAAAGGCAAAATAATATAATATTTACGGAGACCGTCCGCAAACGCGTCCGTACACTTTATCCAACCTGGCAAACCTGAATTGCCAATTACCAAATTATCTTGTTGTACCAACCTAAAATGGTTGGCGCGAACAACAATTCAAACATCTAAATTTTTACAAAATATTTACAATAAATTAAATTCAAACCACAAAACAATTAAATAAATATTTCAAATTTACAAAATAAAAATAAAATTTAAATACAAAAATAAATTTAAAATTCAAAATTAAAAAGGTGATTTTGGATCATGACAATATACAGGTATACCTGACTGACAAATAATTACTAAACTTGCAATAATGAGTTTTTGGACCAGAAACGCAAACAGATTCGAAAGTTACATAAATTTCAACGTTTCAACGTTTATGCACAACAAAGTGCATAAACCCTTCTACAGAAATTCAAAGCTTCAACTTGCTTGCGGTGGGTGCATCGGCGTTTGATATAAACCAACCTTTAGTAACCGAAATTTTATAGCAAATTACCTTTGCAGAGTATAGATAGAGTATAAGCTAATTTTTAAGTGGTTAAGCTCCGAAGTGGGAATTTGAAGCTGATGTCTAGTTATTTTTAATTATAATAATGGGGAGCTGAAACTTTGTCTTCGGCATAGTTTCAATGTAGGTGCGCCATTGCTAGTACCATCTGAATAGATAAAAAAAATCTAATTTTTTACCGAAATATTATTACTCGTAAATTACCCTTAATTGATATTTTTAATTTAACAGCAAAATATCTCATTAGATGCGCTCATAGTATAAGTAGTCATACGGTCTGGTAATTTGAATGAAGTAAACTTTGCGATGTACTAGACATCTTTTAAGAAATCTTTGGTTAAATTATGGATTATTCAAATTCACATTTGTAAGATTTACTTTATAGTTCTGAATAAGGCAAATCAAATCAAATTTAGTCAAGTAGAAAAATACTTTATTGGTATTTTGCACATGTAGGAATACGGAACAAATAAGGCATTAGGTATAAAAATACCTCAAATGGTCCATAACTCTAAATCTCTTATCAATTGGTTACTCTTCCTTGGGATTGCTGTAATTGCTATTACCGACTCCAGTAGCTACGATTTGTAATCGGGTCATTAAGCTGTCACTTGAGGTTGCATACTTGAACCATAATATTACAACGACGTAAATGGATATTGTCAACAAACGCGAATTAATTTATGGAAAATTATTCTAATAATTTTATATGTAATGTATAGTTATTAACAAATGAAATTATAATCAAAGTGAAATATTATCATAATCTTGTTAAGTTAAAAATATTGAAAATCTTACTGTTAAAAAGCAACTAAGTTGATAGTCTGCGACATCTAATATATATATTATATGTTTCGAATTTATGAATCTCGTCAGGCAGACCTAGAAAATCTAAAATCAAAATCAACCCGGACAGTATGAACTCAATACAAAATAGTCAAATTTATTTGACATTTATAATTAAAAATTCCTACTACTTGATACCAAAATTAGTTGAAAAAATGTAAAAAATATATTTTGGAAAAATCTAAAAAAAGCCAAAAAAACAATTTCATGGCGTAAAAGACCCAATTCCAAAATATAATATATATTAGATGTCGCAGACTATCAACTTAGTTGCTTTTAACAGTAAGATTTTCAATATTTTTAACTTAACAAGATTATGATAATATTTCACTTTGATTCTAATAATTTTATTAAATTGAATTTTTGAATTTTTTTAAAGCTTTTTTTCTACAAAATATCTCGTAATTAAAGCTCATCAGTAGGTATTTATCAGTTTTCAGTTGATTGTTTATTTGATAGAAACATGGTGACCAATTATTATTTTTTTCTCATAAATATTGTAATATGAATATTGTAAATTAGCATAATGGTTTGCAGATTATCTTATACTAGGCACTACAAAAAATTTGTATATTATACATGTGTAAATTTTCGGAGTGTAACGATCTATGATGTAGATTCTATAATGAAACTTTGAAACTAATAGACAAACAAAGAGACAGACAAACAGAATTACTAATGTAAATTAAATTATCGGCTCTAGAGACTTACCTAACTAATAAACAACATCAATTTTAAATAAACCACATAAAATACTAGCCTACTTATGAAAATCAGATTTTCAAATTGAAAAAAAGCCTTACCACTGCAAAAAAAAGATGTTATTAAAAGAAGTTATATAGAAGTTACAGTTATACCTCTATCGCTAGTTAATATTATTAAACTTATAGTTATATAGAGTTTCCAGCCGATGAAAACGGTACCTCTTACGAAGCCTGCCATTTAATTTCCTTAAAAGGTATATAGTGGTAAGTCAAAAATTATTTTCAAAAATGTATATAACTAAATGTTTTATAATTTTGTGATGGTGATATTTCGTAATACTTTATAAAATAAAAGTTGTTTATTGGATAGTTACAATAAATTTGGTGTTTTCTATTATAATATCTATGATAAAATTGATTTAAGTAAACTAGAAGCCATAGAAAATTTAAGTTTAATGCAGTTGTGTTATTGTTGATTTTAACTTTATATCTTGCTTGATATAGTGTTTAACTATTATTTTAACTATAAAAATTGATTTAAATGAAGATAACCGGAGAACTAAGATGAATTATCGCACATTATCAAATCGACATAATAGTTTTTCTCCACATGAGTTGATTCTCTGAACAGATTTAAATATATGGAATTTTAAATATTCAACATAAAATTAATAATTTTTGAATAGAATTAATTCCAGATCAAGCATTTTAAGAAGATGTACATAATAATTTATAAATACTAGAACTTGAAATTGATAAAACTGTTAAAACAACAAAATATAAAAAAGTAATACTATCAGAATAAGTGACTAAATTATACAAAAAGTTAATTTAATTAGTTAGTTTGTTTGAAGTGCATGTTTAATCAACAAATATATTTAAATTTACATTTTAAATTTATCAATTTACTACTCATGGTTACACATTGTATTTGCCATGTAGGTATGTTATTTGAGGCTTTATTATTTACCTTGATTGTTTTATTTCAAAATAAATCAAATCAGTTGATTTAATAAATACAACACCGGCGGTGCTAATTAAAACATCGATTAATTAATAAATAAACAAAAACAAGTTGTACATTCAACAAAATATTAAAAATTGTGTCTATAACAAATTTGTGTTATAAATTATACACCTTTCACTAATCCGAACTACGGAATACGGACTTAAAAATATAGCAGTTCCAATCCTCAAATCAGCGAATTTGCTCGACTAAGTTTTCTTCAAGTTTGCTATGGTTAAAATATCAGCCTAATTTTTACTACAATTAATTCTGCATCTTTTATATCATCCAAATTATAAATTTTTATAAAATTTCACCTTTAATTTTGAATTATTTACCGATGATAACTAAATCTAATTAATGACTCGACAACTTTGCTGATTCACTAATTTTCAACAAATTGCATAATTGCGGCTCAATTTCACCAATAAATAAGTTCTGGCAGCAACTTACTATCTTGTTCCATTGTTACATTTGGTTTCTGTTTGAGGATAACTTGCCATATTAATGCCTTTCATAATAAAGCACTAAAGTTGCTCAGAGGGGTGAAAATAAAACTGTGCTTCTATATATTAACACCGTAATAAAGTGTATTTAATATTTATTTTGATATATTAGGCATAATTAAACATTTACTGACTAATTGAAGAATAAAATCAAATTACAAGTCATTAAATAGTAGAAACACCTTAAAGAATGGTGGATTTTTGTTGACGGCTAAGGCTTTGACGGTGAACAAGAATTTCCCGGTTGGTTGCAATAAGAGACGGTGGTTTCACTGCAAGCAAACACAAATATTAGAACTAAACATGTTATAACGTGCTGTTTGCATTAATGCTGCGGTACTAATAATAATTATTAATAATTATTTTACATTTTAAAATTCATTTTAAAATTTTATTTTTCAACACTATTTATATTCTATCATAGTCTGCAGTGATTTTAATTTTGTTGGCTTACTATCGTCAGGGGTCAAATTTTTAATCTGTTAATTTATATTGTAAATTTGCGCTTTATTTATTACGATGCGAGACCTTCAATCCCGTCCCCAATTTAATCCTGTTTTTACTTTAATTTTAGTATATTTGTCTCTTTGTAATGAGTAATGTACTACTGTAATGAGTAACACGACATGTTTCATAGGAATATCATATACTATATCATCAGGTGTCTAAGTTTTATTAAAAATATAATTTTATGAATTAATGAACTTCAACTTCAAAAGAGAATTTTAAATTTCAAACAATTTCAAAACTTGTATTTAATAAAACTTAGACATGTCGTGTTAAAAATAATTAAAAAATAAAAACGAATCTTTTATTGCGAAGAAGTACGACAAAACTATACTACTTATTAATAATTATATAATAATAAATTAATATACAAAGTCATATTCAGAGAAAATCCAAGGACATAATATGGGAAAGATCAAACAGTAGATGGCAGAAAGAGTGAAAATCACGAAAACGATTAGAATCGAAAAGACGAAGAAAAGCAGACAGATAATATTATATATATATATATATATAAATCAGCACTACAGGCCTTGTAGGCCCATGGCTTGTTTCAAAACCTTGCTCCATTCTACTCGGTCTCTTTCCTTGCTCTCCCAGTCTCTTACATTCATACTAAGCATGTCCTCTCTCACATCGTTTTTCCACCGGTTCATCGGTCTGCCTCTTCTCCTTACACCTCCAAACTCCGATTCCCATACTTTCTTTGGCGTTCTTGTGCTTTCCATTCTGATTAAATGTCCGGCCCATTTTAACCTCTGCAGCTTGATAACACTCACTATACTTTTTTGTCCGTACAATTCCTCTATTTCTCTATTTGTTCTTCTCAGGTATACATCTTCAGTTCTCTTACCTCCATATTTTTTTCTCAAGATTTTCCGCTCCCATACCTCCAGCATCATCTGGTCCTGTTTCCTCAGTGTCCAAGTCTCACATCCATACATTACTGTCGGTCTTATTATCGTTTTATACAGTCTTAATTTTAATGTTCGAGAAAAGATCTTACTGGATAGCATAGACTTAATTGAGAAGGCGCTCCTTGTACCAGCCGCTATTCTTGCTTTAATTTCATTCTCGCTTTCTGACTTTTTTGCTATTACTGTACCCAGATATGTAAAGAGCTGAACCTCCTCAAATTTTATTACGGTATCGTCCAAGTTAAGTTTCAAGTGTCCGTCTGGTTGAAACGGTTTGTCTTCCCATACCATGTATTTTGTTTTCATTGCATTAACTTCCAGACCTATCTTACTTGCTGCCAGCAACAATCTCTTCGTAGTTTCCTGTAATTCTCTTTTAGATCTCGTCAGGATGGTAAAGTCATCTGCAAAATCTAGGCATTGATGCCTAGATGATGATATTTAACTTTGCTTTTCTTATTACATTTTCCAGGGCTATATTGAACAAAATCGACGACAGTGGATCTCCCTGTCTTAAGTCCTATTCCAACACCAAATTTTTCAGTCACAATTCCATGTATTTTTACTTTATTTTGTGTGTTGTTGTCATTTTCACCAGGGATATCAATTTTACTGGAATTCCGAGGTAGTCCATAGCTTCAAAAAGTTCTTCCCTTATGATACTATCATAAGCCTGTTTAAAATCCAGGAAGAGAGCATGCGTACTAAGTCCATATTCGTGACTTGTTGCTTGAACTTCTTTTAATACAAAGATTTGGTCAGTAACTGATCTATTTTTCCTGAAGCCGCTCTGGTATTCGCCTAGAATTTCTTCTGTATATGTTCTTAACTTATTCTTTATGCACGTCGATAAGATCTTATATAATACATTTAGTAACGCTATTCCTCAATAGTTCGTACATTCTGTTTTATCTCCTTTCTTGTAAATTGGACATATCAGAGCCATATTCCATGCTTGCGGCATTATCTCTCTCTTCCATACTTCTTGTATCAGGTTCACTATCATTTCATGCAACTTTTTTCCACCGTACTTCACCATCTCAGCCTGAATATCATCCTCTCCAGCACTTCTATTATTTTTCAGATTTGATACTATTTCTAGTATCTCATCCTCGCTTGGCATTTAAATGTTATCGTTCACTCTATCCTCGTAGGTTTGTTGTAAGTTCCGATTTTCGTTTTTACTCTTGTTCGATTGCTTGTTCAATAATTCCCGGAAGTACTCGGCCCACCTCTCGGCTGCTTCCTCTTTTGCACCTACCAAGTTTCCCTCTTTGTCTTTGCAAAATGTTGTCCTTGCTTGAAAACCTCTTTTAAGTTTCTTTACCCCTTGGTAAAAATTTCTTATTTCTCTATTATTATACTTTTCCCCTATTTCATCCAGTCTTCGAAGATTGTATTTTCTTTTTTTATCTCTAATTATTGTTTTACATTTTTTCCTCTGTTCTTCATATTTATGTTTATCTTCCTCAGTTTTTCTTCTTATCATTTTTCCCTTAGCGTTTCGCGTTTCTTAACTTCTTCCACACATTGTTCATCATACCATTTCTTCCCTCTTATTAGTTTCGCCCTAGACTGATTTTGTGTTACTTTGCTTATGCCTGCTTGAATTGTTGCTAGTATTTCGTTTGCATTGTGTTGTACCTCCTTGTCTTTTAGTATTCCTTCTAATTCTTTTTCATATTTTTTCCGTACTTCTTCATTATTAAGGCGTACTTTCTTAATTGGCATCTTCCAATAAAAAGAACGTAAATCTAGACATAATTTTTGTTACTTCAGTTTAAATTGCACTAAATAATAATAGTTTTTTGCTTTACAGTTCTAAAGAAGAATGAAATAAATTATCAAAACGCCGACAATTAAAAAAATTCTCGAAGAACAAACAAATAAATAAAAAAATGTTTATATATTATTCATATTCACAATTAATAATCCCTTTTACACTCTTGTGATAAAATATACTATTTTATTACAAACTAGTTATTGTAATACAATTTTACAACAAAACTTTCTGAAAATTTTTGTTTATAAGTTAAAAGATTCGTCGCAGTGAAAAACTTAATTAGCAAATTTTCCCTGGCTTGGTGCTTTTCTACGAGGTTACAGCATAACCAGATGCAATGTAAGGCTGAAAGAAAGAATAAAGAAAGAATAACTCTAATATAATAAACTAATAAACCCCGGTAGACGATTTTGCGATTATTTGCCTCGCAATCCAAACTAGAGATTTCTAGATTTCCTTTTCTTAAAAATAGTCGGAATAGATTATGCCAGGGAGCCAATGAAAATTTTTCGAGTTACATTTAAACTTTTAAAACAATTGTAATTTAACTAAACAATTTTTACAAACAAGAGTTTATTACAACATAGGTTGTTAACACTGCTTTTTTATTATTTCTTTTAATATAAACTTACTAAGGGGATTTATACAAGGACGTGAATGTGTAAATACTCGTATTATGATTGTGCATTTATTTACTCGCAGACATCTCAAATCAAGATTTTGTTTAACGAGAGCTGAAAGGTTTTCTTAATAAATTGCTTAATTGTGTGGTTCTTATTATAAATTTCTTATAAGCTCACTTTTTTATTAGCTCATTTTTGTGGTTTCTTTTCCTTACCTAAAGTATTTTTGATTACTATTGCTATTATTTCTTATAATGTAAATTGTGGTTTATCTGTTGTTTAATATAATATCTATTTTTGAATAATTGTTTCGGTTTGGGTAATTTGACTACGAAGACGTTTAGAGATTGTGTATCCCATATTCTGGAATTTAAAGCAGGTCAATCTTGAGAAAAATCACTATGTTAATTCATTTTATACATTTATGTAGGGCATAACAGTAGATTACGTAGATTACCGTGTAGGCATGAGTAGATTTAATAAACTCTTGTTTATTAACACCTTTACAAGGTTAGAAGAAGAGCAAAATATTTTTTTTATTGTCATTTTCACGAGAAAATAAAAATTAAAATGAAACCTTCGTTCTCATCCAATTAACGCTATGTAAAATAATTTAAAAAATGACATTTCTTCTTTAAAATCTCGTTTTTGTGCATCTATTTGATTTTAAATAAATTTTTATTTATTTTATTAACTAATTTACGTAAAATTCATCGATAAAACGAGATTTTATAAAATAAATATATTTTCTTTTATTATTTTACGTAGCGTTAATTGGATGCGACATTTAAGATACTAAAAAGCAGAAAAATGAAAGCAATAAATTATTTTAGAGTAAAACAAATTTATTTTAATGGAGACACA
The DNA here is from genome assembly GCA_947369205.1 of Cantharis rufa. Taxonomy (NCBI): domain Eukaryota; kingdom Metazoa; phylum Arthropoda; class Insecta; order Coleoptera; family Cantharidae; genus Cantharis; species Cantharis rufa. The sequence continues at coordinate 13,456,420 of OX376309.1, read as the reverse complement.
ATTTAAGTTCTACTTGGAACTTTTTTAGCCGGACTATTATTTTAAACCGATTATTTTATATTATTAATTGTTAATATATTAAGTTTATCAAATATTCTAGCACAGTAGATTCCTGGTCTGGTGGACGACGAGTAACCGTAACGACTACGCCGTAAGTAGTCTGTTGGATAAGTCTATGGTTACATTAGATGCGTGTCGTACGATCACTTGAAAAATACAAACGTGTTTGTTTTGATGGGATGTCGGACGTCAAAAACCCGTCGCCAGTATAACCACTCCTATGTATTTTCAAGCGTTTGTTTTTATTTAAACATTCGTACGTGTACGTACGACCAAAATATCGTACGACACGCATACAATGTAACCATAGACTAAAAGTAATCATCAAAGCTGTTAAAAAGGCATCATTAAAAAATAATTAAATTCGATATGTAAATGTTTTACTAAAAGGTGGTTATTGGTATACATTTTATGACTGATTGATTGATTACATTTGGTATTTTTTACTCATTTTTTATTTTTGCGTAAGCATATATATATATTTTGAGATTAAAACAGAGTTCTATAACAAAGTACAAAGTTTGTGTAAATTTCGTTGTTCTTTACGACATCCTGGACATTAAACTTAAATGACGGACTACGCGGTCAGTCACAAAAACTCCCGAAAGATTTTAGCAATTAGTCCAATAATGATAACAGTAATTTACTTATAATAATTGTAATTTTAAAATTTTCTGGAATATTGGTTAGTTAAACATACTATAATATGCATTTGCAAAAAAAATCGCGTGATCTCATGAAGTTCTGCAAGCAACGTGACTATTACAAATTTTTGTATTTTATTAATTATTCATTTTATTTGCACTTTAGCTATTGATCAAATCGTTTTCTACTACGGTATTTTGAAATTATACGGTAACTTAAGCTTACAGCTTTTTAGAAATTCTAATAAAAATAAATAATTCTATTGGTTCAAACTTTTATATTGGATAAAACTCAATATAGGTATTTCTTTTAAAACAAAGTTTTGCAGGTTTTAATATTGTAAATACAATATTTTACCATAAAATCTGATTTTCTTTTAAACGTCGTTAAAAAATAGCTTTTTGATTAACATTTTAGTTTCAAAATAACCTTCTTTTATGCACTGCGGTGTAAAAGTGATTGCTTTTAGTTATTAGTGCCTAAAAGTAAATTTATGATGCAAGGATAAGTGTCAATTTCCACGAAAAATTCATATAAATGCATCGAACCACCATCCTTTCAAAGAATTCCAGCAATTCCTAGTGGTCAGTTTGCCTGACCGAAGCAGGTCTACCACCAGAAGTTTACTTCAACAATTTACTATTTTATTCTTTTAGAAGATTTACCATTTTAAACATAATTTTTGAAGTGTGTTTGTTTATTACTTTAAATTTTTCTGTTTTTGTGTAAAACACAAATTTAAATTTGCATTCTTATACATCTAACACATTTTTTCATTCTTTTGTAAAATTCATTCTTTTCGCAACTATTATGTATGTATATGTGAGGATAGCTATTTTGGTTTTAATTATTAAAACGTAATTTACATCATATAAAAAAGAACAAGTTATAAAAAAATTAAATTTGTTTCAATCGAGTTTCGATACAATAAAAATTTGATATTAATTTTTTTCCATATAAATAGTCAAAAATACAATAAGCGAAATTTAATTAATAGGTGCCATTTCATATTGAATAGAAAAAGTTTTGTTTGACTTGTTTGTTTTTCAAATACGTAGCTTTGTAAAACTTTCTCTTTTCACATAAATTGAAATATCATTTGGAAAACATACATATCTACATATTATGTATTCATTTTAAATTGTAATCGACAAAATCAAAATAATAAACTGATTCATTTGTTATGTAGTAAAGCAAAACTATTCAAAGACAATTCTACAAATTCTCTAAGAATTATTATACTGCTACCATTCATACAAATAGGGTGGTCGTGAGGTTACATACGATACACAGAGCTAAAGGTGAGCTAAGAGCTAAGAATATAATAAATACATTTTAATCGAAGCAAAAGTTCGTATTTCATTAAATGAAGTTTTATTTCGAGAAAATTTTATTAACATTTTACTATAAGTCTTAGAAAAATATATTAAATTTTTGTTAAAAAACTGGATTTTTTGTTAAAAAAATCGTAGTTACATGCAGGCACTTTATATCAGCAAGTCATCAATCTAAGTATCAAAGATTAATAAAACAAAAATTTTTTTAAAAGCAAAAGATCTACGGGCTACGCTTAATAGGCTTAATAGTTGGTTGTGTCAAGCTAATGATATTATGCATTTTAATGTGATTACAGATAATAAAAATAAAAGTAAAAACCTTATTTTTTCAATTATCATATTTTCCTGCCATTGATATTTTTTATCGTGTTTGGTTCTTCAGCTGAGATGATATCGTAAATTATCTCAAATTACCATTACTTTTCTTGAGAGATTTGGATAAGTTCAATTTCCTGAATATGACAAGATACAATCACGATGACTTTGAAACGAAAAGTTTTTGAATTTTGAGTTTACACATAAAATTTTAAAATTAAAATTGATTTGGTAACTAAGTACGTATTAAGTTAGAAAATAAGAATTGATCCAATGACACATAATGTAATAGTGAATGCTGTCTCACGATCTAGACATTTATAAATGTTATTATTATTTTTATTCGATCGCTATCTACCATTTTAAATTAAGTAAAACAACCACAGGTAGGTTAGCGATATACATAAGGTATCTACAAAAATTTTAAATATTTGGCTACAAGGTTCGCTAAAAAAGAGACATAATTATTGCGTTAATTATGAACAAATTGAAAAGTTGATGTAAACAAATAAAAGCGAATTTTTTTGTGTACAAAAATGAATTAAATATTGTAAGGGATGCCATTACATGTTGTGTTAACACATTAAATTAATTGTAAATAGAAAATTATATCGGAATAAAAGACCACAGTTTAATTTAGATTACATCGTCAAAAAACGTATTATTGCATGTTGAAAAGAGCACTTATTTCTAAATAAATTACGATAAAATAATCTAAATTGTTTTGCTTAATTAAATACACAATTATATATTAATTTGTTAAACTGTATGTATCTAGGGTTCGTTGTGACGATATCCTAACATTGGTTACAATACAATCAGTCAACAACATGAATCGCTATTTCAAGGTTTGTTTAAATTCGTAATTCAAATGTTCGCTGTAATGTGAAATTAAGTTCACTTCTATTCTATTAAAGCACAAAGAAACTGACCACCACATTTTAATACAATTTTTACAATTTGTTTCCACAAAGTCTACCTACTTAAAATTAATAACATTAATTGGTTAAAAAAAGTTCTGCTGTATGGAAGGTAATTTAAACAAAATTAGCATAAAATCTATTAAAATGAGTTGCTTATTTAGCAGCTACGCGAAAAATATTAAAGTTACAAATAAAACATAACTAAAATGTTAAAATAAAATAATTTATATGTAAATTAATTATAAATTTATTTAGTAATTTTAACTTAATTACATGAATGTTTAACCAGTGATATAATAAATACCACGTTAAAGCAATAAATTGAAAGTTATTGTTTTAATTTGTTTCTATCTTCAAAATATTTTAAAATGTCTTCGAGTGCTAATTAATTAAAATTTGCATGCAGAACAAGTTATTTATTTTTCATTATTTAATTTTTTTAATAACTGCATAATACACTATACTACATTATACTAAGCTTAGCCTTTGTAATAAAAACGGTTCTAAGATTGTCCCTTAAAGTTGTGCTCAATAATATAATATACCTATGTGTTTGTGCAACTTACATAAGAAACGCTGCAAGAACGGTAAGAAATACGAAAAAATTAAATAATATGTATAAATTATACTTGAAATTTGATATAACCGTGCATCATAACTAAACTTCGAGGCCAGATGAAAATGGTAAAACTCCGTTGAAAATTACGGAAATGATAAACAAAGTAAAACAGTTCAAGTGATAATTACTTTTGGACCACCATCTTTTTAGTGTTTAATTAAATTTGTTTGACATAAATTAAATGTTCAGTTTTATGTTGATGATTTGAAATAGGAAGACACAATATTATGTGTTAATATTAGACGTTTAAAAATGTATAAAAAATTAAATAGAAAAATGGAAAAGTTATGCGATGTCTTTTTAAGATGTTGCCCTCTGGAGAAAAAAAATCATTGCTTTTCGAAATGAACAATTGCTTAGAAAAACTTATAAATGTTCTATTGGATGATAATGATAGCGACAACGCAACAATTTTAAGCTGGAATATGTCTTTAGGCATTTCCATCTCCAAATTTTCTTCACATCTTTACACAAGAGCATAGTTCTACCCTGTCTTGCTTTAAGAATGAGGTCTCAGTGAACTTGGAATTCATGGTCTCTCGTGCCAGATAAGTGCCGGACAAATTTCGAGACACAGCGGCCTTAAAAAAATTATGAAAAGGTTTCTCACATCTGGTAACATTCCTGCAGTGTTGGTGCGATCGAGCATGTCCCACCATAATCTATGGTGGGAAGCGTCCAGACGGTATGTCACCTTAAAGCCTCATCTAGATCGACAGGAGCAGCAGCATTGACTGCTCAAAATTTAACAATTAAGAAATTAAGAGAGGAATTTATGGAAAGAATACAGAAAGGTGTGACAGAACTTAACGAAAGAAGCGTAATTATAAATAATACCGTGCAACACATTTGAAAATGAGGGAGGCCATTTTGAAAATTTATTACAATACATTTTTTGAATTTTTTTTACCTACACCTTGTTCATTATTTTCAGAATTTATGTGAAAACGGTTGATTTTCTAAAAATATTTATTTGACCAAAGTTGTAGCCCGTTAAATTCCATATACGGTTTGGAATATAAGTTTTTGTCTAAGAAGTTTCGTTTAAGAGATATGGGGTTCGCAAGAAAAGTAAAAAAAATAAAAGCTGAATTTTTTAAACATGTTTTCCTTTATTTATAACTCGAAATCCGTTGATTCTAGATGATAAGGGCTTATTACCTAATTTTTAGATAAGTAAATAGTCTTTAAAAAAGTTCTAATCCATTAAGCTTAAAAAATCAATAATATCGGAGCTATGGCCGTTTGAAATCAGAAATTCAAAAAATTCCTTTAAAGGGAGGTACCCCCCAGGGATTTGGACTTAGGCTTAGTTTTGATTGGAAGGCCGCTCGATCTGCATATAAAATAATTTTCTGTATTAATGGGTGCCATATAAAATTTTATTAAATAGAATCCTATGGCATTTTTGGCATAATAAATGTATATTTATGAAACATTAACTAGTAAATAGACTAGTAACAAAAGTTTCAGCGGGTCCGCATAAATAAATAGTCACGTTCCGATGCCGCAAAGCATTCAACTCTTACCTTTGACGCAATAAAGTGCACTTTTCAAATTATAATTTAGCACTCCGTATAACGTAGATAAAATAATATAAAAACACCAAAAATAGTAATTTGCACAAATTGCTCAAATGCTATTAAAAATGCACAAAGACACACTGTTGCAAGTTTACATATTAACGTGAATTTCAAATTTCAATTTATTCGAAGAGACCAAGGAATTATTGGCCATGTAACAACAATACTTATGTACGTGTAATTTGTCATAGTATGGTTATATTAATTAACGCAATATTACTGTGGTCACTAATTGATACCTGCAATTTGTTGTAATTATAATTTATTGCATTTGTTGATAAATAAATTACTTTACATTAGATACCTACATGTTGTACTAAATTCATTTTTAGAGAAATTAAAATGAACGAGGTTTATCTTATTATATTATACAATATCCAAACGGAATATTACACAGATTGTGAGATTAAGCTTTAAATGCTTTACCTAACAGATTACATATTTTAACTAACCGTTGCGATATACATATATGTATGTACAGCAAAATTTTTAAATTCCAAGTTACGTACTTTCCAGTATTTATAATACATATTATGTTATACGTGCGTAAGAGCAATAATTCTATTCAAATCCTACCAATAATCCCACCAAACTTCTTAGATTTTAACGATATATTTGAATTGAATGAAAAAATATGAAAATTTTAATTTGTTATTATTCCCAATTTGATTAAAACGAGTTCACGGCACACAGAAAAAATTCGGTAATAATTTAATCTTGAATTAGTAAGTGTGAACAATGCCAACTCATGTCTGGCTTTCAAGAATGATAATTACTTTCCCGACCTATAAAATATTAATAATCATAAATTAAAGCTAGAGTATAGAGCATCAAATGCCGTTTGAATTAGCAAAATGTCAATGTTTTACACTTTCGGACAATATCAGTCACCCATTCGACATAATTCACGAATCAACCAGAGATATTCATTTTATGTATTCATAACATTCTGTTGCCCAAAATGGCTCAGAAACGGCTTTTTTTGCGCTTTTCTTTATTGTTTAACTAAAATTTTCTAATTAAGTAACTTCAATCAAATTTTTCAGGAAGGAACAAAAACAAAAACACTTTCTGGACGTGAAAACCTAGGAAGATAGAGCATTGTTTTCGAGAAGGTGTTGACTATCGCGTATCTTGGTATCCAATTGACAGAAAAACGGGAGAAGAGTACAGAAATTAAAGTGAGGTTTACAAGAGCATCACGAAGTACATATAGCAACGATGCGCGATACAATAACTGCAAAAATCGTCAAAAAACGTTATACAGTTTTGTATGAATCTGAGACTTGGAAAGTCTGAACATTTCTGACCAGGAAAGGATAAAGATTTGACAGAAAAGGTCCTTACAAAGATTTTTGGATGAGTAAACACAGCTAGAGATAAATACACGAAGAGTGGGAAGACCCAAGTCCAAAGGGAGGAAGAAAGCACTGAAAGACGATCTGAGATGATTGAGAGTGGATGAGTGGGAAAAGAGGGCAAGGAATAGAGAATAGTTGAGTAGAATCGTTAACTGGATTTTGAGTCTACAAGGCCCATGGCTAAAGAATGCTACTTTAGTCATGTCTATTACAATATTATTTTCATTAATTGAAATTTTACAATTAATTTTGATAATAATTACCTCAGATAATAAATTAGCAAAAAGGTATTTTACATTAGTTGCTGTTATTAGTAACACCGGTGGTTTTGTATGTTTTCCTACCTCCTCGCATCTACATATAGCCTTTTTTCAATTAAATTAATGTGTCAGTACGCTGGAATGAGTAATGTCGACTCTCTTATATGTATATTTGAATTTTAATATTTTTGGAGTTCAAGTACAAATTCTTTAATTTATTATTTTCTTGCAAATATTGGTTTTCTGAAAGAACATTAGGTACGAGTTGTTTCGTAAATTTAATACGCTTATCATGTTTGCTTTGAGAATTATTTATAATATGTATGATAATATATTATGTTTAAAATATACGTACAATATACCAGATGTCAAACTTTCTGCAACGTAACATCACGTAAAAATGTTTGTGAGTAGCATTTCCCAACAGTATCTCTAAATGAAGGATATCATTTGTCTAGACATTGTTTTTCTATTTAGTAGTAATATTGAAATAACATTAGATCATTTTAGGTAAGTACTCGAATTATATTTTATTGTTATGGTTAAATATTAAAATTATATTTTGTATTATTTATTCTGCTATGGACATCGCAATAGTATCAAATTAATGCGTATCATATCACGCATCCAAGTGCGTGGACGTTTGCTTTTAGATTTACACTTTCAGCATTCTTAGTAATCTAACTTATTATTTCAGTTCTGTTTAGCTACATAATTTTTTCAAAATAGTCAAATCTTAAAATTGTTATTCTTTAATTGTCTGTGGAACCACACCTTCAGACCTTGTTACCATTTTTGCTTTCTTAATGTTACAAATGTTTTGTGGTTGATTAAAAATTTTTAAATTTAAAATCAGGGGATTCTTAGTTTAATTTGTCATTGTGGTGTTTTCATGGTCTAATTTTGTTTTAATAATTTCACCAGGAATTCATCAAAAACTAAAGTTTTCTTCCAGATTAGCTTCCAGATTAGCAGATTAGCTCAATACTAATTCTATTTTCAAATTTATAAACTATTTGGATTTATTTCATTATTTAGAAGGAATAGCACAATTATATTCTACTTGAAAGTACTATTCGTATTAACAGCGGCGGCACGAGTTATCCAGGAAATAACATTAATTTTCTGTCGTGTAATATACAAGGTGTCTCGACAATCGTAGAAAATATAAAAGATACTTTTCTGAGAGACATTGTAAATAAAATGTTTAAACCTTTGAAAGCAGTAGCCTTCTACGAAACAATTTTTTGGGACTATTGATTTTTTATTGTTATAATATATTAATGATTTTTTAAAGGATATTTCCTTATCCAAAAAATGACACTCTTCATCGTCTAGAATCAACGAATTTCGACTTATAAATTAAATTAATACAAGAAATATTAAAAATTTGCTAGTTTTATTTTATTATATATGTATTTTATATTATATTTTAATAGGCTACAACAATTTAAGGTTTAGTAAATTATTTTGGAAAATTATCTGATTTTTCAGAAAATTCGAAAATAATGAATAAGGTAAGAATAAAAAAAAATCTAAAATTTGAATTTAATCAACTGCAAAACGTCTTATGGTGTTTGAATATCATGGTTGTGAAATGCATTAGTTTAATATTAATAGCTTGGTTTGTTTTATTCGCTTTATGCATAAATATTTATTTAACAAAATATTATTTGATCAATATAAAATTATATTATTCAAATCTCAAATATGCTAATATGCATTTTGAAAACATTTCTAAGGCTAATATTTGAGATCTTTTCAAATACGAAAAATAAAGTAGTCGGAATGCTGTCGATAAAAATTAGTTATCACAAAGCCAGGATATTAACCCTGAAACTGCACAGTGGGGTCTCAGAAACCCCAACCACCATATAAGATACATGTGATATAAAATAAGTGTGCAGTTTCAGGGTTAAGGACATTTTATTCCCGGAAACTTTGAATTTTTGTTTTGAAAGATTTTTATATTTGTTGTAAATTTTGAATTTGTAAATATTTTTGAATTTTTTCGTTAATGCGACAACAATTAGATGGGGAATCTTGGAAACCAAGATTTTGCCGTTGAGAAAGCTGCTATAGTGGTTGAGACAAAAGTTGTTATTGAATTATTGATTACGATTTTGAATTTGAGTTATACTATAATATTTATTTGTAAATAAAGTATTTTGAGTTTTTATTTCTTGATAAGTGATTTTGATTATTTTTGGAATTTGTGGTCCCACATTTTAGGTGGAATTAAATATAACATATTATTATATAATCTTATCCAATTATCCAATGGTCGGATGGATTTTGCATTACTAAAACCCGTTCACGCACCTTGTCCATAATTATGGACATGCTTTTAAAATGCGTAAAATACGATATTACTTGAGCGGATGCCTCTGAGTGCACGATTTCTACATATATTGGTGTCCTATAAATGTACCTATGTATAAATTTAAAATGTAATCTTCAAAAAAATTAGCATTGATCAGTTAAAAAAAAAATTAGAAAAAAATTTTTTTTTTTTTTCAAAAAAAATGGTCAAAATTAAAAAAGAAACGCGGAAAAAATCATGAAAAAATTTTGCTGTCAAAATTGAAAATGCGTGCGTGAACGGGTTAAGAGTTAATTCTACATAAGTATTTTCCTATTATTTCTAAACATTCTAATATTTAAAATTATAATTGGAAAGTATCATAAAGGAAAAGTTGATACTATTGCATATATCACAAATTAGTAAATTTTAAACATCAGTAAAATTTAACATTTTTATTTAATATTGGAAGTTCATTGCAATTTGAATTAGAATATTTTGAGAATTAAGAGGATGGTAAACGAAGATGAATTTTTGAAGTTGGGCTTTCCCAAAACTGTTTATAGTGGAAAATTAAATGAAATTAAAAATTTAAAAGTTAATTTATTGATTATTAAAATTGGAGGCTGGGTAAATATATATTAAGAAATAACTGTGGCGGAACTTCTGTATGTAGAAAATGAGAGTGACAATCTTTAAAATGTACAAAACAAAATTTTGTAAAATTATCTATATTTTTTGTACTAAACTTATAAATTATTTTCGGATTTTCTGTGAAATCGGTTGATTTTCCAAAATACTTTATAATTGTGTTTTAATAAAGAAATATACAAAAATTTACAACGATAACTGCATAATATGTATGTAACAAATCAAAACATATAAAATAAAGACTCCAACCCGTCACCCTTTCCAACAGTCCCCAAAACACTAGCAGCGTTTCCTCGCTGTATGGCAATACTAACATGTTGCTGAAGGTATTGTGTAGCTTGAGGAACACCAGATTTGTTTTTAATAATATTCCCCAATTCCTTTATTATTAATTTGGCATCTGAACCCCATGTTCCAAACGTTTCCACGGCAAAAGGTAAAAATTCATGTCTCTCTTTAATTTCAGTGTACTTAGAATTTTTCGTACGTTCGGCTGTAGCGGCGGCAGTTCCGGATTGTAAACAACTGTTTTTCAAATGTGTTGCGGCAACAGTATCAACGCATGTGACATCCCATACTAAGGACCGACCTTTGTTCCAGGGTATCATTGTGATACCATCTGGTCGTTTACCATCACTTCGAGATAAACCACAAGGTTCAAGTATAACAGGAATGTCGGCAGATACAAAAGCACGCTTTAAGATATTGTTTATTGCACTATGTCGCGAGAATCTTCCGTAACTTTTCGAACAAGAGAGGCCATGATGTCCCAACCGATCAACCAGTGTTCCACAGACACACACATGCGGCTGGCAAATCTCTGCGCAAATTCTCAGAGACACGGCTACTTGTAAAGTATGTTTGTCTAAAAGTGTTCCTAAATTTGCCGAAGGTAACGCATATAACCATGCACCAGATTCATTTTCAGAAGTTGCAAGTAAGATGGCCTTGTGTGGGGATTCGAGACGAGATAATAATTGTTGGTATTTCTTTTTCATAATTAGAATATCCCAATTTTTTTGCAGAAGTGGTCTATCCGGAAACATTAAATCAGGATGCTGTGTTACCCAAAAATCTAAAGCTTCTATTTTGTACTGGATCTCAAAGTCTGTTAAAGACGGATTCAGAATTGTACCGACAAGATCCGATGTACAATGAATAGAAGCAAGAAAAGAAGGTAATGATAAATCCGATATGGAACGAACTCCTAGACCCCCTAAAAAGACAGGAAGGGAAGCCTGATACCACGAAATCGAAGAAAGACTGATATTTAAAAGATTTTCCAAAGTGTTTTCGATCTTGGTGTCAAAAAGTTGACATACATTCTCGTGTTTCCAAAATGGGCAACATCTCAAAAAATAATTAAGTTTGGGTATCCATAAACAGTTACGAAGAAGAAAAAGCGCCATATGTGGGTTTATATTAGATAGATTATTGGCCAGAGATGTAAATTTTTCCATAATTTTGGACGGAAGTGAAGAAAATGCTTCCTCAGTTATAGGGGCACCAAGAAGATATAAATTATTTTTGGATAATATTTGTATAGAGGGAGTAAGAGATTCAAATTCCTGCAGAATCATTGCAGTTTGTTCATTCGGTAAATTCTTGCAGAAGTATATTTCACACTTGGAAAAATTTAGAGATAGTCCAATATTTTTGAATTCATTTATAATTGTTTTTAAGTCTCCAAGAACTTCTTCATATGAACCTCCTAAAGTCCCATCATCGAGGTACCAAACGTTAAGTTTTGAGGCAAGGCGCTTTAAAATGGGATGAATTGCCAAACTAAATATAGCTGGCCCAAGGGGATCTCCTTGCTGACAGCCGACGGCAGACTGAATTATGTGTTGTTTGTACATCAAATTAGATGAAGAAGAGTAACACTGCCAGAGGTATGGGTAAAGCTGTGGTATTATTTCTTTAGCATTCTTTAGAAGGATATCGCGTTCTACAGAGTTGAAAGCGTTTTTCAAGTCTATTTTCAGCAATACTTCTGCTGAACTGTTCTTGGTAATGTAGGTTCTGACTGCGCGGACGGCGGCCTCACACCCACTTTTTACTCCAACACCAACCTGGCAAGGCTTCAAGTAGTTAGAAAGTAAATTCGAAGAATGGCGACATCCAAGTTTAGATACCAAACGGCGAAATGTACACCCTACTGCGATGGGGCGTATGCCACCATCTTTCTTGGTTAAAGCACATAAAGATCCACCATATAAAAACGGCGTTATATTAATATTCACTTTACCAGACAACATGAAATTACTTAAACTAGTTATTTGTGATAGCAGTTGCTGTCCGGCTTCCCCAACAGACTTTCCAACTAAATCCTTGAGGTGTTGGGGCCTTAAACCATCAATTCCAGCAGCCGAACCATTAGGAAAGGACATGATTGCATTATAAACATCTTCTTCAGCGACAATAAGAACTGGATCTAGGCTAGTTGGTGGTATAGGAAGATGGAGGGAACGTGAAGGGGTTAGATGTTTGCTTTTTAACTGTTCAAGTGTGTTTTGGTTTTCAATTGCAATTTTATCGTCTGATGTTAACACTCGAATAGCTCCTCTGACATCACCATCATTTAGTTTACTTTCAGCAATTTTATAGTTAGGCTTATGCTTTGAAGTAGTCGTTAGAATTAATTGTGGTATTTCATATTCAACAATGTTGTCTTTGACTTTACATGTTAAAGACTTATCTTTGGTAACCGACTTTGGAGAAATGTTAAATATGCGATATGAGAACAAAAGAAGATCTTCCCATGCTTCGACAGTATTCAGGAAGACACAGAATTTAATTACAGATGTTAATTTCCGTGCCACAGAAATTCTTGCTCCTCGCGGTATTCGTTTCAAGATAGCTGCATTAGATTTTAATTTGCAAATTCTTTCTTGAAAACCACAATTTGTATCAATTTTTGTTTTAGACATATCCTCCTTGTGACAGGGAGACATGTGTATTTTTAGGCCAGTTTCATTTTTATAAAAATTCGAATTTTCGCATAACTGACATTTAACTCGTACATCCATTTTTATTGTAAAATTGATAGGATTTCTAGCAGCTTGCACCAAAAGCTGCTTTTCATCATCGGAACTCGATTCCACACCTGAAGTATATTTATATTGAGGGCGAAAATATCTTCCTAAAGAACGACCTCCTATTTTTCCTGTAGACGTTGTTTGGGATGATTGGCTATTCTCAGGTAGTAGTCGATGCACTTTGCCATCATGAATATGCAAGCCAGATATATTCTTAAAACTTTTACAACAAATATTGCCACTAAAATCAGTTGATTCAACAGAATTATCCAAATTTATATGTCTGAGAGATGACAATGATCTGTTTGTCATTATGTCATTAATAGTATACTTATTGTATCTTAAAATATTAACAAAATAAAATAATAAAATATGTAATAAAAATATAAAACTTGTTATTTTGTGGTTTCTTCTACGCTTCCCGCATCCCGGAATTTGTGGTGACCTAAGCTACCAAAAACCGGAGTATTGCAAGTGTTCGGTTATGCAATGTAGAAGAGTAGAATCTGTTCGACGTACATAGAAACCACGACAAAAATTTTGAATTGATTTAAATTGAAAGTTTTTTAGGCATAGTTGTCATCTTAATATAATATCATCTGTGTTATAATAAAAGCGTAAATTTAATTTCAGTAAAAAAAATTAGGGTAAAACAACATGATTATGATATTATGTTGGTATAATATCTTAACATTTTTTTAATACCACAATCAGTTTTGTCAAATACAAAATAAAGCTTTATTTATGTAAAAGCACTTTTAGTTTTTTTCGTCATGCAAAAATTTATTTCAAGTAAAACCACATGTAAACATAACTCGCAAACCGAATAGCATAAAACCGCGCTGAATTCCTGAAAGTAATCACCAACGAGTGGTATTAACGTGCGTTGCGCTTTGTTTAACGATCGTTTAATATGACCTTATTTTATCAAGAAATTTTGTATTTTAATTCATTTTGAAACGTTTACATTAAATTATTAATAAAGCACATAACATGCATAGGTATGTATAGCATCTTCTATGTAGAATAAAAGATTACTAAATAAGTGAAGAGACTCGTATACAACGTTTTAATGCAAAGTGTTCTAACTTTCATCAAATTTTACTCATATTTTATTAAATATTTAAGCACTATAATTTATCAAAACTTTTAAATTTTAAATAATATCATATTCCTATCCGAAATGATTTTCAGATTACTCGTTCGTCAACTTGAATAATTAAACTGGTGCCAGTGAGCTTTTTTGTAATTGGATCTGCGAAACTTTATTTTTATTTTTCTAATAAAAATAATCGGTCAATTATTAACTTGCAAATTTCTCCTTTACCTTGTTTATAAAATATGATAACTTGAAAATGGGGAGACGTTAAACAAACGCAGGGCAGCCAGTTGCCTGTGGCGGCATTCGACAAAGGGCGGCAAAACAATTTTTTAACAAAGCATACTTTAGAACGCACAACATTTAAATTCCATAACATTTTATTACTTACTTTTCAATATGTATATTTTATTATGTGGGCATACTTCTAATTAGAATTTTTACCAGTTTACCGAGTTTTGATTTCGGGACATATTTTGCCAGTGGCAACAAAAAGCGACAGGCTTACAGTTTTATTAAAATAATTTTGAAGTTAATATTATTTTGAAATCTACTGTAAGTTAATGTATTAATTATCTTGGATAATTAATGGATCTTCAACCACGATTTCCGTTTATAGTTTTTGTTTACAAAAAGACTTATCTAAAATAAAATAATATACCAAAGGTCATGAATAAAAAAAAACTTTTTTTTGTTTGGTAATTTAAAATTTAAAACTCAGAGAAATGGATTTTTATTATCCGAATTTTATTAGCAAAATTCATTATGTTTTTCCATTTATATCTACTAAAGAAATATTACTGCAAATCGTGTTAACATTTTCCCGTGGTCTATGAGTCCATACAAGTTTTGAAATGTTGGTCAAATGCTTGTTGGTGTATGCAAATAAATGCATTTTTTGTGTACATATATGTACACATAATTTAAATTTTCCAAAATTATCAAATTCGAATTTAATTTTAATTTTACCAATTTACGACTTTTAAAATATTGAAATCTTTTTTTATTCTCCAAAATCAAACATGTGTCTTGGCTTATAAGTTTTTCAAAACAGCAGTGTTACAGGTTTATAATTCGAATTAAAGAAAAAGTAGCTAAAAATTGTCTATGAAATTTTTGTTTGTTTTGAAAAGTAGGGGTTTTATCTTTCATTTTCAGCTCAGCAAAAAACTTATAACTTCTCTTTTGTATAATTATCATTTAAAATTAAATATCAGAGGATAAAAATTTGTTTGTAATAAAGAAGTTGCCCAATTTAATTTTGTGTTGAAGGAGTTACTCGCCGTCCACAAGGCATATCTTTGGGAAGTTAATTTTGTTTCATTGCAAGCTTCAAAATTGTTCTTTCTTATTTCGATATTTGGTTTCAATAGGAAAATAGAAATAGGAAAATAAGAATTTTCAATAAGAAAATAACGTCGATGAAGCCTCAGTCAGCAATAGTAAACCTCATTTTAACAATTAAAAATATTCACTTATTTTTGATTTGACTACGACTAAAAATGAAGAAAAACAAAAAGAACCAACAAACAATGATTCCGTTTTCAAGGAATTCCTCGCCAAGCCTTGTTTTTCAAGTGAAAAAATTTGAAGTCAACAGATTTGGGTGACCACTGCATCACAGCTGTCTTCTTTGACAGTGGCTATGTTTCGGACTGGAATTGCTGCAAACATTATAAATAGATAAAATATTTTTACATCTTATTTGGAATTGATAGAATAAAAATTTCGTGCTCATCACATGCGGAAATTTCTTTATATTTCTGGTACTTAATAAGTCTCCTCCTCAATATTAATAGTGAGAGAATTTTATGATGTACATTTGCTTTTGGAATAGGTCTTCTCCAGTAATTAAAAATTTCTGTGATGAAACCCAAGATGTTATACCAGCTCTTAATGCAGAGACAGAGCGTGAATTAAAAAAAAACACACTAGCGCAGCTTCAGCGGAGTTGAAAAAGAAGACAGCCGCTACTCGTCTCAATATTGTCTTTAGTGGAGAACGAGAAACATATACAGACAAGTAGTCGATTTTCCCAAAATTAATTAGAAGAACAAAAATATCTTACCCCACTGCAAAACAGGCTGAAAAATCTCAATTAGGCACCTGAAGAAAACTTGCCTCGGGTCACGTTGGTGTATCACAAAATAATCCTCTCCGGATTCTAATTCCTCGACACGGCTTACTTTCCGAAGCAATCGGCCGCGGACCTGCAAATTCACATCTAAGCACTATCAATATCAACTCTAACCCAAGACTGCTTTAATTCTAGCGAGTGCCCACTGCAATAGAAATGGCGTGTCGAAACAATCCCACCATTAGCGGCTCGGATGAGCAAAGAACAAATGGGGCGCTCGAACAATTATTAACAATAAATTGTTACACATCCCCTTTTAAATATCTCGCCCCGGTGAGATGGAAACCGCTTCCCTAACTAAGCTAACTAACCTGTGTTAGCAATGTTTATTCCTGCGTTGAAGACGCAACCGGCTTGACTGTAGGAAAACAAAAAAACTAACTAGATAACTATCATCCCAAGTTCCTAAAAATTTAAACCATAAACTAAATAAAACGTAGGTATTCTAATAATAGCTCAAATATTTTTATATCTTATTTGGAATTGATGAAATAAAACGTGATAGTTTCAAGTACTAAGTGTTCATGTAGTGACTAAGTGACTGTAGGAAAACAAAAAAACTAACTGGATAACTATCATCCCAAGTTCCTAAAAATTTAAACCATAAACTAAATAAAACGTAGGTATTCTAATAGCTCAAATATTTTTATATCTTATTTGGAATTGATGAAATAAAACGTGATAGTTTCAAGTACTAAGTGTTCATCACATGCGGAAATTGGAAGCTATGTATGGACTTAATATTTCTGGTACTTAATAGGTCTCCTCCTCAATATTAATAGTGAGAAAATTTTATAATGTACCTACATTTGCCTTTGGATTCTACTTAATTATAAATGTATACATTCGTTTTATGAACATGTATACGTATCTATTCGAAGACATTCATATTCGACTGATGTACGATAACGGTTACATGCTATTTGAACACGGTGGCAGTAATGATCTATGATACTTATGAATAAATAAAATTCACGCTTAACCCCTCCCCTCTCTTCTCTTGTCTTACCCTAATAGCAGACCCCATCGTGACAACTGATTCCATTTCTACAACTACAGTTTTAAAATTTTATAGCAAATTTTATAAATTAATTGCCTAGAACTAATTAAACTGACAAAACTAAAAGATTAAATTATAAAATAAGTAAATGAAGTAAAATTATAACCACTAATATCTGTTGAAGAGACAATTCCTGTTTACATAATTTTACCGTCCATTAATTGCTACTTCAATTGAATCATAAATAACTACGCTTTTATATGATTGTATTCAATAACGAGTTCTATTAATGGAATACAGAAATAAACTTAAAAATAGCTTATGATTGATCTTTTTCTTTAATCGTTTTGTATCGAACATGAAAGTAATAATTAGCTGTAATGTACAATACACAAATTGCTACTATTTATATAGTGAAGTATAGTACATTTACAAGTAATTTCTTGGTTCAAATGGATTATTGAGCTCTCTTTAGTATTTTAAGTGGAACCTAAACTCAAACCTAAACTCAAGTCAATTAATTCAATTATTGATTATTAATAGTAAAACTTTTTAAGATATCTCTATAAATCTAACTACAATTGGATTATCACAACTAGGTAACAGTTGACGCCCATTGCGTGACCTTTATGTAGACATAATAGCTGGAGTCCAAAAACTAAAACTTTAAGAAACACAGTGTTAACAAAAAATAGATAAGGGCTAATTTCTAGATAAACCACAAAACATTTTTACAAACTTTGTTTTAAAAGTCAAGATATTGGAAGAAGTTCGTATATTTCAGTAAATGTAAGCTACATCATACGAGATACTCGTAACTCCTGCAGAAAGACACGAATTTGACTATAAAATAAAAATCTAATGTTAGTTTACACCAGAGACTTCATAAAAAAATAATTACATCTTAACAACAAAAAATGTCGCATGAGTATCTGCATGGTAATACATAGAGTCAATAAGTATATTACGTTAAGAATTTTTATTTTTTTGCTCTTTTACCAAATAGGAAAGGAAATTCTTATTCTACATCTAGATAATACGTTTATCAGCAACAATCACATTTCTAGTTGTACTAAAACAAGTATTGGAATAGTATACCAAAAAAACAGAGAAAATAAGGAACAATTGCAATTTAGAAATTACATAATTATGAATTATCGAAAGTAATGAAATAAATAATGCTGACAGAAGAGTTGAAATTAATTAATAAAATATTCATGCATGTGCAAATACAAAATAAAATTATTTAAAAAAACAGTGAAAATTGAAAGTAGTTTATCGTAAAAGTAGTGCACTTACTCACACCTACTTATGCGCTCCTCGATGGTTTTGGTATCAGTATAGATTTATCGTTTGAATTTGTATTGCATTGTTCTATTATACTGAGTAGATATTATATTCACCTTGTGTGGTTTATCATAAGCTAACATAAAAATCAGTAAATTATACAGACTAATCAAGATACTATAAAATAAAGTCAACTATATACTATGTAGTATATTATGACAGCGTGCTTATCCATAGAATATGTCAAAAAATTAAACAAGTGAGCAATTCCTATAAAAATCACATATAAATTAAAATTTTTGTTTATCCAATACAATATTCCTATCTTAACTCCGTTAATTTACCACTTTGTGTAGAGAAAAGTTGATTCAAGCCTAACCTAACTTAATATTACTTAACTTACACTAAAAATTGATTAACAATCATTATTAAATGATACCAACTATAGAAAATTTTACTATTTGTATAGAGAATATGGTCTAAATGGATCTGCGTCCAAATAGCACCACACTTACATTTGTTTCCCTAATATGTCCAATCAATCCAATAATGGAGTATAATCATCAGGATGTCACAGCTTAAAATATGCTTTATGTATTATGTTTCATCATTTTTCTGTTATTGCCATCAGTTTTAAATATATTCCAATTAAACAAAAATCATTGCAAGGGAACGCCTACTTTAAGTTAACCGATATCCAACATTAACAAAGTTATCCAAATATAAAAGCTGTTTGACTTTCATCTATACATGGTTTAAATTTTATTACAAATGTAAATATACATTTCTTTCATGTAAATATAAATATTTTTATTTAGTATTTTATTTTCAACGGGAATAACATTATAAAATTGTTATATACATTGTAATAATTTGAAACTAGTAACTATAACATAAAAAAAGAAAGTAACAAATCCATAATTGTTTAAGCGGGTGTGTATATTTATTTGTTCAATTAAGTGGTGAGTTAGTAGCTAGATTCTTCACCGGTCTGTCCGTTATTATTGTAGTAATTCTAAAAAATAATATTTAGGATTTCCGAAAAGCTTCCATGCATACATTTATAGCACCAATCCTATGAATGGTTCCTAAAATACAGGAAATCCGGGAAATTTCAATTTTTGATAAGTAATGGTTAAAATTGGGCTAGTCTTGCAATTGCTTGTTAAAATTTATCATTTAATTTGACAACCAGAGGTATCGCGATGTGGCGTTAAGCATACACTAGTCGTGGTGCAACTGATAATAGCGCCGGATACACTGCTTTGATCCCTCGGTAAACTATTACAGAGATGGCAATTGCCGAAACGGTGCATTAATCATAATATATGTAGGTTATTTCGAGTTCAGTTTTGCCCAAATTGAGTAATGTAAGAGAAAAATTGGGTAATCTACTTTAATTAAATAAAATTATAAATAATATTAAATAAAACTATAATCTAAAATGATATTATTTTTAATATCAAAGCTTTGTATCCAACTGACTAGGAATATAACAACAATTTATGGTTTCTTAGCCTACCAGGTAGGCAGAACACTACGGCAAAGCAGCATAATCTCATTCAAGTAAGGAGTACACTAACAAGGATTCAGTTTGAAGGGTTTTAACCTCAAAATTCGGGCAAAACTCAGTGGCGGTGCAAGAGTAGCTAGGGCCCGTAAGCAAATATACAAAACGGGCCCCTAAAGCAAAGTATTAATTTTGAACTAAATGGCGAGATTATTATTGAAAACTATTGTTATTGAAAAATATATTTTCTGAAGCAAATCACAGCATTGAACTACTTCGATTTGTTTCATCTTTAAAATATTTCTAGGTTCTAAGAATCCAAAATTTTTCTTCAATTTTCGAAAACTCTCAAAACGATCTCAAGGCGTTGTATTACAATGTCTAACGTAAAATATAAAATACATTAATTTTAAACAAATCATCTGGATTTTGAAAATGGCAATCAGAAGCTAATTCATCAAAATATTTTTTAACTTTTGATTGCCGTTTTATGGGAAAAGTGGGTTCGACTCCCCATTTTCTTGTTAAATCTATTCATTACCTATGGACAGTAGGGCCCCTTATGGTCCCGGACCCCTAAGCATTGCTTATATTTGTTTATTTATATCACCGCCACTGAACACCAGCTACCAGTTTATGGTTTACTCTCCACTACTTATAGAAATAATTCTAAGAAAAGTTCACCGGCTTTAGTTTAGCAGAGTTTCATAGGTAATTTAGCTACAAATTATTTTAAAGTAATTTTTTTATTTTCTACTCTATTATCTGTGAAAGTTCCAAAAAGTTTGTTAAAATTGAATTTTTACGCCTTTATCAGGCAAGTGTTCAATTGCATATTTCAAATGCGGCGTGAAAAGCTGGTTTTCTCGCCTAGCGTTTGAAAGAAAGCAGTGATTATTTTATAAGATGTTGGCATTCTTGGTTATATTCCGTACGTCAAATTGAATTAAAATTAAATAAGTATTACAAATTTTTGGGATAAAATGCAGTTTTTAATGCAATAATAATACAGGTAAGTTATTATTTTATAATCAGAATATGTAAGTATACTACATTTCTATTATTAAAAGCAGTGACAAGATTGTCGTTTCACCATTTCATAAATAACTCGTATTCGTGCCAGTATCGGGATGCGGATTTTTTCAAATGGGTTACTACCAACAACAAAAAATCCCTAATACCAAATATTAAAAAAAAAAAATTAAATTTTATGTAACAAACTATAGAAGTCGGCGTAAAAAATTGCGTTTATCCATGCTGCAGGACACTGTTTTCCGAGTACTCGTAAATACAGGCCTCTTTTTGGTAAGTTCTTTTTGGTAAGTAATGAATTGTTTCTAATTTATTTTTTATTATTTAAATTTTATTCTTAAAGGTGAAGTTTATTTAATTGTCATGTTATTTCTAAAGAAATTCTCTCTAAAATTGAGTTACATTTTTTTATAAACCTAGTGTTTTATTTATGATTGAACATTTTCTTACGACGTTTTTTATTTAGATTATATTTTTGAAGTTTTTTAACAAGTCAATAAAACAATTATCTTTGTGTTAACATGTTTGATATACTACTCATCTTAAACAAAGCTTGTAAAAGATTGTAAACTTCAAATGTTGGTGTATTAGAATTTAGTTTAAGATTATGTTTATAGGTTACACACTATGTTAACTAGTTTAACTAAATGTTAAGTTAAAGTTAACTAGAAACGCGATTGATTCTATCAGATGGGTAGAAAACGCATAGAAATGCAGCAATCGGACTCACAAAATCACTCACAATGCATTAATTTAAAATTTAAATACAATTTTAAAGTAAATAATAAAATCATTAATTAATTAAAAATAAATAAAATTCAATTAAATAGTTTGCACTATGGGCATCTAACAAGGTTAGCGCCCTACGCAAATATATGCAAGTGCTGAAAATACCATGTATGAATGCCAAATGGTACATGTGAAATATAATATATTCTATGTACAAATGTTGGTAAATAGACATACTGTGGACATCCATAGGACTACTTTGTGCTATGTTACGGTTTGCTTTTCTTTTATTTTTTTTTAATAAAATCACGCAAATCTAACAAGCAATAAATTACACCTTTCCTGTCGCTTGCTATCGTTAATGGTCTCAAATTCCAACGGGCGAGATAGCGCTAACCATTTCCAAGCAAGTATATGCAAGATTCGACAAGGTTACATCGTGGAGTGGGAATTTAACCAAGAGAATTGCTTGAAGCAGGACAGTCTACCGGAGTCTACCCTGGAGCGCGGGCGGACCAGTGTGGTCGCGTTAGCTCCTTGGGGGGTAGAACCCATTGTGACTTTGAGTTACCGTTATGCGCAAGTACCGAATACCGCTTACAGTGCAAGTATGCGTAAATATAGTGCTACGCACAATCATCGTGATACCGTTTACCGCGCAAGTGCGTAATTTTAGTGCCGCATAATTACCGAATACCGCTTATCGCGCAAGTATGCGTGAGTAGAGTTTACGCGTAATTACCGTGTTTATGTTCCCGCGAGTATTGGTGACGCATAATCCTTTTGTCGTGAAGTCACGATTTCCATGTGCGCCAATTACCTTATCTTAGATTAAAGGATAAAGAATATTTAATTAATAAATAGTGTCATGTTAGTGACGCAGCCAAGGTTTGTCGAGCCAAGGTCGACCACGCACCAAGTCATCTTTAAGAAGAGTGCGAGTTATATTTCGAGGGGTTTATTTCCGAAATAATGAGTACGTTACATCTCGAAGAGATGATACCAAATTTGTGAGTTTAATAATTCAAATTACCGCATCATTCCGTTAAATGCCGATTCTGTCTACATCTTTGCAATACTTCCGTCTTTTCTAATGCCAACTCTGACGAGCATCTTTGTCAATTACTATCAGGTCAATGTGTCTCCAGGCCAGCTTAAGTAGTGAGTAATGTATTATCTTTAAAGTGACTTAGATATAGTAGTGCGTCATTAGTGTACGTCAATTGCATATCGAAGGATCCTAGAATTTGGGCCGGATAATTACCACAGCGTTTATACCAGGTTTTATCAGCGGCTACCAATTTGCCTGTAGCGATCCAAATATCGATGCCGTATTTCACCGGTAGAAGTGAAAATTATACCGTTTTCTGTTATTAATTTTTGTACCGAACATTTTTAACTTTAAGTCATAATGCATGCAAGGTGTCGACACTATCTCGTAGCATTTAAGTATTATTACTGTAACTGCCGATTTCGCCGAACATCGAGTCAACATTAAATTTTATATTTTGTTTTACATTGTGTTTAATTGTCTTATGTATTTCTTTTCAGAGGTATTTATTTGTAAAGTGAGCTTACCGACACACTTGACCGTCATATGAGCTTGGATTGATACTCGTAGTCATTTATCCAATTACGGTTTAGTTTCCCGCCTCACGACCCTGAGGAAGTTTTGATGCAAACTGAGCAGCCGGAAATCCCTTTTTTTAAATTCAAGTTTTTTTAAGCAAATTTTTATTTTCAATTAATTTTTCATTTAATTTACTTTTCACGAAAAGACCTACGTATCAGCTATATGAGTAATAATAGGACGTATGCAATCTTAAACTAAGAAAAAGAAGAGAATTAATATTAATAATATAATACCAGTAATTCTTAATTACTCCTTAGATGCACAAATAGAAGTAGCAGTACTTTACCCGCAAAGGTCAAAGTTTCCAAAAATATCAGCAAATTTGCTTTTCCGGCTTCAAAATCATCCTGAAAATAATACCTTTACAAACCGTTCGTTGGTTAGAAAATTCAATTTTTATTTTTAGTAAAATACTCAATAGTATAACTTAAGAACCCCCTAAAAGTTGTTAGGTAGGAGGATCAGGCTCATGAGATATGAAGAATCATGTGCATGACTCATTTCACTACCGAGGGTGCTGCGTTTTGCGATGTCTTGTAACGTAAGGCCGTTACACCTACATATTGCAGTGTTCATAAAGGTAGGCAATAAAGCCCACAGCAGTTATAAATTTCATTAACAAATAAATGTAAGAAAGTTCAAAAAAAGTTAATGTTTTAAATTTAACAATTTAATTTAAAAATAAAACAATTTATTGCTTAAGTAAACAATCGAAAATTGAACAACTTCAAGTGTATTGACCAACATGCGTCGTCAGTGCGGGTATACGCGAGCAAATAACAAATTTAAATCACATTATCAAAAACAAAATTTGAATTAAAAAAATAAATCGTCTTGGCTGAATCTGAATCGTCTTGGCAGCGGGTGGATAAGAAGATGAATAATAAATAAAGTCAGATGATGAAAAAAGGTGGACCAGTAAGGTCGTGCGGAGGTAATCTTCCGAGAAAATAAAGTTTACGATTGAAAGTGGACCAGTAAGGTCTGGTGGAAATATCCTCTGAGAGTGGAGTGATCCACAGTGAAAATTTAAATAATTAAAATCATCTAGAACCAACAATAACAAATTCAATTTGGATAAATTTATAATATAATTTGGAAAAACAATTTTGAAGAACATTTGGAACTGTGGCATAGAAAACTTTGGAAGTAGATGAAAGCTGCTCCATTTAGCGTGAAGGAGAGAAAAAGGAAGATTCACAACCAATGTAAAGGAGAGACGATCGAAGATCGAGTTTAAAAGAAGCGAAAGACAGGTTTGAACAATCCACATTATTAAGTGATAACGGGATATTCGCGGAACACGAATTAAAATAAAATAATATGGTGCATTTGACGAATTTATAAAATTCATTTAAAATTGTAATTCTATCGTTTATTTAATTATAATAAATCTTAACGTTCAGCTAAAATTTCACAAGATTTAAAAAAATAAATAAAAGATTGCTAATAACTTTACTTTGACATTTCTTTGTGGAAGGCTGAGGTTTGATAAGTTTGCATTTACTGCATAAAAGAATTTAAGTAAGTATTATGCATTTTTAAAGATTTCGCTCCTTAACAGTGCAATATATATTAATTTACAATAACTAACGGCAATTTATGTTTTCATATTTTATATAACACTAGCTGGTTACCCGGCTTCGCCCGGGGTCTCATTAAAAATATAATACGTTGCTTTAGTCTAAGTACTCCAATGTTTTCCAGTCTTGCTTTCCGTTGTTGATTTATTTGTGAAGCTCAAAATACTTTTTTTTGGGGGGAGGGATTACGGGATTCTCGTTAATCCGTTCATGCGCGTCAGCTAATTTTGTGAGATCTCACTTTCCTTTCAACTTTTTAAACATTTTCCTGTACTAAAACATTTTCCATATCCTACTGAGTATGTGTTTCAAATTTGGTTAAAATCGTTCGAAGGGTCTAGGAATGTATAGCGAACAAACATACTAACAAGCTGCTCTTTTATATATATTAGAGAAGAGATAGAGAAGAGAAGAGATTAGAGATAGAGATAAAGATTAATTTTATAATAAGCAATCCTATAGTTTAACAAGGAATTTAAACGGTGATACAAATACCTAAATTACAATTCAATTACAGACTTTTTTTATGAAAATGAATATGAGTTCATAAAATGTCTATCTAGTATAACTATATGTCAGAATATCTCTCATAAGTTTAATTTTGTAGTGTGATAAAAATCGCAGTTTGTGAGTGCGCTAGGAAGTACTACTTTATTTTCGCTAACTTTTTTATGAGTTTAGCAAGGGAATTAGTGTAAGAAATAAAAATATAAACACAAACTCGACAACTTCCGTAAGCAACTGCCTAAGTAGGTAGAAATGTTAGTGTTATTTCACGCATAGAGAATTACGTTGTGATGTGCGTATGTGAAAGTTTAAATTAGAGATATAACAACACTACTATCTACGAAACAGTGTTTAAATCGATATTCGATTACATAGTACTTGAGTTAATAAAACTTGAAAATGTGTCTTATAAGTAACGCTTGTATACAGAATAAAGTGCTAGTATAGTTCTAAATTATAATTTAATATTTTCAATATTATTTAAATTATCAACTGGAATAAAATATTTTTAAATCAAAATACTAAAAAATTAAAAATAATTTTTTTATAGTGGTTAGCACCATTAATTAAATGGTCTAAAAATAGATCACTTAAACATCCAAGTAGATAAAATTCTGCTTAAAAGTATAAAACCATTATTGTTTTAGTTTATCTACCTAGTTACCGAGCTATGTACATAATATGTATTGTCGTGTTCCAAAATCATTTTTTATTTTCAAATTATTGTATTTAAAAAAAATTTGTTGCAAAGATTTTATAATTTGTAAGTATTTGAATATTAATTGGTGAGAAAATTTTGAGTTGGTACGATAAATTTGATATAATAACTTGGCTTTTTGCCAGCCGAGTGGACCGGAGTGGTCGCTTTTACGGAGTGTCTCCGTACTTGAGAATTTTGAGTTTCCTATTGAGAATTTTTTTTTATTGTTTTGTGAATAAAAATTTTTGATTTCCAGTAAGTGAATTTTTATTGATTTGTTTAATTTGAGAGTAGCTGGATAGTGATTATTTAAAAACAGAAAATAATAAGTACGAAGCGCAAGGTCGTTATCGAGCACATTTGGCGAGTCGAGATACGTAAAATAAATTATACATTTTTAAAAATTAAAATCGTCGATTTTTAAATTGATTTATTTTTGAATTTTGAGTAGCTAGGGTCATCTCATTTATTGGCATCCTTTAACGTGAGACGAAACTATAACGTTTGAACTCGCAGTAGACTCTGAAGAATGAAAAAAAATGAAAATTAATTGAATAAAACCTAACGTTTATAATGGAGAAGCAAAATTTGAAAGAGTCTGGTAGTCCGCAATTCATTCTCGGTGCAAACAGCACCATAGGAGGCACGGAACAAACAGAAGCAAATCCCATGATGGAAGAAATGATGAGGTAGTTTAACAAAATAACGGAAAACATGGCTAATATCGTAACTAATCTAAAAGAAATTATGGACATAAACTATCAAAAATTAAGCAATAAAATAGATGCAATGGAGCAAAATTGGAAAATCTCGGAAGAAAATGAAGAAATTATTAAAAATAAAAAAGAAGCAAAAATCTTGTCCAAGGCAATCTTTAGTAGATAAAGGGTATTGGGGATGATGGAACGCCGGTAATAAAAACAAATAAACTGTTGGCCGACGTTTCGGTTTATTTATTAGACCATCTTCAGGACTACAAAAAGAGATACATATAAATCTCACGGATAATTACAAATTATCACACACTCACCTCGCAGTTAAAGGTGGAGGTTGTCTTTGGCGTACTGATGTAAATTTTATCGGAGGGAAGATACGATATGCGCTTTGTCAAGTGACACATCAACCAAGTCAGCATAAGTATAAAATACAAAAGTTTAAAAAAGTAGAACATATAAATTAAAATTCAAAACGAGTTTTCAATATAACAACAAATAATGTCGAAAAGATAACAATTTGTCGAAAATATAAAATATCACACCTGACAAATTTTCAAAGATATAAAAATACAAAATTCCCAACATGTGATGTACATGGTGTGACTAAAGTCACAGTAGAAATAGTAGCATTCCCTCCAATAGGACAATTAGGATGAGCAGTTGTCAAGACAATAGTGAGTGTGTGAGACCGCAACCAACTCAAAAAAACGATAATAAATACAAAGCTAGTACTAAAACAGGTAATCTTGAAAAACTATGTACTATTTTCTATGTACGGCTATTTACGGTTTTCACTTCTTTCGTCAATATCTCAGATGTTTAGAATATAGACTTTCATACGACTGTTTACCTTTAAAGTACATATCTATATTTGACATAAATATTCACATGAAAGAAATTTCAGTAAAACTATGAAAGTAAGTAGAACGCATACAAACAAAAAAACCAACAAGAAAAACACTTTGGCAATCAAAACCAAATGAAAACGAGCAATAGCAAACACTACTGGATTAGATGGATGATAAATCAGATTAATTGGAATTGTTTTTTATTTGAAGTTTCTTTCATTTCTAAGATAGCTACTTTTCCATTTTTATTACAATTTATGTTTAAATCAAGTTTGAGTTTTACGTTATAAATTTATTAATTGTATTTCAGTTTAAAGAAAAACCAGCAAAACTGATGCTAATATTGAAAAGCTGATGGAAATATTCAGGTCGGATTTGGAAAAATACACAATTTTTATAACTAGAAGAAATTCATGTTTTCGTTTTTTGGCTGTGGCTCAGAAAAGGTAAAAAATAGAAAACAAAAAACCAAAGGGGGTCGCTTTTAGACTACTTTCCTTGAGATAATTAAATTTTGTATAGGCTCAAATAAATTCTTTTTTCGGTGAATTAAATTTTAATATTTTCGGGAACAATAAATTATCGAATTTATGAATATACCCTACATCGTATTTATAAATCATACTGATTTGTAATAAAATTGAGAAAGTTTTCAAACTTAAAATTGTATTGTACCTGTAATAACATATCATTACGACCCAATTTCAACCCTAACGAGAAATGAACTTACGCATAATATCACAATCGTATCAAAGTGAACATAGTTGAATAAATTTACTAATAGCGTTTGATTGATTAATTGAGAGTTCAAAATATTAAATTTTAATAATTTTTATTTATAATACTAGGTATAAAAATGAATTAAACATTTTTATTGTTCATACAGAATGAAAAGTAATTAATAATTACATGAAGTAATTAAAAATTATTAATTTAGCAATTTTGCAAACATTGTTTCTAAAATGAATTTGAATATTTATAATTCTTACTAACGCATTTTGATGGAATTTAAAGTATAATTATATTTTATTTTGAATGAACGTAACAAAATAACAATATTAAATGTATCATTAATAATGCATTTAATGCTCTTTTAAATATAAAATTTTATATCGTAAAGACTCAGGGATCGTAACTACCATAATTCACAATAGGTCACGCTTTATTTTTGTAGTGATTGCATGTTCTGTTGTATTCTCCACTGGAAAATTATTATTGATTTGTTATGGCGGTATCTCAATGTGTACAGCCTCCAGCTTTTATAAGCTTTCACAATTTACAAATCCAAAGTTCACTTGAAGAATTTAGATATAAATGAAATCAAATTTAATTTAACGTTTTTTTTTGTTAATTGTTTTCTAATTTAAAAACTAAATAATGCGAATCTCCGTCTCCAATTAACATACACCAAGTACAAGAAACTACATTAACAAATCTTCCTGAGTTATTTTCTTTAAATAAGTTTCAGCGAAACGGAAAGTACAAATTAAACAACATAGTTAACAGACGAAGTAATTTACAAATTAATAAAATAACATAAAAGCTTTATGCTAAACAAAGTATGCTAATTAAATGTAACTTTATATATTAATTTTCCATTACATAATTACTAATTTAAAAAACAAGTCTTTATTTTTATACGACGAAATTTTTTTACAGAATATCGTTTACTTTAGCTAGTAAGTAAACCTCCAATCAAACCCTACCCGTATTTAATTCAATCAGTTTTTCAGGGATACGGTTTTTGTTTGTACACGGGATTAAAGAATTTTGTGTAATAAAGTTATTCTATGTAGGTTTAATCAATTTTTTAAATTTATTATCGCAAATTTTGTAAAATATGCAGTGTGAGTTTCAAGAAATTTTATAATTGAAAATTTAATTGTAGATCGAAAATCTTGTAAAAAATTTTAGTTACCCAATAAAAACCTTTTCGAAATGAAACTGTTCTCGAAACGACACATTAAATTTACCTACATTGTTTTTATTTATATTCGAACCGACTTCAACAAAAACCCTTTCGAAATTAAAAAAGCATTTCAAGTGTAGAAGTCCACGGATTTATAATATTACAGTTTAATCATATGTTCAATTTAATCACATCGAAATCTGCATAATACATGCCATAAAATTTGAAAAGGATCTCAAAGATTACTAAAGCACATTAGTAGCCTATACAAAATAACCTAAAGAAAGTTATTATAAAGAATTTAATAGAAAAGGCACTTTTTCTAAAGTAAAATTGATTAAAACAAAAATTTAAACTTTATTATTAACACGGATGCAAGTTTCTTATGCTAAAGATATCCATCTGCAAAATTCCTTAATTAAAATATAATTAAATTTAGAGATCAAAGTTATTTGCTAAAAAGTTGAAAATTTATATTATTAAAAACTCTTTTGTAAAGGTTAGTTTTTATAACAGAATAACGAAGAAAACGATGAGTCTTTTGTATAAAATTTTATAGACACCGCTATTTGGCATTCGCAATGTTTAAAAATTTTTTCGCTTATTAAAAGCTATACAAAATTCAATTCAACACATGTTTTAACAAAAAATATTAACCGTAACTACATTTATTGTTATTTTTTTATTAAATAATACAGAATTATTCCGGCTAGAAATTTCTTAAGGTTAGAATGAGGTCCGGATTTGGTTTGCCATAGAAAGATCAGATGCGGATCATGAATGCAGCGTCAAATTTGACTAGGACCACATCCGGCTACCTAGTGCAGCCTGATAGAGCCAGATTAAAACCAGATCAGAGATGACTAGAGATAAAAAAGCAAGGCAACCAAAAGGTTTGGTCATGGATTATCCCAATAGGGCTCCTCTAATCCGGATTTAGGCCATAAATAAATGTCTAATGTCCATGATGAAACCCGATCCGTCCCGAAGGGTTTTAGGAAATACTTTATCAAATGCTTTATCAGGAGAGGAAACAGCCTGAAAAACTGAATCAAATGTTAGTATACATACATACTTACTAGAATTACTGTCATTCAGTTTTATGCCGATCATAGTGTTTTGGAAAAGCTTGAAGTCCTGAAGCTTGAATAATTAATTATTATTATCGGTATTACCAATTTTGAAAAATACTTCTTATGCACTTCTAAAGGTATTTCTTGCCTTTCCTTGGCTTCCTTCAACATATACAAAAGACCTGCAATTGCTACGTTATTGATAGAAAACGGTCAGAGCACAACACGCAATATTTGAGTATACTATGTATTCATAGCCAAGAAATCAATTTTAGAAACATCGGTAAAAACCGTCACAAGGATAAATCTATTAACCAGAAATAAAGTAAAACTTTTGATTTATTACATCTCAAACAAGAACATCAAATTATGCATCTAACCTATCAACACGGTAACTTGTTTATGCAGCATAAGCTGGTAGTATCTTTTCAAGATTTATTCCACCCGCCGGCCGTTAAAAAAAGCTCAAAAGTGATACAAAAACAAAATATTCTAATTATTATAAACAGCAATAAAATGTACATATGAGTAACTCACTATTTTTGTCATTACAGATGATATACTTTTAAATTAAAAGATTTTTTCAAGATTGTTGATTTTGTTATCAGTTCAGAACAACTGATCCACAACTCTATTGAGATATACAGAGTATTTGAGCTGAGATTTCTGCTTTGGAAAATCCTGTTATTGTTCATTTACAGTTGGCTTCCCTTCCATTTTTAACGAAGAGTAACAACGGTTATGTAATGCAAAAGCTCCAAATATCTCAATTTTGTTATTTAATAGTTGCTTTATGTTATAATGTCTGTTCATCTAACTGACTAATCCATTTTTTTACCAACCTAAACAAATATGGGAACTAATCGATGTGCACACAAATTTCCGATTAGTAAAATACAGAGATTAAACAAATTTCTGGCAATAACTCACAGTAGCGCTACAACCCAGAGTGGGTTTTGGAAGACCATTTCATTTTATAAAGGGTTTTCAAGAGAAATTACCTCGGTGGTTTGCATTGCCTGCCAAGGGCAGGCATAAGTCAAATTTGTCACATGTGTGAAAATTTAAAACTTATGGCTAGTGGTTTTCTGTAACTGTATAATATGTTGTGTGAATTTCTTAGATTGTATTGTTATTAATTCTGTGGCTTGGTGCTAAAAGGGCCAATATCGTTTTTTTACTGCTTTGAGTAAACCATTGCATTCGGTTTCTTTTCTTGCTTTCTTTCGTATACTAAAACGGCCAATTTCAAATTCAGTCAATAGCCGCTTTATAAATGTAAAGCTAGCCAATGCCAAAACTATAAATAAAAAATAGCCAAACTATTCAAACTTCAACTGCTACTTTCTGAAATGTTCAGATTTTGACATTGGCCCTTTTAGCGCCAAGCCACAGAATTATAATAATTTTTGTTATTAGTGCGCTATTGTTTTTTTATTGTTAACATGCCGATTTATTGTATTGGTGATGCTATGTAATACATTCGTGCAGTTTATACTTTGGTTAATACTTACTATGAATAATAAGTAAATAAATATATCGAGTTTCACTGCATTCACACTCATTAGTATAGCAGGGAGTAACACAATTTTTGCACATCTTCACTAATTAGAAGAAATCTTAAAATTTAGCATTTGTTAAGGCAAATTATGGTTTTATTAGCAAATTACTATAACACAAGGATAACGCTCGGAATCTTTAGAAATAATTCAAAACTTAAAAATTTTAAGAAAAAATAAGA
This sequence comes from Cantharis rufa, assembly GCA_947369205.1. Lineage (NCBI taxonomy): Eukaryota > Metazoa > Arthropoda > Insecta > Coleoptera > Cantharidae > Cantharis > Cantharis rufa. The sequence goes on along the minus strand of OX376309.1, from coordinate 13,423,822 downwards.
TGTTTCATCTATGTACTTATGAAAATATCCAATATATTGCGAGGAACCATAAAAAAGATTTTCAAATGGATCCATCAATTATTATCAGCAAATTTAAATTTGCACCGATTACATCGGTTGATGTAGAAAAAAGCTTTTCATCCTACAAACAAATATTGTCGGATCGCAGGCAATGTTTTGATTGAGAATTTAGGAAAACATTTAATTGTCAGTATTTATAATTCTGTAACGAATTAAAAATATTAGTTTTAGTTGTGTTTCTAATAGTTTTACTTTTTTTGTTTTAATATCAACGTATCTTTATATTTACAGCACTTATTTGTTTAATTCTTGTAGTGATTTTGTACGAATTCATATTTTGTATAATATGTCTCTACCTTACAGAAACCAAAAATAAACAACTACTCATACAACATATAAACATATTAATATATTCTTTTATTCAAAAATATTTTAGCTTATTTTTAGAAACTTTGCAACATATATAGGTACATACGTACGTATATGTGCATATATTAGTAATATTAAGTGCATATTATTTCTAAAATTTCTGCATATATTATATTGAAGTGATAATTTATAGTTACTGAAGTTTTTCAAAAGTAATTTTCATAAAATTTAATTTTCAAAATATATTTCTGTCAAGGTATTTGCAAAACCAAATTCCAAACAAAAACCGTAATTGGTAACATCAAAGCTTAAATAGAATAATTTCAATCCACTCTTTCCAAATACAAAATAATTAACATCCAACTTTAATTCAGTGTTTAATAAATTTTTAACATAAATAAAAAGGAACGCCGAATCTTCGTGATAACTCGACTGAAATCGACTTTATTCACTTTACCTTAAAATTTTTAATTAATATTTCACAAACTCTAATTTTTGAAATTAAAACCATTAATTCAAAATTAACTTAATTTTAATAATTACTTATAAAATCGAAACTTAAATTCAAAATCGCAAAAATATAAATTTTTAAACCAGTTTCATCAAACGCCATCATTGCCACCTTAATCCACTTACGAAAAACTTAGGAAATTCAAAATTATTCACAAAAATCAAAATAAATAAAATATTGACAAAATTATTAAAATTTACAAAATCAAACTCAAAATCAAATTTATACAGTTTATTTTTATAGAAAATTTTCTTAATATGCCTGGTACCTTTAAAGTTTAAAAAAATATAACTTCCAAATTTATGAATAATTTTGAGAATATCAAAGTTCAAAATCCTGTTTCAATTAAGTTTTCCAATAAAAAAAAATCTAATTATAATTTATTTTAAACAAATTTCTCAATATTAAAATGGAACGCTAAATTTAATTGATAAATCGCGGCATACAGGAGCATAAAGCATAAAGGAGCGATACCAAACTCTACATAGTTCTGTTTCTAGCTCGGTTGGATATGTTTCAATTTTATTTTGAATGTTTTGTTTAGAAGCCAATTGATGGGATTTATTAAATCTCAGATTTTTAGATCATTAGGCGACTTATTTTTGGAAATACTGAGTTCCAAAGCATATAAAATATTCAGACAACATATTATACGATGGTCTAGCCGTTAGCATCATACAGTTCTAATTTGTTACAACTTTACATCCCGGTTTACTTTGAACTAGTTACAGTTCTATTCCATTTCTATTTGTTTATCTGTTTGCTTTTAATAAAATAATAAATAATAATAAACTAACCGACCGTTTATTTTAGTAGAACGTTAACTTTTTAAGTTAACTAATTACTAAAAGCAGTTGGATCTGTTAACAAATACCTAGAAACTTGTACAAAACCAAACAATTTTGTTTAGTGAACGTCAAGAAACCAGAGTTTTTATGAAAGCACTAAAATGTCGTGGTTTATACAAAACCGAAAAAAATCGTATATAACACCACCCCAAAAATATTCGTAAACATTTATAACATTTGTTGTTAATCCCATAAGGAACGGTAATTTTAAATTACAAACATAATATTTATATTCCTTCACAATGGCAACAATGAATTACAATTAATTTCTAAAAAATTTTATTGTGAAATACTCCTGTAGACTTAAGGAAAAATAAATAAAATACAAGCATCTTCAGCAGTAAATATAAATAAATTAATAATTAATATAGACTGGTTTATCTTTAGAATAACCGCGGTAAGTAATCCAAGACTCATTAATTTTACTCTGTTTTCTGCCAAATCAAACACCGACAGTTCCGCACCGTCACACATTTCTGCTATTTTAGTTTTTATTTTTCAATTAAACTAAGTGTTTTTAAGATATTTTAAGATCGTAGCTCTTGTTAACATCTGTTTCTGTTACTATTAAGTTGGTTTTTTAATAATAGGAAAATGCTTTATTAAATAGTCTTCATCAGCCTTTCAGTTCACTTCTGGACTATTTGCCTCTTTCTCTTTATAGAAAAGTTCTGGCATTAAGATCCCACGACTGCTTAAACCGGGTTGAGGAATGCCTGTAACCCTGTTTTTAATAGTTGACGGCGGCAATCGTCAACCCAGGAGGACCGCCGGCTTTACATGCCCTCCGAAGCACGGAGACGGTCATATGAAAGTTTTTGACTCTCCCCTGATATTTTAATCAGCATTTGTCCGGTTAACTAACTAGGCTAATGAACAACTTCTCTACTAGTTTTTTTAAGTTACTGAGTGATAAGTAAAATTCTCTCACATAATACTGTAAAGTAGTAGTTATGATTTGTCGATCGAAGTTATTTATATTATTTATTTAAAATGTACTATAATTCGTTTTCATATTTTTTATTTGTTAGACGACATTTTCAAATTTAATATAATAATTTTTCAAACAATATTTTAATTTTGACTTCCTGAAGAGATTTCCATATTCGAAACATGTCGTCCAACAAATAAAAATATAAAAACGAAGTATAGTACATTTTAAATAAATAATGTAAAGTAGTAGGTACAGAGGAACCATCAATAAACTTATCAAAATTTTCTTAATATCATTAGTATTTTAAACGACTTACCAAACTTTAATCGTCACCATAACAAATTGTTTGCCTTGAAAGATTTTCTGTGACTTACTGAAACAATGTACGTATAGCAGTTTTCTAAATACAGTCAGAAGAAGCGTTCCTTTATATGTCAAAATTTTATATTACTCTGTGTTTCAAGGAAGTTTCAGGACTCAGAGGGACTCAAAGAAGTGTGAAATATAAGAAGTAGGACTAATAAAAAAAATAAGAAAAATACGAAAGAAAAGTTAAAAAATTAAAATATAAAATTGTTCAAATAAAAAAAGTTAAAAACAAGTTACAAGAAGATAAACAATTGGTTTTTGAATCATCATATGAAGAATAATAGTGATTATACATACAAGGATTGTACTATAGGGTCATTCATTTTGTGTGATACATCTTTGAATTTAAATAAAACAAATTGTGTTTGAGGTATAGCAGATTTTTTTATTTTAAATTAATGAGCATTCGATACCATTATGTTTTAAAAATAATTTCTTTCAAATGGGCTCCACGGCTTTGCTTGACGGCGGTCATCCGACAGGTCCAATTTTGGGTTGCTTGAGCACATAAGTTGGTCTCAATCTCACCAATGTCGCAAACAACGTTGTCCTCAAGGTCGGCAATTGTTGCTGGCTTATTGGTATAGACCCGAGATTTAACTTAACCCTCAAAAAAAAAAATTCTAACGGCGTCAAATCACACGATCTTGGCGGGGCGGCCAATCGACATCAGCTCGTCGTGATATTATGTTGTGAAATTAGAATCGGTTTTCAACTTTTCCAGAGCCCAAAAGCGAATGCACGACGCGTGAGATGGTCGGTAGATTTCAGTTCTTGAACTATTTGTATTTTGCATGGATACAAACCCAAGTCTTTTCGCAAAATTCGCCAAGTTAAAGCGTACGAAAGATTAAGTTCTTGAAAACGACGTAAAATTGAGACGTTTTGGTTCTCGCGCACACTTTGTGCCACCGCACCAATATTTTCAGTCGACCGTACGTTTTGTTGATGTACTGGGATTGCTCGATTAGCCACTGAACCAGGTTCTTCAAATTTCTTTATAATTCGCCGAATGGTGAACTTGGAAGGACGCTCATTACGACCGTAAATTGTACATAACGCTCGAAACGTTCTCTGAATAAAAATTCTAATTTTGATAATAAATTTTTACTATTACCCTGCGTTGTTGAATCCTGTGATTCGCCATAGTAAAATGGTGAGTATGACGGAACATAAAAACAGTTGAATGAAAAAAAATATTTTCAAAGAAAGCCGTAGTCGGCTGTTAAAGTTGTATCATAGAAAATGAATGACCCTATACCTTAATTTATGTTATAAGTTAATTGGGTAACATTAATTATAAATTATTAACAGTGGTTCCAAACTTTCTCGTTCTTAGGAAGATTAATACCAAAAATTGAAAACGAGATATTTTGAAATATATTAAGACGCAGAAATTAAGTTGAGACTTTTTTTTCTTCACAAAATCACATGAAAAAGCTTATGCTATGATGTTCCTTAATTTTACGTCACTCTGTGTGTTGGTTTCATCATTAAGTATGGCTAGAAAAGCTATTCGATTACTGATAGTTGTGATTATTTAAAACAATAAATATACCACTCTTAAATATTAAACATTTTTATGCAAGATATAAATTCTGTTTGAATAATATGATTTAAAAAAGCGTTAATGATACATGTAAATTTAGTGATAGTGTCTATCTACTATATATTTACATATTTGATTAACAAAATAATAACTAAAATTTCTTGGCGCTGTCTAACTGCATTCAAAAATTCGACATGGAAATGTTTATTACTTTTATTGTGAGTTTAATAATAAGCAAGCTAGCCTGAAAAGCAATATTATGTGCATTATGTGCTTGCGAACTACTTTATATTTTAATCTGCATGAAGATCGACCCTTTCCTCCCATCGCATTACGTCTATTTCTTTCAAAAATGAATTTACGAAAAGTAACATACATACATATATGTATTATACTTCTTGTACTTACTTACTAGGAATTTATAAATTATAAAATTTAGAAATCAATGTTTATTATACATTTTTTTCTTAAACAATCTTGAAGTGTATCGTAAGTAAAATAACTTTGTTGACTGCAATATTAAATTGAACTTATAATCAATATACGTATATTGAAATTCCACTTATTAAATTTAATTAAATAATATTCAAGAAGCTAAGTAAATAAAAATAAGAAACAAGCTTTTAAATCATTAACGTTTAAAATTTTTGTAATATACATTACATTCAAAATAATTAAATTATTATTTCTAAAATTCAAATTATAGCTCAGCTTACTTGCAATCATAAATTGAATTTTCGATTCAATACTGTAAATTTCATTTTAAGTATTTATATAATAGCAATAATACGATAGTTAATTTTAAGGTATGAAAATCTATAGATAAACTAACTACCTATTTATATATTCAAGACTACTAAATTAGTTTGTCCTAAATTTTTGATATACCTATTATCCTTTGTATTTATTTTGTATTTGAATAATTTATTTCGAGTACTATTTTTAGTTTTCACGGTTTACACTAAATCTTGAAAAGTTATTTTACATACAATTACTATTTGTCTCACAAATGGATTTTTAATGTAATTTAGTTTAGAAAGCTCAAGTGGCTATCACAACTAAATTTCGTTGAAATATAATTTGTAGTATGAAAATTTCCTAAAAGCAATACAGGTCCGCATGGAACATTATTCCTAACTCTTCAGGTACCGTCAAATTGGGTGACTTGAAATGGTTGGGTGTCTTGAAACCGCCGCGCAACCCTATATAGATCAGGGTGGTGTACTTTAGAGGTGAGAATTTTTTGCGAAGTAAAAATTTTTTACAGTTCCTATTAGCATTAGCAAGTTCCTTGTTGCATTGAGCTGTGTGAGTGTGACATGCGTGATTATAGAAAAAAAATAAACAATTAAGGTAAGAAATAGACAAATTTTTGTACCCTATTTACTTCTTGTTACACTCCCGAACCTATTGTTCCAATTCTTGTCAGATATTTTTTTATTGGTGAGACGAACATTTCTCTCCATGATACCTAATCTACAAAAAATATCTGGATAAAAGGAATACTTTTTCTGATAACCTTCATTTATTTGTTATAGTATATGGGTGACTTGAAACTCGTGAAATTATGCCAAATACCTAAATACAGACGCACTGTGAAAGAGAAAGTATAACGATTTTTCTAAAGAAGATTTAGAAAATGCATTGGAAGATATTATGTCGGAGAGGTTGTCTTTGCAGCAAGCTGCCGACACTTACGGCATTTCAAAATCTACCCTTTCGAGGAAGACAAAAAAGTTACACGCAAAGCCATCATTTGGTGGCCAATGTGCTTTACAGGAGACTGAAGAGGATTCACTTGCTCAGACAATTTTGTACGCAAGTGATTGGAGATTTCTTCTAGACAAAGAGGACATTAAGGAACTAGTCCAAAACTACTTTAACAGACAGGAAGAAGCCTTAAGCAATTTACTAATAACAGACCTGGAAACAGCTGGTATTATCGTTTCATTCAACGAAATATAGTTTATATAATTTTTTTTTAATTTATATTGTTTTTTTAAAATTTATATTGTTCTTTTAGAATTTATATTGTTTATTTTAGAATTAATTTTGTTTTTTGCGTTTGAATAAATCATTTTACAATTTATATTATTTCTTTTTGTTTAAATAGTTTTTTTTACACTTAACATCAAGCAAAGTTATTGTTAATATGTATATAGGTAAATATAAATAACTCAGGTAACAAATTTTAAAATTTGTAAATATTTTTTAATTTACTGGTTTTCCCGCCAACCACGGTTTGTGCTAAATAGCCGCGGGTAGCGGAAGGTAAACTTTTGTCTTAAAAAAGTTTAATTGAAATTTTGTTTTTGAAAAGTTTTATTTGAGAATAAATTTAATTGTTTATTGAATGAGTAATTTTGATTGTTTGATTTTGAAATTGTTAAAGAAAAATTGGGATGATACTAAATTAATAAATTTGGATAATTAATATAAGATTAAAATTGGAGATTGAAGAGATAAAGTTAGGTTGGACTTGGAAAATTAATTCATGAATTTTATAATATAAAAAATTGAAATTAAGACCAGAGCGTAAAATAAGTTAGATACCGAACTATCTTTTGATTTTTCCATTTATATTAAATATTTTGTTATAAAGTTAAATTTAAAATTTGGTTTTGGATTTCAAAATAACCAGCGATTGGATGAAAATTGAGTTTTCTGATTTAAAGCGTTACCACTTGTATTATTTTAATATTTGTAAAATTATCCGAGAAACTAATTAAAATGATTATATCTTTATGGAAGAAGCCAATGTTAAATTGCCAAAAGAACATTACTATATAATTACTTAAGCCAATATTATGTAAAATGATATACATATAAAATATAATATAGTAAATTAATTTTTACAAATTTGAAATATTCTTTGATATTGCATTTTTTTTTGTAGTCGGTAAACTAAATTATGTTGGTCTTTGAACAGCCAAATAATGCTCCTAAACTTTTGACAAATATATTTTGATAAAATATAACCGATTTGTTTCAGCGATAGTACCTACATAATATGTAAGTATGTATAAATGGGACTGTTCGCAATTCCAATACAATACCGGGTACACACATCGTAGAATTATGATGTAATAGCATTAATATAACCTACCAGTATACTCAGATTTTTAAAAGCAGTAAACTTTATTAAGTGGCAATTAAAAATTGTAAGATACGACAAGAAATAACAACCATGCAATGTGAGAAAGAAATAGCTAGAACCTGAAGTAAATTTTAATTGTAAAAATTTTATTACGCCACCTGACGAAATAAACAATAAAATTCTATAGACAATTATATGCTTGTATTGTACTATTTACGGTTTACATTTAATGAAGCAGTTACCTCGCCCGTTTAATTAAGCCCGTAACACACAGATCTTAATTGTACAGGCATTCCAAGTACCCTTCAATTTTTTCCACGGTTAGGAGATAGATTAACATGTTAAACAAAGATACAACCATTTCAGCTTTCTTCATTTATATACCGAAGCTTTTAAATTACCCATATGCAATGTATGTACAAAAATGTCAAAAAGCATTTAATTTTGTTTTTTTAATTTACTCCACGACAAGTACACAGGTGAGTTCACCTCTTGCCGTACTACGCCCGCTGTCGTATACAAAACGATGAAACACAAAGTAAAAATTTTAGTATTTTATATTATACTTATAAATTTATAATATAATATTGATCACTTTAGTCAAGTGCGACTAGTGCGACTTAGTACAATTGTCAAAATTAGTGTGCGAAGGTTTTAATCCGAGGAGAAACCAACTTTCTAAACCGCTTCCGTGCTTCAAAAATCACACAAAACCATAAGTCTTCCTGTTACATTGTGAATTCTCCTTTTCGGTTTGTTAAAATAATTGATTTTCATTTCTCCTCCGAGCTGTTTTTCTTCATCTTCAGTATACTGTACATATATATACAACTGCCTGTTTAAAACTGCCTTTTCATTGGGAATTCGTTTTTCTATGTTTTTCTTTTTCTTTGTGGTTTATTTTGATGGGTTGCGTCGTCCTCAAAATGTATGAATGTTCAAAGTGCTCTGAAATTATGTTATTATTGTTAATAATATAAACAAAATAAATAAATAAATAAATAAACAAACAAAATAAAAATACAAGTCAAATTGGGACAAATCAGTGCATGTAGCTTTTTTTATTTACAATGCAATCATTTTGGGAAATGATCAAACAGGAAAATAACATGGAAATTGATTGTTTTTAAATGCTTGGTTTCCATTATAACGAATAAGAATGAGAAATCCATCAATGTAAAGAGATTTTTCATCCACATCTGAAGATACCCAATACTTCATATTTCGTTCTTTAATTATTATTTTCAAAACTTAATAATAAACCGAACATGAAAATATACTTCATTTAATAAAACTTTAGTAGCCCGCCTTGAATTTAATTTCCAAACAATGACAAAGAATGTCCATTAAATTCAAGCCAGGCTACTTAAGTTTTATTAAAAGCGCAATATTTTCATTTTATTATTGAGTTTTGAAAAAAATTAAAGAACAAAATATCAAGAGATGGGTATCTTTAGATGCGAAAAAGATCTTTTTAAATTCATACTTTTCTCATTGTTATCTATTGCAATAAGTTAAAAACTAGAATTTAAAAAATCAATTTCCATTTCCCATGTTATTTCGCTAAGTTCGGATGAACGGTCGGTCACCCTGTATATAATTTTTATTCTCAACAATTACAAATTTATGCAATTTGGTTCAACAAAATAAAACCCTCAACAATCCGCAAAGTATACAAAATTTATTTAAATTTTTATGCGATTCCAGTAAAACAACATTTTTTAAGGTTTTTCTCTTTGGGTCCTTGGCTAGAGTTATTTATCTCGATTAACGTTCATGTGTATGAAAGTATAACTGGTACTAAATAATAATGCTAATGTGACATGCAAAACAACGAAAAAACAACTTGGCACTTTATATGTTATTAAAATTATTCCGAACTCATTTCTACATTTTCTATGCAGCTTTCATTTCTTCCATCAGCTTGATTTGATTACAAAATTGTTAGTTATTTTCAACAACTTTTTGTTTTCGATAACAACACGAATGCATAAGATTTTTCAAGTAACAATCGTTTGTACACTTGCCTAGCTATGCAGGAATGGTTTCCTAGAAGTAGCGCATCGATTTGTAATTTTACAATTTTCTAAATTTAGACGTGTTACAAAAAAAACAGACGATTATGATAAATTAGATATTAATATCAGTATCCTATATTTTGACTCAAATAAGATCAAAAATGCAAGTTTTTGATCATTCAGTCACTTTTCATTAAGATAGAATTAATCTAGCCATCATAATATGTGCCCGGTTGCTGGCGTGTGGAAAGCTCAAGAATTACGACTACTGAATAATATTCCAGCTTGAAGTTATACCTTTGCATCTCACTAACGTTTAAAGTGATGACTGATAGAAGTAAAAGAAAACCAGTGTTATTCGTCTTTAGAATACGATGAATCCTAACCATATTATAGTGTAAGTGAAAATTCATTTTCTCTCCAGAGTCCTTTGCTCTACGTAAGAACATAGTGACCACTTCTTTTTTTTTAGAAGGGTTCTCTTGGCAGATACCTTGGTGATTTGCCGTTGCCTGCCGAGGGAAGACGGTCAGAACACAAATATTACTTCGCCTGGGATCAAACCTGGTATTTCGGCTTAACAAACGACGCACATAAGTGCCAGACCGTGACCGTCTTCATTTTCTTTATTAATTTAAAAAATTTAAAAAAACATGGAAAATGTCGAAACATATTATTGGATTCGCCTTTTCTTTAACAATAATTATGTTTGGTTTCCTTGTATGGAATTTTTGATAATATTTAATTGCTATTATATTTTTTAACATTTACCAGGTGAAGAGCTATAAATTTACGCTCTCTAGCGTTCACAATAAATTAATGTAATTTATTATAAAATCAAAATTTACGACTTGGACAGTTTTATGACTGTTCAGATTTCATTGCTTTAATTCTCGCTCTACTTCTCCAGGGATATACAAAACAACCCTTTGGCATCGTCCGATGTTGCATAGTCGAAGTGGGTACACATCTATTTGTGTGAATACATGAATTTTTTTAACCGCTTTAATGCTTGTATGAACGATAGAATGTAGTACAACGATAATAATGTTACAAAGCTGCTATGGGAGTGTCCCTACTTTATTATTAGTCTTGTATTGAAGCTGTTTACTGCATTTGAATGTTTGTGAGTATTGAGTTGGATGGGAGACGTTTTTTTCCTAAAAATTTACCTTTAATAAAAAAATTTACAAATAGCTACCATTAAATAAATGGTTTTTGATAGAGCTAAAAATATATTAAGTATAAGTAGAATATTATTTACTACTTTTGTAATTCTTATTAATTTTTCAATTTGTAAAACCCGTGCAGTCCAAAACTGCTCTTAAAACTAAACATTTTCTATTCAATTTGAAATTGAGTTTTTAAAAATACCATAGGTAATCCATCTGGATTGAGAAAAAAATGTATTTTTTAAAAAAACCGGTTTCAATTCCTTTTTCATTTCAATTTTCAATTCTTCAATTTCTTAATCTGAGACGAAATTACTTTATTCAACAAACATTTTATTGGAGAAAAAAACCTTGCTGGAGCAACAAATAACGGTTTTTGAAAAATTAGAACGTATATCTGAAATATTTATAAGGATACTATGGGAGAAAATAAACTTCTTTTGGTGTCATACTACACAGAGAAAAAGGTTTCTTTGAAAATAGGAAATATATTTTTATGCGGAATCTCTATAGCTCATTTCAATAGAACATTAAAGTTTTGATTTAAATATAATCGTTTATTATAATGAAAGTTTTTAGTTACCACCAAAGAAATATATTTATTTGCCACTATTTAATAGAACGTATCTTTGAGTTAGAGGTAATTTATTGAATACAGAGATATATTTCTCTCTATGTACTTCGGTAGATAAGCACCGCAAGTTATGTATTATTAATAATAATTCGTTATTTGTGCATTCTCTGATTCAGACTTTCATTTTGTGTTCAAAATTCAAAAAAATCAAAAACTTTCATTTTGTGTTTAAAATTCAAACAATTTTCTGTTCCAGTCACTTGTACTGCTCTGGATATTTTTGTTCATGTCTATTTTAAGTTTAAGTTTATTACATTAAAACGACTCTATTATTCTTTATTAGTTTTATTTGTATCAACTGGTGTTCAGAACAATATCACAATTTTCTTATTTAGCTGGGATGATATCTGAGTGTTATAAAAGCACATCGTTTTTGGGTTACTAAGAAATGTGACTTACATCGTAAACTAAATAACAGTTTTTCATGATTGTTTACTTTCTGTAAATAAAAGTGTTACACACAATAACAAGTATGAATCCATAATTTATTTGTTACAAAACGCTTTATCGCAGTTTATCTCGAAAATAATTATGAAAGTAAGTAATAAAATATTAACAATTGAAATCCAATGTGTTCCAATTTTAGAAATGGTATACAATATTATTAGAAATTAATTTTACTACATACAATTATCTACAATTTATATGAAAAATTTTTTTGTTGATGAGTGAGTTTAATTATTTTTGTATTATAAAATTACTCATATTCGTAATAAAATTTTTCTTTTCATCTTAGATTTTCTCATAATTCTTCTTATTTTAATTGCGATCGTGTCTTTCAATATCTCTAAAGTTTTTCAATTATAACACATCTTCCATTTTGTCATAATGTCAAATAACATAAGTTATTTTATTGACCAAATAATCATTACACAATAATAAAAACTTTTAGTTCTAGCAGAATGCCAGTTCTGTAAAAACATTTTTAGCCAATAAGAATACAGAAATACATATTCTCACAGACGTCAAACACCAGCATTCTACAAACTACGCGTTTTGTTTAATGAAAGCCTTAAATTTTATAGTATAATATTCGAAAGGTGTATTAAAAGTATTTCAATAGAACAAAATATCAAACTAATTAAAAATAAATATACGGCTCTCAATAAAGATTTTATATTTAAAGTAGCTTTTAACTTTTTAAACGTAATTCAAACAACTTTAGTTTCGTTTGTGGTACGCATTTAAAAACATTTAAAAAGTTGTATAAATTTTGCACAAAAATCGGCACTGACACCATTCCTGCTGATTCTTATGTTAAATGACCTAAAATCTAAATATGATTCCCGTTTTCTCGGGAAATAGATAAGATAAGTCAGCCAAGACCTACCCAGGGTTGTAGAGCTGCACGATTAGATTAGTTTTCTCCAATTACCCACCGTTTTTCGTGGGAGGCCCCCCTCCTCTTTTTATCACATTTTGATAATTTGAAAGGTTGAAAAGGATTATTTTTGCCTTTACAGAGGCTAAGGAGGTGCCTGAAAGGTGAGACATTAGGACAATTGATACTAATACGGAGGGCTTCCCCCTTTAAAAAAATGGCAAGCATTTGTAGACCTTTTGTAGATCTTGGTAGAAGACGGAAAGGAGTGAAAACAGCGAAAACTCTCCATCTAGCAGTGAAGTTACATAGGCTCCTCTGGGTAGTCTTGAAGTAGATACGCAGATAAAAAAACTGAATGACCAACAATTCAAATTTCTTGGTTTGTTCATCTAATTTTAAATTAAATCTTTCATACCCGGTTGCACAAAGGCTTGTTAAAATTTAATCAATGATTAAGGGTTTTTAACAATGGAAATTCATTGTTGCGACATTGTTGAAAATCGTTAATCATTGATTAAGTTTTAACAAGCCTTTGTGCAACCGGGCATCAGCTTTCAGAATTAGTTATATCACATAAATATCAATGTATTTAATTATACTATGACAATACACTATTTCTCTTGTAGGGTACGGGGTTAGATGGTCAACCGGGTGCATCTTGAGTGGGTGGGGTGAAGTCAACCTCGAGGATCTACCCCTAAAGAAAGTCAGTGTACGACGAACGCTCGAACGACGATTGCATTTGGACGATGCGAATGCAATATTTGTATAATTAGTTTAGTCATTCTTGTACATATACTATTTAATAAATCCACTTAAAACAACTTCTTGTAATTAATCCTACACTCTTATGTGATTTAACCCTACAGTGCAATGATGACTCATATAATATGTATCATATAGGTGTTTGTATTTTTGTATTACAAAAAAATGTGTAATGAATTACACATTAAAGTTTTTTTCTCTTTGCTAAATAATATATTTAATAATAACAAATTTTTTTATCAAGTTGAACTTTTTACAAATAATATCACATGTTAATAACAAAAGAAGGAAAACGCAATGGGCCTTACCAATAACAAATTTTAGTACCAACTTTAAGTTAGTAATAGAGTTGCTACTAAGTAGCTAGTACTAACTAAATTTAAAGCTGACACTAAATTTTGATACCAATATGGTAATTAGTGCCGACACTAGTTTAATATCTGTATTTAACCTGAAATTGAAAAAGTTAGTGAAATTTGGAAGAAGTGGCAATAAAAATAATGTACGCGGAATATTTCAAAACGATATAGTAGGTTAGCTTCATATAATATTTTGTATTCTGTGATGTCAGATTGCAAATAATTATTTATATAATAAAATACATAATATTATTTTGATTAGCTGTGTTGCTCGATAATTTGTGGATAAATAAGAATTGGTACACCTTGCGTATAATTTTTTTTATTATGTCTTCGCTTACCAGATCCACAATTTTTCTTGCAGTTTCTTTGTCAAACCTTGTTTTAAATATATTTAAACTTTAACAAATTTTTCCATACTAAAGATTGCTAGTAATCACAAGGGGTAAATATCCCAAAAATTTTGTGTACACTCGTTTGGAATTCCATTGGAAATCATTGGAATTCCTTGGAAATCCTTGAAGTTCTTTGAAAATCTTTGGAAATCCCTGGAAATCGTTGGAATTCTATGGAATTCCTTAGAATTCGTTGAAATTCTTTGGAAATCGTTGGAATTCTTGGAAATCTTTGGTATTCCAAGTCTTGTGTACAGAAATTTTACTGGATTTTACCCCTTTAGTAACCATTTACTTATTTACCTATAGAAATGTATAAAATCCTCATCTAAATAATGATTAAATGAATCTATTCTTTCCTTATAGGTTTTCACTTTTCGACATACTGCAGCATCATTTCAAATTTGCAAATCTTCTTGAATATAATTTTCTATATCCATATTTTAACTTTTTTAAAAATTATAGGCGTAAAATATAATTATTAAAAACTTTGCAATGACAATTTTATGAAGTCTGAGGTTAAAAATCCAAAATTTATGGTTTAATATCAGCTCTTGATGATGCTGATACTAACCTAATATTAAGTCGGCACTAACTAAAATTCTTAGACTAAAATTCGTTATTGGTACACTTTTTAAGTTAGTATAAGCTTTTAGTTAATGTCCAACTTAGTATGCCGTTATTGGTAAGGCCCAATATTTTTAATTATTTTTTCTGTTTGTATTAATATAAAGTATATGTACAAAACACATTGTTTTTCATAAAAAAATTTGTTTATTGTTAAGGTTAACAGTAGATACCGATTTTAAGCTCATCGATAAAATATAAGTGTCATTATTTAAATATATTATAATAGAAGATTAAAGTTAACTTTCTGATAAATATTAAATATTTAAATGATTCTAGAAAATTTATAAATAATTTTGTAATAGAATGCATAATTGCAAATTTGGTTTAAACTAACTGAATTTAGTTACACTGCCCATCGGCCTATAGGTTACGCTATTTCTAAGTAACGTCAATTAGCTAATATTTAAATTTTTTTTACTAGTAATGTCATTTCCATGACTTCTATGTTAAAGTAACATAAAATATATATATTTAACAATTTTATTAATTATACTCCATGATTATTTAATGCAATTAAAGTAAAATTCATATTTAAACATTTCATTAAAGTTTTCAAGTATAAATGAAATAAATATTTTATTACAAACTGAAAATACATAAAACCGCAAGTTACCACGACAAAACTTTATAGACACCTGATTAAAATTATTAGCAATAATAGAAATTTTATACAAAAATTGATTCAGTTAATATAATCATTGTACTCTTATCCTTTGATAATGTGCTCTACATCGGACAATCTTTGCCTTGAATTCATTATTATTTATGTTGTTAAATTGTCTATATTGACTGTAATAAACTAACCGCAAATGTTTTTCCCATGGTCTCTCTATAGCCACCATGCCGCAATAGATCTTGTTGAAAGCATGGGTTTGTTATCTGTTTGTAACATCTAATTATCGCCTTTTTAGATCAATACAAAATAAATTCTGTTGGAAAACTTTTTGATAAGTCAGTGCATCCATTGTATTTTTAACAAATCACTTTTGATCGTATGCTCTTGAAAAAGTCATTACCTAGGAGATTTCTTTGTAAATTATCGTGGAGGGTTGCAGAGTTTTTAGTCCGTCTGAACTAGGACCTGGTATCTCAACCAGCGTTCCTTAACCAATACCAGACCACATTTTCTATTCTTTTCCAATTTAATAAATCTCAAACCACGACACTTCCGATGTTTATTTAATGCCGAAAAGAAAAAAGTTTTTCTTTGAATAAACAATTTAAATGGAAATTATATAAATCTGGACTAAACTTTCTTTTATCACTTTCAGATGATCATTTTGGAGTGTTTAGTTTAAATCCAAGTCTTGTCTTTTTTGATGTTTTTGAAATCGAATTTCTTTTGATTATTTTCGTTTGTAAGATGGGATGGATCACTTTATTGCTTTTCATACTTGTGTGCAAAAATTACAAAGAAATGTTTGTAGCTTCAGTCGAATGATTTATCATTTTAGACAGATATTTTCTTGATAAACCCAACAAAACCTTCTGCACGAGATGCGAAATGCAAATGCAGATGATTTGACAAAAACAAAAACAAGAATAACATTAACTTAAATTAAGACTCGAGTTTCAATATTACTCTTACAATACGTATGTGTCATCCTCAGTCGATTGCTAGCACTTACCAACTTACAATAGTATTGCTCGTAACTGGTACCACGTCAGGCGCCGTATAGTGGAAAGAATACGAAATATATATTTTTTGCATAAAAATTATATTAAATTATAAATTATTGTTGACCTTTATTAAAATTAAAATTATTAGATTTTTGTTGAGGTTTAGGTCTTTATTTTAACAAGCTATGTTGTCCAACGTTTCGAGTCGTTAATGACTCATTTTCAAGGCTACAAAATAAACTATTAATAATATATTAAATTTAAAATTTTTTAAAATATTTTACCTAAAATGACAAATTATGTCAAATTGTTAACAAGCAACATAAAAAATTGACAATATAGCCATCATAAATAAAACATTTTTAAAAAATTTTTTACAAATAAATAATTTAACCAAAAAGAATGTCTTATGTTATACGTTGCATTAAATTAAGAATATGTTTATACCCTCCATGAAAATAAAGGACATCTCTTTTATCATTCATTGTTTTGTCATTTAAATGAATATTGATGGCCTCTTTAATTTTTCGTTTTTTGTCTATTTTCTCCCTTGCCAGTATTGTGATATCTTCACGTTTTATGGAATGAGAGTTCTCTGTCATGTGTTTGCATAAGGCAGTATAGGTGTTTTCGTCTTCTTCTCGTAAGAAAACGCGAGCTTTCTTAACATCTCTAATATGTTCCTTTATGCGAACACCTAACTTTCTCGAACTCTCACCTACGTAAACAGAATCACAATCCTTGCAAGGGACAAGATAGACTAACCCGCTTTCATCATCTATGGGGGTCGGATCTTTAATTTTGGAGAAGAATTTTAAATTTTTATTAGGGCATTTTAGACCAAATTTAATGTTGCAGATAGGTTTAAATATAGAAATTAATTTGTCAGAAAGGCCTTTAATATAAGTTAAGCTATGGAAAATTGGAATTGAAGGGGGATCTAATATTGATGAAGTAGTTATAGTATTTTTTACAGAGTTAATATTTTTTGTCTTTAAAAATGAATTTATAAATGAATTTATAATGAAATTTGGAAAGTTATTAGCCGAAAGGATCAAATTTATAGTGGTGTAATTTTCGGAATGAAATTTCGGATGAGAAAGGGAGACTACTTTATTTATAAAATTTTTTGCTACATTGAAAATTTGATGTTTAGGATGACTGGAGAAAAAATTTAATAAACGTCCTGAATATGTTGGTTTGTGATACCAGGAAGTAATAAGTTTACTCTCAAAGGTATCTCTATAAATTCGGATGTCAAGAAAAGGAAGACTTCTATTAATTTCTATTTCCATTGTGAATTGAAGATCTTGATGGAAGTTGTTAAAATGATCAAGGATGTATGGGAGACAGTCTTTATCAATAATGAAAAAAAGGTCGTCTACGTATTTTTTAATTAGTCGAATACCATTAAAGTGATTAGCATTAAAGGAAGAAATTCTATCATCAAGCAGAATGTTCATACAGATATTAGCTAAATCAACTGATATGCTTCCACCCATAGGAACACCCTTCTTTTGATGGTAGGACTTTCCATTTGCTATAAAATAATTGTTGTAAGTAATTAGTCTGAGTGCTTGAATTAAAGTATCGTCAGGTATGTTAGTCTGAGTATTCCTTTCATGGTACCCCGTCAGGCTCAATTTTTGCCTATATTAGGGCGAGTTAAAGTTTAAACTAGGATTGACTTTGCAATTATACATTCAGAATTGTAAAATTTTAATTATTATAGATTACATATCAACTACCTTTGAAAAACAGCATAGCAAATAAGAGTGTCCATGAGGTTTTGTCATGTATATTTTGGTTAAGTTTTGGTGCTTTTAATTATCACATGTGTGGAAATAATCTTTATTTACACTAAATCACTTTAATAAATATTTATTTCATTTCTTTAAAGAAATAGAGAATATTAGCAAAAATACGTTGTATCTAAAAAAATTTTACTAAACATATTTATTCTAAATCAATAGATTTTAAGTAAAATAAAATTCATACAGTAAACATTGGTAAAAACACTGTATGTTGTATAGGAGGATTAAGAGATTTATTATCGCCATTTATTATTCTGTTATTTTTTACCAAGTCCACGACAATCAATTGCTTACACTCGACTATTTAAAACATTACAAAATTAACAGTTTCAGAATAGTCTGTAAAAAGAAAATCTATCTATATAAAATAGCGATTATTCATCACTTGTCTGAATATAATAAAGAAAATCGTGTACAATTTAATAGGCAGATCTAAGACCTCATTACCAAACATAATATTTGCGTATTTCAACAAATGATGAATCACTTTTTAGTTTATACGGATTTGTTAAAATAGGAGAAGTTCAATTAAATACTGTGGCTGTTATGTTATATGAAGTTTAAATTGCAACTCTTTGTATAGCTTACAATAAATTCCTTACACAATTTTTTTATGCGGTAAAGTGATGTAAGCTGTATTCTATTGAAACTTATTGGTAGAAAGAATATAGTTTGTTATTATTCTGCGCGAAAGAGATAAACTAGTTCGACAGACTAAATTGCACTAATGGCTATTGTACGACCAGTAGAAATACGATTATGTATGGTATATAAGATAGATTATTACCTTGGTAATAATAATAATAATAATATTAATAATAAACAATTTAAAATTCTAATTATTTAGTAGTAGATTTAAGTAACTTTTATAATAATTGTTCAAAATTAGCTTATATGTGAAAAATGTATCGAAAAATAGTGTAATTAGGTGAAACACACTGTAAAGAATAAGATGGTTGGAGCTAAATCCCCCATCTTATGCTAATTGCCACTATATGTGAGATCCGAAATAAAGGAAATATAATAATAATAATAATAATAAGGCTTTATTGTCACTGAAAATACAAACAAATTCATGGACAAAGCATAACAAAATACAAAAGTAAATATTTTACAAATAAACAAGTTATACATAGATATAAATACAAACAAGTTTTACAGCAAATAATTATCTATAGTAAACTGCAGATTAAAATTCACTTTAGGTTGAATTTACTTAAGTATAAAACTCGCCAACCGAATACAGAGGCTTTTTTATCAGGTAAGCCTTGATTGCTTTCCGGAATTTGCAAATTGGGGTTTCAGACTTGATGTCAGGTGGTAGATTATTATATAGTTTTTTTAGCGTTATAAAATATAGAGTGTTTGGTGAGTTCCGAAGAAGGAATCTGTAAATATATGGAATCGGGTCTCCTAGTATTGTAGCCGTGTTGAGGACCTGGGGGAAGTTCCGATATATGCTTGAAAAGCAGACAAACTGATTCCAATATAAATAGACCAGGCAGGGTCAAAATTCCGAATTTTTGAAATATTCAAAACAGTGGTCTGTGCTTTTTAATTTAAACATGTACCTGATTGCTCTTTTCTGCAATTTAAATATTTTTCCAAACCTCTCGCGGGTACAGGAACCCCAAAAGGGTTACGCGTATCTCAAGTGCGATTCAAAGAGGGCAAAGTAAACCATCCTAGTACTGCCTACATCCATCACGTCAGCTACCGACCTTAAAGCAAAACAAGCCGATGATAGTCTGTTGGCAAGTGCATCAATATGATGAGACCATTTAAGGGTATTATCCATTATTAGGCCAAGAAACTTTGTCGATTCAACATCTTGAATGATGTTATAGGCTATGTTATAGGCCGATGTTAATAGGCTGGAGGTTCCCTTTGTATGTGATGATCTTGGTTTTATCTGTGTTAGAACAAAGACCATTTGCGTGGCACCAAGACAAGATTAAGGTAAAGTCCAGTGATATTTTGCCAGCAATATAAAAAATAGCAAAATAAAAGCAGCCGAAGAGACAAATGGACGAATAGAGGGCAACACAAAAACAAATGGTTCGATGAAGAGTGTGAAGATATGATCGAGTCAAAGAGAGAAGCCAGATTAAAATGGATGAGAACACAAAAAACAGAAGATAATGAGGTATACAAAGAAAAAAGAAGAAATACTGTTAAAATGTGTAAATACCAGAAACAAAGATGGATCGAGAGAATAATGACCGATATAGAAACAAATAATAGAAATCCAAGAGAATTTTATAGAAAAATAAAAGAACAAAAGATAAACAATAAAGCAAAGATGAGAGGAATGAAAGACAAAAAAGAACAAATGAAATACGAAGAAAAAGAGATCAATAACATATGGAAAGAATATTTCAAAGATTTACTCAACGAGGAGACAGGAGAAAACACAATGGTTGATAATATAACAATCCCAAATGAAAAAGAGACATTGGAAGAACCAACATACGAAGAATTTTGTAAAGCGTTAAACTCTATGAAAAATAGAAAAACACCAGCATTAGATGGCTTAAACAACGAATTAATGAAGGTAGAAGAAGTAACAATCTTAAGAAGACTGTATGAACTGATGATGGTGGTATGGAGAGAAGAGATAATGCCAACAGAATGGAATATAGCGAAGATTATTCCAATACATAAAAAAGGAGACATGAAAGAGTGTAAAAACTACAGAGGAATATCGCTACTAAAGATCTTTTATAAAGCTTTGTCGAAAATGATACACACAAAATTGCAAGAATATGTAAACAAGGAGATAGGTGACTACCAACATGGATTTCGACCTGGTAAATCGACAGTCGATGCAATATTCGTAGTGAACCAGATAATGGAAAAGTGTTACAAACACGACATAGAAATAGAAATGATATTTGTGGATTTCAGGCAGGCTTTTGACCGAGTTAGTAGAAGTAACTTAGTCGCAGTAATGAGAGAAATGAAAATACCTGAAAAACTTATACGACTAGTACAAATGACACTTAAAAAATCAACAGCGGTAGTAACAACAAAAAAAGGAATAACCGAAGAATTTACCACAAAATATCGTGCTGGAGAGCATTGTAAGAAAAATCGAGTGCAATGGAACAATTAGTAATAAAGAGGTTCAACTGGGTGCTTATGCTGATGACATTATAATAATGACAAGAACGCACAATGCGTTAGTTGAAACGCTAATTAAGATGAAAAAAGAAGCGGAGAAAGCAAGACTCCAAGTGAACGACTCGAAGACAAAATACATGAGGTGTTGCAGAGGAAGAAATACAAATTTAAATGAATTACGAATACAAGATTGTGTTTTTGAAGAAGTAAAAACCTTCAGATACCTGGGTATGCAAATTAACAATACCAACGAGAGAGAAGACGTAATTAAAGATAGGTTAATAGCAGGAAACAAAGCGTTTTACTGCAACAGAAAGCTAATCATGAGTAAACAGTTACAAAAAAAGACAAAGATCAAAATATACAAAACCTTGATAAAACCTGTAGTAACATATGGAATGGAGATAATGTGCCTAACAAAGAATGAAGAAGAGAAGCTGCGGATTTTCGAGAGAAACATTATGAGGAAAATTCTAGGTCCAGTTAAAATTGGTGAAGAAAACTACAGAAGAACAAATGCAGAAATAGAACTGGAACTAGAAGAAAGAAACATTGTGAGACACATTAAGGCAATGAGACTGAGATGGTTTGGACATGTACTAAGAGCGAAAGAAAATAGTGCAACCAAGAGTGCGATGAAGTGGAGACCGGACGCAGTAAGACCGAGAGGAAGACCAAGAATGAGGTGGGAAGATGAGGTAAGAAATGACCTCGAGAGAATGAGGATCCGGAATTGCAATCAGACTGCTCTAGATAGAATACGATGGAGAAAAGTTGTGGAAGAAGCAAAAACGCATAAGGAGCTGTAAAAGAAAAAAGGAAGAAAAAGAGAGGAAGATAAGAATAGTGGTTTTTAGAAAAACTGAAGAAAATAGGGACTAATCCACCCTAAAAAGAGGATTGAAAAACGTCAAACGACGTGGCGATATTCCGCCAGGAATGGAGTGCCGTGATGATGATGATGATGAATGGTGTTTAAGTAGATTTTCCTATATCTTTTAAAATAATTTAAAAATAAAGGACTGTCTGTAAATTTTTTTAATGAGATCAGAGAACGCATGTTTTTGGCGGAAACACGTATTCCTTTGGTAGTCCAAGGAGTTTTGCTTGTGGGTTTGATAATTCTAATAGGAAAGGACTTTTCGAACGCATTTTTCATCTTTTTCAGAAAGCACTCAAAATCAAGGTTAACATCATCAGTGGTTGCATTCTTCCAGTCTGTAGTTGAGCATATACTTCTATATGTTTCAAAGTTCTTTGAAGAGAATATTCGTCCTAATCTATTAGGGTTTTTCTTTTTACATAGGTATATAGCGAATTTGGTAAATATTGCTTCATGGTCGGAGATTCCAGAAGTAAGAACAGAAGAAACAATATCCGTTTGGTGAAGGTTCGAGGCCACGTAGTAATGGTGCTCGAGTTGTTTTTGTTATTCTGGTTGGCGAGTCAATATGCATAACTAGTCCAAAATTTTCAAAGGTACTAGTGTCAGTTGGGCAGCATTGACAGTAGCAAAGTCAATATTAAAGTCTCCACATAAGATTTTCTTGGTTTTAAAAGGTAAGAGTTCCAACAGATTTTGAAGGTTCAATATGTGTGTAGTTTGAGGTTCTACTCAGTGTTATTACCATAGTTAATTTGTGATTTATAATTTATTTATCAATAGTTTACTTCACAACAAAATCTATTAAAAATTTTTCAAAATTTTTAAAAATAGTTTTGGTCCGGTGAAATCGTTTCCATAAATTTTAATTTAATTTACTGGAACTCTTACGGTGAATAGCAAAAAATCGGAATTTTGAAAATCGGAAAATTTTAATATCAAATAGTAACAAATAATAACAAATTAAATATAAAAAACGGTATGGATGTTTTTAGTAAAGAAAATATTAGTTCCACCAAAAATTTTATTAGCAGTAATCCTTATTTTTAAGTTAACCACAGAAAGTAAAAATGAATGTTCATTTAATTTTAGGGATTGGTGTCCTACAATGGATTACCAAGCGATATGAAATAATGTAAAAATATTGGTAAATTTATAAACAATCTAAAAGCAATTTTTAAAATCGAAGTGAAGATGATATATAATTTTATACTGCCTAATTATAAATTTACGGTTTGTTTTATTGTATTTTATTTATTGTATACATATTGAAACCTATAGGTATGTAGCCCCAAACGACTAAATAAACGGTTTATTACTATTATTGTTATACATATATCAAACTTGTGACTATTATTAATCAACATTCACTATGACATCTGCACTTACTTATAGCGTAAAGACCTTTTTTATCATAATTATCGTAAATTATAGAAAATTTTCCAAAATAAAGTAAACTGTGCTGAACAGTGTTGTATCAAATTGAAGTAACAGATTTGGTACATATTCTACAATTAGTATCATCAATATGTGGTCCAAAAAGTAATCCATTTAATTTCTTCAAACTGCTTGCTTTATTATCATTATATCCTATAGGACAATTCATTGTGATCTACTATTATTTACGTTTTGAACCCTTTTCAATTTAGAATTCTGTAGAATTGTCATACATTTTGATACATAATATTTTGATACATAGCAAAGCATTTCATTCCAGATCTTGTACATCCACAACTTTTTGTGTAAATTTGGCTGAGCAATGTACCTGATTGTGCACACGAATGTTAAACTGTATTTCTGTCATATCCGTCCCAAGTAAGTAGGGGTCATCAATAAAAACAAATTTTAAAACAATCGTCTAACACTCTAATCGAATTGCTCAACAATCAAGTTCCACATCATTCAAGCATTAGTAGCATCCTAGTAACAGCGATGGTAATATATTTAAAATTGAATAGGCTGTCTCGAGAAGACCTCGCCGCTCTTCTTGTACTAGTCGCCACTAAGCGTATATCGTTAAAGAATATATAAGCCAAAAACAAAGTTATTTAATAAAAAATACATTAATTCAAGCAACATATTAACGTTTGGGATATATGATTTAAGCTTCACACAAGGAATATTAATTTTTCTTTAGAAATCAGAGCATAGTACGTTCGAACTCTTGTATTGCAAAACCGGTTTCTGGAAGATACTATGGAGTACTCCCTAGTACTCCACAAATTATCTAAATTGCCCTTTAAGGGTTAAGGTGCGAGAATCAACATTGCAAATTTTAAATAAACATTCAATTGAATGTTAAATCAACATTAAAATATTGTTCCAATTAATATTTTATACAATGGACTAAATTTGATATAATATGTTTATTTTAACAAATTGATACAAATTATTATAAATATGGTTTACTGCACTCTTAGATTAGTGTTAATGTTAACGTAATGTTAGCGAAAGCACGCATTTGATTGGTAGATCGTCGGAAAGATGGCTTTAGATTGGAGCATTTGTTAACATTACGTTAACATTAACACTATTCTGACAGGCCAATTACTTGCTGAACTCGGTAATTAAGGTTACAGAGTTATCACAGTACGGTTGTAGAATATTTTGCTATTGGACATTTCGCTCCCGAAAATTTCGTTCTTGGACATTTCACTCATAGGATATTTTGTTAACACTTTTGGTTTCTTACTAAAACAAACTTAAAACACAATATCTAACGACAAATAGAAAATTAATTAAGAATTTTATAATTGTGTAAATAAGTTAAATATTTCAAAATCTAACGCATAATATAATAGTGATTACATGTTCAGTAGCGAAATGTCTCGTAGCGAAATATTCTATACACGCAGTACGGAATGGAGAGAATGTTTCGATAAGTTTTTAAATCCAGAAATTATAATACACCCAAATTACTTTAATATTTAGAATATGATGCAACTAATCCAAAATGAGCTAAATTTTGGATATGATATTCTTTAGTATTGAAATAATAATACCTTATAATTTCTCTTAGAACCGGATTTGCCATATTGGTAAAATGGTGAGCAATTTAGGTTTTTTGCAAATAACTTCGTTAAATTTTTAATCAAAAATCTTGAAGCAAAATTGAGAAACATAAAAACACAAACAATATCAAATAGCATCAAATGCTTTCTGATCAATGAGAACAGGAGTTTCTCACCTGTGCTTAGATTCTAACTTTGTGTGTTATGTCACTCACAAATAAAATCCAAAAATTCTTTATCAAACCCATTCGAGCTTTATACACCATTTTGGAAAGATTGAGAGCGATTAATGTTTATGGTGCAATTATTATACAAAACTCTATAGACCTTAATGATATATACACAGATCAGTTATTGAAAATTCAGTATACCACAGTTATTGTTAGAGAAAATATAGATTTACTTATACTTTTAATTATAAGAATTCGTGAAAGTGAGAATGTTTTATTTTTGGTAAAAAAAAAACTTTGCGTCGCGTCGTATTTACGGCTTGATTAATCTAGAGCCAAGTTTATCAGAAAGTAAAGATGTTATTTTATTTGTACATAATATACCAAGTGTGATTGTGGTGATTAACTATGGTTATTGTTTATTGTCTTATCTGAATTTCAAAACTTGCAAGAATATTTCTTTTATTCCAACTTCACATGATTTACTGATGGCTGGGAAAAATTTATATTGGCAGAACATAGTGCAACTAAAAGTAAACTATCGGTTATAACCTTAGATCGACAAGATTTCAAGATTTAAATTATGACTATCTCACAGTTAGCATGGATTTAAGCTAGAAACGCTATGAGCGAAACAGCACTTTTCAAGAATTTACCATCAAATTCAGCTTTGGTTAGAAACTTTTAGATGAACTAAAGAAATAAAATAAAAATTTTAAAAAGTTCTTGCAATAATTTCTGCCCAATCGCTTGCACAAGAAAATCTATTGAAACGAGTTTAGTGTAAATGTGAAAATTGTAATAAAATAATATATCTCTCCATAATTCCATTAGTAGGTATATACAATATGACAAATCTGATGAATATCTAGAAAAAAAAACTCCGGAACATCAAGACCATATTTATTATTCACGGTAAAAAAAATGATGAAAATAAATAAGCTTTGAGCTTCGGGGGATAGAAAGTTATAATCAACATTTGCCACGTATTATGAAAGTCAGTCAGTACCTGTAGATACATCTTTGAGAGTAGTCTGATTTTGAAAATTTTTGTTGAATGCTGTTAGTTTTTATTTAAACACTAATATAAAGCCTGTACACACATTGCAAGACTACCTTGCGCGACAGCCTCACGATATATGCTTCGCAAAGTGTGTATTATGTTTCTTATGAAGCTGCCTCCCGAGGCACGCCTTGTATTGTTCGCACTTTGATTTTGCTTATCGGAATTTTACTTAAGTTGACATGGATCGAGCGAGACGTTCTTGTCTTACAAAGTCTGGATCATATTTGCTGCGGGGGGAGGGGGCAGATGCACGATGGGGGCGTCTTGGGGTGAGTGATATTGTTGTTGGTTTGATCAATTAAATGCCTACGTATAAGCATGTTCGAGTAAGTAAACAAAGTTAATATTAATGTCATACTTCTTTAAATTATTATTTAAGTTATAATATCGTTACTGTACTAATTTATTTTTAGTTTGTTATTTAATTTATCTCAATATGCATTTCAAATTTTAAGATTTGATAGGAACTACCAATAATTTATGTACCCGGTATTATTATATAAATTGTTGTGATTATTAAATTAAATGTGTACAATATAAAATAAAGGTATAAAAATAAAATATGTACATAGTTTTATGTACATAACATTCATATACTATACTACATATTTTATAAGCAATGTCGATATTTTGTTTATTAAATTGTAAATAAAAATGAATCTGTCCGAGCTTGTCTTGAACCACAAGTAGATGATACAATTCCAAAAAATACAGGCAAAGCAACCTCAAACTGCCGCGTGAGGCAGCCTCGCAGTGTGTATAGGTCTTAATCTCTTAATAATTAACAAATCCCACTAAGAAATAATGGAAAATTTTGGGTTTTTAATTAACACATTTATTGTAAAAGTAGGTAACGTTCATTCTTTACGCACTACAACTTTCAATTTAAGTAAAAGAAATTGTATTTGATTTATTATATCGGATCTTTTTATTTCAACTTAAACAGCTTTTGATACCATTATGTTTTAAAAATAATGGGTTCAAATGGGCTCCAAGGGTTTGCTTGACGTCGGTTATCTAGGAGAGTCCAATTTTGAGTCACTCGAGCACATAAGTTAACCTCAACCTCGCCAATAACGAAAACAACGTAGTCTACAAGTTTGGAAATTGTTGATACTTTATTGGCATAGACCAGATGTTTAACGTAACCTCAAAGAAAAAAGTGTAAAAGCGTCACATCGCATAATCTTGACGGCCAATAGGCGTCGGCTCTTCAATTAATTATAATGATATTTATATAACATTATTTATAATATGGAGGCTCTTGGTACATGGTCATCGGACTCAAAATATTTTATTAAGAATGAGATTAATAAAATTTTAACAGAAAAATCCGGTGACTGTCGTGCCAAGTTCTTCTTCATTCAGCGTATTAGCTTGGAAATTTGAAGGGGTAATGAAACTTAGAAACACTT
Organism: Cantharis rufa; assembly: GCA_947369205.1. NCBI lineage: Eukaryota > Metazoa > Arthropoda > Insecta > Coleoptera > Cantharidae > Cantharis > Cantharis rufa. The sequence goes on along the minus strand of OX376309.1, from coordinate 13,395,725 downwards.
GAGAAACTTTTTAACATTTGACGAAATATTTTATTTGTAATTTTATTTTATTAGTTAATTAATAAAAATTTAAAAAAAGAAATAATACGAATTAATCAAATTTATGATAATAAATTTTTACGGTTTCGCAGCATAGTTGAATCGCGCAGCGCATGGTAAAATTGTGACTATGATATAACACAGTAACAGTTGAATAAAAGCAAAATATTTTCACAAATAGTCAGTCAGCTGTCAAAGTTGTATCAACATAATTTCGTAAATTCCTCAAGTGAATGATATAGCATACTATATTTCAAGAAATTTTTAATTAAATCCATGCTAACGAATTTATTTGCGGAAAACGTAAAACTTATTTTCAATTACCTGGTTTTAACTATAGCCAAATGTAAGAATTTAATTTAAGGGTGGATAAATCTTGTAATAAAATCTTTCGCCGTCGCCACTTCGCCGTTTTTAGCATTTAAATCTCAACATAAGCTTCTATAAGACTTTCTTCAAGTGGTAAGAAGTAAACTTATCATTTTCTTAATATACCCACAATATTGTATTATATAATGTAATTATATTAAAATTAACGGTATAATAAAACATTAAAATTATTATTTTTTAATAATATTAAAATTAAAATTGAATTACTAATTAAAAGTAGGTAGTTTTAGTTGAAAACTATGCAACGTAAGAAATAAATGGTGGTTCTACTTTTTCAGCGGTATTTACATATAATACGAAACAGTGAAAGGCTTTACAAGAAGTTAAAAAATTTAATTGTCTACTGAGTTTCGGTGCAATAATAAATGTAATCCTAATTTCATTGTTTAATTAATGCATTCATTTTTAAATTTGAATTTCATTTCATTGTAATATAAATTAAATTAATTTCAAGTTTGCCGTAAAAATAATTCTATGTATTTTTACATTAAAATTGAAAAATCATTTTATAATAACTTGCAACGGCGAAATGGTTAACGGCGACGGCAAAAAACTACTTAAGGTGGAAATCATCAAATTAATCTGATGTACAAGTAAAGGTAAATCTGAGAAAAACTAAGGCAATCCAAGGAAATCTTAGGAAATACCAACAAATTTATGTAGATGACCTTTTTCTTTTTTGGCATTTTAACTTTTTCGAAGAGAAATCTTAATGCAATTCAAGAGAAAATCCGGGAAAATCTTTGTACAAAAATTTGTCTTATATATATAAAAACTTAAATACTTACAAAAAGTTAATTTTTTTAAAAAGCAAACTTTTATAAATGGCATCGAGTGCTAACTTAAAGTTTTTTTGACTTCTGTGGGAGTGTCGGAGTTATAAGCTGAAACTTGCGTAAAATACAAGCTTATTTGGCATGTATTCATAATTCGAAGGTAGTCAAAAATTACAACGGGCAGAAAAAAGGAGATAACACTATATCACAAAACCCTGAAAATAGCGATTATGTTAATATATAATTTGAATATAATTTTGCACATTTATTTTTTTTATGTTTGAAAAAAAATTATGAGAACCAAATCTTCAACTTCAATTATTTTAGAGCATAAATAACTATTTTTATTTTAGTTCATTGACCGTCTATTAGTATTTACCGCCACTCCAAAAACTCCCAGAATTAAAAAAAGTACTTGAGAAATTTCGACTTTTAAAAACTGTTAGGTAGACGTCAATATATTAAGTGAAATGTGTGTGTAGGTTTATATTTATCAATTTGCTAAACCTCCTCTAAAACCTGCACCGCCCTGCACTGTTTGACTTTTAATATCCTGTATAGTTATATTAAATGGCGGGTAACTTCCATAATGTTATCAATGGTATAAAAGTTTTATTTCCGTAATAATGTAGTCTAACGTAATTAAACTGCAAAACATAATTACAATCAGAGTAGTGCAATAATCACAGAGGTTGGCTCTCAAAGACTAAACAAACTGTAGTAATATACTTAATTAAGGTATGTAGAAATCTCGAACAAGGAATTAGAGAAAATTTAGAAAGCTTATTTAAATTATGAATATCTGAAAATTGAACCTTAATATAAAATGTTTCTTTGTAACCGATAAAATTAATATTATAGTGGCGAGTAAAAGTAGTTGGGGAAGTCCAGCTTTAAAATTTAAAGGGAATTTACAACGGGAAGGCAAAGTTGGTGTATTCACTCCCGAAAGTAAATTAAGTATTTAGAAAAAAAGCATTAAGTTTTAGAGATTTGATTTGATGTATAAGAAATGAAACGTTAACGACTTGAAAAAAGAAAAAGTAAAAAATCATTATTGCTAATTAAAGTGGGCAAACTGAAATTAAAAGCGTAATTATCGTTTTCTCAAATAGCTTTAAAATTGGAAAAGTAACACAAATTATAATTCATGTTTATTAGAATATAATTGTTCTTTAATTCTGATCGAAGTTGCTAAATTATAATTCAGTCTAAACTCGGCCGTATACTGGATCGTTAGCTTTGGAAATGAATTTTTTTATAATAATCAATTTAATGTATCGATGCCGTAGGAAATTAATTAACATCGTAAGATTGCGTCAACACATCAAAAAATTCAATCTAAGCAATATCGTTTTCATGCAGAAAGATGAGCCAAGAATATTGATGCATGATATTACAGTTTAATTTAAAGTTTTACTGCTCATTATTTTCAAGTAAATGAATTTTCAGGAAAGTGCTAAAATGGAATATTAAAAGTATCGAGTCAAAGTTATAAAATAAAAAAAACAGTTAGTTTGACTATAAAACAAATCTTCCTGAAATAGAACACGTAAGAAAATAGAACCGCAGACTCTTTAAATAAAATATGTAGCATCCTAAAATCCCACAGCCCTTTCGTAAAGAAAGCTCGTATGTTAACGCGGGTATATATGTTGGTACACAAACTTCGTCCTGCTGTCAGGCTGTCACTGCACTGCCGCTATTAAACAAACAAAACGTGTGTGCTAAACAGAATATTCAACGATAACAGCATAACATTTAAATTTATGCAATATTTAACGCAATTTACAGCATAACCGGTAATTGCATAATTTCAACTATTTATGAAAAGTTTTAGTCTAAATTTTGTGTAATTAAACAGTGTTTTGAATAATTTTGTTATTCTTGTATAACTAGTTTAGTTGTTTAACGTATTGCAGCAAGTCGTTAGTTTAGTTGTGGTTGAAACAACAGTTCTTAAGTTTCTAAAACTTACCGGTTAATAGAAAAAGGGTAAAAAGTAGAACACCTATGCTGGACATTGAGCGGCAGTTTCATTTGCGATGGTCACTAGCGGAAGCACTGACCACCGCACCGCTAAATAATTCGGTGGACACTTTTAGTGACGGCACTAAGAATAACAAAAGAATCAATTAACACTCGACCACGAGGTATCGGCACTCGGCACCGTTAGGGGTAGATCGCCGACCGGTCAGTCGACAGACAAGCGGCAATTGTAATGCAGAGGATCGCGTGGATAGAAGTGCCGCGCCCGCGCTATTCCCGTTAGGGTAGCGAATCGCGGTAGCTGAGACTCCTACACCGTCACTCATTAACGGCCCCGGAGCTTTCAGGGACATGTGATCAACACGCCGTGTTTACTTTGTACGGGTCGCGGCGCATTGTACTGCCACATGCCTCATCATTAATTCATACTTTCGTTTGCCCCTAAGGCACGCAATTAACATGTCTATCGATGGGGTAATTGCTAAACTCATCCTGGACCACCAACTAGCAAATAATGCAGGTTGTTCGTGTATAGTACGTGACTCTAGTTGATGAATAATGAATTAACCGTGATACTTGAGATGATTACGCGACCCCAAAGTTCTAATTCCGGAACAACTTGACCGAATAATAATATTTTTTCTTTTTAAAGATTTACTAAAACTTTTTACACTATGCCATTACGAAATGACCATTTAAATGGAACGAATCGTTGAAATAGTATCTATGCGGAATTTGTGCTGATATCGCACTTCACAAATAGACAGTGTATCGGGGTATGTTTTCACCCTACGTGCCCCTCTGGCTTTTAAAGTCACGCTATATGCCGGAACCGCCGAAATCGAACCGAAATAGATCTGAATAATGACATAATAAACCGTACTGCAGAGATATGCAGATATGCACCATGACGTTCTAAAATTGCTAAATTCAATACCGGATTTCTTTATTTGTTTTAATATTATTTATGTAAATATTCCTCACGTAAGCGTACAAGTTTAATAAACTTAATTTTTGAGCCAACAATAAATTTGGAGTAATTAATTTGTGAGGGTAAAACATTTTACATAATTTATATTACACGAATTAAGCATAACGTGGACAAAGATTATGCGATATTTCGCACCATCTGCAACCCCAAGAGCTGTCATGACATGTAACATTTCGATCGCGCCATCCCCGACATGGCACTCGACCATATCGACCTAGCAAGCCATTTCAACAAAATATGCCGTGCATTCGATAACATAATATTTTAACTTATTTATATTTAAAAACAGATTGCTATAAAATGCGAGAGAGACGGAAATAACCGGTGAAAAGTTCGCAGTGTACGGTTGCGTATCATTAAATTGTGATTAGTTGATAACGAAATACAAGACAGATACAACCACCTAAAGCTCTGTCACTGCCCAAAACCGCACTACTGCCACCCACAGTCCTGTCAACTTGTACATGTAATTAGCGAATAGTTCGAGTTCAGAATTTCTAGCAACAGAAGGATTAACCGTCATTTGCATTTATAGATGCGGAATAAAGCTACACCGCAGGATATTCTCAAACAAGAGATAACGAAAAACGTTGGTCGTTACGGAAACGCACTATGACAGTAACAAATCCAAATATCTAATTTTGGTAAATAAGCTTACATAAAGACGCTGCGTGACTTCTATATAAAGGATAGTAATGCCAATTACGAATTAGCAACAGATTGGCTTAAACTAACTTCCTGATATATCAAAAAGTTAAGTCGTTACGCTTAAATTGTCAATTATGTAGTTATGCCTAGAACCGTGATCGATTCATCAATTAGCATAGACGGGTCAGGGTTTACAGATCAGTGACTACAAGAGCCTATTGGGCGGTGAACACCGCCGCCAACCTAGCAGAAGAATCGATGTTCATTTAACATCACCGTTCGCTATTTCATACGCCATACTGCTTCTGCACGACCTTCCATATTTTATTAAACTACTTGTACATACAGATGTTACTGCACAATAGTCCAAACACAAAAGCTCACCTACCGTTTAGAAAAGCTTATTTGTGTATACTACAATGTGACAATAGAAATAATAAAAAAACTCACACTTAGAAATAACGTCGTATCTATTTCCAGCACAAAAGAATATAACAAACGTATATAAATTTATATACAATTCTTCACATTATCTCTTTTCACGGCCCAAAATAAATCTTAAATTTCCAAATAAACCGACTACGGTACCTATTTAATATCTACCGCTGTCCGCATTTCAAAAACGACAACCAACACAAATTAAGTTAAAAAAGGTGGCCGTACAGTAGTGGACTTGCACAATACTTCCAGTAGGGTATTTCCTAAATAAGACGCACGTCAAAAACATCAAAGCTAAATAATATGTCTATGCTATAGTCTATAAGGTTAAGGCCAGCTTTAAATGAAATGTCTATTTTAAGAGCCAAATTAAAGCGCACCCTCCGTTTGACCTTATCCTGAATCCGTCACTAAAGTATGCGAGCAAGTGGAGAACTTGAATGTACATAAGAACAAAACTTTAAAGCCGACTTGAGAAAAATAAAGGCTAACAGCTCACGCTAACTCGACAATGGACATGGTAGCGTTCGGGTTCGCATGTAACTTACATACTACATGCTTAAGCGCGCCGTGCCTGCCGCAATTTATTATACGTTATAGCTTATACTATGGGGAAAATTAGGTAAAAGGAAAATAAATCGCATACATATGGTTTATTTAAATTAATAAACTCTTGAAATTCATAAATCCGTTTAAATTTGCCATACCGAAAAACACTTGTGTAACATCGAAGTCAGTAGGCTTGGAACAGGGACATACTAGAAGCATATGAAATATAATCTACTATCTAAAACCATACAAATGCAATATCAGAAATTTTGATTACTTAAAATAAATGCTAAAAGTTTAGAATTTTAAAACTATACAGATAAAATTTGTAATAAATGAAAAGAGAGAAGAGTTAGAAGTAATTAAATATTAAAAATAGAGACATAACTTACGACAATTGTTTTCAACTTATTAGATATTCATCAGACAAGCATAAACAACAAATTTGATAAATAATGCAGAATTTCCAAAAATTGGTGGAAAATGAATTTAAAAAATACTATAATGATAGAACAAAATTTGGAAAACATTCTTTAAAAAAAATTCCTTTAACTGGGGAATTTTTTTGCATCAGTATCACGAATGTACATATTATGTACATAAACTGCATTACCATTTATCTACTGATGCTACTTACAAAGAAATAATCTTACAAAGAAATTTATAATCTCGTAACATAAACTGTTTCAAACGAAAACAAATCTTATTTCAAGTCATCAATTATTGTAACCTCAGAAACCAAAAATGATTTTTTTTTTAAATAAATTTTTTAATTTTAATTTTTATTTATATAATAAACTAGCAAAAAGCCCGTCCTCGGACAGGCATCTAGACCCGATTGCACAGTGGGACAGATTAACAAATTTTTGGCCAAAATTCTGAAAGTTATACAATAGACTAACAATAAGGTCAGGACAAAACAAAATATATTTAAAAAAATTTATATAGTAAAATATAGTAGTTTTTAGGGAGTTAAAATTAAAATAACTGAGAATGATTATAAATTCTTAAATTCCTATAGAAGTCAATCTGAACATTGATGTAAAAATAGTTTAAAAAATCTTATTATTAAAATGGGGTAGTTTTTTAGGGGGTGAAAATTAAAATAACCGAGGAAAATTACAAAATTTTTAATTCCTTTAGAATTAAATCTGATTATTGAATGAAATATAATTAAAACAATCTTCTCATTAAAAAAGGGTAGTTTTTAAATAGAGTAAATAAAAATTCGCTGCAAGCTTGCTGCAAAATCAACTTGTAATTAACGCACCTCAGCATGTTTAAAATAGAATTACTCACAAAATGGCATCTCTTCGCAGCTGAATTTTACAAAACATGAAAGGCACACATCATACAATATTTAAAAATTTTTATTCACTTTTGAACTTTGTGGCACTAAAAAATTATAGAAACTTAAAAGTAAATTTGTCAAACTTCAATCGTTGAAATTGCTTACTTTATGATTGGTTCTGATTGATAGCCCATATACTAAACAAAGTCAATTATGTATATATATATATATAATATAGCCTTTACCAAGGTAAGAACAAGTTCTATATCGGACATCGGATCTTAGTCAAATTAAAGTTCAAAAAACAAAAAAAAATACAGTTTCAAACACAGAACTTTCACTACACGCTTATTTTCTTAAACACCCTGTTTACTTAAAGGGGTAAAATAAAAAACTGAGACAGGTAGAGGATAAATTTCTTTGAGTATTTTCAAGTTAAAGGTCTGCCCTTACCGATAAGCCTGATATTTACCTGTTTCGGTAAAGTTATTAAAATCCTGTAATTTTACTTTTGGCCAGAAATTTATGAATCTATCCCACTGTGGATTGGTTGGAAACTCGATTGATGTGCAATCACCAAAAAATGACATGCTGGAGGAGCCGGAGCAGCAGAGTGCTGGGATTTTATGTATTAAAATAACTAAAACACCATAAAATCGCATTATACAGTTTTTCCTGAATTAATTTTCAAATTTCACGTTGTTTTAAGGTTGGTCACAGTAGGATAAATGCTTAAGCAAGATGCTGATAAAGCGTGTACTTATCATTATACGATAGAAACAAATAGAATGAATTATATACTTACAAAAGTAACTTTTAAACAATTATTAAATTCCCATGGGTCGTTCTTCCAAAAAACGCGTATATTTTGTGTAAGAATAATTTTTGTTTACAATTTTTTTAAAATAATAATTGTACTCAGCCGACAAAGACACTGTATTTGAACAGTAACCACAAATTCAATATACTAGGTACATTTATAAACGAATTCGTTTTTCTCTACACAAAACTTACAACTAATTACTAAATAATAAGAATTTAGCATTTGGAATCCCCATGGTGTGCGAATCAAATAAAATATTAATATAACTTGCAATTGTCCAAAATGCACTATTTTGTTCAGTTTAATAATAGAAATAATATATTCACGTTTTTGAATAACTAATTTATTATATTTCACCATAAAAGGTTTACAAGTTTTAAACATAAGATATTCACAAAGCTAAAACTAAGATGCGAAAGATAAAGTCACTGTGAAAGTTTAGTGTATAGTTGTGTGGAATTTTTCTACAATTGTAGAATTTTAGTGCATAAACTTATCAGAGTTAGAGACTTAGCCTCTTCATACGATATCTATTCTTTGATAACAAAGTTGTTTTGGTTTCTAATCCATTTATGTGATTAGATGCATGTAATGTAATATATGTAATTTAATATAAAAACTATTCGGGTGTAGAATGTTAAATGCCCCCACCGGTCTCTATAAATATATTATCGCATTCCAAAATCATTTTTTATTTAGAAATTTTATTGTATTGAATTTGAATTTTTATTTTTGATTGTTATTATTAAATTAAAAATTTATTTATTATACAGATTTTATAATTTGTAAATATTTAGAATAATTATTACTGGCGCCAAAAATTTTATGTTGGCAAGAAATTTGTTGTAACTTCGCTTTTTGCCGTTCGCGTTGACCTAAGTGGTCGCTTTTTATAAAGGATCTCCATAATTATGAATTTTAGAATCCTTTGTTGAGATTATTTTAATTATTTAGTGAATACAATTTTTGATTTGCTGTGAAAGAGTTTCTTATTTTTAAATTGGATTTGATTTGGCCGTATTTGGATGATTTGAATTGGATGGATAGTTAGTAAGTAATTATAAAATTTTGGATTTGGATATTTTTAATTTATAATTAGGAGTCCCTTGCTTGCAGAAAAATGAGGCGTATAGGTCATCTCAATATGTTACGGAAAAAGTACGTAACTGGAAAATGTATACATTTACCGGTAAATGTGTACATGTTTCATGCGAGTTGGATGAATATCGAAGTTAATATTTTGAATTATCATTTGAATTTAATTTAAAAAGTATAACTTGTAAAGTCTAATTATATTTTTCCCAACATCCAACATCATATGTACATTGACTATAAGCGTCGGCATAAGTGCACATTTACCGGAATATGTGAACTTTTCATCTTTAAAATCAATTTCTTATTTACTTTCTTCAAAAGCCCATTTTAAAATCCACTTTAAAAATCGTCCAATTAATGACAAAACTTTTAATTTTTATTGAAAGTTTACTCACATTTTCGAATCAACTTTATTTCAAATAAAACTCCAAATTATTTCAAAATTGAGACGCAAATTATAAAATTTTACGGAGACTTCCGCAAATGCGTCCGTCCACTTTGACGGACCTGGCAATAGCAAAGTTGTTAGAAATGTTCGTGCCAACACAAAATTTTTGGCGTGAATAACTATTCAAAATATTTACAAATTTACAAGAAAACAAAATATCAAATTTACAAAATAAATTTCAAAATTAAAGTAGAATAAAAAACAAAGTATTTCGGAACACGACAATATGTAAGTAGACTGCACCGATGGTCAATAAGTAAGGTATTAGTTAAGTTAAGACTTTTAATTTTTATTTTAAACTCTTATTTTTAAGAAAAACTTGAAAAAGAACATATTTACTTTTTTGTATCAATTCCATATAATTTGAGTGTGCTTGATTAATTTTTGACGTTAACAAACCATTGGGACAGTTTCCTATGAAAAAAAAAATGAGAAAATGACTTACGTATTTAATTTAAATGTGGCACGGAGCCATCAGTATCGCGTAACTTTCCAATATTTGGAAAACAAAATAATATGGTTTTCTTTAAGTTAAAAACTTGAAACATAACAATAAAATAACAAAGAGGGGTTTGCTTCCACCTCCAAATATCCAAAAAAGTATAATACTTTTAAACCTCTTAAATTAATTTCCAATTTATTTCAGTCTTATTATGTTTTTTTAAATATTCGTTAGCTTGTGAAAAATGTTTGCATCCAAAAAAACCCCTGTTAACACTCATAGGACTTGGATGAGAAGTTTTTAAAATTAAATGCTTAGATGAATCTATTAGTGTTGACTTAGTTTGAGCTTTGAGACCCCATAACATAAAAACTACATTTTGTCCACGACGGTTTATTAACCGAACTATTGTAGTAGTTATTGTTTCCCATCCGATTTTGGAATGCGATCCCGATCGTTTTGGTTCTGTTGTTAATACTTCATTCAGTAATAAAACACCCTGTTCTGCCCATTTAGTTAAATTTCCACTCTTTGGAATCGTAAAATCTTGAATATCATCATTTAGCTCTATAAAAATATTTTGAAGACTACGAGGAATTTTAATATCGTTTGGAACGGAAAAAGCCAGTCCCATTGCTTGATTTATATTATGATAAGGATTTTGTCCAATTATTACAACTTTAATGTTTTCTAATTTTATACACTTTGTAAAAAAAAAAATTTGGTTTGGTGGTGGAAGGAATTTTATATTATGAAGAGTCTTCTTAAGCCTCTTAAATTCATCGCTTTCTATTTCATCTCTTAAATAATCCAACCAATTGCCATCGATAAAAGTTTCTAATTTGCAGATCTCGCAGTTGTTAGTTCTACAAATTTCAGCTCTTTTTCGTTGCTCTTCTTGATCTCTTGTGTTCATCGCAAAGACCAGAAACTAAAATTCTAGATACTGCATTTTTGTAATCCAGCTAGTACATATTTAGTTTGATAGTAATCTCTAAAATATTCAAAAGTTAATATTTTTTTAATTTGTGGTTGTATTTTACAACCTACAGCTCAAAAGAAGCTACCAGAATACTTTTGTATGAAATAATGTTATGACATTTTGTTTTCACATTTTTCTGAATCTTCATTGATTTTTCCAAAATACTAATAAACTTATAAAAATTACAGTTATGAACCAAAATTAAATAAGGAAAATTATGCGATGTTACATAACAGATTTTTTTAATAAAATATTATTAACTTACATTATTTTCTTAAAATTCGTTTTCTTTTTGGTGAACTGGAAGAACTGGATTGCAATATTAGCAATATAATTTGAATTAATTTATTGTAAAAATAAACTTTAAAAAAAATTTAATTGTTAATTTAATAAAACTGCCGCCATACCACTTCAATAATTTTTCATATCAACAAAATATTACTGCAAAACTAACCAAGTTAATTTGTGTATCTTCTTATAAGAGGATTTTGATTAGATAACGACTTTCAAGAGCAAAATTAGAAATAAGTGCAGCAAAGATAACAATTGCATAAATATATCTATTGCGTAAATGTACATATGTTTTATAAAACAATGCATTTGTGTTTTAAAATAATTTATAAATTAATAACAATAACAAATATAACAAGTTATAATAACAAACTACATATGTAGTAAGTTGGAAAAATTTTGACCCTAGCACCGAAGCGGAATTTCCAATTTTTGGAAATTGGAAATTTGGAATTCCAATTCTGAATTGATAACCAATTTGTTGGATATCCAATGTTGGATAACCACTAAAAACAATACAATTTTTTTTAATGTAAACAGAAGCAAAATTTCTTTCTTAATTTAACATTAATAAAATAATTATATTTAAAATTAAGAAATTTAACAAAATTTAATAAAAACGAATTGATAAATCATAAAATTAAACACTTCAAATTTTAACATTACAATGTGCAATTCTATTTTTACGGAAAAAATATTTTTTTAACTTTACATCATAATTATTTAGTTCGTTCAGAAGCTTAAGTCTCATACAATGCGCGAAACGGGCAAAATACATAAAAATAAATGTTAAATGAAAACATCAGCTTGGCGCGAAAATTTAAAAAATCTGACTTGAACATTATTTTTATTATAATTATAGAAAAGAAAAACTAATTATAGAAAAAATAAAATGATTACTATAGGAATGTAATTTATTGTAAAACTTTATTATTATAGTACAAGCAAATACTATTGTACAAGTAAAACAAATTATTTTTATTATAATAAAATAATAACGAACAAGAAAGTGAGTAATCGCACATTGAAGTAAATTTTATTAGCCGAGTAATTGATTTTTTTTATTTTTATCTTTACAAGATGGGCTCACATTCTAAATTGAACTCTTCATCATCTTCTTCATCTTCCGAAGACAGATAATCTGAACTGTCACTTTCATCTTCGTAATTTACTCTAATAATGAGTTCATCTACATCATCCATAATATATTCCTTTTCTATATATTCTTTTTCTGTGGCTTCTACATGGCGACAAATATTTTGCCAATCTTCTATTGTGACTTTATTAAATTCTTCTTCAGTCAATCTTTGGACATCGTCCATTTTAAATGTGGTATTTCGTGCGGCAACACGATTCTTTACTAACGCCCAAATTTTCTCAATAGGGTTCAATTCTGGGTGATATGGTGGTAACCGTAATACAACGTGGCCATGTTCGGCTAAAAGTTTATCGGCTACATAATTTTTAATACGTGGCTTGTGTAATTTAATTATATTATACAGATCCATTTTTGTATCTCTGATTTGCCATATTATATTTCTTTCTGATAACCATTGCTGCATAGCACCTTTTCTCCATGAAGACGTAGGGCATTTTAAAATACTAACGTTATGATACGAAGCGTTGTCAATAACCAAAACGCTATTTTTTTCTAGATTTGGAATTAATTTTTCATTTAACCATTTCAAATAATTTTTGTGATTCATGTCATCGTGATAATCTCCAGTTTTAAGGCCAGATTTAAATATTAATAAGGCCCTCGTAACAAAACCTCTTGCACCGCCAGCGTGAACAATAATTAATCGTTGTCCTTTAGACACTGGGGTCTTTAAACCGTTAGTACTTCCATCGTCCCAACATTTAGGAACGGTATGTGAACTATGGATGTAAGTTTCATCCGTATAAACAATATTTCTTCCTTCTTCTTTATATTTTATAAGGTTTCTTAAGAACATAACTCGTTTACCTCGAATATCACTTTTTTCAACAAGTATTTGCTTATTACATGGGGATTTTCTCCACCTAAAACCAATCCTATGTACTACAATTCGAAATGATGAAAGCGATCCAGAAAAGCCATGATCTTTTTTCATCGCTTCATACACAGTTTTCATTGTAGGTCGCCTTTTATGTATAGTCGCATAAGAATGAATTATACGCCTAATAACATCTTCTTCAAATTGGCTTGTTGTAGTTTTTGGGGATGGCATTTTAATAGTTTTCCTGGGAGTAGAAAACTTGGCTTGTTGAGGATTTTCAGCTCCTTCCTTCATTATTCTTATAACAGTTTTATAAGAAACTCCAGTTGCAGATGACACTTTTGCATACAAAATATTTCCTTTGCATTTTTCTTTATTCATAATATATTGAATGACATAAATTATTTGTCGTCCTTGACTATGAACTACTTTACGGTTATTCATATTAGTAATGAATTTTAACTGTAAAAAATATTGTTTGTTTAAAAAACGATGTTAAATTAATTTGTTTATGCATTACCTACCACAATAAAATAATAAACGTTTTCTTCAAATAGATGTAAAAAAAGATTTAGTGGTGCACACAGCTGTTTAACCTAAAAATAAAATTTTCGTTTAAAAACGATTTTAAATTAAAATGTTGTTTGTACTAACCTCAGTATAATAAAAATACTCAAATTGCGTTAAAAAGGGTTATTGTTATTTAAATTATCAAATAATGTTAATATCATTTAATAATCAAAAGCACGAAAATAGCGAATCTGTCAAAGCAAAACGTCAACAAAGAACGATATTTTCAGGACTGTATTTATTTTGTTAAAACGAATTTTATCATTTCTGCGCACTATTGTATGGGACATGACCTCCTGAATGATCTCTACATCATAATTTCTACTCAAATCTTTTTAGGTGATCTAAAATCACCTCACCTTCAGTGTTGGGGAACTAAAGTTTTTAAAATGCCAACTAAGTAAATCAGGCGAAAAGCAAACTATTTATGTATTTATTTACAGAAAACTGCGTAGATATTCAAATAATATTAAAACATTTACGAAGCGATTATATGAAATTATGATGAAAATTATAAAACTGTAAAATTAATATGAAAAAATTAAAAATGTGATTGAGAAACTTTGAAAGAAGTCAACAAGTAACATGTTTCGAAATAATGCGCACGAATGGATTAACCAGATGCAGTGTATACAGTGATAATATATAAACAAAGGTGAGATAAATAAAATTTCAACAAAAAATGTTTTTACATTTTTCAATTTCGTCCTACAGTTTCTCAGATACAAATATCAATTTGAATTGTATCGTACTGAAACATTTGTATGTCGCGGTATGTCACGTATCGAAATCGTATAAGAAATCATTTGAACTGATTTTATAGTGAATTGTGTTATAGTAAATTTTAAAGTAAGAAATTTGAAGAACATGGATTTCTTTGGCGCCATATTTTTTTCTTCACAAGTTAACCTCAGCTAGGACGGTATTAATTATTATGCAACCATAACGGGGTGATTTTCGACTTGGAACCCCAAGGGACGGCACCACTTTCCACCGATGGTTGAAAGTTAATCCCCTACCCCAAAATGGTCAACGTAAAGCACTAGCATATTCCACCGATGAAGGTCGGGGTCAGCTTATAGAGAATTAGTAGGAGTACAATGGGGCGATTTAATAAGTTAAAAGCTTACTGTTTGGCATTTAATTTTAAAAACTGCAGAATTATTTTTTATGGTGGATCCGTGTATTGCCATGGTTGTCTTTGTCAAATTCAGTTTTGCCAAAGATTAAACTAATTAAAAATATATCCAATTAGTTCCACATCTTGCCAGATATGTTTAACGCTAGCATGAACAGCCAATTCAAAGTCAACAGTAACCGTTTTCGGTTGAAAAAGTATTTGATTTTGAGCACAAATATCTATTAATGATTGGAGGAAATGCCGGTAAGTTTCCTGAGATTTGTCATGGTACTATTATACATTATACTATACTATTATACTATACTATATACGGTACTATTATACATGGTATAATAGTACCATGAGATTTGTCTTTTAAAAGACAAAACGCCAGTGCTATATAATGTCCATTCGTGTAACCATGAATTGTAAACAGCTGCTTAAAGAACTTGGTGCAATACTCAAAAGTACCATCCATGTATATATTGTCTACAGAGCATAAACACCGTAAGTTAGTAATACACGAAAAAATAATTAAATTATTTTGGCTATCATTAACCATTAAAAAATTTTCATTATTCTCTGTTTCAACGACAATGGAATCTAACGCGGAATGAACGTCCAACATTGAAGTCGGTAAAGGTGGTAGTTCTTTTCGCCTCGCATTATAAATACTTGTAGCAATTGATTTAGCATCCTGGTAAGTAATGTCCACTCGATCAACTTTAGTGGTAGCGATGGCGTTTTCAAGAATGTCCAATGGTCTTTTCGAAAAATCTTCAACAGCTATTTTTTTGGCAACACCGGCAACCGATTGCCGTTTAATTTTTTGCACATCTTCTTCGTGGCTATGTTGCGGATTTTCACTCTCAATTTTCCTCTGTTCTCCGCTTCCTATGGTATAGATATTAGCTGAACATGTTTTGTTGGAACATCGCCACTTAACCCGCCCATCTTGCAATTCTGCCTGCTTGCAAAATTTGAAGTCGTTGCGCACTAATAATATATTTCCGCGCTTACCGTAGATTTCTCGAAGCGCTGCCATAATTTCTGTAGGTGTTGTTTATTCGTATTCTTATAATTTATATTGTATTTCTATGTTTGTTATTTTGTTTATATAGTAAATATATTGTAATTGGTACTAAAAATAATTTTGATCCACCTCAATTGCATCTGCGATATTTAGAACTGGTCTGATTTAGAACGGCTTATAGACTTATAGACTTAACAATTAAAAGATTAAATTTATGACCAGTCTACCTGCCCACGGCAGCGGTGGAATATGCATATGGGATTATAGGAACCCTTGACCATCGGTGGAAAGTAAAATTGCCCACCCCAAGATAACCTTTTGATAGTATTCGACGGTAGTTTGCAATACCCTTTAATTACTAATAGTAACTGTTTCGCCAAAAGTGACTTCCTGTTTAGTTTATCCTCACTTTTTTTGAAGGCGCTATAAATGATTTGTCAGTTCCTTGAAAGCCAATTTTAATAAAAAAATGAAATTTTTAGTTGGCTTGTTTTAATGCAAGTTTTGTTGTTGTAATCTTTGTAGGAAATGCAATCAGAAACTATAATTGATTTTGATAAGTCATTGTAGTTTTGTATCTTATTTTGGAAAGCTGAGAGAGGTTAGATAATATATGTGAATAATTTGCCAAACTAACTAGTTGGCGATGTTATTCTGTAACACCTTTCAGTTTGATACTTTGTAACAACTTATTTGAATGCATTTTACAAAACAGGGAAGCCATTCACCTTTTTAATTTTAAATCCGTAATTTCATTGATTTTTAAAGCTCACGTACCATAAATTTATACATAGACGTACGAGAATGAAGATCAATGTCACACCATGAAATGTTTTTAAACTTATTTTAAATTTATAAATAATTAATTTCTACTGAGTATGTTCAACTTGATTTATTTTTTATACGCTAAATAATATATATTATTTAATAATGCAGTCAACCGTGCTATATTGTGATTAATATTTATCGCGTTATATGAAAGCCTCATTATAACATACCTGGAATTTGCATTGCAAATCACGTTCATTCGTTCCGCCTTATATGGAACCATTACCATCTAATATGGAAACCGCTGAGAAATGTAGCAATTGCAGTTGGTATTTTACCAAAGCGTCAGTTTAATTCAACATGGCGGCTTGTTAGCAACCGTTTATTTAATTAAAGAACAATGTAATTTGTTTAGTTTTGTTTTTTGTCCAAGTGCTGGGATATTTGAATAAAGTACTTTAATTGTGGTAATAACGTAAACCGCAATACAAATGATATATACAAGAACCATTAGTACAGAGGTTTTCATTCGAATTTTGTTGTGCAAAACTGCATTATATCGAATTTCCCGAAAACGTAAGAGCGGAGTCTCGTAAAACTTATATCCGCATAACACTCAATATCTACTGTATATCCACTTCCAGTCCAGATAATGTTTACATTGTACATAGTATATCCAGGGCTTTATCTGTCTCGTATCTATTACATATATAGTACATCAGCCTTATCATATTTAGTATATTTAGCAGTCTAACATATTTATATATCTTTTGGATACAGGATACGGATTTTCCAGAAGATAGGTTTATGTTGTCTGGGATTACTGTATTTTATTTATTTTATTTAAACTTCCTGTTTGGTTGTGGTGTAATAAAGATCTGATAATCAAATAAAGCAACTCCGTATATGTATCAGAGTCAGAGGCGTCCAAAGCAAAAGCTGTTAAATGCAAAGACAATGTACATAATACTACATCTAAATCTTGGTCTGTATGACAAATTGAGCTACCCCAATATTGGGCAAACAAAACATTACTAAATATACTCAATATAAGAAATACTGTATTTTATATTTTTTATTTCAAATACCCATAACAAATGTATTTTGTAATTTTTATTTCAAATATATATTTTCATGTATTTTGCCCAGCCCTGATTACCAAGTCATACATATTCCAAAGTGCGGAAATGATATAATGACAATTTATTGCAGTTATTATATTTGTAAAAATTCAACACTGCACAGTAGCGTAGCAACTTTAATCGTGGCCAGTGTTTATACTCGGCACAAGGACCCCTAAGTTAAAATAGTACTATGTAATTTACTAAAATTGAAAATTCTATTATTTAACCAACCCTTTGAGAAGTGGTTAAATTATATAAATTATTGCTTGCCAATTTGATAATTAAAATTATTATTATTTATTTAGTGAAAAAAACAATAAATGTTGTAAGCTGAAAAATAACCAGCATTTCTTGTGCCTTCTACAAACAGTGATTAAATACCAATAAAACATAAATTTTAAATAATTATTGTAATTGCACTATTCCTGCATTTATTTCAACAAATTTATTTATTTCAAATTATTTTTCATTACATGTTTTGTTAATAAATAATTATTAAATTAAAAACTAACAAAGCGACTATTTCCAAAATGATTTTAAAGCGAGAAACTCAATTTTTCTAACATCTTGTTAAAGTTTTACTTTTGCTGGTTAAGTATCGCTACTTTTATTTGTACATCCAAGGCGCCGTACAAACGATGGAAACTTTTGCCCAACAGTTAATAGATTTAATTAACGTGTGACCAAAAAGACAATTAAAAATTAAAATACATTGCAAGAACTTCATGCTGCTTCAAGTTAAAAGACAAATTGGTTTAATCATATTTATTGCAATCCTATTAAATATTTAATTTTCAAAATCAAAATATGGTATGGTCACGCGGCGGGGGCCCTTTTTTTGTTATATTTTAACGCATTACCATTAATATTAGTTAATATTAATAATTTAATTTTAATATTATTTATAAATACATAATGGACATATTATATATTATGTATTAAACCCGGCGGTTCTTAAGACCATATTTACTGGACACCCGTAACACCGTGTTGTTACGCCGCTGACACTACAAATTATATTTAAAATTTGTGCGTGTTCATAAAGTAAATGTACTAATTCTGTATTTAATGTATACGTTGTTAGGATTAGAATCATTCGCCCTAGTAGATTGCTAAAACCTCTGCAAGAATAAACTTTTATTATATTTAAGTAATTTGCTCGATGAACTAAATGAACGAAATAAAAGCAAGCTTTTCAATAATAAACTATTTTAATGTCCCAAAAATGTATTTAAAACAAAATACAAGCTCGATAGAATACTATAATCGTCACATATACGCACGTATGTAAGTGACGAAAGTATGATTTCAAATTTCATATTCGTATATTGGGTAATCATGAATTAAATTGGAAATTTGAATTGCTATGAATTTTAATTATCGAGGTTGCAGTGTTCCATAACAAATTCTATAATGAGGTTAGGATAATAGGACAAAAGTAAAATTCTTCTCTTTTATATTGTAGAAAATTTACCTCAAATCAAAGGAACATTAAACTCGTGTTTGATAACGTAACCGTAGTAGTAGTTTCTACACACTCGCAAATCCTCGACCAGGAAACCATTGATGTGAGATAATGCACGGATAACGAAGCAAATGTACGGCAGGATGCACAGAATTTTACGAGAAGAATTAAAATTTACACGGATGGTGTGAGAGATTTAAGTGGGTATTGATAATTTCATTATAAGCACCCATTTAAAATGTGACAAGGGCTCAAAATTAATAACCTAAATTTCTCAATTTTTTATTAAATTAGTAATTTTTCAAAGTTTTTCAGAAAAAAACACACTAAATTTTAAATTTGTTTAAAATGAAACTTCGAACAGTAGTAAGGGAGTTTTAAACTTTCTGCTACTAATAATATTTTTTCTTTTTTAAATTAAATTAAAGTATTTTTAGTTTTCACTAATAAAAACTAATGCTTGTTAAATTTGTTATAGAAGGTAAGCATTAAGTTTTGTGTCAAGGTACACTTTGTAGGTATTTATTTAAGTTCAATCAATTATTGATTTCATATGCTAAAAAAAATTATATTCTAGCATTTACATACATATCATTCTATTCTATTTAATGTCTATTAATTTATATTATCTATACATATTATTATTAATTTATAGATAACGATTACAGCTTACTGGTCGTAATGACTAGCGATATGATCATTTGTAAGTTTTTTTTGCGTATAATTTTGTATATTTAGCAAATCGCGAAGTAAAATTTTTGTTTTTGCAACAATTTGAAACTGAAATTTGTTTAAAAATTTTTGGATAAAATTAACTTGCGCATGCGTGTGACAATTTCAAAACCGTTAACAACTAGTACAAAAACTAATATAATATTTCAAGAAAGAGTTTGAACTGTGTAAAATAAAAATTATTGATAGTTTGCGTTTTTTGTATCTATTGCATTTAATTTTAATCAAAGTCAGTCAACTATTGTCTGGCGAGGAAATCTTTATTCCATCTGATAAACGTGACACTGGCATTTCTGTGTTTAAATAATTATGGTCCAGTGCCATCTTGAGATATTGCAAAATCATTATCAGTGTACAGGTAAATTTTAACAGAGAGTCGATTAACACCCAAAAATGTTAAAAAAATTATTGTTTGCAAAATTGATTGGCATCTTAAAGAATAAAAAATATAAATGTATTTTTGTTTATTTTTTTATTTTTAAAGCTAATTATTAATTATTAGCACCATTCAAGATTTTTATGTATATTGCCAATTTTTTCGTATAATTTAGTGCTTATTTTATTTTTAGAGCATTTTTTTTAAAAGCATATTTACGTGCATATTTCAAGTTTTTTAATGTCTAAACACATTATCATGATGGCAATCGTTAACCCAGAGGAACCGAAGAATTTACATAGATTATTTTAGTGTTAACAATTGATCGCGCTAACTACTTAACCACTGACCGGCTTTGTGTTTATGTTTTGTAAAAATTTTCAGTAGAGATTAAATCATTGTATTGCCATTTAAAGAAATTGACATGATTGTATATTTTCAATTTGTAAGGATACAATACCGAAGTCAAAAAGTTAAATTTCTTTGAAATAAAAATTATATTTGATTATGACAAATCTGAAAAATTTATTTTCTCAACTTTTCAGTGATATGTAACTTATACATATTATACTAAGTTTAACTATAAACTATAGAGTTTATAAACCATAAGAATAAAACTATAAAGAATTTTAGCTTTTAACACAGTACGTCGCGGTATGTTTTATAAATATTTTATTAAAAGGAAACTACGTTTTAGAATAAATAAATAATAAATTATTTTCTTAAGTAGTTACGCGTCAACCTTATAATATATACCTATATATTCATTGGCATAAATAAATAGTTTCTAGTTAAATAATGAGAATAATAATATACTCTTATATTGATTATATTATATTTATGATGACAAAAATAAAGTTTAAGCACAGCTACTACCTAACAAACGAATTTATTACCAGAAAATTATTAAAACTCCGGATAAGCCAATTGATTTTATTTTCAATTTTCTATCTTTGTCTGAAAACCTTCTCTCTTCTAGATCAGGAAAAATCTTAACTTTATTTTTATTAAATATGTTACTATTTTAATGTTTCACCGAAACATTATCCGGGCACCGGCGGATACTAGGCCACTTTTTGGCTATATTTAAAAATAATTAAACAATTATGTATGATAATAATTTCTCCATATATGAAACATACAGTTTTTTTTAACAGAATGTTCAAATTGCACTACAATCAGGTTTTACTGTATTCACTCATATTATACTCACTGACTCAGTTAGTACGTAGACGTAAGTTGTATTCTTTTCACCTATTTTAAGTGAGATTTTACTGAGATACTCAGGTACTCAGTTAAATGGGTGTTCTTTTTACCGTTTTAACAAATGTGCTGTGCCGTGCCGAACTGAGTAAATCACCTCCCACCCTAACCTAACTGATCTTGCTTTTTCGAAGTGTTCCAACTGAGTACGAACTGAGCTAAATTGGGAAAAAGCCTGGATTGGTCGGTTTAAAAAGGTTAACGCCTCATTTGTTTTTGTGGAGGTTATGGTTATAGTAAACTTTGTCACGTTTATGTTATGTTGAGGTTAAGTTGATTTGGTTGGTAAATAATTTTTGTATCATGGTTGGTGGTGTACTTTCGTTGTTCTTTTCACCTTATGTTTTTCTCACTTTGACTCAGTTAATACCTGTTCGGCTCAGCTCACTTCGTCTCAATTGTGTACCTGAGATGGAAATAAAATAGGTGAAAAGAATACAGCTGTAGCCATATATTACCTATGTATAATAGTATACTGTCGTGTTCCAATATACTCTTTTGAGTTTTTGAAAAACTTGGCAAAACTTTTTTTTATAAGTTACAATTTTGAATAATCTTAATGAAATATTTTGGTTTAATTAATTTTGAAATTTGATTTTATTTGTTTATGAAGTTTTAAATGTCATTGACTAAAATTAATTTTAATTTTGGATTTTGAATTTTCAAATTGATTTGCTTTAAAATTTTGAATATTTGTGTTACAGAACTTTGATTTTGAAATTGATTTTATTTATTAATTTGAATTTTGATATTCATTATTTTGAAAATTTAAAACTGTTTAGTAAATAATTTTAAAAAGTTTTAAATAATTAAAATTTTGTTGATTTTTGAATATACAATTCCAGATTGGCAACAATTTTATGCAGAACGAGGCCATTGCCATTATGCAGTGACCAAGAATGGCTGTGTTTTACGGGAATTCAGAAGTATTTTGCGTCTATTTTGATACAATTTGGACATTGTACACAAGTTTATTTTAATGATAGGAAATTGGTATAATAGAATTAAAATTTTGGTAAAGCAGACATGAAATTGAATGAATAATAAAATAAAAATTAGATTAAAAGATTAAATAAGAGCCTCGTGCTATTAAAAATGTACGTCCTGCTAGCGAATTAAAATTTTATGCACACATTTTTAATTTTAAAAATAAAATGAGTTACGGGTCACAACAATACCTACATTAGAATTACGTACAAAACTCATTCTTTCATTCACTCCCTCGGTTATCTTTAACCAACCAAAGAATAAATATTCTGGTTGGTTCATTTTTTTACAAACTTAAATAAATATATATGGCAACCGATCGTGTTGTACACCAATTAAATTCCACTCTATCTACACATCAAGAGGTTGACGCGGCCGATATATAACTAATAAATATTTAGAATACACTGCATATAAAATTCTGTATCTCTCTATCCTCTGTAACGAGTTGCACATCAGTCAAGTTCCATTCCAATTACAAATTAATTAAACAAATTGATATTCCTAAAATTGAATTTTCTCCTTACTTTCTGGCGTTGCAAAGCTCAAGAAGCACAATAATCACTTATTTTCTGTTTCAGTCGCAAGTCAATATTATTTACGATGTCAGACGCATTTAGTATTCAGTATGGTTTATGACGTAAGCGTTTTATTTTCTCATTAAACCTAAGAATTACCAAAGAGTCTGGTAAGAAACATGACTGTCCGCTGTATACAGGTTTAATTTGTGCTACAAGTAGCCTGAAAAATATCCGAAAAATTATATTGCATAGACATAATTATGACAACTTTTAATGGTAATATCAAATAAGAAATGTTTCAAATGAAGTTTCTCTTATTTTTAGTTTTTCGAAAGTATTTTTGTTAAAAGCGTTATTGGGACGTTGTCAAGCAGGCGTATCTCTCGGTATCTTAGTAGACTTTGATTTTTTCTTGATTTTTTTTATTTCAGAAATTGTTATGCTTGTTTTAAATTGATCAGAAATATTTTCAGTTTAAATAATTTGGTGACCCGACGAATGATCCCGACTCAAATGATCCCGGTGTCAAATGATCCCCCCCAATCAAATTTTCCCCGTGCAAATGATCCCCATAATAAATGATCTCCAATGAAATGGTTCGTGTGCAAGTGAACGCAACCACAAAAGATCTTAACCCTAATAAAGAAAATAAAGAAAAAAAAATAAAGATTAACCCTAATAATTTCAACGACAAATGATCCGATTATCAAATGATTTTCAAAATTAATAATACTTCTTTTTTTGAACTTTTATTATTATTTATGTTTTTTAAGATGGATGTATGTACGTAAGAAGAATCCGTCTTTCTAAATCTGTAATTATTGAGTTGGAGTTCATCTATATGTTATGGAGATCATGTGTTGTAGAGATTATTTGCGCCGGGATCATTTGCTTGGGGATCATTTGTTATGAGAATTATGTGCTGTGGGGGATCATTTGTCGTAGAATCAATATTTTTATATTTCCATACAACATTAAGAAGTACTTAACTTTTTGAGAAATTATTGCGTTTGTCTTGATGTACTTTGTTCTGCATTTCTTATGGCAGGTCTAGAATATTGTTATCAATATATAACAATATCAATATGTACGAAATAGTATTACCTAACCATAATAAATGTCAATATTGTTATCAAATATTCAAACAACTCGTTTGGTCATAACAAGTGTCTATGACAAATAATTTTAAGTTAATATTAAATTATCACTAATGGTAATAATATAATAATTAAACTTGTCTTTGCTTGGACCGTGGACCTAAAAACGTGGACCTTAAATAAGACGGACTGCGAGAAGATAGAGCCATGGGAGCGAAAAATACTTCGACGAATATATGGCGGGCGTCGAATAGATGGCGAATGGCGACGGTTAACAAATGAAGAAGTTATGAATAGGTACAGAGATGTGAAAATCACCAAAATAATCAAGTCGCAGAGAATTAAATAGATGGTTGGGCCACGTAGAAAGACTCCCGAAAGAAAGAATGACTCGGAAAATGTTAAAGCAAAGTGCGATAGGCACCCGAAGAAGAGGAAGGCCAAGAAAAAGATAGTTGGATGCGGTCGAGAATGACCTGAGGGAGATAGGAGTGGACAATTGGAGAAACCTGGCGGGAGATAGGAAGAAATGGAAAAAGATAGTTCAAGCCATGGGCCTACGAGGCCTGTAAAGAGCTCATATATAGGTATATATTGCTTCAACTTGTCTTAACTAATATTTAAAAAAAACATTTACCAAATTTACAATTATTACAATAATAATTATTCAAGTGGGAATTTTTTTCTCATAATTTCTCTAATTTTTTCTTTGAACTTCTTTTCAGAATTCCAAGTTAATTCTTTTTTAATTTCAGTGTACATATTAATTAAAACTAAAAACTACTCTTTTACAACTACATACACAACTACTGATCTAGAAAGTTAAACTTGAACTTATAAATTTATTTATAATTTGCAAATATACATTTTAGATAATATTACTTCTCTTATTTATTAGAAAAAATAATGTCATAACATAGAGCAAAGCTGTGTAAAATGCAGAATTATTACTGTTGCTAATGTTAATGACAAAATATGTATAATGACTTGACAAAAAATGTACTTCCATTTTTTTAACACTTTTTATGTATTAATTTATTATTAATTTATTAAAAAAATTATTATTATAATTATTACTGTTTGAATTTCTTATAAATTTGTTTAATTTGAATAATTTTTCAAAAGTCGATAAAATAATATATTGTCGTGTTCCAAAATCTTTTTTTTTTTTTATTTTAAAATTTTAATTTTGCTTTATTTGTTTAAAAATTTAAATTTAATATTATGCAAATATTTATTGTTTGCGAAAATAATTTATGTTATGGAGTTAATAGAATTGTTTATAACTTGCTTTTTGCCGTGGTGGTTGTACAAAGCCATAAGTCGCATATTTTGTGTTTAAGTTTTAACATATTTGAAAGTTTGTGCAAATAAATAAATTGATTTGATTTAAGTGCAATTTTAATTAATCAATTGGATTGATTTGACGAGTTTGGAGGGTTTTGTAAGTTTTGAAGATTTTTGGATAGTTTTTATGAATTTAATTTATTGATTCGATAATAAATTAGTAATGGTAATATGAAGATACGAAATTTCATTTGGATTGAAAATATAAAACTACATTGAATTAAAAATTTAAAAGCAAAAATTGAAAGAAAAATGAAATAAAACGATGTGACAACATGTGACTGTGACATGTGACATGTACAAATGAATAATATGGGAATTATTTTAAAAAATTTATCAATTAACTCAGATAGCGCAATAACGTAATAGCGCAAGCGGATGTATTATGTACGTACCGGAATGTAAGTTGCACGTACTGCTTATGTACCCAGTACGAACATTATGTAAAAGATTTTACGAACATGGTGCAAACATAATATGTACCTGGTACGATCGACGACGTACAACGTACGAACGAGTACGTACCGCGTACTAGCGAGGACGTGCCACGTTCGTACAAGATGCGTACATTATTATAGATATGTACACATTAATAATTAATAAATTTTTAATTAAAATAAATAATTTAAAAATATTTAATAATAGTTAAAAAAATTAATTTTTGTAATTATTTAGAAATTCCATGTTTAAATCGTTGACTTAAGCCAATTGCCCTTTTTATATTTATTCAGATAAACATTTATTAAAATTTGTACTAGAAATTTTAATTATTTATAATTTACGATTTGCTCCAGCCACTGGTTGCTCTGGTTAATTGGTTCACTTCTTCATTCCTGGTTATTTTAATCTGAAAGCACTTCTGAAATATCTGAAATTTAACATTAATTAATTACCTAAAACTATTAATTACGTATTTATAATTTAGCGTATTCCTGGTCTACCTCATTGAAGGAACAGATACAAATATTGTTGTCGTCGTTAAGCATAGAAGATAATCATTTATCTTCGGAAACGGCCGGGGATCGATCGTCTGGGGATCAATCGTCCGCTGGATCCGTCCGGAAAACCGTCGGGAAAATGACGTCATTGTTCAATACAGAGTGAGTGATCATGAAACTACTCTTTCTAAATGTGCGTGTCCCGCCAGCAAACAAATTTGCAATTCGAAATGTCATTGATCACTCTCATGCCAGAATAAAAATGATTAATTTAAAAAATTAAATTAAATTATTTTTTTATCGTAATTAAAAATTAAATACACTATATAAGTCCAGATTTTAGGGTAGATCCGAGATTTGCCGTGGTTGCATTTGTCAAAACCGACCCTCCGCACCGTTCCCCACCGCTCCGGGCCGTTTTTTTTGTTTGACATCTTAAAAAATGTATAGTTGATATAGACTCCCCTTAAAATAACCATTTGTCAAGTTTAAAAATTTTGTGTGTTTTTACAACGAATGAATTTTTCTAATCAGGAAATACTAAACAAAAGAAACCCCAGGGGGGGGGGGAGTTCGGACCTCCAAAATCACCTCTTTATATACGACCCTGTTATATACTTGGGTCCCGGGTACCCATGTAAATCTGTTAACGAATTAAAACATGCTCAATATAAGCTATATTAACAAAAATAACAAATAACCTAACTCGATTTAAGGTGGATCCAATTTTATTTACAATCAAATCAAATTTACTTAAAATTTTTCTTTGCTTTAAAAGTTGTTCAAAAATTTATCATTATTATTATAATAATCAATTTAGCGGTAGAAATTACGTTTTGATACAGTTCTTCGAGTTTAAAATTTTCAGCTTATTAATTTAACAAATGCAACTGAAAACAGCACAATATAGGATAAGTTATAAGATCCCACCTATTGTTTTGTAAATTAATAATATATTTTGCAATTTAAAAATAACTTTTAAGACAGTAGGTGCATTTTTAAATAACTTCCAAAACACTCGGTCAAATTACAAAACTGATATCTTCAAAGGTTTCGTATTTTGATTGTTTCCAAATGTATTTAATAGTATTTAAAGGGCACTTTACACGAGGGGATCTTTTCATGCGATCGATCGCCGCAACTTGTTGCAGGGATTTTTTGCCATGCGTAAAGTTGCTGCGACTTATCGCATGGTCACTTTACACGAGGCATTTATTTATAGGTGACTCTGTCATAAATGACGTATTTGCTGTAATACCAACCTACGGTTTCAACTTGAAAAATTACTGTAGACTATGATAATATAGAGGTTAATATTATAAATATAATTATATTATAAACTGAATATAATTCTGGAAAGCATTCATAGCATCGTATGAATGTTTCCAATGCATATTTGCTCCATGTAAATTCTTCATTCATCTTTGGTGCCATGATAGCTAGTTGAATTGAAACTTAATGTATATAAAAATAATACTTCAAAAATAAAACAAAATTTACCTTACTTTATAAATTATATATAACAAATTTGAAAAATAAACACGAAGTTGTACGTAAACAAATTGTCAAATGAAACAATGTTGTAGTTTTTATGAATTTTTTTTTTAAATTTTAAGTTGGTACTACAAAATCGCATGAAAAAATCGCATGGAATTAGAACAAGTTCTAATTCAAAACATCGCACGTGCGCAAAGTTGCAGGGACTAATCGCCTGAGCGATTTTGTATTACACGAGGCGATAAGTTGATGCGACAAGTTGCGGCGATAGATCGCATGAAAAAATCCCCTCGTGTAAGGTGCCCTTAATAGCAACTGTAGTATTTAATACTCTACCTTTATATATCTATAATTGCCATGTAAATTCGTAATAAACGTTGATTGTTACTTTTATCCATTGCTTTTATCACACTTTGTACAATATGTACATAATATAAAGATTAATTTTTTTAACGATAATATTTTGTGATATCGCAAAGATTAACGATAGAAATTTTAACGCGACATACTAGATATTTAGTTAAAAAATATGCATAATAAATTTCACAAGGTAAATTTGTCAAGAACTCGAGAAAAACCCGTGTAAAGATAAATTACGAAATCATTAATCTATATTTTTATATTAGATGTATTTTTTAAAGCTATTCAATTACGAGTATTTACTTAATGATAAGCAAATGTTATGCAACTGGATAGAATATCATGGTTTCTATTTGTTTCAGAATTTTATTTTATTATAACATGCTGCCGTCATTTAAATGGGTTTACATTGTGTTAAACCAACAATAAAGTTTTTTGCTTAGCAAAATAAGAGTACGACTAGTGGGCGATTGTAAGTTCCACCGATCGGTCAAATCCTTTTTAATCCAACATGCAAGTTCCACCGGTCGATTTTGGGTCACTCTTATCCCACATGTAAGTTTCACCGATGGCCAGTTATGACAAGGCGATCAAGGGTTTTATTAATCTTGTAAAACTTTTTAAGCTTTCATTGTGTTGTGCGAGTCGAATTTCATTTAACCTTTATGTGACTGAGAAAAAAACCCTTTTTAATGGCGGCATGGGTACCGGGGTACCTTCACACATTACATGCACACATCCGCGCCTATGAAAAATTTATAATTATCTACGATAGTAGTAAGACGAAATTTCTAAAAATATGAATGCTTAAAACTGCAAAAGGTACCCGGGTACCTATCCAGTCACATAAAGGTTAAGTTATACAAAAATCTTGAGATTTACGATGCAATTTGACTTGGTTCGAAACAAACTATTTAGATAATGTCAGTGTTTTTCAACCTGTGGGTCGCAACCCCCAGGGGAGTCGCAGTCGCAAGCCAGGAATAATATAAAACAGAAATTTTTTAATAAAGGCTGTGCCTGTTTATTCTTTATAAATTTGTCGAATCGTAGTTCTATTGCTATCGTTAATTATCGGCGATCTGACAACGGGGCGAAAATTACCGGATTTCAGATCTAGATTTCGCCTAGGTTTCCAAAAGTTGTTCTCGACCATTAAAATGCACTTATTTAAATTGCAACAATATCAATGACTTTGAAACAATTATTTAAAGAAGGTTAACGTATTATGTACAACTGATTGCTCTTTTACCTTTAATTTGTTGCTTTTCTCTGAAGTTGCCACTTCATAATATGTATTTCATTAATTTTTATTGCTTTTAAATCTTGCTAATATTTAAAATATGCCTAAATATTTTTTAACTATTTTTGAAAGAAATTTAAATAAAAGACTACTTTAATTAGAGTTAAATGTGGAAACTCTTAATTAAAACAAAAAAAAATGTTGTTTTTAGTCACCGTACTAAACATCCAATTACACATTAATTTAAGTTAAGCAATGTAAAACTAAAAGTACGGCAAATCTTTAAAAAGTAAAAAAACCTCTAGAAATAAAAAAGATATTTTAGATACATCAATTTTAACGACGCTTTTTCACGCTGGTACCGCGCCCTTTAACTAACGAAAATTGCAACGTTTTCAGATCAGACCTTGACCGAATTAAACTTAATAATAAGGAAAAAATTTATCTTACAAATAATTAATTAGTTGAATGGTTTAATAGTTATTAGTGACACATAACTTTCAAAACAGTAATATTTATAATATTACTGATTATAATTACCAGATAGGCACATTATACATACATATATGACAAATTGCATGTCCAAAGAAATTAAGTACACGTATTTTCGAAATAGTCTATGTTATTAAGTATGTATATTACAGTTGCCAAACCTATTATCTGCGTAATAATTTGGTTACAATTTGTTAAGTTCGATTAAATTGAACGAATTCCTGATACCTAAGTGTCGTGAGAATATGTTATTATGTAATTTTTTAACGTTTTTTTTTTAATGTTAAAATAACCTATTTTTAACTTATCTAATTTTTCTATGAATATTCATTACCTAAATATTTTAAAGTTTAGTTGATCGCAGTTTCTCATTATAATACTATAATTATTACTTAAACGTAAATTGCATGATTTAACGCTAACTCAAAAAAAACTATTTAGTAACTTCAAGTTCAGTTAATTTATTCCAAATTCTGGTCTAAATTTAGTTTTGCAAAAATAAACTTGTAATGCACATTTTTAGTTTTTCATTATCGTCTCATCAGTCATATATACAAAAGTTTATAAATATTTTATCACAACAATTATTGCATTCCAAAGAACTTCATTTAAAAAGTGTTTTGAAATTTTTTCTACAAAAATATTAAAAAATAATAATAATTAAATAAGATACAGCCGATGTTCGACAATCTTATTTGTACAAAGGATTTTTAATTCTGCAAAATATTTCATGAACTAAGCTACAAATGTATTTCATATTTTGTGTAGAGTAAACGCTACAGTTATTAAACAGTTCAGAAAATTTTGCGAGAAATAATTTATAAATTTCACATTTTTTATCATATTTTCATGAAAAGAAAAGAAAATGTAGGTACATTAATTTTCATTTGCCCTATGTGATGCATAATAGTATATTATTTAAAGATAATAATAAATAATAATATATATTATGTAAATATGCTCAAAAAACTACAGTTATGGGACTGTTAATTGTCTATTAAAACTAAATTGTTTTTTGTTTCTAAATCTGGTATAATGCATTACTGATTCAGAAAAGGAATTAAAAATTTATTACTACTACACTATACAGGTTATAAGCCATAAACTATAATACTAAAAAAGCTAATAAACTAATAAATTTTTTAATGAATTTGAGATAAATTCATATCAATAAATTAAAATTTTTTTGACTGAAAAAACAGTGTTTTAAAAGACCTTTAATTTGAGGTATCACAAACGTTATGGATGGAGCTATTTAACCCATTAAGTACCAGTGTCCTGTTTTGAGGACAATTAATAGGAATAATAATGTTCTTTAAAAAAGATTTAATTGTTGAAGAACATTGTTATTCCTATTGTCTTCAAAATAGGACACTGGTACTTAATGGATTAATTATTTTACATTTGAATAAATAAGAGTAAGCCATGGTAGCAAATTTTAACACAATTTTGAGTATCACGAATGGCAATTTCCAGTTTGCCTTTTGCAGCGTTTATCCTATTGTTAGACATGAAAATATTGTCTTTACAGAGACTTTTTCATTCAATACGTACCTACTTTATATTTTATGAACCAAAAATATCATTTACATGTTCAGGAAAATCCTTTTAATTTTAAACAGCTGTCATTTTGTTATAATTCAATTGTTCGGAAAATGGCTCTCAATTATGTCTCTATTAACAACATAACTCATATTAATACTCAATTCGTGTACTTCTTCATCACCCTATTTACTAAATATTATAAAATATGCTAAGTTGGTAATTATAACTTTGCAGATCTTAGTTTGCCATAAATTATACTGCAATAGAAGTTTAATCAGAAACCTGCATTCAAATTTTCATTATCTTAATTTTGTGCTAATAATTTTGTTTCACAATAACTTTAATTAATTATTGATTAGTTGAACATTGCTAATTTTCTAGGTTAATTTGTATATATATATATATTCGGCATTGCATTAGAATATAAGGATACTCTTACTTAGAAGCGATTTTAAAGTTAGTCAAATTTATGCAATCTAATCTGTATATTAGTACTAATAAATAATACCTTTTTAAGCAAGTCAATAAAAACGAATTGGTACACATATCACAACAACGTTAACCGATAATTATGAAAAAGGGATCTGTCACCAATGAAAGAAAAAAAATAATAAAAAACATGGTCACCCGGATGCTTCACAATTAAAACACAAAAGCTCCATAGCTTATATTTCTTAAATTATAGTTCATAGTCACTGCAAGTTATTGGTGGGAAATGTCAATTTTCAGACTCAAAGAATTTTTAAATTAACAATAACTCGAGAACGGCGCTAGATATTCAAAAACCGAGCAAAAGGTTCTCCCTCATCGGTTGACACTCAAGCCCCCGTAAATTATTGATAGGAAGGTAAATGTAAATCACATTATAATAAATTGACAACAAACATTTTCCGAAATGGCATTTCTATATCCACACTAATGTTCTCAAACGCAAATGAAAGATGATGCTGATCGAAACTCTTTCTACAGCAGACAGTTCCAGCCTCTCATTCTCGTGTGCAAAGACAACCATCCACAGGTTCTACATAAGAAAACCAAATACAGAAGCTTGAATTGAGTCAATCCAATCACAAATCAATGATCATTTATTAGTACCGCTAGTCCAGGCGACGGCTAGCTTACGCGGAGACGAACGAGAATAATTTTATAATAAAAACAAAACAAAAAATGATTTCGAATTTTCGGTATCTCTTATAGTTACCGATTTTCCCATAAGCGGAGTCGAAATTAAGCCACCCTGTATAGGATGAAATACACAAACTGTACCTTAACAAAATTTAAAAATAGTGTGTTACCAACATTTACTTATTTAGTCACCTCAGCTTCGCCGTCTCGTGATAAGTACAGTTAATTAACGTTTTACTATAAGTACCCATACATCACCTATTAATAACTTTCTCTATAAATTTTATATTATTAATTCTGTTTATAAACCACATAATAGTCTCAAAATAATAAATTAATTTACTAATAAATTCGAATTTCAATAATTAAAGTGTTTAAATCCTCAAACAGATAATCAAATATATCAAATTAAAGTAAGTAACAATCGAGGTTACACAGTATAATCCACCAAAGCGGAGTAGGTGTGCAATAAAGTGATTAATGATATTCATATTTTTATTTGTTCAAGGTAATACAAGTATAAGAAAATTACTTATACGATCTTACATACAAATATAAAAAAAATCACTTAACGAGATTAATGTAATTTATTAGTGTAAATCAAAAGCTATGTAGGGAGTAAACTGTTTCTGTAATTTTATTTGCATTACTTTATTATTTATAAATCAAATCTTAAAAATAGTGTTAAGTCTTATATTATATTCTCTGCATCGGCATTTAGCGGTTACGAGCAAGCTCACGGAAAATTCTAGTCCAGTGGGGAAATATGCATAGGAATACGGTCCTAGCGCATGGCATTCCAAATGGCATTAGCTGCATCCCTACTGCGTCGGATTTCGTCAAACGGCAAAGCTATGCGGAAAAGCCAATTAAATGTATACTAAATACCGAATGGCAAGTCAATCAGTTTACCAATTCATGACGGTAAATGTAAAAGAAAAACTATACTGAATTAGTTTTATCATGAAACATTTGACGGGGCTCTCATACGTACCGATATAAAAAATTATTAATCTATCAATTTGTACTATTTGTATGCGATTATTTAGGTGAAAAAGTGATTATTCTTGAAATAATCTTCTAAGATTTAATAGTTTGGAACCGACATTAAAATAGAATAGATTTAAATAATTTTAAATTATCACAAAGGTTAAGTATAATTACTATTTTATTAAGATGTGTTGCAAAATTTTAATCAAAGATTAAAATTTAACTCAGCTTATCGATAAAAATTAATATGATGTAAACATAAAAATAAATAAATCTAAAAATTATTTGAAGATATCTACATGTTTATTGCATCTTTTGGAATTCACAAATGTAATTATGGATATAAACTAAATTGATATGAAATCGATAGTAGGTTGGCAAGATTATATTTACCGCGGCAGACCTTTGGTAAGTTGTACCGCGGGAAACTTGCTTTCTTTTTGTACCGTATCGCGTTTTAACGCGATATAGTGTCTTATATCTCGAACATTAGTTTCGGCACTGTATATTTTTTAAATAAATTTAAATATTTATTAATGTCTCTATATTATACATACATATAATATTTCAAACTTAATATTTTAGTAAAAATTTATTTTATTTACAGACATTTTACACAGTGGGAACGCGGCTTTAATTTTGAAATTTTATAAAGTTTAATAGCATTGCGTGTATTATTCGTTGAAGGTGATAGTTCTCGCACTTTAAGTTTGTTTAATTCATTAAATCATGTAAATTTATCTTATTTACTAGTTGGATTATTATTTTTTGTTAATTACATTTTTCTTTAAAGAAAAACAAGAAACATTAGTATAAGTGTTAGGAAATGTCTTGGATCTGATTTTTGCTAAAATTTTGCATTTATTTACAATAATTTCTCTTCCTTTTGCACGATCTCCTAATATGCTATATCAGCTATACTCTAAGTGTGTTCCGCGGAACCCTAGGGTTCCGCGATACCCCTGTAGGGGTTCCGCAAGAATTTAGAAAAAAATATCAAAACACCTCTCTCTGGTCGAACGTTTTGACTCCGCCCGCCTATTAAAGGCTATTTGAACTTAGAGCGGAGTTACAAATGTTTCTTTCAGATACTTCTTTTAAGTATCTATATTATCTTAAAGTGATTTTTTCCGTATCCCAAATTTTCCGACTGGGCTCTTCAGGAAAAAAGCTTTATAATTTATCGGCTAACTTTGAAATTTCTTCAACTGTACAATGGAAAAATAAACCTTATTGATAACTTGACTTAAAATAATAATATTTTATCACTTACGGAAATACAAATTTCTTTTATTCACAAAATCAACTCTTAATCAATACCAATAAAAAAGAAAAAAGTCTCAGGCTTCGTTTTTCCCCACCTCTCTTACAATGCCAACCTGATGACATGACGGCGGGAAAGCGGTAAAATTTAAAACAATAATTACAAATACAAAAACAAATTAATATTTTTACAAATATATAAAGTTTTAAATTTTTGACTTCGACGTTTTTGTTTTCGACGTTTTGACGTACTACCAAAATACCACACAACACATCTGCTCCTCTGTTTTTTTTTACGCAACTGTTAAAAGACAGGTTTTTTGAATATTAAAACCATTTCAAGTTGTGATCCAAAATCTGCAAAAAGCACTTTTATCTTATGGCTTTCCAGAAATTTATTTTCTCAAGAGCTAGATATTTGTTCAGACATTCATCAATAATTAAGACGGCAAATCCACTTACATTTGAGAATAATTGTACTGGTGCTAAAACTGCCGGTCCACCCTTGTTGTATATCGTCAATTATTTTTGTAATTATTGTAATTAAATTTTCATATTTTCTCCTGCTCTTCATTCTCTTGTATTTTGTGCTCATCATTTTTCCTTACTTCTGGTTCATTGTATCAAAATTAAAATTTTTGTTTTTCTGTATTCTGTCCCCATCAATATAAACATTTTCTGTCTTATGATTATCAAAATATTCGTTTACATCTTCTTGGTTGTTTTTATCTACAATTATTTCTTTGTTTTTCAATTCAAACTCAACTTCATTCACCTCCAATTCCTTCCACCAATATCTGAATTATTTTTAATTTTTTTTTTCAGATTTTCCTACATTGTTTCAAATTTGTTATCTAACTTTTCTTAAAATTGTTTATTTTCTAAAAGTCGTTCCTTAATGTCTTCAAATTTTCCTAATATTTTCTTTTTAAAAAAGTAATTTTTGAATAATCCTCGTAATGAAATTCTCCGGATCTTATTGTATTTTCATAATTTTTATTGCCATTTCATTGGAATTGTATGGGTTGCGGTTGGGGTAAAATAATTTTTATCAATATCTCAATTCCAATAATTATCACCGGGTCAAAAGTAAGTCCTGTTTAGGTCGCTTTTAAAAAATCGACGCGGGTTGGGCGCCAAGTTGGTGTGTTAATTTCTATATGTCCTAAACCTTTTGACTGGGCTCTACAATAAAATAATTACACAAATTTTTAAAAAGTTGGGCCCCAGATAAGTTTGAAAAAAATCAAAATTTAAATTTTACTTTAATCTTAATACATAAAATCCCAGCGCTCTGCTGCTCCGGCTCCTCCTCCAGCGTGTCATTTTTTGGTGAAAAAAGAAACAATCTGATTGGTCGATTTTTTTACCAACGGAAAAATATATTAAATCACCGCCGGTACTCCCCTTGGGACGAGTTGCACATCAATCAAGTTTCCAATCAATCGGGTCTAGATGCCCGTCCGTGGACGGGCTTTCTGCTAGTGTTAAATAAAATTCTACAATTTAAATTGGAGTGCAAATCTACCTGATAACTTGCGCTACATGTTACGCTATCAATTCCATTCGACGACACCTTCAAACTTTAATTATAAATTTCATATTTTTACCAATCCAATTATAACATTTAGAGTACGTGCCAAATAGAAATAGAACCGTCAATCAACGCGAAATATTTCAGTAGCGCACCATAGTTTTCTTGCAATACATATGTTAATTTGAAATTGATTTAGTTTTGCATTTTCTTTCAAATCTACAAGTCGTAAAAATTGTTTCACATTTGTTATTTGTTACCGTTTGTTAGTTAGTTATAGTTTGTTAGATTGTTATAAATTTTACTGATGTAAAATGATGTAAACATAGCATATCGTGTCATTTTTTGAAAGCAATTGACCTTATGAATTTAAAACATATATGTATCACATATTCGCGACTAACGAACCGGTTGACTTTATGGGTGGTTCTTTGTATACTTCGCACCCTGGTATTTTAAGCGGAAATGCAACTCTCTCGCTTACTTATGTATGCATTCAGAGAAATGCCTATCTCACCTTTTAAAAATAACGTTACCAACTATTATGATTGACGGTTCTATTTCTATTTGGCACGAACTCTAATTAAAAATTTTAAATCAAATCATCTTGTTTAAATTAATCTAAAGCAGATCATTAATCAAATTGTTCTAATTTGGGAAAAATCCAAATATAACAAAAATTACTTAGACGATAATCAACCTTCATTTTCGCAAAAAATATCAAATCTCTCATCTAAATCCCAAAATTTCAAAAATAATCTGGAAAAAATGAAAGATGACTTTCTCCCTAACCGCTTCGGGCGACCATTACCCCTACCGCTTTCACAATGCCAACCTGGTGGCGGGAAAGTGAAAAAATGCAAAATATTTTATAAATTCAAAAAAAAATCAAAATTTTTAATAAAATACAGAATTTTAAAATTAAATAATGAAACTCCAATTTGAGATTTTCGTACATGACAGTATATTATGTAGGTATTTTAACAAAATAAATTAAATGCAAACCTAAATATAATAAACAGAACTCGGAAGGACTCCAGTGCTTTAGTGCATAGTTACAGTTTGGAAGAAAGTGACTAAAAAGCAAATTCAGCATTTTTTGCCAGGTCCGTTTAAGTGGACAGATGTATTTACGGGAAAATACGGCAAATTTAAGATATTTTAAGTTTTGTATGAATAAATAATTTACAAGCCCGAGTGGTAATTTTGTTATTGTTATAATGAGTTATTGATTTTGGGAAGTTTTTAATAGAGCAATTTCGAAAGCACAATTTTGGATTAATTTGGATTGATTTGGAAGTAGGATGGTTTGAGTAGACGTTAAAAGCTAAAATTATAAGATTTCGATGAATTGTTTAAAATAATAAAGTTATAAATTGAAAGGCGACGTAAATTGGAGCGATAAATGTGCAATGTGTGGTTAAGTTATCGTGCACGTTTTGGTTTAAAATGAAATTGAATGAATATAAATTTGGAAATTGAATTGGTTTTTGGAATTTGGAAATTTATTTCATGTTCATGAAAATGAATAATCCGCTGGAAAATTTAGTTTTCTTGCACATTTTAAAATTTTATAAAATTGTCTAGCTCATAAGAGATACTTCAAACGTTTGTCCACTATACGTAGAACTCCCTGAGCAATTCTTAGTGCTTGTTCATAATGTGCATAAGACATAACAAATTCATAAAACGTAAGAATTACAAATAAAAATAAAATCTTAATCGAATATTGAATAATACTGGAGTTATTTTGTTATATTAAAAAAAAACATTCTACGTCGTGTAATTCAAGATTTTAAAATTATTTTATCCTTCTTAAGCTTTTATTTATTTACTTTATATTTAAAGTTTATATTATAAGTTTATATTTATTTATATTTTTAACTCTTCTTAACATAGTACGTCTTATGTCGTACGTACAGTGTGAACAAGCACTTAGTTTGTCTACCACTTTCTGCATCACTGTCAGTATTTCAGCACTATAAGTTCGTACCGACAGACATTGGCAACACGGATAGGTTATATACATTTTGTTTAAAACCCGTTGGTATTGGGCTCTTAAGGTTACATTGCAGTTTTCTGAAAGCTACCCACGAAAGACCAATTTTTCGTTGTACTTGAGAGATTTGGTTATCTCTTCCTAGTTAAATTTTGTGCCCCAGATATTTCGCTCAACAAAGTTTGACTAAACAAACAATTTAATGCAGGTTTTGAAACACGAAAAGAAGTAGAGAAAGACCGCTTGCTAGATGAACAGACGATCTTAAGAAATGTCATAGAAACTGGATGCAGTAATGCAAGATAGAAAAAGTTCAAAAGCTAAAGAGAAGGTCTTAGAAAAGTCTGAAAAAAAGAGTCTGGAAAGGGAATTCAGTAACGTACGAGATTGGCTAGTTGAAGATGACTGTAATATAATATACATCAGATATGTACAGTATAGTATACAGTTAAACTGGCAAAAGAAACCAAACATATGAGTTACCGTTAGTCGTAATTGAAACGCAACATAGTTTTGTACCATTGCTAGGAAGAATTGGTTGGATAGTTTGTTCCAAGATTGGTATGGAAATTTTAAAGTAGTAGCGATATCGATGACAGTAAATAAGTAAGAGAAAATTTTAGATCGGTGTTCTAACAGAGCTTAGTTAACTCAATGAAAGTATTTGAAGTTAACCTACAAATTAAAGAATGGTCACAATCCATATTTTGGAAAGCTTACAATATACCTTATGGATTGATATCGAAGGTTTTAAGAGAAAGTTAAGAGCATTAGTGGAAGCAGGTATTTTGAAAGCAGTCAAAAATAGTAGGTGTATACCCCACCTTATTTTCTAAAAATAACAATATACCTCCGATAGTAATAGTTCCCAAGAAAGATAGTGATATTCATATTTGGATGAATTTTCGAGTATAGGTAAACAAAGTTTTAGTGCTACCCGTTACCAACCGTTGAAGATATTTGTAATATTTTCATATCAGGCAAAGATAGGAACGAATGCCATAATATGTTAGCCGATACTTGTCGTAAGTGCGGAAAACTATTTAACTTAAGACGACTGAAAGAATAAGAAACACAAGAAGCAATAACATGACTGATAGTTGAAAGGCGGAAAAGGCTAGAGAATTCAGATTCAGGTGATCTGGACAAAACAATACAAAAAATATTAAAGACTTTTCACAAAATTGGATACAAGCACCTGAAAAACAAAGATGCAAAGCAAAAGGGATAGATGGCAGAAGAGATAATTCAACTTATGCAGGAAAAACGAAAATTGAAAGAGCCAAACTAAAGATTGGACACTCGATTTGGAAAGAACAAAAATAGATAAATAATACCACTATATAGTTTACTCGAGAAGTTTGTGATCATACGATGAAATTTTATTATTAACTTTTTTGTAAATAAATAAAGAAAATAAATTAATTTTCTAGAAGAGACATC
Source organism: Cantharis rufa (assembly GCA_947369205.1). Lineage (NCBI taxonomy): Eukaryota > Metazoa > Arthropoda > Insecta > Coleoptera > Cantharidae > Cantharis > Cantharis rufa. The sequence continues at coordinate 13,355,722 of OX376309.1, read as the reverse complement.
TTTAAAAGAGAACTAAGTTAAACCGTTCTTTTTTATTTATATTGAAACGCTATAAACGAAAAACAGTTACATTATGATTAAGTATATTCAACATACGTTCTAGAAAATAGAGCATTTTGTTACATTAAATTGAAAGTAATTTATATAATATACTAAATTGTTGATTTTATAACATAAAACTAAAATTATACTCGATTTCTCAATCTTATTGATTTAATTATGAATTGTCAAGAAATAGTCTATCCTCAAGGGATATTATCTTAAATAAAGTAAGTCAGCTAAAAATATTACATTGATTCAATTTTCCTCTTAAATTTTTCTATCAACAAAAAATAGTTTTTTCTGAATAATTGTTTCGAAATCACACGATATTTCAATAAAACCCGTTTAAGTTGGTATAATCATAAGCACATCCATTTAGTAGCACTAGTAGTAGCATTTAGTAAGTCACTAAGTACATAATGTAGCATAACTGTTACTGTTACTGAGTTTTAACTCGAAACTAACAATACTGTGTACGTACGTAGGTCCTCCTTACAATAATTCACATCAAGGGTTTAGGAGTTAGAGTACGATGACTGGGTCCCGACGATATTATAATTTATGTCTTAATATTAAAATTAAGCGACTAACCTACTATTACTAACCTTAATTTTGGAAATAATCAATATTAACATTTCTTTCTTTTATCAAGAAACACCTAGCTTTTAAAAGTAAGTGAGATTTAGCTCTATGCTATTAGCGGTGCGTGTAACCCACCGTATAACACCCAATAAAAAAATAAAAAATTTCCATAGGAAAAATATCCATAGTGTAGGATTAATTACAAGATGTTGTTTTAAGTAGATTTATTAAATAGCATACAGGTACCGTGAATGAAAAACTGAACGAATTTAAATTCAAATTTCACCATGCAGCAACAATTGCTCTCAAATTTTTGCCACAATGCCACTTGCTTAATCGTAGATGTTATTACACGTATTAGCTAGCCTTGTTACTTAAAACGCAGTTCTCGAGAAGCGTGGTGTTTCGAAAAACCTCGTGGATTCGTAACCATGTACTCAGATATCTTCTCAGCTAAATGAAAAACCTGATGTTAATGTGGACGCCAGTCAATACTAATAAAACCAAAAGAAACAAAGAGTCGTCTTATAGTAAAAACACAAATAGAAAGAAAGATGTTGGCGACAATGTTTAATTGATTCAGTAATCTTACATAGAACGTACACATAATGGTCAAGATAAGCTGTTAATTAATTGAAGATTATAATAACAGTAAACAAAATAAAATATAAAATGCAAGGTAAAATACTTACATCCACCTGAGGGGTAAATTCAGTTATGTAGCAAAAATACAATTGATCATCCTTGAGGAGGACAAATCAACAAAACGAAGTTATGCTCTAGCAGAAATTAATTGCACACCGGAATTCATTATCTCGGTTATAATTGATATTAAAAAAACAGAACCTGACATACAGCATCATTAATAAATAAGTAAATGCATCCAGGAATAAAAGTCTACAAAATAAAGAACACGAAATACTTATTAAAAAATCAACATGCTTGCCATTTCCAAGACTCATCAAACGAGAAAGTGTAACTGCAAATTCAAATTAATCTCTACTATCGCATCTTCGTAAAATAAACAGCTGTTCGAAGTTTGGGTGTAACCAAATCCATATCCAGAATTAAAAAGATGGTAAAACAAGAATTCTTGAAGTAAGGCGCTCCAACAAAAATTGCAAATTCACCAGGTGCAAACACGGTCACAAGGCAACGCATCATGTGAATAAAATTTACAATCATAAAGTCAATCCATTCTTCAGACCAATTCAAAATATAAATAATTCCGTGCATCCCAAATCTTCTAACAGTTGATATTAAATCGGCATCGTAAAACTATTATAACAAAAATTGTTGAAATCACATGTTGCATCCCAACGTGAACAAACTTCATTTACGACGCATAAAACTTGCATATGTAGGGCGATGTAAACTAAAAGTACGAATAATTAAAATTAAAATGTTTAACCCGTATCCTGGGTGCTAAAAGTAAAAAAAATTTTACTTTTTACAAATTTTGTTAACACAAATTAATTAGATGGAAAAAATTATATTTACCCGTTATACGGCAAAACTAAATTATAACACATACATAACGAAATTAAAAATGAACTAAAACGATTACCCGCAAATCTTTGAAGAAATCTACGGCCAATGACGTTCCTATAGGAGTTACCAACCCCAAACACAAAAAAACACAGTGGCGTTTCAATCGTGCAGCTTGTAAAAGAATTGTAAATGACAAAACGCATTTTGTCATGTTACAACCAATGACAGTTATTTTTTTAACAAAATTTAAAGTATTCCATGGAGTATGGGATAGAAACTTTTCGGTGTCAATTTTGTTTTTTTCAAATGTCAGTTACAAAAATGGTGTTAACTAAAGAGCCACAACTCACAATTTTTAAACTTTTAGAACAACAGTGTAGTTTTACTGTGATACAAGAAAGGTGTAAAGATCAAAATTTTTGTGTTTCGAAAGGTACACTCTCTAGCTACAATAAAAATGGAATCCCAGAATAGAATTCCAAAATCCGGAAGAAAGGCAGCGGCAAAAAGCCAACTCTGACAAATGAACAATTATTGAATTTGAAGAAAATGGCATTAAAAACGAATCCCTCGACACTACAACATATGGCAAATCACTTCAAAACATCTGAATATACCATTCGGTAAAATCTATAAAACAATTATAATCTAAAATTAATGAAGAAGCCGAGAAGACATCACATTTCTGAGCAAATAATTTCAAAAAGGTACCAGCGCTCCCTAGGATTATATCACTTATTAAATTGTAATAAATGGCAAAAATGCATCATTGTCGATGAAGCATGGTGCCATATAACAAATGCTGATGGCCAACGAAAAGTTCAGTACTTATGTCGCGAGCAGTCGGCAAATGAACTGGACGTATTCGCAAAACAGTCTCATCATCCGAAGGGAGTTATGGTGTTCATGGGAATATCAAATTTTGAAACTACCACGCCAATTTAGTTGAACCTGAGGCAAAAATTAATGCAGTATATTATATTAAGAATTGTTTAAAGCCTGCTGATGATTGTATATTTCACCAAGACTCCGCACCAGCACACGCTTCTAAAATGACCTTGAATTTTCTTGAAAAGAATGGCATATCTTTTATTCATCCTGATATATAGACACCATCATCGCCGGACCTATTTAAAATCTTAGCTAAATAAATCAAAAGTTGAACCTATAGATCAACTTAAAAACTTAATAAAACGCGAGATAAAAAAGATTCCTCTGGAAGTGATACAACGATCGCTAAAATCTTGGCCAAAACGCTGTCTTCAAGTGTACAAAAATAAAGGACAACATATTAAACAAAATTATTTTAAAAAAATTAAAAGAAGTGGCACTTATTAGATTTCAAAATCGTTCATATTTTCATTCACGGTACCTGTATGTACAAGAATAGTTAAACTAATTATACAAATATTGCATTCGCATCGTTCAAATGCAATCGTCGTTCGAGCGTTCGTCGTACACTGATCGTTCTTTAGGGGTAGATCTTCGAGGTTGACCTCACCCCACCCACTCAAGACGCACTGGCTGGTCCTCCTAACCGCTCTATCCTACAATAGGAAAAATATCCATAGGAAATTAAAAATTTTCTAATGCAATTGAAAAGTTCGCAAAATGGAAATGACAAAACAAGTTGATAGTAAAAAAATTTAAATTTATTCTTCAGTATATTCTACCTTAGGTTCAATACATTTTTTCCAGCGGTTTTCCAATTCGTTTATTCCATCTTTGAAACGATTTTCTGGAAGTCCTTCAAAATATTTATTTACCGATACTATAACTGCTTCATTTGATGAAAAACGCTTACCACGTAAGAATTTTTTGAGCTTTGGCAACAGATAAAAGTCACAGGGTGCTAGATCTAGTGAATAAGGTGGATGTTCCAGCAATTCATAGAATAACTCTTTCAATTTGGCCTTTGCAAAAACACATCTGTGAGCCGGTGCATTGTCTTGATGAAAAATGACTTTTTTCTTCGCTAAACCAGGTCTTTTCTAACAAATTTTCTTATCTAATTGATCCAAAAGGTTCGTGTAATATTCTCTTGTTATTTATTGTTTTACCGGTTTGAAGATAGTCAATTAACAATATGTCTTTTGTATCCCAAAAACTTATACCATAACTTTTTTGGTTGATTTTGACCACTTCGGCTGCTTCGGAGCTGAACAACCGGGTTGTCCACTCTGCGGTTTGTTGTCTTAGTTCAGGATCATAGTGGTTTAGTGGTAAACCCAAGTCTCATCCACAGTTACAAAACGACGTATAAAATCTATTTTATTCTTTCAAAAAAGATCCAAATGTTAATTAGGAAGTTTTACTCGAAGTTGTTTTTGATCTGAATTTAGCAAATGCGCCACCCATCTTGCACATAGCTTTCTCAAGCCCAATTCCTTTTTCAAAATATAAAACACCCATTCACTTGAGATGTTTTATAGCTTCAGTAAGTTCACTCGAAATCAATTGTCTAACATTCATAACCATAATCATGTATAGAATTAATGATTTCTGCAGTTGTTGCACTTATTGGACGTCCAGAACGAGAATCATCATCCAAGCTTGTGCGACCACGTTGAAACTTATGTACCCGCTTATAAACCATTGGTTTTGAAGGAGCAGATTCCTCTAATACATTTACCATTTTATTATAAATTTCCATTTCTTTTAAATCTGTTTTTACAAAGAATTTAATCACTACACGATTTTCAATATTTTCCCTGTCAAAAAATAACACTGACACGTTTACTTTAAGCTGATCTTATTGTACAAATAAATGGACTGATTGACTTGAAAATTTACATGTGTTCATATGAAGGATGAAACTTCAAAATGTAGTAAATTTTATAGTTCTTTTCCTGCTCTATAGGTGTCACTCCGCGAACTTTTCAATTGGCTTTATAAGATATCTCTCAAAACTCTCTCAACTACGTCAATTACCTATCTCACTGAAAATACAGTAAATTTTTCGCGAAGCGGTAAATAACATTTAATTTTATAATTTTGTTTATCTATATTTTTAAGCGTTTATTATAATTTGTAATGTAAAAATAACGGTTTTCTTAAAAACAAAATTTTGTAAATTATTTAACTCGTACAAAAAATATCAGCAAAATATTGAATATTGTATTAACATTCTTTAATTACTGTTTTTTTTAATGCACTTTAGTATGTATAGTGTTATAAATTATGTATGGGTCAGACAAATAGAAATTATAGGCCAACAGTTTTTGCTTAGGCAAATGGTATCTCTTCTTCTTTTTGCTGGGGGTTCCCATTCCCAAATTCTTTTTGGCCATCGGTAGTATTCCATTCTTTGCAGGTGGCCGTACCACATCAGTCGCTTCTTATCTATGGTGTCTATTATTGTTCTATCAACACCCATTCTTTTACGTATTTCTACGTTTCTTACATGTTCTAGCCTAGATACACCACAAGAGCGTCTCCAGTAGTCCATTTCCAGAGCTTTTAAACGTCCTGTATTTCTTTTTGTTAATTCCCATACTTCTGCTCCATACGTGCATATGCTCTCCACTAACCTGGCAGAAGGATGTCCAAAACGCGATGAACTCCCGAGGACTCGCAGAAGGTGGCTGGGAGAACCGAAAAGCTTGGCGCGAAGGGTGCGAAATACGATTAAATATATTGTAAAAATTCGCTAAATATATATAAATGGTATCTGCTCGGACAAATAGCTTCAGATCGTTTTATTTTTATTTAACTGCTATTTATTAGCATATAAATAATATATAGTAAATAGTACTTACCTAGGCGAATGGTTTAATTATAAGTTTATAAAGAATAAATTAATTATTTTAAGTTAAATAATATTATAGCGATCAATAGAGATATCTTTATATCTCAATATATATTGCTGTGTTACGCTACAAATAAGTTACGATCTCCTAAAATTGCCCGGCGCCAGTTATCATTTATTGATAACAATAATAATAAAAATATAAAAAAATTAAACTATAGCAGACCTACCTATTTCAACTTATCATGTATACGCCACTGGTCATATCATTAGTAAGTTAGCAACGACCATTATTCATATTGTTCGTCAGATTGCGTCAGATCTACCGGTGCAAATTTGGTAACAGTCTTAAAAACTTTTCTTCTATAAATTAATAAACGTTGTGCCGTGGAGTGAATTGAAATGCTATAAATTTCTGTCATCCGGTTTAATTGCATATAACACGTAAGTATAATTTTCTTACAATTTAACAAAAACCTAAACCTAACCCCACATATTTATAAAACTTAAATTAAAGAAACAGTTTTACCTAAAAAAAAAACACAACATTTTTACAATCAAATAAGTTTATCTACCTTTTATATTCTTCTATGTAATCCTTTCTACACAACACAACCTAATCACTTAATTTTCAGGACGGTATTATCACATAACCAACAGGTAAGTTTGCACAAAATCCTCTTGAAATTACAGTTGACTATATCTTCAAACGTCTTCGTTGAAGAATTGTTGGTTGGAAAGTAAATTTTCAACAGTAAATAATTTTTGTAATTATTTTATATAAATTGCCATTGCTCGACAATTATAATTGCATTTTATGAATAATTAAATTAATTTTTAATTATCAAAAAAATATTTCATTAAATTTTTCTAACACCGAAAATTTAATTTTCAAAATTTTTCTATCACCGAAAATACTTTATTAAAATTTTGCCATTTTGTCGGACATAAGCTCCCGCCACAATTGGTTCCAAAAATTGGAAACGAACTCTTCTATTTTTACCAACGCACCTCCTTTTATACGGAATTGGAACCGAATTATTCATTTTATGGCTGATTGACCAATGTCCATCGATAATGCCATTTACCAATAAAAACCCACTAAATTAACATTTAGGGTGGTGGATGATCTTCGCATCGACCAATAATAATTCGCGGTTCCATAGGATGCCAAATTTTGCGTTGCTATAGAAACTAAAATACTTTAATTTAACTTGGTGTAACCACCAATACAATTTTCTTGAGATTAAAAGTTATCTAACGTCATTAACTTTTAATCCTTCTTCTTTTTCGTATAAATTCCATTGCAAACGTTTTTCTAACACGCGTTTGCACACAAAAATCCTAATTTTTCACAAACCCGTGAACACTCGCGAACCTAATCGTCTTTCGTCGCACCTTATAATATTTTGGTCAAAATAATCGTCCCAAAATGTAACCACTTAAATCTATTCTTAACCTAACAATAATAAACACAAATTTTATACAATTTTCACTCCAGCATGTTTAATATTTTCAATTTTCAGCACAACGATTTTTTATATGGTGGAAACAATCCAACTTTGCAATATTGGAATGTCCAGATTGACTTTAACCATAACAAAACTTGCAATGCCAGACCAAACGTAGCTGAATGTTCTCCGATAACAAATATCTGGTACGTTGCCTAAATTTACTTTATAAATTAATAAACATTTTAATTTCAGTTGAATCTCCCCCAATGAAGACTTGGAAAGAAATTTGCTAAAAATAATTCTAAGATGAATTCTCTACTTAACCCAATGGTTTCGACCAAAGTCGTTGTACATGAATTTTACCCGAACTATGGATAATTCAAGATTTTAGTGTTATGGGCAAGAATAAACATAGCAAAACCCCCTTTGGAAAATTCAAGATGAAGATCCTTTTTCATATGTGTTTTCTAAATTAAGTGTTTATTCTTGTACTAACTAAATTTAACTAACTTAATTTAAGAAATAACTAATCGTGTACCTAATCTAATTATAAGATCTTTCCTTATTAATATAGTATTTACATATTTACTAACATAATTTTTATTGAAAATTTGTTCTTCCATATCAACTTCTACCCGTCAGTGAATTTTCTTCTCCCTCGTAACTACTATCTTGGTATAATCTTTTTGACTACGTAATTTAAATCGATCACTTATTTGTATTCACTTATGAATTTCTCCCTTCTTTTTTTTTTTTACTTTATGCTTATTGGCATCTATTCATTTTTCTTTACCTCGGGCTAACTTGCCCATATTCTTATCCCAATTTTTACCGTACGTCTTAATTTTATTTGTGCATAAATCATATAAATTCATTCCAACGTAGAATTATCCCTCCGTTCCTACATTATCTAATTTCTCAATCACTCGAGTTATTTGTATAAATTTTCTACTGTCTGCTGTATCGCAGTGTTTACCTTCTTCTTTCTACCTCTATATGGGCTTTATTTTCCCCCTTACTATTTATTATTAATGCATCTTTGTGCCATTATATAATTTTAACTTCGACAACCTTGTGTCCTCCTTTCAACATTATTACTACTGCATCTATGTGCAATTACATAACTTTCTCTGTTATTTCGGCAACCTTGTGCCCCCAATTTCTACTTTGACAACTTATTGTAGTGCCCTTTTAAAACTTTGGCAACCTTGCGGTGCTCAAACTTACTAAATCGACAACCTTGCGGTGTCCTCCTTACTAATTCGACAACCTTGCGGTGTCCAAACTTTCTAATTCGACAACCTTGCGGTGTCCACCTTTTCTGCCTTATTTTATACAAATTCCCCTCATTTTTGATCAACCGTCAAACATTATCTGAACTCAATTTTCCCTGTCTTCCTTAATCGTCTATTCTTAATACACAAATTATTATCAAGCTACCCCCTACTTTAACTATCCTTTCAAAATTTTAAATTACGTTAATTATTGTGTCTTTATGACCAAATTCTCATAAGTAGATTTTTCTTTCAACTGACCTATCTCAACTTTTATTTTTAAAAATTTCCTTTGTTTTAAACTTTTCTTCTATAAATTATTTCTGGATGCTACATTAGTTTTACTTAATATTATTTGCATAATCTTTATTGCCAACGTAATTTCCCAACTAATTGTTTAAAAATTTATCTTAAATAATGTAAGTTGATATTTCTTCAAAATTCAATTCTAAATTGATTTTGGTTTGTTTTTGATGTTTTGATGTTATTTTCAACTCACCCTCCCAACCTCCATTTTTTTCCCAACCTCCATCTAGTTTAAATACTAGTTTTTATATTACAAATTATTTAAATTTTAGTCACGAACATCTCATAGTTTACATAACTTCTATTCTAATCTATTGCTATTTTCCTAATCCTGCTCCATTTCATCTACATCTATCTCTTCTTCTTCTACATATGGATAAATCAAATTGATGTGGAATTTTCCCCTCACACCTTCGTTATCCATGAAACCTAATTCGTATGTATTCTCGTTGAACACCCTTTTAATTACATATGGCCCCTCAAATGGTAACATTAATTTTGCGCATCTATTTAGCTCCCTATTTGCTACCCTTAAACTTTTTACGATTACTTTATCCCCTATGTTGAACCTAGACCTTTTCTTAACTTTCTCATTCATTTTACGTTGATACTTTTCTGAGGATTTCCTCGCATTTTCCTGCGCTTTCACAAATTCATCAAAATAAATTTTTCCCTCTAAATTGACTACCCATGGTCGACACGGTGCCGTCCCTTTCATCAAATACCAAGGTGAATATTGAGTTTTCACACTTGGTGCCCAATTAATGAAATTCTCTATTTCCTCCAACTTATCAATCCAGTTCTCATGTTCATTATGAGTCAAAATTCTCAAAAATTTAATCACCTCTTGCACTGCACGTTCGCTTGGATTTGATTGTGGATGTCGGATTGACGTATAGCAGACTTCTATCCCTAAATTATTTAAATGTTCTATGAACCGTTCATTATAAAAATATGTTGCGTTATCCGCTAGAATTCTTTTCGGTTTTACCACCTCATTTATAAAACTTTCTATGCTTTCGAGAGTAGTGGTCGTATTGCAATGGCGCGTTGGGTACAATTTTACAAATTTGGTGCTCATATCATACATCACCAAAATATTTTTAAAATCGTCTCTTGTTTTAACTAGATTACTTAAATAATCGATGGCCACTAATTCTCCTTTCTGTGCTACTTGGATACTTTTAATTAAATTTTGATTTATATGGTTCTTATATTTAGCAAGACAACATAATTTACATTTATTTATCGTTTGCTTTATGATAGATAAATCCCTAATACAATAAAAATTTTCCCTGAACATCATCCAAGTTTTGCGTATTCCCATATGTCCAAATTTCAAATGGAGATCTAAACAAATTTTTCTCGTGATTTTCCATACCCTTTATATTTGCCCCAATTTACAATTTCTCGAACTTTACTCTGTTCGACCTCTCCCCAATATTTTCTCAAAAATAGTTTTTTAAAATCACCCAAATTTTCCATTTTATTTTCAATCATAGAGAACCATGTCTCTGCTTCCCCTTGCATTGTATTTCGGATTATGTTTTTAACCCCTTGATTATCCTTTAATCGTCCTAAATTCTCTTCTAAACCCTTGATAAAAATTTTTGGATTAATTCTATCGTCTCCATAGAATTTCCCACACTTGTCAACATCAACATCTTTTGTCAAATGCATTTTTAAAACTTCCCCGAGATCCCTTATTGAACTATCTTCTACTTTCCTTTTTAATTCAACAATCTCCTTTTTGAGATCGTTGCTTTCTTGTCTTATATCATTACTTTCTTGAGCTATCTTTTTATCGATTTTTTTATGTATACCCTCCATACGCTCTTTAAAGTTCACGTCTACATCTTTCCTAACTACTTTCACCTCCTCAACAACTCTATTTACCCTCTCGTCTATTTGTTTCGTCTGTTCTTTTAATTCAATGCAGACCCTATCTATCCTTTTCTTGTTCCCTTTGACCTGCTCCTCAACTTTTAACGTTACTTGAATTGATTCTTTATTTTGCTCCGATATCTGATCTACTTTATTTTCACATTCTTTCACTTTTTTAATTATTTCTTCCCGTTCACCTTTGCATTGTTCCTTGAATTTATCAAATTTCAGATCCATTTTATCTAAGCGTCCATTTAGACTACACTTTAGCTCATTTCCCATCTTATACATGCTTTCTTGGTTTAATTTAATTAACTCTTTCATACTTTCAAATTTTAAATCTGAATTTTGCTGATTTTTATCCATTTTATCATTCATACTTTCAAATTTTAAATCTGAATTTTGCTGACTTTTATCCATTTTATCATTCATACTATTCAAAATTTTAAACAATTTGTCCATCTCAAATGGCTCCTGTTCTACCCTAACATTCTTTTCCAAGACTTCTACTTCTTCCGGAGCTAACTCCTTCACCGATACTTCCTCTTCTTCACTACTACTGAAATCTGTATCTTTTACTATATTGGCCGCTGCCACCTCACTCGTTTCCACTTCGGAAAACTTCCTGCTTCTAGTCTCCATTTCTATGAGAACCTAAGCGTTCCTACTTTATTTCCTAACTTTCCTAACTTATAACTTGCTATAGAGCGTGCGTCTGCGATCTATGTTTCGCTTTTTTAAGCCCTTAACGTTGGGCGCCAATTAATTATGCTGTGTTACGCTACAAATAAGTTACGATCTCCTAAAATTGCCCGGCGCCAGTTATCATTTATTGATAACAATAATAATAAAAATATAAAAAAATTAAACTATAGCAGACCTACCTATTTCAACTTATCATGTATACGCCACTGGTCATATCATTAGTAAGTTAGCAACGACCATTATTCATATTGTTCGTCAGATTGCGTCAGATCTACCGGTGCAAATTTGGTAACAGTCTTAAAAACTTTTCTTCTATAAATTAATAAACGTTGTGCCGTGGAGTGAATTGAAATGCTATAAATTTCTGTCATCCGGTTTAATTGCATATAACACGTAAGTATAATTTTCTTACAATTTAACAAAAACCTAAACCTAACCCCACATATTTATAAAACTTAAATTAAAGAAACAGTTTTACCTAAAAAAAAAACACAACATTTTTACAATCAAATAAGTTTATCTACCTTTTATATTCTTCTATGTAATCCTTTCTACACAACACAACCTAATCACTTAATTTTCAGGACGGTATTATCACATAACCAACAGGTAAGTTTGCACAAAATCCTCTTGAAATTACAGTTGACTATATCTTCAAACGTCTTCGTTGAAGAATTGTTGGTTGGAAAGTAAATTTTCAACAGTAAATAATTTTTGTAATTATTTTATATAAATTGCCATTGCTCGACAATTATAATTGCATTTTATGAATAATTAAATTAATTTTTAATTATCAAAAAAATATTTCATTAAATTTTTCTAACACCGAAAATTTAATTTTCAAAATTTTTCTATCACCGAAAATACTTTATTAAAATTTTGCCATTTTGTCGGACATAAGCTCCCGCCACAATTGGTTCCAAAAATTGGAAACGAACTCTTCTATTTTTACCAACGCACCTCCTTTTATACGGAATTGGAACCGAATTATTCATTTTATGGCTGATTGACCAATGTCCATCGATAATGCCATTTACCAATAAAAACCCACTAAATTAACATTTAGGGTGGTGGATGATCTTCGCATCGACCAATAATAATTCGCGGTTCCATAGGATGCCAAATTTTGCGTTGCTATAGAAACTAAAATACTTTAATTTAACTTGGTGTAACCACCAATACAATTTTCTTGAGATTAAAAGTTATCTAACGTCATTAACTTTTAATCCTTCTTCTTTTTCGTATAAATTCCATTGCAAACGTTTTTCTAACACGCGTTTGCACACAAAAATCCTAATTTTTCACAAACCCGTGAACACTCGCGAACCTAATCGTCTTTCGTCGCACCTTATAATATTTTGGTCAAAATAATCGTCCCAAAATGTAACCACTTAAATCTATTCTTAACCTAACAATAATAAACACAAATTTTATACAATTTTCACTCCAGCATGTTTAATATTTTCAATTTTCAGCACAACGATTTTTTATATGGTGGAAACAATCCAACTTTGCAATATTGGAATGTCCAGATTGACTTTAACCATAACAAAACTTGCAATGCCAGACCAAACGTAGCTGAATGTTCTCCGATAACAAATATCTGGTACGTTGCCTAAATTTACTTTATAAATTAATAAACATTTTAATTTCAGTTGAATCTCCCCCAATGAAGACTTGGAAAGAAATTTGCTAAAAATAATTCTAAGATGAATTCTCTACTTAACCCAATGGTTTCGACCAAAGTCGTTGTACATGAATTTTACCCGAACTATGGATAATTCAAGATTTTAGTGTTATGGGCAAGAATAAACATAGCAATATATATATATCTCGATATATCAATGGATATATTTCATGGAGATATCTGGCATATCAAAGATTATTTTAAAATCAAAAGTAAAAAAAAAATATCGTTGTTAACGATAATCTCATTTATGTTACTCCAATTAAAGAGTTGTTAATATATTTGATTAACAGCACACAATAACAGGTCATGGAGAAAACGATAAAATGATTCATAATTTAAAAATGAAATGTAACATTTCAAGAATTGCAGTTGAACTATACGCTGAATTACGTACAGTTTGTAATCTGAAGAAAATACATTAGAAGGAATACGGTTTAGTGGTAAAATCTATGTATATTATCATTTATTATTTAAATATTAGAGGACAAGTTGATCTAATTAATTTGCAATCTTGGGCCGATGGTAGTTACAAATGGCTCAAATCATATATGTCACAAATCGCCCCAAGCATTCTCGGTCGATTTCTTCTTTAGTTTAACAACGTCTAGGTCGGTTTCTTCTTTAGTTTAACGACATCTCGGTCGCTTTCTCTCTTCTAGCCTAAATTCTAGCGGAGAGTTTAAAGACGTCTTGGTCGCTTCTTCTTTAAGACCTTGGGCAACGAAAATCTTTACCTCCGGAAAGACGGTAGCAAAATAAAGCACCATTTCACAATTACTTGCTTTCGCAGCAAATTTGCAAGACCCAAGCATACACTTTTACGTTTTACGTTAATAAACATTTTATTTTCTTTTTTAATTTAAATTTTTAACATTTTAACATTTTAACATTTTAAAAATTTAAATTTATGCAGGGTAGGAGCGGTTAAGTCAAGCGGGTGCGTCTTCAGTGGGTGGGGTGAAGTCAACGTCGTCGAGGATCTACCCCAAAGCAACAAGGAGTGTACAATACTAACGCTCGAACGACGCTAGCAACATTTATGTTTAATTAGTTTAAGTCATTATTGTATATCAATATTTAATAAATCTACTGAATAACATCTTATTTTTTATCCTACATTTATTTAAATAAATAGCTTTCTATGGGGCTATAGTCCGGGAGCCCGCGTGCATGGGAACTAAACCATAAGGTACAAAATTTTTGACCATACAGGCTGAAAGGACATTAAAAATTAGTAATAAAACCGCCCGTCTGCCACTCGAGAGTGGCAGCGTTAACTTGGGAGCGGCGCAAGAAAAGAGACATTTTTGAGGTTGAACTAAACCATAGGGTACAAATGCCCGTTTTCACCAACATTTATTTAAGAATTCCCTAGCAAAGAATTCTTTACGCTAGGTATTCCCTAAAATAATACTTAGGAAAATTTGCATTTCACCAACATAAGAATTTCTTAACGAGCAGCTCCCTTGCTAGGTATTCTTTACAGTGGACAAATGAACTAATACGGGTTGTAAATGTCATATTTGAATTTATACACAGTAAAAACGTGCTGTTTGAATTTAATAAATAACTTTGTTTGAATAATTTTATTCAATAGAAAGAAATTTTGTTTCGATTTAAACAAAATTATTTCTATCAAACAAACTGAATTTGTTATTTCAAAAAAATATTTTTTTCAAAATTTGTTTAGATTAAACAAATTGTTTAAATTTGTTCTGTTTAAATTTAATAATTGTTTATTACTTCAAATAAAACATTTATTTTAAATCAAAATAAAATCAAATTAAATAAAATTTTTCTTTTAGGCAACTAAAAAACCTCAAACAAAATTTTTATTAGGGTTAACAAATACTTTAGTTGCGTATATATAACAGAATATTTTGTTTGGATCAACTAAATTTGTTTCAGTCAAACAAACATTTTGTATCAAAATGAATATAAGTAGTTACCTGGAGATTGCAATTTAATGTGTGTACAACCAATTATTGCTAACACATTTGGAAAACCAAATATTTATTCCGGTAGCATAAAACCGTAATGCCAGTAATAATTGATTTATGGGCGATACCGATTGATTTCTAAAATAATAATACCCAAAATAATTGTCTTAAATAATATGCACATTTATGAATAATATATTTATTTATCATTAATAAACTCTAGAGATCCTACTATTAATTTTAAAACCTTAATTTTAAATCACGACAAATTCCACATTAAAATTTTCATTTTCAAATCCAAAAATCTAACAATAGCCATGGCGAGAGAAAAATAAGAATAAACACTAATTTATACCTGTAATACAATCGCTAAGGAATCCCTAACACGTTAGGGGTCGGTAAATCGGATACCTAAGGTTAGGGATTTCTTAATGCTCTTTAGGAACTTTTAGCGCTTGGTGAAAACCAAATTTGACATAAGAGTTTCTTATCTCAAAGTTAGGGAATTTTTAACGTTAGGAATTGTTGGTGAAAACGGGCAATAGACAATTTTTATATCAGAAGATTCCTTTTTTTGTGTATTTTTCAAATATACTATGACAGACGGTTTTAAGTGCAGCCTTCATGACGGCAGACGCGTTTGAAAATATCGAGGGAGCGAGAGTAATGCGCGGAATAGCATAACAAACAGAGATAGACTTTCGCCTTGCTTGCAAATGAGATTCGGTATTTAAGTGGGTAATCGTGATTCAAATCTTGGTCTTGAATACATTGCTGTGATCTAAAGCCTAATAGTTTTGTGGACTATCGGGAACGTGACGGGAAACCACCACAACCATACATTAATTAAATTTCCTAGTATGTGATTTTGGCTTCGACAAAATAAGTTGACTAATACGCTCTGCATAGTGTATGACAAAGCTTCCGATGATTCGCTGAACTTCTTCAGACCACATTACACTGCTATGGTAATAAGAATCATCATTTTATTTATTTTTTTCCAAATTTTAGAAAATAGACGAATTTTATTAAATTTAAAATATCGGTATGAATTCTTAAAGCGACTATTTTCTGTATCCAGAAAATCAGATTTTAACTAAAATTGAGAAAGAAAGCAAGCAGCAGATTCAACTTTTTGATTCAATGCGAGTAACGGCATAGAGCGTGGAATTGTCTTCGATTAACTGGTATTAAAAATATTTTATCGACTTTAAAAATATGATGTTTGTAATTTGGTCAGTAGGCAAGTAAGTACAATTTTTACCGTTATTTTTAGTCTACAGACCAAAAATTAACAATGAAGATTCAACTACAATTAGTTTTTCTCAAGCTACTTTTTGTAGATGTTGTTTCCATTGCTTTTCAAATTTTAATTTTACATAATGAAAATGCAGGGTGGCCCGAAATGAACGTTGTGGTTTGAATTCCCTATAACTTTTTAATTTATTATTTTGGTAAAATTTCATTTCAGTATTTTGTGAAAAAGACTTAGGCCCAGTTTTTCAATCGTAAGTTGACCTTAGGTTAACCCAAATTCAAAGGTTAACTTAGATTTCCGACCAATCAGGTAGTCATAAACGTAGGTTAACCCTAAAATTTAGATTAACTTACGATTAAAAAACTGGGCCTTAGGGTATTTAAAATGCAACAATACATAATCGAACAACCGCTCCTGACTATTTTCTTTAGGTATATTTGAAAGAAAGAGTGAGTTAATAAGCCAAGGACCATCCTGCCATTAAAAAACTATATTCGCGATGCATTCGAGGATATAACATCTGAAATTTTGGGGCAGGTTATTATGGAAAGAGCACGAATATGCGAAGCAAAAATGGCCACGACCTGCGAGATATAATTTTTCATAATTAAACCAAAAAAAATTCCCCATTAAAATACTGTAATTAAAAAAAAACAATTGTCGCTTAAATTAAATCATTATAAATAATTCAAACTACAACGTTCATTTTGCGCCACCCTGTGTATTTTTAAAGTAAGTAATTTTTATTTTTAACTTCCTCAGTTCTAGTGTTGCCTGCGGGAGACATCAAATAGGACTTGAAAAGAATATTGCTTGAATTTTTTTTTCTATTTGTAAATAAGAGCACAAACAATAAATTATCACAAAATTAAAAAACCGTAATTTTCAAAGTTGGCCTTGGGAAAGAGGATGTTAATACGAGCCTTTTCGAAAAACAAAAAAAAAATCACTTACAATGATTTTTTGTAAGTAGTAACTACTTATTAAAGTGAATTACATCTACCGAATCTCATTTGCAAGCAAGGCGAAAGTCTATCTCTGTTTGTTATGCTATTCCGCGCATTACTCTCGCTCGCTCGATATTTTCAAACGCGTCTGCCGGCATGAAGGCTGCACTTTAAACCGTCTGTCATAGTATATTTGAACAATACACAAAAAAGGAATCTTTTGATATAAAAATTGTCTATGTACCCTATGGTTTAGTTCAACCTCAAAAATGCCTCTTTTCTCGCGCCGCTCCCAAGTTAACGCTGCCACTCTCGAGTGGCAGACGGGCGGTTTAATTACTAATTTTTAATGTCCTTTTAACCTGTATGGTCAAAAATTTTGTACCTTATGTTTTAGTTCCCATGCACGTGGGCTCCAGGACTACTATCTTAACTATTTATTGAACAATCCCGCAGCCATAATCCCGCCGAACCAAAATCCTGCCGAACGGTAATCGAATAACATGGGGCGAGTTTGAAAAATTTACATTTCTTAAGTTTAAAGTTTCTAAAAGGGTATATATGTGTAGTTCTCTAAAGCAGCAGGTAATAAGTTAAAAAAATGGTAAACTCACTTAATACTATAAAATAATATAGTAATCATACACGTCGAGTCCCCTAATGGGAATTATATTATTATATAATTATATATGGATATGAATCCGAGATTTGCCGTGGTGCTCTGGGCCGCTTCGACAAACGCTGTGCTCACTAAATATACTTATCCCTCTAGACCTCCTACTCGGCAAAGTGTTACTAGGATGAGAGTGAATCTCCCTTACAATATGAAATATATTAATATCCATTTAAGACAAGACTTTTAAAATTCTATAGTTCGAATTTTTCAAGATAAATATTCGAAAAATATATTTAAAAGAATAATAACAATATATTTTTATCGTAATAAAAAATATGTAAAATTTTATCATAATAATAAATAAAGCTTGCAATAGAAATTAATGTAATTATTAAATTCTGTTAAAAAATGAATTTTTATAATTTAATGACCTACTATAATTTATTAGTTACAACGTGACTCTCTTTTTGGGAGTTGCACGTGGTTAATCTACTATGGTTAAATACATATAGTATTTAAATTATCAAAGATATAAAATTTAATAGATGAAATAAATTAAGGTAAAAAATATGATTTATATTGCAAAGTTTGCATATTTTCATTAATCGGACCGACCGGACAGTCTTAAAATTCTACTGAATATTTTATTTAAATCAACAAATGTTTATTTGAGGCCATGAGAGCAAAAGTGATGTAACCCTCAATTACAACTATTGAAAATATTCAATTATTATTTTCAAATATTCGTTAAATTGAATGTAAAAACGATATATATGATGATGATAAAAACTTGAGGGTTACACCACTTTTGCTCTCACGGCCTCATTTATCATTTTTATTGCACTGCTTCGGAAAAAATTCGAACAATACCATTGTAAATGAATTCCGATGATATAAATTTTTGAAAATTTGCACAATCATTTCAAAAATTATATGAAAATGATCTTTAAATGTTGAACTTTAAGTTTCAAATGTCTTGTGTACTCTAAATATTATCTTTAGTATTCAGAATAATATTAAATTATAAAATAGACTAAAAATCGAAAATAATTTGCATAATCTACCGATTAACAGAATTTTGAAAATGATGCTTTTTGTTTATTATAGTACCTACTGGGATGGGACAAAATCCCGCAACCACAATCCTGCCGTCAGAATCCCACCGCCAAAATCCCGCCAACCGATATTCCCGCCAGACCACAATCCAGCCGGACCACAATCTCGCCGAACCAAAATCCCGCCAACTGATATTTCCGCCAGACCACAATCCCCCCGGACCACAAACCCGTCGCACCATAGTCCAACCAAACAAAAATCCCGCTGACTGGAAAATTTCTGACTGGTATACGATGCCTACAAAAACGATTTTTTTTAAATTTTAAATTGTTTACGGCTACTTATATGAACGTAAAAATCATAAATAATATGTTTTTTGTAAAGAAACATAACTTAAAATGTTCAAAAAATACTTACATTACTACGCGCGCGGTGTATTCTAGGCACCGTTGTTAAGTTTATTTTAAACTGCGAAGTAACCTCTGCGAAAACACGAACAGTAACAGACATAGGTTGTAACTAACGCATCTATAATAGGTTAGAACAATGCCGCAAGTGCGTACGCCTTTTTTTCTTAAATTGGTGACTGGTTTAGTCATAGTGGTACCTCAAATACACCAGCGCGCGTACTTAATGGTTAAAATAAAATCTTTAACCATAATGAAATTTGAATTTCATCTTTTAATTTTTATTAACAAAATAAAATCAGGAATCCGAAAATTTGTAAAAAAAATTAAATTTTAAACCGTTCTCTTTTTTTAGGCTTTCAGAAGTAAGTCACTGCAGAAACAAAAGCTTTTAGAAAAAATCTGAAAGCGCTCATTGTCCTAAGTAAGTTCATAAATATGTTTGGTAAATGTAATGTTTCAATAACCATTAAGAACGACATTTAGTAAATTGTAACAATTAGTTTACAGTTTCTTTTTAGTACTTAATTTCAAGATTTTACGTTAATGAAAGTTCCATTTATCTGCTCATCTCGAAGTTGAACTACTGAGCTCAAAAATAGTTTGGACTATTTTTGTTTGTAAACGAAAAATTTAAATAATTTTATTTTGAGATATAAAAACTAACTTACTAAAAGCCCTTCTTGGGTTCGCCAGTTCGAGTTTGACATAGAAAGTTAAAAACCGATTATAAATAAACTTTTTAAATTAAATAAATAGGTTGATCCATCCGTAGCTTATGGGCAGATGAAATGCAGTGAAGGAACTAATAAAAAAGTCGCATTTTGGGGTGGTCTGGATTGAAAGAGCATTTTAAGCAGGATTTGATAAAAAGCTTCAATTTGTAATACGTAGTATGTTCCATTAGAAATTTCATTATTTTGTTACACTTATATTATAATATGGAAGTGAAGAGATATAATTATGTAATATAGGTGTAATTTAAAAATCCTCAATCCGACGGCATCGACGTGAGATGGACGTGAAAACACCTGTATTAGTGCAAAATTCTAATGTATCGAGCAGATTTTCTGATGTGATAACCAGGTTATGATTGTTTCTCACGCTTCCCATTACCATCATAACAGTTGAGAGGTCGTTTTGAAAGCTTAAAGCAATAAAAAATTATTTGCTCTATACGAAGACCATTTACGTGGCGACTCATCCTGTCTATTGAGGTTGGAATAGCAAGATATATGTAAATCAAAAATACTACATTATTACTTATTAGAGATCTTATCAAAATAAAATAAATGAATTTTAAGCTTAAAAATTTTAACATAATAAAATTGATTTGAGGATTTTATGAATTATTTTGTTACAATCGTTTATAAAAAAAATTATAAACTTTGTAAACAGAAGAACTGAAAACTGTTAGTATTACTCCTTAAGTGCTAAGTTTTTTAGTTTTTAGAAAAATAATATGTATACCCCTGTGATTAAACATAGAGATGCGTTTTAGAATCATATCAGGTGTCGCATCTGTATATTTTCTATAATATATCCTTAAAGCTGTTCACGTACAATTCACATTTTAAGGGAGATAGCATACTATTACTAACATTGTAAAACCAAACAAACATTTCTGAAATTTAGTTGTTCACATTTCTCTTGTAATAGTTTGTCTTAATTCAAATCTTAAAATTAAATTATTTGTTGTGTTGCTTAGTATACATACGTAATATAATTAAAATATTTTTATGTTTAAAGTTTATAATATAAAATTGTAGTGCTCTAATACATAACACAATTTCTTTAATAATAATAAATGCAATAATTGCAGTAATAATTATTTATTTATATTACATCAACTACAATTAGGTATAAATGCCAGGTGGTAGTACATCTACAAAAGACATATTATTGTGGTTTCCAAAATTATTTTTTTTAATTTTAAACTTTAAAATTTATTTTTATTGAATTTGAATTTTGTTCGAATTGTAATAAAATTTGTTTTGATTATTTCGTAAATGTTTTTTTGAAAATAAATAAATTGATTTGATGTAAATAGAATTTTTAAAAAAATAAAATAATGTTCTTATGTTCTTATGTCTTATGTTCAAAATAATGGATGGCCTGGAAAACTTTAATATAGTATTTTTTTTTTCAATTAATTATTTAATAATTTGAGATATCGGGTCATCTCAATTGTAATATTCTTAAAATGGTTGTTAATTATTTATATTTTATAAGTATCGATTGATGGGTTTCTGGTGGTTTTTGAATTTAAAAATGTTTTTGAGTTTTAACCGATTTTTTTATTTAATATTTAATAATAATGCCTCAACTATATTTACACTTAAACTACATTGTTTAACTACTTTGTCGACAACCTAACTACTACTCAACTCTTTAACATTATAATATTGTAATATCAACTAACTACTTATTCATCACATACGACGGCATCACACGTTTGCTTCCTTGATATATGAATCTTAAATGTGCAGCAAAATAACAATATTGTTACGCTACCACACAATATAATATACAATATAAAGACAGTAAAATACATCAGACGATTAGATATTACTAGACAGCTGATTACTAATAAGACTTCTAAATGCTTTTTAACTTGGCAGTTCCTAATGTCATTCCAACTCAAGACATTAGAGAAACTGATCGATATGTATATCAGGAACAATGTTCTGGCCAAGTCGCAACTACATAGACACCAGTAAATCAGGTAAATCTTGTGAGTTAAGTATATACAAACTAACTCACAGAATTGAAAGAGTGCTAGACAGACAAGAAATTGCTCTGGGAACTGGGCCGCATTTACTTAGTCTAGCGCTCCAGGCTAATAAGTGCCTTTACAAACACAGGTTTGACCCGCGCACTGGACCGCGTTCCAACCCGGGGGCCAGACCTGTGTCTACGACGTAACTTATGCCGCGCGGTATGTTATACGATACTATAACATTCCTATTCATACGTCGCTACTAAGTCGGCAAAAGCCGTCTTAATGAAGACGCAATCTACGTGAATGTAATCGATTGCTTCAAATATTACATATTACATTACATTCTTTCGAAAGACTTACTCTCGAGCAAAACACTGCATTTCATACTTATGCCCGTACTAATAGTCATAGATTGATCCGAGATTCTAGATCAATTCTCGAAATAGCAGCTGTTGCTACGATTCGGTCTAAATTCCAGTAATCTTATTGGTAAATTCTAGGTTAATCTTGAGTCTCGGATTGATCCGTGATTATTAGTACGGCCATAAATTTAATATATTTTATTTTTGCTGAACATAAACGCGGAAATGCCTGGCGGCTTGCGCTTTTGATATTTTGACGCCGCAGGAGATCGCCTGTTGTGCCTACTGGTAAATCCGGCTCTGTCTGGGGACCTTTCTTGACATAGAAGGGGCGTTTGATAATATGACCTTTAATTCCATAGAGAAAGCCGTCAACAGACGGGGTGTACACCCAACCATAATAGAATGTATTAGTTATACCCTTAGGGGCAGAGAGATTAGAACTAATCTAGGACATGCAACCGCTGAGGTGACTGCCGCAAGAAGGTGTCCGCAAGAGGAGATCTTATTACCCCTACTGTGGTGCCTGGTGGTGGATAGCCTTTTGCGAGAGCTGGAGCAGATTGGAATGCATGCACAAGGATTTGCTGATGATATCTATGATGCAGAGAGCCCTAAAAGCTGTCGAAAGATCGTGCACAAGAGAGGGATTGTCAGTTAACCCGGAAAAAACCTCCGTTGTAGCCTTTACCAAACGCAGGAAACTGCAAGACGTAAAAGCACTAAAAATGTGGGGAAAAGAACTACATGTGGTAAAAGAAGTCAAATATCTAGGATTACTTCTAGATAACAAGCTAACTTTTACCTCACAAATACGACACGTAGCAAACAAGGCCACACGGGCCTTATGGTCCTGCAGAAGCATGATGGGGACTAAAGCCGAGAACGGTACTCTGGTTGTACACCAGAGTGGAGTATGTCACAGTGACATACTCGGCCCTGATTTGGTGGCATGTAACCAAAAAAAGGGATAGTATAAACATGCTTGGCAAGCTGCAAAGACTTGCATGCCTAGGAATTACGGGGGCGACAAGATCAACGCCCACTGCAGCCATGGAAGCTCTTCTGGGATTGCACCAACTGCACTTGGTGGTGGAGGCAAAAGCCCTGCTAGCAGCATACAGGCGGATAATTAATGGACTTGGGCATGCTACCCCCCAACAAAAGGACATCATACCATGATCTTCAAATCAATAGAGAGTATCAACATGCTCAACATGCAATCAAACAGAACCAGTAAGGTAAGGGACTTCCGAAAACCATTCAGAGTGATATCTGAGAGGGGCAAGGAAGATATCATATCAAAGTTGGGCAGACGATATAACATCATCTGCTATACAGATGGGTCAAAAACAAAAACATGTACTGGTCTTAGTGTGTGTGAGGAAGGAACGGGGGATGCATTCAGCATCAACCTGGGCTGCCACGTTACTGTATTCCAGGCAGAAGTAACTGCTATCTCGGCTTGTGTTTGTGAAATGATGCGGAGGGACTACAAAATAGGCGAATCTGTATCTTGACAGACAGCCAAGCTTCTTTAAAGGCATTGGAAGAGGTAAAAATACAATCCAAGGTTGTAAAACAGTGCCTGGATGCACTGGTAGAACTGGCAATCTGCAATAGCATTACGCTCATGTGGATACCGGGACACCAGGGCATAAAGGGTAACGCAGAGGCGGATCGCCTGGCTAGAATGGCTGCTAGTAAAACCCTGATGGGCCCTGAGCCCACTTGCAGAATTGCGTACAAAATTGCAAGGGGGGTATCGGGGACGAGTTAAGGACAAAACATCTTGCTTACTGGGGGGGGGCTTCCCGGACTGAGGCAGTCGCGGGTGTTCATTAAGGACCTTTCAGGTGAGACCAGAAGCAAAGAAATAATTTAGCTGAGCAGAAAACAACTGAGAAGGATAGTAGGACTTTACTTTTCGGTATTTACTCTCACCAATTTCCAGTCGCCAATGAAATATTCAACAAAAGGAAATGCTTGTGGTGAAACAACATAATGTTACTCTTCTGTTGGTTGAAAAATAATTTGTTGTCACTACACCACCGACAAACTATATCCAGATCGCGCTCTATCAACGTATATAGCAAATCAATAATGAGGAAAATTTTATCAATAAAGTCAAATCATTCACAAATATTAACAACAGTAATCAACAGTAATCAATCACATCAACGATTTCAGATCGTATTCTTCTTATTTTAATGTATTTGGTCCTGCCACTAAGGTAGGATTCCAACTACTTCCCCCCAAGGGCCAGATAGACCCGCGTCCCTCAATTTAGACAATAAGATATCATGTTGTACCGAATTGAAAGCTTTGCAAAAATCCATTTATATCACATCTACTTGTTCTCCTGATTCAATAGCACATGAGACAAAATTAGTATAACATACCAGATTAGTTACGGTTGACTTACGAGCTATAAAACCATGCTGTAGAGGTCGAGAATAATCGACAGGCGGCACTATCGATAATTTTCGATAGGCAACGTTCAGACCATCGATAAATATCGATAGTTTTCGATAGTGGATATTAAACAGAGGAAAAAAAAATTTTAGCAAAAAACTGGCATCTGTTGAAAGTTCTAAATGCTTAAATAACTAACGTTGCATTTTTATTTATAAAAATCAAAGTTAAAAATCAAAAAAAAAAAATGTTAGTAACTAATGTTACTGTAACTAATATTAGGCACCTGTCACGTGTCACGACTATCGAAAACCATCGATAACTACATAAAACTATCGATGGCTTTCGATAGTAGTTACTATCGATAATAATCGATAGCGCTATCGATTGTTCTTGACCTAAACCATGCCCCAGCTTTTTATTACTTATGCCCACATAAGTAATATTCATAATCAGCTGCAGACTAGTTTGGATATAAGTTTTATGGCGCGATCACACAAGTGGTGCATTGTACAAATGCTGACAACATTTCTACAACTACAGGGGTCCCACGAAGTGGTAATTAAGACGGGATCTCGCGAGTGGTGCATTTTTCAAATGTTAATCACATGTTGACACTTACCACTTCATGGGAACGCTATAGTTGTAGAAATGTTGTCAACATGTGACAACATTTGTACAATGCACCACTCGTGTGATCGCGCCTTTATATGGCTGTATACGGTGCGTATCGTAAGCGAAATATTATAATAATATCTATAAAATTACAGCTTGCAAAAATTATTATGAAATCATCTGTTTAAATAATAATCGTCCAGTATAATATACTAAGTATTTTAATGTATCTTAATTACGTAAGTTAACTAATACCACCGCCTTACTTTTAAAATTCACTTCCATTACCATTAAATATAAATTAAGAAAAAATTCTGACATTTTAATTTTTTCCAAATTAACATTTTTAAGATCTGCAAAAATGTATTTCAAGCTTATTAATGCATTTAATATTTATTACACTTCATTATAAAAGTAATTGGAAATTTATTGGAATTGTAAAAGCTGTATATTTACAATATATTTGTATTTATATTTGCTTAAGTATAATTAAATTGGTTCTTTGTTAAGAACATATTTTACGTTGAGAACAAAAGTACCTACTTAAACTTTTATGGTTCAATGTTCTTTAGTATGAAAATACCAATTTTTTAGAATAACTAAAACCGTATGATATAATATGAATATCTTTCACAACAAAGATTTTGTTATTCCAAAACATTGATATATTTATATTTTCAGGCTTTAATACTCCAGCCATAAATTAGTTAAGAGTGGAGGTTGTAAAACGCGTTTATTAATTTCTCCACCATGGCGCTAGTATAACAATTTTAAATTAAAGAAACTTAGATTTGAATTCCGTGCTTTACATTTTATACCTTGTTCTTATAAAACAGACGTTTGTTTGAATTTCTTTTAAAAATTTCTTTTCAAAAGTTTCTTTTTACTTCAAAAAATTGGTATAAAATTAAATTTTCTATTTACAAAAATAAATTTACAAATCAACATTTTTAATTACTTGCATAGTGTTTTATTCTCAGAAACTTAAAAACACGACAATATATGTATAACATGCGTAAAATGTAACAGTTCCTCAGACCGATACAGAAGTGGTCTTAAATATCTGAGAAACTACGCATTGATTGTCAGGACAAGAAGATGACTGTAACATCGTCATAAATATGATGAAAATGAATAATATTAATGTAGGCAAAATTTAAGTTAAACGAAAATTATAAAAAATTTGAGATTTTTTAGTTCGGTTCTAGAATGTGTAGGTTATATATACAACTAACATTAAAGTTTGCATAATAATTAATTTTCACAAATAATAATTAATAAAGCGTAAATATTTTTGCGTTAAAAACAAAATATTAAAATTCTTATCGACTTCAATATGCTGCTGTATTAACATAATCAATATATTGACGAAACATTGTTACATGACTATACTAAAATACAATAATGGACCTTTCATTAAGTTGGTACTTGTTATAATTAGTGTTTATGAACACTTCACAATCCAGTCAAATTTGTCTATTGCAATCACTGGATAATAGAATCCTATTCACATTTTATATTTTCTAGTAATTTGCAATGCAATTTTGAAATAATAATTTTAATTTAGTAGAATCAATTGTTGTATTCTTATCCATAATAGTTATTTACTTTAATATATACTTTTTATACGATTGTGACAGTTTATATAGAATTTTACAGTATTTTCATTATTTAAAATTCTGATAATTATTAATTTTTAATATTAATAAAAGAAAAAATTGGTCATTTATGATGCAGACAATTCATAGTTCAAATATTAAACTTATAATTTAAAATTCTATACATAGCATTCATTAAAATGCCTTTGTTTCAAATTGTTTTAATATTAATGTTTTTACTCAAGTTTAAATTGCGTGCGGACAAAAAATGTAATTTAAAAGTATCGGAAAATCGCGCTGTACTTCAGAGACGAGCGACAACGTATTTAGGAAACATATAACATATTATTCATTTTATATGTTATTACAGGTTTTTAGTTGTTTTTATTTTAAATTAAAATGCTAAATCTTATTTTTATAATATATTTTATTTCAAACTTGAGAATTTTCTCAAAAGAGGAGTTGAAAAAAAACTTGTTTTTTAATACACATGTATCTTTTAATATTATAGTTGATAAAAATTGTTTTGAATTCTCAAGGCTAGATATTTTACGGCTCACAAGATAATATTTTATGGTGTTCTGAAATTTTGACCGACACACGTCAGAGGTACGTAAGTACTTGAATTAAGTTAATTGAATACCTACTTAATTAACCCTTTCAATTAAACATTTTAATATACCAACTGACAGAAAAGGGCTTCATCACCAAGTGGGCTCAGACGTTTTTAAGGGGTTTATCACCAAGGAAACTCAAACTTGCTTAAAGATGCATGACTATACATTTATAATAATCATAATCATTAGGGGATCATAATCTATATAATCATAGAGGGGTACTGAATATAAAGAGTAGCCTAAGCCGTAAGAGTGCAGCATCAAGGGTCCGTAAATTATCGTGGTGACACTATGGTTACATAGTATATTTAAAGTCTGTACTAATTTTCAGCTCAATACGAGTTTTCCGAATTTGCAAGTTTTTATTTCTATTTTGACTGGACTAGTATTTTCAGTAAATTAATATCATTTTTCACATTCGAGACTATTTATCATTGAATTTCTAGGAAATTGTATCCCAATAAACATTAGTTATCGAATACTTTTCAACAATGTATACGAGATTTAAAGTAAATATTACTTCGCAAATTCGAAATCCCAAATCGCACTAGTGTGGTTTGTATGTATCCTAAACTGATGCGTGGTTACTACACGCTAAATATAATTTTAGGAAACATCCAAAACACGAAACTTACAGTTTTTTACGGTTTAAGATACTTTAGTTTTAAACTTTTAGGGGGTGGTTTATCCCCAAAATTATTAAGGGATCGTGGCAGGAAAATCATAATACGATTTTTTAAAAGAAGTGTTGCATGAAAAATTGTCGGCCTAAGATGTACATCTAAATCGGTTTGATACGGGGAGTGACCACCGATTGGTAAGAGCAATAATATAGGTAAACTTTAATCACGGAAGAAAAGAGCTCATACAGAAGCAAAATTTTCCAACGATTGAAACACTCAAGGCAAAAATGGAGAAGTATCAGAGTGAGTTACGTAAAAGATTAAGTCTTTCTATAGCAAAAATGAAGCATACAAAAGCAGAAGAACTGGCGGAAAATTTGACAACGGCTATTCAAGTGGCTACGAAAAAGATCTGAGCACAGACCAGAGCACCAATAAACTTACGGAAAACACAACAAAACTGTTAGATAAGCGAAGAAGAATACCTAAAAAAGAAGACTCATAGAAATTAATTAATAAGGAAGTCAAGAAAGGCATTCGTAAAGACATAAGAAGCTACAATACGAAATGAATACACGAGGTGATAGAGATGAATAGAAACATGAGGGTGCTGAAAGCAAGATTGAATACGGGCAAGATGACGATCGACAAAATGAAAACCAGACACAGTATAGTACTAACAAATAAGAATAAAATAACTAACATCATCTATGAATTCTACAACGGGCTCTACAAATCCGAAATGGTAAGAAGAAAGATTGAAATAAAAACAATGAACGTAAGGTCGGAGGACATGCCTGAAGTGACAAGGGAAGAAAATCAGAAACACCTTGAAATTTATGAAAAATTAAAAATCACCAGGAGAGGATCAAATAACAACCGAGATGCTAACGTTGGGTGGGGACATTGTAGAAAAAACACTAGCAATGCTCCTAAACAAGTGCATAGACGAAGGAAATATACCAATAACATATTTAAAAAGGGTGATAAGACCAATGTCGAAAATTATAGACCGATAAGTTTGTTGTCTCACTTGTGCAAACTCTTTGCCAGCATAATTACAAATCGTGTAACACAAAAACTGGATTTCTATCAACCAGTAAAACAGGCAGGGTTTCGAAAAGGTTTTAGCACCACCGATCGTCTACAGACATTGCGATTATTAATAGAGAAATGCATGGAATGCAATGTCTCGATACACTTGGCATTCTTACGGAAAAGCCTTCGACTCAATAGAAACTTGAGCTTTTCTTCAGGATATAATTGTAATTAGCAGTACGGCCGAAGAACTGGAAAATATGCTTCAAGAACTTAATCAAGCAACTCAACGCATAGGGCTAAAAATGAACCTAGCTAAAACAAAAATTCTATCAGGCGGGGAAAAGGCACAAGAAATAGTAGAAATGGACGGTACCGTAATAAAAGGGGAGCCAGGTTCACTCACGTCAACTTGTGATGTTTTTTGTGTCTCCTGTAAACTTACCATTTTAGGACTTAAGACATTTACATCTTAGGCCGACGAAATATAACTTGTGAAGTGCAGATAGGTGGGGCCTATTAATAAAAGGGTAACAAAAATTTATTGTTTAATATAGTTTATATCTAGTGTAACTTTCGCAAGCCTATTTCAATAAAATATTTAAAAAAATTTATTTGAAAAATGGCGACGATAAGAAAGGGGTTGTTACCCCTTCAAATATCATTTTAGGAAATAATTCAAAAATACTTAACTTACAGTTTTTTCTCCCCTGTAACATATACATATTCTTTAGGTTTAACAATTTTGGGGGATAGCTTACTCCCGAAAATATTAAATGATCGCTTCGAAAAAATTATATGTATTATATGTATTGGTTATAAAGTGAAGTATTTGTAACACCCTTCGGTACTCAGATGCCCTTTTATGTCGATAGATGTTAAACCCCACAGCTATGCTTTGATCTTTTCGATCCACAGATCGAGAGCAGGGACGTTTGCACGTATCGTGGATTCTTGGGAGCAATTGTATGACAACCACCTGAAAATGAAAATGAAGTTACCGCTGAACGTCAGTCAATTAAATAAAACCCAACGAGTACAAGAAATGAAATTTTATTTAATTGACAAAAAAAGAAAAGAAAAAATAGAAACAACAAACAACAATACGTAATGTGCAAAAATAACAATAACAATAAAGAATAATCATACAGAAATCTTGAAGGGATTCTACAAAAAACTAACAAAGAAAAGAGTTGAAGACTCAGTTGGTTATAAACATAAACTCAATTCACAAAACCGTATAGCCAAATCAACCAGCAAAAATGCTGCAAATCAAGGAAAGACACAAAGGTATGTACCACTTGAATATTTTTCAATACGCAAGTATGTAGGAACTTCATATACAAAATATCAAACGGAATTTCGATAAAATAACGTAACTTACCCCTCCACAATCGTGCCCATCAACATCTACACGCAGAACGCCTTCGTCCTGTAAACCAGCAGCTACCAGATTTCCTTTGGATAGACTTAAAATACATTCCACTTACAGCCCACGACAACCGCGGCGTGGTCGTGTCATTTAGCGTTCCACTTACAAGTTTTCAACCACGGCGACCACGGTCG
This sequence comes from Cantharis rufa, assembly GCA_947369205.1. Classification (NCBI taxonomy): domain Eukaryota; kingdom Metazoa; phylum Arthropoda; class Insecta; order Coleoptera; family Cantharidae; genus Cantharis; species Cantharis rufa. The sequence goes on along the minus strand of OX376309.1, from coordinate 13,324,766 downwards.
TTTTGTTTAGTGGAACGGCTTTTATGATCTTTGGGGGCGGCCTAATGTCATTTTGAATTTTCATATTCAAATTTTAAAATGTAAATTTTAATGTTGGTAATCTTAGAAGTTTTGCACAAATTGTTTTATGATGAACAGTATCACTAAATGATACTTTTGCATATTGTTATGAACATGGAAACATTTTTATGAAAAAAAAACATTATTTTATAACAAGTTATGGAAAATAAGTTCACAAGTTAACTAAAGAATAATATACAGTAGAATCCGAATAGTACGACTTCGTTTATAACAACCGACCGCTTTTAACGACAGAAGTGCAAGCTCCAGTTTGGTTTTCATATAACGTTATCAAATACAGTTTCAAACCGTTTTGTGCGTCATCCAGTTATTACGACGTCCCTTGACCGTCGCTATAACCGGATTCTACTGTATTTATATATATTAATTTGAGAAACAATTTATGATAATTAGATAATTTACCTATTTTTGCACGATTTGCATCAGCTTTAAATACTACCACTTCAAAAAACTTATTAAAATGCAATTTTTTCGGAATCCATTCTGAAGCTTTCAAATTTGCGCGCGAAAAAACTTTCACGATCACGGCAACCCACTTTTCATAGTGGGGCTTTGTGGTCGTGGTGGGCTAGCAATCGGTGACGCTCTTGATGACGCTTTGAGCTCGACCGCAACGACCACGCCTTTAGATGGAACGCTTAAAGCGGCGTTCAGAGTTAAAAGTCACCCGTGGTCGACCGTGGTCGTCGTGGGCTGTAAGTGGAACGTACCCTTAGTGCTTTCGATTCTGCGGCTAACTACATATATGGAGAGATCAGAAAACATTAAGCAAACCGAAATACACTTGATAAATTGGATACCAACTACTACCCAGTCTCTAATGATTGAAATGCGACAAAATTGCAGGCAGACTGCAGCAGATTTGTGAATTGTTAACCTTTCAAATCAATAATCTTGGGCTCTTGCGATTTCAACAAAATCTTGGTGACCCAAACTAAACTGACTGTCGCACCTAGACCACCAAACTTCCCAGCACCAGACAACCAAAATTTTATATATAATTTTCCAAAAAAATCTTCAACATTAAAAAAATATAATGTTCCAAATATAAATAATTCTGTAATCTTTCACTTTTTAGAATTACTTTTATTATCAAATGGTTCACAACTATTCCATATAAATATTAATTGGACTTTAGCCAATATCAAAAACGTTTTTCTTTTAAAAATTTGCAAAAATATAACCACAACTCGTTCGCGTAGGTTCATGATTTTTTATTATTCATTAATTAATTAATTTGACGTTTGGTCAGCGCCTTCTCTTAAAAACGGTTGGAAGCATGCCGCCATTAGCAAAGGTAATGCTACATATTGTACCATTGGTTTCATTCAAATCTAAAATCTTCTTCCATAATAAAAATTCAAAAAGTTGAAAAAAACTTATAGATCTCTTATTTTTTGATGATCTACCACATACCCCAGAAATTATTCAAATAGGTGAGGGACACGGGGGATCCATTGCTTGTTAGTTTTTCCAGGTACTTTTTGGTTTTTCCTAAAGAACGATATATTTTTACGGGGCCGACAAAATAAGAAATAATGTAATATTTTATGCTTTATTAATTTTAGATAAACCTAATCCTACTGCCTAACGTGGAATATAAACCCTGGCACAAGTAGTTTAAGGGCAATCAAGAATCGAACCTATAACTCTACGGTTACTAAGCGTACATCACATTACTATTATTTAATACCACAATTTATTTTAGTTTTCTGATTATTATTAGATAACTAATATATAAAATGTTAGAACCGAATACAGTTCGTAATCTGTCAAATGAAAGTACATGTTCCGTTTAAAACATAATTATATTTTTTTCTATGTTAAGAATGAAATACATTAGGTACCTACCTACCTACCTACCTTATAAAATTATATTTTCAAATATATTTTTCGATGGATTCGATTTGCGACATCTATTATATAGCCCACCTAATGCAAGTTCATTGTGTATTTAATGTCAATCTACATTTTCTTTCAGTACATATTCGTCTTTAGCAAAAAATAAAAAATAAAATGTTCGACTGTATTAAAACGTAATTAAAAATGTACGGTATTTCCAGCATAGAATTAATGTAGTGCACTACGTTTATTTATTTTTGTTTGTTAGCATACTAAAGTGTGACAAAATAAACCTATAAACTTTTCAGGCTCTCTCAACTAAATGAATGTCGAGATGCAAGATATGTAAAATTAATAAAATTTTGTTGCTTTTTATTTTGGTTATTATAATCTATTTATAACACAGACACATTGACAGTAGTTGGTTAAGGTTGCTTAAATTCATATACTAAACTAGATATTACACAGATTTTTAATTTATTGTTTGAAATAAATTATTGTCACGATTTCATTCAATATTGAATTAATTGTGCAACATAATCAAAATTTCCTTTGTAAGCCAATCAGGCCTCCGAAAAAGATTACATATGGTTTTAAAAAGTTATATGTATAAATAAAAGTTCTTGGTAAATAAAGTTAAATAAAATGAATACAATAACTTTGGTTCGCGATACTTCTTCGATATTTTAAAAATAGTAGACCATAAACAACAGTAGATAGTCAGGGTTATAAATGATGTCACAATGTTAGTGAACATGATACAACATGATTATTATTGCTGTATTCTGTAAAACAACCTTTATTTTGTAATTAAATCATATTGTAAGGTTTTCCACCCTGAAAAATTTTTATATAGCAGTTCACCTCGGAGTTTTATAAAGACTGGGTGTGTTTTTGATGAAAAGAAAGTTTTTATTAGATTTAAATTGTATAATAAAAGTTCGATTAATAATAATTAATTGATTGGTTTTATTAAAAAAAGAAAATAACGTTTGGTCAAATTTATTAAATTTGGAAGTACGATAAGTTTCTGATAGACGTGGGTAATCAACCAACGCACTCGTATACAATTTAAATACAAATTTTCAGTTGAACTTTCACAAGAAATTGTTAAAATGTAAAATTTTATTTTATTTAGGAAAGTTATTTTTAGATTGGTGGAAAATTAATCAAATTAATAAAACTACAGAAATATATTGAGTTAGTTAGCACAACGAAGTATTTTATATCAGCATATTGATTCAATTGACACCTAAAAGTGAGCTTAAGTCAAGAACTATGGCTAACAGGAAAAAGTAAAGGGCGAGTTGCTAGCACCTTAAAACTAATAAAATGTGTGACCAATAAGGGGAACCGCTTAAATGTAACTCCAAGATCAAGACAAGCTTTTGCAGGGTTAAAAGAGAACTAAAATTGAACAAACATCTATTTTCTTCAAGTACTATGAGCAACCGTTTTTTCAGAAAATAATGAAAGTTTAAAAGTTTGAGTGCAATACTTCAGTTGGTTTATACAACAAAATTCCAAATTCCAGTCCAGGTTCACTTCCCCCACTAATCGCTTTAGTATACCATATTACAAGGGTAACAGTATACAAGGGTAGTATGTTCTGTTAATATATATAAAAATATAAGGTAATCTGAAGAAAAGTAACTATTCCTACGCGGAATTGAACCTAGAACCTCCCAATCCACTTTCGGAAACTGTAACCTCGTATCAAGCGGTTGCTCATAGCACTTTAAAGAATAAAAAAAAACACTTTTGTTAAGCAGGTTTTGAACCTTTTTCCGGATCTAATGGACTTCAATCATCGAGTTTTAGATAGAACCGCAGGTTTTTCATAAGCGAATGGCAAAATCTCTGATCTCGGACAGTACCTCTCTACCTCTTCGCACTTCAGATTAGCTTGTTCATTTCATACCAATTTAAAATTTCGGTTTTTTGATTAATAAGATATGCAACTTGATTGGTCCATTTGAGCGATTACCGTCGTAATGAGTACACCCTAACAGAAGAACCCGTTCAATAATCAAAATATATGTTGTCACTGATGACCACGATTCAAGCACTAACGATTAAACTATGGAAACTTAAGATAGATTGATAAAATTAAAGATAAAAATAAACTAGTATAGGTGAAGTGTGAATGCAAGAGTGGATTCAAGAATAAATGATAAAGTCCTAGACAAAGTTAGCAAGTCGTTGGTTAATAACTCAGACGTCTACATCTCATAAAAAAGTTTACATCAGTTTATGCCTTAATTTAGAAAAGACCATGAATTCTAGTGTATAATATGTACATAATACATATATTGATGAGACAAAAACCCCAGTAGTAAAGCTATAAAATTTCCGAATAAAAGAGCAACCGTAAAAATCTGTTCAAGATTTTGTACAATACTATATACAGGATGTCCCAAATCTTAACGTCATCCTTTGGAGCTTTGGACCTAAGCTCAGCTTATGACTGACCAGAATATCAAAATATGACTTAACATATAAAAAATCGTTGGTTTTCAAGATATTAACAATTCTATGAATTTTGTGAAAATTGACACCTTAAATCAGTTTTTCGAGTAACACATGAACGAAATTCCATATTTTATGTTTATAATTTTGGGTACCCAACCCTAAATAGCCCTGTTATTAATAAGATTAAAATAAAACTAATAGTGTCATAATTTTACAATAAAAAAATGGTTTTGCCCGATTAATTAATTTCTGTTTTATTCACTAACTTCAACTCTTCATGCTGTAAAAAAATGTACCAAGCTAATCAAGCAATTATTTAAAAAAATTGCTCATCTAATTTAGTTTTCAAAATGATATAACGTTTGTTATGTTTTTCTTAAAAACGAAAAGATATTGCTATTTTACTATGCAAAAGAGCATAATGAAATTATTTCAATAATAAAGAATTCAAATAAAAACACTTGTTCATGTTATTAAAGTGACAGGTATTTATTTAGAACTAAATAAAACACAACAAAAAAGTAAATAAAATATAATTTCAATTACAGTAATTGAAAAAAATAATTAAAAAAAACAATTAAATAAAAAATAAATTAAAACTATATTTTACTAAGGTCATATTTGATTTTCTCGTCAATCATGAGCTGGCCTAATAGCCTTCCAAGGGATGACGTTGGGTTTTGGACCAAATTTATTACTGCTAAATAACTTTCCTCCTTCTCCTCATATTGGAGAATCTTTAAAAGCATGAAAGGTTTTGACAAATATAATTGTTTAACTTATCGATTAAGCTACGACCTGTTGTATAGATCCGAATTATACAAATTTGGTGCCAATAAATACTCTAAATTCCAATAACAAAACATTTTTCTAATAACAATAATCAACGGATTTTGAAAAATCTATATAAATCGTATGAATGACATAACCCTCATTGCATGTCATCGAACGTCCACTCTAGCTTTTACGTCACCCCGGCCAAAAAGACAAATTGCCATCCCATCCATATCCATCCATTTTAAACAAAATATCTTTATTAGTCTGACCAACTTTTGGAAGAACCAACCCGAGACCAAAAATAAAAAGAAACGAATGCGCTGAAAAATGTCCACAGTTAAATTTGTTATAAATTTCTTCACTTCTTATAATAATGACAAAATGTGTCTGTATATATTAATTTTTAGTTATGTGAGGAGGAAAAATATTTATGTTTTTTAAAATATTATTTAATTTTATTATAAAGAGATACCAAAATTGTTGTGGTACTGCTGATACCGGGACTTTTGATGCTTAAACTAGGACTATCCCGGGAAAACCAGGTCACCAAATCAGGTCACAATAATCTTTATTTTAAATGAAAACTAAATAGTTTTAAATTAAAATTAAAACGTATATTTAGAAAAGTAGCAGAAATAAAAAGCGCGAAAGCTAGAGAGCAACTGCGAGCTTTGAGAGCAATACGCATTCCTTCATATTCCTGTTTAAACAAGTTCACGCGGTACCCTGTATGCTGTTCTATGCGGTGCGCTACATAAATAACTAACTTTTTTGTTCACTTTGGGATAAACACAAAATAGTTTATAAATCAATTGTAAACTGCAAATTATTCGATCAAAATTACAGCCTCTTTTGATATTAATTAAACATGCATTTCTTTAAGGGTTGTTTTCTTCAGAGGTATATTTTTTGCATACGTAATGTAAATATCATGGTGATTTCAGCAAAAAAAAAAGAAATTTACATTTCGATTAATTGAGTATTTAACTTATCATTATTTTGTCACATTAGCAGCCAAAATGCCGATTTTATATTTGCCACCCTAAACAAATGTCCAGGTTACTGCAACCTAGAGTGTATCCTGATAGAATAAAACTTCCAAGCAACAGAAGGTTGCTCAAAACGTCTTTGGTGTTTCGATATAAAATATCGATACTTTGATATACAGTTGTAAACATGAAAATAGCAGTAAGTAGTTGTTGAATATAAAAATTCAAATAACTTCAAAATTGGTTTTAATTTAAAAATTTTTAATTTATAATTTAATAAAATTTATTTTATTTATTTCTACATAATATGGAAATTTAATTATAAATTGCAAATCTTGGAATCTGAAAATTTCGATTTCACGGGTTAACATTAAATTAGTAGTTCCTATTAGACTTAGGGCCAGTTTCATAATAAACTTAAAGCCAGCTTGAACTAAAAAGTGATTTCATAATCTTATTTAAAGTTCAAAAATCTTAAAATGTCGACTTTAAGCTAAAGTGTCGATATTTTTACTTTAATCGCTAAAAGTTGACTTTAAATCAGCACATAACTGTACATCTAGTAAACAGTCATCTAGTTTTAAGTTTAGCATTAGCGAAATACTAATAATTGTTTTGAATTTGCAAGCGACAAACTTTATAAGATGTTATACTACAAAACAGATAATTTTTATAAATAATAAATATTCTAAACGTTCAGAGTAATTTGCCTTGTAATATGTATGATGGGAATACACAAATCCCAAAACTACTAAACAGGTTTAAACATATTGTTAAATTAATTTTTGTTTTTTATTTACCTAAACTTTTCGCTTAAAACAAAAATTTCGAGTTTTATTTCGAGTTGCCGAAATTATTATAAAACCAAAAATTTACAAATGTAGAAAAAATTATTTTGAAATTTATGAATTTAATTTCTTTTCTTTATTTTTTTAAATTCAATATACAATTTCTCTTCGCCTTACTATTTACACTGGTCATTACGCAGTTAATAAACGCGTCGAATTTTATTTACAAACATTTCGCGGTAATTGCATGTTTGGTTATAACCGAATATTTCAAAAACAACTAAAAGTTACTAGTTATCGACACTACCAACTATAATTAATAATCCTAAAGTCATCTTTAGCTAAAGACTTCACATGTCATGATTATGAAGCTCAACTCTTTGAGTTGGTTTTACCTTAAAGTCGACCTTAGCAAAAGTCGACTTTTTGATAGCATTATGAAATTGGCCCTTACAAAAATTTTCACTTAAAAGCCTAACTTAAACATTAAAACAATTTTTTATGACAATATACTGTATTAATATTCAGTTGCGTGGCCCCTGTTCTTATAAACATTGACGCACAGCGTTGCGGCATAGTCCACTAAGAAACAGTTACATCGCATAACAAGAATAGCAAAACCATGCATTTCAGACAACATCTCAAAGTTCTGTATTATTTTTTGGTTTCACCCTATAGATGTTCATATAGGATTGAGATCAGGAGACTTAGCCGGTCGCTGCAAAATATCAATGTTGTTGAACCAGCTGTTTGTTGAAAACCATTTTTTGGCAAACCTGCTGGTATGTTTAGGGTCATTGTCCTGTTGGGAGACCCATTTTAGCGGGATATTACAACATCACATTTTGCAAAATATTCACATATAAATGTTGATCCATGATCGCATCAATCTTGTATAATATGGGTCATACACCATGGTAGGAGAAACATTCCCATATTATAAGTTGTGATTTTCCGTGTTTAAAGTTTTGACTGTGTATTTTGGCTGGCACTCTGTATTACATGAGTAACCAGTTTTACTGGCTTACCATATTTACAAAAAAACGATTTTTGAGTCATCTGTCCATAATATGTTTTGCCATTTGTGAACAGGTCAATAGAGACGTTTCTTTGCAAATTCTAAGCGTTTTAATAGGTGTTACTTTGTATGAAGAGGCTTTTTTCTAGGAATTCGTGCAGTTAATTTTGTTATGTTGCTTACTGATAGATTTAATTCATGTTTTATATCTATGGCCGATGAAAATGGCTGCTTCTTGGCAAATCTTACAATTCTTCGATCAACTTTAGGCGTTATTTTTCTTCTACTACCTCTTTTTTCGATTTATTTTACAAAGTTAATAACATTTCATATCACTTTTTGCCGAATACAAAAAAATAATTTGAATATCCTAATAAAATTTCCCTTCTTTTCTGAACTTGATTTTCAGATTTCGTTCTTCTACAGTGCAATGTTTATTGCGATCCACTGTTTCGTTAAAATACAAATATTTTAATTATTTTGAAAAGAATATTTACATCATATGTTCATACTGAACTTACTTTTTTAATCAGTTAATTTTTATTTTTATTGATTTTTTAAATTTGGAGTTAATTTGTTGTCTAAATTTGATAATTTGTAAATATTTTGAATTGTTGTTTCCGCCAACAATTTTGTGTTGGTACGAAAATTTGTTGTCGGCCTTTTGCCGCTTGCGTTGACCGGAGTCGTTGCTTTTAACGGAGATCCGTTAATTATGCATTATGAAGTTAGGCGTGCCGGTACAACGCATAAAATAATAATTTGCGCTTTAAGAAATTAATGTCGTCGATATTAATTCATTATTTTATATTTTGTGAGCTACGGGTCATCTCAATATATACAAGTGATAATAATAAGTGAATGCAGTAGAATTCGAGTGACGTGCACTGTTGTTGTCTGATGATCTGAGCGTGACAAGCAATTTTAAATTATATAATTAATAGTATGGATATGGATGTGGATTATAAATACACTCGTATCTCTCTATAATCACGAAGTCGGATTTGACCTTCAAGTCGGGCACTCGCTCATATAATTTGCCGGTAATTTTAGTTAGGTTATGTTTTTATGGGCGTATTAGAATACGCGCGCAGGAATTGTAAGTAGTACTCATTCTTAATTCAAATTCGGCGGCAGTTAACAATTCAGTGGAGGGAATGTAGGAGAAGTTACTAAAGCGAGATACTGGTCGTGATTATAGAGAAATAGTGATTATATAGTGTTATGTATTGTGTTAACCAAGCTTTAGAATAATCTTAAGTTGGTAACTTGAAAATAATGTAACCTCTATCCTGCATGTTGTAAATAGGTCAGTTGATATTCCGCTTCATGTGTGGCAACTCATGAATAAAGACTAACGTGTTACTCGTGTTTAATTTAGTATCAATAAAACAAAACAGTGTCAGGTGTAAAGACAAGAACAGATCAAGATGGCTCAAGCGTTTAAAATTCCGGATACGATTGAGAGTTTCGATGCAATAAATTGGTGCCAGTGGAAACGAAAGTTTGATATATACATGTTGGCATCGAAGAATTCCAAAGAAGAGGAAGAAATAAAAATTGCGATCTTTCTGAATTGTATAGGTGACGAAGGTTTAGAAATTTTTGAGACAATTGCAGAAGAATCAAAAAAGACTTTGGTAAGTGTTTTACAATGTTTTGACGAACACGTGCTTCCGAAGAAGAATATAACGATGGAAAGATTCAAATTCAACAACACGTGTCAAAAATCGACGGAATCCATTGACTCGTTTGTAACAATTCTAAGAAATCAAGCTAAGTTATGTGATTTCATGTGTAACAAGGAAGGGTGTAAAACAAGTTTTCAAGATCAAATGATTCGAGATCGACTAATATTAGGAATGTTGGATAAAGCTTTGCAACAAAAATTTCTAAGAGAAAGTTCTTGCACCATAGAAGAAATTTTGCAATACTCCAAGTCTGTCGAAATATCAAGAGAGCACTCAAAGCTGTTAAATGCCCAGGTAGACGTTGTCAATAAAAGTCACACAGCCCAAAAGATTAAATGCTCAATGTGTTTGTATGAGCACGTAAAAGGAAAATGTCCAGCTTACAATAAAATCTGCAATTATTGTAAAAGAAAACATCATTTTGCAAGTGCATGTAGGAACAAAGGAAGAAAACAGGTCCATGAAGTAGTTCAACAAGCTCGTGAAGTAGTTCAACCGCAAGATTCAATAGTAGAAGTTCAACCACAAGAGTCGACAGAAGAACTAATATATATTCAATCGTTGGGAACAAATAAAAGACAAACTTCGTTGCGTCAAACAATGCAAATTGGAAATAATTATATCACCTTTAAGATCGACACAGGCGCTGATGTGAGCATTTTACCAAGATCCCAATATGAAAAATTACAAAGTAATGCACCCATATATCCGACTTCGATAACATTGGTAACATTCGGAAATTTTAAAATAAAAGGTTTGGGTGAAACAAGTTTATATTGCAAGTGTAAGAACATAACCAAGTTAGTAAAATTTATAATTGTTGATGTAGAATGTGAACCGTTGTTAAGTTTAACCGACTCTATAAACTTTAATCTAATAAATGTAAATACTATCGGTTATGTGAATTGTTTATCTGACTCAAAAACGAGTGTTTATGAGAAATATCGTGACATTTTCGAAGGATTAGGTACAATGCCAGGTACATGTTCCATAAAGTTAACCGATGATGCATTACCAGTAGTGCAGACACAAAGGAAGGTACCGTATGGTCTCATGGACAGATTAAAAAGTGCATTGGACATTTTAGAAGAAAAACGAGTCATTTCAAAAGTGGATTATCCTACAGAATGGGTAAATAGTTTAATGATAGTCGAAAAACCTAACAAAACATTGAGACTGTGTTTGGATCCAAAGCCATTAAATAAATTCATACGTAGGGCACATTTTCAAATTCCTACAAACAACGATATTGTAAGTAATTTGGTAGGTAAAAAGATTTTTTCTGTTATAGACATGAAAGATGGGTTTTGGCAAATGGTATTGGACAAAGATAGTTCAGACCTATGCACATTCAACACTCCGTTTGGAAGATACAAGTTCAACCGTTTACCCTTCGGTGTTTCCAATGCTCCAGAATTATTTCAAAAGAAAAACAAGGAAATTTTCGGCGACATATTAAATGTGGACATTTACTTTGATGATGTCATAGTTTCAGGCAAAGATGAACTAGAACATGATACCGCACTAAAGGCTGTTTTTGAAAGAGCGAGAACAAATAACATCAAGTTCAACTTTAATAAATTTCAATACAAGCTGAAAGAAGTAACGTTTATGGGCCATGTTATCACAGCAGATGGTGTTAAACCAGATCAAAAGAATATTAAAGCCATACTAAGCATCGAGGACCCTCAAAATAAAACAGACTTGCTGAGGATATTGGGTATGATAAAATTTTTTTCAAAGTTTATTCCGAATTTGTCTCAGCAAACTGCAAATCTACGAGAATTGACGAAGAAAGATGTGCAATTTGTTTTCACAAATATTCATAAAGAGGAAATTAGTAAATTGAAGGCGTTATTAGTTCAAGCTCCGATTTTAAAAATTTTTAATCCCAAGCTGGAGACTGTGATTCAGTGTGATGCCTCGAAGGATGGAATCGGTTGTGTGCTAATGCAGGAAGACCATCCGATCGCTTTTGCCTCAAGAGCGTTGTCTCCGGCAGAACAACGCTATGCACAAATCGAAAAGGAATTACTGGCCATAGTCTTCTCTTGCGAAAAATTTCATCAATTTTTATATGGCATTGTCGTTACAGTTCAAAGTGATCATAATCCGTTAATACCGATATTTAAAAAGAATTTGGATAAAGTAACCGTGCGTTTACAGAGGATGTTACTGAAACTGGCAAAATACAATTTGAAAGTAACATATTTACCAGGCTCACAAATGTATGTTGCAGATACCTTATCCCGTGCATTTATAAAAGATGCAGTAGAAGATGATCCGGAAATGGAGTACATTGTACATGCATTAGCAGAGAACATCCCAATGTCCCATGAAAAGAAAATCATGTTTGCTAATCAAATTGATCAAGATGAAGTCTTATCAAAAGTTAAAGAATATTCCTTAACTCGATGGCCGCTTAATTGTGATCGGAGCAATCACAAACTCAGACATTATTTCTCGTTAAAAGAAAATATATATCTCTCCAATAATCTTTTATTTTTAAACGACAAAATAATAGTACCAAAAGTGTTAATAGGAGAAATGCTGAAGTTAGTACACGAACCTCATTTTGGTATCGTAAAAACCAAATTAAGAGCTCGTCAGTCTCTGTACTGGTTAAATATGTCCAAAGATATAGAAGACTACATTAATAATTGCAATATTTGTCAAACACATAGAAGATTTAATACGAAGGAACCATTAATGAATCATAGCATACCCACAAGGCCGTGGCAAAACTTGAGCATGGATTTTTGCGAATATGAATCAAAAAATTACATAGTACTCGTGGATGCATATTCAAATTGGATCGAAGCTGCTAACACGAAGAATAAAACTGCAGAAGACGCAATCACGTTTTTGGAAGATGTGTTTTCAAGATTTGGTGCACCAGATCAACTGTTCTCTGACAATGTGCCGTTTAATAGTCAAACCTTTAAGAACTTTGCGTACAAATGGAACTTTGATGTAAAATTTTCAAGTCCACACCATCACCAATCGAATGGTCTGGCTGAAAAAGCGGTCGGTATTGTCAAAGACATGCTGAAGAAAGCCAAGAGTTGCAAAGAATTATCTGCTACGCTTTTAGAATATCGAAACACTCCTTTGCCAAACTTGGGTTTGTCTCCAGCTCAGTTACTTCTAAACAGAATTTTAAAAACCAAAATTCCCACTTGCTCGAAATTACTCAGGCCAACCATTTTCAACAAGCAAGTGATACAAGACAAATTGAAACGGAAACAAAGCACTCAAAAATATTATTTTGATAGAAATACAAGAGCGCTACCCAAATTGTCCAGCGGTGAAAACGTTAGAATATGGAATAATATTACTAAAACTTGGAAGGAAGGAAAAGTAATAAAAGAACTGAGTAAGAGATCCTATATTGTAGAAGATTTATTTGGAAAACGTTATCGGCGAAATAGGAAGTTCCTAAATAAAAGTACGAGTAATGGATCCCACAATCAGTTCAATAGTTTAATGGACGAAGAGGCCATTATAAGAAGGACTCCCGAAACAGAAAATAATAAAGCCAATGCAGAATATCCAGGAAGAAACAATACCAACGCAAACCAAGATCGGCCAACTAGAGTCAGAAGGCTTCCAGGTCACTTAAAAGATTATGTATTATAGAATGTAAATATTTAATGTAAATTTGTATATAAGTACGAGCATTAGAGAGGGCGTGTTATGTATTGTGTTAACCAAGCTTTAGAATAATCTTAAGTTGGTAACTTGAAAAGAATGTAACCTCTATCCTGCATGTTGTAAATAGGTCAGTTGATATTCCGCTTCATGTGTGGCAACTCATGAATAAAGACTAACGTGTTACTCGTGTTTAATTTAGTATCAATAAAACAAAACATATAGTTTTGAGTATTGATGTATGATTTTGTACAATGATGTTTATGATATTCTCTATATTCTAAATACTATGTTCATAATATAGAATACGACTCTAAACTAGTGCAATCATAATATTTATAATGATAAATAATATGTAATAATTAATAATATGTAGTATTTTCTTACATGCATACGTAATTGTATTATGTTTTATTGTATTTTTGTTTCTACAAGTTTTTGATATCACGTTTGCGATCATTTTAGCGTGTTATGTTCAAATTTTGCAAGTTCACATATATACAGAAAATTTTAAACACCACTTTATGGGATTTTTTATTATTTTTTTTATATATTTTTACATTTCAAAAGTTTTAAATCTTATTTATTATTTAATAATTGCTAGATTGGCTTGATGCAAGTTTGTTAAAATCGAGGTAAGAAAATGAGCTTGTATAAACATAATTTATTTCTGTTGAAAATCGAACATGTAAAAAAAAATGTTAGAAGTTATACCTAATAATTAAGAACAAAGAGTGTTAGAAAATAATAATCTAATAAATTAAATAATAAATTATTAATTAAATTATTTATGTCCGGCCAAGCACTTTTATAATTATTATATTTTTTGTTCCATTTTATAATATTTAAAAATTATATTTCTTTATTTATATTTAATTTATTTATAAGTTGTATTATAATTTTAACACTTTTTTTTTAATATTGCGAAATAAATAGTACGCAAAAATATAATAAATTAATAATTATATACACATCTACATAAATACATAGGTACCTATATACTAAACCTCCGGCGATTACGTATAATCTTCTTTAAATCTAATTATATGTACGTAACTTTGTACTATAGATATTTGTTTATTGGAACTAGATCGAAACTTAAAATGGAAAGTTGGTCACATCCATTTAAAAACCTTAATTGAATATCAAAAAATACTAAATATAATGTGACTTTGTGTATATTATTATAGTAAAAGTAAAGTTGAAACTCAATTAAATATTTAATATCTTTACTGATAAAGTTTTTGTTTAAATTCAAATTTTATGTTTATGTGTGTTATCGATTTTGTATTATACGTCAATCTTATTATTCTTGTGGGGGTTATTGTTTTTTTACCGAAATTAATTTGATCAAATCTTATAAATACGTAGTTGCGGTTTTGCAGTAAGCATGTTACTTCGACTTAAACAGTAATAAAAACAATTTAATGCTGTTTTTATTCTTAATGTATTTTTCCAAAGGACGGTATTAATTAATAAGCAGGCAATTAAATGCAATCGATTTTAAGGTAAAAATTATACCTATTTCCTTGATGCATGAAAAAATTTATACGCATTCACACACGGAAACACGCAATTAAAATTGTCAAGATTTGCAAATATTTAATATCACATGTAAAAATAAAATCACTGTGATTATAATAACTACGACAAACTAAAACTGTACATAGGCCATAAAAAATGTAATTTTTTTTTTATTTTAATTTCAAAATCTAGTTTAAATAAATTAATATCAGATTAATCATTTAATACCATGTGTGTAGAATATTTTTAATTTAATTTGAAAATATTTAAATACATATTATATTGATCTTTACATTTCGACCTCCTAAAAAAATCATCCGAAAATTAGACTGTGCTATCTGATAAGGATCTGATTCAATTTAATTCTGTTGCGTTCCTTAAAAACCAGGTTAAATTTAATGGTTACCGCTATACTTATAAATAATTAATTGAGTATATTTCAAATTAATCTTAAATTACCAAAAATTTGTTAGCATAGAATAGCTTATAAAAATTCAGTAAACACGAAGTGTTAACACGGTGTTAAATATCTGTAAAAGTTTTTGGTTTACGTAAATTAACCTTACAGTTTTGATTTATTTGTATATTTTTAATCTTATTACTACAGGCATTTTAGCATTTTAGTGTATTTCGAGTAAATTTGACTGTAGCATTGTCAAGTCAGCAATTTTTTTAAAGATAATAATAGAATGAAATAAGTATTTATGACAAAAAAAGCATTGAAACTTTATTCAAAAATTTCAACAAGTGATGAAAATCGTGCGACAAATAAGAGAGCAATTACTCACGAACTACATTTATCTTAAAATTCAATCGTTTTTATTTATTTTAAAGGAAGGTATAATTCAATTAAAGATCGAATTTAAATGCATACTTTTTGTTCCCTGAATTTATTGAACAAGCAGCTCCGAGCAACTATCTGTTAATGCAAACTAAAATTTATGTTGTATTGTTGCCAAATGGAATTTATCTCCAATCTCATTTGTGTATCTATTTGTTTTTGTTTAGTTAGTCATTATTTTGCTATTTTACTATCGGTGTACCTGTACGTAAAACAACATCATCGGAAGATTACTAAACTTTTAACATCGTTAATAATCTATTAAACAATTTTATCAGTTTTGTTAGTATTCCTGGTACTTCTGCAATTCCTTTTTTTAAATTGACAATTTGTTAAACCAAGTTAAGTTTCTGTTAAATTTTGTAAAAGTGCAAAACTGCAACTTACATATTTAACGATAGCATCATTGTTTTCTCATTCATCATCATATTGTAAAAGAGTGGTAAGACCAATTTTATTGTCCCGCTACGATCTTCGCTGTACCATCAACCTTTAAAGGATCTTCCTTTCTCCGTATCCATTGATGCTGAAACTTTTATTTTTTTGTTTTTCTTTTATTGGACGCCAATCCTAATGATTAATTTTTGTAACACTGATTATTATCTTTTAAATTCTCTTTGTTGGTAGTGAATAAAAAATTTTGTTTGTAGACGTTAATTTAATGAGTCTAATTAAGGAATCAAATAAAAAAAAAAGACAAATTACAATATTAAACAAACTTTCCTAAATTAAGTTGTTTTCATGTGGCGCAGTGTGGGTGTCACGTACTTATTAAAATAACATACTAGAAACAATATTACATGAAATTAAACAGAAAATTAAATATATGTGAAAAAGTAAAACGCGTCAAAAATATTTCCCCGTGATACCGGAACTTCGCGTGTTGAAGATTTTCTAATGTCAATTTAAACCTTTGACTATTGATTTACACAACTTGATTAGTTTCCAAAAATTATTCAGTAGTACAACGGCTAACTTCGTGCAAGAATTATTTCTGTGACTGTCTCGTTCGCCTTTTCAAGATTTACGAACTTTTCCTAGTTGTTCTATTTTATCCTCACTGTTACCAAAATTCAAAAAATCTTCTATAGCATGTTATTAAATATCTATTAAATATGATTATTGAAAATCTTTTTCCAAAAAAAAAAATAATAAAAAATTATGAAATATTACCAGCTTGCTTTGGATTAGCCTATTGACGATAAGTGTAGAATATTTTATTCAAGATTCGCATTGTATTATGTCAAATTGAATACAGAACTAGACAGGTGATGTTGTTTTAACAATAAATTCCAAAAAGAAAGAATTATTTACTCAGAAAATTAGTCAGGCAAAAAGAAATCTAAATCGACTTGCAATCAAAACAGAAGAAAATTGCAATTAACTTAATTGGTGAAATGCTTGCTGTAGTCAATGTTTGGTAAAAATTCCAATCGATTATTATTACAGAAGTTTAAAGCGCCCCGTGACGTTTGAAAAGTTAATAAAACAAATAAATTGATTTGACCTACGGTTATGTCAGGCAATCATAGTGTAAGCTTTAAAGTACTTGTGCTGAATGTAAAAGAATTTATTTAATAACTCAACTAATATTGAAACTAGACACGACGGAATACAAAACAAATATACAAATTACAATATTACTTTTCGCAAAAATCTGCAAATCACATTGCTCTTTTACGAATTGCAATTTTATAATACTTCATGTATTTTGCGAATCTCGCACTTACACCTATCTTACATTCTAAATTGTGCTTGCTATTTTATAAAAATTCATCAAATCAGAAAAATATGATTTAAATGTTTAAACATTGAGCTTTAGGAAATAACTAACGTAAGTAAATTAACTTCGTGTTCAAAATCAAGATAAAGAAAGCATCAGAAAAGTTTTTCTATGATGGTAATGCTGAACTTAAGGCTTGCAACTCGTGTAAATCCACAGTTGATAGTTAGCCGAAGAATTCGTGTGAATGCATGAGTAGTAAAACTAAGAGACTCATAGTTCAATTTTTCTTTCATTTTATTTAATGTAACATTAATTAAAAATAAACATTTAATTAATCGTCCACATCACGTCTTAAAGATTATTTTATTAAAGATATTATTATTAAAAAATATTAATTTTGATTAAAACTAAAATAGTGTGATGTTAGTTGATCTTCCATAATTAAAATATTGGGTGAATGGATGAGTTTGCGGTCAAAAGAAACAAATAAAATAATTGTTCGAACGTTTCGGAATCTTTATTGTCCCATTTTCAAGGCTATTAAAACCAAAAATACAGATTAAAATGATAATGCAAAGAAAAGTACAAAAGCAAAAACAATACTAATAAATAAATGCAAAAATATATAATAATACAAAAGAAAACAAAAATGTAAATAAAATTAAATAAAAGAAAATATTGAAAACACTTTAAGACGGAATATACTAACCTAAGAGGAGAAAAAAAGTGCACTAAAAAGTGAAAAGTAAAATTTTTATAATAATAACAAAAAAGCTCCTTGAAAACACCTATATAAAAGCGTGGGGCTATGAATTTCATGAAACTACGAGTACGTACAGAAATGGATACAACATTTTTGCTATGCAAGTGTATCACAATACGCAATCTAATATCAGTAATTCGGTAGTTGTTTGAATTTGTTCTTGGACGTTTAATAGCCCCACGATTTTATATAGATGTTTTCAAGGAGCTTTTTTGCTATTATTTAAAAAAATTTATTTTATACATTTTAGTACACTTTTTTAAATTTTAAATAAAAGGTTTTTTTAAAAATTTTTAATTTTTTATATAATCTTTTATTTTAGAATTTTTTAGTCTTAATCTTAAAAGACCATAAAAGAAGTATAAAAGGAAAACTCAATCTATATAGTGCTGCAATCTTTGTTGCCGCTGTAAATCGCTTTCTTTCTGTTTGCGTAAACAATTTTGCTGATGACGTCGGTTTTCTAAACGTTTGTCACGCTGGAATTAAAGTCTAAATTGGCAGGCGTAATATATTAATTTATTCTAGGTTATCATTTGGTGCAAAAGTAATTTTTTTTATTATGTCGCCATCTATTGATAATTTTTTAAACTATATAACAGGTTAAATATGAATAAGATTAGTTCTCTGATGCTTATTAGAATTAAAGATTCGAAATTTAAATATTAAATTTCGCCTGAAGTGAAAGCTGTGTACCAAATTACAGCTCTCTAAGACATCGAAAAGTTGGTTAAAAATGACTTCAAAAAATTCCATGCACACGGACGACGGTCACGTCAAGTTAAATAAAAGCTTTTAAAAATGGAGGTTAGAAAGCCACCATGTTCCTGAATAGTACTGCCCTTAGCCAAACTTCAACAACAATACGTGGTGATTTCTTGTTAAAATATTTCAGCGTTATGACTAAACCAACCCAAACAAGTAGTCAAATTGAAATAAACAATTTTTCAATCCAATTTAACCCCTCTCTAGGTTATGTTTTTATCCTACACCGGCCGACTGGGAAGCGGGTGATCGCGGTTCAAATCCTGGTCGAGTCAAATATGCTGCTGTGATCTAAAGCCCAAGATAGATCTGTAGGTTGTGGGGAAGGCAACGGAAAACCACCCCATAAATTAATTATTCCCCAGAGAATCCTAATGGTTTCGTTCAATTTACTACGAGTGAACCATAGGGATCACGATTCCTCAGTCATGAGGATGCAACTGGAGAGAGAGAGAGGTTATGTTTAGTGTAAAACTAGGTTGGTACCTACTAAGTTAAACAAAAATATTTAAATTTGAAAACACCTCGTGGCAATGGAAATATGTAGGTTGGTGAAAAACAGGACTTGCCTTAGATTAGTATTTCATCCAAGACCCAAAATTATGCCAAATTCATTAAGGATAACGTTTGTAGCCCTCGTCAAAGTATTCGACATCCCTTTTATCATTTATTGACGATCCCTGCGAGTAGATATGAATTGACTCCTTAATTTTCCTCTTCTTGTCTATCCTTTCCCGGTCTAAAAATCAATGCTGTCGTAGTTATGTTATGATTCTGATCAACCATATGTTTGCAAAGAGCCGTAGGTTTTTTAAAACCCTTATCCCTTAACCTTAAACCTTTTAAATCAATTGCATGCTCTTTTAAGTGGATATATAGTTTCCTGTCTGTCTGACCAAATACAGCACTGCATTACATACACGGAATTTTATAGACAAGACCACTATGGTGGTTCACAGAAATTGGATTTTTGGTTTTAGAGAAAAACTTAGTGTTTCTGTTGGGACAATTCAACCTTAATCTAATCTCTGGGGTAGATCTCAAAATAGCAATTAATTGCTCCGTAAGTTGTCGGACAAAGGTGAGGCCAAATAAATCTACTATAATAAACAAGTTTATTTAACTTGTTCTATATTTTAAAGTTTTATCTTATTATTATTCTCACAAGTTAATAATTTATATTTAAATCTACTATCATAATAGATCTTTCTTCTGGGTCTTAAGTCTTAAGGAGAAAATTAATGATGGTTTTGGAAAAGTTATTGCAGGAAAGGATGTGGGATATTTTCTGGATGTTTTTGGATTGGAATGGAAGGATCTGGTATTTAGAATGACTTGAAAAATAATTTAAAAGTGTTCCTGAATACGTATCTTTGTGGTACCAATAAGTAATTAGTATCCCACTAGGATCCCTAAGGACAAGTAAGTCAAGGAAGAGTAAGGATTTATTCTTTTCAAGTTTCATAGTAAATTGAAGATCCACATAGAAGTCATTAAAATTATCCAGAAGAAAGGAAACATATTCACCACTGATCACAAGAGAAAGATCATCAACATATTTTTTAATCAGTCCTATGCTGTTATTGTGTCTCTGATTAAAAGACACGACACGGTCATCAAGAAGGATGTTCATACAGATGTTGGCAAGATCAACAGATATACTTCCACCTATAGGAATCCCCTTCTTTTGTAAATAAGTATTCCCATTAGCCACAAAATAGTTTTTAGTCGTGATGAGTCTTAAAGCCTCATTAAGATATCATCAGAGATGTCCAAACTATCCCGTAGCTCTGGAATCTGATTATTGATATAATCGATGACCAAGTTCACGCAAACATTGGTAAATAGAGATGAAACATCTAAAGTGACCAAAATGTCTGTCAAATCTTCAAATCTTCCTGAAGGGAATAATTGGAAACTATATTCAATATAAGTTGAAACGAATTTTTGACATCGTAAATATTATCTTTATGAAAAATCTTTAAATACGGAGCAATTGCGGAACACCGATTTCTTTTTTCCAGTACCAAGATTGAAACTTGGTACCAAGGTTGGAAACTCATACAACCGACTTTAACTAAATCAGAAAAGACCTTGTTAGTACTCTTTTGTAAAGCTACCACGGAGCATTTTTTGACCAGGTCATATTTTAAACCGGGAGAGGATAGACAAGAAGACGAAAATAAAGGAGTCGATTCATATTATATACTCGCATGGATTGTCAATATATGACAAAGATGTCGAATACTTTGACGGAGGCTGCAAACGTATCCTTGATAATGATTTATTTGGCATAATTTTGGGTCTTGGATGGAATATCTAAGACCGGTTCAGTTTTTGACCAACCTTTTTCAATTGCGACGATGTGCTTTTGAATTTAAATATTTTAGTTTAAATTAACTTAGGTACCAACGAATTTTTACACTAAACATAACCTAGGGAGGGGTAGATTGGATGAAAAATTGTTTCATTTCAATTTGACTACTTGTTTGGGTTGGTTACCTAACTCACAAGCGGTGAGTATGTGTCTAGGAGTTACTCCTAGCTAAATTTAAACACCTAGAAACCGAAATGTATAGAGAGCATTAGGATAATTTCAGACCAATTGATTGGTCAAAAACAGACCGACTGTTTCAGTCAAAAACTAAATAATTGGTTTCTTCCCGCCAACACAATTCTGATTTTATTGTAATCTTGTCAATATACAGGGTGTCCCCGTGACCGTGGAGAACCTCTTAGGTGGTGATAGAGGACACTTTTCTAAGACATATTTTTAAATAAAATTTTTGTCCAAGTCCAAACCCTTGGGGGGTACCTCACTTTAAAGCAATTTTTTCAATTTATGATTTCAAGCGGCCATTGCACCGATATTTTTGATTTTTTGTGTTTAATGAATTAAAGCTTTTCTATAGAGCATTTGAATATCTACAAATTATGTTATAACCCCTTATCGCCTAGAATCAACAGATTTCGAGTTATGAATTAAATTAAGGGAAAAAATGTCAAAAAATTCCGAGTTTTATTTTTTTTACTTTTCTTGCCAACCCCGTATCTTTTAAACAAAACGTCTGAGAAAAAAACTAACGGCCCAAACCGGATAGGGAATTTAACGGGCTAGAACTTTAGCTTAAAAATTTTTTTTTGGGAAACCAACCGTTTATACAGAAATTACGAAAATAATGAATAAGGTGTAGGTTAAAAAAACTAAATAAATTCACAAAATTTATTTTAATAAATTTTCAAAATGGCCTCCCTCATTTTCAGCACACAGGCATGTTCTTTTCAAAAGGTGTTGCACTGTATTATTTGTAATGGTGCTTATTTCGGTAAGTTCTGTTACACCTATCAGTATTCTTTCCATTAATTTATGTTTTTTTAACATCCAACCATATACTCTGGTTTCGAATTTTTGATCATGCGAGCCCAAAGTTATAATTAAAGTACAAATAAATTCTCAAAGAAAATTTGCTCTTTTGCATAAAACTCCACATTAATAAACTTATTTTGGTAAAATGAGATAACCAAAGAAAAAATATCACTTGAGAATCTTACAGGAATGGTTCACGAATGGATCTTTTTTCTTCATAATAGTTAGTGCAAAAAAATTTGGATTCTGATTCATCTTAACCGAAATTCAGAAAAGCTCTTTTTTTCTATTTTGCGAGGTAAATGTGTAGTAAACCGCAATGATATTAACTGCCTGCTGCAAATGTGGAGACTTTTTTCAATAGAATCATACTGTTTGCATCACCATATAAACTATTTCTATAAATCAATCAATGCTCACTTTCATGACAATTTAAAGTTTCTCAATATAAATTTAAATGATTGACGTCTTTTCTACACTCTTCATAGTAGGTCTGAGTTTATATAATAAATAAGTTTCATTTCTTGAAATATATATAAAAAAGTGAACAATTGTATGAGCTGATGGGACGAGTTAGTACAATTAAATTTTAGTTTAGATTACTCATAGTCAAAGTTATCGGGAACTGCGTGATGAATAAGTTATGAAAACACCAAACGGCATTTAGTCGATTGATCATCTTTTATTGGCTATGCATCAGATTTAATTTGATCCAAATTGACTTCAAGTTTATTGTGGATTAAATCGATATCCTTACATATCCCTACATGTGTATATGTAGAAATACTATATTTTTTGATATATTTAAATTTTATAAAATATCTAAATTTTGAACAATAAAATACTTAGAAGGCAGGGTTATTGAACTTTGTTTCTTTATTTCGTTGATAGAAGATAATCTAGGACCAATTATAAATGTTTACTTAATAATTATAAATTCTGCACTAAATTACAAAATTATATGTATAGCATCGTGAATGTAATGAATGAATAATAGAATATTTGCGTGATGTGCTAGTACTACCTGTACATCGTGAAACATACAAAATTTCTCATTTGCACGAGGTATTTTATAATAGATAACAGTCAGTTTTCAAGTTCAGAATTTATATAGCTACTACATGGCTACTACCTACGTCCAGCAATATAAACAATTTGTTTTTAGTGAACCGGGTGACCCGCCTACTTACACCCGAATATAAAGATATAATATTAAAGTAAACTAACTTTTTAAAACATTAGCTTTCCATTTTATTGTATTTATTTATCTCTTGAATAATATGCCTACAAATAAAATGTGATTTGTTGAATTAATTTGTCAGCAATTATTTTCCAAAGCAAGTCATATTTCTTCAAAAATATTTATTTTATCCGGCAAGATATCGGCAATAAAGTTATAATACAGTAATTAACACTGAAATATTTCATTATTGTACGATATTCAGAGTGACCGGACCTTTCGCTTTCGAACATGTAGTTCCCGGACAATTTACTCGGTTTAAATTATAATTAAAATAAAAAAAATTTATTTACATTGTAAATTTGTTGGTAGCATAATCTGCATGTACTGTAATAAGTACTTTTGTGTGTCAGAATTTCAATGTAAAAATGGCGTGTTGTCTAGTCGTCTTTTTGATTATTATACAATTATGAAAATTCGATATTTGAATGTGGAGTTTAGTAAATTCATTCAAAACCGCAAAGCAGCTAAGGTTTAATTAGTTTTTTCCTTACATGTTCTTTTTTTAGCACACTTCGCATAAAGATTTTTAATTGAACTTTAGGAGTCTTTCAAATTTTGTACTTTTTATTTTTTACTTCTTAATTTTACTATATTTTTTAACTCTTATGGGGCCATACAAATTTACACCTTATATCTGCCATACGTAGTACCCGGGTACTACCATATATTTATATATACGCGTAGATTAACGAACAAGCACCAAAAATTAAAAAGACGTTGAGGCACATACGTATAAATATCCTTTGAGACCCCGAATATATACAACGCTATATAAGGTGTTGTGGCACCTTGGCTATATATAAAATGGCATAAAGACGCGATTCGGCACCTACTTAATTTTTAGCGAGTTATCATCTTGACCTTGATGTGGTTTGCATTTTTTACCTTTATAATGTCTTGTTTGCATTCATTGTTGAAATAAATACATTACAACTTTGCATCTACAAAATTAAAGAGGAAAAGGAAATAAATAAGAACGTAGTCTTTCTTTATTCACAATACGTTAACTATTCTTCTAATATCTTTTATAATTCATAGGGAAATAAATTTAAATATCTCTTATCGAAATTATTTAACCAGGTAAAAGTATCAATTGTTTGCATCTTATGTATAAAAAACACACATTTTGGAAGATGGCGTTTGTACCGTGTTTTTCTAGCTAATACAATCCAAAATTACTGAGTTACTTTAATGAAATTTTTACCTATTATTTCTTAAAAAATCAATCCACTAACAAAAAGAAACTAACAACAAGAAAGTAGAAATTAAATTATTCGCTCGAGTTTATTTTACTTCAGCAATTCAGCAACTTTTGTTGCTAATTTAAGGTCGTAACTCATATATCGTCACAGCATAGGAACAGCGACTGATCATCACAAGCAAATTTTATTTCTTATGTGTATTTAAATGTAAGTGCGCCCACCTAACAGCATCAGCACAACACCCGACGTTTGCATTTAACTACATGTAAAGAAAATTGATGATCAGTTGCTGATCCTATGCTGTGCTGTTATATGAGTTACGATCTTTATAATTATAACTTTTACAAAGTTATGAGCGGTTAAAATTTTTTTACACCTCCGAACAAGCTGCGTGTGGGAACAATTCGCACGTTGGCCGGAATAATGGCACAAGTCAGCATAGCTGATTTCGACTAAACAGCGTACAAACATTTTAACATTATACTAAACTTCAAAAAAGTATTGTCAAAAATTTAATAAGTATTAAATTACCGATAATAAAGCTAAAGTGATGTAGTATTTTAAAAACAATAAAATATGCATATTTCATTATAAAAAAATTTCTATTCATTTTAGAGATATGCCACTATTTTAGTTAAATAAAGTGAAAATTCTAACTGAAATTTTTACGAATTAAAATTAAAATTAAAAGTAAGGTGTACGTCGCATACGCAACTTGCTCGGTGGTGTACAAAAAGATATTTACACTAACGTAAACAAAAGTTGCTGAGTCGACTGAAGTAAAATAAACTTAAGTGAATAATTTAATTTCTAGCCGTTGTTATACTCCAATGATTTGAAGAAATAATCGATACAATTTTCTTCAAATTCTTCAAAAAAATACAAACAATTGATACCTTGCTGGTTGAACAATTTCATCAAGAAATATTCCCCATATTGGTGAAATAACAAATAAATAAAATCAGATATCCGGCGGTTAGTCTGTAAATTTGCCGTGAACATTTTTAACAATAATAAACGAAATTTTAAAATGTAGTTCTGTACGACGCAAAATCCATTTATCAAATTCTAATTGTAGACTATTCTTATCTACTATGAATAAATTCTTGTAACGTTGTTTTCGAAATATAGAAATAATTATTTTAGGTAAATTTTTGTTTTGTTGAGGTATAATATTTTGTATATCGGATATTTTGGATTAAACCGTGTGTTATTATATTATTATCATGTATAATTTAAAATTGCCAAATTATTAATTATAAAATAAAACAAAATTTTTTCAATAAATTAATGGTTGGTCAAGTTTTTTCAGAATTCAGTTTGTTTAATTACCCATTAGAGCATATTGACCGTCATAAAGGACGCGAACGCCTATATTTTATTTTAACTAACATTTTTAATTTGCTGATATAAAATTTTCAAAAAGACTAGATAAATATTGCATTCTATTATTCTTAAAAAAGTTGAAGTGGTTTTTCTCAAAAACGCCACATTTATTCTTCTTAAAATATAATATTGTTTTGGAAGAATACTTATACTCTTTATATTTTATAATGTAAAATAAATTATTATTTTTACTAATAATTTTTTAATATTAAAATTATGTAGCTGCGTAAGGTATTGAAGTACAAATGCTGTAATGTAACGTGATTATAAATTGTTGCAATTGCTGAAGATCAGCATTTTTACGCAATTACATCACTATCACTTTACGCGGGAATTATGCACCTACTAATATGTGGCACTTTTTCCTATTCGAAAATTTGATAACAGCTCCCGTTTCATATTGCACAAATTTGTTTAAAAACACAAAAATGCGATTTGTTGACATTCAACGTCAAAGAAACACAAAAATATTATTGCGAAACTTAGTTAAAAGAAATTCGTTTTTTTTTCTACTAATAAATAAATCCAATTTATGGTTCCAACGGCACCCACAGACAATAATTAGATGTAATCTAAAGAACTGTTTGAAGTAATTTTGTTATTTGAGCGCTATATAGAGAGAAATTGCTTTGTAAAATTTTGATAACATATTTTATTATTTTGAAAAAATAATCATTACAACTTAGCCAAGTCGCACGTGAAGTGCCATACTTGGCATGCCCTTCCAAAAAAATCCAAAAATAATCTTTTTTTTAACCCCGACGCAAAAAAGAGAGGTGTTCTTATAAATTTAACGTGTGTATGTGCGTCTGTGGCATCATAGCTCCGGAACGGATGAACCGATTTTGATTTTGTTTTTTTTTTGTTTGAAAGATAACTTGATCGAGAGTGTTCTTAGCTATTTTGCACAAAAATCTGTTCAGCCATTCAAAAAAATCGTAAATATTTTTGAAAATTTATAATCTTGAGAGATCGTGTTACAAGTATGACAGCATTATTATCATTATGTGGGCGATACTACTGCAATACATGTTGCTTTAACAAGTGTTTGTTTACATTGTTACAATCAATTACTGAATTTACTAGTATTCCTTTCTTTCTCATAATAAATTTAATTCTAATATAAAATTTGATTTAAAATTGTTCTCTAACAAAATATTATATTTGAAGTTCTTGTATTGTGGTCTTGCTATTTAAAAAGAAAAATTGGATTTATTTAACTTCCATGCTCCGTTATCACGTTTACTTACATAAATATAATAAATAGTTTAAAAAGCATGAAATAAAACTTAAATTAAAAATTTTAAAAACCCCCTACACAAAAAAAAACATCTAAAAAGTACAAAAATAATACTTATTGGCCATTTCATTTTAATATAAGTATAGTAATATTTTGATCTAAGCGTCGAGTCGTCGCGTCGGGGAAACCCCACGTACGGACTGACAAAATATTAATCAAGAATTTTCCCTGTTATCGCTGCGGTGTCGATCGACTATAAGTATAAATTAGATCATTTAATTTTTTATTGTTTTTTTTTTCATTGTACAATTTTTCATTTTTACAATTTTCTCCCTACACCCCCCTGTACAGGACGAATTCTTGACGACCAAAAGGATTTTGTTATTTAGGGATTAAGGAACAAATTGAAATAGGTTCCAGCTTTTAACTACGATGTGCGAACAAAAATCGTTTCTAGACAACTTTAGGCAGGCCTCCTGTGAATTTTAAAACCCTATTGGGGCTAAAAAGTACTTCTTATTAACAAACTCTAGGTCAAGCGGAAGCGCGCAACTCTCAAAAAGAACAAAGTTAAAATTTAAATTTTATTTATTCATTTTTTTATTCATTTATTTATTAATTCATACCATGCTCGGTTGCATTAACTTTTTACAGAGTTTTGAGCGGTTAAAATTTTGTACACCTCCGAGCAAGTTGCGTGTGGGAATGCTTGCTTCATGCAAAATTTCAGTAAGAAATTTTCAGATCAGATTTGTATTCTAGTCGGTCAAAAAAATGAATTTTTTTTATATAATGTACTACATTTTGTACATCGTTTTCGAGATACAGGGACTTATTTTAGTAAAAATTTGTACTAAACCGATGACCGCGAAACATTAACCAATAAAATTGGTTTGAAATTAAACGTTAAACAACGTGTTTTCTAGTATAAACTGCCTAATATTAAACCAATTTAATTGCTTAATAATTCGATTTCATTTGTTTAGGACACATTTTTACTTGATTCTCAAAATATTCAATTCTAATGTTAATTTTATTATGATTTTTATATGATGGGCGCTCCAGACTATCGCGAGAATCTCGCGAGAAGTTCTCGCGAGAATCTCGCGAGAATCTCGGCGAGAATAGCATCGGAGAACAAGGCGAGAACAACGCGAGAACAAGGCGAGAAATGATTTTCTATCGTGTTACATCGAAAATTGGAAAACATCCACACTCACAAGGTTCTCAGTACTACAGTGCAGATTTTTTAAATAAATTTCTATAATTTTTTCTAAAACGATTAACAGTTCTTTAATTTTGTGATATGTCGAAAAGTTTAAATTTGGAATTTTTGGCCCCTTTAATGGATTAGTATCATCTAAAAGTATGATTTTTGAAATAAAGTCTATTTGTACGTACTCAAAAATTGTACTACACGTATCAGGATTTTCTGTTGCATTTACTGTCGTGCCAGTGATCATTTCCACTTCATTATTCCGATAATGTTCTTCTTGAAAGATAATATTGCCATTTTATTTCTTTTTATTTCGACTGTTCAAGCGTATTTTAGTTTGTATACACGCGCGCATATTGTGAGCGCACCGAAGTTTTAACCCGGCCTGCGCTACAAGACCAACGAGCAACGAGGTCAGTAATGTCACAGCGCTCGAATTATGTAAACGTACTAACTCCCGATGACACGTAAACAGTACTTTTTATTTCGACAATTAATATTTGTCAAAATCGCATCTTGAATGTTCGTAAGGCCTGGTGTGATTGAGTACAGTTTAAATTAAATATCTATTTCTTCAAATTATCTTCAAAATTATGTTCAAAAAACAGATAATTTTTTTGGTATAAAATCGACGTAAATACGTCAAACTTCAAGTTTTCATTATTTTATAATTGTGTTTTTACATTTTGTACTGTCACCAAGCAAGGAGTCCATAGCGCAAACCAAATGGACTTATAGACATCGTAGTCGTAGACACCTACTCCCAAATTCACTGATTTTTTCTCTCTATTTTTATAACCTCTATAATTTGCAATCAGAGAATCTTTGTTTTTTCTAAATTCATCGACGGGTATTTACATTATTGTGCTAATCCACACACAAGCATCATGATTTTTTTCGATTTATTTTTATAGCCTTTTATGTATGTTTTCCACAAAGCTGGTTCTGCTTGAAGGCAATCAATAAATGCCAATTTTTGTTCGTTTTCCAATTTACGCTCATTTTAATTCACAATTAATTATACTACTATTTAATCGGTGAGTCAGGCGCTACTGAAGAATGCGAATGTGCAGGTGTGGTAGTGTTATCGCGATCTCGACTCCTTTGTCTCGCATTAAAAAACCGACAACAAGTGGAGAACAAGGCGAGAACTTATGAGGAACACGAGAATCAGCTCCACTCGCTCTTTTCTCGTGTTGTCCTCGTTTTTTCACGATGTTCTCGCGAGGTTCTCGCGAGATTCTCGCGAGAGTCTGGAGTGGCCTGCAAGGCGAGAAGCTAAAAATGAACACGAGAATCGGCTCCACACTCTCGTTTCTCGTGATGTTCTCGCGTTCTCGTGCTGTTCTCGCGAGATTCTCGCGAGAGTCTGGAGCGCCCATGAAATAAAATTTCAAATATAATTTATATTACTAACAAACGGCTGCATGTCCATTTTTGTGAGTGACATGTTTTACAAAGACATATTTCTTACAAAGTGTGCTACTAGTATAATTTTACAGAATTTTACAGCATTTATAATTAAGTTTACAGTAATTTGTGTTACGTATTTTTATATTTACATTACGGAAGAAATGAAAAGATACGTAACAATATCTTGTGTGAACTGAAACCGTCTTGGCAACTGAATAGAAAACTGCTGTACACCTACGCTATGTCCAGAAACGTCTATTTTAATTTTGCAAAGTATTTATAAGGTCAAACGTATCCTATACTAAAAACCGTAGTAAGGTTTTTTTTCAAATTTTTTTTAGATAAACTATTCACAAATTTGAACTGTCAGGAAAACTTCAATACAGACCAAAGTGGGTCACTTTTAGTTCTGCAAGTCCAAATTTTGTTGTAATATGCATAGTTTATATTTTTAGATAAAAATAGGATGGGATAGGATAGAAAACTATACTGTGTATTTATTATTATACTATACTATACTGTGTAATTATTAGTAACCACAAAAACTCCCTATTATCAATTTACTGTGCACCGGTGAAAAATGCCTGGATCCGCCACTGTACAACACCTACAAAATGCTTTACAATAAAAACCTTCTCTAATTTTGTTATGACGAAGTTTAGGAGTTCTGATATTTTCACATAATAAAACAGTTGCGGGAATATGATATGTATACAATTTAAAATAAATTTTGGGAATCCCCTTGTAGAAGTAAGAAGTAACTAGTAGGTAATTTGACCTAAATTAAAATTTATAATTTGTAGTAAGTACATAAAAATTGTTTAAGAAGTGTTCTGTAATTAATCAATGTCAGAGAAAGGATGCGAATCATAATATGATTTAAAAATGATTTAAATTATGATTTAAAATATATTTTGAATTAGTGGAATTCATAATAAAGTTGAAATCGCTAATTATTATAAAACCACTATAAAATCTTTATTCAAAGAAAAAAACACGAATACTTGGTAATTATCAGTATTTTCTCAAAAATGATCAAAAATCTACCGAGTTGACTAGTCCGTCAAATTCGGCATTAACCTCAACGATAAATACTTTAATTGCCAAAAATAACTGGCACTGGAAAGTCTTGATCGATTCGTCCACAAACCGTATTACATTAAAGGCGAAAACAGCATGGTAATGCAAGTTATTCTCGCCTTTAATGGATTTTTGTCATTAGAGTTTAGAATCGCAAACACTAGTTACCTATGCATTTGTAATATCATAAACTATAATAATGATAGCTAATGAAACGCCCAGTGTGCCTAAACGTCAAAATACTGTATACAAAAAATGCGGTGCCTAAACGCGTGGATAAGTCAACCTCAAGTCGATGCGACGAACTCATAACTACAATGGCGCCCTCTGAACTTATATGATTTTATAAGAGGGAACTAAACGTCTATATTTACAGTGTATATAGTCCAACTGGCACCTTTCACAAACTTCATTAATAGGCTTACTGGCCCTTCCAGATGACATATATAATTGTAAAACCATCCGGCACCATAAAATGGTGCCACAACGTAAATATAGGTGCCACAACGTCGGTTTATATGCTTATATGGGGTCAGAACGTCGACTTACAAATATATATATATATATAATTCAGGTGACGATCACAGTTTAAACAGATTTTTTATATTCATATTATTTGTTACTCATACTTTGCTGCAAAATTTTATGCCACTGTAGCAAATTTTTGAAATATAGCTCATTAGTGGTAGTATTTACGTTTTCGAATGCAGTAGAATTTTTTAGTAACATAATGAATTCTAAAGAATTGGAAATAGAAGTAAATGTTAATAATAAATTTGTTTCCTGGATTGAGTACTCATGGTTCTTTACAACATAAACATTTTTTTTTATCGCAAAAGTCAATATTTTTCGAGATATAGTCAATGGAAAAATTCAAAATGTAGTTTGATTACTATAGTATTTTATTGTATAGGGTGTCCCAAAATTAGCGCAAGATTTGAATTAAATAGAAAACAGAGTTTTTCTTAAATAAATTTTAATTTATTTATTGGAACATATTGTACATAGTCTAGGGTTACGTATGAAATAAGGTTACTGTCAGTTAATCGCCCCACGAGTTTCGCTTTGATTTTTTTACTATTAGAAAGAGGACAATTTTCTGAGCATTTTGAGACCGCACATTGCTAAGGATTATCCATTAGTTTTCGAGAAAACGGCATTTTAAAATCAAAATTTTACATGCATTTTAGATAGGGAATTCATTAGCACAAAAGTTCTATTGGCGGTGCGTGCGTTCTGATATAGTCTTAGTGTTAGCCGTCAGACGTGATTGTGACACCGTCGGGAACACATCGAGCGTGGCTTACGTGTTTCACCCCTTACGAGTTTCACCCCTTTCGAGTAGCACCTTTGGCGAGTTGGTGCTACCTAGGGGAATGGAGCGGAGGGTAGCGGAGCGTCGGTTTGGACGAACTCAACCAAGGCAATCAAGATTCTAACCTAAAAATGAGTTCTGCGTTTATTTTTTTAAATTATTGCAAAATGTTGCGTAATATAATGGGTGCGGTTAGGGAACGTTCATAAACCACGTAGTTTGATTTTGACCTCTTTAGAGCCCCTCCCTCCCATCATGTAGCTTAACGTAGCTTGTACCATGATACCTCTACACCCCCCCCCCTTAGATGGAACGTAGTTTTTTTTTCCTACAAAGTCCGGAAGACAGTTTGTGCTTTCTGTTAAGAAAACTATTAAAAAATTATTTGGTATAAAAAATTAATTATATTTTTTTATGGTTATAATTTTAAATATCCATATTATGTTGTCAGTTATTCTGCAAATTGCTTTTATAGTGCCGAAATAAAATAAATGAAGAAAACTACGTAGCTTGACTCTAACTTCCCCCTACCCTCATGTAGTCCTGCCTAGCTTTCTACCTAACCCCTCCACCCCTTGACCAAACCACGTAGTTTATGAACGCTCCCTTACAAGCAAGGGGTTCAATATGCACGATGTGCACCCGATTATGTCACAATCGCGTCTGACTGCTAACACTAAGACTATATCAGAACGCACGCACCGTCAATTTTTTGAACTTTCATGTTAATGAATTCCCTATCTAAAATGCATGTAAAACTTTGATTTTCAAATGCCGTTTTCTCGAAAACTAATGGATAATCCGCAAAATTTCTTTTTCTAATATACTCAGAAAATCGTCCTCTTTCCAATAGTGCAGCTGTCGAAGCATTTCTCGTGGGGACGATTGACTGACAGATCCCTGAAATAACACATCGGACATATTATGGCCTCACCGACTTTGCTGACAATACAAACTCTTTTTTAAAAATTTTCCATCACTATTCCGCATAAATGTGGCTGAATTTTATTAATACAGCGTTGAATCTCTTCCTTCAATGCACGGGTGGTTAGAGGCTTGTTGGCATAGACCTGTGACTTCATTAAACCCCATAAAAAAATCCAGTGGGGTTAGATCACATGATCTAGAGAGCCAATTCTGATCACCAAAACGAGAAAGTACATACACAACCAGGAAATGTCTCTTGAAGTATTAAAATATTGTTCAACAATGAAAACCCGTTGTTCTTTCGTGTAGTGCTCCATTTTTAGTAACCCTAAACTATTAGCTGTCAAACTGTCTTTTTTTTGGTTAAAAACACTTTACCTCACAAATGGCAGCAAATTCAAATCTTGCGTAAATTTTGGGACACCCTTTATATTCAATTGTCAACGAGAAATTTAACAAAAATTAAATTTTGAATTTTTCAACTGACTATCTCAAAAAATATTGACTTTCGAGAAAAAAATCTTCAAACAAAAATGGTAGGAAGTTTAATTTCCTACAAAAAAGGTTATTATCATTTTTATCATCCCGCTCACCGTTTACAATATAATAATAAAAACGCGTTTTTCAAAATGACAGCATACCAATATCCAGAAAAAAATTTGTAAAGAATGTATTGAAATATAATATGTTTACACAAAACTAACATTGTTGTAATCAATGAATATTAAAACAGTTTTGCATTAATGGAACTATTCTTTTTAATTTATATCCCATAGAAAGTAATTAAGTACCCAGGTACTACGTATGGCTGGATTAGGTATAGCTTTAGAAAATCTTAAAAATTTTTCACTTAATATTATCATTTTTGTTTTTTAAATTTTTTGCGTACAGAGAACCTATTTTGTAGAGATGTCACCAAAGCTCAAATAAATATCACAAAAATATCAAAAAAAAAAGTTATGTTGTTTTAAAGTCAAAATAGTACCCGGGTACTAGGTATGGCCCCATAAGGGTTAAAGCAATCCCAACCACATAATAAGCTCAAATGCTAGGTAGGCAAAGTTTCAGTGATTTTCGCTGTCTTTTCTCAAGTCAGAACTTTTTAAAAAGTAATTATACTTGGCAAAAGTTTTTTTCTAAATTTCTGAACATTTTTTTATTAGGTCATTTCTGAATTATGGTTTTAATTGCTACTTATATTTTATTTAATGCCCCTCCAGACCTTCAGTTCTAGTCATTAATTTAACTTGTAAGTTTAAATCGAAACAGTATGTTAGAGTAATTAAATCAAACTTTAACATATAACTACCGTATTGGATAATTCAAAAAAATAAAACCTAGAAGAAAAGTACAAATGGATTTTCAGTCGAAAGATCTATCATGAAGATAGATACTCCTATCGTAATATGTTACCAATAATATATGTTTGTGGTTTGTTTGCATTGCCTCAATATTGTAACATTTACTTTTGCACTGCCCCACATAAGTCGATTTAACCGATTTAGGCGGCCAAAATTATTTGACGGTTTATTAAGGTACGGTAGTAGATTTTAAATAAAAATACATAGTTTTTTGTCATTGACAAGACATATTTATTGAAAAAAAAATATTTGTCGCTCTTATTATTTCATATTGACGTTTTGTCAAATCTGCTTCTACAAACATTAAAAGTGCTTGGTGAGGGGTCAGTGGAACAGCATCTTTCTTTGTTTCGGAAAGCCGTTCTTTGCATTTATTTGCACTTGTATGCGAATTTGTGATCTCTTTTAGGATTTTTGACGCATTTCTTTTTCCATCTTTTTGTAAAATCACTTGAGCACTTCTTCTCTTACCTTTCTCGCTTGATTCACTAAATGATTTGCGGGGTTGACCTGGGCGATTTTGCGTCAATATAGGTATTTCAAATGTCCCATCCAACCAAGAACCGTTGTTTTTCAAAAAAAAAAATTTTTATATTATGCGCTTTTGATTAGACCATCTTTGCTTTATGTTGTTTTTAAAATATGAAAATTTATGCTTCAGAAGTTTTTTATTCTTTTCTGTGTCACCATAACTCGAGAGAAGATCATTTTCTAAAAATTCGGGTTTTTCATTAATAGATGGCAGATTTTGCTCATGTAACTTCTCAAACAAATGTCTACGAGTCACTACTTTTGAACCCAATGTGCCCTATGGGCCTAAAGTAAATAAAAGGCAACATTTAAAGCAAAAGAACAAAAAATATATATTTTTATAAATTGCTAAAAAAAAATTTGAAATGAATTATTTTGCAAAACTGTGCAAATCTGTGGCCAAATTTTGGAATGATATTAGCTAAAGGTTCAAATTAATTAATCATACAAAAATTACGGTCGGAACGGACAGGGATACACAACAAAATTACGATTTAAAACTAAAGTTACTCCAAAAATATATATTTAAATATAAATTATTAACTTGTGAGAATAATAATAAGATAAAACTTTAAAATATAGAACAAGTTAAAATATATATGGTAGCAAGACTATTTTTAAGGACTTAGAAATTTGTTAAATAAAAACAAATTTTGACAAAATATATAATTATCGGTTAACTGCTTACCTGAAATACTAGAATCCATATATATGTTCTAGTCCGGTCAAATTAGACCAAACAATAGGGGTGAGGTTACAAAAATTCACACGGCTGAAAATTGGTAGGATTGTACAAAACACTATTATAAATTAAATGTGAAAAGTCTTCATCGATCCGACACCTGGAAAAAAATTTACTCGGGGTCAAAGGTCACAAAAACGCGATTTTTTTTTTTCGTTTTTTTCGAGTTTTTCGCGATTTTCAGCAAAACGGTAAGTTTTATCATAAAATTAGTTCAGACAAAAATTGTAGATCAGATAATTATCTATAAAAAATGTCTAAATACTTTTTTCCTAAGAGCCACCGTTTTTGAGATTCAGTAGAATCCGCTTAATGTGATCACTTTGGGCCAAGACATTTCGATAATATTAACCGACTGATAACAATAAGCAAATTTTAGAAAAAACAAATTTTAGAACGAAAAATTAGAAAATGTTAATTTACAGTGATTTTCGATCATTTTCACCCTCTGTTTTACCGAGAGATCGTTTCGCTTTTTTGTCGACATCATAAGAAAAGTAAGAATTAACTAAATCTAAATTAAAATGCATGAAGCAAAGTGCACATTTAGCAAAATAAAAATAGAAACACGCCATGAAACGGCAAACATTATTCGTTTATGTATAGAAATTAAAACGAGTGCCTTGTTTTGTAAAGATATAAAATTTCAATGACAAATCTGAAAAATATACTTAGAAAAAGAGATAATTGTATTGGAAATTCCTTGAAAGTGATAATAGTAAGCGGCTTTTTGATCACATTATCCGGTGGTTTTTGTATGTAAACTAATTAAAGCGGCCCGGTCCCAGTCAAAATGATCACAAAAACCGACTGATAACATTATCCGTGATCACATTAAACGGATTCTACTGTATAACGATTCAAAAAGTTGAAATAGTTGTAATCTACTACAAAAAAATAACATAAAATTTTTAAAAACGATTTTGTCTTGTGATAGGTTATTTTAAACACCTTGAAAAGCTTTATCCAGAATAGGTGAAATTAAATATCTATCTGTCATCTGTCAAAAATTACAAGCTGCTAAAGTTTAAACTTCAAGAGTGAATAACTCTTAAAGTATTGAAGGGATTTCAACCAAATTTGGTATGTAGAATCATTGCACCTACAGGACTTGACAGCATATAGAACCATTTGATAAAAACCAAGAATTCAACATAAAAAAAAATATTACTTTTTTTTGCGAAAACTTAAAAAAACTCCTTGTCCCTCGATTTTCTTCGGCATTTCTGCGTTAATAGCAGTCAAACTTTTTGGACGTATGTCTGGTGGGCTCTAGTGGTGAAAATAAAGTTTTGGCAAAGAAATATTTGCCAGGGTTACCACAAATCGAGGGACATCTTATTTACAGTACTTCCTCTGTTGGATTTAACTTAATTTTTTATGTTAATACATTAAATCATCCTATCTGACTAGAGGATTTTTCTATTTCAACTACACACTTTCGTTACCTAATAAGTCAGTGGCGCCAAATAAATTTTTAGGTAAATTTCATTATATTTTTCGCAATTCAATTCAATTCATTAAAAACCTACGGCTCGCTCTCCAAGTTCATTAGAGCTACCGGCCGGCATTGTGTTAACCGGAAGAAAATATGTTGTTGTTTTTTCGCTTATAATATATTTGTAGCGTGTTTGTCTCATATTCTGGATTGTAAGTTTACACTCCAGAATATGTAGTTACATATACATCCTTTTATGTATTCTGGTATTGTAATGAAACCAACTCT
Source organism: Cantharis rufa (assembly GCA_947369205.1). NCBI lineage: Eukaryota > Metazoa > Arthropoda > Insecta > Coleoptera > Cantharidae > Cantharis > Cantharis rufa. The sequence goes on along the minus strand of OX376309.1, from coordinate 13,287,089 downwards.
ATATTTAATTATTTTAATAATTACGTCATGTCGCTCTAAAGAAAATTTGTAATCTCTCGGTAATTATTTGTACGATGAGTCCTGAGCGAGATAATTCTACGGAATTTCGCGTTGGGAAAATGTGGAAAGCCTAGTACTGCCCTGCTAAACGAAAATGCAGTATGTACAAAACAGTCATTCTGAGATATTCGACTTTTTAAATTTAACTTTAACCAAGAGCTTACGGTCAATGGCGTTGTGAAGCACGTTTATTTCCACTAATTGTGGGATTTTCGTCTTTTTTGTTTATTAAAGATGTAGTAAAATGCTCGTAGTTAACATATACTTACCAATAACTCATTTTGGCAATTTTTGCTCATACGGCACTTTCGCTTAGCAAGGCCGAGTAGCTCTTTAGATAAAAGAACTCTCGAGCAAATATATTCTTGTGCAGCGATTTGTCTACCAGTTTACTAACTTATAATAGTATCTGTATAATTAGGTGTAGCAAAATCAAAGATCAAAAATTTAAACAGTAGCATACAGGCGGTACTCTAAAAACCCCAATGGCCAAGAATGGAGTAACCAGAGGTTTTCAGCAAGAGGCAGAAAAGTTTTATTCACATATTGGAGTTTTAACAGGTTTTAACAGGAATTTTAACAGGTTATAGGCCTGGATTAGACGGTCACAGCCTGGTGCTTATGTGCATCGACTAATAAGGCAAGATCTTTGGGTCAAGTTCGGGTGGAGTAAATGCTTTATTCTAACCATGCTTCCTAGGCAGCTAATGTCTAACCCCTAAAGCATTAACGAAGGGAATCTTGCTGAAAGCTGGATAGATAGAATCTGATATAGGTATAAAAAAGGATATAAACAACAACATTGGTCGGATTTGTACATTTTAATGTTTCTATATAATTTCTTTAGTAATCTCCATAGATATGAAATTGTTTTTGCTGAACAAGCTGAAGAGAAAGCTCCAATTTAATTTAATATTATGAAAGCAGAATGTAAACTAAGCACAATTTTTTATTAACCATTAAAATCAGTTCTATTTGCAAACGAAGCAAGAAATATTACCAAATAGATATGTATAAAAAACCTTGAACTTCTCAACAAATATAATATTGAAATTTTGAAATTTTTTCAATTAAATTTTTTGAATATTTTTTATAAAAGATTATTTTATAAAATATGAAATCAATAGCCATTGCATTTCAAAATAAATTTTGAAAAACGTATTTAAAAATAAAACAGCACATAATAAGAAAAAGTTATTATTCCCTAAAGTATAGGTAAGATTTTACTTTCTCATAGTAGAAAGAAAAGAAATTTGTTTTATGTGCAAGATATGACAGATCAAAGGCATTAACTTATCAGGTGTACAAACCAAAATTGAATACAACTCGGGGAAAAGCAAAATATGGAATATTCTTTAGAGACATATACGGATATAACAGGATATAAAGTTTAAGTTCATATTTTTATAAATAAAATAAAAGTTTACAATTTTAATATGTGAAATTTAAATAATTTTATTTTTCATTTAATGCTTTAGAAAATTGTTATTTTGACTTTTCTTCTTAAAAAAGCTTGTTAACTGAAAATTGTGAATAACATAGCAAAGACTAATAGATTATATTGCCGCAATATTAACTTAGAAACTAACTGAAAAGCAAAATCGATTTGTAACCTCCGGTAGAATAATAATCACATTTCCAACACTGCTCCAAGGTATCAATGTTAACTATTCCGTATAAACTTTTTATTTTCAATAATTCAAACAATTTTTTTAACATAATATAAGACATATTTTGATATTAATACTGAAAATAAAAGTAATAACTGTATTTGTTACTTATTCACTCAAAAATAAACACAAAATGAAGAAAAAGTTTTTTGTTTTATTTATTCTGCTTTCATTATTTCTTGCAGTATTTTTGTACTTGATTTTTTGCAGCTTTATTGACAAAAGCTTCTACAATCAAGACATATTTTTTTAAATGTTGACTACCATCAATGTTTTACAAAGCTATAATTACCATACCACACCAATTTCTTTGTTTGCAATATTTACTATTTACGTCTATTTCTGTACTTCAAGTATCATATTGTTATGTTTATTTCACGCTCTTACTCTTACTTCTCTTACTTCGGCGTAACTCTCGTTTTAAAATATAATAATAGCATGAGACTCTAATTGTAATTTAAAAGTAAAATAAAGTTTTAATTTATATATTAAGTATTTTTATTGCAAGGTAATTAACAGTTATAAATTTTAAGTTCATACTATTTGAGAAAAACCTTGATAAAGTCACCTTAGTCACCTAGTATTATCTACTAACGGTGTTACCACCTCAGCAAGAAAACTTTTAGATTTTTATTGCATAAACTAGCTGAAGTAGATCATTAGAATTTTTAAAGACTACTATCTCTGAATCAGTTACTTATAGTACTTCAAAAAATCAGGTGTTGGCTTAATTTTAGTGCTTTTTCAACCTACCAAAACTGGTCCCGATGCTAGAGTTACACTTAAGGAGTTATCCTCGTGAGCAAAAAATTAGTTGGAAGTCACCGATAATTTTACCATTAGTATTAGCAAAATTTTAGTAAATAACGATTTATTTTTACAGAGTCAAATTTAATGCCAATATACTATAATGCTATTTTAAATCAGTTGCAAAATTTTGTCATATTACGTAATATAATAATATATTATCTAGAACAATGTAATTCAATATTACATATTTTATACCGTACCTAATTCGTTTTCCAGTTTTCTAAATTGGAAATGATTGATTTTGAAGTTTGGCATTATAATTTATTAAATTTACGTCATGTTTTATTAAACTAATAATAATTTATACATTTTATGCAATTTCTGGCATAAACACAAATTGTATTTTTGAAAATACTTTTTTAATAATGACATATAACAACTAAACATTTGTTTATTAATATCAATTTTTATTTTTATTTAGTAAATATTTTGGTTTGTAAAAAATTGGACCAATCGGTGGTAACGGATAGATAGAAGGATCCACATAGTAGCTCTTTATTATAAAGGTTGGTTTATGCAAGACGCCGGCGCACGCACCGCACGCACCGCAAGCAAATAAAGTTGAAACATTGAATTTCTGTAGTAGCGTTTATGCACGTCGCTGACGCGCGTGACGTGCGTGCATAACCTCGAAATTTATTTTATCTTTGGTTTTCACTGCAGCGTGTAACGCTAGGAACTTTTCAAGTTATATTATTGTTGTGATACAATTTTTTAAATTTAAAATTACGAAATTAATTTATTATAAATCTTATTTTTGCAGATGATGTAAAGTAAATTTTTGTTCCTCATTTTATTTTACTAATTTATTTTTCTAAAATTAAAATTATTAGATATTAATAATAAATTAAAAATAAAAATATCAATTATAATTGTTACCTTAGCTTATAATTGATATTTAATTTTTAATTTATTTTTCATTATTGTGATATTTTCTAGAAATAATAATAGCACGATGAAAAATTATCGACCCTAAAGCTTAACTTTCATGCTCACCATATTTTGGGTCGAAAATACCTACAAAAGAAACCAGTCCATCTTTCTGATTTATTAGAAATAATAATATTTGATTATCTGATTTAAAAAAATTTCAAATAATGAAATAAAATAACATTAGCGCCATCTACCGTAATGTGAATTTATTCTAATTTGTAACCAGAAAACGCACTAGAACGCATCAAACGCATTCTAACTGCATAAACCAATATTTTTGTGCGGCGTTTTGTGTGCCTATGCCAGGATAATTACTTATCAACAGAAAATTCCTGATTTGCCCCCCCCCCTAGGCCAAAAGCTGGGTACGCCCATGTATTTCAACTTACTTGAATATGGAAATGTGGCTCGAAGGTGAAAAAAATAACTAAATAAAGCGATAAAACTATGAGTGAACTTTTAATATTGATGAATTTAGGAGATAATCGATATTAAAATTACGATTTTTTTATGCAAAAAACACCGAGTGGTTTGAAGTAAGCGGGGTCTAAGCCTAAGAATATATCTGTTACGGTCAACGATGGCAACTCGGCCATTAACGTCAATGGCCGGATAATTACGTTAATGCCCTGCTTAACTGGACATTGACAACGTCCGGCTGATGTTATTTTGCATTATTGTGCATTTTGAGCGATTTTGACATTTAAAATTTCATATGTGGTTTTTACGAGAACGGTAAAAGTTGAAACATTGGAACACCTGGAGGTTTTTATTCTTTATTTTAATCTATTCACTATCGAAAATCTTTGATAGATTTTTAACCCATAAAAATGAATTAATTAAATAAATTTCTCCAAAGTTAGAAAAAACAACAGTACCTACTTCTTTATATTTTCGTTTATTTTCAAAATTTAAATTTTATTTAGATTAAGCCTCCAACATTTCGAAATTGTGGGCCAAACCACGAAGGTATTCTAATATATCCCGATTCTCAAAATCATTGACCAATCTCAAGATTCTTTGATAGGATAAAAGGATAAACTTTTAATGTTTTTTTGCAGCATGGTTCCCGGCAACTAGGCTTTCATAAAACACGTCTCTGTTTTTTTGAACTTCGTTAAACTCGTTTATGAAACGCCAAATAGTCGGTCTTTCGATGCTCAACTGCGATTGTAGCCTCCATGAGCTGCATCTTACTTATTAAAGTACTTGAGGATAAATAAATTAGAAAGTGACGCGACGGTTAGAAATCTAAAATTGTTTGGATTTTTCTTCTTCGAAATAATATAATGCGATTGGTAAATACACCGTTACCAATTAGAAATTTGAAATTGGTAACGGTAAATTTTAATCCCAACTTACAAAAGCATGGAAGGTAAAGAGGTATAAAAGATAAAATTTGAATCATATTAATTGACCTGTGTACTCATGTAAGTACAAAAGGTCAACAAATCGAATAATTAGATTATTGATATATTTATATGGCGCTAGAAGCTCTCGGCGAATCGTGCCGGCGCACAGTGGGACGAAACCTCCAAATCGTGGACAAAATTCTGAAAATTACGCAATAGATTTACAAAAAGGTCGGGACCGAAGGAAAATTATTTAAAAAATTTTACATGGTAAAATAGGGTAGTTTTTAAGGGGTGAATATTAAAATTACATAGGAAAATTATAAAATATTGAATTTGTATAGAAGTAAATCTGAATATTACTGTAAAAATATTTAAAAAATTTATTTCAATAAAATAGGGTAGTTTTTAGAGGGTGAAAATTAAAATAATTAAGGAAAATTATAAAATTTTAAATTCCTATAGAAATAAATCTAAATATTTCTGTAAAAATAGTTTAAAAAATCTTGAGTTAAAAAGCCGTAACCAGTATATAATTTCAAAAATTAAATCAAGAGTTAGATCTCTGCTATATCAATGCGTATACCCACTTAAGCTATGCTACAACAACTAAAACTACACGTTTCCGAACGATTCCGCAGGCACTCTAAGTCGTATTCGGTAGCTGATAGACTTATCTAAAGCCCCAAATAGATGCATAAGAACTATTGATACATACATGCATAAAAGGAACAAAGAATTTATTTATTATACATACTATATAATTGTAAAGCTTACAAAATTAGTGGAATACAATTTCTTTGTCAGAATCGTCAAATTCAGAACCACTTTCTGCTGGAGATTGACTTGTTATTGCAGGTATGATCAACAACTCTACAGCTTCCGCAGATAAACTGCGCATTTTTTTTGTGGCAATTTTCGGATACTGGAAATATATAAGTAACAAGAGTTCTCTATTGTTCTCTATTCCGCAAGCATTTTAAGTGGTTTTCGATAGCTGATACACTTATCTACAGCGAAAAATTTGAAAAGTTGTGGAATATGGTGGTATACTATACTTTTTGTCTATTTGAAAATAAGGGTTTCGAAAATCTTCTTGTTTTCGCGAGGGTATCGAGCATGGCCGTATTTCAAGCAGATAAAACATAAATTTTCAATGTAACTATACATAAATATGTTCTACATGCCTCCGGGAGTAGAATCCATTTTTAAAAATTTAAATAGGTTGATTCACTTTTGAGTTATGGAATATTAAAAATCGCTGCTTTTGCTTTACCTTCTGGCGTGGCGCGTGTACTCTTAACGAAGGCTGACTTTGAGCTTGCGTATCGAGCCAGGTATCGAAGGGACGACCCTGCCCTTCGAGGTTTGAATGCACCAATCATTTCTCTAACCAACCCAAAATCCCAAAAATTCAAAATTCCCCGAATCTAAAATTTATTTTTTCGATTTTTTCCACGAATTCGAGGTTTCGTCTCACTGTGCGGCGGCGAATCGTGCGGCGGCAAATCGTTACCGCCGAATCGTGCGCGGCGAGTTGTACCCAACCCGGTTTTTGCGTGACGTACATACAATGACCTCATTGCCTAATACAGAGTGGGGGATGATGAAACTACTGTTTTCTAATTTGCAATTCGAAATCCCACGGATCACTCTCATGCCAGAATAAAAATGATTAATTTAAAAAATTTAATTTAATTATTTTTTAATTTATATTAATTATTTTTTAAATTTTTGTTAATTTTTATTATTTTTGTTAATAAATGATTATAATGCATTAGAATGCAATACATGCAACACACGTAAATGTCACTTGCCAGTTGACTGTCTAATTCAAATCGCCAATTTGTTGTTCCTTAAAGTATTTATTCCATAAATCATCATTGTCCAATCCGTTTTGGTCAATAACGTCATTAACCGTCCAAAGACGTAAATATTACAATTAGATAAAAATATTTACATCATTGTCCACCGCTACCTGGCAATCACCGGCCATTGACATCAACGCCCGATTTACATCATTGACCGTAACATATCCATATTTTATTAACTGTATGTGTAACCTACGTTAAGAGTAGGTTGTAGCTATAAACTGTAAGGTATAGCTATTTGTTGTATAAAAGAACTCAATAGGCGGAGCTAACCATAATAAAATCTACCAATTCAGTATACGCATTACATTTGTGCGGTTTTTCCCTTTTTTACCAAACTTTACGAATAATCCATAAAATTTGATGGTTATAATAGTTATAATTTACACCCTCAACTGTCATACTATAAAACTAAATAATTACGTGCATTTGTTTAAAAGTTAAAAGTTACTACTTCAATTATTTTATTTAGTATTTTATGTTATTGCAGATAATTAAAATGAGAGAAAAAAATCAAACTAGTTGATCTTTATCAAAAATCATTTATGACTTGTAAGACTTTACGAATGTGTTTATAATTTAGTTAAGCGTTGTTTATAAGATTTTATGAACCACAGTCGTGAATTGGTGTGATCGCTGGATGAGTTACAGAGCGGAAATTCTGGGTTCGAATCTCAGACTTGACAGAATTTCTTAGCTCGGCCTTCCGGTGTGCATCAACACGTTGTGACCTCAACATCGGAGGTAGCATAATGGGCCCGATATGTGGCCTGATGAGTGCATGCAAGCTTCGGCCTGCCCTCCACTTCCAATCCTAATCCTAAGATTATATGATAGTAAGACGGATAGTAAAGCAAGTATGTATATCAGATGAACTGCTAGTCACGGCGTAAATTAAAATTAACAATTTTACATGTTTTTTTATAAAAGAAATTAATTGAAATGACAGTTACGTATACATATAAAAAAAACACTCGGGTTAGTAAAAGAATCCTAATTGTGTATAAAGAACTCGCAGAGATAGCCAAAATAATCGGCCGTTAAGCCGATTTTTAATGGCTAGTTGTGTATAAAGAAGAACAAATATTACAAAATTGCGATGCAATGCAGGAAACCCAAATGACATTAAATGACAAATTGTTAAAAGACAATTCAATAAAACAACCGGACGACTAATTCGCCTCTTGCGTGATAGCACAAAGTCGGAAAACTTGAAATTTACTTAACGACAACTACTCTACTGTGTTGAATTACAGCTTAACACAAGTTTATTTTAAAAAGTTTATTTAAATAAAACATTGAAAGTAAAAAAGCTTTGTGTTTATACCCCATAGGTGGGAAGCACTAATTGATTTAATATTTCGTATGACCAAATGTTTATTGGTATAAAAGCAAAACATTATTTATGATATACATAGTATGTACAGCTAAAGGTTGTATATGGGGAAGAGGAGACTTTTTTGAGATAGCATACTTTTGTATATGCCATAGCTAATTTATATTTTTGCACAGATTTGTTTACGCATGCCATACTTTTTTATACAAAATAATATGATTATGACAAACATCAATACTAGAGAAAACTTCGAGAAAAAACAATAAAAAAGTTAGGAAGTGGGTATGCTCAATAAATAAATATGTATACAAAAGAAACTCTTTCTTTCTTTAATCTTTTTAAGGAGTGCCGGGGTGAACCCATATCTCCTTCATCAGATGTTGATTGTTGGCGGTGGAATTTTGGGTGGAAATTTGGACAGAGGCTAAAGTACAATAACCCTTACTTGAAGATATTGTGAATATTTAAAACATTGCACGGATTATGATAGATGACACCAAAATGAAGCAAATAAGCTCGAGAAAAACTTCAAATTTTATTTAATTTATATCTGAGAAGGGTCCAGAAAGCTACCTCAGATGTAAATAGCATCCCTTTAATCCGTTATTTGAGCTTTTTAAGAATTTATTATGCTAATCGAGCGATGTTGTGAGTCTTATTTCACTGCGACTTGGAGGTCAACTTGTAGGCAGACAGATTGATTGCCAACCGTAATCCATACCAATACGTACATATACCAACCCATACCACAGACCACACGTATTGTAACGTGTATATTTTCCACATACTTAATTAATAATGTTACTTGAATCAACGTTAAGCACAACATTTTTGGTTTTGGCAGTTAAACTTATTTAAAATTAGATTAAAAAAAATTTTTTTTTTAATTTTAAATTTAGAATTTCACGCCAAATATATTATTTTTCTGTTGCACTTGAAAGACTTATCTTGACTGTTAACAATACTATTAATAAATTGTCATCAAAAATTTTGTACAAACGTAATAAAGTTTGTTTTAAATCCATGATTAAACAATATTTTAATTTGTAATTGTATTTAATTTGAAAAATCATTACTTGGAATATATTTCTATATTTATCGGTACACGGTTTCAATCAATAAATCGATCGTTAAGTTCTGCTACCTTGGGTAAGTATTGGCTGACTTATTTGGTCTGTACAAAGTTGACCAATTTTAATCAAGATTACAAGTACAATAAAAATAGAGTTTCTAGTTTGTTTACAAATTATTTTGAGTTTTATTGATCTACCCATACTACTGTGGCCGTTCATTAAAGAAAATAATTATATGATAATACTTCTGCCCCCCCCCTCCATTTTTTATCACACGGTTTAGGCTGCAAAAGGTCAAGACTTACTTACAGAAATTACTCTAAGTAATCGAATATTCTGATGTATTACATAGTTGCGTTTATCATTAAATTTATCATTTATGTATTTAATCGCTCTATATTTGTCAGATAACCTGATTATCTTTACACGCATACCTACTTTTGCTCGTTATAGCTTCTTGTAATAATTTCATTGTCTTTGTTGTTTTAATGTACTCGTGAATAAGTTTTATTGACGAAGAATTGTGAATATTTACAATGGGGAAGTTCCATAAAAGGTGCCAACTTTGATAAAGCTTAGACATTTTCGATAAGCTTTTTTAAAAGAAATTTCATGCAAACAAGCAAGCTGCATCTAAATCTGATTACAATAAACATCAACCAAATGTAAAATCATTTTTTACTTTGATTTTATAAAGAATTTGAATTAAAATACTTTTCTCAATTTACCAAAGGTCGCTATATAAAATATATGGTGGTAATCTGTAAAAATTGAAAATAAAAATTTAAGTTTAAACACACGATATTGTTTATAACATCTACTGCCAACATAGGCTTGATTTATTTTACATCACTTTACTCCTAGTTTACATAACAGATTTGGTGAATTAGTAGGGAATAAATAAAATTAGGGAATTGGGGAAACTTCTAGATATATTTTAAAGTTAATATAGAATTGTAATATTATATAAGAGGAATTAGTGAGGAATTACAGGAATTAGTAAAAGTCGTGGGAATTAGTGAATACATTTTTTGCAGTGGTTTACCCTTCGTTTTAACATGACCGTGACCGATACAATTTCAAATAACGCGTCAGAATATTCAAAGGTCCACACAAATTCTGGTTAAATAAACAATTTTTTAATGATTTTATGAAAATTAATATTACATACATACTGTTGTGTCCACATCAAGGCATAAGAAGTAATAATAATAATTAAAGGATTGACGATGCAACCTGATAAAATATAAAGTAGGATTTCTTTTAATTTATTTATTCCAAAAAACTGTTTAACCAGTGACGCGCATATAATATTCTGTTTCGTTATTTTAAGATTTTTATTAGTTTAATTGTTGATTTATCATTTGTATTTAATTTAACTTTTTGTTTATTGTATTATATTATTTATATAAATTGGCATCATGTAAGCAGGCACACATGCAGGTTAAACCAGCGGTTCAATTTTGATTTACAAAATAAAAAAAAGGGCAAAATAAGAACCTTGATTAAATTTAAAAAAATCGAGAACCAATGGGAAGATTACAAGTAGCAAAAAACTAAGCCATAAAGAAAATAAACAACGAGCAAGACAGTCAGTAAATATTCGAAATCCATCGAGTGCGGTCGTGTTGAACAAGATTAAATTCAGAGCGTGTCGACAGTTAGTGAAGATTTGGAGTTTTGTTTGGGAAGTTACCCAAGGGGCTTGGAGCCATAGTTTTTCCGTGTGCGGAAATAAATATCGGCATGCGGCTGAGAAAAGGTCGACTGCATCGTTTGTTTGGATACGAGTATTTGAAATAGTTTCTATAAATTGAAGTAGGAGCCAAGGTGCTTAAAAGGAGGAAAAACAAGAAGAAGATTTAAGGAAGTGAAGAAGATTGTTTATGTGCGACGATAGTAGCTGGTCGACAAGTCGTGTGAGTCCTGCTTATATTTCATTGTTTATAAATTATCAGGTTGCAAATAAAAATTGTATATTATATCGTAAATTGTTTGATTGTCTTAAATGTAACCATTTCTTCGAAGAATCTACAGATCCCTGAGATATAAAGATATAAGAGTCACGTATCATCACAATACATATTATATACTGCACTATTAAGGAGTGAAATCTTTAAAAATGCATACTTACTTTATTCTTTTATGCAGTAAATGCAAACTTATCAAACCTCAGCCTTCCACAAAGAAATGTCAAAGTAAAGTTATTAGCAATCTTTTTTTTTTTTTAATTTTGTGAAATTTTAGCTGAACGTTAAGATTTATTATAATTAAATAAACAATTGAATTACAATTTAAAAATGAATTTTATAAATTCGTCAAATGCACAAATATTATTTTTATTTCAATACGTGTTCCGCGAATATCCCGTTATCACTTAATAATGTGGATTGTTCAAACCTGTCTTTCTCTTCTTTTAAACTCGATCTTCGATCGTCTCTCCTTTACATTGGTTGTGAATCTTCCTCTTTCTCTCCTTCACGCTAAATGGAGCAGCTTTCATCTACTTCCAAAGTTTTCTATAGCTGTATTCTTTTCACCTATTTTATTTCCATCTCAGGTACACAACTGAGACGAAGTGAGCTGAGCCGAACAGGTATTAACTGAGTCAAAGAGAGAAAAACATAAGGTGAAAAGAACAACAAAAGTATACCACCATCCATGATACAAAAATTATTTACCAACCAAATCAACTTAACCTCAACATAACATAAACGTGACAAAGTTTACTATAACCATAACCTCCACAAAAACAAATGAGGCGTTAACCTTTTTAAACCGACCAATCCAGGCTATTTCCCAATTTAGCTCAGTTCGTACTCAGTTGGAACACTTCGAAAAAGCAAGATCAGTTAGGTTAAGGTGGGAGGTGATTTACTCAGTTAAAACTCAGTTCGGCACGGCACAGCACATTTGTTAAAACGGTAAAAAGAACACCCATTTAACTGAGTACCTGAGTATCTCAGTACAATCTCACTTAAAATAGGTGAAAAGAATACAACTTATGCCACAGTTCCAAATGTTTTTCAAAGTTATTTCTCCAAAATTATATTATAAATTTATCCAAATTGAATTTGTTATTGTTGCTTCTAAATGATTTTAATTATTTAAATTTTCACTGTGGATCACTCCACTCTCAGAGGATATTTCCACACGACCTTACTGGTCCACTTTCAATCATCAACTGACTTTATTTATTATTCATCTTCTTAACAACCAGTTGCCAAGATGATTCATTTATTTTCTTAATTCAAATTTTGTTTTTGATAATGTGATTTAAATTTGTTATTTGTTCGCGTATACCCGCACTAACGGCGCATGTTGGTCAATACACTTGAAGTTGTTCAATTTTCGATTGTTTACTTAAGCAATAAATTATTTTATTTTTAAATTAAATTGTTAAATTTCAAACATTAACTTTTACATTTATTTGTTAATGAAATTTATAACTGCTGTGGGCTTTATTGCCTACCTTCATGAACACTGCCATACATTCCGTTAGATCAATTAGGATTGAAAAATCTTCTTCTTCAAATGCCACGCAGTCATACAGTATGCAGTACATAGGTGATCACTTGGTTAATGCCAAGATGACGTGCAGGGAATTTTTATTTATGGGTGGTTTCCCATTGCCTTCCCCATAAATCCAAAGATCGAACATAGGCTTTAGATTACAGCAGTATAATTTGAATTATATATTTACAAAATATTTCTTGAAGCAAGTGCTTTAAATAATGTCCGACCAACTTTTCAAAAAAGGGTGGAGTTCAATAATTTTTTATTTAAACATTAATTATACCAAATACACCTAAAGAATAAGAAAATATAAGATTTAAGTCAATTACATATATTTTTAGATCAAAACTATTCAATTGAATGATTATAGTTTGTTACACTTTAGTCAATCATAATAGTGTTTAGAATTTTTGATTCTCATCAGACAAACTTGTAATTATTTTGTAAAAAAAAACTAGAACACTTACGCCATTATACTCAATAATAATTGAAAAGTCAAACTCAAATAATAATTCCAAGTTTGTCTAATCCAAAATGCGAAACACTATGTTCGATCAAAGTGTAACAAACTATAATCATTCAATTAAATAGTTTTTATCTACAGATATAATATAAAGGCCGTACTTGATTACACAATTTCCTAAATAATTTTCCTCAGAAACGTGTTTATAGTGTTTATGCCTTGTGGTTCTTTGGTTCTATACAAAATTGTGTGCGTAGCCTTAAGCTATGTAATTATAATAATTTTAATCTAATATGTAGAATTCAAAAACATTATGAATATTATCACAATTTAATAACAATAATCATAACATTCTAATTTGACAGAACTAAACAAAACGTTAAATAATAGAATTTTATTGTATTATTGTTTAGTTCTTATTTTAAGTTCATTTATAATAATCATAACATATTGTTGCATTATAAATTTAGTGTTTATTTACAATTCTATCTACTATACTCGTATTATCATATGTATTTTCTGTTTTTATTTTTATTGATTTTGTATAATGGCTATCATAGATTTTATTTAAAACTTTAATAGTTCCATTACAAATGTTTAACTTCCTAGCAAGTATTTTTTAAAAGTAGTGGGTATAGTAATTTATCCTATTGGGTGATATTATGCCATATTATGCGGGAGGTTTCGATATAACGCGGTTTTGAACAACAATATTTCAACAACTCAAAACTAACTATGACGCGTTAATTTTTATATGTGCATATTATTATTATCGCATTCTATTAGCTAAAAGTAGCACATTTTTAATACTGTCAGAGCAATTTTTGTTGTTTTGTGCAACGTATGTACTATATACACCTGTGAGCTTTTTTTCTATCATAATTTTTGAATTTATACCCACTCAAAAAGTGTAATGTGTAACGCAATACGAATTAATGTAATTTGTACTAAGTTTCTTACAATGCGGTTTCCATATTACACGGTATATGGTTACAAATAAATTGCGCTATGGGTAAGTGTACTCTACTAGAGTTACTCCCCCTCCCAAGCCATTCCAATAAATTACATTCCTCAGTAAGTTATTTTGGTTTCAACCTATTCACTGGTTGATACCTACATACCCTACCAACAAAACATATTTTAAGCATCAAATTTGTAAAATTATTAAGCCCTGGGGTTACTCCGAAATCGGTCATATAATGATATTTTCTAGCTAGTGTTTATCTATGTTTCTAACTGCTATCTGCATTTATGCTATAGCTTGGCACTTCTATTATTGCTTCGTGTCAAGTTTCGAATAATAATTATGTGTAAGTAATTACGACCAAAGCTGTTTTTAAATTTTTTGATCTGTCATTTTCATATGTTAAAATTTGGATTATTTGAAATATGAATTCTGCATTTATCAAATATGAAAGATCCAATTAATTTTTTTTTGCGTTGGGTAAACGGTTTGAAAATGAAATTTAATTTTTATTTTTCAATATTTACTGTAATATAATACATTACGCCAAATATAACTTTCATTTAAAATGCATATGTTGCTTTGTTTCTATAATTTCGTTTACCATAATTTATTTACGATTTGTTGACTTTAATTTAGCGAGATAAAAGGAATATAGGTATGAAGGTTGGATTAAAAATTAAACTTGCCATTGTACGAGGTACAATATAAAGAAAGAACAAAAAACGATAAGTTAAGTTTTTGATTTAAATTATTCAGTTGGAAATTAATTTTATTCATGAAAACCTTTTAATTTCTCATGTTAATTTATTATTAACAATTGTATATTCATCAGAGTTTCGAAGTGTTGTCCGAATAGAAAATTTTAAAATAATTTATTACATTATAAACATGATCAATTCTAGACCATACTTAAATAAGATAAAATAAAAAAATAATTGTTTTTATGTCTTACAATAAAAGAGAAAATAAAATTTTTGCAAGAAAATTGCGAGCCATTATGAGCAGAATTTATAAGTAATTTATTCCTCGAATACCATAATTTTGTTGCCTCAAAGTACCTTGTGAATACATTCTCCAATTTAGTGATCATAGTAATTAATTGAACTTTTCTACTTTGTCAAATGTAAACACCAATATATCGTGTGTTTGTGCAGTTAAAACTAGCCTTTTTTTACTTTGAATTGCAAATATTACAAAGTGCTACTTGCAACACGTAAAATTCTACGGTTATTTTAAATTAATTAAAAAAGACTTTTTTAATTGCGTACATCTAAATAGAAAAAACATTTGTTTATTTTAAAAATGTTTAAAAACACTTCGCAGTTAACTGAAATAAATGGAAATGTTACATGGCTTTTCTCATGAACGATCGCGGAAATAAATTGACACTTTAACGTACGTATTCTCCTGTTTACTCGTTCTTGTACAAACTAATCCAAAAACAAAACATTAGCATACATTTACTATTTTTGAACATAAAAGATATTGTTGACTTTTCTTAACGTATAATTTTAGAAAAATTCTTTGTAAATAAAATTAAAGCGTAAATTACAATACATGCAAAAATATTAAAAATTTATTTAAATTTTCTATTTTGCATTATTTAAAAATTGTGAAAACCGAATTCATTAAAACTTTTCTAAACGCAATTCTTTTAAAAATTGTTTTCAAAAAGGTAGATTTAGTTAATTTTAAATTTATATATAATACTAAGTAAAGTACCCGGCTTCGCTCGGACATGATTCAACGCTAAAAAAAGTAAGATAATCATTAAAAACAGACGAATTAAGACAACCAACTACAAAAGAGAGTTGAACAAGGAATGTACTCTTTTTAGATGTTAGATATCAAAATAAAAGATATGTGTACATTAAACATACTCACAAATGTATCTGTAAAGCTTACATGCTTTGATTGACTTCATTCAAACAATTTATTCAATTACTGTATAACAATAATCTTGACAACAGTTTAATATTTTTTAATATAAAAAAGAAATAAGTTTCATTCAAAGTTTGATTCAACAGTATTGGTAGATTAGCTAGTGTACTGACTCCATATTTACCTTCAGATGAAGAGGCAAAAATAAAACCGCCTCTTTTAGAAAAACATAAGTTCTCCATGGCAGTTGTTAAAGGGGCTTGTAAACCGCCTTCAAATATCAGCGAAAGTTTATCTCTGAGTCGCCATGAAACCGGCATATTGTTAAAATCAAAATCAGAATTTTGTTTCATAGGAAAATTTTAAAAGATAAAATTGCATGGTAAACGGTTGGCGTCTAGATTTTCACGAAAAACTTTGAAGCGCCGTTTCGTCATAAACCTGATGGCCTCATATCATCTAAAATTATGAAAATTATACTAACTTGCAAGTAGAACATTAATGGTTACATACAATACATTAAAATTCAAAATTAGAAATTTTGGGCAGTATTAGTAAAATTCGGCAATTAATATTAGAATGCACATACATTTTTGAGTTCGCTTCAATTAAACATTTAAAGTTAAATTAATTCGGAAGAAATAAGTATTTAAATACATGGCGATTATAATTATATGTTGTTTATTTTTGCGAAGTTAAATTATATATTTTTCTAATAATGTATATTTTAATTTAGAAGACTTAAAAATGTATAATAGTTTATACGAAACATGTCGCCTTAATTAATAAACATCTTATGGGCGCTCCAGACTATCGCGAGAATCTCGGCGAGAATAGCATCGGAGAACAAGGCGAGAACAACGCGAGAACAAGGCGAGAAATGCTTTTCGATCGTGTTACATTGAAAATTGGAAAACATCCACACTCACAAGGTTCTCAGTACTACAGTGCAGATTTTTTAAATAAATTTCTATAATTTTTTCTAAAACGATTAACAGTTTTTTAATTTTGTGATATGTCGAAAAGTTTAAATTTGGAATTTTTGGCCCCTTTAATGGATTAGTATCATCAAAAAGTATGATTTTTCAATTAAAGTCTATTTGTACGTGCTCAAAAATTGTACTACACGTATCAGGATTTTCTGTTGCATTTACTGTCGTGCCAGTGATCATTTCCACTTTATTTTTCCGATAATGTTCTTCTTGAAAGATAATATTGCCATTTTATTTCTTTTTATTTCGACTGTTGAAGCGTATTTTAGTTTGTATACACGCTCGCATATTGTGAGCGAAGCGAAGTTTTAACCCGGCCTGCGCTACAAGATCAACGAGGTCAGTAATGTCACAGCGCTCGAATTATGTAAACGTACCAACACCCGATCACACGTAAACAGTACTTTTTATTTCGACAATTAATATTTGTCAAAATCGCATCTTGAATGTTCGTAGGGCCTGGTGTGATTGAGTACCTAGTTTAAATTAAATATATATTTCTTCAAATTATCTTCAAAATTATGTTCAAAAAAAAGATAATTTTTACCTCCAATCAATTTTAAAAAAAAATTGGAGGTATGGTAATCGAAAAAAAATTTCAACTTTTTTTTTTGCATTTTCGAGATCACCGTGTTCAGAAACGTAAAGATCTGCAAAAAGTAAAAAAAAAATTTCTGTGTCGGTCTGTCTGTCTGTCTGTCTGTCGGTCGTCAAATTTTGTCGATCGATTTGCTTCCGAACCATTCAACCAATTACGACCAAATTTGGTATGGTGGTAGGGTTCACGGTGGAAAGGTGAAAATAAGGTTTTCGTCGCGATCTATCAATCAGGAGTGCCACCACAAGAAAATAATACGGGATTTTTTAAAAATATTTTGTCTTGCGATATGTTATTTTAAAGGCCTTAAAAGGCTTTATCCAGAATAGGTAAAATTAATCTTCTATCTGTCGTCTGTCAAAAATCACAAGTTGTCAAAGTTGAAACTTTAAGAGTGAATAACTCAAGAAATGCTGAAGGGATCTTACTCAAATTTGGTACGTAGGTACATTGATCCTAATGGATATGAGAGCATATGTAATCCTTCGATAGAAATCAGTAATGCAACATGAAAAAAATAAAATTAACTTTTTTGTCAAAAACATGAAAAAAGTTTTTGTCGATCGATTTTCTCCGGCATTTCTGCGTCGATTGCAATCAAACTTATTGGACGTATGCCTCGTGGGCTGGAATGGTGAAAATAAGGTTTTGCCAGAGAAATCTTCACCAGGGCCACCACAATAAAATAAATAAAAAAAAATGAAAATGTCGTCGTATCTCCGGAAATGTTTAACCGATTCAGCTAAAATTTGGTGTGTCGATGGAGCTTTGAAAGTATAAGTATTGGTGAGAAAACAAACCGAGCCAATTGTAACAGGGCGGGGCAGGTCAGAAAAATTATAGAAAATATTAACTGAAATCTTAATTTATATATTTTTTGTGAGAATTGGTCAGATGGCTGGCAAAAATAAAACAATATATTCAAAATTTTAATAAACGTCATAATTTTGTGACATATGTGTCAAAATTAGGTTAATGTTGATTTGTATACCGAGTGCAGCATAAGAATTGAGTTTAGGGCTTGTAACAATTAATTTTAGAATACAAAAATAGGTGGTTCGGTGGGAAATATTTTATAATATCGTCGTACGGACTGACGGAACGTTACTTTATAAGTAAAAGGTTCTGCCACTAGGTAGCGACCAA
This sequence comes from Cantharis rufa, assembly GCA_947369205.1. Lineage (NCBI taxonomy): Eukaryota > Metazoa > Arthropoda > Insecta > Coleoptera > Cantharidae > Cantharis > Cantharis rufa. The sequence continues at coordinate 13,268,421 of OX376309.1, read as the reverse complement.
GTTTAGGCTGTTTGTTAAATTTTTTCGCAAATGTTTTCAGAATCAGTAAATCGACAGTCAGTAATTTACAAAAATTTATTTTCGAAAAATCCGCTAGATGACCGAAAAAATTTGTTGTACCAATCTTGGAGAAATTTTATTTGTGACTTCTTACGGTATTATGTGACGTATATAAAAATTTTGGAAAAAATTCAGTGGCGTACAAAAATAAAAAATTTTTTTCATTTTAGATTTTGTTAAAAAAACTTTTATAGATAGATTTAGGGTATGGGGTGATACATATAGATATCTTTGCCAGGGCTACCGATATCTTTGTTAAGGCTACCACAATAGATAACAAAAATAAACATTATGTCATCGTATCTCCGGACAAAATTTGGTGTGCTGGTGATTGGAGGTATTGCGGCAGAGAGTAACGATATTTTTTTGGTATAAAATCGACGTAAATACGTCAAACTTCAAGTTTTCATTATTTTATTATTAATTGTGTTTTTACATTTTGTACTGTCACAAATCAAGGAGTCCATAGCGCAAACCAAATGGACTTATAGACATCGTAGTTGTAGGCACCTACTCCCAAATTCACTGATATTTTCACTCTATTTTTATAACCTCTCTAATTTGCAATCAGAGAATCTTTGTTTTTTCTTAATTTATCGACGGGTATTTACATTATTGTGCTAATAAAAATAAAACCCAAGCATCATGATTTTTTAAATTTATTTTTATAGCCCTTTGCCTGTTTTCCACAAAGCTGGTTCTGCTTGAAGGCAATCAATAAATGCCAATTTTTGTTCGTTTTCCAATTTACGCTCATTTTAATTCACAATTAATTATACTACTATTTAATCGGTGAGTCAGGCGCTACTGAAGAATGCGAATGTGCATGTGTGGGAGTGTTATTGCGATCTCGACTCCTTTGTCTCGCATTAAAAAACCGACAACAAGTGGAGAACAAGGCGAGAACTTATGAGGAACACGAGAATCAGCTCCGCACTCTCTCTTTTCTCGTGTTGTCCTCGCTTTTTCGCGAGATTCTCGCGAGAGTCTGGAGTGGCTTGGAAGGCAAGAAGCTGAAAATGAACACGAAAATCGGCTCCACACTCTCGTTTCTTGTGATGTTCTCGCGTTCTCGTGCTGTCTGGAGCGGAGCGTCCATTATAAAAAAAGATTATACAACAGTTGAACTTTTGCTAGAAGTAATTCATACATACGGTAATCAGATATTTGAAATTATTGAGAAACCACAAAATGAGATTGTTTAAAATAAAGTTCCGATAAATAATTATAGTATTTATTCCTAACTTAAATTTAAAAAATTTCATGTGCATATAATGTCGATATCGATTTAAATATAAAAAAAACTTACTAACAATTATTACGGATGACCGTCATTTATTGCGATAAATATTTTACGTCATGGCGTGTATGCAGACAATAATGACCAACCGAGACAACAACCTGTCAATAATGCATAGCAGTAGTATAAGTTTGAAAACAATTATTCTGTTAAAAATATCTTATTAAAAATCCAAGTGTTCACAAACTAATTTTTAATTTTGAACTTAGAACATGCGCATGCACGTATACGCTACAAATAAAACGGGGAAGTACCTATAAAACAAATCTAATGGTTTAAAATATAATTAAACTGTCTTATTTATTTTATCTTTAAATTAAAATAATTAAATTTCTTATTAGCTATTGTTGGTTTTATATATATTTATATTTCGTTTTATATTCTGCAGACACCGCTATTATTATTTTTTACAACAAAACAAATTTTTAATTTGAACAAAATGGGTATACTAAGAAACACTTGTAACTAATTTATTTTTTTAATTAACTAACCTTAACATTGTACTTAGAATTACAGTAAGAAAAGTTTAAAGTTACCGCAATTTTTGGCATTGTATAATTATTTTTGTGTAGCTACTGCTATTAAGTTATCTCTTTTAAATGTTTTTCACTTTCGCTACAGTAACATAAAATGTGTTTAACTACATTTGAAATATTTTGTATTTGAATGTCGAGATATTAAAATATCACAAAGACAAAACTTTTAATTTACAACCAACCTTAAGTAAATGTTTGCTTAAGTATACAATAAAAGCCCGTTTAACCGATATCCAGTTAGCCGATATTCTAATCCCACAAGCGGTACGTAGTAATGCATTGCTTTTGCTTTTGTAATAAAAACATAGTTACGCTTATACATACTTAAAATGGCCTTAAAATGATACTAATTGCTACTAGTCATTGGCATTGTAGTAGCTACTAAAATGTTGCATAGTACTTTTAAGTTAGGTTAGGTTAGGTTAGATTCCACCACTCAACGCCAAACCAAAAAAAAAAGAGATGAGGTTAAGTTAGGTGTGACTTTTATTAAATTTTTAGTATCAATTTATATATGTAGTGACTTAGTTAAAAGTAAAATTTACATTCGAAATTTAACTTTTAAAATAAAGGTGTTCTTAAAACTTTTTAAACTGTGCATAGATTTAAATACATGTTTCCATATCTGTAAAATGTTGGTTATTTTCATGTTATAATTATTATAAAACGAAATTTCGGTGTTACATCACAAGTTTTTGATTTTTTCTTTATAAACTAAAACAATGCTTTTTAAAAATTGTGTTGTATATTTATTTACAACAATATATAACAAACAACAATCAATCGGAAATTTTCAATCACTGTGACTGTGAACGGTTGAACATCATAAAATTGGGTGCATCACTCTAGCAGTTTCTTTTTCCGTTTGGGAGTTGATGGTGTGCGAAGTATTCAAGACAAGCAGTCCGTTGGAAGTCAGTCAACGTGGCTTTTGGTGTATTGTTTTTCTTTTCAATCATTGAGTACAATTGACCGATTTGAGTTGAGATAATATTGTATAAGGACTATAAGGTGTTTGCTTTGAGCTCCTGGTAACTATCGGTAAGACAATATTTTAATCTTAACTTAGTATTTATCAAGTTATATTTTTGCATCATTTATTTCTATTGAGCTTCCTTCGACAGACCGCAAGAATACAAAGCTTTAAATATTTTCAGAATTTTCACATCACGGATTCTCTTCTCCTTAGATTAACTGTTACTAATATTTTCTCGTTAACAGGTAACTGTTAAGAAAATATTTATAACATCTATTTTAAATTATCTGGTGTAATTGACTGCACAAGTTATGCAGTGTGTTTCAAGTCAAACTTTATGCAATTGACGCAGCCCTGAATTGGGCTTTCTCCAGGAGATTACAGTCAATATGTTTACTTTCGGACAGCATATTCTCCATCGTTTCGTTTCAAAATAGAAACAAAGCCATTCCATTAGTGACTTCCTTATATTTTTCTCTTCTATTTCGTGGGAATGAAGTTGCCGATTTATGTGCCAAAGATGCGGCAGTATTGCATTCTCAAAATTTTGATGTCTTGGTATTAATCTAAATTTTTGGGGGTTTTATTTATTGAAGAGTATTTAAGGTTAAATTTTTGGATTTATACGATGATTGTTTTTTGGCATCATATTTTGGAAAAATTAATTTGAAAATTATTTTAATTAAAACAAAAATTTAGAAATCTGGAATTAAATAATTTAAAAGTTAGTTGCAATGACTGTCCGCGTTTCTTAGTAACTGAGTCTTAAGAGTGTGAATCGGAACATTCTCTCGCGATGCGATCGTTTTTAATGATGTCCCTCAAGAATCTGTGCTTGGTGCATTGCTACTTTTTATATTATACTGTGCTTATCTACCAATTTAATACCACTACATTCAGGTCAAATGCTTAATTTCACATAGATAATAGTATATTATACATCATGGGACTAAGGTGCCGCTTTTCATCCCGCGTGTGAAGGTTTTTGCACGAGGCTTTAGCCGAGTATATACTATTTTCCACAATTTGTCTGCAAATGATAAATTGCATCGGTCAATAACTAAATTTGAGATTTTAAATTTGCAATAATTCGAAAACGGCGATATATATCGAAAAACCGAGCAATAATTTATCGCCCCCTAATCATATTTCAATTCATCATGGACAATAAAGTTACTCACACTAACAATCACGTCGCAAAATATATGCGTACCAACAACGGGTTAAATATAATAAAGGGGAGCGAGTCAATTGCATCTAATTTCTCGCGTTCACACGTCCTCGCGTTGAAACGTCCTCGCGTTCAAACGTCCTCGCGTTCAAACGTCCTGCGTTCAAACGTCCCTGCGCTGAAACGTCCTCGCGTTCAAACGGCCCTGCATTCAAATGTCTCTGCATCCAAACTTCCCTGCGTTCAAGCGTCTCTGCGTTCAAACGGCCGCGGTCAAACGGCCGCGTTCAAACGGCCGAGTTCAAATGTCCTAGACCGCGAGAATTAGGCCTCTTTAAGGTATTAAAGCCCCGTAGCCCAGAAAATATTAATTTTTCAGTAAAAATGAATTGGTGCTTTTTTAAAGAGCATGAAATAATCTACAAACTAAATTCAAACCTTTTATTGTCTAAAATTAACGGCTTTCGAGTGATTAATTAAAGTAAAATAATATTGAAAAGTTTAAGAACTTTTTATTTTGATTTCTCATAACTTGTAGGAGAGGGTATTAAACAAAATATACGAGTGTTAAAACCGATCTGTCATCAACTCCAAAATAAAGTACTAAGTGTCCTGATAATACCACAATTTAAATATAAAAAATTTGTTTTAGGAATGCTCGAAAAATGTTATTTTTAATTACAATAAGTGAAAGAAAATTTGTGTTCCAAAAATAAGCTAATAAATAAAAAACTTGACACATTAAATTACTAGGGTGGTCATAAAACTTAAAAATTACAAAATTAAAACAAAGTAAAAAACAAATTTTACAACAAAAAATTTTTTGTATATAATTACATTGTTGTGATAAAATTGAGAAGATTTCTTTGACCCACATTTATACAACTTATACTGTATAAGATCGTGTTCCTCTAACCTGTGATAACTTTCGCTGAGATCGACATCTACTATACGTTTTTCATACTTATAGAAAAATATATGACAGACACTACCGAAGCTTCAAAATTTGAAAAAAAAATTATGTTACCAAAAACTGATAGTCGACCGATATCTAAGCAAGAGCACACAGAAGAAATTGTTTAAATTTTTATAAAACTTTTTTTTATGAAACTTTCATTTTACATTGACTTTTATTTAGTGAAGATGATTTAGGTAAAGTGATGCGATGCTATGGTGCTCCAAATGTCATGTCATGTCAGGCATCTCAGTAAGAACAAATTGGCGAACTCGAAAATTGTCGAGTCACACAACAATCTTAGTATGACAATAACAAGTAAACCTTCTTGGAGTTGTCACAGCATAAGCAATATTACAGCAGAGCTAAAACCATTTTACCATATATGTATACCAGTTATCATTTAAAATAAGATAAAAAAATAAGGTTTACGTGTACGAGAATTTTTGTTTTGATATCATTTCTCTGAAAACTTGACAAACTCACTGTTTAAGTTAGAATAGTTTAATATTATAGAAAAATATGTAATAAAAAAGATTAACGTTCCCGTAAACATACTAACTTCAGCGAAATATGTACATGTATTGTTAATTTTATTTGAGTTGAGAAAATAAACTAAAACTTTTGAATGAGCTCGTATAAGTCGCCAACAAGCGCTATAATATATAATTTAATCGCCGTCAGAACGCTCATACTTTTAATTTTATTTTAAAATTTTTGCACTTTTTGTTGGTTTTACTACATTTTAATAATCAATTAAGGGAGTAAGTACGTTTTAATAAAACACAAACATTTTCGTACTTTGCTTACAGTTAGTTATGTACCAATTCTAAACTATGATATCACTTTTTGATAACTGGACGAAAAATTTGTAGTTAAGATTAGTGTAAAGGATACTAATTAAATGAAAAAGGCGTACTATGCTTGTTAATGATAAATATTGTTTCTGCGTGTAAGATGTATGATCACGCGATATACCTATATGAAATTACATCTGTGTAACTATTAAGGACTAAAAAATTATTAAAATTGTTAATCTGGTACAGGTTCATATAAAAGTTTGTTATAATCTACTTTTTAGTATCAATTATTATACACTGCAGTTTTTCGTACCTACTAATGTAGGTCAGATTGAGTTTCCTTTCCCCAATCACATAAATTTTATGTGTTTCTTTAAGAGGCTCACAAAATAAATTTACCCCCTTTGCAATGTTCTTGTATTCTATCCAACCATTTCATGACTTTATTTAGTCTCGCTCTGTAAGGACCTGTTTTTAATTTTTCAAACAAAATATTTCAAAATCAACAGGTTAAAAATAAACAGTGAAATACGTATTTTTTCATGAATTGTCTTCGATATGTTGTGTCCATTATGTATGATGTATACAGTATTATCTTCAAATGACTGATTAATTTTTTGAAATTTATTTATTGATAAAAATTATATTTTTATTAAAGATATAAATAAAGATAAATAAAAATTTTAACAATTTCAAAAGCATTTTTGACCTCTTAATAAAAGCTAATTGAAATTTAATGCTCTTATCATTCGTAGTTTATATTTTTGTATTATTTCGGTATCTTTCATTTTTTCTCTAAAATAATTAATTAGGGAAGCAGGAATTTGTATAAATAAGTTTTTACATGTTAAATTCCCATGTTCGCCTAACTTATTCAGCACCCGGTATACTTTGCAATATTTAAACAGTATTGTTTTATTTTTTTATAATTGGTAATTTTTTTTTGGTCTAATAAAATAGTATACTCACCTCTATTCCAAAAATTAATTGTTACTGGGCTTATATTAGTTTTAAAAAGCTTGCTCGTGTTTGCTATTCAATATAGCTGTGCGTTCAGTAACGGGTAATTTTCGAGTTTCGGCCAGTAATATAGTACTAATGATTTGTTTTAAACCAAAAATACAAATAAAAAAAAATAAATAAATTGTGTACAGCTGTAAACAACTGGCACCTCTAAATGTTGTTGTTCAAAATTTAACAGCTTTAAAAGTTTTTCTGTTAGTAAAAATTACATTTTTGTGATTAAAAATTTGTTGGTTCTCATAAAAATACTGAATAATTTGAACAAAATTATTCTGGCAGTTAAGTTAATAAAGTTTATTTAAACTTTCAATTTTATTCTTATAATATGAAAAATTAATTATTTAATCTGCAAAAAGGTGTATAATTTAGGTATTAAAGCAAATAATCGAGCTGCTTCTAATTTAAAATATGGTTTTATAGTGCACCAAAAATTAATAAAAAGTGTAAATGGAGCAAGAACAAATTATTGTACAAGTCTTTACCAAGAAAATTAATTACAAAGAAGTTAAGTAATTCTGAACATTAAGAATACTGAGCTCAACTGCAATAAAAGTAAACACGCAATTAAATTTTAAATTACCTTAAACTGTCTATATATTTTAAATAATTGAACAATATATTTATAACCTAAAAAGATTGTCAGCCGAAAAATCTGAATAAAAACTATTTTACGATTTGAATTTCCTAAACTTCCATTTTGAAAGATTAATTTGAGGAATTTAAAAGGAAAAAAAGAAGGGAAAACAAAATCATAAGAAATCTAACAATAAATGGAAATGTAACCATTGGAAAAATTGAGGACTTCTTAAATGACAAGATGCAGGTACAGATTGAAGTTGTAGGAAACATTGCAGAAAAACAAGTGACTGCAGTAAAATTAAAAGATTATAGACAGAAAAGAGTAATAATAAAAAATAAGAACAAACTTAATGATACTAACATTTACATCGAAAATTACTTAAACCAACCAAAAAAAAAAAAGAAATACAATACAGTTAATACAAGAATTAATAGTGGCAATATCTTTGCAATTGCTTTACCGGACGACCACTGCGTATCTGATATTGTTGTGGCTCAACGATTCTTGGTGTATCTGTTCTATCGCTACTCTGTGTTTCTTCTGATGCGAGAAAGATGAGGGATTTCCACTTTTACTTATTGAACCGATATTCGTTTAGGATATATATTGTAGTGCTCTTTAAGTCTCTTACTCTGAACTATGGATCGTTTGTTCTCGAATAAAAATTGTCGCATTCAAAACAATAAAAAACTGACAAATAGAATAAAAATTTATTTGTAACCTGTACACAACAATAAATAAACAAATGGCAGGACTCTTGTAAACTTGTCGGCCAAACACGTAATTCTTCAAACAGTTGTCCAATTTATTTTGGTTGAGAAATCTCCTTAATCTTCTTAACACCTTCACAATATAATTCTTCACAGTTATCCAAATTTGTGAATTTAAATTAGACGTTATTACTCTACAATAGTGAGTCTGCCATTGGATTTTAGGGCTGATTGATCGACAAAAAAACAATTGTGCAGGAGACAACTGCAAACTTACCACTAGCGTTGTATTGTATTCTAGTATTAGATATTGCAATTGATGAACAACCAGTGTCTCATAACAGCTTTATGATCTTTATGTATCTTATAATACTTTAAAAGTATTTTAAATCTTATTATTTTTATATTATATTATAGAGTATAATTTTGTATTGGTATGATACATTTAATAATTATTATTAATATATTAACAGCCGTATTTATAGTCAGACGTGTATATCTACCGTGTAACTACACGCGTGTAACTACGCGTCATTCCGCATTACATCTTTACATCAGCTATATATGCTCTTGCAGGTTGTGTATTTCTTCCAAATCATTCCCAAATCATTCCCACAAACTAGGGGGTTTAGGCGTGTATCCTTCACGCTTGTGTAACTTGTCTATAACTACATATTTTTGTCATGAAATTGTATACGTTGTTATAAATATATAAATACGGCTATAAGAATATTTATTATAATAATTAATAATGAGCCTGTTGATAAAATATTCACAGCACTGCACTGATTATATCGATGATTTTTTTTTGTTACCATATATCTTTTAATAATAATAACCTCTCCTCCTATCAGTTTGATGCAAAACTAACAACCTATGTTAGCCACAACTGGTACACTGTGTTCACATTCAAACCTTCAATAATAATAATAAAATTCCTATGGTAATTTATTTATAACTTGGTGGTATTATAAATATCATTATACGTATATGTATATCTCGGCTTTCATCAATCTTTCAATAACAATAATTGTCAATTTTTATCAATAAATAATTTCAATTTAAAAAATTAAACACAATTAAGTAAGAGCGGCAGACACACACTGCTTCATCGACTATCAAGCCATCATACCACGTATGTGTTTCTGACTCTTTGCACGTTGGCAAGGTCGGGTACGTGTTAGTGGCGTTCGTATTAGAAGTCCGGCATGTTCTTCAGACCACAGCTATTTAAGTGCACACAATTAAGTGTTTTTCAACAAAGTATGCGGCACTGATGACGACTAATGAGTCAGAAACACATACGTGGTATGATGGCAGTCGATGAAGCAGTGTGTGTCTGCCGCTCTTACTTAATTGTGTTTAATTTTTTAATTTTTAATTTAAACTGGCAAGATTGCGATAATCTTTTATCTTCAATAATTTCAATGTTTCATAAAAATTTTAATTTTGGCAGATTGGATTGAAGAGATAGTCATTCGTACAATATTTTTGTTAAAATAAATTTAATATTTGAAATATTAAAATAATGTAATTTTTGAAAGAAAAGACTTCTAAAACTTAAAAAAGAGAAAAAGCATTTTTATTACTTTTCTTTGCCATTTTTAGATAAAATTATAAATTTTTCTTTTGTATTGAAGGAAAATATTCGTGCAATTCCAACTTCACATACTTTTATCCCGAATTGTATCTATCCTATACAACCTTAAGTCGTTTTTTAGATTTATTAACCAAATATTTTAAATTTGAGCAAAATTTCACCTAAAATTTAAGGACTAATTAGATCAACTGCAAAATGCAGCAACCGGTCCTTATTATTATCAGTAATAAATAATAATAGTAAAGTTTAAAAAGCAATTAAATACATAGCAGGTTGGTGTTATATTAATATTGGGGTAGAGGGTAAATATCGGCACCTATTATTATAATATACTTTTAATATTTTTGCATTTGAATGAAATATTTGATTATGCATTTTGTTAAATTGTTTTGTTAATTTAAGAAAAAAATTAAAATTCTGAATCGCCTCTGATATATTCTATATAATAATATGTATACATATATTATTCTAAGATATTCAAAAATTCATTAGCACTATCCAATATACCTACAATGTATTTTATTTGCGGAACTTTGTGGATTTAAGTTCTAAAAAGTATTTAGTGCTTATTTAAGTGGTATATTTAATAACGTAATTATATCTGAAAAGGGTAAGCGTAACAGCTTTTATGATTTATGCAGTAAAATTTGTGTGAGCAAATGATAGTTTCCTACACGCTAATTTGGAGGTACGTTAACATCATGTTTTGTTCGAACTCTAATTTTGAGAATACATATAAATATGTATATTATAATTGTTTTAATTCAGTGATCTCGTAAACTTTGAAACAAATTTGATAAACATTTTTAGAGGATTTTTCTCAAAAAATCCTCGGTCGCTTCAATCTGATTTTATTAAATATCCCTTTTCCTTTCTTTCTGTCATTGTCATCTTTTTATCATGTTTTGTTTTTGAACTTTGATATTATCGAACAGCATTTTACATAGTATTTAAGACCTTGTTTAAGAACACGATAATATGAAACACATAATTTTGTTTGTAACTTCAGGCGACGAATACAATATCTAGCGCCATGCAATAGTGAAATAATAAAGCTTATTCAAGGGTCCTATATAAGTAACTTTATAAATTACGCATAATATTTATTTAAGTCGTAATTGTTTTGCAATTACTAAAGTTATAAGCAATAATACAAATGCAAGTAGAGAATTTGGTATCGTGGTTTCCAACGATTGACTTGGAGCGATTCCCAAGCAGCACAAAGCCGTCAAAAATGTACATATACGGTACCAATATTTACATAACGGTATGGTATCGATGTGCCCATTTTTCCGTTACTGTTGTGAGGTATCAATTATGTACATAAACGGTACAGGTATTTTCGTAACTGTTTGGTGTTGATTTTCTCATTTTGCCGTTACTGTTTTGAGATATCATTTATGTACATAAACGGTATAGGTATTTTCGCATCGATACGGCATCGATGTGCCCATTTTGCCGTTACTGTTTTGCGGTATCAATTATGTAGATAAACGGTACAGGTATTTACGTAACGGTACGGTATTGATTTGCCTATTATGCCGTTACTGAATTGGTGTATCGTTTTTACACATATTATGTGTTGATTTTTTATGAACGGAATATTATTTATATTATTAATAAAATATTAATATTAATAAAATTTACGCGCCTAATCGGCACTGATATTGATTAAAAAATGTTTAATAATAATAAAAAAATTTAATTTCTGTAATTATTTAGAAATTCGTTAACTAAGGTAATAGTTGTTTTTTATTAATTCAGATGTTACAATTACATATATTATATTTATTTAATCATAATTTGCTTATTCCTGGAGAATCCATTCCTGAAATAACTGAAAATTAACATTAATTATTATCCACCAAATACGTACTTACATTTTTTTTTCTGAATGGCCCTCTCCAAGATTCGAACCCATGCTGCATGTGCTGTTCCATCTGAAAGCATACCGCTTAACGCTCAGACCTACCTAGGGTGTGCAAAGAATTTAGATTGTTTAACGGTCAATTTCAATTTTTCAATAATAACTATATTAATCAATTTTAAAAATGTTTTAGTTCAATTATTATTATTATAAATTATGTTAAAAAATATGAAAGTGGCAGAAAAGCGAGAAACACGTGTATCATATTTTTTTCAAGCAATGCAATTTATTAAAAAAAATATATAAAATAATTTAAAACCACGTGTATTTTATATACAATTAGTAAACACGTAAAATAGATCAAATTAACACTCTAATGTCTAAAATATTATTACTGCAAAATTAACAAATTGAAAATTTTTATTTAAAAATTCCGTTATTTCCTGGGTTTCATCCCTTAAAAATTACCTGACATTTTAATTCTTACTTGAAACTTTTCAAAACTGTTTGGCAAAAAAATATCAAATCGAAAAACAGTTGTTTGATTCTTTTAAAAAATTAATAAATCTACGATTATAATATTATTATTAATAAACTATGTTTGTGAGGTGTTTTCTTTAGGACATTTTTTTTAAATTGTAGGTTTACTTTAAAACCGAAATATTTGATTAAAAAAATATTATCACAGAGAACTTCTGAACAGGAAAACAAACTATTGTCACAAAATTTTAAAATTAACAAATGTCCAGATGTTGCTTAATGTTTTCTAGGTACTCTTTGGATTTTATAAAAATATGGTATATTATTATTACAAACCGACAAAGGACAAAGTAAGTAGTAAGATATAAGCCTCTTTCATTTAAAATAAAATTTATTACTTTTTACTTGGTTACTCTACTATGTTGAATGCCGACTACCAATAAATAAGCAAATAAAAAAAATAATAACGTTAAATTGAATGTTAAAATTTGTCTTCAAAATATTATTTGTCAGTTCACGATCTTCCTGTATCTTACTTACTTACTTAATTTTACTTGAAATTTACTTACCTACTATTCTTATTAGGTAATCCTAAGAATCCCTACCTGAATGAGTCTTTATTTTTGTATAACAGTACATAAACGCAATTAAATTTAAATTACATTATTTCTTTCTATTTTTCAAGTGCGAATCAAGTTATAGAATTATAGTCTAGTATTCATGGCAATGAAAAATTTTGAGAATATTATAGATAAAACAATAAGAAACTACTCGTACCGAGTAGATAGTCATGATTTAGTGAAAAGTTAATTATTAAACAATTTCAGCAAATAGGGAAGTTTTTCGGGTTTTTGAAGTAAATTTTTAGAGATGAAATTCAATATGACAATAGAAATTAGATAACACAAAAATAAGATTAAATCAGGTGCTTTCTAAAACGGTAAATTTTTAAAGAATAAATTCTTGTCGGAGTATTTTGTCGCGACAAAATAAAAATTTATTAAATAAGATAAACAAAGAAGTAATAGAAATTTTAGGCACTTAGGCACTGTTTGCATAAGTATATTTTATATCAATTTTAACATAAATGACGTGGTATACGTATTGGAGAAAATTAAAATAAATTAAAGAAAACAAAAATTTGTCTAAGGTGGGAAGCGAACCGAAGACCTTCCGTTTACGAGACTCGCTCGCTACCCCACTCTGCCAGGAGACTATTGTAATTGTGTTTTGTAGTTTAATTTCAATCTTCATAATTTTTGCGGAATATTTCAAAGTCGATATTCTCGAACACTTCTGGGAATCTGGTCCAACAGCTTTAGAGAATTGTTATGTGAGGACTGACTTTTGAATATTATTAACAATTTATTTTAAATTAAAAAACATTTAATAATCCGTTTAACTGAGCTACCACGTGACAAATAAATAACTTTATCAAAATGAAAAATTTTAAAATAAAAAAATAATTACTTTAAAACATTGGCAAATTAATTATTCTTTCAAACACGAAAACAAAACAAAAACATTTTATAACAAGGTGGTAATGCAATTATTATTACAGTAACAAAACGGTACTATGATTAAAACTGCACCTAAACGGTACAATATATTCAAATATATTGTAGTTACCCAAGTTTCAATAAATATTCGATACATTTTCGGTGTTAGTTACTATGATGGTCTAACGGATGTTTTAAGTTTTACTAAATATATATTTATTTTAATTTTAAAAACGTCTAATAATCGGTTGAGCGGGGCTACCACGTGACACATAAAATACTTGATTTTATCAAAATGAAAAATTTTAAAATAAAAATAACAATGAATTTAAAATATCTGTAAATCTTTCAAACATAGAAACAAAACACAAAATTTCAATATACAGTAGAACCCCTTAACCTCGACACAAACGGGACCCATTTCCTGTCGAGGTAAAGGGAGTGTCGAGGTAAAGGGGTCGGTTTAAATTTCATAACAAAACGTGCTTACGTGCCTTTGAAGCTGCTTACATATCGCGTTACTCCTGATTATGACAAGTTGATATCAATTTATTTGCACCATGTAATTTCTATAGCAAACTTGATGGTTTAATTTAAAAATACAATTTTATTTTAATTAAATTTAATTAGATTAATACAAATTAAGTTTTATAAACGTATTGTTTTACCCCTTGATAATATTTAGATCAACGAAAAAGTACATTCCGTACATTCCTTAGAAAAAATTTACGTTTTCCACTTTCCATTTGTAATTAATTAAACAAGAAGTTAAAACAATCAAAACAAATAAAAAGTCCCAAAATAACTAATATTTCAATTTTTATAAAATTAAATTACACGGAATATGATACTGCACTTGCTTGCATTCCAACACAGATCAAACACATCAGTATGCGAGTTTTATTAATGCGACTTGCATTAAAGGATCCTAACTGCTGACGTACAATTATTCATACGAGTTTATTTATTACAATAATAATAAAATATTTCCACCCTAATCATAAAAATTTGTATTTTGTGATGCGTTTGATGCATTTTATGAGTGGAATAATCTTTTTCAAATTTAAATTACATACGATTTATGTTTAATTATTGCATTACAAATATTATAGTACTACCATATTTTACACATATGTAAATATAATGTAAGTCCAAATTGTTTTATTACAAATTACAAATTGTTTTATTGACACCATGGTCCAAAATTCCCCAATATGATCGTATACAGAAAATGTAAGTATTTTATCACGTAGGTCACGTACTAGGTAATTAATATATCTGCATATAATGTTTCACCTCCGAGTTTCGATGAGATAAGGCACGCAACAATCTGTCGACTACATAGCAAAATTCTCAGAATTGTCGAGCTAGAGGGGGTCGAGCTAGAGGGGTTCTACTGTATATCAATATATAGTAGATTGATATTTAACATAATATTATGTACCATTTAAATGAGTTAAGGTAAAATATTATGTTAAATATATTTAACAATAATGAACGGTATCAAAACAGTTAAATAAAAATCATAACTTGAAAGTAATAATGCTTCTTTACATATTAGATACTGAAATTGAAACTACCAAAACATTACTATTTAAACTGCACATTAGAGATATCAAACCGGCTATGTAAAAATCGTAACTTCCAATTCATAATATAGCTGTTCATATTAGATACTGCAATTATAGTACCGAAAGGGTAAGGTTAAAACTGCACCTAAACGGTACGGTTAAAACTGCACCTAAACGGTACGGTTAAAACTACACCTTAACGGTACCATATATTCAAATAAATTGTAGTTGCCCAAGTTTCAATAAATATTCGATACATTTTCAGGGATAGTTATTATGATCTAACGGATATTTTAAATTTTATAAAATATAGTAACACTTTATTTTAATTTAAAAGACGTTAATATTCCGTTGAGCTGGGCTATACCACGTAACTAATAAAATACTTGATTTTATCAAAATGAAAAATTTTAAAATAAAAATAATAAATAATTTAAAATATTTCTAAAGTAATTCTTTATTCAAACACAGAAACAAAACACAAAATTGCAATATATATATAAATAGATATTTAAATAATATAATATGATGTACCTTTTAAATGAGTTAGGGTAAAATATTATGTTAAATATATTTAACCATTATGAATGGTATCAAAACAGTTAAGTAAAAATCATAACTTGGAAGTATTAATGCTTCTTTACATAAGAGGTACTAAAATTGTAACTACCAAAACATTACTATTTAAACTGCACTTTATAGATATCAAACCGGCAATGTAAAAATCGTAACTTCCAATTCATAATATAGATGTACATATTAGATACTGCAATTATAGCACCAAAACGTTAATGTTAAAACTGCACCTAAACTGTACCATTTGTTCAAATATATTTTAGTTAGTAATATTTCAATACATATCTGATACATCAATTGGCTTTACAATAACGGTATGAAAATATATGTATTGAAACGATACTTAAAGAGTACAGTGCAAATATGAATAAAAAATTATGTGCCGTTTAAGTACCTTTTTGATACTTAATTTTCAGGTATGAAAATATATGTACCTATTCGTTATACTTCAATGCTATACAGGTATAAAACCGACGTTGGTGTTGCTTGGGTTGAGTCTTGATCTAGGTTAATGCGATCCTTGTTTTTGTCAAACCATCTGCTTTTGCATCTTAAACAAAAGGCTGGTGGTACTTGGTAGTGTCAACCAAAGCTTTAGATGGATAACAAGGGTAGTATCTATCTAAGATGATAGATTACGTGACTGATATGTCACTTAAACTTTTTTGATTTATTAAAAATACAGTCTATTCTGTTTGTTTAACCGTGATTATTTTTATATATAGTATAAGCTAAAATTTAAATCCAAATTTTTACTTAGGAAATAATCACATGATTGTCCTATTTTTTTATAATACAGTTTCGCTTAATTTATACTACTGAACTAATTGAAACTGAAAATAATTTGGATTATAATGTTTAGTTTATTTTTAAAAAATAATAAAAATACAGCCGCTTTTGATATATTAAAAATTGAATCAAATACGTATATTATAATCAAATTCTAATATTAAGTATTATCATTTTTAATTTCAAAATGTTTAGAAAATTAATTTTGAAAATATAAAAGATAAAAGTTTTGAAGATCCGCATCAAGCTGGCGCCGCCACTTTTGCAAAATCTAAAAAAAATTATAAGGGAATTTGCGGCTAATTAGTTGCCGCAATCGCGAATTTATCGCTCTCACAGTTCGCGAATTACAGCCGTTTGAGAGATGAGAGGCTTGACATCAAGCTAGCGCCGCCACCTATAAAAACTTACTAAAACCAAAAAAATATATATGAGAATTTGTGGTTTATTTGTGGCTAATTAGTTGCCGCAATCGCGAATTTATCGCTCTTACTGTTCGCGAATTACAGCCGTTTGAGGGGTGGCGGCGCTAGCCTGACATCAAGCCAGCGCTGATACTCAAAACAAAATTTTGATAAAATTAAATTAAAATTTATTAAATAAAGTATTTGTAATTTATATTATACATTATAATAATAATAATATAGCCATACATTCCCTTAGAATTAGGCTGTCTCTTGCGAGACTTACAAATCCATTTTCTGAGGTGGATTAGTCCTCATTTCTTTAACATTCTAAGGTAAATTCTATAATTCCAAAACAACACAAAATGCATCAACTCTAAAACCAAATTCAAAAACTATCTTCAACTAATTCAAACTAAACTAAAACTAAATTCTGCTGTCCGTCTTCGCCTCTATCACTATCTTGCGCCACTCCTTCCGGTTTAATACTTTAGTCCTCCAATCTGTGATTCCCAAATTCTGAATGTCCTTGAATACCTGGTCATGCCATCTTAAATTAGGCCTTCCTTGTTTTCTAGTCTCCATTGGTCTCCATCTGGTGATCTGTCTTATCATGGAGTTCTCATCGCTCCTCATTATATGTCCAAACCATCTCAACCTTGTTGACTTTACAACCCTTATTATATCTTCATTTCCCATCAAACTCAAAATTTCGTGGTTCATCATTTGTCTACTTTCTTGGTTGTCGGTTTTTACTGTTCTTAATATTTTTCTCAAAATCCTTCTTTCGTAGATTCTCAGCTTCTCTTCCTCAACATTACTTAAACACATAGTCTCAGCTGCATACGTAATCACCGGTCTTATCATAGTCTTGTAAATCTTGATCTTTGTTAACCTTGTTAATTTCTTGTCGCATAGCAAATGTCTGTTAGCATAATACGCTCTACTTCCCTGTTGCAGCTTTGCTTCTACTTCACGTTGTCTCTTGTTCTCATTATTTAACTGCGTTCTCAAGTAATTGAAGTCCTGTACTTCTTCATATATTTTATTTCCAATTCGCAGTTTATTGCTTCCATCAATCTGTTCACTTTTTTGACATTTCATATACTTTGTCTTATCTGTGTTGATTTTTAAGCCCATTGGTTTTGCGGCGTCTTTTATCTCTTTAACAACTTCTATTAATGTGTTTACCGATCTTGTAATTACCACCACATCATCCGCATATGCAAGCACCTGCGCCTTCTTGTTTACTATCGTTCCTTTAACTTCTGTTTTCCTAATTATTTTTTCCAATACTAAATTGAATAAGTTTGCCGACATCGCATTGCCCTGTCTCACTCCACTGTTTATTCTGAAATCTTTTGTATTCCCATTTGCAGTTCTGACACATGCAGTTGTTTCCTTCAGTATCAAGCAAGTCAATCTTATTATCTTACTTGGTATCTTCATTTCTTGCATTGTCCTTATCACTTCACTTCTATTTATTTTATCGAACGCCTGCTTATAAAAATCTATGAAAATCATATGTATGTCTATATTGTGTTCACGACTCTTTTCCATTACTTGCTTTAGTACGAGTATTGCATCTACGGTTGATTTACCTTTTACAAACCCACACTGGTATTCACCTATTATTTCCTTTACCCAACTCTTCAACCTATTGTTTATCAATGTGGACAGTACTTCATAGACGACATTCAATAACGTGATTCCTCTATAATTTTCACATTTTTCTGCATCTCCTTTTTTCTTTATTGTCACTATTATTCCTTCTTTCCAACTTTTTGGAATTTTTTCTTCTCTCCATACTTGCTTTATAATGTCGTATATCTCTTCATGCAATGTTTCTCCTCCGTATTTTAGTAATTCCGGGTTTATACCGTCCTTGCCAGGTGATTTTCTATTTTTCATCCTTCCAAGATCTCAGTCACTTCTTCGTATGTTGGTTCTTCTGTTTCTTGATCTGCAGTTACTGAGGGAATATCTATGTTTGTTTGTGCCACGTTCAGTAGTTCTTCGAAATGCTCTACCCATACCTGTTTTATTTTTTCTGGGTCATCTTCTATTCTCCCTTGCTTATTTCTCATTCCTCTCGTCTTTATCTTATGCCCCGCTTTTTGTCTTTTTTAGTTTCTCATAGAACACTCTGCTATTATTCTGCCTATTGCTCTTTTCAACTTTGTTCATCATTTCCTCTATCCATTTGTCTTTCTTTTTTTTGTATACCTTATACATTATAAGGTACATTATAATAATTAATAATAATAAAACATATAAAACAATAGTATCATGAAGAATATAATATAATTGACGGAGTAATTTTTGTTTTTAAGTCGATCTTTTCTGAATTGGATTTGCAGTCATCCAATTTTTTCCAGGTCATGTCATTTCTACAAGAAATGGCATAATATTGACCTATAAAACTTGTCTTCTGGTATGTTGTTAAATTCGACGGTGCTTGGAAATGTACCACCGCTCTGAGTTTGTAATCATTACTCATAAATGAATATTTTGAATTATATTTGCTTTCAATAAATTCATAGAATATTCTATTCTTCGAAAATTAAAGATTTTATTTAAAATATTTTCTTCCACTATGTATTCCTTTCTTAAAAACGCGGTACACAAGCGAACCCTGTTTACTTCGTTTTAAAATTGTCCACGAAACTATAAAATTCTAAAAAAAAAATTGTTGTGATAACAAAGAAGTTTCAAAATTATTATAGGGCTTTGGAAGGGGGGGTTACTTTTTCATACTTTTGCTGACAAAAAGTAACTACAAATTAACAAAAAAGTAACAAAAATAACTACAAAAGAATGAAAATGTTTTCAAAAAATATTGATTGTTTAAATCAATACAATTACCTATTTGAAAAATTTTTACGTATTATTTTTTGGCAAAAAAATAAACACTTTGATTGGTCAAATTTTTATACCAACCGAAAAATATATTAAACCTCCGCCGGTAAAAAAAACTACCTCTGGACGAGTTGCTCATTAATCGAGTTTCCAGCTAGTATTTGCATAATTAGCTTAAACAACCACTATAAACAACTACAGGGCCGGATAAACAATGGGTGTAATGGAGCCGCCGCACCCCGCACCCACCACCTAAGTTAAGAAAGCGCCAAATTAAACGTTTTTAATTGTGCATAAATCTGCATTATGATTCCAAGGTTTCTTCTTTGATTATAATGTTCTATATGATATTATTAGTACTCGTATTAAAGGCGTCATTTACCTAATCTGCACCCGGCGCTGAAATAGCTTGATCCAGCCCTGGACAACTTGGGGTATATAATTGGCTGCCAGCAAGCTATCATTCAGAGTTATTAGCGATAAATTCGCGATTGCGGCAACTAATTAGCCACAAATTCCCATATAATTATTTTTTGTTTTTAGTAAGTTTTTATAGGTGGCGACGGCGGCGCTAGCTTGATGTCAAACTAACGCCGCTACCTCTCAAACAGGCTGTAATTCGCGAACGGTAAGAGCGATAAATTCGCCATTGCGGCAACTAATTAGCCACAAATTCCCATATAATTATTTTTGTTTTTAGTAAGTTTTTATAGGTAGCGGAGGCGGCGCTAGCTTGATGTCAAACTAACGCCGCTACCTCTCAAACGGCTGTAATTCGCGAACAGTAAGAGCGATAAATTCGCGATTGCGGCAACTAATTAGTCACAAATTAGCCACAAATTCCCATATAATTTTTTTTAGGTTTTGCAAAAGTGGCGGCGCTAGCTTGATGTGAGTGTTTTGAAGTCCAATGTAGTGCCTCATGACATCTAAATGCGATTTCTAAAATAATATAATTTCTACTCATCAAAAAATGTTGCATCAAAAACTAACTTAAAAATATCGTCACTCTCTGCCGCAATACCTCCAATAACCAGCACACCAAATTTTGTCCGGAGATACGATGACATAATGTTCATTTTTGTTTTCTATTGTGGTAGCCTTAACAAAGATATCGGTAGCCCTGGCAAAGATATCTATATGTATCACCCCCTACCCTAAATCTATCTATAAGAGTTTTTTTAACAAAATCTAAAATGAAAAAAAAAATTTTTAATTTTGTACGCCACTGAATTTTTTCCAAAATTTTTCTATACGTCACATAATACCGTAAGAAGTCACAAATAAAATTTCTCCAAAATTGGTACAACAAATTTTTTCGGTAATCTAGTGGATTTTTCGAAAATAAATTTTTGTAAATTACTGACTGTCGATTTACTGATTCTGAAAACATTTGCGAAAAAATTTAACAAACAGCCTAAACTTGGTCGCTAACCCCTACCTAGTGGCAGAACCTTTTACTTATAAAGAAACGTTCCGTCAGTCCGTACGACGATATTATAAAATATTTCCCACCGAACCACCTATTTTTGTATTCTAAAATAAATTGTTACAAGCCCTAAACTCAATTCTTATGCTGCACTCGGTATACAAATCAACAATAACCTAATTTAGACACATATGTCACAAAATTATGAAGTTTATTAAAATTTTGAATATATTGTTTTATTTTTGCAAGCCATCTGACAAATTCTCACAAAAATATATAAATTAAGATTTCAGTTAATATTTTCTGTAATTTTTCTGATCTGCCCGCCCTGTTACAATTGGCTTGGTTTGTTTTCTCACCAATACTTATACTTTCAAAGCTCCATCGACACACCAAATTTTAGCTGAATCGGTTAAACATTTCCGGAGATTCGACGACATTTTCATATTTTTTTATTTATTTTATTGTGGTGGCCCTGGTGAAGATTTCTCTGGCAAAACCTTATTTTCACCATTCCAGCCCACGAGGCATACGTCCAATAAGTTTGATTGCAATCGACGCAGAAATGCCGAAGCAAATCGATCGACAAAAACTTTTTTCATGTTTTTGCCAAAAAAGTTAATTTTATTTTGTTCATGTTGTATTACTGATTTCTATCGAAGGATTACATATGCTCTCATATCCATTAGGATCAATGTACCTACGTACCAAATTTGGGTAAGATCCCTTCCGCACTTCTTGAATTATTCACTCTTAAAGTTTCAACTTTGACAACTTGTGATTTTTGACAGACGACAGATAGAAGATTAATTTTACCTATTCTGGATAAAGCCTTTTAAGGCCTTTAAAATAACATATCGCAAGACAAAATATTTTTTAAAAATCCCGTATTATTTTCTTGTGGTGGCACTCCTGATTGATAGATCGCGACGAAAACCTTATTTCACCTTTCCACCGTGAACCCTACCACCATACCAAATTTTGTCGTAATTGGTTGGATGGTTCGGAAGCAAATCGATCAACAAAATTTGACGACCGACAGACAGACCGACAGACAGACAGACCGACACAGAAATTTTTATTTTATTTTTTGCAGATCTTTACGTTTCTGAACACGGTGATCTCGAAAATGCAAAAAAAAAAGTTGAAATTTTTTTTCGATTACCATACCTCCAATTTTTTTTTTAAATTGATTGGAGGTAATATTCAGACCTCAATTCCCACTAATGTCAAATTTTGATTTAAACCGTTTGTCTTGCCCACCACAGATATGTATGTCAAGTATCAACGGATACACCTTTATTAATGGAAAACTTTTAAAAAAAGTAATTAAAATTTTGAAACTTTTGCAATGTAACTTGTAGAAGGAAAACAATCATTGGAAAAATTATTAAGACTCAAATCTTTGAATGTGATAAGTTTTAAAGATGAAATATAAATAAATTATTAAAAAATCTAGAACTTTGGGTATATAATAATAATAATAATAATACTATCAAATTTATTTATATAAATTATATAGTTCAGCTTACAAAACATTATACACAAAAAAAACAACAAACAACTCTTCAACTATGTAGTTCTCTCAACTCTTCAACTCTTCGTCTAGGTCATTAAATCTTCGTAGCCCATCTTAAAAAACAGTAAAAAAACTTAATTCTATTAGTACGAGACATCGAGACACTGAAATCACGCTTCTGTCGGGTATTACGGCAATGAACATCCGAGGCAAACTTCACATGATGCTGTAAGAATTCAGGAATCCTCTTCAATTTAATTTTGAATATAAGAACCAAAGTGCTCAACATCACCCTTTGCTTGACATTCATCAGGTCCAGTACTGATAACATTACCCTAATTGGGGTGTATCTGTTGCAAGAAAGGATACTTCTCATACATCGATTCTGAATCAACTGTAGCTCCTGAAACCGATAAGCTGACATACCGAACAATAATGGTAATTTGACGTCTGTTAGTCAAATACGATTCAAACCATCTCAGCACCACACCACCGATGCCCATCTTCTTTAGCTTTCTCAGCAACAGTTTACGATTAACAGTCTCGAACGCTTTCTTAAAGTCAAGAAGCACAGCCAGAACCAACAGTCCATTGTCCAGACTCTTAAACCACTCATCACAAACGTCAATTAATAGGAACTCACAGGAATTACCCTTTTTAAAACCAGACTGGTTTCATACTAGCAAGTTGTTCTTATCGCAGTATTCTATCAATTGCCTTTTAACCACAATTTCCATTAACTTCTCGCAAACAGGCACAGTATTTATAGGTCTGAATTCCTTGCATAAAACCGTTTTGTTCACCTTTGGTAACTTTTTTCCACTCCGATGGGATTACTCCCTGTGACAATGAACAGTGAATGAATATGTGAAATAAATGAAAATTGAAAGTATAAGTATATCCAGATATATAGTATCTACTAAATATTATAGCGTAACACTAAATATTGCCAGCGGTGTCTCGAGTGAAATCGATACATTTCATCATGTATCATCGATACATGCTCTGAAACATTATGTATGATGGAGTTTTAAGAATTTAGCTGCCGGTAGACGTGGTGTTAATTAGATGTGCTAACTATCTATGGTGGCATCAGCAACAACAGTAAAAGAGCTGAATAGAATAGTTAAGAATACCATCGAAAAGATTGTTACGTTAGTGGATAACAGAGGATTACCATTTGTCCCTCAAAAAATAGAAGTTGTAATATAATAATAGCAAAATAGAATATTTATTTTTTCATATGAAAGTTCACACCGTAGAATTAAAAAAGGAAGTAACAGTTAAGCATCAAGCTAGACTACCAACTGAGCTTTACATCGCACCTGATACTTACAGCAGCAAATGCAGACAAATGCTGTACAGGGTGGCTCAATTTCGATCCCGCTTATGGGGAAAATCAATAACTATAGGAGATATCGAAAAATGAATTGTGCATCCTCGATTTCTTTTTTTGAGAAAAGCTCTATGGCCAAAACCGGAATTCGCTATCTTTTCTTGTTCTCGAGTTATAGCCAAATGTCCGATTATTGGACTTTTCGATAAATGTCGATATCTCGGTTATTTTTGAAATTTACAAAAAAGTGGTAACTCTTTCTTGGGACGCTTTTTTTAGGGCAACAAAATGGGTTAAAGAGATTTTAAATATCTAAGTTAGTTTCCGAGTTATAATACAAAGTTGTGTATTTTTAAATAGAAATCATAGTTGAATATGATATTAAACAGCGTTTTTTATCCTCTTTTCAATGACGTATAATATGCAGGATACATTATTTCGGTTTTATCCCATTTTATTGAAAATTGTAATAAAAATAAAGAATAAAGAATATCAAAAAATTAAATATGATAGTAACATTTTTAGTAAATATCAATAAAAATAAATAAAAATAGATGTTTTTTTATCGTACCTCATTTCATTTAAATGGTGACATGTAATGGGCCTTTTAACGTCTTGCTTAGGACGATGTCTAAAATACTTAGAATAATAGACCACCAAACAAAAATCTAAAATTTTTGTCAAAATTGGTCAAAATAATGAACTGAATCATAATGGCACAAAAGTTGGGCGCCAAAATTTGTAACGGTTTTTACGTTTTATTTATTAGTACCGCTAGTACAGCCGGCGGCGAGCTTACGCGGAGATGATCGTGAATAATTTTATAATAACAATATACTTATTATATTGTATATTGATTTCAAGAAAATAATAAAAATAAGCAAATCTATGAAAAGTTTTTCGCAGAACTAATATAGATAAACATATTGATTAATCATTAATACATTAAATATATGTAATATACTAAAACAAGATTGCCAAGTAGAGCATATCACACGTTGAAACCGATCGGTCCTTGCATTTGGACTCGACAGTGCGGTGAGGATTCACATCAGACCATAATAGTGTTTATTGTGCCTGTTAAATATTCCAGCACTGTTAATGTAGGATTCATCTGTCCAAATCACACTTTTGGAGAAATATTTACTACATTTTTTAATAAAATGAGATGAAACCGAAATAATGAACCCCACATATTATATATCATGGAAAAGAGAAAAAAAACGCTATTCAAAAATATTATATTTAACTATGGCTTCTATTTAAAACAACACAACTTCATATTATAACTCGGAAACCAACTTATACATTTAAAATCTTTTTAGCCCATTTTGTTGACCTTAAAAAAGTGTCTAAAGAAAGTGTTAACATTTTTTTGGAAACTTCAAAAACAACCAAAATATCCACATTTAGGACGCAGACTCAAAAGGACCGAAACGCAAAAGGATGCAGACCAAAAACAACGCAGACCCAAATAGACGCGGGCCATAAAGATGCAGATACAAAAAGAAGCAGAAAAAGAAAAAGAAGCGGCTATATAGACGCAGACCCAAAAAAGACGCGGCCATATAGGCACAAACCTAAAATGACGCGATTATAATAATAGCCTTTAAGAGAAGCGGGGGTAGCTGACATCTTATTTTTTCTTTTTCAGGGAAAAGAGTCATGACAATATTTTACGTAAGAATTTATTGTTTTTATTTCATTTCAAAGTTTGAAATCAAAACTTTTAACGTTAATAATTCTTTTAAACCGATTCGAGCTGGCTTCTCATTCGGTAATAATTACTAGATTAGTAGGATAGAAGGGGGAGTTACATATTCTTAGAAGAATAGAATTAGAACTTTAGAATATAGAATTAGAATGAGAAATATAGAACCTAACTAATTTTCAAACAACTCTCAAAATACTACTACCAAATTTCAAAGCAATGTTATAGAAGAAACCTCTAAAGATATAAATTTGAAATTTAGCAGCAGTATTTTATTTTAAGCAATGACTCCCCTTTCCTGGAATAAGAAAAAATAAGATATCAGCCTCCCCCCCCTTTTTCCCTTAAAGCTATTATTCTGGCCGCGTCTTTTAGGGTCTGCGCCTATATTGTTGCGTCTTTTTAGATCTGCGCCTATATATGTCCGCGTCCTTTTGGACTTGCGTCTTTTTGGGTCTGCGTTTTTATGGCCCGCGTCCATTTGGGTTTGCGTCCTTATGGGTCTGCGCTCTTTTGAGTCTGGGCCTTTCCGGTCGCGTCCTTTCGGCCGCGTCCATTTGTCCTAGACCCTATTACTCTAATGACAGATGAAAGAAATGTCAACTATCTTAAAGGCGGTAAGGAAGACAGGAAAACGCATAGAAAAGAACAAGAAGAAGAATCTTACTGTACCATACCAGAGGATCTCCTCTCGAACTCTTTCGACTTGATTCGCATACAGATCGTTCATTACGTTTCGACTTTGTATTCGAAAGTGACATATTTGCATGTACGAGTCGGGTCGTGTGAGTTTAAGAAAAAGACCTTAGAGCATCGGGATGCTCCTTATGCAAGGCTGTTATTCCTCTCAACCACACTAAAAAAAGATATGTAGTATCTGAAAATATCTGAATCTTAGGAGATATTTTCGTTAAATAACATGCTTGTAAGTATGAGAAAAATAGAAAAATATTGCCCCCTGCAACTCACGCAATTTAAAGATTGAATTTTCTTAACTATTTGTCTTAAAACTGTTAACTCAAATAAAACACATCCCCGAAATTCTACTTAGATTGGTAGATCATCTATTGTTAGACAAGTAGTCGTAGTCAAAATTAAAATTTTCACTACATCATATAATAAACATTAATTTATTAATAGACGGGTGATCAAAAAGTTACACGAGCCGACGGACAAGGCCTATCAGCTCCATAGTTAAAAGACGTATTGAAGCGTTCATTTTGTATTTAAAAAAAATTGTATCAATACAAATTATGATTAGTTTTCTGGAACATCAAGAAATATATTTGAAGAAAAAACAGATTTAATTAGTTTTTTATTAATAAGAAAACACCAAAGAAAGATGCTGTTTTATACATCATATTTTAAAAATTCACTTTTTACACTTTTTTTTTTCAAAACACAAAAATGCAAACAAAATGTTTCTAAAAAATGACAGACAAAATATAAATGTTTAAATTAAAGCCGATTTATTACATAATATTAATATTATTACATAATATTACATAATATGCTCCACATATAACCAAAACTAAGAGAATTTTCAAAACATCTTAGTTTCTTACATTTGCAATGTCCTACAAAGTTTGCTCACGGAGAACAAATCTTGCTATTTTTTGGGAGTTCCCACCCTCGAAATTTTTTAATTTCTTTTTCGAAATTGAAAATATAAGTAAGTAAAAGTAATGTTGAAAAACGGAAAAATATCATTTTTTATAAGCGAAAAATTCAATTTCCAGTTTTGCACAAGAAGTTACACTCGGGCGGACGGGTGAGGTCTATCAGGACATTGAAATTTTTTGCGAAGTAATGATTCTTTATTGTACAAAATGAGATTATAATATGCATTTTTACATTCCCGAAAGTATATAAGAAGTCTCACACGAAATATTTTTTATAGATTGCATGGACTGACATTTATGGGGCCTCACCCATCCGACGAAGGGTTGATAGTTGTTTTTACCGAATTACAAATAACTTTAAAATTCAAATAATTTGAAAATTTGTACGGTTTGAACAAACCTTTGAAATTCCGATTTATATAACAATCAGTAAATGAGAGTTAAACGAAAACCTGCAATAAGTACAATGAAATAATCGTTGTTCTTGAGGTGAAAAGACAATTTCATTTAAATTCAGATAATTTATGTGTAAGTTAAGGTGTACAAGTATAAGCAACACGCAGCTGCCATTTGTAAAGTAGATGATTAATTTAGCTTCCAAAATTCAACTTGTAATAATAATTACCATCTCTTTGTCTTAAGATTTAGAAAATCTCTAAGGAACTAATCTTGAAGTTGGTAAAGCTTAGAAAACCAAACTAATTAAATTAATTGCGTAATATTCATGGTAAAATTTTGCTAGGTATTACTAAATTAATTGTACTAATTTGCATTTAATGTTTTTAAGTCCCTTGTAATTATTTAAATGAAGTTACCATAACATCAACTTCTTTTTTATAATTAGCAAAGTGTAACACGAAAAAGGTCCAAGTAAACGATAAAATGTGCTAATGTATAAATTGTGCATGTGAAGGTATGGAAAACTCCGGGTGCAAGAAATCCAAGAAACTGTACCCGGGGGAACTGCCGCCTTCCCTAGAAATGCGTCCCACTTTAAAACCGGCGCAAGCGTCTATTCTCGCTGCACTGCGGGCCTACTAAGCTGTGTTCACAAAATGCTTTCTTTATCTATTTTATTGTAGCTCTTTAAGTCACAATTTTTATGATTAATGATAAACTTTGTTAGCGCTTACACATTCTATTCAGTAACTTTGAAAAATTTTCATTTATTTACACTTTCCTTGTTTAGGAATTTCGTGTAATTTAAAAATTTAAGCATTTTAGTCTAAAAAGTCTATTAGTCTGCGCTTATTTAAGTTTTTTGTGCTTATTTTATTATCACATAATTGTTAGTACTTAATGAGTTTTTTTTTAATTGCCTGTTTTAGTGCTTATGACCATCATTATTCACCAAAAGAAATTATCACTGCAAACTTGTCATATACGAAAAATTAAATGCCTTGATTGTTAGGCACCTTTTATATATAGGGTTACAGTAAATTAAACTTGCATTTAATTTCCTGTCACTGATATTTCTTAAATCTTACCAAAATGAACAGGAATAAAATAAATTGTACTTGAACGTAAGTCCAGTGATTTAGTCTTAACGTACTATTCAAAAAGTAATGTAAAATTAAATAAAGTCTGAAATATCATAATTTATACTTAATGAGATTTTTATAGTCCTTGCGGCAGCGTCTCGTATTCCCAATGCCAGGGGTCTTTATCTTCTAGTATGTCCTTCAATTGCTTTGCATTTATCACTTCCTTTTATTTTATTATCTCACTTTCTTAACACATACTTTTTTCTTGTTTTAGAATTTCGTTTGCCAGAAGCATTTACCATTCCTTGTACTTCTTAAGCTAAACCAGAAGCTATTAAGTTTCATTGTTAAACTTAAAAATGTAGTCAATAGTTTTATTGCTATAAATGAATATTCAGAAATTAACTAATTTGTTAAATCAAATTAATTTAAAAAAATTATTACAAGTGTAAAATTTCAAAACATAAAAATTTAAATTTAAATTTAAATAAAGGAAAACCGGAAAAAGGGAGCATTAAAATTGAAAAGCGATAGCTTAATGCAATTTAGTAATCAATAAATTCGTAGTTTATGTATAGTGAAACTCGATATTAACCATATCAGTATGACATGACAGAATTCTTTAGAACTTAAAAGTTAGTTATTCTAAAATATTGACATGCTCCTACTAATTTCACTTTTTTCTAAAAAAAGATTAATTTTCCTTTTTCGATTTTCCTTTAACCTTCCAGCAGCTTTGGCTGATTTGTGTATAATTTAAATGTCTACCAAATTTATATTTTTTTACCCTTAAGATATTCTGAAATTTTAATCTTTGCTTTACTTTCAATTTCAAGAACGTAGGTGGTTAAGTCATATTTGCAGAATAATTGTTAAAAAATATTGCTCGTCTCTCTATCGAAGTTTATTTAATATTTATCAAATTAGGCAGAATGTTAATAAGTCCATTTATGTATTTATGCACTTAACGGTTAAAACTCTATTGCTTTAACGTTTTATTTAGTTTTGTTAAATATTATATTTATTTAAAATAAATCATAGCCAAAATTTCTACATTTCTACATACACAACCACTAGGCATGTGACTGTTAAGCGGCGTTCAGATAGAGATTCTTGTCTTGCCTTGCTTAGGTAGAAACTGGCAAGAGCCAATCAGATTGAAGTATTATCTTCTATCCCCTCCTTTGCATAAAATTTGTGTTGCGGTGCTGGGGTCTTGCCGAAGCTTGGTAACGTCAAGCTTTTCGGTTCTGCAACACAACGCAAGCGAAGCAAGACCCAATGAAATCAAAGTATTTTAAATGCAGCAACGGGCGTACTTATTTGAAAATATACTTCAGATAAAAATTTAAATAATTTGTAAATTTTGGTAAAACCAAATTCTATTGTATTCTACACCGTTATCTTTACAAATTTTAAAAGCCGGAAAATTTTGAAAAACCCCAAAAATTATATTGTTCGTGCTTACCTTACCTACCTGTAATAAATATAATACAATACATTTATTACAATAAATAACACCTACCGTAGATCGGCTTATTGTAAACGAAAATAATTTGTAAATCAATCAATATTATTGCTTTGTTACATTACATAATATAATGTCTTATTTTTGGACAAACTATAGTTTTTCTAGAAAAAATTAGGTACACCACATCTGGACATTTTATTTATAATTTGAATTTATTTTAAGCATATTTGGAAGGAGAACGGATAATTTTGAAATTTTATTTCACACCACAGTTTACTTTCGATATCTATATATTTTATAATCAACAAATTACTTTTTACTCAGGTGTTTACTTATAATTTAAAGTGACAGGTGTTTACTCTGTACTGCTCTGCATAAAAATGTAGTGGATGTCGAACGGAAAAATACAGATGTCACCATGGATATCACTATCGCTGTTGTCTAAGCAAGGCAACACAAGAATTTCTATGTGAACGCTCAAGTCGTCTAAGCAACACTGAAGCAAGACCACGCAATACAAGACAAGAGCAAGGCAAGACAAGAATCTCTATCTGAACGCCGCTTTAAGGGCCATTTACACGAGGCAAGTTGGTAAGTGATTTAGTTGGTAACTGAAACATAGACTAGAGTCTATTCTACTTGTAACTTACCAACTAAATTTTCACTTAATAAACCGTTTACACGTTACAATTAAGTTGTCAATTAAGTTAAATTCAACTTAAAATAGAATAGAATCCAGTCTATTTTTCGATTTAGTTAAATTTAACTAAATTGACAACTTAATTGTAACGTGTAAACGGTTAAACGGTAAACGGTTTATTAAGTGAAAATTAAGTTGGTAAGTTGTTAAGTTGGTAAGTAGAATAGAATCTAGTCTATGTTTCACTGGTTCCACTTACCAACTAAATCACTTACAACTTGCCTCGTGTAAACAGGCCTTTAGGGTTGTTTTTAAATCTTCGGACTTTCGGAAAATTGTAACTTTAATTTATAATTTTTATTCGGAAATCTTTGGACAAAAATTGAGGACGAGATCGAAACTATAAAGTTACTTTGAAATTTATTGCTTTTATTTGCTGGTTTCATTCGATGATGATTCTTGGTGCGTTTCTGCACGTCAGATAGTTTTTTGTCGGATAGAAACGCATCAAGGTATAAAAAAATATGATTTATACATCTACAACAATATTATAATATTATCAATAATTTAAATATAGCTATTGCAAAAATTTAAAGCAATAAAGAAGAGTACTACATTAGGGAGTACGGAACAAAAACTACAGCTTATTGTTATGTAAAAATTACAGTTTTTGAAATTACGGCCAAAGTTTGATTGGATGATTTTTATACAAATTATTGTAGAAATGAGCAGTAATAGAGAACTTTATCGTCTAATTTAATGTAGGTCACCAGATTTGATATCCCTAATTTTCTTGTATGGTGTCTCAAAGCAATTCTTGGGCACTTCGCTACCAGGACTTTTCACTATCATACCTGGTTTGTGACTATATTTATACGGCAATATTCTCAAATATTTAACTCTCTTTTTGTGCGGTTGGGAGAGGTAAAAACCTTACATACAGCGCATCTCGATTGAACTGCGAGATTCTTCCTCACTAAAAAAACCTCTCCCTAGGTAGTGTTTGCACCGGTTTACGATGGCACACGGATTTGCTCAAACATTTCTTCATGGTGTTATCGGAATTGCTACGGTTCCTCATCTTCAGCGTATCCTCCTCTCTTCCTTTACTCGCATTATCTCATTGATCATTTCATTGATTGAGTTCTAATTTTGTACAGAAACGGGCATTGTAGACACCAGATTTTGAGGTGTTAATATTGTTTTGGTTTATTTTTGGTGTCCAGTCTTATATCTATCCATTTTCTGCATCCGAATACTATATGCCTTGCGTGGTATTCTTCCTCACAGAAAAAGCAGTTGGAGTTAACGATTTTTGCATTGTATTTAGATATTGGTTAAAGTATGATATATATCATATATATGATATCATCATATATATGATATATCATCAAAGTATCATATATATGATATATGATATAAAGTATATTTCAATGAGTTAAAAATTTATTTTTCCGTGAGTTTTGGTGATCCATAGTTTTATGGTGGGAATTAGTTCTTTTAACGCTTTTTTGTGACGCCGACCATCTTGCCTGCCGCACCTCTTCCAGTTTTTTCCTATGCGTTTTACTGCCTTTCTTTCTTTTGCCATTAGATCAACAATTGGCAAAGCCACTAGAACCAGCAGGGCTGCGTTTTTTTTTATTTTTAAAATTTACTTCGACTGATGTAATATTGACTTAAAAAATGATGTACAATAGATTTGGATTAAATTTGTACCTCTTTCTGTCATTGATTTTTAAATCATCTATACTTGGAGCTTTCTTCTTGTTAGCACTTCAGATAATCAGATAATTTCGTTAAACTGAAACAGAAAAAGTCCGCAGATAAGTATGTCATTGAATTGGAAACATTATTTATCACTGTTTTGTAGATTTGAAGCCAGTGTCAAACTAACCACTGCAAGTTTTCATTTAGACACAAAAAATTTTATAGCTAAGCTTGTTTCTTCAGAGAATCTTGGCTTGGTTATTGTTTTTGAGAAGTTGGTAGGTGTGATTTTGTCACTTCGTCAGTTGTATAACAGATGATCAACCTCGGATCAAAGTTAAACCAGAGTTAACTTGGACTTTGAACACCCTGATCAGATCCACAGTTTGTTGATCCTACTTTAACTCCTACCTGAGTTTTATATAACTGGTTCTTAACCTCTTGTGTAACAAATTTTGATTAGATTTAAAAATTCGATTATCTATTATTTACAAACTAGATAATTTATTTAAATTACCATTTGAAATTAACAAAAGTTGTACCTGTAACATATTTGCTACAGTGGTACAAAAGAGGTTAACCGTCTATGATCTATGTTTAGGGTGTAGATTGGAAGGTTGAGTCTTCTACTCATGTATTTAATTTTATATTTAGCATTTATGGTTTATTTCTGTTTTGTTTATCTATTTAATTTATTACTCCTTGATCTTCGCACATCATTGGAGTTTAGCCATGGATAGACATGAAATAGAATGATTCTTAAAATCAATTATCTCCACACTAAATAATCAGGTCTACTTGTAGAATCGCCGTTACGTAGGTCGGGTCCGAGAGGGTTGAAATATTCCTTCTGATTAGTTCTTACTGCTCTCTATTATTATCAAACTTTGTTTTTGTTTATGTCGATTATTTTTTTATATTTTTGTTGAATCGGACTTTTTTGTAGATCTTTTGCAATAAATTCCTATTTAATTTCTCATTTTTTTTCTATGACTTTTCATTTTTTAATCTTTTTGGTGTCTTTCTTTTCTGCTGTTTACCTTTCTTATTTTTATTTAATGTTATCCGAAGAATTTGGAATTGGGGTTTACATGATGAATCTGCATATAAATATTGCTCAAATCACCAATCTCAAATTTTAATATTCGCTAATTTAATTTTACCAATAATTTACAAAATTTAAAATAATCCCTAAAATAATGAATTAGGAAATGGGAGAAAATCTTAAAAATCCCTCTCTCCTCTAAACTTTTAAATTTAAGGTGGCTAGAAGTGGAATCCTGCCAAGTCATAAAGAAAAATACTTAGCAAGGTTTTTTCAAAGATAATGTGGTTAAAAATACAAAAAGATTTTGTTAGCCATTACACTTTTCATCCTCAGAGGAAATTTCTGGATATCCCTTGCACTCTAATAACTTTCAACTCTCTCATCTTCACCGCTAAATGCCTAGTTTGTAAATAGATAACTCGACCTCTTCTCCAAATAAAATATGTAATAACACATCAACTTTTCTCAAAATTCCTCAAACCAAAAAGTGACTTATATGAAACCAACCACTTACCCCATTTACGTTATAACAACATTTTAACTCTTTATTAATTCCGTGGCGCTTCGAGGCAAAACAAAAAACTTTTGACAGTTTCTACTAAAATCTACTCATTCTATCAAAAATTAGCTTAACTTAAAGTATAATTTAAATTTTATAATGCAAATTTTTCTGATTGTAATGTAATATATTTCAAAAGTTTAATATTGTTCATCCTACAGTACAATTGGCCGTGGCGGGGCACGGAAAAACCCAGTATTTTACATTTTGCCCCGCACGGCGAATCACTGTTTTCACTTTATCGTCTGAACAAACTGACTTAGAGCCATGGGACTTGTTCTAAAATGACATACTTGCTTTGACAAACAAGTTAAAGAAAAAAATGTGAAACTTATCAAATTTAAGGGTGAAAGAAAACATCCCTAAATTTCAACCCTTAATAACTCAGAAAATAATCTCTTGTTTTCCACCATATTTTTTTTCGAGCATCTCTTGTTCATTGTCTACTTAGAAAAAAATTTTAAATCGTGGACGGTCATGGGATCTAAAGATATGAATTTTTTAAGTTTATATGCTTGCGCATTTAGTTGTGGGTTTGTACCTATGTTTGCAAGGCCTATGTAATTGCAGCCAGAAGTGTGATAATCTTAAGCTTATTATAGCATAATTATAGCTTGAAAAAAGAGATGTTGGTAATGCAATGTTTTGTGTGTTAGAACCTGTGTTAAGACGCGAGCTAAGTTGTTCACCCAAAAATTATTTTAAAAAATACAAATTTGGATGATTAACAATTTATTCAGAAAAACCTGCAGCGATTCTAGCTTACAAAGTTAAACTTCACCTTCTACAATATTTCCAGCAGTATATATTATAAAAAAGTGCTTATTATGAATTTACTTATTTTACAAAATATTCGTTTACAATTATTAGAATTAAAACTATGAGAAAATGTTGTTCTCAAGCTTTGAATGATTTTACATGATAATACAAAATATTAGTTTACATATATTTATCAGAATTAAAACTATGGGAAATGTTCTGAAGGTTTGAATGGTTTCATATAACACCTCCCTGCCGAAGACCAAAATTACGGTTCCGTTAATTTTGTAGGCCAACTTGGTCGATTGAACTGCCACCATGATTCGTTGGTACCCTTTTCCATTTTGGAACTAATTTGACTAAAACATAATATATTATAAAAATTGTTATTATTAAATATAAAACGATAGTCCATCCGCTGGTTTGGTGAAAATAAACTGAGGATGGTGTTGTTTCGTCGATTTTTTCATTAATTTGATGTAATTTGATGTCGGTTAATTTTAGCTCATCCAAATTTATTGATTTTAATTGGATTGGTTGAAGATTAATTTTTGGTGTTAAATTGAAATCCATGAACAGTTTCGGTACTTCGATTTTGTTTGTGACTTGTCTGGATTCTTGACTTTTAATAGTATTCGATTTGATTTTTACGTTACATTTTCCATAAATCGTTATAAGGTACGTTCCGTTTAGTGAAATTGAGGTGGATTTTGAGTCACATTCTTGTCTCACGATTTCTTCCTGTTTGGTAATGACAAGCCATTGATTTTTTGAAATAGGTTGAATTTTCGTATTTTTGATGTCTAAAAGTTCGTGATGACAATTTTTGTAATTTTGTGTGAATTGAACAAGATGAACTTCACATGGCGAATTTTCTTCAATCGGATTGGTTTCAAATTTACACATATATTGATTCAAATTGATTTCGATGCACTCTTGGTTACTCAAGGCATAGCTTTGCTCATTTATTAGGAGAAATTTAGCTTGTGGTATAATTGTTGAATAAACGGAATTTTTCTGGATTGGGCATGAGTATAAATGGAAATAGTTGTAATTAACAAGTTCGACAATTGGGACTTCTAGGATAATATGTATTTTGGAATTTTGAATAAACATTATGATATGGATAAGTTTTTGAAATTTAGGGTAATTTTCTTTTTCCAAAGGTAGGGGGAATTTTGTTGTTGTTAACGTTGCTTTTACTTCTAGCAGTTCTTCAATTAATTCTTCAGGAGATAAGATCGATTGGTGCATGACTTTCATTACGCCGAATGTTATTGTTTCTTCTAATTCTTCCAAGATGTCCTTGATACTATTGAGTGCTGTTATTAGTTGGAAATAAATTGATACTATCATTAATTTATGCTCAGATTTTATTTTGTAAACATTTGTTGCGTTGATTATAAGCTCTATTTGACAAATTCTTTCTTGTAAAACCATCTGATTACTTGCCAATTTGCTGATACTATTGTTAAATTTTTCGATAGCTGTTGTAGTTAATTTTATTTGTTCTTTCATTAATAATTTTAAGCCTTTTTGCTGGTCTGATAAGTTTTTGATTGCATCATTGTATTTAGTTGCATCTTCGCTGTCGAGGTTTCCTGTTACTAATTTAATAAGCGACCCGAGTCCGTTAATTAGACCTCTTCTTTGTCTTTTCGACGGTGCTGGATCCAAAGCGTCAAATTTTTTCTCAATTTGTTTTATAATGTATTCCAAAAGCGTATGAAAATTTTCTATTTCTCTAAAATAGTCTTTGCTGTTTTCATGCTTACTATATGCTAACGTTACAGTTTTCCAGTTATTCACTAAATTATCATATTCTATTCTAATTGGTTTTAAATCTATTATCTTAATTAAGGTCCAGTAACTAATTTGGTTACTAGCAATTCCCAAATAAGCTGGTAAAATTCCGGGATTTTCTTTTAGGTCCTTGATGTCGATGGTTGCAGAACATCGTCCTGAACAGCATCTGTAACAACAGGTCTTCTTAATAACCTTAGATAGACTTTTTGTACTTGATTATTTTTTGTAATTTCGGCAGTGTTATCATCAAAAATTCTTTGTATCACGTAAGGTCCTTCAAACTTTTCTTTAGTTTTTCCTCTTATATTACTGGTTCTTTTCACATACACGGTTTGTCCAATTTTGAAAGGGTGTGGTTCTGTTGGATTTCGAGTTTTTGCTATTTTTTCTTTTGTTGTATGCATTTGTTCCTTGACATTTTCGTAAATTAAATTTAGCTTGTTTATATGATCATTAACGTATTCTTTGTAAAATCTCGTGTCCAAAAATAAGTCGAATGGATCTCGAGAATTTGTATGCCCTAAAGTTAATTCGAGGGGGGTATAGCTAGTGGATGCATGTATGGAATTATTATATGCGATAAAAGCATATCTCATTAAAATCTTGATGTTTGTTTTTTTATCCTGAGCTCTTAAAATTCTTAAATGTTCGATAATCGTCGAATGCATTCTTTCGATGATTCCGTTTGAGGGTGGATTTCGTGGTGTAATAAAATGAACTTGAACTCGATGCAATTTCAACAATTCTTGTACTGTATCATTTTTTATTTCGGTACCATTATCAGTGACAATGGATTCTGGCACTCCATAAAATGCAAAATAATCTATTAGTGCATTGGCTACATCCGTTGCGTTTTTACTATGTAGTTATGTGAATTGCTTGTCCTAATTTCGAAAATGAATCAATTACAGTAAAAAAATTTTGTCTTTCAATAGAAAATGTATCAATATGCACCTTTTGGAATGGTTTCTGTCGTGTGTCAGTAATCATAATAGGTATTTGAGTAGGATGTCTTTCGTATTTAGTTTTTTTACAGATTTTACATTAGTTAATAAAATTTTGTAAATCTTGGCACATGGTTCCCAATGATATTTTCGTTTTATTGCCGTTGTTGTTTGCGTAATACCACGGTGGTTTGTTTTACCTTCATGATGTAATTTGATCACATTTGTTTGTTCATCTTTATCCGAAATTATTTGCAATCTCTCCGTGCATCTGATTAATTTAGGTCCATTATTCGTGAAATATTTTGTATAAATTACACAAAAACGTTTATAAATATCTTCTTTGTCAAACCATAAATAATACCTTTGTTTCGCAATAGTGTTTTCTTTAAGAAAATTTAAAATTTTGTTTTCATTATTTGATTTTGGAATGTTTACGTATTTAATGATTTTGTTGTCCAATTTAGTTGTTTTTACCGTGAGTTCGCCTTGGTGGATAGTTTTAATTATAAATTGTTGTTTTTTGTCATCTATTGCTTCCTTAAGAATTGGTATCACTTCTCTTGGTTCGTCATCTAATCCGGAGTGGATTGTTTGATTTTCGTCTTGAATTACATTATCAGCTGGTTCGTCATCATTTTGGTTGTTTACTGCTTCTTGCATGTGTAACGTGCCAAAATGCGTTTTGGACGTTACTAATCTTCCACAAGCTACGCCACTGGAACGCTATCGTTTTGCAGGCTATGCGTTCATTTTCGATAGGCACCATTGCACGTCAAATTTCGTAGGAGATTGACGTGTGGTCAATGTGTGTTCATTTTTAGTTTCTTATGTTTCAATTTCATTTGTTTTTGCCGGATAATTGGTAATTATGGTTTCCTAATTAATTAATTTGTAGTAACAAATTATATTTTAGCACCCAGGTTACGGGTTATTCGTTTTCATTTAATTTTCGTTTTGAATATTATAAATTTGTTGTTGGAAATCTTTTACCCAGATGGTATCCAGGGTTTGATTGTTTGGTTTTACGACGACGTTACATTTTGTTGGTCATCTGTTGGAAGATTTGGAGTGGAAGCATTATTTGACATCAATAATCTCAAGAATGGTTTATTTTGCCCAATAATTGTTGATTCACTATGGTTGCTTTTTTTTGAATCACAAGAGGATTTGCCTTGTAAGTGTGTTTGCACCTGGTGGGTCATTATTTTATTTGAAATTGGAGAACCTTCGAGGATTTATGTTTTGTTGTCTCACCATCATCGTTTCAATCTCAGACGTGCGGTTACATTTTTATTTGGGATATTACACTTCAACTTTCAAGCAGATGTTTTCAGAATCAGTAAATCGACAGTCAGTAATTTACAAAAATTTATTTTCGAAAAATCCGCTAGATGACCGAAAAAATTTGTTGTACCAATCTTGGAGAAATTTTATTTGTGACTGCTTTCAACAGTTTTATCGACACGATTGCGTTCCACTTCAATAATACTTGTCCAGAAAAAGCCGAGAGAAAACACAAAATACCCAGCCTCAAATGGATAGACGACCGCGTTAGAATTGCCTCACAAAATTTACGCGACTTAGATCATATGCGAAAATCATATCCTAATGATCAGAAACTTGCGTAATTCTACAGAAGCAGAAAGAAGGAGTACGTAAACTTAATCAACCAAAATAAACTTAATTATAATAACAGAAGAATATAAAATTCCAATAACGTATCGCATACCTGCTGGAGAATTATCAATGATGAAAGATCTAGATCGTCGATAGATGAATATCCTGACAATTTTTATGACAAGCAAGGAAATAAATAATTTTGCTGCGTCCGATAAAGAGAAAGCTGAACTATTCAATAAGTTTTTTACGAACCTGAATGGGCATAAAAATCGTGTTGACAACATCACTATACCCACTAATGAACTGTCCTCATGTTTTCTGACTCCCTGATGCCCTGATGAAGTATTACTTACAATATGTAAACAGTGTAAGAAAAATTCTTCTAGCTCGGACAACGTTTCTGGTCGTGCACTACGTCACATTGCAGATATAATATGTACCCTATTATGCCATATCATTAATGCATCATTCTTAGAGGGTTGCTTTCCTGAGGCATTGAAAGTATTCAAAATTCATCCAATTTATAAGAAGAAGGGAGACAGACACTGCGTTGATAATTACCGCCCAATTGCCTTACAATCGCAGTTTTCTAAGGTAATCGAATTAATTTTCTACAATAGACTTAATAACTACATTGAGACCCGGAATCTACTCAAAGATTGTCAGTTTGGATTCAGGAGGGGTAGGTAAACGAGCGACTCTATTCTACGTTTCGTTGATTTAGTTCAAGCAAGCCTGGATAGAGGACATCGAGTCCAGGGCGTATTCCTCGATCTATGAAAGGCATTTGATTCAATAGATCACGATATCCTGCTCCAAAAAATCGAGAGATTGGGAATTCGAGGTCCAGCCAAGAGATGGATTCAGAGCTATTTCGCCAGGCGTAAACAGTATGTCAGGATCAACAAATCGACATCCACATATTTGAATTTCATATAAGTTGTCCCACAAGGTTCAACATTGGGTCCCTTGCTTTTTCTGTTGTTCGTGAACGATCTGATACAGTATTTGATCGGGGGGGGGGGGGGGGAATTGAGAATCCAATTTGCAGACGACTTCAATGCACCGTGTGTTTCGGGTGACGAAGATGCATTGTAGTATCACAATTGCATGCAAGTTATTCGAAGCAAGCTCGATTGAATGGTCTTACTACGATGGATTTTGATGGACAGTCGATTGGTTGCTACATATATGTGTACTAAATTTCTTGGAATTCACATGGACCACAAGTTGACATGGATCAACCACACTACTAAATTAAGAGAGGAATGTAGTAAGTATTGCTACCTATTTCGTAATCTGTCAAGATGTGCAAGTGAGTCGATAGTGCGTACTGCATATCTCGCCATAGTTGAGAGCCGTTTTGCATATGGTATTTCGGTATGGGGAACATCCACACATGCCACTCAGATATTTTTGCTGCAAAAAATAATACTTCGCTCTATGGAGAGGGTTCATCCGCAGACACCATGTAGGCCGCTGTTTGCCAAGTGGCGTCTGCTTACGTTGCCTTGTTTGTACATATATGCGGTCTGTAAGGATATATACATAAGCGTAAACATTTACTTCTGCACAACAACCAGGTTCCATGGATACAACACCAGGAAATCTCATGAACTTCACATTCCACACACACGTTTAAAACTTTCACTGGATGGACCAATGGCCACAGGATTAAGACTTTATAATAAACTACCAACATCAATCAAAAATCTAAACAAAATAAGATTCAAAAAAGAGTTACGACTGCACCTGGAACAACAACCACTGTACAGCATCAATGAGTTTCTCCATTTATAATGCATACAGTTCACATTTTCTTTTTTTCTTTTTGACGCAGCTTTTGTAAAGTTCCGAGAATAAAGCCTATTATTATTATTATAACTTTCTGGCTAACCCTGATACACCGCAATTAGTTTATAATTTACTGGAAATTGGATATAAAGCGTTAATCCAAAATCCGAGTGATATTTTATTTAAAGAAAATATTCTTTTC
This sequence comes from Cantharis rufa, assembly GCA_947369205.1. Lineage (NCBI taxonomy): Eukaryota > Metazoa > Arthropoda > Insecta > Coleoptera > Cantharidae > Cantharis > Cantharis rufa. The sequence goes on along the minus strand of OX376309.1, from coordinate 13,227,008 downwards.
TCAAACCGCTATCGATCAGAACATTTAACTGAATAGCTTCTCATGTTTTTATTTTTATTTAAATTTCATTCATATTTAGTTCATATGTAATGACAAAATTTTCATTCGTCTCGAAAGGTTTGATTTTATGTGGTACCCGCTAATGTGCGGCAAGCTTTAAAGATTGAACGCCTCCGATATAAACATACCAAGAAAGCATTCACAAAGGAAGGTTGTTGTATGAAAATTTTATTACTATGTAGTTTCTTCCGATTACTAATATAGAATCAATAATATATATTTACTTTTATAGAACAAAAGGAATAGTAAGGAGATGGTGGGTTAATATGAAAATAAATTATAAATATATTAAGCTACTCAAATTAATTTTCAATATTTTACACATTTCGAATGTATAATATTCAAGGTAATTATTATATAAAAAGCATAAAAAATAGAATATTTAACAGAAATTCTAAACAGACCTTTTTATATCCAAAATTACATTGGTTTTACTAAATTGTCTAATAAGTAAGTAATAATTAGTAATATACCCATAGATAATTAATAAGTGATTATTTTAAGTACATTAATGGAAAAAAGTAAACCTTAACATATTTAAGTTGGTTTTTAATTTTTAAATAAAACTTGTATGTGAACTTTAACGAAAAATATAATGTAAACACCATTAAAACTGCCGCATTCTGCTGTGTCGCAAAACATCCGCTCTAAAAACCTTATGTTAAATAAGGTACTACCCTTCCTTTGTCGCCACAACTCTATGCGGTAAATTTTACTATTCTTTATGTTCTCATATATTTTTGTCAAATATACAAATGTATTTCTTCGAATGTTAATAACAAAGGAAACGAGTAAATTGCATTATTATATACTTTTGAACTGTTCAATCTGTATACAAAAATGTAGCATCACTGTAATGTAGTAAATGGAACGTGTTTATTAAAAATAAATTTTTACATTTAGTGTCAGTGGCGGCTTGCCTGAAGAGCACAGAAGCACGTGCCATCAGCAATATCTTAAAATAATTATTCAAAAAATAAAATTACATTCAAAATTCAAAATTTAATCAACCATTTTTCTTTAAATTGCTATCTAAATATCAGGTAGCACTACTACCCGAAGTTGGTATAGGTATCTCCGTCACATCGCTTAAAATTCCGGTGCGTAAGACGCTTTACAAGTCAGCCGATGGGTTTTCAATATAAGAAACTAACCTGAAAATCCTTTTTAAATGTAGTAAATTCTGCTTTCGCTGTATTGCAATTTTTCGTGCCTGATTTATATTATGTTGTTAAATTAATTTTTGTTTCAAAAGTGAATATGTTCAAACCAAAATTAGTAGTAAAATTATAACATATCGCGGAGAAGCAAACAAACATGAAAGTTCGAATAATGCATACGCAAATAAAAATATATTTGAAGTTGAAAAATGACTACATAAAATTTCAAATTATTGGCAACCACAACAAACAAAACGAAATTATCATTTTTTAACAAGAAACGGAAATTAAAATAGAGATTGTAAGCTACGAAATTCTACCAACAGTCAGGGTAAAATACTTTTAAAATGACGAAGAGGTGCATTAAAATTTACCAAGAATTTCGCCGGTAGCTTTTACTCAAAAATCAAAAATTTGTATAGAAACAATTTTGTAGGTAATTAAACATCTAGCAAAAAAGTCAGAAACGGTGACAAAAAAATCATAACGGAAAAGCTTGGAAGAACATATATGATTTTAAAAAAATTATTCTTTGTGTTTTGATATCAAAAAATAAAATGTGTGCTACCTTATCGTTTTTCTCTGGTTTGAATTTAAAACGAATTCTGAAATATAAGCAACATGATTTAAAATGGATTTAGTCGATACCTAACACTTTGATATTAAAACTTAATGATAAAAAGTAAAGTGGAATGTTAAACCTAAAAATAAAGAAAAACTACGTAGACAATATATCATCAAAACCGATTTATCGATATTAATGAATACATTTATGGAGATTGATGTTTCTATGGGAATGTCACAATAAGTTTTTCAGTATAATATATCTATTTTATAAGTTTTAACAAGTCTAAGCTATATTTTAGTGCACAGTTCAGCTGACACAATAAATTGTACCCCAGAAAATTTCAATATTTAAAAATATTATAGCTTTCGAAATTTACGAAAATAAGTGAATATTATAAGTTATAATACTTCGAAGTTTCAGTATCGTATAGTTTTTAAAAACTGGGTCAAACGTTTAAAATACGTACCGTCCACCTTTTCAAAACTTCAGATCCAAAACTTCATTTGCAAATTTAGAAAGTTCGATTATATACCCAAATTTAATCAAAACATTGGTCAAAACTTTCAAAATTTTTATTCGCTTTATTATGTTTTAGAAAAAAAATGAATTTATTTAAGAAAAGTAATTTCAGACTTTGTCATGATCTTTTAATTTTTATTACGTGCATGAAAGCGTGTTTGACAATAGATTGCATAATACTTATTATGAATGGTGAATCTTTTCGTATTGTTCCTTCATTCATTCGTGTTGAGTTTTATTTTTAAAAACGAAATTAATTTGAAACATGCCGACTATTTAAATCGACCAACTAATTTAAAAATTGCATTTTATGCTTTATATTCTCATCACATCAATCAAAGAACTCATTCAAAAAGCTCATTTATTTATACAATTTGTACCTTGTCCACGGTAACCCAAATAATGATGGAATTTTCAACAAAGGTAATAACAATACACATCATCTGGCATATGAAATGTATTCAACAATAATTTTACAGCACTCGCTTGTTAAGTATTTCTAAAAACGGAATGAAGTAGATAAACACGCACAATAAAAACGCGCTATTGTTAACAACTACCAAAAAAATTAATCTTGAAAAAAGTAATGAATATATATACAGTGTGTTTTTTGAAACATGTACATATATTGTAGTAATTTGAAATTAATTAATTTAATCCTATTTATCTACATAAAAGTTATCTTTAATTTGTTACAAATTTAAAAAAATAAATAATTAAAAACATTAATAATAATACAAAAAAATATATATATCATAAAAAAATTATAATAAAAATTAACTCAAATTTTTATTCAGATTATAAAAACAAGTGAAACTATAGTAATTATTTCTTATTTGAATTTTTTTAAATTCTATTTATTTGTATATTTTTTGTATTTCTCTAGATAATGTAAAATAAATCCAAAATACATTTTTGATATCATCTTAAGTAATAATGATACTATAACTCATTTGTTTTCATCTTTTAAAAAATACTAAATCGATCATCTAGTTCTATTATAATAATATAATAGAAGAATAAGGTATAGCAAGGTATGGCGAAACAACCCGATTCTGGGCAGCAGCTGCATCAGTACTGATGTGCAGCCGAAGACAACTGATGTCGGCAAGGTTCATACCAGATAATCATAATCAAAGTTGAATCAATAGTTATGACTCTGCGATGAGGAAGGCAACGGAAAACCACTTGATTATCCTCCCTAGTATTATCATCGCTAAAAATTCAAAACACAAGGCCCTCGGTCCCCGGAAGGTCTTAAATGATCAGAGAATGCTAAGAAGCTCGGGGTCAAAAAATCAGGAAAAACGTACAATATCATCATGAGATGAAAAATGCAACATTCTGGGCATTAGCGAGACCAGTTGGTTCAATTCAGGTCATTGTCGCATCGGAGAAAACATAGGAAAACAAGGATAGATGCCTATCACATATGTACAAGGTGTAGCGATAATTGTAAATATACAAATAAATATATGTAGTTCTGATGCAAGTTTAATCCCAGTCTCTGACCATGTTATGCTGTTGCAATTACAAGCATCCACGTGTAAGATTAATCTTGTAACCAAAATTACCACTACGGTGAATAATGGCAATTTTTACCACACCTGGAATAGATTTTCTCCAGTAATTAAAAATTTCTGTGATGAAACCCAAGATGTTATACCAGCTCTTTATGCGGAGGCAGAGCGTGCATTCAAAAAAAACAAGAAGAATGACTGCAAGAAGTCGCTGCCAACACAGTAGCAGCTCGGCGGAGTTGGAAAAGAAGACAGCCGCTATTCGTCTCAATATTGTCCGTAGTGGAGAAACATATAGAGACAAGTAGTTAATTTTCCCAAAATGAATTTTAAAAAACAAAAATATCTCACCCCACTGCAAAACAGGTTGAAAATCCCAATTTGGCACCTGAAGAAAACTTGCCTGGGGTCACGTTGGGGTATCACAAAATAATCCTTTTCGGATTCCAATTCTTCGACACGGCTTATTTTCCCAAGTAATCGGTCGGGTAGTTGCACTCTCCTTCACGAACTTTCAAATCTACACCTACGTACTATCAACTCTAACCCAAGACTAGTTTAATTCTAGTGAGTGCCCACTGCAATAGAAGTGGCGCCTCGAAACGATCCTTCCATTATCGGCACGAAGCAAAGGGCAAAGTTATTATTAACAATAAATTGTTACAATTTAATACAAATATACGCCCCAACCTCTGAAAAGAACGAAGAAGAAGTAGAAGTTTGCTGCGAGGAAATCAACAACACCTTGAAATTAACAAAAACCAAAGATGTAAATATATTGGTACTGATGAGAGACCTAAACGCTAAAATCGGAAAAGAAAGAAAGAAAAGAATTGAAAAATTGATAGAAGAATCGGGACTTGGAGAACAAAATGATAGAGGGAACTGCTTGATTCTGCCACGAGAGTTACATCATATTTAAAAATACATTTTTTAAACTCCCAAATAGACAACTTTACACATGAAAGTCGCCGGTGAACAGAAAAGACGAAATAATGAAAAACGAAATAGACTATCTGTTGGTACACGAAAGATACAAAAAGTAATATCCACAATCCCCTAATCGCTTGGTTTCAAATTAAATTGAAGAAAATTGCAACCGGCCGCAGGTCGAGACTATGAACAAAGGATACGATTCTAAGAAGGAAATTTATAAAAGGATTGGCAAAGCAAGAAGCACCTTTATGAATATGAAACGAGTGCTTTGAAATCGAGAACTAAGCTTGGACTTAAAAGTCAGAATGGTGAGATGCTATGTTGCGGCCCCAATTTTAAATAAGCAACAAACAAAATACTAAGAACAGATTTGTAATCTCTTATCTAGAAAACGTTCTACAATTCTATTGGCTATTAATTAAAAAAAAAGCAATCATGAACTTTAAAGGGTTGCAAAAAAGCATTGCTTAATTGAATTGTGTTATGCAATAAGGATCCAACCCTTACCGATTTCAAACTGAGATAATGGCGTCTAAATATTCTTATATACAGTGAAATCTGTATATGCCGGAATCTGCAAGAGCCGGAATCGTATGCATAACGGAATTTGTCTGTGGTCCCGAATTATTGGTTTACATTACTGGGTTAAATGAATTTCATAAGCCGGAATCTGATTAACGTGAACACGGAAATCTTATTTTAATTCCCATGCGTGTAAATTTAACTGCATAAGTCGGAAGCGAAATTAAGTTTATTTATAAAATTGCGATGGAAGACGTACGACATTTTTATCCAATGTTTAGACTACTCTAGTAATAATTTCTTCTGCGATATATTATTTTACAATGCATACCTATCAAATAATATTGCGTTACAGCAGCATGCAAATGAATCATTTTTCATTTGCTGCTTGCTTTCTGCATATCTTGCATTTTTTTGTGTAAACGTTTATTGGTAGTCCATTATGTATTATAATAATTAACAAAATACATTTTTATTAAATTGTTTACTATAAATCTATTAAAAAAAAAATTCCGTTTTATGCAGATTTTTTTCCGTTTTAGACAGAGGATCTGGTAAAAACGGAACTTGCTTAACACGGAACGATTTTTCGGTCCCGTGCGATTCCGGCTTTTACAGATTTCACTGTATATGTTACCGACAATTTGCGAAATCCGGCAATTTGCAATATTCCTAGGTAATCTGCAAACCGACTAAATCGTAAGCTACTATGCAAATTCACTAGTACTTTAGGCAATCTGCAAAATGGCTACGGTGTTTCAGGCAATTTGCAAATTGTTTATATTGTTAGTTAATGTGCTTTTTGAGTATGTAACAGACAAATTTTAAAAAAACCATTTATTAAAACATAGCTCGTTGAACATTTTACATAAGAATAAAAACTATAAACATTAGGTTACTTATTTTTATATGGATTTGAAAAGTGACAGCGAAATAAAATGCTTGGAAATTCTGAAAAAAGATTAAAAAGCTGCACTACTGACGAATATGTAATCATACCCATTCCGTCTTTTGACAGGGGTCGAACAGATCCAAGGAATATGTTAGGTGTAGTTCTTGGCAAAGAAGAGGGATTTTATAAAATAGGCACTAGAGCAAAAGTTCTTCAGAAATGCTACAGTCGAAATGAATTTAAGCCGGTGACGCAAAACTTTATACATGCAGAAGATGTACCTGCACGAAATTAGTCTTCCGTTTGCAGTGGTAACTGCTTCTTCTACAGGTGGTCAGGGAATGTTAAAATGTAATTGTGTAAAGAAGTGCATAAATAAATCATGCTAATGTCTTAAAAATAGAGTAATGTGTAATAGTCGCTGACACTTTTCTAATCCATGTAAAAATAAGTAACCTAATGTTTATAGATCTTATTCTTATGTAACATGTTCAACGAGCTATGTTTTAATAAATGGTTCTTTTAAAATTATCTATTTAAAATATCGTTTTTTACATTGCCTAGTCAATATGAGTCTGATACATATTCAAAAAGCACATTAACTAACAATATAGACGATTTGCAAATTGCCTGAAACACCGTAGCCATTTTGCAGATTGTCTAAAGTACTAGTGAATTTGCATAGTAGGTTACGACTTAGTCCTTAGTCGGTTTGCAGATTACCTAGGAATTTTGCAAATTGCCGGATTTCGCAAATTGTCGGTAACATATACAGTGAAATCTGTAAAAGCCGGAATCGCACGGGACCGAAAAATCGTTCCGTGTTAAGCAAGTTCCGTTTTTACCAGATCCTCTGTCTAAGAAGAAGAAGAAGAAGAATTGTTGTATTATTTTACATGAAATGCACTGATTCCATAAGAGTGTTTTTTATTTGTATTTTTGAGAAAGTTTGAATTATTGATACTTGATAAAAAGGCAAATGTAACAATAAATACTACTTACAAAACAATAAGTAATTTTAAGAGTGCCTAAATTTTGTGATACATCGTGTATAGGAAGGTATAAACGGTTAAAAGTGAAACGAGGGACGAGGTTTTTCAAGTGGCGAAGGTTGGTATGTTGGTACCAGGTGACGAGAACGAAATGGTCGCCGAGTTTCGAATGCCGATGTAAAAATTTTGATGTCTTCGAATATTGCGTTAATCTTCATAATTTTTGAAGAACTATCAAGAGATTGGAAATTAGAAGTACCTGAAATTGAAAAATATTAAAATCGATTTGTGGTTAGAATACATGGATGATCGATGTTACCAGATGAAAAACCGGTAACGACCGCATGAAGAATAAAATTAAAATTTTACACTTACCTGTTCAAGAAATTAGTTATCAAGAGTGGATCCAATTAGATGTGGAATACAATCACTAATTAATGCACTTGAGGAATAATCAAATAATAATTTTTCTTAAAATCATATTATTTGTAGATGCCATTTATTTGATATCAATTCGATAACACATGTGTGAGAGGAAAACCTGGTGTAATGAACTACTGTTAGGCATCTGTCGGACTGTCACCAAGATCTCGAGAGTCAGCTAACGTGGCCTAATCCATTGGCCTACTAAACTTTGATTAAAATTGGTAATTACAAATTTTTCGTTTCAAAAATAAAAACTTTATTTGTAACATTTATAAAAATAAATTTCTTTGTGCTTCACATGTTCATACACGGCGCAGTTATCAATCAAGTTCAGATTAGGATTTTGAATTGCATTAAATATAATTTGATTGGTAATTGTTGCATCACTTTTACACACCTAAGAGCCTTATTAGAAAATTATTGTTCTCATCACAAGTATCAATATTCAGTAAAGTTTATAAATTTATTTACTCTGTGGAATTGGTGTTGATACGTAGGTCTTTTCTTGTGAAAAGTAAATTAAATAAAAATTAATAGAAAATAAAATAGCTAAAAAAAAACTTGAATTTAAAAAAAGGGATTTCCGGCTGCTCAGTTTGCATTAAAACTTCCTCAAGGTCGTGAGGCGGGAAACTAAACCGTAATTGGATAAATGACTTCGAGTATCAATCCAATCTCATATGACGGTCAAGTGTGTCGGTAAGCTCACTTTACAAATAAATACCTCTGAAAAGGAATACATAAGACAAATAAACACAATCTAAAACAAAATATAAAATTTAATGTTGAATTGATGTTTCGGCGAAATCGGCAGTTACAGTAATAATACTTAAATGCTACGAGATAGTGTCGACACCTTGCATGCATTATGACTTAAAGTTAAAAATGTTTGGTACAAAAATTAATAACAGAAAACGGTATAATTTTCACTTCTACCTGTGAAATACGGCATCGATATTTGGATCGCCACAGGCGAATTAGTAGCCGCTGATAAAACCTGGTATGAACACTGTGGTAATTATCGGGCCCAAATTCTAGGATCCTTCGATATGCGATTGACGTACACTAATGACGCACTACTATATCTAAGTCACTTTAAAGATAATATATTACTCACTACTTAAACTGGCCTGGAGACACCGTGACCTGATGGTAATTGACAAAGATGCTCGTCAGAGTTGTCATTAGAAAAGACGGAAGTATTGCAAAGATGTAGACAGAATCGGCATTTAACGGAATGATGCGGTAATTTGAATTATTAAACTCATAAATTTGGTATCATCTCCTCGAGATGTAACGTACTCATTATTTCGGAAATAAAGCCCTCGAATAGTATATTCTGAAACAAGTTTGGAATTAGGCATATTCCGCACGAGGGAAAAGTTTGTCACCCGAGCCGACAGGCGAGGGTGACGGTTCACGAGTGCGGCATAGCCATTCCAAACGTGTTTCAGACTATACTTTCTATACAACTATTAAAATAATAAGCTGTATAAGTTTTGACCGTAATTAGAATTTGTAAAAATGAGAAAATTTTTTTTTTCTGCGCGATCGATTTGAATTTTTGCACATGCTTTCCTACCGTTAATTTGCAGGGAGGGGGGAGTCGGGGCGAGGGGAGAGAAGTTTTTGCTCAGTTTTTCGATATCTAACGCCGTTTTCGAGTTATTGCTAATTCAAGTTTGCGTGGCGGAAACGCAGCAATAACTCAAGAACGGCGCTAGATATCGAAAAACTGAGCAAAAAATTGTCCCCCCCTCGTACAATGTCCTTGTGAATTATCGGTAGGAAACTATGTGCAAAAATTCAAATCGATCGCACGCAAAAAATTTACTCATTTGACAAACTTGATTTTTGTTGATGTGTAAATAAATTAAGTTCAAAAATTTGGTAATAGATGTCACTTCAAATAGTAGTCTATTCTTTGCTCTAATTGGTCTAATCTGTGTGAGAATAATTATTCTCGCACCGATATAGGTGTGAGAATAAAAAAAAGAAAGAATGTAGATATTCTGTATTTAAAAATAGAATCAAAATGCCCACATTCTATGACAGTCGTATAGAAATATAATTCGCACTCTTCTTAAAGAAGACTTGGTGCGTGGTCGACCTTGGCTCGACAAGCCTTGGCTGCGTCACTAAACATGACACTAAAGGTAATTGTTAGCTTCGTTGGTTTGAAAGTTCTAAAAGCTGCTTTCGAAACGCAACTAGGCAGTTTGTAAAAATTCAGTCTGGTATTTTCACTTTGAAAGACCTTTGTGTAGGCGAAATTTGAGGGTGGTCGCTAAAATAAAAACACTTGTTTTGTTGCACTATATTTATTGACCGAGAAAATGGTTGTTTTAGTATTGCTGCAATCACTGAATCTTATTGTCATCGATACGTGTAATTCGAATGACTGCAGGGTTTTACACAAATAACTGTTACAATTTATAAGAAGGTTCGGGCTTCGTTACAAAAGGGAGTATGAACGATACGGTAGAGCGTGTATGTTTGCTCGAGTACTTGAATGCTACTACTGATGTTACAGTTACGATTTATAAGAAGTTTTTACCTCCGTTATAAAAAGGAGAGAACGCTGCTGTGAGAACGTGTATGTTGTTTGGGCGCTTGGTTGCTACTGATGTCACAATTACGATTTATAAGAAGTTTTTACCTCCGTTATAAAAAGAAGAGAACGCTGCGGTGAGAACGTGTATGTTGTTCGGGCGCTTGGTTGCTACTACTGGTGGTGCGATAAAGATGGTCATGCGTGCAATACAATCTCAGGGATGAACAAAATATGACAGGGGCGTACTAAGTAAAAGAAAGAATAGTTGGCGGCAATTTTGAACAATGTAAACATAAAAAACAAAACATATTGCAATTCTAAACAGTAATCTTTTATTCTTTATCCTTCAATCTAAGATAAGGTAATTGACGCACATGGAAATCGTGACTTCACGACAAAAGGATTATGCGTCATCAATACTCGCGGGAACATAAACTCGGTAATTACGCGTAAACTCTACTCACGCATACTTGCGCGATAAGCGGTATTCGGTAATTGTGCGGCACTAAAATTACGCATACTTGCGCGGTAAACGGTATCACGATGATTGTGCGTAGCACTATATTTACGCATACTTGCACGGTAAGCGGTATTCGGTACTTGCGCATAACAGCGCGTCATAAAACGTAATCTATTACTCAAGATAATTACGCATCAAGATATCTTGTCCACACTTCAAGGCGCGCATACGCAACAGTCTTAGCCGATGCCTGGGGAGGAACTCTTCATCACCATTTCCAGCCGTTGCTCTCGGCTTATTTTCCCTCTCTCTGGACTTAAATATTCAAACGTGCAAAGAATAGTTTCAACTTGCATGGAATGGTTGCGCTATCTTACCATGTGTGACCGTTAACAATAACAAGCAACAGAAAAGGTCTAATTTATGACTTGTTAGATTTGCGTGATTTCATTTAAAAAATAAAAGAAAAGCAAACCGTAACAGTGTATTTTATTTGTGTATAACCTGCATCCCAAAATTGTTCAGATAAGCCACTTTGAATCCACCCTGAGAAGTCTAAGCTCTCCGATTTGTAAAGCCGTAGAGATTAATGATTGTTTGTCGTTGGCTACTCAATAAAATAAAATATCATTACAATATATATATCTTTCTTTATTAATTAATATTTATATTATTTTTAACATAACTTCTGACCTCTTGGTTCCTTATTGCAAAACTAATAAAGCTTTGCGAAAAAACAAAATATTTTTGCAATAAAGATCAAAGTCTCTAGATTCCTTATTGCTATTTAACAACGACAAAATAAATATAACGAAGTGATACCAGGCGGCATGGATCCTTGTTGAGTTTCAAACATGCCAATTTAAAAATATGATATATTTTTTAATGCTCATAAATAAAGATAAAATAATTTAAAACAGAAATAAATATAAGTATGTGTAATAGATGAAGCTACAACCTATAAACCCAAAACCACGATTTGCTCAATTTTTTAATTTTGAGGATTAGATCCTCATTGCTTAACACCATCCAATTTAGCTTAACTTTATATATTGATACGGTAGTTTAACGTTATTATTGATGGCCCGGCGTAGCGTAATCGGACCTCCAGGGTCATACTCAGCGAAATCGCGGCGACTGGGTGACGTCTACGAGAGTCACCCAGGTAGTTGTTTTGCTTATTGCTTATGGCTGGAATCCTTACAATCTTATTCTGAAAAAGAAGTACACAAGAAAACTGCCAATAAGGATTCGTGACGGTATGTATAATGAATAATAAAATTGTCGTATTACAACGCAGGTTCTTAAAGCTAAATAAAAGGGTCGACCCAGGCATGCATGAAATTAATACTAAACAGTTACACAAATAATACAAATGAAGGCCACTCCAACAATTTGGAGGGTTAATTGCTGTCAGAGACAGCGGCCTAAAGGGCGATATGGTAGCGAAATTCGATGCAATTTACAATTTAAATATTTACTCACATTAGTAAGTCGGATTCGATACACAGCAACGGGCACGCAACAGATGTTTACTTCGGGACGGCAGAACTGTAAATAACTTGGTGTTGTGGAGCGGAATGTTGTATCGCAAAAAGCGCGGGATTTTCCGACCCTGCACACAGTAGTCGTAAGGCAGATTCACACTTAAGTGAGGTGGACGCAATGCGTCTTCACAAATTTCAGTCGTCAAAAGTTAATACGTCACTTCGGTAGCTAGTGACGGTACGGTAATTCGTCACCACAATAAAGAATACTTGTAATTCGTACCAGGGTTTCAATCGCTACCTGGATTTATTATACTACAAAGGTAGTCACAAAAATAGGTGGAATGGCGTAATCTTCACAAGAAAATCGGAACTGAGCAACAAATACGGCAATTCACAATAAGGTAAGCACTTATCGGTAACGGCGGTAACTAAAACTTATTCGGCAGGAACAAACTTCCTTGCGCTCTTGACTCGCAAGCTCGTACTTCTACGTACGTCAATCTACGTACCCCGCTTGAATGCCTGCAAAACTAACTATCGCGCATACCCTCTCCTAATATTCCGCTTAGGAATGTCCAGGCAGAAACTTGTCGGCCAAAAGGGTCGAGCTTATCTCCTGACCTTCAGCTAAGCTCAGGATGCACTCTGCAACTCGAGATTGGAGCGTGTCGGTCCTTCGAGATTGGCGCGGGAAATTTAAAAGAATTTAACATAAAATCCTAACCGTAACAATATACTATGCAAATTCACTAGTACTTCAAGCAATCTGCAAAATGTGCAAATTGTCTACCTATATTGTTAGTTAATGTGCTTTTTGAGTATGCACATACCTCACAGTGCCTATAGACATTGTGCGATAGGGTGATCGTAAAGAACGAGATATTTCTTGAAAATGTGAATAAATTATTGACAAAAATTTGTCAAGATCTTCAAGCAAATAAAATTCTTGGAAATTCTGAAACAAAATTAAAAGGCTGCATACCCATTCCGTTTTTCGACAGGGGTCGAACAGATTCAAGAAATATGTTAGGTGTAGTTCTTGGCGAAGAAGAGTGGTTTTATAAAATAAGCACTAGAGCAGGAGTTCTTCAGAAATGCTACAGTCGAAATGAATTTGAGCCAGTTGAGAAATTCGTCTTATGGTAGCGGTGGAAACTGCTTCTTCTACAGATGGTCAGGAAATGTTGAATTGTAGTTGTACAAAAAAGTGCACAAATAAATCACGCAAATGCCTTAAAAATAGAGTAATGTATAATAGTCGCTGTCACTTTGTTAATCAATGTAAAAATAAGTAACCTAATATTTGTGGGTTTATATAGTTTTTATTCTGACGTAAAAATGTTCAATGAGCTATGTTTTAATAAATGTTTCTTTTAAAATTATCTATTTAAAATATCGTTTTTTATATTGCCTAGTCAATATGAGTCTGTTACATACTCAAAAAGCACATTAACTAACAATATAGACAATTTGCAAATTTAGTAGCTTACGACTCGGTCGGTTTGTAAATTACCTAGGGATTCTGCAAATTGCCGGATTTCGCAAATTGTCATATGCAATATCCCAAGTGCATTCAAATTGTCGACAATTTCTTTGAGCTCACGAATGCAAGAGGAGGGAAAATTGCCCCAAAGCAACAAATGCATAAGTGAAAAGCGAAAAAAAATTGTGTACTAATTTGAAATGCACGAGAGGATATTTATTTAGACTATTTCACGAATAAAATATGGGAGGTTAATATAAATAATAATTAATTAAAAGTAAAAATCAATGTATCGTTGATACATTGACATTAAAAATTAATCAATATTTTATGTATTATTTAAATTTTGCAGTTAATAAAAAAAATTGTCGCTTATATTATTTGCTTTAAAATCAACTTTAAAAAATTGTCGCTGCAATTCGATTGCTATTGGCTGAATGTTTCGTTGTTTTTTCATTCCATTGGTCTAATGACAGCTGAGTGAAATAGTCGGTGATATAGATAAAAGTCATTAAATAATGTGAAAGATAGCGTTATCTTTACAATTGCCAGTAAATGTAGACATGTGCAAATGTACTATGGTAAAAGTGGGTCGACGAATGCAGTTTGTTACAAACAGAATCAATATTACAATTTGGAAAAAAAAGATAACTTAATATTTTCAAAATGCTACAGTAGCAATCCATGCTGAAATATAGATTACTTTAATTAATATGTTGTTTTAAGTTTTCAATTGGTTTAATAAAATTAATTTAAAACTTAAATATTTATTTTTTCATATTTAAATTTGTTTGAACGAATATCGAAGTTAATATTTTGAATTATTATTTGAATTGAATTTGAAAACTAACTTGTTCTAAAGTCTGAATATACTTTTCCCAACATCACTTGGTACATGTGCGGATATTCCTAATTCTATTGGGAAAAGTACATTGTATGTACATTTACCATAAGCGTCGGCATAAGTGTACATTTACCGGAAAATGTGAACTTTTACCAGTATACGTACTTTTTCCGTAACTTATATATTGCCATACCAAAGTGGTTGTGCAAAGCCATAAGTCTGATTTAAAAGCAAGTATTAAAGAAAAAGTAAAACAAAATGATAATAGCGCAACCATGGACTTAGAAACTTAGGACCGGTGTAACCGGGAATTTTTACCCCCTTTTATTTTACCCCCGGGGGTAAAAATTCCCTAGTGAAATTTTACCCCCCCGGTAAAAATTCCCTAGTGAAATTTTACCCCCGGTAAATATTCCCTAGAGAAATTTTACCCCCGGTAAATATTCCCTAGAGAAATTTTACCCCCCAGTAAAAAATGATTAGGGGGTAAAATTTCACTAGGGAATTTTTACCGGGGGGTAAAAAAGCTCAAAATATTCTTAGTGAATTTTTACCCCCTTAAGAAATTTTATAGGTAAATAAGAATTTTTATATCTGTTTATGTATCAAATTCCATAATATTTTACTGCGAAATGCTAAAGTATCTTCCTCAGTCAGATATTGGAACAATGAAATAGGATAATTTAAAAGTTTAACACAAAATTTATTTAAAACTTACATTTTCTTATACATTTTTTTTTACCGAAACTACCACTTCAAAATGATTTGAATTTTTATGGTTCAAATATATTGCCAGATTTTTATAATTGGGTTCATCGGAAAGGTGCATTGAACTTGGAAACCTTAGCCACGCTGGATTTTTTGACAATTGAGTAAAGGAATATATATCGGCTCCTAGGAGTGCTGCAGTGAAAAGCATCTCAACATCTGTTGCCCAAATTGCATTTTCGTCCATTTTTGTTATATTCAGGTAATTCTTAACACCAGAAAACAGATCAACTTCTTGATTTTGAGTTTTCATAAATTCGGTAATTATCTTTCGTACTTCCTGGTGGTGATCTTCACTTCCGGTAATGCATAAAGATATGCACCTAAAAAAACAGTTACCGTCTGCCTTGACGTCTATAACTGTATAAGGCGAATGGAGCAACGAGTTTTTTGATTTCGCAAAGTCGGAATTATTCTCAAATAAAAGTCCAAGCTTCTCACAAAGTCGTTTTTGCCAAATGTTATTTATGGGACAGAAACGAAATTTTGATTTTTCCGTTATGCAGTTAATTTCTTCAACAGATAATTCATGTTCTTCATTTTCGCCATTTTTTTCTTGAGATCCATTGTCGTGGTAATGTTTTAAATTACTGATGGGATACCCTTTTTTTAAAGATTTTCCCACTTTCGACCGTAAAACGCAGTTGCCATTGCTCAGAATTTTCTCTATGGCGTACGGTCCTGTATAGGGTGCTTTTGTCCAACCACCTTTGCGATCATCTCGTCTGCAATTTCGTACCAGTACCGATTCTCCAACTTGAAATTTCACTGCATTTGCACGACGCTTATCATAAGAAGTTTTTTGTTTTTCTTGACTTTCCTTTATATTTTCAGCGGTCTTGTGAAATACACACTTTTGAATTTCTAACATTTTTGAAAGATTTTTTTCAAAATCATTTTGATTGAATAAATTATCTTCCATTTCATAATCTATTTTTTTTGTCACTTCAACGTCGTCAACGTCCATTCCAAATAACTCATTTTCCATTCGGTTAATTTCGTTCATTTCGTCTATTTCGTTCATTTCGTCCATTTTGTTCATATCCTCCATCTTCCTTCCATCCATTTCAATATCAACAGGAAGTTTTGGCTCTCTGTTATATAGCAGGAAAAAAGGTGAAAATTTTGTGGATTCATGACGTGCGGTACGATGCGCAAAAAGAACTCCGTCAATTACATCTGGCCATTTGCTTACATTTTCTTCTTTATAGAGTGTTTTAAGAAGTTTATTTTTAATTGTTCTATTTTGTCTTTCAACAAGTCCATTGCTTTGCGGGTGATATGCAGACGTTACCCGTTGCTGCGTTCCCGTTAACATAAGGAGATGATTAGAGACTTGGTTAACAAATTCCCTACCGTGGTCGTTTATTTGTATCGACATACACGAATGTCTGCAAACAAGTTCAAATAAAAATCGAGCAACAACTTCGGCAGTTTTATTTTTTATTGCCTTGATTTCGGACCACTTACTAAAGTAATCAATTGCTACAACGATATATTTAAATCCATCTACTTCGGGAAGTGTAGCTAAATCTATTCCAATTTGTTTCATAACTTCTGTTGGTATTGGCACTGGTCGGAGTTCAGGAACAGCTTTTAAAACGGCTGGATTTATTTTTTGACAAATATCGCAATGCTTAATAAAGTTTACCGTGTCCGTGTATATAGTTTGCCAATAATATCTACGTTCGATAATTGATATTGAAGCGTCTCTCCCACGATGAGATGATAGCGATATCGATTCAACGCTTGAGTCTGTACCTTGGTGAACCATTGATATTATTTTCTTTCTTTCTTCCAAATCTACTATTACTGGCAACCACCGATGTTCTGCATCACCGCTCGTGGTTCTTTCACTAATTTTAATTGTCTTTTTGTATAATAAAGTTTCGTTCTCCATTGTATAAGGTTTACATTGTTTTCGAAAATTAGACTTTTCATTTTTTCCTTTGATATGTTGAGGATACGTTTTGTTAGTTAAAAATTGCTTAACCATATTTAAATCCAAAGCGATGTACTTTGATGATTTGGCGATTGCAGCTTTATCTTCGTTGCTGTATTCATCACTTTCTCGTGGATTAAACATTTTGTTTTGATTTTGAGGATTTATTTTGATAATAATATAAAATATGCTGGCTTGATTATTATTTTTCTGGTTTGATATCTCGATTTCTTGTGTCTCACTTACCTTATATAAAAATTATAATTATAATATCGCGGTTGGTATAACTACATTTCGTCGTTGACAGGGCCGATTTATCCATTAGGCAAGAAAGGCAGCTGCCTAGGGTGGCAGTCTTTTAGGGGCGGCAAAAATACTAATTAATTCTATTTTTTATTTATTTTTATTCTTCCAAAATCTGAGAAAGATATTTTAGCATCTCAGAATAAAATATAATCGAATTTAATACATAAACACTAGTAAAAATTCTGATTTACCTATAAAATTTCTTAAGGGGGTAAAAATTCACTGAGGTTATTTTGAACTTTTTTACCCCCCGGTAAAAATTCTCTAGGGAAATTTTACCCCCAGTAAAAAATGATTAGGGGGTAAAATTTCACTAGGGAATTTTTACCGGGGGGTAAAATTTCACTAGGGAATTTTTACCGGGGGGTAAAATTTCACTGGGGTAAAAATTCCCGGTTACACCGGCATCTCCCTACCTGAAGGCTTATAATTTTCGGCCTCTTAAGCGAATAACGAAAAAGTTCACACCAGGTGGCTCTGAACAAGTAAGGCCGAATTAATTTTAAAATGTGCATATTGATTTATACCAATATAAAAATAATTATTAATTATTTTAAAATTATTAATATAATTAATTAATAGATAACTTACTGCGTCAAATTAAACGAAAAATCTAATAAAAGCTATAAAACCTACTATACTTATAATAAAACTAACGCTAATTTTAATGTCATTACTTTTCTTGGAAGACAATCTCAAAAATTGTCACATATTTGAAGAATCAAAATTTCAATATTATCTTTAAAAGATACAATAAACTTAATAAATTTATTAATAACGCGAAATCCAAGATAGATATTTTGGCAAAATCAGGGGTTTATGAGTTCACTTGCTTTTGCTCTCAAAAATATATCGATCTTACAGGTTACAGGTATATCTTTCCAAACACAATTTAACGAACACGCGCGATCTTACAAAGGTGCAGACGGAAAATCTACTTTCGCGAAACACCTATTAGACACTAATCACAAACGGGGGGAGTACGAAATTTTGCATGTATAGTCAAAATGTAAGAAACTAACATTTTTAGAAGCTATGAACATTAATAAATTAAAACAATCATCATTATTATTAAATAGTCAAGCGGACTTAAACAACTCACCTCTATTAAACATATTAAAAAAATAATTACAACCCCCCCTTTTTTCAACCTATCAGAGCGCCTATTTCGTTTACTCCCCTACTCTTATCAGAAAATCCCTTCCTTTTTCAAAAAATTACCTATTCCCACCGCCCCAAAAATTATTTAAAAGGATTCTCTCTAAAATTCTCTTTCTAATTCATCGCCTGATGATGCTATAGTATGATAAAAACGTTTGTGATATTGTATACTTAGTACTTACAGTGTATTTTATTTGTAAAAACTTAAAAACATTTTAGCTCTAAAAAATGTGTGCATTTTTTGGGTTTTCTAAAGTAATAATATGGGAAATACATTGAGAAAATCGATGTATACGAAGAAGTTGTGACAGAGTTTTGCTTCAAAATGTAAAATTTACATTTCTATGTGTTTTACATATAGCGAATATATTGTCTTATAGCATTAATTATTATATAACTATGAGGTTAAGACAATATACTCATCATTAGGGTCCGGATTTGTAGGCATTTGCATGTTTTTTTTGCGTACAGGCTCGTGAAAAATTTTAAAAGGAGAGCATGTTTTACACCTTTCTGGATCGTTTTATGAGTTTTTATTTTGCTTATAAATGCATATTTTGAGTTTAAGTGCATATTTGGTGATTTGTTGCCTATAAATACATATTTGCTTATGTTAGCTTATATTTTGCTACCAAAAGCTAGGTAAATCTGTTGATAATTCCTTTGAAAAGTATATCCTGTAAGATTAAAATAAAATTTAATGCTTGTGCTGACGATAGATGAATATTATGTACATTTTTGCAACTCGTAATTTAACACTGTTTTCTTATCGCGGTATTTGCAATTTGCATTTGCAACTTGTTACTTGTTCTAAGTTGACGCGCTCTTGGTAACCAATTTAAGTATTCGGTGGCTTAAAACAGTTTCTACTGTACCTTAATTTTATATATTTAACTATATTAATTTGTGTATTAAAAATGCCCAAAGCTAAAGAAAGTTTGGGTGCAATTTTACAACGTTTAATTAAGGGACATGATTGTTTCACAACGGACGGAAAAGTTCTCTACTGTCAAACTTGTAGTAAAACGGTAAGAATTATTGCGTTAATATTTTTTAATGTTTGTAATGTACATTTTTAATAGGTTAATTGTACGAAAAAATTTCATGTAGATCAGCATTTAAGAACGGCACTGCACATTTCCAACAGTAAAATTGTAGGAAAAAGGACTTCGGTTCAAACTTTTCTAACTCAGCCTCCTCGAAATGATAGCGCCGATGAATTTTCGTTTGAATTATGTGAAGCTATGTTAGCTGCTAATATTGCATGGAACAAAGTTCAAATCCCAAAATTTCGTGAGTTTTTAGAGAAATATTGTAAACGAACTATTCCGAACGAATCAACACTCAGAAAAAACTACTTGCCAAGATGTTACGATTTAAAACTTCAATACATTCGCGATGCAATTGGCGATCATGATATTTGGGCTACCGTGGACGAAACCACAGATGCCAATGGGCGTTCAATAGCAAATATGATTGTTGGAATACTATCGTCGGACAAACCTGGTATTGGGCATTTAATTGCGTGTAAAGAGCTGGATAAAACAAACAATGCAACTATATCCCGCTTTGTAAACGATTCCTTAAAGTTACTTTGGCCAGATGGTGGAAAAGATGACAAATTTCGTATACTTTATACTGATGCTGCCGCATATATGTTAAAGGCTGGAAGAAATCTCAAGGTGTTCTATGAAAACCTAATTCATTTTACTTGCCTTGCCCATGGAGTTAATTTGATAGCTGAAACATTACGCAATCAATTTCCAAATATCAATAAGTTGGTATCAACCACTAAAAAAGTATTTTTAAAAGCACCTCTGAGAAGAGATGCGTATCGGGAAAAATTACCCAACATTGCTTTACCACCAGAACCGATTTTAACTCGATGGGGCACATGGATAGAAGCAGTAATTTTTTATAATGAACATTTTTCTGCAGTGAAATCTCTCATAGAGAGTTTCGACCGGAATGAGGCACAAAGCATTTCTGCAGCTCAAGATGCATTTAAAAACTCATCTGTTGCAGCTGATTTAGCATATATAGCTTGCAATTTAAAAATTATAGTTCAGACAATAAAAGCTCTAGAAAATTCTGGCGAAACAGTGTTTACAAGTTTTGAAAGAATAACACGACTTTTAAATCAGTTAAAAGATGCACCAGGAAACGCAGCTAATGCAGTTGTTTTAAAACTAGAATCTGTGCTATCAAAAAATCCCGGATATGATTTATTGCATGGAATCAGTAAAGTGTTGTCTGGTCAGTCAACCATTATTCCATTGGAAGTATGTGGTACTGACATTTCAATATTTAAATATGCTCCAGTGACATCTTGTGATGTTGAACGTTCTCTTTCAGTATACAAGCAAATTTTAACTGACAACAGGCGCCAATTGACACCCGAAAATTTAGAAAAAATTCTTGTTTGTAACATTGGTGGGAATTGTAAAGAATAAAAAATAAAGCAATATTTTATTATTATCAATATATTATTTCATTAATAATTGAATTTATCTAACAAAAGTAGTTCATCCATTATTTGGACCAATTGCAATCGAGCATTTTGCAGCACAATAAAAATTTTTAGCGCATATTTGGGTGCTTATTTTGAAGTTTTTAGAGCATATTTGCCTGCATATTTTCAAGTTTTTTAGTGCCTACAAATCCGGACCCTACTCATCATATCAATTCAGAAGCAAGAAAAATTGCTGCCGAAAAGAAAAATGTTTCAAAGTTTTCAAAAATATAATTATAATTAATTCTTGTTTTAGGCTTCTATACAACGTATAGGAAGAAGCCTTATGATCTAGCTCCGTGTCCGTCTGTCCGTCTGTCCGTCTGTCCGTCTGTCCGTCTGTCCGTCTGTCCGCATAATTCAAAACCAATCAGAACGCACGTTCTTAAAACAATTTTACTTCATATAGAATATTTTTAGATTGGTATTAATTATTCAGATTATTTACATATATATTTTTTAATCCGATATTCTTATTTTGTATTTTTAGAGTAGGTATTTTACGTGTTTCTAATACGGTATTCGGTACGTGTTTCGGGTATTTTAATATTTCATTATGAATTGTGTTTTATTTGTGGTTTGTAAATTGCAAATATTTACCTATAAAGGTCGAAATAAAAAAAAAATATTAAAATGTTAGCGTTTTCCTTATATAGTAAAAAAATCTACCTAATTAAAAGATTAAGGCATTAAAAATTGGAATAAAATAAAGCCCAAATAATTTAACCTACCGAAAAAGTAGATGTATAGAAGCCTAAGAACTGTCGCAAAAGCGAGTTCCACCTTGTTATCATTTATATTTTGATTTGTAGTAGATAAATAAATATATGTTTTTTGTTTTAATATAATATTACTGTATTTTATGTGAAAGAAATATTGAAATATTCAACAAAAAAGATTTATTTTTAAAAAAACTTGTAGCATTCTTTGAATATTAGGCCTACGAAATTTTGCGCCATCTGGTGTTACAGTTTGGGTTGATTCGCTTAAGAGGTCGCCATTTAAGCCCCGTGTTACCTGTCCTAAGCTTCTAAGTCCATGAGCGCAACGTATGGCTATTGTTTTTTATTTTATATATAAATTAATATAAAAATATATTGTTTTATATATAGTGGGGAATATTGATTTGATTGAATAATCAAATAAACATTATTATATTATTTAAGTTTCATTTTATAATTAATTATTAATAATAATAAAATAAACTTTATATCGACCCTATTGCTTGAATAATAAACTACAAGGTGGACTGTATCGTGGGTATTTGGAGTCCTTATAATAAAAATGCTACTATAATATTTGCTAAGCGGTTTCAACCTATTATATTGGCCTTCATCATAGTCTAAAAATGGACAATGATAAAATACGACATCCAGCATTGAACAACATTGCATATACCAACAACAAGCATCTATGAACAATGAAACAATATATCGCATATAACACAGTATAAAACCCATAAAAATATTCGTAAAAAATATAGTGTAAAGTGTAAAAACAAAACTGAATATCGTGAAATAAGCTGGCTAGGAGCCCACAGGAGCCAAGTATCTTAGAACGGCCCTGTTATTAACAACCCAAATAATAGGTGTAGGAGATTAAACTTGCATTGAAATAAATTGTAATTTTCAGACGCTTTATCGAATGACTTGTCACTTTAATTTGGTCTATGAGCACTCTTCACCATCTTAGCCAGTTATAGTCTTTTAATTTAATACTTTATGTGGTTTCGATTTTATAAGCTAACAAATGTTTGTTCTTTGTGAATTAATTTTAAAGACATGAAAAGAGATTTTAAAGTGCAGCTTTTTGCATTTAAGTTATTGATGTTTGTCCTACATTTTAAAACTAAAGATGTAAATAAAATATGTGAACTATGCATCCTAAATTGAATGGCCACGATAAGTAATACCTGCACCGTGTAGACGATGAAAACTCAAGTAAAAAATTAATAAAGTGATGACAATTTTTGTCACCAATTTTCTAAAAAAATATGTATTAACAATCGGTTAATTGGTTCGAACATAATCGTCTACATTAAAATAAAAACCGTGGTTTCCAGAAAAACGAGAGAATATTTAATTTTTTAATGGAATTTAGGTTTCTTTTAGAACTAAAAACTCTTTTTGGAAAACATAAAATTTTCATTTGTTCTATTTAAATTTTTAAAAAATTTACATGAGACTAAAGAAATTCGTTTGTACTCATAAGCTAGAGCTGGCATTTTATGCATTTGCATATTCTTTAATATTGATATGCCAGCAGAGTCGTTTTGAAATCTGGACGAATTAGAAAAATACAAATCCGAAACGGCTCTTCTAAAAATGCATATTTTGCATATTTTCATTGTTTGGTGAATATTTCAGCAAATAATGCATATTTGTGCAAATTTAGGACACTTTTGGAGTTTTGGATGAATTTTTATAGAGAAAATAAAATATTTTATTATTAACCCTTCGTTGCATGGTGTGCCAGATTTGGCACATTCGGAAGTTTTGATTATATTTCTTACGATCGAAGTTAATGCCCAATTTCAACTACGATAAAAGTGAAAATAATTTTGCTAGGACAACAGTATTAATTAAATATAAGAATAATTAGCACTTTTTACAATTGGTTAATCTTCAGTGCGACGTGAATTTTTCACGTCAATGAAATTTCAAGTTTTTCAAAGGAAAATTATGGAATTGGCCCTGCTATATACTGCCCTGCTAAACGAAAGTGCAGTATCAGCAAAACAGTCATTCTGAGATATTCGACTTTATAATTTAACTTTAACCAAGGAACTTACGGTCAATGACATTGTGAAACACGTTTATTTCAACAACTAATTGTGGAATTTTCGTCGTTTTTGTTTATTAAAGATGAAGTAAAATTTTGGCAATTTTTGCACATACGGCACGTTCGCTTAGCAGGGCAGTATAATAGTAAAATAGTAATTATAAACCACAGTTTAACATAATAGTTTAAATTTTTTAAGTGTTGTTGACCAAACAACCTAGTGAAACGGTGTGTGCCATATTGGGCCATACCCACTTTTTTTTAAATATTACAATAAATTGTTAAATAGGAATTTTTTTATTTTTCCCATTAACTACAGCACAATAAGTAGCCAAAAAAATAATTTTTTCAAAATTCGTTTCATCATGTAACGAAGGGTTAAATTTATCAATTTAAGCAATTATTTTGAATTTGGCCATGCATTGTTTATAACTTCCTTTTTGAATGCATTCTTTACAAATTTAGTGTTTTTCTTTATTGGCAATATTTGGGTAGCCTTTTAGTTTAGTTAGAACTGTAGTAAATTTTTGTCAAGTTTGATAATATGTTGTTAAATCAAGTATAAAGGTATCTGATAAACGTCGGCGTCGGTCGCATCCAATTAACGCTACGTAAATTAATCGAAAATAACCAATGTAAAATCTCCCGAACGAGAGATTTTGATGCTTTGGCAGACTTCTGAGCGTTGGCAGCCTCACTAAAGAGTTTTTAGGCTTGGAACTCAGAAGTCGCAGTGGTGGTAGAATAAAACTCAAGGTTTAGTTTTAGACTATGTTTTTATTCATCAATTGCTGGTCTTTTATATAAATTAATTTGATGAGTAGTCGATTCATGCGACTTTACAATTGACATTATAATTGCTGATGAATTAATAACAATTAAATAAATTCACCTACTTATTGAATATGTGCAGGATTGCAAAATAATACTGTTAATTACTTAAATATTTTCACATACAGGATGGTTTTATAATTACATATTATTAAAATTGATAAATTTTGTAAAGCCAAAAATACCATGTTTAACGTGGTTAAACATACTGCCACCTCGGGGAGTGAAGATGTTGATGTTGTCTGGTTGGTTGTGCCCATTTGTTCTTTTACTTGCTCCACTTGATCCATTTGTGCTACTGGTTTGTAAGACCATCGCTTCGTAGTTCGGGAGTTCCCAATCTTATAGCGGGGAACTGACGTACACCGAGGATGTATCGGGCAGTATCCTAAGCTCAACTGCACGATAGGCTCATACAAGGGTAGTCGACAGCATCCTTGATCCGATCTGGAATTCCCACGACCATTCTTCATTAAATGATTTTCTTGTTGTTGTTAACTGTGCCCATTGCTAATCCTATTTAATGCCCTTTCTACTTGTTTCTTCTTAATAGACTTCTTATCGGTAACTTCTGTGTAACGTCGTAACTTCTTCTTCGTATCTTTGTAACTGCTTCTTCTTCTAACTTCTTAAGTCTCTTTGAAACTGTAACTGCTGTGTAATCTTCTTCATATCTTCGTAACTGCTAACTTCTTTGTAACTTCATAACTGTTTCTCCTTTGTAACTTCTTCCTTGTAATAACTGCGTAATTGTTTCTTCGTATCTTCGCAACTGCTTCTTCTAAACTTCTTAGTCTCTTTGTAACTGTAACTGCTTTGTAACTTCTACTTCGTAATAACTTCATAACCGTTTCTTCGTAATAACTTCTACCTCGTTAGTTTGATTCTTCGTAACTTCGTATTGTTCTCTTTGGAACTTTGCACTTGAATTGGATGAGCTTCTTAACTTCTTTTTGGACTTTGCACTTGAATTGGTATTTCTTATTGATGTGTCACCTTAATTTTTACTGGTTGGCAGATCTGGAATGTTGAAGTATTTTGGCAGGTTTGGAATTTAGAAGTATTGATGTTGCTGCAGAGAAGCTTTACATGATTTGAATCATGAAAGTTGCGCCTCTCCACAGAAGTTGATGACTTATAATTTTTTCTTATTTTTCGGCCAGCATTTGATGAATTTTTCGTAGGAAGAATTTTAGTCCATTCTTCTTGTTTTTATCTTTTTTTTGTAGTTGATTTTTCTTTTCTTTTTCTGTTGTTTTTATTTTTCGTTATCATTTTTTCAGTTCCTTCGGATTTTGAATTTGTAGGTTTTCGACTTCGCTTCTCTCTCGATTGTTAGCTTTCATTTAAGTGGATGATTGATTGAATTTGTTGTCGTTGTCGCTGATGGACCGTGTTGTTGTCGTCGCTGGTGGACCGTGTTGTTGTCGTCGCTGGTGGACCGTGGCGTCGGCGTCGTCGCTGGCTTCTAGTTGACTCGAAGGACCATGTAAAATCTCCCGAACGAGAGATTTTGAAGCTTTGGCAGACTTCTGAGCGTTGGCAGCCTCACCAACGAGTTTTTAGGCTTGGAACTCAGAAGTCGCCGTGGTGGTAGAATAAAACTCAAGGTTTAGTTTTAGACTATGTTTTTATTCATCAATTGCTGGTCTATTATATAAATTAATTTGATGAGTAGTCGATTCATGCGACTTTACAATTGACATTATAATTGCTGATGAATTAATAACAATTAAATAAATTCACCTACTTATTGAATATGTGCAGGATTGCAAAATAATATTGTTAATTACTTAAATATTTTCACATACAGGATGGTTTTATAATTACATATTATTAAAATTGATAAATTTTGTAAAGCTAAAAATACCATGTTTAATGTGGTTAAACAACCAAAGTAATATGACATTTCTTCTTTAAAACCTCGTTTTCTTTGATATATTTCAACCTCCGCCCATCTAGTGAAACAACAATCGCTCTCAAATTATTGCAACAATGCCACTTGCTCAATCGTAGATGTTATTACACGTATTAGCTAGCCTTGTTACTTAAAACGCAGTTCTCGAGAAGCGTGGGGTTTCGAAAAACCTCGTGGATTCGTAACCATGTACTCAAATATCTTATCAGCTAAATGAAAAACCTGATGTTATGTGGACGCCAGTCAATACTAATAAAACCTAAAGAAACGAAGAGTCGTCTTATAGTAAAAACACAAATAGAAAGAAAGATGTTGGCGACATTGTTTAATTAATTCACTAGTCTTACATAGAACGTACACATAATGATCAAGATAAGCTGTTATATAATTGAAGATTATAATAGCAGTAAAAAGAATAAAATATATAAGGCAAGGTAAAATACTGACATCCACCTGAGGGGTAAATTCAGTTATGTAGCAAAAATACAATTGATCATCCCTGAGGAGGATAATTCAACAAAACGAAGTTATGCTCTAGCAGAAACTAATTGCACACCGGAATTCATTATCTCGGTTATAATTGATATTAAAAAAACAAAACCTGGCATACAGCATCATTAATAAATAAGTAAATGTATCTCTAAAAGACTTACCCTGAATGCAATGCTACTAATTTCACGACTATGCAAGTATCTCTCCTTCGAATTCAATATCCTTACTTCATCATTACGTTGGTCCACCATCCAGGAATAAAAGTCTACAAAATAGAGAACACAAAAACTTATTAAAAAATCAACATGCTTGCCATTTCCAAAACTCATCAAACGAGAAAGTGTGACTGCAAATTCAAGTTAATCTCTACTATCGCATCTTCATAAACCAAACATCTGCTGAAAGTCGAAGTCTCGCATCCCAACAAAACATAAATCCGTGTCTAGGATCGAACGGAAACGTAACAACCAAAGTCCACGAAGTCTGACTCTTCAATCTCATAATCTCGACCCCTTCTTCTTCTTCTTCTTTGTCAGCCTTTCTCGGTCCACTCCTGGACATAAGCCTCTCCTAATCTGCTCCAAACCTCTCTCTCCTTGGCCCTCCGTAACCACTGTCGACCCGCCACTTTCTTAATATCATCGAGCCATCTCTTCTGGGGTCTACCTCTGCTCCTTTTCGTCATTCTTGGCTTCCAATCTATTATATTTACTGTCTACCTGCTGCAATCCTGCCTCGCCACGTGCCCGACCCAACTCCATTTCAGACGCGCAACACGCTCCATCACGTCCACAACTCCAGTTCTTTTTCTTATTTCTGTATTTCTTATTTTGTCTCGCAAACTTACGTTCAACATCGATCTTTCCATTGCCCTCTGCACCACCCTTAGCCTTTCTGCACTCTTGTTGGTAATGGTCACTGTCTCCAACCTGTAAGTCATCACCGGCAATATGCACGAATCGAACACCTTTCGCCTTAAATTTATTGGGATTTCTGTGTTTGCAATCACATGACGCAGTTTTCCATAGGCTACCCATGCCAGATTTTTTCTTCTTTCTATTTCAGCCTCTTGGTTTCCTTTTCCCAATCTGATTTTATGGCCTAGATATATGTACTCGTCGACTTTTTCTATTATTGTACCATCGACTTCTAATATTTCTTGTGCTTCTTCCCCACCTAATAGAATTTTTGTTTTGGCTAGGTTCATTTTTAGCCCTATGCGCTGAGATGCTCGATTCAGTTCTTGAAGCATATTTTTCAGTTCTTCGGCCGTACTGCCGATTACAACGATATCATCCGCGAAACGTAAATGACTCAGATATTTTCCGTCTATTGATATACCTTTTCTTTCCCAATTTAGTTGTTTAAAGACGTCTTCAAGAGCCAGGGTGAACAACTTTGGAGACATCGGGTCTCCTTGCCGGACCCCTCTGTGAATGGTAATCTTATCGGTTTTTGCAGACTCGTTTAACCTAATCTGCAAGCTCGCTCCACTATAAATATTTTTGATGACTTTAGTATACCTTGAGTCCACCCTGGCGTTATCTAGTGCCTGAAGAAAAGCCCAAGTTTCTATATAGTCGAAGGCTTTGCTGTAATCGACAAATGCCAAGTGGATCAAGACATTGTATTCCGTGCATTTCTCTATCAATAAGCGTAATGTCTGCAGATGGTCGGTGGTGCTAAAACCTTTTCGAAACCCTGCCTGTTCTACTGGTTGATAGAAATCCAGTTTTTGTGTTATACGGTTTGTAATTATTCTGGCAAGGAGTTTGTACAAGTGTGACAGCAAACTTATCGGTCTATAATTTTCGATGTTAGTCTTATCTCCCTTTTTAAATAATAGCACCACTTCTGCGTTCTTCCATGTTATTGGTATATTTCCTTCGTCTATGCACTTGTTTAGAAGCATTGCCAGTGTTTTTTCAAGACTGTCTCCACCTAACTTCAGCATCTCGGTTGTGATTTGATCTTCTCCTGGTGCTTTTTTGTTTTTCATATATTTTATTTTATTTTTTTTATTTTATTTTTATTGTGTTAAATTTCACACTACATACAGGCCGAGGGCCTAGTTACATGTAGATAAATACATATACCTATATTATATTACATTAAACGAACTGCGACTTCGAGACCACATGCGAGATGCGAGAGGCTTCACACCCAAAATTTACTAAAATTACCTAATAGGCATTCGGTTAAAGACGTTTCTCGCAATTTCTTTAAAATGCGTGAGGCTGATGTCATATTCTACATTTGAATTGAGAAGCAAATAATTAAAACTATGGCAAATGGTGTGCAGCGGTGCATGAGTCATATAGAGCGTTTTTGCCGGGGGAACCTGTATCGTACTGCGAATTCGCGTATTGCATGAGCGAGGTACTCTTATTTCTATCATTTCAACAATTCTCGGACAATCGTATAACCCTTTAAGAACTTTATAAAGGAACGAGGCTGAGCTGTATTCTCGCCTAGCACGCAACTCAATTACATTATATTTCGATTTGAGACTATCACTACGCACAATATAGGACGGATAAGTACCCGTTTCCATATATTGTAAATATCTTAGCAATCTACCCTGCACTTGTTCTAGTGCCAATGCATCCATCACATGCGACGAGTTCCAAATAATACTGCAATACTCCAATTTAGGACGTACAAGGCTGTTAAATAGAGTCTTTACCACATCAGTACTTTTAAATGATTTTGTATTTCTAATAACGAATCCCAATAGCTTTCTAGTTTCAGCCACAACTTTCGTGATATGACTCCGAAATGTCAAGTCCGAGACAAACGTTACTCCCAAATCTTTTATGGATTCCGGTCTATTCAACATAATGTTTTCCATTTTATAAGAATATTTCACTACTACCTCCGACCTCGAATAGCTAACGACATTACATTTAGATATGTTAAACTCAAGCTTGTTCCTTTTACACCAAGTCAATATCCTACGGATATCTGCTTGCAGCAATTCACAATCCCCGACAGACTTAATTCGCATGTACAATTTCAAATCATCTGCAAACAACAAATATAATGAGTTAACCAAGAAATCTCCTATATCATTCACAAACAGCAAGAAAAATAACGGCCCCAAGTTGCTACCCTGAGGCACACCAGAAACCGCATCATATAATCCGGACAAAAAGCCATTAAACGAAACCACAAAGGTTCTCCCTTTAAGGTAAGAAACAATCAACGCCAAAATCGGACCTAGCCCAAAACTATAGAGTTTTCTCAAAAGTATGTCATGTATTACTCGGTCGAAGGCTTTTTTAAAATCCGTATAGATTGCATCAACCTGAGTTCCTTCATTGAGGCTCTCATAAACAAACTGTGTAAATAGAAACAAGTTAGTCTCCACTGATCTACCCTTTAGGAAGCCATGTTGGCCTGCATTCAATGATAATTTTACGTGATTGTAAATTCTACTGTGTAGGATCTGCTCAAGCAGCTTACTAGGGGCTGCCAGTATGGAAATTGGTCTGTAATTTTCAAATTTTGTGCTAGTTCCCGATTTAAGTATAGGACATACCCTCGCCACTTTCCATAACGTTGGGTAAGTATTTGTTTCTACAATCCGATTAAATATATATAGAAGCGGGCAACTCAGCCACTCAATGAGGCTTTTCAATAAATATGGAGGAAAGTTATCTACTCCGCATGCCTTCCCCGGCTTCATTCTTCCCGCTGCCTGGTAAACTTCCTCTTCCGTTATTTTTGGAAAACACATGTTCTCCTGTAATGACAGAATCTCAACCTCATCTATTATCGTAGAGATATTGTAGGTACTTAATACATCAGTGTTATACACGGAGCCGAAATACGACGCAAACTTCTCCGCCTGATTTTCGATTTTGACTTGAGAATTGTCACTATCCACCATATGCAATGATTTTTTTGTTGCGCTTTTTTTTTGTATTATATTTTTTTTATGTATTGTATTTCAAGGTGTTTCTGATTTCTTCTCTTGTAACTTCAGGCATGTCTTCTGACCCTACGTTCATTATTACTTTATTCCTTTCAACACTTCCTTTTGCCATTTCTGATTTGTAGAGATCGTTGTAGAATTCATAGATGATATTAGTTATTTTATCCTTATCTGTTACTACTGCACCGTGTCTGGTTTTCATCTTGACGATCCTCATCTTGCCCGTATTTAATCTTGCTCTCAGCACTCTCATGTTTCCATTCATCTCTATTACCTCGCGTATTAGTTTAGTATTGTAGCTTCTTATGTCTTTACGAATGCATTTCTTGACTTCCTTATTAATTAATTTATATGAGTCTGCTTCTTTGGGTGTTTTTCTTCGTTTATCTAACAGTTTTATTGTGTTTTCCGTAAGTTTACTTTCTTTTGGTGCTCTGGTCTGTGTGCAGATCTTTTTCGTAGCCACTTGGATAGCCGTTGTCAAATTTTCCGCCAGTTCTTCTGCTTTTGCATGTTTCATTATTGCCATAGTAAGACTTAATCTTTTAGATAACTCACTCTGATACTTCTCCAATTTTGCCTTTATTGTTTCAGTGGTTGGAAACCTTTGCTTCTGTATGAGCTTTTTTCTTTCTTGCTTAAAGTTTACCGATATTATTGCTCTTACCAATCGGTGGTCGCTCCCCGTATCAAACCGATTTAGAACCGCCACATCTTTAATTATTTTTCTGTTGTTGGACATAATGTAGTCAATTTCGTTTTTTGTTCTATTGTCAGGGCTCTTCCATGTCCATTTTCTTTGTGTTTGCTTTTTATAGAATGTGTTCATACAGAACAACCCTTCTTCATTAAGTAGGTTATTTAGCGAGAGGAGAAATGCTCGACCCCTTAGGTGCTAACGAATTCATAAGGAAAAGCCTCTTACAAATATTACAAAAATATAACCATCGGCATCGGAACCAAACAACAAAGCAAATCATTCTTCGGGAAATTGCTAATAATAATTTCATCCACTTCACACCTTCCAACAGATGGGTATTCAAAACTTAAACCATCGCAACATTTACAACCATATGTTGAATACGGAAAAAATTTACAATTCTGATAAACTCACAATATGCGACGACCATATTTATAATTCCAAAACGAATAATTATTGTAAAACGAATTAACCCGTATCCTGGGTGCTAAAAGTAATTTGTTAACACAAATTAATTAGATGGAAAAATTATATTTTTATATATTGTCATCGCAATATATATGCGCATATTCTCAAGTATTTTTGTGCATATAAATCCCAGCTCTACGTCATAACCGTGTATTATTCTAGTAAAGTAATTTTTCAAATTTCAAAGGACATTTTAAAACTGCAAATACAATAAATTATAAAAAAAATCTAACTTCCAATTAGGAAAACAGAAATTTTTCTTTAATGTTTATGCTGATAAGGATATAAGTAGATACTAAGTTCACATAAACCATGCAATATTAACTTATTGAGGAAAGTGCTTTATTCAACTGCGCATTTAATAAAATTAAGTCAATGTAAATCATATTTTTTTTTAATATAAATCAATTTTCAAATATTATGGAAACAAAAATAATTGATACTTATAAAATTTGTCTAAGTGCCATCATAAGCAAAACATATAAGTAAGTAGGGGTAAATGTGATAGCGGGGCTATTTTGATAGCGACTTCTAAAAAATATCTAGAGAGCGAAAACTACACTGTTGCTATATGTACGACACTTTGTTACTTAATGTTACTTTTATTTTTGTTTTATAAAAAAGTTTGCAACTTTTTTAGATTTCATTGGAAAATAAATTTTTAAAAAACAAAATGATTCTCTTTTCTCATTATATCACATATAGCCTGGAATCGAAAATAATATGGAGCATATGAAAGTACTAGGCGACTATCATATTTACCCCTGAAAATGGGGCAAATGTGATTTTTGCCCCACATTTTCAAAATCACATTTGCTCCATTTTCAGGGGTAAATATAATATACTTGCAGGTTTTTAAAAACAATGTCTTA
Source organism: Cantharis rufa (assembly GCA_947369205.1). Classification (NCBI taxonomy): domain Eukaryota; kingdom Metazoa; phylum Arthropoda; class Insecta; order Coleoptera; family Cantharidae; genus Cantharis; species Cantharis rufa. The sequence goes on along the minus strand of OX376309.1, from coordinate 13,193,894 downwards.
ATTTTCATAAAACTCTCTTTAAGATTTCCAAACTTTATAAATGTATACCTAATACACTCAGATGTCTCCTATATTTTTTTCAGATTTTCAATGCATTGCGTTTTGGATATATGATTTTTATAAAGTCAACTTTTAAAAAAATACGTCACGTTTACCCCTACTTACTACTATTTCATTATAAAAAAAGAGAAAATATGATTGCGATACCAAATTGATAGCAATTTAAAAAAAGGAATAGATTTTTGAGCTTGTATCAAGAAAGAATTTGATTACTCAATCAATTCTTGCAGTAATGAGATGAAACAATACAATGGACATTTATGATTATCTTTATTTTCGTAACGTACCTAAGAAAATCTTGTGTACAGTTACTCCAAGGATTTATATAGGAGCTTTTAAGAATTTTTTAAAAATTTTCAAGAAATCTTACTATTTCATACTAAATTTTATACCTAAATTACATACTAAATTAAAATACCTCTCACTTACTACTCTTACTTAAGAACTGTCTTGAATTGCCGGCAACAATAAAAATTGAACCATAGACGAGAAATGCCGATAATTTATATAAATTAATTATTAAATTTCATTAAAAGATATAATTCACTAAAATTTAAAATCGTAAATTACTAAAATCAATATATATATATTTAAAACAGAAAAGCTAAAATTTAAAACAATTTTAGTGATGTACAATATTATACCTGCGAAATATATCTACAGTAATCCATCAGTGTAATTGCAAAAGTTATTATGGAGTCCAGTTAAAGTAATGTAGTTCTAAAATTTTTACAAAATGAGTTTACAAATCAAATTATAAAGTCAAATCATTCAGGATAAAACGGAAAAATTGAATTTAATTAAAAAATTTGAAATTAAGAACTTACTGATACAACCTATTAGCTAATGTAATATTTTAGTAAATATAAGTCAGAAAAATTTTTAAATACATACATAGTGATCAGGAAAATTTGATAACCTCAATGATAACTATCGATTTAAGAGATATATGATAATTTAGTTTCGTAGAGAATAAGGTAATATTGTCGTGTTTTTTCAGTAAAAAACGAAAGGCAATCATAACCCAGACTTTTAAATTTTAATTTCCTGAAGAAATTCACTTGATTGAAGGTATCAATTAGATATAAAAACATGACCAAAACGAAATCTGCACCAGGATATAAATTTGAATTCAACTAATTCTGAACATACACATATCGATGGCTTAAGTAGAAAACCACGTAACTCCAAAAATACCATTTTTGAGATTTTGATGGAAAATGGTTGTTAATAGTGTTGCGCACCTACCCTGAAAATTTCGTAAATCCCAAAAAATTATTTAACCTTCTAAATAGCGAATAAAAAAACACGCTTACATACGTTGACAATTACGTTGCAAATTATATAGTTTTATGTCTCTCCTGTAAAAAACGCTTATTGGCTGTTACGTGGTTTTCTACTTAAGCCATAGATATGTAAAAAAAGAAGTGCATGATCAGTCAAAAAGAATAATAGCTAGAGACAAAATACCCATACGATTTTTACCAATTTGAATTATATTTTATTTTGTTAATTTGAAAATGAAGATTGCACGACTGCCGGCCCAGAGTGGGGAACTTGATAGACAGTAATCGATTAAAATTGCAAAAAAATGCGAAGAAAGGTCAAACGTGACAGCATAATTTTTTTATTACCGATTGTTTTCATCATTATAACCAATAAAATATTACAACTTGACAATAAATTGAAAAAAGTTGCCATTGGATTTTTAGGCATGTGACAAAACTTTATTCAAGTTTTCAATTTCGGTCAAGTTTTTATTTTATATTGCATGTACATATTTAATGAATAAAATCATATGCTTTAAATATGTAGTGGAACTTCACATTATCCAGCTCTGGTACGTCGAATCGTGGCATTTTATTTTAAGCGTGTTAAATAATTACAGGGTGACCCAAAAAAAATGATAACAAAACTTTTTATCATAAAACCTTTATTAAACCCAAGAAAAACTTTTTCACAACAAATAATAAAAACTAACATTATTGTTGAGAAAAATAATTAAGTAGTTTCAAAATGGCCGCCTTCTACTGCTATACACATCGTCAAACGCTTCCGAAAATTTAAAGCTATGCGCCGAAGCTCTTCTATAGATATTCGATCCCACTCACGGCACAACGATTGCTTTAACGCCTCCAAACTTTTGTGGGGTGTCCCACAGGCTTTTGCCTCCAAAATTGACCACACGCTGTAATCCATCGGATTGAGATCTGGCGAGTAGGGGGGGCCATTCCGTGGATGTGATGAAATCCGGGAAATGAGTTTTGCACCAATTTTGAGTGGCTTTTGCCCTATGCGCTGGAGCAGAATCTTGTTGAAACGTCCAATTCGCATTGCCGAAATGTTGATGAGCCCATGGAAGGAGGACGGCTTCGAGAATGTCGCGTCGGTAAACCTCTTGGTTAATTTTCACACCCCGATCCACAAAAACCAAGGGGGTTTTTCCAGTTGAGCAAATTCCGGCCCAAACCATCACAGACTGTGGATATTGACGGTGCTCTATGACAGCAGAAGTACCTGGAGCATTAACAGACCAAATCCGGTCATTTTGACGGTTGTGCGCTTGCTCGATGGTAAAAAGCTTCTCATCTGTGAACACAATCCGATTCCACGATAAAGAAGCGGCGCGACGAAGGAGCTGACGACATTAAGGTGCTCCTTAGCTATTCGACGAGCCGATTCACGTGAAACACCGATCTCACGGGCAATTTTTCTCATTGAGACCCTGGAATTTCGCAGGAGTCGTTTCTTGATGATCTGACGGACCCTCGGCGTGTTGACTGTTCGCTTTCTTCCGCTTCCTGGATGACGTCCGGTATGGCCACGCTTCTCAATTTGTTTGATTGTTCGGCTGACATTTGGTGCCGCTATGCCGAGCCTTCGCGCGATGTCACAATTGCGCATTCCCTGTTGATATAACACTAAAATTTTTTCTCTTTGATTAGACATCTATAAAATAAGTACTAAAACACATAACAAAATTTGACAGTTTACCATACATGTAGTATTTTTAACTGGCAATCTCAGTGTGCTAAAACAAAATACCAACAACAAAAAACTTTTGTGTTAGGACCGATTAAACTTTGTTATCATTTTTTTTGGGTCACCCTGTATACATTTTATATTTGTATACCTTTGTGAAGTTGGCCTGCCATCTTCATCATTTTGATATAAAAAAATATAGAATCGTTAGGACTTGAAAGATCGCCCGGTTTTAACGCTAGGTGGCTTCTGGTTTCTAAAAAAAATTATTACATTTTCGAAAACATTGTTACTATGGTACCTACCTATAACTTTTTTGTTGCCGACGGCTGGCTCAGTGGATCTAATATTGGGGCGTGGTCTACTCTGGGATGGTAACACAATTAAAACACACATAAATAATAGATCATTTAATTTCTCCCTTTTTACGTGAAATCCACAAACTCATAATTAGACAACAAAATTCTTACTTTCCTAAACATAAGTCAACACAAACGGTAATGATTGGCAACAGTGCCCGTAAATACAAGTAAATATTAATGATGACTACATCACTACAACACCGACTTTACTAGTAGTACACATGACAGATTAAAGTCTACAGGTACGGCTCCAGCCTGACCGGAATAATTGAAGGTCCTCTAAACCACTTCCAAAGTGTTAACAGCTGGGTCAATGGGGCAGCAAAATCCCCTATTGACCAAGCTTTACAAAATTACGGTGACGTAATTGTCCACTGAAGGAGGACATGAAATCCCTATACAGGGTAAAACAATTCGGTTTAGCATCGACGGATGATAACCGACATGAATTTATAGAAAAAACTCTGCAAAATTTATCGTAAAACATCAATATGACACTGACTTCGACGAAACAATGACAGACATGAATTCATATAAAAACCTCTGCAATATTAATTTATCGTAAACAACACTACGACAATAATTCTTGAGCTGACCTGAAAGGTCCATAGGACGTGCATACCGCACCAAGAAGGTACTAACTAAGTCAGACAAATATAACGATACCTTATATTATAATAATTTCCAGCCAACAATGCAGATGTCCTGGAGAGGATCGCAATAAACAGGTCGGCATCAGACACTTCAAAGTTCCAATTACCAGAAGCTATCCTGCGTTCAATTGATCGTACCCAACAGCCAAGTCCGAAGGGTTTAGCAGCAAAATTATTACCATCAAAATGGAACGTTATCAACTCGAAAGTTCAAAACTAACCGCAATAACAGCAAATGACAACAATTTGGCATAACGACAACCAACTATGAAACTTCATACATTTAATAAGTTCGCAACGCGCAGTATTATAAAACCATAAGAGTTCAATATTTTTGCACTTTCATATAACGTCAATAATTAATCTGAATATTTCGACAACAAATCGCACTGTCGTATTTCTTGAACAAATTTCTAGGAAAATACCGGCAACATGGGTTCAAGTCGCCACATTCCATGCGCGAATTGCAACGCCGTAACCATTTCCCGCGTTTACTAGAGTCGAGAATCGCCTGGCGCGCGTCACTAAATAATTATCTCAAATTTCTTCAAAAAATTCACTCTTTCGCGAAAACAGAATTTCCACCAGGAAAACGTAAACCTTCTAGATAATTCCACCAGGAAACATAACTTTCCACAATAATTTCACCCAAACTAAATTTTACATTCAAATTTAGCTATTCTTCATAGCGATTGACCTACTTCCTTCGACGTCAGAAGTAAAGTAAAGATCGAACGTGGCTTACCCCGACCGTTCCGCTATGCGCAGACGATTGCGCGGTCACTGGGGTTCAGAAAACCATCGGCGTAACAACATTTTTGATTTGTGTAAAGAAAAAAGTTTTACGAATTATAATTATCAAATACTAGCTGGATACCCGGCTTCGCCCGGGGTCTCATTAAAAATATAATACTTTGCTCTAGTCTGAGTACTCCAATGTTTTCCAGTCTTGCTTTCCATTGCTGATTTATTTGTGAAGCTCAAAATACCTTTTTTTGGGGGTGGGAGGGGGATTACGGGAATCTCATTAATCCGTTTATGCACGTCAGTTAATTTTGTGAGATCTCACTTTTCTTTCAACTATTTTAACATTTTCTTGCACTAAAACATTTTACACGTCCTACTGAGTATGTATTCTAAAGGCTATAGCCGGGTAAGCATGGGGAAATGGCTCTTACACCGATTTGACTAATTTTTTTTTTAGATATTCCTTTCAAAGCACTATTAAATTTTCCAAAATATTAGATCCTAAATGTTGATAGTTTCTTAGAAAAAAATTATTTTCTAAATTTAGAAAAGAATTTTTTTCTCAGAAAGTATTATTGAAAATTGAATAATTTTGGAATATGTTATAGAGGTACTTAAGACCTATAAGTGGTAATTTTTTTGTGGTATTAGCTCCATATCAAATAGGAAAAAAACGAGAAAAAAGTTTTCAAAAATTAAAAAAATTAAATTTTGGCCGTACAACAATCACCAAATTTTTGTCAAATATTCCTTTTATATGCCCTTACAACATATATTAATTTCAAAATTTTACGAAGGGTATAACATATTGATATTTATAAAAGTTCTTACCTAGATGCACCGGACAGCATCGATTGTCGTAATAATAATTTAATAAAGAAATAGAAAATACCATTTAATTATATTTATATAACTAATTATTTAAGTAACTAATGGTTATCACTATCGCCTTTAATGATTTCCACTGATATGTTTGTATTTTACTTCAGAACGTAAAAAAACTTTTCTTACCCAACTGCAGTTTGTGAATTTAATGAAAAATGCATTGTTTCACAATTTCAAACTATTCGTTGGTTGCATCACGGGAGAAAAAATTTTACTAACCTGAATTGCTGCTAACCCACGAAGTTGGATCCTACCTACAATAATAAAGAAAATTTTTGTTAGCTTATCATTATGCAGATGAAAACGGTTTTCGTCAAATTACCTGTATCACTGTAGTCCTTTTGCCTTATTCCTAGTGGCCAGGATAGCTTCTAAATTGTTCCTTCTAATAAACTTAAAGTCACTAGCAAACTCGAACACTTTCACTTTTTTTTTTCACTTCAGTATTAAAACAAAATTATTCCCGATTATTAAGTGAGCTTCCATTAAGCTTTTTCGCGATAATTCGAACTCGACACATCACAGCAATGCTCTCTGAACTAAAATGAAAAAATTAGTTAATCCTTGTTTTGATTAAAAATTTTGTAAAGGAGCTTGAAAATAATAATAAAATGGTGTATTCGTTATGTAAAAGAAACGCTAATGGATTTCAAGTCCATCTCCTTAACCGCTCGGACATTGCAGCTCTTATTAATGAAGAAAAAGATCACCAAGCAGCACCGACTACTGACGTGCCGTGGACAATACGAAATGTATCACCTGATGGAAGCTCAAAAATGGAACTTTATACAATCGAACTTAGGCATCGAAATAATTTTCAAGCAATTTATGAACATATTGTCAAACATGATTCATATGACGTTTTCTCTGGTAAAAAAAAGAAAACTAAAACTATAGCTATATTCGATATGGCCTCGAACCGAAATTTGAGTTACTTCGGAAAAATGAGCATAACTCCGGTTATATGAGACCGATTTTCAAAATTCAAAAAACAACTTATAGCTAACAGTTAGGGCTACAAATTCTATAGTGGAATTGGAAATCATACCACAGGATTTTAATGGGCGACCAAAAATATATTTTGTCAAGGTGCTGAGCAAAATCCTGTGGTATGATTTCCAATTCCACCATAGCATTTGTAGCCCTAACTGTTAGCTATAAGTTGTTTTTTGAATTTTGAAAATCGGTCTCATATAACCGGAGTTATGCTCATTTTTCCGAAGTAACTCAAATTTCGATATGGCCTCGAACCGAAATTTGAGTTACTTCGGAAAAATGAGCATAACTCCGGTTATATGAGACCGATTTTCAAAATTTAAAAAACAACTTATAGCTAACAGTTAGGGCTACAAATTCTATAGTGGAATTGGAAATCATACCACAGGATTTTAATGGGCGACCAAAAATATATTTTGTCAAGGTGCTGAGCAAAATCCTGTGGTATGATTTCCAATTCCACCATAGCATTTGTAGCCCTAACTGTTAGCTATAAGTTGTTTTTTGAATTTTGAAAATCGGTCTCATATAACCGGAGTTATGCTCATTTTTCCGAAGTAACTCAAATTTCGATATGGCCTCGAACCGAAATTTGAGTTACTTCGGAAAAATGAGCATAACTCCGGTTATATGAGACCGATTTTCAAAATTCAAAAAACAACTTATAGCTAACAGTTAGGGCTACAAATTCTATAGTGGAATTGGAAATCATACCACAGGATTTTAATGGGCGACCAAAAATATATTTTGTCAAGGTGCTGAGCAAAATCCTGTGGTATGATTTCCAATTCCACCATAGCATTTGTAGCCCTAACTGTTAGCTATAAGTTGTTTTTTGAATTTTGAAAATCGGTCTCATATAACCGGAGTTATGCTCATTTTTCCGAAGTAACTCAAATTTCGATATGGCCTCGAACCGAAATTTGAGTTACTTCGGAAAAATGAGCATAACTCCGGTTATATGAGACCGATTTTCAAAATTCAAAAAACAACTTATAGCTAACAGTTAGGGCTACAAATTCTATAGTGGAATTGGAAATCATACCACAGGATTTTAATGGGCGACCAAAAATATATTTTGTCAAGGTGCTGAGCAAAATCCTGTGGTATGATTTCCAATTCCACCATAGCATTTGTAGCCCTAACTGTTAGCTATAAGTTGTTTTTTGAATTTTGAAAATCGGTCTCATATAACCGGAGTTATGCTCATTTTTCCGAAGTAACTCAAATTTCGATATGGCCTCGAACCGAAATTTGAGTTACTTCGGAAAAATGAGCATAACTCCGGTTATATGAGACCGATTTTCAAAATTCAAAAAACAACTTATAGCTAACAGTTAGGGCTACAAATTCTATAGTGGAATTGGAAATCATACCAATCCAATATCTCGTGGATCACGGATAACCTAATGTATATGAGAAAGAATTTTAAGCGTATGTGCAATACACCGAGGGATATCAGGATACCTGAATATGAAATAAACTTGAAACGGTACAGACAAAAGAACAGATCTGAAATTAACAAAGCGAAAAAAAAGCAAATTCCAGATACATATCAGAAGCCGACAACAAAGCAAGAGCATCGTGGGAGATTATAAACAATTGTAGGGGAAAGAAATATGAAACAAATAAAGAGACCAACATCAACGCAGATGATTTTAATAACTACTTCGTCAAAATAGCTAATAAACTAATTTCCAATTTAAATAACATAAACAACACGCATATGCCTACAATAAATACAACAAACACAATACCACATCAGGAAACTTTTAGCTTCAAGGAAGTATCTGAAATAGTAGTGAGAAATGCGATTAAAAAGTTAAAAAAACAAGAACAGCAAAGACGTATACAATATGAAATCCAAGCTCATAAAAAGTTTAAAAAACCAATTGATAAGTCCACTCACCAAACTATTTAATGCTTGCATAAAGGAACATGTATACCCTACCTGACTGAAAATAACAAAAGTAATCCCAATAGTTAAAAAAGGAAACATAGAAGATAGAAACAACTACAGGCCGATCTCCCTGATACCGATAATATCTAAGATTTTCGAATACCTACTTGAAGATCAGCTACGAAATTATCTAGAAAGGAACAAATTACTAAACGAAAATCAGTACGGCTTTAGAAAAGGGAAATCAACAACTGAAGCAATCAATAAGCTACTTGAATATGTGATTAGAGGGTTGGAAGACGTTGAATACGTAGGAGCGAAATTTTGTGATCTCTCAAAAGCGTTTGATTGCGTCTGCCATGATATCTTAAAACACAAATTAAAGCAAATTGGATTGGATGATAACGCACTAAACCTACTAAGAAGCTATCTCGAAGAAAGAACACAAAGGACATTCTACGGTGAACAACTTTCGGAAGCCAAACGAGTCACAAGTGGAGTGCCGCGAGGTTCAATATTGAGGCCGCTGCTATTTCTTGTGTACATAAATGATCTAAACAAAATGAAAACCCAAGACGATCAACTAATCCTATTTGCAGACGATACAACAAAGGTTTGCAACAAAAAACAACTGAATGAATTGAAGCAGATGATCGAGACCAACAAAATGAGCCTTAAAAGCTGGTTGGGGGCAAATCAACTAAGCCTAAACATAAGCAAGACGCAATCAATATTGGGGCCGCTGCTATTTCTTGTGTACATAAATGATCTAAACAAAATGAAAACCCAAGACGATCAACTAATCCTATTTGCAGACGATACAACAAAGGTTTGCAACAAAAAACAACTGAATGAATTGAAGCAGAGGATCGAGACCAACAAAATGAGCCTTAAAAGCTGGTTGGGGGCAAATCAACTAAGCCTAAACATAAGCAAGACGCAATCAATGATATTCTCACTTATAAAAACCCAGATAGCATCTGCTTCCTGGGGGTGTACCTGGACCCAACTCTAAACTTCAACACACATGTAAATGAAATAAGCAAAAAAATATGTCGAAACATCTTCGCACTACGAAGCCTTGTGAAACATGAGGATAAAGGCATATGCTTAACAGCTTTTCACGCGCTAATCTCATCCATAGCAAATTACGCATTACTAGTATGGGGCCACTCATGCCATATGCAAAGAATCTTCAAGCTCCAACGCCGGGCCATAAGGATATTAGAAGGGATGCATTACCAGGCAGATGTAAAGGGTAAATTCAAGGAACTGGACATTTTCACCATACCATCAAAATACATCCTAGAATGCTTGATATATGCAAGGAGAAACATAAACAATTTCAAGATAATAAACTCGATACACAACTACAATACGCGAAATAATTCAAACATACACCGAGACCACTTGAGATTGTCCAGATCAAGGAATGCTAGTATGTACTATGCTCCCAAATTTCTCAATAAGTTACCAATGGTGATCAGAGAACTTGAAGAAAAAGAATTCAAAAAGGTAATAAGCAAATATTTAAAAGAACAAGCCTTATATAACGTGGACGATTTTTTGAGGAATCCAATAACTATCGTAACTAAGGCAGGCAAATCCCCTGGGTCGTGATGAAAACCAGTTACTGAACTTGATCTCCGCCAATTACAAACGCGTGCTGGACTTTTTTTGTATATTTTTGTATATAGGTGTTCTATAGTGTTTGTTTATAATAAAGTAAATATTATTATTATTATTATTATTAATTTTTGCTCGATTTTTATGGCAGTAAATTTTGTAAAACCGTAAAACCACTATTAGAAAACAGTTTTTTTTTTAAACCTGCACATCAAGCAACGAGAGCAAATCATAAATACTTACCGAAAAAGTTTGCAAAGTAAACATTTTTCCGAATTTTCTCCATACAATCACTTCAGAGGCCTTACAAACGAATGACTTACTACGTTTATATGCAGCCGTTAGGTCGACCTAGAGTTAGCTCGATCTAAGCTAGCTCGCTTCTAAGTTTTACAAACCGGTGTATACATGCAATTAGTTAGATCTAACTGAAAGCGGTGTTACCAACTAAAACATTTCTAACGCCGATATTGATATTGATACATTTTTTATTTACAAATGCGAAGTAATGAAAATGACAAAATTTTTTTTACGTTTTTAGCTCGACCTAACTTAGGGCGGCCTAACGGATTAGATCGTCCTACCTGAGTGTGTACATGAAACTGTATGGACTGATATGAGTCCAACGGGGCCTCGCGTCATAATTCGTATATCACTTTTTTTGTTTCCTGTTTGCTATTTTAATCGATTTAAAAAGTCCGTAACCGGGAATATTTACCCCAGTGAAATTTTACCCCCCGGTAAAAATTCCCTAGTGAAATTTTACCCCCCGGTAAAAATTCTCTAGTGAAATTTTACCCCCTAATCATTTTTTACTGGAGGTAAAATTTCCCTAGAGAATTTTTACCGGGGGTAAAAAAGTTCAAAATAACCTCAGTGAATTTTTACCCCCTTAATAAATTTTATAGGTAAATCAGAATTTTTATTAGTGTTTATGTATCAAATTCGATTATATTTTATTCTGAGATGCTAAAATATCTTCTTCAGATTTTGGAAGAATAAAAATAAATAAAATAGGATAATTTATTATTTAAATTGTAAAAGTAATAGTAATACATGGTGGGGTGGGGGAATCTCCCACATTTCAAAAAATCGCAGTGGAGGAATAGGGGTCCCAGAGCGGCAAGGTGGTATTGTTTTAAAGGGTGTATAATGTAGTTTTCAAACGGCACCATGCCCCCTGGTCAGGGAAGCAAGGTGCGTTTGTGTTCGAGACTTTTATTAAAAATTCAAAAGTGTGTATTTCAAAAGACCGCTGAAAATATAAAGGAAAGTCAAGAAAAGCAAAAAACTTCTTAAGCGTCGTGAAAATGCAGAGAAATTTAAAGTTGGAGAGTCGCTACTGGTACGAAATTGCACACGAGATGATCGCAAAGGTGGTTGGACAAAAGCACTCTATACAGGACCGTACGCCATAGAGAAAATTCTGAGCAATGGCAACTGCATTTTACGGTCGGAAGTGGGAAAATCTTTGAAAAAGGGATATCCTATCAGTAATTTAAAGCATTACCACGACAACGAATCTCAAGAAAAAAATGGCGAAAATGAAAAACATGAATCATCTGTTGAAGAAATTAATTGCATAACAGAAAAATCAAAATTTAGTTTCTGTCCCAGAAATAACTTTTGGCAAAAACGACTTTGTGAGAAGCTTGGACTTTCATTTCACGAGAATTCCGACTTGGCGAAAACAAAAAATTCGTCGCTCTATTCGCCTCACACAGTTATAGACGTCAAGGCAAACGGTAACTGCTTTTTTAGATGCATATCTTTATGGAAGTGAAGTGAAGTGAAGTTAAGTGGAAGTGAAGATCAGCACAAGGAAGTACGAAAGCTAATTACAGAATTTATGAAAACTCTAAAACAAGAAGTTGATCTGTTTTCTGGAGTTAAGAATTACATGAATATGATGAAAATCGACGAAAATGCAATTTGGGATACAGATGTTGTGATGCTTTTCACTGCAGGAGCCGATATATAAGCAGCATTCACATAGGGTATTGTATTTGGATGGTAGAATATGTAAGAGTTAAAAGCATGCGCACAAGTGGACGCGTTCAGATAGACTTAACTTCTTGCACGGTGGAAGAAACGGCGTAACAGCCTGTGGAAAAGTTACCAAACTTTAAACTTTTATAATACACGGTGCAAGAATTTTTACAAGCGCCAATCGGCAGCGTCGAAGGGCGGTGCTTGTGACTGTCAGTTTATATATTTTGTAACATAACCTAATTCTGTTTTGGTTTCGTAAATAATAAAAATAAATTCAATCCGGAAATACTTGAGACGACTTTTTTAAAATGCTAATTTACTGTGCGTGCAGCATGGACCCCTTTGAAGATGATGAAATTAATATTCGACGTAAGCTATTTTTACGTAAGCTGTTGGTTTTACACCAGCTTTTAAGTTTATGTGAATGGTATGTTGACCTTGTGCAAGAATCTGTTGCAATAATTCTACCATCCACCTACCATGCCCCTGCAATACCCTATGTGAATGCAGCTATATTCGTCTTCTCAAATGTCAAAAAAACCTGCATGGCTAAGGTTTCCAAGTTCAATGCACCTTTTTGAAGATCAAAAAAATAGTTACAAAAATCTGGCAATATATTTGAACCATAAAAATTCAAAAAATTTTGAAGTAGTAGTTTCGGTAAAAAAAAGTGTATAAGAAAATGTAAGTTTTAAATAAATTTTGTGTTAAACTTTTAAATTATCCTATTTAATTCTTCCAATATCTGAGGAAGTTAATTTAGTATTTCGCAGTAAAATATTATGGAATTTGATACATAAACAAATATAAAAATTCTTATTTACCTATAAAATTTCTTAAGGGGGTAAAAATTCACTAAGAATATTTTGAGCTTTTTTACCCCCCGGTAAAAATTCCCTAGTGAAATTTTACCCCCTAATCATTTTTTATTGGGGGTAAAATTTCTCTAGGGAATATTTACCGGGGGTAAAATTTCACTAGAGAATTTTTACCGGGGGTAAAATTTCACTAGGGAATTTTTACTGGGGGGGTAAAATTTCACTAGGGAATTTTTACCCCCGGGGGTAAAATAAAAGGGGGTTAAAATTCCCGGCTACACCGGCAGTCGTGCATTTTTGTAATCTTCATTTTCAAATTTACAAAATAAAATAAAATTCAAACTAGTAAAAATCGTACAGGTATTTTGCCATTTTTGACATTTAAGTGCAGATAAAATTTTCTAACAGTGTAAATCTTCTCATTTACTGACAAATTTACGCAAATTTTTATAAATTTTGGGAAAATATCCCGATCGGTTTTATTATTTTTATAAGTAAATACTTAAATATTTAATTTTTGCGTTACATGTGGCAATCGAAAAAAATTTAAGTGTCTAAAAATAGCATTTGAAAACTAATCAAAATCACAGAACAAAATAATGAAACCGATCTGAAATTTTTACAAAATTTACAAAAAGTTGCGAGAATTTGTCAGCAAATGAGAAGATTTACATTGTTAGAAAATTTTAACTGCACAAAAATATCAAGAGTGACAAAATACTTGTACGATTTCTGCCAGTTTGAATTAAGTATATTTTATTTTGTTAATAATGAAAATGAAGATTATAAAAATGCACAACTGCCGGCCCAAAGTGGGAAACTTTATGGACAATAATCGATTAAAATTGAAAACAGGAAACAAAAAAAAGTGATACACGAATTATGACGAATTTCTTTTGCATAACGAATAGACCATGTCATTATTATTTACAACCTCGTTTACAAAATATTTAATCAAAACAAGGATTGATAACAAAACTGTCGTTAATGGTGCCTGTTAATGCCAAGCAGGCGAATAGTGACCTATTTAGGACTCATATCAAGTATTGGGAAGCGGTCCCCGAAAGGGACTAAAACTATGCAGTTCAGAGTGGCCACTTGAGTCCGATTTATCGAATCAACGTCAGTCTCCAAAAATTCCAACATTTTTCTTTTAAAAATCAGAATCAAAAATTTTTCGAATAGGTAATTATTTTTTTTTAACCCCGAAGCGACCTAACGTTAAAACCGGGTGACCTTTCAAGACCTAACACATTTTTTTTATAACAAAGTGATGAAGATGGGAGGCCAACTTCACAAAGGTTTACAAATTATCAAATTTAGTATCCAATACTTATGTCTGGGTAATAGAAATAAAATAGATATTTAATTTGAATAAAATTTTATATTATGGTTTGTAAAACCCAAACCAATCGTCATATATGCACTGATGACGTCATATTAAGCCAGAGTTGTCAAAATTTTAAACACCATGCGATTGTGTGAATGAGACATATGTGAATGAGACATATGCGAAGTGAGACATATGCCGTGTGTTCGAGTTGGACGCTTACAGGCTTTTCGTACGAATTGGTGCCAACGCTAATAGCGCGAAAATTTTGCCGTTCGATTTGGACAATAGGTACTTTTACGCGCTGACGCTATTTTCCAAGTTGAGCGATGCGTTAGCACCTTTGCATGCTAGTGCAGAGTAGGGGTAAATACAAAATTTTGAAATGACATTTGAGGTTAAGTTAAACAATGTCATATTATTATTCTATAAATTCAACAATTAAAATAACTGTTGTGCCTGATTGGCTCGTGCCTTAAAGCCGTTCTTAATTAAACAATATTCAAATATTGTACTATTGGTAAAACCGAAAATAAGTGGTATTACGTATAAAATAAGTAAGTACATAAGTGTTCTTACAACTTGAAGAAAACGAAGTAAAAGTGTCGATTAAGACTAACTAGGTAACAGTTTAAGATTAAATAATTTAAGAGCCTTATTATTATTACAAATAAAGTCATTATTTTAATTTATTTAGGTTAAATTATTATTTCGTAAGTTGTAGGTATAAAAACAATAATATCATGAATTTTGAAACTCTAATGGCTATAGTGATGGTAACAAAAGAAACAATAAATCAATTAATTCTATCATCTAGTGAAGATGAAGATGAAAGCGAGGATGAATCATTTGAAATAAATCATAGAAATAAAGTGCCAAGACTACAAAATTATATGGAAGATAATGTTTCTCAATATACACCTAAACAATTTCAACAACATTTTAAGTCAGTTTTATACATATTATTATAAATGTTTGTAAGGGAGCGATCATAAACCACGTAGTTTGATTTTGACCTCTTTAGAACCCCTCCCTCCCATCATGTAGCTTAACGTAGCTTTTACCATGATACCCCTACCCCCCCCTAGATGGAACGTAGTTTTTTTTTCTATAAAGTCCAGAAGACATGTTATGCTTTTTGTTAACAAAACTATTTAAAAATTATTTGGTATAAAAAATGGAATCACTGTCATTTGGCCGAAATTTATTTGGCCGAATTCTATTGGCCGACAGTTTTTGGCCGATAAATCATTTGGCCGACACATCATTTAGCCGACAGATTATTTGGCCGACCAGTTTTTGGCCGACACTCATTTGGCCGACATTTTAATTTTTGGAAAATAAATAAATATTTAAATACATTTTTTAATTTCACTTTTTACTTTAATATATTATAAACGAAATTAATATAAAATGATTGTGAAATTAAAAAAAATTATTTAAATATTTATTTATTTTCCAAAAAATAAAATGTCGGCCAAATGAGTGTCGGCCAAAAAAATTCGGCCAAATGACTTGATACCTAAAAAATGAATAACACCGATATTTGTTTTAAAAACAAATAGCGCACCTATATAAAATATAAATAAAAAAAATCCAAATACGGAAATAAATATCCATATTATGTTGTCGCTTATATTTTGCAAATTGCTTTCATAATAAATGAAGAAAACTACGTAGCTTGACTATAACCCCCCCGTACCCTCACGTAGCCCTGCGTAGCTTTCTACCTAACCCCTCCCCCCCCTTGGCCAAACCACGTAGTTTATGAACGCTCCCTAACGACGAAATATTATGTTCATTTTTTTAAATTAATTTAATTAACACTTTTGAAAGTTTTTTTGAATTTTCGCTAATGTTTTTTTTTGCGGAATGCTACCAAAGACAGTTGATTTTATACTGACACTTCTAGAACCACAATTAATTAGAAGTAAGACAGGTAACATCACTATTCCACCAAGGAAACAATTATTAATTGCTATATGGAAAATGGCAACACCAGATTCATACAGGTAGCTATAAATTTTGGTTACATAATAAATACTTAGATTCATTATTTTTTATAGATCTATTTGTAAAAAGTTTGATGTATCAAAATCAACAGCTTTACAGTGTATACGAAAAGTTGTGCATGAGTTAGTGAAGTTGGCACCAAAGGTCATTTCATGGCCTAATGAAGAAAGAGCTACTGAGATATTTCAAGGATTTCAGGCAATAAGTGGGTTTCCAAAAGTAATTGGAGCAATCGATGGAACTCACATTAGAATTCCTGCACCAAAAGTTGATCCTGAATCGTACATTAATCGAAAAAGTCATTATTCTATTCAATTACAGACAGTTTGTGATCACCATATAAGGTTTATACATTTCTATGTTGCCAATGTTGGCTCAGTACATGATCAACGTGTCTTTCGATTATCCTAATTGATGGATTACATAAACGACGAAACAAAATTTCCACAAAACTGCTATTTGCTTGGTGATTCAGCATACACACTATACAACCATTTGTTGGTCCTGTACAGAGACAATGGTCATTTAACTGTAAGACAAAAAATTACAATTTTTGTCATTCTTCAACTCGAATGTCCATTGAAGGACGTTTTAGAAGTCTTTTAACGGTGCTTGACATGACTAAAATTGAAGAGATCCCGCGTTTGGAGATAATGGCATGTTGTTTGCTACACAACATTTGTAACACACAAAATGATATATTGGACGATCAACATTTTGTACTACCACAGCAGTAGATTGGTGTAATCGCTGGTTGAGTTACAGAGCGGAAATTCTGGGTTCGAATCTCGGACTTGACAGAATTTCTTAGTTCGGCCTTCCGGTGTGCATCAACACGTTGTGGATTTAGGAATTGGTTCTATATTTACATAAGTCTGATGAATTGACAGAACGTCAGGGTCAAAAAAAAACATTTTGTACTACCACCAGGTCCACCGGAAGTTAATGAACTTGGGCAGCGAACCATCTCTGATCGAAATTTAGCTTCCAATAAAAGAAACAAAATCTGTACGTAATTGACAATGAGAGAATGAATGCAAACAAAAATATTTCTATTTTGCATTCTTTATATTATATTATGTATAAATTAAAAATAATATTTTATTTGAAACTTTTTTTAAATAAAAAATTAAGTTTAGAAATACGCACGAAGGTTTTTAATTAAAACATAATAAGTAGAATCAGCTTAATGTGATCACGGATAATGCTATTAGTCGGTTATTGTGATCATTTTGACTGGGAACCGGCCGCTTTAATTAGTTTACATACAAAAACTATCGGATAATGTGATCAAAATGCCGCTTATTATTATCACTTTCACGGAATTACCAACGCAAATAATCTGTTTTTCTAAGTATCTTTTTCTGATTTGTCATTGAAATTTTATATATTTTTGCAAAACACGTCGCTCATTTTAATTTGCTTATTGTTATTAGTCGGTTAATGTTATCAAAATGTTCTTTTGGCCCAAAATGATCACATTAAGCGGATTCTACTGTATATAAAAATGTAATATTATTTTTTAAATTTTATTAATGCTTTAAATTTACAATGGCAATGGTAATTTATTTTTTTTTTCCTTTGCATTTTTTGCACTAGATCTTCTAGAACATTAATTGTTCTGTGTAATGCTTCCATTTTTTCTTTGTGGCGTTGCTGTTTATCTGCTTCCATTTTCAGCCTATCGTCTCGTGACAATGCACTGCAAGTCGATTGCCTTGCTGGAGATCTAGGGAATGGCTTTGATTTTTCTAAAAAAAAAATAAGAGGATATACTAACAAAGTTAGGCTTAAAATATAATATGACATACTTCGCAAAGAATCATC
Organism: Cantharis rufa; assembly: GCA_947369205.1. Classification (NCBI taxonomy): domain Eukaryota; kingdom Metazoa; phylum Arthropoda; class Insecta; order Coleoptera; family Cantharidae; genus Cantharis; species Cantharis rufa. Next base: position 13,175,703 of record OX376309.1, on the reverse strand, counting down.
ATTAAGATGATCATCTTCATCATTTTCTTCTTCGCTATCGTTTCTTTTTATTTTTGAATTATCTCGACTTGTGCTTTGACCAGTTGAGGATATGCTATCAACAGGCATCATAAATGGTTTCCCACCATGAAGGCTAATCCATCTGCTACGAATTAAAAAAAAAATCGATTAAGGGAATATGATAAAAATTAGATATCTACATAATATATAAATGTAATTAACTATGTTCAGTGCTTACTATAAAATATGGCCAAGTTTCTCTTCCATTTCCAGATTTTTTATTGTTGTCTTTTTCACTTTTAAATGTTCTTTTTAATCCGTTAAATTTAGACTGGCATTGCACGCCTGAAATTGAATAACCTTTTGTTTTAAGGATTTCGGCAATGCCATCTCATAATTTTTTTGCGATATTTTCGCACTGTAAAAATCTCTACTTCTATATTCTTCTATTAATAGAAGTATAGCTGCGTGTGGCCATTTGAATTGCACTTCTACTAAAACGTAAAATTGACTTTTAAAAGAAAGTTGGTACGTAATTGAATATAAAACTGAACTTACCTCCTTCATTAACATCATTATCTTCTCGATGAACACTATACAAGAATCTTCCTCATCCTCAATCGTCACTACTTCATTCTGCCCACTTTGATTAACTTCTGCAAAATATTTATAATTATTTTTTACCACGTTTTTAATACTTCTATATTTGTCAATTTTATACAGAATAATAAATATACAGCTACACACCTTTTTCTAAAGCTTGATGAAATCGTAAAGTAGCATATTGTAAATCTGGAAAAATAACATTTTTATTATACATATTTTAATTAAATAAGAAAAGGGTATTTTTGCGATCAAAATTAAAAATACGTACCACCTAATATTCTCGCCTTCTCTTCAGGTGTAACTTATATGTTAACAACACGATTTAGCTCTTCATCTGCTAAGGCCATAATTTCGGTTTTACCGGTATTACTCATTTTGTAGTAAATAATAATTATTAATTAATATAATAAGTATAAAAAATATAAAATATTTTGACTGTTTCAAAAATTCGCACACAAATGAACACTGGTTAATTTCTTACATATAAATATAATTAACTATGTTTAGTGCTCACTGTAAATTATGGCCAAATAAACAGTAATTTAAATTTAAAAATGTAGATTTGTTACTATTTACTTTTTTGAAAATACTTTCAAATTTTGCCACTACAGGGCCACGCTTACACTGCACTACTTATAAAAGAAATTTGCGTTGTGCGCGTGAAACATTTGAAAATCCGTGACGTCACGCACATCATCTGTGACGTCACAGTTGCTCCTGTGAGCGCCAACATTTCCATATCGAACATTTCCAAATAGCGTCCAAGTCCATGCCCATAACATGAACTGTCAATGCAACATACAAGTTAATGTAAACAAACTTATAAAAGTAAAAATCACTATACAATCGTAATTCACATATTATATGTGATAAATTGGAATTTCATTTTTATATGATGGTGATGACAGATGTCATACCTCTGACGTGTATTGGTTTGGGTTGTACAAACAGTTTTATAGACGTAATTCGTTACAGTATGATCTTATTTTTAGGGGCCACGAATAATTAAACAAATCTATAACTCAATATGGAAATTATTTATTGGGAAAATAAATTAACATAATCGATTAATAAAATAATATTTAAATTAAATCATCTTGAGTTTACTTTAAGAAAGCAATAGTGTTTTCTTATCGTAATCAAGAATAACATTTTATGTTTGCACACTTCAGTTTCACGTGTTGATATCTATATTTCAACATTGCACATATCCGAGCCATTCCTTTATACGCCCGGAAATGGGCATCTTTAGGAGTATTAAGAGTTTACTGTATTTTATTTACAAATAATGCATTGTGATGCTGTTCTCAGCTATGTTTACAATTTCAAATTTCAAACTTATCAAGAAGTTAGTTTAAAATCGATTGCAAAATTTATATCGAACAGACATAGTAAAATATAGTAAAAAATACATTTTCTTTGGAATGGTACCCTAACCGAGCCCACGATTTTAAAAATTTCCGAATGACATTTAGGTAGTTTAGTGCGTAAATTACAAATATGAAAATTAAATTTTGTGGATCATTCAAAAATACGGCCAAATTCACGAAAAACTGGAAGCAACTATTTAATTGGCTACCTTCTTAAAGTTGGCTCCACAGATTCCTTAACCCTTTATGCAGCCATGGTGCACTTCTGCAACACACCATTCCACTTGAAATAAAAATATAAGAAAATCTAATAGATCGACTTTACTCGGTCTTGTACATTACAATATAGCATTTTAACAATTTGATAACAATTCAGCTAACTAGGATGCTGACAGGTGTATTTATTTTTGCATTGAAGTGATGACCGCGTACATACCGGTTTCTCTCTATTTGAATTTGGTTAAAAAAGTTATTTATTTTTTGAAATATTGATATTAGTAAAAGGTAAGTAAATGGATTTTAATAATCAACAATTGATTGTTCATACGATGTTGATTACCATAATACGATGATAACACCTACATATTGGAGAATGGCTTAGCAATGGGGAGTTGCGAGTCACCTTTATTAGCCGAGTTGTTCATGAACGAACTGGAAGCGGACAAGATCGTCAACAACAACAAATTCGCCGATAAATTGTTATACGTATTACTACGGATGTATAGATGATGCTCTAGGTTCTAGGAGCTTGGATGGGCACAGAGACGGAGCTACTAGAATTCTTAGAATACATCAACACCATATATAGAAAAATTCAATTATCCTTAGAAAAAAGTTATAACAATTCCAGCAATTACCTGGATTTGCGGATAAGTATTCTAAACAATAAACACATATTTGATGTAAACCTACCTACATGGACCAGACAATCCACTTCAATTTGTGCCATCCAATACAACACAAACTTGCAGCTTATAACAGTTTCGTGGATAGCATAGATAAATTTATTTATCTATTTTATCTATGGTGGATAGAGCACTAAAACTCACACTTTGAAAAGCTGATGTATAATAGGGTAAGGGAAGAATGAGGTTGGCAACATGCGCGAGAACCAGATGACATGTAACATAGTGAAACGACAGAATAAAAGTTTAAGTTAAGATTACCAGTAGTTTGATTGAGAGTAATTAATAGTGATATAGAGAACACAACAAAAGCTAAGCTACGAAAGGAACTTGATACTATTATAAGCTTCGCCAACAACAACGGATTCCCTACTAATGTCATTTCCAAACTTATAAAAAAGAGAAAACATACCAGACACCCGAAGGAGAATTTCATTATCCCAGAAAAACTAGAAGAAGTAGAGAAACCTGATTTTGGAGTCTTTCATTCCTTGGACCCATCTCATACAAGATAAGAAACTTGTTAAAGCCGGCAGATGTTGGGATAGTATTCAAGACACCTACAAACTACAATTTCCTCAACAACAAGGACCCAGTTGATAAATTAGACAAGGCATATACAGGTTGAGATGTGGGAGTTGTGACTCATTCTACATAGGAAGAACGTATAGACCATTCGGGACCAGACTCAAAGAGCACCTTTAAGCGTGGACGGGAAAAAGAGATCGAGAGTTACACCATTGATTACACCAGCGATTTTGACATTCTCAGGGTAGCAGAGAAGGGTAACACCCTGAACAAGCTTGAACAAGCTTGCGCACGTACAGTTGTATGGCCAGGTCCGTACTTAAGTACTCTGGCGGTAGGCGTTAATGTGGCACAACAATTAGTACACTTGTTTAGAATTGCAATATGTTTTATTTTATTAGGTTTACATTGTTCAAAATTGCCGCCAACTATTCTTTCTTTTACTTAGTACGCCCCTGTCATATTTTGTTCATCCCTGATATTGTATTGCACGCATGACGATCTTTATCGCACATTCAGTAGTAGCATTCAAGTACTCGAGCAAACATACCGCTCTCCCGTATCGTTCATTACTCCCTTTTGTAACGAAGCCCGAACCTTCTTATAAATTGTAACAGTTATTTGTGTAAAATCCTGCAGTCATTCGAATTACACGTATCGATGACAATAAGATTCAGTGATTGCAGCAATACTAAAACAACCATTCTTTCGGTCAATAAATATAGTGCAACAAAACAAGTGTTTTATTTTAGCGACCACCCCCACATTTTCGCCTACACAAAGGTCTTTCAAAGTGAAAATACAAGACTGAATTTTTACAAACTGCCTAGTTGCGTTTCGAAAGTAGCTTTTCGAACTTTCAAACCAACGAAGCTAACAACACTTGTAGGTATCAGCGAGCGTAGCGCTACTGCTGAATTGCTTTTCATAGAACTCGTCATAGTATGTTGTGACGTAATCGCTGTTCCTCAGCGCGGTAACAACTTAACTTATTCCTCAATAACAAGAACACTTTGCGAACAGAATTTACGGAAATTGCGGTATTACAAGAGTTGGTAAGGCACTTGTCCCGAGGACACTACGGTAATTGCATTCAACCGGCATAAGCTTTACTCAAAATTCTCGCGTAAGGTACTCTTAGTAACTTGGTCCGAGGACACTGCGGTAATTGCATTTAACTTGGCGGAAAACTAAAACTTCACTTCTCGCGTAAGGTACTTACGTTTCGAGCGGTACTAAGTGAATGTCTGAAAACTAACTTCACGCGCTTACCCTGTCTTCTAAAAGTCGACCAGGAATGCTACAAGGATAGTCCTGTCGAGGAAAAGGTCAAGCTTATCTGCCTGACCTTCACGTTCAAACCTACACGATCCCTTATGCAGTTAGAGATCTGCGCGTGTCGGTCTTTCGAGATTGACGCGGATTTAAATATACAACAAATCAACTCTAACCGTAACATATTCTATGACAGTCGTATAGAAAAATCGTTGTCGGCATTTTAAATTGTTTTGAAAGTATTTCTTTGACATGTACTACATGTTTTTTATATTCTTAGTGTTGCTGTTTTTGATAACTGACGAGTGTATGTATTTCAACAACCTTATAATACTCTGACTATTTCTTGTAAAAGTAAGCACCACATTGACTTTGCCTTTAGTCTCGTTTAACGTTTTCCTATTTTTTGTAATTATAGCTTTTTGCAACTGAAGGTGGGGCTACGTATAGAGCTTCGAAACTAGTTTTGCTATTTAATATAGTTTTTTTTAAGAAAAGACATTTTATTTACCCACCATTTTTTATTATCTATATACTCCAAATCGTGGAAAAAATATGAATAAATCAACAATTTATTGTTTATTCGGGGAATTCAAGTATTTTCCTTTTGTTGGACTGATTGGCAAAACTGGCACTGCGGCCCGTTTTGACAAGCACAAGCTTTATTAAAAAGTTAATAATCTCAAACAAAATAGCCAGAATTCTTAAAAAATACAAAATACAAACCACAAAAAAGCACAAACACATTAAAAGAATTGCTTATCAACAAAAAAGACAAAAACCAATATTATGGATAAAAGCGGAATATGTATATGAAATCTGGTGTAACGACTGCAATACTAACTACCTAGACCAAACCGACAGAAAAATCAAAACCCGTTTAACAGAACACAAAAATAAAAACAACTTCTCTGCAGTCTCGCAACAACTTTTAGAAACAGGCCATTCAATAAATAATAAAATTAATCCATAAAGAAAGAAAAGGAACTAAACTTGATTTACTACAATACATGGAAATAACCCGAACCAAAAAGAAAACCAACAAAGGATGCCTAAATGAACACAATCATTTAGGATACTCCTCTTTATTCGAGATACTCCTTTAAGAACCTTAATAATAAAACAAAATAACTGACAGAATTATTATATAATTCTATAATATGCCAATAATTTATTCAATTAAATATTTAAATATTTAACTAATATTTAACATGGTATAATATTTTGTCAACTTAATAGGTAACTTTATAATTAACTTAATTTTTAGGAAATGTTGAAAAAGATTTTCAGTCGAAACTAGTTCATATAAAATTAAAATAAATTTACTGGAGAAACATATCTCTATATAATATATTTTATAAAAAAATCCCCCGGGACCAAACAGAACTCAAAAATGACGGGTTTCTAAAAGTTGAAACTCAAAAGATTACAAATTATGTAATTCCCAGTCTCCGTAAACCCACTCGGAGCACACGCACCGTCAGCAGATGGGAATGTATATGTTTTGGTTACATCATAGTAACTGTCTCTACAAAAGGCAAAATCCTTCAAACCTCTACATCAAAATTCAAAACTACCGTTTCTTCCATTCTAAATTATTTAACCCTATTGAGTGAATACCATGTTTGTTTGTATTTAAATTTTAATTACATTCAGCTGAAATGCATTAAATATATTAAGAAATAATATGTTCAGTTTATTTAACAAATTTTTAACCAAGATTTGAAAGCTAAAAAAATGTTTGACTTGAATTCTATTTTAACAGTAAAACGTGGATTCGTCCTAATCGTCGGTCCATTGCTTACTTTTTCTATGGTTTAGTTTAGTTAATTATTATCAATTACTCGAAAAGAATTAATTTGATGCTGACTTGTAACGTTTATCTCTTTTACAAAAGAACCACAGTCAATTATTTTTATATTTCTACCCCTTGTTTTGAAGGCAGAATGATTAATTGCAAAATTAATTAAATAAAAAGTAATTAGTCTTTCAGTTTTGCATCAATATTTACGTTTCATTGTAGAATAATATATTATAAATAGATGTTTTCCGTACTATTTTTGTTAACTCTGTATATTTTAATTAAATCTTTCTTCTTGAAATAAGAAATATTATGTATACATATAATATTTACGTAATGTAAAAGCTTTTCAAAGTTTCTGTTATTTAGAAATTTAAAATATATTCAAACTTCTTAAATTGCGTATATTGTAAAAAGAATCTTGAAAAACAAGAAACTGCAGAATGAATTAATGGTATATTATGATTGATGAGTTTGTAACGAACAAAAAGTGAAACAATGGAACACCAACACAACAAAATCTTAAAAATACTTAATTTGTCAACAAAATTCTTTTTATATATTAAAATACAATGACAATAGCAATTAAGCACAGAAAAATTTAAAGATTAAAATTTGTTGCCATAAATACCAATTTTATATTGAAATAATGCAGTTTTTGAATCTCTGAAGTCATATTGTAACCCATTATGGTCTGCATTTATCTCAATCGATTCATTCGAACGACTCTCAACGGTAGTGTAGTGAAAATCATAAATAGCGTTATTGGCATTGTAAACTTTAAAAATACCGATTATATAGTAGAATGAAAACTTAGCTCAGAAAACATTTATATTTTAGTTTCAATAACAAATGTAAAGCATTCTAATTCTGAATAAAAATTGAGAAGGTTTGCACGACATATTACATCTGCGTTGTATTATCTGCAAAACATTGCTACAGAACAGATCATAGAGCTACGGATGACTTGGAAATAAATAGCGACAGAAGACAACACTCTTCAGCTAAAGCATAAAAAATAATTAAAGAAATGGATTCTAAAGGCTCAATTTTAACTAGAAAAGAACGGATATTTTGACAACAAATATGCAGACGACATTATATACCGTGGCAAGAATATAGAAAAAATGTGTTGAAAAATTAACAAAAAGAGGTTTAGAAGAACAGTGAAAGCGTGATATACGGTACCACAAAGACGCTCCCATGCAATCTCGACTGTCACCTCCAAGCTGGTGAATCCCGAAAACCTGAGTAACCGGACTGAAGATTGAGTAACCAACCCCCCGGTTAAAATTCTGATGTCAGGGCTGACAAGATTAAGACACTCCCCCTCCAACGAAGGGCATCTGTAGGCGAGATTAGCACCCTACCTTCCGCTGTAAAGTTACCAAATTTCTCACAGAACTAATGATTAAGCTTTGGATACTGGGCGGATGACTCGAATTTACGACACGGCAAGAATACTGAAAAAACGAATATGGAAAGCAATGATTCTACGTATAGGATGCTGGAAACCATCATGAACAAATAGAACTCAGGAAATAGTAATAGAAATGAATAAAAATAAAATGGATTTGTATTGTATTATCTTTCGGAAAGATAGAAAAAGAGGAAAGTATCTGCCGGATATCGAAATTACAACCTTGTCTATAGAGAAGAGAAAAAACCACAGAGCTCAGTCGGATGTAACAGGTTTACTGTTATATAAAAAGTTCGAATATAGCATAGTTTACCCTAATAACCCCAGTGTTATATATGCCTAATGCAAATGAAGGCTCCAGGAATAAAACGAGGGATGTCCATTATTTTGCAAAATGAAACCGTTAAACCTATTTCTTACCTTATTTTGACACTTTAGGTTGATAAAATATGTTTGTTAAAAAACTATAAATGTCCATAAAATTTAAGGTTTAAATTTTGTTATACCGGTATAAAACCAGGAAAGCATTAAAATTAAAATCGAGATTTCTCAATATCTTTCTTTTGTGATATTCCTCGTTTTATTCCTGGAGCCTTCAAATGTGCCTAGCTCAGAGAGAAGCGGAAACACTGATTATTTGAAAAATATTTAGGTACAATAGAAAACAAGAACAACGAACGGAAACAACTAATAAATCACGAAATAAAGAGATGAAAATTAAGAATATAGTGAAATACATATTGTCATGTTCAAAATTAATTAAAAATACGAGTTTATTATGATTTTATGATAATTGTTTAATTTTGTAAGTAGGTTTTGTGTTGTTGATTTTTAATCGTCCGGTATATTTAAATTATTGTTTGTAATGTTAAGTTGGTAATATTTTGTTAAGTTTGATTATAAAAAATGTGAAAATATGTTTTTGATAGCCGATTGCGAGAGAACGGACGTGAGTTTGTATGTTCAAAAATTAATTTAATAAAAGTGCGATTTAATTTAATAAAATTTTTGATTTAAGTTTAAGAAAAGTGTTTTAATTAATTAAAGTTGTTAATTTAAAAATTTACAAAAAATACATCGCAATATATAGGTGTAAAGAATTTGGTGGCAGAGTACAGTAAAGGCGATTTTTTTATTAAAACCTAATAAGGTGAGGATGTGAAGTCATGACGTCCCCAACTCGCTATTAATAAGTTCTTTTACGCCCATCTTATTATAATCTATACTGTTAATTAATTTTCTTAGATGTTATAATTAAATATAAAACTTTATATTATAATGAACATATGTATGTACTACATAATATTATAATAATACTCAGATATCAATGTAGATTAATTAGACAACTGTTAAAACTTTCGTATTGTGCATGTTAAAACCACATTATTATAATAAAATTTAATTAATAATAACAAAGATAGAATGGGTAGTAGCAAAACCCGACGGGGCATAACAAATATGAAAAAAACAAAAAATTTATTAACGAATGAGAATTTTACTTTATTTTAAAAATTATGTATTAAGTATATTTGTTTAAAAATATTCATATAATTTATATTTTAATAGAAAGCAACTAAATCATTTTTGTGAAAATTTATAATTTAGAAATAATTAAGGATAATGACGTAATTTAAAAATGTATTAAATAAAAAATAACAAAAGCTTTCACTTTAGTATATAACTTTATTAGCAGTTAGAAAAATTAAAACAAAAAAAAAACTGATATACTTCGTTTTTGGTACTAAACAATGAACTATTCAAATATTGACCACCCTATAACGGGCATTAATTTTTCTGTAAATAAAAAAAAAGTAAAAATGTTGGAGTAATGGACATAGCGGTCTAGGTACTGGACATATGTAGGCGGAGTAATAGCCACACTAAAAAATAATACCTATTTATTTATTCATATTTTGAAGTCATTTCTGGAACAGTATAGTGACTTCTGTTATTTTTAAAAATTTTAAACGACATCTTCTTTTAACAGCCATTTCCAAAAACTTACCCTTGCAGTATCGCAATCCTTTTTCATAATGACTCCTGCAATAAAATTTTTTTTGTTAAGTATATGCCTTGGCCAAAAGGTGACTTTTAAAATTTTAAGTTTTAAGGTATATTTTAAGCACACTTACGTATGCGGCAGAGACTCTATGTATAGCGAAGAAAGAAGAAGAAGATTTACGAGTTTTAGAAAGGAAAATATTGAGAAAGATATTGGGACCAAAAAAGATAAATAAACAGGAGTGCAGACCTATGATGAACGTTGAAATAATGCAAGAGATGGGAAATGAAGATATAGTGAAAATAATAAAATCTATGAGATTAAAATGGCTTGGACACGTGATAAGAAGCAACGAAAAGACAATTACAAAAAAAATCGCAAAATGGAAACCAATCGAGGCACGTACTAGAGGGAGACCTAAGATTCGTTGGTGGGACCAGGTAATGGAGGACATACAAAGGATGAGAATAGAAGACTGGAAAATAAAATTAATGAACAGAGGAACATGGAGAAGAATAACAAATGAGACCAAGTCAGATATTAGATTGGATTGAATTGTAAAGAAAGTGGGGACTAAGCCACCCCAATAAACGGCTTTGTAAAATCCCTACGGGGGTAGCAAATATTCCGACAGGAATAAGATATGCTGTATTATATGCCTTGGCCAAAAGGTGACTTTTAAAATTTTAAGTTTTAAGGTTTTGCTCTAAATTTTGAAGCTTTTTTAATAAAACAAATTGCAAGTATGGTTTTTAAATATGTTTTATTTTTGCTATTAATATTTTGTAGGCCCACCAAGTGCCTTAATTATGCTAGCAATGCGTTTAGGCATAGTAGCGACTAAATTATAGCACACATTTTGTGTAATTTTGCCCCATTCTACAAAAATTACTGCTTTTAATAGGTCTTTCGATATGGTTGTAACATGACAAAATGCATTTTGTCATTTACATTTCTTTTACGAGCTTCCCGACTGAAACGCCACTGTGTTTTTTTAGTGTTTGTGGTTGGTGACTTGTCGAAGTTGTCAATAGAAACGCCATTATGCCGTAAATTTCTTCAGAGATTGACGTATAATCGTAGTGAGTCCGATTTTAGTTCTTTATGTATTTGTTATAATTTAGTTTTACCGTTTGACGGGTAAATATAATTTTTCCGACTAGTTAATTTGTGTTAACAAATTATTTTTAGCACCCAGGTTACGGGTTAATACATTTTAATTATAATTATTCGTTATTGGAAATATAAATATGGTCGTCGCACCTGGTCATGTTATCAGAAGTGGAAATCTTTTCTGTATTCAACATTTGGTGATTAATGTTGCGATGGCTTAAGTTTTGAATAACCATCTGTTGGAGGATTTGAAGTGGATGAATTAAGTAGTAGCAATTTCCCGAGGAATGATTAGCTTTATTATTTTGGTTTCGATGCCGATGGTTGGATTTTTGTAAAATTTGTAAGAGGCTTTTCCTTATGAATTCGTTTGCGCCTAAGGGTCGAGATTATTATGGAATTGAAGAGTCAGACTTCGTGGACTTTGATTGTTGCGTTTACGTTCGATCCTAGACACGGATTTATGTTTTGTTGGGATGCGAGACTTCGACTTTCAGCAGATGTTTGGTTTATGAAGATGCGACAGTAGAAATTAATTTGAATTTGCAATCACACTTTCTCTATTGATGAGTTTTGAAATGGCAAACATGTTGATGTTATAATAAGTATTTTGTGTTTTCTGAGTTGTAGATCTTATACCTGGATGGTGGACTAACGTAATGATGAAGTAAGGATATTGAATTCGAAGGAGAGACACTTGCCTAGTCGTGAAATTGGTAGCATTGCATTCAGGGTAAGTCTCTTAGAGATACATTTACTTATTTATTAATGATGCTGTATGCCAGGTTCTATTTTGATATCAGTAATAGCCGAGATAATGAATTCCAGTGTGCAATTTAATTTCTGCTAGAGCATAACTTCGTTTTGTTGATTTATCCTCCTCAGGGATGATCAATTGTATTTTTGCTACCTAACTGAATTTGCCTCTCAGGTGGATGTCAGTATTTTGCCTTGCATTTTATATTTTATTTTGTTTTCTGTTATTATAATCTTCAATTAAATAGCAGCTTATCTTGATCATTATGTGTACGTTTTATGTAAGAGTAGTGAATTAATTAAACATTGTCGCCAACATCTTTCTTTCTATTTGTGTTTCTACGATAAGACGACCCTTCGTTTCTTCAGGTTTTATTAGTATTGACTGGCGTCCACTTAACATCAAGTTTTTCATTTAGCTGATAAGATATCTGAGTACATGGTTGCGAATCCACGAGGTTTTTCGAAACACCCCGCTTCTCGAGAACTGCGTTTTAAGTAACACAGCTAGCTAACACGTGTAATAACATCTACGGTTAAGCAAGTGGCATTGTGGCAATAATTTGAGAGCAATTGTTGGTACATGGTGTTATGAAGCGCTATCTATTTTTTAATATTTGCCACCAATTTTCGATAGGGGACAGGTCCGGACTTTGTGGCGGCCAATCCAAAAGAAGAATTTTGTTTTTTTCAAACCATTTCATGACGACCTTTGACCGATGACTTTTTTTGATTTTTCTTGTTGAAAAATGTAATTGCGGTCATCGTCCTCGAAAAGTTTCACTATAGAAACTTGAAAATGTTCTTCTAACGTCTGGTTATAGGAAGTTTTTAACTGTTGAACAACGCTATCGACTGTCCAGCTTTGCTGCTTAAATTAAATTTTTGAGCTCATCCTTGCGTGGTCCGGAATCCCGACCTTTTCTTGCCGGATTTTCACAGGACTAATTATGGGATGCACTCGCCAGTTTCAGTAATGCAAAATCTTGCCAACAAGTCCGATGCGGACTTCTTTACGAACTCTCTGGCGCAGTTCAAATCTACGACGAGAAGCTATCTACACATATAGGCGTTTGTTATTACTATTATTATTATTATTTTTCTTTTTTTGTTATTGTATTCTTATTAATTAACTAGTTTCTTTGTTTGTATTTGTTTTTGTATTGTATTGATTTTTGTATATAGTTATAAGGATTTAATTCCGTCAATAAACATTATTATTATTATTATTATTATTATAAGTAGGATTCAATCTTTCCTCGCAAATTTTAATGTCTCCCACGCCCCGAGCTGACATGGACCCCCATATTATCATAACAATATTACGACCAAATTTTACGGTGGGTGTTATACATTTAGGCCTATACTGTTCCCCAACTCTTCTCCTTATACAGGATTTACACGTGTACAGTAGCTTAAGCAAGCTCCTAAAATATGGAACTAAATTTAGTTACTTGCATGGTTTAGACAAATCTACTAAATGTTAGTAGAAAAGCACCGACACTTAATTTAGCTACTTGCTTTAGTAGCTTGCTTAAGCTACTGTACACGTATAAATCCTGTATTAGTGTCGGTGCCTTTCTACTCACATTTAGTAGATTTGTCTAAACCATGCAAGTAACTAAATTTAGTTTCATATTTTAGGAGCTTGCTTAAGCTACTGTACACGTGTAGATTAGCCTTTGGTTGTCCGAAAGAAGTTATGATTGAAAATTTGTAATTTAATTTTTTTATTTGGTAGGAAGAAATAAACAGTGTTGGTTTAATTATGTAAAAGTCAATATAAAATGCATACCTCTACATTACTTTCGTCGGACTAAATCACTTTTGACCAATCGTCAATTGTCCAACTTTTGTATTTTTGCGAAAAAATTAACCATTTTTTAATCTGGGTCTTTGATAATAAAGGTTTTTTTCTGGATTTACGACCGTGTAAGCCAGCCGCATATAACCTAGGTCTAACTGTCCTCACCCATAAATCTACTCCACACTGCTTCAGTAGGTTGTTGCGTAGATTTTTTGAAATTTTGAATTTCAAAAAACACATTTTTTCACATTTAAGATACGTTTTCGAGCAAAATTTGTTTTTTCTTTTGTTTAAAGTAGTTTACACCCCACAAAGCAAACACTTTAACTGTTTTGCAATTTTTCGTTGCGACATCCATTGCGAGTGCAATAGCACTATTTGACTATGTTCAGCAATACTTAATTCGCGTTTTCTTGGCATGATGTGCTTCTTACACTAACAAATGATAGCTGGAAACAAAATACATAACAATTCATTCATTTGGAATTATTTTAAAGGATTTTAAAAATACCGTTACGGTCAGGTAATAAACAAGAAAATAATATTTTTATGCCAATTTTTTCCTTATAACAACAAATTATGGTTAATTTAGATTAAAAACCTTTTAAAAGGTCGTAGGTATAACATAAAGCAAAAAAATTTTTTAAATTCCCACCCGAACTAATACTTTTAGCCAAAAACCGGGGTGATCTAATACTTTTGGCCACGGCTGTATGTATTTTCTTAGATTATAAAATATGCCGACTAGGATAATATTTCTCGTCATAATCTACGATCACATATTTTCTTCCATAAATTGAACATTGAATTCCAAGTCGGTTGAGGTGTCCTTCCTCCTTTGTTTAGTAATTAGTAGCATTAGTATTAATTAGTAGCATACTTATCAAAAACCCCTTTCAGTATAGATCCAGATGTAAAATTTCCAATCTCTTACGGCTGTTTTCGATCCAGTTTTCAGGGGTTTAAAAACTGACACATTTGCAGGCTGCGTAATGTGGGTTGTATTTGGAAAAAGAGCTATTAAAACAACTCGATTATCATCACATAGCTTACTTACTTGCTGAGTAGGATGCGATCTGAGTCCGCCAACAAAAAGTACGACTGGTTTAACAATACCATTTGATTTTAAGTAAGGTAGAAAGTGATTTGATATAAAGTTAAAAAATACTTCTGAATGTATCCATCCACTATCAGACTATCTGAACGTTCTAGAGCCCAATCTTTCGGAACAGATTCCATTATGGCTTTAGGCATCTTTTTATATGTGAAAATTAGCATAGGAGTGCACATTTTCCATCTGCGAAAAATGTTTCCATCACTGTGATTTGCTGTTTCTTGTTATAGACTCTTACATAAAAATCTTCAGAAATTTTTGTTGGTCCTGTAATGTATGTGAGTACGGCTCTGTACGAATTGTATTATGTATATTGTATGTTTGAATTTAAATAAAGTACGGAGTAGAAAGGGCGGACCAGGATTGGACACAGTTAATATCTGACGGTTGGTATGACTGCACAAAGGGGCATATACCTTGAGCTCAGAGATTTGAGAGGCAGTCATGTCATAGTCTTAAGTAAAGTAGTCCCAGTGGTTGTGGCCTCTCTACCGTAAGTAAATTAGTTTAAGTTTTGTAGTTTTATTTCTTGTGGATTATATAACATTTTGGCGGCGACGATGGCCTTAATTGGAACAATCGAATCGTTTAAAGGAAACATAGAAGAATTTGAAAGCTACGTCGAACGGTTGGAACATTTTTTCACCATAAATGCTGTCAAAGAAGAGCTAAAAGTGTCGTTATTTATAACATTAGCAGGATCGGCAGTATATGAAACTGCTAAAAGTCTAGTCGCACCAGAAAAGCCAGGGGCAAAGTCATATGCGCAACTAATCACATTGCTACGGGAACATTACGCACCAGCAAAGTCGGAAATAAGCGAACGGTTTACCTTTAACAATTGCAAGCAAAAAGAAAATCAAACAGTAGCGAGTTACATTGTGGATCTACGTCGTTTAGCTAGCACATGTAATTTTAAGGCATTTCTAGAAGAGGCGTTGAGAGATCGTTTGGTTTGCGGGGTCAGTTCGGAAAGTCTTCAAAAAAATTTGTTAGCAACGACGCAATTAACGTTTGAAAGTGCTTGCGCAATAGCACGTGCGCATGAATTAGCAGACAACCAAGTACAAGTTATAGCGGGGGCCAAAGAGGTGAACTGGGTCAGAAAGAATGCCAAACAACAAATGAATACGGAAAGTCAACTGGAGATAGTCAAGAACGTACACAGTTTGGAAAGAAATGTTTTCGTTGTGGGAGACAGCATAACCCGATGTCGTGTCCAGCTAGTACGTGGCAATGCTTTAAATGCAAAAGAAAAGGGCATACGTCAAAAATGTGCAGAAACAATAAAACAATTGAAATGTTGGATGAACCTGATTACGATGATTCGCAAGTGTTAGTACGAGCAATTTATCCGTTGAACATGATCAAGACTTTACCGACGTATAGCGTGGCACATCGATTAAATTTAAACGTAGACGGGGTAACGATAGGTTTTGAAGTCGACACGGGAGCATGTAAAACTATTATACCCTCAAGGTTAATGAAGGAAAAATGGGGAAATTTGAAAGTACAGCCAGTAGTATATGGGCTGGCATCAGTAACTGGTCAAGAAATAAAAACATTAGGAGAAGCAGTGGTATATGTAGTGAAAGAAAATCAAAAAGTCAAATTACCACTAACCGTTGTAGAAACGAGGCAAAATTTTGTACCATTGTTGGGAAGAAATTGGTTAGATGTCATGTTCCCAGAATGGAGAAGTCAATTTAGAATTGCAGTAATTACCAGAACGTACGTGGAAGAGATGAAAGAAAAGTTTAAGGAAGTTTTTAATGGGAACTTATCAAGGCCAATCAATAATTTTGAAATTTGTTTTGAAATAAAACCAGGAAGCAATCCGATATTTAGGAAGGCTTACAATTTGCCGTACGCGCTTCGAGACAAAGTGGAGAAGCAGTTGAAGGTACTATTACAAGCCGGAATTATAAAAGAAGTAAGAAATAGTGAATGGGCGTCACCCATCGTAGTGGTCCCGAAGAAAAACGGAGATATCCGCATTTGTGTCGATTTTAGAACTACAGTAAATAAAGTACTAATTCCGACCGAGTATCCATTACCTACGTCTGAAGATATTTTTGCAACTTTAGCAGGAGGAAAGGTGTTCGCAGTAATCGATCTTACTGGGGCGTATACACAACTAAAAGTGGCCGAAGAATCCCAAAAGTTATTGACAATCAATACGCATCTAGGTCTATTTCAGTATACGAGAATGACGTTTGGGATATCAGACGCACCGTCTATTTTTCAATCAGTGATGGACCGCATATTAATGGGAATACGAGGAGTTCGATGTTACATAGACGACATAATAGTAAAAGGGAAAGATATGGAGGCATGTAGGATAGCTGTACAAGAAGTGTTATCTAGATTACAGCAATATGGTATAAAAGCAAATCTAGCAAAATGTAAGTTTTTTGAAAGCGAAATTGAATATTTAGGTCATAAGATCGACAAAGAAGGAATACATCCAACGCAAGAAAAAATTAGAGCTATAACAGATGCTCCAGACCCACAGAATGTAACGCAATTAAGAGCATACCTTGGCTTGTTAAATTATTACGGAAAATTTATACCCATGTTGTCGGCGCGTTTAAAACCACTTCACAAGTTATTAGAAAAAGATACGAAATTTGATTGGTCAAACGAATGTAAACAATGTTTCGAAGACAGCAAACGACTGATTGTTGAAAATCAAGTGTTGGTTCATTTCGATCCAAAACAACCGTTGGTAGTTTCGTGTGATGCAAGTTCGTATGGAGTAGGAAGCGTCTTGAGTCATCGGATTAATGGCATAGACCGACCAATATGTTTTGCTTCGGCGACATTGTCAAAAGCCGAGAGGAATTATGCGCAAATCGAAAGGGAAGCGTTAGCAATAGTGTTTGGGGTAAAAAGATTCCATAAATTTATTTATGGTCGAAAATTTATATTGGTGTCCGATCATAAGCCACTGCAAGTTTTGTTCAATCCGGAGAAAGCAATATCAGTGATGACAGCATCAAGATTGGTCCGGTGGAATTTAATATTATCAACATACGACTACAAGATTGAATATAAGAAGGGAGTAGAACTAATGGAAGCAGATGCCTTATCTAGGTTGCCACTTAAAGATACAACGGAGGTAGATACGGCAATTAATTCGTTTAATTTAACAAATGAAGTACCGTTGTCCAGTAAGGTAGTAGCAGAATGGACAGCAAGAGACGCATTATTACTTAAGGTAAAAGACTAATACTACAGGGGATGGCCCGAGAAGGTAAAGGACGTGCTACTAAGACCATATTTTCTGAAACGGAACGAGCTGTCAATTGATGAAAATTGTGTACTAAGGGGATCTAGAGTAGTGATACCAGAAGCTTTAAAGAAAAAGGTGTTGGAATTAATACACAGCGATCATGCGGGAATGGTGAAATGCAAACTGTTAGCGAGATCGATTGTTTGGTGGCCGAATCTAAACGAAGATGTTGAAGAAATGGTGAATAAATGTAGAACATGTCAACTCACACAAAACAACGCCAAAGAAACTCAGTTAATGTCGTGGCCAAAACCAATGCATTCGAACTATCCTTCAGTTTTTGTATCCAAAATGCTTCTTTATTATATTTATAATTTTGAGACCACAAGTTTGACCAAAAGTTTATCATACCTTCTTTTTTTAGGAAATTTTGAGTTTTAATTGTGGGTTCTAAATATCTAAAAAATTTAGTTGGATTTTCTATGTACAGTTTGTTTTCAAATTTTCTTTGTGTACATTTACTGTATCGTTTTAGTCTATGCGCGGTTACTTTTAATTTTTGTTTTAAATGATCTAAATTATCATTAAATCTGTTTTCAAAACTTGCTCCATATTTATTTAATTGATATTTTGTTAAAATTTGACATATTTTTCTAGGTGCCACATTGTCAGAATGGTTTTTAAACGCGGTTAAAATTCCAATATCTTTTCTTAAACTATTTATTTTTTTGTTAAGGCGAACTTTCCAAGCAGGTTCCTTAGGTGATTTATTTTTAGAAATGCTAGTAATTAAATTTTGATCATTTTTTTCTATAATTACTACTGCAGCGCAATATACTGCCAAATGAATGTAATATATAGAGGTATGGTTTTCTAAAAACAAGCCGATTAATTTGTCCAAAATTTCGAAAATAGATTTAATTTTATAAAAATTTGTAAAATTTAGATTTGGAATTTTGGGTCTAGCTAAAGGATTAGTATTGTCAAATAATTCAATTTTGGATAAAAACTCAATTTCTACCTGGTTGTAAAGTTCGTCATTAACTACTATTTCTTCTACTTGAATTTGGTCTGCTTCATTTGGTATCGGTTCCCCTTCAGTCACTGTCAATTCTTCAAAATGTTCTTGTTGATAAAGAGTATTACCTACATGTTTTCGAATTTCTGATAATTCAGATTCACTGAGATATTTTTTCTTAATAATGACATTTCTTCGAACAACGACATTTTGCTCTGTCAGATTTAAACTTGAGAATTTTTCGGATACTGCCAAATGAAACTTTCTTCGCCAACCTGGTAATGGACTTTCGTCACAATTGTTGATTTCATAAAATGTGCGCATTATTTCTTCGTTCATTTTTTTGGTCCATTTAATGCGCTTGCGAATCTTCCCTTGAGCGGTCCTCTCATTATTGATCATCAATGATCCAGAAGACAAGCTACTATTAATATTTTCAACTGGTAATGTTGGATTCGCCATTTCATTAGACAGTTCATGGGCAAGTAAATTAGTGGAATCTGCCAACACTAATTCACTACCCCGATTTATATTGCGCATCGGAATGTTTGCGCCAACATTTCTACTTGCGCTATTTTCCATTATATATGTTTAAACTGAATACCCATTTAATCAAAATAATTAATTATGATTAAAAAAGGATATTAATGAGGAAAATTTAATACGCGTCAAGTCTGACTTTGACAATATATAATATTGTTAATTATTAATATTATTATTAACGTAATTCAAAGAGAAAAATCGAATGGCGCTGGTATATTTTTAGTAAGCATAATATTTATCATTTTATTGGGCCCCTAAATGAGCAAATAGGATTCTTGTTTGCCCTGTGATGTGTCACATTTTCACACGTTTTTGTGGATTTTCGTCAGGCCAAAGTGTGTTTTCCGAGCTCTATCTTCTTCTTTCTTGTGCCATACCCTCAATGGGCGTTGGCGATCAACTTGGCTAACCAAGATGACGTACCAGGGAATTTAATTAATGGGGTGGTTTCCCGTTGCCTTCCCCACAGCCCACTGATCTATCTTGGGCTTTAGATCACAGTAGCGTATTCGACTCGACCAGGATTTGAACCGCGGTCACCCGCTTCCTAGTCGGCCGGTGTAGGCTTTACGCCACACTGCTGATCCGAGCTCTATGCATACGCATATTATGTTGTTTGCCCTGTGAATGTATCAGACGTTTTTGTGGATTTCCGCCAGGCCAAAGTGTGTTTTCCGAGCTCTATGCTCTATGCAAGTTCCGAAAATATTTGGAATATCAATACAATATTTTAACGCATAAATTTTAAGATATTGAACTATTAATAATTTTAATGACTAAAGAATGTAAACAAAATTTTTTAAAATCCTATAGTGTCATTACCCCTTAAATATGAATTATTAGGAAATATATTAAATAATAGGAACCATACATAAAATTAAATTTTTTAATTTTATTTTTGAATAAAATTAATTTTTATTCAAAAATCAAATGAACTAAAATATGGTTATTAATATTAATAAATGCAGTATGTATTATATTTTACAATTATTTAAAGAAATATATGAAGTGTGTATACACAAATAAAAGAGGAAACTTTTATTAAAAGATTTTATAAAATTGTTAATTAATTTTTAACTTAAAAAGTAATATTTGATCAAAACGTATTAACCAGCTAAAGGTAAGCTATTAGGATTATTATATGCTTGCATGTATGTATAATATTTAATCTTTGCTACCTAAAAAAAGTTTCACAAAAAAGTTTCACCATCGAAAAGCGGCATTTGAAGATATTAATTAATTTCATAATAATGTTGTGAAAAAACATCATTTTTAGATTGATAAATAGCATTGTAAATAGAAAAGCATCGTTAAATATCAATGCAAAAAAAGAAGCTGTTTGTCAAGAAATTCTTTTATACGACAGCTTGTTTGAGTACAATTGCTTAAATGTAACGATAATCAGACCAGCAGGTATGTGTGTTACACATGTTGTGTAGTTGAACTTAGCCTCGAAAGCAAAGTTTATATGAAAAGTAGCCAACTAACAACAGACTTCTTCTTTAGGCTTACTTTCAAGCCAAGTCTACTATAAATTATTATTTGCATTAAAAATTAATTCAAAACTAAAAATTTTACGACTACACATTTTATAATTTTATCGGTGCGTAAAAAAATCCGAAGAATATTTTTAATATTGAAAAAAGTTTTAATAAATTACGGAAACTTCATTTAGCTCATCATGTTAATTTAAAAAATGAATAAATTACGTTTTTATTCTTTCAGGATGTAAACTAAATACAACAAAATGCGGAAGAAAAATCTATTAGTAAGTAATCAAGTTAATTGAACATTAATATTTTTTTAAAATAACTCAAAATTAATTAAATTTTGATATTCTTTACGCTTTCTAAAATTTTTAGAATTAGTGCCCGTTATGTTGTAGTGTATAATAGTGTAGATGTTTTTTTAGATCTCTTTTGCAAACTAGCTATGTTAACACAATTAAAACACATTAGTTTTTGTTAATATGGCCAGTTTGTAGACAAAAATCTTGAAAATATATGTATCTAAACCCTGCTGTTTTCTTAAATTTTGTAATGTGGGTTGGATCTCACTTGCGTAACACCATTCGTTTTACGTAAAATGTAAATATGAATAGGTACAATAATTTGGCTTGTGAAGTATATTGTTGGTAATATAAGTAAAATTAATTTAAAAAAACAATAAATATTGCCTCTTATATTTAAAAATAATATGAAGTTACGTCATTGCATCCGAAGTAGCTCTGGTGCCACATGTGCTCGTAACCTTGTTTTATCGACTGTAAATAATCATAAAAAGTTAGTATTTTCGTCAATTTAGATTTTCCCACTTCATTCGGATACCTTAATGTTAGCATTGATCACGCAAACTACTAGGTGAATGACCATCTCATTTGAGATGCATGAAGCATGCCCACGTGTATATTAAAACTCTTGAAATTTTTATTTAGTTTATTTATAGAAAATTAAATGTTTTGCTTTATTACTAAATGTAATAAAGTTTTATAGTAGCAATTCTTCTGTTAAAATTGACGATTATATTAGTAAACTATATGTAATAATTCAAACGGTAATTAATCTTGTATTATTTTATGTTCTAATCAGCGCTTATTAATTATTAACATCCAGTTAATCTAAACACCGCCCAAGCATCAGTTTTAAAATGCTAGCCGACACGTGCTATATCAATCTACAGTTAATAATAATAGTGTTAATACATCAGAGAAGGCAAATATTAAAAAAAATTAATATTGGTTTACTTGCTAAACTTGCCAATAAGCTCGCGTAATGTAACATAACGTAGCGTAGCGAGATACTACACAGAAAGAAAAGATTAGCGATTTCAACTAAACATTAGTTGAAATCATCTAAAGAAATTCATTGAATTTTAGCCTGTTAATTAGATTAAACAATTCATTTAATTTGAATTACATGATTTTAACATTTAAAGAATTAATGAATCATAAAGACAATTAGAAGAATTGTTGAATTTGTTTTAATGGTTTGATGACTAAATGTAAATGTTTTATTTAATTGTATTATAAAAATGCTTAAATGATTAATTGAATTGACTAATAAAATTAGATATTTTATTCAATTGTTTTAGATGATATATTTAAAAGTATAATTGAAATAATGAAAAATATTAGTTGTTTTCTTTATTCGTATTAAATGTTATGGACAATTACTTTAGACGATTTATTCACTTATATTTAAATAATTCCATTAAAGCTTGTGTATGCTTTATTTAATTAAAATGGTTGATTTTACTATTTTAAGTAAATCATTCTTTCGTACCATATATATACAAGGTGATACATAATAAATTAAAACAATTGCATATTTGGCTTTGTAATTCACATTTTAATTTGGTTTTAAAAAAATTACAATAATACATACATCAAGTATAGATAATAAACATAAACTTAAACTATATAAATATGATAGATACAATAAACTGCACATAATATACTACATCAAATATACATAATAATAGATACATAATATAAATACTTATTATAAAACAAAAAAAAAAAAAAAGTGGTTAAGAATGTGTTCTCCTGTACATATTCATTTTTAAAATTAAATATTTTTTCAGGCATATTCAGTATCAGATATAAATAAAAATTAAAATAAATTTTTTAAAAATTATTTACTTCTTTTTAAATCTATTTTAACTTAAAATAAAAATAAATAACTTGTATTAAGGGGTTACATGGGTTTACTCGACGAAAAGACGGCCTATTTTTAACAATGCTTTTTCCATATAAAAATTAAAATATTTTATAAAATTAAAACTTCAAAATAACTAGTTAATTAAAACCAATAAAATACAATAATTATATTTTTAAGTTCTCAGCGCAGGTGCTTAAGTTTTAATTTTATTAATTTTTATAAGTTAAGAATTTACACATTAAAACATAGGTACACATTTGACATAGAATTTCTGAAATTTTCGTAGAAAAGTATTTAAAATGAAGCCTTTGCGACGCAATTTCCGGTGACCCTTCGGAAAAATGGTGGGTCCGTGTTGACACAGAACTCATGATAGGATCATATGAAGAAAAAAAAAAGTTTTTTAGTTAAGAGCATAAACTAGAACTTGGACGAAGGGATAAAAGTGAAAATTGGATTTTTGGTTAATCTTTTTACAAAAAATGCAAATTTTGGTGAAATTTGCTCTACCTTTTTCTTTAAATAGTTGTAGTTCTTCTGTCCTTCTGAATTGTATCTCGAAAACCTGTGTAAAATTTCATCCAAATCGGTTCAGTAGTTCTTGAGAAATCTTGACAACCGACTATGAAAACACAGTTTCCAAAAAAAAGTTTAAAGTTTTGAGTGACGCAATCAAACTGGAAAATAAAATTTGCTTTTTTACTTACATGGAATAGTCGATTCCAGGGCCATAAAGTAAAGAACCCACTGCAGCTGCAATGTCAATTAATAAGACAATAAAGGAAATTCTATTTTTTGAAGCCGTGAAACCTATGTAAACCCTTAAAATATTATTAAATTTACCAAATTTTGTTGATTTTTGGTACTATTTTCATCATTTAGTTTTGAAGTTAATCCAGAGCTAAAGGGTGAAGGCGTCCTGGAAATTTTGTTAAGACAGTCTCGCACTTGAGTATTTTTAACCGCAGATACGTATTATCAGCCAGAGGAGGTGGATATCCCTGTAAACGTGTAAATGTTTATTTTGATATATAACAATAAAAATATATTACTGTAAATAATAAATGACTTACCTTTTCTTGCCTCCACTCAAATAATTTTTGTCGAAATTTCACCCGTAAAGAAAAATGTTCAATTGGTATCAGAACACAAATATCTTCTAAAGTTAAATACTTGAGAGTTTCGTTATCAACTGATCTTTCTAAAAATGTTTCAAACTAATCACACTTTATCAATTAAAATTTTTTATTTTAAATACCGTTAAAAATCGGAATTAATTCTTCCAAGCTCCACAAATTTAATAACTGCTCTACAGATTCGTCGGTGTTAATATTATAATACAAAATTTTATTATTTTCCATGTTTAAAACGAGCACTGTTTAGTCGAGCTTTATATATTTTATCTGGTTGCTTTGAAAAAGTAGAAAAAACAAATTGTATAGTATTGTATTGTATTAAAAATTCGAAATAAAAATAATTAATTTGACAGAAGAATTCCATATTTAAAAAGGAAATTAAGACAAAAACCTATTAAAATATATACAGTCCACTTTTAAGAAGGAAGGTACCTCGTACTTCAACAAATTGGTCCATGCGAACCGGATTTAGAATTATATAATTGATCCTATGGTTAGGATAGTTGAAGTAGTACCGAAACTTAACCAAATTAAGAAAATTAAGTTTCAACTGGAAAAATAATTAAGTATACGTTAAATTGGAGCCGTTCGAGTTATCACAAGTACCGGGGAAAGATTAACACGTTCCACCTCAGAATTTCAGTAAGTTTATTTTCAAATTTCCTTTGTATTATAGTCCCAACATTTCGTCATATCACCCTTTTTATTGTTACTAATAATAATGACTGAAGTAAATAATAACGTGCACCAACTGAAGGTTAAACGGGGATGTGTGAAAAGTAAATTAACGCGAATAAGAAAATTTATTGAGGTAATTGATATAACTGTAATAGATAACGCGCTGATCACTGACTTGGAGCTCAGGTTAGACAAAACTGAACCCTTATGGGATCAATTTAACGAATTGCAATCGAAAATTGAAGAGTTAGAATCGAGTTGCGATGATAATGAAAGAGAGGAGTTGGAAGCAGCGTATTTCGAAATAATTAGTAATATGAAGGCAATTCTTAAAGAATATGCAAAGGACGACTCTGAAGTTGTCAAAGATGCTTCGGTGGTCGAATCAAATCAACTTCAATCATTATTGTACGAATCTGTTAATAATAATAATAGAAATTCAAGGGTAAAATTGCCCCCGATTAAGTTGCCAACATTTAACGGAGAGTATTGCAATTGGTTAGAATTTAGGGATGCGTTTGGGGCTCTTGTCAATAATAACAAATCATTGACAGGGATAGAAAAGTTTTATTATTTGAAAACCTCCCTGGCAGATAAAGTAAAGGATATAATTAAATCCATTGAAATTTCTTCTGCTAACTACACGGTAGCATGGCAATGCAATGAGCGATACGAAAACAAAAATTTAATTGTGCATAATCATATTAGGGCAATTTTCGAACAAAACACGTTGCTCAAAGAATCTCACATTGAGCTGAGAAATTTATATGATAATACTAGTAAACATTTGCGGTCTCTTAATAATTTAGGAGAAAATACAGAGTCGTGGGATCGATTAATAATTTTTATAATAAGCAATAAATTTGATTCCATAACCAGGAGAGACTGGGAAACATTTAAATATGCAGATGACTTACCTACTATGAACGACTTGAACGAATTCTTGAAATCAAGATGCGCAGTATTAGAAAGGATTGCATTAACCGAGAACAAACGGCCAAACACTAGCCAAAACTGGAATAAAAGGCAAGCTACGAACAGTTTTGCCACGACTAATGATGAAAGGGGTAGTAAGTTAACTTGTTATGTCTGCAAAGAAAATCATATGATTTATAAATGCGAATCGTTTTTAAAGTTAGATCATGAAAATCGTATTGCGGAAATTAAAAGGTTGAAGCTATGCCTGAATTGCTTAAGACCTTTCCATATGTCGTGGAGATGTAAAGCAGTGAAATGTTTTAAGTGTCATAAGCCACACAATGTTCTATTACATTTGGAAGGTGACAGTGAAAAGCTGAATAAGGGAACTAGTGAGTCGTTACAGAAAGAACCTCAAATAGTACATTCAGCAATAATAGTCCAAGGTCTAGAAAAAACCGAAGATAATAGTGTAACTTTAAAAGCGGCCGTTAAGAATTCGCAAGTTTTATTGTCGACAGCGATGATAAAAATAAAAAACGGAAATAATACGATAGTATGTCGGGCGCTTTTAGATAGTGGCTCACAGAGTCATATTATTTCAGAAAATATGTGTAAAAGATTAAAATTAAAACCAGAAAAAATAAGCCATCTGATAAAGGGTATCGGTCAAACATTGTCCAACATTAAAGAGCAAGTTAATGTATCGATATTGTCTTTCTATGATGATTTTAGTTTAGATATAAAATGTTTAGTGTTGCCAAAAATAATGGACAAGTTACCATCAATTTCATTTAAAAAAGAAAATTTAAATATTCCACCTAACTTGAAGTTAGCGGATCCCACATTCAACAGTTCGGGACCAGTTGATATCCTGTTGGGTGCTAATGTCTTTTGGACAATCATGTGTACTGGCCAAGAACGACTTGGGCTTAACTTACCTGTCATGAAAAATACCCAATTAGGTTGGATAATTGCAGGTGATTTAAATTTGAAACCAAGTCCAAAAACATTCGTCAATTGTTTGACCTCAGATAACAATGAATCGTTGGCAAATAAGTTGGAAAAATTCTGGAATATCGAGGAAGTGGGATTACACAAACCACTGCTATCCATAGATGAACAATATTGCGAGACGGTGTTCAAAAATACAACGAAAAGAAATGCAGAGGGAAATTTTATTGTTGATATTCCTTTTAAGTTAGAGCTGAATAAGTTAGGAAAGTCGTATGAGCAAGCACTACGTCGATTTGAAATGTTAGAAAAAAAATTAATTAAAAACTCAGAATTAAAGGCAGATTATCTGGCATTTATGACAGAGTACGAAAACTTAGACCATATGCGATTAATTCAAAATCACGAAAATAAGCAAGTTGTGGATGGCTATTTTCTACCACACCATGCGGTGATAAAATTCGGAAGCCTAACTACAAAATGTCGTGTAGTATTTGATGCGTCGGCAAAAACCAGCAGCGGGCTTTCATTAAATGATGTACAACATGTAGGACCAACCCTACAACAAGACCTTTTCTCCATACTTCTTAGATTTTGAAAATATAAATACGTAATGACGGGAGATATCTCAAAAATGTACAGACAGATCCTCGTTAATCCAAAACAAATAAAATATCAACGCATATTATGGAGAAAGGACCCCAGCAAAAAGATAAAAATTTATGAAATCAATCGGGTGATTTATGGCAATGCATCGTCACCATATCTTGCCGTAAGATGTTTATTTCAATTAGCTTTAGAAAATGAACGCGAATTTCCAGTGACGAGTAACATAATAAAAAATGATTTTTATATGGATGATGTTTTAATGGGTGCTAATACAGAGGCGGAATTACTTGACATTCAATCCAAACTAGTAAAAATTTTACTGGACGGAGGTTTTGAATTACAAAAATTTTTATGCAACAGCAAAGAAATCTTAAAGCAATTTAAGGTTATAAATGACCTGGATCTTAGTATTCTCCAGATTGGGGAAAACGAGCAAACTAAAACACTCGGAGTATATTGGAACGCAAACAAAGATTTAATTGGGTTTCATCACAAAATTATTAAACTAAATAAGTTAACAAAAAGAACAATATTGTCGGTCATTTGTCAGGTTTTTGATCCGTTGGGTCTATTGGGTCCAATAATAATAGTTGCAAAATTAATTATGCAAGAATTGTGGCAGTTAAAATTAGAATGGGATGAAGAAATACCAAAGGATTTGGCAAAGAAATGGCTTAAATTTCAAACTGAATTGCCACAGATAACGGAGTTTGAAATTCCAAGACAAACTGTTTTGTCAGAATATATAAAATTAGAATTTCATGGGTTTTGTGATGCATCTGAGAGAGCATACGGTGCATGTTGCTATGTTCGCTGTTGTTTATCGGAAAACAGATTTATTTCAAACTTATTGTGCGCTAAATCGCGAGTGGCGCCATTAAAAAAACTGAGTATTCCTCGTTTAGAACCGAGGGGTAAATCTCACGGGAAGTCTGGTGTACAACTTGTGGGAAGTCTGAGGAAGTCCGGGAATTCCGGGGAAGTTTGGGAAGTCCGAATTAGTAGGAAGTCTGGTGTACACAATTTTTGACCGTGGTTTATCCCTCGATTATTTACCTATTTTGTGATAGTTGTATACTCCTGAGTCAATTTCACTTTAGTTACATTTTTGGGATAGCTGCTATTCGATATTATGCTAGCATATCAATAGCATCTGCTATTCAGATATCAGATATCCTAAAAATCTAACTAAAGTCAAATAAACTGAGGAGTATAAAACTATCGCAAAATTAAAAATTTTATTTTTTACGAATTAGAGTTTAGACTAATCAAAAACAAGCTAAAATTACAATTTTTTGAAAAACATACTTTAAGCGCCTCTTTACTACTCGGCGCCCCTAGGCAGCTGCTTAGTTTGCCTATTGGATAATCCGGCCCTGAATTTGTCACTGTTATTTTAAATGAATACTAAATTTGATGATCTGTAAATCTTTGCGAAGTTGGCATCCCATCTTCATCATTTTGATATAAAAAAATAGAGAATCGTTAGGTCTTGAAAGGTTACTCGGTTTTAACGTTAGGTCGCTTCTGGTTTTAAAAAAAATTATTACCTTTTTGAAAGATTTTGATATTGTTTCTTGAAAAGAAAAAAGTTTGATTTTTTGGAGACTGACGTTGATCCGGTTAACCGGACTTCAGTGGCTATTCTGAACTTCATAGTTTTAGTCTCTTTCTAGGACCACTTCCCAACTAGATCTGAGTCCTAAATTCTTCACTATTCGCCTGCTCGGCATTAACATGTATAATTAACGAAATGTTTTGTTAATTTTTATTTTGGGATATATTTAAATCTATCCTGTTGACGGCTTGACAATGTGATTTATTGAAAACTTAACGAATTAACCAACTTTCAAGCAATGAAAACCTACGGAGAAATAAAATTAGTTATTTGCTTAGATCTATATGATCTAAGCTTATTTGCAGTTTTTTACTTCAGAACGTGAAAAAACTTTTCTTACCTAACTGCAGTTCGTGCATTTAAAGAAAAATGCATTTTTTCACAATATCAAACTATTCACTGGCTACATCACTGGCACTGGAGAGAAAATTTTACTAACCTGACTTGCTGGCAAATCCATGAAGTAGGCCCTACCTATACAACAATAAAGAAAATTTTTTGGTAGTTATTATTGCAGATGAGAACGGTTTTCTTCACATTACCTTTATCACAGTAGTCCTTTTGCCTTATTCCTAGTGCCCAGGATAGCTTTTTCGTTGTTCCTTCCAATAAACATAAGTCACTCACAAACCCGAACACTTTCACATTTTGTTTCACTTAAGTATTAAAAAGGATTCTTCACGATAATTCGAACTCGAAACACCACACTCTCGTTGGCAGAAAACGGACCATTTTTCCGAATTTTCTCCATACGATTACTTTTAAGCTGAATACATGCACTATAGCGTTTTGCGAAATGCGATTTTTGTTTTGATTGGTTCAAATTTTACTAATCAAAACAAAAATCACATTCCGCAAATCGCTAGTGCGTGTATTCAGCTTAAAGCCTTACAAACGAATGACTGATATGAGTGCGTACGAGGCACCGCGTCATATAATTCGTATATAACTTTTTGCTTGTTTCCTGTTTGCTATTTTAATCGATTTTTGTCTATAAGTTTCTCACTCTTTCGTCATCGTGCAGTTTTGTAATAAAAAAAAGTTATATACGAATTATGACGCAGTGCCCCGTACGGACTCATATTAGTCATTCGTTTGTAAGGCCTTAAGCTGAATACACGAACTAGCGATATGCGGAATGCAATTTTTGTTTTGATTAGTAAAATTTGAACCATTTATTGAAATTTAACCAATCAAAACAAAAATGGCATTCTGCAAAACGCTAGTGCATGTATTCAACTTAAAAGTAATCGTATGGAGAAAATTCGGAAAAATGTTCCGATTTCCGCGAACGAGAGTGTGGTGTTTCGAGTTTCGAAAGCTTTCTTAATAATCGAGAACAGTTTTCTTTCTAATACTTAAGTGAAACAAAATGTGAAAGTCTTCGGGTTTGTGAGTGACTTATGTTTATTGGAAGGAACAACGAAGAAGCTATCCTGGCCACTAGGAATAAGGCTAAAGGATTACAGCGATAAAGGTAATTTGAAGAAACCGTTTTCATCTGCAATGATAACTAACAAAAATTTTTTTATTATTGTAGGTAGGGCTCACTCCATGGATTTATGAGAAACTCAGGTTAGAGAACGTTCATAAACTACGTGGTTTGGTCAAGGGGGGGAGGGGTTAGGTAGAAATAGATCCGGGAAGTCTGAGGAAGTCCGGGGAAGTTTGGGAAGTCCGAAGTAGTAGGAAGTCTGGTGTACACAATTTTTGACCGTGGTTTACCCCTCGTTTAGAACTATGTGGGGCAGTACTGTTAGCGAATTTAAGCGAGAAGGTTATAAGAGCTTTAGAAATAACATTCGACAAAAAATATTATTGGTCGGACTCGATGGTTACATTGGCGTGGATACAAGGTTCGCCAAATAGATGGAAAGTGTTTGTGGGCAATCGAGTAAGTGAAATACAAGCACTTACAGAAATTGAATGTTGGAAACACATACGCTCGGAAGAAAACCCCGCCGATTTATTGTCACGAGGTGTTTTGACTAATGAGTTAGTGGAACATAAGTTGTGGTGGCAAGGACCTAAATTTTTAGAAAGAGATAGGTCTGAATGGGAATTTGAAGATTGCGAGCACACAGGAGAAATTCCCGAACAAAAATTGATTGTGAATTTGACACAAACAATAGAAAATGAGATATTTCATGTCATACGCAGAATTTCATCATTAAATAAAATGCAACGCGTAGTGGCGTACGTATTACGTTTTATTACTAACGCAAGGTTAGAAAATAAAGAGTTACAAAAAAGGGGGGGACTTTAGAAACCCAAGAACTAATTGAATCACGCAATGCACTTATTAGACAAGCGCAAAAAGAGTCTTTTGCGGAAGAATTAAAGGACTTAAAAAATGATAAAGCGATTAATAAGCACAGCACTATTATAGCTCTTAATCCGTTTATACAAAACAATTTATTGCGGGTGGGGGGCCGATTAAGAAACGCAAAAATATCATTTGATAAAAGGTACCCAATCATTTTACCTAGAAGTCACATTTTAACTTGTTTAATTTTAAAAACGGAACATGAACGGTTGTTACACTGCGGATCGCAAACGTTGTTGTGCTCTATAAGAGAAACTTACTGGCCAATCGGAGGTCGTAGTGTTTGTAAACAAGTCATACAAAAGTGTTTAAATTGTTTCAAGGCAAAGCCTACAGAAACCACTTACTTAATGGGTGATCTACCTAAGACGAGAGTAAATAATTATTCCTCATTTTTAAATGTTGGCATCGATTATGGCGGGCCATTTGCTCTAAAGGACCGAAAAACGCGCGGGCCAAAAATATTAAAGGCATATATTTGCCTGTTTGTTTGTATGAGCACAAAGGCGTGCCATATTGAATTAGTATCGGAACTGACCACCGAAGCATTTTTGGCTGCATTAAATAGGTTTACGGCTCGACGGGGAAGACCGGCTAATATCTACTCAGATAATGGATCAAATTTTGTTGGAGCCAATAATGAGCTCTCCAAGTTATTTGAATTTGTCAATCAGAATTGTAATGTAATTAAGAATAGTTTAGCAAATGAATTTATAAATTAGCATTTCATACCTCCACGGTCCCCAACATTTGGTGGAATCTGGGAAGCGGGTATAAAAAGCGTAAAACACCATATAAAAAGAATTGTAAATTTTCCAATTGGTTTTGAAGACTTCAGCACATTATTAGTAAGAATTGAGGGTATTTTAAATTCCCGTCCCTTATGTCCCTTAACCGAAGATCCTGATGATCTCTCAGCCTTAACCCCGGCTCATTTTTTAATTGGAAGAACTCTGACAGCATTGCCAGAACAGTCTCTAATGGAAGTGCCAGAAAACCGCTTACGGCAATGGCAACGTATTAAGGCCATGGCGCAACATTATTGGACAAGGTGGAATAAAGAATATTTGGCAGAATTGCAGACCCGAGTGAAGTGGCGAACCAAAGCTTGTGATTTAATCAAGATTGGCGCGCTAGCATTAATAAAAAACGAGCATATACCAAGTATGCAGTGGCAGTTGGGAAGAATCGTTCGCGTGCATCCTGGAAGGGATAACGTTATTCGCGTAGTCGATATGAAAGTGCCTTAAGGTGAATTGACGCGCGCAGTCAACCAAATATGTATTTTACCTTTTGAATAATTGTAATTTTTTAGTTTAGTAATTGTTGTTTGTTTAATAATGTTATTAGTTTTTGAAAAACTGGGCGTTTTCAAGGCGCCCGGCATGTTTAGTCGAGCTTTATATATTTTATCTAGTTGCTTTGAAAAAGTAGAAAAAACAAATTGTATAGTATTGTATTGTATTAAAAATTCGAAATAAAAATAATTAATTTGACAGAAGAATTCCATATTTAAAAAGGAAATTAAGACAAAAACCTATTAAAATATATACAGTCCACTTTTAAGAAGGAAGGTACCTCGTACTTCAACAAGCACCACATAAAAGTAAACTAATTAACACGTTTAAGATGGATGAAAAAATGAATAAACAATGCAGGTACAAGATGCAGGGCGATGATAGTAAATGTGCAATATTGCATTTAGTTATAAACATTCAATGATTAGCTGTTTTAATTGTTTGATTTATTTAATAAAGATATAATGAGTTATCCAAACAATAAATGAATTAATGAAATTTTTATTAAAAGTATTCAATTCAATTAAATGAATTTACGAATGATGTATGTATCAAAGTCATTAAATCTTTAAATGTATTACCTAAAGAATTAATTAAAACATTTACTTTTATTCAATAATTCATTGAAAGCAAATCTTTCAAAATTAGAAGGAATTATTAAATGAATGAAAGATTATGATTTAATGAAATGGTTACTTTTTGTAAACAATTTAACAAAAGTTTAAATGATTCGACTAACAGAAATCATCTATTTTAAATTCGATATTTTTACTAAACTGATAATTTGAAACAGTGAAATACTGTAATAGAATTATATAAACTTTAAATGAATTATATAATTTCAACTCATTTAATTTAGATTAGATGAAAACTCGAATTTATTTCTTTCTGTGTACGCTAAGGCGCTGGCTACATAGAAAAGACGTAAGACGCAGATGGGGCGCAGACTATGCGCAGAATATGCCTCTTCCGCGTCTCTTTCATGCAAAATGTATAGAAACGTCGCGACGCAAAACATATAGAAAAGGCAGGGCCTGGACACGTCGCTTACTCGTCTTCTATATATTTTGTATGAAAGGGACGCGGAAAAGACATGTCCGTGCCCCGTCTTTTCTGTGTGTCCAGCGCCTAAGGTTTCTTTGTTTGAAGTGATACAAGTTAAGGACAGTTTAAACCGTTCATAAAATAATGTAAAAATGGAAGAAACCCACAATGTCAAATTTTTTTGCTACGCTACGTTATACTACGCTGTGCTATGCTGAACTATTGTATCTAAATTCTATTGTATTATATCAATTAATAATTAATTAAATAACAGAATAAGATATCTTACTAAAATTTATAATTTGTGACGTATGTTTTTGTCTTGTATAGTTTTATGAGTAACCTAGAGTATACATAGTATACTAGCAGACATCCTCTGATTAAATTTGTTAAATAGAAACAGTTGAACAAGTTTTAGTTAAACTGTTGGACCATAAATTTCAATACTTTTAGAAGGGTAGGTAATATATTAATACTTGACAGTTTAGAACATAATCAGCAAGTTTTCATACATACATATACTTGTTCATATTCCAAATTCATTGTTTCGTTTTATTTAAGCAATGATTTAGTTAAGAAACTAAAATTTCTGAAAGGTCAGCAACTTTGATAACTCTCAAAGCTAATTTGTATTGCTTTTGTATATTTATACTATATTATATAACAAATATATATCATAGAAGCATTAAGTTGAATTAATTCATTTTTAAACTGTACAAGAAACACATTTCAAAAATTAAATCAGTTTAAATAACGTAAGGTAACTCTTAACGATAAGTTTAGTGTGTTGCCGGTTAGCTGGCCAGGCAGTTAAGACAATCAATTCACAATAATTTCAAAAGTTTTTAAACTTTATTATAAGGGCAGGGAAGGTATAAAAACAAAGTATAAAATTTTGCAACTTTTTCGAAGACCGGAACATTGTTAAAAATGAAATAAATAATAATTTGCTGAATTCTTGCGAAAAAAAATTCCAAAATGTTAAATATATTATTTTATACCGCGTATCAAATTTGCAACCGATTTAACGGTACGGGACATTTTTTAAAATCAAAATTAATGTTTTATTTGATAAACTGACAAAAAAAATTCAAAAAGCTCTACAAACTTGAAAGATACATTAGAAAAATATACCTACCAAACGGTTGTATGTATATGTTACGGTCAATGATGTAAATCGGGCGTTGACGTCAATGCCCATTTATGTTGGCCATTAACGTCATTGTCCGGCCATTGACGTCAACGCCCGTTAGGGGTGGACAATGATGTAAATATTTTCATCTGATTGTAATATTTACAAGGATTGGATAAAAAGGATAAAAAGGATTGGACAATGATGATATATAGAATAAATACTATAAGGATA
The DNA here is from genome assembly GCA_947369205.1 of Cantharis rufa. Classification (NCBI taxonomy): domain Eukaryota; kingdom Metazoa; phylum Arthropoda; class Insecta; order Coleoptera; family Cantharidae; genus Cantharis; species Cantharis rufa. Next base: position 13,140,604 of record OX376309.1, on the reverse strand, counting down.
AGCAAGACAGTCAACTGGCAAGTGTGTTTAGTGTGTTAGGCAAGACACCTACGTGTGTTGCATAGATTGTATTATAATCATTTATTAAAATAAATAATAAAAATTAACAACAATTTTAAAAATAATTATAAATTAAAAAATAATTAAATTAAATTTTTTAAATTAATCATTTTTATTCTGGCACGAGAGTGATCCATGGCATTCCGAATTGCAAATTTGTTTTGTCCCCTTAAAACACTGCTTTGAGCTGCAGCTCGTCTAAGAGTAATCTCGTTTTCTTTTGTAGTATCACTAATGTTTTCCAACAAAATTAACTTTTCTCTTAATAACTCTCCTTAATAATCTCTTATCTCTAATCTCTTAATAACTAGTACTAATTGCAAAAGCGCATTAAATATGTACATTACATTCTGATGGAATAGAAAATCAAACCGCCAACTAAAATGATAACAGTTTTGCCACAAATCATGATTTGTGAATGCATTCATGGATTGCATTAATGCATCAGAATAGATGTTCTCAAAATTTGCAACCAAAATTCAAAACTTTTGTAATTATTCTGAGACCACATTACTCGAAAAAATGACCACGAATTAAAAAAATTATAAATAAACATGTCCCGGTCAACGTAGAAGGTTGCAAATCTATACAACTATTCGGAATATTTTTCCGATGTATCTGTCAAATTTGAAAAACTTTTGGAATTTATTTATTTTAGTTTATTTAAGAAAAACATTAATTTTTAATTTATAGAAATGTTCGATACCCTTAAATTGGTTGAAAATTTGATACGCAATATGAAATAACATATTAATACTACTCCAAGTTTGCAAAACTTTTTGAATTTTTTTCACAAGCATACAGCAAAATTCAATGTAATTGCAATTTTAGCAATGTTCCGGTCTTCGGAAAAGGTTGCAAAATGAGATTTATTGCTTTTTCAATGTACCATCATTCCTTTGACCGAAGTTTGAAAACTTTTGGAATTATTATTAATTTTTAATGTTTATAATGACTGGCCTAAAGAAGCAGGCTGAAGCTTTGGAATGGCAAGCCAAAATTAAGAAAATGGAAAAACTTCTAACAGTTTCAGCAATATTAGCCAAAAACTTGAAGTTTTTAAACTGAGTCGGTCTACAATATTTTAAATGTTGTAATTTTAATTAAAAAAATGTCAATATTTGACAATGAAAGTCTGAATAAGCAAGCTTTGCATCCAAATGTCTTATCATAAACTACATTGTCGGAGATTTATGCCACCAGTGGCAATGTATAAAATATTGTGCACTCTTTTTTACTTAAAAAAGATTGGAAATTACTTTCTAACGGGAATCACTGGGAAAACCTAGAAAATTAAAAAAATATCTTTGGATATTCCAAGAAATCTTAAGAATACTATAGATGAGGTTTTTTAATTTTTGCTCTTTCTACTTTTTGAAAAGAAATCTTAAGACAATTCAGGAAACGATTCAAGTAAATCTTGTAAATTTCGTAAAAGAAAATCCGACGTACAAAAATTGTAGTTGCAATTCGCTTCGCATAATGTTTCATTATAAAAGAAATTACAGCCAAAGAACATCGAGTGATTACTTTTGACCCACCTTGTATATGTAGTTAAAATTAATTTCCCACGATTATAGAAAGTTACTACAATATGTGTTTTAAACTTTAAATTGCAATGTAATGTGTTACAATTTCGAAGAATATCTGAAAATTCCATTATGTTATTAAGGACCCACTTCTTACACTATACAGTAAGGAGGTATTTTATTTCTTCTTATGAATTCTTAAAACATGGCTTTATAATTATTATTATTATGTAGTTGGTATAGTACAAAATAAGTTAATGGGAAAAAAGTGGGGTTTAAGGGCCATTTTACCTAACTTTAACTTAGATGAACTTAGATTAACTTAGTTTTTTGGTAAATAGAACGCACCAATTGTCTGTAGGATGTACATATTATGTCATTGAGATTGAATTCAGCATCAAATGAGTAAAACTTGGTTCAATGTTTACATTTTTACACAAACTTTTCTTCAAGAAAAGACTCGCGGCATACGATTTGTCAACCAAGTGCAACCACAATATATAATATATATTATATATATATAGGGTGCTAAAACCCATATATATTCAGAATAATATATAGGTGCCACTTGATCATATTATATATAAAAAAATTTGGGTGCGTAAACGTTATTTTAGTTATTGGTGCCACATAGTAGTTTTTCGCGTATACATATATAGAAGGTAAAAATCTTTCGGCTGCTTTTTAACAAACTTCTAGCCGTCCAATCAAGCTGAAATTTTAAACGTCGACTTTTAGCTCTAGACATTTTAATCTATCAAATTTTGAAACCGATCCGATCATTCGCCGCAAAATTAGCACAGTTTCTGTGCAAGTTTTGAAACAGATCTATCCACTACGAAATCAAGTAAACATAATATGTCAAATTAAAAATTTAATTCAAGTGTCAAGTTATTGAAGTATCAGGCTAACACATTTGCTATTTAAAGAATCTTATTATGAAAAAAGGTATTAAAATTAAGAAATTATTCTTTAATAGCTCGAAAAATGGAATCCAATGTAATATATTTAAAATTAAAAAAATATGTGAGTTTTGAAATCGATTTTAAAAAACAGTAGAATATAGATAAGAAACTTTAGAAAAACATGCAGTGATTTAAGAAAAAGTATGCTGTATAATATAATTTTATCAATTACACATTAAACTACTATAGTTGCTATAAAACTTAAAAAGCACAAAATAAAAAAAAAAGAAATTAAAAACAAGTTTATAAAAAAAACAGCTTTATATTATGAAGACCAATGAAAATACATTCTTCTATGTGTGCTCTTGCTTGGAAATGGTTAGAGTACCTATAAGTTTTTTGTAACATAATTTTCTTTTCAAACTTTAAAGCTTTGGTGGTGCCTTTCATATTACATACTTCTCTATAAGTAAGAAAAATGCATAGTAGATGTCGATCTCAACGAAAGTTAGACCAACACGAATTTCCAACAGCCAAAGCTGCTATGAATATGGGTCAAGATCTTCTCAATTTTATCACAAACAATATAATACGAAAAGCACCACCAAAGCTTTAAAGTTTGAAAAGAAAATTATGTTACAAAAAACTTATAGGTACTCTAACCATTTCCAAGCAAGAGCACACATAGAAGAATGTATTTTCATTGGTCTTCATAATATAAAGCTGTTTTTTTATAAACTTGTTTTTAATTTCTTTTTTTTTTATATTAAGCTTTGGAAGAGATTTACATTTCTAAATGAAAATGTGTTTTTTTTTCATAAAAAACACGTGTTTTTTACGGTGGATCCGTGCATTGCCATAGTTGTCTTTGTCAAATTCGACTCTGCGCTACCCTACCCTCCGGGCGCTTCGAGCCGTTTTGACAAAGACTAATCTAATTAAAAATATCCCTGAAAACCGAAAGAACTCGCCAAAGGTGAAACTCGAAAAAGATGAAAATCATTTATTTTTATTTATTTTTTTTATTTATCGGTGTATTGTTATTTAATTGAGCCGTACTTAAATTTAAGGTACCTAATGTAGTATTTTAAAGTAACCCGGCAAGTATACACGTAATAATTTGAAAATAATAATTTGGCCCGGCGGCGAGTTGTCCCATCCCCATCCAGAAGACCCTTATTGTGAGCACGTTTCATGTAACATGATGCATATTAATTTTTGTAAGCACGTAGCGACTCGCAGTGAAGATAGATTAATTAAATACTTAAAGTAATTAAGAGTAACATGATATATTTGTAATTTCGAAGACACGTTTTGTTATATTTATATCAAGAGTAATATTATATGTTTACTGCTTTCAAGTCACCTTTTGGTTTTTATTTCATTATCTCCATATCCGAAAACTCTCTTATATGAAAATGAAAGAAAACGGGTCCCGTTCACTTCGGTTAGTAGAGATTCTACTGTATTATATACACAATAAAACTTCGTATTTTGGTTCCTTTCAATAAGATGCATAAATACCAAAAACCTACTGTCTATGTTACAACAAACAAAACATGTAATCCCATACAAATCAGGTCTCTGACAGGAAGACACAATCAGGACCCAAATCAGTGTCGGCATGTAGAAAATTTTCTACGTAAACGATGATTTTGTGGGGTAACGTAAACTTCGTTAGTAAAAATGTAAACTCCGCTCCTAGAAAAAAAACAGGTTTGAAAATAGGATCTGAACGAAGATATATAGGTCTATTCTATAGGTTCAAGTAGGTTTAGGTTACTTTTTTAGCAAAACCGTTGTTAAAAGGAATCCGTCACCAAAAGGAAGATCCGTGCAAAGACATGAGTCTGTTCTATACAGACCTATTCTATACAGGTTAAAGTAAGTTTAAGTTATTTTTCTAGCAAAGCCGTCGTTAAAAAAGAGTACCGTGCGCAGACATAAGTCTGTTCTGTAGGATCTGGGAAAAGGGAGACTCGGTAAAAAATTCGAAAAATCTCCCATAAAAGTAATACTGTTTTTATTAAAATTTTTACAATCTTCTTTAAGTCACTGTCACTCAGAAGCGGTGCAAGAAAATAGAGAAATATAAATAAACAAAAACGAAAGAAATGAAATTTGCAGCAAAAAATATCTAATAGGTTTTGTGATAAAATTGATTTTTATATAACAAAAACACGTTTTCAAAAATTACAATTTACATTACTACAATAAATTATGCATTTACCTGTGAATATTTGTTTAGTTTACAGTCAACCCTCCTATAACGCAGTTAATTTATACCGCATTATTTGAAAACCATATAATAAAAAACCCGGAATTAGCATTACAAATAGGATGATTAACTAAACAAAAATCATCTGCAATCATCTGATGCTTATGTAATTTAAATAATAAGTATTAGTTTTCACAAAAGTGAAAAAAATATATGTATGTATTAAATATGCTTTTTTCCAGTTACTGAATTTTCAAAGTCCGATTCATAACAAAAGAAAATATTCAATATAATATGTAAATGGAAAATTAAATCAAAAGATAATTTGTTGACATGCGAACGGTATCCAACTTATTTTTTGCTTTCTTCGTAATTTAAATCTTTATGAAATTAATCAATTATAAGTTTTCAATCTATACTTAAACTTTTCTCTCAAATCTCCAATTTCAATCTTCTCACTAATCAAAATTTATTAATTTAATTTCATCCAAATTTATCTTTGAAATTTCAAAATCAAACATTTTTCTCTTCGATAAATGTATGGGACAATAAATGTAAATCTTGCAAAGTACTGCCCTGTCTGTTATATTGTCTATCCTTTTATAAGACAGTCGATAACAATTACGCCATCAAAATTCCAAAATACAGTAGCCACAACCATCCCAACCGAAGTAACCACGTTTGTTGTTTTTGGAGCGCTAGACCCAGTTTCTATCCATTCTTTGAACTGTTTTTTATGTCATGTGTTTCATGCTTCAACTACTGTAACGAAACGACGCAAAAAATACTTTGTATTCCATTTAAACATATCTAAACAATGCTTTGAAGTGGTTGCATGTGGTCGTTTTTGATCGATTAATGAGTAAATGTGGCACCCATTGCGTGGATAACTTTTTCATATGTAAATGCTCTTGTAAAATATTGTCCACACGTTTTCTTGAGATGGTAACAGCATCAGCTACGTCATGCAATTTTCCTTTGCTGCCGAACAATACGATATCATACATTTTTTAATCATTTCTTCTGCAACTAGTACCTCATTTGGATAACCTGGATGTTCTTCGATCTTCGTCAATAACACTCGTTCGACTACGCTTAAATTCATTTGACCAACATTGAATTGTTGTCATTCAAGGTGAAAGATCCCCATAATCAGCATCTTTGAAATATTCACATTTTCCCATCCAGAAACTAATAACCGATCCATATTGTATTCTTTCCATAGTTAAAAAATTTAACAAGTTGTCACTTCAAACTACTGTAGCAGTAGCAAAAAAACTATTCGACAAATGGTAACGAAATTTTGACCGTCTCTTATCAAACACGAGTACTTAAAAAAAAACTAAATAATTTTCATTTTTAAAATTAATTTTTTCAGTGTAACGATTTTAAAGCAAATTAAAACACAACCTAATTTTTAAATACCTATGTACATATTTATATATGATGGGATATATTTTTGCCAATGAAAAAAGGGGCTTTACTTAAGTCAAGAAGTTATTCCTCAGTAATCGTAAAACGACGTCTTTTATTACTGGCTTACTCGAAATTTACACGTTTACTTCACTCACTTTTCAAAATTCATATGACCAAAGTCTTAAGTGGACTCTATTAATAGGATATGGACAATTAATTTATTATAGTCATTATGGTGCAATTTTCCAGAACATTAGAAATATTTTTTAAATAGTCGCAAGTTTTCCATAATCTTGACGTAAATGATACAAAACATTAAGTTTACTCATTTGCATATCGCCTGAACTAAAATTTAGATTATGGGATTCCCCGAATCTTGATGTTTTGGCGTGTACTTAGATATTATAGAAACAGCTTGGTAAACTATATTTGATTGCAGAGTAATTATGCTTAGCGATTTTCTATTAAATCTACCTTGGGAAAACTATGAGATTACCCTGAACAAGAGCACAAACTTAATTAATTCGAAAGTTTTTTTTAAAACAGCCATCAGCAAACGTCAACCGAGTTTTGGAATTACTTTCCATGTGATTATACTGAGAACAAATGTACTTTGCTGTATAAAATTTTTTAGTGCATTCATTAAATTACTTATACTGAGGGCAGGTACCAATAAAAATGTTGAAGATAGATGCTGAGCCATTTCCAAGAAATTTAGGGTAAAATTTGTTGTTTTCTAGCTAGCACCTGTGACTTTCGTTATGGGTTCAAATGTTCAAAATTCATACTGCACAGCACAAATATCGCTAAACAATTTTGTAGAAAATTAAATTTACTATAAAATATGTTTATATAGGAAAAAATTTTAATGAAGAATAAAAAATAAAAATTACAAGAGATATGAGCAGTAGTAACAACTTTACCCGAAACTTTTGACAAACATCTACATATACTTTGAAGTTATTCTGCTCCTGTTCTCATTAAAATCACAAAACTTGGTTCTACTGATGTCTCAGCAGCTTCAATTAGAAAAGTTTTGACAATTTTCATTCTACGTACTATATTTTTAAGACAAAAAACTACAGCTTTTCTAGTATGGCATCAGAACAACTTGTGTCCCAATTATATCCATGTTAAATTATTATTTTTGTTCCTTGATCCTACCATTGTGTGGGAATGTACATCAGATAACTTGATCTGATAACCCCGGATTTACATTTTTAAATTAATTATGATTTGTCTATCGAAGTTAATTTATATTATTTATTTAAAAATGTACAATACTTCGTTTTATATTTTTTCTTTTATTAGTTAGACGACATGTTTCGAATATAGATATTCATCATCAGGAAGTCAAAATTAAAATATTTGAAAATTATTATAAATTTGAAAATTTATAAAATTGATGATGAATATCTATATTCGAAACATGTCGTCTAACTAATAAAAGAAAAAATATAAAAAAAGGAAGTATTGTACATTTTTAAATGTTTAATTTTCTATTTCAGAGAAAGATCGAGTAATACAATCTGTTGTACAAACTTGCACAATTCAAAAAAAATTGTAATCATTCATATTATTTAAATTGTAAAACCCTACATAAAGAAATCACGAATTCACTTACTAAAAATCTTTCAATTTTAGATTACATCGAGAATTTTAAAACAAAAGCACAATTAAATTAAAAATTGAAAATTTTTTTCCATATAAAATACGATTTGTTAACTTTTGGTTAAAATAGTTCTGCTAATATCTATCGATTACATTATTCAAATTTATTGCCATACCATGAGAAGACTATGGGTCTAGTAAAACGAGATTTACATTTAAAATTAAAAAATAGTTACATAATAATTTTAATAGAAAAGAAAATATACAAGATCTGGAAAATTGTTAAGTTTGTTTTTCTAACAATTTAAAATAGAAGTGTAGGAATAAAATTATGGGAATAATAAAAATTATTAGCAACATATATATTTCAAAACACCAGAAAAATTGGAAGTGTTTAACATTGTTCCATTTTTATATTTTAAATTATTTCATCAATATGTTTAGAAAAAATAAGTAAAATAATAAAAATTGTAAAAATAACAGTTGTAAACGAAATTACTTACAGACATTGCATGTAAAGAATTTTAATTATACTTAGCGCTGATACATTAACATACATTTATATTAAAAAACAACAAGATTAATTTTTACAACTTTTTCGTAATGGTTTAACGCGAAGAATATTTTCAACTGACACATATGTACATACATATATGTGAACTTGAAAGAAAAGGTATCCAGCGAATTAGAAAATATATGTCTATAATATATATAATATATATATTCTTCAACTATAATTAATGCAATTGCATTAAAATTTAAGAAGCGATAGTTTTATTGAGAAATAATGTGCTTTATTTGGTACCATCATTTGTGCCAAGACGGGTAAGAAAGGAGTGCAATGCTCTCCATATACATACAAAAAGCAGGATCAAATATATCACAATTCCAAATTGAGATAGTAGTATCCAAACTAAAAGAAAACATTTACATAAAAATTACGTTATCATAATTCACACAATTCGTTAAGAAACGAAAAATTAATCACCAAAGATACAATTGAGATTTTCTTAGCATTAATTAATAATTAGGTAGGTACTCTCAATTACATCTTAATTAATTACAGATTTGAGAGTAAGCACATTATTAAAAACAAGATGTACTATAACAGACAATGGAGCAACCACATGGACATTTAACAAATACCTGAATGGCAATTTAGCACCAGATAGTCCAAATGAATGCTTCAATGCTTACTCCATAACTACCACATTAAAATCCTGGATATGCATTGGAGGCCACTACATCCTCTCAATTAAAACTTAAATCTATAGGAATATAAAACACCCTAAAATGTTGTGGTCAAAGTATTGTCCAATTTGATAAATCTTAAGACTCAAAAATATTAACACGCCACTTACTCACATTATCTATTTACCTATGTTACACCAATTGATCCGGCAGTAGTCTTAAAATATAATTTTAAATTAAAATAAAAATTTTAATATGAAGAAAATTTAATAAGAAATTGGATATCAAGAATTTAAACTAACATATATTGTAAAATAGAATTACAAATACAAATATGATTAAATATTAAATAAAATTTATGCGCAGTTTTACTTTTACCTCACAAATATGAGGCTTCAGTTTCTGCACTTGCCATCATACCTATACACTTGTTCATACAACAAAAGTCTCAAATTAATAACTTTTTTTAGTTTCTTTTTCTTACAGAAGTGTACAAAGTGATTTCTTTTTCTGCTTTTGCTTCTTTTCTGGTGATTTTTTGTTTATTTGTCGCACTAAGTCATAAAATATCTGAAATTAAAATTCAAAATTAATCATATTAGAATACAATAAAATTTTAGATTCAAATCAAGATAAAATAAAATTACAAATTAACAAGCTAAGTAAATGATTCAAAATAATTAATCGACAATCTATTTAGTTTACAAATATTATTATTAAACAGAAGCTAACTATAAAGTAACAAATTTTAATTAAATGGAATTGATTCAGGCAATCGCTCACTTGTATATGGAAAACGACTAGCCAATATTAATTAAGTTAATATTAAAGGTCGTTTCTCACCTATCAGCATAGCACAGGAACGGCGACTGATCATTACCAGCAAATATGATATCTTATGTGTATTTCAATGTATTGTAAGTGCACTTATCCAACAGCATCAGCACATCACCTGCACGGCACCTCAATGTTCCATTTAAATACACATAAGAAATAAAATTTGCTTGTGCTAATCAGTCACTGTGCTGATAGGTGTGTAAAGACCTTAGAGGTTATAACTTGGAATACCTGTTTCCATGTATCACAAATTACAAAAATTTGAAGTAGTTAGTTTCAAGGTAGGAACTTAAAGTTATTAATTTATATGTAGTTGTTTAAAAAATAATTGTAATTATGTATAACTCAATTTTTGTCACCTGTACAGTACAGGTAAGATTTTATAATTCCTTGTCGGATGGGAATGTGTTAGTTAATTGGGTTAACTGGATTGGCTTAGCTTGATAATTTATTGCAATATAATATTTATATATTTTAAAATGAAAACAGTTTATCAACAGTATTATTAGTTAATTAAAAGATAACATGTAATTTTGACATATAGTCAATATAACATATAGACATATAATTTGGGTGATATCTCTCTAATCAACAATAAGTGATGCAAGTTAACAGATAGTTACTCTTATAAATCTAGCAGTTTCGTTGTGACCCGTAAAATCCAACAAGGCAGTATTATTGATCGGATATTGTTTGTCATTTATGGAAAAGACGTCGAGCATATAATTAATTATACATACAAAAAACTCGGAATCTTTCCTGATAATACTTGCCTCATAAAGAGAGACTGTTTCCATGTGATTACATTGAAAAATCTGTCTTATGTTCAGCTACTTTTAAACCACTTAGAAAATTGAATTTTACAATTTTCAAATTACAATAATTGTAATATAAAATTGATATAAAATTGTACAAGGATATTATTATGTGTTTATAATGTGATTTATAAGATTTACTATTTGAACGGATCGATAACATTGAAACGTTCATTGATCTAGTGATTATTACGATTAACTGCTTGACTAACACGTTAAGCCATTGGTCCCCCAAGTTAACGTTTGCCATTATTAACAATAAATCAGGGTTGCAAGACCTAAAATAATTTAATTACAAATCAAATTAGGTAATATGATAGTCGATTGAAAAAGAATCCATAGATCAACAAAATCAAAAGCTAAATAGAGGTAGTACCTCATAGAAATGTCATTTGGTGTGGAACGTCAACTTAAGTTATAATGCTTTTCTTGGCAAGGTAAAAAGGTGAACAAGTATTGCCCTCATGTAGTAGAATAACCAAGACCTGCTAGTTATGAATTTAACATAAATAAATGTAAATCGCCCAACTTGGCTTAGCCTAATCGGAGAGTTTTAAGATCGAGGTATAATAGATGGTAAAAGCGCAGTGTTAGACACATTGCATTCAAAATATATCTAATAGCAAGAAAATATATCTAAAAATTGTTTCTTTATTTCCTACAAATTTTTTTTCAAGGTAATCAATTACAGAGATGTTGTTTCATTCTATAAAATTTATAAAAGCTTGTTAATTTTTTTATAAAACTGTTGTGAACAGTCGGAATGTAATTTTAAACCAAAATGCTTGAACAACTAAAAAATCGCTAAACAAAACATTTTCTTTCGGTCAACATTTTTCACATGTTTTTCGGATTGAAAATCTAATCAATGTGGTAGGGTAGCAAAAGTATAAGAAAAGAGTGGATTCATAAGTGGAACAGCACCAAGAAAACAGATATAAAATTAATAAAAGAAAATTCAATTTCAAAACAATAAAAAGGATAATTAATAAAATTATAATTTTAATTAGAAAAACCCTTTAAAATAGTATCATAACAAAAGCAATAAGCTTTTCCAACATATTACAAGGCAAATTGAATAATTTGCAGAATTTTATAGACAATCTGGATGAATCACAGAAAACAAGTGCGTTGAACTCAAAAATGTATAAAAACTGCGTCATTCCCAACAGGTTTCTACTGATCTATTTTTACTAATAACACCAATCTTTATTATTATAGAAAATGTTGTCTTGAATTTTTTTGTACAAACAATCCATAATTAAAAAGTGCGATCATCGATAATTTAATTTCCCAAGGTAGGCTTCCAAATTATAATTTACCCCTTTTTATTTTATTTGGTTTTAAGTAAAAGCAAATTTATTTTACTGCAAGTACAAATGCATACAAATTTTAATCAGAAAACAATTTAGAAATATTCCAGAATTTCTTAAGAAATAGAATGAAGATGTTAAAACAATAGCTTTGAAACAATTGTTTCACCAAGTAATTATAATTGAGAAAACTTCATACACAAAACAAATTTTAAAATGGAAGTTTGCAAATTAAATAAAATAACGGAATATCATTCTGGAAAGTACATACAGTGGAATTTCAACATAAACGTAGATTTCAACAAAATTCTCGATTTTATAAACTTTTAGAAGAACATTTACTTTTATAAAAAAGTTAGGTTCAATTTTTTACAGAACCAAATATGCATTTGAAAACAATAAACGAATTTAATCTCAAAGTTATTTCATAACAATCAAAATAAGATAGCAAAGAATGCAGACAATTCAAAATTATCTACTTTTTTGTTTTATTACAGACCACATAGATACCTGCTTTCTTATTAAGTACTTAATTATATTAATTTTGGAGTTTTATTTGCCAATTAACCATATATATTCAACTATCACTATTTTAGTGTTCATTTCCATTTAATAAAAATTAAATTTAACAAATTTTTTTTCCAGGCCATGGTACTTTGTTATATAAAAATTCCACTATATTTTAAAAATCCTGTGAGGATAATGTTTTAAGAACTTCCATGCAAGCATGACCTCAGGATTTGCTGATGAAACTGATTCATTAAAATTAATAAAATACCACTAAATAGTAATATACTTACATCGTTAACATTTATTTTAGCTTTGGCAGAGGTCTCCATGAAGGCACAGTTGAACTGGCGTGATAAACTGATTCCTTGATCTTTACCTACAACTCTTTCTTCTTCTAAATCACATTTGTTTCCAACTAACACCATTGGTACATCATCAGTATCCTTAAAAGAAAAACAGTTAGAATATGTTTCTTACGAAGTACTAAATTACTAATAAGAAAATAAAAACATTTATATGCTCAACAAAGAATAAATAGTAAATATTTCGTTGCTATAATTTCCAATAGATATCAGATCTATGTCTGGGTTAATTCCAATAATTGTCTTCTGTTAGACAAATTATATCTATCATAATTTTTACGAGAGTTTGTGTATAAACAAACCACTAAAGTTTTCCCCAGTAATTCTTAAAACAGTGCTCAGAGATAAAAATAAAACTCCACGCAATAATAATTGCAAAAAAATTATATGCAAATACATTTTTGCATTCCCCTGTATATGGTGCCACTTTTTATCTAATTTTTGGCTAAGTAATCGAACACTTTTTGAGTACTTCACCTAAAAGTTTTTGAAACAAACCATTAATTATTTCCCACGTTTCGTGATTAAACCAAATTTTCTGACATTTCTAGAATTTTCCTGCTTTAAACACATTATTTATATAACAAAAATAAATATTTACTGAATATACCGGATTTCGGTTATTAGGGACCAAATTAGTTGATCCCTTGAGGTACATTATAGCCGGATGTCATTGTACATTTAAGATTTGAACAGATTGCGCCGTTGTTTCATTCTTCTCTACTGTCAGTAGTAAGCATCTTATACTATTATATCTACTGACACAGGACTTAAGTTTCAGTATAGAAAATTGTCAAATTTTTTTAGGTATACAAGTTGTTATAACACGCACCAAACTTTTTCAACAATATTGTTAACAAGTCCATGAAGTATAACTTGATAATTGTTAACCAAGCTGGCCAATGATGGACCTGCTTGTAGACACATCGATGACAAGCTAAAGTTGTAAGCAATATTTTCAAATATCCTCGACTTATTGACAATTTTAGTGTAAAAACTTGTTGCGTGTAATACAGGTCTAATGCTGGTAACATATATGGCACAGAGAGAAAAGGTAAACCTATATAGCAGCGGTGGCAAACCTATGGCATGCGTGCCTGAGATGGTACGTATGAGAATTTCAATGGCACGCAAACGATTTATAAGTGACATCATTTTATACATGCCACAAACTAGCAATGGCAATTTTATCAATTTTTTCTTCTATATATCCTTGTGAATCATTATTTTAGGAAATGAATTTTATAAAAAATAGTTATAGAAATAGAATGACTGATGATTCTAGTTCGACGTATGTTTTGCAGTAAATGTAACGGTATACAGTTTGCAGAGGTTCGAATGTTTCACACCAATTTTGGAAAAGTATCAATCCTTGCCATAGTATCTACCCTCCCTAGTTTCTTCTAATTATTTATAGCCTTTTGGACCCTTGTACAGGAGATTACAATGAGCCCCTTTAATAAATAAAAAAACTTTGATTACCTTATTTTAGGTTTTTTATTAATGAACTAGTTGGAAAGCCCGTCCGGACGGGCATCTAGACCCGATTGGTTGAAAACTCGCTTGATGTGCAGCTCGTTCCAGGAGGAGTACCAACGGTGGTTTAATATATTTTTTGGTTAGTAAAAACATTTGACCAATCAGTGTTTCCTTTTCTCCAAAAAATGACACGCTGGAGCAGCAGCGTGCTGGGATTTCATGTATTAAGATTTTAATTTAAAATATTACAAATAAAATAATTAACATGCCAAGTTGAAAAACTGTTTTCATTTCCAGGTTAAGATCATTGCAAAGTATGCTTTTTAAACAAGATTCAAAAAAGTTGAAGGCAGAAAATTCATAGTAAGTTAAAACTTTGCAACGGAGAGAAAATTTATTATTATGCTGTCAGAGGTTCTCGAGACTTAATAATTCAGATCAATTTAAAAACCTAAAATTTAATACAAATGTACCTTATCATATCCCATACATTTAAACAAATATACCAAGTTATGTTCAAGAATTCCGAAAAATGATAGGCGTGACTAGATTATGAAAGGAGTCAAATATTCAGAAATACAAGCAAGGTTATGCTATCTGATAAGACTGATAAATCATATGAAAACAAGAAAAACCCCGCCCAAAAATCTGTTTTCCCTAAGATACCGCAATTCCGCATAGGAAAGACAAGGAAAATTCAAAAAGGGATATGTTTAATAATAGCAAAAGTTATATTAGGGATCTAAAGCAATCAATCACTTCTCTAATGATATCTTAAATTTCAAAGTAATTAGTTGAGCCAAATTTACAGATTTATTTTTTTGTAAAATTTTATATTTTAATTAAAAATGTGTAATTTTAGCTGAACAAATTACTTTTAAATTTAAGATACTGTTAGAGAAATGATTATGTTAGACTTTTTTGCCATTATTAAATAATGTATCCCTTTTGGAACATTGCCTTTCTGAGATGTGGCTGTTATGCTGACTGCAAATGACACGTAATGCACTTGAGTTGCACAAGGCGGCTGCCGTGCTTAGACATTTAAAGCAGTCCCAAACTGTTAATCGTGATCTCACGTTGTCCATATTCGATCAGCCTCTTGCAAAAAGTGTGTTTACAAAAAATGTAGGTCAGCCTGGTGAAGAAGTGGTTTAATTTCAGTTCGCAGTGTTAGAACAGAATAGGTAAACGAGTTAAATTGGCAGTGTCGATCTATTTGTAAATACAATTTCGTTGCATTTCAGTTACACTCTATAAGCAGTTTCTAAACTCTTGAATTTTATACCTCCATTCGACACTGCCAAGAAAAAAAGGCAATTTTTGCTTTTTGTACAATTCAATAAAATGTCGTTTGCTAAGTTTCATTCCTTATAATTTTACAAACCCGGGTGTAATGACACAACCACCACACGCACATAAGCTATTACTTGTTTAAAACAGGTGCAGTAAAACTAGGTTAAATTTTATATTAAAATTCAGCTATTCTGGCTTTGCAGTATCGCATTAGACAACTCTTAACCGAAACACCTGTGTAGTGTCCTCTTGTTTCCTGTAAATTTAAAGAAACTTTCCTGCATTGACTCCCTACTATGAAGGGAAAGTATTATAAAAAAAAATTTGCAAATGTATAACCTTCCAATTAAACTTTTATCACAGCATGGCAAGCATTAGATTTTAGTTCAAATCCATTCATCAATTTACTTCAAATGGTAATTAATCAGAAGCTTTGTTTATCCTAAATGAAATGCTATTCACACAGCACCAAAAGTCATAATGTGTTGTTACATCAGGGTTTTTTAACCAAAGCAGTTTTACTACGAAGACCACGATAAAAACGAAAAGCAGTTACCCCATAAAAAAAACACTGTGGGTTTAATCACCTTACACACTTTAGCAAGGTTCGATTGATTGTCGTAAATTTAAAATTAAGATTATTTAAATAAAATTAAAAGTTCACCTTGACTCTTAAAATTTGTTCTCTGAGATCCTGTAGATCGTTAAACGTTGATTGTGCTGTTATGGAATATACCAGTACAAAACCTTGGCCATTTTTCATGTACAGATCTCGCATGGCAGTGAATTGTTCCTAAAAGAGAAGGTTACGTAAAGGTAAGCAAAAGTGATCGGAGTAAAACTTACGGTTCCTGCGGTATCTAATATTTCGAGCATACATTGTTGACCATCGACTTCTACTTGTTTCCTATAACTGTCTTCTATTGTTGGATCGTATTTTTCTACAAAAATTCCTTGCACAAATTGTACGGTAAGAGCTGACTTTCCAACACCACCGGAACCCAAAACTACTATTTTATATTCTCGCATTTTGTATATTTAATTAGACTCTACAAAATAATACAAATAGTTAAAAGAGTTTAGTGTAAAAACGTTTAGTTTTAGGATAATGTAATCATGGTGATAAAAAAGTGACCACAACCAACAGGAAGAAGGTAAATTTATAACAATTGAAAGAAAATTTAAAAATAGCAGTAAAGCTGTGGGATGACTAAGGAGTTTTTCAGAAAATGTTCATGTGTAGGTAGTTTACATGAGGATTGGGGAGGTAGATGAGATATGGTTTGCGATTTGAGGTTGCTGTTAGGGCGAGAGAATGAAAGAGTGAAGAGTAAAAAAGTATAAATATGGAAAAACGTGCTGGGTATTTAAATGTTGACATCATTTTTTTAATGAAACATTAAAAGCATTAGTAATCCACTGCTAATAGATGAAAAGCTGGATGAATCATAACACAAAAGTAGGTAGTTTAAAATGTAACCGCGTTAATAACAATGTTTAAATACCGCTTTAACTTATTTAATGTGAACGAATATTAAAAAATAAAAGCGAAAACCTAATGCCCTTCTGCAAACAATCACCAGGAAGTTTATTTATAAATTATACGTACGTCGCGAACTATCCACCTCCTGGGGTTGACAGTTGTACAAAATCTTGAAGAGGATATGAAAAGGTCCACCTCACGAAATTTTAAGTTGACCGTCAAAGCGAGTTCATTAAACACTTTAAATTAACACTGTCATGGCTCAACGCTTGAACAAACACCCATTTGAAAATTCACCGACTAGTTCACTATGTTTTTTATAATATTTTCGTACTCATTTAGCACAACTCTTTGGATGAAATTTATAGATAAATATCGTAACTTACCGTCAAAAATATTATACCGTTATCTCGAAACGGGCGATGGCTGATACGTATACGTTTAAAGTATGGAAGTCGGCACTCACAAATACAAAACGCTATACATTAAACCGCGCATGGCAAAATGCCGCACCCGAGACTTAATACGAACACGATGTCCAAAACCGGAAAATATGTTGGTAATACACTTCAATACCCTAAAATGCAATACATCATTTCCTGTTAAATCTATTTAAATTTCCTAACAAAATTAATTTCCTCCAACTTCAAATTTGCATTATCTCTTCTTTTATTCAAATCTACACGTCTTTCTTTTCATATTATTTCGACCGTTCAAACTTAACCAAAATATAAATATTATATCATTAATTAATTTATTATTTAAAAAATAAACATTCCAAATATTCATAACATAGATTGTTACAGGCTTTACTATCTTTTGTCCAAATAAAAAACCCAAACTTGTTGATGCCTTGTTCAGTGGCGTAACACGCGTTCACAATTTCTACTACAACAATCGATCATTTTTACAATTATTTTGTTTGCAAAATTTTATTTCTAATTTCTATTAAATATATTGTTAAATTATTAATACAACTTCTAGGGTAATGTCTTGCAGGTTGCCACCCCATAGCCTTTTTGATCATAACTCGTAATACAATCAACGTATTGTTGATATAATCACATATACAGGAAAGTGGAAGTGTAAAGGCACTATCCTGAGCTAGAAATCATTTAAATTTTCAAAAACTAAAACTTTACAGCAAATTTTCAAAAACATCTAAAATCGACACTTTGAAATTTTGTCTTGCAGGTTGCCACCCCATGAAAAACTGTTAAAAATGTAGAAAAAACCAAGTAAAAACATATGATTTATATTTATTTATTTATATTTACACTTAGTGGCTATGAAAAAAACATTAATGTAAATTGATATGAAAAAAATTATTTTTTAAAATTTTATAAAAAATTCGAAAAAAATTGTTTTTATTTTTTTTTCTGTAAATTATATTGTAAATAGTCAATAAAAAAATTGAGACAAAAGTTTAATACGTTCTTATTTATTTAAAATGAATTTAGGTGAAAGGTGGCAACCTGCACTTTTACACCACTTTAGATTATACGTGAAAAAAAAACTGCCAACTCGTGATATGTTTAGAAATTTTTAAGGAATATGAAAATTGAATGTAAAAGCAACACAGCAAAAATATTTACCTTAAATTGTCGACGAAAAAGTTCAATTTACGGACACACAAAAAAAACACAATTTTAATTTTTCAATTTAAAAAAAATAATATTTCACACTTTTATCCAAAAACACCCTGTTATTATGTCGGTACGCACCAAAATAGGTTTAAAAGCGACAACTACTCGTTTAACATCGATAGCCGTCGGAATTTAAGGGTTGACCCACCTAGAATGTAGAAATTCGGCTGTGGTGGCAACCTGCAAGAAGTGGCAACCTGCAAGACATTACCTACTATATCCAAAAACATATATATATAAAAAATGATTATTAAAACAAGTTATGGTCTTCTTTTGACTACAGGAAAAATTTATTATTTTTATTATTATTCAATATTAAGAGAGTTGAAGACGTATCTGTTCTTTTTCTGATATATATATATGTTACGGTCAATGATGTAAATCGGGCGTTGACGTCAATGGCCGGACAATGACGTCAATGCTCATTTATGTTGGCCATTAACGTCATTGTCCTGCCATTGACGTCAACGCCCGTTAGGGGTGGACAATGATGTAAATATTTTCATCTGATTATAATATTTACGTCTTTGGCCGGTCAATGACGTTATTGACCGAAAAGGATTGGACAATGATGATATATAGAATAAATATTATAAGGAACAGCAAGACAGTCAACTGGCAAGTGACACTTACAAACGTGTGTTGCATGTATTGTATTATTCTAATGTATTATAATCATTTATTAAAATAAATAATAAAAATTAACAAAAAGAAACAACTTCTTGGGTAATGCCCAATGGGACTCTTTGAAAAAGAGTCATCCGTGTAAGATTTGCGTTGCTATCAATTTCGGCCTGTTAGTCGGAATCTGGTATAAGAAAGTATCCAGGCTACACCGGAAGTAGTTGAAGAACTTGCAAATTTAGACTGTAACGAAAGATAAAAGGGACCGGCGGTCCCACCGACCGCTTCCCTATCTACTAAGAATTACTGCAAAGGACCCTTAACCTATAGAGATTGTGCCTCTAAGTAGATAAACCTAACGTGTAAAATTCAAAATGTTAGTGTGTACAAACAGATTTAGTAAAATAATTGTCTTATGAAAAATCATAAGCAAATCCTTAAGAAATCTTAACAAAATCTTATAATGTTAAAACCATTATATGAAAAATAACATTTTATCGAATATTATGTATTAGTTTAAACAGTATGGAAAAAAAAGTCTGAGTTTTTCCAAATATTTTGTAATTATAGTTTACAAAGAAATAGAAGAAATGTTGTCATGTTCAAATTTCAAAAAATAATAATAAATCATATATTTCTTCTTTTTATTGATAATAATAAATATTCATTTATTAAGAAGAAAATATATATTTTCTTAATTGGATAATTTCCAAAATGTGTCCAAACAACCTCCACCTGTACATATCAAAAAAAACCTAAACAAAAAGCAGATAAAAAAATCATAAATTATATACAAATTACATTTGTAGACGCAGTGTATTACTTAAATCGCGGCGGAGGGACACCACGCTCGCTGAGTTCACAAGAAGTCTTTGATACTCTCCTGGAAACCTGAGTACCGAACACCCAAAGGACTGTCTGAACCTCGCTATGGAATGAGAGTGTACATAGATCAAAGTTTCCCAAAACAACGCAAAGCACAAGTTTCGAACACATGTCGAACGAGGCCTGATCATGTTTCGCAGATAAATAAGTTTTCCACTTTTCCAAATGTTGAAAAGCAGAACTCCAAAAAGTAAAAACATGGGGATTACCCACGTATGTCAAAAGGAAAACCTAAACACGAATTTTGCAAGAGTTAGAGCTTTCGTCTATATTCAATACTTGATAAAATCGTACTTCTAATGCCCGAGAGCAAATATAACATACGTATCAGAAAATCGTCAGCATGATGATCAAGATACCAATCAGGATCCACCACTCCCACCAGATCGGTCGTATATAATATGAATAGCAATAGAGCAAGGATGCTTACCTGAGGAGCACTATGAGAAACAGTCAACAGCCGAAATATATTTCCCTCCTACTCCACGACTCCTGTCTCGCAAATAACTTGCTAGTCACCTACGCTGATTCGTCACAGCCATACTAGCGTAATTTGGTTAAAAGACAATCATGCACAACGGATTTAAGGACTTTGAAATAATCGAAATGTACCAATAGACTTGGGAACGATCGATTGAAGATGTCGCACTGCTGTGGTGGAGTCTAAAACCAGACTAGGCAAGCGACAAAATCTTGCAGAGTGTCAAGTGGTCACATAAAGCATCATTTAAAAGGGACTGCTATGTTTGCGAATGGTGACAAAACACTAATGGGACGGAAGAATGAGAAGGCTCTGAAACCAGTGAAACTTTGGAAAGATGTCTAACACGGATGCTTTCCAAATAGTGGATACCTTCCCGGTTTTAAAAAATAGTGCAACAAATTGCAAATTACCTCACTGCAAAATAGAAGTATAAGTGTCTCAGCATACGAAGACTAATATCATCCAGACCAAGAACATTGGAACGCAAAGTCCCAACAATAGGACACTCCAACGCCTTCAGGTAAAAGCTAACCCTCCAACCCCAAATCCATCCCGGTGGAACCTCCAGGAATAGAGTCGAGAAAGTAGGCGTTAATGAAGTTCGGATTCTCACATAACTGGGTAGATATTTGGCTAGAACGACAAGCATCACGCCCCTAGAAAGCAAACATTGCCAAAGGTTTTTGTGTTTAAGATATGTAGCAAAAGTTGATAGTTTATATAGCTCGCCTTCTCCCTTCTGACAGTACCAAACAAATACTTTCTAATGTCGCAATATCACTTAAAATCTACATTAGATCAAGTGCGCTTATATTGGCTGTCGGCCCACATTTTAAACTTTGCTTTTTCTCTGATTGACCATGTAATCCACGGTTTATCCCTCTCTCTAAAAACAAGAATCCAAACTGGAGTGTGTACACTGAACAATGAGAACATCAGAGTATTTAAATATTCAACCTTGTAATCGCGGAGGCATAAATTTTGATAGTGTTATTGACAGATTTGCACAAATATTGGCAAGAAAAATAAATTAATTTGTAGTAAAATAATTAAATAAAATATAAAAAAATATAGTTATTTCGTTTTTTCTATTATTAGATTCTTTGAATCTTTCATTATTTTTTATACTATAAATAATTTGATTGGTCATATGTTGCGCGCAAAATATGGGTAGAATAATTACTTTCGCCAAGTAGGGAGCGCTAAATTCAGAGACCACCTTGGGCGGCAAAACCTCTCGCTACGCCGCTGTACTAAATTTTTTGCTTCTGGAGCAAAATATTTTTCAAAATATAATTTTCCAAAAGCAATATTTGACTTCTGTACAAAAATGTACTCAATATTTTGAATTCTTGAAAATCCAAAAGCTTTTAAACATAAAATATAAGTAATAAATACCCAATATTATTTTTTATACGTTATGTTGCAAATAAGAACATAAAATTAATATAAATAATAAAATAAATAAAGTTTAATTTTAATTAAAAATTAATAAATGTGGGCGGAATAGGTTTACGTCTTCTTTCAGTTTCTCATGACACGCCACTGATAAAATAGACAATAACTTGTTTTTATTATCCTTAATTTCTATTACAAAAATATATGTTTTTTTGCTTTTTTAAAATTATATTTATAAGGTGCAAGGCAAACTAAAATTTGTTTACCCTTTTTCAATTTGTTCGACTTTATATTCTTTTATTTTATAATTATTCATTTACAAACAAAATTTATTTTTTACTTACCCAGAATATTTACAATTTGTCTTACAACGCTAAGTAAATGTTTTGACAATTCCTAAAAGTTATTTTAGCAAACACCCAGTGTATTGACTTACGCCTTTACGTTTTGATACTGTTGAATTTATATAAATTAGTTTTGTACATACATGGTAATCAAAAGTTTATCTTTAAATGTTTTTATTAAGTCTTGACGTTTAAATCGTTTTAGTTTGAGCTTCTCACGCAACATTCAATATCTATTAGACATCCAGTTATTGGCTAAAACATCTACCTATGTATATGGCCTATGGCTCGAGTTTCTTCAGGATCATCTTCTTATCAGGTTTTGACAGAATTGATAACAGACTGATTGGTCTGTAAGACAACACTTTATTACCTGGCTTTCCAGGTTTAAGAATAAGAATTACTTAACCCTTTCGGTCACTGTGTATTCAATTGAATACACAAATTCAACTTTTTTTGTCCTATCTATGCATTAATTAATTTTTTTTACTTTATCATACGAAGTCTGAGAAAGTATTGTAATCGAGCAGAGAAAAAGTTGAGATTTTGATGAATTTAGATATTTTGGGGTCCCAGAAGCGGAAAATCATCATTTCCAAAAAATGTCTGTAATTATGTATGTGAGGGTGTACATTATGTATGTTAACAACTTTTTTTTACTTCTTTTAATTAATTTCATGCATACAAAAAAAGTCGTGACCGAAAGAGTTAAGGACTTTTTATTACATAGGAAAATATAAAGCATTGAATAATTAAGTATGCACCTGACACCCCTGTTAACCCTACATAACATTTTGTATCATATCAGCTACAACCAAAAAGCAGCCTTTTTTAGACGTGCGTAAACCTGGCTCCCCTTTTATCAAAAAATTAATTTTTTTTTCTTGTTCTCGATTGTTCTTCATTTGTTCTCAATTGTTCTGATATTTTTTTTTCGATTTTACCAAAGAATATAAAAAAAATCGCAAAAAACTTTTTTTTTTCTGCCAGCTCCCCCTTTTTCAAAATTTAAAATTTTTTTGATTGTTCTCGATTGTTCTTGATTTGTTCTCAATTGTTCTGTAAAAATAAAATTTTTAAATCTAATAACAACCGCGGAAATCGCAAAATAAGATTTCGCGCCAGCTCCCCCTTTTTTAAAATTAAAATTTTTTTTTATAGTTTTCGATTGTTCTTGATTTGTTCTCAAGTGAAAATATAATTTTTAAATTTGATAACAACCGCGGAAATCACGAAATAAGATTTCTTTCGAAATTAAAAATTTTTTTTATTGTTCTCGATTGTTCTCGATTTATTCCCAATTGTTCTGCAAAAATAAAATTTCTAAATGTAATACTGACTACGAAAATCGTGAAATGAAATTTAAGGCTTGATCTCATTTTCTTGTTAATTACAATTTTCTTTCTTTGCTGCTCTGGATTGTTTTTCATATTTTCTCAAGTGTCCTGTTACTTACCTTAATCTTTTATCTTCATAAAATTAAAATTTAAAATAATTTTATTTTTCTTCGAAAATTTTATACTCGTGCAACTGAAGTACACATGTAAAAATGTTTTCATTGCAAATAGAAAAAATGGCGTAATAGAGAGTTAAGAATTTTCTTAATAGTTTTTCCGGTAATAAGATCATATCCAAATGTATTTTTGAAGTTTAAGTTTTTGTTTATCATTTATCTTATTTCTGCTATTTTAAAAGGTTTAGTTGGCTTTATTTTAAATTTTTATTGTTCTGTTTGAATCTTTCAATCTATATTTTTTGAAATGCAGAAAACAAAAACCTATTTGCTGAAAATTAAACTCAAGTTTAATCAAGAAAACGACAAAATAACTTCTTTTTTCAAACCAACTAAACTTTTTAAAATAGTTCAAATCAGACCAATAATAAAATAATAACTTACACTCCAGAGAAACACCTCGATAGGATCTTATAACAGGAAAATTAAAGAACTTTTGCATACATAAGAAATAAGCAACAAACAACATTTTTTTTGGCTTATTAGACGTCCTCGGTACCGCATACACGTTATTAACTCTTAATTATGCAATGTAGCACTTAGCGGTTGTTGTCTTCTTGAATGTGTAGACACATTCAAAGCATTGCACTGATTTAGAAATACCCAATCTAAAAGTATCTTTATTTATACGAAACACATTTACAAAATATTACCACCTTAAGAAATTGATTGGAAATGCCTAATCAAGACAAACATTTTAACAAAATAAAAATTTAATTAAGCCGCATAATGCAATTTTTAGGTTTGTTATTTTAGTTGGTTTGAATGGATTTTAATTCTTTTTATCCTTTATGCAAATTTTGTCTGGAGTTCTAAATACCCTTTTTAATTCAAATAAACGGTTTTGAAATAGTCAGAAAATATTTAATGGTTTATATCTTACCAGGGAATATTAAAAGGATCTTTGGGACTGAAAGTGACGCGCATGCATGAATTAAAGAAATTAAATAAGGTGTAGGAATAGCATAAGATCATTACTTCCTAATCGGAATACTTACCAAGGCAATACTGGAATTTACCTAGAGGAAAAATTTCCAAATGATAATAGTTGTAAGCCTGCGGCCTGATACCTATTAATAAAAACAGATTTATTATTATTTCCCTGGTTTTGATTAATTCTCAAAAGATAATTTTAGTCAAGTTTGGTCAAGAGAACTAAAATTTAATCCAACAACACTAGGTAAATAATACAAAATAATAAATCATAATATATATTGAAAAAAATTTAAACTGGAAATCGAATAATATGAAGGGCATTAAAAGTGGCCCAACTAAGTAATCTATTTAAAAAATTAAAACACAATTAAGGAAGAGCGGCAGACACACACTGCTTATTCGACTATCAAGCCATCATACCACGTATGTGTTTCTGACTCATTAGTCGTCATCAGTGCCGCATACTTTGTTGAAAAACACTTAATTGTGTGCACCAAACGGCTACTGGTCAAAGCACATGCCGGACTGCTATACGCAACGCCACTAAACACGCACAAGACCTTGCCAACGTGCATTCTCGAGCAATGTGCTCATAAAATGTATAAAGATAAAAGTTCTCGCAATCTTGCAGTATAAATTTAAAAATTTAAAAAATTAAAACACAATTAAGGAAGAGCGGCAGACACACACTGCTTATTCGACTATCAAGCCATCATACCACGTATGTGTTTCTGACTCATTAGTCGTCATCAGTGCCGCATACTTTGTTGAAAAACACTTAATTGTGTGCACCAAACGGCTACTGGTCAAAGCACATGCCGGACTGCTATACGCAACGCCACTAAACACGCACAAGACCTTGCCAACGTGCATTCTCGAGCAATGTGCTCATAAAATGTATAAAGATAAAAGTTCTCGCAATCTTGCAGTATAAATTTAAAAATTTAAAAAATTAAAACACAATTAAGGAAGAGCGGCATAGTCGATTAATAAAATTGATAGTCGAATAAGCAGTGTGTGTCTGCCGCTCTTCCTTAATTGTGTTTTAATTTTTTAAATTTTTAAATTTATACTGCAAGATTGCGAGAACTTTTATCTTTATACATTTTATGAGCACATTGCTCGAGAATGCACGTTGGCAAGGTCTTGTGCGTGTTTAGTGGCGTTGCGTATAGCAGTCCGGCATGTGCTTTGACCAGTAGCCGTTTGGTGCACACAATTAAGTGTTTTTCAACAAAGTATGCGGCACTGATGACGACTAATGAGTCAGAAACACATACGTGGTATGATGGCTTGATAGTCGAATAAGCAGTGTGTGTCTGCCGCTCTTCCTTAATTGTGTTTTAATTTTTTAAATTTTTAAATTTATACTGCAAGATTGCGAGAACTTTTATCTTTATACATTTTATGAGCACATTGCTCGAGAATGCACGTTGGCAAGGTCTTGTGCGTGTTTAGTGGCGTTGCGTATAGCAGTCCGGCATGTGCTTTGACCAGTAGCCGTTTGGTGCACACAATTAAGTGTTTTTCAACAAAGTATGCGGCACTGATGACGACTAATGAGTCAGAAACACATACGTGGTATGATGGCTTGATAGTCGAATAAGCAGTGTGTGTCTGCCGCTCTTCCTTAATTGTGTTTTAATTTTTTAAATTTTTAAATTTATACTGCAAGATTGCGAGAACTTTTATCTTTATACATTTTATGAGCACATTGCTCGAGAATGCACGTTGGCAAGGTCTTGTGCGTGTTTAGTGGCGTTGCGTATAGCAGTCCGGCATGTGCTTTGACCAGTAGCCGTTTGGTGCACACAATTAAGTGTTTTTCAACAAAGTATGCGGCACTGATGACGACTAATGAGTCAGAAACACATACGTGGTATGATGGCTTGATAGTCGAATAAGCAGTGTGTGTCTGCCGCTCTTCCTTAATTGTGTTTTAATTTTTTAAATTTTTAAATTTATACTGCAAGATTGCGAGAACTTTTATCTTTATACATTTTATGAGCACATTGCTCGAGAATGCACGTTGGCAAGGTCTTGTGCGTGTTTAGTGGCGTTGCGTATAGCAGTCCGGCATGTGCTTTGACCAGTAGCCGTTTGGTGCACACAATTAAGTGTTTTTCAACAAAGTATGCGGCACTGATGACGACTAATGAGTCAGAAACACATACGTGGTATGATGGCTTGATAGTCGAATAAGCAGTGTGTGTCTGCCGCTCTTCCTTAATTGTGTTTTAATTTTTTAAATTTTTAAATTTATACTGCAAGATTGCGAGAACTTTTATCTTTAAGTAATCTATAATGGATACAAGATTTAATTATGGATAAATTAAAATCAGAAAATAGAAATTATTTACAATTCTATTAATAAGATTTTAATTTAAAATTTAAAAATTAAAAAATGAAAAGCAAAAAAAAATTAACAAATAGATTACAAAAAGAAAATACATTCATAAATAATAATGTAAAACTATTGTAAAGAATAAATTCATTTCCTGAATTATTTAATATTGGAAACATTTTACCCGTCTTGCTCAAGAGTTTCAATGGAGACTATTGTCTCCTCACAAATAATTTCTCCTAGACGGTATAGCTCTTTAACAATCAGTCGAAAATAAGCTTCAATATAAGGACCGTCAAGTACCTCATACTGTGTCTTAGCGTGCGCGATAACAAAATTAACCCTTTCGTTATAATCAATGATACCATCAGTAATAATTTTAAGGATTTCAAAAAAGATTTGGTTTTTTTCAGATTTGCAGATTTCCGTAACTTTGTTAAAAAATTTTGAAATTGCGACTTCGCTTATGTAGTCCAATGTATTACAAAAATTTTCAGGCGTAGGTTTCGTTTCAAAACTTAAATCAAGCTGAAGATTTGATTCATCGCCAGGAACTTGATCCAAATCAGTACTAGGGTTTGTCTCAGAAACTACAAAAAGAAAAGATATATATATTATATAAATAAATAATAAAAAATTAAGTTAAATCAAAATTTAATTTGACTGTATATGTTATAAATAAATTAAAAAAAGGTAAAGATTTTATTTTATATGCGAAATAAGATAAAGAATTAACCTAGGAAGAAACCGAATAAATTTCGAACCTATAGACATTTATCAGAAATACAAAAAAAATGTGATTCTGCACCATGCAAGTGCAAATGCAATGAAATAGCGATTCATAGCATATCAATAATTATTCAAAATTTTACTTAACATGAATTTGCTATATTTTTAATAAATATTTTAATATTTTTTAATTTATTATTAAATTAACTGCAAATTAATGTCAACACTAGTTAATTTAAATATATATAATATAAAATTTGAAAATTAAAAAAACTTTCAACTCAAAAATATTCAAAGCCTTTACACTAAAATAAAAAATTAAATGGTTTTCAAAGTTATATTTATAATATTGCGAAAAATTTTAGTGAAGAAGTGGTAGGAACAACCATCTGTCTCAATTTGTTAAAAATAATTTTTTGGTGTCGTCTGATTCATGTTGTCATAATAGCAGTCGAAGTCAAGTAAAATTGTCTTTGATAATTATTATGACGTGTAATTCGGAAAAATCATTCAGGTTCACTAGTTTTGACTGAATACTGATTCCATTTCACGAGTATTATGTTATGTAAATACTTGCAGTAATGCGTAAATAAGAAAAAATAATTTTCACAATTTATTTTGATTATCAATATCAATTTTCAGTGATTTCCCTGACTTTCACTTAAAACGCAAAAATTCTCTGAGTTTTCCAGATATTCCAGGTTTTCAAGGTAAGAACCTTGTAATAGAATATAATCAAAATTATAACCAAGCCAACTGAGACAGTGGGATTTATCTAAAAGTTATTGAGACCTAGAATTTTTCAGTTAAACTTGGAAGTCATAAAATTAAAAAATCTACGAAACACATTTCAAACTTTTATTATTTATGTCCCAAAACAAACACAAATTTTTTTAAGGTTTGAAACCTTTATATGGTTTAATTCTTTCCTATGATTATTATTATTAATAAAAATATCGAAAAACTCAAGATTTTTTTAAATTTTGTATGCCGAAATCAACTACTTGAAAATTTCAAATAAAAAATATTCTAAATAAATTAATTCTATCCACTATACTCGTACCTATGTTTTTTATTATTACTGCAACGCGTTTCAACTACACAGTCATCGCCAGACACACTATGTATACAAAAATAAAATAAATTAAATTATAACGTAAAGAAATAAATTAAAATATTTGGCTTATCAAAAAATTAAAATGATTTGAATTTCAAAATTATAAATGCACCTAAAATGTTTAAATCCTTTTAAAACTGAAATAATGCAAAATAACAACGCGACAGATAAAAATTGATAATATTTCATAGTACTTTTGATAACAAAATTGTTAATCTGTCATGTTATCAACTAATTCAAATAGTGGTATTGAGAAAATGGGTCAACTGTTGGTTAAGGAGAATTTTGTTTTCAGATCCGTTTTTTTATTTAATTACCAAGTCTGTAAATTTCAAGTTTATCACCATAATTTTATCGCCACAGCAGTTCAACAACCATGAATTAATAAATGAAAATTCCACAAAATTAATTCATCAGCATGCAAAATGTGACATAAACTAAAATTATTCTAAGCTGTTGCAATTTAATCAGAAAACAAAATTCTTCTTAACCAACAGTTAACCATGTTATCAATATGGTGTTGATAATATGGTTGGCTAGCAACTTGATGTTATCAAAAATATCAAATGTTATCAATTTTAATATGTCGTCATTTTACATCGTTACATTTTTAAAATATTTAAACATTTTTATTAGTTTTTAAATACATTCATAATTTTAAAATACAAATCATTTTAATAATATTTGTGTATATTATTATAATTTAATTTATTTTATTTTTTGTATAGTGTGTCCGAAGATGACTATGTGCAATCGAAACGCATCACAATAGTAATAAAAATCATAACGGGTTGGGTGCAAAGAATTTATTTTATTTATACATACAGGGTGTTCCCGTGACCGTGAAGAGCCTTTGAGGTGGTGATAAAGGACACTTTTCTAAGACAAATTTTCAAATAAAATTTTTGTCCAAGTTCAAACCCTTTATTCTTTATTCCTTTATTCCTTTAAAGCAATTTTTGGAATGTATGATTTCAAACGGCCATAGCTCCAATATTATTAATTTTTTAAGTTTAATAAATTAGAACTCTTTTAAAGATAATTCGCTTATTTACAAATTAGGTTATAACCCCTTATCGTCTAAAATTAACCGAATTTGAGTTATAAATTAAATTAAGGGAAAAACTGTTAAAAAAATTCAGGTTGTATTTTTTACCCCGTCTCTCTTAAACGAAACGTCTTAGAAAAAAACTAAGGTACCAAATCGGATAGGAAATTTAACAGGCTACAACTTTGGTCAAATAAATTTTTTTGGAAAACCAACCGTTTTCACAGAAATTTTAAAAATAATGATTAAGGTGTAGGTAACAAAATAAATTCGCAAAACTTATTTTAATACATTTTCAAAATAGCCTCCCTCATTGTCAGCACAAAGACGTGCTCTTTTCAAAAGGTGTTGCACGGTATTATTTATAATGGCGCTATTTTCGTTAAGTTCTGTCTCACCTATCTGGATTCTTTCCATTAATATATTTATTTTTACCTACACCTTGCTCATTATTTTCAGAATTTTTGTGAAAACAGTTGGTTTTCCAAAAAAATTATTTGACCAAAGTTGTAGCCCGTTAAATTCCCTACCCGGTTTGGGTCATTAGCTTTCTTCTAAGATGTTTTGTTTAAAAGATACGGAGTTTGCAAGAAAAGTAAAAGAAATTAAACCTGAATTTTTATAACAGTTTTTCCCTTAATTTAATTTATAACATGAAATCCGTTGATTCTAGACGATGAGGGGGGGGTACCTAATTTGTACATAAGCGAATGATATTTAAAAGTTTTAATCTAGTAAGCTTAAAAAATCAATAATATCGGAGCTATGGTCGTGTGAAATTATAAATTCCAACAATTGCTTTAAAGGAAGGTACCCCCAAGGGTTTGGACTTGGACAAAAATTGTTTTAGAAAAGGTGTCTTATATCACCACCTCAATGGTTCTCCACGGTCACGGAAGCACCATATTAACCTCGTAATAATCCTCTCAATTTCTAATTTAAGAAATAATATGCAATTTTTAGAATTGGATAACAAATTAAACAAGGTCACTAAAAAAAAACAAGAAAAAGTAACCGCCCGGCTAACGATTGCTATGTCCTGTAAAAAATTGGCGAGATATAAATAGTTTCCAAAAGTTTTATCCTTAATTTCTCTGAAACGGCAGCGTACCTACCACGATATGTTCAAGTTTTTCAACTACAAGCACGTAAAGTTTTATCAACAAATTCTTGTCGATTAATACGTAAACGAATTACTAAAACAAGGTTTTCACTCATTTATCAAAATAAATTCCCTAACTTTTCAAACTTCGATCGATTTCAGAAATTATAAATTTTAATAATTTATCTAAAAAAAACAAGTTTTATAATTCTTTCTTTAAATTTTCCCTAACTCAAAGTTTTAATTTTTCTGACGTTTGCTTAAAAATTATAAATTTCCTGACTTTCCCTAACAAAATTTGTACAAATTTAAATTCCTGGTATTCCATGTTTTCCAGACCAGTAGGAACGCGAGACAAGATTCGCCTCGTCACCATGTGACGAATTCCGTAAACAGAATTGACTTCGAAACTGACCAGCTGATAGTTTAAATTATAAATACTGAAATCTGCTTCTAAATCAGGTGTTTGCAACCTTTTCGTACTAGAGAGCACATTTAACAATTTTGGAAGGAGCACTTTCCTGGGACACATAGTAAGTTTTAAATAATTAAAATACCAAATAAGCAAAATTTTCAAAAATTTTGTGTGCCCCGAATTTTGAATATCTTACTTATTACAGAATAAATAAAAAATATTTTGCAGAGTTAGTGGCGAACACCATATAAAAACAGATTTAATAAATTTTCGTTTGATTGCTTATAATTTTGAGGTTAGTAGCGTCATAGCCGTACAGTTTGCCTATAGTACCCACGTCATCGATTAAAGCAATGCAATGTAAAATAAATAGCGTCGAAGGAAATTATTTACTTTCTGGTATAACATTTTCTAATTATTTCATAGGATACTACAGTCTGGAAATCAAGAAGAACATTTATATTATACAAATTAATTAACCGCTGCTGAATCGGACAGACGGACGGACACGATCACCTCGAAAATGACACGTGTAATATTGAAACTTACATTTCACCTTATAAAGATAAGAAAAGCTTACCGAGATCTTGTGTGTCGAATTCTCCAGTTTGGATTTCTTCATTTGTAGTACTGGCATGGGCATCATTGGAAACACATTCCTCGTTGGGATCCATTTTGATTTGTTTCTGAACAACAACGACGCTCTACTAAATACCAGCTAAAGGACGTGATCACGTGATCAACAGTTTCAATTCTGATGTTCTGGTGGCTACTAGCTGAACTACAGCGCGCGAAATTTAAAATAAAAACTGGTGAACAGAAAGATTGACTACTTTATTTTATAGCCTACTACGACACACTGTATGTAAAAATTAAGAACATTATATTGTACAAATAAATAATAAAATACAATCACATAATTTATTAATATACAATTAAATTCTAAATAATAAACAAGGCCGTTTTTCAAAACTAGCCAGTTTTAATAACTTTTGTTTTTAAGTAAATTTGATTACTTAAAACTCTATTTTAAATAAAATGGAAACCGGGGGATTGATGATGTACACTCATGGGAATGTACACTGTAAAAACTAACTAAATAATTTTATCCTAACCATTGGAGGCAACTGAGTTGCATAGCTCCATTAAGTGCAGTAATTTTATCTTGTAATGGAATTTTACTTGCACATAAAATTACATTCATGGAGAAAATTTAAATCTTCGACGAAGCGTAATTGCATGTGATGCAATTTTTAAGGCCAATTTGGACTTGACACAAGTGGCAACCAAATTTGTTCCACAATTGTTGAATTTTCATCATAAACTAAATCGCAAAATCGTCTCCCAGGAATTGTTAGCTGAAGTTGCTAAAGACCCACACTTTCTTAAATGCTTCATAACAAGTGACAATATACGTGAGTATGTGACGTGGGTATATAGCTACAATATTCTTTTCTCAATGGAAAACTCCAGATGAGCCAATGCAAAAATCGTTGTAAGAGCTAAAAGCCATACCAAAAGAGGCGTTCGGGAAGCTTTTGTAGATTGAAAAAAAATTAGCAGAAGTGCGGAATTGTTTCCAAGGAGGATTACCTTGAAATAAACAATATCAAACTTGATGATTAAATAAGAAACTGAGAAAAAAATAATTTCCGTTTCATTTTATTTTCTTAATTAAAAATTAATTTTTTCAGAAATTCTTTAATTAATCATCAATATTGATATTGTTCCCATCAAAGTAATCTCCCTCAGATATAATACACTTTTGCCACCTTTTTTTCCAATCCTCAAAACACTTCTCGAACGCTTCTTTTGGTATTTTTGTTCTTTTATCATCTCCATAGTGTCGAAACGTTTCCCTTTCAATGTTCTTTTTATTTTGAAAACAAAGTCGAATGGGGCCAAATCAGGCGAATACGGAGGCTTCTGTAACACGATGGTTCCGTTTTTCGTCAAAAATTAACAAATTAATAGGGAAGCAGAGCTGGTGCGTTATCGTGGTGCAAAATCCATTAATTGTTGGCCCATAATTCTGGTCTTTTTGGACGAAGTTTTTCACTCAAATGGGGTAAAACTTCAAGGTAATCTCCTTATTTCCCGTACAACCTGTTGGTAAGAATTCATAATGCACTACACATTTGTAATAAAAACAGTAAGAAGAACCTTCACTTTTGATCGAACTTGACATGCTTTTTTCGGCATTGGCTCATCAGTAGTCTTCAATTGGAAAGATCGGACCTTTGTTTCTACGTCGGTCGTAACCATATACACACGTTTCGTCACCTGTTATGATGTGTTTGAGGAAGTTTGGTTCCTCAGCAACTTCAGCTAACGATTTCTCAGAGGTGATTTTGCGGTTCAGTTTTTTGTTGAAAATTCGACAATTTTGGAACGAATTTAGCTGCCACTCGTTTCAAGTTTAAATTAGTGTTAAAATTTGCATCACATGACCCAATCGAGATTCCAACTTCTTCTGCGACCTCTCTAATATTTAGTATAGTATAATTCTATTTACATTAAAATTTTTTGAATTGATAAAACAAATCTTAAATTGATGACAACAAAAAATCAAAATATTTTTCTAATAATATACTTCTTGGTTTTTTATAAAATGTTTATTAATTAAGACGACATGTTTCGTATAAACTATTATACATTTTCAACTCTATTACAAAAAATATATAGAATTAATATACATAAATAATTATTGGAATCCCTACCTTATAAATTGAGTAAATTTTAATTTTATTTTTGAAGTTAGAAAAAAACATCTTAATTAAAAAACATTAATAAACATCTTATCAAAAAAAACGAAGAAGTACATTATTAGAAAAATATATAATTTAACATCGTAAAAATAAACAACATAATTAAAAAATCAAAAATTTTTATTGTTTACATAGAATTTTGCAATTTTTAGTAGTTTTACAATTTTATTAATTTTTTAACTGTTTTGTTACTCAATGTTTTTACAATTTTACATTTATACCTACCTATTTCCTAAAGCGTTCGAAATGTCGACAAACAAACAAGTTGTAGTTTTGTTTAATTTGCTACCCATTCAACCCGATATCTTTTCTTCCTCTAAATGAATATTGGTTTTTAATATGCTTACTACGATATAAAGTTGCAATAATTGTATCTTCCCTCTTATGATTAAAAATAACCCGGCGTATAAATTTAACTACACGAAACCAGAAAGAGACGATGAATTATAAGAGATTTTAGAGTAGACTTAGTTGGTTACAATCAAGATTTATTTCCTAACAAAATGACAAGACTTAGATAATTAAAATACATAAACAAAATTAAACAAAAAATAATTGAAAGACAATGAAAATATTAAACTACAATATGAAATGATGTGTAGGTAACACTAAAAAATAAATATTGTTGTGGCTCCTACACTGTTTTGTGTGAAAACTACTTTCAATGTATGTTTAAATATTAATCTGCGACAACCAGTCTATTTCATATATTACTTTTAGCTGCGCAACGTCTGACTCGACCGCGTTTAGTCTGCTTAGAATTTTATCAAGTATTTTTGTATGTTTTTTGTAAGTTTCCTCCCAGTCTTCCTCCGGCTGCGCTTGTGTGCCTATAGATGCCGCATCAACCGACGAGGTGTCTTCCTCCAGCTGCGTTTGTGTGCCAATTGACGCATAGCTGTTAGGCTCAGACTGCAGTTTCGCCCAACTTTGGAAGAAAGCTCTCAGATAAAGTTCTAGATCGAAGGAAGTCATAATTAAATCATCATCTAGCTCCTTGATACGCTGGTTTCCCTTCTTGGTACTCTTTTTCTTATATGCTTTCTTTAAAGATTGTTTTAATTTCGCCAATTCACTTTCCGTGTCCCGAATTTTGACGGCTATCTCGTCTATTATCTTCCGTTGCTGATCAAGGCCTTGTAAATTTTGTGCATTTGCAAACTCGGGCAAGTTTTCCAAGAATGTCTTCAACTCATTTGGTGTAGGTATTTTTGATGACTGATGGAAGTCATTGTCGATAGATTCTTCCATTTGTTGAAGATGCAAAGACCTGGCCATCGCAGCGGATCGAAAGAGGAAGGAACAGCGCAAACACAGAAAAATACACTACTTTTTCAGATTGAATTTCGTAGTTTCGTAAAATTTGTGGAGTGGAGTGACGAAGAAATTCTTTCCGCGATAACTTCGCAAAATTGAGGGTGAAAGTTGAAGAATTGGGATCGCTCCCGCCTCCAGTCTTTTGAAGTTTTGAGATATTTGCTATAATAGATTTACGGTTCACAGTGTATCGAGAATCTTTGTTGATCACGCAGTATATATTCCGATTTCACGAGATAGCATAAAAATTATATTTAAAATTCAATATAAATGTTTTACGTTTATAAAAAACAGATAACAAATTTTTAAAAGTGTTTTTGACTGATTGTTCTTATAATGCTGGACCGATTAGGTCGAGTGACACACCGTTGAAAAGAATACTTTTTCTTGTTTAAGCACTTAGCACCTTATCCTTTATCACACAACCCCCAACTAAGTTAAAATCACTTATTCCTAAATCACCCACGGCAATTCCAATAATAGCCTTTTAACAACAAGTAACCTTGTCGAAATTGTCACAACGTTTTGCCTTCGATGGAACAACACATACATTAATCTAATCGCTGCACTGCGTGTTCAGAGCGTTTTAGTGTTTCACGTTTAAGTAAATCTTTACTAGCTCTTCTACTATTTATGATCCGATTTTGACGGGGCAAACTCCATTCCACTCTACAAGTAAAATCGCGTTTAAAATTTTACACACTAACCTAATAGCTGCGGAATTTGAGAGCTCTCACCACATACGTGCGAACTTTTTGACACCTTCAGATTGAATCAACCTAACCGAAATGGTAACACGGAAATAAATTTTTATGTACAAAAATGCAAATGAATTGCAAACGAATTATACACTCTACCATTGCAAAGCACAAGAAGGAAGAAGAAAAAGCATATCATTTTTTATTTTTTGTAATATGAAATGTATAACATTAATTGTGTTATGTATTGCTGTGATTTTGAATAATTATCAATTATTCCAAATACTTACTTAATTTTCAACACTAAAATTTTCTTTAAAAATCAAAATTATTTAATTTAATTTACAATAAAATTTCTATATTAAATTTCTATATAAATCTTCGATTTAAGTGACATGTTAAAGATGTAAAATTCTTAAAATAAATATTCTTTATTTACCAAACTTAAGTATTATGTTGACAGGATCTTGCTCATCTCTAGATTTTAAGAAG
The DNA here is from genome assembly GCA_947369205.1 of Cantharis rufa. Taxonomy (NCBI): domain Eukaryota; kingdom Metazoa; phylum Arthropoda; class Insecta; order Coleoptera; family Cantharidae; genus Cantharis; species Cantharis rufa. The sequence goes on along the minus strand of OX376309.1, from coordinate 13,103,719 downwards.
GACAGGAGATTTCCAGGAGGACAGATGATTTTCAGGAGATCTAATATAGGATGATCTTTGACTTTATCTGCCCTTTAAAGCACGGAAATGGTCATAAAAAAAGTTTTGACTTATTTCCGGAGACAAACTGCAGTTGAGGAGCATTCATGCAAAAGCCGATAAATCCATTTTTAACTGAAAATTAGTTATAATATATCAATTAGAACTAATTCAATACCTCTCTACCCATTTAAGAAGTCAGATTTGAGAAAAAAAATCGATATTTACCATGTAAAACCCCGTTCAAACCCGTGGATTTGCACAAAACCCGAAAAATCCGCAACATCTACTATGAAGCTGTCTTGAAGAGGTAACTGCCATCCGAATTTAGATTAAAAATTTTTTTTAATATTATAGGTCTTTTTTGTATTAAACACCGATAGTACCGATTGTATTAACGAATTGAATTAATTACATTACAAACATCTAAGTTTTGAGCAAAACCCGATAAATCCAAACTATTTTTTCATTTTTTTATTGCTTGACAGTTTCAATTTTATCAAAACGTTAGAATTAGGTCGTGTGACTCTTTATGCATTATTTGCAAAAAAAAAATATTCCAAAATATTGAGGCGTGCCAAAACATGCCATACGTTTTTGTCAATTTGCCGCATAATTTAAAAAGTGGATTTATCGGTTTTTGCACCAATGCTTCTCAGTTGTCATGCGAATCTATTGCATCAGCAATAGATTTAATTTACAAAATATGACAATTTGTGATGGAGAAAACGCACAAAAAATGTTAAAAACACTTTTTTCTCTTGGGAGAGAGACATCTTGCGTTAGTCCAAAACTGTTAATAGAGATACTATAAAAATTAAAAATCTACTCGTTTCATTAATATAATCAACCATATTAGCTCAAAAGGAAAAATCTAGTAACTAATAAAAAACTATGTGTATCATACCAGTAGTACGGCATAAAGCTTATTTATACCGGGCCGACTGGAAAGCGAAAGTCACTTTTAATTTGGAATATAATAGTACTTGTGGACGGCAACATATTCCACCGATGGTTAAAAGTTAATCCCCTACCCCAAAATGGTCAATGTAGAGCAGTAGTAGATTCCACCAATGAAGGTCGGGGTCAGCTTATTAAGAATTAGTAGGAGTACAATGGGGCGATTTAATAAATTAAAAGCTTACTGTTGACATTTAATTTTAAAAACCGCAGAATTATTTTTTATGGTAGATCCGTGTATTGCCCTGGTTGTCTTTGTCAAATTCGACTCTACGCTACCCTGCGCTCCGGTTCCCTCCACTCCGGGCGTTCGAGCCGTTTTGACAAAGACTAAACTAATTAAAAATATCGCTGAAGACTAAAAGAACTTGCCAAAGGTGGAACACGTTGAAAACTCGTTGAAAACGTGAATATCGCTTTGTAAGAGTAACCTGCGGACGGATCCTTGGTTTTTAAAAAATGTAACTTTTTAACGCCGATCTACATACATTCCACAAAATTATGCAATAGATAATAATTAAAAATTTTATTTAAAAAAAAATAAAAATGTAACAGAAGATGGGATTTTTAAGGGGGGGGGGTAAATATTATTATTTATGATCATTAATACAGTGCTTCACATAATTATAACCGCACCCCATATTTTTAAGATTTCAATATAAATGTAAGTTTTTTACAATATTGCATTTTATTTTTAATTAAAGTAACAAAAAAGACTTACGTGTGCATAAAATTACCTTGCAGTCTTTTCTTACGTCAAGCTCAGCACGATAAATAAAATTTTGCTTGTCTCATAATTATAACCGCACGATGAATTATTGACTCAGTTGCAACACATCTTTGATTGTTGAACAATGCCACGGGGAAAGAAGTTGAGTGAAAGTGAGAAAGGACGGATTCAAGCATATTATGATTCCGGAGTTAGTCTTAGAACAATCGCAAAACGAATTAAGAGATCTGACCGTGTTGTACGAAATTTTTTAAAAAATAAAGAAAATTATGGAACTAAAAAACGTTCAGGACGGCCAAAAATATTGTCGAGCCATTATGAAAGAAGAATACAAAGAGCTGCTTCAAACTCAACACGTTCATTGCGTCAAATTCAAAGTGAGCTTCAACTAAATGTATCACATGAAACGGTAAGAGGAACTATATATCGAAGTTCAAACATAATTCGAGCTAAAATGATCATGGCTTCTTCTCTGTCAGCAGCTCACAAAGCAAAGCGAATAGAATTTGCACGTGCAAACATGTCCCGAGATTGGACAAAAGTCGGTATACCATTTAATTCTCTTAATAGTATTTTAATTCAAGAATGGTTTCTTAGGTGATATTCAGCGACGAGAAAAATTCAATCTGGATGGTCCAGATGGCTATAATTCATATTGGCATGATCTACGAAAAGAACCAAGACATTTCTCTAAAAGAAATTTTGGTGGCGGTAGCTGCATGGTTTGGGGAGCATTTTGTGCCAAGGGAAAAGTGTTTTTAGCCTTTACATCGACGAAAATGAACAGTGACACTTCACACTGTTGGACAATAATTTGCTTCCATTTCTCCGGCGAAATAGACAATCAAAATTTATTTTTCAGCAGGATAACGCAAGCATACATGTAAGTCGCCAAACAAACAACTGGTTCTGTAAAAAGAAAGTTTGTGTTTTAGACTGGCCATCGAGATCTCCAGATTGAAACCCAATTGAAAACATTTGGGGCATACTTGTACGCCGTGTATATGCAAATAATAGGCAGTTTTCAGATGTACAGGACCTCCGCAGAACAATATTAAATTGTTAGAACAATTTAGAGCAAACTATTATCGATAATTTGGTTGGAAGTATAGAAAAACGAATTTTTTCTTTAATTGAAAAAAGTGGCAATAAAATTCCATATTAAACATGTGTTCTTAGTTTTTAATTTTAAAAAATTTTGAGAAACATAAGTATTCTTGAAGTGCGGTTATAATTATGAGACAAGAAAAATTTTATTTACCGTGCTGAACTCGCCGTTAAGGTAAGACTGCAAGTTAATTTTCTGCATGCGAGACTTATTTGTTACACTAATTAAAAATAAAATGCAACATTGCAAATAAATTTTACATTTCTTTTGAAATCATAAAAATATGGGGTGCGGTTATAATTATGTGACGCACATGAGTAAAATGATAGGAAATGTTTTTCAAAAACTCTAATTTACTCATTGCGTTAGTAGAGTACGAGGATTAGACTATAGAAACTATAGACAGCGTTGTTTACATATTTCAGTAAAGCCATGATCATGTGACATATCTGTGTTGTTGTTGTGTATACGTTTCTAAGGTACGAGGTAATATACGCACTTAACGGTTTTACGACGTTAAACTTATAAATATATGTAAAACAGTCTTTTGACCTGAAACACCTCCAGTTTAAACCTAACCTAAAGTTAGTCTAGGTTAGGTTTGGATTAAGGTTTAGCATAGGTTAGGTTAAACCTAGGTTAGGTTTAGGTTTAAACTAACCTAAACCTAGCCTAGGTTAGGTCTAGGATAAGGTTTAGCCTAGGTTAGGTTAAATCTATGTTAGGTTTAGGTTTAAGTTTATAGGTTTTGGTTTAGGTTTAAGTTAGGTTTAGGTTAGGTTTAGACAGGCTTTCGTTTTATGTTGTTGCGTGTTCTAGTTAGTTTTTTGGTTCTTGTTATGTTTTAAAAATTCTTGTTTTGTGATAATATGTGATACCTGCAAGTTTTCCCTTCAAGTATATATCAAAATTTTGAGTGAGTCTGGAATAATTTGGCTAAATTTAGACTAAATTAGATTCAAAGTGCAAATTTGGAAAGTTTAGGCAGGGACGGACTTCAAAAATTTAAAAAAAAGTTGGATTAAGATCTATATAGCAGTTGGTACTTTGTAAAATTCAAAAATTTAGCTTATGTTTTAATGGGCGTATGTAGACTGCACATAGTGCACATCGGTGCAGTCTTGCACCATCGGGTTAGAAGTTAATCATTTTTTTTTTGGTTTTGACCGACGGTCACATATAGATTGCACCGATGGTGAGATGCAGATTGCACCGATGGTCAAATGCGGATTGCACCGATCTAATTACTTATCTCTTAAATATAATTACTTAATCTCTTAAACTCTTAAAGGGTCAAATGCAGATTGCAACGAATGCATATTGCATTGATATTATTAAATTACTCAATCTCAAATATATTCGGAATTCGGATTAATATACTCTTACTGATAGACGTAGCACTTGTATTCAGTTGTCGACCACTGCTTTTAGGGTGGATTCTCGATTGCCTTGGTTGCGTTCGTCAAAACCGACGCTCCGCACCCTCCACTCCGGTCCCCTCTGCCCCGGGCGCTACGCGCCGATTTGACGAACGCTGACTTGCTAAAAATATCCCCCTAGATAGCTCTAACTCGCCAAAGGTGCTACTCGAAAGGGGTGAAAGGGGGATCACCAGTGATAGTGATTTCAAACGTTTAAATTTTAGGTTATTAATAATTTATAAAAGGTGTTTAAAATAAATTACCTTTTATGAGATATTCATTATTTCAAAAATAAGCTGTATAATATGATTATTTATTGAGTTGAAATTATCTAAAATTTCTGATAATTTCCGGATCTTCTTATTAATTTTTGATTTGAATTAGATATCTTTCGTTTACTTGAACTCGACATTTTAACACTACACGTCACACACTTCAGAGCGTAAAAAACATAATGAACTATGCCTGGAGAAGTTAGGGTACGGTAGGGATACGGGGCAATTTTTTCATCTTTCTATAAACAATATGCGTCCACAAGAGCAGAAGACATAATACTACATTGTAATCTTGAAGGACGGGTCCATCGAAGTATATTATTTATGTAGTTATCTTATTGTTATGTTATTGTTACCTTTGTCGTTGTTATTGTTACTATGTTATCTAATCTTTGCTACCCTGTTCGATTCCTATTTAAATTTTGTATATTGATCAACACCTCTTCATAAATCAAGAAGTATTATAAAAAAAAAAATAAAAAGAAAATCTAATAATTTTAATTTTAATAAAGGTCAACAATAATTTAATATTTAATAAATAAAAACTTGGAGAAATGCTAGATATGAAATAATAATAATTAACTATTAATAATACAAATACCAATAATAAAGTGCCGGTGCAAGGGCACGAAACTCCAGTACCGGTCGGATGTAGGAACACCTTCTAATCTTACTAGCTACACAAATTTGTATAACAAGATAATGTCTAATATAATAGATTTTGAAAAGAAAACTAACAGCTGTTTAAAATCAAAATCTTCTCAAAGCCCAATCAGCGATTATCACTAATTTTTGTAAGGACTTGAAATCTGAACTCAAAGGCTATTTACAGGTGCATTTTGCCAGCCCCCCCTCCATTTCGAATTTTGGATCCAAAATAGTCTAAATCGTTTGAACCTCGTTTGTACCTTCCTTATTTTCGTTTGTACCTATTTTGTTTTTCAGCTATTTTGAAATATCTAAAATGAGAATTTCCCCCCCCCCTCTTATTTTGAATTTTTGATCCAAAATAGTCTAAATCGTTTGTACCTGTTTGTACCTTTCTTATTTTTGTTTGTACCAGTTTCGTTTTTGGGGTTCATCAAGTTGGCCCCTCCACTTTGGATTTAAAATTTTTTTTTTTTTTTGGAAAGTGCTCGCAAAGTGCTGGCGAGTGCTGTAATTTTCTTTGAAAGTGCTGGGCCCGTTAGATTTTTATTAAGAAATGAAAATTTGGAAGAGCCAACTTGACGCAGCCCCTCCACTTTGGATTTTAACATTTTTTTTATTTTTTGGAAAGTGCTCGCGAAGTGCTGTCGAGTGCTGTAATTTTTTTTGAGAGTCCTGGGTCCGTTAGACTTTTATTAGCAATTCAATTATTGACATTTGACAGAAGCGTCAAGTTGGCCCCTCTTTTTTTCAAATTTATTAAAAATTAAATTTTTTTAAATATTATTTAAAGCTACTCTTGAAGTGCTGGCGAGTGCTCTAAATATTTTGAAGATACACATTTTATTAAAAAATGTACAGAAGCTTTGAAAAAATAAGTTCCGAGCAAGATGCAGTGAATTTAGAAACACTTTAAAAACTAGTTTTCAACAAATGGATGCTTGGATTCTAGATCAATATAAATAAAACAGAGATATTTCTCTTAATTAATTAATTTCAATTTTAATTTAAATTTTAAATACGGAGAACATCAGAACACCGAAATCAATCTAGAATCCTTTACACACACCAACCCTCGTACAATGATTCACTCGCCAATAGAAAAAACATTTAATAAAGCAAACGGAGAAATATAATATAATATAATTAATATTATAAAGTAAAGCGTTTGTCATAAACTTTAATAAAACTAAATATCGCACTTTAGTGCCAAATCTGTGATAATCTGTGATAATTCGTTCTTTTTACAGGACCGTACTTCGGCATCGTGTTTATTCAACAACCTGTGTTCAAATTAAAAGATTCTAAGTTTTGTTTATGTATATTATCATCTATATTATTATAGTTTTTTTATTAGACTCTCACATATTTGTGGTGTTACAGTTGGGTGGGGGAACAATACCAACCACCTAACAAATAAATTAATGTACATAATTTTTTTTTTAATTTACATAAACAATTTTGAAAATGGTTTAGTAATAAGAGTATAAAATTAGTTAATGTTGATTTAAAATTTTCTAACTATACGACAAGTTGCCAAAACAGTTGCTTTTTGTATATTTTCAAATAATTTTGATGTTAAATCTAAACTTAATAAATGTCTCTCCATATTGCACGATACTACACCAGTAGCAGATATTACTATTGGCACAATTTTGACCTTTTTGAGACTCCATACAGCCGTCATTTCCATTGCCAAATCCTCATATTTACGTATTTTTTGTTTTTTGGTGGATAATACGTTTTTACAAAGGGGCACTGCAACATCAATAAGAATTGCAGATTTGTCATCTTTATTTATAATAACAATGTCAGGCCTATTGTGATTGATATGTCGGTCTGTTAAAATTGATCTGTCCCAGTAAAGGGTTGTATGATTGTTTTCCAAAACAGGTTCCGGCATGTATTTATAATAAGGGTTAACATTGACCAATAAGCTAAATTTAAGTGCGATCTGTTGATGCAGAATCTTACATACTAAATTATGCCTATAAAGATATTCAGTGGGCGCTAGTTCTGAACAACCAGCTATGACGTGTTCGATAGTCTCGTTCGGTAGTTTGCACTTACGGCATATATCGACAACTTCAGCCTTCTTCATTATATATTTCGCATAATTTCTGGTGGCAATTACGCTATCTTGAATTGCACACATGAAACCTTCCGTTTCTGAATGCAATTTTCCTTGTTTAATCCATAATATTGATTTCTCTTTTTCAATGCCAACAGAATCCAAAATTGTAGCATGTTTACCATGCAAAACTTTATTTTTCAAATTTATTTCCAAATTTGAATTTTGTTCACAATTTAATTTTCTATTTTTAAGATCAAGTCCCGTAAAATGTTTGTCAAAATTGACTATACTTTTAATGAAAGGGTTGGTTAACGAATAAAAATATTCACGCAATAATTCAGTTTGCGCTTTACACAGATTAAATAGATTTAATAATCCCCGACCTCCTTTTTTTCTTTTTATGTATAAACGTTCTACATCAGATTTAGGGTGTAGATATCTGTATTTGAACAAAAATTTTCTAGTTAAAGTATCCAGTGCATTCAAATCTGTATTCGACCATTTAAGAGTACCGAAGGAATAGGTTATGATCGGTATTGCCCATATATTAATTGCCGATATTAAGTTTTTAGCTGTGAGTTTAGACTTGAGGAGTAATTTTAACTTAGTAATATATTTTTACCAAAATTCATTTTTTAGTAAAGCGTCGTTCAAAACAAAATTTTGTTGCATTCCCAAATATTTATAAAATTTATTTGGCAGTAATTGGGGAATTTTGTCCAGAATTTCATTATTTGCAATTGGAGTACCATTTACAACGTTAATTTTTGCACATTTTTCAAAACCAAATTCCATTTTAATATCGCGACTAAACAATTTAGTAATTTCTATTAAGTTCTGAAGTTGATCGGTACTTCTAGAATATAATTTCAAATCGTCCATATAAAGCAAATGAGTTATGACATCGTTATTTCGGAAATTGAGTTTAAATCCTGCCGCGGAATCATTCAATAATGCCGAAAGTGGATTCATAGCCAAACAAAACCAGAGTGGACTTAAAGAGTCACCTTGAAAAATTCCACGTTTAATTTTGATTGAATCCAAACTAGTTCCATCATGAGTAATTAAAGTATTCCATTTTGACATTATTGAAGACAAAAGTTTAATAATTTTTGGGTTAATTTTGTAGATCTTTAAGATATCGAGAAGCCAGTCGTGGGGAACTGAATCATAGGCTTTTTTATAGTCTATGTAGCACATATTTAAATTTCTTTTATTTTGTTTTACCAATTTTGTAATTATTGTATCGACGATTAACAATTCTCGACATCGTTGGGAACCTTTGACGCAACCTTTCTGTTCAATGCTCATAATTTCGTTTGCCTTGCAGTGATTTTCAATTTTTGTCGCTAAAATGGATGTATAAATTTTGTAAATAGTTGGCAAGCAGGTAATAGGTCTATAATTTTTAGTTATGATTTGTCTATCGAAGTTAATTTATATTATTTATTTATTTAAAAATGTACAATACTTCGTTTTATATTTTCTTTTAATTACTTAGACGACATGTTTCGAATATAGATATTCATCATCAGGAAGTCAAAATTTTCAAATAATATTTTAATTTTGACTTCCTGATGATGAATATCTATATTCGAAACATGTCGTCTAAGTAATTAAAAGAAAATATAAAACGAAGTATTGTACATTTTTAAATAAATAATATAATTTATATTTTGAATACAAATGTAATTATCAAAGATTAGCTAAGAAAACTATTAAAAACAACTACCCTAAATTCCTCATAAAAAAACTAATTAAGGACAGGGTTAACATACTATACAATGGCCACACTAAATCCAAAGAACCAAGCACTTCTTATGCTGTTATACCTTATGTTGATGGACTTAGCAACAAAATTAAACACCTTTTTAAACCTTTTAATATAAAAATTACTTTTAGATCCCTCAACAAATTAGGGCAAAAATTTACGAAATTAAAAGACAAGATTCCCCATGAGAAAAGATCTGGAGTAATTTACAAAATTAATTGCAATGACTGCCCACTTACATACATTGGCCAAACTAACCAATGGCTGAAAAAAAGAACCAACGGACACATTTCATCCATAAGATGCAACAAGCCAGAGTCCACCGCTGGCGCTGTTGCAAAGCATGTTCTTGAAGATGGACATAATATGAATTTCAATAACAACAGAATTTTAAAAACAATTACCTGTTACAGGGACAGATTATTGCACGAAATGATTGAAATTAAGAAGTGAAACAACACCATGAATAGAAAAACTGACATCGACGGCCTCAGGAACATCTACAGCCCTCTTCTTAATTAAGTCTATTTTAGTATTGGGATTAAGTTTTTCACCATTGGTTTTTTCTTAATTCACGATAGCTTATTATGATTTTTTAAAAATTTCACTTTTATAAAAAGTTATAATCAAGCTATCGGACAAATGTCAATACTGCATCTTTCCTGTAACTATATGTATTTTATTTTATGACATTAATAAATATTCTTGACAAAGGGAACATTCGTTCCCGAAAGCTCGAAAATAATTTATTGTTTTAAAAGTTTTCTTAGCTAATCTTTGATAATTACATTTGTTTAAAACTATATAGCTAATAATTTTAATAATATTATATTTTGAATAGTTTTGAATGCCATCCAATCCTGGTGATTTCCAATTAGAAGAACGCTTTATTGCCGCGCTAAGTTCTTCTAAAGTTATAAGATCACCTTCTTTCCATTCAAATGCTGCGGAATCATCATTTAATTTTTTTATCCAAAATGCATTCTGGTTATAATTGTACTTTTGAGACCAAACATCTGACCAAAATTGTGACATATTATGACTCTGCGGAAACTTTTGTGTTTTAGGTACAGGTTCTAAACGCCTAAAAAATTTCTTAGGATTTTCTAAATAAAGTTTATTTTCAAATTTTCTTATGGTGCAATTACTGTATCGTTTCAACCTGTGAGCTGTAACTTTTAATTTTTGTTTTAAATAATCTAATTTATCGTTAAATATTATTTCGAAATTGGCATCTTGACTGTTTAACTTATATTTATTATAAATGTCACTTATTTTTCTAGGTGTCACATTTTCAGAATTACTTTTAATAGCTGTTAAAATTCCAATATCTTTTCTTAATTTTATGATTTTCTTATTGAGACGCACTTTCCAAAAAGGTTCATAAGACGATTTATTTTTAGTATTGCCACATATTAAATGTTGTTCATTTTTCTCGATTATTACTGTCGCAGCACAGTACAATGCCAAATGAATGTGGTAGATTGATATTTGATTTTCTAAATATACATTAATTATTTTGTCCAAAATATCGAAAATACCTTTCATTTTATGATAGTTTGTAAACTTTAGATTTGGAATTTTAGGTCTACTTAAAGGATTAGTGTCATCGAATAACTGAATTTTTGATATAAAATCTTCCTGTATTATATGATAAAGCTCATCATTACCTGTCTCGTCTACTTGAACTTGATTTCCTTCTTCACTTGGTGTTAATTCCTCGTTAGTTGGTATTTCTTCATTAAAATGTTGACGCCGATAGATGGCGTTTCCAACTTCTTTACGTATTTCAGCAATTTCAGATTCGCTGAGATATTTTTTTTTACAATTACATTTTTCCTGTCAACAACATTTTGTTCTGATAGTAGTAATTCAGGAAATTTTGTTATAACTGCCAAGTGAAATTTTTTTCTCCATCCAGGCAATGGACTTTCGTTGCATTCATTAATTTGTAAGAACGTACGCATTATTTCCATATTCATTAATTTTGTCCATTTTATGCGTTTCTTTATTCAACAAGCGATCCTCTCATGTTGGATCAATGATCCTGAGGACAAGCTTATTGTATTATGTGCAGTCACAGGAGCCGGGACTGGTAGGTTTTGATTATCCGTTCTGGTGGTTAATTCTAGTGACAGTGGGCAAGTGGAATTAACCAACACTTCCTCACTATCCCGATTTGTATTGCGCATCGGGATATTTGCGCAACCAATTATCCTGGCGCTTCTTTCCATTTCAATAATTCCATTTCTATATTATTAATTGAATATTATTATATTATCATCTCATTATTCCTGGTCCGGCGACAGAGAAGGGGGTCGAAGGGGGAGGGGAGAGTGATTCCACCCAAGCCAGGATTAATATTTAGATAAATTATTATTTGTAGTTGGTACTAGTTTACTTTGGACATGATATTAAAGTGGTATTTAAATTTTAAAATATATGTTAGAGTGAGTGAGACATACCCTTAGTACGGATCTGCTAGAGTAATCTAGACATACTCCCTAAACCAACTAGCAACCAATAGAAAGAGACATCACCCAAGTGCGGACCTGAGAAGAAGACTAATACAATATATTCGAGCCACCCTGTATGTAAAATATCACTAAGTTTGCGTTAAGTTGGTAATGTGCAGTAATACTAAGAAACACTATATAAAAGGAAACGTTTGAGAATAAAATATAGAAATTAAGAAGTAAGAAATACAGTAATAACCATTGTAATAACATAATTTAGCATTTTAATTAATTAAATAAAGTTTATTCTAACATATATAAAAAAAATATATTGGATTATGCAAGGCCGTCGAGAGAAAATCGGCGCCCGGGGATAGTAACCTACGCCGCCCCTTTCTGTTTGATGAAAGTGATTACTTCATGTCAGATAATAAAAAAATTTAAATCTTGGCCTGGGTGGAATCACTATCCCCCTTCGACCCCCTTCTTTGTCGTCGGGCCAGGAATAATAAGATGATAATATAATAATATATAATCAATAATATAGATGATATACATAAACAAAACTTAGAATCTTTTAATTTGAACACAGGTTGTTGAATAAACACGATGCCGATGTACGGTCTCTTTAAAACCATTAAAACTATCTTATAACCAAAATTTAAAATCCGAGGAGGGGATTTAGCAGAATGTCATTATTGGAAAATTTGAAATATTTCAAGAACAAAACTGGTACAAACGAAAATAAGGAAGGTACAAACAGGTACAAACGAGGTACAAACGATTTAGACTATTTTGGATCCAAAATTCAAAATGGGGGGGGGGCTGGCAAAATGCACTTCTAATTTACACAGGTACAGTAGCTTAAACAAGCTCCTAAAATAAGTAACTAAATTTAGTTACTTGCATGGTCTAGACTACTCTTTTAGTACTAAAGCAAGTACACAAATTAGCAAATATTTTAGTTAAGTGAATAGAACAACTTTCTAATTACTCGCGCAAGTAACTACTCCCCCCACCTAATTATTCAAACGGCAACGATACTTAACAAGTGTAAACAATGATTTTAACCACGTATTTAGTTAAGCGTTTAGTGAGTTAATGGTTGCATAGATAAAAAGCTGTTTTTTTACCAGATAACGAATTATTTCACGACGAAGCACCATTATAATTTACGTACTAAACAAAGTTGCTGACAAATCTACTAAATGTGTGTAGACAAGCACTTTCACTTAATTTAGCTACTTGCTTTAGTAGCTTTCTTAAGCTACTGTACTCGTGTAAATCCTGTTTAAGTTGCTGGAAGCCACCGTTAAAGATAATCAAAGGAAAGATAATATTCAAAGCTCCATTCAGAAAAATAATCCTAATAATTTGCATTTACATGCTTTAAATTTAAAAATTTTAAATTTGGGTTTAGAAATTAAAAATAATAAATCTTCAAACTTCAAAAAATCTTCAAAATCTTCAATAATTTTCAAAATTTAACTAAAAGATCTTAACTTCCCTAAGAAATTCAATCTAACAGAAATGAATAAAATGATGGAAGCTTTAAAACACATTACTACACCTCATGAAGAAAAACCATCTCCTGCTCACGTAAGTCTCAATGAAAATATCAACAAAGACATAGAAATGGAAAAATACTTTTTAGATATCATTCATAAGGGCAATCCAAAAACTCTAGATCCCCAAAATTAAAAATTTTACTAAGCATTATCAATAACAAGTCCAAAGGTGAAAAAGCCACCTACGCTAAAATAACATCAAGCACAGTCAAACCACCAATAGCTGATGAAGGTTACACTACAGTACAAAGCAGAAGAATCACAAAGAAAGATACTCAAAAGAGTCTATATAATAAAAACCGTCCAGAAGCAGTTGTAATTACCCATAACCAAAATGTATGTACAACTGACCTGATGAAAAGGATCAAAACGGAAGTTAAGTCCAAAAATATTCACTTGGATGTAAGTAAAGTGACAACCCTTGCTAAAGAAAAACTCCTCCTCGAAACAACGGGCTAAGCCAAAATTCTGAAGGAACAATTATCAAAGATAATTTCGGACAATTCAATTAGGACGAAGGAGGATCGGATACTTTTAGAGATATCAGGGCTAGCTAAAGACACTACAAAAGAAGACATAGAAGAAGCCTTAAAGGAAGTGACAATTAATGAGAGAAACTACTTAATCATTGGTATACACCCGGCCTACGGTAGAACTAACAGGGCTTTAATTAATATGAACCTGACTCTGCAGACAAAATAATAGACGGAAAATTGAGAGTAGGCCTGGTAACTGGCTGCAGAATCAAGAAGAAATTTCGAGCATTCTGCCAGAGATGTTGGACTTATGGACACTACTCATTCAATTGTTCCAACAAAAGTAACCTTGCAAACACATGTATCAGATGTGGTAAAGAAGGACATACGGCAGCAGCTTGCATCAACAAAGAAAAATGCCCACTATGCAGTGGCCCCCACCAGTTCGGCCCTAGATGCACTCGATGGAAGCCACCACCTATTTAGAAATTTAATTAAGTCTAAATTCATGTGCAAGAATCCCCTAAGATAAACCAACCTTCACACCTCTAGGCACAAGACCTACTTCAAGCTAATATATCCCTTATGAAGATAGATCTAGCGTTGCTCGAAATAGCTCGAAAGAGTTAATCAAGGATACATCTAACAAAGCTGCAATCTTTCTTGCAACACCTCTTATAGCTGAGGACAGTGGATCTGATGTTGGATTTGTTTGGGCACAAATTAATGGGTTAACCATGTATAGCTACTAACTTCTCTCCGAATGATTCACTACAAACATTCACAAAACAACTTGAAGACCTTTTCGATTACGCGACAAGCAGTATAGGAGGTTATAGAGGTTATAGAGAGGCCGTATAGGAGAAGGCTAGAAAGGTGGAGACTTCAACTGCAAATCTCCTCAATGAGGCTCACCACTTGAGGATATCAGAGGAAAACTTCTTACTGAAGCTCTGGAGAAATACGATCTACTTATTGCAACGAGGGCGACACTCCAACTTTCGCCCGTGGAGATTCGTTTTCGATACTGATCTTACAATTACACCTTCGAAAACAGTTGCCAAAATAAGCGATTAAAGAGTGCTGGACGAAGAGACAATCAGCAGTCACTCGTACGTGACATTTAATTTAGAGCCTGGTGCGGAAAACAAAATCCGAGTGAGCAGAGTTTAAGGCAGGAGCCGAAATATTGACATTGACAAATTAAAGGTTCGTGTAGAAGCCGAGCTGTGTCGTGAAGACTTGAGCGGGGCCATTAAATCTGTCTAGAGACGCATGGCGTTAGGAGTCTCCTGTGCGTATAGAACTGTTTCGCTGGAGGCAGCACTCCTCCTGGCGTCTATGACTCTCATCGACTTACTAGCGCTGCAGAGGAGCAGAAAATACGATGGGCAAGATTTAACAGGCAAAGATATCTTGGAAATGTGGTAGACCAGATGGGAGCTGAGTAGCTGCGGATAGTGGACTTGTCGCCTAATCCCAGATCTCAACAGATGAGTCGAAAGACGGTATGGCGAGATGAACTTTCATCTAACTCAGTCTCTGTCCGGACATGAATTCTTCAACCACTACCTGCACCGTTTTGGAAAACTGCAAAGCCCTATCTGCAAACTGCAGATACTACAGAGAAATTGATACAGCAGAACACACCCTTTTCCACTGCTGGAGGTGGGAACTTGAGAGAATACGTACTGGCGCCGGACAATATAATCGACGGCATGCTAGAAAGCAACTATCAGTGGTTGAAAATCAACAACCTAATCACCGCCATCATGAAAACCAAAGAAGCTGCAGAGAAAGCCGAACAACAAGCTCCTCTAGTTGCAGCTCCCAGTCAGGCAGTAGGCAGAGATCCCGACTGGCTGCCTTAATCACGATCAAACACAACATCGCAGATGACAGTAGAAGTAATATCGGAAGGTGATTTCTGCTGTCACCAGGAGGGAGGTTTTAGCGAATAAAAATCTCACACTATCACCTCGGACTGAGAGCTTGAGGTGATGTCTTTAGAAGATTTCCTCCTCCATTGCACAATAAAAAAGAAAAAGGTTTGGTTTAGGTTAGGTTTAATTTGGGGGTGTATCAGGTCTGTTTTACATATTTTCATAAGTTTAACCTCGTAAAACCAATGAGTGTGCATAGTATTTATGAAAATTTTTAAAAACGGAGGAATGCTTTAGCGGTTCTCAGCATCTCCAAGGGGTGAGGTTGTAGTCAGTAGATATCTGACACTACCATCCAGATGTTAGCGTGTCCTCCAACGTGTCATTTTTTGGTGAAAAGAGACACAATCTGATTGGTCGATATGTTTACCAACCGAAAAATATATTAAAGCACCGCCAGTACTCCCCCTGGGACGAGTTGCACATCAATCGAGTTTCCAACCAATCGGGTCTATTTTTTACAGCTTGTTTGTTAATAAAAAGCCTGATTTCTCTCCTTAGTTGCCAATCAAATCAAAAGTTTATCAAGATATTATCAATATAATTACGTGCGTACTCGTATGTATATATATTCTATTATAAGTATATGTTGCAATGTTTATAGTTTTTCTGTCAAGAGAGAAAAAAAATCAAACCAAAATCTGAAAAATTACTAAATTAGCAGCAATTAGAATTCTGCATTTTTGGTTGGAAGGCAAGGAAAATTCCTACACGTATGTAAGTCACTAAGTTGGGTTCGTTGTATTACCTCTGATGCAGTGGCTCCCGCCATCCCATTTTGTTTATTTTGCTCATCTGCTAGATTGCAGCTCTAGAGTGTGCTGATTAGTTCTGATTGCTGGTATAATCAAAACTTTTGGAACCGTTTCTTGGCAGCTCATCCGCTTTTGCGTTACTTTAATTTCCTTGATACCCTTTCACTTACGAGAAGAAAATGACATTTAAGTTTGATACCTCAGAATGTATTCGAGCACCAAACCAGATGTAACTTTGACTCTCTAGAGCCAAATGTGCCGCTGTGCTGTTTGTAGATATCTGAATGTTTTTATTATGTATGTATATATTTATCCTGCACTCGTTTTGTTCAATAAAGTATGGCCGTAAACTCCGTTTGGAAAACCAATGTGTACTTGCCCAGCAGTAAACTCATGCTTAAATCAAGTTTGGCAGAAAAGATTCCTGCTCTTGAATCAGTATTATTTTTGGAACCGCCCGAAGATTAACATATCAGAGGTTTTTATTGAATTCAGCACGATGTTGTATTTCCTATCGGAATATACTGTGGTGTTTCAAAATCAAATTTTGAATAGTTTTATTTCATTTTTATGATAATTTTGCTTATTTTTAATTAATTTGATTGTTTTTGTAAATTGTGTAATTTAATTTGAATTTGGTTATTTGAGCGCCAACATTTGGTAGGTTGGCGACAGTTTGTAGAAGGTAGGGGCTTTTTGCCAGGTCCGTCAAGTTGGACGGCTGCATTTTGCGGAAGTCTCCGCTAATTGTGTTATTTTGAGTCTCTGATATGAGATTATTTAATAGTCTGAATAAATGGTTATGAATTAGTGAGTACAAATTTTATTTAACAATTTGAAATATTTTTGACCTGGTTTGGACGAGTTTTGGACGAATTTCTGGACAGTATTTGATGACTTTTTTTGGGAACGATTCTGAAGAATAAATTATAAAAAAAACGACGTTAGATTGGTAAATGGTATAATTGTTTAAAATTAATTATTGGAAATTAAAATTAGAAGGCAACATAGAGCGAGTTCCGATAGCGACGCGACGTATGGTCGGCATATCGCCACATTTTAACGTTTCATTTTTACATCGGAAATTTTGTTGGAAATTAGTTTAATTTTATTTTTGGATATAATAATTAAGAATATTTGAAATCTGAGCTAGCTGGTGCAACAAAATAAAAAATATGATTACAATACATTTAGGGAAAATTCTGTCAGGTTCAAGATGCAGCAGAGGTACTTTAGCTGAGTAATTCTTTCAGATACACATATGACCCACACAGTTCTTAGTTTATTTTTTGCACATGAAGATCGAGTGATGGAAAGTAGGGAAGGACCTCCAATGTCGCAGTGGGAGCTGTTCGCATTACTCCCATTACAGCCGGGCAAATTAGTCACTGAATGCTGTGTCAGGAGGACACTGGCATTACTTGTTTGGTTCTGGGCCATCAGAGAAGTGCGCCGTAGCAAAGCATAAGCCTGACAATTGCAGTGTAGAGATAGAGGATGATTTTGGGGGAAATATCCCATGACTGTCTCATTGCTCTTCGAAACTGCCAAAAAGTCATTCCTGCCTTACTTTTTTTAAATCTATTTTTATTTATTGATTTGATTCTTTCTTATGTTATACACCAAATTTTTGAGAATAGTTAACATAATTTGTTTCGAAATCTTCAAATGCCGCTATCAGGCGTCAGACTTTTTTCGGAGTGAAAAAATACAAGCCTTCTCATTTTGTATAAACAACAATATATTTTAGCAAAATTGAAATGGCACATGGTGCAGCCTGAATGATTTGAAATGGATTCAGTCAATCAAAAGAGTATTAATTATTATATTATCTACATAGTGTATTGTTAGTTAAAAGTTTGACAACCGAAAATCAAAGAGTGCAAGTTTCAAATAAATTTTTATGTATTTTTTAATGAATGTTATTCCAAAAGAGAAAGAAAAGCTTTTTTTGATATCATTATTTTTCAGTAAGTTGTGCATTTGAAAAAGCACTGTAGTGTATAACTCATAAACGCCTAGAAATAAAACTAGAAGAAATTTAATTTAGCCATTTTCGAAAGATTCTTGAATATAAAAATATAAATATATTATAATATAAAATTGTTTAGCAAACCTATCATAAAAAATTCCTGTTTTTGGAAGAACCGTATGGATTGGATTGCTAATGGGTTTTATAGGAGTGTCTATTCTTTTACGACATCTTAGAGAGTCTGCGGATTAACGGTGAGAGAATAATAATGAACTTTATTGTTTTATGAATATGACATTGACATTAATGCTAATTTTGTAAAGTGTACTTTATGTAGATAAAATCCTACAAACAAATTTTAATAATAAGATATTGTCAAAATGTTTTAGAGATGACAAGTTATTTCAACTTGAAAGTTAGAAATAAAATCAACTTATTGCTTTATACAACAATACTACACTGCTACTGACATATGACAAATCCTTGCTAACACTTTGGGCGGAAACGTGGGTGAGATCACTGCATTTATTTGAATAACAATATTCTTAGGATATCTCTCGAGTTTCGACACTCAAAAAATATTTCAATTAAAAACTTTTATCCTATTTATGAAAAAGGTATCCTCGGTGAAAGCATTCCTCGCTATTTTTAAAAATACTATAGGTAATATCATGTCTCTACCATTCTATTTACTCAATATTTTACTGCTTCAATTTATTTTGTAGTATAAAATAAATTTTAACAAACTTTTTCTTATCTACATCATGTAATTTAAAATAAATTTTTGTATGATTGTTCGATGTACCTAACTGATAACCGGGCTTTAAACTTGGGATTGAAGCCAGCTTTAGTTGGAACTTGTGATAAAGTAACATATTATTGAAAATCTGCAAAAGTAAACTTCTAATCCTGTAGGCTATGAACGAAGAGTGAAGTAGTTGTTTTGAAGGCCTAGTTGAATTACCTAAATACTGACTATGCTGACCTATTTGTGTCGTGATTTGGAAGTCACGGTGAGCTTCTAACACAAGCCCTCTAGAGCTTTATGTTACGTGGTTGGTTACGCAAAAAATTATAACGGCTTTTTAAATTCTTGTTTATGAACATAATAATATTATGCAAAGTTTGATTGACTATCCACTGCTATAGAAAATGCATCCCTCTGTCAATTAATAAAAAATTTAAATCGTCAGATAATAAAATCAAAATGTAATTTACAAATGCGATTTTACCTCGACCGCATTTCGGCATTTGTAAATTGTCGTGGATAATTTATAATTTAATAATTAATCAGTGTATATCAAATTACTAATTAACTTTACATTTGTAACATTAGAAGATTACTATTTTACTAATAATTCCTAATTTGCATATATATAAGTGATTTTACTAGTAAATTTGATTATTAAGTAATAATGCTTATCCTTTAACAAACAACTAAAGTTGATAAGTGAAATTGGTAGTGTTTTTTAGACAACCCTTATTTTTGCTTTATTTGAATTTTGATTTTTACAGTTTATGCAGCTGCCGAGATATTTACATATCTTTAATTACGTCTTTACTAATTAGAGTTTTGTTTTATACCTGCAAAATTTATTTAATTATTTATTTTCTGATAAACTTTTTTACAAAATTTATAAATCATTTCAAATATAATTTAATTAAGAGGAAATTGTACGACATAAAACGTAGTTAATTTCTATCATTATCGATAGTAATGTGCTACCTACACAAAAAATAATGTGCTAAATTTACGATAATACGATCTCTATTATTATTATCATTAACCATCAAACTAGTCACTTTTCTTGTTCAACTTTTTATAAAATAATTAATTAATTACGCTGATATTATAAAATAAACTCAAAAAGTAATGTAATGTCAACGCTGTGCACGAATGGCATCAGATCAGAACAATATTTTATTTCTTTTATCAAAAATGTTACTTATTATATTATATACAGGGTGTCCCCGGATACACTTTACATAACTTTAGATGGTGATAGAGGAGAATTTATTTAGAAAAAAAAAGAAAACTTATTAATCTTTTAAGGACGGCGAAGTTAGGTCAAAATTAACCATTTTTATGTAAAAATTGTGTTCATGAATCAACTAATTTTTCACGTAGCAATAGCAAGTAAAGGTTCTGAGACAAACTATACATTACGTCCCAGCCCGTTCGGAATGGAAATTTTAATATAGAAAATATAGTTGAAGCGATTTGAGGTATTTTTACGTAATTTGATGTACCGATTACGAAAAAAACAGTATTACGCCTCTTAAAAATCATCTTCGAAGTCATCAAGTCATAAACACTTTAAATTAAAATAACAATAAATTTGACATTTAAATGCGATTTTCATGTTCATGTGCTTCTCCAAAATTTTTTTCGTATTCAGCGCATCAAATTACGAAGAAAAACATTAATGGTTTATTTTTGGCCCATTCCGTTCTTAGACGGTTAACAAAAATATTTTTCTAAATGAAAATCCTCGAGAGTTAGGCCTCCTTAAGGCAGTGTTCTAGTCTAGAATTTTGAAAAAATCGATTTTTGTTTTCTGCATATTCTTAAAGTTTAGACATTGAAGAATATATCTTCGAGAAAAAATTTTAAAATTCCAGTAATATATGTATAGTTATAGCTATTTTAGTGACGCACTGTAAACCCTTCAAGCCGGAGCATATGGGGCAATACCTGACAGGTGACCATTTCAGCTATAAATTATATAAATGTACAAATATAGGTTAAGCCAAAACACTCAAAAATGATACTATACATATTTTCGTGCTTACTTTTCATTTCAGCTCAGTCTAGCCTTTAAAAATCTACGATTAAGGTACAAGTTTATTGCAAAACTACATTTTTCAATATGGTTGACATGATATCTCAAGTTCTATTTACCCGATTTACTTCAAATTTGGTGTCGACCTTCAGTGTATGTCTATCTATCGTCCCTACCACTTTTTTAGCAAAAGTATTTTTGTAACTATTTGAAACTATTACTCAAAACTTTAAACGCGTTTATTGCAAAACTACATTTTTTACCTGGTTGACATGATATCTCAAGTTTTGTTTGATCGAGTTACTACAAATTTTGTACCAATCTTCAATATATATCTGCCTATCCCCCCTACCATTTTTGTACCAAAATTATTTTGCTAACTATTTAAAAAAATTTAAAAATTATGGAAAAAAAAACGGGTCAAAAACTGTTTTTTGTTTTCAGACAGCCGCTGTTTTGCAAAAAAAATTTTCAGTTTTCTTTTCGCTAAGGCCTATAACGATATTTTTACTAATAATGAACTTTTTTGTAATTTTGCTTCAGATGACCAGAAGGGCTGGAATCGTGTCAACCAGCACACCCCACTTTTATTTTATACTCAACTTTAAAATAACTTTTTATTTTATACTAACAATTAAAAGGCGCTTAATTTTAATTTTTTTTGTTCAAAAATTGTTTGTAGATTGTCAAAATATCAATAAATATGTTGTAAAAATGAATAGTAAAAATATTGTTTGTTTCGTTTTTATCGAGTTCGAAATAACACCTAAAATTTATGGCTCTAGACTAGAACACTGCCTTAAAGTATCTTCTAAATTTTTCTCTTTCACAGGCCATAGCTTCGAAAATATTGATTTTTCAGTAAAAATAGTTTAGTACTTTTTTACAGAGCGTGAAATAATCTACAAACTGGATTTAAACATTTTCGTGCCTAAAATCAACGACTTTCGAGTTATGAACTAAAGTAAGTAAAATAAAGGGTGCGCTGCTTTGGCCCCCCCAGTTAAAATTTTTGGCCAGAAAGCTAGCTCCCGGATCTATAGAGCTAGCACCGGCTAGCACCGGCTAGCACCCAAATATTAAAACTAGCACCCTTACAGTTTTCGCAGAAATCCACATTGAAACTGGGGGGGGGGCTAAAGTAACGTTAGCCCCCCCCCCAGTTAATATTTTGGCTCCAAAAGCTATCTCCGTAATCTAAATAGCTAGCACCCAAATATTAAACCTAGCACCCTTAAGCGCGTATTACATTTTCACATTTTCGTTCAACTTTCTTGTCAAATGTTTGACAAAAAAAATTAAGCTGTATTACATTATCACATTTTCGGCAAACTTTGGTCAAACAAAAAGTAGCGCGTGTCACACTTTCGTTCAACTTTTCCATCAAACTTTTGAATAATCATGCGCATTGCTGCAAAGCTACGCTTGTGCCAACCTAGGCGCATTTCTAGGTTTAGTTGCCAGTTTCACCACAAACATATCCCCACCCAAAAATTTTCATGAAACTTTGGTTCAACTTTTCGTCAAACATTTGACAAGAAAGTTGAACGAAAATGTGACCAAAATGTGATAATGTAATACGCGCTTTACAGTTTTTTCCCAAATCTATATTGAAACTGGGGGAGGGGTTAAAGTAACGTAAGCCCCTCCCTAGTTAATATTTTGGCTCGAAAAGCTAGCTCCCTAATCTATATATAGCTAGCACCCAAATATTTCAGTTAGCACCATTAGTGGGGTATATAGAAAATGCTTTTGGGGAGGGGAAGATTAAAAAAACTTATATAAATTTTTGTAATTTTGTTAATCCGTTCATGCGCGTCAGTGCTAAACCTATTGACAAGTTCCAGAAATCAAAAAAATTCAAGCTATAAGCATATACGAACAAATTAGTAATAAATATATTACATTATAGGCATCAATTTATTTTAATTTACATTTACAATACAATATCCGATCTCTGATTTTCTAATCAGGGTTCAGGGAGGGCTTCAGGGATACAATCCGAGTCATCCTTGGGGTGGGGGCAATTGCCCCTTTGTTTCCTCTAAATAGAAAATGTTTAAATATTTTATTCCACTGCGCACGAACCGTGATAATATTCCACACGCTCCGCCCATTCCAAACTTTATTATAACTTTTAAAAACCCCTGACACTCGAAAAATTAACTTATCATTTTCTCCACCCCCTTGCCAGAACAAAGTTTAAACATTAATTTTGAAGTCAGGGGAAACGGAGATTTGTTCCACTTACGAAACCTATTTATACATTCTATATTAAAAATTCTCAGTTTCCCTTGACTTTAAAATTAATGTTTAAACTTTGTACTGGGAAGGGGGTGGAGAGCATGATAAGTTAATTTTTCGAGTAAAGTGCCGAAAATTTATGTTGAAGAAAAAATGTATTATTTTGTTTTTTTTAAAGGGAACAATGGTTTTATTTCAAAAGCAAAACTAGTACAAACCAAAATAAGGAAGGTACAAACGATTTACACTATTTTGGATCCAAAATTCAAAATGGGGGGGGGGCTGCCGAAATGCCTATTTCAGATATTTCGAAATATCTGAAAAACAAAATGGGTACAAACAATTTAGACTATTTTGGATCCAAAATTCGAATGGGGGGGGCTGGCGAAATGCACCTTAATTACTATAATATTATATACATAGTCATTGTAAATTTTCTTATCTATGAGCCGATCTATTTAGTAGTTAATAGTTTTTGTATACTGTAAATTATATACAGCAAATAAATAAAATTGAGAGGTACCGACCTCAGTATTTGCATTTTTATTTTTTAAAGCTTTTTGTTAAGGATGAAATATGGTTTAAGTAATCTGTATTCCAATACTATGTGAAGAGTACATGGGAATAACGATCAGGGTCCAATTTTCTAGCTCTTCATTCCAACCGAGTTCTCATAAAAAAAATATTTTTGCTTTAAAATTTTTTCAAAATAATTGCGTTAAAGGAATATTGTAATCATCTTCTTCATTTGCTTCTTCATCATCTGACTGTTCCTCAATGTCGGATTCATGAACATTATTTGCTTGTGCATTTTCTGTTTTGGTAATCCGGTAATGCAGATATTGCAGCATTTGCATCTCGTAAGGTTACTATATTCGCCAATGTAATTATATTTCTATAACAGTGCATTGGGGGGGGGGGGGGGGTAATGGTATTTTTATCTAAAAAAGTAGAAAAAATAAATATGTTTACAATAAAATCTTGCGTAAACACCCAGTGGTGGTAATTGCGTACACAAACTTCGAAGAGTTTGGCGAGGATTTTTTGAGCAGAATCTCCAAACATCTTATGCTTCGCTTATTATACATAACTTACAGTTCACATACCAGTAAAAAGAAAATCAATATTTGATTTTACTCAGTAATTATTCGTACTTACCAATTATATGTTTGGGTTGATCGACATTCATCTTGCACGACGTCGAGAAAACGGGTAGGTATATTACATACATCAAACATCAAAACTATCTAAAACTACGCGTAGGTTTTCTTTAAAATACATTGTTGGAAAGACGTCTAGTAATTTAGAGCAAAAATATAGAGAGGCTCAGTAAGCAGCTCCCTGTAAATGTTATCAGGGCCGGATAAACCATGGATGCAATGGAGCCGCCGCACCCAGCACCAAAGTTTAGCGGTTTTTAATTGTTGTGATTCCAAGGTACTGCATTTTTCTTTGATAAACTCCAAATAAATCAAAACTCAACTAACAAATTCAAAAATCAAAGTTAAAAAAATATTTATAAAATCGAGAATCAAAATAATAATCATTTAATCGAGATTTTGAAACACAATATATCTAATTTTTGGTGGGATATTAAAGCAGCCATTTTATTTCAAATTTGTTTATTAGACTCAATCAACTTCTGCATTTGTGTCTTCTTCAAGTATTTTGGTTTTTAAAACCTTCTATAGGTTAGTTAACCTTTAGATCATAAAAATATTAAGGCTATTTTGTTTTAGCTGTTTCTATTTGATTTCACTTGAATTTTTAAATAAATAAATCTAGAATTTCTAGAAAGCCATAAATGTACATGAACAAATATTTTATTAATCACATGTAAAGTGTGGCTGTAAAGACCACATTACAGCACTGCTGATAATACTTTTATGGCGATAAAGACGTGACGTTTAAGTTAAAATTTTGAGAAATCAACTAAATAAGCAAAAACGAGTATTAAAGAAGAGAAAATCTGGTGCACAAAAGTAAATTTTGTTACCGTGTTTCCGTGGAATAATATTTTATGGAAAACGTAGTTGTGACCGTCTGCTGAGAATAGAATTTCTTGTAAAAAATATTGCTGACATCTCTAAAACCCCTATGGAACGACATTTAATTTAATCCTATGAATAAACAATATGCAATCTAAACTCTACCTAAATTTTAATTAAAAAATGCATTAAAAAAATAAAATTCGCTTCTTTTGCTTATTACAATGCGCTTTAGTATAGCGATACATAGATATCGATATTCTAAAATTTTCATTAGTTAATAGAAAATTTTTACATCAGGCAACTAAAATTAGTTATACGATTATCGGAAAATTATTTGAACCGCAAGATATAACTAAAGACAACATCTGTATTATTTATGAAGTCCGAGTCTTTTTACTCCAAGGATTTATTTAATGTGCCAGATGTATTAGTTTCCTCGGTAAAAGTAAGAAAATTTGTATTTAATCTTTTCAAGATATCTTCTTCTACTTAATTGGTATAATAAAACAATTTACTCTCAGATTTGCTCAAGGGAATTTTTTATTTTATAATGTTTTAATTTTTAATTTACATTGCTGATTTTCATTTTCATTAAACAGAGCGACATTTAGGCAGGTAGGTACTTACATAATTCCTGATGTGCTGAATTTACATGATTTGTAAATATTCATAATTTATGCTTAAAATTTAAAAAAACGCTTTTTGGTTTTCCATTAAAAAGAACTGTTTGGTAATGCCGTTTTTAATTTTTCAGATAATATATTACGTAATTTTTTTAACGTTAAAATGACTCGGGAAATTGTATATTAAAATCGAATAAAAAGTTAAAGATGATTTAAAAAGATAAACATCTGGAAAAATTGCTAGAAGGGTAGAAAAAGTTACAACAAAAAATAAATGTGTTAAAAAGAGAAATGAGGTTAAAAAATTATTGCAAGGAAGGCCTTTCGTTCTTTGAAGGAGATACGTTCTGCTTGATTTATCGTGAACCAATAATATCACGAAAAGAAAGAAACTAAAGTTGTAGTTTGTAATATTTTCAGTTTTATAAATTCAATAAAAGCACCAACATTATATATCTTTGTTTTGGAACATGTATTTAATCCGGTTGTGTACGTGGTTTCATTAACCGAACGGTTGTGGTTAGAAATCTACATTAAACTAATATTTTCATAATTAATCCGGAATCCAATGTATATTAATTAAATTTTGTTTAAAATTACCATAAAGTATTTTGAACACTTTAGAAGCATTTGGTTAACTTGAATTTAAAAAAAAACGATATAAATACCGAGTTAATAATTATGTACAATAATAAATACATTTTTCATATAATCAATACCAGCTACCAATGCTTTGAGGTTTACAAATATAAATGAATTAATAACAATAACAGAAATAACAAGTTATAACAAACTATCCAGTAAGATGGAAGAATTCGTCCATTAATACTCCTATAGGCATCTACCCTAACACACCAAAGCGGAATTTCCACGTTGGATACACAAACTAATTCTTTGAATCAAGAAACTTTTAGCCCGTTTATCTCATGAGAATTCGATAAGAAGACGACCAATCCAAGTAATTAAAGATTTGTATTTATTGTGATTCAAAGTTTCTGCTTTTGCAGCTGCCAAACTGGGCATTTGACCCGAAGTTCCCCAGTGACTTGGAGCCAGAGAAAGCTCTTCCTTGGCGGCAAGTTACCAAGGAAGTTTAAAAGCCATCCGGGCTCTTGCCATCATCTTTTGAAATTTCCACTGGAATTTTAGTGAAACAATCACTATTTTTGTGAAATGATAACTGATCACAGTAAGAAATAATAAAACAAGTTTATTAATTCTAATATAGCATTTTCTTCTATTTCCATCTTTAAAACTCAAAAGCCAAAAAGGTCAAAAACATTTTTGAGGGTGATTTTTGAAAGAAGTAATTTGGAAATGAACTATGTTAAGACTTGATAGCCGAAATCCTCAAAAATTGGAAGAATGTATCAAAAATTTGATTCTAGGACAATAATTGTACTCCGGAAATTGTTCGCCGGACAATTTATTGCTCGCATAGAACTTTTGTTCGCTGAATAATTATTGTTCACCTAGGACTTTTGTTTGCCGGAAAATTGTTTGCTATTTGTTCGTCGGGTAATTTTTCAACAAAAAGGTTACCAACTTGATGTAATTTCTCATCTGTAGGTGTATATTGCTACGACCTTACCCTTTTTCTACTCTATTAGTAGATGTTTCCCTTCAAGTCCGTAAGCACCTTCTTCCTCCTCGCTGGGTGCCAAATTGTTCAAATTAATAAAAATTCTGTTCTTAGTTAACTCAATTAAAAGAATTTTTATGTTGAATTTCAATGATTTTAATAAAAAATATCGTCAATTCTGCCGCAATACCTCCAATCACCACATTTTATGGAAACATATCCGGAGATTTGCTTGGTGTATATATTGATAGTCACTTAAGAAGTGGCCATTTGGCCGAAGGCTTTTTCCACACAATTTCTAATGCTAAAGTACAGTTTATCACCAACACACACCACAAAAATTTTTGTTTTAAAGAAGAGTTATGTAAAAATAAAGAATAAATAAACAAGAAAAGATATACCTTATTAATTTAAAATTACCATTTTTGAAAAGCACACAAATTTTCAATCGTTCAAAAATAATTATTAAATTGTGAACTGTCAAAAATAACTTAGAATACAAACTTGCGAAATGAATGTCATGTCATAACATGACAAGCCATCTAATAAATTTTAAGAAAAAAATAGATAAAGTAAGATTGCAGTTAATATTTTCTATAATTTTCTTGATTTTACATTTGGCTCAATCGTTTCCTAACCAATGCTTGTATTTTAAAAGATCTATCAGCACACAAAATTTTATCACAATCAGTTCAACATTTCCGGAGATACAAAGACATTTTCATTTTTTTTATTTATTTTATTTTGGTAGCCCTGGCAAAGATTTCTCTGCCAAAACCTTATTTTCACCACTAGAGCCCACCATGCATAGGTACGTCCAAAAAGTTTGACTGCCATCGATGCAGAAATGCCGAAGAAAATCGAGGGACAAGGACTTTTTTCAAGTTTTCGCAAAAAAAGTAATCTTTTTTTTAATGTTAAATTCTTGATTTTCATCAAATTTTCATCAAATCATCTGTGGGGGCAATGTTCCTACATACAAAATTTGGTTGAGATCCCTTCAGTACTTCACGAGTTATTCACTCTTGAAGTTTAAACTTTGGCAGCTTGTAATTTTTGACAGATGACAGATAGAAGTTTAATTTCACCTATTCTGGATAAAGCTTTTCAAGGTTTTTAAAATAACATATCACAAGACAAAATAGTTTTTAAAAATATTGTGTTTTTTTTTTGTAATGGCACTCCTGATTGACAGATTGCGACGAAAACCTTATTTTCACTTTTTTACCATAAAGCCTAATACTACACCAAATTTGGTCGTGATTGGTTGGACGGTTCCGGAATAAATCTAGAAACAAAATTTGACGACCGACAGCCCGACACAGAAACAGTTCTTTTATTTTTTGCATATATTTACGTTTCTGAACATGGTGCTCTAAAAAATGTAAAAAAAAATTTGAAAATTTTTTTCGATTACCTTACCTAAAAAAAAAATTTTTTCTTTTGATTGGAGGTAACAAAATAAACTGAACGAATAAACCTTTTAAACAAATCAACAAATCAACGTGTTGAGTAGTGTACGTGTCTGTGCATGTACTTAAATTCTATTGTAATAATCTTAAAAATGTTTGTTAATTATTTGCATTTTGTTGGTATCGATTGATGGGTTTCTGGTGGTTGTTTGAATTTAAAGATGGGTTGTCTCAATTTAGATATATTTAATCTTTACACTTAATTATACGTACACTTAAACTACATTGTTAAACCTACTTTGTCTACATCCTAACTACTACTCTACTATTCCTCAACTAATCTACATTTTACTTATTAATATAATATTGTAATATTAACTACTTATTCAACACATACCAGGGGGTCATCACACGTTGGCTTCCTTGATATATGAATATTGAATGTGCAGCAAAATAACAATATTGCTATGTTACCACACCATTGTAAAATCATGGAAATCCCTCTCATCAAGAACTTTCTTCCTTGAACGCGTTGGACACTGCAATATATAGAACGATCTAGAACGCTTGAACGCGGCCGTTTGAACGCAGAGACGTTTGAACGCAGGGGGTGGAGTACGCTAACCGGGCTCACAGATTTTTACAGATATCACTAAAATTCTTGCAGAATTTGAAAGAGGACATTGTTTATTTATTTATTTATTGGCTTAGACACACTCCAAACAGTAAAGACTAATTGAAAGGAGAGTGTATAAAAAAATAAAAATAAAACAATATACTATACATAGTACCAACTATCAAATTAAAACAAAACAAAAATTCGCAATATACAATACATATATATTGCTATGGTTTGGTGACGAATTTATTCGCCCAAGACCAAGATTTTAGCTCTCAAAAAAATATTGTAGCAGGGTCAGCAAATCGCTGTGGGTAAATACAACAATTACTCAAAAATCAAATTATTAAGTTTATTTTATTTTAGCATTAAAACATTTATCCAAATTTTGCCACAAATCAATGATACTTTAATCGACAATTTTCGATCGTCAGGATAATAGTGTAAAAGTGTATATCCTTTCTCAATACGAATGATTATAATTAAAAATTTCAAAAACAATAAAGCATACACTCGTATTAAAAATGATAAGGTGTTTGATTGTGTTTATCCAACAAAGTTATAAATAATTTTACAAAAAATCACTCACATGTAATGTCTTTTTTTTTTCTTTACTTCCCAACTGATGTGGTTATCTGTTCCCAATACAATCGTGATCCGTCCAACTTTCTTTAACGATATGGTCCATTCCATCAAATACGAACGGTCTCACACTATCGGCCCATCTTAATCAACCAAACTTTTAATTTTATAAAAATAAACATCGAATTTTCCAATCTTCCAGCGATATTCACCCAATCGACATAAATATCATCTGATATCTGATACCAATCATTTACTTTTTAATTTTCTTTTTAGAAGAATATACAAAAATCCATCCGTTCGCTTCTATCTTCTCTTCGAAGTCCTTATCTCCTTTTTACCATACCAACTTTTCAAAAATCCCCATATTCATAATTTTTGAAATCCAAATATTTCCTTCACACCACAATCACTTCAATCTGTCTTTTCTTATTATTTTTTTTTTTATGTTTTAGTAGTGTTTTAGCAACAATTAATCCTGTGATGCACATCAATTATACCAAAATTTGGAGAAATGAATCAAAAATTTTTCAAAAACTTGACCCCGGCACGAAATCATTATACTCACCACCACATGACTTACTGAACCAGCAACCAACAAATTATATTTAATTTCTTTTTTATTTTGTTTAAAATTTCGTATCATAGCAATATATTTGTGTAAAATTAAACGGTTCGCCTAAAGCAGATCGCCGCAATATCCTTAAGGCGCGTATGGTTGGGGTCGGCATCATCGGCGATAAGATTCCAGTTGCGGTAACAGATTGAGATTGGAGATGAAGCCAAGAAGTTCATACGGCAGATTTTACAGTAGAAGAAGTTGCGTTGTCTAGAACAATCTCTAGGTAGAGGAAGTTGATTTCAGCTAATAGAGAAGGGCAATCATCAATGGAAGGATGATTCTCGTCCGATGAAATATGTATGAGAAGCAGGATATTAGGTATGCGGACTCAAAAATCAAACAATGTTACTTTGTAGACGTTTCGAAGGTGTATTTATGCCTTCAGCTTCAGGACTGAAGAGAGAAAAAACAAAATGCACATCGGTAATCAAGTAGCAAAAAACAATGTAAAATATCTGACCTCTGTAAGGTGATGTAAAATTTGAAAATTTTGGGACAGCAAGATGTTCAGGCAATCATCAAGTTTCTTAAAAGTTTACCTAGAAACATAACGCATGACACAAAACGCCTGCTTTCAAGCGACACTAAATCGAAACGATCAAGTAGAGCGCAATTTCAAAAATCAGGGCTGAACGGATTCAAGCCGCTTGATGTGCCATGCGTGCATTGCATACCAGATAAGTGCGGCATATTTTAGCCTTGATCGAACAAAGCTAAAGAAAAGAAGTTTTAGGCATAGCAAGTTGCGAAGGTCATGAGTATTCCGAGAAATGAAACCGTACATGCGTGAGGCAGAACTTAAGGTACACCGATGTGTTCAACGAAGGTCAGTCGTGAATCTAAAGTAACACCGAGGTCTTTAAAAGAATCACATCTCTCCAGAAAGGTACCTTCACAGGAATACTGAAAATCAATGTCTGTCTTGCGAATGGTGAGACTACCTTACATTTTGAAATTTGTAGCTGCAGCCGATTACGTTTACACGAGGCATCTATGGCATCAAGATCGGCCTGCAGCCGATAGCAGTCCTCAAGTGAAAAAATACTTTAAAAGTATTTTAAAGTCCTCGGCATATAGCAATATGCGAGATATTACATACCTAGGTAGATCTTTAATAAATAATAAAAAAAGCAGAGGACCAAGATTGGACCCTTGAGGAACGCCAGAACTAACAGAAAAGACTGAGGACCTGTGACCGCGATACTCGACAAATTGCCTGCGTTTGAACAAATAGGAGCGGAAGAAATCAATTAGGTGATTAGAGAAACCAAACGACGACAGCTTCGCAATTAATCTATCTAAGTCGAGTTGGTCAAATGCCTTCTGGAAGTCTGTGTAAATAGTATCGACCTGCCCTGGGGAGTCTAGAGCTTCGGAAATGAACTGTTTAAAGGTCGCTATGTTAGTGATGGTTGAGCGACTGCTCATAAAGCCATGTTGGAACGGAGATAAGGAATTATTGACATGAGCATAAATATGGTCATGCAAGATCCGCTCGAA
Source organism: Cantharis rufa (assembly GCA_947369205.1). Classification (NCBI taxonomy): domain Eukaryota; kingdom Metazoa; phylum Arthropoda; class Insecta; order Coleoptera; family Cantharidae; genus Cantharis; species Cantharis rufa. Next base: position 13,071,565 of record OX376309.1, on the reverse strand, counting down.
TGCCTTAGACAGGTTAGAAAATATCGATATTGGACGCTAATTATTGATTTCTGGTTGAAATTATATTTATTATTTTAACTATTTATATTTATTATTTAATTTCCCAAACATGTATACTTCAGCTTAATTTTAATAGATATTAGATATTTAATATGTAAAAAAATTATCTAATGTAATCTAAATGGATAATCTACATTTAATTTCATATAAATATCTTGGAATCTCGTTAATCTTCATGCACGTCAAAAATGAAGGAAATAATGTCCTACTTTGAGATTTTCAAAAGTTTGCAAATCTAATTACTATATTTAAATGTTCAAACAGTTTTAAAATGTGTTTATAATTATTTATTCAAATTGTAACTTACGTCGTTGCAGCAATTTTAATATAGAAAGTTTTTGCTTTTATAACAATGTGTAAAGAAAATCACAAGTTGTTTTTATTCATTTGATAAGCAGATATTTTAAAAGTTAAACAGAATGAACTAACTTTATGACGTCCTAAATCAAATTTATAGATTTGTTTAAAAGTGTATAGGAAAGAAAAAGGTAAATTTACCTATGTCAAAATTAATTTTTGTTTTTGAATAAAGAATACATAAGCAAAAAATTCAGTTTGATAGGTCGTTTCAAACTGAACCTTTATCATTATAAATTTAAGAATGTTTATGACAGGTTCTTGGCAATGAAAGTTCCGAAACGTCGAAGTTTCAAGAGGCCACATCAAAAACCGTTCAATATAAATTAGTAGCTGGATTATAAAATTAATAAATAATAAATTTAGTTACTTGTTTTAGACTTTGTAGTACTTAATTGCATTTTTAAAGAAATTTTGAAAATATTATTATGAGCAAAATTTTCTTCTTTTTTATGTAAAATATATTTTCTTTAATTAACTTTCAAAAAGTTTTCTGTTCTAAAAGTTATTTCAGCAGCTAGTTAAAAAAAGTTTAAATAAGTGTAAATTGGGTTTCTTGCAAATTGCATGGGTATGTTTTAACGATGAGGTTAATATTTAATAGATTGTGTTTATTTAAGGTTTTAAGTTTGGCTTTCTTATTTTTAGTTAAAATTAAATTAAGGTTTAATAAAACTTTATAATTTAAATTTCTTTTGTAGTAAAATGTGATGCACGAAAGCTTCTAAAGCTTTTTATAACGTGAAAATTCTTTGAACTGAAATTAATTTTTACCTCGCACTTGTTTTGTGATTCGTAAAATAACGCTTTTGACCAAGTTTGCTTTACTATTAACTCTAAAGTCAATTTTGCAATTATCTATAGTTAAAAATTATTTAAAAACTATCAAATTGAAAACGTCAATAAAACTTAAGTAATATAACTGATATAGCAGGTTGTTGCTGCAATATAAGAACCCTAATTTTTAAACCTTGGAAGCAAAATAATTTAAATTATTTATGAGGCAATTTTTATTTTAGAGGAAAGTGGGTATGAATGTGACACCGGTATAGGTATACAATACAATATTAAAACAACCAGGTATTATTATTTAATAATTAAAATAAAATTCACATTTCTCTTTTCTAAAAATCATTATTCTGGATGACTTGATTTTCAAAATTAAAGCATAATAGTCTAGTTAATGAAATTATAATTTGTAGATACACAAGAAAAGTATGCAAATGAATTTCAATTTAATTTCATAATTCATACAATTGCTATTGAAGCTATCGAAGGAGCTAATGTAGACACAAATCATCATTTAGTAATAGCAAAATTGAGAAAAAAGAAACACTCTGATTGGTTAAATTTTTTTACCAACCAAAAAATATATTAAACCACCGCCGACCGGCAGTCTCCCTGGGACGAGTTGCACATTAACCGAGTTTCCAACCAATCGAGTCTAGATGCCCGTCCATGGACGGGCTTTCCAGCTAGTAACATATATATAAAATAACAAAACCAAGTTTGTTATTTCTTCCGTAACATACCTTCGGTTGATACAGTTTTCTTGCCAATCTAAAGAAAATTGGGAGTTTTAAGAGATTACGGGAAACTGACGGATCAGTGCAATCTTCAGGCCGTACAAGCTGGCAATCAAATTTCAAACTATTTAGAGCCAGTTTTATAATAAATATTAAGGAAAGCTTTAATTTTAAGCCAACTTTAAGTCTTAAAGTGGCCTCCAGAATGCAGCTTAAGCTTCTACCTCTGTGTTAAAAACGATTGAAAATGAAAACAATCAAACAATTGCTAAATTTTTGAAAAATAAATGTAGCGCCATCTGTTGGTATATTATTAAATGAAATAAATATTCTTAATTGGAAAAACTGTTTTTCGTGATTTTTCGTGTTAATATTTCAGTTATTGAAAAAATATTTTGGAACAATATTAAACAAACCCAGAACAACCTGGAACAACTTTCAAAAATTAATTTTTTTAAAAGTGCGGGGCTGGTCACAAATGTTGCTTGCGCTCCCACGACTTTATTTTAGAATATATGAAAATGATGTTCTGGAACAATATAGAACTAACCCAGAACAACCTGGAACAACAACAAAAAATTAATTTTTTTAAAAGTGCGGGGCTAACTCGAAAAACGGTTTTTTGCGATTTTTCGCGTTAATTTTTTAATTCGCGAAAAAATATTTTGGAACAATATTAAACAAACCCAGAACAACCTGGAACAACTTTCAAAAATTATTTTTATAAAAAGTGCGGGGCTAAGTTCACACACGTAACAATCGTTCTGATATTATAAAGAAGACCAAAAAACCGGGAAAATAAAGATTGGGAGAAATTTGTTAAGATACTAGGAAAGCAACCATATAAACACCATAACACAATACACCAGCTTGTATAAATCAGTATTATTGAGGTGCTCAGTAATCGAGTTGTAAACATCTCTTTCATCTAACGCCAAACAGAGTTTCCAAATTATTTACCAATGGCTGAAGTTTCTTAAAAATTGATTTAATATCTAAAAGTATTAAATAATGGTGCTGAGGGAATGTAACGTTAGTTCTCTAAACTGACAGTTCTGTTATGAGTTGTGAGTCGATCTAAAAAAACTGATGAATAAAAATATTCTCTCTAACTCTCGCCACTCTCTTTATTTAAAAGTACAAAATCAATTATTACATTATTGTAAAATTTATTACTAAGTAAGATTTAAAATATTATTTTATAGATAATATCATCAAAATGATTGAAGAAATTTCCATTTTCAATTTCAATCATGTACAGGATTGAGCAAACAAAACGTTGCATGTACTTAGGTCAGGGACGGGTTGTGTCTGCAAGTAAGGGAAGATTCAGTGTGTTTTTAATTATTTACCGTGTAAAATAGTATCTATTCAAGGTATATATTATAGCATAGGGAATAAGCCGCCGATAAATATTCATTTGCAAAGTTTTCCTCTCAAAGAGTGTTATATGTATCTCTAATTAATATTTACCATCTAGTAAAAATGTGTCAGTAAGTATTTGTCTACCGGGAAAAATGTAGATAATGCTAAGTATTTAACCACAGTAATAGTTCCAGGTTATACATCTGTGCTAGTGATTCATTAGTAAATATTTATTGCTAACAGATTAGGGCAAGTTAAATGGCTTTAGGGAATATTTACCCTTCAATAAAATTTCGCTTGTAAATCTCTAGTGAATGCTAACCCTCCAATTAAACTTTTACTAGTGAACATAGTGCTGTCTTAAGGTATGCTTATCTGCCATATTTTTAGGAAAATTCAGATTTTTCTGTGTTAAAATTTTTTTTGTAATTAATTATTATTAATAGACAACCTGGCTGCATTATTGTCAAATTACCCTCTGTGCCTCTTTATCAGTGTCTGCCTGTTTTCTCTTAACCTTAGTTCTATCTATCCCTTGCTTACCGAAGTAAAACAGAAGGTTACAAAATGTGCAAGTTTTTAACTAATAATTTAACCACAGCAGTGGATTGGTGTCATCTAATAAAATCTATAATCTATAATAATAATCTATAATATATAAAATCTATATAACCCACAATAAAACTAACGCGAATTTTAATGTCATCACCTTTCTTGGAAGAAAATCTGAAAAAATTGTCAAATATTTAAAAAACCAAAATTTCAACATTGCCTTCAAAACAGACAATAAACTTAATAAATTTATTAATAACGCGAAATTCAAATCAGATCTTTTAGAAAAATCAGAGGTTTACGAGCTCACTTGCAAATGCTCTCAAAAATACATCGGTCATACAGGTAGATCTTTCCAAACACGATTTAATGAACACACGCGATCCCACAAACTTGCAGACGGAAAATCTACTTTCGCGAAACAACTTTTAGACACTAATCACAAACAGGGGGAGGGGGTACGAAATTTTGCATGTAGAGTCAAAAAGTAAAAAACTAGAATTTTTAGAAGCTATGGAAATTAATAAATTAAAATATTCTTCATTATCATTAAATAGTCAATCAGATTTAAACAACTCGCCTCTATTAAACATATTTAAAAAGTAATTTCTTAAATTACCCCCCCCCCTTTTTCTAACCTATTAGAACATTTACTTATACACCCCTTCCTTTTTTAAAAAAACCCTTCCCTTTTCAAAAATTACCCACTCCCACCACCCCGAACGTTATTTAAACGGATTCTTTCTAATACATCGCCTGATGATGCCCATAGTATGGTGAAAACGTTTGCGATATTGTATACTTACAGTGTATTATAATTGTGATAACTTAAAAAACATTTTAGTTCTAAAAGTGTGTGCATATTTTAGGTTTTCTAAAATAGTGATATGGTTAATATCGAGTTACACTACCTAACCACGTATCAATCGATTATTCTTGTGTTAATCCAAGTTTAATTTTTTAAAAGCACTTGGAAGATCAATCGACCCAGGTGCGACAATATCAAATAGATTTTATATTACCTTCAAATTCACTTTGAAATATCAACAATTTTACCATTCTATTATAATTTTCAAAATATCTAAATCTAAATTTCAATCTTAAAATTTCTAAGTGTAATTGTTATTTATTATTAAATTATTTTCCAAAATTTTTCTCATAAAAATATATAAATTTTGTTCAATATCAGAAACAAATCAACGTCCAAAATAATAAAATAACTCACTTAAAAACTCAAAATCAATTTATTCACTAAAATTATCAAACTGAAATACAATTTGCAATCAAAATTTAGGAGACGCTATGGCCGCTATGCATAGTGGGCCAGAATCCGGAAGTGGCCAAAAATCTTTTTTTTTTAATTTTGCATATCACTTCTATATTTTGTAAATAGGTAAAAGGAAGATCACTCTATTTTTTTCTGAAATATCTAGCGCATTAAGTGAAATTTCTACCCACTTAGCGGTTCTCAAATACGACCTTTCCGCCTGGCAGCTTATATAGTCATCATTTTGTCATCAAATTTTGAAGAGAGATTGTAGAGTTACAACGTGTTAATTCAAAATAACTATTTTCCAGAAGCTTATTTGAGGTATGGAATTTATTTTAATATGTATATGTTACGGTCAATGATGACAACTCCGCCATTTACGTCAATAGCAGTCGGACAATGACGTTAATGCCCTGCTTAACTGGACATTGACATTAACGTCTAGCCAATAACATCATCGACCGTGCATTTTGGGCGTTGTTAACATTTAAAATTTCATATGTGGTTTTTACATCATTGTTCGGGCAATGACGTCATTGCCTAATACAAAGTGGGCGATGATGAAATTACTTTTTTGTAACCAAATTTGCAATTTGAAATGCCACGCATCACTCTCATGCCAGAATAAAAATGATTAATTTAAAAAATTTAATTTGATTATTTTTTAATTTATAATTATTTTTTAAATTTTTATTACTTTTGTAATAAATGATTATAATACATTAGAATGTAATGTTATGCAACACTAAATGTCACTCACCAGTTGACTGTCTTATTCAAATCGCCAATTTGCTGTTCCTTATAGTGTTTATTCTATTAATCATCATTTTCCAATCCGTTTTGGTCAATAACGTCATTGTCCACCGCTAACTGGCAATGACGTTAATGATTGACTTCAACGGCCGATTTACATCATTGACCGTAACATATATGTTATGAAAAATATTTATGATGGAACTGCTCAAATATATTATTATATTTATATGGGGTATTTTAGAAGTCCATGTAATTTTCAGCAGAGAAAATAAAAAATTTTTACTTATGCCCGATTTTTTCACCTTGAGATATCTATCGGATAATGAATCCGACCGACAAATTAATCAAGTAACTAATCAAATTGTTTACTTGTTATTTTGAGTTTGAATTGCGGTTGTCTGATTGGTCACTTGATTAATTTGTCGGACGGATTTGTTATCCGATAGATATCTCAAAGTATCGGGCATTTGTCATGCATTAAAAAAATATTCAAAAAATACCTTAAGCCTTCCTTTATAATATACATATACTAAAAAAACTGTAACCACGTTCAACCACCTTTTCGCAATTTATTTATTTTTTTAAGAAGCGATACATATATTCATCGCTAGAATCGGCAGCAAATGCTTATTATTTATACAATATCACAATAAATTCACCCCATTCAAAAATTTGATTTTTTAAAAATATTTTTGCAATGGATGTTTACTCAAAATGTAAACATTCCCAAAAATATAGACTTTTTACTAATTTATTTATGTTTTACCCTCTGAAATTCACCCCATTAAAAGATTTAATTTTTTAAAATATTTTTCCAATGGATATTTATTCAAATTAAACATATCCCCAAAATTATAGCTTTTTAGTTATTTATTTATGTTTCATCCTCTGAAATTTACCCCATTCAAAGATGTGTGAGTTTTTAAATTATTTTTCCAATAAATGTTTACCTCGCGCAAGTAGATTTTCAAGGTTTCAGATTTTTGTCCACTTTTTTTGGATTCTGGGCCGCTGTGCTATGGCGGCTATCGGTAAAAAGTTCCGTCTTCCCTGCACTCTGTCACAATACCAATTTGATGGCGGGAAAACGAGAAAACCTAATATTATATTTTTAAATTTTAATTTCAATTAATAGTCATATTTGCTTGTATATTTTATTTATTTTTAACCGGTTTCGCTATTTAGCATTTTCAGTTAATTTATTACTATAGTTATAACTTAAAAACTATAACAATTATAACTACTAGAGATGAGATTTTTAGGTCGTAAAAATTCAAAAAAAGGTATCTAAAAAGGTTCTAAAAAAAGTCATTTTATGTCGTATAAATTCAAAAACGGGTATCTAAAAAGGTACTAAAAATGCTATTTTAGGTTGGTATTGTAAAGTTTTAGATGCTTCGAGTTGAATAAGATGAGATTGTTTTTCTCAATTTAAAATTTTACCATAAATTTTAAACAAACCGTCAAACTAACCATTGGTAGGTTGGTACACCGGACACCAAATTTAAATTAAAAAAAAAATTTAATTTTAATTCAAATTAATTTGCAACTTCAAATTAAAAAAAAAGTTTCCAAAATGTTAAAATAGGTTGTAAAAATGAAAAATCATCGCGTGCGACAATTCATTGAGCCACAATTCAAATTTTGATTACAAACAAATCATATTTTTATAACTGTAACTGGAAATTATGGGCCATACCCTGAAGAAAATCTAAAATTGGTTTATCAGCGTCATCTTCAACTATTGTTTTTACTCTTCTAGCAGTGTCTCTGTACACTCTTTTTTACTGTATTTTATTTCCAGCTACAAATTGTTCTATTTTTAATTTATGTAAATTTTCTTTCTAAGAGCATTCACAAATTTCCACAAGCTGGGATGAGCGGCGTTGATTATAGACGTAAAGCTATTTTATTGTGCCACCCTTCAACAGTATTGTTCATGCGAAGAATATTCTCTAAAATATGTAGCTTAATTTTGAGATTTTAAATTTTCTTCAAGGTATAGCTCATAATTGTGATGAATTGTCCGCAATGAATTGTCTCGCGATGAATTGACCGCGATGAATTGACGGTACACCCATGCAGACCGGAAATAACAAAGTTGAGATTAGACAGACTGCGGATTTAATTATCAATGTTATCAATGGGCATAAGTTGTTTTGCATATACGACATGGTTTCATTAATAGTCTCAAGATCAAAGACAAGTTGAGTTAGAAAAACCATTCGGTTTGATAAATTATATTGTGAAAAGTTAGAAAAATTTCTGTGAAAATCATTTTAACATGGAGTAGATTAAGGTGTATAAAACGGTTACCATGTGATGAAAAACAAACAACCAGTTTATTGAAAAAAAAAAGATGGAGGTTGCGAAAGCAAGTGTTGTGAAGAAAAACAAGGGGATATGATCAGTTATCAATCAGCGACAACACTAAGAGGTTGTACACAGAAAACATTTAAAAATGATAATTAAATTTTTTTGCGAATCAAATAATTTTATTTGTAACAAGTTAGAAGTGAATAAAAGAAATATTAATTGAATAGTGGAGGATATCATCAGTGGTTCAATTTGGTGAAAGTGAGACGTATTTGTCCAACGACTAAGATATCTCACAAATAAATTTGGAAGCTGTGATTAATGGTTATAAATTGGATTATCAAGGTGATTGCTGGATAAATTGAAGATTGATTAGAGTTCATGAGGAGCGAAAAATTAATCAGGTTATAAAAAATTTGTTAATAATTTGTGTGGTTGCAAGTTTATGGGGACTTATAATTTAAAAAAAATATATCCAATTGCATCTGGACATCTTCGAGGTGTCTGTAAAATGTAAATCGATTAATTTAATTAATCGGCATCACCGATGAACATCTCAATATATATTTTGTTTTTTAGTTTTTTTTTAAACAATCAAGTATTATTCCCAAAATCAAGAGAAGCCACAATTTACAACATATTCACAAAACAAAATATGAAAAATCCAATGGAGAGTTTGGAACACGACAATATATAAATTTTTTTTTTAAATAAAGTAAAAAATATTTTTTTTTCAACATTAATAAATTACATAAATCACAGCTTTTGTGCTTATATATAGTTTAAATACACACTACACAGCAAAACAGCCCAAAATTAAGAAAAAAAAGGGTATTTTGCTTTGTAGTATTAATAAATTAGTTCTATACAATACAAGCTCACTGTATACAGTAATTACGAGAACAAACAGATAAAAATATTAGAAATAATTATAATTAATTAATTTAAATTCATCAATAAATCAGCCGTTTCAACTTTGTTGATACAATTGAATGTATATGGAGTTACATACATCCTATGCTATTTTTTTAAATTTGAATAATTTACTTTTAAAAATTAAACGATTTATGCGGTATCCATGCATTAAACATCAGTCTAGACAAAAACCGCCGTATGGTTAATATTTTGAACTGCTAGAATTTATTCCGTAATTTGTAGAAAAAAAGTCTGCATATGGAGCTGTACTTTTCTTACTTTACATAACAATTAATTCACAAATGAAGTTACTAACTATATTATAAAAAACAAATCTCAAATTCTTAATAACTAGATTCTGCAAATTTTTTTTTAGATAATTAAAGCATATTTGAATTAAAATGTATGTATCTGTTTGACGTTCATAATCTAAAATTATTTCAAACCAGTATAGACAGTTTTCTTAATTGTAGAACTAATATGTAGTATATGAAACAATAAAACCACATAAATGTTTAATTATATTAATTATATTTACGTTGATATAGCTTAAAATGAACTAATTACCAAAAATGTTATGGAAAAAATGACAGACAGAAATACATGGTTTTTTTATATAATAATAATAATAATAATAATAAAATAATAATATGATACAATATACAGTACTGTGCAAATGAATAGCAATACTTGTAATTTGCATTTAAACTTATTGTATCACAAGTTGTATAAGTATCCGTTAAGTTGTCCCCTCCATTTTGGAATATTTCATTTTTAAACATTTTATTCGAAAGTGCTGTCGAATGCTGTATATTACCTCCAATAAAAAGTTTTTTGTTTTTGAGGTAAGGTAATCGAAAAAAAATTTTAAATTTCTTTTTTATATTTTCGAGATCACCGTGTTTAGAAACGTAAAGATCTGCAGAAAATAGAAGAAATTTTTCTGTGTCGGTTTGTCGGTCGGTCGGTCGTAATTTTGTTTCTCGATTTATTCCGGAACCGTCCAACCAATCACGACCAAATTTGTTATAGTAATAGGGTTTATGGTAGAAAGGTGAAAATAAAGTTTTTGTCGCGATTTGTCAATCAGGAGTGCCACTACAAGAAAAAACACAAGATTTTTAAAAACGATTTTGTCTTGTGATAGGTTATTTTAAAGAACTTGAGAAGCTTTATTCAGAATACAGAGTACTGGCCTCTGTATTCTATCTCTGATAGAGTACAGAGATGTCAAGGAGACAGAGCATTGGATTTATGTAATATTCCAACAGTGAAGCATGGTGGAGGCTCAGTTAAAATTTGGGGGTGTTTTGGAAAAAATTGCTTAGGAGTTTTCGTCAAAATAGAGAGAATTTTGAAAAAAGAAGAATATAAGGAAATATTGGAAGATAACGCACTTCCATCAGGCCGACGTTTAATTGGGAGAAGATTCGTTTTTCAAGAAGATAATGATCCCAAGCACTCATCAAAATTGTATAAGAACTATCTGAAGACATATGAGAAACGACCAGTACTTAATTACATGAATTGGCCACCCCAGGCCCCAGATTTAAATTAAATAGAGCTATTGTAGGAGGAACTGGACCGGAAGGTTCCAGAAAAAAGTCCAAAATCACAAAAACGTTTATGAGAGATATTGCTAGATTCGTGGTAGGAATTTCAACGATAAGTTTTGACAAATTAATATACAGAAGGCATTGTTTGTGCAAAGCTGTTATTAAAGCTAAAAGTAGATTTTTTTAAGAAAACCGAATTTGATGGAAATATTAAGATTTTTTTCAATTTTTTTTTGTTAAATGGGAGGTAAATTAATAATTGTATTATTAGATTTACTTTTACAAAAATTCAATTTAAACACAGTTTGGTATTTAAAATTCTTAAAAATGATGAAAATGTAAGTGCACTTATCTTTTTGAGCGGTAGTGTACGTATCGTTTGCTGATTAATTTTATAAAAAGGTTTAGCTTGTTATAAAAATGTAGTAAGGCGCCATCTATTAGCGTTTGTTATTTAAATCAATATTTAATTTTTAAATTTAATTTCTACCTGAAATTAGTTGTCAATTTTATATCAATTAAAAGAAAATTAAAAATACGTTTAAAATATTAAAAAAAACGTGCGAAAATAATGAATAGCAAAAATTTGATCGTCTAGAACTGCTTTAGTGCTAACCTGTATTGGGCGCTTAAGTTGCAACGACCAAATATATATATACGATCAAAGTAAATAATATATTATTTTTTATTAAAATTGCGGTTGTATGCACAACGCCAAGATTTTTGACGACCACGTATTCAATAGAGCATATATTACTCTAATTAATATTACTCTATATACCGGCGACCAAGTCGTTACGGTATGGTTGCGTAGTCTTAATAATTATTTAATAATCGATTATTTGAACAGTTATGTTGTCATTGACAAGGTTATTATAATCTATTTGGTTATTATTAAATCAATTCTTTTTGAAAACAAAGTTTGTGATATAAAAAATAGTCTGTATAATTATTAGAAAACTAGAAAGCTATGCAACTGTTTTTTAGTCGCAACTGAAGTTCATTTTATCTTATCCATCATTTATCTAACGTTTCTGGTTTGATTCAAGTATTTTTGGACAAGAACCAAAAATGCAGTGAAGCATTTAACTAATATCGAATTTGAAATTTGCTAATATTTGAGAAATGGTTAGTATATGGACAAATTAAGATATAACCTTTTCTTGAACATCCTCTGTAGACAGATAGAAATTTTGGGATCTGTCAGGAAATTGCCACCAAGAATTGAGCCTCGACACCTACACTATAGGAAAGAGGACAATTTTCTGTGTATAATAAAAAAAGAAAAAATGCGGATTATCCATTAGTTTTCGAGAAAACGGCTTTTGAAAATAAAAATTTTACATGCATTTTAGATAGGGAAATTCATTAACATAAAAGTTCTATTAACGGTGCGTGCGCTATGATATAGTCTTAGTGTTGGCAGGTAGACGCGATTGTGACATAGCCGGGTGTACATCGGGTGTATTACGCAACATTATGCAATAATTTAAAAAATAAACGCAGAACTCGTTTTTAGGTTAGAATCTCGATTGCTTTGGTTGCGTTCGTCAAAACCGACGCTCCGCTACCCTCCGCTCCGGTCCCCTTTTGACAAACGCTGTCTCGCTAAAAACATCCCTCTAGGTCGCACAACCTCGCCAAAGGTGCAACTCGAAAGGGGTGAAACTCGTAAGGGGTGAAACTCGTAAGGGGTGAAACTCGTTAGCAACGCTCGATGTGCACCCGAACGGGTCACAATCGCGTCTGACTGCCAACACTAAGACTATATCAGAACGCACGCACCGTCAATATAGATCTCGGGAGCGGATCAATTCCCTATGTAAAATGCATGTAAAATTTTGATTTTCAAATGGCGTTTTCTCGAAAACTACTGGATAATCCGCATCGAAGAAGCATCAAAATGTTTAGAAAATTGTCCTCTTTCAAATAGAAAAAAAATCAAAGCCCAACGAGTGGTGGCAATTCCCTGACAGTAACCGAAATTTTAAATATACATACATAATAAATTATTCAGATAAAAACAAAATTATATTATTTTAAAGTTTAAAATAAATAAATAAGTAAAAACTGAAGAAAAAAGGAAAAGTAGCTAAGCTATAGCTACTTTTTAAGGTAGGTACATAACATATGTACATATACTATATATATGTAGCTAGTGTTATTTTATATCCAAGCTGCTGCTCGACTCTGGGTGAGCGTAATGACCACAGTTGTGAAAAACGTTTAATCAAATTAAAAAGAAAAAATAATCCTTCATTTAATTAAATTGCAAGTTTAAAATTTTTAATGCCATTTCTTATAATTTTAATTTTAAGCTAGGATTGGTCGAATATTTCTTTTTAACAAAACCTTATTAAATACAGATTAACCTCCAGTCAAAAATAAAGTTCATTTTAACAATAGAATCTCAAACGTGCATTGAACTTAGCGTGGAAATACTAAGTGTCTTTGAAAAACTTTTCAAAATTTAAATTGATCATATTATACATACAAGATATTTCTCAAAACTGTCGGATTTAAAAATCAATAAAGTCTTTGTTAATTATCATACGCAATTTAAATTTCAACATTTCAGGTTGTAGAAGAAGGTTCAAAAATCAAACTTATTTGAAAAGTAGAAACAGTTGTTAGACCTCATTGTTAAACAACAAGATAAAGTAGAATCCGCTTAAAGTGATCACTTTGGGCCAAGAATTAAAGCAAATTTTAGAAAAAAAACGTGTTTTAGAAACGAAAAATTAGAGAATCTTAATTTACAGTGATTTTCGATAATTTCCACCTTCTGTTTTACCAAGAGATCTTTCGCTTTTTCGTCAACATCGTAAAAAAGCAAGAATAAATTAAACTTATAAATTAAAATGCCTAAAGCAAAGTCCTCTTTTAGCAAAATAAAAATAGAAACACCCCATGAAACGAGAAACTTAATTAGTTTTTGTATAGAAATTAAAATGAGCGACGTGTTTTGTAAAAATACTATATAAAATTTCAATGACAAATCAAAAAAAGAAATCTCAGAAGTTAGAAAATGAGATTATTGCGTTGGTAATTCCTTGAAAGTGATAATAATAAGCGGCTTTTTGATCACATTATCCGGTGGTTTTTGTATGTAAACTAATTAAAGCGGCCGGCTCCCAGTCAAAATGATCACAATAACGGACTGATAACATTATCCGTGATCACATTAAGCGGATTCTACTGTATATAAAAATCATTAAAACAAACAATACAAAGTAATTTACAAAGATAGAAAAACTATATTGTTTCATATTGATCATGATTCAGCTTTTTAATTTTCAATCAGTATATAAACCCTGGAAGAATATGGTCTATAAATGTTGACAGATATTCCTGGAAATACATGTAAGTAAGTAGAACCGGTTGCCATTATAATTCAAAGAAAAAGTTTTCTAGAAAACACCGATGATATAAGAAAACAATTTGCATATCCTGAAGTTTGTCCCAACCTATTTAGTTTTTACCAAGATTTGAACATTGTAACATCATTTGGTACTACACTCGCATTTTTAATGGGTTATAAATTCTAAAATATTGGAAACATTCCTATCTTTTTCTTACATATCGCAAAATATATTTGCATCTCACTCGCATTTATCGTACCCTTTACGTTAAATTTTAACGTTAGCATCAACTCGGCGTTTTGAATAATATCGAAAAAATTTTTTGATTGCCGAATTTTGATGCCACTTATGTAGAAATCGGTAACTATAGGAGATATCGAAAAATGGATGGCGCATCCTCGATCTCTCTTTTTAAGAAAAGCTCAATGGCCAGAACCGGAATTCGCTATCTTTTTTGTTGTCGAGATATAGCCAAATGTTCGATTATTGGACTTTTCGATAAATATCGATTTCTCGGTTTTTTTTCAAGTTTCCAAAAAAATGTTAAGACTTTCTTCAAATACTTTTTCAGGGCAACAAAATGAGTTAAAGAGATTTAAAATATCTAAGTTAGTTTCCGAGTTATAATATAAAGTTCTGTTTTTTCAATTAGAAATCATAATTGAATAATGATATTTTTGAATAGCGTTTTTATTCTCTTTGCAATGATAAAATATATGGGGTCCATTATTTCGGTTTCATCCCGTTTTGTTACAAAATGTAATAAAAATAAGGAATATCAAGAAAATGATATAATATTATGATAACATTTTTAGTCAATATTAACAAAAAAAAAATAAAAATAAATGTTTTTTTTCAGCATTCATCATTTAATTTAAATAATGACATGCAATGGGCCTTTTAACGTCTTGCTTAGGACAATGACTAATGCCCGATTGCACCACCTACTCTTAAATGTGACGCTTATCTAAGCGTCCCTTAATTTTAAGCGGCCCTTAGTTTACATTTCATTGCACCAATCTTTTTAAGCTTCGGTTTAGTTAAGCGTGCAGTAAATGTAGCAACATCTCATTTTTATAGTAACTTTGGTTATATTTGTTTTAATGTGGTTAAATCTGCAAATTTCAACGAGTTTTGTAACCAAAATTTTGTGTTATCGTTATTGAATTTAATATTTTATATTTAAACTTCTTGCTTTAAATTACTTTTAACATTAACAAATTTTGGATTTTAATGTTGGATTGTAATAATGTCACCATGTTCAACAATTTCAAGAATTTCTAAATCATCTTAAAACAAGTCATTATCCATTTTGATATTGTCACATTCAAAAATATTAAAATTTAATTAAGTAATAATTTAGACCCATCTATGCAATTCAATAAATCTTATATTATAATTATTTTATATAATAGTGTATAGTATTAACATTTGAAATTATAATCAAAATAAAATATCATAATATCATCATCAATATCATCGGGTTAATCGACTTTGTGGTTTGACTGTGGTGAGTCATCTTTATTTCATATACTGTTTCCAATAGATTTGGTTAGGGATTAGGGTTTCTAACCTCAAAATTGTGTATGTGTAACATAACTGCCGCATTTAATTTTGGATAACGCTCTTGTTTTGTTTGATTTTCCATTCCTATTGTTACACCTGTTTATGTTTTACCATCCGTGGCCCAGTCTTGTTTGTTATTAATTAGTTAGTCACCGCAACGGGCCCTGCAGGTGTGAAACGAGTATCCTTGTGTGTTTTCCTTTTCCTTTTGTTTAAGATGGAGGGTTTATGTAAGAAATGCAAAAAAAAGTGTGTCGACGTCTTGACCACAGCTAAATGCAACAGTTGCAATGTTGTCTTCCATAGAAGTTGTGCAAAGCTCGTAAAGGGTGTGTCACCGATTGAGAGGGACTGGAGTATCGTACTCTGTGGCGGACATGGTGAGCAGGGGTTTTCTCTTGTTATTCCAGACGATACTTCGTCGACATCGGCGCCAGTCTCACCGAGTTTCTCACCATTTGATTCGGTGGTTTTCGAGGATATTGTCTCCCGTGTGTTGAAGGTGCATCTTAATGCGTTCCGAGAGGAACTGATGTCCTTGATGGGGTCTTATTCTGGACGGGTGGTGACGGATGAGATAACTGCTTTGAAAAAGGAAAATAGCTGCCTTAAAACTGAAAATGAGTCGCTTAGGGGTGAAATTGACCGACTTGTGTCTTCTTCCGCGCAGAGAGGTGGGGGCGTTGGGGCTGGGGTAGAAACTGTTGGTGGCCTTAGCGCTGATGCCCCGGTGTTTGTGGCTGTCGGGGCGGAGCCTGGGTCGGTGGACGATTCAGTCATTTCTTACGCTTCAGTTTTGAACGCGGCTCCGGGTGTTCAGCCTTCGACCTGTCCTTCAGCACACGTTAATGTTCGGGGCGATATAAACTACCGGGGTTCTGGTACAGGGAGTACTACTGTTCCGAGGGTCGTTGCGCATGCCTCTAATAGTGGTCAGCCTCCCGTGGCCTCTAATTTGGATCGTTCTGGCCAAAGTGGCAGTCGTCGCCCTCGCATTAGGGGTTCTGGTGGGAATTTCTCTATATCGGGAACTGCTCGCCGAAGGTGGTTCCATGTAAACAACCTTGCGCCTAACACTACGAACCAGCAGGTTGTTGAGCATGTCAGGGATGTTCTGGGTATCTCGGATGCGACATGTGAGAGTTTGACTTCCAACACAAAATACTGCTCATTTAAGGTCTGTATACCGGAAGCTGATATCCCTAAATTTTTAAACGATAAGGTCTGGCCCAAGGAGGCATCTGTCCGCGATTTTTATTATCGGAAACCGGCTGCTGGTGATCGCAGTGCCCATGTTAATGATGAAAATTTTTTAGCGCGTCCCTCGTTGAGGGAGACCACTACAAGGTAGTACGCGAGTCTTCTTCGCCAGCTGATCATGATCGTTATAATTGTGAGCCGGTTGTTCCGATTGGGAGGGGTGGGTTTTCGGTGGCCCACATTAACATTTGTTCTTTGCTCTCAGATTTCCACATGTTTTCTGATTTTGCTGCCAAAAACAACTTCAGTATTATTGCTGTTTCCGAAACATGGCTTACTCCTGATTTTCCGTCGCACCTTGTTGATTTGGAAAACTACGTAATCGTTAGAGCAGACAGAGTATCTCGAGAGGGAGGGGTCGCCCTTTACGTTCTTAAATCGTTGCATTTTTTACGCTTGCACGACGATCATCGTTTTCCTAGTGGCCTTGAGCACCTTTGGATTCGACTTAAGATCAGCGGCCTAGCGATTGGGGTTGGCGTGGTTTACAGACCTCCCACTGCTACTCTTTTCTGTCTGGGAGAGTTTGAGGATTTTCTCTCCTTACTGAGTACGGAATGTGGAGAGCTGATTATTTTGGGTGATTGGAATATTAATTTTCTTATCCCATCGCCTCAGCTGGGGTGCTTTGAGGGAATTCTCGATTTGTTCGGACTTCGTCAGGTTATAGCGAAACCCACTCGTGTCACTTCGACTTCTAGCACGCTACTTGATGTTGTTTGTATTAGCAGGCATCGAGTTTCCCCACGGAGCGGCGTGATCGATCTGCTTGCATCCACCAACCACTTCATGGTGTATTGTTATTTGGATTTGCGTGCCCCGTCAGCTGGACCTAGTGTTTTCACTTACCGCGATTTCCGAAACTTTGACCATGATGCCTTTTCTGCTGACGCAGCTCGGCTACCGTGGGATGTTGTTGATGAGTTGCACCACTGCGATGCACGGGTGAAATGTTTAAATACTTTTATTTTGTCCGGTTCGGTTCGGACCAGGGTTCTCAGGGAGGGAGACGCTTTCGATGACGCTTTGTTTCCCGGAGTTGGATCACTCTCTATTCCGAGGGCTACGCCTGCGGCATTGTGTGAGATTGTCGCGACTCTGCGCTCCGATGCCGTTGGGCAGGATGGTATTAGTCTTCGGATGCTGAGGCTCGTTCTTCCGTTCTGCAGTGAGGTACTCTGCAACATTCTTAATTTCTCTTTTGAAACAGGCGAGGTGCCAGCCATTTGGAAGATGTCACGTGTGAGACCTCTTTCCAAAGTTCCGTTAGCTTTAGAGCCTGCCCATCTTCGTCCGATTAGTATATTGTCACCTTTTGCAAAAATTGTTGAGTCGTTTATTAAAAATGCGTTAGACGATCATTTGGCACTTTACAAAGTTCTGTCGCCGTCGCAGTCTGGTTTTAGGCCCCACCACAGTACTGTGACCTCCTTGTTGAAGCTCACTTCGGATGTTGCATCAGCAACCGATCGTTCCGAGGTAACTTTATTGGTTCTTCTCGATTATTCCAAGGCTTTCGATTCCGTTTTGCACCAACGCCTTTTGGCTAAGCTTCGTTACTATGGATGCAATGAGTCACTGTGCAACTGGTTCGCGAGTTACCTGCGTGATAGGTCTCAGGTGGTTGATTTTTCTGGGAATGTATCTCAGCCATTAGTGGTTTCTCGGGGTGTTCCACAAGGAAGGATCCTTGCCCCGCTATTGTTTATAGTATACACATCTGATCTGGAAAAAGCAGTGGATCCAGACTGCTCTTTGGATCTGTATGCGGACGATTCCCGAATTCGTATATCTTGTCCTCCCTCAGACTTGGATGCTGCAATAACTCGGTTAAATCGTAACCTTGAATCACTGCGTGTGTGGTCCTTAGTAAATGGTCTGACATTGAATCCGGCGAAGTCGGAACTAATCATTTTGGGTAGTCCCCTGCTGGTGCGTAGAGCGCTCGATGGCTCAACTCTTCGAGTGAGGATTGGTGATGAGATTGTGAGGATGGTCGACTCTGCACGTAGCCTGGGTTTTGTTTTGGATGGAGAACTTAATTTTCGTCTACATGTTAACCGCAAAATGATGGGATGTTACTATAAGCTGAGATCACTGTACCAATTCAAGACCATATTGCCTGCTCATGTGAAGTGGTCGATTGTCAGCAGCACAATTCTGTCCAACATCGAATATGGTGCAGCGGTCTATTACGATTTCCTAACTCAGGAGTACAAACGCAAGCTGCAGCTTCTGCAGAATTCATGCCTGCGTTATTCATTCAACATATGCAGGTATGATCACATTACACCATATTATCGTGATCTGTATGTCTTGAAAATTGACCAGCGCTTTCTGTTACTTGCTGGAATTCTTCTTTTTAAAATATTCAGAAGTGGTGAACCGACACATCTTCGCGATATGATTAGGCCTCGCTCTATTTGTCATTCCCGGGCTCTGCGTGATCTGGGAAATTTTGACGTGCCATCTCAACAGCCAAGTTTGAGCACTGCTTTGCATGTTGGGCACCGAGACTTGTAGAAAGGCATCGACGACTATTTTTGGAATCTCCGAGTCTGACAGCTTTCCGCTGTGGTTTAACCGACGCACTGCAATTGGAATGAATTGCAATTTGGGGTAAACCACCCCAAAAATTATTCAAGTCGGTGAGGGATACCGGGAATCCTTTGCTTGTTAGAATAGTAGAATAGATGGGCACCAAACACAAATCCAAAATGTTTGTCAAAATTGGTCAAAATAATGTCGAACGAAAACGTCGATAATAACAATTTGTAACGGCTGCAGGAATTTTTTTGGAGAACTAATGTAGATGAACATTTTAATTGATTAATACATTAAATACATGTAGTATACTAAAACACGATTACCAAGTAGATACAGCACACCACACACTAAAACCGAATTAGTCTTGCATTTTGACGTTGACAGTACGGTCAGGATTCACATCAGACCAATAGTGTTCGTTGTGCCTGTTAAATATTCTAGCACTGCTAATTTTAAAGCTTCATCTGTCCAAATCACACATTTGGAGAAATTTTTATTACAGTTTTTAATAAACTGGGATGAAACCGAAATAATGAACCCCATATATATATCACTGCAAAGAGAATAAAAACGCTATTCAAAAATATCATTATTCAACTATGATTTCAATTTAAAGATACAGAACTTTATATTATAACTCTGAAACTAACTTAGATATTTTAAATCTCTTAAGTTCATTTTGTTGCCCTTAAAAAAGTATTTAAAGAAAGTGTTAACACTTTTTTGGAAACTTCAAGAACAACCGAGATATCGACATTTATCGAGAAATCCAATATTCGAACACTTGTTTATAACTCTAGCATAACAAAAAGATAGCGAATTCCGGTTTTGGTCATTGAACTTTTCTCAAAAAAAGAAATCGAGGATGCGCCATCCATTTTTCGATATCTCCTATAGTTACCGATTTCCTCATAAGATGCATCAAAATTGAGCCATCCACAATAGCAGATTGAAAATTTTTTTCTCTCGGGCATTTAGACAACCGGTTTATTTAGAATTTTACTGTAACCTTTACAGTCATACCAGCCTAATAAGTCCCTGAATAATAAATCATGGTAACATTTTTTTGCCAAATTCGGTTTTATTTCTCAACATACTCTCCTTTTAGATCGATACAACGAGCTCAACAATTTTGTAACCTTTTATACCGTTCGTTGATTGAAAGTTCCATAAAATAGGCCTCAGTTTCAGCTATGAGCTTTTCATTTGAGTAAAAACGTTTACCGGTGAGCCGTCTCTTCAGGTTTGAAAACAGGTAGAAGTCACTGGTCTGGTGAAAATACCATGATTGAGGGATCAGTTCAAACCTAATTTCGTGCAATTTTTTGTGTGCAACTAGTGATGAATGAGCAGGCGCATTGACGTGACCGCGTTTTGCCGATTTCCCTCTTCAAACGATTCAATAATGATAAATAATATGTGCCAGTTATGGTTTTACCTTTTTCGTGGTAGCCGATTTTATTTTTCTATTATTCTATGCCCATCCCAAAATACTAAAACCTTAACCTTTCCAGCCCATTGTTGCGTTTTCAGACGCATTTGAGCACTCTCACCCAAAGAAACCCATTGTTTTGATTATTGCTTCGACTCGATTCGGCTTCATCCATGGTTATAAATAGGCAAACAAAGTATTTCGGATTACGCGTAAATATGTTCAAATTCTAAGAATTCGTTTTTGGTCGACTGTGAGCAAACGCACCACACAACCCGCTCAGAGTTTTTTCATACCAAAAAATGCATGTACGATATTTACCACACGTTCCATTGACATGATTGGCTAGCTTACAATTTAATAGTTAATGGAGTTTCAACTTAAGTCGTCGATTTTTGTAATATTTGCCATCAGATGATAGCTATAGATTTATTTGATTTTAAGCGTTCTAGTATTGCCACTTGTGATATACAGAGTAAAATAAAAAATTTTAGCACATTAAACCTAAATTTAATCCTAGATTATAACACTCGTGAGAAAACAAGTTGACAATAAATTTGTGCCTGAACCTGAATAAAGCAGCGAATAGACCAGATTGAATATTACGAAGAAAGACATTAAGCCTTATATGCCAGTGTTCTGTGTCCGGTCAGCGCTTAGATGAGGTGAAAATTTAGTTCTCTATGAGTTCTGGTTATCTATGGTTTTATGGGGTGGGTATTAATTTGATGACCAAATGCTTTCTGAGATGTCGACCACCTTGCCTGCCACACGTCTTTTAGTTTTTGCTTTTGCGTTTTCCTGTCTTCTATGCCACCTCTGAGATAGTTGGCATTTAGTTCTTCTGCCATGAAAGATAATAAATCATTTCGAATTTCTAAAAAGCTATTTTATAATATTGTTATACAATAATAGAATTATTATTTTCTATAAGGAAACAAAATTAATTCTTATATATAAAATGTTTTTTACTCTACAGTCTACAGCAATAATAAATTTACTATATAAATAACATATTTTACTTTAATCTAAACAGAATAATGTTTGCTATATAAATATATCATTTTCCTGTAGGAAGTAATTTTTATAATTGATATTATCAGGTATTAACACATACATATGTACACATATAAAATATTAAAATAAAACTAATTACTGCTAAATAATAAATAATAAATAATAAAGTATTAAAATACCAGCTTGGTTGCTATCATAACCAAACTACGATTATGATAGAGTAATCTCATTGTAAAGTATTTAAACAAATAATCAAAACAATAATAAAATAATTCAATTCTCTTTTCTCTCTCTAATTCAATTCTTTATACAGGGTGTCCCAGAACTCAACGTTATCCCTTGCAGAAACGATAGACCAGCTCATGATTAACCAGAAAATCAAAAAGTACCGTAGTAAAATATCGTTTTAATTTTGTTTTAATTTTTTTTTAAATTTGTAAAATTTTTAAATTTAATTAGGATATTACAGTTTACATAATTAAACAACATAATAAAATGAACTTAAAATAATTTTAAAAATTTTAAAAAATTTTCAATTATATTGTAATAAATTCACAAAATTAATTTTTATGAGTCGGGAAAAAACATTTTTTTTTCTAAAATTATGGCACTAATAGTTTTATTTTAATCTCTGATCAATAGCAGGGCTATTCAGGGTTGCGTAAGTAAAATTATAATCTTAAAATATGGATTTTCGTACATGCGGCACTCGAAAAACTGATTTAAAATGTCGATTTTCACAAAATTCATAAAAGTATTACTATCTCGAAAACTAACGATATTTTATTAAGGTCATTTTTGATTTTCTGATAACTTTGAGGTCTGGGACACCCTGTATAATAATTAAGTTTGTTTAATTTTCTATACAACATTTATTAATGATCTATATAGCAAACACGAATTTAATATATTACGTTTTAATATCATTTTTCTAGTAAATGCCAGTAAATGAAAAATATCTGTATTTTAGGGAGAAAGAGCAGATAAAAGCGTTGATGATCATTTTAAACTGATTATAAATTTATGAGAGAGTCCCTGTATATTAATATAATATTTCAACAATTATTTCAAAACCAATTAAAATCGGGGTACAACATTGTTAAGGTAGTTAAAAGAAATACTACTTATATGAGATATATATTTTGCATAATAGATTAGGTGTTTGTTAATTAATAAATTCAATTTGCAATTTTATTAAAAAAAAATTTCATAGAGAATGTATTCACGAGCATCTGTCGCTGTCGACGTTTTATTAAATTTATTAGACAATAGATTTATGCCTTTTTGATTATATTTTTTGTTTGTCTCAACTTCTGTTTTGGCTTTAATCCAAATTTGTAAAGAAGTTCATATTTTCACATATAAATTTAAATCTTGGTTAGAAATCAAATTTTCGCAATTACTATTTCATCTAATTTTGTACTTTTTGATAAACCAAGAACAGTTGTGATTAAAACGAAACAATTATGGAGGATGACAACGATTGCAAATTAAAACTTTATTAGTTCTGTCAATTCTGACTAAAATTAGTGTATAATAAACTCGGACTTTTTATATTGTATTTGGAAGAGAATTTGCTTCTTAAAGGTAGAACAAAGTATGTCAGAACATTGATTGCATTGTCTACGGTATCAACCAGTGCTTTGAAATGTAAGTTTTCTTTAAAAAATTTATTATACAGAGTAAGTCGACAGTTTTGGTAGGTAAAATGTTATGATGATTTTAGGTCGCCACAGCACTGAAAATTATATTGTCATAATTTGTGTAAGTTGTGCTGTAGGTTATGTTATTCTTTATACACTGTTAAAAATAATTGAAAATTTTAAATTACCAAAGAATAAGTATTTCAGTTTAATTAAGAAAATTCAATTATTTTTAAATTTTGTAGTAACATAGTGGGTAAATAAGTTTTATTTGAATAATAACGGTTGTTATTGTTCATCAGTTTTAGTATTTTACGTTGTAATTGAGCGAATAAAATATAATACTTTTTGCATACCTACCGAAATAAATGTTAAATTTGTGAGGTGAAGTAATTAGTGTAATCGTAAGTTGATTTTTAAATTTTCGTATTTTATAGAGAAATAAAGTGAAATGTAGTTGTTTAAAAATGTGTGATTTAGAAAACGTAAAAAGTAACGGTTTTTATCGGTTGTGTAGTAGTATTTTCGGGATAAGTTTGTGTATACGGGGTTCATATAAATTTGATCGTGATTGAACAATGTAACTTGGGTGGAATTTGGTAAATTATTGATGATATTAATTAATTTTTGGTATATACATCTCACGTGCGAGTGATAAGTTTGAGTCATAAAAAGAGTAGGTATTCCCATGTGAATAGGCAAGTTCTTGTATACGTAAGTAAAACAACATGTAGAAGTATAATGTAAGTATATACAACCGCGTATATACTAGTGTGTGAATGTACATAACGTGCTGCGGCATCGATATGCCCATGCGCTCTTCATTGATCTGCAGGAAAATTGGGTGCTTTTAGAGAAGACGTGCGTCCCGATAACTGGTGAATAGCTGTGAGCGTCGCCTCCTGAAAAGACGCCGGTGATAATTTAAGTTAGTCATTTTTGCTATACAGCATCCCTTCCGTTACGGAACGGGCAGTGGGCTCGCGGTAGCGCAGTAGCACTTTGCTGGAGGAACATCTGACCGCAATGGCTTCAGTATACAAATGTGAAAAGTAGGCGCCAGCTAAAAAATGAAGTAACGTAACAAAAATTAATAGCTAACATTATAAACTATATGTATATACATGTGTATGTATGGTATGTGGAGTACTAATATACATAAGTATATATGTATACATAATAAACATAAATTTCTGAAACGTATAAAATGAAAGTGAACTAACAAGATTTCTTCTACATTGTTAAATACGCTTAATATAACAAAATCAATATAATGAAGCGCAATAATAAAACGTTTTAATATAATAAGATAACGATAGTTTCTGGAAGATTTGTATAAGCACTGGCGCGAGTTTTCCACTCTTATCCATGGACAGTGGCATGCAGCAATGTCAATCCGATTGCGGCCCTACAGCTCTGACATTTATTGTCTTCTTGTACATCTGCTTGTCGCTGCCCAACGGTAGGCAACTTAATCATTCAACTTTTTCCTTTACCCTCTTTTGTTTTCCCATGCCTGTTTTAGTAAATTAGATCGTTATTGTTTAGAAAAAATATGCATAAACCCCTAAATACATCATCCAATAGTATTAGCCATTGTTTACACAATGTAGTGCATTGTTCAAATAATATAAGATGCCACGCGCCATCATTGAATCCAATAACAACCACCTTATGTTTTACCATATTAAAGTCAATATGGCAGTTTTGTAAACATAAAATCCTATTTAGCTTTGAGAAATTTTAGTTTTACATTTGCATGAAAATTGTAGATACAATCTACGACAATGCTTGATACTGCGAGCTGTTATGCCACCCCTACCATTGCAACCTATAAAAATATTTTCAATTAAAAATTCATTTCAGAATCGTCAGCGGGCAACAACGAAAAAAAACTTCTTAATAAACTTTTAGATCATTACAATGTGCTGGAGCGGCCTGTTGGAAATGAATCTGATCCTCTACAGCTCAGTTTTGGGCTTACTCTAATGCAAATTATTGATGTGGTAGGTTTACTTCAAAATTTAATTAAAAACCTTAGCCATTAAAAGAAAACTTTAATAATATAAAAAATTAAGTTTGTAGTAAATCATAATCATAGAATTTTTTTGACCAGGACGAGAAAAATCAGTTGCTGATAACCAACATCTGGTTAAAATTGGTAAGTAAAGTTTTATCAAAATTTGCGGCTGTTGATGAGCTTGTATAGAGGTAAAGCAAGAATTTCAAACAATTGTTTCGTCAGTTACGACATTATCAAAGATAATTTTGCTATTCATCGTTTGTTTATAACTTATAACCCAAAATATTTAATCGATATCAGTCAACATAGAAATATAAATAAAGTTCTAAATTAGAGTTGGTTAAATTTTACATTTTTAAATTTCTTTGATGTTATTTCATTCACTAATTTTACAATATAAATATACATTATTTACTTTCATAAAAGAAATATAACAGGTACAACAGGAATAATGGGTTCGGCTAAAAATATACATATAAGATAATATAACTCAATTTTAATTAAATTTTTAATTTAGCTTCTGTTATCATTTATAATGCTTGCAGTTTTTGCACAATAGATAATTTTATTAACTTATAAACGGAAATAATTAATCTAATTAAATTTGAAATTATAGTTGGAAAATGACCACAGTATAAACATAACAAATTCCATATTGGTTCAAAATACCGGATATGTTATTAAAATTAAATACGAATGAGAGTTTAAATAGTAATAACTAATGACCTTTTGTTTGTTTTACTATTACCACAGCTATTACTATTACCAGAATTCCTATGCTACATAGATACCACATTTTTTCAATCCCCAAATTTTAATTAAATTCCACATAAAAATTGTTTGCAATAAATTTTAATTTAATGGGAGTTTGTGTCAATTAAATTAGCCATTTATTAAAATTGGGTTTATTTCTCTCTCTATTATTAATTTTCTAGACCTGCCATATTGATGGGCGTAGCGCTCAACATAATAAAAGGAAAGTTACAATTAGTAAAACTTGAACACGTAGCTTTTGGAAACAAAGTTAAATTTATCTCATAAATGTGATAGTCAATACTTGAACAAAATTCTACCCCTTTACTGATTACTAATTTAAAATGCCATTGCTCATAACTTTATTGGTTTTATATAACCATATCTATGAAAATAACTTTGACAGCGTTGAAAGTAAAATTTACGTACACTAAACCCATAGGTGGAAAATTATTTTATCTGCAAAGCTATTTTACACAGAGAATTCATCCTGCATCCATTGCTAATTTCTAATTTAACTATCCTGATTGACTGACGCTAACTTCATTTTATCCATTATTCTCCCAAACTTCAATTTAAATTATTCCTTCCTGACCAATTTTAAATGCATTTAAAAGCAATGACATTAAAAACTACAATCCCAATTAATATTCTTTCGCTTTATTCAATTCCAGACATTACTAAAGTTAAATGGAACTCCATATCACAACAGTGACATAGTGACCCAGAAAAACACAAAAAATGCAATAATTCACTAAGAATGAAAGTACCTGGACTTTTATATTTTATTTTATCCATTATTTAATTAAAAAATCTTTGTGCTGTTCCATAGATTCGGTTCAGGTAGTGCAACTTAATTTTAAAATATTTTAAAATACTTCTTACATAAACTTGGAAAACCTTCAATATAATCACAAAATATCTTAAAGAAGCACGACCACAACATTGTATTGAAAACTTACAAGTATAACTTAGAAGCGTAACCGTTCGTCTAAATGCACCAGATGCACCAGCAGGTGCTTCCAAGCGCGAGGTATCTATAAATCTTTCAAAATTTTTAAAAATCGAAATGCTTTTTAGAAATTTTCCGACGTTTCTTCTAGAAAATAAAATAATAACAAAATAGATAGATTTACCAATCAAAACTCACCGGTAAGAACCTATCGATACCGCCTAATCTCTTACCTTAAGTTTACCAAACTTATTCCACCTAGCAAATTAGGTAGTAATTTTTAATCAATTTTTCTTTTGGTTTACTTTAACTTGCTCTATTTTATTCTCTTTTGGTTTTTTTGTTGGCTATTTGATGATGCTTTATTTTGTAATTCTATAATTTTTTATACTTGAATTGTCCATTCTGGTAAAATTCTTCTGCTTTATCCTATTCCGTCAAATGAAACTTTGTAATTCAGTGCCATTTCACCTGCAGCAAAAATTCATCTAGTCAACAAAATGTAAATGTTTATATTTTATTTTAAAATGAGTTGCTTGTTAGCGGACAAAAAACATATACAAATAAAGATTTCATTAACTTTTAATTTAATTAAAAATACACAATTAATGTGTTCAAGTTGGTATGTAAAATGAGTCAAGTTTATTAGATTAACTACAAAAATTTTTCGTGATTTAGACCCCGTATATAGCACTTATTAGTATGTTGAACCTGAACCTGGAGTACAAAGTGGGAGTCGCTGGAGTAAATTATTTTATCTTATTTTACTAGAAATTTACAAGATTCATTCAATTAGCTGTGCAATACCGATTTATTTCAACGAAGTTAAAAGTTAATTACGCGTTGCTTTATTCGTGCCAATTCTTATTAATTAACTACGATTAGTTGAATCTTATTGTTACCATGATAGTTAATCGTTTCAATATGATTGTAAAAATAATTTTTAAAATTTTTAAAAAATATTTAAAAGAAGGGTATGGGGTTATAACAAAACAAGCTATATACTGAAAATACTAATTTTAAGTCAAATAGGTAAAAAGCAATTTCAGTAGCACTGCCAGTGCCAGTTCATTATATGAAGGATTTTCATGGCAGATTTCCTCGTTGGTTTGCCATTGATTGCCAAAGAAGGACGGTTAGAATACAAATTTTTCTCTACTCCGGTTTGAACCGGAGATCTCGGCTTAGCTGACAATGCACTTTAGCGTCAGGGCGTAACCGTCCTGTAAAAAAGTAATATATAATATAAATAATTTCAAAAACTTTGGTTATCATCCAGTTACAGGGTTAAATTATTATGCATAATCCGGAACACAACTGGCAATTAAAGTGAATTTTCATTGATGAATTAAATAAAATGTTTTGTAAGGTACATCTTATTTTTTCGATCAAAGACTTTACGTACAATGATTGCTTTGGCTTTACCAAGTTATTACAGTTTTTCTATATTAAAAAGTTTGCTATCCTCAACCGCTAGTTTGGCGGACCGGTTAGCGGACCAAAGAAGGTTAAAAACGCTGTTTTCACTTTAAAACTTTCTCTAACTAAGCGTTCCTGGGCTTTACCTTCTTAGATTGATTAATTATCGCTTCGTATGGTTGTTGCCCAAGCCAGATGAGGTGACTGTCTTGTTAGTATGTTTCACTGCATTTTCTTAGATACTATTACCATAACTCAACCATGTTTAATGTACCTTTTAAACATTTTAAGCTATTATACCAAATTATAAAACAATAATTTTTTTATGACCCAATCTGTGCTTGCTGCAGAGTCTGTCAGTTTTTGGTATAAGAAAGTGTATGGAAATATGAGCAATTAAAATGATAGGTACTAAGCTCTGTTTTTTTTGTGTTCATAAATTGTTCAACTGTGAAAGCTCTCTCATAAGAAATTTCAATTTCTTCTCTCTATTGAGCGTAAGTCTTAGTTTATGATTTTCTGGAAGTATTAGTTCGTTATTCGGCAACTTACCCAAGATAGCAGCCATTAACTGCAGCTTTGGTACGAACGTATTTCTTGCCAATCTAAACATTTTTTCTTACCGTGCTTGGTATTTTTGCAACATTTTTATGCTATAAAAGAGAAATTAATCACCAATCCATCACTAAGCTATCAAATGTTTGACACTATAATATGTCATTCATTATAAGATACATCACTCGGAAATTAGTTGCAATTTAATCCAGTCCGTATGTACTACAATAGTTTTTGGTATGCAATTAGTATTTGAACTATCCAGGTCTTGCGTTGTTCCATGTTGTTTCAACATTACAATGGTATGAATTTATTATCATATAGTATAAAACGATTGTAGTAACAGAAGCTTCATTCAGGTTCAACGTGTGGCTAAACGATGCAACGTTATATTAAATAAAAATCTTGGAGCTTGAAATTCGATTCTCCAGGGAGAGGTATTATAAATTATATTACTATAACGCCGTATCTGTTGCTATTTGCTATTAACCATAGGAAAGCTAAAGGACAATGCATCATTAACCATTCCATGCTATATACGGAAATAATTTCTGGAACACACAGGACCGACAAAATAAATAATTTTATTGTTATTATATTTAGGCGTCAAGTTAGTCACGCCAGTTACACTGCATTATTGACTTCGGTCTATTTCCGAATCCCAGAAGATCCAGCTTTAAAAGAAATCGAATAAATGAGTTACTTTACAGTTTTTTGTTTGTTGTAATTCGGGAGAATACGCACCCAATAAATACTTGCACGTTCTCATTTCAATTTAATTAAAATATTTTGTTTTGTAATCCGAAATCAAAAATTGAAATTGAACTTAGTTAAAAATTGATTAATTTTTCTTGAAACCGTTCAATTTTAATTGTTTAAATAAAAAACAATTTATTTTCACCGCGCGTTGAAAATTGAAAATTGAAAATTCAAAATTGAAGGATTTGGAGTTCATTATTCCACAACACGTTCAACGCGAGTTTGGATTATTACAGCAATTTTTAAAAAGGTTAAAACATATTATCCACGATGATTTAATTTCTTTAACCTGACTGCGGTAAGTTATTATTATTTCGCTCTAGCAACTTCTACTATCTCTTTTGTTGAAAATTTTCTCCCCTTAAATGCGAACCAACCTACTTTAATATATTTTTGACAGTCTCTCCATCTCAATTTTTCTTCATCTCTTTCTTAGTAAATAGGGTATGCATCTCCATGTAGTATACTTGTTTCCTTATTATCTGTTTAGGTAAAAATAATTGTGCTAATATATTAAAGCATATTATACTTCATTATGTTTTTGCACAAATGGGCATTTTGGTGCGTCTGCTCGCTCTTTTTAATGTTGTAACTTATGTTTACCTCGTGTTCTGTTAAAAAATCTCCAAAATTAAAGTTATGTTTATATTTGTTTAGTTACTAAATGTCTAATAATAAAATTTTTGATCATAATGGAGATAACAAATTGATCCACACTTTTCTTGTTACTTAAACTATTATTCACCAACTGACGGATTACAGTAGGGTATTCTTCCCTTCCTGGTATTATTCATTTCATTGTCCGGCTAAAATTGTTTCAATAAATAAATACAATTTAATATTATCCATCAAAGGGGCAAATATGCATATTAATTGGGTACCAAAATTTAAAAAGTGTACAGTCGATACATTATGCATGCATGATACTATAACTTTACAAGATATGATATTGCGCAGGTAGACGCCCATATTTGTGACGTCACTGGATTGCTCTGGTACGTTAACAAATGCAGTTTTAGATAAGAATAGTTTAGTTAAGAAATTAATAATGTATTTCTTATGGAGAAAGACCAGTGACGTCATGCGCGGAGACGGACGACTTTGAGAACAAATAGTATCATATCTTTTAAAGTTATAGTATCATATCTTTTAAAGTTATAGTATCATGATGCATGTACATATTATGTATGTCGAGTATAGCAGCCATGCATTATAATACATCACGTTTGGTTAAGTTTGTCGCTTTGTAGCAAGACGAACGGAAGATTTAAGAAGATCTGATGTTTTGGATCTCCCCGCCCTTAAGTTGGAGAGCAAAACATTTAATTTACATTGAGCGCAACAAATACAGTTACGGCACTAGTATTGCCAGTGGTTAGGTAATTGTCGGATTAGGAAAAGTTATAAGTTGTGTTCTGTAGGCCTAAATGGTAATACAAGTGAAACTTGGGTTCTATAGATTTTAATCTCATGTTGTATGTGATATCATATGGTGACCATACACACAAAGCATATTCCAAGTTAGGTTTAAACGTTTAAAAAAGAAAAATAACTATTTGTTTAACCGGTTGTGAAAAATGACATCTTTCCGTCCTAGGCGTGATTCGAAAAATTAAGCTTTTCATAAGTGTTTCATACAATACTTTTTCTACTATTGCTTGAATTAGAAACAAAAATTGTTATTTAAACTAAGTATTTATTTGCAAATTATTGTCGTTTGCAATAAGCGTTTATGTACTAGACTAGAGTAGGTAGCCGTCCTACCTGCAACACGTAAACACCGACAATATGTAGTACTTATAATTCATTCTAGATTTAATGATTAAATTGGGAATTTTTCGTAGAGCCTTGACCTTCTTATAAATAT
The DNA here is from genome assembly GCA_947369205.1 of Cantharis rufa. Classification (NCBI taxonomy): domain Eukaryota; kingdom Metazoa; phylum Arthropoda; class Insecta; order Coleoptera; family Cantharidae; genus Cantharis; species Cantharis rufa. Next base: position 13,039,737 of record OX376309.1, on the reverse strand, counting down.
CAACAATAACTAATTGATAAAACGTTCAAGTCAAAAATAATAAAAGGACACATTTGCCTATTATATTTTATTTACTTATTTAAAAATTCAGTATTATGTCTTTTCTTTATTTTTGATGCTACAATATTTCTTATATATTATTTGTATTGTGGAACCATCGGATTATCTAGATCAGGTATGTCAAACTGATTGAGGCTAGCAGATTACATTAACCATTAATATGCACATTATGTATGGACTGAACCGCACTTACACTAAATGCTTACTACATGTAATATGTAAACAGCATCAAAGATAGAATATTTAACAATTATCAGTTCAAGTCATTTAATAAATTGTATCTTTTATCAAAATTTACATTAAATATTCAATAAGTTGAACAAAAAACAAACGCAATAAACAACTATATTTAAAGATAAATTAAAATATCTACATAATATGCAGGTATGTGACAGTCGCTACAGGGAAATCTTGTATATAAATATATGTATACATTCCCTTCTGATATTGATCAAGGTTTTTAGAGAATAAAACTGTTCTTTGTAATTAATCTTATATAGTATAAATAAATATTAATAAATAGTTGTTATATTACAAAATATTTAACGTGACAAATCGTAAAGAATACCGAAGGATTCAAAGAGACTATAACTATATTTTGTGTAGTCCCCTTTTGCTTTAACAGTGGAGCAATAGCGTCAATTTTTATAACACCATTGGTCGCGTATGTGTAAAATTTACACAATTGAATTTTTCAGTCCTAGCCGTTTAACATTTTCTGGACTTCCACATATTTTCATCAGAACAATCCCAGTGCACTTTATTTAGTCCTTCAGTATGCAATAGGTAGAAAACACAAAATTTGCAAAAAGTGGTAAAAAGACTAATACTTTTGAATTTTAACTTGTAGGAGGTACATAATCGTGTTTTTTTAATATTTTATATTTTAGAAGAAATATAAATATACATTTTTGCATTATTTTTTCAATAATTGTTTCTGGCAAGTAAGATTTTGAGAGTTTCAGATTGTTTGCCACGTTTTGAGAATTCTAGCTCGACGTGCAATGGTGGCATCCGGTAAATTTTACATTTTTCACCCTATTTAGGTTCATAGCATACTGAAAGGATAAACAAAATTTCTACTATGCAATAAGTTAGTAAGATGAATTGTTTCTAAGATAAGGCACATGACTCCGAGAATTGTAAGTCACAATTTTTCAATTATGTAAATTTTACAAATATGCTACCGGTGAAGTGTTAACTAGTTTTAATACCTTAACCGCCTAACGGTTTCTAGAGACCGTTTAACAATGTCCGCGGTCGCCACAAAGATCGTATGAGCCACTACGCTAGTTTAATATTTCTAGATAAAAAATTTTTTGGCTTAATAGCATATTGTAATAAAAGCCGTTGGCGGTTAACGTGTTATAAACGTTACAACGACGTTTTAAAATAAAGAGCAAATTTTGATATTTTTTGATGTTAACTTTATACTTAATTAATGATTATGATAAAGGATGTGAAAATATAGATGACACAGTCTCTATCTTTTCGAGTTATAAGCAAATCTAGCTAAACATTTGTCTATTACAGTATAAAAATTTTGCTTTATGCTGAAAAAACCTAAAAGAATAGAACCACGATGTACGGTGTTTAGTTTAGTTCTTAAATTAATTATTTCTTGTTTTCTTAATATATTTTACATAAGACAAATAACTAGGTATATATATATATTGCTATGATCTACCTTTATAAATTGCAGTAGCTACTAAATTCTAATTTTTAATTTGTAAAATATTACTCATTCATAATATTATTGTGTTAAATTTTAACTTACAAGGAATGCTGGTTAAAATTTAAGTGCATTATTAACTATCAACGTCGCCCGTCCACACCTGTTCATATAAATAGCTTCACTCGAGTGATGTAACATTAAGATAAATAATGATTTCTTAAACCCATCTAAAGTTTTTGACATTAAAATAGTAGCAGTAGCCGCGCCCTCCTCATCATTGTACTACTACTGGTAATTACGATACCAAGTTTCGATAAGACCTCCGCATACAATTCCGTAGCGTTAGGGAAAATAGGGATATGTACCTACATTTTTTGGCTAAATTGAGTTAGATACCTATTCGGAAAGAGGTCGCCATTTTACATCTAAATCTAAAATTTATGGGTCGCTAGGTAACTTCTAGTCTGAGACATAAGTACTCATATTAAAAACGGATTAATATTTTATGCACTTTTCAATACTATACAGATGGTTTTTCTACGCTATTTATTGAAAAGGTTATCCTCATACAAAGTTTGTTTCTATGATAGACAATAATAACATGTCCAAATTAACTTAAAAATAACCTTGTCTTTCCGGAGTAGTAGAGTAATAAAACTATCTATCGCATTAAAAAGTAGGCGAGGAAGACCACGTAGCAAAATAACTCCTTAAACAAAAATTGCAATACACATCTTACACAGAAGTGCCTCAAAGGCTTTAACTATAGGAATCTAAGTAACTAAAAACGTCTATATGTAATATTACAAAAAAAATTTAAATAATAAATTATTATCTTAAAGCTTTATCTATATACTTTAATTATGGTTGTAATTGCATTGCATTTAGAAATTAAATTTCAGTATTTCATCAATGATACAAAAACACCTCCCGTCATTTGGGTTGAAGCTAATCAATAATACATTATTTAATGATTTGACATGTAAGTGCCAACTTAAATTATTACTGGCGTTTGTCAGAGAAATACTACATAGTACCTACAGCATAAAATTGGAAATATAAAATGCAAATAACGGGTTAATATTTATTGCATAACTGATTAAATAAAGTTTAGGTTTATAAAAACAATATTCCGATAAGCTGTATTTTCCTTGTTATAAAATACAAAAGTCGAAGTGATAAGAAAATGAAAGTTAAAAAATTTATACAACAGAGGTAATATGAGTTGAAAAATATATATATATATACATATATAACTTAAACATAATAGAAATATGAAATATGATCTCAGCTGAAAGTATAGGAAAGATAAAAATGTAATAAAGCAAATCTACTTGTAAAATAATGCAATGTGGGACCGCAAAAATACGGCTAAGTGAATTTGAATATTGTGAAAAATATAAGTAAACGCTTTGTATGACCAACATTGCAGTTTTTTTTTATTAAAGCTCGATATTGATTTATTTGCAATTCAAATTTAAAACAGCTTTAAATCGTTATCCTAGAAGTTAAATAAACATATAATAAAACAAAATCCTTAATAAATTGCACAATTTTCTATTTGAATTCATTTTATTAAATAGAATCGTAGAAATAGTAAATAAGGAAGTTTTCTTTTGGATGCCTGAGTGGAGTGCAGCATCCGTCACTTTAGGAGCTGTTTATTTTAACGCCAAGCTTCGGATTCGTTCTTTTAACCCTAATCAAAGACAGCATTAAATAAGATTTAGAATGCAAATAACTAAGGGTGAAAGAATGATTATAGTAGGTGCGGGTAGGGTAATTCAAAATAAGTGTACTTTTTAACAGCCGGAAAGAAGAAAATGATGGTTTTGTTTTTTTAAATTAAGACTATTAAAATATAAAGTGATATAGCTACCCCTTGATCATTTTACAAACTCAAAATTAATCATTAAATAAATAAATTAAGTGTTCAGCTAATAATCATCAAACTCAACCGAACTAAATTTTAATAATAGTACTATATATTTAAACAAAAGTTATAGAAATCAAAATTTTAGTCTAAATAATAATTTTTGTAAAATATTTTATATAACTTACTAATAAAATCGATACAGGGAAACGCCCACTTTCTGTGTATAGTTCCCTCAACAATTTTAACAGTTCATCGTTTCACGACATAATTACCATGTATGAAACTTTGTTAGGAAATTCTTGTTGGTTTTTACAGTGGCTAACACACAATATACATATATATTTAAAAAAAATTTTTTTAATCAATTTACCAACAGTTATTGAATTATACGGGCTACTATATCTGGTAGATAAAATAGTTGGATATTTCAAACATTAACTTAACTTATGCTCATTTATGAAAGTACAGTATATACTTTGGTTATTTTAGGACCCAAACAAATTATGTCGTGTCTCGTAGTTTTGTCGAATTCTTTTTAGTTTTTGAATTATGAATTTTTGAAAATAAAGTTGTATTTTTTTTGTAGAAAATATAATAAATTTAAACAGCTGTTTAAACAGCTAATTTATTTTTTTAAATTCATAACTCAAAAACTAAGAAGGCATAATGGTTTGGCTCCTAGAATCACCAAAAAATTGGGATATCGATTGCCGTATACTGAAAGTAGCGAGACCGTCAGTCAAAAATATAATATTCCTGCTCTTAAATATTACTGTTTAACTAATAAATAATATAGTTTTTTAACTATGACATTGCAGTAGTCTGAATAATCCAGCAACTATTGTAAAATCGCCAACAAATATTTTAGAGTGTATAAGCTACATACACACGCACATACAGATATGTTTCGTAAATAGCTAATTGTACTCTGCAAATTTATAAATATATTCCAATGTAATTAATTGTATTGCATAATATCATATAAAGTTAGAAAATTTTAACAATAAAATTGACTATTATTAAAACAATTTATTTCTAAATTAAATTTCATAGTTAATAGTCGTATGTAGATCTATCAAAATAAATTATTTTAGTAATTAGTAAAAATATTCCAATTAAATTCTTTTACAATATTGGTAGCCCTGCAACACATTTAAATGTTTTAATCTTCTGATTAGAGATACCAATTATTACTAATAAAAGATATTTTGCAATGATGAATGTTTTAATTGAAATGCAGTTGATGAGAACCGTAATCGCCCATTCGTACTAGTCCGAATAGACCCAAATATAAATCGAAACAGCACGAATTTTTGCAGTTCAAAAATAACATTTGGACACATATTTTCTTCTTACCAAATATTTTAAACGGATTTTTGTAGTTTTGGATAACAATAACTCTTTAGATGTGATAAATCTTTGCTAATAAAATTATAACAGCATTGAACAAATTAGAAAAGTTTATTTACAATTTACATTTGAGAACTTCTGTGTAAACTATATAGCGAATGAACTATCTTTTATCCCCCAAAAGCTGCTGTTGTTAATCATAAAGACCTTTGCCGATCGATTATCCAATCACGTGCCTTATTTAACGGGACAGCTTTAGGTTAGGGACAGACATTTTTATGTTAACAATAACACGTTTAATTAAATTATATTATGTTATAGTATATTATGATAAAATGGGTATTTTAAAGTACGTGGTACACATTTGATGTTAGTCGGTTACCGAAACACTCAGTGGTGCAGATGCACTTATTTAAATGCATTGGACACTCGGGAACTGACTTCTGGTGATCGATTATCGAATCAAATGCGTTATTTAATTCGACATGATTTTACATTAGCAATTAAACTAAGAGTTCTTTGAGTTGCTCAAATCTTTTTTTTTTCAAAAAATTTGTGTTTTACCCACAATTTTATTTAAAATTTTGCAAACATGAAAGTTAATTGTTTAAAAACTAATCTCACAATTATTTAATTTCATTAGTAAGTAGCTTTATCAAGATATAATATGAAAATATTAAGAAAAATCGAGTTTTATTTTTTGAAAATGAAGTAGCTACCTAGAAATGATCAATTCAAGTCAGACATTAAGCGCTTCATTTCAAGTTTACGTCTAGCCATTCCTGCCACATAATTAATCTTGGTCAAAACCACACAGTTGTTTTCATTGTTTTTAAAGTAATGTCCTTTTAGTGCAAAATTTAAGTACGTACTTATATATTAATAAATAAAAATTAAATTGCAACTATTAAATCTGTTTACCGAAAGTTAAGCAAACTTCAAAATATAATACAAAATATGTAATCCATGTACAAAAAACACTAATTAAATACCTTTGAGAATATGCATATTTATGTATGTTTTTATATGATTATAAAATATGTGGTATGTTTTTACTTATTTACTAATTTGCGAATTTATTAAACGGCGAACTACGCACCTTTAACACATAAATATTAAAATAATATTATATTACAGGATTAGAATTAAAATAAAAAAGAAAAATTAATTAAAGTAAATAGATTGATTGCAGTACTTAACTCTACTTTTACCACAGTCGCGTCGTATATGGTACAGAGAAACTTTTTAAAATGCATAACTTTAAGCCTGTACAAAATCTACATTTTATAATTTTCTTTTTGTGAAAAACTTTCTTAATATACAAATAATTTCAAAGCAAGAAAATTGTAAAATATTGTTTGATCTACATCTTATTATTAATAAACAACCAATGCGGAAAGTGGAAGAAATTAACAGTAAGATGACTTGGCTTGCTTGTAGCAAAAATAACTCATATTCTTCCACAACTGCTACTAACTTGCTTAACTATAGATATATACCGTAGGATCTCTCTAAAATACAAATCGAGAATATTTTAGGTTCCTAAAACACCATGAGGTGGTTTTTATAACACTCATGTTTTATCTTAGCTAAACGAGGAAAAAATAATGTTGTGAAAGTCAGTTAACACAAATAAATCCATTAGGACTTGATGAGTCTTTTTGGTGCATTACATGGAAATATACATAAAAAACAAATATTCGGACACTTCTATGCTAGCAATATAAACTGTATCTTTCCAGAAATTTTTTATTGAAAATTTTATTCTCTTCATTTCTATACATTTTTCTATTTTGCTGTACCGTTTCAAAGTGATTTAATGAAGACTGAAAATTGTAATAAAAGTAACATTGCTCTTATGGGAGTTTTATTAAAGCTTTTACAGTCATTTTATATTGCTAACATAGGACTATCCTAGTTCTTTTAAGAGTAACTTTATATGAAGAACTTAAGCAGTAGTAAATCAAAATCAATTAAATCAAAAACATCTATAGTTCTTCTAATTGAACTTAAAAAATATAGGTTAGAAATATATATATATATATATATAGAAAAATTCCAAATAAGTCCGGCATTAAAATATCGGATTATATTATTTATATTCTTTGAATATTCAAATATTCACATGAAATATTCCAAGTACATTCGATATTCGGGAAAGCGTAGTTTGATGGCAATACTGCAGCAATTATTCTGAAAGCAATCTGAAAATAAACAAGTTTTTGATATATTTAATTACCGATTGAAACTCATTGTCAATAAACCAAAAAGGAAAAGAATATAATAGTTCCAATTGTCGTACAAATTTTAAAATTTGAAAGAACTCAGTTCATGTTTTAGTGATAAAATAGCTGTCTCTCATTTTTTTTAAATTAATTATAAAGGATTAAAATTAATAACATCAATATTAAAATAGTGACGCGCACGAATGGGAAAACAATTTAATTCAATTTCTTTGAACGAAATTATGAATTTGGAAGAAAAATTAATAATAAATAATAATGCAATGTAAGTTTGTTAAAATCAATCGACGTTGAGACTAGTTGGTGTTGAAATGAAAGCACTGTGTATAGTAGCCGTATTTCTATAATTAAAATAATTTTGTACTATAGTAAATTTATTCTAAATTGTTTCTATTTTACTACAATTTAAATTGCCACAAAGTTAATTTAACATTGACTAAAGTTTGTTTCAAATTGAATATTGCATACGAAAGTTGATTCACGAATATATTAAAAAAATTTCTTAGTGTACAATTTCTAAAATAACAATTTCAGCAAAAATAAATTTAAAGTAAATTTTGAGGTTTTAGAAAGGTTACAATATAATTTAAAAAAAAAATCTTTTAGCTTCTCTCAATTGTTTTATATTGTGATTCTTAATGGAACCTACTTACACCGCAATATTTGATTAATTAATATTATTGTTTATTGCTCTTTGAATTGCTTGTTTATGTTGTAAATAAATAAAAGATAAAACCTTGTGCGTGTCCAACTCGAGCAAACAAAAAACAAATATTAAGCATTCATTTAATTTTATCTGAATTAACAAAAATAAAAAGTACAAATTAAGTTAATTTAAACTGTAGCAGCCATCGGTAATAAATAAAGGGTAGTTTTTGTGGTTCTGGCTCTTCACTTAGTAATTTGTTTGATAACAAAACGTACAATTACTCATTTTCTGTTACTCTTTATGTTATATTTACCTAAGCATTGCATTGTTCTATGTATATCTTTTTCGTCAGTCAAGTTGCATTATTAAGAACTGGCATTGTTATCTTAACCTTTACTTTAAATAAAAGAGACACATACATATGTATGTACAATCAAAGCAAATGCAGTTTGAAACTAGCTTCATAGTTATTTTAATATTATTATTAACTGATAACTCGGTTCAGCATTAAAAAAATTTACTTATAAAATTTTGGTAGTGGACGGCGTAAATTGCTATAATATAAACACAAAAGCATTTTGTAAAAAACAACATTTTGTAAAAAAGATGTAAAATTCGTAATAATGTGAATACTGTATTGACTGTTTGAATATGGTTCACTCCACCCACGGAAAAAGTTAAATACTGTCACTGTCAACAAGAAGATGTTTCTTACATAAAAAATTGAAACTTTAATATTAATTATTTATCCAGGTCCGGTTTATCCAGGTCCGGTATTCTAGTTAAAGGAGTTTTCGAAATGATTATTATTTTGAATAGTTTCTTGATTGATCAAATACTGCAATGAATTTCACAGAAGAAAAATGTATTATTAGTGATTTCTCTTTACCGTATCGTTATTTGTGGCGTGGTTCGGATTTCACGTTGAACTGCAGGGTCTTGATAACGTTTAGTTAGTAATTAACAACTACTTACCCGGTTTTACAAAAGTAAAATAACGTTAGTTTTAAAATTTTAATTATAGATTTAAGTTAAACCCATGGTCGTGAAACTAAGCAAGTGACTTGTAGTTGAGCCTTAAATGTTTTTTAAACGATTCACCGGTCTTAAATTAAAGTAAAATTTAGATAAGGAAGCAATAAAATTTTTGCATTTATTTTTTTTTACGCTGTCAGGTTATCTCAATATAGGTAGAATCTACTGCTTAGTTACTTTACATAGACTCAAAACTAGAGAAGTGTAGTACACACTTTATTTTGAGAACATCTACTTAGTAGATTACTCTTCGATGGTTTTCTAATGTCTTTCGATGTATTTTTGAAATATACACAAATTTAGTTCAAATAAAATCACATCATTAACTTTATTATGATTCTAGGTAATTTGTACGACAGTGTTACGACTGAACATTTATATGACCACATTATGTGTACGACTGTATTTAATATGTCATTTATAAAATTACAAGTTTGAAAGGGCATAAATTTATTTTAATTTGGTTTTGGTTTCATCATATTTTTATTTTAAAACACCAAATTTAAATAAGAGAGCATATGAGAGCATATTTATCCATTTTTATTTTTTATTAAATACATATCAAAATTTTTTAAAGAGTAATTGCTAAGAACAAAACAAAATTTTGTTGTTAGGACTATTATTTACCGAGGAGTTTATAAATTACAAATTTTTACGTAGTCAACAAACTTCAGTATCCCAATATCTATATATCCCAAGTTTTGCCGATTATTATCATTCCACAGCTATTCATCTATAGGATTCTAGGAATTTTGTTCGACAACATTTGTTCGACTAACAGTTATTTGACTGCATTGCATTGGTTCGACTTAGCATTTTATACTATATATACATTTGATACTTTAAATTACAATGTATGTATGTTAATTTACATTGTAAAACATTTAATTTTTTTTTTTTAAAGTTCCTCTGTTTTCAATTTTTATTAATATATTTTATTTCTAAAATTAGAAGCGTTAATATATTTTCAGGTATTAAAAATCATATATTTACTGTTTTGTTGTCAAACCAGTATTTACTTTGCAATTGAACAACACTGAAAATTAAATTAATTAAATATAGAAATTTATTTAGAAATATATTGAGATTAATTAGTCAATTATCGCAAATATCAATATTTGGATTTGAAATTTTAGGCAGGGAACGGTCACCACGCCCATTTTTATTTTAATTAAAAATGTTAAATTTTAAATTTAACGACAATTTTAGTATAGTAGTACATACACAACAGGTGGGAAATAGTTACTAAACTCTTCTCACGGACTTGCACTGTCTTCTCGTTATAAGTAAGGATATGCCCCGTATCTCACTTATTGAATAACACACTATCATAAAACCAAAAACTGTAGTAAAACACTATTTTCTCTTGCTTTCTTTTTGGAATTCGTATATTGCATAATATTATACGGCTTTTCTCTTACAAATATTATTACCATTAGCTGCAGGCCCTCGAACCCCTGACATCATTGTTATATTACCGATATCATTTATTTTAATACCGCATTGTTAGAGAATATAAACACAGAAAAACTTTATAACATATTTAGCTTTGGCCCAAAAAGATACACATTTGCAAACAAATTTTGAACAATAACAAACATTATCAAAAAAATTAAGCAGTAAAAAAGAAACTTAAAATTTAAAAATTGGAAAAAGGTAAAACACCAATCAATTGATTATCTTGTTACTTTTGTTTATTAAAATTACTTGATTCAATGTGACTGTTGACGTAAATCTAAAAATTGTTTATTTGTACAATTTACAAATTGTAATTATTAGGTTCTGATGAATGAGTAAAACATTTGTCATTTGTTTCAATTATTAGTAATGTAATTATAAGAACCAAAATTTTTAATTACCCAAAAATTACTGACTGTTTACTTTTTGAATTACTTTTTGAATGAAAGTATTAAAAAATTTTAATATGTAGGTATTTGCTCAAATCCTTGTTCTATATAGTATCTCTATCCGATGCGCTCAAAATACTAATATGCCCAAGGCATATCAAATACAATATTAAAACGACCCTTCACCCACGTACATAAATTATTTGCAACTTATAAAATATTATATCAACCTCAATTATCTTTTGTGCAAGTTTACTTTTGAAATTTTTGCTCTACTTTCTGCTCTTATTCTACAGTATAAAATATACACAATGTTTGAGTATCATTAAGTATGTAGTATGATAAAGTACTACATAGTAAAAATTTTAAGAATGACAAGTTGATTGAATGATTTTTAAAAACCTTTTAAGTAGATCGACGGAAAATATTTTGATTGCCTGTATTTGATCATAGATCTTGTGTTGACTTTTACTCATAAAATGATATAACGTTATTCGTTTGATATAATTTGTAAAGGAAATATTTGTTCAAAAATAAAATTTAACATAATTGCCATTTATTAAAATAATAGCTTATAATTGATTGTAAATACAGGGCGATATAAAAAATCATATCTTCAAGATTTAGAATTATGTTTTTCAATTTTTAAATTCTTACTGAGTATTGAGATTTCCATTACCATTTATATTAAAGATACTTAATAAGAGCCATATGATAATACATATGAGCTATTACATAATAATATGTAAAGGTAAATATTTAAAATTTATTTTATTGTAGTATCTCTTAACCTCACATCTGTAACCTCTACGTAGAATAAGTCAAAAATATTTAGTTTGTTTATTTTCAGTTTACCAAATTTAAAATATTTAATTAGTAACATAAATTTTGTTGAGTGGCCTAAATTAAATTATTGGCAGGCTAGATTTATGTACTCATTATTAAATTACGAATTGTAAGTTTAAAAAAATATATAAATAAATATTTATATTATATTACACAGCTTGAGTGAATTTAAAGTTTTCCGGGAAAAGTAAAAACTTTATTCTGCCGTTCCCTTTGATAAGCAATGGCAAGCTACCGTTTGTTTAATAAAACCTTATAAAGAACGATGTAAATAAAATGATAAATTTATAATAAAATTTCTAATGAAAAATAATCGTAATTAGAAACTGAATTATATTTAAATAATTAAAAATCAAATAATTAAATTATTAGCTTTTAAAAATATAATAATATAAATCGTATAGTAAAGCTAAGTGAACCATAAAATGTAAAATGTATCTTATTTGTTCATTCAAATATATTCTTGATAAAGAGAACATAAATTCTCGAAAGGTTGAAAAATATTTTTAAATTTTATTGTTTACTTAGCTTTACTATAAGTTTTATATTATTATAATTAAAAATTGTAGAAAAACGACTTTTAATTATTTAAATATTTATTTCATGAGATAATAATATTAATAATAATTTAACTGAATTATATTAATATCTATAACGCTCCCGGCGTTGAATTAATCATATTAGTTTAGATTGGTTAATAGCTGTCTATATTACCCAGTTAAATAATTTACTATTATTTTAACACGTATGAATGTGTTAAGATGAGAGAGTGTAGCTATACCGAGTTCTTGAAAATAATTATATTCAAACAAACATATGATTCTATTCTGATTATACAGATTATGTATTTTATGTAGAACAGGTAATGCAACGAATTCAATTATAACAATTGGCAAAGATTATATTGGGGACAACACACACGTACTACAAATTTTTTAATTGACCAGCTTTACTTTAGAGCCTAATAGTAGCTGTATCACTAAGTGTAGCAGCAGGTATTGTGGAAGTAGTAGCAGTATCTGTGAAATCTAAAGTAATAGGTGTATATAGATTAACTTGGTAAATTTAAATTTAATTGATTTTGAATTTTTATATTAACAAATTAATTTTATTATAATTAATAATAATTTAAATAAAACCGGCTGTAATTGAATTTTTTTTATATAACTGGTTGCGTAATGTAATTTCATTACATAACTAGTTGCGTAATAAAGTAAATTGCTCAAATGGCTACAAGATGTGAAATGTCACCTGAGGTAAAAGGTGACGAACGAACAAAGTAATACTTTGTTATCATAATTAGATAAAAAGTGTTTAAATTATGTTTGCAATACTTTACCTCATTATAAAACATTTAATTACCCTATTGGGTTGGATTTAATTGGGTTAGGTTAGTTTATATTTTCTACATTTTCTTTTGTATTCTGTATTCATTTGCATTTTTATCATTCAACACTTCTTCAGTATTTGGTTACTGTTAAGATCTTCAACTGTTTTAATTCTGTCGATTCAACTGAAGTAGAAATATGCATAGATTTTTCTCACTTTATTATTTATTCATTGCTATATACTACATTAAAGAGAGCACGACTCAATTTCAAAATCGTATTGGCTTTTAAGACTTTTTATTTATTTCTATTTGTAGAACACTTTTTGTTTAAAAATTTGCTATACTTTGCTAAAACTATAGTTTTAATTAAATCTACGGATATACTACTATGCTTAATGTTTAGTATACATCAGTAAGCTAAACAGAATCAAAAGTTTTCTTCAGATCAATAAAGCTTAAGTACGCTTGCGCAGGTCTGCTATATTTTAGAAATAGTTTTACAATTTGTCTAAGAGGAAAATACTTCGTTGCTACATACATAATAATCTTCTTAATGTGCATTCAAAAGTATTACTGTTCTGCTAGTATATATAGTATTATTTTGACATATTATAGTCTGGACCATTGGTCCAATCGTTGAGCCGCAGGCATATGGGCATTTTTATCACCTTTAAAATTATTTATCAGAAGGTAAGAGGCTATTTAAAGCCCCCAAAATTAAAAGCAACTGGTGGAACATAATATTCCATTAATATTAGTTTGGTGATTTTAATATGTTGTTTCATCAAAATTTAAACTTATAAATATCAAAACTAGCTATATAGTCTATCAACTATACGTCTAATGTAGGTGGTGCATCGAATGTAAAACCACATTTACAAAAGGAAACATCATTAAAAAATTAAAATTGAATGTGTTGTGTGTATTGTCTAATTTAGAATGTTTATAAGTTAACTTTTACAAAACGTATTTTCACAAATTTATTCTAATATTAATGAGATTTTGATAAAATAAATATAGAAATACTGTATAGGAATTATTTAACTACTATAATATAGTATATGTATGTAACTATTTAACATAAATTTGGTTAGTGTGAAGACGCCTAATTTCAAACCAATTTCGTTGGTTAATATTTCGAAGTCATCGCTTTAGTACAAATTTTTACTTAATTTTTAAAAAGTATCAGTTATAGTTTTCACATAAATGCATTATAAAAAATATTTTAAATTTACTTTCTTGACTTGGATGATACCACCGTCCTTTTAAAAGGACTTTCTTACAAATTTAGCTTCATTAAATTGAAAAATTACAGCAATTACCTGTAACTATATAGTATTTAAATAAATAGTATATTATTTACATATAGACTAAAGTGTCACTTTTAATACCATTATTTGCAACTTGATCAGTCATATAAAAAGAAGGTGTTGGAATTTTCTAATACTGAAAGTACAGCAAGCTTTTTCTAAAAATACAACAATTATACTTCAAAAATCATACAAAATATTTAAGAAAGATTAATTCAAAGTTCTGGTGAAAAACAGAAAAGTACAAAATTTACATATTTAACTCAAAGTTTTGATAGCGACGCTAGTTTACACTAATTATTCTAATTATTATTCCTGTTTTCTTGCACATACGGTGTCCTGAACTTACCGTAGCGTACGCTATCTGTGAAATACATAATTAAAATATTATTATACAGTAGCATCCGCTTAATGTGATCACTTTGGACCGAGACATTTCGATAACATTAACCGACTGATAACAATAAGCGAATTTTAGAAACGAAAAATTAGAAAATATTAATTTACAGTGGTTTTCGATAATTTCCACCTTCTGTTTTACCGAGAGATCGTTTCGCTTTTTCATCGACATCATAAGAAAAGCAAAAATAAATAAAAATGCATGAAACAAAGTGCACATTTAGCAAAGTAAAAACAGAAACACGCCATGAAATGGCAAACATTATTCGTTTATGTCGTTTATGTATAGAAATTAAAACGAGTGCCTTGTTTTGTAAAGATATAAAATTTCATTGACAAATCAGAAAAATATACTTAGAAAAAGAGATAATCGTATTGGAAATTCCTTGAAAGTGATAATAGTAAGCGGCTTTTTGATCACATTATCCGGTGGTTTTTGCATGTAAACTAATTAAAGCGGCCCGGTCCCAGTCAAAATGATCACAAAAACCGACTGATAACATTATCCGTGATCACATTAAGCGGATTCTACTGTACTTAGAACGCGTAATATTTACATCTAGTACCCTGGTATTAGAACCAATTTTTAAGAATCCAAATTAGATATTCACAAAAAATTTCAAAATGTTATCGCCCTTGGAAAGTTGGCAGCTTAGTTCTAATAGTTAGTTAAATTTCTAGATCATCTAACAAAATGGTTGGTTGTTTCCTGGTCATTGTTTTGTCGCTTTATCAAGCACAAATGCAAAAACTGCCATAAGTCATCATTCATCGTGCATGTGATATAATTGCGGCTAAAGTTTAGAGCTCACTCTGCATTTTAGTATTTAGTGGTAGTAAATGGAAAGATTCTTAGCAGTAGTTTAAGCTCGTCGAGAGTAAAGTTTAGCAGTACAGCTACTTGTTATATTTTTTTAATACAGAAAATGTTCATATATACATTTATTTGATATACTGAGGAAACCAAAAGGAAATAAATCTTCAGTCGCCTCCATTGTATAAACAATAACGAAAAGGTTGCGGGATCGTAGACTTATAAATATATCTAAATTATTGTTTAATCGTGTGTTGACGTTTCGCCGGCTCGCATGGTTTCTTCAAAACTTTAATTAATAAATTTAAGTTTTAAAACCAATTGAGAACCACCAACGTGCCTTGACTTGTTTTGTTAAGTTTTGATAATTTTTAAACATTTTTTTAAATAAAATTTTTAACGAAGTAATTTGTGACTTTAGGTAGAACTTCTTTTTACAATTTATCGGATTCTCTACGCATCACACATTATATCATAAGTTCTAAGAAAGTATGAATTAATAAAAGTATCGTACGGATAATATAAAAGTTCCAAAAGCTCCGGACTAACTGGCAATAATTTATTATTGTGCAGTAGTTCATGTTGGTAAAAATTTATTTTAAAACTTTAGATTTAGAATATAGTAATAGTATTTTTTTAACTACGGTAAAAAATTAGTATCGAATTTTAATGAATAAATTAATTTTCATATTAGGTAAATTTAATACCAATACTCAATAATCATTTAAAAATATCGGTTATATGTTATATATAGACTTTGAATCATTTTCACCATTTTAATATTTTATTTTTAATAAACGTCAAATATTAACACAAATATTGTATGTCTACCTATTACAAACCTTCTATATAAAATTAAACATTTAAATTATGTCAAACAAATTGAATAAAACAGTAAAAAAATGGTGGTCTAAAAGAAATTGACACTTAAACTTTTTATATTTTGTTTATTCATTTCCGCAATTTTCAACAGAATTTCACTATTTTTATTTGGCTTCTAAGTTCAGTTATGATGCACGTTTATGTGTAATGGGCGGTTCAATCTATGCGATTGATACTATTTCTATTCATACTCGAACCACACACACACACTGACATACAGACGAACATCCAAGTAAAATTTGTCAAAATCTTAACATTTTAATAGCAATATTTCGAGTTTTGATATTTGAGTTGATAACAATACCTTCCCTATACATGCGAATACCTAAAGGAAAAAGTAAAAATTAAAATCACGAATAATCTATTATATATTTTTTTTTATCTTTATGGTTTGTCAATTGGCCAGACCTATGTAAATATAAAATTAATTCTCTTAATCCACAACGTGATGATGCACACGGAAAACCTAGCTTAGAAATCTGGCGATCTTTATACGAGATTCCAACCCAGAATTTCCGCTCTGTAACTCAACTAGCGATCACAATAATCCACTGCTGTGGTTAATTTATTATATCTAATGTGAAAAAGTAAGACTAATTTGTAATACCACTCTTAGAAACTAAATTAAGGCTGCGACATACATAATCGAGTAGGTTCAGCAATGAATCGATGGTCATACCATTTACACCCGTCCGTGGCAAAATTAACTGTTTTGCTTCATAAGCTGACTAATTGCTTTTACTCTGCGTAAAATGAAAACGACTTTCCTAAAAACTGACTAGTAAACCTATACGCGAGTTAAATAAGTCATAGGCTTAGTTAACAAAAAAAATGCATTTATTTTACAACACTACAATTTGTTGGAGTACATATAATTTTAAATGATCGTTAACGCAATGTAACTACATGAGTAAAAATACAAGACTAAGAACTAAAGTTAATTTTACAATAAATTATATATAAAGTTATTATTATACTTATCTAAGCAAGATATTATTATACTTGACCTGTTATCACTTAAGAATTATCACCTTACATCCCACGAGTGGTGCATTGTACAAATGTTGGCCAAATATTGACAACATTTCTGCAACTATAGCGGTCCCAAAAAGTGGTAAGTGTCAACATGTGGTCAAAATTTGATAAATACACCATTCGCGAGGTCCCGTCTTAATTACAACTTCCTGGGACCGCTGTAACTGTAGAAATGTTGTCAACATGTGGCCAACATTTGTACAATGCACCACTCGTGTGATCCCGCTTTAACTCGCGTAAAATTTGTATCAACCAGGAAAACTTTTTACTATTTCAAAATTCAATTTCTTTAATTTCAACGCAAAACCAAATTTTGTTGTTAAAAAAAAAATAAATATAGAAAAACAAAACATAATCATTTCAACTGATTTTCAAATTTTTATCATCATTACTGATTCTACAAAGATGTGTATTAATTATAAATATATGGAAGTAATCATCCAACTTCACCTGACTAGCTAAATGTAAATATTCCTTTTATTGCTAAATGTCAGTGGCTTGTTAGTGGCCAAAAACCATATCACATACAAATAAAGGTTTAATTGACTTTTGCTTTAAATAAAAATACACAATTAACGTGTTCAAGTTGGTATGTAAAAACAGGTCAAGTTTATTAGCATATCTAGAAAGTTTTCAGGATTTCGTTGCGTATAGCACTTACCAGTATGTTGAATCTGAAGCGAGAATAAGAAGAGGGAGGGAGTCCTCGGAGCCAAAAAGGCTTAACTTATTTTGCTAGTAATTTACAAGAATCATATTTAGTTCAATGAAATTAAAAATTAATGGGGCAGTGATTTTATAAGTTTACGATTTGTTAAGTATGATTTTTGAAAATTGAAAACTGAGAACAAGTGCATAACTGCAGCTTGAGATAAATCGTAATTTTTAAATCTAAAACGAATCTAAACATAAACAGGAACCGATCTTGATAATAAGGAACAGGAAATTCAGAAACAAAACGGAAGTTTGATTAGAAACGGATTTTCATGATAATTAATTGGGGTCTCTGCATTTATGACATGTCAAGCAAACCTTTAGTATCACTTGGTATAAAAATCTACTTTGCACAGGAAAAACATTTAAAAGCAGTTAACTATAGTTATTATTATAATAGAAACAAATATCTAGAAACGCTAAAACTGAAATGCTGAAACCGAATCAATCAAAATTAAAAGCCAAATAAAAGAACTGTTCAAATCGGAAGAAAATTGTTTTGCAAGGATAAAACAGTTTTAAATTACAGTAGTCTGCCATGCAATGTTAAAACAGTTCAAATTGAAATTGCCTTAACGCAAAGCTAAATCGCTTGTGATATCAAAAAAAAAAATCAAAAACAAAAAATCGGCTAACGGTTGAATTCCCAATTAAATGTGACCAACATTTTTTAAGTTAATTAATAATAATCCTACATAAATACAATTGCTTTGATAACAAGCGTAAAACTAAAATTTGGGCCACTGTTGCAAACCCAAAAACAAAATAATTCACAATGTAATAAATATTTAAACAATACTGAAAAATTCAAATTACTCTTGCCTAGAAAATCACGAAGTGAAAACATGACATGCAAGCAGAATAACTAATTGAATGATGATTAAAACTAAGATACTGTTACTATCAGGTGTTATCAGGTAAACTTCTGAATATGTAATATTCTAACGCAGTTACTTCAAAACCACTAGAAGAGATAAACCCTCTAACCTTTTAAAATCCACCACAAATTACAACCTATGGAGTTGCTTCAAAGATTTAGAAATTAGTTGAAAAAACTTTCAACAAGCTAGAATGCAGTACCTACGCATCTCCAAATATACAGGGTGACCCAGACCACCCGTATCAGTACTTTTTTTCAAAAACGGTAAGTCGTAGAGAGTTGGGCTAAAAAAATTTATTACAAAAGCCTTAATGACGAATCTAATGGTGATATTATTATTTCCGGGAAAAGTCGGCATCCAGAGTAGTTTGCTCCAGAAAGTCCAGAAATCCAGAATTTTAAATGGCACTATATGTCGAAAGTGGTATCGTTGGAAAGCTCTTCAAAAAATAAGCAAGTTTTGTAGGAAAAATTTTTTTATTACTCCCACCCCTTTTAAGTTATATTCGACTTAAGTTATTAAGTTATTATTTTGATTATTTTGACTTTATTTTAAAAATTGGCATTCAAAATCTAGCTATCGGATTAGACAATAATTAATAATTGCAATTGTTTTATCCCTCTGTCGTAAAATTATCCGTTGCTTGCCATTGTTCAAACTAATCATTATTTATTGTTTATTATTAATATTAAGTGTTTGTTTTGAAGTTAAAATTTATATATTATTAATTAGTTTAATTAGTGAAATTATGCCGTTTTCGAATTTAGAAGCTTTCGATATGTTAATGATTTTGGGAGAATGTGGACAAAATTACAGAGCTTCTGAGCGTATTTATGCTGAAAGATATCCCCAACGTGCCCGTCAATCTTTCAATGTTTTTCGTAGATTGGCAGCACGTATTTGTACCAGAGGCCAGGTGCAACCAACAAACAATCGCGGTAATCGGATTATGCGACATGTACGTGATGAAAGAGCAGCTAATATTCTTGCTGCAGTAATTGTTGATCCGAATATTTCAACCAGAAGACTTGAAAGAGATTCTGGAGTTAGCCAATCCACTGTATGCAGAGTCTTTAAGGATCATAATTTTCACCCATACCACATACATATGCATCAAGAATTAAATGAGAGTGATTTTCAAAGTAGAGTAATTTTTTGTAATTGGTTAATTAACAAAGGCCCCCATTTTCCTGGGACGGTTTTATGGACTGACGAGGCTACTTTTAAAAGCACTGGTGAAGTCAATATTCACAATGTGCATTACTGGTCGCAAACAAATCCCCATTGGCTGCGAACTATTGATAACCAACATCTTTGGAGCGTTAACACGTGGTGTGGTGTGCTTGAAGGAAAAATTATAGGTCCTTATTTTTTTGAAGAAAATCTTAATGGGATACGATATGCCGAGTTTTTAAATAATGATTTGATCGATTTATTGGAAAATGTTTCTCTGGAAATGCGAGCAATAATGTGGTTTCAGCAAGACGGCTGCCCAGCTCATTTTTCATTGGTTGCTAGGAATGCAATAAACCAATAAACCAAAAAATTTCCCAATAGATGGATTGGCAGGGGAAGCACAGTGGCGTGGCCTCTAAGGTCGCCAGATTGTACTCCCCTGGATTTTTTTCTTTGGGGTCGGATCAAAGATATTGTTTATACAGAAAAACCGACAACGAGAGATGATATGAAGTTCAGAATTTGCAATGCCTGTCGATCATTAAGCACTGAAGAAGTACTTAGAGCCACTGATAGTATAACCAGAAGAGCTCAACAGTGTTTAGAAGTAAATGGAAGACATTTTGAACACTTGTGACATTGCTCTAACGCGGAAGCTGGATTTTAAGTGCTGACTTTTAAAGTTAAGATTTTTAAGTTTTAATTTAAATTTAATAATTTCAAGTGAATATAGCTTAAAAGGGGTGGGAGTAATAAAAAAAATTTTCCTACAAAACTTGCTTATTTTTTGAAGAGCTTTCCAACGATACCACTTTCGACATATGGTGCCATTTAAAATTCTGGATTTCTGGACTTTCTGGAGCAAACTACTCTGGATGCCGACCTTTCCCGGAAATAATAATATCACCATTAGATTCGTCATTAAGGCTTTTGTAATAAATTTGTTTAGCCCAACTCTCTACGACTTACCGTTTTTGAAAAAAAGTACTGATACGGGTGGTCTGGGTCACCCTGTATATAAGTTTTCAAAATTACTTACTTACTAATTAACGGCATCTCCGTTATTATTGTTAATTTACGAAACAATATTTTGAGTATCCAATAATAAAGATACAACCACACCAATAACTGCTGTGATCCAATTTTGTATTTCTTTAACCGTCTGAAAGGTTTTCTGAGCTAATTCTCACCTGAAATTATCATAGATTACATATTAAATATTGATAATTCTAAAGCAATTTTTACAATGTAGAATATTGAGAGTAAATAATAAATATTTAAATTAAAAAAGCTATAATATACATTTTTTGATAGGATTTTATGTATTTAAAATGAATTTTCTAGAATTTTTTTAATAATCTGCGTGAACTGAATGCTAAATAATTAAAAAAAAAAATTTTGATTATAATATCCAAGCCAATTACAACGGCTGCGTCACATGGTGTTGGTTTTCACAGTTTTCCTATGTAAAGATTAAAAAAAATTTAATCTAACTAGAGCAACGCAAAAACTACAAATATTTTTCAAGTGAAAATGGAAAATAGTGAAGCGAGTTATGAATTTGCCAATGCCGAATATTCTTTCAAAGCTTGTGTAATGTGAGATTAAGAATAAGTTAATTGATAGTGTAAATAGTTTATTTGTAGTCCTATCAAGGTATCAAGCCAGTCAAGCGTTGAGAATTGATTACAAGAAGCTAACAAGTTAACCGAAAGCACCGAAAAGGAAAGAAATATTTATTGAAAATATAAGCTAAAATATTTTAATTGCAACTTGGAAATATAGAAATAGTTTTCACAAAAGGACCATGAAGTACGAAATAATTGATTAAATTACAAAAAAAGTTAAAATGGGACTTTGCGGCTATGTTGCTTAATTTGGTATTACAAAATGTATTATATAGTTATATTATAATATGGTTTGGAATCACGTCACACTTTTTATTATTTTTGCTTATGGTTAAGTCGTATTCCCTCCACAGATAGACAAATTTTAATTGTAAACTTGGGGATATTGTATAAAAGAAACATTTTCATATTTTAATAAAACATTGTAAGACTTGCGATCTGAATAAATTAGTATATTTACAGAGATATACTAGAGGAGTTATACCGCTGGGTCTTTAAAACCGTAAATATAACATTTCTTTCTAAATAACAGTTTTGATTGCATTTTTTAAACTGAATTTTATTGTTGGGTTTTATCAATTTCGTGGTAATGCCACGTATAACTGTCCATGACTGAATAAATGGTCTATTAATGTATATTCCAATATGATCAAAACTTAGTCCCTGAGATATAGTTATAGCAAATGCTAAAAATATCGGAAATTGGCGTATATACAATGTAAACAAGAATCTGCTTGCTGAAGTATTGCCTATATCTCATCTAATAAAATTCGGTAGAAAAATTTGTAAAGCTGTTCCGTTAAGGAGACCAACTTTAACTAAATTTAAGAATAAATTACAATTATTGTAAGTTTTGTTATTATTATTATTCAATAATTTATAATTAGTGTAAACCACAAAGGCACTGTTAATTAGTAATAAATACATATGTTAAAAGTTATTGTAATTTATTATTGTACAATTATTGCAATTTATTTAGAAAATATCTGAAAATTATTGTTATGCAGTTAATCCGGTAAGCAATTAATAATTAAATCTGTTACTTAATTAACCTTTTATACATTAATTGAAACGCAGCGGAGTAAACTTCTTTTGGCTAAAATTACAACATTAGCCAATAAAACATACGCTCGCTGTTTCTCAGCAACTATCGATCCGATCTTGATGAAATTTTGCATATGATTATATTATTAAGAATCAGGTCTAAACCTTACTGTTATAATTTAAATAATTCGTTGATCCAATAATCAAAAAATGATCTATGCGCTAACGATATCACTTACCTATAGCTTTTCTTTTGTACCAAATTTTGATAACGATCGATCACTAACAGTCTGTTATAAAATAGATTTGAAATTAATCTTGATGAATTAATCACCTGTATACTTGGCAACATTGTTTATGTTAAAAATATTAAGAATTCTGTAGTAGAACATCATAACCTAGACTCCCATTTTAAAAATTAGCGATTGAAATTATAGTAGATAATTGAACGCATAAATTAGGCCCTTAAAAAGAGCAACAAACGCTAAACACCAATGTTTGTATCAAAGAAGTATATATCCTCATTGTAGGTAATAATTAATCTCCCCTGTTGCAACCACTAGTGCATTATAGCAATTACTGTAGAGTAACTGGTATCTACATATTCTAGGGAATCAGAGTATTATTTATTACTTTCTTATAATTCAATTTTTACTTTCACCAATTTAATCAGCGAATGTGTACAATCAATAATAAATATACATACATATATTCAACCACTAAATTTTCTACATTCACTGTAACATAAATATACCAAGTGACCACCGCTCGCATAAATTCCTCGATTGTACGTTAGTGACGGTAGTTGTTATATGTATAAAAATTTATATATGTGGTATATGTATTGCCATGTTGGATATGCTTAAATAGTAAATTATACAAGTATAACTGGTTTTAGTATCTGTCATACATATGACGATCATTAAATTAAGGTATTATTGAGTCAAATGACTGTAACGAGTAGATTGGAGTGGAGTGGAGATTTCATTAAAGTCAAAGTCATCAGTCATATCCATATTTTAAATCAAGAGGTATCTCACACATTGGTTGGGATTTCTCAAATTCTAATTGAACGATTGCCAGTAGTTAAATACTTGATTTAGTTCATCTAACTAAATAGACCAGGGCATTAGTGCTATTCAAAAGAGACACCAAGTAGTCCTCTACGACAAATCATGACACGAGAGAGGTTTTGTGAAGGTTATTTTGGTTACTCTTTGCCTAAAAATGAAAAGTTGTTAATTTAAGTAGTAGATAAGTTACGTGGAGGTAGATAGGTGATAACGATAAAGTTTTGTGATATTAGGAAGTGTAGAAGGGAACTTATTGAACATTTTGAAAACTTTTGCTTACGTCGATGTTCTATGACAAGTATTTTTGTGAATAACAATTTTTGCGCTGAACAAGTTATGCCATTAGTAGTAAAATGATCTGGAGATCATGTTTTGAGCAACGAAAATCCAAATAAAGCCCGCGCCAGCGAGTAATCATCATTTGAACTTTCTGACAGTTGTCATGGAGACGAAGAAGGAATTTGCTTCCTACGAGGTTTCTAGTGAACCAATTTTAATAATAATTGGTGTGGACGTTGTTCGAATCAAGATCTGAAAATTTCAACAAGATTGGTGATGGTCAAAGTTTCAAATCAGATTAAGGGGGCCATGCAAATGGAATGAAGGTGGCTGTTTTCGAAAAACCTATAAAAGAAGGTGGCAAGAATTGCCAGCATTAGTATTGTTTAAAATTTCATTGCGAGCAGTTGGTCTCAGCAGAAGTTAATTTAATTTATGAAATATTATGGTTTTAAGTTAATTAATTTATGAAGTATTATGTTTTTGTGATTATCGAAGGATTTATGAAGTTTACGTCATTGAGATTTTGCCAAGTTTATGGTAAATTGGAGTAAGAAAAATAATTATTTGGAAGGAAAGCAAATGGTTTGAAATTTTTTTAAAGTAATAATTTAATTCAAGTAGAAGAAGGCGTAACTTAACCTAGAAATATTTACCTGTATCAAGATAAGTAAAAGTCGATAGGATATCGAAAAACGAGCGAAAAAGGTACCAATTAATTTAATCTAAAATAAAAAAGAAAAGAAGTGATATTAAAAATTGATATAATAAATCGTAATTTATTATTACCTACCTGTTTGTAAATTCTTAGCATAGTTTAATTATCCGTTACACAATTTCACCATTACAATTTAAAATAATTCATTTATGTTAATTAAATACAAAATAAATAATCTTTGCACCACAATTTGCGTGATTAAAAATTGTCAAGATAAAGCGTGTGTGATACTAATCATTCACTATTTAACTAAAATTCACCAGAGAATTAAAGGACCGTTCACAATTAATAAGAATTCACATCAAATCATTTATTCATCATACAGAGTGTTTTCCAAATTTTGTTACGATAAGGTAAAGCAAAGTTTACAACAGTGTCCTAGTAAATCAGCAGCCAACCCGATAACAGGCCAAAAAAATCACCAAAGGTAAGGTTAAGCGAGTGTACGACTTGGGATTTGTATCTGTCGGGAAACTGTATTTTCGAATATATTAGATATATATTAGATATATATATTAGATATTCGGAAATCACGGAACGACAGGTAACGGGGAACTAGCTGGTAACAACGTCGACTTACTCGCTACAGTCAAACTCGATCTAGGCTAAATTCATGCGATTTTTATTGACGTTACGTCTAACGCCCAACAATATATTTACTGCATTACGGTTCACATTACATCGCAGTATATATACCCAGATAACAATTTTCATAATTTATTTATAATAAATATACAGTATATACAATTATTGCAAAAAAATATAATAAATGTTATGAGGGATAATAGTTTAAATGACAAATAGAAAAAATAACAAAGTTTGAAGTAAATAGGTCAAGAAACAAGGACAGGAATTTCTGTCTTGAAGGTGTTAAGAACTGATCAAATTGCTGCACCGATCTGCAGTGTTATAACAAAAATTTGATTAAAGTAGGTAATATAAATTTCTCGCACTGTTTACAGAATGGAATTAAGTTCCGTTTACTTTGAAGAAGTACAGTCACTTACAAACGTATCTGCCCACTATTCAACTTAAACAAATTTTACTTACTATTCTTGTGAATTAACAAAAACAGAGTAAATTAAAAATTATTTATGAAAACCTCCATCAAAAACACTTCAAAATATGATAATTATAAATACAGAAAAAAATGGATTCCGTTTAATATAGAAAATTCAACACACAAAAGGATCCGGCCGCACACAAAATAATATAAAAAAATAATAATTTCCTCAAAATTAATGGAATTAATATCTGGCGATTAGAGCGGAGTTTTCAATTGTTTCGAAATGTTATACAAAATCTATTCTTTTGTATTTCTATAGCACAGTGCTTGGAGTCAGTGTCCTGCTGGAAAATGAAATTATCGTTTAAACCAATTTGTTGTGCACTAGATTTTAAATGGTTTCGTAAAATGTTAATATATACATATTGGTCCATTTTTCCTTAAATAAAATAAAGATTTACCAACCCCAGCCGCCAACATACAACCTCATACTATAAAGGAGCCACCCCCGTGCTTTACAATTGCTTGTAAGTTGCTTTTATTAAACTCCGTACCGAGTTTTCTCTAAACCATATTTCTTTGGGACGAATCAAATAATTCAAACTTACTTTCGTCGGATAAAGTAACACGATTCAAAAAGTCTTGTATCTCATTCATAGCTGTATTCTTTTTACCTATTTTATTTCCATCTCAGTTACACAACTGAAACGAAGTGAGCTGAGCCGAACAGAGATTAACTGAGTCAAAGTGAGAAAAACATAAAGTGAAAAGAACAACAAAAGTACGCACTACCAACCCATGATACAAAAATTTTTTACAATTTTTAAACACTGTTTACTGTCAACATAACATAAACGTGACAATGTTTACTATAACCATGACCTCCACAAAAATAAATGATGTGTTAACCTTTATAAACCGACCAATCCAAGCTATTTCCCAATTTAGCTCAGTTCGTGCTCAGTTGTAATACTTCGAAAAAGCAAGATCAGTTGGGTTAGGGAGGGAGGTGATTTACTCAGTTAAATCTCAGTTCGGCATGGCACAGCACATCTGTTGAAACGGTAAAAAGAATACAGCTAATGTATCATTTGCAAATTGGAGTCTTTTATTGCGCTTACGTTTATTAATCCAAGGTTTTTTTCGTGAAACCCTACCATGGTAACCACTTTTTCTTTCTTTCATATTCTGTTGTATGTTTAAATGATGTTGGATTGCACTAGTGCCCAGATTTACTTTTACTTATCTCAAAATGTAGTTTTCGTCACGTTAACTTAATAACTTGGCCATATCAATATTTTAGAAAACTCAAAAAATGGGCACACACTTTTTAGAACTAAAACGTTTTTAAGTTATCACAAAGTTATTTGTGAATTTTTAAGTTATACAAAGTTATTTGCGATAACTTAAAAACATTATAGTTCTAAAAAGTGTGCGCGCATTTTTTGGGTTTTCTAAAATATTGATATGGTTCCCTAATAGCACAATAACGTATTTTGGACATATGTAGGACGAATATTTTTATCCAAGCGGACGGATCATGTACGTACCGGTATGCAAGGTTGATGTACTGTTTATGTACCCAGTACGTACATTATGCACAATGGTGTACGAATAAGGTACTTCCTTTATTCGTACAAATTTGTACGTACTTAGTACAAACAGTTGACGTACCTGGTGCGAACTGGAACGTACCTCGTACGTACGAGGACGTACTGCGTACCAACGAGGACGTACTGCGTACCAACGAGGACGTACTTCGTACCAACGAAGACGTACTGTGTTCTGTGTTAATTCTGGAAAGGCAAATTTATAGTACCCTACAAGAACATGACGTCAACGGCGAATAATACGATTGATTCTCGCAAGGCCTAACCCATCCACCTAATGGTCATTGCGTTGTGATTTCAAAAGTTTTCAAAGGTTTACACTATAAACTACTTTATGACGTATTAACTTACCATTTTTGGTAATCCTGTTGCGAATTTTTCAAGTGCCAATTCAACGATTTTCCAAACCAAAAAGTACATAAGAAACTGCACAAAACAAATTAAAGATACTGGGTGTAACAACAACACAAACCGACATTTTTGTTATAAGTATAAAACAAATGGCGTCCGCGTCTTCCGCGAATCGACATGCGCAAAAATAACTGTCATTCGTTATTACCCTTTATTCATCCATGTGAGGTTTATACTAGTACATGCGACGTACGTACTTCAAAGTACCGTAGAAGTCCGTCCACTTGAGATCCACAATTTTACATACGGTGTACGTAATGCAAAGTACAGTTTATGTACGTCCAAGCGAGGTGCGTAAAGGAAAGTACATAAGATGGACGAAAAACGTATGAAATACTATGTACGTACCTACTTTTACGTACATGTACGTACTCTGAGATACGATATATGTACATCCAAGTTTAGTACGTGGACGAATGTACATAAAATGGACAAAATTTGTACGTACCGAGGACGAAACGTGCTATTAGGGTTAATATCGAGTTACACTACTTAAACCACATACCAATCGATTATTA
Organism: Cantharis rufa; assembly: GCA_947369205.1. Lineage (NCBI taxonomy): Eukaryota > Metazoa > Arthropoda > Insecta > Coleoptera > Cantharidae > Cantharis > Cantharis rufa. The sequence goes on along the minus strand of OX376309.1, from coordinate 13,011,328 downwards.
TTTTAATAACTTGGGTCTTGTTCACGGTTTATTCACCAATATACCTATATATGTATTTTCATTTCATTTCATTTAGTGCGTCGTATTCCTGTCTCACTTTCAATTTTTCGTTGTGACTACCCCTTTTCATTAAAAAAAAAATAAATTTTCCTTCAGTTAAGTTAAGTCATTGTATTAGTAATTGTTCATAAAACCTTTCGAAAACAACAAATTTACCATACTTAAGTAAGTTATTGCAAATACTGTTTAAGTGAACATCATTTATGCATAATTGCATAAATACCCAGAGAAATTATCTCTTACTATGGAAAACATATTATTGGCCGGATACTTTTGTGTGTGATTCCTTAGGTTGAATTGCAAATTATTTTTTCCTGATAGTTTTTACTTATTTATTTCTTAATTGATATAATCACGTTACAGAGTATATTGGTTAATGATTATATAAATAATTATTAATTTTTGTTATTTAATTTAAGCTTAAAATTATCGAGCTAAATTTGGCACAGTTAAAAGGTGGTCGGATACTTTTGTGAATGACGGTGTTTCTGATAGGTGAAAAATGATGATTAGTGGAGTCTATCATATTCTGTCACATTTTCTTAAATGTCTATAATATCTTCAAGTCCGGCTTATCATGCTCTAGCCCAGTTCTGCATCACAAGATTTATGTATCTTTGCACTTGAGTATACTTAACAGAGTTTCCACTTGGTCTTATAATGCACGATTTCCTATTAATTTTTTCGTAGTGGGAATTGGTGTTATTGTCTGTTGGTAAAGTCAGGGCCGGTGTTATTATCATTACTTTATGTTACTTGTTCATCTAACCTGATGTTTCATTCAGCTTAAATTAAAATAATTGCAAAAAAAAACAGAATATTTCTAATTTCTGGGTAGGGCTATTTCTGAAAAGCAACCAAAATACTGAAAAAATTTCCGTAATCGATTGTTGAAAATTATTACAAACGATAATTTAGTAATTCGCCTATTTAGTAACGACTTTAGTACAAAATGCTATTAAAACGTTTATTTAGATAATTACCCCTCTCTCTTATACAAGCGCTCTTGTGTATGATTTTCCATTTCCTAGCGTGCCGTTGTGTACTTTACGCTATAACTTCTTGTACATTTTAATTTATTTACTAACAAATAATTTTTATAATACAAAAAATCTTAATTGAAACTTGAACAACAAACTATATACTTTTACAGAATTTTAAAAATAAAAATAAAAATCTGTAAGATTATTTTTCTTTAACCTTATTGGAAAAACAAAGAAGTTTTATTATTTGAAGTGGAAATGTTTTATAAAGTAAAAGAATATATTCGTAAAAAAAGTTGTTTCAAACTTGGAACGATTTGAGTTGTTTAAACTGCAAGCTAAAGGAAAATTTAAGGTATTTGAGAAAAATTAATTATTTAAGTAAAAATTAGAATAATTCTGTTTACTTTTGTTTTGTAATATAGTAAACAAAAAAACTTTTGCTTACTTTAAGATTTGTATAAACCATTCTTCAAATTTATAAATTTTTGTTCGCATAAAATGAACATTATTATTTCATAACTTCAACTTTTAAACTTTTCTTTAATGTTTATTGAAATTGTTCAATGTAAAAGTAATCTTTTGTTGTTTGTTAAAATAACAATCACATTCAAGATTATATCAGGGATGTGTTTCGGTCTTGTTAGGTCTCATCAGTGGCGATTACAAAATAGTGAAAGTGGTAAAATACCGTGGTTTTTTGTATCACACTTAGTGTTACCAACCGAAAGATAATCAGATGAATTAAATAATATTTATATGGCTATGTATGTATATTCAGCGTTAACTTTATTCCTTTATCAAAATGTTGTCAGATTAATTTATTCTTTTCAATTTTGTTTAGTTTATTTCATCTATTCATATTTTAAAATTATTACGTATTTAATATTTTTTAGTGCTTCCCTGATATATATACCTTTGTTTACTTAATCGTGAAAATCTTATTCAAAAGTTATTAAGCAGATAGCGATCTATAATTTATACAACGCCAATATTTTAAATCAGATAGCTTGACTGAAATAACATGGGTTAATTTTTTTTAGCAAATACACTTGAAAATAGCACTTTTAATTTAGTTGTTATCTGAAACTTTCCCATAAAATAAATGTTATCAAAAATTCCATAAACTTAACCAAAAACTATCAAATTTTCATAACCCGATAAATAGAAAATTAATAATTTATGACCTTTGCAATATAAGCAATATGTACCCACTTGATTTAATTTAAATAAATAATAATTGATTTATGCAAAACAGAACGTGCGTGAATGTCGAATCATTATTAAATAATGTATGAAATACGTAATACAATAAATTAATCCGAATTTGGATTGATAAAGGTGATACACCTACACACATACAAATGCTTGTAATTTAATTGCGATTTCTTGAGTAAAAATTTCATATAATATTACAAATAGAATTTAGAAAACTATATTTATTATAATAACAAATTCAGATAATTTTAAAATAAATATTAGGTTTAGCTAAAACTTTGATTTTTAGCAAAACTCACTAAAAGAACTTTGGATTTAACAAAAATGCTGGATTTGCACAAAGTAATAATAGATTTTAAGCCAGATGACGGATTAAATTTGTTAAATGGCGAATTTATTTCGATGAAGCTTAGTCAGCTTTGCTTATGTGGATTTTATTAAAATACATATTTTTATTTTATATACCAAAAAGAGGTTTTGATAAATTTTTAGACAATCTTAATCTACCTAGCAAGTAAAATTTCAAGATATCTTTCTAAAACAGAACAGACCAAAAGAAAAGGGATTGTCAAGTTTTCTTAAAATTGTTCAATTTTACTGGCACACAAATGCACATTTTTTTAAACTTACAACGATTTAATTTTGAAATATTTATCCAGTTTTCTACTTGCCAAATCTTGCTCTCTCAAGCAAGGCTATCATCTCGTAAACTAAAACAAAAATGAAAGGTTGAAAATTTATATCAAATGATGGGGTAATAAATGTCGCAGTGAAGACTTGATTTTCTGGATAGGATAAACAATTTTTGTGAAAGGTCTATAAGCCTTTCAGGTACTACGCGATGAAAATTTATAAATTGAAACGAAAACTTGCGTCGATAAAGCATTTTTTTTAATTATGACTTAATTTATTTGAAAAAGCACTTGAATTATAATTATTATAATTGTTGTTAATATTATAAAGCACAAATGATGTATTTATCGAACATGTGGGAATCCCCTATTAGCAATAACAATTTGCTTTGAACTACTTTGAAAAAATTTAATTAAACGAATAACTTTTATTTAATTGTTTTATAAACATAGCTGTTATTTTCAACTACTACTTTTATTTTATTTTTTTAATTGATTCTACTCGTAAATTATGACAATTATTATTTTTTCTTTTTGTAACTGTATAATGTAGTTCATTATATAATAATGTTACATTTCTGTTTAATGACTTCGGTAATTATTTTTGTATGCTTACACAAGCATTGAATTAGCGCACTATCAAAACAATTAAAACGTTTCATGTAGTGCAGTATTTCAATTACTGAAAGTTATGTTATTGGTGGCCGTCGGTACCGAGGCAATACAGTAAATTATGCTACGAATTTCCATGTGATCGGCTTTTGATCACGTTTGATGTACTGCCGCACTCTAAAATATCGCAGTGATTTTCAGTAGGAATTATATAGTTGCAATTACATATATCACAATATAAATTTGAATTTTGAAATTTAACTTCATGAAGATTTCTGTACTATGCTACGCATTTTTAATCTAAATAATACCTATGTATATGAGTTAATAATAATAATAATAATAATTTTATTAACGGCAAATGCCAATAACATGTAGTATACATGAAAAACGTTTATAAATGTTCCATCAACAACTGCTTAAACCTTTTAATATTGTCAGTGAACATGTCTAAGTCATCGTGTTGTCGGCTGAGAGAATTAGCCAAACGACACATTCTGGCTATTGCAGAATGCTGTCCAAAGACGGACCTATGAAATTTTTCACTGAGAATTGAATTTTCTCTCAGGTTCCTAACAGGAGTTTTGATTCCGAACAAAGACAGCAAATTTGCACAGTTCATAAAACTGTTAAGTATTTTGAACAGTAACATTAAATCAGAGATAGATCTTCTTGCAGATAGTGATTTCATACCGAAGTAACCCAATAAGTCACTGTAATTTTCGGAACTATAATTTATTTGTTTTTTAAAGCATAACATTCTGATAAATTTCCTCTGAATTTCCTCAATTCGGTTGATATGGGTAACGTATGAAGGACACCATACCGTGGTACAATATTCCAGAATGGATCTCACGAAAGCGGAATATATCAAAACTAGTGATCTTATGTCAGAAAATTCATGTGTGGATCTGCTTACAAAACCTAGCATCCTGTTAGCTCTAGAAATTATTGAGTCAAGATGAAAAGTGTAGGAGAGGAATGAATCAAGGACAATTCCCAAATCCTTAAAGACAGACACATTGTCTAGTAGTTGGTCATTGATGTTGTAAGAGAAAAGTAGGTTATCTCTCTTTCTAGTGAATTTCATGGCTTTACATTTGTTGATGTTCAATTTCAAACCATTCTTGTTGCACCAGTCGTGCAATCTATCAATATCACCCTGAAGCAGCACGGAGTCGTCATTAGATGAAATCACTTTGAATATTTTCATATCGTCTGCAAATAGTAGGAATTCTGAATATCTGATAACCGATTGTACGTCATTAATATATAATATAAATAGTACAGGAGCCAAATTGGAACCTTGCCCAACTCCAGAAGTGACATCAAAATCAAAAGCTACGTGCCCATTCACCACCACTAGCTGTGAACGCTCACTTAAGAAAGATTTTAACCAGGATAACAATGGATGTAAAACTGAATATAATTTTTCCAACTTCTCTAGTAGAATATTTACGGGAATTTGATCAAATGCCTTAGCTAGATCAGTATAAATGCAGTCCACCGTTTCTCAATCTTCCAAAGCAGACGTAATAAAGCTAGTGAAACTTAACAGATTGGTACATGTGGATCGTCCAGAAACGAATCCATGTTGACTGCTAATCACAGCGTTGTTAGTGTGAATAACCAAGGCGTCAGTCACAATTGATTCAAAAATCTTAGAAAATGCAGATGTAATACAAATCGCTCGATAATTACTGACGTCACTTCGATTGCCTGGCTTGAATACTGGAATCACTTTGAAGGTCTTCCACTGGTTAGAAAAATGACCGACAGTAAGAGATTTTCTAAAAATAACGGCCAATGGCCAAGCTAGATATGGGCAATTTTTAATAAACACAGAAGAAATCTTATCGAGCCCACAAGAATTTGAGAGTTTAAGGGATTTTATCTTAGACAAAATGTTATCTTCTGTTATTACTGTATTTGAAATTGAGTCATTTATAAGACAACTATACATTAAAGGACCATCCTGAGCCTTGTCAGATGTGTATACTGATTTGAAATAGTCAGCAAACAAGTTTGAGATCGACTTACCATCAGTAGCGGTCACCTCACCAAATTTCAAGAGATTTGGTATACCGTTGGTTTTCTTCTGGGAGTCAATGAATTTCCAGAAGTTTTTCGGATTAGTTACGACATCTTGTTGTACACCATTCAAATATACGCTCCGGTCAGCAGCAATACTTTCCTTAGCGTCACGTCTCAAATTAGAAAATACATCATAACTATCAGCAGAGCGAATACATTTATATGACTTATGAGCCATCTTTTTTTCAAAAATAAGAGATTTTGTTTTTGAAGAGAACCAAACAGGAAACAGGTTTCTCGATCTAGTGCGAGTTTTTACATGCTTATTCATGATAGAAAACAGTATTTCATAAAATAGATCGACACACTCATCAATAGACTCAATCCTAGTCAACAATGACCAGTCTACTAAGAATAGTTCTGCATTAATTGAGTCGTAATCGCATGATTTGAAACTATAATGAAAATCGTTCCCCCAAGATAGAGTAATGGGACTGATACCGTGCAGTTCCATCAATAGTGACGGGTGGTATCAATCACATTCAATTAAGGTAATGTCATTACAGTTGACAATCTCAATATCACTGTGATTCGAAAAGACCAAGTCCAGCATTACTCCGTAATTTCTAATGTGATTAATGTGATGTTTCTAATGTGATTGTGTTGCATCAAATTGCAGGAGAGAAGATTATCACAAAATAACTGATTACATTTATTTCTAGAGCCCGGCGTTATATTATCACAAACAAGAGAATTTGGGCTCTTAGTCATGATCGTGTTGACGGAAGATGCAAAGTTAAGATACGACTCGGACTTACTGTTAGGTGGAATATAAACCGCGCAAACCATCAGACGAGAGTCTCCAATACTCAGACTAACCCATATCTCCTCCCTAGTCGATGCATTCACTTGAACCAAAGTGGAAATCAGAGACTTACCAGTTGCAATCAAAACACCACCACCGCGTGACTTATTGGTATCTACAGAAGATCTATCACATCTGTAAACATTGTAACGATTATCGAAGATTTCTGAATCTGAGGAAGAGTCGGTTAGCCAAGTTTCAGACAGCACAACAACACGATAATTCTCAGCTAAGACAGTTTCGTAAAATTTCTTTGTTTTGGTACGAAGACCTCTGACGTTTTGATAATAAATTGAAATATTACTGTTACGTTTATTAGCATTAACCCGGCAGTTGTTGGTGTACTTACAGTTTGAATTTATTATACATTCATTGGGATTCTCTTCCTGCACGAAAGGGACCATATCTTGGAGGCCTCCTGGGAAGAAATTCACGAACCGCAACCCCCTCCGGCCATAACGAGAGACTAAATGGGCTCTTCAAAACGCTCTCACGGACACCCAACTTGTACGAGCATGTATCTTCAGAGAAAACCAGTTGTTCACTTTTAACATCTTCAACTTTTAGTGAATCTTTCACGTAGCTTGTCAATGTAGCGGAGGTTGTTGCAGGGGAAAGTCTACCAACATAAATCCATTGACGTCTGTCGGCAGCTCGCAATGGAGTCACGTCCACACCTTTATCATTCCGAGATTGACTTCCAATAATAACGGATCTTCTACCAATATTAATATTAGCAGACGGTTGGACCCCGTCCGATGCTGACACATTGATATTATGGTTGTTGACTTTTTTCCGTCTACTACTGACTACAGTAAACCCATCCTGATTAGAACTGTTATCTACTTTCACTTCATTTTCTTTCACCGCTTTACTTGCAACATATTGGGGTAGCGTACAAACTTTTTCTGAGGATTTACTGATATCCCGTTTAACTATATCTGCAAAGTTTGTTGCACTTGAACTTTCATTAATGGACTGTTTTTTTCCAGCAATTTTCATGGACCGTTCGGTTGCTAATAACCTCTGGAGTTTTGTGATTTCCACACTGAGCTTCTCGTTTTCCTTTTGTAAAAAAACGTTATATTCTTTATTCAGTGTTTCAGTGACCTCTGCTACAAGTTTACTGTTAATCCGCTGAAGCTCTTCTAGTTTTTCCTCGCAACTTGACATTACTGTGGGAAGAAGTTATATAAACATTTTCTCAACAGCTTCGACAATGTGTTTATCAATTTTTTCAAAATCCACACTGTCCACTTGGCTTTTCGAAATTTTTGAGGTTAAGTTGCAGCTTCTGCATTACCATTCATCTGTTTTGCCGATCTTATTCATTGCATTCAGTTAATCAAGAGTCATATTAATATACTTGAGGTGGTAACTTTGTAAACACTTTTTTTTACATTGTATAAAATCCTCATAACAAGTAATAACATTTTCGCAAACAACACATTTAATCGCCATATTGCCAACCTATAGAAATAGATATTGAATTAAACTTCGTTACAGAGAAGTTGTCCTCCAGATAAAAGGAGGGAAGAGCTTTTAATAAAGGAGCCAAAAGCGTACGAAGTCTATGAAGGAAAGATCCTTTCTGAGCCCCGTTGATGCTACGCCACTGTTCGTGTAGATTATTATAAGTTATTAACATTTCTTATACTTCATTGTAGGTTTTCAAAATTACATTAAGTGTCAAATAAAAATTCAGCTTGGGACTTACATTTTGACTACTTCATAATAAATTTACATAACCAATTGATTAAATTCACTAAGACATCTAGAATAATCAAATCAGAAACGATTTACGACAAACCTAAATCAAATTGATTTAAGAAAATAAACTCGCCAAGTAAAATGCATTACTTCAACTACCTGTCAACTCCGAGTTGTAGTTCATTACGAAAGAGAATAAATCGATAACATCCATATTTTTGTCATACCTTTAATAAAATACAGAACACAACAAATTTGATTCCTTCGACAAAATCTTTCAAACAAAGTAAACTGTCAAATTAAAGGTAACCAGACATTACCATCTTAAATTTTCCAACTAAAATGTTATATTAAATCTAGCAATCAAAATTTTATACAAATTTATAATCTATATATAAGTATAACATAAGTAAAAGTCTTTGCTCACTCGGATGACTTGCTCATCAAAAAATCCTTAATTGCATAATTAGTAAATTTAAGTGCTGTCAATATAAAAATAATTGAATAAAGGTTTATTATAAAAGCTTGTAAATATATGTATCAGGTTTTATTGCTTTATATAGGCTATTAATAAGGCTTTTATTGTTTGAACAAACTAGTGTTGGAATGGTGTAGAACTCGATTAGTACGCAATACTTTATTTTCCAGCTGTGCGGCCTGAAAGCAGCACTGCTCTGTTCAAAACAATATGAAAGTTTACATTCTATATATAATATGTTGTAGTTAATCCAAATTTTTAATTTTTCCTCTTATTTAAAACATATTATAAAAAGGATGTACTTGGTTTCTTCAAAATTGTCAAATAAATCACACTTTGCCTTAAAGAGAAAGTTTTTTTTTCCCTATCGATTGATGTATGAAAAGTTAATAATATTTATTTATATGATGCGTACAATATAAGTACGAAATATTTCCATTTGGTAGATATACAACACAGCGTTAAATAAACTATTGCTTTTCTTGCAATTGTGAAAGGATAGAAACAAGCTGTTCTTGGTATTTTACAGAATTTATCACGTCTTCTACGTAGAAGGGATAGTATCAACCATTTAGAATGCGAGTTGTGTAATACTAAGTATATCATAATGAATTGTTCTGCACTGCATCTTACGTAACATTGAGTTTCAAGGCAAAATCATTAGAAGTAATATTCGGTTAGCAGTTTCATAGCTGAATTTTGCTGGGAACTAAACTATATTGATTTATCATCAACAAGGAATCCCTTGAGGCTATTACATAAATCAAAAAATACGCTTTCCTCAAGTTATTTACTTTCAATCATATGGACTAGTTTCGGATACGTACCTTCATCAGGATATAAATAAATAGATATTACACCATAAATTTTCACATAAAAAACAAGAATAACATTTAAATTTTAAAATGCATAAATTAAGTAACAAATTCAAACAGATTCGTAGCGCTGGTAAAATAACTGGTTTAGTAAAGAACGTCAAATATTGGGTATGGGACTACGATATTTGTGCTGGTTCACCATTTCCGTCTAGATGTCCCTCTAAAAATATTTTATTTGTAAAATTCCAGTAAGTCGAGCTTTTTCTCTTTCAATGTTTTCTTCGTTGACGGAATGTTCCGTATCTACTAAATGCTGTAATACTATTGCTATCTGTTTAGGCTGTTTTAGGTTCCTATCTCTGTCCAATATATTTTGCACTGCAATTTCTACATTTTGTTGAGTAGACCCCGATTTTCTTAAGTTTTTCAACTTAATATTTTTTATTGACAATTGCTTGCTTTATCATGTTCCAATTATTTTTACCATAATTCGCAGTTTAAATATATTTTATTAATGTATTTTAGCAGTTGAATCATTTTATGCGTAACAGGGCCAAGATAGGATATCCTGTTGTTTTCATCTAGCTAACATTTACGACTTTTCTCTCTTTCTCTCTATTGGTCATCATTATTTTTACCACCTCACAGTTATACTCATTATTTCTGACATTTTTTTTACAATGCTGATTTCCTTTACCATTTTGGATCCGCTTATTGGTGCATTTGTCAGTTTGTCTATGTAGGCTTTAAAAGCAGCTATTTTATGTTGTTCGGAATGATTAGAGGACTAATGTATCACCGTTGTATATGTATACCGTAGGTTTTCGGAAAATATGAAACTCAATTTTCGGACAGTTTCTCTTTCCACTGATGGTCAAGAGTTCCTATAATCCCCATATGACTATTTCACCGCTGCCGTTGGGAGGCAGACTGATCATAAGTGTAATCTTTTAATTGTTAAGTCTATAAGCTAATCGGACTCGTTCTAAGCCATGGTATAATCCATATACAGGGTGGCGTATGAATCGCAGAGATGTGGATCAAAAAATGGATCGAGTCCACATCGAGAGAGATCCACCCCTGCCTGGTAGCAGACTTTGCCGAGTAGGACCGGTTTAGAGGGATATTTTTATCGAGTATGGCGTTTATCAAAACGGCCCGGAGCGAAGAGTGGGGAGTGTCGGTTTTGACAAATGCAACCATGGAAAAGCTCGGATTCACCCTAAACTCTAAACATCTATAGGGTATCAGTTATCTTACGCGTGCGAGTCTTCACAATATGTTTAATTCGCAGTTTTATACTGTCCACCAAATACGTTTTTGGAGAAACTAAAAAAAGTACAAGTAGAAACGTATATCAAACTTAACAGCATTCATATAATTAAACAAAGTAATTGTGATACTGCAAGGGCAAGGAAACGTAAACGGTTGGAGCATTTACTTCAATTATATTCTACCAAAGAAATTAACAAAGAATTTGTACAACATATTTCTAAGATTAATTAAAATATTTTATTTTATTTTTTTATCGGTTTTTATTATAAACAAAGGTTCCTGCTTTTTTAAATCCGTGCCTTCTTAGATATGTCCTTTTATGTGAGGTTTTTTAATAAGCGAGTGAACAGCACTAATCTATTGACTTCAAATTTAGTAAGTTTCTCATATTTGTCGTTTCAAGTAAACGTTTTTACTAAAAATAATAAAAAGTTTAATCCTTTATTAAACTACTACAAATACTACCATACCTTAGTAATATACAAAAGGAGAACTTTTGAATGAAACTACCTATGTTATTTTTTATTGACTTTCTCGATGGGTGGAGTTAACTACATTGAAACAGCCAATACAGTATTCGCATAATTTTTTATGGTTATTTTTCAAAAATTTGCAATGTTTCTAAACATTTTATGTTAATATGTATGTATAGTGCACATATCGAATTATTATGTCAATGTCAATTTAATATGTTTGGATCATGTCTTTAGCGATTAATTCGACTGTGCCCATTCACATACTCTTTAGGTATACCGATATCAGATCATAACATAACTTTGGTACCTACAAATATTTTAATTCCTTAGGAAAATCTGTTGCTTTGTTAATATGAGATTGAATAATGTGCACGTTTTTGTACGTTCTTGTTCTCTCTTTTTGGGCACAGTCGTTCTGTGGTCTCTAAAATTCTAGCACTTGTTGATTTGTTAGGTAAATTTAAAAATCCGTTTTAAAAAAATATTTACTCACGATTCAACTTAAATTTAATTCTAAAATATAATTTTACAAAGAAAACAATTAACACAACTTTTGTTTTTATATGAAAATTATTTTAGCAAATGTAGAACTGGAGTAAACCTTGTAGATTTAACACCTCTTTGTTATAGTAACCCAAGCAGGATACAGAATAGAGAATAGACCTGATTATATATAATATGTATACATGGCATACTTAATATAATAATTATACTTTTCAATTGTTATTTTTTAATATACATCTAAAAGATTAATGTACTGTACTGAGAACTGAATAAAACATCAATATGATCTCTGAAAACCACTTCAATTTACACTATTATTTATTGTGTACATTAAATCTTAACTGCTTAGTTCATTTTCTCTTTAAAAAATTTTCCGAACATAATTTTAATACCAGTCCCTCCCTACTTAATCAATATAATTAATATTGGGACTTGATAGGAGAGAAGCAAATAACAATGTGAAGACGCATAAATTTAAACCGAATCTTCGGTAAGGTCATAATGTTATAATATATCTTCGTGTATAATATTCTTAAGGAATTCCGACTAATTATAATATAATATAATATATAAAATCTTAAAGATATCTTAAAAAAATGTAGGTAAAAATGTAAAGATTTTTGTTCTATTGTATTGGTTCTGCTATCAGGAACAAATATTCAGCAATGTTTAAAATTTTCAATAGGGCTTCTCCAATTCTTATTTATTCACATATTTCAAACTGCTTTTAGCTTTATAAATTCAGTCATCAACAATGCATATTTACAGTTCTGTTTTTTACAAATTGAATTACATAAATACAGGTTATGGTTTTGTTACGAAATTTTTCAATGCATTTGACTAAATCCATAATAATTTTTTTGCAAGAATACAGGTAAGGTTCAGTTCAGCTTCTAAAATCCAATTAGGATGGTCTAACTTTTGAAATGGAAAACGTCACTTAAATTCAAAAGTTAGCTAAATATTCAAAACTCGTCGTCGATTTGCTTACCATTCGTTCGTTCAATTTTCAGTATTTGGATTTTAGAATAGTTGAATCTATGCACACTTAATCCTGATTTAATGGCACTTTTTATAAGGCTCTCTTACATCAACTTAAAAATGAAGCACCTACAAAGCAAAAATTGAAGTAAATCTTAAAAACCTTTGTTTTAATGTACCATGTTGTATAATATGGTACTAATCATTCTTTTCCTTGGGGTATATAATTATGCTATATCATGTACGTTGAATAAGAATCAGAATATTAATTAGGTTTCATGTGATTTTTTAATGAAACTTTTAAAAAAATGTGTGCATGTGTGCTGTAATTGGTTGTAATGTGTTAACCCAATATATACATATTGGATTCACCTTCCAAGTTATTAAAAGGTGCCTCGTATTGACAACGTAAATACAGACAAGTATATTACATTTGAATGCTTTTTCAATAATCTGTCGAATAATGAATGTAGCGCCGTTGAATGATCGATTTTGTCTAAATTCTTGTTCATCACTCGATGTGATTATATCTGCTATTATCCTCGTTAGTAATCTTGTCAATATAGTTTAGGAGTTGTATTCAGGTTTTTGCGTTTCATTCCCTTTACAAAATTAGAATGATATTTATTTTTCATTTTAACGAGTCGCGGAACAAGAATAATGGGATAATGGGATATAGAACAATTTTACCTAACAATTTCTTTAGAATGTATATGGTTTATAAAAAATGTGAATTCAAAAGAAAATTTATAAATTCCACATAAAATAGCTATTTATGTCGCTAGTAAGTAATTTGAAATATTATTAGTGTTTGAAAAATGTTCAACTAGTATTCTCAAAGCTATTTATTATAAGTTTATTATTTTTGAAGGAGTGATTTATTACTTTTTGCCGAACATAAATTATCCTATGAGTTATTCTATATCAGCGTTTCTCAACCTGTGGAGCGCACTCCTTGAGGGGGGGGGGTACAGTAAATGGAGAAGCATATCAAAAAGAATAAAAAATATTTAATTTACTGAAAGAAAACCAAAATAATAAATAATCTGAAAAATAAAATACATTAAAATTAAAAAAAGTATGAGAGGGGGCGCTCGATGAAAATTATGATTGAAAAGTTAAGAAACGTTGCTTTACATAATTACTATAATGTACTAGTCTGAGAAAAATTTTCTTAGCTTCCTTTGCAGCTAAAAAGTAGCAGTTCCGAACAGAAACAATTATTTAGAGGATTTTCTTCTACATAGGTTCATATTTTTAAAATATAGAGAAGATGTTGTGGACTATTATATTTTCACAGCATAAAAAGCAGTTTTTCTGCAGAGTTTTTTTTGCAACTTTATTCGCATTCTTTGGAAGAACAACTTCAAAGTTTCCAATATTTGATTCACCATGAGCCAAATGTAGTAAATTTAGAGTTTCTTTTCTTGATTTTGCTTATATCAAAGTTTGATTTTGTTTTCAATTTGATATAGAATTGTGATATGTTTTCATTTAGTTGTAGTTAAATTCGACTCTAATTGTCCCTGTGTTATTTATTTTATTTGCTTAGCAATCTGCTAAATGATTTCCAGCAATAACCTGAACTTTTTTAAATTTTGTAATAGTAAAATTCATTACAAAAGATTACAATATGACATCTTGCAAAATTTAATAACAAATCAATACAATTTCACGTGTATTCTTTGCTTTCCGATTCCAAGTTTAACTAAATTATTGCACTTACAATTTTTCAGTTGAATAACTCTGTTTGGTTACTCTACAGGTCTGTTATAAATGAAATTCCTTCTTGAACCATCGATATGCTATAAATTGTAGTATTCCTTAAATTTACCTATACACAGTACTCCTTCAATAATCCGACACTTCACTTTTCTGGCCCTGCTAGTAATCCAGCATTTTTATACAGGCAAATACTAAGCGGGTAGCTCGGTAATTTTAAGAGTGAACTAACACTTCAATTGCATGTAAATATATGTATATACTGTATACAAATATATCCAAGAACCGCTCTAGCATTTACATTGCCCCGGACAAAAAAACAAATTGTCTCATTAAAAATAATTTTTTAGTTCTTAGGCAAAACCAGTAAATACGAAATGTAAATTGAATGGTGATTTTACCAAGAAAAAGTATAAATTTTGAATAATTGAGTATTTAAGTTATCAATATTCCTGTACATTAACAGACAAAATGTCGTCCTCTACATTTAGATTTGCGCGTTGTCGACCTCTTATAGCGATCTCTTATTAGAGATGTTCAATAATCTGGTTATTAACCCAGTACAGTAGCAGTCATGGAAATTGCATCTCTGAATATTTTCGAATTAATATAACAATTTGCAATGAAATTTCAATAACCGCACACAATATAAACACAATACGCACACAAAGCTAGGTAATCAAACCGAAGGGTCTGGGGGGATATGGAATACCCTCTAGTGCACCAGAGATTGTGGGCAAAAAAATGTGTTATTATGAGCTTATGGGTTTCAAACCAGAAACCTAACTTCTAAAAATCTAAAATTTTAGATTTCTGATTTGAAATTCAATAACACATTTTCTTTTTTTGAACACAATCACTGTTGTGCTGGGGGGTATTCCATACCCCATAAACTCCCGGTTTGAAAAGCTTAGCTTTATGATTGTGTTCCAAAAAGAAAATGGATTATTGAGCTTATGAGTTTCAAACCAAAAATTTAACTTTTTATCTGTTTCTATTCTATTCTTTATTATTAAGAACATAATATAGAAATTTATTATTTTAATTCGAGAATAATTCCCAATGCAATTTCCATGACCGCTACTGTATGTTAGCTAAATAACTGCTGACACTGAGGTATCCGGTTCAAATCATGAAAGAATCTAAAAAATCTTGTGATCGTCTATATGATTCGGAGAGCACGTAAATACGGTGGTTCCCCTGGGTTGATGATTTTCCCTCATAAATAAAAATTCAGGGTTACGGGCACATCTGAGATGTGTTCAGCAAGCTACCTCAGATGTAAAACAATTAATATGCTCACAGACTAGTAGGGACTTCGGCTCCTTTTCCATAAAAGACAATCTAGACCACTGACTTTAGACATCCAACATTGGAATAAATCACATATTTCTGATTTTTTGGTATGTTGTTAGGGTTACCTACCAGTTGTGTAAAACCAAGTGTGCAGCTTCGAAAGACCTGTGCTAACTTCATGGTACTTGAAAAACTTCGAAATTTTTCAACTGATTTCAGTTTTTGGATTCCAACGAAAAGACAAAGTCCGTATCCTGACGGCACTAATCATCAAAGTGCAAAACAAGCAGGTTGAAATTGATCCTTTAATCATTTTCCAGAAGCTCTGCATCACAAAACAGTCAGATGAAGACTTGAACGAGCATTTCAAATATGAATTGGCTCCTTACCCAACGGCTCGGTTCGGCTTCGGAGGGGATGCGCAAAGGCACAAAATCCACCTTTTACGCAGCCTTCACTCCACTCCCTGAAAACATCCCAATAACAGGGGCCACAACACAAATTGTAATTATTGTAGTCTGACGATTTGCAAAATCAATAGTTGCTATTGTTAACAAGGAGAAAGCCTTAACTAAATCGAAAACCACTAACCACTTCTGCACCTAGTGGTACATGCAATGGCTATGTTGAGCAGCTGCTTCCTTGATTGGGGTAGACGAGCTAGATGGACCTTTGCGTTGGCTGCACTTCTTACAAATAAATTGTATCGAAAAGTGTGGAGGTCATATTCAGTACCCCTTCCATAAAGGACCACCAGACATTTCCCCCAGTTCGTGGATGGTATCAGAGTGCTGGAATTTCTTGGTCTCTTCCACGAGGTGTTCATTTTTTTGGAAGACAGCCATCATGTTTGTTTATCCTTGCAGGAAAAGAGCAGAGGTGGTGTCACGGCCGGTAAATACGTGGAGGAACATTTCAAATCCAGGGCAGAGTAACAAGCCCCTTCAATTGAAACTTATAGAAGTGAATTGTTGACAACCAGCCTCATCCCTGCCACTTTTCTGGAAAAACATGTTGTCAAGGTTGGAGCCCAATCCATTTAGGAGAACCAATAAATCCACATTTTCTTCAATGATGAAAACTGTTTCATATAAAGTTCTCTTTTCCAAGTCTGTCGGAAAAATTAAGCAGCAGCATCTTCTGCTGCTAGTTTGATGATAATCCTCTGGTTTTCCATTCCGCTGCGGAGGAACTCGATCAGGCGCTGCTTGTTTTTTTCATTAGAGAGGAGTTTTTTTTTAGGTATTTTGATGAGTGTAGAATCCTCAAAAATTATATCGCTGCAAAAGAAGGCTGCATAGCGACGCAGTCTTTCAGCAGCCTTGGTGCTGTGTGCAGCTCCATCCTCTGGATCTCATTGTGGTTAAATGTGTAGTTAATGTAATTAGCTACAATTGCTTTGATCGAGTCATCACGATGCCACACGATTTGTGCAACAAGTAGCCACCATCAACTATAACAAACTTATTTCCCTAATTTTTGTTTTTCTAAATAACTGGTCTAAAACTTCACATTTAATGAATTTGTTTGTACAATGAGTATTACAGCCAATATTTAGCCCAACAGATGAGAAAACTAAAATTTTGAACTTTTTGGAAAAACATCCACTTTTTGAGATCCTATATCTTAGGATATATTGAACCTAAAAAATTGAGGTTGGTCTTAAATTCTACTAGGAAAGTTTCACAGATTCAAAAAAGGATGGAATGACTTTTTTCATATGAGCACTCTTTTAGAAGTTTTGGGCTAAAAACTGAAAACAGTTGGAAAATTTCGAGGTTTTTCGAGCATCACAGAGTTAGCACAGGTCTTTCGAAGCTGCAAACTTAGTTTTACACTACTGCTAGGTACCCTAACAACATAGCAAAAAAATCAGAACATGTGAATTATTCCTATGTTTGCCCTATGTTTTGTCTACCGTCAGTGGTCTAATCCGAGGTCCTGATTTTATGCTAGTTATGTCTTTACAGCATTTTCACTTGTTATATAAAATTTGCCTACGACTTCGTTTTAAGGCAGTGTTCTAGTCTAGAATTAAAGGGGCAACTGGAAGAAGAGGTTAAGTAACATTTTCTTAAAAAGTCAGGTTTTGATGTGGATGAAGGAGTTATGTACATACATATGTACCTATGCAACTTGCTTCTTGAGCATTCCGCTCTATCTTTTAAATTAAAGCAAATACAGAGTGGTAAAAGGAGTCATGTCACACTAATAATTTGGGGTATTGTGGAAGAAATTTAAATTAAAAATTCATCATCATCTACAGGTTTTAGGCCGGTGGCCTGTTACGTCACTCTAATTGGTCGCTCCATCTCTTTTTGGGGCGGCCCACACTTCTTTTTCCTCTCTTTTGGAACATTTATATTAAAAATTTTGTATGAAAATTAAGTGAAAGCTCAAACCGTTATATCCTTGAAAACAATACACACTCAACCCTTATACTAACTGAATAAATCAAATCTTAAAATTAGTTTTACTTAAAATTTGCCAGTTAATTTTACTAAATCCTATTTATCTCATTAATATGTATTTTTGTAACATAACACCTTCTTCCACTTGCCCCTTCAATTTTGAAAAAATCAATATTTTGTTTTCTGCATATTCTTAAAGTTTAGACATTGAATAATATATCCTCGAGAGAAAATTTTAAAATTGCAGTAATTTATGTAGTTATAGCTACTTTAGTGATGCACTGTAAACCCTTCAAGCCAGAAGCATATGGGGAAATGCCTGGCAGGTGACCATTTCAGCTATAAATTATATAAGTGTACAAATATAGGTTAACCCAAAACACATAAAAATCGTAAATATTTTCGTGTTTATATTTTCATTTCAGCGCAGTCTAGCCTTTGAAAGTCTATAATTAAGGTACAAGTTTATTACAAAACTACATTTTCCAACATGGTTGACATGATATCTCAAGTTCTATTCACCCGATTTACTTCAAATTTGGTGTCGACCTTCAATATATATCTATCTATCGCCCCTACTACTTTTATAGCAAAATTATTTTTGTAAATATTTGAAATATCTACTCAAACCATTAAACGCGTTTATTTCAAATCTACATTTTTCGACCTGGTTGACATGAGATCTCAAGTTTTGTTTGACCGAGTTACTTCAAATTTTGCACCAACCTTCAATATATATCTGCCTATCGCCCCTACCACTTTTGTACCAAAATTATTTTGCTAAGAGGACATTCTGGTGATCAGAGGACCGGAAGGAGTGTTGACCACCAATCGGTTGGTAAATTATCAGTCTTATCATCATACCAACATAAAGATGGGACTGGTGACAGGATTTATTAAGAAAGTCTTGAGATTGTCACATCCCGGTTTCCACAATGACAACAAAAAAAAAGTGATCGACATTTTACAACACAACAATTATCCAAGACGGTTCATTAATTCCCAGTGGAAGAGAGCGAGTGGGGGGAAAAATGTGATAACATGAACCGGAGAATAAAGGAAGGGATCCCATTCTTTAGATTCCCTTACATACGGGGACTGACGGAGAGGGTACAAACCGCTTTGAAAGACCATTACAAGCTTGGTATATACAGTCTGGATACTCACCACAAACTTCTGTCTAGATTAAAGGATAAAGTCCCTAAAGACTCTTTATCAGAATTAATATACGAAATTCCTTGTCTAGATTGAAATAAAACCTACATAGGACAGACAAAACAATACCTCAAACAGAGAATATACCAGCACACAAGGGATTTCAAGTTGGTTGATCAAAAAAAGGATAATGTACGGGGAAGAGTGGTGGACGAGGAAGAGGAGAAGTCGACAGTACATCACAAGGAAACAAAACACAATTTTGATTTCGAAAATGTTAGTATTTTGGATTTTGAAGCTTCGTTGTTGAAGAGAAATATCAGCGAAATGTACTTTATAAAAAAAACTGATTGCGTCAACTATAGAGAGGATGCAATGAAGCTGAGTAAGATCTACAGCGGAATCTTGTAACTGTTAATACTAGAGTAAGGATGATAAAACGGGGGATTGATTATGTGCGATGGTTAGGATGTTGATATGGCTATTTATTATCAGCAGGTGTGTTTGTATATTTTTTTAAAATTTGTGAAGTTTTATATATTTGACATTGTTTTAATTAATTATTGACCTTTTAGTAATTTATTATATGATTTTAATATTGTTAATTTTAAGGATTATTGTCGCTCTCTTAGATGCAGGCTCTCTTTAGGGATAGTATAAAACAACCGTATTGGTACTATTTGAATCATGCTACTTGTCAAATTTGTAAGTGATTATGTTTCAGATCCTGAAGAAGAAGAAAAATAAAATCTTCGAAACGTTGATCTAATACCAATTGTTTTATTAACACCACAGTCCAAGATCCCCCACTAAATATCATACACATTTTGCTAAATATTTTAAAAAATTAAAAATTGTGGAAAAAAACGGGTTAAAAACTGTTTTTTGTTTTCAAACAGCTGCCGTATAAGGACATTCTTACTAATAATGAATCTTTTTTGAATTTTATTTCAGATGACCAAAAGGGCTGCAAACGTGTCAACCAGCACACCTCACTTTTATTTTATTATCAACTTTACTATCTGATATGTCGCTTAATTTTAATTTTTTTTGTTCAAAAATCTATTTGCAGATTGTCAAAATATTAATAAATATGTTGTAAAAAAATGAATGGTAAAAATATTGTTTGTTTCGTTTTTATCGGGCTCGAAAAAACACCTAAAATTTATGGCTCTAGACTAGAACACTGCCTTAAACTAAATTTTAAGTATATTAGGGCCAGTATTTCAGTGGGCAGTTAAGCTATAGCTTAGCTAATCTCAAATTTAAGCGAAAGTTTTTGCATTTTTTGAGTATTTCAGTTCTGTTTAACGTTAAGCGATAGCATAACTATCTTAACTAAGCTATCGCTTACTCAAAAAATACAAAGAAATGCTCAAAAAATGCAAAAACTTTCGCATAAACTTGAGATTAGCTAAGCTATAGCTTAACTGCCCATTGAAATACTGGCCCTTAGTTTTTCTATTGGTGCTACGATCTGTTCTGTAGATGTTGCAGATCCATCAAGGTTTTCTTTTAATTTCCTATTTAAATGTTCGATTGTTTGTTCTGGTATGGTAGTAATATGGTAAAGATAATGATTACACACCAGGTTGATGTATAAGTTCGTAATATTTTAATTTTGGTCCATTATCGAACGGCTGGTTTTCTAATGGGTTTAATATATTTTTTGTAAAATGGAATTTTATAAATCGTTGATCAAGTGTGAATTATAATTCGTGCAGGACAATTGTGACAAATTAGAATTAATTTTATATGAAATTAGGCTTGGGTGATGTGTACTGGGTTGTCAGTGCTTATGTTTAGATTTCATTCAAAAACCCAGAACTTGCAAATTGGAAACTTTCTTATGAACTAAACCAGAAAGATAGCTATATAGAAACCTAAGTTCCACCTTGTTTTTATCTTTTATGTCCGGTTTCACAGAACTTTAAACAAAACGTTAAATTTAACTGATCCATAGAAATTATCTCTTAGTACTAAAAAGCCTATAGAAATCATCTGTTAATTTTAACGGCTTGTTAAAAGTTTTCTGAAACCGGAGATTATTTTATTACTAAACTTTCTCGTTGGATTCTTAATTTAAAAAGGAAGTTCAGTATTTAAGGATAACTTCTTTTGTAGTTGATGGGTTGTTCTGGTATTAGTTCTGTGATGGGCATCAGCGCAAAATTCTTGTTTTTGTCGGGTATTTTGACTTATTTGTCATTTGGTTCAAATTTTTTTTTATGGTACGTTAGGGAGGGGGAAATCCTCATGGACACTACCCGAAGGTAGTAGTGTCGGACTGTAATCTGTAATCTATCGGACTACAACTGCTGTAATCTAAAATCTTAGTTATGGTAAGATTAGCATGTTAGAGTGTCAAATGCCACTTGATAAAGTAATGATTAGAATTAAATTAAGCGGAAAAAAATTTTAAATACGGACTAACAAAATGTTTTAGTTTAAACTGCAGTGCAAAGCTTTAGTTTACGTTATCATTTTGATTACAGCCCGTGTTCCTTCTAGCCTTATGAACCCAAATAAAAATTTAACTTTTTAACTAATTATAACAATGCAAATTAAAGGTTGTCGATTTGATAAATATAATTATTAATAATTCAGTGGAAAAACATTAAATTTTGTATCGGCCTTTCTTGTGCAATTGACAAAGGTTTATTTTAAGGTTCGTTAAGCTTTTGGCCATAAACAATAACAATAAATTCAAAAATTTTAATTAAATATAATTATTGTAATTATTGTATAACTATTATTGTTATTCTTGCTTAGACATTTTTGGTATCTAATGAAATTATAAATTAATAAGCTATTAATAAATAGTTCAACATTTTTTGTTGCATTTTTTTATTAATAGCAAAACGGCTGTTTTCAAAATGATTTTAAAGCCAAAAACGCAAAGTTTGCTAATATTATTTTAAACTATTACTTTTGTCGGCGAAGTACCACTACTTCTATTTGTACATTCATCCCAGTTCAGCAGACTTTGCGAAGTACAATAGGATTAGAATTTTCCAATTCACTTAAAATAAAAATTTGGACTCAACAGTGATTTCCAAAATATTATTATTTCACGCATCATAGAGTATGCGAGGGATTATCTACAGTGCTAAGCAAATGATATCATTAAAATCCATGTTGAAATAACCCAAAATTTATAGCATTATAATACAAATAAGGTTTTTTGTTTTACTCAACAGGTTAGGATTTGAGGGGTGACGACTATCGCTCTGTTCTAGTTAAAAGTAGTGTCTGTTACTACCAAACATGGGAGCCCATGCAAAATGACACGACGGGCACTTAAAAATTATATGAACTAATAATTTTTGTGAATTGATATTTAATTTAATTTATTATTTTTTTATTTTGCGGCCCCCTAAAATTTTGCATATGAGCGCCCATGCTACCAAATAGAACCGCTCTTGGTTTTATTTAATTGCTTCCAACAGCGAAATTATAATACATATATAAATGAAGTATTCACGATTTTGTTGTACACGCAATTTAATAGTAAATTGCATTAATACTTAATAGTATTAAGTTACTTACAGTATTAATAAAATAAAATAAATTTTTGTCACATCTGAAAATATTCCACGTTTGATATACTGCTCTTTAATTTATTGCTTAAGACATTACCGTCCGACAAGGAATTGTAAGATCTTACCTGTACAGGCGACAAAAATTAATTTATACTCAATTACAACTATTTTTTTTAAAAGCTGCATATAATTTAATAACTTGAAATTCCAACTTTCGAACTAACCTCTTGAAATATTAAACTTTTAACCTGAAGATCAGATATAATTTAATTACCTATGCTGTCTGTGATTTGCGAAATGTCTATTTTTAGACTTCCGGACAGTAAAGTACTAAATGCAAAAATAAAATAATAAAAAAACATTTACCAACAAGTTACAAATTAAATTTGGTAATTTTGATCTGTCAATGTAATTTCTATACTATTTTTGCATGTATATTGCGTATATTCGGTATGACTTGCATATTAATGAAATTTTCGTGGGATGATGCGCACCTAATTTTTTTTAAACACATTTAATTAATATAAAATATAATTGAACTTGGGATAATTGGAAATAGGAAAGTCAAATGAAATCACATCAGTTTTTTTATTAATAATGCAATTTTCTGTTTTATAAATCATGGCATTACAGACACAATTTCTTTCTTATTTCGACCATTAATATCTCAATTTCCGCTTTGCCTTAAGTCACATTCTTGTTCGGCCTATATTGTTTTATTAGTATTCTACCCAATTTCTATCGCTAATATGTGAAAATTCTACAAGCTTTATAACTTCCTTTTTCTGATTTATTATTAACTTTATTATCTGTGCTTATTATCATTATAGATTTTACCGAATGCTACTTTTATATATTTTTCAATAATAATTAAATTTTATATTTTTCGCTTTTCCACAGAAAAATCTTGTGTATGAATTAATCACGTTGACCAAGTTTAATCTAATGTGGTCTTTTTTCCCGGTGCACAGTGGGTCGAAAACACGAAAAAGTGGCCAAAAATCAGATTTTGATTTTAATGACTTAAAACTAGCATAAATAACACGGGAAAATTAATTAAAAAATTTTAAATTAACAGGGATGATTTAGAGGAGTGTTTTTTATACGAGTGGTTATTAAAATATGGTTTTAATTTTAATGACTTAAAGTTGGCTCACATAATACAAAAAAATTAATAAATAAAATAAAAACTAAAGAGGGTTGACTTTAGAGGGTGGTTTTTGTATACGGCCAGCAAAAAATATTTTCTTTCGCATTAATTATGTTAAACAACATTGATGCAATACAGTAACAGTAAAAACAAAATTGAGACCCCATGGGTGTGCTTGTGTTCTAAGGGATGGTTTTTGATAAAGTTATTGCAAGTTTGAATTTTAATTTATTTTAAAAAGATTGAATTGCAGGGTGCTTTTTAGAGGATATTTTTAGTCTAAATAATGATTTTTATCACTTAAGATTGTTAGTTAAAGTTGTTACGAATATTTTGTTATTTAAAAAATAAATATACTTGTTTATGTAAATACAATTCAATACGTACTAGGTATAACAACAAAGCTGGATACATAAATTTTAGTTAAAATTTATTACTCCTAATGTAAACTTTCTCACGAGCCCGGGACGTAAACAACCCTTCTGTTGGTCACTTGTCGGATGCGTGATCAATGCATGATTTATTAGTGATGTTGAATCCTTTTACTTTCAACGGAAACAATTAAATAATATATAAATCGTCACTCCAAATTTTCCAAATACCGTTCCACACTTCGACAGTGATTGTATTTTAATGCGTTGAATATAATCATAATTATGCGACACGTAGCGCGTCGCCGTCATCGCGTTGTTCAAAATCGCGAATTATTTAAAAACGCACTTGAATGCACAAACAATTTTTACATAGTTTGTTTGAGAAATGTCTAATGTATTTTTTGCGTATTTTTTCAAAACGGGAAATTGCGGGAAATTGTTTATAAGTCCACACAAAGTTGGAGAATTATTTGAGATTTTTTATTGAGCAGCTCCCGGAGTGAAATAATGTATTTAATTATTGCACCATTGTATTGTCTAAAAATTTTTTTATTCGAAAGTACATACTTCAAGACAACTTTTCTATTAAATACCAATTTAAACTCGAAGCTGAAATCTGGACAATAAGTCGTCAAAACTTGGTGTTGCATGGAGCGAAATGCTACTCAAATCAGCGATTCATAGAAGGTGATTTTTGCATCGCTCTAACAAGCAGAAATATTTTTCAATTCACTTGAGATTCGAGAAAAAGGTGCACTGATGTTTTCTCTAAAGATATACTAAATTTTGTGGCAATACTGTTAAGTTGACAAAAATGTATTTTTGGCCACTTTTCCGAGCGTCTGACCCACTGTGCGGTGATGAGAATTCTACAGCTTGGTTTATGCACACTGCTTAATGTGCAGTGGTTAATGCACTGTAGAACATCCCAATATTGATACTAACAACAATTTAATAATATTCGTAAGCGCCAATCTCGTGACAATCAAAGAACAATAAAATAATGTAAACACACGGGCTGAAAATTCAATACCTATATTTGGTCTCATTTGAAATCCCAACTGTCTAAACTTTAAACTTATTCGCCATACGTCAACATCCTGTCCAAACTAAACATCCAAAACTCATCAAAATTTTCTTCATAATACATTTATGTAGGTTGAGTCGGGAAATTAGGTAAGCCGAATTAACTTGCAAGCACATAAATTAAATAAATAAATTTTAACGGAAAAATAATTGTAATGAATAATTTCAAGATCGAAACATCAACAAAATTCACAAGAGAAATTGTAGTTATTGAAGTTTTCACCGAATTATGAGGTCTCAGCAACGGCGGTGGTTTTTAAAATAAAAATGCAAATTTTTTTATTATTTAAAGCGTTAGTACTACGTATAGCTCGTTAACTGTTACTTCGGCATTAAAATTGGTAAAAATAAATTTTCTGGAGAATTTAATTCTTTTTAATTTAGTCCCAACGTTACTTTGTTGTAAAAGCAATCCGTTGTTAGGAAAACCATGAAAAATTAATTTTTTATTATAAGACATTTAAGAACATCTTGCATTTATTTTTGGTGTCTGAAAACAGAATTGTTTTAGTAAGTTTTGATTTTTATAAAGACAAGTTGCTGAAGTGTCAGTTAGCCAAATGCCTCAACCACAAACTTATAAGAGGACACTGACAAGACGTGACCCATCTAAGACTTCAGCTTACAGATGCCATGCATTTAGAGTTGATGAATTCATCAAGTCTCTTTCACTATCTTTACTCTAGTGCAGTTGATAATATTGAGGTAGTGGCTAGTGACACAAACATATCATGGAATGGACAGGAGGCTTGTACTAATTTTGGATTAACTATAATGAAATCTATATCTAGATGTTCCTATTAGGGAGTAAGAGAACTGAGTATCTTGCATGTAAACTGATTGAATGTACGGATTTTTCTAAACGCGTCTTCTCTGCGAAGAGCTAGCGACATCTTTGATATCTTAAAAGCTAATAATCTTTTTTGAAATTAAAAAAACCGCTTTACGGTTTAAAATCGCCGTATCGCGTTAAATTGTAGGTTTACGGTATCTTTAGATACGGATATATGAAAAAAGAACGAAACAACGACGCAAGCTGCACAAAAATTCAAAAATACTACATGCTTATTGTCGTGTTCCAAAATCATATTTTTTGAGTTTTGAATTTTGAAATTTTGGTTTTTGTTTAATTTGGAATTTGGATTTTTAAAAATGTTGGTTTAATTTTAATTTGTAAATATTTGCCGATAGAACGCAAAATATTTGTTGATTTTTTACGTAATTTGATATGCTGAACAGCCTCAGATTTAGGGGGAGCAAGTTCCGTTTGGCAAGTACCCAGGGCGGCAATACAAAAGAGCGCCAAAAATTATATGTTTGAAGTTACAATTTGTATGAAAAACAACATTTCTGCTAGATTTTATGTAAAAGCTAAATAATCTCAAAATAAAACCTAATAATCTAAAAATCGTGGGTATACCAAGTTTGAAGCCAAAAAAGCAACTACAATTTTCGAAATATAAATATAATTATTTTTAAATGAAATTCTTAAATGCGATTTTCAAGGTCAAGTATGAGCCCAAAAATTTTTACAACTTTTTTTTTATTCACGCATGAAATCACATAAGAAAAAAAAATTAAATCGGCAAACTCCATATTTTTAACATTGGATTTTCCGTTGCGGACGGGACTGGTCGATAGCCGTTTGGTGCCGAATTCTATGTAGGCACTTGATCGGTTTTATCTACAAACTTTATGAAAAAAAAAAGGTCAATTTACACGTAAAATTCCCCGTCTTTAAAAGGTTAAATATACATAAATATCCATTTAGTAGTAAATTGAAACTTTTGATTAAAAATTATCAAGGCAACAATGACAAGAACAATAACTGCAATAGTGATATAGTACATCCGTATGAGGACAAAATATAGCCTTCGTTACAAATTAAACAAAATTAATTATTTTTTTCCGACCGTTAATAATATGCCTTGATATCAGACTATTCGGATTAACATCAATCAGAAATTGTCATATCTCTCTATATTTATTGACCTTACACCATCAGGAATATTGACATTTTCCATGTACTTCCATTAATTTTTTATAAATTTTAAGAAGGAAATCAAGGAAAGAATCTTAGTAAATAACAAATAATGACAAATAAAAGTTTAATAACCACTATGAAAAATGTAGCCATCTTTGAGGGGTAAGTGTAAATTTAAATAAATTTTGAATCATCTATTTAATCACTCAGGCGATTTCGTCGTTTTCTTTATGCTGGGTTAATCCTCAACACTTGAAAAATTTCTAATTTAATATAACAATGCTCCGTGTAAGTTAGCACTAAGAATAAGAGACAAAAATAGAAAAAGTTGATAAAAAAAGGTACTTGTGCCATAAATAATAAGACTAGGACAGGAATACTGAAGAAGTAAGCATAGGGTTCTTGATTGTGGGTTGATCTTGTAATTACTCCGGAAGGTTTGGTGACTTCCTGGAAGTAGGCTCTGATAAATATCGTTAATCTTTTATAATACAATTTGTAATTCAGTTGATGTAAAGTTAAAATTTTAAATTCAAATTTTGATTATTGCGAGGCCTCATTTTGTATACAGAATAAATCTGCGATTGCAAGATAATTTCTAGATTATTTTGTAATAATGGTAATATAAAGAGCTAAGTCTGTAATTCTTTTTGTAAGCCGCACAAGAAGCAATCGAATTCCAATATTATATTCCCACTCATGTATTATATAATAGATGTAATATATACATATAAATATATAAAGCTATGTGTTTCAATCTGTTACTTCTTCCATAACTTAACTTCGATTGGTTTATTTTTAAATTCCCAACTTAAAAATATTGAGAGGTTTTCAAAACGCGACGGTTCAGAGCGGCTTTTAGGCCGCGCAACCTGTGAAATTTTGTTTTAACATTTTATTCTACTTACTAACAGTAAGTTGGTTAAATCGCTGTTTTAATTTCAAAAATTGATAATTCAAAACAGAGGAGCATCATTTTTTTTGAATTCTAGAATCACCAAAAAAATTAGGATCTTGATCAAGGTGCAGTGAGCTCCTATGAGTCAACGTTTACTCTGTACCTTAAAGTACTTTTACACCGAGTTTGTATCTAAGTGCGGGATGTTGTACTTGATTTCGTCTGAAAGGCTAACTAGAACCATTAGTTTCAACTTCTACGAAATTGCACTTAGAAGTTCTTTCTCAGAAGCCCTTAAGATAGATTTTCCCTGCAACTCCAAGTTTGGACTGTTTTTGGTTTGTCTGAAAAAAAGGGCAATCACTTAATTTTCTAGAATTCTTAGTTCATTTGTACCAAAAAATTTCAATCAATATTCAATATTGAAGTGATGATAAAAGTAAAATTAAATAAATATGTTAATGTAAAACAAGCGTTGGCGTTGGAGGGGTAAGTGCGAATATGATGAAAGAGTGTGCAGATAAAAAGAAAGCGGTAGAACACGTGTGCTATGGTTAAACGTGTTAGAAAGAGAAAACTAAAAAGTTTTAAAAACAAAGAGCATGTATGTTTCAGTATATGCATATAGCGAAAACAGTATGATGGATATGAAAGTATGGAAAAAAAAATTTTTAGATTAATTAAAAATTTGTTTTTTAAATTTCATTTTTTGATATTAATTTCACTACTGAAATGATTATTCCAAAGTTAAATATTGCAAATTATTAAAATGTGATTTGATGAAACATAAAACAGGCAATGTTAGTATACGTTTACAGATCTGTTAACATTTTATTGCTTCACTTTTACTTTTAGCAGAAAAATGAAAAGAAATTTTAAGAATAATAAATAAGTTCCATTAGGTAAGAAAGTGTATCACTCTTTGAAACTCGGTAACATGGTGTCCGCGACTATTTAATTTTAAACAGGAAAATAGGTTATTTAAATTTCTAAATTGCAAAAACATGAGGTTAATACTTAAAGCTAATTACACGTAGCTAAGTTCTCGCGTATATTGCTCGGAGCCGTTTATAATTACTACATTAATATAATAATTAAAATAAACTCTACCGTGCTTCCTTTAAATTACATTTTAAAAATTCAACTTTGTCTCCGTTTTTTACCTTGATTCGATTTCCCTTCTTAAGAATAAGTTTTGCAAAAATCAATAATTTATAGTAATCGCTCAAAATACTATTTATTTAGTTACTGAGGCGGATTTTAATGTTGCGTGATGGCAAATTACGTATACTACCTAACGAACGATCAACGAACGTAAAATAAATAAACTTGGAGAAAATTTTGCAGAAGCAAGTAAACGTGAATAAAGTAAACGGACCAGAGACAGAAAAATATTGTGAAAAATTCTTAAAAACTTTCTCAACAATAAAATTAGTTCAAAATATGGTAGGCGATCCATTATAGTAATAAAGAATGTTCATAAAAAACTTAATTTTATCCAAATTAGATCTATTTTTCATTTTTGACATAGCAGTGGCCGATTTTAACTTGCGTTCGGGAGGCTATATTTAACCAAAAAGGGCTGCAACGGACAATGTAAACACGTCAATTTTTGATGTTAGTGGGATGGGCACCTGATAAATTTATCAAGTTTTAAAACTTTGTAAAGTAATGTTTCTTAATATATACCCATAATTTGACTGTGTGCAATTAGTTCCAGTTCCTTATTATTGTTAGGCTTTTCATCGTAATGTTGTCTTTGCAACGAATTACTTAAAAAATACCTACCCTTAAACCCAAGCAGTTTTACAAACTCATCGGCTTCACAACTTTCAGAGCTCTTAATATAGGCTTCAAAAGCTTCCATTGCGTCTGAGAGAAGTAATTTTCTTTGAATTCACGAAACTTTAGCAACTTAAAATCATAGTCCACAGTCAATTTTCAATCTTATAATAAAGTTTTTGTTTGAAATTAAACAACACTTAAAAATAACACAAATTTCATTAAATAATACAAACGTTCTTAAAATCCTTCAACTCCTGAAAGTATTGTGAATGTTTTAAATACCGCATTATTTTAATTAAAATAAAAAGTAAGGTGAAAGTAAAATTAACTAATATTTCAATTAAAATTAATAATGGTAATACCCTAATACCTACCTATTCATTGATCAACCGATTACCCTAATTACAGAAGAGAATTAAAATTACCCAATTAACTAACTAAGCAATTAAATTACACATGTACGTAGGTATAACTTTTGGAACTAAACCACAAGTGAATAGACATAATTAAACTCATAAGATAATTAAAAAGTTACGAGAAAATATATCTTCTATAGATTTGAAAATTAACAAACATTTAAATAACAAGCGCATCGTTTCCACTCTTTTATATTCAAAATATGATGAGATTTATTACATTTGCTATAATTACTGCCACATTCATCATTTCATAAGATTTAACATTAACAAAAGTAACAACCAATTAGATAATTTAGCGGCTAAGCTACAGACCTCTTGTTCGGTCAATTTGGTTACAAATCTCAGTTGCAACAGAAACCAGCGAATAGTAAACAATAATCGAATTATGATTCTATGGTCGTCATACATAACAAAACTACGTAATGTGTTATTTAAAATAAAACTTAATTGCGCATTAAAATAATACTTGTTTTTCAAAGTATTATGTAAATTAAATGTTTCCTTTTTTAACAAATCATAAAATAATTTCATTATAATAACGAAATAATATGGGAAATTTATTATTTATAAATTCCCGGATTTTCCGGAAAGAGATTTTTTTTCTCGTTTAGAGATACCCAACACTTGATATTTTGTTCTTTCATTATTGTTCAAAACTCGATAATAAAATTAATAAATAGGACTTTTAAAAAAACTTTAGTTACCTGCCTTGAATTTAATTGCCAAACAATGACAAAGAATGTCAATTAAAGTCAAACAATATCAATTGTTGCATATTCATTACAAGGAGTAACAAGTATTTAAAAATAATCAATTTTCAATATTATTACTTATATTATGACGAGGTGTAAAGTCGGTCACCCGATATATATACTATATAATGTAATTATTAAAAAGGGTAAAAAAGTTCAACGCAGAAAGCAAACAAACCTTGTTTTGAGCATTGGAAAAATATAAAAATTGTGTTCCAATTACAATGAACATAATTGAACACTTATCGCTTGTTTTAAACAGTTTTGATATTTTGTACCGCAGTTTCCAGATATTACAGATATATCTGACTGCTGTTTCTTCGTTGAAGGTTTATGTTAAAAATTTGATTTGAATAAACTTACAAAAGTATTAGAAATTAAATTAAATTTTAGTCAATAATGCGTAAAAGTTTTAATCATAGGTACGTATTTGTAAGCAAACGAAAACGAAGGGGTTTCTCGAAAATTAATGATAATTGAATTAAGCTTATTATAGATGATTAGTTCTTATTGGATCTCATAAGAAAACTTAAACTAAAACAGTTTAATTTAATAATTTAGAAATTAATTATATAATTAAATAAAACATACAAAATTATTTAAAAACTTTTTACTAATAGTGTTGGACATACAAATTGGGATACCCAAGAAAAAGATAAGTTTAAGTAAATAATAATATTTATTTAATTAAACAGCCATTTTTAATTTTTATACTTTAATTTCTATATTTTATAAAACCAATGATAATAAGAAATAACTAATGATATTTACTAGATATCTATAATTCAAACTATTAATTGTTACATATTGAACAAGTAAACATCGGGAATACTTTGAATTCTTAATAAATAACAATAATAATAAAATTTAAATAAAATAACAAAGAATAATTCCTTCTAAGCCTTATTTTAATTTCCAATTCTTTTCTAATTTCTAATCTCTATTCTTTATAACTTAACATGTTGTTTATTGTTCTTTTTTTGACCGACAAGCAATGCACTCTTTAACTAAACATTGTATATAAGCAAATATTTTTTGTTTTAAAGCATTATATATGCTTATATGCTAAAATTCTGTGAGTTTTGAGAATGCCATTGCTAATACAAAGATTGTTGGGAAATAGCGGAATCGTCAAACTTGTTTAGTGTTTGACTACGGTTTCAGCTATTTTCAGCAATAACAATTGCTGATCTATTTCAGACGAAAGCCGGAAATTTCGGAGTCAACTACATGCGATTATGTGTTTACTTAATAATTGCAATATTTTTAATTTATTTAATTACTAATTATTTTTGATTTAACCGTTTTTTATTATATGGAACATAAGAATTTCTTAATATTGTTGGTAATATTATTGCTATTGAATATACCATTCATTGATTTTTTTTATAATTCAACACAAAGTGCTGCGACATTTTCTCAAAGTTTAATAAAATAGATAAAATATTTACTTAGCCAGAAAGAATAACGAAACCGTTAGTGCAAAACGGAGGAAGTTTGACAATTCCACCGTTTGCCTGCAATCTATTGAATAGATATAACTAAAAATAGAAACAAAATACTATAATACAAAACTAGTGCCACTTAAATGGCACTAAAAATCCAAATTTCCTAATCAAAAGTATTCAATTCAGTCTATTAAAATTAAGGATGGAAAACTTAGTAAAATTTTCAAAAAATGGATATTTTAAATTTTACTCGGTTTAGAGGTGTTTTCTGAAAATTTCAGAAAGAAATTTGTAAAATTAACGGGATTGTAGCGTCGACTTGCGGTTGGATTGCATCTGGAAGCAAATGAAGCAAAAAGAAGCAAATAAGAAATGCAAATTTCTCGGAACGACAAATTTTAACCTGGTTGAGAGTAAATTGAGAATACTATACATCTAGTTAATACGACTGAAAAATATTTTGTTCAAAAAATACATCTTTAGAGTCTGGCGGGAGATTTCTGTAATTAGTGGTTTCGTTTAGCTTCTATCCACATGAAAAAGTTTAAAAATTACTTGACTTTTAAAAAGTTTTTTCAGAGGTTTGTCATTTTGCTGTTTTACTAAATATCAATTTATTTTCCCAGCGGACTAGTATAATACTCATGTTATATGTTATATTGATAACTTGGAATTTAGGAACCATAATCAACAAAAAAATAAGCGAATGGAATCAAAATAAATAATTTGCTATTTAAGGCACACAGCCTTGAATTGATTTCAATGCAGTTGAGGACTGCGATTTTTCTCTAACGAGTTCTTAAAACCGATCACATTACTGCTGAAAAACATTAAAAATCTTTATTTTCTATTTTTTTACAGACTACCGAATTCTATTATGTACACCAGCTAATACCAATCTTCCTCTGCATCAGTGTAGTGTTCTTTACAAGTTTATTATTTTGATATGAAATTAAATATTGTTGACAAAATATAACAATACAATATGTTATAAAAGTTTTTAGAATAGGTTTGATAGGATGGGAAGTAAAGTCAGCGGCGGCTCGTGGCTTGAATATGGTGATGCTGGCTTTATAAAATAGAGTATTTGAAATTTCTTAATAATATCAACAATAATTTGTTGGAAAAAGATAATAAGACTTTAATTTAATTTATTTTAATTTACACCCTACAATTGGTAAGACATATATGAATTTAAGCTACAAAATTAAGTAAAATGCAATATTATATTCTTGAATACTCTATTACTACAAAAAGTAGTGTCTTAATTTTTGTCTATAAATCAAAGTAGGGTTTACAAAAAGTATTAGAATTTTTAATTAACATCAAAGAGGCACCGTAAGCAAAACAAAACAACTCATTTCAATCTACTTATAATATACTTTTTCGAGCAGGAATATGAGCTGTACTTTTCTTACTCAGACAACCATTTCTTCCACGTAGTTTTTCAACATAAAACAATCAATAAAACAAGGTTACTTCTTCAAAAGTAATCTTTTGAGCATACAGAATGCGAAGTGCTCATCCTTCTACTGGTGAAGTTGTATGGAAACGAAATTAGCACCCGTTAATTCTTGTTTGTACGTGCACGTGATAAATATTTTCACCAAATATCTATGATTCGACTAATTACAAGTGGTACTCTTTACTCTCAGCAATTTACTACACCTCTTTAGTTTACCTCTTTACTCCACATGATTTTATCTGCAATTTATTATGGATTAGTGTTCCATATTGCCATGAATAAAGCTAGATATAACCAAACTTACTTTTCCTTCTACATCTCAAACTCCAACCTTTATTTCAATATAAAACATACCTAGCAAATAGTTCAAATTAAAAGTGCAACTTTAAACAAGTTTAAGGGATGAAAGAAAATTAAAATTTACCCAACCTAAGTTAATGCGAGTTGCTTGACTGAGTATCGTGAGGATGAAGCTATTAAGTTTCGAAACTAGTTCTCGATAAAATCAATAAATATTCTAAAAAATAAGACTTTTATTTGTGTTCTCCAAAAATCCACTCCAATTTTTTAAATTAAAAACAATTAACTTACATGATGCTATTTAGAAGTACGGTACACCAAGGCACAAAATTTACAAAGAAGGCTGACGCTCAACTACGTTATGCGCTAAATACATTGTAATACCGCGATAAATTGATAGCAGCATATATTTTTATTCGGACGTTTTATTTAATGCATGGTCATAAGATCAGATGATGAAATAAATTTCTTCGGAGTAATCTTGAAACTATCTGCATGTTATGTTCTAAGCCAAGGATGCTGTTTTTGCAGTAGCCTTACGTTACTTTTTGGATAAGTATTGTGTAAGAAATATCATCATTTTTTTGAAAATATTAATAGTTTAAGAGTTCTGAATCTCAGAGAAAGCTAAACTTCTCTGGTTTCTTCTGACGAGCCGCCACTGGCTAATATTTTGTTATATTACCAGCAATTTAAGTTAAGCATAATATTATATTCTCCACAACACAGGATTAGATACTATTTGATATTAAATTGTTTGTAAATTACGTTCAATTATTGTTATTAATCTTCAACATTCTACTTGAATACGTGATCAGCAGAGATGATGATAATCTTGCTGAACTTATGAAATTAATTTTCTATTTACAGCCTTGATTACAACTTAAGACCAAACTAATCTAAAATTGCTACATCCAATACTTAACGATACACTTTACAACAGACCAAAAATAATAGAAGTTGTTTACTTTGTTTACCAACAAAATTAACACTTGATGTATTTTACAAATCGATATTTCTTATTTTTCCCATTAAAATTGTTGAAACTTTATTTTACTCTAATATTCGACTCGAATAAAAAATATGCATTTATTTATTTGGAAAATTATGGCACTCGAATATTTCTTCTTTTATTTTTATTCGCAAATTGGTAAAGCCGATATCGAAGACTTCCCTACTTGATAGGCGATTAACTTGGTTTATATTTGGCAAGGAATTAAAACCGTAATGCATTTGTTTAGCATAATTTGAAAGCATAAGACAAAGAACTTATTAGCGCTATCCCGTTGTTTTCTAACGTCCGGATTTGTACAGCGTTCCCCTATATAATTGAGTTCTTCGTCTACTCGAAAACAAGTAGGTACCTTACCTACTTCGTGCTTATTAACATCGAAAATTGGAAAGTCAATACTTAAACCCAAAATGAAAGTAAAAAATCAAAAATAACTTGAAAATTGAGTAACAAAAACATGAAAAATATATTATAACTAAAACCATAAAACTTCAAAACTAATGAAAAGAGAGACACTAAAATATAGTAGACGACGTGATAGAAATAATAATAGAAACAGACTCAACATATCAAAATAATATTTCAAGATGAAATAGGAACCAAGAACGCGTGGAAAAGGCAATGATGCATTAAACCTTTAAAAGTAAACATTTCGGTGGAAAATAAAGCTACTTTGAAAAATTATTTTATATATTTTAAAAAGTTATATAGAATTTTATTTTACTACAAATAATAATTAACTTCTTAAAAAAATTCGAAGCTTTCTAATATTAAATATAAAATTTTACACGCAAAATTATTCAAATTTTTTTTGTCGTTAAAAAATCACGTATTCTACGTATTCAATATTTTTTTAATTTAATTTATGTCTAACGTTTACAATGCTTACCAAGTACCACACTTACATACATTGCATAGATAAATTTTGCAATAAGTAATATATAAGATAAATTTACCGCTCAAAGTCAGCGCGAGCGCTTAAATCGCTCACTTGATACTGAGCGAAAAGTTTTAAGAGCGCTATTAGCATACTAAGATTTTTCATTTATATTAGGTTTGTTCCAACAAGCAGTTCTTTCCGGTTCTAGGACTGATGCGCATGCTCTTTATCGAAATTTGCAAGCATTAAAGATCATTTTCGTTAAAATTTTAACTAAAGAGCATGCGTATAGTCCGAGAACTGGAAAGAACTGTTTGTTGGAACAAGCCTATTAATACATTTGAATTTGTTATTATCAGTAATCATTTTACACTTTTTAAGGAATGGAATGATGTGAATCTTCGTTGGAATACATCCGAGTATGGAGGTCTAAGAGACCTTCGTATTCCACCACATCGTTTATGGAAACCAGACGTTCTTATGTATAATAGGTAAGAATTTTTTATGTTTAATTTGTATTAAAAAAGTTGAAGTATTTTTAAATTGGTTAAAAAATATAGGATTTTTCATAAAACCATTTTTATAGTATGTATATACGTATTGAAAAAGATATAAGCTCAAACCTAATTTCCTTTTACGCTTAGATTACCACAGGGGAAAGAACTTTTTATATTTGAAATTTAAATATTCTTAAAATATTTAATTACAAAACACTTTACAGAAAGAATTTTAATTTATTTTTGTAATACTCTTTGTAGTGTAAAATTTTGATTCTGCTGTTCAAATAGACTTTGTATGAAAGTTTAATACAGTTAAAATTTTCACTTTGAAAAATATTAACGATACCTCATCTACACGCTGAAAATTAAACTTCAATCTTTTGTGTTAAACGAAATGAAATTTTTTTCTTAATTATAAAAAAATTGAAAAATTGCGTCAATTTTTTTACCTTGACATAGGTAATATGACAAAAACGTAAAAAATATCAAATTTTAAATATTTTCATTTTTACTTTCGACAGGATTTTACTTTTTTACAATATCTTACATTCAAGTTCTTAAATGACATTTCTAAACTTAAGTTGGGTAACATTACAGTAAACTCCTAGTTACTGGAATAACAGTAAATTTTATATTTGACATGTTATAAATAGTACTTTTTTAATTTGTGCTTATAAAATGTATACCAGATAATATACGTCATCTTAATTAATATAGTTTAATGTTATATCGTGCCCGTACTCTATATATTTATCAGAAATAAATTTTCAATCCGTTACGTAATCGACATAACCTCACTTATTCATGACATAATCCGTATAACCTTACTGGTGACACGATTAATGGATGCGTAAATGGGGACAGCACTTTCGCATCTTGTAATAAGACTTACTTAGGCTAACGTACCAAACTTCGACAATATGATTATGCATCATGTTAAGACACAATCTAAATTCATCATAGTTGTAACGACACTTCCACTTCGCCCAAAAATGTTCCGCAGTATAAGGGAAAATGTCCTTTAATGACATACCTTTTTTCAAGTTTCATATTATTTTGTGATAATATATTTAGCAAATTTGGTTAGAGACAACAAATAAACGTCTATAAATAAAATTTGGAAACTAACTTAATAGGTGATTTTATAAAATAAGAATATCAAAAATGTTACATGTTAAAAAACCGCAGAATAAGAATTAATTACAGAATTTAAAATTAATACCTTTAATTTCGCAATGCACTCCACATTTAATTTATTTTTTTTATAATTGCAATAAATGTATTAGGATATTTTTATATGAAACTATCTCAATCTAATTAAAAAAATACACAAAATAATAGAAAACAAAATTGCATCTTTCATATAATAAAATAACATATTAACATATAATGTAATATTTAGAAATATCAGATAGCATAATAATAATTCTGCGGATTACCTGTGGTATTAGCGGGGTATTACATCTATTCAAAAGAATATAACTTTTCTTGTTTAAGGATAATATGTCATTTTATCGACCATGCTCTTGTACAACACTGTTCCTTAATACTAATAGCATTTAATGCGTACCATAAATATATTTTAAATTCATAAACTTATTCATGTTTACAAATTTAACCTGAAATTAAAACATGGAGTAATCAATAAGTAGATGCAAAGCTCCTCGCCGCAACGTATCCTCCTTATCATAAAACATAGAATAATTTACAACAGAGGAATATACATAAGTCGTTTGATAATATGTTCAGAACAGAAAAGCAGAAGATGTTTTTACCTACCACAAAATAAAATCCCATAGTTGATTATGTGTTATAATAAACACGCAATTTAAAATTCAAAATTCAAAATTCACTTTTTGCTTAAAAATTTTAAAAAATTTTAAAAAATTGTCAATCGTAAATAAATTTGTCAATTCAATTGCCAAACAACTGCTCACTTAGGGTAAAAATAAAATAAAACAGAAAAGGCAGTCTGGGTCAATATTTTAAAATTACTATAAATATACTACAGGCGTTCTTGGCGACTGGGTTGTAAACCCTCCATTTCTTCGTTTGACAATATTGGTTTTACGATAAATTTTATTTTGCCAAAAATATACAAAAAATATGTTTTAATATCGGTTAAAATTGTACTTACAGAAATCTGATCTTTATAACTAACTTCCAATTAGTCAACTGTTTTACCAACCTAAAAAAAGTGGATTAGAAGCTTTCCTTTTGCTCCGCGTCGAAACAGCTTTCAAATTATCTACGTGCAGGAATGTCATCTTTATAATCAGCAAACACCCAATTTTACATCGAATAAATAATAAAACAGTTGTATCATAACTAATATTCCAACATATAAGCAACAAATTTGTTGCTATTAGGTGATCTCATAAATGTATTAAAAGTAAGTGTATGAATGCTAGGTCAAACTAACAGCAGCAATCAAGATCTCAATTTGCCGCTTTTCTCCAGGGCCAAGACTTCACAAGTTGGTATCAAAGTAATATTAAAGCCCAAATTTACTTATAATCGAAAATTTACACAATGAGGGGCTGGCACAAAATAAAATATTTATGCGAAATGTTAAAATATCTTTCAATATTTGACAATTTTTTGTAACTTATTAATAAAGTATTATCTAATGAGATGTTAAGGATTTAGATGCAAAAACATAAAGATAAAATAAAAGCAATATTATTTAATTTGAGTTGAATGCAAAAAAAATGTTAAGAATTTTATTTTCACAAATTTCGCAAAAACCTTGGCGTGTAAGTAACTCATTTATGATTTATTGTGCTCTAATAGAACAATTTAAAATTCAAATATATCCAATATAAATCACTCAAATTAAAATGAATATATTTTTCACACAGACGCATAGTAGGACACGCTTTTGACAAATTTACCAAATAAAATATAAAAGTGATTTTTGTTATCTTTGTTATCAATATTTATACTATATTAAAAACAATAATAATTGTATCCTGTATGAAAGATTATTCAAAATTTGAAAACCAAACACAAGTAAAACATGTACTAACATCTATTCGTAATTCAATAAGGTAGAAAATTGAATATCTGGCTTTTATAGAAACTAAAAAGTAAAACTTTAAAACAGAATTCTACGACTAAATTACATGTCAAAACTGATAGAAAATTGTTTTGAAAATAGCGCTTGGTGTTAAAGTCAATTTCCAATAAATGCGATGTACAACGTGTATGAAATGTAACTGACATGTAGATAGTTGCCTAGTTTGAAGAACTATAACTTATAGCTAGTTTAACGTGTTCAATCAAACACGCAGTTTAACCACTGTGCAAATAAACTCAGACCAAACTTGTAGTTCATTCCTATATAACTTTACAAAACGGTATACGAACAGATGTGGGACACATTTGGTCATATGGGGATTCTAATGTATAATTCAAAAACTATTGGAAAAGTAAATATACTACAAGACTTTTTTTTTAGAAACTCAACTTCGTACTCATTGGATGTTATATATTTATAATTTTAGTTTGTATTTAGAACAACCTAACAACTAACTATGTGTGTTAAATGTACAATATCTACTTGAACAAAATAGAACTACATAAACCCACCCATAAATTGAAAAAAGTCTGTAATCAGCTTAGACAGTTGTAACTATAATTTTAATTTATGCAATGTGCCCATGTTCGATTGTATAACCATTTGAACTTATTTTTAAATTGATATTGCGATATCTAACGTAAAAGTAAGTTTTAAAGTTTTCAAGGAAAGAATAAATGATTTTTGGTCTCACATACTATCTGAGCCTTTGGGGTGTTTGCTTTCGTAAAACATAATTTACATATTAAAACTGAATCGACTTCCCTACAAATATTTATGCAAATACAACTTAAAACGTATAGGTTCACACCCTTGCAGTCAAGTCACCATATATTTTATTTATCACTCCCTGAATTCAATTATCTTATAGGCGGATTTATATTGCATTACTAAATAATATTGAATTAAACGAAATAATTTATTGAAAAATAAAATTGCAAAAAGTATCACCAAAACTTCGATGTGAATGGAAGTTGAAAATTTATTTTTTATTTTTATTATCGCAATAAAACGAGGTTATAATACCCAATATTGAAATACGTAAAATGTAAATGGGTAGGTGGTAGTATTTATTTTTGGAAGAAACCGCTTCATAAAGAAACCGATAAAAACAACTGGAACACAATTTTACAAATTAAAAAGAAAACTTGAATAATGTAATCATAACACTTTTGATCGGTTCAAAGTAGTTGCTGTGTAGCGGAAAACAATTTTCTTTCCAACTAAATACTTTATTTCTGATTTATACTACTATCCAAAGATGTACTTAAATCTTTGATAGATATTATCTACTACCAGTTTTGGATTGCGGTAGACAATTTCAGATCCATCAACGCAATAAAGTTTTGCTCCAGTTCT
Organism: Cantharis rufa; assembly: GCA_947369205.1. Lineage (NCBI taxonomy): Eukaryota > Metazoa > Arthropoda > Insecta > Coleoptera > Cantharidae > Cantharis > Cantharis rufa. Next base: position 12,970,065 of record OX376309.1, on the reverse strand, counting down.
ATTATTATGACCAGTAAACAGATAACACAAATATAAAACGGACTTGGCTTTATTAGTACAATTCATTGTATTACAAATACGTAAATCGAGTTTTATAAAAGTATGGACTCTGTCCGACGCAACCCCAAGCGTAAAATTTTACAAAAGATGAATTTGTATTTTGCATCTCTGTCTGAACAAATTAACTGAAGCATTAAGTATTTGAGATTGCTAGTCGAATTTTGCTTTAAACGTCAAATATCTTCGATTGTGTCAATTTTAAATATGAAAAGCTTAATATTGTGCTGAAAAGTAAATTTTTTAGAAATATTACGTAAAATTAAAATATAGAGTGTTCAGTTTAAGATAATTATGATTTTGATGTTTAAAGTGTTTTCATTTAATGTCATTGGTGTTTTCCATTTATAGTGGATTGATAACCGTTGATGTATCATTAATTCAACAATTGAAGTGTGAAAATCACATATCAATACTGGTTACCGTTTTCAAATTACAGTCCTCTTTATAAACGTAAAATTTGTTATTCTTCAGCTGAAAACCTCAATTTATCTAAATAATTGATGAGGAATCTAAAACTCGGAATATACTGCGAAAAGCATTGATAACTATTGAAGGTTCTTACTTCGTATTAGTTAAATACTTGGCAACGAATCCTAACTGGTACTATCACACGCCGACGCAGTGACATACTTTGCAAATAGTCATCCTCAGATGAATGAGCATTGTATCGAGCATAAAACTCTTTTTCGATGGTATTTCATTGCAGAGATTTATCCTTATCTTATAAAATTGCTGTTTGCTGATGAGCACCAAAAAGAGCTAAATACCTATGTACGTTAATTCCATTAAATGTACCATATTATGTACATATTCCATTAATAATCGACTAAATCAGCCTGCTGGTATTTATTCATCTAAAAAGCTTATTTCTGAAAAGTTTTTATTAAAAAGTTTGATGTATAATCAGTCAATTGGGAGGAAATAATATAATCCTGAGCCAAGATTTAAGTAAGACCTAGCGTTCGTATCCAAAAATGAGAAGAAAGGAAATAAGTTTAGAAAAACTTGAACAAGTATCGTGGCGTGTAGCACATTTTAAAAGTAATAGAGAAAGTAAAAAATGTAAAGTAAAATTAAATCCACACTTCGTGTAGTCCACTAAATATTTTATTTCGAGATTACGCGTAGCCTTTTTATGCATTACTTTTACATCAATCCTACTAAAGATCGACTTCAATTTAATGTTATCCTCGATGGTTTGCTATGCCCTTAACGTAGTGTACTATCAATTGACTCATCATTAAACACGTTTTGCCTAAATCCTCGTAAATGGCAGCTTTCAATTTGCCTTTGTCAGTAATGGTTTTGTAATTATTGGTGTACGTGACACGTGATATATCACCCAACTTTGCAGAAGCTTTATAACTTTTTTAATCGCCTAATATTCTGCTACGAAAATGTAAGAAGAAAATTACCCGGCTAAATGAATATTGGAATTGTTTCATTTTTCCTGATTTATGGCTTAAATTTTTCGTATGAATTTCTAATGTAAAAGAAAGCACAAATTTTTCTTATAGTTTTGGTGTCTAAGACTTTTATGATAATTTTTATTCTAATTCCATAAGAGGTTTTAGATGTTCTGCAAAATAAATCCACTCTCTAAAAAGTGTTTACATGTTTTTTATAAGATTATTATTTCTACTTTAAGTTTAAATTTTAAGAATACAATATAAAATTAAAATATTTTACAATGTTTTCCAACCAACACGCTTGCACCAAATAAAATGAATGGATAAACAGGTTTTTATTACAAAATCAAAATTTTACTTTTTAATTTAAACTACTGTTCGTGCTCAAGGTTTTTGGGGTCGACTTTAGCAATTCGCTGATGAAAATAGGACAGAAAAGCTTTGGACTTCACAATATTCCAAATGAGTTAACACACGTATCATATTATTATAGTGGAATACTAATGTTTTTGGAGGGATAATATTCTCTTCAGTTTCTAGAATTTATAATTTGCAATGCAGTTTATAAGAGACTCATTTAAACACAAATAAAATTTAAAAATACATAAAATTTCACTTATATACTTAAAAAAAACACTGACGATTTCTCAAGTCAATGACTAAAACTCTTAACCAATGTAGTAAAAATATAAATATAAAAAAATTAAATGTAACCAATGTTCTTGTTGCTGTTGCTCACTACTTTATTCGAAAGATTTCAATATCAACTTGTCTTTTCCCTTTACATTTCACCTTGTCCATGGAAAAAATTTAAAAATGGACTTTTATTAAAAGTTAAAAATAGGAAATTACTATCAAGCAAAAGTTCTTAGTTTGTAGGTTACTCCGATGTTTGGTTATCTGTAAATTGAAATAGGGTAGATGTTGTTTTCTCAACCTCTGTTCAGGAGCCCAAAGATTTTGACTTTTAGCTATTTTGATCTTTAAGCTAGATTGCACGGTATATCCAGACAAAATCATAATATTACAATCTTGATGTCACAATAAATTGATCCATATTAAGTTGGAAAGCTAAATTTGCAAAATATAAAATATTTACACCTTCACAAAGATCGGCCAACTGTGATCTCTACATTTTTCTAAATCAAGGAATGGCAGCTTGAATTAAATTTTATTCCTTCAACTGTAGATTTATATAAATAGTTAACATGTCCCGTAGAAAGTTAAAGAATTCAAATCCGCCATTTGATTTTGTTTTAATTTCCAAATCTTTAAAAATATCTTTGATCCGTTTAGTAATTAACCTTTCGGTTACTTTTGATTTACGTAATCTTCGCGATCCATATTTCGACATCAATTTTCTTTTGCCAAGACATAAAAATTTTCTAGACACTACACCAGTTACCCGCACTATGTTGAATAACATTTTATGCTTAAAAATAAACTTGCCTTGTCTGGAAAACTATCTTTTCCCACATTTTAAGTTTTCAATCATTTTTATTTTCAATTTACAAAAGTGATATGTGGCATCTAGAATTGTTTTATAAATACAGCAACCAACTTTTTCTCTATAATTCATTTAACATTATAAGGAATAGCAAAAGTTGATTTTAAGATAAATGTAGTTTTTCCGGAAAATCTTTTAAAGTTGTGAATAAAAGGTTTTATATTGAAACACAGTGACTTTTTGTGCTTGTCGACATAATTTGTTAAGGATATTAATCAAAAACAAAAATATTTTGGTATTTCCTAATCACCTCCTCAATCTACCCAATGTCTGTCTAAATCGAGATAACTGTGGCCAACTTCTGGAAACTTACGCTCGATAACAATTTTGAAGAACCCATTTATCTAAACTAATATTGTAAAGAGTCAAAGTTTGTATTCTTGTTTAGACTAATCTCAAAAAATATTTGATCAAATTTGATGAAATTCGTGACGTCAGCAACTTATGTCATCGGTGCGTGATATTCTGTACACGATATTTCTTTATCTTTAAAGCGTATTTTTGTATGTATGTGTACTCTAATTATAATGCCGTAAACACTTTTGAGAATTGCATTTTTTAATGAATTAGCTATAAGCATCAGCGCAGATGCTGCCAGTGCTGAATCACCTATGGTTCAAATCAATGAATATATTGCACCCAATGGTAAATTAAGTAATATTTTAAATTTTTATGTTTTAATATTAGTTAATTCAAATGAAAACACTTGTTAAAGTTATGAAGGTGACAGATATTTATTTAAAACTAATTATAACACAAATAAAAAATAATTTAAATAATATAAATATTTAATAAATTATAATAATAATAAAAATATTAAAACGATATTTTACTAAGGTCATATTTGATTTTCTGGTCAGTCATGAGCTGTCCTATCAGCCCTGCAAAGGATGGCGTTGAGTTCTGGGACACCCTGTATAGGTTTTGTTTAAAATGCTCGGTAATAAGATAAAGTGGGATAAATGCAAATACAAGAAAACTGTATACACTACCTCAAATTTTACCACAATAAAAGAAACTCTCCGTGCAATCTACTGATGTGTTTTATTCTGGTGTCCACAATTTTCACACGGCACTTCCAGAAAATTGCAATTCTTAATAAATTTCATGATTCAAAATATATAATTTTCATTTTTAATAAAATAGACTTGCCAAACCATCGTTTGCAGTGAGCTTGTGTCGTTCACTTTGCTATTGAAACAATAATTGTTTGCAGAATTATTCTGCCCCGCTATCTTTATCAATTTCCTTTTTCACACAATCCACTCACCTCCAATTCAACAATTAAGCAACTTTATAACAAATTCGCTTTTATTATTTACAAATTCTCAAATTAAACTTTTTTGGCAGCTTAACAAAAATCGACTCGGATTCTCTGTCATCTCTCAAAGCTAATCCCTTTTCGTCCTGGTTTACTTTGCCAGGCCAAACTTTGTTTTCAAATTCGTCCAGATTGGCTGACGAAGCCCAATTGGCGCGGAAAATTTACATTTAAATAAAACATTTTTAATTTTAAATAAAATTAAAACTTATAAGATGGTCAAAAATTGCTTTAAGAGCGCCGCCGGAGATATAGTCGAAGGTTATCAAGAACCACGCATAATAACAGATCGCGCAGACTTGGTGTATTTGAGAAATTCTGCCCCCGAGAACGACTGAAACTTTAAAATAATAACACAAAAAAACATAGGTTCCGATTAGGGGTTCAATTTGCAAACATTTAAGAAAATAATGTTTACACAAGAAAATTGCAGCAATAATGACAATTATTAATTAAAAATTATCGGGATGATCTTTCGGACAGGTCAAATAATGGTTAAATAATTACAAATAATGGTAATAATGTTCAAATCCCAACTTGATTAAATTGTGGTTACCAATAATGGTAAAAATTTTTAAATTAAAATTAATTAAACTGTGGTCACCAGTGATGGTAATAATGTTCAATTCAAATTTAATTAAATTATGGTTGTGATGGATGATGACAATATTGTTCAAATTAAAATTAATCAAATGCACATAATATCGGAAACAGAAATCATAAAATAATTTCAACTGAACTGAATCCGGACCTAGTCGGACGCTCTCTCCAAGTTAGATTTAATGGCCATACAAACTCGGCATAAATTGGGTGTTGTAACGTCGTACAAAAGATGATTTATCCTCGATATGAGATGAAATGCTTTTATAACCTCCAGTCAGTTCCCGTGGAGGGTGGGGGTCGGGGGTGATTTTCACGAGCTTGGAGTTTTTGAGGGGGCCCAGATTTAAATCTTAAAATTCTTGAAATCCGGGAAATGTTACAAAACTATGCATCTGATGAAAAATGTCATTACGAATGATAAAAATAATTAAACTGATTAATCAACTATTAGTAAGTAATCACTTTTATTAAACAGAGGGGTCCCGTAGGTTACTACCATCGGGCCCCGATTTTTTCTAGACGCCCCTGCCCTCCAGTACAGCTGTTATTGCTAATTCGTGTGCCTCCCGTGATTTAATTTTTCCCACTTGGATTTGTAACTCGACTGTTGTGTTGGCGCGGTTGCCGTAACTCCATATGACGCTGAAAAGTATTGCACTTAACTTTGCGAAATTTATAGACACCAATGAATTGTTCAATTAGGCCCCAACTTTTTTTAACTAAAACATTAAAACAACTCTGTTTTTTTACTGGGCAGGCTGTGACATAGTTGTTTTCGGTAGATTTATAACAGTTTTTATAATAAAGCGATTTTAAAAAGTGACCCACTACACAGGTAAAAATGTTTCTTTGATTCAAGCAAATTTAGTTAATTCAAACAAAAAATTCTGTTATACTATATACGCAACTAAAGTGTTTGTTAACCTCAATAAAAAATTTTTTTCAGGTTTTCTAATTGCCTAAAAGAAAAAGTTAATGTGTTTCAATTTTTTTTTTTTAATTTAAAATCAATCTTTTATTTGAACTAAAGAAAGATTATTTCAAAAAAAACAAAATTAATTTAAATCAAACAAGTTTTTAAAATATTTTTTTTTTTAAATAACAAATTCAGTTTGATTGACGGAAACAATTTTATTAAGATCTAAACAAAATTTGTTTCTGTTGAGTGAAATTATTCAAACAAAATTGTTTATTAAATTTAAACAAAACCTTTCTACTGTGCATAATGAATAAGGCTGTATGTGAATTCAATATAAAAACGTGTTTTTAACATTTGCGGTTAATATAATTTATAATTAAAATTATTAGCTATAATAGTAAAAATGAAATATAATTATCAAATTTAGCTAAGAAAACTATTAAAAAGCAAAATTTGTTTTTTTTTCGGGAACAGTCGTTCCCAAAAGCTCGAAAATATTTTTGCGTTTTAATAGTTTTCTTAGCTAATATTTGATAATTATATTTCGTGGTTAATATAATGTATATAAATTATATAGTTATTAACATGTGAAAATATAATTAAATTGAAATATCATAATCATGATAAGTTGAAAATTTTTGAAAATCTTAGTGTTGAAAAAGCAACTAAGTTGATAGTCTGCGACATTTGATATATCATATATTTTTTACATTTTATCTAATTTTTTGGTATCAAGTAGTAGGAATTTTTATAAATGTCAATTAAATTTGACTTTTAATTTTTCTTTACTTTGAGTTCATACTGTTCGGGTTAATTTTGATTTTAGATTTTCTAAGTCTGCTTGATAAGATTCTAAAATTCAAAACATATGATATATCAAATGTCGCAGACTATCAACTTAGTTGCTTTTCAACAGTAAGATTTTCAAAAATTTTTAACTTAACATGATTATGATATTTCAATTTAATAATAATGTATTTATTACGGTCAATACTGTAATCGGGCATTAACGTCATTGACCGGCCATTGATGTGATTGCCAATTAGCGATGGACAATAATGTAAATATTTTCATGTGATTGTAATGTTTACGTCTTTGGCTGGTCAATAACGTTATTGACCTAAAAGGATTGTACAAGATGATTTATAGAATAAATACTATATGGAACAGCAAAATGGCGATTGAAAAAAAATAGTTAAATTTAATTATTAAATTAATCATTTTTACTCTGCCCCGCAAATTGCAATTGGAAATACCATGGATCAGAGTGATCCAAATTTATATGCTGGCGCGGCACGCACATTTAGAAAGGAGTAGTTTCATCATGGCCCCTTCTGTATTGGGCAATGACGTCATTGCCCGTACAGTGATGTAAAAACCACATATGAAATTTTAAATGTTAATATCGCCCAAAATGCACAGTCAGTGACGTTATTGGCCGGGCGTTAACGTCAATGCCCACTTAAGCAGGGCATTGTCCGGCCATTAACGTTAATGGCCGAGTTGTTATCATTGACCGCAACATATACTACATAAACAAAAATAGACGTGTGTGACACGTTGCATAAGTAACCAAATGCAATACGTCGAACATGTTTTCATAATGTTATAAAATTATTACGAGGTATTGTAACGTTAAAAACACGTGTTAATTTAACCGGCCGGCTTGTGCTTACAGGAACATTATATTATGATAATCATTAAGTAATTAAAATTACGATTACTTTGCAAGTTATAATATACACGCAGTTAAATTTTTAAAATAATTTTTCATCTGAAAGCCAAAATATTTAGTTTCAAATATTATTAATTATTTGGTCATAACATAGAAAATAATCATTAGATTTGAATAATAGAAATTAGTTTAAATACACAAAAAATTAAAACATTTTACAATTTAATTTGTGAATAATTAATATTCTTTCAAATTTTATGTTTAAAACTAGTACGTGGTAACAGTGCATTAACCGATAACGCAGATAATTCAAACTGTGAATATAATTATTGGTAATTCAATTTCATTAAACTAAATAATATACATACTAAGTAACTTCTTGATTCTTCATTGATTCTTGATTCTTGATTGAATATTTTTTTCTATTTATGGGGCATTCCACGCCAAATCGACCACTTTTGAACCCGACCCCTTTCGATTTGGCCGAAACTTTTTTCTCGTTTTCTACTCCACTAAATATATTTCTCAGAATTTTTTCAACTTTTTTCACCCAACCCAACAAAAGTTATTAATTTTTCAAAATTTGGCTATTTATATTTGGCTATTTTTTCAAATACCCATAAATTTTTCAAAAATTGACTAAATCCAACGTTCTTTTTTTTAATTTTTCAGTTTTGAATGTACTATTCAGATAAAAATATGAAAAATTTTTTCGATGATTTTTTCGGGAAGAAAAAAAAATTATTGTTGTTACCTATATGTATACGTGTGTATTATTGTATTGGGCATTTGTGTAATTTAATAGTTTTTTACTAAATTAATATTATTATATTATGTTAGATTCCATGAAATTTTTCAGTTTTTTGAGAAAAATCATCAATTTTTCAAATTCCGACACTTTTAATTTTTGATTTTTTTTTCTGAAAAAAACTTCAACTTATTCTGCAGTTAATGCCGCTAAACCCAGAGTGGGCCGACTCTGCTTTCTATTTTTTTTTTTAATTGAAAATTTTTTTGTTTATTTTACCGCAATCTAACTTTGTTTAGATAATAAATAATATTTAAATAAATATATCTAACATTTTTTTTACTTTATTCGTAATCTTAACTGATGATTTATAATAAAAATAATTTTGGATAGAGTAAGGAACGTAGAGATTAGGGATAAACTAGCAGTAGAGCCAGCAATGAGGAAAGCAACCGACAATCAACTGAAATGGTTCGGACATCTGAACCGGATGAAGGTTGAAGGGCGATATGCCAGTGAGAAATGTGTGGCAGGTGGCAGGCAAAAACAGCGGGGAAGAGAACAAGAGGCAGACCTGCAAAAGCATGGGACGATAACATTGGACAGATACTAAAAGAGATGGGGAAAACATGGAACGAGGCAAAACAAATGGCACTAGATAGAAGAGAATGGCGGAAATTTATAAATGAAAATGCCACTATATTAAAAGAGATAAGGGACACCGCAACACCTTTCGGGTATAAATGAGGCTTTTGATTTTGATTGATTGATTGATTAAATAATTTACAGACTGTATACTCCTCCGAATTAGAAAAATTTCTAATAATCTAAAGAATTTATAAAAGAATAATAAAAAGAATTTCTAATATATCTGTGTCTGGTATCACACTGTGCAAGTGCAATTGCTGAGTTCCTGCAATGGTTTTCGTTTTTTAAAATCGGTCATTTAGGTCGTTTAGAGCTTTATTATAATCCACTTCTGGCGAAAACTTTACCGTTATATGTATGTAGTTGGAAGATTATTTGGTGCAGAAGCCCATGCATATAGCTCGTAAGGTGTAGTTTTTGTTTATCAACTGCTAGTTGAAGACTTGCTCTCGCAGCTGCTCTTTTGATCGTACCACCAATTCCATCACACGAACCTTTTCCATGAGCAATCGCAAAAAAATGCCATTCAGCAGGCATTCCAAAATCACTGTTGTGGTAGTATAAAGTGACAAAAATCTCGTCAAATTAATTTAAAACTATTCAAAAATCTTCTCATTAAGGAAAATTTGTAAATTTATAACATATATACTATAGATATATTTATTTAAATTTAATTTATTATTTAATTAATTAATTATTTAAGTTGGATAGTGGTAAAATAAACAAACTTAGCAATTGCACAGCGTGATACCAAACACATTGGTTTTTTACCCGACTGCGGCAAAGCCAAAAAGGAAGGGTTATGATTTTAGCAGTCTATGTATGTTTGTTAGAAATTTATCTAATTCAAAAGAGTTCATAGTCATAATTATTTTCAGTTATAAATCATTAGTTAAGATTACGAATAAAGTAAAAAAAATGTAAGATATATTTATTTAAATTTTATTTATTATAAAAACAAAGTTAGATTGTGGTAAAATAAACAAAAAAATTTTCAAGTGAAAAAAAAATAGAAAGCAGAGTCGGCCCACTCTGGGTTTAGCGGCATTAACTGCAGAATAAGTTGAAGTTTTTTTCAGAAAAAAAAAATCAAAAATTAAAAGTGTCGGAATTTGAAAAATTGATGATTTTTCTCAAAAAACTGAAAAATTTCATGGAACCTAACATCGAAAAAATTTTTCATATTTTTATCTGAATAGTACATTCAAAACTGAAAAATTTAAAAGAAAGAACGTTGGATTTAGTCAATTTTTGAAAAAGTTATGGGTAGTTGAAAAATATCCAAATATAAATTGCAAAATTTTTGCAAAAACTCATAACTTTTGTTGGGTTGGGTGAAAAAAGTTGAAAAAATTCTGAGAAATATATTTAGTGGGGTAGACAACGAGAAAAAAGTTTCGGCCAAATCGAAAGGGGTCGGGTTCAAAAGTGGTCGATTTGGCGTGGAATGCCCCATATATAGGTACCTATATGTCCAATATTATTATATAAATTTTTAATTTTTCTTAATTTATGTATTTGTAATAATTAATATAACCGTTCTAACATTGGAAAATGGAGTAATTTGAATATGGTATTTAAGTTAAATTGGTAATCACAGTAATCAATAATTGTATTACCAAGTAGTTCCTGCTGCATATTAGTCTTTGGCAAAGAAAGCACAGAATAGCAATACTATCATACTAAATTGTATACGATCAATTCTATTTGCAACATATTTTCGATATATTGAGTGGCCCTTTCAGTTACGAAATATTCAAACTTCAAACTTCAAAGCCAATTTCAAATGGTAGGTATGTGTTGTTATTTCAGGTCATCTTTGATATATTCACATAATCATTTACACAGTTGCCACATCTTATAGCATGTTCATGATATATTAAGCAAGGACACTCACAATTTTAAAAAAATTGATTGATTTAAAAGTATGCTAAGAAGGTGAACTGTATCGTCAATGCTTCAACTTGTGCCACGGTGGTTCGGAAAAGTGGGAACACGTCTATAACTACAAATAAATCATTTTCATGAAGCTATGGTCTACAATTCTACACGTATGGTTACGATTTTCTTGAGTAAGACCTAAAGGCGTACAACTGTGGTTTTTATGTACAGTAACGTGATTCTCATTCTGGGTAGCCGGAAGCTGAACTACCACATCAAATACATATTATGTACTCGTACTGGCAGTGATTAAATAGTCATAAACGCAAATAATACAGAAGTTTTGAAACTACATGATTAGTTTTTGAATTACCTGTTTTTAGACGACTAGCAGAATCTGGTAACTAAAATTTATGCTAAGAAAAATTAAAAATGTCACTTTGAGGGTTGTTTGCATTTTAAGTTATTCTTTAAAAAATCAAAATATAATGTTAAGGAGAGTAATAAATATTGAGACTCCCAACAATATATAATGAACAGCTTCGGAGTATACAGAATATTGTATCAGAATTGTAGCGCCATTTATATCGGTCAAACGGGCCGAAAATTAAAAATCCGTTGAAAGATCACTCAAAGACATGCATACGATTATATTCAACCTACAGGAACAATTATTGCAAAGACACCATTGTTTGAGAACCTGTGAATTTTTTTATCACATAATGTTAGTTGAAATTTTAATATCAGTTTTAGCTTAATGTATAGCCTGTTGGTGTATGAATTTTGTAAATAAATAATTTTAATTAGAGTTAAATAAGCATCAAAAGTACTCTAATATTAATGAATAGTTTTTCATGTAGAATATTATCAGCGGTAAAAGTTGTAAAAATATTGATTGATATTTGTAAAAATAATAAAAATTCTTGTAGTTTTTGCCTGAAGATGAGAGTCTCCTGAAACTAGTTTTATTTTGAAAAAGTACTCAATCTTAATAGTTATTAAATTATTCTAATAGAAATGAATGTGTATAAAACTGGTTTTGAAGTAAATGATTAAAATATTTGTTTTTAATTGTTGCATAGTGCGGACGAGGGTTTCGATGGTACATATCCTACTAACGTTGTCGTTCGTAACAATGGAAGTTGTTTATACGTTCCACCAGGAATTTTTAAAAGCACTTGTAAAATTGATATAACATGGTTTCCATTTGATGACCAACGATGTGAAATGAAATTTGGCAGTTGGACATACGATGGTTTGCAAGTGTGATAGTTAAGTATAGAATGTAATAGGCGGTGTATTTAAACTTGAATTTTTTTAGCTCGATTTACAATTACAAGATGATACTGGAGGCGATATTAGCAATTTTATTACAAATGGTGAATGGGATTTATTAGGTAATAAATAAATGATATTTTATTAGACATTACTACGGTTAATTTTAATTTCAGGAGTGCCTGGTAAAAGAAACGAGATTTATTACAACTGTTGTCCTGAGCCTTATATCGATATTACTTTTTATATTATAATTCGTCGTCGAACACTTTATTATTTCTTTAATTTGATAGTTCCATGCGTTTTAATAGCTTCAATGGCGGTTCTTGGTTTTACATTACCACCAGATTCTGGTGAAAAATTGTCTCTGGGAGTAACAATTCTGTTGTCTCTCACGGTGTTCCTTAATATGGTAGCAGAAACCATGCCGGCTACTTCAGATGCTGTTCCTCTTTTGGGTTTGTTTGAAACTTTGGCAATAAATTAGATTTATAGCAATATTTTTAGGTACGTACTTTAACTGTATTATGTTCATGGTGGCGTCTTCCGTAGTATCGACTATCCTTATTCTTAATTACCATCATCGTAACGCCGATACACACGAAATGTCAGATTGGGTAAGTAGTGTAGCTATAAATTATCTCGTAATCGACGTAAATGTTGCAATTTCAGATTAAAATAGTGTTTCTCTATTGGCTTCCTTGGTTTCTGCGAATGCGTATTCCATCTCAAACTTACGACTACAATAGTAGTGGTAACAAAGTTCCAGTGGTAGCTGATAGAAAATCGTTAAATCTTCAGGATGTAGAATTAAAAGAGCGTTCTTCGAAGAGTTTATTAGCCAACGTACTAGATATCGATGACGATTTTAGACACAATCATAGAGGAGGAGGTACACCAACCCCATTACCAAGCGCAGCATTTTTTAGAACAGTCTATAGGTGGGTTTGAATGTAAATTTGGGGCTTAAGTGTTATAGTATGTTTTTCAGACAAAATGAAGACAATGGAAACGGTGGACGACTGCACGAATCGCTTGTATCGAACCATACATGCCTCGGAGCTGACTACGAATTAGCTTTGATTTTAAAAGAAATTCGTTTTATTACCGATCAGCTACGAAAAGAAGATGAACAAGCGGACGTCAAAAGAGACTGGAAATTTGCGGCCATGGTAGTCGACAGACTGTGCCTTATTATATTCACTCTGTTCACGATCATCGCTACATTGGCGGTGCTATTTTCAGCGCCTCATATAATAGTGTCGTAGCAAGCCCGCGTTATTGCAGTTTTCATGCCTCTTTGCCAGAACCCCACAGTTGAAAGTCAAATAGAATACGAGTGGATAGCACGACTTTTTCAGTTTTGGGTTAAACTAACAACGTATCGATTTCGCTGGTCGCGCTACCACATCGTGCAGTCATTTTATACGGAAAAATTGGTTTGAGCCTCGTTCTTTAGGATTAACACAATCATACTGTGATAATTCGAGTTACATATTGAGTTAAAGCTTTTCCATGTGAGCGCCGCTACTTTAATATTTTTACAATACAAAACCAAATAAAAATAGATAGGAAATATGACGATGACTGCCACAAAATAAGCTATTAAAATTTAAAGCGTGTGAATTATTTTAAATTTTATTAAATTGTGTTAGACATAGTAAAAGTATTGAAAATAGGAATTTTGTGACGACGGCACTCATATGTAAAGCGTGTGTAATAAATGTGAAATGTTAACGCGCAGCGAAGAGCTATCAAATCTATAGCTCTCTGTTTCGCATTGTTACTTAAAACATTGTTAATTGCATTTGTATTTTATGAATAACCTGTAGATACTCAAATGAAAATAACGCGAATTATATTTTTCTTGTATAGTAAATTGAAACTACCCCTAAAAATGAATTTCTGACACAAATTGCAAATCACATCAATAATTCATTAAAATTCTATAACTGTAGATAAAAATTGATTTAAAAAAACCATTTAGCATACTGCGTGGATCGGCGTAATTTCAATTTCTCTATATCCTGTATATTAACTTACTAAGTCTACATGTAGTTACATGGGCGAATGGCTGGTAAACAGGCCCTTTAAATTCTTACATATCTTTTTAAAAAAAACGTTGCCAAATAAACACCTAAGCTAACACAGACTTAAATTTGGAACTTAAAGTACACCGCGTCTTTTAAAAAAAAGAAAATTAGAATAATTTAATTTATCGTGGTTACAAAAAAAATTCAAAAGCAAATTCGGGCCGGCAGCGCGCAATTAAACTTTTAACATTTTCCAACTTTTTCGCAAAAATATCCTTCGCAGATGTAATTAAAAATATTTTGCGAAAAATAAAGGTAAAGCAACTCTCAAATTATAATGGAAGTTGCTCAATTTAAATAAAACCTTTTAGATAAAATTATTACGAGAGTTGCTAAAAATGTGTACATCTTTCTGAGTATTTAATTCGTTGCCGGTTCGATTGTTTGATAATTAAAATTTACATCGTTAACGTTCTTCCACTTTCATGAAAGACAATATCGTGTTATTTAAAACCTAGTTATTATTTGTAGTTTTAAATTAATTACGTCTTAATAAATTACATAAGACATAAATCTTAACCATCGCCGCCTTTTCAAATAGGAAGAAAATAATATACATCTACGGCACATTGCATTAAATCACGTTCATATTTTTAGCTAGTGGATAAGTGGATGAATGGTACCTAATAAGATTAAATGCTGATAACTTAAAAGTCATCTATCTCTCTTAATGATAAAAAATGGCTGACAGGCAAATGTACAAAAACTCTTTGCGAAAAAGAACTAAATTTCGGGTAAGTCGGTGCCGCGCAATATTGACTCATATTTGACTATAAAACTATTTCTATAATATTCTTAATAAGTATTAGTAATAATAAACAAACACCTTAATTCGTTGTTACGTAAAATATAATAATTACCTTACATAACACTATCGCTGATTTAAGACATGGGTTAACATCATAACATGTTTAAGTAAACGACAATCCATTTTTGATCAATCGCATAATTAACACAGCCTTTTCAAAATAGTTAGTTATTAAAAAAGTCACTAAATATAGAGGCTATAGATCTGTGAGATTCTGTGTTACAATGCGACAAATATTGTTTTTTACCGCAGTTGTTGTATAATATTGTGTCACAATGGATTGTACTTTGTTAAAAGAATTAACAATAAACATTTACTTGAAAATAAAATGCCTTTTATTTCCTCTAAAATGCTCTTACCCTCTCGAAAGAAAACCTTAAAGTGTATAATTGAAATCATAAGGTAAGACGAGATAATCTTGATAGAATTTTCGCTAGTAAAATATTTAAATTCAAGTTTATGGAGACAGTGGCGCGTACCACAAAATAAGCTTTCCGACCCTGGATATCAATTCATCGCCGCCAATACACATTTCGCCACCCCTGCCCAAATTAGCACGCAAGCGCTCGCTCTTTCAACAAATCGATTTTGGAATACGAATTAAGAGCTATTGGTCTCTCGTTCTGCTTCTGCGCCCTTAGGGTGTGCCATCTAGACATATTCTGCACAATTAAATTCGTGGGGGTGGTGTCATGCAACATTCCACGCTGTTGTTATCGGAATGACGCGAAGGGTGTGTGCGTGACCGTACCTAAAAGTTATATTTCGCTACTATGGTGTTAAATCGACATCATGTTACAAATTTATAAAAGCTGTTTCAAAGGGTATCCCGCGGCGCGTCACGAGGAGACTCTCGTCCTCGCGCTGGAGTTAGACATGAACTTTATAAGCATTGTGCGAATCCGATGATTTAGTGAGCACCGCCAAGAGCATCGCTCAGTAATGTGGAGGACTATGTCAGTTCTTCCATTCTTGCTCTTCATTATATGCTTCATTGTTATAGGTAAGATCACCGGCACACCCACTACAACATGCTGGGTTTCATGTAAACATTGCCCCTCCCCTCTTATTTAAAACAAAGACTTACATCCTCACACAATTTTATCAAAATTGTCACATTTGCAACCGATCTATTCGACATTATCGAAAACCTCTCTAAATTTCATCTCCTAATCAAGTTATTTCCAAAATAATTTCATCTGAACTTAGGAGTAATCAAAATTTAAATTATTTATTACCACTTATGCCCAACTTAATATACCCAATAAATAAACAATGATACTACAACCGATTGCAGGAAGATGTTCTGAAGACGAAGAACGTTTAGTACGAGATCTTTTTCGTGGATATAACAAACTTATCCGACCTGTTCAAAACATGACCGAAAAAGTGGATGTGAGATTTGGGTTGGCTTTTGTTCAGCTTATTAATGTGGTACGTAATACTAAAACAAATATTTTAACTCAAATTTACTTATTCCTTTCCTTTCAGAATGAGAAAAATCAAATTATGAAATCGAATGTGTGGTTACGACTCGTAAGTTCAATAACTTAGATACATGTTAGAGTGAACCAGGCAATTTTTATTATCTCTAGGTTTGGAATGATTACCAACTACAATGGGATGAAGCCGATTATGGAGGAATAGCCGTATTGAGATTACCCCCCGATAAAGTTTGGAAACCCGATATAGTGTTATTTAATAAGTAAGTCTGCAAATCCTAACCATAAAATGTTTTTTATTTTTTTCTGTTTTAGTGCCGATGGAAATTACGAAGTTAGATATAAGTCGAATGTTTTAATTTATCCCAATGGAGAAGTTTTATGGGTTCCTCCCGCGATTTATCAAAGTTCTTGTACCATAGACGTAACGTACTTCCCGTTTGATCAGCAAACTTGTATTATGAAATTTGGTTCATGGACTTTTAACGGAGATCAAGTATCTCTAGCACTGTACAATAATAAAAATTTTGTAGATTTATCGGACTATTGGAAATCTGGAACGTGGGACATCATCGAAGTTCCTGCGTATCTTAACATATATGAGGGGAACCACCCCACAGAAACAGATATCACATTCTACATTATCATTCGCCGTAAAACCTTATTTTATACAGTCAATTTGATACTCCCAACAGTGTTAATCTCTTTTCTATGCGTCCTTGTATTTTATTTACCAGCAGAAGCTGGCGAGAAGGTGAAGCACATGTAAGTATAAATGTCGGTTCTTAATTCTTTCTATTTTTAGGTAACTCTTGGAATAAGTATTTTGCTATCACTGGTGGTATTCTTGTTATTGGTGTCCAAAATCCTGCCACCAACTTCATTAGTGCTGCCACTAATTGCCAAATATCTGCTGTTTACGTTTATTATGAATACAGTTAGTATTCTTGTTACTGTAGTTATTATTAACTGGAATTTTAGGGGACCGAGAACACATAGGTATGTATACCAAAATAACACAACCTCGTCAATTAATTCCTAATATATTCAGAATGCCTTCGTGGATTCGTTCAGTTTTCTTAAATTATTTACCAGCTATGTTGTTAATGAAACGACCGCGGAAAACAAGACTAAGATGGATGATGGAAATGCCAGGAATGAGCATTCCACCAAATCCCTATGGCTCTCCAGCTGATATTCCAAAACATATAAGGTATTTCATTAATAACAGTTTTATTCTTATTTCTTTATGACTGTCTTTGTCGTCCACAGCTCAATTGAATCTCAAAGTAAAGTAGAAGTAATGGAATTGTCGGATTTACATCATCCAAATTGCAAAATAAATAGAAAGCTTAATTCGGATCTAGGAGTAGGAGTAGGTTCTGATAGTTGCAGAAGAGAAAGTGAAAGCTCCGAATCAATTTTGTTATCTCCAGAAGCTTCTAAAGCGACTGAAGCTGTAGAATTTATAGCAGAACATTTGCGTAACGAAGACCTTTACATACAGGTGAGTTTTTGGAAGCAATGTTACAGTTAACCTGGACAGTTTCTTACAGACCCGCGAAGACTGGAAGTATGTAGCCATGGTGATTGATAGATTGCAGTTGTATATGTTTTTCATCGTCACCACTGCTGGCACTGTAGGAATCTTAATGGATGCACCCCATATATTTGAATACGTAGATCAAGACAGAATTATAGAAATTTATCGGGGTAAATAGAATAAACCTGTAGCGAAACGGGTTTTATTACTAATATTTGGCTTCCTCATTGCTGGCTACCATAAAATCATGTGGCTTCCATGGGAACGCACAGAGCGGAACTACACTTTTTAGAATAGCAGCTGCGGTTTCAAAATAGAGGTTTTCCTTCGTCACTTTATGGTGCCTCTAAAATCAGTATCATTAAACGCTAATTATAACAATTTTGAACATTAGTAATGGCTCTAGCCGCTGTTACAAAAATTTAAAAAAGTGATTAACAGAGAGCAACACTTGTCAGCTTTTTATTTGCTGTTTATAGTACGTTAACTTCATCAATTGTTATATTTAAACAGGACAACATTTTCACATTTTGCGGTCGAGTTCTACGTTTTCTTACAATTATAACCGTTACAGTGTAAAAAATGTAAACAATGTGATTATTAAAATATTAAACTTTGTTCCTGCCATTCGTACAGTAACAATTAGTGCAATCGTGTCCATCCGATACAGTTTCACTATTAATTTTAAACATGACTCCATCGTTTTTGACGAAAGCATATCTCCAATTTACCGCAGCAGCCAATTTGCACAAATATAGTGAAACTGTAAACTCAAGTGTGAAATTTCCAAGTGAGCTCGTGTAAACAATCAGTCAAATATTACAACTATTGTAACATGTTTAGACTAGAGTAGAATAAATAAATAACAGGCAGTGTTATACTGTAAATAATTGTTGGACCTTGTCTTTATTATATTCATTTTGCAATAATAATTCTGATTATGTACTAATTGTAAGTACACATTTTAACACATTTGTCAATACGCACGACTAAGCTCTGACTGTCATTTTTTTATACAACATACTGTGACAATTTGCAGTCTTTTATAACGTACATATTTCACCAAAGATAAACTGTAAAACAGCTCCATTTCGCTATCCTTCCTTCCATTTTAAATTTTGGATCCAAAATAGTACGCGATACTAGCAATAGTTTGATCCTAAACCATTTAACGCTAGTAACAAACTATTGCTGAAAGCTTATGCAAATATTGAGATTTTTATTGTTTATTTAACTTGTTAATTTTTAAATTTTAATTTTTTACTCATTTCACTGGATAACTACAGTAAAGAAATAAAATTACATAGGATACATCAAAATACTAGTTCTGATGTTAATCAAATTTATTACAAATACAAATTAATCTTTTAACAAATTGTTTGTTAGAATTTAAAAAATTAATTTGTATTTGTGGAAATAATTTAATTATATAAATTCATACCTACTTATTGCTAATCAAAGTTATTCTACTCATTATTAATTATAGTGTACACATTTTTTAAATCGATTTATGTGTCAATTGTACAGAGTGATTGTAAATTTAATTAACTTAAATAAAATTCTCATTAGCAAAGTTTTTAGGAGGTAACTTTATAATTTATAAATAAAAAGAACTTGACAAATATTTGATAAATATAACACAAGAAAGTGATAATGAATTGTAGAAACTAAATATTGATAAAACTCATTCTTGAGTTCCCACGATAAATTTTTTATTCTTAATAATAACTCAAAGAATGGGTTTAACTGTTATTAAGTTTAACTACGAAAACTCGTATGTGACATCCAGTTATTCTCCAATACCTCAAAAACCGTAAAAGATTATATCAAAAATTATTAAGAGGCCAAAAGTGTTTATCGTGAAACATTTTGTATTTTAAAATATTTGGGTATTGTTTACCGTTTTCGAGTCAGTAGAGAATAACTTAAATCATACCCGGTTTCTCATGATTTTTACTATACTAACCAACTTTTTTCCAAATTTTGGATCTAAGATAACTAATTGCTGAAAATCGCTCAATTTTAACAAACTCGAAAAAACATATTATGATATGCTATTTTACCAATTTTTATTTTCTTGTTATTGCAAATTTATTAAATAATTTTAATATTTCAAAATAGAATGTAAAATTTAAAAATCGTGATAAATAAGTAAAAGTTGGTAGAATAACGGATGTGTTTAATTTTTAAAGCAAGATTATACAGGGTGTTGTAAAAATATTGGTCCAAAGTTAGCTCTGATAATATTTCTCATTGTAAACAATAACAGTTGGTAGTTAGACTCATATTTGTAAAAACGTTTTGTTTATAATGATTAATATTATACGTTTGCAAAATTTGAACCAATTTTTTGATTGCTTTCTAGGAGCGTTTTTATTGTTAAATTATTTACCTCTACTTTTCGAAAACTGTTGGTTTTTTAAATTCTTGTTCATTAAGACTTTTTTGTTTATCATGATGAGAATCTTGCGTTACTAAAGTACGCCTAGTAAACTTTGTTGATGTAATATAATACGAAAACCTTATTTTTTGAAACCCAAAAGCTAATGGTCGTATTCGTAAATGTTTATTATGTTTGTAATATATTTTTGGTTATGACAGTCAGCTAGTAATTTGTGATAGATAATAACACTACAACACAGTTTATTTAAAAATTAAAGTTGTTTTTATAAGTATCTATGTCAAGTTTAAGTAATAATTATTATATTACATAGAATTGTTATACGAGGAATTATTATACGCCAATTATGATATTTATTTATTATGTAAAATTTTTATAATGTAAATGTAGTTCTAGAATTTAGTGATTTATTTTATTTTGCTAAAAAGCACAGTTTACACTAACTACACAAATTTTAAGGCCTATTTTATAGTAATATTAATTTTAAGAAATTAATACAATTTGCTCAAGACACGCGACTATGGAATGCAATCATTATAAATAATAATTAAAAATAATAATAAAATAAATTAAATGATCGAGAATACGATCACTATGAGCACGTTAAATGCTTCCAGTTTTTGTTAACACATTTCTACTGTTTCTGTTTTCTTGTTAATGGTCTTGTAACTAGGTAGATTAAAAAATTTTAGTTATAAAAAATTATAATTTTGAGATATGCAAAATGCACATAGTATTATCAGTGGTTTGATACGTGATACAGTAGGTCCCCATTTCACCTCTTTTAGAACTAATAAAAATTTGTTGAGATAGGATATTACCTAGAAATACCGGGTAAAGCATATAAAAGATTCAAAATAAAACTGATAGTGTTTTTGAAGTCGCTCTGCATAATTATGTAATTAAATAATGAAATGCAATGCAAATGCAGGTTTAATGTGGTAATTGCTCAAATTAAATTCAACTAACTACATTGTGAAATCTACTCGGAACTACGAACTAACTAAAATTTTTAATTTGTTTTCAATTTACATATTACAATTTGCCGTCGCTTTTACTGGAAAACTACGAATGGCTGTTGGATTACCTACCAGTCTTATAAAGGAAAATGTTAAATTATACCTGTATAATATAGTCAATATATCAAGAGATTTGACAAATACAGTATAATTTGAAAATAAATTAAAAAATTTAAAATTGAGAAAAAAATTTTTATTATTATTTCAATTTATTTTCACATTATGTTGTATTTCCCATATTATGAAATATTTGTAGCTCTTTTTCGAAATCTTTCGAAGCATGGTAATCAGCTATTGTTTCTATTTTTTCCCTTTCTTTCTTCATTTATTAAAAATTAAATTTTTATTATTTCTATTTGTTTCGCTGTGATGTCGCAAAAAGCGTTCATAATTAAATAAAACTAAAAACTATCGTGTATACCTTCTACTAAAAATGTAATTTAAAAAAATGTGTAAAAAGTTTAGACGATTGCTTTTTAGTTTTATTTAATTAAATTTTTATTTTTCAAAAATTTTAAAAATACATAAATTATCTCTTTTATTGTATAAAATAAAAAACATTAAATTAAAATTTCAAAATTAAAAGCTAAGTAGAGAGTAAAATTTACGTATTTCTCGTAAGGTTTGTTTATTGATTACTTAGTTTATTAATTTTTATTTTTATTTAATATTTTTTATGTAACGTTGTGAACAAATTAATTTAAAAGATGTATTTTTTTCTGTTTTTGTTTTGCTTCCTGCACTTATTAAAATAAAATTTAAACAAATAAAATTATATTACGAATTTTTAAAAGATGGCAATTGAAACATCTTAAATAACTAATGTAAGATTTCGCTATGATTAAGGTTATTAGGATGTTTCAATTTAATTTTACTGTTGATTACATTTTTAAAAGTAATTTAAAAGCAAATATCAAGTTTTGCATATTTTTAGATGCGGATGAAAAAGTATTTATATTGCATTTGATTTGTATTTCATTATCTATCTTGCAAACCATTAATTCCAATTTACTACGTTTCTTCAGAATATAGCTTTATTTGAGAGTAAATGGGTATTTATATTTAACTTTTGCATTAAAGGATATTTCAGAACGGTTCTGTTGGATTTGAGATATCTCTCTGCGTAGTCGTGATGTAAACTTTCTGATTAAGCGGCTTAGTTTAGAATATTTTATTTATTTTACATAATAATAAAATTTGTAAAAATATCTTTTGAATAAATTGTTATCTACCTAGTTACTGCATTGCTTGTTAAAATACCTAAATTATATTTAACCCATTAAATCTATATAGTATCCTAATTAACCTATATTAAATGTCTTCCAACTTTTTACAAAATTTTTTATACGTTATCTATAACTCCATATTATTTTTATTAATGAAAAAATAATTAAAAATTGTCATGTAGGTAATAATTAAGTATACCATACAAATATATTTAGCTAAATGTTAAATTATTTTATACGTGCTAATAGTTATCTTATAATTAATATAACATTGTTACTATGTAAGTATATTTGAAGTAATGTAGAAAACAATAAAACTATAAACTAAATAAAATATAATCAAGAGTCGAAGTACACGTATAGCACTGCCTTCATGTGTTTCAGCACATTACCGCTTGGAACACCTATTGACTATTTAATACAATAATAATTAATCATTTATCTGTTAAAATTTTAATGTACCAGAGAGAAGCATTTACAATAAAAATAAGCAAGATAATTGTTATTGTTAATTTAATTTCAAATTTTATTGCGCACACATTATTTCCTGTACCTAATGGTTATTCGTTATTATAATGACCTCCTAGTGTTTCAAGTCACTTACTCATCGACTTGAAGTAAGTCATTCTCTCTCAACCTCTCAATTTTTTAGGTTGGTAATTTAAAATGAACCAATCGGAAGCACGTTACGGAAAAAATTGACAGAAAAGCCAAACATGCTACGCCAAACGTGATCATAAAATCATATCCGTCATTAAGATCAACTTCTTTTAAATAGAAAAAAATTATTAGATAAAAAAAAGATTATCGGATACCAACTGAAAAATTGTCTGTATTAGGAAATTGGAAACAATAATTTATTTTAGTATGGAAGCTATATATCTCTTTATTTCGTAAATGAAAATAATTACGATACGTATTTTTCGTAAATTTCGTTTCCTAATTTCGTTTGGACAATTAAAATTGTTGAAATATAGACCTCATACTCAACAATATTTCTAATTATTTTAATAAAGGTCAACAATAATTTAATATTTAAAATAATAATTTAAATTAAATTAAATAATTTTTCCTATAAGAAATATGAAAACGAATTTTAAATCTGAATGTTTGAATAAGATACAAAGTTTAAAATTAAAATGTTAGGTTCAATAATAAAAGTTGGAAATATCAAAAATAGGATAAAATTCAAAAATTTAGAATTAAAACAATAATAAAAATTGGAAAGTGTAAAATAAAATACTTTGAATTCAGCAAATCACAAGGTTACCATCAAAATATGGAATTTAAAAAATTTAAAAAGTGGAAATTTATGGAAAATGCTTGAATTTATTGGTTTCAAACGGGTTAAAATAAAATATGGATACCAAAGAGGAGAGAAAAAATGTAAATTTAAAAAATTTATTTTAGGAAAAAAGTTTAAATTTTAGTATTATCAATGATGAAAATAGTAAGAGCATTAATTGGGCCACCCTCTAAATTCAAAAAATCTAAAATAAAAATAACTTTATGGAAACATACACAATGCAAATAGATAAATAATGAGTGGCAATTATACAAACTGGTCCACATGCTTGGAAAAACGTTGATTTGTATCATTTATTTTCAATTTTGATAGATAAAGATTTTATTAAATTGGGTGAAATTTGCATGTTATGATTAGTGTGATTTATGGTCAGATTTGAAATGATTAGAGATTATTTGTAAACGTGATACTGATGGTTGGTTTGATAATGAACGATAGTTAATTTTTAAATAATTTAATTAGAATTTTTGGGAACTGTCAGGGAATTACACCCAAGAATTGAGCCTCGACACCTACACTATTGGAAAGAGAACAATTTTCTGTGTATAATAAAAAAAGAAATTTTGCGGATTATCCATTAGTTTTCGAGAAAACGGCTTTTGAAAATCAAAATTTTTCATGCATTTTTGATAGGGAAATCATTAACATAAAAGTTCTATTGACGGTGCGTGCGTTCTGATATAGTCTTAGTGTTGGCAGTCAGACGCGATTGTGACATTGTCGGATGTACATCGGGTGTATTACGCAACATTATGCAATTATTTAAAAAATAAACGCAGAACTCGTTTTTAGGTTAGAATCTCGAGTGCCTTGGTTGCGTTCGTCAAAACGGCGCGTAGCGCCCGGAGCGGAGGAACAGTGAGCAGCGTGCATTTGCCGTTGAGGCGTACTTTTTGAATGGACGATCTGTGATCGCAACTCAGCGTGCCTTTCGAAATCGCTCCCCGGATTTGGCTCCTTGCGATTTGTTTTTGTGGGGATATTTAAAATTCCGGGTTTATGTCAACCGTCCAAGAACATTAGAAGATCTCAAAGCCAATATTCGGGCTGAAATTGCCAACATACCAGTTAACATGCTGGACATTCGAAAAGTACGCCTCAACGGCAAATGCACGCTGCTCGCTGTTCCAACGCATCGTGGCGATTGACCGGATGGGGAACAAAACTTTAGATGTACGTCTATCGAATAAGAGCAGTCTCCGCCCACTACGATCTTTACAGTCTAAATGGCGCGCATTTCAAAAAAGGAAGTTATGATGCCGCACCCTGTATTTATTGTTATTATTATTTTATGTTATTATAATTTCTTTAAGTTTTTTTTTAACTTAAATAAAAAATTTTTTTTTAAATACAAATTTAATCTTCAGCAACGTTTTAAATTGTGTCTATTTATGATGCCGCACCCTGTATAACAAAAAAAGAATTTCTATTAATTTAAAAAAAATACTGTGCTCTATATTATATTCATATATAGATAAGAAATTCAATCAAGTTGATAAATGTTTCGTTTAAAAATAATAAAATGTTTAAAAAAATAAAAAAAACCTAAATTTTGTAGGGGGAGGTTAGTTAAAGTTAATTTTTCGAGTTAAGTGTCCGAGAGTCTATATTGTTGAGAGAAGAAGAAAAAATTATTTGTTCCCTTTTAAATAGAATAGTGCTTTTATTGTTAATTTTTGTTTTTGGAATTTTTTTACAGTCAAAGGTTTTCAAAATTTTCAATTTTATTTTGAAACGAAACATTGAGGTAATTTTTCAACTATAGATGCATATATAGATTACTGAATTTGTATTTGACCGGGAACAGGAACATTCTCCTGATCTTTACACACATCCTGTCCAAAAAGTACGTCGCTACTTATAAACGTTCGGGAGATATGATAACACAAACATTTATATAGACGAACAATTAGCTAACAATTGCCCGGCGAACAATTGTCCGGCGATCAAATGTCCTATGCGAACAATTATCCGGCGAATAAAAGTTCTGTGCGAACAATTGTCCGGCGAATAATGTCCGGCGAACAATTTGCGGCGAACAATTGTCCTAGAATCAATCTATATGCCGTTCTCCTTTTAGTGCCATGATTATGGTGATTATATAGCACCGAAACGTCGGCTGACAAGTTATCGTAGTTTTCTTTGCCTTTCCTATATCCTGAGATTAAGTATTTTGATTATCAACGGTCGGATGAGATTTTTCTTCGTATTATAAAATTTGTAAAAATTAGTATATGTGGACAGTTCTTGATTGTTTGAAACTTTTGGGGGACCTCATAGTTTCAAGAGAAGTCGGTCAGAAATTTTTGTAGTAGATTTTTTAAAAATTTAGTGAAAATAGTAAATAAATGTTGATAATTTGGTTTTATTTAGTTAAAATTTTTTGAAACACGATTTTTAATAAATTAATGAAGATATCACAGCAATACATAGTTTTCACAAAGAAGGAGCACAGCAAAGGTCACATTGATTGATGATGAAATTTTACCACGATTTTCCCCACTATATCCTACGGAAGGATATTATAATTATATTTAACTTGAAACCCTCTGTAATCTACTCCTTGTAATTCTTATCCTTATTATTATAATCTACGCCTTCTTCGATTAGTACATTAGGATTTGTAGTTCATTTCTTCTTCTCAAGCTAAAACCAAGTTATTTAGATACTGGTGGTCAGTTGATGATTTATAGGGGAGGTTATGATGATGGAGCATCGGAACCTCGGTCATTAGGGAGGCCCCTAATGACCCCCCTGGGCGTCAACCCAGGGGAACCACCAGCTTTGCATGCCTTCCGAAGCACTAAGACGGTCATATTATGAAATCATCTTATAAATTTTTATAACATGCTGATGATCTAGCTGTGATATTGCAGTGCAATTAGGACCTACCTTCTTAAGAAGAATATCTGTCTGTATGGAATATAATTATTATGGAAATACTGGTATTGCTACAACTTGAGGCACTGATTTCTGTTTTCATTAATTTTGAGCTTATTTGCAGAAAACAAAGTTTTTTATATTATAAAACTTGTTATCTGTCTTTCAAAAAACAATAGTATTATTTGCATAAAGACATAAAAGCGTTCACAAAGTCAATCCTAATCAAAATCATTATGAATTAGCAGAACATTTGAATTTTTAAATGATTTTGAAAAAGTGGCTTGAATCACAGACTTCCAAAATTCTATCTTCAAACTAAACAGAATATAGTTTGTTGATCAGCAAACTGAATGATTGATTAAGATGTAGCTATTAGATGGGATTAGGGCAATAAAGGCTTATTTAAAAGGATTTCATGAAGCTTCAAAGAAAATAACTTAAAAAAGAATTTATTAGTTTTGGTATCAATAATTCGCAGAATGTTTATAAATTAAACATTGATTGTGTCAACCTTTAGACAATACGATATTATATTTCTTCGTGATAAGAAATAAATCAATTGAAAATCGTGTTACCTTCAGGTACAAAGACCGAAATGATACATATTAGTATTTTTCTAATCAAACTTTTGCACACGACGTAAATTTATTGTCGACGTGGCCCAAACTGTAGTTTTCCATTTGGACCTTTGGACCTTGCATTTTTTTTAATTATTTTGCACACGAAAAGCAGTTAAAAGTTTCATATAAATAGGAGCTAATTTTCAATAAAAGTCATGTCGATTTAGTTTGTCAACTTACAAAGTTAACTTTAAATTACGAATTTTAGTTTAGTGTAGATGATTAGTATCGTAAAATTTTACCATTATCAATAAGCAATAAAGCTCGGAAAATTGTACTTATATAAGTAAAGAGTGGATGATCATTTATTTCGAAGAATTACCGAAATTATATGGAAATTATCGACAGCCATCTTACAAGTAAGTTTTCATTTTTAGTTTTGTTTAAAATACAAAATTCTTATACAGGCCTAAAAATTTTATTGTATTTTCCTGATTAGTTGAGTACATTGCAAATAATAGTTAAGGGATCTGGAGGAATTGTCTATTTAAATCTAACATTTACAAATGATCATTTTTATTAGGCTTCAAAATTTAATTATTATTTTAAAAAGCAAAAAAGCTTTAGATATTTTTGCAGAATATAAATAATTGAATTGTTATTAATAAGAAAACTGTTTTTCTGATACATAACAATTAGTTATTGTTAATTATTTTTAAATATATTTAAGTTTTCGAATTTATTAAATTCACCTAATATTTAATCAACAATTTATTCTGTACTGAAGAACTTACAACCCCAATTATGTAAAACGTTATAAGTTAATAAATTGAAAGTTTTGAAAATTGCGACATTATATTTATTTTAAGTAAAAGAAATTATTATTGTTTTTCAGGATACTGTCTGAAGTGCTTCGTCTATACCCATCATCAAATTTTTAAATTCCAAAGTAAAGTTATAAAACAGAATAATTAAAAGTGGACTCGTTCAAAGATGGTGGCAGCAAACATGAATATATAAAAACTTTCTTGTGAACGGGGCCCCGTACAACATGGTGCATTTCTTCCGTCACCAATTTTCCGTTGCCACTTTGTCGTCGTCTTTCCGCCGTCAGATATTTTGCCGTCGACTATTTCGCCGTCGAATGTTTTGCCGTCGACCATTTTGCCGCCGGAAATTTCATTATTGATTTTTTATCTCAACTTGAGCATCTATAAGACTTGTTTCTAGAAGCATGTGTACAATATAATATATTATGTAAGTATTACTACATTGCAATAGTACAATTAAATATCAACACATTAATTAAATAATAAAATTCGGATTTTTATTTTATTAAAATTCGAAAGTTTATTTGTGATGTACAATCGAAAATTAAAAGCTCTTTTAAAGCATTTTACCTTTTTCATTTATGATTCTTTATATTATATTTATTGCCGAAGTAAAGCTTAACATTTATTTCTTACATTGGATATTTTTTATTAAAAAAATAAGTAACTAATAAAATTAATCAAACCGTAAAATTATAGAAGGATGTTTAAACTTTGTCAATTTTTTTGTACAGATTAATGTAAAATTACTCATTTTTAATCTGTCAAGTTAATATAAAAATTATACATAAATAAATAACTAGATTACAATTACGCAGTTTTAATTAACTATATGTATTGTGATGACCCGTCTCTCTCAAATTGTAAAAAATTGTAAAATAAATAGAACCATTAAAATAAAAACTTAAATCTTCTCCGGGCCACCCATTTCTTATTTAACATGAGACTCTTCTTGAATTAAATCAACACTTAAAAAAATCAAACACTTTTATTTAAAACTTAAATTCAAAAAAAACTTGAATTAACTTAACTTAAAACTTAAATACAATTTGAACGGATAAGCATACGTCCGCTCGCTTGGCTGTCGGCCATCAAAAAGCATACATGCACATTTTTCTATTTACAATCTTAGCAATAAATAATACCAACTTAAAATTATTAAGATTTAACAGAACTAAACAAAACGTTAAAATAATAAATTTTAACAGTAAAGTAAAGAAATACAATACGTAGAAAAATCGTTACTATAAAAACCAAAAACACATTAATTATCACTTGACAGGATTAAAAATATTTAAAAATGAAATATTTCCGTAAAAGGATTAAACATTAAAAAAAATAATGAGTAATACGATATAAGGCCTTATTTCACGGTTCTTGCCGATCGTCAGTCGTACCTAACTCTAAATTAATTGAAAAATATAAAAACCAAGAAAATATTTAATAAATATTTTCTTTGTTTAAATAAATAAATATTTTCTTGTTTAAATAGTTTAAATATTTTCTTGGTTTTTATATTTTTCAATTAATTTTTCTAAAGTTGGGTTAGAGTGTATATAATACCAGCTCAATATCGACAAATATAACTAGAAATCGTCGACCCGGGATTATACTGTCGTACAACACAAAATCAAAAAAAATGAGTTAAGATAGCTATCTTGTTTCATTTTTTTTACTCTATCGATTTGAATTTTCAAAATGACCCTAAGTTGTATAGTTTCCGAGATATTGGGTATCAATTTTGTCGTATACGCCACAAAATGCGGTAGCCTCATTATTATACTGGCGCAAACGCCAAATTTTTGGATATACGACATAAAATCAGTGTAAAATTGTGTAATAAAATTATGCTCAATTATTTTGTCGTATGTGTACATCACATTGTTATTGTGTCGTATGTGTTCATATTTGGTGAATACGGTTCCATTCTGTCAAGTTAAAATTATTAAATATTACCAAGATGATCGTTTTTCAATCAATTTTAAGACGTCAGGAGCCCAAATAAATTTTATGGCTTCATTGTAAAGGAGATCTTCCATTAATTTATATAAAAATAATTTTCAAGGTGAATTTAAAAATATTAAATAGAAAAAAATACCTGTGGGAAAAGAAGGGATATTATAAGTCTCTATATTTTTATACCTAAAATTGATTGAATATTATAACAGTTTATTAAAATAACTAATATGGAAGATAGTGGAAGCACATAATTTTAGTTTATTACCTATATTTTTTTTAATCAAAATCAAAAATTTTTATTTCCAAAAATTTAAAATTTGTTATTTTTTGTTAATATAATAAAGAATATAATTTGTTTATTTAATTAATTTCATTATTTTTAAGTTTTCTCTATTAATTAGGCATTTTATTGAATATGATTTTGTCGTATGTGCTATGAAGGTGCTATGCATGATTAAAATCTCATTAAAAATGGCGTATACGACAAGATACTTTTAAACAAAGGCCCCTTAAAATCCAAAATTTATTTATAACAAGCTCTATATCTTAGTACCAAAAAAACCGCAATGAAATGAACTATAAGTGACCAGAAAATCGAAACTAGTTTTTCAAGCCAATTTTTTTTTATTGCGTTTCAATCTTTAACATCGATTTCCCAAAACTCGATTTTTCGGATATACGACAAAATAATATCGGGTCGACGATAATGTTATTTTGTCCAACTTAACAATTTTCGTCATCCTAAACCTTAATATTTGCTTATAAATCAAAGTAGTGACGAATACTTGTCCCATGACGGTCACTGGGTGTTTTACCTTATTTTAAATATCCTTAGTTATAACCTGTGTCAAAAGTGGTAATTAATGTCTCTTTTTTACTTTTAAAATTCTAATTAAAAAAAATTCTATTGCTTTAACGTTTCATTTAGTTTTTTTTAATATGATATTTACAAGTTTATACTAAAATACCACAAATTTTACATAAAATTTCGTATTTTTAAGTTCTTTTCTATTATTTACTTATTATATTATACAATCTAATACTATAGTATAAGTAGGTACATATAATATGTAAGTATAAGGTATATATATATAATAGACTGTATTTTATTACACATATTATAATTATTGCCTTGAAATGCAATACAATGAAATGGTATTTTATATTTTGATAATTTATTTCAATCGATTGGTATTTTATACTCATAACAACCATATCAGTGATGATTATATGATATGATTACTGGTTGAGTCAAACACATTTCTAAACTGGATCTTACCTTGACGTGA
Source organism: Cantharis rufa (assembly GCA_947369205.1). Classification (NCBI taxonomy): domain Eukaryota; kingdom Metazoa; phylum Arthropoda; class Insecta; order Coleoptera; family Cantharidae; genus Cantharis; species Cantharis rufa. The sequence goes on along the minus strand of OX376309.1, from coordinate 12,938,660 downwards.
AAATTGACGTACTTAAATTTAACCGTAAAAGTAAATTAACAAATAAAAATGTTTTAGTTCATCTAGAAGAATGAATTGCGAAGGCTTCATGAAAACTTCACATTGAGTCAAATTAATCCAGAAGGTGTATTCTTGAATCGTACAAAAAATAGCAAAAGCTACACCAGCATATTTACGTTAATGTGTTATTCATAGCAAAATATGTTCAAAAATAAATATTTTACGAAATACTTCATTAATCAGATCATAGTTTGAAATTTAATAATTTGCGAACTAATATGAAGTGAAACATTTTGCATGTAGAAGGAAATTATTTAAAACAATTTTTTATTGTTTTCTATTCGTTATACATTATTTTTCTTATTTAATAAGATGTCTTCTAGGCTGTTTAGGCAACAATTAATTATAATTAATTATTTCAAATTAATAATTAATTATAAATAAATATTAAAATTACTCATGCATCGTAAAAAACCAAAAGTCGCAAGGTGTTACTTATTGTAAAACTCCAATACAATAACCATCACAGCAATTTTCAAAAAAACAAGGTGGAACTCGCTTTTGCGACAGTTCTTAGGCTTCTATACATCTACTTTTTCGGTAGGTTAAATTATTTGGGCTTTATTTTATTCCAATTTTTAATGCCTTAATCTTTTAATTAGGTAGATTTTTTTACTATATAAGGAAAACGCTAACGGAAGAAAATTGAATGTTTTTTTTCAACACAAAAACACAAATATATTGAGCAGCAGGTAAAAAGTTCACAGATACAAAATGGACCAATACAAATTTGCCAAAGAAATTGAAGCAGAAATGAGATTGTTAATAAAAATGACAAAAACAGAAAATTGGCCCAGAAGCTGCTATTTAACCCTTATGTTAATACCCAAATTTACCGACGTTGTTTAGCACCCGGGGTACCCGGGTACCCATTTATAGTAATATTCAAATTTTTAATATTTCAGTAAAGGGAAGTGTCTTAAAATATTATTTTATATTAATTATACATTGTTATTGAGTATCTAAAAAACTTTGAGAAGAAAAAATGCTGTATAAATGTGCTATAAACTTACTATAAAAAGACGACGAAAAACGCGTAGAAATTCCGTTGTGGGTACCCGGGTACCCGGGTGCGAATGCAGCGATGGCTGAACTTTAAACTAATTTAAAATAGAAATTCCGTTGTGGGTACCCGGGTACCCGGGTGCGAATGCAGCGATGGCTGAACTTTAAACTAATTTAAAAAAATATATAATAATAATAATAATAAGTTGAATTCATGTTTTGCTTGATTTTGAGCTAAATAACGACGATCCGGGAGCTCAAAATAAAAATTTAATTTTTTTTCAGTTATTTTCATGCAAATACAACACGGAGGGTACCCGGGTACCCGGGTATTAACATAAGGGTTAAGAGAGCTCACGCTCAAATCGTTTAAAGAAACGATGAAGAACTATCGCGAACATCCTATGCGCCAGGTGGAATTGAAGCGTGCCGAGGCATTTAAAAGAAAAGATGCAAGCAAACGTAAGGCGGAAGAGGAATTGTCCGCAAACAGGGCAAAAAAATTTAAGCAAGAAGAAGCTGAAGAAGTAAGAGAAATATTAGATATATTAAAAAAACAAATCGATGACGACAAGACGATTTAAGTGTTGTTATTTTTTATTTAATAAACAATAAAGGATAAAAAATTAAATATTTTTGTATTTAAATTTATGGCTTATTCCAGCCATTAAAGCCACATATAGCTGGAACATTTTTCTTACTTAAGATCGTGCTTTGATACTACTTATTTTTGTGATTTCATGTGTATATTAGAATAAGCTTGTTTTTTGCTTTTCAGTTGATATTTTTTGTTTGTAATTTTTTTGGTTTTTAGTTGATTTTTTTACGCAGTCGGGTTTTTTTGTTTTTTTTTTAAATGATTAAATATAATTGTTTAGATTCATATACTAATTTATCGTTATTGCATAATAAGATTTAAAAAATAAAAGTGATTACGTGAATCACTACACGTTGTTTAATTTAAATCAATTCTTGCCCAAAGTGGTTCATGATGAGAAGAAATCGATGTGTACACTCCAGCAGATAATATGTCAAAGTTCGAAAATATTGCGTCGATTTGCGTGCCATTCCGAGTTGTTGGTATTGGTGGCGACCGAATTTGGAGACCTAGTTCACGAAGTGAATGTTGCAGGATATTACTTTTTGTTGTGTTAAAGTTCTCATTAAAATCGCCAGCAACGAAGGTGCGTGACACGTATGAGCGGGACATAACTTTTTTGATTAAGGATATCATCACGTTCGAATTACAGCCTGGTGACTTGTAGACCACAATTATGCGAAAGTTCCCAAAAGTAATGGAAGACATACTGCAGGAACCTTGTGTGTCGTATTGAATTTCGGAATTTGCATCTGTTATATGTTCGTGGACTAAAGGACAACAATATACTCGAACCCCAGTCGCTCGGCGCATGTTTTCGTTGTCCACTGATGCGGCAAGGAGATGACTACCTATTGGGAAATCGTCACTTGTAAGCGTCCATGTTTCTGCCATAAGGATAATATCGGAATTTTTGTAAACCTCGTCCGATTTATAGAGATCATAATGCGCATGAAGCGATTGCACATTATGAAAAACTATCTGTATTTTATCATCGGTCCGAATTCGTAAATGATCATATACAGGAATTAGCTTCATCTCCTGATGTCGTTTAAATTCAAGGGATATCGGATCAGTCTCTTTTGGTGTACTGGTTTTCTTAATTTGGCCAATAAGGAATAATCCAGTGGCCTTTGTTGCTCGTGAACACGCAACATATAAAAGGTCACGCTTAATTCCTGGACTAAAGTGGACAACAACGAGCTCGTACGTAGACCCTTGCGCTTTATGTATTGTTTGAGCTTCGGCTGCATTAAGTGGAAATTGAATTCTTGTTATCTTTGATGTTGAATTTGACCGTGGTTGAATGACAACAGTGCATGGTGAGATCGGAGTCCATTCCGAATCAATTTGAAGTTGCCGAATAAGTTCAATATTGCGAGAACGAAGTTTCTCTCCACTTCTAGAATTTTCAAACTTAACCCACAGACGAAGAGGTTTTTGCACAGATGAATCTAAATTACTTATGCCAAAATCAATTCTTTTGAGAATGCATCCCACGCCATTGACCAAACCATCACTTGTGTCTACATTTATTGTCATTATGTAACGACCACCTTCTTTAAGCATAAGACTTGTATGAAGTCCCTGTGTTTTTGATAGAGGCGCAGATGTCACCCACTTAAAAAGTGCAGCTTTGGATGCCTCGCTCGTGTAGCCGGATGGTGAATCTTTGGCTATTGAATACGCTTGAACTCCTGGTAAAGCAGACAACGCAAATCTGTTGTATGCGTCGACTGCTTCATTTGTATAAAAGAGATGAATAGGGCGCTGCGTTATTACCTCTATAGGTACAGTTGAAAACTCGCGATCCTTGAAGAGTTGCAGATCGTCATCGGTCATTGTCCCTGATGCCATATTATTTAATGCCAGACCAAAAGCTGCATCATCACGTTGTCTCATGATTGTCGTCAATTCATGGACTGAAAACATATGCCATAGGAGTTTGTTGAAAAGCGCCGAAATAGCATTTGACATTGTACCAGCCATGAGAAATGTTGCTAAAACAGGGGGTAACTGTCTGAAGTCGCCAACGGCAATGACTGATATACCACCAAATGGCTTAGATCCGTCACAGAGGTCTCGCAGACGCCTGTCAATCATTTCGAGAATGTGTTGACCGACCATGCTAATTTCATCAATAATGAGAACACGAAGTTCGGAATACAGAGTGGCCATTGTATTCGAGACACTATCTGACAGTTTAGTAGCTTCCTTTTGATTAACAGGAAGTTGAAATGCATTGTGAATTGTTAAACCAAAAATGTTAAATGCCGCTAATCCTGTAGGAGCCGTCAAAAGAACAGAGGGTTTATCGGGGTTCGAATTGATGTCATTATTGAATACTCTAATCAATGCTTGGTAGAGAGTTCGTATAACATGAGATTTTCCTACACCAGCACCTCCTTTTAAGTATGTATAGATGGGGATATCGGGAGATCTCTTGAAGTGATCAAGCAGATGAGTGATGAAATCCCGTTGTTGTGTATTTAGGGAAGAAAATAATTTTTCAAACTCCTTATCTAAAACTCTGTTGGGGAGATTGAATTTTTCAGCAAATGGGCGGATCACGTCACCACAAAAATCAATATTATTGTCAAGAACGGGGTCCATCAGTTTAAATTCTTCCTGAATTTCTTCAGGTATCTCATTGATTTGGTCCTCGTCAAATTGCCGATCTTCAGTCAACGCACTTTCCATGGCCACATCCAGAATTCCTTCTTGAAAGGCATTAAACTCTCTATGATTAGCAGAAATTATTTCAATATTATCAGTGACTATTTTTTCACAATCCTGATTAATAATCTCAGTTTGCTCATCCCGCCAAGGTTTATACAGCATTACTTGTTCTCGAAAAAAGTTGTCACGATCTTTGTTCATGTTGTAACGGACATAGCGAATAATCTTAGGAAATGTTCGTTTCCAAAGATATCCTGGTTTTTCGTTCTTAAGAGCGAGGTATTTTTTAAATTTATCTGCCGTTTCGGCCTCTTCGCTTTCAGCGGTGTCATCATTTTGCGGTGGCATCCGTAAACCTGATCGTTTCAACGAAAAATCATACCAAGCGGAAAATTGAGCAAGGTTAAGGTTAGATAATATATCTGGACGAGATATATAACGTTGTAGAAGTCCATCGACAAAGACATCTTCAGAATCTACATTCAACTGTTGTAATGCAATGTTGGATTTCATCATTCTCGTTCGCTGATCGGGTGGACCTGTTGGGATAAAGATGCATGATTCTGTGCATCGGCTCATGGGAATCTGAAGCACATTGTATGCAGCTTCTTGAGCAGAAAGTTTGCTGTTCATGTGATGAGCCGCACCGAGAGCCTGAAGGCGTTGGGCTAAAGTTTTATTTCCATTTTGGACATCTTCAGAAACCTTACGCAAGAGGTCGCTAGTTCCACGATCGCTCTTGTTAATATAATCAATAATATAGCAGCAACAGGCATAAGCATCCAAGATGAATTGAATGTCCATATTGGATTTCTGCAGTCTCAAGATCTTCTCACTGTAGGGATTTATGTAGATCTCACATGGTCGTCGTTTAATGAAAATTTTAGATTTCTTCAAGGAGCTCCGAATGGCTAAAATGTATTGATCGCGTGTCATGGAGATCTCCTGTAGGAACCCTGCAAATGCCATATCTGATGGAAGTGGATTCTCAGTAGTTTCCAAATACTTACGAATCTTTTTGTAATCTTGTTCAAAATTAGTAATTTCCCGAGGCTGCTCATCAAATGGATGAAAAATATTAGTTTCGTCCATTGGGAAAAATGGAATTCCGAAACGACAATTAACTCCTTTGTGACGTCTTTTTTTACAAGTGTGAGTGTGTCGATGAGTTTGAAGATACAAAAGTTGGCGAATAGGATCTTCTTCAGGCCAGTCAGAAGAGCATGTTAAAACTTCATCAATAAAGCGGCAAACTTCTTCAATTGAAGATGAGTTGGACGCGTCGTAGGTTGGTGCACCGTCAAGCCACAGGATCATGTGTATATGAGGACTTCCTCGATGTTGGAACTCAATGCGATGATACGAATGTTTAATTAATCTGTTACCAAATGGGCCGTTCGGATTTTTCCAGGTCTTGAAAATAGCAGATGCGCGATGCTCAAAGTATCGAGCGCAAGTTACTGGATCGCGCTGAATAAGTTCTTCTTTTTCTTTTTTGGACATTTTTTCTACTTCGTCTTCGGAAATGAATATTTTGTCAAGTACTCGCTTAAGAATTGCAATCAGCTCATTCCATTTAAGCTCAGCGGCGCTAATGGTGACAAAGAGATGTGGTAAATTAAATTGACTAACCATCCTCCGTACCTTGAGACCTTCTTGATGCCAATGATGACATGAGTTTCGTACTCCTTGTAAAACTTTAAAAGCGTTATCGTCGTTAATTAACCCATCCAGAAAGTTAGAGTGGGTAACTTGCCCGGCAGTGACTTGAATTAACTCACCATTGTGTCTACGCTTACAAAGACACACCTTGCGATTGTCGGAGATTTTCTGAATTTCAAGAGACTTAGCCATAAACAACAAAAAATCAACACATTCAACAGCTCGACGATCACTATTACGAGCCATCGATTTTACAAATTCGGAACGGCTCAGTAACTTACCATTGCTATCGGAAGGTATCATTCGGTGTCCAGCAAATAGCTGAGGAAACGTGAGAAAATACGAATCGGGGTCGTAAAGAACAGATAGTGGTTGATTTCCTTGAGCTGGAGCCATTCGGATTCCTTCATCACTTGTTATCAGGGTTTCTCCTCTGCCTGGATTTACGTCGTCGCTTTCTTCTTCATTCTCATCTTCTCTTATAATATTTTGTGGATTCTCGCTTAAAGCTTCAATAATTTCCTGCTGACATTTCTCTGTCCAGTCGTTTGAGAGAGAGATTCCATATTCACGGTACAGTGGTGATTTAGCTAAAGTTTTAGCGGCCTCCATTACATAGCCTGGACGAATGTTTCCAGCTGTATAATTTTTTGGAACTTCAATCTGACGAGCTAGTCGAATATGAAGAACATCGTCTTGATTCGGTAGCCTGGGAAGTGATTGAACAGTATTGTCTATAGAAACTGGGACATTAATAATGCGCCCTTTTGTTTTCATCTGCCCATGCGTTCCATACACAGCCCAGATAGACTGGAACACATGTCGAGCTGAAACCAAACGGGCTTCCAAACGTGACAGATTCTTGACACTTTGTGGAATACAGGGAAACTGCAGATCATTGGAGAGGCAGAGACGCGGAATCTGATTTTGTTGGATAGAATTGTGACAAGTTGAACAAAATTCAACGAGGTCTGCTGTGGTTGGGATTATAATTACTGTGTCGATGAAGGCTTGCTGCTTTCCAGCTAAAAGGAGTTTGGATATGCTGTGAGTTTTAATGGAGTAGTGAAAAAAAAGTCCCCCACATGAATGACATACGTGAGTGCAGCCCTTACGAATTTCAGCTTCGAATCGATGAATTTCATCTTGCCACGTACCTTGCTCACGAATTCTACGAAGATTATGTTCGTGCATGCGCACGTCTTCATTAATTCGAGCCTGGCGATGGTTTTCGGTGTTGCGAACTTGCTCCTGTAAATGAAAGGAAGGATCTTGACGAGCTTGACGATGGTTTTCGGTGTCGCGAACTTGCTCCTGTGAACGAAACAAAGGATCTTGACGAGCTTGACGATGGTTTTCGGTGTTGCGAACTTGCTCCTGTAAATGAAACGAAGGATCTTGACGAGCTTGACGATGGTTTTCGGTGTCGCGAACTTGCTCCTGTGAACGAAACAAAGGATCTTGACGAGCTTGACGATGGTTTTCGGTGTTGCGAACTTGCTCCTGTAAATGAAACGAAGGATCTTGACGAGCTTGACGATGGTTTTCGGTGTCGCGAACTTGCTCCCGTAAACGAAACGAAGAGTCTTGTCTAAGAGTTTGTTTCCTGATAGCGTCCAGCTGTCGTCGGCGGGCAGCAGCTGCTTTTCGCTCTTCAGGTGTCAACTGCTTTCTAGGCATTACAAAATTGTGTGGTTTTATCTACTTCAAATTATACAAAGCTTGAAGATTTTATATACTGCTTGTATTATAAACCTTCTCCTATAAACCCCATACACCTTTATCTGTTGATCTGTTGATACGCTGATCCGCCGACACGCTGATGCATTGATACACTGATCCGTTGATACACTGACCCGTTGATACACTGATCTGTCGATACGAAACAGTTAAAATATTGTATACCCAAAAGCTTTCCAATAAAAATAATAACGTATGAAAAATTATTTTTTCACTTTGAATCGGTATTTTCATGTTACTTTCCTATGTTCGGTTAATCTGGGCTTTATTTTATTCCAATTTTTAATGCGTTAATCTTTTAATTAGGTAGATTTTTTTACTATATAAGGAAAACGCTAACATTTTAATATTTTTTTTTTATTTCGACCTTTATAGGTAAATATTTGCAATTTACAAACCACAAATAAAACACAATTCATAATGAAATATTAAAATACCCGAAACACGTACCGAATACCGTATTAGAAACACGTAAAATACCTACTCTAAAAATACAAAATAAGAATATCGGATTAAAAAATATATATGTAAATAATCTGAATAATTAATACCAATCTAAAAATATTCTATATGAAGTAAAATTGTTTTAAGAGCGTGCGTTCTGATTGGTTTTGAATTATGCGGACAGACGGACAGACGGACAGACGGACACGGAGCTAGATCATAAGGCTTCTTCCTATACGTTGTATAGAAGCCTAAAAAGCAATTTTCAATAATTAAATGTTTTAATTAAAAATGAATATAATATGGCACTTATGATATTAGACCAATTAAATTGTCATTTAAATTTAATTGCGAAGTAGGAATTATTTTCAAGTATTCCAAAATGCATTTGGTCAACTTCAAAATTTCTCTTCTTGATCTGAAATATTTTTTCAAAATTGCAACGTTTAAATTTTCAAGATGATAATTACTTTAAATATAATATACAGTTTCCTAATGTAGTACGTTTTAATAAAAAGTGGGAGGGCTGTTAGTTATAGAATGGTTATAGTCTTATAGTACATCAATTCTTAAAAGTGAAACGGTTGGCAGCACTGTTTGTTTATAATATAATTACTATAAATACAAACACAATCAAAGCCATTTTTTATTAGTTTTAATCTCGGGTTCGGCGCTTAACATCTAAAATCAAATCAAAAATTTCTTTAATTTTTAATTATAATATTGTTATTAACTGCTTGTTTATTTTTTTTTTAAATAATAATTTTAATAATAACACTTAATTTTATTTTGTTATTATTTTAAAAGTGTTTGCAGAAATTTTGTTAATTGTCAAATTTTTGATTCGGTGATTTAAATAAAAATAGTTTTTATTTTTATAGTTTATAGTTTTTAAATAGTTTTATTTTTAAAATAGAATTTGTTCATTAAGGATTTTGTCCTTTGATCAGAACCCAATTTCAATAAAAGAGAGAAAAAGTTGTAAGTAATTTTATTCTATCTTATTTTAACTAGAACGAACTTGATTTTTTCTGAAATTTTTATAATACAATATGCGCTGTGTACAAAATTTAAATGATAAGTTTGACTTTTATTGACAAGGGTGGATGCAAGCAAAGTTCATTAAATATGTATTTACTATGAAAAACAGCATAATTAATTGTATTAAATTTTTGAAAAGATATGAGAGGCGGGGGGGATGATTATTTCCCCATTACTCAAATTTTGAATTGTCGACTATAAATCGACTAAATTAATTAATTTTCTCAACAAATAATTACCATATTGAGTTTTAGATTTGTTTAATAATTCGTGGCGACAAAAAATTAGATCATATACGGTAATAAATTACGTTTATAAAATTTTATTCAAATTAAATATAATTTTCTACTTCCTAAAATAACGCCAGCTACTACTAAGCAATTTGATGATTTGTAAACCTTTGTGAAGTTGGCCCCCATCTTTATCATTTTGATATAATAAATATTTGAATCGTTGGTCTTGAAAGATCACCCGGTTTCAACCTTGGTCGCTTCTGGTTTAAAAAAAAATTATTACATATTCGAAAAATTTTTTATTTTGATTTTTGAAAAGAAAAATGTTTGATATTTTGGAGATTGACGTTGGTCCGATAAACCGAACTCAATTGGCCATTCTGAACTCCATAGTTTTAGTCTCTTTCGGGGACCGCTTCCCAACTGGATATGAGTCCTATATACTTATTCACCTGCTTGGCATTACCAGGTACAATTAACTAATTGTTTTGTTGATTTTTATTTTGGGATTTATTTAAATCTAGCCTTGTTGACAGCTTTACAATGTAATCTATTGAAAGCTTAATAAATTAACCAACTTTCAAGCAACGAAAACATCCGGAGAAAAAAATTAGTGGTTTGCAATTTTTTATTTCAGAACGTAAAAAACTTTTCTTATCCAACTGCAGTTTGTGCATTTAAATAAAAATGCATTTTTTCACAATTTAAAACTATTCACTGGCTACATCACTGGAGAGAAAATTTTACTAACCTGAGTTGCTGTTGAGTAGACTGTAGTAGAATAGCAATGAAAAATTTTTGTTAGTTATATCTTTGCAGATGAGAACGGTATTCGTCAAATTACCTTTATCGCTGTACTCCTTTTGCCTTATTCCTAGAAGCCAGGATAGCTTCTTCATTGTTCCTTCCAATAAACTGAAGTCACTCACAAACCCGTGCACTTTCACGTTTTTTTTTCACTCGAGTATTAAAACACAATTATTCTCGATTATTAAGAGAGCTTCCATCAATTCTCTTCACGATAATTCGAACTCAACGGTCACGCATCAATGCTGTCTGAACTAAAATGAAAAAATTAGTTAATCCATGTTTTAATTAAAAATTTTGTAAACGAAGATGAAATGGTGTATTCGTTATGCAAAATAAACGCTAATGGATTTCAAGTCCATCTCCTTAACCGCTCAGACACCACAGCTCTTATTAATTAATTTTTGCTCGATTTATATAGCAGTAAATTTTGTAAAACCGTAGAAACACTATTGAAAAACAGTTTTTTACTTTTTACCTGCACATAAAAAAAGAGAGCAAATCATAAATACTTACCGAAAAAGGTTGCAAAGTGAACATTTTTCCGAATTTTCTCCATACGATCACTTTAGAGGCCTTACAAACGAATGACTGATATGAGTCCAACGGGGCCCCGCGTCATAATTCGTATATCACTTTTTTTTGTTTCCTGTTTGCAATTTTTATCGATTTTTGTATACAAAGTTTCCTACTCTGGACCGGCAGTCGTGCATTTTTGTAATCTTCATTTTCAAATTAACAAAATAAAATATAATTTAAACTGGTAAAAATCGTACAGGTAATTTGTCATTTTTACACAATTATTTTTTTTAGATTGCTATACCTGAAACGCAAAAATTAAATATTTAAGTATTTACACCAATATGAAATTAAAAATCTCACTTTATTATTGATAATATCACAATATAAACTAAAGTTTCATAATCACCGACTTAAAAGTTCCATAAAACAGGCAACTTTTAAAAAAATGTTTTCTTTTTCATATACTTTCTATAATTTAAAAGCTACGCTTCTTTGACAGATCGAAACTTGACAGAAATGGAAATCGACAGAGGTCGCAATCTCTATCTCTATATATATAAATGAAAGTCGTATTTCTTTGTGAGGGCTAATCTCCAAAACCACTGGATCAAATTTAACCAAAATTTTTGTGTGTGTTCTGTGGGCAGTGAGGAGTGTTTTTATAACATCAAAAGTAAAAAAAAATAAAGGGAGAAGAGGAATTCGCATAAACAAAAATTCCGTTGTCGACAGATAGATAGAATAGAAAGTAGAAAATTTTTTGTACCAATCTACAATTTGTTTTGCGCGAACAGTTATTCAAAATTATTCATCACAACAAATTATTTACAAAATCTAAAATTCAATTTCCAAAAATAATAATTAAAATAGTTTTTTTACAAAATAAAAAAATCAGATACCCGAAAAAAAAACAAAAAGAATCAAAATTCACAACTCCAAAAGTCAATATTCAAAAAAATAGATTTTGTAACACCACACTATATTTCAAATATTGAAGGGATTAATCCTGACAGCTGATCTAAGTGGATTATCAGATTAACTTAAATAGAAGAGAAGATAATAGAGAAGTGAATTGAGAAGAGAATTGGGAAGTTAAATTAGAATACGCTCAAGCTACCGAGAATTCTTTAAAAGAGGTATTACAAGATTTTTGCGGAAACCCTATGCGTAAAACTGAATTGGATAATGTAAAAAGAAAAGTCGCAGCAAAACGAATACGAAAAAGAAAAAAAGATGAGAAAATGAGTGCTGACTATCTAAACAAGAATAAAATAGAAGAAAAAGAATTGTCAATGTCGTTGCGTGACTTTGAAAAATATTTAGTAAAAGAATAAGAAGAGGTGGAAGCGGAAGTAGAAATTGGTTGAATGTTTTCTATAAATAAAAAATATTTGCATTATAAAATATATCGTAAATGTAAAGTGAGTAATTATTGTGATTTTAACCAAAATTTTTATGTGAGTTCTGTGGGCCGTAACAAGTGTTTTTATAACATCAAAAGTAAAAAAATTAGGAGAAGAAAGGAATTCGTATAATAGAAAGTAGTCATTTAAATTTACTCTTTTTTTAATTTTTTTAATGCTTCTTTAAAATTGATTATGAAATTTACCCTTAACCTTTTAATTTTCAATAAATACCATTTACACAAAAATAGAACGATTTAATGTATTGAATGTGAACGAAAAATGTCATTAAGGGAATTAAATAAAGTTTTGGAAGAGACGCTAAACCGAGCTATCCTTCGCCAAATATGAAGATCCGGAAGTGAAGGAGGAATACTATCGAGTCATTATAAAATCTTTAAAAGAATCATTGCAAAATTTGGGTGGAAACCCCAAGCGTAGTGATCAATTAACTACTGCAAAAAGAAAAGTCGCAGCAATTCGTATACGGAAAAGAGAAGAATTAGCTGCTGCCGAGAAACAGAAGGAAGAAGAGGAATTGCAAATATTGCTTATTGCTTTTGAACAATTCTTACTGGATGAAGAGGAATTGAAAATATCGGCTATTGATAAAGGGGATGTACGTGTTTGTTTGTAAGGGCTAATTTCCAGAACCACTGGATCAAATTTAACCAAAATTTTTGTGTGTGTTCCTATATAAAAAAGAATACATAGAATAGAAGGAACTATGTGTTGAACGTGAATTTAGCTGCCCAAATTTGATAGTTCTTTGTGGAAAAGAAAGGAAATAGAAAGTTGGAACCTGATTGGTTAAATATGTTTTCGTAAATTAACGAGGTTTAATATTTACCTCTGATTGGTTAAATATAAATGAATAAACCAATGAGATATTCGCTAATATCTTCTATTTTATTGTTTGTTTGGCTAAACGGATAAAATTTCAAATTAATATATTTTTTTTATTATGAGTTGACAAATCAGCCTTACTAAAAATTACTATATAAACCGCAAGATTTTTCCATTTTGTTTACAAGTTCATTTTTTTTAATATAGTAACAAGCGACGAAAATTCCACTGTGGAGTAGAGAAGTTTGATAGATATAATATAAATAAGAAGATGCCAAGACTACGTTGAAATACTGGTCTTCGTACACGAAATGCAAATAAAGTGCGAAATACACGTTCGCGACTTATTTGTCGTGTGTGACTTATTTAAGTTTGTGGATTACATCTTCAAAATCATTGTTTTTCACATAGAATCAGTTATATAACACGTGTTGGTAAACCATCATCATTACATATATTCGCATCTGACGGAAAAACTAAAAATGTTGTTTACCAAAGAGCATTACAATAAATATATATGTTAGATTGAGTGAGACATACCCTTAGTACGGATCTGCTAGAGTACTCCCCAAGCCAACTAGCAACCAATAGAAAGAGACATCACCCAAGTGAGGACCCGAGAAGAAGACTTATACAATATTCGAAACACCCTGTATGTAAAACATTACTAAGTATGCGTTAAGTTGGCATTACGGAGAAGGACAATAATACTATATAAGGAAGGCAGCTGGAAAGAGAAGATGAATAAAAACAGAATATGAATAGAATATCAGAATATGAACAAGAACATCGGAATATAAACAGGAATATGAACAGTCAGAAACATTATAAGAAAACAAATGTAGTAATAACTTAATTTTAAATAAAATATCAAATTATCTAACATATATGATAACATTTTTTAAAGATTTTAAACTTTTTACTCATTTCTAATTGTATTTTTATTAATAAATAAAATACGCACAATTAATACCTTTTCATAATTGTGATTAATTGACTTGCACATTAATTGAATTACAGCAATGGTAAATTTTAATTACCAATCAAATTGAAACCCGAGCGAAGCCGGGCCGTCCGCTAGTTGTAAATAGAAATAGATAGAAAGTATATGAAAAAGATGACATTTTTTTAAAAGTTGCGTGGTTTTTGGATCTTTTAATACGGTGATTATGAAACTTTGGTTCACTTATTGGTGTAAATACTTAAAATTTAATTTTTGCGTTACAGGTGGCAATCTAAATTAAATTAAGTTTCTAAAAATGGCATTTGAAAACTAATTAAAATTGCAGAACAAAAATAATGAAACCGATCTGGGTGTTTTTTTTTCAAAAAATTTTCAAAAAGTTGCAAAAATTTGTCAGTAAATTAGAAGATTTAGTGTTAGAAAATTTTATCTCTTTTTGAACATACCTCGTAGCTCGTATATACATTGAGATGTCCAAATATTGTTAAGGCTTTGCTGGATAGTATCTGCTTAAACTTTTAAGTTTATTTTTACCATTAAAAGTAAATTCAGTTGCTGCTTAGCGAAACCCAATTTTTCTAAGCTTTTGCAAAATACTTTTCATCAAAGTCATTACCAACATAAAGATTTAATAATAAAAAAAAATTCCAATACAAAGAACATTTATAAAAAATTCATTATATAAAAATACCGTATAATCAACTCTTGAGATGGTTAGAAAGCAAATCGGCAAAAAGGTGGCTAATGGAACATTGGTAATGAAACGTGCTCGTTATAATATTAAAATAATTCTACACGTAAGAAAATTAAGGTAGAAATCGGATGACCGCAGTTCTTAGACTGCTATACCTACTGTTATCATTTGTTACCTACAGAAAAATTCCAAATAAAACCCGCATTAAAATGTCGGATTATTGCCGGATCATTATTTTATAAGGTTGGTAATATAATTTTAGTATATAAAAGAATAAGTATTAAATAATAAAAGAAAATAAGAATCTATTACTCTACTAAGACAGCTTAAAAATAAGGAGGATGAACTCTTTGGTGGCGTTAACGTACTATTGTTTGGAGATCTATTCCAACTTTCACCGATCAAAGGCCATCAAGTATTCAAACAGCCTTCTTATGCCATGGCGCCCGCCAATCGCTTGTGGCGATGCTTTTCTCTTTGCGAGCTAATCACAAATATGCGACAACCAAGGTGATAATACCTTTGTTGATATTCTGAATGCACCCAGAGTAGGAGAATTGACTAATGATCATTTGAAAATCTTGTTGGAAAAAGTAAGCAACAATTTCTCTGGAGAATTCTCAATTGAAAATGCCATTCGTGTTTACCCAACCAGAGCTTTAGTAGAGAAACACAACGCAGTCACTGGATACTTTAGACAAAAAGGAGTTGACATGTTTACAATTCAAGCGCAGGATCGTATTGTTGATTCACGAAAAGACCTCACATCAGAGCAAATAATTAAAAAAATGCTTCCAAATGACACAAATAAAACAGGAGCACTCGAACGTGAACTGACTCTCTTCCAAGATTCCAAAGCTATGCTCCGTTCTAATGTCGATGTTTCTAAAGGACTTTTCAATGGAGCTATGGGAAACATTAAGGAAAATATCTGGCCTAATTTTCGAAGAGCACAAATGTATGCTACTGATATACCATCAGTTAAAATTGAGTTTGAAGGTGGTGTTGGTAGTCACTTAATTACTCCTATCACTAAAGAATTTCAAGCAATTGGAAGTTGCGGTACTGCAGAACGTCGCATGTTGCCGATTGTACTATGCTATGCTGTCACATCTCATAAAATGCAAGGAGGAACATTGGATAAAGGAGTTCTATATATTTCATTGCTATTCGCTAAAGGTCAAGTGTATGTGACTTTGAGCAGATTTAGATCTTTGGAAGGAATACGAATTGAAGAGTTGAATCCATGTCTTTTAATGGGTAAAACACCATGTAACACAGATGCTCTTGAAGAAATGGAACGTTTAAAAAAGCAACCTCCTGCATTTTAAATTCTTAAATTTGAGCTTGCTCGGAAGTATTTAAAAAAAATTTATAATTAATATTTTACTCATCAAAATTTAAAGACTAAAAAGTTGTAAATAAAAAATGAATTAAAAAAATGGAAGCCTAGGCTTCAAGGCTATGCTCGGTGACATAGCCGTTAGGTTTTACGTGAATACGTCGTCCATGGATACCCGCTTTTGCCCAGGTCTACCGATCGGATAACATCGATTTGAAAACATGAAGATTTTGCAGAATATTGGCAATTATTATTTATTATTATAATTATAATTATTAATTTTAAAACAATATATTATTAGTAAAAATTTTCTAAATGAACCGAAATGAACCCCTTAGCGTATCCCTGGTCTTCCTCATTGAGGCAACGAATACAACTCTATTGTTAGTTGTCGTCGTCGTTAAACATCAAAGACAATTTTATTTATGATAGGTCTGTGGTAACTGAAATAGGTGACAAACTGCATACAGGATACGTTGATATTGCGGGTAAATGTAAGATCAAGGCAAGTATTGCCGAGAGTACTTGGAGAGTTCTGTACGCAGTTCATATTGAACTCTCGTTTCATGAATTCTGAGAAGTTCTTGTTCTGCGTCACATCCACGTTGAAGGCCGCATAGCATCATTGGTGTCTCGGTGTCGGAGCACGTGGTTCTGATATGCTTCTTTATTGGGTCCGAGTACTGGTTGAGCATCATCGACATAAAGTACTGAAGAGACGGCTGCGACACACCCGGATGAATATATATAGAACCAAGTAAAAACTTGAACTGGTTTTTGAACTCAACGCTTACCATGCAAATTTCTCCCACATCTCCCCAGTCGTTACGCACTTTGTTGTCGACTCTCATTATGACTTTAGAATTAGTTAAACTTCGGATATTTTTGTAGATGCAGACTCAGCCGGCTTTGCGCTTCGTAGGCGGTACGGTGATTGATTTGTCTGCCATTGACAGGCGTTTGTTATTATTGTGAACCTCGCATTGAAAACTTCAATGTTCACCGGTGGCAGAAACTCGTCCATCCACGTTTCGCTGCAGATTAGGTAATCGCATTCACTGATCAACGAGTCAGAAGTTATGTCGCGAGAATGTGCCACCAAACTCTGGGTGTTGAGACTGCACGCGATTATCTCAACCATACCATCATTATCGGCATAGAAAGTTGCTGCTGTTTCTATAAACCGTTTAACCCGTTCAGTAACAGTTTGCAAACGATGATTGGACATTCTTGCGTACTCATTTCGTATCTCTTTGGTAGTGGGTGTTACACTACCATAGCCGTGATGGAACTTGAAATCGTCTGTAGGGTTGGTTATGTAGAGTCCTTGCAAAGATGTCACTCGACTCATCGCCACATATACCAATTGGGTTTGTTGCGAACGATCATAGTGAAAAACAACTTCATCAAACGTTCCACCTTGAGATTTGTGTATGGTTAACGCACAAGCGGGCACCAGGGGAAACTGCTTGTACGCAAGTAATAAGCGTAAGGCGGAAGAGAAATTAACCGCTAAAAAAGCAAAAAAATTTAAAAAAAGAAGCTGCAGAAGTGAAATTATGCTTAAAATGCTTAGAAGAAGATATTTGTAATGATGAGGCAGCAAAAACATTTAAAGAAGAATCTGCAGAAACAGAAATTTTTAAAAACGATCTTAATAATGAGGGGACGTTTTAATGAAATTTTCTTTTTTTCTTGTTTTTACTTATAATAAATTTTATTAAATTAATATTTAGGAGTTTATTAGATTTTATAATAAATTATCGCCACCCCAATATTTTGTAAACTTTATATTTCTGAGTTTGCATAATACTATTTTGTAATTGTGTCTGTAATTGATTAAATGATTGAAAAGGATTACCAATTTAAAATTATAACTGAAGATAATCCGATAAGTTTTTGTGCCAATTCGGAAATATTTCTATGGGTACGTTCCACTTACAGCCCACGACGCCCACGGTCGACCACGGGCGATTTTTAAGCGTTCCACCTAAAGCCGCGGTCCTTGCGGTCGAGCTCAAAACATCATCAATGACGTCACCGATTGCTAGCCCACCACGACCAAGAAGCCCCACTGTAAAAGGTGGGTTGCCGTGATCGTGAAAGTTTTTTCGCGCACAAATTTGAAAGTTTAAGAATGGATTCCAAAAAAATTGCATTTTATAATGCCGATAGTGAAAATTATTTATGAAATTAAAATATATAAATATATTATTCTTTAGTTAACTTGTGAAGTTATTTCCCATAACTTGTTATAAAATAATGTTGTTTTTTTTTCATAAAAATATTTTCATTTTCATAACAATATGCAAAAGTAAACTTGTACTTGCTCTGTTCATCATAATAATTTGTGCAAAACTTGTAAGGTTACCAACATCAAGATTTACATTTTAAAATTTGAATATGAAAATTCAAAATGTCGTTAGCTCGCTCACAAAGATCACAAAAGCCGTTCCACTACACTAAACGACCGTGGTCGCCGTGAGCGAAAACGTATAAGTGGAACGTTAAATGACACGACCAAGCCGCGGTCGTCGTGGGCTGTAAGTGGAACGTACTCTATATAAAGCCCATTTGAGACGATGTTTAATTTTTTGTATTTTTCACACGAAAATTTTCTAAAAAATTTGCACAAACTTTATCCATCGTTATTGTATAATTTTGTATAAAATTTTGTATAAAATTTAGCAGTAAATGGTAAGTAGCACTTTTTTTGTTACATATATTTTTTTAATTTTTAAACATGTAGAGAATACTTCTTGTACAAACACACATTTTTCGTTACATATTGTCACGAATATTTCGTGGGGGGTTTACGGGGTAGCTCAGATTTAATACACCATAAAAGTTTAACACATATATTCAATCAAATAAAATTATATACAGGTTTACAATATGACTAACTTACCCTAAAACACATAGGTGGGAGATCATGATACAAACGGGCATAGATCACGGCGGCAACACTGTTCAAACCGTAATTACCGGGAAACTGCCGCTTCCGTACTCTCACCCCCATATATCATATTTCTCCCCCTCAATCTTCATTATCAAATTAATTACCTCTATTGGTTCTTTATTGATTCTTGTACTTTTGATCTTTTTAGTAATCGTGTTCGATCAGCGTTCAAAAAAACAAAAACTATACAAAAAATACACATTCTTGTGATGGATCAAACAACTTAAGACTTAAAAAAATTAAAAAAGAAAAAAAATACAAAATACAAAAAATATACAAAAAAAATTGTTAAGATCCACCAACAGAATCCCAAAACAACTTACAATTGCACCACAAAAAATAAATAAAATAAAAAAAATAAAAGAATTTCTGACAAAACAAAAAAAAATTTTTCCACATTGAAGATACAAATCGGAAATAATAAAAATTAAAATTTTATTTGAAGAATTAAAATTTTGTTCCAAAAATTTTCAGTTAGTTCAAGGGTCGTATCATCCAGGGTATATTTTTAAGCGCATAGGCCGTACTCCAGTGGTAAAATACTTCCTCATCCAGAAAAAAAGTGTTTGTTATCAGTGCAATCAAACAATCCAAGGTAAGTATACAATAAATTAAACTCATAATATGTTTATTTAAAATTCCTTACTACGTCTCTGCAATATATATTTAAATGTTTTAATTACTATATAGCGAGCGTTTTGCTTATTTTACCGTTTGTAATCTTGAATGAGTATATCTAGTTACCTTCATTGACGTTAGTAGTAGAAGCAATTATATTTTGTCCCAAGATTATCAAAAAAAAACATATAAACTCTAACCCTTTCAAAAATTATTAATATTAAACAAAATTACAGGACAATATTATCGTTTGGATATTTTGGATAATTAATGTCAAATCAAAAAAAAAAAAAAAATTTTTTTAAATCTGTTTACAATCAATTTAGTATGTGAAGTGCTAACCCGTGCTTTTATTAATCATTTAACTTTAAATAAAAAACTTTTCTCATTCGTGCTCATTTTCACCGTATTCATTTGTGCTCATTTATTTCTCCTTTAGGCCTTATAATCATTCTTTTTTCGCTTACATTTATATTCACTGTTTGGCCTTTTTATACCATTTTATATTCAATTGTGCTTACTTTTATTACTCATATTTCTTTATAACTTTCATACCAAATTAATGTTTTTACGTGGACTTAGGCAAAAAGGAGTACAGATTTGCGCAGTTGCACTAGCTTTTGGCGTAAATCTCCGTTTACCTTATACGAGGCCTTGTTTTAAATTCGTATGACAATATATTATAACAACAAATTTTTTAACATCTTTTTTACATACATATATAATAATTTCAAGACAACGAAGATGAATTTATTTATTTATTTATATAATTGGAGCATGTTTATTTATTTTCAACTTATAGCACATTTATTTTATTAACATTGCAGCACGTTTTATTTAATACTGTCTCTTTTTAACCATTAATTTTCAACACTTAAAATTTTTTCTTCTACTTTTTTCTTCACTAGTAGCACGGGTTGTAGAATTTTGTCGCATTATTTCTAACAGGACACTCATAGATTCTCCGCTTTTTAATGTCCTAACGTCCTTGGTTATTTTGATGGTGTAAGTAGGAGTTTTTTTCTTGATCTGACTCTGCTTCTTCTTTTGAAACTTCCGATTGTTACCTTTTCATTTGATTAGGCTTCCATGTAACGGTCAGTTTGAGTTTGCCGTTTTCTTCTTAGTGCTGATTACCATGCCAAACTGCTAATGCTGACCATACCAATCCATAATTTACGCCTTGGGTTGTCATTTACCAAAACAAAAACCATTTCATTTTATTCCATTTGATTCCAATCCATTTAATTCCATTCGATTTTACTCCATTCCATTCGCTTTCATTCCACTTCATTTGATTCGATTCCATA
Organism: Cantharis rufa; assembly: GCA_947369205.1. Classification (NCBI taxonomy): domain Eukaryota; kingdom Metazoa; phylum Arthropoda; class Insecta; order Coleoptera; family Cantharidae; genus Cantharis; species Cantharis rufa. The sequence goes on along the minus strand of OX376309.1, from coordinate 12,917,733 downwards.
CCATACCATTGACCATTTCCATTTCCATCATCTTAGAAAAAGTTTGGGTGGTGGTTAAGGGTATCTTGTTCGTTCTCGTCTTGGACCATTCCCACTTATGTTATCATTTGCTTGGGTAATATTGGTACGGTACTAGTTGCTTGGAAACCCATACTTATTGGAAGCTCTTCTTGATATTTACAACGCAGCGAAATTGTTTTCCCCTTCTTACCAAAATTCGATCCCGAATTTTGACTGGAAGGATACGCATAGGTGCCCTTGTTCTGTCTTATAAGAAAACAAAGTTTCCTTCCCATAACAAAAATCTTAGAACAAAATAATTTAAAAATATTAACATACACAAAGAAAATAATTATGCCCTTTAAATTTGATATTTTACACCATATAAAAATTAAAATATTATTGAAAAATAGATATTTATCTGGTAATATACATAAAATTAAAACCCAATAAATTAAATTTAAATTAAAGATTTAGCAAATTAAAGATTTAGCATTAGCATTTAGAAAGAATTAGCATTCCATTTAATAATTTTTATTTGGGCAACCATAATAATTAATTTCTTAAAGTGACGGAGGTAACAAAAAAAATATTATTTACGAATATGTACAAACATAAGTTAGTAGAGATATTTCGATTTTAATAATTCTAAGGTAAGCGTTTATATACAGGCATCTAATTTCTAGCTTTATTTACAGCAAAACTACAATTGAGCTGATTGTTTATACACGGGGTTTTATATTTCGCAAAATTTCACTTATTTGCGGAATTTGGAGAGAACTTCACTGAAGTGGGATTATTTGCACACGGAAATTGTAGTTTTGTTAATAATTCAATTTTATTAAAATTTAAGTTATGTTATGTTTGGGTTTCGGGGGTCCAAGGTTCGTAATACGGTAAAATCCTACTAACATGAACAATGTCTTTTTTAGCATTAGTGTTTTTACCTTTAGTAACCTCGTAATCGACCTCGCCAATTTTTTTTGAAATATAATACGGCCCGAACCAACGTAGTAATAATTTTTCGCTACGCTCGACTTTTCTTATTGGGGTGAATACTTTCACAGTATCTCCCACTTCAAATTTTAGATTTCGGTGTTTATTGTCGTAATAATTTTTGTCTAAGTTTTGGCGGGACTTTATGTTTTCCACCGCGACACTTCTGGCATTTAATACGCGATTGCGGGTATCTACGACCGTTTCGTTACTTACGGGGGTTGCTAAGCTGGCCTCTGTGGGTAACATTGGCTCGCGCCCGTAGACCAACATGAAAGGGGAAAATTTGGTGGTATCTTGTACTGATGTATTGTACGCAAAAGTTACATGTGGTAAAAATTTGTCCCAATTTGTTTGCTCTTTATTGGTGTAAAGCGTTCGGTAAGGCCATTGCACTGAGGGTGGTAAGCAGTAGTAAATTTGTTATTAGTCCCCATTATTTGAGTTAATTCGGTTACCATTTCTGACATAAAGACCTTACCGCGGTCACTTAACAGGGTTTTGGGTGACCCATGTTTGCAAATAATACTTTCTAAAATAAATTGGGCGACATTCTTTGCCCTTCCATTAGTCAAAGCTTTGGTTTCCACCCAACGTGTAGCATAATCAGTGGCTACTATTATCATTGTTTTCCTGCTAGAACTTTTTCGGAATGGTCCTAACAGATCAATACCTACTTTTTCAAACGGTAACCCGACGGAGATGGGTTGTAAAAATCCTCCTGGTTTTACGTTAGCTCTACCTTTTTTTGACTGACATTCGGGACATCCTTTAACGAATTTTTCTACATCTCTCTGTAGACCTTGCCAATAGAATATATTCTTAATTTTGTTTAACGTTTTAGCTATACCCAGATGCCCTGCCAAAGGATCGCTATGATAACCGTGTAAAATTTCAAAAATTAATTTTGTGGGTAAGACTAACAAGTTAGGGGCGCCATTGATTTGAGCATTTTTTTTTATATAAAACCCCTTCAATCAGAGTAAAATTTTATCGTCTTTTAAATCCTATACTTATTTTGGGGTCGTCAGGGTGTTGTAGCGCGGTTATGAGTTCCAAAATTTTGTCATCTTGACGTTGAAAATTTATTAGGTCTTGGGATTCTAGTATAAAAGTTGGGATTTCTATTGCGTTTTCTTCGTCCTTTATGGTCCCAAAAGTGGTCGGATTTCTCGACAAACAATCGGCGTCTTGGTGCATCTTATACCACTCTTGTATTTGATTTTATAATCGAATTCTGATAATTTGATCGCCCAGCGGACGAGTTTACCTGTTGTTTCACGAATTGACGAAATATAACAAAGTGCGTTCCACGTTTCTAGGACACCCAAAGTGGTTCCTTCGAACAATTTTAACGGTGAACAAGATTTTAAAATTATATCAATCGTAAATAAACAGTCTTTTTCAAATTTTAGACGCGACACAAAAGCTAATTTGTTTTTTGTTAAAAAGGTATCGTTATGTTTAAAAAAATTTGGAGTTAAGTCGTTATTGTCACAATTTAAAATAAGTGAAATTTTGGTAATTTGGTCCGGTTGAATTTGGTAATCTTTTAATAATTTTAGTTTAAATGTAGTGGCGTCAGGGATTTGAATGTAATGGCTTAAAGTTTTTAAATTTTTTGCGTTATCATCAGAAGTTGATATACGTAGTATACCAGTTGTTAGCATTGTCGTTGGGTAATTTTCAACTGACAATGTGTGATTAATATTTGTGGTCTCCCGATCACCATTATTGTTGAAAATGTTAGGGTCCATCGTAGTATGTTCGGTTGTGTTTGTAATGGAATTTTGGGGAATAATTTCAACGTTATTTTTTGGGATGTTGACAAAATTAATGATATTTTGAGATTGTAAGGGCATTTCTTTTCCTTGATTAATAGTTGCATCATTTACAAGCGTCTTATTCATAATTAGTAGGTCAGGGGATTTATGAACCGAAGTTGCAAGAATGTCGTTATTGTCGACGTCCGATATATAATCTGCGATCGTCGGCAAAGGTGTCCGGTAATTTTCCAACGAAGGGTTACGATTATTATTGTTTACGGTCGCGTGCTCGACTTCCTCATTGGGTTCATTTGGAAAGACTAAATTTACATTCGAAATTGTGGGTGGGTATTGAGGGGAAAAGTCTTCGTTATATTTTTGGGGGAGTTGAAGAGTCAATTTGGTTTCTTCGACGGTGATATTTTCAATAAGGCTATTTTGCGAAATTTTATCGGTTCTAACTAAATAATTTTGCTTAACTTCTAAATTATTACTAGAGTATTGTAAAGGTATTTCTTTTACTTTTACTGTTATTGTATTCGTTTCTTGTCTATCCGCAGGTTCATGAACTGCCTCATTATTTTGCTTAATAGTTACATTATTTATAGAATTATTATTGTTAGCGTTATTTCTAAGATAGGATTCCTTGTATTTATTAAATTTTAGGGAAACTATTTCATTATTTTTTCGAAGGTTAATTGTATCATTTTCATAGTTAATTACTGTTTTGTGTTCGTTCATGAAGTTAGTCCCTATAAGTAAAGGTTTAGGAGAGCGGTCCACCACCAAGGCATTTAAGTAAAAAATATGGTTATCTATTTCTACCCTAACTGTACTACAGCCGGTTACAGGTACTATATGATCTCCGCTTGTTTTCAATAAATATTTTGTAGTGTTCTTATTGAAGTTATTTATAAAATCGCGGAAAATTATGTTGTGGCTTGAACCGGTGTCAAAAACTATCTCGGCCTTATTATAATCATTATTTTTTTAAACTACCCTTTACCATTAAAATATTAGTTAATTTGTCGGACTCATCGTTCAAAAAGAGTCCATCTCACCATCTCCAGCGTTTGGGGCATTCGAGGTTCTATTGAAATTATTATTCCCGTAAGAGGAACCACTATTTCCGCGTCCTTGATTTTAAAAGTTTCGCCCATAGTTAGAATAATTATAATTACTATTGAAATTATTATTTGGGTGAAAACCTGCGTTGTTATTAAAATTAGGTCCTTTGTAATCGTAACCCCTAGCACCAAAATTTTGCGTGAATGGATTTCCTAAACTTTGATTATTTCTAAAATTGTAAAAATTTGAATTAAATCCTCCACGGTTTTGAGTGTTATTGTAACTTTGAAAATTTTGTCCCCCTGAATTTTGAAAGTTAGGACGCATAAGAGATCGACTGTTGGGATTGAATTGCGAATTGGTATTTGAAACATTCCGGTTTCCCTGATTGAACCAACAAGTGGAAGTATAGTGTCCAAGTACGTTACACTGACTACAAAAAAGGCGATTTGTTCGTCTATGGAGAAAATTATTGTTATTTGGTCCGTTTGTTCGGGTCAATATCGATTGGAAATTTGAAGTATTTTTGGAAGGCCCGGGTTGGTAGATTCCAAACTAAATAAGGAAGGTAACTGATTTAAATTACCCACAGCAGATCTTTCTTCAAAATCACTAAGGCGTTGTACCAATTTTTCAACATCATCTACTGACATTCCCGCCGATCTCAACGTGCAATACATTTGTAAAAATTTTGGTTGTAATCCGTTTTCGAAATAATCTATAAAATCTTCATTATTCATATTGGGGTTATAATTTTCAGCTAAAGCAACTAAATCGTAAAAATAATTTTTTATATTTTCCGACGGTTGTTGCTTTCTATTGATTAGTTTAATTCTAGCTATTCTGACGCAAGCTTCTCCCCCAAATTTAGAAGTGAAATCCTTTTTTACATCGGTCCAAGTCTTACTAACATTTGCAGGGTCCTCCATATACTTATTATACCAAATGTTACTTGCCCCCTCTAAAAAACCGCCCAAAAATTGATTTTATAATTGTTAGTCCAACCATTTGCTAAGCAAGTACGTTCAAATGAATTCAAAAAGTTAACAACATTACTATTAGCTGGATCAAAAACAGTAGGAGACACAAAATTAGGTAATCTTGGTGACTGCAAAGTAACATTAGCCTCTTGGACCGTACAATTTAACTCGCTCGCCATTTTGTCGATTAAGTTTGGTTTAATAACAACGTCTGTTAATTTTTCACAAGGAACTAATTTATGTTTTTGAATAACAGTTAAGGGTTCATTAACCTCAGTAAAAGAATCTGAATGTAAAAGATTATGGGAGTCTGAAATCGTGGAACACCTTGGCGGGAGTTAAGTAGTTCACCCAAAAATTATTTAAAAAAATACAAATTTGGATGATTAACAATTTATTCAGAAAAACCTGCAGCGATTCTAGCTTACAAAGTTAAACTTCCTTTCTACAATATTTCCAGCAGTATATATTATAAAAAAGTGCTTATTATGAATTTTACTTATTTTACAAAATATTCGTTTACAATTATTAGAAATGAAACTATGAGAAAATGTTGTTCTCAAGCTTCGAATGATTTTACATGATATAACAAATATTAGTTTACATATATTTATCAGAATTAAAACTATGGGAAATGTTCTGAAGGTTTGAATGGTTTCATATAACACCTCCCTGCCGAAGACCAAAATTACGGTTCCGTTAATTTTGTAGGCCAACTTGGCCGATTGAACTGCCACCATGATTCGTTGGTACCCTTTTCCATTTTGGAACTAATTTAACTAAAACATAATATATTATAAAAATTGTTATTATTAAATATAAAACGATAGTCCATCCGCTGGTTTGGTGAAAATAAACTGAGGATGGTGTTGTTTCGTCGATTTTTTCATTAATTTGATGTAATTTGATGTCGGTTAATTTTAGCTCGTCCAAATTTATTGATTCCAATTGGATTGGTTGAAGATTAATTTTTGGAGTTAAATTGAAATCCATGAACAGTTTCGGTACTTCGATTATGTTTGTGACTTGTCTGGACTCTTGACTTTTAATAATATTCGATTTGATTTTTACGTTACATTTTCCATAAATCGTTATAAGGTACGTTCCGTTTAGTGAAATTGAGGTGGATTTTGAGTCACATTCTTGTCTCACGATTTCTTTCTGTTTGGTAATGACAAGCCATTGATTTTTTGAAATAGGTTGAATTTTCGTATTTTTGATGTCCAAAAATTCGTGATGACAATTTTTGTAATTTTGTGTGAATTGAACAAGATGAACTTCACATGGCGAATTTTCTTCAATCGGATTGGTTTCAAATTTACACATATATTGATTCAAATTGATTGCGATGCACTCTTGGTTACTCAAGGCATAGCTTTGCTCATTTATTAGGAGAAATTTAGCTTGTGGTATAATTGTTGAATAAACGGAATTTTTCTGGATTGGGCATGAGTATAAATGGAAATAGTTGTAATCAACAAGTTCGACAATTGGGACTTCTAGGATAATATGTATTTTGGAATTTTGAATAAACATTTTGATATGGATAAGTTTTTGAAATTCAGGGTAATTTTCTTTTTCCAAAGGTAGGGGGAATTTTGTTGTTGTTAACGTTGCTTTTACTTCTAGCAGTTCTTCAATTAATTCTTCAGGAGATAAGATCGATTGGTGCATGACTTTCATTACGCCGAATGTTATTGTTTCTTCTAATTCTTCCAAGATGTCCTTGATACTATTGAGTGCTGTTATTAGTTGGAAATAAATTGATACTATCATTAATTTATGCTCAGATTTTATTTTGTAAACATTTGTTGCGTTGATTATAAGCTCTATTTGACAAATTCTTTCTTGTAAAACCATCTGATTACTTGCCAATTTGCTGATACTATTGTTAAATTTTTCGATAGCTGTTGTAGTTAATTTTATTTGTTCTTTCATTAATAATTTTAAGCCTTTTTGCTGGTCTGATAAGTTTTTGATTGCATCATTGTATTTAGTTGCATCTTCGCTGTCGAGGTTTCCTGTTACTAATTTAATAAGCGACCCGAGTCCGTTAATTAGACCTCTTCTTTGTCTTTTCGACGGTGCTGGATCCAAAGCGTCAAATTTTTTCTCAATTTGTTTTATAATGTATTCCAAAGGCGTATGAAAATTTTCCATTTCTCTAAAATAGTCTTTGCCGTTTTCATGCTTACTATATGCTAACGTTACAGTTTTCCAGTTATTTACTAAATTAACATATTCTATTCTAATTGGTTCTAAATCTATTATCTTAATTAAGGTCCAGTAACTAATTTGGTTACTAGCAATTCCCAAATAAGCTGGTAAAATTCCGGGATTTTCTTTTAGGTCCTTGATGTCGATGGTTGCAGAACATCGTCCTGAACAGCATCTGTAACAACAGGTCTTCTTAATAACCTTAGATGAACTTTTTGTACTTGATTATTTTTTGTAATTTCGGCGGTGTTATCATCAAAAATTCTTTGTATCACGTAAGGTCCTTCAAACTTTTCTTTAGTTTTTCCTCTTATGTTACTGGTTCTTTTCACATACACGGTTTGTCCAATTTTGAAAGGGTGTGGTTCTGTTGGATTTCGAGTTTTTGCTATTTTTTCTTTTGTTGTATGCATTTGTTCCTTGACATTTTCGTAAATTAAATTTAACTTGTTTATATGATCGTTAACGTATTCTTTGTAAAATCTCGTGTCCAAAAATAAGTCGAATGGGTCTCGAGAATTTGTATGCCCTAAAGTTAATTCGAGGGGGGTATAGCTGGTGGATGCATGTATGGAATTATTGTATGCGATAAAAGCATATCTCATTAAAATCTTGATGTTTGTTTTTTTATCCTGAGCTCTCAAAATTCTTAAATGTTCGATAATCGTCGAATGCATTCTTTCGATGATTCCGTTTGAGGGTGGATTTCGTGGTGTAATAAAATGAACTTGAATTCGATGCAATTTCAACAATTCTTGCACTGTATCATTTTTTATTTCGGTACCGTTGTCAGTGACAATGGATTCTGGCACTCCATAAAATGCAAAATAATCTATTAGTGCATTGGCTACATCCGTTGCGTTTTTACTAGTTATGTGAATTGCTTGTCCTAATTTCGAAAATGAATCAATTACAGTCAAAAAATTTTGTCTTTCAATCGAAAATGTATCAATATGCACCTTTTGGAATGGTTTCTGTGGTGTGTCAGTAATCATAATAGGTATTTGAGTAGGATGTCTTTCGTATTTAGTTTTTTTACAGATTTCACATTGGTTAATAAAATTTTGTATATCTTGGCACATGGTTCCCCAATGATATTTTCGTTTTATTGCCGTTGTTGTTTGCGTAATACCACGGTGGTTTGTTTTACCTTCATGATGTAATTTGATCACATTTGTTTGTTCATCTTTATCCGAAATTATTTGCAATCTCTCCGTGCATCTGATCAATTTAGGTCCATTATTCGTGAAATATTTTGTATAAATTACACAAAAACGTTTATAAATGTCTTCTTTGTCAAACCATAAATAATACCTTTGTTTCGCAATAGTGTTTTCTTTAAGAAAATTTAAAATTTCGTCTTCATTATTTGATTTTGGAATGTTTACGTATTTAATGATTTTGTTGTCCAATTTAGTTGTTTTTACCGTGAGTTCGCCTTGGTGGATAGTTTTAATTATAAATTGTTGTTTTTTGTCATCTATTGCTTCCTTAAGAATTGGTATCACTTCTCTTGGTTCGTCATTTAATCCGGAGTGGATTGTTTGATTTTCGTCTTGAATTACATTATCAGCTGGTTCGTCATCATTTTGATTGTTTACTGCTTCTTGCATTATTGACCGAATATTATCAGGTGTAGGTGAAGGTGCTTCTGATGCTTCTAATTCTGTATAGAGATCAGGCACATTTACGATCATTGATACGCTGTCGTAATCGTTTTCATCCTCTTCCATAGCATTAATTTGGATTCTTGACAATGCATCAGCGTTGGTGTTCAATTTCCCTTTTTTGTAAATGATCTTATAATCGTACTCTTCTAATCGAAGTTTCCATCTTGCCAACTTCCCGTTTGGTTCCTTTAAATTCATCAACCATACCAACGGGCGGTGGTCGGTGTAAATTGAAAATTTTCTTCCATATAAATATGGACGAAAATATTTTGTTGCATAAACAATGCTTAAAAGTTCCTTTTCGATTGTGGAATACTTTTGTTCGGTTTCGCTCAATGTCCGTGAGGCATATGCAATTGGACGATCACTTCCTACGATGCCTTGCGATAATACAGCTCCAAGTGCTACGTTTGATGCATCGGTGGTCAAAATAAATTCTCTGTCGAAATCTGGATATTGGAGTACTGGGTCATTTATTAAAATTTGTTTACTGTCCTCAAATGCGTTAATAAATTCTTGATCATGTTTAATCTTTGCACCTTTTTTCAAACATTTTGTTAATGGTTTAGTCAATTTTGCAAAGTCTTTAATGAATTTTCTATAATACCCCAATAGTCCTAAATAGCTTTTAATTTCTTTTGTTGTTGTCGGTAATGGGAAATTCTTGACTGCCTTGACTTTGTCTGGATTAGGTTTCACTCCGTCCCGTGTAATGACGTGACCTAGATATGACACTTCTTTTTGTAAAAATGAACATTTTTCTAACTGAACTTTGAAATTTGATTTTCGTAATCGATCGAAGACAGCTCTTAATTTTTCGATATGTTCTTGTAAGGACGTTGAGAATACGATTATATCGTCCAGATAGACCAAGCACATTTCATTTTGAATTCCTCTCATTATGTTGTCCATGACACGTTGAAAAGTTGGGGGTGCATTTTTTAAGCCAAAACTCATTCTTTTGAATTCGTAGTGTCCACGTTGTGTACTGAAAGCCGTTTTAGCTGTGTCTTGTGGATCCATTTCGATCTGATGGTAACCTGATGCCAAATCGAGTGTGGTAAAATATTGGCTGCGTCCCAATTTGTCTAAAATGTCGTTGATGTTCGGAATTGGGTACTTATCGTCGATTGATTTTTCATTGATCTTCCGATAATCAATAACCATTCTCCATTGCATTTTTCCGTTGGCATCTTTTTTTTGGTACTAAATGAACTGGTGAACTCCATGGGGAATTGGATTCTTGAATTATATCTTGCCTCAACAATTCTTTGACTTGTCTATCGATTTCTTGCGTTTGGAAAGGTGGTTGTCGATAAGCTTTTGTATAAATAGGCACTTCGTCAGTTAAATGAATTCGGTGTTTAATTTGGTTAGTGAAACTTAAAGGAATTTCTTCGTGATGAAAAATATCTTTATATTCGAAACAAAGTTGTTTGATTAAACGTTGTTCTTCTGAGTTCATATGATTTATTTTAATTTTGTTTAGATTTTCATTTAATAATTGTTCATATTTTTGGGGGTCGTCGACTTCCATCAGTTCAATATTGGTTACTTTAATTGGTTCATCAGTTAGTGGTTCGACATTCATTGGTGTTGAAAAAATAATTTTTTGAATTTCTTCAGACGAATTTGTAACTTCGGTGATTGCAAAATTATTCGTACATTTTACCAAGGCTTCGGGAAATTCAATTCCATTTTTAAGTTTACGATACCTAATTATTCCTTCTTGATTTACCAAGTTAACTGGAATTTTAACTATCTTCCGTGTTCGTGGTTCCACTGTAATTTGATAATCTCGATTTTCGAAATAAAGAGGAATATTGCCAAATTTTGTTTTTAAAGTTTTGTTTTTGATATCAATTTTTGCATCAATTAGTTCTAACAAATCAATTCCTATTAACCCATCATAATTTTTATTAAAATCAAAAATGTAAAATTTGTGTTTGACATCCGTTCCTAAGAGAGGTTTTAAATTTACAAGTGCAACTAAATCGTGTGTTGAAATATGATGTGCTGTTTGGATTTGAAAAGATTCGCGAAATAATTCGAAAAATGTTGTAATGCGTGGTGTCTGTTCAACAAAGATTTTGTTGATCCTGTGTCCACCATGAGTTTAAAATTAAAATTTGGAAATTTTATATAAGCTAATTTTGACTGAGATATTGAATTAATATTAATTTTTGTTATATTATTTATGTTTGGTTGTTCGTAATAATCTTCTTGAATTTGATTTTCATTACACACATCAACATTATCGTAATTTTCAATATTTTGGTGGTATAATTCTTCTGATGTCCATTTGTGTGCAGGTTGGTTCGTTCTTCTAGTATGCGCTGATGACGTATCCATTGGCTCAGCTGCTTGACTAGGTCGTTGAAATTGTCCTCCTCGGAAATCAGAGCTTTGCTGATAAGCATTTACACGTTGACGTTGACAGTGGCGTTGACCTGATAAAGTTGTTTGATTTGGAAATTGTTTAAACGCAGAAAAATTTTGTTGAGGAAATGGCGTAAAATTTCTATTTGGATTAAACGTAGCTGGTCTAATAAATTGTGGTCTTTGAAAATTTTGAAAATTTGGTTTATGCTGATTCGAAAAATTTTGATTTGAATAATTTTGGTTTGAATAATTTTGATTTGAATAATTATTTCTAAACATCATTGGATTCACCACGGGTTTGTGTGAATTCGCCGGTTGTTTTATTTCGATAGGGTTATAATGTCGTTGACCGTTGTTAAATAAATTAGTTTTTGACTGTGCGTACATGAAATTTTCTTCCGCGGTCAAATGTCCTAATGCTTCTTCCAAAGTTGCGGGATTTTTAAGTCTTACTACTAGGCCAATTTGTCCATGCAAACCTTGCAAAAACGTTTGCAACGCTAAATCGTCGTATAATTGAGTTTTGATGGTTTTTACGTTTTGGTTAGTTTCCTTTAATTGTAGTCTTGTTAATAATAAACAACGTACGTCCTGACATCGCATACCAAATTGATATGACGATTCGCTTTTTAACGGTTTTAAACTCATTAAATCTCTGAGCAAGCAATTTTCGTCTCTTTGATCCCCAAAATGTTGTACAAGTAAATTTTTAATATTACCCCAAGTTGTTGCGTTTTCTCTGCTTGCAATTAAAGTCAATGCACGACCTTCTAACTTACTAAGTATTATTTGAATTAATTGTCTATTTATATCAGATGGTGTCGTCGTACTACACATAGATAATAAATGTTCACATGCATTTGTAAAAATTGATAAAGTTGCCGGATTTCCATCGTATTTAGGAATGGCGTCGACGTGTAATTTTTCCAATTTTGCCATTGTATTTATTTCAAGATGTTCGTTTAATTGCTGACTTTGTTCTTGTATGATTTCGTTAGTTATGGATAATTGTGACAATAGGTTTGAGATTTCGGATTCTGACATAGGAAATTGTAAAATAAATTTGAGCAAAAACTTACGCAATGAATACCAAGAGCGTTGTAAATCTCTTCATCACAGGTAGCTTTCCTCGTATGTTAAATTTCGGTTTCTTCTTTCTTGATTCGGTAGTCTTTTTACACTTTATTTAGAGTTTAATATTTTATTTTCGCGGAACGCGTTTTCGTTTATTTAAATTTTATTTTAAATTTCACTTTTAATTTATTTCACTTAATTCTAACTTATCACTAGGATCGTCAGTTAATTCGTTGATACGAAAAAGGTACGTTTTAGAAATGTTATCTAATGCCTCCTGACATCCGACCCGACTGCGCCAGTTAAGTAGTTCACCCAAAAATTATTTAAAAAAATACAAATTTGGATGATTAACAATTTATTCAGAAAAACCTGCAGCGATTCTAGCTTACAAAGTTAAACTTCCTTTCTACAATATTTCCAGCAGTATATATTATAAAAAAGTGCTTATTATGAATTTTACTTATTTTACAAAATATTCGTTTACAATTATTAGAAATGAAACTATGAGAAAATGTTGTTCTCAAGCTTCGAATGATTTTACATGATATAACAAATATTAGTTTACATATATTTATCAGAATTAAAACTATGGGAAATGTTCTGAAGGTTTGAATGGTTTCATATAACACGGGCTTCTTAAAATCATAGAATTTCCATCAAAAGGGTTCGTGGCAATCTCAAATTCTTGACAATCATCTTTTAAATTTTTAACGTAATTATTAATCGTACTCTGAAAATCAGGATGAAGCTGCTCGCTAGTAATAACCGTATTGTTTAGTGTCGAATTATCAAGATTTTCTATTGTCTCATCACTATCGGTTGTAATTATAAATTTTAATTTTGATTGAGCCCTTGTAAGGGGTTTATTAGGCATTAAGTTTAAATATTAGAATTACTACATGAAAATAAAAAAATAATACTAAGTGAGGTTGATATCTAACATTTATTTTTGTTTTAGCAATTTCGGCGGAACATTCCTAGTCCAAAAAAAACAGCTTTCCAAATGGATTTAAAAATGGAAGACAATTGATTACATTGGAACTTACAGAAGAATTTTTATTTTTAATTTATTAAAAAATTAAAATCTTTTATCTTAATTAATTTTTTTTTTTTTTTAAATAAAAATTTGGAAAGCATAGAGTGATTTATTGAATTAACCATTTACTTTTAAAATTAACAAACAAATTATGACAATAGTTGGAAATAAAAAAAAATTTTGACCTAACATGAACTTCCTTTAACCTTACATGAACTTGCCTAGTAAGTACAATGTTTATACTTTTAAATAAAACTGCACAGCGAGAAAAAAATTATTATAAGTAAATTTGAGAAGTATTTAAGTGAAATTTATTAATAACTTATTTAAACAACATTTTTAAACGCGTTGGCCATATTTCAAAAACGTAAATTTTAGCTAATTTCCTAAAACACAAATATTTATATGGGACATATAACACCACGTAAGTTAAATTCTTGTAGGTACCTTGAACTTAATTTTAGTGGGTCCCCATGACAGTCTCATCACAGGAATTTAATGCGTGCATTTAGACTTGATGCAACCACCAAAATAAGCTCGGCACGTTCCACCACATGTCACGAATATTTCGTGGGGGGTTTACGGGGTAGCTCAGATTTAATACACCATAAAAGTTTAACACATATATTTAATCAAATAAAATTATATACAGGTTTACAATATGACTAACTTACCCTAAAACACATAGATGGGAGATCATGATGCAAACGGGCATAGATCACGGCGGCAACACTGTTCAAACCGTAATTACCGGGAAACTGCCGCTTTCGTGCTCTCACCCCCATATATCATATTTCTCCCCCTCAATCTTCATTATCAAATTAATTACCTCTATTGGTTCTTTATTGATTCTTGTACTTTTGATCTTTTTAGTAATCGTGTTCGATCAGCGTTCCAACTGTTCTACTTTTGATTTTGTTAAACATCGATCACACCGGATATCCAAAGATATTTCGTTTATTAATTATAATTTCAATTATATACAGTGTGATCGGTATTTCTGTGACAATATTTTTTTTAAATTTTTGAACGTGTTACCGATTTTATAGACGTATTCACGTCAAAAAACTTTTTAAACTAAGCTTTTTCTAGAAATAATATATATATATATATATATATAAATTAGCTCGACAGGCCATGAAGGCCCAAGGCTTGTTGCACCACTTTTCTCCATTGTTGCCTACTTTGTGCCTTCTCTTTCTATCCACTAACTCCCATTCGTCTCAAGTCCGATTCCACCGCATCCAGCCATCTGTTCTTTGGTCGACCTCTCTTTCTCGTGTCCAAAAGTCTTCCTTCCATTGCCTTTCTTGTTATTCTGGATTCCGGAAGCCGAAGTACGTGTCCCAACCATCTAATTCTTTGCGATCGGGCAACATCCGTTATTTGAGGTTCATCAAACAACTCATAAATTTCTGCGTTGGTTCTTCTTTTCCATTCGTCTTCCACTTTCTTCCCTCCGTAAATAATTCTTAGAACCTTTTGTTCCCATATCTCTAAGTTTTCTCTATCTCTTTCACTCATTGTCCATGTCTCACTAGCATAAGTTACCACCGGTCGGATAATTGTCTTATATATTTTTATTTTAATATTTCGTGATACGCTCTTGTTTCTTATTACCGACATCAGAGAACCTATGCTTCTGTTTCCAGCTGCTATCCTAGTGTTAATCTCTTTACTGTAATCATTATTTCGCGTCACAACTGTCCCTAGGAAGCAAAACTTGTCTACTTCTTCAAAACTATATTGCTCCCCACTCTCTGTTTCCATTCTAAAACAAGTTCCCAGTTTGACTTCACCTTTTTCCCGCATCCTCATGTATTTGGTCTTATTCTTGTTGATTTTCAAGCCCAGTATTTTAGCCTTTGCCTCTAATTGTAACATAACTTCTATTAAGCTCCTACTAGATCTCGCCAGTACCGTTATATCATCTGCATACGCTATCACTTGATGTCCTCTATTGTATAGTGTTTCATCGCGTAGGATCCCGGCTCGTCTTATTATCCACTTCCCTGCTACTATGAAAAGAATTGCTGATAAGGGATCCCCCTGTCGCAGCCCTTTATTTACTTTAAATTTCTTTGATAATTTAGCGTTTACCGCGACCTTATTCTCTGTGTCTGGCAAGAGTCATTTTGATCAATCTTATCAGCTTTCTTGGTATTCCCAACTCTTCCATCACTTTATACAATTTTTCTCTATCAATGGAGTCGTAAGCCTGCTTGAAATCAACAAATGCCGCATGTATCACTATGTCATGTTCATAGCATTTCTCTTGCACCTGCCTAAGAGTGAATATCTGGTCAATCACCGATCGATTAGGTCTAAAACCACACTGGTACTCTCCTACAGTTTTTTCTACATATTTTTGCATCCTTACTTTAATGAGATTTGCCAATACCTTGTAGACCACATTTAACAGAGCTATGCCTCGATAATTCTCACATCTTGTTCTATCCCCCTTTTTAAAAATTGGGCAAATCATCGCTTGTGACCAATCTTTTGGCATCCTTTCGTCATTCCATACTTTGCTAATCA
Source organism: Cantharis rufa (assembly GCA_947369205.1). Taxonomy (NCBI): domain Eukaryota; kingdom Metazoa; phylum Arthropoda; class Insecta; order Coleoptera; family Cantharidae; genus Cantharis; species Cantharis rufa. The sequence goes on along the minus strand of OX376309.1, from coordinate 12,902,003 downwards.
GTTCATATACCTCTTTTATGATCTGCTCACCTCCATATTTGATCATTTCCGCCTGGATACCTTCCTCCCCTGGACTTTTGTTATTCTTCATCTTTCTTATTATGTTTTCTATTTCTTCCTCCGTTGGTGGTGATATTTTCTCTGTTTCTTCATCCTCCATTTCAGAAGTGACCTCCAATTCCAGTCTGTAGTTATCTTCTTCCTCCTCGTTCAGTATGTCCTCAAAATATTCTGCCCATCTTTCGAGACCTCTCTTTTCATCCATGCACAAGTTTCCATCTTTACTTCTACAATACACCTCTTTTACTCGTTGACCTTGTTTTTTCGTCCTTATTTGTTGGTAAAACCTTCTTACTTCCTTTGCTCTGTAGCTCTCTTCCAACTTCTTCATTTCCTCCTCTGCTGCTCTTCTCTTCGCTATTCTACATACGTGTTTAGCCCTACTTCTTTTGTTTCTGAATTCTGCTTTTGCTTCTTCAGTTCCTTTATTTATCATTTCCATTCTTGTTCGTTTTCTTTCTGCCACTGCTATCTTGCATTCATCGTTGTACCAGTCTTGTCTTTTGCCTCTCTTGTACTTTCCCAAAATTTGATCTGATGATTTCGTTATAGCATTCTTCATTATTTCCCATTTTTCTTCTATTTCTTTTTCTCCTGCCTGTAGATGCTTTTCTATCTCCTTTGCAAATTTATCTCTGTTGTCTTCATTCTTCAGTTTTTCGATATCATATCTTTCCATTCTTTCTTGAGTTTTTTGATATGTTTCTGGTATTAGCTGTTTAACAATTACTTTCACCAGGTAATGATCTGAATTGGCATCTGCTCCTCTACAACTTCTGACGTTTGTTATCATTTTCTTATGTTTATCTTCTATCAACACATGATCTATCTGATTCACCGTTTTACCATTGGGTGATGTCCACGTTCCTTTATATATATCTTTTCGTTGATAGTCAGTACTCACAATTTTCAAATTTCTTTCTGTTGCAAAGCTAATTAACAGTTGTCCATTTTCATTACTTTCGACATGCTTGCTATATTTTCCTATTGTCGATCCATATTCTTCCTCTCTTCCTATCTTTGCGTTGCAGTCTCCAATAATAATTTTTAGATCATATCTCGGAATTTTTTGGTAAACCTCTCTTAATCTGTCATAATATGCTTCTTTTTCTTCAATTACTTTTTCCTCGGTTGGAGCATGTATGTTTATTATCGTTATCTTTTGGTATCGTCCTCGAAATCTTATACTGCACAATCTGTCCGTTATCGGTTCGAAATTTATTACTGCATGCCTCCATTTTTTGTTTACCATGAATCCCGTCCCGAATCTTCTGTTTGTTCCGCCGCTATGGTACAGCAAATACTCTCCCACGTCCATGACCTCGTTATCCTTTTGTTTGGTCTCTTGTAACGCTATAATATCCAGTTTATATCTTTTTACTTCTTCTTCTAAACTTCTTAGCGCTCCTTCCTCGTATGTTCCTCTAACATTCCAGGTTGCTATCATCAGTCTTTCCTTTATTTTACTTGTTGTGTTGTGTCGTCTCATCTCGTTATCCTTTTCTCGCCTGTTCGTCTTTTGGATTTCATCGTTGCTTGTGTTCCTCAGTTTTTTGACACTGGTGGGGGTTTCTCTACTTCTTGAAGTTCACCCCTTTCTTGACTCCATTTTAATACCTTGTCTTCATACATTAACTTCTGATAGCCTATCCTTACTTTTTTTCCCATTTTCTTCAGTTCTTCGGCTTGCTTGCTTATCTCCATTTGAATTCTTCTTTCCATGTATGTCAAATCGTCATCAATGAATATTTTCTTTCCAGGTAACTTGGCCAACTTAAATTTATTTTTCATTATCTCCATTTTCTCTTCAAAACTTTCCACCTCGATTACGTTTCTTTCACCCCCTACTTTATACGCAGTTATTATCTTTACCTCAGCATTCAAGTCATTTTGAAAAAATTTTCCAATCTTATCCCTTAGAGACTCCTGTTCATTTACATCAACCTTCATTCCCGTAACAACCAACCTATTTTTCCTCTTTTTTCTCTCCTGTAACTCCAATTTGAATTCGACTTCTTCCAACTTATGTACAAGCTCATCTATTCTTCCCTCTTTTAGCTTCTTATCATGTTCCCAACTTGCTTTAGTTTCTCCCAGTTCCTTTCTCAGCGCTATTAGTTCCTCCGCTTGCATTTCGATCTGTTCCTGAATTTTCTTGGTGTTTTCTCGTATTTCCTGTTTCATTTCATTATTTTCGTCTCTCATTTGCCTTATATCAGTACTTATCGTCTTCAAAAAGTCCTTAATATCATCCATCTCTTTATTTTCTGCTTCTGTCTCTTTATTGTCCTTATTCGGTGTTCTTATTATTTTCTTACTTCTCTTGAAGACTGTAAGATTTGTATCAGTCTCTTCTAGCTCTTCAGATCTTCCTCTTTTTATATAATCGTCTAAACTTCCCGTACTATTGTTTCTTCTACGTGATTCAATTTTTAGATTCTCCGTTATTGATTTTTCTTTAGTATTCATTTAACTTTACAGCGTTATCTAAAAATTATTAAAATTTATTCAATCTTCTAAACACCCTATTTTATGCAACCCAACGCACAAGCAATGTGTCACGCGTTGCCTATGTTTTGCCAACTTTCTGTTTATATTCGCGTTAAAAACGATCACCCAAATCAACTTTTCGGAGGTTTACGTTTTATTCTAACCTATTACTATTTTTGTTTTCCAAAAGGTATTTTATTTTGGTTTTCCAGGTCTCTCCCCTTTTCTATCGTTCTTCCTTTATAATCGGTAGCCAATCCTCTCTTCCACACTTCTACACACCTAAAAAATTTGATATTAATCACTTATAAATCACCTATGTAACGGAGCCGTTGTTTACGGTTATCACATTGACATTTGACTAATTCTAGAAATAATAAAAAGTGCAAAAAATGCACTAAAAAGTAAAAAATAATTTTTCAAACAAGAACAAAATAAAGCTCATCGAAAACACCTCTTTAATTTTTCAAATAAGAACAAAGCTCCCTGAAAACATCAATATAAAAAGCGTGGGGCTATGAATTTCACAATTTAATATCTGTAAGAGCCCCTTGCTGTCTACGTAGATTCTGGGTATAATGTGTCTTCCTTTCATTAATCACCGCTTCATTTTGAGTTTTTTCTTGCTCATTTTGTTCAAGTCCGGACACTCCGCATCATTTCGATTTTCCAAAGCCATCTTTAATTGTTCCTCCAGTGTTTTTATTCTTTGCAATAACAAATTGTTATTCATCTGAAGAACTTTATTTTTGTCCTTTACTTCTTCTAAAACTTCTCTCAGGAATTTGTTTTCCATCAGTTGGTACTTCGTTTCACCATCATTTTCTACTGTAACCTCACTTTTCTTATCGCAACAAATCACTTTATTTTCTCCTATATACTCAATTTTAGTAAACTTTTTGGCACAACTTTTGTGGTACACAGAAAGACATACCACGCATACGTACACCGCACATGGTTTTGCACAACATTTTACTCTCTTTTCACCAGTTACATCACTTTCGACATCAAGCAACACATCGTCCGCCATCTTGCCGAATTTAAATTAAAAAAAAATATATATATTCCAATGCATTACTCAGCTGTTGAAAGTACATATTATCAAATCATTTAAAATGCCTTACGATGGCAGAAAGCCCTCCATAAAATATATTTTGATCCTAGAAAAATCAGCGCATTCCAGCTTGTAGCCGTTGCAAAACCAATCTTGAGACATAATACTGTTTTGTCCGTAACATCGAAAATTTTCCTTACCATTACGTCAGATGACTCAAGTATATAGTGTGAATTAGCACGGGGGATAAATCAGTTTTTATCAAAATGGCAAAGGGTGTACTTCACGATCGGACCAATAATTAGAAGTTTTAACTTTTAACCACTAAATTAAACTCAAAATACTATTGAATCTTACCGAAAATTGCAGTTTTTGTTGGTAAAATAAAGTTTCGATCATATTATGGAGATGTACCCAGTAAACCAACCTGTATTTTGTGATGTACCCAGTAAACCAACCTATATTTTGTGATGTTCTTACTGTTTGTTGGAAGTTAACATTCAACTTGTTGGAATTCAGCTCAGTTACAATGTAATTGAGTAAATGTTACTATATTTTGTATTGTTGCGTTAATCTGTAATTGAGTACAGTCGCTGCATTGTAAATCGTCCCGAAGAAATTTTCAATTGGATGGAAGCCCACCTGATCAAATGCTGTGTTATTGTGTAAAGCCAATATTTAAAGTGTTGTGTAACCATATACAGTGGCGCAGCCAAGGGGGGGCTAGGGGGCTACTCAAAGAAAAAATCAGTGCCTTGGAATTAAAATGCACATTTATGCACAATTAAAAACTCTCAATTTTGGCGCCTTCTAAACTTTGGCGCTGGGTGCGGCTGCTCCATTGCATCCATGGTTTAACGGCCCTGTATGAACATCTTCTTCTATCAATAGAAAAAGTACTTCTGGTACTTAAGAAAGGTAAAAATATGTATAAGCATATCAATGAATACGAATACTTTTCGTTTTATTAATAAGCTTTGCCAGGAGGTTACATTTTCTTCGCATTAGTGTGTGTGTACATCTCTCATGCAGACAATGTAACTTCGTGACGAAGTTTTATATCTACATACGCCATATTTTAGAAAAAATTAATAATAATTTATTATAGGTACTTGAAATAATTAATAAAAGCTTATCAAAAGAATTTGTAGTTCTATCTAGTTTTTCTAGATAGATAAAACTCTATCTAGTTTTTAATTTATTTTTAATTATTTATGAGTTAATTCAAGTTAATTTAATTTTTAATTATTAAACATAGAGCAAAATAGAAAAATAGAGTCAATAGAGCAAAAAAAATGGGCTTCACTTGCAAAAGGTATAAGAAAGTTTATATTTGGCATGATTGTTCAGTTAGGTAAGTTATATAAAATTCCAAGTTTTCGACCTTGAGGGGGTTCCGCTTGCTGCGCCATCTTGGTTTAAAGGGGTGGAAAATCACTTTTTTGCTATTTTCTGGTTAACAGTACTAGATACGCCAAATATATAGAAATACAAAAATGTAGAGCGCAAAATTCTACATATTTTTTGTTCTGTACATTTTTATCTAAGATTAATGGTTTCAGAATTACAGCGCTTAGAAAATGAGCGTTTTTGTAAATTTCAAAGTATTTGTGGCCAGTGATGTACTTATGACGCTGCAATGCATATACATTGGCCGAGATAACGGTAAATTATTTTGCAGTAAAGAAATTACTACCTATTGTAAGTTCTACCATGGACTTAAAGTTTATTTCACTTGCTCTTCTAAAATTAAAGAGCACGATTTGCAATAAGCAGCCCTGGGTTGCCGTACACTGTTGGAGCGTCAGCTACAAAAATAGTTCAAGCCCTCTTTAAAAGCAATTCTATAGAAATAAACTTTGATGAGATAATGGAAGTTATTGTTTCTCTTGATAAATTCTTATCAAACGAAAAGAATAAATCTTGCCTGATTGCCATGCTCCAAAAATAACTTCAAGAACGCAACATAGTGTAATGATATTTACAAGCCGTCGATGACGCTGATTCATTAATAATTGAAATAGCAATTCAAATGTCTTCGTTGCATTCTTTAGTTTTCGTTGTGGGTGAAAATATAGATCTTCTTATTCTTATAACTGCGCTGGCGAGATGTAGAATGTGAAAATGTATATTTTCGAAAACCCGGCAAAGGAAACATTGTAGACAAAATTTACTCTCTTCGTAGTTTACAATATAGTGACGTTGTAGCTAATAACATTTTATTTTTGCACGCATTCAGTGGTTGTGACACCACGTCTTGCCTTTTCGGTAAAGGCAAAGTGAAATTTTTCAACCTACTTGAGAAGAATAAGTCACTGAGTGCATCAATTGAAATTTTTAAAGAAGAAAATGCTAATAGTGAAGATTTAGTCTATGCCGGGGAACAATTTCTGATCGCACTTTACATGTTAACTGGTAATAACGTAACTTTAAATGCTCTACGCTATCAACATTTTGTTAAATTTCTTACAGAAAATAAATTTACATTGGCCACTTTGCCTTCTACAATCGATGCAGCGTAATATCATTCCTTACGGACTTACCATCAAGTTCAATTATGGTGCAAAAATTCTAAAAACGCAACTCATTGGGGATGGAAACATTCTAGCTTTGGTCTTACTCCAATCCCTATGATGGAAGATCCTGCCCCTGAAGCTTTATTAAAATGCAAATAAAATGCAGCTAGTTGCAGAAAGGCAAGCATAAAATGTTCAATTATATGTGCAACTTGTACAGAAATTTCATGCAACAATTTTCCAGATATTCTACTCGACTCAGAAGAGGAAGATGATGAACCACCTGAAATAAATCAATTTCAATTAAACTACGTAATTAAGAATTTACTTAGAATTGGTTATGATATTTTAAATTGTATTTGATTATTTGACATGCAGATGTTTCAACTTTCGAGCAAAATTTTATATAAAATAATAATAATAAACTGTTAACTCCTCTAAATCTATGTTTATTTCAAAATTGTACAAAAATCCAATGGATATATCTACTATACTAAATTTTTATGCAAAAAACATTTCCTGGTCGTAATTTTATACTTTGTTTATGATATAGTATTATGCATTACTGATCAAAGTGTAACCAGAAGTGTTTGTCATAAAGGACATGTGGTTACAAAATTTTTATTTGATAATTTTGTACTATGCGTACCTTGTTTAGCAATCGCTTATATACTGCAATAATTATCCTTCGTGCTTACCTATCAACTTACAATAGATAGGTGCTAACAATGTTGGGCACCCAATCTAGACGACTTTAAAATTGGACATCAAATTTTGTATCTGATTTTTATTTTCCGATTTTCATTTGAGTGTTTTATTATGAGAATAATAAAATGGTTTTTTGTTAAGTAAGTGATCTTGATTATCTTGGATATAGAATTGTTCCAAATTTTGGAAAGAGAATTTTTTGAATAATTAATAATATTGTAATTGGAGATTGTGATGTTGAAAAAAGTGAAATATTAATTACTATTGATTTGAATAATTAGAATTTGTAAAACAAGTTATATGCGAACAGATTTAGGTGCGCTTATCTTTAAATTTTGATTTCCCATATTATATTGGAAAATTATTTAAAAATAAAATTTGGATTTGAATTTTAAATGGATATTTAAATTTGGAATTAAACTTATAAAAGTTTTGGAATAGATTCAGAAGTTCGGAATTATTTTCTCTTGTAATTAATTGATCTCTTATAATTATTTTCTCATGACAACTTCTTTAGTAATAATAATAATTAATCGAACCATTATTACTTGTCATCAAAAAAATATCGTTTATTTAATCTATATTGAGGTTTGCTATAATTATTTGTAATATGTATACCTTATAGTTGTCCATGAATTCTTCTTCTTCCTCCTTGCACGGCTGTTTGATTTTAATATTTGTATACCCAAGTTTTTAAGATAATTGCAAAAAGGTAAAATAATATATATTACTTAATAATTTATTCTTAGAAAATGTGAATTAATTAAAAATTAGAATAAATTAAATAAATGATAGCAATATAAACAAGAACCTTCAGAAATAAATCAAAAAATATATCAAATTACTAATGTGCGCAGGTATAACTATACCTGGTATGGCTACTAGCTCATTGTAAATATTTTTGTCTTTTGTGTACACTAGTTTGTTTTTAAGCTTGATGAAATACCAATATGTTGCTCTGAGAATTTAAAAAAATCATATGAATAATTAATAGGGTGGTCCTTATTTTCGAAAGTTTTAAAACATTTGCTCCCATCCTTTAAAAATATTCCTTTATAGAATACTAGACTTATGCTAAAATTTGAGAACAATTAAATAATATTTAGAGGTCGCCCAAGCATTTTTACATACGTGCGCTTATATGTAATGTTATTGCTTATGCAATAATATATGCAGTCTCCATTAGTAGAGGTCGAGAATAATCGATAGGCGGCACTATCGATAATGATCGATAGACAACGTTTAGACCATCGATAAATATCGATAGTTTTCAATAGTGGATATTAAATATAGGAAAAAAAATTTTTAGCAAAAAAACTAGCATCTTGAAAGTGCAAAATGCTCAAATAACTCTAACGTTGCATTTTTATTCATAAAAATCAAAGTTATGTTAGTAATGATTAAGGTAAATTGCTGGTATTGAAGGCACCTGTCACGTGTCACGACTATCGAAAACTATCGATAGCTACAGAAAACTATCTATTGTTCTCTAAACTATTGTTCTCGACCTCTATCCATTAGTAGACACTGTACGATAATATTTCGCTGAAACGTGTATAAAAATCTCATTTAATAATAATTATACAATCGTATTACAAAAATTTGCTAACGCCAGCAAACGATTGGGGCAAGAATAAGTTTACAAACATCATTAGAAAAAAAACATTTTTATTCTACATGTGACGATATTCCGGAATTGTCATTATCTCTCAGTTATATGAAGAAAGACATAATAATTGATTTTTCCAAGCACCAGCTTGTGACACAAATTAATATAAGAGATGATTATCGTGAATTATTAGAATTAGCAATTATTTTTCTTGGAGATACTCCACCACGTAAGATTCGTTTTCAGTCACCGGATGTTATGCACCATGCACGTTGAATGTCCCAGTTAATTTACTCCCTCAAGATTTTTATGTTCCGATCCCAATTTAAACTCACTTCCTCAGAGGAAAAAGGACTTTAAGAAATGTGTAAATTTACAGTGATTTTGTATCTTAAAGTCTGGTTTACTGCACCTTTAGCAGTAAGTGCACCACGTAATGATCTCTGTCTTCTTAATGATCTCTATCAGTATTAAAAGCACAATAAAACTATTTCAAAAGAAACTTGTAGAAAGATTGAAAATCATCTATGGCATTTGTCCGAGCATATGATTGGCCTTGCATTTTTAGATCCTGAAGTATCGATCGCAACAAAACGGAAAATAGTCAAAGCTTAAAGTTAAACCAAAGCAACAACCTTGTTACTAAAAAGGGCCCAAACCGTGTCATACTAACTTAATGTCAGATTTTTCACAATCCTGAATATTTCAACTACATTTTTACAATTTGGCCCGCAAACTCGGGAAGACAGGGAAGACTACAAATCAGATATTTCTGTTGTACAGAAGGTTTTGATAACCAATGATAATGCACAACGTGAGGTTGCTCTTGTCAAATAATTGAACAAGCTCATTCTTTACAATGAAGACCAATTTCAGTTTCTTTTGCAAGTTGTGAGTAATTATCGTAAGCGTTGCACCTACCCATGTACGAATGCCGGTAGAGCGCCATAGTTGCCGATATGGCCCAGAGTTGTGCCAAGCCTGGCAACCGACTCTCGGTTGGCGATATTGGCCCAATATTGGAAAATTAACGCATCAGTACCGTGCCAGTCTTGGTTAACAATATTGGTTGAGTTTCGACTAACAGTACTGCCCCAACACTGGCAACTAAATATATCACTACTGTGCCAGTCTTGGTTGCCCAGTCTTGGGCGGAGTACTGCCCCAGTATTGGTAAACAATTTTACCAGTACTGTGTCAGTCATGTTTACCAAAGTTGGTTGAGTCTTGGCTGGACGTACTGCCCCAACACTGGCAACTGAAAATATCTGTACCGTGCCAATCTAGGCTACCCAGTCTTGGGTGGAGCATTGGTAAACAATTTTACCAGTACTGTGCCAGTCAAGTTTACCAAAGTTGGTTGAGTCTTGGCTGGACGTACTGCCCCAACACTGGCAACCGAACATATCTGTACCGTGCCAGTCTAGGCTACCCAGTCTTGGGTGGAGCATTGGTAAACAATTTTACCAGTACTGTACCAGTCATGTTTACCAAAGTTGGTTGAGTCTTGGCTGGACGTACTGCCCCAACACTGGCAACCGAACATATCTGTACCGTGCCAGTCTAGGCTACCCAGTCTTGGGTGGAGCATTGGTAAACAATTTTACCAGTACTGTGCCAGTCATGTTTACCAAAGTTGGTTGAGTCTTGGCTGGACGTACTGCCTCAACACTGGCAACTGAACATATGTGTACCGTGCCAATCTAGGCTACCCAGTCTTGGGTGGAGCATTGGTAAACAATTTTACCAGTACTGTGCCAGTAATGTTTACCAAAGTTGGTTGAGTCTTGGTTGGACGTACTGCCCCAACACTGGCAACTGAACATATCAGTACCGTGCCAGTCTAGGCTACCCAGTCTTGGGTGGAGTATTGGTAAACAATTTTACCAGTACTGTGCCAGTCATGTTTATCAAAGTTGGAAAAGTCTTGGCTGGACGTACTGCCTCAACACTGGCAACTGAAAATATCTGTACCGTGCCAATCTAGACTACACAGTCTTGGGTGGAGTATTGGTAAACAATTTTATCAGTGCCGTGCCAGTCATGTTTACCAAAGTTGGTTGAGTCTTGGCTGGACGTACTGCCCCAACAATGGCAACTGAATATATCAGTACCGTACCAGTTTTGGTCACCTATTTCCGTTGAGATACAACTTTTTTCTACTGATTATCTCATAAAATTATTATAGTAAAGAAAAATTTTTTTTATCAAAAGATAGGTATTTTTCTCAGAATTGCAGGATTAAATTATCTAATTTAAATTGAATGAATTATCCAATTCAATTATATGGCTAAAATTCATTCAATTTCTTTAAAGACATTCATATAATATTTATATGATTATATAAATATTTTTTTCTGTGTTATAGTTATAACTAGAGACCGGATTATAAGCATTTTTGCTTATTGTCAACTTTAAAAGCAGCTCTTGAAAATTTGAGATGTGGATGAATTACATAAAAATATGTATTTTAACGTATAGTTTTTCATTTTTTTTGCGATTTCTTGCTTATTTGATTATACTTGAACTTATTTTTAATATTTTCAATTGATGATATGATGGTCAAACATTAGCCATAAGCTGGGGCCCTAAAATTACACCTTAAAATATTTTTTTACATAGTTTTATTTTTATATGGTAAACAAAACTATTATTTTTAAGACAAATTAAGCATTCGACGTTTAAATTAGATTTTGAAACTGTTAAATATCTTTGAGTTTTTTTTTAAACATTTATGAAGACATTTAAGTTATTTATTTGCTTATCTACCAGCTTTTTACTTTAAACAGTAGAGGTAATATCTATAGTGAACTAGTAACAACAAAGCAATAAAAACTACCCATAAAACGACTTATTTCTTATACTTTGTCGGTATATACGTAAAAATATGTCTTATTTTTGGACAAAGTAGTTTTTCCGGAAATATTTAAGTAAATCACATCTGGTCATTTTATTATATAATTTGAATTTATTTTAAGCATATTTAGAGGTATATTAGGAACAATGGATAAAGGGAAAGTATATTCTCGAATGCTACAAACCTTTACAGCTGCATTTTAATACGCTCCTATCACAAGTGTTGATGTAGAAAGAAGCTTTTCTACCTAGAAACATATTTTAGACGATAGGAGACACAATTTAATAACCAAACATTTGGAACAATATTTAATTGTCAATTCTTTTCAGCAGCACGAATAGTTTTATTTCATTGTATTATTATGTTTTGCTATGCTATGTTAATTTTTAATTTTATTATTTATTATAATAATTACGTGCAAAGGGGCTTGTTTAATTCTTTCAAAAATTAGTGGCTAAGATGAGATTTTTTGCTTTTTTTATTTAATTATTAACTTTTTTCGTAACTTTTTTTGGCATAATTTGACTTATTTTTGTAAAATGTGCTATTTTAAGCACTTATTTTTCAAAAAACCGTGCTTATATTTATCCGGTTTCTAGTTATAACTGATAGTAAACTATAGTAATAAAGCAATAAAACTACCCTTAAAATCTGCTTGTCGCGTCGGCACAAAAACATCTTGCAAAAACATCAGCAAAAAATTAAAAGACAATCCGGACAACTTATATTTTGGTTTTATTTTGAGCATAATAAATTAGATTACGAATAGAATAGAAATACGTACATGAATCATGAATGTATGAATTTAAAAAATTTATAATTGTAATTTTGTTGTTGATAAAATTGGAAAATTCGAATAATTTTTAAAATATATGTCGAACGAACAGAGGCAAATATTTTTTAAAGGCCCCTTGGCTTTGCATGTTTTAACAAAAAGGACCGCAGGTTATTTTGATTGAAGCAATAGTTGATTTTTCAATATCAACTCTAAAGTAAAATGATAATAATTATTATACACAGTTTATTATAGTTTTTTATAAAACACAATAACATTTTAAAAACAATTTCTTATTATCTTCCCAAAAGTACTCTGGAAAGATAAATTTAAATAGATATCTCCACGTATAATTTTGATAATATTTATTTACAATTATGATCGTTACATTACTGTATCATTCCAAATGCAAAAGTGTTACAGCATATCTACTTCCTTCCACAGATAATATCATACATTTGTCAACTATACTTGAAATTGAGTAGAATTTCGCTGTAGAAATTCGGCGTCCTATCTTATAAATGCCTAATTTAGAAGAAGCCATGGGTGTTGTAAAAGCATCTCCTTTGTTTTCAAGAATTTGCCCTTCTAAAAATAGATTTCTTGAGTTGTAAGAAAAAATACGCGAGAGTTGAAAAATCTCGCCATTCGCTAATCATTCTGGCTGATACAAACATCAGCTATGCTATCATTCCGGTTTTTAGAAACATCAGCAATGCTGCTTAAATTTGATGAGATATTCATCATTGATACACTTGAATTTAATTCATCGTCACTAGAAATTTCGGTATCGCTGATATACGCTTCCTCTTTGAGTTTTAATGCTCTGTGCTTTTGCGTCCTATATGACATTATGGTCAAAAATTTAAATCTTTGTTTTAAAGAGCGTGTAAAAGTCGTAAAAATAGATATACCGAATGTGTAGAAAATATTATTTTTTCTTGGAAATTTTTTCTCTCTACCACCACAAGAACATTCGCAATTCGAAAATACGTTCGAGGGCCATGGTTCGGGGGTAAGTAGGTGGGAGCGCATTTCTTGTTAGTACCTAGATGCCATAGATAAAGCAAGATAAAGTAGTTCTTTACCTAGTTCTTATCTATGCTCGATACGAACAACATCCAAAGCTAAGGTGTAAAAGTGAAACTGAAAATACATAAATTGGGAAAATGGATTTGTACGCTGTGATGGTACAGAATCAAACTCCGTTTGGTTATAAAAAAAACGTTTTTATTCTTACGAAGGTTTAATTATTAAATGTTATAGAAAATTGAGCTCTTCGTAATAGCGACTGCAAATGTTCGCTAATAAAAGAATACTGAATACATTAGACGACGGAGTGGTGCGCTCTATATGCAGCGCAGTAACATATGCACACATTGGTATCGTTCATACATATATATTTAAGAAAGGCGGTTAAATAACAAATAATGCATATACGCTCTAACATACCCCCGGCCTTGAAATGGCAACTTTCAAAAAAGAAATAAACATGGAAACGAAGATAAATACATAGATGTAGAACATATTATATAAATACATAAGAATAAACACAAACAAATAAGTCAATACAAACATAATTATTATGTGTATAAAATAGTTATGAAACATCATTAAATTAATTAAACAGAAAAACATTTTGTTTGAAAAATTAATTTAAGCATAAATTCACTGAATACAAATAAAATAAACGAAGAACTGCACTGTTGTTAAATGTTCACTGGGAGAGGACAAAGTTTTGCAAACGATCGACGACACGTACCACTAGAAGTGCGAATTGTAGCAACCCGATTAATCTTGTCAGCACCAGGATGAAGTTCGATCACACGTGCTAATTTCCATTTAAGTGGAGGCAAGTTGTCCTCTTTGACTAGTACCAAAGTTCCAAGCTGCAAATCGGACCTTTGCGTTTTCCATTTTTGCCTTTGTTGCAACTCGGAGATGTATTCTTTGTTCCATCTTTTCCAAATGTGTTGGTAGAATAACTGGATTCGTTGGAACGATGACAAACGATTTTCTTTTAGATGTGTCACATCTGTGTCTGGCAAGGCTATAAGAGATTTTCCAACTAGGAAGTGAGCTGGTGTAAGTGGCTGTAGGTCATTTGGATCAGTGGAAAGAGGGGATAAAGGACGTGAATTTAGGAGTGATTCTACCTGTGCAAGCAAAGTGCAGTATTCCTCAAACGTAAGTACTGAAAGACCTATGACCCTTTTCAAATGAAATTTGCAAGCCTTAATGCCTGCCTCCCAAAGACCACCAAAATGTGGGCTTCGGGCTGGGATGAAATGCCATGCAATTCCTTCATTCGCTCCTGCTTCTACAATTGAAGTTTTGTGTTTGATTATAAAATTTCCTAATTCACGCAAATGTGAATTGGCACCAACGAAATTGGTTCCGTTGTCGGAAAATACTTGTGAAGGTTTCCCTCTGCGAGCTACAAACCTCCTAAATGACAGTAAAAATGATTTAGTAGATAGATCACTGACTAATTCGATATGAATCGCCTTAGTCGCAAAACAAATATACAGGCAAATATAAGCCTTTGAAGTTTTGGCACCGCGCCCTTTGCGATCTTTAATTAACAAAGGACCGGCATAGTCAATTCCGATTGTTGAGAATGGAAAAGACTGTTGAATTCTTTCACGAGGTAAGTCGCCCATAATTGGCTCAGTGATTTTAGGTGACAACCGAAAACATCTGACGCAATTGTGAACAATGTGCTTTACCAGATTCCGACCAGAAATAATCCAAAATCTATCACGAATGGATGTCAACAATAATTGCGGACCTGCGTGAAGCATTCTTAAATGCTCACGTAAGACTAAAAGTTTAGTGAGATGATGGCTTCCCGATAATAACACCGGATGTTTTTTATCGTATGAAAATGGTGAGTTTCGTAGTCTACCTCCAACCCGTAGTAAGCCATCACAATCGATGAAAGGATTTAAACCGATTAATGAGGATTTTGATTTCAACGACTTGTTAATTTTGAGTTGCATGATGTCAGCCGCGAATGAATCACGTTGAGCAATTTTTGTTAGTGCAAATAACGAGGAATGAAGTTCTTTCGAATTTAAAGGACCAAGTGCTCTTTCGTCCTTAATGAGTTTACAATTTTTAATAAATCTTAAAACATATGCTAATATTCTTTCTAATCTTGACAAATTAGAAAAGTTTGTGAATGAAAGAATTTCCGGTTGAGTAATTGCTAAAGTTTTTACTTCTGATTTTAGTTCAGGAAGTACTGATTGATAAGTAGAGTACGGATTTCTAGAAATTTTGCTATACAGAAATATTGATAGCAGAAGTGTAATTGATATAATGTCCATGAATCTGATAAAAATAAGTCATTTGGCGCTATTTTTTTGATGCTTATATGCTTATTTTGATACTTTTATGCTTAAATTTAGTTTTAAGCATTTTTGGTGCTTATTTTAGCACATTTTCGATAAATTAACAAAAATTGCAGTAGATACATAAATTAATACTTACATTTATTTCTATTTTGCTTACTGTAAATTTAATGTTTAGTAGAGACAAAACGTTTTGGGTTTATAAACAAATAAAAAGACGGCAAATAGTGGCTTCAAAACTTTTAATGATATTGATATTTAATGATCTACGATATAATAGGAGGTATAATGAAAACTTAGGTATTTTCAATGGAAATTTTAGTGAAGAAAAAATGAAGCTTGAACTACCACAAAACCTAAGTGTGAAATTTAAGAACGCCCCAATTACCATAGTGTCGAGGTAGAACGCCTTTTTTTTTATTGTGTTATTTTTCAAAAAAATGTTATTAAAAAAGTTTTTACTTCGAATCAAAAAAAAAAAAATTTTTTAATTGAAATAAAATTTCAAAAATTTTTTTTTTTACTTTTTTTAAGTGCTTATTAATTATTATGTTAAAGTTTAATGCATATTTTTATGCATATAATGACAATTTTTTGTGCTATTTTAAGCGCTATTTTCAAGATTTTTTATGCTTAAAAGTCCGTACTCTATTGATAAGACTTGGGAGTTGGCCAAAGTGCTTCCTCCTTAGTAAGCCAAGGTGGTCCGTTCCACCAAAGACTCGAATCTATTAATACTTGTGGCGTTACTCCTCTGGACAAAAGGTCCGCGGGATTAACCTTTGTAGAAACATGCCGCCAACTTGCATCTTGCGTAAGTTGTTGGATTTCTGCAACCCGATTGCAACAAAAAGTCTTTAAAAGATTAGGACTCGTTTTAATCCAACCTAACACGACCGTCGAATCTGACCATAAGTAACATTTTGTAGATTGCATTTTTAAAGCCTTTTTTACTTGAGTTATATGACCCAACTCTTCGTATTCTCGCACGAATTTAGAATATTGGTTGCGAAGATTTGGATTAGCTAGAAGACGTTTCTCTAACTTTAGAAATCTGGATTTTGCTGTCGTCAGCGAATCGCTTAATGATTCCGGCGTTTGTTTGAATGGTATTGATACGATGAATCGACCGTCCGTATTTCTTGTAGTGTTTTGAGCATAGTGTACTTCACATGCATGCTCTTCAGCTGATAATACCTTATCTGTTGGAAAACTTTCAAGCTCCCAAAATTTAGCTATTTGATCTTGAATATCGATCGTACTGTGAAAACATTCAACTTGTGTAGCCATACATATGTTAGTAGGACCAGCTATCACCCATCCCAGACGAGTTTTCTGAAGAATAGGTAAATTTAGACCTAAACGTATTTGCCCGATACACAGTAATTCAAAAAATAGTGGTGACCCGATCAATAGATCAATTTCACCCGGTTGATTATATGATGGGTCAGATAACCGCACGTTATCTGGTATTTTAAATTTGGATTGTTCTATGGTGAAACCTGGAGTTGTTCCCGTGATTTGATTGATTACAAGACAAGAAAGTTTTACCATGTAATTTGATTCATTTGATATTAACTGTATTTCGCATTTAGATTTAATCTGCGAATTTGAATTATTTAGACCAGAAACTGCAACACACACATCTTGGGTTGGCAAAGCTAATTTTCTTACATAATTAGAATTTATAAAATGTGACTGAGATCCTGAATCAAGTAGGATTCGAACAGGTCGATAGATTCCGTTTGAATCAATAATCCTTGCTAGCGCGGTAGGAAGGAGTACCTTACTAGTTGTTGAACAAAACGCTGAAGTTGTGCTTGCTGATTCAGCATGAGGCGCCGACGGCTCTGTAATACCGACTTGAACCATGGAGATAGCAGGTTTCGTTTCAAAATGCAATAACGTATGATGCTTTGCGTTGCATGTCTTACAAGTATATCGCGAATTGCATTTAGTGGGCGGATGCCCTTTGTTCAGGCAATTAAGACAAAGCCCTAATTCCTTAACCTTGGTTAATCTTTGATTTACGTTTAAATTAATTAACACGTCGCATCTAGATGTGAAGTGGTCTTTTTTGCAAACGTAGCAAATAGGACCGTTTGTAACCAATGATTTTGAATGATATTTGGTTTTTTCAGGTTGCACCTTAATCTTTTTTAACTCTATATTTTCTAAAAATGCAGCATGATTCTGAAGGAATGATTGAAGATCTTTAATTGTTGGCAAATTAGTACCAATTTTATTAAATGTGGATTCCCATTCACGTAATGTATTGTTATCCAGCCGTGGTGTAACTAAATTTATTATTAATGCTTCGAACAGCTGTTCGACGGTGCCAAAAGATTTCAGTGCATTAATATGTTTTGATAATTTATCACCAATTTTTCGTATTTTTGCGGAGGACTCTTTGGTCATATTCTCCATTTCAATTATCGCGTGCAAATGATTTTTGATAAGTAGCTTTGGTTGGTCAAATCTGCTTAGGACCGTTTCCCATGCAATTTTATAATTATCGGATGTAAATTCCAAAGCGCTAATTACGTCAGCAGCTTCACCGACTAAGCTGTTTTTTAAATAATGTAATTTTTGAACATTACCTATAGCATTATTTTCGTGTACCATATCAGAAAATGTAGATTTGAATACACTCCAATTTTCAATATTACCGCTAAATTTAGTTAAACTGATTTTTGGCAACTTCAAATATTTCATGTTTGTTGACTGCTGGGTTAACATTACAACAGAATTGTTCGCGTTTGAATTCGCGCTTGAACCGTTGGATTTAACGCTCGGAGGGCTGAGGCTAGGAGCCTTCGAATTTTCACTAATGCTTTTATGTGAATTACACAAAATAATTTTGGTCTCTATGAGCCCTTCGGCTTCAGCTACCGCGTTAAAGTAAGAATTTTCAAAGTTTATAAATTCTTCTTCATATTTTGTTATGTCATTGTTTAATCTACATATTCGAACATGTAAATTTTCGTACTCAGCTAATATTGTCGTGATGACATCCAATCGTTTTTGGATTTCGATTTTGACTTTATTAGTTATTAATTCGTCAGATGTTTTAGGTTGTATTTTGACTAAAAAACTATTAAATCTTGTTAGCTTAGCTTTAATTAAACCCTTATCTTGAATTAACTCATCCATTTTTATAATTGTTTCAAAATTATGAATAATGAAATTGTGATTAATAATAATTGTTAAATAAAATACGAATGAAGAAATTGCGAATCTTTTTTGTTTATAAAACAATCGTAAATTATAAATTATTGTTGTTACGTTTGAAAAACCCTGCACAAACCTGCAAGATAGAAAGATAAAAGAACAAAGGAATGTCTCACCAGATGTGGTTGAAATTGAACGCCGAACCGCTTCAATAGGTCCCTTGTTACCCAGTGTAGTTACTCGCTTGCTCCTTGTTACGTTGTCGCGTTCCTTGATCGGAATTTCCAATTTGTTGAATTTTCGACGAATTAAATACCCTTTGGTAATTTCAAATTCTTGAATGGAATGCACTTTTTGTTGCATCCAAACCACTTTTTGTTGTTGTTTATTGTTGTACCAAATGTCCATAAATGGGCACTTTGGTGGTGAATTTTGCTCGAAGGACCAAATGTACGCTGTGATGGTACAGAATCAAACTCCGTTTGGTTATAAAAAAAACGTTTTTATTCTTACGAAGGTTTAATTATTAAATGTTATAGAAAATTGAGCTCTTCGTAATAGCGACTGCAAATGTTCGCTAATAAAAGAATACTGAATACATTAGACGACGGAGTGGTGCGCTCTATATGCAGCGCAGTAACATATGCACACATTGGTATCGTTCATACATATATATTTAAGAAAGGCGGTTAAATAACAAATAATGCATATACGCTCTAACAGGATTCGTCAGGCTATGAAAATGAAAAGGTAAGAAAAATAATAGGGTCTAATATTTTTAAATATTAAATTATTGTTTACCTTTATTTAAATAATTGAAAAATTTTTTGTTGAGTAATTAATTTTAATTTAAAAAAATTAATTTTTAATTTTAAGTAAAAAAAATTAATTTTTAATTTTAATTGAAAAATTTAATTTTAATTCATTATTGTCAATTGTTTTCATTTTTTATTATAATCATAAACAAAATGACATAATTTGTCAGTAAGGTAAAAATTAAAAAAATTTTTAATTTAATATTTTAATAATTTTTTATAATTCAGTTATAGCCTTGAAAATAAGTCAAATTATAAAGACTCGAAACGTTGGACAATTAAAATTGTTAAAAAATAGACCAAATACTCAACAAAAAATTTTTTCTGATATTTTTGTTCTTTTTTCTTTTATTCGTTTTAAACAAATTCGTGATTCTCAAGTTGAATTATATATCTCATCATGGGCGCCGGCAGGAGAGTGCACTTGCACTTTTTTGCATTTTCATAAGAAATAAATTTTTTATTAAGTGATTAAGTTAGTTAGTTAGTTAATAGTATAGTGTGTAGATGCACATGCACTTCTCTGAAGTTAATCCTGCCGGCGCCCATGTACTATCTAATTGAAATAAATTTTAATTATTTCTATAGTTTTAATTTTATTGAATTTTATTGAAGTAGTAATATGAAATACAAAAAGTATTTGCTATTTGATTAATTAACACATAATTTTCTTTACTTAAAATTTTATTTCGTTAACATTAACCACAATTTTATATTGATTTAAAATCCTTTTATTTGAATGAATGAACAATTATTAAAAGTAAGTAATAAACAAATTTTTAAGATAATTTTTTTTCTAAATACCAAAATCAGTTTGATTAACGGAAACAATTTTATTAAGATCAAAACAAGATTTGTTTCTATTCAGTAAAATTATTAAAACAAAATTGTTGATAAAAATTTAACTAAAACGACTCCGCAAAAGTAAACCTTCGCATCTGGTAGTAATAAATAAATAAACCGACACCCTCGCACTTGAATAGAATTCCCAAAAGATCCTTCACACTGCTGGTTTGTTATAAGAATTGTTTTGTTTTCATAATTTTTTTAAAGTTTTACATAGTGAAATTCAAGTTTAATTGTTTATTTTGAAGAAAAATTTATTAAAACCTTTGAAACATTGAAAACAAACAAACATTATTCAGATGAATTATTGGCTGAACAAAAAAGGTACCTGCTAACCTATACTTAGTTGAAAATCAACCATATCGATCCTTGAGATCCGGACCCTTTCGCCGAGACGGTAAAGATAAAAAATTTTCCACTTTCTATTGCTATAAAATTAACAAATCGGGTTTAAAAACGGAGCGTTTAAGACATTGCTTTTTGCTATTCGCTAATTTATAAATTACTTTAAATAACAATATTTATTATATTTTTTTGATAAAAATTAATTTAAAATAATCGTTTCGCTTAAAAGACAATAGCCTTTTTATTAAGAATTAGTTATTAAGAAACTTATTTTTTTATCCATATTTAGCACTTAGCTGCCTTGTTACGCCACTGCAGAGACGGGCTGTTATTATAGTATCTTTAATTTTATTAGATTTATGTATTTAAATAAAATTGACAAGAATTAACTATAATAGCATTAAATATATAAGTAGGTACCAATTTAAAAATTAATTCATTTCAAAAGTTAATATTTAATAATCAATTTTGTTTGAATAATTTTACTCAATAGAAACAAAGGTTTTCTCCAACCGTATTAAAAACAGTTAGCATTACCTCAAGTAAATGTTGACATTTTGTAATTAATATAATAATGCGTACATTGCTGAGCAACACTTTTTTACTGCATTCAAAGTACTTTTTTTATAATTCTGTTAGAAAATGTCTACTTTTTGAATGTCATTTGAGTTTTAAAGGGTCATTCTTTTTATCCCAAGTTATAATAAAAAAGTAAAAAAAAACACGTTTACTTCGTGTTTCATATATATACAAGATTTTTTCTTTCAAATTCTTTTTTCAAATTCTTTTGATTTTAATAAAATTTATTTTGTTAATATGTGTTAACGTACTTAAAATGATCTAATTTATTTTTTTCAGATATCATCAAGACAAAATAAGAAGGAGCCACTGAAAAATCCATCCTCACTGCAACCAGCAGATATTTATCTGGAGCTGGTGATCGTGAAGGTGGCAAAGCGGAAAGAGATGCCAAAAGAAAATAAGATTAATTACTTTTGTATATAGATTTATATTGTAAATAAGTTTTTTTAATATTTAATAATATTAATAAATTGTTTTACGATAGTATTGTTTATTTAATAATATGATTGATACTTATTGCTAGTAATTTTGAATTTTCATTTTTTTAATGCTATTTTATATATTTTTTTATATATTTATTTTATATTATATAATGCTATTTATACTATATTATAACAATGATTAAAAATATAATTTTTTCAACAATAAGTAAATCGTTAAATACATTTTCTGTGAACACTTTTCAAGAAAGTTTCTTGATTAAAAAATATAAATTCAAGCTGGCGTAAAAATGTTGCCAATAAAGCAGGGTCAGTCCTATACATGTCAACAGTGTTGAGGCAATACTGATAAGCAGTATCGAGCCAATACTAATAAGCAGTATCGAGCCAACACTAATAAACGGTATCGATATCGAAGCAACACCCGTAATCAGTGTCGGGCCAATACCCGTAAGCAGTGTCGGGGCAATACATGTACACAGTGTAGAGCCAATGCTTGTAAGCGGTATCGAGCCAATAGCCGTAAACAGATTCGGGCCAATACCTGTAAACAGTGTCGGCCCAATACATGTTTACAGTGTCCAGCCAATACCCGTAATAAGTAACGAGCCAATACCCGTAAACAGTGTGGAGCCAATACATGTAAACAGTGTTGGCCCGATTCAGGGCACAATGACTTGGACCGGTGATAACGACCCAATATTGGGCCAGGGCTCGTAAGCAGTATCGACCCAGTATCCGTAAACAGATTCGGGCCAATCCATGTAAACAGTGCTGGACCAATACCTGTAAGCAGTGTCGGGCCAATACCCGTGAACAGTGTTGGGCTAATACATGTAAACAGTGTCGCGTCAATACCTGTAAGCAGTGTCTGGCCAATACCCGTAAACAGTGTTGGGCCTTTACATGTAAACAGTGTCGCGTCAATACCTGTAAGCAGTGTTGGGCCAATACATGTAAACAGTGCCGGACCAATACCAATAAGCATTGTCGGGCCAATACATATAAACAGTGTCGGGCCGATTCATGGCACCATGACTTGGACCGGTGTTAACAACCCAATATTGGAACATGACTCGTAAGCAGTATCAACCCAATACCCGTAAACAGATTCGGGCCAATACATGTTTACAGTTTTGAGCCAATACCCGTAAACAGTGTTGGGCCAATACATGTAAACAGTGCCGGACCAATACCTGTAAACAGTGTTGGGCCAATACATGTAAACAGTGTCGGCCCGATTCATGGCACCATGACTTGGACCGGTGTTAACAACCCAATATTGGGTCATGACTTGGGCAAGGCTTGGCCCTAGATATTCTGCCAATATTGGCAACTCCGGCAACAGTACCGTGCCAATACCGAGCCTGTCTGCAATACGTACATGGGTATACCAAAAGATATCTTATGAAGCAGCAGAAGCCTACATCCAGTTTTAAATAATACTATTAAGTATGTATTCCTGTAATTTTATAACCTTGTATGTTTTAAATTCTGAATAGTAAGATGTATTATTAAAAAGTATAATATTTAATGGCTATGGCTATTGACTATATTATTGTTGCACCTTTAAGAACGATATTTTAACATTGTATTTTATTTTTCATTATACCTACCTACATGTTTTTTAATAAATTTTGTAAATTTTTAAATTTTTATTTTTGTATTGAAACTTTTTCTGGGGGTCCCCATGATACTATAGTGTCTAATTTTGGGGGTCCGCAAGTTCGAGAAATTTGGGAAACACTGATTTAGATAATTAATTTTGAGGGATTTTGCTATTAGAAGAGATTTAATTTGGATTGTTCAAATCATCTATATAATTAATTGGATATAAATTAATTTTAAATTAAAAAGTTCAAAACCACGTACAAATTTGATATCATTCTGTCTATGTTACTGTTATCGCGACAATTTACTTTTCCATGTTATCCATTAAAATTTTATTGAAAATTAAAATCAAAATTTGGATTTATTTAATGTTGAAAATTTGGTAATTTGGATATGGAAACTCCTTTCTTAAAATATAAAAAAAAATGTTTTAGCAAAACAAACTTTGTGTTTTATAATATATAAATTAGCATGTGTACTAGAACAACAATAAAGCAATTTCGAAGAATTTTCACATTAACTAATGCCTAAATAGACTTATAATCATCAATTTTATGAAGTGTTTTAGCTCGGATCATTTTTGTAGTAAATATTTACATTAGAAAATAATACGCATAAATGGTTTGTAGTCGCGAGATCTCTATTAAGCAGCATTAAAAATATCTGAAATAATTTTTTTTATCCTAATTTAGGACTTCGTTCTGTTATTGCCACTAATGTACCAAGTTTTATGTACATTTTGCACTTATGGTTCAGTGAGCACTTGAATAATATTCTAGTAGGGTGCTAATCTTGCTAGATGCATAGCCTATATATCGAAGTTGGACTTTAGATCATGGCAGTGTAGTCGGTGTGACCAGGCATTGAACCGCGGTTATAGCAGGTTATACCCTATGACGATAATCAATCAAGATATAAGTAGAGAAGTGATTCTACGACTTTTACTTTCGATTAGCTTTAACCGTACCACATTCTCAAAAAAGTGTCACATATTGGATAAATGTTATTTAATTTGATTTCAGTAATGGGAGGATAATATAGCTCACCTCATTGACCTCCAACATGGCACAGGACCATAATACTCAACCATTTCTTAATTTTGCTGTTTTATTGAGTTTATCAATAATAATAATCATTTTAGTTACATTTTTAAAGTTTTATTTTAGCTATCACAAGTTAATTACTACCTAATTAGTTTCTCCACTGAAATAAAGTATATGTAAACACTGATATGGATTTCATAAACTAATTCTCGGTTTCACAAAGGCTAATTAAAATTTATTCTATGATTAAGGGTTTTCAACAATAAAACTTAATTGTTGCGTCATTGTTGAAAATCATTAATCATAGATTAATATTAATTAACCTTGGTGAAACCGAGCATAAGCGTTTTATTACAATTAAAGCCTATGATGTGCCAATACCCAAACTTATTCTATTAATGGTATGGTGTGAAGGTATTTAAAAATTTTTGGGGTTTGTTGACTTGGATCATTTTTGTTGTAAATATTTTCATTTAAAAATAATACGCATAAATGGTTTGTATTCACGAAATCCCTATTTATGCAAAAATCAACTTATGGGATTTATTGTTATACATAATATTCATTTTGTCGTGTTCCAAAATCCCCTTTAATTTTTGAATATTTAATTCTGTAAATTTTGTAAGATTTTATTTTATTTTGGATTTCTTGAATATTTTTGTATTTTCTGATTTTCTAATCAACTAGTTAAGGAGGCAATAACTAGGAGGAAAAACCAGGTTTTTGTCGTTGTGAGGGCCGCCAATACGGTCGGCACCAAAGTGGTCTCTTCCATTTTTTACTTTAAGATTTTTGATTTGAGCTGACAGAGTGCGATTATAAAAAAAAATATCTCACCTACTGATACTAATAATAATAAGTAATAACCACTTGAGATCCGATAGCGTGAGGGTCTAGGACAACTCGCCGCGGCCAACTCGTCGCTGGGCCAACTCGCCGCCGGCCAGCTCCTAGCCGGCCGATGTTCTCACCAGATGTCTCTCCTAAATTATTAATCTTTAAACAAACAAATGAAAATGATCCGTGTATTGCCATAGTTGTCTTTGTCAAATTCGGCTCTGCGCTACCCTACCCTCCGGGCGCTTCGAGCCGTTTTGACAAAGACTAATCTAATTAAAAATATCCCTGAAAACCGAAAGAACTCGCCAAAGGTTATATTGAGGATATATTCAAATTAAATAATACACTTTTCTCAATTAAATTAAAGACTGATTAGTCGAAACTAGGCCATAAATAATAAATTTTAATTGAGGAAAGTGTATTATTTAATTCGTTTATTTTTATTTATTTTTTTTTATTTATCGGTGTATTGTTATTTAATTGTGCCGTACTTAAATTTAAGGTACCTAATGTAGTATTTTAAAGCCAAAAACCCCCTTTAACCCAGCAAGTATGCACTTAATAATTTGAAAATAATAATTTATTTTTGTGACTAAAATATTAAAAATGCAAAAACCCATTTTTATTGATGGTGGCGAAATCGGCCGCCAACAGCTGGCCGGCGGCGAGTTGGCCGGCGGCGAGTTGGCCAGCGGCGAGTTGGCCGGCGGCGAGTTGGCCGGCGGCGAGTTGGCCGGCGGCGAGTTGGCCGGCGGCGAGTTGGCCGGTGGCGAGTTGGCCGGCGGCGAGATGGCCGGCGGCG
Source organism: Cantharis rufa (assembly GCA_947369205.1). Classification (NCBI taxonomy): domain Eukaryota; kingdom Metazoa; phylum Arthropoda; class Insecta; order Coleoptera; family Cantharidae; genus Cantharis; species Cantharis rufa. Next base: position 12,876,083 of record OX376309.1, on the reverse strand, counting down.
AGTTGTCCCAACCCCGATAGCGTGACGTATGGTTGTTATCGCCACGGTATTTGTATTATAAAAATTTTATATTTAATTTATTTAGATAATACAAAAATTGGAAAATTTCTTATATTAAAATTTGGATTAGTTTATTTGATCGTTAGAATTTTTACAATTAATAAGAGTCTCATGAACAAAAAATAGATTGCTGATCAATTTACTAAAAAGTGGGCTCATCTACCCTATTCTTAAAACTTGATTAATTCTCTTGCCCTTCTGAAAATTGTTGAAATTTCTCAATCTGTACAACTAAAATTAAATTAATCATTATTGTATACCCGTCCATTAAACTAAATATTTATACTAAACTAATTAAAAGACGAATTTAATAATGAACTGGAAGCTATTTTCTGTAAAATATAAAACTCTAAAATATTTTCCAATCATAATTATATTATAATTTAATATGATAAATTTTGCTTCGCAATAACAAAGATATATGGATATACCTTTGTACTATATATGATATTTTGATGACTATTCCAACTAAAAATTCCATAGTTATTATGGATTTTGATTATGATCACATGACGCACACAGATCAAATGATATATTAATATCATAAATAAATAATAAATTAATTAAAATAAATATTAATAGATAATATTGTAAATAAATTACAGTGGAAGTCTTATAAAGCAACAAAAAACAACTGCGATTGTTAGCAAATTAATTTTGGATTCAAAATGGGAGAAAGGAGCTGAAACATGACATATTCAACTTATACTCGGAAACCATTTTTCAAGAAACTCTAGAGGAAGCACAATACGGAATTAAAGTGAACGGAAGATTACTTAACAACATCAGATATGCGGATGATACCCTCATCCTCGCCTATAGTCAGGATAAATAAATGCAGTCAGAAACGCATACGGTCTCAATATAAACAAACAAAAAACAAAAACAATGATAATAACAAAAAACCAATCAACAACGTAGATATTAGTGTCGGGGGTGATAGACTGGAGAGGGTGGACAAAATCAAGTATTTGGGATGCTGGCTACACGAGGACTGGAATCCTGATGACGAAATCAGAGCACGGATCGATATGGCACGCAACTCCTTTTTTAGAACTAAACTCTTTTTTTAGAACGCAACTTCTTTTTTAGAATGAACCCTTTGTTATGTGGCCGGGAACTGAATTTGAAAACCCGATGGTCCTTACCGCCCATTGTTCTTGATTTTGTTATATATTAGACAGAAATTAGATGTTTAAAAAGATAGTAAGTTGAATTACGAATATATTAAATAAAACTACCATAGCCAATATCCAAAATTTCAAACGCGTTTATCTCGGCTCTAGTGCATTGTAACATATAGAACCTTATAATTTTAACCCAGCGATGTGATTTGTTTTGTTGCCTCCTGTGTTTTATAATAAAAAACTATAATCAACTATGTATAATAATTATTATCCTTTCAAAAATTTGACATTTGATATAAGCGCGGTTGACCTTGAATAATTAAAAAATTTCGCCTGCGGCGCAGTTTGTTAAAACATACAAAACCAAGGGGCCTCCAAAAAAAGTTAACCCCGGGTCTCACATATTCTTAATCTGGCTCTAGTATTATATGAATAAAAGTTTATCAAATTCTTTATTTAGAACAAATTTTCTGGAAGATAAGTAAAATCCCACAAAACGAAATTTTGGATCCGCGCCTGCCTGGCGAATATTCTCCTTAAGGGGGGCGTCACTAGCGTGGGCGATCACCTCGCACTTTATTTCAGAATAATTAAAAAGAAAGTGGCGGTGCCCTGTTTATAAAAGCTGAACTATTTTTTCTTTGCTACTTACCAAGAATTAATTGAAACTTGGCTAGTTTTATCTTGTTTCTCAAAATAGAAATGCATGGTAATAATAATATTATACCATGTGCTTATTGCAGTGATTATAATATTATACATACTTTACGATGAATTATTATATCAGTTCATAATATTAAAGTTTTAATAATTTTTATAACTCTATATTATGTTTTCCTAATATTGAGTAATTATTAACTTAAAAATAATATTTTTTAACGAATTTTTATTTATACAGTGACTCCAACAATTATTAATAGACCCCTATGTTAACCATGTAAATTGCACATTTTGAAACCGTTTTTTGACATATAAAACTCGCTTTTACAGCAAAACTTTTCAGATATTTTTTATTGAAAATTTTAATCTCTTCAGTTTTATTTCTATACATTTTTTTATTTTCTTTCGCCGTTTACAAGTTACAGCAACTTGAAGAAAACTCTGTAAAAAACTCCCATAAGAGCAATGTTAATTTTATTAACTTTTTTACTTAGTTTTCTTTAAGTCGCTGTAACTCGTAAACGGCGAAAGAAAATAAAAAAATGTATAGAAACAAAACTGAAGAGATTAAAATTTTCAATAAAAAATATCTGAAAAGTTTTGCTGTAAAAGCGAGTTTTATATATCAAAAAAGAGTTTCAAAATGTGCAATTTACATGGTTAACATAGGGGTGTATTAATAATTGTTGGAGCCACTGTAATTAATAGTTTTTGTTGAATAAAACTCTGTTTTAATATACTGATTGTTATAATTAGAGCTCGGATTATATGCACCAAAATACTTAAAAATATGCGCATATATATGCACCGAATTTCTGTAAAATATGCACTAAAATTGATGAAAAAAGGTAATATATGCATCGATATGCAAACTAAAAAAATGTTTATATAATTATTATAGATTATTTTAGATTCGTAAAAAATAATAATTTTAATAATAAATTTTATTTTCAAATTATTACTTTAAAAAAATTTTAATTCATTTAAATTTTTAATAATATGGTAAATATTTACAACTAAATGTTTTTACAAATTGTCAATCAAAAATGATTGTCTTTGATTTGATAATACATATTTGTATTACGACGTACAGTTACTCACATAAATATTCGGACACTCCTATGTTAACAATGTTAATTTGACGATTTCAAGACGTTTCTTTTAATGTAAAAATCGCTTTTACGGCAAAATTTTGTAGACATTTTTTGTTGGAAATTTCATTGCCTTAAATTTTGTTTATATACATTTTTCCATTTTGTTGCACCGTTTCCGACTGACAGCGACTTAAACAAGACTCGGTAAAATCCAAAAAATATTGTCATCTATATCTCGGAAACGGTGCATCATAATAAAAATATGAATATGAAATTTTTTCTTATAAATTTCATTCTCTATAGTTTTGTTTATATACATTTTTCTATTTGGTCGCACCGTTTCCGAGATATAGATGATAATATTTTTTGGATTTTACAGAGTCTTGTTTAAGTCGCTGTCAGTCGGAAACGGTGCAAAAAAATAGAAAAATGTATATAAACAAAATGTAAGGCAATGAAATTTCCAACAAAAAATGTCTACAAAATTTTGCTGTAAAAGCGCTTTTTTTATAAAAAAAAAAGTCTTGAAAACGTCCAATTAACATTGTTAACATAGGAGTGTCCGAATATTTATGTACATATGTATTGTAGTTCGACGTCTACTGAAGTTATTGGGGCATATTAGAACTTGGATATAAATGGATACAACACCTCATAATAATAATTTTTATTTTCTTTATAAAAATCTTTTAAAAACCACCAAAAGTAGTCCAAATATGCACAAATATGCAACATTTGTTTAAATATGCACCAAACGTTGAAAATATGCAAAATATGCATTTTGAAAACCGGATTTTTGGATTCACTTTTGCCGAATTCGTCTAGATTTCAAAACGAATTTGTTGGCATATCAATATTAAAAAACATGCAAATGCATAAAATCCGAGCTCTAGTTACAATTAAACAATAATGCATTATGTCCAGAGTCCACCTTGACCATGGGGTATTATCTGTAAATTTAACAGAAATAATTAATTACCTGAATATTGAAAGTTCTTTCTCTTTAAAAGTTCTTTCCCTAAAAACTAGTCGGCCGATAACCGTGTTGTTTTATTTCATCCCCTTCCCTTACACCCGAGAATCTACTAATATTTAATTACCTGTGTTACTGTTTTATCATGTAATTTATTATCTCGCTATGAACACTGACCTGCGCAACATAAAACCCGCAAGATTTTATCATGTGATGATGTAATGCATCATATTATATTCATCCACAAACACAATTAAATTGACTGACTTAGCATAAGAGCTTGAATTGAACTTCGCAAAAATTTAATAATATTATACAATTTTTATTTATAATATAAATAGGGTTACCAAACGTCCGGTTTTTCCCGGACAGGTCCTCTTTTTGGCGACTGATTTTTTGTCCGGTATATCAGGGACAAATAAACGTTTGTGAGTGATTGGCTGTGGTTAAAAAATTTTTATTCTTCATAAGCGACTTAACAATTTACAGTTTTCAAACATAAAAAGAAATGGATTTCGTACAAAAATTATTTCAAATTATAATATCAAAATAATTCACATTTTATTAGCTTTCTGTTAATGATCTTATCTCTTTTTTTCAATAGCGCCCTTTTACGGGTTCTAATTTTTGATTACCTTCGGATTATGAATATATCAGTGGCGGCTCGTGACATTTTCCAGTGGGAGGGCACAAAATAAAAGAAGTAGTTTTTAAAATATAAAATTTATTTTTTTGATAATTATTTTAAGATAGTGCTTGTTTTTGGTTTTGGGATGGGAGGGCACGTGCCCCTGTGCCCTTTATGACAAGCCGCCAGTGGAATATATGGCATCTAACCCTTCATTTTTGAAAATTTCAGCCTTTAAGCCTGACGTGTCCACAGAAGTCAAAATAATTTCAAGAAAGCACTGTACTATTTACAGTGGCTCCAACATTTATTAATACACCCCTATGTTAACCATGTAAATTGCACATTTTGAAACCGTTTTTTGACATATAATACTCGCTTTTACAGCAAAACTTTTCAGATATTTTTTATTGCAAATTTTAATCTCTTCAGTTTTGTTTCTATACATTTTTTTATTTTATTTTGCCGTTTACGAGTTACAGCGACTTAAAGAAAACTAAGTGAAAAAGTTAATAAAATTAACATTGCTCTTATGGGAGTATTTTACAGAGTTTTCTTCAAGTTGCTGTAACTCGTAAACGGCGAAAGAAAATAAAAAAATGTATAGAAAAAAAACTGAAGAGATTAAAATTTGCAATAAAAAATATCTGAAAAGTTTTGCTGTAAAAGCGAGTTTTATATGTCAAAAAACGGTTTCAAAATGTGCAATTTACATGGTTAACATAGGGGTGTATTAATAATTGTTGGAGCCACTGTATATAGCATAATATTTAATATTATAATTTATAAAAATAGTATACGGTTGACCTTTGATAACGTATACAGTCGTATGATAACGCCCAATCAGCATACCCTTCCCACACACGTATATTATGAATGATTCTTATTTTACCTGCTAGTATTATGCAATTAGCAAAGTTTAAAACCATTGTAGCATTTATAATCAGCGCCGTTGCTGAAGAAATAGACAAACTATTACACAATAAAATTTAATTTTTTTTCTTGTAATACGGCAGATTTCTATCAAATATTTCAAGTAAATTCGCCATAAGAAGAAATATTGTACTATCAATTTATATTTGCTCTAGTTTCTACAAAAATGCATATAATGCTACCAAAATTTTTTTCAAATTAGATGGAACATGTGTGCTGGATGTGATCTACTTTTTATACTTCTATTTATTAAAGTAATGTTTATAAAAATTATTAAATGGCTACATTTGTGGTTAAAAAAATTGTAAATTTAACAGCAAAATTTTTAATATTTGCGATGTTCTGATCGTAATAAAAACTAGCTAGGGTCCGAGAGCCAACTTTTAGCTTTTAAATGGTTCCAAATTTGGTTTCTAAAAATTCTTACTTTTTCTTCTTAAGCAAATACAATGACACCATATCGTCCATATATTTAACATAGGCGTGACGCCAACCTTAAGGGCTTCAAAAGTCTGAGTCGCCCACTCGTGCTCCTCCGGCGCACAGTGGTCGAAATCGCGAAAAAGCTGGCCAAAACTAAGAACCATTTCCTAAATCAGCTAAATCTTGGATACTAAAGTTTTTGGAGTAATTGAATACGAATATAAAGTCGGAATTTCAAAATTCAAAATGGCGGACCCAAAATGGCTGCGAATTATATGAAAGTTTTTTCAATTTATACAAAACTTCGTATATACATGTTTGTTCATTTTTTTCGTAAAACCTATTTTTTATATAATGAGATTCTTTCCACTTTAAGTGTAACTGGCACAAAATCTTTTTCACGATGCTTCTCGTGTTTTTGTCAATTTTTAAATTGATTTTTTCACGTTCAGTAAAATAGTCTTCCAAAATTTGAATCTGAGTATCCATTTCCAATTTGAAATGTCCTAGAATAATTTCGAATATTTTCTTTTTCGTATACCTTAATTCGTGAGTGCTTGATCCTGTACATTTGTAAAAAAATTTGTTTATTAATTGATTAATAAATGAGGAGTAGACTTTCAAAATGCGTTTTGTGCAATTTATAAAATTTTCAGATATTAAGATAAACTGCCACATAACTATGACACATGGCAATGCCAAAATTCATGTGTCATAAATTTGTAAAGGATTGAACATTTAGATTATCCTAATTCTCAAAAATCAAGATTTTGTAATTAGCTAATTAAATAAACTACACAACGCTATCGATAACTAAAAATTTTAATATTTTGACAAAACGCGTTTTGAAAGTCTCCTTCTTAAAAAAGTGGAAATATGTGGTTGACTTTTTTGAAAATTCTCAAAGTATACACTATTAACTGTACCCTGAATATGAAAACAGAGCAGGATCTCCTAGGATCACAACTATTTTGATGATAAATGATTAAGATGGTTTTGAATCGATAGTTATTTTCGACAACTGCGTTTATCACCACTTTTAATATATTTGAAACATTTTCAATATCTAACTATTATGCTTAAAAGTATTCTACATACCTCCAGAAACACTCTCCATCTCACAAAATTAAATTCACACACTGTACTCACAAATTATTACAATATAAATATCGCGCAATTTTACGATTGCAGAAAAAAGTAACGCTACCTACTTTGACAAGTGATATGTTTGCATAGCTGCAAATAAGTAGAAACAAATTCTAGCTATCTGTCATTTTATCAAACAACGCACTAGATCCTTGTCTTGATAAATTCTTATTACTACGACAAACCGACGACTTTTAAATTTTTAATTTTGGCCAGCTTTTCCGCAATTTCGACCACTGTGCGGCGCCACTTCAGAATATTTGTAATTTTATAACGTTGTGAACCCTACGTTATTCTACGATTAGTTACGCCTATGGGTCGAAAACAAAATATTATTGACTCAGCTAACCAATAAGATGAATTGTTTAGGACCTTAAATTTTGGCGCTAAGTATGTATAATAATAAATGCCGATTATTTTCTTCGAAACTATAGATTAACATGTAATTTAAATTAAAACTACGTCAGTCCCTTACTTGTAACACGTTAATAAACGTGCTGCACTGAACACCTGTAAATATATTGTAATAGTCAGTAGTACACATAATTTTAGATTATCATTTAATAACCCTAGGTATTAATTTAAAAAGTGCTATAATGTATTGTGATTTATGTATATTAATAACTGATCTACGTTGTGAATTTGTTTTAGGTTGCAAACATAACCTCAATGTTGATATTTTAATTTAATGAGTAATATAATATAAAATGCCGGGCAAAGTAAAAGTTAAAATATTAGCAGGCAAAAATTTGCCTGTTATGGATCGCTCTCGAGACACAACAGATGCGTACGTGGAAATAAAATTAGGCGGTACGACATACAAAACCGATGTATGTAAGAAATCATTGAATCCACAGTGGAATACCGACTGGTATCGATTTGAAGTAAGACATGCAGATACTTATGTGTAGTTATAATAATATCTTTTTGATAGGTTGATGATTTGGAATTGCAAGATGAGCCTTTACAAATAAGATTGATGGATTATGACACTTATTCTGCCAACGATTCAATAGGAAAGGTGTATTTGAATTTAAATCCTTTACTTTTACCATCGGGAAGTTTGCTACCTAGATTTGGATTAACTGGAGATTCTAGTAATAGTGGGGAACATGTCACCAATTCTGTTATGTCGGGATGGTTGCCAGTGTATGATACAATGCATGGAATTAGGGGAGAAGTTAATGTTATTGTTAAAGTTGAATTATTTTCTGATTTCAATCGATTTCGTCAATCATCTTGTGGTGTTCATTTTTTTTGTTGTAAGTTTATTTATTATTCAAAACGTTTGAACTCAATCGATTAATTTTAGCATCCGTGGTACCTCACGGTTATTACGTACAAATGATAAATGGTTTTGTAGAAGAGTTAATTGTTAATAATGATCCAGAATATCAGTGGATTGATAAAATTCGTACCCCTAGAGCTTCTAATGAAGCTAGACAAACTTTATTTTTTAAGCTCTCTTGTGAATTGCAAAGAAAAGTTGGAGTTAAAACAATAGAACTTGGTGGTAATGCCGTGATAGGTTACAGTCAATGTTTTGATTTGGAACGTGAATGTGGAGTTGTTGTTCGAGGCACGGGAACTGCAGTCACATTAATTAAATTAAAACATCAGCCAACTATAAATCCTTTGGATAGTAATGAAGAGTGAGTACCTAACTTAATCTAAGCGCACATATAAAGCGAAGCAAAGTTGAATGAAATGTGCACAGAAATCTCTCAAATTATGTTTGCATCTGTTTTACTCTACATCGTTTTGCTCTATTTTGTTTGGTTTTACCTTATATGTGCAGGTGCACTTAGATGTCCTAACAACTTTGGATTTCATATGACGCACTTAAAATTCTAGTAATTGTTGTTTTAAATTTTTTATTTATAATCAGTTTAGGTTGCTGAAACTAGACACTTAGTAGTATCAATTAAATTCCAAAGTTGAAAGTGTTATTTTCTAAACAATTTGGAAAGTTGCATACTGGGTGGACAGTAGTACTAGGCAAACTAATTTTTCCGTAAATTCTAGGACATTGAAGCCCATTTCACTTTGGGATGAGGTTTTGTCAAATAAATTGGCTTCATTTTCAAGAATTAAAATCAGAATAACATATTTAAATAAAATTTAAATTTGAATTTATAAATGTGATTAGTGCAATCAGCCCTAAATGCATAGTTTAAAATATTTTGTACATAATATAGGGTGATCTCTTATATGAGGGGGCTAATATAAAATCCAGTTTGTTTCAAAAAAGGCCAAAAGTTATTCAAAATTAGCTTTAAAAATTGTGTTGAGAAACAAAATGTTGCATTTAAAATTAAACACAGGAATCTCCATTTCTACCAATTAAAAACAATAGTTGTTAATTGACCAACATATTGCTATGACCTTCGTCACTTGCATACACTACCTGCAAGGATCTAATATCCTCTCTTCGTGTTCGTTCTACTAAACTTCTTTGTTGTTGAGCTCCAAATTGAATGATTATTTGTATAAATTATGATTCTCTTTCTTATGATTCAATAAAATATAATGTTGTTATGAACGTTAATTTAATAAGATACTAATAAAAAAACTAAATTATTTTGATATTTGTGGCACAGTATTGGTGTTCCTGTAACTAATTGCAACTACGACAATATTAAATAAAATAAGAATAGCAAAATAAATAAATTTTAAGTGTAAAACGTGACGAAATTTAAAATAAGTAACAATTTGTTAGCCTTTCCAGGAGCGGATGGGCAACATCATAGCAGCCCGGGAAATAATATTTGTCGGCCCATTTTTAATTTCCGGATATGGCTAAAATATACATTTACAGGGTGTTACCCATTTTTCCTTTAAAATTAAATAGAGCATATGTAAGTTGATTACAGATTTTTGAATCAGATTACATTTACTATCCGAAAAACATTCTTTATGTGTAGAAATTAATAACCCACAGTACAGACCCTCTCCTTATTAGACGTACTTTCAGCAACAGGCCCTGAGGACCTCTGAACAACCGGGAAATTTCCCGGTTCATCTTATTGCCCATCCGCCCCTGAGCTTTTCTCTTTGTTTTGTTTTGATCAGCTGCTTACAAAATAATTCCACTTTTTGATTTGCACAGTGCTGCTTAAAAACTTTTGCTGCACTTAGCTATGGAGTTTTGCACGTCGAAGATGTTTTGATGTCAATTCTATTTGAATGAATTATAATGATCTACACGAATTAATCAGTTTTGAATTGATTCAAAACAACTAACTTGGGGAGAAATTCATATATGTGATCATTTTGTTTTCTGCTTCAAGATAAACTAACTTTGGCTGGTTGTTATTTTTAGTACTCTCAGTTACCAAAAACCAGCATTTAATTTTATGTAAATTTACTTACTCTTATTGGCCAAAAATATTTCTAACTTGATCCTTTATATTTGGTTCTTCGGATTCTTCCAAATCTTTTTTAACATCACCCGTGGTTGTTGGTTTAATTTTGTCCAGTATAATTTTCCTTCTCGGTTTTGAATTATTATTTTATTTTTGGCATAATATTTAATTATTTTTGTTTTTCGATAAAATAAAGTATAATAAGTATTCCAATAAAATAAAAATTAAGTTGTAGGATTAAGAGTAGTATAAGAGATATTCAGCTGAGATATGGTGTAAATGTTGGGAAATATCGGTGAGATGTGTCGGAGCGAGGCGGAATCGCTGAGGAAATGTTGGTGGAATGTATGTGATATATAGGGAAATGCCACAAAATCTGGTGTAACTTTTAGAAAAAGAAAATGGTATATACAGTTTTGCCTCATTATTTAATTCTTCTCCCCCCCCTCTATAGAAAAAACACAGTTTTATTTATAAATAGTACACCGTACCCTTAAAAAATTCACAGTTACCTGCTTCCCAGTTAGTCGGTGTAGGCTTTATGCCATACTGCTGATATGTGAATTATAACTACAAAAAATTACAAATCGCCCTATATTGTTATTAATATTTTCTTGACTGTGCTATTCTCATAAGACACTCAGTAATTTTACCTGAGTACTTTGAAATTAAAGACGCCCATATACTGCTGACTTTCCATGTATAGCAAAATATGTTCTCACTTTAGTTGAGTAACCGAATATACATTTATTATAGTAAAATTTTAGAAAAATTATTAATTGAAATAAATTAAATCCATTCATAGTAAGTACAAAAATTGGTGATTCCCAGAAGTTTTATTTTACATTAAATGCTACTAGGAGTGTGTAACCTTATGCTTCACAGCATAGGGTTATTAACCAAAAAGTTTCTGCAGCTTGATTGGCTGGGATATATTTCCAAAAGCTCTTCTTTTTACTCAAATAAACAATTTTTGCCTTTTATAAGTAATATAGCTATGGAGATACAATTATTGAAATCATAATTTTGAACAGTGGGGGGGACATGTACTTTTGCTATGATCTTTATTTTTCTCAATACTTTATAAATAATAATATATTAATAATTTAATAATGGAGTTTGTGTTAGAAAAAAACTGCTATTTGTATTATTTCTTATATCTATTTTGAAAACTGCACAATTAATTTATATAATGAAGAAAGTCTTATTAACTTTTTTAAAGTGAGACATATTATATTTCTATTTCAAACTAAATTTTTTTTGCTATTAAAATTAAATTTCAGTGATTCGTTTATTGATTTATCTTTTTTTCTTGTGTGTGCATGCAGGCAAACCCTGAAATATTTAAAATTTCTACGCTATAACAAAGGCTTTTACTTAAATCGCAATGCCACAAATTACATGACTCGCTCTACCCCAACCTCCTTTGTTATTAACAGCAATTACAATTCTAATAATAATTTAATGGAAGCAAATAGAATTTCAAAATCAACCATGTCTTTAAATTGTCCTTTAATTAGCAAGGAGGCGACTTCGTTACAAAATTTATTAAAACAAGAAGATATGAGAGGTAACTCGAGCACTTTATCACAAAAAATAAGAAATCTTAAATATTCTTCTCAAACTATATTATCAAAAAGAATGACGGCTTTAAAATCAAAATTAGCGGACGATGCCTTAGATAATGACGCAATGAAATCTTCTCTATCTAGCAATACCTTGATGCAAAAATTAAAAAAGTCGAATCCAATGGCTGAAATACTTATTCATTCTTTGATGCGTACAAGTTTAGATTGCATAGTAGAAACACACGATGGTTCATCTGCTTCTTCAGTTTCTCCCATGCCAGATTTAATCCAAAGCAAATCAAGTAGATCGTCGTCAGAAAGTCCATCTGCAATATCTGATAATTTAGAAAATAAGACTTCAAGTTCAAATTCTATTTCTAGTAGTACTGATAAAATCTTGAAGTCTGATGAAGATGAATTTTGTAATACATTTAAAAATATAGAAAATGAACAATTTCCACCTTTGGCAGAGTTTGATGACTTTGATATTGAAGATAGTTCAGTTAATTTTATAATTGGGGATGAAAGTTTCTCAGAATTTCAACGGAATGATCGTAGAAAACACATATTTGAAACAAGTTTTGTAAATGACGTAGGTTATTCCCCTAAGTCATTATGTCATAATACAGATTTGGGGGGTTACGACAATAAATCTGATTGTAACGAAAATCCAGTACATGTAAAAGTTAGTGCTTTAATGCCTTCCAGTGAAAGTATAATCTTTTCTAATGATCCTAGTTATTCTAATACAATGTCCTCTAATTTACCTGTCGATGTAGAACTTAATTATGGCAGTAATAATTTGCATGCAAGCTTAGCCAATTCTCTTAGGAATGCCAGTTCACCTGTATCTGAAACAATTCGTCATGGTCATGGCCATCAAAGAACTGAATCGGTTGGCGCAAAAGGTTTACATTCACCTGCAAGATTTCATCCTATACCATATATGCATCGAAGATCATCAGATTCTGATTTGAGCATTACCCCTAAAGGTTAGTACTCATTTATTAAAAAAATTACCAATGTAATTTTCCAATTTTTTTTTCCAAAAAAGTTAATATTGGTTAGAATTTTTATTAAGTAGTAATACGAGTTCTATTTTTTCTGGATGGTAATTTCTTGCAATAGGATTCTTTAGGAAAAGTAAGTACATACATCGATTTGAATGTTGCATATATGTGTCAATATGTTCTGTTCACATATATTATTCAACTACTAATGTATTACTTTCAAGTATCCTATTAATTTGTTTGATATTCCTTTCATTTCTTACCTCTTGTTTTTCTAAATATCAGGTGGTATAGGAAATTATTTACACTCATTTCTGGCTTTTATAAAGGAGAAATTGTACAAGATTTATTATTTTTCTTTATATTTGTATAAAATTGTTTCATATCTCTTCAGCAAGCAAGTAAAGGAAAAGGTAAAATCAACTGAGATACCTTGGAGTTAGTGAATTTGTTACTAGCAATAGTTGATATATTAAACAATTTTTAATTTAAATACTTAAATATTCTGTGCACAAAAATAATTTCAATTTCTTTTTGAAATGGACACCCTATATATAGGGTTTCTTATGCATATCAAGATTTTTCAAAATTTAGTTGTGAAACCAATGGGAACTTATAGCGAAATTTTACACTAGGATACTCAGTCAGCTAATTATTATAGTTTTATAAATTTATTATTTATTATAACATCTTAAATTCTACTAATCTAAATCAACAACTAAAGGGAATGTACCAGGTTTGACTCATGGTTGACTATGTAGCAAAAATTGAAAACTTATTATTATGTTGCAACTAATCGTACTCAATTACCTAATCCAGTTTAAGTAGCTGTGGGGGTCTTGACGCTGACCACTCTCTAAGAGAAATTTAAGATATCAAGTTGAACACCATTAAAACTTATAATATTGTGATAACTCCGGGTGAAAGGAGTAAACACATTTTCACTTTGCCCAAAAGTATGCCACAGTTTGCTTTTTTGCTTCTGTTGATGTCTGGAGAATTAGCATAATTTTTGCGAAAATGGGAGCGCGAATTGAAGATGTTTTGCTGGAGTCTTGTACTTCTTTGAAAGCTAGCCGCGAAGGCTATGGATGAAATTATATTAGGTGTTTACATATTAAAATATAATTATTATTTGAGTTGCAAGATATATTTAAGTATTTTCATCCGTGTTTATAAACCTGTTTAAGTAAGTAGCCCAAGTAGCAAAGTAGTCATAGTCATATTTTGACCTTGAAGCTCATAAAATACGACTGCGACTACTCCCAGTTAGTCGCTTTATAAATACGATTGTACCTAGATGTGTAAAATTTATACTTTTTAATTTATATTTGAAGTAAAAATTTAAATGTCAACCTAGAATCTACAGTGAGCTTATAAAGTTTTGAACAAATTCTATAGAATTTTTAAATATAATTTGTTTAATCGTGTTTTGCTTTTCAACTATGACATTATTATAAATTTTTTTAAAAGGCAAATTGGCAACCCTAAATTTTGTTTACGAATTTGGATAGATCACAATTTTTTAAATATGAAAATGTAAACACATTATGACTTGGAAATTACAAAAATGTATTTAATTAACAACTTTAGTAAAAATTAAAACAATAATTAAAATTTTTGCACAAATGAGGTGAAGAAGAAAATTAAATTAAATGTTCGAAGTAAACTGCGCTCACTTTTTGGCAGTATCCCATCCGCCACTGAAACTCTTATGAAATATTTTCAATTGTATAAGGTTGAAATGTTCGATTTCTGTGCGAATTCTGTCTTTTAGTTCGTTAATGGTAGTTGATCTATTGAAATAGACTTTGGTGTTTAAATAGCCTTAGGTGGCTATTTGATCGTTCCCTTGTGACCAATACATTGGTTAGTAAAAACTTGGTTTAAATAATCACGAATTATCACTGTTAAGTGGGGTGGAGCGCTTCTTTGGTACCATATCCTGTTGATAAGCAGATCAGGATCTCTATCATTTTAAAAGTAAAGAGTTTCCATTTTCTAGTGTGCGTTGACAGGAGACCGTATAAAAAGTGACATTTAAAAAAGTAAGGTTGGTGTGTTTGAGGATTTTCTGAGAAAATTTTTCTAAAAAATGTTATCGAATTTGTTCCAAACCTTACGAGCTTACTATATAATGCTAGATCCACAGATACGTGATTCGGCGAATGTTCGCCATTCAGTACATGGTGTATGGAAGCCTACGAGTAAAAATTTTTAAAGTAATACTATACAAATGTGTTCACATGCGAACGTTTGTTACAGACACACATTGAGCGGAAGACAATATTAGTCGAATCAGATATTGTGTGGATCTAGCATGAGATAATATGCAAAACTTTTAATTTTTCTAAATAAAACTTTCTGTTTTTTTCTCAAATTTTTAGTTTTTACTTGATTATAAAATTAATTATTATGAAACTATCTACAGGAAATAGCTTAACTGGAAGCGATAAGTCATGTGGATTACCAAGTGGTTATTTTTCAAGACTAGGACCATTACTAAAGTCCATAGGTCCTCAAGAAAATTTTGAAATGCTGGAATATCCATTTTTAACTATATCAAGTTTTCCTCCGGGATTAGTTATTTATTTAGGTAGTATTAAGATTTATTACAAATTTATTATTGAGCATAATTGTACAATTTGAAGGTGGTGTTGTCAGTGCACGATCTGTTAAACTATTAGGAAGAGCAACCAGTCATGAAGAACCAGAATCGAGAGATATTTGGTGGACGGAAATCCGAATGGAAATTCGATCTCATGCACGTTCTTTAGGTTGTAATGCAGTTATTGGTTATAGTGAATCATCCAGTATTTGGTAAAACATGAAATTGGTGTTATTAACAAAACAAGAAATTTTTTTTTATAGTGACGAAGTTTGTATACTCAGTGCGAGTGGTACAGCTGCAGTTGTTGGAATACAATATACTGGAGAAATAAGTGATGGTATTAGTGGAATACCGTTTATATCTAAGCCATACTATAACAATAAAGAAGCCACCACTTCTTTAGACAGAACTGATTTTGATAAAGATAAGACTGGCCAAAGACTTGATCATACTTTATTTACAAGTGTATGTTTTTTTTTTCTGTTAAATATGTTTTATTACTTAGATATTTTATAGACCAATGTCACTACTAAACCTCTATCTGAAAGTCCTGAAAATGATATTCCAAATCCATACACAAGTACTCCATCAGCATGCACTTTATGTCATGTTGGATATGTCGCTGGATCAGTACCATTAAGAACAGTTACATCAAAATGTCGGGTGTGCAGGTACTTAAAATTAATTAAACTTTGTTTTTTAATTTAATTGTTGATATTTATAGAATGGGAAAAGTACCCGATGTATTATTGGCCACTGTGGAAATGCCGGATGGAATGCCAACAGTAGGTCGTGGTTGTTTTGTTCAAGCGTATGTCTGCAGGCCATTAAAGGATTCGCGTGGAGAATCTTATGCTAAGGATTTGTCAGACGTTTTACCATTTGTCGAGTACGAGTTGCATAGAAAACTTTTAAATAAATTAAAAATTCAAGGAATGAATGCTGTATTTGGACTTCGAGTGAGAATAACTATTGGTGCCAAAACATTAATTGGTATTGTAACAGGCACTGGAGTATTTTTATTAGCTTTACCACCACCTCCTCTTCCTAAACTTGTTTCTGATTCACCTACAGATGAAAGAAAATTGGCAGAAATGCAGAAACTGCTTTTTGATACTGTGAAATTAAATAAGGAAATCTATCAGTTAAAAATTAATGTATTTGTCTTAAACTTGTGCGATTATTCTTAAGTCTTATGAAATTTTCGTTTTAGGACGATATTCAAGGCATTCAAACATCACCAGATGAAGTTTTTGAAGATGACCATCCACAATTAAATTTATTTTTTGATAACAGAGAGTGCTGTGTTTTAGAGGTAAGAATTTTTTATAAAAATCCAGTTCTGTCTAACCTGATAATATAGGTAGATGATTTGGAAGATATGGAAGTTAGAAACCTAATAACGGAATCCAGACCACCAGATGGATTTCATGTTGTAAATACTGAAAGCGTTCCTGGTCTTGATGAGCTAGAAATCGTAAAAAACTTACAAATGTTTACTCAAATTTGGCGTGCCAAATTACAACATCCGTTTAATTTAGGAATTCATGTTCAGAAATTATTGCAAAGTGTTTATTTTAAATTGCGCCGAATGATACCATGTGCTCTCTGTAACTTAAAATTTAGAATTGATTTACCTGAATCCGATGAAATTCAGCTTAGTGTGTTAGGTAAGTGCGTCTAAGCCATACATCTTTTAAATTTATTATATTACCCACATTTTTTTTTTATAAGGAATGGCTTTAGAATTGGGAGTTCCAGATAAATCAAAACCAAAGCAAAAATCTGTACTTAAAGATTTAAAAAAATCTGGTAAGATGGCGATTTAATTTTATTTATTCTATCACTAACTGACTACTTTTTTTTTAGAAGATGATATGATATTCAATTTAGAAGACGATCATATGGAATCTTCAACTAGTCAATCTAATTCTGGTCATTTAAGTGTTCAAACTGCTAAATGTCGAGGCAGATCCCCACAGAGGCTTCAAGCAATAAACTTCAAAAAGGTAAAGCAACTTCAAATTGACATGAAGATATTAAATAATATTTTTTCAGGTCTTGCATCGAGAGAGGCACGGCGTTGATATTACTCCTCTCTCTTTTATACCAGGGGGAAAAATTGAACGCTATTTAGGAAACTTAAATTTTTTTTTTATTAGAGAAACTACTTCACTTAGAGAGGTAAAGGTATCATAAATTTTTTAACAAATAATTCAATTGAGTATTATAGGAAGGGGGCCTTAGTGGATTCATTCATAGTTTTATTATGGAAGTACTAGCAATAATTCGTGCCCATATGGTAGCATTAGGAGGAAATGCTATGGTAGCTTATTACATGACCGAGTGTGTTCTGTCCCATAGTTTACATAGAAATCAGGTAAGCTTAAATTATATTTTGTAAAATCATTCAATTCAAAATTTTCAATTGGTAAATAATTGAGTAACGCTGAAAAGACGAATTTAGTAATAATCAAGAAGATTACAAATTCTTGTGACTGTTTTGTTCTAAATATACAAATTTACCGAATTCTGACTGACTTGAATTATCTAGATGTAAAATTGTTTTTCATTATTTTATTGACGTTTTTAATTGATTCAGGATTAAAATTATAATTTTATCACTTTTTAAATTCAATCTTCGGTTAAGTTATTTTTGTAAAATTATTTCTGCAAATCACCTCTGGCTCTGCTTATTTAAATATATTGTAGTGATTTCCTCTATAATTTTAGCATTGATGTTAATTTTAAAAAATTTCCTTAACCCGAGAATGCTCGCACCACGGTCATTTTGCCGCCAAGATCAATAAAAATGAAGCTATGTAGTCTATTATTACCTAAATACATTAATTTATGACACAATTTTAAGGCCTCTGTGACGTATAGAAATTGGTAATAAAATTTTGTTTTTAAAATTTTTCTTTATAAATTAGTAAATTAGTTATGTTTCCGGGTTCGTCCGGGTGAAAATTTAAATAGGATAGTAATTCTGACTATCTTAGGAAGTAATCTAGAAAAAAAAAAGTTGCGGAAGTTGAGCGTTTTAGACACTATGATTTTTTTTTATACCTGCCGTCAGAAAGTTTAAGATCAACTAGTTAGTTTATAACTAACTAGATATTACGCCTATCAATACATGTTTTTAATATAAAATTTTTACACAAATATCAGCAATGGATTGCAATTAACAATTTGGGACTATTTAAAATGATTCAAAATGCAATATGCCATTTTGGTATTTATGGAATCGAATTTCATAAATAAAATATTATTACATGTGATTAGGGTAAAACCATAAGCATACCATGAAACATCTTAAATGTATTGCTATATTAAAATTTTTAATATTATTTCCTGTCTACTGCATGCTTTTATGCCTTTTTAGATAAAAAAACTTAATTTTTCAGTTTTGAATTTTAGTATTATTTGTGAATTTCTGCGAGTACAGTAAAATATGGATTACTTAATGCAAATCTACAACACAGAATTCCATTGTTCCTCTGCCTAATACTTGTGAATTAGTGCCCAGCAGGTTAGAGATTGGCCAAAGGGGGGGGAGGTTGAATTAACAAAAAGGTTGGCATATGCCCGCATTTTAAATTTATTCTTGTAATCAGGTAATATACATATTGAAAGTTTTATAACTTTATTCTGTTATTTTAATTTGCACCCCCAGAAAACCACCCTACTTATCAATGTAATTTTTATCATTATTTTTCCTTTAATTTGTAGGTCAAATTCTCGACATATTGAAAGTTTCATAACTTTATTCTGTTATTTTAATTTGCACCCCCAGAAAACTACCCTGTTTATCAATAAAATTTTTTTCATTATTTTTTCTAAAATTTGAAGCATATTTTGAACTCATTTGGTGAGTTTCAGAGTTTTGGCCAGGTTTTACGGTCAAATACCCCACTGTGTGACGGTGCGTGCGTTCTGATATAGTCTTAGTGTTAGCAGGCAGACACGATTGTGACATAGTCAGGTGTACATTCTAAGTCCATGTACGCAACATTATGCAATAATTTAAAAAATAAACGCAGAGCTCGTTTTTAGGTTAGAATCTCGATTGCCTTGGTTGCGTTCGTCAAAACCGACGCTCCGCTACCCTCCGCTCCTGGCGCTAGTTTTGACGAACGCTGACTTGCTAAAAAAATCCCTCTAGGTAGCACAACCTCGCCAAAGGTGCAACTCGAAAGGGGTGAAACTCGTAAGGGGTGAAACTCGTTAGCCACGCTCGATGTGTACCGTACGGTATCACAATCGCGTCTGACTGCCAACACTAAGACTATATCAGAACGCACGCACCGTCAATAGAACTCGGGAGCGGATCAATTCCCTATGTAAAATTTTGATTTTCAAATGCCGTTTTCTCGAAAACTACTGGATAATCCGTAGCAATGTGCGGTCTCAAAATGCTCAGAAAATTGTCCTCTTTCTAATAGTAAAAAAATCAAAGTGAAACTCGTGGGGACGATTAACTGACAGTAACCGCTTACAAAATTGAATAAAGTTTTTCAAAAATAAGTAAAACAAAATTTTTCTAAGAAACTAAATCTAGAATTCATACGACCCTTCCCTCGTACTTAAAAGTTTCACAACAATACACATACTAGATATACAATGTAATATCTAGCAAATGCAGTAAAATGCCAAATTCAGCTATAATAAAATAATGAATCAAGACTGCAAGAAGTGCATTAATAACCTGGTCCTCATCGCCTCAGGAGACTCGTTATACAAAAAAATATTTAAGTTGAACAAAAATGAAATTTATGACGAGTGTAGTGATCATGAACCTCAACATGCCGTTGAAATCTACCTCGGTTCCAAACAATAATGGTAAAATGAATTTTTGAAATTCAAGAAATTCGAAAATTTTTTATATGACTAAAATCTAGAATTAAGAAATTTTAGGTACATGTCAGCGGCCCGGCCCTCCCAAGTTTCGAATTTTTGAATGAGCTTGGTGTCAAGCGTTAGAGCATCGTTTGAGCCTCAGAGGTCGCGAAGTTATTTGCAAAAAACTACTGGGGGGGGGGGGCTGTAGACATGATGGCCCCCCAGTTTCAAATTTTTATATAAATTTTATGTCAAACGTTAGAGCATCGTTTGAGCTTCCATTATTTTCGTTTGAGCATCAAAGGTCGCGAAGTTATTCGCAAGAAACTACTGGGGGGAGGGGGCTGTAGACATGTTTTGCAATTTTCGTTCCCATTTTGAATTTATGTATGAAATTGATGTCAATCGATAGAGCTTCGTTTGAGCCTGAATAAGCTTCAGTGAACAAGATTTTAAGTTAATATTTTACCAAGTTATAGATAGTTGAAATTTTCGACCAAACTCCGAGCAACATGCGTTAAATCTTAAGTTTTTTAAATCTCTTAATCTTTAATTTAAAATTTTTGTATTAACTTTTTTATGTAATTAATTTTCTTTATTAGCTTTTAGGGGCCGTCCATTAATTACGTAAGAATGATTTTTGAAATTTTTGGCCCGCTCTCTCCCCCACATAAGGGTACGTAAGATTTTGGCAACCCCCCTCCCCCCCTCATCTTACGTAAGGATTATTAAACAAAAATAATGTTGACCCACCCCACATTTTATAATAATATTGTAAATTACATACAAAAATTGCAAAAATTTAAATTAAATTTTATTTATATAAATAAAAGTTAATGATAATTAATTATATAAAAAAGTTATTACACACATTTTTTAAATCAAATTAAAAGTCAGTTGTAGTCCATGTGGGAAGCGAGCCATTCCTCTATGGATTGGCGTCAGTCACAAAAGTTTATTAAGAAAAAAAATTATATTAAATTACTGTTGACCTTTTTTATTAAAATAATTAGAAATATTGTTGAGTATGAGGTCTATATTTAAAAATGTTAATTGTCCAACGTTTCGAGTTTAATTTTAATTTTAAGTTTTGTCAATTATTAATTTATGTTCATTTAGGTAAAAAAAAAGATTTAAAAATCAAATCATTTTTAATTGATTCAGAAAATTGGTTAATGTTAATTAAAAGCTGCTAGTTTATAATATTTTCCGAGGTTTCGGGGATGATTGGACATTTAAATAAAACATTTAAAACAGTTGTAGGTTTTGTTTATTAATAAATGGTGGGTGTACACACACACACATTCGGTTCGTAACCATTTCAGTAAACTGGATGCACTCTTTCGCTCCTCATTTTTTATGCTGCAGTGAGAACGAAAATGAAGACATTCTTCTGTAAAATTTACTTCTAAGTCAGATACTTTGCATTTGCTTTATTTCTTGTTAATCTTATTATCATCAGTGGGTTTTTGGCACGATTTGCCGCACTTAATATCTGCCCCCCCTAGGCCCGGGCCTTATGGCAATTCCGCCACTGCCTACTGTCTTTCTTGGCTGTGTCTACTCTGCTTGAGCATTTCGTGTTTTATTTTGTTGTTGGAATTTCCTCCAATGAACATCCGCGATTGCCTTATGGTCGATTTATACTCAACATTTAACATTTAGGGCCGGTTGCACCAACTCTGATTAAATCCTTGGTTAACTAATCACGATTAATGGTTAACCGACATTATCTTCAGTGTGTTCCACCAAACGTTTTGTATCTATGATTAGTTGACTGCTTTTACGTCGGCTATACTCGGGTATAATCAGCAAAGACTGTTCTGATTGGTTGATATGTAGTCACAAGAAACTTCTACTATGAAAAAGTATGGCGTATTTAATGAACGAAAAATATAATTTCAAATATTAATATTATTTCAAATTTTTTAAAAGCTTTTATTTCAAAATGAGTGAAGCAAATTTCGTGCAAGTCGGGTCTTGGATTATTTATATAAACTGCATTCGCAATATTTTCATCAAAATTAAAGTGTTTCTGAAGTTAGAAAAACAATTATTTAAATTTAATAAATTAAATTAAAAATGATGAGCTTCGGAAAAATTAAACAGATCATTGATCTCAAGAAAGTTAAAGATGAAGAAGAAGAATTTAAAAATTTAAAATTAACTCAATGTAGAAGACTTGAAAATGTATAATAATTTATACGAAACATGTCTTAATAATAAATAACGAAAAATAATATTTATATTCAAACTGTCAACATTATCTTTACCTGTTTGCAAGAAATGCGCATGCACCTAGCATTAACCGTGATTAAACTCAACTAATCGCCCAAAATCATTTAAGAGATGACCGATGACCAACTTTCATTTAACATTTAAGAAATTTTGTTCACACTGCGCAAGATTAAACGGCGCGCGCAAATTATTGTTTACTTTGAAGATAATTATGGAGTTAGCAGTAACAAATATTAGTAATTCGTTACAACAGAAATATCTTTTACTTTTCCCATATGAGCTCAGCATGTATCCGGACTCTTAAATGTTAAATGTAAATGATAAATTATAAATGTTAAATGCTAAATGTTAAATGTTGAGTATAAATCGACCATTACGCGCAGAAAGTCCCTCCAGTTATTTGTTTGTTTGTTGTTTGGTATGTACTTCCTTACAGTCTCTTTATCGGTCAGATATGCTATCCCGCAAGTTGGTTCTGTTCCTACTGTATATCGTTTTGTAGCAGCCTTGGCGAATGCAGCTGCTTTTTCCTTGCCTTTTATTTGAACGGCACCTACCTCAACGTTAAGCTGTTTTGTTGTGCCAGTGGCACTAGCACATCGAGGCAGTGACTTAAACCTTGGATTGTGTTTTCACTCTTTCCAAGGCCGTTAGTGCTGCTTGGCTATCGGTCATGATACAGATCCGTTTATTTTCATAAGCTCTCCATACATTTCTTCTGCACAGACAGACAGGCGTTTTCCTCCCTAGGTATGGGTCCCCCTAGGTATGCCAGGTATGGTAAACCTTACAAGATTTTTGGAAGTTCCTTCCAGTGCTGGTTCTGCCAGATTGCATGCATAACATATTGTTACTCTTGATGGAGTTTAACTTAAAAAATCAACGGTAAAAAATATTTAAATACTTTTTTAGTTGACCTATAAAATTAGAATTAAGGAAGTCTGGTAAGTTCAAGTCCAGACTTGTAAATTCAGATTTCCCCTAGAGAGTACATTATTGCGTAATACATTATATCTGAATACATTATTGTAGTATGAACTTTCGGCAAGTTTTCATGATTGTTTAAAATAATGGTGAGTTTAATTTTATATTTTCAATTGCCAGTACGAATCTCATGAGATGTAAACATGTAATTCGATAAGACATTTTTTTAATTTAGTAAGTTTTTCATGCTAGTTTTTCATTCGTCATTGATTACAAAGACGGCCCTGACTACCGTTATCCTACTGCGTTTTTGTTTATTTAGAAATATGTATATTTGTAAATTAAAATAACCCCTATCTAAAATAAAATTTCTTAATTTTTCTGTTTTTCCAACTGCATCGCTGGACTAGTGCACTCATGTTTAATATCACATAATCTGAATAAGACACGTATGAAATGGCAAACATTTTTATTTCAAGATAATCCAGTTAGTGAATAACGCATAACACATTTGATGTGACGTATGACATTAATAGTAATTATTTTCACGTCAAAAGAATAACTATATTTTGAGTTCTTTATACGTATTTTCTAGTTTTATGTTTGTCGTCAGCAAGGATTGCTTTTATACTTTCTAAATTTACTTACGAGGACGAATTCTCTCTTTCCTATCGTACTCAAGTTATATTTAAAAATATTTTAAGTTTCAAAAATATATTTGTTATGAGTAGCTATGATATTAAATGGGGTGTAATTCAAATAAGTTACATATAATATAAAAAGAACATATTTTCAAACCACACATTGCTGTGATGGGAATCGGACAATTTGGCGCAAAGGATTCGGTTTGGATTGAAAGAAAATTTACTATCTTTTTCAGAGTATTAACGCATTAATCATATTGTCAATTTAAATATTTAACCATATTTTACATAAATCTTACAACTTTACATCCAATAGTAAAATTAGCGTATAAACGCTTCAATGCGACAGTGTTTAGGGAGCGTTCATAAACTACGTGGTTTGGCCAAGGGGGGGGAGGGGTTAGGTAGAAAGCTACGCAGGGCTACGTGAGGGTACGGGGGGGTTATAGTCAAGCTACGTAGTTTTCTTCATTTATTATGAAAGCAATTTGCAAAAAATAAGCGACAACATAATATGGATATTTATTTCCGTATTTGGATTTTTTAATTTATATTTTATATAGGTGCGCTATTTGTTTTTAAAACAAATATCGGTGTTATTCATTTTTTATACCAAATAATTTTTAAATAGTTTTGTTAACAGAAAGCGTAACATGTCTTCTGGACTTTATAGAAAAAAAAACTACGTTCCTTCTAGGGGGGGGGGGTATCATGGTAAAAGCTACGTTAAGCTACATGATGGGAGGGAGGGGTTCTAAAGAGGTCAAAATCAAACTACGTGGTTTATGAACGTTCCCTTACCTTACAGTTACAATGCGAACGCATCGTAACGATTGTGAAAGATGTTAACGTAATTCCATATATTAGAATACGAAAGGAAAACTAATCAAAATGAAGTTAGGAGTAGAATTCGGGCGTAAATTTATACTTGGAATTGCAGTATTAATGCAAAAAAAGTTGCCAAGTAAGCGTAAAATATTTGAATACTAATAACAAAAATAATAAATAACAGAATATAAAATAAAAGAATAACAAAAACTAATTAAAATTAAGCGTTTAATTTAGTTTTAACTGAACAACAATACAACACAATTTTCACTAAACGGACTAAGTTTGTAAAAACATAGAAACCTTTTAATTCTACAGATTCCAGCCGAGTATTAGAAAATAAATAGAACTTTTAGGTAGAATTTCGAGTTTCCAAATTGTTTAAAAAAAATTTGTGAACGCAGTTTTGTCGAAGTCAACAGTAATCTCTATTTTATTATTGAAACTCGTGTTTGGTTTAAAAACACAACAAAGCCTTGTCGTCAGCAACTCTTCTTCTTTAACTTTATTGAGATCTGGTCTGTATCAAGTTTTACACTTAGCACTCCTGGTTTTGTGAGCTCTTGAACAATATTCTAGTAGGGTGCTAACCTTACTAGATGCACAGCCTATAGATTGAACTTGGGCTTTTAGATAACAGCAGTGTGGTGCGATCAGGCATTGAACCGCGGTTTCCCACTTTTTAGCCCGTCAATTTAAACTTGAAAACTCGGGTTTTCAAAATATTTTCTGCAAGTTTCTAAAAAGTCTCAGTTTTGTTAAACTTTTAGGTTTTGTTGTAAAGTGATATTAAAATAATTAATGCGTAATTAGTATTTTTTGATGTTTTACTGATTTTAAAATGTAAAATATGTCAAATTAAAATCTAATAAATTAAAAAAAAGTTACAAATTTTCTTCTAACTTTTTAAACAAAACAAACAATAACTGACGCAATTTTTTTAAATCATTACCTATTATTAACATTTTACGCTAATAATAGTTATTTGTGTACCAAGGACGTAAAGTGATTGTTTCGCTCTAGGAATAGATGGCAATTTACGACGGCTAATGGGAGGTCAAAAAATGACACTAGATTAAAAGTTTTGATAAATTTAATTAACGTGTTAATACATCTCAATAATATGTGAAAAAAACAACTATTTCTGCGGGAAATCAAACCTGGGATTTTTCTATCCTCTTGCGGACGCGTTACCATCTCTTATCAATCATTCATTTCTCATTATCTTTTAATTTTTAATCATTAACTTTTGTATTATCTCTTACCTTTCCTGCGCTACAATCAAAAAAAGAAAATTAAATTTTTTTTGGTTTCAAATCCGACCTCCCCATGTTCCAAATCCGACTTCACTAGTTTTATCAAATTTTCAATTTTAGCATCAGTTTTTTATGTTTTTTTAAAGGATATAATTAATCAATTTACAACGTAAAACTCTTATTTAAAATAAAAAACAATTGGAATTAATCTGATTTATCATCGATTGAATTTGTTAGTATTAGCTTTATTGAACAATTTATTTTGGTTCATTGTAAACATTTTTCTAATGCTAATCCATAAAAGGCGGCCACATACTGGCGTATATGTGTGTCCTCCTGTGTGTGTAGTGTGTCTTACGTGTTGTGCGGTGATATTCGCTAGTATCACACTTATATGCTAGTCTGTCGCCGCCTTTAGTGTTAGCCTTATAGGTCGGTTTCATTTGATTTTAATTACTGACGTGCTTTTCCTAATGTTTTTGCTTTCTTAGTAGGCGTTCTATTTATTTTTCTAGTTTGACTTCGATTTCTTTCATATTATATTCAGTTAATATTATTTGGCTTGGTTTTCGACATATGCGTATTGCATTTTTTCATTATGGTGCAGACTAGTTAAGTGCAGACTTAACTAGAATAATGTTTTGTAAATGCTCGATGGACTCAGTTTTTAACCCAGAGTTTAAAATCTACTTGTTGCCACTCGAAGCATCCCAGCTGTTACAGCACGTCGAAGTTGATGAGTAATTCTTTTTTGGGTATTTTACTTGCTGAGTCTTATTTTTTCTTAAATATCTCATAAAATTGGTACTATATGAAATGCAGGTTTAAATAAAACACTTTTGGATTATATATTGAAGTGATATTATGTCGAAATTTTGTCGAGGCTCCTCTGGAAAAATTTCACTCTTTCAACATAGATGCAGTCAAGCTAGTTGGTAAATTTAAACTCCAATGTAAATCCAAATTTAATTTCTCTTTAAACAAATTTGCTAGCATAAAAAAAGGAGATTACAATCTTAATTTCAAATATGTATTACAATTCCCGTAAAAATTTCAAATCCATCTTCAAATTCAGATTTAAACCCACAGTATTCAATTTATCCATCCAAATCGATTACAAGCGATTTCCTAAAAATATCCAAAATATTGTCCAAAACCGAGACAAATAAACTCCGAATAAATCAAAACTTAACTTACGAAAAACAATAAATTTATTAGCCAAATGCAAAATCGTAGAACTAAAGATTGCAATTCAAAAATCACAAAAACTACGGCTCAACCGCCATTGTCGGCAAAAGCAAAATTTTCCCCACCTTGTTATTGCCACCTTAACTTGTTGGTGGGAAAATGAATAAATTCAAAAATTAGTAAAAAAAATATCGTCACTCTCTGCCGGAATACCTCCAATCACCAGCACACCAAATTTTGTCGGGAGATACGATGACATAATATACATTTTTGTTTTCTATTGTGGTAGCCTTAACAAAGATATCGGTAGCCCTGGCAAAGATATCTATATGTATCACCCCTACCCTAAATCTATCTATAAAAGTTTTTTCAACAACATCCAAAATGAAAAAATTTTTTTATTTTTGTACGCCACTGAATTTTTTCCAAAATTTTTATATACGTCACATAATACCGTAAGAAGTCATAAATAAAATTTCTCCAAGATTGGTACAACAAATTTTTTCGGTCATCTAGCGGATTTTTCGAAAATAAATTTTTGTAAATTACTGACTGTCGATTTACTGATTCTGAAAACATTTTCGAAAAAATTTAACAAACAGCCTAAACTTGGTCGCTACCTAGTGGCAGAACCTTTTACTTATAAAGTAACGTTCCGTCAGTCCGTACGACGATATTATAAAATATTTCCCAGCGAACCACCTATTTTTGTATTCTAAAATAAATTGTTACAAGCTCTAAACTCAATTCTTATGCTGCACTCGGTATACAAATCAACATTAACCTAATTTTGACACATATGTCACAAAATTATGACGTTTATTAAAATTTTGAATATATTGTTTTATTTTTGCAAGCCATCTGACAAATTCTCACAAAAAATATATTAAATTAAGATTTCAGTTAATATTTTCTGTAATTTTTCTGACCTGGCCGCCCTGTTACAATTGGCTCGGTTTGTTTTCTCACCAATACTTATACTTTCAAAGCTCCATCGACACACCAAATTTTAGCTGAATCGGTTCAACATTTCCGGAGATACGACGACATTTTCATTTTTTTAAATTTATTTTATTGTGGTGGCCCTGGTGAAAATTTCTCTGGCAAAACCTTATTTTCACCATTCCAGCCCACGAGGCATACGTCCAATAAGTTTGATTGCAATCGACGCAGAAATGCCGAAGAAAATCGATCGACAAAAACTTTTTTCATGTTTTTGCCAAAAAAGTTAATTTTATTTTTTTCATGTTGCATTACTGATTTCTATCGAAGGATTACATATGCTCTCATATCCATTAGGATCAATGTACCAACGTACCAAATTTGGGTAAGATCCCTTCAGCACTTCTTGAGTTATTCACTCTTAAAGTTTCAACTTTGACAACTTGTGATTTTTGACAGACGACAGATAAAAGATTAATTTTACCTATTCTGGATAAAGCCTTTTAAGGCCTTTAAAATAACATATCGCAAGACAAAATATTTTTTAAAAATCCCGTATTCTTTTCTTGTGGTGGCACTCCTGATTGATAGATTGCGACGAAAACCTTATTTTCACCTTTCCACCGTGAACCCTACCACCATACCAAATTTGGTCGTAATTGGTTGGATGGTTCGGAAGCAAATCGATCGACAAAATTTGACGACAGACAGACCGACACAGAAATTTTTATTTTACTTTTTGCAGATCTTTACGTTTCTGAACACGGTGATCTCGAAAATGCAAAAAAAAAAGTTGAAATTTTTTTTCGATTACCATACCTCCAATTTTTTTTTGAAATTGATTGGAGGTAATAAAATATTAACAAAATTATAAAAATTTACAAAACTGAAAATCAAAATAATTATTCGCAAATGAAACAAAATTTTGTAACACGACAATATATTACCTCCAATCAATTTTAAAGAAAAATTGGAGGTATGGTAATCGAAAAAAATTTTCAACTTTTTTTTTTGCATTTTTGAGATCACCGTGTTCAGAAACGTAAAGATCTGCAAAAAGTAAAATAAAAATTTCTGTGTCGGTCTGTCTGTCGGTCTGTCTGTCTGTCGGTCTGTCTGTCGTCAAATTTTGTCGATCGATTTGCTTCCGAAGCATCCAACCAATTACGACCAAATTTGGTATGGTGGTAGGGTTCACGGTGGAAAGGTGAAAATAAGGTTTTCGTCGCGATCTATCAATCAGGAGTGCCACCACAAGAAAATAATACGGGATTTTTTAAAAATATTTTGTCTTGCGATATGTTATTTTAAAGGCCTTAAAAGGCTTTATCCAGAATAGGTAAAATTAATCTTCTATCTGTCGTCTGTCAAAAATCACAAGTTGTCAAAGTTGAGACTTTAAGAGTGAATAACTCAAGAAATGCTGAAGGGATCTTACCCAAATTTGGTACGTAGGTACATTGATCCTAATGGATATGAGAGCATATGTAATCCTTCGATAGAAATCAGTAATGCAACATGAAAAAAATAAAATTAACTTTTTTGGCAAAAACATGAAAAAAGTTTTTGTCGATCGATTTTCTCCGGCATTTCTGCGTCGATTGCAATCAAACTTATTGGACGTATGCCTCGTGGGCTGGAATGGTGAAAATAAGGTTTTGCCAGAGAAATCTTCACCAGGGCCACCACAATAAAATAAATAAAAAAAATGAAAATGTCGTCGTATCTCCGGAAATGTTTAACCGATTCAGCTAAAATTTGGTGTGTCGATGGAGCTTTGAAAGTATAAGTATTGGTGAGAAAACAAACCGAGCCAATTGTAACAGGGCGGGGCAGGTCAGAAAAATTATAGAAAATATTAACTGAAATCTTAATTTATATATTTTTTGTGAGAATTTGTCAGATGGCTGGCAAAAATAAAACAATATATTCAAAATTTTAATAAACGTCATAATTTTGTGACATATGTGTCAAAATTAGGTTAATGTTGATTTGTATACCGAGTGCAGCATAAGAGTTGAGTTTAGAGCTTGTAACAATTAATTTTAGAATACAAAAATAGGTGGTTCGGTGGGAAATATTTTATAATATCGTCGTACGGACTGACGGAACGTTACTTTATAAGTAAAAGGTTCTGCCACTAGGTAGCGACCAAGTTTAGGCTGTTTGTTAAATTTTTTCGCAAATGTTTTCAGAATCAGTAAATCGGCAGTCAGTAATTTACAAAAATTTATTTTCGAAAAATCCGCTAGATGACCGAAAAAATTTGTTGTACCAATCTTGGAGAAATTTTATTTGTGACTTCTTACGGTATTATGTGACGTATATAAAAATTTTGGAAAAAATTCAGTGGCGTACAAAAATAAAAATTTTTTTTCATTTTAGATTTTGTTAAAAAAAACTTTTATAGATAGATTTAGGGTAGGGGTGATACATATAGATATCTTTGCCAGGGCTACCGATATCTTTGTTAAGGCTACCACAATAGAAAACAAAAATGAACATTATGTCATCGTATCTCCGGACAAAATTTGGTGTGCTGGTGATTGGAGGTATTGCGGCAGAGAGTGACGATATTTACTTAAATATCAATTATTATAAATAAAGCAAAAAATGGGGGCCAGATTTAGACCATCACTATATTTTTTAACAATTGAACCTAATTTATAAATAAACCGCATAATCACTGAAACCTTTAATAGCATAATTGCTAACTCGATTGGTTTTACCGTTTTCGAAATATGCATTGAGGTCGGATTTGGACACCCGGTCGGATTAAGACCACTTTCCCCTACTCGAGTTCAAATATCCAATTGCACAAACAATTTGGCAGTTCTGGAAACGTAATTTTTGGGCGAAGTAAACTGTTTAATCACCGGCTACGTCAATATTTTATCATATGTCATCAATAAATATTGAAGGGTCACAGAAACAGTTTTTCTGTTAAAACATAATAGAATAACATTTATCACTGTTAAGTAGCATATCATTGACGTCACACCATTCAACAATCAAGTCTAAATCTCTCTTGTCTCTGGTATTTATTGAAGCACAGGATTTGTCGAAAATCGAACAATCTATAGTCAAGTTATATTTTTGTTCATTACTGTTATTGACTTCTGTGGGATGTAGGTGTTTTATTTGGCCAAAGAAATTGAGTAAAACTGAAATTCTACTTTACGTAGCCCTAGCAAATCCTGGGTACCCAGTCCATCGCCAGAAAGTACGTGATATTTTAATTTAAATTGCTAGTTCCTACATAATATGTAAATGTTTTTAAATCTGGATTAAACAGAAAATTTTAAACTAAATCAGTTTTTTTAAATTTTATAGCAAAGTTTTTTTTATATCTTCTTATTTAAATGTAATTTATAATCCAATTTATTCTGAAACTCATTAAGTGCGTATTTTTTATATGTATAATAAATTTATTTTCTACTGTCACAGGATATTGGCTTTAATTTTTGTGCATGTCAGCATGCCACATCCATCGTAGTGTGTTGATAAAGTTTGCTATAAAACTAATTCAATGAAAACTCAACTTTAAATTTTGCACTGTAAATCAACATCTTTTTTTATTACATTAAATTTTTATTTAAAATATGAAGGTACTTCCATCGTGATTGTAGTTTTCCTCTAGAATTTGCTTCATTGGATTGAAGGTATGTGCCTCTCCCACACAAAATTTGTTTTGCGTATTCGTAAGAACTGGGGGTGGGCTTCATTTCAATTTTGTATTCAATTTCTTATCAAAATGTCATTTGAAAAATGTGCATCCATTAGTAAAAATTGTGTTAAATTTTATATAACAATGTTAAAATAAATGAACTTTGAAAAGTGATAATAATTTTATCTAAACTTGAAGCTAATATATTTCTTGTAGTATTATTCGGCTTCTTTAAATATTTATTTTTATAATGCCAAACGTTCCTCCATGCTTTTATGTTTTTTATTATCTCTATTACTCGGATTACAATAGAAACCTTTAAATTAATAATTAAAACTTAGAAGTTTGTTTCTATATAAATGAAGATTGAAAGTGAGAATTTCTTTCGAATGAACGACATCAAAAACAAATGAAATGTATCAAAGATTATTGGCACCTTAATTAAAATATCAATATTTGATTTTTATATGACTTTAATAATTAAAAGCATTATGGCAATGTAATAATTCGAATATAATTTTCCGACAGCTTTAGTCAAATGTTAATATAAAGCAGATTTGTACGACTGATTAGTAATTGTTTTATTATCAATTTAATCAACATTCGCTGCTACTTAGGTCTATTTTTTTGGTCGTTTTTTATCACTTGGACGTTCCACGTTCTTTCCAATGCGTTCCTATGTGTTTTGGATTAGAAATAATCTTTTACTAAGAGCATTTCTACAACAGAAAAATTTATTACCGAGACATTTACATTTTAGACGTCGAGAGATATTGTTATAATTACGAGATAATTAGACCAATGTTGTTGCAATGTAATTGATAGCAACAAGTGAGTTGTGAGTAACAAGTGTCTATCGCTTATGCTTTATGCAACCTTATGAAATTAATTTTGCATTTCTATAAATGCGTTAACTTATGGAATTAAGGGGTAAAACTACAGTAAATTTTTCAGAAAATCAATTTTGTTTTTATTGGATTAAAAGATACTTTGAACCTTCTAGAATATGGGATAATAAAATTATTACCAGAAAGAAATGCTTTTTATTGAAATTTCGAGCTGTACTCCAAACGTGTCAGTTTTTCTCGAAACACAATTTTTTCAAAACGGTACGCATTGATCTGATCCCTAATTTCTGTTCTCCATTGCTCATCGAAAATTCTCTACCTTCAAAAAATAATTTAAAAAATTATCATCTCCATTAATTAATTAGAAATCCCATAAACCGTATAGACTGATGCAATAATTGATCTTGGGAATAAAATTAATAAAACATCGCAGTTATACGAGCCTTTTTGTAATTCTTCCTCAATAGAGATATTAAGTAGGACCATAGAATTTATTAATCATTTGCACTTCTCATTGAACAGGAAAATAAGAATGTTTGTATATTTTATTTTTTTCACCTGTATAACTTTTAAAACCATCTACAGATTTATCTTATATAAATCAGTTTAGTTCTTAGCTTTACTTGAAATATCTCTAAAATTAAACATTTTATTATTACTTTAACACTAGAAGCGTCGGGGTGGTTATTTTGACCCCTTGCAAAATTAATTGTTCTGAATCTTGTTTTAATTTTTAAAAGCACCGCGCTTCTAGTGTTAACAATTGGAAGTTTCATTCGTTTGGGCATGGACCATGACACAGAGTATAATGTAAATAAATATCACTGAAGTTGACTATTCCTACTAAAAGTCATAGATTTTTATGTTTTTCCATACGATATTTTTGTAATATAATAATTACACCAAATAATATTGACTTCATTAGAAATTAAGCTCCAGATTAAAACATGTGTTAGTTCGTGTATTTAGTGCTTTGTTATTATTAATGATTTCATTTTTATATAATTAGCTTTAAATAATGAAGGATTTAATTTGAAAACGTCGATTTAGTGCGCAAATTTTGCTTTTACGTATAATTTGCAGGAAGTTTGGTTATATGAAAAAATAAGCCAAATTTTTATGGATTTCTTTTAATTACCATCTTCAAATTGTTTTTATAATGTTGGACGTAATATTACTTTTTTTTTTATTTTAATCTTGCCAAAAGCTACATCTAACAAATTTGAAGGCTTTTTAATTATTCTACTTGAACATAAAAATATTATGTTTATAAAATGAAGTATTTTAAATTTATACTAAATTTTTAAGTTCTACACTAAACAAAAAATATAAAGTTAAGCTTATTTTTGCTAAAGTAATAATTCAATTAACGTAATTTATTAATTTTCCAAAAAAAATTGAAATGAGATGTTATGCTGTGGTCAAAATATCTGAGGAATTGGAAAATTTTCTTGTCTACAAATGATTGATTGTATCCTAATTTATTTTTTATTTCGTTTTCTACTTAATACATATTTCGACCTAACCGCACAAAAGATTTTTATTAAATAATTTAATTTTTCGCAATCATAACAAAGTTACGTTTCAATGTAATATTTAAACGGTATTGTTTTACTTTTCTTTTACTAAAATTCAAACAGAAGAGATTTGAATGTCTTTTGGTAGGATAGTCAAAATACATCATTGATGGAATTAGCATTTCTTTCCCTACTTAAAAAGAACCCATATTATATATTATGTAGATAGCTTTTTGTTAGTTCGAAGCATTGTGATTTACTATTTTAAAAATACACAAGTATTTTGTGATTTTAGGTTCAGTGATGAGATAATGAAACCTAATTCAACACCCGATTTCACAATAGTCCCTATTAAGATTATTAATTTTTTCCTTTAATAATTTTTATTACGAAATCGGCCGTAAGTGTAAGTTTATTTAATGAAGCCCATCGTCACTCACTTGGCATTTTCGTCCTACGATATTAAACAGAATTACTAAATTTTATTTTTGGATGTTTTTTAAATTTTTATAACGTAATATTTCGTGTATCTTGTTTTTTAAAGATTTTAAAAATAAAGATAAAAAGTGGTAATTAATGTTCTTTTTTGTTTTTTTAAATAATAATTTTGTAACAAAATAGTTATTTTACAGATATTATTACATACTAAATATCTATCTTAGAATATTAAAATCAAAATTCAATTTTATGATTAAATTGGCTGAAAGAATTTCTTTTTTTTTCTCTTTTTAAATATTTTTTATAAATAAACTTATAATATCATTTCTTTGGCGGGATAGGCAATAAACTATGCAATTAAAACTCAAAAATTTATTAATTTATTCATCCAACTAAGTTTTTCTTCAATTTTTCTTCTCCGTGTGTACTTCTTTCGTTTCAATATCAATATCTTGAAAATTTTCTTTTTAATTATAATACCTAATAATGTAATTTTTTTGGCGGGATAAGCAATAAACTATGCAATTAAAACTCAAAAATGTATTAATAATTAGATTTATCCATCTAAGTTTTTACACGCTTTTCTTATCCGTATATACTTTTAAGAGACGATATTTATTTTACGTACACGACTATAGAAAGGATAGCATATCAGGTAGTTTTTATCTCTCGAAAATGATACTTTGCAGCGGTGTTCGGAAAATTTTTGCACATAAGCATAATTTTTGCACTTTCCGCACGCTTATTAACTTTCCGCACGCTTATTAACTTTCCGCACTCATACAATAAAGAAATGCAATACCCTTATAATTAAATCGAATCGTGAATTCCTGGCTACGGCGGATGTTGATAAGCGATAAGGCACACCTGCAAGATTATAAATAGTAAAAGACGGAGGTTGTTTCTTGTTTACGTTTTTTATTGTTTTTATAGTCTAACACTTTAAAATGCACTACTACTCTGTCTGCGTTTTCACTGTCTACTGAAGTGCACGTGCATTTTGCATGACAAGCTAATAGATAAGAGTATTATTTACTTCCGTTATGTCGCGTCTCATTTCTATTAACCTTTATATATAAACGTTACTTTTTAAAGCATAATTTATGTTTTTTTTGGAAAGGACCTGTCTTGAACGTAAAGCTAAATACAGTGACTCGTGCAGAAAGTTCCATTGCGGTTTCGTAAGCTATCAGAACTCGCTAAACGCTCGTTCTGATATATTGCTTACTCAACCGCAATCTTCAACTTTCTGCAACACGACTGTAAATAGCTATTACGTACACGACTATAGAAAGGATAGTATATCAGGTAGTTTTTATCTCTCGAAAATGATACTTTGCAGCGGTGTTCGGAAAATTTTTGCACATAAGCATAATTTTTGCACTTTCCGCACGCTTATTAACTTTCCGCACGCTTATTAACTTTCCGCACTCATACAATAAAGAAATGCAATACCCTTATAATTAAATCGAATCGTGAATTCCTGGCTACGGCGGATGTTGATAAGCGATAAGGCACACCTGCAAGATTATAAATAGTAAAAGACGGAGGTTGTTTCTTGTTTACGTTTTTTATTGTTTTTATAGTCTAACACTTTAAAATGCACTACTACTCTGTCTGCGTTTTCACTGTCTACTGAAGTGCACGTGCATTTTGCATGACAGCTAATAGATAAGAGTATTATTTACTTCCGTTATGTCGCGTCTCATTTCTATTAAGGCGCTGCTATTCCTATTCTGTAAAATATTGTTGGTGAAAACCGCAAAGTTCAAGAAAAGATAGATGTATATAAAGGTAATTGATGATGTGTTGTACAATTATATTGACGTGTAATAGAAGAAATTTCTTGTGGATAGAGATTTGTTCTATATCTCGCCTAAGTTTATAAACAACATATCAGATTCTATGCTGAGGTATCATTTTTGTATAAACTCAACTTCATTTTTAATATTATAAAATAGGTGTTACTATAAGGTTTAATACTATTGAAAATTTGGTGGTCCAGTTATTAATTGGAATCAAAATGCAGAGGAAGAATTATTAAACGTAAATTATTAAGTAATCAGAAAAAGTAAACACTATAATTGTTACAAAAATATAACATAAAATTGACAAAGAATTGGTGCGTTTAAGATGACTAATGGTACTAACTAAATTTACATAGCAACTACAGCAAGTAAATCAACTTTTTCAAGTTTGAGTTAGTACTGCTTTATAAAACTAAATGGTTGAAGAAAGGTTACAAAAAAAATATTTACAGAAAATTACATAATATTCTAGGAACGACCGAAATTAGTGGTTCCCATAATAACTTACAAAAAAAATAAAAACTTGTCGAACACCACGACCCTTCGATATGCACGTTAGCAATATATAACGGCACTTAAAATAAACAAATCAAACTGTTCAAAAACCGACATAGCAATAAAAATATGTAAAAAATAGAAATAGTATATAAAAGCTACGAAAGTTGTGAAACAAAACTATTGCTTAAAGGTTCCTGTTGAGAGTGGACAAATTTTATTTTGTGCAAAAAGTTTTGTGGATTTGCTTCATTATTAGTTATTTTAATTTGTTTTTGTAGTGGTAAAATAAATACCTATTTTGAATTTGAATTTGAAGATTGTGCATTATTTAAAAATAATTAGTTTTGTGTTATTGGAAGTGTTAAATAAACTAGTTTAATTTCAAGTTAAAATATAAGATACAATTAAATACGGACTTTTGTGATCGAATAGTTAAAAATATTACGCACTGGTTAACATTCAAGTAAAACTGCAATTTTAATTTAAATAAAGTAAGTAAAAGTTGAAATTTATTTTCGATACTAAATCTCTTTAAAATTTCTTCTAGTTTGACTTAAACATGGCAAGAAAAGATAAGCCCCGCGGTTCTAAACGCCTTAGCATGAAGC
The DNA here is from genome assembly GCA_947369205.1 of Cantharis rufa. Classification (NCBI taxonomy): domain Eukaryota; kingdom Metazoa; phylum Arthropoda; class Insecta; order Coleoptera; family Cantharidae; genus Cantharis; species Cantharis rufa. Next base: position 12,838,239 of record OX376309.1, on the reverse strand, counting down.
GTAAAATGCGTTTAATGAGAGCTTTTCGGCAGCCTAAATCTGTTGCTAATAAAAATCAATGCACGGAACCTAAAACTGATAGTGGTTTAATGAATATCCCCATTGATCAGCCAACAACTTCCGCTACAGTCTCCCCAGAAAACATTTTAAGTACTGCACCAGAACTATCAACTGCTGCATCAAGTAGAACGCATTCGTTTCAATCGACATCATATACAAAATACGACGCCGAAAATAATTCAATAGACACACAAAACGTGTGTGAAAGTAGCTCTTCTCCACAACCATCAACCTCTACTTCACATTTGCGTATATTAAAGGAAAAGTGTGAAAAAGAAAAGCAACAATACGAAGTAAGGGGAAGGCGTATTGTTAACTTGAGTACATTTTTTCAAAATATTATAAACTTTCCACATTTAGAAATTTTTTCCTGCCGAAATAATAACTTGCAAATAAAAAGCGAGCAGCGTTTAGGTCTTTATTCAAAATTAATTGTACAGTGTAATATGTGCCAAGCTAAAAAGGAAATCAACACCGATGATTCAACTTGCAGTTTGGATATCAACAATGCAGCAGTACTTGGAACAATTTCAACTGGAGGAGGCTATAGTCAACTACAAGAATTTCTTGCCCATTGTGACATTCCGTGCATGGGCCCTAATTTATTTAGTACTCACCAAAATAAAATTGCTACATCAATCCATGATATTGCATGGCAAGTTATTGCAGATGCTGGAAAAGAAGAGTACAATTTAGCTGTGTCTGAGAATAGAGTTGATACCGATGGTATTCCAATAATTACAGTTATAGCTGATGGTGCATGGAGCAAACGTTCCTATCGGGTTAATTACTCTGCGCCTTCAGGAGTAGCAGTTATAATAGGCCAAAGAACTGGAAAAATTTTGTTTCTTGGCATAAGAAACAAATATTGTTGTATTTGTGCAAGGTCTGCTACATTAAATCAAGAGCCAACAGAACACATATGCTATAAGAACTGGAATTCATCGTCAACTTCAATGGAATCGGATATTATTTTACAAGGGTTTATGTCTAGCATTGAAATGCATAAACTAAAATATATTTATATAGTTGGGGATGGAGACAGTAGTGTGACTAAAAAATTAGCTGAGGCACGACCATATGGTCATAGACTAGTACAAAAAATAGAATGTAGCAATCACTTACTTCGGAATTTTTGTACTAAACTGAAAGACTTGACTACAAAAAAAGTTAGCTCAAAAGGTTTAAAAGTAATTGTTCATCAAAGGAATTTATTGAATAATAAAATTAAGAGGCTCCGCTACGGAGTTCAGTATGCTGTTAAGCATATCCTTGAAAACGGTGGTGATTTAATGCACGTTGAAAAGATGAAACGATTGCGGAGAGATATTTTAAATGGACCTCATCATGTCTTTGGAGATCACAGTAACTGCGACGCCTATTTTTGTACTGGTCCCAAAGAATTACATGAAAAAAATTGGATACCAGATATTATAGAATCTGGCCTATATCAAGACATTATGATTCCTGTAGATCGCGTTGCACGAAATGTTGAAAGTTTGCTGTTAAATATGAACAATAATGTTGCAGAACGTTACAATTCCGTTTTGTGTAAATTTGTAGGCGGTAAACGTGTAAACTATTCTCTCAGAAGATCATATGAAACTCGTTGTGAAGCGGCCTCCATTTCATTTAATGTAGGACCAACACAATATCCAAATGTGATCCATAAAAACATAAGTGGTCGTAGCCCTGGACATTTCACCAAAAAATATATAAAATCTTTAACTTCAAGAAAAATTAAAAGTAATATTAGAAGAGAATTATTTAAGAACAAACCCACTAATAGGTATAAAACTAGTGCACCAGCTGATGCTGATTATGGTGATGTGGATCAACTGGAGTTATCCGTGGAAGAATACCAAATTCGTGAGGCACAATATTTGAGTGCTTTGAAGAAGACTTCAGAAGAACTGGAGCATTTGAGCAGTGACACAATTGGTCAGGCCAACAATATTTTGTGGAGGCAAGAACGTTCTTTCCGAATAACTGCTTCAAATTTTGGCAAAATTTGTCGCATGAAAATAAGCACTCATTGCGAAAACACCGTGAAGTCCCTTTTATATAGCAGTTTTTATGGCAACGACTGTACAAAATGGGGAACTGATCACGAAACCGTAGCAATAAAAGAATACGAAAGTTTATATGGAGTACATGTTCGAGAGTGCGGTTTGTTTGTTGATCAGCAAAATCAATTTCTTGGAGCATCTCCAGATGGACTAATTGAAGAAGTGGGCATAATTGAAATTAAATGTCCTAAATCAGCTGCAGACATGTCTCCAAAAGATGCAATTATTAATAAAAAAATTAAATTTGCTAAAATTATACATGGCAATGTAAAATTAAACAAAAACCACCCATATTATTATCAAGTACAGGGACAACTTAATATTACAAATCGTGAATATTGCGCGTTTGTAATCTGGACTCCTTATGGATTGGAACGGGATATTATATATAAAGATGAAAACTTTTGGGAAAAAATGGTCGTTCCATTAAAAACATTTTATTTTAAGTGCGTACTACCCGAATTAATTGATCCACAACATCCGAAAAAATTAAAAATTAAGGATTTGAGAATTAAACCTAGCAACCAATCTACGGTTACTGATTGATTGTACTGAATAAACTGAGTAAATACCTTATATAGTAAATACAATCTTTAAACGAAGTAATAATGTAGTTATTAGTGTATTAATTATGGCGTATGTATATTAGTTGAGTTTTTAGTGTGTAAATACAGTACAATTTTATGTGTTAGTAATTAGTTAAAATAAAATAATTGACTAATAAGTACAGAAAGAGTATGAATATTGGCTGCAAAATTAAACTGTAGTTGGATTTGGATCAACAGCTAAATTTTTTAATGACAAGATTATTTTGTGAATTTTAATGGCGACTCGAAAATAAACAAACTGCGGTAAGAATACAATAAATTTTACTTTAATTAACCTAATTTAAAATGCAAATTTTTTCTAAAATTATGTAAAAATGGACGTAAAAAGATGTATACGTACGTATGTATTTATTTTTTTAAAGATTTTTAAAAAGTTATCTTTTGGTAAAATGTTACCATCTTTGGCCCAGGTCGTTTTTGACAAACATTTAAATTAATTTGTGTAAATTTCAAGAAATTACTTTCTAGCATTTTGTTGTAAGATACCTAATCGTGTGTTATTATAAAAGTAATCAACACGCCGGTAACTCAATACCATGTTTACTTTTTCAAACTGGTCTGAACGATGTGCATTTGAAATAAAACTTGCTTTACCCCTACAATATATGCAATTGTATGGAGAAAAATTGTAAAACAGTACATTTCGTCGTGCAATTTACTGCTCGATTAATGACCAAAAAATTTTAATTTTTTTTACAGCAACAGGTAAAGGTTTATTCTATTTCGATAAGTAATTTTTTTGTTTATAACTTATATTGATTATAATACATAAGCGCTGAAAGTTGTACATATTTAAAGACGTTATTGCATAAAAAGTCGTTGTATTTTTAAAATTTTAATTTTTTATCGAAACAGTTTAATGATTTACCTAATTAATATTTTTTGAATCATTTAAAAATATTTATTACTAACGGAATAAATGGAACTTTTCCAAAACACTGTGTTAAATGCTGCAATAGTGGCGCCTTAACCTTTATATATAAACGTTACTTTTTAAAGCATAATTTATGTTTTTTTTGGAAAGGACCTGTCTTGAACGTAAAGCTAAATACAGTGACTCGTGCAGAAAGTTCCATTGCGGTTTCGTAAGCTATCAGAACTCGCTAAACGCTCGTTCTGATATATTGCTTACTCAACCGCAATCTTCAACTTTCTGCAACACGACTGTAAATAGCTATTACATCCAACACTATCGAAAGTATAGCATATACGGTAAATTCTAGATAGAGAAAATGTGCGATAGACGGTGTGATATTAAGTAACCACGATATCGCTAGTCATAACAACGGATATGTGCATTTTCGGCGTGTTGCGCTATTATTTGCTTATGTAAATTTATCTTTCGCTTCGTTGTTACTTTTATTTCATATGCATAGCTTTGGCAGTGTGGTGACGTATTAGCTGATTAGATTACAATTTTGCTGACTTTATCTTGCTTCAACTTTATATAATGATGTCACATGCTTTAATAAGATACTTAATAAGTTACTGTTTATTTTAAAAGTGGTATTTTTGTTACTTATCACTTTATATTTTTATTTTGGAAAGGACCCGTGTTGGATGAAAAATGCATAACATCATTCGCGTAAAAAGTAAAGGCGGGATTACACGAGTGGTATATTGTACAAATGTTGGCCACATGTTGACAACATTTCTACAGTTACAGCGGTCCCAGGAAGTTGTAATTAAGACGGGAGGGACCTCGCGAGTGGTGTATTTATCAAATGTTGACCACATGTTGACACTTACCACTTTTTGGGACCGCTATAGTTGCAGAAATGTTGTCAATATTTGGCCAACATTTGTACAATGCACCACTCGTGGGATCCCGCCTTAAGCCATATCAAATTTAGCTATCATAACTCGCTAGGCTTTCTTTTTATCGCTTATCCTTATATGTTAATAGCTATTACAGAACTATAATTTTTAATAAAATAATTTTATTTATTATTTAATAATTTCTTTACGGTACATCAATTGCTTGAATGACTATAATTTTGCGAAGATTAACATTGTGTTGTTTTGATATATTACTTAAAATAACTATTAGGACCTACAGTTGAACGTGGAATTTGAACCACGCACCGATTTTTTAAAGCTACTGAAATTTTAACTCAGTTTTAATTTAAATAAGGTATACTTGCATTATTTGTAGCGTAATAATAATCTAGATTTTTTATGTACTTAGTATAGTTATTAATTAATGTAATATATTATTGTATCAAAAAGATTCAATTATTGACGTACATAAAACAAAATCGGTATATTCTATCTATATATTTTGTTTTTCTTAAATTAAATATAAAATCCCAAAGAATTATTCTTATTAGATTATAAAACGTATTATGTTCGTTTAAAATCGAAAGAGAATTAAATGCTGCGTAAGAAAATGTAAGGGTAATAGTTAAATTAATATTATTTAATATTTTTTAAATTACATTTGGAATTTTTAAAAGCGAATCCAGCGCCGCAAGCAAAACTATTTAATTTTGACCTTAAAAGTTTTGTTTTCATTTTTTCTAAATATTTATACACTGATATACCGGATGGGCACTAAAACAAAACGTGTTTCTTCTTGCAGTAGTTATACAAACAGAAAATATAAAAAAATTGCATTCTCGGCGACGGATGGGGTTGATACTAATCAATTTTAAAGTGAATGCAAGATTTTTAAATCTACAAAAGGGAGATAAACTTTTAATGTCGAGTAAGATCATTATTCATTTAACGGGATTTGTCAATAAACAAAATTTCAAATACTGATTTGCAGTCAGTGTACGTGTTTTGCATCCGAAGCTTAACTGCAACGTGTGACGAATAATTCCACTTTCCGACTCCAGAGATATACATATACATTTATTTATATGGAAATTTGAATGATACATTTTATTATTTTTTTAAAAATTAAAATAATTTACGTGGACACAAAGCATGATTTCGTTTCCAACCAGATGTATCAAGTAACGAAAATTTCGAAAATAACTTTCGGAAACTAAGTAAAAGACCTTGATCAGAAAAATTGATTAAAAAAATCTTAGATTGAATTGTGTAGAAGTACGCAGCATTTTTGTATCCACCTAATCCGCCACAAAAAATTGAATTGCATGAGTAAGTTATAAACTTTTTTTTTTGATTTTGTAGTTATTGCGAAATTGCATTTTTTGCTATGTGAAGATACCTGTACACTTGATCAAAACGTTTTAAAACGAAACAGTGTCAAATGAAATATCAGTTTAGTTTCTACAGCAGTTTGAAGTAGTTGGGCTTACTAGGTTCTTTAAGTTCCATTATACGTAAGAACTGGTCAAATTAATAACCTGGAGTTATTGATGTCAACTGAGCTGAAGTACTTTGCAGGAATAGCTGCAGTCAACTCAGTGGGTTTTCTTTATTTCGAAACAAAGTGGTATATTATGCATTAACAGTTGCAACTTTTAGCACTAAAATTAATTGTCATTTTTATACCAGACACTGATGATCCGTTTATCATGACTTCTAATTGAAAAATAAAATTGAATAAGATATTTAATATAAATTTTCAATTTCACGGATACACTTGTGCGTGCGTTGGTACGTAAGCTGTAATTATTATCCTATACTCAATTTATAGAATCGATAATTTCGATATTAAACGAAAGGATGATTTTACGAATATTTTAAATTTATAATTAAGCAGTTACTAATTATAAATTCTAAAAGTATATTTTTGAACAACGTCACAGTCGTGTACTTATTTATTCATTAATTTTATTTGAAAATTTATTAGTAAGTCTATATTTGTGTATTAATTTGTTAATGTGTTATGGCTTTATTAAATTTGGTTTCTATTAACAATAAGAAAAACAGTACAAACCAAATGGCAAATTGTAAAGTAATTGTGTTTCTGTTCCTGACATAGACAAGTAATTACTTGAAAATATTCATAATAATTAACAAGTTCATGCTTATGACGCTGTATTCTTTTCAGGGACAATGCCTTATCAACGTTGGAGGAGACGTGGTTTTTGTTTCTTACTTTTCCGAAGAGTAGATTTACACTTCATTTTTATACTCGTAATTAATTCTGTTATAAATATTCCTTCAAGTATTTTTTTGATAACTTACAAAGCAATTTAAACACTACGGTATTTTATTGCTAAGTATTAGACTTTTTTAATTAGATTATCAAAGAAAATACCATTTTCAAGAGTAACAGACGCAGCTTGTAACTTATTGCAATTTTAAACTTCGCTTTAAAAGTCTTTTGTATTAACGGAAATTGCTCTCCATTGAAAGGGCGCAAATTCCTAATGGTGGTAAATTTTGCAGGATTTAAACAAATTATTTTCTAAATATTATTAATGAAAGTTTTAATATTATTGAGTTGTTTCGTAAGGTAAGGTGTTTATTTTCATTGTACAAATGTTGTGTCTTATTGTATATTAAAATTTGTTGCAATATTTTAAAGTATTATTAATAAATTTAACAAACCATGAAAATTGTTTTTTTACCTCTTTTTTCCATTATAAGTTGATTTAAAAATAAAAACTCGTCGACTGCCAAACAATTAAATTTTTTTTGAAAGAAGTTACATATCCTGCATATTGCATGTAGCATTTGTATTAGATTTTATGAAATATTCAACAAGATCTGTGCATAACGCTCTCATTTTTACGTGATTGGAATAACATGCAAATAAATAACAAAAAACTATATTTATAAATATATAATTATTTTTAAGTATTACATTTATGAAAGATTGAAAGGATGAACAAATACATAAATTGATATAAATTTACAATCAAACTTAAAGCATTTTAATTTCCCAATACTTGAATCTCACATTATTTTCAATTTAGTTTGAAAGCAACAAAACGATTAGTGAAAATCAGTCGAAATGGATAGAAGCGAAAATTACGGACAACTTCTATTATAGTCCAAGACGTCTTCCAAAGCGGAGAAATACGTGGTCCACATCTTGTCTCTTTGTACCACGATCGTAGAGTTGCGTGTCGAGGATATCGGCTGACAACAAATATTATGTGACTTCAGCTTAATTGTTATTTACAATCTTTGATTTTGTAGATCACAATATAATTTATTTTTGTTATTTTAAAAGTCGAACTTACCATTAGATCGGGATGGGTTTTCTGCAAGAAATTGTTCTAACGATGCTAATAAACATAGCTGGCGTATTTTTGGAGATGCATCTGGAGGACAAAGGTTTGTCGCTTCGATGCTTGGCATGGAAGAAGATAATGTTGGAAAGATCATCAAGATACCAAAGGAAACAGCTAAAACAGTGTAATGGTGCATTCTGCAAAAAAGAAAAAGGTTTTCTATTTTCAGACATCTTCAATAAACAAAAATGTAAGTAGTATGATCTTACTATGATAAACAAAAATATCTTTGAGAAAATAATATATTTCTCTTGGTGTCAAGTTTCAAAGAAAACTGTTGTGGTGTAATACTCCTGACAATTTTAAGGTAAAATATCGAATTTCATTCTACTCCGCGTGTTTCAGAAGTTTTTCAAAATTTTTTACATCGATGCACTTAACATTTCCAGTAATGAGTTTCTTATTTTTAAATCTTGTTTATGACTACGGGAAACTAATTTTATTTTAATAATTTTATCAACGGTTATTTTTCATTTGCGTAAATTTTAAAACGACACAATTTTGTATAATTTAAAGAACTCGTCTCATGTTGGAGCATATCGAGTGTCTCTATCATCTCAACATAATATAAAATTAGTCGTGAAGTAAATCAAATATTAAGAAGTCGCATAACAAAAATATTACAGTGAAATGCAGAGTGCACAAAAAATAATTATACCGCAACAATATTTTAATTAAAAGTTACTATCGATCCTAATTAAGTTTTAGTTAATTAAATAACTTTTTTAACAAAAATATTGAAACTCAAATTAAAATTTTAATTGTCAAATGGATTTAATATCAAACAATTTAAAATTCAGAATAAGTTTTTCTAATAAAACAAAACAATGTAAGAAGTTTTGAAAATTCAAAATTTTAGTACTTAAGTGAGGAAAATTGAGGCAAACGGAACTAACAAGAGCACGGTTTTTTAGTCAGAAACTTACATGAAGTTTCGGTTAATACCTGGTAGATTTGATGTGAACTGGAGTAACCAATAAGTACACAATGACACTACAAGAACTATGTGACTTCAACTTTGGATATGCAGGGTAAATGAAGAGTACATCTTTTTATAGGCATTGTTTTTGTGCGCCTACGAGTCTTTGCGCTGTCCCGCCCTTTATCGAAACTTCCCTCGCGCATCTTCCTAACATTATCTTGACAACAACTATTAACATTTTTATCAATTTTCAGAAAATGTCAAAAAAATAATAATTTTGTGATTACATATCATAAAATATCGGTAAGTAATCTAATCAATTTTGAGTTACCACTTTTTACCTGTATCAGGCAATGTACTTTGAAATGCTTTTCAAATAAGTAATTTAATGATTATTATTAACATTTAGTAACTTTTCATCTGCTGTTTTGAATATCTTTTTCATATTACTTAAATCGTATGCACATGAAAACCATACAATTAAATTAGCAACTTCCATGCTCACAATAAAGGCGATGCTTTACAACCATACTATTAAAATTTATTATATATCTCTATTTATAGAAATTGTGCAGAGAAATAAGTTGAAAATTGAATTTTCATATTTAGGTAAATCTATATCAAAATTACTTTTATAAAGTATCTTCTAATAGAAGTTTGATCTTGAAAATTCTATAGAACAATAATTATAGTATTTTTAATAATTTAAAAAAACTCGATTTTAAAATTTTTTGATTTCCAAAAGTTAACACGAGAGTTAGGTCATTAATTTGGTAAATTTTCTATTGAGATGGTTTTTCATTCAAATTTCAATCATTAAATTTTTAATTTACTGTTGAAATGTATTTTAGCTTTAACCACGCCCATAATAAAAATATTAAATTTGTTATATATTTTAGAAGCTCTTTACAAGCCTTGTAGGCCCATGGCTTTAACTATTTTTCTCCATTTCTTCCTATGTTATGCAAAATTACTCCAATTATCCAATCTCATCATCCTCTACCGCTTCCAACCACCTTCTTCTTCTGCTGCCTATCTCTCTTTGTCGTAGATATCAATAAAACTGCACATTTGATTGAACTTTTGATTTTTAACTTTTTAACTAAAAATAATTGTTTTAGTTTTGAATGTTAATTTAAAATTCAAAAATTGAATGTTAATGCTAAATGGTTTTATAAATTTTGCGTTGGCCAAAGTCCCTTAAAGAAGATGGACGCCAGTTGGAGAAGTCTCTATTTAAAATGTTATATTGTGCTTCAAATTGAGATAATTTAAAATTTTATGTGAAATAAAGTTGATTTAAAAACGTGAGTAATATTTTTATAAAAATTGAAAGTTTTGTTCTCAATTGGACGATTTTAAAAGTTTTTATAAAATTGGATTTGGAAAAAAATAAATAAAATTTTGATTTGGATTATTGAAATAAAATTATAATTAAATTGGTGGTTGATTTAAATAACAAATTATAGAAAGATAAATTATAGGTAAAAGCAAACGAAAAATGCAACTTGTGCATGTGTATTTGTAATTATTGAAAATTAATTAATAAAATAAAATTTGGAATTAAAATCGGATTTCAATAAAATAAAATCTGATTTTAAAATAAAACTAGAAACTTATATTTGGATAGAAAAAATTTAAATTTTAGTCTCATGCTACAAAAATGTGTGGTCAGCAAACAATTAAAAGTTTTCTTGCGTATTAAATTAATTTTATAATTAAGCGCATAAGATCACTACAATATATTGCAATGACCTTTGGCTTTTATTTTTAATTTATTAAATTTTGTGTAACAAATCGTTTAACCGTCAGTCATCCAATTTCAGCATGATAATTTATAATTTTAATTCAATTTTTTTTACTAATTCTAAATTTTTTAATAAATTTTTACCATTGAATATCCGATTGTAAAATGGGCTTGATTAAATGTATTGATAATAACCATCGCCTCGCTCGTATCTCGTTCGTAAAATTTACCAATCCAATAAATGTAATTTAAACTTTCTTCAAACCAAATCAATTTCTTATCTCCAATTTAATCGCACTTATCCAATTTATTTAATAATATCAATATTACTAATTCCAAAAAAACTTTAAAAAATCTCTTCACAACTCATCCAAATCGAGACGAAAACCATCCAAATTATCAAATAAAATTCCACTTACATCAAATCAAAACTACAAATTAATTTTGTTATACTACTAATATAAATTAATTAATAATTACAAAATTTACACATAATTAAAAGCAAAATTTAAATTTTACAAAATAATTTCAAAATCTAAAGTTCAAATTTCAAAAATCAATAAAAATGAAAGGATTTTGGAACATGATAATATAGTTTTTTTCGTGTATATTCCGATTTGGTAATAATTTTGTTGAGTTTTATTTATGCTAAGTTTATTATCTTATGTGTATAAACAAGGTAGAACTCGGTTGACCAAAGTTCCTAGGAATTGAAATGATATTTTAATATCGTGATCCAATCATAGCAGTCACTGTGCCCTTATGGAACCTGTAACGTAACATTTCACTATGATTTAAGATATAACATATATATGACTCAAAAAAGCAATAAACGAAAAATTCGATTTGTTTTTGTAATATGAAAAGTTTATCAGAAAAGCACTTTCAATGGCTTTATACTCAATTTTTTCAAAAAAGTGAAAAAAACAGAGAAAATATAATACTTTGTTGAGTTCAGCAATCTGCCATTATGTGACTATTCCATCGATCCTGATGTCAATCCTCCATCACAGGACAAATTGGACTATTCAATATTATAATATATTACAATTATCCAAAAACTAGTGCCAATATAATATAATTTTGGATTTATTCATTTACATTTCCATAGTTTAAAAGTCGACCCAGGTGCGACAATGCCTTCAATTATTATTAGCAATATTTTTATTGATTTTATTTTTAATTAAAATAATTTCCATAAAATTTCCAATAAAAACCTCGTCTAAATTGATTTCCAATTTCAAAAACCTTCAATTATAAATAATTATCATCCATTCAAATTACCACTTTCCAAATATTTATTTCGTCCAAATTTTAGGACGATTTTTAAATTCCAATTAATCATCAATTTACTTACAAGTACTTCAAAATCAATTTCACAAAAAATACAAAATTCCCGAATCACATTTTAAAAATTTCAATTAAAGATTTTGGAACATGATATCGTGTATATGCTACGGTCAATGATGACAACTTGGACATTGACGTCAATGGCCGGACAATGACGTCAATGCCCTGCTTAAGTGGGCATTGACGTCAACGCCCGGCCAATGACGTCACTGACCGTGCATTTTGGGCGATGTTGACATTTAAAATTTCATATGTGGTTTTTACATCATTGTCCGGCCAATGACGTCATTGCCCTATACAGAGCGGTCGATGATGAAAGTATTCTTTTTTTTTATTTGATTTATTATTGGTTCAGCTTATACATGCTATACACAATACTTGTAACAAAATTACAGGTTTAACATTAACTAATAATTTAATTTTTTAATTTTTACGGTAAGGAATGCTATGTGGCAAAACTGTTATCATTTTAGTTGGCGGTTTAATTTTCTATTCCATTGTATTTATTGTGTATTAAATGTATTTAATGTGCTTTTGCAATTAGTACTAGTTGTTAAGAGATTAGAGATACCTAAGAGATTATTAAGAAGGGTTATTAAGAGAAAAGTTAATTTTGTTGGAAAAGATTATAGTGATACTTCCAAAGGAAACGAGATTACTCTTAGACAAGCTGCAGCTCAAAGCAGTGTTTTAGGAGGGCAGGGTTACAAGCGTTGCCAAATTCGCGCCAGCAAACAAATTTGCAATTCGGAATGCCATGGATCACTCTCTCATGCTAGAATAAAAATGCTTAATTTAAAAAATTTAATTTAATTATTTTTTTAATTTATAATTATTTTTAAGTACGAAAAGTGTGTAGTTTTATTTGACCTGTCCGAAAGATCATCCTGATAACCTTCTAATTATTATTTTTTAAATTTTTGTTATTTATTTTAATACATGATTATAATACATTAAAATACAATGCATGCAACACACGTAAGTGTCACTTGCCAGTTGACAGTCTTGGTATTCCTTATAGTATTTATTCTATATATCATCATTGTCCAATCCTTTTTGGTCAATAACGTCATTGACCGGCCAAAGACGTAAATATTACAATCAGATGACAATATTTACATCGTTGTCCACCCATAACGGGCGTTGACGTCAATGGCCGGACAATGACGTTAATGGCCAACATAAATGGGCATTGACGTCATTGTCCGGCCATTGACGTCAACGCCCGATCATTGACCGTAACATATACATTATGAAGTAATATAACGTCTTATATTCTATTAATAATAAAAAAGATTAGGTTATAAATTAGGAAAATCTAAATTCTAAGCTACATTATTCTTGTTTTGTTTAAAAGCTTTCACATTGTAAATTTGAAATTAAAGAAATTCATTGGAGTTAAGTTATTTAAGAGGTGATCTTAAGGATTTAAGGGATCTTACCTTGGATTACAAGTTAATTATTTGATTTGAAAATGAAAGCCACAACAGATTATATCATTGTTTTAAATTTGTAAGTATCGGAAAATGTGTTGAAACACATTTACATTCACATACACACATTCAGGGGTACAAACACAATTAAGTTATTGTACAAATACACTTCAATTTATTAAAATATAGCAGCATCTATTTAACTTACCGGTAGATAACACCATCGTTAACATTGACCAAGGAAGGAAACTGCTTATGGTTTTATCAATATTGTTACCGATTAGGACTACATAGACTTTGCTTAGTATAAAATATTAGAATCTATATGAAAACCTAACCAAAGATGAATTTTAAAATATTACATATATGTAGATATTTATACTTTTTTCTTTTTTTTTTAATTTTATTGACTACTTCTTGATACACATAATTTTCGTTTCATCTACATTTTTCGGAGGGTTTCTCCTTCTAGGATTTTTATTTGCTACAGAATTGGAAGAACTGAAAAGTTTTTTCTCCGCTAATCACTGCACAAGTTTTAATCTTTTTAATATTGATAAGACTCCAGCCCAATAACCGTTCCTGGCCACAGGGCACTTATGTTTGGGTAAATATTTGCAGTAAAGTTTCACCTCATGTTTTATTTTAAATTAATATTATAAGCTTATAATTTAAAAAAAAGTTTATTTGCAAATAACATCAAAAATGGTAGCATTAAATTTGAAAATCATGTCTTGAGGGAAATCTCAAACAACTGCGACAGGAGTTCAAATTTTTCCATACTTATCTATATAGATTTAGTCAATTGTTAAACTTCAACATCAGGATAGGGAGAAAAAAATCAAAAATATGATTTTCCTTTTTTTTTTAAATTGAATAACTTGAGATTAAGAACCTGATGATCACGTTATAATCCGTACATTGTAACCGTAAGGTTAATTATTTACGTCTACAAAAGAAATCTGATGGAAAACAACAAATTAATTTCCAAAGGAAAATTTAAAGCACGTCGTACATATTAAAGCCTACACCGCGATGCCTTAAAATAATTAAAACTTGTGGTATTTACATTTGATTTTAATTTGCAAGTTAATTCCATAACGATTGATTTTATAGCGAAACCAATTCAGTTTCATTTCACGTAGGTAAGCTTGAAAGCAGCTCAAAATCTTTCATATTTGACAACCCACTTCAGAAGAATTAAATTTAGACAAATAAAATTGAATAACTGGAAAATAAATTATGTACCTAATATCTATTATACAAAAATTGTCAGATAAATTTAACGATTCGCATTGCATTCATTACAAAACAAAACAAGACAATACAATTTACATTCCAAAAACAAAATTGACATGTTTGGAAAATATGGGATAAAATTCAATAGTTACGTATGTTGTAAGCCACAAGACCTTAACACTTTTATCTCACATTGGATTATTTATAGTAAGCCATTCATTGAAGTGTTTGAATAAAAAATAATAATAAGCTAAGTATAATGAATTTTAATCTTTTCTTTTCGGGTTGTGCACAGTAGTCAATTTATACGCGATCTAGTGCACATTTAATTGAAATTTTGATGTGCGGTTTATTTTTATGAAACTTTTAATTTATTCAAGTTTGTCCAATGTTTTGTCATGAAACATGCGCTACCAAAGAAACGCTTACCAATAAAAAATTATCTACTATTTCAAAAATATAAAAAAATGCTATTAACCTAATAATACAATAGGTATTTATACAGTAGAATCCGGTTATAGCGACGGTCAAGGGACCGGCGATATTACGTCGTACTAACCGGACGACGCGACGCACAAAACGGTTTGAAACTATTTGAAAAGGTTATATGAAAACCAAACTTGAGGTTGCACTTCCGTGGTTAAAACTGTCGGTCGTTATAAACGAAGTCGTACTATTCGGATTCTACTGTATACCTATTGTAGACTGTTGTGCTATACTACTTATCATTGAAAAAACTTTAAGAAAAAAAATTGCGAAATAAAAACATTAGATACATACTATATAGGTGTTAAACTATCCGGCCGTCCGACGGAAAGTTAAAACATAGTTTGAATATAATCGATTTTATTTTTTCTCAACATAAAAAGTATTCCATTCAATCAATTTAATATGTTTCTACTTCAAACACGAAAGGAGGATCTGACACTATGGTAGATATATTTTGACAAATTTTTTTTGTGTTCCCGCTTTATAGATTTTTATTGCAGCTAGGAATAATATTGATTAATCAAGAAAGTGATCTAGTTTAACAATGGCGAAAGAAAAGTGATTTTGCAGAATTAAGATGTTGTTTACTAATGTCACAATATCGCAGAAGCTCTTTACTTTTCTACTTGCTTTCATAATTCTGTGATCGGCACTTAAAATGTCATAAGTACAGTACGGGAGGGGGGATTCTTTAGAAATCGCATACGGGTCAAACCAGAGTGTTTGTTTCTGAACCCACGTAGGTAATCTTATATGCAAAAATTAATTTCCATTCAGGCTCTACTTCGAAAATCGACAATATGATCTTGATTCAATTTACAGTGAAACTAAAGTGAGGAAAACCACATCAGTGGATTGGTGTGATCGCTGGTTGAGTTACAGAGCGGAAATTCTGAGTTAGCATCTTGGACTTGACAGAATTTCTTAGCTCGTCCTTCCGGCGTGGTGCATTAACACGTTGTGGATTTAAGAATTGGTTCTATAATTACATATAAGTCTGACCAATTGACAGAACGTCAAGGTCAAAAAAAGAAAGAAAAAAAAAGGTGAGGAAAGTTCGTACTTTGGCGGTGTTCGATATTCTGATTTTCAGAACCTGTTCTAGTTTCCCAAATGCTGCTCGTGCTATAATGCAAAGATTTTTTTTTGCAAAATCTTTGATTCAGACACAGGGAACAACATAATTGTTTATAAAAAGTGCATTTTTGCCAAATGAAATATATTATCTAATATATTATTAATAATTTTTTATAATATTTGTTATCTTTTATTTATTATTAATATATAATATTCCCAAAATCTGTATTTAAATAATAATAAATATATTGCGATGTCCACCAGTCCACCGCGGTCAAAGAAGAAAGTTCTTGGTGAGAGGGATTTCCATGATCCTACAATTGTTCATAGGATACTGGGAATCGAGTAACAAATTACCATCGTGAACTTATTTTTAATCCTTGTATAAATAAGTTAAGTTACCATGTTCCTAATTTTAAGTTTTTTTGGATCACTATTTTTCTGGGTTTATTTTAAATATAAAAAAAATAAAGTTCGACAGAAATAATTTATAAAAACTATCGAAGAAACCAAGTTTAAGTTGATCTAGATAGGATCAACTTCAAAAATGAAATTTTTAAAAATGAGCGTGCTAAAATCGATATCTCCAAGGGAATCGAGCAAATAACAAAAAAATTCAAGTCTGCAATATTGGAAAAAGCATGACGGTCGACGAAAGTTTTGGTGGCCAAAATTTAATTAGCAAAAACCAGAAAGAAGTTAATTGAAATCCCACCCCCTTTGACCGCGGTTTGTTCAATGAATTTGAAGCCCACTAGAGCAACTAAGGTCGTACAAAAATATTATTTTAAACCAAATTAACCCCGACTCACTTATAATTTTATTATTTATTCGTTGTATTTTTTTATTTGTTTGATTGTTGTGTGCATATTTGTTTTTTTTGAATTTTAAGTACACGCACAACCACGTACATTACCCAACACTACTGATTACCAACATCGACTTATTTTGTTCAATAAATTGTTATTCTCCGTAATTATCCTTTAATTATAAATATCCAAAAATGATCTTAAATTTTAAATACTACAAGTAAAAATTTAATAAAATACAGTGGATCCACAAAATTCAACTCACACAAAAGTGCACTAAAATGAAAAATTCAAAATATTTAGGAACTTTAAAAATATAAAATTTTCACAAAAAAACCGAATTTCCAAATAAAATACCAAAATAGTATTTATTTGGCACATTTTATGGTGTATAAATTATATTAACACCTTGACGTTTGGCCAGGTAATATAAAATCTTACCTGTACAGGTGACAAAAATTAATTTATGCGCAATAACAATTTTTTTTTTAAACTGGATATAATTTAATAGTTGAAGTTTCCACTTTCAAATTAACTCCTTGAAAACCTAAAATTTTTACTTTTTAGATCGGATATAATTTAATTTCCTGTGCTACCTGTGATTTGCGAAAAGCCTATTTTTAGGCTTCCGGGCGTCATGGTGTTAAAATAAAAATTGTAATAATTAGAAAACAACATACAAAATATCTTGCAACAATATTATTTTTGTTTCAATAAAAAGTCAAACGCTTGCCTAGAATCATATGGCACAAAGCTAGTGCGCCATTGCAACTCGACAAACAATATTGCCAGTAAAATTTCTACACATGCGCTACTGAAAATTGGCATTGGCAGAACTGACTAATTTACAAAGTCAGCAGTTTTCCAATATCATAATAATTTGTTAGATATGAGTTTTCTCTATTTATACATCGACTTGGATTCCACAAAGTTGCAGGCCAAATCTGGCTCCCTGATAATTAACCTTTTTCTGTTTCGATAAAGGTTTTAGCATTTTGATTCTACGACTGCTTAAACCAGATTGGGGAATGTCCGTAGCCTTGGTTTTTAAGTAAAGTTGATAGTGGCTATCATCTAGGAATATTAAGTCTAGGAATATTAAGGAAAACAAATGGAATTATGAAAGCATACACTATTATTAATAATTTAAGGAACTCGTATTTACCCAGCTTTGTTGAGTATGGTTGTAAACCTGATAGCACTCTAATTATGTAAGACAACAATCCCAAACGTACGGCCAAAATTACAAAAAAATAGTTAAACTTAAAAATAGATAACAATACTAACTAAAGATAATACTCAATACTATATATACTCAATACTAAGATAACTAAAAATATATAACAGGATTCAAGCTATAGAAGGCCACTTCAGCCCCCACCGAATTCCATAGAAAATCTTTATTGTATTTTAATGGAACAAGCTTTACCAACAATGAATCAAACAAAATTGATTCTCTAATTTGAATTAACTTTTTTGAAAGCATGCTTACAAGGATAAAATTAGTTTTAAAAGCATAAGAAGTTTACACAAATTACTAAATAATTATTTTAAATTCATAATTTACTGTTCAATAATAATACAGGACCCCACAAAATAAAATCGATAGAAGGTTCCTTTGAACAGACTAGGTGCAGTATATGTTTTTATGGTCGCTGAAACTTGCCCCATCATGTCAGGTTTTTATTTCAACTTCAAAAAATTGATAAAAATGATAAAACTCACCAATATCGAAACCTCATAACTTAATATCTTCATGACCCAAAAATCCATAATTCTAAAATCTTATCCTAATCCTAATTCCTAAACTCCATAAGAAGAGCAATATGGGGAATCAAACCTTGAATCTCAGAGAGCTGAAACTTGCAAACTCCGTATCCTTATAACCTCAAAAGCCATAACTCCAAAACTCTATAACCCAAAATGCATCAACGAAGAGGCTTACACATGAGACTTAAACACGGATGTTTAGAGAGTTTAAACCAGGCATTTGTTCCAACCCTATAAGACGCATAAGAGATAAAAAAATTTGTTTTTGTTCTGTAGCCAAAAATTTTCGTTAAACAAAGTTTTTTCTGTTCATTAAGTTACATGGAGCGGTTTATATATATTGGTTTTTGAGTCCAATGATTGACCATTTCATTAATTTCAATACCGAAAAATTTCCTGTAGCTAGTTTTAAGTACATCTGTGAATTTCTTTCTGCGCATACTCGCAATGTATTCGCAGAAATTGTCTACGTTCTTATTGCACAATATCTTTTTTGTAGCATTGTACTGATGAAAGACCAAATTACCCACCTATGTAGAGCTGTGGTATCTTGTTGACGTCGCCTCCGGGCTCACGCGGGTTTTGGGGATATGGGTTTTGTTTTGGGGTTATACATTATTATGTTTTTGGGCCATGAGGATATTATAGAGTTATGAAGTTTGATTAGGTTGCACGGTTAATATTGTTGAGTTTTTCTATTTTTAGTTTCCAGTTTTTTTTATTGGATATCGTGACTATATTAGCAGAGCATGGGTGGTTCAACCTTTTCTCATCCATGATATCACTTTTTTGTCCCAATACAGTGTGAAGAGCTTAGGTGTAATAGAATCTCCTTTCTAATCTAATCTGATTTTGCCTAGGTTTTGACCGAATCAAATTCCTTTTCATAATCTAAAAAGCCACATAGTCACACTTTTTCTGATCTTACGTTTTTAACTACTACTCTGTTTTCTTTCGCTTTTTCAGGTGGAAGGTTATTTTTATATCTTAAAGCGTTAAAGCGTTTAAAGCGAATCGATTAAAATAATCATTTATTTAAATTATTTTTTTTTTATTTTGGTCATCTATGAACTTGTTTTTAGTTGATTTTCCTTATATGCCATTGATTTTATTGTATTTTTTAAACTTCTTTCTTTTTAAATGAAGTATGTAAATTGCTTTCGATTCCCATCTTTAAGTTCAGCTGCTTTTTCTTGACAAATTCAAACAGTTTTTATTGCTTCTTCGTGGCTAAAATTTTGATTCTGTATCATTTTTTGATAATTATATTGAGCTAATTTGTACTTTTATATATTTTAAAATTTATAGCTTGAATAAGCGCTTTACTTTCTAGTTTTTAGCCAATATAAATATATTTTGGCTCTTATTAATATAAAAATTTAATAATTAAATCTATACGGCAACCAAATTTTAGTTAATTTCCTCTTAATTTTACAATAAAGATTTTTTTCATTAAACTTGTATTTTTAAATTAATTAATAATTCGGTAACTTTAAAAACTTTCGGTTGACTGCACATTTATGTAAATTTCTGTTTTTATTCATGCGATATGTCCAGAAAATTGAAACACCATCAATATGCGATGTTTTTCAGTTTAAAAGTGTTAAAATTATCGCATATTTTTATAAGTGAACCTAAAACACATTACAACTATACTTGTGGAAAACCTTAAAAAAGCAATTTATATTATAATCGAATAAGGGATTTCAATTTATGGAATATCGCTTTGATGATACCGTAATGTGTCACGTTTTCACACATTTTCATATAGATTATTGTGACAAATTTACTGTGTAAGTGTTTTTTTATTATTTATCTTATATCGAAAATAGTAATAAATGATTTATACAATAATAAAAAGAAAATTAATTAATTAAATATCAATTACATATATCTATTACAAGATGGTACATTATCATTTTCAATATTATTGCTTCATTGTCGTCATACAATTTCTAGACTTACAAACATTTTGAAATAATCCAAAAGTATATTAAAATTTTAGCATAAAGGTTAAGCTTTCAATCCTACACCGTAAAAAAATTTAATTTGTTCGTCATATTTTGTGGTTTTGCGATTCATAAAAAGTTGATACGTTATGTAAATACGAGTCAATGTAACCACATATTTGCAGTCTTCTTAATTGGTTGTACTGTTCTTTTAACGAAAATACATATTTATGTACCTATTTTTATGTAAAGTTGCTTGTCATTTAATTATTTTGTTATGAACCCACATTATCTTCAAAGGAATGACCTGTTTTTAATTCAAATCGAAAACAATATACTAATCAAGGGTGCAGGTGACCAGCATTATACCATCAATCAATCAGTAAATTTACAAAATATTATTTAAAATGATTTTAGTCGTTCAAGAATACATCTTATTAAATCGATATGAATTAAAATTAGTGCTACCCCTTAAACATTACAATTAAATTAAAGGAAAAAATCGGAAAAATATACTACATACTTACTTTGTTAGTAATTAAACTTAAAGAAAACATTTATAAGTTTTAATTTTCGTAAAGCAAAACGAAAAAACCAAATTTCACTCTAACCCTCCATTTCTAAAAAATTTTTGAAGAACTACTGATGATAGTTCTCCATTTTAAATTAATTCCAATTTTTATACCGTAATATCGATTTTGGTAAACATACCTTCGTAAGCAGTAGTAAGGATACAATAGATTATAAATATAAATTTTCATATTGATTTTTTTTTTTAATTTATATTTTTGGTACTTTAACTTTAACCTCACTCCCTAACCCCCTACAAAACGATCTAAACCGGTTCTAGTAGGGTTAACATACAATCCTTACATGTTGAATGAAATAACACTCTGTTGTTGGTGTCTAAATCATGACTTGTGTCAAAACAGTGCAACGACAAAACTGTAGTCATTCTTTTATTGGCCATATCTTCCAAATCTTCTTTAATCCGTGTATGGATCGACCTTACGTTTTGCCCAATGTAAATGGTCTAGCACGTGTTGCAATTAAGCTGATAAATTCTGCTATTACCAAGCCGCTTGTTCTTTGCCTTTTTATTGGTCAATATTGGGATTTTACACTACCGATGAGGGCGCCACCGTTTTGGTAAAATGGCTTCGTTAAGCGGTATAGCATGATTCGTATTCTATTAGAAACGGACACATGTTAATAATTATTAAATGATTTTATGTAATAATATCACAAAATTAGCTAAGAAACACACGTATCTACCACAAGAAACTTATGCAAGGTATGCAAGGTATACCGCCTAACGTAGTTAATATTTTAAACGCATGGTGGCGTTTAGTTAATGTAAATTCCCAATAGATCCAATGTTTACTTTATTCACTTCTGTAGTTTTGAGACCCAACTTACAATCAGATCGATCCAGTACAAACCAACTCAAAGTCCAAGTTAAGAACGCACTAAATAAGCTCAAAGACGAATTGTGGGGAATAGTACGTTACGTGAGCCCACGATTTTAAAAATTTGCGAATGACTTTTTGGTAGTTTAGGACGTAAATTACAAATATAAAAATTAAATTTTATGGATCATTCAAAAATAGAGCCAAAAATCACGAAAAACTGGAACCAACTATTCGATTGGCTACTTTCATAAAGTTGGCTCCGCCCATCCCTTAGTTAATGCCCATTTATGTTGGCCATTAACGTCATTGGCCGGCCATTGACGTGATTGCCCTTTAGCGGTGGGCAATGATGTAAATATTTTTATCTGATTGTATTATTTACGTTTTTGGCCGGTCAATGATGTTATTGGCCAAAACGGATTGGACAATGATGATTTATAGAATAAATACTATAAGGAACAGCAAATTGGCGATTTGAAATAGACAGTCAACTGGCAAGTGACATTTACGTGTGTTGCATGCATTGCATTATAATACATTAATAATCATTTATTAACATAAATAATAAAAATTAACAAAAATTTTAAAAATAATTATAAATTAAAAGTAATGAAATTAAATTTTTTAAATTAATCTTTATGTTCTGGCATGAGAGTGATCCATGGCATTTCGAATTGCAAATTTGTTTGACGCACATTTAGAAAAGAGTAGTTTCGTCATCGCCCACTCTGTATTGGGCAATGACGTCGTTGCCCGGACAATGATGTAAAAGCCACATATGGAATTTTAAATGTCAACATCGCCCAAAATGCATACAATGACGTATTGGCCGGACGTTAACGTTAATGTCTAATTAAGCAGGGCATTAACGTCATTGTCCGGCCATTGACGTTAATGACCGAGTTGTCATCATTGACCGTAACATATCGTCGGCTTGGAGCAAAAACAAGATAACTCCAAAATGATAGTTTTGAGAAAATGCGACTTGAATGTTGAGTTGACAATGTAAAAGTGTACTTATTCAAAACTAAATATCTTAATAAAAATTTTATTAGTGTTAGTACAATTATCTGATTTTGCCAGAACGTAGTTGAGTATGATTCGTATCCAATCGTGTAGATAACTCATTTTGTCCAAAAATGGACTTATCTTGTTTTTGCTCCAAGCCGACGATATATATGAGTGCGTGTAATGGAAATAATCCTCAGTACTCATCTCGTCATGGCCGGGTTCTGTAGCTACGACATTTTTGCGCTTTCAGATAATAAACGGTCCTTATCAGGGCTCAAAATGTATAAAATTAGAGTTTTTTTATTATTGTAATATGTGTTAGCGTGTATTTTAGGTTGCATGAGCATCTTGCCTTGAAGGTGAGCACTCCGGCACGTTTCAACAAACACAAACCTTATTAAAAACAATTTTAGTGATATCTGTAAAAACCTCTGGGTTCATTTAACGTACTACACCCCGAATGGTGTTCCAAGCAAATCAACAGCTCATCTATCGCGGACAACTCAGTAAGGAGAATAGCCAAAGCTCTGAAGACCACGGTGTCCCCGATGGCTCCCATCCACGGCATCCATAGAATGGCGTACATCGCGTAAATCGCGACACATTAGAAAGCCAGTTCACACCTCACTCGTCAACGATGGAAAGCCCCCAACTCCCAAGATCAAAGCGTCATCAAACTCACCACTCCAGAAGAAGGCATCCCAAACGCATCCCTGAATTCACTAACATAGAAGGCAGTAACCTCTGTCATTAACATCATCAATGCGTTATTCCGACTAAAACACTTCCCAAGGCAATAGAAAACCGCAGATTTCATCGTTCTGCCCAAACCAGCGAAATCCAAGACCTTCCCTAAAACACTATCGACCAATTAGTCACCTCCAAGGTCTAGGAAAAATTGTGGAGCGAATCATCCTCACCAAACTGAAAGACGAACTCGAATCAAACGAAACCATCCAGAATTAACAATTCAGTTTTGGCCCAGGACACTTCACCACCCAGCAAGTACTGCGACTCGTCGAGCAAGTATCTCTCTCCTCCAACAAGAAATAATCAACCACTGTGGTGTTCCTGGACGTATCCAAGGCTTTTGATAAGCTGTGGCGGTGACCTGTCAAAATAGCCCCGACATAATAGCCCCGACATAATAGCCCCGACAAAATAGCCCCGACATAATAGCACCGAGAAAATAGCCCCGACACTACTTGAATAGTTACGTTTTTAAAGAGTTCTAACTAGTACTTACCTGAGTCATCATCATTTTGTGGATTTTGTCATTTATTTATTTCCGAGTAGTTATAAAAGTAACACTTAAACCTTGAACGAACAAAAATAATAAATTTGTTGGATCGCTGGTTCCAACAATAGCCTTGTCAAGTTGGGATACAAAATTGAGAAATTTAAGCTTTATGGTATTACATTGTCGAGGCTATTATTTCGGGGCTATTTTGTCGGGGCTATTTAGTCGGGGGCTATTTTGACCGGAGCTATTTTGTCGGAGTACCGCTATGGCAGAACGGCCTCATCTACAAACTAATTACGGCAAACATCAAACTCGCTCTGATACAACTACTGGCATTCTACCTATCAAACTACAAATTCTAAGTCAAGATCAACGGAATCCGCTCATCAAGTAGAACAATCGATGCAAGGGTCCCCAAGGCTTCCCCCTCGCT
The DNA here is from genome assembly GCA_947369205.1 of Cantharis rufa. Taxonomy (NCBI): domain Eukaryota; kingdom Metazoa; phylum Arthropoda; class Insecta; order Coleoptera; family Cantharidae; genus Cantharis; species Cantharis rufa. Next base: position 12,813,459 of record OX376309.1, on the reverse strand, counting down.
CCTCAATCCTCTTCAACATCTACCCTCGCGATCTCTCAAAAACCCCAAGTACAACCTTAGCATTATACGCGGATGACACCAGCGTCGCAGCCAACTCGTTAAACCCTATGAACGGGTATAAGGCTGGTCACCCGGCCGAGTTATTTTTGCAGACAAATATAGTTTACAAACCAATACTCTGTAATAGTTTAACTAATAAATATTTTGTTTCTTGATCAAACACTAGTAAAGAAAATATTGCATGAAACGCAGAATCTCACCATCTCTACGAAAAAAATATCGGTTTTTATAAGTATCGTGGTTACACAAATAATTATTTTATTATAAACAATAATATGCATAATCTTTCAGTGGACTAAAAACAAAAGAAATCCTGGTGAATCTTCGTACATCCCAGTAGATGTACACTATTAATCCTCCACCGTTAAACCAACAAAGGAGGAGAGTCCCTAAGCCCCGAAATCGGCCCAAAAAATTTTCCAGTCAAATGTAGTGGAAATTGTTTCTTGGGCATATTCCAGAAATATTGAGCCATTTTCAGGCGAAACGGGTCACCCCAGGCACCCAGGGCCACCTCAAACACCCCCCGAACCCCAGAGAAAAATATTCAAATTATTTCCAGGAAATAATGTCGGGAACTGTTTCTCACAGGCATCTAGCAATATTAACTCATTTTCGGGCGAGATCGGTCATCCCAGAATTCCAGTAAACACGGTAAACAAGCACCCCAGTGAGAGGCAAGGGGACTCACATTAAACAAGCACCCCAAGGGAACATATATCTACCAGGTCCACGTCCTTGTTCCTGGGTAACGCGAAGAGTAGATCATATTCCTGCATTGCCGTTTTGATAGAAAATGACTAAATATTGCCAAAACTGGTAAAAGAAATCATTTCCTAATGCCCGAAAATAATTCAAGTCCATTGTTTTGTTTGTGACGGGCCTGGTGGTCTGGGGTGACGTGTTGCGCCTAAAAATGACTCAATAGTGTTGGATCATGTGGAGGAAACACTTTACGACTGAATTACTTTAGAATAATTTGAGTCTATTTTTCGGGGGGGCTGGGGAGTGTTCATGGCGGCCCTGGGTGCCTACGGTGGCCCGTTTCGCCTGAAAATGGCTCAATATTGCTGGAATATGTCCAAGAAACAATTTCCACTACATTTGACTGGAAAATTTTTTGGGCCGATTTCGGGGCTTAGAGACCTTCCTTTTCAATTTTAGTTTTAATCAAATTTATTTAAGAACAAAAGTTAGTAAAACTGGCTAGTTTTGAAATATAACCTTGTTTATTATTTAAAATTTTATCGTATATTAATAAATAGTGTCATTTTATGTTATTATTCATTTGTACAATATAATGTTCTTATTTTTTACATATAATCTGCCGTAGTAAGCTATAAAATAAAGTAGGTCAATCTTTCTGTTCACCAGTTCTTATTTTAAATTTCGCGCGCTAGTTTAGTTCAGCTAGTAGCCACCAGACCATCAGAATTTAAGCCGTTGATCATATCCCTTAGTTGGTATTTAGTACAGCGTCGTTATTGTTCAGAAACAATTCAAAATGGATCCCAACGAAAAATGTGTTTCCAATGATGCCGTTTCCAGCACTACAAATGCAGAAGCTCAAACTGGAGAAGTCGACACTCAAGATCTCGGTAAGCTTTTTTTATTTTTTTATAAGTTTCAGTTTGACCAAATTTGTAAGTTTCAATATTGTACGAGGCATTTTCGGGGTGGTGATGTCCGTCCGTCTGTCTGATTCAGCAGCGGTTAATTAATTTGTACAAGTTAAATGGTCTTCTTAATTTTCAAACTTCATTAGTATTCTATAAAATAATATCAAAATGTATACCAGAAAGTAAATAATTCCCTTCATCACTTTTTATTTTAAATTACGTTGCTTTAATCGATGACGTGTATGTACTATAGGCAAACTGTACAGCATATCGTGACGCTACAAACCTCAAAATAATAAGCAATAAAATGAAAATTTATTAATTTTGTTAAGTTTAGCTTTTGATTATTAGTTTGATGAATTAACCGTGGTGATTTTGTCAATGTTATGTTTTGAATTTTAACTTCAATCAAGTTCGGGAAGTAATTAATATAGAAACGTGGGACTCGAAAACATCCGGGTACGCACGAAGTATTTATAAGGTATCCCCCACTAACTTAGCGAAATATTTTTTATTTATTCTGTAATTATTACAAAATGTAATGAATTAACCGTGGTGATTTTGTCAATATTATGTTTTGAATTTTAAATTCAATCAAGTTTGCGATGTAATATAATAATACAGGAACGTGGGGCACGAAAGCATCCGGGTACGCACGAAGTAGTTATAATGTGTTCCCCACTAACTCAGCGAAATATTTTTTATTTATTCTGAAAAAAATAAGTTATTTAAAATCAAAAAATAGGAAATGCTTCTAATCTTGCTTATTTTGGTATTAATTTTTCCAAACTTATTAAAAATTATTAAAATTGGAATTTTATCTGTATCTATATTTTAATCTATATTTTTCAAGTTTAATTCGACTACACACAGTCATCGTCAGGTACACTATACAGAAAACTAAATTATAAAATATACAAATATATTAAAATGATTTGTATTTTAAAATTACAAGAGTAGTTAAAAATTAATAGAAATGTTTGAATATTTTAAAAATGGAATGATGTAAAAATAAGACGGCAGATTGATAACATTTGATAAAATAAAATTGTTAGCCTACCATGTTATCAAGTAATTCAAATAATGTTGTTGATAACATGGTCTACTGTTGGTTAAGGAGAATTTGTTTACTGATCCATTTTTTATTTTATTACCAAGTCGGTAAATTTCAACAGCTTCGAGTAATTTTAGTTTATGTCCTTTTTTAAGCTGACGAATTTATATCTGAGATTTTTATCTAATTCATGGTTGTTAAACTTCATAAGGCGATAAATTTATGGAGATTGAAATTGATAGATTGATTCATGGTGAAATTTACAACAAAATTTTTCTTTTTGCATGGCGAAACCTTTCAGTAAATTTTTTCCAAATAATAATTATTTGAATCAAGTACGTGCAACCTTGAAAAGTACTTGATTTTTTATTTCAGTTTATTTTATTATTTAAATATTTAGTATTTTAAGTTTGTCTTGAAAACTGCTTGATTTTTAATTTCCAAATTTTATAGATTTTTAAATTAACTAGTGTTGACATTAATTTACAGTTATTGTAACATATTATGAATCATACCGACGCGCATGAATAGATTTAACAGATTTCAAGAATATTAAAAATCTGAAATATAAATCTGGTATTAAAAATATAACAAATTCGTGTTAAGTCGGATTTTGAATTAATTATGTGCTATGAGCCGCTATTTCATTGCCTTTGCACCTTTAAAGTGTCGGTGTTCTAGTTTTAATATTTTTACAATTTTACTATATCACAGAATGTAATTTTATTTTGTTTTTCTAATCAATGTCTGCGTTGGTAACTTATTCGGTTTCTTCCAAGGTTTTCTTTTTCCATGTCCTTTATTTATTTATAACATACCCAGTCAAATTTAATTTTAATTTAACTTAATTTTTGTTTTTTATTTATATATTTTTTGTTTTTGCAGGGGCTGAGACAAACCCTCAATCTGATGTGGATCAAGAAGAAGATCAAGATCTTAGTGAAGTATTCAGTCAGTTGCTTGCAAGATGTGAACCAAAGCCAACCTTGGAATACTTCAATAATAAATTGGACCTGATAACCGATTCATCGGTTATGAATTATTTTAACAGAGTTTTGGAAAACTTGATGCCTATAAATAGCATTTTATATTTTGAGATTCTTACTATTATTAATAAGGATTACACAAATTACAAGGAAAGAGTTGATTTTGTTATCAGCCATGCCAGAACCCAGTATGATGTACTTGACGCTCCTTACATCGAAGGTTATCTTAAACTCATGATTAAAGAGCTAAATCTTTTAGGAGAAATTATTTGTGAGAGGACAAAAGCCTCTATTGCAGCTATTGAACTAGACGGGTAAAATGCGGTTCTTTTGTATTATTTTTTTATCAGTATATTTTGTTTCTATTTAATAATATTAGCTGTAGTTTGTTTTTTATTGTTTTATTTTTAAGTTTTAAATTAAAATCTTATTAATAGAATTTTAAATAATATCTATTTTCTGATTTTAATTTATCCATAATTTAAAAACTGCATCTATTACATTAGTTATTTTGCCATTCTTAATGTTCTGCATTATTCAATTTCCAGTGTAAATTTATGAATATACTATAATAGTTTGATTTATTATTTTGTGTTATTTACCTAGTGTTGTTGATTACATTTTTTTATTTTTCTAATAGCTGAACCAAAATTATCTTTTAAATATCAATCAAAACCAGGAAAAAATAATGATTCTGTTTTTATAACTTTTAATATTTCTTATAGGATATAAATATTAAAATATTTATTTGGATTAAGCGGGTAATATGTGCCTTCAGGACCCCAGGAAAAATTTACATTAGAAAAGAAATTATTAATCAAGCCAACTAAAGCGTTTAAAATAGCAGAAATTAGATCAATCAAACCAAAAAAAAGCAAATAAACAAAAAAACATAAGGAAAAAAAACACTTGGATATGATCTTAGATGCGGCTTCTATTAGTATTGCGACAAAATAGGAGGAAAATGACATCCCGAAAGAAGTCCACGCGAATGAAAAATACGGGTCTGGCTCAAAGGTCTTTTTTATTATCTGTTATAATGGGAAGCAGGAATTTACAAATCATAAATTTCCCACGGTTACCTATGGTCGAGTGTAAAATCAACCGAGTTGCATTCTAATTAAGTTTCACTATATTTGAGAAATGGTCATTAGCCTAGTAAGTTAGCCGAACAACTGCTAACTCTAAGGTACTCGGTTTGAATCCGGGGAGAGTCTAAAAATTTATATGGCCGTCTTCGTGCTTCGGAGGCCACGTAAAGCCGGCGGTCTCCCTGGGTTGACGATTGCCGCCGGCAACAATTGAAAGCAGGGTTATAAGGCATTCCCCAATCCGGATTAAGCAGCAGTGGGGTGTAAATGCTAAACCCTTTGTCTAAGAGAAAGAGGCTGTATCCGACGATGGATTTAATAGCTTGATGATATTTACATATTAAGAACTCAGCGCGACTGAAATAATAAATATTTACCGTAACCAAACTCTGATTGGTCTAATTTTTTCACAGACCAACCTAAAGCAAACTCTGATTAGTAGACTTCTATTTTGCCAAAATTGATTAAAAGTGACATATTGATCAATCCAGTATAGACAAATTGTATATTTTCAACAAGATGAAGCACTTTACTTTAAGCATTAATTGTTAGACAATGACTGGAAGAAAGACTTCCTGGCAAATGGATTGGTAAGAAAAGCTGAATCGATTTCCAGATCCTAGCAATGCTTGATTCTTTCATATAAAGTGATTTATAAACGGACAGCTTACAGAACTAAGTTCGGGAATCTTCAAAAACTGAAAATTAAGTTCCAAAATAGCCAATAATCGAGCAATTTTTGAATTTATTTGTGATTTTTTTAAGGGGCAAACATCCAACCCTTTCGGTGTACACCTACTACATTCCCTGAAGTCATAGATGTACACCATCGTACTTCGTACATCATTTATAGAACCCTGTATATTCTCGTAAAATTTAATAAAAAGTAGGACCGTAGCCTGGTTTTTACTTTTTATTTCAAATTTATTTCTATTAACTTTTAAAAATTAAAAATAGTCGCTAAACAGCGCTTGAAAATGTGAGCATTGCTCCAAAATTAAAATTTTGTGTTTTTTGTGACTACCTTTTCTTTAATAATAACTTTTTGTTTAACTTTTAGTTTTTGTGTGCTATAAAATTACTCAATATTCTACATATCACGAAAGAGCTCGTGCCCCTAATAGTGTCCTCCTTGTTTACAGGAAATTATTATATTGTGTTAGAATTTTTATGTATAGGAAGGGGGAGGTTTCAATAATAAATAATATATTTTATTACTAACAATTAGTATTAAAATTATTGTTGACAAAATTTCATTTTTATTATTTTGTAAAATTTGTATAATTTTGCAAGTTGGTTGATGTGGAGACAACTCGCGGAGAATATGAGATTTCTTGTACCAACATGGAAAAGATGCCTTAAGTATAATTTCAGAGTATCTTAATTTTGATGGAATAAATTAGTAATAATCGAATTTGCAATTTGATGTTTGACGGATGAGCGTTTGATTTAAAATTTAGTAATAAAATGTCTAATTTTGAGAGTAATTTAATAATTTTGGGAGGAAGAACAGATTTTAATTACAGTTACAATAGGTCAGTATAAAGTACATATATTATGTACATTGACTCATAATGAAATCCGGACGCTCCTATGATAACAATGCAAATTGTCGGTTTTGAAGCCATTTTTTGGCATATAAAAATCGATTTTACAGCAAAACATTTTAGAGGTTTTTTTTATTGCAAATTTCATTGCTTTTAATTTTGTTTATACATATTTTTTTATTTTGTCCTGCTGTTTCTGACTGACAGCGTTTTAAACACGATTCGGTAAAAGAAAGAAAACTATTGTCATCTATATCTCGGAAACGGTGCCAAAACAAATATATGAAAGGAATTTTTTTTTTGTAAATTTTAATTTCTACATTTTTATTCCTATACATTTTTCTTATGATATAGAATATCAAATATAGAATAGATATATTTATTTGTTTCCGAGATACAGTAGATGACAATATTTTTCGTATTATACCGAGTCTTGTTTAAGCCGCTGTCAGTCAAAAACAGCGCGACGCGACAAAATAAGAAAATGTGTATGAACAAAATTGAAGGCAATGAAATTTGCAACAAAAGATGTCTAATAAGTTTTGCTGTAAAATGGATTTTTATATGCCAAAAAACGGCTTCAAAACCGGCAATTTGCATTGTTCACTATAATGTATTCATAATACATAATCTATATATATAAAAATGGAGGGCAAATCTTCGTTACCTCATCAATTGAGAACGGCTAGGCCGATTTGGCTGATTTTTTGAAGAGTTATTGTCTATATCGCTGACAAGGTTTTTATGAAAAAAAAAGTTCGAAATTCGCGAAAAAAAAATTTAACATTACCGAGAACAAAGGGTTTCTCTTAGGGTTAAATTAGGTAGGTAGGTATTAGGTACCAGGTATTAACTTAGGGAACATGTATTAAGGTAGGTAGATGTGAACACTACCTAATTTATTTACTTAATTTAGATGGCGCTACTCTATCTATGTACCTAGCAGAGTTATCGCCAGGGGTAAAGATAAACCCATGTGTCTGTAAGAATGTATATAAAAAAGTTTTTTGTAAAAGTTCATTGATTGCCTCAAAGAATAACTTTGCGTTGTAAAAAGTGAGGTTATCCAATTAGACTGCGGCCATTCATTGCGAAACAATCATTCCGTAAGTTAGAAGATAAATTAGAAGATTTAGAAGAATAGAATTAGAAGATAAAATAAGAGTTATGTCACAATTTCAATTTCAAGATGCTTTAGCAAAGGCTATATCATTTGCCAAGTATGAAGATTGGCAAGTCAAATCAGAGTACGCCAATATCACCGCACAATGTTTGGCAGAGCTACTAAACGAGGACAATTGCCGTCTTAATCTGAAGGTTGCGAAAAAAAAGTCTCGGCGCAGCGCATTCGAAAGCAAAAAAGGGAAGTGGAAATGGCGGCTCACTATACAAAAAGGAAAAAAGAAGAGCAGGAGGATTTGTCAACGTCGCTGCGTGCCTTCCAAATGCTATTAGAAGAGGAAGGCGAAGGGGCGGAGAAAGAGGAGTTGGAAGTTCTAAACTAATTTTTTATTTATTTATTTATATTATATTTATATTATTATTTAATAAAGTTGTAAATATAAAGTGAGTAATTGTTGTGTTTTCATATACCAAATTTCAAACAAATTTATTAGTCTGCCGGGATCATACATAAGATCATACTTCACAGGACATACTCACTCAACAGAATAATTACCACAAAAATTTTTAGCTACCCTGTATTTGTAATTCTTTCTTAATCGATCTATTTAAGTGGTTTCCAACTGTTTTGGTCCACGGACCTACTTTTATAGTTGGAACTTTTCCACGAACCCACGAAGCTTTTTTTCCAGCTCTTTCGCTTTTTAGGAAGACGCATTAACGATTGCCGCAAGAATTGCCCCCCCCCCCACACACCTCCAAACCAAAACATATAATACAAACATATAAATTTGTTAAATAACTTTTTTAGATAGTATCAGAGAGGGAGAGAGGAGTGAAGTCAAACATATATATATAGCATCGGTCAAAAAAATTGCATCACTTTAATCTATTAATCCCAAATTTCGGAAAACATTTTAATGCTTTTTTACACTTTATCACAAACACATTCAGTGTTATAAAATTTATTTTATAACGGATAGATGGCGCTACTCTATCTATGTACCTAGAAGAGTTATCGCCAGTGGTAATGATAAACCCATGTATCTGTAATAAAATAAATATATATAAAAAAAGTGTTCTATTGTATTGGCTGTTTTGTTATTGTTATTGTAAGTATTACTTTGCGTGTAAAAAGTGAGGTTTTCCAATTGGATTGCGGGACTTTGTTTTTTTTTAAAGAGGTTTTTGCTTTACTAATGCCTCCTATTCGACGTTCAAACCTTGGACGACGTACACGTCGTGCAGTACGTGCTCAGAATACCCGTAATAATCAAAGGAGACAGGTTCCTATACCTGTAGACTTGAATCGCGCTGCTTTCGAATATAATTCCGCAATCGCCTACAAAAATCTTCGCTGCGTTGATATCGGTTCATTGTCTGTCGTATGCCAGCATTGCAATGCATTGAAGTTCAAATCGGAAACCCCCGGATTATGCTGCGCTGGTGGCAAGGTGAAATTGCCCGTAAATTCCATCCAATCGAAACACTTCCTGGCGAATACGCAAAAATATAACGGATGCTTTCAAATGACGTCGTTTGGAGCCGAAGTTGTTGATCAACCCGGCTACAATCCCAGTTATAAGGTAATGGCGTCTCATTATTATCTAAATAACCAATTCTTCTAATTTTCTTATAAACTTTTAGATTCAAGGCCAAATTCATCATCGAACGGGCGCTTTGTTACCACCTCCAAACGAAGATCATAAGTTCCTCCAGATCTACTTCGTTGGTGATATGGCTATTGAACTAGATCAGCGTTGTGCAATTTTTACTGCGACTAAACGTGAAATCATCGGAGAATTACAAAATCTTCTGCATGACCATAATGAATTGGTTACATTGTTCAAAACCGCATTGGACACAATGCATTCTGACGACCACAAAATCATTATCAAAGCAGACAAAAGACCCGCTGGAGGCCATGCAAGACAATTCAAGCTCCCACTGTCAATGAAGTCGCAGTGGTGATTGTTGGCGAGAATGTAGAATCACGCGATATTGTTCTCAAGCAGTTCACACTGAAGCGGGTGTGCGAGACTCATCGGTCATATGATGCACTTCAATCGCAAGCGACGATAATCAAGGGCAAATTCAAAGGAGAGGAAGTCCTTATCCCACGAATTCCGATTATTCCAACGGATCTTCCATTCCAATTTAAGCGGATTCAGTTCCCCGTTCGATTGGCTTTTGCGATGACAATCAATAAATCGCAAGGCCAATCGTTGGAAGTCTGTGGGATTAATCTGGAATTTTCCTGTTTTTCGCACGGTCAGCTGTACGTTGCCTGTTCGCGTGTTGGCAAACCGTCTTTGTTGTTTGTTTTTGCGCCGGAAAATAAAACTCAAAACATTGTTTATCATACCGCTCTGTACTGATTTCCAATCCAATAAATTACATTCTAATTTTAACTAACTGTTTAAAATGAACAAACAAATTTATTCTAATTTTGGCAGGACAACGTCTGCCGGGTCAGCTAGTATATTATATATATTATGTATATGTACATACAGTGGCTCCAACAATTATTAATACACGCCTATGTTAACCATGTAAATTGCACATTTTGAAACCGTTTTTTGACATATAAAACTCGCATTTACAGCAAAACTTTTCAGATATTTTTTATTGCAAATTTTAATCTCTTCAGGTTTGTTTCTATACATTTTTTTATTTTATTTCGCCGTTTTCGAGTTACAGCGACTTATCTGAAAAGTTTTGCTGTAAAAGCGAGTTTTATATGTCGAAAAACGGTTTCAAAATGTGCAATTTACATGGTTAACATAGGGGTGTATTAATAATTGTTAGAGCCACTGTATTTATCGTAAATTGGAAGATATGAAGTATTATAACGAATAAATCAATCACATAATTTTCTCATTTACTATATGTATACATACGTTTAACATAATATATCATTATGTTATAAGATTATATAATTATTTTCAAAAACTATTGGTAAGTGACTCTGATATCGATTAATCACCATATAATGCGAGCGGCAAATGAGCGAGCGTACCTTTCTTGCCACTTATCTATTTAGAAAGTATTTTTGAGTACAAATGCTCCAGATCACAGTGCAGGTGCAGGAAGTCTTATCTTTAGAACTTCATATTTTATTTTATAAACATTTTAAGTTTGAAAACTTTATTGCCCAAGTTAACGATTTATATACTTTGATTATAACTTTAATGAAAATAGTATAATAAAATAAAAGAAAACGGAGCGATTTAGGGATTTTTTAAATTTTACGCTTAAGAATTTTAGTTTAAATAATCCTCAATCCTTTAATGAATAATATACTAAAATTTCCAAGACATTAACCGTCGCCGTCGATGTCACTGTTTTTTTATAGTAATACAAGAGAAAACAAGATATTACCGAAAAACCAAAAATTTATACTTTTGTTGCCTCACGGAGATGGACGCGGGATACAATGGTGTAGGGGAAAACCTAGATTCTTGCTAATCACAGCCTAATAAACCATTTAAAACAATAAAAGCTTTGCCAACTTTTTTTTACGGTTTTGAATGATTTTATCGCCCTGCCGCCTGGTCTACCATGCATATTAGCAAAATTTTGCTAAACTTTAGCCAAAAATATTATTAATTAAAATTTAAATTAAGGCTTGTTGAATATTAAAATTGATTTATTTTGGTTAAAAATTTATGGAGTTATAATTTTTTTAAGGGTGAGTTCTGTTTTGGTTTTTTGTAAAAATTCAATTCAACGCTCTATTTTTGCGATTTGCTCGAAAGTTAAAAGTCCTACAAAAAGGTAGAAAATAGCAACGTAAAAGACATTTTAATTCTATATAATTTTATTTTTGTTTTATTCTTTTTATGGTAAAAATTGGCCTTATATGACCATTTATTGTTAAAAAAGTGGGTTTTAGTGAAATTCAAAATTGTTAATTAGTTACTTATATTGCATTCTGACTAAAAATGCTTCAATTAATTTTGCATTATTTGTGAAAAAAAGTGGCATATATTTTTATTAAAAATAATTTAAAACCTAATAGTCCCATCACTTGGTATAGTTTTACCCGGAAAGTTTTCCGGGAGTTTTTTCTTACAATATACTATGTGTTGTAGTAAACTTTGCATCACTGAAACTACTTTTTGACAAAAAAGTTATAAAGACGTTAACTATAGAAAATTTCCTTTAGTTTAATTTTTTACATACATAACTGTTTTCGACGTAAAATGAGCCGAAAAGAAGATATTGTGGAAAAATACTTATTGGACGGTTTTTTCCAATATTTTTTCTCCAATAAGAGAACCTAAAAATCTATCAAAATGCCAAATATTAGAAGGTAACTCCATTTTATCTACACTAAATGGCAGGACTACACGAAAATCCTTTTGTTTTGTAGTTGTACTATGTAGGACATCAAGGTTGGCACAATATTTGGTCAATATGAATGTTGGTGTACTTTTGCTAGATTCAGCCAATATCTGAAAAAATCAATTGGCTGTACTTTGGTGCAATATTAAACCAATATTGATAACTAATATTGCCTGCCGTTGATAACTGATAATTCTTTCCAATATTCAAGTGAATATTTCAAAAGCTGTAATTAAAATAAATGAGGCCGATTGATTTTGGAAGATATTTAAGAAGACTTAATTTAACAATCATAAATCTAAATAAATAAATAAAACAATCTAACGAGCCGCTGCTGCTTCAAAGTGATTTCTGCTCATAAATTGGGTCATAATGTTTATATTGAGGTAGTCTTCAATAATAGTATTGATATAAATATGCAATACACATACACATTCTGATATAATTCTTATGTTTAGATATATAAATTCTGTATATTCCAAATAAACACTCATATGTGTCATATTGACCAAGGCTGTAGATGTAGATAAAACAATATTTTCTTTCGCTGTCTTTAAATTTTGTACAGTGTTTTCAAAAGACAGTTTTTATAAAATAATATAAATGAAACGTGTCATACGCCTACCATCTATGAAACATTTTGAAAACTACAAATAACTAGTAACATATGCGCAAGACGAACGTCAATTAATTTTGGTTTTGATAAAATCTTGATTTTCAAAATTGAATCTCCTCTATACCTGGTGTACATTTTAAAACTTCCAGCAATTAATATCTCGAAAACCAAAAGTCAGATGAAAAAATGTTTCGGACAAAAGTTGTATGTAGCATGGGAGAAAGAATATTGCATATTAATTGTTTTTTTTTAATTTATTAACCTTTTCAACTTTGTTTTTTAAATGGCATCTTATATTTCTTTTAGCATATTCATATTTTACATAAGAAAATAAGCAACTTTTGTTGGAAAATTAATTATTAAAAGGTGTTTTTTACTATTTGTAATGTTTACAATAAATTTTAATTCAGCAATAATTAACAATAAAAATGTCAAGTATTTGGCGCATGCGCGCAAAGAAACTCTCTTTCGATTGATACCAATTTCATTACTATCTGTAATACTGTAAAAGAACTATCGAACTTCGACAATTTTCATATTAGAAAAATGGAGGGATTTTAACCAAAATATAATCAGCTCTATAGATAGCTATACAAACCAAAGGAAGGAAACGGCCTGATGTTTAAGTTCATCAGAGATCCAGAAAGACCAGAGTTTTGAAATAAAAATTTATATTCCTATTTATAATTCCATTGCATATTAATAAATTGTGTAATTGTTTTTATTAATCTGTACAATATAATGTTATTAATTTTTACACGTGTTACCGTAGCATGCTATAAAATAAGGTAGGTCAAGTTTTCTGTTTATCATTGGCTATTTTAAATTTCGCGCGCTGTGGTTTAGCTTGTAGCCACCAGGCTATCAAAATAAGCCGTTGATTACGCCAGTAACTGTATTTCAGTTGAGCATAAGTTGTCGTTCACAAACAGTTCAAAATGGATCCCAAGCAAAATTGTGTTCCCAATGATGCCGGTGCCAGTACTAGTACTACAAATGAAGAATCACAAACTGGAACATCCGACAGGACAGATCTCGGTAAGCTTTCCTTATTTTTTTATAAATTTCTTTAGTTCCACCAAATTTATAAAACATAATAAGTTTCAATATTGCACCGACCATTTTCAAGGGGGTGGTGTCCGTCCGTCTGTCCGACGCAGCAGAATTAATTAATTTGTCTAATATAAATATGTTCTCAATTTTCATATCATATCGCTATGAAATAACAAAATGTTATACCGGAATGTAAATAATGTCGTTCGTTAATTCGATGACGTGTACTACGCATGTATTACGGCATTTGTACCGCGAATCATGATGCTACCAACCTCAAAATCAAACGTAATGAAACGAAAATTTATTGAATCTGTTAAGTTTAACTTTTGATTATTAGCTTATAATAATTATTAACCGTAATGATTTTTTCAACATTTTGCTTTGAATTTTAAATTTATTCAAGTTCGCGAAAGTTCAGAAATTTAGAATAGGAAAAGGCAATGTATAAGTAAAATATTTTTCATTTATTCTGTAAAAAGTAAATTGTTCAAAATCCCGCTCACACAAAATTTTGACGAAAACCTAGGAAATGCTCATAATTTTGCTTATTTTGGTATAAATTTTTCAAAACTTACTGTATACACCAAACGGTGCTTCTAAAATTCTCAAATGTGCCCTTTTGTACGAAAATTTATTTTTAGCAGGTTTCAGTATTTATAAGTTTTAAATAATTAAACACAATTAAACACAAGCCATCACAAATGTGTTTCTGATTCATTAGTCGTCATCAGTATCGCATACTTGTTGTTAAATACTTAATTATGTGCACCAAACCGACTACTGGTCTACGCAAGTATGCGATACTGATGACGACTAATGAGTCAGAAACACATGTTGTGATGGCTTCATAGTTGAAAAAGCAGTATGTGGTATCGCTCTATCCTTAATTGTGTTTAATTATTTAAAACTTGAACTGGACGATGAATGTGTGAATTTGTTATCTTTATCAACATATTTGTGAGCGGTGTCCTCGAGGACGTACATTGCCAAGGTCTCGTGTGGTAGTGTGCGTATAGTCGTCCACGTGTATACTTTGACCAGTATTTATAAGTTAAATGATCAGCTGGTCAGTTTTGATATGAATTCTGTTCACAAAAAGGATGTCAAAGGTGACATTGATAGGGTACTACTTACAGGGTTTCCACTCCTCTGGAAAACATGAAACTTGAAAACGTCAGAAATTAAAATTGCACAAATTTTGTAAGGGAAAGTTAGGAGGCTGTAATAGCTGGGTAAGCATAGGGAAATGGTCTTTACACCGATTTGGCTTATTTTTTTTTTAAAGCTTTGTCTAAGCACCATTACATTTTCCAAAATATTAGATCCTAAATGTTGATAGTTTCTTAGAAAAAAATTTTTTTTGACATTTAGTAAAGAATTTTTTTTTTTAGAAAGTATTGTTGCAAATTGAATTATATTTGAATATGTTAAAGAGGTACTAAAGACCTATAAGTGGTAATTTTTTTGTGGTTTTAGCTCCACATAAAATGTGGAAAAATCGGGAAGAAAAATTTAAAAGATTAAATTTTGGCTGTACAACAATCAGCAAATTTTTATAAAATATTCCTTATATATATTCCTTATTCCATATATATATGCCCATATAACATATATTAATTTTAAAATTCTACGGAGGGTATAACATACATATTGATATTTATAAAAGTTCTTATCTACATGCACCGGCCAGCACCAACTGTCGTAATAATCATTTAATAAGGAAATAGAAAACACCATTTAAGTATAAATAATTTGTTTGCAAATTTGCAAAATATTATTACAGCAGCATTGGTATTAATAAACTACAATTTCACAAACGTGCTAATGTGATCTTTTATAAATATCAATGTGTTATGCTCTTTGTACCGTTGTATCGATATCGATATAAAAAATAGGCTAAATCGGTGTAAAGGCTATTTCTCCATGCTTATCCGGTTATAGCTTTTATGAAGTTTAGACTTGCAGGCAGGAAAATTTTTTTGGAAATTTGAAAAAAAGATTATGAAATTCTCAATTTACAAACTCATAAAAATTCGAAAATACTAGGGAATTTATTTTGACAATTGAGTGGAAGCCGTGTTTTAGGTTTACTATCTTTATTAATCATTATTAATATTATTATTATTAAAAATATTTTTTTTTCTTTAAAAATAAATTTTTAATAATAAGTATTAATGGACCAGAGTTTTTAATCAAACTTCGCTTGGTTGTAGTGGAATAACCTTAATATAATATATTAAAGAAACTTTTTGAAACTTCATATTCATCAATCGAGACCAGGTTTGTATGCTATTGCATACATTTACGTTTGATGTAACATAGACAGCTAGTTTAGTATCTACATATACGTTTCTTAATGATAAAAACCAAAACTCAAATTTGCATTGCGCCTATAATTTAATATTTCAAGTTTTACCGCATATACCTATATATATTTTTATATTATTCATATAATAGTATATAACATAGTATATAACATAGTATATCTAAGTATATATTATATCAATATATTATATCTAAATATATATACAATATAAATTGTATATTAGGTATCATTATTTTTGATTTTAATATTTAAAATAAATTTTCTTTAAATATAAATAATTAGAATTATTAGCTCTTGAAAATTTATATAAATATAATATCAGTAATGAGCTATATTTATATTTATATAAATATTATTATATTTATATAAATTTTCTTTAAATATAAATTTAAAATTATAAAATATAAAAACGGCTATAAACACGTCTTTATAGCGATAAGTAACATAATTTTACTATGGAAAATCTAAATAAAATATTAGTAAAAAACTATTGTACTAAATTTTTGAATTTTTCCGGCTTATATTATTTGTTCTTGTGTTAACTCATATGTCCATAACAGAAGAACATAGCAACCGTGGGTATATTTTCTCTGTGTTTTGAAAGAATTTTGTTTTTTTTTCTCTGGCATAATATATATTGCTATGATCTTGTCTTTCTATTTTTGAAAAATTTTAATTGTAATCTTTTCTTTTCTTTCTTATCTTTTCTTTTAACACCGACAATTTTGTCGTTGTTCTGAAGTTTCATAATTATTTGACCTAAATATCCAAATTCAATACACAAGCATTCTCAAATTATCTCGCAAACCCTAAAAATGTAATTAAAAATAATTATTTATATTTTATTGTTAACTAAATTGCCCAAGTTGTCCTGTTATAACCGTTACTTTGCCTAAGCAACCATTCAATTTTTTTAAATTGGTAACTTGAAATGAACCAATTTAAAACTTTAAAACAATTTAAAATAAAAAATTTAAAACTTGAAAATAGAAAACAAGCAAATATCAAATTATTTCAATTAAAAGATTGATGAAAGTCCACTCAAAAATAAAAAGTAATTAATTTCTTGTAAATTTGCAGTATCAAAATTTTAATTATTTTTTGAAGCTTGAAAGCCTTGATGGCTCCTGTTTTTCTGCCATTCCCCATTGGAGTTCATTGTCATCAACAAAAAAAAGTTTTTTATGCTAAACATTTACAATAAATTTTCTACTTTTGAGTTTGATAAAGGTTTTAATTGGAAAACTGTATTTCAGTTTGTCGGTATTTAAGAAAAAGTGTCTAATAAAATTTAATGCTTTTTGGAAACACGTCAAT
Organism: Cantharis rufa; assembly: GCA_947369205.1. Lineage (NCBI taxonomy): Eukaryota > Metazoa > Arthropoda > Insecta > Coleoptera > Cantharidae > Cantharis > Cantharis rufa. Next base: position 12,796,318 of record OX376309.1, on the reverse strand, counting down.
ATTATCGTTATGATTTTAAAGAAAATTTGCTAAAATATTTACACTTTTGAGTGTGTTGACATTAATTTGTAGTTAACATTATGGATATAATTATAATATTTACATACACAATATCTTATGGATCATGACGACGCGCATGAGTGGATTAATTAAAATAAAAAATCGGATGTGGCCATGCCCAAAACTTTATCATACTTTTAAATAATAATAAATTTAAAAAATTATTGTTTTGGGGGAAAATAGTTATAATAAAGAAATAAAATTTAAAAAATAAGAAAAAACTTTTTTTTTAATTTGTAAAAACTATATAAATAAAAATAGGATATTTACACGATTATTGATTAATACTTTTTTATTATTATTTTAAAGGAGAATATAATAAAAAAAATAAAATTTTAAAAATAGGAAAAAATTTTTTTTTAATTTACAAAGTATTATTTTTTTTTGCTTTTCCGTGTACCGATTTTAACCAAAATCTAATCAGCTCTAAGTCTCGATATTCGTGTACTAAATTAGAAATTTTGTTAAAAAATATCTATTACTTTTTGAGGTAGAGCGCACGCAAAATTTGACCACATAGTACATACCCACATACATCCTACATACATACAGACATTTTTTGGAAATGATGATTTTCCGCTTCTGGGACCCCAAAATGTTTAAATAACATAAACAGTCAAATTAAATTTTGATATAAGTTTATTTTTTTAATTTATATATTCTTTTGTTTTTGTAGTGGCTGAGACAAACTGTACAGAAAATATGCAACAAGTTCCGACCGATGCAACTAACGGTCAATGTGATGCTAGTTCTGAACTTAAACCTTCGCGTGAATCTTATAATGCGAAATTAGACCGTATGCATGATTTCGCTGATTCATATTTTTTTAATAGTGCTTCAAGATACTGCAAACCTTCAAATAGCAATATTTTCCCACAGATTGTTAAAATTATCGATCGTGATTACGGTCAATATAAAGAAAGAATGAATATTGTTATAACTCACGCTAAAGACCTGTATTCGGAACTTGAACCTTCTGATATTGAACCTAATTTTCGATTGGTTAAAAGAGAGCTAAAACTTCTGGGAGAAATTATGTGTCAGAAGATAGAACTCTCTGTTGAAGCTATTGAGCGATTCATGTAAAAGTATTTCAATATTAAATAATTTAGACAATCGTTGAAGGACGCCTTTCAAAGAATAAATTCGTTTAAAAGAATTACACAATTTAAAAAAATTGAAAACTGAAGAAAATTAAAAAAAAAAGAAAGTAGTTTAAACAGTTATGTACCAATTAAAGCGAAAATTCAATTATACTAATACATATAAAGTAAAATATTTGAAAATGCTCAATCCATAAAAATATTAACTTCAAAACATTTCAATTTTGCAAATTTTTTTGGAACTTTTTTTAGTTCGTGTTTTAGTTTTAGTTAGTTTTTTTTAACTTTTTTAAAACTAGTTTCATTTTTTTTTGTAATTATTCAATTTTTTTTTAAATGAATGAATTCTTTGCAGTGGTTATACGATATTTTGTATAACTGTAGTTGTAAGTATGTGTGTGTGTGTATACTGTAGTGTGTATACTGTAATATTATTAAATTTAGTTTATAATTTATTCATAATTTAAGAAATATCTGTATTAAGTTTCTTGGTTTGTCACAATTAATGTTCTGTATTATTTGATTTGCAATTTAAATTTATTATATAATAATTATATTATGATTTATTATTCTGTAAATAATAGAGAATGATAAAGTGTTGTGTGTGTAATAAAGTGCAATGTAGGTACTAGTGTTGTTGAATTAAATTTTTGTTCTCTTTATTTTTTTATTTCTCTAAAAACTTGACTGAAACCATTTTTTTTAATATTAATCACAACCAGGAAAATAATAAATTTGTTTTTGTTTATAACCGGTTAGATAGCCAACCTGTCAGTTGGCAACAATAGGTAGAAAATTAACAATTCTTAGAAAATAAAGATGTTAAAAACCTGTTATAATATCTATTAGGCGGCAGCTATATTTTGAAAAGTTTCCTTCTAAGTAAGTTTGTCTTCTTGATAAGCATAAATCGTTAATTTAATTTAAAGGTCCTAAAGGTCCTTTTACTATTCTCTGGCTGTATTTCAAAGCCGTTTGTTTGAAGCAAAGTGAATATTTAGGGAAAAGTATCTTCAAGAATCCAGGTAAAATTCGCATAAGAAATAAAAAAAATTAAAATCCAATCAAACCAATCAATATAAAAAACCTAAAAATTTCATACGGCTCTTTAGAATTTTTAAGTGAATACACGGGCGATTGTAGATGCACCGATGGTCAAAGGATCTCATAATCTGGCATATGTAGATTGCACCGGGTTCGGTTAGGGTACATATATTATGTAGACTTCATCTAAGTAAGGGTATTAAGGTATTTCATTTACAACTGCACTTTTGGATTATGTAATAAATTAGAAATATATAATAAATAACAGAAAATAAATTTCGGTGATGCTGTAGCGTGCGGTCTACATACAAGTTCCTGCTATAGTGAGCGGTCTACAATAAAATTAGAGGGAGATCTACCCCCTTGCTAGTGGCACACTTTGACGAGTAGGACCGATATAAAAAAATATTTTTAGTAAGTGCAGCATTTGCCAAAACGGCTCGGAGCGGAGGAGCAAATATTATGCAAACATTTTTTTTCACATCTTGTGAAGGATAGGGAAATAACCAAGGTCGATTGTTGACATGTTTTAAATTTTAAATGTGAACATCGTCCAAAATATATGGTTATTGAAATTATTGGCCGGGCTTTGACGTTAATAGCTGGACAACGACGTTAATGCTCGAATTGTCATCATTGACTATAACATAAAGTATAATTCAAAACTTGAACACTGCAATGCAAATCTAGATAGTTATTGTTTTATCGGACTCGTACTAAAAAATAACTTCCTAGTTTTTCAAAATGCAAAATAAATCAAAACCTAAAATTCAGAATCAAAATTTCAGCCAAACGAAACAATCTAGTCGTCACCGATAACCATTGTGTTTTTTGCGACGTATTTTAGTGTAAATCGATGTTTGTTAAAATTGTTTTCTAAAATTTGGAGAATTTGAAAATTTGAACTTATTAAATTGACCGCAAAATTTATTGAATGTCAAAAGAATTTCAATTTAATTAAAAATAATGGAAAAAATAAATTATAAATTAGTATGATTTTGAATAATTATTATTAAAATAATTAAGTGTAAACGATATAAATTTCTATAAAGCACAATCACAAAAAACAATAATTGGCAGGTATGTATCCAGAAATATGTAGCATCTACAAAAAAAATGGTAAAACAATGTAAAATTTAAAAACCTTACTGTTATAGAGATAATCCTTTAATCCTTTAATCTATTTATATATGTATCTATATAAGTAAAACAATACTTAGATTTAGGAACCAACGTAAAGACTTGGAGACTATATTATAAACAGGACCAACCTAAAGAATTGGATAACCTATTAAAATAAACTAATAAAACATAACATGGTGTCAGAAGAAAACGAAATGGCAATGAACTTAAAACAAGTATTCGGAATATTCGAAGTTCTACACAAAGCGATAGAAATGGCGAAAGAATTGGATTTAGCTAAAGAACAGTTAAGACGGCTAGAAGAAGAAAAAGAATTACAACGATTTCTGGGGATGGTAACATATTTGAGAACATTCATAAAAATAATGTCGTTAGAAACAAGTAACCTAAGAAGTCCACAAAGGAAAGAAATGTATATAGCTGGATCTCGATCACGATCAGCTACAGAAGACGTAAATGTTGAATTAACGGAAATTGATATTGAAAATAAGCTGCATATAAATTTGCAAATTCAGAATTTAGCCGTGTCAGAGCGAAAACTAAAAAAAATTCAAGAAGCTAAACAAAATGATGAATCATTACAAAGGGTTATGGGATACTATGCCAACGGATTGCCAGATCATCAAAGTTTAGGGGACGAAATGGCGAGAAAATATTTCAATACCAACATTTTAGACACAGATGAGCAAACCAATTTCGTATCGGAAGGTAACTCAAATAAATCGGCAAAATGCAGAAGTTCGTCGAGGTCTAACAGTAGTAGCAGTCGATATTCTTCAAATACGAATGCCCGTCGTAGCCGTAATCAATCGCAATCTATATCTTACAACTTTCTAACAATGAAGAATATGTTAGAGAAGAAGAAGAGAAAACATAAACGTAAACATAAGAAGAAAGACAGATTTTGTGTTTTTATTATAGACAAAGGGAAGGTAGACAAAGAAGCAGACGACGATGATAACTGGGAAGAAGTTGGAATTGTTAATAACGAGACCGAAGAATTGGGTCGTCGAAATCGAAGGCCGAATGTGACAAAGTAATGTGTGGAATACCCAAAACAAAGCAGAATGAAAATGAAGAGAAAATGAAAATGAAGAGAAAATGAAAATGAAATGAAAATGAAATGAAAATGAAATGAAAATGAAATGAAAATGAAATGAAAATGAAATGAAAATGAAATGAAAATGAAATGAAAATGAAATGAAAATGAAATGAAAATGAAATGAAAATGAAATGAAAATGAAATGAAAATGAAATGAAAATGAAATGAAAATGAAATGAAAATGAAATGAAAATGAAATGAAAATGAAATGAAAATGAAATGAAAATGAAATGAAAATGAAATGAAAATGAAATGAAAATGAAATGAAAATGAAATGAAAATGAAATGAAAATGAAATGAAAATGAAATGAAAATGAAATGAAAATGAAATGAAAATGAAATGAAAATGAAATGAAAATGAAATGAAAATGAAATGAAAATGAAATGAAAATGAAATGAAATGAAAATGAAATGAAAATGAAATGAAAATGAAATGAAAATGAAATGAAAATGAAATGAAAATGAAATGAAAATGAAATGAAAATGAAATGAAAATGAAATGAAAATGAAATGAAAATGAAATGAAAATGAAATGAAAATGAAATGAAAATGAAATGAAAATGAAATGAAAATGAAATGAAAATGAAATGAAAATGAAATGAAAATGAAATGAAAATGAAATGAAAATGAAATGAAAATGAAATAAAAATGAAATGAAAATGAAATGAAATTGAAATGAAAATGAAAAGAAAATGAAAATGAAATGAAAATGAAATGAAAATGAAATGAAATGAAAATGAAATGAAAATGAAATGAAAATGAAATGAAAATGAAATGAAATAAAAATGAAATGAAAATGAAATGGAAATGAAAATGAAATGAAAATGAAATGAAAATGAAATGAAAATAAAAGAACAATATATGGAAGGCAGATAAAACCGCCTAGACGATTTACTTTCTCGCATTAGGCCTAATGGTAAAAAGGGAAGATGTTATAGAGATAATCCTTTAATCCTTTAATCTATTTATATATGTATCTATATAAGTAAAACAATACTTAGATTTAGGAACCAACGTAAAGACTTGGAGACTATATTATAAACAGGACCAACCTAAAGAATTGGATAACCTATTAAAATAAACTAATAAAACATAACACTTACTAGAAGGTACAATAAATATTATATAATATTAATTTTATAATTATTCTGATTGAAAATCAGAACATTTTATTTTTTCAATTCGAATTAAAAACTGCTCTATACTTTTATTCAGTTATTAACGAAGTGGTAGATTACATTTAAAAAGTTTTGTACACTTAATTGGAAGAATGAAATAATTAGTTTTAAAATTAAATATTTACAGACTACAAATATTTGATGAACAGAACGCTACGTAATAAATATATACATAAAATATAAAGTTTGGTACAAATAACACCAATTAATTTTAAACCGTTTGACTTTCCATTCAAAGAAAATTAAAAATTTAATATTTCGACAGTTTAGATTTTAGAAAGTAAAAAACTGTATATTGTATTATTATATTTAAAAATCTCACTTTGTATGTATATGTATGAGTTGGTATGTTTAAATTTCAATATAGTCACCTCTTGACAAAAGTATGAAACGAGGAGGAAACCGCTGGGGAAATTTGAGGAAAGCTTAAAAAATCTAGGAAATCTTAGCACTATTCTAGACAATCCTTTTTCTTTTTACTTTTTCAGCTTTATTTCAAGAAATCGTGAGGTAATCCAAGGAAATTTTAGGAAATCCATGGAAATCCAAAAATAATTTCATAAAAGGAAATCGTGGTGTACAAAAATTAAGTTTGCGGTTTTCCCCTCGGTGTGCAATAAAATGTTGTTAAAATTTTGTTTGGGTACAGTTTTTGTGCAACTAACTGTACATTGCATCTTAAGGTAACTTTGGTAACTCCAATAATTTATTCGTATTATTTTATCGAACTGAAGTTACTTTTGATCATTTCCTGTGTCGCTTAAAAATTATTTTAAATTTCTAATTTCATGGAAACTGAAAGTAGATGTCATGAAAAATTTATGACAGTGAATATGTTGTGTGCATACTTCGGTAAATATTGCTGATGCACGGGTTTTTTTTTATTTCTTTTCTGCTTGAGATTTTATCAAGTTTTCATTATTTTAGCATTTTTCGTATGGTGCAATTTGTGCAAGATCATGTGGCGACTTTGAGTGACGTCAATTGTGCAGTCTCAGGTGGGATTTTTTGGAAACATCTGTTATCTGTTTAAAAGAGGTGTTTTGTTTTGACGCATTTCAAGCGTATGGATTTTGGGAGATACTTAATGACTGGTATTGTGTTTGGATACCAATAACTTCCAAATATGGTATATTTCATGTAACATGTGAGTGGTTTTCTTTCGTTGAACGAGTTGATAGGAGCTTGGAAACGTTTGGTTGAGGTTCCCGAGTCATTGTCCACATATTCAGTTCTATGTGAAGGCATTTGTAAAGCGTTGGCTTATCCATAATAGATCTGGAAGGTGCGTAGACGATTCGTGATGCCTGGAGGAGTTTAGATCGGCCTTATCCTTCGCTTGGGTTGGAGGTTGCTCAGTGTGAATGTGGAAGTATTTTATCGGAAGATTTATTTGGACAATTCAGATTTGGGTAGTCGTTTGCAAAAATCCTCGGCAATACCTACTGTAACACCTTACTCAATTACTATTTTGCAAAGGTTAGTATCGAATAAGAACGGGAGAATCACGGGAGAGTTTCAGCAGTTATTTATCGGAGTCTGAGTATAGGCGTTGAGTTTCACATTTTTGAAAACAAGTGCTCTACACTTGGTAATCGGAATCTATTTCTCAGATCGAATGGTCGGGTCCAGAAAGGTATCCTTTCAACAATGTGGATTACTTTTTATATTTTTTCTTTTGTTTTTCCTCTTATTAGTTTACAGTTTTTCATGTGATTTTGCTTTTTTTACTATATTACTCCATACTAGCTTTGCTTTAAAACAATTTTCGTTCTATAAAATCGAAAATGTTAAATCAATAGTATTAGCAAAGGGTGCCTCACCCAGCAGCCTCGCAGAAAACATGGTATACATTTTGCGAATTATCTTCAATCCTATTTTTGTGGTCTTTTTTAAATTTTTACTTTTTCTTAGCAATTGTTATTTTTAGAACTTGTGCTGCCTGGATGCCGCACTTATATAGATTTATAAAAATTATTAATAGTATTTTACCACTGTCCCGTCAACTTTGTAAATGCAAATTTGACATTTATTTTTTTACGGATGAGAATTGCGTTAGAGGAACAGTGACTGAGTGGCGGATCACGTTTCTTGGCGTTTTGTTTTATCGATAACTAAATTAAATTAAATTTAAAGACTTTTCGTTAAATCAAAATTATGAAGTATCCCTAAAAATGCGTATAAGTAAAATAAAATTAATCAATACATAGTACATACAAATTAGCGATATGATATAAAATAAACAAGAGTAAAAACAAGTTAATCGCTCTTTAACATAAAAAACATCACTTGACAAAATTGAAAAAAATGCAATTTTCTATCGTAGTAAGCTATTTTACGTTAAACATTTGTATTTCCTTTGAAACAATATTAATTTCGCTTTTGTGCGCTTAAATTATCTTTATAATTTTTTATATTTTTCTTGGAAATTGTATTTCAGAGAATGTTGAAAGAAACCGAAAAAATATATCTTTGGGAAGCAACAAGTATAATTCTATAAAGAAACCTTGTGATAATAGTCGAGTGGGTGTAAAATACCTTCAAAGGAAAATTTGTAATTCGTCTCGTATATACTTACATCGTACTTTTATATATGGCTTAACACAATCATATTTTGGATCAGTATAGAGGATAGTATCATATAACATAGTTTGCAATAAGATATACTACCAAAGTATCGTATGTCACTTTACTACATAAAAATATATATTATAATAATACAAGGTGCGATAAAATAGTATTTTTTTATTTTTTTAAAGGAAAATTCAGCTTTGTAAATTTATTTAAAATATATTATGTCCTACTGACATAAATTCAAACCTTTTAATCTTTCAAATAATTTATTTCAAAAATTCAGCTTTTTAAATCAATTTAAAACATTATATCCCTTACTGACTAATTACGTAATGCTAGGGTTGTTAGGTTTTCGCTCTCACCCAACTACACTGAATCAAAATCTGTCATATGCAAGGAAAATTTAATAAAATTTCAACTAATGATCTAAAATTCACTATATTATTAAATTTTCATAATACTGTTAATTGCAGAAATTCATAATAATATGAATTTATAGTCACTACCCAGAAAAAACACCTTACATATACAGGGTATTGTAAAAAAAACGCAGACTTGTATTAAGTAAGCCACTAACCCTTCAGCCACAAAGTCTTTCAGACACCAACCCAGAATATATTTCCTAATTTCATATCATAATTCCATAATTATATTCCACTGGCTGTCTCACAAATCTATTATAAAGCTGTGCTACTTGTTTTTTTGAGACACCTTGTATTAACCCTGTTACAGTAAAGTGGTGCTTTCACGCAGCCACTCAATTGTTTATTATATTTATGAAAGTTCATCGGTTGCAAAAATGTTTTCAGTGGGGTGCAAGTATTAGGTTTGCAAATTTAATTCGTGATGCCTGATCACGTGATCGAAGTGATCCTATGCTTGTTAATCTTGAAGTTAAATTTTGTTTTAATCAATTACATAAACCTGTGGATATTTTAACAAATATTGAAAATTGAAAATAAAGGTAGAATCGACGGTCATAGTTCACAGCAACGGATATAACCATAGGGAAAATTGGGCCGAAAAACTATCGATAATTGCATATATTGCAATTGCAATAAAATATAAGAAATATCCCTTTTTTGATATTTTGTAATAATACTTTTAAAAGTGTAAATATTGAAATTGCTCGTCTTTTCCGCCTGCTAGTCAAGTTGATAAGAATGTGAAGAAAGGACAAGGCTTTTGTGCCGTTGCTGTCCACCGATGCGGTCGAAGAGCGAAAGTCTCTGATATGTTTGAATATTCTGCGTCTCATGTTTGAGATCTTTTTGAATTTTGTGAATAAATAGCTTTTATTTTGACATTACAATTGGGATATTTGTATAGTAAAATGTATTTTTAAAAGCTGGAATTAGATACCGTAGAAACGGATGAAGTGAATCACTTTTGACGGTTTTCTTTCATTTATAGCTATGTATTTCTAAGAATTTGCTTCTAATTAAGGATAGGCAATGTGTCATCCTTCCTTGACCTCTCAATTTAAAAAAATCGGTAAAATTTGCAATGGGCTCGGAGTAATGGCCATCAAAAGTCTGATTCGCTACACCCCACCTCTGGGGTGAAGCGAATCACACATTCAAATCATTTACTGATTCGCTTTAAAACCTCTGCAAGGTGAAATGAATCATATTATTATACTGAGGAGTCTGTTAGCATTATCATAGTTCAATATTAGCTGTCAGGGAAAAACCCAGGTAGCGGTAAATTTAGCTTAGCACTTTGTCTCAAAAATATAATTTAAATCATAAAACAAATCTTGGGTACCATTACGTAGAGGGGGGGGGTAAAAATTAGAAAAATCGTCTTTGCGTAATTAATGGACGGCCTATTTAAAAAAAAATGTTTCTGACATTGGTACTGTGTAAAGGAAAACCCCATTCTGCGCAAGCGAGCAGTGCCTCTTGCAGTCTGTCCTCTATTTCTGTTTTAATTTAACGACCAGTTGACCTCGGTATGATTTCCCAGGTCCCTTTATTACTACCCTTCTTAATTTTGAGTTAGAAATTCTGTAGGATTCCGCAGCTTTGTGAATTGCCATTCCTCCCTTTACCGCTTTAACAGCGGTAACAGCGGAAATTTTTGAGAAATATTTCTCTTTCTTCCAGGGCTACCTTTTTTTCTAAACACGCGGCATCTTTAGAACAAAAATTAAAAACGGTAAATACGTAGGGCTGAGTATTTCTTATAACAAAACCGTGATTCACTTTACCCCACGGTTTTATGAAAACCATCTTGAAAAATTACTGCGCTGTGCATATGCAATATTTTGAATATTTTTTAAAATGATCTTTTATAATATGAATGTTATGGTTATCAAAAAAAATATTGCATTGCTGCAACACTATAAGTGTATGTAACACAAGCGTTTCATTTTCTACTTTTTAAATTTAGACAAATTCTACAATTTAATAAAAAATTAATTACTTACCATTAACTACTTTCAGACACTTTAAAACATAAATAAAGCTTGCAGTGATAGCTAAACTATTGATATGTACCAACAAAAGTGTTAGAAATTTTGACCAACCTAAAAAAAACCCAAAATTCAAAATATTTTGGCTGTGATTCGCTTCACCCCACCTGATTTACTTCACCCCATTCTACGGTACTAAAAATTTGGAATTTGATTTATTGGATGCAAAATTGAATTATACAATTAAAATTTGTATTTAAATAAGAAGAATCTCATACACACAAAAAATGGATTGCTGGAGGGGTTTAAATTATACTTAGAATTATACTACCCCGTACATCACAATATATTAGATTTCCTAGGTTGAGCGGCCTAAATCCGCGCTGACCTGTCACTCTCCCATATTTCTCACCTCTCTATTGTACTTTGATAGATATAAACCAATAGGATGTGAGGTACTTAATAGTACCTCTATTAAGGCATTCAAAGCATGCTAGAATGTATGTGTGTGCTTTTATATATGTAACACGTAAATTTCATTTAATGCATATTTTTGGTATAATTCTGTATAGCTGTTAGTGGTATTTGGACAGTAGTAAAAAAAAAACATAATAAAAGCAATAGGTTTCATCTCCAGATTCTCTCTTTTAGGTAGGGTTAACGCCATCACGAGATATTTTACAATTTTTATATTAGATTTTATATGAGATGCCGTTATCGGACGCTTGCAAATCTTCCACGTGTATGCCAATAGAGGTCATGGAAAGCAGGAAATATATTTATGCGGATATTCAGTCGATCTATGGTTTATTGTATGCCAATGTGTGTCTGAAGATAGAAAATCTCTGTCGAATATTTTAGAAAACGCAGGCTAAACATTGTTAAATGTTTGCAATTCAGGGGTTATTGGCTACGGTCTAGGACATTTCGCCGTCGCCGTTTCGCCGTCGCCCATTTCGCCGTGGCCGTTTCGCCGCCGCCCATTTCGCCGTCGAATTTAATTTTATTTTAAATTAAAAAAAAAATTTTTTTACTTATAAAAAAAAACTAACATTTTGACTGCAAAAATTTATATTTTCGGGGCTATAAAAAATTAGAAATTAGAAAAGCAGAAATAAAAATTTTCTTACAAAAGTGTGACACCCTGTATATAAGCTATAGAATCAATCAATTAAATTATTGATTGGTAATGTTAAAGTTGGTAACAAAATAATAGAACAGTACAGTTATAGTATATAAAAGAAAAGCGGGAAGTAACTTATTTTGAATAATTATTTTTAAAAAATTATTTTTTTATATATAATTAAATAAAACTTTAATTGTAACTTTTGATTTTACTATATTTTTTAATTAACGACGGCGAAATGGGCGACGGCGAAACGGCCACGGCAAAAAGGGCGACGGCGAAACGGCCACGGCGAAATGGGCGACGGCGAAACGGCCACGGCGAAACGTCCCATTCCGAAGTTTTCCATCCTAATAAAACAATATACTATTATTATATAAAAGTTTTTAGTTTTTCATTCCTTTTTCTTGGTTGAGAAAACAATGTTGTACTGACCAAAATTATTATTATATACTGCCCATTTATTAATAAAATTACTGACCAAATATACAATAAATAAAGTCAAAAATAAAACAAATTTTATTATATTTTCAACGCCATATTAACGATTTCGTTTTTCTGTTTGGTGCGATGTATGGTAATATCAATTTGTATATTAATAAATGATTATCTTCACGTGAACTACCTGCAATAAGTATTTTTCTATAATAATAACTCGAAATCCAATTAATAATTAGCAGTTTTAACGTCAACTACCTACTAATTTACTTTATGTTTGAGAAAATTAATAATATATTATACAATAAATAAAAATGAGTCTTAACTAAATTAGAAGGAAGTGGTGTTTAATTTATACTAGATATAAATTTTCCTATATAACTTGAAATTAATATTTACAGTATTATGCTTCCCACTTTATAATTAAACTTTTGATAGAAAAATTCGTGATTACCAAGACTCTAAAACTGAATGAATGAAATAAACATCTATACTCTATTTAGAAATAATTGTTGTTTATAGCCTGAGTCAAGAAAGCTTAATTAGTATTCTTTGCAAATATTTAGATAATTTAAATCGATCCTCTCAACAGCAGGGGTTGCATGACTTAAAAAGTCTAAATTACAAAATGTAATTATTACAACACGATAGTAATTCTATTTCTGTTTACTAAATTATTGTTATTTTTCGTGCGTCTTTGTAATTTCAGACCTTTGAATCAAAATCCTCAAATGTGTTTGAAATTTAATCTTTCGTGAGAGTAATATTAAGTAAATTAAAATTTAATTGAATTTATTTATTTTCTTCTGCGCGTACGAATTATATGAAGTGGTCGGTTAATGTTACACTTTTAATTTTTTTTATATATTTTTAATTAAATTTGTAATTAAATAGCATAAGTTTTAAAAATATTAAAATTTTCTGCGTGGATAATTTGAAAATAAACAATTTAATTATTATAATTTTATTATTTTTAGGAATAAATTTTATTATTTATTATTGTTTTAGTAGAACAAAACGTTACTCGTTTCCTAATAAAACCTTTTATCTGCTTCTGTATATTTAATATTATTAACTTAAATGCTATATCGTCTCGCATAAGTATGGTATAATTTACATAGTTGTAACAATCTAAATAATGTGTAAAAACACATAATTTATTTTCTATGCGTCCAAAATTTTCATATAATAATTAATTTAACAAGTTCAACATTTCTATTTTCAGGCAAACTTTCTTTCTCTTTTTAAAAGTATTTTCTGTACCCGAAAGTCTAAATTTCAAAAATTGTGATTCATACTACCACTTTTAAGTAAATTCTTTTGTTTTTGTTTTAAATATTTATTATATTTTTGAAATTCCGATATTAGTAGTCAAAGAACCAAATTTGAAGAAAAATGTTCGATATTACCATTTTCAGATACATAAATGCCGTCCGTCACGAATCATGCCAAAGGCATTATCAACATACGCAGGAAAACGATCCCCCAATAACAAACTGCAAATATAAAGCCAACATTAATCCAATAATGAAAACGAGGTACGATTAAAATATTTCTGGCCAAAATTCTGAAATACCCTAAAAATCGGATACTAAAGAGAAAGGGTTTCCGCTTGAGGCATTATTATTCAGTTGAAGGTTTATTCTGAAGATTACTTTACTTTGCAATATTATACTATGCATTTAAATGGAAGTTTTGGTTATTCATTTTAATAAATATATATTGTAGGGGAGTGATTTCCCCTGATCAGGGTAATTGTAACCAACTGAAATTAAGTAAGCATTGATAAATTCAAAAATCCCACGTAAAACTTCCACCAATTTCTTAAAATAGAATCAAAGTAGTTAGCGACTTCTATGTTGATAATAAAATATTAAAATATGTCAATTCACAAAATATAAACAGTTTATACGTTGTGAACAAAAGGTGTAAAGAACAAGTTGTAAACAAAACAATCAATCATATCAACTGATTGATAAAAATTGTAAATATAAGTAATCTAGAATAAATAGAGATTAAAAAAAATAGCAATAACAATAATTATACATACACTGTGTCAAAGATCATTCGGGGTCCACTTTATTTAAGAAACTTTTAAGCAAACTCTTGAAACCGGAGTTAATGTAGTCTGTCTGTTTATTGGAGTTGTTGACCGTGGTCGAAACGTCGGCTGAGAAGTTTTAGAGTAGTTTGATTTCACCAGTCCAGATTTCCCAATACCAAAGAGTATGTATGTACATACTCTTTGCCAAAAAACTCCTCGAATGGAGGAGTTTCCTAAATTTTTTTTACTTTTTATTTGAAACTAGAGATCAAACAGAGTCTTCAGTTTTTTTTCAGATTTTTTTTAGTGCGTTAGTATAAGAAAAAAATTATTTAAATTTTAAATCGGCAGGGTTATGACGTCATAACCCATAAAAATATAGTCTTAACATAAATATATGAAATATTTATAATGAAACACTTCTTTTATTTTAATAAAACTGTCTGTGTTTTAAAATTATTATTAATTGTTTAACAAAAGAAATATTATTTCTTCTGAACAATTACAACGAAGTATGTATATATTATTCTTATTTTGAAAAAATGGTTTGGTTGCTTATATACAAAAATAGCGTTTCTTTAATTTGAAACAAATTTGTTTTACTGAAGAAATAATTTTTATGAGTGCGTGAGTACTTTTAAACAAATTAACGTATCACAGTGATGACAACTGATTATGTGTTAATGACTGCAATTTAATAATATTATTTCTTAAATGTAAATTGATATCATAATTTAATAAAATCAGTGTCTGAAAAGTGTTTGACAAAATTTTTCCAAATTCTGTAACCAAACACATCTAGTGGTTAAAATTTAGCTGTGGTACCAGTAGGTATAATTTTTACTATTATTGGAACATTTTGTAAGCAAAAATGACCCACGTCAAGCTAGCACCCCCACCTTTTCAAAACAAAAAAATTTTTATACTATAATTACGGACTAATTATAGACTAATTTTGGACAACATTCGCATGCATAAACTGCATTCCTCGCAAGATAAAATATTCTTTTATGGAAAAGGAATATAAACTGAAAAGGTTGGTTCATTTTGAATCACCAGTGGCAGATGATTTGACTGGCGTGGGCCACTATTATGCACTTTGTTTGCGAAACCAGCAAGTTTGGGTGCAATTAGATGATTGCCATGATGCTCAAAACAGCATTGTCAGAAAAAAAAACAAATTTGTCCTGCCTTGGTGTTATATTCAGAATAAGTAGTTATTTTGTTTCAATAAATGCATCCATTATAATTATATCGTTAGTAAAGGGTGTCCCAAAATTTACGCAAGATTTGAATTTGCTACCATTTGTGAGGTAAAGTGTTCTTAACCAAAACAAAAAGACAATTTGACAGCTAATAGTTTAGGGTTACTAAAAATTACTAGAAAGAACAACGTGTTTTCATTGTTGAACAATATTTTAATACTTCAAGAGACATTTCCTGGTCGTGTACTTTTTCGTTTTGGTGATCAGAATTGGCTCCTTAGATCATGTGATCTATCCCCACTGGATTTTTTTCTATGGGGTTTTATGAAGTCACAGGTCTATGCCAACAAAGCCTCTAACCACCCGTGCATTGAAGGAAGAGATTCAACGCTGTATTAATAAAATTTAGCCACATTTATGCGGAATAGTGATGGAAAATTTAAAAAAAAGAGTTCGTATTGTCAGCAAAGTCGGTGAGGCTATATGTCCGATGTGTTATTTCATACGGAACACTAGACTATGTACAATATGATCCAATAAAGAAATTAAAATTTATTTAAGAGAAACTCTGTTTTGGGACACTCTATATTTGAATTGTTGTTAAATATTTTAAAAAATTTTGCCCCACCAAAGGTTTAGCTTTTTTCACAAAACCGTTGGTGTCCAAAATTCGCGAATGTTGTCCAAAATGAGTCCATAATTATGGTTTACTTAATTTAAAAAAAAGTCATTTTTTCGAGGTGGGGGTGCTAGCTTGACGTCAACTCAGCACCCCCACCAAAGATTTATGTTTCTACGCAAAACCGTTGGTGTCCAAAATTCGCGAATGTTGTCCAAAATTGGTCCATAATTATAGTATCAAAATATTTTTGTTTTGAAAAGGCGGGGGTGCTAGCTTGATGTGGGTACAAAAATGCACACAGATAGAAAGTCTAATTGGTGAAGCTCAAACAACTGAGATAAAGAAATCAATTAACCAAGTGAAAAGACAAATAATGCCAAATAATGCTAATACCTTGAACAAAGTATGAATGACCTCGCCATGAACATACCATGTGAGGTATGGGACTCAGCAAGAGTGAGTTGAAATGGAAGAGCCACTACGAGAACATGTTTACAGAAAAACAAATGGAATTCCTATATAACACAATACTGCAAAATCAAAACGGTAATGTAAATGAAGAGATAAATATAATATTGAATGACATTAAACGCAATTTAAAAAATATGAAAAATGGAAGCTGTTAAAGACTGGTGGAAATTTCTTGATGCAAGGCGATGGGGCCCCACCGATTAGAGGGCCCCGGACCTCACATCCACTCACTATAAAAAAAATACCCAAATAAACCCGAAGATGAAAAATAAAATTACGAACTTTGGTTTCAGTTTGTATTACTAAATTCATTATACATACAAAGCAACAGTGTCATCAATCACAAAAAATGTTCGCTTTAGTTTCATGAAGATATGTGATATTTATATAGGGGCCCCCTTCGATATTTTGCTGTCGGGCCCAAAAATCTTAGCTACGCCACTGTGATAAATTGGGGATAATTGGATGATATCATTGTTGGAGAAAAACGATAGAAGAAATCCAAAGTGTTATAAAGAACTGAATATTACTGGTACCTTTAGTCGACTGTTGGGAAAGATTAGTTATACAAGAAAAATATAGACTAAACATTGGCAATAAAATAGGGGAAGACCGAAGTGTTTTATCCCTGATAGATCTTGTATTGATAACCTGTTCACACTTCAACAGATATTGGAGAAACTGATAGTAAAGCACTCTTGGTTCACTTGGCTTTTATTGGCCTTGAGAAAGCGTATGATTCGGCACTCAGACTCGAGCTTTGAGAAGTCTTGCATGAGGTGGGCACCAATAGGCGGTTGAACAAAATAATATATACAAAATGTAACATACATAGTATATGTAAAGAATGGCAACGCAATATCAGAACCATTTACAACATCTCAAGGACATCGATAACTGTGCAGCTTATCCCCACTACTATTTAATGTATATGTAGCAATCTTATTAAAGAGATGGAACAGAAATTTCAAGCGGGAGAAATTTTCTATTAACGATAGCACATATTTTACTCTAAGTTTTGAGGAATATCAAGTGATAATAGCACCGGATGCCTATGACACGAAAAAGATGCTATACGAAGAATACCAAAAGTGGGACTTACAGATCAATATGACTGACACCGAGTTTTTGGTGGTTAGTAATTCAGACACAAACTTTGAGGTGCTGGTCAATGATGACGTAATGGTCAGGCAAGTATCCCAAATAATATTTTTCCCTGGCAATTACCTTGCCATACCCAAACAGTCCTAATCCAGATGTATTTCTCTAGACCCCCCTCCCATTTCGAATTTTGGATCCAAAATAGTTTGTACCTCTTTTAAATCTGTTTGTACCTTCCTTATTTTCGTTTGTACCCATTTTCTTTTTCAGATATTTTATAATATCTAGAATGGGCATTTTGCCAGTCCCACTCCTATTTCGAATTTTGGATCCAAAATAGTTTTAATCGTTTGGATCGAAATAAAAGAAAATCGATGGTCTAAACAAGTTTATCAATGGATAACGCCCGGAAAGAAGAAACGAAGAAGACCAAGAAGATCATGAAACCATGGAATCCGTCAATCAATGTCAGATAGAAACCTGAACGAAGAACAAACACGAAACACACGAAGGAATGGCGGGGGGTAACGGAAAAACAGTTTTTAGCTGTACAGTGAGATACAATATGTCTTTTCAATTATTGCAAATTTACTAACCCGAAATGTATACATTTTTTGTATCTTATTATTAATTATTCGTTTATTTGAAAATATATTTTCAAGGCAGGCGACATGTTGAGAATTAAGCAATTGTTTCATTGTTTGCATATTATGTGACTAATATGTTAATAATTATAATTTTTTATTTGTTTGTGTGTGGTGTGTTGCCGCCAAATACATTAGTATTTTAATGGTGCTTTCTTACCCTTTTCCATCGTTTTGGCTTTGGCTAGAAGGGTAGTTTGTACCACCGACCAGAGTTAACTCTGAAAATTGTTGGCGAGCGGTCGGCTTAGCGACCACATAAATAAAATGTTATAAACACCATTTAAGGATGCTTTTATTCAGTGATTAAAAGTAAAATAAATAATTCATACAGTCCACTAAGTAAGAATACATTCCTATTTACACTTTTTCTAAAATATATATTGGTAGGTATTAAGGTACATAGATACCTGATTTTAAATGAATTCTTTTTTAAATATACCGGTCCATCGTAAAATGTTTCTAAATATAAAATTTCTATGCTAATAAAAGCCTTATTGTTTGGATTAATATTACTCAATACATTATTTAGATCAACAGCTGATTTTACATTAATATGGTGTTTGTTAAATTTTAATATGCGCATGCGCAGAAGAGAAATAAATTTTAATTAATTTATTGCAAAGAAATTAATATATCCTAACGATAAAAATATGCGACCAATCCTCGGCAGGCGATTTCCTGTCGATTTCCATTTATTTACATCAAACAAGTGTAAAGTGAGGCTGACTTACCAAACAAATTTTTCTAAAATCTAATAATATTTTGAAAAAGATTTTTAGTTCGTTGCAAATTTTTCACCTTTTGTAGGCAAAAGACCTTTTTTTTATCCCTATTACCTGGATTATATACAGTAGAATCCGCTCAATGTGATCACTTTGGGCCAAGGACATTTTGATAACATTAACCGACTGATAACAATAAGCAAATTTTAGAAAAAAACGTATTTTAGAAACAAAAAATTAAAGAATCTTAATATGATTTTCGATAATTTCCACCTTCTGTTTTAGGAAGAGATCTTTCGCTTCATCGTCAACATCGTAAGAAAAGTAAGAATAAACAAAACTTATAAATTAAAATTCATAAAGCAAAGTCCTCTTTTAGCAAAATAAAAATAGAAACACCCCATGAAACGGGAAAATTCATTAGTTTTTGTATAGTAATTAAAATGAGTGACGTGTTTTGTAAAAATGTATAAAATTTTAATGACAAATCAGAAAAAGATACTTAGAAAAAGAGATTATTGTGTTGGTAATTCCTTGAAAGTGATAATAATAAGCGGCTTTTTGATCACATTATCCGGTAGTTTTTGTATGTAAACTAATTAAAGCGGCCGGTTCGCAGTTAAAATGATCGCAATAACCGATTGATAACGTTATCCGTGATCACATTAAGCGGATTCTACTGTACTATTACTGCTTACTTCCTGACCTGTTATCGATGAAAATATTTTATACTTTCAAATTGGAGTTGTGTTAATTTTAAAATTTATGCTTAAATTTTATCAATGTAACATGACTTTACACTTCTTCAGCACTACTTCGACACATTTTCAACGTATGCCCAATTCTTTTACACTTCAACCATTGTCATCTTGTGTTTGCTGATTAATCTTGCTTGTTAATATCTTTATACGCATTGAACGTCAACTAGAGCTTGTACTTATTAAACAATTTATGGGCACGTGCCATTATAATACAAAATTTATATTCAGTTTATGCATATGTGTATTTACATAGCATAATATCATAATTTTTGAAATATTGTTTCAGTACATCCAAGCTGAAGTTTTAAGATAATCGTGGTCATCCTATACATACAACGCATATGAAAACCTATTAACATACTGAATTTTAAATTTACATTGACTTGTAAACTAAAGATAACGTTTCATTCGATTAAAAAAATATTGAATAGTTTTTAATTGTATTGTAATGATTATGATACTTTTACCTCTATTTATACGTATAGGAAATTCCATATTGTTAATTTATAACCTATAGGTATTTTAAATACTCAATTGACAAATTCTAATATGCTACTATATAATTACGAAGAAATGAAAAAGTACATTAGTGAAAAAATTAGCATTACTTTTGTTTTAAATTAGTATACTTTGTATTGTATTTACAAGTAAAACATAACAATTTAATTTACGCATTATCTAGAAATAATAAAAAACCATTGCAAAACTATAATATATGTATGCACATTCTTTATAAATTAAAAATAAAATATTATTATAATATTATAGAATATAATAAAAAAATTTTTATAAGTGAATAGTACATTATGTATTTTACATAATATAGGATATCTCAAATTATGACGTAATATTCTATAAGTTCTATAATGCGCGATACAATAATATTGTCTTGTATTTTATATCATTGCAAACATACGAAAAATAATTAAAAAATATTGCGTTTTTGTTTTTTGTTATTAACATGTGATAATATTTATAAAAATTTAAACTTTCTAAAATAATATTGATATTATTATATATTTTATTTTATTTATCAAAAGAAAAGTAAATTATTTACATACTATTTAATACAAAAATACAAAAAAAAACTATGTAATGCATATCATAGCACACTGTAGGGTTAAGGTTGAATAGTGCATCATAAAATTAACCCATAATTTTTTAATACATTTCTTCTTTATGTATTCAATTTAGATGAATTAGAAGCAATAAAATTGCCAATAAGGCAAATTCAAAAATTTTGTTTTATATCTATAACATTCATACTACGAAGTAAACTTTTATTCAATAACTTCAAAATTTGTATATATGGCTAAATAAAAAATTCAGTTCGATACATTATATAATAACTTAAAATTTGAAACAAAAACTGAGCAAGCTTTAAACATTTACCAAATCTAAAACTTCATCATTTTGCAACAATTATTTTTGATTTAAAAAATATTTTAAAATACTATTTATAATATTATATTGAGTATTGAAAATATAAAATTAAATTAAAATACCGACCATAATTTTAATTTATTTAGAAATAATATTATAAAAATATCACTTGATAGTTTTACAGTATATTATATTTTAAAATTTCAATATATTATAAATTTTGAAATTGGTTTAATTAATCAATATAGTATGACGTAGTACCTAAAGGTTAATACTCAAAATTTTAATTATCTGCATAATTCACAAAGACAGGAAAAGAACCATCATACCTACATAAAATGAATAAATAATTTTTCCAAGTATTTTACTGAGTGGATATTCTTCAATTAAATAGTTAAAGCTGGTCCTTATTTCCACAAATTACTATAATAATGATAGTAAATAACATACTTTGTAATTAAACCTAATGGGGGCGACAATTAAGTATGTAAACAAATAATTTATTATCAATTTATCCTCGAGTCACTCTTGTCATAGGTAAATGGATTTTGTAATAAAACAGTAGTAGTTTACCAAGATAAACCCCATATGCGTATGTCAAATATTGAGTTACATTAATTATACTATCAGTTACTAAAAGTTTAAATCTTGTCATTTTGACAAATTTATGTTCACTTGAACATGATTTTTTCATTAATAAAATTTATAAAATTTTACCATATCAGAGAAAAACAACTTTTTTTTAACTAAGATGTATATATCTCCTTAACAAACACACAGGCGTAACTTGACTATTTAGAGGGCAATATACTGGATTTGCACACCCTTCCACTTACATTAAAAATATTGTCAAAATTTGAATAATTTGCTACAAAAAGCACAGTTTTTGGACGATGCTCCAAAAAAAGTACCCCTTGTTAGTACGCCATCTAATCATATCATGTAATTATGTTATTTTAATGTATATTAATTATTATTTACATGTCATTTAGAAACTAGCAGGAGTGGATATTTATTGCTTTCAAAAAATTAGATGTTATGAGACATAGTTTCTAATGTAACAAAATAAAATTCAAGGCTGTCTCAACTAGCAAACAAACTGCATCTGACTGAATCCATTTCAAATACCTTATTTTTACCTTAAAGAGAGTTCTGTCGTCCGATAGCGCCGTTATTCCAAATGTTCCAAAGATTTCCAAATAAATAATGTTATTCTCAAAAATGCATTGCGTAACATAAGAAAAATCACCACTTCGCTTCGGTAATTTTATTTGAAATATTTTTTTATCGAACATGGATTTTAAAAATTTAAATATACTAAAAGCTAAAAAAAAAGAAAACGAAAATATTGCAATTTTTGAAAAAAAAATTTTATTAATTAATTTAAAAAAAAATAATAATTAATTTTTTTTTCAAAAAACACAATTTTTCTAAATATTTAATATTTATGTATATAGTACTTACCTTATATGCCCCTACATAAAGTAGACACTATAACTCTTAGAAAATTTAGGATTCTAAATAAATATCGTTATATTCATTTTACATGGGATTTATTTTGGTGATTATTTCTTCATTCTAATATACACCAATCAGAATGCAAAACATCTATGCAACCAATTTATTATAGTAAATATCGTAAATAAATATAGTAAATAAATATGCTATTTATTCGTGAAATAATCATGCCGAATATCCCTCGTGCTTAAAAATAGCCTAACTAAATGTTTACGTTTTTAGAAACAAAGTTTTACTCTAAAGAAATATTTCTCGTAAATTTTTCACCTAAAATCGTTACGTGACAAATTTACTCGATATATTGCTTAGCAAAACTTTGTTTGAAAAATGTCAAAATTTAATCGGCTATTTTTGTGCACTTGGGATGTTACTGTTGAAAATATTATTATATTTTTATAATAGTATAAAAATTGATTTATTTATTATTAAGTGGGTATTATTTATTTTTACATTAGGTCTTTTATGTTCATAGAATTTTTATGCAGGAAATGCGTAATATTTAGTTAAGAAGTATAACAATTCGGAGACTATAAGATTTACATACATAATATTATGTAATACATACCTTAAATACAATTTGAAGGACAAATTATAAAAGTGTATAATGGTAATAAATATACAGCGTGTTCCAATAAAAAAAATTGATTTTGCTCATTTCAAAGTTTGTTTCTTTTTATATATTTACCTTATATAATTAGCACTGCACATTTTTATTTTGCAGTTTATTAGACCGGAAAATTTGTATAAAAAACAAATTCTAGCAGATCCTATCCTCCAATGAGCGATTAAGATATTCGGCCTTCTGTCTCATGGCGTAAGGATTGTATAAGTTTCATTATTCAGGACACTATTGAGAAAATCATCAAGTTATTCATAATCAAAGAGCGGTTCTGACAGGAACACACTAGTACACGCCAACTTTGTTCAAGACCATCTAACGTCAATTTTTGGTGTTTTGAAAAATTCCAGTTTAACTAAAGAAAATACATTTTGCGTCTTAAATTGTGAATGGTATGATACTTTCATGTGGAAGATATCACTCTAATTTCGGTTGACGATACATTTTTCTCTAATTCAGACAAGGACTAGAGATTTAATGAAAGTGTATGATCTATGATGACCTGCCTTGCCAGACAGGATACATCTGTAGGTGGCTTGCCATTGCCTTCTGAACTCAAGAAGAACACGACTTCAATAATGCTATTATTTCAATTTCCCTATTTCAGTCAAATAATGAAGTGTATAAGAATAAGTGATAATTTTATCATAATCGGGAAATGCCCATTGTAACTTCATTTGGATGTTCTTGAATATTTGGGGTTGGAGTTTCCCTTCGGAGAGTTTCGGCATTATGGTTTTTGAGTAGGTTGCTTTTCCATCTTTTCAACTCGAGTTGTTCATTTTGGTTTGTTTATTTTTAAATGTTCAATGCATTTAAAATTGTTTCATATTATGAAATTTTGCAGTCGTAGAAAAAATTAAGTAACATTTTTAGTTTTTATTTTGGGCTTTCATTTATTCTATGCGGCATTGTAAATAGGCTCACGACTCTCGCACACCAGCACAGCTGTTGTAACTGCAAAAGCTAGAATTTGAAATACCAAGAAATAAATGAATATATAAAGATGACTGAAAAGATCATACCATAGGTAAATATATTTTATAAAATACAAAATATTTACTCTCTTTTTAACTAAAATATTTATAAGTTATGTAATATGGTGGAATCGTAAGCAATTATATATTTCTAGTACATTTTTTTTGTGATAACTTAAAGTCATTTTAGTTCTAAAATCTATGTGTGCATTTTTTGAGCTTTCTAAATTATTTTTATTATCAAGTTACACTACCTAAACCAGGTATACAAATCGAATTTCAAAATATTGACATGGTTATCTTATTTTTTTTATTTAATTTTTACAAATTTCATAGAAAGTAATAAATTAAATATAAGTAAATTATTATGTTGTAAATTATAAAAGTTTTATCGTTTCCTATAAATTTAGTTTAAAATGATCATACTATTTGTGGTTTGGGTTGAATGAAATTGACGGAAACGCTTTAAGGTCACAATATTATGAAAGTCCAGAAAATTAACGATTTAATTTTGCTTACACATAAATCTTAAACTTTGTACTTCTTAAATAATTATTCGTTTAGATTATAGAACAACATAAAAAAAATTTACATTACAACATGATGATGATAAGAATGATGCTTCTTCTTCAAAATATTGAGCAGTTATTAACATATATTATAAATATGAAATAGTAGTTAAAAAATAGGGGAAATTGTATACTCGGGGTTGTGAACAACTAACTATTGTCTCACTGTTTTTTGCTGTCTTCTGTGAGAGTGTTATAGTATCTGTCTGGAGACATAGGGAACTTACTGCGAACATTAGTGCATACACTTTAATAGCAGAAAAATAATATAATTATGCAATTTCTTAATGCGGCTTATGAACTTTTACGGTAGGGCCAAAACGGCAGAAATCGTCACGCATTTTATACCCAGTCGCCGCCATATTGGTTTATTGTTTTGTTTATATCTGTGAAAAATCGTAAGCATTATTTGATTTTGCACTTTTGCCAGTCAAATCATTTGCTTTTTTAAAAAATTTATTAAAAAAAATTTGACCGACTTGAGGTTCGAACCAACTATTGCCAAACGTAGAAATTATGATTTAATACATTTTGCCATAGAGGGTTACTCTAATGACATTGTTAAAATTTGTCATATCTGTTACGATTTGAGATTTAAGCAATATTTTTTATATTATTTGATATAATAGATAATTTTATGTTTTCCGATAAAAAAAGTATACACACCTCTCTTCGAAATATGATCGAAAAAATGATTTTAAATTATGAAAGTAATATAGCGTAAGAACTCTCCGTAAATCAAAATCCTCTAATTCGAAGTCGGGTTAAATCCAATGTTAGGCATTTGATGTAATTTTTATATAATTTTCCTCTTTATGAATAGAATTTTATTTTAATAAATGTGGTTTAGCGTATCTTGAAGTGTAAACACTTCTCTAACAAACTTCTCTAACAAACTTCAAACTTCTCTAACAAATCCCATATTATTTGAATTTTTAAAATTCAGAAAAAAATTACTTAGATGTACCTATAAGTTAGGAACCGTTCTTTTATTAAAAATATTTTAAAAAAACATCACTGTTTTTCGGCAGAAAGGTTATAAAATATAATGTTTTATTAAAAAATATTTTAGTTAAAAAGGTATATTTTAAAGAAATAATAAATACTTATAATGCGACATAATATTGACCCTAATAAAAACCACCGCTTTATCAAATACGTGACAATCGAGGGGTGAACCGCGATTCAAAATTACGTACCTACTTATAAT
Source organism: Cantharis rufa (assembly GCA_947369205.1). Taxonomy (NCBI): domain Eukaryota; kingdom Metazoa; phylum Arthropoda; class Insecta; order Coleoptera; family Cantharidae; genus Cantharis; species Cantharis rufa. The sequence goes on along the minus strand of OX376309.1, from coordinate 12,770,285 downwards.
AATTTTATTTTTCAGTGATTCTATTTCCAGTTGCGGTTCTTCTTCTTGAAAACTGGTAATGCAATTAAAGAAATTAATAATGACAATTTTCAATGATTGAATATAGAAATACTCGATTGATGTGCAACTCGAATAGTGTGTAACTTGATTGGTATCCACATCGATTGGTGTCCACCTCGATGACATATTGGTTGGTTAGTTACAATATTTTTTAAGATTGTTAGAAAAAGGGACCAATAAGAGAATGATTACAGAAGAAGAGAGAATTTCGAATAATTAGATAAAAAAAAAGAAGAAAAATTAACGAATTTCCACAACCCTTTGACTTTTTTCAAAGAGTAAAGTTTTTCCTCTAAGCTCTCCAATTAAGTAATTGAGCAAAATTTGAAAATAAAAACTTTACACAGACTAACTTCATTCACAATTTAATCTCCCGGTATAACAAAAATGTTATTGTTTTAAGTATTTTAATTTAGAACATTATTATAAATTAGAACAAGAGTAATTAAAAAAGTAGTAATGATATCAAGTAATAATCGTTAATGACTTAACTTACTTAGATAATAAATATTTTCGTAATTATACCTATACATAATATATAGTTGTAACATCTGTTATCCTTCATCTATGTTTTGATTAATGTGGATTTTATTTAAATATTTTGTTATTTGAGATTGATTGATTACCTAAATATTGTGTATTTGTTTCGGTTGTAATGCATTTCATTCACATTAAACCCTTTACGCACGTTTTAGTTTGAACCAATTTATTTAACTAAAAATATATCTAATAATGCAACTTTTAACCCAGTTTCAATCTAGATTTTAAGATAATATGCTGTGCTCGACAGGCAGGGAAAATCAGCAACTAAAAATGATATAATAATCGGAAATTAAGTCAATATTAGTTAATCCTAATTTATATTTTCACCTGGTTTCTGTATCTTCCCAACTTTAAATTGTGCTCTTGTGCTAGCCCTGTTATGCCAAGTGTGCACACTTTTTATATTTAGAAATTAATATTATAAATAAAATAAAGCAACTAAACCATATCAATATTTTAGAAAACCCAAAAAATACAAACACACTGTTTAGAACTAAAATGTTTTTATTACTGCTAGTTCATCACCTGATAATGCCATAGTATGGTAAAAACGTTTGTGATATTTTATACTTACAGTGTATTTTATTTGTGATAACTTAAAAACAATGTTGTTCTAAAAAGTGTGTGTGCAATCGATTAAAACAACTGAAGATAAAGACAAGATGACGTCGATCATCACCACCATATAAAAATTAAATTTTAATTTATCACTTTATGCGAAATACGACTGTTTAGTGATTTTTATTTTTATAAGTTTGTTTATGTCCAACCTCTTTTACACTATTGTATGTTTGATTATTATCTATGGGGAATTTTAAAATGTGTGAGTAATTCAAATTAGTAAAGGATTTTAAGGAAAAAATCAGTTTTGGTGTTTTTGCCAGCAAATTACTAAATTTTTATTTTATTTATTTTATTTTTTTAAATTTAAATTGACTAAAAAAAAAGTTAGAAAAACTAACAAAATTCAGATCTTTTTGGATTCATTGGACTTAGGAATACATTTTTGGTATTTATTTATACAAATTTTTAAATTTGAGTAAATTTTAGAAAAGTTGAGTAATTTTGGTAAAATTAATGAGAAATATTCTACTGAAGTATTGGCAACACTATTTTTGATGATAATTCAATGTTGCACAAAGGGGTAACATATACACTTATGTAGCGGGCAAAGTGACGCGAATTTCTTGATTTGTTTTCGACAGGATAATAAATTTTTAATGTAAAATTGTAAACAACATTGATTATGTAACATGATCATGTACTTGTAAAATTTTTTTATTGAAAAATATTTAAAAAATGCAGAACTACAGCTATATTCCAAGAGACATTTTTTTGAGCATCAGTTGCGGTGGCCATCATAACTCAGAAACGGTTCATCGGAAATCGAAATGTGAAAAGATTTTATTAGTATATTGCATTGGCTTAGGCCTAAACGAAGGATTTAAAAAAATTTTGATTTTTAAAAAAATTTTGATTTTTAAAAAAATTTTGATTTTTAAAAAAATTTTGATTTTTAAAAAAATCGCAACAATTTTAACAAAAAGTTCATTTTTTGAGAAGCTAAATTTTCGGTTTTTTTGCTATAAAACTTTTTTTTTTTTTAACAAAATATAAAATCCTTTGTTCAGGCCTAGCCATTATCATAATATAAATAAGTGGTATAAATTTGATACGGATCGGATTAATAGTTTTTTTAGCAATTGTGGCCACCACAAAGCTGATTTTCAAAAAACAGGATTCTGAGTGCTTGTTTACAATGTACATAAGACATAAGAAATACATAAAACGTAAGAATTATAAATTCAAATAAGGCCTTAATCGAATATTGAATAATATTTGAGTTGTTTTGTTATATGAAGAAAAACATTCCACATAATGTAGTTTAAGATTTTAATGTTATTCGGTACTCTATTAAACCTTTTTATATTTGTAAGTCTTATGTCTTACGTACATTGTGAACAAGCACTGAGATAATCGCGTTAAAGACAAACAAAGACGCTTGTTTAAAGCCAATCGGCTCTGCTTGAAATATCTATAACTTCGAATCTAGTGCTCCGATCTTTAAGAAATTTGGTGACAATGTTCTGGAGACATTGTACCTTAAGAATATCTAATATAAAATTTTTGATTTTTCCGACCATCCCAACTATATAAAACCCCTTAACACTACTTCTGACATTGCCAATGCTCCAGGGCCGGATCTAGAGGGGGGCAAAAAGGGTCGCTTGCCCTTTCTTGCATCCTAGGGGGGCGGTAATAAAGGAAAAATCTAAGACCAAAATTTTAACCATAAAACAAATTTTTAATGTTATTAATTTTGAAAAACCGTGTGTTTTAAGTTTTTGAACGTTTTTATTATATTTTAATAAGATGATTATTCTATACAACACAACTAAACAACAATAAGCGACAATCAAATATGAAATCTAAAGACATTGCAGATTGCAGAAAAGCTACACAGCATAGAACCCGCCTGGCGACTTTATCATTTGTTTTGATTTTCAGTAGGTACCTAATTTTAACTTAATAACTTAACCCTTTTATTTATACTGGCTTACGGCTCGCCTCTACCTACTAAACGGATAAGAATGTTTATGATACGCAATACGCCGAGTGCAATATACTAAAGATTCAAGTCATCTAGCAAGCACCGCTTTTCTTTGTATCTAATTTAAAACAGTTTCCGGTATACGCGTTTGACGCGACGGCGACGCTGATATTATAGTATACATGTATGAGGGGCTTAAAGCCATAGTGGTGTAAGTCATTTTCTACTCTTGGTAGTCATACCAAGGGAAAGTATTCTGAATTTGTTTTTTTCAGAAGAAGACTGAGGCCTATAACAAATGTTTGATTCGACTTTCCATGTAATAATTTCATTCGAGAATTTATTTTAGAGTTTCTAATAAATCCTTTTGTTTCTCAAATTAAGGTTAATGTGTCTTACACCACTATGGCTTTCCCCCTCATATTATATTAGTGATTTGTCTTGCGGCTTTTTCATTAATTTTTGTGTGTGCTAGTGTTGTTGCTTAGGGACCATCCATAAATTACGTCACACAAATTTAAAAAGATTTTAACCCCCCTCCGCTTGTCACAGGTGGTACCATTTTAAAAAACCCCTTTCCCTTGGTGCGACGTCACATATTTTTCAATTTTGTAAAATTAAAAATAAATAAAATAGAACAACAGTTTCAAATTTTATTTTATTTCCATTTCATAATAGGAACTGATGACTGTAGTGATACTAATAATATGTGATACAATATAAAAATGCATACGAGGATTTTTGCGAACATTGTAACTTATTTGTTATAATTTATTAATTAGCTGTACGGCAACTTGCAGATATAGATAAAATATTATTTTTCAGTGTTTTAACAACTAATACTTAAATGATAAAGGATAACAAATTCTCGCAACTTGCAGTTTAAATTTAAAAATTAAAACAATTAAGAAGAGCGATAGACACATACTGCTTTTTCAACTATCATGCCATCACAACATGTGTTTCTGACTCAATAGTCGTCATCAGTATCGCATAGAACTTGTTGAAAAACACTAAATTGTGTGCACTAAACCGGCTACTAATCGAAGAACATGTTGGACTATTATACACTAACACGCATAAGACCTTGCCAATGTGTTTAATTGTGTTTTATTTAAAAAACTTAAATGTTTAAAATATTGAAATTAATTTAATTAATTTACTGCTTTGTCGTAATTAAAATAATTAAATTGATGTCAAATTTAAGATGCGATTTTTAATATAATAATGTATTGTCATGATTTTTATTAGTGAGAGAATTATTCAAGATTAGCCGTAAAATTTATTTGAAGTGTGAGCGCGGCATGGACATCTGCGAGGCAGAAAAATAAAATCGAAGAGTCCATTTTTAAAAGTAAACAATAATTTTAAAATTGAAAAGATCATAGCAGGATATACGTATTTATAAAAACCAATTGGGGGGCGGCAATTTAATTATTTGCCCCCCATCGAAAACTTCCTAGATCCGGCCCTGCAATGCTCATGACGTGTATTGTTTCTAGATTTATTTATTAGATGTTATTCCTGAACGTATATTCCTGAAAGTATATTCAATCAAAAGTCGAAATTTTGGTATTAAAATGTTTCTTATGCCCTGATAAGATTCTCATAAATTTAGTTGGATGTTCGTCTGTGTGTGTGTGTGTGGTTGGGGTACGAAAGGTAATAGTATCAATCTTACAGGTTGAAGCGGCCAAGTATATGTCTTGAAATTCGACATAACCATGCATCTTAACTAAACTTAGAAATCTGTTGAAAATTGCGGACAGGATAAGCATAATAAAAAAGTTTAAGTGTCAATTACTTTTAAACCACAATATTTCGACACTGTTTTTTACGTAATACTCATCAACTATTATTTATTTTTCCATACATATAATGGGAATTTAGCGGATAAACGTATTTTAGGTTTCTATAGGAAGTATAGCAAGAAGATTTATATTCTGGTTCCGTATCCGTCTGTCCGCATGTTTCGAATTCTTATTCCTTAAGTTGATGATAATTCTTAAAGTTCCTTCTTTAGATAAAACTTGTAATTTAGCAACAAAAAATCATATTTGTTCGATTTATTTATAATGAAATTATTATAAAAAAAAACATAAGAACGTTATAATTAATATTGATTTGTATTTGGTTTAAATAACGATTTTGTCGTTTATACTGATTGAGTCGGATAAGTCGATAAGTAGGATAAGAAGATAATTGGATTAAACAAATAACGAATAAACTGCTTAAATGCTGTGACAATAATATATCAATTATACTTTTTAAAAAACTTAAAACATCTGAAAATAGCAAAATACATTGTTAAAAGCTTACGTTTTAAAAGAGATTCTAATTAATATTCTTTTTATAATATATAATAGTAGAATTAATTTACCAACCTACAAAATATAATTATCCAATTATGCCTTAAACGGATATTTCAATGCAGGTTTTATTTGGAATTCTTCTGTATCTACATTATAATATGTATTTTTAAAATTTAACCGCACCCTCCGCTCCGGTCTCATTGGTTCCGGATGATCCGAGCCGTTTTGACAAACTCACTAAAAATATTTGCCTAGACTGGTTCTACTCGGCAATGTGTGCTACTAAGAAGGGGTAGATTTCCGACCAATTTTATGGTAGATCCACACTATAGCAGAAACTGCACGCTATAGAGGCACCTAAATTTCTTTATTTTTCGGGCAATATTGGAATTTTATTCCAATTGGAATTGGAATAAAATTTTGGGGCAATATTGGAAAAACAATATTGAACCAATATTGGATGAAGAACCTATAAGGATAAATCTATCAACTCTCTCGGACTGGACAGACGATCCAAGAAGTAGATTTTGCTTACCAAGTTTTTTGAGCATGCGTGAGTGAGCTGATTGTCGTGTCTCCGTAGCAGCGCTGTGTAATTGTAAAAATAGGCATAATTAAATTATTTTTATTGCAATTTGTGTATCACTTCGAGTCATAGAGGTTCTTCTGTAGCGAATTAGAATAGAATCAAGAAGGGACCAGCGCACGGTGGAGTATTCAACCTAAAAATCCGGACAAAAATGTAAAATAAAAATTTTAACGAAAGACACCCATATATCATTTTTTGCACACCTCATAAATCAAGCTAACTTAAACCGGCTTCAAAAAAGGCTTGGGAACCGCGCTGGAGGCGCATAGATAGTTGAAATCTAGTTGATGTTAAATGCACACGTCTTTATTCTCGATACACCTTCAATTACAATAACTGTGCAGTTTGTGTTTTGAGCTGTTGGTAGTGATTTTTGAAAAATATTTCAATGGATGCTGAAGATCAAGGTATGTACTTAATTTTGATATCACAATATGTTTGTTTTTCTTGATATTTAGTATATTTTTGAGATGAAAATGGCTTATACTAAAATATTATTATTTTTGATTAAATAATTTAGAAAAAAGGTGTTTTTGTACTACTTCCGGGCATGATCGGGCTAAGATTTTTTTTTTATAGTTAACTGTACACCTTATTAATGCTAACCAATCAAAAATATCTCACCCATCTACCCACCTTTTAAAAAAAAGGCAGTTTATATTTTATTGGTATTTTATCATAATTTAACACATTTACTTTATAGGCTGTTTTTTATTTTAGGTTCCGACCCAAATTACTTCCAAATGTCTAGAAGATCATTGTACATGATTTTCAAGAACAGCAATAAACGAAAACTGGATGAAAAACTATTAAAAATGGATTTTATTTCTTTTTTATTTTGATTTCATCCCTTCGAAAATAACCACAATACATCGATAATAATTTTTTTATTATTTTTCCTTAAGTTTGTAAGTCAAATTCTCGACATATAAAAAATTTCAAAAGTTTATTCTGTTATTTTGATTTGCACCCCCCAGAAAACCACCCTATTTATCAATGTAATTTTTTTTATTATTTTTCCACGAATTCTTAGGTCAAATTCTCAACATATCGAAAGTTTTATAACTTTATTCTGTTATTTTGCTTTGCACCCCCAGAAAACCACCCTATTTATCAATATATTTTTTTTTGATTAATTTTTCTAAAATTCCAAGCATATTTTGAACTCATTTGGTGTGTTTCAGAGTTTTGTCCCGTTTTTAGTGTCAAATACCCCACTGTGCAGCGCATTTATAGACAAAATTGTAGAAACCATAGTTTTCGTGAGTAGATAACCATTGTTGTATTCGTAAATATGGCAGATGTTGGACGTGATATGATGAAATTGGATTTGTTGAGTGAAAGTTTTAATGGAATTATGAATGGTTTTGAAGAAAAATTGGCAAGTGCGATATCTGCATCTGGAGAGGACAGTAGCACAGTCAAAGGCTTAAAACAAGAGTTTTTGCAATTTAGAAAAGATTTCCTTATTTATTTAAAATATATTAAAAAGCAACTATCTGAACTGGCTTCAAGAACTGATGAATTGGAACTTGGAATTGGAAATTGTGTTGTGGTATTCGTGAGTCGAATGATGATGATACTGAGAAGCTTGTGGTTGATATTATTAAGAAGTTAAATATAACTGAGTGGAATATCAAGCCGTTTTGTGATATAGACAGATGTCATCGTATAGGTAAAAGTAGTGGCATTGTTGACAAGCCAAAACCAATTATAGTCAAATTTACATCGTACAAATATAAGAATCTTATATGGAAGAACAAAAAACTTCTTAAAGGGACTGGATGTTACGTAACTGAATTGCTAAAAAGACATCGCTATGAGTTACTCCAGATGGCTTGCAAAACTGTTGGATTTCGTAATGCATGGTCTAGGGATGGACGTATTTGTGTCAGATTTCAGAATTCCAAGGACTGTGAAGAATGCTAATGATATTCAAAAGTTATCTGGTGGTGTTGAACGACGTCTCTCGGATGATGTTGATGAGCGAAGAGATACTAGTAACTAGGTATTTAATAGTAAAAATATATTATTGTATCCTTGTAATTGATTTTAAAAGTTTTTTTTGATATGTTGAGTTTGTAATTTATTGAAAACATGCTCGAAAGTTTGTTTTTTATATAATATTTGTATTTTATATGAGTGCAACCTGCGGGACCATTTGAATTGATGATTAATTTTGCAGTCGGCGATATTGAATTTAGAATAAAAAAGTGTTATTTTTTATTTTTTGGTTACGATTGTGTATTTTTATTGTCTTTTGGCTTATTTAGATTTGTTTTTTTATTTGAATGGATGTTGATGAGGTAAATTCGAAGATTCCAACAATACGCAGTCAGTTCATAGATAGCATTGAAGAATGCCGTGGTGGAATGGTTGATATTAGAAGTACACATGAAAGTTTGAGTATATTGCAGATAAATATAAGAAGTTTGGAGAAGAACTTTGCTAATCTGGAGGTTTATCTAGAAGCTATGAGGCACGATTTTGAGATTATTGTTTTGACGGAATCTTGGGGATGTCCTGGTATTGATATTGGTGCGCTCAGCTTGAGAGGATACACTTTGCTGTTCAATGAAAGCTATATTAATCGAGCCGATGGTGTTGTTGTATATACTATTAAGAGTCATCTGTCTGAGTCTAGCAAAATCATAAATATAAATGGGTATAAATTTTTGCGGGTTCGATTAATGTTCTGTGGTAGAGTCTTTGCTCTGACTTCAATCTATAGATGCCATGCATATGGAGCAGATGATTTCATCGAGTCTCTTCGTTTGTACCTGCAGTCTCATGCAGTTGGTAGTTTTGAGATAATGGCTGGTGATACAAATATTAACACTTTGTCGAATGGACGTGAAGCTTGTGATTTTGAGTCAACTATAATGGAAGCTGGGTTCAGACCGTGCGTTGATATTCCTACTAGAATGTGCGAAGGCGCTGCATCTTGCATAGATCACTTTTACATTAAAGGCTCGATAGAAGAAAGCAATATTATTTCTTTTGTCTCCGGTAGTAGAATTACCGATCACTTTCCTGTTATTTTGAATATTAATGTTCGAGCTAAAAATGGTGGATATCATGCATCAACAGGATCAAATGTACGAACTGCGATAACTGATTACAATAAATTAAAAAATTTGGCTATGGAAGTGAATTGGGAGCAAATTACTAACGGTTTGGATCTTGAGAGCTCTTTTTAGTGCTTAGTTGAAAAAATAAAATTATTGGTGGATAAAAGTACGTATATGAAATCTTTTATCAGTAAATCACGTAAAAAACGCAAGCCCTGGATCACCAATGAATTACTGGACTTATTATCTGAAAGAGATAGAGTTCACTCTAGATACTTGAGAGGTGGTTGCAGCGAAGACTATGTTTTGTATAAAAAATCAGAAATCACATAATAAATTTGACTAGAAGAACAAAAAATAATTACTATAGGTATCAGGGACAGTTGTCAAATAATACAAAAGTACTCTGGAAGGTGGCTAAAGCGGCTGTAGGTTTTAGTAAACCGAAATCGACTATTAAAGAGATAAACACCTTGTGATAAACACCTTGTGGAAATATAATACGAGACAAATCTAATATTACAAATCATTTTAATGAATATTTCATAAATGTGGCTGAAAAACTTACGGATGCCCTGCCCGGAACTGTTGCAGATTACTCTCATGTTCGTGATATTACACCACCCGTTCATTCTTTCTATTTTGCTCCTGTTGTACCGCTTGATGTGGAAGTGGCTATTGGTGATCTTCGGGCTAGTAAAAGTTGTGCATTGGATGGAATTTCCAGTATTGTGCTTAGTCGATTTCTTCAGTAGTATCACCTATTTTATCAAATTTATTTAATAGCTGTTTGAGTGAGAGAGTTTACTCGAGCATATTGAAGAAAACGCTGATCGTTCCACTACATAAGGTCGATAATTATAGACCCATAGCGCTGACTTCTGGAATATCTAAGATCTTTGAAAAGATTATTAAGAGGCAGTTAAGTGAATATATGAAGATAAATAACTTTATAAGTGGTAGGCAGTTTGGTTTTCAAAAGGGTAAAAGCACCGAGGATGCACTTGCCTTTTTGCTCTCGAGAGTGAGTAGTAGTTTGGATGGTGGCAAGCCTTGCCTAGGAATATTTTTGGACCTCGCTAAGGCTTTTGATACAGTTAGCCACCATATACTTTTGAAAAAGCTGAATAACTATGGTATTAGGGGGCTGCCCTTGGCATTGTTTGAAAGTTATTTATCTGGCAGAGAACAATTTGTGTCGATCGACGGAATTCTGAGTGATTCTCTGGTTGTTAGATGTGGAGTACCCCAAGGTACTGTATTGAGTCCATTGCTTTTTATTATTTACATAAACGATATGCTGAATCTAAGTAAGGATTCCATTTTATTATCGTATGCAGATGACACCGTTCTTTTTGTTTCTGGAAATGCCTGAGAAGATGTGCTGCGAATGGCTGAAGCATTGGTTTGATAACATCATGTTGTGTATTAATTATAGTAAAACCTTCTTTATGCCATTTTCCTGTTACTCAAATTCTCTGCCTGATTGCCAGGTTTTGAGGATGCATGGGCATGGTTGTGATGCTGTTTCTTGCAGTAATTGGCAGGAGTTGATACATAGAAGCTCGACTGTCTGTTATTTGGGTGTTTATTTAAATTGTCATTTGAGATGGGACTTGCATATCCAGAATACAGCTAGCAAAATTAGAAAGCTTATGTACATATTTGTTCAGTTGAGATATATTTTTAATGTTAATACCATGAAAATGTTTTATTATGCTTTTATACAGTCTACATTACAGTGTGGAATACTGGTGTGGGGAGGTGCACTGGATAGACATCTTAGACAGCTTGAAGTGGTACAGAAGGCCATAATTAGAGTTATGTGAAGCAAGCCTTTTTTGTACCCGTCTGACCAGCTGTTTATGGAAGCAAGGCTCTTGGATATGAGACAGATGTATTTTTTGAGTGTTGCTAAATACATATATTTATAAAAATCGTATTGGAGATATGATATTTCGTTTTCCTACGCATGGTTATGATACCAGAATGGCTCTGCGTGGTTTGTCTTATGGAGTTGAGACGCACCGGTCAATTGGCCAGCGAAGTTTTACTTTTCATACCCCAAATGTGTATAATTTCTTGTGTTGCTCAATGGACTTTACAGCTTTGGCTTCTCATGGTTATTATACTTTTTGTTCGAGAGTAAAGAGATTTGTGTTAGATCTGCCCCGTGACGCAATATCGGTAGTGATTAGAGGTGATTAGCGATTGTATGGTCTTTCTTTACTTACCGACTTTATTTTTTTTGAAAAATGTTTTTTAATTTAAAATTTTGGTTAAGTCTTTTGCTTTTTTTTTTAATCTCATAGCAGCTCAAGATTATGTTTTTTTATGGTTCTATGCATGGGCGTACCCAGGGGAGGGCAGGGAGGGGCAGCTGCCCCTCCCTGGATCCTTCCTGTTTCCCATACATTTAGCTGGTTAATTATGTGCCTATGCCAGGATAATTATTTATCAACAGAAAATTCCTGATTTGCCCCCCCCCCTAGGCCAAAAGCTGGGTACGCCCATGGTTCTATGTAATTATTGTTTTATATATTTGTGTTCATTGATTTGTTTGTTTTTATTTCCGATATTTAATGGCTACCACAGCTTTTTTAATAACACCTAGAAGCTTTACTTGTTCGTACTTATATTGTATACTACCACTATTTATGTACTATAATTTATTTGTTGAACTAAACTAATTTGTTAATAAACTTAAACTTAAAAGAAGTGCAGGTTCCTGCAGCTCCCGTGGCAGGTGATTGTATAATTTTGTTCCCCAATACCAAAGACCCCTAGTGGCATTTATCCGATGAAGTGGTATTACTATATCGTCTTTTCCTCTGGTATTGTATTTATGAAAGTCTTTGTTGCTTTTAAATTTTTTCTTATTTGTATGGACATATTTTAAAACTACCAAGATAAAAATGCTGCATAGGGTGAGTATTCCATGTTCTTTAAAGAGTTCTCTGCAGCTATCTCTTCTATCAGCACCTACCAAAGCTCTCAATGCTCTCTTCTGCAGAACAAAGATTCGTTCTGCATCCGGAGCGGTGCCCCAAAACATAACTCCAAACTGCAAAATGGAGTGTATTTTTGCATAATAAAATGATTTTTCCGCTCGGTGTGTACTGACTTGCACTATTCTTCTGAGACAGTCAATCTGTGAGGGCAATTTTCGGCACAAGTCACCAATATGAACTCCCCATTTCAAGGAGCTTTCAATACTCAATCCAAGAAATCTGACATGACCAGACTCCGCACGCGTACCAAAATGGATCATTTGAGTTTTATCTCTATTTAGTGCCAACTTATTCGCATCCATCCATAATCCCGCGTTCCTCAATACTTCTTCCATCACAACGACCACCTCAGAAGCTGAATTTCCCCTGACAAGAAAACTTGTGTCATCAGCAAACTGGTATGAGAGCGCTTCAAGAATATTTACCGGGAGGTCGTTTACGTAAATCAAGAAAAGAATAGGCCCCAATACGCTTCTCTGGGGCATTCCGTGTTTTATTTTTCCTTGCGTAGACCATTTTCCTTTCCATTTATCTGCTTGGGTCCGATTGGCCAGATACGATGCCATGAGGTTGCTTGCATTTCCTTTTATACCGTAGTGATTAAGTTTCTTTATCAGAATACTGTGACTAATCGTATCGAATGCCTTGGAGAGATCACAACACGCCAACAAAATATTGTCGCCTTTGTCCATTGAATCCTCTAGCTTCTCCAATAAAGCAGAAACAGCCGTAGCTACTGAATGTCCTCCTCTGAACTTGTGCTGACATGGGTTCCAAAAACCATTTTTATCAAAGAATTTGAGCAATCTAGATTTTATTGCTTGCTCCCAGATCTTGGACAAAACCGGCAAAACAGAAATAGGTCGAAAATTACTAAAATTGTCTTGATTACCTTTCTTATGAACTGGCACTACCTTAGGCAGTTTAAGCTTGCTTGGAAAGCAACCTTCCGCAAAACACTTGTTGATAACTATGGAAATCGGGTGAGCTATTTTCTCTCCAACCAGTTTAATAAGGTTTGTGGACATATCGTAGACATCCTCTGAATATTTTCTTTTTAATTGTTTTATTATAGCACATACTTCCCGGGCTCAGCATTCATAAAAATAACATGAATTCTCATTATTTATGTTTTTAAGTATTCTTGCGGTTGAACTGCATTAGGATCATCCTTTATATTATCCACAATCTGTTGAGCGATCGTCGAATAGTAGGAACCCAGCTCTTCTGCAGTCAGATTACTGATTTATTAATATTTTTATTTTTAGCACCTAATTCTTTATTCGGTATTCCATGCCGCTTTTTGAATATTTTTCCCCTTTAGAAGCAATTTTTCATTTTTCTCTTTCTTTAATTGTTCTTTCTTTAATTGTTCGGCTTTTTTGCGATAGCGCTTTTTGCAAACACTATACAGCCGGTACGCTTCATCATCCTTACGACAGGTGGCCACAACAGCCAGAGCATCCAAGGTGCTTTTTAGTTTCTCCAATTCCGGCGATCTCATTACATTCCGATAACTTGATTGAATTTTCCTTGTTTTAGGAATATTACTATTTATAATGTTTGTAAAGATCTCTAAAAACCGGTTAAACGCATCTTCAGCGTCCAGAGGCTCCAGAGTACCCTAATTCTCATTCAATAACGCATCTTGTGCAGATGCCAACATTTTCAACACTCAATATTCGCGAATAACAAAATTCCCGCTTTGCAGGTACTAGTGCAATGTTCATTTTTAGATTTTGCGTTTTATCAAATTTATAGTAGATGCTTCCCACGTATTATCTCCGTTTATATTGGTAAAAATATTATCAATGCATGTTTGGGAAATGTTCGTAACTCGGGAGGGCTGAAAGCATGCAGCAAACAGATTGAATGATTCCATTAACTCTAACAGCCTCTTGCTCTGCTTGCATCTCACCAACAAATCCACATTGTAATCTCCCATAACTGTGACCTCACTCTTCGGATAATTATAGGATAATTATAGATTAGTTTAAACATTTGGTTGATATCAGTGGATCAAGATTGATTCAGTGATTTTAAATTGCTGTTTTTTTATTATGTTTGATTTAACTTTGTATCAATATTTTACAAGTTGCAATATGTAGTTGGAATATATTTTATACAATTTTTATTTAATAAACCGGATTATTATTATAAGTATATATAGAATTGCAATGCTGCAATTCTATGAGCAGTGTTATAAATTAAATAACCTGCTTTTTGATAAATTTTTTTTAAAGCATGTATACTGTAATTTTTTTATTGATTGAAATCGATTATTATATTATTAATAATTATTAAAAATAAAATAAAGAGATTAAAAAGAGTTAATCATAAATAACAGAGAACAATGAGAATTTTAATCGCAGGTCTTAGACATAAATAATTTTGACTTACCTGTGTTTATTTGGGTGATTAGGTTGCAATAGTAAAAAAGTAACTAAGAAACATAGTAAAAAAATAAATAAACATAATATACCTTGAATGACATTCCTAACAATGAAATACAACATTAAAATACTACACTTATTCCAGCAGTACCTAATTGAGAAAAGCTCAGCCGCTATTCAGAAAATCTCAATTGTAATTAATATTTTCCAATTGATATTGAGAAGTCGTCAAATGAAAATGAGAAAGCGTCAAATGAAGATGAGAAAGCATCAATTCTGCAACAAAATACTGTAAGTAGCTGTAAATAAAATACACTTTTTTTATTATTTTTATTTATATAGTTCTTTTATATATATATTTATTTTATTTATATATTATTTTATTATATCAAATATAGAAAATAAAGCAACCCCCTATAGCGAAATGCATTAACCCCTTACGGCGCAAGGTCGTAATTTTTGTTAATTTTGAGATATTAGGTGAAAAATGGGGTATTAATAATGGAAAAAATAATACAAAAAAAATACAAAAAAGTATTTAATAAAAATAAGTTTTTACAATCAATACAATTAAATATATAAGAAATTAACATAATTAAAAACAGAGCGACAGACACCACTGACTTACCAACTAAAAAAACCATCACACGAAGTGGTGTTTCTGACTCATTAGTCGTCATCAGTGCCGCATACTATGATGTAACTTTTAATTATGTGCACAATTACAGCAATTGGTTCCGCAATTCATGAGGACTCTTATATATCGTCACTACACAACTGTGAACCGCGCCGACGTGCTAATTTCCAGGATACCACCTGATACTAAGTTTTAATAAAAATAAGTTTTTACAATCAATGCAATTAAATATATAAGAAATTAACATAATTAAAAACAGAGCGACAGACACCACTGACTTACCAACTAAAAAACCATCACACGAAGTGGTGTGTCGTCATCAGTGCCGCATACTATGATGTAACTTTTAATTATGGCACAATTACAGCAATTGGTTCCGCAATTCATGTGGACTCTTATATATCGTCACTACACAAATGTGAACCGCTTCGACGTGCTAATTTCCAGGATACCACCTGATACTAAGTTTTAATAAAAATAAGTTTTCACAATCAATGCAATTAAATATATAAGAAATTAACATAATTAAAAACAGAGGAACCAATTTATTAATTTATTTAATTCATTTTTATGGGTTAAAAATCTATCAAAGAATATCGATAGATGGGGTCACTAAACGGATAAAAATAGATAAAAAATAAAAATAAAAAAATCGCGGCGAATCGTACCGTTCCCCTTAAAATATTGCATTTATATCAATTTTAGGCTTCTATGTTTAGTACACATATAGATAATTTTAATCGGAAATCTCAATTAACAACTTGCAATGCACTTGACAATACATTAAATTTCACTTCACATCCTATGTAATTTCTGTATAAGTGATCCTAATTAAAATAATATGCTTTGCTTATTACAATTGACATTTTCTCATCTTCATTTGACGCTTTCTCATTTTTATTTGACGACTTCTCAATATCAATTGGAAAATATTATTTACAATTGAGGACTTTTCAATAGCAATTGGAAAATATTAATTGCAATTGAGGATTTCTCCAAAACAGTTGGAAAAAGGTATAGAAAAACCACAACTCAAAATATGAAAATAATCCACGCTTATTTAAACCAATAGCAGCAAAAATTAAAGAAACCCTACACTAATATTAGTGTATCGTATGCCATGTTAGACAATATAATTTCCGAAAAAATCATAAATACTCTTTTTTGGTTTCAACAGCAAGTAAATAGATACTTTGAATTAATCAAAATGTATAATCAAATGATCCACGAAATAATCAACAATAACCATCCAAATATAAGTAATAGCTCAAAAACGTAGACGCAACCACGGAAACTGTTAGATTCACCCTTAAAAATTTTATCGTAGTATACATCGCATCGTTCACATTGATCGGGCTACCGTCACGGTGAGGCCTCCCAGTCACGGTCGGGCTTCCCTATCCTGTTGGATGCTTTTAGCAAGTTTAGCGTCAGTCGCTTTGGACGGACGCAACCACGGCAAATCTGAGAGTCAAATCACCATGTTCGTCAATTTACCAGGAGATATAATTGCCAAGAGGTAAAATTACCTGAGGTGAAAACACTGGGGACGAAATTAGCGGGGGTAAAATTTCCGGGGATCAAATCTTCAGGGGGTGAAATTACCGGGGGTCAATTTTCCTCGAGGATGTAAACAAACCAAACCATGTCTCTAAAAATAGTTATGAATCTTACCGCTCTGACACTGCAATCTTAGATTCGATCGCCTATAGCCATCAAATTAGCCCTAGACAAAATTTTGTAAACGTAATAAATGTAGACTACATAAATTCTGGTGATTTCTTTGGGTTCCATCTCTCACTTGAAAATCGGGGGCAACGAGAAGGCAGGTGATGCCGCAACAGATGTACATCTCAATCAACAAATCTTATACATATATTACAATCAGTCGAGATATTCAACATCTAATCAAAGAAAGTATTAAAACAAACAGAGGGAACCCGTACAATATAATAAACTTAGACAAGTTAAAAGTCAACACATGGAATGGTAAACATTAAAGAGATCCAAAAAACTAGAAGAGATAATCCTAACTTGACTTAGAACAGGTCACTCCAAAGTTACTCGTTCATATATAATAACAAAAGATCAACTCTCACAATGTGAGATATGCAGAGTACATTTAACATTAAAACAACTACTAACAGAATGCCAATACTATGAAATTAAATGCAATTAAATTGGTATTGAAAACAAAAAATACTAAAATTCATTATGAACAGTGAACTGCATAGACAAATCTGAATCATCGCAACCATTAAGTCTGTATATCCTATACTCCTATACTGTATATCCTATCCTATACTCAATGATAGAATTTAATGTGAATTTTGCATTACGACCATGCAGTTAAAAATATTTTTCTTAATTAAAAAAAACCATAAAATTTCCACAAATAACAATTAAGAAAACATAAAGATTAATTTGTGAGTGCCCTTTTTAGATAATGCTTGCAAGTGTTTAATTATTATTATAAACTAAATAAAATTAAGACATAAAGTTTCTTGATAGGTTTGAAACATAAATAATCAATTACTCACATTTAATAAAATTAAGTTCATTAAAAAACGTAAGCTTTTCTTAGGTTTTTTACAACGTATAAAAATGTTAAATTTTTCGCTTTTGTTGTAACCAACATAATAGAGAATTTACATGAAATTGAAATATAAGGTAGGTGATGGGAATACGCCCATGTTGATAATATGCCCAGTAACTGAAATTTCACTGAATTTAAAACGAAAACATTTAAAGTGGCCGTAGGAACTTCAATTTACATAAAATACCACCACCCTGAGCAGATCTAACCTCAATATGCTTATAGACTGGTTACAAAGTGCATGTAACTATTTCGACGTCTTGTGTTACAAAAAAATCAAAAACTTAGATCTATCTCAAGTTTAAGTAAAGTCGCTTTTCGAAAATGTACGTATGACATATGAATGTATGTTTTCTTCTAATTTTTTTAGATGCATGGTTTTTATAAACATATTTTGTATTTCTATAAAAACATGCATAAATGTATCAACATGCGGTGTTGTTAATATGCCCACGAGCACAAACGACATGCGTTTGTGCGTAGTTTTTTTAAGCATATCATTGAAGAATGTATAGGACTTACGCAAAATGATAAATCAATTTTTATTTATCCATTGTGCTCATATATTGCTTAAAAATAGTGTTTCTGAGTTTTTACTTAAATAATTCTTCCTGTTAGTTATTTTTTATTTTAAACCATTTTTAGTTTTGTATTTTCATTAATCTTCAATAATAACAAAACAAGAAGTTAAAATTTTGTTTAAATTTTCAAACCCTACTGGCTATTATCATAGAGGTTGTGTATCCCATACCAGGTTATAGCATATATGATAGCAGCATATGATGATAATATGCCCAATTGGGTTGATTTACAAAAAATATAAATAAAGAAAAATAAATTATATTATTGTAAAATTTCTTTCAGAAATAGTTACTGGAGGTATTCGAAAATATCCATGTCACAAAAACTGTTATGAAAACCCATTGTTTCTATTTTTTATTGAGGTTTTTCCTTAGCATGGGCATATTCCCATCACCTACCTTATCCTAAAATTAGATTTATTGATGTAGATAGAAACCAGTAACAGATTTTTATGTTTCGTTTCAATAACTTACAAAAGGCAAGTTTTGAAAATATGGATGTGGCCTGGTGGAGATAACTTGGAAGGAAACCAAATTGATCATATGGTGGTGACAAAAAGGAGGGCTACATCTATTAGAAACGTAAGATCATATAGAGGCACCAATGCTGACACTGACACTGATACTGAAATTTACGCGATATTTCCACTTGTTGTTACCAACATATCAAAGCGTCATTTCAGCCACTGCTTTTGTTGACGCTAAATAAGTAGCACCAACTTTTGCTTTAAGATACAAAAGCAGATTGTTTGACAAAAACATGGACCGCGCCATCTAGATTGAAACTCGAGTTTTTATACTTCCTCCATTTTTTGTATGAAATATCTTCTTCTTCTTCATCTTAATTTAGTACTTCGTCCTGTTATTACCATTAATGTACCAAGTTTACAGTTGGCACTAGTATGCCAAGGGTGTGTTTTAGGATGGATTAATCCCTATTTGACCTCTATGTGTCGTACACTAGTTTTTTTCACAACTCACTGCCACGACTCTTCGCTATAGTTGTCTACCTAGAGCTCTCGTTTTTTAATCTTTGGTCTGCATGATTCTTAGGTCGTTGTCAACTTCGTCTTGCCATCTCATTACCTAACCATAAACCTCATCGTTTTAATGTGTTGGATAATGTATTCTTTTTCCATTTCTAGTTCTATTTCTATTTGTTCTTCTTCTATATTGTTCATCGTTCACTTTTACTAAATTCAGAATCTTCCTCGTTATTTTCTCTCTGGTCTCCCTGGTCTGCTCTGGTCCGTATATCATGCCGGGTCTTATCAGGGTTTTATATATTCTTGTCCCCATCTTTTTTCTTATATATTTGCTCATTATTTACTTCTTGTTTCCGTAAAATGCTCTGTTTCCAGTCGTTATTCTGTTCTTCTTTACATCTTTTCTCTCTTATTATTGTTGTTTATTCTCATGATTCGTATGAAATATATGTAATTAAAGAAAATATGAGAAGTTAATGATATACTCTCTACTTTTGAAAATGCTTAACTAATAACATGTTTTGAAACTAATTAGATTGTTTTTGCTTGAAAATGAATCTTTATAAACTTTTTATTTTTTAATCATCTCTTCTCACATCTAGGGCTCTGGACTTCTGAAATATTTCGTATCATTTTGCACTGAGAAAAAAGATTTGAGATAGCCTCAACTAAGTTTTGTTTTGCTGCTATAACAAATTTTTTGTTGCTGCAACAAATTTTCTGCTGCCATAACTAAGTTGTTTTCTATCCAGTAAAAAAAATTAGTTGATTTAATAAATTTTCTTATTCTGCATAAAAAAAACTTTGTTATGGCAACAGAAAACTTGTTACAGCAACGAAAAACTTTGTTGAGGCTATATCTTTGCTTTGAGATCTTCTAATGTTTTTGGACGGTTGACATAAACACGGAATTTTAAAAATCCCCACCAAAAAAATCGCAAGGGGCCAAATCCGGGGAGCGATTTTGAAAGGCACGCTAAGTTGCGATGACAGAACGTCCATTCGAAAAGTACGCCTCAACGGCAAATGCACGCTGCTCACTGTTCCAACGCATCGTGGCGACTGACCGGATGGGGAACAAAACTTTAGATGTACGCCTAAGAGCAGTCTCCGCCCACTACGATCTTTACAGTCTAAATGGCGCGCATTTCAAAAAAGGAAGTTATGATGCCGCACCCTGTATAAACACAATACGCACACAAAGCTAGGTTTTTCAAACCGGAAGGTCTGAGGGGTATGGAATACCCTCCAGTACACCAGACATTGTGCGCAAAAAAGAGTTATTGAGCTTATAAGTTTCAAACCGAAAATTTAATTTCTAAAAATCTATGATTTCTGATTTGAAATTCAATAACATTTTCTTTTGGTGCATTTTCATTTTCACCTTTTAGTAAACACAATCACTGATGTGATTGGGACCCCAATGTGTCACTTTTTTGTGTTCAAAGAAGAAACTGTATTTTTGAGCTTATGAGAGTTTCAAACCAAAAATCAAACGTTTTATGTTCTATTTCTATTCTATTTTCTATTCTTTATTATTAAGAATATAGTTAATATACTAATCTATTGTTTAATTTGGGAATAATTCCCAATGCAATTTCCATGACCGCTACTGTATATTTCAATTATTTTTAGTTTAATATATAATCGAGTAGGTATCAACAGCTTGCGCTGTTTTGTAATTTCGTGGTTGCCATATTTTTATAGTTGGCGTGTTAAAGTTGTCTACAGACACAGGAGACCTACAGTTAACGTAGGCTTTAAACCGACGGAAGTATACATATACACTTCAATTACAGAGAAGTTATTACAGTATTATTTAATACTTCAAATAATTCGGACATGTTTGACTACTTCGGATGAGCTTGGGTTTGGACTTATAAATTCAGATTTACTTGGATGGGGTGTACACCCACCACAAAAATACTACCTATAGTAATGCAGCGGTATAACAGCCAGCCAACAACCATGCTCTTGTTTTTAATTTTTAAACATAAATAAAATGTAAATATTTAAACATTAAAAAAATCATGACGAAAGTTGACATCATAAAGTTTGTTTATTTTGTTTTATCATAATCTATCATTTTTAAGATAATATTTTTATTTAGAAAATCTTTAAATTAGAAGTAAAACAGAATATTTAAACATTTAGTGATTATTCTGCATAGATATATGGGACAATCTAAGGAGAGAGAAACCTCGGTTCTCCTCATGGTTGCGCTGAATACACTGCTGTAATTCTCTTGTAATTCGCTATTTATAGAACTAGAAGGTAATTGCGACCAAAGTCCTCGCTTCTAGTAAGTGAATACAGTGGAATTCTATTGCAAGATACAACAATGTATTTCCATGCCGATTGAACGGTTGCGGAAGCTTGAATTTTCCTTTAAGGCGGCAGCTGTTAAATCGACCAGCAACTGGCCGCTCCTTAGTGAAATTCTTGGAACCGCAGAACTGGCAGATAGAATTCATTACTATAGCTGTGTGGAGTAACGTAAGATTCATTAAATCTCCATGCTCTAACTTGAAACCGAATTGCTTGCTGTTGTTGACTGGCTAGAGATTGTGCTTTAGCAGCTCGCCGCCCTTGAAATTGCTTTGCAGGTTCACGTTGTCGATGTATTGCTTGAGACGGAATGTTAACAGCTCGTCTTGCTCAAAGTTGTTCTGCTTATGCAATTATCTCTTGTACGGGCTTTCTTCTCATTTTAAAAATTTTGCATTTTATTATTTTAATAATATATTCTTTTTCGGTCTTTTATTTCACTCCTGGACTATCGGCCTCTTTACGTGCCGGCTTTACGTGCCATTCGAAGCACGGAGACGGTCATATGAAAGTTTTTGACTCTCCCAGATTCCAACCGAGTACTTTAGAATCAGCAGTTGCTCGGCTAACTTGTTAAGCTAATGACTAATGACTAGTCACTTATAATATATAATACTAATAATAATAATATACGTAATATAACGAAACGGTTTAATTTACACAGGTTTAATTCAACAGCTACGAAAGTTAATATCTCCTATATAGTCGAATTTGTCCGTTTATCCGTTGCGGAATTACAGACAGACACAATTGGCATTTTATAATATTGATTAATACAATACATCTGCAACCCTCTTAATATTAAATAATAAAATAATAACAAAATCTGACTAGTAAATTTTCAATTTCTGAAATTAATAATTACAATTAGAAGTACTGAATTATTAAATTAAAATTACAAAATTTTGATTAAAAAATATTCATTGTAGGAAATAAATGTTCTAGTTCGGCGGTAAATACTATACAAAACAACAATAAATAAATAAATTCTCGATTATAATATAAATAAACTTATTCTAGATACAATGTAAAAATAATTAAAATTTTATTTTTTAATTAAAAAGTTAATTTTTAAATGTTAATATATTGTAATATACAATATTGTATAATATATATAAATAGATATTTTCGATACAAGTTAGGAAAACTAACTGGAAGGCCAAGATCATAAACCGAAGTAAACACTTTCACAAGTGTGCGGAAAAGTATTACTTTTTGCACTAGGGCGGAAAAGTAGTACTTTTCCGCACACTTTTGAATGTCACAAAGTGACACTTTTTGAAACATAATTAGAAAAAAATATTTTGCTTCCCACTTCTCGAAAAAAATCGTATAAACGCTCATGTTGACAATAAAATATTAAATACCACTATCCATATTACGGTCAATTTCTCGTCGAAAAAGTCCTGCATAACGTGAATTAACAATTATTCTATTTTTTACATGATTAATGTTATGATTAATTAATGATACCTAACTAATAAGATCGAAACATATAGTATGTGTATTTAATTCTTAATTATATTAATTATAATGCAGATAAAGATAAAAGTTCTCGCAATCTTGCCAGTATAATTTTAAAATTTAAAAATTAAAACACAATTAAGGAAGAGCGGCAGACACACACTGTTTATGGCATGTTCTTTAGACCACAGCTATTTTAGTGCACACAATTAAGTGTTTTTCAACAAAGTATGCGGCACTGATGACGACTAATGAGTCAGAAACACATACGTGGTATGATGGCATGATAGTCGATGAAGCAGTGTGTGTCTGCCGCTCTTCCTTAATTGTGATTTAATTTTTAAATTTTATAATAATTATACATAAAATTATATTTATTTTTTTAAATTTTGATTTAAAATTTTGATGAAATAATAAAGTCAAAGTCATTATTAAAATTTTGAGGTTTCTACTATTGCAGGGGTTTTTCTGGTAAGAATAACTGTAATAATTGGGAATCACTACATTACAAAAAGTGGATACAATTTGGCCAACTTAGATATTAGGCAAATTTACAACCTTAACCTGGAAGAACTAATAAGAAACTTTTAAAACAACGCTAATTATATTTAATGGAATTAGAATTATCACTTTTTTAATTGGCAGTTAAATTAAAGTTTTATGTATACTTTACAACTATTATACAGATCTTATAAATTTAATAATAAACACAAAAATTAACTCGAGTATGAGTATATAATCCTGGAATTGCCAATAAATGTTATTTGTTTAAGTTTATTTAGATTGTTTAAACGCGGTGCTTGGAATATTTTCTTGAAGTTTAAATATAAGTTTGTTACTATCTACATTATACGCGGAATATATTAGAGGCGGTCAAAAATTGTGGATTAATACAATTTTAGAGTAACATTCATCTCGAAATGTAAGTAAAATTTTAATGAAAATTTTAAGATAATTAAAAAATATAATTTTTCACTTGGCAGTATAGAAATTGATTACATGTACAATTAAAATTACCTAAAAATTTAAATATCGTCACAGTGAGTGAAGAGGGGTTAATTATTACTATAGGTTTATTTATTTGAAGGCAATCGACGAATAGAACAATACTTTTCTGTTATAGTGATTAGCAGTCGAATAGAGCGTGAGTTTATGTAAACATCGTCTTCTCTAAAATGTTAACATCTTTGGATAATAGTGAGGTAGTAGATAGTGAAACAAGAGAAATAATCAATAATAGAAAAGCACTTCCTTATTCGGCTCGTATTCAAAATTCTTGCTACGATAACATAAATGATAACAATACAGTTGATGGTAAGTTTTCGATTTTGATCTATTTGTACATAAATCTATCTCCAAGCGAAAATTACTGCATGTACCATTTTCCCTTAGAACAGCAGTAAAAAATCAGTAAGCTATTGAAAAAAGTTTAAATCATCCGGTATAAGGAAAAAAAAATTTTATTTTTTTTTGAAAATATTAAATATGCAATATAAGATTTGTTGATAAATAATATATAAAGTATACAAATAATCTTAATATTAGAAAATACGTAGTACTTTTTATTTTAATATAGTAAACCGATTTTAGATAGAATATTCAAGAAAAACCCATACTTCAGTCAGAAGTACGAGGAAGCATATAAGAGATCTTTAGAAAATCCGGAAGAATTTTGGGCTGAAGTAGGTCAACATGTTACTTGGACAAAACCTTGGAAAAAAGTATTGGACAATTCTCAATCACCTTTTACAAAATGGTAACATTATTTCTTGTTTTATAAATTGAATGGAAATATTATGTTATAGGTTTGTCGGTGGTGAATTGAATGCATGTTACAATGCTGTAGATCGCCATGTGGAAGCTGGAAAAGGTGGTAAAGTAGCTCTTATTCATGACAGTCCGATGAGCAAAACTATACGCAAAGTTACATATGCAGAACTTTTAGACACGGTAATCAAGTTTTAACTGTTTTTATTATCTAATGATTTATTATTAGGTTTCTCATCTTGCTGGTGCATTGAGCAAATTGGGAGTTTCAAAAGGCGATCGAGTTTTAATTTACATGCCTTTAATACCTGAAGCTGTTATGTCTATGTTGGCCACTGTTAGGCTTGGAGCAATACATTCCGTTGTGTTTGGTGGTACCAATAACTCAATATAGTTTTGCAATGATTTCTATTCATTTTGAATGTCACACAGGTTTTGCGGCCAGAGAACTTTGTGCCAGAATTCAACATGCCGAACCAAAAGTTATTATAGCAGCCAGTTGTGGATTAGAACCCCATAAAATTATTAAGTAATACGAAATACCACCCTTATGTTTTTTAACCTTTACTTTTAGATATAAAGATATTTTAAATCAAGCGATTGAATCGTCATCTTTCAAACCTAACAAATGTATAATATTCCAAAGACGAAATATTGAAATTGCGCCTTTGGATGTTGAAATGGATCTGGTATGGGAAGATGCATTGAAATTAGGCGACTCTCATAAATGCGTCTCGATAGAAGCAAACGAACCTTTATATATTTTATATACATCAGGAACTACAGGTACATGTGACAGTTTGACATAGGTAAACATATACATTACTAATACAAATTCCAGATCAACCAAAAGGTATTCAGAGACCAATTGGAGGTCATATTGCAACTTTAGCATGGACTATGTCAAGTATTTATGGAATGAAACCAGAAGATGTCTGGTGGGTTGCTAGTGATTTAGGTTGGGTGGTTGGACACTCTTATATCTGTTATGGTCCACTTTTATATGGCATTACCAGTGTTATGTATGAAGGAAAACCAGATCGCACACCCGATCCAGGTCAATATTTTCGGTAAATACATCAAGTTTGTAACAAACATTTTCCACAAAATTTTTTTAACTTAGAATCATCAATGAACACAAAGTAAATGCCTTGTTCACTGTACCGACGTCATTTCGCGTTATTAAGCGAGAAGATCCAGATATTTCGTATGGAATCAAGTATTCTACCAATAGTTTGAAAAGAATATTTGTCGCGGGAGAACATTGCGATTACGAAACAAAAGCATGGATAGAAAAAATATTTGCGGTTCCCGTTTTTAATCATTGGTGGCAAACCGAAACGGGTCACGCTATAACAGCTACATGTGTTGGATTGGGTCACAGTTTAGCCCCTCCAAAATATACAACCGGAATGCCTTTTCTGGGATATGACGGTTTATATTTTATTAACTTTTAAGTATTATTTGTATTAATGCATTCTACTTACAGTTCGTATATTAAAAGAAGATGGAACGGAAGCATCAGCATACGAACTGGGAAAAATTGTCGTAAAGTTACCTTTACCACCGGGCACAATGAGTACCCTTTACCAAGCTCCTGAGAGATTTTGCCAAGTTTATTTTTCTAAATTTCCAGTATATCATTTTAACAACATAAATTGAAATTTTTTAACCACATAGTTTTCAGGGATTTTATGATACAATGGATGCAGGTTATATAGATGAATTTGGATATGTTTTTGTGATGGCTCGAGATGATGATATAATCAATGTTGCGGGACATAGAATATCTACAGCAGCATTGGAAGATGTAGTATTAGCCCACAAGGACGTTACAGATGTGGCAGTAGTAGGAGTTCCAGAATCAACAAAAGGGGAAATTCCACTTTGTCTTTTTGTTATGTCCAAACGTAAAAAGTGCCAACTTTTTTGTTGTAAAAAGTAAATTTAACATTTTAGGTACCACTAAGAGTGAAAACCTAATCGGTCGTGAATTAGTATGTATGGTTCGAGAACTTATCGGACCTGTTGCATCTTTTCGATTAACAGCGGCTGTGAAAGCATTACCTCGTACCAGATCGGGAAAAACGTGTAGAAAATCAATAGCCGATTTAGCTAGAGATAAAGTTGTTAAAGTAAAATCTTTTTATTTAGTCCAAAAACTTTTTTATTAATAAAATTTGTTTATTTTAGATTCCTAGTACAATTGAAGATCCTACTGTATATAAATATATAAAGAGGGCTTTACAAAAACATGGTTATGCTTGCACTGCTCCGGATCCTCAATAAAATTAATTTTATATATTGGGGCAAATAAAGGTACCTACACTAAAGAATATTTATGCACACATTTTAGGTATTCAAAATTTTAATTTTAGAACTTAGATAATTTAATATTGTTTTATGTATTTCGAGTCTGCAACAGTATTTAAAAATTCATAAGCCTCTTTTAAGGTGACGTTCCATTGTTAGTTTTATATAATATTATAATTTATTGTGTGCTATCAACCATTTGTAAATTTTACAAATAAAAATCTGTTCTGAAAATCGATTAACAAAATATTTAATATTATCATATTGAAAGTTTCGGACGTTATAATTTTAATAATTCAGTAGGTTTAAAACAATTAATGATTGAATTTCCTATCGTGTCACAAAAATTATAATTTTCGGTTCGTTATTTCAATACAATCGATATGCTCTTCTATGAATAAATGTAAAAAGTTCCACATTGTTATTGAACTTTGTTTCTAATATTTTAATAAATTAAAATTGGCAATTAAATTTACTGTATAATAATATTTTTAATGATTTGTCATCCCTTCAGATCTTTGTTTCGCTAATGTATAAATTTAATAATAATCAATAAAGTAATTAACTTTTGTTATGGTTTTACTCTAAAGTTGCTTTTAGTAATTTTATAATTTATTATTAAACATAAAATTCTCTAAATTGTAATCTAACTTTTCGAATGTAAGCACTTGGCGTCATCTGCCTGCAATTCATAGCACCCAATTATCGAGGGTCACTGGTGCACAACCTTCGTTCTTCGTGGTGACTCGTTTGCTCTTAAACACTTAAAGATTTGAATGCAGTGTATCCCCTATCTATAAAGCAATAAATAAGAAACTCATTTAAAAAAATCACATTTTAATTTACAGCTTTCAAACTGTTAACGGAAAATCATATTTCCGGAAAACTAAATATCAATAAAGAGAACAGTGAACTGGTTTATCAGTTCAATGCTAGTCATGTACGAGGGCAGTGCAATAAGTATTCGTGCTTAACGACTGATAGCGCCACTGGCACTCTCGTAAAATTTTCATCTTAACATTTAACGCCATCTATCGAACAATGCCAATGTCAAAATTTTAGAAAGATTTATTGAGTAGTTTTGGATTGACACCTATTGAAAGGGAACTAGTGAATAATTCGATTTCTGCTTGTGAATAGGAAGACATGTGAGGAAATCAAATTAAGGTTGCGTGTTGTGCTGTTTATAAGAACCACGCACCTTGAATGACCAGATATTGGTTTAATAAATTCAAACATGACCGAACATAATATATTATTTAATGACATATAGCGCCCAAGCCGTCTAATTGAGGATATGGTCAACAAAATCCATGAAATCGGGTTAGCAGGCAACCGAACGAAAATCAGAGAGATTGCTGACATTTTAAACATCTGAATAAAACGCGTACATAAAAATTTAGACATGAAAAAGCTGTCCGCTAGATGGGTGCAACATTTGGTAACAATGGAGCAAAAGCGGAATTACATGACAACTTTGGAGCACATCACTATACGTCAGAAATGAAGAAACAGTCAAAACAGTGAACTTCGCCAGACGAACCTGTTCTATAGAAGACGAAAACGGTTCTATCGACCCGAAAGGTTATGGCCACCACTTTTTTGGGATTCGCAAGACATAGTCTTTACCGAGAACTTGAAGAAGAGACAGACAAATATGGGACAGCACTATGTTAATTTATTGAGATGATTCGACGCTGAATAGATGAAAAATCAGCCCTCTATTTGGCATATTTCGGCACCACGAAATCAATACGGTTTGTTCTATCTCTTAGAGCAACTTAACGCAGTAATCTGTAGTTTACTAAGTTGGCTCTTTCACTCTCAGAGTCCTTCGCTTTACTTAAGAGCATAGTGGCCACTTATTTTTATTTAGAAGTGTTCTCTTGACAAACAGCTTAATACTTGCCTTTGCACGCTATAGTTATTGATAATTTCCCTGCAAAATCAGAAGCGCCAGCTAAATGAAACGCAAAGTTTTATAGTAATACTATCCACGGTTTCGAGATTACTCTGAACAGATCTCCCTTTATTAGATACGAATTAACCCGCAAGTGCCAATGCATGAACAGGAACTTCCGAATTAAAATGTATGTGATTCCCATTTTAACAGATAATCGAAAACTTAAAGAGATTTTTTACCTCCAATCAATTTTTTAAAAAAATTGGAGGTATGGTAATCGAAAAAAAATTTCAACTCTTTTTTTGCATTTTCGAGATCACCGTGTTCAGAAACGTAAAGATCTGCAAAAAGTAAAATAAAAATTTCTGTGTCGGTCGGTCGGTCGTCAAATTTTGTCGATCGATTTGCTTCCGAACCATCCAACCAATTACGACCAAATTTGGTATGGTGGTAGCGTTCACGGTGGAAAGGTGAAAATAAGGTTTTCGTCGCGATCTATCAATCAGGAGTGCCACCACAAGAAAATAATACGGGATTTTTAAAAAATATTTTGTCTTGCGATATGTTATTTTAAAGGCCTTATCCAGAATAGGTAAAATTAATCTTCTATCTGTCGTCTGTCAAAAATCACAAGTTGTCAAAGTTGAAACTTTAAGAGTGAATAACTCAAGAAGTGCTGAAGGGATCTTAACCAAATTTGGTACGTATGTACATTGATCCTAATGGATATGAGAGCATATGTAATCCTTCGATAGAAATCAGTAATGCAACATGAAAAAAATAAAATTATCTTTTTTAGCAAAAACATGAAAAAAGTTTTTGTCGATCGATTTTCTTCGGCATTTCTGCGTCGATTGCAATCAAACTTATTGGACGTATGCCTCGTGGGCTGGAATGGTGAAAATAAGGTTTTGCCAGAGAAATCTTTACCAGGGCCACCACAATAAAAAAAATTTTTAAAAATGAAAATGTTGTCGTATCTCCGGAAATGTTTAACCGATTCAGCTAAAATTTGGTGTGTCGATGGAGCTTTGAAAGTATAAGTATTGGTGAGAAAACAAACCGAGCCAATTGTAACAGGGCGGCCAGGTCAGAAAAATTACAGAAAATATTAACTGAAATCCTGAAATCTTAATTTATATATTTTTTGTGAGAATTTTTCAGATGGCTTGCAAAAATAAAACAATATATTCAAAGTTTTAATAAACGTCATAATTTTGTGACATATGTGTCAAAATTAGGTTAATGTTGATTTGTATACCGAGTGCAGCATAAGAATTGAGTTTAGGGCTTGTAACAATTTATTTTAGAATACAAAAATAGGTGGTTCGGTGGGAAATATTTTATAATATCGTCGTACAGACTGACGGAACGTTATACTTTATAAGTAAAAGGTTCTGCCACTAGGTAGCGACCAAGTTTAGGTTGTGTGTGAAATTTTTTCGAAAATGTTTTCAGAATCAGTAAATCGACAGTCAGTAATTTACAAAAATTTATTTTCGAAAAATCCGCTAGATGACCGAAAAAATTTGTTGTACCAATCTTGGAGAAATTTTATTTGTGACTTCTTACGGTATTATGTGACGTATATAAAAATTTTGGAAAAAATTCAGTGGCGTACAAAAATAAAAAATTATTTTCATTTTGGATTTTGTTAAAAAAACTTTTATAGATAGATTTAGGGTATGGGGTGATACATATAGATATCTTTGCCAGGGCTACCGATATCTTTGTTAAGGCTACCACAATAAAAAACAAAAATGAATATTATGTCATCGTATCTCCGTACAAAATTTGGTGTGCTGGGGATTGGAGGTATTGCGGCAGAGAGTTACGATATTTTTTTCCAACTGTAAAGATATCTAACACTTAATATTTTTACTTTCCGAACTTCTTAGTTTTCTTCAATTATTGTTAAAAATTCTATAATAAAGTGAAAAAAATAGTGCTTTTTATATGCCTGGTCGTGGAAAACCTTATATGGGACTTGGAGCAGATTGGCATACATGCACAAATATTTGCGGACGATATCAGTCTTCATCGGCAGAATGTTTGGAAGAGTTGTATCTTCACTAATACAACAGTCCCTAAAGACAGTAGAGACCTAAAGACCGGTAAACTCAGATAAGACTAAAACGGCGTTCAGATAGAGATTCTTGTCTTGCCTTGCTTAGGTAGAAACTGGCAAGAGCCAATCAGATTGAAGTATTATATTCTATCCCCTCCTTTGCATAAAATTTGTGTGGCAGTGGCGAGGTCTTGCCTATGGAGGGTAGAGGTAAGGAGAACAATCTCTGTGTACAAAAAGTGTCCTTCAAATAGTAGTAATTAACGTTTCAGAAAGTGTCCAGAATGGCGCTGATGTACCAAGAAGGTATGGTCATTGTCTTTTTTCCAGACTAGGGTTTAAAAGATTAATAAAAATGTTCAATTTAATCGTCAGTGTCTAGTGAAAACCTCGTAAGTACTAAAAGTAACATTTTACAGGAGGCATAAAAAACTTTCTAATTTCACTAGTATCCTACAGAAGGATTTTAAATTTAAAATACAACTGTTATTAAGACTAATATAATTAATGTCATTACATTTTTTGAAGAAATTTACAAGAAAGTTTTTATATAAGACTTACGAGGTTTTCACTAATGGTATCAATAGAGATACGGGTTTTTCATTCATTCATAGTAACAAATTTTAATTAATGGCAAAAAGGAAAGCGTTGAAATTTTTATTTCAAAAAAAGGGTAGAGAAAATTTATAATATATAATTAAAATATACATAAATAATAAATAAAATATAACACATTTAGTGCGGCAACGAGTCGTAAAATGGATGGAAATCTTTTGGAATCACCGACTTCAGTTCTTGCAAATGTTTAAATTTTGTGTTTTTAATTTTCAGGCGTTGGTTGTATAATGGTGGCGGTTTAGGATTCATTCTTGCCGTTTTGCAAGAGCAACAGATATCACAGACATAACTTTTAGGGGAAATGAGGCCAATATTTTCATCTGTAAGAACTTGTTTAAAAACCTGACGACTTTTTTTTCGGCTTTTATTTTTTTATGAGGAATAATTTTTGTATTCCCTGTAAAGATGAGCTTGAGATTGCCACTCCTGTTCAAGGTACAATTTTTTTGTATTTTTTCGGCAATAATGAGATTCTAATTTTGGCAGGGCTGCCAGAAATTCCCGTACTGAATCTCTGTTGTCCAAGAATTTCTTTCTAATAGGATTCATAGTATGCATCTTTGAAATAGTAGGTGTGTCAACGTTCGATTGGTGTTTTCTTCCTAATGCCCAACTTCTTGCTGACCATTCACCGATACACATTGTATTGAGAAAAAAAGTTTTGCATACTTTAACACGAGCGTTGTTGCTATCCAAATCAAAGTGATAAAACAATGAAGCAGATCGTCGAGAAATCTTTGCATCGGATTTTCTTTCTTTGACGCCTTTGGTATCAACCTCACCGGCCACGTAGACTTTCCTCTCTTTCCATGAAGACAGGTTCCAAAAGTTTAAGTACATTTTTTGCCGACGTTCTTCCGAAAACTGTGCACAAAAATAATTTGGTTTTAAGTCTTTGCTAGATTTACATTGACAAGAAGGTTTCATTTCTCTTGATTTTCTTTTTTGATCGAAAGTGAACTTCTTCCTGGCTAAGTACGCTTTTCCAGTCAATCTTCTTTTCTTGTTGTCTTGAGCAATATTAATTTTTCCCAAACCAGGTCGCCGCTTCCTGGTGTTGATGTTTGTAGATTGAAAATCAAAGTTCATTGCTACACAGTCGTGCGTATCGATATTAGATTTAGATGCACTGGTAGATTCATTACTATTATTATACAGATCATTGTCATTATCTGGTAAAAAACTAGGATCATCAGTCGAGTCCGAAAAAAACTCCTGTACATTTTCAGCACTTTCAACATCAGATAAAGTATCTGATAGTATATCAGATATCACAGCTTCTAGTTCCGAGGACAGTGTTGGGGCAGGGCTTTCAGTTACTTCTAAATATTCTATCCAAATATTCTAACCTTAGAGGTAAATACGAAAAAATTTAATAATAATAAATTAAATAAAAAATCTAATATAAAATATAATAACAATAAACATTTTAAACAAATAAAAAAATATCAATTAAATAAATCAATTAAATCGTATTCACACTGAATTTACATACTATAATTTCAAAATTTTATGCTCTTAAGAAATAATTGACTTAAAGCAATACTAGGTATATTTTATAGACACTACATCTATCTATTAAAGAAAATAAATAACATGCAATTTGTGACTTTACACAATTTACTTAGACTTACGAGTTTTTCATAGCACTGTTAAATATACGAGGTTTTCATTTTATCCTATAGAAATATTACGCCATTTATTTTATAAAAGTTTTAACGCATAATCCTTTGAGATACAAGGTTTTAAACTATATTTTCGAATAAAACAATTTTTGCCAAATTTGGACTTACGAGGTTTTCACTAGACACTGACGTTATATTTTATTAAACTTTTATAAACAATTTTGTAGTATTTTAATTTATTGCTTTTTACACAATCTTGATAAATGGAACTTTTTAGTCAAGCGAGGAGTTTATATTTATTATTCAAGTTTAATTCTCAGCTAATGCAATATAGGGTCATCTACCTTCCATAGTTCAAACCAATACCCTCAATACCCTATAGTTCATACCATACCCTCTCGGTACGCCAGCGCCATTCTGGCCGTTTTCTGAAACCTTATTTAGTGCTTTTCAGTGGCCACTTTTAGAATAAAACAGCCATATGAGATTGTCCTCCTTACCTCTACCCTCCATAGTCTTGCCGAAGCTTGGCAATGTCAAGATTTCGGTTCTGCAACACAACGCAAGCTAAGCAAGATCCAATCAAATCGAAGTATTTTAAATTTGAAAATTTACTTCAGATAAAAATTGAAATAATTTGTAAATTTTGGTAAAACCAAATTCTATTGTATTCTAAACCGTTATCTTTACAAATTTTAAAAGCCGGAAAATTTTAAAAAACCCTTAGATCATATATATTACATAGATACCAAGTACCCACGGATTTAATAATAGTAACTATTATTAAATCCGTGCAAGTACCCCAAAATGTTGAGACGCAAGATATCACCGACGTATTATTTTAACTGCATTTCTGTCTTGCACCTGTAGAGCTAATTTTTGCATCTCTTTTTAGATTCAATACGTCCTAACACCGGTATTATGCCTTCTATTTTTGCAGCAATTCTGAATGGAAATATTTTATGAAATAGAACAAAGCAATTTTTACAGATACAACAAAATTATACCTGCGCCGGTCAATTTTTAAATTCTGTAAGAGATACAAGATGTCCAACTATAGCGTTTAACAAAGATAGCTACAAATTATTATGTCGCAACTATCTTGCTTCACTAGCTTCAATGCATTGGAATAGGGCAGTTTGTATCTATGTAATATATAATAATTATGATCTAAGGAAAAACCCCAAAAATTATATTGTTCGTGCTTGCCTTACCTACCTGTAATAAATATAATACAATACAT
The DNA here is from genome assembly GCA_947369205.1 of Cantharis rufa. Classification (NCBI taxonomy): domain Eukaryota; kingdom Metazoa; phylum Arthropoda; class Insecta; order Coleoptera; family Cantharidae; genus Cantharis; species Cantharis rufa. The sequence continues at coordinate 12,735,626 of OX376309.1, read as the reverse complement.
TTATTACAATAAATAACACCTACCGTAGATCGGCTTATTTCAAACGAAAATAATTTGTAAATCAATCAATATCATTACTTTGTTACCAGGGCCGGATTTAGCTAGTCTAGCGCCACAGGCTAATAGGTGCCTTTACACCATGGACTTAGAAGCTTCTTCTAAGTATCTAAGTCCATGCTTTACACACACACAGGTTTGACCCGCGTGCTGAACCGCGTTCCAACCAGGGGGCCAGACCTGTGTGTATGTGTAAAGGTCTCAGACGTAACTTGTGCCTATAGACCTTATTTTAGGAACCGTAGTATTCGAACTGTGCGTGATATTTGCATACTAAAATTGTTGGTTTTTGTCTTCAGGAACAGGTGAAAATTTATTAAAGTATGGGAAGTCCACTTTTATATGGGGCCAAAACATGGACACTGACTGAAGCATCTAGCAAAAATCTGAAGGCTTTTGGAATGTTGATCTATAGATCCATGTTAAGAATATCTTGGGTTCCACGTGTAACGAACAGAGATGTGTTACAACGCATGGATAAAGAAACCGAAATCCTTAAGTCGGTACAGATCAGAAAACTGGAGTACTTACTGATAAAACAAACAAAAAACAATTTTGAGAGCAGAAATGCAGACAAATTAACGCATATAATGTTAGAGCTCAATCTATAGAAGTGTGGTACACAATAAGAGGTATGAAATTAAACAACGAAGAAAGTTTGTCTCTAATTACTGTTAATGGATGGAAGGCGCACTATGAATCATTATTGGTTGAAGATAGAGAAGAATTTATGTAAAACATCGCCAACTCAACAGAACCAATACAAATAACTACAGATGAACTGAGTCAATGTGTAAAAGAACTGAAAAATTAAAGATCACCCAGACCAGAAAACATTTCTGCAGAGCTAATAAAACACCGCGGAACAGCACTACTGCAAAGAATTCTCTCATTTCTTACTCTTTGTATTCTCGATATCCTGGCTCTCTCTCTCTCCAGTCGCATCCTCTTGACTGCGGAATCGTGATCCCAATGGTTCACTCGCAGTACATTGAACGAAACCATTAGGCTTCTCTTGGGAGTAATTAATTAATGGCGGTGGTTTTCCGTTGCCTTCCCCACAGATCTATCTTGGACTTTAGATCACAGCAGCGTATTCAACTCGACTAGGATTTGTACCGCGACCCGTAGCCAGGGGGTGGCAAAGTCGGGCAACGCCCAACCTTTCAAAGTAAAAATATGCAACAATAAATTAAAAGGAAATTTCCAAATTAATTCCACATTGGTCCTTTTTGTATAAGAATTTTTCTAATTTTAAGTCGGTATATACCAGCTATCAAATGCAATTCGTAGTATGGAAAAATCATCACAGTACCTACCGACATACCTACAAGCGACAGCGAGAGCTCTCAGTGGCCGTCAAATCTATAGATAAACTTTCCTTTGCATAAGCGTTTATTTAATATTTTTTGCTTGTGCGCTATCAGGGCCGGAACTAGGGCGTGGCGAAAGAGGCGCCCGCTATGGGCCCGAACTAGTTATGGGGCGCCAAATTTTCAATTTTAAAATTAAATTTAATGAAATCTAAAGAAAATGATCAAATCCTAGAATATAAAATACAATAAAAGATAAGCAGAATACCTGTGGTCTTTACCTGCTGCTGCGTGCTTAGTCCTTGAATATATTTTTTAAATAAATTTGCTTCATTAAACCTATTTTTTGAGAAAATATTTTTGTATCGCGATTTTCTAACTTTTCTACAATAGAACGCTTGACCTTAAAAATTTCAAATATTTTCGACTGCGGCGTTATATGCTGTTCCGGCTCTGTGCGCTACTACGATACGTTCAAATGAATATCGTTAATTTCCATATGTTGGAAATAATAGCATGTAAAATATGCTATTTTTATGCTTGCGCGGGGCTGTGCAATCACTTTTCTTAAACCACGTTGACCTTGAAATTTCATGAAATTTTCGCCTGCGGCGCAAAAAGTTGCCCAATTTTACCATCTGTTTGCCCTACCTTTACTTTCGGTCTGGCTAGTTCTATTATATTCTTGTCACAATATCTATCTAAATTCGTTCACTTGTTGGATCTCAGTCCCATCACCCACCAAGACTTTATAAGATATTCTGTTTTTTCGGGGAATTGTAAATTGCCCTCCAAACTTGACCATAAAATTGTAATGTATTCAAGTAGAAATGCATCAGTTTAAATTTAAAATACACCAAGTTGGCGGGAGGTACCAACTACACAACAATCATGGTTAACCTCCGTGGTTAAAAATGTAAATAAAGTCAGTTCTTAATTATACTCTTGTATGTAATCTAAATGTAAATAAATATTGTAAATAGGCACCGTATTTTGATACATAACAAAAATGTAAACTGCCCTCCGAGCAAAAAGGTTGCCACTAAGCACTCATGAGTGCTTATTTATTAATTCCATAAATCATTACAAAAAATAATCACAGCAGCGTTGAGTCCACATCGAGGGACCTCCTTCCTGGTAGCACACTTTGCCGAGTAGGACCAGTCTCGAGGGATATTTTTAGTGAGTATGGCGTTTGTCAAAACGGCTCGGAGCGGAGGGTCGGTTTTGACAAATGCCACCACGGCAAATCTCGGATCCACTCTAAAATCTATACATCTATAGGGTATTAGTTATTTTAAGAAGTCTTACCTGAAAGAAGAGAAAGTCAAAAATTAGGGTAATGTATATTGGTATCCCCATTTCTTCAAATGTTTGTTTCCATTATCTTAAGCGCTATTTCTAAATTAATAGTAGTATATAAATAGTAATGGAAAAATACTGCAGACCTGTCTTAAACCCATTTTAACGTAAGCCACAAAATCTTCGTCAAGTTCGTGAATGATTTATAACGTATGTGTTTATTTATTTCTCGGTATACTATCATATTATGTCTTTTTAATGTCTATATTTTTTTTCTAATACGGGCACGACTTACTAGCAATTTTGCACATACCCGTGTGGGTCACGGGCGACCGCGCTATATTTCTTCAGCAAATTCTCGTTCGACGCGAGCGATTAGTAATATTTGTATTGAAATTCTAAATTATCACTTTAAAGAATCCAATCATTTTTTGACCGAAAATTTAAAATTAATGTGTACATTAATGGGTTAATAGTTAATATTCGTAATAAAAAAACTTACTTGTATTGACTGGTGTCCACTTGAACATTATATTTTTCCATTTCTGGGTGTTACATGAACTAAATTGTTCTCACTCTCCACGAACTGCATTTTAAAAAGCAATAGGGCTAGCTATCCCGTCAAGTCCATCTAAGGTTAAGCCAGTGGCAGAGCGCGAGTCCAAGCGATAAGACAGCAAGTGTGTTCTTGTCGCGCACATTTTTAACATTTACAATTTGGACTTGGTTGTACAAAAGTCTTCTTTAATGATTGGAAATTGATAAAAAAATTGAATGAATAAAATAATTAGTTTCGCTTTAGCAAAAATGTATGGCCCTCAAACGAATTGCAAATAAATTGGCAATGTTTAATTTTCACTTTTTATCCTTACCTGTAAAATGTGATTCTGCAATAATTTCGATTTATTTCCTCCGGGAGCTGATAAACTTTTTGTACTTAAGCTTACACTTGAACAACGTTGGTTGCTTGAAGAATCAAGATTGAGGAAGAAAATATGAAATAAGCTCAAAACAAGGCATATTTTAATATATTTTATTATTTTAGAAAATTAAGCACAAACTTAATACTAGAAATCTGTAATATTTAGCTTCAAAACAACTTTTCTTGAGCTGTGTTGTTGAGATATTAAAATATTTGTCGTAATTTAGTAAAAAAATTCGGCGAGATCATAAAAATTGTAGTCCTGAAAATGTGTATAAACAGTGACTCAACTTACATATTCCTAATAATCTTAATATCAAGAAAATACTTAGAGCACTAATATTTATTATTAATGGATTGAGTCAAGCTGTTAGAGCGTACTTATATCAAATAGGTAATATTAATTTGAATTGAAACGAAAAATATTGATATTATTCCTTGGTATCAACATTTTTCGCACGTCATTAATATACCATAGTTGTATATTAAAAAATATATTTCCGTCTTTATTAAAAGTTAAAATTTTGTAAGAATAAAATTCGCTTTTTGATTTCGAAAAAAATCTAGGTGATTTTTTTCCGTTACTACTAGGTACTTACCTCTACTTAGATATGAAACTAACATTAGTACTGTATATTAAAATGAACACTTTTCTGTAATATATATAATTTTTATATTTAAAATAAAGAGACCTTCTCGTGTATATTAACAAATATCAAAGTTGGTAACTTTTATGTAAGACTTAGAAGCTACAGTTTTTAGGAAGAAAATTACGGCGACAAATTGTAGCAGTTTTAGAGTAGGTAAGCCATTCCATAAATAAAAAAATTTATTAGTATTAATTAATGGAAATAGAGCAACTCTTGTAATAAACCGTAGCGTCTATGCCTAACTTAAGAAACAATTTACATAAGTTATTACTTATTAGGTAGATAGATAATAAATCAAAATTGTTATGCCTGAAAATATTTTTTAAACATATGTTTAATATGAAAATATTAATTATTTAAATAAATTACAAACGTTAAGAACAAATTATTTATAATAAAAATGAAACATAAATCAGTAAGAAAGGCCATTTGCAATAAATAGGTGAGTAATTCTAACAGATGTTACCCACATGGAATAATAATTAAAACACCCTTAAAAAGTGTATATAGTTTACCCTCGTTTAAAGCTCAATAGTTTTATTAGTTTCTTAAATAAAAAACACAGGCTCACAATCAAACTTAATTTAAATGTATGCGATTACAGTTGTATTTAGATCCACCTGTAGTTCATAAACTTTTATCACTGGACCTGCCAGCGACGTCTTCAAAAGATGATAGAGCAGAATACACTACTCATCGATTATATAAAATAACAAGCTTAACAGGATAACGTTTTAATCGTTCCATTAAAAATTACAATAACAACATTAAATTAAAGAGTTTATAATCAAACTTGAATAGGTAGGTTTTGGCATAAAATACACGTTCTCGTAAATGGTTTGATCCCACTCTAATTAATATTACCAAGTAAGTTCCCATTTTCTCCAGTGGAGTAAGTAATGTTTAATTAACAACAAACACCCCATTCAAAATTTGGTATCGGCAATGATCAAGGAGGAACTAAAAATGGACGAGTTGATGAAATTGAAAATGCTATATGATCATCTAGAAGTGTATGAAGTCTCTGATGAACAAAAGGCATGATTAACCACAGATAAATAATATATAGCTAGAGTATATATTACGTGATAAGTAATAAGACTGTTCACTTTCGCGAACATACCACGTGAAAGTGTGCAGTCGTAGCCAATGATTATGGCATTGATAATTTTGACTAGAAGCAATCGAGCTTGCCAGATAATTGGTAGGGATATAATGACGGTGGGGTTGGGATATGAGCGACACCCAACGTGTGCGGTTCGGTGCGCTCAGTAAGATTTACAATCAATCATTTGCATTATCCTAGCCCAACCGTTTTTTGCTGATGACAAATCCGATACGGAGTAGTGTATAAATGTGTGCGCAAGCTTGCTGGAGAATGCAAATGGGGCCCGAATAAAATACATACTAAAAAATACTGAAAGAACATACAAATTGCAATAAGTTACTAAGATTTGATAACTAAGTACCATCGCCACATAAAAACTAATTCGGATCCAATTAGCAAACCGGCAAGCCATTATACACAGCTTACTTTTAATGTTCTATCTATTTATTTATTTAATTAAATGTTACTGTTTTCATAAATTTGAGAGTTACATATAGATAAAGTATAAAACAAATTTATTTCGGAAGCAAAACGTTGCCGTGTTTTGCAATTTGGATTTTGAATTTATCTATAAAGATCTATCAACTAGAATCTACTTACAACTAAATCAGACCTAGAATACAACATAATGAATGCGAGGAGAAGCAGTAATTAGACTATTAACTACATTTTATATAAACACTAATCTATATTTTTTTGCAGGTGTGGTTATTGCCTCTCCTCAACAACATTTGGCAGACGACAATCTGATTCTCAACTATTCTTACTTAATAATGTAATGAACAAAAGCAAACTTACGCTAATGGCAACTGGCCACAAGCGACAGTTGGCTAACGAGGGCGCAAAAGGCCGCGGACTGGCGCAAGCGAAACCACGCAAACGGTGCACGGGAAATCCCTGTTAACGTGGTAGTCACGCCAGAGTGCACTGCAAGCCAATGCGCCCTCGAAGCTGTGAGGACGCCACTGTTGCGCCACTCACCTAGGCACCTAATTACACGCTATGGACGAACTCTGACTCGCCCAATTATTGCTAATCATGTCAAGTTCATGACTCCAACATGGTTCTCATGCATTGATCGCATGACACAAAATCCACTAGAATAACAACAATCAATAAACAAATAATATACGCGCGTGGATAGTGTCTGCAATCGAAAGGCCACTTGGCCCATCGATACGCTGGTGCTGCTCGGGTTGAGGAGTAGGTTGGTCATTATGGATAGGATGGGAATTCAAATAAGGAGCTAAACAGCCGTTTCGGTGTGGCTGTGAGAGGATAACCGCTCCACATCTATTTCAGGAATCGTCAATTCGTCTGGGATGTTATCAGCATACTCAATGGAAGAAGTTTGAGACAACCTCTTAGAGAGTGAAGTCTGTTTGCGGAGTACCTCGGCAAGGGAAGTACTGCTGTGTTCGCCGTACCGAGCATCTAGGCCCTGACGGAAAGCGTTAACTACTCGGATCTGAAATAAACAAGAAACAACAAAACAGGGAGAATTAAAATAAGAACATTCCTGGGAAGGTGGCGAGCAGTTAGCACAGCCCAAAGTTCAGTATAGAGCCAGTACACTTAAGCCCCAACATGCTGTTCTTTCATACAATCGAGCAATAGTAATGAAAATTTATAAAATACAAACAAGCGATGCAATATTTTAAGTTAAATGCAACTTGCAAAAATAAAACTACAATTTCTTTGTTTTTTTTCGTAATTATTTCAAGTAAAATTTTTGAAAATTTGTGCTTTTTGATTCGGAACGAAAATGTTGGAGCCCAAGTTTATACACTTAACAAACATGCAATCGAAATATGTCATGCCACAAATTTTATAGCTTGTGGTGGCATACAATCATACATACACGTGAAACGAAGGCAGTTCAAATTGAATCGCAATACTGCCAGAGCAAAATGTATTTGTGTTGAGCCATTATACATGCCGTGTACTGGTAATTCCGAATCAGGCCTAAGCTTTTACATTCACTGGTTTTCATTGCAGATTATAACAGAAGCTACAAATGAAATAAATCGCCACTTGAGACCAAAACAAATATTTCACGTTTATTATCAACCGGTGGTTACTGCCTTCCACTTGGATGGATAATAAACTAATTTGATACTGGTAGCAAGCGGTCTGATATTACTATACAATAATACCGATGATAACGGAATTAAAACATTTAACTTGCAAAGTTGTCACAAACCAAAACAATACAGTTTTATAACTGTCTGAGCACCACTTAACACACACGAATAACAATATTCAAATACATACAGTCTTTACCAGAGACATTGGTTACTTTGCTTACGTGATTTTGCCCCACCTGTATGTATGTATATGTGGGAATTAGTAAACACACAAAACAATATAAAAATATTATTTAACACATAATAATGTATTAACACAACCTAGCAAATATTTTCAAAATAAAAATTCATTCTTTTAATTAATTTATTGAAAAGAGTGCTTTATCGAAAAACAGCAAATTTGTTAGTATATTAAAATAAAAACATATCTAAGTACACTTGGTCAAGATATACATATAACAAATACATATATATGATATACATATACATGTATTTTATATTAAAATTTCAAAATTTATATAAATAAATTTAAGCCTCTACAATAATTTAACAATCAAACTAACTATGCAACGAGGCCAATTTCTTAATCCTTTAAGCGTAAGCTAGTATTTTTAACAATCGCGCTAATAAAACCTACTTTAATAATTATTCTTCAACAGCTTTTTTTTATTAATTTATTATTTTAAACCAACATTTGACGTTTCTCGATCGCTTCGAAATAATTTGTTAAAAATTGTAGCTTATCAGGCATTTTGGAGCACGCGAACATTCGACTACAAAACAATTTATAATTCACAACCAAAGCAAATTAAAGTATTTTCTCTCGAAAAAAAAAACAAAAAATTGATTAGACCACAAAATGATTTCGATCCTACGATGCATCGCTTATTTCATTTAGTGACTAAAAATCGTCAATGTACTATATAACGATTTGAAAATATAAAATAAAAATTTGCGAAGTATAACTAAATTTTGAAAACGGAATCGCCATCTATTTTTCGGCCGAGCAGTCGTTTTGAGCGATCATATGCATCTGTGAGCAAAGGTATAAAGAATCATGCACCATGCAAACGTAAATTAGAGTTTTTTTGTAACAGGCAGGCTTCAAACAGAGGAATTCGGAAAAACAACTCTACAAAACAATATGAACGTCACTTCACTGCTTCAATATTGAGAAGGCCGTTATAAATTAGATAAATAAGAGTTAACAAAAACAAAACGTTAGATAAAAGCAAGTGCCTCTACACAATGTGGAAGCAGTGGCCAACACAAACCAACAAGAGCGAACGAGCGGGCACACAAACACGTAGCGGACAGAAAAGATGTAGGAAAGCGGCTTACAGCTTGGTCAGTGGAGCTCTTGCTGTACGGAACCGGAATCAAACGCTCTTGCAATTCACCACCTATCACCTTCAAGAGTAAAGGGTAACATTAAGAGTGGTTCGATAGACAGTGACAGAAACACATACAATAGATAGTGCACAGAATAAGATAGATTAAAACTACAAGTATATCTAAGAAGAATAAAAAACGACGATTAATTATTACAAATCGTCATCTTTTTGTGGCATGTGTCACTACTATTGTACAGTTAAATAAGACACTTATTACATAAATGCGATTTAATAAATTATTATAAATAAAATTAATAAAATCGTTGCCCTCGCTCTTATTTAATTGTACAAATCGAGTTTAAGTATTCATATGAAAAGTTTCTACTGAACATATAAATACACACATCCACTAGTGAGTGCTGTAAATAATAGTATTAAGTGTTACAATCAACAGACACACGATTGCTCGAAACGTGTATCCAAAATTTTAGGCTCAGTGCCGAGTTTCAAGAACAGAGCATTCAATATCGTTTTATACCGTTTTTATTTAATCTAATGGCAGTTTAAATAAATCTTTAAGGGAAGCTGAAAATAATAAAACTAAATCATAAAAAAATATATCCTAATGATTCGATTGCATTGTGTTTAAATAGGGGCAAGTGTTTCGTTTGGTTTGCAAAATCACTAAATATTTGACTTTTTATTTTTGAATTTTTTAATACAGATAGTATAAACTTGTTATATATATTTGTCTGTTTGTTCATATTTGCTACAACAATTTCATAAAATAAACAAAGAATAATTATTAGTCCTTTACTAATATCGGTTACACTAACATAGACCTTGTCCCATTAAAGTTTAATATTAGTTTTTAATTATATAAAAATTCACATTAAATATTTTTTTTTAATTTTTTTATCAACTTTGTTAATATAGAGTCAACAACTTACCTTGTTAGATTCACATAGAATTTTCCTATGGATAATCTTAAATAAAAAAAATTAACAACTATATGAATGTGAAAATAAATATTAAGTCAAATTTACATTTCTCTCAAAGTAAAAAATTTTCAAGTTAGGATTTTGGATGACGAAACAAGACAACACCACAGTAATTGTGCAAAATTTTAAACACCTTTTCTAAATGTATATAAAAAAGTTGATTGTATTTAAAAAGAAAATATAAATAGCTAGACACAGTATACACACATCATATATGTGGTACGTATAATATTCAAATTGCAACAATATTAAAAATATGTTCATCAAAAATTAAATGTTCATATCTCCATTATACCTACAGCAAGTTAACATAAAGTTCATTTGAATTTTTTTATATATATCTACGTATTGAATATATATAAAAAAAAGTAAGGTTAATTTCAAAGCAATTTGCAAATCTTATAACTAAAGTTTGTGTAGTAAATATGAACAAACGCTAAACCATGTGACGTTGGCGGTTCACACACAATACAGTTGTCTCGCAGTTGTGTACATGCCTAGGAAACTTAAACAAATAATATCTGTCTCCATCACCACTAATTTGAAAGGTCTAAATGCTATCTAAAATGCTATACATACAGCTATTCTACCAGTGTACGATAAAACATTATGTACAAAAAAAAATAATACAAAGTACTTAGAATTGGTCAAGTAAGAGTCTCTACTAAAGTGCTAAGCTTTCGGTAGTGGAAGAGGCTGATTTATTAGGTCAGGGCTGCTATGGCAGGGTGGCACTAGTAACAAGCGTCATGCGCTGCTCGCCGCGGTGTAAAACCGGGCAGGACCGACACTATATACGAGTTTCATGCACAGGTTTGGGTATCTCTGAGTTGGCAGGTGTCAAAGGTGAAGTAAACTGCGTATTGTAAGCTGGGGGCCTCAAGGTGTGAGGAGACAGCAATCGTTTGCCACTCGATGGATGATCTGCATGCCCTATCTTCTGTTGTGGAGATAATTTTGTAGTAGTTGAATCCTCGTCAATATAAGTGATGTCTGATAAAGGACGAGGCGGCCAAGGGCCACCGGTATGGCTTCGCGAACTGCGTAAGCTGTGTAAACTATGTACTGATCGGCGTTCCTCCAGATCCTCCAGGTTGGACTTGAAAGCTCTGATAACTCGCAGCTGCAAACACAGGGAAGCAGGGTACTTATGAGGCCGGGATTAGCATGCCCACACACACATGCTCACACTCTTTCGCTCAACATGCGTGCTACTTGCACAACCGCTGTCTAGCGGTGTACCTGCAGCTGCACCAGCGGACATTCACGTCCTTTCCCCGCGTGTTTAAACTCTTTGGTGATAATTTTAAATATTTTTAATTGAAACGTTAATATTGTTAGTCAAGAATAAAAAATGAAGAGGAAAGATATCCCAGAACCACACCTCCTTATATATTCTTAGAAAAGCACCAAAATTACATAGGTAACTAAAAACATCTCTTTACTTCCTAATACATACATAGATTTTAAATCACACTTCAAATTTTTAATGGTCCAATAATTTTTCAATACTTAAATTTCATGAAAACAGATAAATATATCGCAATACTCACAACTACTTTTTAACTAAACTTAAGTTCTCTATATTTCAAGTCAACTATTAAAAGATATTCAAATCTTGAGGGTTCAAATTTTTGTACAAAGAGGCTAGCACACGCTCGAGATATTCAGTTTTCTGTGACTTCTTTTATTTACTCTGTCGACACCCATGATTATGTAAACTACTGAAATAACAATTAAATTGATTGTCTCGACTACAATATATGATCAAAATACCAAGTATCTACGGCAGAGCTAAACAAGATAATTCAATGCTTTTTGCTTTGTTCTACATAATAAATAAAACCAATGGTTTTGGTGTGAAAACGGAACAATGTAGACAGTATCTATGCAGTTCCAATACAATGTTGCAACATCGCCATAACAATGTGTCCTTGTGTGTACTAGCCTTTAAAACAACTTTTTAGTTCACAAAATTAGCACGTAACGAGGGGAGAGCTTCCCAAAAAACTAAAAGAAAGCTCATTTGTAAGAGGTAAAGAGTAAAAATGTTGGAAAATTCTGAAATATTCCCTCCCGAATATATGTATACGCTAATACTAATGCGCTAAAGTGAAATCGCGTAAACGCAGGAATTACTGTACTTTAAAACTTCAATTTTTTAAACTTTGTACTAATATAGGAAATTATAAAACCATGATTAAATAATTTTTAAAACTGTGCTGCATTGTAATAACTTTAAAATTTAAGCATAAATAGGTTTAGAAATTGCAGTAATTAATGAATAGTTTTTGAAGCTGTTTTCGTTATGTTTTCCAATTATGTCATTCCAAATACATAATAATGGTTAAACTTTCATAATTAAGTAAATACCACATTGGAGTTTAGAATTAACTTTTGTGCTTGTTAAAACTCTCTACCTTAATGAAAGCAACCACAATCTGCATTCAGCATATTGTAATTCTTTAATAAACTTTAGCGACACTAAAATATTCTGTCAGAATTAATAACACTAGAAATGTCTACTACATATTCTAGTTTTACAAGATATTGTTTTTCAAGCTGCCTTTTTTATATTAGAAAACTTTTTAATACTTTATTATTATTATTACCTAAAATGGGTTTAATCTTAAAAATCTGTTCAAAGATATTTAAACTTTGAAATTATAATAAATAATGCACATACTTCTAATTTATTACATTAATAAAACAAATTGATATTCATACCTTCGATTTTCATACTACAAATTCTACAAAACTATTCGAGGGTATACATAATACATAATAATGTATAAATTACATAAAACTGAAGCTATTAAAGTGATTTATGGAGAAATAGAATATGAAATATACCGCCTGTTTAATTTAATATTTTACTGTTATCGGGGATTCACATAAACCCTGCAAACGGAAATGAAAAAGTAAATCCACTACCTGTAGGTACCTAAATGTTTACTGACAGTTTAACTCATTATGACTATAGAAATATAATGTAGTTATCTTTGCTATTTGAAATAATTTTTAATCGACTTTTTATGAGCAAAATTCCTAATAAGAATTTTAAATTTATTATAAGTTTTCTTTTATCTGTCCAAATATTTACTCCTGAAGTTAGTTGTGTAATTTTAGATTTTACTTTAAAAAATCTTGGTATCTATCGCCGTTTTAAATGTAATTGCTGAATAGTAAAAGGCGCAGATTCTGCACAAACTTATAGATATAATATTAAAGTTCACGCTTTTTGAAAATTTTATGCAAAATTTATGCATTATGCATTTCTTTTAATATTAAGATGCTATCCCGGCCTTATTAAATTACTTACAAATTTGCCAGTTTGTCTAATATGTCTAAATTATATACACTATTTTCACAAGTTTCAACGTATTATGAGTAAAAACTTTAAACGTAAAATAAGTAACTATGTAAATAGAGGTTTAGTAAACTTCTGAGTGGTTAAATCTCGTGCCAAAATTTACAGATTCTTATGGTGTGTAAGACGGTCTACCAACTGGGTCCAGACAGACCTGGGACCTTCTCTGGCCCTGAAAAGTTGGTATCAAAATAATTTGTTTTTGTGGTTCAGCATGAAAGTTGAGCCTCTATGCCTTCAATGTAGTTAATATTTATAGTATTTATTTAGTAAGCACGAAATCTTCTACTTTTCCTTCCGTTAGAAAGTTGAAATTTGGTTGTTGCTGTTGGATAATTAATTAAATAAACATGCAAAGACAAATCTTCATTCGGATAAGAATTATTTCATATTTGCGTCATTGTTTTTATTAATTTGTTCTGTATTGATTCCCCACTCCAGGTATATGATTAACATTATAAGGCAAAAACAGAAAACATGAATATGGAATTCAAATTTGAATTTCAAGTTTAACATCCAAGTTGTCAAGAGACATAATTAATATATTGATATGGTAATTTTTATACGTTTCCTAGTTTCTGTACCATAAAACGTGCAAACTGTTACAAAAAAAGTGTATATAACATTTGTTTTGGAGTTTCGAGTTAAACATAGTATACCAGTTTTTATCTTATTAGAATATTATTTGTGTGAGTATTAAAAAATATATTTATCTAATTAAAAATATGTGTAACATGACCATGAAAAATTAAATTTTTGTAACGAAAGATCTGATACACTGAATACAAGAAATGTTAGATGAAGAAAAAATAACCCAATCCATAGATGATTACAACTGCTGACCTAATTAACACAGTAATATAAAAAAAAAATACATATCAAATACGTTCCATTTGGCTGTGTTGTCGCGAAAAAGCACGAAAATATGTAATATTCCATCAGAAACGGTCGACATACAAACAGAAAAAGCAACATCGAGTCTGGGGATAACTAAACAACTAACATCATTGTGCAACAAAGCAATAAATGCATAATAGTATTTGCATAAGCAAAAGCCCTACTACAAGCTACGTACTTGTTTGTACTGCAACAGGATTTGCTTGAGACACCCACAGCTTTCCTATACCTCAGTTTCTCTCATTGGTTCGGCCGGCTAATAAATAAATTATTAAAATTAAATACCTAATATTTGATATTTAAAGAAAAGAGTTTACTATTTTGACTCCAAACTAAATCCATGAAAAGAATTGGAAAGGTTCTAAAAGTTTTAAAAAAATGTTTAACAATTTTCAATCAGATCAAAGCCATAAGTTACCTTGTTTTAGATTTAGCAATAAATTTTCTAAACCTATTTCCAAGAAAGAAACACTCCAAAACAAGAATAAAATTCAATTTTAAGAAAAAAATAAAAGTGGTAACTTAGATAAATATGAAAATAAGCTAAATTGCTTGCAACATCGATAGCAAACACTTAAAAAAGATAGGAAGGTTGAGAGCAACAAGAGGCAGATCCTGGAAATAAAGTAAGATCCGTGGGCGTGGGTGTGATGCATCCTGAGACAACACAGCCAATTTGGGATTCGAGCACGGTTTCTCCCAAAGTTTCAGCATGCAGTAAACTATCTGCTAATGGCGCTAACACTAACTACGTGATAGCAGGTTTATGCTACTGACTACTAGTCGCACGAACGGTGTGTTGAGTTTTAGTATAGTGATTTATGGTGAAACATGCAAGTAGGTGTTAGGTGTTAATTATAATTTAAAAATTACTGGTCAGATATTATCTTAATCTACTGTTATAAAGGTTTCATTAATATTGGATTAATGTTACGTACACAAGCAAATACTATTAAGTACAATTTAAAATATCACCAATTGTGTATACTATTTTATAACACAACTATTTTATATATGCTTTACATTATTCAACGAGGACATGTGTATATCCACTGCTGACCAAAGTATGTGGTCATGTTAAATATGGATAAAACTCACTAAATAAAATAAATATTAATTTGTTGCAATTTGAATTGCAAATTCCACACGGCTTGTTAAAATCAAATTAAAAAAACCAAGTAAAAACTAAGAAAACCAAAACTAAAAACTTATGTCATTTTTAAGCTAAAAAAAGTTGCATACAAATAAAGCGGGATATGAATACCCGTATTTCAGGCTAACCTATGTTAAATTCAATTTCACAATTCACATATCAATGTACCATGCTTTCAAACAAACTAACATATAATATCCCAAAATAGGATATGGAAGGATAAGGTAGGAAGCCTCAAATGACATTTTTTGTCAAAACTACCCTATAATTTATCCTATTTAATTGAGCTCTGTTCATCAATCACTCCTAACATACGGAATTTATTAAATGCACCCACCGCTATGGGTTTATCCATGGCACATGCCCAACGCGGTCGGTGGTACAATCGTGTGGTTCACATTGCAACTAACATATTTTACACAATGCACACACTTACCTGCGTTTGTAGCCTAGTCAAACCCCGAATCCAGAGAATTTGTCCTGCTCTAGGCTTCTTATCAGAATCAAGGTCGAACTTTTCTTCCCCGATTGCAATTGCTTCCGTGTACTCTTCCGGATGCCCTCTGCCCCACCTATTCACCAAAGTTATTTTAAAACCAAATCAGCATTTTAGAATAACCAAAACTGCATTACAAAATTTTTTTAAAACTAAAATTCACAAAGTACACCTAAGTACAAGGGAAGCTTTACGTAGCCTCATTCGTAGCTTGATGTATGTATTTTATTAGCAAGAAGTTTATGCTCTAAAAAAGATGTAGTGCATTTTTTTGTTATTCCTAAATTTAACATCCAAGTTTATTACTTAAATCACGAATCGATTCATTAATTTGAAACCTTTCAATTGAAACTAAAGTCAGTTTGACGTCAGATTAAGAAAATTATAAATATAAAAAAACATACGATAGAATCTTTGGTATTTTTCTCGTAGGTACAGTTGTGACAAGTTGGCCCCATATTAAAGTTCCTACACCAAAAAATAGACACCAAAGCCACTGATCCAACGTTAAACTTTTTGTTGAAAATGCCATTTTACCATACTGAATGATCAAGATCTATGAAAGAAAAAAACGAAATTTGTGCCGGAACTTATTTTCAAATGTATACCTGTGAAGCACATGTTCCGATCCAAATTGTATAGAAAATGGGATTTGTGAAAACACCTTCAAACACGTTCCGTTGACCGTGAATTTTTCTAGCATTAAATTCATTAAACAGCGTCATCATAACAAACGAATTAAAAATAACTGTGAAATGCTGAGTAGGTCCAGATCCACCATCTGCACCTCTTCCTGGCTCAATATTTAATAATTTATCACCTAAAAGAATTAAAATTATAATTTTGTCATAAAAAAGTCCATTATTTAAAACTTACCTACAAATAACAATGAAAATATAACCGTTAATTGATAGATGGCTTGGCCAAGGATATTTTTCATCATAGTTCTTGATATAAGGGGTTTTGTTCTTCCATATGGTTTTCTTAGCAATAAATCTGAAGTTGGAAACTCAGTAGCTAATGCCAATGAAGCTAAAGTATCCATAATTAAATTTACCCATAACATTTGCACAGCCTAAAGAAACATTGTAATTATGCAATAAAAACAATAGGTTTTAGCACAGATAACTACTACAGATAGCCAGCACTCAAGGAGGGACTGGTGTTTGCAAGCACTGATATTCGAGAGCAATTAAAGGTAGTTAGGAAGCTAATGGTTTACACCAATACTGTCCAATTTTTTATTTTGATTTCTAACAGCATAATAATACTAACCATAATTTTTTATTAGTTAGTTGCTTGTTTAATTGATCCTGAATCCCGGACGCATTACACCTGTTTTGTCAACCTTTAATTACCCCATGGAGAGAATAATTCACTCTCATCAGATTCTTTGAATGGATTAACGAAATTCCCAAAGCCTAACCTTCAGTTTTAAAATTGAAATTAAATTTTAAATTGTTTTTGAGTAGCAACGTAGTAGAATAAAAATATCTGTTCTTTTTATATTACAAGTTCATAATGGCTAGAAATTGTATTGGTGATTGATAGTAATCTCCGCATTAGTCAATCTGATAGAACATAGTTAAAACCCTTTTTGAAGAAGGATCATGTCCAGCTGTGGACAAAAAACGATTGGATGGCAGAACTGTTCTTATTTAGAAATAACTGTTAACTTAAAGCAATTAAAGCTCGTTGATTGATCCATAAGTAGCCATTCCGGATTTTTTAATGAGTGAGAACACTTTCCATTATATGCATAGAAAATTATTCCAAAGCTAAAGAAAGCTTTTTCTATTGGCCTCTTACTCTTACCCACGAGTAAGCCGCAAATAATATTTAGTTCAATAAATAAATTTCTTTAATTTTGAGTCCCCCCCTCCTAAACAAGGTTTTATAAAAAGATAGATGCAGTTTTATTATACAGTAAATAATTCAATTGCAGTTGTCATCAGGAAAGAAGAATTTGCAATTTTTGATGTGTCAAAAATCAGACACTTACGATACATTCATACAGCTGTATCTTAGTTGTATCTGTGTTGCTGGTTAATAATTTGGAACCACAGTTGTTTGTGCTTGATTCAGATGGTTCTGACGTAAGCTTAATTATTCATGATGAAAAGTATAGTGACAAAACACTTAGTAAAGTATCATATGGAGTGACTAGGGTACTACTACTAGCAGTAGTAGCATTAGGAAACTGAAATAGATATATGAATGTCACTCCTGGTTCACTTTGCTGGGAAAAACCCTCATAAAATTATTATTGGCAGTACTAGTACGTTAGCTGATCAACTGCTGACACTAAGGTATCTGGTTGGTTGATCTTTGTGGTTCAAAAGACACAGAAAGCCTTTGGTTCTCTTGGATTAAAAATAGTAAAATGAAATAAAAACAGGGTCTCATAAGCATATCTAAGAGACACAGTAACAACTAAGCTTGGATGTAAAACAATTAATATGATTATGATATAAATAATTACAACTTCGGAAAAAAGTTACTCTAAAAAGCCAAACTGGGTTTTCCCCCTAGCCAAAGAAGAATATTTTGTTGTTTGAGAATCCACCATATTTTCGATAATGTCATAGTGAGAAAATATACCAGGTAGCAGATATTTAGCCAAGTCAAAATATTTTCTTTCTTTTAGATCGGGTTAAAAAGATTTTCAATAATGTTCTTAATTGCATTAAAATATCTCGTTTTGGTAGTTTACAACACCGCTCGAGTAATTGTTTTGTTGTCTTATTGTTGCCAAAAATTTTTATGAGTAATTTTGCTAAGCAGTTGCGTTTTACTGGCTGGAGCTCAATTATGAGTAGTAACCACACAAATAAATTTTGATGTAAGTCACGTATTATGATGAATTATACCTCATCATTATTTATATTATTTGTTTAGGTTTTTGCAAATAAAAATTATTACTTGAAGTTAATACTTTTATTTTAAGAAATTTGTATTTTGAAAACTATAGATAAAATTTTATTTATTAAATATCAAAGATCATAGAACTTTACTTAAGTGAAAATTTCAAAAATTATTAGACCTAAAAATGTTTCACTGCATGCATAAGTTACTTATCTCCTATTGGAAGAATCGTCAACATGCAACTTATGAAACAATTGCATGTCAGCTTTTAATATACCTTTCGTTGTCTATAAGGATATTTACTATTAAATATCGCTTTAAAATTATCAATATAATCTAAAACAAAAAACTTTTGGTTCAAATTTAAAAAGTTAATATCTCAGATACAATGTATCTGGAATTCTAGATACATTACCACTGGTTAACAAGCAAAATTTTTTCAGTCTTTGCAATACCTGAACAATCACAGCATCTGTGTAAATACCTACTCTACCACCCTTCGTCCATGGTGAGAGTAACAGTTATCCACTATTTCAATCGCCCGGTATCATTGTTTAATGCAACAATGGTAATTTGTGCAACATGTGCAACCTGCCTAATTTTAGTAAATACTATTGTGTGAAATATCTGTAGTAATTATCTAGTTTCAAATTTCTTACCTTTAAGGGACTGTCTTGAACAGCACAGGCACCAATAAAAGCAACAACAACGGCAACAACATTTACAGTTAACTGAAACTGTAAAAATTTGGCTATACTGTCGTAAACGTTTCTTCCCCACATAACAGCTTTTACGATACTACTGAAGTTGTCATCTGTTAAAATAATATCAGATGCTTCTTTTGCAACATCTGTACCAGCGATACCCTAGAAGAAGATATTTAGATTGTTAAGAAAATTGATAATTATCAGAACTTACCATGGCAAATCCAACATCAGCCTTTTTCAAAGCCGGTCCATCATTAGTACCGTCTCCTGTTACAGCAACAACTTCTCTTTGTTCATTAACTTTACTATCAATAATACCTTTAACTAAAGTATATTTGTCTGTGGGAGAAGATCGTGCCAGAACACGGAGTTTAGGCCATACTTTATCAAGAAGATGTTGCTGCACCTACAAATTTTAATTACGATATAATCATAACACGCTCTTGGAAATTTTAATTAACTTACCTCTCCGTCACTATCGCGAACTCTTTTATTAAATTCTTTACCTTCTAAAATAATAAAATCTTCATTGGGTTTTAAAATACCGCATTTGGTAGCAATAGAACGTGCAGTATTTATATTATCACCAGTAACCATTCGTACTGTTATTCCTGCTTTTTGACACTTTCTAATAGCATCCGGTACTTCAGGACGTACTGGATCTTCTATTCCAACAACACACAAACAAGTTAAATTGTTAACGATGTTTGCTTCTTCTTCCCAATTTGGTTCATTGTCTATATGTACTTGATTAATTTCAGCTTTACCAGGAACGAAATCCTTAAACGCAATCGAAATGGTACGTAAACCATCACAAGCCATTGGTTCAATAACTTGGCGTAACAACCGTTCTTGCATATCCCTGGTAAATTTTTCCAATCTACCATCATGACCATAAATAAAGGCACACTTGTTTAATATCATTTCAGAAGCACCTTTTGTAAATAATCTAAATCCACCTCCTTGTCGAGGTATAACAGTACTCATAGATTTCCTTACTGAATTAAATGTGTATACACGAGTAAATGTTTCTTCTGGTTGATCATCGCGAATAGCTTGATAACTTTTTTGCATACCTAATACGAAACCTAATAAAGCACATTCAGTCTTGTTACCAACTTGTTTAGGTAATTCTGAAGGTTCTTCGCCCGGCTATAAATTGTAATAATAAAAATTGCAATTCTAAGATTACCAATGATTACTTACCATTATTCGAGATGTGTATGCAGAATTAACGGCTATGCCCTGTATTACTAAACTTCCAACATGACTTGGAATATCTGAAAACTTGGGCATTGTTTTACACAGTTGCTCGCAAATATATGATTGCACAACGGTCATTCTGTTAGTTGTAAGAGTACCCGTCTTGTCAGAGCAAATTGCAGTCGCATTACCCATTGTTTCACAAGCATCTAAATGTCTCACAAGATTGTTGTCTTTCATCATTTTCTGAAATTAAAAAGATTATCAATTTGTTGATACACAATAATTGCCATAAGCATATTGATGAAATGAGTTGTTGAAACAGAGATATTTCAAAAAGAAAGAAAACATGTTTCAGATTTTTATTATTGTATTGCCGTCTTGGATCGGTGATTAATTTTTGTTATTGAAAGTGTCGTCAAGATTTGTTTTCTGGACAACCTCCCACTATTTTGTTGTATGCACTAAGAGGTTCACCTGTGAGCTGCCCAATGAAATGAACATATTTTTGAAAAATTGTAAATAATATGGATTTAATTAAATAGCAAATGTTGAGGCAATAAAAATTTTTTTATACAAAATTGATGTCTACTTATTGCAAAACTGAGCTTAATATAACAAAAGTGAAACAAAACAATGATTCCTTCAAAGTTTATATTCATTTGATTTAAAATTATTTTCAGGTACGGGTATATGTTCCACTCCGTGTGCTAATATGTTATGAAGTAAGCTTGCCAAACATTTTTAAATTACAAAGCTAGAATAGGTGGTTCCCGGTCATTAGAATTTCTTTTTGTATTCAATGTCATGTTGGATTTCCCACAATAAATTACATTGACCAAATTGCCTTATTTACTACAATTTGTTTTTTAAATATGTTTTACAACATTTTTAAGATCAGTTAAAAAAAGTATAAGAAGTGAAAGTGTGGTGAAATGATTTGAAAAAATTTATTTTACTTACTTTTACACTGTATGCCAACGATAATGTAACAGCGAGAGGTAAACCTTCTGGCACAGCAACTACTAATACGGTAACACCAATAATTAAATGCCGAACTAAATTGTTGACGTATGAACTCTTCCACGGCAGTTTTTGTACCACAAATGTATTTATACAAAAATGAATGATTAATATAACAACAGTAAGAACGGCAATTGTAGAACCTGCATAACCAATTTGAATGGCTAGTTTCGTAAGTTTAGCTTGCAATACAGATTTTTCCTTTTTTGTATGTGGTTCTGCTGACGCCGAATTTGATGTTACATGATTTTCGCCTGTTTCTGGGATGGTTTCCTCATGCTTATTTGAAAGAGGAGGAGGTGAGTTCATGTGACTGTTGCCAGTTACTGCAGCTTCTTCATCACCTAAAGAAAAACAATGTTCGTACCTGTTCTAATTTGAAACTATCAATATTTTTTTGTTTTTCAAAAACAAATTAAATTAATTTTTTCAATTAAATCAGCATTTATGATTTCATTTTTAAATAAAAAATTGAATTAGTTATTTAAATCCAAATTAATTAGTTATAAAAGTTAATTATTAATACAACTTATTAGAATAATAAAATATATTGATTCACCTGTAAGGCTTTTCTTCTTCCGCTGCTTTTTAGCTTCTGTACAAAAACACATGCAAAAGGATAACATTAGCAATCTCAAAAACACTCCCAAGTCCTGATATGGGTAAATTATAAATAAAACAATAGCAATTCATGATGCAACTAATGTTAAAATAAAATTACTAAATTTAAGTGTTAAGAGAAAATCACAAACAGTTTTTGTAGAAGGAAATTGGTCTCAACTAGAATTTTTGATTAACAAAATATGTAATAGAAATTTTGAAGTCCATTTTACATTAAACAATTTTTGCATTAAATAAATTTAGCACATTTTAGTTAATTAAATCTACAAACAAAACCTAAACTAATCAATTGTAAAATATAAAATGGAAAATTAATAAATCGGATATATTGCATCATAAATTCCTAGTACAGCCGACTGCCAAACTAAATATACAGAATTATAGTTATGTGATTGTGTTGTCAGCAATACATTATTGAAAGAGGGAATTATTATTATCATCGCATGAACAGTGTGCACTAACACTGAAGATGACATAAACGACAAGGCATCTAAAAGGTCGCTACTATTTATGCTTGAGTAAATTAATAAATAAATGGTTCAACAAAGAGCGACCTTAATGTGAGAAAGGGTACAGAGATCAAACAGTTGGACAATCCATGCTATGAGAGAACAAACCATTATACCTTTCTTCATTTTCTTGATTTCTGCTTCTTGTTCATCAACAGCAGCTCCCAATAACGTGAAAATAATACCAGCTTGTGAATTCACACCCACAGCAGCTACTAACATCTTTCCCGATCCTTCCATTACGTGAGTTCCTGATAGCACCATCGGATCATATCCTTCACCCTTTTTAACGTGATCAGATTCACCAGTTAACGATGATTCATCAACCTAATGTACAAAAATAAAAATGTTTATTTCACAAATTAAGTTGATTTATTACGCTTACCTTTAAATCATTAGACTGAATGAGAATACCATCTGCTGGAAGAAGATCTCCATATTTAATTTGACAAATATCTCCAACAACGATGTCATTTACACCAATTTGTTTCACTTCTCCTTGTCGAATCACAGCAAATTTATGTTCTCCTTCAATTCGGCCTTGCAAACCACGAAACTGTCTTTCTTTCGTGTAGTCATTAAATGCTGTTACTAAAACTACCACTATAACTGATATCAAGATGGCAAGACCTTCAATCCAACCATGACTAGTTTCATCATCATTAAATGCTACAAAACAATAAGTCTCCACGTCAATTACCTGATTTTTTAAGTACGCTACTAGAAGTTAAGACGTTTTACTTACGAGCATCTTCGGTAGATGGTTGATAAAATGAAAGACCAAGGGATACTACTGCAGCTATTTGAAGTATAATAAGAGTTATATCTTGTAAAGCTTCCCATACCAGTTGTAAAAAAGTTTTTGGTGGTTTGGGAGGTATTGAATTTGATCCGAATGTTTCTCTTCTATGTTCTAAGTCCACTTGAGAACCACTAAGTCCTACACAAATTTATAATCACACAAAATAGAAATAGAAATAGAAATAAAATAGATATAGAAAAGTAACGGATTAATACCTTCGCTAGGTGATGTATATAGTTTCTTGCATATTTCTTGTACTCCTCCTAATTCGGTTATTCTATTTACACCTTCGCGACCTCGATGTTCCATGAGGTCGCGTAACTGTTTCAGGGAAATTCCATATTGTGCAGGCCGGCCGTCTATCGTAGCCATCTTTTGTTAGCTATATCTGCAACAAAATCGTAAGATTAATAAAGTAAACTTGTTTCGTTACCTACGAACTTAAAATTAAAAACTTCAAAGTTGTGTGCCTAAATTATGAGTTACTTTTAAAGTAAATTAGCAACTTTATCAGAACTATCCTATCTTAACAAATTAAATTGCAACATAACTGAATAATGTCATTAAAATTCAATTTGTGACTGAAAGTTGGATTTTTATAGTAACGCCCTTTTAAATCAAGTTTTAAACTGCAATTTTAAAAATAATAATGTAAAAAATAGCAAAACCGATTTGTTAAAACTTGATAGTACAAAAATTTCGATTTTAAAAAAGTAGGTTACCAAAATTTAATTAAAAAATAGTAATTTATGCATCGCTTTTAAATTAAAATTAGGGATTCGCTCAAATTTTCTACTAGTAATTAATTACAAATTAATCAAATGAAATGTGTGAGTTAATTATTCAAAGTAGGTGCAATAAATACACCTTAAAAAAAGATCATAACCTCAAATTAATGACAAATCGGTAAAAATAAATATTAATACAAGTTAAATATTAAAATTTATAGCAAAAAATCACAAAACGAAACTTACACTACAATTAAAACCAAACAAAAACTTCTACTTAATCTTCCATTTATAAGAAATCAAAAAATAAAAGGTTTAGATCGATGTTACCACAACACATTAGTAACAGCGTGATGTCATCATGCTATCCACACACTACAGGGTAAATGGAATGTAATGAACAATTTTGAAATTCCTTTAGATAAAATTTCTATCGTACGAAAATGTATGTATATCGTTATACAATATGTTTATTAAATTCGGAGTATTAAATTTTATATTTCGAAGTTTGTTAAAATTAACAGATCAACCATTAAATACTACGGAAACAAATAAAAATACTAATTTTCAATTAAATTTTTTCAACTAAATGGGTTACCTCCGCACTGAAGATTCCTAAAATTATGTTTTGTTAAACGACAATTTATAAGTGCGTCAAACTACCAATATCTACAGGATGTCCTAAGAGATAATGTTATATCGGCAGAAGATTGACATGATGAATACTGATAAAACATGCAAATATTCCCACTTTGAGAATCACTGATGTATTATGGCGAAATAGTATTTTGACCCATAACATTTTATCTTGACAAAATTAAAAGTATTAATCCGGGTAGAAACAAATAATGTTATATTTATATAAATAAATAATAACCCATGGGTCAGGGATGTATGGAGACCCGGCACAGTAATTAAATTTAAAAAAGCTTAAATAACAAATAAAAAAATAATTCATGCAAAAACATTTGGCTTCACAGTATGAGTCTGTCTTCCTGGCTAGGTCGACGTAAAACTCTTAATAGCTGAATATCCAGTTAAAATTTCGATACTCACTTAGTATTTCATATAAGATACATAATATATCCAAACACAATTTTGGAAATTTTTGATAACAAACCTTTATTCCTTTATACACGGTGCACCGCGATTCTTATTCTGTTGGAACATTCTCTTTGAAGCTAGTAATAATTTGTTTTAAAACAATTTCTAATCAAGCTTTCATATTTTGAAAAAAAAACAATTGTGTACAGGACTCGGCATACCAAAAATTTCCAAAGATTCTAAGAAATTTCAGTGATTTCCAAGTAATTACTGACACTTTCCAAGTATATTCCAGTAGTTTTAATCGAATTTCAGAAATATTCAAGAAATTCCAATGATATTCAAAAATATTCTAAACAAATCTAATTCTAAAATATTTCAGGATTTCCAAAGAATTTCAAGGAATTACAGGTATTTCTAAAAAATTCCAAAAGAATTTTATTCAAAATTTATTTTAGTAAATTTTCAATATGAGTAGTACTCTAATAAAAAATGTTAAAAGTTTATTAAAATAAATTCTGATAATTATGTAAATACATTCGGTTTTCTGTGTTTATTTTTTCAATAATTATATGTGCAACTAGTAATGAAAAGCGATAATTTTCTCTCACGCCATGTACGGAAAAATGAACTTTTCATCCGCGTTTCGCACAATATTTTTTCTGTAGAAATTTTTGCAAACAAAATGTAAAAATATTACACGAATACGTAAAAACGTTTTCTTTGAATCATTTTTTATTTAATTTACAAAATTTTGTTAAAATAAAAAAAAACGAAAGTAAATAAAAATGTTAATTTCATGGATACAAGCAACTAAACAAATTATAAATTAACGGCAATAAAAATATAAATTATTTGTAATGTCGGCAAATTTTTGTTTGACCAAAAATATTTTGTTTAAATTAAACAAAATTTATTTGCTTAAAAAAATTACTCAAACGAAATGGTTTTTTTGATACCAAGAAAATCGTATTTACTGCGTATTTACCTAGTCTTCCGCGTTAACAAAAAATGTTTTTCAACAACATTAAACCGCTTGCTATGTGCTATTTGTTTTAATTTCAAGTTCAGAATTTTAAAATTATTATAAGCAATAATATTGCTGGACTATAATACGACAATAGTGATTTCAATTACAAAAACTACAATTCAAATATAAAAAACTTTTGTGTGCACAGCATTTTGTGTGCTATCCAATATGAGGTTTGCAAGAGATTGACCATCAGATGGCATACGCATCGAAAAAATGAAAAAAGTAAATGTAAATTTTTGTAAGAACACAAATTTTCAAATATTGGTTAAATTTAATTAATTGGATTAATTAGATATTATTAAGACAAAACAAATATTTTATTATTCTATAGATTATTGTATAGGCAATAAATGAAAATTATTATCAAATCATATGTATGCGATTTCCAGAAAAATACTATAGCATGAAAAATGCTAGTATTTGCTATAAAAAGGAAAATTCTATTAACAACAATGAACAGGTAATTTACGATTGAATTTCCCTAGGGAATATTTTTTTAATAATTTTCTCATGAATAAAAATTTTTTTTATTCAAAATTTTTTTACAGCACAATTTCAAAATTATTATAAATTTCGTATTTCCGATTTGTAAATATTATTTAGGTTATTTTGAGGATATAATGAGAGGCGTATTGATTTTGTTTTGGGCGGGTTTGTCCTAAAAACAGATCCAAAGGCAACAATTATCGAAAACTTAGATAAACAAATTATTTTATTTAGTTTAATTTACTCACAAAATTTTTTTATTTATTCTAGTTGTATGCCTTTTACGAAAATAATATCAAGAATTAATAATTGGAGAGGACGCAAATTGTCATCCGCCTCAGGTGTGTGCTTCCCTAGTGTGCTGCTGTTGACGTTTATACATTTTAGGAAATCGTTTGTCAGCGAACTTATTCAAAATCGTGTACCATATCGCAAAATTAATCATTCAAACTAAGAAAATGCGTTTTGTTTTAATCTTTTGATAAGTTAGGAATGTATAAGACTAAAATTAAAAAAGACGTAATTAAATAGAAAGTTATGATTAATAAAGTCGGTCTTGCAAAGCAAAATTAACTGCATCATTTAATACAAAGTGAATTCTGTGTAAATCATAAAACTGCAAATTAAAGCCGCAAGGCGATTTTTATGCGCCAGCGACGCCGCGCCATGATGACACGAGATGCCCTAACCGCAATGTCTTGCTGAAAATGCTTCAACTTTTCTTAATAATTTTTTTATTTTCAGTGTTTTAAAACAATACTAGATTGCGATAGTGCCATTTATACTAAAAACGAGAGTTTTGACTAATTTCGCGATTATAAATTAATAGAAAAGGATTAGAAGAATTTTGTGTTAATTCGAACACAATCAAATTTATAATGAAAATTAAGCTTTTCATTATTCTGATGGGGCTATTTGGGTTATTTTCGTTGTACTCGAATTTTTAATTTAATCTATAGGTCAGTGTGGGTACGGGCGTAATTAGTAATTAATTTTAATTAGCTATAGATATTCAAAAGGCACATTTTGGATTGTGGAAATGATAGAAAACTGTTGTCACTTTTTAATTATTGGCAGTTGTATTCACAATGCAATAATGGTCATTTTCGCAATTATGTCCTAATTTACCCCACGGGAAGGAAACATTAGATATTTAAGTAAAATTATTACAATAAAAATATAAAATTCATATGAAATAATTGAGGGTTCCCAAATATAACATTTTAAAATTAGATAAAAAATTTCAATTTTTAAACTTATTTACAAAATGTCTTAACGTGTACCATTTTCGTACCATTGTGCCCAACCTATCACACAATTTATCGTTTCAGGATATTGGTAAGCCCCTAAACGACATTATTACGGTTTTATGAAAATACCTATAAATTTTATTATTGAAATTTGCATAATTTCCCTATAATCACATGTGATTTTATTCCATGTATACTAACGGTATTTAAATTGATTACCTAACTTTAAAAATGATCATTTCAGGCATGAAAACCCTTATTTTTAATGTGGTGTACTAATAATAAATCTTGAAAGTGGTAAATTTAATCTGTTTAATTCATTAGACCCTTTTTAATTAAACATGAAAAATTTCAAATGCGTAATTTGAAATTACATTTACTGATGAGGAAGTATACTGTACAGCCACAACCCTGGTGCAAGTCATTTAGATTTGAATCTAATAAATACTTTAATACGAGTAGTATCACTCAAGTTGAATGAATATGCTTATTTAATGCAAAAATAAGGATATTAAACTAATCAAGAATAAGATACAAAACACCACAACCAAAACCACAAGTATCAAATTTAAATTTGATTATAAATTATAAAAATAAATAAAATTACTCATAATAATAAAATAGAAAAACAATATTATTATGAAAAAGTTGATGCCCAAAATGGAAATAATTTTACAAACATTCGAATTATTTCTATTTTTAATTAGGCAGGGTTTCCATGCACATATTATATACTTTCAGTTAAGGAAACGCATTATTATGATCATAATTATTCTGAAAAATTAAAAATAAATTTTATTCTAGAGGTTAGAAACTTTCTATCTTCCTACTTAGGATTTCAGGAACTTAACATCGTTAGGAACTAAAACGGTGACATTAATGTCCAATTGTGTCCAATTACTACCATATTATAATTTGGACTACTATATGGTTGAGATTTCACGTTATACTGTTTGTCTTGATGATTTATAGCAATTGTAAACTGGTTTTTCGGTAAATTGAATTAAATTAAGTAAGCATTCTTTTATAAATAATATATGTACCTACTTGAAATAGGTGCTGTAATTTTGTTATAAAAATAATAAACAAAAATAAAAATAAAAAGGTGGCAATAAACTAATTTTACTTTCCTAATTTGTTTTGAATAAAAACAGATCAACATTTACTTTAAACCAATTATTCTGTTACCATTAAATGTTATTTATAATTTATTATAATAGAAGACAAATTTAAACCAAATTGGAAAACCATTATCAAGAAAATGCGGATTGTATGTTGATCCTTTTAAATTTGCAATACTATTTAAACTAAAATATGACTTTCTTCTGTGATTGGTTAAAATCTGTAGCAAATTTACTCTTTTCGCTTTGTATATTTGATTATTTAATTTAATTATTAACTTAAATTTAAAAATTTAAAAAATAATATCTGCGACACACGGGAAATTTATTAACCTGAAAATAAGAATTCAATGAAATAATTATAATAAATTGACCATTTTCACACGTGTGCCAACTGAAATTTTAAATGATCATTTATACCTAAATAATCATTTGTCTTAATGATGATTAAAGCAACAAAGCAACAAAAATAAAATTTTAAAGATTTAACTGCTTTATTGCTTCCTTCAGATATTTCAATTTTCAATATCTGAAGAAGGCAACATACTATTACCGAGCGCTTATGAAGTTATGAGAGGATTTAATATTATAATTTAAATAAAATTTAGTTATTCGTACTTGTCGTTTGTAGCTTCTATTGTTGTAAACTTATGCCAAGTATAGTAATGCACTTCAATTTATAATTCCTCTATTTATAAATCACTATTCTTATCGATTTAACTGCCTACTACTTTATGTTTCACACTCTGTATGCCGCTCGTTAGTCATTTCAAGTTACGGTTTTTCTTTGAAGTTCAGTGTTCTTAAATAATAAATTACTCATCAGTCTTAGGTTCAACTAAATATTTGCATTTTTTCATAATGATTTTAAAATTAATATGTGATAACTGATGACTATGCATGAATTTATTATGAATAAGAATTAAATTAATCGTTACACATACGTATTAATCGCTTTGTAATGTTTTATTTGTAGTTTACAATGTTCAATTCATTTTTAAGATATTATGTAAACTATGATTCACTTCAAAACGTAGTGATAGTGGCGTGACGTCACGGGTCAAAAAAAAACCAATGAAAGAAAATATTTTTGTTAACCAGGTTTCCGACCTTAATATTTGGATTGGTATTAAATTTTCAAGCAATAATTTAAAAAACCTGACCATCTAAAAAACCCCACACCGCGTCTAAAGAAGGTTGGAAACCTTCAATCAAAAATTAAACATATATTGCAATGATGTATTAAAGTTATAAAGTTATAACTCGACGATATGCAATGTAACATTTAATTTTAAAATTATACCGTTAAAACCTGAATTCTCTACTGTTTTGGAGACCATAAACAAAACAACGAAGAAGAAATCGGTATCACATTAATGGACTTACAACGTTGAGAGTTTTGCCGGCCTAGCTTGCAAACTTCGAGACAATTGGAGAAGGCCTTTGTTCAGAAATATATGAATAAGTTGCAATTATAAATTTAACTTATTCTTTGGTTCAGCTTTTTACCTAAATTTTAGTAAATAAATATGAAATATTTATATACAAATAATTAAAATTATTACTTATATACTACGTTATATTTATAAATAATTATAAAAATTTAAGTTTTGCATATTTTGGAATTATATTCCCGATAAACTATTTTATAATCAGGACTGGATTAGTAAGAAAGACCTACAGCTTAACGTGGAAACCGAACCACGGCCGACATAATTTGTTAGCAATTGAAAATTGATTTGTAAAATATATCAAAGTAACAAAACTGATATCTATTGATTTGTAAAAGCCTTGTGAATAATTGAATCGATTAATTCGAAGTTTTGTTTGAAAATTTTGAATTTAAATGCATGATTGAGGATGCTACATCGGATTATTTGGTGAAAAACATTTCTAATTACGATCTTAAAAGCAAACAGCCTTCAATTTTTAAACTTCCATTAAAACTGATCGAGCGTAATGGCCTGAAAAACAACAGCAAATTGAAGTATGCTGCTGTTTGAGCACAGTAAGCTTGTACCGATTTTTGAAAACCATCAAACTTGGTTTATTTCATTGTGCTACAACACAGGTAATTGAAACCATAAATAAACGTAGTACTTTTGATATTAATCGAAATACGTATGTACATATATGTATATCTGGATCTATTTTTAGATACGCCTTGGAGGTGCAATTATAATAATTTATTTATATAATATGCCAATCTTATCAAGTATGTACCTTTGTATAAAATTTGAATGTCTAAAATTAAAAACCCTGAAAATTGTTCAACAAAATTTACTTGACTTGGAGATTTTTGTCATGTTCCCCTCCTTTACCTTTTTTATAAATAGAAATTTTTGTTACCTCTTATATAAGTTGATTGTTAGACAATGAATCACTTCAGAATGTTGATATGTCTTTATTCACGGTATTTGTCAAAGATATTTCATATGATTGCCTTTATAGTATTGCATTTCCTAAGATATGAACTATTTTGAAAATAGGAAACACAATTTTAATTTTCAGATATGCAGTTATCACAAATTGGTAAAAAATCTTGCCTCCCGCGTCTAACCTGATTTTTGGAGGTAAAAATATACAGTAAGTCCGGTTTTTCTGCCGATTTTCTTTTCTATTTGTTCTTGCGTTTACAATTCATCGAATACGCGCTGTGAGAAATCTATTAATTAACCAAACATTTGATAATTCAAATTTAACATGAAAATAAGTTACATTAAAAAAATGATCACGTTACAGGACGTCCAAAGATTCCAATTTTCGCCAATTTCTAATAATTTTTTCCTGTAAAGTTTTTTGTGAATACGGTTTTTGCCTTAAATAGTTGTGGGCCACTTCTATGTCAACATTTTAATTGTACATTTTCAAGCCTCTTTTTGTCAAATAATAAAAATCGATTTTACAGAAAGATTTTTCAGACATATTTTGTTGAAAATTTCATTAATTGTCTTTGTTCACGATTACTCGCTAAAAACATCCCTGAATGTAGCCGGTCGATTTAAGCTTTACACCCCACTGCTGGTTCGTTTTTAATTATTATTAATATAATAATTATATTACCTATATTACGTATAAGCGTAAAAGAAACTAGACCACTTCTGCAAGGGTCAGATGTATTTTTAATTACATTTTTAATGAAAAACTGTTTTACGAGTCTAATGAAAAATTTAAGTAGAAATTGTGTAAACGCGCTAAACGTAAAAATCTATAGTATAATTGGCAGTTTACCGATATGATCTTAAATATTAAAGGTAGATCGTGTGATAATAAAAGTTCGCGTGAGATGGGGACATTTAAACCGGGCGAAGGCGGGTACGAGAGCTGCTGCAACATAATATTTTGTTTGAAAACTCCATCTTAAATTAAAATTTATTTGAAAGTAAATGAAAGTAAAGTAGATCACAGAATATAAACAAATTAAATCAAAATTTTCAATATAGGAGGTTGCACAAAAAATATCTACATAGTTCATAGTTTGGTCAAATGGCACATCATTTAAAAACAAAAATACTAACCTACATTATATAGCATTTGTAGAAGCATCTACAATTAAAAAATTAAAATTTGTTTTTTTGTAAATTTAATACTAAACCGAGAAAGCCTAAAAAAACAAGAAATTTTGCCCAACCTTTAGTAGGAACATAACATGAAATGGATAAGCAAAAGTACAAGTGGCCAATGAGGATTTTATATGTAGAACCATTGTTATTCACCCTCTTCCGTTTGGTACCCCTGTAACAAAACCAAACAGAATGTGGCTAAATATTTGTAAACACACGAACTTAAGAGCTTTAGATCAAGTTGGTTGTTGTGTTACGCCAAAAAAGAAGAAGAAAAGGAAAGATTGTGATCCTAGCTGTTATTTCTTTGTGCGCCCGTGCGTAAATATTTTCTTTAGTGTGCCCCTGTAGACTTCTTTAAGATGTCCTTTCACGATGTATTTGAACTTGTATTTTAAAAATACAACTATTGTTTTAGAACAAAATTATATTTTGATTTTATATAATGTAATTTCGACAAAATTAACTGCACCAAAAAATTTATTTTTGTGGATTATACATATTTAAATATGTAATGGTAGTAATTAATATTCGTCTGCAAGTGCTGACGATCGATATACTCTGTTTACTTGGGATAGATGTTTTTCGAAGAACAAAAGAATGCCAAAGCCGGAGCAAATAAGAATAGAGCGTCTATTGCTCTGTGTAATATCACCACGAAAAATAAGCAAACAAACAAACTAACAACACATGTTGACATGTTAACATGTTAATAACTTAAACGAACAAAGAGGGACAGTCAAACACCGAATGCGAATTTGAAAAATGTGCATGATACTGCGAAAACAATATTTGGAGTTAAAATTCCAGGAAAAATACAGTCCAGTGTCCAGTTTCACTATTTTAATAAGAATTCAGATCAAAAATTAATTGTCTTCACTATAACATATTTTATACGCATTTTGTAGAGATTTTAAATTTTATAATTGTGTTTTCGATACAATCGTGAACATATGCAAATACAAATATGTAGAATCTTCTAACGCAGGCTTTGGCTTCGCGAGGTTCGCCGACCAATATACACCCTGCAAAGTCAATACGATGCTTTAATATGATACTATATATAATAAAGTCTGTATAAAGTAAATTGAACTTACAAAATAATTCCTAACAACAAACTTAGACGCGGGAGGCATTCAATGACGCAGATTTTCATTTTTTTTGTTAAATCTTAAAGCTTATAAATTATAACGTAGAATCGGAACTATAAGAATAGATTATTTTCACAGCAACTATATTAGAATTTACATTATATTATAATAATTAAATTGTAAATAAAAAAATAAATACAATCAAACTTTGTTTTTTGACCATGTTGAGAGCTGGTACATCGTCGTTTTTTAATACAATTTATATTTCCGTAAAAACAATTCGTAGCACAAAATCACCCTATTGAGAAAAAAGCACAAGTCTATAACATTTTCATAGGATTTTCCGCAAGTTGAATTGCTTAAATCTGAACTGAATTTCAAAAGTATAGAATTTTTATAATGTATGGGACTCTACCTCAATCGACAGTAAAAACTTCGACGTTTTGAAAGTTTAGCTTATAAAAGGTCAACTGTAATTTGATATAAACTAAATGGTATACACAAAAGTTCATGTATCTCAAACTAAGAGGAACAGGAAAACTCAATACAAGATGATTTGATGATTAAAGGTCAAACGCCGAACATCGTAGTTGGAGAAGATATACAATATTTTAATTAAAATAAATAAGAAAATTTTTTTCTGCAGCACAATCAACCAATAAAATTAAGGTATAAATTCTATTTTTGGTATTGGTATTAATTTATCTTTTGGTCCGATTACTTAGGTTTAGATTTTTATTAAAAGCAGACTATTTATAAATGAAATTATTAGCTTCTCGAAAATCTTTTGACTTATTTTACTTTATCCATATTGTCGTGTTCTAAAATCCTCATTGGATTTTGTATTTTTACTTTGTAATTATTGTAAATATTTTATAGCTTTTTGGTTTTGCAAATATTTAAATTTTGGTCGCTTTGACGTCATGTAGAGCTTGAATCAGCTTGGTAGCTAAACGTGGTCTTTTGCTGCCAAGAAGACCGGAAACCGATTTCGGTTATTGCGATTATTATGAGATTTTTCCATTTTGTGAATAAATTGATTTAATTTTGGGAGTGACATTTTTATTATTTTGGGATAATATTCGTTCCAATTTACAATTGAGATTGGATATTTTTGGACGATGTTAATAATATACATATTCAGACGAGTAACATTTTTAGATGATTAGGCATAAATACATATTCAATTAGACATATTGTACACTATTTCCGAGTCAAAAGTCCTTCAAATATGTATATAACTTTTTCGCATAAAAGAGTTCAACTAGTCCTAGTTAAATTGGTCTTCGGACGATTGATCCACGGGACGATTCATCCACTGGACCCATCGCCTATCTATCATCCAAAATATCTAAATTCGCAAATGTTTGTTTATTTGTGTTTGGTTACTTCTATCGTGAGGTTGTGCTCTTATAGTAATCCATTTTGCTATTTGCCAAATAGGACCGGTCTAAGGAGATATTTACAGTGAGTACAGAGCTTGTTAGAACGCTCCGGAGTGTCCGAAGTAAAGGAGACCGGAGCGGGGGGTCTGTTTTAACACACACAACCACAGCAGATGTCGGATCCACCCTAAAATCTAGTCATCTCATCGTGGTAAGAATTGACTGACAGCTCCTGCGTAATTAATTTAATAAACTAATAATATTTCAGATTTCTGATCACTTTTTGACCGTTTCCATCTTCTAATGCCATTCCAATCCCCTACAATAAGCCCGTATAAAGAGGAGTATATTATACCATTTGGTTACTTATTAGCTAATTAGATTTTGCTTGACATCGGTTAACGATTAATCGTTACATTATATTTTTGATGTAATTTTGCAATACATTTTAATATCCTATTCTACAAAATAAAATATTTTAAATATAAAAAAACACTTTTCCGATGAATTAGTAGTAACGGTAGTAAACTACGCTCAAGATATTTTCCATTTTCATTGTGACAATCTAATTGAGTGCGCACAATTAAAAAATCATAAGATTACAAAACACTTTGTTGGTGTACTTTGGTGAATTAGATTGAGACAGTTAAGTTTTAATTACGTCTTGTGGATGAACTACCCACGATAGTAGAAATAGTAGTAGTAGTAGCTAGTTGTAATTAATTAATTAATTAATCTGCGAAAGATCGTTGAAACTTCCGATGCAATTTTAACTTCGACGTTCGAAATTTAAGAATAGATATGATAGTAATTCAGCTAAATAATTTTAAATTGATTGTTGGTTTTACGTAACTGATTCCAATTAAGAAAAATATTTTTTTAATTTAAATAGTAATACTTAACGTAACAAAAGCCATATAAAGAGTCAGAATTATGTGTTACATAGAAAATGGAAGTTATTTGACCCACTACTAAGAAACATAATAATCGGTTGGGAAGTAAATGAAATACAAATTGGAAATTTCTGTGTTAATTAATAAAATATTTCGATACAACATAAACAGCCGCATTTAAAATATTGTTACACATAGTTTTCCATAATATTATAAATGAAAAATGACTAACGATATTTTTAAACGAAATAGATCTTTAATATCATTTGCTATCACCAATTCCTTAAAATTAAAAAGCGTATTGCTCACCGCGATTAATGCCAAGTAATGACGCAAATATAGTATATTACATCATATTTATACAAACAAATGTAATTTATTTTATCAAATATTTTATTGCACTTTACTTCATATCGTAAAATCCAGTTATAATATTATATTAGTATTAATCGCACAGTAGTATGTTCATTTGAATATTTTGTATTTGAATAGGAATTATATAATAATGTATTATTTGCAGAATACGAAATCTTTCATAAATAAAACCTTGACAAAAATAATTTCAAATAATAAGATATTCCATAGAACAAGGACTT
This sequence comes from Cantharis rufa, assembly GCA_947369205.1. Lineage (NCBI taxonomy): Eukaryota > Metazoa > Arthropoda > Insecta > Coleoptera > Cantharidae > Cantharis > Cantharis rufa. Next base: position 12,699,016 of record OX376309.1, on the reverse strand, counting down.
CGCAAACATAAAAAGACGCATACAATTATCATAATTGCAACCGAAAACAATTTAAATTGTCAAGTTCATAACCTCGATAAAAATATTAACGGATGTAATTTACTATATCTTACTATGCCCACCTGGGCTGTATGTAATAAATAATTATTTTGACAAAAATCCAAAAACTTTCTTTTTTGGAACGCTGGGAAAAATAAATCAAACCTGCTAAAAGCGCTAATTACTGCATCCAACATTTTTGGTCGGCATAAATGCAAGTGAATTTCAAAAACTGCTTGATACAAATTTGCTTTGGGACAAAGGGATTAAATGACAAGCTTAAATGAAATAGGGGAAATACCCTAACCCTTATTCTGACATCTTACTATGTAATTTCATGTCATATCCACGCAACAGAGTTGGATTACTTTGTTTGATAAATCACATTAAATTTTGATTTAAAAGTGGCAAATGAAAAAATATTAATTATTGGGACTCCAATCGGACGTTCACCTTTTTGCAGTAACTTAACATTCAACATGTAATCTGCCCACCGTTGCAGACCAGACTAGTCTATACGACAGAATTTACGTCTATTGAAGAGCTGCCAAAGAAAGCTTGTCAATCTATTTTAAAAAGAGATTTAGAAACTTATCTGTGTTTAGACTTAAAGAAAATTATTTTGAAAACCAATATTTAATTAATATTACTTCTACGGTAATTTTAATCTTTCAATGATCAAAGAATTGACTCAAATATAACTTAGTTCCAATATTAACAATAAAAAATTGTGCCTGAGCATGGAACCCAAATATGATTTTTTTAAATTTTATATTTTTGATTTCATAAACTTTATCGCCCTAGAAATTAAATTTTATTTTAAATTTATTTTGTTTTTAATTAAGTATATTTTAAACAAAAATTTAGGGCTAGGGGAATTTTTTTTCCCGAGTTTTTAACCACCATGATATGATGCCAATTTTATAATAAGGGCTGAACGCATCACTACGAATAATTTTATGTATTTTATAAAAATTTGCTGTAGATTTAGTTATTACAAGTTAATGATTCGCAGATTTTTATTCTAAAAATTTACAATGATCTAATTATGAATATTTTATCGACTAATTTATAGTTTTAATTTTTTGTTTACAACATTTTTTGTAATTTACAATAAATTACAGCGTTACTAATATTAATGATAGCCTATAAATGTTGGAATATCATATTTTGTATTTAACACATTTCGATTTGAAATCGAAAAAATTGTGCAGCCTGAAGTCCGCATGATCAATTACTTTCTCGTAATCCTCTAACTTTATTAAGTTGAGAACATACTAAGAATTATATTTTCGAAAATTTAAACATAATTGTTTTGATTTCACAAGTTCCCCATTATGTTATGTATACGTTGCCAGTTGAATGGCGTAAATATGGAATAGTTTTTCTCGATGGGAAGTTTACGATAGTCATCAGATGTTTAATTTTTCCAAGTTGTTAATTTAGGTAATAATTTTTACACCCAGGTGATCCAAAGCAGCTGATATTTGTTAAAATTATATGCATGTTAAAACCAACGAAATCAAATCAAGACCGATTCTAATTTCAAAGGATTCCTGCAAAGAGGATTTCTGTCAATGCCTGGTTGCGCCGACTACATTACTGTGATCTATACATCTAGTAAGGTTAGCACCCTATTAAAATATATTAATGAATTGTTCACAAAACCATGAATTCAAAGTGACAACTTGGTATATTAATGATAATAAGTAATAACAGGACGAAGCCCTAAAGTAATAGGAAGAAGAAGACATAGAATTATTTCAGACTCTCTGGGAGAAGGGGGGGAGGTATAAAATACTCTCCAGTATTAGACTAATTGTATGGAATTACTGATGCGGCATATTAGATATACTATTTGTTTTAAACGAGTGAAACGCTCCTGTTTAATAATATCAATTACAAAAAATCCACACAAATCCATAGACTCTAAAACTGGGGACCTCCCCTGTCTCGCCACAGTATTTTAATTATTGTGTTCAAAAGAATAAATCCTTTTATAGTAGGTAACCATCCACTTTACATCAACATCAACAAAAGAGTAATAAAGGAAATATTGCCAACGCAAACATTTTCAATCGTTAATGTAGGTAAAATTACACTGTTATCCCCATATTTTTAGTTGTCGTTCACCTATTATAGCAAACTACGAGACGCCACTGAGCTATATGTCTATGATGAACTATACGTCTAATGTAGGTGGCGCAAAACCACAATTACAAAGGGAAACGTCATTAAATAATTGTAATCAAATGTGTTATGTGTGTTGCCTAATTTAGAATGTTTGCAAGTTAACGTAATACTTTTGCAAAACATTTTCACAAATTTATTTCAATTTTAATGCGATATTGATAAAATTTATACTACTATACTAATATTACTATTAATTACAGAAGTATATGTAAATACATAAATTTGGCTAGTGTTAAAATGCCTAATTTAAAACCAATTTCATTGATTAATATTTCGGTAAACCGGTCATCGGTTTAATACAAATTTTTACTTGATTCTTAAAAAGTATATGGACTATAGTTTCTATATATTTCCGTTCCTTTCGGAAGGAAGGGTCTAAATTTAAATAAAAAAGTGAACAACAACTGGAACATTAAGAAACTATTGACGTTCTAGGTACTATAATATAACAAATAAAATTGCTATCTCTTTCTCTGGAAATAAGTCGTTGTTAGTTGTACAAAGATTTTAATTAAGATGTTCATCAGATTTAGGAAATGTTGTTCTGGTATATTATATTTCACAATGGTATCTGTCTCTTTCAAATTCAACGAATCAATTTTCAATCATCAATCAAAGCATAGAAAGTAATATTAATTTTCTTTAAAATATCTATTTCAATTACCATACATTTGACCTATATTTGGTGAGATATAAAGATAAGCTAAGCTATAACACCTATCCCAAAAAATTGAGTAGTATATAATAGCATATAAGTGAAAACTATGACTATGATTGGGTTTCCTCTTTTGAGATGGTTAGTAGTGATTAAAAGATAACATATACATATACCTAACAATTGCTATATTTACTATTTCGTTGAAAGCCCTTATAACGAAGTGGATTGCTTATCAAACTACGTCATTTAAAACTTGTTAATGTAAATGTAATGACGTTTTCCCAACTAAATAAACTAAATATTTTTTTCTAACAAATTTTTTACTACTGTTAGCCAATACATCACTTTTCTGAGTGAAGTATGTCCAATAGCAGATTCACAATGGCTTATAGAACTAAAGAAAATGATAAAAAATGTATTTTAATAAAATAAATCGGACCTATGTATTATGAAATCCACAAAATGTCGATGTAAGGAATCCTGGGAAACACAAGACAAATATATTCACGTGCTGTTTACGTTTATTTAACGTGTATCATAACTAATCTACAATAAATTTAATAAATAATAAAAATAAAAATAATTAAAGAAATCTAGTGGCGCGTGAGGAGGAAACTCCATCGTAGTTTAGGGAAAAAAATTGTATTTATGATAATTCTTTTACAGTTTACTGTTTTGACGAGAGCAGAAAATCAGTAGCATAATCAGGAGATTTATACTCTATACTTTATACTACATAATACCTCTATGCCCCTGAATAAATAATATATTTCAGTTCATGTTTCTCTTCTTGTTTAATTCATATACTCTGTTTATTGGTTTATACTATTATACATATAGTTATGATATGTCTTTTTGTCAATTAATTGTAAAAATTTATTTTTCATGATTTGTTTAGAAAGTTATCTTAAGTAAACATGAAACTTATCCACCAAATTTTTTTATTGATAAGTAGCCTTGTAAGTACAAGTGCAATAATTGCATTATTTACAATTACAACTTATCTTGTATATAATAGTAGTTTGTATTGATAAAAACTTTTGAGACGCAATCCTAAAAATTAAAAAAGGAGATCATTTTTTTTTAAATATGGTATTGTTGTATATGAATCTGTTTCATTATTATTGTGAATCATTAGCTAGTACTAACTTATAATCAGAAAAAGTTTTAAAATGTGAAGTTTGTGGTTTATTAACGTTAATTGGTTTATATGTTACGCCGACGACATTTTGACATTAAATTTTGGCAATTTAAAAGTTTTCATATTATTTATATTTTATGAGCAATGCCCATTATTATATTGGGCATTTCGTGTTGTTTGTCATATACATATTTTCAGAATGTTACAAATATTTAAATAATTATAAGTTTCCGACACTTTTACAACATACCTTTACTATGTATGTAAAGGACGAAATACATTGATTTAATCATTTGAATGTGGTGTAAATAAAAACTATGATCGGGGATTCCCAAAATGGAATTTTTATTTTATGCAATATTTTATACGAAACCAGAATTATTTAAACTTTTTCCACGTTCTGAAAATAAATGATATAAAACGCAAATATTCAATTGGCACTAGAGACTAGATGTTGCTTTTAAGGTAAAATGATACCCACTGATCTGCTTCTAGTCCACAAGAATGTTGAAAGACAAGAAAAAAGCGTAAAAAATTTTCAGACACCGAACATACCTTGCAAAATTATTATTTGGAAACCATTTAATGTAATACCGGCACCCACAATTCGTTATATTAATATATCATGTTATGATTTCGAATTTCAAATCTTAATAAAATATCACACAATTATATGTGAAGGAATTATCTTATCTAATATATTTTTAATGCACTTCAGTGTTTGGGTGAACTTATAATTTGATTAAATCAATTACACCGTGTACTACTTAATTAAACTTAAAAAAATTTAAATAAAAAATTCTTTTCTAATAAACTACAGACGGTTTTAAAACGGACTAAAATGTATAAAATAACAAAATGAAATGAAAAGAATAAAATTTTCAACAAAGTATTGCTGTAAAAGCGATTTTTATGTGTCCAAAATGTCAACCGTACAAAATTTACATAGTTATAACATAGCAGCGTCTGGGTTTCATTATGAGTCAATGTATGTAATAGTTATTTCAAAACAGGCAAAAATTTCATCTTGAAAATTATATCTTAGGGCCGATTTCAAAAAGAAATTTAAGGTACATTAAAATTTAAGGAAAAATTAACGTCAAATAATCCAATAAAAAACTTCTATTTCAATTTAATTCTCCACTTAAATTTTAATATAAAATTCAGCCTTAAATATCGTCTCGCAAATATTGAATAACTTTCAGATATACCATAAGTACAATAAATTATACAGTATGTGTAATAAAAATAAAAGTAAATATGTAATAGGGTTGCTTGCAGTATGTAACGCATAATTTAATAACATTGATTTTTAGATTTTCCATCATTTTTAGATTTTCCATCACGTAACTTCTTCGAATTGGAAACTCAACCGACGATTAAACGATTAATCATCAAAAGTTCACTTGTGACTTTTAATTCGAAACTTCTGCTTCCCAGACTTACAAATAACCACTTGTTAATCCTTTGTTAATATTAGAGCAATTACACGTCTTTTTCCCCTGAAACAAGTAAACTTACCTACTTGTTTCATCAAAATATTTTAAAAATTAAAATAAGAAATTTTCAAAAAAAAGTAACTATATAAAAAAGAAGTGGTTCTTAAAAAATGTTTTGATGGGAAATATACTAAAATTAACAGTCCAATAAATTGGTTATGATCATGTATAGTCAACTGCCATAATAGAGAGAGAGGCGGGTTTTCCATAAGAAAACGTGTCGTCAGTCTTCTTAACCAGACCTCGTACAAGTAAATCCTTATTTCCACATAACTTTTTGTTTGAACTTTTAATTACAACAACACCAAAGTGAAAGAGGAAGTGTCGTAGACATTTATGTGCTATGCCCTGAAGAATATTTTGTTGAAGTTTCAAGATCAATTAAAATGAACCGTACACATTTTGATCAATTTTTGCAAAAATTATTCCAAGTCTACCGAATGAGTAAAATAGCAATTTAACTTTTGCGTGGAACACAACTATTTTAGCCACAGCAGTAATTAAAATAAGTTTATTTAACACAAGTTGCTGATTCTGTAGCGCCACTGTTTTCCATTACAAATATTCTATAATATGTATATGTATATCAAATTATGGAGTAGCTTACGAGCCAGTTTATACAAAAAAGCAATATTTTAAAATAATTTTTAGAACAAAAAATGCCACTCAGCTCAATACACACAATCAAATGATAGACCTGACATCATCCCAAATCTAGGAATTGACAATGGAACAGCAATGACATACATATGGTATGTCCGCATATGTACGTCAGAAGCTGAAGCTCAATGATGTGCCGAAAAATATGTTCGTTGATCTGAATATCAGCTTGTTATACTGTCTTAACCTGTCAGTAGTAGAGTAGCTATTATAGATAAAAGCGACCTTTTTTGAGAGGCTTACCAAGCCCTTGACAATTAGAAGAAAAAAATGAGAACAGGGTTGCTGTAACTATTAGAGACTTATCATATTAACTATGTATGAAGAAGAATATAAAAAAGTTATGGATTTTATTTCCATAAATGAGATTACTAGAACAGCAGTTATCGATATTCCATGGGGTCACCAATGCAGCGCGATGATGTGCTTAAAATTGTGTATACCGTATTTCAGCTTTGTTAAAGTATATTTCCAGATCCTAATCAAATCAAAAATGGTAATCAAACTTTCATTAAGGTTATACAAATTTAACATAAACACAGTTTAATCTTCAAAATGCAGTTTAATCTGTCGGTCTATACAAACAAAGCTTAAGGGAGTTAGAATTGCATACGCAACCATCTGCATAATAACAATTTGCATTAGATGTTGTGAATATGGAATTGCTGTGAATAAAACTATTTGTGAAACAACAAGTAATTTTCCGGCAAATAAAATTATGTGGTATTGGAATAAATTCGAATGAATCGATTCCAATTAGCCTGAGATTTACTTATTCGGTTGTTAAAATTAAACAGATAAAGGTGATTCCAATAAAGTATCAGGGTACTGTACTTGTTTTTACATCAAAACAGTAAATTTCGATTCCGAACTACATAACAGCAGTATAACTTCCATTATTATTTATGTAGTTATACCCTACGCATTAAATTGTTTTCCATTAGTAATTTACTACCATTATAAACTAATGTAATTATGAAATATAAAAACTCTTCTTAAACCAATATAATACTTAAATAAATTTGTATAAAAAATATCGATTCCAGTGTCTATATTTGAACACAATCGATTTTGTTGAAATTACTATAGTTCAGAGGTTCAGACAATTCAAACCATAATTTAAAAATACTGCGTAATAATAGAATATCATTTTTCCAAGATTATAATATAATGCTAAATAGTAATTTTATATAACCTCTCAATGTACTGCTTTATTTGTATAGTAGGTTATTTATAACTGACGATTTAAATAGCGTCATATTGCATTATCACCAATACATTTCAATATATTTAATAGTTTTTCAAAGAATTTACCGCTCTATATTTTCACGTGCTTTATTTTTCAAAATAATTTCTACTACGGTCCTGTTATAAAAGAACCCCAAGAGCAATATTCTAATTAATTTTCCTAATTAAATTACTTAAAATTTTTACTTCAAAACATTTAATAATAACTATGCAAATTATATTAAAACAATGCTAATTTGTTACGGAAGTCCGTCTAGCGTTTATATCATAATCAAATTTGTTAAAAAAATTAAACTTGGCCAAAGTTTTCAAGTAACACAAAATGTAAGGTTAAATTTGATAAATTTAAATAACTTCAGTAAATTCCCGCTTTAATCGTATAAATTAGTGGATAATTTATAAAAGTTTAATTACGTGATTGTATAATAAGAATTCGTCTGCTATTCTAAAAATATAATTAAACTTGACGAAAAAAAGAATTTAATAACATTTCTATAGTAATGTAATATATCAGCATTATTTTTTGATTGTCTGAATTCTGTACAAGAATTTAATAAATTTCCAGTTAACGGAGTTAATTTTTACTATGGAGATGTCAGAAATAATATTTTATTACTTTTTCAAATTTTTCATTTGAAATAAAACCAAAATAGTTACAGCAATAAATTATAATAGAATTCTATATATTTTTACGCGATTAAATCGCTTTCCGCGCATTATTTTAAAAACGCAATCATTTAATTGAATTGGAATATTTAAACGCGAAAATTCTAAAAAAAATTTTTGTCACGGTTTGAAAATTTACTAGATTCAAGGTCAAGTTTCATTTTTCAGTAATTTCCTGGTGGTTATGTTAGTTTACTGGCATGCATGTACTGCAGCAAATCCTATTAAGAATGGCTAACGATTTCCGGGATCTGGCAGAGAACCGCCACCAAGAATTGAGCCTCGACACCTACACTATAGGAAAGAGGACAATTTTCTGTGTATAATAAAAAAAGAAAAAATGCGGATTATCCATTAGTTTTCGAGAAAACGGCTTTTGAAAATCAAAATTTTACATGCATTTTAGATAGGGAAATTCATTAACATAAAAGTTCTATTGACGGTGCGTGCGTTCTGACATAGTCTTAGTGTTGGCAGGCAGACGCGATTGTGACATAGCCGGGTGTACATCAGGTGTATTACGCAACATTATGCAATAATTTAAAAAATAAACGCAGAACTCGTTTTTAGGTTAGAATCTCGAGTGCCTTGGTTGCGTTCGTCAAAACCGACGTTCCGCTACCCTCCGCTCCGGGCGCTACGCGCCGTTTTGACTAAAAACATCCCTCTAGGTCGCACAACCTCGCCAAAGGTGCAACTCGAAAGGGGTGAAACACGTAAGGGGTGAAACTCGTTAGCAACGCTCGATGTGCACCCGAGCGGGTCACAATCGCGTCTGACTGCCAACACTAAGACTATATCAGAACGCACGCACCGTCAATAGAACTCGGGAGCAGATCAATTCCCTATGTAAAATGCATGTAAAATTTTGATTTTCAAATGCCGTTTTCTCGAAAACTACTGGATAATCCGCATCGAAGTGCGGTCTCAAAATGCTCAGAAAATTGTCCTCTTTCTAATAGAAAAAAAATCAAAGCCCAATTCTTGGTGGCGGTTCTCCGACAGTAACCCGCTTTCCATATCAGGCAACAGGCAAGTAGTTGTTAATATTTAAATAATTAAATTTTCCAACTACAGTTCAAATTTGAACTTCGACACAATGAAACCTTAAATTCAAAATCTGCTTGGTAGTTCTAAGCATACCCGTCCACCGCCTGGTATGCCAAATATCTTAAGCGAACCGGTGTGGACATTCTTGTTAAGATTTGTTGGAACATTTTTAACAGTTTAAATATCGTATATTAATATGTTATATTACATTACACAATTTCTAAATAATACAAATACAATAAATACAAAAAAATAATACAGCCTTTATACAGCTCCAGCAACGTTAGAACCAACATTAGGGGAGTGTTTGGCGCTGATAAAATTAAAAATGTACACCCAGATGAAGAAGTTTCTCTGAATAAACTGAATAAAACATACAACCACGACAAATGTAAACACACGCATTGTTTCGTTATACAACAGAATGAATTATATGATGTACAATGCATTTTACCTTAAGCGTCCTTTATACTATGCGATTTATCATAGGATTTCTCGTATGATTTTTCTTAGGATTTCTCTCCTGATTATTTATATTGCTGGTTTTTCAAGTCTTTCCGTGCAACTAAATTGTAAATGTAAATTGTAAAATATTCTCTTACCACAACTGGTACGAGAAATCATATGATAAATCGCATAGTGTAAAAGGAGCTTTAGCTAGAAGCAGGCCCGGACTTAAAGACCCAGGGCCCCTAGGCATTTGACATTTGGCCCCCCCCACCATCTCGAAGCTATTTTGGAAAACGATTAAATGCACTAGTACTAAACATACAATTTTTAATCGACTTTAATAAACTTAAAATAATAAAGAAAAAGCCAGCCCCTAGGCCGGGGCCTTGTAACCCTAGGCAGAAATCCGGCACTGGCTAGAAGGGTATAGAACTGAGAGGTTCCTGATTGGTAAAAATTGTAAAGGTAAAGGTAAAAATATTTACAAAAGTTGAACCAATTCACAGAAGGTGAAGGCCAAAAAAATCTCAACATTTGTTTTTCGGCTAAGAAGAAAGTATTGAAAAGACATCGAATTAATTATATTATTTCTTTATACAACTCACAGGTGAAAACATGGTCGTGGCCGAGAATGCTAGGTCGCTTATATGATAGCTTGCATTCTTGACAGGGACGTTGATTTAATCTGTGAGATGTACTTTAATTTCATCTGATGTTGGAAGCATCGCTCCAGAGAGTATTTGTACACTCCTATGTTAACAATGTTAATTGTACATTTTGAAGCAGTTTTTTGTCATATAAAAATCGATTTTACAGCAAATCTTTTTAGACATTTTTTGTTGAAAATTATATTGCCTTGAATTTTATTTACATACATTTTTCGATTTTGTCCCACCGTTTCTGAATGACAGCGACTTAAATACAACTCGGTAAAATACAAAAAATATTGTCATCTATATCTCGGAAACGATGCAACAAATTAAAAAAATTAATAACGACACTTCATAGATCAATTTAATAAATATGCATATATTTGAGTTCCAAATGTCGTAAGTCACCTTTTCTGTCTGGAGTAAACAGAAATTTTATATTAATTTAATGCATTAAAAACATTGAAGTTCTAAACCATAACAATGCATAATTGAATCATTTTTTAAATTTTTTCTGTTTGAAAAATGAGGATTACGCCAATTGACTTATGAAGTGTCGATATGCATTTTTTCTTGTAAATTTTACTCTATATATTTTTGTTCATATACATTTTTCTATTTTGTATCACCGCATCCGAGATATAGCTGACACGGTTTCAAAATGTAGGTACAATTAACATTTTAACAGAGGAGTGTACTAATACTTTCTGAAGCTACTGTATATAAATCGTGTAAATTTTGCACCCATTGCGCTTATTTTCAACCGATGTTATCGATTGCATCGATGTCCAGGTTAGATATCGACAGCAACATCGAACATCGATGTTTGTTCTTCTATCGATGTCTCAGCACTATCTGGAACACGATGCTTTATTTTCAACTTCAAAAATAGGTAACCACAGAAATAAATAAATTAAGTGATAAACTAATTCATAAGCTGATAATTTTAAGCTAATATAATAGCACACGAAGGGTAAAAATGATAATTATTATGTTTTTTAACCTTCGTGTGCTTATCGTATTGCTGCAAAACCTCGATCTCTTCACTTTTCATAGAGAAGTCAACTGTTGCCGTAAACATTTTAATAAAGCACCAACCCTACCCAGTGCCGGTTCAACCTTTCACTTCGATGAAAAGTGAGAACAACGAATTTTCTTTTGAAAATTTCGAAACTTCTTCCGATAAAATTAATTTATTCAATTTTCAATAAAATTTAAAATTTGGAATAGAATTTATTTTAGAGCGTCAGTAAAAGTCGTGAATATTTTCAACTGTTTAAGGGAGCGTTCATAAACTACGTGGTTTGGTCAAAGGGGGGAAGGGGTTAGGTAGAAAGCTACGCAGGACTACATGAGGGTAGGGGGCAGTTAGAGTCAAGTTACGTAGTTTTCTTCACTTATTTTATTTCGGCACAATGAAAGCAATTTGCAGAATAACTGACAACATAATATGGATATTTAAAATTATAACTATAAAAAAATATAAACCAATACAAATATCGGTCTTATTAATTTTTTATACCAAATAATTTTTTAATAGTTTTGTTAACAGAAAGCACAAACTGTCTTCCGGACTTTTGGAAAAAAAACAAGGTGGAACTCGCTTTTGCGACAGTTCTTAGGCTTTTATACATCTTTCTAGAATTTTCTTAAATTTGAAACATGCGGACAGACACGGAGCCAGAACATAAGGCTTCTTTCTATACGATGTATAAAAGCCTAAAACTACGTTCCGTCTAAGGGGGAGTGTAGGGGTATCATGGTAAAAGCTACGTTAAGCTACATGATGGGGGGAGAGGCTCTAAAGAGGTCAAAATCAAACTACGTGGTTTATGAACGTTCCCTAAATTAAATTATACTGTGATTAAAAGATTAATAATCCTCCTCACTATTACAGATAACAATAGGCTACTTCTGACGGTTTTAATGCTTTACAAAAATTACTTCCTTGGAAGTAGAACAAACGGTTAGAATACATTGTTGGTGTTTTCCAATATTTCAGTTAAAATGCATCGTGAATAATTCTGTAATCCTAATCCTAGCCTTTGTGGTTCTGAGATTGCATCCAGACATTTCACAGGTGCATTGTAATTGTGCGAATATAGCTTCCTCCAGATAGAAAATTATTTTATTTTGCAATATATTTTACATTACATACTAAATTTCACACAATTATACTGCCTTTTTATGTATTTTCTCATTACATGTCATCATCATCACCAATCTATTACATCCATCGTCGGATACAGCTTCTTTCTCTTTAGAGAAAGGTTTAAGCATTTAGACCCCACGGGTGCTTAATCCGCATGGGGAATGCCTGTAACCTTGTTTTTAATATCGTCAATCCAGGGGGACCGCCTGCTTTACGTGCCTTCCGAAGCACGGAGACGGCCATATGAAAGTTTTAGACCCTCCCCGGATTCGAACCGAGTACTTTAGAGTGAGCAGTTGTTCGGCTAACTTACTAGGCTAATGACCGTCTCTACATTATGTCATTATGTCAACATCATTACATGTCAACAGGCGTGCAATTATCACAGCTTCCACACATAGGAAGCCGTCAGTGAGTGTAACTTATCAGCTAGAGATCATATCAAGAAATTCGACTGTATTTAGTGATTATTAATATGAAGCAGATCATAAATTAATGCTCTTTCCAAAATTTTTGTATACATAGCATCATAGCAATGCAAAGCTACCGTTACCTAGCATAATATAGTTTTAAAATGTGAGGTTGTTATGGTAGACCCCGTATAAATAAGAGCAATTAGAAACCGTAAAACGTTTACAAAGGATACCCATGACCTACCCCAATCGACGAACTTCCTAAATTAGCCAAGATTCTCTCTATAATATTGCTAGCTCCAGGAAAAATTAGTTATGACGCATCCACAGTCTAGGAAGTTTTCGTATTGATGTGGGAACATCAAAGGTGAAAGCATTTTAATTGTAGTCTTTAATGTACAAAAAGCGTCGCTCAAATATTTAACTACAATATGTCTACAAGTGGGATTTATAAGCATTTATACACACTTTTTACTTGGTAATTGTTAAGTATTTTTCGGGTTTCATGTGTTTTAAATTTAAACAAACTCGTGTTATTTTACATTGTAAATCGGAAGACAGATGGGAAGCCGAAAGCCAGCTCGTGTAGACCGCATCTAGAGTGGGTCTATTACGCAGATTACACCTCGGTGGTTTGCCTTTCGAAGAGAGACGGTCAGAAAAACTCTTAATTAAAATTGTGTCCCTTGATTTCATTCAAATGTGACAAAAGTCAATATAAATAGTTGCCCTAAGTGATAAAAAATAATATATAATAAATAATGATTTTCTTTTTTTCGTAATTAAGTATTTTCGGTTCAGAGGCGCCCCATATTAAAATTTCTATGCTGTGCTAACACAGCAGACGTGAAGATAGACCTACGGTAAGTAAGTATTTCTATTAGATTTCGTGTTTGATACTGTCATATGAATGAATTGCTAGTTATGAATTGCTAAAGAGAGCTTTTAAAGCTGATACCTTATTATTTAGCTACTTGTGGAAGGCGTTTAAAGGAAAGTATCGTGTTCATTATAGCCTGAATGCAAATAATTAGAAAGAGAAAATCTTTTAGAAACATAACCTATTACATTTTGTCTTCAAAAGAAAGATTTGTCATCAATTCAATATTATTCCAGTCAAATTGTACGTTATAGTCCTCATAAACTTTAGGCTTGTAGACTGTAGTTATCAGTCTCTAAATGTTTCAAGTGTTCCTTTTTAATATAAATAGCATTTTACACCACGACTTGGAAAAATGCAGATTACAGGAGTTGACAGTTTTTATATTTAAATAGAATCTTGCAAAACAAACGTTTTAACTCCAAGGAAAACTAAATTAAGTTATACTTTTAGGACAATTCAAAAAGTAGAACCCGACTCCGACTCACCCAAATCAGAAAGTGTAGTGACGCCACTGTCTTATATTTAATTGAAGGGCTTATTGTTATAAAATGATAAGCCACAAATGCATAAATTACAGTACAATGAATTTAAACTTGAGAAAATGTGCAACATCTCGGTGTTTGCTAGATAATTACATTGTATTATCGCGTCATCATCATTGCAATATTTTTGTAATACTTCGGTAGTGGCTTGTCATTATAATTCACAATCAATTGGGCTTAAAATCTCAAAAAGTATGAAATGTGGCTTATCATTTTATAACAATAAGCCCTTCAATTTAAAAAATAAAAAACTTTTCTTATTATTAGTTATGTTCTTACCCCGTCAACTTATCTAGCGCGTCATACACATAAACATTTCTTTGAGATCTGTCTAACTTCTCTATTTAGTGCAATCACCCTGCGTTTATAAATTTGTTCAGTCCGTTCCATTTTCGTTCATTCTTTCAACTTGCCTAAATCAATATAAACCGCCCATCATACTCAAGCCACACTTATTCAACTCCCACTTATTACCCTTGTCCCTCTGACAAAACAGAAAATTTTAATAATTAATGTTGCGTCAACTGAAATTACCTTGCTGAAATTGAAAAATTTCAATTTTTCCAAAAGTGTTAGGTGCGATTATCGGACTATCCCAAAACCATTTCTTGGAATTATATTAAATAAAAATAAATTTTTTTATAACAAAATCAATAAATTTAAGTTTTTGATTAAACTCATAAACCAGATCACTTTCTCAAATTTGATTATATCGTTTTTGTTTCTTTCATTATGAATAATTCATATATCTACAGATCCTTGCGGATTCTGATTAAATTAAATTAGTTATTATTATTAAGAATATTTAATACCATCGACAGTAATAGCATTTTGAAGTTTTAACAGAATTTCACTTATTTAAAAGTAGGTAACGTGCAAATGTTATTACTTGCGTCTACATAGTAAGGAGCATAAAACTCTTACATAAAATTCATAAAAATCTAAAAATAAATTTTAACTTCTTAATAGTTACAGAACATAATGCATTTCTGTTTAAACGATCTTTATATCTTTTTCACTATTATACTGAAAACAATATTTTATATTACATAATTATATACCAAGCATTTTAATATTTGATAATAAATATAATAGTATATTAGATATCAAGGGCATAAAGGAGATTGAGTGCCATAATATTCACACAAACAATTAATAACAAGTTTACTCAAAAGTTATATTCAGCAAAAACCATAATTAATACGGAAATAAAAAATAGAAGTTTAAAAATACTTAACTTTGTCAGTTTAGTCTTTTGGGCGGAACTTTGAAATTATATTAGTTCGCTATATAAAAGGAAATTTGTCGTAACCCTGTCGTTATAGCACTGCAAGTGCATTTTATCATGGAAAAACATAGAAAAATTAAATAAAAAGCATGTCGATTAAACAGCTACTTTATTTTTTTTTAAAGAAATTAAATTATTATTTGTATACTACAGATATTATTATGTAGATCCTCAAAATATGCTATTGATCTACTACACTGCTGGCTCAAAGTGTAGCACATAAAAATATAAAAATTTTATTTTAAAATTATTTCCGAGAAAACAAGATAAAGTTAGCGCTACCAAAAAGTTAATTGGTTATACTTATTATGCAATAGCCAGGTATTTAAAAAATAAAAGTAATAAGAATTAAACAGTTAAAAATAAACCCGTTAATAAAATAGAGCGCTTTAAAAGCGAAATGTGAAGTAATTTTATTTTAATACCTAAAAATGTTCTTTTCTATCTACTGGATTTACTAACTCGTGTATACCACCGACTTCTGCTAATCGGTTTAAATAAATTAGCACGGATGATCTTATAAATTACCTAGGAAGTTTGTATTAGCAGCAGTCTTTCCTGTATGAGTGGCCCTACACGAATCAATTTCCAATAGTTATGATATGATCGTAGGTCGATAGACGTGAGAGTTACCTTTTTCTTAAATAAACAAAAATTAGAAGTAACGAAAATTAAACTGTTAATTTAAAAAGAAACAAAACGTTATTTATAGTGGACCGGGGCGGAACAGATGCGGGAGTACAACAAAATAGGTGGCGCAACGTAAGTACCTAAGTATAATAATAAATTATTGTCAAGTGTGCGTGCTTATTGTTAATTTTTCTTTTGGTTCAAAAGAAAAGTTGCATCAAATTTAAGAAACAAGTCAAGTTTCCACGCCTCAAAAATTTTATTAAACCTTAGATTCATATTTCATTCTGCTTTGGTCTATCCTACTATTATATTTATTAGCTATATGTTGTATACCACAGACTGCTGGTAATCATTTAATAAATTAGCAACTGATGAACTTATAATTACTTAGGAAGTTTGCATTAGTACCAACTGTGCCTTCCCGCATGAGCCCATATTTACCTCTGACGTACTAGGAGTGTTTAGTTTTAATTTTATTTCAAAACTGACAAAACCTTTAAAATATTTTTTTCAAACTGAACAAAATGCCAATCTTCCTGTATTACAATTGAAGTTTCTTTCTGTAGGATAAAATATTTTTTGATCTGTTCATCATTACAAAAGCGTCAAGGACTAAACGCATGCTTAGTTTTCAAAAATGAAACAGGTATTTTAGGATCACAAATTTACACACGCAAACAGATGAAGTAATTTATTTATATAAAAATAATTACAAAAAATCTTTACCACCCGACAAATTGGCCGGTTCTCATAATTAAAATTTTCAAATACAAATAATAATTAAATTTTCTCTTCCATTAAAAAGTGTTGTTTCTGTCTTTGGGGTAAGGGTAAGGGTTTTGCACGCTTTTGTCACTTTTCGTGATTTTGTTTCTGTCTATATCCTCGGGTCGTCCCTTGGCTTATATTATAATTTGGCAATTATAATCCGTGGAAAAATTCCTCCATTTTACGTTGTGTTACGTCGGGTTCCTTTTTTGCTCTTATTTCTGTATTGCCGTCCATTTTTCACCAGATTTCGCGCCCTAGCTACTTCATTTCAGGGGAGTTTTGTCCTAAAAGTCCTAAATGGTATACCTGGGTGGAAAGGCTCTTAATTAGGGCTGGGAATCGAATATATTCGAATATTCAAACTTCCAGTACTGGCTGCAACTTGCAAGATTTTTTTACATTTTACTAATTCCTATTGGTCAAATGTAAACTTAGTGTACTCCCTATCTAAGGCCGATAATATACAGAGCACAATAAGTTTATATTTCACCAATAGGAATTAGTAAAATGTAAAAAAATCTTGCAAGTTGCAGCCAGTACTGGAAGTTTGAATATTAGATTCCCAGCCCTACTCTTAATGAAGATGCCCCCCCTTTAGACGGTACCCCTGTATTATTGGTTCCCAGAAGAATTTGGGTTCTTTAATACAGGGTTTTCGTCAAATATTTTCGAATTTTAATGTTACCTGGGTGGAAAGGTGGTCTTGAGATAAATCCTAGGAAGCATCCAAAAACAAGGTGGCCAGAAGATTTGGTCACCTTTGTTGCTTTTGGCTGGTTCCTGGATTTTAGAGTTTTGGAATTTTATAATGTCTGGGTGGAAAGACGGTTCTGGAAGTCTGTACAGGTCCTGCCTTAGGCAGGTTGTTCAGAAAAAAACAAAATTCCCTTTTGTGCCTTTGGTGGAACCTTTAGAGATTGGTGTGCTGGGGCTTGGTATAAACCAATTTTACTGTCAGTTATTCTGAGTTAGATGAGAATTCTGACTCAGATTGGGGGGGGGGGGGGTCTAAAACTATCGGTGGTGCAAAATTGGTTTTTAGGGCCAGGAAGAGGTGGAATAGATCTGGGGGCGTTTCCCTGTATAATTCATCTAAGTTTGCAGGAGGGTTGTTACCGTAAGTAAGTTAGCGGAAGTAAGTGCCTATACTTGCTTCCGCTCGCTCGTCCTTATACAGTGCACACTCCATAATTCTATGCACCGGTTCATCCAAAAGCCCACATACAGGGCACAGTCCTTCTGCAGCTTTTCCCAGGCTTTTGAGATGCCTCCCAAACTCGCCATGCCCTGTTAGAATTTGAGCGTCCTTAAAGGTTGCATTGCCTGGAAGAGGCTGGTCCACTTTCGGTATGAAAGAATGGGTAATTCTTCCATACTTGCCATTGTCCCACTTTTCCTGCCAGACAGTTGTTATCCTTTCTATTAGTGCTTTCTTTATATGGGTCTTATACTTGTACAGGATTGGGTCAAAGGGTTGACCCAAGAACTGTGCAGGCCGCCCCATTTTTAAGTTTCCCCAAGCTAATCTCCTCTCTAACTCTATGTCTAAAGGGTGGATTCCGGCTAAAACTCCTGCCGCCTTGTTCAGGAGGAATTCCAACGTCCTTTCGGAAGTCGTTGTGGCGTTTCCGCCCTCGTCCTTAAAGGTTAGAATCCCTTTGCTCCTGAATTTGCCAGCGGCTAGCCTGTAGGTTACCTCCCATGGATCCTTGGCCAGGTCGTCCTCCACGAAAAGTTTCCAGCTTTTTTCCCTTGCTTCCCTTAATAAGGTTTTAAAGGCGGTTTTGGCCGCCATCATTACCTCATAAGGGGTTTGCCTGCCCTCTTCCGTCCTGCACCGGTAGAGGGCTTTCTTTTTGTTCAGGTATTTTAGTCTGCTTCTTTCTACGTTGTCAGTCCACCAATCGGGCCTGCCAACGTAGTTTTTCTTGTAATGGGCTTTACTATTGATTAAATCCTGGATTTTATTATGTAACTCTGTGACGACGTTTTCCATGACTTCAGCAGTGGACAGTATTTTGGAGTGAGGCTACATTACTTCTGTCTATTGCTCAAACCATCTACTAACTTGCTCCATTGGGATTGTATCCGGGTTGCGATGTTTCACAACCCGGATTTTTGCTGCCCTTGAATCGATATGGAAAGTGATTGCCCTGTGGTCGGAGTCGGCCACATGGTCCCCCACCTTCCAATCTTTTGTGATGTCTATTGTATTCATTGACCCCAAAGTGAGGTCAATGTTGCTGGTTCTCCCCAAAGTCCCGTTAAAAGTTGGTAGTTGCCCCGGTTGATTGAAAATGAACAGGTTTTTGAGCACGATAAATTCCTCTAGGGTTTGCGCCCTTTCATTGGAATCTACCGTGTCATACCATGTTCTTGATCTGCAATTGAAATCCCCGCATATATATGTTTTGTTGCCGCCTGTTGCTTGAAGAGCTTTACTGAGGTCTGCTAAGGGTTTGTCAATACTTCCCTCTGAGGGAGGAAAGTATGCGCCTATAAAATAAATCGAATTTTTGGAGTTATGGAAGGTTACTGAAGTGGTTGTGATGAATTCACTAAAGGCTTGCTTATGGAAGGTGAAGATGAAGATCCTACAGCGTCGTTAATCATGATGCTGGTCATGAAACGTCCTCCAGTGAGTGCGGCTGTACGGGTGTTGGGATAGAAAGGAATTCTAAATTTGCCTGTTTCTGTTTTGTAACAGTATGGTTCCTGGAAAATCGAAATGAGTATCTGGTTTTCTCCGGCATAGCATTGGGCTTCCGCTGTGGCTGCTTCAGAGTTTCTTAGGTTAACCTATAAAACCTTTGAAGTTTTATCCATCGGTTGGTCCTAAGTTTGTCAGCGTGGTGAAGAGGTTTATAAGCCGTGCCTTATAAACCCTGCATTCACTAGATGCTGTGGAGTGGTTAATTGTGCTGTATTTAGCCCTAATGCAGTTTACACACTTGTGAGTTTCGGGTTTATGTTCGAGGCTGCAAGTTTTGGTTGTGTGCTCCGTTGAAGAACAGTAAGAACATACTTCCTGTGATTTGCAGAATTTTGTTGTGTGCCCAAAACGCTGGCATTTGTAGCATTTAACGATGTTTATATACTCGTAAACTCGGTAGCTGCGCCAGTTCATATAATATATTCTCCCATTTTTAAGAATTGCCTCCCTAACTGCTGGATGCAGTTCAATTATCCATTTGTTATGGGTTTTTCCTCTAGTAAAAATTGGGTTAATGGAGTGGTACCATTTTTCTCCTGCAATTTTTATTGCTGGTGGAAAACTATTTTGAATTTCACCCAAGAGTTCATCCTTAGTTATGTCTTTTTCAACCATTTGTACGCAAATGGACGGCCATACTGAGGATGGTAAACGTGCCTCAAGTTTCTTATCCTTAAGAAGATTGTTCCCTATTAAATTTTTTAAAGTTTCTGACGATGATTCAATCATAACCCCATTGTTTTTGATGAGAAAGAGTCTGTCTGCTTTGATCCCTAATTGACTTTGCGGAATTTTAGTAAGAATTTTCTTAGTTTCCTTAAATGAGGATGCTTCCATTGGATATACCAGGACTTGGTGCTTCTTGGTTGGCATAGGACCCTGTATGGGGTTTATTTGCCTTGCCTTAAGCGCCGCTAGGTAATCCCGTGGAGGGTTCTGGGTTGCTGGTTGAGAAACGATAGCTGGGGTTGTTGGTTGAATGGTTTGCTGTGGTTGTGGTTTGACCTGAAGGGTCTTTGTTTGCTCCTGTGCCTTTATTTCGACAACAGTTGCTTTAACAATGGCTGAAAAACTGGGATTGTATTGTTGCTTACCTGTATGTTTTCTGTTTTGGTGCCGGGTTTTAATGCCTTGGTTACTCGGTTTTCGGTTAGATCTCTTGTCATTTCGTGGAAAATCTGTCCAATTTCTGCCCCTAGTGTGAGAATTAGTCCTTTCTTTTCACTTTTTTCCTTGCTTTTAGACATGAAAAGATTTAATTCTAGTTGGAATTTTTCCATTTTCTTAACTCTTTCTTCCAATTTCGTTTTTTCCTCGTTCAATGTTTTGCTAGTTTCTTATGCTTCTTGTATTTGTTGCGTGTCGATTTGTGCTGTTACTGAGCTTTGGTTAGAGTTGTTAATTTTTTGTTCTCTTGCTGCTTTTTCTTTACTTTCGGCCCTTTTGCTTTCTTAGATTTCTTCACAATAAATTCTCCTTCATTTGCAGATTCATCAGATTGCCTGTTTTTTGACCCACACATGTGTTCTTCCTCAGATTCCGAATTCTCCATTCTAGGTAAGTCTTCCTTTGCATTCTTAATTTCAGAATTTTCTCTTTCTTCATCTGTATCTCCTTCGATTCTAGTTCGTTTCTTTGGGGCTGGGTTTTCATTTGGTTTTTTTCGTGCTTTTTTCTTTTTTCAGATCGGATCATATATGTTAGTGCTTAATTTTTACTGAGCAGGAAGCATATGTACCTCTCTCAATTTTATAAAATTATCAGTTTATTGTTATCAATGACGAACAATCGTAATCGGAGTCATTGTTCTAGTAGCTAGCGCGATCAACTATACTAATTCGATATACTACTATACGACTCCGGTGCAAATTTCTCATGACCGTCTTCATGCTTCAAAGGGACACCTATGCCCATTACTAACAACAAAACCTCAAATTGTAATTTCGGTAAATCACCAAGGTTGTTTGATGAAAACGCTGGTCGCAGATGTAAAAGAATTCAACTGCTCGTTGATAAGGAACAAGAGAGGAAGGAATAAGGAATAAGAGAGTAAAGAGAAAATAGTAAGATACAGTATCTCAAATCCCAAAGAGTAGATTAAATCAAAAAATTAATTTTAAAATACTGTTGACATGCAAAGATAAATGCAGATGCGTATTATCACCAATTTGAAAAATAATACTCCTAATTGATAAATTCCAATCGCCAGAAATTGCTATGCAAGTGATTATCATTGATCAAGCTCAATATTCGCCAATTTTACATCGAAACCAAACTGTTTATATAGATTTGATAAAAACAAAAGTTGCCAGTAAAAGAGCAACAAATCGCATATAGGAATAGAATTTAAACGATTGATTAAAAATATATATTGCGGTTCATTTACCTTTTTGAAAATTTCTCAAAACTACACCCAAACTTATGGACTGATCTAATGTAATATAAATGAAGCTACCGTCTGTTTTTTTACTTCATATCTTTACCTAGTTTATAAACCGAACATTTATCTGCACGTCAAAATTATGACTGATTCATTTTTAGTGATAATAAAGTAAAACTGTCTTGAGTTACAATTGCATGATTCACTTTATTTGGATTTAACTTCACAATATGTTAAAATAAGTCTCAATATGTGTTTTAGTTAAAACGGGAATTCCAAAATTAATTAATCCAAGTAATACACAGTAAGCTCGCCCAAATAACTTTCATATACCCGGCACTGGTTGTGAAGTGTGCGCTCTTTCTGTCGTCAAATACCTGAACTTTAACGTTCTGTCCAAATTTTGTAAGTAGATCCAATTCTTAAAGTTACAACGTGTTGATAAACACCGGTAGGTCAAACTAAGAAATTCTGTCAAGTTCGATATTTAGTAAGCATAATATATTAAGTACAAGTCATATTTATTTACCATTAACGTGCCTTTATTCCAGCGGGGTTAGTCTTTCCTGCAACAAAGATCGCTGGTGTGTGCTTATCTATATTCGAACCCAGAATTTGTGCCCTGCAACTCAACCAGGAATCACACTGATCACGCTGATAATCAAAACGGCAGCAAATCTGATAAGCTAAGATAGAGGATAGTGATATCCTCTCCATAAGCTAACAAACATATATTCCTAAACGGATGCCCGAAAAAATTTAATTTTGTGCATTCAAAGAGACAACACTCGATGCATTTATATGGATGAATTCTTCAATCCCATTGAATAATTTCTCTTTTAAATTTCTGGTCAATACTTTTTAATTAAAAAGTAAAAAACCTTTACTTTCGTTTTCAACTTTTTTTATGAACTCAGAAATGGTCAAAAAAACAATTTTTCGTTGCATTCTAAAAATATACTCTGTTCCCTAAACCTGACTACTCGAGACTTCCTCTAGTGGAAGAAAAAAGTGTCTATTAATAAATATTTTTAGAAGTTGATTTTTATAAAAAGATTTGAACTATGTTTATTTGTGTAGAAACATTTTTATGCATCGCAAAGCTTCTTCAGCATATTAGTGGAAGATCACTTAAACCGTAAATCGCCACCCCAAATTTGGTAATGTTATTTTATTACGTCCGGCCCTCTACTCCTCCAAAGCATTAAATTCCTTATTGTCACTAAATTGCGTATGTTAATTACTTATTTAAATTATTTACTAACTTGAATGTATATATTCATCTGGCCGTGCTGCACGTATAAAGTGAATTCTAAATTGTAACGCACTTCTAATTGCCTAGTTTATTTATAAGCAACATAAATAACTAAATTATCCAGTCGCAAACACCTCTCTCACCCAAAATCATTCATCTGATCTCAAAGTATTTATCAAATAATAGACTGCATTGTTACGCCACTGGACGTTTAATGGTAAGGAAGAGAACGTTGTCAAAATTGGACAGACGCATTACAACCAACTGTTCCGTTAATTAGGTGGTCAGTTTTAATTTAATCTTTCGTTTATAATTAATTTGTTTCCTAACAAAGTATTATTAATTTTTTTTCCTATGAATTTTCTTCATATGATTTAACTTTATGATGCACTGATTAATATTCTGAATGTATCTCATGGTTTAGTCCTTAGTTAATGTATTCACGAATGTTCAACTATTTTATTTATGTGCTTTGTTTTTACTGTAATATATGGTTTCTATTTGTTATTTAACTTGGCGTTTTATTCCGATTTTGTTTGCGTTCTGTTTATGTATTGTTTTGTAAAATTAGGTCGACTAGAGTTTTACTTGACTTGACGTCAGCAATCTCACGAGTGGCCGAATTAGTGGTCTGTTATCTACGGATTCAATTTGCTTTTTCAACAAAAATACAGTGGCGCCCATTTATTTTAAGACCAGTCCAAGTTTGCAATTTCGTATTTAGTACAAAGATGCGTAACATAGAGTACATCAAAATTTGATAGATGAAATGATTAAATCGACCCCACATACATAACCTTATTGTTTTTGCAACCGGGATGTAAGTACAACACCCACAGTATTTGTTTACAATAATTATAGTTCGTGATGTTTTGATTTAGATTATTTTTGTTATTAAAAATTTATTTTGTATTTATATTTTATCTTAATTGTAGCATTAAATTATGTATTTGTATTTAAACGCTTTGACAAATTAGCACAATGTCACAAAAATGTACGTCAATTAAAGTTAATATTTTATAAATTGCGATAGTTTGTTATTTTTAAATTTTACGAATATTCTTGTTTTCAAAACAATAAATGAAACAGAATAGATTATGATTATCACTAATATTACTCATAACAGTTATTATTTTTAAATAGTTATTCGAAAAGATTATTGGAGCGCCACTAGTCAGAATTAGGTTAGAATCTCGTTTTTGAAATTAAATTAAATTTGATACTTTTGAAACGTTTCGCGTCTTATGTTACCCATTTCTTTGAGTTTTAATATTGTGTAAAACAGCAACAAAAAGTGAATAAATTTAATATTTAAATACATATTTCTATATTTCTATGTAGTAGGTAGGTAAAGAATAAGCTGAATGAATGTAATAATGTAATAAGTTCGTGGAATATCAGCAACAAAATGTAAATATGAAAGGAATTCGTAGAAATTTTAATGACAAAATATCGATTAGCAGGGTTTCCTGATGAAAATCTACGTTTAATAAGAAATTGCTTTCAATTATTCAACACGAATTTAGTTAATTAACCAAGTGGAATGATTCATTTTGCTGTTAGTTGATACATAATCCTTTTAAACGTATTAACTACATTATCTACTCTGCCTTATAATTAGTAAACAAACCATATTTGAGGAATACAATTTTACCGAGTTAACCGAGAGAGAAAAGTCTCATTCCATAAAATTCTCCAGCATACATTCAGTTTTAGCTCGTCAGTCTTCTTGTGATATGCATATAATAATGTACAATGAGTTGATCCCCATTCCCAATTTTCCTTCAAGTGGGAATTAACAAGCCAGAACCTTAATAAGAGATGTGTTGTTGAGCTTCTTTCCGATTAGATAATTAATGTACCAAGCACCACCATTTTGCAGAGATTATAATTTTTGACAGTCATATAAATTATATATTTACCAAGAAATAGTTACAAAAAACCCAATTACAAAATGAAAATATAAATCCCATTTACAATACATCTAATTGCAAATCATAAATCACTGGAAGCACTTCAGATGTCTAATATTAAAATTCTTTCACATTTTTCAATTATATTATTTTGACGCGCAAAAAATGAAAGAATCCTATAAAAATTGCTTCGGATTTTCAAACTTCTTATTACTATTCAACTGTCGCAGATGATTTTAAAAATGTTATGAACATGTTTCATAATAAAAATCTAAAGTAAACAATTAGTTTTGTTCCTGTTTTGATGGTGAAGACTTTGCAAAAACAAATGGGGTGTTTTGTATTTACATTAAATCCTTGACTGTATTTTAAGACATGAACTAATATCCTGTGATCCCCTACTTATTATGTAAATTTAGACCAAAAATACATCGATGCTTTGTTTTCACTTATCATCCCTCGAAAATTAGATATCCCGAGGACTCCCAAATGAAAACCGTTACAAAGAGCAAGAACAGATGTTAATGTAGCTTTTCATAAATTTTATTTCTTCTTTTGGTATATTAATCCAAATCAAAAACAAGCATGCATTTGAATTTCAGTTCAAAGCAAAAATAAATATAATAATCTGAGATATTTTAATAATTACCTATCCCCAATATTCAGCTATACATAATATTATATTTGTGTTTAATTTAGTATCCGTTGTACACCTTTCATCAAACTATAATTTTATATATTAACATAGTATACTTTGCCAAGATCAGCTATAATTATTTTATTAATTAGCGTATATCTAGTGTCTAATTCCTTACGCATAATAAATCTGTAAATTGTTATTCCAAGCATCAATTATTTATTAATTATGTTAGGATAGTATACATTTCATCAATTAAGTATGGTTATGTTTTTTTATTCTATACTGTTCTGTATCCACGAAACCACGAAAAGACTGGATTGAATCATACTTGAGCCAACCATAGTTGTTGTCCACTCAAAAGAGAAAGTTATAATTATAAAAATGTTAAAATTAAAAATATTAAAAGATCGAGAGCAAAAGTGCGACTGGCAGCACTCCACCAAATATCTTAGAAGCCATTCTCAATTTCAAGTTATGTTGAGTGGAACACCTAAACATGTGCCAAATTCGAGCTAATAACCTCATTGTTCCCTTTGATCTTTGATAACGTTATCCGAAACTAAAACGGCAACTTCCAATTCAACATCTCTACCAAGAAACCGAGCAAAAATCATCAATAAAAATAAAGACTACGTTCTCTTGTATTTCGCTCTTATACAAATACGTGTCGCCCAAACATTTGAGGAACTGTGACCATGATACACCCAAGTCGAATTTTTGGTAGAAATATGCATCATAACTGAGGGTTGTTTGCACAGTTTTTTTTAGCCTGGTAAAAAGGATAAGTAGAGGAGAAGGTAAAAATATGGAATATGCTTGCAATATGAAATACCGACTTTTCTCTTAAACAAAATATCGTCATCTAGCGAAACTCATGTGAGCTTAATGAGTTGCTCTAATTAATAGATTATAAAGCGTCACAAGTGAATTCATCAACGTTTCAGTCTGTCACATGAGATATTGTGAAGGGCGCGTTCTGAAAACTTTACGAGGTATGTAAATATTTATGACTATTTTTTTGAGTTGCATGTTTGGCTAAGTCAATCGTCTATATACTGCATAGTGTATGATATTGCTAGAAGAAAAAGAATGTTATATCCATAATCAGTATACTCTACTGACAGTATTTAAATTTTAAAATAATTTAAATTTAAAGATTTTTTTTCTGAGGCCTATAATAGTTTCTTTGCAAAATTGAGGATAAAATATAATCAAATGGGACTGTACTTCTCCAAACAGTAAATTTTTCAAAAATATTTTGATTTTGTTCAACAAATAAAATGTACTACAACAAGAAAATCGTCGGCGATCTGCCAATACCTGCTAACTGAAATTTTTTTAACTACGTATTTGTATGTAATTTCCATCATAACTTTATTGCGCACATATTTAGAGTGTCTCTTAAGTACAAAACAATTTAATGAAATTGTAATTTTCTACTTAGCAAGTAGAAAAATTATATGCGCAATGAAATATGATGCTAACTTCATAAGAATCCGTATTGACCAAAATGTCAGTTAGGGAGCGTTCATAAACCACGTAGTTTGATTTTGACCTCTTTAGAACCCCTCCCTCCCATCATGTAGCTTAACGTAGCTTTTACCATGATAACCTTACCCCCCCCCCTAGATGGAACGTAGTTTTTTTTCCTATAAAGTCCAGAAGACATGTTATGTTTTCTGTTAACAAAACTATTTAAAAATTATTTGGTATAAAAAATGAATAACACCGATATTTGTTTTTAAAACAAATAGCGCACCTATATAAAATATAAATAAAAAAATCCAAATACGGAAATAAATATCCATATTATGTTGTCGCTTATATTCTGAAAATTGCTTTCATAATAAATGAAGAAAACTACGTAGCTTGACTATAATCCCCCCGTACCCTCACGTAGCCCTGCGTAGCTTTCTACCTAACCCCTCCCCCCTTGGCCAAACCACGTAGTTTATGAACGCTCCCTTACCAGGTATTGTCAGATCGCCGACGAAATGCCAATTTTTACATTCCGGATTTCTACACTTTTTGTAATAGTAAAATTATTAATAAGTTAATGTAGATTTTTTACGTGTGTCTGAATAGGTATCCTATATGATAATTATGAACCTGCAAAGTTTTAAGCACTACCACGCATAAAAAAATTATTTATTAAGAGGATAAACAAACATGTCGAAAAAGCTTTGTTTACAGAAAATAACTACAATTATTTTCAAGTAACTTGAAAAGTTAATTTGAAAAGCTGTGTTTATTTTTAGAAGTTTATTTTGAATAAAGTACTTGAATATCTGGTATATGCCGATCTTCAGATTCAATTCGTTCAATAGATTGCCACTCTATAGTCTATAGGTAAATATTAATCACTAGAAATTATTTTGATTTATTAATAAATTTTGGTTGTGAGTTTACTTAAATCTTACTAAGCTTGGATCTGTAATCTGTCCTAATTCCATCTTTTAGTGGTGAATTCCGAGATAGCCATGAAATATAAAGAATTGAATTTTCATTTGAAGACATGAATTGTAAGGAAAATTGTGCTCTTTTCTGTTGTTTTAGACGTATTTCCAACATGTAGCTATATTGACAAAATGATTGAAGGAGGTCCCAAAAAAAAAGATAAATTATTGAGTCGAGGTCAGTGTGGTTGCATGTGGTAAGTCTATTAGCAGAGATGCATACTGATAAGTAAGAATTTCCAGTGACTTGTGATTTTTCTTACGTTTTTACAAAAAGATACCTATTCGTTCAGATATTAATTTTGATAACTCGATAACTCTATATTTTGCAATTGGTTTTAGCTCTAGATTTTTTTGCGAAAAAACATTCATTTTACCTAAAAGTAATCGGTCTCCAAGGTGACTCCCTGGGGTACCCCCGACGTAACTTTAAAAAATCTTAAACAGAACCTCTATATCAAACAGCCAGGACGACGCGTAACTTCCTACATGAAAAATAACTGTCTGTTAAATTTAAAATAAGTTACAATTTGCATTATTCAGCTTTTTGGCAAGCAAAATGTCATATTCACAGCACATTATTTTATTTAACAATAGCCTTATAATAGGATAATACTAAGGTGGAAAAAACATAAGCAATCGCCATCTCAAAAAAGCAATTAAAAAATGTTTTATTATGTCATGTAATTAATGACTGTTTGCTGTTCATTCAATTTGATTAAATTAGATACTTGAATTTGGATTAAAATTGCTTGCTAAACTAACAAACGATTAACCTAGTAACACAAAAGCAACATTTGCCTAATTTCAAGAAAAATACGAAAAGTCAAATAATAAAACAAGAGCAAGAAATAAATATTAATAAAGGGAGTAGAAAATCTAGAAAGTGCCTTGAAAGAAAATCGATAGCATTTAAAGATGATAAAGCAAAACTTTTTCAAATAAACTTATTTTAAGACTTCACACAAAAATAACTTTTGCTTTTATAAATATAGAATCTGTTCTTCTGTAGTTATAAAAGTAGTTTTCCGTTCAAAGGGTTAGCATACAGCATTTTTAACAAAATGTAGAATATATAATAAGAGATGTAATAGTAGAGCTAATTTTACCCCGGAAATAAATAAAATCCTCTTATACCTCCGTCAAATATGCATGTCTAGCAAAAATAACATGGAGTTATTAATTTAAATATAGTAGACGTACTTTTTGTTATGTCATAAAAGTATTTTTAGCTATTTTAAAGTTATGCATTTTAGAGTGCTACTGAAAATTTTACTATTTTTTTCTTGTCTATTCAATTAAACTGCGGTATTTACTAAACGTTTAATAATACATAAATTATTAAATAGAATTAATCCATCAGACCATTATTGATTTTCGCAATACAATTTTAGGAATTTGTATATTAACCATTTTGATTAGTTTTTTGAACTCGGGTCAAATTTTCAATAAATGTTGGATTCAATTGATATTTCATCATTAAAATAGGTAACATCGGCGTTGTAATAGTTTCATTCACGAAATTATCATACCTCGCATCAGATAATATTAGTGTGATTATAAAATTTATTATATTTAATGTAATTTTTATTACAAATGAATTTAAAATGATAAAATGACTTTAATCCAATTATGACAGCGTCGTCTTTATAACTTTAACAGCCAAAGGCACTCAAATTATGTGGGACCTAATTTAAAATTTTGTTACGTACTGGTTGGAGCAAGTAATTAAAGTACCTATAGGTGGTTAAACTTACTTACGATTAAACTGCGGAGAACTTTAAGAAAAATTTAAAAAGCTTTCATTTTTATATTGACAATGAAAAATTTCCAGGACAATTTATTGCAATATGCCATGTTTCCGTGTAAATATAAAATTTCTTTTATGTATAAAATTCACATCGTTCATGACAGCGCACGTAAAAGACGCCTCTAACAATCCTCAATTAATAAAAAAATATAACATCTTTTATAGCATATTTAAAGATAAAATAAAAAAAAATACTAAAAACACGACCCCATTATACTTTTTAAACTAGTGCATCATTTTAACAACTCCAGTCCTAGGACAATCATTATGTTATTTATATTTTTCAATACTAGCCCGTGGGTCACTTGAAAAGAGGGGGGGGGGAGATAAAAAGAGTACCAATAATTTGGAAACACCGAATATTGAACCTTTTTTTAAGTAAAAAAAAGTGAAAAGAAAAACATTTATTTTTATAAATTCGACACTTCATTTAAAAAGCCTTTATGGGTCAAGCATCTGACCCGCAGGTCATAGGTTTGCCACCACTGCCTCTAGGTTCATATAATCAACCATTGTGTGATTCAATATCACGATAAACAAAAAACTTCACAGTTATCCTTATTATAAGTTAAAGTGGGTTGATGCACAATTTATCAGAGAAATTTTAGTTGATATTCCATTATCTATGCAGTGGAATAACAGAACAAAAAGCATGCGATGGAAGTGAAGATTCTTACAGTTACTTATTAAGACATTATGTTGTGTTGTTTCGTTGCTTATTAATAATTTATTTCATTGTAACTTTATAATAAAAATGGTTAAGGTGACGCCATAAGTCAAAAGCTAATGTTAATTCAACTGGTTTATAACGTGCGTTCGAATAATTCAAGTTATACTGTATATATTTAACTCAGCTGACAATCACATAAGTTTGGCTTTACATATAGCCAAAACATTATTGTTTCAAGAAATGCTGAAAATATCTATGCTATAATAGTTTCACGCCTACAACCGATGTGCTTTTATAATCTGTTTTAATTGTTTATATCTTATCAACCTACCTTATACTTTTTTGTGATTTTTTCTTGTTTAATAGCCTTGACGTTTTGTCAATTAGCCAAACTTATGTAAATATAGAATCAATTTTTAACCCGGATTATAACACTATCCTTTTCAAACAACGCCATGTATATTAGTGTGCAATTTTAGATTTTATCATTTTCACTCAGATGCCCTCTATTGTTAAAAATCAACAAATATTGCGACGGTTCATACGTTTAATTACATTAAGCTAAAAGTTAAGGAACTCAGCGTAGGGTACGGAATTGTTAATTGAAATAATTAATTGTACCAATAACAGGCTTCTTAGAGCCAGAGTATAAATAATAACAGAAGATCATCCTAGAATGAGAGTTAACCCATGATTTACCCAGAGTAAACTCGAATTGGGTAAACTGCAAGTTAATCCTGATAGGTCAACTCCTACTTAAGTACTATTAACTCCTACTTCGCCCGCCAAATAATACTAACTTGTCAGGTTAACTAAACCGAAACTCACTTGTCTGGTAGAATGTAGTTTGTCAAAATTGATATTATCTATGTATACCCGTTTAGATGATGTACTCGTTGCTTCCGATCATCATTAAAAATTATTTCCTCTTTCTCTGTCTCTCTCATGAAGCATGACTAACAAATTGTGAAACCAATGGCTCATTTATATCTGCCCAGTATGATACCGCACTCTTCTGCATCTCTTCTACTCCTTGTTAGCATTTGTTCGTCCTTTCACTGGCTATACGTGATTCTCAACATGGGCTTCCAGCATCACATTTCAAATGCGTTAAGTATCCAGAAAAAAAGATCAAAATATTAACCAGACAAACTTTGGTATTTTTTGTGGTTTGCAGCAGGTCTTCCAATTTCTATCTCCAAAACCTCGTCCCCTGGCCACCAATATATACATTTTCGCACTTTTCGATTTTAAGAGTAGCTATTAATAATTATTAACAAATTACAGAATTTCGGAAAATTCTAAAGTAATAATCCCAGCAATCAGTTACGAGTGGAAATAAAGACTTCTTTATTTGTTTTGTTCTACGAGCAAAGAACAGTATTCATATTATCATTATTTTTTTCATAAAATGTTTAATTAAATGCCAAATATCAAATAGCACATGTGCTAATGACACAAATAAAAATTTATCAAGTGGAAATACGAAAATGTGGAAATTAATTTTCAGTAAAATACTGTGGTTAAGCGCCGTGACTAGAAGTACATCGGGTGTACTTTTAATTTTCGTATATCGGATCGAAGCCGAAAGCGTACGTCGGTACACATCGGATTTCGATGGTTCGATGAAGGCAACCAAGTGCCTTCTACAATTTTCGACGTTTTTTTTATTAAACATAATATAATACATAAATTAATTCTAGAATTTCTTTATTCGTGTATAAATTGTAAAGTTTACAAATTTTTTGAAAGTTTTGGTATTTTTGATTTTATAAATTAACTTTATATTTTCTCGCTTTCTCGCCATCATGTAGGCATTATGATGACAGGTTAAAGAAACGAACCCTTTTGCTCAAGTATGGCCGTCGTGTCGAACGGACAAATTTTTGTGTGTCCGTAAATTTTATTGATTGTTGATTATTTTAGAAAATGGTGATTTTTATTTTAAAAGTGTATTTCATTGATTTTTAAATTGAATTTTATGATTTTAAGAACTGCTTTTGAGCAGTTAAATATGCCAACTTTTTTGCTCTTCGCCTCATTGAGCTTCTTTTTAGCTTTCTCTTTTCTTTTGAAGAAAATGCTATTGATTTCAAACAATATAAGTGATTTGTGACAACTGATGATTCTGCCAACTTTTCGGAGAATTTACCAACTTTAGCCAATTGCAGAAGATATTGAGGGGGAATTGAGGGGAGGAGATACAATTGAATTTTTGAATACTTATTGTGTTATTTTTTGATTTTTGTACATATTTTGTATTTTCTCGCTTTCCCATCAAGTTGGCATTATGGCAAGAGCGGCAGGAAATTTTGTCTCCTAAAATTTCATCAAGTTGGAATTGAAGGTTCAAGGTATTGTAGAGTCTTAAATTCTATACATCTACGTATGGTTGAAGGTATTTCATTTGATTATTTTCTATTTTAATATCGGAAATTTTTTTTTATTTAGAAATTTACAATCGAAGATATTTTTTTGAAAGAGTATTTTTCCTACTTATTATTAAATTATTATTTATTTCTAGTTCTGTAGTACATAACTGTTTCAAATAAATGTTTCATGTTAATTTAACTTGATTATTAATAAAAATTAATTTAGCAATTGTTTCATTTAAGTTAATATTCACAATAAACATAATGTACTACGGATAATTATACAAGAACTTTCATACAACATTTGCACTGAAAGAACCACCTTGTGTAATTTTTTAATATAATAATTGTGGTAAAATTTTTGTGTCGTTTATTGATACAATTGTGTCTAAGGGACATGGTGTAATTTTGGAATTAAATGGTTGTTTCAATATCTAAACTTTTCTTATATAAATAATTAACATAATTCATATCAAATGAAATTTGGAAATAATTAAAAATTTTTTATAGATAATATGAATAATGGAATGTAGGTAAGTTTGTCAAAATTGGCAGAAATTGTAGTAATATTCCAATTTTCCGCTATAATATTAGTGAGGTAAAAAGATGTTAGTGTCAGTTTCTTGTACGAAGTTTGATGAAGTGCTATAATAAAAATAGAGATCGTGATAAATTCTATTGTGAAAACAAAGTAAAATTGTTACTGTAATTAATAGTTTGGCAATATTTTGTTCAGCGACAACTAATTGTCATAGTAAAATTAAGGTAAAAATACACACACACAAGGTGTTTTAAAAATATTGACATAATATAAATATTAGTTTTTGTGGAATCACTTTTCTGGTTGGAAGAATAACGGCTTTGATGAGAGTTTCATCTACAATAATCAAAAGCTTGCTATATCTAATGTATATAATTTATAATATAATCAAATGACATAATATGTGTTAACATTGATCAATTATACATTAATATAGCTGTTTGAGGTTTACTGAATACTGTAAATTTCTTATATTATGTACAACTAATTATCTGTATAATTAGTTTGGTTTTGTAATAATTTTTGGTAAAATATTATCTGTAATAAATGTAATTTTAATATTGTTACAAAAAACAAAAAATATTGTTACTATTTTTGCTACTATAAATTTTAAATTTCTACATAATATAATGGTAAAAACTAAATAACTGTAAATTAATAATTAATTCCAAGTTGCAAATGTAATTACCACTAAATTAAACATTTAAAAATTACTACAACTTTGTAGCGCTAGTTACTACAAAATTTTACTACAATAATTTTGAACTTTTTAATATACCTAGTTTGGTACCTAGTTCTGTTTGTACCACATTTTGTAGTAAAACTCTTTGTAATTCTAAAAGATTTTACAAAAGTTTCTTTCAGTGTATGTAGTATAATAAAATTAAATCTACTACTACGAAAGTAATTTATCCGTTCTTTCTTATACATATGAAATATTCTTTTAGTATATAACCCTTTTCTCTTTTATGGTTCTGTTAGTAATGTAAATAGCGGCTAAAGGATTTACAGATTGTTAATTTTCAGAAAATCAACGTTATATAAAAGACTTAAAATTTGCATTACTTTAAATTTATATAAAAGTTAAAGTGAAAAACAAAACTTAATATACATAATTTAATGAGGTTATTTAAAACAATGCGCTTTCGGTGTTATATTGCTCCAGCTAACCTCTCCGCAATCGTCATTTTCTATTATTGATCCAGCGTTTTTAACAACTGGTCACTGCGCTCAGTTAACAGGTGGATGTGAGATGCGAACCAATGACTATTTTTTGTACTTGGTTACGTTTGATACCGTTACACTGATGTTATACTTTCAACCCGACGGCGCTGTTGCTGACAACTTTGTAACAGCAACCCAGCTAGCTGATAAAACTCGGTGTTATAAAGAAAAGAGCAAATATAACCTCCTTTTCTCCCTTCCCGAAAAATAAAACTTTAATGTAAATAAATCTTGAAAAATTAAGACGTTAACAGTTTATAAAGTCATTTGCAGTAGGTGCAATGTTTTATTTGTTAATTGAGCCGGCAATATAATATTTAATCATAATGCGTGACGTCATACAATATGCCGTCGGATTGCGCGTGCAACATATCAGAACACGTTGAGAGTATAATTATTAGTTTACAATTTTATACTATAATTTAGTATTATTCGTAAAGACGTCAAGTAATTTACTTATAACGTTGTAGTTAAACGTTAACATATTCAATACCGTAGTATTTTCAAAATTCATTATCCGACGGTTTCCTCTCAGATTAGCAAAATGCAAAATGTAATATTTCTAGTGCATAAGAAGAACGCACTTTATTTTTATTGTGTATCTAACGTCGCTCTTAAATGACGTAGTTGAGCGTCAGCCTCATTTGTGAATTGTGCATCTTCGTATTAGCATTTATTTAAATTATTTTTAAACGGGTGTTGGGTTTTAGATTAGCCTCCTTAAATAGAAAATCTACAAGTCACCACTGCGTCAAAGATTTATTCGCTTCAAGTTCTGTGCGTTCTTCGATTTGTGGTTTTCGAGAGATCATTTTAATAAGTAACTAGTGCAATTGATGCAATCCACATGTGAAAAATTACGAGAATATTTCACTGTTTTTATGATGCATTTGGGCCCTTTATAGCTTTGGGGGTTGCGGAGTCTTTGCAGTTCCGCCACTGGCAGGCCCGTAGCCAGGGGGTGGCAAGGTCGGGCAACGCCCGACCTTTTAAGGATTTTGCCCGACCTTTTAAAATAAAAATATGCAACAATAAATTATAAGAAAATTTCCCCATTCATTCCACGTTGGTCCTTTTGGTATAAGATTTGTTTTCAATTTTCAAATGCAATTCGTAGAATACGCCTATGAGAGCTACGATATCTCAGTGGCCATTAAAGTTATAGATGAACTTTCCTTTGCATAAGAGTTTATTTTATATTTATCATAGTCAAAATGCTATTTTTATGCTTGCGCGCGCCTGGACAATAATACGGAAATAATAAATTTTATAACTTTTCTTAAACCGCGTTGACCTTGAAATTTCAGAAAATATTTGGCTGCGGCGCAAAATGTTGCCCAATCTTACTATCCGTTTGCCCTACCTTCACTTTCGGTCTGGCTACGGACCTGGCCACTGGTCACTAGCCTAAAAGCAAAGATTAACCAAAAGATGGCCATCGGTGCAGCCCACATAGGTCATTTAAAGAAAACCGCCGTATCTTCAAAATTTGTAAGAAGAAATAACATCTCGTTGTATTACAGAATGAATCCCAAATAGTAATCTCGAAAATATTCTGTTTTCACATTTTCTTTAGAAAAACAAAATCCACCATTTTGCTTAAACTTGAATTAATTTCATGAAAAACACAAAATTTACCATCTGAAAATACTGTCGGAAAGTAAACTTGGCCCTGTCAAATCACGCTTCTAAGTTCGTGAGCGTTGCCAGCCAGTTTTACAATAGTAAAATAAGCTTGAAATACCTATTCCACGAATAAATAATTGTATTGATATTATTGAGATATTATATAACGTATCTATGCATTTTATTTGATTATTCGGTTACCGATATTGTAAAACAATTGAAAAACGTAAATATTACATATATTTTACAAAAAGAATAGTTCGCTGGTTTCCTGGCAATATCGTATATCTAATTTTTATTAAATTTTACAGGAGAGCTGGTTGGCTAGGAATCTAAAATATATGCTTCTAAGATACCCGACATAGCCATGTTCGTTTATCTCATGAATCAATAGCATTAAAAATATATGATTTTGCCAGGTAAAAATTACTACCAGGAAACCAGCGAGTTAAATATGGCTTTATTATAAATATAAGTTAAAATATGTATATAGTGTAGTGTCCTATTAACATATCTTGAGGGACCGACTGATTTGGTTCGTTATAACCCAAATTCCTTATATCCGGTAAATGATTGGCATTATCATATATTATATACGACCGTTTTTTCGGAACTTTCACATTAATTCACGATCAAGTATAAGCAGAAGTTTGTTATAGCCAGATACCAGATCATGCAAATTAAAAAGAAATGAAAGCTCAAAGTAATTTTAAAAGTGGTAAGCAGCAT
This sequence comes from Cantharis rufa, assembly GCA_947369205.1. Taxonomy (NCBI): domain Eukaryota; kingdom Metazoa; phylum Arthropoda; class Insecta; order Coleoptera; family Cantharidae; genus Cantharis; species Cantharis rufa. Next base: position 12,661,751 of record OX376309.1, on the reverse strand, counting down.
GGTTTGGAAATTGGCAGAGATTTGATCAACTTCACATATTATAAGTAATATAGCTATATTGAAATGAATTTTGAAAAAATCCAAAAATTATCTCTAATTCTTACAGTATATTTAGAAAAATTTTGTTTCTTATTCAAACAATAGTAGAAAAAATATACGCGTACAAAGAACTTATTTGTCATTACTTGTTGCACAAATAATTATTTCGGCACAATTTTGTCGGTATACAGACTGAAAAGATGGGTGAATGTGAACTGCGCAAATTTGGCAGGTATAAGAAAAAAAAAAGTGTAGATTGCGCTCCGAGCAAAAAGGTCGACAGTAATCTGAAATGTAAATTGCGCAAATCTAGATAGGGTATTACTATAAGTACGGTATAAATCTGAATAGATTTAAAAAGATTAATATAATGAACTTAATTTAAAAAAAATTGTAGAAAGTTATTAAACAAATAGATAAAATTTACAAGCTTTACAAAAAAAAACAATTAATAAAAAAAATTTATTCTGTAACAAAAAATGCACCGTAAAATGAGACTGCCTTGACAAAATCTAACCGCGATATTTGTTTGTTATTGTACTTGAATAATAGTTCACTAATCTTTTTTTGCTTGTTTTTGGAATTACTATTTTGTGTGGGCGGCTTCGCAGTACTGTTTAAAGCAATGTAAACTTTGTTTTGCTCTTGTTGAAGAGCATGTAAAAATTCGTATATATTGGGATGAGGACTATTAAAATTAAGTTTAAATGCGGCATGGAATGATTCACAACCGTTAGCTGTATAAATCAAATCCGCCGATGGTTTAGCCCATACTCTCGGAGGAAACACAGCTTGTCTACCCACATAATAAGTTAATAAATAATCACAAAACTTATCAAGATTCGCATTAATCGGTTTGATTTCAAGTAAATCGTTAAATGTTTCAAAGACATCTTCCGCTTTTAAAAATTTCATACCAAAACAATAACGCAACCATTTTCCCACTTCAGAAAAATGTACATCCGTGTAATATGAAGCCAATCCGTTCCTTTGAACAGCACGATACCATGCTTGAGCAAGATGAAACCTGCAACCTTCCACCGATGCTGCTGGCCATTGGGTTGCGCATGCATTTCTCATTGCTATTTCAAAATCTGTTACAATTCTATTAATTTGGAATAGTTGTAATTTTTCGCATAAACTGCTATCGACGAAGGAGCTAAAACCAAGAGTGTATAGTTCTTTAAAACAATTTTCATAAGTTATTTGCTTTTTGTCCGGTAACAAGCAGAAAACGAGTGGTATATAATGACCATTAAAAAGTCCATGTATGGTAAATAATTGCGTGAAATATTTGGTACAGTAGTCAAATGTACCATCCATATAGATTGCTTCCGCTCTTTCCAAAACACTTAAATTTGTAGCACATGAAAATATTATAAGATGAGAATTGGGATCGTTTGTAATTAGAAAATTTTCATTTCGGCTAGTTTTGATTTCCATATGTGTAATCTTGTCGTGCACTTCTTCGATATTTTTTGGAATAGTACCAATACTTTTACGATTTTCGCTGTAAGCATTTCGTTTGGCATATCTTAGATCGTCCTTTTGCAAATATAAGGTTGAAGAAGGTTGTTCGTCCAAACATCTTCTTACCATTTCTTCAGGTTTCTCCGATGGTCGTTCTATAACTTTATTTTTCATTTTGACCGTTAACTGCTGCCTTTGTAAAACCCGTTCTTCGCATGGATCATGCGTGTGTTCTTCTTGACTAAAAGTAATTACCAAATCAGGGTGTATTCCCAAAACTTTGATGAACGCCTTACATTTCTTGTTGCAGCACCGCCATTTTTGTTCGCCTGTTCGCAGCAAGCGCTCCATACGAAATTTATTTTGCTTATAAATTAGAATGGGTTTACCTCGTTCACTAATCGAAGGTGTAAGTTCAGACATTTTGAAGGATCTCGCTATAACTTGAAATAATATTTCCGTGGTTTGCACTGCTACGATGTTTTAAATAAATTTTTATTATCTGCTACAGAAGGACAGGTTCGTTTATATATGAAAAATTTTAAATGCCAACCGAAAATTAATTAAATAAAAAAAAAATTATGTGGTTACAGAGGGTGACAAAAAAGTGTTTTAACCCTGTCCTGTACTATGTCTAATTAAAGACTTAATTTGGTAACATTAACTTAAAATGGACCCGTTACTATTAGTATATTTCTATTTAATAAAATCGTAGTTAAATTTAAATAACCCTAATCAAAAAAACTGGCTCCGGCTCTGTATTACATCTAATAAAAAACATGTATAATTAAAGACATAATTTGGTAACATTGACGAAAAATGGACCCATTTCTATTAGTATATTGTTATTTTTTCGATAAAATCGTTTTTAAATTTAAATAACCCTAATCAAAAGGACTGGCGCCGGCCCTGTAGTATGTCTAATAAAGGACATGCCTAATTAATGGCATAATTTAGTAACATTTACGAAAAATGTTCCATTTCTATTAGTATATTTCTATTTAATGTAATTATTCTTAAATTTAAATAACCTTAATCTCCTCTTAACAACATAAGTAAGTATAAGTAGGTGACCCATTGTTAAATGGTTGGGAGCGCAATTTACATTTTGGATTATGTCAACCTTTTTGCTTGGAGCGCAATTCACATACTTTGGAGCGCAATTTACATTACCCCGAAAAGATACCTTTTTTAAATCAATAAAATGAAATAGGCTTAGAATCTGCAAAACTGACAATGACAAACGTGGCCGATTTGCGCAAAATAATCGCAATTAAATAAAGAACCGTTTTTTACGTCAAGAATAAAATGTATAATGAAAAACTTTAAATTAGAAAACAATTAACAATTTGCACGCCTATGCAAGTTTGAATTCAAATGATTTCATTTCAAAACTGAAACTTGCTACAACTAAGTGGAATAAAAAATATACTTTTATTTCTTAGAAGTCACCCTTTTGCCCAATACAAAATTGCCATTTTATTATTTTGTCGGTTTATTTAAACTGGTAGTATTTTCCAGCTCCGGAAGAAAATGGGGTTACTTTTTAATTTTACATTTCCACTATGTTCCGATGAGGTCAAACGTTTTGATGAATGAGTCGGTAAGTACCATCCTACAGTCAGCTTTATAAATATTAAAATAAAAATGATTAATAATATAATATAATATGCAAAATAAATAAAAAACAGAAGTATTCAAGTAATTAATGGTTTACCATACAAAAGTTTTATAATACCAACATGAACGTAAGTTATTAATTAACAAATTCATATTGTAATGAAAATTCGGGTTTTACATTATTGAGTCGTAGTGTAGTTTAGAATTTCTCTTGTACGGGTTACGTTTAAACTTTCGTTTAAATTTTATACATTTCTGTGTTATTTACCATAATTATTATATAATTTTAATTATATTAAAAAAATATTTAAAACACGAAATGACTACATTAGTTTAAATAAATATGACTTAATTCCTAAGGATTACTCCTGGTATTAATAAATATTAAAAAATAAAAAACAATTAAAGAAAAATTATAGAAGTGCACAGGCAGCTGTAAGTGTGTAAGAATGATTTCGCCGTAGGATCGTAGAGCTATACTTAATCGTGCCGTGGTTATGGGATTCCATGTTAAGTTTTTCAGATTGTAAAATGGTTTATCAATAATTGCATTATAATAAATAACCTAAACAAGAAGTAATAATTATAGTTAATTTATGTTTAACATCAGTACACTCGATGTATTTACCCTCGTTTACTCTTTGAAATTGTACGCAAGTTTATAGCGGTTTATTTTAAAAAAATGTAAATAATTTCAACGTATTTTAAATATTATATGTTATTTTATAATTCTTGATAAAATTATAAAAATAAACAAAAGTCGTTTGGTTACAGATTTGAAGATACTGTGTACACATTTATATATTTATTGTGTTTGAACCACGTGAGTGAACTAACCACGCGATGATTGTAGAAACAATTTTAAATTTGTGTAATTGAGTGCGAAAAATTGATTTTCTCAATAATAATTAATTAGGTTGATTTTCTCAAGGAAATAATTCGTACATTACAACCTATAGCAGCTCAGTTGTATCAGATACTACAGCATAACTGACGTGTTCGCAGCTAAATAGCTGTTAGTGTTGTAGTAGCTAATTTTCAGATTTCGTTAGCAAAAATCAGTTGGAAGAACGCCTTCGCAATAATTTTTGATGTCACAACCAAGCAACTGTTATCAATGGTTGCCAACAGGCTGTCTTTTTTTGCTACAGTTAATTTTTATTAGTAAAAAAAGCTGCTTGGGATATGCTATTTAAGAAAATTAATTCGGTTGTATATGTTTCATACAAGGTTACACAAAATTAAGTACAAGGTTTATTTTGTGTAAAAGTTCCATTTCGGTAAATTTAAAATTTTTAGAAACCTTTATTACAATGTATTGACCTTTTAATAGTATAAAAAAAAAACATTATTTATTTAACTACTAAGCAAAATCAATAGTTTTCTCATTACTTCATATCATATCATATCATGGTTGCATTTATGTTTCAATTTTCAATTTAGTGTTTGATGGACTGAAATATCTGCTATATTAGTCTATGCATTCCAATTTGGAATTTTGAAAATATTGTTTATGAAGTTACAAAATAAAATAAACTTGAATAGTTTTTTGTTTTTTCTACAAAGTTTTTGACGTTGAAAATGTTTCGCGGTACACTAACCACTTCCAACGTATATATTTTATTAGGGAAGCAACTGAAATTGGAAAGCCGCCAACCGTTAACAATCTGCCTGTTTTTTTAACTCTAATGTTATCTGTTAAAAGACATGTTAATTTATATTGCCGCATAGAAATAATCTTGCTCAATTATTTGATTCTGTTATAATAGCACCTCTTTTTAAATGCGGAGTTATTTATTATAAATAAACTTTTTGAAACAAAAGTCTGATTCCGGTTTTATCAAGACAAAAAATGAACTAATTTACTGTAATTTTCTAAACAAAATTTATTATTTATTATAAATACCTTGAGAAAGAAAGCAGGACCTTCGCTGTTTATGTTCCTTATACATATTTAAAAAAAGAAATAATAGGTGTCATTTTCGATATTCTTTTGTGAAAAATAATTGCCAATTAGCCATAAGGTTAAAAAATGAACATAATATATCTTGAGTGCCCGAAACTAAAATACAAAAGCTTTTCAAATATTCAGCTCTATAGTAAGTTAAACCTTTATTATTCCGAACTTCATTAATATTTCTTTATAATTTAAAATAAGTAGGTAATAAGTTTTAAATAAACTTGATTAATTACCGCAATAAAAATTTTTATTTTTAACACTATTTCTAAATTTATATAGAGTAATAAATAAATACTGATAGCCGTATTTTCATAAAGGATTATTAATTTTGCTTCAAATGCACAGCGTGCATTGCTTAATTAATATTGATGAAACTGTGCATCAATATTTTTACATATCACGAAATTTACTGAGGTGGTAATTGATAATATCGGTTCAGTAGGTTTAGCAAAATTAAATTTAAAATTTTCATACTCTAAAGGTCATAATAATTACAATTACACACAGTTTAAAAGTAACACTATATGAATTAACGAGAGTTAAACTACAACTAAATTCTTACGGCTGACTTTCGCAGAGCCTGACGTCTACTCTTAGTAATAAATATGCAGTCGGTAAAGTACTTATTTACTTAGGATATAAACTGAACAGCCGGGGCTTAGTTTAGTTCCTGGTGACCCAGTACATTAACACAACCACAAAACTGAATTGCTTGTGAGGATTTTCAATTTTCTAAGAAAAATAAAATTTTACTATATTTTCTACAATTTTTATCCTAGAAAGTGTAACAGAATACTATCACTTAAGTGCTTAAAGAGTAAATAGAAATAAATCGATGGCTCTTGAGTAAAAATAGAATATTGCATTAAGAAATAAATGTCTTCAATTATTTATTTGCCGGTTCAATTAAATATACATACAAATTATTTACTTACTTAACTGAATTATTTTTTTATTACACAAAGATATTTCTAGATGATTTAAAGGCGGAAGCAATTAAGGAAAATGCATTTAGTCCATCACGTTTCAAGAGAAATGAAATTTTTATATAAAATAAAAATGTCTGAATAAATGTAGGTTAAATAAATCTTTCCCGACTTCTAAACCAAAGACAGCTCAGCTGCTGAAATGGCTTGACCATAATGAAATGAAAGATTTTCACTATGAATTAGTGTAGCTCGTCTGAACTCAAATATTAGGACAAATACGAAATCGATATGTTGGAAATTTTATGTCGAGTATCATTTCGTCTACCATTCCTGTAAGCATAACAATTTTAATATTGTCAATAACAAGAGAAATAAATTGGGTGCCTGTCTATAATATAATAGTGTACAAAAGGGAATAGAGGAACCAATAACAAACGGTACCCAACTAACACAAATAGGTGAGTGGCAGGTAATTTCCTATTGCTATCTGTGTTAATTGTATTATCTCAAAATACAACATTTAATTATAATATGTATTTTGTTGAAATTAAATAACACAGATTGCAAATGAAAATGGGAAATTCATTATTTAAAAATATTCCAATTCGATATAAGAGGTGTGCAGTAGTCAAACAGAAATAAAGCAAACACACATTATTATATAAGAAAGAGAACCTATTCAAACTTCACGATTCAATACTTTTCAACCGTTTTACAGTCCATTCCTGAATGTACGGCCTCTTTTTTACCACAGAGGTACTCTCCCGAGGGATATTGAGTATAGGGGAGCTACAGTTTAACGGCGGTTTCAAAATAATAAATATTAAATATAGAATGTAACATTTAGACCCTAAGGCTGCTTACATCGGGGTGGGGCATTTCGTATAATTGGTTGCAGAATTTATTACCTAAATGTGAATTAGAGTACGACTATCATATAAAGGCAGAACATCGATTGGAAAAATTATATAATTTTCGTATTTTGTTGAAATTTTAAATTTTACAATACTAAAAACACATGGTTAAGTTTTAAAAAGATTTTTTAAATCTAATTGAATGTAGTTTGATCAAAGCTCTATAACAGCAGCAGTGCTGCGAAAAAAGGAATTTTCATTATCATGCCTCTAGTATTTCATTAACAGCTTTGTGGTTCAGTGGTTCGATTGATATTTATAATATTAATGCCGACTATTATTCAATTTGTTCTTATGCATTTCTTTCAAATATATTTTATTTAAACAATTTTATTTATTCTTAACTTTGTACTTCTTCATTAAATGAACGAAATTATTGTTTTCTTAATTATCTTTATTTTTATTTAAGGTAGTGTTTCTCGATAAAAAAGAAACAAACAATATTTTTACCATTCATTTTTTTTACAACATATTTATTGATATTTTGACAAACTACAAGAAATTTTTTGAACAAAAAAAATTAAAATTAAGCGACTTATCAGCTAGTAAAGTTGAGTATAAAATAAAAGTGGGGTGTGCTGATTGACACGATTGCAACCCTTCTGGTCATCTGAAACAAAATTACAAAAAAGATTCATTATTAGTAAGAATGTAGCCCCTACCAAAAAGAAAACTGAAAAATTTTTTTCGCAAAACGGCAGCTGTCTGAAAACAAAAAACGGTTTTTGGCCTACTTTTTTTCCATAATTTGAAATTGAAGGTGGTACAAAATTTGAAGTAACTCGGTCAAACAAAACTTGAGATATCAATTCAACCAAGTCGAAAAATGTTTTGTAATAAACGCTTTTACAGTTTTGAGTAAAAGTTTCAAATAGTTACAAATATAATTTTGCTATAAAAGTGGTAGGGGCGATAGATAGACATACATTGAAGGTCGGCACCAAATTTGAAGTAAATCGGGTAAATAGAACTTGAGATATCATGACAACCATGTTGAAAAATGTAGTTTTATAATAAACTTGTACCTTAATTGTAGACTTTTAAAAGCTAGACTGAGCCAAAATGCAAAGTAAACACGAAAATATTTACAATTTTTAAGTGTTTTGGGTTGACCTATATTTGTACATTTATATAGTTTATAGCTGAAATGGTCACCTATCAGGCATTACCCCATATGCTCCTGCTTGAAGGGTTTATAGTGCGTCACTAAAATAGCTATAACTACATAAATTACTGGAATTTTAAAATTTTCTCTGGAGGATATATTCTTCAATGTCTAAACTTTAAAAATATGCAGAAAACAAAAAATTGATTTTTTCAAAATCCTAAACCAGAACACTGCCTTAATAATTTCACTCATTTAACGAAGAAGTACAAACTTAATCAATGATAAATTCAACTTCGTAAAAACAAACGCGTTTAATTAATTTTATTTATAGTTCGGTTAGGTCACGGAATATGGAAATTCATAAAATTAAAATTACGATTTTTCATCTTTCCTTCTTTTGATTTTCTTTTAAATTGACTGAATTCATTTCAAATCATTTAGGCTGGCGCTGCTTATGTTATTCATATAAAATGAAAAGTACTCGTTTGTACTCATTTGTACCCCCAAAAAAATATAATAATATAATTTGTGATAAACTACTACCAATTCGGCAAGTTATAAGAAATAAAAAAAAAATTATCATATTTCCAAAAAATTAAGTCTCCAAACTAAACTAAATATCAAAATAATTGATTGTTACATTTCGAGACTAATTCTACTAATTTTTACTCGATTATTTCTCGTCATTAGTGGTTCAATTTCAATTATTACTAATTTATTCAGATGGCGCTTTTCATAGAAAACTATTTTTTTAAATTTTGACAAAGTAAAAAATTTTACTTATTTTTACAAATTTCACTATAATTAATTTTTTTATTTAGCACAAATCCACATTTTTTACGATTAATAAAAAATTAAGAAAGGTTTTTTCCTTTTAAGACATTATATTTTAATAAAACATTTATATCATGAAAAGTTACCTTCATTTAATATTTTAACATAAAAAATTAAATTAAAGTTGCTTTTCGTGACAAAAGTGAAATCTTTAACACTAGTAACACTTAAGCGAACGGATCCGCTGAAGAAAGCTGGGTGTACAAGTAAGGGGAAATCCCAAGAATTCGACAAAATCCTAGGAATGCTATTGATTTATTTCAAAAGTCAATGACTTTCTTTTTTTTGCTCGTGAACGTTTTAGCAAAGAGAATCTAAGGAATTCCCGGAAATCTTATTTTAGAAGTCGATAAATGCGTACTTTGTTCTGGAAGGGTAAAAGTTTCATATTTAATAAAACCAAACATAGAACTTGCACACAAACCGTCTTCTATAAAGTCGTAGGGTCTGGGAGGTATAAAATACCTCTCAGTACACCAGTAATTTTGCTCAAAGGCCAGTATTTCAATATTAGTTTAAAAAGAAAATTAACTAAACTAAGTTTAAACACCCGTTTCAAATCTTTCGCAATCGCTTAAAAGCTATATTTACTATTTACTTTCGTAGACTTTTAACCTCACGTTTAATCTGACCTTAAAATCCGATTCTTAGAACAAGCGATCGTGATTACCTAAATATTCAATTTTGGGAAGGCGGCGCCCCATGGCCCTCTTTGTACCAGTCGCGCCACTGAACCAATGTATGAAACCATATTGGTCGAAAGATTTAATAAATTAAAAACATCTTAAATTGGATATTTTCTTTAGTATCAACTATATGAATTAAATACAAAATTCAATGTGAGAGAAGAAAATTAATGGAAAACCTAAATTTAAATGAAAAAATTTTTAAGAAAACATAATTTATTTTAAAATATTAAAAGTAGCTATCGGATATAAAAAAATACATAATGTTTTCCCATTTTAAATAAGAAAAAAGATTCTGGAACATAAACACCACCCGGCTGCATTATTTGAAATGAATTCAATCGATGATGTTTGATTTGATATAGTTTTTAATTTTCTATTTGGTGAATGTCGCATTTAACGACAGCAAAGGGACCGTTAAAATGTCGACGATATACGCAACACTGTAAGCACATAGTAGTATGTCGGTCAAATTAACGTGTTTTAAACGTAGTACGATTGAAATAACATGTAATAATCGTTTACGTACACGGAGAACTAGGTTGTTTATGTAACGTGTTTTACACCTCTATTTCTCTTTCATTAAATTTTTTTAGTTTTTGCTTAATTTATGCAGCTAATAATTAAAAATTCGATGAAATAGCGCGAAATATAATATACTTTCAAACCGTGTTGCAGCATATTTAATTATTTTCAGCATTATTTTCCTCCTTTTTATTTCATTTGTTCATATATGTATGTAAAGAATTATCTTTGTTTCGGCTCTGTTATAGTTTGAATTGAAATATTTAAGCGTTTAGCTGTTTTTTTTATTCATAAACGAGTGAATACAGAATCAAAGAAAAGAGCTTCTAACAGTCAGTAAATATTTAACCATTTGTATAAAAATATCGATTTCTATCTCCACAAAAAATATATCTAAACCAACCATTATTAAACTATCGAAAGCTGTTTTGTATTCATGAGTAGCCGTACTTTCAAGCATCTATAAATAGTTTAAAACTGTATGAAACTGAATAGTCACATTTTCTCTCGTTCTTGTAAAGCACTGGACTAATCAATATTTCAATTCATTTAACATTGCATGCAATTTTGGTATAATTAAATTAAAGTCGGTACTAGATTTTGGCAAATATGAGGCGGACACCTCGAGTGAAACTATACTATATTCAATTAGGGCCGATTTATCCAATAGGCAAGAAAGGCAGCTGCCTAGGGCGGCAGTCTTTTGCGGGGCGGCAAAAATACTAATTAATTCTAATAAAAAATGTAACATAAATAGAAACTTGATTGTAAATTGTACTTATTTAAAAATCATATTTCATTATGTAGAAAACAAACAATTTTTATTAAATTAATATCGGCTATGTCTACGAGTAATAGTATATTAAAAGAATAATTTTTAAGTGCCGCATAGTAATGCAAGAGAATAAAGAATAAAAATAAACGAAGCACAAAAAAATGTCTACTGTTTAAGTAAATAAATTTGTTCGCTAATAAATATTATGCTGTTATAAATTTATAAGTTCAAATTTTAATTTTAAGGGGGCGGCAAAAAAAATATGCCTAGGGTACATACATGCCTTAAGGCAGCCCTGTATCCAATACGTATCTATCTAGTCTTCCTGTAGCCTAAAAGGGTTTTTAATAAGTTTTACTTTTTTAAAAGTAACAGACAGAACACTTAACCCCCCTCCCACCTTGGGGAATAGCAACAACAAGGTTGTTCTCGAAGCGGTCACCCATCCAACTACAAACAGCAAGTTGTTTGCTCGACTTTTGCGATCTAACAAAAACGTGGTATTTAAAGATATTTTATAGGGAAGGTAGGTAGAATCTGAGTAGAACCTACTTACAATATAATAAATTAAAATTATTGAAACCGCCTATAAGCACTAATAGCAAGGAAATGATAGTAATAAAACCAAGGCGCAATTACAAAGCTTAAATAACAGCCCGGTAAGTCTTTTCAAGTTTACATTAAGCTTGTAATTTATTATTGGGAATTACCAGCATCTTTTTGTAGATAGCGGTAGTATTTAGTTGCGTATTCCTCTAAAATATTAAAAATCTAGTTATTTAACCAGTTGGATAATTTAGAATTTTATTCAACGCCGTGAATTTGTTCAGACGAGTTTGTTCGTGACCGAGTCCTTACAAACGTACAAGTTGAACCAAATGTAAATTAAAATACTTGATTTTATCTAATTATGACAGAAATATCCATTAAAATTAATAATTTTATGAAGAATTGTAGCAATCAAGCAAATAAGTGTAATAGCAAGTAGTATGGATAATTTTGTAGATTTTGAATTTCACGGTAACAATTTGATTTTATTATAATTAATAATAATTGAAATAAAACTAGCTTTTCTTGAAATTTTCTCTACATAACTAGTTGCGTATTGTAATTCCATAACGTAACTAGTTGCGTAATGAATTACATTGTGCAACGTTGTTTAACGTAAAAAGTCATAATCAAATAATACTTTATTATCATAATTAGATAAAACAAAATTATTAATGAATTTCAAACAATTGCGCAATTGTTAATAAAATAAAATGAAAAAAATTTCCGTAATAATTTACTATTTCTCCTATACTTACCCTTAACTAATATTAGTTAATCGATTTCTATTAATACTTAACAATCTATATTCATAACTTTTTTGAATATAGTTTAGCTTAGTTTCGAAAATCACACAGGGGGTATTTTAAACTTTACTCTCCTGCTTTTCAACGTTTTACATTTTTTACTTTTCTAACGAGTGAACAAGAAGGAGCAAAAGCTACCAGAAACAGCTCTCTGATTTTTGTATATAGTAAAGAATTACTATGAAGCAATTGATTTTTGTTTTAAGTTTTGACCTATATCTGACCAAATTGTCAAATTTAAGTTAATTTAATTCCGTTTTTAATATGATGGTTTTTGCTAAACGAATAAAATTTTACTCGCATTAACGGTAATTAAAACGTTATCATATTAATTTAGAATATGTAAAATAACTTGGCACGGTTTAACGTGGATTTCTAACCACGGCTCAATTAATTTGACAGTAGTCAAAATATATAACCATGTTAATAATAAAAAAAATTATGTTGTTCATTTACCGAGGTCTGTTTATCCACCATTGCATTTACGAGCTGAAGAGAAAATTTAAGAGTTTATAGTAAAATTTACGAGTAATATTACATTTATGAAAGTTTTTTATGGTAGTTTCTGAACTTTTCGGACTTGAATAAACTGCAACACAAAATACTACGTCAGCCACAAAGAAAACAGTATAAAAGCAAATTTTGTTTGAAATATGATCTAGTTTTGCAAGTTAAATTTATTTTTTTAATTTTTATTTGATATTACATGAACATATCACATACTTAAAAAATGATACATTATTACATGTTACAAATAGCACATTTTTAGATTCAAAGATAGAAATTTCAGTTTCGGAAATTTTCTGAGACCGACCATGGTACGGCTTTTCTGGTAAAAAAAAATTTTTTATGTAGTACTATCATCACAAACAAAAAAGACTTTTCTAATTTATAATAAAATCAAAATTTTTCCGTTTGTTAAAAAACTGCTAATTTGGCAAATTATAACTTTAAATTTTAGTGTTTTAACTAAGAGCCCACTTGGAATCTATGAGTTTAAATACCATTTAAACTACAATTTTTTTTTAATTTGTATTTTGAATTTTGCGTATAACTTAAAATTAGTACGTTTCTGAACAGTTTTGTTTAACTCTTTTAAGTTAAGTACTGCATAATTTTGATAAAATTTACTATCTATTTTACTTTTAATATTTTGTAATTTTGACTTACGAAAACATTAATGCAAGTTGTAAAGCTAAAAAAAAAAAGTTGTAAAAACGTCTAATATAATAAATAATAATAATATATTCACAAATATAATAATATTTGCTTTTGAATGTCATGGAGAATTCGGCAGTTAAGTAATTGCTCATAGAAAATACCCAGACGTTTTGGAGATTATCACAATGGAATGATTGCAATTGCGCATCGTGAATCATACATTCAATCAAACCAAAAGTTTACGTCGATTTATCTAGCTTTTGGTATTTTCCATATATAGGGTACTAATGACGACTAATGAGTAAAAAACAAATTCATCTTCGCAAGTGGAAAATTGTATTGATCTGTTCTATAGTTTCAATTTACGTCTAACCTCAAATTCGCCGTATATGCGAGTATTGGTAGCGTTTGAAACTTAACTCAAATTAAATACAGTAATAAAGTAACAAAGTATTGGGTTGCTTTAGAGAACAGTTTTTATTGAATATTTGTCTTTTTCTTATAATCGGCTTTTGAATAAGTTTTTAAATATTGATAACAGTTCGGGGAAAGTTTAAATGTCAACTTTTAACCTAATAGTTTTCTAAGTAGCTTTTATAAAAATATAAAAATTGATTAATAATTTTAAGAAGTTTGATAGAAAAAGGTTATCAAAAAATTGAGTTATTCATGAAAAGTTAGATAGTTCTGAGAAATAATAGATACTTTCTAAAAGCTTACTAATTATAGTGAAATAGCGTTTTTCGTTGTATTTAAAATGTTTTTATCGAAAATTCTCGTTTCGTTTAGTAAGAATCGAACAAAACCTACCTACATATACTTGATTATATCATTCACAATGCTTATATTGTATTAGGAATTTTTATATACCAACCATCGATTTTAATTAATAATTCGTGTTAAAATTAAACATAATATAATCGGTTTATGTTCAACATTTACATAGCAATGTCGAATACGTGCAATACACACCAGGGCGCATTTCAGTTTTATTAATATGCTATTCGCAAAATTAACATATTTTTCATATTACATAAAATTAAAGATGGCGGTTTCTATTCGTTTGTTTTTCATATGCTGTATTTCTAGGTTATGTTATTCCTTGTTTCGAATTATATTTCTAAGTGATAGAAGTAATCTGCTAATGTCGAATGACAAACTTACTTATTCAATTCCGTGTCAAATTTTGATCGAATTAAAGCAATATATAAAGATGTGTTTAGACGTTTAATCAATTTGCTCAAACTGTTTGTGCAACAAAATTGGTGCAAATTTTTATTAGTTTCTAAAAACAACTCCAATATAATATAAGTTGATGTTTTTGTAAACAAGTGGTAAAAAGTGTATTATTTTTGTAATTAAATTAAAGAACAAAATATTTATTTACAAAAGAATAGAACAAATATTTTTCTGGGCCCCTCATCTAAAAATAATGAAATGGAAAAGGTAATAGGAAAAAACAGAAAGGAAAGGCATTAATATTTTCACTGCGAAGGGACTTATTTTTATAGGCAGTACCAGGAACAGGGTGTCGAATGAACTAGTAAATGTATGGAACGACGAGCATATTACGAAAAAGGAAGGGTGACTAAGAATTGCAATTTCGGGATATCGAGACTTTCTGAACCGTAGATTTTATGAAAATACTAAATAAAATAAGAAAGATAACAAAATTCGCTAAAACTAAATTTTTCATGTAATTAAAAACAAAAGATTAAGATAAATAAAATAGTAATATAACTTAAGGCCAGTGTTCACTTGAGACAGAAAGTCTCGAGACTCGTATTTAAACCCATGTATTAGTCTCCGAGACTTAGGTATTAACATAGTTTATATAGGAGTCTCGAGACTTTCTGTCTCAAGTGGACACTAGGCTTTATACAAACATCAGTGCATGTTAATCAATGTTAAGAATTATTATTTTATTAAGAGCGCAATTTTAAATGACGTACATCTAAAGATTCATCGTTGAGCCGGCAGAATATTTTAAAATTTAGTAGCTGTTATCGATTTCTGAAAAATAACCGATGGAAACTCACTCAAGCCCCATTTAGATTTAAATCTTTCTAACTTCAAGTTTCCAGACAATCAACAACGCACTGTATAATATTTTTTTAATTAAAAGGTGCCTACACACGGTCATCAAATATGTCACGAACGCACTGAATTTACAGTATTTATTAAGAACTTATATTTTAAATATTTTGTTTAACTTTTATTGTTTTTAAATTTACATATTTTTTAATATGTTATGAATAATAATTATTAGTTAAGTAATTTCACGAGTGTTAAGTGTTTTTAAGTTAAATGTTGCTTAACTAACTCTATTGCATTTTTGTAAACATTACTTTAAAAAAATTAATATACAATAAGATTATTTCTTGAATTAATTATAAATTTGTTTGGAAACCTGTACAATGGAAATATAAAAAATGTTGTTCTTCGTCAGTGTAGAAAATACGTTAAAACAGTTTAGTAAGTAAATAATCAGAATATTCAGTATAGTTATATTCCAACTGCACTCCAAATATCTAAATATTTTCACGCGTGAGCGAATGTGCACGAGCAGAAGTATTCTGATATAACAAGCAAGAGATATGGAAATCTATTTCTCTCTGAAAATTTCTAAACCAATTTACTTTCTTCCGCTATAATGTATTATTGTAGTTATTTCTGTATATTCAGAGGAAAATAATCATAACGTTTGATCGAATATTCTGTGTACTTTTAAGGTTATGTTTACTCTCTACCGATCATTTCTTTTTTTTTAAATGTTTACAAACAAATTTTTTTTATACTATATGTATAGATATCTTTTAATTTTCGCTCTATTGATCGCTACCGTGCCTTTTTGGCTAAAGAAAACATAAAATTTAAGTGCAAAGGTTAAGAATTGAAGAAATGCAGCTGTAAAGTAAAAACTTGTGCAGATCAAGGGTTAAAAGGAAATAATCAGACTGTACTGTACTGTGTCAGACTGATATCAGTTTATAATTAATTAATAATAATTCGAGCCGTAGCCAAAAGCGAGACGTTTTGGTTACGCCACTGCATATGAGCACTTAATTTTATCGGGATATACCAATTTCTAGTGACGTAGGTTGCAGCAAAATATAGATATAATACTCAAGGATAGGCTGTAAAGTCAACTTAAAAATTAAGCCTCAGCGTAAAAATTGAAAATTATTACTCAAGTGTTAAAAAGTAAAGTTTTATGTAACAGGTTATTAATTATTATTATTCGTTAATTTGTATAAAAGATCGCTGAAATACATAGACCAATAGAAATAAAATTATCATACTAATACAAAACAGTTTGCAACAAATGTTGACCTAGGATATCTTTTGACACTCTCCACTCCACCCTTCTCCTTCAAGTGTAGTAATTTGCTGATAAACGTTAACGTCACGGCAAACTTGAAAAATTGATATCTTAAAATGCTTTAGAGTGATTTTAATCATTTAAGAATTTTGCAAATCTCAGCATACATAAGTTTGTACATGCCAAATTTGATGCCGATAAAATTAAAATCGCGACTTATAGATCGGCCTATGACTTTCTACCATCTTGTCCTAGCTGCTACTTAATTATAATAGATTGGCTATGCCAAATTGCCTTTTCTTAAATTTAATCACAAACTAATTTGCATCAATTATGGTAGAAAATCTGTATAGAGAAATATGTGTTATTAATCTACACAGTTGTGCAGAAAAAGTTCGCAATTGTGTAATTTTTCTGCACATTTGTGTGAATTAGTAACATATATTTTTCATCTCTGTGTGTCATTTAATTTATTCGTCAAACAAAGACACAACCCTTGAAGTTTTTGTTATCGTTTCTTAGCCCTTACTGTTATATATAAAGGTTAATACATTTCACGAATATGCAAATATCTGACAGCATTGTAAAATCTCGTTGGAGCTTGTTACGTATCGTAAGTGCAATGTATTTAATTAAATTGTATTGGATTTTATTATAACTGTTTTCGCAATAAATCCGTTATTGAGGGCGCCTCGTTCTACTACTTTGAGTACTTGGCTCATGTAGCAATTCCACTGGTTTATTTAACATTTTCAATTTAAAATCGGATCTATAATCGCATATTCCGAGTAAGTAATCCATTGATGAAGTATTAAATCACTTAGACAGTTGGTAATTTTGCTGTTAGGTTGGTACATTATGTTTTATCTATAAAATCGGTAAAACTTAAAAATTACCGTAAAAATGCAAGAGAAAATTTAATAAAATGAATATTTATCATTAAGTCTTATTAAAAGTAAAAGCGAGGCATTACTTCCTTCAACGTCTTTTAAAGAAACGTGATTTATTACGCAATATCGATTTTATACAATAGGTACCTGGTTGCCACAACGCTACAGCCCAAGTTTTTTCAACAAAATTTGCAAGTTATTATAACCAACATTATTAAGTGCAGTGAGTGTAATAATGAATTTATAACAAAATTTTTTACTGTGTAAAGTTTAGCGTTAATTTTTAATTTGCAAAACCGATACAAAGCTGCTTCAAACTTTGTGCGATGACGTAAATGTTTTATTATTTTAATGATTACAAGCGTTAATTTAATATTGATTAACTACCTAAGAAGTTCTTTCCTAGAATGCTTTTGTAAATATTATAAACCAAATTGAACATATTTAAGTACCTATACTTGAATAAATCAATAAGGTGTAATCGATAAAAAAATATACATTATTATTTTTAAATAGAAATAAAAACACTTCTTATGCGATTTAAAAATAAAATTAAAATATAATATGTTTTCAAGCATATTAAATATTCATTTTCATTTGTATTCATTTTAAATTATATAGGTAATTTTATTACAAAATAATGTTACTTTAATTAGTTTTGATTTTGAAGTTGATTATTTAATATTGGATTGACCTGATAAAATTTTGTTACGAAGGATATTCTCCTAATAATAAAATTATGAATAATTGACATTTTATAAAATAGCACGAGTATATTGGTGTGCCTAGATCAAAGATCCATGTTGTTATTGATATAATCGCCCCCCCCTCCTTAAAATTAATATAAAAGTTACAAGTAAATTAATTTAAATATCAAGGGACAAAAACTGCATTTACATATAAACCGATTTTCTCAGATCTTTAATAACAGCAAATTATTATGATTTGCTTATAATCAATATATTAATTATTAATATTTTAAATATCTAATTGAAACTATTACTCGAGTAGTCCAACAATAAATAAAAGAAATTATACGTATGTACGTACATATAAATACGTTAAGCAACAACGGAAAAGAAATCAATATTTATTTATTAATTTTTTTCCATTAAATTAAGGTATTTAATTATCATAACAGCAGCGACCACCGACTATTAACATATATTTTTGTTAGTTTTTAATCGGTATTTGAATAATTAGTAAGGGTTGATTTAGGTAGAGTAGTTTGTCAGTTGATTTTCACAATTCGTAAAGCTATCTTGATTCCGTATATATTGATTTTATATACAGGGTGTTAACTACCAATTAGTACAAAACGAAGAAGGTGATTCTACGACTTATTTTAAGAGAAAAAGTTCCTATTAACATGGGTCTGCAAACGCACCGATTTCGAGATACAGCGTGTTCAAAGAAATTGTTTTCTCTTACTTTTTTTTGCGATATCTCAAGAACCGTTAAGACTACAGGCTCCAGCTTTTGTACAGAATTTTACATCAATAATAGCTACTTTAAGGCTCTAAATCTAAAGCAATGTTCTCAGATATACCAGTAGTGAAGATTGTAGGGTTGCGTAAGGGTTTCACCCCCGTAACTTCTACGTCACTCAAGCAATTGGCGTTTTGACAGCAAGTTACAAAGCGTCGGGTTTTTACATAAAAAAGGCACTCTTGATCAAAAGCTGTAAGAGCCACCGTTTTCCAGAAAAACGGCATTTTATGATCAGAAACACACAAGATTCAATAATAAACAAACATTTTTTTTTCTAAAGTAATTGATAAAAACTGTAACAAAGCAATCTGAAAAACAATCATTCTTACAAAATTTAATAAATTCATCACAATAATTGTTCAATTGTTCAAAATGACCGCCTTGTACGCAATTTCTTTGAACACCCTGTATCTCGAAATCGATGCGTTTGCAGACCCATGTTAATAAGAACTTTTTCTCTTAAAATAAGTCATAGAATCACCTCCTTCGTTTTGTAGTAGTTGGTAGTTAACAGCCTGTATAGATGGCATCTCGGTTTTAAATAATAAATAAATATTTTCGGGAATTTTTGGACTCGTCTGAATAAAACGAAACGTCAATGAAAAGTTAGAGTTTTATTCAGACCAGTCCAAAAATTCCCGAAAATATTTATTCATTATAGTAGTGTATATAGTATTTAGTATAGTAGTAGATTAAGTAGTGGACGATATTTGAATTATGGAAAATTGCTCGGTTTTAAATGTGTGAAGATACTCGACTTACTTTACTACTAACTTTCTTTCAAGATTGTGTCCGTGCTTCGGAGGACATGAAAACCGGTTTAGATCCAATATTGAACTACAAATATTCCAGAGAAACCGAAGACATTTTTGTTCAAACTTCAAAATAAATTCGTAATTATTTTTTCAAAATTTTATTTACGCCAATTTTAGTGTTTCTGCCTGGTTTACGTTTTAATTAATCAACCTAAAAATAAATTATGCTCTAATTTTGTTTTTAAATAAAATACGTTTCTAAAATAAAGCAACTAATTAGTGTTTTGTTTTTTCACGTGCTGTTTTTTTATACTAAAAATTTTCAAATTTGTAAATACCAATTAAATTCTACAATATAACTCCCCAGAGGGTATGTTTACATGCAATATATGACACTATAATAATAGTCCTAGTTTTCGTGTATCAAATACTTGAAATATATTTATTTAACGAAATTATCCTTTATACTCTTTCGTTTATCTCTCATTTTTTATTTTTAACGGAAACAACTTAGTATTTACTACTAAGGTGTTCCGAGTTTTTTTTTAATGAGCGCCTACAAGACAAAGGAATTTTAAAATTCTTTTAAAATCGTAATATAAAACACATAGAACGTCAGGGTGGCAGTAAGGTCACATGAAGAAGAGTGAATATTAAGGGGGGAAATGGGTCTGAGGTACAAACAAAGAAGCACATTGTTGTGATTTTTTTGCAGAGTACCTTATTTGCTAATATTTTAAAAATTTTTTCATTATTAAGCATTATATTAAGAATATTCTGCTAAATTTTCATTAAAAAATATTGCAAAATAAGCCAGTGGTAGTGGTGAGAATTGAGCCACATAAAAAAAATGGTTCCATGCGGTAGTCAGGATAACTCATGGTTCACTCATGAAATCAAAAAACCAAAAATATTTCTTTAGTACATAAGTTTATCTTGATTTGAACGAAGGAATTAACAAAATATTGATTTTTTACTTTTTGGTAAAGGTGCAATCAAAAAACTGTGATTTTCGCCAAAAACTGCTCTTTGTGTAATTAAAAACTAAGTTGTAATTGAAATTAAAAAAAATCCTTCGTTCAAATCCAAGATAAACTTATGTAATATACTAAAAAAATATTTTTGGTTTTTTGATTTCAGATGAAGAAACCATGAGTTATCCTGACTACCGCATGGAACCTTTTTTTTATGTGACTCAGTTCTCCCCACCACAACTGGCTTATTTTGATATATTTTTTAACGAAAATTTAGCAGAATATTCTTAATATAATGCTTAATAATGTAAAAATTTTACCAAATAAGGTACTCTGCAAAAAAAAAATCACAAAAATATATCATCTTTGTTTGTATCTCAGACCCTTTTCCCTCCTTAAGGACATAGTTACAGTTGTAATTATGCAATATATTCTTTATTTAACTTCTACTTCTTCATTACTATAATTTTTATTTTGACCAAGTCAGAATTTTATAATTTCTACTTTCAAAATTAGATCAAAATAAAAAATATATGTTCCCTGAAAAATGAGGGGGAGGGGGAGTATTTTTAATTAAAAAACCTATACCACCGATGGTTTGAATTTGCAAACTTTGATGTAAAATATTGTAATTTTCTCATTTGTAAAAGGCCTTTTCCTCCTTAAGTACACTATTTATATGTATGCTAAAATGACATTTAATAAGCGGCACTATTATAGCAACGTGGCAACTCTTTTGTTTTTGAGTTTTTTTGTTTTTTGAGCAACTAATTTTGTTCTCACAATATGGTGGGGGAAAAGTTTGTCGGAAACTTTCTTTCATTCTAAAGTTGAGTTAAAGGAACGGCTGAATTAATAATAGAGAAAGATTTTTGAATTTAACCCTACGGCAGCTTATACCGGGCTGAGAATTACGTATGGTTAGCAACATTAGTTTTTAATATTTTTTTAAAATTATTTTATTAGGTGATCGCACACATACCCTTATTTATTTGTCATTCCTTTTATTTCTGCACACCCCAAATGTTCTTTTATTT
This sequence comes from Cantharis rufa, assembly GCA_947369205.1. NCBI lineage: Eukaryota > Metazoa > Arthropoda > Insecta > Coleoptera > Cantharidae > Cantharis > Cantharis rufa. Next base: position 12,639,906 of record OX376309.1, on the reverse strand, counting down.
GATTTTTGAAATTAAACAAACTTTGTTTTTCACAGCCACCCTTTTCTATATTCATTCAATTTAAAATCAGAAACTGCTGGCATTTGCATTTGTGAGCACAACAATATTAAATAAACTTCGGTGATCAATTGTTCTATCAAGAGCGCAACAGAATAATTGTTTTTTTTTAAATTAAAATCAATTTATAGTCAATGTTATCTACATTTTTTTAATCATCACTTAAAACAATAATGTTTTAAAGTTTTCAATCGAATAATAAAGTTTGTGTTTGTGATATTCAAATTTATTAAAATTGAATAATAAACAAACGTAGAAGTTTCAAAAAGCTAGTTCTTCATTGTTCATAATAAAAAATGTGTTAATTCTGGATATACAGTACTACACAATTTTATGCTACGTATTGTATCATGCACATACTAATTTACTAAAGTTACGTTATATCGTGGATAAAATCAAATAAATAGCTATCTTCAAGTATATTATGAAAACACTAAAATTCATTTAAAAATGAATATTTAAATGTCGTTAATCCATTCTTGGGCGCTTGTATCAAAAAATTTTACGCATAAAAATTAAAAATATGATTTCTTTCTTTCTTGTATTTCTTATTATTTTAATTATTGAATCTACAGCGTGCCGATATTTAGTGGAGCTCCAAGCTAATAAGAAATTCTGTCAAGTCTTGGATTCATTGTTAATACAATTTCCAAAACAAAGAATTTATTATAAATTCCGTTTTATTTCTAAAAAATAAATTAAAAAATTCTGTAAATAGTAAATTTTCTTCGAAACAAAAAATTTATTTATAATAAAATTACGGCATCAATTATAAAGATTTAAATAAATTCATTTAAAAGCTTTTTTAATGCTTTTGAGAAATATTTACAATACTTGAAGCTTTCCCAATTTTTCTCTTTGAAATCAAGAGATGTTTATATACACTGTTATTTTGTATTTTTAGAACTTTTCACAAACAAGATAAGATTATAGCTTATAAGGTTTCACTAAAACTCAAAACACATGTAAATATTGATGAAATTTCAAGAGTATTTTCGCCCTTTTATCGCAGTTTCCATTAAGGATAAGGGTAATTTATTAGTTATATAAGGTAACAAGAATACATATATACATACGCAACGTGTCACAAATATCAAACGATAATGAAAGAAAAATGTTATATAAATACTACAAACAAAGAATTCTATAAAACAAAAATATTATAAAAGAAAATCTATACAGAAAAACCGTAACTGTATTATATTGAATAATGTAGAAAATTCCTACGCGATAAAACAAGAACAATAAATAATGCAGTGCTTTTGTGAAGAGAAATAATTATTAGAAGCAGCATTTTATTTTAAAGAAAAAAGCATTTTCGTTTCAAACATCACTGTTATAATTAAAATATTTTAACATTGACTACAATTTACAAACAGATATCTGCTTAAATTTTTACTATAAATTAAATTTTTTATTAATATTGTTATAACGATCGGTTGAATTTGGATTCTTATAAGAAAATTTTTAGTTTGAATATCTCATTTTGTAATTGTTTTTTGTTAGAAAACTATTTTATTAGTTTGTGTATTTCCTTTTGTTAACATCCTAAAATGCGCACTCTCATGCGCATAGCCTTATATTTCTATTAATCTAAGAGCAATTCTAACTTGGCCCATTAGATTTTTTGTTTGTTGCATCTTTGGTTACAGTTTTGTTTACCCAAAAGATACTCCATTATGGTTTTTATTTACATGCGATACCAATATTTTATTTTTTCAAAAGAGTTCTGGTAGTTTTGAAAAATTAAAATATTTTATACTGGAACTGTTCCCTGTTGATTCTGTCAGGTTGATCTTTGTAAGGCTCAAGAAAATTACCGAAATTTCAAGATGCCTTTGGGGTATGTCACATCAAATTTGGAATTTATTAAGCTTCTGTCATTTTACAGTTTTGTGATTTCCATGCATGAGTTTACCTGATAAGACCAACTTAGAATTATGTAATTCAATGACAAACAAGTGTGTTGACTTAAGATATGCAAATCGTACTTATTTAATATTTACTTATGATTATTATTTATCTATTACAATGGAACTTATGTTATCTTTTAAGTTATCGCTTGAACTTGAACGACATAATTAAATAAGAAAAAAAAATTTAATTATAATTTTTGAGTTAGGGTAATCCCAAATTGGAATTTATATTAATTTTTAAATATCTATTACAAAGTTTTAAACAAACTTTAAAAAAGGAAAAAAGAACGGCGGTTTACCAAAATTGTGAGGTTATGAGTTTGTATGGAAATTTCTCTATTATGTAAATTTCTGAAAAAATTTTAAAATAGAAGTGCTGTAATATAGTAGTATTATTGTATTCCAAATATAGTTTCATGTAATATACTTTTATTATCACCATTTTAAATATTAATCAGGTGTGCTAGGCATACAAAAATAACAAATGATCATTAGAAGTTATATAAAAAGCTCTATTTGAATATTTGTAATTTTTACATGTTTAGAACACATAATAACAAGTATACGTTACATAGTATTTCTTATAACTTTCTAGCACGAACTTAGATATTATTAAACGATACACGTTTCAACCACTATTGTTAACTTTTTAGGGCATAATTAAAATGTATTGAACATTTTAATATGGAACCACTTCAAGTAGGTACCAACAAAACCATTTTAGTTAATTAAACACTCGCACCAACCGTTGTATTTCACAACTAAATTTTTTTTGGATAATTGCAGGAAAATCTCATTTTGTTCGCGGTTCCTATAGACCTTGTGTCGGGTCATTCCATCAATCTATTATTTCTAAATTTTGTAAATACTTTCTGCAATCTGAACTCCAGTCTTACATCCATTGTTGGGAAAATTTTAAGTATGAACGAGTGGTGTTTACAAATAATTTTGATATAAACCATTTCAATTTTTCTTTTATTCAGTAACTCATTGTAAACTTACAAGTTATATTCCATTGAATATACTTTTAAACTTATTCGATTCAAGTTTTTCAAGCTTGCAAAACTGTTTGTTTTGTTTTCCTTTCTTTTGTCTGATTAATTCGTCTGATGAAACATAATCATGAAGAAACATTTTACGATTTTAATTTAATTTATTTTTTCCTCTTTATTTTTCTCGGTAAATTTTTAAAATCGAATGTAACAATTTTTGCATTAGATTAGGAATATTACTGATACAAATTAATGAATAAAAGCTTTTCAAGGTTCGGATTTTTAATCAAAATTAATCAATTAATTTATTAATTAAGAATGAAATAAACAGTTTTTTTTCAATTTTTATCTACCCCTCCCGGATAATGTCCAGGATTCCATATTTGTTAGTATTGTTTATTTAAATATAACACAAAAATTAATTGTTTATATATAACAAATAATTTTATTAAAAATAAAAAACAATGTAACATTGTAGACATTAAAAGCATAATGAAAGTTAAAATAAATTTAAACTACGGAAAAAAATTGCGGTTTCCGTTGTTCTGTATAATACTTATGACACTGAATGCATAACGAGTTAATGAATGGGTTAATTTATTAATTGTTTGAAAATAAACAGATACTAACAGATACTAAAAAGAATTTTTTTTAATTAAATATATTTCATTTAAAATGTTTTTAGGTTTTTAAACTAAAAACGAAAAGAAATTTCGACAAAAAATGTAATTAAGAAAAAACTGAAACGGTTGGGTAATTTAAAAAAATAAAAATAATTAAATTTGATAAAAATATTTTCTATGAATAAAAATAAATGTTGCGGTAAACCCCTGCCTGATATACGTAATTGAAATACTCAATACTCTTATAATGTCAAAGTAAATAATATTTGTCGGTGACAATACAATATTATTGGAAATAAACTAGATTATAAATCAATTTTCTCAATATAAGGGCATATTCTTTCTTTCAAACTAGCTCTTACTTGCCGTTTTCCGTCTTTGGCTTCAGGCTTACCCTGAGATAATATGACAAAATTACGAACACCTATAACAGCTACTAAGCAACCAAAACGAAATATAAAGTAGATATATAACAAAACTGTTAACCGGCTCGCATTAAAGTAAAATCTTTCTAGCCAGGTTAGCACCCCACTAGAATTAATAACAATAATTAATGTTTACAATACAAAAAAATAAAATGTAAACTTTTTTAAATTATATAAAATATTTTGACCTATTAATCTTGAATAGTATATACTAATAAAATTAAAAATTAATTTTTAACTGCAAAGATTGACGAGGTTATTCAAATAAATAAAATTTAATTAAAGTTATCCGGTCCACCCGCAGAGAAAAAAGACGTAATTAGGTGTTTGTATTATTCTGTTTTCCCAATAAATAATATATATTTTTCGCTATAGTCTATAGAGGATGTACTATTAGAACACAAATAAAAAAGTTGATTTATATGATATTGTTTCTAATACTAAACTGAATCAATTCATTTCGATATTATAAACAAATCATAAAATATAAAAAATAAAGACTTCAGTTGAGATTATATGAGTGGCCTAAAATATCTATACTTAGTATAAATAATTTAATAATGGTTTATAGGTGGAAAATTCCAAGTTTAAATTTTTAATAAAAAAAACAATAAATACATTAATTTGTAAATGAATGTATGGATCATTGCGAGCAACGACATACTTTTAATTTAAAAATGCAAGAAATAATTTTTTAACAAGAGAAATTTGCTTTTTAGAAAAGAAATAATTTTAGTATTTATAATTATAATGCATTAACGTACAAGAACATAATTTATAGTAAGTTCAATTTATACATTAGCGTCGGTACATATCAACAAAATATATGGGTAAATTGTGATTAATTATGACTCATTTAAAAATAGAGCGTGCAAAATATTATTATTAATAATATCCGATAAAAAAGTTAGTGTTGTACACAGAACGGTGTTTAAAAGAATGCGATATTTTATATTAAATAAATTACATAACAAACGTATAAATCTAATTACTCATTAATTATCTATTGTACCTAATTAGTAAAATATGCCAAGGTTATGAAATTTAAAATTAACCACGTTTTATTAATAAACCAAAAAAATTAGAATTAAAGTCTGAACTATCGTCATTTAATTTTTAAATAATCTATTCTTACCTTGTCCTTCAGAATTATTTGGAAGAAACATTATTTGAACTATTAGAATTAAATATCTATATTTAAAGTCATCTATTAACAATAATCATCTATTAACAATTTATAACAGCGTATAAATTGCCTACCTAAAGCTCTATAAATTGCTGTTTGAAAATTACTATTACAAATAATTACTGCTTTGCTAATTATAATAACATTAGAAATAATGTATCACTAACAATAATTAAATTCAATCGTTAACAATCAATTTTTAATTGTAACGTCTGTATAGTCGATTGATATTAATGTACCTCCACTTGAAATCGATTATCGGATTTTCTAATGCTTTGATGTCGTGAACCTCTGCGTTAAACACTTTTAAACTTGAAAATAGAATTTACTTTTTAAATTGAATTTTTTATAGATCATTACGTAACAAAACTTAAATTGTATTTTAGTAATTAGAAATATTTTTTAAATTCCAAAAAGTACACTTCCAATCACCTTTTATTTGAAGTGATACCATACCATTTATTCAAACTTGATAAATGCTTTTACTGAAAAGCTTACAAATTGGCTTCTATTAAACCACAAAACATTACTATGTCGGTTATCGATAAAAAAACTATAAATAATTTTGAAAAGTAGCAAACTCCATAACTTAATATACCTACAGATAACATTATTTTTAATTAATTATTATTGATTAGTTGAACAACGATGCAGTCATCAATCATATTCAAAACTCGACTATATAAAATGCAAAACGATGTATTTGTGCATATGCCGTAATGTGACGCATCAGCTCCACATTTCACTGCACTGATTGGCTAAACGGCCTTTATCTATCATGATAGGCCAATCAGAAACATATAAAGTATCCCGACTAGAAATTGTAGTTAGGCTTTCCGAAAGATCAATTCGGGCCGAATTAGGCATGCCTAACTTAGGCAAACCTAACTCTAACCACATCAGGGCCACATGAGGCAAAACGAAAAATGGCAAAATGTAATTAGGAAAGTGTTTGGCACTGCCTAACTTCGGCACACCTTTGGAATTCCTAATTTGGGCCTAATCACGGTAGCCAAAGTTTTACCGAAGTTCGGTATTCTAAACTCGGATTTCATTAGGAAAGTGTTTGGCACTGCCTAACTTCGGCACACCTTTGGAATTCCTAATTTGGGCCTAATCACGGTAGCCAAAGGTTTACCGAAGTTCGGTATTCTAAACTCGGACTTCATTAGGAAAGTGTTTGGCACTGCCTAACTTCGGCACACCTTTGGAATTCCTAATTTGGGCCTAATCACGGTAGCCAAAGGTTTACCGAAGTTCGGTATTCTAAACTCGGATTTCATTAGGAAAGTGTTTGGCACTGCCTAACTTCGGCACACCTTTGGAATTCCTAATTTGGGCCTAATCACGGTAGCCAAAGTTTTACCGAAGTTCGGTATTCTAAACTCGGATTTCATTAGGAAAGTGTTTGGCACTGCCTAACTTCGGCACACCTTTGGAATTCCTAATTTGGGCCTAATCACGGTAGCCAAAGGTTTACCGAAGTTCGGTATTCTAAACTCGGACTTCATTAGGAAAGTGTTTGGCACTGCCTAACTTCGGCACACCTTTGGAATTCCTAATTTGGGCCTAATCACGGTAGCCAAAGGTTTACCGAAGTTCGGTATTCTAAACTCGGACTTCATTAGGAAAGTGTTTGGCACTGCCTAACTTCGGCACACCTTTGGAATTCCTAATTTGGGCCTAATCACGGTAGCCATAGGTTTACCGAAGTTCGGTATTCTAAACTCGGACTTCATTAGGAAAGTGTTTGGCACTGCCTAACTTTGGCATACCTTTGGAATTCCTGACTACTATCTTGTGACAGTAACTAAGAGCTTGCCGAAGTGAAGAATGATAGCTCTAATCTATGGTTGCCAATTGATGCAAATAGAATACTTTATATCTTAATACATGTTTTTTTATTTCTAATAGATTTTAAAATTTTAATCTAGATTCAAATTCATTTTTACATTTAAAATAATTATTTCATTCGTCAATAGAAAAATAAATTATAAATAAAAAGTGCTAGTGTAGTGTCTGTGTTCTGAGAAATTTTTATATCTTCTCGTATTACATGAACTATTTTACAACAGTCGAGTCGTTCAGTTGTCCTATATCCATGTGACTTTATTGTTAGTTGCTAACGTCTTTATATCATAGTGAGCGGTTCTCTAGGTTATTATAAATAAAATTATATGAACAATAAATTATATTTGATACCTAATAATTTATTTGTTGTCAAAAATCAACAAAATGTCGGTTGGTTTAATTGAAGCAAAATATCGGTTAGTAACATTTTTAGAAAGTGATTTTTTCGTATTTTTTTCTGAAAATAAATTCCAAAACGAAAATTTTGAGAAAAAGCCGTCGCATTTATTCAATTTTTGAAAAAGTAAGTAAGTAAAATAATAAAAGGTATAAAAATAAATATAAACTTCATAACTAAGCAGCATGAATTATTTTGTAATAAATTTAATAAATATCTTTATATTTCAGGGATATTAATTAAAAGATTTTCAAAATCTGAAAATGATCCGTTGGGTGACAAAGCTGTCAACGATAGTATTTCATCGATACTCAATCATTGTGGTGATTGGAATAGTGGGCTAAATGATAGAAAAAACAAAAATATACAAAACAAGAATGACAGGAAAGAAATAATGCTAAAGCAGCGTTGACAATTTGCGTGCGTGTTCCACGAATTTACAAATTTTAATTTTCACCATTTGATAATTTTTAATTCGTGGCGAATATTTTTTTACTTAAAGGTAAAGTTATTAACATGTGAAATTATTGTAAAAATTATGTATGTTAGAAAAAAGGCGTTAAAACGCTTTTGTATTTACAGTGCGATAATCGATATCCACCCATTTCCCTACTTTTTACGAATTAATTTTAAGAAATTGGAGCTATTGTTGTATTATTGCTATATTTTTTAAGATAATTATTGTATTTGTATTTCTGCCAGGTTTTTAAAATAAATATTAAATCTAGCTCGTGCAATATAATATCGTATTTCTGTTTGTCCTAAAAAAAAAAAAAAAATTTTAGATTTAGATTTCGGTGGTCACCTGCAAGTTTGGTTTTCCAAACCACCGCCTAATTAGGAAAGCGAATTCGGGCCACATTAGGTTAAGGTTGTCACCTGCAAGTTTGGTTTTCCAAACCACTGCCTAGTTAGGAAGGCGAACTCGAGCCAGATTAGGTTGAGGTTGTCACCTGCAAGTTTGGTTTTCCAAACCACCGCCTAGTTAGGAAGCCTAATTAGGTAGGGACTCGCAACTGCGTTACGTTCGTAATACGGGCCTAATGCGGCTGCCTCACTTGGCCCGAGTTTGAAATTCGGCATGCCTAGTTCGGGCCTAATCACCACCTAACTACAATTTCTACTCGGGATGTTGCGTCACATTAATCCAGCGTTAGACTCTGTACTAAGCAAGTACCAACCATATCAAATTTAAAAAAGTAGCTTACGTTAAGCCACTGGAGAATTCAAAGCAATAATCAAATAAATAAGTTAATAATTAAAACCCCCTGGTATACCCTATTTATTGTATTTGCAAAACTATAATATTTAAATTACAACTAGTACTGATATGTAATTAATTCAGTATTGCAATTTAATTTTTAAAAAATTAGTTTGTTACATTGTACAATTGAGACAATCATTGGCCTAGTAGTCAGAGCGATCAACTGCTAACGCTTAGGTATATACAAAACTCGACTGCGGTTATGTTAGAATGTTTGTTGACTTGAATGAATGTTTACTTTACACATTTTTGTAGCGGTGAAAAAAAAATAGGATGCTCGGTTTTACAAATATTTTTATTAAGTAAAAAAACAAAATGTATTTGAAGCGTTGCGTTTTAATTGGACAAAATTAATAATATTGATCATCGCTTCAACTAAACAACAAAACCAATCTTCCAGTTAGAATAATTGGTTTCGCTTCTCTATGTTTGGCAGAGGCTACTTCTGGAATCCGTCAAGGAAAAAGAAACAAACTAGAAGGAAGTAATCTTAAAACGGTTCAATGCCAATACAAAAATTGACTGGTATTGATATCGCATAGTAGATATTGGGGAAACGTGAATGATATAAAATATTTTTATTGTTATAATAAATATTCAGAAAACCGGAAAGGTGAGGGCTGGATAAAGTACTCAATCTGCCAAAAATGGGCACGTCCCTATCCCTATAAGTTAAAAAAAATTTTTGTTTATTTTTAGATCACAGCAGTGTAAATAGCCGACGCGACCAGGCATAGAACAGCGTTTTTCCGCACCATAGCCTGCCGATAATTACGCCATTAAGCCACACTATTGGCTTAAACTTGTTCTAGCATATCTACAAGGCTACACAATTGAAAACTTTAAATAATCTGGAGCAATATATAGGAAATAGGGCAAACCTTTTTTGTTGTTTATTTTCACCCTATTAATTTTTATTTTCAATTTACTGTTCATTCGAAAATGCCTCTTTGCTAGGTTGCTGCATTGCACTATGCACCAAATATAACAAATTATGAGTTGATCATTTTTACCGAAAGAGATTAAGTAAAGTAAATGCTTAAATTTTGTATTTTATTTTATATTACAATACTTATCGCAAGCCACACTCGTAACTGCAAGACAGCAAAATATGAGAGTAACCGGCGTAGAACCTAAAGAGAGTAATACACTATTTGACTGCTAGTTTACTGCGCATTCATATCTCAACGGCCAAGTTTTGTATTACCATTAATGGAGCATGTATCTAGAGGGGAACAAATGATAAAACTAATATCTAAAAAGAACTTTGTTTTTTGGGTAAAAGCTTTTATTTATACGAATTTTATATAATCCTATGAGCAATTTGTAAAAATTAAAATCAATAGAATATTTTTAAGTAGGTCACTATTAATTTTTATCACAATCTGCACTTAACTTAAATTCTTAACGCGTTAACGTTATAAAGCTTCTCGTGACCGTTCACTCTTCATTACTCATTAGACAACTTAATTTTAAAATTTCAATTTAACTAACCGCAACGCGTATGTTATTTACCAATAATCGTGCAAAATTTAAATAGAACATCATAAGAAATAGTATCGATTAACATACTCCAACTCCTTTTTCATGGATTCAACTTGAAAATCATCTTTCCGGTTTAATACCAGAATGAAACATTACATTTTTATGACAGTTCTGAACAAGTGCTTACTAGCAATGGTTAGCTAGATGTAACAAATTGTGCTGTAGAACTTGACTATCGCAAAGCTGTATTTTTTTCATCTCATTATTTTAAGATTTTTACTTCAATATTCGGTTTTAATTAATTGGATTTTCCTTCAGTAAAACTTTTATTATTTTACATTAACAAGATTAAATTAAAAAAATGCTTTTTTCAATTTTACTTTCTATCTCAGAACTGGTTGAAAATCAATAAAGCTCTGTAGAATACAAACAAGAAACAGATAGTGAAAAGTTGTAATTCTAGTGGTAAAAAAGAAAAAATTCGCAACTTATTGTGGCACATACTATACATAGTATGTAGATGTACTAAAACTGACGCAGTGTTCTAGAAATCTAATTTTGTTGATTAAAAAACCTAATTTTTTACTTTAAAAATAATAATTTGTGCTACGGATGTAGTTAGCATTAGTTACTGCTAATGAAAAACAGCTTCACAGATGAATTTTACCAGTAAATATTATGCCATTCGCCGTAATTCAACAAAAAGTTTGAAAATAGATTACAGTAGTGCTCTAATACTGCATGTAAAGTAAAATTAAATTCAGTTTTACCAAAATAAAGCAATGGTAGGTGTTTTTCCAAAATCAAAAATTTGGTTTCTAATCCCACCCCTCAATCGTTTTCCACCAACTTTAGTATAGAAGTATCGTAGCGTCAGGGTAATCCCCGCTTGTCGCCGGCAGAAAAGTTACTTTTGAAGTCATAAATATATTTCAGAAAGTTCGGGTAACTTTACTAACAAGGAGACTACGGCTACTCGTCATCACCGATTTCGTCCAGGTTCATGGTATATGTAGGGCTTGACTAGAATTGAACGTGACCCAAGTGGGAACTCCAGATGGCCAAGCGTTTAGAAAATCAATTTTTTTCTCGCAGATCTGACACTACATAAGTCTTTTAGGTTAGGTCAATTTGCAAGTACTAGTTAGCTTAGCAGTAGGAAGTCGGACTAGTACTCCGAGGGTCGCAGGTTCGAATCTCCTGTGGGTAGCATTTTTTTGCTTTTTTTTTCAATTTTTACGATCCTTACGTGACAATGAACCGAAATAAAACTTGGTGTTAGCATCGTAATTTTCTAAACGCTTGGCCATCTGGAGTTCCCACTTGGGTCACGTTCAATTCTAGTCAAGCCCTACATATACCATGAACCTGGACGAAATCGGTGATGACGAGTAGCCGTAGTCTCCTTGTAAGTAATAATGTTATAAACATACTCTTCTATGGACAACAACTAGGTCCTACAATAAGAATTGGTGAGAATATGCAACTAAAATGGAAATTTACCCCTAAATACTTGACTTGAGAGCACCCGACTTAAATAATGAACGAACCCTCACAATATTCAACGATTTATATAACCTCTTAATTTTTAAGTTCGGTACTTAATTTTAACACTTTTTCAAATCTATCTAGGATGAAAAGCAGGCACGGTGACAAAATAATTATTTCATACTTGGAAAACTCAAAACAAACCATGTTTGAAAATGTGAGGTTAGATGAAAAGTAAATGTCATATAAAAATAACAAATAAACATAGTAAATGCTAAGAAGAAATATGAAGAACTGATTTTCTGGTTTATAAGGTGATAAGTGTATGAGTTCGAAGCACAGTGCTAACCACATTACATTCACAATATACCGAATACCCCAAAGTAAAAGTAGGTGTTACATGCTGTATTTACTGCTGAAATATCATTTATATACCATTCCTATACCAAGAACGCCAGATGAATAAATCTGTGAGAACATGAAAAATTTTGAAATGTATGCATCACTTATATTATCAGTTTCCCAAGCGAATGAATCTCCTAAGTAGATGAAAAACCCTTTATAAGGTCCTAGATCGAGTAATGATCAACTGTACAGTTTTGCTAAATGTCACGAAAAACCCACCCGGTTTTTAGAATATAATTTAAAAATAATAATAATTCAAACAAATACACGAATGAAAATATTTTCATCATTTCAAAATTTTATATTAATGTTGAGCGGCTGAGTGAACATGAAAAACCTCAAACATACCAAATACCGCACCCTTAATATATTTCATGTTTGATGCAATAATTCAAGAAAATGTGAACGTTTAAAAAATAGAACATTTGCGTACAGAGGTGCAATTAAAACTTTAAAACAAAGTGGAAAGATTTGTAAGTTGTAACTACATCCATTTAATTAGTGCATAATTTGAAAAATCCATTTAGATTGGAGATTATAAATTTTAGTAACTAAATGTTTTTGGAGTTTCTTTATGCTTTCAAATAATATTTTTAACTGTTTTTAAGCAGCCCGCAGCGTCGGCGTTACAATATTATGTTAATACTAATAAATCCGTACGAGTAAATCCCCGGAAAAGCATGGGAGTTTGTCGTTTTCAATTATCTAAAAGCGAATCCCAGTATAGCCTCCAGCTCAACTTAGTAATGCATTTTAAGAGAATACCTATAATAAGATTCTTGCAGATTTTGAAAAAAATTTGGCGATTTTAAGCAGAAAATTTAGTTTAATTTACAATATTCAAGCAGCATAGACAAACATCCGAAAACACACCAGACGGTGTAAGTTATTTTCAACAATTCTCCGACCCGCGTTTATAGGACATTTTCAACTTAAAATAACCTAAAATTCTATTATTATGATCTGTACCTATACCTAGTATTAATGTATTTATATTTAATTTCTGAAAAGAAATTTAGTCAAAAATTTAATAGATATAAAATATTATATTATTGTATTAGACAGTAGATGTTGGGATGCAATAACCTTCTGAGATGATAACGTAGTTCATTTTGAATTTGGCGGGATATTATTACTGATTAAGCTTGAACCGGCCTGGCCCATAAGTTATATCCCGGCCCGTTTTAGGCCCATTAATTCATGTTTGTAATAAATTATTCTTAATAAAGCGATTCTGTTAATATACTTTTTGCCCTAAATACCTATATTTAAGGTTAAAAATTGGTCAACTATGCGGAAAAGATCCAAACGTATAATTCGTTCAACAAGCATTTTTTGAAAAACAAATTCCCGAGTAAAAATAAAAAATCACAAATAAATTTCAAAACACCTTTAAATTTGAAACATTGAAAATTTTGTATATAACTGTGATTTATTTTTATCAAGAAATAATGGTTTTTACCTTGAACATTTAAATAAGGAAATGCTTTTTTGATGATTATAAAATTGGCGACGAAGTGTTTGGTTAAAACGTAGGTCCTCTCTTTTACAGTATTTATGCTATATGGTGGTGCAATATCTCAACCCCAAAATTGAGGTTCGTTAGGTTAAGTACCTACAAAAATGTATATTTAAAGTATGATGTGAGGTACTCAAATTTCCTTTAGAAATTCGAAAAAAAGAAAATAATCGCCTGCTATACATCAAATTAAAGATTGCAATTGGATATAGAGTAGTAAGCTAGCACATTATAATATGTTGATAGTAAACATTTCTGTATGATACAGTAAAATTAAATGATTTTTATATATACAGGGTGAATCGTTGTTATTGAAAAATTTGATTTAGTTTTTGGGTTATTGTGATGTGTTGTAAATGGAAGAGAATGAGTTATTTTTAGGTGCATCTGCGTAAACACGGAATTAATTTATTATAAACAAATTTTGAGATAAAAAATGTACTATAAATACGGAGGACCTTTAATACCTTTCTGAATTGTAAAAACGATAAAAGCGTGTTGTTGCGTGGGCTGGTCTCTAGGCCGGCATGCGATGTGTAGGTCTGGGCAAATGAAATTAACGTCACAGACAAATAACTTACAGTATAACAGTCAAGCATAAGAATGAATATTCCTGAAAAAAATTTACCTGAAAATGTTGAGGTGATCTATAAAAACATAGCACAGTAGTTTTAGTTTAACGAACACTAAAGCACTGAAAAATCGTTTAAATAAAACTTGGGTAGGTTTAAAAATACAACGAGAGATTTTTTGGAATTTTGTAAAAATTTATAAAAATCGAAAATTTTTACCTGAACCGAAGAACACGCGCGTTAGAGTAAATAGAAACTACATCAGTAGACACATAGTTGAGACGTGGTGGGTCTACGAAATGAACGAGCTTTAGTTAATTTTGAATTTATCTGGGACTTGCTAGGAACGAACACGGTACACGGTGGCTGATATAAGCGACGACCGTCTGATGCCAGTGGCGGACGTTAGCAGAATGAAGATATTAATAATTGGAGCTTTCTATACTATCTAATATAGGTACCTCATAAAAATTTATATTAAATCGATATGTTTGAATAGCAACAATTAAGTGCCATTGAAATTGCTAGAATGAGAGAATTCACAAATTTAATATTAGTAATTGATTTCTTTTCAGTAAGAGAGCTTTCAAATTTACGTAAATGTGATTTACCTATTCATAATAAGAAAAAAGTGATTCAGTGGAGCGTGGAATTATAAATCATTAACAATTATATTTGTTGGAGAATAATGGGGTTACTAACTATATTGCAAATAATGGCAAAGTTGTGAAAAGTGTAGATAAGAGAAAACTATTGAAGTTATTTATAATGTATGCCACTTTGGAATCTCGTAGAGACATGACGTCATATAACAGAACAGAGCCGATTTATACTGACTTCTACCGAAACTCCGTCGTCGTTAAAAGGCCCCCGATCGATTTCGTTCAACTGCAACTATTAAGAATGTGGTAGAAGTACTATTAACATCGAATCAAATCAAACCGGCTTAAATCAAATCATCGTTTGCAAACTTTTAATTAACATGTATGCTATTTAAAAAAAAACACAATCATAATGGCATGCAATTTTGAGTAATAGTATCAGGCCAAATAATCGGAAGAAATTTTGATTTTTAAATTGGCACATGATTGAAGTACGTTAATATTTAATATAATAAAATTTCTTTTTAAGATGTTAAACCCACCCCAATGTAAACTAGAATATTGTGGTGTTAATGAATGACCTACTTCTAGAAGGTAGGTATGAACAATGTGTTAAGGGAAGTAAGGGATGAAACTCAATACATGGATTATATTGATGGACTTACTTTAAGCCCTGATCCAATATATTCTGGCTGCGGTAGCGGTCGCCCCGAGCCCTTGATACAGCCCAGCCTGACTAGATGTTCCGTAGTGACGGTCAAGTTAACATTGGTCGCTCGAAAAACTGAATTAGCAGGAGCTGGGCGCCCTAAAACGCACCCAGACACTACACGCACTCAAACTCGAGTCGCACGCTCCTCTCCGACCCGTTCTGGCCAGTGGACATGAACAGTCCGATGTCGTAATGTTCCACCGACGATTAAGAAGCTCACTGGCGTTGTTGCCTCACGAAACCTCCTGTTCGATGCCGGGACATGCCAAACAGTGCTGCCTTAGCATTGACGTGCGCACTACATTCACAAATACCGACGCCCTCTGTTAAAATACAAGTGATAACGTCACTATAACAACCATTAAGATATTTTTAATTAAAAATATTTTGCATCAAGGTATCAAGGCATCTCAATATAAATTCTGCTATCCTATAGTAAAGCAAATACCGCAACACCGTTAAATTAAAATCAATAATGCTACCTTGAAAATTTTAACTTCTTATTATTATTCTTTTTTACACACAAAATAATAATAAAAGTTTAAAATGCAACTCAACTCAACTCTTCCCTAACTATAGGTACTATAACTTATTGCATTTACCACAACAGATAATAATTTGTAACCGTAAGAGATAGCAATAATGAAGCTATATAGAAAACTTAATTCTACTTTTTAAATAAACGAATGAAATGAAAACAAATTATTTACAATCATTTTATATCTAGGCTACTTGAACAAAGTGGTTTTAACCCTCCGTTAAACGCGCGGTTAGACTACGCTTCTTGTAACTAATGTATATCTTATGGACTAGTCTACAATGATAATATCCACCTGACGAAAGGTTATAAAAGATTTATTTAATTACGTATATTTTGCCTTTTTAACTAATATTGGTAAAACGTAATGTTTAGCCAAACTACGATAATTTTAAACTTCATTCGTTTGAAATAATATACCCACCTCTCGTCAAACAATGTTTGCTCCAGATACGCTTGCACCTGTAATAAGGTCAATACACTATAATTACATACTACATTACAAAGAGTTTTGTTCAACACTGATACCGATACCTGCTACTTCTCTAGTGGAATACAATTTAATTGAAGACACAATGGAATAACAAAATTATACCGCGTTAAACTTTTTGATTTTGAAAATTTGGACCAATTCGATATTAGCTGATACCAAAAATATTGGGTGATTTTGAAGATTTCGCTATGTAATGTATTTTAAAAATTCTTAGTCATATCTGTGGCAAGGTCATGAAACAATATTGAGAAAATTAGCACTTGATTATTATGCTGCATACTTTATTTATTTATGCATATACGTAACTATAAACATATGCATAGTATACGTTACATACATATATTTTTCTGAATGCAAAAGTTTAAAATAAGTATAACCCTGAAGAAACAAGTTGTTGAGATACCAAATCTTATATAAGTATGTACATCAATTATTCCGCTTTTTGTTTCTAATTTCTGCAATTCCTATAATAATTTCTCACATTATTAAGAATATTCAGTTAATTCTTACGATTCTTCGAGATTAGATCATGCAATCTGGGTTTTAAACGTTCCAATATTTTATTTACACTGAAAAGAAAAAAGTCCTGTCGCCGGACAGCGGAATTTAAAAAAATAAATTTAGGTAATTTTGTAGCTTTTGAATTGATTTTTTCTCTCTCACGTGGAATATAGTATTTGATTTTGAAAAATATGAAAATTCAAAAAAAATTTTAACAATCAATATTACAATTTTTAGGATTCAATTGAAAGTCGATTTTCTCAAAAAAAACTCACTTTCTTCCAAAAGTATAATATCTTGGCATAGTTACACCATATATTCTTTTGATCAGTATCGATTTATTATTTGGTTCGAGGATATTAATTTTCAAAATTTTATACTTATTTAGCTTGCTGAATCCATATCAAATCATGCAAGCTGGTGGGGTTCATGTTCCAGAATTCGTTTTCGCTAAAATAAATTGTTGGTTACAGAAAATGAAAAGATCCGCGCTTTTTCTCATCTTTTACCAAGTTGATTTTAGAGCTTTTAGAAAGATTTTCTTTTATTTTATTCTCTTACATATATTGCGATGGCCATTGAGGAACCGAAGAGTTTAGATCACAATCAAGATGGGTTAACGGTATTGTCAATTGGCATATTGTTTTGCATGGACGACACGTTCCATTAATATTCCGAGAGCGAAACACAAGTGGAGTTAGAAAAGCCATATGGTTGTCTAAATTATTTTGTAAAATTATTATTATTTAAAAATGCCAGGGTAAATTAAGGTGTGAGCGGTTGCCAAGTAACGAAAGAAAAGCAACCAGGTATTATTTAAATTCAAAATTGAAAAATCAAGATGAGAGGAGACTATTTGAAAAAAAGAACGAGACGTTGCTGAGGAATAGTAGTGAAGAAAATAAGGAGTCTAAAAGGAGATATGCTCCGCAAATAAAGAAAAAGATAGAAATATTTGATTACCACACGAAGAGTTGTATTCCACAATATAGAAGGAGAAGAGAAAGAGAAAATAAGTGAAAAAAAAGTTGTGGTTGAGCCACGACAAGGAAGCGGTGGATTTTAATTTGGATTTTGGTTTGGAGTGAAATTGGGAAGTTATTTGGAGATTGAGACAATGGATTTGGATTTGGAATTGAAAGAAATTAGGAACCAGGTTCGAACTTTAATTAAAATTGTGTGGGATTAAACTTTTAGGGAGTTATATTTAAAAAAAAAGAAATTGTTTTATAATATTGTAAAAATATTTTATTTCAAAATCAAATTTTTACATTGTTTTTGAGCTTTCAAAATTTGTAAATTTTTTTATTATCGGATCATTTGATCAAAAATCGTATTTGGACTGCAACTGCTTTAGATCCAGCGTGGACCACGATTTCACCTTCCTCTTGATTGTGGTAATACTAGCCGGAGCCACGTATAATATATTGCGAAGGGGGTAAGTGTTGGTCGGTGTCAAAAACTATGTTATGTATGTATCAATATGGAATGTATGGAATAGCATACTGGTCAAATGGCCTTCATGGCTTTGTAAAATTTGTAAAAAAATTTTCATGACTGTTTTGCATAAATGTGGCTGAATTTTGTTGATAAATTTATTAAATATAAATAGGTAATAATATTATTATTAAATAAAGAGCTCAATTTTCTCTTTCAAAGCATAGGTGGTCGTGGGCTTGTAGGCATAAACCTTAGACTTTAAAAAAACGCAAAGAAAGAAGCAGTGGCGTGTTGTGGCTTTTTACCCAAAAAAGATAATCATGAAATATAGATTTCCTAAGATTGCTTAGAATTTTTTCTATTTCCTAGATGGTCTATTTTCTAATATTTCCAAAGATTTCTTAAAATTTACTAAAGTTTCTTAGAATTTCTTAAGATCTCCCTTCATTTGTACACCAGATTTTCTGAAAGATTCTCTTCTCGGTGTCATCTCAACTTTTTTTACATAAAAAAAATTATCTTGGATCATGCTATTTATAGATATACGAAAGCGCACGATTCACAAATGAGGCAGACGACGCTCAATTACGTCATTAAAAAGCTATGTTAGGTACACAATAAAGAAGTGTGTTTTTCTTACCATACCACATTAAATCGATAGCATTTTTGTAGTTTAGCAGAAGTTTAATCGAGTCCAGAATTGCAGGAGAGGCTGAGCCTCCCTTGCCACCTTTGACGAGCCGCCGTTGGAAAGAAGTATTAAATGGCACATATGGGAGGTCAATTCTGATCACCAAAACGGACAATTACACTTGCTGCCAAACCCTTATTATTTTTAAAGTATTGCTTAACAATAAAAATCCGTTGTTCTATTGGGTAGCGCTTCATTCTTAATAACCCGGAACTGTTGTCTGTCATGCTGTTTTTTTTCATTGGACAAATGCACAAATGGTACAAAATTCAAATTTTTTGTAAATTTTGAAACACTATTTACATTAATTTTTTTTAAATGAAAAAAATTTCGAAATAAACCAAAAATATTGCAATTTTACTGTAAAAATTGAAAATTGTTCTAAAAAATCTCACTCCTTTTTCTAAAAATGTAAAATGTTTTGGGAGAATACTTACTCTCTTAATGATTAAAAGCATTAATACTTAAAATACAGCTATCGAGCGTCAAAACTTTTTTGAGATAAAGAAAAAATACGAATCTCTTCATTTTAGCTTGCATGATTTAAAATGTCTTCAATCTCAACTAATTCCAGCATTCCTAATTATTTTCCTTTCAATAATTAGACAACTAGACTATATTTCAAATAGACAATGGAAAACCACCTCGTATGTTTCCTCGGGAAATTCATGAAATGGTGTTTCCACTTGTTTAAAAAAATTTAACAACTCCTTGCCTCTCTATGCCTAAACTTTGACGGTGAGCGAGATTTGTAGTCCATCTCACCAATCTTATCAAAAAACCAGATACATAAAACCATTACTAACGAAGGATAATTTATTTATTATCACAATATTAGGTAGGTGTGTCATATTTAAAATTCCAGCTATGAAACCAGACAAAATAGCACAAATAATCATCATCATCAGCAAACTTCCGGGATTACGCTAAAGCCTGATCCGGCATCCATCGTTTTCTTGGGCGCCCAACCTCTCTTTTCCCTATAGGATGGTATCCAATCAGTTTATCATAACTGAATAAATAATAAAAAGCAAAATACTCGTTCCATCACATGATTCAATAGTCCGTCCACTCCACAAGAATTATAATGTTGTTTTCCTCTCCTTATGCTTCCATGGGGGCTTCCAATAAGCATCACTAAAACATCAAAACAAAACAGAACAAAACGTAAGCAAATAAAGGTAATTACCTAATAATTGTGTCATAAATATTAATAGAATGTTTATGTAGCCTCAGAAAGCACAAATACTCATTCAGAATTACATACAAAATCTCAAAAATGTAATCCTTCGGAATAGCAACCTGATTTTACAATGAACGGCAGACCTCTAATCCCAAAAAAAGGATAGGACAATTGGAATTCTTCTAAGTACCGTGAATCCAATGCAACATCATGAAGTTCATTTTCCAAATCCCAATTCTCTCATGTAAAACTGGATATGCGATTGACCAGGGAGACTCGTACATGACGCAGGTCGTTTTAATTTTTCAAATAAAAACATCAATTTTTGATATTTTAAATATTATGTGTGCGAAAACGCAATTGCCATACAAAATACCTGGTACCATAAACTCCAGATGTTCAATATTCACCAAAGACTGGTAAAATTTAACGACGGCGACGTTATCAATCAAGATGTTCCCGTCAAGCTGATGATTGCGTTTGGATGGCGGAGCTTATATTGTCTTAGAATTGCTTTAAAATTAATGGAAACTTTTATAAAAAGATGAGTTAGTCACAGACAACAGTTTATTTTCGTTATTTGCTGATAATCATATGAACCTGTTAGAAAACGTTATAAGGTAGAACCGCCTGAACGACAATTCTAAAAGGTGCTTTTAGATGCGAGGACACGTTTTATCTTGATACGGAATACCTAGATGACATAATAAGTCCTATGGAATGGTATAAATAGGTAACTAAATATCTGTTTCAAACATACAAACTGTCTAGACACCAAGATCATGTTTACAATGGAAGTTGAAAAATATGGTCGATTAAGTTTCCTGGATGAAACAATAGATAGGAGTAATGGTCAATACTGTGTTGAACATCGCTCAAAATCTACAGAAAATCCACGTTCCATACCCATACCTATAAATTCCAACCACTTTTGGAATCACAAATTAGCAGATTTTAAACCAATGAATCAAAATTTAACAAATTTCGGTAATAATAAATAACCTTATCGAGAAGATACGTAAAAGGACCACAAAACAATCTGGCACAAATCTAACTACTGATGATGATGATGACTGAAGGACTAATGCAAACTATTAAAAAACGACGAAACCATCGTATCATACCAAGCTACCGCGTGCGGTAAAAGAAGCAAGACGTGTTCCAGCGGGAAACAAACTTTAAGCGGTATAACTATATTAATTTTATGCGAAACAATATTTTATTTTTATATTGATTTTTGTCCTTTTATTATTATTATCAGATCAGCTTCAACTTTTATTATATTATATTTAGTATTAAATCTTAATTTTAAACTACAACTTTATTATTTTTTATGCGAATAAACCAAATTTAAAAATTTTCACAATCCAAGTTTTTTATTTTATAAAAACTAATGTTGGCGATGCAACAGAACCCTTTTATTTCGTATTTACGAATGATACATAGAGAGAAATATGTGTTGCTAATCCACACAATTGTGCAGAATATAATACAGTGTGGAAAAGTAGACAGAGGTTTAAGTTGCTTAAAACTTTTTAGAAAAATAATCAATCTGATATCTACATACTTAACTCTCAGATGAATTACTCAGAGTTCACTTAAATCAAAAATTAAGTAACTACAGAAAACTCAACAATGAGACAAAAGTCAGTTCTAGCTAGGCTTGTATTTAATTTATAAACCTCAGATTTAATCATTTCGGTTTGCCATAAATTAGCCCAAGCTTACGATGTACCGGTGGAATTGCAGTACCTTGACAAATCTTCTAAAAAAGTAGCATTATCTCTATTTCTTTCTAAGATCAATTTTTTTATTTTTGACCTTGACATTTTGTTAATTGGTCCGACTTATGTAAATATAGAAGCAATTCTTACGTAAATCCCGAGGGGTAAATCACCGGGGAGATTTGGTGTACATGGGGTAGGAAATGTGAGGGAGATGTGGGGAGATGTAGGGAGATGTGAGGGAGGTGTAGGGGAGATGTCCGGGAGATGTAGGAGAAAAAATGTCGAGAAATGTGAGGGAATATTTGGGAGATGTGAGGGAGATGTGGGGAGATTTTGAGGAAAAGGAGATTTGGTGTACGTATTTTTGTCAGGAGATTTACCCCTCGGGGTAGGCACTGTAATCAGCAGGGTGAGGGCGTGCCCCCCCCCCTCCTGCGCCGTCGCTGAACTATAACCTAATCTTATCAATTATCATTGACACCTGCATGATTCACGTAACTGCCTAACTATACACGGCCTTTTCCAATTGACTGCCATGCCGCAAGGATTTTATTGATTGTTGTAACGAAAACAATCCATAATAAAAATATTAAGCTGTTAAGTTTGACCTTTCTTTGCGTTTTCTTGCAATTTTATTCGATTACTGTCTATAAAGTTCTCCACTCCAGGCCGGCAGTCGTGCATTTTTGTAATCTCTATTTTCAAATTAGCAAATTAAAATATGGTTCAAATTGGTAAAAATCGTACAGGTATTTTGTTCCGGACTAAAATCCGGTGCAATCTACATGTCGGATTATGAGACTCTTTGACCATCCATTGGTGCAGTCTACAATTGCCTTACAGAACAACAGAGTTGCCATCAAGAGCCGATACAAGGTATGCAAATGACAACTCCCTTCTCTCTTATAACTTCAAAAATTAAAAAATAACGGTTAAATGCACGAAATGAATAAAAAAAATATTTTCTGCCGGTCGTTATCCCTGAGACCCTCTGACCTGCTAAAAATCAGGTTAGCAAAATTCGCTATATCGTTGATATAATCGAATTCATTTTAAGTCATGTATGATGCATCGAAAAAAAGTAAAAACCTCGAAGTATTTTGATTTTATGTCACTTTTCTAATAGTTGCATCAAACGATTAGTCATACAGTTAAAATGGTTAAAATGAGTTAAAATGGATTTGACTATAACTTTCTTTTTTAATTTGTTGTTTGTAACTTTGATTTATTTTATTTTTTCTTTTAATTAAACAACAACCTGAGTGTTTTTGTTTTATAGCCTTCTTTAGCCGGAAAGCCGAAGCAATTAATAAATATTTTGATAAAACAAAGCATTATTCATGAATAAAATAACTTTTTCAGCTAAAATTTTCTTTTCTTCTTCGAAAATTTTATTTTCCCCAATAAAATGATTTAATCATGTAATTTTGCAACTAATATGTTAAATTTTTCAATAGTTTTGTTAAAAATTACACCGCTAAGTAATTTTACGAGTAAATTTGCACGGAAAGTTATTAGTGAATGATATAATTAGAAATTATATTTATTTCTTCAGTGGAGTTCGGTGAAGTCCTAAAAACTAAATATTCCAAACTAGGAGTATCCATTTTAATAAGAAGGGATAAAAAAAACAATAAACAATAATGAAAAGTAATTAAGAAATATGTAAAAAATGCCTATTTAACAAAACAAAAGTTTTTATCAAAACACATTATTTACTTAGAACAAAGCTACCCTTACTATTTGAAAATAAAAACGAAATGAATAACAATGAGAAAATAAATAAAAAATAAAAAAGTAAAGAAATTGGTTGTCACTAACAGAATTATATAAAAGTGATACGAAAAATGGAGAAACTTCAGAAAATATCAAAAACAAACGAGACCTTCTTAACTCTATATTACAATTAAATAATAGAAACCAAACAAACAAAATTTTTGCATGCGCAATTTTATGAATTTCGACATCCCACTCTTTATGATCGTCTTTTATGTACAAACGTATCGCTGTACCTATGATCCTGTTTAAACGCTCTACAAAATTAACCTGAGAGTGATATGAGGCGTTGTACCACAGATGGGAAACATTTTAATCGCTCATTAGTTTTTGAAACTGCGTGCTTATAAATTGAGGGCCACTATCCACCATGCATATTTGGGGAACCCCAAACAACAAGAACACATGGTTCTCAAGGAATTCGCACACAGCTTTGATGTGAATTCTTTCGATGTTGTGATGAACTCCTAGTAATAAATGACATTTTTAAGATAACGACTCGATGCTCGCAAGCAAAAGGCGAGACAGGAGCAGTCAGTTGATATTTATCCATGATACGAAATGGAACATTTATGTAGAGTAGAAAATAAATTTTAATACAAAGATTTTCAACTTTAATTTTTCTGTACACCAAACCCAGAAAAACAACAAGGCAAGCTCGGCCACCTCACAATGTGAATTCTTAATGAGTAGTGATGGACACGAGACGAGACGAGACGAGACGAGACTTGACTGGTCTCGTCTCGTCTCGAACGTTTCAAGATGGGTCTCGTCTCGAATCTCGTCTCGTCTCGAAAAGTCTCGTCGGTCTCGTCTGATTCAAATTGATTTTTAACGAACTAAACGAACCGTCATTTATTAAATGTATTGATTTTGAGATCTATTTTTATTTTCAGTTAAAGTATTTTAAATCATTTTGGAATACAAATTTAAAAACATTTATTAAAATAAAATAAAGAATATTGCACATTAATCTACATAAATAAATGTGTAAAATCAGTAATAATAAGTAATTAAGTATGAACAATTAGCATACAATTTATGTTTTTCGTATAAGGGCTTAGTTACCCCATCATTTAGGCAGATAGAGATTCTCCGTGGCTGTATATTAGAGGCCCTACTGTCCCTCTACCCTAGGATTAGAATTGGAAGATCAAGTTAAAAAATTCTGTCAAGTCCGAGATTCGAACCCAGAATTTCCGCTCTGACACCAATCCACGGCTAATTATTTAATTAGGTTTTACTATCGTGGATGATTGAGTTACATAGAGCATTGAAACTGCTGAAACCTAATATTTTTTATGACGCATGCATAACGGCCTAACAAAAGAAATACATATTAATCTTAATAGGTAATAATTAATATTTTCGTTAGTTGTTAGTACAACAATGCCCTATTCTCCCAATATGTAAAATGATTGGAATTACTGGGAGACGTAGTCTTATTATATTTTTAACCCGCGACATAAACAGAGCGGTGTTGAAAAGTGTCAAGCCTAGTATGCCTATGTAATATGTGTTAACTTTAACTGTAAACTCTCACGTAATATGAAACTAAGTAAATATAGATAAAATTTCGAGACGAGACTCGAGACGAGACGAGACGAGACAAGACGAGACTTTTCTCTTCTCGTGTCCATCACTATTAATGAGGCTATCCTTTTACTTTCATGAACCATTTCTTTGCTAAGTTTTTCTTTAGCACTTACACTTGGCGGTCTAATCAATGTGCAATTTTTGCTTGTAAGTAAATGACTTTTATTCTTAAATCCCTTATCTGCCATAACGCTGCAATTGTCAGGTAACTTTTCTAAAAAATCACTGTCTTCTATTATAGCTATATCGGTTGCCCTACCACCATATCCATCTGATATATAGTTAATATATCCATATGGGGTGGAAGACACCAAATATTTGATGGTATTGCCGTTCTTATAAGAGGACCAAGTTAATGCTTGATGCTCTGGATTACTAGGCTTTTCTATGATTACTTCAAAACAATCGATTATGGATTGAACATTGGAAAACCGTTTTCTAAATGCAATAGGTAACATTTGCTTGATTTTTAATTCCGATGGCCAAATAACAAGTTGTCTAAATAAGCGACCTATTACTCCAATGGATTTATGAAATATTTTAGAAACTACACTAGTGTGTAGACCAAAGTCCATTTCAATCCTAAAATATGGATCATTCAGCCGAATCTTTTTCAGCGTAATTAAAACATCACGATGCACCATATGTTTTGATGCATTACAAATTAATTTGGTAACAACATAAACTTCTTTAGGAAGACCTAAATAAAATCTTGGATAAAACTCTAAAAGTAATAATATTCTTTCTTCACTTAATTTTTTCAAATTCGTGTTCGTATAGGATTCAACGCTAGTTTCTGAAGCACTTTCTAACAATGAGGATGTCACAAGTGAATTACCGGATGAATCACTTACACTGAATTTTCCTGAAGAAGAATTAAATTTCCACTCATCAATTTGGTTTGATTCTCTTTCATGAGATGATGTACGCCTTCGTTTTTCTTGCATTGTCAGATTAAGATCTTCATTTTCTGATATTCGTCGTTTTCCAACCATGACATTACGAGTATCGAAAACTGCTGTAATAAGAGACTGTAGATTTTTGTGTGGTAGTGCGCTTTCTTTTAAACGTGTAGCTTTGAATTTATCAATTTATTCTGGATAAAATTAACACAATCGTTTTCTAGTTCAAAATGATCTTCACAGCAATTATGATCGACTCTTGTTTACTTCTCTATTAATCGCTTGAAACCATAACAACTTTTTCTCATATACTCTTGGGACCATAAAAAATATTTTATTTGGAGCACTGTCGGCGTTATTATTGCAACTTGGCACAAAACATTTCTTGACAAAAACCATTTTACTATAACTTTTGTAACATTTCGCACGCTTATATAGAAAATGTCAGAAATTTCTATTATCAATTCATCATATAATTTTTAGACTATAATTATTATAGCCTACAATAATATTTAAATCAGTTATATTATTATAATAATAATAATATATAAGTCAATGATGAAACATATGTTCGCGGCCATATTGAAGTGCAATCTGACGTTTAAAAGTATGCTATACACTAGAACAATTTTAAGAAATTTTCAAGTTTTTAAGTTTTTTTTTGTCTTCGTCATACCACAAAGTACGGATATATATCTTACTCATTTTGTTTTACAGTGTTGTCACGTTGTGCAACACTTCCTAGTGACGTAACAGTGTTTTTTAAAATTCAATTTTGGGCTTAATATAAATCGAAAACAAAAATTAAAAACGTATAATAAATTGTGTTGGTAAACTTTATGGATTGATA
The DNA here is from genome assembly GCA_947369205.1 of Cantharis rufa. NCBI lineage: Eukaryota > Metazoa > Arthropoda > Insecta > Coleoptera > Cantharidae > Cantharis > Cantharis rufa. The sequence goes on along the minus strand of OX376309.1, from coordinate 12,612,715 downwards.
TTATTCAAAAGTACTAATTCCAACTGTTGCAAATTCCTCATTGTTACATTATCTACTTTTATTTCATCCTCCAAGATCTCCAATCTCAATTTATTAGCAATCAAAAAGAAACATCACTCTCCGAATGATCAACTTTGTCTAAAACTGGGACGATGTTATAATCCAAAAACTATAAAAATTCACTTAGTGAAAATCATAAATCAATTCATTTCCGAATAATACATTTAAAAACAAAATCTCAAATATTTTTAGGAGATGATAATTTTCGCAAAAAGGTCCGGTATTCACCGCCTATTGCTGCCATTACAACTAGTTGGCGGGAAACCAGTAAATACAAAATATTTATAAATTTAAAAACAATATTAAAAAAAATATATTAGTTTCCAAAAACAATAAATCGTAATTCAATGCAGAATTTTCAGGAACACAACAATATACACAACATCGTGGTGTAGGGTTGCTTTTCCCGTGGTAGGAAAAAAGAAACGCCACTGTCTTATTTTTGGACCTCCCACTTTGCCAACTTATAACTTCTTGAATTATGAATTTTTTTTCATTTAAATTTTTATGAATTCTTAAAGTATCAATAAACAAATGATAAAAAATGGATAGTAAAAATATTCTTTGTATTATTTTTGCAGAGCCCGAAAAAATGCCCGAAATTTGTTCCTCTAGACTAGAATACTCCCTTAATACAAATATCTAAAATGTTACAGTTATTTTTTTAATTTAAAAGCTTCTAAAGAATAAATATTAAGAGAATCAAAAGAAAATGTTAAAATTTGAAGAAATTATTGCAAGAAAATCGTTTGCCAACTTACTTTTGAATGTAAGTATGTAAAAAGAAAGTTTCTTATTTTTTCTCTTTCGAATACAAAGCTAGCGTACGTTTCGATTTGGCTAACATTATTTTTTTGCGATTTTAGACGATTGTACACCGACTTTACCCCTTAATGCGTGAACCACATTATTAGATTGATATACAAGTTATACTCTTGATGAATTTTAAACAGTATAAACAAAGGGAGCAACCTAAAACAAGCAAACAATTTAAAAATAACACGTAATTTTGAAAAATACAATTTAGAGGGAAGGGTTGCTGGAATAATAATTAACATCATTAACAATGTATCTCAAAATTTAAATAAAATACATACTGTGTGTAGTGTTTTTAAGTGATCCATTCAAAATATTTTGATGTTATTGTAGTGTATACTTGTACGTAGGTCCACGAAAACATAAAATAACATCGAGTTTCGACTTACACCCTCGCCCCTTACCACTCCGTCTTGAAAATCTTATCTTCAACAGTAATATCCCCTGAGGATACACTAATTTCAACTGCTTACAAAACTAGGGTTAACTATAAAAAGAAAATTAATATTTAACGATCCATTAGTACGCTTACAGTTAAAATAACTTCAAAAGTATTGAGGATAAAGATTATAAGCAAAACTTCAGATGTTGAATCTTTCATCGAGGATCAGATGTTAACACGGTTGAGATGAAACACGGCTTAAGGGTTAATAAGCGGTACCCGCTTTTAGCGCCTAAGCAAAATAAAAATTTTATTCTATAAAGAATTCCTTGGAAACCAGTGGTAAACCACTGAAGTAATTTGTCTTTAAAGTCCTTCTTAAAATAAAATATATATTATACTTCCTAAAACCCAGACCACACTTGCAATCCGAACGCTACCATACACATAATCTGAACACATGTACGACATGCGACATTGCTATTTTTGTCGTGGCGCTTTTGTCGCGGTGTTCAGGTCTCAAGCGTGACTCGGGTCTAAAGTTCGAATTTTAAAGCCCATACTAAACAATAGTCGTCTATATGTTAGTAGATAAAACTATTTCTTTCTTTCGAAGAAGGATTATCAATTGCTTATAATAATTTATTTATTATTGCATAAACTCATAAAATATTTCTAATCTACAAAACTAAAATTTCACTTTTTAGTTGAAGGGGGCTAAATATAGTTTAAAGCAGGGGTGGCAAACTTTCGTGTAATAAAAGCTACTTTATATCTTAAAAATGTGTCGCGATCAACTAGTTGTTATACGCATAGTCTAATATGCTTTTTTTACCTACCTACCAATTTAATAAATGCTTGCGGCAGGTTGGCCTGGCGATCGACCAAAATCGACTTTGCGATCAACTTGTTGGCCACCCCTGATTTAGAGCACTAAATCAACACTTACAAAACATAAATATGCAAGCTCTTGCTAGCTATTAGTGCTTTCACCTAACCTACAATCTGGGATTTGCATTAGCTAATCAAAAACTACGGCAGTTTATTTAATACTGCGTTTAAAACAATTTAACCACTGCTTTGCATTTCAAAAATGGGGTAATATAATTTGCAGATGTATTAATTATTTTGCTAATTCAAGTATTATGTGACACAGTAGAAGAGTTATGTGATCAATAATTTTGTTGTAAAAATTTGTGCAACTTTTTTTCAAATTTCAAATGTGTAACTTGAATACTTCGCAGAGTAATGCAACCTGAATAAGTATTTTCTACCCGCTGTTTCAAAGCGGGTAGTTTTGAAACAACTCTTTCAGTTGAGAGTGTAGATAAAAATCTGAAGGAGCAATGTCCCTCCAGGCTCCACTTCCGGAACAAAACTGTTCTTGACATAGCTTAGTTTTCTATTCAACAGGGGTATTTTAACTTTTGGTTAATTTAAAGCTTTTTTTATCTTTTAACCACTCACCCACCGTGTATTAGATTTCCTCCCTTTAGGCATTTATCAATCATTAAAAAGCGAGATATATTATTTTTTAGTTTATTAATATTATACTACAAGACATTATTTAATATTATATTGTTTTTGAAAAATTAAACAGAATATATACCAGGTTCCACTGGTGCGACATATATTAACCATTTTCTTATAATTTAAACAAGGTGGAACTCGGATGACCTCATTTCTTAGGCGTCTATACTGCTACCTTTCTGGTTAAACTTTAAAAATATAGATACAAAGAATTTTAAATAAAGCCAACAATAAAATAATCTATTAAGACATAATCTAACAATTATACATATTTTGTATGTTGGCAATATAATTTTAGTTTTTAACAATATATTTTGCTATCTTCAGTTTTTTAAAAAGTTATAATTAATATCATATTTTTACATGGGTTATAATTTATATAATAATATTTAATAGGAATTCGCAAAAGAAATAAAAAAATTTAAGTAGTATTTAAATTAGATACAATGACTACAAAAAATCAATGGTGTATCCATGGGAAATAAATCTCTCCCGAAGGCTTTTATCGCAAATAAAATTGTAACCTGCCCTATTGCAATCAAATTGCATTTCTCAATGTTTAGCAACCACTTAATTAAATTATTAAATTACTATTCCAATATCTTAAGTTTAACAAATTTTTAAAACAAATTTTAGAAGTTTTAAAAATAAAAAATATATATTATGTACGTAGTATATCACAACACATAAGTATGTACATATATGTAGTACATTTAAAACCATTTATGTGGTATACTTGATTTGTTGGTAAAACATTTTAAATTCTTTCAGCTTAAAAATTGATTTCAACCACACAGTGGATTGGTGTGTTTCCTGATTGAGTTACCGAGCTGAAATTCTGGGTTTGAATCTCGACCTTGACAGAATTTCCTTGCTCGTCCTTCCGGTGTGCATCAACCAGTACCGGATTTCTGCCATACATGATATGTATGTTAAAAACTTATCAGTGTAACCACCTTTTAGGAAACAAAATAAAAGTGATATACGAATAACGACGCTCGGACTCACAATCATTCGTTTGTTTAATGCCTTTAAAGTAATATCATATGAAGAAAATTCGGAAAAATTCTTTTCGATGGATAGGAGGAGGGTCCCTAAGCCTCCGAAATCGGCCCAAAAAATTTTCCAAGAAACAATTTCCACTGCATTTGACTGGAAAATTTTTTGGGCCGATTTTGGGGCTTAGGGACCCTCCTGCTTTGAAGAACATTTTTGTGCAGGTAAAATTTTTCTACAGTGTAAATCTTCACATTTGCCGACAAATTTTTGCAACTTTTTGTAAATTTTGGAAAAATACCCGATCGGTTTCATTATTTTTGTTCTGCGATTTTGATAAGTTTTCAATGCTTTTCAGCATGTTTGTGCTGATCACAGAAAAATTCCAGAGTATTCCATGACTAAAGTAAGTCTTTGAATTTTTTCTTTGCACACAAAAGAAAATTCATAAAGAAGTCGTCCAAAGGAAATGTCCTCCTCACGAGTTTTGTTTTGTGTTAACTTGATTTTGTATTTTCACATGCAAGTACTACAACAAAGTGTTGTGCGTACTATTTCCAAAAAATGTCAAATATTGTTTAGGCATATTTCCTTTTTCTGTGCTTTGTTGTCAAGACAAAAATTTTGGGTTTTCCAGAATATTAATCAACTAAATATTATTGGAGAAGCCAAATGTGTGCAAAAATAAAAAGTTATTGTCTTCATTGATGTTTCTGTATTGTTTATTTTTTGAATAATTTTATGAATAATTTATGACTTTATAATCTTATGACTCGTGATATCAATTTCCGTTTAGGAATATTGCACAATATTTTACAATCTTTCCCTCCTCCCTATATAATTAGTAACGCCTTTGTGTAGCATAAATAAACAAAACTTAAAAATCTGAAAGTATTTTCTCTTATCAAAACAAGGATTAACTCATTTTTTCATTTCAGTTCAGACGACATTGGTGCGTGAACGCGAAATTTGTATTTTGCAAACATTAGTGTGATGTATCGAGTTCGAATTATCGTCAAAAAACTTAATGGAAGCTTCCTTAATAATCGCGAATAATTTTGTTTTAATACTTAAGTGAAAAAAAATGTGAAAGTGTTTGGGTTTGTGAGTGACTTAAGTTTATTGGAAGGAACAATAAAGAAGCTATCCAGGCTACTAGGAATTAAGCAAAAGGACTACAGTGATAAAGGTAATTTGACAAAAGCTGATCTCATTTGAAGAGCGCAGGCTAAGAAGGGGGAAAGACATTTTTTTGAAATTTTTTAAATTTTTGGGGCAATTGATAGCTAATGCAATGCTCTGTCGTATAGAAATGTATTATAGGGTAAAATTGAAGCTAGTCAAAAGATATTGAAAATTAAAGTTTGTCTATACCGCCTAAAAAGGAGGAATGTCCACGCGTACACACTAAGAAGGTGGAATGTCTATTATCTATTGAGTCACATGTACATATTATATGGGCAGTGTGATGCTGTGTCATATGTATATTGCACTTTTCAGTATGCATTTATTACTACACTGAAGTGTTGTATCTTTTAAAAAGTGTGCAATATTATTCAAAAATTAATAAAAACGAACACCTGTGAAAAGGTATGGAAAAGTGAGCGATGTATCCAAAAAACTTAGGCTCCAAAGCCATGAGTTCGGGGACGATTGTAGGTGCAAACGTCTACGTTGTTTTGAGGTAGTTTCCAAAATATTTTCTGTTGACAGTATTTTTAAGTATTTATAATATAATATTTTAATATAAAATTAAAATATAATAATAATAATTTATAATAATATATATAATGCTTAATGAAGTTCTGCCTCAACGCACAAGCTGCTGATTGTTCTTCACTGAAATACAATAACAAAAAGGATAATGACATTTTTCCTGAGCTATTATTTCCAATATTATATTGAGAAAGATGCCTAAATTTTTGTATTTTTGTTTTGTAGGATTTTGTTTTCATAACAAAAAATAAATTTTGATTTCTTTATAGTGTAATAATAATATTTCATAATCTACTAAAATATAATTTGGTTTGTTAAATAATAAAATAGCAATAATTTTAATAATGAATCAACTTATTTAGATAAATTTCCTTCTGAAGTGTATGATATTCCTTTTTCTTGCACATTACAAAAGGTGCTTATGTCTATTTTAGTCGGTTACATAAAATTTAAGAAAATATTTCAAATAATTCATGGTAGAACCAGTGCAGGATTTAGGCTTAGGCCCGTGACGCCCGGGTCTAGAGCGGCAAAATTCTAGGGGCGCCTAAACTTTAGAGGCGAGAAAATTTTAGAAGTTATGAAATTTTAAGAAAAATTAAAATTAAAAATTTGATTCGGCTTAGCTCTTGCTGTGAATGTATGAACAAATTTCAGTAAATTACTTGAAATAATTGTTAAAAAGATAGCTCCCCAATCTATGGAGCTATCACCCAAATATTAAAGCTAGCACCTTTACAGTTTCTTCATCTACATTGAAACTGGGGGTGAGCTAATATTTTGGCTCCAAAAGCTAGCTCCCTAATCTATGTATAAACAGTTTTGAAGCCCTTTTTTGGCATATTAAAATCGATTTTACAGCAAAACTTTTTAGAGATTTTTTGTTGCAAATTTCATTGCCGTCTATTTTGTTAGTATACAATTTTTCATTTTGTCGCACCGCGCCGTTTCTGACTGACAGCTGCTTAAACAAGCCTCGGTAAAATACGAAAAATATTGTCATCTTTATCTCGGAAACGGTGCGACAAAGTAGAAAAATTTATATGAACAAAAATGTATAAAATAAAATTTACAAGAAAATATGCATATTTATTTTTTTATTTTGTAGCACGATTTCCGAGATATAAATGACAATATTTTTTGTATTTTATCGAGTCTTGTTAAGCCGCTATCAGTCAGAAACGGCGCAACAAAATTAAAAAATGTATATAAATAGAATTGAAGGCAATAAAATTTTCAACAAAAAACGTCTAAAAGGTTTTGCTGTAAAATGGATTTTTATATGCCAAAAAACGGCTTCAAAACCAGCAATTTGCATTGTTAACATAGGAGTGTCCGGATTTTATTATGAATCACTGCAGCTAGCACCCAAATATTAGAGCTAGCACCATTACAAGTTTTTCAGTTAGTTGATGTTTTCTTGAAAGCAAGAAAAGCAAAATTGATGTGATTAGTCAAAAAAAAAATTCATTCATTGTTCCACTTTAAGAAATTTATTATTTACTAATAAGAAATTTATATTTAGATTAATAAACCTCAAAATGAAATACAGTCGAGTCTCGAAACAGTGAATAGCAAAAATCATGTTTGTATTTTAATATTACATCGGAATTTTTATCTTATTTTTTCTTTTATTATAATATAACAAAGATTGAAGAAAAAAGGTTTTTGTAGCATAAAAAAGGAAAAAAAATAGAAATAAATGGGGAATTAATATTTAAAGAACGAACATGTTTTCGTTTTTCGTTGTTTACTGCTTCGAGACTCTACGTATTTTTAATATTCGTATATAAACTTTTTATTTATAATAATTACTATTAAGTAAACAGGGCGCCATATCGGACAGGGCTTAGGGCGCAGATGACCCTAAATCTGCCACTGGGTAGAACTCAAACTTCAATTAAATAATCTATTTAATTTTTATGCAGACATTAATGGGTGTCACCCAGTTACAAAACAATGAGGTTTCAAACTTTAAAATTGCGTTTCTGAAAAATTATAAATTTTGACATTCCCCCTTTTTAGCCTGTGCTCTTCATTTGCAATGATGACTAACAAAATATTTTCTTTATTATTGTAGGTAGGCTCTACTACGTGGGTTTAGCAGCAACTCAAGTTAGTAAAATTTTCTCTCCAGTGATGTAGCCAGTAAATAGTTTAAAATTGTGAAACAATGCATTTTTGTTTAAATGCACGAATTGCAGTTGGGTAAGAAAAGTTATTTTACGTTCTGTAGTAAAAAATTGCATATAAGTAATTTCTAAGTAGTTTCTAAATAAATAAGTAGTTTTCATTGCTTGAAAGTTGGTTAAGCTTTCAATAAATCACATTGTCAAGCCGTTAACAAGGCTAGATTTAATTAAATTCCAAAATAAAAATTAACAAAACATTTTGTTAATTGTACCTGTTGCCGCCAAGCAGGCGAATAATGAAGTATTTAGGACTCGCATCCAGTTGGGAAGCGGTTCCCGAAAGGAACTAAAACTATGGAGTTTAGAATGGCCACTTGAGTCCGCTTTATCGTATCAACGTCAGTTTCCAAAAAATCAAACGTTTTTTTTTTCAAACATCAAAATCAAAAAGTTTTCGAAAATGTAATGATTTGTTTTAGAAACCAGAAGCAACTTAACGTTAAACATTTTATATCAAAATGATGAAGATGAGAGGCCAATTTTACAAAGGTTTACAAATCATCAAATTTAGTATCCATTTAAAATTTGTCGCTATTTATAATGATGTGTTCAATCAGTACTGATAAAATTAACCTGGTAAGTACAGGGCCGCATTAAGGCATGCGAGTACCCTAGGCATATTTTTTTTGCCGCCCTCTTAAAATTAAAATTTGAACTTATTATAATAGCAAAATAACAAATTTATTTACTTAAACCGCTTAAACTTTAAACAGTATGCAGTTTTTTGTTCTTCGTTTATTTTTATTCTTTTCTCTCTTGCACTTAAGAAGTGTTTCTGTTTTCTACATAATGTAGAACAATGTAGAAATATGATTTTTAAATAAGTACAATTTACAGTCAAGTTTCTATTTATGTTACATTTTTTATTAGAATTAATTAGTATTTTTGCCGCCCCCTAAAAACTTCCGTCCTAGGCAGCTGCCTTTCTTGCCTAATGGATAAATCGGCCCTGGGTAAGTATGTATGAACTAAATTAACAATTTTATAATCGATTAAATTATAAATTATTGTTGACCTTTATTAAAATTAAAATTATTAGATTAAAATTATCTAAATTCATTGCTCCCTTTCTTAAACCCTTTTATGCAGACAATCCCTATGACGTTAAAAACTCCATGGAAATGAAAAATCTTCTATCCAATTTCGTTCCAAATCCTAATGACATACTTATTTCTCTTGATGTTTCTTCTTTATTCACTAACGTTCCTGTAGACTTGGTCATCGCACATATTGAAAACAACATTTCCCAATTACATACTCAGACTAACATACCTGACGATACTTTAATTCAAGCACTCAGACTAATTACTTACAACAATTATTTTATAGCAAATGGAAAGTCCTACCATCAAAAGAAGGGTGTTCCTATGGGTGGAAGCATATCAGTTGATTTAGCTAATATCTGTATGAACATTCTGCTTGATGATAGAATTTCTTCCTTTAATGCTAATCACTTTAATGGTATTCGACTAATTAAGAAATACGTAGACGACCTTTTTTTCATTATTGATAAAGACTGTCTCCCATACATCCTTGATCATTTTAACAACTTCCATAAAGATCTTCAATTCACAATGGAAATAGAAATTAATAGAAGTCTTCCTTTTCTTGACATCCGAATTTATAGAGATACTTTTGAGAGTAAACTTATTACTTCCTGGTATCACAAACCAACATATTCAGGACGTTTATTAAATTTTTTCTCCAGTCATCCTAAACATCAAATTTTCAATGTAGCAAAACATTTTATAAATAAAGTAGTCTCCCTTTCTCATCCGAAATTTCATTCCGAAAATTACACCACTATAAATTTGATCCTTTCGGCTAATAACTTTCCAAATTTCATTATAAATTCATTTATAAATTCATTTTTAAAGACAAAAAATATTAACTCTATAAAAAATACTATAACTACTTCATCAATATTAGATCCCCCTTCAATTCCAATTTTCCATAGCTTAACTTATATTAAAGGCCTTTCTGACAAATTAATTTCTATATTTAAACCTATCTGCAACATTAAATTTGGTCTAAAATGCCCTAATAAAAATTTAAAATTCTTCTCCAAAATTAAAGATCCGACCCCCATAGATGATGAAAGCGGGTTAGTCTATCTTATCCCTTGCAAGGATTGTGATTCTGTTTACGTAGGTGAGAGTTCGAGAAAGTTAGGTGTTCGCATAAAGGAACATATTAGAGATGTTAAGAAAGCTCGCGTTTTCTTACGAGAAGAAGACGAAAACACCTATACTGCCTTAAGCAAACACATGACAGAGAACTCTCATTCCATAAAACGTGAAGATATCACAATACTGGCTAGGGAGAAAATAGACAAAAAACGAAAAATTAAAGAGGCCATCAATATTCATTTAAATGACAAAACAATGAATGACAAAAGAGATGTCCTTTATTTTCATGGAGGGTATAAACATATTCTTAATTTAATGAAACGTATAACATAAGACATTCTTTTTGGTTAAATTATTTATTTGTAAAAAATTTTTAAAAAGTGTTTCATTTATGATGGCTATATTGTCAATTATTTATGTTGCTTGTTAACAATTTGACATAATTTGTCATTTTGGGTAAAATATTTTTAAAAATTTTAAATTTAATATATTATTAATAGTTTATTTTGTAGCCTTGAAAATGAGTCAGTAACGACTCGAAACGTTGGACAACAAAGATTGTTAAAATAAAGACCTAAACCTCAACAAAAATCTAATAATTTTAATTTATAATCGATCTTTGGTAACAACTACCAACACGTTTTCTTCTATCTTTTCGACTGCCAATAATATTTTATCATCACATGGCATTTACTTAATGTCCACACTAAGCGGCAGTCGGTTTATTATAAGTTGACTATAAACAAGCTAACTTATTTGTTTCACATGACTGCCATTCCATTTTCACTTTCAAACCGACGCGACGGTCAATAGTATGTTATTGTTACTAAGGATGAAAACAACTAGTACGTAATGAAAAAATTGGTCTGGTAACTATTACCTAATCTTATCGTTGACACCTAAATGTTTCGCGTAACTGCCATATACCTGTTAATTTTAACCTTTTTTCAAATTTTTTTGCAATTTTAATCGATTACTGTCTATAAAGTTCCCCAGTCCGGACCGGCAGTCGTGCATTTTTGTAATCTCCACTTTCAAATTAACAAAATAAAATGTAATTCAAACTTACATTATTTTGTAGCGGGCTTCCGGACTACAATGGATCTTTCTAGTAACTTCGAGTAACTTAACTTAACTTCTATATAGTAATTTAATTGCAAGAAGAGTGCATTGCGTTTTTTATTTATTTATATGTAGGTAAAATTTTATTTTTTGGTAAATGTTAAATAAATTTGACTTTTCAAATTCATTACATTTAATTGCATAACTATTCGGTATAGATTTTTAAAAATTATTCCAGGTAATCCGTAATTAGAAACACATATGATATAGGGTGTCGCAAACTATATCAACTAATTTGTACAGTTTTGATCTTTCAATTAATTAATTTTTCTAGCATAACTTTTACAAATATTATCACATGTTAATAACAATAAACAGCTAAATACTTTTCAACTACTTTTTTATTGGTAAATAAATACATCTTTTAATGTTTACCATCTTAGCTTGCAAGCTGTTACTTAAAAACTGTTGAACATGAAAATCTTCTTTATTTTACATAAAATATTTTATATTATAGTGGGTTAACGAATTGTTTAAGAGGAATATTCTCAGCAGATCCTTGGACATATCAAGTTGATTTTTTTATATTTCACTTTTTTCTGTCATTGTCATTTTATTGTGTTTATTTTTAAGCTGTGACATCAACATAAATTATTTAAATGAAAACTCTTATTTTTTGCGAGTTTGGGTAGAACACAATTTCCTAAATATTAAAATGTCAAAACGCTATGACTTGGGATGAGAAAAAAGCTTTCGAAATAATCAGTTCCAAAGTTTCTTAAATAATTGATTGATATAATTATTGTGCAGTCGTTGATTATATGCGTTTTTGTAACTAGTGTAAATAGTGTCCTTGAAGATACCTTCTTCCTCACCTTCTTCTACACCTCTTCATAGTACTTTTACATTTTCATATTCAAAATACTGTGCTCTATCCAAACTGTAAAGAAAAAAGAGTTGCCTGGGGGGTAAATCTTCTAACAAAAATACGTACACCACATCTCCATTTCCTCAAAATCTCCCAATATTTTCTCTCACATCTCCTCACATTTTCTCCACATCTTTATATCTCCCTTACAACTAAGGGATGTACGATTTACTATTTTTTTACTAAGGCCATATTTGATATTATGGTCGATCTTTAGCTGGCCTATCAACCCTCCTAGGGATGAAATTGAGTTCTGGGACATTCTGTATAGTATAGTATTTAATTGTAATTTGAGTACCAACCGTAATGATGATATATTTCGAGCTCTCTATATAAATTATATTTTTATCAATCATGGGCGTCGATAGGATCTTTTTCAGGGAGAAGCAAAATAGAAAAAAATGTTAATTATAAAAAAAAATTACACTAAAAATTTTTAATTTTCTTTATTTGCAGAAAAGACAAATTTGAAATTCCGTAGTTCCTTCGGATAATAACAAATACTATAGTATTTGGTAATAACTTTCTCTACGAAATTAAAATTAATTAAAATTAAATTTAAAAATTTAAGGCAAGAACCGAGGGGCCAGATGCCCCCTTTGAGCCCCCCCTCCCCCAATAAACGCCCATGTTGTTATACATAGAAGGCTTTAATCGAGAATAGTACCTTGACAACCGACTTCTTTATAAACGCACTTGCAAATAACGCACTTGCACTTTTTACAATGCAAAGTTTAACTAATTTAATCGTAATTATATAGAACAGCAGCGAACGCTGTAATACACAATTCCTCACCAGTAAAGCTAGGAAGTTTGTGCAATATTGATCGCGAAAAGTGACTCTCGGTGTGCAATAAAAATGATAAACACGTAACGAAAGTATATTCTTTTGTAAGTTTGTTTTTTTCCTGTCTAAAATTTTATCCATTTTAATTTTTTTGCACACGCTTCCGGGCTTTACATTAACATTTGTTTATTTTTAAACAAAGAGGTAATCAAGCGTCTTTTTCAAACTAAATTTAAGCACTCTGATAATATGAAAGTAACTTATTCTAAACTTATATAACAAATAACAAATTCTATGTAAATTCATATTGAAAAGCAAAATAAATTGATTTAAAAAAAATTATTAAGAAATATTTCTCTAAATTCCCTAAATCGCGACAAATAACATAAAAAATGATTGAAAACTTCAATCAATTTGTTTGAAATTTCTTTAATAAATTTTAACATTACATTTAAAATTAAAATTTCTGAGGTTGTGACACTTCCCGAAGAGTAGTTTCTAAATACAATTTTTGTTCAAGTCAATCCCTGGATGGTAGTCTTTTTTTTCAAATTTATGTCTTCTACCATATCAATAGCACGTACATTATTAATTCTTTCCAATATTTTGACATTTCTATAAGTTTCTTATTTATAAATTAGAATATAACTCTAGAATTCAGGGTTTAAAATCAACAAATTTCGATGTACGGGAACATAGGCGTAGTAATATACCAGCACTCTGGAGGTGCTGTAGTCCTAAAAACGGGTTGTGTGTATTTATTTAATTGCAATTTTTAAATTAGCCTATAAATTGTAAGTTTTTTTTGGAGGTGCTAATTTAGATTTTGGAAAAATCCCCCGTAACTACGCGTATGTGCCGGAACTTATAATTATAAAATATATTAAAAAAATCGTAAAAAAACTTAATAAAAAAAGTCGCTTCTTTTTAGTCGCTGCTTGAAGTTTTAAGCATTGCAAATTACGAGTGGAGACTTTGACAGATCTTGGTACTGCGTCCATCAGCAGTTGACTGAGGAAGATCTATCTCGTTAGAGTAAGATCATGTTTTTGTCAAACAATCTGCTCTTGCAACTTGAAACAAAAGTTGGTGCTACTTGTTTGGCGTCAATAAAAGCAGTGGCTGGATATTTGAAAGGTAGTACCTTATCTAATATGATAGGTCATCTCGACTGAAGGCTTATAAAAAACTTTTTAGTTTTTCTCTTTTTATTATCATAGAACAGTCGATAAAATGTTAAAATTTGGTTTTCCAAATTTTTAATATATTTTTGTTATTGTAAAAAAACTTCTTTCAGTCACCATATCACTATTTTAGAAAACCCAAAAAATGCACACACACTTTTCAGAACTAAAATGTTTTTAAGTTATCACAAATAAACTGCTGCTCTAATTTATTGTCTTATCCGTCTCTGAGTGTCCTTACATGCTGATTCGTTGTTTGTCAATTTTTGTTTTTCCTGCATAAGTTGTAGTATCTTTTCTACTATGCATCCCTTTCGCCTTGCATCCCTGTTTGACAAGTGTTTTTCTCCAATTTCGTGAAAAGTTTTTGATATTTCTTGCATTATTTTGTTCAGATCATCTGAATCTGAATCCTTGAACTCTTTCCGCCTCTCATCTATCGGTCTTGTTATTGTCTCTTTTGTTTCTTGTTTTTTTAGTCGTCTTAACCCTTAACTGCCACACTTCACAAGAATAACATAACTGCTACACTGGGGCGTTTCATACACCACCGTTAAAAATTTTTTTTAAATTTCCTTTTGATCAAAAGGAACATGGAATTTTAAATACGGCTTTTAAACATACTTACTTCAATTTATTATGCAAATTAATATTAAATTCTTTTGATATAATGTTTTTTGTTAAAAAGTTTAATTTTTGTGATGCACAGAAATTGAGTTATTTCCAAAAAATTTATAAATAACATATACAGATAAAAAAACTGTAAAATTTGAAAGCTTACAGCTAAGCTATACAATATTATTTTACACAACAGATAATCGAGTATCAAAATAAAAAAATGAAATTATATAACAAAAACTGAAAATTACATTGTTTTCGGAAAAGATCGATAAAATTTATCTTTTTTACTTTTACGCAGAATTTGATCTAATTTTGATAAGGTTTAATTATTTAGATATAAAATGTACAATTCAATATTTTGGAATTTATTTTAACAAAGTTGTCCGTTTTGGTTTGAATTTATTGTAGAAAGTAACAGCTTATAGTGCACTTTTTCTAATATTAATATAAAAATTTTACCTAATGACTGGACTAGAACCAGAATTTGATATTTTTATGAATTTTTAGTTTAAAATGTCCAGAAAAAATCATTAAAGAAACAGTAGGATAGACCGGGGTCATTTGAACCGTTTTAGGCAAAATTACTGTCTTCCATTGATTATTATTAGTTATCAGACTACTGATAATTTCAGAAATTTATCGTTTTTACTTTTACACAGAATTTAATCTAATTTTTGATATAGTTTAATTTGGATATAGAATGTACAGGAAACTGTCAATTTAGGATTTTAGGATTTATTTTAACAAATTTGTGTGTTTTGGTTTGAATTTCTTGTAGAAAATAATAGCTTAGGGCTCTTTTTCTAATATTAATATAAAAGTTTAGCTAATAACTGGACTAGAACCGAATTTGATATTTTTGAGAATTTTTAGTTCAAAATGTCCAAAATTAAATCATTAAAAGAAACAGTAGGGTAGTCCGGGGTCATTTAAACCATTTTAGGCAAAATTACTCTCTACAATTGATTCTTAGTTATCAGACTACTGATAATTTAACAATTTATAATAATTACTGATAATTTAACAATTTATAATATCAGGTAAAATGTTTCAACCGATGCCATACCAGGGGTGGTTATAACAGTGTTTGGTGTTCTCCCCGAAATGCTTTTTGTAATGCAGATAATACCACTATAACCTTATCCATTAGTAGTCTGATGTCTGATAACAACTAAAGGTTCAAATAAAGCAGACTGTCAAATATGCTCAGTTCAAATTTTTCTTGTATGCAGTGATTTTACCGAAAATGGTTTAACAATTACCCCTTTTACACGTGTATGACGCACTGGAAGCGACACCGAACCCTACGGGTATGTTCCGACACGAAAGCTGCGTCCGTATCTCTTTCCGCTGTCGCTTTTGTTTTAACAGACCCCGGTCTACCCTATTATTTGTTAAATAATTTCAGTTAGAAAAGAAAAACCTCATTTTATATTGAATTTAGTTAGTCTTATATTAGGCCCAACTTGGTTTACAATTTCATTAAATTATCATTTTAAACAGTATTATACAACGGAGGGTATGCGTACCCTTGGCCCTGGGGATACGCAATGTAATTTGCAGGGTCAGATTAATTTGCTTTTTGTTTATAACGCGGAAACTAAATTAATTTTAAAAATTCCGTTATGTTGTCTGATTTTAATTGGAAATAATTATAAATTAATAAGAAAATTATAAAGTTTTTGTTTGTACTTGTTATTTTAATTGGTAACTAGTTTCACTTTTAGGTGTCTTCTGACCATTATGTAATATTTGAGAATATTATCTGGAATTAATTTATTAATTATGTTTACAAAATTCTACGGCTTTTATAATAACCAACTTCGTGGTGATGGTAAAATTAAATCGGATAGGCTGTATTAATTACATTTTGAATTAATTTAACTTTGTTATGAAGTTGGTTAAAAATATTAATAGATTAAATTTGTATTTGATGTTGAGTTCATTTAACAAAATGTACATCGAGTTTGTATGATATTTGCAATTTATTTAAAGATTAATTACGTAATTTATACTACTATAGTAATTTGTTTCAAATCTCTATGACGCAGGTATTTAACTACTTCGTCATAATATTTGTAGCATAACTTCACAAAATTTATTAACAATTAATAACACTAAATGAATTAATCGAGATTACTTCTAATAACTAGATTACATTGCGTTATATGTACGTTCGTAATTTCTGTTACTAAAATTTATTAGGATGAATAATAAATCATAAGATTTGTATTTGCATAAATCATATAAGGCTTATCAATGAGGATTTAAAAACAAGATGTCATAATTAAAAGAAAATGTAAATTTAAAGTAGTATTACGTTTATTAACAATAAGTTATACGTTGTTTGTTAGGAGTAATCAAATATTTTGATTATGTAATGTGCAATTATAATATCTTTATGTTCTTAAATCTTTTTATCTTATATATTATTGTATAAAAATTTAATAATATCTATTTTTATATCTTTTGTGCCTTTATGTACATAATTGCAGTTCTCCATCAAAAACTATAATGAAATAAGTTATTGGTCATGTAGTTCGTGACAAACATAATAAACAGCACCGGACTATTGGACTATTGGATATTGGATCAACTTGAAAAGAAAACTGCAATTAATAGTATATTACATTATAAGGGTGTCAGAATCGATATTTTCAGGAAATACCCGAACAATAATATAACTATTTCATCTGTTGCTGAAAAATTGAAAAAAATTTTTTTAACCAACCGTTAAATTTAACTAACCAATGCAAATGAATTCTTATTAGTAGGTATTAACAAGTCAATAATAGCAATCATCTGTAAACTTTAACGGCGTTTTAAAAGTTTTATGAAACTGAGAATCAGAATCAAAATCATAATCAGAATCAGAATGCAACATTTTTATGCAACGTTTTTAGTTCGTGATTGCGGTTCTTTTTTTTAACTAATTGCCAATGAAATTACAAATTACAAACATTTTTTTTGCATATTTCATTTTTAATTTATATGCGATTAGGGTCGTGAAAACCTCTCTAGTATTTAATATAATTTCTTAAATATATATAAAAAAAATGAAAAGTTTTTTGGTTATTGTCACGAAAATGGGACCAAGAATTCAACTTTTTCCTATATGCCATTGGAAAGTAGACAATTTTCCGAGTATTTTAAAATAAATTTGAGGAATATCAATTAGTTTTCGAGAAAACGGCATTTAAAAATCAAAATTTTTTTATTATTTTTATTTTTTTGATCTAATTTGATCCCGGTAAAGAGATCCCCTGGTAATTTCGTTCCCGGTAATTTCACTCCCGGTATTTTCATCACCGGTAATTTTACCTCTTCATAATTAAATCCCCGGTAATTTAATTCCCTGGTAATTTCACCCCGGTATTTTTACCTCCGGTAATTTCACCCCTTGATAATTAGATCCCCGGTAATTTGATCACAAGGTGATTTATCTCCAGGTATAATATGGTCAGTTTTACCAAAAACTTTAAAAATTGTGAACTGGGCCAAAAGCAAATTTTACTAAAATTTTTAAAATGAATTTTCAAGCAAGCTAAATTTAAAAAAAAAATTTTATTGATAGTTAAAAAATTATATTTTTTTTATGGTAAAAAATGCGAGAAGGTAGATTTGTGCGCAGGCAAGGGTCGGTTATGTAGGTTAGTGTTAGTTAAATTTATATTCTGGCAAGATGGCTCATAAAAGAGAAATCTGGGCGAAAAGGGATATCTGTGCGCAGACTTGGGTCGGTTATGTATGTGTGGCATGCGTCGGGATCATTAATGTTGTTGCTTACTCTCTAAACTCGATAAATCTTCGTTGATTAAAAAGATCTTGATTTGATAAATGATTCTTATTGATTATATTGTACAGGATTTAGATGGGAATAATTATTACAATGATTATTATGATATTAAATATTTGCGTCTTATCTTCTCGGGTTTTGAATTCGTACTGATGCGATCTCTCGTATTAATAAGCTTCATGGAAACAGATGGTTTTTTTATCAAAACTTATTTTTGATCTCTCTTATTGATAAGATGAGAGAGACTACCTTATGCTATCGCATTCCTGATTTTGTTCTCAAACAATGGTGTGGCATGCCGCCACATAGGTTAGTGTTAGTTAGTTAGAGATGACTCATAAAAGAATCCGTCTAAAAAGGGAGATCTGTGTGCAGATATGGGTCCAAATTTGCATTTGGCCAAGTTTACCATTTTAAAAACTTTAGTAAAATCTAATTACCAAGAGGTGTAATTACCGAGCAAGGAAATTTATCAGGGGATCTAATTACCAAGGGGTAAATTACCTGGGATGAATATACTGGGGACGAAATTAGCGGAGAACAAATTTCCGGTGATCTATTTTTCAATCAAATTTTCAGGGGATAAAATTACCGAGGGTCAAAATACCGGGGGTCAAATTACCAGGGGTCAAAATTACCGGAAATCAATTTACTGGAAACCAATTCACCTAGCGCCATATTATACATATGGATTTCTACGTAGGCGAGTTTTCTATCATCGGTACGTGTACTTTAATATAGTCTTAAATATAGCCGTCACATGCGACAGTTAATCCGTCGGATGCACATCAATACGATGTAACCGCACCCACGGATCCACTTTAAAATGTGATTCACCTTTTTCAAGTATCACCTTTGAGAGTTCGGGCGACCTCCAGCCCTGTTTTCAGCCAGTAAGTCTTACTTACCGACGCATCGCAACCTCTCTCTTGCGCGAGGGTCGCTGCGCGCCGTTTTGAAGACCACAACCACGACAAATCTGGGATTCATCCTTAAAACTAGCTTTACGTTTGTCTTACTGAAAACTGTAATAACATAATAAAAAATAAATAAAAAATAATAACATACTAGTTTAATGGCAAAAATTGTTACACGTACGGGTAACAGAATACCCATGTAGAAATTGCAGTTTGATCTTATCTAAAGAGTAGAAAACACAATTTCACGTTTAAAATAAAAATAGAGAGAAAGTTTTCGAGATATGGCTTTACAAAAATGTGTTTTTTTTTCAAGGAGTCAGGACACCTCTCAAATAGGGGTGTTTTTTAGATTCTTAGGTACCATCATTGACACTTTTGCCGTCGATGATCCACTCGTACCACCGAAATCAATATCTTTCGCTAAAAATTTCTTAGGTAAATTATTTTAATTTAAAGCCAACTTCCAAAACGATCGTTTTCTCAAAATTCTTCTGTGCACGTGTAATAGGTTGATGGGGTGAGGGTCGTGGGAAAGCTAACATGTCACTTGACTCAGATATCTGATCACAACACAACCCTGGGACAGCTTAAAATAGAAGTAGGCAGATATTTTATATAAAATTTGCTGTCAGTATAATATAGTATTCAGTTTAAAAGGCTTGCTACTTACAGTAGTTACTACTGTGCCTCACTGCTCAGCAGGGTGGGTTATCATTCCTACAAAATTTTTAAGTTTCAGTTGAGACACCAATTGCTTTTGACGCTGTAATTAGTATTTTGGTGAATTTGAATTTTTGAATTCAACATCTCCTCAACCTATGTCTGCTTGCAGTGCATACGGAGAAGACGGAGGCTGTTGATTCTGATGAAATTGCTGATCAGCAATCGGTTAATAATAAGATCAACTGTACGCCGCAATGCATTGTGTATTCAAAAAACGTATAATACGTGAAGCACGAAGAGTACTGTTGCCCTCCCGAGTTGTGAGAAATTGTTTTTCCAAAGTTGGCAACAATGAGTGGTAGTTGGGGTTCTCCTAAACATAATGAGCACTGACGGTCCTCGTTAGGCAAGTACGAAAACTCGCCTTGTAGTGTGTATTTGTGTGAAATATGTTGATAATAAATCCTGTAAAGAGAGAGGTGCGCGCTGTAATCAAGCTCCTCGCGGAAGGAATTTTTTTCACAGATAAAACTGTTTATGGCAAAAACTCTTTATGACGATCAGAGGAGTGGAAGACCTACAATTTTGACCAATGAGATTCTACTTCAGGGGGAGATGATTAATTCAGCATGATACTATGAGACCCTAAAAAAGCTCAAGAGAGCAATTCAAAATAAATGGAGGGGAACTGTCTGACGCCCTGATTTGGCGCCTTCAAATTTTGATTTTTTCATCTCCCTAAAAACACACATGGGTGGAAAAAAATTTTCAACCGACAAGGAGAAGAAAGGAGGTGAAGATGTTCTGAACTGGAAGAAAAGATGGCGGTAGAATTTTTGAGGATGGCATCAAAAATCTTGTACCATGACTCACAACTTGCATAGCATGATACGGCGACTGCATGGAACAGTAACTGACATATGTATATGTTACCGACAATTTGCGAAATCCGGCAATTTGCAAAATTCCTAGGCAATCTACAAACCGACTGAGTCGTCAGCTGCTATGCAAATTCACTAGTACTTTAGGCAATCTGCAAAATGGCTACAGTGTTTCAGGCAATTTGCAAATTGTCTATATTGTTAGTTAATGTGCTTTTTGAGTATGTAACAGACTCATATTGACTAGGCAATGTAAAAAACGATATTTTAAATAGAACCATTTATTAAAACATAGCTCGTTGAACATTTTACATAAGAATAAAAACTATAAACTTATAAACATTAGGTTACTTATTCTTACATGGATTAGAAAAGTGACAGCGACTATTTAACATTACTCTATTTTTAAGGCATTTGCATGATTTATTTATGTACTTCTTTGTACAATTACATTTCAACATTCCCTGACCACCTGTATAGAAGAAGCAGTTGCCACTGCCACCCGAAGACTAATTTCGTCTGCAGGTACATCTTGTGCATGTATAAAGTTTTGCGTCACCGGCTCAAATTCATTTCGACTGTAGCATTTCTGAAGAACTCCTGCTCTAGTGCCTATTTTATAAAATCTCTCTTCTTCGCCAAGAACTACACCTAACATATTCCTTGGATCTGTTTGACCCCTGTAAAAAGACGGAATGGGCATGATTATATTATCGTCAGTAGTGCAGCTTTTTAATCTTTTTTCAGAATTTCCAAGCATTTTATTTCGCTGTCACTTTTCTAATCCGTGTAAAAATAAGTAACCTAATGTTTATAGGTTTATAGTTTTTATTCTTATGTAAAATGTTCAACGAGCTGTTTTAATAAATGATTCTTTTAAAATTACATATTTAAAATATCGTTTTTTACATTGCCTAGTCAATATGAGTCTGTTATATACTCAAAAAGCACATTAACTAACAATATAGACAATTTGTAAATTGCCTGAAATACCGTAGCCATTTTGCAGATTTCCTAAAGTATTAGTGAATTTGCATAGTAGCTTACGACTTATGTTATGTTATGCTATATGTTATGTGTTATGTTATGTTATGTTATGCTATATGTTATGTTATGCTATATGTTACGACCGGTAACATATATACACCAACAAAATCTCGCAATTTTTTTTTAAATAGTAAAAACTGCTACTACACTAAGTATTACACTCAAAGTTTTAAACTTGTTTTCTCAGAAACGGTTGCTCATAGCACTTTAAAAAAAACAGGTGTTTCTTAATTTAAGTGTTCTTTCACCCTGCCAAAGCTTGTCCTGATCCAAGAATTATACTTGAGTGGATCTTCTCGTTAGAGTTCTGTAAGTAGAGCTGACTTCACGGTTTATATTTGCGGCATTCGCAATTAAATTTAATTTTAATTTAATTCAAATATTTATTAATCATATTGTATCATAATGTATGATTGGTCTAGTTTTATTAGCATTATTGGTTTATAATATTTTCATACAAATTGAGTGTAAATATTGAATGATTTAATGAAAATTTTATGCATCATTAATTATTATCCTACCTTTTAACAAACTAACGCACTAAAGGCACATCTGTGATCAAGCGGGTTAATTCTCTATGCGTCAGTTGATATATTCACTACCTAATTATTGTAAAATATAAAAATATATTATATCAATCTATTTAGATATCAAGTTGAAATAATAGTCTTTATGCATTTTTGCGCATATTGCATTTTTTTTAAATTAAAAACACGTCAGAAACATTTTATCAAAAATTGGTTTTTAAAAATACAGGGTGTCCCAAAACTCAACGTTATCCCTTGAAGGGCTGATAGGCCAGCTCATGACTGACTATAGAAAAACTATAAATGACCTTAGTAAAACGTCGCGCGTCGTTTATTTTCCAGATATTAGCACTTTTAAAAATTTCGGGAAAATCGACACCTTACATCAGTTTGTCGAGTCCAGAGATACGAAATTTCATATTCCAAGTTTCTAATTTTGACTACACCACCCTGAATAACGCTGCTATTGATCACAGACTAAAATTAAACTAATAATGCCTTGAGAAAAAAAATGTTTTTGCCAAACTCATGAGTAAAATTTGTTTTATTCGCCAACTTCGACTCTTTATACCGTAAAAAAACTATACCAAACTAACCTGGCAAGTTATTTTAAAGGATTGCTCATCTAGTGTAGTTTACAAAAAGGGTATAATATTTGCTATGTTTTACTTTATAAAAAAAGATATTGCTATTTTACTGCAAGAGAAACTCACGGTGAAATTATTTCAATAAATAAGGAAATCACATGAAAACTATTTTTAAATTTATTAAAGTAACAGTTTTGGTTTAAAACTAAACAGAACACAAATAGAACTCATAGAATTTGTTCAAAATGTTTGCCACCAAGTCGAATGCAGGCATCTTTTTAAAAATGATCTTTTTATCCGTCTTGCACTCCCTGCGACAATTATTTGTTGTGCCGCTTTGTTAATGCGGTGCCTCAATTCGTTAATACTATGAATTGGTTTTGCATAGACCTGCTCTTTTAAGCAACCCCAATAGAAAAAGTCTAATGGATTTAAATCGGGAGACCTAGGAGGACACAAAATGGGACCAAGACGGTCGATCTATCTCTCAGAATAAACCTCGTCCAAATAATTTCGAACTCTTCGCGCATAATGAGCTGGACGACAGCCATCATTTTGTAGCCACATTGTTCTGCGTGTAGCCAAAGGCACATCTTCCAAAAGATTTGGCAGTTCATTCTCTAAAAAATCATAATAAATTTCTCCGTTTAAATCTTCTCGCATTGAATGTGAGTTTTCAAGTGCATAACTATGAAGATTGTGCATGTTCATAAAGACGTCTTTTTTGAACATGCTTTCATCTGTCCATAAAATTTGATCTAGGAACTCTGGGTCTTCCCTATCTTTCTGCAGCATTTTTCAGCAAAATTGGACACGGGTTACATAGGCACCTGGAAGCAACGTTTTGCACACGTCGCACATGATATGGGTGGTACTGATACCGTCGTGTAATTCTATTTACAGATGATTCGGTATCCGTGTACGGTTTTAAATTGCTCGCGCCGAAATAGTCGGATCATTTTCAATTTCTTGTAGAACTTCTTCATCATAATTCATACTTGGTCTTGATAATACAGAGCGATTGTGAAGCATCCTACCTTCCGCATATGCTAGGTGAACATTTATGAATACACAATAATCAGGATATCTTAATGCGTTCGGGTATCTTTCGCGATACAGATTAGCTGCAGCAACACCATTGCATCTGCACTCCCCGTATAGATGTAATGCATGTTAGCGCAGGGCCGTATCTCGAACTTTAATTCGGGGGAGGGGGGTTGAATGATAAATAAAAGTGCGTTGCGTCAGCTCGAACACCGGGGGTTGTGGGGGTATGGAATACCCCCCTCCCCCCAGGAAATTGCGCCGCAGGCGAAAATGTTTGAAATTTTCAAGGACAATCGCTCTACTGTAAAGTTAGAAATGCAAATTTTCAGGTTTTGCTGGATTCTTATTTATTTCTTAAAGCTCTTTAGTGGAACAATGTCGTAACTTCCATCGCTTATCATTTAAGCGCTATTTAGCCAACAACAGTTCTAAACTTCATAAGAATGTACAGCTTTGCAAATTTTAAAATGCAATTATCTCAAAACATGCTTTTGAAAGTTACGACAGTCGTCGCCTATTCGATATTCTAGGATTTTA
The DNA here is from genome assembly GCA_947369205.1 of Cantharis rufa. Classification (NCBI taxonomy): domain Eukaryota; kingdom Metazoa; phylum Arthropoda; class Insecta; order Coleoptera; family Cantharidae; genus Cantharis; species Cantharis rufa. The sequence goes on along the minus strand of OX376309.1, from coordinate 12,588,307 downwards.
TCTCGCGCTTTATTTCGAGGGGGGTTTGAACCCCCAAAACCCCCTCTCAAATACGGGCCTGTGTTAGCGTATTCCTGAACATTATACTAATACGGCAAAACGAGTAGTATAATATAATGCAATAAGTCTAAATCGCTAGACACTACACAAGTCCAAACGACAAACCGAAAATAGTTAGTATGATTAGAAGAACAATACGAATAGGAAATGATGACAGCAAACACAAAAGCGCATTTTATGATTTTTATTGATGTTTTGTTTTGTTAGTGTTTTGTTTAGTTTTAATAATACGAGTAATACCTGCTACTTTAATAAATTTTAAATCAGCTCCTTTTGCATTAAAAATGCAATATCTTTTTTTCTAAAGTAAAACATAGCAAATGTTTAACCCTTTTTGTAAACTACACTAGATGAGCAATTTTTTAATATAACTTGCCAAGTTAGTTTGGTATAGTTTTTTTATGAAGAGAGTCGAAGTTGGCAAATAAAATGAAATTTACTCAAGAGTTTGGTAAAAACATTTTTTCTTTCTCAAGGTGTGGCATTATTAGTATTTTAGTCTGTGATCAATAGCAGGGTTATTCAGGGTTGTGTAGCCAAAATTATAAACTTAGAATGTAAAATTTCGTATCTCTGGACTCGACAAACTGATTTAAGGTGTCGATTTTCCCGAAATTTATAAAAGTGCTAATATCTCGAAAATAAACGACTTTTTACTAAGGTCATGTATAGTTATTCTGATCGGTCATGAGCTGGCCTATCAGCCCTCCAAGGGATAACGTTGAGTTTTGGGACACCCTGTATAAATTAAGAAAAAAATTCAAATAAAAACAAATATTAGCTATTATCATTATTCATGTTGAAATAAAAACTTTTCATTCGTCTGATTCTACTCGTTTTTTAATGTAAAAAAGATACTACATGTTTCGGGGTAGCCCCATTTTCAAGTGTTATCTATATTACGGAAAAAATGCTTATAGCCACTTACATTCTAAAAAGTTTAGAACTAGTCACATTCACAATTAAAATTAAATATTAAATATTAAAATTATTAAAAGTAGAATCAGACGAATGAAAAGTTTTTAGTTCAACATGATTAATAAATTCTACTACATCGGCCAAGAACAAACTAAATACTATCATTATTTACGGTACTTGACCTTTTCCTAGATTAAATTTTCGAAAAATTAAAGTTTCCAAATTTGACTCTCGAAAAAAAGGATTCCCATCATTCCTCACCAATTTGAATCAATTTTGGACGTTTAGAACATCGACGAATAAGAAATCCCTATTCATTTTAGCTACAGGTAACGGTTTAATACAGTTCGCCATCCAAAAAATTTCTTATGTAGAAGGAGTTTTCTCTTTTTTTTTTAATTTTCATATATACTTCTATGTGAAAACTCGAAAATTCGAAATTTTGTTCCATTTTTGAATGGCAATTATACCCTCTAAAACCGTTAATTAACAACAAAAGAATTAAAAGCCTTTTATTTTTGATGCTCTACCTCTACCACATCCAAAAGTAATCTAAATTGGTAAAAACAGCATTGAAAATTCCTTTCTTGTCACTTATTTCAATTTCCACCTTCTACAAACAATCTCGATTTCCGACTAGTAATTTTGTTTACTATTATTTTGTTAATTTGTAAGTCAAATTCTAGACATACATATGCGAAGTTACAGAATTGTTCTGATTATTTCGACTTCACCCCTTTAGAATCACTTCAATTTATCGATGAGATTTTTATTTGTAATCGAGAGCATATTTTAAAGCAATTTTATATCTTCCTGAATTTTAAACAGAAAAATTTTAATTGAATCACCAAGGAAAAAATAAATTAAATTTATTTTAAGAAAACTTAAAGAAATAAGAGTAAAGCAAGAATTTGACACCATTATAAGTAGAATTTTATAATAATTAATGTTTAAAATATAACCATAAGGTAAATAGAAAAAAATATTTAAATAAAAATATATTAAAAATTTGGTTAATAGGTTTTCTATTTCTAATTTATTTTAACATTTGTGAATGAGAAGCTCAATTGAATTAAATTTAATTACACACAGGAAAATCTTTAATAAAGTATACGTAACAGTACAAAATTAACTCTGTTTTAAATTAATAATGTAATAAGTTAAAATCAATAATGAAGGTCGGTTAAAGTAGTTAAATTTTAATGACTAAAATTATACACCTAGAACAATTGGAAAATATAATACTTTACAATTGTTAAAATCATAAAATATTTGTAAATATGAATCTAATTTTGTTCGTGTAATATAATTTTGTTTTATCTGTTATTTCAGTTTATTATTTCTATAATTACATTTTCAATATAAATTTTTACTCATAATATTCATTCATTATTTGCATGAGTTTCAAGTATTTTTTTAATAATAATTAATTTATGAATTACTTAATTTAATTATAATTATTTAAATAATAATTAATAACTATTAAAGACCATTAAAATAAAGACTATTTAGTCAATCGGATTTAAATAACTCACCACTATTAAACATATTCAAGAAATAATTACCCCCTCCACTTTATTCAACCTATTAGAGCGCTTATTTGTTTATACCCCGACCCTTATAAAAATCCCTTCCTTTTTCAAAAATTACCCACTCTCACCACCCCGAACATTATTTAAACGGATTCTCTCTAAATTTTCTTTCTAATTCATCGCCTGATGATACCATAGTATGGTAAAAATGTTTGCGATATTTTATACTTATAGTATTTCATATCTTCAAAAATAATAACGTAAATAGTGAAATTTTAAATTTTATTTAAAATATGTCTAGTAACATATTTTGCCGTCGCCACTTTACCCTCACTGTTTCGCCTGACTCAATTCGCTGTCGACTCATTTTGCCGTCGCCGTTGGTCGGAAATGTGTATAGTATTTAATTATTTATTGAATTTGAGAATCTAAAGATTTTTTAAAAATCGGGTAGCAAACTGTGCTTTTTTAATTTATTTGTAATTTAAATCAATTTATTGCATTTTATATAACGAGTATCAAGATTCTAGACATTCATGCGTAATTGCACTACTTAGTTTTCAGTTTATAAAATAAACATATTTCCTAACTAAAATCAAAATCTTATCAAAAACAAGTTTTCATTACAAATATAAAAATTTAATTTAGTAATTTTCAACAAATGAATATAGGAAAAAATTGTCGTTATTCATCAGATTTATTATTTAGTTTTTTAATTATTGGAAAATTTTAAATTGTGTAGTAACCCTTAAACGCATAGGTTTTCTGAAAGTATTTTATACACAACTGAAAGCAAATAACCATAGATATAAAATTACACAGATTGCTCAATAATTTGACAAAGGGATATTGTAGGAATACACAAATAGGTGGCAAACACTTCTTTAGTTCTTAGAAACATTTTCAAAAAGGACAAATAACTATATGCATTTAAAGGTAACCCGATCAGGTGCAGATTTCTTCCGAGGGTCCCTGGTGCTTCACGGGGTCGTTCGGCAACAATACTAGGTCGCCCGGCAATAATTTTTTCTGGGAAGAACACCGGGACTACCCTGTAATTATTTCCTAGATCCGTACCTGAACCTGATTGTATAGTAACAACTAACAAGCTAACACATTACAACGTATTTTATTATATTAAATATCTATTATAAGTTTTTTTTCTATACATTTAAATTATATTAAATATTAAATTAAATAACAATAAAAATAAGACTAATACTAAAAATAATCTTTACATGTATTTTTACAATCTGGCTATCGTAATACGTAATACACATTGTTTGAAATTGGTACGTGTATTATGTATTTCAGATTATTATAAATCTGTAAATTTTCATTTAGAAAATTTCAAAATTAAGAAATTTAAAATGAGAGTAAAATCTTGTGTTGTACCTGCTAAGTTAAGTTTAAAATTTAAACAAGATGTTGAAACTTTTATAATTATAATTAAAATAGTTTTAAAAAATTAAAAAATGAATAACTAATTTATTAAACTACAAAAAGAAACTACAATAAAAAACAAACATAAATATGAAAATACAAATAGAAGGAACTCTATAAATATCTAAATAGAAGAATTTAAGTCCCAACTCAAACCGTTAGTCATGCTAAAATCAGCAAATTAAAAGCAACTTTAAAAAAATTAAAGTACCAACTGAAATCGTCTTGCACTTTCTGAAAAATTTTAGTAGTAGGTGTATTTAATCCAATGTCGCCAATCACCGGATTTTAATCTAAAGAATCCGATTTTTTAATTTAGAATTGAATTAGAAGTATCTCTTTAGTTTAATTTTTATTTAAACACTTAAAGTTTAATGTGTTTGTTTTAGTTAACCCCTACTCCCCTTTACCTTGTAAAAAATAAATAATGTTAGTACTACTACGGCTATAAATAACACAAAACAACAATAAATAAAGCAAGTAAAAACTTTTACAAGGAAAAAAGAAAAAGAAAAAATTTTTTGTTCTGAAAAGATGCAGAATGTAAATGTCGCGTAAAATATAAACTAATATTTTGTTTCCATTTCCGGACATTTTGCTCTAGGGCAATTTACTCGAGATTATATTGGAGATTGGAGCGAATCTAGTGAATTGTCCAAAACCAAAATGTTTAGTAGCGAGATAACCTGGAACTGAATAAATTATTAAAATAAAGAGACGTTGTAAAGAGCACGATTGTAGGCTGTCAGAGTGTTAGCTTGTTATGTCAAAGTCGTGGGTTTGATTCCCGACCAAAAGTACCATGGGATTTTTCCGGCAGGATTACCAATGTGCTTTAAATGTCGATAAACTTCTCGGTAATTGAATAAACAATATAGAATATACAATATAGTATACACATCTCGTGGTTTGAAACAAGGAAATATTTAATTTTCCGCGCCAATGTTTTTTAATTAGCAATTATTTAGTATTTTGCTCAATTTTAGATCTTAACGAAAGGAAAGGCTATTCAAGTATTAAGAATATAGATTTGCCACGCTGAAATAATTTCTAACAAAAATATATTGATTAGGTATGCAACACTTTTTACATCTGTGTGAAGTAATATGGTGAAACGTTTTATTGATTAGAAGTTATAATTTTAAATATTGCACAAGTAGAAAGGTAAGATTATACGATGTGCTTACCTTACTAGTACAATCATGTGTTGTGAATATGTTATCAAAAACCTTGTTATTTTTAAAACTTGGTAAATTTAATAAATGCAAAATAAATTTTGATATTTAAATATTGCGTAAAATAAAAAATTTGTCGGAAAAATTATTATTAATATTTTATGGTAGGAGCAGGTCCAAAGAGAGGGGAGTTGGGGTTGATTCCCTCGAGCCCAGGGTGCCTGTGGGGCCCGAATTTCAATGGAAATTCTGAAATTCTTTTTTAGACAATTTTTTTTTTTTTAGGGGGCCACAATTGAAGTAATCTTTATTTATATATATAAAATACAAAAAATAATTCATTACCAAATAAAAATAAAAATCTTAATGAACGGGAAAGTGCCCGTTTTTGTTCACCCTGTATTAATTTTTCAATTGCCTCTCTTTTATTTTAGATTTCAATGTTTTTGTGTTTTTGTTAATTGTTCCTATTGTTTTGTTTATTGTTGAGCCGTTATGTAAGGGTGAGTTTCTGTTATTATTATTTTCCATGTTTGTAGGGCAGTCTTAAGGTGAATTTTGGTTTTGTAGGTCTATTAGGTTTGGTGTTCTTATTATTCGGTTTATTTCAGGATTTGTTTTTAAGAATGTCGGTTATCATGCTATTGTTTCGGCTGTGTCCTCTTCTTATTCCATATTTTGTTCCGAGTTGAGAGGGCAAATTGTTTTTGGTTCCAGAAACCCATACAACAGATCCAGACTTGCCCTTATATACAGTTCGGTTGGGTTGAGGGGGGGGTCTTCCAAGAAGGAATCTTCCAACCTCTTCCTTTCCTCCCTGTATAATCGGCAGTCGAAGATTCGATGTATGGGTTCATCTAATTCTCCACATTCAGGACAGAGGCCATCCGGTGATTTCCCCAGTCGCCTTAGGTGCCTCCCGAATTCCCCGTGTCCTGTGAGTAACTGGGTGGTCTTGAAATTGTTTGTTTTCGGGTTATGTTTGTCAACTTCGGGTATGAAGGCATGTGTAATTCTTCCATTTTCTGATTGGTTCCACAGATCCTGCCAGTGAGTTACGATGATGTTATGGAGTTCCTGTTTTATTGATTCTTTACTTTTGAAGTATCTCGGGATGATTTTTTGATTCATAAAAATCGCTGTTTGTCCGTGTTTCAATTTTCTCCATGCTAGTCGTCTTCTTAATTCCATATCAATGGGGGGTAATCCTGCGATTACACCTGCCGCGATTGACGAAATAGTGCGGTAACTTCTAGCTATGACCCTACAGCAGGTCCCGTAGCAGGACAAGAGTTTTGCTTTGGTGTACCTTTCATCCATCCTCCAAGCCCATATCTCGCTTCCGTAAGCCACAATGGGTACAATTGCACCCAGGTAGATACGAGTCATGGAGGTAGATAGGTCGACCTCCCAGCTAGCCCTTGCCCTTCTTTGCAGACCGCTGATAAGGGTTGTCGCCTTATTACATACATAATTAATATGTGGCTGCATAGTTAGTTTATCGTCTATAATCATTCCTAGGTATTTATGTTCGTGTACTAGTTTAATCCTTTCCCCGCCTAGATACACCTTAACATCTGAGTTACTTTTCCTATCTGAATAGTGACATATAATTCTTGTTTTCTTTCCGGATAGTGTGAGCTTCACTGATTTACACCAGTCTTCTAATTTGTTTACGCTCTTGTGTAGCTTTTCCACCAGTTCTTTCCTGTTGGTTGCCTTTATTATTTTTGCCAAATCGTCCGCGTAGGCCCGTGTCCAGTCTTCCTGATCGTTCTTTTCTTCTTCCAATTCATTGAGATAATTGTCCAAAAGGGTGTTCCATAGAGTTGGTCCGAGAACCGACCCTTGGGGACACCCTTTACTGCATCTTTTCTGTACTGCTATTGTTCCGGAGGTTAGTGTGACTTGTCTTGATGCCGGCCACCAGAGATTATCGAAAGCGCCTGATATGTCGAAGAAAATTGATGCCAAGTGACCCTTCCATTTTCTTCGTATTTTTCCAGTTCTGTCAACTTCTGCCATGTATTGTTTGATATTGTCTATTGTTGATTTTCCAGTTATGAAGCCAAATTGTTTAGGTGAATGAAACGGTTGATTGGAGGTGAGTAGTCTTGTTCTTATTGCTTTTTCCAGTATTTTCCCGAAGACCGGGAGCAGAGTTATTGGCCTGTAATTTTTAACATTTCCTTGGTCTGCGTTTGGGTCTTTTAATAATATTTTCAGGACTCTTTTATGCCATAGTTTCGGGAAATATGCCTGTCGTAGGCATGCGTTATATATTCGTAGGATGATGTCGGCTAGTGGGATGAATAATTTCTTTAGGAATGCTCCTTTAATATTATCGAAACCTGGTGCTTTCTTGGATTGTGTTGTTTTAATCAGTGTTTCTAGTTCTTCCTCAGTCATGGGTGTCATATTTTTGGAGTTCTCATTGGTTTGGAATTGATTGTAGTCTGCCCTTGTTATTTCTTGATCGTGTGTATCTGTTTTGTAGTCGTCATCTGGTAATAATGTATCCATCAGGTATTGTAATGTTTCCTTTGGTGTGAGTGTGGCCGTGTTTTCGTCTTTTTTGAATGAGGTTAATATTGGTTGTCGTCTGAATTTGTTTGCAGCTAGTTTGTACGTTATGCCCCATGGGTCTTGTTGTAGGTCATTCTCCACAAAGTTCTTCCAGCTTTTGTCCTTGGCCTTTTTTAGTTTATTGGTAAATTTTTCCTTCTTATTCATCATTTGTGTGTATAGTGATTCGGTGTCTTCCTGATTTTTATTTCTGTAAAAAGTTCTTTTCTTTTCTAGGTATTTCTTCCTGGCTTTTTCGACAGTGTCGTTCCACCATTCCGGTCTTCCTTCAAAAGTTTTCTTGATTTTTGCATGTTGTTCAATTAGGTTCTGGATTTTTGTGTTTAGTTTTGTTACGAATGTTTCTATTTGTTGTTCTGTCTGTAATTCGGTGGGGTTCTTCTTTTCTTCGTCTGCCCATGGTTGGAGTATTTCAATTATGGTTTTTTCGGATATTGTGCTCGGATTTTTATTTTTTCTGATTTGGATTGGGGAGCTGCTGTGTCCTATTTTGAATGTGATGGTCCTATGGTCGGTAAGAGTGATTAATTCAGTGAGTTCCCAATTTGATGTGCATCCTGTGGTGTATGTGTTACCTAGAGAGAGGTCGATATTGCTTCTTCCTCCTCTGGTGTTTTCATATGTGGATAGTGAATGTAGCTGGTTGAATAGGGTCAGGTTATTGTGAAGGATGAAGTCTTCTACTTTACTTGCTCTTTCGTTGGCAGTATTTTTATCAAACCAAATGGGCGATCTGGCGTTGAAGTCGCCGCAGACGTAAGTTTTGAAGGGTCCTATTTTGGAGAGGGCATATTCTATATCGGTTAGAGGGTTGTCAATAGGAGGCCACAGGCTACTACCCCCGGGCTCCGATTCTTTATCCAAATATAAAGTTTTCAAAGCTGCCAATGTAACAACAGGTTTACAAACTTTTAAAGGATTTAATCAAGAGCCCCCGCGAATCTGCTATACCACGCCGTTTCGATTTGATACGAAATTCCACGACCTGCAATATTTTAGCTAACTTGATAATAATAAATTTAAAAAAAGTGGAAATCAATTATTAAATTAAGTTTCAAAAATATTAATACTAAATTATTTAGTTTGTTTCCTGATTTTAACGATTTTGTTTCCGGGAATTTTATTTTCTTGCAGATAATGCATTCTTTTGCAAGATTAAAAAATTTTTAAAAATTTGATTTTTACTGTTATATCTTTAAAAATATTAATAACAAAGATATATGAAACAATGAAAAACCTTATTTTAATAAATTTGACAAGAAAGGTTTTCAAAAAATATCTTCAAGACATTACCGCGACAATAGTTTGAAAAGGTCCAAAAAGTCCTGTCAAAACGTCGCGGATATTTTGTAACAATTGGGCGCGATCAGTTGGAGCATACAAGAATTAGAAGCGGAAATTTGGTTACGCGTCAATTGGACGCATGTGAAAATTTTTTGAGATTAATTTTGACTTTGAGAGAGCCGCTATCACTGCACTGCAAAATAATTTTCCAAATGTTAGCATACGTGGATGTTTCTTTTATTTTTTCCAGTATATTGGAGGAGGAGGCACATTAATAGCACGATACAGTGTAGATTCTGAATTTGCTGAATTCTTGAATATATTGAAAATTTCAGCTCTTGCTTTTGTACCATAGGAACACGTCGATGGAGAGTATAAAGAGCTGCTGGGCAGTTACTGTAAAATTGGATAGACTGCCTTGGCAGAAGGGGACGTCGAAGACCATCATTATTTTTAAGTAAATTGTGGAATTGTTATCAACTCGTGGAAGGTGACATTCCACGAACAAATAATTCTATTGAAGGATGACATAATGGATTGAAGTATTTACTTAGTGCTGCTCATCCCAATATCTGGAAATTTAATAAAGCCCTTAACAAAGAAGATAGTGCTAATCAATTGAAAATAGAACAATATTTCGCAGGATAATTTATAAATAAATAGTATATCTATTATATTTATAATAGATAGAGTCGCATGCGCCAAACATCGCATGCATCCAATTGACGCGGGCCCAATTGCTACATGCATCCAATTGTCACGCTCCCAAAAAACTGCGTCCAAATATCGAGCGGCCAAATATCAGTCACGCTTTGACTTGGATTTCCAGATGGAATAAGTATGCATTACTACAGTAATGTTCTACAGAATATAATGAAAAATAAATCAATGGAAAGCAAAGCTTCTTCTTCTTCTTCATTTCACGGTATAGACATTGTTGCCTGTTGCAACATATGAAGCATGTATGGCGATAGTTCGGTTTGCGATACTCCAAAATTTAATACAAAGTTATTAAAAATTAAAGTTTAAAAATATGTCGTAGACGAATGTTATATAATTATTATAAATATTAACCAATGTGTCGCATTAAATAAATTAAACATTAGTTACACCTCAATGTCGTATCATACAGAAGCTAACCAATTAGTCTACAGTATACGCAAACACGGGCGTAGCCAGGGGGAGGGTTTTGGGGGTTCAAACCCCCCCCGAAAAGTTTTCTCTGAATCTGTTTATTACATATTAAATATTGTTCTTATGAATAAACGGCTATTTTATGTATTTTTATTCGTTTTATTTTCTTGAACCCCCCCCGATTCTAAAACCTGGCTACGCCCGTGTACGCAAAGTAAATATTATTGATTAAAATTAGAACAATAATTATTCCCTAGCATTCGCATTTCGAGCTGCTTAAAGTTATTGTTTTTTAGTGGCTTTCAATAATATTGTGTTATGAAAATGTGATATTAAAGTTTGAATTAATTAATTTAATTTGAACTTTAATACTATGCTCGTATATCTAAACGGCTGTATTTAACATTCAAAAAGTGCAATTTAGTGTAAAGTAAATACTTCTCTTACAATACATATCCAAAGCGTAACGCGAAGTAATCAAAAACATGAATTACACGATATTTGATTTCTAAGTAATCCTTCCACACGAAAAAACAACGCGTTTTCATTGTTGAGAAATATTTTAGAAATAATGAAAGTTTGGCAGCAGGTGTAATTTCCAGTTTTGGTGATCAGATTATTTGATCACCCAGATTATTCGATTTAACGCCGTTAAACTTTTTTCTTTGGGGTTTTTTGAAGTCTTAGGTTTATGCCAACAAGTTCACCACCATCCATGTCTTGAAGGAGTAGATTAGCCGTTGTATGTTTAAGCGTTGTATTGTCATGCAAAATTTCGACAAAAAAGTGCGTATGTGCCAACATAGCCATGGAAGCAATTCATATATGTATAACCCTATACTGTATACTCTATAAATCAATAAAAAATTCACCACTTTTAATTATAAACCAGTGTTTTCCATTAAAATTACTTTTTTCGTGAATTTAGTTTAAAAATATAGTTTGAATTAATTCAGCTTTGAAAATTACAGTTTTTTGTTATACCCCGTAATAGGGCAGCGTTAAATTCTATAAATTGCGATCCAAACAAAGTAATAACCTACTTCTTTCGGATTCGGAGCAATCTCTAAACCATCGGCAGTGCTTTAAAACCTAGCTGTCCATGCGATGACTAGACCATCTGCATGTTTGTTTTTGGCTAGCGGTGCTGCTTTCAAAGTAGTTCCAGGTTACTCTTTAAAGATGTATTGCGAGAGAAGTATCTATATTTATGATATATCTCCAGGACCGAAAATCCACTACTTTTTGAATCAAAGAAATCAAATTGTGTCGTTTTGTTCGGATTACAATTGGTAGAAAAAGTATACAGGAAAATTTTTTCAACAATAAATATTCAAGAATAATGCCAGGAAAACCTGTACTTGGAATTGTGCAAAATATAAACAAAAATGCCAACATCGTATAAAATAGTCACTGCTTTCTTTCAAACGCTAGGCGAGAAAACCAGCTTTTCACGCCGTATTTGAAATATGCAATTGAACACTTGCCTGATAGAGGCGTAAAAAAGAATATTTCACACAGAAATATAATGAATAAATTACCATTGTAAATAAATTCTAAGTCAAACAAATGCAGTCGATTTTAAATCGAACATTAAATCGAACAAATGTTGTCGAACAAAATTTCAAATACGCTTAATATGCTCATGATTAAATATTATTTGATTTCAACTTAACAAACGCAATTCATGACACAATACAGTGCGTCCAAAAGATGGTCGAATAAACAGAAACTGATTGACACATAGCTTTTTTATTTTAATAAAATATTAATAAGTATATTCTTTTTTGCCCATATCTAATTTTGTAATAAAAATTTTCGAAAAATTTCAATTATTTCTGAGTTTGTTTGTTTTCTTGGTGTACTTCTTGTAGCATCAATTATTATTTTAATTATAATGATTATAAATAAATTGTCCCTTTAAATAAATAAACTGCCAAACGCATACAGAACTCTGTACTTAAATAGATTGAGAGTGATGTTGAAGAGTTTTTAGTAAGTTGGACTATATTAACTGTGACGTCAATGCTTAAATGTCTGTAAAAAGTATTTTAACTATAAAATATAATAATTATCTGTTTGCTGCGATTTAGAATGAATAAATTTGATATGAGACGATTTGAATTAAATATGTACTTTATTGATTAGAAACTTTTACATACAATATATACATTTATAAACTATACTAGTTATTAAGTTGTGTGTAAATCCGATTCCAATTTTTCTCTAACTCTAGCTAATCTTGCACCTAACTCTAACGAACGAATGGTTTGATACTAAAAAAATGAAATAAAAATCACGTAGTTTCGAATAAAAATATTTAAAATAGAATTTTACCTCGCAATGACTTTTTTGAATATTTAATTGGGAAAATAATCTTTTTCCGTCGTCTGTTGGTTTACATGCTTGGATCAGCTGATCCCGCGAAAGTTGCAACATTTCGTTACCATTACAACCTTGAAATATTTGACATATTTCTGGCTTAAAATTTTTAGCCGCCAACCAACTTTGTACTTCGGTTGGATTTGAATTCTGATCAATAAATACTTCTGGTGTCTGTTTAATATCTAAAGTTCGCTTTTTATCACGGAACAAAGACAAAGCAGAATTCAACTCTTCTTGCATCCTGTCGCCTCCATATGAAGCGGCAGATCTGATAGAATTAGCTCTTTCCAGTTGGGGTGGTGGATCTTCGTAATAATCAATTGCTTCCACTGGTGGTAATGGAGGTGGTAGAGGTGCAGAATATGCGTCTGAGAAATAATTATAGATGATGTTTCTACTATAACCTCATTGAAAACCTTTGGAACAATTTGGATTGAAAGCAGACAAAGACAAACACATTACAAATGCTTTTATTTTAGAGAACTTGATAACATTTAATTGAGTTAGTACAAAACAACAAAAAATAATAGGTAGGTATTGCAAGGTAATATAATTTTTTATATAGTATTTAAATAATAATTTACTAAAATATATTCTTACGTCAAACGTTCAACCAATAATATGAAATAGGAATACAAATAACAATAATTTTACAGAACAATATATATAATTACAGTAAGAGACGTGTAAGCTTCAATAATAATAGACAACATTGTACATTAAGCAAGCGAGACAAAATATTTGCACATAGTACAGAGTATACAAAAATTCAATTTAAAAAAAATTGTGTTGTTTAAAAATAGCGAAATTCGCCTTTCTTACCAAGCCGTTCTTTACGAACCCAATCAACTGGTGCAGCAGATATTGATGGAGAATTTTGTCCATGTTCCACTGTGGGACTTCGTCCTCCACTAAAACGTTCCGATGATTCCTAAAAAAAAGGTTATTCTTAAAATATTTTAATTAAAAATGTGTGTTCAAATAAAAACCAATTCATAATATCAAAGTCGCACTCTCCGTTTATTGTATTATATTAATTAATTAATTAATTAATCTTCGCCACTGTCATGTCAAGTCATCCTGTCAAATGTCAATTTGACATCTATTACATTTTAGGTTATAACACACTTCTGATTGTTTATTGGAAATTTTAATTATAAGTGGTCCAGTCCGAACTAAATATGATTTTTAACCTAACTTTCCTTTGCGAAGCAAAAGAAAAATCTTTGAAAGTAGTATATACAACCAGCTAGTGTCGACACCCTTGCTTCTTCATTACGCTAAGCTCAAAGTATTTGTAGCTTTAAGAGACAGGTTTATATAAGTCTGATCAGAGTTAACACAGGGTTAACTTAACCCTGCTGTCGTCGCTTTCACGCTGCATTTTTTTATGTGGCACACTACAATATTCAACAATCCGGATGCAGAAGTCTATGGAATGTGTTTATTTGCAATTTTGATTAAATCTTGAAACGTAAAACTTTCACATTTAATGCATTTAAACATCGAAAATTTCCACATATATTTTGAATTTTGTCCATATTTCCGGGTCGGAACATGAATTATATAATGAAAGTCTAGTAATTCTACACTTGATGCTGTTCCTGCCTCATCTCCTTCATTTTCTAGCAATCGTAGGTTTTCAACTACGACACTACAATTTCGAGCACTATAAGCCTAGTCTATACTTCTGATTAAAAACTACTTCAGATTTTCTGCTAGATAATAAATAAATTATATTTTAAATACATTTTAATCTATAGTCTATGCTTCTGCATGGTTAGCATTCTACTAGCAAAAATATTATTCAAGTGCTCATATGCTCATAATTAAGAAAGATTATGGTAAGAATGCAGAAACTGTAGAACTGTTGGTCTAGACTCTAGACGAACTTTGGGTGAAAAAACATTTCGAAACAACAAACTAATTGAATACAAAAACTCAAAAAAACAATTTAATTAAACTAAGTCAATCCTCAAAGAAACAATGTGACCTATAAAATTGCATACCAAGTTTCCTGCAAATTGATTCAATGTATCATACTAAACCGTTTATTGCTGATATTGGAAAAGCAAAAGACTGAGTCAACCCAAGTCTTAAATGCGCCTCAACATAGAAAATTATTTAATCAAGTAGCTTCGGTCGATTCTGATTCGGCGACAGTCAATTCGGCTACCCGATATTCGGCAATGCCAGTTTCAGCGATCCCAATTCGGTACCGGTTTAAATCGACGTAGTCGAATTTTCTGTCGCCGAATAGGAATCGCCGAAATATCGGTGCCGAATTGGAATCGCCGAAACTAGCATAGCCAAATTTTGGGTCGCCGAATTAACCGTCACCGAATTGCTTTCGCCAAACTGCGGTCAATGTAACGACACAAAATATCAGTATCAGGAGTGATATTGTTTATTGATACTACATGTCGATTGTTCCAGATTGCACACTGAAAATTAAAGAAGATTACATGAATATGTCAAAATCGAAGGTTTTAGTCAACGGTCTAAATAAGGTAATCCAGTCTGGTTTAAAATTTTGATCCTACCTAACCTTAAAGTGAAACAGGTCAAATAGATATGGCATATTTTAAACTTACTAAAAAAACTGATGTTATCTTACCGATATTTAGCTAACATGTTACTGAAGGTCACAAACAAGCAGTGATAAACAAAAAATAAATATAAATTCGAAGATCCCAAAATTGGAATCCGAAGCATGTAAGGACATGGGCAGCTGCCCCTCCCTGCCCCCAATGGGTACGCCCATGTGTAAGGATAAAGAAATATAAAAGAAACGATACAAAATATAGTAGAAATATCAACACTAAAATGGGCCGGTTCCACCAACTCTGGTTAAATCCTTGGTTAACTAATCACGATTAATGGTTAACCGAAGTATTTAACCGACATTAACTTCAATGTGTTCCACCAAGCGTTTTGTATCTATGATTAGTTGACTGCTTTTACGTCGGCTATACTCGGGTATAATCTGGCAAAGACTGTTCTGATTGGTTGATATATAGTCACAAGAAACTTTTACTATGGAAAAGTATGACGTATTTAATGAACGAAAAATATAATTTCAAATATTAATATTATTTCAAATTTTTCAAAAGCTTTTATTTCAAAATGAGTGAAGCAAATTTCGTGCAAGTCGGGTATTGGATTTATATAAACTGACTTCGCAATAGTTTCATCAAAATTAAATTGAGTTAATTTTAATCTTAATTTTATTTTTGAAGTGTTTCTGAAGTTAGAAAAACAATTTTTTAAAAAATTAACTCAATTTAGAAGACTTGAAAATGTATAATAATTTATACGAAACATGTCTTAATAATAAATAACAAAGAAGTACGTTATTAGAAAAATAATATTTATATTCAAACTGTCAACATTATCTTTACCTGTTTGCAAGAAATGCGCATGCACCTAGCATTAACCGTGATTAAACTCAACTAATCGCCCAAAATCGGTCGATTAGTTTGAAGGCTGTTTAACCTTGATTAAACTGCTTTAACCATGATTAAATAAATGGTGGAACGCTCTTTTTTATTTAACCATGATTAACTCCAACTAACCGTGATTAAAGTATTTAACCAGAGTTGGTGGAATCGGCCCTAAAGCGTATAGATGTAGATTTGTAGACTACCGAATTTTTCGACTCCGCTCCTTCTTTCGCAATATCGAGTTGGATTTACGAAAGATCATATTTTAGCTTCATAAAAAATTGAATTTTAAAAAGTTTAAATTGAGGAAGAGTGATGCCATTTATGATTATAAGAGGTGACTAGAGGGGCAATAAAAATTATTGATAAATATGCAATCTTATCTCCGTAATCAGAAATTAGTTAATATAATTTTTCTAGAAATACAAAATATAAACACAAAAATAAATGAACATACAGTATAGCAGGTAAATTTTGATAAATAAGTCAAGTTCTATTGTATGATACAATTTTTAATACAAAAGTAAATGTGTTATCTAACTACACTTCAAATGAAGATACCTAGGTTTTGTAGTTAACTGTTTAGATTTATCTCTACTACAATCTGCCTTATCTATTATGTACCAATACAATAATTTTACATAACATAATAAAAACTAGTAACTTTAAGTTGTAGTTAGCATCTTATTATTGGGAAATCATAATTTTCAGAAACCAAGAGTTTATATTTCGACATTTTGTAATGTAGTTAAACTGCGCAAACAGGTTCTAAGATTATATTTCAGTTAGTCATAATAATAGAAATCATTCAGAATATAGATTTACTTTTTATAAAACTCAAATTCGTAGACCCAAACAGAAATTTTTGTTCAAAATGGATTCAAGGTTACTTTATCGACAGAAATAACAACTTCCCAAAAATCTAAAGTACCGGAATCTAATCTTATGATTGCATAATTTATTTTAAACAATTTTTTAGCTCTGTGTAACATCAAGACATTTGTCCACCCTGTATATAGCCCGATTGTGTATATTAAATTATCATGATTTTTCTTCATCGTTAGATTAAAAATAAAAATCTAGCCTCTGAGTCCTTAATAATCTGTAAACTCTTGGAAGCTAAATATATTGCATTTTAAGAAGGGTGCGCAGATATGAACAGCGGAGGAGCACTGCTTATTGCATATTTTATTATTAATTTTATTTAATATCAATTTCTTACCGGTCTGTTTCGGGTGTAATGAGGGTGCATGGGATTGTTAAAGATGTCTTCATTTCTATCATTTGGATTTGCAGCAAATTGATATGGTGTAACTATTGTATGTGGCACATGAGCAACTTGACCTCTACTATTTCTAGCTTTCCACCATTTACGACTGTCATCTAACACCTAAAATATAATTGATGAGATATGAATTAAAAGATTCCGTACTCAATAAATTACCTCAAGAAACTCTCCTCTAACTACAGTTAATTCTTTATCATTATTAGCTGTTCTGGGATAAGTTACTTGAACAACACTAGAACCATGCGCTTGTAGATTTTCTAACCAACTTTCTTGACTTCTTCCAAAACCCCTTTCATCTCCATTTCTTTCAATTGAATCAATTGAAATGTCACTTCGAGCACTGGGATCTCGTAGATTTGGAGGCTGATCGCGATCGTTGTTTGGAACAGGTTCAATTTTTTGTTCCCTGTCGTGATGCTGCTCACTGTTTCTATTATCATAAATAAATGCGTTGTCTTGGTTTGGATCATAATCATTATAATCGCTACTGTAATGTGTTTCATTATGGGATTCTCTATATTGTTTACTTTGGGGTTCTAATTCATCGATTACTGGATAATCTGGTGACCACCCATCCATAAATTCGGGATGATACGGAGGCACATGGCCTTTCCAAGCATCTCTAACAAAAAAAGCAATGTGATAAAAATATTATAAGATGAATAATTTTCCTACCTTGGTAAGAGCCACGCATCTCCAAGAGAATGCCAAAGTTCAGTTTCTTTACTTGTAACGCAATTCATTAACAAATTAATTGCTTCTCTTGTTAATAACGGTGATATTACTTTGTGTGGTAAAGGTGAATCAAAGTAAGTTTCATGTGATGCTTCGACTATTAACGCAAGCGGAGTAAATAAAAAGTGTACTAATTCTGGAGCATTGGGATCGTGAATATGAGCTTTCAGTTTTGCTAATAAATTAAATGATAACTTAAATTTTTGAAATATATCGAAAAATTCCTTTTCTGGTGGTGGCTTGGTTCTCATTGTTAGCATTCCGTCACCCATATCTCTTTTTTTACTTTTACGACTTCTACGTCGTCTCTCTAACTCTCTCAGTGCAGCAGCCGCGTGTTGCAAACGTGCAATAAATTTTTCTATGTCATCAAAGCAATGATTTAAAATCGTCACATCCCGTTCATATTTTTCACTTGTTGTTGAACTCGTATCATCATTATTGGCCGTATGCTCGGAATCAGATTCACGATAAGCATCCCTTGAAGGATTTAAAATATGCTGCGTTGGTGGTTTATGAGATGGTGGTGGAATACTACTTTTTCGACTCCTTGTCAACGTTTTTCCCATTCTTAACTGCTTTAAATCTTCTACTAGATCTTGAGCGGATATACTTTGGCACTAAAAAATTACATTACAAATTGGTTGTTTACAAAAACTTACTAACACAGTTTTGTGTTGGTTATTATGGAATATATTTTGAATTTAATTAAAATTTAGCATCAACGTGTCAAGATTTATTATCATTCTTAAGGCATTTAAGTAGAAAATTGCTTATGTGTTTTCTGCAAGCTTTACCTAGTTTTCCCTATTGAAAATTTAATTACCATTTTAATTTGATTTTTAGAACAATAATTAAACGTGATTAATTAAAAAAATATTATGTTTTTAACGATGTTGTTTGACAGTCATAAATGGATTTTCTGTAATTACCTGAAATATGTGCATTTCAGGTGGATATGATGGATTGGAATTTGAGACAATGAAAACCAATATATTATTATACATTTCCATTGGGTCGTGACTTGTAAAAGCAGTTGGTTCTTGAATTGAGTTAGCCGGAAATCGTTCCATAACAGTCTAGAAAGAAAGCTAACGTTATTTTAATATGCAAATTGATTTCAATTTTGTTACCCCAGTTTCGTAGTCCATAACCAAAACCCAAGATCTATCCAGGCACAATTGCATTTTTTGGGACCAGATACCATTTGTTTTCTCCAATTGGAGAAGTCTTCTCATTCCGTCAGCAGGATATACGATCCCGGTGTCTTTCGAAACCGTGAACGTAGCCAAATGTTCCATAAGATAGGTAGGTTTGTCTCCATTTTCATTGCCAGGATCATCTCTATCTCTGCCCATATCCCGATCATCGGGATAATAGCCATTGGAATGGTAAGCCATTTTTTATTATTCACTCTAAAATGAGTATATTAGTTGAGCAACCACTGATTCACAAAATTACAACGTTATTATTATCAGAAAAATGATTTACACATTTACAATACCAATTAAATGTGATTAGGAAATATATCGATAACTATACGATTGTAATCCTATTAATTAGATCAACGTGTTTAGTAATGACAAAGTTCTAAATTGAAGTATTGATTAGATAGGTGAATAAAAGTTGTTTTGATTAAAATATTATTTTTAAGAATTTACGTATTTACGTATAATTTTAAATAACCAAGAAGTTATTCCACTTTTGTTGCTAACGGACCGAAATGGTTTACAATAGAAAAATATAAAACCATAATACTTACTTTATCAAAGGGTATTATGTGCGAATCTTTTATTTTGATTTTACATCGCCACACCCTTTAAACCATACTGGAATGTTAAGAATGTTAACTATTTTCGTGTGTTTCACGTACTTTGCGTTTACGTATTACCATGGTTTAACAAGTTAAACATATTAATTATTATTTATAACTTCATTTTATAATATGTGTGCATATTAAGAGTAGTTGGTATTTATCAGGAAATTCTTCAAGAATAGGATAAATACAGGTATGTACTATATTATACAGAATATTTATTTGCAAAAATATTCATTCACGTTTAAAAAAACTTGTGACATAGTTAATGAGGCTTATATTTTACGGCGATCAACATAAATAACTATTAATTTTTATTTGTAATTGTCAGTGATCAATTTAATTTAGGAATTTATCAAGTAGGTACACATATTTTGAGGACGACTCGTCATGAGTTCCATACAATCTAAAAGCCACGGTGGCGACCATAATAATAACAATATATAAATGGTACGGTATTAATATAACAGTAAATAAAAGTTTTGCCTCAAAAAATGCGAAATCGGAAAGAATAAATCAAAAACTTACCCTTAAATGGAGAATAGCAGCATTTTAACACATATTTGCACTGATTAGCATTATAACAGTAGTACTAAATGTCGATATTTCTACGTTTTACTTACTATGTAATGATGATACACAGGTGAGATATTTTACCTGCCTACCAAACAGGTAACTTAAAATTGAGTTTGCGCATTGGTTACATATTTAAGCGGCAGTTCCATAAAAAGTCACTAAATTAATCCTACACCATATTAAATCAATTGCTTAAATTATTTTTTAATGAACCTTATTTCATAACTTGTAGGTATTGTACAATTATTATTAGAAATAATTAAACATTACTCATACCTAAAAATCTATTTAAATTTTATTAATTTAAAATTAAAATTAAAAGTTAATTTTGATTACACAACTATTTAAAATATTAATTACAATTAAACCTATTTATTTAATCAAGGTAGTATTAGAATTAAAAAAACACATTTTGTTCAACATGAAAATTTAATATAACTTCCTTCGTTTATTTTTAAATTTTTTTTCGATATTTTTGATATCCACTCACCTTAACCCTTATTTTATTCTTAATAACAATTATGTTCGGGGTTTTACCGTGTCAAATAACAATCTCGTTTACTTTTTTCAATTAATTTTTATCAATTACAAACAATTTGTATAGTTTTGTTTCGGATATATATTTCGTTTTATTCATTGTCAAATTCAAAATTACATATTTCTTTCTGTTCGCTGTGGAATGCAACCCAAGTTTCATTCTTTGGAAATTTAGCAATTTTTAAGCGCTTACAATTACCTTTTAGCATTCGATGGTAACTTTTAAAGGTGTGGGCCGGTGTTTTCGGAGGCCGTTACGATGGCCCTCAAATCGTATGATTTTTTTAACATTTAGACCGGATCTTTCAAATATAATATATCCTGTGGTCTGTAGTTAATGCTTTTTTTGTAAAATTTTATTTTTTAAATTAAGTATTATAAAAAGGAAAAAAATACCGTGTAGTTTTTCAAAAATTAGGTCAATTTTTTAAAATTGCTTGACCTTTACTTTCCTACCTCAATAGGTTATTCCAACATACCGAAAGGGTATACTCCCAAGATTTATATATAATTAATGCAGTAAAATAAGACTCCGATTAAATATTGTTTTAAATTTTCGGAAGAAACTAAAGATTGAGTAGCAACGTATATTGATATGTAGCGTAATGCAAATACCTGTTCTGGTAAGATCATGGAAAGCAAGCATGGTTTGCGGTGATGTGTTTCGCACTTGGATGGATGATGCCATGCAAACCTCTTTATAAACATCGCAAATCGCTGCGCCCCAGCGTAGTAGGGAATGGTTAAAAAAACCCTTCTTCGTGAAAGAGATCATGTTTAGGAGTGGAAACTGAAAATGGTGATAAAACTCCAATTTATAGTTTTCTAGCTTTGAGCTGTAACATCTACTTTTCGTTATTCTCATTTTTGAATTTTGATGTTTTTTTGCAGTAGCACAACTAGATGACTAGACACCCTTTAATATACCATGTTTAAATAGTCAGTGCGAAAGATTATTTTACTGAAAATAAACCAGCATCAGTAAAAACAGAGTTAAAGCTTTTGGAAACTCTTAATTAATAATTATAAGTATGTCAATTAAATTTTTTAATTTTTGAACAGCAGGGGAAAAAGCCAAAATTTTTTTTGGTTTTTCATAGCCTAACTGTCTTAAATTGATAATTAAGATTTATGTTTAATTATACTTTTTTCCACAAATAGATTTCGTAGACGCAAGAAACAGTGATTCAAGTAAGTTATTTTTGTGTGCAAATGTTCGGTTTTCTGATACATTATTAATTTGTTAATACAACTGTAATAATACTAATTGTAAATTGATTTTGAAGAAAATTTTAGGTCATAAGTGAAATTCCTGTGGAGGGCTACAGCGTCGAAACTTTCACACGCGGCTCCCTGCTATCATAATTAGGAGTTCCCATTTAAAAACTGTCATAAAACTTAAAATCAATAAACCATACATTGAAAGAATTTAGAATGTGTATTTATTATAACACAGAAATATTTACAGTTTACGGGTTTTATTTAATTAAATAGCATCATGATTAAAATGCAAACATGTTATGTTATGTTATGTTATTATTAATCGGTGAATTATCTAATTTTGTTTCGGATTTAGGTTTAATCTTAGTTATTTAGTTTAATTTATTGATTATTTTAGTTTAACCTTAATAATTAATAAAGAAATTTTTCAATAAAAATAAAAATTTTGTGAATTTAATTTTTTGTTTATTATCTCATTTTCTGTAAAATGGATTGGTTTCTCAAAAATTTTTACTAGACAAAAGCTGTAGTCTGTTAAATTTCCTATCCGAAATGGGGCGTAAGATTTTTGTAAAATGTTTCGCTAAAAGCTTGAATTTTTAAACATTTTTTTATTTACTTTAATTCATAATTTGAAAGCCGTTGATTTTAGACAATAAAAGGTTTAACTCTAGTTTGTAGACTATTTCACACTCTTTAAAAAAGCATTAAATGATTTTTACTGAAAAATCAATATTTTCATGGCCATCTGAAGGTGGAAATTAAAAAATTTTGTGAAAACCAATACTTATTTCTTTTTTAAATTTAAAAAAATGTAATGTGCCTAATGCCCGTTTGCACCAACTACCCTTAAACGTTAAACTTACCTTTCATTGCAACACTGATTGCGCTCATTGGGCGGAATAAGATTTAAGTGAAGCTTAAGTTTTAAGAATAATTGGTGCAAACTGAGCTAAGAGACTAATAAACAAATCAAAAATTTACAGGTGTATATTATATACAGGGTGTCCCCAGATACACTTTCTATAACTTAGGTGGTGATAGAGGACACTTTTCTAAAAAACATTTTTAACAAAATTTTTTTTTCTAAATTCAAGCCCTCGAGAGTTAAGCCTCTTTAAAGCATTTTTTTTTAATTTCCACCTTCACGTGGCCATAGCACAGAAAATATTAATTTTTTAGTAAAAATGGATTAGTGTTTTTTTAAAGAACGTGAAGTAATTTACAAACTAGATTCAAAATTTTTTTGTCTAAAATCAACGGTTTTCGAGTTATGAATTAAAAGTAAGTGAAAAAATGTTGAAAAATTGGAACTGTTTTTTATTTTGTTTTTTTTTCAAAACCCTATTGCCCGGTTTCAGCAACGTTAACTTTAACCTGTGTTGGTTAACACATGTTAAATTTAATCACTTGTTAAATTTTGAATGGGTTGCAGCACGTTTTGTAATCTATAATTAGTTAATCTCAGATTATGTGTAATATGGTTATGGTGGTACTCTCTTGTACACAGCAGCGATAAAAATTATTTTAGGCTGTGATTAGGAGATTTTTAATATTCTGGAATATATTATAAACTTAAAGTGACATTTATAGGAAAGTCTTTGAATTGTCAAAATTAGAGTCCACCAATCAAAAATATCGCATTCTGTATCTTTATATAGATTTCTATATTCGCTTTATCTTCGTAAATTTGTTGCGTGTCTTGCATTTTTTATAATAATAATAATAATATTAATATACGCTTATTTAAAAAATACACATGATATTAATTGGATGATATCTAACAAATTTAGATTTTAAATCGCCCCTACATAACAACAAAAGCAGGACAAAAAGTAGACCCAAAAATTAAAAATTAAATATAGGTTACATTGGTAAACGCAGTGTATCATTTAAATTGCGACGGAAGGACTGAAAGTCCACAAAAATCCCCCGATCTTCTTCAACAAACCTGGGCGCCATATATTATACGCAAAGCACTGACCGAACTTTGCTTTGAAATGAGAGGGCATATCGAACAAATTTGCTGAAATTTGGCAAAAACTCGAAAAAACAAGGAAAAGCGTTGGTCTACCTTCAAAATATTTCGAATTGGATAAAAAGAGTGACGTGATCGTCCCTACGTATGTCGAAAGAAAGCCTCAAACACGAATTCTGCACAAGCTGGAGCTTGCGTCTATATTCTTTCGTGAGAAAACCGTATTATAGTGCGGCACAATATTCAGTATTTGATGAATTTGTACTACTGACAATCAGAAGGTAATATTGTTTTAAACTGATGAAATGATCTTAACTTATAATAACAAACTTTAAACTGACAAAAATTATGATCACTGTGCAAGACAAGCCCCAAACTCCGAAATATAGGGCATTTTGGCCAAAAGATGATCATGCAAAAGGAGTCAAAGGTAAAGCAAGTACCAATAAGCCGACAATCTGACATGAGTCGCAACAGATGAATCGCAGTGCTACGATAGGACATAAAACTAGCAGGCGAAAAAATCTTGTCGACTGTCAAGTACTTACATAAAGCATCTTCTGTAAGGGCATTTTGCTATTTTTGCGAATGGCGACAAAATACTAAATGGACGGAGATGAGAAGATTCAGTAGCTTGTAGAACCTTGGAAAGAGGTCTCATGTGAGATGTTCTAGACAAATGGCAGTTCCCGGTACTAAAAGATGGTTCAACAAATTACAAATCACCTCACTGCATACAAGAAGCATAAGTTTTAACATACGAAGATTAATACCATTTGGACCTACAGTTTCACTCTTAGAAAGTGGCTGCACTCCAGGTAAAAGAGAACCTTCCAACCCCAAATCCAGTCCAGTGGAACCACCAGGAACAGAGCCAAGACAGTAGGCATTAGTAAAATTCGGGTTTTCACATAATTGCACCGATATTTGGCTAGTTTATGTAGTTTGCCTTCTCCCTCTTTTCGGCTGTTTGTTCAATAATTCCTGAAATATTCAGCCCATCTCTCTGTTACATCATTTTTTAACCATAGAAGTATTTTAAAATCTCACCCAGTTTTCAGAACTAAAATATTTTTAAGTTATTATAAATGAAATGCAGCGTAAGTATAATTAACATTTTATTGTCCTGTTTAAAAGTTCATTATTTAAATTTGAAAAGACAATTATGTGAAGTTGTAAATATTGGTATTGTATGGTTTTCCCCTCAACAAAGTTCTAATGGCAGCAATGAGAGGTGGAAACCAAGCTTTTTGCCAATATGGCCGCTGGAAAGAAAACTTAAAATGTTTACCTCCTAAGTTTAATTGCGATTTTGTTTGTTTTAAAAGTCTTATTTGAGAATAAATTTAATTATATTTGGAGTAAGTTGTTATCATTACGATTTTGCAAAATTGTTTCCATTTTGGACAGAATTGAAATTGAATGGGTGTGGTAAAATTTGGATGTCTAGAGAAATAAAATTGAAGATTTGAAAAAAAGTTAATTTGGACAATTGGAGTTACTTAATTAATTAAAGGAAAAAGTTTGTAATAATGAAATAAAATTGAAGGCGTCGTGAAGCTAAAATAGATAGGAAGGCAGATGGTGTAGTTACCAGTTTTATTTATCTTTCCCATTTTGTACTCAAAGATTTTATTAAAAAGTTTAAGTTGGTTTTAAATTTGAATTTTATTTTATTAGCAGAGAAACTATAAAATATTGTATTTTTCTGGAAAAAACCATTTAAAAATTTGGAACCCTTAAAAAAATATCACAATATATTATATATAATGTATTTTATTTGTGATAACTTAAAAACATTTATTTATAAATGTTATAAATTAAAAACGCTCAATAGTTACACTAAACTAAGCCACGTATCCTTCGATTACACCTTTTTTCTTCTCTTATAGAATTTTCCACTTTGTATTGCAAAATGTTGTTTTTGCCTGAAAATTTTGTATTGTATTTTTTCTCAATTTTTTTTCCTTCATGTAATTACTTTCTATATCTTTTTATTTGTTTCTCATACTTATGTTTATCTTTGTTGGTTTTTTGTTATCATTTTTTTTATTATCATTTTATGACAAGTATTATATACTAATACACAAAAGATACCACTTTCTAAGTAATTCATCATTTTAAATTGCACAACAGCATTTTTCGTGTAACTATGGTCTAATTATATACACACAGTAGCGCTACAACCCCACTTCATTTTTATGAAGAATTTTCAAGGCAGATTATCTCGGTGGTTTGGACCTGCTGAGGTCCAAATAGTCATATTTAATAAATAATTAAAAATCATCTGGACTCGAATAATTAACACGTGTTGATATATTTTTATCCAGTGTATAGTAATAAAAAGTATTTTCTAGTAAAAACATAACATTTTTATAAAGCAGGTTTCCAACTTTCATCCGTTAATACAAGATATAATATATCTGAAATACAAGATATATTCTTCATAAAGTGATGGTAATAATAAAGTAAGATAAGCTCTCGATAATACATTCCTCGAGTTCCTGGTCACACTGATAAAAATAAAGTTCTATTTCAAAACTTCTTTATTTTTGAAATTTTTAATTTGGTTCAGAATATATTTCGTTTTGAAATAAAATTTTGGAAATTTAAATATTCGGAATTTTCTAGTAATATTTTATTGCATTTTAATTCGAAAACTAATATTATACTAACTGGAAATATTAATTATTCCAATGTAATGAAGATATTTCTTAAGGTAAAATGTCAGGATTTTATTCAAAACTAAAACTTTTTGAATATAAACAATACTACAATAAATAAACAAAGGTTTCAAACAAACTGTGAAACTCAGGATTAAAGTATTAACCTTTAATTAGGTAGGTTGCATTTTGTAACGTAAGTAGGTAGGTGGGGTGCTCACAACACTCCAACAAAAACTTACATTTACAGTAACAATTTACACTCATTTTTTATATTGTAGGTAAATTTACATAATTTTGGATATTATTATGTAGATAAAAGTAAATATAATAAAATTTGAGACTTTTAAATAGCAGTTTTTACGAGTTTTAATATTATGTATTAGTATATTTTTATAATTTAATTAGTGTTGGATTTTTAAAATAAGAAATATTAAAACTTTAAACAAGTGTGCGTTTTAGTGAATTAAATAAGAGTGCATTGTTAAGTAACATTTTTTATGGACTAAATCTTAAACAACAATTACCTTTAATTCAACAACATAACAACAATCAACTTTAATTCATCAACAACATTTTTTATGGCATCAAAGGTAGTTTTTTTTTTCGTGAACATTAAATTAAAGGTGACCCAACCAAATTTCGCTCATTAAATAGATAAAAATTAATTTTTAAGTCTTATAGTTTCCAAATAGTTTAAGATTATAATTTTTTAATTACGTTGATTATTAATTTGAATTTAATTGTAAAAACATTTTTTATTCATTTAATTAAATTATATTTTTATTAAACAATTTTAAATGACTATTATTTACTTCAGCGTTGTGATTCCATAAGTTTCGTAAAATCCACGACCAGAGGTAAGAATATTTACATCTCATGCTCTCCAATAAATTACCTCGGAGCAATTTGTTAATAAAATGGCAACACACTCTTCGTAACAACCTTAAAGAAATTAATACGTGGGGTGTTGTGGCCACCCCGCATACCTAATTAAAGGTTAATATTTTTGAAATAAACTACTGAATTTTTGAAATAAAACTACAAATTTCTTGAAAAAAAAATTGCAAAATTTTGTTTTAGCTATTATAATAGGTTCTTAAAGAAAATGGTTTTGAAAGATAATTTTGTGTTCTTTGCCTATATGGAATGCATAAAAACTATTGGATCAAAATTTTGCTCTTTAACACTTGTCTTTATCAGTCCAGGAACATCAAATTTCTTCCAAAATTGTGGTTTACAATTCACCATAGTTTATCCAAATGAGTAAAGTTTTTCTTACTGTTTGACAAAAGTTTTCTAGTTCAACTCTTTTCAGCACGAAGCCTAAGACCGATTTGATGCAAAATTCGACTTTAAGACGTTTTGTGCAAGATTTAACAAAATCTTAACTATACAAATAAAATTGTCAATTGAAAATAAATTTTAAATTTATGCTAACCCCAATTTATGAAAGCAGATCATGCCAGTATAATATATTATACAAACCTGATCCGTACATACAGTAGAAACCATACAAACACTTATAAGCTGTTTAGATTTACCAATAAATTGTTTAATATTGCGTATTAAATTTTTTTTTATACAAAAATTATTCAAAGTTGAAATTTTATAAATAAAAAGCTTGAACGTTTTGGCTTTCAATATTAAAACTTTCCATAAAATTTTTTTTTGTTAATTCTTAGTTCCTATGAAATATTATTTGTAATTAACACTCACGTTTAGTTATAACATCGAATAGAACAATAAATTAAAATGCAAATTATGAATCAATTTTTATTGATATGATATTGATTACTCTTTACAAACGTATATCGATAAAAGCGCTATATATAAAAAATATAGTACGAAAGTTTTTTTAATTTAAGAACTTCTTTCGAATTAGTTATTATATACAAGGGTTAACAAAAAAAATTTACATAACTTGTAAACTTGTATAATATGTTATTGGATATTAAGAGTTACAGGAATTAAAATACAAATGAACTTAATTTTAAATAATTTTATAAAAATTATTATCACTATCTATGTAAATTGCATTTTAGAGCAAGTGCTTTTCAATTATTTCATTATTTTATAATATCTCTTTTATCTACTGAATATCACAATAATAGGTAGTGACCCGAAAGAGCTCTTTAACGTAAAAATTCGTTTTCATGTTTTTAATATAATATTTACTACGAAGTTAATGGGCTCTCACAAATTTTGAAAATTATAAAAAAATGAATTTTGTTTTTATTTTAAAATTTGTACTATTGGACGATATTTCAAAGTTATCATATGAAGTTGAGACAAGATTTCTTTGTTTTTAGTTTTAATTCAAATTCTCTCTTTAAAATCTACAAGTCTTTAAATATGTACAAGTTAATTAAATAATTGGAAAGAACATACACTAAAATGCAATTAAACCATCAAACAAACTTATCTAGCAGAGTTCGATTGTACAGATATATTATGGAGAACTGGCAGAAAAAAAATTCTTCCCTCCCCCCGATCATTTTTGTAGTTTAAAGTAATATTTTAGAAATGTTTGTTCTTCCACATTGTGTGAAATTTGGCGAATAGAAGAAATATTATAAGTTAATTATTAAATAATTATTTCGTACGAACTTCGCACCAGGTAAGTTTGTTTGATCCTTTAATTATTTGACAAATTTCATTAGTAACTTATAGTAACCAATATGAAACAAACGAATAGGTATTAAATAAAATTAATATTATCTGATTGTGAAAAATATTATCTAAAATTCTTAACTAAAGTATCAAAAACAAATTTTCAGTAAAATTTTGAATTGCAAAATTAAAAATTAAAAAAAAAGTTAGCGATATTTACAAATACGTATAACGAACTTTTCCTTAAGGCCTACTTCGTTTATTTAACTTATTATTTTACTACAATAAAAAATGTATTTCGCTATTTACGTATTATACCTACCTATTTTTTCAAATTGTATAGTACTCAAAATATACAAATTTTATTGTACATCTTGGTCAAGAACTACACAACTTTAACAAATTTAATCAACTAAATTTTAAATATTTTCTGGTATTAATGTACACGTTTTCAATACCTTCATAAATATGTATGTAGATATTTTAATGTTTTTATGTTAGTACGGGGGTAGTTTTTTATGTTATCTGCCTATAGCAATGAAAGCAGTATACTATCGCGATATTCATCTCCAAGTTTGGTTTCAATCGTTTACATTTTGTCAATTTTACAATCCATCTTACAGTCTCCTGTGACTATTGTTATTTTTCACAACTCAAAAAATACTTAAGAGGGCGTCTCTTTGTATCGAATAACGACTTTAAAAATGCCGTGGAGTTGTATTTTACAGGTTTACCAAAAAAGTTTTTTGCAAAGGCATAATAGGTTATTAGAAAATCATTGGAATAAGAGTGTTTGTGTTAATGATTCTTACGTTAAAAAATAAAGTTTTGTTTGTCCTCTGGCTCCTTATCATCATAGCTAGGTAGAAATCATAACTCCCCTCGTATGTATAATTTTTTATACTAATAGCTCATTTATATACGTAAAACGTAATTATTAAATTTTGTTCCAATAACATTAAAAAAATCATAATTATAAGATTTATCTACAATATTGGATAATTTTTATTGCCTGAGTTGTAATACTTGTGTTATTAAATAACATTAAAACTTCTTCCTATAAGAGCTATTTATATCACAAGTTGCGAAATGTATTTTTACGCACGCAGCGTGAAATATGCCAAATGTGTAAAAGAAAACTTTCGCATCGAGATTAACAAAGATTTTTTCTACAAACGTAAAGGTTATTAATATTCATAGTTCCAAAATTACTTTAAAAACTAGAAATTTTTTTAAAAATAACAATAAAAGTTGCAAGGCAGACAGGCGCAGGCGTCAGGTAACTCTCTGCATACCTGCCGGCTACGTAGACTAACCGGTTTTAATTACCTAGTTTTGTCATAATTATCTATAGGAGCAATAAGCTAATGTAATTATTATTATATATATTACATTATATATTTCGTGCAAATTGACACTCTCTACTTCTGCTTAATCTATAAATCTTCCGTTATGTGGCCCAAATAAAGATTACACTCTTGTCGCATTCTTTGAAGCTGCATGTTGCAATACAAGAAAAGAAAGTTTTTAATTTTATTAATTTTTATTTTCTGTATTTTCGCTATTTTGTGTAGTTCATTCAAGTTTAATGATCATATTATTTGTTTTAAAGAATTCGTTTATGATCAAGTGCCTTAAATTATTGTTTATGATAAATTATAAACTCTCTTCTGCAATGTCACTTTCTGAGACTTAAAACAAATATTTGGAATACTAAACTTTAATTAACTGAACGAAGTAATAAAATGCAATCAAAATATAAAATAAAGTTAGAAACCGTCTTTTGCATGCTTGCAAACAATTACTTTTAGGCACGAGTGCGTAAAAGAAGTTCATTTCGAAACTAAAATGACATTCAAAAAGTAACTTTTTCACAACGTTTGTAGGAAAAACCACTTAACAAAAAATATAAAGTTACCAACTTACTTATATGTTCTTTGGTAGGTACGTTAGCCATTAATAACAATTTATCGACAATACAAAAATATATAAATTGGCAACAATAATTGACAATAAAAAATCTATTAACAAATAATTATAACTTATCTAAATAACGGATTAATAGTAATCCATAGTATAATAATAATGGAATAATGGATAAATAGATTTAAAAAAATCTAAATATATTAAAAAATATCACATTTGTAAATCATAATTAACAATAATGGTAATATTTTGTTGTTGTTAATTTTATTAATTTTATCTTTTATTTAATAAATAAATTTAATACTTTTAGTTTTAATAAATAGGAAATGAAAAAATCTAAACAGTTATCATTATTGTAAAATAAGCTACAATTTATATTACTGAAAAAACTTAAGACATACCAACACAAAAATGTATTACCATATTAGTGTATTTAAAATTCTGCAGATTCTTCGCGAAAAGTGTACGTTAACCAATAGATAACGTTGAACAGTACAAAAACTAATGGAAATGTAATCCTGGAAATAACATCTATACGTTTTGATCTTGTAGGAAATTTTGACAACCAAGAGCGGCAACAATTTCGTCGCGAAGATGGCATGTGAACCTTACAATGCCGAACTTTTTCTAAATTGATTGGATCATCTGGATGACGCACCAGTGGCTTCTGAAAGTTATACTGTTTATTTATATAATTAGTTTAATTTTTTTCTTACATAAATATTTTTATTAATATATATTTTAAAACATTTAAAGACGTAGAAAAGCAGTATAGGCAATAACAAATAAAAATCTTGCTAAACGTAACGCAAGACAAAAAAAAGGATAAAATTGTAAATTTGCAAGGGATTAGACAAAAAAATGGACGATTAAAGTGTAATTCGATTGGTTTTTATATTTTTAGGTTTGAAATAAGTAGCTTAAGCAGAGTTTTCTTCTACTTTTGTAAAAAAAAATGTTGACCAATGAACGCGTAGTTATAGAGAGACAATTTTAATGTTTAAAACCTAACTTTTTAGAAATTAAATTCCGAAAAAATACACGATTAGTTGCACTTCAATTAATGTGCACTTTGATTTGCTGCCATAAAATTATTAGAAACAAAAGTTTACAAATCAAAGTAATATACTATATTGAAATAGTATAGTATTAAAATGTACTTTCCTTGCTCTAATACAGGGTTTACCAATAAGATGTTTGTTTTTCAATAGGGGCATATTCGGATATTTTGACAGTTCTGGCATTTAGTTTTTTTATCTTTTGTACAGCAGAAGCTTTGCCATTTGTGAAAATGTTTTCAATTTTAATTGAAAATTGTATTAAAATCATTTAAGCTTATTACGAAAATAGTCGATGTGTGAAAACCACATTTTGTGTAAAATTCGCGATATTTTTGGTCGTCATGATCGGTCTTCTGAAACCGCTATCGAGAATTTGGTGGATAAATTTAAGGTTACTGGTTTGGTATATAACATACCAACAACAGTACATACTCGTTTGGGTCGTTCAGCGGAAAATATCGCTGCTGTAAGTGAAAGTGTCGAAGAGCAACCAAATTTGTCAATTCCACGACGTTCTCAACATTTGGGGACACGTTGAAAAATTATTTTTGACCTATTATCGATGATATGGATGTAAGTGATATGTGGTTTTAACAGGATGGCGCCACATGTCACACGGCCAGAGAAATAATGGCTTTATTGCAAACCAAATTTCTAGATCGAATAATTTCGCGTAATTCTGCAATAAATTTCACCTCGGATCGTGCGATTTTACACCGTTTGACTATTTCTTGTGGGTCTATGTGAAAGATCAAGTCTATGCGGATAATCCACAAACCATTGGGGGCTTAAAAGTCAACATCAAACGTGTCATTGGTGAGATAGAGCCTCAATTATGCCAAAATGTGATTGAAAATTTTGACAAAAGAATCGATGTCTGTAAGCGTGGTCGTGGTGAACATTTGAAGGATATTATTTTTCATTCATAAATGGCAGACCTTCTACTTTACATATCAATAAAAATCCATAGCATTTTCATCCGAAGTATGTGTTTCCTTTAAAATTTAAAAACAAACATCGTATTGGTAAACCCTTTATTTAATTCAAACATTTTTTTTAAATTAATTATTTACTTCACTTATATTCTTGCATAGTTTTGTCGGTGAAATAAATATGCATGAGACTCCTACTACGATAGTTAAAGATAAAATTTTGTATTTATATGAATAAATTATTAATTAGATGAATTGTAAATCTTAATCCCATATTGCACCGGATTGTGCCCGATGTTTGCCACCAAATAAGCAATCTCTATAAAATCTAAAATTAATAATAAAACAAATATATACTCACAATAACGTTGCACATATCGGGCACAATCCGTCACAATATTCATTTTTTCAATTATCAAAACACGTTTTGTACAATATTATTACTGGATTTATGGTGGATTTATATAAATATTTTCATTATATTCTCGTGTTCCAAAAATTTTTTTTTTAATTTTGAATTTTAAAATTTATTTTGTTGACCGAATTTTTGTTTTAATTGTTTTTAAATGTAAATTTATTTTTTATCTAAATATTTAAATAATTGTTAGCCAATTATTTCATGTTATTGAATTGGTAGAATTCAATAATAATAACTTTGCTTTTGGCCGTCTGCGTAGATCGAAGTGGTCGTGTTTTACGGAAGGTCCCGTAAAACTTAAATTTTGAGTCAGTAGTTGAGAGTATTAATTGAATTATTTTGTGAATAAAAGTTTATTGGTAGCGTGAGTTTATTATTGAATTTGCAAGTTATGTCCAGTTTTGGGATGCTTCTAAAGAAATTTGGAAGCAGTAAAAAATTAGTTTATTTTATTTAAACATGTAGAAACCAACGAAAATGGGAAATTACTAATAGATCTAGCGATGGGACGAAATATGATAATAAAGGCCACCCACTTCGAACACAAAAGGATACACAAAGGTACATGGATGACCCCAAGTGGAAACGCGACAAACTAGATTGACCACATAATCGTAGAAAAGAGATATAAGAATTGTATACAAGACATAAGAAGTTATAGAGGGGCAGACATGAATACGGACCACTATTTGGTGAGAGCTAAAGTGAAACAGATAATACCAATTGAATCGAAAAAGAAAGCTGATAAACTCAATGCTTGACCAGGATTACTAATTCAGGATGAGAAGACAAAAATAAAATACGAGGAATGGATGACTGAAAACCTCAGATTGAAAAAACGAAAACTTGATATATTTAGAACAAGAAGCCAGAAACTTGCAGGAAATAATACTTCAGACGGTGAAAGAGATGGGAGAAGTAAAGCAAAGAAAAAAAAGAGTGGTACGATGAAGAATGCGAAAAAGAAATAAGCAAAAGAGAAGAATATAGGAAAGATATGATACAAAAACAAACAGCAGAACGCAAGGAAAGATACGAGAAACAACGACGAAAGTGCAAAAAGATGTGCAGAGAGAAAAAAAGGAAATACAAGATTGCAATGCTTGATGAAATAGAAGACAACTTTAAAATCAAAGATATCAGAAACTTTTATCGAGGGGTGAAAAGGGTTAAGAAGGGCTACCAACTAAACACAATGATCTGTAAAGATAGAGAGGGAAATTTAATAGGAGATAAAAGAGAGATCATGGAAAGATGGCCACAATATTTCGAAGAATTACTCAATAAGAGACAAGATGGGGCGACATACGACAACATTGAACATCAGAAAACAGAAACGTTGAAACACCAAGGATCCAGGAATCAAGTGATATTATTAGTAAACTAAAGAATAACAAGAGCGCGGAGGGTGATGGTATAACGGCCAAAATGATCAGACTAGGAGGTGAAGAACTACAAAAATATTACACAAACAAATTAATGGTACAAATATTTAAGGAAGAAAAATTGCCTGAAACGTGAAGCAAAGCCTTGATATGCCCGATACATAAAGAAGGTGGTAAGAAGGAATGTGCAAATTACAGAAGAATAGCTATACAAAATACTTGCAACGTGGATCAAAGGAAAAGTCGAAGAATACGCCGAAAGAATAATCGGAGAATATCAAAGCGGATTTAGAAAAGGACAATCAGTAAAAGACCAGGTGTTCATAATTAAACAGATACAGGAAAGAAGTCACAGATTACAACTACCCACACACCAAGCATTTATAGATTTCAAACAGGCGTACGACAGTATAAAGAGAGATAAGGTATATCAGACATTGGAAGAATTCAACATACATTCCAAATTGATCAGACTAATAAAGATGACACTAAGAACAACAGAGAATAAAGTAAGAGCGCAAATGATGACATCCAGAAAGTTCAAAGTGGAGAATGGTCTGAGACAAGGAGACAAGGCAAGCTCGTACTGGAGAAGATTATACAAGAAAGCAAAATAATCAGAAATGGAACGGTATTAGTAACTACCATCAATACCTGGCGTTCGCAGATGATGTGACAATGATAGCACGATCGAAACAAGAACTGCAACAATGTATTAAGAGAATGATAGCGGTGGCGAGAAGAATGGGCCTAGAGATTAACAAAGAGAAAGCAAAATACATGACATGGCAGGAGCAGACGTAAAAAGAGAATAGAAAATTACAGGTAGAAGCAGAAAACAGTAGAACGCTGAAGATCAATGAAGTTCAGACATCTGTATATCTAGGTACAATGATAACAAGGAAACCAGGTAGTAGCGAGGAAATAAGAGCTAGGACAGCTACAACAAGTAGAAGCATAGCAGCACTACAGGGTATATTACACTACAGGGAAAAAAGATTATGCCTAGAGCAGTGAAAATCAGGATATTCAAAATAATAGTGAGACCGGTAGTAATATACGCGAGTGATGTGTGGACATTAAAAAGATAAGACCAGACGATTTTGGGAGTCTGGGAGAGGAAGGTATTGAGAAAGATTTTTGGCGGTGTGAGAACCAAAGAGAGATGGAGAAGACGAACAAATGAAGAATTAAGTGAACTGTGTGGAGAATCCGACATAGTGGGGGTAGTGAGAGCACAAAGATTGAGATGGTTTGGACACTTGACAAGAATAAGAAAGAGAGAGTGACATCAAAAGTGTGGAAAAGCCAAATAGACGGACGAGGAAGAAGGTCAGAAGAAGGCCTTTTTAAAAAGAAAAAGCAAGAAATAGACAAGAATGGAAGAAGATTGTAAACGAAGCTATGAGACTTCAAGGCTTTTAGCGCTGTATTATATTGCTGTGATATTTTATAATTACCAAAACTCTCCGAATATAATTGTATCACAAACCAAAATTTTAAATTATTTTCATTTTCAATTATATTGAATTAACTTCAAATGTTAATAAAAATCTAATGGTAAATGGGAAAGTAAATCGACCAGATAACCTCAGGCACATGCGACACTATCAACTCCACTTGACGATACCTTTAATTTAATTTCCAAAATATTATAAATACTACCATAAAATCAATTATATCTCAAAATCATCCAATTTAGGCTTATCTTCTAAATCGCCAATCAATATTACTAATCAATCCAAAATAACTTCTAAAAAATAATACGGTTCGTTCAAAAGTTAGGACAATTTTAATTTCCAAAATAACTAAAATTACTCACGCAGAATTAATCAATCTATATATATAAAAATGGATGTATGTATGTAGGTATGTATGTATGTTCCTTATAGACTCTTAGACCGCTTGACCAATCTTTATGAAATTTGGTGTATAAGCTAATTACGATGCTGCGAAGAAGATAGGCTACTTTAGAACGGCTTTCAACAAACTTTAATAAAATATGTGGCAAATAGTGCCTATTCATCGGATCAACAGATCGACGGATCAACGGATAATTGGATTAATTTCCCTATATAGGACATTACCCTTTCAGTACAAATGTAAAAGTTTCTGTAAATATTAGATAAAATAGCTTGTGTGTATGTTTGTTCGCTATACACTTCTAGACCCTTCGACCGATTTCAACCAAATTTGGAACACATACTCAGTAGGACTTGAAAATTGTTTTAGTGCAAGAAAATGTTAAAAAAGTTGAAGGGAAATTGACCGATTAACGAGATTCCCGTAATTCCCCCCCCCAAAAAAAGGTGCATTTCGCCAGCCTACCCCCAAATTTCGAATTTTGGATCCAAAATAGTCTAAATCGTTTGTACCTTCATTATTTTTGTTTGTACCTATTTTGTTTTTCAGACAAATATTTTTGTTTTATTTCAATTTAAAATCCGGGGGGGGGGGGGCTAAGAACAGAATGTCATTATTAGAAAATTTGAAATATTTCAAAATCAAAACTAATACAAACGGAAATAAGGAAGGTACAAACGATTTAGACTATTTTGGATCAAAAATTCAAAATGAGGGGGTGGTTGGGGAAATGCCCATTTTAGATATTTCAAAATATATGAAAAACAAAATAGGTACAAACGAAAATAAGGAAGGTACAAACGATTTAGACTATTCTAGATTCAAAATTCGAAATGGGGGGGGGGGGAGGCTGGCGAAATGCCCATTTTAGATATTATGATATTTCGAAATATATGAAAAACAAAATAGGTACAAGCGAAAATAAGGAAGGTACAAACGAGGTACAAACGATTTAGACTATTTTGGATCCAAAATTCGAAATGGGGGGGGGCTGGCGAAATGCACCTAAAAAGGTATTTTGAGCTTCACAAATAAAACAGCAGCGGAAAGCAAGACTGGAAATCATTGAAGTACTCACACTAAAGCAAAGCATTATATTTATAATGAGACCCCGGGCGAAGCCGGGTATACAGCTAGAATAGAAACATCGCATGAAGTTACCAACATGGAATATTTATATGACCACGTAATTCGCATTTCCCAAAAGTTACTATTATTGACTATTACTGACTATTCTATGGTCAACCAAATTTGATCGAGGCAACAATCATCAGTGGCAAATTCAAAGGGGAAGATGTGTTGATTCCCCGCATACCGATGATTACCAACGATTTACCATTCCAGTTCAAGCGGCTTCAATTCCCCTTGCGTCTTGCCTTTGCGATTACAATCAACAAAGCACAAGGGCAATCATTAACTATTGCGGGCTTGAATTTGGAGAATTCGTGTTTTTCACACGGCCAATTGTATGTTGCTTGCTCCCGAGTTGGCACACCAAAAAATTTGTACATTTATTCACCGAATGGAACTACCAAAAATATTGTGTATCCTTTAGCATTACGATAAAATAATAATAGACAACGTCCGTTGGGTCAGCTATGATAAATATATCTACAGAGTGTACCTAAATATTGTTACTTTGGTTTAAATAAATATATAAATTTTATCATCCATTCTACCCGTTTTAATTCTTTTTCAGAATGTTGCTGCACGAAGTCCAAGAGCCTACATCAAAATACTTCAGGCATAAACAAAGCGTTTTATTTTTAATAACACCCCGAGTGAAGCCGGGTATCCATAACTATATATAGATAGACAAAAAAAAAACCAAAATTACTGTTTTGTTGTGTGTACGCATTGCTGAAGTCCGTTCGTATGAAACAAACGAGTAACGGAAAGCAAGATTGGAAAACGTTCGAGTACGTAGACTAATGCAAAGTATTTTATTTTTAAAGAGACCCCGGGCGAAGCCGGGTATCCAGCTATAATTTATATGGCAGAACGTTCGCCGAGTCACTTGGTATATTAATTCTGAGGCGGTACGATGTTCTAGAATTTTACAAATAATTTATATGGTTCAAGTTCTGAGGTGATACGAAGTTCGCCGGGTCAGCTAGTTTATTCTCTAAAATACCAAATTGAAATCATAATATCAAACAATTTTCAGGACACAAATTTCTACTTTCCGCTTCCCGCGGCCATTTTGGCAAAAAGCCTGGTTTTCGCCGTTTACTCTTACCACCTTAACTAGTTGGCGGGAAAACCAGAAAATGCAAATTTAATTTACAATTTTCAAAATAATAAAATTTTTACAAAAGCATACAAAATTTTTCAAATAAAATATCAAAATTTTCAATGAAGGATTTTGGAACATGACAATATATAATA
The DNA here is from genome assembly GCA_947369205.1 of Cantharis rufa. Lineage (NCBI taxonomy): Eukaryota > Metazoa > Arthropoda > Insecta > Coleoptera > Cantharidae > Cantharis > Cantharis rufa. The sequence continues at coordinate 12,548,947 of OX376309.1, read as the reverse complement.
AATTAGTATGATTGGATGATGGTAGTTTGGATGCGATTAAACAATTGGAGATTTTTGATTGTTAAAGATTAGATTTGAATGGAATTTGAAATATTATAATAATTGGATTTTAAAGCGAAAGCAAATAAAAACAATAAGAACGCAATTGTTGTGCAAAATATTTGGAATCAATTAAAAATTATTATTATTATTATTATTATTTACTACTAAGAAAGTTGTGGACTAGAACCGCGATTTCACACTTCCTAGTCTGCATGTCTGTGCTTTACACCACACTGCTGCTTAGATTAGAATTTGAATTAAACAGAATTTTGAATATTGGAAGATTTGTTTTAAAATAATTTGGATTTTGATTTTTATAAAGAAGTTTCATGTTTAAAAATATGGATAACTCGGAATAATTTGAAGATTTTCTTAAAAATAAATTATGTTATAATTTGAGACATCCGGGTCATCATCATCATATTATCGTATTCCAAAATCACTTTTTAATTTTGAATTTAAAATTTTGAACTTTTGTATTAACTTTTTTATTATATTTTTGTATTTTTCATTTTATTGTGAAAAGATTTTGATTTTGAATTTTATTATGCGTTTAACCATTTTGAAACTTTGAATTTATTTTATGAGATTTAAATTTTGATATTTATTTTGTAAATCCGTATTTTATAATTTATTTGTACATTTTAAATTTGTTTTGTAAATAATTAATTGTGTGTAAATATTGTAAATATTTTGAATTTCGAAGTCTCTCCGCGCTAAAGTTTTGTTGTTGGCACAAGAATTTTTGATAAATTTGAGTCTCTAGTTGAGATATTTTGAGAATTTGTGAACAAATAGTTTTGATTTGCATAAGTGAATTTTTATTAATAATTTGGGTAATTATAGTCAGCATTTGGACATGTAAGAAAAGCATTTTGGATATTTCCAAAAAGTAATTTTAAAAGCAATATCTAATAATTTGACATCGTCTTCTTTAATTTTTATCTTTCATGTATACATTCGGAAGCTTTTCCTCATCAAAGTTATGATTTCCTGTTTATCATTTCTAAATTTCATCAAATACCTTATTAAAAATAAGTAAATTCACTTTATATATTTTAAAATTTTAAAAATTCTCTGTGTAATTTAAACGTGTAATAAAGATTTTTAAATCTAAATAATTATGCAGTATTACACCACCAACCATTTGCGCTGATTATTTTGAAATGGTTCAACCACCACTGGCTTTGATCTACGTTTGTCCCGCGAATGAAAGAACTTTTAAATTTAAATTCAAAATGACCACTTTAGCTAAATTCATCGATTTAATAATCAAACTTCACATTCTCAAGTAAATTAGAATTTCCTTTGTAATATAACGCTAACGATTCCGCTAATTATAATAAATGATGCAAAAATATGTTTTATCAAATTTTATCTTTTGAACTAATTCAAATTTCTTAAAATTCATCGCAATATACTGAGTGGCCGACCTTATACACGATCGTAGTGAAATCCCCTGAAAAATTAATTTTTATTGAAATTCCTGCTTCTCATTATAAGGGATAAGAATAAAAAGGTATCCACTTAAAGAGATTATATTTTTCACGTCTAAAAATACTCAACACTTCATATTTTGTTCTTCAATTACAATTAAAAATTCAATAAGAAAATGAGAAAATAGCACTTTTAAAATAACTACCTATATTATAGAAAATAATTTTTGACCAAAATTTTATTAGAATTTCCTAAAGAATAACAAATATTTTTCATTTTGATATAAACCATTGCCAGTGAGCAAGTGAGCAATAGTATAAATAATTGTTAATTGTTTTGCTGCTTGATTAAATAAATTCAAGTAAGTTAAAATAATTATATTACTTTAAATTAATATCGGCGATGTCTACGAGTAATAATATTATGGAAAATTTCGGAAAGAAATATATACTTCTCATATAATTTTATTTTATTTTAGGGCTAAATTCCGAAATTTTCCATTATATTACTTTATACTAAGTATTCAAATTCATCATAAATTGCATGCAAAATCATAGATTTTAAGTTTTGTTACAAAATTTATATTATAAGGGACATTTTTTTTAGGCAAACTTATGCTACCTTATCGTTTCGCTAAAAAGATATGGTGGATGGGAATCAACAACTGTAGCAGAGGGGTATCTTGAAAATTCAATAATTGCAAGTGGCATCTAAAATACTCGGTAAAACTGAAATAACGGTATTTAAGCTGAAAAAAATTAATAGTTAATGCTGTTAATACGTCTGCTTTAACATGATTACTTAGATGCACATGTGCGGAAAAGTTAAACGCACTAGTGCGTGAGAAATTATTTTTCCGCACTAGGGCGTGAAAAAACTAATTTTACTTATTTTAAAATAAAATAGTTGCCTTGTTTGAATTTTATTGTCATTGTTTTGGTTTGAAATCTAATTACTAATTGTAATTAAAATAAATATAAAGATTTCAAATTAAAAGGTTATTACGTTTTCATGTTTGAGATATATTAGGCGCTTACTATGTCATCCAACTAGAAATGTACTTCCAAATACAACAATATTTTTATATATTAGTAAAAGTGTAGGAAAAAAATAAAGTTTTAATCCAAACTTATGAAAGGAAATTATTAAACAGTAATCCTACACTAAATTATTTTCACTCTTATAAGTTTTACCAGAGATAGAATTCCGTGGAAAACTTTGTTCTAGATGTCAACAGCGGTCATAAGAACTTCATCAACTACAATAATATTTCAGTTACTCTTTCTGCCAATAACATTCAAACAAAAGCAATGGAATTTCCAGCTCGTTGAACTAGAAATTGCTTGTGATGGTAAAAACAACTTTGAAAATTCAAAGTATATTTCTCTTTAATGTATAGGGTACCTAGAAAATGTTGTTGTAGTCGAATTTATCGTATGAATTTCTCGAAAGCAAAATCCGTTGGAAGGATGCATTCAAAGCAAAGATTTTGGAAAAATTAATAGCTATGGAGTTATACATAGGAGAAATTACCTGGAATTCTCTTATCAACGAAATTTGTGCTCAGGTAGCTATAGCTGTATTTTTGTTCTGCTTAATCAAGCTTCGGAGGAAATTGATAATATAGCTTATTATACTAAGTATTTGTCACTCTAGCTTGAGGTACAGCATTCTGGTGTGTGGAGTTATTCCAGATAGTATCGGTTGAAGTGATGCCATTCCACTATACTGGTGGTTATTGGTATATTTTATTAGGTTTGGTGACAATTTTCTATGACGTAGTATATTATTTGCATTATATATCGTGATCAAATAGATCCTAGCGTACTGATGATGTTTTTCAATGACATACAGCGTGCGTCAAGTGGTAACCAACTGGTTTCTGTCGTAATTGTCCAATAGGTCAAAGTTTAAATCAAAGTCAATTTTTGGTTTTGCCTGTTAAGGTTGGTTTATGCAAAACGCCGACGCACGCACCGCACGCGCTGCACGCATGAAACGCCCCGCACAAAAATATTGGTTTATGCAGTTCGAATTCGTTTGATGCGTTCTAGTGCGTTTTCTGGTTACAAATTAGAATAAATTCACATTACGGTAGATAGCGCTAATGTTATTTTATTTCATTATTTAAAATTTTTTTCTTCTTCTTCTTCTTCTTCATCTGCATGTTTTGGGTAAATATACCATTTATATAAATATATAAATTTTTTTAAATCAGATAATCAAATATTATTATTTCTAATAAATCAGAAAGATGGACTGGTTTCTTTTGTAGGTATTTTCAACCCAAAATATGGTGAGCATGAAAGTTAAGCTTTAGGGTTGATAATTTTTCATCGTGCTATTATTATTTCTAGAAAATATCACAATAATGAAAAATAAATTAAAAATTAAATATCAATTATAAGCTAAGGTAACAATTATAATTGATATTTTTATTTTTAATTTATTATTAATATCTAATAATTTTAATTTTAGAAAAATAAATTAGTAAAATAAAATGAGGAACAAAAATTTACTTTACATCATCTGCAAAAATAAGATTTATAATAAATTACTTTCGTAATTTTAAATTTAAAAAAATTGTACCACAACAATAATATAACTTGAAAAGTTCCTAGCGTTACGCACTGCAATGAAAACCAAAGATAAAATAAATTTCGAGGTTATGCACGCACGTCACGCGCGTCAGCGACGTGCATAAACGCTACTACAGAAATTCAATGTTTCAACTTTATTTGCTTGCGTGCAGTGCGTGCGGTGCGTGCGTCGGCGTCTTGCATAAACCAACCTTTAGCATGAGAATGCCACATATTACAATAGATATGTTGCTTTTTATTGATGTACACTTATGATTAGAGTTCGGATTTTATACATTTGCATGTTTTTTAATATTGATATGCCAACAAATTCGTTTTGAAATCTAGACGAATTAGGCAAAAGCGAATTAAAAAATCCGGTTTTCAAAATGCATATTTCGCATACAGTAGAATCCAATTATAGCGACGGTCAAGGGACCGGCGATATTACGTCGTACTAACCAGATGACGCACAAAACGGTTTGAAACTGTATTTGAAAACGTTATATGAAAACCAAATTGAGGTTGCACTTCCGTCGTTAAAGCGGCCGGTCGGTATAAACGAAGTCGTACTATTCGGATTCTACTGTATTTTCAACGTTTGGTGCATATTTAAGAAAATATTGCATATATTTGTGCATATTTGGACCACTTTTGATGGTTTTTGAAAAATTTTAATAAAGAAAATAAAAATTATTGTTAAATTAACCAATTTAAGCAATTATTGTTTCGATGTTGAATTAATCTCATGTTACCTTATTTATTTTTGAACTTAATTGATACATTTCTTGGAACATAGCCGTGCATTATTGTAATTCATTTTTGAAACATGTACTCTTTGCAAATTTAATTTTATTCTTTATTGGCAGTAGTTATGTAGCTAGCCTTTGCTTTAATTACAACTTGGGTAAATTTTTGTTAAATTTTATTGTTAAGTGAAGTAATTATGCCACCAACAAGGACTTTGATGTCCATTTGAATTACAAGCTATCCAGAACTGTATCTAAACCACGATGAGGTGTTATACTCATTTATATCCAAGTTCAAATATGCCCCAATAACTTTCAGTAGACGTTTTCAATATACAAAAATGTAGTATTATCAAATCGAACACAATCATTTTTGATTGACAATTTGTAAAAACATTTAGTTGTAAATATTTACATTATATTTTAAACATAAAAAAGAATAGGTAGCCTTGTATATATTTTTAAAGTATTAATTTGCAAATAAAATGTATTATTAAAATTATTATCTTTTATGAATCTAAAATTATCTATAAAAATTTTAAAAAATTTTTTAGGTTGCATATCAATGCATATTTTTCATTTTTTCATCAATTTTAAGTGCATAGTTTAGAGAAATCCGAGCTCTACTTATGATACTTCAGTAATTTTATTGATAAACTTTTGAGTCAGCTGAGTTTGTGGTTTGGCTATAATTTTTTGTATTTATTATAATATTCAAAAGTAAGCTTGAAATGTTACAGAATTTGGTACTAATTAAAATTATCTGTTCTTTAATTTTATTTATTTAATTACTATCTAATTAATTAGTTTATTTTTTGTTTTAGTTTAGTAAAAGGTGGGTGCTATTATTTATAAGTGAGTTAAAATTGATGTGGGTCTATGCCAAGAAGATGCAATGTTGCCAATGTTGTTTAACCTGGTACTGGAGTGAGTAATCAGGCGAATCGCACAAATCGACGCCGGAATCGGGATGGGACAAAATCCCGGGGCCACAATCCCGCCAAACCAAAATCCTGCCGAACCAAAATCCCGCTGCATCACAATCCCGCCGCAATAAAATTAGTGTTGGGATTCTTGTCTTGCTTTTTCCTGTTCCCAAATAAATATTAATTATTTTACAAATGCAAAACTTGCTTTTTGTGGATTCCCTTAGCACATCGCACTTTCGGCTCCACCCTGAAACGAGTTTCACCTTTTTCGAGTTCCACCTTTGGTGAATTCTTGACAACCATGGCAATACACGGATCCACGATAAAAAATAGTTCTGCGGTTTTTATAATTAAATGGCAACAAATCTTCGACACTAATTATATTTTATAAATGCAAAACTTGTTTTAGGGTGAATTCCTTTCCCACCCCGGACTTTCGGAGCCACCCTAAAACGAGTTTCACCTTCCGAGTTCCACCTTTGGCGAATTCTTTCGGTTATATGGAATGTTTTAGATAGGTTAAAGCAAAACATTGCTTGTCAACGTTTATTGCTAGCCAATGCGCAAACTGGTCACCCAGAAGTAAGAAATAAGAAATATGAGACGGTCTAGGACATTTTGCCGTCGCCGTTTCGCCGTCGCCCATTTCGCCGTGGCTGTTTCGCCGTGGCCGTTTCGCGGTCGCCCATTTCTCCGTGGCCGTTTCGCTGGCGCCCATTTCGCCGTCGAATTTAATTTAATTTTAAATTTTTTAAAATTTTTTTACTTATAAAAAAAAAACTAACATTTTGACTGCAAAAATTTATATTTTTGGGACTATGAAAAATTAGAAATTAGAAAAGCGGAAATAAAAATTTTCTTACAAAAGTGTGACACCCTGTATATAAGCTATAGAATCAATCAATTAAATTATTGATTGGTAATGTTAAAGTTGGTAACAAAATAATAGAACAGTACAATTATAGTATATAAAAGAAAAGCGGGAAGTAACTTATTTTGAATAATTATTTTAAAAAAATTATTTTTTTATATATAATTAAATAAAACTTTAATTGTAACTTTTGATTTTACTACATTTTTTAATTAACGACGGCGAAATGGGCGACGGCGAAACGGCCACGGCGAAAAGGGCGACGGCGAAACGGCCACGGCGAAATGGGCGACGACGAAATGGGCGACGGCGAAACGGCCACGGCGAAACGGCCACGGCGAAACGTCCCATTCCGATATGAGAACCTTGGCAATTAAGTGGTAGCCGTTGTTCAAGAATATGAAAATTATGATAAGTTAAGGTTTTTGCGACGAATTAGGTTCGACGATTGCGGTTCGGTGAGGTTTTGGTTCGGCGGGATTGTAGTCCGGCGGGATTACGGTCCGGCGAGATTATGGCCGCAGGATTGTGGCCGCGGAATTTTGTCTTCTAGGTATAATATAATAATAAGGCAGAACTACAACAGAAGAACTGAATAGAAAAAGTGAAAAAATAGAAATATATGGAAGCAAACTTGACGAGAGCGGTGGCCGGAGGTGATTCCCCTCGGGTCCAAAGTTTCTGAGGGGGCCGGATTTCAATCGAAATGCTGAAATCCGGGAGAAGCTTTTATATTTTTTGGTTACTATCCCTGGGTCCCGATTTTCTCTCGGCGGCCCTGCATGGAAGTTAGCATAAAGAATAACATAACAAAACAAAATCAGTAATAAACTTTATTAGTCATTTAAGTAGTTTGAGGAATGACAAATTTTTGTAAATATAAATGCACAATTGTTTAGGTTAAGGTTTAAGAACTGCAGTTGGATCGACCAAGGTATAGTTAGCATCTTAGGGGGTCCTTAACGCACTCGATATGGTCCCTTTGTTTGTATTCCCGGAATATAAAAGGGTGACCGGATGTACCAAGATGTTAACTTTCTAAAATGCACATGAGGTCGGTTTAACTGTAGCAATTTCACAAGATTCGTTTTCAAGCCATCGCATCGAAGGAGAAGCATCGCATTGAGCGTCTTCTCCAGTTGTATGTACAAAGACAATATATACTAAATACACACAGTCCAGAGTTTATTTTACTACAACTAGCGCACAGTTCACAATTATAAATAGTGATAATATTCCAAAAATAGTGCACAAACAACAGAGGAACTATCGCGACATTATTCACTAATAATTGACTGAAGCCATCAGTGTCGGTAATGTTTAAGTCTTGAAAACAAGACGTAAAAAATTAAAGAAAGTGATTTTTTTGTAGCTCTTTGAATATTAGCTTTTTAATATTATACCATGAGCATCTTAAAATACGGAAATCATAATCTTCCATGTCAATTTTTGCGTTTTGATTGTTTTGGACAGCTTTCGCAGGTTGGTGTCCACTCTGCTGATTGCTGATTTGACTTTGGAGTGTAGTGATGCATCCATGTTTCATCTATTGTCACATATTGCATTAAAAAATTCTTTTCATTTTCCTAAATAGCTCCAAACAGCACTCTAAATCATCAACATGTTGTTTTTCGTCAACAGTGAGCAAACGCGGTACCCATTTCGAACAAAGCTCTCTCATAAACAAATGTTGATGCAAAGTAGGGAAGACACTGTCTTCTGATATCTTTATGGTGTCAGCTGTCTCACGCAACTTCACTTGACTATCTTTCAAAATGATTTTTGTTCATTTTTGTTCGTTGAACTTCGTTCAACATCATTGGTGTTTGTATGGCCGCGTTTAAAATCAGCAATCAAGTAAAAAGAGCAGAGTATTTTTCCATTAAAAGCAATGGTTTAGACACGAAATTTAGATTTTTCCATAGTTTTGAAAATTAAGATAACCGCTAAGATAAAAATAAGATTAAAAAAATATTCACCTCAACGAAATTGAAACCTTTTCTTTTAAAATTGCGATTTATAGTGAAGTAAACAGTGAAATATGATATTATGAACTTCGACATTTTCAAAAAGCAATAAACATATTAATTGGTTTTAATGAAGCAAATAAGGAAGTTAATTGAATGAATATAAATTAGAATGGATATCATTTAAAAATTTGTTTTATTCTCGAATAAAATAAATACACTTAAAATCAATAAAATCGGTGTTTTTACTCGAATAAAATTTAAATATTTAATAGAAAAACGTCAGGTTAGAAAAACATTGAAGATACAGTAAAAAGGAATCACAGAGTAGAGTTTGTTAATAAAATGAATAATTAACAAAATGAGGAAGCTAAACGTTTTAAATTTTATAGAAGGCCTAATAAATTATTAAAAGTTGCTTTTTAAGAGATCGTTTTTGTAACAAGTTGCCATATACACGACGATCGGTCGTCCGATTTGTCGCCAGATACGTTGATGTATACATATTGACGAATTTTATTTTAGTTAAGCATTCGATAAATACTTGTTAAAAAGTTTGGGAATATTTTGAAGATTGTTTTTGGTGCGGAAAAGGAAAAAAAAAGATAAAAAAAGAAAAAGCAATAATGATAACAATATAAATAATGCTTACCATTGCAATACTGGCGTTACTATCGCTGTCCAACATGTCAGAAGTAGTATCCATTGAAGCTGCATGTTCAAGTTCACCACATTGACACTTTCGCCTCTTTAAAGTTTCTCTATGTACATCAAAACGGGAAGCATAGTTTACCAATGCAAATTCCAATAAAGCAGCAAACACAAAGGTTAGACACACTCCTGTCCAAACATCAATTGCTTTGGTATAAGATACTGGAGGAAGTGATGCATTGATTCCGGATGTTTGAGTAGCCATTGTAAGTAAAGTAGTTACTCCTAGAGTAATAGTAAGATTAGTAAAAATTCGTGTTTAACAATCGATCTTACCCAAAGATACTCGAGCTGGTACAGCTCCTCGGTCTAACCAGAAAGAAAACCATGATACAATGACCAGCATACAACATGGAATATAAATTTGGATAAGATAATAACTGAATTCTCTCTTAAATAATAAATCAACTTTTAAACAGCTGTATTCACCTATAAAAATCATTTCTTAAACTAATATTTAGAACTAAACTTTGTAGTCATACCAGTATTTGTTTTACTGTTGCAATAGTCAGTTAAAAAGCTTTCTAGAGTAAAACGGGGTAGGTGTAAATTTTTTACAACTTGCACTGGATCATTTTGTTTCCATAAAAAAACTAAATCAACAGTAGTCCAACCATCTACAATTATACATTTTAGAACAGAGCATAAAACTGGAGCTAGATATTACTGCTTCTAGAAAGTACTTAAGTATTTTAAAAACTAAACTTCCAACTCAAAGAAAATGTATTGTCTAGTAATCTGAAGAGTTTCTTATTGAAATTATTAGTGTCGGTTCTATTCATTAGTCAAGTATACTTTAGTTGCTGAAATTAAAAAAATATATTTTCTTCACAAATGTCTTGAAAGTAAAACTAATTTTCAAATAAATCGCATTTAAGTATTTAAAAAATTAAATGTAGTATATACTAGCAAAAGAAATAAGACAAAAAAGTGATATATGCCCGTATTAATAGTCACGGATTAATCCTAGATTCAAGATTAATTATCGAAATAGCATCTGTTGCTACGATACGGGCTAAATTCCAATAATCTTATTGGCAAATCCTAGGATTATCTTGAATCTCAGATTAATCCGTGACTATTGTTACGGGCAGTAGATACTCTTTGATTATTCTTAAGTTTGTAATGTTACGCTGCAACATTTGAATTTACCGCAATTTTAAATTTAAGTGGAATAAAATAAGGTTTTATACTGGCCTCCATGTTATTTTAAACTTTAAAGGAAGTGATGATGCTATCTGTGGTGATATGGAGGAGTGAAGCTGTTCTTTTCTGAAGAAGACCTTTTTATTGGCGCTGTCAAAAAGCGTATAAAATCGGCGGAAGGTTTAAATTTACTTCCATATTAATTTTGTCTTAAAGGAGTGTGGTCTTTTCTTATTTGGTAAGCTAGCAGTATAGTTATTATGTCACAGAAGTATTGTTGTTGATGAGTCAAGAATCAAGATTTAACGGTTTAACGGTTAAGTCAACAGTTTCAATAAGTTGGTGGAAAAATTTATACCGGGTGCTGAATGAGTTAGCCGAATATAGGAATTGAACATTTAAAAATTTATTTATGCAAATTCAGGCTTCCCTAATTATTTTAGACAAAAAATGAAAGACATAAAAATAATGCAAAATTTTTTCTAGCTTTTACTTTAGAGGTCAAAAAATGCTTTTGGAATTATTAAAACTTTTATTTACCAGGCTGGCCATGTAAGTTTCCGAGGTAATTATTTTTGATAAGTAATAAAAAACAATTCCACGTTGTTCTAAATCTAAAATTTATAGTGAACGATAACAAAATATTGATTCATTAAAAAATAATTTTGTGGAGGAGTGTGGTAATATTACCGAAAGACAACTTGCAAATGTACGACGTGGATAGCCTGGCCCTATCCCTAGCCAAATCTGGCCCGTCATACTTTCCTGTTAGGGTAACACAAGATTATTTTACTATTCCGAATAATAGTCGAATAAATATCGGACATGATGTTTAATTTAATTGTAATAAAACAAAAAATATGCACATCGCAAAAACAATATATTTTGTAGAAAAAACTCTCAGCTTTAAAAAAAAAGTCAAATTTGAAGTATTTTTTTCTAAAATTTCAAAAAATCATAACTCCGAAACCGCTGCATATTAAGGGCTAAAACTTTCAGAGAATTTTTTTGTTATTATAGAGAACATCTCCACAAATTTTGAACAATATCGGCAAGGGTCGCCCCGTAAAAATGATTTTATTTGGTGGAATGACCCATATATCGTATATCTTTAATATAGAACTTAATTTTCGAATGCTTGAAAAAAATATTTTTGCGTTATTGTTTATAAGATTGGTATTAATATATTGTTAAAACCTAATAATTTAATTATTTATTAATAATTGATGCATAACAAAAATGTAATTAAATTATAATAATTTAAAAAAAGAAATAATTTGAACAATTATTGTTTATGATTTACGAATTTATTCATTTTCAAAGTCAAATTTCCTTGTACTTTAATTTTATATAAATACAATTTTTATATAAATACAATTCTTAGAAAGTCAATCACCATTTTGTAACCTCAAAATAATAAATCATGTCGTAATGCCATCAACGCCTTTTAAATAAAATAAAACCAATGAAAATTAACACCTGATTTATTAAAAATAATTATAGACAATTGTGAAACAACCAATTTGCAAGTTCAGCCGTAGTCGTTTGTCGTAATTAAGGAACAAAATTTTATAAGAATATTAATTTTGCTGCACTGTACTTGTACCTATTTCTCTATTAATTATTTATTCTTGGCGGCGCTTTTTGACTTTTTTACGAGTCATAATCATGCCAATTATAAAAATAAAATGTTTATGATGATTAATAAGAATTAATAATTAATAAAAAAAAAATGTCAAATGCAGAAAAATTAATATCCTTATAGGTAATATTATGTAAAATCATCCTCTCTATACCAAACAAAACAAGATTTTTAAGGTTACAGAGTGCAAAAACAGTTTGCTCAAATTTGGTTGCTTATTGATATCACAAATTAATATTAATAGCAAATTCAGTATATTATTTACTAATATTTTGAAAATTGAGTTAACAATTTTAGAGCTATAGAACTCACTTAAAATTAATTACCCCTATAATCAAGTCAATGTATAATTTTGTTAACGCAATTGGCATACCTTTCATTAAAACAAACATAATTTTGGAAGGGAACTGTCAGTCAATGCAATAAAATATTAGGAAGAGGACAATTTTCTAAACATTTATAAAAAATTATTACAGATTATCCATTGGTTTTCGAGAAAACGGCATTTAAAAATTTAAATTTTACATGCATTTTAGATCAAACCACAATTTCTACACGGGTATTCTGTTATACCCGAATATAACGGGTATAACGTGTGATCACACGTGATCACACGATCACACGTGTGATCAGATATATTCTTAGTTTTTGCCGTTGAACTAGTATTTTATGGACAGTTCTTATTTAGGCTAACTTAGAACTAGGTTTTAAGGTGGATCCGTGAGCGTGAGGCGTTACGCGCCGTTTATAACACCCCTGAAGGGATGAAACACTTTTTAAGGTGCATCTGAAATTTCTCTAAGACGCACAAAACCATCCCCTTACTCCGTTCCAACTTGGTGTAAAAGTGCGGTTACTAGCAAGGGGTTCTACACGAACGATGTGCACTCGACAGAGTAATAAGTAAAAATTGTGCTCTTTCGGAAAAATAACAAAAATATATTAAAAATTTGGAAAACCAAATTTTAACATTTTATCGACTGTTCTATGATAATAAAGAAGAGAAAAACTTGAAACAAAAGTTGGTGCTACTTGTTTGGCGTCAATAAAAACAGTGGCTGGATATTTGAAAGGTAGTACCTTATCTAATATGATAGGTCATCTCGACTGAAGGCTTATAAAAACTTTTTAGTTTTTCTCTTCTTTCGGAAAAAGTTAAATTCGTGGTATCCATTAACTGACAGTAACTTTTGGAGTTTTAAAATGTTCTTTTCTTTTCTTATTTTGTGGAATGCACATAACGCGATTCAAAATTTTGTCAACGTATACTTCAGTACTTTCGACAGTATCGGCCCAAAATTCTTTTGACCACTTAATAAAGCTAAATGCAATGTACTTACAACTGGCCATTCGCAATGAACAAACTTGTCGATCCAATGGATATAATTTCAAATTCATGGGACATGAAAGTGTAAGTGAAATTCTGCAAAACGAATGTCGATCAAAAATTTGATGAAATGCAAATAAAAAGGAAATACCTTATACTATACAATACAGATCCATTAGGAAATATACGAATGTAAACATTTGGCATAATGATGTTATGAAAGTGACCTTCCTTTTCGTTAGAAAAAAATAAATCAGGCATCCAAACACGATTGGCTTGAGTAAGCGTAAGATACTTGAGACGTTCTCCAAAATCATTGAATTTTAACCGTTCGTCCAACCATTGCTCCCGGAAGGTAAGTTGAACGCTGTACTCCTAGAATAGCAAATGCATTGAAGAATCAGATAACTTCATGCAAAACAACCATGCTAGTGGCACATGCAAGTTAGACAAGCAGCACAAAAAATCATGCAGAATACATCGCGTGTTTCGCCAGGGCTGCAGCGCCACACTGCATGCTCACGCTGATGCTGGTGCCCTCAATGCAACATCGCCACTCGGCGCCTTGTGCAAGTGAACGCAACCGAGTAAGAAAAGTCATATGTTTATATATTATATATGTATACATCCATCCAATACTTGACATGACTGGCAGACCGCGCACTCACCATTTTATAATCGTCTATTTTGCTGATAGAGCGCAGAAAGAAGTTGATGTATACAATGGTCGGGCCGTCTCCTACATTGCGTAAAACAAAACAAAAAGAATTACTCAATTAGCAGATTACATTCTCGGCTGCGGGGCACGGCGCCAATCACATCTCGCATTGGCCACTTCGACATGCAAGCACGCGGCTATCGGTTGGCTGATCCACTAAACACCGAAAGCACACGTACGCCGTCCCGCCCCACAGAAGATGATAGATGAGCTATACTACCAGAATAAAAATACCAACCAATACTACACACACACTAGTCAAATCATTCTCCTCTGGCAACATCCACTTACCATAGTTACATCATCTATCTTTGAGATACTTCTGATAAAAATGTTGACGTGGACAACAGCGGGGCCATCTGACAGGTGAAAAAATAGGCATCAATTAGTGGACATCATCACCGATGATGCAGATGCAATGAAGCACCGGCACCAGTGCCACTGGCCGTGAGCAGCGACTACCTAATACCCACTCAGGAAAGGCATTCAGCAAACAAATTCTAAAAATCTGCGAAGCTAAAAAGGTGTCGGCGAGTGAGGGAGGAAAAAACTACTCCTTAACTCGCCGCCTCCCCATACCAGCTTGTGTAGCACCTCTACACTACCACACGGCATGGTGTGACTGACTCTACTTTGTTTTTTTATGTTATAAGGCGAATAATCAACAGTTCAGAGAACAATAATAGGTATACACCATTGTACAAAAAAATATACATACAAGGCATTCATTGCGCAATAGCACACCCGCGCACCTGATATCAAATATAGAAACAACCAAATGACAAGCTCATGACAACAATACAAGTATAAGGATTAAGCTACCCAAGCAACGAGGATTAGGCAGCACTAATAAGTAAAACGACTCATTGGTTTCTTAACCATGCAAAAAACCTAGAAACCAAAGAAATTAATAAATATGACAATACTGATGACAATGTTTAAAAATTTGTAGAGCAATTATTTCGAGCTTTTCTAAAATCAGGGGTCTTCATGCGTAAGCGGTTCTGTTCATCTAAATTAGTGGTAGGGTAAAGGAGCGTAAAAATTAAACGAAATGTAAATTTTCCATTTTCTTGTGCTCTAGAATTATTTGTAATTATAAGATTAAAGCTCACTTGTGTACACTGCATAGGGAACATTATACTCGTTTCTGAAGTTATTTGTCATGTAAATTTTAAACATATTTACAATTAATAAAAAGGTTGGCTACATCTTTAACCATAATTCGGGTAAAACTAACACATATTCGTACATATATTTTAATGGCCCAGGAGAAAATAAAACACTACAGTTTAAAAATTTAATAATTATTTTATTAAAACATTTTTTTTTTGCGTTAACAATGAAACATCCATTAATATTCCAATTTTCAACTCTTAAGCTCGTATTTATTGTTTTTTTTCCATTATGGGTTGGATAATTTACATTTAGCAAAATGTTAGAGTTTTACGTTTTGCACCTAAATATTTTGCCAATAAAATTTCCTATTGGAAAATCTCAAACTTTCCTACAGAATTTGTTAACACTTCTACCTTTTTATTTTTATTTGCGTATTTGCAGTTCTACCTACATCAAATCTTCCACAAAATGGATATCTTTATACAGAAGAAACATAATTCATATTACAGTATTTGCCAAATAATAGTTTAACTTAAGCTTTACAGATGATAGCTGATGCTATCTTATTTTTACCCTCCTTGACCCTAGTAATGAAAAAATTAGTGCGGTTAGCAAAAATTAGCAAAAAATTGATAATTTATGTAAATTTAATTTTTTTTACATATAATAAAATTATTTTAATGTCATAATTTACTTTATTATTAGATCAAAACTATGTAATGGAATGATTGCAAGTGATCGATTATGTGTAGCAGGCCAAGCCTGGAATAATTTATAAACAAATCCGATCAGTTATACAATTAATTTCAATATTTAAAAAATGAAATTTTACGTACTTACTGCCAAAATCAGTTAATCAAATGATAAGAATCCGAAATTCTAAACATATGATCGATCACCGTGTAGCAAACTACAATCATTCAATTACATATAGTTTTGATCTAATAATAATGTAAGTTATGACATTGAAATAATTTTATTATAACAGTAAAAACTTATAGTAGTATTTTTTACAAATATGTTTTTTATTACTTTGTATTAAAATTATTATAATTTTATTATAACTTTTTTATTATTTTTTACACAAATATTATATTAATGTTAATAAAATTAACCATATACTAGAATTAATATTTTTGTAATATTTTTGGGGAATCTTGATTAAACGAGCGAAAAATCTCAATTTTAAACAACATCTTAAAGGATTGACCAACAATTGTGTTAACTTGCTGTAACAACAAGCAGTTTCGAACCAAATCGAAATTATCAATAACACCGCTTGCCAGGAAAGACTACAAGAGACCACAACTTGCGTGGTCACCACAACAAGTTTTCAAGAACTCCTAAAGTCCACATATACCGCATTCATATGAACTGGCTTTTCCACTTTTGAGATCGAGAACCCTACTATTGGGATCAAGTTCTGTTTCATTCCAAATTCGTTCTGTTGAAGAATATAAAGTCCACCCAATGAAAATTTTAGTACATCACCGACAAGTACCTTGAAAACTTTAAAAAACGTATAATAATGAAACTGAAATAATGTCGAAATGAATTTTGCAAACCCGGCTCAACTCTGCTCTAGTTCCTATATAATCCTCATCCATGGCCAGCTTGACCCTCCTATGAACAACACAAAAGGAATTAAAATGTGTGGTATTCCATATTATATTTTCCAGTTTTAGTAAATTTCCACGAATCCACTTGAGTTTAGGTACTAAATTTTTTATAAAGACTTTTTTTTACGCAAACATTAATAAGGCACGATAAAAGCAAGCCAACTTCTTTACGCATGCAGTTTATTATTAAAATTGCAAACGAAAAATGTTATATTTGGATAAACAAAGTTAACGATCGAAAACCGAAGAGTCAAGCTGAGTGAAAAAACATCCACGGTGCTCAGTGGAAAGCCACATTACAACATCACAAAAAACAAAATCCAAAATTTTATTTTAAAATTTCTTAACACTGTTAAATTGAGATAAATTACAAAAATCAGCAGCATTAGAATACATCATGAAAGCTTGTTACATACTCAACACCCCTCCCTTGCCGCCTCTTAAGCGGATCACATCCATCACGTTGATATACTCAATATTAGTTTATATCATAAAAATCCAAACCGTAGACAGATTCATTCAACTCAGTCTCAGTCAAAATAATCATATCAAAATTTCGGTGAAAATCCTGCTCAATAAAGTGTTCGTACCACCTGTAGTTTGTTAACAAATGCTCAAAAAAACTAAACTCTAAAATCCGAATGCAGTAGAATAGCAAGTTTAATTTAACTTCGCGTTATCACTTTCAGCCTATTCATTTAACCGCAATTGAGTTCTTAATTTGCATGTTAATTTTGGTTTTCTGCACCCAGACATAAATTATTTATAGTTGCACTTCCTATCGGCAGGTTTCACTTTATTATATAATAACTTTCATTCAGCGATTAAACCGTCACTAACATAAATTTAAAGCTTATCAACTGGTCGAATTCAAATTCTTCTTCAATCGGAATATAATCTCAGGTTATTTATTTCGAATACTCCAAAAGAAACGTTCATTCAATGCATCAAGTTTTCACCTGACTTCTCGGAATTCAAACTATTTCGATAATGCTTCTTTTGGACTTCTGCTCAAGATCTTACACTCTAACCTTCAACTCACTCACAATGTTATTAACATCTTGGTGGAGTTACAGATATTTTCAGCTCGTCAGCAAAGTAAAAATTTTTCTCATGTCCGAATAAAAAGCCAAGCCAGACACAACTGACTGTTGAGATTTACTATAAACATGTTGTAGACCCTGGCAGGCTTAGCAAGGATTGCAACAAAGATGGTAACTCAAAATTCATCACGAACACCAGAACAGGTGAATCCCAAATTACTCCTGTACAACGTGACATTGCGCTCGACACAGCTAGAAATCGTTTCAAATCATAAAATCTCTCAAAACCGCTAATAAAAATATTCAGCGGCAACTCAACCATTTCATTGTCGCTAATAGTAGCATTGCTGTGGACAAACAGGTTTACTCTGACAATGGTTGATCCATCTAGAGTAGAATAAAATAGAACAAAATTTATTTAAACAATAAATATAAAATTATTCTACAACTTATAAAATGATAAAGTTATAAAATTTGACCGAGAACGAGATGATAGAAGATCCTGCCTAGCGCATAACTCTCTTTACCAAGGTGATTATGACCAAAACATTTTTAAAGTGATTTATTAATAAATAATTTGGAAGATGTTCAGAAAAAACAATTAAAATCCTGCTTCATAAATTCTGAATAAAATCCACTCAATGATTAAAAACAACACAAAAATTCATAAGTACATAAGTGTACTCTGTGGCGGTGGCGTTGCGAATTAGGTAAGTATTATTGTCCATCCAATGATGGGGATTATGTTACACTGAAGGATATGTAACCTACATATTATGTTGTGTAGGTATATCAAAAATATAACTTTCAGTTTTGACTATATGACCTGGCCAAACTGAACAACTCACCAAAAGTAACTCACCTGTACCGTTTACTCCTGAAGGACGGATTCGTGCATCGTATCGTCCTGGTCCCAAAATTTGATCCAATATTTCTTTCTCCTTCTCCCGGAAATTAAGTTTGGCTTTTGTACATCTAAACACAGCTCGTTTAATTAACATTCGTTTAAAATAAGATAGTGTAAATTACATACATAACCACGTGGACAACATGAAAAATTAGTAAAAGTAAAATACATTTGTTCATTGTAGACGTTTTCTGCTGCATAATTTCAGTATACTAGCAGAGACGCGAGGCCATTGGCACTTGGCCGTAGATATTTATTTTTTATTCATTGCCTTATGACAGGCTGCCCGACGTCTCCTTAAAAAATTTCATGACTAGTAACGGCGCCGTGGTTTTCACTACTGCTTTCAAGCACCACGATATAGAAACGCATTATTAATCCTGCGTCTTGGATTTCGCGCAACAAACGTTTTATGTGAAAGCAGAGACGGAATATCGACGCCCCGGGCAGAACATCACAGAAGTCAAACTAAAATACAGAAATATTATATAACATTCGAATATAATTAATAGAAACTTACTTTTTTAATTCAAGTGTTGCAACTGTAGTTTACATAAATTATAATTTCAGTTAGTTATGCTGAAACAGAAAATTTTGCTGTTAGTTTCATTTCAACGTCAATAATGACGTCACAGCAGATGTTTTGCGTCACACCTTACACAAATATTCTCCTCTTCCATCTACTATAATGGCATATTATTTAAAATTATTGATTTTATTTGTCGTATAAATTTACAACATTACACAGTTTTTTCTGCTGGAAAAGTTGTTTACAAATACTGTATATATATGCTTAAACTGAAAACTATGTAATACTAAAAATTTTCAGGTCAGGTTTCCTTAGAAAATTTCTTTCATAAATGAATCACGAAGCAATCATATACGCTCCAGCCTGCCAAAGCTTATTTCTATTCCCACTTATGGTTGGCAAATGTTAGCATTTATTTACCACGATTATTTATTGTTACACAAACTCATTAGCAGATTAAAGAGACCTCGTACTTAAAGCTATGAATACACACAGCGGTTTTACACAGATGGTTCCAGTTCACAGAAGGTATCGTTGAGTATTTTCTTATTGCAATAATGAGAGTGAAGAGAAAATACTTACATAACATCTTCTGTGAACTAACAATCGTATGACGCCATCACTCGAAAATTTTGTAAATCCACCGGTTACCACATTACCGGCCAGTAGTCGGGTGTTAGCGGAAGAGCGTGAAGTCCTGGGCTTTGAGCAAATCCAAAAAAAGTTTAAGGGATAAACAAAAAAATGCGTTTTTAAACAATTTTTTTGTATAGAAGGAAAGGTAGTAGAATAATAATATTCGAAGTAGTTATGAAATATACCTATATTTAAGCTATACACAAAAAATTATTATCTACAAATATGGCGACACCGAAGCCATTCTCGTGAGGGTTATTGAATTTGAGGCGCTCTACGGTACACAGTGTAGCGTGTTCAAATTTGAATATAAAAAAAATTCACTTAATCTACATGTTCATAGCTAGAGAAATACGTAGGGGATTTTAAAAATATTGATTTTTGTGTGATTGACGTCTATTTGAATGAAAACTTTCAATTTTCGACAAAATAATCGGTAATCGTTTGTTAATAAATAATGTATAAATCAACTTATTGAAAATTCCGTACGAATTTCTTTTTGAAATAATATTATAAAAACATTGTTAAAAATTGAAATGAAAAGAACAAAAATTGTTAGAGTTATGCTGCGTGTCGTTTTGAAAAATCGTGTGCTCGAAATTTCAATAAAAAACATTTCTTTCGGGTAATAAAACGTTTTTGTCCCATATTCTAGAAGGTTCAAAGTATCTTTTAAGCCAATAAAAAAAATTGATTTTCTCAAAAATTTACTATGGTTTTACCCCTTAATTAAAAACTATTTAAAATAACCACATCTATACCAATACTATTTCTCTTGCTGGTACTGATAACTTAACCAAATTAAAAAATAAGTGCTCATGATTTAAAATTCTTCCTGATGACGCAATCATAAAATTTAGTATATTTAACAGAACTTAATAAAACGTTAAAACAATATAATTTTAATATTTAAATGAAGGAATACAATACGTAGAAAATTATTATTTAAAAAAAATCCAAAAACACATTAATAACTATCTGACAAGTTAGTATTAAAAACATTTGAAAAATATGATAGAAGAATATTAATACATTATAAAAATATAAAAAATAATAATTAGAAAATTTTTATTTATTTTTTTATTTTTATTATTTTCGATCGTCAGTCGTATATAACTAAGAAAATGAAAAAATTAGAAACAAGAAAAAGTATCAAATTACATAATTAAGAAAAATATTTAAAAAGGTACAAATAATAAATAAATTATAAATTAATAAAAACCGCACTATGTGTGTTTTAATCTGAAGGCTGTAAAGTATCTTTCAAAACTGAAGGAGAAATTACTAGAAACAGCAACAGAAAACCTTAATACAAAGATGCAGAAGCCGTATCGGATTTCCAGCCGCATGGAAAGCCACCATGAAGCACAAAACGACGAAAGACCTGACAAACAAAAAGATCTCACGACAAAGCTAAGATTAACAAAGACAACAAATCTAATAAACGAAAGAACAAACGTAGTTATTTAACAACACCTGGAAAATTTAACAGTAACAGAAGCCACCGAATATTCCTTATGGAGAGCGACTAGAAGAATAAAACAACAAACTCACATTCAAATGAGCCAGAACTGATGAGGTCAACACAAAAATATTTGCAGAACACCTAGAAAAAGTATTTCAACCCTTCCCATCTGAAATAAGTAACCAAGAGGAAAGCAAAATTACCCACTTCTAGAAGGTCCACACCAAATGGATTTTTCAATGAAAAAATTTGTATTTACGTTTTATTTTTCCCTAGACTGTTAAAATTCTATTATTTTAATGCTTTCTTAAGTTCTATTAATTATTATCACATTTTTCCAAAAACATACTATAAGTCTATAAATATCATAAATCTATACTTAAAATTTTTTATTTTGAGTTCATTATATCGGACGGCACCACTTTCCACCGATGGTTGAAAGTTAATCCCCTACCCCAAAATGGTCAACGTAGAGCACTAGCATATTCCACCGATGAAGGTCGGGGTCAGCTTATAGAGAATTAGTAGGAGTACAATGGGGCGATTTAATAAGTTAAAAGCTTACTGTTTGGCATTTAATTTTAAAAACTGCAGAATTATTTTTTATGGTGGATCCGTGTATTGCCATGGTTGTCTTTGTCAAATTCAGTTTTGCCAAAGATTAAACTAATTAAAAATATAAATTTTCTAATAGTAACCTGCGGACTGTTACTGTTACTTGTAACGCCGGTTGCCAAATATCTCAAGGTTATGGCTAACCTTTCTCGAACAGTAACATCTTTTCTACATTTTTAACAATTCTACATAAAGATTTAGGAATGAGCGAAGTGTCGGCACAAAGGATTCCCAAGCTGCTTAGTCCTGAACCTAAACTAAGGAGACGACAAATTTGCGAGAAGAGAATTTGACTGCTTTATCCTAAGATAAAGACTTCTCCTATAGAATTGTAACTGAGGATGCAACCTGGGAACACCACTGTGAGCTTTTCATGAAACAAGAGTCCAAGCAATGGTTTTGTAAGGGCTCTCCACTAGTCAAGAAGACGAAGACCCAACTTTCTGCAGAAAAAATAATGGTCACAATTTTCTGGGATTCGGGGGAACTACAATAACGTGAAAATTATATATTGTACTGATATTTTTTTTGAAAACCAAACTCTTAATTCAAAAATAAATGTGAATCTATTTAAAATCCAATTCCAAATTAATTTTGAAACAAACTTTCAACATCAAAATTGGAAAACCAAATTGAACGATAACACGCGGCATCTGTGACGATATCGCTTTTAACTTTACAAGTCCTCCAAATTTTTAATTTTTAATTTCTACAACTTCACTATTAGTCCTGTCAAATTATACCAAAAAATAGGGGTGGGGTTACAAAAATTCACACTTGGCCGAAAATTGGTAAGATTGTTCGAAACACTATTATAAATGAAGATAAAAAGTTTATCGCAATCTTGCCAGTATAAATTTAAAGTTTTAAAAATAAAACATTAGTAGTCCGGCATGCTTTCGATCAGTAGCCGTTTTAGTGCACACAATTAAGTGTTTTTCAACAAGTATGCGGCACTTACGACTAATGAGTCAGAAACACATACATAGTGTGATGGCTTGATTGTCAAAGAAGCAGAGTGTGTCTGTCGCTCTTCCTTAATTGTGTTTTATTTTTTAACTATTATAAATGAAATGTGAAAAATCCTCATCGATCCGACACCTGGAAAAAAATTTACTCGGGGTTAAAGGTCACAAAAACGGGTTTTTCTCGATTTTTAGCAAAACGGTAAGTTTTATTATAAAATTAGCTTAGACAAAAATTGTAGATCAGATAATTATCTATAAAAAATTTCTAAATACTTTTTTTCCTAAGAGCCACCATTTTTGGGATATAACGATTCAAAAAGTTGAAAGAGTTGTAATCTACTACAAAAAAATAACACAAAATTTTTAAAAACGATTTTGTCTTGTGACAGGTTATTTTAAACGTCTTGAAAAGCTTTATCAGAATAGGTGAAATTAAATTTCTATATGTCATCTGTCAAAAAGTACAAGCTGCCAAAGTTTAAACTTCAAGAGTGAATAACTCATGAAGTATTGAAGGGATTTCAACCAAATTTTGTATGTAGAAACATTGCCCTCACAGAACTTGACAGTATATAGAACCATTTGATATAACCAAGAATTCAACATTAAAAAAAAAGATTAAAGATTAAAAAAAGTCCTTGTTCCTCGATTTTCTTCGGCGTTTCTGCGTCGATAGCAGTCAAACTTTTTGGACGTATGTCTTGTGGGCTCTAGTGGTGAAAATAAGGTTTTGGCAAAGAAATCTTTACGAGGGCTATCACAAATCGAGGGACAAGGACTTTTTCAAGTTTTTGCAAAAAAACATAATCTTTTTTTTTTAAGTTAAATTCTTGGTTTTTATCAAATGGTTCTCTTTGTGAAATGCTGTCAATTTCTGTGGGGGCAATCAGGGCCGATTTATCCATTAGGCAAGAAAGGCAGCTGCCTAGGGCGGCAGTCTTTTAGGGGCGGCAAAAATACTAATTAATTCTAATAACAAAACATAAATAGAAACTTGATTGTAAATTGTACTTATTTAAAAGTAAATAAGTAAATAAATTTGTTCTCAGAGTTTAGTTATATTTTTTAGAGTTTTTTAGAGTTTATATTTATTTTGATAATAAATATTATGCTGTTATAATAAGTTCAAATTTTAATTTTAAGGGGGCGGCAAAAAAAATATGCCTACCCAAGTAACACATAATAGTATATTAGACGTATAAAAATCGTCTAGACCAAACGTTAAAACCGACTAAAATACGTATACCGTATACGTATACGGGTACGTATTTTTGGTCATGACGTATCCCAATATATTGTAATGATATTTCTAACCGGCAGCTGATATTTTTGGACGAGCTTTGTCTTCTTGGTAGTTTTGATTCGATTGGAGTCACTAATCGATTTGCACCGCGATTCAAAGACTTGTTTTCATGTCGGCAAGTCGGTTTTTAATTATTTAATGCCAATAACAAACACTGACTCAAAATTGTTACACATTATACTACTTTTAACACAAATATTATTGTTTACTGTGATGAACTAAAGGTGTTGTGAAACCATTGACAAATCTTACGAACGTGAAGCTAAAATTAAAAAGTGTTTAGAAGAAATATGGTGCATACTGTATAATTTGAACTTACGAGGGAATTTGTTGTTATAAGGTTGGAAGAAGGTTCGTTGAGCGGAGGACGTTGTTCCGAGTGCACGTAAAAATGAGTGCGTTACCAATTTTTGTGATTTGATAATTCGCGTTAATTTTGCCAAACGATAAACTGATTAAGTCAGGAAGCATATCCTGATTGTTGATAGTGCGATTGTATAAGAATTATTGCTTGCGTTCTTTTTCAAGCTGAAATAAAACAAAAAATTAAATTTGGTATTTTCAAGATAAAAATTTTAGTAACGCTACCCGACCGCCATTTGCATTTATGCGAAATATTAGAATTATTAAACAAAAATTTACTTACCTCAAATGAAAATTGGATGGAATTTGTATGGAATAAAAGAATACACGTGTGTAATTAAGGCGATAATCGAAGAAATTTCACAAGAACAAAACTATCCGATCAACTCCGATAAGCAAATTTCAGTAGCAGAAACACCTGTTGCATCCAGCGTGGTACGGAACCAAATGACTAAGGACAACGAGGAAAGCAGTGGACCTCAAACGTTAATCAAGCTAAGAATTATTGTTTATTTGAACTATTTTATTTCTCAGAATTTTTATAATTTTCATAATTTTTTTACTAACATAATTACATTAACAGCTAAATTTGGTAAATGAATTTAGAAGTCATATTTGGAATTAAAGTAAATGTAATTCATTTATCAAGTGTCGCTACACAATTACACATAGAGTCAGGAAACGAATTTATAAGTTTCAAGTTATTGGTAATAAATAAACCTTATTTTGCGTTCATATCAAGAATTTTGTTTTTCTGGAAACATACGATTCGTGGGTTTCAAATTGAACTCGCTCCTGAGAGTCAAGTATCTCCGAAATTATCTGAGCTAGCTGGAGAAAAAGGTAAGAGTGTGTAAAGCTTTAAAACTTTACATTACAATATAGACGTATACTGTCTACGTATATTATACATATTTATTGTACGTATATTATCCTTCACTATGCTACGTCTATAATCTGTATAGCATAAACGTATACGTATACGTATTTTTGGTCATGACTTATCCCAATATATAGACGTATACTGTCTACGTATATTATACATATTTAATGTACGTATATTATCCTTCACTATGCTACGTCTATAATCTGTATAGCATAAACGTATACGTATACGTATTTTTGGTCATGACTTATCCCAATATATAGACGTATACTGTCTACGTATATTATACATATTTAATGTACGTATATTATCCTTCACTATGCTACGTCTATAATCTGTATAGCATAAACGTATACGTATACGTATTTTTGGTCATGACGTATCCCAATATATAGACGTATACTGTCTACGTATATTATACATATTTAGTGTACGTATATTATCCTTCACTATGCTATGCCTATTAACTGTATAGCATAGACGTATATTATCCGTATTTTTATATCACAATTATAGATAAAAAAAATTTGTTGCATTTTTTTTAAATTTAATTTAATTTCATAATGCTCATTTTTGTAGGTTTGTTTACACTTGTTTTCCATCTGTGAAATTCTAATTATTACATTATTTATTTATTTATTATTACACTATTCCTTCATTACAGAAATTTATTAAATTGTACTTACTTTTTTTTTACATCTACGGGATTCGAACGCGCGGTGTCAGGACCATAAGGCAACCCCTCTAACCACCTAACCACCTAAGGTTATGTTAATGTTTAGGTAGCTTACTTTACTTTACGAGTTACAATGGCGGGTGGTTAAAAAAATTAAAACGCAGTGTTAAACATAATAATAATGTATTCCACTTAAAATTCAAATAAAACTTTAAAATAATTTATTTTATAAAGAATAAATAAAATTTTACAAAGTTAGCAGGTCAGCAATAAACAATTTCATCATATTTAATCAATTTTATTTTATTATATTTTACGAACAAATCATATTCTTTACTTTTACAATTTTAACTTTTTGCTTTTGCAATTTTAATATTTTTTACAATTTATTTACATTACATTACATTAACTTACAATTTATATTGGGTGAAAGTCACATTAAAATTTTTGATGTAAAATTGGGAAAATTGCGTAACCATTTTTATAGTTAATAGCAACGCATTTGAACTCGATCTGTGAAAGAGCAAAATTGTCATGCCGTTTACTCTCATGGCATACATAATAAATATTTAATTTTGATGATTCTATTGGGGTTTTATACAAATCATACATACATTTAAATGGAATTCCTGTGCAGTGGTATTCTTCATTTAAATAAAAAATTGTTGTTATTATACATAAACTTTTTGTTTTTTGTTTTTTGATTGTTTTTAGATTCCATTAAAATTGCGTATTCAAAGCAATTGCCACCGGACTTAAGTGATCAGAACATAGAAAAAGCCGTTAAGAATTGGCTGAAATTGGCCCCACAAAGGTTTAACAATAAGTGGAATACAAAACAATGATAATTTGTAATTTAACTTAGTAAAATATTAATAAAATTCTTATTATGAAAGTATGTTTATATTCCGAGTCGCCGGACTTTAGAACCAACTCAATAATGCAAAATAACATGATAAGCCTTAAATATGCAACGCTTTTGAGTTGGAAGACGGCCCTGACCACCGTTGTCTTACTGCGATTTTGTTTATTTAGAAATATATCTACTTTGTAGATTTTATTGACCCCTTCCTCAATTAATTTTTCACAATTTTAATTTTTTAAGGTCAACTATGAAGGTTAATTAGAAATTTTTGAATTTTTGAATTCAAATTCTTTTTACCGTTACATTTTTATACGTATAATATTCATCTACAATACGAATTTTTTTATCTCAAAATTCTACCTGTCATGTTTATAAATTTATAAAAAAATAATGTTAAGTGTTTACGTTTATAATAAACGTTCATTAAACATATATCGTAGATCGAAAATATACTCTTTTAAATATGGAAAATTTATACGTATAATATACATCTACAATACGGAATTTTTAGCTGAAGATTCTACCTGTGGATGCTTAATTTAAACAAAAATAATGTTAAGTGTTGACGTTTATAACAAACGTTTATTAAACATTTATCGTAGATCAAAAATATCCTATTTTAAATTTGGTAAATTTATACGAATAATATACATCTACAATACGGATTTTTTAGCTCCAAATTCTACCTGTGATACTTAAATTTAAAAAAGAATAATTTTAAGTGTTCACGTTTATAAAAAACGTTTATTATACATATATCATAGATCAAAAATATACACTTTTAAATATGGCAAATTTATACGTATAATATACATCTACAATACGAATTTTTTAGCTCAAAATTCTACCTGTCATGCTTAAATTTATAAAAAAATAATGTTAAGTGTTTACGTTTATAATAAACGTTCATTAAACATATATCGTAGATTGAAAATATACTCTTTTAAATAAATAATTTATACGTATAATATACATCTACAATACGGATTTTTTAGCTCCAAATTCTACCTGTGATACTTAAATTTAAAAAAAAATAATTTTAAGTGTTTACGTTTATAAAAAACGTTTATTAAACATATATCATAGATCAAAAATATCCTATTTTAAATTTGGTAAATTTATACGAATAATATACATCTACAATACGGATTTTTTAGCTCCAAATTCTACCTGCGATGTTTAAATTAAAAAAAAAAAAATTTTAAGTGTTTACGTTTATAAAAAACGTTTATTAAACGTATATGGTAGATCCAAAATATACTATTTTAAATATGGAAAATGAATACGTATAATATACATCTATTAAACGTATTGCCTAGGTCAAAGTTCTACACCTTTAAAATGTAAATTATATTTTGGTATATGCTTCGTATAATATACGAATATTTTATGTATAGTATATAAAGTGTATACGTATATACGTATATTAGACTTACCAAAATTAGACGTATACCAAAAATATCCTATTTATCCCAAAGATATACGTATATTATACGATCGTGTGTTACTTGGGTAGGGTTTCTACATACAAAATGTGATTGAAATCCCTTCAATACTTTATGAGTTATTCACTCTTGAAGTTTAAACTTTGGCAGCTTGTAATTTTTGACAGATGATAGATAGAAATTTAATTTTATCTATTCTGGATAAAGTTTTTCAAGGTGTTTAAAATAACCTGTCACAAAACTGTAATGTATGGAAGCCGTACCTGTATAACAGGTACTTACTATTTAAATACCAGTACTTAGGTTGGCCAGCTACCAACCTAATAGATTAGAAAAGGTTAATATACCAAAGACCGAGTCGGCAGCATGGCAAGTAGGAGCATGCAAGTAATAGCTGCTTTTGTATATATAATTATAATTGTAATAAAGTAAGTTCTCAGTGTGCATTGTTGAATACTTCTTCTTCTTGTTCGGTACGCCCGAATCCGGGCATCGTGGCAACATTCATGATAAACAATTGTTATATCATATCATATTGCTCTCTTGGGACAAAGTATGGATGCAGTGGGGGTCCCCCTCCCTTCTGCACAGCCCACAGATCTATCTTGGGCCCCAGATCACAGCAGCGTATTCGATTCGACCAGGATTTGAACCGCGGTCACCCGCTTCCCAGTCGGCCGGTGTAGTCTTTACGCCACACTGCTGGTCATATTTTGGTTGAATACTTAATAAAGACAAAATCGTTTTTAAAAATTTTGTGTTATTTTTTTGTAATAGATTACAACTCTTTCAACTTTTTGAATCGTTATATCTCATAAACGGTGACTTTTAGGAAAAAAAGTATTTAGACATTTTTTATAGATAATTATCAGGTCTACAATTTTTTTCTAAGCTAATTTTATGATAAAACTTACCGTTTTGCTGAAAATCGCGAAACCCCCGTTTTATGACCTTTGACCCGAGTAATTTTTTTTCCAGGTTACTTTAGGGCCTTCGTTTTTCCTCGTACTTCCTCGTTGGTAAATTACGATACCACAAACTTAAACCACCTTGGTATTGGAATCCAATATTTAGTTTGGGAGGATTACCGCCTTTTTTTGGTTGAATCTCGTTTTTGGGGACATCGACACACACACACACACACAGTAGCGTTGTTACCACCCAGGGTGGATTTTAGATAACTACTTCATTTTTATGAAGAGTTTTCAAGGCAGATAACCTCGGTGGTTTGCCATTGCCCACCGAGGGAGAACGGTTAGAAGAAAGTTCTTACTTCACTCAGACTCAAACCAGGGTCTCTGCTTAGTAAATAGTTGATGCACTTATGCATCAAACCGTAACCATCCTCTTTTGGTGACATCAACCGCCTACAATCCTTGGTTTTTGTGTGTTTTGTGCCGATCATGTTCACTTGTCAATCTTGAAAACCATGAGTGGCGTGCAATAATACTCCAGAATAACGATCCCAAAGTCCACAATCTATTGTGGACTTCACCTCCTTCATTCTCAATTTTCGGTGAAAGAATAACAGAAGTTCCGTCTTCCTCCGAGTACCATAAATTCAATCCAACATTATCCAGTCCATTTCACGGGTGATCCGAATGCTCAAACAAATCCTCTCACATGGAATTGGATATGCGATTGACCAGAGAGTCAAGATTATGTATAAGAGTTTGACCAAAGAGTAATTTGATTCTTGAGGGTAGTCACACATTATGTACAAAAATTATGTCAGTAACATTACGCCAACAATACTTAAACAATATAGACAATAATTAATAAAATAATTATTTTTAAATTTAAAATTTAAAACTTTTTCTTTAGTCTAGCAATAACTTGAACCAAAAAAATGTTGTTGCTTTTGCAACTTTTAGAACAGACGTTTTCATAACTTCATATTAAATACCTTTCCTTGAAAAGTCAAAATTTCATTTTATGAAAGAAACTTTCAGTTCTCAAAGTCAATTAATTTTTTTTATATTCATAACATCTCTGAAATATGAAATATTTAGGAAATGCCTTGAACTTCAACAAACGTAATTTTTTCGCCTACTTTTGGACATATGATGGAAATTTTACACTCTGAGATACATTTAATTATTAGTGTTACATTTCTATTAACAACTATTACAAAATACAAATAAGAATTAGAACAAATAATATATTCATTATAGCGTCAATGTTATACTATGTAAACTGTTAAGGCGGGTCCAGACACTGCGAGGCTGAAGCGCGCGTCAGCCTCGGGATACAAGCCTCGCGCTGTGTGGACCATTTTTCCTGCGAGGCTGCCGTGCGCGGCACGCTTCGCTCTGTGTGGACGGTGATTTTCTTATAGGAATTTCATTAAGTAGACATGTGTCGAGCGAAACAAAGCTGCCTCGCTAGCCACATCGGAAAGGTCTAAACCATGTTTACAGTAACGGAGATACAAAACGGAGCTGCCTCGCTGTGAGCCAAATTTTGTCGGTCGACTCAAAGAAAAGACTACGTACAAAAGTGGTCGAGTAAATAAACAAAGTTTCCAAACAGGATAAAGTTAACATTACTGTCATACTTGGGTATTTAATTGAAGATATATTGCCATTAAGTGTTCAATTTTAGGTGTTATTTGTTACATAATTTAGAGAATGGGCCAGTTCGTCGCGAGCGTTTCGTCACGAGCGTTTCGACGCATCCAGTTCATCGCAGCCAGTTCGTCGCAAAGCCAATTCGACGCATAATTTATTGGTTAAGAAGGACTGTTTGTTGCAAAATCAATTCGCCGCAAGACTGTTGGCCCCAAAACCAATTCGCCGCCAGGCCGTTTGCGCGTTTTTTTTTGCGAAAAATGTAATATATTATTATTTATAATTTTTAAAACAGCCTGACAAAATTAATAAATAATAGATTATTTATGTAATTTATGTAGTATTTATGTAATCATCGCATAACTTTCCCCATGTATTTCGTCAAAATGCAAAAAAATAAGGTTATGTCGTTTGTTAGAACATTTCATTTATGTTAAACAAATTGAATAAAACAGTAAAAAAAAGGGTAGCCCAAAAGTAATTGACACTTGAACTTTTTCTATTTTGTTTATAATTTTCAACCGATCTTCACCATTTTTAGCTGACCTCTAAGTTTAGTTGTTGCACGTTTATGATAAATTTCATGACATTTGTTTGCGAGGTTCAACCTGGGCGATTGATACTATTAATTTTGTATATTGCATCAACAACTATCGAAAAATATCGCCGTTAATGCGATAATCCGATATGTAGGTTTTGCGACCAAAAGGACCTCGGCTAATAGGTCTTGCGACAAAAAGAATCACGTACAATAGGTCTTGCGTCGAAAAAGATCGCGGTTAGTAGGTCTTGCGCCTAATAATCCTTGCGTCGAAACGCTTGCGTCCGAACGGGTGCGCGTTGAAACGGCTGCGGCAAAACAGCCGCGACGAAAGGCTCGCGACGAAAAGTCCTAGACCCCATAATTTATGACCATGTGCATTTCAAATTTAAAACTTTTAAAATTTTAACCTAACTTGTCAACGTGTATACAAATTGTACACGTCATGTTTATACATATTGGTTTAAAAACAGGAATATATGTTGTTATTTTCCAGCAAACGATTGTTTTCTTTTTTTTAAAATAAAAATGAAAAATTGTAAAAAACATTGCAAACTAACTAAATTGATAATAAAATAAATACCTAATTAGTTACTTTTAGGTAATTATTATAAAATTGATTAGTACTACAATTATTTAATTACAGAAAGAATGAATATTATGATAAAATTTTCATAGATGCAAAAAAACATTATGCAAGTTGTAGGTAGTTAATTATTATTAGTTTATCGACTTCGTTTAGTAATTATTTTTTGAACTTATAAATCAGAAGTAATAAACCTCAGGTAAGTGCTATGATATTCACAACAATAACACCAATATATCTTTTAGTGACGTTTTCACGCTACTTAAAGAATAAGTGCAACTGGTAATGATTTTGAAATAAATAAGAAAGGTTTATCCGTGAACTTATTTATTCTTTCTTAGTAAAAATTTTTAATTATTTCTTTAAAAGATTTGATTTATAACTTCCATGCTCCGTTTATACGGTATTTATATGCTCAGATGCCATGATACGATGCCAACTAACTGCAGATGCATTCTATAGAGACAACTATGCAGTCGCAGGGGATACATATGAAGCAGCCTTGAAAATTCTGGCTCGCGCTAGCTGGGATACAAGTGGTCCACACTATGCGAGGCAGCCTTGCAGTGTCTGGATCCGCCTTTAGAATCTTGTTATTTTATTCAATACCAATAAAAATCTTGTTAATTCATTCATTACCGGTACAATTGATAGTGAATTCCTCCTCTCCTAGTAGGTAATTAAAACATTGAAATTTTTATAATTAATACTTACAATGAAGTTTATTCGTGAACTCTTATCTATTTTAGTTCTGAAAGGTATCCTATATAATATATATAAGGAAGTGCATTTTTGGTTATTCTAAAATACAGAAATGGTTTATACAATATACAGTACAGATACAGTCGTGTTCCAAAATCATTTTTTTAATTTTTAATTTTATTATATTGAATTTGAATTTTTGTTTTGATTGTTTTCTAAATTTAAATTTAAATTTGTTGTACGTATATATTTTTATAACTTGTAAATATTTTGAATGTTGTTTGCGTCAAAAATTTTGTGTTGGCACATGATTTTTGGTGTATAAAATTTTGCTAGGTCTGTCAAGGTGGACGGACACTTTTGTGGAAAAAACCGCTTCTTCGACAGCCCCACATTTCTTCTTTTTCTGCTGAACTATGGGCATGTAGTTCAATATTTTCTTGGGTACTCGCCCACTGTCCATTTATTCGATGTGCTTCAGGATTCAACCAAACCACTGAAAAAATCTTGCAAAAAACAACTCAGGTAGGTCAAACTACAATTACGAAATACTTTCAAAATAAATGGATAGTAGCACAGATTATTTATTAGTTTCTAAGCTTGGAAAAAAGACAGACAAAGTTACATCATAAGAATCCATAAACCTCTTACTGGTTTTGTAGAAAGTTTTCGAAAAACTTTCATAAAACACTACGAAAATCGCAAAATGAAATTTAGGCTGGATCTCATTTTTATTCTTTGCTGCTCTGGATTGTTTTTCATATTTTCTCAAGTGTCCTGTTACTTACCTTAATACTCTAAGGTATTTTGTATCGTTTTTTCTCGTCGAATTACATTAGAAACCATGCAAAAACCTAAAAACTTAAAAACTTCCATGTTTTGAGGTCAAAAAGTAGCAAAGAAGTTAATCTTTCGTTTTTTCCAAATTTCTTAATGTGGGTAGCATCCGGAAGCAAATGTGCGTTAGGATAACAGTATTGCCTTTTTAGTGAGCAAAAGAAAAGCAAAGTATATTCAAAGAGATAGAATTTATCAAAGAAACAACAGTTAAATCTATATGAAATGGAATCTCTGCGGTCCGAAAGTGCTAGTACACGTCTGCCAAAAACTGGAACTTACTCAAGATTGTTACGGCATTGAAGCAAACTAGGCATTTTAAAAATTATGGATGTATCGAGTATTATGT
Organism: Cantharis rufa; assembly: GCA_947369205.1. Lineage (NCBI taxonomy): Eukaryota > Metazoa > Arthropoda > Insecta > Coleoptera > Cantharidae > Cantharis > Cantharis rufa. The sequence continues at coordinate 12,514,805 of OX376309.1, read as the reverse complement.
CAATCGGACCCAATTGTTCTAATTTAAGTTCTCGGAGCGATTGCTCTCTGACGCTGCAAAAAAGGCTCGGCAGTCGTTAAAATTAATCAAAAAGGAAGAAGAAGAGCAGTACATTATATAGAAGGCCTATTGTATGGTGCAGGTATTGCAGATTAGAGATAAATAAAAAATGTTCATCAAATAATGCTATATGTAAAACTTTAAAACGCTTTGTCTCAAAACTACATTTTCTAAACTAGCCGGCAACATAATTTTAACAGATATTAACCGCTTTGCTTGAAATTTTAACTGTAGCTATTAAATTATATTAGGTTTGTTCCAACAAGCAGTTCTTTCCGGTTCTAGGACTGATGCGCATGCTCTTTATCGAAATTTGCAAGCATTAAAGATCATTTTCGTTAAAATTTTAACTAAAGAGCATGCGTATAGTCCGAGAACTGGAAAGAACTGTTTGTTGGAACAAGCCTATTACCTACGGAAGTATTTAGGAATTTAATGTTACATTGTAAACTTTTTTAGTTATAAGCAATTCTTGACGAATTTTTTTAACAAAAATCATATATAGAACTGAACAAAAATGTGTTATTTGGTCAAAAATTGGAGAAGAACTCTTGCCGGCCGCGGAAGGCTATTTGTAAAGAGAGATTTCGTTTGCTGAGCTTTTGCGCTTACTCAATAACCACGGGTGGTATTGAGCAAAAAATAAGGTAAATCTGAGAAATTAAATAGTTGTGCATGTCTAAGCTGATGATCAATAGAAATTATGATCAAGTTAGAAAGTCCTATTAACCAATAGTAAGAGACTTTTTTAAATCAGCAATGCTAGAAGTCATAACCAGAAAACCGAATATAAGAATTTAACAAAGTTACTTAATTTTCGAACAGCGAATAGAACGGTCGCGTTTAATAAATGATCTCAAACCACAGTCAGTTTTCTTTTGAGTTTGATTTCCTAACAGAACCAAGTCGTGTGTAGTCTAACATAGTCAAGTGTTACCTGACACAAAGGATTTCACAAAGTCGTAAAATTAAATAAATCAAAAAAGTGAGCGGCCGACCTAACGATCAAAGAATCAATTAAGATTTTGAAAAATTTTATTTTACTTTTATATTTGTTTACAGTTTTTAATTTTTATTTGCTTTATTTTATTTGTTAACCTGCTATATTGTCGTAGTTATAAGTACACGCAATTACACTACGCCACTAAAACAAATTATTCGTTAAGGTTATGCTAGTACACCATAAGTTTTTTTAAGTATTAAATATCGTTCTCAAATTTTCCTCTTTTAATTTTACTTTAAGAGAACACCCAATTCTTGAGTAAGACGAATCCGGATATACATAGCATTTGGTACCAAAGCTTCTCACACGATAGAATTTTAAATTTGCATCACTGGTATTATTTGGAAATAACAGACACATCTACGTATTTAATTTAGATAGAGGAATAAAACTGCAATTTTAGAATCAATGTTTATTTCATATATGATATTATTGATTACCCTTTACAAACGTATATCGATAAAAGCGCTACATATAAATATAGTGTGACTTAAATGTGATTATGACACAATTTTGAAAATAAAACTAACGCATTTTTTTTAATTTAAGAACTTCTGTTGAATTCAGTCATTATATACAAAGGTTAACAAAGATAATTCACATTACTTGTAAACTTGTATAATATATTGCTAGATATCAAGAATTACAAGAATTAAAATACAAATTAACTTAACTTTAAGAATTTTTATAAAATTATTATCAGTAAGTTAATTATTTGGCAATTTTCATTATTAACTTATACTAACCAAGATGAGTTATAGAAAATGAGCATTTAATAAAATGTTGCCTAGTTGTAAAAAATCCCATCTAGGAAACTAATAAAATTCTCGACTTGAGTATCAAAAAACAAATTTCCAAAATGCTTTCAAGTTGCAAAATATTGAAACGGAAAGAAAAGTTAGAGTAAAATATTTACAAATATAACGAGTTTCTTCTTAAGGCCTACTTTGTTTATTAAATACATTTCACTACAATAAAAAAATGTGTTTCGCTATTCGCGTATTATATTTTCTCAAATTATATTGTACTGAAAATATACCAATTTATTACACATCTTGTTGAAGAACTACACAACCCTGTACTTTTAAGCATTTAATGGTTTAACAAATAATATTTAAAATTTCGTCGACTAGATTACATATTTGGTATTAATTCGCACCTTTTCAATACCTACATAAAATGTAGGCATGTTGATGTCTTCATGATAGTATATACAAATTTTTATATTATTAACTTAATTACCTACATAAAACATAATATTAAACTCTGTTTGAATAACATTAAAAAATTTATATTATCAGTGTTATCTGGTCTGGTTCAATTTTATTGCCCGAGTTGTAATATTTGATAGTTCAAACTTTAAACATTTAAAATTTCCACTTTAAAACCATTAATAAAAAATCTAAATGTTTCAACTTACAAATAAATTCATAAGAACTTTGATAGATACTTTAGCTACCGATGACATTAAACTAATCTATACTGATTGTAAAACCCAAACCAATACACGTCAGGGGTATGATGTCTGTCATCACCACCATATAAAAATGAAATTTCAATTTATCACATATGTGAATTGCGATTGCATCGTGATTTTTATTTTTATAAGTTTGTTTACATTAACTTGTATGTACAGTGTTGTATGTTGCATTGACAGTTCATGTCTCATTTTATAATCGCATGGTGTTTAAAATTTTGACAACGCTGGTCTAATGTGACGTCATCAACGCTCATGACGTATATTGGTTTGGGTTTTAGAAATAGCATATAAACAAATTATAATAAATTAATAAATATAAACAAATCTATAATAAAAATATCACATTTATAAATCTTAATTAACCATAATGGTAATATTTCGTTGGCGTCGCTGATTTTTTAATGTTATCTCTTATTATTATTCATTATTTATAAAATTTATTTAACAAATAAATTTATAGAAGTTTATTACTTTTCGTTAATAAATTATATAATATTCCGCTTTTACTAAATATTAGTAATAGCGGACGTATAAATTTTTTAAAATGTTACCATTATAGTAAAATGAGCCATGTTTCAAATTACTAGAAAAAATCATCAAATACCAACACACAGTTGTTATAATTTTGGTTTCTAAATACTGTCTAAGATACAATAATTTTGTATTACTATGTTAGTGTATAATTTACGATTCTTCGGCTTCTTCACGAAATAGGTACGTCGACCAATAGATAATGTTGAACAGTGCAAAAACTAATGGAAATGTAATTCTGGATATAACATCTATACGTTTTGACCTTGTAGGAAATTTCGACAACCAAGAACGGCAGCAATTTGGGCGAGCAGGTTGCATATGAATCTCACATTGTCGAACTTTTTCTAAACTCATTGGATCACCTGGATGACGCACCAATGGCTTCTGAAAGTCATACTGTTTATTTATATATTTAGTATCAATCTTGTATTACATAATTATTTTCATTGTAGAATTTAAAAATCTTAAAAATATAAATATAAATGTTTTTATGGTAACAAATAAATAAAACAAAAAGAAATAACTTGCAAATCAAGAACAATTGTCGAGTCCATAGTTATATCGAAAATTTGGTGTGAACGATAAAAAAATGCTAGTAATCCTAAACCAATAATCAACAGCCCACATTGAACAGATACCCAAAGGTCCACTCCTAGGAACTTTAAAATGCATAAGTAATAATTTTTTTTTACAGTAAACATTTTAGAAAAAATTTGGGCTTCGGTTTCAGCTTTCGGCTGTTTAATCTAATTAAATTTTTTAGATTTAGAATGTTATGAATTGAAAGAAAATTATGGTGGGAGACTAGAGAGTTTATGATTTGTTTTTTTTTTAATTTTATGATTTAAGACCGAGAGAAAAGACAATGTATCTCAATCTAAAGCGAAGTTACTCTAGATATGACAGGATTACATAATATCCGTAGCATTTAAAACATTTTTCTCCTTTGGATACCTAATCCATTAAATCAACAAATAATGTATTTTATAACAAAAATAATTCCAGTATTTTCTTATACGGCATTCGGAGTACCGAGAACATAGAACCATCGCAAAATATCGGTACTCTAAATATAAATCGGTTACATTACTAGATTTTCCTACTAATATCAACAATTTTTTATAGCAATACGTTATCACTAAAAAGAAATTACAATTAGTAGCGAACGTCTTTATTTAGATTAGTTAAATATTTAAATTAAACAAATATTTGATTCTACTTGGAAAATTTATATATTCCCCTCTGACAATCATAATACAGTGCAATGTAAACCTAATAATCTCGACAGATTATCTCAACAAAATTTAATTAATTTTATTTTGAATCAATATCACGAGGTAACATTTAACAGAGATACGAAGAAGGAAAGATCTTTAGATATTTTATCAATTAGAGGGATTTATTCAGAACTAGAAAAGTATATTCAGAATATTGAGTTAAAACCAGCTGAAATAGTGTATATGTTAGATATTTTTATATGCGATAATATATACTATATTATCAATATATATTTTCAATATTTAGTTAATAATTTATATGGTTTACAGTTTCACTAAACAATTTAAGAAGCGAATCTTGAACGTAAGGGAAAAATATCTCATCCGAACAATAATCACTAAAAATTGGTCTTAGGATATTGAATATGAAAATCCTGCTTGTAGCCTCCTAATAATGTTGGATTTTACAAACTTTTTAAATGTTTCTTGTTTGCTATGATTATGGTGGTTATATATAAACATCGAAACGTCGGCTGACGAGTAATCTTTGTTTGATTTCCATATGTAAAATCTTGAGAGATCAATTTTCACAAATCTTGAACAGATAAGATAATATTATCAATTATAGCAAAAAGATTTATTTGGAATATAGTATGAATGTATTGCCAAGTCTATTAGAATATTGCTGTTGATTATAAATACATATTTTCGATAAGCATTATATATTGTCATGTTTAATTTTTTTTTTGTGTTTCAAAATTTCTTTTATTTTTAATTTTGAAATTTTATTGTAATTTTGAATTTAAAATTTTATTGTGGATTCTTATTTTTGAATTTGAACTTGATTTGTTGTGAAATTTTGATAATGTAAATATTTAGTTTATTTGTATTATTTAGTAACAATTTTGGGTTGATACGAAAGTGAAATCAACATAGTGCTAGCTTTGCATAGCGTAGTCGCAGGTTTGATCCTCTATGAAGTATGAAAATTTATAAAGATTTATTAATTGAAAATTAAAAAAGCGAGATTGCGGGCGGCGTTGACCGGAGTGGTCGCTTTTGACGGAGAATCTCCGTAATTGAGAATTTGGATTTTGAGATATTTTTTATTGTTAATTTAGTGAATAAAATTTTTGATTTTCGGTGAGTGAGTTTTTTTATTTATTTGGAAGACTTCGAAATACAATTGAAGAGCTACCGATCATCGCAATATATGTATACTGTACCCAAAAGATTTAGTCAAATACAAATACGCAATACTACATCAAAGCATATCTATTGGTAAGTCAATAATATGTAAGTATTTTAAATAAATGTAAATATACTAACAGTCATAAAAGCTGAAAAGCGCTATGCTACTGAAAAAATATTCCTTATAAAGAATTATAAAATTAGAGGGTTATAGTTATTAGTTATCATATGCATTCAAATTGTCGACAATTTTTTTTCGCTTTTCACTTATGCGTTTGTTACTTTGGGGCAATTTTCCCGACTCGAAAAGGAGGGATAATTTGAAATGCACGACAGGATATTTATTTAGACTATTTCGCGAATAAAATATGGGAGGTTAATATAAATAATAATTAATTAAAAAAAAAAATCAATGTATCGTTGATACATTGACACATTGACATTAAAAATTAATCAATATTGTATGTATTATTTAAATGTTTAAAATCAACTTGAAAAATTGTCGCTGCAATTCGATTACTATTGGCTGATTGTTCTGTTGCTTTTTCATTCCATATTGGTCTAATAACAGCTGAGTGAAATAGTCAATTTTATTAAAGTTTTATAAAAAATTCTAAATCCTTAGCACACAGATTTTTCAGTGTCACACCATTGTATTTTATTTTTCATGACTAATATGAAAAATGCATGAATAATGCTATTATTAAATAACAATCATGAATTAAAATCCTTCTTTGATGTCTACCAACTAAGTCGGTACAAAGTTTCTAATAAAACAAAAACAAAATTAACTTTCAAACTTTTTTCCATATTTCTTTACGTTCCGCCAATTCTTAAATCCACGGCGTATCGAAGAGCCAAAATAAAAAATTTCATTAAGTTTTCCGATTTGAGCGCATAATTTCTACCTAATAACTAAACCAGGAATCACACCAGGCCACTGCTGTGTTCAGAAGTAATTTTCCAAAACTGTAGTCAACAGCAACCTCAATTACATAGTACTAAATTAATTCGGTAAATGCGGTTATAAAACTTTCAAATTTCGTTCTTCATAATCATTTTATAGGATAATTTCAGGGATAGTCAAAATTCTTTTTTTATGAAAATATTTTAATGTTATTGTTTTTAATATTTTGACAGTACGAATTAAATTTATTTAATATACTTCACATTTTTCAAATCTTTTTATCTTCCATATTTTCAAAAATTTTCAAATTTTTCTATTGTAATATTTATAAAAAGCATTTTATTATTTGTCAATTTATTGATAAAATTATATCGGTTATGGTTGATCCTTCAATATTATATGTAATGTTCAATGTGGTTTAACACAATATAACTCTATACGCTACAATAATTAAGGATTTCATAACCTAAATCCTATTTACAGGTCCTGGAAATATTTCAAGGTTGCAATGCGTTGTTAACACGATTAAACAACATGAATCTATTGAATTATACATATCTTATTAAATCGGTGTCAATGTATGTATAGATAATATTGTACTTCAAAGAGTAATTCCTTTCTATTCAGTATGTAAAGTCAAAAATGTATTATGGTAATTTAATTTGACAATTTAAACTTCGACTTATAAAAATAAGTCCTGTGGTAATCTTAAATCGAAAATTTTAAATATTTTTATAATATAACGTAATGTATTAATTTGGAGACATCCGACGAGAGGAAGTTAGTATAACTACTATAAAATAATCAAAAGAATTTTCAGAATTCCTAGCATCTATTTTTAATGTTATATTATATTTAAAATTCATAAATTAAACTAACTTGTGAAATTAATTTTAAATTAAAGTTTAATATAATATTAATAGGTATTAATGTAATATAATTACGTACAAAGTTTAAATGCAGTTATTAAAAGGTTAAATAAAGCGGAATGCAATGTTTTTGTAAAATATTCCAATTGCTTTCATTTCATATAAATAATTGAATAAAAATTCCCACTTTAATTTTTACAAAAATTTTCTAAATATTTCAGATTTATTTAAAAAATTTATGTATATGTATTTAAGTTTGCACTACGCGAGATTAGCATAGTTTGGCTTATATTCAAAATCTGATTTATGTATTAATAGTAGAATTGAATTAACCTCTTTATTATCACTTTGTCATCTTCAGGTTTATTTAAGTCCAAAGCTTAAAAATTGTTTTTGACAAAATTTATTTGTCAACACAAGATACTTAATCGAAAAGTCGCCAAGTTTTTCCAATTTCTTAGAAGCTATATTATTAAAAACACCATTCCTAATTAAAATTAAAACAATACGAGTATGAGTAATAATAGGCAAAAAACGATATATCAAACCATTTTCAGTAAAAACAGAATTAATGAAGTAGTCATGTTAGGGTTGCGTATGATTTAACAGGGAATACTTTTTATTCCCATCCAATTAAAAATAATAATTTTTGACATTTTTGTATAAAAATTTATAAAAGAAAGTAAATAGTTCTTTAGTTAATTAACCCACATGTATAAATTACTCCCAAGAGTAACAGCCATCAAAAAAATTTAACAACCCCTTCTATAGCCAAAGAAAAGTGTTATATCATATTCCAAAGTATATCTATGTAATGTTCATATAGAATTAAAATGGTGTAACAATTAATTGTTGACCTTCCCTTATAAATAAAGTCAAGGAGATATAAAAAAATAATTGTCCGACGTTTCGAGTTCATTTATTGATCCAGTTTCAAAATATACAAATTAAAATGAAAAAATGAAATACATATTAAAATCAAAAATAATGTTTTCTTAATTTAAATATTACACTGATACCAACCTAATTTCAAACCTGAAGAGCGGTTAAGTGAGATTGACAACTTTTGCATACTGAATTGACTACTTATTTAGGTTGTTCAGTGATTTTTGTTAATTTAAATAAGAAAATTTGTTGGAAGCTTGGTTAAAGATAAGGTTGTCCTGGAAAATGATGGCTTTTCGATCTTCATTTTCCTCTTAATAGGACTTTCCATCAAAAGTTTTTCAATACTTTATTTTTTCTTTGATTTTAATTTGTGTTCTATCTTTTCATTCTATTTGTATTATATATTTTCATTTTAATCAAAATGAAATATTATCATAATTATGTTAAGTTAAAAATTATTGAAAATCTTACTGTTAAAAGCAACTAAGTTGATAGTCTGCGACATTTGATATATCATATGTTTCGAATTTATGAATCTCATCAGGCAGACCTAGAAAATCTATAATCAAAATTAACCCGAACAGTATGAACTCAATACAAAATGAAAAGTCAAATTTATGTGACATTTATAAATAAAAATTCCTACTACTTGATACCAAAATTAGTTGAAAAAATGTAAAAAAATATATTTTGGAAAAATCTAACCAAAGCCAATAAAACAATTTAATGGCGAATAAAAACTCAATTCCAAAATCTCGGGAATGCGAGCTTAGTTGAAATGTAAAGGCTAATCCACACAATAATTGTTTTAATGAAATCCTACTATTTGATGCTAAAAATAATTGATTAAAAAAATGGAAAAATATTTTGGAAAATTCTAGTTGCTTTTTAACAGAAAGATTTTCAATAATTTTTAACTTAACATGATTATGATAATATTTATTTATTTAATACTAACGGTTGAACACCATTACCAGAATACATAATTAACACTAAATGACAATACAAAATATTACAATAAATATTATTTATTTAAAAATGTACAATACTTCGTTTTATATTTTCTTTTAATTACTTAGACGACATGTTTCGAATATAGATATTCATCATCAGGAAGTCAAAATTAAAATATTATTTGTCGTCTAAGTAATTAAAAGAAAATATAAAACGAAGTATTGTACATTTTTAAATAAATAATATAAATTAACTTCGATAGACAAATCATAATTATTACAATAAATGTACTATAACCAAGACTAAACCGAATCGAAATATGCCATTAGCTCCTTTTTAAAATTACTTGCACTCCCGTGAAAAAAGTCCAATTCTTTGTGTTTCATAAAAACAGTATTTGCAAGACGACACAATCTAGACATGGCTGAATGCTGACTGAACGTAGACCTGTGAAAACTCTCGAAGAAAATTGGATTTTCTCTCAGACGTTTCACAGGTACATGAAACAGGAATAATTCAAGTAACTCCAGACAACTGACAACATTATTTAGCAATCTGTATATGAACATTAAATCTGAGACAGACCTCCTTTCAGACAGCTTCATCAGCCCAAAATACTTCAGAAGCATTTCATCAACTTCGGAGGAGTACTGGATGCGACTTCTAAAACACAAAACTTTAACAAACCTACGCTGGATCCTCTCCAGCCTGACAACTCGCGAAGAATACGATGGACACCAAATCACCAAACAGTAGTCAAGAATTGATCGCACAAACGATGAATACAAGGTGGTCAGAGCACGAATGTCGCTAAACTCTGAAGTCGACCTGCTGATGAATCCTAGCATCTTATTTGCTCTCGAGACAATCGAGTCTAAGTGATGATGGAATGACAGAGAAGAATCAAGAATAACACCAAGGTCTTTGTACTCATAAACATTATCAATAATCACACCGTTGATCGAGTAGGAAAAGCACACATTACATCTCTTTCTTGTAAATTTCATAGCTTTGCACTTTTTAACATTCAGTTTGAGACCATTAAGGTCACACCAATCTTGTAATCTTACAAGATCACTCTGGATAAGTTCAGAATCTCTGTCGGAACAAATCAGACAAAATAATTTTAAATCATCGGCAAATAACAAAAATTCGCAAAATATTATCACAGAATCCACATCATTAATGTAGAGTAAGAAAAGAATAGGGCCCAGATGGGATCCCTGACCAACTCCAGATGTAACACGAAATCTGCGGGAAGCATAACCATTTACATTTACAACCTGCTCTCTTCCAGTAAGGTAGGACTTCGACCAATTAATCAAGGGACAGGAAATGGAGTATATTTTGTTAAGTTTTAATAAAAGCAGATTAACAGGAATCTGATCAAACGCTTTTGACAAATCGGTAAATATACAATCTACCGTCTTACCGCACTCAATAGCAGAAGAAACAAATCTAGTAAATGAGAACAGATTAGTACAGGTGGAGCGTCCAGACACAAAGCCATGTTGGTTATTTATCAGAGAAACTTTGGTGTGATCGGTAAAAAATTTAATTTTGATTATAATTTCATTTGATAATAACTATACATTATATTATTTTCATTTTAATTTGTATATTTTAGCCTTGAAAATGGGTCAATAAATAAACTCGAAACATCGCGTTGGATAATATTATTTGTTTCGTTTTGACTATTTACTCAACTACTCTTTTCATATAGAATCTATACAAAGTATGAACATAATACATATATCTAGAATATTATGTACAATTAACAAAAGTACGTAATTGAACAATAACATTTTTATTTTTCACTAAATACAATATGCGTTTTAAGGAATTTGTTGTCAGTTTTTTCCATTTTCTCATTGGTACTCGTAATTTTATTTACGATTAAATTTAGCAAATTTTCTTTAAGGTATAATTATTATATCCAACTATCGATTTTAAAAAACCAAAAAATAATGCTATATCACATTATCAAAATAAATAAAATATTTTAAGGTTTCATTAGCATTGTAAATATTTAACGGATGTCCCTGTGTAAATTTGATATGCTTTCTTTAGAGGTATAGCGTAGCGGTATTATTTTGTTGTATATTAATCTAACCAAGTATCAAAATTTCTATTTGTATGCTATTAATTAAAACAGAATGTAAACAAAATAAAGACCGCATTTAAAGATAATGTAATATTTTTAAGAATGTTATAATCCCAGTCGAGTCAGAATAATTAAACCATATTCTTTAGGGAAATAAAAGCACCCAATTAATTATTTTGCTAATGGGGTACACCGGAGCAGTACATATACCGGAGTGAAAAAGATTGAAAGTGTAATTCCGATTGGCACGTTTAGTAGCACTCGGTGCATATTAACGTTTAAGTTCAGTGTTAACTTTTATTATTTTGTTTATAAAAATTTTTTTAGATAGGTTAATGAGTATAGTTATAGTTACGAGAGCTAAAGAATTTCATGTACTATCCAAATTACATAATATACGTATACATATAATTACATGCATTAAAATTGCTCATTTGTAACTCATTCATTCCCTCGGTAACCTTTTTCCAAACAAAAAAAATTCTGGTTGCTTGTATCACTGTATTCACACATTGGGAGATTAGCGAGATTGATATAATAAATAAATGTTAAGATTATAGTACGTACAAACCTCTGTCTTTATATCGCTCTGTAACTACAGTTTGATTGGTCAACTGTTTTTTTTCCGACCTAAAAAACCAGTTTTTTAACAATTTGATGAAATATGGTAATAAATCGAGTTCCACACCAATCATGTTGCACATCAATCTAGTTTTTAACCAATCGAATTGCATATCAATTAAGTTCCACTGTATTCACTTTAATAACCTTTTAGTGATCAAATAAATAAATATGCAATCAACGGGTCTAATAGCTATATATACAATACGACTTGAAAATACAGGCTTTTACATCAGATACATGAATAACTAATAACTAATAATAACTTGATTTTTAAGTAAGTGTTCCCTGAAAGAATTAAATTTTGGCGCAAACCAACTTTAATAAGTTGGTACTTATTAATAAGGAAAATGTGGATATAAACACATAAAATGAGGAATACTGGGTGAAGACAAGACAGATGAGTTGCTTAACCGAAATTGTAATTTGAGGTTAATTAAAATGATTAGAAGTATCAGTAAGTTTTAAATTGTATTTTGTACACCTGAGATTGGCCAGTTTCTTGCCATCTTAAATAGAAAGATAAATGCCGATTATGAGATTACAAAATTTACTGTACTTTAAATTAGACTTTTCAGCATTAATTAATAATCATTAAATTGATTAATTTAGTGAACTAAAAGGAGAGAAACGTAGCTATTTATTTTGTTAAATCGGAAAGGACACGCTACATCACAATTAGCAATTTAATGAAAATAAACCATTATTTTAACTATTGTATGAGTATGTACAAGTATGTATCATATGAACCAATAATAAAATAGGAAAACTCAAATCTCAAATTTAGAACCAATCCTACTTCAATTAAATGATAATTGCTACAATGAAGTTATCTTTTTGCATTATCGTGTTTACTATTGGTTTACTCTTACATTTACAAATGTAACATAACTTTATACCGTGTTTGATTTTAATATAACTAAAGCAAAATTTACCTTCTGTTGGTAAATATTTTCCAACTAATTATAAGTTAGACAGACATATAATATATTGTTGCAACGTCACCAAATGGAAATATCTCATATGACGTCAAAACAGTTATATACATATCTTTGACTTGATGACATTGATTTAATTAGGAAACTTACCGAATTTTAGGTAAATTCCAAACTATGCCAATATATTCTTTTAAGAGCAGAGGTATTCTTAGACCTTGGGCCAGCAGGTAGATATTTGATAAGCAAAAACTCCTGCTATATATAGTCCAAAGCAATAAGCAAACAAGTTAGTACCAATATTTACTACCTTGAAGTAGTAATGACCTACCGAGAAGCTAATATGCTAAGATAACAGCGATTTGAACACGCAAATCTTAAGGAAGTTTTACATATACAAGGGTAGTCTAAAAAGTTCTCGGTCTGGAACATAGATGGCATTAGAAACTGTAAAACCATAACTGGATTGAAAAATTCCATCTTTTACACATGTAAATTTTTATTGTGATCTAGCAACCCCTCCGAGTAGTAGCACTTATTTAATAATAAAGATTTTTCTAATTGGAAAACATTGAATGTCGTGCAGTGATTAAATTCTTTATTTTGGGATGCTTTAACACAAACAGAAATACATCCTAAATTGTTAAAATTATGCATCACTTTCACTTTCCACCGTGAAAAAATTAGCAGCTCTCAAAAAAATTACCGCCTACGCGACGCTGTCAATTCTGCTAAATTAATTGCTTTTCTATAATTATAATTAGCTAATTACAATAAGTTTGTGTACGAATTTAAAATCTCTACTAAAATTGTCGGTAGCCTCAAATCTAAACATTCATTAACTCACATAAATTTTTTCAAATATTTAATCTCATTAAGTTATATATTATTATCATTGCTATCTTTTCCAAATTAACTTTTCCTTTAATAATATTATGATACTAATAATATATCTATGAACTTTGACAAGGGAAAGTTAATCAATTTTGAACTTTAGTTTGAAACACATTACCGGTATTATCGTTTTTCAATAATTATGATGAAACATAATACTTTGATGTTGATGAAAGATAATAAAATCAACACCTTTTGTAATAAAATCAGCACCAAAAATAGTGTTGAATATGTAACACCAAATCTTTTCGTTCTAAAATACATACATACTAATATGTTTTGCCGATTTTTTCACATATTTATGAAAATCAAAATCGCATCAGTTTTAGAAATTTATATTACAGATTCAATAAACAAACTTAGCATAATTTTTTTTAACTTTAAAGCTGATGACGGACGGCAGTAAAGTACTTTAGTAATGTTAATTAAATATAATTACCGTAATGAAACAATGAAAAGTTAAATTTTTCCTAATAAAACAGTGCACATTTTTAGTAATCAACTACAAAATACAACTAAATTCGAATAAATTGTTTAAATTCATCACAAAATAATTTTATGTTTAAAAGCATAATAAAATTACATTTTAATTTAACATAAACCTATATTTACTTATAACATTATTTTTTTGTAAATATATATATAACTTAATGATATTTTCATTTCAGCTGTGAAATGCTTTTTTAAAGTTTTTATTTAAATCAAGTTTAAATTATAATTAATTTTTGTATGTTTTGTATTAAACACTTTATAAAACTTAATTCGGGTTAAGTTTGAAAAATATTGTTATAAAACCTATTGGCCTATTATATTTTTATATAGGGGTTGCACAAGAATCAAATAAACCGTTTAATAGTATTTAACATCACTTAACTTCACTTCGGTTATTCTAAAAAATCTAACTTGACAAAGGTACTATGCCACAGCAGTATACTATGAACTTGTAATAATGATCACAAATTAAAACTTTAATTGAACAAGTTAATTAAACATTAATAAAAAGCAATATTAATTTTGAGTTTTCAGCGAAGGATGAAAGCAATCCTTCGCTAAAAACTCAAAAATAAAATTGGTTTTTATAATATAATATTTAATATATAGTATTATAAATTATATTATAAATTTTGTCAATGTCAATATCACGTCAAAAATTACTTCCAGTTTTAATTTTTGATTTATTTAACGTATTTAAGTTTATAAATTATTGGTTTAATTATCTATTGTCTTTAAAAAATTAAGTTTTCGTTTGTGCTACATTAATTTTGTTGTGTTGTCTTTTGGAAGAATTCAATGAATTCAATATTTTGAAGCCCAGCTTTCTAATATCTTTTAGCGGCTGTGTGGCAACATCAACTTTCAATGATCATTTTAAAAATGGATCACGGTATAAATCAATTATTAACAATTATTCAAAATTTTTCTCTTGGTTGATTATTTTATCTGAAGATATAGAACTGAACTCGGGTCCAATATCATATTCACAAGATTCTGGACCATCATTTGTCGCAGCAGAAAGTAACTGTCAACTTGCCCACACTGTGCAAAATCTGGTTTCAAGTGTTTGAAAACACATATAACCCGTGTACATGGCGAATTTTCAAGGAACTAGATTTTAAACGAGCCTGTTTTGGGTAACGATTCTTGTATTAATGAAGAGGAATTTTTTTTTTAGAGAGATTGAAAAAGTACAGAATTTCAAAAGCAATAGTTAGGAGAATACCTCGTGGAGCTCGTGAATTAGTTTCCACAGAAATTTGACCAAGATCATTGAAAGTTGTGTATCAAGTAACAACATTAACAACTGGCAGGAATTGTTTTATGTCTCTTATTGAGTACTGCATGTGACCAACGAGAAATATAGGGGTAAAAAATATCCTTAACAACAAAAATTAAGCATAATGTAACTCATTATAAATTACCGAATATTTTAGATTCAAATTTTACAAATTATAATACGTCAATATTTAAAAAGCTGAATTGAAAATATACGACGGTGACATTGGTGGAGCCGTTCGCCTCTTATCTTCAGATGATACCATAGCCTCCGATAGCGAAGAGTTAATCGAATGTTTACGAGATAAACACCCGCTTCCATTACGCCCTCTTACTCTACGCGATAATCCATCTGAAATTTTGCCCAAAATAAATATAACTGAAAATGATGTTTTAGAAGCCGTCAAGTCATTTCCTAATGGATCTGCTGGTGGTATGGATGGTATTTCACCACAGCACCTAAAAGATATGCTTTCATTGTCAAACGGTGAGTCGGCAACAAAATTGCTTGAAGCTCTAGTACAACTATCAAATCTAATGCTTGATGGAAAAATAAATAAAGAATTCGTTCCTTATTTATATGGAGCAAATTTAATCGCACTCAAAAAAAAAGAAGGTGGCATCAGACCAATTGCCATTGGTTGTACATTTTCTCGAATAACTTCAAAAATTTTATGCAAGTCTTTAAAAGATTCCCTTTTAGATAAACTATGTCCAGTACAATTGGGATTTTGTGTAAAATGTGGTTGTGAAGCTGCGGTTCATTCGGTCAGGACGTATATTCAAAATGACAGTGAAACTGAAATTATTTTAAAAGTGGATGTTAGTATTGCATTTAACTCTTTAGATCGTGACTCAATATTAGACTCAGTTAAAACCGAAATTCCTCTTGCATATCCATATATTTTTCAAAATTATTCAAGCCCCTCGATACTTTTAAGAGAGAATCATACTATTTCTTCTGCAGTAGGGTGTCAGCAAGGCGACCCTGCTTTGTTCAGCCTTACTATTAACCCTATAGTAAGGTTAATCAAATCGAGATTAAATATTTGGTACCTCGACGATGGAACCATAGGAGGAAAATCTGATGAAGTTCTAAAGGATTTGGATTATTTAATACAAAAATTTGATGAAATAGGTTTGAACATCAATCCAACCAAATGTGAAGTGTTTTTCTTTCCATCATTGTCCAGAACAAAACAAAACGACATTATCTGTCATCTTAATAATGTTATTCCGGGATTTAGTATTGTTTCCCATGATAATCTTTTTCTTTTGGGTGCTCCTATATTTGAGGAATCAATGAAATCTCTTTTTGAAGAGAAAATTAATAAAATACAATTTTTCATTGAACGACTGCAAAATATTCAACCACACGCAGCATTTTATTTTTTACGCCATTGATTCCTCATTCCACGCCTAACTTATTTTTTAAGATGTAGTCTTATTTGGAAGGAAAAACCACTGTTATATGAGATGGACAAATGTATTAGAAATGGTATAGAAAAAATTATTAATGTGAATTTAGACAACGATGACTCGTGGCAACTTGCTAGCCTTCCAATTAAGTTTGGTGGAATATGTATTCGCCGTGTCTCTGATATAGCTCTGCCCGCCTTTCTGTCTTCGTCTCATGGTAGTTATGATCTCATCGGTAAAATTCTTTCTCCGACACTTCTCAATGTCTTTGAGATCAACTATATGATGAAGCTGTGCAGGCTTGGAGAATATTATGTCCAAATGTAAACTTACCAGCTTCCCCGAATTTGCAGAGTAGTTGGGATAACCCACACTTGAAAAACATTCATGCAAATATTTTAGAAAAGAACTCCGAAATTGATCGCGCATGAATTCTAGCGACATCGCAATTCGAAGCTGGAGCATGGCTTCAGGCATTTCCATCACCTAATCTTGGTACTTTTTTAGACAAGACCGTCCTTCGTATCTGTCTTGCTTTAAGATTGGATGCCAACATTTGCCAGTCACATATGTGTTTTTGGTCAAGTTGTGAGTGCACGCGGAATTCATGGCTTATCGTGCCAGAAAAGTGCCGGGCGATTCTCGGGACACAACGGCCTCAATAACATTATTAAAAGATCTCTAACATCTAACAATATCCCTGCTGTATTGGAGCCGGGGCATGTCACGCGACGACGGAAAGCGTCCGGATGGTATGACTTTGGTGCCGTGGTGCCGAGGGAAAGCACTTGTGTGGGATGCTACGTGCGTGGACACACTAGCTTCATGTCACCTCAAGTCGTCTTCTAAGTCGGCAGGAGCAGCAGCTCTGACTGCTCAAAATTTAAAAATTTAAAAATATGCTGGTCTGCGTGACCACTACGAATTTTTAGGCTTTGCGGTGGAAACTCTTGGTACATGGTCATCGGACTCAAAGAAATTTGCCGATGAAATTGGTAAAATTTTAATTGAAAAATCCGGTGACCGTCGTGCCAAGTCCTTTTTCATTCAACGCATAGGCTTGGAAATTCAGAGGGATAATGCCGCCAGTATATTAGGAACTTTTGGAAATCTGGCCGAGTTTGACGAAATTTTTTATTTGTAGTTATTATTTTATTAGTTGTTATTACTTTATTAGTTGTTATTATTTTAAGTTTATTTTAATATTGCAGTTATTGTACTTGATTTAGATATTATTTAAATTTAAATGTAATTATTTAATAAACAATGAATATTTAATTCAATAATAATCGATAATCATTCAATTATTAACAATTTTTTAATTAATTTGTTTAATTAAAGTCTTAATTTATTATATTTTACAGGTTAAAAATTTATACATTTATGTAATAATTCTTATATATTTTGTAAAATTGTTTAATTTAAAACTAAGATTTATTTATTATTAATAAATTAATAATTGCGTTTTATTTCGGGTTTATTAAAAATCTTCTTGTTAAACGATAACCACTGTATTTGGGTATTTCTGAAAAATATTTGTGTTTTGGTTTGGTGAATTTCGTTACATACTTTATATCCTCATCGTATAAAAGTTTAATTGGCGGTTGTGCATTAATAAATTATTTTGTGCTCATATTATCTTCCTTCTGCGAAACTGAATATAATTATAATAACTAAACTTTCAAGAACAACAAAGTTTTCTCGACTATGTTTAGAAGTATTCGGTTCTTAGCAGGTGTAAAACATCTTATGCTGAAAAGTTTTGATTGTTGCAAGAATGTGTATTAATTAACAATCAGTAAGGTACAGGTATTTCCATATAGTTTAATTTTTAATTAATTTAGAAATAAGTATCTGAATACTAAAATAATTTTGCTACACCTTCATTATAACATCAAATTTATATTTATTTTGAAGATTCCAAATAAATTAAAAAATTTTAAAAATTTCAATTAGGAGAAAAATGTTAGATTAAAGTGAAGTTATTTAATACCATTAAAAAACGTATTTAAAAATATTTACGTATTCAACGTTAAGTATTTGTAAATAGAATAAGAAAATTAGGTATTAGTCCAGGGCTGTTACTATTTTTGGAGCAGATTTTTTTACGACTTGATTTTAAAATTAATTGTATCAAAATTATTCACATCAAATTTAATAAAATTTTAATAAATACCTACTAATGGTAGTTACTAAAGTATGGTAATTTTTTATTTGATTTTCATTAAAATAAAACCCTCCTAATTTAATAGAAATTAACAAATTTATTTATCCTAAATAACTCATCGAACTAGCTTCAGCAATGTTTTTTTTTACTTCTGCAGTTACTTGGGTATAACTATATGATGCAAATGGTTATATAAATCCACGACGAACGTAGCGATTAAAATCTTGAATATTTACGGTCATTACTACATTTTCATCAAATTTATAATTTATTATTTTAATGCGTGGATAATAATAATGGATTTATTTAATACAAATCAATTATGTAAATTTTTCTCAATTAAATTATTGAAGAACGACTAATACATATTTAATTAGTTCAAATGTATAGTATATCGTATTTTAGATAAATATTCTTTTAATTGGTTAAAAAAATTTAATAAAAAAATTTTATTTTAAAAATTTATGAAGTGTCACTGGAGAGAAAAATGAAAAGATATCTTCCAGTATTGTTAATGCGATGTTAATTACTTTTATTCATTTTAGATTTTTTTTTTTAAATTATGATTAATTTAGTTAAACATTTTAATTCATATTTAATACGAATTCTTTTTACACACATGGAAAATAATAATGTAGTATTTATTTTACACGAATAAATTACATAGATTTGTTTCCTTTTACGCTTAATACACATTTAATTAGCTTAAATGTATGTTTATATTTGACATAAATGTTCATTCAATAGATCCTAATAAATCAGCTTATTCTAGGCTTTTTATGATTCAATATCTAGTTATATTACATCAAATATAAGTATATGATTTATTTTAGACAAATAAAGTTTGTTTTGGCTCAAATAAAATCCTTTTTCAGTGTTCCAAAAGTTATTTCAAATCCACAT
This sequence comes from Cantharis rufa, assembly GCA_947369205.1. Lineage (NCBI taxonomy): Eukaryota > Metazoa > Arthropoda > Insecta > Coleoptera > Cantharidae > Cantharis > Cantharis rufa. The sequence continues at coordinate 12,494,886 of OX376309.1, read as the reverse complement.
AAACATCAAACAACATCTTAATTATTTTATTTCGAAAACATACTGTCGAACTTAATTTTATCGAAACAAAATATTTTATGCAGTTAATTGATTTTTGTTGTATGGAGATGACATTCAGTAAGAGTGAAATTGTAAGAATATCGATTAATTGTTTTTATTGGTACAGATTTATATTTTAAATACATTTATGTTAGCAAACTTAAAAATAGCGAGTTTTAGTAAAATACAAATTTATATTTATTTAATTTCTTTTTATAAATTGTAATTTTATTTATAACACTATTAATAACGTTTTTGAAGTACTTTGTGACTTGAAATTACTGAGAGCTTTGCGATAAAATATTATTTTTCAGATGTTTTAAAAATTTTAATTAATATAAAGTACTTATTTTGTACATATTTTCTCTATGGATAACTACAGGCTTTTTATGCTGAGTACCAAGTAGCATTTAGGTATTTAATACCTCAAAGTACAAAATTTGTGAAAAATATGATACCTCGGACCCGGAAATTAAAAACTTCTTAAAGAAATTATGGTGTGTGGGAATATACATTACACATATAAATATAAAATTTTGAAAATTTTAAAAATTTTTAAAAGTTAAAGTAAATAGATCACCGAAACCACTAATCTTATTGTAGGCTAGAAAAGCAGAAATCTCTGTTTTTAAGTAAAATTTGGCCCTAATTAGCAAAATCCAATTTAAAATAAAATTCTTAACTGTTCCTAATTTTTAAATTAAAACTTTTTTTTTAATTAAATTTTTAAAATTCACTAATGGAATAAAATATGTTAATAATAAGATATCTTTCTTGAAAGTGGATTAAGGTCTTTATTATATCAAAAGATAGCTTCGTTTAAATTTAAATTTAAAAATCCCAAACTAATTCTCTTTGTGAACTCTGTTTGAGATAAAATTTTCAGCAAACTATGTATTACTTGCTGATGGTAACGATTACTGCAACAATGCAAAATAAGTACGAGTATGCAAATCAATGTACAATGCAACCTAGATAATCCAAATTAATTAATGTCAGGCTGTGCTAGTATTACTGGATTTTTAAATTCAAAAATTTAATAAAGAAAACTCAAAGCGCATAAAACAACAAAAATTATCTATTACAATTTGTATTGAAACAAAATACAATCAAAACAAAACGTGTCCCACGGTGGTTTGAACTTTCTCATTAGATTTCTCAAAACAACGCGACAATAAGTTCATTACTACAAAATAATATAACTTTTTCTATCGTATGTTTGTATGCCAAATTCATAATCATATCATTGAAATTACAGCAAAAATTTGTAAGCTGTAAATTTGTAAGTTAAACATGTACAATATTATTAAACATATTTTTTGTCATATGAATAACGTATAAAATTCTTTCTCTTTCTCTATCCACGGTCTGATCAACTAATTTTTTAACCAAAAAAATAAATATGGTAACCAATTGCGTTTGATACCAATCGATTACCACATCATCTACTGAGTAGATGATTATGGCAGTCGGCAGGCGGCCTGACCTGGTATACATAAAAATTATGTACAAAACATGCAATTATGTATTGTATAAATTCTGATTGATCAATTTATTTTTTACAGTAGCACAGCGTTTTTCCACCCCTCGAGTGAGCAATCTAAATTAGAGACCCGATCATATCGAAGAAAAACAATTGTTTAATTTATTGAAAGAAAAAAATTAAATACACAAAAATGCAAAAATAAATTGCATGAGAGGGGGCGCGATAAAAATATGCTTAAAAGTGGGTCGTAATTACTGAAGAGGTTGAGAAAACTCGCCGGACAGTTTAAAAACCTACTAATTATTATTATTGATTTTAACGGGCGGGCGATTGCATATCATAAAAAGTTAATCCAATATTATTTTACTTTTTGGCAAATGTTTAAATTTATTATATTATTTTTTATTACTTTCTTGTAATATATTTACTCTTTTTGTATGAAAACCGCGTTTGGAACCTGATTTTGCCTGTAAAACTAGTGCACGAGTGTAGACAGTATTAACTAAAAAAAAGATTTATGGCTACCCATTAAATTCAAAATTTTTAAAAGTAATTTTAAATAGCTTATTACGTAACTTATTCCACATATTATATGTTCTGAAATAATCTTGCGAAGTATATCAAAATTGAGAATCGCTTCTAAGATTATGAAATTAATCTGCCAGATGTAGTACCACGCCAGACATTTCAATCGACTTTTCTGCGAAGAAATTACCCACTCAAGTAAAAATAAAATGAAACATATAAAACCTGTGAAAAGTAATACGACACGGAGATATTTCTCAGAAACTGGTAATGGAAAGCACTTGGGAAATTATAGTAAAAATCTATCCAAATTAAATATTGATTTATATAAAATTTATGAATTGTAATAATTTAAACTTCCATAACAGTAATTTTTTAAATTAGAAATAACAAATATGTATATCAATTTAATATTATTGTGATATTGTTACAGTATATATGATTAAAATAAAAATATTTTCATGAAATTTAACATAAATGTTAGTTTCCTGAAACTTACAACCCTAAACAAAAACAGGAAAAAATAAATTAATTTATCCATTTGAATACCGTGCAAAATGATAAGCTGTAAGGGAACTCCAAAAACCTACTTCTGATTTCTACATATCTTGGATTTTAAAAATTTATAAATTATAATATTATACCAAGTATATTCTGAATTATTTTTGATTCTCGGTAAAACCATGTAAATTCCTAAACTAACTAATGCTGTGGTTCGTTTGAAGTAGCAGTAACAAAGCAGTTATGGCCAGCGTCAGCGACAAGTGCAACATCTAATGGGCAATACGATCTTTAATTGTATTGTCTATCAAGTGATATAACAGATATTGCATTATAAGCAGTTACCCAAGATTAAGCGGTGCCATATAGTGCAATTGGCTCCAAACCAAGACCTAAGAAATCAAACAATTAAGAGGGAATCGCTTTTAATCTTTAAAAAAAATAATTTTTTTATTTTAAGAAAATTCCTAAATTTGGAAATTTATTTTTCAAAATTTTTGTTTAATAGGTGCTTGATTATTGACAGTCAAAATAACAACAATATTATGCACATTAGCACCCAAACATCTAAATATGGCTTAAATTTTCAAATTAAAATTAAAAATTTTTGTTTCTAATCATCTCTTGTTAGTTCAACACCATGTATAACATTAGCTTATTGGTGAAATTACATTACTTCCATTCCCCTATTCGTAAGTTTTTTAATTTTTCTTTTCTAATTGTTAAGAAGATCATTGGTAGTTTAAATCCAGATTTTTGGGAATTTTCTTGGGATTTTCGGGAGAATTGGTTTTTAATAACCAATTTTGACTAAAAATTGTCATATAGGAAATTTTCAACTTAAACCTGACATTTAAATAATTAAATATTGCAATATTTCGTTTATTTTAAACTTTAGATTAAAAATATTTATTAACAAAAATTGTATTTTCTACAACTTTGGTTTATAACATTTTTTGTCTACATACGATATTTTTCGACTTGTATCTCATCTCGTTCATTTTAAGCTGTATTGCATAAATTAATAATCATTAATTTAATTTAAATTTGCCTCATTTTTAGGTTAAAGTTGCAAAATATCAATTGTAGTCCAAAAAATAACGGTAAAGACCAAAGTTGTAGAGAATTGTATTTTGAATTCCCTACAAGTTTGTTAATGATTATTTGTGCTCAAAGTTTAACGCAAACGAGGTGATACAATAATTTAATTCAATTTCGCTACAGTTTTCAGGTTCAAGTCGAAACATCGATTAAATTTCGTGCATGTTTGGTTATGACCATTTTTAGTTGAAAATTGAAACAAATTCCCCTCGAAATTCAAGATGAAGATTCAAGATCAGATTTAGACTACATTGCAAAATAAAAAAATTTTGTAAGTCATAATTGTTCATAAACATTAGTATAAATCTTTTCGTGAATTAAGAATAATTACATCCACAAATTTTGAAATTTATTTTGAATGATGTTGATGTTGAAGGTTTTCGCAAAAAATAATTATTATTTTATTATCGTAATATTTTTATTAGCCTATGTAGTGGAAAATTATTACTATATATTAAACACTCCTTGCTTTTCATTCCTAAAAGAAATAGAAACCGTGGTAGGTGAGGCTTTTACTACTTAAAATACTCACACTTAGTGCTGAGGAAAAATAAGTGACAGCAAAGAAAACCATATCTACAATGGATTGAAATGTTCAAAATACATGACAACAATATTGACGTGTTATTATTAAAATAACGTTATAAGTACTTCGACGAACGTAGCAACGTTCAATGTTGCAACGTTGAAATTTTTAAATGCATTTTTCTTTAATCAGATTAAAATCGACTAGGTTTTGACGCTGATTTTGGTTTTTGACTCGAAACTAGTATATGGGAACGTTTTTAATATTATTTTAATAGTAAGGTTCAGTAACTAGTTTTTCTGTAATATTTCGAAATCCGTGTAACTTGGCTCTGACTTTTGCGTATGACCATAATGTGTATTTGCGAGGCCAACGAGGAAAAAATTAAGACCTTCTCGCAAGGTCAATTTACCCGATTACGGCCGATCAAATATCAAATATATGTCTTACTAATCCACACAGAAAAAGTGTGCAGGAAAAGTTACACAATTGTGCAGAAAAAGTTACACAATTGTGCAATTTTTCTGCACAACTGTGTGGATTGGTAACAAATGTTTCTCTCTGTGTAAAAATAGCAAAATATAGGCATACTATTTTTTTTAATTTTGCATTGTGGTTTTACTATTATTCAATTTTATGTCTAGATAACTAAAAGCAGCAGGCGCCGTCGAACAACTAAGATAAGACATATTAGATAGTTCGGGTATTCCCATGGTTATGAGAAAAGTATATGTATAAACTTTATAAAAAATAATAAGCGTAAATTCAGTTTAACTACATTACTACTTACTAATTACTATATCTAGTTCACTATTTATGTGCAACTTGTAATGTACTTAATTGTATAATAACTTCAGATAGTTAATGTAACCGATTTCAAGTTAGATCGGGTTGCCTACTGTTTACATTAGACAATATAATAGATTGTTAATTTTAATATATAGAGCTAGAACTATAATGAGTGCATCTATTATAGTGCCCCTGAAGCACAATTACAATTAAAAGTAGGCTATAATTTAATAAATTTTCAAATTATTAAAATTTATTTTTTTGTGTTGTGAGTTTTAACATCAAAACCAATGTAAAAATTAAATGATTCATGTACCAGTCGTGTTACTTATTGTGTATCTATATATATTTCTCATCTATCAATATCAATCAAAATCTTGAAGCTGCGAATGATGACATAAAATAAAATTGAATTTTAGTGAGAAAAATAGCGTTGATAGAGATATACATACATGTAATTTCGGTTACAAGTCTACTGCTTTATAAATTAACATGTCTTAGTGCTTGTTCACAATGTACGTAAGACATATGACGTACATAAGGTTTAAAAATATGTTTAAACAAATAAAAGCTTGCAGCAGCGAATAATATTAAAATCTCCAGGATGTTCTTTTGCATATAATAAAATATCTCTAGTATTATTCAATATTGGATTAAGGTCTTATTTGTATTTGTAATTCTTACTTTTTATGTATTTCTTATGTCTTATGTACATTGTGAACAAGCACTCTTACTTGAACGAAAATCTAACGTAAGCCCAGAACAAGAGACCGATAGCAATGTTTACGGCTTAACCATAAGCGTACTCACACAGCTAGATATAATATGAAAATACATATTCCTTATACCTATATAATTTTAGTATAAAATATAATCAGCAGTTATTTTGAATTTAAATCCAGTAAGCAGAGATACAGAGAGATACAGTCAAGTGTTGCCAACGAAAAAACAACAGCGTGATAGCTGACAGTTCAGGGTTATCGTGTTCTATACGAAAGAACCGCGCGTTTTCATTTTTGAGCAATATTTTAGAAATAATGAAAGTTTGGGAGCAGGTGTAATGGGGGAGTTTCTTAAGATATATTTTTTAAAATAACATATAAACATAAAACTAATATAGTAAAAATGCTGCATGATGATATAATTGATTGGTCTTAAAACTAAAAAAAAAAGTTTTAAATTTGAAAAAAAATGTGTAATCTGCCCGCCACCCATAGCTAACCAATCAGAATTAAATATGGCCGTCTGATGTTGGCAGTTCTTAATTGTATTGTTATCGATAGTTGCAATATTATGCATATATATTGCAATATACTGCAATAATGCAATATTAGCTTTGTTCACAAAATACAAATTTGTAATCAAATGTCAATAACACACGACCGCCATACTTACATAATAATTTTCTGCATTACCAACATTTAAATGAAAGAAACATAGGTAACAAGGTTGAATAGTCTAAATTCTTATTGGTCAAGGTAGGGTTATGGCGTTATAACCCTGCCAACTTAAAATTTCAATAATTTTTTTTTTTTATATTAAACGCACTCAAAATAATCTGAAAAAAAACCGAAGACTCCGTTTAATCTCTAGTTTCAAATATAAAAGTTTTTAAAAATTAACAAATTCCTCCATTTCCCGTTTTGGGGATCAGAACAGGCCTCCAAATCATGCGATTTAACACCGTAAATTTTTTCTTTAGGGATTTTTAAAATCTATGGTTTATGCCAATAAGTCCATGACTACCCACTCATTGAAGGTCAAATTGAGCGCTGTATCAACAAAAGTCTGGCAACATTTATAAAAAATTTGAAAAAAAGAAGCCACATAGGTTATTTACCCGATATGTTAATTACTATGAGTGAATTTTTAGACACACTAATAATATTATTAAACATTTAAAAATATAAATTTTTTACTTGTGAAAATTAATAATATTAAAAACTTCAATATAACAAACTAATTAAACAAATAAAATACAATTATTATTTTGAACTTCCAAAATTTGATATTTGAAAAATTTGAAAGCTTAAAATAATAATTGTATTTTATTAGTTTAATTAGCTTGTTATATTAAAGTTTTAATATTATTACAAAAAAAAATATTCGAATAAAAATAATTTTTCAAAAAAATTCACAAAGTATAGGGTTCCATGGAGTTAGTTATAATAGCTTCCCAAATCTATACCTATCGTCCTACTTTTTTAAATTGTATTATTTTTCCAGGTAATATAAAAATATATGAAAATCAATAAAAATTTGAAACACCAACCAATAACATTATTGTTATAACAATAACAATAGGAAATTGGTGCTTAGACGAAAAGCTTACTAAACATATTGCAATAGTAAATTGAAAGCATTTACCCTATTTATTTTAAATGTAATTTGTGTTCTTAAAAAGCCATATATTAGTAAAATACAATTTATTGATTTACAAGCGATATTACAAAATGTTAAATTGCAATTTATTGTCTCGAATGGTTTTATAAAATTTAAAACCTTGCGATTAACGTATAAACAAAATAAAACTTGTAAAAAAATATTTTAAAAAGTTAAAGTGCCCAAGAAAGAAAAAATTGTTTATTAGATTTGCTCTAATTCCAAGTGAGAAAATCAAAATAATTTTAAATATTTTTCGTAATTTCAAAACCGCGAATACCGAAGGATTACTGTGCAAACATGGTATTATTGTCTATAAATGTGAGATAAATCCCGGAATACTTGAACGTGTTCGATGTTCAATGAGAAAGCGTGCTGAATTGTGTATTGAGATGAAATACATGATTTTAGAACATGTTAAAAAACTGTTCCTATTTTCAACTTTTGTTTTTACCATGTGCTTACCTATTGGCAACATTTTTCATAATAGTATTCTCCATATTTCAATTTGTGCCTCTTTGTAGTAGTTATACGATATTTTTGATTATATTCATTGATATTCTATGAACATGCATTGAACATTTTCAATGCAGTGAAGTAATTAGTTTATAAGTTTTAACTAAAACCGGACCAAATTTCATTATCCGGCAATGGGTTTAAATTGAAACCTACAAACTAGATATGTATATTCTTAATCATATTCATATGCCATAAACTTGGTGTTTTAAAACAAACCTTTAACGGGCAGTTAACAATAACATTTAGTCGTAATTTTATCCCAATAGAGACAAGATGTGTGAATATATGAATTTATTAGATATGGATTATGGTTGTCTACATAATGTAATCTTAGAAAAAAAAACTACTGATAGCTTAATATTTTTAAAAAATAGTCTTGCTTGATTGCTACTAAAAAGCCTAGGAACTACTAGAAGTTAAAAAAAGGGAACAATATGACAATGATGATTTAAAAATAATTAAGCATTGAGAATATACTTGCTTTTAAGTTAAAATATAATATTTACCCCTTCTACTGGCGCAGTCAATTTCTTTGTGTTCAATGGGTCCGGAGATACCTTAATTATAAAGAAAAATGGTCAAAAATTCAAATACTGGCTAACGAATGATTTGATTAGGTTCTATGACATGTAGAAATTGTCAAAAGGATTTCGGTGGTGTTTTATAATTTAACCTTCACAATAAACGAATCGATGATAAGGTTACGCCTTAGTGTTTGAGACGTGTTGTACTTTTATGATCCTCTTTTCTTTTGAAAGAATATGCTTTATTATGTAGGAATATTTATGAAAACCAAATAAAAAACCTCGAAAATAAAAAGCAATAATTTTATAAAATACATTTAAATATTATGTTATTATGAGAATAACAACACAAAATAATAGCAGATAATGAAAATAAACCTCTGGTGAAAAAACGAGATTTTAATACACACTTACAAAAAGAAAGTCCTTAAATCTTCTATAAGATTGAATAGAAAGACCTTATTGAACAGTTAATCCGACACTCAACTACTTATACTCTGATTTAAGCTTTACCATAAAAATGGAATTCTGTAAAAATTTTTCTTCCATAAACATGTTTTTAATAAAAAATAATGAAAACGTCATAACGACATTTCTCGAATCATCCTAAGCACCAAATCGTTAATGTAATCAAAAACTTGCTGACGATGATGTCAACAACGTTCAAGAGGACTATATCAACTACAATATTATTTGCAGTTATTTCTTCTACCAATAACTTTCCAACGAAAACAATAGAATTTCCAATTCATTGAACTATAAAAGAACTTGAAAATGTCAAAAAATAACTTCAAACGATATTTCTCGATAATGTACAGGATATTCAGAAATGTCAGCTGGAAACAGGTATTTTGAAAATTTAGTAGCAATAGAATTGCTTTCAGAGAAAAAATGTTTTTTTGGACTACAAATTGATTTGGGCTTAGCTAAAATTTCCATATTGAACGGTGGGCGTAATCTAGTCGGGGTTGTATCGCATATGATATTAGTGATGGATTATTATGTTATCTGCCATTCGCATCTGAGTTATGATATTCTGTTATAGAGTCTCTCTTCGGATGTACTCAGGACTTTTTCTAACCAGAGGTAAGCAGCTCGATATTTTGTTGTTGCTCTCTGTTTTCATATTCCGTGTTTACAGGTCAGATGCTCTGAGATGCATTTGTCGTTACACCAGCATGATTTAATATGTAATATGTAGTCGTTCAGTAGAGACGTTAAATAGTAGGTGGTTTGGAAGGGGGATTTTGTCGAGAGATGAAACAACCACATGCTGCAGTAACCTACTAATAAGATAATCGTTCTCAATTATTTGACTTTAATATGTTTTTCAAAAATATTGTCGGTTTCGTTTTTTTAAAACCTGTTCAAATACTTTAATATTTAAATGTAAAACGTTTAAATGGATGTTTCAATACTTATCTTTGAATAACACTCAGAATTAAGTAATTATATGCTATAATTTGAGAAGAATATTTCTTTTTGGTTTAAGAACACTTTCTTGCAGCGTAAAGGCCTTTTCAAATAATATCGGCATGCTTATTAGTTGTTTAGTAAATTTGCTTAAATCTGTAATTAAAATATTTAATAGCTACAACTTTATATTATAAAATATTTTAAATTGGAGCATAAAATAGTTAATTACTCGTTTATTCAATTTTACGTGTCAATTTTATTTTAAGGATTGTCAGATGAAAATAAATACAATTATTTAATACTATTTTTCTACACCTTTTAAATACTAAATGAAGTAACGAAGTTATATTTGATATTTATAGTTCACAATGTTATTTTTTCAAGTGCTGTCAAAAATGATAAAAATAATAAGTATGATTAAAGAGAATAAATACGAACACAGTTAAAGTTCGATATTTTAGATGATGGATTTAGTTATCTAAAACAAGGAATATAATATTTTATAATAGTATGCGCAGCTTTAATTATGATTTTAATTATAAATTATAACAAAAAACTTAATTAAACGATAAAATGTATAAAGTTTAGCTGCAACTTCGATATTTGATTATCGAATACATTAAAACATTTGTTTGCCTTAAATTAATAGTATTTTGCAGTTAAAATTCAAATATTGTAACCATCAGTTAAGATTTTTTATAATTGTGCAAAAATCAGAATATTTTAATTTTAATCGATAATTGATTAAGTTGATAGGTATTTTCAAATTCGAATTATATTCGGTCGGATCGACCACATATAATAGAGTTTACGCCTCAACCACTAAGTTAAAAATTTAATTTAGAAAATATATGAATATCAGTCCGTAATGAAATTAAACCCTAACTTTTTAATTTTGTTTCTTGGTAAAGTAAATCGTGAATATAATAAATTAAACCAAGCAATAAATATAATTGACTTAAAGTAAACGACGAAAATTTAATGAATAGATATAGAATTAATATACCTAGGTATAATTTTAAAAATTTAATAAAATTAATAACTGAAATCAATAAAATCAGGGTTTTTACTCGAATAAAGTTGAAATATGTGACAGAACAACATCAGGTAATAGGAAAAACACAACAAAGCAATCACATATAGAAGAGTTTGTCCATATAACGTTTGTGAATAATCAAAATGCGAAAACTAAAAGTTTGAAATTTCGTGGGTGAATCGATAAATTATTGAAAGTTATCTATCAAGTTGTTGTTTGTAACAAGTTGCCATATACACAACGATCGGTTGTCAGTTTTATCACCAAATTGGTTTGTCAATATGTCAGAATCTGACTTCTTGGAGCAGTAAACCACAGTTAGACACGGTCTTTATAAACTACGCTTCCATAGGCATAATTTGACAACCAATCTTCATTCCAAAATTGATCAAATCTATAGTTAAGTGCAAAACCTTATACCCAAAAATATGAAAATAAAACCAAAAGATTAAAAATGCTTACCATTGCAAAAGTTGCGTTGCTATCGCTGTCCAACATATCTGAAGTAGCATCCATGGAAGCTGCATGCTCGAGTTCGCACTGACGTCTTTGTTTCTTCATATTTTCTCTGTGCATATCAGAACGAGAAGCATAGTTCACCAATGCAAATTCCAGTAAAGCACCAAACACAAATGTTAGACACACTCCCGTCCAAACATCAATTGCTTTGGTGTAGGATACTGGAGGGAGCGATGCATTGATTCCAGATGTTTGTGTAGCCATGGTAAGTAAAGTAGTTACACCTATGATTAAGATAAGATTAGTAAAATTGCCACCTCAAGAAACGATCTTACCCAAAGACACTCGAGCTGGCACAGCTCCTTGGTCTAACCAGAAAGAAACCCACGATACAATAACAAGCATACAACATGGAATATAAATTTGGATAAGATAATAACTGAATTCTCTCTTAAATAATAAATCAACTTTTAAACAGCTGTATTCACCTATAAAAATTATTTTTTAAACCGATATCTATAACTAAACTTTGCAATCATACCAGTATTAGTTTTACTATTGCAATAGTCAGTTAAAAATTTTTCTAGAGTAAAACGAGGTAAGTGTAAATTTTTTACAACTTGCACTGGATCATTTTCCTTCCATAAAAAAACTAAGTCAGCAGTAGTCCAACCATCTACAAGTATAAATTTTAGAAGAGAACATAAAGCTGGAGCTGGACATTACTGCTTCTAGAAAGTACTTAAGTATTTTAAAAATGAAAATTTCAACCTAAAGAAAATTTATTATGTCGTAATTTGAAGTGTTTTCTATTGAAATTGTTAGTGTCGGTTCTATTCATTTTTCAAGTCTGCTTAAGTGGTTGGAATTTTTTTAAAATACTCGCTTTAAATGACAAATGCTGTATTAATATCTAAAAGAACAATAAAAATGTTTTAAATTCTACACTAATTTTCAAAAAAATCGCTGTTAAATGTTTAACAAATTAAATATAGTATGCACTAACAAAAGAAATATGACAAAAATGAGAAATACTTAATAATTGTTATATAAAGCATTTACCTGTTTCTCCATTACTCAGGGGCAGATAATAAAATTGTATTCATTCAGATACATAGGTATGAGTTAAAAGCATATGTATTTGTAACACTACGGGTATTTAAAAGCTAAAGGACTTGAATTTTGGCGCTATTTATGCATAAATATAAACTTTTTATCAGATTTTATCGTGCGTTATCTTCTCACTGCTTCACTCGATAAAGTCGGAAAAAAATTAGTTAAAGAAAGTCGAGCAAGTACTAGGTAAACGTGAATACCATTATAAACCAAATGTAGTCAGAATATGCACGGTTATGCAGAAGTTGCTGCATCGATCGAACAATGCATCTACTTGACATTTTCAAAAACCTGCAACAAATTTTCATTCATACCGTAGTAAAATTAAAAGCTCTTAAAGTGTTTCGACCTCTCTGTATTACCATCTCATTAATTATCATAAATTGAAATTAATAGGAAGCTCGGTATATCTACTAATATTTTGAAAATTTAGTTAACAATTTTAGAGCTATATCGGTATAAACGCACGTAAAATCAATTACCCCTGTAATCAAGTCAATATATTTTGTTAATGCAATTGGCATAGCTTACATTAAAACAAAATTTATTTTGGAGTTTAAAAATGTATTTGGTCTGGTCCTTTGATGTTTTGTGTAATGCACACAAGCGATTAGAGACTTTGTGAATATATACTTCAGTACTTTCGACAGTATTTGTGTCCAGTATTATTTTGACCACTCAATAAAGCTAAAGGCGCTGTACTTACAGCTGGCCATTCGTAATGAACAAATTTGTCGATCTAATGGATATAATTTCAAATTCATGGGGCACGAAAGCGTAAGTGAAATTCTGCAAAAATGAATGTTGGTAAAAAATTTGGTGAAAATCAAATGGAATGGATATACCTTATACTATACAATACAGATCCATTGGGAAATATACGAATGTAAACATTTGGCATAATGATGTCGTGAAAGTGACCTTCCTTTTCATTAGAAAAAAATAAATCAGGCATCCAAACACGATTGGCTTGAGTAAGCGTAAGATACTTGAGACGTTCTCCAAAATCATTGAATTTTAACCGTTCATCCAACCATTGCTCCCGGAAGGTAAGTTGAACGCTGTATTCCTAGAATAGCCAACGTATTGAACAAACGGCTAACTTGGTCAAGTACAACCATGCTATAGTGGCACATGCAAGCTAGGCAAGCAGCACGAAAAATCATGCAGCACACACCGCGTGTTTCGCCAGGGCTGCAGCGCCACACTGCATGCTCACGCTGGTGCTGGTGCCCTCATTGCAACATCGCCACTCGGCGCCTTGTGCAAGTGAACGCAACCGAGTAAGATAAGTTATATGTTTATTTATATTATATTATATATGTATACATCCATCCAATACTTGACATGACTGGCAGACCGCGCACTCACCATTTTATAATCGTCTATTTTGCTGATAGAGCGCAGAAAGAAGTTGATGTATACAATGGTCGGGCCGTCTCCTACATTGCGTAAAACAAAACAAAAAGAATTACTCAATTAGCAGATTACATTCTCGGCTGCGGGGCACGGCGCCAATCACATCTCGCATTGGCCACTTCGACATGCAAGCACGCGGCTATCGGTGGGCTGCTCCACTAGACACCGAAAGCACACGTACGCCGTCCCGCCCCACAGGAGATGATAGATGAGCTATACTACCAAAATAAAAATACCAATCAACACTACACACACACTAGTCAAATCATTCTCCGCTGGCAACATCCACTTACCATAGTTACATCATCTATCTTTGAGATACTTCTGATAAAAATGTTGACATGGACAACAGCGGGGCCATCTGACAGGTGAAAAAAATAGTCATCAATTAGTGGACATCATCACCGGCGATGCGGATGCAATGAAGCACCGGCACCAGTGCCACTGGCCACGAGCAGCGACTACCTAGTGCCCACTCAGGAAAGGCATTCAGCAATCAAACGCTAAAAACCTACGAAGCTAAACTGGTGTCGGCGAGTAAGGGAGGACAAAACTACTCCATAACTCGCCGCCGCCCCATGCTGGCTCGTGTAGCACCTCTACACTACCCTACTGCATGGTGTGACCGACTCTCCACTTACCATCTTATTGTCGCTAATAGTGGCAATGCTGCGGACAAACAGGTTTACTCGGACAATGGTTGGTCCATCTGGAGTGATGGACAATATGTTACATTGAAGCATATGTACAGAATATCAAAAAAGATAACCTTCATCTTTGACCAGCTCACCTAGACAAGACAAAACAACACACCGACAGCAACTCACCTGTACCGTTTACTCCTGAAGGACGGATCCGTGCATCGTATCGTCCCGGACCCAAAATTTGATCCAATATCTCCTTCTCTTTTTCCCGAAAATTAAGTTTGGCATTTGTACATCTAAACATACCCAGTACTTAGTATTCACTTAAGATAAATATAGTGTAAATAACATACATAACCACGTGGACAACGTGAAAAATTACTAAAAATAAAATACGTTTGTTCATTGTAGACGTTTTCTGATGCATAATTTCAGTATACTAGCAGAGATGCGAGGCCATTGGCACTTGGCCGTAGATATTTATTTTTTATTCATTGCCTCATGACTTGCAGGCTGCTCGACGTCTCTTTACAAACTTTCATGTCTAGTAGCGGTGCCGTGGTTTTCACTACTGCTTTCAAGCACCGCGATATAGGAACGCATTATTGATCCTGCGTCTTGGATCTCGCGCAACAAACGTTTTATGTGAAAACGTGCACAAACAGAGAGACATAATATCGACGCCCCGGGCAGAACATCAAAGAGAGGACAAACTGTATTAAATACAAAAATATTTTATAACATCCAAATGTAATTAATAGGTACTTACACTTTTAATGCAACTATTGTCGTTTCTGCGAATGTTGCTTCACTTAAATTTCATTTTGTTTTGCCAAAGAAGAAAATTTTGCTAATGTTAGTTACATTTCAGCGTCAATAATGACGTCATAACAGATGTTCTGCGTCACACCTTACACAAATATTCTCGTGTTCAACACACTAATGGCATATTATTTAAAATTATTGATTTTATTTGTGGTATAAATTTATAATTTTACATACATTTTTTGCCATAAATTAATTAACCTAATTTACAAATATATATCTAAATTTAAAATATTACAGGTAAGATTGCTTTTGAAAATCTCTTTTATAAATATAATAAAACGAAAATTTCATTTTAATTATCAGTCACAAATTTCATAAGCATTTTATAGAATACCAATGACGTAAATTTAATTTATTTAGCTTGAAAGTAATTAAGTAAGAATTGAAAAAAATCACTTTTTGTCAAAAAGAAAAATTTACCAATTTTCTATTTCTAGTCCAGCCGTTGACTAGGATTGCCTTGGAAAAAATGTTAAACTAACAATTTATGACAGATATGTAAGGTGCGAGATTTTAATAATTCTTCCCCTTAGGGAGCCGCCGGCGATGTTGCAGGGGTGCAAAATACCGAAAACAAATTATACGGAAATAAGTAAAAATATGGTTGATGCTATGATAAAAGTCGTTCGACATCTGAAAACTTAAAATATTCTTCTTGACTAATGTAATATAACATTTGACATCTTCGCCTATAATGTATAGTGTTCGTTGTTAAATTTTAAAGCTTTGCTGTGGGATTATAGAGCAAATTCTCTATGTTTGATTTTCATAACTTTTGGGCTGGTAGATAATTAAACTGAAACTCACTTTTACTGTGGAATGAAAATTACAGTTTTTGATATTTGATTAAATAAACTTTTTGTATGGGTACTCTTTTCCTTCTATTAGTGAAAAGCATAAATTTTCACTGGAAGCTATTGAGTGTTTAGATCAACACGTTGACCCTACAAAGGTTAATTTAGTCAAATAGTCAGTATAACTATTTGTAGTAATCATATTTTTATTATATTTATATAAATATAAATTATTAACTTGTGAGAATAATAGTAAGATAAAACTTTAAAATATAGAACAAGTTAATTAAACTACAATAATTAATTTAATTTAATTAATTTGTTCTATATTTTAAAGTTTTATCTTACTATTATATTTATAAAATTAATTTTTTTCGTCAAAAAACATTGTGACATCTTAAATTATGATAAATTTTGTAAATTTCACAACTAAGTAAATTTCATTCAAATTGTATTATTTCCTCACAAGGAGTTTCCAATTTGCAGTTTCTAATTGCAGCATAAGAATAAAAATTATTTATCAAAAAAGTTATTTTTGCATTTCTGTTGATACCCCAAATAGGAGTACTTTGTATTTATTTGCTCTATAATTTATTAGCCCATTCGCTAAGTACATTTGTCAATTTTCAATTTTCCTTTTGTAAACATTCAAGATCTAATCTAACTTTTCGGTAATTTTCTGCTGGAGCGTCAGCCGTCATCTTGAATTTCAGAAGAAATAAATAACTAATTCGTTTTCAACTTTTAGGTAAAAATGGTCATAACCAAACAGGTAGGAAATTAAATTCTTTATTACTTTGATCGTTACTATTTTTACGTACAAGACTATGGAAAGTATAGCATATTGGGCAGTTTTTATCGCTGGAAAATGATGCTTTACAGCAATGTTTGGTATAAAATTTGCATATAAGCGGTTATGATAGTGTATATAAACGTTACGCGATATTGCATATAAAGGAAATCAATTTATACGAACCTACTATCTTGCTACGGCGGATGTTGATAAGATAAGATGCTCGGACCTATATTATTAGGTATGCTAAAATGTTCCGGGCGCCCAATTAGACAATAAATGACTTCAAAGTAGATTATTTCTGAAACTACTTATCTGATCGCATATAATATACGTCATTGGAAAAATGACACTTTTAGCTAAAAACTAAATGTAAAATCATTCGATTCGGATCATGCAGTTGTGAAAAATTGCTGTTTAAAGATGAAAGTAAATAAAGAAAAAATTCTCTACATTTTACGATTTTTCTTCGATCAAGGAAAAAACGCCTCGCAGGCTCGTGAAAAAATTTGTACAGTTTATGGTCCAGATGCTTTGTCGAAAACCGGAGCAAAATAATGGTTCGCGCGTTATCGTTCTGGAAATTTTGATGTCAAAGATGCACCACACTTTGGTCGGCCATTCATTGAAAAAGTGGAGGATATTCTAGAAATTGTGAAACAAAACCGTCATCTAAGCACTGTAGAGATCACCAAGAGTCTAAACATTAATCGCAAAACAGTTGCAAACCATTTGAAAAAATATAAATTCAAAAAGAAGCTTGATATTTGGTTGCCACATGATTTGACGCATAAAAATTTTCTCCACCGAGTTTCCATCTGCAAATTGTTGCTGAAACATAATGAAATCGAACCATTTTTAAAGCGAATGGTTACTGGAGATGAAAAATAGATTACATACGACAATATTGTGCGCAAAAGATCGTGGTTGAAGCGAGGTAAAGCTTTCCAGACGGTGGCAAAGCCGGGACTCACCAATCGAAAGGTGAAAGGTCTATTTGGTGGGTTTGGAAAGGTATTGGTTATTGTGAGCTGTTCAAACAATTGATTCTGCACGCTACTATCAACAGTTTACTAGATTACAGCAAGAGATTCAAAAAAAGCGGCTAGAATTGATCAATAGGAAGGGTATTGTGTTCCATCATGACAACGCCAGACCTCACGTATCTTTTGTGGCCCGATAAAACTTGGAAGAGCTTGGCTGGGAAGTTTTGATGCATCCACCGTATAGCCTGGACCTTGCACCATCAGATTATCATTTGTTTCGATATTTTCAGAATTCCCTTAATGGTGTTAAGTTGGCTTCAAAAGAAGCCTATGAAAACCACTTGGTTAAGTTTTTTACCGATAAATCACAAAAGTTTTACAGTGACGGAATAAT
Source organism: Cantharis rufa (assembly GCA_947369205.1). Lineage (NCBI taxonomy): Eukaryota > Metazoa > Arthropoda > Insecta > Coleoptera > Cantharidae > Cantharis > Cantharis rufa. The sequence goes on along the minus strand of OX376309.1, from coordinate 12,476,609 downwards.
GGTTTTGCCCGAAAAGTGGTAAAGGGTTTCCGAACAAAATGGAGCATATTTGGTTTAAATAAAGAATTTCGAAACATAAAAATTTTGTGTTTGAAAAACTATCTAATTTGGCCGGGAACTTTTTAGCACATCTAATATATTCCAACCCGTTCTAAAAAAGTTAATGTTTATTTTAAAAGTGTAAGTTTTGTTATCAGTTTATGTTTTTATTTTGGAAAGGATTTCCAATAATTCTGAGCGTAAAGCTAAAGGGTTTTCCAATAAGGACTTGATAACTTTGAACTTTAATTGTGAACGCACCCTTAAACCAATAACCAAACTATCAGTGTCAAAACATTTTAGTAAAGGCAACATTTTTATTATGGTCAAGTACACGAATTAACAACGTCGACAAATAATTAAAATTTACTGCAAAAAATCCGAGTCGGTGACTGCAACTTCGTGAGCGTTAATTTCCATTTTTATTTAAACTTTTTATTTTATTTTTGGGTAATTATCGTCCCAATAGACAAGCAATTCATAGTCTAGGGAACAAATTTAAGTCTAAATATTCGCTTCTGGATGTTCCCGTGCCAGCAAGACAACGGGTTGGTCTAAGTGCCGAGAATATTGCTGCCGTTCAAGCGTCCGTCGCAAATGAACCAAAACAGTCGATTCCAAGGCGTTCTGAAGAATTGGGTATAGCCCAGACCACTCTTTGGCAAATTTTGTAAAAGGATCTTGGTTTGCCCTTATAAGATCAAGTTAAGACAAGAACTAAAGCCACTCGATCAAATGAAGCGACGTACATTCTCGGATTGGGTTCTGGGTCGATTGGGCTCCTAGATCTTGTGATTTAACACCTCTAGACTTTTTTTATGGGGCTACGTTAAATTATTGGTCTATGCCAACAAGCCGGCGTCGTTAGAGAAGCTGAGAGTCAATATTGAACGAGAGATAGCGGCCGTTTCCGTCAAAATTTGTGACCGAGTCATCAAAATTGGGTTCAACAAAACCACCGCTGCAAACGTGCCCGTGGTGGACATATGAACGAAGTTGAATTCCATACATAAATGTTTTGATTGTATTTCAAGCCAATAACAAAATTTTCGAGATATCTCAAATGGTTTGCGTTATATTTAATAAAAAAGTTGTCAAGTCCTTTAGCACCAAGTTATGAGGAATTCTGGGGAAAAGTGAAACTACGTCTAAAAATAAAAACGTATAGTGACTTGGAATAGCTTTATCATTGATGAATTCCGCCAACCTTAATTTTTTATTATTATTTAATACTTTTTTATATAATTTAATGTAATAATAATTTAATTTATAATGAAATTTGACGTCAAGCGAAGATATTCTTAATATATTAATACAAATAATTTAATTTATATTAAATAATTTAATAATATTGTGTCTTCATTTTTCTGGTTCAATTGAAAAATATTGATTGTAGACGAAAAATGGTGAAGATCAAAGTTATAGAGAATTAAATTTTCTGTATGTTTGGATATGACATTTTTTAGTCCAACGTTGTAAACGCAAATAGAAAATAGAAATTGTCCGAAAATCTAGATTTAGACTACCAATGACCCCCTTAAGGGGAGTTTCCTCAAAAGAAAAAAATTGTGGAATTAAATTAGTGTAACTTCAGCAATAAATTTTGTATAAAGTTGAATAAGCGCTTTTTAAATAAATATTACGATTTGAAAAGATAATTGCTAACAAAAAATAGATCAAAATAAAAAAATTTAATTTAGAAACGGTTGTTTTCCAAGTTTTTTAATTTTTTTATACAAACTTCATTATTTTATTTTACAAAAAAATGAAAAGCTGGAATGTTCAAAACATCACACAACCTTCAGTATCCCCTAGAGGCTACATTAGAATTATATGTATAAAATTTTCTTTCAGCAAAGTATGAACTGCCTTTTCCTATAACTACGCTCTGATTGGTCATTTTTAATTGGACATTTTAGTTTTATATTGCTATAAACAAAGTTCTGTTATTATACATTTTTTTTGGAAAATCCCGGAGAAATGCACAAAATACTGTCTTATATTGTGCAAATAAAAAATAAAATGAAAAAGCTACATGTTATGATTACAACGTAACATTTTTAATCATCAGTGGTTACTGTGGTTACGATCAGGTGGTCAAAATACTCTTTTGGATAGGTACCACTTGAAAATCCATACGGAAACAAACTGGCCGAAATTAAGAATAGCTGCTTTATTGCCTCAAATAGATTGTAGTGTGTCAGCTTCCAGTAGTCAATTCCAATTTTTTTCTTTGCTTGAAAGCAATTATTAAGGGTAGGGTATGTATAGGCGGCAAGTGATTTGCGATTAGTTCGGTTTAGATTGTTAAGACGTTAATGATTCCAAGTACTTATCAATATTCTTTATTAATTATTTGCTATTAGAATTTAATTGCTATTGCGACATCACAATTTGCATTCCACGTACATGAAGACGACAGCAGTAAGTAAAATTTTGTATAATTAAGTGTAATCACGGGTAATTATAATAATTGGTACCAATAAGTGAGTTGTTATCATGTACTGATGACGGCCAGTAAGCCAGAAGCACGCGTCCACCGCTGATCCTTAATTATATAAATTTACGAAATTAATTTTTTATTCTTATAAATGCGTTAAGGAGGTATTCTAGTCTCGAAAGCCTTTTTTAAAAAATTCAAAATTCAAGAAGTTATAAGCTGGCAAAGTGGGAGGTCCAAAAAAAAGACAGTGTCCTGGCGTGCAAGGTTTCAATCCTTCTGGTCATCTGAATAAAAAAATCCAACGGATTCTTAATTAGTAAAGTTGTCGCTATGGTATGACCCTTGGAGAAGTCAAAAAAAAATTTTTGAGACAAAATGTCGGCAATTTTACAAAAAAAAAATTTTGTAGAGTTTTTATAACGATTCCAAATTTTTTTTAAATAGTAAAAGTCAAAATTTTCAATTTTAGTTAGGTTCATTCAAATAAATTGATTCAGTAGAACTTGAGATATCAAGCACGCCAGATTAATAAACGTTGTTTCGAAAAACACGCGTTTAAAGTTTTGAGTCAAGATACCGGCAATTTTACTTACAGAATGGTACAAGTGTATACTTACATATTTTTAATCGGCGATTCCTGCTTAATACGACTCCGAAGTTCGTTCGTGAAGAAGAGCAGTCTGACTCGAAACTAAATTGAAGTTTTATGGGGGAATTCATCCTCAGGTAGTCGGGCAGCGCCTACCGTCTCTTGTTCATTTGTTTTGGTCTTACCAGATTAGATGTCGCGTCACTAAAATGGCTATAACTCGTTAAATAATGGTAATTTTGAAAATTCTTTTGAAGGGCATATGTATACTTGAATGTCTAAACTTTGGAAATATAAAAAAAATTTCGATTTTTTTCAAATTTCTACACTAGAATACCGCCTTAACTTATGGGATAATTTTTCTTGTAAAAAAATTACTGTTGTAATACTTTAAACAATAGAGAACAGATGAACAAGAAATCAAAATTTTTGTCGTTATTTGAAGTCGAAAAGGATTATTCTAAATTTTTTGGAATGCTGTGACAAACTTTGATACACATTTTCTGACACTATCAAGCGATTCAAAAAGCTTGGTGATGATGAAAACCGACTCGACTCGGAAGAAGAAAAAAATTTTTGCCAATAATTGCCAGAAACGCAACATCATCAAACTTTGGATTCAACAAGATCTACTGAATTCTTGTTTTTTTCCTTATGTGATTTGAAATTCCTTGGGTTTCTCGTTCTTAACCATAGCCCTATTTGATTCTTTTTATTTATATTTTCTCTTCACATTTATTGGGGGTAATTTCTTGTTTTTCTTTTATTTTCTTGTTTATTTCTTTCATGTAGTTTTCTTTAATATGTATCGTATCATAGAAAGTTTTGCCGCATTATACATATAGTGAGCAAAATTCGATTAATGCCACCTATGTATTACAGGGTAATTTTTCTTTAAAACAAATTTGAAGGAAAAAATGCGTTAGTAAAGGTTACATAATAATTGACAATCCTAAAAAATTACATGATTTATTAAAATCAGTTATAAAGCTGTTTAAATCTAAAAAATTCCAAAATCTTTTAGCGAAATTCTAATAGTGCCACTACATTTTTTATTCAAATTTTGAAAAATATTGAAGAATATCCAGGACTAATACTTCGTGCCCTCTCCATTATGAAGTACTACTTCGAAAATACTATTTGGTATTGAGTTTATAAAATTTTGTAATATCTTTATTGAAATTTTCTTTCATGCTTCATGGTATGACTCTCTCTTTACTTTCTCTAAGCTATTGTACTGATGCTTTCCATGTTTGCAAATTTGACGAGCAAGAAGCTTCCATAGATTTTGTATTGAATTTAAAACAAGACTTCTTGCGGGCCAAATCAACAAATGGTATTTTTTGCGATGAAAACTGATCTTTGTCACGTTGAGAAGTGTAAATAGCCGCATTATCTTGATGAAAAATGTAGTAATCGGCCATACTTCTTCTATAAAGAGCACCTTACACGAGGGGATTTTTTCATGCGATCTCTCGCCGCAACTTGTCGCATCAACTTATCGCCTCGTGTAATACAAAATCGCTCAGGCGATTAGTCCCTGCAACTTTGCGCACGTGCGAGAACTTGTTCTAATTCCATGCGATTTTTTCATGCGATTTTGTAGTACCAACTTATAACTTAAAAAAATGAAAAAATTCATAAAAACTACAACATTGTTTCATTTATAACAATTTGTTTACTTACAACTTCGTGTTTATTTTTCAAGTTTGTTATAATTTATAAAGTAAGGTCAACAAAGCAGCCAACCGTTTTCACAGAAATTACGAAAATAATGAACAAGGTGTAGGTTAAAAAAACTAAATAAATTCACAAAATTTATTTTAACAAATTTTCAAAATGGCCTTTCTCATTTTCAGCACACAGGCATGTTCTTTTCAAAAGGTGTTGCACTGTATTATTTGTAATGGTGCTTTTTTCGGTAAGTTCTGTTACACCTATCAGTATTCTTTCCATTAATTTATGTTTTTTTAACCTACACCTTGTTCATTATTTTCGTAATTTCTGTAAAAACGGTCAGTTTCACAAAAAAAACTATTAAACTAAAGTTGTAGCCCGTTAAATTCCCTATCTGGCTTGGGCCGTTAGTTTTTTTCTAAGACGTTTCGTTTAAAAGATACGGGGTTGGCAAGAAAAGTAAAAAAAATAAAACTCGGAATTTTTTGACATTTTTTTTCCTTAATTTAATTCATAACTCGAAATCTGTTGATTCTAGGCGATAAGCGGTTATAACATAATTTGTAGATATTCAAATGCTCTATAGAAAAGCTCTAATCCATTAAACCCAAAAAATCAAAAATATCGGTGCAATGGCTGCTTGAAATCATAAATTGAAAAAATTGCTTTAAAGTGAGGTACCCCCCAAGGGTTTGGACTTACTAGACAAAAATTTTATTTAAAAATATGTCTTAGAAAAATGTCCTCTATCACCACCTAAGAGGTTCTCCACGGTCACGGGGATACCCTGTATATTAACAAAATTTGCTGCAGTGCATGTAACAAAGCGACATTTAAAATTAATAATAATTTTAAACCAAAATTTTTTTCTGCTAAAGTAACTTTACTGTTACGTATTTATTCAGGGTTAATCATTTTTGTATCTGCTTATTATATTTTATTATACACGGAATTATTCTTTTATCATAAAAGTGGCTCTAATCAAATTTCGTTTAGTACTGTTGTTTCCACAGGTTAATATTATATTCAATAAAACTCCATTTAAATTTATTTTGTTATATTTTTGCTGCTCATACCTCGAGCGTGTGGACTGTGTAGACCTATGGTTACCCCTCTCCTTTCAGCGCTCAAATACAACAGCGGCTCTCCACCTCGTAAATACAATATAATTTCCCAACAACTGTATATTATGAAAGTCTGATCTCACTTCTGCACCTCTATATGTATGGGCATTTTAACATTTCTTTTTGCTGTTGATCTTATATGGCCATTTTGATTTTCTTCGTAACTTTCTCGTTACTTAAACCTCGTCCACGTAACTAATCCAAGCAATTGAAAGTTAACAGTTGTGTGATTGTTCAGTACGCGGCCTTCAAGCTGCACAACTTTAAAAATGTAATAATTTTAATAATATAATTCAAATCAAATTATTATATTTTCTTGAAATCATAAATTATATTTAAAACCTTCAGTGCGTAATGATTAAAAAAAATTAATATTTTACAAACGTTAAACTAGGACATTATTATTTATTATGCTGTCATTGGTTGTTTAAAGTATACGTATAAGGTAATTAACGATTGTTTGTAAAAACTATAATACATATACTTAATCAGATACCAATAAATAATAAACAGCGACAACCATCGACAGTCAAGTGTCATCCAAACGTTTAGCTCTGTACGAATCGAAATCCTCTAAGTGCTATTATTATCTACAACTCATTATCCGAGGTGCTGCCAAAATCATATACCAGAGCGAAAAATTTCAACAATTAAACACCAGTTCGTTTCCATTGCTGTACATTAGATCTAAGTTACACATACAAAAATCAATACGATTTTACAAATGAATCACTCCAGAAATTATCAAAAATTTTTTTCATAAAATATTATGCCAAGATTCTGTTGCTTTCAAGAATTTATAAACATATTACAGGTAACGAAAAGTCATCAACGTATATTCACGACTAAGGATTATGATAGGAAGTAACCAAGATAGAATATTTTACAATAGAAGATGTAGGTAATTTTGGTAAATTAAATAAAAGAGGTAATTGAAGGGGTATATTTGAATATAATTATATACATATTGCCGTATAATCTGGGTGAGTGGTAAATAATATCTAAAATATTTTAACCCCAGAGCAAACTGCCGTACTGCTTGCACGAGACTCTTGATATTCAAAAAACTTCAAAATCAATAAATCCAAAACAACTCAAAAATTTTTATTTAATTCTCTTCGGCGCTCCAATTAAGGATTCCGGCATCCATCTATCATTTATTTTTTTTTAATCTTTTTATCTTCAGATAGATTTGAAAAAACTAACGACACATGTAGTTATTTATTTTAAAACATTGCGGTTTTATTCCAAAATTAATGTATATTTTACGCACAAGTCCAAAATGAAAACATTCACCTTTAATATCTTCCATCGATCTTTTAATGAGAACCAATTTAGAAATAGCTATTTAAGTTGCTAGGAATGTAAGGACCTTATTAACATACAAGGAAGGTTTATATAAACCGAGGCGGACGCCGAGGTTAATATTACCTTCCGAGAGTGTTAATAGTCTCTACATTCCGTGTAGCTTATTATATTTTTCCCGCTACCGTAACTTTTACCGTTTAATATAATAATTATTTTAAAAACAATACGGATGATTTGACATCGATTGTCAACTTTAATTCGAATTTTGATTTCATTATTTTTACATTCTAAGTTTGCTTTGGCCGTTACTTAGTAATATACAAACAATTACAAATAATTGAGATAGTAAATAAAATAATATGGAAATTGACGAAGCCGCCAATATTGCTTGCTTAAGTTTGCTTCCCATTAAATCAAGAAAAAGGTATGAATATACCTACGATGTATTCAAAGAATGGTCTATTAAGAAAAATGCTTGAACGATCGGAAAAATTAAAGTCACCAGCCAGCTTATGGTGTGAGTATTCCATGTTGAAGCAAACCTTTTCCTACAATGTAAACGTTGATATTTCAAAATTCACGAAGTTAATTGGTTACCTCAAAAGCAAGAATAAAGGCCACATTCCAAAAAAGTCCAAAATACTGAACAGAGAGGATATCGTAAACTTTTTTAAAAATGCTCCTGACGACACATACTTATTAATGAAGGTATGATTGCCATTATTTTCTCTGCATTTAAATTTTAAAATAATTTTTTTAGACAGTAATGATTATGGGCATTGCTGGAGCTTGTCGGACAGATGAATTCTGTAAAATGCAGTTACAAGATGTTACAGATAATGGAAGATTTGTAATTATAAAAATTCCTAATACAAAGAATGACGTTCCTCGCAGTTTTTCAATTGTTGAAAATTTTGAAGAAGATATTGACTATTTCAAAACTTTTAAAAAGTATTTGGCGATTCGCATGAAAGTGACTAATAATTCACGTTTGTTCTTCAGATGTCGATCCGGGACGTGTATTAATCAGCCAGTTGGAAAACACACATTTGCAAAAATTCCGACAATAATTGCAATATTTTTAAACTTGCCAGAAGCGCATTTGTATACTGGGCATTGCTTTAGACGCTCTTCTGCCACTTTACTCGTAAATTCTGGAGAAGATATATTAGGTTTAAAACGGCACGGTGGGTGGAAGTCTACTACAGTAGCAGAAGGCTATGTGGCGGAGGCGATTAAAAACAAATTAGATGTCGCCAGCAAAATACTTGATGCCAAAAATACATATGACTCCAATAATACAAGTTCTACATCAAAAATAATTCATGAAGATTATACTTCTTCTCAAGTGGCAACAATTTTAACATCTCAGAGTATCGCCGTTCCATGTAGTGACCAAGAGCCCAATTTGCTCCAAAACGAACAAGTAATTATAAAAAATTCTTCGTTTTTAAATTGTACATTTAATTTTCACAAATAAATACCAAGTATTTTCCTAGGATTGTAAGTGATTATTAAGTTCCGTCGTCAACCATATTTAAATAAACAAATGTTATGATCAACTTACGCCTATTGTGACTATGAGCGTAAGGCATACTTACATCAACGGTAGCGGGAAAAGTTATTAAATATTCAATTTAAAGACTCTTCTTTCCGGCAAGCTATTCTACAAATACGCTTGGGTGTAGTGTAAACATGGCTCTTCCAGCTTTTATTTCTTCTATTGATAGTACCGAGACGTTAATTGTTTCAATCCTTAGTCCATCCTTGCCGGATTTTGAGGTCTCTCACTTGAAATAGGCAGTGATGACCTGGCAGGCGATGTGTCTCTCTGAGATTTTGCCGTTTTTTGGGTTTTTCTCAATCCAAGTGGAATCTTCCGATTTCCTAACAAATTGTCTCAAATTTATTAAATATTGCTACAGACATTGACCGTATACTCATTTTGGCTGTTTCAAAAACGGAATCCGGTGCTTGACTAGAAGCGTATCCATCACCCCATTTAGATACACTTCTAGACAAAGATTCTCTTACGACTTGTGTGAGTCTTAGAGTTGGAGCAAAGTTCACAAAGCACAGACAATCCCTTTCTACCTCGAAAGCTGTAAATCTTAAACGAAGAAAAAAATTGCACGGTTCAGGAAAATTACGATTTTTCAGCTTTTGCTGTCAAAACTTTTGGACCATGGAGTAACGACACAAAGGAGTTGGTCAATCACTCGAAAAAGAAAAAAGTTTCTTGGAGCAAAAAATCAGTTTATGTATTCAACGAGGTAATGCTGCCTCGGTGTCCACAGTACGGCTATGAACGAATTCTTTGAAATGTATTTTATTATTATTTAAATTATTTATTTAAAAATGTACTATACTTTGTTTTATATTTTCTTTTATTAGTTAGACGACATGTTTCGAATATATGATATTCATCATCATCATCAAAAAAAAAAACAATTTTCAAATTTATTATAATAATAATTTTTTTTCAAATAATATTTTAATTTTGACTTCCTGATGATGAATATCATATATTCGAAACATGTCTAACTAATAAAAGAAAATATAAAACGAAGTATAGTACATTTTTAAATAAATAATATAAATTAACTTCGATGGACAAATCATAATTATTATTTAAATGTTATAATTTTATTAAATCAAAATCGTATTCCAAAATTTCAAATTTTAAATAAACCTCTACTGCGAAATAAATAAAACGCAAAATAAACGAGATAATTAGTAGCACACGCGTTCAAAAATTCAAAATTCAAAAATTTATGTTCCGATACCTTTTAAATTCTAACTTTTAATATAACAATTCCACGAAAACTTAAAATCTCTGTGCAAATCTATTTTTTAATTATCCAATTAAACAATCGCATACAAAATATCGCTTACCCAAATTATAAATAACCAAAATTTATAAATAACCAAAATAAACAAATTCAAAAATCTCAATATATGTCATAAATAAATCTCAACTAAAAATTAAAATCAAGGACTCAAAATCGGTCCCCTTGGTAGTAAAGCGATAAATTTTAAAATATTTGCAATCTGAAAAACATAAAATTTTACAAAAATTTACAAAATCAAATTCAAAATCAAATGGGGATTTTGGAACACGACAATATAGTACATATGTATAATATGTAGATATTGATAAGTGGCAAAACTATATTATGCGCAAATGCAGTATATTTTAAATATATATATTTTAAAAATTGGATGTTGGGTAATTAGATATTTTAGACATTTTTTTTTTAGTTTTGTTTTGTTTTACTACAGAAAAATGTGTTAAAGCATTTTTTAAATATTATGGTTTGTACTATGATAAAGATAATCATATTTTTGAATTATTTTGAAAACTAAAATGCACATATAAAATACTATATAAATATAAAATATTGTAGACGTTTTTATCCAACTTACCTATTATGCACAATATGATCTATTATTATCAATCAAGCGATAAATTAAAATTGAGCGGTTTTATCAAAACCGCGTTTTAATTCCATTAAGTGTTGGTGCATATTTTGGTGATTTTAAAATATTGATGTGGTCTAGATATTAATATTTTTCAAATAAAAGAACAGTTTTTATTTACACATATATTTTTGATTTTATTTATGTTTATGTAGTATACTATTAAGTAAAAGAAAAATATACAAATGAGTAAAACCATTTATAATCATCACTTGCAATTTAATTACACAACTTTTACTTGTCTGCTATAATTTTCAGCTTTCTTATAAAGACTTCAAACGCTTTGTTGAAAAAACTATTAAAATGTTTGTTTTCACCTAATTAAAAATATTATTTTTAATATTTTGCACAACACCTGCATATCGTTTGTTTTCATCGTTAATTTAAAGTGTTGAACATTCTAGACTACAGTGTTCTCGCCAACTATATTTAAAAATAATGCATTTTTTATCTGACTTCTCTCTCAGATGAAAAATTTCTAAATAAACTTATTTTAATTACACAGTTAAATCAGATTTCGTGTTAGTTTAACTATAATTAACCTCAGTACAAACACAGGAGTAGATTAAAGTGATCACTTTTTGAGTTAAAGAGCAGAAATTCTGGGTTCGATTTTTGGAATTCACATAATTTCTTAATTCGACATTGATACGCTATGATTTAAAAGTTGGTTCTGTTTGGCCAATTGACAGAACGTCAAGGTCAAAATATAAAAAAAAATCTTAGTTTACTTTATACTTCTGTATAATTAGTTTATGTAGTGCATATAAAAGTGAGCTTCAAAACGTGGAAATAATTGTAATAATAATTATTCACTTAAAAAAAAACAATTTAGGTATTTGCAATTTATTTTATTGCAAATACTAGATTTTAACCAATCACAGTGCATTATAAAAGATATATAAACGGAATTTTTCCAAATCGATTTTCTCTAAATTGTTTGAGAAACGCGCAATAAATAGAGGGGAGTTTCAAAAAAACATAAAAAACCCGAAACAAGCCGACAACACAGATCTCTCGGAGCTAATCGCTCACTTCCCAAGCATCAGCATTTTTATGCTAAAAACTGCTAGCTAAGAGCTGTATTTGGCAGCTTCACCTGCTGCGGGAACCAGCAAAATAGTCTTTAAATTGCATCTACATTACAGCAATAGTGCTAAAATTTTTAAGCAAAATCTAGCTAACATATTTAAAATATTATTTCTTGCTATCACACAGCTGCCAGAGCGCGTTTTTAGCCAACTGAGCGCTATATTAGCTAGCTAAACGCCTTACTTTTAGTTAGCCAGTTAAAACTGCTAAAATAGCTTTGTACCACTATACTTTTTTTATGAAAAATTATTCATTTTAGCAAATTTTTTTCAAAATTTTACATTACATAAAATTTAAAATTGTAATGTTACTGTTAATATTCATAACAAACAGCCTGTTGTACAATTAACATAAAAAATTAATTTTTTTACATTCGTTGTTGATTATAAAGCAGCAAGTTTGAATTCCAATCTCGGAGTTGACCAAGTTTCCTACTTAGCTCGGCCTTCCGGGATACACCAACACGTTGTGAATTTAAGAATTGGTTCTATATTTACATAAGTTTGGCCAATTGACAAAACGGCAAAATCAAAATAAAAATAATTGTTGAGTTTATATGTAATAGATTATTCACCCGAAAACCTTATCGTAATATTATTAAATTTCATGCGAAAAAAGTTGGAAATTGCTTTTCTAAGTTTTTTAAACTTAACTTTTTTTTATAAGTTATTATGTTTGGAAATTATTTATAGATTTATTCATATTTATACAATACAAAATAAATATTTTAAACTTTAAAACAAGCTAAAATTAAACTTGAAATTCTAAAATACGAACTTTGATCAAGGTGGTAAACAACTGGTAAGCAGCTTATAAAATAAAAAATTATTAAGCTTCTTTTACTTTGTTGAAAATTTAAACCGTAGGTGAATATTTTATTCTGACCAATATGTTTTTCAGGTTATAGAAAACGCGTACTTTCAAAGAAATTTTAAGTAATTGATCAAAAATTATAATTTATTATTTTATATAATTTGTAACATTAAACAAAATTTTTTTACTGCAGCGGTAACAAAGTAATGTGTATTTGCTGGTACAACAAAAAGACATTTGTTACACATTTTATTTGTTGTTTCAGCTAAAAACAGAACGATATTTTTATGAAAAAGAATAACTTGGTTACTTCAAGTAATAAATACTAATAATTAACGCTAATGTAGGGAATCAATTTATAATCGTTTAATAATTAACATATCAATAAATCACCAAGTTATTTATGATTACTTATTTACACATCAAATCGTAAACTGACGAATATTTCTATCAATGCTTTGAACATAATGAAACAATCTACATGTCGTATAATATACGAAGTCATGACTCGATTACTAACATTCTTTTTTACACCAAGAGCTGCTTTTAGGCTTCCACCACATGTTTGCGGGGTAGCTCAGATTCAATAATTCAACATAAAGATTTAAGATTTAACAGAATTAAACAAAACGTTGAAACAATAAGTTTTAACAGTAAAGTAAAGAAATACAATACGTAGAAAAATTGTTACTATAAAAACCAAAAAGACATTAATTACCGCTTGACATGCTCGGATTAAAAATATTTAAAAATTAAATATTTCCATAAAAGAATTAAACATTAAAAATTTAAATGAGTAATACGATATAAGGCCCTATTTCATAGTTTTTGCCAATCGTCAGTCGTACCTAAACTCTAAATTTAATGAAAAAATTAAAAAAATATTTAGAAAAACAAGATAATATCGTATTTGAAGCAAACTTAACAATTAATGACTAAAATATTCAAAATAATGAAGATGACTGACCAATAACCAAAATAAAAATAAGTGAAGCCACGTGTTAACATGAATCTTGAAGTTTGAATAATAACAGAAAATTCAAAAAGACAGTACTACTGCCATATTGAAATCAAAAGAGGCACTGCCCCCTATATATATGATTTCTAAAATTTGAAAAAATTCAAATTTACCACGTTTTAACCGTAAAGCCTGTTTGACACGATAAAATAATAAAATTTACGTGTAAATTTTTATGTAAATTTGCTCATGTTTTTGACACAATTTTATGCAGGTAAAAATAATTTTCAGTTTGCAACGATGTAAAATTTGACAACAAATTTAACATGCGCGCTTGCGTATTAACAAACAGGTTAGGGAGATTTTTCAGATATTTAGTTATTTAAGGTCTATATATCTTGGGTTTCTCTGTACAATCAGTTGTTGCATCGCCAACATTAGTGTTTATAAAGGTGCGTATAAATATGGCGAGTCGCGCCGGAGTCGCGTTTATTACCCAACGAACCTGCCACGAGTTTCCCTCGAGCCTGCCACGAGTCTCCCTCGAACCTCCTTCGAGTTTGAGATTGCATTAAAAAATAAATAATTAATAATAATTATGATGGAACACAAATTTTTAAAACCCAGTTCTTTGTTAAAGTATATAAATATAAGCTACACAGTAAAAAGTATTTTGTTAATTTATCAAAATACAGTTGTTAAATAATTTTTTGTAACATTAACAAATTTTATTAGTAACATAAATACTTACAAAATATAATAAGTCAATAATTTGTATTCTAGGAGTTGTTATTCTGCATAATATATTTGCTAATATAACAAAAAATTGTAGTGGACCTGCTGGGACAACATATTTCTGTTAATTTAACAATATACGTTTTACTGTGTAATTTTATAATTTATAAAGTGAAATTATTTATATTTATATATAGATTATATACAGTGAATAACGAAAAGTTTCGCACACTCCTATGTTAACAATGTAAATTGCCGGTTTTGAAGCTGTTTTTTAGCATATAAAAAAGTTCATTTTCGGATTTTTTCAAAAATTCGGATTTTAGTAAAGGTAATACACTTAGGTAAAGAAGCGTTTAAAAAATATTTTACTGAAAACTTCCGGAAATAATAAAATGCATAAATTTTATTCAACTTTAAAAATATAAACTAAATTTTATTTAAATTGTTTTTTTTTCATTGTTTGAAAATTTAGCGTCATGTCAAGCAATAATTTTTTATTTTTTCACAATAGACAGTTGTTTGTGAATTTTCTGCTATAATATCTATTTATCCGTATACTCGAATTCCTATCTACATGTACTTATCCCTAAACAGCAGGTAAATGATGTTTGGTTTTGAATTTTATTAAATTTTTAAGCAGCAAGATGCAAGAATATTACAAATCTAATCTCTAGAAAAGTAAAAACTGATAGGTCGTTCCAGGTAAAATCGTTGGTTGTACAGTCGAAGTGATTTTATATTACTTAGTACGTTGAATCTGCACATACGCGACGCGTCGTGCGTCGCCGTTATTCAAAAACGTGAATTACTTAAAAGCGATGTTAAATGAGGTTACATCCTTACAGAATATGTTTAAAAAATGTCTAACGTATTTTTTGCATATTTTTTCAAAGCGGAATCTTGTGGAACACTTTTTGTAAGTCTACACAAAGTTGGAGAATTGCCTGAGATTTTCTATTGAGCAGAACCCGGAATGAAGCGATGTATTTAATTATTGCAGCATTGTATTGTCCTAGAATTTTTTTTATTCTAAAGTACATACTTCAAGACATCTTTTCTATAAATACCAATTTAAACCCTAAGCTGAAATCAGCACAATAACTCATTAAAAATTGCTGTCGCACGGTACGAAATGCCACTCAAATTAGCAATTAATGGAAGGTGATGTTTACATCGCTCTAACAAGCTGAAATATTTTTTAATTCACTTGAAATTCTAGGAAAAGGTGCACTGATCTTTCCTCTAAAGATATACAGAACATTGTAGCTTAACTGTTAAGTTGACAAAAATTTATTTTTGGCCACTTTTCCGAGCGTTGGTCATAGAAACAAAACTGAAAGCAATGAAATTTGTAACAAAAAATGTTTAGAAGGTTTTGCTGTAAAATGGACTTTTATATGCTAAAAAACGACTTCAAAACCGGCAATTTACATTGTTAACATAGAAGTGTGCGAAACTTTTTGTTATTCACTGTGTATATATATTTAAATTATGTATAAAACTGTAAAAAATAAAATGTGATAATTTTACTTTTACTGTAAAAATCAAAATAATAAAGAGGCTTTCTGTTCTATTCTAACTTTGAAAAACACTAAGTGTCACGTGTCTCATTCCTGCGCGTCGGCTTATTTTGTTTAGTTATAGTATCATGATAAACCATCAACAATTAAATTTCGACAATTTCCTTTGATGGCTCGTCAAAATACCGACAGAAAGTGGATCGCAGCGAGTTTCTCGCGAGCCTCGTCCTAATGAATGAACTAGACTCGTGGCTGCCGCGCCGCGGGCGCGACTCGCCATATTAGGACGTACCTATTGCCACGAGTCTCCTTCGCGCGGATCATGATCAACTCGCAGGAGGCTCGACGAAAACTCGCAGGAGGCTCGACGAAAACGCGTTGCCCATTTAACTTATATGGGGATCATGTAAAACTCGCAGGAGGTTTGAGGGAAACTCGTGGCAGGCTCGTTGGGTCATAAACGCGACTCCGGCGCGACTCGCCATATTTATATGCACCTTAAAATAAAAAACTTGGATTGTGAAAATTTTAAATTTGGTTTATTTTGCATAAAAAATAATAAAGTTGTAGTTTAAAATTAAGATTAAGTTTTAATACTAAATATAATATAATAAAAATTGAAGCTGATCTAAGAATAATAATAAAAGGATAAAATATAATTTAAAAATAAACTATTGTTTCGCATAAAATTAATTTAGTTATACCGCTTAAAGTTTATTCCCCGCTGGAACCACGTTCCTTAGGATTTGTTTTTAGGCCCTTTATCTCAGAAACCTGCCCTTGAAACGCACTAATTAATCCCTTTCCACCAATACGCACTTAAAAATATAACCGCATAAAATTCATAAGTGGAAAGAGATTTAAGATGACAAACTATCAAATTAATCAAATTAATAAATAGGAGACAACAATTATTATCAGAAAATATAAAAAATTACTTTTGTGAGTAATTTAGCTTATGAGTTACCCTACACCTTATAGGTAGAAGGGGTATATGATTATATATATATTGCAGTGTTCATAAAGGTAGGCAATAAAGCCCACAGGAGTTATAAATTTCATTAACAAATAAATGTAAGAAAGTTCAAAAAAAGTTAATGTTTGAAATTTAACAATTTAATTTAAAAATAAAATAATTTATTGCTTAAGTAAACAATCGAAAATTGAACAACTTCAAGTGTATTGACCAACATGCGTCGTCAGTGCGGGTATACGCGAGCAAATAACAAATTTAAATCACATTATCAAAAACAAATTTTGAATTAAAAAAATAAATGAATCGTCTTGGCAACGGGTTGATAAGAAGATGAATAATAAATAAAGTCAGTTGAGAAAAAAAGGTGGACCAGTAAGGTCGTGCGGAGGTAATCCTCCGAGAAAATAAAGTTTACGATTGAAAGTGGACCAGTAAGGTCTGGTGAAAATATCCTCTGAGAGTGGAGTGATCCACAGTGAAAATTTAAATAATTAAAATCATTTAGAAGCAACAATAACAAATTCAATTTTGATAAATTTATAATATAATTTGGAGAAAAAATTTTGAAGAACATTTGGAACTGTTGCATAGAGAACTTTGGAAGTAGATGAAAGCTGCTCCATTTAGCGTCAAGGAGAGAAAGAGGAAGATTCACAATCAATGTAAAAGAGAGACGATCGAAGATCGAGTTTAAAAGAAGAGAAAGACAGGTTTGAACAATCCACATTATTAAGTGATAACGGGATATTCGCGGAACACGAATTGAAATAAAATAATATGGTGCATTTGACGAATTTATAAAATTCATTTAAAATTGTAATTCAATTGTTTATTTAATTATAATAAATCTTAACGTTCAGCTAAAATTTCACAAGATTTAAAAAAAAATAAAAGATTGCTAATAACTTTACTTTGACATTTCTTTGTGGAAGGCTGAGGTTTGACAAGTTTGCATTTACTGCATAAAAGAATTTAAGTAAGTATGCATTTTTAAAGATTTCACTCCTTAACAGTGCAATATATACTTTTATGACTTGGTTATGCTGGCTGAGATTTATAACCCACACGTGAATAAAGATGAATTTGTGGATTAATTTGAGAACGGGCTGCAGCCAAAATTTTTGCAAATATATGGCACATTGCGATTTGCAGGAATGTCCGCTTATGAATTAGAAAAAATTGTACACAGACTTAGTGACTATAAAGAAAGATCGACTGTCGGAAATTTAAATCAATCAACCTCACTACTTAATTTTGAATCTAACATTCCGGCAAATACTACAAATAATCCCACAACTTTTCAATCACTAAGGATCCGACCAAATGGGTCAAACTCGAGTAACTTTCCCCAAAATGGAACTAATAGACCTTTTTGTATTCGATGTAACGTACTTGGACATTATACGTCTACTTGCTGGTTCAAACAAGGGGGCCAAAATTTTTCAAATAATAATTCTCATAATAATTAACGGTAAATGAAATAAAATTTCAAAAACCTATAGTCGACCGTAAAAACTAAAAATAAGAAATATTAAAAGTTGAGATAGAGGTCGTCAAATACGGTCCTGACTACCGATATCCTACTACGAATTTGTATTTTGAAATGTATCTGCTTTGTAGATTATAACGACCTCTATCTCAATAATTCTCATACTCGATTTAATCCAAATAGTCGGCCCCCTCCATGCCTCCTAACTTCCAAAATCAGGGAGGACCAAATTTTCAAAACCATAATAATCAAAACCGTGGCGGAAATAATTCAAATTTTAACGGCTTTAGAAATAACCAAAGTAACGGAAAACCGCCCGGTCAAAGTTTTGGTGGTTGGGGTTTTAATCAAACCAATACAAATTTTAGGAATGACAATAGTAACTATTACAACGGCCAACGGTATCAAAATCGTGGACGCGGAGGTAACGGTACCTCTTATGAAAATAGGAATTTTATTAAAAATACGGGCACCCCTAACGACGGAGGGCGACCCTCGACGTCGCCTGTTTTCAACTGCTGAACAATGGGTCAAACAAATTAACAAATATTTTTACGGTAATCTTAATAATAGTAATCGCAATGTAGCAATAGTATTTGACACCGGCTTCAGTTATAATATAATTTCACGCAATTTTATAAGTAATATAGAGTCTAACCCAAGAAATTATATCATAAAAACAAGCGGTAATCACATGGTACCTACCACTGGGGTTAGTAAAGTCCAAATAGAAATAGATCAACACATTTTTTACATAAGCGTTTTAGTTGTGGACCGGTCGCCAAAACCGTTAATTTATAGGAACTAATTTTATGAATGAATACAAAACCATAATCGATTACGAAAACTGTACAATAGTTAATTAATAAATATTTACAAAGATAATAATTTAATTTCCCTGAAATTTAATAAATTTTTTGTTTTTATTGTAATTTTTATTAATTTTTTCGCTTCAAATCGGTCAATTTTTTTAAACTAAAAACGATTTTATACCTAAATTAAGTAACAAATAAAATAGTATCAAAAAATCTGCTACACGACTTTTAAGCACGAAAATGTTCCAAAGAGCGACTAAAACAAGACTGCTTTTTGGTTGTAACTGATATGATACAAAACGTTATGTAGGGTTATTAGTTGCATATAAATATAAAGTTGCTTTTTAATTTTTTTTAAAACCATTTTAATTTACGTACTAAACAAAGTTGCTGACAAATCTACTAAGTGTGTGTAGACAAGTACTGTCACTTAATTTAGCTACTTGCTTTAGTAGCTTACTTAAGTTACTGTACACGTGTAAATCCGGTATTAGACAAATCTACTAAATGTGAGTAGAAAAGCACCGACACTTAATTTAGCTACTTGCTTTAGTAGCTTGCTTAAGCTACTGTACATGTGTAAATCCTGTATTAATTTAGTATTTCAGATTAGTAACAAACGCTTTACCAAATTACCAAGTATAAAATTCCAAAGGATGATTTAATAATAAGCAGTATACATAGGAAATAGACGCAAATCGTATAGGACAAATTAAAAAACGACTACTTAGTCGTGTAATAAAATTTAAATGTTTTAGAAATTATTAACAATCGCTTAGACCACGATACTACGGGGAAAATGTCAATAATGGAGAAGAAGAAAGTCCGAGTCGATTTTCAGCTTGGGGAGGCAAAAAACTAGGACAACATCCAGAACATCAGCAGAAAAAACCCAAGACGAAAATGAAAAAGATGCAACTATTCATCATCCAAAAAAATTTTTTTGTTGGGATAGAATTGGTCGATGTAACGGAATGGAACGTGTAATGAAATCTAATGAAATCGAATCGAATGGAATGTAAAATGGAATCGAATAAAATGGAATGGAATGGAATGGTTATGGTTTTTGGTAAATAACCACTCAAGGCGTAAATCATAAATTGGTATGGTTAACAATAGCAGTTTGGCATGGTGATCAACTTTAAGAAGAGAAAAGAAGAAACCAGAGTCAAATCAAGAATAAACTCCTATCTACAACATCAACATAATAATTAAGAAAATCCTATTAGAGAAAGTGCGAAGAAAATCTACCCCGTGCGGTCGGTGAAATAAAAATCAAATAAGTGCCGATGATCATTAAAAAATGTTTATCTCCGCCTACTGACATAACAGAGACATTAACACGGTTTGCACATACGGTTATTTATAAGTTATACAATCCACCTCGCATTTAATATGCCGTTTAAACTCCTCGTTAAATAATATAATATTAAAAGGACGGTATGAATTAAAACGTGCTACAATACTGAACAATAACTGTGCTATAGGATATGAAATATAAATGTGCTTCAATTAAATAAATAAACGTGAAATTAATCAAGTGACAAAAAGCAGAGCAAAAGTGCAAATTCAGCTTCGTTTTCGTGAAATTATTATATATGTATATAAAAAGGTGTTAAAAAAATATTTTGTTAAATATTGTCATACAAACTTAAAACGAGGCCTCGTATAATGTCAACGGAAATGTATGCAAAAAGTCAGTGTACAGCTAGTAAGGGAGCGTTCATAAACTACGTGGTTTGGTCAAAGGGGGGGAGGGGTTAGGTAGAAAGCTACGCAGGACTACATGAAGGTAGGGGTAAGTTAGAGTTAAGCTACGTAGTTTTCTTCATTTATTTTATTTCAGCACAATAAAAGCACTTTGCAGAAAAACTGACAACATAATATGGATATTTAAAATTATAACTATGAAAAAATTTAAACTAATACAAATATCGGTCTTATTAATTTTTTATACCAAATAATTTTAATAGTTTTGTTAACAGAAAGCACAAACTGTCTTCCGGACTTTGTAGGAAAAAAAACTACGTTCTATCTAAGGGGGGGTGTAGGGGTATCATGGTAAAAGCTACGTTAAGCTACATGATAGGAGGGAGGGGCTCTAAAGAGGTCAAAATCAAACTACGTAGTTTATGAACGTTCCCTAAAAACCTCCGCACCACTTTTTACATAAATTATCGTAAACACATTAATTTGGTATGAAAGTTAACGAAATGTAATCAGTAAAAGTAAGCATAATTGAGTACAAATGATACAATAGGGCCAAAAAATGAAAATAAATACAATTTCGAAATAATTATTATGATAGAGCCAAAAGGGAAAGAAATGAGCACAAATGAATACAGAGAAAAAGAGTACGAATGAGTAAAATTCAAAATTTTATAATAAAGTTAAATGATTAGTAAGAGCACGGGTTAGCACTTCACATAAAATAAATGTAAGCATAATTTGACTCGAAAATTATTGTGGACCCCTTAAAAGTAGTTAGATTTTGAATATTACTGTCCAAACGATAATATTTTACAAACAACAAAAAATTAAAATAATGCCCATAATTTTGTTTAAATCAATCCTAATGTAATGAGTAGATTTAAAATAATTCAATTTTTTTTCATTATCTTGAGATAACTGTAACTTACAACTAACGTCATTGAATGTAACAAGATATACTCATTGAAGATTACAAAGATTACAAAGTATAATATATATAAATTAATTATTATGGTATAGCTAAATAAACATAAACAAGATTTATTAATCCCAAGCTTTCGAGGATTTATGTCCTCTTTTTCAAGGTAAAATTTATTAATTATTAATATCGTACATAGTTACGAGTAAAATATATTGACATTTGTCCGATAACTTGATTAGAAAAATTAATAAATAAAATTAAATTAAATTGAAAAATGAAAATAAATAAATTAAATAGTAAAATTAATAAATCTAATAAGTTATCGTGAGTTAAGAAAAACCAGTGGTAAAAACTTAACTCCAATATGTTGGTAATGTTTTAAACCAGAAGAGGGCTGTAGATGGTGCTGAGTCCTTCGATGTCGGTTTTTCTGTTCATCGAATTTTTCTCTTTCTTAATTTCGATCATTTCGTGTAATATTCTATCTTTGTAATTGGAAATGGTCTTCAGGATTGTGGTATTGCCAAAGTCAATGTTGTGGCCTTCTTCTAAAATGTGTTTGGCAACTGCAGTTGATTCAGGTTTGTTGCATCTTATTGAAGAGACGTGTCCACTAATCCTTTTCTTTAACCATTGGTTAGTTTGTCCAATGTACACTAGGTTGCAGTCCTTACACTCGATTTTGTATATAACACCAGATTTCTTCTCATGTGGTATTGGGTCTTTTAGTTGTGAGTAGAGCATACCAAGGTTGTTTTGGGATCTGAAACATATTTTAATATTAAAAGGTTTGAGAATATGTTTGATTTTTTCGCTGAGTCCTTTTATATATGGAAGTACAGCTAAATTTGTATATGGTTCTTTGATGTTCTTGTTTCCATTATATAAAATGTTTACCTGATCTTTGACAATTTTGTTGACTAGTTGTTTAGGATAATTGTTTTTAATTAATGTGTTTTTGGCAATTTTTAATGTGTTCTGGCTTGGCGACTTGAGCCAGCCGCTTTTGCCGGCGAGGGGGTATTGTCACATAATTATTATCCACACTGTATTATATTCGACGTTTAGATAATGTAATAAGATGACATTGCTCTTGCTGATTAAGCACGTTCAATAAACAAATAGGATTAACTCACCTTAGCATGTAAGCTTAGACCGAGTGGGAAATAGGTCATATAAGGACATAAGAATCGGAGAAGAGTCAGTTGTACGGAGATCGCAAGTTTATCAGTGATACCTCGTTGACCTTCATCACTTCCATATGTCCATTTATCTCATATTTGACAAAATTTCCAATTTTTAACTGTTTATTTTTTCATTTTCATCTTCATTATCGTTTTTCTCTTCAACAAAAACCTTGTCTCTTTTCACATCTAATTTAATTTAAGTTTAAAAGTTTTTACTCTCCAGAACAACTAAATTATCATTTTCTAAATTTTGCTTCTCTTCCAACACAACCAGATCGTTAGTCCCTACAGAAACCAATTTATCGCTCTTCAAATTTTCCTCTTCTTGGTCAGTCGTATTTTTATTTTGCAAATTTTTATTTTCCACGCCAACTAAATTTTCACTTTTTTCATCTACTACTTCTGTTGCTAATATTTTGTCCAACTTTTTATTGATTTTAATCAACCCATCCAAAACGTATTGCATTTGCTCCGGTGTAAACTTCATTTTTAGTTTCATCCAGCATTAGACCTAATAACTAAAAGTGGAATTACCTGGCGGCAAATTCGGAATCCCTGGTTTCGGCACCAAAACGTCCGCTCTCACTCTTCACTTTCCGCTTTCACTCAGGGTATTAGAGTAAGTTAAATTGTAAATCTGTGTAAGTTTATTATATTTTATTATATTTTATTATACGTGTTAAATCTTTATGTTGAATTATTGAATCTGAGCTACCCCGTAAACCCCACACGAAAAGCCTTCGTGACAATAGTAAGAATTAAGAATCCGTTTTTATTTATTTAAGATCCGTTCACATGCTTCAAATTTAAGAACTGTTATCGGCTTTACAAATTAGAATTTGATACATGCAGACGGACGGACAAACTTGTACTTATGGTTTTCATAATATTGAAGTGTTTTATAATAATATCTATTTTTATATATATATTTTTTAATATTCTTCTTCTTAAATGTGCCATACCTTCAATGGGCGTTGGCGATCAAATTTGACTGAAGTCAAGATGACGTACTAGGGAATTTAATTAATGGGATGGTTTCCCGTTGCCTTTACGCCACACTGCTGGTCTTTAATATTAAGACTTTAGGGCAGTGGTTCCTAACCTTTTCAATATTGTTACCTCTGTGATCTATGTGGAAAACTGATTTTACCCCGCCTTCAAAATGTTATCAAAACAAAAAATACAAGCAAAAAAAAACGAAAAAAAAACTGTTGCCGCCACATCTTCGTCTCGAATAATGTCATCAGTAGAAAACAGTCTTAATATCCAAGAGTTCTACTGACGATTATCCAAGTCCGGAAAATACGAGGATGGGCCAACTCGCCGCCAGTCATCTCGCCGCCGACCAGCTGTTGACGGTCGATTTCGCCACCATCAATAAAAATTGTTTTTGCATTTTTAATATTTTAGCAATAAAAATAATAACAAATTATTACGTGTATATTTGCCGGGTTAAAAGGGGTTTCTGCTTTAAAACAATACATTTATTAGGTACCTTAAATTTAAGTACGGCTCAATTAAATAAAAATTTACCGATAAATAAAAATAAACGAGTTTCACCTTTTTCGAGTTCCACCTTGAACTCGCCAAAGATGGAACTCGAAAAAGATGGAACTCGAAAAAGATCTTTTCGGTCTTCAGGTATATTTTTAATTAGTTTAGTCTAATGGGCGCTCCAGACTCTCGCGAGAATCTCGCGAGAACAGCACGAGAACGCGAGAACATCACGAGAAACGAGAGTGTGGAGCCGATTCTCGTGTTCATTTTTAGCTTCTCGCCTTGCAGGCCACTCCAGACTCTCGCGAGAATCTCGCGAGAACCTCGCGAGAACATCGTGAAAAAACGAGGACAACACGAGAAAAGAGCGAGTGGAGCTGATTCTCGTGTTCCTCATAAGTTCTCGCCTTGTTCTCCACTTGTTGTCGGTTTTTTAATGCGAGACAAAGGAGTCGAGATCGCGATAACACTACCACACCTGCACATTCGCATTCTTCAGTAGCGCCTGACTCACCGATTAAATAGTAGTATAATTAATTGTGAATTAAAATGAGCGTAAATTGGAAAACGAACAAAAATTGGCATTTATTGATTGCCTTCAAGCAGAACCAGCTTTGTGGAAAACATACATAAAAGGCTATAAAAATAAATCGAAAAAAATCATGATGCTTGTGTGTGGATTAGCACAATAATGTAAATACCCGTCGATGAATTTAGAAAAAACAAAGATTCTCTGATTGCAAATTATAGAGGTTATAAAAATAGAGAGAAAAAATCAGTGAATTTGGGAGTAGGTGTCTACGACTACGATGTCTATAAGTCCATTTGGTTTGCGCTATGGACTCCTTGCTTGGTGACAGTACAAAATGTAAAAACACAATTATAAAATAATGAAAACTTGAAGTTTGACGTATTTACGTCGATTTTATACCAAAAAAATTATCTGTTTTTTGAACATAATTTGAAGAAATAGATATTTAATTTAAACTGTACTCAATCACACCAGGCCTTACGAACATTCAAGATGCGATTTTGACAAATATGAATTGTCGAAATAAAAAGTACTGTTTACGTGTCATCGGGAGTTAGTACGTTTACATAATTCGAGCGCTGTGACATTACTGACCTCGTTGCTCGTTGGTCTTGTAGCGCAGGCCGGGTTAAAACTTCGGTGCGCTCACAATATGCGCGCGTGTATACAAACTAAAATACGCTTGAACAGTCGAAATAAAAAGAAATAAAATGGCAATATTATCTTTCAAGAAGAACATTATCGGAATAATGAAGTGGAAATGATCACTGGCACGACAGTAAATGCAACAGAAAATCCTGATACGTGTAGTACAATTTTTGAGTACGTACAAATAGACTTTATTTCAAAAATCATACTTTTAGATGATACTAATCCATTAAAGGGGCCAAAAATTCCAAATTTAAACTTTTCGACATATCACAAAATTAAAGAACTGTTAATCGTTTTAGAAAAAATTATAGAAATTTATTTAAAAAATCCTTGTGAGTGTGGATGTTTTCCAATTTTCGATGTAACACGATAGAAAATCATTTCTCGCCTTGTTCTCGCGTTGTTCTCGCCTTGTTCTCCGATGCTATTCTCGACGAGATTCTCGCGAGATTCTCGCGAGAACTTCTCGCGAGATTCTCGCGATAGTCTGGAGCGCCCATAAAGACAACCATGGCAATACACGGATACACCGTAAAAAACACGTGTTTTTTATGAAAAAAACCTCATTTTCATTTTCATCAACACCAAAACCGCAAAGCTTTTTCTTTGGTATTTGTTCTGTGGGATGAAGAATAACCTCTTCTAACATACTGTGCATTTTCAGCGCACACATTTTATATTTTATAGAAAAAAGTTTGAAAATGTATTTTTTTTTAATCGATTTTTAGCTTAAATAATTTTTTTGACCATCTTAATGACAAATTCAAGCAAAAAGTTATTTGGAAATGTTGTTCAGTATATGATTCTCTATCATAAAAAAAATATTTCAACTCAAAATATTGGATTTGATCCCATGTCCCAAAAAATGACAATCGGGACCACTGTGCGGCGGGAAGCTGGCCGGCGGCGAGTTGGCCGCGGCGAGTCGGCCGCGGCGAGTTGTCCTAGACCCGGAAAATACTGCTTCAATGAATCCATTACTGCAGATAAATGTTGAATCACAGAATTTTTAAACGTGATTTCGTTTGGTTCGGTATTTACAAATATTGCTCACACAGTTGTGGAAACATCTACACATCACCTGCTTGGACTCTGCGTTGGTAAAGTTTCAATTTACGCACAAAACTAGCAACTTTATCCTGCGGTGTTAAAATAGTCGCCATAATATTTCCTTGCAAGGAGAGATTAAGACCGTTAATTTCACTGAAAAAATCAGCAAGATAAGATGGCTTTCTTAACGGCCAAAGCGTAGTGGTGTATCAGGCAATGATAAGGTAACATTTGAGGAGCAACTTGTTCCTCCAGAATCCAAAATCCAAGAAGAAGGTACGGCGCAGTTCTCTGTAATTTTTTTTTTTTTATTTTACGATCCTAATAATAATTAGGCTCTTTGTTACCCCCGTGAAATAGCTGATTTACCCCTGCGGGGGTAATTACCCCCAGGTTAGAAACCCAGGTACTATACTGTTTCCGTCTACAATTATCTTTGTTCTGATTGGCTGTGCTCCCTTTAATCCCATGGTTTTCGTTGTACAGCAATAGTAAAATTATATTAGCAACTTATTTATTGCGAGCTTTATTTGAAATTTTTCTGTATTTATATTTTAATATATATTTTTCAAGTTTAACCATAAAGATAGCAATATAGAAGCCCAAGAACTGCGGTCATCTGAGTTTCACCTGGTTTTGAGTTAAGGTGAGTTTATAAAATCTCTTAATTCTTGCTAAGAACCTTATTTCATTATTATCATCAGCTCTTGAGTTCACCTCTGGACTATCGGTTTCTTTCTCTTTCGAAAAGGTTCAGCTACTATAATCCCACGGCTGCTTAAACCGGATTGGGGAATTCCAGTAAACCTATTTTTAATAGTTGACAGATGACAACGAAAATATCAACACAGGAGGACCGTCGGCTTTACGTGCCCTCCAAAGACGGGAGACTTTCCCGGAATCAAATCGACTACCTTAGACTTACAATAAGTAGTTGTTCGGCTAACTTATTAAGCTAATGCTAACGATCTAAACCTTATTGGGGCTACAAGAGTGCCTTGAATCTCTTTACCTTAAAAAATATTCAAATTTGTAATTAGCTAGATTTTTGATGAGTCAGTTGGTTGGCTACTTGGTTATCCGGAGTCAAGTTGGTTTCGAACAAAATTTCCAAGTCAGGCGGCGCCTAGTTGGCTTGGCGCCGAGTTGTCATATCCCGTATCTCTAAAGTTCAAATATCACTCTCCGATATTGTTAAATGAACCAAAACCAAATAATAATCTTCTTGACGGACAACCATTAAATGGCTGGCTAACTGAACATTTAAATTTTGTTTACTGTTTGGATAGCTGATTTTATTGTTATGTGACCTCTTATAGCCGGCATGTAAGATAACTTCAAATCATACCAAATGTTTCAGAAATGGTAAAATCGTTTTTCTACTTTTTGAGATAACAATTGAACAAAAAGAACTAACTACATAGTTGGTATATACGTGCACTATTTTATTTAAGTTTTATTTTCCAATTGAAAAAAATTTATATTTACTAAAATTAACTTAATTTTAAAATTGTAAATAATAACAAAAGAATGATTGTCATTTTCTGTCAATTTAAATAAAATATAGTCTGTAATAATTCGAAACATAGAAATGTTGTCCATATTCAAAATAATTTATAATAGGAGCAATTGTTTGAAAAGTCGATTCGTCATAATTTTTTATTCAAGGTAAAATTATAAATAAACTTTTCGTAACAATTTTCATCTATTTAATCTTTTATTATTATCATATACAGTCGATGATATGTTGAAATTTGGTTTTCCAAATTTTAATAATCTTTTTTGTTATGTGTACCGCAAGAGTATTAATTTGTAATTAAATCTACTATATCACAAAAAGGGGATAATATTGTTTAATTATGAAATTTTTCTCACAAAATAAAATTTTTTTTACTTGTTTTTTTGCAGTAAAATTGAAAACTTTGTTTGCGCGAAATGTATATAATTGTATAATTTTCCAATAAATCTCATATTATTAATTAAAATTAATTAGTTGAATATAAAAATAATTACTGCATTTGTATTAAATTGTGAATTTAATGGTAAATGTAGTCAAATACAAATACAGTAATTTTCACAATTATGTAAAAAACCAATACAGTAGTTGCATTTAATTTTTTTACCGTTTTTAGACCTTTTTCTCTTATTTTTTTTTGGCTAATCTATAAATTTTAATGTTAATATTTATAATTTACGCAATAACCTGCAATAACTTCATTGAAAATTTTTTAAAATGCAGTTAAAAGTTATTGTACACATCCCCAGTTGCACTCTTAGCTGGCAACTTCAGTCGGCTCTGCCCATTAAAACACATTGCTGCATCTACTTTTAGTCCGGGAGCCAGCGACCTTTTTTGATGACCAAAAGCGCAAAAGCTGAAATTTTTTTCTACGCTTTATTCGGCATTCCACGTAACGGAATGGACCATCAGCTTACACACCTACGCGGGGTATAGGTGCGGTAGCCACCCACACATGTAAAATAATAACAAAAAGAAACTAATACAACAAAAGCTGAGACTTTGTCAACATGTTAATAATGTTGAAAAGTAACCAAAAAACATAATCAGCTGATTGTTGAGTGCGGGATTGTGCTTCAGCTTTCTAGGTAAACAAGTGAAAAATATGCGCTGAGTAAACTGATACCACAAAAGCTGAAATTTGGTAAAATAATATTTAATACAATACGTTATAGTATTACAGTAGTATTTAGTAGTAATACTATTATAATATATATAGTAGTAG
This sequence comes from Cantharis rufa, assembly GCA_947369205.1. Lineage (NCBI taxonomy): Eukaryota > Metazoa > Arthropoda > Insecta > Coleoptera > Cantharidae > Cantharis > Cantharis rufa. The sequence goes on along the minus strand of OX376309.1, from coordinate 12,447,255 downwards.
TAGTATAGTATTATAAGTAGTATTATAGTATTACTATAATTATATTATATATAACTATATTATAGTAATACTATACAGTAGTATAGTATTATAATATATAGTAGTAATAGTATTATAGTAGTAATACAATAGTTATGCATCTCTTGTAAGGTGATAATTCTTTAGTGATAACAGGTCAAGTATAATAATATCTTGCTTAGATAAGTATAATAACTTTATATATAATTGTAAAATTAACTTTAGTTCTTAGTCTTGTATTTTTACTCATGTAGTTACATTGCGTTAACGACCATTTAAAATTATATGTACTCCAACAAATTGTAGTGTTGTAAAATAAATGCATTTTTTTTGTTAACTAAGCCTATGACTTATTTAACTGGCGCAGTCGTTTGGATGCAAAAAGGGCACTAGTTTATGTAATCTAAGTGCTACTTGACTTTCAAGTCTTAATTTTGTAATTTGAAAAATTACCACGCCCAAGGAGAAGAGAATCAAAACAAAGGAACAAAAATCGTCCCGAGTTTCCTGTGAATCGACTCCATTCACCTGTAACCGCCCTGCTGAATCTTTGTGTGGAACAAAAATAGTCCCGGATCACATCGCTGGTTCCAGTTTCGTCTATTGAAGACACCAGTCCATTGAGTGACATCATACTTCAAAGAATATGAAAATAGAGTAAGAAAATTTAAAAATATTGAAGTGAAAAATTTGCAAAAGTGAAATAATTTAATAAATACTAATTTAATTACTTTTAAGCATTTAATTACTCAAAGAATCCAAACCAACTTGATTTCTCTTCTGATTCACAATTCGCTTAAACGAATTTGATCAGGAAAAAAGCAAGCTGTTGAATACCTTGGTAATTAACTATTGCATACTTTTTATTATTAAGTTCATATTGGAACGTAGTAAGCGAGAAGTTTGGTGTACGAATAGCGTACTTAATTTCCATTCTGACTAACGTTTCATGAGTAGGAACCCATAGCTTTAAGTCGTTTACTAACATAAAAACAAAATTTTTTGTGAGTTTATTTTTAATTAAACTTTAACACTGGATTTATTCGATTCAAATTCTGATTCATATCTAGCTAGTCTAAACGAATTTGATCCTCATAATCACAATTCATTAGAAGTCGACGAGTTAGTTGACCATTTTAATAATCTTGAAATGGCAAATGAGCCAAGTTTATACCCACCTGGATTTCATACCAATTTACTTAATGAAATTCCAAAGTTCAATGGTGAACCATCCGAACTTTCTGAATACATTAGGGCCGCAGAAAGTATCATAAACCAATTTTGGCAAATTAACCAACCAAATGCTTATATCAATACATTGTTATTATCCGCAGCCCGCAATAGATTAAAAGGTGCAGCTTTAGAAATAGTAACAGGTCAAACTATTCCCACCTGGAGGGATTTAAAAAATTTATTAATAGAAAACTTTGGCGACCAAAGATCCGAAATTAATTTAAAAATAGAGCTATCAAGATTAAAACAAAATTTTAAAGAAGGTCCCGTAGACTTTTATAACCGATGTCGATCGTTATTAGCAATCATCAATTCGAACATTTCTTTAGGAGACGAGAGTTTAGAAATAAAACAATATAAATTAGATGAAGCAAGAAAGTTAACATTAACTTCATACATTAGTGGCCTAACAGAACCACTAGGTTCTTTCATTAGAAGTAGATCCCCACAAACGTTAGAAAATGCACTAACTTATGTAAAAAACGAACTTGATGTTCGTCATTTTCAAAATTTAAATTCTAAAGTAAATAATACGCCAGTTAAATTAAATACCCACCAAAATATCGCGCCTCAACAGAAGAAACCAATTCAATACTGTCACAAGTGGAAATATATAATCTATAAATTATTGTAATTAAATGTAATTCCACTTGAAGCTCCCTCGTATAAGTTGACAAAGTGAAATGGTTATAAATAAATAGATAATGAATATGGAAGGGGAAGCATCAAGCGGTGCAAGAGAATAATTAATTAATTAACTAGAGTTCAATTAAAGTACTTCAATTATTTATTTAGTTATTATTTAGTTATTATTTAATTATTATTAGTATTTCAATTAAAGTACATAAACCTAACTCAAAACCTCTGGGCTACACAATCTCTAAAAATATTCGTGACAATACCAACAATTTCCAAACTATCAATTCCAAAATCAAAATCAACAATTACCAAACCATCAACTTCAAAATTATCAACCCCAATATTCTATTAAAAATCCACAATTTAGATCCCAAAATAATCAACCACCTCAACAATTTCCTGGATTTCAACAGAAATTCGGAAAACCCGTACAAAATTTTTTTAAACCCCAAAGAAATTTTCAACACAATTCCAAACCAGAACCGATGGAAACATCAACAGTAAAAAAACGTCCTGCTACACAACAATTAGGTAGACAAGGTCCGCCACCAAGACCAAATTTCTCATCAAGTAATTTTAGAAATAATAATTACATTCAACAATCTAATCAACCTAGGAACTTTATATCACAAGAACTATTTCATCAACAATTTTCTCCAGAAAATTTTGACCAACAAGAAGATTTAGATTATGTTACCGAAACGGAAAACGACGGTCATTCTTATTGCTATAACAATATACACTTTCTGAACAACAAGAAAACCCCGAATACCAAAATTACCTATATTGCACTAACGAACCTGAATCATTAAACGAACCAGAAAACGAAAACTTAAGACAAGAAAATTTTTGTTAAACAGCCTCGGAATCAATTCATTTTCTATCAACCCCTCTACTTCCCTACCTTACATTCTGTTACCCAACTCAAAAAACAAATTGTTAATAGACACAGGCAGCTCAAAAACTATTTTAAATCCAAACTTTGTTTACGAAAATTTCCCAGAAACCATTTATGAATCACCTTTCAAAATCACAACCAGTCATGGCACAACTCGACATCAATACGTAGCTGATGTCCCTATACTTTCTTTATTTAATGAAGAAGGAAATCACCAAGTATACTTATTTGATTTTCATTCAGATTATATCGGACTTATAGGCTCCGATTTATTATCGATATTACCTGCAAACATAGACTATAAATGGCAACATATACAAACCGAAAAAACAGTTGTCCCTTTTTATTATAACGAAAATTTAAATAAGCAGAATATACAAAAACGCAATTACTGTAATTTTCTAAAGCCAGCAAATCATGCTACTATTAGACATTTAACAATAGAACCTAGATCAGAACTATTCTTTAAATTGCCAGCTGTAGGAAAAAATGGAATCAAGATATCTCCAAAAATTAAATTTTCTCACGACCTTATTATGCCCTCAGCAATAGTTAAATTGAAAAATAATTATTTTATGACTTCGATTATTAATATTTCAGATGAACCAAAACATATATCAATAGATCAACCCCTTTACTTGGAAGACTATATTGAACAAGAATCAATACAACTTAACCATCATGATATTGATAATTCAAAATCTGTTAAACAAAAACTTTTGCAAAATCTCAAAGATAATTTAAGATTAGATCACTTAAACTCAGAAGAAAAAGCGTTGCTTACTAATTTATGTTATGATTTCAAAGATATTTTCTATCACCCTGATATACCATTATCTTCCACTAATTTTACTAAACATCATATACGTACTAAAACAGAAACACCCATTTTTACCAAAACCTATAGATATCCTCATTGTCACCGAGAAGAAGTTAGAACTCAAATCAACAAAATGTTAAAAGATGATATAATTGAACATTCAGAAAGCCCTTATAATTTCCCAATTTGGATAGTACCTATGAAATTGGACGCTTCAGAAAAGCAAAAATTTAGAATAGTTATTGATTATAGAAAATTGAATGAAAACACTATTGAGGATAAATTTCCCCTCCCAAATATTGAAACAGTATTAGATCGATTGGGAAGATCAAATTATTTTTCAACTCTTGACCTAGCAAGTGGTTTTCATCAAATAGAATTAGAAGATGAAGATAGAGAAAAGACAGCTTTCTCAACCGAAGAAGATCACTACCATTTTAAACGTATGTCTTTTGGGCTTAAAAACGCACCAGCCGGATTCCAAAGAATGATTAACACCGCTCTTAGCGGATTAACACCTACACAATGTATGGTATACCTCGATGACGTCATTGTGTATGCAACATCATTACAAGAACACATTCAAAGATTGAAAAACATTTTCGAAAGATGCCAACAGACTAATTTAAAAGTGCAACTAGATAAGTCGGAATTTCTACAAAAATCAGTAAAGTATTTAGGACACATAATTACTCCTTCGGGAATAAAACCAGACCCTAATAAAATAGAATCAGTAAAAAAATTCCCCTTGCCAAAAACAAGGACAGAAATTAAATCTTTTCTCGGACTTTTAGGCTATTATCGAAAATTCATAAAAGATTTTGCCAAAATAACCAAATTCTTAACCAAATGTTTAAAGAAAGATAGTAAAATTATTCATGATCAAAATTTTGTTGAATCTTTTAATTACCTGAAATCGGTATTAACCAACGAACCGATATTGGCCTATCCACATTTTGAACAACAATTTGAATTAACGACCGACGCTTCCAAATACGCATTAGGAGCAGTTTTGTCCCAAAATTCAAAACCTATCTGTTTTGCTTCTAGAACTTTAAATGAAACGGAACAAAGATATTCTACGATTGAAAGAGAACTTCTTGCAATTGTTTGGGCAACTAAAAATTTTAGACCTTATTTATTTGGAACTAAATTTGTACTATATACAGACCACCGCCCTTTGGTGTGGTTACGTAATTTGAAGGAACCAAATGCCAAATTAACTCGCTGGGCACTTAAATTAGCAGAATTTAATTTTGATATAAAATACTTACCAGGAAAAGCTAATAAAGTAGCCGACGCCCTGTCTAGAATACAGATTCACCCGACTACAATTGATGATGATCTATTTAATGACATAGACAAATTTATCAAAAATCTAGAAAGACTAAATACTCCTGTTCCAGATTTATTTCCTTCCGATGCAAGCATTATGCCCGAAAGAAACGATACACCCGACCTGAACGATTTCGACATACCCATATTTAATCCCCCACCTGAAGAAGAATCAAATGTCAGTAATCCTTTGATATCACAAATCAATAATGATGATAACTCATTAGCAGATACAATTCATACTCAATTAGAATCAACGCCCACTATTGATATTTGCGAGAAACCTTTACAACATCATCCTTTTTTTTTTTTTTTTTTTTAATTCAATTAATATTTACAATCTGTTCAATTGAACAATAAGTAAATGTGATGAATAATTTACATGTCATGCTGAAAACATTTCATTAAATGTTTCCTCCATAAATATACAATGTAGTTATGTCTGATATTTTACAATTTATCGAATACTAAATTTGTGTAGTGAATCGGGTAAGTAGATCACTAGGTTTGAATCTTTTTAGTCTTCTCACTTCGTTGGTAGTATCCATCAATTTACTGGCTAATTTGTTGGGATGAATTTCTAATCTATTTGCATATCTCTCATGGAATGATTGAATTTGCTCATGGACTGATTTTACTTGCAGATCTTGTTGGATTACATAGCCGGGCACATACCATGGAGCATTGACAATTGTTCTCAGAAATTTGTTCTGAAATCTTTGAATGATTTCAATGTTAGAGGTACTAGCAGTGCCCCATAGTTGGATACCATATGTCCATATTGGTGTTATTATAGATTTGTAAATTAAAAGTTTGTTCTCAAGAGACAGCTGAGAGTTTTTACCCACCATCCAGTACATTTGGCTTAATTTCATTCCAAGTTGTTTACGCTTCATGAAAATATGTTTTTTCCATGTCAGTCTTCGATCGATGTGCATACCGAGATATTTGGCATCATCGGCCTGAGGCAAGGTGCAACCGTTCAGTTTCACTGGTGGACAGGTCTCCCTTCTCATTGTGAAAGTCACATGGATAGATTTGGTCTCATTTGCTTTGATTCTCCATTTGCGGAGCCAGTCTTGTATCTTATTTAAATTGTCCTGGAGGTTTTTAGTAGCAATTCTAGGATCGGTGTGTGATGCGAGTATCGCTCTATCATCAGCGAACGTAGCTGTTGTTGTTAGTTTTGTTGTTGGTAAATCTGCAGTGTACAGTAAGTATAACAATGGTCCTAATACACTGCCCTGTGGTACTCCGGAACCCATTGGATGGAGATCTGTGCATTCTTCCTGGTATTTCACTAAAAAATGTCTGTTGCTTAGGTATGATTTTAAGATTTCGTAGAAGTGATATGGTAGACATTTCTTTAGCTTGTAACACAGTCCTTCATGCCACACCTTATCTAAGGCCTGGCTAATGTCGAGGAACGCTGCAGAGCAGTATCTTTTATTTTCCAAGTCTTCATTGATTTTTTTTGTTATTCTGTGTACTTGCTCGATAGTGGCATGCTGACCTCTGAAGCCGAACTGATGGTTTGGAATTAGTTTTCTTTCTTCAAGTATTGGTTTAAGGCGTTTAATGATAAGCTTCTCGAGCACTTTTGATAGAATTGGCAATAAACTAATTGGTCGATATGATGATGCTTCTTCCAGCTTCTTACCTGGCTTTGGGATGAGAATAACTTGAGCGACCTTCCATTGGTTGGGGAAGTATTTTAATCGTAAAACAGCATTATAAATGAAAGTTAGGAGTTTCATACATTTAGGTGTGAGTTGTTGTAATACCTTACCGGTTATTAGGTCAAACCCAGGTGCCTTCTTTGGATCGATTTCTTTTTGAATGACTCTATTTACTTCTCTGACTTTGAAAGCTTGAATAGGTAGATCCATTTGGAATGGTGCCTCCAAATATTGATGAATTTCAGAAGTTTCTTCTGTTGTAAGAGTGGAAGGAAATGGTTTGAATACCTGTGAGAGATGTTTCGCAAATACATAAGCTTTATCCTTATCGCTTTTAGCCCATTCTCCATTTTCGTTTCTAATAGGTGGTACAAATTGTTGCGGTCGTTTGATATTTTTTGTAGCTTTCCACAATGAATAATCGTTTGCTTTTGTTGATGACAAGTTACCAATATACTCATTAAATGATTTATTTTTGTGGCTAAGAAGTAACTCCTTAAGTTCCCTAGCTTTTCTATTATTTTTATTCTTGTCTTCCAATGATCTAGTAATTTGCCATTGTTTGCGAGCTTTCCGCTTTTCTGCAATTTTTTGCTTAATTGCTATTGGAATAGATTCATTAATAATAGTTGAATTGGAGTCAGGGGTCGCAAGCCAAGCCGCATTCTGAATTTCTTTTGTTAAGTGTTCGACTGCATTTTCTACGTTTTCGTGTGTTTTTAGGGCTATATCCAGATGTATGTGTTCATCCAATGCTGTTTTGAAGACTTCCCAGTTAGTATTTTTGTTATATAGTGAGGGTTGTTTCTGTTTGTAGATGATTTGAGAATATAATGTTAATAATATGGGTGTATGATCCGATGACAGGTCTAGCGATGATTCAATCTTGAACTGTTTCGTGTTTATGCCTTTTGTAACACAAAAATCAATCACATCTGGGATTTTATTTAAGTCACTTGGCCAGTAAGTTGGCTTTCCTGTCGATTGACTAGTCATATTATTGTTTTTCATCGTTGAAAACAGCTCTTTCCCCTTTGTGTTGGTAAGTCTTGAGCCCCAATGTTGGTGTTTGGCGTTATAGTCACCTCCAGCAACAAATTTGTTTCCAAGTGTGTTGAAGAATGCCTGGTAATGTTCTCTTTTATTGTTATGTTTCGGAGGGCAGTATATTGCTGAGATAGTTATATTTCCTAATCGGTCTTCAACAACTATGCTAGTTGCCTGAAGATAATCTTGTTGAAATTTGTTTAGTTCATAATGTTTAAGATTACTTCTAATTAGTATAGCTGCTCCTCCATGTGCTTTTCCATCTGGATGGTTAGTGTTATATAGGGTATAGTTAGGAATTTTTATATGACTTTTTGATGTAAAGTGACTTTCCGAGATTAGCATCGCATCTACTTTATGTGTTTCAAGAAATAGCTTAACTTCTTGTGCATGCTGGCACAAGCCGTTTGCGTTCCATATTGCTAGCTTGAGTGTTCCAGTCATTAGGCCATTTTACTGACCAGGGTTGACAGTAGGTTCATCATTGTTCCCATTTGTTCCATTAGTTGTTTCATCATAGCTTTGAGCTCAGTGATGTCATTTGATTGTTGTATTGGGATCTCTTTTTGGATCTGGCTGGAATAATTAGTATATTGATCTTGTTTGGGTTGCCTTGTTTGTTGCGCATACGATATTCCTGTCTGTACCATTTGAGAAGTTATTGGTTGTTGGGTGTTATTTTGATTTATGTGTGTTCTTTCTCTCAAGGCAGGATATAATCGCTGCTGTAATTGTTTGTGCACTAGGCATCCTCTATAGTTTGCGGGATGAGCATCTCCACAATTAACACATTTGACCTCAGTGTCTTTTACATTTCTAGCACATTTGTCTGTCGAGTGATTACCTGTGCATTTAACACATCTTGGGGGTTTATTACAATAATTTTTGGTGTGCCCAAATCTCTGGCATTTTGCACATTGCGGTATCTCTCTCTTAGTGTGCGGAGCTTCGAATTGTACAATAGAATTCATAAGGCGTGTGATTTGGTATATGTCTTTATTATTCTCTTTTGTTTTAATGTTGATATAAAACATTGGCAGTGGGTTCCTGTTAAATCTATTTTTAATGTTACTTACATTATCGACCGTGTGCCCTAATTCAGAGAGCTCCTTCTTAAGAATTTCCGTATCTGCCGATGAATGTAAACCCTTCAGCACAATTCGAAAGCATCTTTCTTGTTTGGGTTTGTATGTGTGAAAATCAGTTTTTTTGTCCTTTAGCGCTTTAATGATGTCATTATAGTTTTGACCACTATTTGGCTGTATTTTAACTATGTCATTATTGTTAGATTTCAGAGTATAGCCATCTTTTGCCACTTTTTCGAGCTCTGCAATAAGTGGATTTATGTCGCCAACACCTTCCACAAAGACGGGTGGAGGCCTTGGTTCGCTGCTCATTACATTCTGGTCACCTGTTTCCGTGTTTTCCTTGTCGGTACCGTCATCCCGCGGTAGCGGGAGAAATCTGTTCTTTACCTGAGTTGGGTTTGAGTTCAGCCAGTAGTCACTCATCTTTGCCTGTTTATAGATTATATTATTCTTTTCTGGACTTCTAATACGTTTCTTATATTCTACGGTTTTCCAACCACTTCCCTCCGGTATAGGTAGTGGTGGGAAGTTGGAATTTCCTGTAGGAACATATTGATAAGATGGAACAAATTGTGATTGACCTACTTGTGAGTTTTCCAATTTTTGTTGGTTGTAGTATGTTAAGCTGTGTGGAACGGGGATTTGCATCCGTTGTGGATGCACCACTTCTGTCTCATAATTTGGCTGCATTGTTCCCGCCTCTAGAGTTTGTTGCATATTATGTGGATTTATTACCATTGCTACATTTTGAGGTTAGGCTACATCTGCTCAACAATTCTTTGCCCGGGGTATCTTATATGCAACTATTATCACTGTCTGTTATCACTTTTTATATTAATATAGGTAGTCGATATATTTAATTTTGCAAAACTACACAATTAAAATCAAAATTCCTCAAACCTTAAACACACAACGGAAGTGGCTCTGATACCTTTTTGACTGCATATTAACATCATCCTAAACAAATAGAATTTATAGAAACTATCTTGCCAAAGAAAATTAAAACAACGACCCTGGATAATAACAAACATATCCTAATATTCCTAAATCAATCAAATAAATTAGATAAATTCAATGAATTATTAATTGAATATTGCGAACCAGATACACACTATTATTGTTACTTTCCCAATGAAAATTTATACCAAGACTTTTCAAATTATATTATATCAATATCTAACGAGAATACACCCAAATTTCATAAATGCACGAGACAAGTTACTTACGTCACTGATCTCGAAGATAGAAAAGAAGTAATCGAAAACTACCATTTAGGAAAAACCACCCACCGTGGAATAAATGAAACATACGAACATCTTTGTAGAAAATATTATTGGAAGTCAATACGTAAAGATATTGAACAATTTATAAATAATTGTAGCACATGTAAATTACAAAAATATAATAGACACCCGCTTAAACAGCCTCTACAAGTGACACCAACACTTAATAAACCTTTCCATACTTTACACATGGATATTTTTCAAATCAATGGTCAAAAATATTTAACGATAATAGACCCATTTTCAAAATTTGCACAAGCTTACCTTTTAAGATCCAGAAACTTAACGGATATTGTAGACAAATTATTCTCTTTTATAACTACATACACTACACCTCAGATTTTAGTAGTAGATAACGAATTTGATAAACAGCCATTGAAAAATTTCGTACATTTTCATAAAATCATTCTTCACGTAACTACACACGGAAAAAACTAAATGTTAATATTTAGTAAGATTTCTACTAATTTTTAATGTTTTAAATAATAACCCGGAACCTGCCTCGGAATTTGTTACTTATTATGAAGTAAAAAGTGAAAAAATATATCGCTGATTCCATAAAATATATTACATTGAAAGAGAAAAAAATACAGAGTCAAGCTACAAATTTTAATGTTTCAAACACTAAAAATCTTCAGGAATCTACCTTTAAAATTTCGTAGTTTCAAACAATAAAAATTATCAATTCTATCGGTAAAATATTTATTTATAAAAATACAGTAATTACCGTTTACTATTGCACTTTTTAAAGGTTAATAAAGTATTTTTTCATTTCTGTGAACATGATAAAAAGTAATTTGTCAACTAAAATAAATAAATAATACATTAGAAATTTTTTACTAATTTTTATTTAAGAAAATAATATCTACATATTATAAGCTATTAATTATAGATGGATGTTTTTCAGAATAATAAAAAATTTATACTAAACCGATGACATCTGAATACGCTTTGTTTACATCTAATTTCAAACCAATTTCATTGGTTAATTAATATGTTGCGGTCATCGGTTTAGTATTATGCATTTTTATATTATTCTTAAAAAACCCAACTATAATCTTACCTTTTCCATAAAATAAAAAAAAATTATAATAAACAAACATTAATGATGATAACATAACTTACTTTTAGTAACTAATAAACATTGAGGTAATGAATTTTTCAACCGCTTTTACCAATACAGTAGAATCCGGTTATAGCGACGGTCAAGGGACCGGCGATATTACGTCGTACTAACCGGACGACGCACAAAACGGTTTGAAACTGTATTTGAAAACGTTATATGAAAACCAAACTTGAGGTTGCACTTCCGTCGTTAAAAGCGGTCGGTCGTTATAAACGAAGTCGTACTATTCGGATTCTACTGTAGTTTATAATATAATGATTTCCATTACATTGCTAAGGCAGTTTGAAACTTTTACATATAAATGACATTTTAAAAAATACACAAAATAAAGTATAAAAATTAAAACTAAGTAATGTAATGATATTTACGTAATTTATATTTGGCGCTTAATGAACGATTTAAAGGATTAAAACATACTGTCAAATACACATATATTACATTGGAAGTGCTGAATGTAAAATATTGCCAACCATCTAACGAAAGGACGTGAGTTGAGACACAACCAAAAAAGGTGGGAGAAGAAGAGCTACAACGGGGAGGAAGGGACCGTTAATGGCGACCGGTTAGATTGGGGTAGTCCAGCAGACGAGACGTGTTTACACGCGACCTAAATTTATTTGTTGTACTATTGTGTTATATTATTTTAATTATTGTGGTTCGGCAAATCTAGAGGTAAATATTAATGTAATATAATTAAATTCAAAAGGCACGAGTTTGGAGCAATCGAATTAAATGAACATGTGTTTTATAATTTATAAACTTTAATCATCACAAGAACTCATGTGCAGGCGTGCTCACAGGCTAATGTTAGAACCACATATGGTAGATTATTATCACCTATGACTAGCTAAAAAGCTTAATACTGACAACACAAAAACTGCAGATACTCCTAGATTCTATGAATGAGATTAAAGTTTGGGTTATTTTGTACGGAGGCCATTTTGTGTAGGTCACTCTCGAGGCTCGTGTGTTTTGCTTTTATGTTTGGGATTAAATTGTTATGTTTATCCAGTACATGATGATACTAAAGGTATCAGTTGATTCATGTGCTGACTTGCCCTGTATATTTGATTAATAACGACTTATGTATTTTGACCACATATGAATATGACGTATATGTAATTTGCCCGATCACAATTATGAATATTGAAATGACAAACAAAATGACAAAAAGCTAACCACAATGTGTAAACTGAAATTATACGACAATGATTTACAAAACTATTTAAACTGCTCTGTGTTTTATATGTGTTCACTTTACGTTTCTCCTAACTCAATTTGCTACTGCTAAAGTTCATTCATCACTACGAAGGAAATACTACGACGTGGGGGTAATGTCTCGAGTGTAGGTTACGACGTGGGGTCCTAGCATTTTAGACGATACGGCATTTCGCGTGTGGTGGCCACCATTATTATAGCGCTTAGGAGGTTAGAGTAGGGTTTCGAAGGTTGGGGATTCGGTGGGAAATTTGAGTTTACGTTTTGACATTACAGTAAGAAACAAAATATAAAAGTAATAATAAAAGTAGAGTTAGTTTTTGAGATCAAAATCAATACTGAGCTCACCGATTAAAGATTTTACCGAAGTTAGAATCAGTTGGCTGGGTTGAATTCCTAATTTGAAAACAGCCTGTTCAATGAAGATCTAGGCTGATTTTGCTTCCGGAGAGTACTGTGTATATAAAGCGTAGTAAGTTTTAAATGCAGCTTCTACGGCTCGGGCACTAGATTCAAAATCACTTCATTAATAATATATGAAACCAAATGATATTGTTTACACATCCAACGATTACTGGCCGTGGTTGGAGTGATAGGTTATAGGTGACCAAAGTGTTTTGCAATTGATTTCAACTTACTGAATCATCATTAGCTGTCTGTGGAATTAAAAATTATGAATTAGTTGATTTTAAATAAAAAAATATGTACTTAAATATAAAATTTTTTTTATTGGGCTAAACTTCACCACTTCGCGATTTTAAATGTGCAAATATTTCCAAATTATGATTGAACCAACCTTAACATTGAAAATAAATCCCCACGCGCTTCAGGTTTAGTAGAGTTATTCCACCCTTTTTTTTTCTCTTTTAGATTTCTTAGCCCTTTTTCTACTTTTGGAACTGCTTATGACGATTTTGTTAGTAATATATTTAGGCTTTGGAAAAGCGGCCGATAGAAGCAAAAAGAGTGCTAAATCTAAAGCATATATATTAAATAATTTTCATTATTAGGTCAACAATTAATATTAAATTAATTTATTGCAATAAATAATATATTTTTTCAAACTTACCATCTGTAAGAAATTCTGGCTCCGACGGTTTTCTGGGACCACTAAATAAAAATATGAGCTGCTTTTGAACTACAGGCCAAGTTTTCTTAAATGCATCTTTTTTTTCCGGAAATTTCAAGTTAAAATCATGTTCAAGCTGTTAAAATAAATGCAATAATTATTATCAAACATATTATACAAATAAATTAAATAAATCAAACTTACCAATTCATATCCAAAAATTTGTTTACGTTTTCTTAGATTGAGTAAAGTTCCGGGAAGTACCGCCGAAGCTAAATTTACTCTGACTAGCTGGTACTGCCATTAGAGAAATTTTCCGATCGCATTGAGTTAATTTACAAAAGAATATTAATTTGTTTTAGTATAAATAATTAATATTTTAGACACTACTTACCTATCCTGTTAATTATTCTTAAAGATTACCATTTTTTACTAAACTGGAGACACTTTATGGCGCGACGTTCTTGTAAAATGCATGCAATTATTAAACTATATGAGTCTCAGCTCATTATTTGCGGAGGAAGGGATGGAGAATCATGTTTCAAACTGTTTCAAACATGAAAAATTATAATGTATATAATAAAATTGATGAGTTCGAAATATACTTTTTACAGTTTGAAGATAATAAAAAGTATAAAGAGAATTTAGTTGTGTATATAAAACTTATACTATTTCATTTAGTAAATTTTCATGGAGCTCATTAGTAATATTTAATCATTTTTTAAATATTAAATACAATTTAGAATTTATTACTTAACATTGAAAAAGTTTTATTTAATATTCCTTTTATATAAAATATAAGATCTGCAGATGTAAATTTTTTTATATGTAATCTATTAAAAAATGTAGTTTGACATAAAATTTTATATTTTGCTATTTAGATTTTTTAGCTTTCAGATCACAAATTTTTACTTTTTAAACAATAAATATTGAAGTTTTACTTATTAATTATTATAATGTCACTTTTTTAACAAGCACATTGTAATTTTTCAATTTTATAATACTACTTTTTTGCATATAAACTCAAAAATCCAGCGTTCAAATAATAATTATTGTAAATTAATTGTTAAAACAACGATATTATTGTTCAAAATTGTAATAGTTCGTGTCATGCCAACTATTTATTAAACATTAATCTTTATTTAGTATAATTCAGTTTTTTCCGTGCACCCTATAATCACACTTCGAATTCTCCAATAGAACGATTACACTCAAACCTACTGGAACGATTTACAAAAATTTACAAAAATTTACAAAAATTTACAAAAATTTGCAAAAATTTACAAACTTACAAGACAAGATTCCCCATGAGAAAAGATCTGGAGTAATTTACAAAATTGATTGCAATGACTGCCCACTTACATACATTGGCCAAACCAACCAATGGCTGAAAAAAAGAACTAACGGACACATTTCATCCATAAGATGCAACAAGCCAGAGTCCACCGCTGTTGCAAAACATGTTCTTGAAGATGGACATAATATGAATTTTAATAACATCAGAATTTTAAAAACAATTACCTGTTACAGGGACAGATTATTACACGAAATGATTGAAATTAAGAAGAGAAACAACACCATGAATAGAAAAACTGACATCGACGGCCTCAGCAACATCTACAGCCTTCTTCTTAATTAAGTCTATTTTAGTATTGGGATTAAGTTTTTCACCATTGGTTTTTTCTTAATTCACGATAGCTTATTATGATTTTTTAAAATTTCACTTTTATAAAAAGTTATAATCAAGCTATCGGACAAATGTCAATACTGCATCTTTCCTGTAACTATGTATTTTATTTTATGACATTAATAAATATTCTTGACAAAGGGAACATTCGTTCCCGAAAGCTCTAAAATAATTTATTGTTTTAATAGTTTTCTTAGCTAATCTTTGATAATTACATTTGTTTGTTAATAAGGTTATGGTGGTACTCCTGTAGTAGTTCATATGCAGGCAATTAGTTCAGAAATTATCATAAGTGAGGTTAAGTATCATTGTTATTGTTTGTTTTATCGTAATAAAATGCCACAAAAGCGCACAAAACTTGCATTTTTAGTAATTACTTGAATTTGAAAATCAAACTTTATTTTACTTAAAAAAAAATAAATTAATGTTGAAATTTGCATCGACATAAACAATTCCTCAAAAAGTACTTGGGGTGCTCATTATAAACAACATAAATTTAAAAAAAAATTTTATTTATAAAACAACTTAAAAGTGCTTGCGGATCAATGCAGTACGTGTACTTGTATTGTTATGTCCGTTTTGAGCACGATAAATTCTCAGAATTATGTGATATATGAGAGCGTCGGATAATAGAGATTCTACTGTATTTCTTCTCATTATTATGGATAGTACCGAAACTGGTATCAATTGAAAGATATTTTTCTTGTACTTTTGAAGATGTCCAATACCAATGTTGGCAACTGCAAAATCAATTAATCTCTGCCCGTTATGGTTTCAGTAGTCATACAGGGTACAGGCTGTGTTTATCAATAATTAATCTATAAATTTTCTTCTTCTCTGCATTTTGTATGTTTATTTATTTGAAGTCCTGACATGGTCATTAGTGATCTGCTTCGGTTCGGAGTTTCTACTAGGGCATTTAATTTTACAAGATGTACGGATTTGTGCCTTGTCAGAAATATGTAGTATTTACATTGGAGTTTTTTTTTCTTTTGATTCTTTAAATACCATTATTTATATCTAAACTGCTGATTGCGTTTTTCTCTATCAAATATTTTATTAGTAAGATTATTAGCATCAGGTGGACTTTACCAGATTTTATTTGTGTATTGGTTATTTGATTAATAGGTAAAGTAAGTTGGCCGTCACCAAACGAACAGTCAGGTTCAGTCTTTTGAACTATTTTTATATTAATAAATCTGTAGTAGATCCGAGTCTGTTCGTAAGTACAGTTTATTGGAATAAAAAAGCGGATTGTTAAGGAACAAATCTTCCAGCACTTTTCGCCATTTGAACGCAGAGATGTTTGCACGCAGGGCCGTTTGAACGCGAGCATGTTTGAACGCAGGGACGTTTAAACGCGAGAAATTAGATGCAATTGACCCCCCCCCCTTTTATTATGTTTAAATATTATATTTTCGAGTTTTACCTTTTTCGAGTTCCACCTTTGGCGAGTTCTTTCAGTCTTCAGGGATGTTTTTAATTAGTGAAGTCTTTGGAAAAACGGCTCGGAACGCCCGGAGCGGAGGGGACCGGAGCGCAGTGTAGCGTAGAATCGAATTTAAGAAAGACAACTATGGCAATACACGGATCTTTCATAATAATAATTAAATAATATTTACTAATAAGTACACCACTCTTTGGCACCAATCGTTGGCGCAATTTACTACTTGTCCTTAAGCTACCGACCAAGAAAATATTGACCTCTGGCGCAGGTTACATACGTCCTGATCCGGTAAACTTTGTTTCGTCCTAGTAAGACGAATAAAAGGTTTAATATAATAAAAGGGGGGTTAATTGCATCTAATTTCTCGCGTGTTCAAACGTCCTCGCGTTCAAACGTCCTGCGTTCAAACATCCTAATACATAAAATCCCAGCACGCTTCTGCATCTATTACAACGTGTCATTTTTTGGTGAAAAAAGAAACACTCTGATTGATAAGTATTTTTACCTACTAAAAAAAATTTGAAAAAAAATTTTAAATTAAAATTTAGTAATCCTAAATATAAAATGCCAGAAGGTTGCTGCTCCTACTGCTACAGCGCGTTCTATTTTTGGTTAGAAAAACCCCAAAACGCAGACATGATTAATGAGAAGAATAACAAAGAGGAGAAATGAAAAAACAAAGAGAAAGAGGAAGTAACATCAATTACACTCGTATCTCTCTATAATCAGGAAGTCGGGACTTGACCTTCTCTCTATAGTAACGACGGGCGGGGTAAGGCACTATCGGATAATTTGCATAATTTTCCGGTAATTTTAGTTAGGTTATGTTTTTATGGGCGTATTAGAACACGCGCTCAGGAATTGTAAGTAGTACTTATTCTTAATTCAAATTCGGCGCCAGTTAACAATTCAGTGGAGGGAGTGCAGGAGAAGTGACTCGCGTTGCTAAAGCGAGATACTAGTCGTGATTACAGAGAGATAGTGATTATATAGTGATCCATCGATCAAGTTATATATAAAAATTTAAAATCCGGGAAGCTGCTACTTCTACAGCGTATCATTTTTTCTTGGTTAAGAAAAGTCGAAGACAAAGAAACTATATGATACAAAATTGAAGATGTATCAACGTATTAATGTATAACCGGATAGTCGGATAATCGGATAACCGGATCTACGAACAATTAAAATTGGCAATATTAGGAAACTGTTATTTTTATTTAAATTGTTAAAATAGAGATGCACCAGTCGATCTTATATTAGTGTTAGTAATTTTTTAATTAATAACGCTAAAATAGAGATCCATAGTTTAGCTGCCGGTCCACGGGCGGGCTTTCCAGCTAGTTACAAATAAATTTGCAAAAAAGATCTGCAGTGAGTGGCAAAACTCGAAAAACATTTGAAACACCATTCGGGAAACAGACATACTTTTTCGACAATATAATTACTAAATGGTAAACTGGGAAATTAAAACAAGATTGCTCGCATCAGAGTTAACCCAGAGTTAACTTTGACATTGGGCACTCTTATTAAATTAACATGGAATGGATCTTGAGTTAACCCTTATCTAGCCTCATACAAATGGCTTTAAATTATTTAGTTTTTTTAAATCGGCTAGACTTATAGAATATTTTTAGCTCCACTTCAGTAAATCTTAAGTTTCAGTTTTCGTCTCGCGGACGTTGAACATTAAACTCATGTAATAATCTAATGTTTTATCAGGATCGCCATGTGATATTCTAAGTGTTGTTTTGGTGACTTTGGTGGTTGTTGAAGATTGTTGAGGAGTTTGATATTAATAAGATGGGTTGTTTCAATTTAGATATATTTAATGTTTACACTTAATTATATGTACACTTAAACTACATTGTTAAACCTACTTTGTCTACATCTTAACTGCTACTCTACTACTACTCTACTCATGTACATTTTACTTATTAATATAATATTGTAATAATTATACTTATTCATCACATACCAAGGGGTCATCATACGTTGGCTTCCTTGATATATGAATATTGAATGTGCAGCAAAATAGCAACATTGCTACGTTACCACACTCATAAACTAATTTATAAAATTCAAAAGTAAGTTTGACCATGTCATTCAAGCTTTAGAATAACCTTTATACGACATATCAATACCTTTTAAAAAAACTTTAAATAATTGTTATGTACCTTAGTGTTTTATAAAGAATAAAAAATGTTTAATTAGAACAAACTAATCTGTCAGGATATAGTAACTAAGTAGTTAGTATGTTATTATTATTCTGTGCAATATGATTGTGTTAGAAGATATCTTTCGGTGTATTATTAATATGGTTGTAGCAGTACTTCCAAAAATAGGTTGTAATTTTTCATCTTTTGCCGAGATAATGTGGGTTGTCTTGCTGTTTTTATTTTCATTTTGTTTGTGCTTTAATACATCATATCGATTTCAGGTTGCCACTGACATGCTTTTAATTACAATAATCACTTTTTTTTATTCTTAAATATTAAATATTATTGCTATTTATTTTAATTAACAAGTTTTCATAAGTAGCCTATTTAAAATCAAGTGATAAGAAAACTTTCCACTTACATATATAACTGCCCTATCTGAATAGAGTTAATGTTAACGTAATGTAAGCTCGCATTTAATTGGTAGATCGTCGGAAAGATGCCTTTAGATTGGAGCATTTGTTCAAGGTTAAGTCGACTACATTACATTAACATGATTGTAACAGCAGTAATATGCATATATATTTGAAAAATATTTTAAAAGATAAAAATTAGTAAAATAAAATCTTATATGATATATGATGTATACTATTCATAATCCGAAGGTAGTCAAAATTATAAAATTAGTCAAAATTTAGAAAGTTATTTTTCCAACATTCCAATTAACAAAAAATGTAACAGATAAAAATTAGTTTTGATAGCTTCAAACCCTTTTCAAGCTACTGAATCGCCGTAGATTAGAAAATGTGTGTAGTTTTAGATAGCCGCCATTATACAAAAAATATGTAAAGAATTTGACGTACGTATAGCCATAGTGCTCATCATTTTGCTTTTTAAATGCTTTCATTTAATATTCTTAAAGAGAAGGTCCGTGTTATTGACTTTCCTATTAAGCAGCCCTTGGTTTTCTTTTGTTCTTTGTTACTTCTTCTTTGAGTTTCTCAAAACATTCAAGGTCGTCGCTTACCTTTAAGGTGTATTTTTTGCTTCAAAAGTACACCAACAATGCCCCACAAAAGTGAGTGTACATCTTAAAATCTCGAAAATTTTCAAATTTTCTACTTTTATAAAGCGAAAATGCAAATAGTAATTTAATCCTATAGTTGCATTAGTTACTCGATAATATTACTAATAAAGGCGTTGGAAGTAAATTGTATCGAATTTTAACAACTTGAACTAAAAGAGAAGTAAGACGGATATAGCCACAAATTAATTGATTCAAAAGTTCACTTGTGAAGGAACATTTTTCAGCCAAGTTGGGCGTTGCTTATCAAATCATACGCTAGTAGGTATTCAAAAAATTATAAATAATTATAAAAATTCAGTAACCTATCAAAATAAATCTCTTTGTAGCCAAAAAAGTAAAATTAATAGTTGCAGATGAAAATTTTATTATAATAAAAAAAATAAAATAAAAACAAGTTTATAAAAAAAAGCTTTATAAAATGAAGATCAATGAAAATACATTCTTCTATGTGTGCTCTTGCTTGGAAATGGTTAGAGTACCTAGAAGTTTCTTGTAACATAATTTTCTTTTCAAACTTTAAAGCTTTGGTGGTGCCTTCCATATATACTTCTCTATAAGTAAGAAAAATGCATAGTAGATGTCGATCTCAACGAAAGTTAGACCAACACGAATTTCCAACAGCCAAAGCTGCTATGAATGTGGGTCAAGATATCTTTTCAATTTTATCACAAACAATATAATACTTAAAGCACCACCAAAGCTTTAAAGTTTGAAAAGCAAATTATATTACAAGAAACTTCTAGGTACTCTAACCATTTCCAAGCAAGAGCGCACATAGAAGAATGTATTTTCATTGATCTTCATTTCATAAAGCTTTTTTTTATTAACTTGTTTTTATTGTTTTTTTTTTATTTTGTACTTTTTAGTAGTTTTTTAGTAGTTTAGTGTGTAATTGATTAAATTATATTACACAGCACATTTTTTCTTAAACCACTGCATGTTTTTCTAAAGTTTCTTATCTATATTCTACTTTTTTTTAAAGCGATTTCAAAACTCACATAGTTTTTTAATTTTAAATATATTACATTGGATTCCATTTTTCGAGCTACTTATTAAAGAATAGTTTGTTTATTTTAATACTTTTTTCCATAATAAGATTCTTTTATTAATTATAATTCTAAACTAATTTTTTTTAACATATTATATTGTCATATTCAAAATTGGTTAAATAGGTCAATAATAATAATTGTTTAATTTTTGTAAATAAAATTTTGTGTTGTAAATAATTTTAATCGCCCTGTATATTTTTAATTGTTAATAATTTTAAGTTGGTGTTATTTTGTAAAATTTGTAAATGAAAAAATGTGCATGTATGCTTTTTGATGGCCGAAAGCCAAACGAACGGACGTGTGTTTGTCCGTTCCAATTGAATTTAACAAGGAGACCACGGCTACTCGTCATCACCGATTTCGTGTGCGTTCATGCTATATTCAAAAGGCTTGACTAGAATTGAATGTGGCCCAAGTGGGAACTCCAGATGGCCAAGCGTTTAGAAAATCAATTTTTTTCTCGCAGATTTGACACTACATAAGTCTTTTATATTAGGATAATTTGCAAGTACTATGCAAATTCCTACCTTGGCGGTAGGAAGTCGGACTAGTACTCCGAGGGTCGCAGGTTCGAAGATTAAAAAAACTCAGGGCAGCTCAATTAAATAAAGAGACAGGGACCCCTGTGGTACCTGGATCTTCAACAGAAGATGGAGAATCTTCCACCGGGGGGCTTAAGCGAAACCGGTCGGAGTCTACCACTCCTAAAGACAGGCAGAAGAAGAGGGGCAGGGTAACCACACCTGCCGTATCTTACAGCTCTGTCCTGACGGATATCCGGGTGGCAATTGCGCCGGAAGGATATCCTGAGAACCAATTCAGCGCTGAGCAAAATGACCTCATTAGAGGGATGAGTTACTCGGTTTATAAGAGTAAATTTACCTTAAAAATAGTGGAACAAAACATAGTCGACAATTTTTAAGGTAAATTCACCCTTATAAACCGGGTAACTTTCACAAGAATGTTGTAAATGATATTTACTAATAACTTATAGTAAATTTCCCCTATTAAATGGAGGTAACTTTATTACCACCAGTTTGTAGGGTAAATTTACCTTATTTTCAGAGTAATATTACATTGTTTTAGAGTAAAAAATGAAATTACCTTAATTTTAGGGTAAATTTACTCATCAGTTGAACAGGGTAATTTTCAGATCTAAAATTAAACCTGGAATTTCACAGTTTAATTTTACTCTTATTAAGTGGGTAAAGTTCCACCGGTAAAATTACCCCCATTTTTTAGAGTGTAGTTTAGTCTTTGTCAAAACGGCTCGGAGGGGCCGAGCGGAGGGGACCACCGCAGGGTAGAGCAGAGTCGAATTTGACAGACAACCAAGGCAATACACCGATCCACCATAAAAAATAATTTTTTTTTATTAGAGATAAAATTTGAACCATATTAATTGACTGGTGTCCTCATGTAAATACAAAAGGTCAACAAATCGAGCAATTAGATTATTATAATCGTGCCGCGGCGAATCGTTAATTTGGCAGCCCACCCCTGTATACACCTGTTCCAAAACGACAACAGTTGCTTGCAAAAGTCCCTTATCGGACTAACTGATAGCGAAACAAATGTCACCAAGGTCATTCGCTGATCTGACACAACATGACGTGAGACACATCAGCTGAAAATAACAAAAAAATTCTTTAAAATTGCCGCAACTTAGCAAATAAAAATTTTATCAGAGCATTAAAATATTAACCGTAATAAACCAACACCAACACCAACTACACCAACAAAACTTGGTTCCAAAATTACGAACGTTAATTCAGCTGCACAGGAAACAAATGAAAATGTTGTATGTTAGAAACAAACTGTACGAAGCAAAATTTAACAACATTTTGTTACAAAACTTAATAAGGATTCCCAATAGTGAATACACAAAATTTTCCGAATATTTATTCCTTACCTAAGAAAATGTAAATATTATGTGCTCTATTTATTGTGTATTGCTAATTTTTTTTTATATATCTCTAATCTCTAATATATATTCAAAATAAAACAATCACACTTTCCTCAAGCAATTCTATTACATCATACGGACTAGTTTCGGCTATTTGCCTTCATCAGCGTATTCTACAAAAAACTTTTCATTAGTACAAAGAAAGTTGAAAATAACTCAGTATCAAACAGTCGGCTTCCACAAGATATAAAAAAAACAACATTCAACTTAAAAACAATAATAAAATCCTAAAATATATTAAATTAAGACAGTCAAGTGCTAAAATTTATAAAAATAAACACAAATCCAACTTGCTTGTGTTGATAACCCTATCGCCAACGTTAACTCAATCAGAATACATCGAATACCGGGGTATAACATAAATTTTCTTGTTCGTTCAAGATTTCACAATCCGTTCTTTTTTGTGCTCTTCTTATTTCAAGACTTTCCAACAGGTCGATCTTTCTACCCTTTTTGGTGTTGTGTAGTATTAGGCGGATGTTTCTTTCGCTGATCGTGTGTCCTGTGTTTAATAAGTGCTGTGACACTGCTGAAAACTTATTTTTGTTTTTATGTTCCGTTTTTATGTTAACTATGTTTGTCTTGATAAGAAAACCTACTTAGTGACCCGCATGAATAGATTAACAACCAGAAGAATATAAGTAGAATAGCTAAGTACAACAAATACATAAGTATTTTACATTTTCATCTGCGGGCATCAGTATTGCAGCTTTATTTTTGAATTTATTGATTTACATCAAGGCTTGTCTAAAAGTCTAACTCTTATAATAATTAATTTGATAAACGCTGACATTATTCAACTAGAGCGTCTACGTCTTCATCCGCGCCAGTGAATAACTTAGATTTTGAATTGTGTTTCAAAATAAATGTTATGTCATATAAATTTAAATCTGTTGTTGTAATTTGATTATATAAATTGAATATATTTTCAGCCAAAAATCTACAACTAATTAAAGATAACCATAATGAAAGACAAATACAAATTATAAGTTGCTTACCTGTTTAGTAAACAAGAACAATGTAAATAAATAAAACCCCTTTAAACACGGTATTTTGAAAATTTTTACATTAATATTACACAATAGTATTTCTTTTATTATATTTTCAGGTTTTCAGGTTATAATTTATCATCCATCTGTCAGGCTAAACATTTCATTTTTCATTATAGTATATTATGCATTTTAGTATTTCCGATTATTTATGCTTTTCGAGTTCTCAAAAGTTACTAATTTTCAAATTACAAGATCAAGCCAAAATATTATGTAATTTATTTAATGAAAATTTAAAAATTGCTTTTAGCTCCATCCTGTAAGTACGATCAATAAATTTATATTTTTGTTTTATTTTAAGTTTTTTAATATTCAGCCTATAAACAGCTTTAATACAATTCCTTTATGTTTTCGACAATAAATTAAATTGACGATTGAACAAATAAAAAAATTGTCTTTTGTTATAGCACAATAGCTACGTCGGCTTTATTTTTAATCAATAAACAATTTTATTTTAAGAAATTAGATGCTTAGTAAAAAGTAACAACAGTGAAAAAGGTTAACAACGGAAAATATTTTCGAGTTTATATTATATAATATTTAATTTTAATTTTTATAATATTTTAATTATTAATTAAAAGATTCCCTTCATCAAAATGTTCACTCACTAATAAACAACCGGAAAATTTAAACAGAAAATTTCAATTTATTTTTGCAACTATTCCAATTCATTTCAAAGAATATTTGAAAACAATAAACAAAAAGCAACAAACTAAAATGTTAAAAATTTTTGATTTTCTTAGTGGAAAATTGAAAGTTATTATTTTAAAAAAAAATTATTTTTTTTATAGAAATTCAATATTTACCCTTTTCAAATTTCGATGTTGATTTATTGTTAGTTTCGAAGATATTAATTTTTCAAAGTTTATATAATTGTTTAGTTGACTGAATCTTGAAAGTTTGTTCCAGAACTTATTTTCTCTAAAATATTGTTTTTATGTAGTATATTAAGAAAACTAGTATTATTTTACCTCAAAAAGGTCATACGCCCGATAGTTTCATTATACGATTGTGACATATAGATGTTGCCCATCCGCCCCTGAATGCATAAATTAAATTACTTACAGAATCAACACAGAAAAACAATAGAATTTAAAAAGCATCAAATTGATATACATATACAGTTCAACCAAACCAAGAAAAGCTCTGAAGGGGCGTGGCTGGCGCTGGTGTGTTTAACTATGTACACTCAAAAGAAAATTAAAGTGAATTCTAACCTTAAAAAGTACTTACCAAATAATGTTTAATTAAATTGATTTATTAAATATAGCTAGAAGATTTGTTCTAAAAAGAACACTTTTCTGTAGACAATAAAGCTCAAATATGAATAACACGAAAACAAACAAAAAAGTTACAATGATTTGTAACTTTTACAACAGAATGTACCTACTTGAGAAATAACTCGATGGTCATTGGTTCATTCAAATTTTTATTAAATTAGTTGACATATTTTCCGGGGCTTTTCTTAGCTTAATGGCACTGTATTATATTATGAAGAAAAAGGGAAACAGAAGGAGAAAATAAAGCTTGATTTGTAAAAACTCGAAACAAATCTTTGTTGCAACACCCTGTATATAAAATTAGATAAAATTATAACATTCCAAAATTAACAATTCCCGTGCAATGTTAATGTAATTAATTATTTAGGATTTGTTAAAAATTGTAAGAAAATTAATTATTTTTATGCACGCAGTTGAATGAGTTTGAATTTGCCACATCGTATAATTTATCTCCTACACAATTTTCTTTGTATCACCTTTTAGTCGTAGTATAGATTTCTCAATATTTTAAATTTAAAATGATTATATACTCTATATAACTGTAAAATTTCAATTTTTATAAAAACCAATTCAATTTATTTTTGCATACCAGTAAAATTTATTATTAATATTTTATATCACTTTCAATATTGATTATCGAAAAAATGAATATTATAATTTATTGTAACGATAGCTTTCTTTTAATTTAGAATTGTTTTTAAGTTTTTGTTTTTAATTTGGAATTAGAAATGTCTTCATCTGTTAAGATCATACAACTTGGACGTACATTAGCCTAAGAAGCTTAATTACGTATAACACTGATCCTCTTGTATTAATATAATATATAGTTGTATTTTGGGATTTGGAACTTCGGGTTAATAAATGATACAATATTTAAGTGGCCTTGCATGTGTCTTCGACTGACAAAGACTAAGTATGGGATGATTTCTAATTTTAGGCTAGTCTTAATTAATCACAGAATTAATTAACAACGATGCGTTATGCCCATAGGGAAGATTCGCAAAAACTATAATGGCTCCGGACCGTTATACCTCATGCAGACACAGTAGTATTTTTAAGTACTATTGTCAGCTCAATACTTATATTCTCGCAAATATAAATTTCATTGATAAAGAGAATTATGTATTCTGACTATTTTATGAACTTCACTTATTAAGTATTAAAAAAGATAACCATTATAATGTACATTATGTTAAATAACTAAATTAACTAAAATTCCGAAACAGACAAATGTAACACAATAATTTACAAATTTACATCAAAACCATTCTTATATTTAATTGCGTTTCTTTTGACTCATCAGTTACTCTCAGGTTTATTCTTCGATACGACGGAAATATTACGACGATACGGTATTTTGGGATTCGGTAGCCACCATGCTTGCGCTTAAGAGATTTGGGTCAAGTTTAAGAAATAAAGTTATTGGTGGGAAATTTGATTTTACAATTCGACATTGCAATAAGCATGTAAGCTGATTTACTCATAATTGGTTTGCCTGGCTTTAACATGTGCAAAAGTTGATGCTACTACATAATGTTAGATACATCTATGATTCTGACAATTTATATTCGCTTTTTATTCCTTAAAATGGTTTGTATTATTTTTTATTTATAATGGTCATTATTTTTAACTCTTGTTCGTGCCTTGCTCTTGTTCGATCAAACACTGGTCAATCGCTGCTTACAAATAATACAAATTCCTAGGTTAATTTGAAAATTAATAAAACTATATTAAATGTTAAGTTTCTAAAACGAAAAAAAAGCGATGAAATAATTCCACTAATTTTCACAATTCCGTTTTCACTTTATATACTTAATACAAATACTATTAGTTCGAAGCTGCAATATACTCTATTATGTAATGTTCCTCAACTAGTGGTAGTACTAATTTGCATTACGTAAAGTGAAAACTGAATTGTTCTTTAGAATACACAAAACTAGTTACTAATTTTTTTTTCTTTTTAAAGAATTTTTCTTATTGATTATTTTTTAGGTAGAAGTTTCGTTTTTGTTTATGCATTAACTAACTAAAAGCTATTTGTCTTTTAATGTGTAAATTTTTTATAATTAATTCATATTTTTTATAGCGAATAATATGGAAACTTCATAGAAATGATAATTTTACTTTTAAAATAATTTTTATAAAAGAAAAGTTTGCTCATAAATAATAATTTCGTTTTTAATTTTTGATAAAAATAACAAATGAATTTATAATACATGTCTCGCTATTGAATTTATTGTAAATAATATGAATGCGTTATACCCACGCGAATGTCTAGTTATCATTCATTCTTTTTAATTTTATAAATTATTCTATTCTATAAAAAATTTTAAATATTTTTATTATAATCGCTGTCCTAGGGTGGCTACTTTCCGGATTATACAGTGGTAGTGCCAGAATTTTTAACAAACATTTTTAATAACCAATCGTCGACCGAAGCAACCGAAGAAACACTGGAATTTTTTGAAAATGCGCAATAGGAAGTATCAAATAAGTAAAAATTACATAAAATAGCAGAATTATTGATCTCTCTTAAATAAAAACCGCATGGTAGCAAAATCCAAAAATTTACTAATTATAGATTTTTAGAAAATTCTATTATACAAAACGTTTCTCGGTAATTAAATTTAATAATCTTTTTTTTATAAAAAAAAACTGATTATTACAATCACTTTGTATAAATAATTTTTGAAATACAAAATTCTTCAGAAATCATACTTTTAAACATCATATAGAAAATACATTGCCGATAAATTTAAAACTAATAAAAATGTTAATACTGTAATAAAAATGTATTGAAAATCAAATTTTTTTGAAACAGCTATATATCAGAAAAGTTATAATGAAACTGTTTTAAATGTAAATATTAAAAGTTTTCTGAGAAGATTTTTAGATAACATTAACTGTAATTATACATTTTTTTTAAAGTACACAAAACTTACACAAATTTTGAAATGTGATATGAAAGTTCTAATTTTATTTTTAAAGGAAAAATAAATTAAATAAAATTTTACATTACAAAATTATGTTAATAAAATGATTCTAAAACGAGCTTTATTTTAAATTTTAATCAAAACTTTTTATTTTTTTTCTGCACAACTAACTAATTGTTTTAATAATTCGTTTACTATTTAAACTTTTCAACTAAGTTAATTCAATTGTTTTTAGTTAAATCTTCAATTATTTTATTTTAAAATAAAATATTTTATTAAAAAAAAAATTTTGTGTGCGCTCTACCTCAAAAAGTAATAGGAATTTTTTAACAAAATTTTGTATTTAGTACATAAATATTGAGACTTAGAGCTGATTAGATTTTGGTTAAAATCGGTACACGGAAAAGCAAAAAAAAACAATATTTTGTAAATTAAAAAAAAAAATTTTTTCTTATTTTTAAAATTTAATTTTTTTATTATATTCTCCTCCAAAATAATAATAAAAAAGTATTAATCAATAATCGTGTAAATATCCTACTTTTGGTTATATAGTTTTTACAAATTAAAAAAACAATTTTTTTCTTATTTTTTAAATTTTATTTCTTTATTATAATTATTTCCCTCCAAAATAATAGTTTTTTTTAATTTATTATTATTTAAAAGTATGATAAAGTTATGGGCATGGCCACATCCGATTTTTTTTGTATTACAAATGAGAGTTTTTGTTTAGGTTTAATCCCACGTAACCGAGCTTTACTACCTTTTTACAGGTTTCACTATTTTCTTGTTAATTATACAGTGATTTATAGACACGAGCCCCTAAATCGGTCAAGGATGCTGTAAAATCCCCTTATTCGGCCCAGTGCAGGATTTACGCTTAGGCCCGTGAGACCCGGGCCTAGGGCGGCAAAACTCTGGGAGCGCCTAAACTTTAGAAGCGAGAAAATTTTAAAAGTTGTGAAATTTAAAGAAAAATTAAAATTTTAAATTTGATTCAGTTTATCTTGGCTGTGTATCTTGGATGTATGAACAAATTTCTAAGACCGCTGCTGCTGCAGTCGACAAGTTCCATCCATATCGACAAGTTCCAACAATAATATAATAATATTATTTATTATGATATTTTGGGTTCGTTACTTTGCCTCCCCCTCCACTTAAAATTTTTGGCAGAAAGCTAGCTTCCGAACCTATGGAACTAGCACCGGCTAGCACCCAATTTGTGTTTCTTTACAAATATAGATTGAAACTGGAAGGGGCTAAAGTAACGCCAGCCCTCCAGTTAATATTTTGGCTCCAAAAGCTAGCTCTCTAATCTAGTATAAACCCACAAATGTTAGAACTAGCACCATTTTCAGTCGGTTGATGTTGTCTTGAAAGCGAGAACAACAAAATTGCTGTGATTAGTCATAAAAAATTCATTTATTGTGCCGTTTTAAGAAATTTATTATTACTAAAAAAAAAATTTTATATTTGGATTAATAATAATAAACCTCAAAATAAAATAAATTAAATCGGAATTTTTATCTTATTATTTTTATAGATTTCTATAGAATAAATAGAGAAAAACCTTAAATTCAGAAATATTATTTAAAAAACAAACATGATTTTCGCTGTTCACTGTGTCGACACTTTAAGTATTTTTAATATTCGTATACAGTAGCGGTCATGGAAATTGCATTGGGAATTATTCCCGAATGAAAGCAATAGATTTCTAAATATATTACCTATATTTTTAATAATAAAGAATAAAAAATAGAATAGAAATAGATAAAAAGTTAAATTTTCGTGTTTTTAAACACAATCACAAAGTTAGGTTTATCAAACCGGGGGGGTCTGGGGTATTCCATACCTCCCAGAACATCAGTGATTGTGTTCAAAAAAAGAAAATGTGTTATTGAAGTTCAAATCAGAAATCTTAAATTTTTATAAATTAGATTTCTGGTTTGAACTTATAAGTTCAAATCACTTTTTTGCACACAATCTCTGGTGTACTGTGTTTTCATTGGGGGGTATTGAATGCCCCTCATTCTTCACATTCCATTGTGAAGAAAACATCAACCGACTGAAAATAGTGTTAGCTCTAATATTTGGGTGTATAGTGTATATATAGATTGGAGAGCTAGCTTTTTCAGCCAAAATATTAACTTAGGGGGTATTCCATGCCCCTCCCCCCCGTTTGAAAAACCTCGATTTGTGTGCGTATTGTGTATATAGTAATATTCATTGGGAATTATTATTTTAATTCGGAAATATTCAGCGATACAGTTTCCATGACTGCTACTGTATATGTAAATGTTTTATTTATAATAATTACTATCAAGCAAACAAGGCACCATATCGGACAAGGCCTAGGGCGCAGACGACCCTAAATCCGCCACTGATTCGGTCCAGAATGTTGCAAGTTCAAGCAAAAAATATATGCTCTAGAATGGCCTATGCTTTAAATTAAAAGGTTTTCATTTCTCATGTTAATAAAATGCACCAATAACATGCAAAATTAATTTTTATTCTACCTTAAGCTATATATAAGCAAAAACATTGTAACCAATGAAAATTCGGACATCGTTTGTCGCCACTGTCTCTATAAAGCCACTGAGTTAATAAAAAAGTATGGTTGGTAGAAGTGTTACCGAGAAGGAGTTCGATCAGAAAAAGTCATTTTGATAGTTAGCTTTTCAATCAATGAACTCCTGACGTTCTATAAGGAAAATTTGGAAATTAAACTCAAAAGTAAAACTGATTCTGGTTTGAAATCACTTATTAAACGCGACTGTTGCGTTTGCTATTCGAAAATTAACTAATTTTGCTAAGTTATATTTGGTCCTCTGATTAGAAGTTCCAGCATCCCTAATTTAACGAAGTTCCTTTCTCCTATCGGTCAATAGAACTTTCTAACTTGATCATAATTTGTGCTAATCAGGTACATGTAAGTGGACCCCAGTTTCGAATTTTTGTATGAATTTGATGTCAAACGTTAGAGCATCTTTTAAGCATATTGTTTTCTAATTTCCTGGGTTTTACTTGTTAACAAATTTTTATATGTCATCTTCTTTACTTTCACCAATGTTTCTATTTTGGTTGTCCACCTGTACCATTTCTTTCTATGCTTCGGTATTAATAGCAACAATGATATTCTTAAAATGTATTATAAGTAAATAAAATTCCTTTTTTTTATAAATCGGAAATAAGGAAAATTCTAGTATTGGAGAACATTGTTGACGAATAATTTATATTTTAATTAATTTTTATTTTAAATTACAGTGGAAACGCATACGGATGAGTTTGCCATGGATATTAGTTGATAAATAAATTTGAATTTGTTTCATTTTTAAGTTAATTTTACCGAATATAATATAATGACTGAAAGATTATTAAAAAATTAAACCAATTAAAAATAAATAAATAAATATATTAAATAAATAAATTATTAAATAATTAAATAAATAAATATATATTTAATTAATAATAAATATATTTTTCTTTAATAAACCCTGAATTACACCGAATTAAAAGATTAAAATATTAGGATAAATAAGAATAGAAGGATTCAGACAGGAATGCGGTATTAAACTATTTGAAGTTAAGATTTGTGGTGTAATATAATATAAGCAAAATTCCAAAAGACAAGAAATTTAAGGAATAGAAACAAAGTAAAAAATTTTAAATAAAATTAAAAGATTTAAAAAATAACATGAGAAATAAGGAAGTTTGTAGAGAGAAATTAGGCTAATCTTAACGATGAAAAACATTACCGATGTAAGCATTTTATAATTAATTTTAGTTGAATTAAATTTTATTGTTAGTATATTGAAGCTCTCATTCAAATGAACAAGTAAGCAGCGTCCTCCTTCAGAGAATAATCTGTCTCGTTCTCAGAAGGGCAGAATTGTACTCACAAAAGCTCACTACATCCAGTATATCGGCAATCAGGATCCAAATTACTTTGTTGATTCTAATTATTATGCCGTTTCTCAAGATTTTGCCAAATACTCCTTAATTTCTGAATTATGAATTTTTGAAAATAAGATAGCTGTTGAACTATGTACTTTATTGTTACCAAATCTTACAAATTGTCGAGATAGTGTAATGGTAGAGACTGGGTGTAGTTAGTCATCAGTAGAGTACGGATTTCTAGAAATTTTGCTATTCGACCATGCAGTTTTATTCATGTATTTAGATTGCAAATTGTTCGCTTAGTTTTATATTTTCTTTTAGCTTATGGTATCTCACAAAATATATTCCGACATTTTAAATTAATGATAAAAAAGAGATCATGCTGTTGCGAATTTTGTATTTTATTTTTCATCAAATAATTAGCTTCAATTGTGTGTTAATTAGCATTCTCATGAAAAAGTTCAAAGAAATGTTATTCATTGGGTTAATATTATATAGGTATATATATATATACGCTTTCTACATGACACATTTTTCATGAATATTAAATTTTAATTACTGTTGAGCATTTGCCACATTAATTATAAATTTCATCCATTCAGTAAATTTTAGACAATTTAATTTTTGCAACATAGATTTTTAATAAAATAAATTGCTACATTGTAAAACTACAGTATATTTAAATGTAGTTTTACTTTTGGTTGTTTTTTTTTTAAATAAGTAGCTACACAACTTTGTAATTTAAATTAAAAAATAATTTTTTTAAAGTAAGGTGCCCAGTAACTGAAATTTCACTTAATTTAAAACGAAAAAATTTAAAGTGGCCGTAGGAACTTCAATTTACATAAAATATCACTACCCTGAGCAGATCTATCCTCAATATGCTTATAGCCTGGTTATAAAGTGCATGTTACTATTTCGACATCTTGTGTTACAAGAAAATCAAAAACTTAGATCTATCTCAAGTTTAAGTGAAGTCGCTTTTCGAAAATGTACGTATGGCATATAAATGTATGTTTTCTTCTAATTTTTTTAGATGCATGGTTCTTATAAACATATTTTGTATTTCATTTATGTTTTTTCTCGATGTATGAAAAAAAACTGAATTATATTGTACCGAATTTAAGCTTAACAAATAAAACAAGAGAAGTAACGTTGAAATATTTATTGTTGCTAGGTCGACAATACAATTATAACTAACTTTACATTTCTTCTGGGTTTCTTAATCTACCTACTATGCTAAAACTAAAACTACCGCAACGAATCGTTTAAGATCTTGCCGCAAAAGTGGTATACAAAAGTCGATACTGTTGGCACCCCAATAGTATCGATTTCAATGATCCGTGAAAACTGTTAAAAATTAAGGGAAGTTATACATTAAAATTATATTACATGACATTTCTATAAAAACATGTATAAATGTATCAACATGCGGTGTTGTCAGTATGCCCACGAGCACAAACGACATGCGTTTGTGCGTAGTTTTTTTAAGCATATCATTGAAGAATATGTAGGACTTACGAAAAATGATAAATCAATTTATATTTTCCATTGTGCTCCTATATTGCTTAAAAATAGTGTTTATGAGTTTTTAATTAAATAATTCTTCCTGTTAGAGTTATTTTTTATTTTAAACCATGTTTAGTTTTGTATTTTCATTAATCTTCAATAATAACAAAACAAAAAATTAAAATTTGGTTTAATTTTTCAAACCCTACTGGTTATTATCAAAGAGGTTATGTACCACATACCAGGTGGGCATATTATCATCATATGTTGCTAATATGCCCAATTGGGTTGATTTATAAAAAATATAAATAAAGGAAAATAAATTATATTATTGTAAAATTTCTTTCAGAAATAGTTACTAGAGGTATTCGAAAATATCCATGTCACAAAAACTGTTATGAAAACCCATTATTTCAATTTTTTATTATGGTTTTCCCTTAGCATGGGCATATTCCCATCACCTACCTTAGTAAAAAAGAATAAAAGTTGAAAAAACTTATGAATTGATACGAACGTCAAAGAAGGAATTAAAATGTGCCATCTTTAAAAGCCAGAAAATGTGCTAGCAAGGCATCCTAAAAGATATTGACTTAGATGTATGTGTTTTAGGGTAGGTACCGTATGATGTCCAACAAGTTGTGAGGAAGTCCAATTTCAGCTTGACTCTTATGAGATAAGAAACTATAATTATTTCTAACTTACGATATATTTAATAAGATGGAAAGCTTTCCACGGGCTTTTAAAATTGTAACAGTCCACGGGTTCCGTTTCCTTTTTTATTTTTATTTTATATAAATGATATCAAAAATAAATTGTAGTCCCATATCCGATCTCATCTTATTTGCGGATCATACCGTCAAAACTGAGAGCGAGCTAAACCTATATGTGATTTGCAATACAACTCGCAGATTACTGAATTGCGGATAAAGAACTAGTTTATTTGCAACAAATTAAGCTCAAACGACCAGAAAAGTTTTGTTTTGGTCTCCGAAGGGACACTGTGTACGATCTCGCAAAATACATGGGTGTTGTCTTGGATAGCGCTCTGACCTGAGAACCTCACACCAAATATTTAAATGGAAAATTTTCGAAAGCCATCTTTTGGCTAAGATTATTAAGAAGCCAACTATCGAATACGTGCCTTATGCCCGTTTTCACCAACAATTCCTAACGTTAAGAATTCCCTAACTTTGAGATAAGATGGAATCAAATCTAAATTTCAAATTATTAGCAATAATTTAATCTGTAGTTCCTACAACATTATTATTCTAATCGAAACATTCCTTGATGACAGCATCTTATCCAGTGAACTCAATTTCCACAACTTCAATATCTTTCGCTGTGATCGTTCTGGTTTGTCCAGCAATAAATCTTGTGGTGGTGGTGTTTTAATAGCTATTCACAACAGTCTTGGTTGCTGTAAACTTATCAACACTCCTGCGTGCATTGAAAATTTATTTGTACAAATAGGCAATATTATTATTGGTGCCGTATATATACCACCCGATTCGGGTATTTCATCTTATGAAGATTTCAGCAACATAGTTGATGGTATCTGTGAATCTTATCCTCAAGCTAAACTTGCTATTTGTGGGGATTTTAATCTACCCAAAGCTAAATGGTGTTTTGATGGAACTAACGTTATCTCCACTGATAACATTTGCAACAAATCCTTGCTTGTTGGTGATTGTATGTCCTATCATGGATTGTATCAACTCAATCAGATTCCTAATGGTCGAGGTGTTCTATTAGACCTTGTCCTCTCCAATTTTGACATCTCAGTCTCGCTGGCTTATGACAAACTAAGTGATTCGTCCTTACATCACAATCCATACATGTTAAGTTTCTCTGTAAATAATTCATCATTGTCAATCCAACCGGTCGATAAATTTATTTATGACTTCAAAACTGCTGATTACAATATAATCAACAATTGTCTATTGAACATCGACTGGTCCGAATTATGGAGTTTGAACAATATCGACAATATTGTCCTTCAATTTTACTCTCTATTACAGGATATTATTGACGCTAACGTGCCACTTAAAAGGGTACGTGTATCTAACTATCCAGCCTGGTTTTCAGGCAAGCTGATTGGTCTAATTAAGGAAAAGAAGCAAGCCCATCGAATTTTCAAACAATCCAGATGTGCAAATGATTACTGGGCATTCAGTTCTCTTCGGGACAAAGTCAAGTCGCTCCATGCAGAACTTTATCAAAATTATTTGTTGAAGATTGAAAGCGACATATCTACTAACCCTAAATTATTCTGGCGTCATGTTGACAATTGCAAGAACACGAAAGGTTTACCTGTTGACATGTTTCTTGACGATAAGAAGTCTTGCACCAGTCAACAATGTGCCAATCTATTTGCTGACTTCTTTTCGACTGTTTATGGGGACAGCGACCCCAACGTATACAATTACAATTATGATGCTGAGTTCTCAACCAACTGTGAATCTATTGTAATATCTGAAGCTAACATCTTTGAAGTTATCAGTGACTTGCCAGACTGCATCAACTCTGGTCCTGACGGTATCCCTTCATATTTTATTAAAAGATGTCTTTATTCATTATGTAAGCCGATCTATCACATGTTTAAAATCTCTCTTGACATTGGAATCCTTCCTCAAATCTGGAAGGAAAGCTATATTACGCCTATCTTCAAAAAGGGTGACAGAAGTGACATCTCCAATTATAGAGGTATCGCTATCCAGTCAACCATTCCTAAAATGTTAGATAAACTGGTTTCTCAACAATTATTATCCGCAAGTAAAAATCTCATTGTTGAACACCAACATGGATTCTTTCCAGGACGTTCAACCTCATCAAATTTATTATCTTTTACCACATTTTGTTTTGACGCTTTCGAGAAACATATGCAAGTAGATGCCATTTATACTGACTTCTCAAAAGCATTTGATCGTGTTTCTCATGCTGCTCTTCTAGCTAAACTGTCCTCCCTCGGTTTCGGTCCGTTAATTATTAATTGGCTCCGAAATTATTTAATGGGTAGAACTCAGAAGGTAAAAATTCATAATTTTCTTTCTCGTGTTATTCAGGTGTCTTCTGGCGTTCCTCAAGGCTCTCACTGTGGCTCTATTCTTTTTTTGCTATTTATTAATGATGTAGGGAAATTTATTCTCTATTCCTCTTACTTATTATTTGCCGACGATTTTAAAAGTTTTAAACTTTTCAAAGCCATTAAGTCTTCTACCGATTCTATACTTTTACAAAATGATCTTGATAATCTTTCCAACTGGTGTGTATTAAACAATTTACATCTCAACTTTGATAAATGCTTTACAATTTCCTTTTCAAAAAAAACCTTCACACAAGTCTTCAATTACTCCTTAAATGGTAATCCACTTCAACATGTTACTGAAATTAACGATCTTGGGATACGATTGGACGCTGGCTTATCTTTCAAAAAGCACATATCACATATCTGCAGCTCTGCTTTCCGTACATTGGGCTTTGTCCGTCGTCAGTCGGTCTACTTTTCGGCCAATACGGTGAAAGTGCTATACTTTTCATTAGTCCGTTCCAAATTGGAATATGCTAGTTGTGTTTGGTACCACACTTTCAACTACATATAAATCAAATTGAACGAGTACAACACAAGTTTTTTAAACATCTCCACCTTAAATTAGGTCGCAATAAAGATGACTTCTCTGACCAGATTTACTTGGATTTTTGTAAAACTAAGTCACTAGCCATCAGACGTAAAGTTTCCGATCTCTGTTTCGTGCATGGTCTATTCAGTGGCAAAATCAACTGCAATGCAATGATCCGTCTTTTCAAGTTTAGAAAGCCAAACATACTCACCAGATCCAAGTGGATTTTTGATGTTCAATACCACTCAACAAGTTATGGCAGGCACAGCCCGGTGGCTAGGATGGTTCGGTTATCCAACACTTTAAATGTGGATAACGACTTTGATATATTTAATACTTCGTTAACAAAGTTTAACACTATCGTGTCAAAGATCGAACTATCTACTCTCTGAAGTCTTTTTTTTAAACTTTATTTTATTGTTGTTTTTTTTTTGTAAAAAGGTTGAACCGTTAAATAAATAAATAAATAAATAAAATAAGAAACTCTTATGTCAAATTTGGTTTTCACCAAGCGCTAAAAGTTCCTAAACAGCATTAAGAAATCCCTAACCTTAGGTATCCGATTTACCGACCCCTAACGTGTTAGGGATTCCTTAGCGGTTGTATTACAGCGGTACGCGACAACTCGGCTCTGGACAACTCGGCACCGGACAACTCGGCACCGGACAACTCGGCACCGAAACTAGCGTGTTCCGTCTTACGAAACTTTTCCACTCTTTCATTACGTATCCATGACATCTTTAAATATCCATTATCCACCATGACACCATCCATGACACCATGACACGTAAACGAAAACGTTATGAAGACGCAGTATGGGAGTATTTGCGTGGTTTATCCCACAATTATGTTATGGATTAATTAATAAATATGTAATTTTTTTAAATAAAGACTTAATTTTTTTGATTTAAAATTTTTTGTGATAGTTAAAAACATGAAAGGTGGTAGGTTTTCCAAAAATGTGACGGAACCCTTGCTACCTTTAAAAATCGACATAAAATAAAAATAATAACAATTATTGATAATGATTAAAATATTAATCCCAAATAAACTTGGATGAAATATAACACAATTTTCACAAAAAAATTGATAAACTAAAACGTCCAAATATAAATAAAAAATTTGTAAGTTTTCTGAAGATCACCAATTCAATAATGTATAATGTGCATGTTATCATTGTTGATAATAATTCTTGTTGAAATTAAAAATTTTTAAAGTGAATTAACATGCCACCTTTCGAAAATTATTACAAAACAATTTAAATCCCATTATAGCATAATTGAACCGTAACACCCTAGTCTCGGTGCCGAGTTGTCCAGTGCCGAGTTTTCCCGGTGCCGAGTTGTCCGTGTCCGTATTACAGGTATAAATTAGTGTTTATTCTTATTTTCTTAGTTATTTTACTTATTCTTAGTTTAGAGAAATTTGACGATTCATCAGATGATGCAGTTGTATACCCTAGAGCCTAGAATCATTAAACAACGGGCTAGTAATTTTGAAAAATTTGAAAAATATGAAAAAAAAAATTTTTTAATGTGGAATTTGTCGTAAGATTTCGGTTAAGAAAGCAAACTGTTTTGCAGGTTTTAAAATTAATAGTAGGATCTCTAGAGTTTATTAATGATAAATAAATATATTATTCATAAATGTGCATATTATTTATGACAATTATTTTGGGTATTATTATTTTAGAAATCAATCAGTATCGGGCATTACGGTTTTATGCTACCGGAATAAATATGTGGTTTTCCAAATGTGTTAGCAACAATTGGTTGTACACACATTAAATTGCAATCTCCAGGTAACTCTAGATTTTGATACAAGAACATAACACTTGTAATTTTTAATACAATACACAACCGAAACGCCAGAATTAGACATAACCAACACAGTTAAAAATGTTTGTTTGACTGAAGCAAATTTAGTTGATCCAAACAAAATATTCTGTTATATATACGCAACTAAAGTGTTTGTTAACCCTAATAAAAATTTTGTTTGAGGTTTTTTAGTTGCCTAAAAGAAAAATTTTATTTGATTTGATTTTATTTTGATTTAAAATAAATGTTTTATTTGAAGTAATGAACAATTATTACATTTAAACAAAATTTGTTTAATCTAAACAAATTTTAAAAAAATATATTTTTTTGAAATAACAAATTCAGTTTGTTTGACAGAAATAATTTTGTTTAAATCGAAACAAAATTTTCTTCTATTGAATAAAATTATTCAAACAAAATTATTTATTAAATTCAAACAAAACGTTTTTACTGTATATAAATTCAAATATGACATTTACAACCCGTATTAGTTCATTTGTCCGCTTTAAAGAATACCTAGCAAGGGAGCTGCTCGTTAAGAAATTCTTATGTTGGTGAAATGCAAATTTTCCTAAGTATTATTTTAGGGAATACCTAGCGTAAAGAATTCTTTGCTAGGGAATTCTTAAATAAATGTTGGTGAAAACGGGCATTAGAACAACATACTATGCTTTGTTTCACTACAAGATTTCTTACGCAATATTGAACTGATAACGTTCATCCCACACCAAGGTTGTCTTCAGGATACAAAGAAGATTCCTTCACGTTCTGGCTGGTATTACGTAAAACGAAACATTAACACCCTAACTACCAACAGTAACTTCCAACAATTTCCAACAAATATCCAACAAGGAAAGCGGAAGACTTAAAGGTCCAATTCCATCGCCTTCAGCGTGAAGAGTTTATACAAGGTGCCCTCATGTAAATTGCATTGGAAATTATTCCCGAATTATAAAAATAGAATTCTAATGCCCGTTTTCACCAACAATTCCTAACGTTAAGAATTCCCTAACTTTGAGATAAGAAACTCTTATGCCAAATTTGGTTTTCACCAAGCGCTAAAAGTTCCTAAAGAGCATTAAGAAATCCCTAACCTTAGGTATCCGATTTACCGACCCCTAACATGTTAGGGATTCCTTAGCGGTTGTATTACAGGTATAAATTAGTGTTTATTCTTATTTTTCTCTCGCCATGGCTATTGTTAGATTTTTGGATAGTTTAGAGAGATTTGAAAATGAAAAAAAAATTTTATTGTGGAATTCATCGTATAAGATTTCGGTTAAGAAAACAACCTGTTTTGCAGGTTTTAAAATTAATAGTAGGATCTCTAGAGTTTATTAATGATAATTAAATATATTATTCATAAATGTGCATTTTATTTATGATAATTATTTTGGGTATTATTATTTTAGAAATCAATCAGTATCGCCCATAAATCAATTATTACTGGCATTACGGTTTTATGCTACCGGAATAAATATGTGGTTTTCCAAATGTGTTAGCAACAATTGGTTGTACACACATTAAATTGCAATCTCCAGGTAACTACTTACATATATACATTTTGATACAAGAACATAACACTTGTAATTTTTAATGCAATACACAACCGAAACGCCAGCATTAGACATAAACCTACGCAGTTAAAAATGTTTGTTTGACTGAAGAAAATTTAGTTGATCCAAACAAAATATTCTGTTATATATACGCAACTAAAGTATTTGTTAACCCTAATAAAAATTTTGTTTGAGGTTTTTTAGTTGCCTAAAAGAAAAATTTGATTTAATTTGATTTTATTTTGATTTAAAATAAATGTTTTATTTCAAGTAATAAACAATTATTAAATTTAAACAAAACAAATTTAAACAATTTGTTTAATCTAAACAAATTTTGAAAAAATATTTTTTTTTGAAATAACAAATTCATTTTGTTTGATAGAAATAATTTTGTTTAAATCAAAACAAAATTTCTTTCTATTGAATAAAATTATTCAAACAAAATTATTTATTAAATTCAAACAAAACGTTTTTACTGTGTATAAATTCAAATATAACATTTACAATCCGTATTAGTTCATTTGTCCGCTGTAAAGAATACCTAGCAAGGGAGCTGCTCGTTAAGAAATTCTTATGTTGGTGAAATGCAAATTTTCCTAAGTATTATTTTAGGGAATACCTAGCGTAAAGAATTCTTTGCTAGGGAATTCTTAAATAAATGTTGGTGAAAACGGGCATAAGTATATTACCTATATTCTTAATAATAAAAAATAGAAAATAAAATAGAAATAGACAAAAAGGTAAATTTTTGGTTTAAAACTCATAAACTCAAAATTACATTTTCTTTTTGAACACAATCATAAAGCTAGGTTTTTCAAACCGGGAGCACATTAGTAATTGTGTTCAAAACACTGAAAATGTGTTATTGAATTTCAATTAAGAAATCTTAGATTTTAAAAAATTATTTCCGGTTTGAAAGTTATAAGTTCAATAACACTTTTTTCCTTACCCCCCAGACCCTCGGCTTTGAAAAACCTAGCTTTGTGTGCGTATTGTGTTTACATTCTGTACGGTTATTGAAACTTCATTGGGAATTATTATTTTAATTCGGAAATATTAATCGATGCAATTACCATTACTGCTACTGTACATTATCAAACCAGATGTAGTTTATCATGGTGACCATGGTAACCAATATGGATTAAAGAATGGAAGATCAACTTTCGATGCGATACGTTGATTAATTGATATACTAGGCAGCCCGATAAGTCCCTAAATAATGAAACACGGAAACATTTTTTTGGTCAAATTCGGTTTAATTTCTCAATATAGTTTCCTTTTAGGTCGATAAAGCGATTCCAACTATTTTGGAATTTTTTACCGTCCGAATAATAGTCGATCGGAAGGTCGTCAAAATAGGCCTCAGTTTCAGCTATAAGCTCCTCATTTGAGTAAAAACATTTAACGGTGAGCCATCTCTTCAGGTTTAAAAACAGGTAGAAGTCACTGGGAGCCAGGTCTAGTGAATACGGTGGTTGAGGGATCAGTTCAAACCCGATTTTGTGCAATTTTGCTTGTGCAACTAATGATAATTTTCGTGATGATAAAAGACTGTTTTCTTCTTTAAATTTGGCCGCTTTTTGGCGATTTCATTTTTCTAACGATCCAATAATGGTGCCAATAATATGCCAAAGTTATAGTTTTACCTCTTTCAAGGTAGTCGATGGCCAAGGAGGCCAAAACTTTTCCAGCCCATTGTTACGTTTTCGAATGCTTTGGAGCACTTTCACCAGTAGAAACCCATTGTTTTGATTGTTGTTTTGACTCTGGTGTATAGTAATGGATCCAGGTTTCATGAATTGAAAAAAAGTCGTTCGGATTACGCGTAAACATGCTCAAATTCTGCTGGGAAGTTGTAACACGAATTCATTTTTGGTCGACTGTGAGAAAACGCGGCACCCAATACGCGTAAAGCTGCTTCATGCCTAAAAACGCATGTACGATATTGCCCACATGTTCCATTGATATACTTACAGCCTTAGATAGCTCCCTTAATTTCACTTTGAGATCTTTCAACATCGTATCGTGGATTTTTTCGATATTTTCTGGTGTAGTGACCTCATTTGGGCGTCCAGAACGTTCAACATCATCGGTGCTCATACGTCCACAACAAAAATACTAAACAACTTATGATCATTTCAAACGACGGTAAAGAGTCCGGGTAATACTTATCCAGCTTGGCTTTGATCTCAATTATCGTTTTCTTGCGCAAATAATAGTGTTTAATCAAAACTCGAAACTCACTTTTTTTCATATTAAAATATACTGATTGGTTGGTCTCTTCTCGGTGCTGTAACTTGTAAATAAGTAATCGTAAGTGGCTGAAATTTTGATAGACGTCATTTAAAGGATGAAGCTTGTCAAAAATGTTTCAAATTAGTGGATACTAATGTTATCTCTTAGAATTTTCAGGGACTTATCAGACTGCCAGATATTTTGCATAAAGGTATATTACATATATTGATACAAAAGAAAAATTGTAGAAGAGAAAAATTGTATTAACCTTTCATGTGAGAAATGTCTACATCTAACTTTTGTTTATTGCACCCATACGCAGTCCAGAGGTCAAAAAAAGTGATATTTTTCCGGAATTCTTTCAAGATAGCCCACATAGTACAACCAGTTCTAACAATTCTCAAAAATGCTCCAAAACACTGTTTTTCATTACATCGGAACACCAAAATCAACACAGATGCACAAAAACACCGAGAAAGGTCATCCACAGCACCGGAAACGCAAAGCGAAGATGCCATTTTTTTCCGATAACTTCTAGTAGGTCACTATAACAGAGGAACAGAGTCCTCCAACCGTGTATCCACTATCATTTTCTGGGTCTCTCTTCTGAACAGGGTGCTGTAGACTAGTTTACCTG
This sequence comes from Cantharis rufa, assembly GCA_947369205.1. NCBI lineage: Eukaryota > Metazoa > Arthropoda > Insecta > Coleoptera > Cantharidae > Cantharis > Cantharis rufa. The sequence continues at coordinate 12,403,883 of OX376309.1, read as the reverse complement.
AAAAACCATTTTTCAGGAGTTGCACCTTCAACTCATGTAACTTCGTACCAATATGTTTTTGAGGTACACGGGAAATAATCCTGTTTTTTAAGGCTGAGACTACATTCAGTCGGTAAACATCCGTGCTGAGACTGCCATCAAAGTGTCTGACAACCAATAGATCCAGAAAGGGGATGGAATGGTTTGATTCAAATTCGTAAGTAAAATCTAGAAGTTTGTCATGGGAGTCGAGGATGGCAAGACTGTTGAGTATTTTGTCGGAGGCTACGGTAGTCAGCATGTCGTCCACATATAACATAAAGAAAGGAAGTTCAAACTTTACTATTCCAAAAGAGTTACAAAGATTGCCTATAACTGAGCCAACCAGCAAAGAATAAAACTGTCCATCGTAGCTAAAGTAGCTGTTGTCGAATATAGAAGTCACCATTTCCTTGAAAACACTCAGTGGTATGAGCGTATGGAAAAAGAGATTAAGTTCTAATTATTGTGGAGTGACGAAATAACGGACTCTTTAGAGATCAAAGGATGCCAAAACATAACCATCTAGTAATTTGGCAGATATAATGTTTTCTCTAGCTTCTGCAGTGTTCCTGACTATAAAAAGAAATTTAAATATCGCGTTTCTTAGGATACCGTTCATAAACTTCTTCTAAAAATAAAAAAAAACTTCTCCAGCGGGATGGAAGGAGAATCAACACGGCTGATTACCGGTGTCAACGGAATCCCATTCTTGTGAGCCCTGGGCAAACCGTAGGCTTGAGGGAATATAGAATTGTATTTGTTGAGGGACTTCCTGATGACGTCCCCCCCCCCGTGTAGTTTTTTGATCACTTTATTAAATTTACCGTGAATAGAAGTGGTAGGGTCACCAAGTAACTTTTTGTAAGTTGTAACGTCATCGAATAGACCAATCATCTTCTCTCAGTATTCATCAGCTTCAATTGCATCAATGTTACATTTAAGTTACATTAAGTCAAATATCTTACCCTTGACACTACCAACCCAGTTGTAATACTCCCCTTGTATCAAAGAATGAACTTGAGAGTAGCTGACGAGTCAAACAAAACGCATACAAGCTCACACATAAACACAAGAATGGTTTTGATGTTTTGTAATTTGTCAATCATTTTGTTACATAATAATCGGTTACAATTATTTTGGTTTTTTTTTTGCATAAACTTATTTAATATGCTGTTCTATAGTTTTGCACACTTGAAAACAACGTTTTGGCCACGTTTTCCAAAGAAATTTCTTATATATAAATAATAGTAATACAGCATTTTATTTCTATCGGAATTTTTGCTATCTCAGTAGAGATTTTACAAAACCGTTTATTGGAGTGGTTTAGTCCCCACTATCTTTACAATTTATTCTATAGCCTAATATCTCATTTAGCTTCATTTGCTATTCTTCTCCATGTTCCTGTGTCTATTATTTTCATTCTCCAGTTCTCGACCCTCATTCTCTGTATGTCCTCCATTACCTGATCTAGATCCTAGATCTAGATCCTAGAATTCTAGATCCCCCCTAGTACGGTCCTCCATTGGTTTCCATTCTGAGATTCTTCTTGTAACTGTTTTCTCACTATTTCTCATCACATGTCCAAGTCATTTTATTCTCATAGATTTTATTATTTTTACGATATCCTCATTTCTCATCTCTTGCAGTAATTCAAAGTTCATCATAGGTCTGCACTCATGTTTATTTATCTCTTTTGGACCCAATATTTTTTTCAATACTCTTCTTTCTAAAACTCGTAATTTCTTTTCTTCTTTTTTAGCCATACAGAGAGTCTCTGTCGCATACGTAAGTACCGGCCGTATTAAGGTTTTATATATCTTTATTTTAGTTTTTCTCGTTAAGTTTCTATTACCCAGTAATTGTTTGTTAGCATAATAAGCCTTGTTACCCAACTGCGTTCTTCTTCTAATTTCTTTCTGTCTTTCATTTGTTACTTACTAGCATTCCTAGATAATTGAACTCATGCACCTCTTCATATTTATACAGTCGTCCATTTATAATCCGTCTTTTGTATTTTCTTTCGGGCAGTTCATGTATTTGGTTTTATGTCTGTTGATTTAATATATAAATAATAAATAAGCATTACATTCCAGTAGAAATTTGGCTGTCTCTTTCGAGACTTAACAAATCCGTTTTTTGGGGTGGATTAGTCCCCATTCACTTAACATCATATCATTTTTTTTTTTTCTTGCTTTTTATAGTCTATGGTCTGTTTTCGCCATCACCGTGATTCTTCTCCATTCCTGTCTATTTTTAACTCATTCTCTCCATTCTCTTACTCAGATTACTCTTAAGTCATCCATTACCTGATCAAACCATCTCAGATTGGGTCTACCTCTAGCATAGTCTTCCATTGGTCTCCACTTTGTAATTCTACTTATCATAGAGTCCTCGTTGCTCCTCATCACGTGACCAAACCATCTCATTCTCATTGACTTGATCGTCTTCACCACGTCTTCATTGTCCATATATCTCAGCAACTCAAAATTCATTAATGGTCTATTTTCTTGCTCTTCAACTTTTACTGATTCCATAAATGTACGCAAGACCTTTCTTTCAAAAACCCTCATCGCTTTACCCTTCTTCTTCTTTCTTACTAAGGCAAATTGTTTTCGCTGCGTAAGTAATCACTGGTCTTATCATTGTCTTGTATATTTTCATCTTTGTTGATCTTGATAGCTTTTTATTTTTGAGTAGATGTGTATTTGCGTAATACGCCTTATTACCTTGCAGTATTTTCTTCTTTATTTCTTGTCGTCTGTTATTTTTGTTATTTATCTGTACTCCCAGATAACTGAAATCATTCACTTCTTCATATTCTTCGTTGTCAATTTCTAAATCTTATCTGCTTTTTTTCTCTGACCTTTCATATATTTCGTTTTTCCTTGGTTTTATTTTAATCCCATTGGTTTTGCGGCATATTTTATTTACTTGACTACCTATATCAATTTCCCTACCGATCTCGATATTACCACCACATCGCACAGTGGGTCGAAAACACGAAAAAGTGGCCAAAAATCAGATTTTGAAATTAATGACTTAAAACTAGCATAAATAACCCGGAAAAATTAATTAAAAAATTTTAAATTAACAGGGATGATTTAGAGGGGTGTTTTTTATACGAGTGGTTATTAAAATATGATTTTAATTTTAATGACTTAAAGTTGGCTCACATAATACAGAAAAATTAATAAATAAAATAAAAACTAAAGAGGGTTGATTTTAGAGGGTGGTTTTTGTATACGGCCAGCAAAAAATATTTTCTTTCGCATTAATTATGTTAAACAACATTGATGCAATACAGTAACAGTAAAAATAAAATTGAGACCCCATGGGTGTGCTCTGTGTTCTAAGGGATGGTTTTTGATAAAGTTATTGCAAGTTTGAATTTTAATTTATTTTAAAAAGATTGAATTGCAGGGTGCTTTTTAGAGGATATTTTTAGTCTAAATAATGATTTTTATCACTTCTACGCTATCACTTGTACCTAAATCACAGACGTTTTCATTCAAATTGAAAAATTAAGTTTAATGTATAAAACATGTTTTAATAAGTACCTACATTATATACATAAATTGCAATATAATCATAATTATGCGACACGTAGCGCGTCGCCGTCGCGTTGTTCAAAATCGCGAATTATTTAAAAACGCACTTGAATGCACAAACAATTTTTACATAGTTTGTTTGAGAAATGTCTAATGTATTTTTTGCGTATTTTTTCTAAACGGGAAATTGCGGGAAATTGTTTATAAGTCCACACAAAGTTGGAGAATTATTTGAGATTTTCTATTGAGCAGCTCCCGGAATGAAATAATGTATTTAATTATTGCACCATTGTATTGTCTAAAAAATTTTTTATTCGAAAGTACATACTTCAAGACAACTTTTCTATTAAATGCTACTCAAATCAGCGATTAATAGAAGGTGATTTTTGCATCGCTCTAACAAGCAGAAATATTTTTCAATTCACTTGAGATTCGAGAAAAAGGTGCACTGATGTTTTCTCTAAAGATATACTAAATTTTGTGGCAATACTGTTAAGTTGACAAAAATGTATTTTTGGCCACTTTTCCGAGCGTCTGACCCACTGTGCATCGTCTGCATATGCTATCACTTGTGTTTCCTTATTTATTATTGTGCCGTCAATCTTTGTTTCTCTGATTATTTTTTTCCGTGTCATATTAAACATGCCTATTCTACGAGAAGCTAAAGAGGCAGAAGATGGGACATAATATAAAAACAAGAGGAATGACAGGCAAGCAAGGAGAAATAGAAGATGATCAGGAAAAAATAAAGGACATATAGGTGGAATACTTCCAAGAGTTATTAAACGATACCCAACAAAGAGAAGTTTCAATAAACGGAGACAATCAAGAAACACAAGAACCGACATACAAAGAAATACTTGATATAATATAAAATCTCAAGAATAGAAAATCTCCTGGCAAAGACGATATAAACGCGGAATTAATCAAGTGCGGTGGAGAAACGCTACATAAAGAAATATATGATCTCGTAAAGCAAGTATGGGAAGGAGAAATACGGAAGAAAGAGATCATTGTGACAATAAAGAAAAAGGGAAATGCGGAAAAATGTGAGAACGACAGAGTGATTACGCTGCTGAATGTTGCTTACAAAGTATTGTCTACAGCAGTGTTTCCTAAATTGAGGTCCGCGGACCCCTAGGGGTCCGCGGCATATTTCGTGGGGGTCCGCGAACCCCTATATTTTGTATTCGTTGTATTTTATTTTTAATTTTTTCAAACATTTCATGTTTTTTAAATAATTTTTAATTTTTATTTTTGTAACGAAATTCTTTCTGGGGGTCCCCATGATACTAGTGTCTAATGTTGGGGGTCCGCAAGTTCGAGACATTTGGGAAACACTGGTCTACAGTGATAAATAACAGATTGCAAGAACTTACAAAAATTATTGGAGACTACCAATGTGACTTCATCCAGGGTAAATCAACAGTAAATGCAATATCTATGTAATTAAGCAGATTCTAGAAAAAAGCCGAGAACATGACATTGATATGCACATGATATTTATAGATGTTGAACAAGCATTCGATAAAATAAACAGAAACGAATTAGTGAAGACAATGCAAAAAATGAAAATACCAAGTAAACTAATAAGACTAACCTGTATGACACTGAAAGAAGCAACTGCGTGTGTAAGAACAGCGAACGGAGAGACAAAATACTTTATAATAAATAATGGAGTGAGACAAGGGGATGCTTTGTCGGCAACCTTCTTATATATCACCTTTTATTAACTTTTTAAGCTGATCTATAGTTTCCACTTTTAATTTATTTGGCTGATATTTTAAATAGCCCTATAAAAAGTAATCACAGTGTGGAGTCAATGTTCGTCATTTGTGGGAGTTATATTTATTTTTTATGGTTTAAGCATTAAAGGCATTTAAAATCGCGCATATGCAACTAAAAATTAAAACATAACACAGAGGGATAGATTCATAAATTTCTAGCCAAAAGTAAAATTACAGTATTTTAGTAACTTTACTGAAACAGGTACTGAAAATACTGAAAGAAATTTACCCTCTACCTGTCTCAGTTTTTTATTTTCCCCCTTTAAGTAAACAGGGTGTTTAAGTGAATAAGCGTGTAGTGCAAGTTCTGTGTTTGAAACTGTACTTTTTTTTTGTTTTTTGAACTTTAATTTTACTAAGAACCGATGTCCGATATAGAACAAGGTAAGGGCTATATTATATATACATAATTGGCTTTGTTTAATATATGGGCTATCAATCAGAACCAATCATAAAGTAAGTGATTTCAACCAGAGCCGTATTAAGGGGGGGGCTAAGGGAGCTGCAGCCCCGGGCCACCACATTCTAGTGGCCTCAAAAAATTGAAGTCACAAAATTTAAATTAGCACAGATTAAAATAAATTAAATTAATTAAAATAAAGTGTAAATTATGTTAAAAAATCTACAAAACTGATTCAAATATGAATGGAATTAACAATTTTAACAAACTTAATTTTATTGTGACGCCCGTCACTCTCGCCGATAGTGACGAGGTCTCAAGCGTCACTCTCAAGCGATACAGTATTCAGCGTTAAAGATTCTTTCAAATTTAACACTTTTTAATCTTTCAAAGAACGAATTCCAAGAATATTCAAGAGCACTAATTGAAACGTACGAAAGTGATGTCAATTCAGACTTAACTGATGAGCTTTATTTTTTTTGTGATTTGGTTAAAACTTATAAGTTGAAGCCAACTAATCCCCTAGATATTTGTAAATTAATAATAGAAAAAAAATTGCTGGATTCTTTTTCGAACATTCACATTATTTTAAAAATATGTTTATGCATACTACCTATCGCTAACTGTGAATCAGAAAGATCATTTTCAAAAATATCTTTTATTAAAAATAAATTAAGAAGTAGTGTTACATAAACACGTTTAAGTTTGCTAACTTTAATGAGTATTGAAAATGATCTACTTCTACAAACAAATTTTGATGATTTGATAACTGAATTTGTGCATCTTAAAGTAAGAAAAAATGTTTTTAAAATGTGTATGTATGTATACCTCCCGTGTTTTATAATAAAAAACTATAATCAATTATGTATAATAATTATTATCTTTACAAAAATTTGACATTTGATCTAAGCGCGGTTGACCTTGAATAACAAAAACTTTCACCTGCGGCGCATTTTGTTAAAGCATACAAGACCAAGGGACCTCCAAAAAAAGTTAGCCCCGGGCCTCACATATTCTTAATCCGGCTCTGATTTCAACGATTGAAATTTAACAAATTTAATTTTAAGTTTCTCTAACTTTTTAGTGCCACAAAATTCCAAGCTGAATAAAAATTTTTAAATATTGTATGTGTGCCTTTCATGTTTTGTAAAATTCGGCTGCCAAGAGGTGCCATTTTGTGAGTAGTTCTATTTTAAACATGCTGAGGTGCGATAATTACAAGTTGCTTTTGCAGCAAGCTTGCAGCGAATTTTTATTTACTTCGTAGATATAATAATATAAAAATTATAAATTATTCACTACCCGTTAAAAACTTTTAAATTTTATATTCTGCATTTCAAACTTCAGAAAATAAAATTATTAAATTTTAAATTAAAAACTTGTTAATTTATTATCAATTTCGATCTTTCAGCTATAACTTTACTATATTATAAATTACGAACTTATTATAGGTATATCGTACAGGGAGAATCAGAATAACATTATAAAAAAAATTGTTTTTGGAGATTCTGAATATGTATGTTTTTCGGAGATTATACAAATTCCGTCGTTCTTACCAAACTCCTGACTACGCTTCTCTTTTTGATTCCAGATAAAAAAGATTACACAACATTTAATTTTATAAAGACAATTTAATTTTTCTTAAATCTTTAAATTTTTTTCTCTCTTAACAACATTTTTAAGTAGAATTTTTGTTATAACTATCCATAACTGAATAATGGTGTATTGATGTATATTTATGTTACCGACAATTTGCGAAATCCGGCAATTTGCAAAATTCCTAGGTAATCTGCAAACCGACTGAGTCGTAAGCTACTATGCAAATTCACTACTACTTTAGGCAATCTGCAAAATGGCTAGGCAAAATGGCCTAGAGCAATAGATTAGCAAAGTGACAGCGACTATTACCCATTACTCTATTTTTAAGGCATTTGCATGATTTATTTATGCACTTCTTTGTACGATTACATTTCAACATTCTCTGATCACCTGTAGAAGAAGCAGTTGCCAACGCCACACGAAGACTAATTTCTTCTGCTGCTACATCTTCTGCATGTATAAAGTTTAGCGTCACCGCGTCAAATTCATTTCGACTGTAGCATTTCTGAAAAACTCCTGCTCTAGTGTTTATTTTGTAAAACCCCTCTTCTTCGCCAAGAACTACACCTAATGTATTCCTTGGATCTGTTCGACCCCTGTCGAAAGACGGAATGGGTATGATTACATTATCGTCAGTGGTGCAGCCTTTTAATCTTTTTTCAGAATTTCCAAGCATTTTATTTGCTTGAAGATCTTGACAAATTTTTGTCTTATTCCTCTCAACATTTAAATTCTGGCTTCTCATACAACGCAAACAAACTGTTATATTGTTGATACTTTGGCTGCATTTAGTTTCGTGAAAATCAGGTTTGATTCAGTCAGCACAGTTTTGTTCTGTCTCACAAGTAGATTCACAAACAGTGCACATTTGTTTGTTTAAAACTTCAAAATTGCAATCGCAATTGCAAATATAAAATATAAATATAAATGTAAATTGCAAATATCGCACAATGTCTAGACTATGTGAGGTATACACATACTCAAAAAGCACATTAACTAACAATATAGACAATTTGCAGATTGCCTGAAACACCGTAGCCACTTTGCAGATTGCCTCAAGTACTAGTGAATTTGCATAGTACCCTATGACTTAGTCGGTTTGTATAGATTACCTAGGAATTCTGCAAATTGCCGGATTTTGCGCATTGCCGGTAACATATATATTTTAATATGATAAAATTTAAAATTGAGATTTAAACTGAAAAATTACATAAAAAGATGTAAGAAAAAATAAGGAGGTTAATCCGTTCTTTGGCATATTCCTAAAGGCTGTAATATCGATTCAAAATAGGGTAGTGCAAGAGTTCCGATGTTAGTCTCAAACTCTCTATAGTATACCGATGCGATGTTAAGATAAGTTAAAATTGAATTGATCGGCTCCGTCAAGTTGGCCCCTCCACATTAGAATTTTTCATATCTTTTTTTGATTTATTGATTTTTATTAAGAATTGAAATATCGACATTTGACAAAAACCTCCAGTTGACCCTTCTTTTTTCAATTTTATTAGATATAAAAGTTTTCTTTGCTGTCGAGTGCTGAAAATGTCGTGAAGATACCTTTTTAATTAAAAATTTTTTAAACAAATTTTTTTGAAAGGACAGTTGTTTTTTAGAATGAATTGTCCTCTTGACTTTATTTCTCTCCTAAATGTCCTTATCAAAAGGTTTTACAAACTGAATATGAAAAAGCTAAAAAAACAGTCCTTGATGACAAAAAATCTAAAAAATTAGTTTAAAGGGGACTTACATTGGGACTTACTAAAGGGGACTTACTTACAAACTAGCCGCTATTTCTTCTTCCTACTCTAAATCACTACTTGAGGAGTCCATCTTCTCAAAAACACTACTGATTTCAATACCTGTCGATATACATGATAAGCCGTTTTGGGATACCGTGATACTAGTGTGCTGCTAAGCATGACATTACGTGACTATGACACGGCCCATGATATTACGTGAGCTCACGTGACGTGATAGCACTGTGTTTCTACCTTTAGTTACGCCACTGCATTGAAGAACAAATTGGGTTCTTTCATTTAAGAAATGGAAAGCAAAGCTGCAACCAGAACTTTGATCATCAGGTATTGCAAACCATAATCTAGCTTACATAAATAGAAGCCGACTAGAACAGTGAGTCTAATAATTGGAGTTTGCCTCTTAAGTAGACTTGGAAGAGTTATCACTCTTTATCGTCCAATGCAATCACTACTTGGTTAGATGGTTGGTATTTATTGCTGCAAATTATAATTTCGTGATATATCTTAAAGGCGTGTAAAGTTCTATAGCTTTACGAATAATAACAATAAATTTACTTGAGTTATAAATTTAAAACTGCCAAAAAGTACACTCTTTAGATAATTTACGATAGAACTTACTGTTTTCAAAATATTTCGCTTCAAAGCTATGAAATTTTGTCATACTTGGTTAATAAATTAAGAGTATTCCTGTTAGTTGCAACGTTGACTAAAGTTGGGTGTTGCTTAATTTTATTTGTTGCCTACCTACAAAATTTTTATTAACTTTTTGCACAAACTTTTAATTAGCTTTGTATATAGGGTACTGGGAAATATACTCACTTGAAAAGTTTCAATGCTCAACATTTAGGAAACCAAATGAGGTTTTATAACAATTCAAAGTAGAAAAACTTTTAAATATGAAAATTAATTTTTGCATTTTCATTTTTTATTGATTTAAAGTGCTCTTATTGTTTTATATTGTAAATAACTATATTTTTCTGTAACTCATTATAATTTATTAAATTGTACGAGTAGAGTGCAATTTATTTTATTAAGATTTTATTAATAAATTTAAAATGCAGACATTGCATACCGGTTACACATAAATAGTACTTTACTTTAATTTTTGTTCAATTAAATATTTTCCCTATGTATACGGTACCAATAAATTAAAATCTTATGTTATTTTACCTGCGCTTTCGAAGGTCCTCAAATTTTTCATCTATACTTTGGTTGCTCTTAAACAAGTTAAACAAAAAATGTTTTGTAAAAATATTGTTTTAAATATACAGGATCAAGCATGAGTAAATCTGTTAAAAACCATAAAATCGATTTTTGGTGTAATTATATTACCTACTTACTTTCCTTAAACCCGCATTGTACTAATATGAGAAAAGCACTACGAAAATGAGAAAATTGAATTTAAAAATTTTGTATTTTTCCACAAGGTTTAGGAGTCAAAAATACAAAAAGTTGTTATTGAACAATTTTTTGCGTTTATCCATGTGCACTCTTGTCCCTTGATTATTAGTTGATTAGTCATGACAACTAGGTGTGGGTTGTATTTTTTCTCAACACCTTTAGAAACGTGCCAGATTGGAACATTTCTATAAAAGAAAATCTTTAAAAAGATTAAGGAAAACCGGAGTTAATTGGTACACTAATTAGTTTCTCATTTTTATAAATTATTTTAAATCCAGAAATTTATAGTTACAGTACAGATTTACTGTTTATTCTCTGTAAATATTTACCCACAAAATAGAATAACTGCAAAAACAAAAAATTTCCAAATAACTGTGAAGTACCGCATTTTTACGCAGATAATATGTAAATCGATATTCTTAATATAAAATATATATAGATGTTAGATTGAGTTCTTACTCAATCTAATACCCTTAGTACGGATCTGCTAGAGTACTCCCTAAGCCAACTAGCAACCAATAGAAAGAGACTTCACCCAAGTGAGGACCTGAGAAGAAGACTAATACAATATTCGAACCACCCTGTATGTAAAACATTACTAAGTATGCGTTAAGTTGGCATTACGGAGAAGGACAATAATACTATATAAGGAAGGCAGCTGGAAAGAGAAGATGAATATAAACAGAATATGAAGAGGAATATTAGGAATATCAGAAGAATATCAGAATATAAACAGGAATATGAACAGTCTGAAACATTATAAGAAAATAATGTAGTAATAATAACTTAATTTTAAATAAAATATCAAATTATCTAACATAGATAATATTCTTAATATAAGTTGACAATTATTTGCAAGAGTAAAGTTAAAGTAAAGTTAGCTTGATAAATTGTCGTTTTTTCAAAACAAATAAAATTATATGTTTTAGTTTATTTGTGTCTGTGTAAAATTTTCAATCAACGATATTCGGTGCAAGGACTTTCGGCGCTAATAATTGTAATCATTTAATTCTTAAAAAATTAACTTAAATTTTTGTCAAGCAGACATTAAGAACCACCACGTTAAAACTACACTAACTTATTAAATAAGTTACTCTTAAATAAAGATTTATTTATTTGTTTTTTAATTTTATATATTTAAAAGATCCGTGAAGCTACTTCTATATTTTTCGCTTGCATTTTTGATAACTTCTTATTAGCTACGAGTACTTTGAGCTATAGAATAGAATAGAATAGAAATTTATTGCATCAAAAAAATTACATGCGTGTGTGATGTCATTCAATATTTTTGTTTTTCAGAAATAAAATATAAGTACTTAAATTTTTTTTGAATAAGGGCACATTGAGATACGTAACTCGTGTCAACTAGAGAATATATAAAACAACATAATTGACAACAAGTTGTCAAATCAACAATGTAAAAAAATAATGCAAAACCCAATGTAAAACATAAATTACACAAACAACATAAAAATTTAAAACATTTACAGTTCTCTATTCACTGTTGAAAAGGAATTCCTCTATAGTGTACACCGGCTTGTTCACGAGTAGGTTTTTTATAACCCACCATTCTACATTTCGGAAAATAGAATGCATGACCTGACTACGGAGTCAAGGGGTATACAGTCAGTATTTTGTTAAACTAAAAATAAAATACTTTGCCTTTGTTTGAAGTACTTTGATTTAGGCCTTTGAACTTCGTGCAACAACAATTGCACTTTTTAAACATTACAGCCCATTCCAGGTGTTCTAGATTTTCCAGTTAAGAGCTTCACAGTATAGGCACTCAGAATTCATTAACCCATGGTTATACTAGGTAGCGTGATAAGTCCCTGAATAATGAAACACGGAAACAATTTTTTGGCCAAATTCGGTTTAATTTCTCAACATACTTTCCTTTTAGGTCGATACAACAAGTCCAACAATTTTATAACTTTGTTTTACCGTCCGAATAGTAGTCGATCGGAAGTTCCTCAAAATAGGCTTCAGTTTCAGCTATGAGCTCCTCATTTGAGTAAAAACGTTTACCGGTGAGCCATCTCTTCAGGTTTAAAAACAGGTAGAAGTCACTGGGGGCAAGATCTAGCGAATACGGTAGTTGAGCCATCAGTTCAAACCCGATTTTGTGCAATTTTGCTTGTTCAACTAACGATGAATGAACAGGCGCATTGTCGTGCTGATAAAAGATTGTTTTCTTCTTTAAATTTTGCCGCTTTTTTGCCATTTTATTTTTCAAACGATCCAATAATAATAAATAATATGCGCCAGTTATAGTTTTACTTCTTTCAAAGTAATTATTCCATGCACATCCCAAAATACGGAAGTCGTAACCTTTCCAGCCCATTGTTGCGTTTTTGGATGCTTTGAAGCACCTTCACCCGCAGAAATCCATTGTTTTGATTATTTTTTTGACTCTGGTGTATAGTAATGGATCCAGGTTTTATGCATTATTGTTATAAATCGGCGAAAAAAGTCTTTCGGATTACGCGTAAACATGCTAAAATTCTGCTGGGAAGTTGTAGCACGAATTCACTTTTTGTCGACTGTGAGCGAACGCGTGCTTGTGAGCTTCTTCATGCCCAAAACCGCATGTACGATATTGCCTACACATTCCATTGATATACTTACTACCTCCCTAGTACCTCCCTAGGTAGTCTTAACTACCTCCCTTAATTTCACTTTGGGATCATTCAACATCGTATTATGGATTTTTTCGATATTTTCTGTTGTAGCGACCTCATTTGGGCGTCCAGAACGTTCAGCATCATTGGTGCTCGTACGTCCACAACAAAAACAGTAAACCATTTATGAATCGTTTCAATCGACGGTGCAGAGTCCGGGTAATACTTATTCAGCTTGGCTTTGGTCTCGGTTATCGTTTTCTTTTATAAATCCTCCCAACTTCCAACCACACACAAATCTATCTCCCTATCTAAATATTCCCCATGTTTTTCTTCACAACTCATTGCTTTCGCAACCTTCATCTTCTTATTTTTCAATACCCTCTCATCTCATCTTGATGTTTTTTCCTTTTTTTTTATTTTAAATTTTCATAACACCTGGTTGTTTTTTTTATGACATGGTAACCGTTTTATACACCTTAATTTAGCTCATGTTACAAAGATTTTCACAATAATTTTTATAACTTTTCACAATATAATTTATCAAACCGTATGGTTTTTCTAACTCAATTTGTCTTTGATCATGAGATTATTAATGAAACATGTCGTCCAAGCAAAACAACATGCCAATTGACAACACCATTTCAGATACGCAGTCTGTCTGATCCCAACTTTGTTATTGGTGGTGAGCGTGGGTTAACCCATCTCGATTATGATCTGAACTGTTCGGCTTCTCAATAGACATCACATTTTATTAAAAAACACTGAAATACACTTAATTCATACTAATTTTTCAACTTCCGAGGATATCATAATTAAACGAGGTATTTCACAGGAGTACGTGTTGTCTTCGCTACTGTACAACGTGTATTCGGAACAAATTTTCCAGGAGTATTTAGAAGATATATTTATAGGCAATTTATTAGCAAACAATATGGAGAATCTCCACGAACTAGTTACAAGACTTGCGGAAGCTAGTCAACGATACGGGCTATCATTAAACTCAACAAAAACATAATATATGATAATATCAAAAGAGAATAACCACCAAGATCAACTTACAGTGAATATGCAACCAAAACAGAGAGTGCAACGGTATACATAGCTGGGAATAACACCCAATGACGGGTGAGATCACTCAATAGCGATTAGGTCACAAATAAAGAAGTCCAGAGCCGCATTCTTGAAAATATCAAGATTGTTTAGATACCACAATTTATCACTAAGAATGAAGATTAGATTACTGAGATGCTACGTCTTCCCGGTTTTGCTGTACGGGGTTGAGTCTTGGATTTGGACAGAAGCTTTCTGCAAAAAACTAGATGCATATGCAATGTGGTTGTGCCGACATATTCTGAGGATACTATGAACGGGCCATGTCACTAACCAGGCTATGTTGGAAAAAATTGACAAAATGAAAGAGTTATTCCTAAACATAAAGACTCGAAAATTGGAATACCTAGGACATATTATGAGAAATAGTCAACGATACGGATTGCTGCAATTGATCCTGCAGGAAAAGGTAGAAGGAAAGAGAGGACCGGGAAGAACAAGGATATTATGACTGAAGAACCTGAGAACATGGTATAATACAACTTTTTAGAGCTGCGGCTGACAATGCCATGCTAATTAGGCACCAGAAGAAGAATTTATAAATTTATTTTTTGCTTAAATCTTGCATTTTTCTCGGAAATTTTCTTATGTAACCCTATGATAATTTTATATCTATGTATAGAGAAAAACCTGCAGATTACGAAAATGCGAAAAAAAAAGACATGTGTTACTATTTGAAAAAATATTCAGGTTTACATCCGGTTGAGTTTGAAGTACTTTTACTTTAAGGAGGAATTTACCTCCACAGTTTCCGATGGTAAATTTCGAGTTAAATAAAAAACTATTTAAACCTTTTTTTGTAACTAGTAAGATATAAGAATTATTCACTGTTACCTCTTATCGTGAACACACTGTATAGTATTCTTAAGATTTCCTAGAAATTCCTCAAATTTTGTAGGATTTTGTAGACAGGTATTTTGGTATTTTTTTTGTAAGATAAAATGCACTTTTGATTGGTAAAATATAGTAAATGAACCGACCTATCAGACAGAGGTCAAATAATAAAAATTTTCTATAGTCTACTATATGCCCTAATGAAATCGTAAGCTACTTCTATAACGATTTTGGCGACAGAAAAACCGCCTTTTACTCCCAAGCGTAAAAAAAGTATGTTATTACTATAAAATTTAATTCTCGCACCGAATCGGTCTCGCGCC
The DNA here is from genome assembly GCA_947369205.1 of Cantharis rufa. Classification (NCBI taxonomy): domain Eukaryota; kingdom Metazoa; phylum Arthropoda; class Insecta; order Coleoptera; family Cantharidae; genus Cantharis; species Cantharis rufa. The sequence continues at coordinate 12,388,479 of OX376309.1, read as the reverse complement.
GAACCAGTCTCGCGCCGAACCAGCTGCTCCGAAACAGCCTAGACCGCTGCCGTTAAAATAATAAGAAAAATAAATATAGCATAAATAATAAAAAACTAACATATTCAATCTAAAATTAAAATTGGTGACCCTACAATGAATATTGGCATTCCGTGTTCGATGAGCAAAGTTTTGAGGATACAAAACTTATAATGACATCTTAAAGAAAATTATATTATAAATTTGATTTCGAGAAATGCAGTCCATAGCGAATTTTCCACATTCTCTACCTGGATTTTAGTCTTTAGAGAAAGTATTAAATTTTTACTTTTATTAAACTTGACATCTAATATAATATAAAAAATATCCGCATTTTCCACTAACACGTGGATCGAAGTTTCAACTCGAGAACGATGCTAACTTACTTTAACGCTCCTCTTTCTGCTTTTTACAAATATGAAATGCTATACTTACCTTAACGCTATTTGAAGCTGTAGCACTTGATGCGCTATGTATAAACATAACTTAGTTTTCTGTATGAATTATTTTTATATTTTCTGCAATTTGAAATGAAATACACGGTTTTTAGTTCATCTTGAACGTATAAATTAAATTTTGCAGTATTTTTTTGTATACATATGTATATTTTTTAATTATTGTATATCTTGAAATAAAGTGAAATTTTTAGTGCTTAGTTTTTATAAAACATTCAAACTAAAACTTAATAAAAATGAAAACCAAATATCGAAAACTAATTTTATTTCAGTATTATAACACAGTAACACTATTTTTTAATTAAATTTCTATTTTTGAAGAAAATCATAAAAATAAGCGATATTCCCATTTTGCTCCTTATTTACATTTTCTTAGATAATACAATAACAATCAATAACGAATTTAAAACTAAGTAAAAAATCTATTGAGCGGCACTGCTGGATTTCAGTTCCATTGCTAATTTATATCCTAATTCAGGTCTTCTATCTCTACCTTCGACCATTGCTTTAACTTGATTTGCATTAACAATAACTCCATTATTTTTAATTACAGAATTTTTTGTTTTCTCGATATCCAAAAGATCTACTCCCCGACTACAGTCGTCCAAGAGAATTGTTCGGTAACCTATTGCTAATGCATCTACTGCTGTCGCACCTTCAAAAAATAAATCGTATTGAGAAATCAATATATGTAATAATTTCATTAGATCTTACCAACGCAAACGTCGTATGCTAAACCACAAATATATATGTCTGTGGCATTTTTTAATCGAAGTTGTCCACAAAGAGTGGTGTCGGTTAATTTTTTGTTATCCCAAAACACAGAATAGGAATCTACGTTTGGGTTAGTTCCTTTATATACTTTAATTGCATTTTCAAGAACCTAAAAGAAACCTCACAAGCAATTATATCATTAAATAGAAAAAGTTCCAAACCTTCAAATCCTCGTGCAATTCTGACCCCCAAGTATCTTGCACACAATGTCTTGGCCAAAGCCTTTGTTTCATAGGTGGAGTTCCTGCAAAAATGACGGTATCATAAGTTTTGGCATCTTCGGCTGTAATTGGACTTGATGGATCCAATTCTCTTTGTTGTAGATTATCAATAAACGATACGTGATCACTTGGATGCCAATCTAACGAATAAAATACTGCGTCAAAATTTACAGTATCCAACAATCGATTAATAGGTTCTATAACTTCCAAACCGTTTTGCTGGGCAGAACAATTACTAATGTTTAGCGTTCCAGTTATAAAATCATTCTGAACGTCGACTATTAAAAATGCCGCAATAGGTCGAACGATCTAAAATTGTTTGATTTTTAAAATTTCTAATTATTAACCCTTCACGTGAACCATGTGTTATGCTCTGATGTGCTCACATGCACGAATGTACCTTAAAAGATCCACAGTTCACATTCAGGGTTAAAATGGAACCCCGGGCGTCCTTAATGCCACTAATTATGTAAAAAATCTAACATGTTAAATTTTAATTTTAAATCCCCCCTCTTCCAAAAAACTACCATGGACGCCCATTGGTGATACTTACAATTTTAATCCAATGATTCCAACAAAAAATAAATTCTTCTCTATCAATGTAATTATCTTTGTTTTTATCAAAAACGTCAAAAATTTCTCTTAGTTTCGCTTCATCCAAAGTGTAAATTCTTCCTTTATCGTTTCGGAATAGGGCCCGACAAATTAACCTAAATTCGTCTAAATCTAATTTACCATCACTGAAAAATATTCGTGTCAGTAATTTATTGTTATACGAAAAAATTATAATACAAACGCAAATAAGATTAATTATTCTTGTTTTAATGTACATGAAAATATAAATTGCAAATTATAAATTGTATTTTCTTTTAATCTATTTTGAGCGCTGAATTTAAATCAAAGCATGAAAACATTAAACAGCGGAAATATTAAAAAATAAACTTTTTTATTGGCGGTAAGTACTTAGAAAAATTCAGCAATTTAAACTTATTTTTTAAAATTGGATTTAAACTTTTTAGGGTGGAAAATTCCTATTACTACCTTCCTACATTTTAAATATTCCTTATATAACTGCAAGCTTAATTTATTAATTGTTCATGAAAGAATGTCATGTTTTAAATGTTATTTTTTACTTTTGATTAACTCCAAATATTTCATAATTTCTGTAGTGGAAGAAGTTCAAACAAATTTTATTTGTTGGTATAATTTTATACACATTCTACATAATATTGTTTTTCAAAAATGAAATATACATACATATACGAAACTTGAATTATCAAAGAAGCCATTGGTATATTAATTACAAATTTTAACACTTCAGTAAATTTTCAACGGGTTAATCTATAGTGACGTAGTTTTTATAATAGTAATTGCTAATGTACAAAATTTCAAAATATCTTTTTTTTTAATGATGAAATCGGTCGACTAGCAAATTGTAAAATTGGTATCATAAACAACAGTAAATAGTAGTATTGTTACTATTTTGCGCATTAAGCATTGTTGTTAATATATGTATGTATGTATATACAGGGTTTTTCCACGACCATAAAGAATTTTTGAGGTCTTACTAAAAAGCACTTTTCTAAAAGAAATTTTCAAACAAAGTTTTTGTTTAAATTTACTTTTGAGGCTATTCCGAAGGGGAAGCTCCATTAATGCCATTTTTTTAATCCGTATGTTCAAACAGCCAGAATACAGAAAAATATTATTTTTTTCTAATTATGGATTAGAGATTTTTTGAAGGCCATTTGTCTATTTACAAACTAAAATTTTACCCTTTTTTTTCTAGAATCAACGGATTTCGAGTTATGAATTATATTAAATAAAGAAAAATTTTATTTTCGTGTTTTTCTTTAAAACGAAAATTTTTTATTTAAAATTTAACGGGGTATAACTTTAGCGTAGTGAACATTTTTGAAAAACCATCCGATTTCACGGAAAATTCGAAAATTTAAAGAAGATAAGTACAAAAATAAATAAATAAATTCACAATTCTGTGTTGATTGCAAAAAAGTGCTTAGATCATGTTTTTGCAAAGCTGATATTTTCCTTTAGTTCTTTGGTTTACAGTGAAACCTTGCTTATCCGGACTTCGATCAATCGAGTCTCCGCGTTATCTGTGGTAACGGACTTATCCGAACACTCCGCATTAATCGAGGCATATGCTCAGATAATACAGAAAAATTTGGATAAACCAGATCAGAGAGCTAAAAATTAGTAGTAAGTCTTCAACAATCAATGAAAGAACATACGTATATATGTCGCTTTGCTTTGTATTATATACTTTAGTGATCAAATCTCATTTTACGTAAAATACGATGAAAATTTTCGAATTTTTTATATTTTCTGAGATATCCCAAAGTCGGATAATTATATCCCCACATTACCTCAGATAAACTAAGTTTTACTGTAATAGCTTACATATTAAACTAAAATTATAATAAAATACATTTTGTCTAAGTCAAAATTTAATTTTGTAAAATACGTTATTTCTACTTAAGTTTATTCTTTTTTATTATTTTTATAAGTGTAATACTTTTTAATTCAAAAGATAGCTTAATTGCACTTATCCCCCTCCCCTTCTCTCCCGTAAATTTGTTTTCGTCATTATATCACTTGGCCAAATATTGACATTTTTCGCAATTAACTAAGAATTTCTTTTGGTAAATTTTTAAAACGCCACCTTCATTTTCAACATACAGAGCTGTTTAGAGGGTATAAATTCAGCAAACCTGAATATCTCAAAAATTACCTATACTCTTGTTTAGAGTTTCCAGTGGAAATCATTAAAATTCATTGGAAATCTTTGGAATTTTTTGGAAATTTTTTTAATTTTTCAAATTACTGGATCTTCTAGGAAATTACTAACATTTCTTATAAATCACTGATATTGCAATTTAATCGTTGCAATTCTTTATATTGGATCTTGTTTGAAATTTATTGGTATGTCTTGGACATCCTTGGAATTCCTTAAGAATCTTTGAAATTTTTGGGAAACTTTAAGAATTCTTAAATCACTGAAATTTTATAAAAATTTCTGAAATTCGTTAGAAATTCTGGATTTTGGATTCTGGATTGGAAGTGGAGAGCAGGTCAAAGCTTGCATACACTCAGACCACATATTGGGGCCATTATGCTACCTCCGGTTATTTAGCGACCCACCTTCCTTTCTATCCATCTAGCCATCTCAAACTTAAGACAAACTCGAGTATTTTAGAGAACGGTGTCACTAGTACTGACAGTGTCAGGGCAGAAGTTCCCTAGCATGGATCCTCTTTTTGACGCTAACATCGAGCAATTGCAGAGCACAAGCTCCATCGTTTCGTCTGCTCCGTTACATCCGCGACAGATTGGACTGCCAATCAGTGTATATGTTACGGTCAATGAACTAAATCGGGCGTTGATGTCAATGACCGGACAATGACTGTAATGCCCATTTATGTTGGCCATTAACGTCATTGACCGGCCATTGACGTGATTGCCCGTTAGCGGTGGACAAGGATGTAAATATTTTCATCTGATTGTATTATTTACGTCTTTGGTCTATGGACCAAAACGGATTGGACAATGATGATTTATAGAATAAATACTATAGGGAACAGCAAATTGGCGATTTGAATTAGACAGTCAACTGGCAAGTGACATTTAGGTGTCATTTAGGTTTAATAAAAATTAACAAAAATTTAAAAAATAATTATAAATTAAAAAATAATCAAGTTAAATTTTTTAAATTAATCATTTTTATTCTGGCATGGGAGTGATTCGTGGCATTTCGAATTTCAAATTTGTTTATTGACGCGACACGCATGCGTGTTACATCGTGTAACATGCGTGTTACGCATGTTACACGACGCATACGTGACGCGTGACGCATGCGTGTCGCGTCAATAAACAAATTTATGTAAATGTGCACATTTAGAAAAGAGTAGTTTCATCATCGCCCACTCTGTAGTGGGCAATGACGTCATTGCCCGGACAATGATGTAAAAACCACATATGAAATTTTAAATGTCAACATCGCTCAAAATGCACAGTTAATGACGTTAACGTCAATGTCTACTTAAGCAGGGCATTAACGTCATTGTCCGGCCATTGACGTCAATAGCCAAGTTGTCATCATTGACCGTAACATATATATATATATCTTTATTTAGCATGCAGTGTCCAAGAAGAAACCCAACAATAATATGCAGATTGTCCCGAGACAACTGCAAATAATATTTTACATGGTTTTCAGAGGGAGAACATATTGTCGCCCGCGTCTGTCCAATCCAATCACATTTGCCCATCTTTTCGTATTCAATTTTCGTGTTTCCTTCTTTACGGTGACATGAGTAATGAAAGGCTCTGTTCCGAGTACCAAGCCCAGCTTTGCCAGCTCGTCAACCCTCTCGTTGCCCTTTGTGTCCTTTTACCCAAATAAGAGTTAGAGCATTATATGTTGATATCACATTTAGTGCCCGGATACATTGCAGCACCAGGCCCAAAATAGTCTTATAGCAACCAAGTGCCATTAAGAGCAGCTCTGCTGTTTGTGAATATTTGAAGTGTTGCCCCGGATATCCTTTTCCTGGACTATCTCCGCAGTGTAGTATACCCATGAGTTCCGTTTGGAAGACAGAGGCATATCTACCCAGCGTTAAACTTACATCCAGCTGTAGTTTAAGAGAGAAAATTCTTGCGCCCAAGCCAGTATTTCTTTTGGAACTATCCGTATACAGAAGTACTATGTCTGATTCAACAGTTCCAGCAAGATTTTAAACTTCCTGTCAAACACATATTTGGGAGAGATTCTATCGGCATCTAGACCCAGAAAAGGCATCCTTTTTGAACAGTCCTCAAGGATCCGCGTATGTTCACCGACTCCTTGTCTTGGGTCCAAAGGTCCCATCCCCGCATCCTCCATATAGTGATAGAGCGAAGAAAGGCATAAGAGAGTTTTCTAGGCTACAGTGGGTGTCGTTCGCGTGACTCTCATTACTACCAAGCAGACTGATCTCTACAGCCGATATAGAGAGGATTATGTTATCAGTTTAGTTCTGGGCCACCGAACGAGTGCACCGTAGCATAACCTAGGTCTTATTATAGCCGTGTAGAGCCATTGCCCTTCGATATTGCCTGAAAGCCATGCTTGCCTTGGTAATTTTGGAATTGATATGATTGCACCACGTCAGCATCCTATTCAGTATAATTCTCAGATACTTGATTTCGGATTATTAAAATCATTAAAATTCTTTAGTTTCCTAGTAAATAAGTGTTTCTTGGAAATCCCTGGAATTATTTGAAAATATTTTGAATTCCTTAAAATCTTTGGAAAATAGAAAATCATTGGTATTTTATAGAATTGCACTTGTTTAGAAATCCTTGGAGACCTCTAGAATTCTTTGGAAATTCCTCGAATCCTTGCAAAATCTTAAGAATTATTCAGAATTCTTAGAAAATACTTGAAATTCCATGAAAATGTTTGGAACTTCCTGCAATTCCATAAAAATTCTAAAAACTCCGAACTCTATTATACAAAATATTGGGTAAATGCTTGAGTTTGCGATCATAAAAAACAAATAAAATTGTCCGACGTTTCGAGTTCTTTATTGTTCCATTTTCAAGGCTATAAAAGCAATATAAATAAAATTAAAATTACAATTTAAATAACAATACAAATTAAAGAGAAGTGCAAAAGAAAAAACTACAAAAACTAAACTAAAACAATAAAAATAAAATTAAAAATACAAATTAAAATGACAATACAATTTTATTTGTTTTTTATGACCGCAAACTCAACCATCCACAAAATATTTTAATTATGGAAGGACAACTATCATTACACTATTTTAATTCTATGTACAAAATTTTTACAATTTACATTTTTTTCTTGTTGTACAAAAGACAGATGACCTCGAAGATTTACCATTGTCTGGCGAGGGAGGAAGATTATAATAAAGTTCTTGCTCCATCGGACTCGAACCAGGGATCCGTATGCACTTTATATTGTAATAATTATTTACAATCCTTAAGTTAGCTTTTTAAATAATATTATTTTTGAGTGCTATTATAAGCAACTGTTTCTGAGAAAATAACATTTAAAAGTTTGAAGCAAGTTTCATGAAATAAAATCTAAATGTCTTCTAACTGAGATTATAACCCGTCCGCAAGTGGATTGAAAGGTCCAGGTTCACTTCCCCGGGGTAAATTTTTCTTCTTGCAGTATGTCATGTTATAAGAGTATTTCAGAAAACATTTCTGAAAGCACCCGATACATTTTCATTTATTTATTAAACTACGTGTACTCATTCAACCACGTCAAGCTAAATTTAGATACAAATTATTGCTAACACAATATCTGAAGAAGCTCCGTGAACCCGAAAGTCGAACACGGAATTTCATTTGAAATTTAGCCACCGGCTATACGAAGCTGTGATCCACGTTATTTAATTAATAAATAATTAATAAACCTTCAGTTTAGTCTTAGTTTATTTTTCAAACTTTCGGATGCATTAGCAGAAGTATTTTAATGAGAAGTGGGCAATTCGTCTATTCAATAAAGTAACTCTTGAAAACCCACAACAAAATATATTATTATTCCTCCACTTTGCTTTATGTTTTTTTTTTTAGAATATAATACACATATAAAACAAAAATTGGGAAAAAAATGTTAGCATCAACATTGTGTTATTAGCACTAAGTTAATACTAGAAACATAAAAGTAATTTAATTTAAATTAGTAACATTAAATGTTAACAATTAGTTATAAATTATTATTTAAAAAATATTTTAATGTTTTTAAATAAACTTGATGATTAAAGAAATTTTAGTAGTTTCTGTATATTATAGTACAAATTATATTACATGTAATTGTAACGCGTAAATGCAGACTTAAAGGGGTTACATCAAATTTTAATAAAAATACCCGCCACCAGAGCACCAGCTTAATTATTTATTTGTCAGATTTTTGATTTTATAATAATATTTTAAATATATTTCTATTTTTAATGGATAGCAGTACGGACTTGGTACCAAAAGAATGTCAAGGCAAAAATATCATTAATTGTGATTTATTGACGTTGTACAGTACACATTTCATTATAGATTCTCATATTGAAATTGATATTTATTGATACGAATTATATTAAAAATATTTTCGTTTTTAGATTTTGTTCTGTTATAAATTGTTTTATGTGATAAAAATTCCCAAATTTCTTTGATGAACTTTCTATTGTTAAAATAAGTCTGCTATGAATACATCATTACAAATAGGAAAAATTCATTATGTTCTAAAACGAGTTTTGTTAAAAAGTTTTTTCTATTTGAAACTTATTTATGTTTTCCATGTTCATTATCGATTTTGGTGGACTAGTTGTAAAGTTTAGCCTCATTGTGAAAATAGAATTTTGCAAAACATTCACCTATTGTGTGGGAATATTGTTTATTTTATTATTGGATACCATATACGTTGTAGCGTACCAACGCACGCTAATCTAAAATTTTCGATAAGGTGAATAACCAAAACGTAGACCAAATTAAAATTCTAAATAACTTGCATTCGCTTTAAATAAACAAGGTGGAACTCGCTTTTGCGACAGTTCTTAGGCTTCTATACATCTACTTTTTCGGTAGGTTAAATTATTTGGGCTTTATTTTATTCCAATTTTTAATGCCTTAATCTTTTAATTAGGTAGATTTTTTTACTATATAAGGAAAACGCTAACATTTTAATATTTTTTTTTTATTTCGACCTTTATAGGTAAATATTTGCAATTTACAAACCACAAATAAAACACAATTCATAATGAAATATTAAAATACCCGAAACACGTACCGAATACCGTATTAGAAACACGTAAAATACCTACTCTAAAAATACAAAATAAGAATATCGGATTAAAAAATATATATGTAAATAATCTGAATAATTAATACCAATCTAAAAATATTCTATATGAAGTAAAATTGTTTTAAGAACGTGCGTTCTGATTGGTTTTGAATTATGCGGACAGACGGACAGACGGACAGACGGACACGGAGCTAGATCATAAGGCTTCTTCCTATACGTTGTATAGAAGCCTAAAAGGAGACTGTAAATCTCTGGTTGGAATATTTCTATTGGGTACTTCTGTATGACATTTTCGGTGACATGAATTCATATTAAGTGAAAGTGACCACAAAGTGGAGACCACTTCTGCACACGAAAGTACCTTTCTTCAAATAGTACATCTTCGAGAATTAGAAAAAAAAATTTTGCCGAAAATTGTGGTTGTTGTAATACATATTGTAATATCAGTGGAACTTACCACCGTCCGAGAATATGACTAATATGCTCTTAGGTAAAAATATTCACATTGAGAATTTTAGGTAGTAGCAAGTGTAAATTCAAATTAAAAATTCAAATTTAGTAAATTCAAATAATCGTCTTTGTCAAACCTGTCAAATAACAAATATGTTAATCCTTAATAATATTTAGCGGAATATGCTTATGACGATGAGTTCAAATCCCCAAATTTGAGTATTACAACAATATGTCTGTCAAACTTTTAAATTGATTTTCCATTGTAGGAAAATAGCATTTACTCAAGTAAAAAAAACTTTGATGCCATAACACAAATGAAATCTCCAATAAACTTATTTATTTAAATTTTATAAAAAAGATTACAGGACGGAGACTTGGTAATATTTTCTCACATCAGAAATTAACGATTCGTTTAAGATTGTAATTCGAGAGGCATTATTTACTTGTAACTTAATTAGTCAACGCTTACATGAGTTGGATTTGCAAATAGAAACAATAAGCTTAATCTTGAATCCATCCTAGATGCTAATACGTCTAACCTCTAGGATGAGGTCATTACGCTCAGAACCTGAGGTAAAATAGATAAAATTTACATTAATAAAATAAAAAATTCAGGACTTATAATGTGTTAATTATTCTGCAAACTGACTGGGTATAACTCAATTCTTTTTATGCAGCACATTTTATCTTAAATCAACAACAGTCTTCGTTGCAAGTTCCTCTCTTAATCTTGGCCGATTCATTTAAGATTAGAGAATTATTAACTATGTATAGTTAAACTATACTAACTGCATTCGTCAACGTTTACACAAATTGGAATTACAAATAGAAACCAAAAGGACAATTTTGTATCAATCTTAGATTCTAATAACTTGAAGCTCTAAGCTAACTTGTGAGTATAAAGCCCGGAAGCTTGTGCTAAATAGATATAATTGATATAGTGGCTAAAATTAGTGGCCAGCATTCAATTAAAATTATAGTAACACGAAAATGAAAGACTACTCGAAGGATAATCTAAATTTAACGCATATATCATTTTCATTGTATGCTGTGTATAATTTTTTTGTGATTGATGTTGCACAAACTTCCTATCTTCATTTATGCAAAAAAAACGGTAATATTTACCACCAAAATTCGTGTGCGCTGTGCATATTAGTAAGTTAAAGTCGTAAATTAGAGAGCATTTCTAAAAAATTTTTATTAGCGAGAAAAACATTTAAAATTAAAAACTCAAACTTTCTCTTAATTATGTATATGTGCAAATTAATGAATTTGTGTTGCCCTTGATTAATACCTCTTTGTTTATGGCAAGGAGTTCAGTAGTCATTTTTTCTTTTACAAATTCAGAAACTGCACACTGCTAATTAAATTACAAAATCCTAAAAAAACCTACTTAATTTTCATAACAAAATTTTAATAAAAAACTACACTTATTTACAGGTAGATTTGTTAAGATTTAGCCTTATAACCAGAAGTTCAAGAAAAGTCAAAAGTAAAATTATCTATTAAATTGGATAACTAAAATTATTGTCTCATACAATTGTTTTAGTGACGCTACTTTTGTAATTTTTACACTGAGAGAAAAAACGAAATCAACAACAAAATATTGTTTGATTTAACAAATGAATTCGTTGATTAAACAAACGTTTTATTTTGTATTACGATATATTTAGTCATAGAGCAAAAAAATTCTTTGTTGATGCTGTTTCTAATAAAAAATTAGTTACTATTATAAATGGCTTGACAAGTGCTATTTAGACTCTGCTCCATCGAGACAAATGGTAGAGAAGTGGTACAAACACCGATGATGCTGAACTCTCGGGTTACCCAAATTTGGAAGTTGTTCCAAAAACATAAAAAAGTGCACAAAATCTATAAAGTCGAAATAAAAATATCAGAAGGCAGTGTATTCACCAAATTTCCATGAACATTTCTTTATGAGAAAGCTATGTTCGAAGTACATAGTTTGCGTTTGCTCACTGTTGACTAAAAACGATAACGTGTTGATGATTCAAAGCGCTATTTGCAAAATTAAGAAGATGTTTTCATACGATATGCGATAATGAATGAAAGATGGATCCATCACTACACTCCAAAGTCAAATCGGCAGTCAACTGAGTGGATAACAACCGAGGAAACCATCCAAAGCGACCAAACACACAAAAGTCGGCGTAAAAAGTGTAGTTTTAAACAAATTTAATAAACTATTATAATATAAACTACATATTTTAGAACTACATAGCCGAAATCGGTTACTGTCAGAGAACTGCCCGCACTCGTTGGGCTTTGATTTTTTTCTATTAGAAAGAGGACAATTTTCTGAGCATTTTGAGACCGCACTTCAATGCGGATTATCCAGTAGTTTTCGAGAAAACGGCATTTGAAAATCAAAATTTTACATGCATTTTACATAGGGAATTGATTCGCTCCCGAGTTCTATTGACGGTGCATGCGTTCTGATATAGTCTTAGTGTTGGCAGTCAGACGCGATTGTGAGCCGGTCGGGTACACATCGAGCGTTGCTAACGAGTTTCACCCCTTAGGAGTTTCACCCCTTTCGAGTTGCACCTTTGGCGAATTTGAGCTACCCAGAGGGATGTTTTTAGCGAGTCAGGACCGGAGCGGAGGGTAGCGGAGCGTCCGTTTTGACGAACGCAACCAAGGCAATCGAGATTCTAACCTAAAAACGAGTTCTGCGTTTATTTTTTAAATTATTGCATAATGTCGCGTAATACACCCGATGTACACCCGGCTATGTCACAATCGCGTCTGCCTGCCAACACTAAGACTATATCAGAATGCACGCACCGTCAATAGAACTTTTATGTTAATGAATTTCCTTATCTAAAATGCATGTAAAATTTTGATTTTCAAAAGCGATTTTCTCGAAAACTAATGGATAATCCGCAAAATTTCTTTTTTTATTATTCACAGAAAATTGTCCTCTTTCCTATAGTGTAGGTGTCGAGGCCCAATTCGTGCGGGCAGTTCTCTGGCAGATCCCCTGAAATCCTTAAACATTGAAAGAATAAATCGAAAATTCACGTTTTGTGCCACTTATGAAATGCAATTTTGTGAAACCACATGGTCTGCGCCAAGATTTGAAAAAAAATCATTTGGGCGGAAAACGCGTAGTCTAAACGATTTTTACACGAATGGAAAAAGGGTAAAATTATCCATAAATCTAGTTATTTTCAACTAAATCAGAAAAAATTTGGAAGATCTAGAACCGTTTTCATCAAGAATTTTAGACAAAATTAGACCAGCAGAAATGTAGAAGCCAGGCTGGAGTCGGATCCAAAATATTCCAGATGGCGAAATTATTATAAAAAGATAAAGGTTTTTAAATAGAAAACGATAGTAAAATTTTCAAGAAAAAATATTCGGCACAAGAGTCACACCAAAAAAACACTAGCAAAATTTGCATTTGGAAAGTTTTTTAGACTATTTTAGAAGTTTGCTGAATTATCATTGGCGGATGGAATTGCAAACAAATATTGAAACTGTAATATTTCATTGTAAACTTGTAGATCATTGTAATCATGTAATGTTGTAATGGACCTGGGACCCAGTGCACATATATATGCCCAAAAAGAATTTGCAGAGCGCATCACAATCTCCGACCGAAAAGCGAATGAATTGAACACCAAATCAAATTATTAGAAACTGCCAAAGGAATAGAAGGTTTGTTATATGATCCTGCAATGGTCCTAGAATTATAACTAGAAAACAAATTTTTTACTGTGTAATAAGTGTTTTTCAAACCCTGAACGCGTTTTTCTTTCAAAACTATGTTTTTAAAGTCGGTGAGCAAAATTTCTCGTAACCGACTGAACTGTTCAGTCTCAAATTAGTACACAAACTTAATAAATATATTTTTTAGTAATTAATCAAAGGTTTTTCTCGCCGATAAATAATTTCCATTTTATAAACAATTTAAGGCCAAAATTTTTATCAAAAATAGAAATTTTTTTGAGAAGTCTACAATTTGTTAAAAATTAATATTTTGGTTATTCCTTTGATTAAATAACAGATAATACTTTATTACTGAAATTTCAGATTATCCTGTCCCGAGATATCGTGCTCACCGCAAGACGCCTTTTTTTAGAGGAGCTCTCGGAGATTGGTTATAGCAGTTTCAAAAATTATTATTTTTCAAAATAAAAAATATCATAATAAAGTTAAAAGTTACCACAATACGCATACAAATTTTTACATAAATAAATTAAAATGTAGTAATTTTAAAAATAACCTAGTAGTTACCAAATTGGTGAAATTTAATTAATTTTATTTTAATTAATTATTATATTTTAAAAGTAAATAAATTAATTCAGTGGTCCTGCAAAAAAATGATAAATGAAAGTCTAAGGACCGATTTCATACAGAAACCAATAAAATAAAAACTAAAAAATAAAAACCTTTTAAATTTTAATTTAAATTTTAATACCAGATTATCTGTTGTTAATCTGTAAAAAAATACAATTTTATAAGAAGGCCCAAAAATTATTTGAATTAGAAATAATAGAAACTATTTATAAAATTATTTGAAATTTTTAAGTTCCTCTACTGCCTATACCACATTATAATTTACAGGATATACAGGAGAAATAGGGTAGTTTTCCGATAGCCTACAAATCAACACTGGGCTTTAGATCATAATAGTTTCCCGTTGTCATAGACCGTTGTAAGCTTTACGGTTTACGCCTAAAGTACACTTAATTTCTTTTTACGAGGTTTTTAAAAGATTTCCATAAGATTTCTTTTCGAAAAAGTTGAAAAAGCAAAAACCTAGAATTTCCTAAGATTTCTTGGAATTTCTTTTAATTTCGGGGTTCTCAAGAGTAACCAAGAGTTCCCAAAAACAGCTGTAAAAACAAAATTTGGCAGTGTTTAACATTTCTTCTTTTAATTTAATTCATAACTCAAAATTCGTTGATTCTAGACGATAAAAAGGCTAATGTGTAGATAAACAAATTTTCTTTAAAAATCACTAATTTATCAACACCAAAAAATTAATAGTTTCGATAGTATGGCTGTTACTATGAAGAGTTACTACTTGATTAAAATTTTATTTAAAAATTATTTTAAAAGGTGTCTTTTATGTGCTAAATTTAATGAAACCAAAAAATTATAATAATAAATAAATTTGCACAAGTTTCAATGATCCTGTTTCCTTATTATCCTAATTATGTAACTTTTAAGCAAAATTGGAATATAAAACCGACGGAACTTCTGTAAAAGACCCTGTATTATGAAACGTTGCCGTTGTATTTATAGAAACAATTTGCATGATAGTATAAACTTGTAACGTGACTACAACAAAAAGTTATTCTACCGTTTAGAAAATATTAATTGATGCAATAACGCTGCAAATATGCTTTTAACACGGATGCTAATATCAGGTTATTATTTTGCGTCAATATATATGTATATATATATTTAACAACAAACATCAAAAGAAAATCGTATCTAAAATTTATCAACAACTAGCGTAATGAGAAATAAATCAACTACCACAGGTAGGTCCTTGTATAATTTATTAAAATTATTGTAAGCTACAAATTAGAGAACAACAAAATATTAATGAAATTCAGCAAAACTTGATTTATAATTAATATAAATGTTGGAATACGAGTGACAGATGACAAAATGCGTAAATATTTTCTTCGCGAACCGTAAATTACAAATTGTTCCTGATTAAATGATTGGTTAGTAGGTCTTGCGGTTGATTTTAATTAAATGAATTAAAATAATATAAATAAAATATATACGAATAAAACATTCTTCCTCTTAAATATACAGAATTTAAATAATATAAAAAATAAGGTTTGCAATTTCTACACCTTTTAATTGGTCTAAATATTTTACAAATAATTGCAATATCCCACTCCCTAAATTGAAATCTAATACTATCGATTTTGCTTTAATGAAAAACTGACAAGTTTTAATTTAATTTATTTTATAATTCCTTTGAAAGATGATTTTTATAATTCGATCTCTTGTGTTTTCTTGAAAAAATACGATTGATATATTTAAGAAATACGATAAATATTTTTATTAGAAAATCAAATTTCAAAAGTTGGAGATATTTATTTTGATATAAAAATTTATAGAAATTAAATATCTGAAAAGAAACATCTGGCATATAAAAAAATCAAAACAGATTTTTAGATTTGGAACCACTCGAAAATCGGTGCAGGAACAAAATAAAAGCCATTTTAGTTTCTTAGATTGAGAGTATCTAATCTTCTAGTTGCCCGATTTTAATTTAATAATTGCTTTATTCGAAAGTGCTTGATAACAGGAAAGTTTTTGTTAATAAAACTCTTTTCCTAAATTTAAGGGTTTCTTATAATAAGCAAAAGTTTAAAATTACTTTTATCACAAATTACGAGTATGTAATAAAATATTACTTCATGGGATTTTGAATAATGAAGGGAATGAAAAGCTGGATTTCGTTTGTTGTTTTTTTTTCACATATCTCGTGAATTAATAGAAATTTCCAAAAAGTCAAAAGAACATATTTTGTGTAATATATATTAATTTATTAAACTTATCTCGCCATATAATAAATTACCCTGTTATTTATATTATTTGCAACATTTTCTTATTTTGCATTTTGGTGAATTTTCAATGCCAGCGTCTATCGCTTAAATTGGTGTTTTTAGAAGTACAATTAATATACAGGGTGTCCCCGGACACATTTTACATAACTTAAGTGGTATGATAGATGACACTTTTCTAAGGAACATTTTTAACAAAAATTTTTTTCTAAATTCAAGCCCTCGAGAATTAGGCCTCTTTAAAGAATTTTTCTTTCACCTTCACGTGGCCATAGCTCAGAAAATATAGATTTTTCGGTAAAAATGGATTAGTGCTTTTTGAAAGAGCGTAAAATAATGTACAAACTAGATTTAAACCTTTTATTTTCTAAAATCAACGTCTTCCGAGTTATAAATTAAAATAAGTTAAATTAAAATAAAATAATTTAATTTTTTGTTTTGTAGATGCCTTGTTTATTATTTTCTGATTATCTGTGAAAGAGATTGCTCTTTCGAAAATTTTTACTAGACAGAAATTGTAGTCCGTTAAATTTCCTATCTGAAATGGGGCGTCAGAATTTTTGTAAAATGTTTCGCTTAAAAGATACAGGATTTCGAAAATAATCAAAATAAAGATATGCTCCAATTTTTCAACATTTTTTACTTACTTCAATTCATAACTCGAAAGCCGTCAATTTTAGACAAAAAATGTTTGAATATAGTTTGTTACTTCACACTCTTTAAAAAAGTGCTTTAAAGACGCCTAACTTTCAAGAGCTTGAACTTAGAAATTAATTTTTGCTAAAAATGTTTCTTAGAAAAGAGTTCTCTATCACCACCTAATGTATGGAAAGTGTTTCCGGGGACACCCTGTATATTACAGGATAAGTAATTTTGAGTTTTTAAAAACTTATTTAGTAGTCGCAATGGGGAAAAACTTTAACATTTCCAAAGAAAAAAAATATGTGGTTCAATTATTAACCCACAGCTCGCTGAAACAATGTGAAATAGCAAGATTGGTCAGAATATTTAGTTTCCGTATCAGTTATTAAGAAATTCGATGGGATATGAATAAGGTAAATGTCCCAGTATTCGTCACGTTAAGACGATATTCGCAATATGAAACTCGGTATAAAATTCATATATTAATTTTTTGGTGTAAAAATCTTTCTAATGATAAGTACGTTAAGTTATCTTTTATGTGTATTAGACAAATACACTCCATTTTTGAATATACGTCTTAATTTATCCAAAAAGATCCACAAGGTTGGATGAAATATACCACTACCAAAACCTAGTTGTATTTTTCGATGACAAACACAAGTTCGAAAAAAGTCATAAGCGTCAGTACTAAGGTTTTTTGTACATTAATAACACCTGTATTCATAAAAATTTTAGAAAGTTAAAATAGCTTTAAAATGCCTTTAAAATGCAGGCGTCATAAAGCACCAATCACAAACGTTCATTTATCTACATTGTAAGGTTTTCATTGGTTATTTAACTTTAATGAGCGTTTTAGTTAAAATAGGTTTAAAACACTCTTTAAGTACTTTTATGAATACAGGGGTAAGATTTTAGATTTTGAAGAATAAATTGAATAAACTTAAAGTATACCTCCCGTCGCCGAATCAACGTAGTCGAATTTTCTATCGTCGAATGAGAATCGCCAAAATGCCGGTGCCGAATTGGAATCGCCGAAACTGGTATAGGCGAATATCGGGTCGCCGAATTGACTGTCGCCGTATCAGACTCGCCGAAATGACGGTGCCGAACTGGAATCGCCGAAATGACGGTGTCCGAAGTACAATAGTAAGAATTCTCAGAATAAATATTGTATAAGTAAGAATAAGCCTTATGTTTTAGTCCCGTAACCGTCCGTCCGCATGTTTCAAATTTAAGAACGAATCAGAATTTTAAAAATGACACTTACTTATGATTTTTATACTAATTTCACTCCAATAGTATAAAAACATAAATGCATTATATGCATTTAATATTCTCATATTACCAAGCTACAAAATAATTATCCGATAATACGATATTTTAATTCGGGCTTTATTTGGAATTTTGTTTTGGTTTACATTTATGGCTGATATAGACGAACCTTGTCCGGACAATTGGCCCTGAGGTAGCGGGCCCTACGACTGCTGGTCCTCGAGACAACTGGCCCCGACGACAATTAATCTTTGCGACTATTGACCTCACGGCTAAGGTCTTAAAAGGCAAGTTTAAGTGAGTAAGTTTTTAAAATGCCCTTTCTGCAAGGTCGCCGGGGCAAGTTATCCTAGTGCCAGCTCAGAAGGTTAATTGTCGACAAGCCAATAGTCCCAAAGACCATTTGTCGTCAGGGCCAGTTGTCGAGAGCCAACAGTTTTTGGAAGACCAACTGTCTTGGGACCAACTGTCTCCGTTATGTGAGTTGTTTAACTCATCCTACGGAGGTTAAGCTAAGGTCTTAATAGAATCTTAATCGGTTGTCTTCAGAGAAGGCGGTGTTATTGGCTATCCATTGGGCGGTTATTCCAAAGATTCATATTGCTTTTGTAATACAGTAGCATCCATAAGTAAATTGCCACTCAGTTTCTAGCAAAAATTAACAGGAATAAAAATCCTTTATAGTAAGTTATTTGAACTTTTCTGAAAATAGGTAACCTAGTGCAGATTAATACATATTAGATTTTGAATTGGGACTAATGGGGAGCATATATAAAGGAATTATATTTTCTTCAAAGTCCAAAGGCAAATTACCAGTTTATCATAACGTCCATATCCAGTTCTCAAACTGTAAATTGTAAATTAAAATAGATTTTTAACACATTGAAGTATCATGCCAAAAAGTAAAGAGTATTCGGAAGATTTGAAAAACAAAGTTATAAACTGGTTGAATGATAAAAATATAATGAAGAAAGCAGAGAGACAGTTTGAGATACCACATCAAACAATAAGCCTCTGGTATCGTAAAATAACGGAACATTGAACAGCGGACTCACGTTTAAGACAAAACGACCACGAAAAAAAAGAAGATAAAATGATCGTCCGTGAAGTAAAGAGAAATCCTCGTTTAACAGCAATGAATTCTTAATGGAAGCTCTGCTGTCATGAATATCAATCCGAAATGTTGCTGATTTTGATGCAGTAATTGGTAATAATTTTTGATTTAATTACTGTTGTATCTTAAATTTGTTTTTAATAAAGCAAAACCGTAACATTTTCCAAAAGTATAAAAAAGAAATTGTTTGTGAGGGTCAGTTTAACTATACATTTTTGAGACTTGACTTGAATTGAATTATAGATGTTATACCGATCAGCTAGAAACACTCAATTTGATTGGTTTTATTTGTGCACTGCAAGGTTTTCTTTTGAAATACACAGAGCATTTATATTTGTAGCTGTGATTCTTTTTCAGGAAATCTTTACTTTAATTCTGTATTCGGGATCAGTTGAGGAACCTGTGTGCAAACTTGTTAAGGAAGACCCTGTTTTTGTAATAAAAAACAAAAAATAAAAAAAACCTATAATTTTATGATAAACAAAGAACAAAATTACATTAAGAGCCGATTTTACAATAGACCCCAATCGGCTGCCTGCTAATGTCAAACAAAATTTTACTTTAAATTGGAATAAGACAATATACTATTATATTATAATATATTAAAAATTAAATACTACACATTATATTTGCAATGGTATTAAATTTTTTTGAAAAAATTGGGGAAGGTCGCAACAGAATCAGGGGCTCTTTTAACCAGGGGCCCTTGTACGTCGCACCCACCGTACCCCGGTAGTTCTTCCCCTGGCAGGCAGTATTTTATAATGAAATTGTACTTCAAGCGAAGTTTTATTAATATATTAATATAAATAATTCAGGTACTTCTTCGCAAAATATATATTTTTTTCAAATATTTATTAATTTCTTAAAATATTTTTTAATAATAAAATAAAAAATATTTATGTAACTACTTACTAGTCCATTTTATCAACTTTGATCAGACCAAAAATAAATGTTTAAAAAAAAAAGAATGTACATATATCAAAATGTCGGAATTCCTCCCTGTTATTTCCGTCATAATTTCATAAAATTCACTACAGCTATCATAGATATATGTATTGAAGTGATTTTTCATAATTTTCAAATATTTATTTAAAAATTGTATAACAAACCATAATTCAAATTATTTAAATTAATTTACAATAAAATTTTTAATATTTAAAATGGAAACACAATCTAAAGATAATTCGTTCACGTGCGAACAGTATCTAACTTATTTGCGCTTTCTTCTTAATTTTAATATTTTATGTTATAAATTTTATGAATCAATCAATAATTAATTATAGTTCTCCAAATCTAACTAAACTCTATCTCTTCAATCTCCAATTTTATTCTTATCACTAATTATCCAATTTTATTTATTTAGTAATTATCATCCAAATTTTGTTAAACCATTTCAAAATCAAATAATCAAAATTACTCACTCATTAATCAACTTTATTCTTAAAAATACTAATTTTTAAAACATAATTTTAATCAGGAGATACAAATTTTTACTGTCCTCCTCGCGGCCATTTTGGCAAAAAGCCAACGTTATAATCCTATTTTTCGTGCCAACTTATAATTTTGTCGGCGCGCACACACACAATTTAAAATATTTACTATTTTACAAATTATTTACAAAATTAAAATTCAATTCCCAAAAATAAGAATAATCAAAATATTCAAAAAAGCAAAAATCGGACATACTCAAAACAATAAAAATAATCAAAATTTATAACTTCAAATTCAAAATTCAAAAAAATTAGATTTTGAAACACGACAGTATGTGTCCTCGTTAAATTATTAAAGAAGTTTTAACTAATGAGGATAAAACTTGTGCATAAAACTTGTGTAAGCAGTCTTTGAATGGAGTTTCTGATTAATTGAATTACAAGATTTAGTTAGGTGGATTTATTGCTATTTGTCTAAAATAGTTGTTTGTTTTTCTTCATTTATAGTTTGTTCTTTTCATTGGCATTTTCTGTTGGCCACAAATACACAGTTGTACAAAAATTTTTCCAAGTCCAAAGTTTTAAGCAGTAATGTTTAAATTACTCCACTAGCGGACCAACGGAAAAATTCGATGGCAATCGAAAGAATTTTACTTCTTTTTTTTACATTAACCCCCCTCTGCGCCACCCGATTATTAATCCTGAATCTGCCGCTGATTCTCTCTATTATTTCTACTGTAAAAAATCATCCTTTATGCTTGTAATTCTGGGGTGATTTTATTGCAAGTTTGCACCATCAGCATCCACTTTTTCCCTATTACAGAATTAAGATTTCTTTTAATAAAAATAAAAGCTTTTATTTAGAAAACCAAGTTCTGTTTCAACACTTCATTAATCACTTGTTCTCTTTTTGGATGCAAGATCCATTAAATAAAGTACCGGTTTTATTGAAAGATGTTCAAACTTAGGCACAGCGCCCTAACAATCCATATTTTCAAAATTGAAAATTTGAAATAATTGAAATAATTATAAATTGCTAAATTATTAGGTTCGATTTAGTTAAAAAAAAAATTTGTATATAACATGTGCATTCCGCTGAGTTTTGAGTAAGGGATTATATTTGTACACATCTTGAGATTATTTCAGAAGTGGAATTGCTAAATTGAAGTTATTTTTCCTAAAACTGCGATTGATTTGTTGTCTACTAATTTATTGTTTTGTTTAAAAATTTACTAATATTTTCCATTTATGCACCATAAATAAACTTTTTAATTTGAGTTTTTTAATATCTGAAGTATACTTTACGGTGAATTAAAAATATATCGATTAATTTGGAAAACTTCCATGTCATCTTTTAAGGCTTGGTAAAATATCTAAAGAGAAATTAATATAAATTTTAAAGTAGGGTAAGCAAGTTTTGTTACCTAGCTACTAATGGAAATCACAGAATTTCAATTTAACATCAAATATAAAATACATATTGACGTCTTAAAATTTCTACTTTAAAAAATTTTCCGTGTGCTTATTTTTATTTATCAAATAAAACTTTGCGCTACGTATTTTAAAATTAAATAATGTGAATAATCCTATAATGCGTGTTAGTTTGTCAGAAACCGGGGAATTCCCTAAAGGAGTAATATTTATTTTGCAATAACGCATTAATCAAAAGCTACATAAACAATCGAAAATAATTTGTGTATTTTCTAAAAATATGTGCATAGATTATTCTTAATTGCATTTTGTTTAGCAAAATTTATATTTACGTACCTGTTTTTGTCAAAAGCGGTAAAACATGCGTCCATACTGCACCCACTAACAATATTAAGTAAATCAATGGAATCTGTGAAAAGCATACTAAAATCCAAGATTATAATATACGGTTACGTCGCCAGCTGATACGAAAAATTTGTACTTACGGAAGGGGGGGAAATAGTAATTTACCGATTCGTGGCGTCATTGGCGTCTTGCTGCATCATAACGGCGCTAAGCGCAAGGGCGCTTCAACCCTATAATGTAACGAACATATCACGCCAATGCACCATATTGTAACTTTGTTACCAAAAGTATCGTTACACTTAAATTGATTAATCTAATTTCCTATTTCCTTTCCGCTTGAAAATACACTACATTAACAGGAAGTTAATTTCAGTTTATTACCTACCACCAGCGATATTTCGAGTTTCTTAAATGTCAAGTTCAGAATTATTTACAAAAGAAATACTTCAAAGACACGTATATCTTTATAAAAACAACACTAATTATTATAATTTTATATTTCTACGTCGTATTCCATTATAATGTCTATTCAACTTAATATTATGTTAAACAAACTTTTCGAATACATATTAAAAGTTTAATTCAAAGTTTGGTGTATATAAACCTTATGCAAGTATTCAGACTATGTACATATTATATCATAATACTTATACTTCTTTCCAGTTAAGAACACCAGTATGGACAAATGTCAAATCATAACATTTATTTAGCTTGCAAAACTTGCAAATTTATTTTAACTAGTGGAAATCATTAATAACTAACTAAATCCAAACAACTAACACATGCAAATGCGTGCAGAACCTAGATAAACAAATAAAATAAAAATAAACACAACGATATATGTATATACAAAAATAATATATTACAAAAATCATTAGTACATTGTCTGCAGAGCTGTACAAAGAACTCGGCAAAAGTAATTCAATTACCCAAAGTAATTCAATTACCCAAAGTAATTCAATTACCCAAAGTAATTCAATTACACAAAGTAATTCAATTACCCAAAATAATTAGTAATTTAAAGTAATTTAATTACTTCAAATATTTCAACATCCACGTTATATTAAGGTAAACATCAAAAACTTATTATATTATTTATTATTTATTAAAAAATTATTTAATTATTAAAAAAACTAATTTAAAAAAGTCAATTATCTTTTTTGGAATTAGCTTTTATTAATACCAAATTTTTTGGTATTTAACATTTCAATGCCCTTTTTATTATTTTTGTTGTTATATTATATACAGATAGACAAGTAAAAGACTTGAATAAAGTAATTCAATTACCGAGAAAGTAATTCAATTACCGAAGATAGATCTGAAACCCAATTACCAAATACTCAAATACTTTATTAAAGTAATTCAAATACCAAATACTTTAGGTTCATTTTAAAAGTAATTCAATTAAAGTAATTAATTAAAGTATTAATTAATTAAATTAATTGCGAATTAAAGTAATTGAATTACTTTTGAGTAATTGAATTACTTTTTTCAAGCCTTTTAATTTAATTACTTTTAGCTCTGATTGTCTGTAAAACAAAAAACCTTTTCCAAACGGACCGTACGAAGAAAACATAAACATTCCGTAGGGTATTGAAATGTAGTCCTTCGTACGGTCCGACTGAAAAATAACCTTTTATTGTACATGGAATGAAATATCAGCCAAATGTTCGCTTTGCTTTTTTTTAAATAAAATTTTCCATGACTTTTATTTTTAGTATTTTTCAGGAATTTATCAATCCATATTCAGCTGTGCAGTGTTCCATGATTAAATCACCATGTTTAAAGATTACATATAATGTGAAATAAACTCTTGATTAAAATAAAAATTTTAATTATTATTTTTTAAATTATTATTAATTTTCGAAATTAAAATTTCGAAAATTTTAAAATAAAACGTCTTATTGGAATCATCCTTTATATAATGTATTGAAATCGGGTCGTCGTGTCAGTTTATAAGCATTGCGCGAATTACTGATTACGAATTATCCTTTAAATCAATAATTCTGTTTGTAAAACATTTAAAGCGATTGACAACGCTCACACTTTAAACTAATTACTTTAACGGTTAACAAATAAACAAATTTAATTAGAAAATTTGTTGATATCCAAAACCAGTGATTTTTCTTAAATAACATGTTATTCTTGCATTTTTAATATTATGAAATATATATTTATATATAAATTAATTTATAATATAAATTTTCATATATGAAAATTTGTCACCCGCTGGCCAGTGGCGGATCCAGGGGGGGGCGATGGGGGCGATCGCCCCCCCTTAGAGCTCCAAAAGACATTAATTCTTACACCAAAAAATTCTGACGTATTACAAATTCCTAAAACTATTTTAAGAATTTAGAAAATACAAAAGTATTTTGTATTTTTTAAACTTCAAAATCACAAAAAATCACAAAACTACGATATTATTAATTTTTAAATGTTATATCTATTTTATATAATAAGACCAAATTTAGTACTTCAAAGAATTTAAAGCCGAACTTCCGGGAGCCGCCTAATCTGAGGCTTCTATAGCGCCAGGTAAATTGTATAAGCTTGTTGCAATTTTGGAAAACACAAAATTTCTGGTGTTTTCCCTAATTCCTGAAAGAATCTGTTTAGGTAGCAATATTCTTCTTTGTCATTGCTTTTCATAATTTAAAGCAAACAGAAATGCTTTTTATTTCAGTTTGCGTTTTTTGAATATATTTTCAGTACTTCAGTACTGATATCATTTAAATTAAGGGAGTAGTGAAGTTGTTAAATTAATTTATCATACAATTACAGTTGATTTTTTATAAAACAATAAAAACTATATGTGCAGTGGTATTATTCATCAATAATCAATATTCAATTTTCAATAATATTAGATATTATTTTGTTATACTTGCTGTTGGAGTTTCTATCTGAAAAATGTGTTTAACACATTTTCCCTAAAATGTGTTAAAAATTAATATACATACAATAAATTAAATTTCATAACAATTTAAAAGTTTTTTGTAAAATTTTAATCATTGATTAAATTTGAACTTGATTTTACGTAAGCAGACATTAGATTTAAAAATTCACATTAACCGTATATCTAGGTAATTAAGAATCTTGAAAATGAAACGGTGTCCGAGTCAGTCCACTCTGAATGTGGGGATCTGTCAGGGAACCATAACCACGAATCGAGCCGCGATTGCTGCATTATAGGAAAGAGGACAATTTTTGAGTATATTAAAAAAAGAAATTTTGCGAATTATCCATTAGTTTTCGAGAAAACGGCATTTGAAAATTCAAAATTTTACATGCATTTTAGATAGGGAATTCGTTAACACGAAAGTTCTATTGACGGTGCGTGCGTTCTGATATAGTCTTAGTGTTAGCAGTCAGACGCGATTGTGACATGATCCGGTGCACAACGTGCATATCGACCCCTTGCTTGTAACCGCACTCATTATATTACGCAACATTATGCAATAATTTAAGAAATAAACGCAGAACTCGTTTTTAGGTTAGAATCTTGATTGCCTTGGTTGCGTTCGTGAAAACCGACGCTCCGCTACCTTCCGCTCCGGGCGCTACGCGCCGTTTTGACGAACGATGACTCACTAAAAACATCCCTCTAGTACCACAAACTCACCAAAGGTGCAACTCGAAAGGGGCGAAATCGTAAGGGGTGAAACTTGTGAGGGGTGAAACTCATTAGCAACGGTCGATGGGTACCGTACGGTATCACAATGGCGTCTGACTGCCAACACTAAGACTATATCAGAACACACGCACCGTCAATAGAACTCGGGAGCGAATCAATTCCCTATGTAAAATGCATGTAAAATTTTGATTTTTAAATCCCGTTTTCTCGAAAACTAATGGATAATCCACATCGAAGTGCTGTCTCAAAATGCTCAGAAAATTGTCCTCTTTCTAATAGAGAAAAAATCGCGGCTCGATTCGTGGTTGTGGTTAACTGACAGTAACCTGAATATGATTGTAAAGAAGCACAAAATTCAAGAAAATGAAAATCAAGACAGTAAACCACAAAGTAGTAAATCTCAAGACAAATGTTCTGCAAATATAAATGTTGCAACTATTTTTGAAATTGCTATTATACTATTTTTTATTTTTTTATTTAAAATTTTTTTATGTTGTCGCCCCCCCTATGGTAATTTCCTGGATCCGCCGGCAAATCCTCTTATTCATTAACCTGCATAAAGGTTTACAATGTTTTGGTCATTTTACAATACAGAGTGTTACGACTATTATTACGACTATTTTTCTATAAATATTTTTGTCTGTGATTGAATTTTTAGCTTTTTGGCTCTGATTGGATTTTTAATTACAAAACCTACAGGTGAAAATTGGCAATTATTTTCAAAATTTATTGTACAAGGAATTGTCTACATAAGTTGTAGATTTTTGTTGTATTAAGATGTTTTTGTGAATTTCGCGCGCTCGCACCCATTTAACACCGGGGACCGTAAATTGCGCTAGCGGTTGAGGGTTTTTCTAATCCTACCCGTAAATTGCGACAAACATTTTTAAGGTTGACCGTAAATTGAGTCAAAAAAAGGTTGTAATATTTTAATCCATTAATTGTTTGTTAATAGGATTAGTATTGCCCAAAAGTATTTTTATTTTTACAGAGGTGCACTTAGCCCAAATTTTCCCACTGTAGAAGTTTCACTAATTTTTAGTTAATTTGGACTATTTTATTTCGGTATTTTAGCAGATAAGTCACCACCCTTATCTTAGCCTTGTTCAATATTCAATCTTAACTCATTAACACGAAAGTTCTATTGACGGTGCGTGCGTTCTGATATAGTCTTAGTGTTAGCCGTCAGATGCAATTGTGACACCGTCGGGTACACATCGAGCGTGGCTAACGAGTTTCATCCCTTACGAGCTTCACCCCGTTCGAGTAGCACCTTTGGCGAGTTTGTGCTGTCTAGGGGGATGTCTTGAGCGAGTCAGCGTTCGTCAAACCAGCGAGTAGCGCCCGGAGCGGAGGGGACCGGAGCGTAGGGTAGCGGAGCGTCGGTTTTGACGAACGCAACCAAGGCAATCAAGAATTCACCCTAAAAACGAGTTTAGCGTTTATTTTTTAAATTGTTGCATAATGTTGCGTAATATAATGGGTGCGGTTACAAGCAAGGGGTTCAACATGCACGATGTGCACCCGACAATGTCACAATCGCAAAATTTTTCAATTATTTTTTAAAATTTTTTCCCCATCTTTCAATCAATTCGGATTTTGGATTCAGCGCCCAAAAATCTACAAGGATTATTTAGTTTTCTATATTACCTTAGAAATGATGCCAAAAAGGTAGATCTGTACGGAGGTTATAGGTTACTTTTTTTTAAACAATTTTTAGAACATATTACACCATTCGGTATTTATTCACAAAACTGCGCCACCACTGTAGGGATTACATGATATTATCAGTGGCGTGTCGCCGTGGGGGCTAGGGGGTTTTTGATAAATCGCTTAGAAGCTTAGATTATTTAAAATTTTTGAGCTGCTTCGAATTTTCAGGAAAAGCATTTTGGCTACAAATCTGCACTCCACAATATATCACTATACTGTGCAATTTCCGGTATATTACCGGTAATATACGATAGAAGCATACGTCGCACAGTGGGGTATTTGACACTAAAAACTAGCCAAAATTGGAATTTTCAAAAACAGGGTTTTTGAGTTGAAACATTTACTAGGGGTACATGAATAGACTTGACGTCATTTACTATGCATTTCCGCCCTTTAGACTGAAACGATAACGTTTAACAATATTCGAAATTTAGTCGTCAACTGGATACATGCATATTAGTTATTAACTTTGCAAAAATTATTTTTTTTTTAGTTTAAATTTTAAAGTGAGTTTTGATTGTTTCCAAGTGAGTGATAATCCTCAAGGTATGTATAAGTAAATTTTATAGATTTTTGTATATTTTTAAAGTTTTTTGAGTCAAATTTTAGTTTCATCGAAGAATTGAAAAAGGTTTAATTAGAAATTCATACATATTTGCGCCCCTAAGAATGGTTTGCCCCCCCCCGCCGTAAAAGGCACGACACGCCACTGGATATTATAATTACCAGTAAATATACCATGCTTTGGGTATTGTATTACAACTTAAGCTACCCTCAACAACCGCTGGCGCAATTTACTACTTGTCCTTAAGCTATCGACCAAGAAAATATTGACCGCTGGCGCAGTTTACATACGTCCAAAACTTGACCATAAAATGTAAACTGCCCTCCGAGCAAAACGGAGGGCCACTAATCCCATATGTAAACAACCTTTCGAACTACCTGAGGCGTAATTTATTAATTCCATAAATTCACAACACTAATACCAACTAAAAATAAAGATTTAATTCAGAACAGAAGAAAATCACAGCGTTGAGTCCACATCGAGGGAGAACCACCCCCTTCCTGGTGGAAGGAGGCAAAGCACACTTTGCCGAGTAGGACAGGCCTAGAGGGATATTTTTAGCTCGTACGGCGTTTGGCAAAACGGCCCGGAGCATCCTAAGCGGAAAGGACCGGAACGGGGGTGCGGATAGTCGGTTTTGACAAATGCAACCACGGCAAATCTCGGATCTATTCTAAAATCTAGACGTATGTATAAGGTATTAGTTATGTAAGGACGCTTACGTGGGAGAAGAGGGAGTCAAAAATTTCAAAAATCGTCCTTACGCAAAAAAAAAGATTTAGCGCCTAAATGGCTCGGCGCCTAAATGATTCAGCGCCTAAACGGCTTGCGCGTATATAGATCGGCGCCTATGTGTCTGGCGCCTATTTGGCGGCGACTATTTGTCCTAGACCCACCCCCTCATATGTTGTTAGTAAGAGATTAAAGTTAAGAGTAGATGATAAGATTAAGGGTATTCATAATACGTAATACAGGGTTTATACCAAATTTGCACATCTGGAATTACATTTACAACAGGGGAAATACTATACTTTCTAACACGTAGCACAAGCAGCGTGCTGGGATTTTCTGTATTAAGAAGAAGAAGAACATTAAACGAGGTACGAAATTATTAGTAAAAACTAAAATTTTCACGAGCTAGCTAGTCTCAATACCCCTCCCCCCCGTACTTGTATTATGTATGTATCTTGGAAAGGTCTATTTGCGCGTTGGAGCTGTTGTTTGACGCTGTTGCCTTTTTTTTGTGGGATGCCGTGAAACCGTGAAACGATTGAAGCTCTTAAATTTTTTCGTAATTGGTCGAACCATTTGTCAGATAGAGTCTAAAACCACTAAGAATGTTTTGGAAAATTGGGTTGACAGAATTTGCTACTGTAAAGTCAGTTGATGCAGCCACATGAATGAAGTCGAGTTCCATAATTAATGAGAATGTTTGCTCTTTCTAATAAAGCTACAATTTCTCGGAAAACAATGTTTTTTGTTCATTTTATTAAATTTTCAAAAATAAACTTTTATTTAGCCCATCCAAAAGCAGATGGTTTGACAAAAATAAGAATCGCATTAACCTAAACCATCAGAACTCGATTTTGTATTTGCGTTGTAAAAACGCATTTTGCCCCTACATTATAATTATTATTACATCAAACAAATGTGTGTAAAAATTTTGCTCAAATTTTATGTAAATTTAAATATAAAAATTTTTTTTTATTCCGAAATAATTAATTAAATAATTTTTTTAATTTTATCGTAATTTATTACAGCAAGGTTCATATAAGTTTTTTTGGAAACATGGCTTTCTACGCATACAACCAGCTTTGTAGAAATTTGATCTACATCTTTCACCAAAGTGCATAAACATGGAACTAGTAGAAAAAATGGTATATTTTGGTATATAATGGTTTTATTTTTTCGCAAAAAACAAATTTTCATACAATTTCTTTAAAAATCGTTTAATAAACTTTTGGTAAAATTGTCCAAAAATTGTGAATGTTAAAAAGTTAAAAATTAACTTATATTACATTGTAATAAATTAATGTATAAAAAACAGTTACTGGAATTGTGTTGGTTCCCATATAAAAAACTTAGTATATACCTATGTCAAAGCATTATAAATTGAATTTCCGAATAAATTGAAAATATTTAGAACTTATTTAATCGAGAAAAACAGATTACGCAGTGATTACCTGAAATTGGAGAAATTTATTTTTCGATAGCGTGAGATTTACTATTAACTTACGTATTTTTAAGACTGTCATAATTTGATGAGACTTGGCAGTGTGAATTTCGAATTATCACGTAATCGATATTTTTTACCTACAGGTATTATTTAGTATTGGTTTGAACAATAATTTAAAAATTTGTATATAAGTACAAAACGCTATATATACATAGGTAGACATAATTTTTACTACATAGATTTAATATTTTTTTATTTATATGTAAATAACTTTTGTTGTGTGTGCTACCAGGGCCGTATCTCGAACTTTAATTCGGGGGGGATTTGAATGATAAATAAAAGTGCGTTGCTTCAGCCCGAACACGAACACGAAATTTTTGAAATTTTCAAGAGCAATCGCTCTACTGTAAAGTTAGAAATGCTAATTTTCAGGTTTTGATGGATTCTTATTTATTTTTTAAAGCTATTTTTAGTGGAAAAATGTCGTAACTTCCATCGCTTATCATTTAAGCGCTATTTAGCCAACAACAGTTCTAAACTTCATAAGAATGCACAGCTTTGCAAATTTTAAAATGCAATTATCATACATGCCTTTGAAAGTTACGACAGTTGTCGTCTCAGGGTGCGATATTCTAGGATTTTATCTCGCGCTTTATTTCGGGGGGGGGGGGGGGTTGAACCCCCAAAACCCCCCCCTCAAATACGGGCCTTTGTGCTACAGGCATAATATATTTTGCTAATCGGTACGTGACATTTGGGCGCCACCGTTTGGGCGCTGCCCTTTTGGGCGCCGGAATTTTTAAGTGTAGGATATCATATTTGAGCCCCCCAAAAAGTCTTAAACGTTATTTACGGTATATATTACCATAAATGGCCCTTAAGACTTTTTGCCTTTCCACTGTCGATTTGCTGTAAATATTTGTAATAATAAATTCTGTAATAAATCAGTGTTATAATAAATTAATAATGAAAAAAAATGTTATAATTCAATCATTTTGTAAGTAAATTGACAAAATTGTTTGCTAGATTAACATGCGACGTTGACGGGTAACAAAAGAAATTATAAAAAATTTTTTGCTTTTGCAGGAATCGAACCCTGGACCGAGCGGTTTACAATTCGGCGCTTGCTTTGCTTTGAACAGTATTTATTAATTATCTTGAATTACAATTTGTTGGCTCATGAGATTGTAATTTAAGATTCATTTCTATTTTATATTTAGATTAAATGCTTGTTTTATTTGCTCTTCCACCCCACCATGCGGTGGTTGGATATATTTTTCGGTTGGTAAAAAAATTGACCAATCAGATTGTTTCTTTTTTCATCAAAAAATGACACGCTGAAGCAGCAGTAGTAGCGTGCTGGGATTTTATGTATTAGATTTTATGGGATTTTATTAGGATTAGATAAATAAATCTTAAAATATAAAAAATATCTTAAGAAATTTACGTAAATACGTCAGCCGTGGACCCCACTTAAAGGTTTGTAAGATTTCCCATCCCCCCCCTAACCCCCAAATCCTTACGAACTTAATAGACGGTCCCTAAGGTGATATAAATAACTTTTGAACCGCTAATTGGTCATGGATTGTTGATACAGAAACAAATAATAAATAAATACAATAAAATAGGTGTCTTTTCAAAGTTACAAATATATAATTTTTATTAATTCATTAAAACATTATGTGCAATTCCTCTAAGATATTCCAATAATGTTCTATCTTGATATGTTTCGACGATTCGTTGTATTTTGGTATCGACAGCTTGATATTTTTGTCTTTTGTGAGGAGGAGTTAGGACTAAAGGAAAGAATTAAGTAGGTACTACTTAAAGGGTAATGTACCTATTATTTGAATTATATAATACAACAGCACCCACCACCACTTTTTTACCTTCCCCCCCCCTAAAAAAAGACCAGCGCCCAAACGGCGGCGCTCAAAAGTCCGGCGCCCAAATGGCAGCGCCCAAACGGCGGCGCCCAAACGGCGGCGACCAAATGTCCTGTCCCGTTTGCTAATATACTACTCGCTAATATAGCAGAGTCCACGGACCACCAAAAGTCGTCTAGAAATGATTTCTGTTGGCCCGTGGGAGTTAAAAGCTATGGAACTTATTTTCTATACGACTATCATAGAATGTGGGCATTCTGATTCTATTTTTAAATACAGAATATCTACATTCTTTCTTTTTTTTATTCTCACACCGATATCGGAGCGAGAATAATTATTCTCACACAGATTAGACCAATAAGAGCAAAGAATAGACTACTATTTGAAGTGACATCTATTACCACATTTTTGAACTCAATTTATTTACACATCAACAAAAGTCAAGTTTGTCAAATGAGTAAACTTTTTTGCATGCGATCGATCTGAATTTTTGCACATATTTTCCTACCGATAATTCACAAGTGATGTGTACGAGGGGGGACAATTTTTTGCTAATTTTTTCGATATCTAGCGCCGTTCTTGAGTTATTGCTGCGTTTCCGCCAC
Source organism: Cantharis rufa (assembly GCA_947369205.1). Taxonomy (NCBI): domain Eukaryota; kingdom Metazoa; phylum Arthropoda; class Insecta; order Coleoptera; family Cantharidae; genus Cantharis; species Cantharis rufa. The sequence goes on along the minus strand of OX376309.1, from coordinate 12,355,348 downwards.
ACAAACTTGAATTAGCAATAACTCGAAAGCGGCGTTAGATATCGAAAAACTGAGCAAAAACTTCTCCCACCCTCGCCTCAACCTGTGAATTAACGGTAGGAAAGCATGTGCAAAAATTCAGATCGATCGCGCACAAAAAAATTTTCTCATTTTTACAAATTCTAATTACGGTCAAACTTATACAGCTTATTATTTTAATAGTCGTATAGAAAGTATAGTCTGAAACACGTTTGGAATGGCTATTCCGCACTCGTGAACCGTCACCCTCGCCTGTTGGCTCGGGTGACAAACTTTTCCCTCGCGCGGAATATGCCTAATTCCAAACTTGTTTCAGAATATACTATTAATTTCAAGAAGTCGTCCTGCACATGGGGGTTTTTATTTACGTTTGCAAAATTGCAAAAATTACCCCAAAAACAAGTTGACGTTATTTTAATCAGTAAAACAAAATCCACATTTTCAAAGAAAAATTATCAAAAATTTCAAAAATTTTCAAAAAAAAATAAAATTCAATTTTGAAACTGCGCTATTACTATGAAAAGATATGGAAAGACATAAATGTATTATGCTGTGGCCAACAATTCCTTATTGAAACTACATATTTACGCTTCATATCTTTATTCGTGAGAATATCGAAAAATGTCCATTAATAACGTGGAAGAGCCTAGTTTTGACTAACCAATGCATTTTTTACATGATTGATGTCAGGACTTACGGACGTCCATATGACTAGAAACCTTGTACCTAGGTAGGTTTGTAACGGCCCTTAATTTAAACAACAAAAATCTTATATGATTCTAATCGAGGCTGTTCTAAAATAAACACGTGAATCAGTATTAACCTGTACCTACCAAAAGTTTTTATTAACATGTACGCATTCCTAAAACTTTTTATAAATATACAATTTTGTAAATTAATTTCAAGTTTATTCAATAAACCTAAGAGTTAAAGCGATAGAGACAACTGGCCAGTGAAATAAACAGCCACTAAATTAACTTTAAATAATAGTTACCTAGTGGTTCCAAGCTTCAAGAATTTTTTTCCTGAAAATTAGGTAGGTATAAAGTAATATATTTTCTTAAAACTTCAAGATTTACTTCTTTCTGAAAGCAAGTGTTTCATTTTACGGGCAACACTAAATTACTTTAATGCAGCACTTCAGTTTTTCTTTTATAAAAGAAATATAATTTTTTTAAGCAGTTAGTTTAGTAACCGTTGCAACAAATTACTTACGTAACTTGCCATGGATCTCTTTATTGAAGCTGTGCAACAGTTTCTTCGGCAGAGCAGAGGTACCATGGAAAGGCACATAGGCCAGGCTGCTCCTACTTTACTTGGAAAGTATTCTAAGTAAGAAAATTGAACCGCGACTTATTTTCGCGATGGACCGTGTAATGATATTTACGTAATTTATATTTGGCGCTTAATGAACGATTTAAATGATTAAAATATACCGTCAAATACACATACATTACATTGGAAGTGCTGAACGTAAACATTGCCAACTATCTAACGAAAGGACGTGACTTGAGACACTACCAAATGAAGTGGGAGAAGAAGGGCTGCAAAAGGAGGAAGGGACCGTTAATGGCGACCGGTTAGATTGGGGTAGTGTCAAGCAGACGAGACGTGTTTACACGCGACCTAAATTTATTTGTTGTACTATTGTGTTATATTATTTTAATTATTGTGGTTCGGCAAATCTAGAGGTAAATATTATTGTAATATAATTAAATTAAAAAGGTACGAGTTTCTAGTAATCGAATTAAATGAACACGTGTATTAAAATTTATAAACTTTAATCATCATGAGAACTTATGTGCAGGCGTGCTCACAGGCTAATGTTAGAACCACATATGGTAGATAATTATCAGATTATCACCTATGACTAACTAAAAAGCTCAATACTGATAACACAAAAACTGCAGGTACTCCTAGATTCTATGATTGAGATTAAAGTTTGGGTTATTTTGTACGGAGGCCATTTTGTGTAGGTCACTCTCGAGACTCGTATGTTTGGCTTTCTATGTTTGGGGATTGAATTATTATGTTTATCCAGTGTATGATGATACTAAATGTGCCAGTTGACTCACACGCTCGTTTTCCTTGTATATTTGATAAATAACGAATTATGTATTTTGACCACATATGAATATGACGTATATGTAATTTGCCCAATCACAATTATGAATATTGAAATGACAAAGAAAAATGACAAAAGCTAACCACAATGTGTAAACTGAAATTATACGACAATGATTTACAAATTATAACTATTTAAACTGCTCTGTGTTTTATATGTGCTTGCTTTGCGTTTCTCCTGACTCAATTTGCTACTGCCAAAGTTCATTCATCATTACGAAGGAAATACTACGACGTGGGGATAATGTCTTCGAGGTGTAGGTTACGACGTGGGGTCCTAGCATTTTAGACGATACGGCATTTCGCGTGTGGTGGTCACCATTATTATAGCGCTTAGGAGGTTAGAGTAGGGTTTCGAAGGTAGGGATTCGATGGGAAATTTGAGTTTACGTTTTGACATTACAACCGTTTGACAATAACTGATTTTTATTATTTTTGCCGCCTAGTACACTCCTCAAAGCTCGCTGATATAGAACGGAAAAAAACTCGCTGATCCGACCCATCTCATTTCCCGTCTACCTCCTCTCTTAGGGGCCATTCATTAATTAACCTCATTAATTACGTAAGGACGATTTTTGTAATTTTCGACCCCCTCCCCCCCCTACGTAAGGGCACGTAAGATTGTGGCAACCCCCCTCCCCCACATCTTACGTAAGGATTATAAAAAAATGCATTGACCCCCCTTTCCTTTTTATTAGGGGAAGGGGGGTTTTATTAAAAATTATTAATCATTTTTTGTTATTGGTATGTACATCTACAATTTAAAAACCTGTCTTTTGAGTTTGGGTATTTTTAAATTTTGAATATTTTTAAATTTTAAATTTAATTTAAGAAAATGGTTTAAAAACCTTACGTAAGGACTGCGTCGGACCCCCTCCTTCCCCCACATAAGGGTTCGTAAGATTTCTTATACCATTCTTGAACCACCCTAGTCTCGATTTTTGCACCTACACCGGTGTTCAGAAAAAAAAATATTTTCCATTTAATGAAAATGGCCTGTAAAATTTTTGATTACCGATCGAATCGAAAAAAAAATACACTAATTATGCACTCTCGAACCACACTAGTCTCGATTTTTGCACCTGCACCGATGTTCAGAAAAAAAATATTTTCGATTTCTACGATTTCCATTTAATGAAAATGGCGTGTAAAGTTTTTGATTACCAGTCGAATCAAAAAAAATACACAAATTATGCACCAATTATGCACTCTTGAATCACCCTAGTCTCGATTTTTGCACCTGCACCGATAATGATGCACCAATATGATAAGGGCTCGAGCTTATGGTTCTACTCTCCTACTCACCTACTTCGTGCGCTAATTTACACGTCCCTGAAGATGTAATCATAATCGTATTCCATAGTTGCAGGCTGAAAATAGTCTCAATCGACGGACAAAATCCACTTTACCCCATATTTCATCTGTGCAAAAATTCGCCGTCAGGGGGGTGATTTTCATGTTTAATATGTTTAATATTACAACCACGGGACGAGTCCCAAATGTTGATAACCAAAATATACAAAATTCAAAGTATACAAACAAAAAAAAAACTCAATATAAACAGAGAAAAAGAAAGAGAGCACTTTATACATGATACATAATATGGGCAGGTACAGAATCATTGTAAAGTTCTTAAAAAAAAACAAAATGAAACTTTAAAATGGTTTCAATATTACTTTACTCTTATATAATATCCTCAACAATCGAGTACCGTTCCTCTGAATTGCCTGATACCGCAGTGAAAATCAAATTCATGGTAATATTTATTGAATAACAGGATCACGGAATTCCCTGCAAATACGCTTAATGAAACCCATGAGCCTGCTTGCTCTAGTGACTATCAAATTTGCATGCTGTGAGAATTCTAGAGAAGAAACAAACGTAACTCCCAAGTCAATCTTTTCAAATACTCTCACCAACTTCCAGTCGTCAATGAAATACTCCTCAACAAAAGGAAAGTGCTTGCGGTGGAACGACATAATGTTGTTGCACCTTAATAAATTAAATTAATTTGTAATGGTCATGACCCCCCCCCCCCTGAAGCCATAATTGTTGCTAAAGAAAAGCTTCTGTAAAGTGTAAAAGGTGTGTATATTTAATTTTTAATATTTAAATTTAAAAAAAAAACTGATAATATCCATGAAAATCCTAACTTTTTGCAAACGTGCTTCTAGGACAATAAAAAAACATCGCCTACGGCGCATTTCGCTGACGCGGTGTGATGACTGCGCATATTTATTCAAGCCTAATGCATATATACTACCTGTGACCCCCCCCCCCGTTGCCAAAAGTCTAGATCCGCGCCTGCCCCATATTTCATCTTTGCAAAATTTTCACTTTCAAAAATTAAATAAATTTGTAACTTTTCCGTGGGAGTTTGTTACAGGCTGAAAATAGTCTCAATCGACGGCAGAATTATTACACTTTACCCCTATTCGTAATTCAAAGACATAAACTCAATATAAAAATGTAAAAAAATTTTTATTATAAAAAATTTTAAAAATGCGAATGCAAATGTGTCACAGAATTCAACAACAATTAATTTTATGGTCGGACTTTTCACGTGATTAAAAATCTATCTATCCTATCGTTCGCTTATTTCAGGACCATTCCTAATATTTGAGGTTTACGACTTTGGAGAAAAAACCAATGATTTCGAACTGAGCCGAATCCCGACAGAAATCAAAATGTCTTTCATGGCAAAGCCGTATTCGCTAAAGGGCCTGATTAATTATATAAGATTGGCGATCAAACCAAGATCCAACGATGGTGCCACAGCGACCGACGATGGGCATTTCACGGAAATCGTCCGAAGAAAAGATGGAAGCTGAACGGAATTCAACGACTTATGCCTGAAGGAAACAAAACTCTCCAAAAAATTCAAGCCAACTGCAACTATAAACATTCTTGTATACGGCATTTGAATAAATACAAATCCTGCTGTGATTTTGTGCAATTATTTCACGTGCAATAATAAATAAATCTTATTACCTAGATTTATTTGTGTTTTCATTTTCTGTCGAAGGCATGAACAGTCTACGATGAAAGTGTACCGTTCAAGAGTGCATAATTGGTGCATAATTTGGGTATTTTTTGTTTTCGATTCGATCGGCAATCAAAAACTTTGCACGCCATTTTCATTAAATGGAAATCGTAGAAATCGAAAATATTTTTTTTCTGAGCATCGGTGCAGGTGCAAAAATCGAGACTAGGGTGGTTCAAGAGTGCATAATTGGTGCATAATTTGTGTATTTTTTTTTTATTCGACTGGTAATCAAAAACTTGACACGCCATTTTCATTAAATGGAAATCGTAGAAATCGAAAATATTTTTTTTCTGAGCATCGGTGCAGGTGCAAAAATCGAGACTAGGGTGGTTCAAGAGTGCATAATTAGTGCATAATTCGTGTATTTTTTTTTCGATTCGGTCCACAATTAACCCGTGGGGGGGCTGACGGTGCGGACGGTCAGCCCCCCCACGGGTTGACGGTGGGACGGTCAGCCCCCCCACCGGAAATCGTGTTTTCCCGCTAAACGAAAAGAGTGCAAAATTTTTTTCTGGCGGTAATCGAAAGTGCATAAATAGAGTATTCTGCATTCTTTACATTTTCGAAATTCGAAGGTGGGGGGGGGCTAGATAGGCGGAGGTCAAGTTCCACCGCTGGCAAAAAAGGCAACCTGTAAGTTCCACCGATGCTAAATGAAGGCTATTAATGGATTAACTCGCAAAGCCGCTTATAGTATTTATAATAATATTGCAAGAATAGAAAATTTAACGAAAGAAATAACATAAACGTTCAATTTGAAGAAATGCAAGAAATAAGAGTAACCTACCCCACCCCCATTGATTTAAATAAACTTAAGTCAAAAAAATGCGATTTTGAGTTATTGGTACCATAATGTTTAAAATTTTGCGTTCTATCGATTGCTATAAAGAACTTATATCAAGCTTGAAAACTAAGAACGAGAAAAATGAAAATTTTATAGTTTTTTTAATAACAATACCCCCCCCCCCATCTTTAAATGTCACATGGGAGGAATTCTTTTTCAGTAATGTAAGGAACACAATTGGTTTTATATTAGTATTTTATTTTTTTATTTTAGTGGAATTAATTCCACTTTTACTTAATCCACCAATTAATGTAATTAATTACATTAAACTACCGTATCACCCTTTAGAGATTAGGTACTAAAACGATGTAAACTCCACTCCAAACTACCTGGATTTTATTTTCAGTAAATTTATTTTTTAATCCAAATTGTAAACTCCGATCGGACCCATTTAACAATGGGTCACCCACTTAAGAGATTAGGTACTTTAAAATACTACATTAGGTACCTTATATCATTGTTTATATATATCATTGATATATATATAAACAATGCTTATATTTAAGTAAGGATCAATTAAATAGATACCTGGGAATTTTTGAGTATAATTTTTACCATGATCTAATTAGGAAAAGCAATTGTTAAAATTACGTGTCCGGACTACCTACAAAACCTGGGTTAAAAAAACATTTGAAGCAAAAATCAACCTTAAATTCTTTACGTTAATTTTGGGAATACATCAAACTTTACGGGTTTTAACGAATTGTTATGATAAAGAAAAGGTTATAGAATAGGATTATGTTCATTTTGTATAAATAGGCTAGACATAGGCAGTGCTTATCACATATTTTAAATATATTTTCTTTAATAAATAGCCAATCACACATTACATCAAAGCAAGGTGTACTTTTGGGTGTACGGTGTATCATTTACGCTTTATAGTTGTTCCGACAAAAAATGACGCTGACGTCAGAACTATCTCAAAGAAATATTGGATGAATGGTTGAGTTAGCGGTTTTAATAAAAACAAATAAAATGTGTCATTAAAGAAACCGGACCGGAGGACAATTTTATTTGTTTTTATTAAGACCGCTAACTCAACCATTCATCCAATATTTCATTCAGATAGTTCTGACGTCAGCTTCATCTTTCGTGGGAACAACTATACGAAATTTATGATTATCTCCATGATTTAAATATTAATGTATTTTAAAATAATAAAAATCTAAATCTGACTTCAAATTTAAATTATTATATAAAATATTGTATGTTCGCGACAATATGTAGTAGTATAATTTAAAATTTCATTAAAGACTAGCTTGCAATGAAGAATACAACTTGGCTATTATTATTGAAACTGTTTATCTTTCAGGTTTTTTCGAACAGCAGTCTTCTGTCCAAGGATCTTCGAATTTTTTAAAACTATGTTTGAAAATCTTGAAAATTTAAATTTTAGTTTCATCAAAATGGCTACAAACTTAAAGATATACCGTAAGACGGGGTCATTTTGTGACTTACTGGGTGACTTTGTGACAGACCATCAATGTCTTCTTATTTTTAAATTTCTGGCCGCGAATGAAAAATTGAATGTAACCAAACGTCTAGAGTTGAAGAGTAGGGATACCGCGACCTTGGTTAACGCGTACATTGGGAAGTACCGATATTGCGTTGTAAAAAATATTTTCGAACAAAACTTTGTTCTGTGCAGTTATTTATATTCACGATCTTGCTTAAAGAGGTATTTTTTACTAACAGTTAGAGTGTTATCTAGATTTTACCAAAATATAGTGTGTTTTCGATAAGTGTTTTTTTAAATATGGGTAAAAAATTTAAAAATCGATGTTTTTCGGGGTGACTTTGTGACTTGAAATGAATTAATAATTTACCTAATAAATAATAACATTTTGAATTTTAGATCCTGCATTGCTTTAATAATAATCTAAGCATGCCTAGGACATACACTAGACGACTTGGTGCCCGGTATTACCGCAATTACACAGATGAAAATCTTGAAGAAGCTGTCAATTTGGTTATGGGTAAACAATTACCTCTAAGAAAGGCTTCATCAAGGCAAGTAGAATAGTTAAATATATAAAATAATCTTGATCTGGGCTTGTAACAGTAACAGTAAAGGTAATTTTCTTCCAGATTTAACATCCATAGAAATACTTTATGGCTTAAAATCAAAGAAAGGCGGGGCTTAAAAGAAAAACCAACGAGAGCTCCTGGCGGTCAACCATAGTATTTACTACAAATGAAGAAAACTCGTTGATGGCACACGCAATAGCTATGTCGACTTATGGATTTCCAATTACCAAATTCGAGCTACGATGCATTGTAAAATCCTATTGTTTAGTTTAAATATTTTTGCATATAGAATGTAAAACTCCTAGTTTATAACGAGTAAACTTTTCTACCTAAACTTTGTTTTTTACTATTGACTCTTCTTAATCTTTTATTAGCATCCACATATTTAATAAATACCTGCAATAATATAAGTTGAATTAAAAAAACGTAACAACGGGTTTACTTCGTGAGATTGCACTTTTTCCTTGTATTTTAGGGCAAAATAACGCTTGTCACAAAGTCACCCCACGAACTGGGGTGACGTTGTGACAATTGTTAATGCAAATATCTCAAGAACTATTGCAGCTGTGAGAATGATCAACCAATAAATATGAAGTAGAGGTGTGTTGCGATTTCAGGAACTGCTACTTTGTCGCTGCTACTCGGCTGTCACAGTCACGATCTGCTCCAGTCGCAGCTAAATAGCAGTAAAATTTTGTCACAGCCGCAGGTTAGGTTGGCACTAACTTGGTATCGTCACGTGAAGTGACGTGAATCGCTGCTTCACACGCCAGTGAAACAAAAAGCAGCGGATCACCTTAAGAAATTTAAAATTTAGACGTGTTTGTATTTAAAAAAATACTTAGCAGCTATATTAGCTATTAATCTTTTTAGTCATTTAAGCACGACGTAGGTCTGAAAAAATACACAATGGATTTAAAAAATAAAATAATTTACCTTTAAGGTTAAAAAAAGTAATGAGCGTTACAATAATATAACAACAAAATAAAGTACTACTTTCTTATTTCATAATACAAATTTAATACAAAACTTAAAATTCGAATTATAAATAGCTTATTTTGTTCTCAAAGGAAAAAAAGAATATAAATCTTGCGTTCGTTTATCAGGAAAGAGAACAGCTCTTGGCCGCGACTAGTAGCATTGGTAGCATTTACAAGCACTTAATAGCAGTACGACCAAGGTAACCGTTTCAATTTGTAAATAGTAACTGCTCCAAAAAATCACTGCTATTTATCACCGTGACATGACTGAAGCAGTCACCTCTTGTCACCGCTCCAGTAAAATCGCAGGTTGGCCCATCTCTAATATGAAGGTTAAGGATTGGGTAATAAAAAATGGTATAAAGTTTTTGAGTTTATTTACAAAGAGCTTCTTGGGAGCAAAATAAATGCAAAATTTGTCACAAAGCGACCCCCTCTTACGGTAAGAGCCGAAATGAACAGTTATAGTGAATAATTATAGTTACAGTGAAATAATAATTTCTTTGAAATTGAAACTTTTACACTTTATATTACACTTCACCTGAAAATTTCCATTGGGGATAAATTAGAGGTAATATTAAAAAAATTGATTTTTTTTTGTGAAACCATTCTAACATGTTAGTAGTACTAAATGGCCATTATTTCAATTATATTGTCTTTTGCTTTTATGTGAGGGCCATATTTGCTTTGGAATGCGCGACATTTTTGCAATTTTACCTAAGGGTTTACGGCAACTTAAATATTTCAGCTCTTATTTGTCCTATCGAGATGGAAAAAAAATAAAATTGTTTAAAAAGAAACAGACTACAATATTGCTCTTAACATATTTTTACTTAAAAACAATCCTAAAGGGTAAAATTACAGCCTCAATTCTTATCAGGTTTTATAAGAAAATGCCATTTTTGAAGGGAAGTTTATGCATGAACGGAAAAAATCTCAATGTTAATTTTTTTTTACAAAGAGCTGGTAACCAGATGAATGCACACCCCAAATATCAACCCTAAGATTTGCTCTCCTTTTCTTTAAAAAATTTTCAAAGTTTGAAAAATTAACAAAACGGTGATTTTTGATACTAAATATCTCTGGTGGGGGACCAGATAAAAATCTGAAATTTTTTGTTATAAGAATAAGTACTGTATCATGGCATTACGTACAAAAAAAATTGAGTGTTAATTTAAATTTATTTGATTTGATTATTTGTTTTTTTTGAGAGACGGTTATTAGCCTAGCAAGTTAGCTGAACAACTGCCGACTCTAAGATACTCGGTTCGAATCCCGGGGAGAGTCTAAAACGTTCATTGACAAAAAAACAGGGTTACAGGCATTCCCCGACCCGGTTTAAGCAGTCGTTGGGGCTTAATGTCTGAACCTTTCTGGAAGGAGAAAGAAGATAATTCAGGAGTGCACTGAAAGGCTGATGATGATGATTTGATTTAAATGTTGTCGGCATAATTACATGGAACCATGGAACCGTAGTCAACAATCAATTCCCAACTCCGGCACCCACCCGTTAATCACAGTCTAGTATAGAAAGGTCTCCAGTCTCACTCTCACCCAGTAACATTGAGCTGCAAACCACACAGTAAAAACGTTTCGTTTGAATTTAATAAATAATTTTGTTTGAATAATTTTATTCAATACAAACAAATTTTGTTTAAATTTAATAATTGTTTATTACTTTAAATAAAAGATTTATTTTAAATCAAAATAAAATTTTTCTTTTAGGCAACTAAAAAACATCAAACAAAATTTTTATTGGGGTTAACAAACACTTTAGTTGCGTATATAATTATAACAGAATGATATTTTGTTTGGATTAACTAAATTTGCTTCAGTCAAACAAACATTTTTAACTGTGCAGAGACTAATTTTGATTAATTTACTTAATTAATTTATACGCAACAGATTGATCAGTCATACATTCACTTTAGTTTTTGAAGAGTTCATGTAGCATTTAGACTGAAGCAGGCTAGCCCCTTCCCCTGTTTATATAGGTAAGGTAAATAACCCTCATCAATTGCATCAAGCTTGGCTATATTCTTTATTTGAAAATCCACTCAACTACTGCTAACATACGTACTTGAATCATGAGGCTTCTTAGCTCGACCCCATAGCTTGGTGTGATCATTACTTAAATTATGAAGCGGAAATCCTTGGTTTGCAATTCTAGCCTAATGGTAGTGAACGTACCCGATATTCTGATGGAGTCTGGTAGAAGTGAGCAAAATGACAATACATGGAATCCAAATTTGTGGGAGTTTATATTTGACATTGAAAAATTAGCCAATCGGATCTGATTTAAAACCTAATTGTTGGCTTGTTCAGGTGATATTGAGTTAGTAGATATAATATTTGTATTTTCAATTCAGTTCATCCAGTTGCAAAAAAATTTGCAACTTGGATCAGGTCACGAGTTTGAAAAAGTGAACTCATATGCAGTCTTTGAAGCAAAATATCCCTAATAACTCTTATGTGAATTTTGAATTTCTATTCAAATGTTTAAAAAAAAATCATTAAAATGGTAGATTAAACAATTGTATTTAAATTTTGTGTCGTACAATAATAATTGTCAAGTATTAAAATCAACAATTTATAATGTCAAGAAAAAATATTTATATCCAGCTAAACAAGAAGTTAAAAATAAATTTGAATACAAATATTGATATAGACAAGATCATTAATTTTATTAAGCAATTTTTAACAAGCTAATATTTTTTACAGTTTTGTCGTATTTTCCGTATATTTTATAAGTTAAGTTTAAAAAAGAAATTTATTACCTCAGAATATACAGAAGTGTATTAAATATTGGTTATACACAAAATTGTTTACACCAAAAATTTAGTAGAGTATGTGGTTTTTGTAGTGATTAAATATTTTTAATTTTGTTAGGCAACTAAAATTGTAAGTTTATAAAATTTAATAACCACACTGTATATAAAAACCTAAATAATAAACAACATCCTTACATATGTAGAGCATTTTTTTTATAAATACAATCAGGATATGCTCTATACTGCAAGATATAAAATGTGATCATATTGTGATAACAAATTTCTACTAAAACAATACAAAGTGCCTAAATATTATTTGTTTACGTAACAAAAAAAATTATATACTTGAAACGACAGCTTGCATACAAATATGTTATGTACCCTGACTAAAATGTATTTATAATACAACAAAAACTAACTGTGCTTAACATATAAAATGCTGAGCTTAAAGTAACTGATACAACGAAAGGATCAACATCAGCATAATTTAATTCACATTTATAATATAAAAACGATTCAATGTACAATCAAGATGACTAGTAGAGACCAAGTCCTATTCATTGGAAGAATAAACACGGAATCCTGATCAAACCTTTAATCACCTATTCGTAATTATTTTACATAATACTAGGATAAGTTAAACACAAAATAAAAAAAAATATTAAGATAATAAATACTGGAATTTTTTACTTTAACCAAAATACACAAATCAATTACATCGTGTTTAAAGTATAAAACAAAAAATACATAAACTTATTATTTCATACACAAAACAAAAACACTAAAAAATAAATTAAAATCCTTATTATAATTAAATATAATATATTATTATCGACAATTTTAATTTATTTACTAGTAAACACAATTTTTTAACAAATATTAAAAAGAGTTATTTATCCATTTTTTTTCATTAATAATTAACACAACTAGAAAAAAATTATTACCTATTTAATAACCATTTTTAATACTCGTTTGTTTTATTTTCTTTTTATGTTGATCAGGATTTTAAAGTAATTGTTCAATTCAGTCAGTAAACATGTAAGTTATACATGAAAAATGGCGAATAATGCTAGCCAACACTTATTGCACCTTTATTTTATTAAGGATATATTGAACAAAAATAAAAACCTTTTCTTGTTAAGACAGCAACGGCAATTTCACTACGATAAATGTATAAGAATTCTAAAAAAAATTGTGATCATTTGCAAGCACCTATTTTTCTTTATACATGGCAGTTCACATTAACAAATCTGTAAAAAAATAATTATTAGTTTATTATCTCACAAATCACAATCACTACATAAATAGAATTCAAATTGCCAACTCGTGAAGCTTAGTTTAATCGAAGTTGGCATGTAAAATTCTGTTCGCTCACAACAGAGGTGTATCTTTAAATTGCATTATTCATTCTTGATAGACACTTCTTATTCAGTACATCTTCTAGCAAAATATTTTTCTTTAATATGAAATTAGGAAAACAATAAATTAATTAAATCATCAGATGAAATATTTCACCAGATATAAATATTTTGTTGGGAGTTTTAATAAAAAGAGATCTTTAATCCAAAGAATTAGCTTGTTAATTTTGTAAAGCCACCATCTTCACATAGGCAAAACTTGATAATACAAAATTAACAATACACGTTTATTATCACTCTCTCTGCTATTGTTGCCAACTTCTGCTTCAACAAAAATAAATAAATAATAACATTCTCATATCATCAGCAAAACTATGTAATAACCAGGTTAATGTCATTGATGTAGAATATAAAACGAGAACGCTCAGAAAGGATTTCAACCAGGATAATGTGTGTAAGAAGGAATATATTTTTCCTGAAACAAGCCCTTGTTGTTTACTGATCGCAACGTTTTTGGTGTGACGAACCAAGGCATCAGTTACAAGAAAACATAGCTGCAATACAAACTGCATGATAATTACTTCCTTCTATCGCCTGCCTTGAAGAACGGAATTATCTTAGAAATCTGCAACATTATGGAAAACGTGTCAACCATCAAAAACTTACAAAAGGTAACAGCCAATGGTTTACCTACAACCTACAGATATGGCAATTTTTGACAAATACATCTGATCAATACCACAAGAATTGAACAACTTTAGGGAGCAGATTTTAGTTGCAATTCTAATATCTCTGATGACTGTACTTGAAATTGGTAAGACTCCCATAAATTAACAAATACGTTTGAGGCCAATTTACTATTAACAGCATTAGCAGTCTTATTACCAAGCTTCAAAATATTTGTAATTGGACATCTTTTAAGAATTAATAAATTGTTATTAATAAATTAAAAAATATAGTTTTTTTTTAAACTATCAGCCTCAGATCAAAACAACCTCAGAACCAGGATTAACTACAGCTTAGAACACTCTGATTGAATCAACAGTGGATCCTAGACTAGCTCTTACCCGAGCTATATACAACTGGCAAAGGACTACGTTAACACTTTTTATCTCAATAGAAGATTTTGTTTGAGACGCAGCTGAGAACAAAACTTTAGTCTTTAGTCCTGAGATGTATACAAAATTCTTTTATGTTTTGTGTGCATATGTTTAAAATAACAACAAGAATATCAACGAAAAGGTTGAAGTTCTCTGTTTTTCTTCTTTAGAGGGGGATCTTCTTTATCACTATGGGGGATAAAAAGTTCCTCTTTCAGATTACAGGGTACAAAGTTGCACTTTAATCCCATAAAAGAAGTGGTCGCTTGACTCCCAAAAAAATATTTTGGCTAAACCTCCTCAAGAAACTAAACCGCCATTCCCAATGGAAACTCTTCCAGAACCCATCCGTCAAATTTTAAATTATCCTTTCCAAATAAACCTCCCAATTAAACCTATAAAAATAACCAAGATCCCGACATGAATTAAATATATCAATCCAAAGAAAGTACCGGGTTATGGCCTGATAACAGGAGGAATTCTGAAAAATGTCATAATTTCATTATAATTTTTAATGCCATTCCTAGATTAGAATACTTTCCCTCACAAAGAAAAACAGCTCAAATAATTCTTATATTATATTGAAACACGTTCCCCAAGTAAATTATTTACTTTATTTGGACTAGTTTCGACTAATAGTCTGTATCAACATTTCCATCATAAATTAAGTTAAAATTTAAAAATTTGATTGAAAGTTACTGACAGTAACTTTCAATTGTGCTACTGACAGTAGCAGTGAACAGTACAAAGTGGTACTGACAGTAACTTTCAATAAAATTTTTAAATTTTAACTTAATTTATGATGGAAATGTTGATAAACACTATTAGTCGAAACTAGTCCAAATAAAATAAATAATTTACTTGAGGAACGTATGAGGACTAACTCATACACTGAAACCGACACTTATGTTGATGATACTGCAATAAAGGCCTCACATCAAGAACTAAATATTGTCTTTAGATACCTTTAAGAACATCTCGATGAAGTAGAGAGATAGACGAAAAGGTGGCAGATTAAACCCAATGGTAACTAAAGCTACCCATATCACGTCTAATCTTAGGAGAGGTATATATCCTGAGGTGTCATTAAATAACAACGCTCTGGAAGTCAAATCTTCATCTGAACAGACATGTGCAGAGCACATCTGGAAAAAACGGTTGCACTGGGTCTTATCTACCACAAAATGTACTGGCAAATGAGTCGACACCCATCTTAGATTAAAAAATAAACTCCTAACATATAAAGCCATCACCAAACCAGTGTGGATATAATATGGGATCCAAATTAAATGTCATGAAACCACAATGATTCCAATCTAAAACATTATGAGTAGTTTACAATGCACGTTGGTATGTTCCCAACGACGTCATATATTGTAACCTGTGCCATGTGCCATAGCCATTGTCAAAAAAGAAATTGCTTTAGCAAGCAAGAAGTACCAGCTCCGACTCGGTGCTCACCCAAATATGTTGCCTCCGGATCTTCCCATTGCTCACCAACATGAGAAGGTGAAAAGAACTTGCCCCAATGGAATTAGGGTATGTTGCAGTGTTTCGAAAGAATTCTAAGAACCAATTTTAACCAAAATCTTATCAATTCTTAGTCTCAATATTAAAGTAATAAATATGACACTTCAGTTTGAAATTCTTGTTAATTTCTGAGATATAGTGCACACAAAATTAGAGCACATATTTTCAGAAATGATGATTTTCAGCTTCTGAGACCCCAAGATTCCAAGTCCAAATCACACAGTATTGGTTCTAAAAGCACGTAGCTCGCAACTCAACCAATATTAGATAAACTCATGATTTAAATGCATATTTCTACCAGTTGGTAAGTCAGGGTAAGTCAAGTTGGTAAATCTGTATTTTTCAGCCAATGGAAAACATTGATATGCACCACTATGACAAAAATAAATCTCCTGTGTAACGTTATAAGGGTTATATGCCTGACTTACCATTGCCTGGAAAATATAGATAACATCAAACATAAATTTGAATCGCAAATACATATACCAGTAAATGTTATTTTTAGAGACTTATTATAAAAGTGGTAAAAATTAAAGATTTGTGATTCCTATGTATAAAAGCAAGCTTAAAGAAGTAACATCCAAAACAAAAAATCGTAGAAGTTATTATTGAAATAAGCAGCTTTAGTAACCTACCTGCTGCACTAAAAGCCAATTACCACGTCGCACATAAAATGTAATTTCAAGTTACAAATTAAAGCAACCACAAGAAGGGTGGCAAAACATGCTGTTTGTTGAATCAACAACAAATAATGAAGAACAGGCTAATTTCGGTAGCAGAAGTGAGCACAGATCTTTTTTGAGAAAAATATTGTTTTTTTATAATTATATTAAAATTTATTGCTTACCAGTTTGTGAATTTCTCTGCCAAGCATCATTAGAATTTAATGTATCTTCAGTGTGTAAAGTAGTTGTATTAACTGTGTTAGCATTTTTAATGGTATTGACCGGAATACTAAAATAACTTAAATTAATAATTATATAAATTTTATTTCATAGATTATTATAGTTTGACTTACATATTGTCAACAGTTTCAATATCTTTACCATTTTTATGACCATTTTCGGCCATATCCGTTTTGGAACCATTTACTTTATTACTATCCAACTTATTATTTTCAGCATTCTTTTCATCAGTCTAAAAATAATCAAATCTTTTAATATAGGGGTTTTCTTCTAAAAAATAATTATGTTGGGAATAATATTTAAATTACCTGTGATGCACTACCAGAATTATTCTTTCCTCGAGTACGTAACATAATTGCTTCCACTCTTTTACGTCTTGCTTCTCTCTCTTTCTCTTCATTTTTCAGTCTTTCCTGAAGTTCTGCCTTTTGTCGTTCGGCTTCTTCTCTAGCTTTCTTATCAGCTTCCTCCTTCAACAATTTCATTTTTTGCTCTTCTTCCTGTTTCTGTTTTAATTCTTCTTCGCGTTTTTGCGCTTCCTTAATAGCCTACAATTTGTTGAATTAGTAAACAAAATTTAAATTTTGAATTAAATTTTACCTCCTTTAAACGTTCCTCTTCAATCGATCTTTGTAACTCGATCAATTGCCTTTGTTGTTCTTCTTCTCGCTGCTGACGTTCAAATTCTAATCTCACTTCTTCTTCCTGTCGCAGTCTCTCTTCTTCCGCTTGCCTTTCTGCTTCTTCGCGAGCAATACGTCTTCTTTCCGCTAAAGCAGCTTTAGCTTCCTCTTCTGTATTTATTCTAGGTTTTGAATTAATAGAAGCAGTCATATCAACTTCTCCAGTTGTTTCAAAAATATTTAAAGATTGATTTTCAGCTGCCTCTTCCAATTCTACTATAATTTTGCTATTATTTTTACTATTTGTTTCCTCTATATTAAGCTGCTCTAGTTGTAATGAAATACTATCGCTTGGTTTAGAAGGATTAACCTCTTCAGGTTTTTCTAGTACCAGTAATTGATTGGAATCTAATAACCTAGTAACATAAAAAATATTTTTAGTTACTCAAAAATTTTAAGATAAACCCCAGTATTGCCCCAATTGTAAAATATTACTCAAGGATTTTGAAACCCCCTTAGCCAAAAAAGGATGAGCTTATCACAACAGTCAACATATTCTAGATTAGAAAAATTAGAAAAGCTACTTACTGAGTTACTTGTGCATTGTTTTCTTGTATTTCTACTCCTTTACTTTTTTGACCATTTGTATCTATATTTTCCTTTTCATTAACATCTAAAGATTGATTGATAAGAGAGGCGTTGATATTTTTTAATTTTTTATCTTCACTTTCTTCTGGCCTTGGTAAATTGTTATTATAAAGTTCTATACTAGCTGTAGAAGAAGTAGGTGAAACAATAGCTCTGGGCGACCCTTCGGTGGGTGAAATGAGAGATTTTTTCTTAGTTATTTTTTCTTGAGATTTAGCAAAACTAGATTTTCGAGACTTCGGCAAAGGTGGTTTATTTTCCTGCCTCTTTAAGTCACTGCCTACTTTAATATCTCCACCAGATATCCCAGTGATAGCTATACTTGCTGGCCTTTGTCGTCTGGGTGCAGCTGTGGGGCGACTTCGTAATATAACAGAGCTTGTTACACTACTTGTACTCTGTTGACTTAAAGAACTGCTAGGGCGTGATGGTGCTATTAAATAAAACATGTTAGTAACAAGTTAATTAATTTAACAATAGGTTTAATTATCGATTACAAATTACCAGCATAGATAGGTAAATAATAAGTAATCAAGGTAAGGAAGGAATAGGAAATGAGCCACCACCTAAAAATTAATAAAATAGAAAAAGCAAAATTTATAGCATTAATAACGCACAGCATAGATTTTATATACATATTATTATACCTTGATCCATTTTTTTAAGTGTCAATAGTCCACTGGAGAAAAAAGCATAAGATCAAAAGCAACAATTTATTAGAACCTAATTACCAACAATTAAAGATGATGATAAACTAAAAAAAATAAACAATTAAAAAAACCCTCTCCACTTCTTTCTTTAGGTTAAATTTAATTAATGGTTCTTTTATATTTTGTTTGATTCTCGTAAAAGGTGCCTAAACTTGCAAAAATTAATATAACTATTTTTTCTCTCTCGAGACTGGAAGTTAGTTCTGCATTTTAGGTATACAAATCTCTTCGCTGAAATTTTCTCTTACAAAAAATATTTTAACTAGATTTATAGTTTAGTCTCCGACGTAGACTAAACTAGATTTATAATTTAGACGCCGACGTAGACTAAACTAGATTTATAGTTTAGTCTCTGACTCTGACCTTTAATTTGAGAAATTACGCTTGTGAAGCCCATGTGCATATGTTCAAGTTGAAAGTAGTTGAACGGCTACTTCAGGTCTAGCATCATCAACTATAAATCCCATTTTACCAAGTAGATTCTAAGACTGGATTCTTACACCCTTTAAAAAGACATGATTTTACATTTTTAGAAAGTTTGGGAACTTGAATTAGTATCAAACTACAAAATAGAAGTTAAAAAAATTCTCCCAAGCAATTTCAATAGAAAAGGTGAAGGGCCCTTTTACCATTACTCTTAAGACGCCTTAAGACGTGTAGCTTGTCTTACTTGCGAATTGAAAACTGTAAAATAAGACAAGATACTCGACTTTTTTTAAATTGAAAGTGACTTTAGTAGTTTGAAGAGTGAAAAGATTAAACTTAAAACACTTCAGTTACCTTCAATATTATTTGAATAATTGGCAGATGCTAATTTCTTCTGTCTAAGTTCTGTAGCACGTGTAGTACGTGGTGGTGGTAAAGGTGCAGTTGTCGATAGTTGATGCATACTGCGACTATCAGCCTTTCTCAGAACTTTTGGAGGTTGCAATAAACCCCCCAATTTACTGACAGCTAAGTGGCTCATACTACGACTAACTGAGGAATGTTTTGGACTTGATAATGGTCTCAAGGAATTCAATGAGGTTTCTGTTAAGGTAGGTAATTCGGGTCTTTTTCTTGGCTTTGATAACTGATCAAGACGAGACATGGAGTAAGCCCTACCTGGTGAACGAATAAATGATTTTCTTGGCGTGCTCGTTTCTTTAGTTGGTATTGTGGGCATTAAATCTGTACGACGACGACCTACATACCCACTAGTACAGCCGGCAGGATGCTGAGGTGTTGCTAAAATATGAATTAATAATTATAACGTATTAATAAATAATAGAAGTAATAAGTAATTTATTTTCAACAAAAATTACTTCAATAAACAAAAATTTTTACACAGTGTAAACTGAATTGATCCAAATGCAATAGATAAATTTATTACAGAAGAAGAAATAGAAGATATTAATTTTGACTGAAGTTAAGAAGTAGTATAGAGCACAAATTTTAAATTAATGTACGTCTGTTTTTGCAAGCTCTGAAAGGCATGCCATCAATAAATAAATGTTATGATAAAATTAAAACATTGTATAATATGTTTAACTCTCGATGAAACACAACCATGCATCATTTTTACATTCATTTCATACAAGTAAATAATAAAAGCATTTGCATAAAAAAATCGCTGCTTAGAAAACAAAAAAGCATACTAAAACAATACAAAAAATTGCATCAATTTGTTTTTTGAAAATATACCAAAACTAGTTGAATTGCTGTGTACAATCACTTGTGTAGGAGAAGTAGGATTGAGGGACTTGGGGAGGTCAGATTCATCTCCCCACTGAAAAACCTCATACATAGAAGTAGACATTCGTAAATCTGTAAAAATATAAAAACCGCCTAATGTCTGAAAATAAAACTTAGCAAACCTACTGCAAAGAAAAATAGCACAGATGTGTGCACATCGAAATTAATTAGCACGATCACTGTTAAATAAAACAAAAACTAACCTTCTCCGGAACGTTCTAGACCACCAGCTGAAGTTGCCCTCTTTTTACTACCACCATCTAATTCTCTTTCTGATTGCCTCCTAGTCAAAGGAACAGCAGAATAAGTAATATTTTGCGTAGATGTTGCCCTCCTGTGTCCCCAAAACGAACTAGAATTTTCCGTAGGTCCTAAAATTCGAGGGGTGGAAGATCCAAACGCAAACACAAGAGAACTACGTTCATTTTTTCGTTTAGCTTCGATTCTAGCTTCTCTTTCTTGGTTTCGTTTCAATATTGATTCTAACCTATCCCTTTCAGCTTCATTTATTGCTTTTTTTCGTTCTTCTACTTGCTGTCTTCTTTCATCTTCTTTTGATCTTAATTCATCTAAGCGTAACCTTCTCTCACTTTCTTTTTGTTCCTTAAATCGCTGTGCAGCCATTGCTTGACTTTTCATTTCGTCTAGTTTCTTTTGCCGTTCTTCATTCTGTCGTTCCTTAAACGATTTTATCCTTGTTTCTCTTTCTTCTAGATATAATTAAGCATTATTAATAAGGTAATTTTAAAAAATAAAATATTAGTAAATACATCACACTAAACTATGTTAATATAAACAAATAATCGAAAATAAAAAATAACGGGTCAATTTTGCCAGGAAAAACAAATAATGCATCAAAAATCTTGTCTGCTTTAAATTTTAAAAAATTAAAATTCAATTAAGTTACATAACTTAAATTTGCACCTCGTTATGAATAATGCATTATAATAAAAAAAAAACTAATTTAAATGAAGAAACAAGTTTAATTTATTAGAAATACTGAAATACCGCGACTATATTAGGAAAGTCGATATAAAACGATGACTCAAATAGCAAAAGAAAAGGAAAACTACAATGCCAAATGCTTCAAGAAATATGAAAAACTATGTTCAATTTTAATGATATATAAAAAATTTGATATGTTCTAATATGACATTCAACATTGAACATTCATGTATGATTTTTGAATAAACGCAGTGTTTGAAGAAACATTTGTGTCCACAGCAGAGGATTGTATTCCAGATATATTATGCAATAACTGATACAAATGGATTATTAAATTTTAATATGCGATTTTTTATTTGGAAATTCAATAAAATAAGACAACTCTAGTTTTTCCGTCAGAAAAATGACCGTAGAACAAACGAAAAGCAAATCAAGTGATCCTCTCTCAAGAAACATTCTTTCTTAGAAAATGCCATTTCTGTACAAAACAATTAATGAATGTCAAATAAGTGATTTAAAATTCTGCAACGCTAATCCAATGATACCAGATTTTAATCTTCAGACATATCTGTCATAATATGCCCAAATTGTTTATAGTCCGAAAAAGCGTTGGTGTCGCAAAACCAAAATAATATCGAACATCAGTTTCACATCAAGAAGAGCTTCCAGATACAAAATGTTTTCCAATATTCGAATACAGTTGATATGTTAACTCTATATATTTACGCCTGAAAATTTCTAATAAACTAAATAAGATATTATGTAAACTACGTGGATGAGAAAACTAAATTTTATTCAGCCTAATACATTGATTGTTGCATTAATTTTCGTTCTGAAATAGTAAGCGTGTGTAATAGGAAAGTGTGTGTAGATTAAGCGTGCAGTTGAGCACATTCTTCATTCTTCTCGCCCTTTCAATCGGTTCCAATTTAAATGACATCTGCAAAAGTCGAGCCCGATTCAATAAAATTAACCCGAGCCGCAAAGCACTTGAAATGTAACATTGATGGCTTTAAATGGAAAAAATGACTAATCACATTCGACCCACATAATACGACATTTCAAAAAAAATAATTTTGGAAAAAATGCTGTAATCAACTCAGAAATTTTTTATTGTGCTGAATAAGCGAACATTTTACTCGGTGAAAATCGATTATATGAAGGAAGTGATTTCTAATTATTGAAATTGTCAAACTTATGCAGATATCATTTGTATAGTAGCAATTATGTGAGGGCGAAAAGGTTCAAAATCAAAAATTTGCAAAATAAGAACCACCCTAATATCTTATGAAATTGATCCGTTAATAATTTCCATTAAAAGTTTATTACTATTGAAGTCGAGATAATTTCGAATATATTTAAAATGCTATATTACAAGGAGAGAGCGTAGGATTCATAAGTACAAACCAGAATTTAAATATTAATTCAATTGGAATTTTTTAGAATAATAAGTTAAAACGATGTATTACATCAAAGTCAAAAGTTCGATGTACTATGTACATACATATTATTATGTAGGTATTTTGTACTGAATAATGAAAATAAAATAATGTAATGTGAATTATTATAAGCTATATCTATTTAAGGGACATCTCTCCGAATACTGTAACTCGTCGTTGCGTTGGAAAGACGATAGACATTTCAAGAGATATAATAATTATTGCTTAATAATTTAATTCAGTGGTTCTCAAACTTTTTTCAGTCGCAGAGCCCTTTTGAACTAAGTATGTTTTTCTAAAGTTATGGTTCCACACCAGCTCTTTTATACCTTTTACAGTATGATTTGGTACAAACGAGAACAGGTTCGATTTTCGTGACACTTTTGGTGCGGAACATTTTGTAAATTAAATTTAATAACAAGGTAAATAGTTACAAAAAAACTTGTTTGTATTCTAAAGCAATTATTTCTGTAACAATAACTTAAATTTCAAAATAATTCATTCGGTCCAAGTTTCGTCGTCTCTCTAACGCCGAAGTTTCAGTATAAGTTAAATTTTAAATAAATTACAAAATAATTTAAAATAATAAAAAAAAAATATCGTCACTCTCTGCCGCAATACCTCCAATCACCAGCACACCAAATTTTGTACGGAGATACGATGATATAATATTCATTTTTGTTTTTTATTGTGGTAGCCTTAACAAAGATATCGGTAGCCCTGGCAAAGATATCTATATGTATCACCCCATACCCTAAATCTATCTATAAAAGTTTTTTTAACAAAATCCAAAATGAAAATAATTTTTATTTTTGTACGCCACTGAATTTTTTCAAAAATTTTTATATACGTCACATAATACCGTAAGAAGTCACAAATAAAATTTCTCCAAGATTGGTACAACAAATTTTTTCGGTCATCTAGCGGATTTTTCGAAAATAAATTTTGGTAAATTACTGACTGTCGATTTACTGATTCTGAAAACATTTCACAAACAACCTAAACTATTTAAACAACCTAAACAAATCAACATTAACCTAATTTTGACACATATGTCACAAAATTATGACGTGTATTAAAATTTTGAATATATTGTTTTATTTTTGCAAGCCATCTGACAAATTCTCACAAAAAATATATAAATTAAGATTTCAGTTAATATTTTCTGTAATTTTTCTGACCTGGCCGCCCTGTTATAATCGGCTCGGTTGTTTTCTCACCAATACTTATACTTTCAAAGCTCCATCGACACACCAAATTTTAGCTGAATCGGTCAAACATTTCCGGAGATACGACATTTTGATTTTTTTTTAAATTATTTTATTGTGGTGGCCCTGGTGAAGATTTCTCTGGCAAAACCTTATTTTCACCATTCCAGCCCAAGAGGCATACGTCCAATAAGTTTGATTGCAATCGACGCAGAGATGCCGAAGAAAATCGATCGACAAAAACTTTTTTCATGTTTTTGCTAAAAAAGTTAATTTTATGTTTTCATGTTGCATTACTGATTTCTATCGAAGGATTACATATGCTCTCATATCCATTAGGATCAATGTACCTACGTACCAAATTTGGTTAAGATCCCTTCAGCACTTCTTGAGTTATTCACTCTTAAAGTTTCAACTTTGACAACTTGTGATTTTTGACAGACGACAGATAGAAGATTAATTTTACCTATTCTGGATAAAGCCTTTTAAGGCCTTTAAAATAACATATCGCAAGACAAAATATTTTTTTAAAATCCCGTATTATTTTCTTGTGGTGGCACTGCTGATTGATAGATTGCGTCGAAAACCTTATTTTCACCTTTCCACCGTGAACCCTACCACCATACCAAAGTTGGTCGTAATTGGTTGGATGGTTCGGAATCAAATCGATCGAGGGGAATCGAGGGAGAGACAAGGAGAGAATCGCTGAGGGAGATCTGGTGTATAAGCGAATGGAAATCTTAAAAAATGAAGAGGTCTTATAGATGAGCAATCCTTAAGATGAGCAAAAATCTTAAGGCAATCTTAAGGCAAAACCGGGGAAATCTCTCAAAAATCTCGTAAAAGATCTAATGTAAAAAAATTTACCTTGTGATTCACCCCCGCCGAGGTTCTATCCGGTTACTATGTGATTTGGGTTATATTTTACAAGTTATGAAAAGCCGCAAAGACTTTCACCCTCAATTTCTCGGAAATGGCTGGACATAAATCTGTTTTAAAAAAACAACTAAGTGTCCGCAATTGTAGTACACTTTTACTCTGCGAAAGCTTGTCCCCGATCTTACAAAAGTTCCCCTCGTAAATATCTCTAAAAAATGAAAACGACTGAAATTGTTTCTGCAATGAAGATATTAAGCAACCAAGTTATCAACAAAAATATGATGTATACAACAAAAAATTGCTTGACGAAATAAAAGGTTCATTCGTATTTTGTAATCCGCCATATATATTGCTATGTTTTTGCATTTGGCTTTACTGCGTTCATTTAAAAATCTTGAAATATAATTTATTGTATTGTGCAAAACCAAACCAGATTATAATAAAATATCTTTACTATAGGAAAATATTTAGGTTTAAATTGGACCTGGAACATAAAATACTTCCGGTTAACCAGCCTGGGATTTGAAGAGACATATAGATTCTCCAGGCGGACACTTTCTTATTATAAAAGTAAAGAAAATAGAAAAATTACCACAAAAGCTTTTAGGACGCTAAATATTAATATAAATTTTCATATAAAAATATGAATATTTTATTAGCAACCAACTAAGATTAAAACGAATGAGTGGAATAATTTTAAATCGGGTAATAATCAGAAAACTTCAACAATTTAAAAGTTTGAACGTTCGTTATATTTTACGCCAAAGATAATACAAAATTAACATTAACACAGATAAAATTAGAACACGTAAAGCATGAATGCACACATTTACAGGATGTTCGAAAAAAGATACTTTTTTATAGTCTGTATAATTAAGCGCACAATTATACAAAATATTGTACGGTATTACAAATTAATTACGTCAACAGCTGCTATTCGTGATTGAACAATAATTCCACAAAAATGTGGAAAATTAAGAAACACCGTAGAAAATGCAATTCAAGACCCCCTGAAATACGGAAGAGCCGGCAGAACGAATTAACCAAGCAAACCCAAAATTCGTATCCTCACCGAATAATATTTAAAATTAACCCTTTATTAGAGAAAATTGTTATTTTACCATAAGGTTATTTATAATAGAAACCACAATATTATTTCAAATTTACATAAAAAATTCTGGATTCAAAATTTAAGTTGCCACCCTGGTGAATGAACATCAACACGCTGTAAATTAAAGAATTTAAAAATCTGGCCAATAAGATCAAAAACCACAAGACAATAAATTATTATTAGTTTCATAACAATAAAGAACCCGATAGAACAAAATCCTTTCATCCATTTTTCCTCCCTGATAAATGAATTTCTACATCACATTTCCATTTTATTTTGTTGAATTAAGAAATTAATTATAATTACATTTCACATCTTGATAATAAAATCGTGAAGTGGTTAAGGTTACAATGAAGTAATTCTGCCATTATAGGTAGTATACATAAATATTAGCCGATTTAATTGTTCAATAATAAAATTAAATAAATATGAAGAAAAAACCTCACGTACATTAATGATGCAATATTAATATATAGACTCAAGTATTTTTCATCTAAGATCAATAATTTGTTAAAAAAAACTAAAAAATGTATAATATGCACTGTTTAAAAACAAAAAAATCCAATCAAATCCTTGAATATTCAATATTTTCTACGGTTCAAAATTATCAAAATCCGTCACACTTTTCAATCAAAACAAACGGGTAGCTCTAGATGTGCGTTATAAATTAAAATAAATAAAAGAGCGAAGCTTCAACTACTAAGCTGGTTAGTATCAACAACTAAATGCACGATTGTTAACAAAAATAAAATAAATAAAAAAAATTAAATCAGCATTTTCACTGCGCTTACATAAAATGTATATCTTAAGGTGAAAAATATACCATTGTTAAAAAACAAAACCAGTAGATGGCTCTGGCAGCGATTGTCTACTATTGTCTACATTAGATTTCAATACGTCGTAAATGAAAGTTTGATTTGAAACAATTTGTGTAATTTTCAAAGCTGTAGATTACAGTATTATTTAATTCTCATCGTTGCTTGCATTTATGGCTAAATAAGACTTGTCCAATCATGTGCAACATAATTAAAATATTAAGTAAACAATAAAAAAAAAAGATGAACTAGTGGAAAATGATATATTGACCAATTGCTACCAGAGTCATCTACTAGTTTTGTTTTGAAGCAATTAATATATTTTCTACCTTAATTTTGTTAATGCCTAGTAGTCACACAATTTACCTTGTGTATCAACATGTTCTGGTCCCAAATATGCGAACCAATGTAAAGTTACATCTATAAGTGCAAAAATTTCATTGATGTAGAACAAGGAGTTTGGAAAATATATGTAGGTATATAATAATATAACCCTGTTTATCTTTTTATCATTATAATTTTGAATGATATGACAGTAACGCTCGTGCGATTTTTAACTCACCTCTTGAAGCTGATGATGGACGGGATCCAGCTAGAACAAAAAAATATAATATTAGAAACACGTTCAAAATTAACTATAATTATTGTTTATTATAATTAATAAATTATTATGCCCGCCTTCCACTGCGAGCCTCAACATGTAAATTTTATAGAAGTACTTCCATCGATATACAAGTGAGCAGAGCGAACTGAGCGAGTTAAAAAAAATCCGCTGTGTTATTGCGTCGGGCTCTTCCCTTCCCCTCTAAGCGCCAAACTTTTTTGTTTCAGTTAGGACAGCGAAATTTGAGGGGAAGAAATTGAGAGATAATAACAGAGATAGCCTAACAAGACAAAGGAGTAGCAAAACAGGCCACGGGGGCTCTTATCGCCAATATTTCGTAAGTATTCCAAGTAAGAAAACTTCAACCGCAACTTTCTTTCGCGCCGGACCGTCTGACAATAACCGACATTTGACTGTTCTGCCGCCTAGCTCACATCTAGCTGATAATGAAAGAAAAAAACTAGCCCCATCTGAGCCATCTTATTTCCTACCTAGCCAGGGCCTATTTTATCAAAAGGCCGGTTAGTCCCGGGCCTGGGGCCCCCAAGTTCGAGCGGCCCCTTGCTTGACCCAACTGTAACTGTTTAAAATAACAGTTTATTTTTTTATATAGATAACAATTACACCGCTATTTTTCTACTTTCCTATTTCAATAAAAATAATAATTTTCGTAATCCTACGAGGGGGCCCCTGAAGGTACTATATGGGCCTAGGGCCTACTAGAACCAAAAATAGGCACTTGACCTAGCTCACTCCGCGAGTGATCTTCATCTCAACGTCAGAAATCAGCAGTAAAATCTGAAACCACTACCGCTTCTCTGTGGAACGAAAAACATTCGAGAAACGGGAGACATAATTTATGGAATATTCCTAAGCTTCCTAATTTTAAGTTTTCAATTTACTATTTTATTTTCTTAAGCTAATAATAAATTAATATAAATTTATTTAAATCCATTTACGGTTAAAATATAGTTTCGCTCAAGCGATGACCCTTGAAGTTGTGACAAACTAATCTAGTCTTAAACAATAATATATTACGTACTGAGGTAGAAAAACTTAGGATCAGGTACAATTCGCTGGGACCTATTCGCCGTGACGACATGGTAAATGTGTCAACATGGATTTAGGATTACAGAAAAAAAAATTAATTTGTTGACCGAATGACAGTAAATCAGCATTCACTGCCGGGCTAGGAAGCAGAAAACCGCGGTTTCATTTCATTCCATTTATTTATTACTAGTAGGTGAAGGCTGGGACCTTCTAGTAAGTAGAAAAGAAATATCGAGAAACTTCGATGTTGATTGATGTGCACCTCGATTGGTGTGCAACTTAACTCACATACATTCGATAAGAATTTAACTAGATTGCTGTGCAAGTTAATTGGAGGAGGCTTACGCTGTGTCAGACTCAAAATGATCGGTTGGATTCAAAAATTTATTTAGGGTTACAGATTAAAAAATAATTTGTTGGCCAAATGCCGCAGTGAATCAGCATACACCGTGTATGAAGATTCACGATCACCTGATACACGACCAGGCTAGGAAACCTGTTTCTTTCCTGATCTCACAGCGAATCGTATCAGAACGAATCGTGCGCGGCGAATTGTACCGCTCCCGGTGGAAAAACTTTTAAAATCCACTGCAGGCATGTCACTGCCGAAACACAAATCGTTCATAATTTGGAATTTTGACGATGTTGCTTAAACAGTCGTTGTTATTTTACTGTTCGCAATGAACAATAAAACTGCTCGTTTTATCAGTTAATAATTTAAATTGCTCAAATCTCATGGAAATATTTGATTTTAATTTTTTTAACTATTGATTGTAAATTTTAATCTAATAATAATATATATTTTCAAAATAATAATATTTATTATTAAGTAACAAAATTACTGGTTTGCTTTTTATAGTAATGTCTAAAAATAACCTATTGACAATTGAAACAATTATCGATATATTATTATCACTATTAAATATCAATAATAGCTAAATCTCGGTGTGAAATAACTATAAGTGTCGGAAGATTTATATTTAATAATAATCAATTTTAATTTAATATTATTATCCTCTTAAATTTGTTAATATGTAAATCGCCAGCATAAACTGAATTAATTAATGAAAGGGCGCCTAATTATTGAACTTCTTTTTATCAAAAATGTGTGGATTCAATATTATTGTGAATTCAGATCAACGAGATTGTACTGTAAGTATGATTAATTAAAAATTAGCAGTTTATAAAAGCTTATTGTTATTTATAAATTATTCGAATACAATCAAGGACTACTGGTACATCTCTGCCTTAATCTGCACGTTTAATTTAAACGTCCTTCATGTTATCATACCATATATTTACTCGCATGACATAATTTTGTGTTACAATAAAGGAGTGAAGAAAATTTGGTACAATATTTTTATGAATTGAGTTCAATTCTTTAATTTAAACGACGCGTGAATAATAAAATTAGTTAGGTAACAACAACGCACTTATTTATGCAAGAAAAAATATAAGTACTTTAAATACCCATTTACTCGACTCTTAAAGAGCTTTTAGCGAATATTTAAAAACCTTGATTTACCTTCAAGAATTTAAAAACCGTGGCAAGGAATTTACTAAACAATACGGATAAATATTTAAAATCAATATCTACTTGTATGAGTAAGCAAGAACAGGAAATCCTTTAGGA
Organism: Cantharis rufa; assembly: GCA_947369205.1. Lineage (NCBI taxonomy): Eukaryota > Metazoa > Arthropoda > Insecta > Coleoptera > Cantharidae > Cantharis > Cantharis rufa. The sequence continues at coordinate 12,325,245 of OX376309.1, read as the reverse complement.
AATATGTGATATTGTATATTAGGAAGGAGCCTTGAATAATGAATTGTTTTAAGATGTACAAAAATTCAAAAGTATCAATGTTTGTCACAAATTAATAATAATTACGTGCATGATTAACCGCGGTTTTCCTTCCTACTTCTAATCTATTATGTAAAAACGTAAGAAAAATTTGGAAACTACGTAAAAAATTAAAAATAAAATTATATTATTCAATTGATCTCACTATAATTCAAGGAAAATTTTAGAATTCTAAACCATTTCTAAAATTACGCGGTCTTAAGTTACGCGATTTTTCAAGAGTTTTCTAAATATATATTAAGTTTCTAGTTTGAAAAAAGCAATATAAATGGTTATGATGTATGTAATGTAAATAATTCATGGTTACTAAGTTTACACCTGTTATTACTATAGAAAATTGCAAGTGTATAGGATATTTTATAATTACTTTATAGGAACTTTTTTTGGATCTTCCAAAGAAATAATTTATAAAATCATTGTTTGAACAGCGATAAGTTTGTATACAGAGATAAAATTTGCACCTGCTTTAAAAATATGTATTTCATAACTGTAATATTTTAACAAGAAGTTAAAGAAAGAAAAAGCTAACTCCTAAGGCAAGTGTGGCTATCAAAAAAATTAATTGCAAAGTATTTTAACCAGGTTCGTGAATGTTGAAATTCGATATCTATCGATACAACGTTCAAAAAATTACCTTTCTTTAAAAATCCCGATAGCTGTCGATCATGTTTTCCGACGTTTTCGTATGGTAATGAATAAATGAGAACATTTCTAAGATGTTGAAGTGAACTGCTCGATATTCCAAAATTCGAGTAAGATTCCGCTCCCATTACGAAAATTTTAATCACAAGCTTTTTTTTAAAAAAAAATGGCGCAAAATTTCACATGCCGCCTATCAAACGACTAAATTCCAAACTACTTATTATTATTTTATTAGGAAAGTTATGCAGTGGTATGATTCTGCGCATGTAAATCTAAGCAATGGCCCTGAATGAAACGCTCGTAATTATATTTTACCGATCAGGTATTTTAATAATTAGTTATTCTTAACACATAATAATTATAAATTTCATACACTACCCATTTGGAAATTAATTTAATATCGTAAAAATCTAATTAAACTGATGTACTTCATGAGCTGGCATTGATTAACTATCAGCACAACAAAAAGCACAGTTGATTTCCAATAATTAAAAATTATCACTTTTGATTCAGCGAGTATGTCGCAATGATTTTCTAATGAAATTTCCAACACTTAAATTTAATAAAATTGTAATTTTTATCTGGAGTGCGTTACTGATAAAAAAAAATAATTCCGTACGAACCGTTCACTGATATAAATAAATATTCCGTAGTCAAGTTCACTTCCACTAGCTATCAGTTATTATATAAAACTTGTCCGATAACTTAGAACAAATTAATAAAACTGCAAAAAAATGGAGCTTTCTATACTTATAAATAAATCATAAATTAATCATATGATTAATACAGTAATTAAACATTATAACAAACAAACTGTTGAATTATTCCGCCAGAATTAAAGAGCATTAAAAGTTATGTTTAAAAATCGACGGTTTCTATTAATTTAAAGATAAGAATCAGAAAACATATCATTAACATAAAATGTGTGTTGAATCCAATAAAAAATAAAATAACTTCCATGATTTTAAGTGCTTGAACAATTTTAGAATAGGAATGTAGCCCATCAGTTTAGATATACATAGTAGCGGACTTAATTAATTGTAAGAAAGATAAAGAAACTGATGTGAAAACGAAAGTGAAATACAAAAACGTGGTCAAATTCTTGGGTATCAAAAAAATCGTGAGTAAATCTTTTATGTCCCTAACACGGAAGAAAAGTGGATTATTATATTAATTTCTTTACGATATAATGAGAGGCATACCTTTTTAATTACACAAATTGACGTTCTAACAAAATTCAATGTACTGGAACATAGAACTCGCTTTCCATAATTCAAATCTTAACAGATTATTAATAATTTTCTTCTACGATTTCTCATATCTTAATTAATTGAAGATATTTTACTATTTACTTGCTTTATATTAAATTTACAATTAATCGTCTACAATATAACAATTTACTTAAGTTTAGAAATTTAATTTATCTAAGCAATTGCAGTAATAGTCAGTTTCACTTTACAGTACTTCTCATCTAGAAACATATTAACTATAATCCTTACTAATAATACCTTTTTAAAAGAGAATATTACAAGTTTAACCTTTAAACTAGATAAATTACCTAGTGATTAGGTAAAATTATACTTATTTTTAGTACAAACTAACAAACTGGATTAATGTAATTTGCTTAAATAATAATAATGCATAGATCGCTTTATGATAGAGGGTTATTGTCCTTGTCGTACCTTCGGTGAAGGATCCTGCTGACCCGAAAGTGTCAATATTAAATAAAAACAGGAAACATTAATTTAAAATATATAATGCATTATTATACACTGATTCAAGCAACAATCCTTAGAAAGATCTTTCTTTTATTATTTTGCCATTTCATTCCGATATAACCTCATTTATAAACCTTGGTCAATTCAATTCAGAGGCTCCGACAGCGACATCACTTGTCATATCGAATCATTATAAGATCGACCAGCCTTCTGAAATTTGGATTGAAAAAATAACTCAATTTTTAGTTTTTATTATGAATGTTGTTAAAGTCTTAATTTTTCCTTTTACGGTTTCATTAAAAATATCTTATTAATAAAACTACGCTGTGCTTGTGTTTATCTGTCCAACTCTAACGGATACTTTAACTTGATATAAAAGTATTAAATAAAAGTTAAATAAATGAACTCCTGTGATAGCAAAAATTATAGTAATACTATTTTAAAACATCTTGAAATGAAGTGTATTAGATCAAACGCGCTTGTTGGATTAACGAGAGTTCGTTTTATACAAAAACGTAGGTAATTCAAATGTGGAGTACTACTTTTACTTATAACCTACGAACCCCGAAACTCCTGTTCACTTCTTGGTTGTGCCGATTGGCATCCCATTAACAGTTATATTGTTATTATTTATTGTATCTTTTTTTGGCCACTTATTATTTCATATTCTATTTGTATAGAATTGGTTGTTTAGATATTAAATTAATTAATAGTTACGGTAAAACAATAAAAATGTTAAAACCAAATAAAACGTGAGAATTGATTCATATTGATTACACAAACACAATCCGGAAACAATTGTATTAAATTTAGTGCCAATTGTACCACCACAGCAAATTACAAACAGCTGGTCCAGATTAACAAATTTTCGAGTGAAATTTAATATTAAAAATAATTAATTAAAGTGATTCATCATTTTTTAAATTAATTAATTAACCTAATTTTCCAAAACAGCTAATTTTTAAAACAAAACAGAAATCTTAAAGACCCCAGGGCAAAATGTTTAATTATTACATCAAACGAATTTGAGATAAACTGCTGGTAGAATTTGAAATAAAATAATGATGCAATGTTTTTGATAACCTTCCACCGATTATGCATAATACTTAATATGGGGGTTTGGAACTCATCAGAAATTGCACACAGTTTCGACAACTTAAATTGCCAGCACCAATTAAATTTTTTTCTTAAGTTGATTCCACAGACCTTGGTCGGTTTCGAATAAATCATCCTATTCGTTTCTATCACCAGCCCGCCCTTGATTTTCAATTATATCCTACTGATAACACTGCATAACAATTTGTTTTCAAATTATTTTTAGCATATGACGTACAGAAAAATTTAATTGTGATGTGACAAATACTTTCAGAGAAAAATTAAAATAACGGTTCTCTGAAAAACAATTTTGATTTTTCATGCTATTATTCCGTTAAGAAATCATTAATTGATTTCATTATTTTTGAAATTTTTTATAATAGAAAAATATCGCTTTCTTGACGAAACGATATCTGAAGTTAGAAAAAAGCAGGCGGTTTGAACAACAATTACAACGTTTTATAAACGTATTGCAGTTAAGTTTTTCTTGTATTCTAGAAAACTGAAAAACAGGTTGTTCTTTAACTTGCGATCATCGAAACTAGGTATTAATCTGCAACAAACATCAAGATCAAGACCGAAGATCTTGATTATTTCAAGACCATTTAGTGTATTTCGGAAGGCAATAAGCTAAATTGCTTAAACCTTATAAAAAAAAAATTCAGTTTAGTTTAAGTGGACTTCGTTGATTTTTAATGATCTAATAAAATCATTTTTACAATAACAAAATGCACTGTTTACCAGTTTAGCACCTGGACAAAGTTTTATTTACCGTACTGTAATTATATATATTACGACAGAAAAAATAAACCAAAAGCAATCAACGCAGAAAACGTGACTTTTAACTTGACGATTTTGAATGCCAAATAAAACAGGACTGGTTCTAATGTAGTACAGACAACGAGAGCATAAAAATTTAATTTTGCATTACTACCATTACCGATATCTTATTTTGCAGGTGCAAAATATGAGCAGCATTAAACTAAACGAATACTTCAAATAATGTCCATATTATATCACAGAAACGACATTTCAGGGTAAAAAATAGTTGCGTTGACCCAAAAATTCCCAGCAAGATGTTCTGTAAAAATGCTAATGATCTATTGGCAAGTTTTTCGCATTAGTCTGCGAAATGCTTAGTCCGCGGAGCAGTGATACGAAGGAAGTAGGAATAGCAGACCAAAAGTTTTTTGAAACAAAGAATTAGCTTGTTTCTCTATTCTTTCTTTTTAGCACTGATGAATCCATATGTAAATGTAAACCTTTCTCGTCAATCTTCTTCCACTTAATTTAGCCTTCAGTTGGGCTTCTGCACTATATCACGCAAATTTTTCACATAATCCCTCCGTCGTATTTGAGGTTATTCTCCTAGCCAGACAAAATTCTGAATTTCGTAACTCCGTCAATAGTCCTTTAACCTTGTATTTTATTTTTTAATTTTAATTTGACCAACACCACTCTTCTCTCATAGGATTAATCCAAATATTGAAGTCTGGAGATGGGGATCGAGGCCAAGATTTAATTTAAACCGCAGCACCATATATTATGTAGGTATATATAATATATTTCTGTCGAAATATCTAAGTGAAAAATTTGTTTTTACGAATCAGGAAACCCTATGAGTCAAGTTGCAACTATAAATTTGTTCAATGATTAGAAGATCTGGAACTGATTAGTTTCGTCAATTTGAACTTTAAAATCACTTAGTATAATCACCGTTGCATTGAATGACAAAATTTCTCCAGTTGTATAACAATTAACTTGAATGAAAACTACGTTGATGAACCTATAGAAAGAGTTTCGCAATCACGAAATTGATGTTTTCTAAATGCAAGAATTGTGATCCATAAAGTCTCATTACATTAGCGTTTATGGTCGAGATACACTATTAACACACGACACGTTTAAAAATATTAATCAAATGCGTGAATTTATTAAATTAATTTTATAAAATAATAAACACTCATTTAACACATAAACTTTCTTATTATTTTTTAAATGAAACGAAGGTATTTTAATGTTTTCTCTTGTTCCGCATAAGTAAATTTTTGCACATTCAAACTGAAAAAATTTTGCTATTCCCTTTACCTAGCCACCCAAGCAGAAAATTTGTTAATCAAAAACCTTTTAATGTGGCAATTTTTAACAAATAGTTAATTAAATTTTGATATATTGTAAAGACGAAATAAAAGAAATTGAATAATTTTAAATGACTTATGTGCCAAATTTTAAATAAAAATTACACGCAATGCCAAAATCTTTTACACGCAACTAGAAGCAGACCAATTAGTAATTATCTACTTGCGCAGTTACATACCAAGCTAAATAAATAATAAAAACACCTTACTGTTATATGTGATACACTTTCAGGGAGTGTTTTGAATAAAATTTTTAAAAACAATTCGAAAGAAACTTTAATTTAAATAAAATTTTCTAGTAATATCTTTTAAATTACTTTTTCGCAACACTCCTTAATAATTTTAGAAAATAATTGTTAAAATTTTGTCATGAATGACTACAAATTAGCTTCAAGTTCCTGTTGGTTAACTTTCATTGCAGCAGGTTAATTTAGTATTGCGAATAGGATGTAACATATTAAAGTGAAACTTAACATACCTTTAATTTTTGTCAACGATCTTAAATATTGTCACGAATTTTTTAAATTTTGAAACAATACGTAGACCTATAGTCTAAAGTAAACTTGTTAATATAAATTAATGTCTCTCGAGAGAAGCAGGATTAGAACTTAATACTATAGGTTGAATTTATGAGTAGCATTAAATTACATTTAAAATCGATAGTTTATTTAAAACAATTAACATAGCAACAGTCGAGAAATAACCCAAAAAATTACAAATAACAAAAATTATTCAGCGGAAATTTTTTCTACATTTAAAAAAAAATCACATTAGCTTATCCTGCGAATCTAACTGATACCTAATTATGAGGGTGCAATGTTCGGCACAACTAAATAGTAAATAATGGTGAATGACTGAATGAATTGTTCGCAAGTCAAATGTCGAGGTTATTCATGTTCGAAATTGAATTACAGTCAATTTTAAAAAAATACAATTTGGAAAAAACGATTCAAGGTATACAATTAAGTTTTCCAATAAATACCAATCAGTTTCAATATTGCTGATTAACTGGCGTTACATAAACAGAACTTTCAATTTTATAACAAAAAAAATAAATAAAATGGAATTTGCAGTGTTATTTTAGCGTTTTATTAGTTGTATACAACTACTACGTATTCTATAATGTAAGTTTTCCCCATATATTTATTATTTTATTTTTAATGCTTAGGTATTTATCAAAATATAATATTGTTATGAATGCGATCGGTAGATCTACAAAGTAATATCACAAAACCAATAAAAGGTCAGGGCTGTGTATCCAGAATTATTATTTACCAATAATTTAGCAAGAAAATAACGATAAAATTAATCAACAGTTTCGATCTTCTTCGCGATTCTACTCATACATTACTCTCATCAGATCTGTGCTGGCAGAAATGAAAAATAATAAAAACTCGCCAACTTGTATCTTTATCTAAAATTGTCTTGAACTGAACTTGTCTGTAGAAGAACTGTAGAAGAACTGTCTTGTAGAATTGCAATCAATAGTAAACAGCAGGTTTGTTGATTAAATTATTTATCAGGCATACAGCATTCTAAACATTAAATTAAACATTTTGATTAAAATTCGGTCAAATAGTGGTGTACGGTTATTGCAAACCTACAGGAACCTACTGATTCGGTTCGTTATAACCAAAGTTCATCATATCCAGTGAATATTTACCTTTGTCATACAATACAATGTCGTTTTAGTTTGCTGTAGTCTGGCACCACCGTATTATTCAATGAGATAATTTAAATACGCTTTTTGTTTTTTTCAAAACTTAAAACACAAAAATGTTACGGAAAATATATGTACACTCACATAAACAATATAAAAAAATATTAAATCTTATAATTTGTTTTAAAAATTATTGCCGAGCACATGTTAATACATTAGTCAATGTATTTGACAAACAGAACAATTAAAACTGATGATTTAATGTCCGGTATTTTACTTAATCATAAGTGTTTACATTTGAATCAGCGCTGAAGGTGCATTATATATCATTCAATTAAAACATAATTCTTACATGGTGGTTCCAAATAAAAGGTTAGTTAAATTTTTATTGTCCTTATTCAACTAATTGACTACTAAAAATAAAACGAATAATATTATAGGGAATTCGTGGAGTACTACGTACTCCTTCAACAAGGCTTCTTTGGCGCCACAAGCACAAACTATATTTTAACCCGGCATCACCCAGGTGAAAATTTTGTGCGTCGAAACCCAGGTGGGGGTCTAGGAGACCCCGACTTTAAAATTATGAAATATATATCGTTTTGCATTTTTCTTGTGATTTTTGTGCAAAAGTGTAATATTCATACATATAACTTACAAAAAAACACACAAACTGTAATCTTTATACATATATTTCAGAAAGATATAAACAACCAGAAAAACATAAACTGAAAGTTATGTGTTCTAGTGTACTATTTTAGTACAGTGGTGGTCTAATAGACCCCACCTGGGTGATGCCGGGTTAAAGAACGACTGTACGCCACTCAAGCAGCGCCACCAATAATCCCTTGTGGCGCTGCTAAAAAAAAGCTCGCGTGAAAGCAGCCTTACAATGCCAGTAAAAATTTTTAAGCATTTCAAATTCAACACAGTACATTCTATCTAATATAAATAATATATTATCTCAATTCACTTTTATATTTACCAAATGTTTTGATGTCTATTAAGTGTCTATGTTTAAGCTTAAACCTTATATATGACACAAATAAAGTAAGTACTTATAAGGTAAATACTTATAAGGTAAATACTTATAAGGTTTAGGATTAGGATTGGAAGTGGAGGGCAGGCCGAAGCTTGCATGCACTCAGGCCACATATCGGGCCCATTATGCTACCTCCGATGTTGTGGCCACAACGTGTTGATGCACACCGGAAGGCCGAGCTAAGAAGGTCTGTCAAGTCCGAGATTCGAACCCAGAATTTCCGCTCTGTAACTCAACCAGCGATCACACCAATCCACGGCTGTGGTTACTTATAAGGTTTATAGACATGCAAACATTACCCCAAGTTCATCTTCAACTTCAGTTAAGCCTTTTGCAAAAATAAAACAAACAAAATCCACTTGCCAACGAAATTTATTATCACATTTGATAATAACAGAAAATTAATTCATATAGATTATGAAGTATTAACTCAAAAAATTTAACCTCAATTCTGAATATTTTGACTAAAATTTGTTTAATAATCGTAAAATTTGAATAAGTTAGTCACGGATTCATTTCGTACATAATATGTCGGTATTGAAGAGTATAAGCCACTGCACTAAAAATTATTTATTATTTTAAAATTAAAATTTTTAGTTAATCCCCAAAGTAAAAAGAAAACACTAAAATTCTAGAAAAAATACCAACAGTTAAAGGACAACTTATGACGTAACAACTCCCCCGACTACACCTTTTCCACTTTTAATTCAGATTAGACAATTGTTTAGCCTTCCACACACCGAATCGAATCATTTACAGCAGTGTTTTTCAACCTGTGGGTCGCGACCCCCTGGGGGGTCGCGAAGCTTCTGTAGGGGGGTCGCCAGAGGTCGAGAGAACTAGGTACTTTAGTAAAAGAAAGACAATAAAGATTATTAATATGTATTTATTTATTTATTAAGTAAGAGAAACAAAAAATAAAATCCGAAGACCCATGTTAATTAATGCGAAGGTTGTGCTTGTTTTTTATTAATTAATGTATCCCATCGTGGATCTGTATTTGCGACACATAGAATTAAATCGTTTTCCAAATTTAAGCGATTTCTTTGCTTACTCTTTATCTGGGCCATCGATGAAAATGTCAACTCGCATAAGTACGAGGTGGCAAATGGAATCAAACACTTCAAAGCCTCAGTTGTCAATTCCGGGTATTCTGTTTTTCTCCTTAACCAAAAGGTATCCAAATTAGAAGACTTGAATTCCAAGTGTAACATCCCATCGGCAGATAATTCTAGCAGTTTCTCTTTGAGCTTATTTGGTAAATTAGCCTCATTTATAGCTGCATTTAAAAACGGATTTAAGATCCACCTCTGCCCAGTGTTCTCTGATATCTCTTACACTGAGAAGTAATGACACAATTCTTCTTTCAAATTATCTAACAACTCTTTCATACCAGGTACATATGTCTTGATGTTTATCTCACATCCGACTTCTTCAGTAAAAGATTGTGTCAACGAAAATGAATCGAAGTTATTTTGATTTATGGACGACGACCACAAGTCAATTTTTTTTGTAAAGCCATGTATTTTGTCTCGGTCCGGGGGGGGGGGGTCGGGGGGTCGCGAAATGTTTTTTCATACCAAGGGGGTCGCATCATGAAAAAGGTTGAAAAACACTGATTTACAGCATCGGCGAATGTTGTCATTCAACAATAACATTGTTAAACCTTTACAATGCAAATTTAAATAAAACTGGAAAATGTGTAGTTATATTTTTTTATAGAATCAGCTACCGGTACTAACACAGATGCATAGGTTCTATCTAATTATTTTTATATTAATTTCAATCAAGGTTTCCTTCTAAATCTCGTTAGTCTATTCACTCGCACCACTGATAGGATAGTTGAAATTATGAAGCAGACAGACATACATACATACATATATACATCAAACTTATGACACCCTCTCTTATGGACAGCTTGGCAATACCGTATTGAATTTTTTAACTTTTTTAATTAAATTTCTTGAATTGCAAAAAACACACAAAACTGTAAAATAAGGCCCATATAATGCTATGTTTAGCATTAAATTACAAAGTGCTCTAGGAGATACATTGTAGATATTTTATACGACAAGAAAACAATCAACTTCTTGTTTCCTAATAGTACGTAATTTTCAGTCAACCATGAGTTTATTTTTAATAGCTTTTATTAAATTTGCCTTGAATGTTTGTTCCAGTATCTTATAATTAATTTTTCAATCGCTTCCAGATAAACAATAGCTCTTAATGTTCACATATGTATATGAAATTAATGGAAAAATTTTTAATAAAATATTGAAAACAAAAACCGTTACAAAAATGATAAGGAATACAAAAAGAGTTTTTAGTTCTTGTCCGCGACTTTAAATGCCTTCCTTCCCCCATGCCCAAACTAAAACTTTTTGTAAGAAACTTAGAAACAGAAAAAGCAGAGAATTATTGTGTAATCTTGGCCAATACATTTAGCATTTTCTAATTGTTATTAATTTACCGCAATTTTTATTCAGTGTCTTCCAGAGTTACCACAATATATTGTCATGTTCAAAATCGATTAATTAGTTTGATAAAAATAATTGTTTAATTTTTGTAAATATTTTGTGTTGTAAATAATTTTAATCGTCCTGTATCATATTTTTAATTGTTACTAATTTTAAGTTGGTATTATTTATTGTTAAGTTTGTAAATTGAAAAATGTGTAGAGGGGCTTTTTGGCGGACAGCCAAGCGAGCGGACGTGTGTTTGTCCGTTCCAATTGTATTTAAGTTTTTAAGTTACGTTAATTAAAGTTTTTTTTGAAGTTAAGTTTTAAATAAAGTGTTTGATTTTTAATTTTTTAAAAGTGTTAATTTCAAGAAGAGTCTCATGTTAAATAAGAAATGGGTGGCCCGACGAAGAAAATTTAAGTTTTTATTTTAAATTCCATTTATTTTACAATTTTTACAAGCGGGTCATCACAATATTGTAATTTTGATTATTTCAGTTTTTAATTTGTATTTATTTTTATTTTTCTAATATATTAAGTTTTCTTATTCAAATAAAGAATCTTTATTCACACGTTTTACTATTTTGGTTAAGACAATAAAGCTACTTTTCTATTCTTCTATTTGTTTTTACCGGCACCTATATATTATATGGACTTCGATGCATTTTCTACTAAGAACACAATTTTAAGAACCCCCGATTGTTTTTGAATGCCCAACTCTCGATACTGTATTTTAAGCAAAGCTCTCTATCCACGAATAAAGTGAATTACTACTTAATAGTTTTTAATAGAGATCAATCCAGTAAAATTTCATCGTTGGATACAAAAACGGTCAATCCGGCAGTAACAACTACAATCAGAAAGATGTAGGTTTGAGTTTAATTCAAAAAATTAGGTCACTACATCCTGTTTTCTGTGTTTCTTGGTAAAATGATTGCTTCTATATGGCTCTCTGAGCACCTAATTAACTTAGTGTTCCTTCGTCACTCTTACTACTAGGATTGCCTTAATCTAGTGGTGGAAAAAAATGATACTGGGACAAAATAAACAAAAACAAAATGAAATTCAATTTTCCAAGTGCTGACTATGCAAAATGTGCAAGCGAATAGTTTAATTTCCACAGCAAATCAACGGGATTGAGATGAAAAATCGGTTACCAGAACAATCAAATTTACTACTTCATTAAATAAAAAAAAATATAATTAAATTCTTCAAGACTCCGACACTATTTACTAAAATTAAGATTAATGTATATTATTCAATTACAAAATATCAAGTTAATGTAACCAAGATTTCTTCACTTAATTAACTAGTTAAAATTGGAACTAAATTCCAGTGTACATGAAGTGATTTATCATTATTTCTATTTTGAACATGGAAAATAACAATAAATTTGATGTATTTTTGAAACAATGTTAAAATTGTATCCAGGGCTTAACAACAGAGTCAATACTAGAAGTTTGATAATGAAACTCAACATGAAAGTAATTTATGACAACTTCTTTTGTAAATTTATTCTAACGAAGTTACTGATTGTAGGACAGATAAACCAAAAAAGGCAAATACAAAATTATAACAATTTGTAAATGAGGTTATTCGTAACACCAATAAATAATAGTAATTGTAATTATACTACATAAAAAACTTTATACCCGGGGGGCCCAAAATTTTTGGGATGTGGTATACATATTCATGCAATGCAATAAACAAACTTCAAAAATAACACTGAAAAGACCAACAATAGCGTTACATTCCAGATACGAATTACGTATGTAGGTACTTAACATTCTCCGACAATGACGCTATTTATCCAAATTCAAAACTGCACAATATTAATTATAAAAAAAACTGCTATTACCGTAGGTTATTAATTTGATCCAGTTTTTTAACACTCTCTGTAGCATTAATTGGTTTTTAATTGCTTGTTTAAATTAATTTGGATCACAAAATATTCCATTGACATGTGAATGAACACACGCCAAAGTAGAAAACATTCAAATGGGGAGGAGGGCAGTAAATGTTTGAGAAAATGGAAAATTGCTTAGTAGTTAAATTTCAAGATTACCTATGGTCACCATTTACATAGGTAAACAGTGTAAAGAAAATTTTAGTTTTCTCGTGCATTCAGAAATGAATGAAAAAATTACAAAAGAATAAACTTTCTAATGTAGCAAAATTAGCTTGTCAAAAACTAAAATCATTGAAAAGCTACTTTTAAAAAGCGATTAACCTTACACATTCAATGTACTAATAACCATTGTGTAATAAAACTAAAATAAGCTCCTATTATTAACAGTTTTCACTTCTTACTACAATTATATTTACTATTTCAGTTTTGAGTTTGAAAACAATACAATTTAATTACGGTTCTGGATCCAACGTAAAAATCAGTATCGCAAGTTGAATAAAAATGTTTAGCATTCAAATTAAAAAAATGATAAGTCATTAAAAATTGTCATAAAAAATTGCAAAATTATCCAAGTATAAAATTTATGATTCTAAATAGACCATAATTTAATTACTGTTCGTTGCTAATTGGGTAGTGCATTCCTAAGTGTTCGTTGCTAGTTTTAAAACCACTGGTCATACTTTTACATACGTGCGACATGAACATTAATTTCAACAATTTAAAATATATTAAATGACAGGGCAAATGTGTCAGTTAAACAATTTAAATTGTGTGTTAATTTTAGACTTACAAAGCCAAACATTTCCCATTGGAGCCTCATGTAAAAGACGAGCATTGAAATCGAGTCCAGCTAAATCTTTTTGCAAGGTTAGGGTGTCCATGGTCAAAACCCTTTGAGGAAGTAAAAATAAGTGATCCAGACCTTCCATAGGGGTTAACTCTTGAGGATGCAAAACAGTCAACATTATAAGAACATTACCGCTCTTTCATTCAAATCGTACGAACACTACCAACAATTATTGGAAACCAATAACGTGAATATCCAATCTATTAATTTCACATTGGCCTATCAATATTATCAACATAAAAATCACGTTAATTTAATTTAAAAAAATGTTATTACTGCTAATGCGTTATCGTTAACTAAATCAGCAAAATGGGGTCACAAAATATTCGGTTTATTAAACACAAATATGTATATTTAAATGGTAATCGTAACGACACACTGGATTTATGAAATAATATCATATATTTATTGCAATCATCGAATGTTTATAACCACTGAGGAGATTCCGATCTAAGCACCACGGGCACCACGAACTTACTAACGACCCACCACTGGCACCACTCATACTCTCGGTAGCAGTGGAACTCGTGGTATGTCATTACGTTCTAAACCAAAAATTAGCCGATGCATACAATACACTACAATCAAAACAGCAAAAAAAATTGTTATATAACAATTTATACATATTAACAAAAAAATAGTAATATGTGCCCTCAAGTACAAAAAATCGCCACAAGTGGTTAAGCTTTGATTAACCCGTCGTCCTTGAAGAAAAAACTCGAAAATTAATGAAACGCGAAGATTTGAAAACGTTTAACGCAGTATTTTAAAAAGATAACACTTGCATAATGGGGGCACAAAAAACCCTATCTGGAAACGAATTACAAAATCATAGCTTCAACAATATAAATATTCGGTCATGGTAATTAAAATTTTTCAAGTATAAAAAGTTGATATTTAAATTGGATCCACTTCAAAGTTTAGAACAAAGCAAATCTTATATTATGTATGTAATAACCTCTACTATAGTTCAACAGAAAAAACGAATAATTTAAATTATAAAATTAAATCACATTCTAATATCCCACCTACGTTAACACGATATCACAATGGTTATCCAAAATTACACGTCAAAAAAAATAAGATCAAAACTTGTACAAAATGGCTTAATTTATTTCAAAATAATAATTGCTAACAAAATCTAAGAGAGCAATTTTATACTAATTAATTTTATTACACCTTATACAAGTTAAGTTCTGTATGCTTTGTGGAACCAAACCAATTATAAACTACCGTTCTAGTTGCAAATATTTTCGTTCCGTTCTGGTTCTCCAATCTTATATAAAATTTACAAAAATTAGAAAAAGTGTTTAGCTTTATTATTTAAAAAGAGCCTGTTTTTATTATTATTGAATGTCAGTCGACCTCGCGTTCTTAGAACCAGCAGACAGTCACCGTCTGCACCAAAAATTGCAGTGGCTGCTTGGCCTTAGGGTTAAATTAGCCAGAGACAAGAAACAGTAAGTGACCGGGTGGGTAGCTCAGACAATACCAGAGAAAAACTTAAAACAAAACAAAATTACTTGTAGTACAACAATATCAAAGTTTTCATTTTTGATTTATTACCGTGGAAAACAAATCAATTTCGGTATAACCTGAGGCTTCTTGTAATCAACTTAATTAATTTATCTTCGTCATCTTTCACTTATAACTGGTTTTCAATTATTGTATTTAGAAAAAGCAAGAAGACGTTATTGGATATCCTGATAACTTGAGGAAAGCACTTATACCAAAAGTCTTAATACTACATCACGTACGCCCGAGAACATATTGTTCTGGTTGAAACTGGATTCATTTATACAATCTTTCTAATTAAAACACATCGTGTCTGCGGTATAGACAACGGCACCAGCGACCGAAACGTTAGCTAAATACAAGTACCTGCTGTTTTTCCAGACCATAAGCTTGGTTTGCTTTCATTAAACGTAATACTGAATTTCGTCTGCGATTGTAAAAGCTTAATCCGTTTTAACTTGATTTTAAAAACGAAACCTTGTCTGCCTCTTTAAATGCTTGACCCCAGTACTTAAAAAGTTTCTATATCAGTTTCGAATGCTTCAAAACCCAATTAAAGAGATTTGTTGTAACTCTTTTTAACATTGTCCGAAAGCTTATGGCCGGCAGAGCGTAGACGTCTAAAATGTAAACTTTTTAATCAATAGATATGGTTAAAATCCCAATTTAATTCTGGAGACTTCGGAACGTTCCTTTTCAGAATTTCAATTTTCATATACTATTTGTTTAATTCAAATTCCTTTCACACACATTTTCAGGCAAGTTTAAATAAAGAACAAAATGCTTTTTAAATATTTAAGAAGTTAAAATGGTTTATATTGATTTTTAGAAAAGCATTAAATAACAATGTTATATTATCGACAAATAGTAGATCTGTAATTATAAATTAAAATCAGTTATAAAAAGTTCGTTTACAAAATTATGGTACAAGGAAACCAGCAGTAAGTTTTTAGCTCGGCTTCGCTGCTCTTTTCCTTTCGACTCAATAATAGAATTTTAAAGCGGAATCATGTCTGCGTTCTGTACGCCGAACTCATTTTATTATTTTTACTCACATATATTCATAAGTTACCAATTTTAACGGATAGCATTTGAATGGACGACCATATGAATCTGTGTTAAAAAGCACAGTTGTCTTCGCGACTTAATTCGTTTACAATTCAATTCGCACAATAATAATATTTAATTTAATGTCATCGACTATTAAAACAGGGTTACAGGCACACCCCAATCCGATTTAAGCAACCGTGGGGTCTTAATGCTGAAATCGTAATTGTTCTACGGTGAGCAGAAAAGGCTGAAATATGATGATACTCGGGTCCGAAAATTCTCCCTATCTCCCTGCAAGATCATTCTCAGATCGGCGCGCCGATTTATCTCAAAGATTTATGATTGAGAAGTATCAAGTAACCTGATCTGATCTGACAAGTAGTAACCAAAAGTATGATTAGAAGATGTCCATTGATATCGTTTTAATCCATTTGAGCTATAAAAAACTAACAAAAATTCAAAGGCGAACAAGGTATTATTTAATATTGAAGTCGGAAGCAGCCATTCCATTTAAAATATTTATTATTTAAAACAAATGAAGCTATTATAAACATTATTGGCAAGATTTTCATTAACAATATCTACATTGTAGACAATTTTTTCTACATACATATCCCCATTATAAAAATCAATAATTGGATAGGTTCATATCCAGAATTAATACCAACTCAAAAATTTGCAAAACAAAAATATCAAAAACACTAATAGGCTTTAGGTAATAGGTTTAAAATTTACCAATTTGCTAGTAAAAAATATATGAAACAGTTTGCTAGTAGAAGTCTGATTATTGTGATGAGTAAAATCGTGAATACGGTTGAAACAGCTGAAATTTATTCGTTATTTGAATTTTTCAGTTGATAATAATTCTAATACGAATTAACCAATTTTTGGTTTCTGCGATGTGATTCTTTCATGATAAACCTAAATTCCATTTTATTTCGGCTTTTTTAATTTAATAATTAGGTAAATTACTACATATTGAAAATCCGCATGCTCTACAAATTTCTTAAATTCAGAAACAGATGACTGTATCGTAAGATTATTAGTATGAACTTACTTTAGTAATCTTACAAGGATAAGGTCAAGTGTACGAAATTTTTGTTTTTATTTATTAATTATAAATAAAAATTCATGCCTATTTAAAAATTACTATTTTCAATAGAAATAATAAAAATTAGATGTGCGTTTCTAATTGCAATAATGATTAAATAACTGCTAATTGGCATAGATTTGAAAAACTAATAAATAGCAAGGTCAGGCGGCCTTACTGCCGATAATCGATAAAATCGGATTTTTTTTATAAAAAATAATTATATAATTCACATGACAAGAATGACTGTAATTCACACACTATTGGGCAGTTATTTTACGACGTAACCTGAATGTACCTTATACAATTTATTATCAATAAAAAGTGTTGTAAAAATTAGGGTATTTACTTATAAATTTAATTTTCATCTTTAAAAACTTATTAACTTTTACTATTAAAAATTAATAGCTCATAATGTCGGTCGGCCAACCGGCCCAATGCCGGAACCGGTCTTGACTTTTTATGGCCGGTTCGCCCTTGATCAATTCTAACATGATATGCCCGAATTGCAAAAACGAACTTAGTTAGTGGAATTTCAAATTTTTGAATTATTAAGAAACTGCTATTTTCGTATATTGTATCTATTTTTAGCTTTTCCTGAGTCATTAACTCACAAAATTTGTCGAACACTCCAGTGGCCTGCACTTATGAAGGTATGAAGGTTTCTGATAGGATATAATATAAAATTTTGTCCTAAATTTAGGTAGATAATGAAACTAACCATAATTAATGCGATAGTTTTATGTAAATTAATTAAAAGCCATGCATGATTCCTAATGTGTAACGATCGTAATTAATCGGTAAAATGTAGATTAACGGTAGATGAATTCGGTGTTAAAACATTAATTAGTATGAAGACAAATAATATTGTTAAAAAATTAACCTGTACATAATGGACATTTTTCCGAAATTAGCAAACCTCATTGAATAACTTCCAAGTGAAAGTTATAAGTTTTTGTAAACTTCAGATGACAAATAATTTCGCTATGACTTAATTAAAAAAAAAAAACTATAATAATTGTTTCGTTTCAATTTTGAACAAGAATTTTTTTGGGTTTCACCTTTGCTATGGTAAAATAATACCAAAGGGAACCATCAGTACTTCCTTCGCAAATGTCTATTTCATCATCATCTTATACCTCAAATATGCAGTTCTAACCAATATAAGTTTTAATCTTCCGTCTATTGGTCCCCCATTTAATGGATTTAAGTAACTTCAACTTTAATTCCCTGTTAATAGGTTCCTATTACCCCGTAATACCCTGATTCAAAGTTCGGTGTTATAATATGTAAATATTCACTTCATTAGTTGTACCGAAAACGTGACACGTATATAGATCGTAATACTGCCAAATTTATATTTGCTATGATGATGTGCTATATTTAGATATATTTTTCAAATAAATAAAGGTATTATGCTTTGAAATATCGGAAATAGATGGTTACACGGAAATGGAAAAAGCGTTCGAGCTAGGCGAAAATGAACATTACGCCAGAATTAACGGTACTTAGCTGATCATAGCACTGTGAGTGAACATACATACAATATATAAGTGGAACAATCTAATATTTTGCATAAGTTTTTCTCTACAAGATCATTTTCAAGTTTCTACTATATTTAAAATTGTCTAACAGGTCGAAAACCGCTAGCTAATCACTGCTGGATTAAATTTAAAAAAAATCATCATAAAACTGATGCTGCAACCCACCGCACACAATTCCTCAACCTGGTGTAGGTAGCCGTGAGATCCAAATGGCAAAATGTCTTCTATAACGTTTAGTTCTTCGAAACGAATGCTAAACTATAAATCCACATCAAGAAGAGTTTATGGAATGAAGTACAACATTTGCAAAATGAATGATTTATATAGAAATATTCGAAATGAAACTGTTACACTTCAATTGATACAAATAATTTTTATTAATAACACGAAAAACAATAACCAGACAAATTCCAAAGAACTGGGTTAACTCTTCTTAACAGAAGAGGATGCTGAACTAAAATGTTTAAAATAATAAAAACGGAAAAAAGACAGTTGGGGTTATTTATTAGAAGATATAGAAGAAGTTTGAGAGAAAGCTTTAGATATTATTTTTATACCCAATATTAAAAGAAATACAGATTTATCCCGATTGCTCATAATTAATCTAAAAAATACCGGAGAAAGTATATGAAATCAAATTGCGAAAAATAAATTGTATAATCCATTTTAATTTTTCGGCATTCGCTAAAGCTAAAATAAACTAGCAAGCATGGTTACAATAGGAATATTTCTCTTCTATGCAATCTAATAGAAATTCAAGTTCTGCTGTTACATTGTATGTGTGACTTTGATTGATTCATTTTTGAACGTTATATTACGAAAAATTATGTAGAAATAATTTTATTTTTGTTGATATGACCGATACATTTATATCTCGCCTACATAATATGTAGATATGTTAAGGAAAAAATACGTGTACGTACTAGTACTACGTACGTGGTGGAAAATATATACATTTACCGGTAAATATGTACAGGTTCCACGGGAGTTGGTAAGAGTGCGTTGAATAATGTAAAAGACAGCGTTATCTTTACAATTACCGGTAAATGTACACATAATGAACCTTGCTCATGTACAACTTTTCTGTTGACTCCAAAGTGAGTCGACGAATGCAGTTTCAGTTTCTACAGAAGCAGACAGTTAGCAGTCAAACTACGAATTATAATTTGGATTATATCACACACTAATTTTGTTGTAAAATCTTGGTATACTTTTCCCAAGATCGCTTGGTATGTGTACAGATATTCCAAATTCTATCGGGAAAAGGACATTGTAGGCACCTTTACCATAAGCGTTATGTCAGCCAAAAGTGTAAAACGTACACTTTTACTGGTATACGTACTTTTTCCGAAACAACACGTAGTTTGTGCAGAAATTAATTCTTGGTCTGTCAGACCTGATTCTAGAATAGCCTTGTGCTATTATTTTTTTCTGAATCAATGGAGAACAATCTCCCGCAAGAAATAGTACACGTACATCCATCCAAATGCGAGCCGCCAGGAACCTTACAAAATTAGACAAAAATTACGGTGTCTGGTGGCACTGGTATCTTCCTTATGTCCCTTTATGAGAAACTTCACTGTATTAAATTACTGACATGTTATAATATATCAAGTCAATTATCCTGATTTATTTCGAAGGTTTTGAACCAACATGCTATTAATTCCTTATTACATTAATGTATATTAATTTTGGTGGGATGGTTCTAAGCCCAAACAAAGCTTCCACTCCTGTCTGACAATTTAAATCAATAACAAATATTGCTATCATAGTAAAAATATTATTATCCATATTTTTTTATTGTATTATACATCGGAAAGCTTTTACTTAAAAGTTACAGTTTTTAAGGAAGGTGTCACTATAATGAGTAACACTGGATAAATATTTACCCACTTAGATTGAACAATTTCGAAAATTTTATATCATTCGGTAATCTATATTTGGAAACTTTAATTAGTTTTTCATTATCGGAAATTATTGTTCCATTTCTTTTTCAAATACGGATTTGATATTAACATAAATAATGTTACATAAATGTTAACACAAATCCTTCGGTAAAATTGCAAAAGCTCAAGTTGAATTCGAAATTAAGCAGACTTCTTGCCCTAACTGTAGGACTAATCTACCGGCAATAATTGTAATCAAAATAACAGTTATTAAAAATACGATAAGAAGATAACGCTAAATCTAATAAGTCGGTAGATAAAAACAATAGTAATTTATAAGAAAACATAAAAATAAGTAAACATTTTTAAGTATCTATACTATCTATATGTACCTATTATAGTAGAAGTATCTATCCGTTACTGCCGCTATATAAATAAAATTAAATTATTCATATAAAAAATTAGGTGAAAAGTATATCCTTGTAATCTACAAAATCTTACATTAGTGTCAACTAGTTTCGATTTTTTACATTATCATTATTATATAAATTCTCCGGTTTAAGGTAAGAGGTTGAAGCAATTTAATTTCAGATTGTAAGAATTATTAAATATTTTTAAAATTGTGGTAACAAGCCCATTTCCTTTTTCGTAGATCACCCTGTATTTTTGTAGAGCAGACTATACAGTACTAATAAAATAATAAAATTGCATTTCCACATCAAGAATGTCAAGGAATGCTATAAGTGCATTTGTAATTGTTTTCTCATTTTACTGCAATTGCTGGAATTACGTTTAAGATAATACAGAAATTGCTAGTAAATGTAACAAAAAGATAAAAATTTTGCTAACTATGCTGCAGATTGATGTTTGGTATAGAATAAAATTTAAGGTATATTATGGACTAGCTAGAAGGGGTAAGAATTGTGAAGATAAAAACAACCAACTCTCAAATTTCATTGTCATCGAAATTAGTAAGGTGTAAGACCAATCAAATTAAAGAATCTGTATTACATCTATTCTTCCTCTTATACTTTAATTTCATTGGTTCTTGCATTGGTTTTTATTATATCTTACACTGCAAAGTTTACAACTAATATCTAATCTATATGTGAATACTACTTAAGTAGTCAATTCAAGCTCTTAAAATACAATACAACTAACCTCTGCTGCTTCAAAATGTTTACGCAACTTGTTGTGAAAAAAATTAAATCGATAACTGCAACATCTGATGCAAAATACCATATACTGCAGGGTTGAACACCAAGAAATTTTACTACATTAGTACCAGTAATTTTTTACTTTAATTTTTAAATCATAAATAAATATTTACCAAAATAAATGCAAATTATATTGTACAATCAAGAATTTTACGATGAGCAAGTCACGAGTACATGAGTCAGAAAATTTTGGAAAATTGGGGTTTACATGTGTTTTGCAAAATATAGGTGAAATGTGATATATATACATATCGTCGGCTTGGAGCAAAAACAAGATAACTCCAAAATGATAGTTTTGAGATAATGCGACTTGAATGTTGAGTTGACAATGTAAAAGTATACAAATTCAAAACTAAATATCTTAATAAAAGTTTTATTAGTGTTAGTACAATTATCTGATTTTGCCAGAACGTAGTTGAGTATGATTCGTATCCAATTGTGTAGATAACTCATTTTGTCCAAAAATGGAGTTATCTTGTTTTTGCTCCAAGCCGACGATATGTATGTGATATTGTATGGAATATATGAGGAAATTTCACAAAATCTGGTAAGGTTTCCCCAGCAATCCAGTGAAATTTTAAATGTGGGAAAAAGAGATTTAGTGAACACATTTTTGAGAAACATTTTTTGGGCTTCAAAAATTGTGTTCCTAGTGACAACAGATATTTTTCAACTATTTTCATTTATAAATCATTATGTAATAAATCATAATAAATTATGGTATCCATCAAGGATACCAAGAAAATGCAGGAATTCTTCTTAAACTGATAAAACTTCTTGTTCTTCAGTTAGGAAATAAGTAATTTTTTCATTTTCACACGTTCCAACAACAATCATATTGATAAAAAAATGTTGATTGATGATCTATAATTTCTAACGTAGAGCTATGCGGTGAAATTTTTCTTCAAGTGCTTTATATTATATCATGATCTGCAATATTTCATGCTCTACACTTAAATTATTTAACTAAACACACAAAACTTGTTTATAAAAATTAATTAACTTTAACATCATTACCATAAAATGGTAATTAATTAATAAAATCGTAACACCTAACGTACTAATTTAATTCATTTAATTTAGAACTAACTTCGAAATTTAGTTGTATTGTGGGAAGAACAAGAAAATCAGTATTGTCAACTATAATTTTAAAATTGTTCATATAGTGATGCTAATGATAGAGGACAGGCGAATTGTTAATTCTTAAAGTGTATAATTCAATTGAACACAACGAATGACTAACTAATGAAGAAATAATATATTACATAGAATAAAATCTTGTTCAGGTTTGTCTACGCAATTAATAATAATAAAATATCCCATATGTTGTACTCAAAAGTGAATGACTTGCCCATAAGTAAAATCTGCTGTGAAGCATGGATTCCAAACTAGTAACAAAATTGAATTTAAACTGTGTAGAAAAAAGTGCGCAAACGCTTTAAACTAGGCTCTGCGCAAAAACTGTACGTATTTTCGTACAGAAAACTGCATATGTAGAACATCTTATACAACAAAAGATACAAGATATTTTAATGGTTGTTTCTAATGCAAGAAAGTAGAAGACAGTTTCTCCACAGATACTGTCCTCTCTTCTATACAGTAAAATGGATATAATACAATTTCCATTATAGTTTTCTTATTTTAAAATAAAATATGATACAATTGAAATAGATTTCTGTCTGTATGTGGTGAAAAATCAATAACATGATTTGATAAAAGTTCATGTGTTGTTTGTGGCAAAAAGAACACAGAGAGATTTTTCAAGAAACCCAAATCGTCTTCTGTACTATTGGGAAAGTAGACGGTCAGGTAGATATTTCACGAAAAATTGTATTGTCAAATTCAAGAAATTACTTTTTTATAAGACAAACGACCAAAAAATAATGCTCCAAATGCAGTGAGCGATGATCTTTATTAGTAAGGCGGTCAAAGCTATTGAACATTGATAAGATTAATGTAAGACTAAATGTTTTCATAAATCCCTCTGATGTTTACTATTTAATTGCTGATGAACATATGATGCCACCAATGCATTTATGAAAATTTACATTATATACGTACAAGTTAGTAGTTTGATAAAAGCGAGAAAGTTGAATTGGTGATCTATTGGTGAGGACTGAGGAGAGTTTTTCAAAAATTTCTACAAAAATATATAAAATCAAGAAGGCAAGTCTAATAATTTTCACTGCCCGAGTTGATTAAGGTGAAACTGAGTTTGGTAAAACATAAGCAAAGAAAATATCCAAATATGTTCCTTCAAAATTACCGTAGAGAAACTTATTATAAGACATCCAGATTGAAAGGTGGCATACACATTCTACTCTAATACCAATGATACAATATGTAGAAACTGTAAATATGTACTAGTATTAGGCTCATATTGTACATAACAGGCTTTGTGGTACATCAGAAGTGAGAGTGAACGTGAAAAATCTGTAACCAGATTGATAAACATGTTTTCTTTTCATTAAATTTGAATAAAAGTAAGTACCTATGTATATTGAAATGGATCTGATCAAATATCTTTTCGAAGTTAATTATTATCATAAGTGAAGCAAGCTACAAATAATTGTTAGAAAGGTTAACTGCTTACTGAAAATTAAACTAACAACTAGTACATAGTACACTAGTGCCCGGTTTCACAAAGGCTAATTAAAATTTAATCTATGATTAATGATTTTCAATAATATCGCAACAATAAATTTTCATTTGTTTAAGGGTTTTCAACAATGAAAATTTATTGTTGCGATATTATTGAAAATCATTAATCATAGATTAAATTTTAATTAGCCTTTGTGAAACCGGGCATAAGAGTAGTTGTATATAAATAACTATTGTTATCCAGTGTCGGGTCTAACTGTTCCGAGGCCTGAAGCTAAACATATTGTGGGGCCCCTAGACTTAGGAGCTTAATATTTTGAAGTAGTAATGAAGCGTTGAAGTAGTAATGGATTATTTATATTATATAATACAAGAATTACCATCAACTATTTTGCATACTTGCAATTGAATGAGAATTCATCTCAAATTTATCTTAATATTATATTTGTGAAATACAATTTTTCAGATTTTCACACACAAATTTTCTGAACAGATACCTAAATAATAGCATACGTTAAAACAATAATTTGCCTATTTTCCATTGCATTTACATCGCTTGGGGAAACATGTATTTCTAAGTTAAGAGAAGAATCTCACCGACAAAGATAGAGATAATATTTCAATGCAATAGAAAGTACCGAAATATGTTACAATTACACCGTTTTAACAAAAAATATTGTACATTCAAGAATAACTGAAGTATAATATAAAATATAAATGGAAATCTTTCGAATAAAACTAATTTTAATAATAACATATTTCGGTCTCTCTCTCTCTCTCTCTATTGCACTGAAATATTATATTAATCTCTGTCGACGGGATCCTGCCCTTAATGTAAATTATTGCAATTTTAAGGGTTTACCGCAACTGAAATATTTCAGCTCCCATTTCTCCTATTAAAATGGGGAAAAAATAAAATTATTTAAAAAATATTGTTCGTTACATATTTTTACTTAAAATAAATCCTAAGCGGTTAAATTGCAGCCTCAATTCTTATCTGGTATTTTATAAAAATTGCAGCTTTGTTGGGATCTTTTTGCATAAAGGAAATGAATCTCAAAGTTAAATTTTTTTTACAAAGAGATGGTAACCATTTAAATTCACAGACCAAATATCAACCCTGAAATCGACCAGAAATTTGCTTCCCTAAATTTTAATCTGGTCCCCCATCAGCGATATTTAGCATTGAAAAGTGTAATTTTGTTGAATTTCCGAACTTGGAGAATTTTTAGAAAAAAATAGGAGTAAATCTCAGAATTGATATTTGGTGTGTGAATTTAAATAGTTACCACCTCTTTGCAAAAAAAAATTTAACTTGGAAATTCTTTCCCTTCGTGCAAAAACTTCCCATCAAAGATATCATTTTTTTTTTAAATACTAGATAAGTATTAACCAATTTAACCATTTATGACAGATTTTAAGTAATAATATGTAATGAACAATATTGTAATCCGTTTCTTTTTCAATAAGTTTATTTTTTGTCCATTTTGATAAGACAAATAGGAGCTGAAATATTTCAGTTGCCATAATCCCTTAAAATTACAAAAAATACCGCACATTGTAAAGCAAATATGGGCCCACAAGAAAACAAAAAACACAATAAAACTTTTCTAGAATGGTTGAGTGACAAGATTGGATCACTTGATATGGAATGACCCAGAAGAAAAATTAGGATATGCATTATTTTTTTATTTAATATTTGAATAAATAGTAAGTATGAGTAAGTAAATTAAAAAAATGAGAACTTACTAGCTGATTCTATAATAAAAAAACATTTATATCAAGACCTAAGCTGCTATATTACAAAACTGACATCTATCGGCTAAAAACACAAGTGTAAATTCAGAGGGGGAGGGGAATCTGAAGCCATAGAATATCCTCTAATTTCTAGTACATAGGTTGGTCTTCGTTGTAGGGATATTGTGTAGCATAATTTTTCTCGAATAACTCGAAAACGGTGAAAGATGTAAAAAAAATTGTTAAAAGATGTCGATGAAAGTCTTCTTCCATGTCAATTATCATGGTTATTTTCCATTGCCTGCCTAGGGAAGATTATAATCAAAGCTCGAACTTAAGTGTCAACGCCCTTAATTTACTGTTTTCAAAAATGTGAATCAGCACAACATGTCGTACGAGGTGATTAAAATTTTTCCTGCAAAGCGGAAGTAGCCCCGAAAAAGAGAGATACGCCACTGTTTACATTTGTTCTATTCCAAGGTACAGAAATATTGGTGTGGGTTTGATTAATTCCCATTATCATGACTGCACTTATAAAGCCATCGCAGTCTCACTTAAGACGTTAGATCATAATAAATTTAAAATTAATACGCCATTTCAAATAATCATATTAAAATAAAAATAACATTTTATCAAGGTTCATAAAAATGATATCGAACTTTTCACCTCGAGTCACCACTGAAATTTTCCGAAGTAGATAATAATTAATTCAAATAAAATCTATTGTTTGCATTATCTTGTACGCATCTAAAAAAAGTTGAAATTATCTACAAAAATATCTGTTCGTCGAACTTAGCACGACTTCCAATAAGATAATTAAGGAAAATTTTGCACGTCACTGTAAGCTTGATTCACTAATAAAATGTTGAATATTTTGGAAATTTGAGGTGAGTTTATTTGAAATAAAACATATTACATCAAATTAGTATTTGTTCATTGAAGCCCACATGGGAGAACTGACAAAAATAGAATAATTACTAATTTGAAAAAGATGTGCCCAATTCCAAGATAACCTAGTTTGAGTAAGTAAAAAGCAACTGCATAATTTAAAAGGTTCAATTGTTGTTAATACAAACATTGATGACATTTTTAAATATAACCTAAACCTTGTAAGCTTGAAACGCCAATTTAAAAGCCAAAAATTTAAACAAAAATACGAAATTAATGTTGGTGTAATTGTTATAAAATGAAGTTGCAACCTTTTGTGAATGTGTTGTATTATACCTATTTCAAGTATTTAAGGGTGAATCCAAAAATACAACGGACGTGCTTTACTCAACAAAAATAAAAGTGCATTCCTATTAGAATGCAAGATACAAATATAAGTTCAAATATTTGATACAAAAAATTGGACGAGAATAAATATTAAAATTTAAAAAAAGCAATTCGAGGGACCGGCAAATTATAAATAATTTTTTCAATTATCTCTTCGCGATATCATATACAAATATAATTTATTATTTTCCGAGTTCTAGTATAATATTGTTACAACAATCGGCCATAAAAATTGATAAATTATGCTAATACAAACATAATAAAATGTCTCTAACCTTCGAACATTTGTAATTGCAATTAACCAAAAATTAGAACAAAATGTTTTTTTCGTCGTGTACCTTCAAGATATCAATTTAATTTGTAAATAGTTGGAGTTATCATATATGAATGAGCGGTTAAGAGTCACATTTTATTACCTAGAAGTTCGCAACCTACAGATGGTTTAACATTTTCAGTTATATAACATTACAACAAATTACAACCTCAAAATGACATGGAATAATTACCATATAAGCAGAACTGTACACTCAATTAAAATTTCAATAAATATTTACCTGTGTTTTTCAGTTGAAGTGAATTATCCTGACTGTTTTCTGCCATTTTGGCACACCAACACTTCCACACCACCACTGACACAACTGCATAACATACACAAAATGTAGGAACGGTCTGAAGTTCGCTCTGGGAACATTTGCAAATTTGCCACCCAGATGGTGCTGTTAAATATAAATATATCTCACAATATTATTATTATTATAAACGATTTTCATAATATATTGTAATATTATATTATTTTTCAAAAATATTAATACTATCAAAACATAATGAAAAAATAAATTTTATGAGTTATCAACTCGGCACAATTTTTATTATTAAAAATTAATTACTTTGAAGTTAACTTTCAATAGCAATTAAATTTGATCTATTTAATATTTTAAAAAGGCGATTTTCTCAATATTAGTTCATGCAAACAAAACTAACTCACATTTTCAATTCACATCAATTCAAAATGCTGTCAAATTCAAGAAGAGGAAATACGACAGTGACAGTATACAGTGGCGTAACTACCACCGGATCTTATCACGGTAAGTATTGCATCTCAAGTTTTTATTAAACCAAAACTATTTTATATACTAAATATTATCTATAAATATATTTAAATTTTCAAATAATACACTACCAAAAACCTTAGTTTTTTTAATATTTTCTTAGAAAAGAAAATATAAATATAAAAGAATAAAAATAAAAAGCTCTTTAAAAAAACGTAAAAATAATTCCACCAACTAGTTTTCTAAATTCTAAATCTCAGATTTGTTTTTAGTTTATATATGTTACGGTCAATGATGACAACTCGGCCATTAACGTCAATGGCCGAACAATGACGTTAATGCCCTGCTTAACTGGACATTGACGTTAATGTCCGGCCAATAACGTCACTGACCGTGCATTTTGGGCGATTGTTGACATTTAAAATTTCGTATGTGGTTTTTACATCATTGTCCGGGCAATAGTGGGCGATAATCGGCCCGGGCACTTACGAGCCAACCGGCCCATTTTAAAGAAGTTGAAGTTAAAATTGCCTTAAAACTAATATGGCTTAAAAGGTTAACAATAAAACCTTAAAAAAAGGTTAAGGTTAAAAATAACCTTAAAACTCAACGAACTTTAGAATTATTTTATTTGCAAATTTAATACGTTAAAGATTTTCGAAACAATAAAGTACTCGACTTAGAGAGCTGATTAACAATATCCTCATTATCTATTTGACTTACGATTTTTCAATATTCATTATCATAAATGATTCTAAATGTTCATCACCGATGCCCGTATTAATAGTCACGGATTCCTAAATCCTAGGATTTACTAATGATATTACTGGAATTTAGACCGTATCATATTAGCAACAGCTGCTATTTCGAGAATTAATCTTGAATCTCAGATTAATCCGCGACTATCAGCAGAGCCGGAACTAGGGTATGATGCGCCGGTGGCGACTTTGAAACTTCTGCTTCTACTGGGGGGTTTGTGGGGGTTACTCTCTAGCATATAGCGCCGCAGGCAAATTTTTTTGAAATTTTCAAGGTCAAGCGCTTTATTGTAAAGTTAGAAAATCGCGATACAAAAATATTTTCTGAAAAAATAGATTTAATGAAGCAAATTTATTTAAAAAATATATTAAAGGACTAAGCACGCAGCAGCAGGTAGTTGATCTACTCGTGGTAAAGGCCACAGGTATCCTGCTAATCTTTTATTATATTTTACATTCTAGGATTTTATCTTTTTTTTAGATTTTATTAAATTTAATTTTAAAATTGAAAATTTGGCGCCCCTTAACTAGCTCGCACTTGTGGCGGGCGCCTCTCTCGCTACGCCCTTGTTCCGGCTCTGACTATTATAATATAGATACCTAAACACTGCCCTTTTGGGGATTAAAAAATATTCTGGATTTTCCAAAATTGCAACAAGCTGGTAATTTACCTGTTTTTATTGAAGCCGCACATCGCGGCTTCCAGAAGTTTGGATTAAAATTCTTTGAAGTACAAAATGTGGTATTTTTTGCAAGATTTCTTGTTTTTGCATATTTCTTATTTGTTATTTTGTCTTGCAAGTTGCAATTGAATCATCAAGTCTTGTTTTGGTCTTGTGTTGTTATCAAGACAAGACAATACGAGATAAGGGATAAAGTTAAACAATAATAATTATAATTTTTCGTTTCTTTGAACAATAAACCGGCCCACACTTCACCGGGTTTTGCCCGGTGTCCCGGTTGTCCCATCCGCCCCTGGCGATAATGAAACTATACTTTTCTAAATGTGCGTGTTGCGCCAGCAAACAAATTTGCAATTCAAAATGCCATGGATCACTCTCATGCCAGAATAAAAATGATTAATTTAAAAAATTTAATTTGATTATTTTTTAATTTATAATTATTTTTTAAATTTTTGTTAATATTTATTACTTTTGTTAATAAATGATTATAATACATTAGAATACAATGCATGCAACACACGTAAATGTCACTTGCCAGTTGACTGTCTAATTCAAATCGCAAATTTACTGTTCCTTATAGTATTTATTCTGTAAATCATCATTGTCCAATCCCTTTTGGTCAATAACGTCATTGACCGGCCAAAGACGTAAATATTACAATCAGATGAAAATATTTACATCATTGTCCGGCCATTGACGTCAACGCCCGATTTACATCATTGACCGTAACATATATAATATACAAATTCTAGCACCATAGGAGCTGCAACTTAATACCAGTACTAATATTTGTAATGTATAAGTAATAAGTAATAAAGTAAAAATCGATTTGGAATTTAGAATAATGCAGAAAACTAGTTAAAATTTATTTTTTCTTTCTTCTACGTCTAAACTAATAAAAATATATATATGCTCTTGCGGACTTTTTTGTAAAAAATATAATTTCTTACAACATTGTTCTTAAGAATGTTTATCGTATTTGTTACGGTTATTCTAGCGTTTCTTATACTGTATTTTGTTCTTTTTTGTGTTTTTCTGTGTAAAGAAAATTCTCTTCCATTCTTGTACTCCTATCGCCGCTAGGTCGTTCGTCACTTCGTCCCACCACTTGATCTTCGGTCTTCCTCTCGTTCTGTCTTCCGCCGGTTTCCATAGTGTTATCTATTCTTTGCTATATCGTTGCAGTGGCGGTGATATAAAATAAGCAAATGTAAGCAATGCTTAGGGGCCCGGGACCATAGGGGGCCCTACTGTCCATAGATAAGGAAAAGTTTTAACAAGAAAATGGGGAGTCGAACCTACTTTCCCCATAAAACGGCAATCAAAAGTTCAAAAATATTTTGATGAATTAGTTTCTGATTTCCATTTTCAAAATCTAGATGATTCGTTTAAAATTAATGTACTTTATTTTACATTAGACATTGTAATACAACGCCTTGAGATTTGTTTTGAGAGATTTCGAAAATTAAAAGAAAATTTTGAATTCTTAGAATGGAACCTAGAATCATTGTAAAGATGGCAGATATCGAAGCAGTTCAATGCTGTGATTTGCTTCAGAAAAAATATTGTGATGTTCTCAATAATAATCTCGCCATTCAGTTCAAAATTAATACTTTGTTTTTTTAGGGGCCCGATTTGTATATTTTCTTACGGGCCCTAGCTGCTCTTGCACCGCCACTGTATCGTTGTTATTATTCCTCATGAGTCATGACGTTTAGATGAAGCCATCTAATTCTCAGAGACTTAATATATTTTACAATATCCTTGCCATTCATTTCTCTGCGAATCTCGTGATTCATCAAAGGTTCATTGTTCACATTTTTCTTGGTCCTAGAATGGTGCGCAACATTTTTCTTTTAAACGTTTTCAGTGTATCAGCTTCGCGTTGTATCAGCTATATCCGTTATAATGAGAAGCAGAAATTTAAAATAAATTGAATTTTTATGTGATTTTCTTATGATCGGGTAAAAGGCCGGTCACCCGATATAATAAATAACATAAATCTGCAACCTGGAATGTCTTATGCTCTTGCGAATTTTTTTGTAGAAAATTTAATTTCTTACAATATTATTCCTATAGATTTTATTGATGTGAGAGTTTACCGAAATACTTTATTTTGTTGGTATGACAAAATACCAAGTAATTTTTTTGTACAAAAATATTTAAAAATAACCAGGTTACAACCGATGTTCGAAAATCTTACACTGAAAAAAATGGTCATTATATTGATGAAAAATTTATTTTTGGGCCGATTAACAAAATTCATCATATTATTGATGAACAAAAATCATAAATACAATAATTTTTTCATCAATACTATGAACTTGTAATGGTCAAAACTAATTTTGACATGTACAAAACTGGAGACGAACAGTAACAAAGCACATGTCCGCTGTTTGATTCCGTAAATGGTTAGAACCATTTCTTATACCAGCTCGTCCGCTTTTTTTACCATCCTTACCTGCGGGTGCGCTTTCTTCCACAAGATGGAAAGAACACTTAAGATTGGTATCTCAGTCAGTCTGAATGCATTCCAGCACCAAACCAGAGGTAATCTCATGACTCTTGAGTGCCGCTCTGCTATCTGTAGATACCTGAATGTGTTTGTCACAGATACATTTATCCTCAACAGTTTTTGCGCAATGCAGTATGCCCATAAGCTCCGTTTGGAAAATCAAGGTGTACTTTCCCAGCAATGCATATACCTTGTTACTTACCCCTCACTTTTGTAATTCTACCATTTCCTTTCAAAGAATCTGATGACGTTGTTGTTGTATCTTCTTGGTAAAATATTTCCAATTCTTCAGTATTTCACATCTTTACTTACAAACCCAGAAGTCTTTAATCCACAAAAAATATTAGCTTCTATCTACTCCTGCACCTTTTTGTCACTTTGTTCCACCCATCAATGACTTTTTTTATTTAACCCTGTATCTCGTTAATCCATTTATGTACACAATTTATACAACTTTTTCAGCATGGATTTTAACAGTCCCACCCTTTTCTTTTTAATGTTATATTATTACTGCATTTCTAATTTTTCCTTTTTTCTTTCTCCAACTCCAACGTCTGAGAAACCTTATCCTTGGAGAACAAGAATAGATCTCATCTAGAACATATTGATTACGTAAATTATAAACTCTTAATATACAGCAAGCTCGTAAAGTTGGGAACAAATTTGATAGAATTTTCTTGGAATTTCTCAAAAAATTCTCATATAACTGTATTTTTTTTAAATGTAACTTATATTTTTCTACCATCAACATTTTCGTATCATGTTTTATTTTTGAACAGGTAATTTTTTTAAATGG
This sequence comes from Cantharis rufa, assembly GCA_947369205.1. NCBI lineage: Eukaryota > Metazoa > Arthropoda > Insecta > Coleoptera > Cantharidae > Cantharis > Cantharis rufa. The sequence continues at coordinate 12,291,939 of OX376309.1, read as the reverse complement.
CAACCCATATTTTTCTTTACAGAGTATGTAAATGTAGGACAGTTACAGTCTAATATTTAAGTGCATCGACCACTAAGCAGATTCCTGGTTTGAGCTCTAACATAGAAAGAACTTTATTTCAACCATCCTCTCTCAACGAGCAATGACAAACCACCAAGGTAATCTGCCTTGAAAACCCTTCATAAAAAATGAGGTTAGCCAAAACCCACCCTGGGTTTTTAAAGTAAAAAATTTTTTTTAATATATTTAATCCAAAACTTCAATAAACCACCTACTACAAAAATCTAATTACTGTTAAAACTTACTTATCTTGTTGATAAGTAAGATAAATACTTGGTATATTCTAGTAATTTTGTTCTTGTTTGATTTGGCAGCACAAATGTACACTTACTCTTTACATTCCGTTTCTTACTTGTCGAGATCATTATGTTGTCTTTCAAGTTACTACCTCACTAATTTTACTTTTAAAAGCGCTCTGTAGGAATTTCCTTCTTTTCATTAACCTTTAACTACACGCGCTGGTGTATTCAGTACACCAGTCGCATTTAAGACTCTGTAACTTGTGTAAAATTGCATTTTGGACATTTGCGGAATCACCTAACCTATTATTGAAGTGTTCAGAACGACCCTAGTAAATTTCGTTGTTTTAGCTGTACCAATAAGTTGAATATTTGGTTTTAATTTCTAAGAGTTGCAAAATGTAACAACAAGAACGATAGCGAGAGTGAAAATGAGTAGCGGTTACAAGAATGCGACTATTTCATTTGTTTTGTATTTTTTTTTAGATTTAAGTAAAGATATCTTGTTTTATTTTGAAAATAGCATATTCCTTATTGCTTAATAAACATTTATTAAGCAAATATATATCTAACATATATTAACTATAGCTTTTTTGGAAACATTTTGATGATGGTGTACTCAGTACACCGCGCGAGTACTTGTGTTAAATATCAGGGCGAGTGTAGTTAAAGGTTAAGTAAGTTCATTAATTACATTTCTCTGGCAATCTTGGCTCGATTAAATGAAAAACGTTATTAGTAGAACAGTTTATGAAATTTAAACAATACAATTTTTTTTTAAGTAACTTGTATACAAAATACCAAAGTAGCAATATCAATATGCACATGAAGTAATATGAAGAAATAAACAAGTAATGCAAATGTTTGATATGAGAAACATAAACGAACATAGAACAAACATTATTAAAATTAAATTAAACAAAAACAAAACTTATAAATTATGGAAACAAGATTATCAATCTTTAAATTGTCACAAAAACCAATATTGGTTATGGAAAAAATTTGACAAAGTCAAATAAATAAATAAGAATAATTTGTACACCAAATAATATAAAAAATTGTAATGTATCAAATCAATTTTAGATTCTTATTTTTTTTTATGTTTACCATCTACAAATTATTTTTTATTAAGTTGAGTTACAAGCAGATGGTAAACTTCAGTTACTATTTTGCAATTTTTTTGGTTTTCTAGTGTGCATGTCAAAACAAATTAATCTTTCTTAATTTGCGTAGTAGCTGCCTGTTTGGCCTGATGTGCTTGCAAGACAGCAACAGCTTCTTCAACTTTTGCTTTTAACGATTCGTGATGTTCCAGCATATGAAGTAGTTCAGAATTATCAATTTCTAGCAACATACCGGTAATTTTACCGGCTAAATCTGGATGCATACGTTGAATCAAGGGGAACAAACGTTCTCCCAGCATTTGCTTTTGTTCCTGTGGTGGAGCTGCAGCTAACATCGTTGCTGTTAGTGGTTCCTGCCCTTGAATATGAACAGCCTGCTGTATGGGAGGTGCGTTTACACCTTGAGGAGGATTGCGCATGGTAGAAGTATACTTATAACTAGATGGGCGACTTCCTCCAGCAGCAATGTTTTGGGTAGCCAAGGGACGACCTTGAATGTTAGGTGGTTGCTGGCCTGTGATTGGTCGTGGCACATTGATGCTGCCTCTCATTGCACCTGGTTGATTGTTGGGGCGTGGTGCAGCCCGATATGAATTTTGCATGCCAGCTGCATAGGCATTTGCACCAGCTTGTCCTCCTGGTCTAACTGGTGGTTGTGCTGGCCATCGTGGAGTAGTGCGAATTGCTGTCATTTGTGAAGCTGCATAGTACCGTTGAGGCTGTGGTATGGTAGGCACAAAGTAACCACCAGCGGTTCCACCTGGTTGTATAAACTGATTCATGGGGTGATGAATACGCATATTTGCCATTCTTTGCATATATTGCGATGCTAAGTGCGCTTTACGATCTTCCTTCCGTTGAGCTAAGGCAACATATAATGGCTTTGTCCCTACAATCCTACCATTCATTTCAGTTACAGCTTTTGTGGCTTCTTCAGGAGATGAGAAGCACACAAATCCAAAACCTTTACTGCGACTATCTTCTAACATAACTTTGGCCGATGTAATAGTGCCAAAAGGAGTGAATTCTTTACGTAAACGTTCATCATCGATGGTGTCGTCAAGATTCTTAACGTATAAATTCACGCCTTGATAACGATTCATTCGCTCCATCTTTAATTGTTCAAAACGTCTCTTTAATTCCTGCTGCCGTTCGGCTTTCTTTTGTGCACGACCCACGTACATAGGTTTGGCTTCAATGATCTCCTTTCCTGCAATTTCATTTAAAAATTAAAATTTATCAAATAATAATAAAAGTTTAAAACATAAATATAATAGGAGAGCTTTAATAGTTGGCATGGTTAATTGAACAAATTACATAACGTACGCTTTAACAATGTGAATCAAACTAGAACATTTTAATTCAATTTATGATTTTAAAAATCGTAAGTTATGTAATTTTTCAATTAACAGATGTAAACTTTTACAGCTCTCCAATTTTGTATATTGTCATCATGTTAATAAAAAAAGACATAAATTATTAGCTTGTAAAAATTAATTATAACAATTTTGAAATATCATTTTGTTAAATTTTATTTATAGTTCTACTTTAATAATCAAGTTATGCTTTAGTGTAAGCAAGGCAGTTCAAGTAATAAATAGTTAATAGTAAAATACATACTTCGCATCATAATTTGCACTGCGAAAGCCTCATTCTTGTCTAATGAATTTTACTTTACTAAAGTATCAAAAATTTAATGTAACCAAGTTGATAGTCGTTCAAATTGACATAAGTATTATTAATTGTAAAATTCTAAACAGGCACTAACATAAAAATTTAAATTTTTAAAACCTATCGCTTTTATTATAAATGGGGGAACAATTTTAAATAACCAAGATTGATTATTTTCAAGCCCTCTGCTGTTAAAGTACAGGTTTACACAGGCAAAATTTTCAACTAATTTTTCATAAATCATATTTCAATTAATAATGTCCGGTTTCATAACACTTTTAATACTGTGTTAAATTTAACTAACTATAAGGAACAAATTTAGTCAACGGGCTGGTCACTTTCAAATGTAATGGTAACATTGTAATATGGATGTCAAAGTGGCAATTAAAAATTCGTCGAGGCTCAATACATTATCTAAATATAATATCAGTAATGAGCTAAGTTAACAATAAATCAAACTAATATTTTCGAGCTTTCGAGAGTGGATACTCTCTTTATCAAGATATATTAATATATCTCGTATCCTCGAAAATATTAGTTTGATTTATTGTTAACTTAGCTCATTACTGATATTATATTTATATAAATTTTCAAGAGCTAATAATTCTAATTATTCAATACATTATCCTTTGCTTAGAACCTAGAACATCAGGTTGATTTGTTTGCCAAATAGTCAAATTCACAAGTATATTGAATATTATATTAATCAAGTGCTTATGAATAATAATTGAAACTTGCGCAAAAATTCCTATGCATGCAAGTTTATTCCGATTTCTTTCAATTTTCCAAAGCATTATTAATAAGATTTTAAAGAGAATAATTGCTTATGGTTGGATTTTTTAAAGAATAATATAAAAATTTATATTAAACCGATGACCGAAAAACATTAGCCAATGAAATTGGTTTGAAATTAGATGTAAACAAAGCGTAAATTTTGCTAATATAAAACTGCTTAATTCTAAACCAATTTCATTAGTTTAATTATTTCGATGTAATCGGTTTAGTATAAAATTTTTATATTATTCTTAAAAAACTCCAACTATAGATCATTTCATGTAACAGAATGGTGTTCATTCCCTTCAATATAAGCTATCAAAAATGTATTTGCACTTAAAAATTACAGCAGTATTATTGGATGTTATTTTGGAACACATTGTGAACAGAGTAAGCACACCAGGTAACTTCTACTGAATAAAAATATCCAAAAGTGCAAGAAAAAAAAAAGCTTGAGTATTAGTTTTTGTTATTAAATATTTACATAAATATATTAACGAAAAGAGTTCTTATTTGTCATAAGACATTCATAAGCTCTTAAAGTAAATTGAAATCCTCCTAAGAGTCCTTTGACTCATGCAGTTTCACATTTTTGATTTTTTTTGTCAGTTTTGTCTATATGGAAGTACAAATTTCAAGAAAAGACAATTTATTTGTTGATGTTTATGCTTCATCTTGTTTACTCTTAGCAGAAACAATAAATTTAGGTGAAAATTTATTAGTGGATAATATGCAAATTGATACTAATTTTTCAATAAGCATTCTTGATACTAAAAAAGTTTACAAAATGATTTATTATTGAGTTAGGTACCTATATAAATTTATTTACAAAGGATGACCATAATTTATATTGTTTTTTGGTGACAAAATACGTTGTAGTTTCCGATCAAGTTCCAAATCATTAAAGTAAAATGTAAAAGATAAAGTTAGAAATTGAAATATTGTAATGTAAGTAATCAAAATTTACCAGTAGTTGCAGGGTAAAATAAACTACCTAAAAGTGCTCAATGCATTATTGTTATTTAAAATTTTTAATAAGGTCTAAGGTCAAATAATTGTTGATTTTTATCAAATATTGTGTTTGTAGTTCATTGCAGCGAAAATGTATTCCAAACAGTCGATTACTCGTCTATATAGTAATCTACTGTAACTGAAAAATAGTTGTTTTAAATTAAAAAAAAAAAAAAACTAATAAAACAACAATTTAAAACAAATACTTGGCAGTTAAGGTAAAATTTTCAGAATGTCTTAAGGTAGCAAATACCCATGTTATTTCGGCATATGAACTTATAACAATTAAAAAAAAATCGGATGTGGCCATGCCCATAACTTTATCATACTTTTAAATAATAATAAATTAAAAAAAACTATTATTTTGGAGGGAAATAATTATAATAAAGAAATAAAATTTAAAAAATAAGACAAAAATTGTTTTTTTTTAATTTGTAAAAACTATATAACCAAAAGTAGGATATTTACACGATTATTGATTAATACTTTTTTATTATTATTTTGGAGAAGAATATAATAAAAAAATAAAATTTAAAAAATAAGAAAAAATTTTTTTTTTTAATTTACAAAATATTGTTTTTTTTCCGTGTACCGATTTTAACCAAAATCTAATCAGCTCTAAGTCTCAATATTTATATACTAAATACAAAATTTTGTTAAAAAATTCCTATTACTTTTTGAGGTAGAGCGCACACAAAATTTGACCACATACATACAGACATTTTTTGGAAATGATGATTTTCAGCTTCTGGGACCCCAAAATGACTACATTCATCAAAATCTCGATTTCTTTTTTCTGCAAGATTACAATACTTTTTCAGACTTCGTATGATAAAGTAAAAAGAGTACAGATAACGTATCGTGCTAAAATTTGGACATAATATTATTTGAACATTTTTCGATAATATAAAGCAATTAGACGTATATGGCAAAATAACATGGGTATTGTTACCTTAAGCTTTCAAATTGCTCTCAAAGAAAGGTAAAAATGAAAGGTCAAACCTCGGATCGTCACACTTCAAATTTGCCGTTCTTCTCAGAACAGAACCATACAATAAATAGATAGCACTTAATTATTATCAGTTGTTATTTTTCGGGACCTCATTAAAATTTTCCCACAGTATCCGGACCCCACCTAAAACTACTTGCCGACCCCTGCCCTGAAGTGTTGATATTATACATTTGTAACTTTGTGACAAGAACAACTAGAACAAATATAAATCAACAGTGTATAAAAACTGTCATAGTGTTGACGGTTTGACTTACTGTCAACCGGGTATCCGGTTCAACTGCAGTTGTAGTAACAAACTTGATTTCTGAACGTCTCTTGGAAAACAGTAGTAAATCACTAAGGTGTAATCTGAATAGGCAATATTCTTTAAATTACTGCCAGGGTTCGAAGCCCAAGTAAAACAAAACGTCATTGTAACATTTCACAAAAGTGTAATGTAAATTATAGAGCTAAAGCTACAAACGTAAATTTAAACCTTAAAATCATGACTCGGTTAGCTCTACCCTAATATCAAAAAACCTAGTAGATCAAGTTACTAATAATTACTATAATTTCTGATAAATTTTTCCCTGATTATTGCAATACAATGTAAATAACTTTTAAATCTTCACTTAAATTTTTTATATACATATTCTAAGAGTGCAATCGAATCATGCACCAATTTAATTTTTACAGTTGAGCTGCCCTGCTCAATTTTAAAATTACACTGATTGCCTCTATGTGAAGAATGGATACTTCTTAGAACTTTACTAGATGGTTTATTCTAGTGAAAAACTGAAAACAAAATCTAGAAGCGCAGCTAGAGAAACTGAGATATGATCGTAGAAATCCACATTTATAGTCTATAACACATGTACTTTCTATTGCATTGCTGGCATATTATGCTGTATCGATCAGTCTCAGAAATATTTACATATTTTAAACTGATTGGTCATATAAGTAGTTCAAAATAACTAATATTTGAATTTTATTGGTTTATTATCGTGTGGCTGCCATATTTCATCTTTTAGAAGATGGACACAATATCGATTTCACTAACACAAAAATCATTAAAACAGTAACCACATACAGAGATAGGCTTTTACGCGAAATGATTGAGATCAGAAAAGAGAAAAATTCTATGAACCGTAAAACCGACATCAATGGATTAAGCAACATTTAAAGTCCACTTCTTATTTAATTTTACCTACAGCATTGGGGTAAAGTTTTTTACCATTGGTTTTTCTTTACCCACGATATCTTATTAGAATTGAATTCATTATTGTTTTTAATTTGTTGTTAATTTTTATTTTCACTCTTTAACAAATTCTAATCAAGTTATCGGACAAATGTCAATACTGCACATGTTCACGTTGCTATGTATTTTCACTATACTTTATTTCTTGAAAAAGAAAAAATTAAATTCTCGAAAACTAGAATACAAAATGTTTTATTGTTTTACTTTAGCTCATATTTGATAATTTTTATTTATATATATTTCAAGAGCTAATAATAAACACAGGCCAACAATGAAAAAACTTTTTCAATAATTTTAGCTAATTCCTGTGCAATTTGGTGTACTGATTCCGAAAAAAGAAAAAAAAAGTTGTATCACCCTCCAATTTTTCACATTCCAACATTAACCCTTCGTTACATAATGAAACGAATTTAAAAAAAACATATTTTTGGTTACTTATGCTGTAGTTAATGGGAAAATAAAGAAAAAATTCCAATTTATCAATTCATTGTAATATTAAAAAAAAGTGGGTATAGCCCAATATAGCACCCACCGTTTCACCACATTGTTTGGTCAACAATACCTAAAAAATTTAAACTAATGTGTTAAACTATGTTTAAGTTTAAGAGAAAATTTTAAATAAATGAAAAGAACTATGAATTTTTAAATTTTATAGATCAATTTTACCATATAATTTGAAATAGGGTATTGTGAGAGAATGGTGGGTGATAGAATAAAACTGCTTTTAAACTAAAAAATTCGGTTTCAGCATCCAAAAATACATAAGATTCAGGTAATTTTAAAAAAAAGTTTTTACAAACCTTCATTTTGTTGGCCTGTGTTATTGATAAAACTAAACTAAATCTTAGCGTCCATTTATCCTATCGAACTATAAAATCGCTCGTTACATATTATATTCACCAAAACGAAATCCTAATACAAAATAAAGCTAAAAAACATACTTTCCTCAAGTTATATATTTCATTTATACAGACTATTTTCGGCTAAGTGCCTTCTTCAACGTATTCGTCAACTTTACAATACACAAAAACATTTAGTTATAAAACTTTTTAACGTTTAATAACGTTAAATAAAATATTTAGCAGTCAAATAATAAATGGATTCAGATTTTTCGATTTTTCTAAATAAAAACTAAATGTTGTTGTGTATTGTAAGGTTCACAAATACGCTGAAGAAGGTACGTAGTCGAAACTAGTCTGTATATCGATGGCTTAATTAGAAAACCACGTAACTGGTTATGTAACCAGTTACGTGGTTATATAGCCATCGATATATTGAAATATATAACTTAAGGAAAGTGTGTTTTTACCTTTATTTTGCATATAATAACCTCAAGAGATTCCTTACTTATTAGCAATCCTAATGCTTTATCTACACATCGTCAAATATTCATAAGAGAAAATGTGGTCTCCCTCTTTGGTACTGTTTAGATCGGAACGTGTCGTTGTGCTTATGTAAAAGCTCTTAATATTATTTCTATGTAAAATTTACCTTTATCGCAGGTCACTCGGCATATAACACATAACAGGGGAAATGTCGACCTAAATTATTACCTCTTTAAAAAAAGAGTTACACCTTAACGGAGAAGTTTCTCTTTTTCTTTCTGCAAAATCTTCTCTGTAAAGAGAAGTAATTATTTAAAATAAAATTTGAGCTTTTAGAATTGCATATAGGTGAAAATGTCCAAGAAGCAATTTTGTAGCCAGTTTTTTTTAAACAAATCGCTTTTAGTTTCACATTAAAAAAATAAATAGTGGTTATGGGATTTCAGTTTCCATAAACCTTCAAAAATTCCTTTGTAAAAAATTCTGTTCCTTGTCAAACAAATATGGCAGTTACACAAAAACAAAATACAATAAAATTTAAGAAACGGCATGTTGAACTACCAATATTAAATTAATTACACACAAAACAAAATCCGATTTTTTTAAACTAGTCGCCAACGACAGACAAAAAGTGTTTTACTAGTTGTAGTAGGTGTACAAGATTTTAACAGTGCCACAGCAGAATCGAGACAATATCAGATGAAGATGGAAGAACCAAGGTAAAACACAGACAGACTAAAAAAAATGCAAGCAGGTTCTACCAAATTTGGCCGTTAGTATATGTCGGTATATGTACAACTTTTAACTGAGTGAGACACCCCTTGATATTAAACCATTCGATGTGGTATTTTGTATAATACATCTTACCTATGATTTTTAAGGAAACTTAATTGAAGTAATTATCATTTTAATTAATATGTATAACTTTATCTAATTAATAGTAACACAAAATAATTGATTTATGATTAATTTAAAATAATTTATTACAAAATAATACATTACTACTTTATTGAAAAAAAAAAGTCTATTAGGTGGAAATTGCTCCACTCAATAATTTTTAAAAATATAATAGTTTTACATAATTTTAATGATTAGTAATGATCATCATGCTTAAGAATAAATATCAATCAGCGGTAAGGCATTGAAAAAACTAAATTTTGTAATATCCCTGAAAATAATTCTCCCCACATTTCCCGAATACTGGTTTTCCACCCCTCAGTTAATATTTTAGTAAACTTACATTGAAATAATATCACAAAATTTTTTTATAAAATTTAAATCAGGATTATAGGCTGGTTACTTCAAAACTACAATATTTTTTTATCTAAACCATCTCCTGATGGTCCCGAAATTATGAATGGCAGCATATTGTCCAACAGTATTGTTGGAAGATAAAGTTTCCTTCAAGAAGAAGCGCTACATTTTCCAAAAATCTTACTTGTAACACTTCTATCTAGATATCGGATATCAGATTAATCAAAATCTAAGCCTGTAGGAAAATGCTATAAAAGCTGAAGTCGTCTCACAGCATTGCTGTTCCATATCTAAAATTACGATTAAGACGTAACTGTTTTATTACGCAAATCATATCAATAATATTGCCATCTATCAGGACTCTACAAGTTAAACCTATTTTCATCACTGAAACGTATCTCCTTTCAGTGGTCGGTGCATAACATTTATTTCTTGCATATTCCATTCTGGTTCCTTTATGTTCATCAGTAAGCTTAGGTTAGGAAGACGGTCACATCCTGGCGCTTATGTTCGTCGATTACTAAGCCAGAATCCCCCGTTCAATCCCGGACGGAGTAAATATTTTATTCCAACTGTTTTTCATCTTCCCTCGGCAAGCAATGGCAAACCACCAAGGTTTCTGCCAAGAGAACCTTTCTAAAAAAAAAAAGAAGTGGTCACTACGCTCTTCCATAGAGCAAAGGACTCAGAGAGAAAAGCTTCGATTTATCAACTCTCTTTCGGTAATGAATGTGAAGTGTGAAATTTGACAATACTTCGGATGGTCACTGGTAACTGTGAATTAGCATATATTTGTGATACCGTAATATGCTGACACACAAATTTATGAAAAAATGGTATATTGGTGATGGTCTATCATCGCCAGAGAAAAGTTTAGATTAAAAATATTAAACTAGCTAGCCTACAGTCCTGATTTAAACCCTATATTAAACCTATGGGATATTATTTCACGGCAGGTTTATCAAAATAGTAACAGTTTTAATCAGCGAAGAGTTGAAAAACAGTACTTGGGAAATGTAGAGAGAATTATCTCCAAAGATATAACAAAACAAAAATAGTTTTTAATAATATAAGCCTGACCGCTTATTTGTTGTTATTCTTAAGCATGGTGATCATTACTAATCGTTAAAATTATATAAAAATATTATATTTCCAAAAATTATTGAGTGAGGCTATCAAATTTCCAACTACTAATAATAGAATTTTTAAATAAAATAATGTATTATTTTGTAATAAATATAAAATTATTATTTATTATGAGCCAATGTTTCTGTGTTACTATTAATTAAATAAAATTGTACAGATAAATTAAAATGATAATTTGAAAAAAATTAAATAAAACATAGGTGAAGCTATTACTATTTCCTCTGCATATGTATAAGTCCAGACTCTAGAGCAGGGGTACTCAAACAATCAATCACGATCGACCGGTCGATCGCGGAAACTTTCAGAGTCGATCGTGAGGCAACACCACTCTGCAGTGCCTTTGAATTACAATTAGCTCTAAACCTGTTGGAATATTAGTTTTGCATGTTTTCTTTTGAAGTGCAATAAATCATATTCCTTGCAAGTCTTTTTTTTTTAGCAACATTAAGTTGGTTGATCGCTTTTCACCCAAATATATTGTGGTAGATCGCCGGCACTGTAAGTCTGAGCACCCCTGCTCTAGAGTTTAGACAAATCACAGTTTTCACAAAATTACTACGTTTATATGCAGCCGTTAGGTCGACCTGAGTCGGCTCGAGCTAGTATTAGTCCTTTCATGTATACACTCAGGTAGGGCGACCTAATCCGTCAGGCCGACCTAAGTTAGGTCGAGCTAAAAACATGAGCTAAAGGTACGTTTTGCAAGAAACAGTAGCAGCAGTGCAGTTACAGCTGGCGTCAGTCGCAAGTGCAATACGTAATGGGAGCTGCTGCGCTTCGATTGTATCGTCTAGCAAGCCACATAACAGAAATTGCATATGAGCAGTTCTGCGGTACTGCAAGTGCAGTCGCTTGCAAAACCTACCTTAAGACGTTAGGTCGAGCTAAAAACGTGGGCTAAGACGTTAGCTCGACTTGAAATTTGAATGTATATGACTTAGCTCGATAAGCGCAATTGTGCCAATCATTTGGTGGGTTAATAATATGGATTAGTAATAAACAATATTCTGTTATTATTATTACTTGTTGACGGTTTTCGAATTATTTTTCGATACCAATCGGCGGTATTTTGGTTTAATAATTCTTGTAAGACAAGAATAGTCGATTTTCTGGATGCAATTCATTGCGTTTTTTTTAAATAATATTATTTACCATAGTTTCTCTCATCTTATATCTTACAAGTATGCTATATTTAATTTCGTCACTTCACACTTGTAAATAAAAAAATTATCAATATCAATATGATGTTAGAAATGTTTTAGTTGGTAACACCGCTTTGAGCTGGAACTAACTAACTGCATGTATACACCGGTTTGTAAAACTTAGAAACGAGCTAGCTTAGATCGATCTAACTTTAGGTCGACCTAACGGATGCATATAAACGTGGTAAATGATACATAATATTCCAATCGTCCTAGCTGTTCTTGAATCACCGATGGATGTAAACCTCTTTCCCTTGCAACATACCGAATTGCAAAATACTGCGAGAATCTGAATTACCAATATTGTTCAAAGCAATATGATAAAAATGTTGATATTGTAATTATTTAGTATAGGTGCAATGCATATCAACTGTTGTCATGAATCCACTTTTTAATTAAGTAATAACGATAATTATTTTTTCTAGCAAATTTTGGCTTGATACATGTGGAAAAGATAAATGGCGCCCTTTTAATCTGTGTCAGTTTAAGAATTTTTGTATGTTTAATAAGTAATATCTTTGAAATTTTCAAGTCTTCACAGTATTATAATTAGATCTAATTATAATCAATCTAAAAAGTTAGTAGAGCGAGGAGTGCAGACAGTTAAAACATATTTAAAAAATTCTTGTTATATCATATACATTGAAAATGAACATTAATGAAAAACCAAAAATTTAGCAGATTGTAAAATGGCGTTTAGATAGCGATTATTTGTATTGCACTGTAAGAAAATAAAGCTAGCTCTTGCATTGTAGTAGTCTTGTATAATGGTGGATTAATGCAAGCATTTAACTTAATTTAACATAGGAATTCTAAAATTCTATTAATGTATTTATGCAAGGTACAATAAACTCACTAATGCCCATTTGCACCACGGTCAGTTAAAAGCTGTGGTTACGTAACCAGCGATTAAAATAAACCGTAAGTTAAAATTAAATCTTGTTGCACCAACATACTTAAACCTCACTTAAACCTTGACAACGTTGCAAATTCAAAAAATTGATCCTTTTTTGGGTAAAATTGGTGTACCTGGGCGTCCGTGTACCTAAACCCCCATTCTTAAAAAGATTATTTATAATAATTTACCAGGAGATTGAATTTTTATATGAGTTCCATCAATAACACCAATAAATCTTAAATAAGCATTAATAATACAGTTATCGGGAATTGGACTTAGTGTAAGAATTAAACCTTTAACTATTTGTCGACGTTTCGAGAACTTTATTTACCTCTTCATCAGGACTACAAAAAAGAGAACATATGGAAATATAATTGGCTACAAAGAACAAAAACTCCTACCTGGATCCAACTGATAAAAATAAAAAATCTGAGGTAATATACGAAATTAAATGTAATGATTGCCTTAGAACATATATAGGTCAAACAAAACAGTGGTTGGAAAAAAGAATAAAACAACACGAAGGGGATTGCAGGAGAAGTAATAGGAAAGAGTTAAAAACGGGAGCAACACAAGGGGAAGTTGAAAGGGATAGTAGGGAAGATGGGTGGGGGACCACAGCATTGACACAGCATCATATGGATACTAACCATAATTTTGACTTCAAAAATTGCAAGATTTTGGATTATGAAATTAACAACCTAAAGAGGAACATACGAGGGTAGATTGAAAAGTTTCCGGAATTGGCAAGAGATGGCGCGCGTATCGCGAAATTTTTATGAGGGTTGACAAGGTGAATTTATTTTAGGAAAGCTGTCTAATTTTCAGACAAATACGTTGTACAGTTCTTGTTTACTAGGCAGTTTTGTGAAGCAAGTCGGGCACTTTTGCAAAAATGGATAAACACGAATTTCGTGCAGTCATCAAACATTTCTGTATGGATGGGAAAACGGCGACGAAGATACGAGATATTTTGCAGAAAGTTCATGGCACCTCCACACCTTCATTTTCGACTATCAGTTTCTGGGTAAGCGAGTTCAAACGTGGCCGTACGAGCACTAAGGATGAACCACGTAGTGGACGTCCAAAAACGGCCACAAATGAGGAAATGGTCGACAAAGTCCATGATCTCGTGTTAGCCGATCGTAGAGTGAAGTTGCGCGAAATAGTAGAGACCACGGGCATCTTATATGAACGTGTGCAAAATATCGTGCGCGAACATTTGGGCATGAGGAAGCTGTCGGCGCGATGGGTGCCGCGTTTGCTTCTGTGAACAATAAGGGAAATCGTGTGACCACTTCGAAAGAGCGTTTGGCCCTTTTGAAGCGTAATCCAAGGGATTTTTTTCGCCTATTTGTGACCGTGGACGAAACATGGATCCACCACTACACACCAGAGACCAAGCAGCAGTCAAAATAGTGGACTTTTCCAAGCGAATCTGCTCCGAAGAAGGCAAAGACTGTCCCATCGGCCGGAAAGGTCATGGCCACCGTTTTTCGGATTCGCAAGGTGTGATCTACATCGACTTTTTGCAGACGGGAAGAACGATCACGGGGCAATACTACAGCGATTTATTGGATCAATTCGACGGCGAATTGCGAAAAAAGTGCTCTTCCACCACGACAACGCGCCGGCCCATTCATCTCGAATCGCCACGGCCAAATTGGTTGAATTGGGCTACAAGGTAGTGCCGCACCCCCTCTACTCTCCAGACCTGGCCCCTTGCGACTTCTTTTTGTTCCCAAACATGAAGACTTGGCTCGGGGGCAAACGCTTCACGTCAAATGAAGAGGTCATCGCCGCCACAAACGCTTATTTTGCAGAGTTCCCAAAATCATATTTTTCTGAGGGCTTAAAAAAGTTGGAGCACCGTTTGCAAAAGTGTATCGCCCTACAAGGAGACTATGTTGAAAAATAAAAACAAAAACCTGTTCAATTACTGCGTTTTCTTGCCCATTCCGGAAACTTTTCAATCTACCCTCGTAAGTGAAATGTATTTTATAAAGACGAGTAAAAATTGCGTTAATTATAGAGATGACACAAAAAATCTTAGCTTATGTTATGGTGATCTTATTGACTGATTGGAGAGGTGTTTTTGGTTGATTGTATCCGTTTTAATTAACGATGAAAATTTAAATATAAGTGTAAGACCGGGTAATAAAGTTATCATTTTACTCTAAGCGATTAGTTATCTGTCGAATTTGTTCCTCATATTTTAAATTTAAATTTAAATTTTCTGCAGTTTTAATTTAATTTGACTGGTTTTAATGGTTGTAATTTGTAGACAAATTTTTTATATTTTGACTGGATATTTTAATACAATTCTGTTTTTATTTCGGTTCTGTAAGCGTTCGAGAGGCGTGCTTGATGACGGGTTTTTTTTTTTTTTTTTTTTTTTTGTATTTGTAATGCCGACTACATGTTATTTTATTGGTAACCTACTACTAAAGGTAGGAGTTTTTGTTCTTTGTAGCCAATTATATTTCCATATGTTCTCTTTTTTGTAGTCCTGATGAAGAGGTAAATAAAGTTCTCGAAACGTCGACAAATAGTTAAAGGTTTAATTCTTACACCAAGTCCAATTCCCGATAACTGTATTATTATTGAGTGTATGGACGATAAGACCGCAATGGATACTTAAATAAGCAATTTCAAAAAATGCTCTTTCATTTGCAATTACTTCCTCCCTATCTTCGGGAAATTTAATAAAATGGGGCAATAGCTTAATAATTGCAAAAGAAACTCTTTTAACAATGCGACTAGCAGTTGAGACACGCACTCCACAAAAGTCGCTTACACTCAATAAATGACTGCCTGTCGCCTAAAATCTCAATGCAACCAAAACTAATAATTTATTAATAAGTGCTTTGTTTATAATTTTATACTAACGTATAAAATTTGTTCTACTCCACTCTAAATTTCCTTCTATTCGCCCTAAGAAATTTAGTGTCGTTGCTTTTCTTAAACGAAATCTTTTAAAGATTTGCATTTCATTAAAAGAATCGAAATATTGAGTTTTTAGATAAATTTGACGGGAAAACCTCATAGGAAATGTAGTATGACGTAGGTATTTGAGGTTAACTAACACTTAAATCGGTAGAATTCTGGGGATTAAATTTAAGTGACGGTTACCAAATTTAATCTGTACTTTAACCTTGGTGCAACAGAATAACTGTTGATTACCAAAATAACTTACAGTTAAATGTTTAACTGCCAGTGGTGCAAACGGGCATAATAAAGTCTTTAAAATCCTTAAGTTAAATTAAATGCTTGCAAGAACTAATCAAATTGAAGTGTTACAACTCGAATGCACGCACTATTAAAATATGTCGGCATCAACAAACATCTAATCAAATCGTATTTTGTACTAACTCGAAGTTTTGATTTGATTGTATGGATGAAATTAAGAATATTTATTAGGCATCCCTTAATCCAGAGTTTCTCAACCTGCAGTCCGTGAACCCAAAAAGTCTGCAAAAAGAACCACAAATCTTAGAATTAACGCTGGAATTTATTACCAACTGCAGATTAAAATTATATATTATATAAAAGAAATATTATGGGGTTCTCTACAAATTTAAGTTTTTGCCTAGAAGTCTGATGTCATCAAAAGATTGAGGCACACTGAACAGTAATGACTTACACTACTGCTCTTGCAATGAAATTATAAAGGGCTAGCTGTTCTAACAATGCAATAAAATATAACAGATCAATCTGAACACTACTTACACTTAACTGCTTAAACTATGATAAGGATATCGTTTCTTTAATTTGTTATTAGATATAAATTAAAAACTCGTTATATTCATTAAACTCTATAAACGGAAGACAAGAATTCACAAAAGAAAGTTTGATTTCACTTGAATAATTTAAATAATGATAAAAAATGTTAATCACAGAATTGCAAATAATGTTAATTCAAAATCCTAAATATTTTAAAAAGTAATATTCAAACAACTCGTACAGGTCAATTGAAAATAATGAATTTGTACATTGCTCAATCTCCATTATAGAGTAATAGTAGGAAGTCATATACCTATGACATAGTGATGGCAAAACCAAAAATGTACCTTTAACATTAGGGAGATCTGGTAGACGAAAGAGAGAACCAAATAGACATGATTACTTTTTCTTTACTCTGTTGGTAGAAATATTATATTGTATTATTCTGTATATAATTGTTATTCTAGTATCATGACTATCAAAGACCAGTAATATGCATGCACCACAACAATTAAACGGGGACTGTGGTTGATGCTCTCTTCCGAGTTAGATGCTTTGCTACATGTAACCTATTGCAAAACTATGGCCCTGCCCATTGAGATACCGAAAAGTATGTCCCTGTGTAACTCCTTTTATTGACCATGATACAAGCCACAACATCAAATGAAAATGAGATCAACACGATTGAAATAAAATAAAATTCATCCCAGGCAAAATGAGGGTAAACATTGCATTTAAAGTGACTTTAAGAGAGCTTCCAACACAGCAAACGCAAAACATCAATGAGGTAAACAGAAACATTAAAATAAATTTTAATGGGTAAAAAGAATGACAAACTCACCGTTTAAATCTTCGACCGCTGCTTCAGCACAGTCAGGGTCTTCAAAGGCTACAAATCCAAAGCCACGTGATTTACCATCTTCTTTGCTCATAATCTTTAAACTGGTAATTCGTCCATATTTTTCAAACATGTTTTGTAATTGTTCCTCAGTCATATCCTCTCCAAAGTTCTTGACATATACATTTGTAAATAGTTTGGCTTTCTCACCCAATTCCTTTTCACGTTCCTTACGAGGAATGAAACGACCCACATAAACTTTTTTTCCGTTTAGTAACATACCATTTACTTTTTCGATCGATTTGTTGGCGGCCTCTTCGGTCTCAAAATGAACAAACCCATAGCCTTTGCTAATGCCATTCTCGTCTTGAGCAACTTTACAACTAAGAATATTTCCAAATGCAGAAAAAGTATCGTACATAGCTTTGTTATCGATACTCTTATCAAGATTTTTTATGAAGACATTGCCAACACCAGACTTACGCAGCGAAGGGTCACGTTGTGACCACATAATACGAATCGGTCTCCCCTTAATGAGATCAAAATTCATTGTATCCAAAGCACGTTCGGCTGAAGGAACACAAAAGACTTTAGAAAATGAACAAAATTATTTCAACTTAACTTACCATCGGCAGGTTGCTGAAAGTTTACATAGGCATAACCTAAAGACCGGCGAGTGATCATGTCTCTGCATACACGTATCGAAAGTACGGGTCCAGCACCAGAAAATTTTTCGAACAGTAGAGCTTCTGTTATATCGGAATGTAAATCGCCGACATACAAGGATGCCATCGGATAATTCGGAGCACCAGGATTCATTTTGCTTAACGTTTATTATTGTCCTTCAAAATAATAAAACACACACTCACGATCTGTAAATGAAATCGTAAAACAAAACATTAACATAACAAACTAGTCGATTGTTTATTCTGACGTTACGATTTTCAACAATTTTACAATTTTTTTGGTTTTTTAATATTACTTTTATAATTTTTTTTTTTACTTTTTTATCAGTTATTTCACAATTTTAGGTGGGTTGTGTGACCCATGGGAACACAACCACACATTCACAACGTCTACAATAACGAAATGAGTCGACCGACATGTTGCAGACGCTTTTATATAAACCGGAAGCTGTGCTAGTCAATTCAGCTTCTTCAATTACATTAATTTTAATAAAATGAAAAAATCACCGTTTATAAAAAGAAATAAATAGCATTAATTAATCAAGATAATATATATCACAAAATAAAAATTGTTGCCACTTTTAAACTGGTAATATTACCGAAACAAATTCTATCTATCGTTTGAACATGGGTACCGCTACTTTTGAATTAAACTTATCTAAACCAGCGGTGGCGTTAAAAATTTTTCACCGGGCAGATAAACTAAATTTAATTAAAAATATTTGTTGCGATCAGATACTCGTAAAACGAAACAAGAATTCATGACTTAATGATTATTGTCGATAAACAAAATTTAAAATTAACTTACCTATTACCGTTGAACTATTACTTATTTTCTCGCTTTACGTATCAGAACTACAACACGTTAAAGCTGGGATTTTGCGTTGCGCTCAAGGTTTGTTCGAGCTAGCTACACTTTTTACACTTTAATGTAAAGTGTACACCCACTTTTCTGTTCGTGCTACAGTGACTTTATAGAGACAGTGGCGGCAAACGATGTCCGACTTTTGATTGGCTACAATGTTTTTGCTTATATATAGTTTAAGGCAGAATAAAAATTAATTTTTTTACGTTATTGGTGCATTTTATTAACATGAGAAATGGAAAATCTTTTAATTTAAAGCATATGCCATTCTAGAGCATATATTTTTTGCTTGATTTTACAACATCCAGGGCCGAATAAAGGGATTTTGCAACATCCAAGACCGATTTAGGGGCTCGTGTCTCATTGTCTCTATAAAGTCACTGTAGTTCGTGCTAGCCGAGCGCTCTGTTCGTGCTAGAAAGTGTAACTACGGGTCCGTTGTTTTGGCCCCCACCCCCAGTTAAAATTTTTGGTCAAAAAGCTAGCTCCTGAATCTATGGAGCTAGCACCCAAATATTAAAGCTAGCACCCTTACAGTTTTTTCAGAAATCCACATTGAAACTAGGGGGAGGAGCTAAAGTAACGCTAGCCCCCCCCCCCGTTAATATTTTGGCCCCAAAACCTAGTTCCCTAATCTATATAGCTAGCACCGGCTAGCAACCAAAAATTAGAGCTAGCACCACTACAGTTTCTTCACAAATTAGTATTTAATAAAAATGTCTATATGTTTTATTCCATTGCACATGAACATAATATATTCCACACGCTCCGCCCACTCGAAACTTTACTAAAAATTTTTTAACAGCTTATAGGGCTTATTGTTAATCTACATTATGTAATTTATTTAAAAACAGAAAAAACAAAAAAAACTTACATAATACTATTATATCGTTTTGTGCGTTGACACTGTTTCTTTTCATAATCCTTATAGTATTGGAATACAGATTACTTAAACCATTTTATCCTTACCAAAAAGCTTTAAAAAATAAAAATGCAAATACTGAGGTCGGTACCTCTCAATTTTATTTATTTGATGTATATAATTTACAGTAATAATAAAGTAATAAGAAATAGATCGGGTCATAGATAAGATAATAAGATTTGATACTGCCTCCCCCCTCCAAGTAATAAACTCGCATTTTGTATTTAAAGGATACAAAGTTTTGAAATTGTAAGGGACATTTTTTGACCTATGGGAGACGACACAACGGTAAACGAAAAATTTACAATGACTTGTTAAAAAATAAAAATTTGCCAGCCCCCCCCCATTTTGAATCCAAACCCATTTTGTTTTTCAGATATTTCGAAATATCTAAAATGGGAATTTTGCCAGCCCCTCCTTATTTCGAATTTTGGATCCAAAGTAGTTTAAATCGTTTTGTACCTCGTTTGTACCTTCCTTATTTTCCTTTGTACCTATTTTGTTTTTCGTATATTTTGAAATATATAAAATAGGCATTTTGCCAGCACCCCCCCATTTCGAATTTTGGATTCAAAATAGTCTAAATCGTTTGTACCTTCCTAATTTTAGTTTGTACTAGTTTTGTTTTTGAAATATTTCAAAATTTCTAATAATGATATTTCGATAAATATTTACTAGTACTAGTTTTGTTTTTGAATTTCGATAAATACCCCCTCCCCCGGATTTTAAATTTTAGTTATAAGATAGGTTTAATGGTTTTTACCTGTGTGTTTTTTTTGAGATGTACAGAAATTAATTTTTAATATTTGAGGTATTGTTCTAAAAATCTAAATAGTTATTATTGAAAAATAAAAATTAAAAATTTTAAAAACTCCTGACTAAAAAAATTCCAAAAATTATAATTAATAATAAAAGCACCTTACTTTAAAAACTATTGTTCCCTTTTTATATCTTTTTTTTATTTAAAAATTAACTTATCATGCTCTCCACCCCTTTCCCAGTACAAAGTTTAAACATTAATTTTAAAGTCAAGGGAAACGGAGAATTTTAAATATAGACTAGGTTTCGTAAGTGAAACAAATCTCCGTTTCCCCTGACTTCAAACTTAATGTTTAAACTTTGTACTGGGAAGGGGGTGGAGAAGATGATAAGTTAATTTTTCGAGTGTCAGGGGTTTTTAAAAGTTGTAGTAAAGTTTGGAATGGGCGGAGCGTGTGGAATATTATCATGGTTCATGCGCAGTGGAATGAAATATTTAGAGGAAACAAAGGGGCAATTGCCCCCACCCCCAAGGATGACTAGGATTGTATCCCTGAAGCCCTCCCTGAACCCTGATTAGAAAATCAGAAATTGGATATTGTATTGTAAATTTAATTATAAATAAATTGATGCTTATAATGTAATATATTTATTACTAATTTGTTCGTACTATATGCTTATAGCTTGAATATTTTTGATTTCTGGAACTTGTCAATAGGTTTAGCACTGACGCGCATGAACGAATTAACGAGATTACAAATATATATATAATTTTTTTTTAATCTTCCCCTACCAAAACCATTTTCTAAATACCCCACTAATGGTGCTAACTGTAATATATTTGGGTGCTAGCTATATATAGATTAGGGAGCTAGCTTTTGGAGCCGAAATATTAACTGGGGAGAGGCTAACGTTACTTTAGCCCCCCCCTAGTTGCAATATGGATTTGTGAAAAGACTGTAAGGGAGCTTGCTTTAATATTTGGGTTCTAGCCAGGGCCGATTTATCCATTAGGCAAGAAAGGCAGCTGCCTAGGGCGGCAGTCTTTTAGGGGGCGGCAATAATACTAATTAATTCTAATAAATAATGTAACGTAAATAGAAACTTGAACTTGATTGTAAATTGTAGTACTTATTGAAAAATCATATTGCATTATGTAGAAAACATAAATAATTATTAAAAGTGCCGCATAGTAATGCAAGAGAGTAAAAAATAAAAATAAACAAAGATCAAAAATCTGTCTACTGTTTAAACAAATTTTGTTCTCAGAGTTTATATATTTATTTTGCTAATAAATATTATGCTGTGATAATAAGTTCAATTTTTTTATTTACTATTAATTACTAACAATTTACGATTTACTATTTTTACTTTGTTCTTATTTAATCTTATTTAAATTTAATGGCTAAATAGATTTTTTTTAAATTTTGGAATTATATATATTATTTATCATAGTGATACGTAAATAAGCATCTCCTATTTTTAATGTCTCAAATTTTTTATTTCGAGTTTTGATTGTTTAAATATCTCATTCGTAATTTTTTAGCGAAAATCAAACTAGTACAAATAATTAAAAAATAAAATATTATTGAATAAAAATTTTAAAAAATAAAATATAAAAAAACCGAAAAAGGCAAGGAGTAAATATCCCGAAAATTTTGTGTACACTCGTTTGGAATTCTTTTAGAAATCATTGGAATTCCTTGGAATTCTTTTAGAAATCATTGGAATTCTTTGGAAATCCTTGAAATTCTTTGGAAATCACTGGAATTCTGTGGAAATCCTTGGAAATCCCTGGAATTCTTGGAAATCGTTGGAATTCCTTGGATCATCATCATTTGCACGTTTTGGACTTTTTGTCCGTTACGTCACTCTTGGTCGTCCCATCTTTTTCTGGGTTGGCACATATTCCTTGGAAATGGTTGGAATTCTTTAGAAATCGTTGGAATACTTTGGAAATCGGTGGAAATCATTGGAAGTCTTGAAAATCGTTGGAATTCCGAGTCTTGTGTACAGAAATTTTACTGGATATTTATCCCTTGGAAAAACGCATAAATTTGAAATTTTGATACAATAATGTTTGTGATGTCGTGGAAAATTTCGGCATCTATTTTTAAACACTTAATTTTTTTTATAACCTCATTATTAATTTTTAAATTGTTCATAATTTTCAATTGCTATTTAAATTTTGTTTATTTAAAAAATATATACACATAAGGGCGGAATGCACGAGCAAAATTTTGCGAATTTATTTTGTAATTACAAAAAGTAATTTCTATTTTTTATTTTGAATTAGAATAAAGTTTTTACTTCACTCAGGCTTGAACCGGGGTTCTCTGCTTAGTAGCCAACGCACTTAAGCATCAACCCGTACCCGTCCTCAATTCAGTATATATATTAGTCCAGTGCTCTTTCTATTCACTTTTTCACTTCGGATAGCAAACATTTTAAAAATTTGTAACTTGAAATCCTTTTTTTATGTAGAGATTCGAAGTTAACCAGAATACTGTGGTAACCTGGACTTCGTGGTTGGAAAGCCGGACCTGACGGTGTTGCTGAAAAATAGCTTTAACCTACCTTTCTTCCCTTTTGTTCCAGATCACTTTTCTTTAATCGCTGCCACCAGATCTAGTTTAAAGATTTAACGAGATAGATCAGCTCGTTTTGATTGGGTTGTAGTAGCGTGAACTTTTAGGAGACGTAGGGATGAGATAAACAAACTTTTGCAACACCAAAATTAAACAGTTTGAAATTATAATTTAATTTATTAAAATCAAAAATATAGGGGAGATACAAAAGAAAAATAATATAACAAAATAATGTAATACTAAAGATTAAGACACATGAACATGGGTAAAAAAAATAATAATAAAATCGATCGCGAATATACAGAGTGAAATAAAATGTTTTATTACTAACCTTTTTCCTATAATTCGAGCAACGGCTTTGGCTGGTTGTTGTAGAAATTGTCACTTTAATTTAATATAATTTAATTCATTGAATTTAAAAACAAAATATCACTTTGTGATTGAAATTATAAAAGCAAAAATGAAAATCAAAACTTCGAGTGACCGCGACGTTATCGCTTCGTCTCAAAACCGTTAACTGACTTGTCCAAAATCCTCCACCGAATTTATAACATTTTTACGTCTTTGTCTTTATAGGTTCTCATAAAGTTCGTTAAACCAAAATTAATTTATTTTGCCTCTTAGCTCTGCTAATTGCATTCCGATGTAATCATTGCTCAAATTATTGGAAGATCTTGTGAGAGTGAACTCATAATTTTACTATTCTAAACAATTTTGAGTATAGCTTGAGCCCATAGATACCTAAGTTTTCCCACTTAACGCTCTTATAAAGCTAATTTAGACGTCCGATTTCTCGTCAAGTGTAACTTTTAGTATCTAAGCGCTCTTAAGAATGATAAACAACTTATCAGCCCCTTGGTTTCTAAATTAATAAAAATATAAACAATTTACTTAAAATTTATGTGTGACCAAATTGCAATATTCATCTTTTGAATTTATAAAGTTTAAGTTTAAAACAAAATTAAAAAATTGACTTTAGAATTAAAAATATACTAACAACTAAAATGAATATGATTTCGCGAATTTATCAATAAAAGAAATGTTGCAATTTGTCAAAAGAAAAAGATATTTGCAATAATATAATTGGTTTTTATTTTAAATGTAATTAAATTTAGTGTAAAAGAAATTATATATATTTAGGGATAAAAAAATAGGGGTGGAGTACTACAATACTACAAAACAGTTTGGGAGGGCATAATACTAAAACCTCCATCATAGCTACAATATCGTCTGTAATCTGCAACTTAGAAGAAACTTTAAGTACATTCTTCTTCTTCTTGTTCGTGCACAGCCCACAGATCTATCTTGGGCTCTAGACACGGATTTAATAATAGTAACTATTACTATTACTATAGTAACTATTACTATTATTAAATCCGTGGCTCTAGATCACAGCAGCGTATTCGACTCGACCAGGATTTGAACCGCGGTCACCCGCTTCCCAGTCGGCCGGTGTAGTCTTTACGCTACACTGCTGGTCTTAAGTACATTAAAGCTAGATTATGCAAATTGTGCAAAAAACATAACAAATCGTCCAGAAGTGGATTTAGAAGGATTTATGTTTTTAAGGGTTTCATCAATGGTTCCATGCTGATTTGAAAATGTTTATGACGCCAGTATAAAATGGTGCGTCTTACAGATTCGTACTTATTTCGTCGGCAAGTTAATTCACAAAGTTTTGCGTTATGTGAATATTTCTGTTTGAGGGAGAATGAAGTGTGTATTTTACAATCTCCTTATTGCAGTGGGCTTTAGTCGGATTACTTGGATATGCATTCACCAATAATACGAAAGAAATGGATTTGATGTTGGTAAGTTCCTTCAGCTGCGTTTTTCGCGCACTTTCACTTTTTAGTTTATTGTTTTACGCACTTGGGGTATCACTTGTTTATTTAAGTCACTGAAAGTGTTTATATAAATCAAAAAAAAATAGTGATTTTATTAGCAATGTTTTCTTTACACTCGCGGTGTCGCGGTTAACTTTTGTCTTTATTCACTAATCATAATTGTATGCAGTAATACGCAAACATAAAATTTTAATTATTATTCTTTAACATTTATGAAAACATATTTAAAAAAAAATAGAAATTTTATACATATAATATAGAATAGAAATCATGTTTACTTAATTTATAAAGTATAAAAAAAAACAAATAGTGGTTAAATCATGAATACGTCGTGTACATTTTATATCTATACCTGTAGGTTTGTCAAAAGTAATTAAAGTTTTGAATTTACTAACTTGTTCCATTTTAAATATTTTGCTCAAAACATGAAGTAGTCTTAATACAGTAATTAATGCAATAGTACTTAATACAATATAGTTCGCTAAAAAAAAAATGGAAAAAGTTATTTATCGCGTTCTTATTTTTGGGAGAACTCAAAATAAAATCTCCTTTGTATTTGATAATCATAATGAATTTACTTAATAAATTTGATGCTAGCAAAACATCTTTTAAAAAAAAATTAAATTTGTTAATAATTGTGTTTGGTTAGGTGGTGTTAATAGGGAAATTTTGACCATAACAGATTAGTAATAATGGAAATCAGGGTGTACGTTACGCGTGACTATTCGTTCTGAACGTCTCAAGGGGTTAGCTTCCGGTAACTCGGGCTGTTCATGATTAATTTGCTCATCATTTATTTCTTCGGGATCTGCGGGAGAAGCTATTGGTGAGTCGAACTCATTAATTTCAACTTGAACTGAGCTAGGTCGCTCAACATTATTATTAGGATTACGTAAAAGAGGTAAAAATAAATAAGGCGCCGCGTCGGAAATTGGTTGCTGAAAATCTGCTTCAAAATCGGGATCTTCCTCGCTATTATTTGCAACAGGTACACGCGGGTCATCATCAATAGATTCGGAGTCGCTACCTAGGGAAAGTTTTAGACGATTTATGTGTACTATTTGTTCTTGTCGGGTTCCTACTTTGCGAATTCGATAGGTGACCGGGCCTATTGTTTGCAATACTCGATACGGACCTGTCAATGGTTTAGTTAATTTTTTTGAAATACCTATTTTATGTGATGGGTCGTGTAAACATACTAGATCACCAATTTGAAATTCGCGGTTTTTAGTTTTTGTATTAAAATTTCGCGCACGGTGGTCACTACTTTCTTTCATTGTCTTTATTACATTTGTAAATGCTTTATTTAGTCTTGACATCATTTCTGAGGCGTAATTTGTACTCACGTCGTATTTTACAGTATTAGCTTTTAAAATATCGTCAATGGGTAGAGTCATGTCGCGTCCGTGAATTAAAAAGAAAGGCGTATAGCCTGTAGAACGGTGAATGTGGGATCTATATGCCATTAAAACAAAGGGTATCCAGTTATCCCAATCTGTCTGTTTGTCTGAAATGAAACTTGCAAGAATGTCTTTTAGAACTCTATGTGTTCGTTCTATGACGCCGTTTGATTGTGGGTGGTAAGCTGTAGTTTGAATTTTGTCTATATGAAGAAGTTTACATGTTTCTTTAAAAAGTTTCGACACAAAATTTGCGCCTTGGTCAGTAATCAATTGTTTTGGAGTACCATGTCTGGTAATGATATGGGTAACAAAAGTTTTTGCGACTGTTTCCGCTGATTGATTTGGAATGGGTATTGCTTCTGGGTATTTTGAAAAATGGTCTTGAAAGGTTAATAAATATTTATTGCAGTTATCGGAAGTAACAAATGGACCAACAATGTCCATTGCTGTTCGTTCAAATGGTTCTAATATTTCAGGAAATTCTTGTAGGGGAGCAGGTTTAAAATGGGGTGAAGTCTTCCGTTGATTACAAATGCTACATACATAATTTACGGTACGCGACAACTCGGCTCTGGACAACTCGGCACCGGACAACTCGGCACCGGACAACTCGGCACCGGGAAAACTCGGCACCGGGACAACTCGGCACCGGACAATTCGGCACCGGACAACTCGGCACCGGACAACTCGGCACCGGACAATTCGGCACCGGACAACTCGGCACCGGGCAAACTCGGCACTGGACAACTCGGCACTGGACAACTCGGCACCGGAAAAACTCGGCACCGGGCCAACTCGGCACCGAAACTAGCGTGTTCCGTCTTACGAAACTTTTCCACTCTTTCATTATGTATTCATGACACCTTTAACTCTCCATTATCCACCATGACACCATCCATGACACCATGACACGAAAACGAAAACGTTATGAAGACGCAGATGACCGTATCCTTAACAAAGTTTCGAACTATGAGTCAGCAAATATGTGGGAGTATTTGCGTGGTTTATCCCACAATTATGTTATGGATTAATTAATAAATATGTAATTTTTTTAAATAAAGACTTAATTTTTTTGATTTTAAATTTTTTGTGATAGTTAAAAACATGAAAGGTGGTAGGTTTTCCAAAAATGTGACGGAACCTTTGCTACCTTTAAAAATCGACATAAAATAAAAATAATAACAATTATTGATAATGATTAAAATATTAATCCCAAATAAACTTGGATGAAATATAACACAATTTTCACAAAAAAATTGATAAACTAAAACGTCCAAATATAAATAAAAAATTTGTAAGTTTTCTGAAGATCGCTAATTCAATAATGTATAATGTGCATGTTATCATTGTTGATAATAATTCTTGTTGAAATTTAAAATTTTTAAAGTGAATTAACATGCCACCTTTCGAAAATTATTACAAAACAATTTAAATCCCATTATAGCATAATTGAACCGTAACACCCTAGTCTCGGTGCCGAGATGTCAGGTGCCGAGTTGTCCAGTGCCGAGTTTTCCCGGTGCCGAGTTGTCCGGTGCCGAATTGTCCGGTGCCGAGTTGTCCGGTGCCGAGTTGTCCGGTGCCGAATTGTCCGGTGCCGAGTTGTCCCGGTGCCGAGTTTTCCCGGTGCCGAGTTGTCCGGTGCCGAGTTGTCTGGTGCCGAGTTGTCCGGTGCCGAGTTGTCCAGAGCCGAGTTGTCCGTGTCCGCATAATTTATTATGTCCTTTTTCATGTTGGGCCAGTAAAATCTACTTTCAATGAATTGTAAAGTTTTGAGTTGTCCTAAATGTCCAGCTTGGGGTAGGTCGTGAAAATCGTGTATGGTTTTCTTAATGAAAGATTTGGGTATTACTAATGTGTCTTGTCCAGGCGAACTGTTTGTTTTATATAAAATAGAGTCATTGTCTAAGATCTAAGTAATAAGGAAAGTCATTGTCTTGACTTTGCGCGAGGTCTAAACTTATTGATTTGCAAAAATGATCTTTTAATTGTTCCTCTTTGATTTGTTCTCGATCCCATATAGGAATTAGGGGGACTTTTTCAATAATTACGTTAACAGGATAAGTTATTTGATTGTTTTCGCATATTTTGATTTCTATTGAGGTTTTTTGAAAAATAAATTTTAGCATATTATACAGGGTGTTCCAATTTAAAGAGTCGGTTTCTTGTGACAATTTTGGAATAGCTATTTTAAATGTTTTATTTTCTAAGCATAAATTAAGTAAGTTAGTGAATGAGTCAAATAATGTATTATATGAGGGTTTACCGTAATAATTACTTTTAATTATTAAATAATAGATATTTCTTTCGGGGAAATTTAAAACTGCAACTTCACCTAAATCTTTGTTTTGAGTACGTAATTCTTTAATACTACCGAATACTTTTTTAAACTCTTTTGCCGTTCCTTCGTTCATACCAAAATCTTTTGACACATAAACGACTAATGAATATTCATCTGAAATCGCGAATAAGTTTTTAGATTCTATAGTTATTTTATCATTTTCCGGGATACTATTATTATTTTGAGCTAAAAAGAAATCTTGTAGGGTTGGTTTTTCGAACATATAAATTCTACTTAAAGCGTCGACGTTTCCGTGTTTTACACCTGGTCTATTATGAATAATTTCAAAATCGTATTCGGCTAAGGATAATCGCCAACGGGCAAGTCTACTTGTCACATCGCGTAATGCAATCAGCCAGGCAAGTGGTCTGTGGTCAGTGATAACTGTGTGTTATCACTGTGATAAAGTGATAAAATGACCGCGAGACATTCTAATTCAGTTACCGTATAGTTTTTCTCCGCTTTTTGCAATTTTCTACTAACAAAAGCAATGGGTCTTTCAAAGCCGCCTCGTTTTTGACTTAATATGGCACCTATTCCGGTTCCACTCGCATCTGTAGCTAAAATAAATGGTTCATTGAAATCAGGGAATATAAGAACATCTTCTGAAGTGACTGCTGATTTTAGTTTCTGTATTGAATCAATAACTTCCGGAGTAATCGTAAATTTGTTATCTTTCTTTGTGAGATTTGTTGAGGGTGATGCAATTTCTGAAAAATTTTTAATGTAACGACGATAACATCCAACTAGTCCTAAAAATGATCTTACTTCTGTTACGTTTCGCGGAATTGGGAATGATTTCACTGCTTCGAGTTTATCGGGGTCCGGTTTAACGCCGTCTTTTGTAATAACATGACCTAAATATTTAACTTGACGTACTAAAAACTGACATTTACTAGGTTTTAATTTAAGATTGGCGTCTTTTAGTCTTTCAAAAATGATTGCTAAATTTTGGAGGTGTTTTTCAATATTGTCTATGCTGTAAACAATATAATGTCGTCTAAATAAACTAAACACATTAGTCCAGTTAAGCCAGATAATGTGATATTAATAAATCTTTGAAAAGTACTGGGACTATTGATTAAACCAAAAGGCATTTTATTATATTCGTAATGTCCGAACATCGTTGTGAAAGCTGTCTTTTCTCTGTCTCCTTCTTCTACTTCAATTTGGTGAAAAGCTTGGGAAATATCTAATACACTGAACAGGGATGATGAGTGAAAATATTGTTCTATTGTTTCGTGAAGGTCAGGAAGAGCATAATAATCTCGTTTTGTTATTGAATTCAATCCGCGGTAGTCTATACATAAGCGAATTTTGCTTTCGCCGTTTGGAAGGGTTTTCGTAACCATGACTACTGGAGCTGACCACAGGGAGAAAGAGTTAGATATGATTCCGGAATCTAAAAGTTTCCGAATTTCGTTCTTTAAAATTTCTCTTTGATGATAAGGAACTCTATAAGGTTTCTTTGCGATTGGGGGTACATTCTCGGTAATTATTCTATGTTTAACATTATTCGCGGTTGTCAATACTTCGTTATCTAAAATAAAAACGTTCTTATATTTAGCAATTAATTCATGGAGTGAATTTTTGGTTGTTTCATCAAGGTGATCAAAATCAAACTGGGAAAGAATTTCGTTAATGTTATCGATGGACGTCTCCACGATTCTTCCTCGATTTTTGATCCGGTGGGTTTGTTTGTCTGTTTAGGATGATTTTCTCGGTCAGTTTGGACATTGAGTTAAGAAGGGTAATGGGACGGTAGCTGAGAGGTAGGGTAGGATTTTTGTTAGGTTTGCGGATAGGAATGGTGAGGCCTCTTTTCCAGGCCGTCGGGAAGTATTGTAGGGTAAGGATTGAATTTATGATGTAGTGGAGTTGCAGGATAGCTTTCCGGGACAGGTTTTTGAGAACTTTGTTCTCAATATTGTCTGGCCCGGGAGCTTTTTTATTTGGAAGGGACTTAAGAATTTGGAAGATTTCGTTGGGATTGGTAAGAAGGGTTTTGTATTGTCGTGAGGGGATCGCGTATGATCGATTTGAAAAGGCAAGTACAGTTTCTTTAATTTCGGTTTGTTCAGGGGTGTCTGTGTCGTCTAGGGTATGTATTCTTTGGAATGTTCTTGCTAAGAGCTCCGCCTTTTGGGCGTCGGTCATAGCAGTGTCGGAGTTGTCGTGAAGAGTCCCCAGTAAACACAAAACTCCATGGGATGTTATGCGACTTCCTATTTTGATCCCACGTATAACATCTTTTTGTGCCATCTATTAGTTGTTGCATAGCGGTTAATCACATAACGTCATATCTAAAACTTCTATGAGATGTTAGTTGTATTAGTGGAAGTTCTGTTACATCTTATAGTGCTCCTTAAAAGTCGGACATAAGAGTAGACAGGGACGTCCCAGAGAAGTTAACAGGCACTAGATCAGAACATCACACTTTCCGACGGGCAAACTATGTTACATCTCTATAACAGGTTTGTGTTTACTGGGTCGGAATGGGATCGTATGGTTTTCGCAGTAGTAACTCAACCAGCGATCCCACCAATCCACGGCTGTGGCTAATTGATACAAGTTTTAAAAATATTATTAACTGTAACGAAAAAAACTTTTCCGATTTGAAGAAATCGCTTTTTAGATTTATTAATATTTTAGGGGAAGAAAACGCCAATGACTGTGACGAACAAAGTAGGAATTGCAGATATTACTAATGGTCATACCACTAGAAATGCAGTTATCCAAAATCATTTTTATTTTAATTACGATTACTACTTTAATAAAAAGATTAGATACTTCAGAATTT
The DNA here is from genome assembly GCA_947369205.1 of Cantharis rufa. Classification (NCBI taxonomy): domain Eukaryota; kingdom Metazoa; phylum Arthropoda; class Insecta; order Coleoptera; family Cantharidae; genus Cantharis; species Cantharis rufa. Next base: position 12,260,214 of record OX376309.1, on the reverse strand, counting down.
TTATTTTATTTATTCCTCGATTGTCACATTATTTAATTTAATAATTATAGCAGTTATAACATCGTGTAATGCTTCGTTGATTCTACTTGACAAGTAATAAACATTTCGTTTGATACCCCACTTAATGGGTTTTCAAATGGAAAAACAATTTTCAGCCTGACGGCGCCTTGATATCAAGATGAAATAAAGGTCCTTAATAAACTTATATTCGACAAAAAATTAGCAAGAAACGCCAAAACAGTTTTTTGAATAAAAAAAGAATTTTGTGTATGAATATTCCTCATATATACCGCAATACACTAACTCATGCTGTATCACGCCTCAATAGCCAAGGTACTAAGAGCGATAAAAAGAAATATTTCCGGTATATAGAATATCAAAATAGATAAGATTTCTGGGTTATCTTTATCTCACAAAAAATTAATGAAGAAAACAACCAAAACACAAATTTTTCAATATTTATAAGTGGCTGTTCACAAATTACGTAACGCAATTTTTAACTCCCCCCCCCGTTGTAACAGATCGTAACAAATTGCGAGACCCCCCCCCCCCCGAAGAATAACATAACAAAAGTTAAAACAATTTTTAAAATAAATTTGTTATTTATTATAACTAACTTTATAAAAAAATTAAGTTAATAACTACGCGAACGTGTTAAAATGTAATTGTGTTTAAAATATGTGTATCTATTACACAAATTTTAATTATTATGATTCTCGACTGAATAGATCTCTTTGGGTTAATTTATCAAATTAATGAAAAGCTAGAAAAAATATCTAATTTTTTGATAAAAAAGAAATTTTTTGGTTACGTAACATTTTGAAAAACACCCCCGCCTCCCACCGTAACAAGTTGTCAATCCTCCTCCCCCCCTAAGGCCGTTACATAATTTGTGAACAGCCCCTAAGAGTTCGGCAACTTAAGAGAAGTAAATAGACTGCATTTTAATTTTTTATTTATAAACTCTTGAATACAAAAATAGACTATTACGAACAATTTTTGTGACACTTAAGTATAATCGACAAGACAGGTACTAATGAGCCATATTCATGACTCATTTGTTTATAACAAATAAAATATCACAGTTTAGTATCACAGATTTTTAACCAAACTCAACTTGTTTGTTATTTTTCAACATTAACAAGAGAATTTAAAGAGCACAAGCTCCAAATTGTATCACAAAAATGAAATAAGTAGTCAAAAACAAACATTTTTTTGGTGTATAACAGTGTAATAAGTTCTAACAGCAGTTACAACAGTGTAACAGCAGTTACAACTTATTTTTCACACAATAACTTCTTACAAGTTAAATAATTCAGTAACAAACAATTTCGAACAGGTCAATGATAAAATTTTGATGAAATAAAGTAATTCAAAGCCAAAGTGGAAAATAAAATGTTAATCAATTTTGATAATACGAAGTTTGAATTCAACAAATATGGAAAAAGATTTAGATATTTGTAAAAATGAGGGTAAAGCCATGAACGTTGACTTCCAGAATATGTTCTAAACATAAAATCGATTGCTGATTATGAAATAAGAAAGCAACTTTGATCAATATTTATGGGCAAGAAACAACAAAAAATTAAAGAAGCGTTTAAGAATTCAAATGATTGTCGATGATTTGATTTAACTGTCGTGAATATACATGGAAGCTGTAATTTTCATCAAACTCACGTTTTGCGTTTCGGACAACTTCTTCTCCAGCTTGTGGGACACTAGCAAGTTCCACCATCTTAGTAGCAAACGTGACGGGATGATCATATAGCAGGAATCCAGTGACTTCATTTATTAAAACATGTGCGGCAAATCCATCGTCGACAGAAAGAATTGGTTTCATCATATTCATCGCCATTAATATTGAACCCGGGAAAACATTGTTATGTGTGGGATTTATGACGGCAGTGCAGTTTTCAATTAAAGTTTTTTGTTGTAATATGCTGGTTCGCTTTAAGATGGTTATATTATTGCCCAACAACTCTGTATCAGCAACTGTCTGCAACATCTCATAGAAAGAATTTTCTTCGGCACTTAGAGATTGGGAATAACCAGCAATTACTAAATGAACTTTAGTATGGAATGTAATGTCAGTAAAGTGAATTATGAAATCCACTGCTTTCAAAACCAACTTGAAGTTAGACCTAAATTTAAATTCGGAGAAAACTACAAACATAAAGTTTTCGATAGGTAACATTGGCACAATACTTCGCATATCAAGTGTTGGGTACATCCAAAAACCAGTATCACAGCATGGATTCAAAACAGATATGGTAGTATTAATCCTCGGGATGCACCTTAGGAGCATATTTTTCAAACATTGGGTATGTACGATAATCTCGTGCGGATGTGACAGTGAACTGGAAAGTGACAATGATGGAATTGTATTCAAGGGAGTATAAAAGTGTTCTCCGGAATGTAAATTTGTGAAATGTTTCACATAAAGAACTTTACACCAAGTGGAGACCCTCAACACTAAAACAGCTGTAGGACTCATGTCTGTAATGATTACGCGCGGACATGGAACAAGAGGCGATATGATTATGCTAATTAAAAGCGACAATAATTTTAGCTGATAGAAAAACACTTCGAAACGTCCAAAAAGAGTATCAGGTATTTTCTTCCATGGTGAAATGAAATGCAGGTTACCATTGTTGTCCTGAAAATATAAAATTAATAACATTTATTATGCAATCACATACATACCTCTAAATTCAAAATAGGACTTCCAATGTTTATTTCGGTGGTACAAACAGTTACTTTTTTCTCGTGTTCAAGAAGAGCTAGAATCATATCTGCAACATAAAAGTCCCTATAATTTTGTCGACATCTTGAATGTAGAATTACGATATGATTATCTCTTTCTGGCGGAACGTTCGGCTCCATACTCTAAAAAATTGATATTTGAAATTAATTAACTTTATTGTTGGAGTTTTGGGCGCTGTAAAGGCTTGTTCACATATGGGGCAGAGACAAGACAAAGCCAAATGAATGATCAGATGTGGACGTTGAACCGAGACGAGGAACACTGCCTCGGGGTGTCCGGCAAACTGGACCGAGGACGTATGAATGCTATCCGAGCGGAGTTGGTACATTAAAGAGAATTTGGTTAGTTGTGGACGATATAATACTTTTATATCCTTTTTTATGATTTATTCTTATTTATGACTGCACCATATACTAAATAACCATCCGTAATAATCCACAAATAACCTTATCGTGGTGCGAATGAACTTCTTCACTGGATCATTGCCTTGTTTGACGCCTCGGTTGCTACATTCGGCAACACAAAAGTACACAAACAAAGCGTTTGTTCCGCCTCGCTTTGCCTCATATGTGGACAAGCCTTAATACAAACAAAACAGAAAATTACTGCTAGGCGAATTTTTGTAACATATGCTGACAGCAACGGTATTTTGTTATTTGCTAACATTTATTGCAAGAGTTAGTACTAGGTACTATTTAGTACAGAGTGGGGGTTTATCAAATACTTTTTAGAAAATTGTTAATTGTTTGTTGGGTCAATACTTAGCTAATAATTAAAAAATTTAATTATTTACCACCGAAAGATAACAAAAAACTTAAAAACTGCAAAATAAAACTTGATTTTAATGTTTTACAGTTCACTAAATTAAACATGCGATTATTTTTATTGGTCTTTATAACCTTAAATTATTAATAACTTTATTTGGTACAAAAAATACCACCATTTACATCACAAAACAAAAGTAATACTCTAATAAATTTAAGAAACACAATATTCAAGCAACTCATAAAAAAACATACAAAACCCAAGAAACACATACAAGCTTTGCAACACAGCATTCCTATACAAACTCAAAACCAACATATCTTTTTATATTCCTCTTAAAAGACACCAACTCAGTCTCTAATTTGAGACTCAACGGCAAACTGTTGAATAATTTCAAACCACTATACATAAGCATACTTTGTGCGCGACTATTTCTAAAAAAATCTAAACGAAAGTCATGTGCATTACGCACCGAGTATCCATGAGAATCTGCAACAAAAGAGATGCTATTGCACAAATATTTAGGTAGCATTTTATTCCTTAATTTGAATACAAAAGTCAAAACATTTATAATTATTCTCTGGTATATACTGTGCCACTGCAACGTCTCAAGCAAGACAAACCTTGATACAAATCTAATAACTCTCAATACAACCCTCATTCCCCTATTCTGGAGCTTCTGCAATCTGTCCAACATGCCATTGTTACCCATAAAAAGAACAGAAGCATTTGCTATTAGGCTATTACAATACCCAAGTATTTAATTTGACCAACTCTCTCAATTAAAAAACCCTCCATTATAACATCAGGACTTCTACAGCCCTTACTATTCATTTGAAACCAATGACACAATTTTTCCAGCTCCTGATTAACAATTGTTATACACAAATCAACATTATCCCCAACTACATAAACCAAACCATCATCTGCAAATAAAAGTGATTTTGCCACATCAAATACTTTGCTCATGTCATTAATGTACAACAAGAACAGCAAAACACCAAGAATAGTTCCTTGAGGAACTCCCAAGAAAACATCCATCGCCTCAGATAAAATATCATCAACTTTTGTTCTCTGCTTCCTGTCACTCAAATAGAACTCAAACCAACGCCATTCTTTTCCTCGAATTCCATGTTTTAACAGCTTTTGCAACAATATCCTCCTGTCCACAGTTTCAAATGCTCTACGGAGGTCCAAAAAACCCGCTACAATTACTTTATTATCGTGAAAAGCAACTTTCCATTCATTAAAAACAAATGAAATCAATGACTCAAAACTGTGGCCCTTCCTAAAGCCTGACTGATACTCATAAATCATATTATTATCGTCTAGGTAGTCAATCAACTGATTGTTAACTATTTTTTCTATAATTTTTGACTGAACCGAAATCATATTAATTGGGCGAAAATCTTCACACCTACTCGAATTTTTTATTTTACCTATAGGCACCACTATTGATTCTTTCCATGAATCAGGAAAAACTCCAGACTCCAGCGATGCATGAACAATAGACAACAAATTTTCACCAATCAGATCAAATATATCTTGAAGCATATCAGCACTAGCAAAATTCACATCCTTCTTATTATTCATTAGTTTTACTACATGCTTAAGTTCATCCATCGTTACCAACTTAAACTTAAAAGAACAACTCGCATCATCAATCATGTTTACGTATTGTTTCACCGGAATATTGTTATTAATTTCAACAACACTATCAATAAAATATTTATTCAATTTCTCCGCAATTATCGTAATATCCGTGCACTTCCCCGTATCAAAAATTATCTCTTTGATAACACACTTTTGTTCCTTCAAACGAAATGTTTTCAACGATCTCCACATGAGTTTTTGATTAGCAGAATTGTCAATTTTTTTCATAGGTACAAAATTTTTTTGTACCTATTTCTAATACACCTGTATCTTTCTCACTCAAATGCACTACCTATTCAAGACGCTTTACGATATTGGTTAATTTTTTAATTTTTAAATCATTTAGTTCACTAGAAAACCACGTGCAACCTACACCCGAAACCACCGTAGTCTTAACAAATTCATTAATAAGCAACTGTAAACTTTTACTAAATGTTTCTGCTTTAAAATTACAATCACCGTAATACGTGGTCATAATATCACTTAGAGCAACTCTGTCTCTAAATTTAGCTCTGTCGTATTTCAAAATATTGATAGATCACCTGTAGCTTTTATCTACCTTTGAATTATGTTCAATTGATATTTCGATAGTTTCATGATCGCTTATCTTCATTTCGCTATTAATGTTTATACTATAATTATATCCATCATTAACTATCACGTAATCGATTAATGTTTTTGATTCACCTGCTACTTTAGTGCATTGCTGCACCATTTGCCTAAAGCCATTATCCATGATAATCTCACTCAGCCGAATCTTTGAATTTGAATTACTCAACCAATCAACATTAAAATCACCCACTACTAGCACTTGACCATTTATTTCGTTTAATTCGATGAAATTTTCAAAACACGCGTAAAAGTCAGAACCAATGTTCAAGTATTTCGGCGCTCTATATAATACCGCCAAATGAATAACATCATTTCCATCGTTAACCTTAACAACTAACCACCAAATATCTAAATTGATCACGATTCTGTTAATCAATTCATACTTCTAAGACTTCTTAATATACAACAACACACCTCCCGTATGACGAGATGCAGAATCAACTCTTATCACATTATATCCATCAATTTGAATTAAGCCATCCTCATCCATCTCCGATAAACGAGTCTCACTCAGCCACACAAACTCAAATTGATAATTTCTGCACATTTGTAGCATCGTAGAATCGAGATACACTTGCGTGAGTGTTCTATATATTTTTTGTAAATTTTCAAAACGATAAAAAGAATAACTATTTTAAATTTAAAATTTTTGTAGTATAAATTAGAACCAGCCATGGAATACATCAAGCAGCTCCATTTGCTAAATAATAAAATTATTCAGTCCTTTGATTGCATTTACCAACTGTTATCGAGCAATGCCAGCGACCAAGATTTCTATAACTATGTCTCTTTTCACAAAGCAATAAGTTAAGCGATAAGACTGATCAATTTGGTTCGTTACAACTAAAGTTCGCTACATTCGGTAAATATTTAGTTTCAAAATTATAATGTCTTAAGGTGGCAAGTATCCATGTTATTTCGCCATAAGAACTTACACGGATTAAAAAAGGAGTACAGATTTTTCGATAATATAAAGCAATTAGAGGTAAAAAGCATTTATGGTTAATGAACAAATAAATAAAGATAACAATTTTGGTTTTGATGATAATAATAGATTTTCAAAATTAAATCTTTTCTACAGATGCTCTTCAATGCTTTTTACCTCTAATTGCTTTATATTATCAAGAAATGTTCAAATAATATTATGTCCAAATTTTAGCACAATATGTTATCTGTACTCCTTTTTTAATCGGTATAAGTTCTTATGGTGAAATAACATGGATACTTGCCACCTTAAGTTTATATTGAATCGGCACCCTCATTGTAAATTTTTAAATGAAATTGGTGTCAATCGTTTAAACTTCAATGAACTTTCATTCAAATTGAATCAACGTCAAACATTGTATTCAAATTTTAAAGTTTTTACTGTATAATTTATTTGAGATGATTCAAATAATGTTTTCTTTTACTTTTTAATTAAGAGACTAATTAATATAACAATCCTAGGATTCAGAATGCAACTTGTTCGGAGATGTTAATATCAGCTTAAAAATGTTGTAACTCGTTTACCAATCTGATTTAATATAAATGATGGAGTGATTTATTTCGTCATAACAATTAAAAATTTATTTCACTTGACTTCGACTTATGCTTTACAAATTAATCTGAACAGTTCGGTTACTTTCTTGGGATGTTGTTCATTTGTGTTTGTATGATATTACGAGCATTTTGTTTTAACACAAATTTTTTTTAATAAACAGATTGAGTTTACACAATGTAATAAAGCAAGTTTCTTTACAAGTTAAAAAAGTTTAAAGAGCATGTACTCACCTAAAAGTTGTAATTCAAATTTTACCCAAACGTCTAATAACGGACAAAATATTTTTAGGTTAAGAACGATACAAAACAACAATGGCGGTGATTTTCCTTTTTCTGTTCATGAGCGGATCCAATCAATTTTCTAAAGATTTTTTACAAACAAATAAATATCAGTAGAAATTGTTATAAATTTTATATACCCTAATATTAATACCCTATTTTTGCTCGCGCATCACGTGCAGTGGCGGATCCAGGAAATTACCATAGGGGGGGCGACAACATAAAAAATTTTTAAATAAACAAATAAAACGTAGTATAATAGCAATTTCAAAAATAGTTGCAACATTTATATTTGCAGAACATTTGTCTTGAGATTTACTACTTTGTGGTTTACTGTCTCGATTTTCATTTTCTTGAATTTTGTGCTTCTTTATAATCATATTCAGGTTACTGTCAGTTAACCACAACCACGAATCGAGCCGCGATTTTTTCTCTATTAGAAAGAGAACAATTTTTAGTTTTCGAGAAAACGGCATTTGAAAATCAAAATTTTACATGCATTTTACATAGGGAATTAATTCACTCCTGAGTTCTATTGACGGTGCGTGCGTTCTGATATAGTCTTATTAGTTATTAGTGTTGGCAGTCAGACGCGATTGTGCTACCATACGGTACACATAGAGCGTTGCTAACGAGTTTCACCCCTTTCGAGTTGCACCTTTGTGCAAGTTGTGCTATCTAGAGGGATGTTTTTAGCGAGTCAGCGTTCGTCAAAACGGCGCGTAGCGCCCGGAGCGGAGGGTAGCGGAGCGTCGGTTTTGACGAACGCAACCAAGGCAATCGAGATTCTAACCTAAAAACGAGTTCTGCGTTTATTTCTTAAATTATTGCATAATGTTGCGTAATATAATGGGTGCGGTTACAAGCAAGGGGTTCGATATGCACGTTGTGCACCGGATCATGTCACAATTGCGTCTGACAGCTAACACTAAAGCGGCGTTCAGATAGAGATTCTTGTCTTGCCTTGCTTAGGTAGAAACTGGCAAGAGCCAATCAGATTGAAGTATTATCTTCTATCCCCTTCTTTGCATAAAATTTGTGTTGCGGTGCTGAGGTCTTGCCGAAGCTTGGTAAGGGAGCGTTCATAAACTACGTGGTTTGGCCAAGGGGGGGGAGGGGTTAGGTAGAAAGCTACGCAGGGCTACGTGAGGGTACGGAGGGATTATAGTCAAGCTACGTAGTTTTCTTCATTTATTATGAAAGCAATTTTCATATTATAAGCGACAACATAATATGGATATTTATTTCCGTATTTGGATTTTTTTTATTTATATTTTATATAGGTGCGCTATTTGTTTTAAAAACAAATATAGGTGTTATTCATTTTTTATACCAAATAATTTTTAAATAGTTTTGTTAACAGAAAACATAACATGTCTTCTGGACTTTAGGGAGCGTTCATAAACCACGTAGTTTGATTTTGACCTCTTTAGAACCCCTCCCTCCCATCATGTAGCTTAACGTAGCTTTTACCATGATACCTCTACCCCCCCCCCCCTAGATGGAACGTAGTTTTTTTTCCTATAAAGTCCAGAAGACATATTATGCTTTCTGTTAACAAAACTATTTAAAAATTATTTGAATTAAAAAATGAATAACACCGATATTTGTTTTTAAAACAAATAGCGCACCTATATAAAATATAAATTAAAAAAATTCAAATACGGAAATAAATATTCATATTATGTTGTCGCTTATATTCTGCAAATTGTTTTCATAATAAATAAAGAAAACTACGTAGCTTGACTATAACCCCCCCGTACCCTCACGTAGCCCTGCATAGCTTTCTACCTAACCCCTCCCCCCCTTGGCCAAACCACGTAGTTTATGAACGCTCCCTTATAGGAAAAAAAACTACGTTCCATCTAGGGGGGGGGGGGGAGTAAGGTTATCATGGTAAAAGCTACGTTAAGCTACATGATAGGAGGGAGGGTTCTAAAGAGGTCAAAATCAAACTACGTGGTTTATGAACGCTCCCTTACACTTAAAGTGTAAAGAAGTGCCCGATTGCACCACCTACCCTTAAATGTGACGCTTATATAAGCGACCCTTAATTTTAAGCGACCCTTAGTTTACATTTCATTGCACCAATCTTTTTAAGCTTCGGTTTAGTTAAGCGTGCAGTAAATGTAGCAACATCGCATTTTTATAGTAACTTTGGTTATATTTATTTTTAGTGTGGTTAAATCTGCAAATGTCAACGAGTTTTGTAACCTAAATTTTTTGTTATCGTTTTTGAATTTAATAATTTTAAATTTAAACTTCATGTTAAAGTTGTTTTAACATTGACAAATTTTTGGATTTTAATGTTGGTAAAATACAGTTATTTGTTAAGTATATAAAATGTTATTAACAAAAAGAAATGTATCAGTATCAGTACAGAAATCAAGTAAGTAAATACAGTTTATTACAGTATTTTAAAATATACCTAATATTACTTTTTATTTGTGTAAAAAAATATTTCTGCATTTGTTTATAAATAGAATTAAAATATAAATTATTTTTTTAGAATGGAAAAAACTAGTAACAAACGACTGCGAGGACCAAATTACACTTCGGAAGAAGTAAATCTTCTTATAAATATAATAGCCCAGCACAAATCTATCATCGAGAACAAGAAGACGGATTCTGTAACTTGGAGACAGAAGGAGGATGCTTGGTTACAAATAACCAAGCATTTCAATTCAAGTTGTAATACTCCAAGAACGATCGATTCCTTGAAAAAGGTGTACGAAAATAAAAAGAAGGAAGTTCGGAAAAAAGTTGCAGACAGCAACAAAGTTCAGAAAACAACGGGGCTAGGGGTTGATGAAAATTTGGTTAATGTGGACAACAACGATTCTTTGTTGTTGTCCATCATGAACCCGAAGACGGTTGTGGGTATACCTACCATGTATGGTGGAGATGCTGTCGCATCAACATCTTCAGTTTATGATGTAACCATGAATAGAATGCAAGGTTATGAGGAGTTAACAGAAGATGAAAATGCTGTAAGTAATTAATTATAATAATTTATATTTTTCATTGATCTTTACAATTACTTTTTCAACCGCTTGCACAGTAAGTTTGTCATTATGACAAATTTATTTCGTTAATTTCTTCAATAAATATAATATGAAGAGTACACGGGAATATCGGTTAGGGTCCCTAATCCCATGTGTGCTCTTCATATGCTTTATGTAACTTTGTATTTGCAGTATTTTGAAATTCTAATGCACATTATTTCTTGTAGGAATTACAAATCGCAGAAAATGAAGAAATTAACTGGGGAGATGTTAGCGCTAGTCAACTAAGTACTCCACTCAACCCTTCACTTCAAACAAGGATTGCTGGACCTACTCACCAAACTTGGTCGTCACGAAGAAGACCAGTGGCAACTTCCGTAAATGCTTCGGAATTATCAAAGGAGTATTCCGCTTTAGCTAAACTAAAGTTGGAATGTGTCCAGCTGCAAATGCAGAAAATAAGAGAGGAAACCATTGAAAGCCAGCTCAGGCAAGAAATTCTCAAAGCCGAATTGGAATCGATGCAAATTGAAGTAAGATTGAAGAAGATTGCGCTAAGCAAAGCCCTGCAAGATTAAATAAAAAAATTTTTGTTTTTAAATTTAATTATAGTTAAATTATTAAATTAATTTATTTAAAATTATATTTATAATAAATATGATAAAAATTATACTGTTTTAAAATCAGTTTGTTTTACAAAGCTGCAAAATATTGGTTTATAAAATTATTTCGAACACTTGCAGCTACAACAGCATCATTATTAAGTAATGGTATATGAGGAATTTGCCCGGCAGTAATCAATCGATCTAATTCATGTGGATTTAGGTCATCTGGGCATGGTGGCATATCTTCATTCATATCTTGAGCAATATTATGTAGAACAGCTGTTGCGATTATAACTGTTAATGTGTTTTCTAATTTCAAACGACACCCATATGCCATAATAGGAAATCTTCGTTTCCATACCCCATATAGTCTTTCGACTGTATTGCGGGTACGAATGTGGGATTCGTTGTATCTTTGTTGTGCTTCTGTTTGTGGATGCAGAAGAGGAGTTAATAAATACGGTCTAATATTATATCCACTGTCTCCTAGAAGTAATGAATTACGAAATGCATTACTTTCAAATTGTGTTCTTAAAGCAGAATTGTTAAAAATAGTCACATCGTGTGTCGAGCCAGGCCACCGTGCAACAATATTTAGAAATCGTAAATTTGCACTCGCTACACCCTGAACATTAATAGAAAAATAACCTTTTCGGTTACGAAATATTTCTCCATCTTCTCCACCTGGTGACTGAATTCTTACATGCGTGCCATCAATCGCTCCTACTACCCGTGGAAACGCTGCGATGTCAAAAAAATTTCTCTGTGCTTGCAGAATTTCTTCATAGCTTGTTGGAAATTTTACATAACGTTCATACAATCTTGCAATCGCTTCGGAAACTTTTTTGACAATTCGGCAAGCAGTCGATACATGCATTCCACTAAAGTCACCTATGGCCAACAAGTGAGTTCCTGTTGCATAAAATCTTAATGCAAGCAAAAGTTGATTGATAGGAGACACAGCATTATTTCTGTCATATGGATATTCTAATTGTGGCTCAATATCTGTTAATATCCTGACGACCGTTTCCTTCTGCAGTCGGAATCTTTTAAAAAATGATAAATCATCCATCGTGTAAATATAATTTGCCCTTTCATATATTTGTCTTGGAAAACCATGTTCAACAATTTCAAGAATTTCTAAATCGTCTTCAAACAAGTCATTCCATTCCATGTCCATTTTGATATTGATATTGATATATTTTATGAATTTAAAACTAAACTCGCACACATTTTCACTTATATAGAAAATATTATAATAATAATTAGTGAATCCAGGATAAACGGATTAACAATAAAATTAAAGCTTCAAAAAAACCAATAAAATACAATAAGAAATTTTATTTTAAAATAAAATTTAAAAATAAATTATTATTTAATTATTTTTTTTTAAATTTTAATTATTGCTTTTAATTAACTTGTTATTTTGAAGTTTTAATTTTATTAATTTTCACAAGTTAAGAATTTCTATAATTAAACGGATTAACATTAATAAAAACAATAAATCCGTTTAAAATAAAAATGTATATATTTACGAAATATTTAAGGGCCAGTTTAAGCGGTAGATTTTTGAGGCTTAAATTTAGGTGGTCGGTTTTAAGTTAAGGGGCGCTTAATTCAGTGGTGCAATGAAATAGGGTGGGGCTTAGTGATTTAAGGGACACTTAACGTTTAAGGGTAGGTGGTGCAATCGGGCATAAAGGTGTAACTAGCACGAACAAACCTATTATTTAGTGGTCAGTGGTGATAAAAATTCACCCGTAATCGAGAATAATAATATTATTTTATTATACAATCGCTGGCTATAATTCAATTAATTAAATTTTTTAATTTTAATAATTATAAAATAAAATAAAAGAACGTTGTGGAATTTTACATAATAAATTTTTATTATAAATTAATAATCTTTTACCAATAATTGTATATCAATAACTTTCAAAGGACTTTGTGACACCCTGTATTGTATTATTACGATACAAAGTGTAACCTTGACAACAAATATAGTGTAAGTTGATGACTCTCAACGTATCGTTCAGACGAATTCTTTTCGCTGTCATAAAGCATCCCAGCTGCTTTACTGATGTTACTCAACGGTTGGCACCCGCTGAACGTGCCCATTGTTAAAAACTTTTGATTTTTTGAATTCAAATTTTTGAAAATTGAAAAACATATCTTACCGCCCCACCTCATAAATAATGGTGGACGGCAACAACGGGAATATCAATAATCCATTCATGCACATCAGTTTAAATAGATAAATAACGGACCAGATCCGTAAATACTTATAATAATTAATAATGAAATAATAAAAATTAATAATAAAATAATAAAAATTATTACAGTTAAAAAAATAAATTAATCTAAATTTATTTTATGGCATAATATATAGCTCAACAAAATTAAAATTTTTTTTAAAAAGAATCCCCATATGCATCAAAAACTTATTAAAATTTTTTTACTCGGTCAATCCTAAAAGAAATAAATTTTTATTTAAATTTACTATTTATTATTTGCATTGCTCGTTTTGTATCAAAAATAAAACCGCAGAAAACTGAAAAATATAGTATACAACACTAGCCGAAAAATAAGCAGGTATCTATATAAAATTTGCAATAAAGTTTTTTTGCATAAAATATAAATCCCTTAGAAAATTGACTTGATCCGTGCATGAATACAAAAAATAAAACAGCTCTGTTGTTTTATTGTGTTCCTAACCTAAAAAGTTTTATTTCATTGTGACGTATAATTTTGAGTACAAATTACAAAACTACAACTTGTAGGTGAGTATCTAGACTTCAAACTATTTCTAACTTGAAAATAAAATTGCTTTACATTGTGTAAATTCATTCCGTTTACGAAAATTACGTGTGTATAATAAATTAAATGTTTTTGTAATATTAACTCAAATCGGTGGTATCCCAAACAAAGTAACTGAACAATTTAGATTAATTTGTATAACCGAAGCCATAAGTTGTTTAACGTAGAGAACTCAAATTATCCTAAATTTTATGTAACATACACGTAGAGAAGGTATAGTAATATGAAACTAGCATTTAATATGGACCCCTTTAAAAAATGACCTATTCGTATTATGAAAGAGAACCTATTTCCTTCCTTTATCCGAAAAGCACAAAACGGATGTTGAGAGGTTTTTTAAGGGTCAAGTGAAGTTTAACAGCGTGTCCACCTGGGTTTATAGGCCTCATATACCAAGTTTTAGTTTTAACAAGAGAATCGGGGTGCAATATTTCAGGTGCAAGTTGTAGGCACGTGTTGATTGTGCTGGAAACAAGCATGATTCATATATTTGCAATAATATTCTCATATTATTAATTATATCTGTGTAATATGGAACCCGAGTTTCATATTAAAGACAACGGGTATTAAAGGCTTAAGGGGGGAAAAGGGTCTGAGATACAAACAAAGAAGTATATTTATATACTAATAGTATATTAGTATAGAAGAAGTATATATTAAGAATATTCTGCTAAATTTTCGTTAAAAAATATTACAAAATAAGCCAGTGGTAGTGGTGAGAACTGAGTCGCATAGAAAAAAAAGGTTCCATGCGGTAGGCAGGATAACTCATGGTTGCTTCATCTGAAATCAAAAAACAAAAAATATATCTTTAGTACATAAGTTTATCTTGGTTGTGAACAAAGGATTTATTTTTATTTCAATTACAACTTAGTTTTTAATTAAGTTGTTATTTTAATTTAAGTAAAAAATCACAGTTTTTTGATTGCACCTTTACCAAAAAGTAAAAAAGTAATATTTTGTTAATTCCTTCGTTCACATCTAAGATAAACTTATGTACTAAAGAAATACTTTTGTTTTTTGATTTTAGATGAAGCAACCATGAGTTATCCTGCCTACCGCATGGAACCTTTATTTTTGATGTGACTCAGTTCTCGCCACTACCACTGGCTTATTTTGCAATATTTTTTAACAAAAATTTAGCAAAACATTCTTAATATAATGCTTAGTAATATTAAAATTTTTAAAAATATTAACAAATAAGGTACTCTACAAAAAAATAATTGCAAAAATATGCTTCTTTGTTTGTACCTCAGACTCTTTTCCCCCCTTATTATTATTGCTACACGGGTAGTGGTTCAAGGTCCACTTTGTACTGAAGCTCTATGCTTATTGTACCCCGTTTTCCATTGAGTTGTTAAGGAAAGTTATAAGTATTTTGATCCACAGCGTAATGTTTACCAGAGGGCCGAGCTAAGAAATTCTGCCGAGTGCGGGATTTGAACCCAGAATCTCCGCTCATAACTTCAACTAGCGAACACATTAAGCCACCGCTGTGGTTAACTATTAATAAAAATTTTATTCTTTTATTTAAAAGAATATCTGTTTTATTTGTAATCTTTACGTGATAGGTAACTTATTAGTACATGTAGGCTTCAGTACCAGAGCTGCACAAAGCACTCACTAAAAGTAGTTCAATTACCAATTACCAAATACTTTGATAATTTGAAAGTACTTGAAATACCAAATACCAAATCTTCTTAAAAGTAATTGACATGTCAATTACTAAATTACTCTACTAAGAAAAAGTAATTCAATTACCAAATACTTGGTAAAAGTAATTGAAATATTTAAAAAGTAACCAAAAAGTAATTCAATTACTCAATATAAAAAAAAAAGTAATTCAATTACTGAAAGTAAAAAGTAATTCCATTACTGAAAGTCATTCAATTACTCAAAAGTAATTCAATTATTGAAAGTAATTCAATTACTGAAAGTAATTCAATTACTCAAAAGTAATTCAGTTACTGAAAGTAATTCAATTACAATTCAGGGGTGTATTAAGTCAGCAACCACGCCTTAAATTTCAAAGTTATTCATACATCAACGCAGAATATATTACATAAACATAATAGTACTTGCACCGTACTAGTTGTCTTACAAATCTATTGTAAAACTGTGGTAGTTGTTTTTTTGAGACACCCTGTATTAATACTGTTCTTGTAAGCTGGTTTTACCGCGCAGCCACTCATTTATAATAATCTTTTTTTTTTGGGAGAGGCAAATTTTAAAACCGCACAGGCGGCAAAAGCTTTGGAAAAACCAGTGCCTAAATTTTGCCTATATTTTATATAGGCAAATTCAAAGAATTTAAATTCTTATCCCTAGAAAAAACTTATCTGCGCCTTCTACATAAAGGCAGGTGAATATCAGTTTGGGGACGTCCATTAATTTACTTGAGGCTTTTTGGGGGGGGGGGTCGAGCTAAATCTCACCCAATCTTATGTGGGGGAGAGGGGGGTCTCGGCAAATATCACGTAATTTTTTTTTCTGCAACAAAATGTAAAATCGCGAGAGCAATTAATTATTTAAATTATGTAAAACGTGTTTCTCTACTAAAATATGACATATTCTGAGTTTTTAAATAAATCCAACGCAATCAAGCATAGATTAACGTATTTACACACCAAAATCGCCTCACGTAATTAATGGACGCCCCCTTTGTAACTATAATAAGCATGAAAGGAACTAGTAAGCAACACCAATAAATACTTAAAATACCGAATAAAGAATTGAATTACTCAAAAGTAATTCAATTACCGAGAAAGTAATTCAATTACCGAAAAGGTAATTCAATTACTCAAAACTAATTCAATTACCGAGAAAGTAATTCAATTACCGAAAAAGTAATTCAATTACTCAAAAGTAATTCAATTACCGAGAAAGTAATTCAATTACCGAAGAATGATCTGAAACCCAATTACCAAATACTAAAATACTTTATTAAAGTAATTCAAATACCAAATACTTTAAGTTTATTAGAGTAATTGAATTACTTTATTCAAGCCTTTTAATTGAATTACTTTCAGCTCTGTTCAGTACATATCATTACTTTTAGTTTTCTTGCTAAATTGTAGTTTTAAATTAAGAAAACATAGAGTGTTTCCATATTACTAACTTTTTCTCTATTAATAAATCAACCCTCGTACTCAAATCCTATAAAAATATCGATCCATCAAATCAAGCATTTTTTCATCATTAGGAAGCAGCAGGAAGTTAAAGTTGAAAATAGTTAAATAGAAAATATGGTTTATAGTAGTTATTAACATGTGAAAATATTGAAAGTTTCAATTTTTTACATGTTTATTTGTAGCCTATTATATTCTATATAATATTTTATTCGATTACTTGTGTTTGATCCTACCGTCTTCTGAATATAATTGTGTTGTATTTTTGGTTTTACCACAGATTCAAATGTGACGTAACGGTGAGCTCCTAAACAGATTTTTTGATTATGTATTTAGCTATACATGTTTTAGAATAAGAAGAATAAGGTAGAATAAAATATTATTATTGTGCCGATTCTAACAAATTTAATAATATTAGAGATATTTTCGAGTTCAGTTCAAGTCTGGTTTTAGCTTAGTTTTATTTTATTTTGATTATAAATTAATCCGAGTAAGCAAACTTGTGAATCTTGTAAAATTAAACTCATATCAATATGGTTCAGATATTTAGGCACTAAAAAACTTGAAAATCTGAAGGGAAATATGCATCAAAATATTGGATGGCTATTGGTTCAAATAATAAATAAACAACTTTTGTTGGTAGTTGGTGTGTAACGGTAACAACAATAACAGACTTTAGCCTTAGATATAATTTTTACTATTATAATAATTTTTTTTTTTAATTTTCGAGTGTTAGTCTGTGCTTGTCGTCTACTAAAATTTGCCATGATCTTTTTAACAACACGAGATGTCACCGGAGCATATTTAAACACAAATGCCAGTGTCGCATAGTTCCAATTGAATAATGGTGGACTGGCCTTAACAACATTTAACTAATTTTGATTGAAACTAAATTTAACAGATACAAATAAGCACAAACTAATAACAATATTCGCTTTAAGTTCAACCAAAAAATCTAAATTAAAATTTTACCTTTGTTTTTGTAGTAGTTGGTAGCGGTTTGAATACTATACAATATTATACAATACTAGAATTTTAAACTTTTAAAAAATCACTTTTAAACTTGTTTAAAATTGTTGCAAAAACAAAAATTCCATTTCGCGATTTGTTATTAATTAATGATAAAAAAATAATTAATTAATAAAAAAAATTTAATTCCCTAGCAGTAACTTATCTTCTTTGTTTTCATTATAGTGCCCAAATATCAAACAACAAGATGACGACAAAAAGTAACCATATCGTGGTTCTGCATTCGAGATGTCAACAAAGTTATCGGGACTTTTATATTGCAGATATGATTTTGGTTCTTCTTAGAAGCGATAAAAAGGTAACCGTTTGCACGACCGAGATGGACATCCAAAGTCCCATACTGAATGTAGAGGTACTTACGAGATTATGTAATAAATGTTGTTATTAATTATATATATATTTTCAGGACGCCAATAATAACCTGCATTTTATTTCGTCGTGGAAGCATTTGCCCGATTCGCTTTATGGATGCTTGGATCTCTTCTGTACCCAGTTAAAACTCATGTGGCTTATATTTAGTCTAATCTTAAGTCCTCCTGCTCCACGTCCACGCCTAATCCTTACAGACATAAATTCTGTAGGCGTCAAATTACTAAAAGTTTTTACTTCGTGTAAAATACTTTATGTCAAACATTTTTCAAACCACGGTTCCGGTGAAAATGTTTTTTCTCCGTTGGCAATAATTTCATCGTTGACACTGAACAGTTCAATATCATCTGCAGATGAAATTATCGTTCACACGAAATGTTTGAAAAACATACTCCATGGATATATCCCAAAGATTAATAAGACCATATCGGTTTTGAATCCATGCTATGATACCGGTTGTTGGTTGAATGAACCACTTAATGTGCAAAATGTTGTGTCACTGCTACCTAAAAAATACTTTATGTTCGTAGTTTTCAGCAATTTTGAAGTTACTTCTAATTTATGGTTGGTTTTGAAAGCAATGGATTTTATAGTTCGCTTTACCGAAATTACATTCAGTATAAAAGTTCATTTGGTTATTGCCGGTTATTCGAAACCGTTAAGTTCCAAAGAAAGTACCTACTTTGGAAAGTTGCAAGGAATCGTTGCTACAAAAGTATTTGGCGGTAATGTGACCTTCTTAAAGCAAACCACTATAGTACAACAAAAAACACTGATTAAAAACTGCACCGCTATTATAAATCCTAGACATAACAATGTTTTTCCGGGGTCCATATTAATGGCGATGAATATGAAGAAGCCGATTCTTTCTGTCGACTGTGGATTTGCTAGGCAAGTTTTAGTAAATCGAGTCACCGGATTCCTGCTGCGGGATCATCCTTCCGTGTTTGCCACCAAAATGGAGGAACTTGCTAAATCTCCACAAGCTGGAAAACGAATTGTCGAGAACGCAAAACGTGAGTTCGATAAAAAGTACAGTTTCGATGCATATTCACAACAGTTAAATAAAATCATCGACAATCATTTGAATTCTTAAACTCTTGAATTCTTAAATTCATGAAGTCACCGTCCATGAATTTGCTCCCATTTTTTTTAGAAATCAAAACCTTTTTCTTATCGAATCTTAAAAAATTGAATTTTCAAACTTCATACTACCTGCAAAATAAAACTTTGTTATTGGAAAACATTTGATTTGACTGGATTGTTTTCCAAATCTTTGAAAATAATCAAAAAATTTTTATTGTAGCTGTTGTTACTTAAAAAAATCCATGTTATATCTTTTTTTTGAAATATATAATACTGACTATTTCTCCTTTGTGATACAATTTGGAGCTTGTGCTCTTAAATTCTCTTGTCAATACAAATAACAAACAAGTCGAGTTTGGTTAAAAGTATGTGATATTAAACTGTGATATTTTATTTGTTGTAAACAAATGAGTTGTACGAATACGGCTCACATCTGTACCTGTCTTGTCGATTATTCTTAAGTGTCACTAAAATTATTCGTAATATGTTTATTTTTGTATTCAAAATTATATTTAAAAAAAAGTAAAATGTGGTCTATTTATTTCTCCTGGTGGCTTCGTTTTCAAAAAAGCGAATCTTTAAAATTGAGATCTGTCTCGACGGAAACTCTTGGAATAGAGCTGAGAAAATAAAAATTACAAAATCTAGATTCCCGATCATCACAGCTGCGTAAAAAAAAGAAGATTATCACTGCCGAAGTTTTTTTGGGATAGAGCGATGAGACAAAAACTGATAGTTAATGTAATTTGTCTTGTCTTTTCTCACAGCTGGCATGGCACTCGGAATCTACTCGAGATCGCGAATGACTATATTTATTGTAAGTCAGATTTTTTAATTTAGCAATATCTTTAATTGTCCATGTAACTAAAGCTTGTCGATCTCTCTAAAAAGAGGGGTCAGAATAAAAGTGTGAACGTTGAAAAGAGAAAAAATCAAAGTATTCAAACACTCTATCTCAGAATCAAAGTAGTAGAACTCGTCTACAATATTTCACGCTAGGCAAGCTGATTGTATACCAATATAATGTCGAAAGGTTTAAACAAAATAAAGTTGCTTGTCTACTTCAACGAGCACCATGTGTTGTGTATTCACAAAACTATTCATAATATTTGAATATTCAAAACTTTATCAAATAGTTGCATTATTCGAATTTGATTTCCATCCTTGCATTAGTTATTACAAACAATTTTAAAAATTAGGTCCCCTAGTCTCACCTTGTTTTCTAACAAAATGTATCAACTGGCCTTGAACTCCTCAGAAGGAGAGTATATTGCCGATTGTGCTAAAACGGAGTTTGACGTCAAGTTTAATTATTGTACTTATCGACACCGGCTAAATTCCATGATTACCAGACAAATAAATCGTCACTTTTAATAACTTTTCTAAATTCTCATTTTTCGAATATTCTTTTGACCATTGTTGGCTTGATTTTTGAAAAATGTACTCGTTAGCATTCCAAACAAAAATACCTGCTATTTACAAACCGACTGTGATAATATGTGATATTTTTAAACTTATATTGAGTACGGTTAATTGTTTCGTTAATGTTGTTATGACCTTCCATATTAATTAAAAAGGAATAGGTTGTTGTCTGGTCGTAAATAAAACTAGTTCTCTAACTATGACGCCTTTCAATTTATTAAGTCATAATCTCTGATAGTAACAAAAAATTACTATTTGAGCTAGATCATAACTAAATAATACTTATATTTATTCCTGACCAGAGAACAATCTATTCTTTTTAATCGTTTTGAGTAACTGACCGTTTTTGTAAACTTAATTATCATTACTCGAGTGTTGCTGTTTCATATAAATAAATTTGTAATTCATGTAATGAATAAATATGTTAGTGACTGTAACTATAAGTTTTTGTAAATTTTACGAAAAATAAACTGTTAAATTAAATGCAATTTAATCTTGCAGTCATGCAATCTCATCTCATTGATTATAGATTTTAGTTTTTGATATCGTCCTTGTTTTCACTACGATTTCCATTTAATTTGTTTTTAATAGGCAAAAGCTGCTCGATTTGATACTCGATACCTTGATACTTTACTTTTTTTTAAAATAAATTAACTGTTCTGTGTTAGTGTAAAAAATCATATTGTACATTACTTTTGCTATTATAAGTAATTTCCTTCCTAAGTGAATGCAGTGGAACTTGATTGGTTGGGAACATGTTTGATGTACGACTCTATGTATATGGATTCGACTGATGTGCAACAAAATAGAGAGACGAGTTTTGTATGCAATGCAATCTAAACATTTACTTACTATATGGGTCACGTTGACATAATGTGTGGATACAGTGAAACCTAGCTAATATGCTTCGTGTTTTTTGGTCGGTAAAAAGGTTATCGTAAGAGTGAGTGATTGAGTTTTGTATGTAATTTTAATGTATAGAGCAAGCCCAGCACTTGCTCTAGAAAATTATACAATTTTGATAAGTCGGTAAAATAATCACAACTAAAAAAAATTAATACAATCCAAAAATATTTAATCAACTCACTTTTCACTCCTTAAATTTTCACCTTTTAGCGTTTAGGTGTTTCCTGAAAAGTCCAAAGACCTCTAAAGAAAAAGGTAAAAATTAAAGTGAAATGTAGCAATTAAGTTTTAAAAAAATACCCTCTTGGTCCTTCCTATAACGACAACCCATTCTTCTAAGTCTAGGCGTACGTTATTGTGCAGTTTTTAAGCGTTGGTTTTGGAAATAAATTGAGAAAACACAAAATCTTGAAAAAAAGGAAATTGTTTTGATTGCAAGATGTGCTATTATGGAAAATATCTTATTAATGATTGCACGTGGTTTTTTAAAAGACTTCAGTAAGCTTAACTATGAAATGCTTTTTTTAAATGGGGAGGTTATTCAGAAGAAATCTTTGTGGCAAATGGCACAGATTATAGTTACATCTTATTAGCAAAGTTTTTATTAAAAAAAGATTACATTTAGCAAGTTAATCTTTAGAGAAGGCAATTATGTAGTGCCCCATTTCTTCTAAAGTCTTTTAAATTTAAGGCCCCCTCCCCTCAAAACAGATATTTAATGATATTTGACCTTCCTTTTTGTTTTAATTACCCATTTTATCGGCTTTCAAAATTAAAAAGTTTTTTGTAAAATAATGTAGTGACTGTAACTTATTACTAAGTGATGGTGCTCCTTTCCGAGCACCAACAGACCTTGACCGTCCCTGTTTGTTGACCGAATTTGAAATAACTGAAACCTTAAATAATTGAATCAGAGAATTCAGAAGTTAGATTAACTCCAGTAAATTATTCAGATTTCGTTACCTTTTTCTGTATTTACCAGTCAATTATGGATTTTTTTATTTTAATTCTTTCAAAATTAAATAATATTATTAAATAACAAGTCGCAAGTATGCATATGCATATATGCTTTATTAATTATTACTATATACTCGAGTACAAAAGTACAAACATACATTTTATGAACTTGTTATTTTTTTTAACTGAAACAAGATTTTCTTAATATATTTTGCAATATAAAAATCAGGACTCGTTTTTTTATTAGGAAAAAAAATTGTTTATCATATGCAAGTGTTCAAAACATTCTGCACATAAACGTACTTCACAGCGCTCACAAATGTATTGAGTTGTATTCTTACAATTTTCATTTGTGCATTTCTAAGCAAATTTACCATTAGACTTCTTGGGATAATGTTTGCCATTGTTAGCAGATGGTTGACCTTTTTTCTTTGTTATCAATGACCGAAGTTCCTGTATAATATGTATAGGATTGATGCCAAACTATTTTTGATCTCTAATAATTTCGTAAGTTCTCTTCCATTTTTCTCCATAAAAGCAACATTCACAAGGTGAAAGAAAATTCGTATATATTGAGTCTGTTTACAGGAGACTATTAAGGCCATGGGTAGTCGCATAATATTGACAAGTTTTATAAATGGCTTGGTGTGTAGTATTATATGATCATATATGGCTAAAAAAACACTTCAAGAGGCGTTCGCAATTGATTTTACCATTGACCATTGATATTTAAAAAAAGAACAGAAGGAAAATTTTTTTTCCCTGAAATTATTTGAGATTTTATTTTTGAAAAATTTTGTTTGTGAATAAATTGATATGTAAGAAATATAAATATCAATAATTAGCTAAGGAAACTATTAAAAATGCAAAAATATCTTCGAGCTTTCGGGAACGAATGTTAATAAATTAATTGTTAATGAATAAATTCTTGATAAAGGGAACATCCGTTCCCGAAAGCTCGAAGATATTTTTGTATTTTTAATAGTTTCCTTAGCTAATTATTGATATTTATATTTCTTATTTATTATTATAGCTAATAATTTTAATATTATATTAAATTGATATGCTTTTTGCGTAAGTAAATTTTTCAAAAATAAAATCTCAAATAATTTCAGGAAAAAATTTTTTCCTGCTGTTTCTTTTTTTAAATAAAAATTTAAATTGATGACTGATAATGAAGTACCTACTCAATGCTTTTCAGTTTTTGTATAATTCCAAATAACAACTCCTTAGGTATTTTATAATATCATAATTATAAGAGATTGGTTGCTTTTAATTTCTGCATATGCTCCGAGTAATGATAACTTGAACATATTGTGATGAACATAAAGTTGTATCAATATTCTTGTCATAATCAAATGTTTTCGATAACCTCTTTTTCTAAATATCCGGTTAACATGTGGACCACCTGCATGTCAAGGCATAGCAAAAGCAATGATTTATTCCCCATTTTACCTTGTCGCCAGATTATAGTTTATGAAGTTGCTGTTGAGTGAAATGTTTTTTGACTGATTGTAATTCACTGCCTTGCATTTATGTTCCGAGTATTAGTAATTTTTTAAAAATAGTTTTCCAATAAACTAAAAAATTATATAAGTAAATAGATTATATTATATCATATATTATAATTATAAAATATTACCATTTATTAATTTTTGTAGTAACACTGGTATTTTCCTTTAATTCTGTAATTTCTTTCCCTGCTGCAAGTTGGTATAGTCAAAGATGTAGTAATGGTATTTTCGCTGACTTAAGCGACTCCAATCCATCAAGATGTCTAATCATAATTTCGATTTACCCTATGGTCACTTGATTGCTGA
Source organism: Cantharis rufa (assembly GCA_947369205.1). Lineage (NCBI taxonomy): Eukaryota > Metazoa > Arthropoda > Insecta > Coleoptera > Cantharidae > Cantharis > Cantharis rufa. Next base: position 12,235,458 of record OX376309.1, on the reverse strand, counting down.
ATTTGAGTTCCGAAGAAAAGTAAAATACACGCCAGAAATGTTCGTAAAGATTTCAAGTTTCATTAGATCTTGTTCAAGAATCCTGAAAATAAACTTGCTTATTAGAAAAAAACAAAATAAATAAAAATAAAAAAAAGAAATTCCCCTAATTTGCATATTCTAAATCTCATTTTTCATTTTATATAAATGCTATTGTAAAGTTCAGGTAGTATGTGTACTTCAATGAATTCTAAACTTTAGTTACTTCTGACAGGGCAGTAAGAGTGAGCTACAACCAATAAGTCCCTTCAACGATTCTAGGAATTTTGTTCGACAACATTTGTTCGAATAGCAGTTTTTGAATGAGCAGTTGTTCGAATTGGAATTTTATTCAATACACATTTGTTCGACTTAATATTTATTCGAGAACAGCATAGCTGATCTCCACGTATTGCACATATTAAACTTTTTTTTTTGTTTATTGTTGTACAGTCTGTAAAATTGTAAATTTGTTAAAATGCAATAAAGAAATATTATTATTATACGGGTAGCAGAATATAATAGCATGTTCTATATTTGTATTCAGAAAGATTTAAAAATATAGAAATAAATAAAAATCTAGGGGTTTGCGTTTCTACTTCAAACGGTAATTTTCAGACCCAGTGTCAAAAATGTAACAACTTGAATGTTTCAAGAGCCAGAGTAAAGATTTCAAGTTACAAGATTAAAATAAAAATTAATTATTCAAGTGAATCCACAATTACTCCCAAAACAATTTTCAAATATTAAAATTCTGAAGAATTTTGCGACTTGAAATTTTTACATTGGTTCTCAAAACATTCAAGTTTTTACATTTTTGACATCCGTCCGATGCCCGAAGGTATAGTTTGAGGTCGAAAAGCGTAACCCTAGACGTAATAAATGCGAGAAGAGTGCACTGCAATTTTATTTATTTCTATTATAAAACCTCGTAACACCACAGATTAAATAATCGATATAAAAATATCTAAAAAAAAAAACTATTCCTACGGGGAATCAAATCTAAGACCTTCCTATCAACTTGCAAATGCGTTACCATCTCATTAGTTAGGAAATCTTTGGATTATTGTTGCATAAATTAGCTGCAATATTGCAATGAAAAACTTTTAAACGCGATTTTATCAGAGACGGTTACTTATACCACATTAAAAAAAACAGGTGTCTACTTAAATTTAGTGCTCTTTTAACTTGCCAAAGCTTGTCCCGATCCTTGAGTTATTACACTTGAACTTGAGAGGTACTCCTGGTTAGCACAGTCAACTCTTCTGGAATGTTTATTGGATTACTATTTGCATGCATGTCCCAACGCTGAAAGTACTGCTTCTGCGATAGCCACACGTTCTGTTTCAGATATGTATATTTGGAGAGCTGTCTATTTCATAAATTACACGATTAAAAATTCGCATTTTTAGTGGATCAAATACCTAGGGTCTTTTCAATTTGCTAAAAGTTTGAATTAATTCAATTTTTTCGATCGATAAAAAATTAAGTCTTATTGCCTTAATGCCTCATGTTGGTAAACTAATCAAGATAAATAAATACTCTCGCGGACTTTTTTATAGAAAGTTAAATCTTCTATTTATGTAATTTTGTCTTATTTGGTATTTTTACATTTTCTTCAAAGTTTCTGATATAAGAACATGTAATGTCGTTTATTATAGGTTTCTTCAATATTTTGAAGACAAGCAGAAGGGTTAACGTGACGACAGAGTTAAAAACCTTCTCGACACAACTATATCGTTGAAATAAACAGCATCAAAATTAAACCTAGGGTTGAAGATCTTTTATATCGGTTAAAGATTTGTGGGAATTAATACTATATTAACTTATTAATGTATTATTAAGTGCATGTGAATTTTTATTTTATATTATGTAAGATATCAGAAATAGTTCTACCGGTCCGTAGTTCTACGTCGATCCGCGCCATCTAATATCAGAGTTTTTCGTGATTGGCTTTAAGAAATCGCCATTTTAACTTTTCAAAACCATATCTCCAGTTCCAACCTTCATGATCCTAGAATGAATTTAAAAGGTTCATGTAGAAAGCTATAGTTAAATTACTATATAATATTTATAAAGTATATTTCAAAAATATTATAAATACGCAAACGATTGATACCAAAATCGATCAAAAATTCGCAATGAGCAGTGCTGGAGAAATGGACCTAGAAAGTTTCTTTATTATTTTTAAAGTCCTTTAATTTCAATTCAAAAAATTTCGTTTCAAATAAAAAATTGTACATTTGTAACATTGTACATTTGCAATACGAAGTAATTTTTACTATTTAAAAAAAAATAAACAAGATATTAATAATTTTTCAAGTAAAATAAAGTTTTTATATAAAAAACTGTAAAATATTATTTTAGAAGTATACATAAATATAAATCAAAACGGAATATTTGAATCAAAATGTAAAATTTAAAAACTAAAAAAGTTTTGAACTGATGTTTTTTCTTTTATTAGTGTATGGCTGTAAAACAAAACAAGTAGGGTTGATTATTGGCAATAAAGTAGCTAGTTAAGAAGGGGCACTATTTAGACAGCTCAAGTATATTTTGTAAAATTAATTAATAGAAAAATTTAAGATTTGCAAATATAGTACCAACGCTTCTATAAAGTAAACTAGTGAAAAACCGTTCAAATCGTACTTAAGTGTATATCAAGAATATGACATAACCGTCAAAATGTCCCAAAGAAGTAAGTTATTCCAAATTTTTATTAAAATTAAGTATAAAATTTAGAAATGATTCTTGAAGTTATGAGAACTGTTTTGTATTCATCGTTATGTTTCCTTTTTAATATCGTGTAATGTGTAAACCATAGAACATCGATTACTTCAGTTCGGCTTCTGTTACCATGACAACGTCTAAGAAAATTTAAGTTTGAGATCTTATGATTTTGATTCCATATTTTTGAACTTGTATACCTATGATGTTTAAGTAAACATGTCCCAAAGTTGATTAATATCATAATTTGTACAATTGCAGGCAAAAATTTCAATACCATAACCTCAAAACTTCAAAAGATATTATTATGTTCAAATTGAGCTTATCTGTAGTTCTATCACCATTCACATATTAAAATAAATTTAGAGTCCAAATTGTGTATATGATCAATTACGTATGCAACATTTCACAGGCATAGGTGCAACTACGGGGGGGGGGAAGCTAAGCTCTTCAAAATTAATTGATTCAAGCCAGTGTTGGTGGCGTTTGGTTCTGGGGCGACCCTGAAAGATATTTAAACACAAGATGTATAGAAACTATAAAAAAAGGTTGTTATTTACTTGTAGCCCCCCAAAATATTAGACCTAGTGCGCCTATGTTCATAAGTCAATAGACGTAACTCTTGTTTTCTGTCGTTGGTGGTTGGTGTAACCAGAAAATGTGAATTAAATGCAAAATTACATAACTGTTCAATTATTATGGTAATTTAGAAACTATAGCAGAATGCATTTCAAAATAGCTTCAAAAATATTACTCAAAATCATTTTTAAATGTAACGACAACATTTTTGAAGCTTTAGAAAATACACCTGAGGCCATATTGTCGATTTGTTTGCATACGAATCATTTAGTATAATAAGTTTCTCATACGACTCGTGATCGTTTAAAACTAATATTCTCAAATGAGAAATATTAACAATTTTCGAAACAAACTTAAGACTATAATGAATAATTCAATACCTTACAAGGCAGCAAAACAGTATTTTTAACATGCCGTTGCACCTGAAGGTTGTATTCTTGACTTGTTCGCATAGGAATTTATTCGTATAAGTTTCATATAAGACTCTGAGATCACTTAAAACTGATATTCTGAAATGATACATATCAACAATTTTTAAAGCATACAATAATATTATATTATAATAAAATAATGCAAACAAAATTTTGAAAGGCAACGAAAACGCATTTTTAACACTCACAAGAAGAACCTCTCCAGTGTGATTTTAGGATCGGAACAAATTTTGGTAGGTTAAAAGAATACTAAAATTAAGCAGAAAGCAGGGAAAAAAAGCAGGGCTTACATAAAGTAATTAAAATTAAGTAATTAAAATAAATTATTAATCTGTGTGCAATAATATTAATTTTAAAACATTCAAAAAAATTTTAAACCCTGATTTTCAAAACAGGTGTTTGCTTAATTTTAATACTCTTGCAAAATACCAAAGCTTGTCCCGATCATGGAGTTACGCTTGAAGGGTTCTCCTCATCAGTTAGATCTTTCAATGGCACATCATGATATTTGATGATTTGTAACGATTATATTCTTCTGGACTGCATTAATTATTAGTTGGATAGTATTAATTACGTCTTAATTAGATTAATTGTTAATAAAGCCGCAGCCTCACTACAGCCATCCAACTAAAATTCAAGGAATTCAATTAGGATTGTCGCCTTACACTGATTACAATTGCAGTGGTGTCTTCAGGTCTTAATGGGCCTCAAGAGATAAACTGATTTGCTTCGTAATAGTCATCACTGTTTTTCAAAAAAATAGAAAAAGATAAAAGTTAAGATTTACAGTAAACTTGTGGGATAGTATTAAGCTAATTGAACCCAATTTGTCTAATTCAAAAGTGCATCCTTTCAAAGATACAGCCCTTCCAACTTGTAACTTTTAAAATTTGTTTATTTTTATTACGCAGAACTTTTGTTACTAGAAAACGTTTAACCATAGCAAAAAATTATAAAAGACAAAAATGACATATTTTTAAATTTCTTTTTACCTCATATGTAGTTAATTTCAAATTTAGTAACATCAAAAAGATATTCCACATTTAGCATGAAGAGCACTGTAGTCTATTTCCATTGTGTATTTTCCCCTCATCTACATGGTATTACACGATTACAGCTTTCCCCGAGTGACAAACGTATTCTAAAATTGAAAGTGTTATCTCAAACGGCTTTGCTAGTAAAAAAAAGAAATAAATTATGAAAACCTTTAACTTCAAAAAGATATACATCTCCATGCATTTTTTAGATAGAAATAAATTGAGTTCAATCGAACTAATATTGTTGCATAAGTTTATCGAGAAATGTTAGTGATTATTTTTCGAGACATTATTCTGTAGTTATTCAAAAATTTAATGGACTGATTTTAGTTGAGAGTTTGTTTGTAACTAATTGATAGTTTGAAGAATTTCAACAGTAAAAATTATAAATAATGTACTTACATTTTATTCATACTCATAGTAGGTCTCGTGGAAGTGCTTTTGTAGTCCAACTTGTAAATAGGTTTTTGTATAGGATGTATGGAAACCAATGTGTTCTGTTTAAGTAATTCGTTAATTATTAATTCATCTTTTAACATACACTAATGCTGATAGTAATAAACCACTAAAAGTAGAGTAATTAATAAATGTAATTGCAACTCACGTAGGTACTAGTGATAAAATTCTTAAATTATTCCTTTATACTAACATTTATCATAATAATGAAATAAGAAATTTTTTATATTTATATAAGAAATATTTTCTAAACAAATCAAACAATTAAATTCTGATAGTATTTTTCTAACATAAACAAATAAGTTTTACGCGCATGCTATTTAGAGTACAATTACAATGTAATTTTAAACTAACGCACTTGGCGCCAACCAGCGGCGGATGTATATACAGGCTACTTATAAAAGTTCGAGCCGCCATTCTAACAGTTTCAGGTTGATGTTATATGACATAAATACAAAAGAGGCTCTTTAACCCGAGAATGCTCGCACCACGGTCATTTTGCCGCCAAGCTCGGTTTTTCCCCCGACCGTCTTTCTTCAACTTAGGTTATTTCGTTTGAATAGTTTGTTGTTGTTTTGTAAAAGTAAATTTTAATAGATGTATTATGTTATTTACAGTGGCGTAGTGAGGGGGGCTATCATGCTCCGGACGCTACTTACAAAGAGGTGCTAAATGGTCCGCAAAACAAAAAATTGCTGGATAATTTTTATTATAATAATTGATTTCTGGAAAATATATTTTAAATTCAGTAATTTTAAAATTAGTATATTTTACATATAATATTATATGGTTTTCGAATGGGGGGGGGCGCTAAAAAGGTATTGTGTCGGCCAAAAAGACCAACTGCGAGCATTAACGTAATTTTCTAGGCGCGAGTGTTCACGGGTCAATATATTTAGCTTCCGACTTTAAATAAATTGAATCCGCCACTGAACACAAGATCAGTGGCGCACTCAAAAATTTCTGCTGCGGTGTGCCTAGATGGTTTAACCCAACAAGTCGAAGACCCAATTTTATCAGGATTTGATAGGCGCCAAGCACGCGCCTAATGGTAAAATAGGTCCTGGTTTTGTACTAATTCATATATTACAAACTTTTTTTACTCCAATGTTACTATATAAACTTCTGCTTTCTAACCTCTCCCCCTCGCAACTTTAATTACATTTATTTATATATAAACATAACATTTGATGCACTAGTGGGGGATCATCATCACAAAAGTCTGACTTATCCAAAAAATAAAAGTGAAATTAAACCTGTGGCGTATCATGGATTTCTGGTACCTCGGGTAAACCCTAAATTTGCTGTCTCTCTATTTTCGCAATTAAGCAAAAAAAAGTCTTTTTTAAATCAATTTATTAAAATTAAAATAATTAAATTACAATGTTTTCTGCAATGCAAACTGGGCTGTTCCCTGTCGCTACTGAATTAAACGAAAGATAAGGGTAATGTGAAAGCGCGAATAAGGGTTTCAAGTCAAAATAGTTTTTTTGTGAAAAAATTACTAAAATGTATTTGTGATCAGTTCCTTTTAACCTCCGACCTAAAAAAGGGGAATTATAAGTTTGATGCATGGCTTCATAACTTTTTACCGAGTATGGTTAACAATAATAGAAATGCTCAATTAATTATTTTGTATTTCAAGATTAGTGAAAACTCGGCACTACTAAATAACCAATTTGGGTAACCGGTACATTTGAGGTTTTTCATGTTCAAAATCAACATCAACAGATTGAAATAATTTCGAAATTAATTAGTAGATAAGATCATCTATAAAATTTTATACAGCTGCGGTGATAAGTATTAGGCCACCCTTTAAAATTACCCTAAAAATTCTAGAATTTTGTATTTTTACTTTATTAAGGGGGAAAAGGGTCTGAGATACAAACAAAGAAGCATATTTTTGTGATTTTTTTTTTGTAGCGTACCTTACTTGTTAAAATTTTAAATTTTTTTTACATTATTAAGCATTATATTAAGAATATTCAACTAAATTTTCGTTAAAAAATATTGCAAAATAAGCCAGTGGTAGCGGTGATTTTTTTTTTTTTTTGATTTCAGATGAAGCAACCATGAGTAATCCTGCCTACCGCATGGAACCTTTATTTTTGATGTGACTCAGTTCTCGCCACTACCACTGGCTTATTTTGCAATATTTTTTAACGAAAATTTAGCAAAACATTCTTAATATAATGCTTAATAATTTTAAAATTTTTAAAAATATTAACAAATAAGGTACTCTACAAAAAAAAAACTTACAAAAATATGCTTCTTTGTTTGTACCTCAGACCCTTTTCCCCCCTTAAAACAAATGAGTTTTAAAATGTTTTTTACGGTTTTCATAATAGGTACTTCTATCCACAACTGTATGTATTTGTTATTTCTTTTGCTGCAATGTCCAAGATTTATTTTTACAGTAAAAGGTTTTCAAGCTATAATTTAAAGAATTAGTTTAAAATATCGAAGAATATTTTTAAAGTTATGATGAGTTTATAAAAGCATTTAATAATACGTACTAATTACCACACGATTTACTTAAAATTCTATTTTTAAGTTAATTTCTATTGTAATTGAATGTAACAATTCTATTAGAGTTTAAAGCAAGACCCACCGGTCATCGATAGAATCCTTACATTACATTAAATTAAATGCTTCAAATAAACTCACCATTATCTAGAGAAATATATTTTTTAAATTACAGGGTATAATATGGATTTAAACTCTTTAACTATGCAAAATCAACAATTACCTTAAAAAATTCAACAAAATACATACTCAGAATAAAACCTTCTTTATTTTGATATACAAAAAATGTGGTCAGATTACATAAAGTTGAACTTGGAATTCAATTTAAGTACAAAAACGTCTTTTTATAAAGAAATAACATTAATTATATAATCAACTTTATAATATTGACCCAATTTCAGAATTGTAACTGGTATGGTAATGGGTATGTTATAGTTAATTAAGACAGTAATGTGAAAATAGGGTTTATCAGTTTCATTTCTGCAGCAGTTTGAAACTATAACACATGAAGAATTTTAGGGTGCCCATGAACCTGATAATTTCTAAACAATTCAAACTGTTGCAAAAACACAGCTATTCATCTTTTAGAATATTGCAATTCGGTGTTGGCGAGACAATAAAAGTTAAATCTTATATTTGTGATCTAAAGCAATTGTCGAGGGCTACAATCTTGTACATCAATTCTTTTTATTTTCAATTCCTCTATTACTTCCCTTAAAAATTCCTCCGAGGTTCAGCCCTTGCCAATACTAAATTACAGTATTCTAAGACGATATTTAACAATTTATTTTTACAGCATAGCATAACCCTATTGGACCTTTTTATTTAATAATTCAGCATACGTACAAAGCTACTACCTTAATATACCACAAAATCACGATTTCTTTGGTTTATACATTTGTTACATTTTTTGTTAAGATGTTTTAATAATTGAAGGATATTCAATAATTTAAAAACATAATTTATTCACATGTGCAGAAGTATGAAAATTTGACTGCTACTAAAATACCACAAATTAATAATTTTTACATCATTTGAAATTCGTTTACAGAAATTCAAAAACGTTACTAACACCAACATGAAAATTTTGTCATACTAAATCATCAATCTAATTCCAGTCTAGTTTTTACCTCAAAATTTAATCAGTTCTGGTAAAAATAGAATGTTTAATCTATTATTAGTTTTCATTAAAATTTTTCAGACAGTATGATAATGTTTTTGGGCTAGTGCTAGTAGGTTACCTACAGTCTAATATAAAAATATGAACAAATCACAAAATAAAATCAGAATTTTAAATAATTTACAAGCAACGATTTCTACACAATGTAGGTTGTGTAGTTGGTTAAATAAAATTGATAGCACAATGCTATCATTAATTTATGCTATAATTATTTTATTTAAATAATTATAATCATAGAAGTTAAAAGAAATCAATTAAACAACACTGTTCTGAGCTTTCGAGAATTTAATGTTCCCTTTTACAAGAAAGGGAACATTTATTTATTTATCAATAAACTTTCTTGAAAAAGGGAACATTAAATTCCAGAAAGCTCAGAACACTGTTGTTTAATTGATTTCTTTTAACTCCTATGATTATAATTAATTTACATACTCTATGTATTATAAAGCTAAGCATTGTAGGCTATGAAAGTATTAAATTTTGTTTTTATTTGATTAAATAATTTTCGTTGACATAAAAAAGATATGATTTATTTAAGCAAAGCATAGTTTCAAATTTTGGCTTATTTTACCACAGATTAACCCCTTGTAACTTCCAAACGAGGGATGCTAAAATTTATTTGAATTATAGAGTATGTAAAAAAATTATCAAAATCGGAGATCAAATCGTTAAATTTAAAAAAAATTCTGTCCCGCTTGACTTGGAATGACTCATATGTGATAAATTGAAATTTAATATTTCTAGTGGTAATGATAGACGTCATCAGATTGGTATCTGTGACGTGTATCGGTTCAAAATTTATAAACATTTTAGCTGTGAATTGAATAACATGTATGATAGAAACAAAATATTAAATAAATAAGATAATAATGTTCAAACAAAAACAAAAGAAACATAAAATATCACAAAAAGATCTAACTATACTCTAAGCTGTATTTATGATAGAAGAGCAGATATCCTTCAGATTTAAGAACCTCCTCTATTCCGGCTTCAGATACAACTAAATCATCACATTTATACCAAAAGCGATCGTGATAACGAATGTACGATATGTAATGTCCAGCATTTATAGTGGTACCAATGTGATTTATAACGGCAAATAATACGTATTTATTATCGTCAGGTAGTTGTAAACGCAGCGTTATATTATTTTTATATTTGGTCATGAACGGTGTCATGTCCAAAACTTCTGGAAATTTAATTTTGGTAGAGACCTTCTTCTCAAGGGCATTTGAATGCTGGAATCGTTTTAAATGAAAACATAATACCACTGGTAGAGTTTTCATTGTAAACTGTTTGGTCGATTCTTGATTCAATTGACAGCCTTCACAAAATATCTTAGAATTGGAACCCAAAACTTCAGCCCCGGTGAAGCGTTCGAGACAATCTTCCAGTGAAGTTGGTAACGATCCGTCTGTAACGGGAGACAAATCCAATGAGAAATCCCACATGGGGTCAATGGTCGTAGAGACGCCGTTGCATTTCTGACAAACAACATCACTCTGTAAGCTTCCGGTAAAAACCTGGTGAATAATACAAGTACAGGGCTGAACTTTACTTCCGGTAACATTTTGCTGTGATGACAGTGTTGCAGAACAATGTCGGTGTACAACATCTAAAGTTGCTATAAAAAATTCATGAGCATCTTGTTGTTCATAACCTGCCAAATGTCGAGCTTGAGTCCATATTAAATGAAGGAATTCGTTTAAGACTAATGGTGTTTTATCACCAGTGTAGAAATCTCGAAAAAGATTACTGATCAAACAGTTCTTCGGTGTTTTTTCACATTGGTGATGATCCGAAAAGAAATAATCACGTAACACAGGTGTGTGCGTTAGAGCTTGGACGACACAATTCATAAAACAGGTTGAACCCATGTTAAGCAATCCTCTCAAACCAACATGAGTGGTTTTATCTACCAGAATTTTTTCCATTTTACCACCCCAATCTGTACTTTTGCATTTTGAAATGGGCCACACAAACTCAATCACAGCTTTTTTAATGCTATCGCCTTCTAAGGCATTAGCTCTAGCTAAACTATCAAAGTGTTCGTCATAAATATAATCGCCACATCGAGAACAGTGTACCTGACCATACAAAATTTCCATAGAAAATGTATGGTGTTTGCTTCTAGTATGCTCTCTTATGTGTTCTAAACATCCGAAAAAGGTGCAATGCATGCACACATGAAGGAAAGATTCACGTTTGTCACAAATGTAACAATACGCATTTAATACTTTAGACTGACGTCTTTCACTTGAACCACTAATAACAAACACACCATGCAACAAAGTGTATGTTTTCAAACCTTCCTCTTCAAGTATGAATGATTCCAAGTGTGCACAATCAGTTGCACTCATATTGTTTACAATGTTTTACTTCGTTTCCTAAAAACATTTCAAAATTTATTCAACGAATGTACAGCTTATAAATCAATTTAAATTTTACTTTTCAAAATTAATTTGAAAACTCACCTGAATAAAACACAACTTGAAGGTTAGGATAATAGGCGGTTTGTTAGCAATCGAAAACCGAAATTCCTTTTATTGCAGTATTGAACTCATTATCATTCCATATTAATGCTCTTTACAAATTATAAAAATTAAAAACACATCACAAACATCAATATATTTCATGGCTCGGTATATTTACCATACTTATCATCACAAAACTTCATCATTTACAACTAACTCAACGACAAAATTACAAAGTTGCTTTGGTTTGTATCTATGGTATGTTGAGCTCTGTAAATTGATCCGATTACTTTTAAATGTGTGCAGTGTGTACACCAGTGGCGGGATTTAAGAACAGGCAGGTTAGTTCAGGATAACCCAAAATTGTTGTGTTCAAAAATAATATATGACAAATTAGGAGAGGCTAGAATTTGTTTCCCCAAAATTAATTGATTGCAGTAAAAATTTTAAAGATAAAAATAGAAAGTAGATAATTTGACGGTTTTAGGTACGCTTTTAGATTCCTATTTGTAATTTTATTATAATTTTTCACTAAAAATTATTTATTTTGTTAAATATTTATTGTCGTGTTCCAAAATCCTTTATTGATTTTGTGATTTTTAGTTTTTATTGTAGATATTTTATAATTTGTAAAATTGTAAATATTTTAAATTTTTTTCGTTTTTCCGCAATCTAGTCTTACGACGCGACGTCTAGGTGGTGAAACGAGGCTTTTGCCATTGTGACGGCTCCCAGCATGGCCGAGACCCGTCGAGACCAGAGTGGTCTGTTAAGTTTTATTGCGATTTAACCGCAGCATCGCGGTTAGTGTTGGGACTTTCTGCGTCTCCCGCGGTTGATAGCGACATGTGGGATGCTAAAAAATAAGATGAGTTCTGGGTGTGACGGCATCCCTGTTCATGTGATGAAACATTCAATGTGTGTTGTGGCCGATTCATTGCTGCAAATTCCCAACTGTTCTTTTGAGCAGGGAGTTTTTCCGGATTTTTTTGAAGACAGCTGTGGTCAGGCCTTTGTTTAAGAAGAATGATCATAATTCCATTGAGAACTATCGTCCAATAAGTATCTTAACATCTTTCAGTAAACTGTTCGAGAAGTTGATGGCAAATCGAGTTATGGATTTCTTTGTTAAGAACAAACTGCTCCATAAGTCACAGCACGGCTTTATATGAGCTGGTGGATTCGATCGTGGCGGCGCTGGAGTCTGGAGGTGTTTCATGTGGTTTGTTTTTGGATTTGTCTAAGGCGTTTGATTGTGTGGATCATCGGCTGCTGCTGAGGAAGTTATACAAGTATGGTTTTAGAGGAGTTGCCTACAGCAGTTAGTTTGAATCCTACCTTGCTGATCGGAGGCAGTGCGTGGTTATCGATGAGGATGGAAAACGCTTCTGGTCTGAGTTATGGGCGTTCCACAGGGCAGCATATTGGCGCCGCTTCTGTTTATAATTTTTATCAATGACTTATTGAGTATATTGAAGAATACACGTCACGGACTTGTTGGTTACGCTGACGATACCACAGTGATGCTGAGGGTGGAAATATGGCCGAGCTGAGTGCGGAGGAGGATTTTTGCATTAAAGTGATAAAACGATAACACTTTCGCAAAACCTAAAAATAATTATATGGGAATTTGTGGCTAATTAGTTGCCGCAATTGCGAATTTATCGCTCTTACCGTTCGCGAATTATAGCCGTTTGAGAGGTGGCGTTAGCTTGACATCAAGCCAGCGCCGCCACCACTAAAAAATTACTAAAAGCAAAAAATAATTATATGGGAATTTGTGGCTAATTAGTTGCCGCAATCGTAAATTTGTTGCTCTCACCGTTTGGGAATTGCGGCCATTTGAGAGCGGTACACGTCGCGTCGTTTCGGCGACCGCAATTCGGTGAAAACGATTTGGCAACCCGAAATTCGGCTATGCTACTTTCGGCGATTCCAATTCGGCACCGGCATTTAGACGATTTTCATTCAGCGACAGAAAAATTCGGCTACGTAGATTCGGCGACGGAAAATTTATTTAAGTGCTAAAATTTATTAAAAATATTAAAAAAATTAATTTTTTATTTTTAAATTAAATATTTATTTACATTATATTTACATCCCTGGTATCATAATTATACATACTGTTTAAGCAATAAAACAAATTTTAATCCATGTTATAATTATAATCTATACCGCGAAGATATTCAATAACATCATTAGAATTATAATTGGTTACCTTCGCCAAAATTCAATCATCAGCCGCTTCGTATCGCGGCTTTTTTAGGAAGTGCATGTCCGACTAGAAAACGTTCGTATTCTGTGTCAAAAGTTTTTTGAATACGTCTTAATTTATCCAAAAAGGTCCACAACGTTGGATGAAATATACCACTACCAAAGCCTAATTGTATTTTTCGATGACAAGCTTCGGCGTAATTATTAGTTCTATCAATTTCAATATTTGAAAAAAAGCCATAAGTGTCTGTACTAAGATTTTAGATTTAGAAAAATAAATTGAATAAACTAGAAGCCTCCCGTCGCCGAACGAGAATCGCCGAAATGCCGGTGCCGAATTGGAATCGCCGATTTTTGGAAGAAGATCGTATATTCAAACTGTCATTTAAACTTCCATTATATACACGTTAAACGGAAGAAACGGAAACTCACTATAGGTCGTTCTTTAACTCACGATCATACTTCAAGATCTAGTTCATACTTCAAGACTTTTTTAGTTTGGATCATAGATCGTTCAGATGACAATACGTTTATTTTAGTTTTCATGTAAATAATATAACATTCATAATAAATTTTCTGACGAAAGCGACAAATGTCGTTGAAAGCTGAAAAATACATTATTGCATTTTAATATTTTTATTAACTTGATTTATTTAATTTTTAAATATTAATCTAGGAAAATGTCTCACAGCATTGCTGTTTAATCCCCAAAATTAAGACTAATCTGTTCCATTAAGCAAATTGTGTCAGTAATATTGTCATTCATCAGGACCTTCCGTATTAAACAATTTTTCATCACTGAAACATACATTCTTCCAGTGGTTGGTCCACAACATATGTATTTCTTGCATATTTGATTTTGGTTCTTTTTGATTGCTTATATGCATCAGTAAGCTTTTTCAGTCTTTTGTTAGTCTATTAATTTATAATAATACTGGCTGGATAATTCGTTCACGGACGGGCGTCTAAACCCGATTGGTTGGAAACTCGATTGATGTGCAACTCGTCCCAGGGGGAGTATCGGCGGTGGTTTAATATATTTTTTGGTTGATAAAAAAATTCGACCAATCAGAGTGTTTCCTTTTCTCCAAAAAATAACACACTGGGGGGGAGCAGCAACAGCGTGCTGGGATTTTATGTATTAAGATAACCACGATTGAGCTGAAGTGGTTTTGTAACTTGCCATTGCTAACATTGTTAGCGAAGGTGAAAAAAAAGAAAAATAAAATGGAAGGAGGTTTAAAGTAGGATATCAAAAAGTTACAATAGATGGAGATTTGTTTGAATGAAATAAGAGAGAGAGAACAATAAGTAGAAAAAAAGGAGAAAACCCACGTCCAAAAAACTAAGGACTAATCGAGCAATGGAAACGGAACATAGAAATGATACAGTTATAAAACATTCGACAAAAAATAAAACAAAGAAGAACAAGAGAAACATGAAGCTGGGAACCTGGAATGTTAGAACACTGCTGAAACAAGGAAAAGTCATCGAGGTTGCTAGAGAACTGAATAGATACGACATGGACATCACAGCTGTACAAGAAACGAGATTTAAAGGAGAAGGAGAAATACGCAGCGATGGACAGGTACTACTGTATTCAGGAGGAGACAAACAAGGCAGGAACGGGGTGGGTTGTTTTGTAAAGAGGAAAATTGAACAAAATGTAAAACAGTTTAAAGCAATAAATGATAGAATAGCCTATTTAAGAGTGATTTCAAAACCTTTTGGCCTAGCAATAGGAAATATATACGCACCAACCGAGAAAAAACATGCAAGCGAAAAAGACAAATTTTATACCGAATTGGAGAGAATAGTAGAAGAGATACCAAACACGCAATGCTGATGCTAGTGGGAGATTTTAATGCAAAAGTGGGAAAGGAGAATTATGTAAGAGAAGTGGCCGGCAGGCAAACAATACACGAAGATACGAACGACAACGGTAATGGAATGTGCCAACTTGCAGCCGCATTGAACATGACAATCAGCAGTACAAAATATAAACATAAGCCAATGCACAAAGTAACATGGATAAACCAGGGAACAAGAGAGAGCATGAAACCCAGATAGACCATGTACTGACAGAAAATAGAAGATAATCATCAGTAAGAGATGTAAGAACATATCGAGGTGCGAATTGACTCGGACCATTATTTGGTTGTAGCGACAAAAAGGCAAAAGATAAATACAAAACAAGCAACATAAGAAACAAGATGGAACTTGGAAAAAATAAAAAGTGAAAACACGAGAAACAAATACATTGAAAAAATATACGTACAAATACACTCCGGAGAAGAAAGTTACAATATTGAAGAAGAATGGACGAGAATAAAAAGCATAATACAGCAGACAGCGGCAGAAAGAGTAATAGGACATAAAAAGAAGAACAAGTATAAACAATGGTTCGATGAAATCTGTGAAGAAGGTGTAAATTTGAAGAGGAAAGCGAGAGAGAAATGGCTAAAAACGGGAAAAGAAGAAGACAGAAGAATATACCCAGAAAAAAATGAAAGAAGCTTACAAAATATGTAAGTAAAGAAAGAACCTTTGGTTTAACTGGTTTGGTTTAATGAGTTAACTTGAACAGGAAGGCAGACGGAATAATACAAGAAAATTTTCTACAAGAAAATAAACGAACACAAGTGATCAAATAAACTAAGACCAAGATCAACGAAAGATGAACATGGTAACCTAGAGAGCCATGAGGGGAAAATAAGAGAAATATGGAAAACCCATTTTGAAAAGCTATTAAATGTGGACACCGAAGAACGAGATGATAGGACAAGTTACACAGAGAACGACTGTGAAAATCAGATAGAAGAACCGACATATGAAGAGATGATGGAAAGTGTTAACATAATGAAGAATGGTAAGGCAACACGTAGAGACGGAGTTCAGGTGGAAATGGTGAAAAACGGCGGTGAATACCTTCAACGGAAAACATATGAACTCATAAAACCAATATGGAGAGAAGAAAAGATGCCCAATAAGTGGCAAACGGGAAGAATAATTCCAATACACAAAAAGGGTGACATTAGCAAATGCAATAACTATACAGAAGAATAACTCTACTCCTGGTGGTATATAAAATACTGTCTTCCCTAATACTAAAAAGACTTAAAATACACACTGAAAAAGTCCTAGGAGAGTACCAATGGGGATTTAGGGTAGGAAGATCAACGACAGATGCGGTTCATATACTAAAGCAACTAACGGAAAAATTCCATGAATATGGGATGAAGCTGCACATGATGTTCATAGACTTTCGACAGGCCTTCGATACTGTAAGAAGAGGACAGCTGATGACGTTGGAAAACGAACGACTGTCGTAGTACTTCACCCACATGGTGACACGCCAAGCAACACGCTTGGCGTGACACGCCAAGCAGCAACGACCGACAGACAGGCGGGTGGCGGAAGTTTTTGCAGTTTTATCTACGTATCTGTTTTACACCTGTTTGTGCCGACGAGGCTGTTAAAATATATTTCCGAGGACCATACACTGCTACTTTAGAATGGACATTAGAGATGGCCCTTGGGCCGTATTTTTCCCATCCCTGGGTTAGAGGTTAGGATAGCGGTTTAAATTTACCGCTTCCATTTTACTTCAGAATAATTGATGTTTTCAAACAATTAAATTAGTTCAATAGAGTAGTACCAGTTGTTGCTAGATTTTTTAAAAATAAATGTAGCGCCATCTGTTGGTGCTTTATTAAATAAAATAAATATTCCTAATTGGAAAAACGTTTTTCGTGATTTTTCGTGTTAATATTTCAGTTATTGAAAAAATATTTTGGAACAATATAATACAAACCCAGAACAACCTGGAACAACTTTCAAAAATTATTTTTATAAAAAGTGCGGGGCTGGTCACAAATTTTGCTCGCGCTCCCACGACTTTATTTTTGAATTTATGGAAATGATTTTCTGGAACAATATAGAACTAACCCAGAACAACCTGTAACAACAACAAAAAATTAATTTTATTAAAAGTGCGGGGCTAACTCAAAAAATGGTTTTTTGCGATTTTTCGCGTTATTTTTTTAATTCGCGAAAAAATATTTTGGAACAATATAGAACAAACCTGGAACAACTTTCAAAAATTATTTTTATAAAAAGTGCGGTTCTAAATTCACACACGTCAGCTGATGAGAATAATGAAAGAACTTGAAATTCCAGAGAAGCTGATAAAATTGGTAATCATGACACTGGAAAACTCAAAAAGTACCGTCCGAGTTGGGGAAGGAGAGACTGAAGAATTTGATGTGAGTACAGGAGTGAGACAAGGAGATGCTTTGTTAGCAACTTTATTCAACCTGATGATAGGGAATACGATCAGAAAAACGAATTGCTCGGGCACGATAGTCAACAAAGAGACAAGGTGATAACTTATGTGGATAATGTCGTGATGCTCTCTAGAACAGAGAAAAATCTGATAGAAACATATGAGAGAATGAACCGACAAGCGACAGAACTAGGGTTGCAAGTAAACGAGAAAAGGGTAAAGTACATGTGAAATGGAAGAGGAAATGACAAAAGAAAGAACCTGAAAATAGGACATTAAAATTTTGAAGAAGTTTAAGTACCTTGGAGTGAGAGTAAACAATAGACGGGGCAGAGAGGAAGAAATAAGAGAGAGGTTGCAGGCGGGAAACGGAGCATTTTACGCAAATAAGAAAATATTGCAAAACAGAAACATAAGCAAGAAGACAAAAATAAGAATTTATAAAAGCTTAATAAGACCAACGATTACGTATGCAGCCGAAGTACTTTGCATGATCGAAGGCAACATATGGAGAGCTAGAAAGAATGATGAGATGGAGAAAGAACTGGAAAATGAGGATATTGTGAGGTTCATCAAAGCGCAGAGAATACGATGGTTGGGTCATGTTATTCAAAGAGAGGTAAAGGATCCAACAAGAGTGGTGATGGAATGGAAACCGGAAAAGGAAAAAAAGAGGGTAAGACCGAGAACGACATGGTGGGACGCAGTGATGAAAGACCTAAGGGATATGGAGATTGAAAATTGGAGAGCAAAGTGTGCAGAAGGAAAGTCGTGGAGAATGATATGTGATCAGGCAAATATACACAAAGTTATAAAGAACGGGAAAAACGGAGGAGGGATCCACCTCGAAAAATGGTTTGTGCAGACTCATTGTCTAGACATTGGTAACAGACATTGGTAACTACAAATTAGCAGGTTTATCACAATAATTAGCAATGTTTTGTATACGACTGTAAAAATAACGAAAGAAACTGTAATAACAGTTTTTTTCATTTCCCAACAGGGAAAGAAATCCAAAATTACACCGTAAGTGGTTGAATAAAATTAAAAGAACTTCGTTTCTACCAAATTAAGTCGCCTCCACTTTAAAGAAAGTGACTTTAAACAATCATCACTATTGAAAAAAAAACTTCTCCCGGAATATTCCACTAAATCTAAATTATTTTTAAAAGAAGCTGCCGTACCGTCACTTTTTTTATACAATGTAAAATTATATTTTACCTACTCTTCTGGCTCCAGAAAGTATTCGTACACTCCAATGTTAGCAATATTAATTGTACATTTTGAAGCCGTTTTTTTCATATAAAAATCAATTTCACAGCAAAATTCTTTAGATATTTTTTGTTGCAAATTTCATTGCCAGCAATTTTGTTTATATACATTTTTCTATTTTGTCGCACTGCTTCTGACTGACAGTGATTTAAACAAGACTCGGTAAAATATAAATAATATTGTCACCTGCATCTCGG
Source organism: Cantharis rufa (assembly GCA_947369205.1). Taxonomy (NCBI): domain Eukaryota; kingdom Metazoa; phylum Arthropoda; class Insecta; order Coleoptera; family Cantharidae; genus Cantharis; species Cantharis rufa. The sequence goes on along the minus strand of OX376309.1, from coordinate 12,216,062 downwards.
AAAGAGTGCCACAACATATAAAAACATATACAGAGAGAAAAATTTTTGATGTTTTGAAGTAATTTTTACTTCAAATTGAAGTCCAAATCAACCTCACACAAATTGGGGTAATTCTTTAATATTTAAATATACAATATAATTTAACTAATGAAAGTTAGTTATAAATACAAATTTAACAAAATATTAAACACTTTATAACATTAAAAGATTAATTGTAGCCGAGAGGCAAAGCTGCTCCATCGTCAAAACCTAGTAATTCTTCACTAGGTCTCCATTTCATTCTAGCGCCTCGTATGCACATACTAGATGCACGTATAATGGCAAACGCTAATCGCGCCCTTAGCCAGCATTTAACTTTATCTTGAGGTTTTCTCCATTTGTCGGATAGTCTCTCAGAAAGTTGGTTTAGAAAACATGTCATCTGGGGAGCAAGGAGGGCATCGGCTGAACATACTAGAGGTGTAAAAGTGGAATGTCGCTGTTCGCAAGCTTCATTGTATTTTGTTTTCTTCTCTTCCTCTGCCGCTTTTAGAACTGCTGCCACGGAGCAGGATACATATGAGGGAGCATCAGTGTCAATGACACGTACGTCAAATAAAGACTCTCTCTGTGATTCCCAAACTCCGTGACAGGCTAAATCGCCTCGCAATCCTGGTAAAAACTGCGTTTCCTCTCTAATAATTGGTTCCTTGACAACCTTTCCCCATGCTTTCTCCATCAATTCGGCTAGTACATCTCGAACTTCGTTATGTCTTCTTGTTATGTCATGCATGTTCTAGGGTGAAGCTCATTCCGCCACATCCATCACATGATAATGGCATGTTTGCTGGGGTTCTTTTATATCTTATGGCTAGTGCGTCTTTAAATTCGTTGGGTGAAAGGTCAAAATTATGTTTACTTAGAGGTAGCACTGTTAACCATCCAGAAGATTTCATTTTTGATTTGTCAATTATAGATCGTTCAATAGCTCGTTTTCTTTTGATTGGAAATTTTTCTATTGTTATCTTCATTTGTTCATCTTCTTGTTCTTTTCTTTTTTTTTAGCAGCCAAATTAGCAACTCTTAGATTATTGTTGTGAATTTCAATATCAAGTGGAGATTGTGTTGTGATTGCTCTAGATAGCTCTTCACATCCTTTTTTAGATGTTTGAAAATATAGCGGCGATTGTTGAACTGGATCAGATATACCTAAACCTCCTTTATTCAGTGTCAGAGTGAATATATCTAATTCTTCGTCTGTGACTTGGCCTTTCAAAAGTGCTGGCACAAAGTTGTTTCTGATGGTTTTTCTAAGTGGTTGATATGTTTGTTCATTACTTTCTAGAACTCTTTGCAGGTATGTCCATTTGAATTTCAATGATTTTGTAAATGCAGAATGTGCTGCTTGTGGTTGAACTTCAGCTATAACAGATAATTTTTCTACACTTGTAACCCAATTTTGTATTTTTTCTGACAAGAATTCCTTTTTTTGTTTTTCATTACCAATAAAACCCCCTAGAAATCGTTGCCCTGTCACGACTTTCACGTTTGTTCCTTTGAAAATTTGCAGTTCTTGTCGATCATCCTCATGCACTATGATGTAAGATTTTTCTCCCTGAGGAAAGTAACCAAATGATGGCCCTTTAGAATTCAACTTATCCCACCAATTCTTCAATTGAACAAAATTTCCTTGTGCCGATGAGTCGTCAGCGTACCAACATTGCGTAACTTCTTCTTGTTGTAGTGCTGCTATGAGTTGTATAGTAGCCAAAGCGTAAACGAGCATGGACAGTGGATCTCCTTGTGTCAACCTTCTTTACTATATAGACTTCAATCGTAAGAAATATAATCAAAACTTCGGTATGTGCCAAACTGGCACACCATACAACGAAGGGTTAAAATGTACAATTAACATTGTTAACATAAGAGTGTACAAATACTTTCTGGAGCCACTGTATATATAACGTACAACTTCTTTTTTAAGAAAAAGGGAAAATATAGACTCGCCACAAGAATATGAAAAAGTGGAATAGATATAGTGTGAAATTACACTATATTAAAAATGCATGCAATAAGGCATTTCAATCCGAATTTTCACATTAACACGAATATGTATTCCCATTTCTGCTTTCATTAGTAGCTTCTTCTCCTGCATCTAGTCCTACCTTAACATTTAAACGTGTAGGTTCGAATGCGTAAGGAGTTATATTTTGCTAGGATTCATATTAAAAATTAAATAGAAAAAATGTGTTTTCAGCTAGAAAGTTTTTGAATTATGCCTTAAAAAGAAGCTAAGTAAAACGATGATAAAATACAAAATTATTCGAGCTTTAATTATTAATTATAATTATCTTGAAAAAGAGAATACCCCTTCTCGAAAGCTCGAATAATTTTCTATTTTATTATCGTTTTACTTAGCTTATTTATAATATTTATCTACCTATTTCAATTTCAACCTGATAATTGAGTTTTTGTATTATTATACATTTAGATATTATTGCAAATCTTTCATGAGTCAATTTATTTGTTAAAAAACGTGGGTGAGGCTATTCCTATTTCCAGATAAATTATTAAATACTTTATAGATGCTTCCAATAAATTCGATAAAATATGTAGGTAAATTGAGAGAGGATTCCAAGACAGTCTGGAGAAATAATATATCTGTTAAATAGAGCCAGTGGCTCACAAATATTATTTATACAGTTCTATGTTAGCAATACAAATTGTAGGTTTTGAAGATGTTTTTTGTCACATAAAAATTGCTTTTACAGCAAAACTTAAATAGACATTTTGTGTTGAAAATTTCATTCCCTTCAATTTTATTTCTATACATTTTTCTATTTTGTCACACCTTTTAGAGTTACAGTAACTTAATAAAGACTCTGTATAATACAAAAAATATTATCATCTGTATTTCAGAAACGGTGCTATAAAATAAAAAAATGTATATCAACAAAAATGTAGGAAATAAAATTTACAAAAAAAATGCCTATGCCATTTTCTATTTCGTTGCACCGTTTTTGAGAAACAGATGACAATTTTTTTATATTTTACCGAGTTTTTTTAAGGCACTGTAATTCAGAAACGGTGTAATGAAATAGAAAAATGCACATAAACAAAAATGAAGAGAATGAAATTTGCAACAAAAAATGTTTAATAAGTATTGCTGTGAAAGCAATTTTTATATGACAAAAAAGGGCTTCAAAATGTATATGTTGCTAATATAAAATTGTATGAATATTGTGAGCTACGCATAGCGGTTCGTCAAGTTTGAAACTAAAGCAATAACAAATTTTTTTGAGAAAACCCTTGATATGTTAACTTTCATTTTAAAATTTTCTCTTTAAGAGATTTATGTAATTGTGGATTACACATCACTAATGTGTAGAAGGGATGTATTTAATCTAGGAACTGCTTTACACCCCCCAAAATAACGAATCTCTCGGTCGTACAAAAATCGTGGGAAAGAGTTGGTTATTGTAATTTTGAAAAAAAAAGGTTTTCTTGTTGTATTTCCTAGTGCATTCTGTCACTAAATTTTAGAAATGATTTATTTATTGGAAGTATTTATACGTAAATGGTAAATTACACAATTCTTGTTTTATTTATCACATGATATATTGAAAGTCAGTTATTTAATCAAAAATATGCTGAAATAAACGCAATAGACTAAAATCTGAGGATTCTATTCGTTTTTGAATTATTTAATTTTCAGTTACGGTTATTGAGAAAATTAGGTTTTAATGTTGAGATGCGTCGTACCGAAGACCTGCCCGCGAGAATGTCAGCAAGCCTCTCCTTCCCCTGCCTCATCGCGCGATAATTGGGGGTTACAATATATTTAATTGTTCTAAGTAAATTGTACCTGATTGCTTATTATAAGGTCCGTTTGTAATAGTATACTCTATGTATAAACATTGATTTAATATACGTACACAATAAATTGTGATAGTGATACATAACATAACATTGTAATTATTAATTTGTTTTGAAATTTTTGTTTGTTAGCAATTAATTTATAATTTCACTAAACACTGCGAAGATAATATATCAATTTACAGGGGTAAGAAGTAATGTTTTTATTAACATTTTTTATTTTTAGTATTTTAAGAAAATCTTGTTAATCTACGAATCGGAACGGTTTTTTTCCATATACTGAAAAGCCCAAAAGCCCTTACATTTTCTTTCATAAAACCCAACGGTGTTCCGGTATTTTTCTATAAACTTCGTAAATATTCAATTTAGGAAAAAAACATAATGAATTTGTTTGCTATAAAATTCTCTACAAGATAGAATTGGTTTAAAATGCATATACAGTAGAATCCGCTTAATATGATCACGGATAATGTTATCAGTCGGTTTTTTTTTTAACTAATAAAAAAAATATATAATGTATAAATTTATTCCCTTTATTCATAAAAAATAACAAACAAAATTTTTTTTAAGTCGGTGGCACTCAAACTTGCAAAAAAGTGATGTGCAACATTATGCAGTGGAAGGTAATTTTTCTGTTACGCTTCCGCGTAAAATTTTTTGAAGCAGTTGATTTTCTTATTAAAACATAAGTAAACCGCATTTTTTACAAAATGTTTGAGAATATCCACCACAACCTGGAAATTTAACCCACATGGAAATAAATTAAAAACACCAGAGTATTTTATGTTGCGTCTGCTTTTGTTAATCAAATAATTAAGAAAGGCTTGCATTTGTCCGAAACAGCAATATCAATTTATCATGGAAAAGGATGAAAGGGTAATGTTGTAGGAATGTGCTACTATGGATGTAAGCCTTTTAATGATTACCTTAACAGAACTACAACGTCAAAAACGCTATGTTGTATTACTGCAACGGTTATGCATTAAAGGGTAAATTAGTTTACATACAAAAACCACCGGATAATGTGATCAAAAAGCCGCTTATTATTATCACTTTCAAGGAATTACCAACACAATAATCTCTTTTTCTAAATATCTTTTTCTGATTTGTCATTGAAATTTTATATATTTTTACAAAACACGTCACTCATTTTAATTTCTATACAAAAACTAATGAAGTTTCCCGTTTCATGGGGTGTTTCTATTTTTATTTTGCTAAAAGAGGACTTTGCTATGCATTTTAATTTATAAGTTTAGTTTATTCTTGCTTTTCTTACGATGTTGACGAAAAAGCGAAAGATCTCTTGGTAAAACAGAAGGTGGAAATTATCGAAAATCACTGTAAATTAAGATTCTCTAATTTTTCGTTTCTAAAATAAGTTTTTTTTCTAAAATTTGCTTATTGTTATCAGTCGGTTAATGTTATCAAAATGCCTTGGCCCAAAGTGATCACATTAAGCGGATTCTATACTGTACTTGTAAAATTTTCATTGAAACACAACTTCGGTAGAAATGGGTACATAAAAAGCAAGGTAGCAGGATGAAAAAAGAAGTTCAGCCGAAGTGGTATCAATGGGGACTTTTCACATTTTATATATAATAATGTATTTAAGGTCTGTATCAATTTTTAGCTCTATGCAAATTTCTCCCAGCTTTCAAGTATTTTTTGTCTATTTTGACTGGATTAGTATGGGTAAGACTTGGTGAAAAACACAAATTTAATTAATTCAAATTTTTCAAGTTGCACTATCAGTAGAAATATTATAGCTTACAAAAAAAGTTCCAAAAATCGGTAGTATAGCGATCCTTGCTCTTCTAGACCCGTTATTTCCGACTTCGGGCGGCTTGTAGGCAGTTAACATGTAAATTCCACCGGTGCTAACTTAAAGTATTACTGGATTAAGACCCGCAAAGCCGCTTATGCTTATCATGCTTATAGCAAATTATCGCAATGATAATTCAAATTGCAATAAATGATTTTTCTAAAAATTTAAAAAGTAATTTTTTAACAAATTCAAACTCAAATTTCTTTATTATTTTGTTTATTAAAAAAAAGTGTATAGGTAACATATTAATCTAAAACGAAATAAAACATATTTTAGTTAGCCTCCCTTTATTCAGTTAAGATTCATCCACATATATCTCACAGAAGCGGTTAGAAATATGTTGTACAAATTCAAATCTGGTAATATCTTTGGTAGAATTTAATTGAAGTAAATGCTTCAACCGCTTATGTTTCCTTACAGTATTACAATTACTCTGTTTAATTATATGAATGCTGTTAAGTTTGATATACAGCACATCTGATGCTTGTACTTCATTTAGTTTCTTTAAAAACTATAGATGTCTAGATTTTAGGGTGGATCCGAGATTTTCCGTGGTTGCTTTTGTCAAAACAGACCCTCCGCACTTTTCGCTCCGGACGCTCCGGGCCGCTTTGACAAAAGTCATACTTACTAAAAATATCCCTTTAGACCGGTCCTACTCGGCAAAGTGTGCTACCAGGAAGGGGGTGGATCTCCCTCGATATGAACTCAACGCTGTAATTGTTCTTTTGCTGAACTTTTCCATTTATATAGAAACTGTAATATACTAACTAAAAAATGTATCCAATAATTTAAAAGTGTAGTCTGTAGTAAATTAAATGGTGATAGAACTACTTGTAAGTGAAATTGCATCATAAATATGTCAAGTTTCTTTCAACTCTCACAACACAATGGAAGCTTAAAAAGGCTTAAAAGATTAATAATAGTCTTGGCCATCTCGACTTAATTGACCGATTGGTGGAACTTACATGTGGGAAAATAGTAACCCAAAAGCGACCGGTGGAACTTACATGTCGGATTAAAAAAGATTTGACCGACCGCGACCGGTGGAACTTACAATCGCCTATACAATCAACTTGACTTAAATTTAGTCACGTTTTGTTACCTCTCTTTCTTCTAGGTAAAGACGTTCTTTATGAACGATCCCGTTGGTTTTTTGAAAGAGGAAGCAAATGTTACTATTTGCTACTTTTTGTAGTTTACTGTATACTATAAATTAATAACAATGATTTAAAAATTATACGAGAATTTCAAGATTTCAACTAACTGTAATAACTTAACTTTTACTTTTATTTTCTAGAAATCCAGACAACATTATTGACCCCAAAACAAATTGAAGACATAAAAAATGGAGATTCGCTAACATTCTTTAGGGCGCAAAGTATTGATGAATACCACCACAATCATAGCATTCCACAAAGTTCTGGAAATCAGAAAACTTTTAGGGAAAAGAAAATTACACTTAAGAAAAACGGCTCATATTCAAATAATATGGGTGCCAGTAGTGCCAGTATTATCAAACCAAATAATATTGGAGTTGCTAAACGTAAAGCATATAATCCAGTCAAGGTGATTACGTTGGAAAACACAAATGATATAAAGGCGAAAGAATTTACGCCAATAGAAATATCTACAGAAAACCGTTTACATTTGAATGAAGGAAGTCCCAGTAGTATCAAACCAATAAATACTAGATTTAGTAAGCGTAAAGCAAGTAACCCAGTTAAGCTGGTTGAGGTGGAAAACAAAAATGCAACAAGGAAAAAAGCAATTGCGCCAGAAGTAATATATGACAGTACAGGTAGAAAAATGTACTTAAGTTCTTATACGAAAGAAGAAATAAGTGCTGCACATTCTTTAATTTTACTCAGAAACCGTCCTGTAAATACCTTAGAAGAAAAATTTAAACGAAAAAATAAACGTATTAAAATGAAACAGCTTTATGGTGATCCGGAATGCTCACAATCGTCAAGTTCATCCATTTCTTTAGAATCAAATGGAGAACGCTGGAGTTGTCAAAATGTTAACTGGGATGATAATTCTGAAACTTTAGAATATCCAATAACTATCAGTTCATCTTCCTCCTCTTCAGAAATAAGATCGGTAAGTTATAAATAGACAATTCTTACTAAGTGATACTTCCTTTGGTGGCTAGTTTCCTAACATTGTATATAGACATTTGTTTTTAATTTGCAACTTGCAACGCTATAACATCCGTACAGCTATAACTATGTCATAGACGGATCCATGTCAATTCGTCGCGGGCAATTCGTCGCGGACAATTAGTCGCGGACAATTCGTCGCAATTAATTGTACTTTCCACTACCCTTTTGTTCACAAAAGTAAAAACTTTATTAATAAACAATAAACAACAACGAAAAAAATAATAATCATTTTTTATTTTATAAAATAAAAAATATAAATTATATTTGTAATTTAGAATTAAGCGCAATTCATCGAAGATTATTCAAAATTGGTCTGTCTGTTCAACCACAACTGCTATTCGTGCGGCTGTGTCTTTGTACTTTATAAATAAATGGGTATAAATCTCCACATGGTAAACCTCGAAAAACGGGCACCCTGTATAACAGAAAACAAGATAACGAATAGAAGTGACATTTTGGAAACTCTCAGTTACATTTGGCCAATTTAGTGGCGATGAAATCGTTTCATACGACGAATTCTCTACTGCGACAAATTGTTGCGTGCGACGAATTGTTGCATGCGACGAATTGTTGCTTGCGCCGAATTGTTGCGTGTGACGAATTGCCGCCTGCGACGAATTTGCCGCGACGAATTGTCCGCGACGAATTGTCGCGCGACGAATTGACGGTACACCGTTACGGATCACTTCATTTTATGAAGGGTTTTCAAGGAAGATTACCTCGGTGGTTTGCCATTGCTTTCCTAGGAAGGACGGTTAGAATAAAGTTTTTGCTCCATCCGGGATCAAACCAGGGATCGGAAAATATAAATAATAAAGGGGAAAATATAACGTATAAATATGTAGTAAATAAAAGTTTTTTAATATAATAAAAAATGGTAATACATATTACGACTTACAGAATGAAGATCCTCAAATTTGGTGGAACGAAGATCCTATCTAATTTGGGCGAAGAAAGAATACCATCCAATTTGTGTGACCAATAAGCTCTTCATAGCACTTACAATGCTGAAAATAATATTTATAATTGTTTTTAAGGAGTCATGTTTTTACTTTAAGTTATTCGTTTAATTTCTTATATTTTTTATGTAAGAAAGTGAACATTAGTCAATAGGAGAGTGACTTATCTCAATACTGGTTGTTTCCTTAGTAATTAATATGTTTAATATCATCTTTTCAAGCAATGGATCACCTTAAAAATGAAGGAGAAAATTAAACAATGTGATATGATTTCAGAGGCGGACTACGATTTGTTTACTACCGGGATTCTACCTAGAGACTCTACTCTATTACTACCCAGATGCTTAGATGACTGGCCCTATCACTGTTGACTGTTAAGTCATTAAAAATATTTAGAATTTTCCGGTCATCTGGCTTCAATTTATAAGGTTCTACCGCACTTTGAGTTTTAATCTTTGTAACCGGTCTAGTCCGTCCCTCTATGCTTTAAATAATTCTTCCAGAATTGGAAGGGGTGATATTACTTAAAACGTTAAAAGATATATTTTTGTGATAATATTATTTATGACTCCAACTTTCCTAAGTGAATCGTTCGAAATGTTACTATTAATTAAGTTTAGATATTAAAAAGGTTTTAGTTCGTTAAAATCAAGTACAAATGTGTTATGATTAAAGGCTGTACCTCAATAAGGTATCTAAAATACCCTAAAAGACTGCATATATGTAATATAATATCTTGTATTCTGAAAAATAGTATTACCTCAATGGAATTTGTGGATAAATAATTATTTTTGTTATAACTAAATAAAGAATTTAATACACCTAAGTTTATTTTTAATTTTATAAGCTCCAAAATATAACAGTAAGCCTAATATTTTAATAGATATTATGTGAGATTAGGGAGAGTTGATACACTTAACAATAAAAACCTTATAAAATTTATTAAGCGCGATTTGGAAAATCAAAAAAGTAATGCAATACCCAGGGCCGTAACTAGGTAATGCTGCGCCCTTGGCAAACCTGTAAAGTTGCGCCCCCCTCCCCAACCCCCGTCGTAATGGACCGGCAGGAATGATCTGGGTGTCGCCCAGGAAAAATTAATAAAACAATTATTGATCATTACGCAATTAATAACCCATTTAATTTCTTCAGTAAACATATATTATGTATTTTTTACAAATTGGAAAAATAATTTTGTATTGTTATTAGGCCCCTCGAGGTAATTTATAAATATTAATAAAAGACACTTACCTTGAGATTATATATTTGATGTGAACAAGTTTCGACAGTTGGCTTCGTCAGCACATCCTACAAGATTAAATCTTATTAAATTGATAAAATGTTATACATTATAATATTACTATTTAAAAAGTTGTTGAAATTATTATATTAAAATTTTAAGGTTTTTCATTTCATGAGATTGGAAATTACAAAGAAAAACAATGTCAGAATTACATTGAAAAGACGTTACTTTTCTGACGTCAAAAATAGGTCATAAAACAACGTCACACTAACGTCAGTATTTAGTAATTTGACATCCTCGACAAAATATGACCAGAAATATACGTGATTTGACGTAACCATGTCAACTGGGATATTGGCTTGCATTTGTTTCAATTATCTCTTTTTTGCAGCACCGCTGGTGTTGCTTAATTTACAATTAATTTATTTTCCATTCTGATACTCTAAAATATAATTAACGCAAATTAATAACTAATCAAAATCGATAAAAATTCTTTGTCACACTTTGGGTGCAAATGATTTTGTAAATTAGAAAAACGATAATTGCAAAAACGAATTTTTTATATCGCGAAGAATAATTACTTATGTTAAAATTCTTTATTAAAACAAAAAATTGTTTAAATGGAAATCAAAGTAAAATTTCAAAATTATAAATATACCTCAAAATATGCTTAAAATAAATTCAAATTATATAATAAAATGTCCAGACGTGATTTGCCTAATTTTTTCCAGAAAAACTACTTTGTCGAAAATCAAGACAAATTTACGTAGTACACCGACAAAGTACTATAAGAATAAGCCGATTTAAGGGTAGTTTTTATTACTTTGGTCCTCTATTGTTTACTGTTTATGACCGACAGCTGATAGATAAACAAATAAATAACTTAAATGTTTTCATAAATGTATTTTTAAGAAAAAACTGAAAGATTTTTAACAGTTACAAAATCGAATTTCAACTTCTAATGCTAAAATTTGTCTTAAAAATAATTATTTTGTTAACCATACCTATAAAAATGAAACTACATAAAAAAAATGTTTTGTGGCGTTATTTTGGAGACTCTTGCGTTTTTCTGTTAATTACGTGGAATTTATCTTCTTAACAAAATTTCCTATTAAAAAAATGATCAATTTTGCGCCCCCCTAGCAGTTGCGTCCTTGGCGGGGGCCCCACTCACCACCCCCTAGTTACATCTCTGGCAATACCTCAATGTATTAACTTAACATTTTTATAGAATAAACAACTTCAGTTATGTAGTTATGCAAAAAATATATTGTTACATATTTTGTTAAGAATATATAGTCCTTTAAATTGCGGGAGACTTGATACTGTCAGATAAAATTTCTCATTCAAGGATCTAGCCGAATTATTGTATAATACCATGCATCTACATAATTGTAATAAATCAATTCTGTATCAAACTAATTAAAACATATCTTCATCATCTAACTTAGGTGCATATTATAAGGCCACTTCGCAGAAATTATACAATTTGGCTCATGATCCTTAAGTGTAGGATTACCATAGATTATGTGATCATATGAATAATTTACGTTTCCTACAAGTATAGGGTACTTGGATTGAGAAATCGATTCAAAAGATAGATAAACCTAGAATGGTCAATGACATAGGATGGAGAGAATACATCTCTAAGGGAAATCTAAGTTTAATCATCATGGATTTATTCAATTCTTACAATACTATTTAGGAAATAATAGACTCGATATTGATATTATGGACATCAGTGAGATGAGCTGGCCCAGTATTGGACAATGCAAAATAAAACATCGTACGCTACACTAAACACTATTCAAATAGTGGTGGCAGTTAAAACGAGTATGGGGTTGGTATAATAGTATAATAATTATATCAAGTTCATACTCGTTGCAATTATTGTAACCGATATTATCATTCATCATCATATCTATTATCTATCATATCTGTTATGTAGATGTAGATCTACATATTATGTAGATGATATCTATCATCAGTCATCACATATACATATTATATAATATTATATCTATCTCTGTTACCATTGTTACTTCAGTGTTACTTAGAATCAGTAGCGGCTCGTGGCTGTATTATTTGAAGAGGCTAATCATAGAGTATACATTTCTTTAAATAATTTACAGACTATGAACTCTTTTGAATTAGATAAATTTCTAACAAACATACATAGACTGCTAAAATTATAACCCTTCCTTTTTGGCTTTGCCGCAGTCGGGTAAAAAACCAATGTGTTTGGTATCACGCTGTGCAATTGCTAAGTTTGTTTATTTTACCACTATCCAACTTAAATAATAAATTAAATTTAAATAAATATATCTATAGTAGATATGTTATAAATGTACAAATTTTCCTTAATGAGAAGATTTTTGAATAGTTTTAAATTAATTTGATGAGATTTTTGTCAATTTATACTACCACAACAGTGATTTTGGAATGCCTGCTGAATGGCATTTTTTTGCGATTGCTCATGGAAAAGGTTCGTGTGATGGAATTGGTGGTACCATCAAAAAAGCAGCTGCGAGAGCAACTCTTCAATTAGCAGTTGATAAACAAAAACCACACCTTACGAGCTATATGCATGGGCTTCTGCACCGAATAATCTTCCAACTATATATAACGGTGAAGTTTTCGCCAGAAGTGGATTATAATAAAGCTGTAAACGACCTAAATTGCACTTGCACAGTGTGATACCAGACACAGATATATTAGAAATTCTTTTTATTATTCTTTTATAAATTCTTTAGATTATGTGAAATTTTTCTAATTCAGAGGAGTATACCGTCTGTAAATTATTTAATCAATCAATCAATCAAAATCAAAAGCCTCATTTATACCCGAAGATGTTGAGGTGTCCCTTATCTCTTTTAATATAGTGGCATTTTCATTTATAAATTTCCGCCACTCTCTTCTATCTAGTGCCATTTGTTTTGCCTCGTTCCATGTTTTCCCTATCTCTTTACGCATCTGTCCAATGTGATCGTCCCATGTTTTTGCAGGTCTGCCTCTTGTTCTCTTCCCCGCTGTTTTTGCCTGCCACCTGCCACACATTTCTCACTGGCATATCGCCCTTCAACCTTCATCTGCTTCAGATGTCCGAACCATCTCAGTTGATTGTCGGTTACTTTCCTCATTGCTGGTTCTACTGCTAGTTTATCCCTAATCTCTACGTTTCTTACTCTATCCAGAATTATTTAAACGACCAAGAATAATGAAATAAAAAATTATTTTCAGTTATAAATCATTAGTTAAGATTACGAATAAAGTAAAAAAAAATGTAAGATATATTTATTTAAATTTTATTTATTATAAAAACAAAGTTAGATTGTGGTAAAATAAACAAAAAAAATTTTCAATTGAAAAAAAAAAATAGAAAGCAGAGTCGGCCCACTCTGGGTTTAGCGGCATTAACTGCAGAATAAGTTGAAGTTTTTTTCAGAAAAAAAAAATCAAAAATTAAGTGTCGGAATTTGAAAAATTGATGATTTTTCCCAAAAAACTGAAAAATTTTATGGAACCTAACATCGAAAAAATTTTTCATATTTTTATCTGAATATTACATTCAAAACTGAAAAATTTAAAAAAAAGAACGTTGGATTTAGTCAATTTTTGAAAAAGTTATGGGTATTTGAAAAATAGCCAAATATAAATAGCAAAATTTTTGAAAAATTCATAACTTTTGTTGGGTTGGGTGAAAATAGTTGAAAAAATTCTGAGAAATATATTTAGTGGGGTAGAAAACGAGAAAAAAGTTTCGGCCAAATCGAAAGGGGTCGGGTTCAAAAGTGGTCGATTTGGCGTGGAATGCCCCATATACAGGGTGACCCAGACCACCCGTATCAGTACTTTTTTTCAAAAACGGTAAGTCGTAGAGAGTTGGGCTAAAAAAATTTATTACAAAAGCCTTAATGACGAATCTAATGGTGATATTATTATTTCCGGGAAAGGTCGGCATCCAGAGTAGTTTGCTCCAGAAAGTCCAGAAATCCAGAATTTTAAATGGCACCATATGTCGAAAGTGGTATCGTTGGAAAGCTCTTCAAAAAATAAGCAAGTTTTGTAGGAAAATTTTTTTTATTACTCCCACCCCTTTTAAGCTATATTCACTTGAAATTATTAAATTTCAATTTCTTAACTTTAAAAGTCAGCACTTAAAATCCAGCTTCCGCGTTAGAGCAATGTCACAAGTGTTCAAAATGTCTTCCATTTACTTCTAAACACTGTTGAGCTCTTCTGGTTATACTATCAGTGGCTCTAAGTACTTCTTCAGTGCTTAATGATCGACAGGCATTGCAAATTCTGAACTTCATATCATCTCTCGTTGTCGGTTTTTCTGTATAAACAATATCTTTGATCCGACCCCAAAGAAAAAAATCCAGGGGAGTACAATCTGGCGACCTTGGAGGCCACGCCACTGTGCTTCCCCTGCCAATCCATCTATTGGGAAATAGTTGGTTTATTGCATTCCTAGCAACCAATGAAAAATGAGCTGGGCAGCCGTCTTGCTGAAACCACATTATTGCTCGCATTTCCAGAGAAACATTTTCCAATAAATCGATCAAATCATTATTTAAAAACTCGGCATATCGTATCCCATTAAGATTTTCTTCAAAAAAATTAGGACCTATAATTTTTCCTTCAAGCACACCACACCACGTGTTAACGCTCCAAAGATGTTGGTTATCAATAGTTCGCAGCCAATGGGGATTTGTTTGCGACCAGTAATGCGCACTGTGAATATTGACTTCACCAGTGCTTTTAAAAGTAGCCTCGTCAGTCCATAAAACCGTCCCAGGAAAATGGGGGCCTTTGTTAATTAACCAATTACAAAAAATTACTCTACTTTGAAAATCACTCTCATTTAATTCTTGATGCATATGTATGTGGTATGGGTGAAAATTATGATCCTTAAAGACTCTGCATACAGTGGATTGGCTAACTCCAGAATCTCTTTCAAGTCTTCTGGTTGAAATATTCGGATCAACAATTACTGCAGCAAGAATATTAGCTGCTCTTTCATCACGTACATGTCGCATAATCCGATTACCGCGATTGTTTGTTGGTTGCACCTGGCCTCTGGTACAAATACGTGCTGCCAATCTACGAAAAACATTGAAAGATTGACGGGCACGTTGGGGATATCTTTCAGCATAAATACGCTCAGAAGCTCTGTAATTTTGTCCACATTCTCCCAAAATCATTAACATATCGAAAGCTTCTAAATTCGAAAACGGCATAATTTCACTAATTAAACTAATTAATAATATAAATTTTAACTTCAAAACAAACACTTAATATTAATAATAAACAATAAATAATGATTAGTTTGAACAATGGCAAGCAACGGATAATTTTACGACAGAGGGATAAAACAATTGCAATTATTAATTATTGTCTAATCCGATAGCTAGATTTTGAATGCCAATTTTTAAAATAAAGTCAAAATAATCAAAATAATAACTTAATAACTTAAGTCGAATATAACTTAAAAGGGGTGGGAGTAATAAAAAAATTTTTCCTACAAAACTTGCTTATTTTTTGAAGAGCTTTCCAACGATACCACTTTCGACATATAGTGCCATTTAAAATTCTGGATTTCTGGACTTTCTGGAGCAAACTACTCTGGATGCCGACTTTTCCCGGAAATAATAATATCACCATTAGATTCGTCATTAAGGCTTTTGTAATAAATGTTTTTAGCCCAACTCTCTACGACTTACCGTTTTTGAAAAAAAGTACTGATACGGGTGGTCTGGGTCACCCTGTATATGTTAGCACTCACGTGTTCTAAAAATAACAAGATCCTTGGCGATCTGTCGTTGCCAAGGGATCATTCCTGTATGGCATGTACGCTCATCGCTATCTCGATTCACGCCAATAAACATTTGTTCTGTGGCGATGCTATCGCACCGCTACAGAACCAATAAAAATGGTGATGCAGCAAAACAATATGCAGATAATGAAATGATGTACATATAAAAATTACCCATAGTGACTTGTGCACTTGTGCTTGCCTGACTGGAACGTAAAAAAATGGGTTACTTTATATTTTATAATAAATGAAAACGAATTTATTTTTTTCTGCTTAATATATTTATTGGCAATATACTAATAATCTATAGGAAAATTACATAAAACTAAAATTTTTTATTAACGTCTATAAAATTTTCGAACCTTTCCTCTAATTCCTTTCATAAGCGATTGTACAGCACCAACGCTTATGGAATCGGCAGCTTTTTTATATATATTTTTAAATGCTTGAAGATCTCCTGCCGTGCTTTTGGTTTTCTAAATTTTCTTTTAATTTGTGCCCAATATTTTTCAATTGAGCGAAGTTCCGGGCAATTTGGAGAATTTGCGTCTTTAGGTCCAAAACAATGGTGGAGTGTCATGAGATGCCAGAAAGGGTATGAATCAGTTTTGAATACATTTCTTTAAATTAATTTCGGTATTTATACTGCCGATTGTAACTTGTAACAAAAGGTGTGGATTTCTGACTACACGAACAAATGTCCTGCCAAATCAGGTATTTTTTTGGAATCTTTGACAATTTTTTTATTTTAAATTGGTCCTGAACTTGTCTCGAGATTTCGCAACATACAATTCCTAACCTGGAAGTTGTTTGAAATTCGCTTTGCAGTAAGTTTCATCGTTCATAACTACACATGAATATCTTTGTAAAAATTCTTTTTTAACTTACAAGTTCTGGTTTTAGCAGTTAACTCTTGCTCATTTGAACGATTTGCCACCGTTTGTACTTTAAAACTCCGTAGTCCAGCTCGAGTTTTGATACGCTGCACAGTAGTGAGTGATATGCCCACTTTGTCCGCAGCATCCCTTAATGAAATGTTGGGACGTCGCTTTAATTCTGTGATTACCTTTTCAGTCAGTTCTTCATCAGTTGAACCTGTTTTTCGACCGGATCCACGTTTTATTTCTACGCTAGTTTCTTTTTTAAACTTGGTCACAACACGTAGCATAGTTGTTCTTGGCAAATTTAAAAATTTTGCTAATTGTCGGTACGACAATTGCGGATTTTCAGTATGTCCGGCAATAATTTTTTTATGATCACTTGTTCACTCTCCATTTTGTTACTTGTTCAATTCCAAATTGCAACTGAAGCAGGTATAGCTTTGAAAAGCTGTTTTGTACTCCCAGTAATAAAATTGTAAGGGTTTAACCATAAAGTACCGTTTAAACCATAAAGGTAGGTGACCCATTTTTTTCCGTTCCAGTCTTACATGGTACTATTACACTAATAGCAAAGAATATTTACCTAATAGGAACGTCCTATTAAAAAAATTCCTAATTTGGTATATAAATTCCTATTAGGTATTATATTTTTTGCTAATAGTACCATGATTACTAGTTTAATTTTGAAGGAATTATTAATGCTTTGCCTATGTTTTCCGATAAAAATCTCTACGCGGTTTAAAAAAATTAGCATTTGGTCCATAATGCACATTCTCCAATACATGTTTCTCCAATACATGTATTAATGTTAGATTTTACATATCCGAAACGTCAAATAAATCTTTAATGATTACAAATATTTTTATCGCTTCTATTAGCGATAATAAGGGGACCTCCGCAGGTGGGTAGTTTTTAAGAAAATCTTGGTTCACCCCTTTGCCCCACAAAAGGATTCCGATGATTACGTTACGGTTATTTTGTTTTTACTTATCCATCAATAAATTTTGTTTCATGATGCCCACCTGGTGGTAAATACAGCTTAATATTTGCTCTTGGTATTATCTAAGATCCGATTAGGATTCGAAACGCAATTTACCTGCACATTTTTTTATCCAATTTAAATCCCTTTCAAAATAGTGACTGCGGGACGAAAGTTTGATGCGCCCAACCACCTATAGGAAGATGTCGGAAAACCTAGGAAAAAGTGGAGCGACCAGTGATTGATGGTGTCGTAACGGGTATACGTACCTAATACGTGCAGAAAAAGAAGAAGCAGCTTTAACTCGAAAAAAATTTAAAGCTAGAAAGACGGGATCTTTGAACCGCTCCACTTATTAAAACATCCCTGAAGCGGCTCCAACGCGAAAATTACAAATCTAAATAGGTGGGAATGTTGTTTTTAAGTTAAATTGGGCTATACTTAAATTAATTATAAAAAAAATCAAGTTTAAACAGTTGATTAATGAAAGTTGAACGATTTCTAAAGCGGGGTTCTCACGATTCAAGTTTAGTTGACCGAGTTTAGTTGATCAACAAAAGTTGAACGAAAACTGTAGTGAGAACCTCTATTTCAATAGAGTTGACCGAGTTTTTTAGTTGATCAACAAAAGATTGACTGAGTCAAACTTTTGTCGTTCAAGTAATGAATCATCATGAATCGCTTTCAAGTTGAAACTTATCTTGAAACGTGTGAATATAGCAGTTGACTCAGTTAATTTTTATCGCTTTCAACTAGCGTATGTGTTGTATGTTGAAAAAATATCATTAGTGATTAAACTTAAAGAAAATGAGCATCAAGTGGTCTGAAAGTGACACCTTAAAATTTGTTGATTTGTATCATAAGCATGATTGTTTGTGGAACTACAGAATGGAGGTATACAAAAATAAAGATGCACGAGAAAATGCATTAAGTTTAATTATCAAAGAATTGGAAATGAATGGTCTTACTATTGCTGATGTTAAAAACAAAATTAAGACCATTCGTACGATGTACAAAAAAGAGCACTCCCTAGTTATGAAATCAAAAAAAAAGTGGAATGGGAACAGACGAATTATACGTGTCAAAATTGTTTTGGTACTAAAAAGCAGATATATTTTTAAATGGTGTTGTAAATACCAGAAATACATCATCAAATTTAGTAAGTATATATTTTATTCTTTAAAATTGTTTTACATTAACTTTCATTCGTCGTCGTGTATCATATTCAGTTGCCAGGGCACAGCTCCATGCGTGGAAAAATATTCGGCATATTCATTACGCACATTTGACGCTAATGTTGTGTAGTTACGACTTCCTACATTAACTTGCAAATTAACTAAACCATTCGCTGTAGTACCTTGTGTTCTCCAAGAACCTGGTATAAATAACCTGGTATTAAGATCTTCTGTATCAAGAGAGCCTGTTGGTGTATATTTTTCACCCAAACTGATTTTTAACCAATTATGTAAAGCTAAAGCTGCTTTAACAATTCCATCCACCTTGGTAATTCCAACCGCTATAGGTCGTTCAAAGACTCGGAATCTAGAAACCAAAATTCCAAACGCATTTTCAACAATGCGACGAGCTCGCGATAACCGATAGTTGAAGACTTTTTGTTTTCTAGATAAATGAGTACTTCTTCCAAATGGTTTTAAAATGTAGGTTCTTAAGGGGAAAGCATCGTCAGCTACTAATACTCCATTTTTTGGGAAATTTAAGTTATTCCTAACATCTTCTAATGCTGCATTCAAAGATGATTTTGCTAAAACGGCAGCATCATTTTGCTCGTCCATTTGTGCCTATGTCGAAATAGCGAAAGTAATAGTTTGCGTCAACGCACGCAAACAAAATTAGGCTATATGTGCCTTTGTAATTAAAATACTCTGATCCACTGTGAGGGGGATTTCGTATTACAATATGTTTTCCATCTAACGCACCACAACAATTAGGAAAATTCCATCGACAGTTGTATTTCTTTTGAATTATCTTCCAATCTTCTTCATTTTGTGGCACCTGTAACAAAAAATAATTTTTACATTTGGCTGCACATTTAGTTAAATTTTTAATAATGTATGTATTTGTATTTAAATCAAAGTCTATTTATTTTTTTAGAATTTACAACATGATGAAGCTGAAACGGAAACGATCGAAGATGCAAGAGAAACTCAAGATGAAACTGTATTTCCTGCATCAACATCTGCAGTTGTTACTGTTGAAAATAGTAATGCTCTGAAAGAAGCAATATTTTTAGAACACACAGAAACAGCCAATCCGTCTGCTCCAAAACAATCAAAGACAGCAAATGTCTTTCATGCTTCCCAGAGTCGCAAACGGAAAATATCAGGAAAAGAAAATATTTCAACTATAAGCGCAGCAATTGATAAACTTGATGAAGTAGTGCAAAAAAAGAAAAAAAAAGGTGATGATGAATTCGACATATTTGCCAAATATATCGCTGTCCAATTAAAAGAGATGCCTCTTTACGATGCACTTATTTGCCAGGGGCAAATTCAAAGTATAATGAGACAAAAGCGATTGCAGCTCTTGACTCAGTCCCAGTATCAGAGAACTTCATCACCAAAAGCAGTGTTTTCACCTTCTCAATCACCAGCGCTTTCAAACGACATGAGTGGAGAATATTGGTCGTCATCGGTTTCAAATCAATCATACAACAGGCAAGAATGTGGAGTGGATGAACAGGAGTCATCTGATACACTTACTACAGCTCTTTCAGATATCTTAAACTAAATTTTGTAGTACTTTTGTTAATTAGTTTTTATACTTACTTTAATAAAATCTTGTAAAACATCGTATATTGCAGTACAAACTTCTTCCAAAAAATTTGAAATGGTATTTTCAGGCACTCGATATACCGAAGCAAGCGTTGGAAATGAATCACCTGTAGCTAAATATCTTAAAGTTACTTGCAACTTTAATTTTGGTGAGATTGCTTGTCGCATCACTGTATCTTGCTTTTTTATGCGATCGTGAACTTTCGACAGCAGTTCCTCAAATTTTTCTTTAGACATTCTTAAATGATTTCGATATCCTTCTTGATCCTCTAATGCTAACTCCTTCAGCAAGGTTTCTGATGCTCCCAATCTATTTCTTCTTAAAATTCACTGCCTCACCCGAAAACGACGTTTCTTACGATTTTTGTTCATAGAAAATAAAATTGTTTTTAGTTCTTCTTGTAACAAAACTGCAATCATTTGTACACATTCACGGACAACTGCATTCGACGCCATTTTCAAATTGAAACTACTGATCAATTTATATTGAAACGTGTGAACAAAAATTGATTCAAGTCGCGTTCAACTTTTGTTGATCAACTAAACTCGGTCAACTAAACTTGAATCGTGAGAACCCGCCTTAAGTGAAAACCTTTGTTTCCATAAAGTAGACTCTATTGTTTCAATAGAAAATCATTCAACTTTTGTTGTTTTGTTGATCAACTAAAATCGGCCAATTAAACTTGACTCGTAAGAACGCGCCTTAATATAAGTCTTACTGTTTGTTAATTTATTATAAATCAAAATAATTATTAATTGTCAGCATAATTATTTGTAGGCATTAATGCTATTGGGGTTAAAATATTCGATACAATTGCTTGTCGACATAACTATGTATCGGCGCATTTACCATTGGCGTATGTACCGTCGTCGGCGTAATTACTTGTCGGTGTATTTACGTCGGCGTAATTACATGATAGTAGAAATAATTATTAATTTTTTTATATAACTGCAGTAGAATCCGAATAGTACGACTTCGTTTACAACAACCAACCGCTTTTAACGACGTAAGTGCAACCTCAAGTTTGGTTTTCATATAACGTTTTCAAATAAATTTCAATCCGTTTTGTGCGTCATCCGGTTAGTACGACGTAATATCGCCGGTCCCTTGACCGTCGCTATAACCGGATTCTACTGTATTATCATTGTAGAATAGAAGATTATTTTTGACTCTCTTTTTGACTTCTCCTTGTAGTTTCTTGGTGAGGTTTTTAATATCTTCAAAACCACTGTTGGTATCTATGAAACCATCTAACTATTTATCTATCTATCTATTTATTGTGTCCGTGTACATTTTTTATCTTTTTTTATTATGGCGTTGCTCTTGAAATGTTAATATTTTAACATTTATTTTCTTAATTTAATTCATAACTTGAAATCCATTGATTCTATACCAGGGGTTCCTAACCGGTGGTACGCGTACCACTGGCGGTACGCGGGAACGTTTCAGGTGGTACGCGTGAGTGATATGAGCAACATGCTATTCTGTACGCATGAGTAGTGAGAACGCAAACATTACTCAGCTGCTTGTCTCTGCAGGAGTGGAGGAGTGAGAGAAATCTTTAATTAACTTCTGAATTGAATGAAAAACCGAATACCCTTTAATCTTCCGGCAAGCTCTGCTATTTTTGATGCCATTTGTTACGAGTTAATTGTGTGAGAGTGGATTTTCTGAACTCTTGTACATTAAAAATAAACATAGAAGCTGAATAAGTGTTGAAGAGGGCTTAAGTATGATGTATGATTTTGTATGATTTTTTTGTCTGAGTTTGTACTAATTTCTATTTGTATGTTTTTGGACCTATGGGTAATTGATAACGTGACCATCCGTCCCGCTTTGAACGGGACAGTTCCTATTTCTGATACTCTGTCCCAGTGTCCCTGAGGAAAACTTCCGGATACAGAATTGTCCCGTTTACAGTTAAACGTCAACGATACACTTTTGGATTGACTTTAATATCATGTAAAATTCAAATATTTACGATTTTTAAATATTTTTTTATGTTTAAAAACTATATGCAGAAGATTTAAGGTAAAAGATTAAAGATTAAAGATTAAATATTAAAGATTAAAGATTAAAGATTAAAGATTAAAGATTAAAGATTAAAGATTAAAGATTAAAGATTAAAGATTAAAGATTAAAGATTAAAGATTAAAGATTAAAGATTAAAGATTAAAGATTAAAGATTAAAGATTAAAGATTAAAGATTATTGATTAAAGAATAAAGATTAGAGATTAAAGATTAGAAATTAAAGATTAGAGATTAAAGATTAGAGATTAAAGATTAGGGAATTAGAGATAAAGATTTGAGTATTAGAGATTAAAGTATTTTTATTTCAATTGACTCCTGTCTTCCCTAATTTTTACCAGATCGAGTCCCATTTCGAGTAAAAATAAAAATGGTCGTACTTAAGTAATAGACCATTTTAATCTTTTATTTTTTCTGTATTACAAGCATGTTATAAATAAACAAATATCTAACTATTAAATATGAAGGTTTCTCAGTAATTTAATTCAAAAAGTCTTTGAACACTTTTAGAGGAATAAATATTATACGTTTATTAAAATATTTAGGTCTGGTGGTACGCCAAAAGTTCTCAAAAAGTCAAGTGGTACGCAGGTGCAAAAAGGTTGAGAACCCCTGTTCTAGACGATAAAGGTTTATAATTTAGTTTGTGTACGAGTAAGAGAATTAACTATAAAAAATCAGTAGTTGTAGTGTTATGGTAATTTGAAGTCAGAAATTCAAAAAATTGCTTTAAAGAAAGCTACTATCAAGGGTTTTGACTTGAATAAAAATTTTATTTTAAAATTTATCTTATTGTTAGAAAAGTGTGTTGTATTCTGACTTCAGAGATTTTCCACGGCCGCGAGTACAACCTGTGTATGTTAGCAAATAAAATAAATTGTTATGTTTATTAATTATTATTTAATTTTCAATTTTAATGAGCGATTTGGAATAGGCAAATTTTATTGGAAAAAGTTTCACATCTACTAAAAAGTGATGTTTATTTCAATAATTAATTATTTAACTAAAAAAATAGAAGACAGACTTTTCTTATCCGAATCCTGTCAATTTGTATTAAATGCTGCGAAAAGGAAATTAATTAATAAAAATTAAAATTAAAGAGAGGCTGCCGTATCCGGAGGCACCGTAAAAGTGCCGTATAACCAGTAAAACAAAAAATATTTTTTATTAATTAAAAATCTTTACGAACGCTTTTCTACATTGCTCTATGTTATTCCGATATTTATGTACTCGAATATGATTTATGATCTATATTCCTAAGCGCTCTCGGTACCTTTTAATTTCGGTTTCTGGTGCAGATGCATCGTACGAAAATCTCGGAGGGTGAATCACTGCATTTGAATATGTACACCGAATATGTACAATGGATGAGATAGAAAACAGTAATAAATGGAACAACAGTAAGGCCTTCTATGAAAAAATAAAAAACCAAAGAGAGAAATATGGCGTAAAAACAAGAGGAATGAAGAATAAACAAGGTAAAATGGAAGACAATGCGGAGGAGATAAAGGAAATATGGGTAGAATATTTTCAGGAACTACTGAACGAACAACTAACTGATGTGCCTCCCCTCATAACAAGCGAAGATCAAACTACGGAAGAACCTACGTACGAAGAAACAGTCGAAATAATAAACAAATTAAAAAATGGAAAATCACCTGGAAAGGATGGCATCAAGGCAGAGTTGATAAAACATGGAGGCGAAACCTTACACAAAAGAATATTCGAGTTAATAAAACAAGTCTGGAGACAAGAAAAAATGCCAAAACAATGTAGAGAAGGAGTCATAATTGCAATAAAGAAGAAAGGGGACGCAAACAAATGTGAGAACTATCGTGGAATTACTCTGTTGAATGTCACTTACAAGATTTTAGCAACACTGATAAATAACAGGTTAAAAAAATATACCAAAGAATCAATAGGAGAATATCAGTGCGGTTTCCTGGAAGGAAAGTCGACAGTAGACGCAATTTTCATGCTGAAACAAATAATGGAAAAAAGTAGAGAATTTAACATCGATATGCACATGGTTTTCATCGACTTCAAGCAAGCATTCGACAAGGTGAACAGAGGCGAATTAAAAAGAGTAATGCAAGAAATAGGAATACCGAGTAAGCTGATTAATCTAACGCAGATGACACTAGAAGACACGACGGCGTGTGTCAGAACAACTAATGGTACAACGCGAGATTTTACAATAAGCACAGGAGTACGACAGGGAGACACTATATCATCGACACTGTTCAACATGGTCTTAGAAGCGATAATGAGGAAGGTAGATATTAACGGTACCATAATTAACAGAGAAATACAAGCGATAGCATATGCCGATGACGTGTTAATAATATCCCGAACAGTAGTAAAATTGGTAGAAACGATCAGGAAAATAAAAAACGAAGCAAAAACGAAGGCACTGAAGATAAATCAAGAGAAAACCAAATATATGAGATGTCAGAGAAGAAGCACAGGAAGAAAAACCGAACTGATAGTTGACGACGAAAAGTACGAAGAGGTGCACGACTTCAGCTACCTGGGAGTACAAATCAATAACAAGAACGAAAGACAACACGAATTAAAAAGTAAACTCCAACAAGGAAATCGAACGTATTTCGCGAACCGACAACTACTACGGAGCGGAAATCTAACGAGAAGAACCAAGATAAAGATTTACAAGACCCTGATACGCCCTGTAGTTACATATGCAACGGAAACAACATGTCTGAGTAAACAAGAAGAAAATGAGATGCGAATATTTGAATATTGGGTCCGGTACGAGAGAATAACCAACAAAACAGACCTATGATTAATGATGAAATATTAAAAACAATGGACAATGAGGACATAGTGAAAGTAATCAAGTCGAAAAGGATAAGTTGGTTTGGCCATGTCATGAGGAGAGACGAGAATGCGAGGATAAGAAAAATCACAGAATGGAAGCCCATGGAAGATCGTACAAGGGGAAGACCAAATTTGAGATGGCATGATCAGGTAGCAGAGGACTTGAGAACGATGAACGTCAGCGGTTGGAAAGAAAAAATAGAAGACAGAAAGTGTTGGAGAGGAATTGTAATGGATGCAAAGACTGATACCAGATTATAGAATGAAATGTAGTACAGAATGAAATGTTAAGTAAAAGAGGACTAATCCACCTCACTAAATGGATATGTAAAGTCTCACCGAGACAGTCAAATTCTTACAAGAATAAAAGACTTATTATTATTATTAACTAAAAAAATAGAAGACAGACTTTTCTTATCCGAATCCTTTAACCCGAATTTCTTTGATCTGAATCAAAACTAGTATTTTTGATTGCCTGTAGCCCTGTAGCATCAGTAGAGACTTGGATCATGAATTACCACTACTGCTTTGATACGGTTTCAAGTAATATGCAGATATTAGAATCGACAAATACAGATTGTCAAATACACATTGACAAAATCAGAATAAAAATTCTGATCAATCTTTGTATAATTTCAATACTCGCGTACACCGTACTGCCGCTTGACAGTTTCTGATCGGCTATTTACTGCCGATTTTTCCCTTACTGCCTAATTCTACTGTTTATTGTATAATACTGCCACTTACTGATTAGGAGTATTTTTTTTATGTTTTTGTATCCATCGAAGTAGTGTATATATAATTCAAATAATTTTAGTGACAAGTAGAATAATTTTTATTTAAATTGAAAAAAGCATAACAAAAGTGTGGATGCAGAAATGAATAATTTGTAATTAATTTGTAATCATATTATTACTAATTTTGTTAAAAGCAATTTATGAGTATTATCATCTCTTCTACCAACTACTAAATAATTTTGCGGATTACTCCCGAATATTCTAACTTACTACAAATATTTCCCGGTACTGTCCAATACTTCCATTTACTGCTTAAATTGTCATTTACTGCCTCATACTCTCATGTACTGCCGTTTACAGTCCATAATTGCCATTTACTGCTCAAATTGCCATTTAAGCCTTATATTGCTTCTTACTGCTCATTAATACCTGATCCTGGCATATACTACTGCTTACTTCCCCTTACTGTTGACACTGCTTGTACTGCTGCTTAGTGTATATTATACTGCCGTAGTGATTCGACACCCGGTATGTCGAATGTAGTTTATATTTGTTTTCAAAATAAAAACAGTATTTATACATTTTGTGCAGTGTTTTTGAAAAATCATGATCTGTCTTCAAATCACAGCCCTGTCTAAGAGGGTTTTATTGATAGATCCGCAAGGTTTAAGTTTTGGCACAGTGTTATATTTTCATCGATTTAGTTTGGCGCTGGCAGCCAACTATTTGCTGATTTTTTCTTTCATTTGATTTAAACCGTTGCTGATTTTATTGATTTTTGGTGAAAATTTTTTATTGAAATTGATTTAAAAAGAATCTGTAGTGCGTATGTTGTTAACTGAAAAATTTTGAGACTTTCAGTCTCGAGAAGTTCCATATTTTTAAAAGTTTGATAACAATTGTACAGGATGGTAATATCGAAATGAGTTTGAATCGAAGCAATTTGTTTTAAGAAGAATGGTATGCTTAGGTATATGAAGGTTCCATAAAAGATTGTAAGATTTCTTTGTTAGTTTTGGTATGTTTACAATAATAAGCATACCTTTGCATAAAATTGATACCTTTAAACTTCTTGTTCCAATAGTATAATAGTACAGGTAATATTTGTCAAGGTAAGACAAGTTTGCACGTGCTTAACCAACCAAGTCGTGAATAGCGCTTGCGTACCACAATTTTACCTGAATATATGTACAGGAGAAGCAACGTGATTATGATAATATTGTATGACAGTCACCCGTAGATAGGTAAATGTGTTTAGTGTGAACGTATATTTTGAAGTGTCGTGTATCGTAAATTAAAGTAATATGTGAAAGTTGAAATTTACTGGTTGTAAAAAGTGTCAATACACCAGCGTATTCCTCATATAACAAGTAAGTAATTTTAAATTAAAAATTTTTTTCTCAATATTAAATTTGGCACAAATTTTTGAACTCGTTGGCAAAATGGACCAGTTTAATACAATTTTTTAGCCGAACAATATTTGCAAATAATTCTAATATGAAATCGGACTAGACTGGAATTGTCAACTAACAACATTCAGTAGTTGTTATTATTCGAAACACGGAATGAGAAAGCTTAAGCCAGTTTTCTGTATAAACAGATCTCATAATGTATGTATGGTATTTGTGCTGGTACTATTTTATATGGTTTTTGTAAAATTATTTTCATTCAGGTATGTGTCCAATTAAGTCGAACTTTATTTTCGTTTCCTTTCCATTCTGCATTTTTGGGGCTTCAAAATTCCCCATTAGACACACTTCATTAATGGTACCGAGTTTGTGTTTTTAAAAAAGTAACTAATTCGTTTTGGTACTCCACTGTTTTAACATATCAATAGGTAATGATACAATTTTTCGATTAGCGAGAACAAGTATAATATGAAAATAATTTAATTTAAAATTTAATTATGCAAAAAACTTACAAATTTACGTAATTACAGCAGTAGTACCTAAGGGAATTTACAATAATCATTATTTTTTAATTAACTTTTATTACACTACACAGTCGAGATTCCAAACTTTTATTTCGTTTCAATATTACGAAAGAAATTTTGGAACCATTAACTTCATGGTAAAAACCCAAACTGGGAAAAATAAATCGACGATATTACAAATTTTAATAACAAGAAATAATATTGTAATAATTACTGTTGAAATTAAAATTAACGGTACACTTAACGCCGTTTAAACCGAGATAGTATGTATTAAAATTTTGTGATAAGAACGCGGTTATTCATGACCCGAAGAAAATTATTTAAACAAAGCAAGGTTTCACTTTGTTTGAATAACTAGGACTAGTAGTTGCAATAAATATAATCACACCTTTTATATTTAAATAAATTTGCGTCATTTGATAAACACCAAATAAAAAAAAACGGGAAAAATGGTAAAAATTTAAAAATTTCACTTTTTGTATATAATTCGGGAACATTAATTCTTCACGCTGGACGAGATAAAGTAAAGATCTGATAAAAATATGCATTAATTCACGAACACGATCTTCCATTACAACAGTCTCGTGTTCAATATCAAATAATAAACAGCGGCGGACATAGTACCTATAGTTAAGCAGATATAAATAAAAACAATGGGAATAGTTGAAAATACGAAACGCCGCAGGTGATTTAAAATTCGAAGGTAAACGTGTTTAGAAGATTAAATTTCGCGATACATCTATTTTCCAGGATTCTAATTTTAGCGCCGCATCACTCTTAACAAATTCAAAACAAAAAACTTGAAACCTCAGAAAAATAAGGTTGAAGAAAACCATTGAATACGATTTCTTCAGTATTAATTACAGAAGAGCGGAAATCAATACTTGGTCTACCATTCTGAAAATCAACCTATAATTTCCTAGGAGATTGTAAACTAGGTCGACCGCTTAGGAAGTCGGCATCTATTACAGATTAGCTTGACCTGAGTGTTTTAATTTACTTAAAAATTTAAAATCTGATTTGATTATCTTCATCCAAAATTTTAATTTTGCGGAAGTTTTTCCATTCTTAAAATCTTCAAAACTTTTTACTACAAGTTTTTCGTAGGTAATTAATTAATTTTTTACCAGTATATTTTACAGTTTGTCTGTTTACTCTCTTGAACGAAGAATATAACAAACATTCAATTAGAATTTTATATTATTTTTTAAGTTATAATTAAAAATCAAAGTACATAATTAGGGTTTGTAGAATTACAGTTAATCGCTAATTGATTTGTTATTCATACGCCAATAATTTCTTAACATAATTTAATTATTTTGTTTACAATTCGACAATAAATTTTTTATTGAACCAATTATATGTTGCACTAGGTTAAGGCTTCTAAATCTTTACAATTCATCTAAGTATCCTCATTAAAATTGTTGGTTAATGCCGCCTTCTAATTAAAGAGCCCTGCCCTTATTATTCCGGAACATTTGGTGCAATTTTGAAGAGTGCGACAGAAAAGGCAGGTTGATTTTTTTCTAACCAAATTTTTCGCAATTTTTAGGTTGTTAAACTCGAACATTAATAGTTCACACAAAATACACCAATTGGTTAAGTAATTAAAGTAAAATTACATATACAGTTAATGAAGTAAGGTTTTCTCACGAAATACGCAAAAGTCACACGTTAAGTAATGGGTTTATTCACAAAAATTCTGTTTTATTGTTTTAAAGAAAGTTTTGTAACTGAAGACACATAATATTGTGTAACTTCAAATTATAAGACTGGCAAATTGCAATCTATTATATATTAATATAATTATGTAAATTTTTAATAATTAATTTAAAACCGTCACCTTCCGATTCTGTGTACTTTTCAAGTCCCACGTAAAATTTTAGAAGTTATTTAACTTCTTATTCAACTACATAGTGACAGGATTTGCTTGATTGAATAACAGAGAGAAAATTCCGAGTTAATTTTATTTTATGAATAAAATTTATATAAATGCAGTTTCATTAGCATAATAATTATCTAGTTTACTTATGACATTGATACTTTGACGCCTACACACGTCTTCTTTGTATTAAATATATTACGTTGATATCTATTCTTCAATACCGTTGATCCTAGATGATAAAGGATTATTATCTTTAGCTATATGCCGGCATGCTAACCCTTCTGCTTATCTTTAAACAAGTTAAACAAACCTATATGAAACGATATTACTGGTTATTATATCCGAAACTTTTCATAAATTCATAGGAAAAATGTTGAAGGAAATTAAATTTTCTACATAAAGTTCAGGGGAAACATGAAACATAATATTTATTTTTTATTAGTTTAGACTCAGGAAACATTCCAAATCGAAGAATATGATTATTTAGTTGTTATTACTAATTCAGAAATTTGTTGTTAACCTTCGACCCAAAATTATTACAAATAATACAACTGCGTATGTTTATTTAAAAGTTAATAAAACAAAATATTTTTTTCACTTTATACAATACAAATAATACTACTATAGTCGAGGAGCAGCTATAGAATCTATATATAAGCACGAATACTGAATTGAAGTAGCAGCTTTCATGACTAGTAATATTCGTATTGTATGAAAAGGAAAACAGTGTAAGGTTTAGGATATGGAAAACTAGTTGGTGGAATTATTTTTTCAGAAAAATCCTACATATTCTGGATAATTTTTCTCTCAATATCTTTTAATTGGATCAAACAGCTATGTATGGTAGGAACAGCTTTTATGGTAATTCTCTACCAGCTACCCTAATAGAGTGAATACAAAGTCATAGACCTCGTTTCACACTTTTGCAATCATCGCTCATTGTAATATCATTTATAGTGCAGCCTCAATCTCTTTTAGTTAGGAGGACCACTTTACCAAAACAGTAAACTTCTCCCAAACTTAAACAGTCTTGGAAGAAATAAACTCCTGTATCTATGATCTTCCGAAAACTAACCATTTTTTGAGCTTTATGTATAATCTTTATTGTGGAGGAAAATCCTTTCATTTGCTTCTTCTTGCGGCCAGCTTTAGATTCTAACAAACACAGATTCATTCAATTGACATGAATAAATGATGCCATCAACCTTAGTTTAATTATTGATTAAATTGCAACTTTTCTTTGTGGCTGAATGGCTGAATCTTGCAATAGTAACATCACCATTTCCAGTTTTGCTTATGAGCTTGATTGACAGCGAGTGCAGAGAAAATATTTTCAGTCAAAACAAACTATCCTGAAGCTAATTTTTAGGAATTAAATTTTAAAAAACTGTTAAAGCTATTAAGCTGAAATTTTTACTGAAATGTTTGAAAACCAAAAATTTTTGTAAAGCATTTTATTGAAAATTATACAAGTAACAAATCGACGCGTAACCAATCGGGTGTAATGTTTCCAGTCGACGTAGTTATTTGAAATAAAAGAATTTTTTTACATTTTGTTTCTAATAAATGTGGCTATGGCTGGAACTAAGAAAATTAATTCAAAATAAAGGGACAAAATGGTAAAGATTTAAAAAAAACTTTGATTTTTACAACAAAATATTTATTTCTCACGACCTGCAAAATAATAATTTTAAATATATTTTAGATGTTTTAACTCCAGCCATAGCCTGAAATGTATTCTAACCCAGACAACACAAACCCATCTTCTGGATTTCCACTAGATGTCTTGACAAGATAATTTTGTATCCAGAGGATATCTATTCTAGACTGGTAAATACAGTGGACGTTCAGGTGTCACAAACCAGATAATACTAGATAAATACAGTGGATATCTAGTGGATATCATCGTAACATCGCATAACGGATCACGTATATCTAATAAATGTCTAGATAAAGTCCTGGATATACATACAATATCTGGATCGGAACTGGATATCCAGTAGATATTGAGTGTCGTCTGGGAAATTTCTTTAAAAATATTAAGTCAATCTGCTGAGTAGTTTGTTCAGAAAATGTGTGATTTTTCGTGTAGTAACGACTAACGAGGTGTCAAGTTCAGCACTTCTTTCTTCTCTCTTGCAAGTCCTCGCTTCTTTTGAATTTGTTAATTGTATTTTTGTATAAAGAACAAAATGCAAAACGTAATTCCGTTTATGATTCAAAAAGTTTCTACAACAAACACCAATACAAGAAATCCGTTATAACTTGGATAATTTGATGAATTTCTCTTTAATATTTTTGGACACAGTTTTGAGACCCCAAAGTATAAGAATATGTACTAAAAACGTTTGTTGATGCGTGCAGAGTAAAACTGGGGTTACTGCCATGCAAAGAAAAATGCTTTTTAGGAAAACACTGACGGTGGGAAAGTAATTTGAAAAACCCGAAGTTCATTCTAAGCTATTTTGTTTTCGTCGAAATATGATATTTTAATAACAACTAACTAAAGTTGACTAATATCTGCCCTTCTATCGGTTTTTTTTTCTTAGGAATTACAAAATTTTCTTTTGGAATATGAAAAAACGAACATATTATGGTCAGGATGTAATTTGTACTAATTTGTAATACTGCAGTAAAGCACTGAAAATATACCTTTCTCTCTCTTACACATTTCAAAATTATCTTTCATTTCACTTGCGTTTATTGCCCCCTTAATTTGTATAGTTTTTTTTCAATAAATTCTGGGCTTATAGATGAATCAAAATATAATAACAAAAAGAAAATTACTATTAGGACCTGAGATATAACAAATTTTCTGTATGAATTTTCAAATCACTCATATTATGTAAGAATCCAATTCTATACTCCAATCAAAACTTGCAGCTTATAATAATATAATAAATACACACATGTCACTAGAAAACTCGCAACTTTTTCAAAATATTTTAATTTATAATTTAGTACCTAATTAATATAAATTAAAAATATATCTCAATGCAAGGAACCTAAATCATATAGAAATGAAAAGAAAATCTTTGGGTGGCTATAACCCTAAAGTACCTAAACCTTTTAGTATTTTAGGTTGGCAATAAAAATTTACCAAAGTTTAATAATATTACTTTTCCGCACTAATGTGAAAAGGCATTCTTTTGCTAACTCATATGGATATGGAAATATCTAGTTCGACTTGTATCGACTTATATTTAGAAAAAGTTAGAAAGAAAAACTATTAAAAATTTACTAAGTCTACATTTATATTTTTGTTGTCAAAACGGTTTCGAAGATACACATGAGTCATTGAAACATTTGATTTTTGAAAGTTACTTATTTGTTGGTTAACAAAAAAACGTTTTTAAAAAGAAAGCCTTTGTTCTTCGGCCGATAACAACCATTACTAATACGAAATATAAATACGAACAATGATGGATGAATGGTAAACAGGTGTTTCGATCAATAAGGAACCATGTCATTCACCGTAGTGCAGATAACCGATTACTATATTGACCAAGAAAATGCGTATTGGGTGGCTAGGTTGCGGTGCCTAATGAGAAACTAAATGTGCAATGAGTTAAGCTCATTGGTCGATACGATTGTCGATAATATTATCAATCAGTCTTTTCTTGTTTTCAATAATCAGTTGTATTGCATCAATCTCAGATGAGAAGCAACTAATATATTAACGACCTTTATGTTCAGTTCCGGAGAGCTTGGCTAAGCAAATCTCTTAAATACTATTCAAATTTCAAACCCAAAAGATCTCGACTTCTAGTCTTGATCATTTGGTCTAGTTAACATGATTATTATGTGATGCTGATGCTGATAGTTATTATCAATTTTACACAGATGACTACCGTTCATCCACAAAGGTTTAAATAAAAACATGGTACGTTCTTATCATTATCAAACATAATTATGGGGTCGATTTTGTAACATAATACCTTTCTACCGTAAACCAGCCAAGGCATACGCAATGAAAATGTAATCTGAGAGCCTAACACGGAAGCCAGCTGGACTTCTAGCGATTGACGCCATCATCAATTGACTATATTGACGGTCTAGACATTAAATTATAGATTCTTTTTATTTTTTGCACTTTTTCTATTTTGCTTCATACTAAATAAATATGATTGCTGGTTGAAATATTATATTGAAGATATATTGCATTAAATTTGGCCAACACGTTGAGGTGGAACACCACTCTCTGAAGACAAAAGAAATTTTCTTGATAAAAAGATAAGATTATTAATTAACAGGAATTAAAACTACAAAGTCGATTTTACTGTTTTTTACAAATTCCATGCAAACTATCTACGCTCAAAAAGGTCTGCTACTTCGAAGAGGAAGGGTTGTAACTAAAATTAATTAAATTAAAATCTAGTAATAAATTCTAATATGGGCAACAATAAAATATCTCGAAAACAAATCTTCCACTTCCACATTCCAAGTAGAATTAACATAAAAGTGGATGTTTAAAATAATTTATTAATTTATTGCAAAATTTTATTTTAATATTCAAGTGATCACGACTGAGAGTTTTTTTTATACCTCTGATTAAGTATAGAGCAGAGATCTAGATTAAATTGTCGGAAGACTGAGTGATTTCAAAAGATTGCATAAAATCAAAATTAGTTTTGCAAGACTTAAACGCTGAACTCTAATTTTCACCATTCCAAGTCAATTTTACAGAGTTGTATTGGTCTTTTTCTCTGCTGAGAAGTACGAAAGAAGTTGTATGTATTTTGGTCTACTTTTAATAATTCCTCATTGCTTTTTGCAATTGTTAGTATTTTTGAAGTTGGGTAACAAAGAAGGTTTTTGTAAAAAGTAAGGACAATTTAATTAGCTTACTTTTAACAAGTTTGTCAAATAGTTTACACCTTCATTGCTGAAATTCTTAAGATTGCATTGTAGAAAGATTTCCCGTTTGATATTTTTTTTTGAAATTCTGAGAAGTATTAAAAAGGCAATGTATCTAACATTCTTTAAATCGATGGCGATAAGAAAATATTAAAATTTACTGAGCCATTTCGAAATGTCCATCATTGTATAAATGAGGCAATACTCAAATGACATCATTAAAAATGCTTTTAGCCAAAAGTAAAATAATTTAACTGGCCATTTTTATTTTATACGTCAAGATGAACTTTTAATAGCCGAGATAATTTGTATTGTGAAAGAGAAGATTTTATTATATAGTTTATATCGAAGAATGCTCTTTTAAAGTTGCTTCACAATAAAACATCCTTAAAAGATGAATCATTTTCAATTTTTTGTACAAAAGTCGAGTCATTAAAAGTCAATAGAATCAGATTCCACTTCAATTAAGTTCGATTTAATTTATTTTGAATAAATTCGTCGAGCAAATATTTACATAGTACAGGTTAACCGGAAATGCTTAGCGTTACTAAAATATAACAATTAGATAAATATAATAAATAAAATTGAAAATATTTGTAAATAGTAAAATTTGCGCAATTTGAAAATGTCTTTCTATGGGAATTCGACATTTCTGCGAACTGGTAAGGCACTCCTTGTTTTGTTCTCAATACGCAACGATAATTATTTTTTTTATTCCAGTGGCGTACATAAACAAATTTATAATGCGCTGAAGTATTTGTTGTAAAAGTCAACTAAAAAATTGGCTATTTTTTCATTTTATAGTGCTACCTACTGCTAGTTCATTGCACTCGCGTACTTGTACGCTATCTAATTATTTAGTTTATTTGCAATAATAAGAAATAAAAACACAAGTGTATGTTTAACTGACGATTACAATTAAAATCTATACTTGGCGTTTTCCTTTATTTAGGTCAATATGTAAATTTGTGATTATATAAAAATCTGACATGAGTAGTAATAAAGTATACTAAGCTTTAAGGAACTTGAATAATGAAAAATTTGAATATATACAAGAATTTGCCAATCAATAAATATATTACATAATTATTATTATTGATAAAATATGGCGCAACAGATTTGATTATAAAACTTTCTCCATTTAACAGCAAGTGAAACAAGTTAAATAACATACAACCAGGCTTTAAATCGCAGCTTCCTGTTTACAGCTTCTGAAACATGCAGTTTTTAATTTTTATTATATTCTTTAAAAGTTAATTGCTTTTTCACTTATGTAATCTTTATTAACTTATAATTTAAGATGGCAAATAACAGCAATCTCAAGCTAATCTTTTTCATTGTAATAAAATTCAACTTGGTTGCATGTCTTTTAATATTCCTCCATATTTAATTTTTTCAAAACAGATTATTGCAAATTACACAAATATAAAACCAAAACACTTTGAAGCGACAGCCTTAGGCAAATTTCTCGGCTCTACTTTTTTATTGAAATATTAAATTTTGAATCTCCCCAATTTTGGACAGGGTGCGGCAGAGAAATCTGACCCGAAATAGTTAAGTAGTTAATAGAATGACTTGCAAATATTTAGAAACTGCAAGTATTACCTTATATTCTGCAATAATGAAGTAACTGCTTTAAAAATGTGTGTATTTAAGAATAGCCGGAGGCTAGTTTAAATCTGCTACAGAAGTTCCTAACAAAATGAAATGAAAAGTTACAAATAAAACAAGAAAGTGGAAACAAAATATTCTCTTTTTTTTACAAAAAATGTAATATAGTTATAATTAGCGACGTCGTCTAAGCGAAGATGGAATCTTGCTTATATAAATTTATATTGAAAAAACTATTAAGAGTACAAATCCGGTCTTTGCTACTCGAGTTGACTTAAATTACATAGAAGATATTTTCCTATTTCTATAGACAACATAATATTATTATAGTTTGTCAGGCAGAAATTGTACCGTTATAATTTGATGTTGCTTTGCTATGGTATCAAATACCTAAAAATTTGGGCTTTCCTCTACCATATTTAAATTTTACAGAAATGATTGATTTTATTATCTATTTGCAGACTTTGATTACTAATTAACATAAATAACTTCAACCATAACTTTTTATTTCTATACATAGCT
This sequence comes from Cantharis rufa, assembly GCA_947369205.1. NCBI lineage: Eukaryota > Metazoa > Arthropoda > Insecta > Coleoptera > Cantharidae > Cantharis > Cantharis rufa. The sequence goes on along the minus strand of OX376309.1, from coordinate 12,179,132 downwards.
TCCAGTTTTCTTTAAATGCTGCTAGTTCCATTCATAGTGGATAATAAAATAACTTTTAATTATTTAAATTTATTAATCGTAGTCTAAATTTGGATAGTATTGAAATATTTAATCTAAAATAAACTCTACGCTCTTGGTATAATATGTTGCTAGAATTCTTTCCACTTATGAAGAAGGAATGTCTATCTCAGTGTACATCTCGCAAACATAATACCTATATATTAGATGAGATGAGGTTATGTTTTAACTATTAAACTTGATTGCAATTTCATATCGGAACTATTAAGATGAACTTAATATATAATATTGCAAAACAGTTGGTAGGTCGCTTACCAGTTCTCTCTTGTTTTTGTAGTTTTGTATTTTTTATTCTACTCGGTCGGTCTAATTGGGTAGTTAGTAGCATGGTAGTTATTTTTAACTGTCCAGTTAAAATGCAATAATTTTAACTATAAGTTGAAATGCACATGGCAATAATTTATTGAAATTAAAACAATTTTGAGATTAAAAATATTAGCCAAAATTGAAATTTATGAAAACAATATCTTAAGACACGTATTTAAATGCTATTCAAGCTCCTCAGTTTAAATTATCTAAATATTAACACATAGATATGTCAAGCAAATTTAGAAATAAAAATTATGAAATTAAATTGCGACATAATTTATGAAGTAGAATTGGAATTACAATAGTCGCTTGTTGTAACCATTGGTTGAGTTGTAACCCTGTAGGGCGGAAATTTTAAGTTAAATTAAGCACTCGAACAATTTCAATTTCAAAGTACAAAATTGTACTTTTTACCTTCGTTTTCTTTTTAGAGTGATGTCTCCTTGTATCTGTTTTTTGCAAGTCTTATTATTGTTTCTCCATTAAGATATTAAAGGGAGGGAGGGATTATTAATAAGAGGAGATCATATTTTGAGTTTCTAAAGATATGTCCGAAGTAAACAGCTTTTCTTCTTTTGATGGTAGTCAGGACTTGACTATCCTCTGCTTCTTTGTTTATGCAGAAAAAGTACGCAATTGTGTTATTTTTCTGCACAATTACGGGAATTGGTAAAACATATCAATCTCTCAATTTCTCTATTTATTTTTCGGCCACATAATATTGTCCTTATATTAAAAATAAAGAGTTTCGTACAATTTCCATTTCTGTTACAGACAACAATTTAAATAGTAGTACCTACCTACTTTTTTTGTCTTTTACTTATTACTTATTTACTACATTGCTTTATTTATTTTATCAATTAATATTTGTAAATTCTCGGGATTGTCGGCAAGAATGAAGGTGTCGATGTCGTCTAGGTATCTGATGTTATTAAAGAGACTTTCATTTACTTTAAGTCCGTGTTGCGCTTCATCGAGAGTTTCCTCAAAAACAAAAAGTTACCTCCAAATTACCAGACGAGAACACACATCTCTGATGGGTCTTTTTCTGAAGTTTAAGATCTGAGCCGATTGATACCAATATAGGTTGCGTAAAAAAATGATTTTGCTACCTATCTATTTTCCATTGTAGGTTAATGAGTTTTTCTTGTTTTCAAAGCACGTCTCAAGCCAAATTTAATATCGCTTATAATTTTTCTAATTTTTTGCGACTAGTCTGTAATTACTACAGTATTGCACATTTTTGGACAAACTGATGATTTTCGTCGATTTTAGTCATTAGATAAAGTGTCCACTGTTGTAAATTTGTAATTTGTAAAAATTCAACAAGGTTATAATAGAGAAATGCAAAACATCTAAATAATTAATGAATAAAGCAAGTAAGTAATGCTGCATAATTAATGATTTTCTTAATAACAAAATTATTGAAGTTCTATTTTAGTTATTAGTTAGTTTTGGTGCACGGAATGTTTTGTAGCCGTTAATCGTTTCATTACCTGATTATTCGAGGAGCATTATGGTCTGTTTGAATGCGGGGACGTTTCGATGGTTTAGCTTCAATTTTGTTTTAGCCTTGGAACTGCACAGTTATTTTTCATAACGTGTATCTTATATGGTGGTTGGGGTTTCTTAGATCCCAGTGTGCAGTTCCAGGTTCCAGAGTTGATGTTGTAATGGTTTTACTAATCCTATTTATATTACCTTTGATTATGTAACGTTATAGATAGAGTAACCATATTTAGGTTTTGTAGAAACCTGGTGTAGTTTAAAAAATGATGATCAGGTGGCTTTTTTTGTAGCTCCTATTGTGAATGATGCCTTGATGATCTTACTTGTGTATTTGTTATTTTCAGACTCTGAAGAAGATCTGAATTAAGGTTGAAACTAGTTAGTTTAAGAGTAAAGGAAGAAGAAAGATCATTTGTTTGATTTGACCCAAAAAACCCACAAATTCCACCATTTTTCTGAAATCAGGTGGCTATTGTAAATTGGAAGGCGTAATAAATTGCTTTAGCCAAAGCACAAACAAATAATTACAACAATAAAGCAATTCATTCCGTCTTCTAATTTATAGTGTCATCTGTCTGATGGTGATAGATAATGCAAGCGGGGTTCAACTAAACTGAAGTTCATCGAATTTATCAGACGGTTTTTAGATCGATGATGTTCAAATGTTTTAACAACGGATTAGGTATACCACAAGACATTGAGGTTGCACCAAATTCTCATTGATGCAAAAATTTAAAACTTCAGCATAACAAAGTTACATAATATAAAATCATATATAGGGTGGTTTATTGAAAATTAAGCAGTCAGAATTTAATCTTGTTCTACCAATAGTGTGCGCGGCAGCCGCGCGAGGCAGATAGCCTCGCATAGTGTAGAGCACTTACTTGTACCCTCGCTAGCGCTAGGGTTTAAAATGTTTAAAACAATTTAAAATGCATATTGACATAAATTATGTAACGAATAAAAAATAAAATGGTGCGCTAAATGATATAATATATCTTCAAATTAATAACTTGATTCTGCTTGGAAACTTGGTACAGTTGAAACCGCTTAATGTGATAACTTTGAGCCAAGGCATTTTGATAACATTAACCGACTGATAACAATAAGCAAATTTTAGAAAGAAACTTATTTTAGAAACGAAAAATTAGAGAATCTTAATTTACAGTGATTTTCGATAATTTCCACCTTCTGTTTTACCAAGAGATCTTTCGCTTTTCGTCAACATCGTAAGAAAAGCAAGAATAAACTAAACTTATAAATTAAAATGCATAAAGCAAAGTCCTCTTTTAGCAAAATAAAAATAGAAACACCCCATGAAACGGGAAACTTCATTAGTTTTTGTATAGAAATTAAAATGAGTGACGTGTTTTATAAAAATATATAAAATTTCAATGACAAATCAGAAAAAGATCCTTAGAAAAAGAGATTATTGTGTTGGTAATTCCTTGAAAGTAATAATAATAAGCGGCTTTTTGATCATATTATCCGGTGGTTTTTGTATGTAAGTATGTAAACTAATTAAAGCGGCCGGTTCCTAGTCATAATGATCACAATAACCGACTGATAACATTATCCGTGATCACATTGAGCAGATTCTACTGTATATTTACTCGCCCACTTTCGTACATAATAGGCTGTCTTTTGAATAAACTAATAAAAGTAGGCTCACAGCGAGGCAGCTTTTTTTCTTTTCGTTTCTCGCTGGAAACATAGTCCTACAGTATTTATAATGCCTAAAACCTTTTCTAAGAACATCATTCGTTCGGAATTGACGTTAAATTTTTGGCTTCTCATGTTTAACCTTGGAACTGGGCTGGGAAGAATATATTATGTATGGTGGACAAGGAAACAGTTTGTTCAAATATTAAATAATGTGCGTTGAATAGTGACAGTGATCGGATTTTAATTGTCGATAAATATTGATATGATGTTATACCTATTTATCACAAACCGTTGCGAAGCTGTCAGGCGCACGCGCGAATGCCATTTCAGCTTCATAATTTTAATCTGCGCTTGCGCACGACAGTTTCACTCAAATTAATGCAGTTTCACTCTTTGACTCAATATTTTAAATGCCTAAAAATAATTAATCTTTTTTAGAGAGGACCGTAATGTATTTCAAAAGTAGGAAAATATGCATATTATATAAGTACATATGCCATTTAAGATTTTAGGAAGTTTGAAATTAAGTATTTTCATTACTACATTAAGATTGCTACTGGCTGATTCCAAAACTTAAAAGATTGAAAATAAACCATTTTTCTGACGAATTTTAAATGCTGTTTCGCGTTTGTTGACAAATTTGCAGCACCTTTTCCGCACAAATTGTCATGTACGCTTTTCCGGTTTTTTGTAGCTGAATTTGTGTTTATATATTTTATCACTGTGCAGTCGACCTTCCTTTTCAGGAAATACTACAAGTTTTTATACAAACAAACCTAGAAATTAATATGTAATGATTTTGTTTTTGAATTTAATCCCGTGCGGAATGGAATACAAAAATATAGTTACACGCTGAACTGAATACAATGCAGTTCCGCGCGGGACGGGATATCGGTTCAGTCTCGCGCAATATACATATATACACGATATATCAAAATCAGTGAAAAGCATCGGAGACCCTTTCTTGTTAGTGTTTTCTGTATTTCTTAGGATACATTTCCAGAATTTTGTTCGACTACATTTGTTCGACTAACAGTTATTCGACTGACCATTTTTTGTTCGACTTGGAATTTTTTTAGGCCTACATTTGTTTCTCAACATTTATGCGAATAAACATTTATACGCCATGAAATTTAAATTTGTTTGACGGTATTTTAAATTGCAATGCCGTACATTGGTATAAATTATAAACTCCTACAATGGTAATTTATTAAATACATTTTGATAGGAAACATTCCTTTAATCTAAAAACTCCTTTTAATTTTTACCTGTTTAAGAAATTATAACGATAATTAAAAAAAAGCATAATTAAGAAAATGATCTCAGGCGGCAGTCCTCAAATTTTAAAATATTAGAGATTTCATTTTGAATAAAGAAATTGAAAATTATTATAAAACTACTAAATTCTTCAAATAAAAAAAGTGACTGTTGGTAATAAATTACTTAATAATATTTACCTTGGAATATTATAAACAACTACATAAGCAATATATATAATTTATGCTCAAAAAATGTTATATTAAAATAATGCAACTTTCTCCTAAGAGTGCAGAAGCACAAAGATTCTTCTTCAAGCAAACACAAATAGAAAAAATCTTGAGCACATAAAAACGATGTTAACGTTTTTATCTATACACATATTTGCATATCTATTTCTTAATTATTTTATTACATTTTTCATCTACCTATAATATAATAGCTTTCTCTTTCATTTAAATAATTGATATATTATTAACGTGTTTAGTACATCTAAAAATATAGAAATCAATGCCTCCTGAAAATTATCAAATTTTTTGCAATATGCATTTTTAATCATTAATAAATTGTTGTTTTACAAACCCATGTTGTTAAACAGGACCTACATACGTCAACTATTCTTCATATCATCAGAACTATATACATATTATGTGTTCACTCCTTTGTCCGTGTAGATAAAATTCCAACATAGTTTAAAATTTATCCAAAATTTTTTTTACTTAAAGCCATTTTTAAATCTTAAGAAATGGGTACATCGTAACGGTATCCGTCGTAATTCAACGGGTAATATTGTATGATTGGTTTTTCATTTAAGTTTATCCTTGACAAAACTGTTAAAACAAAAATTATTCCGACTGTATTGTTTCAAGCCAATTTTATATTTCTGCACATTTCAAAACACAAAAAGTGTAGAAAAAGCTCAAAATTGAAGGTTGCTTTTTGCAGAAAACATTTTGTACAAGAAATAGTATAAATAAATAAATTTAAACATAATCAGAGATTGGAAAAAGTTCCTTTTTTATTTCTTAAAGGGATATTTGAATTTTTTTCACAAATTTTTAAGTGAAAACTGAGTGATAGTAAATTAAAGCACTTTTTAGTTTCTTTGAAAGTTTTTAAGGGTTTCATTTTAGGATACCTACATATTATATATACATGATTATTCTAGGAGGCATTACCATATGTGGGTACATGTTTGGCAATCGAAATTGATGCTATTCTACGGTAGAACTCATAAGATTAAGCTTTTATGGTTAATTTTATTAGTTGCTTGGAGAAAGCGGATAAAGATGAAAAGAAAACTTTTATACTTTATTAAAACATTTATTAGCGATTTTTCTTGATTTCTAAATTTTCCCAAAAATGAAACACTAGTAATTAATCATGATAATAGTATTTGCAGTATAGGAAGGGGTCGGATTTCCTGGGGCATGTGTGACATTTAGAAAAAAGCCTAGAAAAATTAATATTAACAGATTTTGCTTTAAAATCAAATGCTTTTGACAATTATAAATTTTACTAGCTCAGAGCAAAAAAAAAACAATTAAATAACGAAATATATTGTCTATCTCTCGTAAAATAATGATGCAATGATTTTACCTTGAAGTTTAAATTTGTTCTGCATATAATTATGTTCAACACTTCAAAAAAACTTTTTTTTATCAGTAATTTATTTATACAAAATATACAATAAAGTATAATTATAAAAATAAACTACTTGAATGGTACTCATTAATTTGAAATATTTCTAAGATAAATTTATAAAATTTTACAACACGTGAAGTGTTAAATACAGGGTGTATCTAATGGAAAACCTGAACGCATTAAAATGAATTTAATTATTGATGGACGCCAGGTGAAATTAATAAAACCAAAGAAAACTAAGAAAGATACTATATATTAAAAGATTAAAGGACCAGGTATGACAAAATATAAATACATAACATTTTTGATATAAATCTACTTAAACTGAGGGCCAAAACTGAAACTAGGGTTGTACTTGTAAGCTAATTTAATGTGATTCGATGTTGCATTCTATTCAAGCGTCTTATATTTTTCAAAACTTTTTCTCTTAACCTTTAGATGGAGGGGTGGACACTCAGTACTATTTTGCCGGGGCGGCGAACTGAGTACGTCAGCCCATTTTTTGATGTTTGAACCAAATTTTCAACAGTTTTTTTTCATTTGTTTCAGTACAATAACAGTAATTCAACTGATTTGAATTAAAAGTTCAGGTAAAATAATTGTATATTAATCAGTAAATAAGATATAAGTAAATAAGATCCCACTAAGAATAATCATGCTGGCGTACTCTATACGCCAGCCCCTCCATCTAAGGATTAATGTAGTTGAGGATTAATAATTTGAAATCCGTTGATTCTATACCATAAAAAGATATAATCTAATTTGTAAATAACAAATGCTATTTAAAAATTCTGAATCAATTAATATTAAAATAAAATAATAATATTTTGATAAGTTAAAATAGTGAAACTCGATTGATACTCAATATGAAAATTGGATCAATCAGAGGTGCATTACAGATAAAAGAAAGGATACATATAGCTCTTTATATTATATTTATTAATAATTAATATTAAAAAGTAATAATAATGTAACAGCAGTGTGGTGTAAGGCTTAAATTGACGGGCTACAAAACGGTGAAACGCCATTGAAAGCCTTTTCGCGCAGACTACAATGCTATGATCTTAAAGCCTATGCTCCCTAGTACGTCATCTTGGCTTAAATGGCCATAGTGATAGCCATACATCCAAAATCGGATAACGCACTTGAAGAAGTAGAAGAACTAATAATATATTTGAGTTCCAACATGTTTGAATGATTTGTTTATTATTATTAATTAAGATTTTTATTTAGTAAATTTTTTGATTAGTAAAAAATTGTAAATGTTGTACCTACATTTATTGACCGAGACTGATCGTCAGGATGTTGCTGTGTTTGAGATTGCTCTGCAGTTTCACTTCGTCGACGTTGTTCTGCTGTGCAATTATCTCTTGTACGGGCTTTTCTTTCAAGATCCAGTCGTCGTTTTGTAGCAGGATTTTAAAAATTTTCATTATTTTCTATTTTATTATATTATTACATAGGTTTAATTCCATAATTACGAACGTTAATACCTACAGTCTATAACTCGAAATTATCTGTTTATCAGTTGCAGGGGAGGGCAAAATACAGGTAAAAATGTAACAAAATACAAAATACATTGAGTAATGTATTTGAAATACAAAATACAAAATACATTTATGTGATGTATTTGAAATACAAAATACAAGATACAGTATTTCAAATACAAAATACAGTATTTCAAATACAAGATACATTTTAAAATACAAAATACATTTTAAAATACAAAATACATTTTATATAAAATTTAATATATCAAAATTTAAATATTAAAATTTAAACAGCCAATGAAAATCTTATAAGATAAGGCTAATGAACTTTGTAATTGGTGCTTTATGGCACATTTAAAATTTTAAAATTTAAATTTTAAATAAAATTATAAAGAGTTGACAGTGTCCAGAAAAGATTATTCTATCTATAAATTTCTGAGATATTTAATCATTTATTCAAAAATATGCTTTGCAAAGCATTTAAAGATAATTTGCACAGACATTTTTAACAGGACCCTTAATATGCATTTTCATTGGCCCAACCTCCAGCAATAAATAATACTTAAAATATATTTTTGTAATTTTAAATATATTTTGTATTTTAAAATGTATTTTGTATTTTAAAATGTATTTTGTATTTTAAAATGTATTTTGTATTTTAAATACACAATAAAAATACAAAATACAATTACAAAATACAATATACAAAAAAAATTGTATTTGAAATACAAAATTCAAAATGTATTTCAAATACGTATTTCAAATACATGTATTTTAATTCTGCCTACCCCTGATCAGTTGTCGAATGACAGACAGACAGAATGCCTTTTATATAATATTGATGATATTGATTAATAGTTTCGGTGCTTTGACCGTTTGAAATCGGAAATTAAAAAAATTGCTTTGTACATAGAGTTTTGACTTGGATACAATTTTTATCTAAAAATTTCTATCACCATCTTAGAGATGATGGTCGCAGGGACACCCTGTACATAACTAATATAAAAAATTAGTCTTGAACTGAATAGATACATGTCATAAAATCGTCATCTTTAAATTAACATAGCAAGTATACACCTGGTAATTATTCGTTAGCTAATTTATAACATTTTACATCTTTCAACACTTCATTGTAATGCTGTTCTATAGGTTAACTCTCAATTAAAGCATTATGAAAGTTTCACAACATAACTAAACCTACCGAAACCAGATTCAAACTCTTGGTATCATTTCTGATGGTACATAAAATATTTTTAAAGATTTCTATTATTTATAACAGATTTTACAACAGAATGTAGTTTGATTGGGAGTCGACCAAATCAAAACAAATCACTGATTCATGTGCACATTTTACAATTATTTCGTGGTTGCAAACACCCAAAATTAAATTTTTTCGCTACTTCTTGGAAAACACGAACAACTTCAGACATCCTTAGCCGTACTAACCTCTAATTAATTGCTACTTTGTAATTCAACATAATTAATAATAAAAGTAAATTTTATAGTATATTACACTAAAAGCAAGGACAGCGACATATTTTGCAAGCTCAGCCGACTGCAGACATATTCTTTTCTCTTCTGTGTGCAAGGGAAATCAGGTTTGTGACGATTTGTTTGATATCGTTTGTTTAACCAGTCGGGGGTCTGTCTCTACTTCTTTCGTCTACTTTTGGTCTTTCACAAGTCACAACGGAACCTTCTTTGTTTATCTCTCGTCTACCATTCGTACCACGTGTTTAGCCCATCTCAATTTTCGCGCTGTTCAATAATACCTACTACTCCCACTCTTTGGCGTTGAGTACTCTATTTTACCTGAATATTTCAATGTAGTAGTTCATTTTATTGATTTATGGACCACCCTTAACTTTTGATCTGATTTTATTGTTAATATAAGCGCTTCCGGTCTATATCTTAAAGCAGACATGACGCCTTGTTCATATATTTTTTTTTAAAACATATCAGAAGGTCACATCTAAGTACCTAGTCGCAGTGGCCTACTCGTCCAGTAAAACCGGCTTTAAAGCCTGGATGTGTAATATGCCATTAATTTCAATAATTAAAGTGTGGTACAGGGTGGGCCATTTAAATCCTCGGGATATTTTTTGGTAATATTTATTTTAAAAACAAATTGAGAATTTTCATCAGTGTAAAACCGACAAATTTGTTTATTCGCAGAAAAATATGCCTCATCGCTCATGATAATTTTTTACCAAAAATCATCGTTGCCTTGGGTCATTTTCACCACAAAGTTTCCTAAAGAGCAATATAAGGTTTTTGTAAGCTTGCATCAACCTTGTCGGTGACAAGCGATAAAGGTTGCTGCAAGCATCTCATTGTAAGCCTTTATAGGCTTGCAAAAAGCGTGCCATAAGCATTGCTAGTTGACATTTTGACTTTCACTAGTTGACTTTCGCTAGTTGATTTTTTGTAAGCTTGTTATTTAAAAAGTTGCTGCAAGCTTGTTATTCAAAAAGTTGCTGCAATCTTGTCATCGAAAGCATGTGAGCTTTCAAAATGCTTGCCATAAGCATTGCTAGTTGACGCTTGACAAGCTTCATTAATCATATAGTAACCTTGCCGTAACAAGGCTAACAGCCTTGCTTGTCATTTACAAGGTTGCTGCAAGCGTGTTATTGGCGGAGAGACGTGCGAGGGATGCCCAATCGCGAAGAAGTTGTCGGTGATCTCTCAACGCTGGCCTGTTCAGTTTCAATGTTCTCATCAGACCGCCTCGGATGACATCGGCCTTGATGACTGGCATTACTAAGATTGCTAGCGGCAATGGTGTAGTTTGAAGGCGCTTTTCTCACTTCATATTGTGCGCGATACGCACGTTGCGTTTTTACAATTGATAACATGTTTTGGATGTAAAGCTGCACGATAACAGCGCGTTGTGGTGGCATGTACAGTTCCATGGCATAAATTTGCTTGGACTGATACTTTGAACGCGGACCGCTATAAGGCGATCTGAAAACAAATGTGAAAGTTATAGGGTTGCTAGATGCCGAAGTTTTAAATGGCCCACCCCGTATAAGGCTTAAATTGATATCCTACGGAAATGGAGACCGTGGTTTACTGCTTGGTCAAACTGTTGTGATCTAAAGCCTAAGTTTCACCTTATGGCCTATGCATCTTGCAAGGTTAGCACCCTACTAAAATATATGCAAGTGATGCTCAAAGAATCATGAATGCCAAATGTTAATTTGGTACATCACATGGTAATAATAGGACGTAGTCCTAAATTAATAAGAAAAATAATTAAAAAATGTAATAAGAAAACTATTGCAAATTGTCCGTCTTAAATGGATAACAATATTTTATTGTTGCAATTAGCTATATGTGCACAAAGTGCGATAAGTTTTTTATGTTTTACTGAAAACTACAAAAATATACTTACTACCTTCTTCCTTACGACGGCAAACTTAGATTTAAGTTTTTGTTTTATTATTTTATTATTATATTATTATATTATTAGTTTAGGTATTAGTCATAAGATGCGGTACGTATGCCGCGTAAATAGCAACATAATCAGGAGTAAATAATGGATCTTCAGAAGAGGAACTAATTGCATACGAATGAGTAACTCTATAACTAGAATAATAATTATTAGATTATTTCACAAATAACTTTTACAGTTATTATGTAAATGATATAAAAAAAGTGTTTTTATCACAACTTTAATTGCAGTTTATGGGCTACTATAAAGGCTACTAGAAGGTTCATAAATTAGTTTTGGTTCACTTACATAAAGCAAAAGTTAAATAGTACTTCAAAATTAACGAAAATTGAAAGCGAGGATATTTACAAGGTTTAGCGCGCATTTTACTAGATAATAGTTGTAGTAATTTGTTAAATAAAAGAAGCAATTTATTTAAAAATTTTTCTATTACTGACAGTTTTATTATTACTTTGATTTTATGGGCAAATTTGGGGGTTGCGAAATAGAATGTAGATATAATAATTATATATTATGATGAAATTTTCTAATCAGGTGAAGATTTAAATAAATTCATAAAAATCAAAAAGTGATTTCTTTGAAATAAAAAATGAATTTTTGCCCTATTAAGGAATTTATTTATGTACAATTTATTGTACCTGAAATTTTGTAATACCAGACGTTCCATCCCCACAAATTAATTTTTTTAATATTAATTTTTAATAATCAAAATTTCTTTTTGATGTTTTTTTTTTCGACGAATGCACGTTTTACGGAAATTTTCTAGCTCAGTGTTTCTCAATTTTTTGGTAACCGCGGACCCGCACACAATAATTTTAATCGGTTAGAGCTCCCCTAAAATCAAAATTTATGTTTAAATTTAAATTGAAAACTTCTTTTATATAACATTTTACTGATATCTGCAGTTGGCACTAAATTCTATACTTAATTCTAAGATTTGTGGTTTTTTTCGGGGACTCCTTTTTAATCCAGGAATACCAACTGTAAAAATAAAATGATCGGGCTTGAAAAATTGTGTATTCAAATGCGTAATTGCAAGAAATAAATAATATACTATACGTTAGAAAATTGGCAATTTCTTATATTTTTAATTAAATGAAATATGTTTTAATTCCAAGTTCATAGCGCTGACTCTGTCATTATTAGTTTTTCAATTAGAATTTAATAATTGGTTTTTATAATTGATGCGGGTTTATTTGATTAGATAAATCTATATCATGTCGATGTCGGGCAGAGGTGCCGAGATAAGAAATTCCATGTTGTTCCTGGTTTGGCCTTTTGACCAATTAAATGGTCTCCATGTAAATCAAATAAAATTAAGGGAGAACTGCATAGAAGAATTAGGGTGGGTTGCACCTACCTTAATTTGTGTCTGTTAGCTAATGTAACTTAGTTTGTTGTTGCACCAACGTTGATTGGCCGTAACCAAGGTTAGCTAACAAAGATAATCACATAATTTTAATTGCACATTAAAATTTAAGCATGATTTTAACAAAAATATTTTAACACCAAATAGTAAAGTCTAATTAGTTAGCACAGGTTGTCTGTGCAACCCATTCTAGGTTCTTTAATGTATATTTAGTTCGTAACTTGCGATTGCTTTAAAAATTGGAAGTTATAATCAGTAAGATATGCCTTATAATTAATGGTATGACAGGCCTTATTAATTATAATATTAATAACATAATATATTATATATAATTAAGGTATGTCCGTATAATTAAGAACTGATTTCCTTCATCGCTCATATTAATTTGTTGTACCTAGGTTTTATAAGATATTTTCTAGGAAAATAAAATCTCAGTCAAACTGGCTTTATTGACAGTTAACAGCTTTATTGTTGTAACTATGTATTTGTAAATGCTTTTGAATTTATTGTTAAATTTTTAATAAACACTTTTATTATTTCTGTAACAAGAAACTACTAATAATTATGTACTTGAACTTTGATTTATAATTTTCTCAAAATTTTTTAATTGATTATATATAATTTTATTGTATAATAGTTACATTAAAAGATTATTATTAGATTGGTGGGCTTACGTAAGAATTGATGAGCTAAATGCGATTCTCTTGGTTTTTGAAGCAACAAAGCCGTGACGCGCATAATTGGATTAACAAAACTCGACAAAACTTTATATATCTTTGCACTTTCTACATCTTTTTGCTGTTTTTTTACTATCGTCAGCATTTATAGCAATTTTTGTAGGATTTTCCGGTATACCTAAATTTCTGTACAATGACGATTCAATCCACTTTATTTCAGTATTTTATATAGTACATCCGTTACTTTGGAATGCAGGGTTAAACCTAGTCATGATGATTATTATCTATGCACTGGCTATCAACCTTAAAAACCGTGGAGAAAGACGTAGTTTTACGTCAAAAGACTTTCGATAAAAATGATTCAAAACTAATAATCCAATGGGTTCATTTAAAAAGGTTATTATAGTTAGCCGAAGCATTGCCTACGGTATACAAGAAATCATGATTATGATAACCTTGTGAAAGTGGCAGTTACTAAAAAGAGTGCACTATTAAAATCTAACAATATTTTAGATTCCAATGTTTCGATTTATTTTTTTTTTTAGTAGATGTTTACGGAATTGGTAATTATTTTTTTTTGTATATAAATTTGTAACTAGAACGATCTGCAGCATGAGCGAATGGCGAGTAGTTGAGTTGCAGAAATTCTGGTACTATTTAACAATAAATTTGTTGTTTTTGGCTAATTTATACCGGTAGCGGATTCAGTCAATTATTGCTGTCTAAAATCTATGGAGAGAACAATATAAAAACTAAATGCAATAAAATCTTGTCCTTTTGAATAATATTATTGCTCTCCAGACCTTGTAACTTTTTGAAGTTTTATAGTTAATGGATCTTTATAAGATACTTTTTATTTGCTACATATCTATTCTCGTCTATCTTGATCTAATTAATTAATAGGTTAAGCCGTACATGTACACAACCCGACGAAGCGTTTTATTATTTAACATCACTCAGTTTACAGTGTAATTTAGGTGAGATATACACGCTAAAAAAGATGTTGTTATATTAACATTTTTCATGTAGTAGAATAATTGTTGTCACATAAATAACAATTGCAGTAAAATTAAACTCACCCCAGGTGCTGTTTATACTACATCAGCTGTAAAATTCACTTAAGCATTGTTGTGCGATGCATATAGTTAACCTGACAATTTTTCTGTACTTTTAACTTGAGGGTGTTGTTACTTTATCAGTCAAATGTAACAATAAGATTAGTAATAAATACTTTATATCACAATTTTGTTAAAAATGAACAACAATTGTAGTAAGCTGTACTGCGATCATTTTACAACAACTCACATGTACATTTTACTTATCTTCGGTGTTGTCACTATATTTACAACGCATTGTAGTAGATTGCACTGCATTTGTAGTTACCTTAACAATTTTTTTTCCGTGTATGTTTTCAAAAATTTTCAATTTTTAATATAGCCCTTTTCCAACCTTGAAGAAGCTCGTAATAAGTTTTAGCGAAACGTCAGCATATACACACGTTTACTAATCTGCAGTAGTAGTCTATTCCCAAACCCCTATTAATTAATTAATACTTTTTATTATTGTTACGATGTTCAATGTTCAATCTGTTATAGTTGCTAGTGTAATCTACAAGTAGGCCAATGTCACTATAAAAATTGTATTAAAAAATATTTTACGGTACGAGTTTTCTACTTTTTCATTTTGCCCTTTAGTCATTTTTTATGTAACGCAAACACCACTCGGTATAATAGGAGAATGCAATTAATATTAATATTATAATTATAACATAATTAATTATTATTATAAATAATTATTATTAATTAATATTAGCACTTCCCGAAGGGAAGACTTGTAGGACGACCACGTCTTAGGTGGCGAGACAACATCACAGCAGACCTCAAAGCAATAGGAATTGATGAAGTACAGATAGAAGCGCTCATTTCACAGCGAAAAAGATGGAGGGAGATTGTGAAGTCAGCCAAGACCCACCCAGGGTTGTAGAGCTGCACTATTAGATTTAGGCCTTCAGACCGCTTAATCTTGACAATCTGGTATAATGGACCGTATACATGCAGTTGTTATACAAGGACCTAAGCTATTTCGCTTTTAAATTTTACATTACATTTAGTTAATTAGATTGAAACAAAAACATTTAAAATTTCGTGTAAACAATAACGTTTATATACTACTAATAGAGTTTAGGTATATTGGTAAAATATTTGATTGCAAACTAGTTGTGTTTGCTGTGTAACCAAGATCTTTTGTGTTAACATAGTCAGTATAAGAAAACATCTAAAAGCGCCGTTTTCTCAAATTTTTGAAATGTGCTAATATTATTAACTCACAAGTGGTTGGTATCACTGCGCTTAGTTCGAACTAAAGCGGCGTTCAGATAGAGATTCTTGTCTTGCCTTGCTTAGGTAGAAACTGGCAAGAGCCAATTTCAGATTGAAGTATTATCTTCTCCCCTCCTTTGCATAAAATTTGTGTTGCGGTGCTGAGGTCTTGCCGAAGCTTGGTAATGTCAAGCTTTTCGGTTCTGCAACACAACGCAAGCGAAGCAAGACCCAATGAAATCAAATTATTTTAAATGCAGCAACGCGCGTACTTATTTGAAAATTTACTTCAGATAAAAATTTAAATAATTTGTAAATTTTGGTAAAACCAAATTCTATTGTATTCTAAACCGTTATCTTTACAAATTTTAAAAGCCGGAAAATTTTGAAAAACCCCAAAAATTATATTGTTCGTGCTTACCTTACCTACCTGTAATAAATATAATACAATACATTTATTACAATAAATAACACCTACCGTAGATCGGCTTATTGCAAACGAAAATAATTTGTAAATCAATCAATATTATTACTTTGTTACATTACATAATATAATGTCTTATTTTTGGACAAACTCGTTTTTCTAGAAAAAATTAGGTAAACCACATCTGATGGACATTTTATTTATAATTTGAATTTATTTTAAGCATATTTGGAGGGAGAACGGATAATTTTGAAATTTTATTTCACACCACAGTTTACTTTCGATATCTATATATTTTATAATCAACAAATTACTTTTTACTCAGGTGTTTACTTATAATTCAAAGTGACAGGTGTTTACTCTGTACTGCTCTGCATAAAAATGTAGTGGATGTCGAACGTAAAAATACAGATGTCACCATGGATGTCACTATCGCTGTTGTCTAAGCAAGGCAACACAAGAATTTCTATGTGAACGCTCAAGTCGTCTAAGCAACACCGAAGCAAGACCACGCAATACAATACAAGACAAGAGCAAGGCAAGACAAGAATCTCTACTCAGCGGTTCCCAATTAGTTTTGGCCGCGGAACCCTTGGACGACATAAAAAATTTGGCGGAACCCGTTTAATATCCGTAAAAAAAAAAAATAGGTCATCGAATCAATTTTTCGGCAATTGTATGTGCTTCTCCGGCTAATGCTATACGATAACTCACTCTGTAAGAAAAGCTTTCGTGGCATTTTCGTTTTAAATTGATTGGTCATAAAATTTTGAACATTCTTGTGCTGTTCAAGTTTTCTTTCTTTTTTGTTTGTCTTGATTAGTTTCAATTAGTAATTACATATAATCCGATATTCAAACCATTTTATTAAACGGATTATATAAGCATATAGGGTAAAGGGTATAAAAAATATTTTTTAAGCGGCAAAATTGATTTTTACGCCATTTTGAAATACTTTTTGGCGGAACCCCTGGGTTTTTTCGCGGAACCCCAGGGGTTCCGCGGAACCCCATTTGGGAACCGCTGCTCTATCTGAACGTCGCTTAAGGCGTATAGATTCTAATTTAAAGAAGAACTAACGTCTTTGCCCATGTTTTTAGCTCGATCTAACCTAATTTGCTCTGACTGATTAGGTTGGCCTACCTGATTGGGCACAGAAACGGTCATCAGTTTAGAATAACTGCTGATCTAAGGTATCCGGTTTAAATCCGGGGAAAGTCTAAAACTTTCAAATGTCCGTCTGCGTGCTTCGGAAGACACATAAAGTTGGGAGGTCTCCGTGGTTGAAAATTGCCTCCATCAACTATTAAGAACAGGATTACAGGCATTCCCCAATTTGGTTTAAACAGATTTGGGGTCTGCTGAAATGGTGAAACCTTTCTGGAAAAAGAAAGAGGCTGATGGTTCAGGATTGGACTGAAGGACTGATGATGATAACCTGAGTGTATACATGAAAGGACTAACTAGCTTAGACTGACTTAGGTCGATCTAACGACAGCATGTATACCTACATATATTTATTCTTCTCCTTCTTCAAGTGCCATACAAGTGCTGAAGTCAAGATGACGTAGCACATTTTAATTAATGGAGTGGTTTGCGATTGCCTTCCCCATAGATATACATATACGTTAATTATGTTTATAAAATATTAAATAAATGTAGACTTAAAATCAAAGGAATTTCAGATTACAAAAGAGGCGAAAATGATGTTCAGAAATCCTAGCATTGGAGGCTGAAGAAGAAAGGCTATTAAGCTTGGATTGTAATCTATAGCGTATTTTAAGTTTCTACTAGTAGTTTTGAGCGTAACTATTAAATAAATTTATAATAAGTAGCACAGCTAGCAGTCAACTATGGGCGAGAGGCCCGGCCTTCCAAAAACAAATACTGCAACTATGTATTTACGTCGAGTACAGGTACAGTTAGCGGAATCAAAAATTCAGTAAATTTTATGTGAAAAATCGACTATTTCAAAATTTAAAAGAAAATTTGATGTAGATCTTCTGTTTAATCGCTTCATTTTAATGTTATCTATCAAATTGTGCAACAATTTTTTCACATCACAGTTCCACATTTTCAAATAATGCAATCACTAGAAAGTCTGGGCGGCCATCAGGCCGCTTGTCCTGCTAGTCATTCATAAAATTTAATTCTAAATCGTAGGATCATCTTTGTATAATTTTTACGTAATTGTTCTATAATTAGTCCTTAAATTTGAATGTTGAACAGGAGGCCCAACTGACCACCTCAACTAAAATCCGTTCGGAAGCAGTTTTCTTGTCAATACGTTACTATACTGTAATATTTAAAAATTTTTATAATTTTTGTAAGTAGAAGTTGAAATATTTGCTAATGGGTTTTTAAATCGAAATGATGGTATAAAGAATGAAACTCACATTAATTGAAAATTCAAAAATGTAAATAACCAGAGTATTGGCCTTCGTTGATGACATATCAGGTATTCAGGCGAATTGGTTCAACAAACCATGGCAACATCCGCTAATGCAGAAGAATTGATATCGGAATGGTATTTAACCAGTAGCTAAATAGTTCAAATAGCTGTAAGGGTCGACGATAGACCACTCCATTTGTGTAACCACCTGAGAATTCAAAATGTACCAGTGGATATATGGCACGTTAGATATGCACTTCGCAACCTTGAAACAAGCTCACCTTCCCCAGTCCCATGTTTCGAATCGACCTTCACCTTTATTATAAACCTTTATATAAACAATTCAGCCAAAAAGATAATTATGTAAAATATAATATTTTAAATATATTTAATTAACTGATATACATATCATCACGTTTTTAATTTAATACAAAGTTGCGTCGAAAGTTTTCATCCAGTAAGTTATTGGATATTGGCCTCTTATGACATTATTGTATAAAATATGTATAAATATTTCTGCTAAGTTATCATCTTTACCACTGCTATTGGTTTACCTTACCAATAAACTAGAAATGACATCAGGAAGAGTTGGAACTCAACCACAAATATTTGCAAAACCGAATAGCACTTTTAATTATTTTTTAATTAGAAAGTGTCGACCGCAAAAAAATTTATTCGAGAATTTCCTAATATACCTAAACGATTATTAAAACTTTTTTAAATTTATTTCATTTTTATTGAGTTATAATTTTCAGCACTTAATTAAATATTTTTTTTTGTTTATTTTAAAACCTTGATTTCTATTCGAAAAGTAGTTATAGCATGGTCCACGGTTAGATGTCTTTTAACAAGTTTATTTTTTTTTACATTTACATTTTTTTTAAATTGCAAGGCGTTGCAAAAAAATGGTTATTAAAATGTAGTTCCATGAATTCCACTCATACAAAATATTTTTTTTGAATTTAAATAAAAAAAATAAAAACCAAGACAAAATGATATAAATATTCAAAAAATGTTTTAATTATTCTAATTATGTAGATACCGAAAAGAATTTAATGTATGAAATCATACTGTCAGGAATGCAAGTCAATATGTCTTGCAAGGTCTTACAAAACAATGATTGTAAACTTGATTTAGGTAAAAAAGAAAGTAGTGATTAATCATCCTTGCATTTATATGATTTTATCAGTTTTTTCTTAATTAAAATGTCTTTAAAATATTTTTGTGATGCAAATGCTCTCACCATGACTGGACTTCTTTAAAACGGTGTCACCTTTGCTAATTGTTTACAATCTAATCTAAAATATTTATATTATTTTTTTTTCTAGATATGCGTTGGTTTCGAAAGCAGGGGAGCGCACCGCGGCTAATAAGTTTGTCTCCGTTACGAATCGATTCTCCCAGACCTGATTTACCGCAGGAAAATTTGATTGAAAAAAATCCTATTTATACTAAACACCGCTCAAGAATTGGTGAGTTGATTATACTACATAGTTCAAGAAAAATAGAAAAATATAAGCAAACAGTTATCAATTAATTACAAGAAAATAACATGGGTATTCTCGATATCAGAATTAATTAGTCACCTAATGCGGTGTTTCAACTTGAGCCCAATCAATGGTAGTTCGCACCAAAATGCTTTGATTTTTGAAAAAAAAAAATGTAGTTTAGAGTCCCAAATTATCTTTTTAAAAATGACGGAAAAAATGATTTAAATTAAAACGATTAAAATACCTATTATCAATATTATACAAGAGACAGTTTCTCATGATTTTTGTTCGAAACTTCTTTTTGTTGGTTAAATAGCTTTCAACCTATAGCAGTAAGAAGGGCAGTCGCATTTCGCCGTAGGAAATTTAGTATTTTATTTTTTAATCTCAACCTGAGCATCCAGAATTTTTTCAGCGAAATCTGAATTTTTAATCATAATTGTCATCGCGCCCTCTTCTCATACAATAATTTTTTGTCTTTTTGTGTATTTTATGTTTTTATTATGTCAGACTGTTTTTTATTTTGTTTTTCCTTCAGTAAATTAATAATTTTTCTGATAATATCTAGGATCGTGCCCTCCATTTAGTGGACGGGTTTTGTTACTTTGATTTAAGTAATATATTCCAATATAATATAATATTAAAATTTAAAAATCTACGGATTAATTGAACAATAAAATTAGAATTTAGTTGTTATTGAAAATTACTAAAGTACAATCGAAAATTCAAACCCTTTTTATAACGTTTACTTGCTTTATTTATGTTATATTTTGTATTATATAGGTATTTACTGCCGAAGTAGAATCAACATTTATTCTTTATATTGCATATTTTTTCAATGAAAAATTAGTAATTTTAATTTTGATATCAATTTTAAGAATTAAAAGATTAAATTCTAAATTTCAATGGTAAACGTCAAAAGGCGAAAGCCAGAATTTTCGTAAGAATATTATATTTACATTTATTATTATTAAACTATAAAATATTTTTTATAACTATTAATATATTTTTATTATTTGGGGGGCGTTTGTGGGAAGATGAGGGGGATTTAAAAGCTGGAATATGTAGAAAATAAGTGATAAAATTACGAAAAAACTGGACAAATTGATCATTCTTAATACATTTTTTACAATTTAAGGGGGCAAATCCCCCTCTTCAAAATCTATCCCTCTTGCTGCAAGTGATTATGTTATAGAACTTTTCACTTCTCTAGTCCCGCAGGCTCTTTCCTATACTCTGTAAAGGCTAAAATAATCCTTTTTATTCCTCAAAATTATTGGAAAGTGATAAAAATCTTCAAAAACTTCGTTGCCTTTCCACAAGAGTAATGTGTCGGCAATATTTTTCCAGTTTTCTCTTTTGGAATCGTACGTGTTTGCAAGTTTATTTCCGTTTTTGCTAATTGCACCATCGAAGATAATAAATTACTTTAGTCCGAGTTTTCCATAACCGCGGGACCATATTTTACCTTGCATTTTTTTCCCGGCTTTCGTTGTTTTCGGAATTTGGTCACTTCTTAAAAAGTCTTCTCTTACTTTCTTCCACATATTCTTGATTTATTCATATTCTCTATAGACTGAATCTATTTCAAATCATACAGGCTATGTGGAATTCGTTTTCGTTGTAATATGTTGTTGTTTATACAAAATGAAGAGACTCGTATTTTTTTTCACCGCAAAAAAATTTCTGACGCTCAGTAGCGGTATTTTAAGATTTCAAAACATATAATGTTATTCTCAAAACTTCGGGGTATAACATAAAAAAAATCGTTGCCAATTCGGTAATTTTATAGTTTTCGGATTGATTTATTCCACTTACGTGGAACATCGTATTTGAATTTTTTAAATGTAAAAATCCAAAAAATTTTCATTAAAGACCAAATAGTATATTGATTTTTCAGAAAAAAAATGGAGTCGTTTTTTCAAAAAATATTCTTCTTTTTTTTCTAAAAATTAAATAAGTTTTGGGATATATACATGTATCCTCTAAATTTTAATATCAATTTATTACAGAGTTATTAATTTTAAAAATTTGATATTTAACTACGGTTTCTAAAGCTAACCCCCACCTCATTCAACCACCTTGACTTTGGCATACCTACCTTCATTTGATTTTCATTCCGTGAAACTTTAAATCAGTTCGTTATCTTTTCTTCTCATAATTTACCTCAGTTACCCTATTCGATATCTTCATTTTCCAAAATTTTCATTAGCACAATGTTATTTCTCATTTTTTTACTTCAATGTCTTCTATTTTTTTTGACGCTAATATCGTTCTTAGGATTTTTCTTTCAAAGACTCATAGTTTTTCTTCTTTCCATTTTTCAACGCGTATCTCGGAAAATTCCGCCTCGTCCTGTCTTATGAAGTTTTTGTACATATTGCCGTATAATTTGGGGGGGAAGGGAGGAGAAATACAAAAAGATATTTTTAGCCCCCGACCAAACACCACACTGCAAGCACGAGACTCTTGATGCTCAAAAAAATTAAAAAATCCGAAACCAATAAAAATTTTACTTGAAAATAAATTTTCAATTTAAGATGGAAAAATGAAATCAAAATATAAGCTCATGTGCGATGATCCAAAATCATGATGATGATATCCAAAATTTTCCAAACATCGTCCAAAATAATATTTTAATAATATTCAAAAATAATCAAACCACTTACTCAAAATGAAAATAAAATTTATTCCCAAATTCCAACTCAATAGGTTGTATATTCTTACTTTACTTATTTTTCATTTGTCGTTTCTTCATTTATTTTTAAATCTAATTTTGTTGCTCTATTTTATGTCGTTAGAAAAATCTCTTACATCCTAGGTTTCGACTTTAGTTACAATGGTTAAGTTTGTAGATGTTGAAAGTTGAAAGTGGATGCAGGTCTATAAAACGGTGTTCATTACATTTTTCAATTATCTGTAGTAATAAACTCGGAATTTACGTCATGTTGCTTGAATATTTGCTAGCAGATGTTGTGTCATAACCGTTACACGCATGGAAAAACATTATGTTATCTGTCGCTGCTTGGCCACAAAGAGAGTATTAATTTTCGACAATTTTTCTTGACCTGGTTTTCGAAAATAACCACTTGCACGAGATTTTCCTAATACTGTCTATAATCAAGGTTTTTTTCATTTTTTCATTCTTTTTTTATGCTTATGTATGGGTGGTATTTCCATACTAGTATTATGCAATTGTAGAACCTAGTAAGTTCAGTTAATGAAAGTTAATACAAGCATTTGTTAGTTATTTCAATACATTTGAAAGTATCTTTCTTTAATGCCTGATTTCTTCACATTGAGATATCTATCAGATAACGAATTTGTCCGACAAATTAATCAAGTAACCAATCAAATTTTTGATTTGTTATCCGATAGATATCTCAAAGTGAAGAAATCGGGCATAAGCATTTAGACCCCAGAGCACGGCGAAAGTGCATATAACCGTGTTTATTGATTGATGGGGGCATTCATCAACTCAGGAAGACTAACGGCTTTACATGCTCTCTGAAGCATGAAGAAGATCATATGAAAGTTTGGACTCTCCCAGGTAATTTGCTAGACCAGATTTGCCATATTCATAACTGTTTTATCTATTATGAGTATGAGTTAAAAGTTATATTAAGCTTTATTATCTAAACTTACCATAATTGCACGTTAGTGTACTTTAACGAAAAAGTTTGTTTGACCAACAATGTTGGTCACATGATAGTACTCAACTACTTCCAAGTTTTAATTTCATTCTATTCCTTGCAACTTTGATTTCACCTTCATCTCATCTTTATTTCATCTTTATTATTTATAAGTATTTCTTGACTTATTTTCTTCATCTTAGTTTGGTTTCAAATATGCTTCTGATTTAATTTATTGGCATGTCCAAATCATCTCAACTACTTTTTCTTTTTTTTCATAATTCAAACCCGTATGGAATTTCATTCTTGCCCAAAAACAATGTCTTCTTAGTTTTATTGTTGTGTCCATTCTTCTATTTATTTCATTATTCCATTTTATTCAATTTCTTATATTATTTTGCCTTATTTAAGTCTCTTATAATTCATTTAAATGTTCTTTCCAGGTTTCCATTGAGCTGCTTTCGTCTTATTCATACGACAATAATTTGTTTTAGGGCAAATAAATGATCATATTGCTGATTTTCTAGTTTTCCCTTTTATAAAATAAAAATAAAATTAATTTTCATTCACCTAATATAGTGATTAAATCGTCAAGAAATATTGTAAAAAAAGTAGTCTGAGAAATCTTTTATGCGGAACGCCGCGATGAGTATTTGATGTCTCCAAGTAGAAATATTATTTCTAATTTGATTGATTTGTAGGCTTGTGTTCCCATTTCTTTTGGGAAATTGGAAAATCTGAGGATAGGGAATTTAAAATTTCTTCTTTTCGAATTATGCAATAATTGCTTTTTTAAAAATAATTTTGAATTTTTGCTATTTTCAAATTCATGTTAATTTAAAAACATCTGGAAATTAGATTAGATTTAGATACATAGGTGATTTAGGTGATATATAAATTATAAGAGGTAATCAAAATGTTATTTCTATGGTTCACAAATTAATTAAAATTCACCTCAAAATGAAGAATTTCTGAAGTTTTATGCGATGTTAGTTGCCTATATTAACAGTCAGCATAAAACATGTGATACATCATAAGTGTGCAGGTTATTTTTTCAGCAGGTTTTTATTTATACACTGAATTTAGATGAAATTTATTATACAGTACGAATATAGAAAAGATCTACCGATTTCGTACTGGACGTCCTATCATCTCTAGATGATGGGTAACGTGTCCTTCAAATTTAAATTTTAGTTTATGCACACACCGCAAAGTGGAACAACCCAAATTTCTTATAATTCCGATTATTTTTAAACTGCTTCTAACTCATTGCAGGACTATTAACTTTAAACAATTTTTCTGAGAGAACATTTTCAGTTCTTAGACCTCACGGTTGCCTAAATAAAATTTGAAAATGTGCCTAAAACTTTGTTTTATAGTTGATGGTGATAATAATTATCAACCCACGGATTGGTTAAATTCTGATTGATCTAATGAGAAATCATAATCCTAGAACCTAATATTGCGTCAAAGAACAGTTCAAACGAGCGGGTATCCGGAACAAATTTCTCTCCTCGTTTCTTTCTTGTTTTTCTCTCTCCTGCATAGATTCCAATGTGACACCAGAACATGGTTTTTTCTGATATAGTTTATTCCATTCAATAAATCTATCAGGAAGCTTTGATTGAGTATTTTCCAAAAATAACACGATTTATATTTATACTATATATATAACCACGAAATCTTCAGTACCCATGACTCATAAGTCATAACTAAGAAGTATTTGTATGTTCACTAGACATGAAACTGTTTTTATTTAGTCATAACAACGGGAGCTCGAGTATGACTCATTGATAAACGGTATTAAGCATAGTGTAGTTTCACGTCTAGTGAACATAATATACATATGTACACTTTTTTTATATTGAGTCATACTCGGAGCCCAGCAAACTTGGAAGGATTAGTACCACAAATTATTCCCCTGTGTAAGTTGGCAAGCATGTGCAAATTTTTATACTATGCTATTTAGTCGACATACAGTTGCTCGGACACTCCTACATTAGCAATACAAATTATACAGTTTGAAGTCTTTTTTGTCATACAGCAAAACTTTTTCAACATTTTTTATACAAATTCCATTCCCTCTATTTTTACTTTCCCCAATACGTATTAACGTATGTTAAGGGAAAGTATTGTAATCCACCCAAAAATCAAAATTTTGGTATTAAAATGTTCCTTATCATGCCCTGATAAGATTGTGATAAATTTAAATTGGATGCTCCTCTGTATGTATGTCAGTATGTCAGTCTGTATGTGGTTGTGGTACATATAAAATAAATAGTATCAATCGCACAGGTTGAACCGCGCAACCAAATGTTATGAAATTTGGCATAAACGTGCATCATAACTAAACTTAGAGGCCAGATAAAAATGGTGAAGATCGGTTGACAATTACGGAAATTATAAACAAAATAAAAAAGTTCAAGTGTCAATTACTTTTAGGCCATCCTTTTTTTACTGTTTTATTCAATTTGTTTGACATATAAATGAAATGTTCAAGCAAACGACATAACCACTTTTTTTGAATTTTGACGAAATAAATGGGGAATTGCTGTAAAATCGATTTTTATATAACAACTTACATGATTATTGTCAAATTAGACGCATTTGATTTGACCAAAAAGTTATCTGTTTGATATTATTTATTACTATTTTTGTGCATAAAAATTTTATTAATGAAAATACCAAAAATAATATAATTTCTTTTTGTATCAGACACATCACCACGTTCTTGGTCCAGCAATCGATGCAAAAATGATACTAGATTATACAATGTTGGCGAAAGTATGATTGTGGTAGAAAAATCGGATAAGAGAAGATACAAATCGCAACCACGAACAATATCGAATAATATTCTGGAAGATGGGCATCTTCGGGAAAAACGGAATCCTTTACTGGATAGAGTAAAACATACAAGATTATCTTGCTTTCGTTCGTCTTCCAACGCTTCCCAAATTGAAACTTCAAGTTCGTCTAACAGTGATAATAAAAATTCAAATTTTCGATGCAATGAGTCAAGTGAATGTGCCAATAGTAACTTTACGTTTTATAATAATTACAGCAAAAGTTTGAATGATATTGATGACAACATATTTACCATATCTAACGGCGATGACGCCAGCGACTATGAGAGCTTGACAAAAACTTCTTGCTTTTCTTCTAAATTTAAGGCCATGTCTGCTAAATACTTGCATGTATCCACCAATAAATTTCTTTCAAAATTATATAAAACACCAGAACATCCAAATACATCTACTTCAACTGGCAGTATTAGAGAAAAACCCGTTAGTGCTAAGCTTCGCAGTTTTTCTTATGGAGCTCTTCCAGGTTTAGAAGAATTTCATAAGAAACATAATCCGTTGTATAGTGAAAACGATACCCATATTTTAGACGATGAAGAAGATCAATTATTGATTATGGATAATGAAGATACCGATAGCGGAATTCTTGTTAATGATTCAGTTTCATCTTCATTTTTAGAAAATGATAGTTTTCGGTGTACCAGCTCGGCATCTAATCCAAACAACTCACTTGTAGAAACAAGAAATTCCGCATATTACGATTATAATGCGCCCGAAGATTATGTTTTCCAACAAAGAAATCCTCAAAAATTAATTTTTCAAAATCAAAAGAAATTTGACAGACAATTTCATCCAAATTCTAACGAAGAAGTAATATTTAGTAATTCGAGTAATTACGCACCTGCCCTACCTAGGAAGATAAAAAATAGAAAATCACAAACAATATTAATTCGACTTGAGAAGAATTGTTTGTCAGAAGATTTAGGAATATTTATCTCACAAAACTTTAATCACCGTGGATATCACGTAGCACATATCGTATCTGAAGGAATTGCTCAAAGGTTAGTTAAATGGCATCTTTAATGTTTAAAGTAATGAGTAGTTTCATTTCAGAGAAGGAACGTTGTTAGTCGGAGACGAAATAGTTAGTATAAATGGGAAGAAGCTGACTGGTTTGAATATAACAGAAGCACGGCAACTATTAACAACTTCTTCAAAAATTATGGACTTGATCATCACTCGATCTGCTGTTGAAAATAGGAAAACAAAAATGAAAGAAAGTTCAGTAGATTATGAAAATTTTTGTATTATTAAAATACCGTTACACAACGAAAAACAACGTTCGGAAATAAATTTTAGTGCTTCACCAAGTCCAATGTTCAAGCGTCAACACTATTTTCAAAAAAACAGTACAGGTCAAGGTAGCTGCAATAAATTAATAAGACGTGCGGTGGTAAGTTATAGTGGTTCGAGTAGAAATATTTCGAATACTTTAACAACGGACGAACAGAAAACTGAGTTACCTAAATTAGCTAATCACGTCACAAAAAAATTGTTTACTCCAGACTATCCATTAGTGACCAACAATAAAGATAACGATAGTTTGAATGCTTCAACAAACTTTTGCACATTGCCAAGACGTCCACGGTCTGCAGTATGCACATTCCACACGGTCGTTTTGCAAAAAGGACAAGGAAAAAAGGCGTTGGGATTTACAATAGTTGGTGGTCGAGATTCTCCAAAAGGCGCTCTCGGTATTTTTGTCAAAACAATATTAGAAAATGGGCAAGCCGCAGAAGATGGACGATTATGTGAAGGTTTTTATCTACCATTAAATGTAATTTATTATTCTGAAATCTTTATTTTTAGGTGATGAAATTTTAGCAGTTAATGGACAAGTTTGTCACGATATTTCTCACGCTGATGCTGTTTTACTTTTTAAGAGTATTAAAAGTGGATCGATTGCATTACACGTTTGCAGAAGAGTGAAATCTAAGAATACGTAAATATTAAAAAACATATTATAATTTTGTTAACTTTATTGAATATGTTTTAGGCCTACTAAAGCTAAATCATGCACCGATCTGCTACATCATTCCAATTTAGAAAAATGAATTTTTTCAATGATTTAACTATATCATTATTGTTGCCAAATATTTATTGCATAGGATAATAGTTTTTTTACAAAAAAAATCAGTTGTATGTATTTAAACTCGACTATGTAAATAGTTTTTTTTTGTATATATGTAATAATTTAAATATATGTGTTAGATTTGTATGTAAATAAATGTACACCAACCTATTTAATTTGAAAATATATTTAATATTTTTAATAATATAATGCTTGCTTTGAATATGGTGCGCCCCTGTATATACCGAAACGAGTGGTATTTCTGCATAACTTCGAATTTTTATTATTTTTACTGGGAATTTGTTATTGCTTTTTATTTGTAATACCACCGGTGTCGTTTCGTTTATATAATTAATAAAACCCACAAACTCGTTAAATTTAAAACAGAGGTACTCAAATTAGCATTTAAACGATCATTTACATTTTTTCATATACTTATTGATTGAAAAATTATGAAAATAAATGTACGAGAAAATACATATATTCTTAAATGCAGGCTTTATTACAGTTCCATATTAATTATTCTTGAATAGCACTGTATCTGGAATTTATTGACTATGAAAATGCATTTAATAGCATTAAGCTATGGGTGGTAGCACCGGCCCTAATCAACTGTAAAGTGAGACTCAGTATAAATACCCTTGAATTTTGGGGAAAATCACAGCAATATTATAAAAGTCAACCTGGCTGAATGTAATTACAAATGACACCATAATCAAGTCCTTATGTACTTTTGCATGAAAATAACTCAAAACTGAAATTTTTTTACTTAAACCCCTTACTTTATTATCAGAAAGAAGATCTGAAGTTTTTTACAACAGATTCACGATCACGAATTGTTTGGTTGGTGTGAGATCATACTTGTAACCGTTTTTGTTTAACATATTGTCTTTCTTTTTTAGTCCTGAGGATGGCATTTAGTAAATAAGCCGAAACGTCGACCGACAATTCAGTTGTTTTATTGAGCGTTCCAGTATCCCGCTATTCCTTTTTCATATTAAGCTTTGGAAGAGATTTACATTTCTAAATAAAAATAGGAAAGAGAGGAACAAAGACCCCGACCTAGGGAAAGGTCGGGGTAAGTACATAAATCATTTTCCTCTCCTTCAACGCACAAAAAAAAGCTTTAATAATTTTTAAAATGCTTAAAAAATTGTTCTCTTTCCTATCCTCTATAGGAAACAATTCAATTCGAGGGATCAATCAACTGATAGTAACCCTAAAGCCTCTCAGGGTTCTCATACCGCATAGGAGAGAAGAAGGCACTATGCAAGCAGGCGCTCGGTATGATACCATCATGTACACAGATGGATCCAAAACGGAAATTAGCACTAGAACAGAAATCAGTAAAAGCACAAACTTGAGCTGCCATGGCTACTGTCTTCCAAGCAGAAATAACTGCAACTACAGCCTGTGTATAGAAAATAAAGCGAAGGACTTATAAAGGGTTTACCAATACGATGTTTGTTTTTAAATTTTAAAGGAAACACATACTTCGGATGAAAATTCTATGGATTTTTATTGATATGTAAAGTAGAAGGTCTGCCATTTATCAATGTAAAATAAAATCTTTCAAATGTCCACCACGACCACGCTTACAGACATCGATTCTTTCGTCAAAATTTTCATTCATATTTTGGCATAATTGATGCTCTATCTCTCCAATGACACGTTCGATGTTGACTTTTAAGCCCTCAATGGCTTGTGGATTATCCGCATAGACTTGATCTTTCACATAGACCCACAAGAAATAGTCAAACGGTGTAAAATCGCACGATCTGGGGGGCAATTTATTGCTGAATTACGCGAAATTATTCGATCTGGAAATTTGTTTTGCAATAAAGCCATTGTTTCTCTGGCTGTGTGACAAGTGGCGCCATCCTGTTAAAACCACATATCACTCACATCCATATCATCGATAACACAACTCGACAAAAAAAGTTTTGTTCTTTGTCCTAAAGTTTATTTTATGATTTTTTGGTTAAGTATGCACAAAAACGAAAAGAAAATACATTTTTTTGGTATGAAGTTTGCTTTTGCGATAGTTATAGTAATAATACTCATTTTTGAATTTTTTTATAAATTTGTTGTTAATTTGAAGTTAAGTTTCAGTTAAGTTGAAATTTTGTATTTGAGACTCTTATAGCATCTAGTTGCGCACCTCCTATTTTTGGTTGCAATTGTTCTGGCAAAAGGGACAGATGTAAAGCAATACATGATGCGCATGAATGGATTAACGAGATTCTAAATACAGTTAGATTTAGTTAATAAGAAAAGTATTAACAGTTTATTTGTAAGTTATTTTGATAGTAAAACTTACTAAAAACAATAAACATATTTATTTGAATGGTTTCATCTTCAATTAAAAATTAAAATCACAGATTTTGAAAAATATCGTTCAATCGGTCTCCTAAATACAAAAGCAAACTTTTTCAAGTCATATATATTCTTTTCGTCTAATTACAAGCCAAAATATCAAAATTTTATGTTTTAAAGTCAAGGTCAAATTTTGTGTTGACCCGTGTAATAGGCCAAAAATAATTTGTCAACATGTCCCCAAATATGGAGAATGTCGTGGAATCGATAAATTTGGACGTTCTTCGACACTTTCACTTACAGCAGCGATATTTTCCGCTGAACGACCCAAACGAATATGTGTTGTTGTTGGTATGTTATATACCAAACCAGTAAACTTAAATTTATCCACCAAATTCTCGATAGCGGTTTCAGAAGACCGATCATGACGACCAAAAATATCGCGAATTTTACGAAATGTGGTTTTCACACATCGACTATTTTCGTAATAGGCTTCAATGATTTTAATACAATTTTCAATTGAAATTGAAAACATTTTCACAAATGGCACAGCTTCTGCTGTACATAGGTCAAAAAACTAAATGCAAGAACTGTCAAAATATCCGAATATGCCCCTATTGAAAAACAAACGTCTTATTGGTAAACCCTGTATAAATAAGTGGATTTGTATCGTAACCGACAGTCTGGCAGCATTAAGGGCGTTGGAAGAAGTGAAAACACAATCCAAGTTTGTAAGTCACTGCCTTGATATGCTAGTGGCACTTTCAGTTCTGTTGTTCCAACAACACAACAGCTTATCGCTAAGGTGGGTGCCAGGAAATAAAAGGCAACGAAAAAGCAGATACGCCGGACAACGCTGTTGTAAATCGATATCAGATATAAACGATATACCCAACTAGCACAACAATGTAGATTTTACGTAAATTTTACGTAATTATTGTTCGTTGACTTAACGTCGGCGACTTGTTTTACTTAAAGGTTACGTGAATTTTACGTAAAATTGACCAATTGGAGAAAAATTTACGTAAAATTTGGGTAGAATTTAGGTAATCTTAAGTAAATTTGGCCATAAAATAAATAACCTATTAGTTAATATAACATTCAGTAAGTAAATTTTACGTCAAGTTAAGGTAATCCTTAACATTTTACCTGTATTTCGTAGTTCATAATATGAAGAACTTAAAAGTTGTAAAATTACTTCCTAGGTTAAATTTTTGTATCTCTATCTCGTTTCCCTCTGTTTCATAAGTATAATCTTTCTATACCGTTCTACTTAAAAACTGGTCAACTAAGTAAGTTTATGTTTTCAACCACTACAAACCAAATAATGGTTAATATTTATGTACATACATTACATTTTCAAATCGTAATATTACAAACTGGATGCGGAAAATTCAAAACACAACTAAGTTTACTGATAAATGTAACAGTTCTACTTCGAAAAATTAGAATGCCTCTCGATAAATATGAAGTTTTTGAATAAAATTATTAATTAATTTTTAAATAATGTTCTTATTTCGGTTACGCTTAAGATATATATCTTTTATAATTCTTTATAATAACTTGAATAAGGTAGGTGATGGGAATATGCTCATGCTAAGGGAAAACCTTAATAAAAAATAGAAACAATGGGTTTTCATAACAGTTTTTGTGACATGGATATTTTCGAATACCTCTAGTAACTATTTCTGAAAGAAATTTTACAATAATATAATTTATTTTCCTTTATTTATATTTTTTGTAAATCAACCCAATTGGGCATATTAGCAACATGTGATGATAATATGTCCACCTGGTATGGGGTACACAACCTCTATGTAATAGTCAGTAGGGTTTGAAAAATTAAACAAAATTTTAACTTTTTGTTTTGTTATTATTGAAGATTAATGAAAATACAAAACTAAAAATGGTTTAAAATAAAAAATAACTCTTAACAGGAAGAATTACATTTAATTAAAATCTCATAAACACTATTTTTAAGCAATATTAGGAGCACAATGGACAAATAAAAATTGATTTGTTATTTTTCGTAAGTCCTACACATTCTTCAATGACATATGCTTAAAAAAAACTACGCACAAACGCATGTCGTTTGTGCTCGTGGGCAGATTGGCAACACCGCATGTTGATACATTTATGCATGTTTTTATAGAAATACAAAATATGTTTATAAGAACCATGCATCTAAAAAAATTAGAAGAAAACATACATTCATATGCCATACGTACATTTTCGAAAAGCGACTTCATTTAAACTTGAGGTAGATCTAAGTTTTTGATTTTCTTGTAACACAAGACGTCGAAATAGCAACATGCACTTTATAACCAGTCTATAAGCATATTGAGGTTAGATCTGCTCAGGGTGGTGGTATTTTATGTAAATTGAAATTCCTACGGCCACTTTGAATTTTTTCGTTTTAAATTAAGTGAAATTTCAGTTACTGGGCATATTATCAACTTGGGCGTATTCCCATTACCTATACTTTATATATTTTATTTGACTTAGTTTTACAATTTACGTTTTGAAAAATAACATTTCTACTATTTTTGAATATTTTGTATGAGATAAAATAATTTTTATCAAATAATTAATGGCGGACTTTAAATTATTAACTAAATAGTAAAATTTTCATCGCTTTACGACCAAAAAAGTAAAATTGACTTATAATTGGTTAAATTATTTACAAGTAAAATTAGTGGTAAAACAGACGTAAATTATACCTATAATAAGATTCTAAAGCACTAATTTATCTGCAAGTTAATAAATAAACAATTGGAGACCAACAGTGCATTTTACTTATTTTATATCTACAGGTAATACAGGTATATATTACTATTATGTCGAGTTTAGGTTAAATATTGGTAAAATTTACCTACATATTTACCTAAACGTAAATTTTACCTGAAGGTACATATTAGGTAAATTATTAAGTAAATTTTCAATACAAAATTAACCAAGAATTACTTTAAAGTAAAATAAACTTCGAAGTCGAAAAATAAATGTAAAATTACGTCCGTTTTACCTTTATATTGACCTAGTAAACAAATAAACTTCTCAAGTTATGTTTACCTAAAAAAATACCAAAACTTACTTATTATAAGTCTGAAAATTATGTAAAACTTACGTAAAAATTACATGTTTAGGTAAAATTTACTGAAATTTTTCTAATGTGCTACTTGGGTAGTGGACCAGAACCAACTTGCGGGATAGCGTATCTGACCGCAAAAGGGACTACAAAGAAACTACTAAGTAAACAACATCTTGCGTACTAGAGGGACCTTTTGGGACTAAGGCAATCGAGGATGTTCATTGGTGGGCCCTCTAATGACAAAAGAAAACACGAAATCCTCAAGCGGAGAAGATCACAGCTGAGCAAGACAGTAGGACTACTCACAGAACACTGCTGTCTAAACAGACACCTCAAGATTATTGGGGTTGTACAAGATCCCACAAGTAGGAAGTTAGGAAGTGTGAGGAGGAGGAAAAAACTCCAGACCACATATTAGCAGGGGCGATTTATCCATTAGGCAAGAAAGGCAGCTGCCTAGGGCGGCAGTCTTTTAGGGGCGGCAAAAATACTAATTAATTCTAATAAAAAATGTAACATAAATAGAAACTTGATTGTAAATTGTACTTATTTAGAAGTCATATTACATTATGTAGAAAACATAAACAATTTTGAAGTGCCTCATAGTAATGCAAGAGAGTAAAGAATATAAATAAACGAAGAACAAAAAACTGTCTACTGTTTAAGTACATTAATTTGTTTAAATATAAATTATTAACTTGTGAGAATAATAATAAGATAAAACCTTCGTCAGAATGTTTATATAAACATTCTGACGAAGGCGATTACCATCGCTGAAAGCTCAATTGAATTTCCAATTATTGAAGTTTATTTAACTTGTTATATTGTACATTAATTTGTTCTCATAGTTTATATTTATTTTGCTAATAAATATTATGCTCTTATAATAAGTTCAAATTTTAATTTTAAGGGGGCGGCAAAAAAAATATGCCTAGGGTACTCACATGCCTTAACGCGGCCCTGCATATTAGTATGTATACATCCTGCCCTAGCCTCAACAAGGCAAGGCTACGATATCTCGTTTGTTTATATCCGACAACCAAAGAAATAACCCAAGTACCCATCGATCTATACTCAATTTTACCGAGGAAACAAAGCTGATAAAATATAAACAACAACGGAATCCAATAGTTTTTATCCTCATTTATATTTTGATGAAAATGACAAATTTAAATTTTGAATCTCGATTAATTTAAAAATTACTTGATTTTAAAGTTTTGATTTTTCCTATAGAAAGTACGTTAACAATTCATTCATTCTTGAATAATTTGTAATTTTCCCCTAATTTTAACTTTAATTTTAAGGGATGGGCGGAGCCAACTTTATGAAGGTAGCCAATCGAATAGTTGGTTCTTGTTTTTCGTGAATTTTGGCTAAATTTTTGAATGATCTATAAAATTTAATTTTTATATATGTAATTTACGCCCTAAACTACCATAATGTCATTCGAAAATTTTTAAAATAGTGGACCCGATTAGGGTACTATCCTCGGGGTTAGATTTTGAACTATTTTACCCTCATCCAGCTTCAAAAATCCAATTCTTAATTTAACAATGCAATCAGACCAATTAATTCAGGTACTATTTCTTCATTCTTTAAATTTATTTTCAAATCTAAAGTGTAGATATGGTACGAGAAAAATTACATTAAATTCAAATTTTGCGCACTAAAATCAGTATTTAAAAAAAACTTTAATACTTAATAAAACTTGGAAAACAATACCTAACGACAAACAGAAAATCAATTGAAAATTAATAATCGCTAATTGTTTCAAGATTTGAAACAAAAAATGCAAAAACAAGGCAATGAATAGTAAAAAAAAAATGTTTTGACATTCAAACATTTCACATCAATTCCTCATTAAAGAAAGTTCGGTCTTGCTGTTAAGTCGATGACAAGTCAAGTTAGTGTTGAATTCATATTTTGTTCAAGTATTGATATATCGAACATTTTATTTAATATCAGTTTGATAAACCTATTTACTAGTGTTATACTCCGTAGAAACCGTAAATTGGCATTATATATTTTCCATTTCGATATTAAGTGAGGTTAAGTTTAGGTGTGACTACAAAAATATATAGCTGACGGCACCTCCCGGGAGGCCATCACTTCGTGGTGGAATCGTGAGACGATGAATCATCCATTGCAATTTAAGTATGCAACTGATATACTATCAGAAAGAGCCAGGGTCTTGTATAAATGCAAGAAGCAGTCCGATTGACTTATCAAATCAAAGCTATTGACTGATCGCACAGTATCGTGAACAAATTATTTTAAAGTTTAGTGCGCCCATTATAATAGTCAATAGCTGCTACCAATAATATCACAACAGCCAAATCAAGGACAAGCCCAAGTGAGTGCAAATTGACAAGTATTAGTGAGTTTATACAAGATTAATTCTGACTTCCCAACGCTAAAATCAAGTAAATGGAAAATGGAAGAAAATTATAAAAAAAGTTTGAGAAACCCCGAACAAAACATCAAAAGTTACAAAGAGAAGAAGAGTAGTGACTACTGGTTAAATAATTCCGAATAAAAGCAAGAAGACAAACGTCCGTTCTACATACAAAGTACAAACCCAAGCAAGGACAAATTTTTCGAGTGGCAAAGAAGAATTTGAATGCGTCATCAGATACCGACAAACTTAAAGTGCGATTAACCAACATTACAAGAAAAAATTTTTATTCCAAATCACCAATTCGGTTTCAGATGGCGGCATAGCATAATCGAACAAAAACATAGAATAACTAAAGGATCAGTGGAAAACAAAAAATATTAGACAAAATTACTAGACATTAGCCAGAATTTTGACAAAGTGTGCCATTAAGGATTTGTTAGAAACCAAAAAAGAGTATTTCGTATCGTTTTTCGAATACTTAAATTCTATTTGAATGACAGACATTTTATGGTAAAACACCAAGAAGAATATACCAACTTTTACCCAATACGCCCAGGTGTTCCACAGGGCACCATTTTATAGCCAGTGTTATAGTTATTGTACACCGCCGACTTACCAACCACAATATCTACAACAACGGTTATATTTTCCGATGACACCACAATCACAGCTATACTCGCATCACATATCGATCTTGAGCTTGCTTCCAAAAACTCTTCAGGACCATTTAAATAAAATTTAGAATTGGCTTTGTGAATGGAGAATGAAAGCCAACGAGACCAAATCTATCAATGCAATGTTTACCATACGAAGAGAAACATATGTTTACCAGTAAAATTGTACTATTGTACTTTGCCTCAAGGATAACGCAAAATATTTCGGAATGTACATCAGGGCGTACTAAACAGGTATATGTTTAAAAAATTGTTTTTTTCAAAAACTGCTTTTAAGTGGTAAACTACATACAACAATCTTGTATACCAATTTCTGTTTTTGCTTCAAATTCCTGCAATTTCTTACCAATTTCTGCAGTTTATTTCAATGTAATTCGTATGGCGCAACCAAACTGCCGCGCCGATCCGCGAAATACTTTCACCATTTAATTAATATTCAGATTTCGTGTTCTATCGGAATATTTGATTTTGATTTAAAAAGTAAAATTGTAAAACATCTAAATGTAGAGTTAAAACTTTGAAATTTTGCATCCTATCGGAATTATTTGGAAAAAGAATTTTTTATTTATTTTATCAAAATTTTAAATATTTTATAGCTTTCAAACGGTGAAATTTAATTGGATACTCAAGTGTAGGTCGGTCTAGGATATCACGCCGTGGCCATTTTGCCATCGGAAATTTAATATTTAATTGTTTAATCTCAACTTAAGCATTGATAAGATATCTTTCAATAAATTTTAAATTTTGAGCTATAAATTGTTTGTTATAAAATTATGTTATATTATCAATCAAAAATTCAAGCTTCTTTTAAAGCCTTCTACCTGCTTAAAAATTTTAAAAAATTGGAAAATTTTTATATATCTTTTTAGTTGACCTTTAAAACTAGAATACAGAAATTTTAGCTGAGATAGAGGTCATTTTAATCTACAACGTAATATATTATCTAAATAAACAAAGTTGTACCAGGACAACGGTAGACAGGGCCGTCTTTAGAATCAGTAACATACGGAAAAATATTATGAAAAATATTATTAAATTTTTATCCGCGATACTGGTCTTTTATTTATTTAAGAAATAATAAATTAAATTTTTGAATGCAAAATAGCGATGATTAAATGTCCCATTCCGGTAGTAGGCACCCCATAGGAAGCGAAATTTCAAAGTTTTAACAATTTGCATGTCAATTTCAAAATTTTATTTTGCTTTTAAAAATGTTAAATATCTATTTTCATTGTAGGGTTAATATAACGGAATAAAAAATGTTTTGCTTAAATGGATTTGGTATTTAAATGAAATTACTATGTATTAGTCGACGTTTCGCATAAGCTTATTGTATGCTTCTTCAGGACTTGCTAATAATAAATATAATGTTTTGCAAGTTATGAACATAAATAATAAAATAACAGCAAATGAAATAAAATAATTTTTATAATAGAGGTAATGAAATGTCAAAAGAATGTAGTGAAATAAAAGCTTTTTTCACACAAATGAATAAATAATTCATTTTTCCGATTTATTTGAATTCTTTAGAGCTTCTAAAGATAAAATTTAGCATTGAATAGTCAAATAGTACTGGATTTTCCTCTTGAGACAAAGTACGATAGTTCAGTTTTACAGTTAATCATGGTTCTCTTCGAATGATAAATGTTACATAGATAGATTTGATCTAGTTGGCTTTCATTTTTTCATTTGCAGAGCCAATTCTCACTTTTGTTTAGATGGTTCTGAAGGCTTTCGGAAGCACGTCCAGGATCGGTATGTGATGCATGTATAGTTGAGATCGTGGTGTCATCAGGAACTATAACTGTTGTTGTTGATATTGCAGTTGGTAAGTCGGCGGCGTGCAATAAGTATAACACTGGTTCTAAAATGTTGCCCTGCGGAACACTTGGGCATATTGGGTAAATGTTGGCATATTCTACTTGATGTTGTATCATGAAATGCTTGTCAGTCAAATAGGATTTAAGTATTTGAGAAAAGATACGAAAGACTCTTTTTTAGTTTTTAACAAAACTTTAATGTTACACTTTGTCAAAATCCTAGCTAATGTCGAAGAATGCAGCCGACATCTGTAATGTTCCTTAAAAGAATATTTTTATATTTCACCATACATATTTTGACATTTTCTTCCCATAAGTTTGTTTCCATATAAGTAGCACATTTACGGTGCACAATAGTAAAATACTTCACTATTTATGATAACAACCTGCAAGAAATTGTATTTATTATTAACATCAAGGTTAGGCGAAACTTCGACTAATACACAGTAGTTTCATTGAAACAAGATTTTCAAGAAACATCACTTTACGTTGAAATTAAAAATTTTTATGAAACATAAAAGTCGAATACTGAAAAAAGCAGTTCACCATATTGATTAAAAAAGTATTACTTTTGCTCCGATGAACAAAATTTATTATATTTAAGAACATTTTCATAGTATTCATGTCAAAGATTATTGAATATAATAAATTTTGTTCTAAAACGCTGAATTTTTCATCATGATTCACATAATGTATATCGTCGTTGATACTGCAATAGGACCTATGTGAATATGCAATGCTATTTTAGATTAAGATGGCAAAGTATCCAAACTATATCAAAAAAAAGAGAAACTTATTCATCAGTTTTTCAGCTAAATCATCAGTTAAATCATTAGTATCAACATTGCTTCTGCACTGCGGTTTTTCCCTCTCCTGAAAAGTCGACGTTTTTTACATAAGTCTTATTGCAGTATCAACAACGATATGTGAACTATTTTTACAGTGTATGCTAGGTACCACTCCACTAAGAGGCTAAAAAGATTTAAACTGTCTGATCTATCGACTTATTTAAGATATAAATTTTTAATTGTAAAATTTGTCTTAATATTTTACTCTTTTAAAAAACATTTAATGTATTATTTTAAGTACATTTTTAGTGTTTATTTAATTGTTTTATTTTTGTTTAATTATTCTACTTATAATTTATCATTACCTATTATTTTTTTTTAATATCTACTGTAAATATGAATTTCTTAAAATACAAAATAAATTCCTAATTAATGTGTTTAAGTTAACGTAACCATCACAAAACTAGTACACAGTAAAAACGTTTTTCTTTGAATCCAAAAAAGTATTTTGTTTCGATAATTTTATTTTTTTATTTAGAGCTGACAAATTATTTTTCATTTAAATTTTGGTCAAACAAACATTTGTTAAAAAAAACTAAAGCAACACTGAGAAAAAAGGATTTATCGTCCCAACAGAGCTATTAGTAGTTATAGCCTCAACAAAGTTTTTCGTTGCTGTAACAAGTTTTCTGCTGTCATAACAAAGTTTTTTCTATGCAGAATAAGAAAATTTGTTAAATCAACTAATCTTTTTTACTGAATAGAAAACAACGTAGTTATGGCAGCAGAAAATTTGTTGCAGCAACAAAAAATTTGTTATAGCAGCAAAACAAAACTCTGTTGAGGCTATAGCTACTAATAGCTCTGTTGGGGCGAAAAATCCTTTTTCTCAGTGAACTAAAAAATTTAATTGCGTGTATACATAAAAAAGTAATATTTTTTTTGATTAAAACAAATTTTTGTTTGATCAAAACTATTTTATTTAAAATGAAAATGTTTACGTCTGGCAAAGTATTTATATATTATTTAAATTAAACAAAATTTATTTGATTTACAAAAATTATTCGAACAAAGTTTTTTTTTTGATTTAATGAAAAACGCTTTTGACGTTGACATTAATTTCAGACAAGAAACTACAGTCTTTTACTTTTTTCCTTTTGGCAAGATGACAAGATGAGAATTTTCAATAAATAAGATTTCTTAAGTGATCGTGACCAAGAACAAGAGGTAAATATTTCGAAAAAGTGTATGCGGGATTCGGAATTCTAACGATTTCCATGGAATACAAGAAATTTTTGAAAATTTTCAGAGTAATAATTACTATTTATTAAGAAACATTTTTAATGTCCAATTGATTCTTGTAAAAATGAATTATTGTTTGCAAACTAAATTGCAAAATTGCAAAATTGCAAACTAATTTAAAAACTTGGGGAGGGTACAACTCGTATACAAAATTTTTTGCACGAAGCAAGTGTCTATACATTTTGATACAAAATTGTGATCTAATTATTTTTATGCTAATGATAAGGTAAAACACGAATAAGGAACATAATAATAATAATTCATTTCGATTCGAAACGATTTGAGCAAAATATTTGCGAATAGTTTCATTGAAAAACACAAAATTATAATGTATTTCTTTTTATGCTAATGATAAGTAGAGCCCGGATAAAAAAAGCATAAAAATTAAAAAAGTGCTTAAAAAAGCATCAATTATTATTAAAAAAAGCATCAATTTAATTTAAAAAAGATCACAAATTTTATTAATAAAAGAATTATCAAAAGCAATAATTTGATTTCTAAAACAATTGATTATTAAAAATTGTTCCAATGTTCTGGAGTTAAATTCACTCTTCTATTGCTTAAAAGATTTTTGTAAGCTGAAATGCTCTTTTCAACGAAAAATATAATTTTTAGATATAGTTTTGGCTATATCGTCGTCCAATATTTTTAAACCGTTGTTTTTTTCTAAAACCTCATTCAATTTCTTTTAAAGGTAATCCCGTAACTTGTTCTGTGACGCTAGAATTAAAAAAAAAGAACAAATAGAATTTTTAAATAAAGCAAGAGATGAAGTTTAAAAAAGCACAGAGAACATAAAACTTCAAAAATGAAATACAGAAAGCATAGAATTTCAAGAAAAAAAGCATAAAAATCACAAAAAGCCAAAGAAAGCATATAAAACATGGGGCTAAATAGACCATAGTTTGATAAATCGTTCAGATTATTTAAAATTTTTAAACTACTTCGAATTTTCAGGAAAAAAAGAATATGCAAATTAGGAATTACAAACGCTCATCGAGTTTAACAAATCTGAAGTATTCCTCCATAAACTGTTTGAATTAGGCCGTAGAATGGATAAGGCAGTCGAAGTCCACGTCCATATCACGTAAGGCATGATATAGTGATACACAGAACGCGACCTAAGTTAATAATCATGCTGAGGAGATAAACGGACTTGTTGCTATTCCAAATTTAAAAACTTTGATGTGGACACCACAAACCACATAACTTCCTTTCTTCCTTGTTCAACTGTTAATAATTTTCTTAATAACCAAAATGTAGAATAGTTATTTTGAACTCAAAATCTTAAAACTGAAAGTTTGTGTCCACACCCGACGTGTTGCAATGCGTCCTTGATAATTTTAACTAATATAAATTTTAAATATTATCTTTTACCGTTTTTTACTTGTTTTCAATTATAATATTTTCCTTCAATTCAAATTTGTGTTCACCTTTTTCTATCAAAATTAATCTTGTTAATTTATTCATGCGCGTCATGAATCGTCTACACGCATGGATTTGCGAGTTATTTTTGTAAACTAATCTTTTTATAAACTGAGGTTGTATTTAATAATCATAGAAACAAATTTTCTACTTTCTACCACTTACCGTTTTTTATTAATGCGAAAAATATTAAAAAATCCCTATAGTAAAGTGCCCTGAAGTAAAGTACGTACGTATGCACAGACGTCACAATAAAACTAGTTGGAATTAGAAATAGATTCAGGGAAGGTCAAAAGGATATTTCCGTTAAAATCTGAAAACCGAAAAAATCGGGATTACAATACTTCTTGTTGACAAGAAAGTAGAAAGTAAAAATTCTACAACGACGGACGACTTTTCAGGGATTCTCAAGATTTCTAAGAAAATTCAAAACGCTGCATTTCTGAGGAATTTAATTGAAATCGAATGAATTTT
Source organism: Cantharis rufa (assembly GCA_947369205.1). Classification (NCBI taxonomy): domain Eukaryota; kingdom Metazoa; phylum Arthropoda; class Insecta; order Coleoptera; family Cantharidae; genus Cantharis; species Cantharis rufa. Next base: position 12,136,204 of record OX376309.1, on the reverse strand, counting down.
ACTGATTTTCAAACAATTCCAGAAATTTTCAAAACAATTCTAGAGATTTCCAAAAAATTACAGCAATTGCCAACAAACGGTGTAGTCGATATTATATCGTTATCAGTCGATAGATAGTCAAAAAGTACAATTTTAAATAAAATTTTTATCTCTTTCTTTACGTTTTTCTAGTCGATCGAAAATTATGAAAGAAGTTGTGAAGTGAAGAATTAATAAAATAATCTGTTTTTGTAAAATTTTTCAGCAATAATTAGGGTAATAAATTAGAGATTATTTTGTATGGATGAGCCATGGTAAAAAGAAAATAAAAACCAAAACTAAATTTTTTTTTCTTTAATTTATTTTATCTGTTATGTAATGTAAAATAAATTCAAAAATATTTTTGTCGTCATCTTAGGTAATGATAACAATACTATTTATGTAAGATATTATGCTATATTAATATTTTTTCTTGCTGAAAGTTTTCAAAAAAACACTCGGTATGATTAAAATACGTATATTATTTATTTTACCTAATATGATAATCAAAATGTGTTTTGAATTTATTTTACATTATGCATAGTATTACAAAGAAATACAAATATAATAAATAACAAAAAGAAAATAAAAATAAAAATAAAAAAAAACAAATACAAAAGACAGAAACAAAAAAAAGAAAGAAATCAAAATTTTGGTTTTTATTTATTTCTACCATGGTGTACCTTCTTTAAAATTCTCAAAATATTTTGAGACAGTAACTATAACAAAATATAACTGCGAGAAAATTAAAGTGGAAATTTCATAAGAGAATATTAATATAAAATCGTACTTAAAAATCTTTTAGGGTTTTAATGATAGCTAGCAAATTATGAACAAATTCACAAAACCGGATTTTATTAGTGCATTACGATTTTCAGGGATTTCCAAATAGTATTGGAATTGGATGAGCAGCTTTCATGGAAAATGTGATCACTAGAGCTCGGATTTTATGATTTTGCATGTTCGTTAATATTGATACGCCAACAGATTAGTTTTGAAATCTGAACGAATTAGGTAAAATCAAATCCCAAAATTCGCTTGTCAAAATGCATAGTTTGCATATTTTCAACGTTTAATGCATATTTAATCAAATAATGCAAATTATTTATTTGTGAATATTTGGGCCACTTTTGGTGTTTTATGAAGAATTTTAATGGAAAATGTAAAATATTATTATTAAGTTTTCCAATTTAAGCAATTATTTTGTTGAAGAAAATGTTTGTTTGATAAAATAGGTAATCGATGGTGTTAAATTAAAAATCTCATGTTACTTTATTTATCTCGAACGATACATTTCTTGAAACATAGCTGTGCGTCACTGTTTATATCTTTCTTTTTGAAATAATATACACCTTTGCAAAAATAACTTGCAAGTTTATTCTTTTTGGCAGTATTTGGCTAGCTTTTGCTTTAGTTAGAATTGAAGTAAATTTTTGTCACGTTTTATTTACGTTTTTAAATAAAACGTCTAGGTATCTATTATACTTATCCATTAAACAGTAAGTACTTATTTAAAAGATTTTTGCGTAGTTTATCTTTTCTTATCAATTTTAATGCATATTTAGAGAAATTTGGTTCATATAAATGCACATATTTTCAAGTACTTTGATGAATATAAATCCGAGCTCTAGTGATTACGGTCTACGATGTTTTGACGCCAAGTCATTTGGGTCGTTTATTTTAAAGTAATTAAATACATGTCCGGAAGTAGATGGCAGTTTTTTGGTAGTTGAAATTCTCATAGAAACAAAATAAAATATAAGCGAAGAATATGGAAGTGCTTCCTAAAAACCAGAGGCGTAGCGTGCCTTAGACATGCTTTCTATCAAAATTTGTTGGGGGGCCCAAATGAAGGGTAAAGATTTTTCACAAAAGGAATGAAAAAGCTCTCATTTAATTAAAATAATTTTATATTGATTATAAGTTATTATTACTTACAATTAATACTCCTAGGAAGTAAGCTAGCCAAACAATTCAAATCAAATAGACAAATAGATTTATTAAATCATTCATAGCTGAAGATGATTTCAGTTTTTCTAAATTTTTTGCCTCTATATCCATTACTTTAAAACATATAAGTCTTTAGATATTTTTTATCAGTTTTAATTTCAAAAAACTTCTTTAGCTGGATCCAGACACTGCGAGGCTGCCGCGCGCGGCTGCTGCGCGAGGCAGCTTGCCTCGCACAGTGTGGACCACTTGTGTCTCAGCTAGCGCGAGCCAGAATTTTCAAGGCTGCTTCAAATGTATCCCCTGCGATTGCGTAGTTGCCTCTGTAGAATGCATCTCCAGTTAGTTGACATCTTATCATGGCATCTGAGTATATAAATACCGTGTAAACGGAGCATGGAAGTTATAAATCCAATCTTTTAAAGAAATAATTAAAAATTTTTTCTAAGAAAGAATAAATAAGTTCACGGATAAACCTTTCTTATTTATTTCAAAAATATTACCAGTTACAATTATTCTTTAAGTAGCGTGAAAACGTTAGTAAAAGATATATTGGTGTTATTGTTGTGAATATCATAGCACTTACCTGAGGTTTATTATTTCTGATTTATAAGTTCGAAAAATAATTACTAAACGAAGTCGATAAACTAATAATAATTACCTACCTACAACTTGCATAATGTTTTTTTTACATCTATGAAAATTTTATCATAACATTCATTCTTTCTGTAATTAAATAATTGTAGTACTAATCAATTTTATAATGATTACCTAAAAGTAACTAATTATGTATTTATTTTATTATCAATTTAGTTAGTTTGCGATGTTCTTTTACAATTTTGCATTTTTATTTGCCGATTACCTACTAATTAATCAATAAAAAAAAGAAAACAATTGTTTGCTGGAAAATAACAACATATTCCTATTTTTAAACTAATATGTATAAACATGACGTGTATAGACAATGACAAGTTAGGCTAAAATTTTAAAAGTTTTAAAATTTGAAATGCACATGGTCATAAATTATGTAATAAATAACACCTAAAATTGAACACTTAATGGCAATATATCTTCAATTAAATACCCAAGTATGACAGTAATGTTAACTTTATCCTGTTTGGAAACTTTGTTTATTTACTCGACCACTTTTGTACGTAGTCTTTTCTTTGAGTCGACCGACAAAATTTGGCTCGCAGCGAGGCAGCTCCGTTTTGTATCTCCGTTACTGTAAACATGGTCTAGACCATTCCGATGTGGCTAGCGAGGCAGCTTTGCCTCGCTCGACACATGTCTACTTAATGAAATTCCTATAAGAAAATCACCGTCCACACAGCGCGAAGCGTGCCGCGCGCGGCAGCCTCGCAGTGTCTGGATCCACCTTTTCAGCTGTTGCAATTGTAACCGGAGGAATCAAGAATTAGGTAATAATTATTACCTCCGGAAAACTGGATGCAAGGCTATTGAATTTTATATTCATTCCTTAATGGAATGAATAATTTTTTGAATTTCAGATTTGAAAAAAGAGATTTCCTTTTAGACTTTCGTAATTTTTGAAGTGAAAACTTCTTCAGGTACGTTTGGCACTTTTTTATGATATGATTTTTTTCTCGGGAAGTTCGGCGTCGGAGTTTAAGTGAGATTGTGGTTAACATTTTATGATTTTTTGCTTGGAAAAGTTGGGGGGCCCCGTATGATTGATATGGCTGATACGGCGGTAGCTACGCCCCGGATAAAAACCAAACCAGACTACAGTAACTATTAATTATTGTAATTAGATAAGACAGCTCAACAAAAAAATATTAATTTGTTTGCCTGATTTTTTCCTTCAACATGCATAAAACCATGACTATAATAATTATATTGGCTCTAGATTTTATGTTATTGTAATACATAATAATATTTAATCTTCCAATTTGGCATTCACTTCGCATAGCTAAATATTTTGCAGCTGTCTATGCAGTGTTGTAACTAGCCAGGTGCTACCGCATAGTGCCCTGACCTAAAGGGGGCATTTAGAGTGCCTTCGAAATAAGTTGAAAATTAAAATGCTAGGTTCTAAGTTGTTATTCTATAACTGCGACAAAACTATATTCGGTAATTTTTTCATTTTTTGACGGTAGAACGAAAATATGTTTTGTTAGCGCTATAGAGCAGATATGACTAACTTTTGTGTACATGAGATCTACTTTTTATCTTAAAAATGTGTCGCAGTCGACTTGGTTTTTTAAAGAAATGTTAATTTACGGAGAAATCGTTCACAAGATGCTCGCTGAAAAGTTTTAAAAGTTTTAGAGCAAATACACATATAGGAGCGCTACAACCCAGGGTGGGTTTTGGCTAACCACTTCAATATGAAGGGTTTTCATGGCAGATTACTTCGGTGGTTTGCCATTGCCCGGCCAGAATAAAGTTTTTATTTTACTCGGGCTCGAACCAGGGTTCTCTGCTTAGCACTCGACGTACTTAAGGATCAGACCGTAACCGTCCTCGACAAAGACATGATTCCCAAAAAATCTTAAAAAATAAAATCTTATAAAAAAAATGTTTCAGTTGTTTTTTTAATATCAAGGGTAGATACAACTGAAGTTCATGGTGGAGGGGGGGGATTAAATATTTTAAGATGAATGAAAAGGTAGAAGAATGTTGTCAGGGTTGACCCGTAGTCTGGGTCGACCCACTGCAAATTTTCAGTGTAGATCACTGGTGTCACCTATGTGCGAGTGTGGCAAAACTTTACTCAATGACATCGAACTTTTTGGGACATTACTGATTTCGGAGTGTGAAATTGAAACGTGTTGTGCACTCAGTGGCTTACAAAGACAAAAAAAGTTTTCCAGCAGAGTTAAACAGGATATCAAAACTTAGAGCGAAAATATGAATTTGTTAGGGTAAGTAGTTGTCGTTAAGGTTGGACCATTTGTGTAGTCATGGTTAGCGCACCATGATTGTGTGCGTTAATGCACGTGCTCAATCGAAAAAAAAAAATAAGAACAGTGGTCACTCTCAGTACCGAAATAAGCCGATAACGGCCAACGTCGTGCCGAATTTTTTTTTCAATCCGGGCAATAGCAACGTCGCGTCAGCTTTTATACTAGATCATGATGGAGCTGTTATGGAAGTCGAAGTCAACGACAAGGAATTACAGCGCCGGGTAATTTTTTCAAATGTTGACGAAGTCCATTGAGCCTTTGATATCCATGTCTCGTGGGTCAAGTCTATCTTCGATTGGACCTCTGCAGGCTGCCACATCAGCAAAAAAATCGAATAGAGGACCGGTGCCTCATGACCGGCACAATATCTTCACATTGCGCAAGAAGCAATTTGAAGACGCCCAAAAAACGTTCAGCACCAACCCTAACGAAGTCCACCACTCAAACACCAGCTATACGAGGTCGCCCGCCCAAAAACGTGCAGAAAAGGTCCTCTTCAGATGAGGATGAGGACGTGTGCATCATGTGTTTGAAAGCGATTCCTCGTTACTTGAACCGCAATAACTCCATTGGATGCATCGAATGTAAAAGAAAAGTGTATTTCAAATGTGCCAAGATGGCGTGAAGTTATTTTATTTGCTAAAACTACAATTCTGAATAATGGTTATGTAAATCAGTTTCCTACGACATTATTTTATAAAGTTTTGCTGAGTTGAATAAAAAAAAACGATTTTGGCTTTTTATTTTATTCAGTAAAATTTTTTTGGTCTTTTTCGAACATTTTTTGAATTTTGTCGATTCTAAACATGGGCCAACCCTGACAGCATATTGTTTCTTTTTAATGCACATATGTATAAGTTTTCTATTTTTTACCCAATTAATTTTCAATGCCTCAAAAAAGTGTTTTATTCCTAGACCTTTCTGACCATGTGATTTGATTAACAAAATTCTTTCTTACATGGAAGTTATGGGTAAAAGTCAAAAGGGTCGTCAACCCTGACGACATTCCCCTACATTTTTCAAATGTTCGGTAGTGTGTGGTTTCGTTTTGACAAGCTTATGAAATATTATTAATTTATTGTTTATTATTTAATATTTATTTTTTATTATTTTATATTTTTTTGTTATTTAAGTATAAAAGATTTCACGTGTACTTATTGTTATTTATTTCCAACCGGTCTCGATTTATAGCATCATCAGGTTTATAAGTTAAAAAAATATATCGTGACTCATAATGAAATCCGGAAGCTCCCATGTTAACCCGGTTTTGAAGCCGTGGTTTGGCATATAAAAATCTATTTTACAGCAAAAATTATTAGACGTTTTTTGTTATAAATCGCATTGTCTATACATTTTTTTATTTTGTGGTGCCGTTTCTGACTGACAGCGGCTTAAGCAACCAAATAGAAAAATGAATAAGCATTTTTTTTTTGTAAATATTATTCTCTACATTTTTGTTCACATACATTTTTCTATTTAGTTGCACCGTTTCCGAGATATGTAGATATGTAGATGTAGGTCTAAAAAGTTTTGCTGTAAAATAGATTTTTATATGCCAAAGAACGGCTTCAAAACCGGCAATTTGCATTGTTAACATAGGATCGTCCGGATTTCATTATGAGTCACCGTATGTACAATAATTACTAAGTTTTTGTAAATTTTTGTTGTTTGTAAAATATATAATTATAAAAGGCATATAAAATATTTAATACATTAGAAATGTACTTCAAAAGAATTTAAAAAAATTGTACATATACTACATTTTAAGGTATAAATCTGATGAAGCTATAAAGCAGAATTGGTTGCACATAAAGCAAAATAAATACTAACAAGAAGAAGTACAGAAATTGTATAGGAAACTATAGCAGCTCTAATCTTATTTAATCTGCAGAATTATCCATGAGGGACGATAGGGGATTTGTAGTGAAGGTTTTTTAGGCCATTATTTTTGTTTTGAAATATGAAATTTATTCATGTAAGAATTTATATTACTTGTTGTCATCGTGAGGTTGGAAATAGAAATCAATAAATAAAATTAACGTGGCATCGCTTAAAAATTTGTGCATCTAGATCATATCACTCAGAGTATTTCTATTGGTAACAATTCTCATGCCAAAATCGTTGCATAGAAATTGTATAAAGTTACACATTGATAAGATTCCTTAACAAAATGATATGGTAAATTATAGCAAATGATAAAGACAACTTTAAAATGATGTACAAGTTCATGTTGACTTACAAGGTGTTTTTGTTCCATAGCATAGGATATTTTATAATCTTTTTCGTGTAGATCTGCCCATGGTTACCCAATGTATACTTTAACGTTATATGGCTATCCAAAAAAGTGGGCTCTAATGCAAAACATGGTAATAAATAGTAGGTATTTCTTAGCTGTACAAGTTCAAGCTGGAAAAATTAACATGATTAAGCTAGAATAGCATTAAACCTAGGTTTATAGGTTTGTTTGGTAAATATCTCACCTAAAATATTTTGGCTACGTAACTGATCAACTTAAAGTGGAAAAACAAATACTTCATTTACCTGGAGTTAACTTATTAATTTGGAAACCTTCGGCTGGCAGCTCAACTTAACATTTTTGTTTGACCATTAGAAGCGGTTAAACGTATATTTTTAAATTTTATTGGGATTTCACCATGTCTCCGTTTTGTCGCTGCCTGTTTAATATTACAGCATGATTAAATTTACCAAAGGATATACTAAATGCTCCACTATGCATTTTTTTAAAATTGGTGTATTTATCCACTTGCACACTGATCGAGTTAGCCATTGTACCTACTGCTTTTAAACAATAAAACATTTTTGAGGCAGAAAATTTAATGCTGAAGTTTGAAGTTAACTGATAAATTGACTTCATCCGTTCCATAACATAATACACTTGATGTTCCTGGTCACTGTTCCCGTATCGTAAAACGTTTTTTGATTTTATATCATTTTATGTACATTAGTTTTAAAGTGAAAATTAGTGAATAACCTTAAACGAAATAATATAAGGGTTTTCGTTTCTATAATTGAAGTTTGTATTGATTTCCACTTCTGGTTTAGATTCATGCGTAGAAGGTATCTTCAATGGCGGGAATGCTAGGCATGTGCCTTCTGACGAAGTGTCAATTAAACATTATTAAATATAAAGTGTTTTTGTATATCGAAAATAAAAATAATAAATTTCATACGATTTATTCAACTTTAAGGTACATTGTAAGTACTTAATGAAAGTAAATTAAAATAGATTTTTTGCAAGATGAATGATTTTTTACTACCTCACCTTAGAAATGCATGAATTAGGTTTTTAAAAATCAAGCAATAGAAATTGTATAAATTGTACCTATTCTGTATGTGCGCAATAAACGCTATTAGCGCATACTAGTTTTTACGACGGGAAAGTAAGGAATGATTGAAGTTCTTAAATATGAAGTATTTTTAATTAGAGGGGTGAAAATTGTTTAGAAAAATCAATCAATGATTGAAAATGGATTCGGATGGACTGCTCTCACAGTCATGTAGAATTTGTTCAACCGAACTTGAGCATGGAATTTTGGTTTTTAGTGAAGAAGGAAAAAGTTTATTTTTACAAGCAAAAATTCGGAAATATTTGTACATAACGGTATGACGTTAAGCCATATTGCATGTAGCCATGTAAATGTAGTAATGACATGTACGCTGCTTACAGTTTTTTAGTTATATGTGCTTTTATTTAATTAGGTATCCCTAGAAGATAAACTTCCAAAAATGATCTGCGATAGCTGTTGCAAAAAATTGGAAGGCATCCATAAATTTGCCACAATGGCAGTAAAAATACAAGACAAATTCAATAAACTTGTGACTGATTCGATTAATAATATTAATAATAATGAACCTAAACATAGCGAAAATAAAGGTTTATTGCATACATATCTAACAAAGGTATAAACTAACATTTTAAATTTTAATTCATTATTTCTTAGATTATATTAGTTAAAATTAACAGGGAATAAAAGAAAAAGAAGAAATTACAGAAATGGAGGTGAAAGTTGATCCAATGTTAATTCTCGAATGTGCATTTGACGACGAGGATATATCAGATGATGCCGTGTCCGATACCGAAAATGAAAACATAACTTCCAATGAAAAATTGGCGGACATTGAAAATAATTATGAAGAAGCTACGGAAAATGTTCATAAACCTTTTAGTTATAGAATTTCAGAATTTGCTTTACAAAATCATATGTGGAACCATCTACCTCAAAATAAGCACGTGCTTCTGTTTAATTTTAATAATTCCAATAATTGTAAATGGGAAGAAGGCTCCGAGGATAAGCAGTGTGAAAACCGAAGTTCTTCCAGTACGGCTAGCGAAGCTGAAACTTCTGAAAATTTGACGACTGAAAACAGTGAAGGTAATTTAAGATTTACGTGTCCTATTTGTGGAAAAATTATATCTACTAAAGGAAATTTAAAAGTTCATTTAGAAACTCATCGTCCCAAAGGAAAATATGGATGTGATATTTGTGGAAGAATGTAAGTTATTCGTGCCAATAATTCCTTTACACAAATTACCATTTCAGATTTAAAACTCAATGCAATCTCTACCGACATAAAGAATATCATGAGGGTGTGCAGTTTCCTTGTGCAGTATGCGGTCGTGTTTACCCTACAAATAGTACTTTAAGGGCTCATTCCATTACACATAGTGACTTACGACCCCATAAATGTCCGCTTTGTGTTAAAACATTCAAAAGGAACCAGGATTTGAAGGTATCTAATTACATTAATTATTATTTATTACTCCAAATTGACTATTATTCAATAAACTTTAGTTTAAATTAGTCGTAGCTTTAAGTTAGTTTTTGTGTGTTATGCATTTGCCTGAATCTCATAACCTAAAATTATGAAAAACCTGATCTAACCTAAGATCCAATTTTACTGTGCTGTCACAATCATGTTAACGTAACGTAGCCGACTTAACCTTGAACAAATGCTCCAATCTAAAGCCATCTTTTCGACAACCTACCAATCAAATGCGAGCTTTCGTTAACATTACGTTAACATTAACACTATTCTGACAGGGCAGTTATCCACAAAGATTAAATTTTAAATTTTTGAGGAACCAGGAACAAGGGGGGGAAGCCTCCCCCCTTCCAATATTTTAGTGAGTTGGCAAAATCACTAAAAAGTTGGTCGAATTGGCAAAAGCCACAAAACCAACAATAGGTTCGAAAAAATTTACCAACTCAAAACTTTTATAAAAATAATAATTGAGTAAATACGCTGAAAAACGATGTTAGGAAAATAAATATACACGGTGTCTCTAAACCTAATCACCAACGGTTTATACCGTATAAATAAATAAATAATATGCCGGTAAATACGCCGATAAATAAAGTTAGGAAAATTAATATTTACACGGTACTTCCAACACGGATGCATATTTTCTTCTAGATTACGAGTTTATTTAGTAAACAAATAAAAAATAATTAAAAATAAAACAAATATACAAAACATGGGCCCCTAAAAAACAAAATATTAATTTTGAATTGTGTATATTTAAAAATCTCTTTTTCGGTTTTTACTAGTAGCAAACTGTTTAACAAGTTCTTGAAAGTTCATAACACCGCTGCCTTTTGCTCAATTGACAAAACAGAGAGCAGGGCTGTAGCTAACAACTATTTAGGCATGTGCCAGATAGAAATTTGGCGCCTCTATGATGAATGGGCTTACTGAGTAAACTGAAATTATTGGGTACAGGTACCTATATACTCAACTAAAACATTTTTATTTTCATATTCACATTCCTAACTGAGAAAAATGATTTGTTGCTCTAACAGAGCTATTAGTAGCTATAGCCTCAACTGAGTTTTTTCCTGTTATAACAAATTTTTGTTGCTGCAACATATTTTCTAAAAAATATATAAAAACTTTGTTATTGCAGCAGAAAAATTGTTACAGCAACAAAACACTCTGTTGAGGCTATAGCTACTAAAGGTTTTGTTAGGGCGAAAAATCCTTTTTCACGGTGTACAAATTACAATTAAAAGATAATAATTCTTAAATTATTATCAGTTAATATTGTTAAATCCAATTTTTGATTTATCAGCAAAAGTGAGCATAGAAAGCAAAATACAGCTATTTTGGTGGCACTATATCAACCATTCCCTCTTGGTCTTTTGGGATCTGTCAGAGAACCGCCACCACGAATTGAGCCTCGACACCTACACTATAGGAAAGAGGACAATTTTCTGTGTATAATAAAAAAAGAAAAAATGCGGATTATCCATTAGTTTTCGAGAAAACGGCTTTTGAAAATCAAAATTTTACATGCATTTTAGATAGGGAAATTCATTAACACAAAAGTTCTATTGACGGTGCGTGCGTTCTGATATAGTTTTAGTGTTGGCAGGCAGACGCGATTGTGACATAGCCGGGTGTACATCGGGTGTATTACGCAACATTATGCAATAATTTAAAAAATAAACGCAGAACTCGTTTTTAGGTTAGAATCTCGAGTGCCTTGGTTGCGTTCGTCAAAACCGACGCTCCGCTACCCTCCGCTCCGGTCCCCTCCGCTCCGGGCGCTACGCGCCGTTTTGACAAACGCTGACTCGCTAAAAACATCCCTCTAGGTAGCACAACCTCGCCAAAGGTGCAACTCGAAAGGGGTGAAACTCGTAAGGGGTGAAACTCGTTAGCAACGCTCGATGTGTACCAGACCGGGTCACAATCGCGTCTGACTGCCAACACTAAGACTATATCAGAACTCACGCACCGTCAATAGAACTCGGGAGCGAATCAATTCCCTATGTAAAATGCATGTAAAATTTTGATTTTCAAATGCCGTTTTCTCGAAAACTACTGGATAATCCGCATAGAAGTGCGGTCTCAAAATGCTCAGAAAATTGTCCTCTTTCTAATAGAAAAAAAATCAAAGCCCAACGAGTGGTGGCGGTTCTCTGACAGCAGTAACCGGTCTTTTCCCCATTGCTCAAAACTCTGTAGTAGTACCATTCAAGACTAAAATGTCGTCCATCTGAGTTGCTGTGTAAAGCAAAAAATTATTTTGTTCTGGGCCGTTTTGAATAATTATTATTCTCGCATTCATTGCATTTTGTTTATTGCCGATGAATAAAGGCTATATTATTGTCATGTTTTTTTATGACTGAAATATTTTATAATAGACTTCTTTAAAACAAATACAATCTTCTATAATTTTAAATTAACTTTCAATAATATTTTTAAATATCCATTGGGAACGATAAATGCAATTGACCAATATACCATTTGCCTTCCTATCAACTTTAACTTCATATGTCGGCTTTAATTTAAATTTTATTATTATAAAATCTTAGAATCCATCAATTACAATTTTCCAAATTCATCTCAACTTCAATCTTACTCTATTCATTAATCCAATAATCTTGATTATCCATATAGATAAAAAATTATCCAAATTTCTCACCAACAATTTCCAAATCAAACAACCAAAATTTACTTACTTAGTAATCAATTTAATTTCAAATCAAACTTAAAAAAAAATAACATTTTCTAAAAAACTCAGGAGGCAAAATTTTATTTTCCACCTCCGGTGGCCATCTTGGCGAAAAAGCCTCTTTTTTACCTCTCATTGCTGCCACCATAATTTTATTGCCGCGAAAACAATCACATTTAAAGTTTTACAAAATTAATGTTTACAAATTTAAATTAACAAATTTTAAACAGGACAATATAGATGGGTCACTGTAATCAATTGGATTAGCAGTTTCCAATTTATCAGTTGTATTGATGACAAGGGCATCATTCTGTGATAAATCTAAGGAATTTGATTCGGTTTTGTGCGAAACTCTCATCTGAACCAGTTAATTCAGTGGTAAATCGTTTTCGTTGCCTTCAACTTCAACTTTATCTTCATTCACTGAATATGATACTTCTTCCGTTGACGACGAGGCGGTTTCTAAGTTGAAAAATGTGGCCTGTTTTTGGTAAGACTTTCAATGTGCACGTGCAATATGGGAAATGTGATGGCCACTGCTTTCTGGAACGCGGAGGGGATTCTCTTAATTCAGTATTATACAGGGTGACCCAGACCACCCGTATCAGTACTTTTTTTCAAAAACGGTAAGTCGTAGAGAGTTGGGCTAAAAAAAATTATTACAAAAGCCCTAATGACGAATCTAATGGTGATATTATTATTTCCGGGAAAAGTCGGCATCCAGAGTAGTTTGCTCCAGAAAGTCCAGAAATCCAGAATTTTAAATGGCACCATATGTCGAAAGTAATATCGTTGGAAAGCTCTTTAAAAAATAAGCAAGTTTTGTATAAAAAATTTTTTTATTACTCCCACCCCTTTTAAGTTATATTCGACTTAAGTTATTAAATTTCAATTTCTTATAACGAACTTAATTTTAAAAGTCAGCACTTAAAATCCAGCTACCGCGTTAGAGCAATGTCACAAGTGTCCAAAATGTCTTCCATTTACTTCTAAACACTGTTGAGCTCTTCTGGTCATACTATCAGTGGCTCTAAGTACTTCTTCAGTGTTTAATGATCGACAGGCATTGCAAATTCTGAGCTTCATATCATCTCTCGTTGTCGATTTTTCTGTATAAACAATATCTTTGATCCGACCCCAAAGAAAAAAATATTTCAAGTGCTGACTTTTAAAGTTAAGTTCGTTATAAGAAATTGAAATTTAATAACTTAAGTCGAATATAACTTAAAAGGGGTGGGAGTAATAAAAAAATTTTTCCTACAAAACTTGCTTATTTTTTAAAGAGCTTTCCAACGATACCACTTTCGCCATATGGTGCCATTTAAAATTCTGGATTTCTGGACTTTCTGGAGCAAACTACTCTGGATGCCGACTTTTCCCGGAAATAATAATATCACCATTAGATTCGTCATTAGGGCTTTTGTAATAAATTTTTTTTGCTCAACTCTCTACGACTTACCGTTTTTGAAAAAAAGTACTGATACGGGTGGTCTGGGTCACCCTGTATATGATAGAAATGTATACAAAGACAATTAAAAACTTCAAAGTGGCTATACACGAAAAAACCCCACAATTATTATAGTCTGAAAACGCTACTTTTGCAGTTTTGCAGCATTTGCAGCACAAAAATTTGCAGGGTTCATAAAGCACGAATTGTTGAAACAATAGTCTAATTACCACATCCACCTTGCAGTCCCAACCTCGCTCTGTGTGGCTATTATCTCTATTCAAAACTAAAATAACACTTGAGAAAATGTCGCTTTATATTGAACGATGATTTGAAAAATGCTGTGGAGCCGATACCAAAAAAATATTTTTGAAGGCATAGCATTACTAAAAAAACGTTGGAATAATAGTGTATTTGCTTATCTTCTAACTTCTTGTTTTTATAGTTAGGTAGAAAACATAAAAACTCCCCTCGTACTTCATTTCAAGCTCATTTTCTAAAAATGCTTACTAGCTCAGTAGCTGTAAGAGTAAAGTATCGTGGAAAAAAATAAGAACCAATTATTTGATTTTCTAGTATTCCACACCAACAATTCACACTGACGCGACGTGTCCCTTATGGTCAGATTCAAGTTTTGCCTCGGATTTTCTACTGCTTATAGATGTTTACCCAAAGTTGTAGTCCGTTAAATTTGCTATCCGAATTGGGTTGCTAGTTTTGTTGTAAACCGTTGCAAATCTAAACTTCTAAAAGTTATAAGTTAATAGTTAAATTCTAAACTTCACTCGAAGATAAACAAATGTTTATTAAAAAATCTGTGTTTATTGTTTTGCTTATATCCGAGAAAAATCGTAAGCATTATTTGATTTTGCACTTCTGCATGTCAAATCATTTGTATTATAAAAAATGCTTTTATGAAAAGAATTTTATTTTTTCATTGAAAAAATGATAAAAATATTATAGCTTAAGGAACTTCGTTCCAACCGAGTGTCCGATAAAATTTTTTATTTCAACTTTTTGATTACGTACAACGCAATTTTAAACTGTATGTATTTAACCATTGTTTGTATAAACAATGATTTAACTATCAGTAGCAGGATTTAGTGATTCTCTAAAATGACTAGTAAAAACTTACTTTAACTTACATTTCCGGTGAATGTGTAAAATTACCAGTGACAATATAAAATCACTGTTTTTGTACTTTCGCTATAACATAATAAATATAAGTCTGTGGTTTCTGATTTTTTTCTAGATAAATAAATCTCTCTATCAAAGTAAGATAATTACCACTTTAAATGTAAAAGTTCTCTAATAAAAATTGTTTTAAAATTACGATTCTATTAATGCATTGGGTTTGTTTTCAGTTTCATATTAATCAACACACTGGAGCCAGACCATATCAATGTCCTTACTGTCCAAAGGCTTTCGCCAGTTCTGGAAATTGTTTTTCTCACAGAAAACGCATGCACCCACTTGAAGTTGAACGTGATAGAGAAAAAGCTGCAAAAATTATGCGATAATGTAAATTTTGAATTTAATTATAACAAAATTTAAGTGATTTATGTTTTTTAAAATATATTTTATTATAGCTACCTGAAAATGTTTTGAAATAATTAATAACCTGTAATTATTACAGGTTAGGATATAATCTTGTAAAAATTTAAAAATGTCATTAGGAAAACTGTGATCAATTTTGTATACGAGTTTTCAATTTAAAAAAGCATAAAATTTATGATTTAAGAAAATTAGCTATTAAATTATTACAGGCCAACATTGAACAACTGATTTAAACTATAGATATAGCACACCTAGATTAGCAATGGTAAGCGATTTTCATAACACCATAACGTAATCTTGTTATTACGAATGTAAGTGAGCTATATCAATAAGTTTACCACTAAGAATTTCCTAGGATATCCTGAATTATTTGGTGCACATCCTGTGAAATAATGCAAGTTGCATGATTTCTATTCTAATTTTTCCTTTAAAAACTATGTACATGTACAATAAAATCCACCATAAAGTTAAGTAATTTTTGTATCAAATATTTTGAAGAATACCAAAAATAAATAAAAAGTAAATAGCAATTATTTAAATTAAAAAATGTTTAATTTCATAGTTTAAATTCTACCATCAAAATTTTGTGTAATAAAAAAAATGAATGAAAATCTTTAAAGTTTTTAATTTTAAACACAAACGTATGATTACACTGAAAGACTTGATAATATGTTAAATGGAATCGAATAGTCTGATTATTGTTTTATACATTTTAAATCAATATTTTATAATAGTGTATTTTTGTTTAGAATGTTAAAGATAAGTTTGTTATTTATTTTTAAGTTAAATATAAAATCAGTATTATTAGAATAAAATTAGGTTCGATCAAGATATAATAAATAATTAATGTGTAGTAAGTATCTGTAATAACTGTTACTACAAAAAATGAATTATTATTGTATATTAATACATTAATAATAGCTCTTTCGTTATTTTATTGCCAATTACCTAGTACATATTATATGGGCCTGTTTAGTATGGTGCCATCAGACCCAAACCTCAATATTAAAAGTTTCCCTTCAACTCAAAATTATTCTATACAGTCCACATATTGTTTGGTAGAAAGAAAGGGGGGGGGGGTAAATTAGTAGTTTTTATCAGATTTTCTTAAATATTTTGAAAACTATGCGGTTTGTGCTATGCGAAGAGTGCCATATACAAAAACAATCTACATTAAATTGCGAGCTGAAATGGTCCTGTGTATAATCTTCTAAAGTGAACGGTTCCAGAGTTACGAAGGGTGTAAAAGTAGAAATTATTCATAAAATAAATAAATAAATAAAAATTTTGTATTATAAAGGGTGGGCCAATAAGAGTTTCACTATGTGAATAGTACATAGAAAATTATTGCGTTAGGATGATTTTCATTTCGGTATTGGATCATGCTTATTCATGGATAACAATTATATGTGAAAATCTTACAGAAATTAAGACTCAATTTTTCATTGCAACTAAAAACAATATCATCTTATTTTAGTAACATATAGTATAACATTGATGTAAAACGTTTTCAACATATTTAGTTCGTATTCACTGTGCTTTCTCTTCTGATTTATATTAATAATAATATTAATAACTTTAGGCGGATTTATGAATTTTTTCCATTGATTTTTCCGGTAGGTTTCTCACAGGAGCTTTGATCCTAAAGAGAGATAGCAAATTCGGACAATTCATATGGTTGTACACTATTTAGAATAGTAGCATTAAGTCAGGGATAGATCTCCTTGCCGATAACGATTTCATACCAAAGTAATCCAATAAGTCATCATAACTTTCGGAACTATAATTAATTTGTATTTTAAATGTACAGTAGGTGTACATTCTGATAAATCTCCGTTGGATCCCCTCAAGTCTATTGATGTGGGTTACGCACGAAGGACACCATACCGTGGTATAATATTCTAGAATGGATCTCATGAACGCGAAATATATCAAAACTAGTGATCTTCTATCATTAAATTAATATGTGGATCTGGTCATAAAATCTAATATCCTATTAGCTCTAGAGATTATTGAGTCTAGATGAAAGATGTACGACAAAGACGAATCAAGAACAATTCCCAAATCCTTAAAGACAGAGATATTATTCAACAGTTGGTCATTGATTTTGTAAGAGAAAAGTGGATTAACTTCGTGACTAATTTCGTGACTAATTTCGTGGCTTTACATTTGTTGATATTTAATTTGAAACCGTTTTTGTTGCACCAGTCATGTAGTCTATCAATGTCACCTTAAAGCAATACAGAGTCGTCTCTGGATGAAATCATTTTGAACACCTTCAAATCATCTGCAAACAACAGAAGTTCAGAATGTCTACTAACCGACCGAACGTCATTAATGTACAATGAAAATAGTACAGGAGCTCAATTTGAACCCTGCCGAACTCCAGAAGTGACGTCAAAAACCAAAAGATGCATGCCCATTGACTACCACCAGTTGTAAACGCTTACTTAAGAAAGATTTCATTCAAGATAGTAATCGACGAAGAACAGAATATAATTTTCCCAACTTCATTAGCAGAATATTTACGGGAATTTGATCAAATGATTTAGCTAGGTCAGTAAAGATGCAGTCCACCGTTTCTCCATCTTCCAAAGCAGAACCAACAAAGTCAGTAAAACTTAAGAGATTACTACATGTGGATCGTCCAGAAATAAAGCCATGTTGATATAGCTGATCACAGCATTCCAAGTGTGAAGAACCAAGGCGTCAGCCACAATTGATTCAAAAATCTTGGAAAATATAGACGTAATACAAATCGCTCGATAATTAGTGACGTCATTCCGACTGCCCAACTAAAGACCGGAATTACTTTAAAGGTCTTCCATTTTATAGGAAAATGACCAACAGCCAGAGACTTCCGAAAAATAATGGCCAAACTAGATATGGGCAATTTTTAATAAACACAGAGGAAATTTTATCCAACTTGAGATGGAGTCATTTGTAAGACTACCATACATTAAAGGACCCTCTTGAGCTTTGTCAAAGGTGTATTACTGATTTGAATTATTTAGCAAACAAGTTAGAGATCAAATCACCATCAGTAGCAGTCGCACCACCAAACCAACCTCAAGAGATGTGGTAGACCGTTAGCCTTCTTCTGAGAATTAATAAATTTCCAGAAGTTATTCGGATTGGTTATAACATCTTGTTGTATACCCCAGCCAAATATAACCTTCTATCAGTAGCAATACTTTTTTTAGCGTAACGTCTCAATTTTGAGAACTCGTCATAACTTTTAATAGAGCGGTTACACTTACTAGGCAGTCTGATAAGTCCCTGAATAATGAAGCACGGAAACATTTTTTTGGCCAAATTCGGTTTAATTTCTCAACATACTTTCCTTTTAGGTCGATACAACGAGTCCAACATTTTTTTAACTTTTTTTTACCGTACGAATAGTAGTCCATCGGAAGTTCTCTAAAATAGGCCTCAGTTTTATATAGAAGGAGGTTTTAGACCTAGACTCCCCCACCTACCTGCAGTTCAAAAGTTAGATTTTCCATGCACGTGGAAAGAGTACTTCGATTTAAATGAAACCAACGGTAAAATACTTCATTTTATAACTAAAAACAAATATAATTTTTTCGAAGCGATCACTTAATATTTTTGGGGGTGGACTACCCCCCAAAATTTTAAAACCTACATAAAGCATTCTTAATGTCATCAAATTTTTTCGAAAAAAATATATGTTATAGAGGAGAGAAAACTGTAAGTTACGTGTTTTTGAATTTTTCTTAAAAATGACATTCAAAGGGGTAACAACCCCTTTCTTAACTTTGCCATGTTCTGCCATTTTCGAATAAAAATTTTCAAAAATTATATTGAAATAGGCTTGCAAAAATTTTTACTAGATACAAACTGTACAACGTAATTAATATTTTTATCCTTTTATTAATACACCTCTACCTATCTGCAGTTCAAAAGTTAGATTTTCCATGCATGTGGAAAGAGTGCTTCGATTTGAATGAAACCAACGCCGAAATACTTATTTTGAATATATGTCGTGGAATAGAGAAAACTGTAAGTTAGGTTTTATATGATTTTTCCCTAAAATTATATTTTATGGATAACAACCCCTTTTTTAATTTTTACATATGTTACCCATTTGGAATACAAATTTTCAACTATTTGATTGAAATAGGCTTGCAAAAGTTATTACTATTTAGAAACTGTACTACGTAATATACTTTTACACATTTTATTTAAACGCCCCCATCTACGTACAGTTCAAAGGTTACAGTTGATACTATGGAGTGCTGGATTAAGGTATCTCATATTCATATTTCTATTCTAGAATACCTTCTTAACACTCTGTTTTGCAATAACTTGTTTAATTATAATTGTATAATTAATAACTTGTAACAATAACTTTTGAACATGATAAGTTATTTGCAAATAACTAAATTGAGTTGTGGAACCTAAGATGATGTTAGTTTAATTGCAAGGGTTAAAAATTATATTCAATAGTGAGAAAATACTGTTGTAATAATATGAGAGTAAATCCAGTGAATGTAATTAAATTATTGACGGCAACTTTTGGTGTACCAAATATTCCAGATTCTGCCATAAATGATAATGTAATACAAGTAAAAAATCAATTTGAAGAAGTTTTAATGAATGCAATGAACGAATTCAACAGCGTTAAAATAATAAAAGAGACCTCTTTGGACTTCCAATTGAAACTGCGTAATTGGGTGAAATAACATTGTTTTGTTTGTAAATAATTAAATTTTTCGACTTGTAAATGCATTTTTGTTTCAACAAATAAGTTTTGTTTTGACTATTACAAAAATGCAACAATGATAACAATATTGAAACATATGATTTTTGAGAAGTATTAAGGGCTGTAAAATAAAAATGGTGATATAATTTAAAGGTATTTATTAAAATAAAACTTTTCAAGTACGAAACAAACTATTTTATTAATATTTTGTACTGATATATCAGTTAAGTAGGTAACTACAGGTCTAATACAAATAATCAACTCCTAAAGTAGTTAAAAGTACCATAACGTCCTATTAGTATCATTAGGCATGCTGAAACGAAATAAACAAATTAAATCATTAAAAAAAAACATTTTTTTTTGGTTCCCGTTATTTATTGACTGCTGTCTGATATATAACATTGAAAACGAGGAGAGTTGAAACAGCCTGTTTCAAATCTCCTCAGTAAGAAAAAACCTCCCAATTTTTATTTAATCCACAATCAAGAAGTAAATACATAGAAATCAATTGTACCAAATATATATATAATAAATCTTTAGTTAAAGATCTTTCGAGACATATATATATAACTTAAACCAAATCATTATCAAAATATAGGCATCGTAAAAAAACGTTAATAACTTACTTTTCACGATTTTTGTCACATGGCATACAGAACTCCACAACCGTGCAACTTACGCCACTGACACGTCGGCGGGGGGGGGGGATGATTGAAAAGTGACATATTAATATTTTAGAAAACCCACAAAATTCACTCACACCTTTATTTTAGGGCAAAACTATTTCTAAGTTTCACAAATAAAATTTACTGTAAATATAATTATCGCAAACGTTTTCACCTACCATGACATCAGCAGACGATAAACTTCGGTGCATTTTATTGGTAAAAACTGGGTCTAGGACAACTCGCCGCGGCCGATTCGCCGCGGCCAACTCGCCACCGGCCAACTCGCCACCGGCCAGCTTGCCGCCGGCCAATGTTCTCACCAGATGTCTCTCCTAAATTATTAATCATTAAACAAACAAATAAAAATATGTTTTTATTCGTAAGAAACACGTGTGTTTTACGGTGGATCCGTGTATTGCCATGGTTGTCTTTGTCAAATTCCACTCTGCGCTACCCTGCGCTTCGGTCCCCACCGCTCTGAGCCGTTTTGACAAAGACTAAACTAATTAAAAATATCCCTGAAGACCGAAAGAACTCGCCAAAGGTGGAACTTGAAAAAGGTGAAACTCGTTTATTTTTATTTATTTTTTTTATTTATCGGTGTATTTTTATTTAATTGAGCGGTACTTAAATTTAAGGTACCTAATGTAGTATTTTAAAGCAAAAACCCCTTTTAACCCGGCAAGTATACACGTAATAATTTGTTATAATGCAGTATATTATTTTTATTACTAAAATGTTAAAAATGCAAAAATCATTTTTATTGATGGTGGCGAAATCGGCCGCCAACAGCTGGCCGGCGACGAGTTGGCCCGGCGACGAGATTGGCTCGCGGCGAGTCGGCCGCGGCGAGTCGGCCGCGGCGAGTTGTCCCATCCCCATTATTGGAAAATGAGATGCTTGAAAAATTAATTAAAATTAACACTTTTTGCATGTCTGAAATTATAAGGGGTAACTTAAAAAATGGAATGCGATGTATAGGCCCTGCTTACCGTAGAGCAAAGCTTACTCTTATTGTAGAGTAGCAAAAGAAGAAACGATAAAGGGAATCCGACTTTTATTCTTTTTCTTTAAAATACTCGTTCGAAATTGAACCGGATATCTTGACTTAGCAGTTCCAACATTTACAAGCCAAGTCATAATCGTTTTCTTTCTTATTAAATATTTAGATAGAAAATGCTCACATGTGCGACTAATTTCGGCTTCTCGTGATTTGCCGAAATTTAAATTTTGGAATTAAATTATATTTATTTAATATGTAATACATTTTCACTGAAAAATCTTTATTATAATTCATATGGTATAAAAAGTTTTTAAAATAAACTACTAAAAAAATGTTATCGAAAAACATAAAAAAATTGATCGAGCTATGCAACGTTTTCGCCTAATTAGTGAAGGTCAAATTTCTTTTTTATTGATAATTCCTCTTAGAAATGAACTATTTTTTTACTTCGATTTATTGAATATAAGTTACAAGATTCGATAAAAGCATTTGTCCTTTGCCTTTTCTTAATTTATCATAAACATAATTAATATCAGGTACTCCACGTTACTGCCATGCAGACAATGCAAAGCAATGTCTGTATTAAAATGAAAAGTGCAATTTTGAACAGATGCTTTTAGAGGTGAAAGCCGTCAACGAGTGGGTGGTTTGCTATGCAAAGTTCTTTTTTAGTTTTTAAAGATATATTGCCACTAATGCGCCGTTAAGAATATTTGTGAATTCATTTCAGTCTGTTTCACTACTTGGAATGTTGGAAGTTTCTGATTTACTATCATCTGAGAGTTGAGCAAACTAATGTAGAGGAGTGATCAGAAGACAAATTAAAACAAGACTTAAAGTTTATGTTACTTGCAAGTTGCAACTATTTCCTTAGTCATGAAACTGGTCATGAAATTAAATGAAAGATTTTCCTCCATGATATACATATAGAAACATCGTTAGAATCGAATTTTCATAATTTTGCAAAACAAAACTATTTTTATGTAAGAACTTCATTATATGTAATAATATTATTTTCATTCTATATTTTATGACATAAAATTGAATATTTACAAAATGCAAGTTTTCAAAATTGTGCATTTACATTTATAATACAGTGATCCTTGCCTATGAACTTTATACTTCAAACTAAACCACGTAGGCGGCGTAAGCTGTCTTTTACTGAACTTGAAAATGCAACAGATTTATTTATAAGTTTGAAAGAGTCAAGTTAGTAAACATGATATTTAAATAAAAGTGCGGGCTTTTTAATTATATCATTAAATAATATTTGTTTTGGAATTTTGAAATTTCAAATTGGTTTCTTAATAAATGCAAAAGTTCATCCTCGCAAAAATGGATAAAAAATATTGTTCATATTTCGTATTTTACTGCAAAGTTACGCATTGTTTTCTTTGAACTCGACTAATTTCGTTTTTCTTGAAGAACCTCAAAATTAAGGAATAATATAATTGTAGTTTTACATTTAGAGAAAAAAGTACATAATATTTAATTTAGCATTTGTATGAGTAATAGTTTATAGTTATTAGTTATTATGGTACAAGTCAATAAAACGAGATTTTCCTAAGTGGATAATATCTTGTGTTCACGCGTTGCATACAAAATTTTATCTAACACCTCTTAATAAATCATACTAAACCATGAATAATTTCTTGATAAATCTTATACACATAGTATTTTCAAAATTAGCATCCACACTGAGAAAACTGTTTGGTTATAGAGAACAAATGTCGTTTGATATAATCAAATCCTAAGTATAAATACAGAGAATCAAATATTATGTTACTGCAATCGAAGTATTTGGTTGGTGAATATATTGGGAGTAAAATTATATTAAGTAACTATTAACATATCAGAATGTTGGGTACACGAAATATTTGATAGATAACAAACATTCACTATTAGTATTCAAAAATTCATTTGGTTACTGTAAGCAAATGAAGTTAACTATAAATTATTGTTTTAATCTATACTATCATAGATATATACCTTTTAAAAATACATTTAGTAATAGCTACCAAAATATAACGTTCAATTAATAAATTGTTAATAATTATAAAAGCATAAAAGGCTTGGTTTAAATCAATGTTATTCATGATGAAAATATTACTCTAGTTCTTGTAAAAAAATGTTTTGTACTATAAAACGATATTTAATTACAGTTAATTAAGAATTTGTATTTATATAAAAATCATTTAATTGTCACTATTATTTATTGCTTTATTTTAAATTAATCATATATTTAAAAAAAAGATAGGTATTGTAGTAGCCCAATCGCTGGTTGGTTAAATGAATTTTGACTTCTAAATTGGGCTGATATAATAGGTTTCTATGTAGATTTGAGTTTTACTACTTTCCTAATTATCAACTAAAGTAGAAGTCCAAAATCATTAGCCAACCAGTGATTGGACCACTATTATATAGGTACACGTATATGGGTTATTCTATAGATAGGTATTTATAAATAAAATTGGACATTTTATAAGAAATAAATCTATATAGGTACTTTTTAATTATAAAATAACATAAAACGAAACAATACGATTTTTATAAACTAAATTAATTATATATTTTTATAACTTAAAAACTAAAAAAAAAATTAAAACATTTTCTTATTCAACTTTTTCAATTACTGTAAGAAATAAATTTATAGGTAGATATTTGTTACAAAATTACAAAATATAGCAAAACAAAAATTCTTTTATAAACAAAATTAATTATTGTATATTTTAAAACTTGAAAACTAAAATCGAACACCAAAAATTAAAACTAAAACTACAAAAATCAGTTAAAAATTCATCATGATACATTCTGATCCACAGTTGGTAGAATGCATTTGATAACTTTTAAGACCATTTTCAACTTGAATAATATGGAATTGTTTACTGGTTTCACTGATATTTTCCAAGTGAAAGGACTTAATATGTTTGTTCACACCAAGACAAGTATGTTTTTTATAAACAAGAAAAAAATTGTTATCATCACACTTGATAATATTTTAATATTTACTAATTTTTACTAATTAAATGTGACTGTGCTATGGTGTGTTTGATTACCTACACAGATATGTTCGACGATTCCTTCTACACTATCGACAATGCTTGGTTTAAAATTCTTCCCCCTTTTATTAGTTGATATTTTTGATTTTGGTGGAATGTATGTTTGTATGTAAGTTCTAGCATCTAAAAGTTCTAAGATAAAAGAAACCCAAGTTACCATCAAAAAACTTACCATCATCTAGTTCGTTGCCATCTAGCAAATCAAAGAGAATTTTGTTCGTTCCGGTTATGGATGCCTTTTTCAAATTTAATATATTGGTAAAAAACTTATTTCATTTTAATAATAAACATGATGTTTTACCCACAATCAAATGATTAAAATCATGTTCAATCTGTCAATATTTATGATAAACGTGTAAAAATGATTTAAATTTTTAAACAAATATTTTAGTACTAGGACTAGGGTATATCCGGAAGGAGTCCTTAGTATTGGCCATTCTTCGTAAAAATCTTTCACGTGTAAGTATTTTGGCTGTAAATTTTTTAGGCGCCTACTGTACCTTCTTGCGGATCACTAATATCTAAAAAAATATTTATATTAATGCATCCGATTTGGGTAACCTATATAAAATAATAAAATTAGTTATTAGACATCATGCAGTTTACCTTGAAGGTTCTCTTCAGAATTTTTTTTATTCCTAGGGTTTTTTATTTCTATTTTAATTCTATATTTATCTATAAGTTTTCCCTTAGAAATGCCAGGTTTATTGTCTCTACTTTCACTCTTTTTTGTAGGTGACACGTAATATGTTTCTCTTATCTCACGTGGAAATATTTTGGTAATTTCTTCGGCTAAACAACTTAACAAGCCGACTGAAATTAACACAGTTCTTTTGAACATGTTAACGTTTAGAGGCAATCTACTTACCTTCCACAATTATTCAGAAAATAAGTTGTGATTATATCACATAAATAGCCTTGGCAGCGTGTATCCAGTGGCTTCTTATCCCGCCGGTTCATCTGAATTACTCTTCACAGAATTGAAGGCACAGTCCCATGACCTGAGATGTTGAAAAATGTACAAAAATTAGCCAAATTATGATGATAAAGTGGGTATTTGAGTGAACCCGACTATACACTTCACCAAGCACGGAACTACCCCTGTTAGACTAAGTGGGCCGAAGCCGGGCCCAGTTATTTTTAAGAGGGCCAAAGACCTAGAATGTTTTTAAAAAAGCAAAAAAAAAGGTAATGTACGTGACTAATAACAAAAAATAATGCAATACTGCGATTATCTTAAAAATGCGTATGTAAAATATTTTAAACTTAATTAGTAGAAATAAATCACGAAATTATTAGAACGAAATTCTTTATTTGCCAGGGTGGGCCAGCACAACTTTTAGGTGGGCCATGGCCCACCCTGGCCCCCCGTAGTTACGTGCCTGCACTTCACACTGAAATGATTTAAAAATTGCCATAAAAGTATTTATAATAGTGCTCACATTAGTAAACCCTTCACCATGAAATAATTAAATAATCAATTGATACGTGGTTTTGGTAACGTAATTCGATATAACCATAATCAATATTTTTGAAAACCAAAAAACAAAAAAATGCACACAAGTTATTTGTGTTAACTTAAAAACATTTTAGTTCTAAAAAGTGGGTGTATTTTTTGTTTTTTTCTAAAATATTGATACGGAAAACAAGTCGAGGATCCATGCAGCAATGTCAATAATAAACTATAGATAATATAATTTGTTATCTTACCTTCAAATGTAGCCACTAATTCTTCGCAATTAATATCTTTCAAAATATCTTGAATATAAGGCATTTTAAAGAACACATTTAACACAAAAACGTTCACTATAATACTGTACTGATTTCACATGCAATAATTATCTAGCAATTTGCAACAGTTGCTCGGCGCCTTGTCGCCGCGATCACGTATTTTCAAAATCCTGACTTAGCAGTTTGGCGCTAAATCAACACAAATTACTTAGCGGATGTACAGTTACTCACAAAATAAAGCGTACACTCCTATGTTAACAATGTTAATTTGACGTTTTCAAGACGTTTTTTTTTATATAAAAATTGCTTTTACAGCAAAATTTTGTAGACATTTTTTGTTGGAAATTTCATTGCCTTAAATTTTGTTTATTTACATTTTTCTATTTTGTTGCACCGTTTCCGTCTGACAGCGACTTAAACAAGACCCTGTAAAATCCAAAAAATATTATCATCTAAATCTCGGAAACGGTGCATCATAATAAAAAAGTGAATATACATTTTTTCTTGTAAATTTCATTCTCTACAGTTTTATTCATATACATTTTTCTAATTGGTCGCACCGTTTCCGAGATATAGATGATAATATTTTTTGGATTTTACCGAGTCTTGTTCAAGTCGCTGTCAGTCGGAACCGGTGCAACAAAATAGAAAAATGTATATAAACAAAATTTAAGGCAATGAAATTTCCAACAAAAAATGTCTACAAAATTTTGCTGTAAAAGCGATTTTTATATAAAAAAACACGTCTTGAAAACGTCAAATTAACATTGTTAACATAGGAGTGTACGCTTTATTTTGTGAGTAACTGTATGTACATACCACAGCTTAACCCATGTAATATTATATTTGAGATAAATAAGTTATAGTTAAGATTTGGTTATTGTTACGATATTATTTATTGACTGTAATTTGTATTCATTTATAATAAAAAGTCTAAGTTTCTTTGAATTCTGCCTGGCGTTATTATAAAAATATTGAAAATTACAATCAATCTAAACAAATCTTTATAATAATAATTAGAAATAAGTAAATATAAACGATATAAGGTTACCAGCACAATAATTAGTTAATATTAAAACAATGTACTCAAAAAAAGCATTGTGTAGAGGTAAATTGACTAAAATTTTTGTAGTGCATTTATCTTTGTTCTTATTACTTTATTAAATGTAATATTAATGAAATTTCCCCAATTAAATATGTTGTGTTATAGACACCAATCTCTTTTCTCAGTGCACTAAAACGATATAATTTTATCTCTTATTGCTTTGTAACAATTCCATTAAAAAAAAATCGACACTTGAACTTTGTTTTATTATTTTCAAAAAATACATTTTTGTTGAAAAAATTCGTGAAAAAGTGAAATTATCACAACTTTTGAACTTCTACGGAATTTTTTATGTTCGGTATAATTAAATATATTATACTACTTGTGTTTGGCGAAATACAAGTATATAATATATATATATATATACATATATATATATATTTGTAAGTCGACGTTCTGACCCCATATAAGCATATAAACCGACGTTGTGGCACCTATATTTACGTTGTGGCACCATTTTATGGTGCCGGATGGTTTTACAATTATATATGTCATCTGGAAGGGCCAGTAAGCCTATTAATGAAGTTTGTGAAAGGTGCCAGTTGGACTATATACACTGTAAATATAGACGTTTAGTTCCCTCTTATAAAATCATATAAGTTCAGAGGGCGCCATTGTAGTTATGAGTTCGTCGCATCGACTTGAGGTTGACTTATCCACGCGTTTAGGCACCGCATTTTTTGTATACAGTATTTTGACGTTTAGGCACACTGGGCGTTTCATTAGCTATCATTATTATAGTTTATGATATTACAAATGCATAGGTAACTAGTGTTTGCGATTCTAAACTCTAATGACAAAAATCCATTAAAGGCGAGAATAACTTGCATTACCATGCTGTTTTCGCCTTTAATGTAATACGGTTTGTGGACGAATCGATCAAGACTTTCCAGTGCCAGTTATTTTTGGCAATTAAAGTATTTATCGTTGAGGTTAATGCCGAATTTGACGGACTAGTCAACTCGGTAGATTTTTGATCATTTTTGAGAAAATACTGATAATTACCAAGTATTCGTGTTTTTTTCTTTGAATAAAGATTTTATAGTGGTTTTATAATAATTAGCGATTTCAACTTTATTATGAATTCCACTAATTCAAAATATATTTTAAATCATAATTTAAATCATTTTTAAATCATATTATGATTCGCATCCTTTCTCTGACATTGATTAATTACAGAACACTTCTTAAACAATTTTTATGTACTTACTACAAATTATAAATTTTAATTTAGGTCAAATTACCTACTAGTTACTTCTTACTTCTACAAGGGGATTCCCAAAATTTATTTTAAATTGTATACATATCATATTCCCGCAACTGTTTTATTATGTGAAAATATCAGAACTCCTAAACTTCGTCATAACAAAATTAGAGAAGGTTTTTATTGTAAAGCATTTTGTAATCACCGCGTGATTACCTTATGTAACTGCATAATGCATCCCTAAGCATTTGCTATTTCCTTGCAAATACTTGCATCGTAAGTTGCTTAGGTGAATTTTTGTTTGATAACATTTTAATACTTTTTATATTCGTTATTAATTACCAAAAATTAGTTTCGCAAAACAATTTGTCCTTATCGAATTTGTCGATAATATGAATTTACAAAACCTTACACAAATTACATTTTGCGTAAAATATCGTAAGAAATAATATTTCTGAAACAATAAGAACGCTTTTAAAAAAGGAAGAACAAAATATTATAGCAGTTCAAAAAGATTTAAATTTATAAAATTTTTTGAATTTTAATTTTAATGCTTTTGGTTTTTTGTGGGTAAAGCTAGATTTTGGCAACCGAGATTCTAAAAATTTTATTAATTTAGAACTTTTTTAACTGCTATATTTTGCGGTCTTGTGTGCTGAAGACCTTGTCGAAATTTCAGATTTTTTTTTCAACGAATTATAAAGCAGCGTAAAAAATTGTCATTTCTTTATGAATAAAGATAAGAGGTTGTCTACCAAGTTGCACGTCTATTTGGCGCTTAGTAACCTATACAACGTTACAAGATTTATTCATAGTAGATAAGAATAGTCTACGATTAGATTTTGATAAATTTCGTTTATTATTGTTAAAAATGTTCACAGCAAGTTTACAGACTAACCGCCAGATATCTGATTTTATTTATTTGTTAATTCACCAATATGGGGAATATTTTTTGTTGAAATTGTTCAACCAGCGCGGTATCAATTGCTTGCAACTTATAAAAAACACCACTTTCCAATTTATCTAGTAGGTACTGTGTTGTCCCGGCTAATCTCAAAAACTACTGATCCGAATTTGAAAAAAATTTTATTGATTATTTTTTCAAGTCAATCGAGTAAGAAATTAAATTATTCACTTAAGTTTATTTATACTTCAGTCAACTCTTTTTTTTGTTTACGATACTGTAAATATAATTTTGTACACCACCGAGCAAGTTGCGTATGCGACGTACACCTTACTTTTAATTTTAATTCGTAAAAATTTTAGTTCATCCGTTCATCCGGTTCATCCGTTCCGGAGCTATGATGCCACAGACACACATACACACGTTAAATTTATAAGAACACCTCTCTTTTTTTGCGTCGGGGTTAAAAAAAGATTATTTTTGGATTTTTTTGGAAGGTCATGCCAAGTATGGCACTTCACGTGCGACTTGGCTAAGTTGTAATGATTATTTTTTCAAAATAATAAAATATGTTATCAAAATTTTACAAAGCAATTTCTCTCTATATAGCGCTCAAATAACAAAATTACTTCAAACAGTTCTTTAGATTACATCTAATTATTGTCTGTGGGTGCCGTTGGAACCATAAATTGGATTTATTTATTAGTAGAAAAAAAAAACGAATTTCTTTTAACTAAGTTTCGCAATAATATTTTTGTGTTTCTTTGACGTTGAATGTCAACAAATCGCATTTTTGTGTTTTTAAACAAATTTGTGCAATATGAAACGGGAGCTGTTATCAAATTTTCGAATAGGAAAAAGTGCCACATATTAGTAGGTGCATAATTGCCGCGTAAAGTGATAGTGATGTAATTGCGTAAAAATGCTGATCTTCAGCAATTGCAACAATTTATAATCACGTTACATTACAGCATTTGTACTTCAATACCTTACGCAGCTACATAATTTTAATATTAAAAAATTATTAGTAAAAATAATAATTTTACATTATAAAATATAAAGAGTATAAGTATTCTTCCAAAACAATATTAAATTTTAAGAAGAATAAATGTGGCGTTTTTGAGAAAAACCACTTCAACTTTTTTAAGAATAATAGAATGCAATATTTATCTAGTCTTTTTGAAAATTTTATATCAGCAAATTAAAAATGTTAGTTAAAATAAAATATAGGCGTTCGCGTCCCTTATGACGGTCAATATGCTCTAATGGGTAATTAAACAAACTGAATTCTGAAAAAACTTGACCAACCATTAATTTATTGAAAAAATTTTGTTTTATTTTATAATTAATAATTTGGAAATTTTAAATTATACATGATAATAATATAATAACACACGGTTTAATCCAAAATATCCGATATACAAAATATTTTACCTCAACAAAACAAAAATTTACCTAAAATAATTATTTCTATATTTCGAAAACAACGTTACAAGAATTTATTCATAGTAGATAAGAATAGTCTACAATTAGAATTTGATAAATGGATTTTGCGTCGTACAGAACTACATTTTAAAATTTCGTTTATTATTGTTAAAAATGTTCACGGCAAATTTACAGACTAACCGCCGGATATCTGATTTTATTTATTTGTTATTTCACCAATATGGGGAATATTTCTTGATGAAATTGTTCAACCAGCAAGGTATCAATTGTTTGCAACTTATACAAACACCACTTTGAAGAAAATTGTATCGATTATTTCTTCAAATCATTGGAGTATAACAACGGCTAGAAATTAAATTATTCACTTAAGTTTATTTTACTTCAGTCGACTCAGCAACTTTTGTTTACGTTAGTGTAAATATCTTTTTGTACACCACCGAGCAAGTTGCGTATGCGACGTACACCTTACTTTTAATTTTAATTTTAATTCGTAAAAATTTCAGTTAGAATTTTCACTTTATTTAACTAAAATAGTGGCATATCTCTAAAATGAATAGAAATTTTTTTATAATGAAATATGCATATTTTATTGTTTTTAAAATACTACATCACTTTAGCTTTATTATCGGTAATTTAATACTTATTAAATTTTTGACAATACTTTTTTAAAGTTTAGTATAATGTTAAAATGTTTGTACGCTGTTTAGTCGAAATCAGCTATGCTGACTTGTGCCATTATTCCGGCCAACGTGCGAATTGTTCCCACACGCAGCTTGTTCGGAGGTGTAAAAAAATTTTAACCGCTCATAACTTTGTAAAAGTTATAATTATAAAGATCGTAACTCATATAACAGCACAGCATAGGATCAGCAACTGATCATCAATTTTCTTTACATGTAGTTAAATGCAAACGTCGGGTGTTGTGCTGATGCTGTTAGGTGGGCGCACTTACATTTAAATACACATAAGAAATAAAATTTGCTTGTGATGATCAGTCGCTGTTCCTATGCTGTGACGATATATGAGTTACGACCTTAAATTAGCAACAAAAGTTGCTGAATTGCTGAAGTAAAATAAACTCGAGCGAATAATTTAATTTCTACTTTCTTGTTGTTAGTTTCTTTTTGTTAGTGGATTGATTTTTTAAGAAATAATAGGTAAAAATTTCATTAAAGTAACTCAGTAATTTTGGATTGTATTAGCTAGAAAAACACGGTACAAACGCCATCTTCCAAAATGTGTGTTTTTTATACATAAGATGCAAACAATTGATACTTTTACCTGGTTAAATAATTTCGATAAGAGATATTTAAATTTATTTCCCTATGAATTATAAAAGATATTAGAAGAATAGTTAACGTATTGTGAATAAAGAAAGACTACGTTCTTATTTATTTCCTTTTCCTCTTTAATTTTGTAGATGCAAAGTTGTAATGTATTTATTTCAACAATGAATGCAAACAAGACATTATAAAGGTAAAAAATGCAAACCACATCAAGGTCAAGATGATAACTCGCTAAAAATTAAGTAGGTGCCGAATCGCGTCTTTATGCCATTTTATATATAGCCAAGGTGCCACAACACCTTATATAGCGTTGTATATATACGGGGTCTCAAAGGATATTTATACGTATGTGCCTCAACGTCTTTTTAATTTTTGGTGCTTGTTCGTTAATCTACGCGTATATATATATATACATATATATATATATATACATATATATATATATATTTGTAAGTCGACGTTCTGACCCCATATAAGCATATAAACCGACGTTGTGGCACCTATATTTACGTTGTGGCACCATTTTATGGTGCCGGATGGTTTTACAATTATATATGTCATCTGGAAGGGCCAGTAAGCCTATTAATGAAGTTTGTGAAAGGTGCCAGTTGGACTATATACACTGTAAATATAGACGTTTAGTTCCCTCTTATAAAATCATATAAGTTCAGAGGGCGCCATTGTAGTTATGAGTTCGTCGCATCGACTTGAGGTTGACTTATCCACGCGTTTAGGCACCGCATTTTTTGTATACAGTATTTTGACGTTTAGGCACACTGGGCGTTTCATTAGCTATCATTATTATAGTTTATGATATTACAAATGCATAGGTAACTAGTGTTTGCGATTCTAAACTCTAATGACAAAAATCCATTAAAGGCGAGAATAACTTGCATTACCATGCTGTTTTCGCCTTTAATGTAATACGGTTTGTGGACGAATCGATCAAGACTTTCCAGTGCCAGTTATTTTTGGCAATTAAAGTATTTATCGTTGAGGTTAATGCCGAATTTGACGGACTAGTCAACTCGGTAGATTTTTGATCATTTTTGAGAAAATACTGATAATTACCAAGTATTCGTGTTTTTTTCTTTGAATAAAGATTTTATAGTGGTTTTATAATAATTAGCGATTTCAACTTTATTATGAATTCCACTAATTCAAAATATATTTTAAATCATAATTTAAATCATTTTTAAATCATATTATGATTCGCATCCTTTCTCTGACATTGATTAATTACAGAACACTTCTTAAACAATTTTTATGTACTTACTACAAATTATAAATTTTAATTTAGGTCAAATTACCTACTAGTTACTTCTTACTTCTACAAGGGGATTCCCAAAATTTATTTTAAATTGTATACATATCATATTCCCGCAACTGTTTTATTATGTGAAAATATCAGAACTCCTAAACTTCGTCATAACAAAATTAGAGAAGGTTTTTATTGTAAAGCATTTTGTAGGTGTTGTACAGTGACGGATCCAGGCATTTTTCACCGGTGCACAGTAAATTGATAATAGGGAGTTTTTGTGGTTACTAATAATTACAAATCTGTAGTTAAAAATTTCATAAACAGTATGGCGGGCAAAATATGGCCAACTTATACATAAAAAAGTTTTTAAAAATTACTGCTTACAAATCCGAAGTTAAAATATTTTATAATAAAACGGCTGATCCAATATAACTGACTTAAATGTCAATACGCTGTCGGATTTTACCTGAACTTAATATTCAATAGTTTTTCGCGTCATTAATTAAAAAAAATTTGAAAAAAAACCTTACTACGGTTTTTAGTATAGGATACGTTTGACCTTATAAATACTTTGCAAAATTAAAATAGACGTTTCTGGACATAGCGTAGGTGTACAGCAGTTTTCTATTCAGTTGCCAAGACGGTTTCAGTTCACACAAGATATTGTTACGTATCTTTTCATTTCTTCCGTAATGTAAATATAAAAATACGTAACACAAATTACTGTAAACTTAATTATAAATGCTGTAAAATTCTGTAAAATTATACTAGTAAGCACACTTTGTAAGAAATATGTCTTTGTAAAACATGTCACTCACAAAAATGGACATGCAGCCGTTTGTTAGTAATATAAATTATATTTGAAATTTTATTTCATATAAAAATCATAATAAAATTAACATTATAATTGAATATTTTGAGAATCAAGTAAAAATGTGTCCTAAACAAATGAAATCGAATTATTAAGCAATTAAATTGGTTTAATATTAGGCAGTTTATACTAGAAAACACGTTGTTTAACGTTTAATTTCAAACCAATTTTATTGGTTAATGTTTCGCGGTCATCGGTTTAGTACAAATTTTTACTAAAATAAGTCCCTGTATCTCGAAAACGATGTACAAAATGTAGTACATTATATAAAAAAAATTCATTTTTTTGACCGACTAGAATACAAATCTGATCTGAAAATTTCTTACTGAAATTTTGCATGAAGCAAGCATTCCCACACGCAACTTGCTCGGAGGTGTACAAAATTTTAACCGCTCAAAACTCTGTAAAAAGTTAATGCAACCGAGCATGGTATGAATTAATAAATAAATGAATAAATAAAATTTAAATTTTAACTTTGTTCTTTTTGAGAGTTGCGCGCTTCCGCTTGACCTAGAGTTTGTTAATAAGAAGTACTTTTTAGCCCCAATAGGGTTTTAAAATTCACAGGAGGCCTGCCTAAAGTTGTCTAGAAACGATTTTTGTTCGCACATCGTAGTTAAAAGCTGGAACCTATTTCAATTTGTTCCTTAATCCCTAAATAACAAAATCTTTTTGGTCGTCAAGAATTCGTCCTGTACAGGGGGGTGTAGGGAGAAAATTGTAAAAATGAAAAATTGTACAATGAAAAATTGTACAATGAAAAAAAAACAATAAAAAATTAAATGATCTAATTTATACTTATAGTCGATCGACACCGCAGCGATAACAGGGAAAATTCTTGATTAATATTTTGTCAGTCCGTACGTGGGGTTTCCCCGACGCGACGACTCGACGCTTAGATCAAAATAGTATTACTATACTTATATTAAAATGAAATGGCCAATAACAATAAGTATTATTTTTGTACTTTTTAGATGTTTTTTTTTTGTGTAGGGGGTTTTTAAAATTTTTAATTTAAGTTTTATTTCATGCTTTTTAAACTATTTATTATATTTATGTAAGTAAACGTGATAACGGAGCATGGAAGTTAAATAAATCCAATTTTTCTTTTTAAATAGCAAGACCACAATACAAGAACTTCAAATATAATATTTTGTTAGAGAACAATTTTAAATCAAATTTTATATTAGAATTAAAATTATTATGCGAAAGAAAGAAATAACAACATTAAAAGTATAACAACTATAGTCGATGAACTATTTTTATCCGTTTAATGTTGGTGGCGCATCTAATGCAAAACCACATTTAAAATTTTTTTATTAGAATTAAATTTATTATGAGAAAGAAAGGAATACTAGTAAATTCAGTAATTGATTGTAACAATGTAAACAAACACTTGTTAAAGCAACATGTATTGCAGTAGTATCGCCCACATAATGATAATAATGCTGTCATACTTGTAACACGATCTCTCAAGATTATAAATTTTCAAAAATATTTACGATTTTTTTGAATGGCTGAACAGATTTTTGTGCAAAATAGCTAAGAACACTCTCGATCAAGTTATCTTTCAAACAAAAAAAAAACAAAAACGAAATCGGTTCATCCGTTCCGGAGCTATGATGCCACAGACACACATACACACGTTAAATTTATAAGAACACCTCTCTTTTTTGCGTCGGGGTTAAAAAAAAGATTATTTTTGGATTTTTTTGGAAGGGCATGCCAAGTATGGCACTTCACGTGCGACTTGGCTAAGTTGTAATGATTATTTTTTCAAAATAATAAAATATGTTATCAAAATTTTACAAAGCAATTTCTCTCTATATAGCGCTCAAATAACAAAATTACTTCAAACAGTTCTTTAGATTACATCTAATTATTGTCTGTGGGTGCCGTTGGAACCATAAATTGGATTTATTTATTAGTAGAAAAAAAAAAACGAATTTCTTTTAACTAAGTTTCGCAATAATATTTTTGTGTTTCTTTAACGTTGAATGTCAACAAATCGCATTTTTGTGTTTTTAAACAAATTTGTGCAATATGAAACGGGAGCTGTTATCAAATTTTCGAATAGGAAAAAGTGCCACATATTAGTAGGTGCATAATTCTCGCGTAAAGTGATAGTGATGTAATTGCGTAAAAATGCTGATCTTCAGCAATTGCAACAATTTATAATCACGTTACATTACAGCATTTGTACTTCAATACCTTACGCAGCTACATAATTTTAATATTAAAAAATTATTAGTAAAAATAATAATTTTACATTATAAAATATAAAGAGTATAAGTATTCTTCCAAAACAATATTAAATTTTAAGAAGAATAAATGTGGCGTTTTTGAGAAAAACCACTTCAACTTTTTTAAGAATAATAGAATGCAATATTTATCTAGTCTTTTTGAAAATTTTATATCAACAAATTAAAAATGTTAGTTAAAATAAAATATAGGCGTTCGCGTCCCTTATGACGGTCAATATGCTCTAATGGGTAATTAAACAAACTGAATTCTGAAAAAACTTGACCAACCATTAATTTATTGAAAAAATTTTGTTTTATTTTATAATTAATAATTTGGCAATTTTAAATTATACATGATTATTTCTTCAAATCATTGGAGTATAACAACGGCTAGAAATTAAATTATTCACTTAAGTTTATTTTACTTCAGTCGACTCAGCAACTTTTGTTTACGTTAGTGTAAATATCTTTTTGTACACCACCGAGCAAGTTGCGTATGCGACGTACACCTTACTTTTAATTTTAATTTTAATTCGTAAAAATTTCAGTTAGAATTTTCACTTTATTTAACTAAAATAGTGGCATATCTCTAAAATGAATAGAAATTTTTTTATAATGAAATATGCATATTTTATTGTTTTTAAAATACTACATCACTTTAGCTTTATTATCGGTAATTTAATACTTATTAAATTTTTGACAATACTTTTTTAAAGTTTAGTATAATGTTAAAATGTTTGTACGCTGTTTAGTCGAAATCAGCTATGCTGACTTGTGCCATTATTCCGGCCAACGTGCGAATTGTTCCCACACGCAGCTTGTTCGGAGGTGTAAAAAAATTTTAACCGCTCATAACTTTGTAAAAGTTATAATTATAAAGATCGTAACTCATATAACAGCACAGCATAGGATCAGCAACTGATCATCAATTTTCTTTACATGTAGTTAAATGCAAACGTCGGGTGTTGTGCTGATGCTGTTAGGTGGGCGCACTTACATTTAAATACACATAAGAAATAAAATTTGCTTGTGATGATCAGTCGCTGTTCCTATGCTGTGACGATATATGAGTTACGACCTTAAATTAGCAACAAAAGTTGCTGAATTGCTGAAGTAAAATAAACTCGAGCGAATAATTTAATTTCTACTTTCTTGTTGTTAGTTTCTTTTTGTTAGTGGATTGATTTTTTAAGAAATAATAGGTAAAAATTTCATTAAAGTAACTCAGTAATTTTGGATTGTATTAGCTAGAAAAACACGGTACAAACGCCATCTTCCAAAATGTGTGTTTTTTATACATAAGATGCAAACAATTGATACTTTTACCTGGTTAAATAATTTCGATAAGAGATATTTAAATTTATTTCCCTATGAATTATAAAAGATATTAGAAGAATAGTTAACGTATTGTGAATAAAGAAAGACTACGTTCTTATTTATTTCCTTTTCCTCTTTAATTTTGTAGATGCAAAGTTGTAATGTATTTATTTCAACAATGAATGCAAACAAGACATTATAAAGGTAAAAAATGCAAACCACATCAAGGTCAAGATGATAACTCGCTAAAAATTAAGTAGGTGCCGAATCGCGTCTTTATGCCATTTTATATATAGCCAAGGTGCCACAACACCTTATATAGCGTTGTATATATACGGGGTCTCAAAGGATATTTATACGTATGTGCCTCAACGTCTTTTTAATTTTTGGTGCTTGTTCGTTAATCTACGCGTATATATATATAGGTATATGTTGAATCAAATAAAATCTAATAAGGCAATAATATAAAGATAGAAACTAAACTAGATTCTGTTTTATTAAGCTTTATTTGATTCGTAATATCTATATCAATATCTACATGTATCTGATCTATACCTTTATTTCGTCAGCCACAAGTAAATATTTAATGGAGACAAATAGTTACATTATGTATCAAAGGTATAAAGTAACCTTTTTTTGGCGTGAGGGTAAAGTATTGTTTGTAGTAGTCGTTAACCGAGGGCAAAAATTACTTAAAAGTTACTTTATTCCCGAGGTGCATAAACTGTTATTTGCAATTCCGGAAGGTAAAGTAAGAACTTCGCGAATTACGAAACTTTAAGCAAAAATTTAACGCATTTTTCAAAAATGCACGGGCTCGATCAATGATTTTCGGGAACGGTACGATTCACCGGGACATGATTTGCCGTGGCAAGATTAGCCGGGAGATGTTTATTTTTTATTTTTATCCGTTCAGTAACCCCATCTATGGATAATCTTTAAAAGATTTTTAACCCATAAAACCTAATGAAATAAATTAAACTGTTACAAAACGATATTCACGTTTTCAACGAGTTTCATCTTTTTAGAATTCCACCTTTGGCGAGTTCTTTCGGTCTTCAGGGATATTTTTAATTAGTTAGAGTTAGAGCGCCCGGAGCGGAGGGACCTGGAACGCAGGGCAGCGGAGAGTCAAATTTGATAAAGACAACTATGGCAATACACGGATCCACCATAAAAAATATATTTTTTTATTAGAGATAAAATTTGAACCATATTAATAATTGACCTGTGTCTTCATGTAAATACAAAAGGTCAACAAATCGAGTAATTAAATTATTGATAGAAGCTCTCGGCGAATCGTGCCACGGCGAATCGTGCGCGACGAGTTTTACGCAACACTTGATTTTCTATATTTTTTTATAGAAAATTACTGTACTCGATCAGTGATACATGTTGACAACATGACAACAATGAGAAGATTTACACTGTTAGAAAATTATATCTGCACAAAAATGTCAAAATTCTTTTACGATTTTTACCAGTTAGAATTATATTTTATTTTGTTAATTTGAAAATGAAGATTACAAAAATGCACGACTGCTGGCTCAGAGTGGGGAATTTTATAGACAACAATCGATTAAAATTGCAAACAGGAAACAAAAAAAGCGATATACAACTTATGATGCGCGGCTAGGCTCGGACTAATCAGTCATTCGTTTGTAAAGGCTTCTATATAGTAATCGCATATGGAGGAAATTCAGAAAAATGTTCACTTTGCAACCTTTTTCGGTAAGTATAAAAAGCTGTTTTCCAATAGCGTCTTTACCGCTTTACAAAATTTACTACCATAAAAATCGAGCTAAAATTCATTAATAAGAGCTGCGGTGTCCGAGCGGTTAAGGAGATGGACTTGAAATCTATTAGGGTTTCTTTTGCATAACGGATACACCATTTCGTTATTATTTACAACCTAGTTTACAAAATATTTAATCAAAACAAGGATTAACTAATTTTTTCATTTCAGTTCAGACGACATTGGTGCGTGAACGCAAAATTCGTATTCCGCGAACGGGAGTGTAGTGTGTCGAATTTGCATTATCGTGAAGAAGCTTTATGGAAGTTTTCTTAATAATCGAGAATAAGTTTCTTTTTAATATTTAAGTGAAAAAAAAATGTGAAAGTGTTCGGGTTTGTGAGCGACTTAAGTTTATTGAAAGAAACAATGAAGAAGCTATCCTGAAGAAACCACTAAAAATAAGGCAAAATGATTAAAGTGATAAAGGTAATTTGACAAAAACCGTTCTCATCTGCAATGATAAATAACAAAATTTCTTTTTATTATTCTAGGTAGGGTCCACTCAGCAGCAACTCAGGTTAGTAACATTTCTCCAGTGATGTAGCCAGTGAATAGTTTGAAATTGTGAAAAAATGTATTTTTTTTAATGCACGAATAACAGTTGGGTAAGTATAGTGTTTTTACGTTCTGAAGTAAAAAATTGTAAATAACTAATTTTTTTTCTCCGTAGGTTTTCATTGCTTGAAAATTGGATAATTCGTTAAGCTTTTAATAAATCAGTTAGTAATAAATAAATCATAATAGATTTAAATAAATCCAAAAATAAAAAGTAATACAACAATTTGTTAATTGTACCTGTTTATGTCAAGCAGGCGAACAGTGAGGTATTTAGGACTCACATCCAGTTGGATAGCGGTCCCCGAAAGAGACTAAAACTATTGAGTTCAGAATCATGATACAAAGAATGGTCACTTGAGTTCGGTTTATCGGACCAGCGTCAGTCTCCAAAATATCAAACTTTTTTTTTTTTAAAAATCAAAATTTTTTAGAAAATGTAATAATGTGTTTTTAAAAAAACTAGAAGCAACCTAACATTAAAACCGGGTAACCTTTCAAGACCTAACGATTCCAAATTTTTTATTATATCAAAACGATGAAGATGGGAAGCCAACTTCACAAAGGTTTACAAATCATCAAATTTAGTATTCATTACTTATGTCTGGTAATAGAAATAATTTCATTAAAGAAAAGACTAGCAGTATGACATTAAGCAAACGACCGCTGTTCAAATTCTGGTCGCGTCGGATACACTTCTGTTATCTAGAAATCTAGATCCAATATCGCTCTGTGGGATATCCTATTAATAATTCCCTAGTAAGTCACCTTGGCCTTTACCAAGTTGATCGCCTACGCCCTGCATATTATATGGCACTCAAAGCAAAAGAAATGAATTATAAAATTATTATTACTACTTCAAAGTCAGTACTTTTTACTTATTAATACGTTCATATTTATAACTCTTTTTATTATAAATAAGGAAAGTCTATACGTAGTATATTAGTATGTATTTTAATATTTCAAAAATTTTCTAAAATTTGTTTTTCAGAAAAAAATTTCAGGAAGAATATAAATCTTAATAGGTAAATTTAACTTCAATATAAACTCGATTAAAATGTCATCTATTTGTCATCTATTTCAGTCACCACAGACCTATCATAAATAAAATTGCCTTTGATGTTTAACGACGACGACAACAATAGAGTTGTATTTGTTGCCTCAATGAGGAAGACCAGGGATACGCTAAGGGGTTCATTTCGGTTCATTTAGAAAATTTTTACTAATAATATATTGTATTAAAATTAATAATTATAATAATAAATAATATTTGACAATATTCTGCAAAATCTTCATGTTTTCAAATCGATGTTATCCGATCGGTAGACCTGGGCAAAAGCGGGTATCCATGGACGACGTATTCACGTAAAACCTAACGGCTATGTCACCGAGCATAGCCTCGAAGCCTAGGCTTCCATTTTTTTATTTCAATAATTAATGTAAAGTTTGCAACTTGTTTAAAATACTAACTATTTATTTTAAATACTGAGCATCTAGAGGTAAATCTCTTGACAAAAATATGTACACTAAATCTCCTTTTCTTCAAAATCTCCCAACATATCTCCATATCTCTCCACATTTCCTCCATATCTCCTCACACCTCCTTATAGCTCCCACATATCTCCCGACATTATTTTTGTTTTCTGACTATCTCATCACATCTTTCTAATTAACAATCTTTCAATAAAAATAAAATAACTTCAATTGTCTGGACATCGTCTGGTTTAGGCTATTGAAATTAGCTAAAAGATTCACGTACAAATTTGATTTTATGAAAGCCGCTTTACATCTATATGTTTTCACACAGGACTTCTCATATGAGAAATATTTCGGTGTTTACACTGTATGTTTTCCCATAGCTGATCACTCATACCAAAAAACATACGTAAAACATAGCAAAACATAGGTACTCTTTCGGAATAGAACGGAGTTTATTCCTGTATGAGAAAACATAGAACATACGAACGAAAGCTGGCGAACATACACGAAGCTAGTGTCAACGTTGTAAAAAGAAAGGTTATGTATAAACTAAAGCGAATCTTTTTATTAAAAAATAGAGTTAACTTCGCTCAAAACTAGGGCTGGGAATCGAATATTCAAACTTCCAGTACTGGCTTCAACTTGCATGATTTTTTTACATTTTACTAATTAAAATTAAAAATTAGTGAAATATAAACTTATTGCTATGGAAAATTTCGGAAAGAAATATACACTTCTCGTATAATTTTATTTTATTTTAGGGCTAACCGGTTTCGTGAAACTAATTCACATCATCAGAGCTCTCTACAAGAAATTACAAATTAAGTTGTCATAA
Organism: Cantharis rufa; assembly: GCA_947369205.1. NCBI lineage: Eukaryota > Metazoa > Arthropoda > Insecta > Coleoptera > Cantharidae > Cantharis > Cantharis rufa. The sequence goes on along the minus strand of OX376309.1, from coordinate 12,093,331 downwards.
GATGCATAGTAATAATTATTACTTACACGTCAATTAAAACAAACAAACGACTAAAAATATGATTGTGTATCCCACATTCAAATATTAATTCTGATAAAATATTTGAAATATTTAAGCGTCAAAAAAAATTAAAATTAAATTAAAATTAAATCAAATTACCAATGTGCAAACTAAGAACTGAAATAAACAAAATGTCGAAGTTATCATTTTTCGTTATTATCACTTGTTGTGGCGGTATTCAAAATATATTCGAATATTGGTCGACCGTATAGATGAATTTGTTTGTTAAGCAGTGTTATCTCTTGGTTTTTTCTGGCTTTTGTTATTTCTAAAGCTTCCAGGAGGTTCAGTTTATATCCTTTCTTGTTCTTATGAAGCAGCCTTGTCTTGTCCGTGTCCATCTCATGTTTCCTTATAAGTAGGTGTTTGCCGAATAATGACTTTTGCCTGTCTCTTAGATGTTCTTTTATTCGTATACCCAACTTTCTCCCAGTCTCCCTATGTATGAAGCATTACAGTCCCTGCAGTATAGCTGGTATACACCGTTACTGTCATTTAAACTTTCGTTATGTTGTCTGTAGCGTATCTTGTCGATCATTTTGTTCAGCTCAGTGGCAACATTTTTACTCGGAGTGCAGTTTACCATTTTTAATTTTTACCTGTTTCATGGATGAGTGCAGTTTACCGTCACCGTTAATTTGGTGTGGGTTTCTATTTTAGATTATCAGGTTTTTTCAGAGATGTTACCTTATAACCTGAAGCTGTAGCAAGACAAAAATCTTTCTAGTTCTTGTTTTGCTTTAATTTTGCTAGGTTATATCTTGTCTTGTCTTGCGAGAGTCTTGCAATTTCTTGTCTTGTCATAAATCCCCCCCATATATTTTATTAGTTTTACTATTTATTCCAAATATTTCTAGTGATAAAGGTAGACACACATTGCGGTTTTGTGCGACATATTTGTTCGACGAACAAGTCTGTTCGAACAAATACGATGCAAAACTGAAGTGTGTGGCAGGAAGTATGTCATTCTTGCTCGGCAACAAGTCTGACAGAGATAATCAAATTCAGCCTGATTATGTCCGTCTGATTTGTTCGACGAACTTATAAATTGCATTAAGTCCGAAGTGCGTAGGGTAAACGTTTTTTAAAAACGATGGTTTTATCAGTAGAGTAGTAAATTACTCGTAAAAGATGGATTTGCGCCAAATAAATCGAAAGTTTTCACTCGAATTTATCGAGCTATATGGAAGTGAGATGGATCTCCTCAGTCAACCGCTGATAGACGCAGTACCAAGTTCTGTCAAAGTCTCCACTCGTAATTTGCAATGCTTATAACTTCAAGCAGCGACTAAACGTTTGCAAAACGTTCAATATTACACCACTGTATGGCGCTAAACGTTTAGTCGCTGCTTGAAGTTTTAAGCATTGCAAATTACGAGTGGAGACTTTGGCAGAACTTGGTACTGCGTCCATCAGCGGTTGACTGAGGAGATCCATCTCGTTAGGGTAAGATCGAAACTCGAGTCTCAATCTATGTTTCTTCTCTCTCAATCAAGTCCATGTTTTTTGTCAAACAATCTGCTTTTGCAACTTGAAACTAAAGTTGGTGCTACTTGTTTGGCGTCAATAAAAGCAGTGGCTGGATATTTGAAGGTAGTACCTTATCTAATTTGATAAGGTCATATCGACTTAAGGCTAATAAAACTTTTTAAGTTTTTCTTTATTATTATCAAAGTACGGTCGATAATATGTTGAAATTTGGTTTTCCAAATTTTAATATCTTTTTGTTAGTACTACTTTTCCACACACTTTTGATATCACAAAGTAATACTTTTTGAAACATAATTAGAAAAAAAATTATAGTTCACATAGGAGTCATTTAAATCTACAAAATAGACAATATATTTTTAAATTCTAAATAGAAATCGCAATAGGACAACGGTGGTCAGGACCGTCTTTAAAATCAATGACGAATGAAAAAAATAGCACGAAACAGATTATTAAATTCAAAAAAAAGACTTACCGAATTATACAGGTGTGTTTCGATCTTATTTGCGGTAAGATTGAAATGATCCCTATCTGAACTATAACTTTTTTTAAGAAAGTTAGAAGGCTCAATATTTGCATAAACATATATTATGAGAAATTAAAACACAATTAAGGAAGAGCGGCAGACAAGCACTGCTTCTTCGACTATCAAGCCATCATAACCACGTATGTGTTTCTGACTCATTAGTCGTCAGGTAAAGTATAAATACTTTAGCAAATTATTAATTATGCTATTTTTTTTGGAAACAGTTTTCTTACAAAGTTGGCTTTTACTCAAATGAGTTCTTAAATGATTAGCGAACGTATCTTTTTGTAAACATTTAAAACCACAAGTTTGGCACATATAGGAGTTCTTGTTTGCAAGTGAAAATTTTTGTCTATTACAATCACACACATCAATGCTGGTACTTGAAAGTTTTCTTCTTCTACACCTTTATGGATCTGAGGTTCTAAAGATATATCTTCTTTCGATTTGTCGCTTCGATGATGTAAATTTTCAAGGTTACTTTCGCTTGCATTTATATTTTTCTCAAAATTATAAGTGAAAGTATTTGTGCATGATGCCGTTCCTGAATCTTCTTTATTTGTAAACATTTTGTTGTAGAATGCCATATTGGTCAACGTAACTTCAACCATTACGTTGTTTTGATAATAACTTCACCGACCTTGATTTTATATTATCTAAAATTATATTTTAAATTATAAATTAACCTCTAAGTCCGATGCTAATCTCGCAATTTTCTTCAAATTTTAGTAACGTAACGACAACATAAAACATACGAGAGAAAAATACACATTGAATTAAATAAAAACATTTAAGACATTTGTTTGTTGCAATTCTTGTTGGAGGCTTCTTTATCGTTGTAGTCTCTTCAGGGTATAGTTCTGGTTCTAGTACAAATTTCTTGTTTTCCGTTTTCGTGATCGAAGGCTTTATTTGGCTCGTGTTGCGTCTCACTATTCTGAGACGCTTTATACCATAATCGCTTTATACCAGATTTTTTCTTTGTTGCTTTTTATTACTACTCTATTCCCTTTTGCATATTCGATAGGTTGTTTTCGGGCTGACTTAACGTAGTTGCTTTTTGTAACCATTTTTAGCTGGTTTAAACGTTCGTAAACTTGTTTTTGTATTTTCGGTTCTAAGGTTTTACTTGTCATGGGTAGTTGTGTTCTGAGGCTTTGGCTATGTAGAATCTGACTTGGTGAAGCGTCTAAGCTGATAATCTGGGTATTATTGTATTCCATTACGAGTTCTCTATATTCTATAATCACTTATTTTCCTCTCTACTCTTTCTTAGTATTTGTTTTGCTTTCTCGGCTAAGCCATTACTGTGGTGGTAGTGTGGTGAGCACGTTAGAATGTTGATGTCTTTGTTCCAGTAGTAATTGTTGCATTTGACTGATGTGAAAGGTCGGTTGTCCGCTATAATGTGTTCAGGGTATCCATATCTTGTGAAAATATCTTGAAATGAATTTATGACTGAGTTTGACGTTTTATCTTTTAGTGAGGTCATAATTATCTCAATCCAGTGTGAAAAATGATCTATTACTATTAAGAATGCTTTTCCACCAAACTCGAGAATATCTCTACCAACCTTGTTGAATCTCAATTTCGGAACTGCGTGTGAAAGTAGTAGAAAAGTAGTAGACTCGTTGGACATGTTTGGCCAATAAAACAGCTTTCTTGATTTATTGATTGTTTTGCTTACACCTATGTGTCCCTTGTGTAAAATTTTTATAATTTTTTGTCTGATGTTTTTTGGTAGTATAATTTTGTCCTCGATAAAAACTATACCTGCTTCAACGTATGAGTTTTGTAAAAGTTTTGTAAAAGTTTGAGTTTGTAAAATGGTTTGATCGTTGGAGGAACTACCTTTTCCTTTAGCCATCCATTGCAATAATATTCTGAGATTTTGCTTACTTCCTCATCTTTGTTGGTCTCTATTCGTAGTAGTAGTTGTTTTTTTTTCCTCGCTCATCGGTAAATGTTTGCTTACATAGTGGATCATGTCAAGCATTTCTGGATCAAAACTACTTTTTTTCAAGATTGACCTTGACAACATATCAGCGAAATGTATGCTTTTCCCAGGAACGTAATACACGTTCAATGAGTATTTCAATAGTTTTAGTCTCAAACGCTGTAATCGAACAGATCCAATTTTACATATTGGTTTCTTCATTATTGACACAATTGGTTTATGGTCAGTTTGAACATTTACGTTAGACCGATAAATAAAATCATGAAACTTCTGAGTTGCACAGTAAATTGCTAGCATTTTATTTTCTGTTTGACTGTAGTTGACTTAATGGTCGTTCATCTTCCTTGAAGCACATGCCACCAATTTTAAAATTTCGTTCTCATGTTCTTGAAACATACAACAACCAATTCCATTTTTTGATGAATCGCATTGTAAAATTACCTTTCTTGTATGATCAAATGGAGTAAGAGCAGGGGCACTACTTACAATATATGTCTTTCAGCTTTTCAAACGTTTCTTGGTGCTTTGGAAGCCATTGCCATTTTACTTTAGATTTTAGTAGTTCACACAGGATGTGCATGTGATTGGCCATGCTGGGGATCTATCTTCTGACGTAATTGAAAGATCCAATAATTCTTTGCAGTTCGGTTTTATCTCTAGGTTTTTCCAGTTTGCGTAATGATTCGACTCTGTCAGTATCCACTTCCATGCCCTTATCGGAAAATATTTGTCCCATAAACTTGACGTGTCTCTGACAATATTGGAATTTTTCTTTATTAAATTTTGCACCGACTTTGTACTACTTGCTCTACTGCTGTGTCATGTTTTTCTTGCGTCGTACCTGTTATGATCATGTCATAACAGGTATAATTTGCCACGCCATAATTTGCCATATTTGAGGTTATATTCTTATTTCTTCACGCTGGTAAATTTCAGGTGTTCTACTTTGGCAATTTAAAACCACGACTGCGACAAGTTTAATATTTAAATATAATAATTAAATAATGATGTACACATTAATACATTTATTACAAATATAATATAGGAATCAATAAATGCACTGTACTTGTATTTTTGTATGTATTTATTCTTGGCGACGCGTTTCGACCTTTTTACGGATCTTAATCATGCTAATTACAAAGAAACAGGTATTAATTACAACTCCACAGTATGCAAATCATCTTACACGTCAAATTAATTTGCTACCCTTTAAGGAACATACAGGCGGTTTACTCAAAAGTCAATTATACAATGTTACTAAAATTGAAAAATATAAGTTTTCGAAAATACAGATTGCTCAAAACTATCATTTTTGACTTAAGGCTTTTTTCTTGTAAGCCCACGATTTTATGTTTTCTGATAAAAAGGTATACTCACCTCTCTTCGATATATGATCGAAAAAATAATTTTAAATTATGAAAATAATATAGCGTAAGGACTTCGTTCCAACCGAGTGTCCCACGACACCTCTTTCGATTTTTATTATCAATAATTCTCAGTTAAAAATACAAAAATTTTAGCAAGATTTCTTGTTCTTGCATATTTCTTGTCTTGCTTCGCTAAAACTTCGCTAAGACTTCTTGCTAAAAATATCTTGTCTTGTCTTGCTAAGCAAGACAATCTATAACTATCTATAAGCAAAATTAAATTATTTGTTTGAATTTTAAAATGTAGTAAATTTAAATTTACTAGGTAAATTTACCTACTAAATAATTTTACAAGTTTCAGGAGCTACAATTAATATTTAATTTTTTTCATAATTAGATTAAATTTTGTAGTTAACACGGAATGAAATTTGTTTTATTCGTTAACATGTTAAATTCACACTCGTTGAAGAAAATGTTACATTTTATTGTTAGGTTAAATAAATAATAGCTATTTTATCATTTAAGTTTACTATTACAGCACCCTGGTGGCCCAATTAAATCTCGAGACAGCAATTACTGTGTTAGTACTGATTGAATAATATGTTGTTGAAACCATTGATGGAAAAACCCTTATAAACCCTCGATTTTTTTTGTCCGTCGTTATATTTGCATGTATAATGAGACACTCAAGTAGCAAAGAGGAGTTGAGTGTTCGTCATATTGCAAGATTTCGATTTACCTACATTTTTAGCACAATTGTTAAAATTTTTTTACCCAAATTGCATACCTATTAGTATTTGAAAATCTATGTTATTATTTCAACTATAATTTTTTATTTTACAGTTTAATATTTTGTATTTTTATGCATTTTATATTTATAATAATATATAAACAATTACTCAATATTAGATGGACACGTTGCGTCGTACACATATCGTAATCGATAATTCAATTATATTATAATTATCCATGTGAAATATTATGGTGAAAACTAAGATTAATGAATGAGAAACTTCTAAGTAGAGATTCAAAAGGTTGTATTCAAGAATTTGCAATTCACTAGGCAAGTGTCAAGTCAATCCGATTGCTTATTTTCTAACTATTCATGCATTTTGTCATTAATCTATAAAAAGAATTAGAAGTTCGGTCTCAAATACAGAGACGGACAAAATACTCAGATAATCTTAAATGGTGAATAAAATCCAAACAAATGAATATAATTAATTTAGTTAGCAATTTATTTACAAATCTTTTAACAAATTATTTATCCACAAAAATATGAATTTCATAAAATGAGAAAATCAAAATTCAATGAAATTTTGGTTGTACAACAATTGTCAGTTTACAAAAAATATATAAGGACAATCTGCATCATAAATGTTCAAGTTTAATAATGGGTACAAAATGCAACTATATAATGATTTAAGTTAACAAATATTTTAGTCTGTTAAATTGCATTTTCTTTTTATTAATTACTACTTTTATATTAAATGAATTAAATTTATTCAATTTTACTGTTAAACAATATTTAATCGATTTTTCTAAATTCACGTTTATCGACACGATCTTTGCAGGTATGTGTAATTATTTTCCATAAAACTAACCGATTTCATTCAAGCCACCTATCAATAATTACATTTTCATAAATTTGTGGTTGTGTCTTCCTTTAAATCTCAAAACTTTTATTATATGGGTCATTCCACCAAATAAAATCATTTACATTTACATTACAAATAAAATCATTTAAGAAAAAAATTCTCTGAAAATTTTAGCTCTTAATGTGCAAGCGGCTTCAGAGTTATGATTTTTTGAAATATTAGAAAAAAATTTTTTTTCAACTTTTTCGTCAATTTTTTTGGTGAGGAAATCTTTTTTATTTAAATTAATGTAAAACTGTATCTCATAGGAAAAATTCTCAGCTTTCAAATAAAAATATCCATTTTATCCTTAACTCATCCATAGTTAATAATATCCAATTAAAGTGGAAAAATCGATTTTTTCGGTGATACTTCACACGTAACTTTTTTTTCTTAAAGCTGAAAGTTTTTCTACAAAATATATTGTTTTTGCGATGTGTATATTTTTTGTTTTATTACAATTAAATTAAGCATCATATCCGGTAAGTGTTATACGATTATTCGGAATAGTAAAATAATTTTCTGTTAAATATTTAAATTAAAATATTTAAAAATTTCAAACTGCTCCGCTTTTGAATTTTTCAAACTGATGTGCAAAATATCTAAAACTTTCAGAGAATTTTTTTCTTATTATAGAGAACATCTCCACAAATTTTGAACATAATCCGCGAGGGTGGCCCCGTAAAAATGATTTGGTGGAATGACCCATATGGCATTTTCTAATTTTGTTTTATTTAAAAAATTTACAGCTTTATTTAAGGGTTGATTTTCCTAAAATATGTTCAATTTAACGCTAACGTCGCTCTCTTCCGTATGTCGTTTGTTGGGGTAGTGCTAACCCCAACAAACGACATACTTCTAACTATCGTATTATTTTCTAAAATTAAAATCTTTCAAATTTTGAAATCGAATCAAAAAATTTAAAAATAGATTTTTCTGCTAAAGGAAAGCCTGAGGAACTAGAGAAGTAAAAAGTTCTAAAACATAAACATTTGTTGCAAGGTGGTAGATTTAGAAGTGGATTTGTCTATTAAATTTAAAAAAAATTATTAAAAATCATCGATTTTTTCGTTTATTAGCAATTTTTTCAATTATTTTTTGAATATATTCCAGCTTTCAGGCCCCTCATTTTCAACCAAATAATAAAAATATATAGAAACAATATATAAGTTAACTCAATATGAAAAGCCCGGGGGTAATTTTAAAGTTAACTTCATGGAATACTAACTCTGCGAGCCCTTTATAGCTGCTATATAGGTATCTTGCATAACATGGCCAATACAGGCGTGCCTGCCAGATAGCCATTATCCTGTTCATGGAATTAAAAACATTTTTGGCATCAACAAGTAGGAGCCCCCATCTCGATCGTGGTTTTGCGTTATCATCAAATAATGCACTCATTGTATGAACTGCTCCGTTCTATTAAAATTTCAGTCCTCCGCACAACTGTCTCTTTCCACAAGCATCTGTACCTGTCGCTTCAGCCATGCATTTTCCTAAGATTCTTCTTAGGCATTCATCAACTCCTATTGGTCTTACCTCAGGATTTTTGCCCAAGGCTATGAGACGGCTAGCCATTAGGGCTTTGATGGTTGCCCAAGGTACATCTTCATTGCTTAGTTTGCTGACAAGAGTCGCTACAGCTTCTCTTAGACGTAAGCTTGTAACAATTTATTGTTATTAATTGTCGAGTATCCTTTTTGCCTCTGCTCCGCGCCGCCTATGGGCAATTCGAACGCCGTAGGAAGTGCCGTGTTCCAAGCTAGTATTAATCAGTCTTGGTTCTGAGGTCGAGCGAGCTGAACGTGAATTAGTTCGTGGGAAGATAGATGCACGGGTATTGTTTGGAAATAACAAAATCGTTAAAATCCAGAGAAGTTAGATAGTGCGATTTATTTTACGTGAACCGACACCTATTCTACCTGTTGCGAATGCTATTAGTCAGTATGCCAACAAAGCGATCGAGATTGTTACCATCGAATTCATTGTTTGCGAGTGTGGAAATCGCAGGATATTATTTCTTGAATCCAGCCATCATCCACATATATCAGGTGCTCGTGAAGTCAAGTGCAGAGTGGTGCCACCGTTTTGGTCCAGTCTTCAGCCGATCGATCTATTTCGTCAGCTTCAAGCGAGATCATCATCCACAAGCAGCTCTTATCGTCACGTCGTTCAGCAGATTCCTGGAGATCAAAGCAGGGGGTGGTAAACAACCTTTGTCGTCGTTATTGTGTAAATTCATCAAGCACTTGGTGAGTAATTTTTTTGATTTGCTACTACTTGTTATCAATTGGGCTGCTGATTTCAAGATTTGTATTGGAAGTTGTTGTAAAATTTATTGCTTAATATTTGTAACAGTAGATTCAATATATGTCATTTCATTAACTGTTGTTTTATTGGAACAGAAGCAAACTCGTTCTCTTTCAGATTCACGCTCTTGCTATTACTATTACCATAGAGCTAGTTTTTTTCATCTCGGGGGTTTCACCACTAAAATTTATTACTGGGGAACATCTATCCCAGGTGTGGTAAGAAATTGTCGCTTTCGCATTCTTTTGTGGGAAGATAAATTTCATTACAAACATTCCGAGTAAGAAATTTAATAATTCACTGTTGAACAGGACAACAAGGACAACAAGAATTTCTGTACGAGCCGCCTGTTTTTGTGATAATTACATAACAGGACACTTAACCATGATTTCGCCGTCGCCACTTCGTCGTCGCCAAATATAGTACTTAGTATTACATTTTTTAATTCATATTACAGACCATATACATTTTAATAAGACGTGGTAAGCAAACCTAAACTTTTATAAAATAACAGAGTTATCAGTTGGATTTCCAATTACTGTCCAATTATTGTACTGTGGTTAGGATTTCACGCTAAGCTGTAAGTCCATTTAATCAGTTGGGAACAACTATTGCTTTGCAATTCGGTCAGTTGTAATTTTGTGTAATTTCGGACTATGTAATAGTAACTAATTCTTTTGCGTAATTTTAAAGATTACTTATGTAATTTATAAAAATACGTAGTGGAATTACGAAAGGTCTAAAGCATTTCAAGAGGACTTATAGTAAATGTTCAGATTACACTTGCAGTATTAATATAAAATAAACATTAAGTTTGAAGTAGTTGACAAGATGAAAAGGCAAGCTTCTTGTAATTAAATTGTAAAGGGTTATCTATTAAGCTGCAATTTTCTATTATTGAAGACTGCTGAAAGGTTGCATACCATGAGACAAATCTTTATCGTTACAAAAGAGAATCGTTTATCACATTTACAGATACTGATTGTAAAATAAGTGTTCCCTTTTTGGAAAGAAGTTTGAAATCGTTCAATTCGATTACTTTTGTCAAGCTTTAGAATTTTTTAGAACTACGGGTATTTGATTTAAAAATGAAGTTAATTTACAAAAATTTAGAATACAAATATAAAATCAGCAATTCTAAAATTAGGTTAGAAATTTGAAACGACGGACAGGTATAATGAAAATATTGTCGGTTTACTTTACTCATTGCTTTATCTGGCGTTCGTTAAGTAATTTAATATTATGGCCAAGCTTCAGTGCTTCCCTTGTTTCGAATTGCCAGTCGCGCATTTTTATGATTTTTAGTCACTTCTTTTTTAAACGAAATCATAAATAAATGTGATTATTTAAATATGTTTTATGCTACACATATTTTAGAATTAGACATACGAATTTCAATAAAACCGATTTTCATTTACATGCGTAACAACGATAACTTGTTCAAAATAACTGGAAGAGTTTTCGCGTATGTCGTTGAGATTATAGTAAAGTACCTTATGAACTTGTAGACCTTCTACTTATATATAAAGAGCGAACGCTTCGGGTGCTTTACACAAACTTCAAGTTACCACTAGGTAAACTACGTTGGTAAACTAGATTTGTGTACTTTACTCTCGCTTTGGCCTGTGCGATACAATCAGCTAAGAGATGAAATTTGGAAGTAAGAACGTTTATTAGCTAATTTCATGCAAGTACAGGTGCTGCTGAGTTTTAATATCCTGAAAGAGTTTTTTAAATCTCCTAACTCTTCCATTCTACAAAGTTACTAAAACCTGCTGATTATGATTTTCTACTAAATTTAAAACACGTTTAATTAAGTATTTTTTTATCCACGGATATTAGAAAAATCTACTAGATGTTAAAGCAGAAACTACTTGGTACTTTTTGAGAAAATGCTCTACTTTTCAATCTAAACATTTCGTATACATTTCTTGTAGTTAGCAATATCTTTCATATTCAATCAATTTTAAATGATCAGAAATAGCCACAGCAATCACATGCATCGTGATTTGAGCAAAAAAAGTATAAATTTTGATTAATTGGGTATTTAACTTATCCATATTAACAGCCTAAATGCCGCTATTTAGATTTTTCGCTCCGGACAAATGTCCGGCTTGTCCGCCCCCTAGAGCAGATCCTGCTGGCTTTGACGGAATGTTATTCGTCTGATAGACGAATTGAGCGAAACATCTGGTATTGAATCGAGGACTTCGCAGATTTTCATTTCAGGAATTCGGAATCCAGGGATCGCATTTTTATGCACTAAAAAACTTGAATTACTGCAGGCAAATATTTTATAAAACTTCGGAATAAGTATACTAAAAATGTATCAAAATTGCATTGGATGCCAATTGATTCAAATATTAACAATGAACTACATTTTTTGTTAAATTTTAGTTGGTGTTTAGCCGTGGCTACAATATGGTAACAGCATTCCTATAAAGAGAATAATATATTATATACATAAGATTATATTTAAAATATAATGCAAAACAATTTTGCAAGTAATTATTTTTCTAAACTTTCGGATGTTAATCGACGCATGTTCAAGGTCGACAATCCATTCGAACGCACGTTTGTTTTGTTTTTCTCTGCATAATAGTTGATTTTTGGCACAATTTTGCGTAAATTAGTTGCTACCGAAAAATACCGAAGTGAGCCTCATCCTCATAAGCTCGCAGCGGAAGTAAAACTTTTTTAGCCGTAGATGTTATTTGTATAATATTTAATTTTTTTGTACGTCAAATTTTTAATAAAGTTTCATATTATTAACATATTTTCTATATTTATTCATTTTTAATATCACATTTTGATTGTTTTTGTTTTGATTGTTTTCTACAAGTGTAATCAGCGGCTTATGATAACTAAACTGAGATATAAATATTTTTGTATTAACTGTATTCAGGTATCTCGTAAAAACTGCGAAATCTATAATTTTTGATCAACACATACACCAACGCATACACATATACACCTATCTTTCGGTTAGTCGGACGCGTCCCCACTCTTGGAATTTCTTAACCCTTCGTTAGTGTTGTGGGATTTGATATACCTGCCTATCCCAGTAACTGTATTAGCAGTTGTTATAAAATTCAAATTAGAGAAGCTATCGAACTGAAGCAGTCAGTAGCTTCAGATTATAGTGGAAGAGCGCAGGCTAAGAAGGGGGGGTAGTCATTTTCTTGAAATTTTTTAATATTTGCGGCAATTGATAGCTAATGCAATATTCTATCGTATAGAAATGTAATACACTCGTATCTCTCTATAATCACGAAGTCGGGACTTGACCTTCTCTATATAGTAACGACGGGCGGGGTAAGGCACTATCCCCACTCCTTCATATTATTTGCCGGTAATTTTAATTAGGTTATGTTTTTATGGGCGTATAAGAACACGCGCGCAGGAATTGTAAGTAGTACTCATTCTTAATTCAAATTCGGTGCCAGTTAACAATTCAGTGGAGGGAGTGCAGGAGAAGTGACTCGCGTTACTAAAACGAGATACTGGTCGTGATTATAGAGAGAGTATAGAGAGATACGAGTGTATAGGCTAAAATTGAAGTTAGGCAAAAGATATTGCAGATTAAAGTTTGTCTATACCGACTAAAAAGGAGAGTTATCCACGCGTACACACTAAAATGGTGGAATGTTTCTTATCTATTGAGTCACACGTACATATTATATACGTAGTATGATGTTGTCTTATATTTATCGCACTTTTCAGTATGCATTTACATATTACTATTGAAGTGTTGATTAATATTAATTAAAAATTATTAATAAAAAGTGATTTTAACTATGTAAACGTTGTTTAAAGTTTAATGTTTAATATTACAACTACAGGACGAATCCCAAATGTTGGTTACAATATGTACTGTCATGTTTCATTTTTTTTGTGTTTTAAAATTTCTTTTATTTTTAATTTTGAAATTTCATTGTAATATTGAATTTAAATTTTTTTATTGTGGATTGTTATTTTTGAATTTGAACTTGATTCACTCCGCGTTGACCGGAGTGGTCGCTTTTGACCGAGAATCTCCGTAATTGAGAATTTGAATTGTGAGATTTTTGTTGTTGTTTATTTTGTGAATAAATTTTTTTGATTTTCGGTGAGTGGTTTCAATTGGTAAGAAAAAAAAATAGAACTTAGATTATCTGATATAAGCCAGATCCCTGATTATTTACTATTTATAATATACAATCCAAAAAGTATCCTACCAATCATCTTGTCTGGGCATCAATCCTTTCATTGAAACACAGTTCACGAGAAGCGTGGCTGTTTCGAAAAACGTCGTGTATTCGTAACCGTGTACTCAGGTGTCTTCTTAGCTAAATGAAAAACCTGATGTTAATGTGGACGCCAGTCAATACTAATAAAACCAAAAGAAACGAAGAGTTGTCTTATAGTAAAAATACAAATAGAAGGAAAGATGTAGGCGACAATGTTTAATTAATTCACTAGCCTTACATAGAACGTACACATAAGGATCAAGATAAGCTATTATATAATTGAAGATTATAATAACAGAAAACAAAATAAAATATAAAAGACAAGGTAAAATACTGACATCCACCTGAATGGTAGATTAAGTCATGTAGCAAAAATACAGTTGAGCATCCTTAAGGAGGATAACCCAACAAAACAAAGTTATGCTCCACCAGAGATTAATTGCACACCGGAATTCATTATCTCGGTTATAATTGCTATTCAAAATAGAACCTGGCATACAGCATCATTAATAAATAAGTAAATGTATCTCTAAGAGACTTACCCTGAATGCAATGCTACCAATTTTACAACTAGGCAAGCGTCTTTCCTTCGTCAGGACCATTCGAATTCAATAACCTTACTTCATCATTACGTTGGTCCACCATCCAGGAATAAAAGTCTACAAAATAGAGAACACAAAATACTTATTAAAAAATCAACATGCTTGCCAGTTCCAAGACTCATAAAACGAGAACGTGTGACTACAAATACAAATTAATCTCCACTATCGCATCTTCATAAACCAAACATCTGCCGAAAGTTGAGGTGTCCCAACTTATCCCAAATATAACATAAATCCATGTCTAGGATCAAAAAGAAACGTAACAATAAAAGTCCACGAAGGCCGACTCTCCAATCCAATAATTCCGATCCCTGGCGCAAACGAATCCATAAGGCAAATCCTCTTATGAACTTAAAAAAATCCACCCATCCGGCATCGAAACCAAAACAACAAAGCAAATCATTCTTCGGGAAATAGCTACCAATAATTTCATCAACTCCAAATCTTCCAACAGATGGATATTCAAACTTAAGTCTTGGTAAAATTAACAACCCTATGTTAGATAAGGAAGAGATTTCCAACTTTGATAAAATGCCAATTTACGACGACCATATTTATATTTCCAAAACGAATAATTATTATTAAAACGAATTAACCAGTAACCTGGGTGCTAAAAGTAATTTGTTAACACAAATTAATTTGATGGAAAAATTATATTTACCCGATATACGGCAAAACTGAATTAAAACAAATACATAACGAAATTAAAATTGAACTTAAAACGATTACCCGTCAATCTCCGAAGAAATCTACGGCGTAATGTAGTCCATAGGAGTTACCAACCCCATCAAACACTAAAAAAAAACAGTGGCGTTCCAGTCATGCAACTTGAAAAAGAATTGTAACTGACAAAACGCATTTTGTCATGTTACAAGTATTTATAATATTTTTCCAGAATTGCAACCCATAAGTTTTGAAAAATTTCATGATCTGCAGTGCTTAGTGAAGTTCTGCCTTAACCCACAAGCTGCTGATTTTTTTTTCTTCACTGAAACACAGTAAGAAAAAGGGCCAAGACACTTCTCCTGAGATATTTTCCAATATATATGTTACCGACAATTTGCGAAATCCGGCAATTTGCAAAATTCCTAGGCAATCTACAAACCGACTGAGTCGTTAGCTGATATGCAAATTCACTAGTACTTTAGGCAATCTGCAAAATGGCTACGGTGTTTCAGGCAATTTGCAAATTGTCTATATTGCTAGTTAATGTGCTTTTTGAGTATGTAACAGACTCATATTGACTAGGCAATGTAAAAAACGATATTTTAAATAGATAATTTTAAAAGAACCATTTATTAAAACATAGGTCGTTGAACATTTTACATAAGAATAAAAACTATAAACCTATAAACATTAGGTTACTTATTTTTACATGGATTAGAAAAGTGACAGCGACTATTAAACATTACTCTATTTTTAAGGCATTTGCATGATTTATTTATGCACTTCTTTGTACAATTACATTTCAACATTCCCTGACCACCTGTAGAAGAAGCAGTTGCCACTGCCACCCGAAGACTAATTTTGTCTGCAGGTACATCTTGTGCATGTATAAAGTTTTGCGTCACCGGCTCAAATTCATTTCGACTGTAGCATTTCTGAAGAACTCCTGCTCTAGTGTCTATTTTATAAATCACTCTTCTTCGCCAAAAACTACACCTAATATATTCCTTGGATCTGTTCGACCCCTGTCAAAAGACGGAATGGGCATGATTATATTATCGTCAGTAGTGCAGCTTTTCAATCTTTTTTCAGAATTTCCAAGCATTTTATTTCGCTGTCACTTTTCTAATCCGTGTAAAAATAAGTAACCTAATGTTGATAGGTTTATAGTTTTTATTCTTATGTAAAATGTTCAACGAGCTATGTTTTAATAAATGATTCTTTTAAAATTACATATTTAAAATATCGGTTTTTACATTGCCTAGTCAATATGAGTCTGTTACATACTCAAAAAGCACATTAACTAACAATATAGACAATTTGCAAATTGCTTGAAATACCGTAGCTATTTTGCAGATTTCCTAAAGTACTAGTGAATTTGCATAGTAGATTTGCAGATTACCTAGGAATTTTGCAAATTGCCGGATTTTGCGCATTGCCGGTAACATATATATTGAGAAAAGTGCCTAAATTTTTGTATTTTTGTTTTGTAAGCTTTTGTTTTTATAACAAAAGATATATTTTGATTTCTTTATAGTGTAATAATATTATTTCATAACCTGCGCTACCCTGCGCTCCGGTCCCTTCCGCTCCGGGCGCTTCAAGCCGTTTTTCCAAATACAACCATGGCAATACACGGATCCATCATAATAATATTTAAATAATATTTACTAATAAGTACACCACTCTTTGGGCATTACTACTTAAGCTACTCGACCAAACCATTGGCGCAATTTACTACTTGTCCTTAAACTACCGACCAAGAAAATATTGACCGCTGGCCCAGTTTACATACGTCATGACCCGGTAAAATTTGTTTCGTCCTAGAAAGACAATGAAAATATCAATATCTCGTGATTTCTCGAATGCGAATCGAATATCGATTTGCCGAATAATAATTATATCGGATGATTTCTCGATTAAATGGTTAAATATAATAAAAGGGGGGTCAATTGCATCTAATTTCTCACGTTCAAGCGTCTCTGCGTTCAAATTATATGAAAATCAAATACAAAACAATTTAGTTTAAAAAAATGAGTGTTTTTGACCGGGTGTGCAGCTTATAAGTGAGTTTCGCAAGCAAAAAATGCAGAATTCGCACTTACGTCGAGGCCTACGCAGCAATGAGAATAAGCGACAATTTCAGGATCCTGCATGAAAACGCCAAAAATATAGGGTTACTGTCATGAAACTGGGACCATGAATTCAACTTTTTCCTATAAACCATTGGAAAGTGGACAATTTTCTGAGTATATTAAACAAAATTTTTTTGCGGAATATCCATAAGTTTTCGAGAAAACGGCAGTTCATCTTTATCTTGTTGTGAAAGGGTTTTCTAGAAAACTCTTCTAAAATCTTTTATTCAATTAGTTTCAAACTTGACTAGCTCACCAAACATGCATAAACAGATATAAAAACGTGCAAACCAACAAATTTATATTAATTTACCGAATAAAAATTTAAAGTTTAATTAAAGTTGGTTGCTATACAATAAGCTGTTTACTTGATTTTTTAAAAGTTTACAAACTTTCTATCCCTGATTTACCATAAACTTTGGTTTTTACTTCATCCATTTCATGTTTCATCTCCTGCAATCCTGCAAATGAATACCAATTAAAATTGAATTTTGTTTCTCTTCTTGTATGTTCAAGTATTCTGGTTTTTATAGCTATACCCATCTCTCCAATATAATTACCTAGAAAAGCATTGCAAAATATTTGGTATATTTTACTGTTACATAATGGATCTTGTTTTCTAGATCGTTTAAAAGCTAAATCAGTCTTCTCTTTGTATTTTCCACTAAAGTAATTTTCATATTTATAAAATCACTTTTTACTAATTAATTACACTTTTATACTTTTTGAATTTTCTATTTTCTTGAACAAATATGACATTATAAATTATTTTCTTTTGGCCTTGTAGTTGATGAAATTATTTTGTTTAATGTAAATTTTAATCTGATCAATTTATTTTGCTTAAAACAAAATACGCGTAGTTTATACTTTCTTTATTTTAAAAACTCGTTTGTAAATAATCTAATCTTAAACTATATTTTTTTTGTAGAATTTAAATTTTACTACTTCCATTTTTAATCTTATTGCTTCCCTAATTTAACTTTTATTACATTCTTAAATTATTTCTTTACTTTTCAGTTTTTCATTTTTTCACAGTCATTGGAGACTGGGTAGTAGTTTGTATATAATTCAATACAATACAGCCAAGACCCACCCAGGGTTGTAGAGCTGCACGATTAGATTAGACAATACAATACCGCAGAATTAAAAGCATTAAGACTGTAAAAATATAACCTGGTGGCTGCTTGTTTACATGATAAAAGATTCTGCAAGTAGATGTTGATGTTAATTCATAGACAAATAGCTCTTCAACCGCATCGGCGGACATCAATGGCAAAAAGCCACGTCCTTTCTTCACATAACTACCAACTTGACTACGCAGCGGGAAATTGAGCAATGTTAAAAATTTACAAATGTAACTAATAATTACAACATTAAATAACAAAATACAAATTAAAAGTTTAAAATTTCATAAAATATTATTCAAAATCTAAAATGGATTTTGGTATAGGGTAGATTAAATTGAATATTATATAACGTTATTCTATTTTCCTATATTTAATTCAATAATAAAAAAGAAGGGAGAGGCAGTGGTGCCCAAGGCAAAAACCGCCCGAAAATCTCGATTAGCAAAGATAAGCAAAATAAGCGAACAAAATACGTCGCTTAAAGCTAGTTACATGCATCTGCGATTTGAAATTTGCGGAATGCGATTTTTGTTTTGATTGGTCAAATTTGAACCATTTATTGAAATTTAACCCAGTACTGATTTAACCAATCAAAATCAAATCACAACAAATCTCGCATTCCGCAAATCGCAAATTGCAGGTGCATGTAACTAGCTTTAACCTTCATACCAAACCGAGCAACCCATTGAGGCTCAGGGACAATTTTTTATAATACTTCATAATATCCATTTAGATATTTTTTTAAATAAATTTAAATTTGGAAAAATAAATATTTAAAATAAATTAACTTTTTAATAATAAAAAGTAGTTTTAAACTAAGTTTATTAAACTAATTGAAAACTAAAAACAGCTAAATAACTAGCTGTAGCTAATAACTAAATTAATCTTTATTGCAGCACAAATTGTTACTCTTTATTTACAGGATATGTTTACAATATCACTGCATTCCCCACCTCACTTTTACCAAGGTAGATGTTTACATACAGTATTCCATTCAGTGCGGCAGTTCCGGAATAATCATATGAATAATTAAAATATGTGCCGTATTGTAAACCGTCTTCGTTTTTAAGTTTAATTAAAAATTGAAAAAATTATACCTGGTAGGATGTCGTTGTTAAATTACATAACTGAACTATTTACCTCATATAAACTTAAATTTACATTTAATTTATTGTTTCCCTTGCGTCTTGTGTTATAAGATTACATTATGGCCAAGTGCTTTGACTTGAACTCACAATGTAGAATACCAGTAAGTTAAAATTGTTAACAAATTTAAGTAAACCAACTTACAAAGTGAATCACAAGTTTGGTTTCTAAGCAGCGGCAACTATGGTTAACCAGTTAAACATATTCTACCTACATTGCGGCGAAACAAAAAACTTTCGTTTGTCTTTAACAATTCAGTACACGTATTTAGTTTTCTCTAGCAAGATTCAACTGTGCATTGTCAACTTGGTGTTATCAAGAATATAGTGCTTGTTTCTAAATAGCTATAGATTAAATTATTAACTTCCAGAAATAATATAAAATTTATATATTGTAATATTGTATTAATTATACATTTACAATAGAAAATCTACACTTGTATATAATTATAATTATTAAAACTGAAGAAAAATTAAATGTAAAGAAAACTCGGTGAAAACTTTTGAATTGAAAATGTGCAATTCTTTTTAAGAAATTTAAATTTTTATATAGGTTAAGTTTCAGGGGCTAAATAAAAATATTGCTGTAAAAATCTGTAACTCTAAAGATGCGTTTAATTTGAGTTGATATTGGTACAATTATTTAAACTCAAAACTCTTAAAAAGGATGAGTTTCGAGAGGAACTATTCTTTCTACTTTCTCTGTTACCTCAAATAGAGAATAACATTTCCAAAGGACTACTACATTATTTGTAGTGCAATACACAATACAAAAAACTAAACGATACGCAGAAAGAAGTTAAGGCTGTATTACATTACACAATTTTGTACAAAATTTTTTTATAAAAAAACTCATTCCCCAAGGATTTTATAATTTTAGTACACATAGAATAGGTTTCTCTAATATTATATTAAAGGTTAAATAGAGTCCTGACTTTGATTTTGCTACCAGCTCGATAATTGTTTGAAGCATATAGAAAAAAAGCGTGGATTACAAAATTACACTTAAATGGTAACAGCAGATTTAAGGATGACTTTAATAAATGTTTCAAAATACAGCAATAATCGCTAATAAAAAAAATCAGATACACAGATACACAAAATCTACTTACCATAGTATTTTGTTAGTTCACAAATTTCCACCTTATACAATTGGCATTGTAATCTGCCACTGTAATTAAGTTAAGTAACACATTCACTGCCCGAAACGCGCCAGGCGCCTTGATTTTTATTTTTTTAAATTTTATATCTTGCCCATTTTTAAAGACAAAGGATTCATTCAGGGCAAGTCTTATAATCTCATTTAATTGTCAATGATTCCGAGATATTGAAATTTGGTGTGCAATTAATTTCTGCTAGGACATAACTTCTTTTTGTTGGGTTATCCTGTTCAAGGATACTTAACTGTATTTTACGTGGCATTTTACAGGTGGATGCGAGTTCTTCAATTTTGTTCATTATTTTTACTTTGTTTTCCAGTGCGTAATGCTCAATTACATATGTGCTAGCTTTAAATTACATAATCATTATGTGTATGTTTTATTTTGACTAGCGAATTAATTAAACATTGCAGACCACATCTTGTTTTTTCTATCTGTGTTAATACACAATAGTATTAGTTTTATTTGTATTAACTGGGTCCACATAACATCGTATTTTGCCATTTGGCTGAGATAAAATCTGAGTATTTTAAAAACTATTTTTATTACGAATCCACGATGTTTTTCGAAAATTCACGTTCTCGTCAAGAACTGTGTTATAAGTAATCAGGCTAGCTAACACGTCAAGTCCATCTACAGTTAAGGATGTAAGGATATAGCTAAATTTGAACAGTACGTATAGGCTACATGCTTCGTCACGTAAAGCTTGCGCTACAAAACGTTGTGGCGTTTATTTCAACTGAACAATGGCTAACGTATTCGCCCGATTTAAAGCTCAAACTTTCTTATTTGAAGCGTTTTATAGGTCCAAGGTATGTTCTATAAAACATACTTCATTAGATTCTTTGAAGAATTCAACATTGTGTTCCGCATTTTGCAACACACTTAAGTTGACCACCAGCAGCGGTTACATTTCATTGGAATAATCACTATGAAAATTTTGAAATGTGAAATTATGACATTCTATAGGAACCTATAGCATTTAAAAAACGTGTTACTTTAATTGACGGAACCGGTATCCTATCCTCCAATCTTCCATTTTAAAAATTTTTCTTTGGATTAACATTATTTATATTCAAGTATTAGCATTTATAATTTTAATCTATTAATGTATAGCTATTTTTATTAAAAGTAAATGCAATAAGCTTTTAATGTAATTTTGAAAGTTTTAATGCAAAATGTATTAATAATATTAAAATATAAATATTTTGATTTTGTATATCGCATCTTATAGAAAAACAAACAGAACAGATTTGTTTGGTCCATATGTTTCATAGAGCAATAAAAGTTAAATTAACAAATTGTAGTAGTACTTATACATTATTACCGTTACTATTACTACATTAATACAAACTGCTCTAATTTATTTTTGCTACTATATTAAGTTCAATGTTAGTAGTTAGTCCTGAAAATGATTAATAAATAAGAGAAACATACGAACAAAATTATTTGTATTTTATTGTTTCAAAAAGGTACAAAAGTTTTAAAAGGCAGGACGATTTTAAGAAATTAGGTATTTCGTTATTGTAATCTATCTTGGGAGATACTAAATAATTTTTGTAAAATAACATTAACGAATTCCACGTTTTGATGTCATTCATGGTTTTATTTTTGGAATTCATCTAGTCTGATTTGTATTAATAAAAATAATACACAGGGTGTTCCCGTGACTGCGGGGAACCTCTCAGGTGGCATTAAAGGATACTTTTCAAGTCCAAACCCTTGGGGGGTAACTCCCTTTAAAGCAATTTTTTGAATTCTGATTTCAAACGGCCATAGCTCTTATCTTATATTATACTATATCTGCAAATTAGGTTATAACCCCTTATCGTCTAGAATCAATGGATTTCGAGTTATAAGTTAAATTAAAGGAAAAATGTTAAAAAAGTTAATTTTTATTTTTTTTTACTTTTCTTGCAAACCCCATATCTATTAAACGAAACTTCTTACAAAAAAACTGATGGGCCAAACCTGATAGAGAATTTAACGGGCTACAACTTTGGTCAAATAAAGTTGTTTGGAAAACTAACCGTTTTCACAGAAATTCCAAAAATAATGTTCAAGGTGTAGGTAAAAAAAAAAATAAATTTACAAAATTTGGCCTCCCTCATTTTCAGCACAAAGGCGTGTTCTTTTCAAAAGGTGTTGCACGGTATTGTTTATAATGGCGCTTCTTTTGTTAAGTTCTGTCACGCCTATCTGTATTTCAAAATTCAAAAAATTGCTTTAAAGGGAGGTACTCCCCAAGGGTTTGGACTTGAATAAAAGTTTTATTTCAAAATTTGTCTTACATGTAGAGAGTACGAGGTCCGCATTTTTGTAAATTTTCCCACTTATCGTGCTGAAAGATCAGCCCTCGAATAACAATTCCCCAAAACCGTTCGACCAGATGGCCAGAAATTTTCGAGAAAATCGACTTTGAAATATTGCTATGTGATTTATGAACACAAGATGTAAAGCAAATGTCAACAGACGGTTCATGGCGTCGCAGTTAGGAAGGAGTCTCATAAACGATGGGTCCACGGTTCGATTCCTACCTTTGCCAACCTTTTTTTTTCATTTTATTTTTTTTAAATGCATATCACGTCATTTACAGTACTGTGTAAGTCTGCTACCATTTAATTAATTACTATTTATTATTAATTAATGTCACTTTTAAGCAAAATAATAATATTTAAATGAAATAAATAAAATAAGTATTTATATAAATATGGTAAAAATTTTAAACTACTCTAAATTTTATGACGATCGGCAGCTTTAGCTTAAAAACAACACTTTGGTAATAAATTAGAGTGACGCATTGTAAACCCATAAATTAGTTTTTTATGTACTATTTTGGTGTGAATTTTATGTAGTATAATACATTTCCTTAATATTTTTGTGCTTATTTAGTTTATTTAGAAATTACAGTACATTTATACAGCGTAGTTACTAAAAAGTAAATATCATGTCGGATATCGAATCTATTGATTTACCTGGTCCCTCAACGAGAGATGAAATTAAAAAGAAAAAAAAAAAAGGTTGCCAAAGGTGAGAATCGAACCGTGGATCCATCGTTTAAGAGACTCTTTCCTAACCTCGACGCCACGAAACGCCTATTGACATTTGCTTTACATCTAGTCTTCATAAATCTTACGCAATATTTCAAAGTCGATTTTCTCAAAAATTTTTGGCCATCTGGTCGAACGGCTTTGGGGAATTGTTACTCGAGGGCTGATCTTTCAGCACGATAAGTGGGAAAATTTACAAAAATGCGGACCTCGTACTCTCTACATGTTAGAAAAGTGTCCTTTATCGCCACCTTAAAGGTTCTCCATGGTCACAGGTCACCCTGTATATTTAATATAATATTGGTAAAAAATTACAGAAAACTTTAAAAAACCATTATGGAAAATTTCGGAAAGAACTCGTAGACATCGCCGATATTAATTTAATTTAAAAAATCAATTTATGATGTCTAACAATTCTACACAGGACAACTCGAAGGGGATCATGGCTGTCGAGTTTGACCTTATGCTTACAGATTTTGTATTTAGCTAAAATTTACTAAAAAGATGCATTGGATTATGCTTGTTACAGAAATAATTAAATTATTTTGTGGAAATGCATTGTTCCTTCTAAATTAATTTGAAGCCAATAATAAACTTAACTACAATCTTTTCAACTGACATACGAACTACCTATATCTTTATTATGCAATTTAATTTATTAATACCAAGTCACTGATGTCAACGCTGAATAACATTTTTCTAGATCTGTAATAATTTTTGAGTTCGGTTATGTCCTTCAAAGATAGTTTGTACCAAGTGTCTGAGCTAAGAATCCTTTATCTTTCTAAATTTGTTATGTTTAACTTCGGTCGTCCTTCAGACTTCTGATCTTCTTGATCTGTGATTCTTGGGTTTAGTGGTGTTTTAAAGATATTTTTGTATGATATGATATTTAGTCTACTGTTGATCCGTCTGGTCGGAACACAGTTTACACTTTGAATTTGTTTGATAAACAAACAAGAAACAGCATATATAAATAGTTTCTCACCGGTGTAAATTTGTAAACGCATAGGCAGGGCTGGGCAATATCTCAAATAGTTATTATACTATAATAGTTATTATAGTTAAATACTAATAGTTAGTATAGTAGATAATAGTTATTTATTTACAATGGAACGTTTTACTCTCAACTCATAGGCTCAGCGATGGGGGACCCATGTTTTCCTATATTTTCGAGCTTTGTCATGAATGACTTGCTCTGGAACTTCTTCGGCTCCGTCAACTTTGTTCTGCCCTTCCTGATGCTCTACGTCGATGATATATTCGCAGCAGTCCTGGTCACTGAAGTGGAAAGTTGTTTAGGGTTGCTCAATAGCTACAATAAATTACTCACTTTTACATATGAACTAGAGAGAGACGGTTCCATCCCTTTTTTAGACCTGCTAGTTCAACGAAATGAAAATGGCACCCTTACAACCAATATTTACAGAAAGCCCTCGTCTACAGACAGGTTTCTTAACTATAGTTCATCCCACCCCCTTAACTAAAAAATAAGTGTTATAAATACTATGAAACATAGAATTCACACTTGCGTACCTCATGAATCCGTAGGAGTAAAATTACATGAACTTAAGCAGCAAATGTTGAAGAACGGATATCCAGCTCGTTTGATCGATCGACTACTGTTCCATAAAAATAAGATTACTCCTACTCTGCAAGGGACCGATCAACATAATAATATCCAAAATGATGAGGGTACTTCACAACCACAATTGACTGATCTAGATGTTATTACTAAGTTTAGTAAAATTACTTTCCACCCATGAATTGAGAACAAAGTGAAACATACCTTCAAGGATGTTGTGAGGAGTGGTGAACTACGCCTGGCTTTCCATAACAGTCACAGCTTCAACAGAATATTGTTCTCCAGGACGAAAGATAAAGTCCCCATCCTAGATAGGGCCAACGTGGTGTATTGTGTGAAATGCCAATGTAATAAATATTACATTGGTCAAACTAAACAACGATTGACTTCCCGTATACAACAACACATGTACGATGTCAAAGCGGGAGCAACTAAAACTGGACTATCAGAGCATGCCATTCAGACTGCACACGCTTTCAGTAGGGACGATATCAGTATTCTTGCCACGGAGAAAAACTTTGCGAAAAGAACCTTCCTTGAAGCCGCTTATATATCTACCAATACTAACAATGTCAACAAACAAACGGACTACAACTACTTGAACAACGGATGGAAGGGTCTATTGGTAAAATTTAAAGAGAAATTCTCTGGTACCTGATCATCTGGGTCCACTACACGGCAACGACCACTTTCTGGAATTTCTATTCTTTTTTCACAATTAACTGTTTAGTTATGCTTTTAGATATTTGTATATTCTTTCGTTTACAGGTTTCTAGTTTGTTTATTGAATACCTGCAGATTTTTATACACAACACTCACCTACTTTTAGATACCTCTACGAGAGGACGCTTCTTTGTTTTCTATTTTACGTAAAGTGTGTCAAATTTCAAATGTTTTCCTATCTGTACGTCACTTATCAACTGATAGATTGTTTTTAATATTTTTTCTTAGTTTTAAACAGATGCTATTTATATTTATACATTTTAATTACTGTTTTAATTGTAACGTTTTATATCGTCGGCTTGGAGCAAAAACAAGATAACTCCATTTTTGGACAAAATGAGTTATCTACACGATTGGATACGAATCATACTCAACTACGTTCTGGCAAAATCAGATAATTGTACTAACACTAATAAAATTTTTATTAAGATATTTAGTTTTGAATTTGTATACTTTTACATTGTCAACTCAACATTCAAGTCGCATTATCTCAAAACTATCATTTTGGAGTTATCTTGTTTTTGCTCCAAGCCGACGATATGTTGTACAAGTTTTTATACATTTTAAATTTTTTGACTTCGTTTGAAAGTGACTGTCACATTGCTATTGCGTTTTTGTTCTCGTTTTTGATGCTTACATCAAACGATTTACATCTTATTTTGATATCGGTGAGTGTTGGTAGGAATTGTTGATATGATCTTGGAATTAATTGTTTGCCTTTTCTCCATCTAGTCCTGAAGATGGAGCAATAAATACTCCGAAACGTCGACAATCAGAATATAGTGGTTTGATTTGCATACCCATTCAACCCGTTATTCCTTTTCGTTTATCATAGCTTGGGTGAGAACTCTGGTTTATTCTATCTCAAATACTTGTATTTGAAATACGTATTTGAAATACATTTTGTATTTTGTAATTTGTATTTCAAATACACATTTTCAATGTATTTGTATTTTGTGTTTCAAATACCTAAAATAAATGTATTTTGGATTTGAAAATACTGAATTTTTTATTTGAAAATACTGTATTTTGTATTTTAAATACATATTTTTATATGTTTTGCCCACCTCTGCGCATAGATACACGTGAAGCAGTCCACATTATTGGAACCGCATTGTTTGGAATAAGCTAACATTTTTTTGCTAAGAATAAGCTGGCAACATTTTCAAAACTTGATTGATTGGTCCTTGCGACATCTAACTTGGAAGATTAACTCAGATTTAGCTACGTGCGAAAAGTGATTAATTTATAATTTTTAATTTGTGGAAAAAAGTAATCATATTTTTTTAAAAAGTAAAATATTTTATGCTTAATTATCAATAAATTTTAAGTATCAATGTAAATTAATTTTTAATAAAATGCAAAGCAAATTAAGCTTATCAAGACGATTTAGAATAGAAGGTATAATACATAATATGTAAAATGTAAGATTGATCTAATAAAATAAAACGATTTTTTTTAAATTTCTGAGATTTAGTTAGCTTACGTTGCATGTTCAGTTTAATCAACTCAAAAAGCAAGACAAGCAACGATAAAAAGTAAAGTAAATTTCTATCACAACTTTGAAAAATTTTCATAATAATTTAATAAAATAACTTATCGAAGTTGTAGAAAGCTTCCGTGGCTTTGGTATTACTAAAGTAGTTTGTGAATTTTATTATATGCAAAAAGTTTCTTTAAGTGTAACAAAAATTATATTCTCATAAAAGAAATTCAAATCTATCTTTTTTTAATCCACAACGATAAGTTATTTTATAATCAAAACGCTAAAAAATACTTAGATCGTGTAATATCAAAGATACTTTTTTCACAATACATATCTAAAGCTCGATATAAAGTTGTGGTCGAAATAGTGTCTTCCATATAGGATATAAATGCAGATAGCAGTCAAAAACGTGAATCACATTATCTTAGTGCATGACCGGTTTCGGGGTTACACCCAGAACTTTCCCATTTTCAGATGATTAACCACGGCTCAATTTTGTGCACGGGGGATTTCTACACTTTCTGTAATTGTAAATTTATTTTGGGTTTCTGTTTTTGCACTAAGTTGATGTAGATTATTTTACACATGTTTGAATAAGTATCTAATATGATAATTATGGAACTGCAACGTTTTAAAGAAATATCCAGTCTAGAAAATTATATTTATTCAAAATATCATAATTCCAGAAGATATACGGATTCGCTGCGAAATACTGAATATTTACACAATCAAATCTCTTTCCTAATTTTCGTATAATTATATTATGTTATCATTATTATCTCTAATCACTTTAGTCATATTTTGGCCTTTAGCTTACCACCTTGACAATACACCATTGCTGTTTAATTTATGTTCAATTTAAATAAACCCGTTATTGTGAGTTTACGTAACAAATTAATTATTCTTTATTTCCAAACGTTCTTACATAATATAATTATGTTCTTGGCGAAATAAAGGAAAAGAAAGAATTGAAATGTATATTAAGAGAAAGAAAAAAAAAAGTTGTTTGAGTCAAGTTTCTACTAGGTACGGTATTCTACGAATAAAATATTATTGATTAATTGAAAATAATTACTGTTTGGAACCACAAAAACACATTAAAAATTGCATTATAAATTAAAATTATTTTGTAATAATACGCTGGGCTTGGTATATGCAATTTCATGAAACATTGAGTTGAATTACCTTACTCTCATTGTCAGTTACATTTAAAGTTAAGGTTTAACACCAAACCTAGTTTTATGTATCCGCGCCAGCGAAAGATAAAGAAACAAAACACATTTATACTGATAGTAAAAAGTGAAACCCAAACTTATTGCAAGACAGGTTAAAGATAAATAACAAGTTTTTCAAGATAAAGCAACCACGAAAAAACTTAAATTGTTAAATGTCACCTACAACTGAAAGACATATTTACAAACTTTTGTAGAGTAGAAAAGCTAAATTCTCGTACAACCCTAATATGCAAATAAAAATAGATTAATTCAGAGTTAGTTTTGTATAATACTTCCGGGTTAATTAAATACAAACCCCAAACTATTATAATTGCATAGTTATTTAAATAAAATTAGACATTTTTTATCAGAATGCTAGGAACCCAGACTCATTTAATTTTAAGTAATCACAGAGTCCCGATCATTAAAGAATTAATTGCTGCTGCATTTTAAGTCAACCTATTCCGAGATTCTAATATTACAACCACGTAGTTGTCGATGGGTTTTACTCGAATAAAATCTATAAAATAAACAGTTAGAATTATCATTGAATAAATAAACATTATATCAATTTACTCAAAATATTTGTTGAAATGCATCATTCCAGGTTCAGAGATTCAGAGAGATTTGAGATCAGGGAAATGTAAAAAATTAATTTAACTGAGAAAAATCTATATAATTTATTTCTATTAAATACATATACTATGAACAATATTATGTATAGTGTACTTTGCAATGAAACGCCAAATATATTCAAGATTTGGGAACACAGTACGTGTATGAGACTTCTATGGCTCCACAAATTGTGCAGAGTATCCTGAAGCCACAGGAACAAACTGCCACAAAATTAATTTTATTAATATTAAATCCTATAAATAATTTTAAGTTTTAACCTCTTTAATATTTTTTTACTTTAAAAATTTGAGTGTAAAAATCTTACCGCATACAAAAGGCCCAAAGATACCAAGATCCGAGAGAATTTCAATGAAGTAGGAGCCGTGGAGGAGTTTTAGAAAATAACATTTCTAAATGACTATTCATCATAAATATGCAAATTACCACAAGAATTTAAATCTGAGAAGAAAAATTTTTCGATTCGGAGGAATCCGAAAAAGCAACATTAAAAGATCATTAAAAGAAAAAAGATGTTTTTGAATTTAAAAGAAAATTGAAGATTAATTATAGACTTAATCTTAGAATTGAAGAATATAATTGAAGAAATTATATTAATTTTTCTAAAAAGCTAGTGGTTTGTACTAGTCATTCAATTCAAAACGGATCAAGTAGTGTAGTTCAATTAGTCAAGTGATAAATTCACATCAAAAGATCTTCGACACGCAAAGCTCCGTACTTAAGAAGTGCATCGAAATTTTTTTTGCGCCTCAGTGCAAATTAAAACGAGGAATCCCTTTGTAAGCGGCTGGCCGTAAGAATAATAAAGAAAAAGGTTAACAAATTATTTAATAATTTAAATTTTATATTTCAAATTTATATCATTTTTCTGTCCCTATTCTATTTAATAAAATTAAGAACGAATGGTTCGATGTAAAATGCAAAAAGGAAATAAAAAAGAGGGAAAAAGCAAGAGAAAAAATGTTGAATAACAGAACAGAAGAAAATTAGAAACGACATATAGAACAGATGAAACAGAGTAAAAGAGTAATTAGAGAAAGTAAGAGAAGCTACAAAGTCAAGGAACTAGAGAAGCTAGAAGAGAAGTTATACCAACAAGGAAGTGAGAAACTTTTACCAGGGTACCAAAAGAATAAGAAAGGGATATCAATCACGAACATCGTTGTGTAAGAATAAAGAAGGAAATTTGGTGGGAAAATAGTCAAAGTGCAGGGGAGGATACATGTATAGTATACAGGCGGAGTTGCTCAAGTATTATGAAGGCGAAAAGTTGCATAAAACGATAGCCAGATTAATAAAAGAAATATGGATAAAGGAGGAGATGCTAAAAGAGTGGAGAATGGCTGTGATATGTTTTTTTACATATATTTTATTATAAATAATAATAATAAAAGGTGTAGATCATAATATTGAAATCTCTTAATTTTATTTTATATTTATTTAGACATTTTTATTATTTTTAACAAAATTATTATAAAAAAACACAACTTTTGTTACATAAACAAAGTGAACGGCTAGTCATTAAATTTTGTCTTTACCTGTTTGACATATTATTTATTGCTTTCCTGAATGTTTCTTAGGCCGCATTCGCTTTGGCACTTTCCAAGCTTTGAAAGCGTGACGTTGAAAGCGTACGAAATTTGCGTTCGTTTTGGAAAAAAGCGTGCAACGCGCTTTCCAAAGCGAACGGGGTTTAAAGCGATGAATGCTTGAATGTTGGTAATGTAAAATTTACATGTGGTATTAACCTAACTTATTATAGTAACAACTCTTGAAATCAAATAACTTGTAAAATTATTGCAATTATTACAGGGAGTGAAATATTTAAATTAAAAATACTTTGTTAAAATTAAATTAAATTTTTTAAATTAGCAATGATCCCCGAAGAAAATGTGATTCTTTTTGTTGCGGCAGTGAAAGAAATTGTGAACGAAGTTTTTTTCTTCTAGTGAAGAGGAAAGTGACCATGACGTAACTCTTGAGGCTCGTAGACATAAAATATTGACATAATTAGACATAAAAAATTGAAATTAAATTAAAATTTAAATTCAAATTCATTTGCAATTGAATGTGTAGAAAATTTAAAGCAAACATATTCAAATTCAAATTCAAATTAATTTGCAATTTTGCCACTACAGCGCCACGCTTTTTCCAACCCACCTAAAATGAAAAAGCGAAAAAAAGCGTTTGAAGCTTTCAAAATGGGTGGAGCCAACGCGTATGAAAGCGCGCAAAAGTGCCAAAGCGAACGGGTAAAAAGTGTTTGTCGGCGCTTCGAAGCGAAAAAGTCCCAAAGCGAACGCGGCCTTACAAGTACAAGTGCAAGAAAATGAATACAAGATATAAAAATGCAATAATAATAAATAATAACATTATGATATCAGCTACACGTTTGCAACGTAAACGGGAGATCGGACGCCGTCACTAAAATAAATATTAATAATAATTTGAAAACAAAGTAAAAATAAATTACTTGTAATAGATTAATATCATGTACTGTATCGTCTTGGAATAGAAATAAAAAATCTATAAATCCGACTACCCAGAAAAAAGTTATGCCAACAAAAGTAAAATTGTCGTACAAAATGTGCATACGCGCCTGCTGGAAGGTTAAGAAAGGAGACAAAACGGATTGCAAGAACTTCAGAGGAATAGCATTGTTGAATGTGATGTACGAGATACTGGCAACATTCATAAAAAATAAATTGAGAACGTATGCAGAAGGAATACTAGGAGAGTATCAGTGTGGATTCAGAAAAGAAAGATCGGTAACGGATCAAATCTCTACGCTGCACTAATAGAAATACAAGCAATAAGCTACGAGCTCAAGCTAAAAGCGTACCTCCTGTTCGTGGACTTTAAACCGACATATAATAGTATTATTCGAAGCAAGCTGTATGACGCAATGTATAGGATGAAGATACCAGAAAGTAAAAGTAGGTAGTATGACATTAAGCGTTAGAAATCATAATGAAAAACGCTAATATAAATAAATACTATCCCGAGGAAGCATCAATGTATGGAGTTTGCAGACAATATATCTATGTTGACAAGAACAAGGAAGGAGCTGGAGGATATAAATAGTTAAGAGACTGATAGCAGAAGCAACAAAAATGGGACTTAAAGTAAATGAAAAAAAAAAATCAAATACATGTCTTGGGACGACACAGCTAATTCAGAAAGATTCATCAGTGTAAAGTCCGAAAATGAAATTGAGATGAAATTTGAAGAGGTGGAGAGTTTCGGCTACTTGGGTACAAGCATCTCAAGAAAACCAGGAGGCAACGAAGAAGTAAAAAACGAATGGCAGCATGAACAAGAAGTACATTCGCACTGCGATCAGTGCTCGGTAGCGGAATTTTTGCTAAATCAATAAAGCTCCTGATTTACAAAACAATTATAAGACCAACTGTGTTGTATGGATGTGAGGTGTGGTGTGTGGTCGTTGAAGAAGCAGACGCAAAGTGCCTTGGCGGAGTGGGAAAGGAAGGTGTTGAGGGGATATTTGGAGGGAAAAGAGTGAATGGACAGTGGCAGTGGCTGGACAGGACAAACAAAGACATATATGACCTGTACGGTGAACCTAACATAGCGGGTGTGATTAAAGCGCAGAGAATAAGGTGGCTCAAACATATCTTAAGAAGAAGCGAAGACAGAGTGATACACCAGATATTGACACTATCTAGAGAAGAGGAAGGTCGATGAACAGATGGAAGAATGAAGTGCTCAAAGTACTGGAAGTCTACGATTGGGAAAAGATAGCAAAAAGTAGAAAAGAGTGGACCATAAAGTGGTTAACCAAGCCAAGGGCCTAGTAGGGCTATACAACTTACTGTTTATATATAAATATATATATTATTTAATATTGTTTGTAGATGTAGTTAGTTAATAAGTACACAAACAGAACACTGCGCCACATACAAATAAAATAATTTTTGCAAAAACTTGTTGATTTTTTAAACATAATCAAATTATTTTAATTGAATCAATAAGAAAGAGAAATTAGAAAAGAAGAATAAAAATAATCACAGTAATAATTAGATTTGGTGCCCAACAACTGAGTTTATCCTTTTAAGATTTCACAAATAAAATATACTGCAAAGTATAATTATTGCAAACGTTTACACTACATATACTATGGCATGAAGATGCCACCATCATACTTATATTGACATTATTATATTATTTATAGTGCATTTATTAGTAAGTTTTAATTGTAAGTTAATTCTCAAGTAAATTAGAACCTTTTTTTCACAATGCAATATTAATGATTTGTTTTAATTTCACATCAATGTCAAACCAAAATATGAAAAATGATGCGCCGTTTCTCGCAACCTATACGCCATTTACTCGTATCTTCAACGTTCCAAGCTTCTATTTTGCATGGCGTCTCTTACATCTTGTTCTCACGTCCTTCGGGGTCGTTCTCTCCCACACTTTTCTCGGCTATCTATCTTCCTCCATCCTTATCATATTATTAGCCTTTCTTTGTCTTTATCCACCTTCATGTTCTTCTTTGTTGCAGCCTTGATATTCTACAGCTAAGGTGTAAGGTTTCACACCTTAGAATTATACAAAGCAATACCCTTAACTATTGTCTGGTACAATCTGCGCTTTGTGGTATTCCGGATTCCTTTACTCATACTACTTAGTTCTTGTATGACTCTACCTTCCGGGTTTATTCTACATACTCTCAATGTCTTTCTTAAAGTTTGGAATTTTGTTAAAAACCGATCCAAGGTACTTAAAATTTTCATAGCCCCTTATTTTGTCTCCGTTTACTTTCAGACTCTTATTTTCTGATAATTATATTCTTCTCTTAATTTGCAGTGTCATGCACGCTGCGTCTTCCTCATCTCCGGCTATGACTACCTGGTCGTCTGCAAGCAATAGAGTACTTAGACACGAGTCGTTGATCTTTATTTCCATATTTCATATTTCTAGTCCATTGTCTTAGAGCAAGTTTTATATTTTAAAAAGGGTAGGCAATGTGCTGTATCCCTGCAGCAGGTCTTTTGTGGTTTGGATACTCTCAGAGATTTTGCTGTTTAGTTTTACTGCCGATATCGTGTTATTGTAGTATAATTCCGATATTGCGTTTATGAGCTTTCTATTAATACCAGCGTTTTCCAGGACATGAACATCTTACTCCATAGCCCATTATCATACGCCTTTTTCAGATCAATAACAACCTGATGTGTTTCAAAATTTTTAGGGAAGTGGTTTTCAATTAATTGCTTTAACCAGAAGATACTGTCAGTGCATGACCTACCAGCACCGAATCTGTTCTGTTCATCAATGTCGCTTCACTCTTGTTCAATCTTTGTTTTTAGCATGAGGAGAGTCTACGGACGCAAAAGATGTAAAAATGTAAATAAATAAATAAAAAAATTTTTCAAACAAAATTCATCAAATCCAAGACAACATTTATGACATATGCCACAAAAAATTGACTTGATGGCAAAACATTGGCGATAATTTAAATTAAGTTGGGTGTCCTGAATTACAAGGTTAAGAAATTCAATATTTTTTGTTGCCTAAAATCCATAGATAAACTATTTAAGAATATATTCACAAAGTTATAGAGCCCGATTCAACGTATTTTCAAAGATACAGAAAGAAAAGTAATATCGCGTTGAAGTACATTATATCACGAATTATAAGATGAGTTTTCATTTTTATGATTTTTAAAAATTGGTGGACGTGATAGTATGCGACCAATTAAACAAAACCAAAGGTTACTCTCTTTAGTATTAAATTTATTTTTAGATGAACTAAAAATAGTTCTTAAAAAAGTCATCATAATATTATGATAATAAAAATCATTTTGATTTTTAATTTTTAACAAAAATTACGAGCTGAATTATGATGATGAAAATATGACGACCACAAAGTTGGCATTTTAGTCGAAAATTGAAAAACCGTATGTTATATAGTTTTCCATATAAATTGTTTTTTTTTAATAATTAAAATTTTTAAAACATAAAAACAGTTATGTAACAGTGTTAGGAACCATTTACATAAAATAATTTGCATCCATAACATCAGTACTAACGTCAAACATGATAATGGTGAATTACAACACAAAGTAAAAACGATAATATGTTAGTAAACACATATGTTTTGAGAAAACATCTATAAACTAGATTGTATCCTAGATAATCTGCTAAGCGATAAAATATAAAATTAAATAAACAGCGAGAATACAGGTATATTTACAACACGTAGCTGGCAATTTCAAGGAACTTCATATTAATAACTAAAAACGGATAAAGCTCATAAAAACACGGAAAAGGTTCCGTTTTTAAATTCAAATTGAAACAAGGCAAAGTTGGGGGTTTACAGATAACCAATCAAACCATTGAAAAAATTTCTCATTTAATTTTATTTTATAAGTAAAAAAAAATAGTTATTACACGGTAAGTAATTACCACCACAATAAAAAGTAATCTTATCTGGAAATCTAATAAAAGTTCTTTCATTGTATTGAGCTTATTTCGTTTAAAAAAAATCATTAAAGTGTTTTTAAATGCTGGTTTTAATTTTATTAAATATATCGCAAAAACATTTACTAATAATGTGTACGGGATACACTCTGATATTTTAGTTCTTCTATGTCTAGACCTTGTCTATACAGACATTTTTAGGTATGTATCGTTCAGTATCGATTTTTTAATTAATATTAAAAGACGCGTAATGATTATAACTTTTTTTCACAGAAATTTAATAATAATATTTAAAATAAATAATAATTGTAATAAATATGACACTACGTGCCTAGTAGACCATAAGTTCTGCTATACTTTGCAAATGTTCTTGGAATCATTTGGGATCTTTTTTATATTTCGTTCTATCGACCTCATTATCTTCCAATGTATTTTCCAATGTTACACTGGACTAAATCTAAAAATCTCGATTTTTAAGGGACAGCTTTCATAAAATTATTATTATAAGCAGTTCAACGCAACAAAATTAAAGCATTTCAAAAATCAACAGTAGGGCACTTTACTTTTTATTTTAGTTTTTACAAATTTTTAAAACCAATTATAAGTAAGCTGCAATATTGATAATCGTGCGAACAGTTTAAGTAACTCAACCTTCTTTCTAAGAAAGAAAACATTACAATATATTGAAATTATTATATAATTTATCGATAGAATGAAATAAGTAAAAATATATATAGAATAGAAGTTCTGTATAAGCAATTGCATCAATGGTATGCCAGTGGCTTTAACGAACACATTCTTAGAGATAATATTTACAAATCCAGATTAATCAACATTTTTACCATACATTTTTCTGCTAAAAAGAAGAGTGTAAGCATTCTTCATTTTGAAACTTAAAAATATTTTGAAAATTATTAAAATTAAATTTCTTTTATGTTATTAAAACAGTAGAGATTAGCATGAAATATGAAATAAACTTTAAATTTTCCACTTATATTCGACTCGATCGTGAATACCTAAGGTATTTCAAGATTTTTATATGTTTTATCTTAAAATAAAATACTGAAATATGATACATTGGAAAATGAAGTATCCCATATTACATAAAATTTTCTTAAGGAAAAATTTCATGTTAAAGTAAATTTTTTTATTAGATTATTAATTAACACCTTGATTTTTTTAAAAAGCAACTTGTGTTAATCCAATTTTTGTTACCCTATCAAGCTTTGTATAAAATTAGCTGGTGTTAATTTTAATAGCCCGGCCTATTAACCTCGTGTGTTATACAATCTACCAAAACAAAGTTGTAAATTTGAGGGTTACATTAAAAGCTCGGTTTTCCTAAGTAATTTTGTAAATTGTATGAAAGTTCTTTTATAATGTAATATTATTAATTCATCTAAAATGCAATATTTTTACTTAATTACATTAGCACAAACTTCTAAAAATTAATTACCAATTTGCTAAACAGCAATGTACAAAAGTAAACACAAGTATTAGCATATAAAAATAAATTACTCTCCGAGCAGATAGAGCGTTGCTCAGGTGCATTTTGTATTGATTAAATTTAATTTAATCAAGTAGATTTTCTAATTTTCTTTAACCATTACATACATTATCTTAGCATAATCAAAATAACCAATCCGAACGATATATCAACAATTTTAGCTTTACAAGTGCTAAATTATTTATACCTAAGCATACAATATAAATTAAATTTCAACGTCATTTTTCATTTTTTATTTATTTTATTTTTCGGACAAACCCAATTACAGTAAGTAAACTCAAAATTACACGAAAAATTAATGAAGGAGATGAAAAGCGACATATGAGAGATGAAATGGGAAATGGTTAAAATAATTAACGACGTATCAGAGTTAGAAGTTCAACTAACTAAACAAGTTAGAAATTAACGAATTAAGAAAAGAAAAAGGACAATATATTCAAATAGTTCGAAATAAAAAATGTGGTGATAGCAGGTATGAAGGAATGTTGAAACAACCTTGAAAACATAAAGACTCCTTTGAAAAATTTTCTCAATTAAAATATGGGAAGAAACGATTTTGTGAATGGTGATTAAATCCTTTCGGAAAGGAGGATAATAAAAGGTACATGTTATGTAATATTTTGAGTTTCGTTTTCGGATACTTTGAAGTAATATTTAGGAGTTAATTTGCCCTAAAGTGGAGTTAGCTTGTTTGCGGATTAAGCCATCGATTTTTAATAAAAAATTTTTTGGGCCAGAACTGTTCCAAAGTTCTCTCTCTGGACTCAAAATTTTCCAATTTAACTTAAGAACGATGACGTTTTTGATCGACCACTTACCGATTTCTACATTGCAATTTTGGTTGTTTAATTCCTCGTTTGAGCAAGTTTGAATCCGCATCCAGGAAGCTCAGCTGGCAAAATCATAATAACCTACCGGAAGTCTATGTGACCGATATCAAAAAACTAAGAAATAAGAGAAAATAAGAAATTGCAAACAATGGAAAATATAAAGCAATGAAAAACTGGGTAGATGTATTTTGGGTGTAAAGAATACAACCTGTTAGCATATAAGTTTTTAATTTCTTAATTATTACTCTTAATATTAATTTAAATTAATTTATTATATGTGACCTGGACTATGAAAAGGGACCTTACGTCGGAAAAATCAATTTTCACTTTTTTGGTGATTTTTATAGGCAAAAAGACGCTCTTTCGAATGGCGCGAACCACAAGTTTCTATCTTCATCACTCACTTCACAAAAAATTAATCTCAAAGTTAAACGTAAAATCATAAAAACATGAAAAACCATCAAAAAAATTTTTTTCACTTTTTTAACGTTTCCTATAGAGAAAAAGAAGAAAACATACTTTAAATGTTTAAACGCGTTTTACCGGGAAATTAGTTTTCCGACGTTAGGTCCCTTTTCGTAGTCTAGGTCACATATGTATGTATATGTTACGGTCAATGATGACAACTTGGCCATTAACGTCAATGGCCGGACAATGACGTCAGTGCCCTGCTTAACTGGACATTGACGTCAACGCCCGGCCAATGGCGTCACTGACCGTGCATTTTGGGCGATGTTGACATTTAAAATTTCATATGTCGTTTTTGCATCATTGTCCGGGCAATGACGTCATTGCCCAATACAGAGCGGGCGATGATGAAACTACTCTTTTTTTTATTTGATTTATTATTGGTTCAGCTCATGGACTTAGAAGGAGAGGACTGGTAACTGCATTGTTATAATTCCAATTCCGCGTGCGCTTAACCGTATACCCCCTAAACTGAACCGCTAGGTGGCGCGATAATAGAAGAGTGTCGTTGATCAGCTGTTGATTGGCTGTCATTCATTAGGTTATAAAATTTAAAAATATTAATGTTAATATATTATTAAAATGTTAATGCTTTTGGTTATTAATGCCCTTCCAAGTTCATGGTAATAATAATATAAAATAATTAAATTATTATAACAATATAAACATAATCGTGTCAGTTGTGCAAGAAAAGTTTATTGTGTTAAAAAATTAACCGTTAAGGTAAGTGTATAAAATTGGGTGTTTGTATGTAATAAATAATAAACGAATAATTAATATTTCTCGTTATTAGATTAAAAATGGATTTGTATGTATAATTCCTGGGTGTAAAACCGGTTACAAAAGCGAGAGAAGGAAGCAAAACCAATCGTATGTTTCATTTAAAACACCATAACATGACGTCGAAAGACTTCAACAGTAATTTTATTGTCAAAGCGACGTTTAACTGAAAATGCTATACCAAGTATATTTTCTAATTCGATTCGAAAATATTTAACGATGACTTCTCAGAAAGCGGCTTCGATGAACGATTTTTAACATTACTAAAATAGTCCAAAAAGAATTATTTTAGAATACTGTACAAAACAAATATTGACATTGATAGGCCAGGAAAACTGAGAGTGTGTCCTAAAATATTTGTAGGTCATATTAATCTAACTTTGATGAGTAAAATGAGGGTGAAACTTGTCACTTGAGTAAGGATTATTGTTATTACTTATTAATTACCATTAATTTAATATTTTCAGTAAATCAGTAAATCGGTAGCAACATACTGAGAAAAAAAATTTTGTAATAAAAAAAAACCCGACTGTATAAAAAATTAAAAACAAATGCGTACTAAAAAGTTAAAAACAAGCTAAAACATACGTACATAAAACTATAATAAAACTATAACTTGAATGTTATAAAAATTGCAGTCGGGGACAAACTAACAACCACAATTATGTTTGGTGGTGATTTAAGTGAAAATCTATTATAATTTGTACAAGTAATATGTATTGTAATATTTGTTTGTCCCCGCATGCAATTTTTATAACATTCAAGTTATAGTTTTATTATAGTATTATGTACGTATGTTTTAGCTTGTTTTTTACTTTTTAGTACGCATTTGTTTTTAATTTTTTATGCAGTCGGGTTTTTTTTTTATTAAAATTTTTTTTTATTTCCAGCTTTTTAGTAAATAGAATATTTTTTTATTAAGCATAAATTAAAATTCTAAGAACTTCTAACGCGCGTACATAATTTATTTATTTAACCATTTGTTATTCCAAATTACTTTTAAACGTATAAGTTGCATATATTTTGATACCCCACTCGATAAGTTTGAAAGAAAAAAAATTTTTCACAATTTGGCGTTAATAATCCGCCATTTTGATGTTTCATATTTTTAATATATCCAGTGACACTCGCGTTATCAAGTTGAATCTAACGCCGTTTAATTCATTAAAATCGGTTCAGCCGTTTAGTAGTTACGAGGGAACATAGGGTCGGACATACACACATACATACTGTCGTGAAACGAAGGTCGATCCTATTTAAAATTAGAACGCGGCCATTTGATTTGTTTATGTGTCACAAATTAGGAAAAATTATTCAAAGGTAAATAACAGCTGATTTTGTATTGTTACTTAAACACATTTTTCCACACATATTTTACCATTTTATTTGTAACCATCAGTGTTTGTTTTGTGCTACGAAGATCTAAAAACAATTTAACAGTGAATTTCGAAACATCGTGTATGTTTTTAAAGAACGTACGAAATTTTGGTTTTCTTAAGGTGGAAGCAAGGCTCTCTCCGTATACGCCGAGGAGGACAAAGACGTGTTTTACAAGCCGGGCTTTTTGAAGCCACCCAAAGTGCAGTTCTTCACTAATTTCTGGGTGAAATTGGTGAAACCATCAACGAGTGTGATATTTTTGAGACGACGACCAAATTTGGGGTTGAATGACCTTTCTAGAAAGATACAAGCGTAAAATTGTAAAATTTGTCGAAGGACGCCTTGAGGACGCCATTTTGAAAATAACGAGAAATTTTCTGATTTATTTTAATATTACTTACCTCGATGAAATTTGAGGACGAGGAACTTCAAGTATTAATTAAGTGCATTAACAACAACCGTTTGAATAATCGTGGCTGCGATTTGGAAGGAGATTTTATGATAAACCAGGTTTTATACAGCAGGAACCCTGAACACATGCGACTTCACCTTCGAAATACAGTAGCTTTAGGCAGCTTAGTAACTACTGGAGGGGACGATTACATCATCGACAACAGAGGCGTGCAAGGTATCGTTTATTTAAGTTTAAAAGATAGTGAAAATAAAAAAACATTTAATTTAATTTTTATGAGCATTCATTTTTTTATTTTGTATAAATTTAGAACACATCAACACACTAGAGTGGCAAATGATCACAAAATTAAGCGATTCAAATTTAACAGTAAATGTAATTTTGATATCAATTGCCATCGACACTTTACACCTGATTTTATCTAGCTACGAGTTTGTTCGACATTATTATTTGCCTTTGAATAAACCATTGTTTTCGTTGTCAATAAGAGTTTTACTTACGACTCAGGGGATAAATAAGATCGACCAGAACCTACAAACTGAGAGTCTCATCTCCCGACATAAATCTGACAAGCCGGAGCATAATTTAGAGTTTGTATGTGACTTCAACAAAAATACACAACAATACATATATACATACATACAGGTTAAACACATAACCCTCCTTTTTTGGCTTCGCCGCAGTCGGGTAAAAAGATTTGTCGCCCTAACAGAGCTATTAGTAGCTATAGCCTCAACAAAGTTTTTCGTTGCTGTAACAAGTTTTCTGCTGCCATTACAAAGTTTTTTTTATGCAGAATAAGAAAATTTATTAAATCAACTAATTTTTTTTACTGAATAGAAAACAACTTAGTTATGGCAGCAGAAAATTTGTTGCAGCAACAAAAATTTTGTTATAGCAGCAAACCAAAACTCAGTTGAGGCTATAGCTACTAATAGCTTTGTTAGAGCGACAAATCTTTTTTCTCAGTGCAGGAGTGCAATTTTATAAAAAGATCAACCAATTCATATAACTTTATCCGACATTAGGGAAGCCTATCAAGATAATAACTCACAAAATTTTAGGAAACAGTTAAAAGA
This sequence comes from Cantharis rufa, assembly GCA_947369205.1. Taxonomy (NCBI): domain Eukaryota; kingdom Metazoa; phylum Arthropoda; class Insecta; order Coleoptera; family Cantharidae; genus Cantharis; species Cantharis rufa. The sequence goes on along the minus strand of OX376309.1, from coordinate 12,051,329 downwards.
AAGATTTAATAATTTAATCGATGAAGTATGGGAGTGCGAAGATGTTGTTCAACTGGAACACTCGTATCATTTAGCCAAAAGCGAAATACTGTCTTATATCATACATTATTATATTACAATGAGATTAAGGCAGTATACTCGTCATATTAATTTAGAAATTGAAAAGGAAAGTTCTCAGAAAAATGCAAACTAAATTGTCCAAAACTTAATTTTTAACAAATAAAAATTTATTTCAAATTTCAAATAATATTTCTTATTTTACGACACATATTGGCGCATTAAGATTTTCTAATTGCTGCAAACTACAATTTAAAAAAAATTATAACCTAAATGACAGCTAAACAACGACACTCTTCTACTTTCGCGCCACCTGGTGGTTAAGTTTGGTATACGGCTAAGCGCACGCGAAATCAGGTAGAGTTACCAGTCTTCTCCTTCTAAGTTCATGGTTCAGCTTATACATACTATACACAATACTTATAACAAAATTACAGGTTTAACATTAACTAATAATTCAATATTTTAATTTTTACGGTAAGGAATGCTGTGTGGCAAAACGGTTATCATTTTAGTTGGCGGTTTGATTTTCTATTCCATCAGAAAGTAACGTATTTAATATGCTTTTGCAATTAGTACTAGTTATTAAGAGATTAGAGATAAGAGATTATTAAGAAGATTTATTAAGAGAAAAGTTAATTTTGTTGGAAAACATTAGTGATACTACCAAAGAAAACGAGATTACTCTTAGACAAGCTGCAGCTCAAAGCAGTGTTGTAGGGAGACAGGGTTACAAGCGTTGCCAATGCAAGGGTGTATGTAAAAACAATAAATGTGCACTCTCATGTCAGAATAAAAAGGATTAATTTAAAAAAATCATAAAAATGATTAATTTAAAAAATTTAATTTAATTATTTTTTAATTTATAATTATTTTTAAAATATTTGTTAATTTTTATTATTTATTTTAATAAATGATTATAATACATTAGAATATTAGCGAAGTGTCACTTGCCAGTTGACTGTCTTGCTGTTCCTTATAGTATTTATTCTATATATCATAATTGTCCAATCCTTTTTGGTCAATAACGTCATTGACCGGCCAAAGACGTAAATATTACAATCAGATGAAAATGTTTACATCATTGTCCACCTCTAACGGGCGTTGACATCAATGTTCGGACAATGACGTTAATGGCCAACATAAATGGGCATTGACGTCATTGTCCGGCCATTGACGTCAACGCCCGATTTACATAATTGACCGTAACATACATATATATACTCATATATATGTACGTTTTGAATCGCACTGAAATAAAAAATCAGTCGCTGTTGCAAAAAATATAAAATAAAAAGTTGGTAAAATCCAAATTAATTTCATTATTTTCAATTTAAAACTCCCAAATAATCGATAGTCGAAAGAAATTAAGAAATATATAATAATCACAAGTTGTTAACCAAAGCTATAAATTTAAAATTTTATCCGATGTCGATTCAAACTTTGGTGAAATAAAAGTTGTCAAAAGTTTCGATACTACATTCTTTTACTTTATATTATTTCTTATGCTAGGGCTACTTGGTCTCACTAATTGATTCATCAAAATTTACAGCTTAAACGGGCTCAATCCAATGAGCATGAACTGAGATGAAAAATTCAAAGTTTAAAAAAATTTGTTTTTGTTTCTTTTGCAGGGGAAACTGTAATTTGAATTTCGTTTGCATTTCAACTTTTGCATTACGTATAAGGAAAAAGATAGACGGTCTTTAAATTTACGGTCTAAACGCAGTTATTGTAAAGTTGAAATTTGGCACGGACGTAAGTTTGGTATCCGAGATAACGGTAAAAATCAAAAAACTTGAAACAACCGTCTTCCATTTTTTATTGGGTTCCAAAAGTATATACTTTATAAATGCATTATTTCCGACTGGAAGTTCTGTATTTTTTATTCATTTTGATCTATTCAAATATTTCATAGCATTTCTGTTAAGAAAATACTATTTAGGACATATGTAGCTTCAATTCCCGTGATGTGGTTAAAATCTTATTGTTATAAGTTAGTGCAATTTTAAAATTTAAAAATATTATATTTCATAATGCTCAACGGTTTTAAACATTTTTTAATTGTGATAGTTTAAGTTTAACCTTCCAGCAGGCGCGTATGCACATTTTGTACGACAATTTTACTTTTGTAGGCATAACTTTTTTCTGAGTAGTCGGATTTATAGATTTTTTATTTCTATTCCAAGACGATACAGTACATGATATTAATCTATTACAAGTAATTTATATTTGCTTTGTTTTCAAATTATTATCAACATTTATTTCAGTGACGGCGTTCGATCTCCCGTTTACGTCGTAAACGTGTAGCTGTATCATAATATTATTATTTATTATTATTGCATTTTTATATTTTGTATTCACTTTTTTTGCACTTGTACTTGTAAGAAACATTCAGGAAAGCAAAAAATAATATGTCAAACATGTAAAGATGAAATTTTATCTGACTAGCCGTTCATTTTGTTTATATAATAAAAGTTGTGTTTTTTATAATAATTTTGTTAAAAATAATAAAACTGTCTAAATAAATATAAAATAAAATTAAGAGGTTTCAATATTATGATCTATACCTTTCATTATTACTATTTATACCAAAATATTTTTAAAAAAACATCGTGTTGTACGAAATGCAACACGCGCCAGCTCATGTAATAGTTTTAATAGTAATAATAGTAATAATTTTGCCTCTTGAATCGTACCTAAAAAGTGCAGAAATAACTTTATATGCCTCCGCAAATAGTTCTTCAAACTTGAAAGTCCATTTTCTCAAAACAGCATTTGTGAGATTGGTACACATAATATCTCTAAACTCAAATTTTAAGAGTATTTTAAGCAATGTTAATCTTAGAAATAAAAAATGTCAATGTATAATTATTGTGTTTTTTATTATTAATTATTTTTATTTTTTCCAAAAGTAGTTATACTCGTAGTAGTTGCTAAACAAAATATTATTATTATTATTAAAATAAATTTATCTTAAAATTAAAATAAAAAGAAAGTTAAATTAAAATTAAATTGCAAAATCAATACGGAAACAATGGGTAATCGTGGTAATAAGTAGAAATGCAGATCGAATGCACACAATAGTGGGTAATAAGACGACAATAAAATAAATAATAAAGCAAATTTTTCTTTTAAGGGTTTTTTAAATATTATTTTATATATGTATATTTTTATCTTCAACGTTTTAGTCTAAAGCTGTGGTTTGTTAGATAGAAGTAGTCGCAATATAGCAGTTACTATACTGGCGCACAGTGGGGTGTTTGACACTAAAAACTGGCCAAAATTCTGAAAAACACCAAATGAGTTCAAAATATGCTCTGCATTTCAGAAAAAATAATGAAAAAAATTACATTGATAAATTGGGTAGTTCTCTGGGGATACAAATCAAAATAACAGAATAAAGTCTTGAAATATTTGATATGTCAGAATTTGACCCACAAATTGATGGAAAAATAATAAAAAAATTATTATCGATGTATTGGGGTTATTTTCGAAGGGTTGAAATAAAAATAACTTAGTAAAATTCTAAAACTTGAAATTCGAATTCGAGAAAATTTACGAGGTGCTATTTTATAATGGTAATTCAATTAAATTGCACTCTTTTCCTACTTTTTATTATTACTATAGAGGACTAGTATTGATCACATACACTGAAAAAAATGTATTGCAATTTTCCTTATAATTCTAGAAAAATTCACGATAATTTCTAAACAGAATAGAGATATGTTACAGTTGTTGTTAAAGAGCGAGGAACTAAATAATCTTATATTTCTTGCTTTTAAGTTTTCTTTTGTAGTATAAGTACTATAATCAAATTCTGTAAATTTTTAGTAAATTGTTCAACTCATTTTTAAAAATTTAAAGAAATTGTTAAAGAAAGAAAGAAAGTACTACAAAATATTTACTAGAAATATCCAAAATTCTTTTTTCAATGTATGACCTTCATCCGACCTTGAAATTATATGAATTGACTTTTAAAAACAAATTAAATGCAAAAGTTATACAGGACAAAATCAAAAATTGACACTATTAATATGAATTCATTAGCTGTATTCTTTTCACCTATTTTATTTTCATCTCAGTTACACAACTGAGACGAAGTGAGCTGAGCCGAGCAGGTATTAACTGAGTCAAAGTGAGAAAAACATAAGGTGAAAAGAACAACAAAAGTACACTACCAACCATGATACAAAAATTATTTACCAACCAAATCATATTTACCAATGTTTAGTATCAACATAACCTCAACATAACATAAACGTGACAATGTTTACTGTAACCATAACCTTCACAAAAACAAATGAGGCGTTAACCTTTTTAAACCGACCAATCCGGGCTATTTCCCAATTTAGCTCAGTTCGTACTCAGTTGTAACACTTCGAAAGCAAGATCAGTTAGGTTGGGGTGGGAGGTGATTTACTCAATTTCAACTCAATTTCAAAAAACCCACGAATTCCACCATTTTTCTGAAATTGACAGTTGGGGGGTCACGATTTTAATTATTGAATATTGGGTGATTTACTCAGTTAAAACTCAGTTCGGCACGGCACAGCACAAGTGTTGAAACGGTAAAAAGAACACCCATTTAACTGAGTACCTGAGTATCTCAGTACAATCTCACTTAAAATAGGTGAAAAGAATACAACTATTAATGTGAATCAATGAGTAATAAATTAATTATTAGCTGTGTAAATTTTTGGGTTTTGCCCTTTATAACCTTCATATTTCTTTTATTTTTGAAAACCAATTCACATAATTTAAATTTCAATTCAAATGTTGTATGTGACCGAAATTAATCACCAATAATAATAATAATAATAATAATACAAAGTATACGAGAGAGTGCAATTTAATTAAATTTATATTATAAAATGTATTACAGAAAAAAAAGTAATAAAATCTCCAACAACTGATCCGCTGAAATCCGCGGCCATTTTTTTGGAAATATTATCTATACAGGGTGACCCAGACCACCCGTATCAGTACTTTTTTCAAAAACGGTAAGTCGTAGAGAGTTGGGCTAAAAAAATTTATTACAAAAGCCTTAATGACGAATCTAATGGTGATATTATTATTTCCGGGAAAGGTCGGCATCCAGAGTAGTTTGCTCCAGAAAGTCCAGAAATCCAGAATTTTAAATGGCATTATATGTCAAAAGTGGTATCGTTGGAAAGCTCTTCAAAAAATAAGCAAGTTTTGTAGGAAAATTTTTTTTATTACTCCCACCCCTTTTCGATTCAATCGAGTCAAAAGCAATTTTCAATTCATTGAAAAAGTAAATAAAAGATAATTCAAAGAAACTTAATATTTGAACCTATAATAATTTAATTTAAAATAAAATAATTTATTGGTTAAGTAAATAATCGAAAGTCGAGGAACTTCAGGTATGTTAACCAACATTGTCGTCAGTGCGGGTACATGCAATCAAATAACAATTTCAAATCACGTTATCATTACAAGTATTGATTAAAAAAAAATTGAATCGCCTGGACAACAATTTGATAAGATAATAATAAATAAAGTTAGTTGATGATCAAACGTGGACCAGTAAGGTGATGTTGAAATTATTCTCCGGAAATGGAGTAATCCTCAAAGTGAATCAAACAAATATTTAGAAACAAAAATAATAAATTCAATTTGGAATAACCAAGAAGAATTTAGAAGAAATATATAGACGATTGGAAGAGAATTTGTTATTTTTTTTTATTATAGCTGGAAGCTGTTCCACTTAACGTGAAGAATGAGAAGCAGATTCACACCCAATTTAAAGTGGACCATTAAAGGTCGAACATAGAGGAAGATAAAGACAGTTTTGTATAATCAATATTATAAGTCAGTGATAACGGGGATTTGCGGAGTAAGAATCGTGATCGAAAAATACGGAGCGCATTTGACAAATTTATAAATTTAATTTAATTGTAATTTAATTCAAATTAAATAGTACAATTTAATTTATTTAACCCAGATATGCCTATAGCGTAGTTTTAAGATTAAAAAATAATTTTTATAATTATTGTTGTTTGACTTAGTGGACACAGAAAAAAACGTTAAAAGTAAAAATAAGATTCATTTACGCCATATAGGTCAGCTAAGTTTGAAACGGCGCAGGAAGAAATTTAAAACTGTTATATTGATGATTTTTGCTTTAAATGTTTACAAATTAACTTGAAAGTCAGTAGCCAGAAATTTAAATTTTTTACGAGTATACAAAAAGGCATAAAGTTACTTCCCGTAAAAGACGAATATCATGTTCTTCCACTTTCAAAAGGAGTAAATTTCTAACACTCACAAAATTGTGATTTTAAATAAAAATTAACGTCGCACAACTTTCCCAAACTAAGGGCACACTATAATGGTCCAGTTTAATACATTTTTACTAATATTAGGGTGGGGGATGAGTTGTATTTGGAGTTAATATAGCCGTCCTATATATAGGACATTAGGCATATCTGGGTTAATTTGAATATATCCTCAATGGGTCATAATATTATGTAATTTAATTGTTCACTCAATTTAAAAATAAATTTAATTAATGGATTTCACTGTTTAACAGTGCAATATGGTGTGGTGCGCTAAATTATAAATACATACGGTGTTGGTTACGTACCTTTCAAAAGGCATTCGCTATTAGGGCCATACGAGGTTTTCGAACGGTTTCGGCAATATCTGCTTTAACTCTCGCTGGGTTCATCCCCATCGAACTAGAAGTGAGGGAAGTGGCGAAGATAGAGGAGGCTAAAGTGACTGGAATATATGATCGACTTCCTCCTGAAAGTCACTTTACAGGGTTGTACGTCGCCGGCAGGGATGTTGCATTCCTATCAAAGACAAACAATCGAGTTTACTCGAATAAGTGACTCGGAGGAAGTGGATCGATTATGCGAAAATTATAAATTTGGAAAGCGGGGAAGGTGGTCATTTCTCATGAGGGTCGGCAGGAAACAGACAAATTTTGACTGAATAAGTCATGCAGTGCATTTCAAGCCGAACTTTATGCAATCGACTCTGCCCTGAATTTAATTTCCCCCAGGAGCATATACATTCTGCATGTATAATCTCCGATAGCCTTTCCTCTTCTATGTCCATCCGCAACAGAGACAACACGGTACCGTTCTTCAAGTTCTCTTCTCAAGTTAAAGAATCAAACCGACATTTCGTTTGTGTGGGTTAAAGCTCATTGCGGCATCGGTGGAAAGAAGTTGCCGATTTATATGCCAAAGATGCGGCAATATCGCCCTGTCGCATTGCATATAACGGGTTTCCACTGAACTACGCAAAGCGGGAAATCCGCCTTGAAATGGAAGGTATTTGGGACACCGAATACCGTTTTTCCGTTCAAGGTTCTACGGACTCGCGAGTTTTTGCCTACAATGCGGGATGTTGGTTTGTTTAAGAACACCTTTAAGACTTCTTTCGAGCTAACGCAGATATTGACGGGACACTCGTATGCGAGATCTTATCTCTACCGATTTATAAGGATAAGTCCTACTGACTTGTGCCCCTGTGATTCAAAAAGTAGGCAAACTATACAGCATTTGTTAGCTTCCTGTCCTAAATATGCGATCGGGCGATTCAAACACGAAAACTTATGTCAATACTACAATATTCTCCTTTACGATTTACTTCAACTTACTAAAATATCTTACATAGAGCCCATTTTGACCTACGGGGTCAGTATATGGTGTGGCGCGCTAAATTATAAATACGTGCGGTGTTGGTTACGTACCTTTCAAAGGGCATTAGCCATTAGGGCCATATGAGGTATTCGAACGGTCTCGGCAATATCTGCTTTAACTCTCGCCCGGTTCATCCTCATCGAACTAAAAGTGAGGGAAGTGGCGAAGATAGAGGAGGTTAAAGTGACTAGAATATATGATCGACATTCGTTTATTAGCAAAAAGATATTAAAATTTGGAAAATCAAATTTCAACATATTATCTATCGACTGTAATTTGATAATAAAGAAAAGAAAAACTTAAAAGTTTTATAAGCCTTCAGTCGAGATGACCTATCATATTAGATAAGGTACTACCTTCAAATATCCAGCCACTGATTTTATTGACGCCAAACAAGCTGCACCAACTTTTGTTCAAAGATGCAAAAGCAGATTTTGTTTGACAATGTTGTAGTAGCTGCTTGAAGTTTTAAGCAATGCAAATTGCAAGTGGAGACTTTGGCAGAACTTGGTACTGCGTCCACCAGCGGTTGACCAATGAGATCAATCTTGTTAATGTTAAACAATGTTGGGAGAGAAGTATCTATCTTCATGATAAAATATTACGAAAGAAAATCCACTAATACCTATGTGGTGGCACAGTCATGCATGCACACGCATGCAGGACAATGTCACCGCAGCTACATTCCATAGCATTACTTGGCTATTGGAAATTAATTTGGAAATAATTTGGAACTCAAAGATAATGTTTCCGGTTAATAACAAAAAAAGCAAATGTTGAGCGTTGTTAAGGTTTTTTTGTTATTAGCTGGAACAACATAGTTGAACCGAGTCCGCCAAAGAAACAACACGTTTCTAATATTGTATTCCATAATATTCCAATAATATTGTATCAATTTTAAATTTGTATTATAAATCGTTCCTGTTCATTTTTATTTATATTATTCAGAGAATAAAAAGTTTTGTAATAAAAACTAAAATTATTGTTTAAATATCCAGTACTTGGCCCTACACAGGAGTTTGATTTTTACGAAGAAAAGTTCCAGATTTGGAAGAGATTCCGGTATTTGGCTCTGCATAGGAGTTCCAGCGGGAATTGCTACAAGTTCATAGTGCTGCAAAGTGCTACGAATTGTGCTGCAAAGTTGTCAATCGTGAGTATCTTTTTGTTCTTGCATTTTATAATTAATCTCCAATGGCTAATCAAAATGTCCATGATAATCTTTTTCCTATCCCTGCTTTACCTAATCCTATTTTAAACGCGCAACAAAATCAAAATTTATCCCCAGTCAGTGTCAGAGTTCCAGTATTCTGGAAAGTCAATCCACGCATTTGGTTTTGTCAGATTGAAGCTTAATTTGCCAACTCGAGAATAACTAATGATCATACCAAATGCAATACTGGGGTAGCTTCATTAGAAGGTTCAATCCTATCGCAAATTTCGGACGTAATTTTAAACCCGCCGAATTTCAATCTATATGACACAATAAAGTCAAAATTACTTGAACGATTTGAAGAATCTGAGCAATCGCGTTTGAATACCTTATTAAATTCACTGACATTAGGTGACAAGAAACCTACCCACTTATTACGACAAATGCGTGAATTGGCAGGAGGAACCATTATCGACACACCTCCAAAATCCCTTTTTTTGCAACGATTACCCCAACAAACTCAAGCTATGTTTTCTATTAGTGACCAACCTTTAGATCTAATAGCATTCCTCGCAGACCGATTTTTAGAAGTAACTTCGTGTGACATAGCTGCCGTACAATGCAATTCAATAAATAGCACCAACAATTCAATAATTTCTCTTATAGAAAATTTGAAATTAGAAATTGCCGAGTTAAAAGTAACATTAGGGAAGCAAAATTTTAACCGCGGAAGATCACATTCACGATCATCTTCACGTTCTTATCAACATAAAAAAAGATCATACAGTCGACCCATGTCAAAAGATGGCTTATGCTGGTACCACAACCGCTTTAAAAGTAATGCGAAACGATGCATTTCGCCTTGTAAATTTGTAGAATCGGAAAACTAAATGAACACAATACCGCAGCGACCGGTATTGTGGATTCAACAAATAGTCGTTTGCATGTTTTTGATCCGGTGTCAAAACATACGTACCTCATAGACACAGGAGCACAGATTTCCGTATTACCAAAGGAATTCAGCTTACCTAAACTTGTTCCTACTTCCTACAAATTATTTGCAGCTAACGGAACTAAAATTTCTACTTTCGGTACAAAATTAGTACATTTGTCATTTGGCCTCAGATGATCATTTCCTTGGATTTTTACAAATCGCTGATGTCGTCAAATCAATCATTGGTGCAGATTTTTTAGCCAAGTTCGGTTCACTAGCAGACCTGCAAAATAAACCTTTAGTAGATAACGTAACAAATTTATCTATTCCTGGCCAAATAAATTTTATCGAAAATCCAATTTCAACTTGAAAATCCATTTCTCCTTGCCACATACAAGACAACGTTTTCAAAATTTTGCAAAGTTATCCTGATATCACTCAAGCAACAATCTGCAAAGGGGTGCCAAAACACAGCGTTCGACATTTTTTAAAAGTAAACGGTCCTCCAGTATTTTCTAAACCCGACGTTTGGACCCAGCAAAACTGGAAAGTGCCAAAAAAGCTTTTGAATTTATGCTAGCTGAAAACATCTGTAGACCATCTTCATCTTCTTGGGCTTCACCTCTTCATATGGTGAGAAAAAAGAATGGTGATTGGCGTCCATGCGGTGACTACAGACGTCTTAATTCGATAACTGTGCTCGACCGATATCCAATAACCAATATACAAGACATGACTAATAATTTACGTGATAAAACTTTTTTTACTACCTTAGATCTAGTAAGAGCATACCACCAGATACCAATGAACCCAGAAGACATCGAAAAAATAGCAATTACTACTCTTTTCAGATTGTTTGAATTTTCCTGCATGACGTTCGGTTTGAAGAACGCTGTACAAACATTTCAACGCTTCATCAACTTGATCGTAAGTAAATTCGACTTCTGTTTTCCATACATCGATGATTTGTTAGTTTTTTCAAAAAATTTAAAAGAACATTTATTTCATTTAAATCAAATTTTCAAAGCCTTACAGGAATTCGGTTTAATATTAAACGTAGATAAATCCATTTTTGCTCAACCATCGCGCATCGGTAGAATTTTTAGGCCACCTTATTTCGAAACACGGTATTCAACCTTTACCATCTAAAACTAAAGAAATTTTAGATATCCCACAACCTACAACTGTTGTAGAACTTCGACGCTTCTTGGGCATGTTAAATTTTTACCATAGATTTATGCCTAATTTAGTTTCCATCCAAGCACCTTTGCATACAGTGCACCACGGAAGTAAAAAGAACGACAAAACTGCTATTCATTGGAACGTACCTTTGATTACTGCTTTCGAAGCCTGCAAACAATGTTTAGCAACAGCAGTGACACTTGCTCACCCATCTAAAGACCTACCTCTTTCTTTAATGGTAGATGCATCCAGTTACGGTGTTGGCGCAGTTGTACAACAATTCAATGATCCAAATTGGGAACCATTACATTTTTTTTCAAAAAAATTATCTCCAGTACTATCTTATACTACTATCTTATACTCCTGTACTATCTTATAGTACATACGACCGAGAACTACTAGCTGTATACCTAGCTATACGTCATTTGAGACATCTCTTGGAAGGTAAACCTTTTACAATACTGACCGACCATAAACCACTTATTTATGCTTTTACCAAAAAGTCAAACGACATGTCACCAAGACAAGTAAGGCATCTACATAGATTACATCAGTCAATTTAGTACTAATATTTTCACGTATCAGCACGATTTCTTTTCCCGCCTCTTTTGATTTTGAATCTTTAGCAACAGATCAACTATCCGATCCAGACTTAGAAGTTCTTCAATCACTCCCAAGTATTAATTTAGAATTATTACCAATCGTTGGTTCAACTAAATTAATATACTGTGATACTTCTACAAATGTCGCTAGACCTTTATTGCCACTGTCATGGCGTAAGAAAATTTTTGACAATTTACATAATTTGTCACACCCAGGTATCAAAGCTTCAATTAAGCTAGTAAACAAACGCTACATCTGGCCAACAATGAATAAAGATTGTGCCGTTTGGACTAAATGTTGCCTTGTTTGCCAAAAAGCTAAAATTATCAGACACGTTCATTCTCCTCTTCAAAAATTTTCTCTTTCTTCCGAAAGATTTGAACATGTTCATATATTGACTTAGTTGGCCCACTTCCAACCTGTCAAAATTTTAATTATTTATTAACTTGTATAGACCGTTATACAGGATGGATGGAATGCATTCCAATTCCAGATGCTACTGCCGAGACAGTTGCTTCGCATTTTTTAGCTAATTGGATTGCAAGGTTTGGCGTCCCTTTAAAGATTACTACTGATTAAGGCCGTCAATTTGAATCCTCTCTTTTTAATCAATTTTCATTACTGTTAGGTATAAAACACACTCGAACCACCTCTTTTCACCCCGAATGTAACGGCATAATCGAAAGATTACACAGATCATTAAAAGCTGCTATAAACTGCTACCAGAGTAGAAATTTGGTTTCGGTGCTACCTTTAATTTTATTAGGTTTTAGAAACTCGTTTAGGAATGACCTAAATTCCACGGTATCGGAATTAGTATACGGAACTACCTTACGCGTACCACCCAAGCAGCATTTTGAAGCTGAAAAACAGCAACTTGCTGGCTGTAAGCTTTGTTTCGCAGCTGGTACCGCTGGGGCAGCTAGCCAAATAGCGCTTAAAATGCTGCATATTTGCAGCATATTGACTAAAATGGCCCACTTTTTTTTAGCAGAAAGCTAGCTATTTTTAATGCTGACAGCGAGCTGCGTCAGCTGTCTGACAGCCAGCAATTTGCTTGCTAAAAGCGAGATATTTTTAAGCTAATAGCGCGCTTTGACAGCTAGCTGACAGCCTACAATTAGCTTGCTGAAAGCGAGATATTTTTAAGCTAATAGCGCGCTTTCCCAGCTAGCTGACAGTCAGCAATTAGCTTGCTAAAAACGAGATATTTTTAAGCTAATAGCGCGCTTCGACAGCTAGCTGACAGTCAGCAATTACCTTGCTAAAATTGCTAAAATTTTGCTACCTATTTATAGCAGCCGTAATTTATTTAAAATTTTGTAAATAAATCGAATTTAAAAAAAAATTATGAATAAATGAAAAATTTTATTTTACAGCTTTATTTCTATATATAATTTAAATTCTTGATGATAGTTTTTTTATTCGTAGTAATCTGTAATTTTAAATACAATTTTGTAAATTAATCCTTTTTTTATTTACCCATGTGATTGATGTTTCGGCTTTTATTTATATTAAATCCACAATTTTTGTAAATTAATCCTCTTTTACTTACCTTATATGATGGTCGTTGAAAATCTATAATATTAAATTTAGTTATGAAAATAAATTTTATTTTTACTTACCCTGACTGGGATTTTACCTTTACACTGTGAAGCCACTACTTACCGTGCACAGCTACGGGGGGTTATACGTTGTATTGTTGATTTCAGGTATATTTGTAAACTTTTTGACAACTCTGTATACTACGGATTAATTACACGCTTTAATTATTGCCATTTGTATAATAATTTTTTAGTTGGTACAATATTAAAATATTATTTTACAATAAATAGGTATATATATGTGCATTTCAAGATTAAGAGTACTGATTTTTTATTAACGATTAACGATTTGAGCTAAAAGGTAAGGTACGTGAAGGTACGGTAGATACTATTTTCTTTCCGTTTTCGTAGGTTTGCACTACCTTGTAGGGCATTGTGAAAAATCTTCGATCAAATAAACACTCAAAAATAACTATATAATCTAATAACCACACTGACACGTGTTACAATAATGTTAGGTAGTTAACCGTTTCTTAAGATACATAACCCGTTATGCGGGGTTAAAACACAAGTGCCAACTTTATAAAAGCAAGAACAACAAATTTAAAAAAAAATTTAAATTAATTTTTAAACTTTAATTAATAGCATTTTGCAAAAAAACAGAAAACGCTATAATTATATTAATTGTAGTTATTACCAATTCACACTTCTAACTAAAATTCGAATTACATATAACAGTTTGACTCAGTAGCGGATTTAAGCAATTTATTACAGGGGGGTAACAAAATAAAGATTAGGCAACTTCTGGATGTTCAGATTTAAAATCTTTGAAGTGCAAACTGTGGTTTCTGCGTAAATATAAATGTGTAAAAATTAAATAAAAATACTGTTTAGTTATATAATAGTTATTATGTAAGGTTACCAATTGAAACATCTTGTTTAAAATGTATTTATTTTCAATGGGGGGGGGGGGGTACCTCTATTTCCCTCACGCTGGTTCTAGTTTGATGACGATTTACTTTGTTAATTTACCTTAGTTAATTTAGAATCTTTATCCCTTATATAAAAAGACGTGTAACTTAGCTAAATAATCAAAAATGGCGTTCTTTAATAGGTAGCAAAAGACATAAACAAATTTTTTTTAAATTGTGGCACCTCCTGTATTTGTATTTTTATTACTGTAATAAATAAATTAATGAGTTTAAAATATCTTAAAAATTCCCAAAATAGTTATAGAAATTTCAAGCGCGTCATAATTGATAAAAAATTGAAGTTTATATATTTTCGATTGAGGGGGGGGGTATCTCATCCATTTCCCTTACGTTTCGGGTTTATTAACAAAATTAAATTTTATATTATAGATTTTCAACCATCATCATGTAAGGTAAGTAAAAGAGGATTAATTTACAAAAATTGTGGAATTAATATAAATAAAAGCCGAAACATCAATCACTTGGGTAAATAAAAAAAAGGATTAATTTACAAAATTGTATTTAAAATTATAGATTACTACGAATAAAAAAACTATCATCAAGAATTTAAATTATATATAAAAATAAAGCTGTAAAATAAAATTTGTCATTTAAAAAATAATTTTTTTTTTAAATTCGATTTATTTACAAAATTTTAAATAAATTACGGCTGCTATAAATAGCTAGCAAAATTTTAGCAATTTTAGCAAGGAATGCTGACTGTCAGCTAGCTGTCGAAGCGCGCTATTAGCTTAAAAATATCTCGCTTTTAGCAAGCAAATTGCTGGCTGTCAGACAGCTGGCGCAGCTCGCTGTCAACATTAAAAATATCTGGCTTTCTGCTAACAAAAAGTGAGCCATTTTAGCCAATATGCTGCAAATATGCAGCATTTTAAGCGCTATTTGGCTAATTGCCGCAGCTGTGCGGAAACAAAGCTTAAGCTTTATTAATAATAAAAGCTTAATAATTATTACAGCCAGCAATTTGCTGTTTTTCAACTTCAAAACGTTTACTTATTGGGACTTTGGGACTTGTCCCAAATTAACCATAGGTTAATTTAGAATATTTAGAATAATTTAGAATATTATTATTAATTAATCGTGTAGGACCAATACTTGCCTTGGTAACACCTGAAATTTGTTATACTTATACTTATCTAAGTTTTGCCTTAAACTTGATTTTTAAATTTCGATTATTAGTAGCCAAACCTCGGCAATTTTTAAGAGTTATTTCAGCTTGCTACTAGCAAGCTATTTTTGCGAGCTATTAGCGCGCTTTCAGCGCACCATTTTAGCTTGCTGCCAGCAAGCTATTTTTTAGAGCTATTAGCGCGCTTTCAGCGTGCCATTTCAGCTTGCTATCAGCAAGCTATTTTTTAGAGCTATTAGCGCGCTTTCGGTGCCTCATTTTAGCTTGCTGCCAGCAAGCTATTTATAAGAGCTATTATATAGCTGATTAGCAGCTATTTTGCTAAATTGATCACCGCTGGCAAAATAGCAATGAATTGCTTGCTTCCAGCAAGCAAATAATCAGCTATTGAATTTCGCAGCAGCTTTTCAGCTAGAAATGCTGCTTGGGCAGGTGATTTTTTTACAGAATGTAAAAACACCGCCTCAACGCATGAGTTTCTTCAAACGTTGGAAACATTTTTTGACGACGTTCGCCCTGTACCACCACAAAACCATGCAAATCGCTCAATTTTTATTTTTAAAGAGTTAGAATTTTGCTCCCACGTTTTCATGCGAGACCACACATTAAAAAAAGCTCTTAAGCCTGCTTACTTAGGACCCTTTTTAGTAGTCTCTCGAGATAAAAAATATTTTACCATTAAAATTCGTAACAAGGAAAAAACAGTGTCACTAGACAGATTAAAGCCTGCCCACTTGTTGGAGTAAACCGTTTGTTAATAATTTTTTCTGTTTTATACCCTTTCCTTTTCTGTTTCCTGCTTACTCTTCTCTCTAGAAGGGGGAGTAATGTGGTGGCACAGTCATGCATGCACACGCATGCAGGACAATGTCACTGCAGCTACATTCCATGGCATTACTTGGATATTGGAAATTAATTTGGAAATCCAGAAACTCAAGGATAATGTTTCCGGTTAATAACAAAAAAGCAAATGCTGAGCGTTGTTAAGGTTTTTTTGTTATTAGCTGGAACAAAAAAGAGTCCGCCAAAGGAACAACACGTTTCCAATATTGTATTCCATAATATTCCAATAATATTGTATCAATTTTAAATTTGTATTATAAATCGCTCCTGTTCATTTTTACCTCCAATCAATTTTTAAAAAAAATTGGAGGTATGGTAATCGAAAAAAAATTTCAACTTTTTTTTTTTGCATTTTCGAGATCACCGTGTTCAGAAACGTAAAGATCTGCAAAAAGTAAAAAAAAAATTTCTGTGTCGGTCTGTCTGTCTGTCTGTCTGTCGGTCGTCAAATTTTGTCGATCGATTTGCTTCCGAACCATTCAACCAATTACGACCAAATTTGGTATGGTGGTAGGGTTCACGGTGGAAAGGTGAAAATAAGGTTTTCGTCGCGATCTATCAATCAGGAGTGCCACCACAAGAAAATAATACGGGATTTTTTAAAAATATTTTGTCTTGCGATATGTTATTTTAAAGGCCTTAAAAGGCTTTATCCAGAATAGGTAAAATTAATCTTCTATCTGTCGTCTGTCAAAAATCACAAGTTGTCAAAGTTGAAACTTTAAGAGTGAATAACTCAAGAAATGCTGAAGGGATCTTACCCAAATTTGGTACGTAGGTACATTGATCCTAATGGATATGAGAGCATATGTAATCCTTAGATAGAAATCAGTAATGCAACATGAAAAAAATAAAATTAACTTTTTTGTCAAAAACATGAAAAAAGTTTTTGTCGATCGATTTTCTCCGGCATTTCTGCGTCGATTGCAATCAAACTTATTGGACGTATGCCTCGTGGGCTGGAATGGTGAAAATAAGGTTTTGCCAGAGAAATCTTCACCAGGGCCACCACAATAAAATAAATAAAAAAAAATGAAAATGTCGTCGTATCTCCGGAAATGTTTAACCGATTCAGCTAAAATTTGGTGTGTCGATGGAGCTTTGAAAGTATAAGTATTGGTGAGAAAACAAACCGAGCCAATTGTAACAGGGCGGGGCAGGTCAGAAAAATTATAGAAAATATTAACTGAAATCTTAATTTATATATTTTTTGTGAGAATTGGTCAGATGGCTGGCAAAAATAAAACAATATATTCAAAATTTTAATAAACGTCATAATTTTGTGACATATGTGTCAAAATTAGGTTAATGTTGATTTGTATACCGAGTGCAGCATAAGAATTGAGTTTAGGGCTTGTAACAATTAATTTTAGAATACAAAAATAGATGGTTCGGTGGGAAATATTTTATAATATCGTCGTACGGACTGACGGAACGTTACTTTATAAGTAAAAGGTTCTGCCACTAGGTAGCGACCAAGTTTAGGCTGTTTGTTAAATTTTTTCGCAAATGTTTTCAGAATCAGTAAATCGACAGTCAGTAATTTACAAAAATTTATTTTCGAAAAATCCGCTAGATGACCGAAAAAATTTGTTGTACCAATCTTGGAGAAATTTTATTTGTGACTTCTTACGGTATTTTGTGACGTATATAAAAATTTTGGAAAAAATTCAGTGGCGTACAAAAATAAAAAATTTTTTTCATTTTAGATTTTGTTAAAAAAACTTTTATAGATAGATTTAGGGTAGGGGGTGATACATATAGATATCTTTGCCAGGGCTACCGATATCTTTGTTAAGGCTACCACAATAGATAACAAAAATGAACATTATGTCATCGTATCTCCGGACAAAATTTGGTGTGCTGGTGATTGGAGGTATTGCGGCAGAGAGTGACGATATTTTTATTTATATTATTCAGAGAATAAAAAGTTTTGTAATAAAAACTAAAATTATTGTTTTAACATCCTAACACCTACTTATTGTAGGTTCTACTTTGAAATTTTTAAATAATTTTTTAACTACAAATGAATTTTTGTTTACGTTTTCAACTTCAAAACGTTCATGATTTCTTGCCTCTCTGCAATACGTCGACACATTGATACACATTAACTACAAATTTTGATTTTGTTTTTGAATTTTTTAATTTTAAAATATATATTTATTTAACAAGGCACGAACAAAATACAGCACAAAAAATTACCATACATTTCAACAAGGTTACAATCAGGATAACCGAATGAGTTTCATAACATACAAATCCACTTAGATTTGTTCACTGACTTAGAAATTCCTGTGCACATGTATTGCAAGCAGTGAGAGAGAGAGAGAGAGATACCTTGACTGAGACTGACTATTAGCGTCAGATGATATTTGGGCGACAATCACGGATTTATGAATAACAATATTTTGTACATTGGCTTTTTTATTCTCATTAATCAAGAATCGTGATTTTATAGCAAAGACCATTTACATCCTAAAATTAAAGTAAAAAACAATTTAATTTCAAATAAAGTGCTTGTTGATGTTTGAACAATATCAGTTTCTTTAAAGTTTTTCTAACTTTTTTACCAGAAATGGTCTCATTAACATTTCTAGCCAAACTGTTTATTCTTATTCCTGAATAGCTTGTGCATATATCTTGTACGGTTGGTAGCGTTTACACTAGCATAGCCAACTGTAGCGGTAATAATTTAAATTCAAATACATATAACCTCACTGTATTTTGAAAATTGACAACCGAATGACAGATTGGGAACTCAGGGGCGACAAATTTTCACAGCTCTGACAATTGTAAGACATTAAAGTTACTAAAAGTTAGCACAGTACGGCGGCCAAGAAGCTTTGGGAATAAATTGGGGTGGGAGTATACAATGATCGGCTATCTATAGTTACTTATTCATAAATCCGTGGTGGCAATTCAAAATAAACTCGAAATTAAGCTTTAAATTAAATACTTTACCTTTATCTAAATGCCAGAAGTTCTAAATAAGTTATGTCAAAATGTGTATGCTCTTGAACGGAGCAATGGCGTAGCCACAGGCAATACCACTGCAATGGTTGTAGTACTTACCTTTCTATTAATATTATGTTATCTTATATCGTTGAAATCTTTAGAAATAAACATAGTTTTTGTCTAAATAAACAGTGAAATTCAAACGTGATAAAATTATATCGAAATATTTAGTAGTAATTTCTGTTTTAAAACTCGACTTTTATTAATACAAGTAAAGATTCTAAAATATGAATAATTTAATGAAAATTTTATAACAAGTGGAAGAACGAATCAGTTTGTCGTAAAAAACTTACCTTTCGTTCGATATGTTGCAGCATGAAAACGCAAACGGTTTAGGCAGCATTATTAAATATTAAACTGCAAACACTGAAAATGACGAAAAGGTAAAATAAAAAGGCAAAAAATTCAGTAGTATAATATAATCTTCTTTTTACAAACGCACAATGAGCAGATTCAGTATTCATTTAAAAAATGTTGACTTTACCATACAGCACTAATGAAAAGCTTTATATGTCTACGTAACTTTATTATTTACACTACAATACATTGCTTATATATGCAAAAAAAGCGTTAACGTTTATAATAAATCTTATTTAAATCTTCTACTTATATTATAGAAAATATAATTTAAAAGTCAAAATATTAGTAAAGCCATAAACAAATAAATAAGTATTTTGAAAAAATTACATTTATGTGTATACACTAAGGTACATAGTTTGCATTAACAGAGCAATTTTGTAAAATTAAAATCAGTTCTTACATTCTCTTACAATACTTGTTTAATTATTACAAAAGCACATGTAGGTAACAAATTGTATACACAATACACAACAACAGGAAAGATTATTTGATTATTTTTTCTAAAGTTTGTGAAAGTTTACCTACTTGTTTATAATACCCTGTTAATTTTTAATAGTAAGGTACTTCACAAAATAGAAGTATATTTTTTATGTAATTAGTGAAATAAAGGCTCCACACAAAATCCGAAACAAAATTAAAAACAGTATGATCTTTTACAAGGACTAATATTTAATTTTGAAAATTTTTAACTTTTAACTTTTTAACTTTTGCCCAATTTGACTTTTTGAATGGAGAAAATATACATTTGTTTCTACAATCTGATTCGAACATCATTGTGCAAAAATATTTTGTGTTTCACCAAAAATGAATATACCGTACTAAGAATTCCCGCTAAACAGAAAAATGAGAGAAGAACTAAACACGTAACCAAGTTGCACTAATTAATATAGTGCAACTAAATAATATATTTTTGATCTCTCTAAAATTAGTAACATAGATTTTGTGGCTGGGAATATTATAATATATTGTTGTTCTTCACAACAATGTTGCGTGAAAAACCCCGAGCTATATTTCCTTTTGCTGTGTACATATTACGGTTGCTAGTTTTAGCTGTCCGTTAATAATTAATAAATTCTATTGTTACCATTATCTAATATTTACAATGCCCATTTATGTATGTGAATTTTCAATTCGTAACAGTATATTTGGACGCTACAAAAGCTACATATATGCATATATACATTTTTTGTTTGTATGCATATTTGATACTTTATTTAAAATTTTTAAACATTAGATTAATTTTCCAATATACAACAATGTTTTTAAATTTGGTATAGTATTTAATCGATGTCAAACAAATACGTTTGTTAAGGTTATAAAAGAAAAGATAAAAGTGGGAAAAATCTTTTAAGCAAGCAGCAGGTATTGATAAAAAAATACGATAAATAAAATTTAAAAATTTATCAACACTTTATTAGATAACGCATTAAGTAAAATTTGTGTACATATAAATCAGGAGTTTTATGTTCTTCTATGTAGGTCCATATTTTCATAATTCTGTGTAAATTAAGGATACTAACACTACATCTTAATTTAGAGAAAACAGTAAAAATGAGCAATAATCCAATTGTACCGGTTGTAGAAGTTCAAAAATTGACCTTGAGGTTTTTAAATTATAAAGTCTAAACTAACGGTTAGTTATGAGTAAGTTGGCAACTTGTTAAATGAGGTAATTTTTACATAACTTATTTAATAGGCATTTTTTCATCAATCTTCAAAATATAGTAGACCTATTTATTTGGCAAACAGTATTACACTTATTATATCGAAGTAACGTTTATTTTTTTAACTACCCTAATCGTTTTAACTTAACGCAAGTTGAAGACTGCAGGATCTACAACCAGCTAAACTCAAACAATCTGATCAAAATAGTACTTTACAATTTTATTATTAACAAAACAGCTCCTGCAGACAAATAGCGCTTAAAAATTGATAAAATCGCTACAATTGTTTCTAACGACATCAGTCTTCGTTTAAAACATGTTACATATACAATTGTACATAAACAATTAATATGCTATTTGCATTAGATGCAAGCGTTCATTCTGATCTTAAAGTACAACTTATATTTTCTATACATCTATGGGTGACTTAAAATTAAAAATACATTTTTATGCAATACTTAATTAAGTCCAAATATTCACCGCAGCAAAAGATAAAGAAAAATTAGATAACTCCAGGATGACACTCTGTATTTACTGCTGCCTGTAATTAATAAAATATTATAAGTATATTTAGAATCAAGTTATGTCTAATTCTTATTATAAAATTAAGTTAACATTAACATGTATAAGTTAATATTTCAAATATTTGTTTTAAGTTATTTATAAAATTTTGTACTGTAAATTTCAAAAATCGCTTTGGCTTTGATTTAAACACATATTTCTTTGATGTGTTTTCTCTTCGAATTTAATATTCTCTTTGCAGACCATCTTGCATTTAGATAAGTGTGGAAACCTTTTTGAGTATTTGTTTGTGTATATATATTTTGAAATTCTTCTTACATTTGTTGTATTACCCAGCAAAAAAACATTACTAAATCATTAGTTTGATTCGCATAAAAAAAGTATCGATTGCTTTACAAAAAACGTTCAAACGCTGTTATTTTTAAATATACCTGTACCAAACAAACATATACCGGGTGACCGACCTTACACCCGATCATAGGAAAATAACATGGGAAATTGATTATTTTTAAATTCACTGCTTCTCTTTATAACGAATAAGAATAAGAAATTTAATTTAAAAAGATTTTTTCCACGTCTAATAACGTCGATACCGAATAATTGATATTTTGATATTATTGTTAATAATAAAATGAAAACCAGCACTTTTAAAATAACTTTCTAATGTTTGATGTTTTCAAAATATCGCGAAAATTTGGAAAAATTATTAGTTTTTACTCGTAACTCCTGAAAGCGCCCACACAATGTGCCGAGTGACAAACATTTGTCAAATTATGCATCATGTGGATGTAGAATAAGAATATCCACTATAATTGTATATTAATAATTTTATAATTACAGAACAATTTATGAATAATGTAAAAATCAATGATTAAGGTCATATATCGGTTCCCGATATATATACCACCTGGGGGACGGTAAACTTCTTAATAAATAATAAACAAAAAGTTTACGTAATGTATATATAGCATTATAGTATGCCACAAAGACTTAAAATATTCTATTGCTGAAATATGTACATATTGCGATAAAACGCGATCTACAAAGAAGAATTTGAGAACGAAGGGAATCAAATTACGTGCTAGGGACTTCCATGGTCTTGCAATTTGTGCAGACGTTCTCGGAAAGCCGAGGACAAGCTTCCACCTAAATTATCTTATTGTAAATAATTTAAAGTTTCACCTTATCCTATTTTTTAATTTTTTAATTTGAAGTGTGTAAAAATCTTTGTTTTGAACCGCTTGCAAACTCGACCAAAACACGAATTAAGTAAACAACCAAGAGTGGTGTTGAGCCAAATTTGAGAAGAATCTAAGAAATAAAATGATTTGCGCTCCTATATGTTCATGTTGACACAACTTATGATCAAGTTAGGCAAGTTAGGAAGTCCTATCAACCAATTGGTTGAAGGACTCTTGCAAAATTAGAGATGCTGGAACACGTAACCAGAAGACCAAATATAACAATTTAGCAGGCTCATAGTCAGTAAATTTTGAACTGCGAATATGAACGGTTGCGTTTCATAGTGCTTTCAAAACCATAATCAGTTTTACGTTTGAGTTTTGATTTCCTAACGAAACCTAGTCGTGTGTGGTCCAACAAAGGCAAGTGTTGCCTGACACTAACGATCATAATAATCGATTGATATGTGGTTTAAGTAGTGTACCTCGATATTAAAAAATGAGTTTTTTGGGTTTTCTAAAATATTGATATGACTAACAACCATACCCAATAACCGTCGTCAAAAGTTGATCAAATGTTTTAAGTGAGAAATTCTGTGTCACACTAGAGGGTTTGTAATCGACCGACCTAACAAAGATTCAACAAAGGTTTTTCGAAATTTTGATTTTAACTTTTAGTACGACACGATGTTTTTTACAAATATTTTATTATAAATAGTAATAATAAAAAGTATAGATCATAATATTGAAACCTCTCAATTTTATTTTATATTAAATAAGATTAACGATTTGTAAAATAATGGAAGATCATTATTACTTTTTGACAAATTTATAATTTTTCTACAAAAGTTGCAAGAAACGCAAGCAATAAATTTGATAGATTTTCATTTTTTTGGGGGGAAAAAAAATGCATTTTAATGGATTATAATTTGAGGTGTCACAAAGAGTATGAGTATGAGTTTGAGTGCAACGCAGAGTACTCAGTCTGGACTCTCTTCGCCTATCTAGAAAAGCTACTTCTCCAGTTTTTCACTATTTGGTGTAGTTCACGATAAATTTAAGGTGGATCATTTTCAAATGTATCAAGTTTAATTCCTTTATTAATTGCCTTCAAAACAATTTGCAAAATAAATTACTCTAAAATATTTTCCAAAACCAAACGCGTATTTGATTTTAACTTATAATGTATATTATATACATTTTTTGTTAAACATGTTCTACTGTAAGTATTCTTAATATTCCATATTTACATGTTGACAAAAAATTAAAAAGTTGCCCAAAAGTTTTATTCAATAAATGAGATCTGCTTCGGAATTTATATTATGTATTTCTGTTGTTTTGCCCTATTATTTGATGAAACATTTCTATAACTCTTATATATTTAGTTTTACTTATGATGATAACGTGGGGTTGTAGTAAAATGTTAAAACTGGTTTTCTTTATTGATTAAAAATTTTAGAGAAAAAACTGTGGCTTTTACGTTCTTGTTATATGGTAATTTTCGTGAGTAAACGTCAAGGATCAAGTCAATTTGTTTAATGTAAAATCCTTTTCAAAACAACTTGTTATTAAGTGTTTTACTTTTTTGTTTAAAAGAAGTTAATTATCAAGTCGAGTTAGGTAAATTAAAATTTTGTTTGTTTTTATTTAGAAAAAGTATAAATTTTCATTTTATAACTGTTTATGTTTACCGTACCATCGATCTTATAATTTATACCTGGTGTATTATAATTGTTCGGTTTTGTTTAAATTGATGTAATAATATTTTAATAGGTGTATCCAAAAAGTTACAAAATTAAACTAATGTAATTGGAGAAAATACAAAAATAAGATTTTATTAAAATTTCAAGATTTCACTTATGATTTCAAAATAAACGTACACAGTTTTAAAAAAAGGTAATATATTGAGTTAAATTGCGGTATGCAATTTAGCTTATGTGTAAGCTAACATGTACATAGTTTGGCACGAATGCGTATCAAGTCAAGATAACAAAAGAACCCAAAGGGCACCCTGAACACATCGTAGCCTAAGAGTGATTTTATGAAAAACCCATTAATTAATATATTTTTTATTTAGATACTTATTGGTGACGCGTTTCGGCGCTTGAGACCATAATCATACCAAACTACAAAAAAAGGTTAAAACATAAAAGTTAAAAATTAACAGATCAAAAGTTTGTTTTTTTATGTGGTACATACGTGTCAATGTGTAAAGGATGCTATGATGTCGACTGCATCAATTTCAACGAAATTCACAACAAGAAAAATTAAAAATTATATAAAAAATTAAAAATTTAAAAAAAAAACCAATTGTTTAAAATTAAAAAAAGTGCACTAAAAAGTAAAAAATAAAATTTTCAAAATAACAAAAAAGCTCCTTGAAAACATCTAGATATATAAAAGCGTGGGGCTATGAATTTCATGAAACTACGAGTACGAACAGAAATGGCTACAACATTTTTTATGACATTTTTGCTATCAAGTGTATTACAATACACAATTTAATATCAGTAATTCGGTAGTTGTTTGAAATTGTTCTAGGACGTTTAATAGCCCCACGCTTTTATATAGATGTTTTCAAGGAGCTTTTTTGTTATCTTGAAAATTTTATTTTTCTACTTTTTAGTGCACTTTTTTTAATTTTAAATAAAAGGTTTTTTTAAAATTTTTAATTTTTTATATAATTTTTTATTTTAGAATTTTCTAGTCTTAATTTTAAAAGACTATAAAAGAAATATAAAAGAAAGACTCAAAAGAAGACAATCTTTGTTGCCGCTGTAAATCGCTTTCTTTTTGTTTGCGTAAACAATTTTGCTGACGTCGTTTTTCTCAACGTTTGTCACGCTGCAATTTATTTTCTGTTTTAGCTATTCTTATTTCTCAATTTATTCTTGTTCCCTTCTTCTTCAAAACAATCTTCTATATCGCTATCTTCATTCTAATACCACGTATGTATGAAACTAAATCAAAATTGTTCAGGAGAGTGAAGAAAACTGAAAACATTTGTGAGTAAAATTGTTCAATTTCTGATACGTGGTATTTGAATTGAGCCTATACATGGTTTTTAATTTTTTCTGATACGTGGTATTACAATCAATTGATAGAGCTTGAAACACTGATTAATAATTATAATCAATCAAAATTTAATTTTTGTTAAAAATTCTCATACGTGGTATTAGTATGACGGTGGCGATATATAGTTTTATTGTTCTTACCAACTTTAGGAATTAAGGCATTAAAAGTCTAAACTGGCAGGCGTAATATATTAGTTAATTCTAGGTTATCATTTGGTGCTAAAGTAATTTTTATTATGTCGCCATCTATTGATAATTTCTTAAACTATATAACAGGTTAAATATGAATAAGATTAATTCTCTGATGCTTATTAGAATTAAAGATTCGAAAGTAAAATATTAAAATTCGCCAGAAGTGAAATATGTGCACCAAATTTCAGCTCTCTAAGACATTGAGAAGTTGGTTAAAAACGACTTCAAAAAAGTCCATGCACACGGACGACGGACAACGCTCACGTCAAGTTAAATAAAAGTTTTTAAAAAGTCAAAAATTAAAATTAAAATCAACATCACATTCAAAAACCACCACTAATATTAAATACTGTCAATAATAACTTATCATCTTGTCGGACGGAATGTTTTAAAGTGCATAATCACAAATCACGTCAGTCAGTGGCGTGGTGGTCAATTCTGTTTGTAAGTTTAATAGTGTTGGTGTTATTATTTGTTTGTTTCTAGTAATTTCTCTAGTAATTTCTTACGTTTTGTATGGGTTTCTTTGTGTAATAATTTGGTAGCATTTGCTTCTATGTTGTGTTGGTTGTATTTGACATGATGATACATCTTGGAGTTCTTGTCCGACTTCTGATGTTCTCTTATTCTGGTCTGTATCTCGTGTCCCGTCTCTCCAATATATGTGGCGGCGCAGTCTCGGCAGAATAACTGATAGACTCCACTGGCGTTCATTATGCTCTCTTTATCTCTATTGTTCACAAGGGTGTCAATTAAGCGGTTCTTGATACTAGGACACAGGGTGATATTTATCCTTAAACCTTTTTTATCAGTTTCTCGCTTATTTGACCCTGGTATGTTATGGCAGAGTATTTGGTGTTTTCCACTTTAGCTTTTCCGTGGTTTATTATATTGGCGTGCTTGACCTTGAATTCCGCTTTGTTTATCATTTTCTGTATGTTTTTTTTCTCGTACCCGTTAGCGAACCCTATCTGTTTTATGATGTGTATTTCATGTTCTTTTTCGTCCCTACTCAATGGTTCTTTGTACAGTCTGTTGATGTAAAACCTGAATGCTGCCATTTTATGACTGTGTGTATATGCGGAATACTGTGGTATAATGATGTCTGTTGCGGTAGATTTCTTCTAAATTCCGCATTGGATTGCGTCGCTGTTGAGGGTCAGCTTAAGGTTCAGGAAGTTGATGGTGTTTACTCTGTCTTTCTCCATCTTTCTTTGTCTTTCTCCATTAGTAAATTATACTTCTACACCTTCAGGTATTCCACCTGCGGAAATTTTTCCAAGGATTTTGAATCGTATTCCACATCAATTCAGCCCAAGATAATTACGAAAACGTTCTCAGTTCCAGCTACCAAAACGTTTAATTTTAAACGTTTTTTATTATTATTATTAAATTTGTTAATTTGTTAACAAATGCTTTGTAACCCTATTTAAGCTTTTGGGGTTACAACCCCGGAAACTCGAATATTTCGGACATGCGAAATAATTTAGTTGAAAAGGCTTTTTATTGAACAAAAAAACGGGAAAAATTGAACTGTGCTCAACCACATATAAATTCCAAAACATACAAATAAATAATTTACAATAATCTTCCGGTTTTCCGGATATGGAAACAAAGACTTACGCTAGCGCTCCTTTAGTGGATCAGCACGTTCAAATTACTTCTAGGCACTATTACTCTTCAAAAATATGCTTCCGATGCGAAAAGAAATCTTAAAAACAACTATCTTTAAAACATTATCTTCATCCTGCTCGAATTTCTCAACAAAGTATCTATTTTTATATTCTAAATTAGAAGCCTAAAAAGAGCCAAATAAGTAATAATCGCTGTTATGATAATTCAACATACCTTCCTAAGAAGGCTAACTTCCGAAATATATTGACGTAAACCACTATCAACCATCTATACCTAATAACAGTAGCGTTGCCCAAGTCCAAAGCCAATTTCTAATTTTACCACGATATCCAACTTATCCTACCTATTATTCGCAATATCTAATTATCCACAATATCTAAATCCAAATTGATAGTACAAAATCAAGTCTCTTGGTTTTCTTTAAATCTCTAGTTTTTATAACCTCTCTTATCTATCTTCACTCGCGCAAGTCCCTTTTAGGCTTCTATACAACGTATAGGAAGAAGCCTTATGATCTAGCTCCGTGTCCGTCTGTCCGTCTGTCCGTCTGTCCGCATAATTCAAAACCAATCAGAACGCACGTTCTTAAAACAATTTTACTTCATATAGAATATTTTTAGATTGGTATTAATTATTCAGATTATTTACATATATATTTTTTAATCCGATATTCTTATTTTGTATTTTTAGAGTAGGTATTTTACGTGTTTCTAATACGGTATTCGGTACGTGTTTCGGGTATTTTAATATTTCATTATGAATTGTGTTTTATTTGTGGTTTGTAAATTGCAAATATTTACCTATAAAGGTCGAAATAAAAAAAAAATATTAAAATGTTAGCGTTTTCCTTATATAGTAAAAAAATCTACCTAATTAAAAGATTAAGGCATTAAAAATTGGAATAAAATAAAGCCCAAATAATTTAACCTACCGAAAAAGTAGATGTATAGAAGCCTAAGAACTGTCGCAAAAGCGAGTTCCACCTTGTTCCTTTGACTATACCTAGTGATTCATTTTAGACGCTACAGCTTCAATCTAAAGCCATCTTTCTGACAATCTCAAGGGTCTTCTAGAGGAAATATAATTGTCTCCTCGTATTTTCTATACAAATATTTTTATAATTTTTTGTGTTGATTTGATTAACAACTGAGGTAACTCCACCATGTATGTATGTAATAGTTAATAAAATTTCCAAAAGGTATTCAAGTTTTCACCAATCAACATTTATCAGCCTTTGTTTCATCACGTTTTTTATTGATTGTATATTTAAGAATAAAATGCAAAATGTAACATTTGATAGCTACACATCAAATGTTAAATGAGGATGTGCAGAAGAATACCGTAAACCTTATCTCATCTAAATTTATTGTAAACATGTTTATAAGATTTTTGAAAGATTACCCTGTATGCAGTGTACATGGAGTAGATAATTTTTCCAGGCAGTTTACATTGTTTATTTCAGTATGTTAGATACATATTGCATATGGATTCATAATTTATGATACATTTTCTCATAAGGTAAAGTACACAACATATAAATATTAAAAAAAGTTCTGTTTTGAAATTTCAATAACTAGAACATGCGATGTATATAAAGAGTGTCTTGTGGGAACAGTTTACCTCTTATATTGTAAAAACATAAAAATAGCAGACAAACAATATTATGTTTACAATATATTTTACTTTATCACAGCAATTAAACCAATCCCGATGTTTATTGTTTAAAAATAATATTCAAGGGAATTTGCCGCTTTATTATACAAAATAAAATCTATATGGTTGGGTAGTAGTATTTAAAAAACATGACAAGGCCATTTAGATATTTGACAGAAATTTGTTTATAAATATTAAATACAATGCAAACAATTTTTTACATAATGTGTGCCGGCTTTCAATGTGTGGTAGGTGTGACAGTTGCATATCTGTAGAAATGTGAAGCTGGTTCCAAAACTGCATTAATTGCCTAAGTGCCATTTTTAACCATATGCGTTGTCTAATTAATATGGCTAACCTGCAGGTTAACCTAATGGTTACTCACTACCTATTTATTATATATTTATTATTATTTTTTTATTATTTAAATTTGGCTGGTATTGTTACTCAGGACATTGTATTGGTGGGGTCCGCTAACTTCTATTCAGTTATACCGTATGCTCAAATTAACAGTGGTATCCTCCCGAATTTGAAAAATATTATTAAATTAGCCGTTTGAATCTGAGGCGCAGTAAGATATACATTAAGATACCGCTAGCTATTGTTGTAGTCAGCTGGTAATTTTCTTATAATCACCCCGTCAAATAATTATAACTTATCAACCAATCACGTTTTTTATAGTAAAAAGAAAAACTTGCGGTTCACTCAAATAAATCATTCAAATAGTAATGTAATGTAAAGCGAGTAATGGAACTCGTTCGAAATACACAAATTAAAACTTTATCAAAATTAAGTAATTTATCGAAAAACGTGACGAGACGATTTAATCCGTAATTAGTACGTAACGCGTGATTTGACCGTACTTATGAATCCAATCAATATATTGATATGAAATAAACGAGTCCATACTCCATAGAATAAAATGCATAATAATTTTTTTTGCTATAATCAAGAACTAATTTTGGTATTTTATTAATGAAATTTATAGTTATAGTAATTACAATTCTAAAATTCAAACTAAAATAAATGTAATGTTAAATTTTAATTACATTTTTTAATAAAACAAAAAA
Organism: Cantharis rufa; assembly: GCA_947369205.1. Taxonomy (NCBI): domain Eukaryota; kingdom Metazoa; phylum Arthropoda; class Insecta; order Coleoptera; family Cantharidae; genus Cantharis; species Cantharis rufa. The sequence continues at coordinate 12,020,847 of OX376309.1, read as the reverse complement.
CAAAGGTTATCTGCAATCCTAGAAAAATTCAGTAGTTTCTTATAAAATATGTAGGTCGCTTTATGATAAGTTTAAAAACGGCAATCATAAATTTAAGTTTGTCAATTATTTCAGGCAATCTGTATTATTCTAATTGGTAATGTAAAATTAAATAGTAGAAATGAAAACAAAATATAATTTTATGCGTTTGTATAAGATTTTAAAATTTCTGTATAAATGTATTTAATACTGTTTCCAAACCATTCCTCGAATAAAACAATAATACAACTTTCAATACCACTTGTCGATTATCACTGCTTTTATCTATTGATGATGGATAATTTAAAGGTACTTTGTCTTCCTTAAATAACAAAATTTTTGAATCCCATGAGCACTCTTTCCTTTTTATATAATAATAAGAATTTTCTTATGGACGTATCATCTGTTTATTTTTTTTTATTTGAGCCACCTGTTGTTGATAGGTGACGTCGAATTTCAATCTTCAGATGTTGTTTGGCTTTTGGATATCACTGTCTCTCAGCTGTTAATCTGATTATAACGCATTTGGATTATTGTGATCATTTTGATTGGGAACAGGCCGCTTTAATTAGTTTACATACAAAAACCACCGGATAATGTGATCAAAAAGCTGTTTATTATTATCACTTTCAAGGAATTACCAACACAATAATCTCTTTTTCTAAGTATCTTTTTCTGATTTGTCATTGAAACTTTATATATTTTTACAAAACACGTCGCTCATTTTAATTTCTATACAAAAACTAATGAAGTTTCCCGTTTCATGGGGTGTTTCTATTTTTATTTTGCTAAATGAGGACTTTGCTTTATGCATTTTCGAAATTTGGTATCGAAAATCACTGTCAATTAAGATTCTCTAATTTTTGGCTTCTTAAATACGTTTTTTTCTAAAATTTGCTTATTGTTATCAGTTGGTTAATGCTGTTATCACAATGTCCTTGGCCCAAAGTGATCACATTAAGCGGATTCTACTGTATTATATTTTATATTACATACCAAACACCACACAGTTTGATTGAAATTTTTATTGTTAAAATGTTAAACTTATGACGTGAATTTTCCTGTTCATTACTTTTTTCCTTTCTCAGATTAAACAATGTTATTTATTTATTTATTTATTTATTTAGTACGTAAGTAATTAAGTAATACAAATATAATTATTCACATTATAAAGAAATTGATATTATAATAACAAAAAAATAGAAAAAAACAATTGACATGATGAGAATTATCAACATACAACATACGTTACTAAAAAGGGTTGAGCTAAGATTGGCCGGTAAACCTAGCCATCTGGTCTGCCGCTCACCCAAACCACTATGAACAACCGCACCGGACCAGCAGCGGCTGGATCTATCAGCATGCCAGAATACCGCACGCCACCACACGAGACCCAGCAATCAGTAATACCAACACATTTAAAAACATAAAAAATCCTGTCTGTCCGCTCACTAGAATGCCAATGATTTAATATCAAGGGGAATATCATTATAAACATGTTAAACCTGGTAGGAAAAGGACCTCATAAAGACTTCCAGTTTATGTTTAGGAATTGTTAGCGCATCTTTTCTCCTTACATTAATGTTATGAACATCGGTCCTATATCTAATTTTATTGTATAGATACTGCGGTGACTTCGTCGTAATAATCCTATTGTAACTGCATGCAACATGCAGTCTACGCCGATCTATCATAGATAGCCAACCAGTAGACCCGATCAGATGTGAAACCTCAATTCGTCTATTCACACCATAAATAAACCGCAAACAGGAATTCTGTACTCTTTGGATTCTAGCAATATCCAGTGAATCAAGGCAAGAGTGGTAAACAACATCACAGTAGTTAAAATGAGATAGTACTAGTGCCTCACAAAGCAGAACCCTCAGTCTCCCATTAAGTACGTTTCTATTGACGTAAATCAGTTTCAGAGCAGAGTAAGCCTTCATCACCAGCCCATTAACGTGCAATTTAAACCTAAGATTTGAATCCAGTATGAGCCCCAAATTCCTCACCGAAGTCACAACCGGAAGCGGTAAGTTATTAATGCAAATTTTCAGGTCAGAAGCTGTCTTTTTTCACGTGCCCGCTTACCTCCAAACAGCATTACCAAACACTTATTAGGGTTAATATATAGTTCATGTTTAACAGAGACCGAGACAAGACTGTTCAGATCATCGTTAATAAGACGAATAGTATCTTGCAAAGAGTCAACCCCGAATGCTCGGTATACTTGTGTATCATCAGCGTATGCATGATACCCGCAGTGTCTCAGGCAATTATACAAGGCATATGAGTATATGATATACAAAACGGGCCCAAGTATGGAACCCTGCGGCACTCCGGAGGTGACAGGAGAAAATTCAGAAGATGAATCCGGCAGAACGACTGACACCTACCACTAATATAAGATTGAAACAGTGCAACAGCATTTGTTCCGAGGCCGATAAAATGTAGTATTGAAAGAAGAAATGAATGATTAATCGTACCGAAAGCTTTGGAATAGTCCAGCAAGATCAGTGCTACAATTTTATTGTCATCTATTGCACGCAGAATATTATCAATTACATCCAGAAGCGCCAAATGGCACCCATAACCCGGGCGGAAGCCAGATTGCATTGGTGGCAGTATATCAAATTTAATCAGATGAGCTCGCAACTGAACACACAAAGCCTTTTCGAAAATTTTAGAAAAAAACAGGTAGAATACTTATAGGGCAAAGATCCGAATGCTGTAGCGGCGACTTAATCTTCGGAACAGGCTTTATTATAGCCCGTTTCCAACATTGAGGAAAAACGTTGTGCTCGATACAGAAATTGATTACATGAAGAATATACTTTAACAAAAATGGGCAATACAATCTTATCATCTTGATGCTAATACCATCATCACCCATCGCCTCAGAAGTTATTGAATCACTAATTTCCATCAGATTGCATTCGGAAATCATAGATTTCGAACAATTCGTCAAAGTCAAATTTAAGATTACTTAGGTAATAGATGTACAACTCGAAATCAGCCGGTATATTATGCTGAACAGACAAAAAATAGTTATTAATATCGTCCTCACTACCAATGGTTAGTGGTACATCGAGAGGTTTCCTTTCAGAGTGAACATTACACCTCCTCAGACTCGCCCAGATCTTTGCGGCATCTCCACTGCGACAAGTAAAATCGAGGTATGCCTTCCTCTCTTGACGAATAGCTACCGTTGTATAATTCCTTAGATCTTTATAACATTGCCAGTCGGCAAGTCGGGCAGTGCGTTTATATTTATTATAAGCTTTATAACGTAGTGACATCATTAGTTTTATGTTATCTGTAATCCAAGGTAAATTGGGCTTTCTAAAAGTACGCAATACAGCCGGTGCATGAGCATTGAATAGTGCAATTAGACTGACATTGAGAAAATCCAACTTATCATCCACACTCCCGAGCCCAACAAGCGCAGACCACGGGAGAGACTGCAAGTCCTCGAGAAATGCATCCACTCTAAATCGTCCAAAATCCCGAAATCTACAGATTCCAGGTGAAGGCCGCTCCACCCTGAGCGACAAAGTACAGAATACTACAGAATGATCAGCAATATTGTGCACGGCAAAAACACCGGAGTCAATTATCTGAACATTATCGTTAGCAATAACAAAATCAATTAAAGTACACGACTCACCTACACATCTAGTTGGTTCATTTATCAACTGCTTGAGTTCAAATGACTCAAGTAGTTCGAGAAGTTTACAGTATCATGTGTCACAAATATAGTTATAGTTTCAGACTGATTTAATTGTTTTATGCCCGTTTGCACCAACTATCCTTAAATCGTTAAGCTTCACCTTATTTCATTGCAACACATTGCTCATGCTCATTGCTCGGAATAAGATTTAAGTAAGTAAAATAATAAAAAAAAGTGCTTCTTTCATAGTGGTATCAGATAATTTAATGAAGGTTACTTTATCCATTGCTAATAGTGCAGCTAACTACCGTTGGCAACCCTGGAGAAACAGTAACAATTTAGTTATTGCAACAGTCACTGCGACAAATTCAATTTCTGCGTATATTTCTGGTATTCACTGCTGTACATTCTGGTACTACCGATCGCCCAAATAACATTTTTGAGCATAAAAATACTATCACATGAAATAGCTTGATACAAATAGTTGGACGAAACAAAACACATGTTGTGTTTTTGCCTGAAAGACTACTATGTTTTCCAAAGGTAATACTTAGAGAAAACCCAAAAGGAACACGAGAAAAGATGAGAAAATCTGTAATATTACTAGCCATATCTTGAAAGATAACCATTTAAAAAAAAATTTCAAAAATATTTCGATTTCCAGAAGCATGTATTACCAGAAGAATATTTATAATACAACACAGCAATATGTTATTTAATGGATCATGTATCTTTAGGGGAACAATAACACAGTTCAACAAAATTTTACCACCTTAGTGAAAAATATCATTTCTTGTAGATAATGTGCCTCTGAATCTAAATCCAAAACCTCCAAGTGCTAAAAATACGGTTGTCAAAGATATTTAAGGGCACGTATAACCAACAGTGTGGTATAAAGCATAAATCAACGGGCTACGAAGCAGGAAACCGCAGTTCAATGCCTAGTTGCGCTGACTACACTGCTGTGATCTAAAGTCCAATTTTGATATATAGGCTATGCATCTAGTCAGATTAGCACCCTATTAGAATATTATTTAAGTGCTCACAAAACCATGAATACCAAGTATGAACTAGGTAGATTAATGGTATAATATCACGACGAAATCCTAAATTAAGATAAAGAAGAAGTATCTTAAGAAGAACAATAACACAGATCAATAAAATTTTACCTCCCGAATGAAACATATTATTTCTTGTAGACGAATTGTCGCCTGTGACGAATTTGCCGCGACGAATTGTCCGCGACGAATTGTCTGCGACGAATTGACGGTACACCCTTGCGACAGTATCAATGAATCAGCAGATCGACTAATCAAGAGATAAAACAAAACGAATCAACGGATCCACAGGTAAATTTTTTTACATACTATATAGAGAATCGTCCCTTAAGTAAAAATATAAGTTTCCGTAATTTATCACGTATGGGTTTTAAAGGGTGTTCTATGGGATACGTACTGCGAAAGCTTCGGTCTAAATATTTTTAGGCAAACATGAGCAACCGATTCAAATCAGGAGCATTTGGACAATCTCTAATCTCTGACAGACCCGCTAGCTTTAGTGCTGATTTTTGGTGTCGGGTTTTGGTGTCAATTTTTCACGTCGGTGTTAAAGTTTTGAAGGTTTTCAACCTTCTTTACACACGGTGTGGGGGTTCTTCTAGATCGTCAGGTTTTTTAAATCGTCAACTTCTGTAGATCATCAGGTTTTTTAGATCGTCTGGTATTTTTAGATCATTGGTTGAAAATTTAATACCAATCTAAAATTCAGTACCAAATGGACCAAGAATATCTTATTAAAAAAAAAACCGGAATTTTAAATTGGTAACCATTGCCCAATGCAAATCTGTTAAAGTCTATCAGCTCCGGATAAAGGTTGGAAACCTGCCTAACAAAAATGTTTATTTTAGCTTTTTCGCACTTTCATTAAAAAAATATGAAAATTTACGATTTTGTGCAAGAAAGGGCAATTTTAACAACCTGTGTGGGCAAACGCTCGGATCGGATCTAGCAACACTGTTTATAATACTTGAATTGTCTACGTGCACACCTAGGAAATCTTCATTTTCTATAAATTCAGCTTCAAGTTTGTATAGGCAATTTTTGGGTATTCAAAAATTCGATCACTCTGCTTTTCAGGTCCATTTTTCCAGCACAGCCATTTTGCATTTTGGGCTCAAATTATCTTAATCGTTTATTCATGAATTATTTTCGTTGGTGTTAACATCGTTTGCAAAATATATAACATTTTAAGTGGGGTAACTATGCAGCCACGGGCCTGTGTCCTGGGCCCTAAATTTTTTTAAAATGTCTGTCTCACACTTAATATTATAATATGTAGATAAAATATTTTATTTATTTGGTCGTGATAGAACCGGGCCCTTGTTCGATCGAGCACGCGGAACACCGCTAGTTACGCCACTGTGTGTATCGTCTGTACATGTTTGTGTATTTAATATTTTCGTTTGTGTAGGCGTCATATTTTTGGTGTTTAAAAAAAACAAAAACCATGTTTAAAAGAATAAAATAACATTATGGTCTTCAAAAAGAGAACACTTTATCTTCAGGTACTTCGCAATAACTGTAATCAAACAGATTTAAAATTTTAAATTAAAATTTTAAGAGGTGTGAAAACTATAGAGAAAATCTAGGATATTGATTTACCCTGTATGGAATGTTACTTATTTAAATAATAACTATAATATCTTTCATGTTATACCTTAGTAAATTAAGAATAACGCAAAAACTTGGAAAAGAAGTTCAGAAATCGAAAATCGATTGCATTCAACTTAATTTTGTTTATTTCGCCATAATTTAATTTTTTTGGAAAGAAACTGAATAATTTAGTGCACTTTTTACAGAATACATTGAAGTAAGCTATATGAGATTAATTTAGGTAACATATATGAATGTTTTTTTAAGATATAAAAGATATAAATTGAACGTACGTATGTATTTGCCGTGTTTATATATGTATACAACATAATTTGAAAACTAAATGGTGTCGGAAATGGAATTTTCTCAATTTCCTATAGCTTGTATTGACCCCCTGTGTAAATGTCCGCTGTACTTTGATGAGTCCTTTCCATTTACATCATAACTATTCTTGACAAACGTTTTCATTTGTAAAGAAATCGGTACTTTTATATTCAGAAAATATTTGAAAAAAACAAATAAAAAAAATTAATATTGCGTTAATGGATGCTTTCTATGTGAAGTATTTTTCGTACTTTCTGATTATTAAATTTTGAATAATGGGAGATTCTTATAAAGTTTTCTATTGGAATATAAAAGAAAAAATAAATTCAAAATCTTATTCGTAGACTAAAAATAATTCTAGATGAAATTTGCATACCTCAATTGGGGGATGGCTTGGAAAGATTGAGAGTAACTTTCAAAGTAAGTTAGTATCTTGTTGGGACATGGCACTCGACGTAGCTAGGTATATGTATTATATATCTGGGGGCGATGATACGACTTCAGATCTTTTATATATGTCATGGGTTGGTAGCCAGATAAGGTAATCCCACGAGACCGAATTCTACTAAAAGAACCAAACATTCGAATAGAAAAAGGATGGAATGCAAACTTCATCCCTTTTCTAAATTATGTACCCTAGTATTACGTATCACATTTATATGTTCAGAATAAACGCTCAATCTTAAAATTGGACTCCATTTGTTATTTATACATCAAATATTTTATTATTGTTTTTGCTATTATCATACTGCGATTTAGTTCGGTCAGATAAATCCTTAAAATTTAATTATATTATCTATGCGATGTTTGTAAATTTTATTTCTACGCTGGTAGTTTACCAGTTTTGACTTTTCAAATCACGCAAGAAACTTATAAATAGTATCTAGATATTTAGAAAATTAAAACTTACCTAAGGAACTTTCATCAGATGAAGGCCATTCATAAATCGCTCCTTTGCTATCAATATCAGATCCGGATTTCTGTTCCGATTTATCAATGTCATTTAAATTAGATTGATATTTAGAACCTGAAAATATTTAAATTTGGTAACAAAATTAAATATTTACTTTTCTAACAAAATTTAAATCCTAACAAATCAAATCACCAAAAATGTACCAAAAATGTAATATTCTCAACAACCGTTTTATTGAAATACAACTTTACATAGATTCAATTGGTCAGCGGCGCCGGTGGCTGTACAGGAAATTAAGGATCATGAGTGTCAATTCACAGATGGGAGTGTAATACTAGGGATAAATACATTTTACGTTACAGTAGATAAAAATAAATATTTGCAAACTTTTGATCCTAACAAATGACCATGTCTATAAAAAAACTAATTCGATTTGGCAAAACTAGCGGTGTACATACTAAACAGTTCAAAAATTACAGTTACAAACTTAATTTTTTATCGACTATTGATCTTGGCAACAATATAATAAAATAAATAGTTTCTCCTATTTCATGTAAATTTCTTGAATTACTTAGTTACGTTTCTTCAACAACTGAATCTAAAATATCCTAACTTTTATTAAAATGTACGAAAAACTCAGAAATCCTTAAATAATAATTAACACATTGTAGTTATTTTTAGCCATAAACCGCACATTTTCCAGCTCTCGCATGCCAGCCGTAAGAATTAAGTTGATCAACTTAAAACAGTGTTTTTAGTACTAAATTATTGCAAAGCAATAAAGAAATTAATTGTTCTTAGTTATTTTAAATGGCAAAACTTTTTAGCATGAAAAGCTTATTAATGTAACATTTAAACCAAAAATTAAACATGTAAACAATTTAAACAAATAATCTTGTATTATTGGTACATAATTAATAACAGTAATTATTAAAACATTAGACAAATGGTAATCTTATATTAAATATTATTAAAATATTTATTTCATTAGTTGTATTTAGAATTAAAATTTAAATTTTTTCGGTCTGTTTATTTATTTAAATAATATTTCTTAAAACTTGAATTTGTGTTTCGTTCAAGTGTTGCCGCGTGCATAACATGGTATCATCCTCGTCACTGAGATACCCGTTAAAGCGGATAAAAGAGCTTCAAATCTACGACAACTCATTTATATTTAATTCCACCAGAAATACTAAACGGATTTTAACCAATTAATAAATTTACAATAAATTTCATGGTTTGTGAGAATTTCCGTACAAAATTTCTGAACAGAACGCTTTAGAAGGGATCGTTCCAGAGGTATAGTCTACGCTATCGGTTCAACTAAATTTGCCTCCAAAAAATGTTTATTAGTAATGCAGGCATCAAAATAATCGTTTACGAGAGCGGTGTTTCGGGAGCGATTTCCATGCGCCCGGAGTTTCTGAGGGAGGCCGGATTTTAATCAAAATCCGGGAAAAGTTACAAAAAACAAGTTATAACATGGGGGGCGGCTAGTTACTATTCCCTGACCCCGAATTTCTCTCGATGGCCCTGCCTACGTGCATACTAACAAAACGAGTTCAAGTGGAGGTAGCCTCAAAACGATGCAAATTCTGATTTTGCAAAATAACCTAAAGGCAGCCGCACATCACGAGTTTTGGTGTAATTTAATAGTCATGTAATGCGAAGCAGAACGAACCACTTTAATACATAATTTATTCCAGTTTCACAAAATTTTCACAATAAATATTTTCACAATATTTATCTTGGGGTTTTCCAAATTTTCTGAAAATGTTTTTCATTTATCTGGTAATTTCTACTTAATGCCACTAAAAATTTGTACTCCACAAATATTCAAAATAGTTATTGTAAAAGATCAACGTAAAATTTCTTAACCAGTGAGTAAAAACGTCATGAGAAACAAAGTTCCCGAATTGTTCACGCGGAACTGTCCGCGATTAATTGTCATGCGCTAAATTGGCGCAATGAATTGACAGAAGAATAAATTGTAAACTATGTAACTTGCATATTTCAACTTGAATGTCATCGTCAGCGTCAAGAACATAAATTATAAATCTTGCTTTAGGAATTCGTAACACGATTTGTTGGAAAAATATTAGTACGGAAAAGCTAAAGTTTTCAACTAAAATTTTACTAGAAACGCAAATTACAATGATGTGTTAGTGTCGCACATTTCTCATCTGCGGCTTCATTATAACTAACATTATACATTATTATTAGCAAATAATACTTTTGAAATTTTCAAACATTTTTTTTCAAATTAAATTTTTATTAATAGCTTTGACTTTCGATACAATTTTCAACCTCTTCATAAATAACATCAGTGGTGCGAATCGATTGTAAATTTAATGTTAATTTGCAATCTCAACGGTTACGTACAAAAATTTTTCTCGTAATAAGAACGTAGAGATTCCTTTTACGAATTAAGTGTATTGAATAAATTTATCAACTTGACAATTTTTTAACGTTAACGTCTGTTAACGAAGCAGTTGCTTAGAGAAACTCATAAAGCAATGCACTCAAAACATTGTACGAAAATTCTATTATCATCTATTTTTAAATTTCTTTTTGTTTATTTACCAGAAAACTAATATCACACGTCATAACTGTGCACGTATTTTAATTAAAAACAAAAAGTATCCAGAACATTTAATTCAGATTTTTGAGCTGCCCTGCTAAAATAATGAATTGAAGTTAGAACAATGCAAATATCAATTACTCGTTGTTGGTTCATAAGCAGTTTGATCCTCCTTCCTTAAAATAATTGATTTGTCAGAAAACTAACCAGGTTCGTTTTTTTCAAAAATATGCTATTAAATTTTGTTATATTAAATGATAGATAATTTATTATACTGAGTATTATAAATACTAAAGCCCACCTCACATGACGCTTTTTTTGCTGATGGATTGCTTGTGGCTGCAGTGCTGGCTGCTTTGATGAAAAATGACGTCACTGCTGATGCTGGCCTGCTTGCTTGTTTTTGTGATGGATATCTGTAATTTTTGCGCTAACCAATGATAATATCGCGTCGTGTTCGTAAACACGAGTGCTACCAAGAAATGTCGAGTTTTTTGTTAAACCTGCGTGCGCACTAAACAAAGAAACAAGCAAGAAATCAATCAGCAAATAAGCGTCGTGTGAGATGGGCTTTAATTCCTAACGTTTCATTATTTGCTCCCCTAATTAATTTTGAGGTAAACTGTAAATACATGAAAGGCGGTAGAAGAAAACTAAAGTAGAAAACAGTTGAAAAATGAAAGTTTAGGTCGATTTGAGAAGGTTACATATTAATAACTGAGAATAACCGCAATAAATAGAAAAAAATGGACCAATAGCATCAAATTAAAATTAAGCAAACGCCTATTTTTTAAGTGCTATGAGCAGCCGTTTCTTAGAGCGTACTAATACTTCAGTTAGTTTATGCAACACTAATCCAAAAATTTATTCGATGATAACTGATTAAACTGCTGGAAAATGAACCTGAACACTTGCGGATACATTAGCATTTCAACTAACAAGCCATTGGATTTTTGTTGACAGTGGTACACCAGGACTCATGAGTTACAAACCAGAGTATTTTCATACATTTGAAAAATATAAAAATAAGATGTTAGTCAGAGTCACTCTAGGAAGCAATAACACTTTTGAAGTTAAAAGTAAAGGAACAATTAAGATTCGAAATTTGCTGAATGAAGGTGGCATGACGCGACAATAACAAACGTGTTATATGTTTCTCAACTAAGAAAGAACTTATTCTCAAAAGGTGTTATTATGCGAAAAGGAATGGAAATAGTGAAAGAGAACAATCATGTATATATTTACGAAAACGATAAAATTTTGGCAAGTGCGGTTCAATCTTTAAACAATCTTTATCATCTACAATTTAAGATAGTGATTTCACTCCAAGGAAACGTAGTTAAGGAAATCGACAAGTTAAATAATGTAAAACAACAGACTTGGCCATATTAATATTAAAAAAGTGAAGGAAATGGTATCGAAAGGACTGATCACTGATGTAGACTTAAACAAAGTTAAACGCGAATTTTGTGAGTCATGTGTTTACGGAAAACAACACCGACTTACATTCGGGAGTGTATAACGTAATTCAAAACCGGGAGAGGTGATATGCTCCGACTGTGGACCAATGGCTTTATCAACTTTGAACGGTGAGAATTATTTCATATTATTCAAAGACGAGAGCTCAAGTTACCGTGTAGTACTTTTCATTAAACATAAAGCTGACACGCTAAGATGTTTTAAAACCTTCATAGAGATATGTGAAACTAAATTTAGTTACTCAGTAAAAACTCAATTTTTAAAATGAAGAGAATGTTCCACAATAAGCTGAATCAGAACAGCAAGAGGAAGAAGAAATAGATCCATCAACTTCCGAGGTAACCCCTTACAATTTAAGAAAACGAGAGACACTATGTGCTCCTAATAAATACAAAGAATATGAAGTAAATTCTATAGAAATAGATATCCCACAAAGCTATAAAGTAGCCATGAAAAGCAAGAATTCGGAAAAGTGGAAACAATCCAGCAAAGGAGAATTAAAAGAGTTAAATAAACACAACACTTGGGAATTGGTGCCAAAACCAAACGATAAAGATATAATCGACTTTAAATGGGCATTTGAAGTGAAATAAACACCCAATTGAAACATATCACGTTACAAATCTAGATTATGTCCAAAAGGATTCACACAAATAAAAGAAATAGATTACTAAGAAACGAAGAAAGAAGACAGCAGTTTTAAATTGTGATTTAGATGAGAAAAATTTAGGAACAAATATTGAACCTGGTGTAGGATATATATTTAGAAAGGCTTTGTACGGTCTAAAACAAGCATCTCGGCGTTGGTAACTTTTTGGTAACTTTAAATTTTGAACTATGCGAAGTAAACAAATGTGTTACAAAGGTGAATTTGTGTTTAAAAATTTTTAAAACACTGTAAAAAACAAGTTATTGCTTAATTTTATTTATTTAATTTTAATAAATTAGCTTAATTTTCAGAGTTACACTTGATTCATGAATATATTAGACCTTCTAGGTAGAAATTAAAATTTTTGTATTAATTTATTTGGAATAATAAAAAAATGTTGATTAGACGACTTCGTGATTTTGATAATAAATGTGAATAATTTGGTAGCGTTTTTGAAGCGTGAGTCTTTGCCAGAGTATACTGATCATAACTGTCAAAAAGCAAGAGCAGTATGACAGCTCGTTCTACAGAAAAAAAGCACCCTTTATATAATTTATAATAAATATAATAAATTGCATACATACTTCGGTGTCAATTACGTCAAAGTATCGATACGTATGTAATATATTATTTTTTTACTATATAACTCTTTATTTGATCCGTCACATCGATTTGTTCCAATCGGACCAATTTTATTTCTTTTAATTATATCTGAATAGAACTTTGAAAATTTACTTTAATAATTTTAATCATAATAAATGATAACAAACTAAAATTCCTCAGACTGCGAACGCCGACGTCATTATTTTTGATAGTAATAAGTAGAGGGCGGATTTATATGCGCTAAAAACGTGTAAACAAAGATTTACTTAATTAGGCTTTATAAAAAGCTGCTAGAATTTTTTTAATCCAATCAATGCAAATCCTAGCAGGTTTTTGTAGAACTTTTGTAATGCTTTGTTTACACGTTTTTAGCGCATATAAATCCGCCTTCTAGTAATAAGCGTAAGTCACATATATGTTAACAAAATTTTGCAAAAAGTTATCTAGAAATACTGTAAATTGAAAACTAGCTTACGCACATCTAAGGCTTTTTGATTAATAAAATTTGTGTAATTTGGTAAAAACTTGCTCGAAATATGATTTTTTATTCATCATAAAACAATGAAACCGTTAAATAAAAATTAATAGTAATAAACAAAATTAAAACTTATAACAAAATATTTAAAAAGTACAATGGGTCAGCAAAGACTTTCAGCTTTGGAAGTTTTATCTACACTCTACACTTCTACAGTAACAGATACAGCACCAAGCTGGATTATAATACAGTTATTGAGTTCAGTAAGGCTGTAAAAGCAGGACATTTCAGTTTCTTTAAGTCTTTACGGTTAGTTATTACTTAATAATATTAGTTAAAGTGAAGATGTTTGCAAGATTATGAATAAAAATTTAACTGTTGCCCAGATTAAATTTAGGTCTTACGCCGCCACTGAATACGGTTTTGATAATAATACATCAGTATTTCATAGTTATTTAGATTCTTTAGTTGCATACAATCAAAAATTGAAATATAAAAATTGAATGTAATTTTTTTTCAAGGATTATAAATACTATTTAGAGAATAAAATTACCGTAGATAAAGTGAGAGATTAAAATATTTTAAAATTTTGATGTATTTTAGATTATAATTAAATATTTATGAATTAACATACTTTTTATGTTTTATTTATTAGGCTGCTGCATTATAAAAAAGTATATTTATAAATATACAAAAAAATGTTAAAATTGAAAATTAATATTGCATTTTAAAGATAACCAATAATTTCCTGATGTAATTTAACTCGCCCACAGCTTTGAAGTTAATGGAATAACCAGAAAGAAAAAATGTAAAATAATATTCAATATTCAAAACGAATCTCTAATTTAATGGGATATTAATAGCCTCTAAAGCATTATGTTAAGCATTTGTAAAAACCATTCTAATAAGTAATACCTACCTATGATTTTGCTTCAAAATACATAATTTTTAAAAAGCATTCGGGATGGTAAATTTCACCAAAAAATATTAGTATTATGGTACAGCATTAACTTTAAATCTATTTCTTTTCATTTTAAGAATAAAAGAGAAAAAGCATCATCGTGCAATTAAAGTTAAGTGGCAGTGAAAGAACTTTTCATTAAAAATCTCAAAAGTTGAGAGTTTCAAGCTTTTTATTGGCCATGTCTTGTATTCTAAAGTGGCGTTGAATGGTCAACTCAACGTCTCCCGAAGCTAAATTATTATGACGAGCATTTTATAATGCCTCTCTATTGAGTACAATATAAAACGTATTGAAGTTATTTACCACTATTTTATTACAATTAAAATTTTATATTTTTATATGCAGCACCAAGCTTTCGTGCTTGGTTACTTTGTCATTATATTGCAATAGAAAATTATTACTTTAAATATTTATAGTATGCACAATTATCTTTTATTTTCGTTTAAATATTATTATCACAATTTAATAAATTAAAATAGCTTTTAGTTCAAAATTAGCAAAAACGCATTTTCGAATGACTGCTTGATCGTGTTTAGGTAATACAATTACGTGGTCATAGATACACGTTCCTTTAACACATTGAGAGTAAATTGGTTTTTTAATTAATTAGGAGACTTTGATGTATAAATTGCCTGCAGTACGTAGAGTATATAGCTGTAACCCAAGACTTGAGTTTAAATTTCGATGTTGATTTGAAAAATTTAATTCACTTGATTGATTTTATCATAAAGATTTTTTTTTAAATAAGTATTATTTTGGTGCATATCAAGCTAGTATATATAGATTACTTTATACTTCGAATGGTTCGAGTGATATGTAACTCGTAACATATGCCATGCCACGTGGTTTGCATAAATTCAAGCTTACTACTACGTGCTCTAACCAAGATATGACAACAAAGGATAGGGTCACAAAATTATTTTCTGTGAATAGTTTTGCAAATTTTGAAACGTTTTAACATTATAATTCTTTGTTGCGTGACGATAAAAATTTAATTTGTTAATTCCCATTTACCCATTCAACATAATTCCATAACTTACTAGAACGACATTTTTAGAAAAAGTAAGTTATTAATTATCATGAAAAGGGTCCTTCAGATTTTTTCTAATTATATCAATAGATATCTTATTGGGGATACATTATTAACATTACAAGTTATGAATATAAAATTTAAAAAACCAACCCTGTGCTACGTGGGTTTTCTTTTTTCCATTACCTTTTTATTATAATAATAAAAACCGTTATTAATACCTTATAAAGTATTTTTATATCATTCAAACAGTTAAATTTACTCAAAAAAATTATAATATATTTATTAACAATGCTTTTATGGTTAACAATAGTTTATAAATTAAAATTAATAACATGAGGTTATAATAAAGAACTATTCAGTAAAATAGAAATTTTCACGTCGGATGCATAAACCGTTTACTCTTTTTGTGTGTAGTACCTCCCGATATGTCAAATAGAAGACGCAAAATTAAATAAAATTAAACAATAATACATTATTAAATAATACAAAAATATTATTTATTTAAAAACCAATTTTATTTTTTATTTAAAATCGATATTTATTTTGCCAATATGTTGAAAATAGGAAATCATTTATTGTTAATAGAACTGCCAGTGAAACCGTGGAGGCTAGTACGGGTAGGGTGATGGGGTGTTGCTCTCCCAAAACCAAAATATTTAACCAATGCAAGTCAATCGAATTTTAATGATATTCTCGATTATTTGCCTTAAAAGCCAGTATACATACATAGTGCGATAGTTTTTGCGATTATAAGCAATAAAATAATATATATAACACGTTGACTGTCTAGAGCTTCTGGAGTTCCTGATAAACTGGAGAATATTCTAGATCCTCTTATTTCAGAAACAGGAAGTTTGTGTGCATGTACTGTGTTTGATAATTATTATTGTTTGTTATCAATTTAAAATTAATTTGTTTGAAGTTAAAGTCAATTAGTCACAATTGATATAAAGCTACTTTTACCCAGAGTTATGTCATATCATATAATATATGTATGTTTATTTGTATTTAATAACATTTCGCGGAATCAACGAGTCTTAATTTCCTGGTGTACAACCAGCGAAGTGTGAAAGATGGGTTTGGGAGTTACAGGAGGTACCGGCTGTGTCTTAAGCGAGCCTTAGTCTACCAAAAAAAGCAGATTGAATATGGTAAATGTGAATAAATTACAAAGAAAAACTTGAACCAATCTCGATAACAAGTTATCAGTTTATAGTCCAGTCGTTGGGTATTACTTAAGCGTGGAAATGAAAATTTAATTTATAAACCTTTTACTTTAGCAAAAGAAAAATACCTGGAGTCCTTTACAACAGTTTCAAACCAGAATAGTAAAATATTAATTAGTGAGGAAAGGTCCTAAAAATCACAAAATTTTAAATTGGCTCTTTTGTAGATATCCTATACCCTAAATACTAGATCAAAATTAAAGTAAACACAAAATTTACATATTAAGTATAATACAAATATTATTCTAGACTGTCTAGTTTCTGAGATATAGCCCTTTACAGAATTTTTTTTTTTGATTTAAACTAGAAGAGCTAGAAAACATTATTCATGATGTTCCAAGCAGAAAGTTTACGTTCATTAGAATGTAATGGTGTCATTAGACATCATCATATTTATGACCAAATAAAAAAATTATAATTATTATAACGTATTTTTAACGTTTTCTTGAACAAACATCTGAGTGGTATAAAGGGGCATATCTCGAAATTTAGATATGTTAGATCAACAACTTATTTATAATTTTACACAGAATTTTATCTACTTTGATTTTGATAAAACCTATTTTGGCTATAGGATATACAGGAAGCAGCCAAATTTGTGATTTTTGAGACCTATGTTGACAAATTTGCCTCTATTCTGGTTTGATTCTATTATAGAAAATTAAATGCATTTTTTCTGATACTTAAGTAAAGGATGTAAGGAAAATATATTTATTTTGTAGTTGTTTTCACGAAAACCCCTCCACGGCTGTATGACCCCTTATATTACATTATTGCGGTTCCACGTCTTTACACCTAAAACTATACGCCTAAAACTTTTACACCTAATCCACTTACACCTAAATCTTTACGCCTAAGGAATTTTACAACTAAGGTTTTCTACGCCTAACATCATGTACGCCTAAAACTTTTACACCTAACTCTCAATTTACATTGGATAGAAAAAACTACAATGCTAAACCTAATCAGGGCACGGGAGCAATAATAGTGAAAATATTAAATATTTTATGTCAAAATTTCGTAATAGTTTAAGTGTGTGAAAAACAATTTTTGAGTGAAAGGAAAAATATGTAAACGTTAAGCAGAGCCTCAGGAAGAGCCGTAATGCAAATTTGGACCATTTATTTATATTCCGAAATAAGAAGATGCAAGCGAATTAAGTTTTAGTAAAACCAGGTGCTTTTGAAACTTCAAATGCTTCTAGCGCTCCTCTGGATGAACAAACTTTTATAAAATTTCTTGAGAGTGTTCTTGGAACCTAGGGAAAACTTTCCACCAAGTTTGAAGCAAATCGGTAGATAAAAAAATTTCCAAAAAATTTTGATAAAAAATAATGAAAAAAATTTAAAAAAAGAATTTAAAAATATTTATAGAACAAAAGTTGTAGGATAGATAGTGATCATTTTTTGTCATAATAAACTTTTACCTATTTCATTGCGTTATGATGGATTATGTCTTATAATTTCAAGTAAACCCCCCGTTCCCCCATTCGATTTTATTCATTTTCACTGGGCTTCATGCCACAACAGATCTAAACTTAAATTCAAAATTTGGATTGATTTCGTTACTTCGTTTAGATGCTATCGTGTTCACAGACATACATACATACATACACACATACATACGGACTTTTTCAAAAATTTTGGATATAGCATAAGAGAACCTTGAAACACAAAAATTTGAAACAAAAATGGGGGGTAAAATTTTTTATTTCAATTTCAGATAACAATACTTTCCTTACTAAGGAGTTCGAAAAGTAAAAATAAAAATGAAAATAAACGTCCATGTGGCTAAACGCCTTTAAATCAAAATAGTGGAGTTATAATTCCAGGGTCAAAATATTCTATGCCTAAATTTTTTTGCGTAAGTCTTAGATGACGTTCTAAGAACGTACTTATATCAAAGAAGAATCGGATAGTCCGTCTGAAATTTGCTAAAGATCATTTACACTATGAAACAACAGATTGGTCCAAAATACTTCAGAGCGACGAAAGTAAATATAATTTGTTTTCCTCGGAAGGTATTAAGTATATTCAACGACTAAAATATCAAAATATGATATTAAATATCAAGTTCCGACTACACAGCACGGTGGAAAACACATCATTGTGTGGGGTTGCTTTTCCGGTGCTGGAATTAAATCCCTTCACAGAATTGATGACATTAAGGATCGGTTTAAGTATGCCGACATATTGACGATCATATGCTAAAATATGGAATAAAAAAATGCTTCATGGCTGGATATTTCAGCAGGGTAATGACCCAAACCATGCTTTAAAGTAAGGTAAGGACTGCATGGATAATGCCAAATTCTCCTTTTAGAGTGGCTTAGTCGGTCTCCAGATTTGAATCCTATAGAATATTTTCATTAATAAAACATATTTATTATTTTATTTATTTTCAAACATATTTAATATATGTTTTTGTATTTATTTCTGTATTTTTTGGTTTTAAGTTATTCTTGTCGTAATTTGCTCTATGCAAATATTTCGTATTTACTTTGCTTTAAATTTTTTCATATTACAGTTATCTAGAAGGTTATAGTTATATATTTAAATTTAAAAACTTTTTAAACTTTACCAAAACTTATTCAAAAATATCTTTTTCAAATTATAACCTAAAAACTGAAACTTTTCAAGCTCGGGTTTCATCATCATCCACTTATTATTCTATTTTGTAGAATTTTGAATTTTATATTGAATTCATTAATATAAATGTGAGAACCTTTATGATAATCTACTTTGCATTTTTAGATCATCATGTTTTAATATTGTAAGCTGAATCACTTTTTTCAGGTGTAATAAATTAAGATCGACACTGAGGTATATGTATACTATTTTATTTACAATGAATTAATAAATTGTTTTTCTGCTTTTTGTGAAAAACATAAACTGCGTTAACAAATAAAATATTGAATTGTTGCCTCAAAAACCAGTTAGCTTTTAGTGATTTCATTAACAATATTTGTTATTTTTGGTTTTGTAAATTTTGTATTTTCCCGCTAGTTGATTGAGGTTGCCATAACTAAGGAGGCTATATGGATAAAAATAATCGACATAGCGTACGGATAATTTTGTTTGTATTTTAAATCAATTTTTATATGATCAAGTGTTTCATTTAATTTAAAATTAATTGGTAAAATTTTGAACAAAGTTTGGAATATTTCTGGAAAGAATGATTGTTTTCTTATAATTGAAGGTTAAATTTCAAGATAAGAAAAAATAATTTAGACTATAGGAATTATAAATTAATATTGATTTCAATGGTGAAATTTAAAAAATTAAAAATTAAATTTGAATTTAAGTTTTAAATGAAATGGACATCGTTTGCGTATGGTCAGGTTATTTTGTCTATTTATTTATTTTATTTTGAAAATTTATGTTTGCAATTATTTTAAATTGAATTATATTGAGAAAATTAAGTGGAAATTTAAATTTTAGAGTTTGTGGTGTTTCTAATTGCCACTTTTATTTTGGAAAGAAAATTTTTTAGCCAGCCAGGCAAAAATTGAAAAAAATGTCTTTTTCTGGCGGTTGTGGTAATTTAAAATTTTGAGGTTGGAAAAATACACTTCAGCAAATACATTAAGTACATATTGTTTTATTGTTTTATTCTAATTGTTACGACATAATATATCGTATTAATTTTATTACTATATACGTCA
The DNA here is from genome assembly GCA_947369205.1 of Cantharis rufa. Taxonomy (NCBI): domain Eukaryota; kingdom Metazoa; phylum Arthropoda; class Insecta; order Coleoptera; family Cantharidae; genus Cantharis; species Cantharis rufa. Next base: position 12,000,597 of record OX376309.1, on the reverse strand, counting down.
GTTTTACGTCATATAATAACTTAATGGATTGTGACATTATTTCCGAATTTTAACGTTAAAACGACTTTAATTATGACATAAATCTGTCGTACTACATCTTGCAAACTTGACCTTATGCTGCTGCCTGGATTGCAGCATACATTATATTCATAAGTAGTTATTGTACCATAAAAAAAGTTATAATCTGCATCTTTACATACTTTCCATGTCTAAACTTTTTAGATATATATATAGTATATATAATATATTTTTTAGAAAAATAAATTTCTTTCAAAATTTTTTTTTAAATACTAACATGTTTCCTAAAGGTTGGCAGGTGTAAACTAGTGTAAATAAACTCGTTTCTGTTCATATAAATTTGCAAAGCTCGAAATGAAAATTTTGGAAAACCTGAACAGTAAAAAATGTTATGTTTGTAAATCTATTCATGCACGTCACAAATTAAATTAATTAAATTAAATGAAGATTTCACAATTTGACTGTTGTGAAAATCTCAATTTGAATAAATTAAAAAAGACCAGTTTTTTTTATCTTTATTTGACAAACCGGAATGTTTGAATATCTATGTAGTTGACTGCAAGAAGTAATCTAAATCTCTAAGTTACATAGATACCTTTAACAGTTAACATCGTTTTGAAGTTTTTGAAAATGAATCTACTTTTGTGGTTTTTTCTATCGCAAAATTTCAAATTTGACTACCCTTTTTAAATAACCAATACTAAACAACAAATTGAATTTTAAAATTGTAAATTTGCTTAAACTGTTATTTCGAATTGCCCAATTTGTTCATTCAACAAGCGAAGTAACTTGAAATTGTTTTGTAATCGCACACTGTAATGGCAAGTTACCAATTTTATAATTTAAAAAGGAAACAAATAGAGCAAAGTATTTTACTACAATTTACATTGGAAATTAAGCCAAGAAAAAGAAATACAACATTTTTTAAACAACCACACTCGAGAACAAAAATAAAAAGAAATCTTTATATATTTCATTTTACCAACACTCAATCACGTTTTTCTACGAAAAATAATAACGGTTTTTTTTTAAATGAGAATTCGAGCTAGGGCAGAAATAACGACTTCTAAAAGCTCCCGTTCCCGACCACTACTAATAAATTAAACTATTATTTTGTAAATTTTTTGTTTTGCAAAGCTAAAAATTAAATTGCTACTTTTGCATTTTGTAATAAAATTGTTAATATTTTTTTTTTGAATTTGAGATTAGGCAATACCTACTATAACGTATTTGCGTTACAATTAGCATAAATGAATTCAACGGTTCGAGTTGGTGAATTGCGGAAAAGTCGAATGTCGAATCAGCTTATTGAATTAACCGTAATGTCAGAGGTATGAGATGGCTGGAGATTAAATAATCGAAATAGCGTTTTAAGGATATTGGCCTAAATAAAATAAAATATTAGGATTAAGTAGATTGTACTAGATTCATATAAATTTTTTTATAAATAACGACGTCGGGATAAATAAAAATGTATGGAAAAAGACAACATTAATATTGTTTTGCCACTGTGTAAAAAAGGTTCAAATACCTTTATCCGATAGATGAACAGTTAGAGAAGATGGATTTCCATAGACAGAGTTGTTGAAGTCTCCGTTTCCCCAGACGTCTCTCATACGGCTTGGAGTCTCGGTCGTTGTTGGCTTTGGAGCAGTCGTTGGTGGTGACGAAGCTGCGACAAAGACACTATTCAATACGTCGTGGCTTTGTACTTATTTAAGCTCAAAAATATTTTAACTGCAAAATGTGAATATGAAATACATATATAAAACAAATTGTAAAGGCGTTAAGCTTCATAAGCTTTCTGCATCAAGTCTATCGACCTGGTCGTTACCACCGTGTGACAATCTGTCGCCGCATGACGACATATTCATTTTCATTTTATCACATGAATTGCGGGATTTGACAACGACACTGATTGAATGCTATTAGTTGATTACACTTATAACAGCTATCAAAAACTAGAAAAAAATTTTTTTAATTCTATATAATTTTTGTCATAGAGGATATCCTCACACAATTGGATTAAGAGGCCCGATAATACCTATAAGCTATAACACTTGAACTAACTACAGCTTTGCATATTATAAAATCAAATAATAAATAAACACAAGAAAGACGTTTAGGAAAATTGCCTTTTTATGTAAAAAGCATAAACGTAAAACAAAACTGGTCAACTAAAAAAATAGCAAATGAAAAAACTGCCTTGTTTAGAGTGAGTTTCGAAGAACGTCTATAGTAATAATTCAGCAATTTTTCAAGTGAAAACGCACATTTGTAGGATTATTTTGGAATGATCTCTAGAACAAGGGAGAGGAGTCAGCAAGTAGCGGGACGATGGGCCAAGCTGTTGCTATAGAAACGACACGTGTTGAGCACGGTGTTATTTTGTGAATCTTGTCACGTTATGAGATGAAAAGGGACCTCTGGGAAACGTAAAAAGAGATAGAGCAATTGCCAAGGCGGTTTTAGACCGAGAGAGATGATTCAACAGACAGCATTCAGAATTGGATAAAAAAAGTAGAGACATACGCCGAGACGCGTAATGACGTCTAGGTTTGCTTATGCATGTATTCAGAACCGTATCTAAAGTTAATGCTATCTATGACTACTATAATAGAAAATTGCGTTTTTAAATAGCTGGAAACTTCAACATCAAACTTTTAATATTGCTTACTTTAATCCTTTCGAATTTTCTAATATCTACCAAATTGCTCGACCGACTAGTTTTCTATACTTTTTGTGCATTTCATACATTTATAAAAAGTCTGCTTTACACACCAAAATTATTTAAAAATATTGATTGATTAACAAAGTTTTGTACATTTAAACTTGATTAACAAATTTGTTTTTCATTTTAATTAAATTTATTCAAAAGTTTCTAGATTACAAACTAATTTAATGAGACTCAAAAGTTACCCATAGAATGTCAATTTTATTACAAGTAATTTTCTTTAAATTTGTGTAATTATTATTGATTTGCAAGTTTAAAATACTTTTGCACAAATTACGTAATTAATAAAAACTTAACGCAAACCGCAGTCAATTATTGCAAAGTTTTTCTTTAAATCAAATTAAATTTTGGAGTAGCTGTCAAAACATTAATAATGTTAATCAAAAACGCAAAAATTCATTTTAGATACGGCCCTGTATATATCTGGGAAAGATTCTAAAATCAAGTTAGTTAAGTTCAGGAAAAGGCAAGTTTAAATAAAAAAGATTTTAATTTGATTTCTTTGTGCAGATAAATGTATTTCGGATAGATACAAAAATTTAGCTATATAATCTAGGTTTATATTAAAATTAATAAATTATTATTTGTATTTAGTTATTAGTAATCCAATTTCTAACTCTGGGTTAATCACAAACCTTGCTTGTTTGCAGGGGTTATTAATAAAATAGTACAAAATTGGTAACTCGAATAAAATAATTAAAATTTGCTAAATTAATAATTATACAGGGTTCTCCATAATAAAGTAACGGTTCAGTAAGCTTTGCGATTTATGTGATAATTACTTGTTGCGGTTTTAGCTTGACACTAGCAATAATCTAATAATAATACTGCGGGAAACTTTGGCATGTTGATTTCAAATTCATCTTGTAAATGTTTCCATCAAATACATTTTTGACATAAACAGCTAACTTGTCATACTTGCAATAAAGTGCAAAAATTATATCCACTTTCGTCAATTAATATTCACATAGAGATCAGTTGTGCTAAAGGGCTTGCACATATATTGCAATTTGATTGGTTCTTGCAAACTTTTATAATGTTTAATTTGTGTATAATTCACAAATTTCATAATTCACGCAGGCGCAGTATCAGTTTGACGATAAGTAGGAAGTTGACATAAACAACCAATGGTTGTTAAAGAAAATTAAACACCAAAGCAATAGACAAAAAATATGGTAAATTAACATAAAAACTTATTAGAAAATTGAACTTTGACCTAGGATAATAAAAAAACTCAATTTTATTGTCTAGCGATCTTTGCAATTTTTCGCTTGCTGATCGTATTATCTTCCGTTTCGGAATCTTAGATGCAATATTATATTATTTGGCAGTCCAATATTTTCTTTGAAAAAAAATCTATGCAAAATGGCCTGATCTTATTAAAACGACAATTTAATTTTTGAAAACTAAGGAATATGTTTAATTTGATCTTTAAATCCGAATTATAGATATACTCGACTATCAAAAATATTTAATGTTTGCACTCGGAAATAACTAATATTTAAAATTTTGGAGCAGTATAATTTTGATATATTCTGGAATGTATAGAAATCGCGATAAAAAGCTACTACGTCACTTTCAATAAAATCTTTCCATCAGTCAGTTTGTACAACTAAAATACTAAGTATATTTCCTAACTATATATATGTTACCGGCAATGCGCAAAATCCGGTAATTTGCAAAATTCCTAGGTAATCTGCAAACCGACTAAGTCGTAAGCTACTATTGTCACGTAAAAATCAATCACACGGTATAGAACTAAATTTATAATTACTATAACAAAATATATTCTATATCCTGTGTGATTGATTGATCATCAAAATTGTAAACGGAACATTGCCCCGATGAATCAACTTAATCGATAAACCAATAATATGAATCCAACAATGACCAATAAGAATTATAATTAGTAGAATTAAGATTAAGAGGGAGGATTACAACAAAAAGGGCGGTAAGTCGGAAAATCGGCGGTCAGCCGTGGGTGAGGTGCGAGTAGTGATTACCGCTGAAACCTATGCCCGTCATGTTGGTGATCCAATCCTCCCTCAGCCTTTTAGGGTAAGACTTATTTGTAATTATTGTATCTTTTATTATGCGTCATTATAATTGTTTAAACTCCTGTCGTGACTTTAATTGATTAATCTGAGCTACAATAAAACCCCCACGACCAAAAGGTCGTAACACTATGCAAATTCACTAATACTTTAGTCAATCTGCAAAATGGCTACGGTGTTTCAGGCAATTTGCAAATTGTCTATATTGTTAGTTAATGTGCTTTTTGAGTATGCAACAGACTCACATTGAATAGGCATTGTAAAAAACGATATTTTAAATAGATAATTTTAAAAGAACCATTTATTAAAACATAGCTCGTGGAACATTTTACATAAGAATAACAACTATAAACCTATAAACATTAGGTTACTTATTTTTACGTGGATTAGAAAAGTGACAGAGAAATAAAATTCTTGGAAATTCTGAAAAAAGATTAAAAAGCTGCACTACTGACGATAATGTAATCATACCCATTCCGTCTTTCGACAGGGGTCGAACAGATCCAAGGAATATGTTAGGTGTAGTTCTTGGCGAAGAAGAGGGATTTTATAAAATATGCACTAGAGCAGGAGATCTTCAGAAATGGTACAGTCTAAATGAATTTGAGCCGGTGACGCAAAACTTTATAGTGTGGCATTATCGGGTGGCAGTGCTGGCAACTGCTTCTTCTACATGTTGTCAGGGAATGTTGAAATGTAATTGTATAAAGAAGTGCATAAATAAATCATGCAAATGCCTTAAAAATAGAGTAATGTGTAATAGTCGCTGTCACTTTTCTAATCCATGTAAAAATAAGTAACCTAATGTTTATGGGTTTATAGTTTTTATTCTTATGTAAAATGTTCCACGAGCTATGTTTTAATAAATGGTTCTTTTAAAATTATCTATTTAAAATATCGTTTTTTACATTGCCTAGTCAATGTGAGTTTGTTACATACTCAAAAAGCACATTAACTAACAATATAGACAATTTGCAAATTGCCTGAAACACCGTAGCCATTTTGCAGATTGCCTAAAGTACTAGTGAATTTGCATAGTGGCTTACGACTTAGTCGGTTTGCAGATTACCTAGGAATTTTGCAAATTGCGGATTTCGCAAATTGTCGGTAACATATATACTAACTTCCAAAAGGAAAGTAAGTATTTAGAGCCATTTACTATAATGCTATCTAGAAAAGTTGTAATTAGGCAATAAATTTTACGCAATCATTTCAATATTAACCAAAATAATGTTATACCATTATCAGGAAAAACACATATAAGACATGCAGAAAGTAAACCAGCACGACAAATGGCTATACCAGCAGGCTAAACAGCGACAAATTATGGTTTAATTCTTTGCAGTGCCTGCATACACTGTTGTGATCTCAAGTCCAACATTTGGGATTATATTGGAAAAGCAATGAAAAACTACAATGTTCTTAGTAAGTTAGAATTCTAAAAAGGGTTTTATAGCACCACATTATTTCTATTAATATTAAAATGTTTTCAAAAAACTATCCGCATAATTTCAAAATTTTATTTTGGTAAAACAATTTTACAATAAATGCAAGTCATTAACGTGATCACTGTTGCATTGTGACAAAATGTTATTTCACTGACAACAGCTAAAAATTTATTGCTATTCTATTTTGCTTATCGTATGCTTATTACCTTATTAGTAACAGTGCTCTGACCTTCTTTGCAAATCCTTCAGTATTTTGTCGGTTCTTTTCAATGGAAAACTCAAAATTAAAGATGTCAACATCGCCAAATGAATTTGGCAAATTATTCGTTTACGTATGTGCTCGTTAACATATCAAAAATTTATTAGATGAATCTCTCGTGGTCTAATAAACCTGTTAATATAATAGCATACATAGTAAAAAAATGCACCCAGATATCGCTGAATCATTTGACGAAACATTTGTAAGCGAATGCATTACTGCGATTATAGTTAATTAAGTTATGTAGCTTAGTTAATTTTTAAATATTGTCACGTAAAAATCAATCACACGGTATAGAACTAAATTTATAATTACTATAACAAAATATATCCTATATCCTGTGTGATTGATTGATCATCAAAATTGTAAACGGAACATTGCCCCGATGAATCAACTCAATCGATAAACCAATAATATGAATCCAACAATAACCAATAAGGATTATAATTAGTAGAATTAATATTAAGAGGGAGGATTACAACAAAAAGGGCGGTAAGTCGGAAAATCAGGAGTCAGCCGTGGGTTGAGTGCGAGTAGTGATTACCGCTGGAACCTATGTCCGTTGGTGATCCAATCCTCCCTCAGCTTTTTAGGGTAAGACTTAATTGTAATTGTTGTATGTTTTATTATGTGTTATTATAATTGTTTAAACTCTTGTCTTGACTTTAATTGATTAATCTGAGCTACAATAAACCCCCACGACCAAAAGGTCGTAACAATATTGCTGATACAATTGCTAGTGGGTAGCTTGTTTGGATAGATTTCTTTATTTAGATAATAAACGACATCATATAAAGATAAAAATATGAATAGAGAATACGGAGTTGTTGCCTGGATAATATTTGAAAATATAAATATGTAACATTGGCTCTTAGAAACTTTTGCTAAACGATAGAATACTTTCCATACATCACCATTTTTTTCTTTTATTCAAATACCAAACATTCGACGTACTAGAAGCACGCTTGTTGAACTACACAAGCCTACTGTCCACACAATGCAAATCTAGGTTACTCGGCGAATGTTCGGCGATGTGTGAAACCAGTATCAGAATAGAGTTTTTCCAAATCCCCCCTCCTAATAATACCCAGATAAAAAAAATCAAGAGAAACAACTTTTTGACACTAGTTTTGAATTTAAAAATCAGCTTACCACAGCTCTTGTCCAACGTTTTTGGAAGTTACGGCGCATTGCATATTACAATAAATTTAATTTCCGTCTTTTTTAACCGGAGTAGCGGTACCGCTAGTACCGCTACTCCGGTTTTTCTTACTAGATAACAAACATTGTAGCGTAGTACGATATTTCAAGACAAACCAATTAGCAGTTAACGTGTTAATAACGTTAACAGTCTAACCACTGTTAGATATAGAAACTGTTGAGCAGAGGTCTGAAGTTAAAGTTTTGAAATTTAATGATAATGATACTTTAAACCGAAAGAGTCATTGTATTTATTTTATTGGTCAATTTAACTCATTATGTTACCACGTAAATAGCTGGATACAAGTATTATGGATATTTACGAATGCATTTCCTGTATTTTCAAAGAGGTCGTTCGGCAACTTACTGAGAACTCCAGGAAAATTACATGCAATGTCATATCGAAGCGATTTTGAGAAAACTCAAGTTTTCTGATTTCAATTGCATATTGTTTACCTTTGTATTGAAACTTTGCTACATAATATCTCGGGACGAAGCAGGTTTTTCCCTTAATTTAAATGCGCAAAGGTTCGTTCGGCCATCCACCTACAGATTTCATGGTAATATTAATTTTTACAATTTTGTGATATTGCATGTTTTTTCCCTGTAGTTTTTCACTATTTTCGTTTTTATTGCGCAGAAGTGAATTACTATAGATGTCGTGGGCGCGAGTCTACAATTAAGGGTATTAAAATTCTTTCCCTATCCATTATTTATGGGTTGAACCTATTGTTATTGTAGACGCCAGCGTCGGACGTCTATGGTTTAATCCGTTTACACCTGGTGGGAAGTGAATCTTCTTCTAGCCACTAGGAACGGAGTTTTTTATTTGAAGGACCAGTTTATTCTTCTTTTAATAATAAACACTTATTTTTGAGACTAACTATTTATTTAACTCTTGAATTACAATTTTCTAGTTCGTGAAATGCATGTTCACGTTTCAAAGTTTTGGTTAGTACTGACTTAAAACTAAAAAGTTGTTAGAAAGAGAAACGTACAAAAAAACATATATACAAAAATTATAGTTTCTAGGAACCACCGATATTTGTGGTTCCCACACAAAAAAGGGAAACACTTGTCGAAGAGTTCGACCCTTCGATTTGCACGCTGGCAATAAAGAACGGCACCAAAAAAAGGACAAACAGATCAAACCGTTCAAAAAATGTTAAGGCGTAACAAAATTAATAAAAAAATATATATAAAGAGAAATTACGGCTCAAACATGCCGCCCGCCTTGAAAGAACCCTTTCAAAACAAAAATTAAACAATTAGAATAAACATATTATCGCATAAAAAGATTTCAGAAATTTAAATGAGACAAAAAATACAAGTTTAGAAATTAACATAAGTTTCGCAAGCACAAAGGAAATACCAAAATTCAAGTTCATAATATACAAGGGCATTAACGAATTTTTAACCCTCCGGCACTGGTAACACACACACTTTAGTCACAGGGCGTTTTAGTGATCCAGTTTTAGTTTTTAAAGTCACGACGCGACACACTCCGTCGCTCCCGGGATGGAGCTTTTCTAGTCTTCCTAGAACCCATTTCAATGGAGGCACGCCGTCTTCTTTGACGATAACCACTGCACCTAACCGCAGTAGACTCTGGTGATTTTTCTGCCACTTTGTACGAGTCTGCAGCTCAGACACGTATTCCTTTGACCATCTGCTCCAGAAGTGTTGTTTCATTTGTTGGAGCATGATGAAACGTTTTCTAGGATTAATCCTTAATTCGGCCAGTTGAGGCTCAACTACGGCCGTTAATGGTTGTCCAATCAAGAAGTGAGCAGGAGTTAAAGGAGATGGGTCATTGGGATCATTACTCAAAGGATAGAGGGGTCTGGAATTCAAACAAGCTTCGATTTGAGTCAATATCGTAGTAAATTCCTCGAAATTTAATTTTGTATCACCCAACACTCGTTTCAAATGAGTTTTAAAACTCTTTACTCCTGCCTCCCAGAGACCCCCAAAATTTGGAGCTCTCGGTGGGATAAAATGCCACTGTACATTTTCAAAATCAACCAGTCCTTTAAGTTCGTATTGTAAACGTTCAATCCGTGCTTGAGCACCTACAAAATTCGTACCGTTGTCGGAATATACATGCGAACAATGACCGCGACGAGAGACGAACCGGTGAAACGTTGCCATAAACGCATCGGTAGTTAAGTCGCTAACAACTTCTAAATGTACGGCCTTCGTTGCCAAACAAACAAAAACGCAAACGTACGCTTTTGTGACATTATATTTTTTTCCGTTTCGATCCTTTAACAAAAAGGGACCTGCAAAGTCAATACCGGTACTTAAAAATGGCCTGGACGCGGTAACTCTAACTAATGGCAGATTTCCCATTAGACTTTCAATTGATACAGGTCTTGCTTTAAAACATTTCACACAACTTCTGGTAATTTTCCTTACCAAGTTTCGACCGGCTATTACCCAAATACGATCGCGCAATGAGGCTAAAACTGCTTGGGGCCCCGCGTGCAACAATCTTTCATGTTCTTGTCTAATTAATAAAATAGTTAAATTGTGTTTTGCGTCTACAACTATCGGATGTTTTTTCTCAAAATCAAAAATTGAATTTTTCAATCTCCCCCCTACGCGTATAATCCCGGTGGGATCAACAAAAGGGTTTAAGTTTAATAATTTGCTATTAGAATGTACCTGATTACCTTTACGCAGCAATTTAAGTTCCTTGTTAAACATTTCAATCTGAGCAATTTTGACTAAACAATTTGTCGATTCTACAAGTTCGTCTGCAGTTAATGCTCCGAATACTCGATTTTCAACTTTAGACAATGCGTTTTTCTTAAATCGTAAACAATACGCGCAAACTCTTTGTAGTTTCGAAAATTTTGAAAATTTGTTGAAGAGTTCGAATGTTTTAACTGATGTGACTGTTAGAACAATTTTACTCTTACGAGCTTCCTTTTCTAACTCGTTTCTATCAACTTCCGGCATTAAATTGCGGTCGTTGTACATAGACCACAATTCTGATTTTTCAAACAAAAATTTCGGTCCATGCCACCATAATTTGCTATCGATAAGGTCATTTGATTGAATTCCGCGAGTCAACAAATCCGCGGGATTTTCCTGCGTTTTTACAAAATGCCAATCGTTGACAGACGTTAGAGCTTGTATTTCAGTCACTCTGTGCGCACAAAAGACCTTTAATAAGTGCGGTGACGTTTTTATCCAAGCTAAGGTAATCGTAGAATCGCTCCAAAGAAATTGTTCTTGGATTTCCATACCAAGAATCTTTTTAACTTTTACCACTAAATTTGATAATAAAAATGCCGCGGATAATTCTAGACGAGGTATAGTCAAAATTTTTAATGGAGCCACTCTGCTCTTTGCGCAAAGTAAATTGCAATGTACATTACCTTGAGTGTCTATGCTGCGAATATAGATTGCAGCTCCATATGCAGATTCGGATGCATCTGCAAATCCGTGTAATTCTATTTTAATTGGATCTTTGCAAATAACGTGCCGTTTTATTTCCAAATTATTTAAACTAGGCAGTTGTTCTTTGAACTTCTCAAAAGTTACATTTAATTCTTGCGGGATGAAATCATCCCATGACAAATTATGTTGCCAAATCTTCTGCAATATTATTTTTGCAGATATCACACAAGGCGCGAGTAAACCTAACGGATCGAAGAGTCTAGCGATGACCGACAGCACCGTTCTTTTAGTATTTCCCTTTTCAATTTTATCAATGTTTATAACGTATTTTAAAATATCCCTAGATGCGTGCCAAGTCAACCCGAGCGTTTTTGACTCTCCCTCTTCGCCTATGTTTAAAATTATATCGTTATTAGATTCGCTAATTTTCTTTAACATTTGTGAATTGTTAGAACTCCATTTGTTCAGTACAAAACATCCATCTTTCAAGATGTTTGTTATTTCCTCGTAAATTTGATTTATTTCTTCGATAGATTTTCCACCTGTAATTACATCATCCATATAGCAATCATTTTCTATAATTGAACTAGTGCGTGGATATTTAAACCGATTTTCTTTTGCTAATTGATATAAGCATCGCACTGCAAGAAATGACGCAGAAGTGGTACCGTAGGTGACCGTATTTAATTGATAGCGAATAATCTCCCCCGTTATAGGGTCACGCCAAAGAATTCTCTGCAGTGGTCTTTGTTCTTCAGATATCAATACTTGCCGATACATTTTAGTTACGTCCGCCGTTAATACGTAATTATGCTTCCTAAAGCGAGTAACGATAGAAAACAGATCTTGTTGTATAACCGGACCCGTTGCCTGAATGTCATTCAGCGAATAACCACTCGTTGTTTTGGCGGACGCGTCGAACACCACCCTTAATTTGGTAGATAAACTTTCTTGTTTTATTACGCAATGATGACATAGATAGCAACACATGTAATCATTCTCATTAATTAATCTAGTTGAGTGTCCTAATTCTTCATATTCGCGTATGAATTTCGCGTATTCTAACTTTAAAGACTTATTTTTATTTAATTTTCTTTCCAACTGTTCAAAGCGTTTTAAAGCTATTTGTTTTGAATCCCCCAATATTTCCGCGGAATTTTTTAATGGGTACTTGACTACAAAACGTCCATCGGGCATGCGTTTTGTCGTATTCGCGAAATGTTTCTCGCAGAATTCTTCTTCTGGTGAAACCGCTTTGCTTTCTGGGCAATGTTCAGTTTCCCAAAAACGTATTAAATTCGAGTTTATGATTTCGTCCGACACGAATCCGCAGTATTTGCGTGAAGTCGCGCGTTGTGCCGATATTGGTCCCGAAATAACCCAGCCCAGTACAGTTTCCTGCATAATTGGTCGATTTTTTCCTAATTGATATTGACCTGAGCGTACCAAGCTCCAAAATAAATCTGCACCTATCAACATGTCGATTCGGTCAACTTGATTAAAGGTATTATCTGCTAATGTTATATATTCGGGTAGTTTTAGTGAAGTTTTATCAATTGGCGCAGAAGGCATATGATCCGCTATTTTTGGTACAATTAAGCACTTTAAGTTACCTTCGAAATTAGAATGTTTCGAGCTAAAACGTATATTCACTTCATTACTAATTTTTGTGAGTGCTTGATTTAATCCCGACACAGAAAAATTGATTTTTGAAACCGGCAGTTTCAACCTTTGCACGAGCTCGTTTGTAACAAAATGTGATTGAGAACCGGAGTCAAGCAAAACTCGCGCTCGGTGCGTATTTTCTTCATTATCATAAACGTTTATAATTGCTGTAGATAGCAATACTTGTGTGAACCCGTTAAATGAGTTACAAAGTGTAGTGGTACTTGCAATGGCGTTCTCTTCGCCTGCCGTATCGTTAGCTATAACTTGAACTTGTTCGATCGAACTGTTCTTTTTGATATTATGATCTTTATTGATCTCATAAGAATTGTTATTATGTAATGATGTATTATGTCGTTTACGACATTTCATGCAACCGCGCATCTTGCATTCATAAGTTGAATGATTTTTTCGAAAACAATTAAAACAAATACCAATTTGTTTCACTCTTTCCCAACGCTTATCAATGGGAAGTTTTAAGAACTCCTCACATTGATACATCAAATGCTTTCCGCTGCAGTTAAAACATTCGTGACTCGTACTAGAGAAGAAATTATTACCTTTTGCTTTCGGTTTTTTGTATTCTGTCACGTTAGCGCCGTCAAGATTACCTAAAAATTTGGATTCCTTTCTGAGGAAAGCATAAAAATTCTGCATTGTAGGTAATTCTTCACTAAATTTAGATTCAAATTCGCGTCTCGTGACTTTGTCTAATTTTTGTAAAATTATATAAACAATTAATGTGTCCCAGTATTTCACCGGTTGTCCTAGGACTTCGAGAGCTTTCATGTGTTTGTTAAGATCATTAGTGAGTTTTCTTAGATGCTCGTGAGATTCGCGCGTGCTACTGGGCAAATCAAAAATGGATTTGACGTGATTTAATACAAGTAATCGTTTATCTTCATATTGCTCGACTAATAGATCCCATGCGCTTTCATAATTTGCACTAGAAACTTCCAGTGACTTAATTACATCTCGTGCTTCGCCTTTAAGACAAAGTCGTAAATATTGAAATTTTTGAATAGACGAGATAGTATCGTTTGTATGCACTAAGGAACTAAATGTGTCCTTAAAAAATAACCATTGGTCATATTGACCCTCAAAGGAAGGCATATTAATTCTCGGCAATCGAATTTGATTTAAATTATTAGTGCCGTTGCCACTAACGACGTTGCCGCTACCGACCGCGGAGATAACGCTGCCGACACCGACGGCGCCGGCGTTGCCGCTACCGACCGCGGAGATAACGCTGCCGCCCCCGACGGCACCGGCGTTGCCGCTACCGACCGCGGACATAACGCCGCCGCTACCAACGTTTGATGGTACCGACGCGCTTTTTACCGACCCCGAGTTTTCCCAATCCGTCTCATCGTTTTTCACAATTAATGTTTCCGCTTCGGCTAATGATTTGAAATATTTATCTTCAAATAATTGTCTTTCGTTTTCGGAAAGATCTGAATTTTCTTCACCTAACATTTCGATTTCCGATTGAATTTCGTTAAATTCTTGGAACAACGGATTGATGTTTACAATTCGTAGCTTGACTTGAACTACATCTGGGTTCAGTCTATCAATATTTTTTAAAAATGTTTCGAACCTTGTGAGACTGCCCTTAATTATACCTCGTTTTTTTATTAATTCGGTTGCTTTTGCCATGGCAAGAAAAATATTTGAAATAACGCGAACCAATAATTAAATTTTAAAATAATTGTTTTCTTCCTTAAATTGATTTTTAAATTTTGCAATACAATAAATTAAGTAATATAAGTTAAATACTCTTTTGTAGCGAATGTTGCAATGAAAAAAAATGCTAGTTGCTTTTAATCGCGATAAACTTGCCGTAATTGACTCAAATCTCGCTTTTCGAAAAAGGAAAGGTATAAAAATAATTTTGTAAAAAGGAATTTGCTCACCTCTATCTTGATGTAATTAATAATTGTTGTTGTTTTCACTGTAGTGTGGACGTCAGCTTCAGGGCGTCCAGTTTTACACTTCGATTTATGATTTCTTGGCTGTTCGTAATTTGGCTCGTAGGACCAAAAATTCTATGTAGACGCCAGCGTCGGACGTCTATGGTTTAATCCGTTTACACCTGGTGGGAAGTGAATCTTCTTCTAGCCACTAGGAACGGAGTTTTTTATTTGAAGGACCAGTTTATTCTTCTTTTAATAATAAACACTTATTTTTGAGACTAACTATTTATTTAACTCTTGAATTACAATTTTCTAGTTCGTGAAATGCATGTTCACGTTTCAAAGTTTTGGTTAGTACTGACTTAAAACTAAAAAGTTGTTAGAAAGAGAAACGTACAAAAAAACATATATACAAAAATTATAGTTTCTAGGAACCACCGATATTTGTGGTTCCCACACAAAAAAGGGAAACACTTGTCGAAGAGTTCGACCCTTCGATTTGCACGCTGGCAATAAAGAACGGCACCAAAAAAAGGACAAACAGATCAAACCGTTCAAAAAATGTTAAGGCGTAACAAAATTAATAAAAAAATATATATAAAGAGAAATTACGGCTCAAACAGTTATAAACCTATTGAAATGAAAAAACATAGATTTCCATGGCATGAGTGGAGCTACATGATTATACTGAACTTCTTGAAATATAACGAGAAGTTCTTGAATAATATATTACCACTGAATAATATATTAGAACGAATCGGCCAGTCAAAATTTTTGATAACATATTTTTCAGATGATGTAACGTCCGAAATGAAAATTTATCGCCTTTAATTCACTTTCTTTCATGCTTCTTGACAGAGTCATGATCTAAGTAAAGGCTTTCATTTTATATTACCTTGGTGGTTTGCCATTGCCTTTCGAGGAAAAGCGCTTTAGAAAACAGTCTCTGCCCAGGCCTAAATTGGGTATCTCCGAATTTTGGGATGAGCCTGCAAGTGATGATAGGTACTATACAACCCCAAAATGTGAGGGGTTTATATCTCTCCCAATATCTAGCCTTTGCAAGAAATAATGGATGGAAGTTGTTGCCTCTCTCCGTATATCTTTAAATTGAACATTGTATTCTAGGAATTTTTCTCTTAACGATTATCAATTTTAACGTTTGCTGTTTATCCTCTTCGTTACGGATTCAAAACTCATTCTGGTTTCTGTTCTTTTTCTGTTTATTTTTATTCTCATTTATATAATTTAGAAAATTAAGATACATGTTTCAGACAATTACAATGTTAGAAATTTAAGTGATACCTATCAATCTAATTTGATTTGAGCAACGCAAGTACTAGATGTAGATTTTAGATTTTTACCCAAACGGAGCAAAAATATGTTAATTGTTGGCGTGTCAATTGGCTGACCAATCCTTGACCTTAGTTGTCGAGGTTGTTATTTGTTATAAATGCATATGCTTTATTCTGTTGGGTTGATGATTTTCAATAATTTGCAATACAAAAAAATCAGGATTACAAAAGTTTAGCACACTACCTCGAATGTAAAACCATTAATTTGCCTAAAGTATATTAACAATAGGTTACTGTTGATAGGCAAACGAAGATTTTTTTAGCTATAAATGAAGAGGCGTAAGTGCATAATGAAATTTTTGTGAAATGTACATTATACTATACAATCCAATCAGGAATGAAATGTGTCAGGGTAAATTATTATTTGGTCACTGCGAAACATTTAGTTAATCGAATGAGTTTACCATGATTGCTTATTATTGACAACATCTTTTGTTGTTGAGTTGTCACCGAGACAACTTTTAACCGAGTAAAAGCATTTATATTGTACAGAGCTACCAACAGAGAACTACTGAACCGCATGAAAAGAGATATTGAACTTACAATATGTATTAAACTGCGGAATCTTGAGTATTTCGGACACATCATGCGGCAAAGTATTGCACTTTATTATTCAGGGGAAGATTAATGACATTAAACATTTTGGTTAAAAAACCTGAGACAATAATTTGGACAGTCCTATTAGATATATTACATATTGGACATATTGGACATATTAGATCGGCTGTCGACAAGATCAAGATAGCCAGCAATCGATAACGGATATGGCACTCGAAGAAGAATAGAACATTTTTAGATGTAAAAATTTGCTGAGCTGAGAGTTCTTTTTCAGGTGCTTTGCGTGTTGTGTTTTTTAAATTAGTTGCTTTTAAGTAATAATAAAGTTAAATTAAAATTCAAGTCTTTAATTTGAGTTTTCCATTTTATTTCGCTTACTTTTTTCAATGTTTAATGATTGCATGTTTCATATTCTGGAATTTAACCATTTTTAATGTTGTTGAGCAATAATTTATTAATGTTTGTTTATTTACAAATTGTTGTATACAAATGTGTTTTTTCATTTATTTTGCAAGGTATCCTAAATAAACTCACAACTTTAAATGGACTTTTGAGTATTCATTTTCGACTTTTTCGCATGAAAAACAACATTTGGAACAATAGGATGGAAAATTGCAGTCGGTAATACAAAATTTTTGTTCAACATCTATGGGGTAAGTACATTTACGGCTTTGTTGAATATTGATTTAAAATCAATACCAATAAAATACCAACTATTAAAATATGTAAATATGTATACATAGTGTGTATATAACGTAGTATTTGCCGCGTAGACCGCTACAAAAATTTTACTGCCTATCCTTGTTCTATAGAGACATAATAAACATTTATTGGGTCTATATTGTATTTTCGGGTTTTTTTGCAAATTAGATTTTCTATATTCCACACAGAAATCTGACATTCAGGCCACTTTGAATATATTATTCTAAATTGAGCATAATTTAATTTATAATTAGGAACTACAATTGCGCTAATCACGTTCTACAATAATAAAAACATAAACGAGCACATAATCAAACGCTATAAAGCTTAAAGCCATGTATAAAGAAGATTATTATAAAAAATAGAATCTTTTATATGAACATTCTTCGAAGCTTTAGTCAACATCCATTAAAATTAATTAGGAGTAATAACAATTTATTAGTTTCACGTCAAAAAGAAGAAAATACAGAAAATCATAATTTATAATGTAAGTTGTGTATACTTACCTTAATGTCTGAATAATTAGTTAATGATAGTAAACCGTACTTGTTTCTAAATAAAACAAAATTAATGGTAAAAAGAATTTTTGAATTTCAAGAAATTCGAAAATTTTAAAATACCATTTTAGTTGACCTTTAAAACTAAAATAAAGAAATTTTTCTTTATTCTTGCTTCTAAATAATATGCATACAAAACTTAACACAATTCTTTAAAACAATTAGATAATAAAAGATTCAAAATATTTAGTAAAAAATTAATTAATCACTTGTATAAAATTAATTTTGTGTTACATCAATAAGTTAATAACTTCATAATACAATGCTTATTGGGTAAAATTTTTTTCAATTTGCTTTATATTCTGCATCGAGAGCAACAAACAGTAATTTTTATGGTTGGCAGCGTAGAGCATATGGCTAAGAGGAAAATGTGTTATTAGAAACTTTGAACCACAGATTTAAGATAACAGGGTTAAGATAACATGTGCGCGGGAGAATTTAAATACGTACATGGTCGTACAACTTATACAGTTTAGAGCTAGCGTAATACATAATGTAGTACAGCGGTTCTCAACCTTTTTATCCGAGACGACACATAAGGGAACCTTTTATTTCTCGCGACACAATTTATTGCAATTTTCTTAAAAATAAAATAAAGCGACGTATACGAGGCGACACAAAGTGTGTCGCGACACATCGGTCGAGAACAGCTGAAGTAGTTAGCATATTGAACTGTAGTTGGGTGATGAAAAATATAAGTATGCAAGTGATTAATTAATTAATAAGAGTCAGATTCAGTAGTTTTAAACATAAAAAATGAAAACATTCAGTTTAACTACAAGTTACAACATGCAAACAGTGGCAGAACATATTGATGTTGTAGACACGAATTAACAAGTACACCCTAACCATGCTATCAGCCTCTGGATACGGACAGCTAATTCAGCGTAGCTGGTCTATTTGTCATCCGCAGCAATGATTGCGTTCTACCTCTACAACTGGAAGCAGCAGGATTTAGCCTAAACTTTATCATGCTGATATACACCGATAAAAGTTTTTATGAAAACATATAACGTTTTATGTAACAAACATCAAATAATCTTTTCGAAAAAAAATTTACTAGTAACATTTCCTATAGTTATTTAGTAAACTAAGTATTTGGATTATCTAAAACGGTGTTCCCTAGAAAAAGGTTCTTTCATAAGATATGAAATACGATCGTCCATCTATTTGCCTTATTGTTGTATACAAGTTTCCTTGCGAAGTACTTTCTAATGGTTTCTAGATATATGACACGATGCCGTTCAACGATTCCACTTTTATGGCAAATTGTTCTATATCGGAATAATTTATGACACCTAAACGGCTTGCTTATTACCGCACCAATAATTTATTCCATTTAGAACTAAATATTAAGATGTTACTGATACTGACTGCAGTGTCTAATCTTAATTACTTTACGTAGTTTAATTACTACGCGCAAAAGCCGCGCCGTCTGTTATTATCTGGTTGGGGAAAATCGAATAAAGGAGCGGGGAGTACTTACTATAAAGTCTGATCGTGCCATCCGTTTCGCCTCGTGGGTTCTTGGCGACGCATTTGTAAGTCCCGTAGTCCGATTGATGAATATTGCTGATTGTAAGTCGCATATGTGTCTTGTAAGATGGAACGCCAATAAGATTTTCAGTATGATACTTTTTGGATTCGTGAATCATATGGCCGTCTTCCCGCGTCCAATAATTAAGAGACGACGGATGAGCTTCGGTGAAACATTCTAAGGTTACGGAATATGCTAATGGTGCACCTACCAGTTGATGAGGAATCCATAGCATAGGTGGAACTGTAAGAACAAGAACGAGAGTTAGCAATCAATAACTGTTTCCGTCCGTTGAGGTTAGAATTGCGTCTGTCTGCAACCCACATAAATGGTTAAATGTATTTTCATTATAGCATGCAAAACAGCTTGGCAGCTCAGAGCAGAAAGGTGTATATCCGGCTATATTTCACACTCGCACACAGAATAGCACCGCTCTGAGCGACAGTAACACCCAATCGGAGAAACCTTCCTGTTTACACTATCATTTACTTTTTGTAACCTCTTTAAATGCATAACACTTTCGCGGCTTTACGTTTAGTGTTGTGCTTTGGGAAATTACCTTTTTTAAGTTTCTGCCTTTCCTACGTCTTTTATTTAATTAAATTAAAGAATCTGGTATTGAAAATAAACTGCTATTGAATCTTTTCTCGATATTTAAATCTCGCACAGATTTGACCGCTAAGAAAATCTATCAGATATTTATAATTTGAAAAGATGCTTTTAGATACGAATAATCTCATAACAAAATTCAAATCGAACAAGTTACTGCACGCATAAATGAAAGTAGAGAGAATTAACTTTGAATATTAATTAAAATCAGCAATACACTCTCAGATCTCTAATACTGAAAGCAAACGAAAACTACTTCCAGAAGCTAAATGCGCATTTTAATCAATGCGCTTTCATTTAGAATAAAGATACTAAAGTTGATTTTGCAGTTTCTGTGATAGAACATTTTCAACTGAAAGTCTTTAGTGAACTGAGCTTAACTGGCTTTTGCTTGTGTTTTGTTCCACGCTTTTATCTAAATCGCTTCGATAGGAATCAATTATTCTTATTTTTAATGTTTCGTTTTTTTATACTTTCCAAGGTAGATTTTATGTAAGTTCGTCTTAAAACAACTCTATGCAAAATTTAATTCTATTTTTTAAAAATTACTTTCACGAATTAATTTAATTGTTCCACTAAATGAAAGATTTGCTAAGAGAAGAATTTAGCAAACACGTTAATTACTTATTAAAATTTCAAAAAGGTGTTGAGAAATTTAGTTTGCAAGGCTGAAAGGGGTTGCCAAAAACAATGTAATCGTTAAAATATAGCCTGTTGAATAAACGGAGTTTGTTTCGCAGAAAGAGAGCAAAGTTGACATTAAACTTGTTCGTAGTTAAAGCATCGTGTATGGCAAAGACTTTCTCGTTTAATCGCAAAGGAGAAGATTCATCTATGAAATGTAGGCTGTCGCGTCTTGTCTGTACGGAATCCGTTTCTGCTTCACCGAGATAAATACAAACACTCTAAGATCAGGTCTAATGTAACATTTATACCCGTGACAAGAACTCTGTTCTAGCAACATTCTGATTCAGACTCGTTTCCTACTAGTCTTGACGATTTCTCGATCTTCCCCATTTTCATTCAAGACGTATTGACAAGATAGATGTCAAACATCGTTCTTCTGTTCTATTTCTTTTACAGTAGCTGTTTAAGATTCAAACTAATGCTCTACTTAACGAAAAAGCAAATTATACGTTCCTGATCTTGAACGTAATTTAATTGCATTGAATCACGAACAAGAACAATAAACTAACCATTTTACTCTTAGTATAATTAGATAATCAAGTAATTCTATATTATAGATGCAACTTAATCTTTTTTCTTAAATTACCAAATAAGTTCATTTTAATACAAAGCTACATTAATTTAAAAGTAGCCATTTAGGAAACGGCTAATTTTACTAAAATAGCAGAGCTAACGTTTTCATTACTTCCTAGTTCCTACATCTAACGTTTCTTACATTTCCCCACTTTCTCCTTCATCGATATATTATTTTTTACAAATAAAATGTAGGTATTATAGGACATTTGAAAATAACCAAATTAACATCAAAATCTTGTCAAATATGAGCCCCACGCTGCGCTGGGCGTGAAAAACGTCCAGTGTTACATTTCTTAATTTAGAAAAGAATTTTGTTTATGGATTATTATAATATTGTACTTCGTGAAGATATATAAAAAAAATTTATTTTATCAAATTTAATTTCCATTTCCTATCACTTAATTTTTTTACCCTTTAAAAGCATCATCTGATTGGACAAGTAATTGTTATTCTAACAAACTAATTATTCTAACTGCCAAGCCTAATTGTATCCCTTCTAAAGTATCATTTACATTGTGACGCGATGTTTGAATTAACGCTGCATTACTAAATGCTTAACGTGTATTTTCAAAATTAATTTTCAAATTAAGTATTTATTATACAATACTCCATACATTAATACTTGGTTGGTTAGATTGCGCTAAAAAGTAATTTCGGTCCTCAACCACAATAATCTCTTGAATAGTTAATATAGTGAATCTTGATTGGTTAGCAACTCGATTGACGCGGAACTTCATTAATGTGCAACTCGATTGATGTGTAACTCAATTGATTTTCAACTAATTAATTTTCAACTCAATTAATTTATAGTCTATCTACAGTAATCGAATCATTTATTTATTATATCGTCTGTGCTGACCTCCTAATGTGTATATGCAGTAAAACTTAATTAGTGTGTAACTCGACTGGTATGTAAAACTTGATTGGTCGCCATAAATATATGCATTATATAATCTATTTCGGTTGGTTAAAAAAAGTTATCAGGGTGTTTCTTTGGTTGGCTGAAAGTTACCCGGTGAATGATTGATTGAAGAAGTCTTATTATAAAGTATAGTTTGTTGGAATATAATTTAGAATTCTTATTTTCTAACTACATTATTTCGGTGGTTTGCTATTGCCTTCTGAAAGAAAACGGTCAGAGTAAAGCTTTTACTTCACCCGGAATCGAACCGGATTTCGATTCCGAAAAACACTGGGCGGTATCAAATTTTTATCTAAAATTATGGTAACTAAAGTATTTTTATTAAATAAATTTTTTTATTTGTTTGAAAATGTGAACTGGACGAAGACGCTTGTTACAACAAAATAATATTGAATAGTCTTGACCCTCTAGACCGGTCTCCTCAAAGTCTCAACAAGTTCAAAATGAGTATAATGGAGCGCTTGGGAGCATCGAATTAGAAATGTAACAAAAATGTAAAAAAACAGCTCTTTTATTATTAACATTCTAAATTATTATATTTTAGTTTTAAGATCTTTTATTACTTTTTAATATCCTAATTTTTATCATTCTGTAGTCCTAACTATTTGTATAGTTATAAGTTTCATACTTTTAGGACTTATTATAATTTACAATAAAATTGAATTGAATTGAATAAATGCCGTTTTACACGAAGCGATCTTTCATGCGATCGATCGCCGCGATAAGTTGCAAACGCTTATCGCCTCGTCTAATACAAAACCGCTCATGCGATTTTTTAAAATTTTTAATTTTTTAACATTGCGCATGCCAAAATATCCCTGCAACAAATCGCGGCGATAGATTGCATGAAAAAATCGCTTCGTGTAAGACGGGCTTTATACAGAATTAAATGACACCAAATTGTGTAAATTGTATAGTAATTTCAAATTTCAACTTTGTTTGCAGTTTGCATTTAAATATGTTACTAACCATTAAATTGCTTAATTTCAATATTTTCTTAAGCCGTTTTCTTACTTAAATGTGGGATGAGAATATTCAGTTCCAATAGTCATTTAACTTTGCTGTAATCTTAAATGTTTTATGCATGTCTCATATTTTGGAATTTAAAACTTAATATTTACCGATTTGTTTATAATTTTTAAACCAATTTTAAACTTTAAAATGAACTCATGGACGGGGTAAATCATATTTATGAAGACAGCCAATAAATACTATATTATTGGGCCTTTTTCAAAAATTTGCCAATTATCCCTAACATGTTATATTTATATTTATAATTTACGTGCTCAAATACCATATTTCAATAAAGTAATTTTAAAACACAGATCCGGCTCTGGCGTACTCTTCCCGACCGATAGTAGGACAAGCATAATTATATATTTTAGATTGCAACCTTATTTTAAAAATTTTTTTATAATAAATATCAAAAGTTGTAATATCGTATTGTGAATATTATGTAAAAATTTAATAGGCAGTTTTCTCGGTGTATACTTTTGTTTGAAAAGATTTCTTTAATTTCATTATTCTCAATAAATTTTGCGTCAGTCTCGTTTAAGGTAATTAAAGTTGGAATTATGGACGGTTTATCATAATTAATTTCAAATAAAAAGTTTTCAGTTTAAAGCGATTAATTCTACTTTCGTTGTAATATTAAATGATGTGCCTAAGTGTAGCTTGATCAAATAGACATAATATGACGATTATGTTCTCAATTAATTTTTAAGGTAGCTAAGTTACAGTACCTAGTTGATTAATGTTTAATACGGGATGATGATAATAGTTAACATTGAGTTGATGTTTGTAATAATAACGACATAGAACGTGGCTTGCTCTGCAATTTGCGATTTGCATACATATTACAAATCGTTTTCAAAATTTGGCTAAATACAACATAATATTCAACTATTAGCTGAAGTAGAAATGAGAAAAATTTATAATTGATTGATTAATTATTGCAAAATTATTATTGATAATAATATTAATCCAAGTCACTTCTTTCCAATTTAATTACTGCTAACCAATAACCACTGCATTCATGCAAGCTGCGAGTGATGCCAAAGGCCGAAAAACTATGGTTTTCACGTAATATTTAACCATATATAAATATTTTACATAGAAATTTGTGACAATAATGTTTATTATGTATATTCAATACAAATTAATTTACCGTGGATAATCGATAATACTATAAAAAATAAACAGTAGCTAGGTATGATCGGTTGTTTATTTTTCTTAGCTTAAAAACCGTTCTTAAAGCAGTTTTTTGCATAAATTAAAAAAATACATAATATTATGTACTATATTCAATTTTGAAAATTTTGTATTTGCCGCGAGTTATGAACTTGGCGCCAACTACATGTGCAAAAATTGAGTAAGTAATTATTGATATTAAAAAGTGAGTCTTGTTAAAAAAAAATATTTTGATATGAAATTCGATAGTTTAAATATGATTTGGTTGTTTTAAAATTACAATTGAGACAGAAATTACGGAAGTTGAAATGGAGATTAGAGAAGATTGATTTAGACGGTAAATATAATGACCAATTAGTTGAACTATAATTGGTTTATTATGGTGGAAAATTTGTGATATTTAATATAAAAATTAGTTGAAGCAACGACTATTTAAGTTGATAGGAAGACACCTGCATGTTGATACCAAATTTAATTTTAATATTTCTATTTTTGTAATTTATTGCAGAGAAATTTAAATTGATACCTATCAATTATTTAATATATTTCCATTCATTATTAATTGGATTATTACTTAATATTTTCTAAAATGACATAACAATATATTGTAAGCGTCATAAAGAGACGGTTATGGTTTGACGTTTAAGTGCGTTGTCACATAAGGGCTGGTTGTTCCAACTTCATTTAAAAGTTGTTCAATGTGAACCTCAACCTCAACCTAAACTTGAACTGCAGTTCAAATCGACTATCACGAATACCAGGTAGAACGGTAGTTCAAGAGAAGTTGAACTAGGTTCAAGTAATGAGAAGCATGCACAAATACCATTCCTATAAAATAGTGCCAGTTGAGATCGGTTTATTTTAGCTATAATTTTATTATCATTGGACAACCGCTCCTAAGCCGAAAAGCCCGGTTCGGTTTCGGGCGGAGTAAGAAATTTATTTTAACCTCCCCGTGCAAGGAAGATAAACCATCGAAGTACTTTGAAATTTCCCCAAAAAGCATTTAAAAAGATTATGTATTGTTATGCTTTTACCATTTTACATATAAAATTTAATTATATTTGGTTAATAGTAACTTTCAGGCATAATTTGACTAAGCTGACTAAGTAGTTAGAATGTTGAATTGGTATGTCGCAGTTGCCCAATAAACACACCTGGAAGATTTGGTCGTGTCTCTCTCACAAGGTGCTGGCAACATCCTTGAGGTATTAAACGCCTAAATACTACTCAGGCTTGAGCGAGAAAAACCTATATAGCCGCTTTACATTGTAATGTGATAATGTAGCAATTTGTTTTTTTACCAATAAGCTTTAAAACGACATCCGTTTTACAAAAATATATTTAGAATTTAGATTGTTTTCCAAATTGAATGAAAAATACACAATGTTTCAATAATAAAAATTGAAGCTTAAAAATAAGGCAACTTGTATTATTTATAAACAGATACGATTATTTTTAAAATTACTGAAATTATAAATAAACATCCAAGTTAATTTATTTATTTGTAACGTTATTTTAATCTCTTCTGTGGTGTAGTAAGCAGTGTTCTTTGTTTACTAAAATAAACAATTTTTATAAACAACATATGGCTTTTGCACACAGCAAGTTTTCTTTTGTAATCTTATAAATAATTTAAATAATACATTAAAAACTAGTATACGAATTGTTATAACTGACGAGAGTTTAATAACTGAAAAGCAACAAAGTTGAGATAATGAAAAACCATCGGCAAAGAATTTATTGGCTTCTGATTTTGCACTAAATTGTTATTAACGTCAGAAACTTATGTTATTTAAATTTTTGATATTAGTTTCTCTTGCAAAAGTGTTTAAAAATCCCTAACATTTAAAATTTTATTGTTGTAAAAAACAGATAACACTTGTTCATTTTAGAGATGACAGTTGCAATATAGTTTTTAGTTATATTTTAAACTTTAAAAACTTTGTTATGAAAAATAACTAGAAAATGTAAGTTAGTTGTTTGCAAATAAATTTTTCAAGACTGGAACGTTTTATGAACTAATAATATAAATGTTGTATATTTATATAAAGGTGGACTTCAGTTTATAAAAAGTTATACAGAAAGTTCAAGTAATAATAATATATTATCTTAATAACAACTATATATTCGAAAAAAAATTATATTTTTTAATTAATGGAAAATGAACTAAAAATTAAAAGTAGATTTGTGGTATTTACATTTGTAAAATATAATATTTAACAGAACTTAACAAAACGTTAAAATAATAGGTTTTTAACAGTAAAGTAACAAAATACAAAAAAAGAAAATCATTATTTAAAAAGAAACCATGAAACATTAAAACTATTTGACCGGTTAGAATTAAAAATGTACAAATAAAAAAATAGGATGAAAAATAAGATAAATGAATATTTCGTTATAAAAATATAAGAAATAATAATTAGAACATTTTTGGTTGGAACATTTTAATGATTATTTTTGATCTTCAGATGCATATACCTTGGAAAACGAAAAATAAGAAAAATGAAAATGTATACAAATTATATTATTAAGAAAAATATTTAAAAGTATAAATAATAAATAAAATGTTCAAATGATTTTGATGGAATAACTTACCACAGTGGATTAAACACAAAATATTAAATCCAAGATGTCACGTGCTAAAATGAGTTATGAAAATTTAAAAATAACTATAACCCAAAGAACCGCGGTTGTTTTTGAAATCCGAAGGCACTCCACCCTCGTCTTTATTTTGCAAAATATTTGAAAAATTTGTATGTATTATTTATGTAATTTGTAAATATTTGAATAATTGTTCGCACCAACAATTTAATGTTGGAACAAAAATTTGTTAATAACTTAGCAAAAATTGTAATTTTGCATCTTGCATTTTTGTAATTTTGTTGGATGTTTTTAAAAATTTTACTGAAAATAAAACGGGAAGAGGATGCGAATTAGAGTGATAATAAGTGTGGAACGTGTGGTCAAGTTATCTTGCACATTTTGGTTTAAAATTAAATTAAATGTTATTATGCAAAATATTTGGAATTAATTATAATTTATAAATTATAATTATAATTATAATTTATAAATTTGAATTGAACAGAAGTTTGGAAATTGAATTGTTTCTTTGTGAATTTCAAAATTAATTAATTAAGAATCTTATGTTCACCAAAATGAATGACATACTTGCAAATTGAATTCTTGCACCAATTAAATAAATTTTTAAAATTTGTGAGATTCGGGTCATTGCAATATGTCTAATTTTCATCTACTGGTAGTTGAACTTCAATTCCAAATTTGGGTTTTTGGATTAATCCTCAAGGATTTGCTAATCATATTTACGGATTTATAATAGTTTAAGGTATTCATTCAATTTCATTTAATAGGGTTAATAAATTTTAGTTGAGATAGGGGTCATTTTAATCTACAAAATAGGTATAATTCTAAACAAACAAAATCGCAGTAGCACAACCGCGGATAGGATAAAACTGCGAATAAGATCGAAACATGTAATTTGGTAGAACTTTTTTTAAATTTAATAATTTATTGACATGAATATGTCATGAACAAATGAATGAATGAATCAATAAAATCGGTAGCATGTTAAAAAATATAATAAAAAAAATGTAATTAAAAGTGTACAGTGGCGGCAATCTAAAATGCCCGGTTGAAAAATTTTAAGTTATTCTTAATTTTTACTTACAAATTTTGTTAACATGGAACTAATTCATATGTTATATAATTGTCTAACTATAAATACATATAAAATTATTAAATTCAATGATAGATAGTATAAATAACTAACAAAAGACTTCATTATAAAATAAAGCATTGTTTTCAGGTATATTTTTGCGCTCGAATTTGATATAAATTTTATAGTAAAATAATTATTTAGTAGATAATTAATGTAGTCAAGTGTTGATTAATAATATATTGGTTAATAAAAAAATTTATTCATATTTAGTTGAACCTCCATTGGGCCTTTATTACATCTTTTAAACGGCGTGGCATTGATTGTTCTAACCGCTGCAAGTAATCGTCGCTTACGATTAGCCCTAACAAATTTTATCGCTTTTTTCAACTCAGGTATACTTTTAGGACTATTGTCAACTACATGCCTCTTCATAACCGCCCAAAAGTTCTCAATGGGGTTTAAGTCGGGACTTAAGTTAGGTCAATCAATTGTATAGATACCGTTATTAACGAAATAATTCGATACCTGTGTAAAATAAAAAGGAATCAATTTCATATTTTTCAATCATTTGTTAGCTAAATGTATTCAGAACAATACCTGATTAATACATTTTGAAAAAAAAAATTATTTACAAAAATATTATGTACCGTTTTCGCGGTATGGCACGGTGCATTATCTTGCTGAAAAAACCATTCTTTGTTTTAAGCATATAAATTTAAAACCGATGGCTCCAAACTGGGATTTAAAATTTTAATGTATTTTTTTACATTTACAGACCCTTCTATGATATGTAGCTCACCTAAACCACGTTGAGAAAAGCAACCCCATATCATAATTCCAAATCGACCGCGTGTTGTTTTTATGGTACATTTATCTGATAGGCGCTCGGTTTGAAATCGCCGCACATATTGCTTTCCATCTGACCCATGGAGTAAAAATTTTGACTCATCTGAGAAGATGACCCTTTTCCAATCACATACCGACCAATTTTGATATTTTTTGGCAAATTGTAACCGTCTTTGTTTCGATTTTTTTGTAAAACGCGGTTTCTTGACAACAGCCTAAGCGCGTAATCTGAATTCCGCTAAACGATTACGTAAAATTTTTTTGCTAATATTTACGCCAAGGTCATCTTTTAACTGTTTTTTTAATTGTCTTCGAGATTTGAAGCGATCTTTCAATGCCATTTTGCAAAGCTTACGATTTTGTGATTTGGTTGTTTTTCTTTTCGAATTCCCTCTGTCAAGTGGTTTTGTACTGCCCTAATGGCATATTTAAAAAAAAATCTACTTACAGTATGTCTGTCATACCCAACTTTCTCACTAATATAGGTAAAACTCCTGTTTTCACCATGTAAAACTAAAATTTTCTGTTTTTCAGTTTCTGTTAAATTCTTTCTACCTACGATTTTTTTTATATTTCTAAGATTTATTAAACTAAACTAAATGCATTTTGTACACTAAATGGTTAAGAAGGGTTACCTCATAATAGTGTATGTCATTGTATTTTACAAAAAATTACCACCCTTAAAATTAAGCCGATTGTAACAGGTATATTGCAAATAAAATGCACCGGGCATTTTAGATTGCCGCCACTGTATGTTGTGTACGAAAAGTACACCCTAATCGGATAAAGGTTTATAAAATCGGTAGGATGTTCAAAAATTTATTAAAAATCTAACGACTATGTCCCCGAACATAGCCTCGCAGCCTGGTCTTCAATTTTGTTCATGATATTTTTCATTCGTCAGTGATTTTAAAGACGTCCCTTTATCGTTGTCCTATTGCGATTTTATGTCTAGATTTAAAAGTCAACTAAAAAAGTATTTCAAAATTTTCGAATTTCTTGAAATTCAAAAATTCTTTTTGCTGTTAATTTTATATTCATTTAATGTCGATATGCTAAAATTTAATATAATAGCTTATAACCGCGATATTTAAAGAATAAACCACAGGGCTTCTATTAATGAGGTTTTTTCTAATTATCTCATAAACTGGTACTTCTATTGAAAAACTGATCAGATAACTTATCAAATTTAATGAGTAAATATTAAATAAACCGTAATTTTTTATAATTCTATGTAAAATTTAGTAGAAACAAGCATTTCGCACAGGTAAACTTTTAGTTATTAGTTTTCTCTCTCTAACTTCGTTAAATCGTTTACTATTTATTCTTTTTCTCTTTTGTCGCACTATTTCTGACTAACAGCAATTTAAAAAAGTCTCTGTAAAATAAAAAATATATTGTTATTTGTATCTCAAAAACAACAGCACGAAATGAAAAATGAAGAAGCATTTATTCTTGTAAATGCTATCCTCTACCTTTCTCTTTTATCTTACCGTTTCCGAGATATAATTTTCAAAAAAATTGTCTGAAAAGTTTTGTTGCTAAATATAGTTTTAATTGACAAAATGGCTTCAAAATGTACAATTTACAGTGCTAACATAAAAGTGTCCCAGTTCTTTTGAGAGTAACTGTATATGTTATGTATTCAGCTTCGAAATTTTAGTTTTGGCTGTTTTAGCAAAAATATAAATCCTCCAAATATTTTGTTGCCCGGCTACATATGTATAAAAAATTTAAATATAAATAATTGTAAATAATAATAAATAATTACCATATTCCAATCTTCAAAAATATCTAACTTGTCCAAAATTGGAACAATTTTCAAATCAAAATAAATCAAACCACTTATTCAAATAAAAAGTACTAAATTGAATTCTAAAAAACTATAACTCATTTTAAAAAGTTTAATTAACAATTCGAGAGATCAAGTCGGCCGTCATGGCTA
Source organism: Cantharis rufa (assembly GCA_947369205.1). NCBI lineage: Eukaryota > Metazoa > Arthropoda > Insecta > Coleoptera > Cantharidae > Cantharis > Cantharis rufa. The sequence continues at coordinate 11,969,735 of OX376309.1, read as the reverse complement.
CTCTCTCAACGGCAAAAGCCTAGTTTTAGGCAGTTAGGAGGGATAAAAACACCCTGTGGGTTTCTAAAACCCCTATGGAAGATTTTGGAACACGACAATATACATGAAGTTCAAGTGATGGTGTTTATTTTATTTGCGGATATTTTTTTTATTAATTTTATTGTATGTGTAAGTTTTGTGCACTATTTTGTGCAAATTTGTTTTTGTTTTTTTGCAAATTGCAAAAAAACTGCAAAATTTTGGGCAAAATTTTTACAGTTTTTTTTTATATTTTCAAAAATTATGATGGAGTAATATGTTATGATTTTTAAAATTCGAAATTTTACTGTTACAAATACGAACGATTTTAATAGGTTTTAATGTAGGTTATACACTAAGAAATATTGGAGAGCAATACCTGCATACTGTATAATTCAGAAGTATTATCATGAATATTTTTCGTTTTTCCATCGCGAAAATTTTATTATTTTAAAATTTTAAATAAATGAACGCCATTTTATTAGTAATTCTGTATGAACAAGTTTCAAACAAAACTTCAGTTCTTTACAACAATTTATTAGAATTAAGTGAGTGGATCCAATAGAGCATTATTTCTTAAAAACTAATACATTACAGTTTCAAATAATACAACGATAATAAAAAGCTATCTTATATTATCAATATAAGAAATTTTATAATTTTATATAAAAATCTCAAGATTTTTAGAATTCTTTATTTCAAATTTGTACTTTGTTTATAATAATTTCAGAAACAAAAATTGTATTGTTTTACTGCAAATATCATTACAGTAGATATAATGTAATTTGTAAAACACACTTCAAGGATTAAACCAAAAAATTATTGCAATACGTTTTGTAAGGGAGTTGCGGTTGATTTCCGTACGATACTGATTAAATGTTCTGTGAGTCATAAAAGGGGTAGCAAGGACGATAAGAGAAGATTTACGTAAGACTGCTTTACTAACATGATGACCAAAATCTAGCCATCACCTAATTGGTTAAAGTAGAAATTCTTTTACACTGAATTGATCACACAAATGCAAAATCAAAGTAATGTTAACCGGTATGATATTACTGAAATTTGAATAGAAATTGTTACAGAAAAGGCAAAGATGTGTTTATAATATATTATAATTATAATGCTGATTTCGAATATTTTAAAAATACTATAATTATTTTAAAGATGCGAAAAACTGCAAAAAGAAATAAAGAAAAATAATTTATAATGTTATTACTTGGTATAAATTAAAAGAGAATATGGAAAATTTTGAAAAACCTTGCAAATGTCTGGAATTACATTTACAACAAGTGAACGAGGGAAAAACTTTATTAATTTATAAAAAGAACAAGTTTTACATGAAATGTCTGCTAAAAACGGGCGAACAAAAATGAAGATACTGTAAGAGAGGCTGTGCGGCGTTTGTTAAGGTTGTGGGGGTACAACCTGATTGTGAACTAACCACTGTTCAAGAAGGACACACGCACGATACACACAAAGACCGGTGTACCGTCAATTCATCGCGCGACAATTTATCGCCTGCGACAATTTATCGCCTGCGACAATTTATCGCACACGACAATTCATCGCGTGCGACAATTCATCGCCTGCGACAATTCATTGCGCGCGACAATTCAAATTTGGTTAGAAATAAAATAAAAATATTTTTATAACTGTAACTGGAAATTATGAGATATACCTCGAAGAAAATCTAAAATCTCAAAATGAAGAGCTTTTAACGCTATTTATACATTATTTTGAAGACAAATGGATAGGTCTAACAGATAGAAGAGAAAGGAAGCGTCTCCCGTTATTTGCAATTAATGTATGGAATTGCTATGAAGCTGCTTAGAGAATATTCCTCGCACGAACAATAGTGTCCAAGGGTGCACAATAGCTTTACGTCTATAATAACCAACGCCGCGCATCCCAACTTGTAGAAATTTGTGAATGCTCTTAGATAGAAAGAAAGTTTACATAAATTAAAAATAGAACAATTTGTAGCAAAAACTACAACAATAAAATACAGCCAAAAAGAGTGTACAAAGACACTATTAGAAGAGTAAAAACAATAGTTGAGGATTACGCTAATAGACCAATTTTACATTTTCTTAGAGGTACAGCTCATAATTTCCATAATTTCCAGTTATAAAAATATGATTTGTTTCTAAGCAAAATTGTCGCAGGCAATGAATTGTGAACGCGATGAATTGTCGCACGCGATGAATTGACCGTGATAAATTGTTGTAGATTCACAAAGACCTGCTTCTTATAGACAAAATTAAAAGAGTCCTTGTCAAGGTATTTTTGTAATCAGGGCTGCAGTTTACGAGGAGAGATCCACCCCCATCCTGATTGCACACTTTATCTAGAGATAACTCTTTCACACAATATCTAGGGGGATATTTTTAGTTAGTATAGCGTTTGTCAAAACGTCCCGGAGCCCGGACGCTCCGGAGGTACATTTGAGCGCAATTTTGTTGATGCAGTTTACCACCCAGCTTAGTGGCAACAGTTTTACTCGGAGTGTAGTTTGCGATTTTTATACCTGTTTACTGGATGAGTGCAGCTTACCGCCACCCCTTTGAACACTGATCACAGCTCCACCATCTCAAAAGCTTTTTTAAGTCAATAAAATCCGAGCTGGAATGGCACATTATATTTTTTACACTTTTCAATCAAAGTTTTGAGAGCTTTCAGGTGATCACTAGTACTGAATCTGTTTCTAAATCAGGCCTGCTCAATTGGTTGGTAGAAGTCCAATTTATTTGTTAGTCGAGCGGTTATTATCTTAGTTAAGAGCTTAGGTAGGTACGATAGAAAGCTTATTGGTAGGCAGTTTTCGATGTGTGCGTTATTGCCTTTTTGTGTAATAGAATTACTTCTGCGTCTCTCCAGTTTCCCTGTATGTTTCCTTGCTCTATGCATCGATCAAAGAATAGTTTGATGGTTTTCATCGGTGTATTCTCCTCTAATTCTAGCATTTAATTTCATTTGTTGTTACTTCAGGAATTTTTTCTGAATTTACGTTCATGACAAGTTTTTGTTGTTTATTGCCATTTGGCTCCTTAATTCTTGAAGAGTGTAAGTCTCCATAAAAATCTTCAATAATAATTGGTGTTAATAATTGTGTTTCCTCTGTGACTTCTTGGCCATCTCCGGTTTTAATACAATGCATACGTTATCTGCTAGTGGTTGTCTTCCTTAAAGTTATAAAATCTATTCCATATTTTGTCTTCCTATTGGGAGTTTTCCATTTCCATTTTATATTTAGTGACTTTTTGAAATAGAACTCATACCGTATAACTTTTCACACTGTATAGGTAATTTAACAGTTCCTTTTTCCAACACCGAGTTTTTTAAAACTTTTTTCTCTAATTTGGCGTTAAAAGCTCCAATTATTAGTCAGAAATGAGATATTCGTGCCGTTGAAATTCAATTTCTTTGCGGAACCGTGCTATATCTTTTTTTTCAGCGGTACTAGTTGGTTTGAATAATTTGCAGACTGTATCTTGATGACAACTTCTGAACCATAATATATTATTTAGATAATACGAGACCATATTGTTTGAAACAAATTTTCATCGCACTTATTTTGGAGCAGTATATATGTCCGGAACTCCAAGTGCTGCATTTTATACCAGAGAGTCTGGTCTTGCATATTCCGAGTATATCCCATTTAATTTTGGTGAGATTTTCTTTTAGTTCTTTGCAAGTAGATATTGTATATGGCAACATATAGGGTTTCTGTTTGATACTTGTTTTTTAACAAATTTTTCCTTATCCCCCGAATCCATAGAATAACTTGACAAAGTCGGAGTGGGATTGTGAACAATAGTTCTACTCACCTAGGGTGATATGTTTTGAACAACTGACATTTTGTTATTTTCATATGAGAGGTGTTTGGTTGTTTTACCCATCGCCCTTACCAAACGTCTTGGTGGGCGGCAATCTAGCTATGGGTGTGATCGCTATCGTTGTGTTTCCAAAACTTCGCTTGTGAAGCCTTTAAGTAGCTTACTGCTAAGCGGCTTGACATAAGAATGATTGCAGCATAATGAAAATCATATAACAGTTTAATTTTTCTTAAAAAAAAATTTTCTTAGTGCAGCTAAAAAATACCACGTCGAGAGTTACAACAAATTTGGTAACACAATTCACTTTATTATTAGGATACATTTATGGTACTATAATTTTTATCCAACCATATTTTGGGCTTACTCAACTTTAGTAAATTGTATGTTATTTTTAATTAAGGTTACATTTTAAAATAAGAAAGTATATGGTCTACCCAGTATATAATATTGTTTCTGTTTCTACTTCAGTTTTACTTTGGTCTTATCTGTTTGAATTTCGGAAATTAAAAAAAAATAATCAAATTATGTTTGTTCATAACTTATCATTCAATGAGGATTGCATTTTTAATGGAAATAAGTTAGCTATTTTAAATTTCCATTTCATGGTTTGTAAATATATATTTATACTTTTTTAATTTATCTGTTACGTAAAATAAATTCACATTAACTACACTTGTATAAAGTGTAATTGACAATCAATTTCGCAACAAGTGTTATAAAAAGATATTCAATCTCTGCAATGTAATTTGTAAAATACATTTTTAAATGCATGAACACGTAATAAATAATAAAATAATCTACCATTATAATATATAATATATATACACAGTGAGGTGCTGTATCGGGATCGCAAAGGCTTACGAGACTCCTTTTTATACAAGTTTTAAATTAACGCTGACTTTCAATTTGTGATTTACAAGTTTGTATCTAGTCTTGAATAGCCATTGGTTTTTATGTGAATTTTATTTGAACACGATTATATCATTTGTTATATATACAGGTATTAAAAATAAAAAAAAACCTTACACCATATCACTGTGATATGAAGTATGCTATGTTCCACCTCACGCGGACGTTTATGATATACTAATTAGTAATAAATTACTATGTGTTAATTAAGATTTTCTAAATATGTAGCTCCTGAAGATACCCACAAAGAATAAAAGACGTGGCTTAAAGTTTATAATTAAACAGTATTTTGTTTTCATATCCTTATTATGTTATTAAGTTGTTAAATTTTGGAAAATATTTTCTAAAGTAATATTTCAATTAAAAAAACTAACACATTTTGCACCAAAATTCAGACAAACTGATTACTTGTAATTGCTTATTAATAATAGGTACAGCATAAGAAGGTGGAAATCAGGGTGTTTGGGTAATACAAACAGGCTTTTTGTTGCCACTAGTTGAAACAAAAGCAACACTTGTAGATAATACACAATCAATTAATCATGCTGTGTATATGTTGTCAACGGACGATATAACCGACTCTTATTATTACAATCTCCTATCGCAATTAATTATCGACTTGACGCTTAACGTTACACCATGTATTATAAAAACACTTGAGGCCATTACATGTAATTTTAGGTTTTATTAAATTATAAATTAATATAATAAAATTTTATGGACTCAAAATTAAACAAAAGATTTTTCGTTGTAGTTTTCAAGAAAATTTCCTTCAAGTATATTCTAAATTCAGCTTCATATCCGGACCGATAAGTATTTTCTCGGAGTATGAATAATCTGAACTTAATTACAATTAGTTAATATAAATTTATTTTATAATAATAAATTGAATTCTTAGCCTTGAAAGTGGGCAAAGCAAATCATTATTAGGTGGATTAGGATAGTCAGAGAGTCTTTAGCGGTATTTCATACTAAATTTTTCAATCTCTTCTTTGATTGTCGGCAGTGGTATGTCATGATGTATGAAACTGTTGGGTACAAAACTCGGTGCGTTAACAATCGTGCGGAGTTATGAAACCTTTGTAATATTTCGAGGTTGGAATTTGCTGCCGAGCCCCCAGAATTGTATTCCATAGGTCCAAATCGCTTTTAGAATTTTTTTTGTACAGCAGTAATTTACTTTCTATGGAAAGTTTGGATTTTCTACTAATAATCCAGTACATCTGTCTAGCAAAAATATGCTTACGCCAAGTAAGTCGTCTACCTAAGTGTATGCCAAAATATTTGGCTTCTTCGGATTGTGGCAGTTGACAATTGCTAAGTTGGACCGGCGGACAGGTATCTCCTTTCAAATAAAAGTGTCATGCACTGAGTTGGCTTTGTTTTCAGCCAGTATTAAACTTTCGTTAGGTAGATCTCTAGGTCTTTGGATGCAGATGAAGAGTCGGTGTGAGAGGCAAGGAATGCTGTATTATTAGCAAAAGTGGCAGTTGTTGTGAGCCTAGTGGTTAGTAAATCATGCGTGTATAGCAGATACAGGACTGGACCCAGGACACTTCCCTGAGGGCCCCAGCATTGAAGATATATAATTCTGTGTACCCATTCTGGTGTTCGCTTTGCTAACATCAAGAAAAGCCGCCGAACATACACGTTTGTTTTCGAGATTTATGTTGATTTCTGTAACGATTCAATGCACTTTTTTTTATTGTATCATATGCCTATTACGAAATCCGAATTGATGGTTCCGTATTGTCTTCGATGTTATATTATATAGATTTTAATCGTTCGAGTAATAGTTTCTTAAAAACTTTAGACAATATTATTGCTTCGGACACCAATAAATAATGATGCCGCTCGTGTTGATGCTCTAGCAATCGAGTAAACAAGGAGATTTTAGGAAGTATTCGGCTTCATCACATTTGTTCCATAGTTCTCTTATGTTGTGGTTTCTGTTAAGCTCTGATTTAAAAAAAATAGTTAAATTAACCGGTTTAATCATGAGTTAGTGTACTATTAATAATTGAAAGAGTTCAGTAAATCAGAAATTCTGTCTGTAAATTGCTTAAAATGAATGGAGTAATTTACACTGCAGGAAGAAAACATAAATATTTGATATAAAAGCGAGATATCAAATTTTATTAATACTATGGATTCTTCAGTTTCGTATCATCATTTTCATGCGTGAAACAAAATTATTTTGATTACTTACTTCTAGTACCGAACGAAGTTTAACAAACTTTTGAATAGTGAAAAAGAGTTTAGAATATGAATAAATCTTAAACTGTAAAAACGGATTTTGATATCTTATCGTATATGCGAATTCATTATACTTGTTTTCTCCCCTACAACATAAAGCTCGTAATTCCAACTTCAGAGTACACACAATCTAAATAAATAAATTTGATACGAAAATTTTAAACACAGGATATTTTGGTTTCGAGAGAAATATCTGGGTTTAATTCCGATTGAGCGGTTTTAATTTGCAAAATACTTAATATTTGCAATTTTCAAAGACAACCTCTGTTCTTCCACATCCAAGATTATCTTATTGCGCTATTAATTGATTTCGTTTTAAATTAGAATGTAACGATTAAAAATTCATTTTACAAATTGCCGATTTGCAAATTTGGATGCTCCGTAATTTTATCAGATCAGTTGTGGGTTTAGGAAAATTTTTAATATTACGTTTTTAGTTTTTGGTGATAGTTTCGATGTTACCTATTATATTACATTACATTTTTGAGATAAAGAGAATAAAGAATGAAGGTAATTATAAATAATATAATGGAATACTCACGAAACTTTTGCGGATTTGCTTTAGTTTATATTATAAGGAAAATAATTAAGTATTCATAAAGTCCTAAACTAACACAGCTAACTAGCTTCTACTACTTTGTTTTGTCATACCAAATGGTGTATTAACTGACCACTGTACCTATAGTAATGCAAAGTTTATAATTTTAAGTCATCCTTTGACTAAAAGCAAACCATTGTTAGTTTGACAGGTTAAATTGCAGCGTAGTTCCTGTAGTTTAACAATGCAAATTAATTTACAATTAAATTTAGGTGTGCGATTATTTTATATTACCTCAAATTTGAACATAAATATAAAATGAAATAATTACTTAATAAATACTTACAATCAACGCTGACTTTTATTCTTTTACTAACTGTGGGTGGGACTCCATTACTTGCTATACATAAATATGCACCCATGTCTAATCTTGATATTCTTATTAACTCGAGAGTTTCTCCGTCCCATTCTGTAACTGAAATGAGACAAAAATTCTGTTACCAAATATTTAATTAAAAAGACATATTTTCAAATACAATAAACAAAATTGGAAACATTCTTCCTTCCGTTTTCATTTCAAATTTGCAATTTAAAAAATTTTGCTATAATTAATTTAGAAGCGGAAGGTATATATTATTAAATATTGAGATGTTTCACGCAAACACTTAATTTCTGTCAAAATTCTAATATTTAACATGGGGTGTAATATTAAAAAATACGGGGTGATTCAAAAAGTGAAGAACCAAAAATAGATCCTTGAGGCAGGCGTATCAAAAAATGTTGTTCCGAGAGAATCGATCAGATATAATATCATGATTGAATTTTACAACCAAACTTCTATCTTATAAGTAATTTCTAAACCATTACAGTTCTGGTCTTTAACATCATAGATAGGAGCTAGGATTAAACTTTCTTAATAAATACTGCAATTCGTTGTTTCTAACGCTTACGAAGTCCATAAAAACTGCCGTAATCACTTGACCGTTCTCAACGGCTTTCATTCATTCTTCAATAACACAACTTGTAGGACTCTCCTACAAGTTATTTTTCGTGCTTTGTATATTTCCTAAAATTTTACACAGTTTACAATACCAATTACAAAATATTTCAATGTATGGTAATTCTCCAAATAAGATTACTGTTTATTGTACCTGAAATATTTTAAAACTACACTGCGCTGTCACCATTTTCAGATAATAAAGAAAAATATTTTGTTAGAAATTTACTAAATATTATAAAAAACTATTAGTTGACCCTATTCCCCAAAGTTAAAAATTTGATATTGACTTTCTGTCTGATTTACTAAATAGCCAATATTTGTCTTGGTCTTTTTTTGTTGTTTTCCAACTATTTTATTAGCAATTTTTAAATTTTAACTTATTATTTTATACATCTTTTCATTCCACGTTACACAAATCTTTCACAAATTAACTATATTGTAGAGGAGATATGGAGGAGAATAAATTAATAAGAAAAATAACCTGGGAATGTTTTCCTAAAAATTTTGTTGATACAAAATCAAACCTTCAATACGATATCGCACTTTCCTTAAAATATTGATATATTTGCTAAAGCACTGTAAAACTGAGAAGCCTTTAATAAGTTAGTCACTGTTGCAGATGTGTTAAAGAAAAACAGAAATTAGGGTCACATTCTCAGTATTTTTTAAAAGTAATTTAAAATTGTAAAACGGCATGTAGGTTAAATTGGAGTAAAAATCTGGAGGCATGGATTTGATGACACCTGGCCCTGCGAGAACTCTCTCTGGCGACAACTGGCTGTAATTACTACTGGCTCTGGCGACAAATTGCCTTGGACAATTATTGGTCATAGCAACAACAGGCCCTTAGCCTTAGTCGTAAAGGCGAATCTAGTTATATAACAAAAACAATAAGAATATATAAAATTATTTATTAAGAATGGGACAAATCAGAAATAGCTAGTAAGTACGTCAATACTTCAACTCGACCGTATCTACTAACTGCGTTTTGAAGTTCTATGTTTAATTCGCGGCACCTTGCCTCCTGCAGATATGCAACTCTTTGTAGATATGCCGCTACATGCATCTGGCTATCTTTGTAAAGCCCCTTTAAAAATGTTCAAAGATTTTAGCTTGTTATCAAAGGCCTATTGTCGCTAGGGCCAATTGTCGGCAGAGATTAAGATTCTGTTCTTTGCTCTCGTACGGTCTCATTTTGAGTATGGATCGTGTATTTGGTCTCCGTACTATCAAGTTTACATAAAGCAACTTAAAATTTTTTTTTTTTTTAATTTTTTTAAAAAACTTAAAATTTCAACACAAAATTTTTAAATATTTACATTTTCAACGGGGGCTTCCTATGGATGACTTTTCTGACAAAAATTGCCTTGTAATTTGTAATACAAAGTCTCTTGAAAATAGAAGAGTTATTGCTGACGTCTATTTTGTTCATGGGCTGTTCAACGGTAAAATCGATTGCAAAGATTTACTCGGGCAATTTATAATTAGGAAACCAGTAAGGTTTACAAGATCCAATGATATTTTTGAAGAAAAGTACCATTCCACCGCTAGAATGACTCGTCTCGCTAACTGCATCAATAATGAACGCTCCATGGATTTGGTCAGGCAACCATTGGCCAAGTTCAAAAATATACTCTCGCCCATGGACAATACGTCGACAGGTGTTTATGATCGTTAATTACTGTACATATGTATATTATTTTATTTGTTGTAAAAAGGTTTTATCCGCTAATAAAGTTATTATAATATTTCCTTTATTTCGGATCTCACATATAGTAATAATAAGTTATTATTATATAGTTTTTTATTAGACTCTCACATATTTGTGGTGTTACAGTTGGGTGGGGGAACAATACCAACCACCTAACAAATAAATTAACGTACATAATTTTTTTTTTTATTATTATTATTATAATATTTCCTTTATTTCGGATCTCACATATAGTGGTAATTAGCATAAGTTGGGGGATTTAGCTCCAACCATCTTATTCTTTACAGTGTGTTTCACCTAATTACATTATTTTTCGATACATTTTTCACATAAGCTAATTTTGAACAATTATTATAAAAGTTACTTAAATCTACTACTAAATAATTAGAATTTTAAATTGTTTAGTACATTTTTAATGTTGAGAATTTAAAAATTTTCTGACAATATGGCACGTTTCCAAAATAACAGCTTTTTGAATTTCTGGGTATAATTTTGAAGATAGATCTAACTTTAACAAATGGGTTTTAAACTTGGAAGATACCACACCAGTAGCCGATATCACTATCGGTATTATTACTATTTTATTGAGACCCCATACACTCATCATTTCCATTGCTAGTGCCTCCCTATTATTATTATTATTATAATAAAAAAAATTAGCATTTTAACAAAAATTAGCAAATAATTTGTAATTAAAAGAAATGATTATAATAACATTATTAAAAACTATCAATATAATTATTTATAACCAAAAATTAATATCGCAGGCTTTATATAATTATACTACTTTTGATACGTCGAATTAAAAATAGTTAATATAATTTTTTATATATTAATTTATTCAATTATTAAACTAAACTGGTAATTAAAATGTGAATCAATTTACTGTATTTAATAGAAATCAAAATGCATTTAATTAATTTGCAATAAAAAGTTTTGCTGAATAGTGAATGCACTTCGCTATAACCTATCTACTTATTTTGTTATTCAAAAATAATTGAATCAATTAGTTACAAAAATAAATTAACGAAATGTGTTTTTCATTTTTACACCTTAAAAAAATATATAGAATAAGTGAAATGGTATAATATACGAATTTCAATGGAAAAAATTGAGATTAGCAAATTTGAATATTTTATAGGTAAATATTTATTATTTGCTTTTGCAATATTGAATCACAGAATGGGCTGTATAAATATTGACTTTTAAATTTTGATAATGAAATATAATTTAAAGAATTTCAAGATTTAATTATTTTCTATTTTTGTACGCATTTAAGGAGTCAAATTTATTGATGTATACGTAGCGCACCTGAAAAATAGCAATTTTGTTGGCACCATCTCGATTATTGTAAAACAAAGTGCTATTAAAATGATTTGTTCCTTATTAAAATTTAATTGTTTAATTGACACTTTAACGCGCTGACTCCGGTTCACGTAGGTGTGTTTGAATAACCATCTATCTTAATTTTCGCCAAAACTACACAAAATATCGAAAAAATGCAAAAGTCACTTTTCTAGAGCTGCAAGGGGAGACTAGGTTGCGTAATCTGCGTTGCACTATAGAATTTACCCTATCACCCTAATCTGCCCTACCACAAAAAAGTTAAATAGCACTTTGTGACATCTTAAATTAAAGGTCATTTAAAATGTTATCTTCTTACATAAAGAAAATTAAAATTAATAAATTTATTTTCAAGAAATTTAGCAAAAACTATTCCACAGAGTTCCTTTATTTATTTAATAGTACCACAGTTAATCTGAATAAAACGAATATATCGATTTTAATTTTCCTTAAAATTTTCCTCCACGTAAAAGGTGGAATTTTAAACAACCTTTAATTTAAGATGTCATAAAAGGCAAAGCGCTAATTAGTTTTTATGGTGGGAAAAGTAAATCTCTTCCTTTTCTACAAGAGTGACTATTGTAATATTTCGGTATTTCATAATGTGGTTCATGAGATATTTACGGTAGATCAAATACCCTGTATATCTTAATCAGGAAGAAGTTTCTAAATTATTCAGGTATTAGAATTTATTAAATATAATTAATTTCAATAAAAACGTTTAGATTATTTTGTAACGCTTAAAATCAATTATTTCTTTAATTAACGGATTAATTTAATTATTATAATAGTAAATCAAACAATATAATTTAATAATATTATAAGTGATAGATGAGTTTCACCCAGAATTCCTATAGCATAATATGTGATCCTTTCTTAATTGAAGTTAACTAATTTGTCGTTAAAGGTGCATTTACAAACCATTCGTCTCTACTTCGATTTTTGGATCCAAACTAGTTAAAATTAGTTACATCTCGTTTACACCTGTTTGTATTTTTGTTTTTGTTTGTAATTCCGTCGTTTACCAGTCAATTAAGAATGTTCTAACCAGGGCAATCAAAATGCCTCTCCCACCAAATTTAAATATTTTAACAAATTAGAAATGAAGTAAACAAACATTTTGTGATTCCTCTTCAAAACATTTTTATTCATCTTGAAAATGGAAAAGTGCTGCAAACAGAAGCGCAAAAGATAAATTTTTAATCAAAAATTTGAAAAAAAAAGTTTCACCAGTATTTCACCAGCCTGTTCAAAATATTTTTAATTACCTTGAAAACGAAAGGATAAAAACAAAAAAAAGGTACAAACAAGTACAAACGAAACAAACTTTTATTTACTTTCTCGTACATATTCCACAGCAAATTCTAATTACCCTTTTTTAAGTTTTCCACTTTTTGCTTCCTACCTTGCAAAACGGAAAAATTAAATTAGTTAAATGGGAGAAAGAAAAACTGTGTTTTAATAAATTTGTAATAGTACACAAATACATTGTTAAAGTTAAATTCTATTTATATATTATAATACTTCATAATTTTAGTGGCGCTGGTACGTGAAAGGCGATGTGGCGTCGTCCTCACAAGACGAAATATTCAAATATTTTCAAATATTGTTTTAAGGTGACGCTGACATTAGGTTTAGTTAGCAAAGCATTTTTCTTATAAAAAATCTCTTATAGATTACCGAAGGAGATTAAAACATTGTCAACAAAATTTAGATTAGTCAAAATGGCTCAAACCAAAAGAAAAACGCATTTCAAAGTCAAAGTAAAAATTTCGGAAATATTGTAGCACCTCGTGATACTGTCTCGTCAAATAAACGATGAAAGACGCCTATTGTTATCTTTTCATATCTCAATTTATTGAAAAACCTATTGTTATCTATTCAAAAATCAAAAATTCAAAAAAGGAAAAATGTTCCTTGTAACATTTTGATGAATTTTGATGATCAGTGTATCAGTGTCTCAGGGTGTGTGTGGTTGGGGTATAAAAACAAATAATATCAACAATCATACAGGTTTTTGATTTGGAAATTTTAATTATTTTGCATTTTTTTTAACCAAGTATTCCGATTACTAAAAAACCATGAAAGGGAGTGCTGTGAGAAAACAGAAAAAGTGTTTGTTGTTGAAACATAAAATTTGTTCTAACATCAAATAAACTGTTGAAGCTATAGTTGCTAAAGCTTTATTAAGATTACAAATCAATTTTCGCAGTGTACATACAAAGCTTGTTTTTGTTTTTCCTGTTTTGTTAGTAATCTTTTAATTCCCGAGTTTGTTTACACTTACCTATAATTCAACCGCAATTTACTCAACATTACTACTTAATTATTCGATTAAACAATAACGATTTAGATGTGACTCAGCCTACGGTCAAATCATTTGTGTTGCATATTAACAGGAGACTACAAAATTAGTTGTTCAACGAGATTTAAAGAACGCGATAATCAGAATTTCAAGGTAGATATTCTTTCGAATTTATGTCTCGGACACAATGGTGGTCGATCGACTTAAATATAGTGGTTATGGGGTTGAAGACTCCAAATAATCTTTTGAAAGTGAATCAAAATGTACAAGCAAAGAGGACGAGAAGATTGTTGCTCACTGGAAGACCAAGCTAAAATTTTCTATCAAGTTACTGATGTGGTTATACAATTACAAAACTACTAAACGAAGTTAGTTATCAAGAGATTGATTGATTGCGGTTTAGAAATAAAATTTCGTATACCACTTTAAATTTTTGTAAAACTTGATATTTAATGCATCGAATGATATGGTTTTATAAAGAAAAGTAAATTTTTAATACAAATTTCAAAATAAGCTAAAAAGCATATATGTTGCAGCCAGTGTAGATACTGTGACATGATTAAAAAGTTACGCAAACCTCTTGAAAATAATTTAAGTTAGCGTTTCCTCTGTGTAAGTACTTCTTAAATCAAGAAGCATAAATTTGTTATCAAAGTACTTAGGATACAAAATAACTACGGGTAGAGTAAGCATTACGAAAGAAAAATTATTAAAGCCTTATGGTTTAACGAGTCACTTCTATTATTTTTAAGTAATAAACAAATTTGCAAGTCATATTTCTATCTCAACTAAAATGTTGGGTAATTAATAGATAAGTAAACCTACGTACTTAAAAAATGAAATAGTTCAAAGTAAGTTTTTCAGAATTACAGAAGTAGTGTAAGGATGTGATTGACATATCTAGCTGGTTAATTTTCAAAGTGGAATTTCACTCTTCATATTCAAATTATTATTACGTAATAATAAATTACGTAAATTTTGAAATTAACGATCTTTCAAGGTCCACTCGAAGTATCTATGTATGATCAAAAAGTATCTGGAATTTTTCAATTAAACGAACCACGCTTGAGATAATTCCAAAATAATTATTTTCTAGGTTAGTACATCTGTCAATTTTACATGTCAATTTTGAGAGCAATCAATTCATGCATCATAATAGTTTAGTAAACAAATTATTGTATTGTGTGTTCTGCAAATTTTGCTATGCCGAATTTAGTTTTTCTAATTTTGTGTTTCTAACAACATATCATGTACGGAAGCGTCGAAAATGTTAACGGTAGCCTATGTAGTGTTAACAATGTGGAAAATACAAGCATTCGAATGGTACAAAGTATTTAAAGCGGGTCGTACTGTGGTTGATAACTTGCCCCGTTTCGGTCGTTCATCCACCTCTGTGACTGACGCAAACATCAAAAAAATGAAAAGAATTGTGCTCGAAGATTGTCGTGTAAGCATCAGGGAAATAATAACTGAATTTGGTGTCTCCTTCAAATCCGTGAAGAACAATATGCACGATGTTTTAGACATGAGACAAGTTGAAACGCGACTTCTACCGTAGAATCAAAACAGTATGGTAAATCAAGGTTTTGTTGACTGTTTTCCGTTGACCGGTTTAATTGCCGTGGTGTAGTCCAATCCGAATTCCTTCCGCCAGGTCTAACAGTAAATAAGGAGTATTATGTGAGCGGACTGAAGCGTTTGAGGGAGTATGTTCGTCACAACAGGCCGTAGTTGTGGAGAAACAACTCATGGTCTCTTCACCATGGCAATGCACCGGCTCACACATCTCATCTAGTACGCGACTATTTGACCAAAAACCATGTTAATGCCATTCCGCAAGCTCCGTATTCACCTTACATGGCCCTGTGTGAGTTCTTCTTGTTCTAACGACGCAAGTTACCACTTCATGGCAAGCGTTTTGAGAGGATAAAATAAACAAATACAATCATGCAAAAAATAAATTTTTTCAATTTAAAAATTCACGTGTTCTAATTGGCAGATCGGGCCGTAAGCCGTAAAGAAATTGTGTAAAACCCGTAAGTTATCTGACAAGCTTAACTAATTACCGTGCCATTACGCAGCGACGACGATTATGCTTTTATTGTTTTCTTTCGTTAATTACATAATTTGACCCCAGAAAGGTCCCCATACTTGTAACAAATGACTTAGAATTTTCTGTCACTATCTTCCAGTCTATTACTAGATCCAATCTAGACATTCGCAATGGTGCAAGATGTATTAATCTTGATCTTCATAATGTTTTTATAAATTTGTATTATTTCCAAATTTTATAATATCAACCCAGCACATGTAATTCATACATTGTATAATAATAATATTATAAAAAAAAATTTATACGAAGTTCTCATGTACGCTTTAATTATGTGTGTGAAGTTAGCCCCGCCATTTTTAAAAATTTAAAAAATGAATATTGTGCCGGGCTGTGCCCGATGTGTGCCATACTGAGCCGTACTGTTTTTTATTTTATTTTATTTATTTTTTGGATTTTATAAAGTTTGCTTATTTTGTGCAAAAAAAATAGAAGTTAGCCCCGCCATTCTTGAATATTTTTAAAAACAAAATTGTATTGGATTCTACTCGAGATGTGTTTTAAACCATTAAATTTCATGCTGAAAAATTAACACACACAGTTTTTCACTATAATTTTTTTTGTTTAAATTAAATTAAATAATAATAATTAATTTAATAAATAATTAAATTAAATAATAATAAATTAAATACATTTTTTTGTCCCCGAACGATTGACCCAACCTACGATTGATCCTTGGACGATTGGTTCCCGGACGGTTGGTCCAGGAAAATTTTTCTAATTCAAAAGAGTTCATAATCTGTAAATTATTTAAACGCCCAAGAATAATAAAACAAAAAATTATTTTCAATTATGGGTATTTGAAAAAAAATAGCCAAATTTTTGAAAAATTCATAACTTTTTTTGGGTTGGGTGAAAAAAATTGAAAAAATTCTGAGTGGTAGAAAACGAGGAAAAAGTTTCGGCCAAATCGAAAGAGGTCGGGTTCAAAAGTGGTTGATTTGGCGTGGAATGCCCCATATACAAGCATAACATTAAATTAGGAAAAAAGTTTAAAACATAGCAAGCTTCTTTCAGTAGCTAAGTAAAGTACATTTAGAAGAAAAACGTTTAAAAGGAAAGCTAAAATTAGCATACAATATGCATTATGTATCATTTAAATGTATATTTAATATATTTTAATAATGAAACTATTATATAATATACGAAGGTTGTTTCTGAAAAGTGATGTCTTAATTGCAAATTCCATAAAACAGCGGTCAAGTACAATGTTCCAGTAGGTCACATTAAACTTCTAAGACTCCATCGTTTAACTAAGTTTGTACAACCGCTGAAAGCACATATTTTCGCAATTCGCATATTTTGACAAACATGGAAAAAAGTGAAACAAAGAGTAAAACAACCAAACATTGCTTAAGAAACAATCCTTTGCTACAATTTTGTTCCCAAATCTCAAGAAAAATTTTTAATGCCGAAGTTATCGGGGAAACAAACGTCTATTTTGAATTGCTAGAAATATCAAATTTTTTAGAAGACATCGGGAAATTGAAAAATCGTTGAATTCAGTATATCGACCTAAAAGAGAACTATATTTAAAAATGAATTCAGATTTGGTAAAAAAATAATTTCTTCTTTCATATTTCAAGGACTTATAGAACGGTTTACGAATATGTGGACTTGTCCCATTGTATAATAAAAAATGTTACCAATATGAACTAATAAATAAAAAATATACTGACTTTGAAATTGTAATAATTTTTATAATTTAGTTATATTTATTGAGTACCGTATAATATGCAGTATGTAGGCAATCAACTTGTTGGAAGCCAAGGTGATTTACTAGGGAATTACTAATGGAGTGGTTTCTTTTGCCTTCCCCATAGCCCACAGATCAATATTGGGTCTTAGATCACAGCAGTGTATCTGACGCGACCGGGATTTCAACCGCGGTCTCTTGCTTCCTAATCCGCCGGTGTAGGGTGTAGGCTTTATGTTATACTGCTGGTCTTTAATTTAGTTTAATAATAATAATTTATTGATAGTGATCAAAATATTAAATTATACGACCAAAATATTATTACATACTGACCATTTATGATTAAAAATACTAACCAAATACACTGGAGGAAATAGAAATAGCCCCACTTGCAATTCTTAATAAAAATTAAGGTTCCTATCGTTTTAATTGATGTATATAATTTTTTTTAATTAATAACTATGTAAAAACATAGCCACATAACATAAAATTTATAATTTGTTAAAAAATAATAGATGATTTTGTTTAAAAACAATATTATTTAAATAAAAGACGTGGAAATTAAAATAGCGCCACTCACATTTTTTTTTATAAAATGTGTAATTTATTTACATTTAGTAATTGGTATGGCCACCTTCCTTTCTCGTGAAGGTAAATAAACGATCTGGCATCGAGAGTATCAAATTTTCCAAAGTTTTTTTGATAAATTTGCCCGTACTTCGCGAATTCTTGTTTTTAAATCTGCCGCTGTCTGAAACAGCTTTCCATTTTCATAAACCTGCCTGGAAATACTACCCCATAAGTTTCCTATGGAGTTTAGATTAGGACTGAAGGCTGGCCACTTCAAAACTTCAACATTTTTCTCATTGAAGAACGCCATAGTGGCTCTGGAGTTATGGATAGCAGCATTGCCTTGCTGAAAAATGTAGTTTTCTCCAAGAAAATCTTCTGCATTTTCCAAAAGACTGACTTCCAACACTTCTATGTATTTCTTGGAGTTCATCTTGGATGAATCCATGTCAACGGGATAGTGCCGTGGAAGCTAAAGACACCACACACCATCACCGTTCCTCTTGCAAAATTACGACTAAAATGTATATCCGTTTCTTTACTCAGATCGTGCCAATAGTACTTCCATCTATCAGGACCATGTAAGTTGAACTTCTTTTCATCGCTGAAAAGCACATTTTTCCATTCGTTGGTCCACGACTTGTTTTTTGGCAAATTCCAACCTGGCTACTTTGTGTGCCTCAGTAAGTCGAGGTTTAACGACCCTCTTGCAGTAATCGGCATAAGGGTGGCGTTGTAAAATTTGTCGAACAAGTCGGCTGGTGACTGGTAACTGTAAATCAGCACGTATTTCTGATGACGTCATGTGCGGATTTACAGCTTTATTAAAAATTGCACGTTTTTGACGATCGTTAAGCTTTGATTTTCGCCCAATTTTTGTATATTTTCCATAATTTTTCTTTTTTTTTTGAAAATTACTTATGACCTTCCGTGACCTTCAAATTTATTTTGCAATTTGCCTATTTGAAAAACCGGTACTTTCGTAAGCCTCAATTGTTGCAATTTTTTTAGTTGTTAACCGTTTTCTACTACCCATGTTAACTGGAAGGGTTGAAATTAACATTTTACAAAAAAATTGTATTTTTAATTATACCAATGACTAACCTTGAAAGTTGATTCAAATAAAAACTCGTGAAAATTTAGTTTATTTTTAATTGTTTATAAAGTGGGGCTATTTTAATTTCCACTTAAAAATTGTTTAAATTTCATTATTACAGTAATAAAACTAAGAACAAACTTTTTGTGACAAATGACTACTAAGTACTAAGAAGGGTAGAGCCTAACAAGTAAAATTTTGATTCACAAACATACCTGCCCTTTGTACTTACAAAGTTGCATAAAAGTTATAGAGTGGGGCTATTTTTATTTCCACCAGTGTATATAGTTGCCAATAAGTATTTATACTAACCAGTGCGAGTTTTGTTGATAGCGATTTTAGAATTATCATCCCTTTTCCACTTTACACTAGGTTGTGGAGAACCCGTAGCTCGACAGGTCAGCGTCTCGTTGGCGCCTTCTCGGACAATCACATCGCTGCTACTAATAGAATCGTCTATATTTGGAGGCACTGAAATAAAAAAGTAAACATTTATGGTTTTTGAAAATCATCATCAATTACATTTGCTTTATATGTAAAACATTGCTAAGTTAATACAAAATTAAAAGTTGTGTTAGATGGGAGCTCATATGTATCTTGGCAAAATAATTTTCTGCAAAATAAAAATCCAAATTAATTTTGCATATGTCTATGATATTGCAAAAATAGTTTTTCGATGAAAACAGTAACAGATGAGTTACATTCTACATTAGAAAAAAGAAAATGCTGGTTACTGAAAATGAAATCTTACTCGAATTTTGTTAATATAAAAGAGAAATTTTACTTTGCGTCAGTATTAAATATATAAGGTATTCGTAAGGTAAACGTCGATAATTTCAACCCCTAATCAGGAAACAGGTAGTGTAATAAAGTCTTTGATCTTTGGAAACGGTTCTTCGTAGAGCAGATGATCCAAAGTGGATTTCACACCGTTATGACTCGAAATGCGGTGGAGGTGGCTTCTCAATAGGTGCGGTGCGGGCACGCAGATTATAAGCTTCTTCTTTAGGGGTGGATTTACATCAGTACACTAACGTTCACCCTATAATATTTTGATGGATAACTCTCATCTTTACGAAACTTCACACATGTTACTAATAGCTTTTCCTAAACAACTTTTATGAAACTTCAACTTTGATTTTTAAAACAATCTACTCACAAAACTCTGATCAGGTTTTTATATCTATTATTTATTTAAATTACTTTTAAAAATTTTAAATTGGGTACGCGTAAGGTGTAGGTATAAATTAAATTTAAAATTTATGTATCTACCTGATATTAATAATTACAATTACGTAAGAACTAATGCATATTAGTACAAGGTGCATAATATACAGGTTTCGAATAATAACTAAAAGCATAACAATGCTTCGTAAATTTTTGGATTAAATTTAATTAATTTTACTACAATTTGAAATTAGTGCAATTTACATATTTTCTATAACTTAATTTTAAATTTCATATCAAACACTTTAATTTATATAATAAATGTATACTTATATTTCATTTCTAAATATGCGTTTATTTTCTTCGTTACATTTTAACTTTTTTTACACTGCGACGCTGATTTGACCATTGAACAACTTAATAAATTTAAATAATTTAAAAATTAATGAGCTATTCAAAATAGCTATTTGTGCAACTAGATACAACCTCCGTGAAGTTGGCCTCCCATCTATCAAATTTTGATATAAAAAAATATGGAATCGTTAGGTCATCGTTAGGTCACGAAAGGTCACTCGGTTTTATCGTTAGGTCATTTGTAGTTTTTCCAAAAAAAATATTCAATTTTTTTTTTCTTTTTATTTGACATCCTATGTATTTACAATCTGTTTTTTTACAAACATTCAGTAAATGATTTAACTTTAATGTCATAGAAGTTACATGTCCATTGACATGACTTCTCCATTACAACTCCATTATTGATTTTTGTTATCGAATCTTCTGGTAAGATCCAAGGGATGGTATTTCTTTAATCTTCGAATTTGTGTTGGGTCCTCAATGAGGGTGACGGCCAGTTGGTTTGGATGTTGACTCAACTTGGTCTGGTATTTCTCGCTCCAGGATTTTATTTCCTCTTTCACAGATTTTACTTTGAGGTCCTTATGGATAACTGTATTTGGAACATACCAGTGTGCGTTTGTGATTGTGCGTAGTATCTTTGATTGAAATCTCTGCAATATTTCCAGGTTTGAATTGCTTGCCGTTCCCCATAGTTGGATGCCATAAGTCCATATTGGTTTCATGATAACTTTATATAGCAGTAGCTTATTTTCAAGCGTAAGTTTTGATTTGCGGCCCAGTAGCCAGAACATTTCTCTAAATTTATGCCCGAGCTGCTTTCTTTTAGTCCAAATATGTTTTTTAAATGTGAGACGTCTATCCAAGTGTATACCTAGGTATTTTACTTCGTCCGACTGTGGTAAGGGACGGCCGTTCAAGATTACAGGAGGACAGTTTCCTTTTCTTGTCGTGAAAGTAACATGTACCGATTTTGACTCGTTGGCTTTGATTCTCCATTTCTTTAACCATTTTTGTATCTCGTTTAAGTGCGCTTGTAGGTCCTGTGTGGCCTGGGTAGGGTTTACGTGCGTAGCCATAATACCAGTATCGTCCGCAAATGTAGCTGTGGTTGTAAATTTTGTTGTTGGAAGATCCGACGTATAGAGTAGATATAGTAATGGTCCCAATATGCTACCTTGGGGCACGCCTGAAGCCATTGGATGGAATTTTGAATAAGTATCGCGATACTTCACTTGGAACATTCTTTCGTCAAGGTATGACCTCATGAACAGGTAAAAGTTAGGTAACGTCCTTTTGATTTTTGTGAGCAGTCCATTGTGCCAAACTTTATCAAAAGCTTGGGATATATCAATAAATGCCGCCGAACAATAGCGTCCCTCCTCAAAGCTTCTCTTAATGACGTCAACTAATCTGTGCACCTGCTCTATTGTGGAGTGCTGTTTTCTGAAACCAAATTGATGTTGGGGTATTATTTTGTTTTTGTCTAACTCTGGTTGGATTCTCTGTAGTAAAAGTCTTTCAAATACCTTCGACAACACTGGCAATAGACTTATGGGTCTGTACGATGAGACGTCGTGGGGAGGTTTACCAGGTTTAGGGACAAGGATGATTTGAGCACTCTTCCATTGGGCTGGAAAAGTATTTAATCTAAGCATAGCGTTGTAGATATAAGTGATGGCCTTTAATCCTTGCTCAGTTAATTCTTTCAGAATTCTACCAGTAATAAGGTCGTACCCCGGAGATTTATTGGGATTTAAACTTGTTTGGATTATTTTCTTCACTTCCTTCACTGTAAAAGGTTTGATAGGAATTGTTGACTTAGGGGGTGTTCTTATAAGTTCTTCTAGTTGTTTGTTTTCCTTTTCAGGTATTTCTGAAGGGAAAGGCCTAAAAACACTTTCAAGGTGTTTCGCAAACACACTCGCCTTTTCCTCGTCTGATCTCGCCCAATTTCCATCGGGTTTTCTAATTGGGGGAAAAATGAGATTGCTTTCCCAAGTCTTCTGGTGGCCTTCCACAAAGAATAATCCGTCGCTTCAGTTGGTGTTAGATTTTCAAGGTAAATTTGTAACGATGAGTTTTTTAATTCTTGTAATTTATTTTTGAGTTTTTTGTTGGCACGATTTAGGTTCCTCTTATCGCTCGGATGTC
Source organism: Cantharis rufa (assembly GCA_947369205.1). Classification (NCBI taxonomy): domain Eukaryota; kingdom Metazoa; phylum Arthropoda; class Insecta; order Coleoptera; family Cantharidae; genus Cantharis; species Cantharis rufa. Next base: position 11,946,671 of record OX376309.1, on the reverse strand, counting down.
TTGTATTCTGCCATATTCCACGAAGTTTGCGCTTATTGATTATTTCTTTTTTTATGTGATCTGGACAGGACTCTTTTTTGTCAAACTCTTTTTCGGGAGTTGAATTCCATGCGGCCCCTTGTATTGTCTTCACTAGGTGCTCCACTGCCATGAAGATGTCATATTCGGATTTTAGTGGGAATTTTAAATTGATTTTTTCTGTAATTATTGACTTGAACAGCTCCCAGTCAGTGTATTTATTGTGTAGTGAAGGTGGTTTTTCCCTAGTCAGGATTTTGGAACTGTAAGTGACTATAATCGGCGAGTGATCAGATGATAAATCTAGACAAGAGTCTGCCCGCAGATAGTTTGGCGTGATACCTTTTGTAACGCAAAAGTCTAGGAGATCCGGTATCTTTTCTCTGTCTGTAGGCCAGTATGTTGGCTCACCTGTCGAGAGCCAGCCTAGGCCCTTAAACTCGATCGCCTTCATAAGTTCCCTACCACGAGGATTTGTTGTTCTTGAACCCCAGTGTTGGTGCTTAGCATTAAAGTCTCCGCCCATCAAGATGTAACATGACAAAATGCATTTTGTCATTTACATTTCTATTACAAGCTTCCCGACTGAAACGCCACTGTGTTTTTTTAGTGTTTATGGTTGGTAACTACGGAGTTATCAATGGGAACGCCATTGCGCGTAGATTTCTTGAAGGATTTGCGTGCAATCGTTCGAGTTCATTTTTAATTTCGTTATGTATGTGTTATAATTTAGTTTTGCCGTTTAGCGGGTAAATATAATTCTTCCGACTAGTTAATTTGTGTTAACAAATTATTTTTAGCACCCAGGTTACGGGTTAATTCATTTTAATTATAATTATTCGTTATTGGAAATATAAATATGGTCGTCGCAGATGTCATGTTATCATAAGTGGAAATCTTTTCTGTATTCGACATTTGTTGTTAAAGTTGCGATGACTTAAGTTTTGAATAATCATCTGTTGGAAGATGTGAAGTGGATGAAATAAGTAGTAGCAATTTCCCGAAGAATGATTAGCTTTATTATTTTGGTTTCGATGCCGATGGTTGGATTTTTGTAAAATTTGTAAGAGGCTTTTCCTTATAAATTCGTTTGCGCCTAAGGATCGAGATTATTGTGAAATTGAAAAGTCAGACTTCGTGGACTTTGGTTGTTGCGTGTACGTTCGATCCTGGACACGGAATTATGTTTTGTTGGGATGCGAGACTTCGACTTTCAGCAGATGTTTGATTTATGAAGATGCGACAGTAGAAATTAATTTGAATTTGCAGTCACACTTTCTCGATTGATGAGTTTTGAAATGGCAGGCATGTTGATTTTTTAATAAGTATTTGTGTTATCTATTTTGTAGATCTTATACCTGGATGGTGGACCAACGTAATGATGAAGTAAGGATATTGAATTCGAAGGAGATACACTTTGCATAGTCGTGAAATTGGTAGCATTGCATTCAGGGTAAGTCTCTTAGAGATGCATTTACTTATTTAATAATGATGCTGTATGCCAGGTTCTATTTTGATATCAGTAATAACCGAGATGATGAATTCCGGTGTGCAATTTAATTTCTGCTAGAGCATAACTTCGTTTTGTTGATTTATCCTCCTCAGGGATGATCAATTGTATTTTTGCAACATAACTGAATTTACCCCTCAGGTGGATGTCAGTATTTTACCTTGCATTTTTTATTTTATTTTGTTTACTGTTATTATAATCTTCAATTATATACCAGCTTATCTTGTTCATTATGTGTACGTTTTATGTAAGAGTAGTGAATTAATTAAACATTGTCGCCCACATCTTTCTTTCTATTTGTGTTTCTACGATAAGACGACTCTTCGTTTCTTCAGGTTTTATTAGTATTGACTGGCGTCCACTTAACATCAGGTTTTTCATTTAGCTGATAAAATATCTGAGTACATAGTTGCGAATCCACGAGGTTTTTCGAAACACCCCGCTTCTCGAGAACTGCGTTTTAAGTAACACAGCTAGCTAACACGTGTAATTACATCTACGGTTAAGCAAGTGGCATTGTGTCAATAATTTGAGAGCAATTGTTGGTACACTTATTTGACGCCTCAACTTAGGGGCTTGAGGATATTTTAACTTTCATTGGGACTTTGTTTTTGCGAAGGTATCCGTTGCACCTACCTGGTAACCGACGTAGAAGCTTAGTTCATACTCAGACGAAGTTGCTCTTTTTTTAACATCTCTCAGCTAAATATTTTTCTTCTTTTCTAGACATGTTTAGTAATCACTAGTCTGCATATTTTAGTCATTCTGTCTATAATGCGTGCATTGTGGTGACTAACTTTTTTGATGGTCTTCGATTCAAAACCCTCGGTGTGGTTAATTTTTAATGCTTTAGTATTTTGCGAGACAATTATTAGAGTAGAGTACCAGCTCCCACCAAGTTTGTGGACAAATGGCATTGAAGCATTTGGGCGAACCTTGGATGAGGATAACTTGGCCCTCCCCTCCTAAGTGGCAGATTTGCTGAAGATTTGTCACAAATTAGTTTGTAGTAGTAATTTTTGTAGTGGAGTTTGGCGCCGCCAGTGTTGGATTCTGTTGTATATAGTTAGATTTAAGTTGTAGTGGTGTTGAGGAATATGAGAGTTTGCGAGGTTAACTAGGTCCTGTTCTCTTATGTTGCCGAGGCACTAGAGTCCAATGCGTTTAGCCAAATCCACTATGGCGGTTCTGTATTTGGATGTGTTTCCCATTGCAGACTGTGAAAGTCCTTAAGGTATAATTGTGTGCCTACACCTAAGCCTCTCTGTTAGGAACTGGTTTTTTTCCTTGGCAAAATTTTAGTGATGTTGAACGCTTCCAGCGGTTTTGAAGATTAATATGTTTCACGTTTTTCTCAACTCACGACCTTTTTTTGCATTTTCATTTTAGTGATCAAACTGGAAAATGTAAATTTGAATCGAATTTCCTGATTTATGGTGAATCTACACGATTGCATCCGTTGTTGGTTCGAGCTGATTTAACAGACGAATGGTTATCCAATCTGAGTTATGTTTTGCGAGAATTTATAGAATGTCTAAATGTAAATTGTCTTATGAATTTATTTTTTAATTGGGATTTTTCAATGTTTACACTATCGTGGATTTGATCTTATTGGTATGACGAGTGCCGCGAGATCCGCCGTTTGAATCCGAGAGGCGCGTCAGTTATTTTTTTGGATGCACGATTTTGTTATAGAGAATGAACTTTGCGAAGTAAAAACATGATTCAAAGTCTTGTTTTTTATTCTTTTTACTTGGACTGACTTATGCGTTTTGTTTTCATTAAAGAATTTTTAGGCGTAGTAATCAACGATGGAAAATTTGTGTGTTGTAATTTAAGGAACCGATTTTCTTGAAATCCTACTTGCGGATTCTGGATGTTGGGGACTGTCTTAGTGTGTTGTATAAAGAACCGATTTTCTTTTGAAATCCTACTTGCGGATTCTGGATATTGGAACTTTCGTTTATTTTTCCATTGTTGCTGGCTCGCTAGAGAATGAACTTTTGAGAATGAGTGTGTATTTCAGCTGCCTAGTTTGTCTTGTTAGGACACTGTTATGTTTAGGGGTTGATTTTCTGTTTGGCTTATGTTTTTTCATAACAGACTGGTCTAAGGCTATACTTCATCTTTAGTTTTTGAAACGCGAAGATAGTACTTGTGATGCAGTTTCTGTCTAGCTAGGATTTTCACCTGTAGACACGATAAGACTTTACTTCTGTCTGATTTTCTTTTCCTTTTTCAAAACCGAGGGCGGTTTAGAGTTAAGCAGGGGGGATGTGTAACATGACAAAATGCATTTTGTCATTTACATTTCTATTACAAGCTTCCCGACTGAAACGCCACTGTGTTTTTTTAGTGTTTATGGTTGGTAACTACGGAGTTATCAATGGGAACGCCATTGCGCGTAGATTTCTTGAAGGATTTGCGTGCAATCGTTCGAGTTCATTTTTAATTTCGTTATGTATGTGTTATAATTTAGTTTTGCCGTTTAGCGGGTAAATATAATTCTTCCGACTAGTTAATTTGTGTTAACAAATTATTTTTAGCACCCAGGTTACGGGTTAATTCATTTTAATTATAATTATTCGTTATTGGAAATATAAATATGGTCGTCGCAGATGTCATGTTATCATAAGTGGAAATCTTTTCTGTATTCGACATTTGTTGTTAAAGTTGCGATGACTTAAGTTTTGAATAATCATCTGTTGGAAGATGTGAAGTGGATGAAATAAGTAGTAGCAATTTCCCGAAGAATGATTAGCTTTATTATTTTGGTTTCGATGCCGATGGTTGGATTTTTGTAAAATTTGTAAGAGGCTTTTCCTTATAAATTCGTTTGCGCCTAAGGATCGAGATTATTGTGAAATTGAAAAGTCAGACTTCGTGGACTTTGGTTGTTGCGTGTACGTTCGATCCTGGACACGGAATTATGTTTTGTTGGGATGCGAGACTTCGACTTTCAGCAGATGTTTGATTTATGAAGATGCGACAGTAGAAATTAATTTGAATTTGCAGTCACACTTTCTCGATTGATGAGTTTTGAAATGGCAGGCATGTTGATTTTTTAATAAGTATTTGTGTTATCTATTTTGTAGATCTTATACCTGGATGGTGGACCAACGTAATGATGAAGTAAGGATATTGAATTCGAAGGAGATACACTTTGCATAGTCGTGAAATTGGTAGCATTGCATTCAGGGTAAGTCTCTTAGAGATGCATTTACTTATTTAATAATGATGCTGTATGCCAGGTTCTATTTTGATATCAGTAATAACCGAGATGATGAATTCCGGTGTGCAATTTAATTTCTGCTAGAGCATAACTTCGTTTTGTTGATTTATCCTCCTCAGGGATGATCAATTGTATTTTTGCAACATAACTGAATTTACCCCTCAGGTGGATGTCAGTATTTTACCTTGCATTTTTTATTTTATTTTGTTTACTGTTATTATAATCTTCAATTATATACCAGCTTATCTTGTTCATTATGTGTACGTTTTATGTAAGAGTAGTGAATTAATTAAACATTGTCGCCCACATCTTTCTTTCTATTTGTGTTTCTACGATAAGACGACTCTTCGTTTCTTCAGGTTTTATTAGTATTGACTGGCGTCCACTTAACATCAGGTTTTTCATTTAGCTGATAAAATATCTGAGTACATAGTTGCGAATCCACGAGGTTTTTCGAAACACCCCGCTTCTCGAGAACTGCGTTTTAAGTAACACAGCTAGCTAACACGTGTAATTACATCTACGGTTAAGCAAGTGGCATTGTGTCAATAATTTGAGAGCAATTGTTGGTACAAAGAATCTATGACCAAGGGTGTTGATTAGTTCCAGAAAATCGTCTTTTTTAATTTTATGCTTAGGTGGACAATATATAGACGACAACGTTATTGGACCGTTTAAGTCTTCAATCACAATACTTGATGCTTGGGTATTTTCGCGTTGGAATTTGGGCAATTCGTGGTGCTTTATTTTATTCCTGACTATTATTGCAGAACCTCCATGGGCGGTGCCATCTGGATGATTTGTGTGGTAAGTTGTGTAGTTTGGCATTTTAAAATGGCTACTTTTTGTGAAGTGGGTTTCTGAAATCAAAACGATATCAATTTTTTGTAGTTGAATAATTTTTTGTAACTCTTGCCCATGGTTGGACAAGCCATTGGCATTCCATAATGCTATTTTTATTTGGTATAGCATTATGGCAGTTTCGACAGTAATTGTAATAGGATAGACAGCAACTGGTCCATTCTATCCATTAGTTTGTTCATCATTTCCATTTGGCTTGTGTTGTTGAATGTCACCGGCTGATGGGTTGTTTGTTGGCTACATTCTGCTTGTGTTTGACTTTGGCCACTTGCAGCAGCTGTGTGTGATTTTCTTTGGTGGAACACTCTTGTTTGTTGTAGGGGTGGTTTAGGTAACGGGGCAGTTGGTAATGATGGGTATAATTGTTCCGGATTAGTTAAAGAGGTTGATGGCAATGATGGGTATAATTGTTTCGGAGCAGATAAAGAGTTTGTTGGCAATGATGGGTACAATTGTTTTGGTCTTAGGGAGGGAAATTTTCTATCTCGAATCTCTTTGTAGACTCAACACCCTTTGTAGTTGGCAGGGTGTTCTTCTTCGCATAGTACGCATGTTGGTTTTACGTTTATGTTCTTTTTGCAGTCCTTCGAGAGGTGATCTTGTGCACATTTCACACATCTGGGTTTACGGCTGCAGTAAGTCTTCGTGTGTCCGTACCGTTGGCATTTTTGGCACTGCACCACTTTCCGCTTCTGGTGGGGTGGCTCAACCGTAACAACTGTACTCAGTAATCGGTTGATTCTGTAAATGTTTTTATTGTTTTCGTGAGGAAGCAATTCGACGTGGTGCATTGAAAGGGGTGTTTTTGTAACTTTATGTAACATATTTGAAATTCTGGTCACTTTATGCCCCTGGGCTTCGATTTCTTGAGAAATGTCCTTTTATAACTACTCGGAACGATCTTTTATCTTTGAGTTGGAACGTGTGATTTTCAACATTTCCTGTTTTCAGTGCGTTCAAGATTGCCGTGTAGTTTTCTGATTTTTCGGGTTGAATTTTTGTGTTGTCTCCCACAATTTTCAAGCTAAAGCCACCTTTAGCGACCCGATTGAGTATATCTTGCAGTGGTTTTATATCCTGGACACCCGGTACAAATATTGGGGGTGGTTTCATTGTTTTAGGCTCACTTGTTTCAATTTATTCTTCATCTACATTAATTGGCTGAAAACGGTTTCTTGTACTTACTTGTATGTTTTGGTTTGATGTACCATATTCTGTAATACGTTTTTGTCTTACATTTCTAATTGTTTGAACTGGCGAATTACGTCGGTGCTTCCTTGGGTTCATTTTTTGCCATTGCGAACTTTCCACTTCTGTCGGATCATTTTCATTCGAGTTTTGATCAATCGGGGGACTTTCCGATAACTGGGATTGCGGTTGGTGTAGATTTCCTGATGATTCCTCATCGATGTTTATATTTGATGTAGTATCTTGTAGTGCGATTGAGGTTATGTTTTCTACGCCGCAGCTGTTACAATTCCACTGGCTTATTTTTCCGCTACTGTTTAACTCACTCCATGTCTCGATAGACATACCGATACACTGAATATGATAGTTCAACTTGCATTTCATTTTACATTGTATGCAGTCCTCATATCTTGTCGTACTTTTCTTACAAACGCCACACGTCAACATCGTTGTTATCAAAAAAAAAAACAACTTCAACAAAAAAAACAAATTCAAATTTGGAAAAAATTTCTTGGTAAGTTAGCCTCCCCTTTACACGTTTTCGATGAAATAAAAGTGCCAACCGGTAGGAAATCGACTGAAAAGGTTAGGTCACGTATGTATTTCGTTAGGTTATCTTTAATTTGCTTAAGCGCGTATTACATTATCACACTTTGCTCACATTTTCGTTCAACTTTCTTGTCAAATTTTTGACGAAAAGTTGAACCAAAGTTTGATGAACATTTTTGGGTGGGGATATGTTTGTGGTGAAACTGGCAACTAAACCTAGAAATGTGCCTAGGTTGGCACAAACGTAGCTTTGCAGAAATGCGCATGATTATTCAAAAGTTTGATGGAAAAGTTGAACGAAAGTGTGACCGCGCTACTTTTTGTTTGACCAAAGTTTGACGAAAATGTGATAATGTAATACAGCTTAATTTTTTTTGTCAAACATTTGACAAGAAAGTTGAACGAAAATGTGATAATGTAATACGCGCTTTATAATTAATTAATTAAAACTCGATGTCCCTATTGCGCATGCGCGTAACAAAAATATTGTGTGGCGTACAGATGAAAATTTATGAAGGGCTATTTTAAGGTTAAAAATAACTTGTAAAAATAAAAATGCAAACCAATGGGTGTAGGCATAAATGATGACTGTCTACATACTCTCCTTTTTGCCGATGATCAAGTAGTTATTGCAGAAGATGAGGAAGATATCTCTTACATGGTGAGGAAACTAACAGCTATCTATAACAACTGGGGTCTTAAAATAAATATCAATAAAACTAAATATTTAGTTGTAGGAGGTAATGCAAACAATTTGGATGTTGAGGGTGAAACGATTGAAAAGTGTCAAGAATATAAATACCTGGGATCTGTAATATCACAAGAAGCCAACAGTAGAAAATATATCGAAAATAGAATGGTAAGAGATCGGCAAGCTGTAAGACAACTAAACGCAATTTGGTGGTTAGAGCAAATTCAGAAAAATACAAAAAGGAGAATTTACAAGTCGATAATAAAACCCATTTTGACTTATGGGTCAGAAACGTGGGAAATAACTAAAAAATATAAAGAAAAACTAAAAGTTATTGAAATGGATGCATTGAGAAGAAGCTGTAGAGTGTCAAAATTAGAGCACATACGAAATGAAGAAATTAGATGTAGAATTAATGTCCATGAAACAATAATTGATGATATAGAAAAGAACAGGTTAAGATGGTACGGACATTTGAGGCGTATGAAAGTTCGCCGGTGGCCTCTAAAGATTTGGCAGTGGATTCCATCACAGAGGAGAAAGAGAGGGCAACTTGCAAGGGAATAGAATGAAGAGGTGCAAGAAGTCATGAGAAGAAGAAACTTGAGTGAGAACGAGTGGTTGAATAAAAAAGAATGGCGCTTAGGATGCGAGAAACGGCCTGGGCTGTAAAAATATCGCAAATTATATATAAAATAACTTGTCGTAATTGTTTTCCCCCATCGGTGAGAAACCATTTCTAACCTTTAAACTACTTCCGTGAAGTTGCAACTGCAAGCAGAAGAAATTCTAATTTCTAAAGCAAATTTTAACTTTGTTGACAGCATTTCAAAAATACTTGTAACAAAATTTTCTTAGAATTTTGTTCAAGTACAATTTGTACTTTTGTAGTTGCGGATAGAACTACATTTCATACATTTTTCAAAATTTTTTAGATAATTAAATAAAAGAATAACAAAATTATACTTTGCATTATATCAAATAACTTGCTTGTTTTAAATATATTTAATAATCCGTTATTAGGTCAACATTATGCAATTTTAAATTGAGGGTACCCGGTAGCCCTATTCGGGAACATTAAGATTAATTGATAAAATCTGCGATATTACAGGATAAGACACAATTATTGGGTAATGACTAATGAACTTTGATTATGTTTTGTTTTGCTTTGATGTTTTAGTGATCTTATTCAAGTGCTGTCATTAAGCAAGAGAAGAGGAAAGCGAAATTCGATTCGTGTGAAGTGGATTATTGAAGTTTTGAAATGTATAAATAAAGAGTAAATTTTATTTTAATATCATTGTGGATAATTTGATAGATGGGAGGCCAACTTCACGGAGGTCTAGATACAAAACAGACACTACAAACCTATAAACCGTTTATCGGTTGTATTTTATTGCCTTAAAGCTGTATTAAGGTTAGTTTATGTAAATTGCAGTATTAAATTTCTGTAGAGGAATTATGCACTTCAATTATTGCAAGTTTAGAAACTTTTCGTTAGTCAGGTATACCCATATATTTCGCAGGTATATCTGCTTACCACCAAAATGTTTAAAATTGCAAAACTTATTTTATGAAATAAATACAATATATATATTAATTTACAATTATTTAGTATAAGTTGTATCTCCTAATATAATATTAAATATTGCATTTTATTTAAAAATAAATTTTTAATTCTAATTTATATCTTCAGGTAAAATAAAATAATATCATCTTTTCTTCTTCTTCAGCCTTTTAGTCTACTCCTGGACCATCGGCTTCTTGCTCTTTCGAGAAAGGTTCGGGCATTGAGACCCCACTGCTGCCTAAACCGGATTGGAAAATGCCTGTAACCCTGTTTTTCTTAATAGTTGACGGCGGCAATCGTTAACCCAGGGGGACTGTCGGCTTTACGTGCTCTCCGAAGCACGGAGACGATCATATGAAAGTGTTTGACTCTTCCCGGATTCGAGCCGAGTACCTTAGAATCAGCAGTTGTTCGGCTAACGCACTAGGCTAATGACCGTCTCAAATAATATCATACTTATCTAGAAATCAGTTTATTTCTTATTTATTAATTATTATTTATTTTTGTGTAAATAAAACTTCAGCTTATGAAATAAAACCATCTATTTGTTTACAATTATGCTAAAATTTCTCACTTGAAAGCGAAATCAAACACGTCAAACGCGTGGAACATTGACTTCTGCATAAACCAATATTTTTCGGCTGCGTTTTGTGCAGTGCGTTTTTATGCGTGGAGTACGTGCGTCGGCGTTTGACATAAACTAACCTTTATACTACACAATTTTGTACACAATTTTGCGCAGAAACGTGCGCTTTGCCATTTCCAGTGTAAAAATTGTGTAGGAGATTAAGTAGCCATACAGCTTTTAAAATTTGGGAAATAAATTCAAATAAAATGCCATATTTGTAAGGTAATTTCAATTCACCCTGTATAAATTTCACTTCTATATTGAATTGTTATAAAGTGTATTACGGTTTGATACTGTGTATTCAATTATATTAAAATTAAAAATTCGACATTAAATTCTATATTGTTCATTCTATCTGCTAATATTTTTACATTGTAATTGCCAATATTTTCAAAAATATCATTAAAATTTTTGTAAATAATTCAACTTATTTTATACATTTCATTATTCCATTATTGTAACTTGCTCCCGTCAAAATCTTTTTTCAGGGTCTGCTTTTTACATATTATTCAAAAAACTTCATTTTCAAAACCTTTAATCAATAACATTTATTGTTCTTAACTTCAAGCAATTTACTCTGAATAAACATGGTAACCAATTGTAATTTTAGAAGTTATTGACATCCTCTTTATTTGATTTCACTTTGATTCCACCTGTCAAATTTGTAATAGCTTTAAATTTTTATATTAATTTGAGTCTGTTCAATTATCAGTATTTAACTTTTCATATTAAGTTTAGTTTGTTGAATCATCGATGTTTAAATAGAGACTAGCACGTCAACCATTCTTACTGCTTCTTAATTTTTATAAATTTAACTTTTTTTAAAACTTTATTTATAATATTAAGGGATTAATGATTAAACCGAAGATAATCAATATTCAAATTTCAATTTTTCTTGCAACAAGAGATACCACTTTAGCGTAATTTTATTGGATTTTGATAATTATAGCCGAATTTTACATAAAAGCATGAATTCCTGTCTTTCTATACAGTACTCTGATTTTCGAGATTTATATAGAAACTGAGTGTTCTGCCTTTCGAGACCCGCGCCTTTTAGACATCTAACAAGAAACAGGAATATTTTTACCAAGAAGACTGGTTTCTTTCTTTTTTGTAAACTACACTAGATGAGCAATTTTTTAAAATAACTTGCCAAGTTAGTTTGGTATAGTTTTTTTACGGTATGAAGGGTCGAAGTTGGCAAATAAAAAGAAATTTACTCATGAGTTTGGCAAAAACATTTTTTCTTTCTCAAGGTGTGGCATTATTAGTTTAATTTTAGTATCTGATCAATAGCAAGGTTATTCGGGGTTGTGTAGCCAAAATTAGAAACTTAGAATAAGTAATTTCATATCTCTGGACTCGACAAACTGATTTAAGATGTCGATTTTCCCGAAATTTATAAAAGTGCTAATATCTCGAAAATAAACGACTTTTTACTAAAGTCATATATAGATATTCTAATCGTTCATGAGCTGGCCAATTAACCCTCCAAGGGATAACGTTGAGTTTTGGGACATCCTGTATTAAACCACTATTTATATAAATCTTACTTCGAGATGGCAAAATTAGTTTACCAACTATTGGAATCGGCTTGATTTACTTAAAGTACTACTTACTATACTGAAAGTAAGAAGAAAGTTGCAAAGTGATCTTGAAATATAATAATTGTACAAAATATAAAAATATGATCAAAAAGTAATCGAAATGAAGTTAGCTATAGAATTCTAGTGTTAATTTAGTTTGAACGCAGTATCAATTTAAATTTATTCGCTATGGAAAACTGATTATATACTAATGGAAATTCTCCAATGATTGCCTGGTCTGTATTAGTTTCAGTGATTCTGTTTACACACTTGAGTTTACAATGGACGCAAGAGAGTTAGCACATATCGTGGGTATTATGATATTATCACGTATTTTCGTGATGGAATCAAATGTTCATAATTAAAGCCAAATATTTAAAATATAGCAGACTTAAGGACAACTTGACGAAGTAACTTGAAACTTCCACAACATAATAATTAAATACCCACATTGGGAAGTAGGAACATAATAAGCTATTTTATATTTTAGAAATTTAAAAAATACAAACTTTACCTCAAAATTTATTTTGGAAAAAAATAGCAAAATTTTTAGAAACTAAGCATTTGAATATAAAATAAGTTACCTATTGTATTTTTGAATACAACCATGTTTAACTAGGGGGAGGGGGATTAAGGACTCTCAGGATCCGGAGTCCGCAATAAATTTATAGAACATGCTTTCTTTAAAAACTTTTTAAATTAATATTGTTCAACAACGGCAACAAACAACAAGTAATAATCTAATATGTAATATAAATAATACAATCTGATCTTTACAAGTCCACAATTCTAATTACTATATCAATTTTATCGAAAAAAAATTTGGAATTCGAAATTCAAGTTGTGATCCTTGGCCGATATAAATCAGACCGCTAATCCACAACACAAGGTTAATTTTCAAAATTAATTTTCTAGAATTGGACTGAATATTGTGCCCTAAAGTTTTAAACTATTGAGTTGCTAGTAAAGGCCTACATGTGTACCTAAAATAGATCAAATCTGTGACATCAAGTGCGTATTTCCACTTAATACGTGGTTACAAATTATTCTGTAAATTTTTTAAAGAAAATTTCAAAATTCAAACTTTCATAAATGAAAAACAAAATTAGCATGAAGTGCTAAGATGATTAAAATATCTTAGAAGCTTTTCAAAAGTCACTTTAATTTAGAAGTTGAGGCTACATTATACAAATAGAAACTAGATTTGCAATGAAATCGTGTAATTTAACAAGTTTGAGTTAGATATTCATTTTAATCTATGGTTTAATCTCTCAAATCAACAGACGATATATGTGGAAATTTTGACTTTGATTTCAAGTTATTTATGTTAAATCAAAAGGAACTGAATAAAATTAGATTATTTTAAAGATGAGAGGTTGGATTTCCATTAAGAAATTGCTTCAATAGTGAATAAAACTCGTTAGATTTTATAGTTAAATTATAAAATTATTATATTAAGTTACATAATACATTAGTGAACTTTATGAAAAAAATTATATTTAATTAGCATCAGTTATTTTTCTACAAACGTCAGAAATCATTTGGTGATTCAATAAAATTTATTGTATTAGCACTAATATTTTATTTTTTAAGTTTATACCGTTTGTGTATCTTTCTCATTCTTTTCTCCTATGTTTTGTAGTAATAGGTACTTCAATTATAGAGAAGATATTATGGTATAAATTATCTTTTTGACATAGTTTATAGGACTTTGCTCAGTGTTTAATTGCTAATTGTTTTTTGATTTTAAACAAATTAAATACTCTTTACTATTCTTCTTATCTACAATAAACATCTGAATGCGCAATAAAACTTCGTGTTATAAATCCAACAAAAACTATCTGACTCTCGATGTTGTGTTCTAAATTTGCAAAGCTAGCTGCAACTTTTCATTACGATAGGTATATGTAGATGCTGAGTAATTGTAGTAATACAAATGCAAATTTGTGTTGCTCTATGTTTTTTATTACTAACTGTTACAAACATACCATCTGCAAGAAACTGGTAAGATGTGGTGAAACTTGACTACCTTTCGTTACAAAGTAATCAAGTTAGTAAAACTAGAATTGTTTTATATATAAATTTTTGTGGGATACTCTCTGGGCAATTAAATTTAGTTTAATTGACTTTTACGAATATTGCAAGGTGCTCTTTTCCTGCCTCAATAATAAATTATAAAAAGGAAATTTATCTTTTGCTTAGTTCAGTCGGTGAATTAAAAATGCATGAAACTTCTACTAAGATAAAATAAAGATCAAATTTTGTGTTTGCGAATAAATTATTTATTAAATCAATTATAAATATTTATCTCAAATTAAAATAAATGTGTAGTAAAATTATTATAAAGCTCAGTGATACAAAGCTATCATTCACAAATCAAATGTTGAATTTTCTCTATTAGTTGCTTTAAGACGAGGTTGCAAATTAAATGATATTTAAATTTAAATAATAATTAATTATTTCAGACTCCTGAACTTTTATTTACAACGTAATTATAATTATATATAAGTCATTGCACACTTTTTTGCCGATAAAGGATGAAATTAGATATGCTTTTATCAAAACTGTATCAATATCTGAAAAATTTTCAAAAATAAAAGTATTTTCATTGTAAAGAATTTACGTTTAATTTAAATGTAATAAAACGAAAAATATGCACATCGCAAAAACAATATATTTTGTAGAAAAAATTCTCAGCTTTAAGAAAAAAAATTAAATTTGAGTTAACATGCGCAGCACACCGAAAAAAATCAAATTCTCCACTTTAATTGGATATTTAAGAATCTATTGATGAGTTTGGGATAAAATGCATATTTTTATTCGAAAGCTGAGAATTTTTCACACAAGATACAGTTTTACATTAATTTAAATAAAAAAATTTTCCTCACCAAAATAATTAATAAAAATGTTGAAAAAAGTTTTTTTCTAAAATTTCAAAAAATGATAACTCCGAAACCACTGCATACTAAGGGCTAAAACTTTCAGAAAATTTTTTTCTTGTTATGGAGAACATGTCTACAAATTTTGAACATAATCCGCCAGGGGCGCCCCGTAAAAATAATTTTATTTGGTGGAATTACTTTGTAAATATATTCTTGGATAGTTTATCTATTGATTTAGGCAATAAAAAAAAATCGATTTTTTTAACCTTCTAATTCAGGACACCGCCTTAACCATCTTGCTTCTATATACTTTCCTCCAAATAGTGAGCGAAATTCAATTAACCTCATATCTTAATTTGAATAAAAAAGAAAATATATTTATGGTATACGATACAAAATAAAACCAGGGGAATAACGATCAGAGTCACAAACTGAATATTTTGCGTAAATTGAACTTCAAGGTTTACAGACTCCTAAGATCGTTAACAACTGATTTTAAAAAAAATATCGTCACTTCTGCCGCAATACCTCCAATCATCAGCACACCAATTTTTATCCGGAGATACAACACATACTATTCATTTATATGAATATTTAAAAAAGTGATCAAATCTATGTCAATTATCAGTAATTGCTAATAATAATTATTTTTTGAATTGATTGAAAATGTACGTGCTCAATAGAAAATCATAAAACAATAATTATTGTGTTATTGTTGCCAAACTTGCGAAATTAATATACTAAGCCACCTAATATATTTTCACAAAAAATAGATAAAATAAGATTTCAGCTAATATTTTCTGTAATTTTCTAGCTTTTACATTTGGCTCAATTGCTTCCTCACCAATCAATGCTTGCATTTTAAAAACTCTATCAGCACACAAAATTTTATCACAATCGGTTCAACATTTCCGGAGATACGAAGACATTTTCATTTTTTAAATTTATTTTATTGTGGTAGCCCTGGTAAAGATTTTTTTTCCAAAACCTTATTTTCACCACTAGAGCCCACCAAACATACGTCCAAAAAGTTTGACTGCCATCGACGCAGAAATTCCGAAGAAAATCGAGGGACAAGGACTTTTCTCAAGTTTTCGCAAAAAAAAGTAATCTTTTTTTTCAATGTTGAATTCTTGATTTTTATCAAACGGTTCTATATGCTGTGAAGTTCTGTGGGGCCAATGTTCCTACATACAAAATTTGGTTGAGATCCCTACAATACTTCATGAGTTATTTACTCTTGAAGTTTAAACTTTGGCAGCTTGTAATTTTTTACAGATGACAGATAGAAATTTAATTTCACCTATTCTGGATAAAGCTTTTCAAGGTGTTTAAAATAACCTATCCTAAGACAAAATTGTTTTAAAAATTTTGTGATATTTTTTTGTAGTGGTACTCCTGATTGACAGATCGCGACGAAAACGTTATTTTCACCTTTTTACCATAAACCCTACTACGATATCAAATTTGGTCGTGATTGGTTGGACGGTTCCGGAAAAAATCGAGAAACAAAATTTGACGACAGACCGACCGACAGACCGACAAACCGACACAGAAAAAGTTCCTTTATTTTTTTGCAGATCTTTACGTTTCTGAACACAATGATCTCGAATATGTAAAAAAAAAAATTTGAAATTTTTTTTCGATTACCTTACCTCCAAAAAAAATTTTTTTTTTTTGATTAGAGGTAATATGGTTTTTTTCACTGGACTTAAATCATTTTTATCTTATATATTTTTACTAGAAGATACTTTTCATTACCATCTATCGAATGGCATTAATAGTTGATTTTCAGCAAAATTGGACCCTGATCGTTATTCCCGTGTACTCTTCATATGCTTTTCGTTCATAATTACTGATTATTTCCATTTTTAATCATATAATTCAAAATGGGTAAAGCAGTGTCCTTAACAGAAGAAGAAGTCACTAAAATTAAAGTGTACAAAGGTCTGGGATTTTATAATAGGGAAATTGGAAGAAAGATTAATAGATCACCAAGAGCAATTAATAATTTTGTAAAACTGTGAGATAAATATGGCAAAAATCGTTTCAAACGAAGAAATTCCAAGATAAATAAGAGAGAGCGTTCAGCAATTATTAGGTTGGCTGCTGCAGATCAGCCAGATCAGCCAGATTAACCATAAAAAATTAAAAGCATTAAAGAAAAATAAAACTGAACCTCAACATCACTAGTCGACGAATTCAATAAATTTTAAAGTCAACAAATCGTTTTAAATGGAAATTTTTTTTTAAAGAAACCCCATTTAATGAAGCAACATAAAAATCATATTTCATGGGATAAAAAATGGAAAAATGTAATATTTTCCGACGAGAAGAAGTTTAACCTTGATGGACCTGATGGTTTCAAGTACTACTATTGACACGACCTCAAAGGGAAAAATAAAATAAAAATGATAGAAACTTTGGCGGCAGAACAATGATGGTTTGGGCTGCATTTTGTTATTTTTCAAAAACGATAATTTGTTGTATATCTACAAAAATGAAGAGTGATAATTATTTTTCATCCAACACGGGTCCTTTCCAAAATAAAAATATAAAGTGATAAGTAACAAAAATACCACTTATAAAATAAACAGTAACTTATTAAGTGCATTTAAACAGAAAAGCATGTGACATCATTATATATAGATAAAGCAAGAGAGGCGTCAGCAGACAATGGTAATCTAATCAGCTAAATACGTCTCCAGTCAAGAAGCAATGCTGAAGCTGGGCGTATGCAATAAAAGTAACATCGAAACGAAAGGGAAATTAACATAAGCAAATATATAGCAACACGGCGAAAATTCACATTTACGTTGTTATGACTAGTGATATCGCTATCGTGGTTATTTAATACCACACCGCCAATTCCTCATATACGCTATCTAGAATTTACAGTATATGATATAGTTTCGGTAGTGTTGGATGAAAAATTCATAACGAAATTCGCTTGGAAAGAAATCCATTTCAGAGTTGGCAATATATCAGAACTCGCTGTCGCTCGTTCTGATAACTAACTCTGAAATGGATTCCTTTCTCCCTCTTATACGTAAATAGTTATTACGTCCAAGACTACCGAAAGAATTCCACTCTATGCATTTTCATGGCCTGGAATGTGATACGTTACCGGACAGTTTAAAATAAACATGCTTATAAGGGTATATATGGTAGTGTATATTATAAAGGAAACGTGAAATTGCATATAAAGGGAAAGCACTGCGCACCGCTTTCTCACTATATACAATAAAGTAATTTATACGAATCGTGACCTACTATCTTGCTACGGCGTATGTTGAAAAGATAATATAAGATGCTGGGACTTATATTATATTCCAACCCGTTCTAAAAAAGTTAATGTTTATTTTAAAAGTGGAATTTTTATTACTTATCAGTTTATGTTTTTATTTTGGAAATGACCTGTTTTGGACGTAAAGCTAGATACAGTGACTCGCTATTTACAGGCGAGCTAGAGAAAGTGAATCATTTCGTGTTCGAACACGAAATGTCACCTTCCCTAGCTCGCCTGTAAATAGCTATTAACTTATTAGAAGAAGTGCTAATAGACTTTTGAGTACAATTATCAACAGACAATTGGATATTCGAAGAGGATAATGCAGATATTCACAACGCACGTCGAGTAACTGAAAGGTTTCAACAAAAAAATATCGAAGTTTTGGAATGGCCATCAAGATCTCCCGACTTAAATCCAATAGAGAACTTATGGGGATCTTAGCTCGTAAGGTGTATGAAGAAGGAAAGCAATACGGTACGGTGCAAGAGTTAAAAAATTCAATTATCCGAAGTTGGGAAAAAATTGCACCAGAAATTTTGCAGAAATTGTTCACGAGTATGAAAAAAGAGTTTGTGAAGTATTAAAGAGTAAAGGAAACAATATCTCTTATTAATTTAAATTTACAACTGATAATAATTGATAATAAATGGGAGAGTGAGGTTAATCCAATTTCGTGCTGGTTTTAGTGATTTTTTTATAACATTAATTTTTTATGTTTAATTAACAGCACTTCTGTTATTTTTCTGACTTTTGATTATGTTCTGTATGTCTTCTAGTGTTGGTTTTTTCAAGTTTGGTTCTACTATATTACTTACTATCGAAGATTTCCGGTTCTTCACTTCTCCCTACAGATTTATTGAGAAGTTCCTCAAAGTACTCTGCCCATCTTTCTATTGCTTTGTCTTGGTCTCCCACTAGGTTCCCTTGTTTGTCCTGGCATAGTATTGTATTTAACTGGTGACCTCTTTTTACATTTTTGATGCCTTGGTAGAAGGTTCTAATTTGTCTGTTTCTATAGTTGTCTTCTATCGTCTGTAAATACTCCACCATGTGTTTTCTTTTCTTCTCTCTAAGAAACGATTTGCATGTTCTTCTTTTCTACTCAAATTTATGTCTGCTTTCTCTTGTTTTTGTTTCTAGTATTATCTTTCTAAATTTTTCCCGTTTACTTATTTCTATACTGACATTATTCCAAGTCGTACCATTCTTTATTTTTGGGTCTTCTTGCAATGACTTGTTTGCAAGTTGCTTTTCTCATAACTTTTGTCAAAATATTCGTCTTTTCCTCTATGATTTCTGTTTTTTTTCTCAGTTTTTAATAGCACATTGATTGCATTTGTAAATTCTTCTTGTGTTGATTTTTCTTGAAATTTAATTCGTATCGGTTCATTTGGTAATTTATTTCCGATTGCCCTTTTTATTGGTATAATTTGCTTTAGTTTTGTTCCCACCATGAAATGATCGGTGTCAATATCGGGACCTCTATAGGTTCGTTACATCTTTTATCATTTGTAATACTATATTACACTACTACCATAGTTTAAATATACAAGTAGTTGGACAACCCCTGGCTATTCTCAAGTTAGTAAATTTTTGCATCAGCGAGTGCATCTACCTAGCGGTCATAAACTAAGATGTTAAATTTAAAGCATTAACAATAAATGTAAAAAATAACTTTAGTTTTGGGTATGAAACTTAGCTTTACCAAATACCATAGATTAGATAATGCGTACAGCTTAAGCCTTTTACAATAGAATCTATCTATCTATAGTATTTGGCTTTACTAGAAAATTGTTCTGATAAATACCACTTACAATATTAATAATTATTATGATCTCTACCTTTTAATATGAACTATTAATTTTAATAAGAGACGTTTTTCACCTATTTAAAATTGTATATTTTGTAAATTTTTTAATTTATGAGTTGCGATTAATTGACAAATTTTAATCGAAGCGAATTTGCACCTTTTATATTAAATTAACTAAAATAAAATGATTTAAAATAAATTCACTATGAGTTTGACAAACATTGTCTGTATCAAACCATACCATTAAATTAATTTTAAAATTGAAAACAATTTTTGCTATCCCCATGAATCTTAAAAAAAAACAGGTAAAATGCTCTAATAACACAAATTTTAAAAATAAACCCATTTTGCTTCTGCATTTGAAATAAATAAATAATTCCATAATTTTATTATCTTAGTATTCTCTTTACTAATCTGTAATCTCTTTAAAATACAATTTGCCCTCTCACAGGTACATTGTAATTTACAATATTTGTAAAACCAATTACACTTTTTCTTAGGCATTTTTAAAATGTGCTGCTGTGTTTATTTATTTTGCAATATTCCGATTCTCATAAAATTTAAAGCCCTTCTACAAAGCGATTAAAGTCGTGGTCAAGATCAAAATAATAACTGTAATAACTGTTAGTGTCAAGGTAATTAATCCGGTTAACACAATTTTCTTGTGTCTTGCGTGAAAAAAATTTTGATATACATCAAGATATTTCAATTAATATAGAGGAGATTATCGACTTCTTAGCAAAATCAGAAAACAGGAAGATTGATAAAGCATTTTTTCCATTTAGTTTCTTTTATTTAGTAAATAAAAATTTGAAATTAGATAATAATAGGATAATAAAGGTATACTTAATAATTATTCCCATAGGTAATATCGCTTTTATTCTTTACGCTGAATAAAATTTTCCTACATTTTGTCTTAAGATATTTGACTACTCCCCCCCCCCCATGGATTTTGGCTGGATCCGCCATTATTTTTATTATACTATAATTTACATTATAGCGCCACTATTGCAATTATGTAAAATATTGTAGGTGAAACTAAAAGCGATGAAGTTTAAGAACACAGTCGCGGATGAATCCATAATTGTGGCTAAATAAAAGCTTCTCTAAAGTGTAAAATGTGTTTATATTTAATTTAAATTAAAAAAACTGATAATATCCATGAAAATCCTAACTTTCTGAATCCGCGCCTGTAAGAATAGATAGAGATAGACAAAGCCAATTGATGACGTGTTGTATAATGTTTTGATTAGATATTTTTTGTATAAACAATATTGTTATATTTAAATAATTAAATTCGATCAATTAAAAATCACTGTTCGAGCTTTCGGGAATGTAACGTTCCCTTTTTCAAGAAAGTTTATTGATGTGATTAAGAGGAACATTAATTCCGGGAAGCTCGAACAGTGATTTTTAATTGATTTCTTTTATTAGCTACAATGATTTTAATTATTTAAATATAATATATTTCAAGAGCTAATAATAATAATTAATATCAATAATAATTAATATTATTAATTAATAAAAATAGGTTGGTGTCGGTGAAAATTTTAAAAATTCAATTCCTGCAACTGATCTCCAATTTTAATAAACTTTTTCATGTCCTCCAAGTACATATATTATGAAATATTTTATCAATTAACAGCGACGTCAATTCATTTTCTGTAAAAATAATTATAATAGATATTATTTTAAAACATCATGTTACATTTTTTTTGGAAACAGAAAAACTAAATAATTTTTTCAATTATGCATTGTTATGGTCTGTTATGGTTTAACACTTCAATGTTTTTAATGCATTAAATAACATCGTTGCACTAAGCAATTGCACTCAAAACAAGTTTTTCGTGCATTGCTATGCAACGATGCCTTCCTATTTACAATACAACTTATCGATCTAAAAATGAGGTCTTGTTATATTACTATTGATAAGAGTACTGGTAGCTTGCACCAGTTGAACACATGTTGAAATGGGACTCCATAATATCAAAGAAATTTGCAAACAATCATTCATAAGGTATTCCAAATACAGTAGAATCCGCTTAATGTGATCACGGATAATGTTATCAGTCGGTTACTGTGATCATTTTGACTGGGAACCGGCCGCTTTAATTAGTTTATATACAAAAACCACCGGATAATCTAATTTATCATCTATATCATCTGAACTAATGGCCTCGTATTAGCTTTCTTAAATATTTTCAGTAGAACTATAATTTTTTTGATTTGAGCGAACCCCGCCTTCGAGACTAGAACTAACGGCCGTCCAGTTAATCGAGCTCCCTTTTGAGCTAAATTAGCCCGTAACAGATTTAAAAAAAATTTAAGATACATACATATAATATATACTATGTACTATTTAACTTAACTTTAATGTTAAATACAATTTTAAAGTAATTGGACATTAACGTGTTCTGTATTGTGTTATTATTTAGATCACACAGTTTAACGGCGCGAAATGTAAGTCAAAATCACGATGTTTAAATATTGCAAGCTATGCTAACGTTTCCATCTAGAAAATACAAAATTGTCTAATATTGATCTGAAAAGATTGGACAACTTGTAAGCGATAAATTATTTGCATAAAAAAATGCATATTAAGTTTTGTGATCAACTTTCCTTTTATTTTCTACGACAGTGAACCTATTAAACGGAACATTTTAAGCAATCAATTTAGTTTTATTTATTTAGTTTAATTGTTGATTACTATATATAAATAATTAATTAAAATACATGTCACCGAATTGAAACTGAACAACGCTTCTGTTCAAGTAATAATAACTTTTTATCGATTATACGTTATTCTATGAAACCTGTTCACTGAATTTTTATTTTTCTAAAGGAATACGGCTGAAGCTAACGCAACTTTAATTTAAAAAAAAATTATTTGTACAAATGCGGTTTTTAATTAAATTACTAGAATTTAAATAATTTTAATTTTAAGTAAAGGTTATTTTACAATCAGCGAGAAAAATCAAACTCAAGATTAGATTTTGTTTATTATTAAATTTTTTTTATTAAAATTACGCTAATAAAAGAAATTATTTAAATATTATTATTTATACTTTAACTTACTTTTAATGGAATAATTACTTTATCATAATAAAGTAGCAAGTACTAGCAATAACTTCAAATATTCTTCAAATTCATAAAAAATTCTATTCAAAGACTGTATGCGTAAAAAGGAGTTAAATTACCTAAAGTGGCAATATGTAAACTTTGTAGGATAGGAAGAATTGGACATCATTGTGAATTAAATCACCAAATAATTTTTACAAATCAGACAGACATCTGGTCGGCGATCTGAGCACAATTTATTATTCATATTTTTAATAAATCGATATTTTGTTGCATTTTGACGATTTCATTATTAACGGATATATAGACATAACATAATAGAGAAAGCTCAATTGACAATTATTTTTACTGATACTGAGAATCAGATAGAAAATTTAGCAGGTAATATCTAGTCACTTAATAAATAAAAAGAGAACACACTTAAAATCAAATGAATTACCTGTAATTAGGGTATGATCAAAGACTCAATTGGAAGTTTTGGGTTCGACAATAGCTTACATTTAACCGCATTGGCGGGATTCGTAATGAAAGCGTTCAACCCCTCTAAGAAGAAATACGGCCGCAATCAAGTGGACCTTTAATGCGTCGAGGAATTGTGAGGGACATAGACTGTTTCAATTCTCTTCCGGTCAACCAATCAGTACCGGTCTAAGAGAAACCTTGTAAACTGATCCATTAGATGTTTTATGATTTCAAGTGTTTCTACTTTCTCAAATTGCATCTATAGCTAACCATAAATTTATAACCTCAATTTAGTTTTTAATGAATTATTTTGCTTTGGGAAGAGGACCTTGCGGTTTTAAAATTAGCAGCACATAAAATAAATTTGTAATTACTTAGATAAGATTCTCGCAATAAAGGTGAAACCAATCGCCTCGTCAACGTAAGTGGTTAGTGCTCCGTATTTTACAACGATAGCGTTAGGTTTAACATTTCGCTAAATCCTAAACCAGCGTAAATAATTTTTCAGTAGGATAATATTATTTTGATGAGTTTAACGTGTTAGAAATTAAATCTACGATTCTTGTAAATCTGTACTTAAGTTCGTTTAATATGAAATGTAGGTATTACATTTTGAATAAATTATTTCCATTTAAAAATAAGATAAGAAAGTGAAGGTTTAATGTGTAAACATTGAAGTTCCGTTTTCATTTGTTAGACGCCTTGATGTTTAATTTGTATTTTGAAAAGCTTTTAAAAGAACGTCAATAGAAAATGGGAAAAAAGAATCGAAGTCGTTACAATGTTTATTTTGCTTCAATTGCCTTCAGTACGCCACTGTTTCAAATTCGAACTCTATTCACGTGATTCCGGTTGTTCAGTGAGTGCAAAGCGGGACAGCGGGCCCTTGTGGTTTAAAGATAAACTTTGACCCACGACCTGAGGCCATGCATTATTATTCACTGCAGCAAACTCAATGCTTGGTAGCTGCAAACTTTTTTAACTACTAGAATTCATTAAGAATTTTCTGCTGATACAAGTGAGATATTTGAAGGTTTCATTTCACTT
The DNA here is from genome assembly GCA_947369205.1 of Cantharis rufa. NCBI lineage: Eukaryota > Metazoa > Arthropoda > Insecta > Coleoptera > Cantharidae > Cantharis > Cantharis rufa. The sequence continues at coordinate 11,922,267 of OX376309.1, read as the reverse complement.
GAATTGTTACTTTTCTCACATACTAAGTAGTCGTCTTAATATTGGAAAGTTAATGTAGTTAACATTACCAATTTATCAATGAACCTATGTACCTTTACCTTTAAGTTTAATTTATAATTTTTACTTACTAACGTAAGATTTATTATATGTACTCAACAAATGCGTTCACTGCTTCTCCAGTAAAGAATTTAATTGAAAAGTTAATTGATCATTTGTTTATAAATTATAAATACATCTAACATCAATATTATATGTATGTTTTCCCAATGAAATTAAAACTTGGCACCTAAAAAGTACAAGTATGGTCAGTTAAGTATTAACAGGTTTTGGGTCCAAAATAGTAAAAACAATAATTTATTGTTTTTCAGTACACGAACTATTTGTAACAATAAGTTTCTAAAACGAATTTTAAACGTTTTAATAACCAACGAGGTATACTAAGACAAGATTGATTGAAAACTTGCTGAGGTATTCAATTGCCAGTGCTAGAGAGTATTTCATACTCATAAATTTTTGCTTTGCAAGAGCCGGAAAGCTGTTTAGAGCGGCAATTCGGGGGAGGCAGTAAACTTGATTGAAAGAAAAAAATAAAAATCATTCAAAACCTAAAACCACCTTATCTCCTTGCGTAAATAGTGTGGAAACTCATAAATATCTATTCTATCCATCATAGAGTGATATATTTAAAATTTGTGTATTAGGTAATTGGAAGAAATCCAGGCTTAATTACGATATATCTTGTATTAATCTGAAATTTTCTTTTAATTTCTTAAAGCCATAATGGCATCCAAGACCCAATAATAAAAAAATGCAACAGTGCAACAATTTATGGAACTAATTTTTACAGCTATTTCCAGTTCATTTAATTTTATTATTTGAAATTTATTTTTATTAACGTATTTTGTTGCAATTTTTTCTTGAAAAGTTTCAACTTGTAATAGTAATATTTTTCAAATTCATGACATGTAAATTGCCGGGTATGATCAAAATGCTGTTTAAATCTTATATGTAAATTGCAGTGAATATTTCACTTAAAAATTACCAAATACAAAGGCTTGTTAATTCAGTACCGACTAAAATTATACAAAATTTTATTTGTAACAATAACAAAGTTATCTATAAACATACTATGGTATACACTAAAATTATTATGCTTAGTAAACTTATTAAAATAAATTTTCAAAATTTGGATTACTGCGTTAGTGCTAAATTTGTAACAAATGTGCTTACTATTAATTTTTTTTTGTAATGCCTATTAATATAATTAATTTGTTTATCTAATTATTATAATGAGTTTGTTTACTCCTTTATCAAGAATTTAATAATTTTCAAAATTTTGAATTTAACTTTTTTGATTATTCATATTATATCACAGATATATTATGAAATTATTATTAGATATAATATACTACATCAAAATATTCATATTTTAATAAAATAGTTGTTATCATTTGTTCTAAAGTGCTTGGGGTGAAATACTTGGAATTTAAATATTATCCCTGATGTTGTTATTGAAACTATTAGTGTAATCAAAACTTGACTAATTAAAGAGCTATGATATTCAAATACAGGTAGTACCTACACCAACTCTATATTCTTATCAGATTGAAATATTGAATATCTGCATTATTATTGCGTCTTATTTTAGGACTTTTTAGTTTCAAAAATATCCATAGGATGTAATACAATTTTTATACCAGTTTTTTCAGAAAATCTTCCTTTTCTAATTTTGATAAATTTTATTAAGTAGAAAATAGTAATTCTAAAAAGATTTTGAAAATGAAAAACTTATATTTCAAATATTTCAAAAATAATATTTATTGGTTTAAAGTTGTGTTTTACTCCTAATAATGTTTTGATTCTATCTATATTTTGCATTCTTATTACATTGACTACACAACATATGTATGTATCTATGAGAATCGTATTTCTTATTTAACATGCAATCAATTCCTACTGTTATAAAATCAGCAATAGTATTTTATAGCAGAACGTATTGCAGGCTGTGAACGTAATATGTGCACTTATAAGTATGTAGTATGTAAGTTGATAAATAGTTCTTAACCCTTCGGTAGGCGAGCTATTTTAAGTACTATAAGAAATTCATTAGCGTGGTTACGATCGTAGACCACGCGCCTAATGAAGGGTTAACAAAGTCTGCTTTCAAGGAAATAATTTAAAAATGTATAATATATATGAAAAGTGTATTATATATTCGGATTCAATTATAAAATGAGTTATATTTCAGAATTTAATAACCATATTCGGATTTTACACTAGTAACAATAAAATACAGAAGCACTTTTCATAACTAAAATACATAAAATTTCCCAGTACGTAAAACACACTTTAATTATTTACAAACCTTTTCGTTACTATGACATCGTCAGGCGACCAATTAAACAAAAATTGTGAAAATTATTATTAAAGAATAAGAAATATTCACAGTAAGTACCTAGTACATACCTATTGGAAATTATAAATTAAAAAATTATTGGTTAGGGTAGAAAGTATGCAGGTAGGAAGTATAGTAAAGTTGAATTATTAAACCGAAGCGTATTGAAGGTGTCTCTTAAATTCCATCAAAGTTAAAAGCAATTTTGTGGTTGGACTAACTTGAAAATAATCAAAAGTAACCTAGCCACTAACCAGCCAATAAACCATTTATTTAAGATTTTAAATATTTTAGATTTGGATATTTCTTTTTAATTTTGTGAAACTTGAATTTATGATACTTTTTCTATTTTTTAAATATTAATTTGATCAATCTTTCCAATATTTTAAAATTTTGTGTTGTGTTGTTGAATAAAATACACAAAATCAAAAAATTAACTCTTTGCAAAAAAATTCCAACACATTTATTACATGTAATTTCATTAATGGTTTTTAAGTATAACAATGTGTTTTTTTGTTCAATTATCTGATGGATTGTAATTCCCGATTCAATAATTATAATAAATTAGTTTGCAATTTGTCTGATTCCCGATTTTCAGAACATTCAAATGAAAATTAAAAACCAAAATAATATTTTTTAAATATTTATAATTTACTCCATTTTGAATTAATAATAAAAATGTGTCAAGTGCGTAACTTTAAATTTGAATAAAATGCTAAATTGCACAGAGAATTTGGACTAAGTACTAAATGCAAATTAGAAACCATTACCTTTGTAACAGCAATGAGAGAGCGCTATCTGTTGCGTAACAGACTAAGGGGGCGCTATCTGTTATCTTTTTTGTAAAATTTTTATATTATTAAATGCCATATAAAAAAGTTCCACCCGCCTGAAGGATCGAACTCGCGACTTCTAGGGTCTGACAGAAGGCGTTGTGCGCATGACTCGTTTCACTACCGAGGGTAGAACTAATGTGTAAACATTACTTCGTTTTATCTGCTGCTCTTTTGGGTTGCTTGTAATGTAGGGCCGTTACACCTTAAACAAATTTTAATACAATTTTTTATGTTTTACCTTGAAAAGGCTTAATTTATTTAAACCCAAAATTTAACAGTTATACGCATATGTTACCATGACTAGTTAGTCATGCTAGAGTAATTTCTTTTTGCAATTCGAACTAACAAAAGATTTCTGGCAGAAGATGATGTAGACAAACTTTCAAAACAGTTTATATACTTAATACTTAAGCAAATTTCTGTAATTATGATAAATGATCAAATCCACCCAATGAATGATAATTTTTCGATTGATTCTACTATAGCACCAATCCTTTCAGGTATTTTTATGGATTAAAGTAAAGTAAAAATACTTAGTTTTCCACTGTCAAAATTTTGTTCATTTGGGCATCATTTTGTCAATAACGAGAACGAAAGCTATGAGAAATTGATGAAGATCAAGGGATTTACAAAAACATAAAATTCACTACAAGTGCGATTACTAAATATTAATTTTTGAACCTGCGGCTCAACATGAATAGTCCACTTATACAATTTTCTTCTGTAAATTCCAAATATTAACACTTATTAATAAGCAAAGCGTTGGAATTCCATTATTCGATAAGAATTGAACTATGGAAATTATTATAATTGCTATAGCGTTTGATTCCCTATTGAAGAAGAAGTAACAAAAGAAAAATAAATTCAAAATCCTTACTTCCAATTGGAAAATCTTAAAACAGAGTCACCGAAAACAGGTCAGTTAAATACTATAAGACTATAACAGTAGCATCACTAAAATAAAATAATCTCCAGAGAACACAACATCACTTTTGGCAAAAGCATGACAAAATTTCCTCTTAAAATTTATAAGAGTTCTTACGGTAGCAGCTAAAAATAAAATTTAAACCACCATTCCTTCTGGAACCATTATGGTAATATGTTCCATAACTCGGACAATTTAACAAATTTTTTTTTTAAGGAAAAATAAACTTTTGAGGAAACCTTTTACAGACACGATCTACATATTCTATCCAGTACAAGTAAACGCCAATACATTTCAAATCCTAATACTTTTAAGAAAATAAGTCCCAGGTCCTTCACTCTCAATCATTTTGTTGTTTCATTTTTAGCTGCCAATTTTATTTACCACAGCAGTGTCGTCTGCAAATCAGTGCAAATCAGATGCAAATCAGGAGGCCCGGGCTTAGGGCGGCAAAATTCTAGTGGCGCCTAAACTTTAGAGGTGAGAAAATTTCAGAAGTCATAAAATTTAAAGAAAAATTAAAATTAAAAATTTGATTCGGCTTCTTTGCTGTGAATGTATGAACAAATTTCAGTAAAGTATTTGACTTAAGATTAAAAAGGTAGCTCCCCAATCTATGGAGCTAGCACTGGCTAGCACTAAAATATTAAAGCTAGCGCCTTTACAGTTTTTTCACAAATCTACATTGAAACTGGGGGTGGGGGCTAATATTTTATCTCCAAAAGCTAGCTCCCTAATCTATGTATAAACAGTTTTGAAGCCCTTTTTTGGCATTTTAAAATCGGTTTTACAGCAAAACCTTTTCGAGATTTTTGCAGCCACTGCTGCAAATATAAGTGTATTCGCGAAAGGCACAGTTAAAAGCACTGGATCTCTGCGGTGCTCCCATTTCAAATATTTTTTTTAGAGGATGTATTATGATGTCATCCCACTATTTGAAATCTATCTGTCAGGAACATTAAAGATAACCTTTTTATCTTTGTAAATCTTACACCAAAGTATTCTAGTTTTCTAAGAATAATCTGCCGCTGCAGGGTATAATGAAGAAAAATGATCTTAGAAACTCATAAGTCTATTCTCCAAAACTACCCCAGGGACCTTTAATATTGTAGGTAAAATTAAGAAAAATAGCTATTTTTGGTACAAGTGTGTTATATTGCAAATAAGTTACGACAGAAAAGTTTAGCCCGCGAGACCGTCAGGTCGAGTATGCTATTTGCTTCAGTGACTTATTAGTTATTAACACACCCGTGGCATACAAAGATTTATCCAATATCTCTGTTTTTGATGTTTGACGTTTTAAAGTGACAAATTTAAATTATGAAAACTAGTATAAAGTAACTAGTAATAAGTCGTACTGTCGTGTTTCAAAATTAAAATTGGATAATTTGGAACTTTTGGTTCGGGTTTTGTAAATATTTGATAATTTTGTTTGAATTTGTAATTATTTAATTTTAAAATTTGTGAATTTTGGCGGACAACCTTAATCCATTAAGTACCAGCGTCTTCATTTGATGACAGTAACTTATATATTTTTTTAAGGCCCACAAAATGATTTATTCTTATAACAGAATTTTTGTCTTTATTTATTGATTTATTATTGATTAGGAACATTTTTAAATAACTATTTTTTTGCAAGCAATTTCAAATAAAAAAACCACTGAAATCTAAAAAAAATATGCCTTGTACTTAATGGGTTAAGTTGGTCGAACAAGGATTTTGAGAGGGTTTTTTCATCAAAATAGCCACCCGAAGCGGTTAGGGGGAAAGTGGTCTCTGTTATATTTTGTCATTTTTTTTATTTGGAAAATTTGTATTTGGTGAATAAAACGTGTGACTTTTAATTATTTAATATTTGGAAGTTGTCTTAAATTTCGGACGGAATTGAAAGTTTAAATAATTTGGATTGAAATTGAAAATTAGAAGGAGAAAATTTATTTGAAAAATTGGAATACTGATTTGTTTGGTAAAGTTCTCTACTAAAAGTTTTAAATTAATGGTAATCATGAATTAAATGATAGCGTTGCGGTATGGTCGGTTTATCTTTTACATTTGTCGTTCCAGTCTTGTATTGAAATTTTTAAATTAAAATTAGAATTTAAATTTAAAATATAGCTAGGTACACTTTTTGGAGATTGTACGTTTTCTTGGAGAACCCAGTCGGAAAATTTGGGACACACTAAAAAATCATTTCGTCTGAAAACATAGGTCAAAAAGGAAGTTTAAGGTTTGACGGTTAATAATATTATTCAATGGAAAACCCAAAATTTCACTATTTTATGAAACCAATTGTTTAGTCTTTAGTTTATTGAAAAAAGCTTTCATTGTATAATTTGTAAGATAGATAAAAAATACATTACATGCAGATTAACAAGACGTCATTTGGGTTCTTTACTATAAGAAATAGTAAACTATATTACAATACACATTGTTTATAAAGCGGGAAGTCTGGCTGGAATGGAATATTTTCTAACATACATACATACATACATACATACATACATATATGGCAGTAGATAATATATGTAGAAGCTAATGACCACATTTATTTTATATATTTATACAACTACGGATAGACCTTTTTGCAAAATATATTCACAAAATATACAAAAAATAGATACAAGCAAACACAATCATAATCAGAGAACACTAGCCAGCTTAATAGTATATTTGTTCTGACACATATTCTGCTTAGCGTTAAAACTGAGCATAGAGATTTAATGTCAATTCCGAACAATTATTAATTACTAAAGAAGGGTTTTAGCATTTAAATATCATCATGACTGACACTTAGCAGTTTTAAAAAGTTAAACTATTAATTTCTCGTTAACGGCTGCATAAATCTATATAAATTATTAAACCGTAAAATAAATAATAATTACTTTATGCTAATTATAAAAACATTTAAAGATAACAAATTATCTTTGCTGAAAGCTTATAAAAACATTATTATTTTATTGTCTTTACTTAACGTGTTAATTTCTATAAATTTGATTTAATATACTACTAGGTATATGCTATAATACGTATGTAATATATTTTATTGTAAAACATAGAGAAAACAATATTTTCTAAACGTCTTCTGGAGTGAGAAAGCGAAGCATTCCCTAAATTCTCTTTCAAAAAAATGTATTTTAAAATTATGCATAATTCTGTTCAATGTAGCTACACCGAACCAAGAATTAGTTTTTTAGTCGTTTGGTATTTAACACATTCGATTGTTTAAAAGTTTCAGTACAATCTGTGCATCCTGTATATATGTTTGATTTATGCTAACTTTATAGTTTGTAATAATTAAAATAACCAAAAATTTAAATATAAATTATTAGTTGAGTATACATAGTATGAATAGTTAAAGTTAGGAACTAGGAGACGGTTAGTGTAGTGCTCTATCGAGGTTAAGTAGGTCTCAAGCGTTGTCTCTATGAATACCGCTAAAGATAATCTCGAAAGTTTTAGAAAAATGCACAATAAGCTAACGCATCAATAAACAGATTCAGAAATTATATTTCACCCTTATAAATAAAATTTTGAAAGGTATGATCTAAAAAACTGTAAGCTTGAAAAACCCTAAATAAATAAATTGTGAACAATATGAGAAAACATAATAAAAAATTGAAGAGGTAAGTTGGATAATAAATCGAAAGTTTTTAAAGAAAAAGTTTTTAGCATTAGCAACCACATGGATTTACACTAAACTGTGTGGCCTATCTACAAATCGGGGCTCTGTTTAGTCGTCACATTAATGCGTGTCCCGGAGCATAGAGTCAACAATTAAGCTAAATTAGATAATTTTCGTGTTTTTTGCGTTGAATATAAGTGAAATGATTATCAGAATTTTTAACTCTCATAAATTTTATTATAATTAGTTTTTATTATGCGCAAACACTTTTGTTAATATTTAAAAAAGATTTATCAAGTTCATCCTGATTTCGAAGCTTAATATCAAAAAGGTTTAATAATTAAATCTCTAAATTTATTACTAACTTTTCAATAGCAAAAAAGTTACAGAAAGTAAAATATTGTAAAACATGCCCTAATCAGCAAGATAAAGTCTTAGTTTCGGTATTAATAAGATCAACAATTTGCATGCTTGAAATAACTTGAGAATAAAGACTTGTTTGAACAAGTCATATTAAAGATATTTGCATTTAAGGGTCAATTTTACTTTGTAAACGTAAAACAAAGTTAAAAATTTTAAATTAACAAAAATTATTATTAATCAACATCTAAAATTTACTAAAAGAAATTTAACAACTTTTAACAACAGAAAACTTATTCTACATTTAACTTTCACAAAGACCATCTGAAACTTCAATACGTGGTTTTAACAAGATTTTTTAAAATTAGTTGCAACTTATTTCAAACATACCTAAACTTTTAAACATAAAACTCATAAGAATCAAAAGTTTATTTTCGATAACTGTAAGAACAATTTTATAATGTATTGGCATGGAGTAGAAAAATCAAAGTAGTCCTCATCTCGTATAACAAAAATTCAAATTGTTAAATTGGATAGTTTCCATCATATATCATAAACTTGTGACATTTTTCAATTACCTTCATAAAAATAATGTATGCTAAGCCAAAATCAAACAATCCGAAAACTATACTTCTACTTCTTTAAATATACAAATATTTTTAAATTTTATTTAGATATATGTATCCACCATTTACTTACTTTACAAATAACTTACTATATAAAATGGAATCAGTTTTTATTAACCGGTTTTGCTTTTTAAATAAATGATTTTCTGGACAATTTGCAAAAAAAGGTAAATTGACAACGACAAGTAGTTTACTGTTCAGAACTTCTACTCCAATATTATAATATAATATTATTAATATATTATAATATGTTATAATACATCATACTAAATGGCACACAATTTATGTGAAATTTTTAATTTTTTGATTTCCATGACCAAGAAATATATTATCAATGTAACTTAATATGTAGCGGTACGCCAGAGCGTGCTGCACAGCATGTTATGCCTAATCAAATTAATACAAATACAATGTTAACAGAACACATAACATTACGGTGTGCCTAGCTACACTAAATTGCCACATAATTAATTTGAAATTTAAGATAATTGGATTCAAACCTAGAAAATCAAATTTATTTATGTGAATCCATACAAATTAAATTCTAAAAGGTATGACAATGGCCAAGTGAGTGTCGGTTTTCTATTTTTTTATTTTAGTGTGGTAAACGTTCTTCAATAATTAAAGATGTAAATCAGAAAGCAATTGGCTGTTCTGAAGATTTGAACTATCAAATGCAAACTACATGCTAAAAAAAATTGAAATTGATTCTTTAACTTCAACCGTCTTTAACGTAAAAAAGCCTGTAAAAAAGTTTTCGAACAACCCCTTGTATGAATATGCTAGTTGCGCATTTCAAGTGGCGACACCATGTCGGTAAAGTTGAACGCAACTGGGATACCCGAATCACACTGAACATAAACGACAGTTTAGTAAACGAGGATGAAAAGTATAAGTAGTTCCCTTTTTTTGGAATTTCAATTTTTTTTGTTGTTCTCGATTGTTCTTGATTTGTACCCAATTGTTCTGTAAAAATAGAGTTTTCAAATTTAATAATAACCGCAAAAATCACGAAATAACATTTCATAGAACAAGCCACTTGAGAACAAATGAAGAAATAATCCAGAACAAACAAGAAAATTTATTAAAATTTCATAAAAATTTAATAAATAAATTTCATTTAGAGATTAGCGCGGTTATTATTAGACAGAGAAATTTCATATTTACAAGACAATTGAGAAAAGGTAAAAAAAAATTTAGGCGTGAGCCAAGTTCACGCACCTACAATATAATTGTCAAAATATTAACCTTTAATTACTGGAGAGATAATAATTAATATAATCATCACAGTTAGGTTATTCGATTTTCTCAATTTATTCAAGTTTTTTTAAAAAGGCTTATATAGGTATGGTTTAAATAAGTTAAAAAACACAAATATAAAAAATTTTATATAAAGCTAATACTTACAATATGTAATTGTTACTTATTTTTACAAATATAATATTAAACTGAACGATGCAATCAACCGTCAAACTATGGGAAGTCCACTAGAGATAACTATAATTAATTAAGCGCAGTTTAATTGTTAATAATGGAGAATAAGTCTTATAAGTAGTTGCCCCGAGTCGAAACTAAAGTTATTAAATTTTAGAGTAATATCGATGATAGATAAAAGCCCAGTGCGATGTGCAACATTGTTGCGTCAGAAGGAATTAAATTTTCAGTTATAATTATTAATTATATTCTTGACTGGAAATATTTCTTCTCTTTATATCACATTTTACGAAGTATTTATCGTTTCTAATACAGTAAGTTATGCATTATGTTGCCTTTAGCAAACACGTTTTTCTGTTATTTTATTAACAAGCGACCTGGCAAATTTGATCAGTTTGGGTTTATTAGTTTCAAAAATATTCAAGTTGAAAAGGATGATTCTGCTTCCTTATATTTCTCCTACAGTCCTTTCGTCTACAGTAAATTAAGTCCTATTTTCATTTTACTCCGAGCTTTTGAGAGTAGAAATTACTAAATAAAGTAGTTTGATAGAAGAAGTAAAACATTAATTATCAAACTTTTGGAGACACTGAGCGAAGAAATAGATTTATTCGCATAGAAGAATATGTAATTATCTTCATAATAATACAACGGAGATGAAAGATAAAATACAGAAAACAAATGGAAAAAAGAAAAGGTGTAAAAATTTATCATCCTTCATGAATCTGACTCTCAGAGGCTGAAGAACCCAGGTATCAATAACTGTGAAACGCAAAACGTAGTCAATAGGTTGTAATAGGTTACAAATTCAAAAAATAATTTTTACAAAAAAATATTAATTTCAGAAAATAAAATCAAAATCTAATATGAATTTTGGAATTCGACAATATATTTGGGCTAGCTGAAAATACAACTAAAATTTAAAAAAATCAGTAGCACCATAACCCAGAGTGGGTTTTGGCTGACCACTTCATTTTATGAAGGGTTTTCAAGGCAGGTTACCTCGGTAGTTTTCCATTGTCTGCCAAATTATAGAATAATTTTAATAAATTTATAGCTCTACTCGGGTTCGTATCAAGGATCTCTGTTTGGTAGTCTACGCATTAAAGCTTCAGACTTTAACGCGTAGGGAGTCGTTCCAGGACCTCTTTTGGTCTGTCCCTCTTTTTTCTACCGTGGGAGTCCAAGAAAACAATCGTCTAAAACCATCCAACGCCTGCCATTCTTAGTAAATGTCTAAACCATTTTAGACCATTTTTCTCTATTCTACCATGATTGTTTCATTTGGGTTTATACGATACATTATTTCAATTTTAGTAATCCTATCTCTTCTGGATACTCTGGAGCTTCTTCATAGATAGTCCATTTTTCAACTATCAGTACTTTTCTCTTGTCCTATTCCTTTTCTACCATAACTTGGCCTATCGATGAAATGGAATTATTTCTGTTGGTGTGAAAGCTGTTGTAGAGCCCTAATAACCTAAAGCTGGTAAAAATATCTTAATTTCTTAAATTTTTAACCGAATTTAAGAAAAAAAAGAAGGAAGTTTTTAGTTCGTCTGTATAATATACTGGGTGACCAGCCCAATACTGAACATAGGGAAATAACCTGGGAAATTCCCACATTGCTATTTAAAATTAAATTGCTATTTAAGATTAAAATTAATTTAGTTAACTATAGCTGTATTCTTTTTACCTATTTTATGTGAGATTGTACTGAGATACTCCGGCACTCAGTTAAATGGGTGTTCCTTTTACCGTTTCAACAGATGTGCTGTGCTGTGCCGAACTGAAATTTAACTGAATTAATCACATCCCTCCCTAACTCAACTAATATTGCTTTTTCGAAGTGTTACAACTAAGCACAAACTGAGCTAAATTGGAAAAAAAGCCCGGATTGGTCGGTTTAAAAAGGTTAACGCTTCATTTGTTTTTGTGGAAGTTATGGTTATAGTAAACGTCACGTTTATATTATGTTGAGGTTATGTTGACAGCAACTTATATCTACATATTTACTTATATTTACATTGGTAAATATAATTTAGTTGGTAAGTAATTTTTGTATCATGAGTTGGTAGCGTACTTTTGCTGTTCTTTTTACTTAATGTTTTCCTCACTTTGACTCGGTAAATCTCTGTTCGGCTCAGCTCACTTCGTCTCAGTTGTATAACTGATATGGAAATAAAATAGGTAAACAAAATATCAAGTGTTGGGTATCTTTAAACGCTGAAAAAAATCTCTTTACTTGGATATTATTTTTTTATTCTTATCCGTTATAATTGGAAGCAGGATTTTAGAAAACATCAATTTCCCATGTTATTTCCCTACGTTCAGTGTTCGGCTGGTCACCCGGTAAATATTGTCGTGATCCAAAATCATTTATAAATTTTGAAATTTGAAATTTTATTTTGTTGTGAATTTTTAATTTTATTTTGATTTTGTGAATTTAAATTTAATTCTGTTATTAAATATTTCGAATAATTGTTCGCGCCAAAATTTTTATGTTGGCACGAAAATTTTGTGATAATTTGACTTTTCCGTCAAACGGTTCCGTTTTTAATTAAATTTATTACTTATTTGAATATTTATGCAAAAAAGGTGTTATTTACGATGTTTGAAGTAATTCGGAAGGTTTCAAATACCAAATTTAGATGCTTTAGTATGATAATTGGAATTGATAATTAAAATTTGGAAGTGGGAGTATTAAAATTAATAAAAGCAAGAGTCTCATGTTCATAAAAATACGTGGCCCGCAGACAAGTTAATATTTCCTTAAAATTTGATAAAATTAGAGGGCTTCGGGTCATTTCAACATATTTTTTATGCATATATATATATATATATATCTATATATATATTCGGCCATAATTTCTTTCTTTTACAACAGATTTTAATGTTTCTTTTTGCGTTGGGTTCCAGTATACGAGAGTTGTCCCAGAAGTACCCGGCCTAACATAGAAAACAAAAGAAATCTGAGAATTTTTTTTGCTATTTTTCAACATAATCTTCTTTTAGCTCTATACATTTTTTCCAGCGATGTTCAAAAGCTTCGATACCCTGTTTATAGTGAGAACCGTCAAGTTCCTCAAAATAGCTATCAACCGCACACTTCACCTCTTCATTGTTGGCAAATCGTTTACCACCGAGCCAATTTTTCAAGTTTGGAGAAAGAAAATAATCCAAGGAAGCTAAATCTGGTGAATAGTGTGAGTGTGGAAGCAATTCAGATTTTAACTCATTGATTTTGACTACGGCGAAAAGAGATGTGTGCACTGGTGCATTTGTCTTGATGAAACAACATTTTCTTTTTCGCCCAATGCGGCCGTTTTTTCTTAATTTCGGAACTCAAACGCTGCAATAAGTTTGCAAAATACTCGCCGTTGATTGTTTTTCCCTTTTGAAGATAATCAATGAAAATGATACCACGCGCATCCCAAAAAACTGACGCCATGACCTTGCCCGCTGATGAAACTGTCTTCGCCTTCTTTGGAGCCGATTCTCCTCTTGCGGTTCATTGCTTTGACTGTTGCTTCGTTTCAGGTGCGAAGTGATGGACCCATGTTTCATCCAAGGTGATGAATCGACCCAAAACTCGGCTTTATTCCTCTGAAACATTGCCAAACACTCGGTTGAAACATCCTCACGACGCTGTTTTTGTTCAATATTGAGCAAACGCGGCAACCATCTTGCGTACAGCTTTCTCATATCCAAATTTACAGTCAATATGGGATCTACAGCACTTTTTGTAATCCCCACATTGTCTGCTAACTCGCACACCTTCAATCGACGGTCATCCAATACTGCTTTGTGGATTTTCTTCACTATTTCTGATGTAGTCACCTCATTTGGTCGACCACTGCAATGTTCATCTTGGCAGCTTGTACGATCTCGTTTAAACTTGGCCACCCAATGTTTTACTGATGTAAAAGAAGGGGCAGAATCCCCCAAAGTAGAATCTAGCTCGGCTTTAATACTGAGACTTGGACTGAGACCTTTTAAATGAAAGAATTGTACCACATAGCGATGACTATTTTTCTCCATATTAACAAATTATCACAGAGCGTCCACTATTGATGGCTGTCAAAAAAATACCAAAGAACCCAGAGCCATAAAAGTTCAAACTTAAGCTTTATACAATTGGTACTTCCAACTACAGTAACTTTTTTCAAGCTACTACTGCCATCTATGCATCAGGCCGGGTACTTCTGGGACTACCCTCGTAGCTTCTAAGGTAGTTCCATTTTAACTTCATTGGTATTGAACATTGAACTTTGCAGATACACCAGGAATATGAAATATGAAATGTACTAAGAGTGATTGAGATATCGTAAGGATTATGACAATCCCAGCACAAGGTAGGTAACTATGGTCAAGGACGCGCTGGACTATCCTTACTAGGTTAATTTGAATAATATTTATTATATAATTATTATTTTTTATAATTTTTAAGTGGGTGCCAATAAAATATAAAAATTATTATATACCTTGCTACAATAATAAATTAGATACAATGAAAAAATTATCAGAATAATCACAATCAAATAGAACCTACTTGGCACCGACTTAAAAATTATAAAAATCTATTAATGATTATATAATAAATAAATAATAATTTCTTTAGAAGTTATATAATAATTTCTTATTTATTTTAAAACATTTATTTTTTGATTTTTAATTTACTTATATTATTTTTTTTTTAAATCGGTTTTTACTAAAACAACAGAACTTAATAAGGATTTTTAGGAAATTATTAAAAAATAAACTACAAAAAAGAGTATTATTTCCGTTCATTGATCGTAGGCAATAATAATTGTTTGAATAATACACTAAATGGCGAGTGCCACTAAAGTTGGCGAGATTTTAGTGCAAGAGAAATATATTTCTATAATATATTGCACTGTTAATTGAAAGAATCTTTTAATAATGCATACTTACTTTGAGTTTTATGTATTGAATACAAACTTATCCAACCTCCGGTTCCATGTAAAAATATCAAAGCAAAGTTAAAACGATCTTTTGAATGGTTCTAAAATTAATCTAGAAAATTCTAGTTGAATATGAAAATTTATTTTCTTTTTGAATAAACAATTGAATTACATTTATTACAATTAATTAACCTTTGTTGAATCACAAATTTCACCGCATTCGTTTTATAATAATTGGTGTTCCGCAAATATCCCGTAATCACAAAATAATCTGGGTTGTTCAAACCTGTCTCTTTCTTCAATAAACTCGACCCGCAATCCTCGGTCCTTAAATGGTTGTGAGCTTTATTGCCCACCTTTATGAACACTGCAATATTAACTAGTATATACAAAAAGGCAAATCTTTTCTAATATTAAAAAAAAGTTGTTTTTACTAAATATGCACTGCGTTCAATTTTGAATTTTACCATTTAATATTTGATCTACATACCTGTGTAGCTAGGAGAAATATTACTCAATTACTCGGGTCGGGTAATTTAGAAACATAAATTTTATTAAGATTTTTTTAGATTTTTTTTTTTAAGAATTTTATTAAGATTAAATTTTATTCATACGAAATTAATAAATTCACGCAGATGTGGAAATTATATAATTGAAAATTTTTTCTCGTCACTTATGTTTAACGAGACAGAAAAATGGTGTTGATAACAAATAAATTGCTTAAAATTCTTTTTGTTAGACAATATTTGACATATTTATTAATAAGTAATAGTGATGAAGTGGCCAGTAAGATTAAATCCATTGTCAATTATCGAATTATTTTGGAAACTATGAAGTTATTGAATTACATGCAATCGGTTCAAGTTTTGATACAATAAATTTATCTCTTGGAAACTAATTCTAACCCATTAATTATTTATTCAGAAATTGGGATCAGCATAATTAATTATGATGGCGCGTGGAAAATTATTTTCTAACCATTTTGCTAATAATTACTTGTAGAGGGCGAAGTTATAATTTTATTCTTACAGACAAAAAGTAATACATAAACATGATGTGTTCAACGTCTTCTTGATTGCAAGGATGATTGATGATATATCGTATGTCTACTTTCGTTTAGAAGAACGTTGAGAGCGGACATCGGCATACAAGCTGCAGGATCTAAAGCGAGCGTAGATTAAAGCATTATTACATTAGGGGAATCCCAGTTCGATACGCTGCTGCTGAGTTTTCGGGTAATAGCAAATCAGTCCTTTCCACCACTGTTCAATTTAATATTATATACGTGAATGAATTTTTATATAACCAATTTCGCTTACCTACTAAAATAAAATTAAATTACATTTCGATATAAATTTTGAAGAAAACCTGCAATTAACTTTTAAAACAAAATGCCGGCATGTATTATATAAACATAAACTAGAAAGCTTATATGAAGTTGTTGCGAAGAGATTTTGTCAAGTAAATGAATGAGTGAATATAAAGTGAGTACAAAGTTAATGAGTTACTACAATATTTTAAGCAGTTCTTTGCGTCAGCGATGTTATGAATAATAATATAATTAAAATTATTTTAACAGCTAATACTGAGCAAAAAGTTTCAAACATTTTTTAATTTAAAATTAATCTAACTTTTCTTAATTAATTAAAGTGAAAATTAACAAATTGGCCCAAGTTAAAAAATGTATGCCAAAAAAGAATTTTTATTAACCGTGGTTGATTGCAGAATTGGTAAATAGAACCACTGATCCAGCTTGACCGCAATGAATCGTTCGTGACAACGCAGTTCGCTTTTTACAGAGGTCGGTTGGTCACCATTCGTGACTCTACATATATTAAAAGTGTTGAAGCTTCAAACTTTATTACACTTTTATCTTTATTTTACTGCAAAATATACGACTTTAAATGCACTACTTTATCACAATTTTTACTTCATTTTGTAAAAGAATTTTCATTTCATACATAGCATAAGCTAAAAGCGAAAGTAATTTCTAACAATGGGAAAGGCATTATCAGTTTCTTAGGTTACGGACAATGCTTGACAATTACTAGATTTTAGGGAATTTCAACCATCCCACGGATTTCAATTATATAACGGGTAAGTTCTGAAACCTCGATTCGATTCAATGTAATTGACCAGGTAATGGCTTTAACGATAGGTTCACGTTACATTAGTGCCAGAAATAGCACCTAGATTTAGTTTGCAAAGCCCTAAATCATAGCTATTAGGTAATAGGATTTCTAATTTGAAATGAAATGTAAGTTAACTCGCTAACTTGTAAAAAATTTCAATATCTATTTATACACGTATTTTATCTTATTATGTTCTTCAAAATATATTTTTATTAAATTGTATCTTGGAAAAGTTTTCATTCGATCTTGTCGATAACACAAATTAACCTTAGTGAAGGTGTGGCAATTACACTGTGTAGGTAATCCAAAAATTACAAGTTTTAATAAATATAAAAATCGAACGCTAAAATATTCAAATTTTAATTTGAAGTTTTTTATTTAAAATTTTCTTCCATCGTGTAATTTTACAACACATCCTACTATAATTGAAATATCCCTCTACCTACTTATGAATAATAATTCATATTTTTTATTTGATTGAGTAAAATGTGACAAGATTTGAAAATGTTCTTTAATTTGTTTTAAGTTAAATTTGGTAAGGCTTATTACCTTACACAATTTTTGCGCAGATGTTGAGAGGTTCTGCGCAAAAATTGTGTAATATTACACAGCTTTTAGAGTACAATTTAACATATTAATTTATTTATGTAATATGTAACATTTTATATGGAAATAATTATTTTTTCAACACAAAAATTAATTTAAATCATTATTATTTGCATTACTTAAGCTTTCCTTAAGTGGAATGTTGACCAAAAACATATTTTGTTATTGAAACTTAAAAACTAAAGCACTGTAGTGACTATGGGCGGTATCATTTTTACCATTCAGAATTTTAAACAGAAACGACATATTATCAGTGTTTTATTACTACCAACTCTTTACTCTTTCAGTTCATGGTATAAAATGGGCAATTATTTATCATGATAAAATTTTTTAATTTTAAATTTTTAAAACCCCCGGTTTTAAAGCCAAAGATTTGTGTGCCTGTAATGTAATTGATTTTAACCTCCCCCTCCCCGTATATTCCCCGGTATTCCACTAATTTTAACGTTCATTTGAATAAAATCTACTGAGCATTATAGTTAAGTCCTGTAGAACCTAACGTGCAAGGGGAACCAAAAGCGGAAAGTTTTAAAGTAATATAAAGTTGGAAAGATAATTCCTAGTGAGAATTTAGTATTTCGTATGCAGCTTATTCTGCTTATTTGAAGAATACAGAATGCACATAACAGAAACTTTTGCATAATTAAGGATGAACGGAAGACACTCTGTTTCTGACTTATTATTCTTCCTCAGTACCTAGCACAAGATAAAAAAAATTTAATTATGCAATATTGCACTTACTGCTATAGTCTTCATGTACATAGTATGTGGAACGCAAACTACGCTGTCACACAAACACTACACTGCCACTGTGTTTTTTAAAAATTAAAAAGGTAATCATTTTGTTCAAGTTCTCACTTTTTTAGTATTGCAAATATAATAATCTTCATCCATAATTATGGAAAAGTTTGCGAAATTACATTAGCATTATTAAATATAGTACATAAATTTAGTATACATAAATACATAAGTAGTAAATTAAAATAATTTTATTTATGTTTATCTGCTTCTTCACAAGTAATATGTAAATTAACGATTTGCCAACGTTCACTCTAAATAGGCAATAAAACACATAGTTGTTAATTACAATGTTCAGTTTCTTCATTTATGATATAATATACCCACGCATCATATACATATAATAGACCCATAGACAGGTAGTCGGTGGACATGCGCGGATCTTCGAGCACTGCTCAAAAAAAGGTGCCTTTTTTGGGTCTAGATGTCGACAGAATCTCTCCCACATATGTGTTTGACAGAAAGTTTAACATCTTGCCAAACGCCACAGGAACTGACGAATTAGACTTACTATGTCTGTACACGGAAGGTTCCAAAAGCAATACTGGTTTAGGTGCAGAAATTTTCTCTTCTGAACCACAACCGGATATAAGTCTAACGCTGGGTAAATATGCCTCGGTTTTCCAAACAGAACTCATGGGCATACTACACTACAGGAAAAGAACATCCGAGGCAAAACAGTTTAAATATTTAGCAGGGCTGCTTTTATGGCACTCGGTCGACATAAGACTATCTCAGGCCTGATTCTGTAATGTATCCGAGCACTGAATGTGATATCAACACACAATGCTCTTACTTGGGTAAAAGGACACAAAGGTAGCGAGGACAAAGAAAGGGCTGATGAGCTGGCGAGGTTGGGTTCGGGTAACCCACCCTGTGGTCCCCACTTTTTTGTTACGCCGTCTGTCAAAGCCTTAGATGTCACCATAAAGAAGGAAACACGAAAATTGCATACAGAAAGATGGGCAAATGTGATTTCCCTCTGAAAAACATGCAAAATATTATTTGCAGTTGTCCCGGGGCAATCTGCTGGGTTTCTTACGGGACACTGAAAGCTAAATAAACATCTACGCAGTGGAAGAGGATGACAGTTGCTGTCATATGTTGCTGATGTAACGAAGCAGACGAAACTATGGAGCATTTGCTCTGAAACTGCCCGACGTTAGCGTCAAAAAAAGGATCCATGTTATGGAACTTCTGGCATAACATGGTCAATATTGTGACACACCGCTCTCTAAAATATTCGAGTTTGTTTCAAGTTTGGAATACTAAGTGAGGAATACGAGGGAAGGTAGACCGCTAAACAACTGGAGGTAGCATAATAGGTCCGAAATGTAGCCCGAGTGCTTCATTTCCAATCCCGAATTTAGAATCCAGAAATCTGCTTCTTCACACGCAATATGTAAATTAACGCTTTGTCAACGTTCACTCTAAGTAGGCAATAAAGCACATTGTTATCAATTGCATTGTTGAGTTTCTTCATTTACGATATAATATATCCAAATATATAGAAAATCGTGGATTTTCTAAAAAAAACATGCCAGTATGACAGCACAGGTCCCAATCCAGACAGCTGCAATACTGCACGTTGTATTAGGTTTCTTTGATAAAATTGGTTTCTTGACATTATATTGAGCTTTGCTTTGATAATGTCGACACTGATTACTTTTAATTCAAGAAATATTTTAATTTTATATTTTATTTGCTATAATTTGAATAATATTTTTTAGGAACTTTCCTATCCTTCCAGGATAGGGCCAGGCCTGGCCCTATCCTGAGCCCGTCATATTTTCCTGTTAGGGTTGTTTTTCCGTATTACGTATAAAGGAACATATAAAATAGTATATTATAACTCTAGTTTAAACTGCTTATTAAACCTGTTAAACTATTTCCATTGTACATAATACTTTCAAATTAATTTTTTAGAAGCATTGTGCATATTATGCTTTAATATTTGACTGCTATTTTTGATTTCTTTTTATCTGTTTTAATCTGTTATAGTTTACACAAAATTTTATTTCTTTGGCGTTTATCTGATAAAATATAAAAGTATTCGATTTACAGTCACCGAAAAATAGTGTGATATAATAAAAAATTATGAGAAAGTTGGTGAAAATCTTATGTATTTAAGTTGTATACTACTTCATAAAACATATTATATTTATTGAAAAGTTGATATGTTATTGGAAGTGGTCATATGTAGTTTGTTATAGAAAGTTATGAAATATATAAATCGATTTTTCACATTTGGGAGTTTTAAATTTTTAGTTGCCAATAGCAATAATTTAATAAGTTTAGATTTCTGCTCTCGTAGCTTGAAAAATAAAAAATTCTCCTACTTTAGAGTAATTTAAATTCTTAGGGTTTTCTAATTTAAAATTAAAGTTATCCTTTTACAGGTTCAAGATAAGGATGTACTTAAGTTGTTCTCGTTGTGGTTTAATTGAAGAAGCTGTTACAAAATTTTTGTTTCTTTTAGAAATACCTAAAAATTAGAACAGGTGTAAAGACAGATGGATTTATTTGATTCTAATCCATTTAAAATCAAATTAAAAATAATATAATACATATTCTAAATTTTTAAATCATATAGACAACTTTAATCCGAGAACCTTTCATAACAACATTTTACAGCCTCTCTACATACATCATGTAGCGATGACGCGCCATTGTGAGTATTATAATAATATAATATAATATCGCAGGTTATAGTGTAATAAGCATGAATTTATGAATTTCCTCAATGGACATGTAGAATAATATGTCTTTGTATTATGGCAATAGTTATTTCGACTTGCAGCTCAGGTTGCACCTTTAAAGGTCGATAGAAGGACAGTTGACGTGTACTTGCAACCACGGCACAAATAATTTGAAACCCATGATTATATTACATAGATCCAACTAAATTTACTGGTAATTTGAAATACACTTTGCAATAAATAATTAAATCGATTTACAAATAATCAACAATTTACAAAATAAAAAATTGTACCCCTGTTTATGTCTTAATAATATATTTCAAAATCATAATGGTTTTTATCGTCAAGTTGTCATTATTTCGACTGTTTTTATTGTCAGTGGGTAAGAATAAAATTTATGATTGTATAAATTCATATCTACTTCCATTCTATTTCATTTTATTTTACCTTTTCAAATGCAAATAAGATTTAATATTTAAGGGTCACGTTCACTGTAAACCCTAAAATGAAGTGTAGATATGTCAAAGACTCAAATGACAAAGGTTGTAATCGCTGTAAAGTAAACTTAGTGGCAGAAGAAATGTAAAATAAAGTCCCATTTAATCTAATATTTATTCAAAAAATCTTTTTTTTGCCTTTTTAATAATAAATCATGTTTAAAGCTTTTCAGAATTAATTAATTGTTAGAAACACAAAGAATAGAAAGTAAAAATTTTTAATCTACCTCAGTATTATTTATTGTTGGTAACAATGCCATGCTTTTATTAATTATTTAAAAAACAATTTTATGTTATCACTAAGAAATCAATGTATATAATACCCACAATAGATTTAACAACTGCTATTTTCATAATATAGCATATAAATTATTATGACATTTAACTCTAATAATTATTAGTATTGCGTATATTTGATTGTATTGTAAAAATAATGTTCATGGATTAGAAAAAAATATTATAAAAGAATTTATACAGCAGCAAAACAACTTGAGGATTTAAACTGTTATATTATTTTAGCTTGTTTATTTGTTTGCGTATTTCATTTATTCCTGAATTTTATTTTAGGTAATTAAAATATGTAATAGAAATACCAATAACATACTTTTTTGTGTCAAAAGTTACAAAACCAAAAAGATCAATTTTAATTATTAGCATATGAAAAAAGATTTTTGCTGCATTACGAAGTTTATCGTTGCTATTTTAAATTAATTACCTTCATTAATTTACTTCGAATATACTGGGTGTCCCTGGATATACTTTATATAACTTAGTTGGTGATAGAAGATACTTTGTAAGAAAAATATTACACAAATTTTTTTTTCTAAATTCTAACCTTCGAGAGTTGGGCCTTTAGAAAGCATTTTTTAAATCTCCATCTTTCACATTTCTATAGCCCCGAAAATATTGATTTTTCGGTAAAAACGGTTTATTGCTTCTTTAAATAAACAGCTTTCGAGTATAAATTCAAGTAAGTAAAAAATCTTTAAAAAGTCAACCTTTTTCTCGGTTTTTTCGAAACCCTGTATCTTTTTAAAGAAAAATTTACAAAAAATCTGATGCTCACTCTGGTTAGGAAATTTAACGCACTACAATTTTTGTCTAGTAAAAATTTTTGAAAAACCAATCCATTTCACATAAAATCAAGAAAATAATTAACAATGCAGCTACAAAAAAAAAATTAAATTCACAAAATTTTTATATTTATTGAAAAATTATTTTATTAATTAAGGTTAAACTATTGCATTCCTAAGTAAGTGCTTAAAATGACCACCCTCATTTTCAATACGCAGTCGCGGTCGTTTTAAAAGATGTTGTAGGCAAGGATTTGAATTTAGAAAAAAAAAATGTGTGTAATATTTTTCTCAGACAAGTACCATCTACCTAAGTTATGTAAAGTGTATCCGGGACCACCCTGTATAAGCATGTGATCGGTTATCAGATTTTGTGTTCAAAATCCATACTAGATTTTAATTTTTATTTTGAAAAATTAATGTTTCTTGTAAAAAAAAATTTTGAATTTGTAAATAATTTTGAATATACTTGTCTTCCCGTCTACGAATTAAGTTGACAGTAATGTGTGGGAATGCCGAGGCTTTTTGCCGACGATGGCCGTTCTACGCGGTTGAGCAGCAAATTGTCTCCTGAATATTTTTACGACTTGATTTTGATTTATTTAATATTTAAATTTGTACCGAAATTTGGACAAGTTGATGAATTGCCTTGGACGAAACTGGATAATAATTTAGAAAGTAATAGTTTTTCGATAATTGATATGAAGATCTGGAAGAATTAATTGATTTAGATGTAAAAATTATATTTAGTAGATTTAGAATGGTTCAAGTTCAAGGCGACGTACAATAAATTCTTTTATTAAAAAATTTAAAATTTAATTACATTTCATGTATTTGAAGTTTTGTTTAAAATAAAAATGTAATTTGGAAATTGGATTTATATAATATTACAGATTCTGAAAATTTATTAACTAAAGTTTTTTATTTTAATTTATTGATAATTTAAGAGTTTGTTTTTCTAATTGGTCGGGCAGTATAATTTTGAAGAGTGTATTTTATCCGGGAAAGGTTGTTTCGGAAAATCTGAAACTGCGAAAATGTACGAATATAATATTGTATTCCAAAATCTCAATTAGAATTTTGATAATATTTTATGTTTAATTTTATATTATTTGGTAAGAATTTTGTTTATTTTGAAGCTTGTAAATATTTTTGAATTTCTGGTTTTCCCGCCAAAACAGTTGAGGTGGCAACAACTAGGTGAGGAAACCAGGGTTTTTACAAAAATAGCCACCAGAAGCTGTTGAACAGAAGTTTGTCTCCTGAGAATTTATGTCAAATTTTAGTTTAAGATTTTATATCTATAAGAATAAATCGATGTGTTTTTAGTGCACAAATTTGATTAATTTGAATATTAAATTGTTCCAAATTTGGACAGGATCGAATTGTTTTTAAGACACGATTGTTTGAATTTAGATAGTTGATGATTTTTTGCGATAGTTGAAGATTGGAAAGATAGAGTGATATCTTAATTAAATGGTAAAATTTGTAGGTTTGAGTTTTGAAACTAAAGGTATTACGAATAAATTTGATAGAGATAGAGAAACTTATCTTGCAAGTTTGGCTTTCCATTCTTGTATTCAAAATTTTATTTTAAATAATTTAAGTGTTGAATTTAAATTAATAAATTGGTAATTAAATTTTAAATTAAAAGTCTTGTAAATTAAAAATTTGTAAAAATGTATTATATTTTTTATCCGACCAAATTACACGGCAATATATACAAAAGCGATAGGGGCCCTGTAAGCAGGCCCGGATCAAGCTATTTCAGCGCCGGGTGCTGATTAGATAAATGGCGCCTTTAATAATAATTGTTTAGATTTCAATAATAGTTGATAGAAAATATCACTTTTAATATTATAATCATTTATTTTCACATGCGCTACCATTGTAGGTAAGGCGTACCATTTTGATAAGACAGTACGATTAAGGTAACGCACGAGAGTGCAAGCAAAATAATATAGTGCGATCGTCAATTAATGTAGTGAATTTATTGTGTACGATATTAAAAATAAATTAAATATTCATACAGTCCACTTTTATAACATCGAAGAAAACCCATCAATAATAATAATAATATATAGAATATTATAATCAAAGAAGAAATGCAGTACCGTGGAATCACAATGCACAACTATTCACAATAAATATTCAATCAATTTTGGCGCCTTCTAAACTTTGGCGCTGGGTGCGGCGGCTCCATTGCACCCATGGTTTATCCGACCCTACCTGTAAGCTTAGGGCTGAGTAATTTTTAGGCATTCAATACGACCGCGTATTTTAATACTAATATTATATTACCAATAATAATAATATTTATTTTATTGTTAGGATTAGAAGAGGATGGTAGAAACGGATATGACCGTAAAAATAATACAATATCAATAAAATGTTAGAAATACTTTAGTGTTTAGTAAGTACAACCTGATATGTGTTATGCCATACTACAATGTTTAAATTACGATTTTTTTCTGGGCATAAAACATGCAATTTTTTTTCAAGCACAGTAATCTACATAATAATTAGTACAGTTAATTATAATTGCTTTTACGCCGACGACAGCCGCCCCTAAAAGTTAACCAAAGTGATGAATAGCTGCACTAAAGTACTTTAGTGCCGCCCGCGGCCTGCAATAAAATAAAACAGTTGCTTTCACAAAAAAGTGAATCTTAAAGTTTGAAAATTGATTGATATTCAGTTAAGATACCAAGATATCCTTTTACAAAGTACGTAAAATTCTACACATCATGTTAAACCGTTTTTCTCGATTGTAAACTAACTTTTCGGTAATACTGTAGAAATGCACAAGGATGTCTGAAATTTTAATACATTATTCGGGATTACAATATAAAAAATTTTAGAGTAAAATTATTGTAATTGAAGGCGTAAGTTACAAAAAATTTGTAGTCATTCATAAAAGGTCAAAATGCCCGAAAACCGTAATCAAGTAATACGAATACTATACTGGCAGTTTTCACATGTTTACCTCCGCCCATCATGTAAAGTTATAAATACAGTAATTTGAACATACAATTTTTCAGTTTGTATGTTAGCATGGTTTATGTTAGAGCTAAAAATATATTTAAATTTGAATTTTTAATGTTTTTAGTAAAAATTTCTCCCTATAACAAATTGAAAAAACTCAGAAAACTTGAGATTACACATTAAAACTTAAAAACGGCAAATTGGAGGAAACCATTAAATTTAAAAATCAAATGAAGTCTTTGGGACCACGTAACTAATTCAAAAAATTCTCTCAAAATCACAAATCAAAGAAAACTAAAAATTTCTAAAAGCGAATATCTCTGTTTTAAGTAAAATTCGATTGGAGCCGAACAATTGAACGCGGCCGGTTGAATGGAGATAAATTGGATGCAATTGCACCTCCATTAATAAGGAGGTTTATTATTATGTTTAAATTAATATAATTGCCGATTGAAGACTTCACCGATGGTCAGTAAGTACAGTAATTATACTCTATGTTAATAATCCTTTAAGATTATGTAATTTATTTGGGATTATGTTAATGATTGTTTATATGTAAAGTAATTAGTTATAACGTCGCAAATATCACAGCGTTGATATCACCATTTCACCATCACCATTTAATTTACTGCAGATTGCACTTTTAAATTATCGGATATATAATTTAGTGGGTATATTACAGTTTCTATATCAATGAAAAACTTCAACAGAAAAAATCACATCGTTGAATCCACATCGAGGGAGATCCACCCTCTTCCTGGTAGCACACTTTGCCAAGTGGGACCGGTCTAGGGTGATATTTTTAGGGAGTATGGCGTTTATCGAAACGCCATACGTTTATCGAAAGCGTTTTGACAAATGCAACCACGGCAAATCTCGGATCCACCAGAAAATCTAGACATCTATAGGGTATCAGTTATCTTACGGACTCGGACAGATGGAGTCAAAATTTACAAAAATTGCCCTTACATAAAAATATAAAAAATTGAAAGGCGAAAATTAGTTATTTAATCCTAAGTTAATCAATTTAAATCTTTTTAATTGTTCCGTTTCAATGTAATCTACCAAATTCTACAACATTTTTGCTTATATCTATAAAAATCTATGGATCTGACTAACATCTTAGTTCCTCAGATTTCCATTCTCAAGATTTTCCTTCGCGTTGCCTGGGTTGCCTTTTCCTTCATCTGAAGTTCTTCTGTAGTATTCTCAATATTTCCTAATTTTCCCAGATCTCTTATGACTTACTCGAAGTTTGTCGGATTTTCTCAGATTTCCCTACTATACTTGACACACAATTCTCCCAAGGTACCATAGCAAAACTACTCACTACTAAATTAAACTACCAGCAACCAATTGAACAGACCGGGTTGTTACAAAGATGTCATAAAGTTTTAACCAAAATTATGGTGAATATAATGAAAAATAGAGAAGGTAAAAAATTGATTGCAAATTTAACTTTAAAGTCCATTGAGTGTGTTTTCGATTTTCTTTAGTTACACTTTAATAAATGTTTGACAGTATTGTTGCCTGATAGTATATTTTATTATCTTAATTCAACTCCTCATAAAAAATTCTGTGTTTACATCAATAAACAATCATTCCTATATTAATTAAGGAATGAAAACACTGTAAAAGCTTTAAGCGATTTTTTTTACAAATTTTTTTTACGTAGAAGGAAAAGTAATGAAATAATTTATAAATCAACTTATTGAAAATCCCGTAGGTATTTCTTTTCAAAGTATTATTATAAAGATATTGTTAAAAATTCGAACGAAAAGAGCAAAAATTGTTTGAGTTATAATGATGCGTGCCGTTTTGAAAAATTGTGTTTCGAGAAAAACCGACACGCTTGGGATAGAGCTCGAAATTTCAATAAAAAACATTTCTTTCCGATAATAAATTTTCTGTCCCATATTCTAGAAGGTATAATAAAAACCAATAATAACAAAATTAATTTTCTGAAAAATTTACTGTGGTTTTACCCAAAATCCATTTTAGCTTTAATTATATGTGCTCCGTTTTGCCAAATTTTTCAGTTATTAAGAGTAGATATCGTCTTGGTTGGATTCCTCTGTATTATATGAATGAGTTTAAAAGTGGACACCTGGCACCTGGTATAAAAAAATTTCGTTTAATATACTGCGAAATATTAAAATCAAAACTGTGAAGCTAGAAATAATAATTAGAAAATGTTAAGTCGTAGTCATCACGCAGACTCTAAGTCTACAATTAATGATATAAAAATATCATCAAAGTCAAAATTAAAATCAAAATCGTATCGTTGAAATATAACACAAGTAGTTCATTGAAAGATAACACAGTTGGTGTTAAATCGCAGTGTTCTAGTTTTTATTCTTGCGATCAAATTATTTGTGGCGTGGTTCTGATTCCACGTTGAGCTTTAGAAATATTATACAGGATTCTAACGGTTTAGAAGATTTATTACCATTATGAAATGTTTTAACCACATTTTATAAATTTTCCTTAAAAACTTTTTAAAAACAAAAAATTTATGCATTTTAAAATTGCTGTTTAGAATTACAAGTTTTGTAATAAAAGAAAAATTACAAAGAAGAATTTTCAAAATAATCATAATTTACAACATTCTTAGCTCGTTTCTACTTGTTAGAATTAAAATATAAGTTTGCTGAAGTTATAACATTGCATTCTTGTATATTCTGTTGAAAAGTTATTTAACATTAAAAAATTTATTAAATTCAGCTTTAATCTAAGAGTCGTTTTAATTTTAAATGTTTGGTAATAATCTCAACCGTACTTGTCACAAGTATTGCATTTAATTATGTTGAATGCTGTGGCGCTAATCGTTTTGTCTTAACAAGTAACAGATGAACAATAACTTATGAGGTTACAGTTGTTAATTAAGAAATTAATGGTTCAAACTTATAATTTGTGTGAAATGTTTCCGTTTTTAGGGTTCGTAGATGACTACAAATTTTCTTTAATATATCATTTTATTTTTAATTATTTATGACAAATGGATTAATTATCCAGTCACATACAAATTTGTTCTGCTAATCTTCAAATGTAATCTTTCGCTATCATTTTATATTATTTTATGTTTTTCTATTAATTTAACAAATTTATATTAAATTTTAGCACCCATGTCGCTGAAAAATGCACCAACATAATTTAATTATTAATCATAATGGTATTTCGCCTTTCTGTAAAGTCGAAAAAAATTAATATTTTGCTTTCACTTTAAATAAGGCTCAAGAACGTGCTACTATGCCTTAAGTGAATGCATAGCCCAAAGAGGGCATTTAAAAAATATTTGGTGGATTTCAATGGAATTTGAAGTGTTTGCAAATTATTATGAGTTTAGTTTGTCATATTTCTTACTAATTCTTCTGTCTTGATCACATCACATTCAAACTATATTACATATGCTTTAATTCAAAATGCAGTGTTTGACATGACAGGTTGTATGACAAATGGCTATTTGTACTTTATACAAGCAATCGCACGGCTAGGACTACAAATAATTACTAATACATTTGATGAACTGCAATTATGACATAGAGAAACGGAATGTATAATTGAAAACAATGCTGCCTAATTTTGTGCTTAAAATGGAAGGTATTATACAGAAAGCTATATAGAATAAGTTTTCATCTCTGAAATTAAAATTTAACTAAACATAAAAAAAACAGCGAAAATATGTATTTTTACGTAATTTATTCGAACTAATATAGTGGAATATTATCAAAGTAAAATATAAATTTAGCTTTATCTTCAGAAAAGAAAAGAAGTCAAACTTTTTACAAATTCGCGCACCCAAAAGGCAAGAAACTTGACAAAAACTTATATCAACTTAAAAGTCATCCCACATCTGATAATCTGAGCTATGAGACCACTAAAATAACTAAAGGGAACGAAAACATTACAGACCGTCGTCAGAAGAAAATTTCTGAATAATGAGAGGTAAGGTAATTTTGAAATTATAAACATCTATTACAAATTTTTCTATTATAATTATAAAAATGTAGTTATACTATTGATCGCTAATTTTATTTATGACGAAATAAGCTGTTGCTAATTTATTATACAAAATTTTTCTGCATTTTTATTATTATTTTTGTAATATTATATATTACCTTACAAGGAGATACGATACTCGCATTTTGAATACTGCTTTCCAGTGCGTAATTTTAACATCAGTAAACTTTTGATTATAATTACCAAGCTTGATTTGTACCATTTTGCTGTAGGACAGATAAGAATAGTGAAATGACACAAAAACACTTGGTTGCCATTTAAAAAATTTATTGTTGACGTCATACGATTTTTCATCTGATGTCTGTCGGTTTCGGATATTGGCGATCATTTATGGTAGTTTGGACTTTATCCGCTGATGTTCTAAAAAGGTCCATCGTTGCTATATTATCCACATCCTTAAGTTGTGCAGCCATGATTTTCGGCTTCCTGGACCTTTTGCATGGAGAATTAGTTGTAATAAACCATATCGCCGATTATTTATTATAGTAAAATTTCTGTTTTCTCCCATTCTTTCAAGGAAAATCTAATTGGTGACGCGATTTGTTCACATCACATAGAGCTTCTTGCAAGACGATTCCGTAAAAGTTCAAGGTGCAACTCCATGCAATAGTAACCGGGAATACGTAACAACATAGTAGTCTAGTCTTCATTGCTTAGCATAAATCGTAACATCTAAACAACCAGGCGAGCATTTTTAGAAACATCATAATTTATCTTATTGTATTTAATCGTAATATTCACTAAGTTGATCTAGCTAACCCAACATTTGCAAGACTTACTGTATTTTATATAATCTCTCAAGAAACTTTATCATTGTTTCTAAATTAAACAACAAACTACGCCAAGTATTAAAACTAACATGATACATAAATTTTTGTTACCCAGAGGGCAGAGTGTTTGGATGTTACAATAATATTTTACGATGTCGTAAAATTATATTCTTCTCTTGTTTAATCTCAATAATCTAGAAGGAGTCTAGAGCAACACTATTTGAAAATGATTAATTTTAAAACGAACCAAGAATTTCGTTGATTATTAACTACCAGTAGTAATTGGCCGTTCTTCATCCTAAGGAGTTGTTATTATAATAACTTTATAGATTAACCTTATTATTCACTGATTTAAAAATAGAGATTAAGTTTATAACACATTTGATATGCATGGTTAATTCTATTACATCAAATAATAAAATAGTTAGAACTTTATTTTCACAGATATATTACTTGATTATCCTCCTTTTAAATTATCTGTTTCAATTTTCTCGTTATTGTCTATCAGTTTAACATAACATCTTTTAGTGGTCCGCCACTGTCCTGCCATCTTCTCAGATATTTTTGAACCACTGAACCAAATTAATTAATAATGTTTCGCCACTGTCCTGTAGCTGTTGATTGTAAGGTGTAAGGTTGTTAAATATAAATTTAAGATAAGAAACAAAGATAAAACAAATTTGTGGCGCATATTAAGTAAATCGTCAGTTCCATACTGTTTGGTCACTATACTAATTAATGCAATTTAACCACTGTATTTTATATTTATTAATATAATAATCAATGATTACCGTTGATACTGAATTTAAACAAAGAATTTCTAAACATGAATTTCAATTATTTAGCTTGTCGTAGAGTTCGTGATTTGTTACGTTTTCAGAACAAGGAAGATATTTTGTTCGATATGAATTCTGAGTGGTTTTATTTTCATTCTTCATTACAAATACTTTGTTTTTCTCTAGGATGTGTATTGATTTAAGTTATTTTTCTAATGTTTTAACATTAGAATCTATGTACAGCTGATTGCCATATCTTGCTGTACCCATGAATTATTTTAACAGCCATATTAAACCGGGGTTTTATCAATTATATTATATTCTTACCAAGTACGTGGATCCACTAACATGGTTGAGAGTAATCCAACATTGGTGATTTTATTCGGAAATCTTTTTGACTATTTTGTACCATGATAATTTATAATTCTGAACTGTGCTTCGTCTACACAAATGTTCCAGAATGGTAATTGGTAACTATTATAGAGCAAACAATCACAAACACATCAATTTAATCTGGAAACAATTTTATTTAGCGTACATGTTTTATAAGCGATGTTTGCGTTTTCAAACAGTATTGCAACGTAACATTTCAATTGGTAACCATGATTTTCTTCTTCGTATATTTCTTAACCTGCGGGTTGGCACGTGGGGTCTTTTAGGACACCCGGCGGGTGTTATTTTTGTATATAACTTTTAATTTTCAAGATATTTTACGTTTCAATTCGATAACATCTATTTTAAATGTTTCTCGGATAAAGATTGGAAAAGTTAAACCAGCTTTGAATGGGCATCTTGGGGTTTTTCACATCCCCGGCTGATATGTTCTTAGAAGTCTGCAAAATGGTTTATTTATGGTAGCCTACATAATTAGTCTTAAAATTTTTTTCACTTGTTTACATTCAAATATAGTAGTAATAGCAATAAAAAAATAAGCTTATTATAAATTTTTATAAACTATACGATTTTATTGTAATAATTTAGGAGGGTATATAATTTTGGACAATAAATGTCTGAATGATTTATATATTTTTAAACAAAAACAAAATTATTGTATACGAATATAGTATGTGGTAACAGTTTTAACTTGTCAACTGATGCATTTAACTATATTTTATGAAAATCTAACATACAGACATAAATTTCACGTAATTTACAGTTTTACAATAAAATATAAGGTTACTTGTATACTTTAGTATAGGTAGTTTTAAGGATTTATCACTAGTTTTCAAGAAATAAATTGTTAAAAATGTGGTTTCATAGTGAAACAACTGGGAACTAAAGGGTTAAATAGATACCATTCTCATTTTTATCCGTTGTGATGACATAGAGCTGGGAGTTTATGCATTTTGCATATTCTTTAATATTGACATGCCAACAGAGTCGTTTTGAAATCTGGACGAATTAAGAAAAAACGAATCCGAAAAAGCGCTTCTCAAAATGCATATTTTACATATTTTCAATGTTTGGTGCATATTTCAACAAATAATGCATATTTGTGCATATTTAGGCCACCTTTGGAGTATTTTGAAGAATTTTTATAAAGAAAATAAAACAGTTTATTATTAAATTTGTCAATTTAAACAATTATTTTGAGAACAGCCGTGCGTTCTGTTTATTATGTAACTTCCTTTTTGAAATATGCACTCTTTACAAATTAAAATCTTTCTTCATTGGCAATATTTAGGTAGCCTTTTGGTTTAGTTAGAACTTAGGTAAATTTTTGTCAAGTTTCATAATATGTTGTTAATGCCCAATTTCATAAAACTTTTAACAAGCCGTTAAAGTTAAGAGATGATTTGTAATGGCTTATCAGTGTCGAGAGTTAATTTTCATTGGTTAGTTAAATTTAACGGTTTTTTAAAAGTTTTATTAAATTGGGCATAAGTCAACTATAAAAGTATCTGTTAAACCTCGGTCTCATCCAATTAACGCTACGTAAATTAATCGAAAATAACCAAAATAATATGACATTTCTTCTTTAAAACCTCGTTTTCCTTAATGTATTTGATACTAATAAAATAAATAAAAATTCATTTAAAGGCAAATACATTGGCGAAAATAAGACTTTATGCATTATTATGCATATCAATACATATTTTATCAATTTTAGTGCATATTTTAGAGAAATTTAATGCATATATACGCGCATATTTTCAAATATTTTTGCGCAAAGAAATCCCAGCTCTAGATGAGAAACAAAAATTACAAAATAAAAAATTTCTCATGTTATTTCCCTATGATCACGTGTCAAGTCGGTCACTCTGTAGATACAGAACCAATTATGGTTCTTTAAGTTCTAGAATATTTCCAATTAATTTGTTTAAGTTACTATCATAAAACCAGTAGTGTACCAGGTAATGAAATTTATGTCGAAAATAACAGAGGATACATAAGCCAGAGCTCCTTCGCTTCAACTTTTGATATTTTTTTGTATCTGTCTTGTGGAGTAACTATTTTTATTAAAAATAATAAAAACTTTAATTTACATATATTTTTAGACATAACATCCAATTATGCAGTGCAATAAATTGATCGCGAAGAATTGACGCAGATCCGTTTATTAATACATTTTTTATGGAGAACAAAATCGGGGGGTTTCCCCGAGATACTGGAAAACCAATGATAATAATAATTATAATATGCCTACTCCTTAGTTGAGGTGATACATTTAACAACATTTTTCATTTTAGATATCAGTCAATGGTGTTTAATGTTTTCCCTTTTGACTTGTTGATAGTAATGCAGCAAAGGCTCACGATAGAATCATGAGAATTCTACGAATAAATTTCTTTATTCTATTCTTTTCACATTTTGTTTGCCGTTAAAAGTCTTGGATTTTTGAATAATTTCTCACAAATTACCACTACTATTACTTTCAGTAGCATATTAAGAAATTGCGTATGGGTGGCAGGTACCATATTAATTTAATATAAAACATGTGTAAACAATAAATTTGAATCTATCAGACGCACGCGCAACTAATTTTTTACCTTGAGAATTTTAATCTGCGCTTGCGCCTGACAATTTCAAATCGGTTTAAAGTGCTGCGGCGTACAAACGACAATATGACAATGGAACATTCTGAATTAGATAAAAAATTGTTACTTTTTAAATTCCGAAAGTCTTTTTTTTTTGGAATTATAGAATTTACCTTAGAATGTTAAAGAAATAAGGACTAATCCACCTCAGAAAATGGAATTGTAAGTCTCGCAAGAGACAGCCTAATTCCAATGGAATGTATGGCTATATTATTATTATTATTATTTTTTGACTGATCTTAATGTACTTCGAATAAGAAAATACATTCGAAAATATAAAATACACAAATATAATGTAATAAAATGTGAAGTTCATCGATTGAAAGTTTATAAAATCGATGTGTTGCCGTCGGTGCCGAGCGGTCCTGCTTGCAAAAACATAATTGTTTAAGTTTCTACCGCTTAAATGTCATAAATTAATAGAAGGTTTATTATGTGTTTGAACCCATCCTCTGTCGTTTGTTTGATCTTATACTCTGCGTGGTGAAAATTATAGACATGTGCAAATTTTTTAATGTACCTAGCCGAACTTACATACAAACAAACTTTACCGTTTAAAATCGAATATTTTAACGTTATCTGTTAAAATTTTTGTTTAAACTTTTTTATTGGACTTTAAATTAAAAAAGTTACAGGAATGCCTATGAAACCATCGCAACATCATGTTATGTTTGAATTCTGATTAATATATTGAAATTATTACTTAGCAATAAAATAAATAGCATATTTCACTAATTTATTGTAAAATTAAATATTAAAAACTGTCTCAGGTATATTTCAGTTTTTAAGTGATTTGTTAAAAGCTGAATCAAATAAATATATAATTATATAATTATATAGAATTTGTTACTTACCCACAACATGTAAATAGCCAAACTGTGTTTTGGCTGTAACAGTGTTAATCTGGCACATGTATCTTCCTTTATCCTCTTCCTGAACGTTGCTTATGTGCAAAAACCACGTTCTGTGTTTATCATGAGTTACACTTATTCTTGGATTTCGTGTAATTACATGATTATGCACAGTTAAAATAGCTGATTGCTCAAAATGCATCCATGCAACCTGTAATAAAAATAAATAATATGAAACATTTTATGTTATTATAAATACATATTTTAAACTTTGAAGTAAAATGAGATTGGTTATTATTCCGAGATACCAGCATAGTAAATTTGATTTGAAACGAGTTTTATTTAAGTTTTCCAAGTTTGAAGTACTTCAGGTTGCTGCATTATGTATTATTCAAGATGATGTTTGTTTTCTCTATTATAAAGCAATGTCGTTAATTTGTGTCATATAGTAAAGCGATATAAAGTTTTAATGCTTTACTTACAATACCACAATCACTTTTATGGTACCACTTTATGTTTTGGCTTGTCCAACTATTAAATTACAACAAGCAATTTAATTTAAGATTTTATATTTTCAAGTTTTTTTTTATTTCTAACTTACAATTTACATTGTAATCATAATACTTATCTGTTATTTTTTTAGTTAATATATATTTTACTATATTGCAAGTATGTACAACAAAATTTATTATAAAAGTTTGCCTGTAGCCGTACTATGCCCGCTGTCGTACACGAAACGATCTACATAAAATTATATAACAGTAAAACTGTAAAACAAAAGTTTACAAAAATAATATGTCTATTTTCCACGGTCTTGACTTGATTATTACCAAACAAAGTTGACAAACGATGAGGTAATAAGTTACGATTCTATGTGTGGGTTTGCAGATTTACGCGTTGAGTATACATTTATTATAAAAACCGGTAGTGGAGTAGTAACTACCGTAAGATAAAAGTTGTTTTTGAAATTTTGCTAATATAAGTTATTGTTTGATTGTACGACTGTATAATCTTAAACTATGCTTTAACTCTGGAGCTGCACACTGGGGTTTCAGAAACCCCAACCACCATATAAGATACATGTTATGAAAAATAAGTGTGCAGTTCTAGGGTTAAAAATTATTTCAAGTTGACATTAAATGAAATAATTAATATACCAAAAGCACAATGCATAAAATGGGGGGAAACCCGAGAAAACCCGTTGTCGACAGCGTCGAATGCTTATTAGTGGTTTGTAATTTTTTGGCATTTGCAACAAATATGTTGATTTTTATTATCGTTTCCTTGTTTAAAAAGTAAATATAATCTATTATCAAGTTTTCGACTCCAAAACTTAGCAATATTCACAAAATTTATATTTTTTATTCACACATGTCTGCAAAGTGATTTACCCGTAAGAGTAATGTTGATTTTATTAAAATTTTTACCGAGTTTTTTTTAAGTCACTCGCACTCAGAAACGGCGCTACAAAATAGAAAAATGTATTTAAAGAAAGATGAAAGGAATGAAAATTGCAACAAGAAATGTCTAGTAAGTTTTGCTGTCAAATTAATTTTTATATGATAAATAAGTCTTCAAAAATTACAATTTTCATTTCTAATATACAATATAGTAGGAGAGAATTTTTATTTTCTTTATTACTTTTTTGTACACATTACTTTAATTTAAATTTTAAATAATTCAATTGTAATCATCTGATGCTTACATAAGTAATAAGTATTTGTTTTCACAAAAATAAATAGAATTTAATTTTATGTGTTGCTATACATTTTATAAGTTTTTGTGTTACATAATATCATACAGCATATTAGGAACAATTAATTTAAGTTAACATTATTTTGTCAACATACATATTTTATTATGTTTTGTTTAAGTATGTTTAGTAGAATTTTTCATGCTTTTGTATTAAGTTTAATGTTATCATACTATTTTTTAAATCGTAAATAACTGCAAGACCGATATGGGGCAATTGCTAGACCGTTGACCGGACATTTCGATCGGCAATTAAATAATAGTGTATTTTTCGCTGAAATATTGAAATAGTAGAACATAAAAAAAGTAAGGTTAAGGTGCAGTAGTGTTCTGACCTATAACTGGTAAATATAAATTTACAAATACAAAGTAAAAAATTAATGTCAAAAATAAAAGTTTTGTTGATCGGCCGTAATTTAGCGAATTCACTCTAACACATTTTTTTTAAATTATCCCTAATGTAAATTATTGTGATCACGGCTTAATACTAATAATCAGAGGCGGATTTAGAAATTGAGAGGCCCCAGGCACAATTAAATTTTGAGGCCCCCTCTAAATATTTTCACTACTCAAATCAGTTGTCATTTTATAAAGACAACTTGTTTTTGGGGTAATTTTTGCAATTTTCTCCCTACACTCCCTGAACAGGACTACCTCGTGACTACCAACGGCATTTTGTTATTTAGGGATTAAGGAAGGATTAAAAAAATAAGTTTCAGCTTTTAACTCCCAAGTACAAACAACGGTACGCGACAACTAGGCGATTGGTAAACTGGGCGACGGATAACTGGGCAACGGATAGCTGGGCGATGCGATGGGTAAACTAGGTGATGGTCAACTGGGAGACGGTCATTCAGAGCACGCAAAAAAGAAAATTACTATGATATATTTCTGTAATAGGTACTATAACAATCAATCAACCTAAGTACAAATATTCAAATAGGAAGAATAATCGTTTGATGGAGGAATAATCGTTTGATCTATTATTCTGATGGGAGGGGATGCTGGTCAGAGAGTTGGTTGTGGGGCGATGATAAATAGGGAGTCAATGGGGGGTGTGGGAGAGGAAAAAGGTCTCTGGAACTTCGTCTGGGAAGTTAGGGAGATCTTAGGTTTCTGATACAGGGATAACAAAAACTTCGGATTGGATCATCCCTGATACAGGAATGGTGGGAAAATCTGCAGCATTGTTCGAATGCGTAGCAGATATTAGGGTGCCTTGAAGAGGAAGAGTTCTGACGGGTATGGATTGGTTGTTTTTGGAAGACAGGTTTTATTCTCCTGTTAACGAGGAGATCGGGCTTTGGGTTTTGATTTGCGGCTCTTTTACCGCTGGGGGGTTGAAGATTATTTTGAGAAATAAAATCCCTGGCTGATATGGTGTGGGGACGTTTTGTAGGGAGGTTGGGAGTGTCTTGAGAGTTAGATTCTTTCGGGGTAGAGGTTTTTAGGATATGTTTGTTGCAGTCTTTAAAGTAGAGTTCCTGAAAAAGTTTTATGCATTCTCGATAAAATAATAAAAATAAAATAATAAAATTTATAATTTTTTCGCCCAATTCTCCGTCGCCCAGTTGTAGGTACGTCACCCAGTTATCCGAGTCCATGATATACCTATCACGCTTGTATTGTGCTTTTAATATTTTATGAGAAGGCGATGCAGTTTGTTAACAACGTGCTTTTAGGTAGATTCTAGTAGTAAAGAAGTTATGAAATGATGACATTAAATTAATATGAGAGCAAAATTTATGAATTATGAAATACGCTGTGATGATTATTAATTATTTTCATTATAAAGAAAGTTAGATAAAATTACTTTATTTTATTTTATTTTAAGAGCTGAATTTTGAGGCCCCCTGGATTTATGAGGCCCCAGGCGCGGGCCTCTTGCGCCTGTTCGAAAATCCGCCACTGCTAATAATACCACTATCACGGCTATCGACGTCAGAGTGCACTATCTGGTGCATACAATCAAATAAAGTATAATTGTAACAAAAGAGATAAAAGTCAATATAATAAAACTTTTTATTGAATTGTGTATTATAAAGCTGTAAATATATTAATATTCTAGGAACTACTAATTACAGTAAACTATTGCCAACTTAAATATAGCAATAACTAAACGATTTGTATAAAGTTTCATTGTATAACCTGGGTGCTTTATCTTTTAGGCTTCTATACAACGTATAGGAAGAAGCCTTATGATCTAGCTCCGTGTCCGTCTGTCCGTCTGTCCGTCTGTCCGCATAATTCAAAACCAATCAGAACGCACGTTCTTAAAACAATTTTACTTCATATAGAATATTTTTAGATTGGTATTAATTATTCAGATTATTTACATATATATTTTTTAATCCGATATTCTTATTTTGTATTTTTAGAGTAGGTATTTTACGTGTTTCTAATACGGTATTCGGTACGTGTTTCGGGTATTTTAATATTTCATTATGAATTGTGTTTTATTT
Source organism: Cantharis rufa (assembly GCA_947369205.1). NCBI lineage: Eukaryota > Metazoa > Arthropoda > Insecta > Coleoptera > Cantharidae > Cantharis > Cantharis rufa. Next base: position 11,882,685 of record OX376309.1, on the reverse strand, counting down.
GTGGTTTGTAAATTGCAAATATTTACCTATAAAGGTCGAAATAAAAAAAAAATATTAAAATGTTAGCGTTTTCCTTATATAGTAAAAAAATCTACCTAATTAAAAGATTAACGCATTAAAAATTGGAATAAAATAAAGCCCAAATAATTTAACCTACCGAAAAAGTAGATGTATAGAAGCCTAAGAACTGTCGCAAAAGCGAGTTCCACCTTGTTACTTTTAAAGAAGCAAAGATACTAATAAAAAATGTGTTTTTTAGTAAATTGAAAAATAAAACAATTTTTTATACCGGACAGATAATTCGTAAATAGAGTTTATTTTAGCTAAATTGATCGCAATCTCACATGAACAATGGAAAATGAAATCTTTAATTCAATAACGGAAAGAGTATCTCGAGACTATTCTTATTTTTATTTATGTATTTAGCTAGAGAGCGTTCTCAATCAATTCGAATTATAATGAAACACCTTGGCATTTCTTTCATTCGATTATATTTTAATTTATAATAATTTAAATTTTTACTACGATTACTAAAATTTTACACAAAATTCTAAATAATTGCAATAATAATTAAATAGGCAATCAAAAATATTTCATTATAATTTAATGTGGTTCAACATAACCTCACTATATTATTATTTTGTGTTTTACAAGATTTTGATGGATAGCTATAAAAGAGATTTTCATTTGAACACGTTTGTAGAACCTATTAAGCATAGTTTTATTTTTGTTTATGTTGACAATTTCCATTATCTCAATGTGCTTAATAAGTTTGTCCATGATCTTGTCCTCTCATGATGATGGGAGGGAGGTAACCGAGCAACCTACGGGTATAAGGACATATATATTACCCTGTAGGTACTACCTCGGGTCTCTCGACAGCCCTGTGCTTTTGCTTAAGTGTTTTGAAAAAATTGTTTTATGTCAATTAATAAAACTGTCAATAATTGGCACGAGCCTTTTATGCAAAGGTTTAACTATAGGAATACCTGAACAAAATCCTATTTTTTGTTTAATATCTGGAATACTATAGAAAACCCCCCAAGTAAAACCCCACAAGTGAGTATTTTTTATACTCAAGGATAAAAAATAAGAATAAATTAATAAATCTAAGAATACCTAAAGAGATGATCATTGGCATAGTAATTTGGCCGAAAAACTGCCGACCCCTGATTAAATCCAGGGATAGTATAAAACTTTCATATGTCTGCTTCCGTGCTTCGGATGGCACAATTTTTTACGTAATTGACTTGGAGTCAATTACGTAAAAAATTGTCATGACTCTTCTTTCCCCGAAAAAGAAAAAATAAGATGTCAGCTACCCCCTCCCCTTCTCTTAAAGGCTATTATTATAATCGCGTCATTTTAGGTCTGCGCCTATATGGCCGCGTCATTTTTGGGTCTGCGCTCTTTTGGGTCTGCGCCTTTTTGGGTCTGCGTCCTAACGCTCGCGTCTTTTCGGTCGCGTCCTTTCGGCCGCGTCCATTTGTCCTAGACCCAAGTCTTGGAGTCTAAATACTGAAACCTGAAAAATTTACAGTTTGTCACCCCGTTATTTTAATTCAATTGCGGATCGCTTTTTTCCGATGTTTTATGCGTTGATAACTTTTATTGTCACACCTAACTTTTCTTGGAATAAATTCTTGATAGCTGTATTTTAAATTGCTTGTTTGGCATCATTGATTTTATTATACCATTTAATATACCACATTGTTTCTTCTTATATTCGCTCATTTCGTTTCATTTCTTTCATTTTATTTTTCAATTCCTTTCCTTACTGAATTTTTTTATTATAGTTTTTCATTATTTGAAGTTCATTATTTTTTTTTACAATTTTATACATTTAAAATTTTTCTTCAAATCACCCGTTTCTATCTGTACTTAAGATATATTTGTTTTATTTTATGCATGAATTCTGTGATCACTTCTGTTGGTATTTCTAATTTTCTATCATTAATAATTTGTTTTCTTTTGAATTTATCCCTGTGACCTGTATTTCCTGACAAAACATAGTGTTCGTTTTGTTAATTAATTAATTAATAATTGTTGTTGTTATCCAATAATGTCATGCTTATCACACTTAATTTGATGATTCCACAAAAATCCGATTTTACATTGTTAAAAAAATAACTAAGCCCTGAGTTGGTTGTGGACATGATATCATGGGTTGTGGAGTTTATATGGTTTTTATAACCTACATGAAATAAACTACAGTGGCTTTATACAGTGGTGACGAGTGCCCTTTTGTTTGGATATAGTTAAAGATAGAATACAAATAATTTATGTAGTTATTACTGCACTTTATTGACATGAGGAAAGGAAAACTATTAAATTTAAAGAATTTGGCTTATTAAGCCAAAATATACAACAATAACTTGTTGTTTATATTATCTTCTAATATTTTTTACAACGCCACGGCCAAACACACTGACTTACATATTTCCTTGTTGAATATTATGCAACATCTTTGGCCGAATAATAGGGTTTTGCAACATCCTGGGTCGTTGTAGGGGCTATTATTGTCACTGTACTGTTACCTAATACATTTTAAATTATAGATAAATGGGCGTGAAAGGTTTAATTTAATTAAATTTGATTTAAATACAATTTAATTTTTTTATTTAATTAAATTTAATTAATTCAATAATAAGAAAATATTACATTGTCTTATTCGGATTAAAAGTGAAACTTTGTTTGACAAGCAATTTTTGCATTTGCAAGGCGGAGCGCCAGCGATTTTTAATAGAATTTTTGCGTTAGGTCGGTGCTATTGAGTTATTCCGGCATAGAATAGTTTAATAGTTTAAAATAAATAAACAAAATAAAAACTACTGATCTCCGCGTCAAAAATGCGCTGAAGTCCCTCGATCAACAGCCCGAGGACTTTTCCAATTTTTGTATTTCAAATTTAAAAATATTTTATTTGAAAATATTTCCTTGACAAAATTTTTGTTTTCCCTGACATTGGCGCTAAAAGTTTTAAATTCTCTGACTTTCCCTGACAAGTTTCAAATTCCCTGACTTTTCCAGGATTTTCAGGTTTTCCATACAAGTGGGAACCCTGTATAAATGTCCTCTTTTTTAAATTTTGCTAATTATTAATTATTTAAAAGGTCCGCTCTAAATTTGAAATGTAATAAATTAACAACACTATTTTTATCGTCTGTAAAAAAAAATCATGTGAAAGTGGATAATCATGGACAATCCTCTGTACATTTTTCATGAAAGTGAAATAGATAATAGAATCCAAGCACAATTCTGTGTTGCAGGCACGAAACTAGCCCTGTTTTATAGAGTGAGCCAAAGCTGGGCCTTCGCATACTTAGAGGGGCCAAGGGGCGAATTCTCCATTAAGAATTCCAAATTCTTCATTTTTTAGGGAGGGCACAAGGGTGGGCCAACATAATTTTAGGAGAAGCAAGTAGATTGCGTCCCACGGTCACTACTTTTGAAGTGGTTAAAAAAAAGGTAACAATCTGATTGGTCAATTTTTTTACCAACCGAAAAATATATCCAACCACCGCATGGTGGGGTGGAAGAGCAAATAAAACAAGCATTTAATCTAAAAATAAAATAGAAATGAATCTTAAATTACAATCTCATGAGCCAACAAATTGTAATTCAAGATAATTAATAAATACTGTTCAAAGCAAAGCAAGCGCCGAATTGTAAACCGCTCGGTCCAGAGTTGAATTCCTCCAAAAGCAAAAATTTTTTTATAATTTTTTTTGTTACCCGTCAACGTCGCATGTTAATCTAGCAAACAATTTTGTCAATTTACTTACAAAATGATTGAATTATAACATTTTTTTTCATTATTAATTTATTATAACACTGATTTATTACAGAATTTATTATCACAAATATTTACAGCAAATCGACGGTGGAAAGGCAAAAAGTCTTAAGGGCCATTTATGGTAATATATACCGTAAATAACGTTTAAGACTTTTTGGGGGGCTCAAATATGATATCCTACACTTAAAAATTCCGGCGCCCAAAAATCCCAGCCCCCAAACGGCGGCGCCCAAATGTCACGTACCGACAAAAAACAAATATGGAATGATTTCCCATTTTGCAACACCTAAGTGCAATTATTTGTTTGGTGACTTGTGACTTCAGCTTTGGCAAAAAGATCATTTTCAAAATTACAATTAATTATAAGATACTAACTTAAGACGTATACTTAAGACACCTCATAAAATTAACAGATAAACCTGATGAAATATTAGACCTAATATTGCCACTATTACCAATCGAACTATTGTAAAATTGGTCCTTAATGTAATTTTGTTATATGTTTATCTTAAAATTATATTATTTTCTTTTGTTTTATTTGTCTTATTACAAAAACGAGGCCCATTTAACAACTGCGCACACGGGTTTTTCAACTGCTTGTTACGCCACTGCTATTAATGCTCTAAATATAATGGATCAATCTACACGTTGTATTACAAGGTATCATTCGATTACTAACACCCTTTGTTCTTAATTATACATAACTTTCAACAAATTTCTTATGTAATGTATATATAAAAGTAATTTTATCCAATTTAGTTTACTTATACAGATGCAATTGGAAAATGCATTTAATTTTACTAATTGTAAGTTACTGATGTTGTTATCCCATTAAAAAGCATTAACACCCAAAATACAAGTAAATGTAATTAAATTTTCTTGTAATATTTTTAAAGGAAAATTACTCGATATTGAAAAGGTCTACTATGACAGATTATAAAATATGTGTTTTACTATTGGAAGGGAAGACAAAAAATAATACTTCCTTCCAAAGAGCAAGATTTTAGTGCGAAGTGGAACTTATATTTCCCAAATGTAATATGTAGTACGTATATAAATTATTTAAAAGCTTGAATAACTCGGTTTCGTCGATAAAAAACCAGTTTATAAGAAATACTGAACAAATTTAATTAAACTAGTCAAACGTATAATTCATAACACAATTTGAAGTAAATCAAATGCAGGAAATCCTTTTTTTGTTTGCTACTATGCTGCTGTCAAGTTAAAAGTTTCCAATGACATACTAAACTTACATTTTTAGGGATTGGAATATAAAAAAATTGAACAAAAACTGATTTTGTTGACTGCACTTTCTATTTAACATATTAAAAGTACTACCTATATCAATATTTTTGAAAACCCAAAAAATGTATACACATCGCTCTCTATCAGCAGTTTATACATCTTTGGATAGAGCAATTAATTAATTGCATATTGTTACTCTTCCTCTGTCACATAATCTCTTCGGCGTCGAGGTTAAGTATGGAAGACCTACAGTTGAACGGCAATTTTTGGCAAAGATCATTTAAGCATTTAGACCCCACAGTTGTCATATATGTATGCTTTGGGAAGTGTGTACGGTTGGATATGGAATAACAATGAATATCAAAATTCACTATCTAAGCCATGTACCACCATATTAAAAGTGCCAATACTATGTGGTGGTATCTTAAAAATCCCATATTTTTAAATCACTATCTCTATTCGTAATTGGTTCTCTCTTGTATTATGTAGGTACCTAAAGCAAGTGAGGTCAATTGTTGAATTATTCACTTCAATAATAATGTCCACGACAGTATTATGTTACAATAATAACGTTAAACTATTTTTACATTATTATGTATCACAATATACTATTTCTTTGAATTCATCAGCGTACAAAATAAAGATTTACAAATGTTTATCGAATTGTATTGCTGCTTGTTTATTTTTGAATTGAAAAGCAGTTCGTAATATACAATTTAGTTCAACAAACAAAATCAGTCTTAAAAAATTGGAAATTGACCTTTGTTAACTACGTGACTTCAGCTTGAAGATGCCAATGATTATATAAACGTAACACTTGTCGAACTATTTTGGCTTCTTGTGCAGTGCTTGACGAATAGAAAGTTGATGCGCTTTGTCGAACTAATTTTATTTTGGTATTTCTTTGGATCTCACTTAAATTTGTTTCGTTTCATATGTAACTGATTTTTATCAGTTATTTTTCTAATTTAACTGACACTGTCATCCATTACAGTATACTCTTCCAACAGTTTATCTCGACGGCCCCTAAATATTATTTTTACATGTTCTCATTTTATAACATAATGACTTATATGGTATTTTCAAATAACTAACAAATTACAACTTTTCTCTGTTATTAGACTATAAGGAAGTATACCTAATGGAACCTATAACCCGCAAGAAGCAATAATCTCCGAATTAAGAAAACAAACGATTGCAAAAGTTCTTATCGACATTGCTGATAATATGTATAGAAGTCTCTGAACTACAATCAATGCAAACATGAATGATGACTATAACACTCAGGAAGATTTTATTGTATACCTAACAAATATCATCCAAGCGGGTAAACCATATTGGAGGAAGAAGAACTTAACGGGTAGGCCAAACTAAAATTTTGTTTTGAAAATGCAATAAAATGAACAAAATTGTATTGTTTTCTGAGAGATTTTGGCTTTATTAGAAATAGCAAACATCCCATTAATTATTATCAGTAGCGCATCTTGTCAACTCAATTTCCCAAGACATTCTTAGTGGTTTTGCCCTCTATCTGACGAATAGTTCCACCAATGTTAAAATTGGGCCTCAATCATTTGTAGATTGTCTGCATAACATCGATCTTTTACGGCATCCCACAAAATTAAGTTCAACGTCGTCAAATCGCAGCTCAGAGGCAGAAAATTGACATCACCAAGACAACCGATTAGCCCATTAATCTAAACATACACACCGTTTGGGCTACACAGGAGTCACATTAAAAATAATGTTTAATATTTTTCAACGTTTTTCAATAAATCGACTCATTTAGATAGGAGAGATATTGACTGTCTGTAAATATTTCAAGCGGGGAAGAGCTGTCAATCTGAAAGTAACCTATGGATTAAAAAAACACTAAGTGGCCCACCCTTTATTATTGTACTGAATATTTTCTAGACTCTTCAAAAAAATCCAATACTTATGCTTTTCTACACCTGTTGGGCTACCCTTTAAAATTAAATTCACAAGTAATTGTAAATTATTGGTATTTCGTTAAGCCAAAATTTACATTATTTATTCTTATTTACATTTTTCTCCTGTTAAAATCTAAATCCAAATCCGAATTAGAGATAAATTCTAAATAAAATTTCTATAAAATGAGAACGTTAAATCCAATAGATAAATTGCCCATATGTCACCGTATCAAATTTAAATTTACAATTGCCTTGATTTTTCAAAATTGCTTGATCTTCGTAATCTTCTCTTATTGATCTTTTCAAAGTCAATCAAATTGACAATTGGTAACAGATTATTTGATTAGATTAAATAAAAACCTAATGATTAAACACCGGCCAGCAAACTAAGATGAAACTCGGGAAGAGGTATAAGTGAATGAATCCGTTTTAACCTACCCAACACTTCCCGACACGACACGAACGCTAATGTCGGCCGAGGTGAAGTTTCCAAAAAACTTTGAAACAAGCTCTTTTTGGCCGAAACTGGCCGAAAATGAAACAGAACCTTCGGTCGAACTTTAAAAATCAATAATCTTTACAATTTGAAACTTTCACACACTCCTTGTGAACACTGCATACTAGTGAATGTCAACAATATTATATAAAGTGTCAGGAAAATACTAGCTACCAAATTTAGTAAAATATAAATTACAACTAACAATACACTACAAAAGTTTTAAGGGAAGATAAACCTTATTAAGACCCGGTTTTAAGCTTTATTTGGTCAATTTACCTCATAAAAAATGATAACCAAAATAGGACTTTATTAAGTTTCAATATTACTTATATTATTTTATTAATATAACATATAAACGAGAATCGACTGTATTTGCAAAATTTACAATAAATTTTAAAAAATTACAATAAAATGGCAAGTACATAAGTCTCATATTACGCTTGATATGCGCATGTCAGCAGGCGAAGAAGAACAACTTAGAGTTTTTAAACATAAGTTTTTGAGTACCTCGCTGGATTTAATGAAAGAAGCCAACGGAGCCCAAAGAGAACCAATGAATTACGACGGAGAAAACTTTGTAAAAAAGACCGAGAAATATATGATAGAACCAAGCCATACATAATTAAAAAAAAGGAAGTTCAAAGGTTGAGCGAGTATGGTGTGCTATAGACAAAAATAAAGAAAAATTGTGTTGAAAGCAGTGAATTATAAAAAAGTGGAAATATTTTTAAAATAAACCAAAGCAAAAGAAGAAGAGAAAAAGAACAAAGGAGCAAGAAATACAATTTAAAAACACCGAAAAAATGCTTCATCATATTGATGAACAAATTCATAAATTTGATGATTTTTGTCATGAATACAATAATTTTACAAAACGGATTTGTAAATCTTGGGAACAAGAAAGCTGAATTATTTTTATAATAAAATAGCTAATAATTCTTAAATTTTCATAATTAACGATAAGCGGTAGATACATGGACCTGACAAATTTGCCGTTCTTGGTACTGCATATATAATAATAACCCACTTGTTGCTACCAATTATGATAAATGTTACTTAATTATTCAAAAATTGAAAGTAAAAATTTTGCTTTATTCAAATTTAATCTGTAAGTTAAAAAAGTTTTGAGAGGCATCAGTCACATACTCTATCCAGGTGACTCTATCATATTAGATAGATATTACCTTCATTATCTATACAAAAAAAGTTTTTATTGACGCCAAACCAGTAGCACCAGCCATTTGTTTTAAGATGCAAAAATAGATGATCGAGATCAATAATATAGATCGAGATTCGAGTTTCAACATTACTCTAAAATGAGATGTGTCTCTTCAGCCAATCGCTGATAACCACAATACCAAGTTCTGCCAAATTCTCCACTTACACTTGCATTGTTTAAAATTTCAAACGGCGATTACAAAATCAGGTGAATGCAGTGGAGAAAGTAGTGTGTAAGGTATTTTCATTATTTTAGGTAAGTTTTTATGTGTAGCGTTTCATAGAGCTAAGTTTATTTATTTATTTTATTTACTGTTTAGCTTACATATTTTTTGGTAATTTTAAAATAATGAACAATATAATTAATATAGAACTTCCCAACTTAACCAATGAACCTATTCATTTGAATAACAAAACATTTTTTTTAGACTTTTTTTCAAAAACTAGAATAAAAACAAAATATCTGTTTGAGTAATAGTATATAATATTATGCCTATATGTAGGCACCAAAAATTGAAGTCATGTTCTTTTAGTTTTTTTTTGTATTTGAGCGATTTTTTGCTGAATTTTTTTTAAAGTCTGTATAGGATTAAATTTAATATGAAAGGCTAACTTAATTTTTTGGTAAAAATTGAATTTGTTAAGACATTCCAACATACTTATTGATTTAAACCTGTTGAATGCTGTAAAATAATAATTTAAGAGCGAATACACAATTTATAAAAATACGTTGCAAGTTAATATAAAAAAATTGTTTTCTTTTACATTTGGAAAGTTTTGAAATTCTAACAATTTAAAATAACAAAATTGACGAAGACTAGAAAATATTCTGAAATGTTTAAAGACATGCTTAAACTTTAATCATACAATCAAACGGAAAACTTTTATACCATTCTTGAATAAATCCCTAAAATAATTTGCTTGAATCGCTTTTTTATGTTATATTTGAAGATGTCGAAAAATATTTTATAGGCAATTTGTCATTAACTCTAATGTTCATATCCCCATGTTACGCTGTTATGGTCGATATATTTGTAGAAAAATAATAATGCGGAAAATTGTATAGCAATTAACCACCTGAGAAAGTAATCGAAAACTTGAAATAATTGTTAAATAATTTTAAAATAAATGTGGGTAGCTATAATTAATAAAATGTTTCAAAATTAAGATTCTTTGGGATTGCTTGTCTAATTAAGGTAATATTTAAAAAAATAATAAAAACCAAAAGATGACAAATCTCGTTGAGTTTGAGAGGTAAAGATTGCGAAGCCAACTGAAGTACAAAATCTTCTAATAAAAATTCGCATATAAAAAGTTAAGCTGTGGTGGTATGAATATGAAGTGCGTTGGTGTAATATTTTTATTAAACAAAGTGCTTTTAAACAAAAGAATTAAAAAAATTTAAATAATAATTGATTAGTTACGTAATACAGGAACCTAAGTAAGAGTCAGTCCTAAAAGATAATTGATGATATGCGATATTTATAAATTATCTGGATAACCCTTTTGTATAATCAAATGTGAATATAAATGGTGAACAATACTGATTAAATTTGAAAAGATTAATCAGTTTTGACAGAGATAGATAGTTTTTGATTAATAATTACTGTAAGTAGCAAGATACAGATTAAATCATCACATCTTATTTATTCACAATTATGAATATTACAACCGCATATAAAATTTTGCAAATTATTAATTAAACCATTTTTAGACTAAGAACATTTTTCTAGCAAAATCCCTCTATTTGCTTCGCTTACTTTATAAATCTGAGGTTTCATTATGATTCAGCAGAAGCCGAAATTGAAATTTGACTACAAAAAAGATGCAAACCGATCGATAATCAAAAGAATGGTAAAAAATTGAAATAACCTGTCCTATAATCTGAATAACAAAAAAATTGCATTGATATTGAAAAAATTTTCTTAGTATTTCTAATTCAAAAGAAGTTCTTTATTTGTTATAAAAAATACTATGGTTTATATTAAATATTTTAAATTCTTTAATTTTTCCAATTTTTATTTTATTCATTAAAGATGATTTTAATCTTGATTCAAGTTATATAAATTTTATTTATTTTAATATATTTGATATTTGAAATATCCAAATACATACCCACTGTCCGAACGAAAATACAACGTATTTTAAACAATTTAATTTACTTAACGGACAAAATTGAATTTTTCAATTTTTTCAATATTTACTTTGTTTCGTGCACATTATAACCTATAACAAATTTAAATCGTTTTCAAATTTAAATTGTAAAATTAATTTAAACCTGATCAATTTATAATTCAGGAAACGAAGTAATTTGATCTCGACTAATTATTATCAAAGACTAGAAATTTTAAGTAGACCACTAGTTAAGTACGTAAGAAAGACTATTACATTTTCCAAGTTATTATGAAAATAATTTTTTACAACATCAGCAGTCGTATTGTTCAAAATAGCTTACAAAAATAAATTGTGAAAGTACAATATTTATTTATTTTTAAGTTTTCCACTATTTACTGTAAACAAAAGTTTAATAAAATATGATCGTGGTATTAACATTGAAAATGCTTCTCAACTGAACAAATATCTACAGAAACTTTCTAATTTTGCCAGCCGTAACCTGAATATGTACGGTCCATCTCAAATGACAATCCAAATGAACACCCAAATATCAGACAATTCTAATTCCATGTATCAAATGTTGACACTTATTACATGAACCAGCATCACAACCATGCTCATGTACCACCAAAACTTGGCGATCTGATAGTGAATTTGATTAACATGAAAATGGCAAAAAGAAAGTTTTACTATAATTAATTATTACACACCATACTGAGTGCTTAAATCCAAAACTTGATCTTATCAAACCAATGCACATCTCATGTGACGCCATAATGCGTAACATATTTTCCCAGATACCGCCAGACAAAAGATACCGTGTCATTTGCATAAGAATAATTTCTAAGATTGAACTTACTTATCGTTTATGTATATAAAAAGTGGTCCTAATAGAGTATCCTGTGGTACTCCACATCTAACCACTTGATAATCACCTAGAACTCCATTGATCGACTAAAATTCTTCTGTACCAGCTTGCATTTTGAAGATTAAATTTGTAGTTTCATTTTAGTGTAATTTTGGTAGAAAAGTTTTTCATTTAAATTCAAAAGTAAAAATAAATAATTTTAAGAAAATTGTGGTTAACTAGAAAAGTAAAACTAAAACGGTAATATAGACAAATGTAATTTAAAAATAAGTAAAATAAAAAGAAGAAATAGATAAAGAGCGGATATAATTAGTAAATTAAAGTTTAATTGGGAATAATTGGAAGATTTAAAATATTTCATTTGTTTAATTCACTGTGCATTACACAATTCCTTTGATACATTAAGATCGTCGAGAATTTTTTTAACACTATAAAAACGTTTCTAGGACACTTCGCTCCTGCGGACATTTCGCACCCGGACATTTCGCACCCGGACACTTCGCTACCAGGACATTTCGCTACCTGATTTTGCTATCACTACCACACATATTGTTCATTATTTGAATTACTTTTATTATTTAAAATTTTTTCTTTTTTTCAATTTACCCACCCCTTGCTAGTAGCACCTATTTGAGTTCTGGGGAAACATTCATTAAAAAATAATGAATAATAATATGCAAAAAGTAATGATAATGATTTTTCACAAGAAATTGTTTCGTACTGTGAAACATATTATATTGGATGCGAGAGACGTCGTGGTCAACATAGGAGAAGAATTGAATCTTTGAATTGAAGAAGATAAAAGGTTATCGCAATCTTGCCAGTATAAATTAAAATTTAAAAAATTAAACACAATTAAGTAAGAGCGGCAGACACACACTGCTTCATGAGTGCTGCGTATGAGCGCTGTGCTCGCGATTGCACGTTGGCAAGGTCGGGTACGTGTTAGTGGCGTTCGTATTAGAAGTCCGGCATGTTCTTCAGACCACAGCTATTTAAGTGCACACAATTAAGTGTTTTTCAACAAACACATACGTGGTATGATGGCTTGATAGTCGATGAATTTGAATTGAATGTTTCCACAATGCTTTAAAAAGTTTAGTTACAAATGTTAATCCAAACCTGCGGTTTCCAATAACAGCTATATAAAAAGAAGAGAGTTTAAGTAGCGTAAAAAGTGTTCAACATAACCGCGGAGTTGTCCCAAAGAAAAAGTTTAATTAATTAAAAAATTAATCAAATTAAAATTCAATAAATAAAATTTTAAATTAAAAAAATGATTTTGGAACACGACAATATTTACTATAATATACTGGTATACTAGATTAGTAATAAACTTATTAAACTAAACTAAAACTTTACACATAACATGCTGTTGGAAATTTTTAGAAAACGCAACTATTTTGAATTCGAAGAGTTCTCAGCAAACATTTTCATTTTGAGAAATATACTAAAAATGGCATATAACACATTATTTAGTACAGATAAATTAATAATAAATTTAATTTCAATTAATAGAAATATTTGCTTGTATAAAAAAGAATTCTCGCAAATGAAAAAATAATTTTAAAAAACGTCTTTCAGAAATTACCAACAACTAATAATAAATTACCTGAAGATGTGAAATAGCGAAAAAATAATAATTATCATACAAAATAATAAGGATAAGTAACGTTTTTAATAAATTATACAATTTACAAAAATATTTTGCGAATTAAGCAGAGTGAAACCAGACGCAGTCAGGTAATATTTCTAGTTTTTACGGCAATACGGCAAATAGATAAGTACTATATGAATTACGGTTTGGTTAAAATTATATTTTAATATATTACCTAAATCGATTGTCGCATCAACTTCTACATTTTTTAAAATTTATTTAAAGAAATAATTCTACTAATTGGTTGTTATTTAGAGTAAGCAAGTATACTACAACAAATTTGTACTACATATTCTCTCGGTGCGGAACAAAGCTAAAAAATTGGGAACACGGAACATAAACAGAACTTATGCCAGTTTTTGCGCGAAGTCAATTTAACATTACGGTCTCTCTATCTTTATTGACGTAAATATTTTAACGTCTTTAGTAAAAAAGCAAAATTGGACTCGTGATTGACTTTCACAATATTCAAAGGCTCTAAAATATAGAGATTTTAATTTAAATCAAAATTTAATTTAATGCGGTTTATTATTATGTAATGTAATCATTTAATTAATGCATAAATAATAAGTAAGTATTAATAGCTATTTATTTAACCCAGCAATGAAATGTAACATTTAAACATATGAGTTAACCAAAAATACATTATCAAAGATTTTATCTAATCATGAAGGAAATTAAGGTAGTAGAAACTAGTGGAAAAGTAGAAAAAGTAATTGACAAATTACTTCATCGTAAGTATAAATTATAAAAGTACAAGTATAAATCCGAAATGTGTGGAAATATTTACAGTATTTCTAAAATTTAAAATAATGCAAAAGTATATTTTAGATGCAACGTTATCTAACGTAACAAGTTATAATAAGGTGATACTTTGTTATCATAATGAGATAATAGTAATATTTTTATTTCTGATGAAGATTGAATTAAGTCAAAGATCGATTTGATTCTTTCATTTGCTGAAAATGTAGGAAACAAAATTAAATGCCTGATAGAGTTCTTGTTTGATTATTATAACTTCATGAATTAATAAAAATGTATGTATATGTAGGTGCATTTTTGATAAATAAAATAAAATTTGTTTTAAAGAATTTTTGAAATTTTATTTTGAATAGTACAGATTTTGATTATGTATGAAATGGGAAAAACATTGATTGTGCGTTAACTACATGCTGACAAAATAACAATTCTGTCTGATTAGCTGGCGGCAGTGATACCGGGCTCAGAGCCAGGAAAAACAAAGCTTTCTCATGCGCCCCGGCTAAGTGTGTAAACGTGGATAAGTGGTAAACAAGGTAGTAAATTTCCCTCCACGCTTAACGCCGCGACGTCGGGGATTGCAGGCTGGTCTTTCCCGTACGGTATCGTTTAGTTTCTCAAAATGTGTAAACCGCAAATATGAATTTTGTTTTTACTTAGGTTTTTCATTTTTAGTTAATTAAATTTTCAGAACTAATTCGGAAAATTTTGTTTGTTTCAAACCAACATCTAAACCATTCTACGCCTGTTGTAATCAATAAATTGATTTCTGCTTTATTTTCTATCGTAGGTACTATAAAATTTTGCACGTGTCTCTCAAACAAACCAACTCGTGCCTGAACAGCTGACGAATGTTATAAAAAGTTTCTTAATCTCATTATACAACACGACGGTGTAAATATTTCTGAATGTTTTTAGTGATATATTTTTAAGATTTATCCTTGCAAAGTAAGATAACTTTTATGTTAATTAATTTATTTTACTCGTCATTTTGAATAGTTGTGTTATATGGCTGTGCAATTATTGTAGCACTTTGAAACTGATAGGCTTACAAGCTATTTCAATCAATAATGGTACAATCGTCTTGTAAATGTATGTACAAACTAAACATGTTTTGTGACGACCACTAGTGACCGAACAGCCGGTGAAGCTCATAAAAACTTCCCTTAAACTTGCCTCATCGCTAACTTTGAATGTTTTTATTGTTGATGAGCGTTTATCTGATCTTATACAGGATTCATTGTTACGATGCTTTCCTTCCGCAGGAAACCCATGAAAGTTTGTTATTTCAAATGGATTTCCGTGCTTCGGGCTGCACGAGTGTTACTCTTTGTAAAGCATTTTAATAAAAGGCATTTTGCTTTACTTTTTTACATTAATATAACTAATTAAAATTATAAATAGATATTTAAATCTCTATGTTTAACAAAAACGTAATTACTTTTGCATTCTTCATAGCCCTGCCACTTCATTATAAGTTTTCATTATTACAATTATAAAATCATTTAAATATTAATTTGTTTTAAGGTTTTGTGGAGTGAAATTATACATTTGTCATTGTAATGACGCTTGAATGCCAAGCTATTTACGTTTTTACGCCTAATCGAAATTAATAAATTTTTAAAAGATAACTTACAAAAATTAAATTACCAACTTTTGTGGTTCAAGAACCAAACTTCTATTTTTAGAATTGATAAAATCTTACGAAACAATTTTTTGTGAAAAAAAAAAACAGTTTGTTCATCTGTTAAAAACTTGATTAAACTTTTAAAATATAATCTCTTTCAATTATACGATTTTACATGAATTATAAGCAAAATATTAAATAAAATTCATGTTATATTTATTTACCAATGTTTTCATGGTTTTATTAACTTCTTTGTTTGAAAGTAGTTATTCATACGAGAATTGCGTATACAATCATAAAGCACTAGTAGAGTCAATGAAAATAAATCTTGCAAATAAAATATTCAAGATATTTTTATGTGCGCAATTATGTACCTGTTCATTTGGTTAAAAGCACTATGATATGGAAATGTTTTTACCAGTTGAAAGAAATTTAAACGTCAGAAAAAATTAATTGATTTCCATACCTGTTGTAGTATATTTTCTTGCTATCGCCATTCAGGTTAGACTTCTTTAAATTAATAATAAAGTTTCCTCTAATACTTAATTTTGATATAAAATACCGAATAACAAAAATTCATAAAAGCTTTTTTTGTCCAAAATTCAAGCGACTAATTGTTGAGTAAAAGTTCAAGTATGAATACAAATAGTTATAGATTCTAAATAGTAACATAAGCTCGTATATTCGACGAATAATAGTCGAATATTTCGAATAGTTATTTATACGCATATAAAACACATATCAAAGACGTGGATTCACGCAGAAAAAGGTTGTTGTTATATTTACATTTTTCATGTAGTAAAATAATTGTTGTCAAACGAACTACAATTGTAGTGAAATAAAATGCACCCCTCATGCAGTTTATACTACATCAGCTGTAAAATGCACCTATGCATTGTCGTAAGATGCCTGTAGTTAACTTTACAATTTTGTTGTACTTTTAACG
The DNA here is from genome assembly GCA_947369205.1 of Cantharis rufa. NCBI lineage: Eukaryota > Metazoa > Arthropoda > Insecta > Coleoptera > Cantharidae > Cantharis > Cantharis rufa. The sequence continues at coordinate 11,866,024 of OX376309.1, read as the reverse complement.
CAAGAGTGTGTTGCTTTAACACTCAAAATAGTGTTGATTTTAGTGTAACAATAAGATGAGTAAAAAGTACGCTGGATTGTAGTAAAAATTGACCCCGCATAATATGTAACATAATATTGCGATTTGCTTATTTTGCAAATCTGCTATTTGTATTAAATAATTGAATCATGCTTTGTAAAATGTACGCTGGATTGTAGTAAAAATTGACCGCGCATAATATGTAACATAATATTGCGATTTGCTTTTTGCAAATCTGCATTTTGTATGAAATAAATTGTATAAAATAAATAAAGCGCACTTTGTTGAAGATACAGAATCTTTTATTCGTTCTTCATTTATGTTTGAACTACTGTAAGTTCAAGTACGTGGACTGAAAGTTTTTTTTAAATAGTGCTAAAGTGAAGTGATTGAAAATATGGATGACTACGTTCAAAACATGTTAACTGAATGGGAAATGGCGTATCTAATAAATTCCTTTAAAGGTAAGTACCAAATTTAAAATTTTTTAACTTGCAGCACGACGATAATTGTTATTTAATGTACAGTGGCTCATAAAAATGATCAAATAGTCATAATATTATACTATCAATTAAATTGTACTTTTTGAAGTGGAAATTTAAAATTTATTTTTATTTTCGAAATAACATAGTCACCAACAAACTTATTTACAATTAGTATAAAACTTATTGTAAACTTACGAAATCGCGTTTTCAATCAGTATGTAGCCTACCAATAATTTGAGCAGTTCACGGAGATTTTCTATAAAAAAAAAATTTTTACATCTAATAAGTGTGTAAAATAAATTTATAAACAACTTCCGAGGTACCTACTGAATCAGCAAAATTGCACGTGTACTAGATTTGTGTAGGTGTACCACAACATAGGACATGATATAACCTAATGTTCTTTTATTGAAATCGCTTTGCGAGCAAAATAGAAAATGTAATTGTTTGTTTCTTTTAAGTAAATTACCGATGCCTAAAAAATACAGAATAAATACTTTAATATTTATAGAAGACCTTCGGTATGTAAAAGTAATAAAAGTTATGAATACATTAAAAATTTAAATTAATATTTCTTAATTAAATCGTAATTAAGTATCTGCGATTAAATAACCTGAATCATTGATTACCCTCAATAGTGTGAACTGGCTAGATTTTTTTGTGTTCACATTAACGCGAGTCTACCGTATTTTCATTTGTATCTCAAAAACGGTTCAACAAAAGAGAAAAATGTATATGAACAAAACTGTAGGGAATAAAATTTACAAACAAGATGCAAATTTAATTGTTTATTTTGTTGTACTATTTCTGAGATGCAGATGAAAGTATGTTTTGTATTTTACAGATTCTTTTTAATTAAATCACCGAAACTCCGGAAACAGTGCGACGAAATAGATATAGATAGAATTTGTATATAATCAAAATGAAGATATTGAAATTTTCAACAAAATTTGTCTAATAAATTTTTAAGTATAAGCGATTGTTATATGAGAAAACATGTCTTCAACAGGTACAATTTACATTGCTAGCATAGGACTTATTTTTGTGAGCCACGTAGCACATTATGTATTATAATTTATAAAACGAGAGAATGAAAGTGTTAAATTACAAGTTTAACAGTTTTGGAAAATTCAATTTAAAAATTTTATGAAAATGTTGCATAACACCATCATTCGCTCAATTATGCGATGATTTATTATTAACTTTATTTTCAGAATAAGTGGCTCGAGATTTTCCGAATTCGCCAACGCGATAGAAAATTATTTTATAGGAGAAATACGTCAAACATATTACGTGCCTTATAGAAAAGGCCCAAATGGACCTCTAGCAGCAAGAGGTATCTTATTTGATAAATACGTGAACAGACGCAGGTTGTTAAGAAAAATAGGAGTTTTGGAAAAGCACCAATCACGGGTATTGACTGAGAAAACTTTGGGTATGTCCACCTAATTTAATATATTTTCTTGAAATATTTCTTATTGTGTATATTTTTAGATGCATCAGCTAGTAATGTAATTAATTTGGAAGAAATCCAATGGCTAAGGAATAATATAGAACCACTTCCCGAAGTCCTCGACAAATGGCAAAATACCTGTAATATTCGGTTGTCTGATACTGATTGTACCATAGCAGAATATTATAACAAGTATAAAAGCCTACAATTACCAACTGGACATTTATTGGTAAATATGAACGAATTGTATGTAATATTTATAACAACTGTAAATTAACAAAACCTGGTCTTTCAGCTGGAAATAGATTTTCAATATAAATATACTAACAGTAGTAATCGGCTTTTGACTAAATGGCCAGCAATAGCAACTAAATTAGTTCGTTTTTCACAATCGATTAAAGACGCTGTAGTTCAAGCCTATTTAGCGGTTGATGAAAACCAAAAATTAATAACGGAAGGTATTGTGCTTATAGGTATCATAATATATCTCTTATTTTATATAATCAATTTTGTAGGTAAAATTGAAGTACTGGCATTACTATTATTGCCATTACTTCTTGGTACTGCATCCATTAAATCAAAAAAATCTGGACATCACTGGAGGCCCTCAAAAACTGAAGTCCAAAAAGGTTTTCTGCTTCATTTGCAGGTAGTTTTATGACTGCATAAATAGAAATAGTGTCTTACGAGGTAATATGAATTTCAGACAGCGGCCGAATTGGAACCAGAGTTGGAACAACGAATTTTTATTTTAATTTAATAATTAATAATTGTTTAATGAAATAATTATTTACTTTAGTTTTAATTAATTATATGTTATGATTTTACATTTTAGTTATTAGTATATGTAGATGATTTTTTACTCGATAATTTCTTATTTAAAAATTGTAATAATATACTTGTATGTGTTTTATCTGTTTAACGTCTTTCGTTTTATTTTTATTTTTTTTATATTGAATTATTTCTTTTAATAGTACTAGTATATGTATCTATGTATTTATATTGTATCATATTATTATTAGATTTAAAATGTTATTCTAATGTAAATAAACAACTTATTTTAACTATGTTTTCACTGCATATTAAAATCTTATCAGTATCCTACCTATTCCTTATTATCTATAATAATTATTACAAATGACAGTATGTTTTACTTATCTTTAATTTTATTAAATTAAAAACCAATTTATTAATTTCAGTTTAAAAAAAATTAATGTACTTCTAAAATGTATAGCTTATCCATCAAAATAGGTTTAGAGGTACAGTAATTTTTTTTAAACTGAAATTAATGAAGTGGTTTTAATTTAATAAAATTAAAAATAAGTTTAACATACGTCATTTGTAGTAAAATCTACACAATAATTGTAGTAGTTTTAATTAATTCATAATGCAAAACTAGCAGCATCAATAAGTAAAAAAAGCAGCAACTTTGTAGTACAATTTACTTTACATGTTGTTAATATTACTCAACAATGTTGTACAAGTTACAATAGCACAAAGAGTGAATTATACTGAATTGTGGTAATATTTACTACACAGAAAACGTAGAGTCAACTATAACTACAGGTGTTAAAACAACATCGCTATTAGTACTATGTACTTTAGCATAAGTCATTATAACCACAAAAAATGAAGTACTTTATATCACAATGTTGTTAGAAATTAACAACAATTGTAGTAAGATGTACTACAGTAATTTTACAACAATTGACTTGTAAATTTTACTCGTCTTTGGTGTTGTCACTATATTTACACCTGATTGTAGTAGATTTTATTGCAATTGTAGTTACATTAACTACATTTTTTTTTCCGTGTATACGTGCTAATGTCGCGGTGGTAGATTCATATGTATATATATATATATATATTTTTTAAAATTATTAGTAATATTAACTCTTGAAAATATATAAAATTAATTAAAATATTAGAGTTAAAGGAACAAATCAAACAACAGTCTTCGAGCTTTCGGGAATGTGGTGTTCCCTTTATCAAGAATATATTGAAATTAATAAACAAAAATACAATGTGAAGGTAACCTGTATTGACATTCATCCGATAACTTGATCATATTTATTAAAGAAAAATTAAAAATAAAATGTGAAATATGAAAATCTAGATAAGTTATCGTAGGTTAAGAAAAACCTCGAAAAGAAAACTTAGCTTCAATACATAGAGTTAATGAAATAAAATTAAACAAGTAAACGGCTATAAATTGTGCTCAGTCCATCAATATCCGTTTTTCTATTCATGGAGTTTTTTTCTTTTTTGATGTTGATCATCTCATGAAGAAGTCGATCCCTGTAATTATTTATCGTTTAAATAATTGTTGTTTTACTGAAATCTACCTTGTGTCCGTCTTCCAAGATGTACTTAGCAATTGCGGTTGATTCAGGTTTATTACATCTGATGGATGAAACGTGTCCGCTAATTCTCTTTTTCAGCCATTGGTTTGTTTGCCCAATGTAGACCAGATTACAGTCGTTGCATTCTGTTTTGTATATGACACCTGATTTCTTGTCGAATGGAATAGGGTCTTTCAGGTTAGTGTAATTGCGTCCCAAGTTGTTCGGGGATCTAAAAGCAATTTTAACATTAAAGGGTTTAAGGATGTTTTTAATTTTTTGGCTTAATCCGTCGACATAGGGCATAACGCAGAAGCCGTTGTTAGGTACTTTGAACGAATTATTTGGATGACCATTGTATAAGATGTTAGTTCTATCTTTGATAAGTTTAGATATGATAAGTTTAGGGTGGTTGTTTTTAATGACTGTTTCCCTAGCAATTTTGAGTGTTTCCTTCCCGTATTCTCCATATGTAAGTTTAAGCGCTCGGTCAATAAGCCCTATGGCTGTACCAATTTTGTGGCTTCTATGGTGGTAAGAATTGTAGTTTAGGTAACGGCCAGACAATGTAGTTTTTTGTGTCCATTTGTATCTTATGGAGTCGTTGTGTCTAATAAGTTGGATGTCCAGGAAGGTGATAGAATTATTTGTTTCTCTTTCTAATGTAAATTGTAACCTAGGGTGGAAATTGTTGAAATGATTAAATGAAGACTGTTGTTTGATTTGTTCCTTTAACTCTAATATTTTAATTAATTTTATATATATTTTTTACATAATATAATGTACATATATTATCTGTAAAATAGTACGTAAATAAAGCGTCTAAAAAAATATAGAATATATGTATGTGCTATGTCGCGTCGTGGTGATCAACTAATATGTAGACGTACATTTGTTACGTATAATGTATGTACGTATTTGCCCCATGTAATTATCCGTAAAAGTAGTACATAAATAAAGCATATAATAAAAACGTAGATTATAGGTGCTAATGTGGTGTTGTAAACTAATTAGTAGACGTAAAATTTTTTTATGTCTTTTAAATATATATAGTATATATTACTTATTTGATCCACGCATATTAACCATAAAAGTAGTACTTAAATAAAGCATATTATAATAAAAACATAGACTACACGACGTGTTAATAGACTAATATCTAGACGTATATTTTTCACGTACAATATGAGCATACTCTACACATCTACTAAACGTATTTCCAAGATCAAACTTACATCTTTGAAATATATGTTGCTTTTTCGTACTATACGCATCATATATGTATACAAATATTTTAAGTATAGAATAAAAAATAAGCTGGTTTGAACATTTCATTTATGTCAAACAAATTGAAAAATAATTGACACTTAAACTTTTTTTATTTTGTTTATCGTTTCCGTAATTTTCTTCGTTTCTTTTGGTTGTATTAGTATTGACTGGCGTCCACATAACATCAACATCAGGTTTTTCATTTAGCTGAGAAGATATCTGAGTACATGGTTACGAATCCACTAGGTTTTCCGAAACAGCCACGCTTCTCGAGAACTGAGTTTTAAGTAACAAGGCTAGCTAATACGTGTAATAACATCTACGATTAAGCAAGTGGCATTGTGGCAAAAATTTGAGAGCAATTGTTGCTACAAAGCCACCAGCAAATACTAATAAGGGCTTATTTTGGATCCTTCAGAAGTGAGATTACTGAGTGAGCGTAAATGATACTGCACTTGATCGCTTGCCCCAAAACTTGAAAATGATCGGGATATCCTAGTATAAAAATTTTTCCATTATTTTTGAAGAAATTGAATTAAAAGGTTTTTCACTTGGGATAGTATAATTTTAAAATATCGTTACAACCTCATCTTCTTCAGTCTTCTGTTCACTGCAGGACAATCAGTTTCCTTCTGTGGGAGAATGGTTTCAGCATTTAGACCCCACAGTTATGTAATCCAGATTTTAGAATGCATATAACTCTGTTTTTAATACCACCACCTCTAATGCCTTTCTAAGCAAGGAGACGGTCAAATGAAAGATTAGGCTCACCCCGGATTCGAACAGAATATCTTCAAGTCAGCAGTTGTTGGTTGGTTTTTAATTAACAAAGGTATTTTTACCGCATACATATTTATATAACGCTAGTAATTTCTTATAAAATCAATAACAATTTCAATTTTAAGAATTATAGACAGCCTTGATACGACATTGAATAAATTTAAAAATTAAAATAAATTTAAAAATTATGGCCAGTGTTTGTTCAGTAATTTGTTGAACAAGAACAGCAGCTATTTGATTTTCATGATCCTTCCGCAAATTTTTCCACCTTAAATTTAAAAATTATAGAATTCATTGATACAACACTGAATAAATTTAAAAATTTAATTTATTCATTTTATAATTATCACCATGAATTAATAATTTTAATAAATTGTTAGATAAATAATATATCATAATAATTTTCTTTTTTGACTGACCGAAATTTACCCAGAGAAATAAATCTCATGGGAAGTCTGGTGTACAGCTTATAATAGGAAGTCCCGAGAAGTCCGAGGAAATCTGGGGAAGTCCGAGGAAATCCGGGAAGTCCGAGGAAGTTTTGACTTATCATACATATGCCAATTAACGTTTAGGTAATCGCTATATTGTACGGGAGCAGCACGAAATTAGATAAAAATTAGCGCAGACTACATTCATTTTACATAAAATTCAACTCGCAAATGTGCGCTTATTCGTTTTCACAACGACCTCTACAGCGATACTTGTATTAGCATTAGCATTCATTAATTTGGTTTAATTGGGATTCAACACTTTTTGTTGCTAGAAACGTTTTCCCTACAGGTGTCATTCTCTAGATGCAATATGCAATATAATGTAATAGCTTGTAATATAAATATAAAAACTTTATAGGAGTAAACCAATGAAATAATAAATTAAGGTAACAAAGTATAGGGCTACGGGAAAATTACTATCATGTATGAAGACCATACATAGTAGTTCGGCCTACAGACTCATGCATATAGATTCCAACCCTTTCTGAAAACCAATTTTGATCGTTGGCAACCTTATTCTATTATTTCTAATTGAATATCATTTAATGAGATAATAGAATATCTCTATCACATTAAAGTTCGATTTGTTGTAACAAGTTAAATTTGAATTTAAAATAAACATATAGTAATATTTTACATTCTTCTTCTTCTTTTATTGTAGGCGCACCAGCCTGTTCTTCTTCACGTCTTTTCACCGCTTCACATTTCCTCTGATCTTGACACCCAGCTGATCTCGACCCATCTTTTAGGTGGTCTTATTTTACATTGAATATCGTAATCATATAAACATACAAAAATTTCAAATCACAAGGTTTCAGAAATGAGGAACGACCGAGAAAGAACTGTGACGGAATACATGATGCAAGTAACGAAAATACTATATATTAGCATTATAGGTACATAATAGAAGTATTTAAATACGAATACACACAAAATTTAGACAAAAATTAAAAATATAGTATTATTTCGTTTTAAACAAATATTAATTTACAAAGTTTCTATTAGAAATTAAACAAATTTTTATTAAAAAGGTGTGAAAATTGGAAAGAAAAAAGTTTTTATCGATCTTCTTAATTGTCTTTTAAATTTCAATTAAATCTCTATTTGAAAGAAATTTAATAAAAAATATTGTATCTTAGAATTTTATTTAATAAATACTACGTTTCATAAATTAAATTTTCAATTTAATTATGATAAATACTTATTGTCGAGGGAATGAATTAGTATTACAGTAACAAGGCAAAAATACGGTGTGTTCCAAAAGTAAGGAATTATAAAACATTTTGACATATCAATTTGTTATAATGTATTTTTCATCTGTTCTCTTAAAAGTTATGAAGATATCATTTTGTTTCTAAACAACAATTGCAACTTCAAGTACGTCATATTTAATAACACAACTTACTCGACTTAAAGTTTAACTTAAATTGGTCTAATATTTCATTTAGTTTACATTTGAAAATTGAGTTGGCAAAAGTTAACATTTAATTAGTAATCGTATAACAATTTTATAATATACTAGTTGGTATATGGCACTCGATTTCATTCATTGGCAGTGGTTCACATACCGATTCCGGTAAAATAATCCAAGTAGCAATTGATTATCTTTTTAATGAGAATACAAAAATGTATTAAAGTTATTATTAACTTCTTAGGTTCTAGACCCTTAACAAAAGCAAAACTGTGATTGTTCTCGAAACCATCGTTTATAATGTTATTATAATTAGCTTCTTTAATGAGTTTTAAAAAAAATATAATAATTACAATATACTTTGTGGTAAGAAACAATTTTTCAAACTAATAGTTAACATTAATGAAGTTTTAAAAACAATCAAGAAAGCTTACCGCTTCTTTAAGATTGTCTCATTTTATACTTCTATTGAACCTGCTATGAATCAACATTTCTTTGATAGTTTTTAGTTGTCATAACTTTGACAAAGTATCCTACTTGTATGTCAGAGTACAATGTATTTTAAATTACGTGTATACGCGAGATTGTGCAGTACGTGCAATATTGTTTTATTCCATTAGAAACCGAAAACTTTAGATGATAGTTTGTTTAGCAATACAATGTAATACTATGATAATCTATTTGGACGAACGTGACTTAATCTACCGAAATAACTTGACTAATTTATGCAATAACATTGCATAACATTATCGATCGAAGGTGATTATAATTCGCAAAACTTTCTCGTAACATATGTACATTTTACTCAATTTGTAAACACTCTGTATAAATATAATATATTTAATTATATATATATATATATCATTGGAATATAATTATTTTTGCTAATATAGCAAAGGTTTATAAAGCAAAAGTATACAATAAATGAACCAGAAACATCCTTGTTCGTTACATCTGTAACCGACAATGTCAAAAACATATAATAATCTAAACTAAGGAAAAACTGCAAAACAACATTTTTCCTTTTATTAATTTGAATCAATTGCCTACAAATAGATTCTAGTATTTCACGTGGATTGCAAACAACGCCAAAACTAGTTATATGATATCCATAACTGGATAATATAATATTCATAATTGGATACCATATAACAAAAATTTTGGATTGTTAGCTGGGATTTCGGACTGATTAGCCAGTTCAATTTTTGTAAAGTTTGACGCCAAAGTGTTTACATTTAGACCATATATGATTTGTTTATTTTGGTCCACATGCTTTTCAAGATATTTGGTGTCTTCTAATTGGGAAACAACATTGCCATTTAGAAAGACTGTCGGACATATTTCTCTGCGTTTTGTAAATGTGACGTGCACAGATTTTCTTTCTTTTGCTTTGAGTTGACAATGTTTCATCGTTTTTTGGATACTGTTTAAGTTTCATTGCAGCATATTTGATGCAATGGATGGGCTTCCGTGTGATTTTATGGCAGTTGTATCGTTAGCAAAGATAGCTATCATAAACATTAGAAAAAACTGGGAAGTCTGCTGTAAATAGAACATATATAATTGGCATCAGGATGCTACCCTGTGGAACTCCTGAATTGATAAAAACAAGTGCTAAATACTCGTTTTCGATCTTCGTCTAAAACATTATTTCAGTTAGATAAGACTTTATCCTCCACTGGTCTATTATTTCGCAACAATCTTTTTTGTTTTCCAACTTTTTAAAATGGAGCTTTGGTTGTTTCCATTTTTGATTTCTAAATGTTTTCGAAGAGAATCCCTACAATGTGTACACCACTTTCTTGAGATATAATTCTTCACCTAATAAAAATTAATTTTTTAGATTTTTAAAATGGATATCTTCAAATAATTTGTAGCATTAATTTGTCAGCACCTTACGAGTACTTTTAAATAATATAAAGAAAACTGTATTATCTAATACAACTGAAATAAAGAAAAATTGAAAATAAATTTTAAATTCCAAAATAAAAAGGACAACTTGATGGAGCTGAAAAAAGTCGGTTAGAAATGAAGTTCTTACTTCATTCGGAGTCATACCGGGTACTCGGTATTAATAGTCTTTCTCTAGAAAAGAAAAAATTGTTTCGTACCTTGACACTATGAAATTCTCATTGCTTGTAATTAGAACTAAAAACTTGATAAAATAATGAAAACAAAAACGAAGTTTGCAACCGGCGTTAATTAATTTTAGCGCAATCCTATTATTTATCTTAAGTTGTAATATTAAATTTTTTAAAGACATGTATATTGTTCAATAAGATTATTATGCGGCAAAAGAATCTTAAAGAAGAATAATAAGTATTATAAGGGCGCGACATTGTAAATACGGTAATTAAAAGAAAGCCAAACAACGCAATTCTTGCAAATGACAGTCGATTTTTTTGTGATGACCAATTTAATAGCAAAATATCCAAAAACCCAAATGTAAACATTTACGATAATAAGGATTTGTACTGTTTAATTTATTCAAACCAATATTAACTAAAGCAATCAACGCTAAAAAAGTAGATAACAAACGAAATAATATAATAAGCACTATACAGCGACATAGCAGCATCGGCGGCGTTAAAATTGTTTTGGGGTAGGCGGAGCACATTTCAAAAATTATTCGCTCACCCTATGGTCCTATGGTCCGCTTTATTTATTTAAAAATTTAGAAAATTATGAATTTGGCAATATAAAATACCCAGAAGATGATCAATTAAACTGAAATCAGTGTACGCAGAGATGACAGTGAAGGATCAAAATTTATGCATGACAAAAAATTTAACAAATAGTTATTACAAAATCAAGTATGATTGAAGGTTTTTGCTACTGTTTGTTGCATCAAGTTTTCCGAAATCATTAAAGGCCCATCTGCTGGCGCCCTACTACCACCAGGTGATCCTTTACAATATTTTCAAGAAATTTAATTTAACTTCAACGCCATTGAATTGAACGACAAAATTTCAGCTTGATTACGGAGAAAAGTTAAAGGACAACGTCCAGTACTCTGCATAACTATGATGATAAATCAAAGCAACACTCTGAAATTTGGCATAGATTGAGAATGAGCAGTAGACATGTGTTTCTGGCTTATTGGCCGTCATGTGTACCGCGTATGCGATAACAATTTACTTGCTGCTTCCAATTAAAATATATATTATAATTGCGTAATTACTGGTTAAGATGTTAAAATGTGACAAATAAAACTGCGTTCTACATACATGAAGCTGGATCATCATCATCTACACGTGTGACACCGGGGTCCGTTACGTCACTCAAAACTGATCTCGCCATCTCTTCCTGAGGCGACCTACGAATCTTCTTCCTCTGGGTTTGTATTGGTACAGTTTATTTGATATTCTGGAGTAATTCATTCTATCCAGATGTTCCCTCCATATTGTTCTGTATTCTTTTATTATTTCATTTAAACTGTATATGCTTAGTTCGTTTCTTATATATCCACATTTCTTTTTCTATTTGATAACCGGCCACTGCTCGTAGGAATCTCATTTCGGCGCTTTGTAATCGTTGCTCATTTTCTTTTGCAACTGTCCCAAGTAGCCGTCAAGGTGGCTAATAATAAAGTATACATTTTTTGAGATAGCCTTGGATATCGTAAGGCTTTTGAAATTTTCTAAAATTTTCCCTTATATAGCAGAATCTTTCAGCGGTTTGCCCTTCGGTCCCATTCCAGTTTTTTCTAACTAAAAAAACTAACTTTGATGATGCTCTTCTTCTTTTTTCTTAGGCTCTATTCATCCACTCCTGAATGTGCGCCTGTTTCAGTTCTCTCCATGCTTCTCTATCCACTGCTTTTTAAAACCACTCCTCTCGCTATTCGCTTTACGTCATCTAACCATTCTTTTAGTCCGGTTTTCTAAAGTTTGATTTTGATTGAGGTAATTTTATTTTAAAATTCAACATAACATGCATAGAGTATTTGAGGTTTTAAAACGCCACACTGTCCAATGCGTATTGGTGAGTATTTGATAGTCATATTTCTCGAACTGTGCTCGCTGTCGTAGATCCATTTGGATTTGGATTCTTCCGCCACCGATCCAGAATATCTCTCATTTCAGAAGATACCCATCCAATTGAGCCTTTTATTTTCTTAATATGAAGTGACATCAGTAAAACTCTCTTCTCTCGTATGCTTGCTGACTCTACCAACCTCAGACAAAGTTTCTCAATATGTCAGAGCCTACGATCGTGAAGATGAGAGTGTAGTTGGGATGGAGAGGCTAGAGAATATCCTCTTGTTAATATTCTTGTATTGCACATCACATCCCTTTAGGTCACTTGATGATGCTACTTATGGGTATAATTTAGATACACAATAAGGAAGTGTATTTTTTTGTGCTTTTTTATTGCAATGTTTATGTTATGATAATAGTTATACGAATTATCAGTGGATGCATAATATCAGTGCGGAGTAATTTCTTTGATATAATCTCTAAATTATCAGTATTACTACAGTTAAACATTGGCGTCATATGATGGCTACATTACGTTTTAAACCGAAAATTTTGCTTCTGCGGTAGCCTAACTTTATTTTTTGGATATGTATTGTGAAAGGAGTATCTATCTTCTCATAGTTCTTACAATCAAAAATCCATTGTTTTGCTATTTTGAAAATTTAATAGTTTAATTAATATTCTAGAACTTCAGGAGAGGCCTTTCTCGTCTCCTCCGACGAGCCGCCGCCGAGTGTAACTATCTTAATTGGAGCAAGAAGTGAGTTATCATTTATGAGGTACCAATGGCGGTCAATAAACTACAAGCACGCGTCTATCGATCATCCTTAATCATGTAAGTTTACAAAATTAATTTTGTATTCCTAAAAATGCGTTTGTGTATTACGCAAGACGTTTTTTCCTACTTTTAGACCTCCTCTCTTTAATAGGAAAACATAAAATTTGAACCCCGAGATGTTCTGGCGCCTAACCTAACTGACTGTCGCTGTCGCTGCTGAATTTGCTGGTGCTGAGTATGTATGTACCGGATCTATAAATTTCGTTCAGAAATAGTATATTTATCGAGGTGTATGCCACAGATAATATGTAAATACTTATCGGTTGTTTATGTAGTAGTATCATATGACGAATGACGTATTTTGATCAAATCGTCAAATAATTCTGCCGAAAATAAATAGCATAAAATTCGAATTACCCAATTAGTAGTGGATCTATTAAAACTTTGAAATTATTTTGTAAGTTAAATTCCGTTATCATGTTGTAAAATTAATAAAAAAAGGCAATAAAATAAAAAACCAATTATTAGTGATAAGAACTTAGCAAGTTATAAATGCATTTTATGTATTAAGATAACAAATTGTCATAAAAAAATAGAACATAAAAATAGATACCGAAATACTATGGAAAGAAACAACAATAGAGAGAACGGAAATTGTGTATAAGAATTTGGAGGTAGATGAACATGGTTGAAATTGAAAGGTAGAACACCGCGTCAGTAAATAAAAATCATTTTGATTTTGTAAATGCTGTAAAGACAAATGCGTATCTTCGTAGCGATAAGCGAAAGTTTGTCTACAGGAATAGGTGCAATATATAAAATTCTGTTGTAACAAATATTTTATCTTTTCAAATATTTAGAAACAAAACTCCGCTTCTTACGAACTAAATTAACTAATTGTGAATTTAAAAAAATACAATTAGACAATTAAGCTTTCATTTCGTTCGAAATATAGCTACCTGCTTTGCTTCTCTATATTTTCCGAGGTGGATCAATCCTCCTATCTCTGTTTAGCTTTGCAATTGTAGAATAGCAGATATGCATTGCAGCCAGGAGTAGAACTGTGGTTTTCTGCATCCTAGCCTACCGGTGTACGCTGCACCCGCACTGCAGCTTAAATGCCAATCTAAGTTTGCAAATTTGAAAAACACTGCTATATTATAAAATTAAAATTATTAAAATACATTACATCGATCTTTTAATAGTGAAATAAAAATTGAGAATTAATCTTGGTTGCAAAAGTATAATTTTTGATTTGTTATTTTCAATTAAAACGGAAGTGTTTAATTTTTTTAATTTAAAAAAGCTGATGTACTTTATAAGTTTTAATTGATAATTAATATTATGGAATGAAGCATGGAAATTTAATTTTGGGAGTAATTTTAAGAAAATGTTCTCTGAAAGTTAGTACTGTTTAATATACGTAAACAGATTGAATTGACATAATATATGATTTAAGTGGGCAACTATTTAAAAAAAGTAGAAGATGATATTTTGTTAAGCCAAAGGAGAACGATTTTATTATTATTGCGGGGGAGATATGCTGTAGTTGCACCGGGTGTTTATAATGTGGTTGCCCAATTGCGGACGCGGCTTAACTCAAGCTCTCTTCTCGTTTTGGTGAAAATGCTTATTAGTTATTCTGCATGCGTTATAACATATAAATCACAGTAACACGAAGCTTCTTTGTAATTAAACATGTTGGAATATATGTAAATACATTACATTAAACAAAAAGGTATGTTCCTAGCTATTTATTAACTTCCCAAGATAATATTAATAAGGTATAGGTACAGCACATAATTTTTAATTGCATAAGGGAAGAATATTCTTAATTTCATATTGTATACAAAAATAAATTTTAATATTAAGTTTATTACTGCTTACTGATTGTGTCGTTGTTCACCAGATTGTGAATTGGGCAATTTCATTTGGGTACATCAAGTCTGGGAAACGCTTTGACAAATGATAGCAAAGAGAAATAAAAAGACTTTGATGGCTCGTTGGAATCCCGCACCTCTACTAGAATAAAGCCTATGAATAATTTCCACATTTCTTGCCTCAAATTTCTTTATCTTCTTTGCTCTTTTACTACACAATTCTAAAACTCAGAAAATATTTTATTCATTTTTCGCTACGTCGAGTTTGAAAGAAACTTTGTAATTTTTATTGTTCGCTTGTTTATGTAATTTTTAAACTTCACTTATTGCCACAAAATTATGTTTTTAATTTATGAAAAAAAAGCAAAGAAATTTAAAAGTAAGTTTTTGATTTCGACAGAAGTCAATCTTCATCAGTACAACGGAAAACTTCTTAATAACGCAACTTGATTTTTCAAATCCCCGCGAAGTTAAATAGTTCGTGAAGCTATTTCGAATTTGTCTTTTCTCATTTCTTCGTGCGCATCGATTATCAATATTAACATAAATTTGTAAATTTGTTGTAACTTTTTTTGTCGAATAAAAAAAGATTTCAAAAAAACTGTAATTGTTCAGAAAGAATTTAAGATTATAATTCCGTAGTAACATTGTATAGATCGGACACTTAAACTTAATCAGCATGAAAAAAGGGGAGCAAGTTGGTTTGATTCGATTGAATGTGACGAATCGATTCCAAGATTAAAGTTGTAGGTAGATTTTCACTCATTCTATGACCCGCTTAGTTTCATTAGTTGTTTTCTTATATTAGTTTGCCGATATTTAACCGAGGCATAATTAATGTTGAAGTTTCGTTACTTTAACATAAACGAGTATTAATAATTTAAGTTTGAATTTACCAGGTTCTTATATCTCCTTGGAACACGATTGAGCTTTCCTATAATGTTAAACGTTGATAATCCATGCAAGTTTCCCGCTATAGTTGACGAACTTTTTCCATTACGGCTAACAGACAGACAATGCAGGACTAGCTCAAAAGCCAGATTAAAAACAACTTATATCGCGTATACAATAATTTATCATTACAATGACTACATAATTTGATATTCGGTCAAAATTTGAAACACTTTTATTTTGTTGTATTAAATTAAAATCACAAAATTCTTTTTATATTAAAAGTAACGTTTCGGGATTTATTTATTGTACTTTTACACAATCTATTCGAATTTTAATTAAATGTCTCTAATAATTAAAGATACAATCGTCGTAGATTAATCGATTCCGTTTATTCGTAAGAGCGACCAATACCACAATAACTGGCTCGATGTTAATGGTGATTTACGAATTTTAGTACAATCAACTGTCTCAATTTTAATTTTCCGAAATTTCCTTGTGATTAGCCGGCTTACCTCAGTAAGGGATGGGCGTCGAGAAAAGAATGCAAAATGGAAATTAATTTAATATAAAACATTTCAAGATTATTTTAAGAATTTGAAATAAAACTCAACAACCTCAAACTTGAAAATTCAATTAAGTAAATTAAAACACATTGGCTATAATGCAATATGTTTTCATTTCATTGTTAATTCGAATTTTCCGTTGTATATAATCATAAGTCTAATCAAATTAGAGGTAGACTGTGCAATCATAATTCGACCGATTTTGATATTATTCTACCTAAGCGACAGCTGAAACGAAGAAGACTAAAATAAGAACTACAAAAATGAGGGTGCCAAGATCGATACTAAAAGAAAGAAAAACAAACACGACAATAAGACATACACGTGGCATACAAGACGTGGTCAAAATTATCCAAAAATGTATGCCTAAATGGGAAGAGACCATTTGGATAAGAGATGGACCGAAAATTAATTTTCTTTGCCGGCAGAGTAAGAGAGAATAGGCCAAATAAACAGAATATTAATCTTTATTAATTTAGTTGTAGTTTAATAGTGTAGTGAAATCAGAAAAAAGAAATGAAAAATTATAATTTAAAAAATGTTGGTATAAAAAAATTCTAAGTGGTCCAATAATGATTTAATCGATGCAATTTAGCTTTAGCTATACATTTAGCTGTACAGGTGTGTGACAGAGAAGTACTTGCAATAATACGTAGTTGATATTTTGCGTCTCAATATTTTTGGGTACTTGGTATCTATGTTATATATATGATCTAAACCTACAACAGAGTACCTAGTAGAGCTCTACCACAGATTTTTTCAGGATTTTGTAAATTACGAGCAACAGAGTACCTAATAGGGCCCTAGCACAGATATTTTTCAAGGCTTTGCAAATTACCTGCTACCTATCTAGTAGGGGCCTTCTTCTTCTTCAGCCTTCTTTGACATCAACACAAACGATAATCTTCCAAATGCCACACATCCCAAGCTTATTCTTCTGCTTATTTCTGCGTCTATTTCTAAATGTAGTTGTTCACATTTCCTATCATATTTCCAGTCAAGTTTACTACACAGTAAAAAATGTATTGTCAATTTAATAACAGTTGTTGGATTATACGGGCTACCACATCTAGTAGTTAAAATGAATATATATTCTAGTAACAATATCTCAATTTATGTTGATTTATAAAAATCACGTAGTTAACGTAATAGTCCGGGAGCCAGCGACATTTTTCAATGTGTTATTTGATAAAGCTTGGTACATCTTTTTATCTGTTGTAATAATATAGCCTATCAACAAAATCCACTCCTGCCACCTCGATCGCGGGACAACGCTTATCAGCAGCTTATCAATGTTAAAATGTTAAAAAAAACGGGTAAATGTCAAACATGATAAAAGCTGAAACTTTGCCTATCGTTTAATGACATATCAGTTAGAAAAAAAATCACCTCCTGCCACCTGTATCGTAGAACAATGTACTCCTGCCATGGAACTAATGTGAAAAAAATTACTTAAATGATAAAAGCTGAATTTTTTTTACCGGTAGTTTATTAATTAAGAAGGAAGAAAAACTTATGCTGCCAACTATTTGTCGGAACCTGGCCTCGGCAGGAGGTTGTGAAGTTGTTAGATAAGTGACACACAGTACAGGAACGACACAGATGGAACTGGGAAAGCATCTCAAAAAGGCTACTATCAGTTAATCCATACCACGAATCGGGGACGCGAATTTTGCACTATTGGAAAGAGGACAATTTTCTGAGCATTTTAAGAACGCACATTGATGAGGATTATCCATTAGTTTTCGAGAAAACGGCATTTGAAAATTAAAAATTTACATGCATTTTAGATAGGGATTTCACTAACACGAGAGTTATATTGACGGTACGTGTGGATCAATATACTCTTACTACTGATAGTCGTAGCGCTTGCATTCAGTTGTCGACTGACAACTGACAACTGACGATTCGCCGCGCATGATTCGTGGCACACGATTCGCCGTGGCACGATTCGCCTAGAGCTTCTAACGCCATATATCAATAATCTAATTACTCAATTTGTTGACCTGTTGTATTTAGATGAGGACACAGGTCAATTAATATGGTTCAAATTTTATCTCTAATGAAAAAAATTATTTTTTACCGTGGATCCGTGCATTGCCATGGTTGTCTTTGTCAAATTCGACTCTACGCTACCCTGCGCTCCGGTCCCCTCCGCTCCGGGCACTTCGAGCCGTTTTGACAAAGACTAAACCAATTAAAAATATCCCTGAAGACCGAAAGAACTCGAAAAAGGTGGAACTCAAAAAAGGTGAAACTCGTTGAAAACGTGAATATCGTTTTGTAACGGTTTAATTTATTTAATTTAAATTTATGGGTTAAAAATCTATCAAAGATTATCGATAGATAAGGTCACTGAACGGATAAAAATAGATAAAAATAAAAATAAAAAAATCGCGGCGAATCGTGCCACGGCGAATCGTGTCGCGGCGAATCGTGCCGCGGCGAATAGTTCCCGGTGAATCGTACCGTTCCCATTCCTTATATTTGCAAAGTCCCTGCAACAGAGTATATAGTAGGGTCCTGCTGTTTTTCAGGGATTTGAAAATTACCTGCAACAGAGTACCTAATAGAGTCCTACCACAGATATTTTTCGGGACCCTGCAAATAATCCGTTGTAAATATCGGCTAGGTATCTCTAAGAGGTCTGTTGTTAAAAGAAACCTTATTATAACCACCTTGTAAATATTAGCCAGTGCCCTACCAGAGAAATTTTAATTTTACCAGGAAAATATGTTACTTGGATGATCAGGTTGTGCGGCCTGAAGGCCGAATTGACCTGTTGCTCTCCTATAGCCTCCCGAATTTTTAGGTTGGTAATTTAAAATTAACTAATCGGAAGCGAACACAAAAGGAATGACAGACAGAAAGATATGACCATTTACGTGTCGACCGGCCTGATCTCTCAGTGTGTGAATGATGTAGTAGAATCACCTTTTTTGTGATAAGTTAAGTGACTGTTTTAAATTAAATTTATATATTTTTAATAAAGTTTAAGATCTTAATTTTTTAAATTTAGATTGTTTTATATAACATTCATGTAAAGGGTGTTTCATATGTAACGTTTAGATGTTTTTTTTTAAATAAAAGACTGTTTTGAAATTATTGGATATTAATATTTCATTTCAAAGTGCAATCGATTACAATTATACGAGAAAGTTAATATCATTTAAATGATAAGCGTGACTGTGTTTGCAATTGTCAATTCGTAGATTTCATGAAATTTCACGAAATGGAGACATCAATTGACCAACAAAATCACGTGATTTGACACCATTGGACTTTGTTCTTTGAGATTATTTGAAAAGTAAAGTTTATGTAAATAATCTACAATACGAAACGAAATATCGGAAATAAATACCATAGTTTGTAAAAGGGCAATAAAAAATTATGATCTACGAATTGACAATTTATTGTAAACGCAGTCACGGTTATCATTTAAATCGTATTATCTTCCTCGTTTAATTGTAATTGATCGCACTTTGAAATATTGATACCCAATAATTTCAAAACTGTTAGGCCTTTATGTAAAAAAAAACATTGAGGTGCTACATATGAAACATCTTTCATTCACCCAAGAAAAATGCGTTAATGTCCGTTTCGTTAAACGAAAGAAATCAATTTCATTATTATCTGGATTAACAAGATTTGCCAAATGATACATTCCCAATACTGCTAAATTTTGGCCAAATTGAAATCTATGTTTTCAAGTCTTTTTCTGATGTATCTACCATCTTTAATTATCGAAGATTTTATGTGATAGCAATTTTGGGTATTTTTTTGTTTTTCAAATGTTTTTTTCTTTAATTTAACAGCATTTAAGATCTCTCCATTTAAGCAAAATTTAGTTGTAATAAACTAAATTTAATTTAATTTTAAATTATTGAACGATGATACGTTTTGCTTTTACCATTCCCAAATGTTCCGATAATATTTGTATGAATTGCGTTTTTCTTCTTTATTAAGCAATATAATAATAATTAATGAATTTAAAGTTGATGTAATTGATACAAATGAAACTCAAAATGCAAAGTAAAATATTTTAATATTTTCTGGTTTAGGGATCTTGGCCAAATAAAATAAATTTGTACGCTACTCGGTTATAATATAATAATATAATAATATAAATCCAGATACACCAGTATTTCAATCGAGATTCTCCCTCTAGATATCCAAAGGCGTGCGGTAAACTTTACCTTTAAAAGTTTGGGCCAAACTATTTTTCTACGAGAAAAAGTCCTAGCTGCTGATTTTAAAACCGGGATGGAGGTAGTTAGACGCTAAAATAGCACAATCAATATCCTATGGTAAGATTGATGCCGCTCATCTACTAAAAAATGATTCACTAAAAATTCAGTATTTTTTCATTCACTAAAATTCACTAAAAAAGGTATAGGTTCAAAAATTCAACTTATGTAATCATAAGTCGTATTATTCAGTGGCACACAATACTGTCATTCTTAGTATCTTTGGCCATAATTATAACACTGGTCAACACAATTTTTGTTTCCTTTAATTTTTTTTCTGTTATTGGGTGTTTCTATGGCCTTGACTATGAAAAAATACTGCGAGATTGCTAACAGCTTTACTTTTTTAAATATACAGTTTTATTATTTTGAGAAAAAAATACAATAAAATTAACAAAATTTTTATTGAACACTATCAAATGATCTTTTATAAGATTTCTTTGAATGAACGACTTTGGATAGATCTCGTTCAAAACTCCAGCAGTAGTCTGCCATCATATGTCAGTCCCACCTTCCCTTATAACGCTCCTCCACTGTCCGAAGATCCTGATGAAATCTCCAAAAATCTCCTCACTAAAATCGCCCAAATTTTCTGGAAATCGGTCTAAATGCGAGTGCAGAAAGTGAATGAATATATATTATTCATTAGATAATAAAATAATAAAATAAAATAATAAAATAAAATAATACTATTTTTTTTAAATAAAAATTAATTAAAATTAAATAAAATTTTTTATTATATGTCCCAATGTACCACTTATGAAAAGTTGGCATGTCTTAATTAATTGAGTTGGCAAAATGAGAATTGCTCCCCCCTCAAAAAAGGTGGCTAAGACCGTCCCTGTGCTACTGCTTCTAGCAAAACATATCTTTACCTGTAACTCAAAAACAAAAACTGTTAGAGAAAAATTGTTGCCGTATTTAAAAATACGCGTCATGAAATTGAAATAGAAACAAACAAAAAATCACAGGAAACAAACAATTTCATTTTGTTGACCTGTGTAATTATCTAAACTTTTGTTTTAATTTTAATGGTTATCTTTAAGGAGTTTTATACAGTTGGGATGATCGAAAATTTTATATTGGATATTCTTAAGGTCACCAAATTTCATAAAGATCGGAGCATTAGATTCGAAGTTATAGGTATTTCAAATAGAGCCGCTTGGCTTTAAACAAGCGTCTTTGTTTGTCTATAAACGCGATTATCTCAGAATCTTGTTTTTTGAAAATCAGCTTTGCGGTGGCCACGATTGCTAAAAAACTATTAATCCGATCCGTATCAAATTTATACCACTTATTTATTATGATAATAGCTAGGGCCTGAACGAAGGATTTTATATTTTGTTGAAAAAAAAATTTTTATAGCAAAAAAAAACAAAAATTTAGCACGTCAAAAAATGAACTTTTTGTTAAAATTGTTGCCATTTTTTTAAAAATCAAAATTTTGTCAAATCCTTCGTTCAGGCCCAATCCAATGCAATATACTAATTAAATCTTTTCACATTCCGATTTCAGATGAACCGTTTTTGAGTTATGATAGCCACCGAACTGATGCTCAAAAATAGGCGCTCCTATATGAAATATAGCTGTCGTTATTTATTACTACGCCATTTTTAAATATTTTTTAAGGAAAAAAATTTTACAATTACATGAAAACATGTACTAATCAATGTTCACAATTTTACAATAAAAATTTATTATCCTGTCGAAAACAAATCAAGAAAATCACGTCACTTAAAATCTTTTATTCAGCAATAGTCGGTTGTTGTTTACCGTCTGGAAACCAGAAAATGTTAGTTTTTAGTGAGACATATTGTTTTTAACTAATGTTTGGAAACAATTTAACAATTTCCTTAAGATAATTTATTTTTAAATTGGAATCATTTAGATCTTCAAAGATCGATAAAAATTATCACTTTACTGATTCATTTATAAACATATGACGTGAGTGTTTTGAAAGACGACCTGACATCAACACATTTTTCATTATCTGAAAAACTTTTTAAACCCATTTGAAAAACTCATTTGCCGCTTGATTCATTGCTACGTACCTTGATTGAACGAATTGAAAATTTTTTAAGTCTATTTTTCAAATAACCTACTCGATAACATTTTTAACTATGATTTTGATTAAGATTCGGTTATTCTCCGCATCAAATAGGACAATCCACGAGTGAGCGTTCTCAATAATAATAATTATTACGGTTAATAGTCTCCTACTAATTCTTTGATGTTATTTGGTAATATTTGTTATTTGTAGTGTTATTTTGCAAGAACATTATTTATAAGAATGGTTAGAGCAAAACTGTGTTGAGGATTGCATAACCCGTTGTTAAACGTTTTAAGCAAGGATTTTGAACTGGACTGTATCTATCATAATATTTGTTTGGAAACTTTGTGTAAACATATCCACTTAAATCTATGGACTCTCGCATTCCGTCACTGGAATTTAAATCGGGTTAGTTGAATTGTTTAAATTATTAATTATTTAGTTGATTAGTAATTTGACTTAAGCTTATCATTACCTAACCTTGAACAATTACAAAACTATTTTACCAATTTTGATAGGGTAGTTTTTTAAGGCATGGCATTGTAAGAATTACTAGTAGTAACTTATTCATGACAAGCGTTCACTGAAGAACGCTGGTCCTTGAATTTCAGTTGTTCAAATAAGTAATTAAAGTTGTTTTTTTAAGAAAAGAACTTCAGTTTTTAAATAAAAGCTTTTATGTAGTATATACTTAGGCATGATCCTATGGGTATACTGAATGCCCATGACAGGGGAATGTCATAATAGATGCTGAAATAAATAAACCTTCCAGTATAAACAATGCAAAAACATTTCATTGCGGTAAAAGACAATATTTTATTGTTATTTATATTCAAAAAATAAATTTGTTGAAAATTAATATTAATATATTGTCGTGTTCCAAAATTAATTTTTTAAATTTTTTTATAAAATTGTAAATATTTGAATTGTTGCTATGTTGGTACGAAAAATTATTATAACTTTGCCTTTTCCAGGTCCATAAATGTGGACGGATTTGTTATATTTTGTCTTAATAATTTGATTGATTTGTGTGACTAGAAAGTTTGTTGATTGTGTGAGCAAATTAATTTTATTATTAAATTTGGAAGTTTTGTGCCCAAATTGGACGTTTAAGAAGAGAAGTTTGGATTTAAAAAAAGTAATTTTAAAGTCATAATCTCATAATAATTGAATTGGTGAAATAAATTTGGATTTTTAAATAAAAAAAAAGGTTTTATTTGGATTGGAGAAGTTAAAATAATTACATGGTAATTTGGAAAATTTATAAAAATTAAGGTTTTAAAGCAACGTAAAGCAAAGTTGATAGCATAACGTGTGGTCTGTTCTCCCTCATTTTAGCATTGACATTACGATTATAGTAAATTTACAAATATTTTGAATTTTAAAATTAATTTGGATTGAGTCACTTGCTACTAAAATCGATGTACACCTGTAAGTAGAAATTTCAGTAGGTAATAAAAAAATAAGCATAAAAATTTATAATTTTAAAATTTAACCCTGGGGTACATCGCAATATTTTAATTATCTTTGCATGAAAAGAGAGCATTTTAAGGCAGTATTCTAGTTTAAAGCCATAAATATTAGGTGTTCTGCCGAGATCGATAAAAAAGAAACAAACAGTATTTTTAGCATTCATTTTTTTACAACTTATTTATTGAAATTTTGACAATTTAGAAAACAATTTTTGAACAAAAAAAAATTTAAATTAAGCGACTTATCAGCTAGTAGAGTTGAGTATAAAAACAATAAAAGAGAGGTGTGCTGGTTAACACAATTGCAACCTTTCTGGTCATCTCAAACAAAATTACAAAAAAAAATTTTTATTAGTAAGAATGTCGTTATATCCCCTACCATAGAGCAGCTAGAGAAAAATTTTTTGGCGAAATGGCAGCTGTCAGAAAAAAAACTTTTTATACTCTTGTTTTCCGTAATTTAAAATTTTTTAAAATAGTTAGCAAAATAATTTTTATACAAAAGTGGTAGGGGCGATAGACAGAGATTTATTGAAGGTTGGTACAAAATTTGAAGTAAATCAGCCAAACAAAACTTAAGATATCATATCTACCAGGTCATAAAATGTAGTTTTGTAATAAACTTGTACCTTAGGCTACGGTTACACTATGCATGCGAATTCTGGAATTAGTAATAACTTTTGTGATTGGTAGATCTACGCCGGTAACTCACATTAGGGTTTCAATATATTCTTGTTCCAAAATCAATTTTGTTAATTTAGAATTTAAATTTTTATTTTGTAAATTTGAATTTTTGTTTTAATTGTTTTTAAATTAAAATTTAGTTTTTCACACCAACACATTTATGTTGGCCCGAAAATTTGTTAGAACTTTGCTTTTGCCAAATTTTGTAATTTGCGTCTCAGGTTTGAGATTTCTTTGAGTTTAACAAAATAAATAGTTTTGATTATATAAGTAAAAAAATTTTATTATTAATTTTGGAAGTTTTCGTCATAAATTGGACGATTTATAAAAGAATTTTGGAAATTTTAAATATAGTTTATCAAAAAGTAATTAATTGAATTATTAATAATTGTTTGGATTGTTTTTATTTAAATAAGGAAATTTTTGGATGTTTAAAAGTAAAATTTAAATGTTGATTGGAAAATTAGAATAGTAGTATATTCTGCAACAAGTTTGGAATTGTAATGGAAACAAAATGTAGGGAGGAAGAAGAAACTCCACACCACATACTATGTGTATGCCCAGCTCTGGCTTCCATGAGACTACGATACCTCGGTTACCCTTATCCAACAACCAAGGAAGTAACTCAAGAACCTATCACTTGCATACTCCAGATTAGAAGCTAAACTGGTGGAGTAAAAACTTGGAACGCTTAGAGCTTAGAGGTTCAGTGCAAGTGGGATTAGCACCACAACCTGTAATTGATATTATCATCAATAATAATAAAAATAATAAGAATACGCTGAACGAAATGAGTGCAACATGTGCATACTATCGCGCACATTTCATTATATATTATAAATTGGATCTTGTGATACGAAACCTTGATTTAAATATATTTGGAATAAAAAAAATTAAAATTTAGAGTTTCGTGATTTAAATATCTCAAATATTTCTTTAAAAATTAAAGATTATTTTATATATTTTGAGGTTTCGGGACATGTCATATGTCATATTCGGGATATATTGTAAGAGAAGTATCTATGTATCTATGATATATCACACAAAATATTATCTATTTTACTACTTTTTTAATCAAATAGTACAGCTCTCAAAAAAAATTTATTACTACCCAAAACAGCAAAAAATTCAAATATTAAGTACGAAAATGAAATAATCACTTTCCAATAATACAAATTTTACATAATTATTTTTTTAAGCTCACCTCTAGCTTACTACGAACACGAAAGGTACCGGTCAGCATTGACTAGCCTTGTGCAACTGAATATACGATTACATATATGTATAGAACCCCGAAATTAGTTTTGCCATTAAAATGACCGAGTTACTTTCTCCAAAACTCGAGATACTCTAAAACTAGGAAAAAAATTAATAACATTTCTTTTAATTGTTTAAATTACATTTTTAATTAGAATTAAAATTAGAATCCCAATGTTTTTATGTACAATAAATTGGGCAATTGAAAGCACGACACAAAAAATTTGTAAGCAATCTACATCCTAACTTACGAGTATTAATCGATAATAGTTAACTCGGCGTTACTACAAAGAAATACTCATGCCCATATTAATATTGCTAACAAGTTACATTGGTTGAAACAGAAATAATGTGAATAGGAGTTAATTATATAGAGGGTTTTTAATTATACCTTAACCTTTTGATTGCCGAACAATAATATTATAAGATACCTACAATTATTTAGTTGTTGTTACACTACACACGTGATGAATAAAAGCCATTAGACAATTGACGATTGACATACAGAAAAGCTGCTCAAGATATTATCTCCGGACCCATTAAACCTCACTCGTGTGGTTATGCGCTGCCGTTATAATTGGAGCTCGCTATAACCATTTAGAAATGCTTATTAATTAAAGGGGTTGTTTAACTTTATGATTATAATTTCGTTCAATTTGACTTAAGCCGTTAGCTTTTGTTAAACTTTCTCCATTGAATATTTTCAATAATTATGTATTAAACTTTCTTTCAAAATGATGATTCTCTTGAAAAAGTTTGTAAGTGAAATCTGAGAAAATTATGGTGGAAAACTGTTTAGATTGGGACAGGCCATTTAGTGTTTAGCCGAACATAAGGTTACCCAGAGTAATTTTTATAAGAAATCTAAGTATCAGCAGAGTCAGCGACAACTATGACGAGAAGGAGAAGGAAACACTAAGGCGGGACTGAAAATCAACGGTCGAGAAAATGAGGTTGCGATCCTGTGGAGCGAATAATGGAAGATGCTCTGTGTCCTTCGGTTGACGGTCTTGCTGTTCTAGCGTTACCCATGCATGTGTAGTTTTTGTTTCTTTAACACGTTTATGCCTTTTAAAGCTTGAAATATTATTCTTAGTAAATTTAATTTGCATTTAAATTATAGTAAGATCCTTAAATTTGAATAATAATATTCATTCTTTAAAAAAATAGTTAACTAATGGAAATACTTAATTCGGTTGCTTTTCTTTAACCAAAATCTAATTGTATTGTCTTTTCTAATGGAGTTTGCAGTCATTCACTTTGGAATGTATGATGACGAGAAACTTTAGAACTTAGCAACTAAGCAAGTTACTAGCTAGCATTGGATTGTAGTATTTTTACGACTGTAGAACAATATGTAGTCCCAGTAGCAATTCGATGAGAGAATAGAGATGGGGAGAATCCTTGATTACAACGTCGAGATTATTAGATTATAAGCCCCGGGCAAGGTCCGTTAGCCTGGCTTATAGAAATCCGTTAAACTGGATGCTCTTACATCGATAACAAATATTGTTTTCCAGTAACAGATTTAAACAATTAAGTTTTAAAATAATTGTTATTTTATTATATACTTAAATACTACCGCAAGGAATTCCTTTTTCGGGACTTTTTCCTTCATTAAATAATAATAATAATAAAATGGAATACGTTAAGTCGAGTAAAGAAAAGCACGACAAAAATGTTTGTGATAGTGTAAACACTTGTCGTTTCATGCTTCGCTCGAGTACATTCGACGCTTGCGGCGTTAGACCACAATAAACATATCAAGTAGGCGTTCAAATCGCTTCGATGGCCATTTACGATCTGAGGTGAAATAGCGGACACATACGGCCCAAATCTCGAATCTCTTTTTGGTTCTACTACCTTGAATGGTGTAAAGCCGCACTAAGCTAGGGAACGTGCCAGCAATCCCCTAAACTGCAAATGGCTTGCCGGAACCCTTCTTTGTTGCTTCAACTCGGAAAGAATCTAAACCAAGTAGTTTTAGTGTGCTGTTTACTATCCAAGCAGTACTTTCAATGCATCCCCTTATGCAATATAATAGCAAAATTGTTCTTCAACTATTCACAACTTTTATTTTATAATCTTCTTCGTACATTGAATAAGTATAAATCAGCGCTACTTTATGTGCTAAATCAAAAATTATCTATTCATAAAATATTTCCAATTTAACTTTTAAATTTATGATAGGTACAATAAATGTATTAAAGATAAAACTCATTGCCTAAATAAATTTTCTTAATAAAACATAAAAAGGTTATTACTAAGTTCAACTAAACTCGTCTAATCTACTAATAAGTAAGTGCAGTTGTTACAATCAGCATTGCGAATCTTGAAATTCTCACGTAGCTACTCCAAAAGCCTTTAAATTCGTGCCAAATTGACTTACTTTGTAATCTTCCCGATATATTCAACTTCCGCAAGGCTTTTAAGCGATGCGTCCTAAACTAAAGGTGTCTACAACTATTACAATAATACTTCCAGATCACTCCAATAATCTTACATATTTAACTAAACTGTTATTTTAACTACCCAAGATGTTCAATTTATTAAAATTTCGCAAATTTTACACGATAATTACCATTTTATTCTACCTGTAAAACTGACAATTAACTAATCTCGCGTCAAGTTTTTTCTACGTGGAATTCAATTTTATATTGTGTAAATTTACAGCCAAAGATTACTACATCTTTATTCCCATTACGCTACTAATCGGGATTCTCTACAACCCTCTTGTTTTTACAACAAAAAACTTTCAACTCAAAAACAATCAAATTTCGCCTTCATTTATTTTTATCGTCATTTTGGAAATATGTTAAAATAAAAAAAATTCTCGTAATGTTCTCATTTTTTGAGAGTAAATAATTATTACGATGTGCGGCTTGTTAAACTGTAGACTTTTTAAGTGATCGGCATACTTGAATTTCATTAAGATTTATGTGCTTAATTAAAGTTGTTATTTTAACAATTAGCAATTTTGATTGAATTTCAATCAGTTTTTACTGAATTTTGTAAAATTTGGCTATCGTGGTTTTAGCTATTGATTTTAGTCGGTGCAATAATCTGAAACATCTTGTAAATCTAGGATGATTCATCAAAAATATCTTAATGATGAAATCAAAATTTTATTCTAAAAATTCTCTTTTTCAACTTTTTTATATCAATCTTTTTAAGATAACTTCTAAACCTCTTGTTCTTATAAGATCAGGTATGACACTGTAGGATGCATACCGAGTATATCTTTTAGTTCTCTTTCATGCTAATTTTAGATTACCCCCTTTTAGCAATATCGAGTGGTAAACATTACCAACACCCTGTATTTTTTCAACAATAAGCTTTAGCACTCCATTGTAAGTTCGACATTGTCGGATAAACCTACTGGATCCGATCAGTACATCATCGCCATCGTCCTTCGTCATAATGCTATTGTCCCCACCCGTCGCCCAGTGTGACAACAGGGACAAGTGCGGTGACCGCTAAGGAAGATCACTGGTTAATAAGTATAAAGTAATAATGTTTCTTACATTGTATTTTATACACACTAATTATAATCTACCAATATAATATAAACTGTTACCAGAACAAAAAGCAAATATAAAATTTACATTATCTCGAAAACAGTGCATTTTTAAATACAATTTTTATTTCAATATGGTACAAATACATAATATATTGTGATACTTATTTTCAATTAAATTAATTTTCTATTATCTTCGAATACTTATTTCTAACCAACGTTTAATCTACTTTTTAACATCTTCAAGTTACTCTCAAAAATCAAAATCATTCTTTTCACTTTTAAATTTTAAATCAAACTCTTTTTGAAGCAAATCAATTTTAATTTCATCAATAATATAAAAACTTTATAATCAAAATTAATACCCATTCAAATTTTTATCTGGCCTTTTCCCCATATTTAATTTGTCCTCTTAACCTTTTTAGTCACCGTTTGTTTATATTGCAGAGAAAATTTTGCTATTTACTTAATTGTTTTACCTCCAATAAAAAAAAATTCTTTTCTTTACATTTTCAAGATTACTATGTTCAGAAATGTGAAGATCTGCAAAAAATAAAAGAAATTTTTCTGTGTCGGACTGTCGTCAAATTTTGTGGAATAACCACACAACTGATTAGTAATGAGTAATAACGAAACTTCAAAATTATCGGTTTCAGAAGTAACAGCATTGAATGTTAATTCAATGTGCAGGATTGTCGATATGACCATCTTCATTAACATTATCAGTATTGTCTTCCTGAAGTAAATCTCGAATTTGTGTAACATTCTTGCAACTCTCTCCACTGCAGTTATGGCATAAAACAGAACATTTCAGCCCTGCCTTACGACATCTACACATTTTTCTGCAATGCATTCTACATTTGTACGATGTTTTGTTAAAATTGAAAATGGACAAGTTATTCAAGAAAAAGCATTTTACATAAAATTCAAAATAGCGGACATAAGCAAATGCAGGATTTGGTCAAATTTTTGAATGAAGACTAGCAGTGACCCCCCCCCCCTTTAACGGTTAGAAAAAGAAAGAGTGAAAAAATTATTGTCTGTTCAAAAGTACATACATACTGACTGTACCACGAGTACCTACCTAATAGATTTTCAAATATTCTATGAAGATACAGATGTTTTCAAATCATCTATTATTATGTATTACTCATAAATAGTTTGAAACAATGGCTTTTCTTGTATGTTAAAAAAGTACATTTCAGTGAAAAAATCCAAAATCCATGAAGATGCTTTCCTTGCCAGGATTTACGTGTTGGAAGTTTTGACTTACACCTATCAACACAGGCGCAAATTTAAACAACACGTTAAGGTTCATGACCACGACACTCGCCATAAGTTTAATTTTTGTTCAACTCTGACCTCTCTTAAAATAACGAGAGGGTCTTCTGAAGCGATGGTGACCAGGTTATTTAATGCACTTCCTGCGGTCCTCATTAATTGCGAGTCACTTAAATTGTTTAAGAAAAATCTGAAGAGACATGTAAAACTAGCCAAAAGTCTATATCTTGTTAAATGCGTGGAAATATTATATAGCAATGACACATTTATATAAGGTTTTGGTATCGCTGGTTCCATTTCGGATATAAAAATTTTAAAATTCAAAATGGTGGATATATATGTGTATATGTATTACGGTCAATGATGACAACTCGGCCATTAACGTCAATGACCGGACAATCACGTTAATGCCCTACTTAACTGGACTAATGTCCGGCCAATAACGTCACTTCCTTGCATTTTGGGCGATGTTGACATTTAAAATGTCATATGTGGTTTTTACATCATTTTCCGGGCAATGACGTCATTGCCCAATACAGAATGGGCGATGATAAAACTACTCTTTTCTAAACGTGCGTGTCGCGCCAGCAAACAAATTTGCAATTCCAAATGCCGTGGATCACTCTCACGCCAAAATAAAAATGATTAATTTGAAATATTTAGTTTGTTTATTTTTTAATTTATAATTATTTTTTAAATTTTTGTTAATTTTTATTATTTTTGTTAATACATTGTTAATACGTTAATACAATACATTAAAATGCAATGATGCAACACACGTAAATGTCACTTGCCAGTTGACTGTCTAATTTAAATCGCCGATTTGCTATTCCTTATAGTATTTATTCTATAACTTATCATTGTCCACCGCTAACTGGCAATCACGTCAATGGCCGGCGAATGACGTTAATTGCCTATATAAATGGGCATTAAAAGAGTACTTTTAGGGTAATTTTAGGGTAATTTTAGGGGGGTTTTTAAACTTTTTAAAATTCTATCGAGAACGGAAAAGAGTACTAATTTTAGAAACTTCTCGATGTTTTGAATGATCAGATTTTATATCAAGTACAAGGTGATCAACATGTGAAGGTGAACCAGAATGTTGTGCCATAGAAAGAGTAACAGAAACATCAAAATTCAGCCAGTTGTAGATTTGAGTTGTTAGCTTGAAATTTTGCGTTGCATTTAGATTTCCGATTCTAGATTCTAGCTTTGGTGTCGAGATGTATCAATATTCAGATTCAGTCTCGATTAAAAGTAAGGAATAGTTGAATCTAGATCACTTATTATTAGAAGCTCAAAAATATCTATCTTGGTAAATTTTGCAATTACATGCACAATAAAATCTAAACTAAAAAAAAAAGTAAAATAATAGAAAAACTAATAGTTTTCAACAAGTAAACGCAAACTGGAAAGCAAGTGAAAAACAGAACGCTACACAATGGTTTTGTGAGGCGCACGGTCAGAGCCAATGTTTGGCACTCGGATGCTGGCTCCATTATTTGCAATGTTGAACGTAATTTAAAAAAAGCAACGAAACTGGGCACTTCTACCTTGAAGTACACATTATAAGGAATACACTGCTATGAATATATTTTTGTTAACTAGGAGAACGACAGGGCACAATTAAACGACAGAAGAAACTTTTACTAAAGAAGTATTTCATTATTTGTTATCAATACTGCAGAACATAATTTGTAATTTTTTAAATTCATTTATCATTGTATTCACTTGTATAATGTCTAAAGAAGAATAAGAAGATACAATCCCTTTGAGATTAATAACTAATTCATAAATATATAAAATATCATTGAAGAAACGCATGACAAAATAAAATATAAATAAATAAATTTGTGGTGTTGCGAGGTTTTCTTAATTATAAGGAATAAAGTGCGAGAAGAGTGCAGTTTACTTTATTCCTTATATTATAAAATAAAAAAAACAGAGTGAGGTTCACATATTACAATGTTCAAATTATTATATTTTGTACAAAGACTGTTTAAAAATTGGACTTTGAAAATACATATTTTCAAACATTTTATGAAGCGATTATCTAGTCGATTTTTGATGGAGCGAATAACACGTGTAGGCATTGTAGACTATACTGTGGAAAGACCAAAATATTGCGTCTATATATATACGCAAGGACTGCAGGCGCAGAGTGCAAAATTTCATAATTAATAGTAAATAACATATGTTGTATATCGTCGTTGATACTGCAATAGGACCTAAGTCAAAAACGTTGAATTTTCAGGAGAGGGAAAACCGCAGTGCAGAAGCAGAAGCAATGTTGATACTAATGATTTAAAATTTTGTTAAAAACTGATGAATTAGATTTTTTTTTTTATATAATTTGGATACTTTGCCATCTTAATCTCAAATAGCATTTTTGTTCACATATGTAGGTTCTATTGCAGTATCAACGACGATATGTGGTACTGTGAACGGCTAAGAAGCCAAAAATTTATGAAAAAGTATTTGCAAATTAGGAATTATTATTTAATTTAAAATAATTAAACAATAACATTTTTGTTTTAAATACATAACATACAATGATAGATTAAAAATCGATTCAATCCGAAGTGAATTCTTATATAAGAATGTGCTATAATACGTTATGTACCTAACTATAAAAAAAAACCATTACTCTTGAAGATAAAATTTAAAAAATAGTACGATTCTATTTAGAATGCAAAAGTTTCTTTCATTCTTAAGCTTTTACGCAAAGTGGCTTTAAAACAAATGTTACATCAACTGGCAGGATCTTTTCTGTTATTCACCTTTCATTAAGATTTATTATTTTTATTTTTTAATAATAAAATTTGATTTAAATTATTGCCACCACATAAATTATGAATGTAGTTTCAAAAATAAATTATAGCCAATATTTAAAATTAAGTTCAAAAAATTTATTAGCGTTCTTTTCGTGACGCTTGGTTTTTGTAAATAAATTTAAGGCATCGTCAAACTAAGTAAAATTACGTTCTACACAGAAAGCAAATTGATAAGTACACTTGAAATGTTAGTTAGAACCTCTCAAGTGTGTTAATCAAAATCTCTGATTGCCAGAATTTCTTTGTCATGAATTATATAATTTAATTACTGTTTTTTATTGTATTATAATAATATGCTTCTATTAGCAATGTAAATATATCGACAGCATTTTTTAGTAGACCAATAAAAAAATTTTGGTTACTGACACTTTTAAACGGACCCAAACGTTGGGCTTTGATTTTTATTTCTATTGGAAAGAGGACAATTTTCCGAGCATTTTAAGAACGCACATTGATGAGGATTATCCATTAGTTTTCGAGAAAACGGCATTTCAAAATCAAAATTTTACATGCATTTTACATAGGAAATTGATTCGCTTCTGAGTTCTATTGACGGTGCGTGCGTTCTGATATAGTCTTAGTGTTGGCAGTCAGACGCGATTGTGATACCGTAGGGTACGCATCGAGCGTTGCTAACGAGTTTCACCCTTTACGAGTTTCACCCCTTTCAAGTTGCACCTTTGGCTAGTTTGTGCTACCTAGAAGGATGTTTTTAGCGAGTCAGCATTAACTCCGCTTCGCATTTTGACGAACGCAACCAAGGCAATCGGGATTCTAACCTAAAAACGAGTTTTGCGTTTATTTTTTTAATTTTTACAATATGCACGATGTGCCCCCGACGGAATCACAATCGCGAGTGACGGCCAACACTAAGACTATATCAGAACGCACGCACCGTCAATAGAACTTTTATGTTAGTGAATTAGTGAATTTCCCTATCTAAAATGCATGTAAAATTTTGATTTTCAAATGCCGTTTTCTGGAAGACTACTGCATTTTCCTCATCAATGTGCGGTCTCAAAATGCTCAGAAAATTGTCCTCTTTCCTATAGTGTAGGTGTCGGCGCCGAATTCTTGGGTCCGTTTGCGTGACAGATCCCAAACTTTTTAAATCAAAACGAATAGTTTTGGTTAGCCAAATTTAGGGCTAATTTGTAAAGAATTTTGTATATACGCCAAGAACAAAACAATTTTTTAAGTAATTACTTATACTCAGTTTAACTTATGCTGAAGTTTAATTCTATTCGATTGGAATCTAAAGAGTGCCCTGTTTTCAGACAATGTGCAGAAAAATCTGTCAACGTTCTAGCATTGGCTATATCAGTTTATTTAGTTTCCCATTACTTACTTAAATTACTGATACAAGTGGTTTCATTCACCCTGTATAATTCAGAGTGTCATAAAATCTGGTGTCGATCAGGTGCAAGATACAGGGTAGGCAAAAAAAAAGTTGGTACTACGATTTAAAAGGATAGAAGAGCAATTTCAAAAAATGCTTTGGTTTTAAAAATCCGATCTTTTGGTTTTTCGAAAACTTTGCCGATACCGAGTTTTCCCTATTCATGATAAGATGAGTGATTACGTAACTTAAACAAGCATGTTTAGTAGACAGTCAAGTTATACTAAAATATAAATATTTGAAATAATTTGGAAATGAGTCAGTTTGTCTAAAAACCTGATTTAAAATATTTTGCAATTCTTGGCAACACCTGAGAATTCCCAACTCCGAAAATAACCCAATTTTTAGAAATATCTGAGAATACGTAAAATTTAGGACAAATTGTACAAATTTTTAGCAATAATTATTAACTTATTTGTCGGCCATTTGAGAAGCTCTCAAGTTAAGCGGAATTTAATTCATAGCTCTAGCACTTCTATAGTCTAATATGTTGGACCTTTTCGAAATTGGTTTGGTCACACACACATGTATTTCATTTTGATTTTGTATATTGCAAGACTTATCTTCTGTCTTCTTCTCCACCATTTAAAATATTGCTTTTATGTTGATTATGCTATTAGCCATAATAACCACATCATCAGCATATGCCAGAAAGAATTTGGATCCATCCACTGCTAACAACCGCATCTCAATTTCAGATGATTTTATGTCTTTGTCCAGTACTATGTTAAATAGGAGAGGTGTAGTGCATCACCCTGCCTCAGTCCACTGCTCACTGCAAAAGGGTTTAATATTCTTCCGTCTATTTTTGTTCTAAATCTTGAGTTCTGTACACACATTTTGGTCAGCCGCATAAGTTTATTTGTCGTATGTTCTCTGGAAAGAAGCAGCAATTGCTTCCTTCAATGAATTAATATTTGGGTGGAAGTGTTGTCTTTCAACGAAAGTTTCAAGGCCAAACTCAGAAAGTCCACGTTTTAAAAATGCACCGTTTAAATAATTTCTAACGGCTAAACTGACATACACAGAAAAGTTGTTTTATTATCCAAATGTTACAGATTTCACTTGTACTTTCTGAATTCCAGTTCTAATACTAAATTTTTAAAATGTAATACAAGTAATTTATACTCTTGAAACTAGGGTTTGTATGTATGATAACTTTTTGATTCCATTGAAACCAAATCATTTTCAGTAGATTATGAAGGCGAGCAGAAATCTACAAAACTCTTATTAGCAATGTTAAATTTTTATGTAGAAAACGGACACTCGGTATGATTTCTCAACTTGATATTTTAATAATTAAATTTGTTAATTTAATTAAATAAATTTTGGGAAAATGTGATGTAAACAGTGGTAGCGGTATATGTAATAATGACGAGAAAACCTTTTACTTGAAATTCGAAATGATAATTAGGATGAACTTACTTTTAGAAAAACAAAACTGCCATCAGGATAAAGTAGAAAAGTTGTACACTTTTTGTAGTTTAATTATAATGGCGACTTTTAATAGTCGTTAAATTATACCGTTGCTTCAAAGCTTTTTTGAGATGCTTAAGGGTATTTTAATGTTTTTAAAGTTTTCAAGTTTCGGAAATCATTTAAATTATTTATAAAAAAATGTTAAACCATGCCAGTAATTTTATTGCATTATAACATGTACAGATTATGGTTATGTTGAAATTTATCTTAATTACCTTTAGGAGACTATAAAATAACGTTTTAAAATTATTATAAACTTTAGAATGTGAGAAGATGTTCTAGATGAGCTTAGAAAACATTTTACTGAAATAGTCATGACTTTATGGAGCGGATTTATTCCGGACGACAGCCGTCCCCGAGGTCTAATTCACAACTTTATTGACGCCTCAACTCACTAAAGTTGCATAAAAAGCAACCACGTTTGTTTAATGCTTTTTTATAGTTCATGAATCATCAAAATGTACTTATTAACTATTACGACTTATTTTTATGGCAACTTTAAAGTTTTGAATATTTGTTTGTTGTTATTATGTTGCATTTATTTTCTAATGGGGTTGCGAGGTTCTCCAATTTATGTTTCAAACATATAATTCCACGTTATAATTAAGGGATTGGGTTTTACATCCCTGATTGTATCTTGTAGGTGGATTTCTTGATTTTTTCAACTGAGCATCCCAACTATCGCGGTGCTTTTTGAAATTTTGCAATTAAGAAAATGGTAAAAATCACGTTAACATTAAAAGGATAAGTACTACTTTAAAAATATTTAAGGCTGAAAGCATTAAGGTAGCGATTGCCGGGAGCGACGTCACGAAACCAAAGATAAGCGAAAGGTAATGTTTTAAAAAAATAGCTTTTGTATGTTGCCACTGCTACATTTGAAAACAAATGCTTGGATTATGTAACTATTATGTTCCTGTAGATTGACTTTGTTCGAAAAGTCAGCAAATTTTTTAAAACTTTTTATATCATTCATATTTTAAAAGACAAGATATTTTTTTTGATTATATTATAATGAAAATGGAAATGCGTAAAAGCAAAAATGAAGAGGAAATAATATTTTAAACAATCCACAAGACTGTCTTTTTTCTGTTTATTTTTAGTAATTCGTCTGAAAAGATAAAGCTTTTGAGCGGATGTCACAGAAGTGTTTGCTCACCTTGTAAGTCCCCAGGTTCTTAACCGAGCAAGCGAATTTGACGTTTCGGCCCGCAGCTACGGTGATGTTCTCGATAACGTCGGTAAATTCTGGCTCTTCTACCACAACTGCAACAACATTATACAATTAGTTTAACTACCTATTGTGTTAATTTGCAATGTAAATTTTATCTTAAAAGTTAAATTTTCCTAAGTCGAGTTTAAACATAAATTCTATGTTTTTTTATTAACCGACTTTAAAATTCAGTACAAGTTGAACTACTATAATGTATTTTAACATCAAAATTAAGTTTTATAGTCATTAAGAAACATGTAAAATTCATATTTTACATTTGCATAGGCATCTTTCATAATTAGGTTCACTAATTTTATATCAACTTATGTTAAAATATTAGATTTGCAATTTTAAAGTTACTTTTTTCTTTACTACTTACCGCAATGTTGTGCTATATTTTTCCTTATTTATTTTTTTATTATATAATTTTTACCTACATATACAAATTTCTCCGACGAGATCATAATCGAATGAAACGCATCCATTCGGTTTTAAATACTCCACATTGCCATAAAACGCCATTTATTTCGAAAATTAATATTACAACTTTAAACAGTTGTTTACAAGGGTATCTACTTTCAAATGTAAATAAATTTTTTAATACAACAAAATAGTTAACTGTTTATGTGCTTTTACGGTATAAATTTCAGCAATGCTCACTTTACTTGTTACGAATGTAAATTTATGCGATTTATAATCACATTTTGAATAAATGTTGCAATTTGTATATAAAATTTTATTTTTTTTAAATTATTAAACAATTGTAAAAATAGTTTGGGGTAGTACATTAAGATTTACCAAAAATACGTCTACAAGTTTATTTAAATTGGTTGTAATCATTAGTTTAAGGTATTCGATAAACCGTATGTAGGTATACCTATATAGTTCAGACTGGTCGATCGATAGACGCCATTAGGTGTATAGTGGTGGTTTTGGTGGCAACAGGGGTTACTCGGAGTTCTGATTGCACCCTATGCTCCAAATACAAGAGTACCCTTAACTCTTTGACCGTCTGCCTTATACCATTCGTAATGATGTTAGTTGTACTCTTCCTAATCTTTGGAAACTTTTCCGAGATTCAAATGTAGATTTTTATTTTTTATTTATACGTTGTTATTAGTTAAAAAGTTCTAAAAACTTTTCGAAAAGTTATATCACTAGAATATGTTACATTTATTTGATCAAAGATTTGGGAAAAAATTATAAACTTTTTTAATAAATGCGCGTCCAATAATTTTTTTTTAAATACACACTGCCGTCATGTCTCATGGAGATATAAATAATCTGCAACATGACATAAAGTGCTTTCAAAATTAAATAACCAAAACTCTCAACGTTCAAATAATTTTCAAAATTTCAAATTTAAGATATGCGTGTGCACAATACCACTTTTAACTTTTAATTGGAAACATACAGCGGTGTCACCTGGGAGTGGGCCGTGGCCTACCTAAAATTTAAGTAGGTGCATTAATAAAAGTTATTTTGTTTAGTTGTATTTATAACAAAATCTACAAGATATTTTAAACTATGTGTTAGATAGACCGTTTTTTTTGGCAATTTTAAAAAGGCAACATCGGGCAGTTAATTAATACTGTAATTACCTAATTTTAAAAAATCAATTTATTATTTTATCTTTTATTTAACAGTTTATTATAATACCGAAAATTGAGAATATATGCTCACAAAATTTTATAAAAATATTCTGATAATTCACAAAAATAGGTTATTTTGGTGCGTCAAAATCTTTGAACGCGTTTTTCCCAAAACAATTTTTCTCAACCTCATTGACGGCAAGTAAAGAAAATTACGAATGCAATTTCCATAAGTAACATAGTCTTCGTAAATGTTATGTTACGAAGTTTTTTAATTTTGCTTCACCCCCTGCATATTTGAACTTTCTTTTTATATGAATTAGCCGCGATGAATTGATTTAGATTCTATTTTAATATGTTAAAGTTTGTTTTCTTTACTTTAACATACTGTTATCATAAAAATTATTTATTCTAACTGCCATTGTTATGATTTTTTTATTTTTTATTAAAAAAGTTTAATAAAAAAAGTAAAACATTTCTATCTCCAGAATATAGACTAAGTAGGTAGTCTGTAGCTTTTAACCCACATTACATTTTTTAAAACTACATATATTGAATTTTTTAGCGCCGTCATAGGCTGGCGGTTAGAGTGCTAGATTGCTATGCGGTTGTTTTGGATTTAAACCCCAACCACGTATAAAGGAAGTTTACCGCCCGTGCTCCCCTTACAGCTTAGAGATTTTAAAAATGCTTTAATAACTTCTTTGTACTCGATTATTATATTATACATATTATTGCAATGGGGCCGTTGCTCTAAATTTTACAAATTTTATTTAATTGGTGCATGAATTCATTTTGTCAGCAGGTCATTCATTTTTATAGTAAGAGACTCCTAATCCAAATTATTAATCCAAATATTATTTATATTGTGTATAACACCGTCAAAATGTAAAACAAAATGTGCACGTCAATATCCACACGTTGCGCTCTTATCTTTACATTGCCTTTCCTAAATTACATTTTCCTCTTTTTAAATTATGTAAATTAATTACCTAATGAACGAAATCACTTCGAAAAATCAATTCTCCATAAACTTATTTCCAAAATCATCCAAAACTTGTCCAAACTACGACGAAAATATTCACATTATTAGTAAAATTCTTACTCACATCTAATTCAAAAAGTTTATTCTCACAAATTTATCAAATCTCAACCCGGAGACGCAAATTATAAAGCTTTAGGGAGGTCCTCCGTAAACGCGTCCGTCCACTTTAATGGACCTTACAAATGTAAAGTTGTCAAACTTTTTTGTGCCAACTTAAAATTTATTGGCACGAATAACAAAATTTTCAAATATTTACAAATTTACAAAGTATTTACAAAAAAATTAAATTACAATTTAAAAACAATTATAATAAAAATTCAAATTCAACAAAACAAAATTTTAAAATTCAAAATTATAAACATTGATTTTGGAACATAACAATATATAGTATTTTATTGTCGTACCACAAATTTTTCCATAAGTTGATTTGATTTTTTTGTAAATTTAAAATTTTCGGGAGGCCCTCCGTAAACGCGTCCGTCCACTTTAACGGACCTTGCAAAAGTAAAGTTGTCAAAATTTTATATATTTTATATTTTTTATAAATATTGTAAATTTTGTAAATATTTGGTTTTGCCGTGAATTAATTGACTTTACGCCAACTAACGTGTAACAAAGTGTTGTTAAATTTTGTTTGTTATAGTTTGCGCGTTGCCCTCTGTACACTTTTTTACCTGGTGACATTGGTACATTCTATTGAGCACCGTTCTGTTAAAACTAGGTCACACTTTTATTCGTTTTGTGTAGCTGAGATGTTAATTTTGTAAACTTGGAAACAGCTTGAGATAGATTTAAAGTTTATGTTAGTGGAAAACAAAAAATGTATTGCGATGAATATTTTAATGCTACTAACAGGTAAGATTTTTTTATTTCCTTGTTGCAGCAATTTTCAAGATTTTTGAAATCTTTAAAACCGACCAAATGTCCGTTTATAAAATTAATATTATTTTGAGTAAGTTATTTGCTTATTTGATTTTGGAACTACTCAAATATAATTTTGGATAAAAATGGTAATTTTTCAATTGAATTATTTTCAATAATGAATTTCGGATTAGAGATTTCGAGATTGGAGAGATCAAGATAATTTGAAATTTTGAAGGTTGAAATATTATTTTTAATTGATTTGAAAGATAAAATTCGAAATATTTAAAAATAAAGGCATAGTAAAATAAAATTTGATACCAAGAGAGATGGCTATGGTTATCTTTATAATTGAGCATTTTCATTTTGAATCAAATTTATTTGAAATTAATTTTAAGAATTAACCATACCATTTTCCGGTTTTAAAGACTGTGTTTTAGAAAAACCATTTTAGATAATTTTGAAATATATTAAAATTTATCTCAATACTACTATTTGAAAATATCATTTGAGAGTTTTCTTGATTGTAAATTCGCTTTCCCTATTACTGTATCACACCAATTGCCTTATGAATTGCAGGGAGATGAAACCGACGGACTTACGCACAAAGGTGTAGTATGTCATATGTCTAAAACTGAAGAAAACATCAAAAGAAAGACACGAAAATGTAGTGCACTTTGCAAGAAACCAATATGTGACCAGCATATTACTAAACTTTCTACCACTTGTGTTTAGATTGCCAGTAGAAAGAATTTTAAAAAATTTAAAAAATATTTTTAAAACATTTTGCAAAACTTGTTTAGTTAATAAAATATAAGAAGAACAATATTATACTTACCATTATTTTAAATGAATTAGTTGTTGTAATTAAAATAATCCGTTTCTAAGTCATTATTATGCGATTTGGTATTGAGGGTACCCGGTACCCCATTCGGGTGATATACGTATACCTTTTTATAATCGCGAAAAAAGTACATTTGTAAAAAACCAAAAATTGTAAGATGTCACGAAGTTTCAATTTTCTGAGATATTTAACTAAGATATTTGAGAGATATTTAACGGCAAACTCAAAAAAGTACCCGGTACCCCTATTCGGGAACATAAGGGTTAATTATGATCTTTTTATGTGGCACACTTATTTCAAATGTTTTTATTACTAGTACATGTCTTATGCAACCAAGCAGAATACTTGTAGCATT
The DNA here is from genome assembly GCA_947369205.1 of Cantharis rufa. Lineage (NCBI taxonomy): Eukaryota > Metazoa > Arthropoda > Insecta > Coleoptera > Cantharidae > Cantharis > Cantharis rufa. Next base: position 11,823,547 of record OX376309.1, on the reverse strand, counting down.
GTATCCAATCAACTCTTGATTTTGTTGAATAATATCACAGGTCTACAAAAAAGGCATTTTATTTGTTGCCCTGATTTTTTCATTGAATTTTGAAGATTAAGAACGTAAAAATTATGAATATAACGAAAATTGGCCAATATTGGCTCTAGTTTTTATGTTATTGTAATATACGAGGTATGTTCAAAATATATTGGAAATTTTTGCATTTTGCACGGTGTAAGTTACCAAATAAGAAAAATTTTTTTCTAAGTTGATGCAAATATGGATAATGCACATGTAAATTTTTAGCATTATTCGTTGTACAGTTTTTGTTTAGCAAATTATTGTTTATTGCATAATTTTAAAAATCCGCGATTTTCAGAATTCATTTTTGTTTTAAAAACGTTGTTTGCATTAAATTCTGTGTTAAAAATTAATTTAAAAGTGTAATGAAGTATAAGAAATATTGACTAAATTTTTGGTGTAGAAACTAGGTCAAAAAATACAAAAGTTTACAAACATTTTCAAGAAATCGGTGCAATTGGAGCATGTGAGCATGCAAACACATCAATTAGCGATAAAAACGTTAGAAAACCAAAGACACGTTTTTTTGTAAATTGCCGAAGTGCTATTAGAAAGGTCGCAATAGAAGTTAGAATCTCAATTGGGTCATGTGATGCAATTTTTAAGGCCAATTTGGATTTGAAACAAGTAGCAACCAAACATGTTAAATTTTATGCAAAAACTTAACTTAAGTTAACCAAAGTTCCTGAAGATCCAAACATTTTCAAACGCATCATAACCAGGGGCGGTCATATTTCTAGTTTCTGAGGAGGCCATTTCCGAAAAAATTTCCAAAATCTTGAAAATCATTTAGGTATTTAGTAAGGATATTAGTTTGAAACACGGTAATATGTTAGTTTAAAGAAGGCCATGGCCCCCATGCCCCCCCCCCCCGCTTATGACCGCCCTTGAGCATAACATTGCCCTTGAGCATAACCTTTTTTTATTTTTTGTTAGTGCCCTAAGGCAGGGGTGATCTACTTTTGTGTGAATAAGATGGTAGATTACTGCTGGACTCTACAAAGACATGATACTCAAAAATCTCATAAAAAACAATCTTTTAAAAAAAGTTTCGGATTTTTTTATATTTTTATAATTTTTTTTTAATAAATTGAGTATAACCAAAGCCATTAATAGTGTTTTATTGATAAACTTTTCATATTACAAAAACAAATCGAATTTTTCATTGAAATAATGCATTTTTGAGTCAAATATAAAAATATCAAAAAAATAAATAACTAGAGCCAATTTGGAAAAAGTATTGCTACCCTTAGTGATTTTTACATAAAATCTTTCAAAAATTAATCAAATATCCAGGGTAACAAAACCACTGTGGAGCAGTGTAATGCTTGTGATATGCAACACAGAAATATTCACTCAGACGAACTCTTTCTCTTCCTCACAACTCTTTTCTTTTTGTACAAACTAGTTTTGTCATTTTCTTAATTTTTCTTTGAAGAATTATTTTGATATAATAATATAATTATTATTATATTTATTTTGATCGCTAGTGTAAACTGCCCCACTGTTCGAACAAATGTCGTGAGCATAATGACAACATGATGAGCATGGTGCGTGAGTACTACGTTACTTAAACTTACCATTACATTTTGTGTCAATTTACGTAACTGATACATACTATTTATTAATTTTTATTAAATCAATCGATGAAAATTATGTCACGTTAAAAGAAAATATGCTTTACACACATAATCTATTGATTTTTTATGTTTATAGCAGCATCGCTCCAAAGGTAGCCGATATATTGTAGGTAGGGCGTTTTTGCCGGTGAGGCGTTTTTGCATGGTTTACACTAAATTAAACATTTTTTGTTTCATTCCGTAACATTGTTTTCATAAACTTAATGTTATTCCAATAGGTAAAATAGCTTGATTGCATAATTTATCATAAGTATGCTTCTTTTACAATAATTATCCAAACTTTAACGCTAAGCAAAAATAAAAGTAGCGCCTTCTGCATAGGATATAAATGCAGAAAGCTTGAAAAACATAGATAGCATAGTATGAAAGACGACAGAAGTTTCACTTTTGACCTAACGGGATTTACCATCTTCAGATGCACATTGTCTCACGAATTTTGTATTATTTGTTGAATTTTGTACGAATTGTATTATTATTTAAATTTATATAATGTTTAATTATATGCTATTTTATTGATTCAAGGTATTTTTATCGACAAGATAATTAATTGTAAATAACTTTATATCAGAGAAATATTTTAGCTTACTACTTTTTCAGGACCACTATCAACCTTTACATGTTGAAATAGAAAAAATAATGAAATTAGTAATATATAATGTGGTTTGTTTTTTTACAACTAGAATCTTATTAAACTGACTCAATGAAAACCTAGAGCTACTCAAGAGTGAGAGAACATAAAAATAGTTCAAAGGCGCAAAAAAAATGTTTTAAAAAATATTAGTTTTAAATAACCCAAAATATAAAAATTTTTAAAAAAGTTAGAAAAGCTTATGTTTAGGAGTGAACAAAAGCTAGCCAAAGAAGAAGAAAGAGAAGATATTATATTGATTGGATTATTACATTTTGTGATATCATAAATTCTTTACTTTAAGCAGAGATCAGTAAACCTTTTCTTGAAAAGGCCAAATCGTAAATTTTTTACTCTTTCCTATAGCTATTGTGCAATTATATATTAAATATATATTACTCTCTCATTTATTTGGCCGGATTTGGACCGCTAGATGTAGTTTTTCCGACTCTTGCTTGAAAGGATAGAAAGTAGATAATAACCAGAATCACTTTATGTAAGTATAGTTCCTGCAGGGCCGGATTATCAATGCATGCGCTTTTAGGCAAAAATTTTTAAGCGCCTAAAAAATGTTTCTAGAAAATTTTGAGCCCAGATTCAATGTTTCTAAAATTTTGAAATTAAACTTGAAATTTTTGTTCTAGAAATACTGCTGAATATGAATGCTGCATATCTGTTGTTCGATATGCTAGCATATCGCTTATGCGATTGCATATTCTACCAGATATCCCAAACATCTAACTAAAGTCAAATCGACTTATCAGGAGTATAATCTATCACAAAATTAAAAAATTAATTTTAAAAAAATAAAAGTTACACTAATCATAAACAAGCTAAAATTACAATTTTTTTAAAATAATTTAAGCGCCCCTTTGCTACTCGGCGCCTCTAGGCAGTTGCCTAGTTTGCCTACTGGATAATCCGGCCCTGAGTTCCTGTTACTTTTATCACCCCTTCTCAAACTATTCTGTTATTATATTCAAATTGTAAGTATCGCACGAAACAAAGTAAATTAAAACAAGACAATTACGTATTTATTTTATTTTAATTAAGAAATACTTTTAAGATATTAGTTCATTTTAGAGTGCTTTAAAATAGTGCTTATGAAAACATTTAAAGTAAATTTTCTTATGATCAACAAAATTCTCCTAGTATACTACTTAAAGAATATTTAAATATGACAACATTGTCTAGTCTACAATGTCGCATTATTTAGTCTTCGAATACACATTTGGAGTAATGCATTTTATAATATGGTAATCAAGTCATAAAATACAGCAATTAATATTTTGCATTCCTGCTTGTAAACCAGATAAGTTAAAGTTTTTAAAACTTGAGTATTTTTAAATTAAAAACGAACAAATCTATAAAATTAAAACTTTTTGTTTCATACATTTAAGATCATACAATTAAATTTAGATACAAAGTATTATACTGTTCTGTACTTAACTATTTTGTACTAATTTTTGAGAATTATTGAATTTTAATTATATAATAAATAAATTATAATATAATTGCAGATTAAAAAAAACTTACATGAGAAGACGCATTTAAACATATTGATCTAATGCCGCGCATGAATGGATTTCAGATAAAATACTCAACTCATGACTATATAAATCAATGAAATTGAATATATTAAGTTTGATTAGTTCGTACATATTTATTATTATTGTAATTGAATTATAATACTATTATAAATTACTTTCCAAAATATTTTTTTCAAAAGGAGGTTTCCAAACTAAAGAATTTTTAAATATTTATATAGAATTATATTTATAAAGCAGATATAAAAATTTTACTGATTATAATTTAAATTAATAAAAACTATATATTAAATAATTATGTTAAGATAATATTCGTAACAACAACAAGCAAATAGTTAGAATTGTTAAACATGAACATAAAATGAACATCAATAATGTCTATAATATTTTCGGCGACCGGATTAGTACCCAAATCTCTGTCAATTCATTTATCATTCGTATAAACTTGCGTCAATTTATTCAAAAAACCCATAATTAAAAAGCGTCACTTTTATATAAATGAAAAACTGAACAATCCTACGAATTCAAAATGCCTTGTAAATTATTATCGGAAATGTTAATGTGCCGAAATTGTACGTGATTTAAAGCAACTTCAAATGCGACATGGTGGCGTCTATATTATACAATATACAAAATATGTAGTTTACAAAATATATAATAAAACAGAAGTAATCACAAATTTTAAATGAAAGTCGTTGGAACTAAAATTTTAATTATTAAATGCTGCATTCCAATAATATATCTGAACAAAAAATTACGCTAATTGGTATTTTTCAAAATTAAAATTATTGATTTAAACAAGTAAAATATGTAATATTTCAAATGATTGGAAAATTAATTATTAAATAGAAATATCTTACGTAATTGCTAAAACTATACAGATATACAGTGCAACTTTGATATGACGAACTAGATCGCAATAAGAATACAGTGAACTGTATTTCAAATTTTAAAATGTTTTTAGATTTTCTTGTTTACAAGGTGCCAAATTACAGGTAATTAATATAGCTTGTTTTTGATATCCTAACGTTTTTCATTTCATTATGAACATAATCTTTATGCACTACATAGAGCGGAATACACTAAACGTTCTTTTTGTCGCTTTTATATTCGGAAATTACACGCATTTTTAACGCTGTTAGTCCTTTACCATTAAAAAACCCTTCTAGGAATTCATAAATTATTTAACGCTTTAAATCTTGAATTTTATTACAAATTTAAAAACTTTTCCAGTTATAAACATTCCAAGTTAAATTGCTTCTTGTGAAAATTCACTACTACGTTATAGTCTTTAAAATTGTACAAAATTTTTCCCTAATCAAAAATATTATTATGATTCAAACATTTTTAGTAAAACTTGTAACAGTGCGAGAAGTCTGCCTATTGTCAATTAACAGTGCGCAATTTTACATAACCTATAATATCAAAAGATGTTGTTGGGAAGACCTAAAAATCAGAGAGGCAAAAAGTAAGGTTAGGGGTTGGCATAATATTTATATTGCATGAAAACATCATGGATTTAGATTTTCGATAGTTCTGGAATGTAAACAAGTGTTAATTTCAATACTCACAACAACAATTTTTAAATGTCGTGCTCACGTATTATACAGCACGTTTTTATGTTTAAGTATTTTGGAAATAGAAACTGATTCATTGCAACTTTCAATTACATTATTTAGTAATACAGAATTAGTTTTCAAAGTTGAATTAAGATTCTGCTTTTAAGAATAGATTATAGAAATCGATTTAAATATAAAAAACAATTCTTTTAAGAAATGCGGCAACTGTCAGGATCTATTACATTTGATATTAATTTGTTTCACAGCTGTTCACTTACTCAGTGAGAATGAATAGCCCCAGGGATGTCTTCCGTAATTGTATATTTATAGATTGAAATAGGACTATGAAAGAATTAGCAGTGTAAGAGGAAATTTTGTTTCAGTGGTAGTACTTGTTAGCAGCTTCGATTGGATTAGTACCTACTCGAGTTTGCTTTCACTTTACTCAATTATCTTGACCGGCTTTTAATGCAAAATTGACATGCCGATTATAAGCAAAATTTTAAAATGTCACTAGCATTTTGTTAAATTGATATTTCAAAATTGCTTTTATCGGCTTCCCTCAAAATTCTATTCTTTACCACAGCTTCTTACTTTATTTTTATTAATAATAATTATAAACAAATTTGGTTGCTAGGATCGGGACAACCTTTGGCAGGGTGAAAAAAAAACTAAAATTAGTCGAATACCTGTTTTTCTAAGTACTAGTATGACTATGAGCAACAAAAATGGTCCCGATCCTAGAGTTCTCCTCGTAAGTAATTATTAGTTTTGTCGATTTCAAAAAAAGAATTAAATCAAATGCAGTAGTGACTGGAAGTTTTTCATATTTGCAAATGCCAATTCAAGTTATTTGCTGCAATTGGCAATATTTAGTAACAATACAAAATTGCGTTTCTGAGTGTAGTGCGGTAATAATTAAATTGGTAGTAACGATTAATGGCTGTTCACAACTTGCTAAATTTTTTAACAATTTTATTGTTAATAAACCATTTGGGGATGGCGATAGTTTATGTAAATTACAAAATTAAAACATTAAATTTGCTGAACTATTTTCATTCGACTTTCATCAGTGACTATAGCTTTTACTAAATGCTAATTTGCCATCTGTGTTAAAGTTATAACATATTGTGCTTTTGCAAAGCCTTTATAAGTTCAATTTGTTTGCTGCTGTTTAATAATGACTACATTGGTTCAATCTATTAAAATTTAAATGTAAATTTAATTTTGAAATTAAAACTTTAATATTGGAAATTTTACTTAACAATATAACATTATTAGTTTCCAAGTAAAGCCGTTTTCAATATTTCAAGCATAGGTATGTGTTCACAATATTTTATTTATACTTTTCTTCAAGAGTTTCTTAAATTAATTTAAAAATAATAGCAAAAAAAAATTAATATTCAAAGATCTCGCGTGATTCAGAAAATAATTAGAATAAAAAAATCAATTTTTACTTAAATCACTTTAAATATAAATCTTATGTTAATAAAACTATTTCGACTTGAGATTCAAAAAAGTAGAACGCACTATTTTCACATCATTAAAATTTGAATGTTATTTTCCATCAAGATAATTTCATAAATTTCCGAAGAGATGTTCTTTCGTCCAAACAACTTAGCAATAAATTTCTTAAATGCTTTACTTATCTGGATTTACCTTCTTTTTGTCATTGATAAAACATAATTCAATATAAATAGTTATAGCAATTCTCCATTTTCTGACAACTTTTAATATTTAATATAATAAACATATATTTCTATCTAAATTTTTAAATCTAATCTTATAAGGTTTCCCCAAAAAAGAGAGAATTGATTAAAGTTATTTATACTATAAATTTTATTATACAAAAGTTGTTTACATTCAGTTATAGTATCAGTTGAAACGAGAAAACTTATTTAGCTTGTTTTTCAACTTTCCATCTTAAAAGAATAAGTAGCTTAACGGTAATAAATTAAGCACACGTTACAATTACATAAGTGGCTGGTTATCTACAATCAAGTATAGTCAACTACTAATTTGATTAATTTAATTAAAATTTATATTTGAATACCTACAAACGACAAATAATGTAAGTTAAGTATTTCTCATATTATCACATAATGAATATCCACTTAACCGAACATATTATTTATTTGTTATAAAACTCTTAAAATATTTAAATGAAACTTATAATAAATAGTGTCTATAACCCGTAGGTTCATTTCAAAGCAACACAAGGTGATGGGGATTACAGCTAACTTGGTCGATTTTGCCTTAATAACTTATTAGTTTTTGATAGCCATTTTGCAATATCTATACCGCAAGTTATGTTTATTAGCTTCGGGTTATCTGCATAACCTATTTAATTTCTCGAATGAATTACATCTTCGTCGAGTACTCATGAATTTTCCGACATTTATTAGACATATAAAAATAGCAGAAAAGGAAAATGTAGGTAGCAATACAAAAAATATTTTTTATATGGGGATGTTTTATAAATTTTATTTATTGTTCATAATATTTTCATTTCATTTTTGTAAATTTTGCATTTTCCCACTAAAAAAGAAATTTTTAGTTTAGTAGAAATTAATAAATTAATTTTATATTTTGTGATTTAATTATTTTTATTTGAATTATCCCATATTTGGACATAGTTGAATTGTTTTGTATATAATGAATTATTTGGATAATTAATTTTTTGAAAGATTTTGTTATTGAAGAAGACTTAATTTGGAATATTAATTATCATCGTTATAATTAATTGGATAAATTTATGGTAAATTAAAATTAAAAATTGGAAACAAAATAATTAGAAAGCGAGTTATCGTTTTAATTTATGATTCCGTTTTAATGTTGGAGAATTTCGAAAATTTATTTAAAAATAATTTTAAATTTGCATCGAAGAAGTCTCATTGCCCATGTGTGGATATTTAGACTGGAGTTGATAAGGATTTTTTTTATTATTTCGGACCTCTCAAAAATATCCCCGCAATACATATTTTTTCATATACATAAATTTTTCAAATAATTTTAATTTTTGCTTTTATTTATTAAAAATTATTTAAAATGGTTGTATGCCACTCAGCACAAATGCTAACCATTGCTTGAGTGATTAGACAACTTTCTTTTAAAATTAAATTTGTGGTTTTAAACTTGAAGTATTATTTGTCATAGAAGAAGAAACAAACAGAATAATTAATTGATACCATTGAAAAATAACAGAGTAAATAAACGACAAAGAGTGGGAAAACAATAAAAAAACCAATAACATAAAACATTAAAATTTAAAAAAATCTTACAGAAATAACAGTAAGATTTCAGAAACAAACCGTGGACAAGAAATGATTTGATTAAGATTGCCAAGAGATGGCAGATAGTGTAGATGAAAACAAAAAGATGAAAATAAAAAGAGAAGAGGACCGAATTATATATAATGAAATAATGAAAGAGTCAAACAAGATCTATAGGAAGAAGAAAGACAAGTGGATAAACCACATCATGAATGAGATAGATGATGAGTGTAAGAATAACAAAGTAAACACTAGAACAATGAAAGAAGAGAATGAACGAAGCGGTGACCATTAAGAAGAAATAAAGGAAATATGAATTAAACACTTCAGACAAAGAGCAATCACTTAAGTATTGGAAATATTGGGAGACGGAAACATCGTAAAACACGTGAAGGTCCAGAGAATCCGGTGGCTGTGGCATCACAAGAAAAGAACCACAAAGTGTTCTGAGACAGATTACAGACTGGACACCGAGTGAGACAAAACCTAGAAGAAGAACAAGAGATAGAAGGCTAGACGAGGTGATAAAAAAAAGAGAACATGGATAGTTATTCACCTCTATAAATGAATTTTAAAGACTTTTGTGAAGTAAAAATATTCCTAAGGCGCTGGACGCACAGAAAGACGTAAGACAAGGACGGGGCGCGGACAGGGCGCAGACGGGGCGCAGACGGGGCGCCGTCGCGACTAAGCACGAACGTGATGCTGGGCGCCGCGAGAGATGACGGTTTTTAACCAACTTCATTCAGCAGTGTAATTTTGCCAGGATAACATGTTTTCTTCCGAAGATGAAGATGTGTTAGCACTGGTGTATCTCACTAATATGAAGAAGGTTAGACCGTTACTGGATACCTCCGGTATGGCGAAGCAATGAAGACAATGGATTTTTTTAAATAATGGAGAACCTACATAATTATCCAGATCATTTTTAAGAAGTATATAAGATGTCTCCATATATAAGATGTTAACTATCTCAACAATTAAAGTTAATACTTGAACTTCATTTTGTCCAAGGTGAAGAATGATGCGGGTAGTTGTGTGTGCAAGCGACGCGCTAGTCCCAGCACCAGCGCCCCAATAACCACAGCCATAGATTGGTGTGATCGCTGGCTGAGTTACAGAGCGGAAATTATGGGTTGGAATCTCGGATTTGAAGACGTGGCGTATGTGAACACGTTGTGGCCTCAATATCGGTGGTAGCATAATGGTCCCGATATGTAGCGTGAGTGCTTGCAAGCTTTGGCCTGCCCTTCACTTTCAATCCTAATCCTAATCCAGTGATCCGGTTTCAATATTTATTCCCTGTTCTTAAAAACATCTAAGTCAATATTACCTATAATATTAAGCTCTTCCTAAATAGGTAAAAGTCGTACCTTAACCAGACAAACGCAAATTATGGCAATGTATTGAGTCGGCATCAGAAAGATGTCTAGAGTGAACTGATCGAAAAAATTGCCTTAGTTCTCCACATGAACAACATAAAATATATTAACTTCAATCAGGTATGTCAATCTCTCAGTTTAAATCGGCGACTTATTTAGAAACCTGCAGGACAAATCGATAAGGAATAATCCTGTGATAGGTAAAGCACCAGTATAGAAAATAAAAGCTTTAATTATATTAATTTTTAAAATTACGGATTTCTAAAGTGCATTGTGTTTTAATCGCAGTTTCTATAATTTATTATAGTATTTAATAATAACTTTAACAGTTGGATGAAAAGCAAAAACACAAAACAATTTGCAAGTTAGCTAAATAATATCTAACAATCAATATTTATTAATTTTCAACACAATTTAAATGTATTATTCTATGCATTTGATAATAGTTAATAATTACTGATAAAGTAATAAAATTAATGAAAAATTATCAATACTAACATTATCCTATTGTTTAGTACACACAATGTATCGAAACGGTATTAAACGCTATTTATTATTGAAAGTTACGAGTATAATAAATTTATATTAAGACAATCACTCAGTGCGGCCCACGGCCGCAAACAAATAATAGGCTTGTTCCAACAAACAGTTCTTTCCAGTTCTCGGACTATACGCATGCTCTTTAGTTAAAATTTTAACGAAAATGATCTTTAATGCTTGCAAATTTCGATAAAGAGCATGCGCATCAGTCCTAGAACCGGAAAGAACTGCTTGTTGGAACAAACCTATTATCTTTACTTCAGTCGCCAAGTAACATTAACATAACTTAAATTCTTTTTATTTTAGTTGTAAATTAATAATTAAATAAGGTGAAAATGGTAATTTTAAACAATTAATTAAATATTTTGAAAGTGTACGGAAGGGATATACATAGATTTTCACGCAACCAATACATTCCAACCCTAGACAAGTTAATCATTCGCAACGTAAATATGCTGCGGTGTTCGTAAACACCCGTGTTTCATAATGACTTTAGTTCCTTGTTTGTGATCTTATTAATATCGTTCAAAATTAACCTTCAAATTATTAAGGTTGCTTATACTATAATATATAACATGAAGTAATATCACTGATGTTCTTTTGACCACAGTAGTAGATACAGATATTCTGAGTCTACTATATTTCACCTATATTTAACTATTCCGTAGTATGTACCTACTAATTTATTTAATCTTATTACAAGTTGGTTTACTTTTCAAAAAAACATATCACCATTATTAAACTCTTTCATTAGGGAAAACAGTAATATGATATTATTGTAACACCTAACGATTTTTTTAAAACACAAAGTTATTAAGAAAAAATTTCGGCGTCATGATGCATGCACACAGTTTTATTATTTATAAAAAGTTTAGTTTGGAGAAAGTAAAATTAGAATATAGGTGACTTCAACCTTGTTTCTTGACTATAATAAATAAATAAATAAATCAAAGTTGCTTGCTTATGTAATTTTGCAGGTAAAGGATTCATTCGTTCATATACTTTTTTAACTCTCAGATTTATTAGTCTTAAAATTGCACTAATAATACCTACTATATATTATTGTCAGATAATAATAAAAATTGTTTTAATCAGCAATATAGTGCTTGGTTTGATAAGAAGATTTGAATAATATTCCAAATGAATTACTGTGTGTTATGATTCGACATTGACCAATTTAGAATATATTTAATTTAACGCATTTTTTTATAACAAGAAACTAAAAAAATATTTTTTTCATATTTTTTTAAATATTTTTTTTAGTTTTTCCGGAATTAATTTTCAAAGTTCACATTGATTTTCGCTAGCTCGCATTAGGGTAACTCCCTAAGAGAAAACTAATAGAAATATTCAGAAAAAATAAGTATGATGGTTAATGAAAAGAAAACCAACTTTATGAAGTGTGGAAAAGATAGCATAAAGACCGTAAAGCAGCTTTTAAAGATTTATAAATACAATTTCGAAGAAGTTGATGGGTTTAAGTATTTAGGAGTGGAAATTAGCAACGACAACACGAGAAAAAAACATAGAATGGTTATAGAGCATATTATGCTAATAGCAAAGTTTTGAATAACAGAAATATATCTAAAAGAACAATATTGAAAATTTACAAGAGCCTAATAAGACCATATGCAGCAGAACTACTGTGCATGACAAACCGAGAGGAGGAAATCTTAAGAGTTTTTGAACGCAACATTTTGAGAAAAGTACTGGGCCAGAAAAGGATAAATGATGGATAAAGTAGACCAATAATGAGTTTTGAGCTCCTAGAAGGGATGGAAGGTGAGGACATCGTCAGAGTGATAAAAGCTCAGAGAGAGCACATAATGAGAAAGAAAGAAACAGAAAACACAAGAGAGATTACTGTGTGGAAGCCCGGAGAGAGTAGAGGTAGAGGAAGACCAAAAATGAGATGGATGGACGGAGTAAGAGAGGATCTCGGTAAAATGGGAGTTAATAATAATAATGAGGATTAATCCACTTCTTATAATGGATTGAGGAGACGTTTAACGGTAGCAGAATTCCGAATGGAATGAATGCTTTGATGATGAATACAAATTTATTAACATCTTCTAGTTCTGATACCTTTGTAGATTTAAATCATTTGGATAAGTTTAAAAATCTCAATTAAAATTTAAATACACATATAGCATTATTTGTTTAATAGAAAATTTCAAAACCTCGAGTTTAAAATTTTATGCTGAATGTCTATAGCCTGAAGATAGGTTTATTGTTAGTACTTACTACTACTAATTGGAAACTATTGTTAACCTATTGCAAAAAATGTACAAACTTAGTAATAATGCAAAATATGAAAAGAATTCAAGTTTTAAATTTTGTGTTTAAATAAAACGTCGTTTTTCTATTTGTTGTAAGTAGTATCTTAATGATGAGAACTTTTAACTTTGTCAAACATCCGATTTACCTGCTTTGTTCTGGAAGTGTACATTACAAACTAAATGATTTCAAACATTTTGTTCAAACAAAGCTGTTTGTTTTGTATTTACATTTTTGTCCTGAAATTCAAAATTTTATTAATAAAAATTATTGCGGTACATATAAAACATTTGAATATATTTACTCTTTTCAGTATCTTTTGCACAAGACTTGGTCCAGTTATTGACAACCTAATAATTTAATCCATAAAAAACTTTCGTTACACTTTTGGTACGGAGAATTTTGTAAATTTCAAATTACCAAAAGGATTTTCTGGTTTTCTTGCCAAAGTGTACTATTATAATAAATTTCTATTTCATCTCGTATTTAGTGGTAGACTAAAGTTGTATTAAAAATAGTATTAATTTAAATTATAATTAATTTTTAGTGTTTAATTCCAAAATACATTGTAGAACAATCATGTGTTAGACTGGTGGGAAAGTTACATATACTTCAGTATGTTTCAGTTCTACTTTTCCTTAAAATAAAATGATGCTGAAGGATATAATAAAATAATTGAAATGCTAGTTGTCTGAATTAAAAACAACAGATCAGTTTCACAATAAAATATGAAGTTTATATACAGTGACTTTTTTCAGATCTTCTAGTATACCTTGATTCTTTAGCAGTGGTTTGTGAAAAGCAAGTTCACTGTGAACTGTAAGTAACTCGAGTATTTTCACCCACATCACAAAAAATTCTTGATCCGTATTACAAAGCAATCTGTAGACTTGATTTTGCCAAAGCGTTGTACAAAATCCAAATTGTTAATAATTTATGGATATATTAACAACAATCAGTGTATTCAAGTATTGTTATTTTTAATTACAACTAATAATAATAAACCTAGTGGTAGAACCATCGATTGGTGAGGTGAAAGTAATAGGGTTTACTTTTAATAATCTATAGAGTATTTTCCAATCCGGTTTAAGCAGCCGTTGGTTTTTAATCTTGTAATATTTGTCAAAACGTAAGAATTTGAAGAAAAAAAATTTAGAACAAAGTTAATTAATATAAACTAACTCTTACTACTGGCGTTCCACAGTAATATATATTTGCATTTCACTAGTTCTTTTAATTTAACTTTAACTTAACTTTGTTTTGTTTACTTGTAGATAACATTTTACGCAGTTCTTTTACATATACATTATTTAATAGTTTATAACTATTTTCATATATAGCGTGGACAATAACTATATAAGAAATTCAATAATAAATTCTCCGTTAGTGGCCGAAATACGTTCGAATGTGGAAAGATGCAATCTATCAGAATCCATAAAAATATATATGTATGTTGCGATTTAAAATAATTTACCATAAATTTACAGCTTCTATAACTATGATGGATGGAGTTTGAACAAAATCAGATTGATCTAATTGAATTATTTTTATTATACTGCATGATCTATTTGTCGTTTACACCGTTTTATCATTTATTGCAGAGTTACTTGCATTACCTATTGTAAAATAGCAGAAAATGTATTATTTTTACTGTAATGTTGTTTTTTAATACGTTTGTCAGTTTAGGCTGGTTACGCTTCAGTAGTTTGAAATCTTACGACATGGATAAATGTCAATTGTTTAGAAAAGGTACAATGAAGCTTTCTAAGGTGGTTATATCAAAAATTGCACAGACAGTATTGTATTCTTTTGTAATGTATTAATCACAACTCAATGATTTTGGTATAATCAGTTTCTAAAAAAATATGTTTCAGACGTACTAAAAACGTATGTTTAAATGTAATAAACAATTTTCTTACAAATTTTGTTTTTAATACGTAAAAATTAAATACGTACTTTTTCTTCGCAATTGTAATAAAAGTAGTGTTTTATTTTATATCCAATATGTTTTATATGTCTTATGTCGCACCTGAAGATATATGTTCAGTCATGTGAAGCATGTCGTGCTAGATATAAAAAACACTAGCTTTATTACAATTGCGAAGAAAAGTTACGTATTTAAGGTATTTTAACTTTTATTCTATTATTAATTATTTTTTATATTATCAATACTAATAATTGTTATGTACCTGGCCTTCTAAATGAGATTGTATTGAACGTCCCCTTATCAGATTTTGAATTTGAACTCAACATGATACGTTTAGAATATATAATGCCCGTCGCATATTATGGCGACTACTTAATTAGTGGAGAAATGCAAATTTTATGGTATAGTCGATTTCATTTAAAGTCATATATGACTCATCAAATAAAAGTAAAAACGCTATACATATAGCTTAAGTAAGACATAATTTGCAATTATTTTTTTCAGTTTTCAGTTTTTTTTTATTAAATAATTTGATTGTATATTTTTTATTCACTTTCTACTGCTTTCGCTTTTTATAGTAAAATGAACTCACGAAATAATTGCAAATTAGTTTACTTCATGCATTTATTTATATTGGATGTAGACAATGATATCGGTTCAATGTCCATCATTAGGCTTCATGTACCCATCGGCTTTTTTATTACATTTTCATCAATTTTTGCAGTGTGATCGGTGTAATTTGTAAAGATTTATCTCGAATGTGGTCTTTCAGCTCCGGTGAAGTCATTGGCTTAAAATTCAGGGGGCTCAACTCAGCTCCCTGTATTTTTAACACGGTTAGTACTCAATTTTTCTATATTATCTATATAAAGAGAATGAGTCGTTTCTAAAATGCATGTAATTTTGGTAAATAACTTAAAAAAAAAAGTAGTTTATTTGTCCGAAATATTGTCTTTGGTTTTTAATTAACTTAATTCATGTGAGTAATTTTTATTTTAATTTTTAATTATAATTTCTTCTTCCTTCTTCTTCAGCCGTTATCTGTCCGCTCCTGAATGTAAGCTTCTCCTTTTTCCTTCCATTTACATTTAATTGTTATATCTATCGCAATGGCCTACTAATGTGTGGATACAGTGAAACTTAATTGGTTGGCAAAAGGTTACCGAGTAACTTACAGTGGAACTTGATTGGTTGGAAACTGGAATGATATTGAATTCAACTGATGTTCAACTCGTTACAGAATGTAAGATTATTAATGTAATCTAACTATTTATGTTCTATTGGATGCGCTGACCTTCTAATATACGGAAACAGTGAAATATAATTAGTGTGCAACTCGATCGGTCGGCATACTATATAGGGTGACTTGGGAAGAGTTGGTTATAGGGTGAGATGATGAATTGAGTTTTCCACGCTATTAATTAATAAATTGCTATTATTTTGCATATTGGTGTTTTATTTTACCAGATATATTAGTGCAACACTAAAATACCGGTAAAATTAATGTAGTTCTCATAACAGTGCAGTAACATCAGTCAGTTCAAGTTTGCCCATCCTGTATGTGTTGGCATCTTCCAAAATCCTTCATTAAATTTTTGGTATTTAATTTGCAAATTTTTGCTGACTATTTTGGGATGGAGAGTCCATTGAATTTTATTAAAATTAAAATTTGATTGCATTTGAAAATTGATTGGTATAATTTTAAATGGGATAGGTAACTGAAAACTTAATGGGAACAGTAATTGGACGATTTCGAAGATAAGTTTGGAATTTGAAATTTAAAATTTTGTAAGTTTTTGTAATTTGAGAAATTTTTATGAAAAATTTTAAAATTAGACGAGCAAACAATAAAAATTTGTATTTGTTCCAGTGGAGTCAATTTGGATTTTGGAGACCCTGAAACAATACATTTCAGATATATGCACCGTATAGTAAAAAGGAATATGAGGATAGGCAATTATATTCTGTTATATTTACATAGATATAAATAGTGCTGTTGATATTATCGAACTTTTCCAAATAATATTGCGAATGTATGACTTGAAGTTTGAAGTGAATAATATAAAAACTTATACAAGAGTTTCGTTATTCAGTTAAATGGGATAATCTTTTTGTAATAATTAAAATACGAGTAAAGTGGTCTGGTTACGAAATTACGATTTTGCAACTTTTTTATTTGAGATCTTATTGTCGAAATTTTGTAAGGGACATTTTCTATGTAATCGTTTATTGTGTGTCTTCCATTATAAATGAAATTTTATTGGACGTTTCTATTTCACAGAATTATCACCAAGTGTGTTTTATGTTGTGGGTAACATATAAAATTTTTATGTTAAGAATATAATCTTTGCAGTGATTTATTTCAAAAATTTCAGCGATTATAATTTTTTCATATTTAACCTTACCTACTAATTAAATAAACGATAAAAAGTAATCGCAAGCCATTGTGCCTGAGTAATTTTTTTACCCCGTAAAGGCAAATTTCTTTTAAAGTTGGGGTGAGTTTTAAGGTAAAGACATACCCCTATGCAACTACTAATTTATCCCCTTTGCTGCCAATATTCCAAATGGTTCACAAAAATTTAATTAAAATTTGTTTCAAATTTTAATTATGTAAATTTTTAAAAATTTAAATAGATATTAAAAAATATTACTTACACAAAGTACTTACTAATTATTATCTATTTAAAAAATTAAATAAAGTTGTATAGAACTTAAAACAACAGCTATTATCAAGTTCTTCTAAAACTCTTATAGCGGAAAAGCATCTTGCTACTTCTCTAATTTTATTATCTAATTCCTTTTTCAGCTTTTCTTTACTAACATTTACTCAATCGCAGCATTTAAAACTATTTACAAAATTATAAATTACAGCTTAATTAAGATTATTAAATTTGTAAATTAAGAAATTATAGAAAAACAAAAGACAATGCCTTGTAAATTAAATAAATAATACAACCGCGGTTTGTTGGAATTGTTATTACGTTTGAAAGTGAAAGGCAAAAGAAAATTTGTATTATTTCATCGTTCGTATCATTTGTACATGCTTGAAACATAAATGAAATTCTTTATCTATCGTACTATCCGTAAGTTACAAGATTTAAATTTGTTTAAAATTTTAAAGTTGATGTTAGAATAAAAGTCACGCTACATCAAAGTAGAATAATGTTGTTACGTTACATAGCGAAAGCAGATGGGGTTGCCTGTTAAGTACGTGACTGCTAATGCATAGTACCCAGCTCTACTCCAAACAAAGTAAGAACTCTATTTCTGACCGTTTCCTCTCAAAAGGCAGTTGCAGATCACCGAGGTGTAATCTGTCTACTAAACCTCAAAATAAAGTATATATTACAATTTTATGGTTCAAAGCTCACGTTAAACAGAATTGATTAATAGTATTTTACATCATGACTAAACTTAGAAAAAGAGCAGTTTACTGAATGAGTACAAACTTCGAGTGCGAGTAACTCTCTTCACAGGGTTTTTTCTAAATTATTGAGTAAAATTTATAACACAATGGTTTTTATTATATTTTTACAATTAATTAGCTTAAACTTTAAACACGATTTTGGGCACGAAAACAAACCTGAAAGTCTGGGCGTATGCAAATAGTCTCTAGTATTCCTATTATATGAAATACATTTTAAGGTGTAAATGTTTTTCAAATAGACATTCCATTCATAAAGCTTTGAAAATAAAATAAAATGAACTCTAGAAGTATAATTATTACTAAATTTTATAAAAATTTAAATCTTGATTAAAATATAAATGTCAACATTTTTGCAAAAGCCTTGAAAGCACTGAAAATGTATCTTTCTAAGTGAAAACTACTAACTACTGAAATGGTATTAACATTCGTAAATGGACCTTTTGCTCACCGAAAGGGAAATTTGAGACAATAATTTATCACGTCATTATTTGACCCGTAGCTCAATAACAGTAAGCTTAATAATTTAATAATTATTAATCCAAACAGCTTTTGAATTTGGTTAATTGATACGCTATTTTTGATTGTTAGTGTTATAGAAAATCTTTGCTAGTCAAAATCTTACTGGATCTCATTGATATTATTTTTTTCAAATAAGACTACAATTCTGATTAATGTTTTATTGTTTGGTGTTTACAAAGCCTTGTAAGTTACCAAGGTGCCAGGTTTGAATTTGGGGAGAGTTGGAAAGTCGTGGGTTTCCTTGGTTTAATGATTGCCACAATAAACTATTAAACAGGGTGATAGGCACATTCCCAAACCCAGTTTAATTTTTTTTTGTCAATAAGCCATAATATAATTATGAAAGATTAAACGCATATATACCAAATACGTGTAGGCTTGCATGTGATGGTCTGCATCGACCACTATACATATTTTTGAAAACGGAATAAATAGCTGACTGCATATTTCTACTAACTACTAATAAAGTAAATAATGCAGATCGACGAGAAAACTATCGATTCAATTCTCAAATAGCAGCTACAAACTCACTAACTATAGAACGAACTGATACTAATGGCAAAAAGTCACGAAACTGAGTTAATCTAACCATGAAGAACTAACACTAACTGACCATGAAAGCTTTGAGAACTAGCAGGGAGTGCTATATAAGATGATAGTTAAGCCTCGGCGAAGTTCAATAGACATATCTTAAACACAAAAAACCCTAATAACAGAATGGTCAGGACCGTCTTAGACATTTTAAATAGCACTACGGTCTACTTGAACAAATCAAACAGGTCTGATTGTAGTGTAGCTATAAGTAGATTAAAAAACGTGCCACGTGTCGTTAAATTTTCGTTTTAGTTCGAAGGAAAAAATGTTTTGCATCAATCGGTAAAGTAATATTGTGAATCGTTTATAACGACAAATAAAATTATATCGTAATTTTTACGATCTCGACAATTTTATATTTACTAAAGTAGCAGATTGCTTAGAGCGCCACTTACGACCCTTTTATCGCCGCTGATCTTGTTTTCAAAACAAGTCCCTTGAAAGTCGAATACAAGACAAAGCAGTTTAACTTGATTAAGGTTAATTTGCATGAAGCAGAGGTAGGCAATTAGTCAGATTGTTTAAGGAATACATTTCCCGCGGGTTAATGTCATTTTTCGCGAAGCTCTAAAGTTACGATCAATAAATCGGAAAGTTAAACATGTGTTTTTGGATACACACGATATAAGAAAAGGGCAGCCAAATAAAAATTTAGTTAGTTTGATTCGCGTCGATTTTAATTATTAAATTGATTCATGGAATATTCAAATTAACGAAGCTGACATTTGCATCGTGTCTGGATGCCACTTATAATCAGTGTAAAGGCGTCGGAAACTGAGGGCGCGGTCAGTTCAAGACATCGGTTAGTATTCCTTTACTGAACAAACAGGCCATATTTGTCAATTTAATTAATTAGTTTAGTAATTGTAATTTTAGGAAATTAAATCGAAAGTTACATCAACATTATACAATAATTGTTATTTATAGGTAGATGAAAGTTTTGCTTTTTGAAAGAGAAAATTAAATTTTTCCAACTGTGCTTTAATTAAAAAACACTTTCGCAATTAAGGTAAACGTAAGAAAATAATTCGTCAAAGTAATTCATGAAAACAATGCATCTAAGATTTGATTACGTTGTGTTAAGATGTAACTTGTGACTTATGTCATTTCTCCTTATTATGACAACGCGGTACGAATAGACAGATGCTGTAATTCCCAGCATAGAAAGCGGGGTTGGAAACGCGCAAATACAACCACCGCTTAGTGAACCCCACTGAATCTTACTTACCACTTTATGCCTTTTATTATTACCAGCGATACGTGGTTTGCATAATTTATACTTACTACCCCTTCAACATTTATTTGTAATTGTAAATTTCTCTCATAATTTTTAATGGAAAGCTCGGGGAAAAAATCAAAAATCTCCACTTGAAAAACTTAACTACTTACATTAATAACACCTGCATCATTGTATCTTTAATACCAAAAATAATCTAACACATATTGCTTCAAAAGTTGAAGTAAACTCAACGATGAAAGCATATTTCACAAACTTTCTTATGTGGGTGGGCGTAATAGTAATTGGAACAGTTTAGAAAGTTTTGGTGGAGGCGCCAACTGATTGATGCATTCAACAGAAACAAAATAGAAATCGTTATAAAAAGCACCACGTTTTATTGACATATTCTAATCTTTTACAATTTTAATTATTCACAAATTCATTAAGACTACAATAAGCATTTGTGTAAAAGCTGTACTGAAACTTCCCATTGACAATATCGACACACAAATCAATAAAGCATAATTATCATAAAATGTATCCCGTTTGCTATCAGCTATAATACTTGATTTAATCTACAATTCACTGATTAAATAACCCTTAAGATCTTTATTAATGCAATTTACCACTTTAAGGAATCGTACGTATTTAAACACCACCACAACATTGCTTTCGAAATTTTTAAATTCAAACCCATGCTCCACGACATTAAAATATCAATAATAAAAATATTTTGTTCCGCTTTAAATGACAATCAATTTTGAAGTTCAAATATTAGTTTATTTGCTCTTTCATAAATTTTAACAATAATTTTACAATTATTAAATTAGAAGTAAACTGTATGTTAAATTTTTGACATTTATGAAAATTAAATTAAGTTAAAGTTAAATAAAGCAATTAATAGAGAAAGCAACAAAACAGGTCAATATTTATATAATCTAGAATACAGGTGGTTGGGATTAATTTTAAAGTTGACATAAATTGTAAATTCTCAGTTGCTAAAAATTTATATGTGCTGTGGTTAAGATTCCACGTTAAACTATTGTCTGAATTTAACTGAATATAAAAACGGTTAATCCATTCATATTGACTAAATTCTTTTCAATTTTGATTAATTCGACTGAAAGTTCTACTGTAATAATTATATTTATATATTGTTAATTTAATATTGAAAAAGATGTAAACAATATTACAAAACGAGATATATTCGTTCAGCAAATAAAATTTAAAAATCCACATAAAGTCAATTTATGTCAATAACAAATAAGATTTATTGGAATTTTGAGATCAGAAGATTTTGATAATAAAGAAAAAATGTCATATATAATTGCTTAGATTTCATATTTTTCCTGTATTGCATTAGTATTTGCAAATTTAATTTAAATTTAATTTACAAATTTGTCTGCTAGTTGGCGCTTACACATTTTTTCAATAAATATTTAATTATTTTATTTGCCTTGTTTTCTCTCCACGGTGAGCGTTCCTTGTGCCTATTACCAAGAAAAGTAATCCGCAAGATGTGTTTGAACAATTCTATCAAAAATATTTGAAAAAATGTATTTAAACAGTTGAATACTATTATATTCTTATAACCTACATCAATGTAATTCCTTTATGGTGAAGTAGGACTGGGTTTATGCGCTCAGCGACCTTGTTATAAGATATTAAATATATTTATACGAAAAATCAAAAAATTGGATTGGATTTCACCAATATTGTTGCTTAAATTATGTTTATCAATATTATGCGTATAGAACAACATAGAAATCCTGATTACTTATCATAATGGTTGATTCTTTTTTATTAATATTAACTGGCCAATTTCATCTGAATTTGATAAATATAACTTTCGTGGGTTACAATCGATACTACGAATCGAGCCGCAATTTTTTTTCTATTGGAAAGAGGACAATTTTCTGAGCATTTTAAGAATGCACATTGATAAGGATTATCCATTAGTTTTCGAGAAAACGGCATTTGAAAATCAAAATTTTACATGCATTTTAGATAGGGAATTGATTCGCTCCTGAGTTCTATTGACGGTGCGTGCGTTCTGATATAGTCTTAGTGTTGGCAGTCAGACGCGATTATCTGGGTCCACTCTATTGGACCTCCGCATATAAATATTCGGTTGAAATTTTCAAAACTGGATCTGCACACCATTCGCTCTTGAAATGCATGTAATAAGTTAACGAGGATCTGCTTTGAATGCATCTACAATTGCATGTAAGTAAACTACATACATGTTACTTATTGATACTGTATTGTGATGGAAGTATCTACTATCCTTTATGATAGATCTTATAATAGAAAACCGTATAACAAATTTTCAACAAAATTTTTTATATTATTTATGGTTTTTGCAAAGAGAATTTCTTGAAATTACCCAATTTGGTCTTGTATTTCTATTAAGTTTGAATTTCTTTATTTGTCACTCAATAATTAAAATAAGAATCTATTATTAATTATTTTTATTAACTGCATTTTATATTTATTTTCAATGCTTCAAATATTGAGATTTGTCAAATAAATGAAAATGTCAGTTATTGCAAGTTGTCCAGAAAAAGTTAGAAATATGTATGTATTATATGTTACGAAAAAGTACGTATACCGGTAAAAGTGCACATTTTCCGTTAAATGTACCTACATACAATGTACTTTTCCCAATAGAATTAGGAATAACTGAACATATTCCAAGTGCTGTTGGTAAAGGTATACATATTTAAACTTGACAAGTGTTAGTTTCCATATTCAATTCAAATTATAATTCAAAATACTAACTTAGATATTTATTCAAATAATTTTCAGATAGAAATAAATAAATAAGAAAAAATACTTAAGTTTTAAATTAATTTTATTAAGGGGTTACCCTAATGTGAGCTAACGAAAATCAAAGTGAACTTTAATTCCGGAAAAACTACAATGCCATTTTTAAAATTTTTGGATATTTATTAATGACTATCTCTCTTAGTTTTAAAATTTTATTAAAAACTAAGTATATCTGCAAGAGTTACGCGACTTTACGTATAACCACGTTTCTCGTGCATGGTCGAATGGTGTAGTTGATTTTGGTAGTTGGCCCAATCCGAAAAATATGAAAAAAATTTTTGTTAATTACATTGTATTGGCTATGGCGTGAAGAGAAATTTTCCCGATATTCTTTTAAATTGCTGAAAAAAAAAATTTTTTAATTTGTTATAAAAAATGCATATGTTTTACTCTATTTCTTAAATAAAACATTAACGGAAAATAAATTCTATTATACACTATTTTTTTGAATATGTGTTCTAAATTTCAAGTCAATTCATCCAGTACAGACTGAAAAATCACCTACACCGTTTTAAAAAATGTAGTTCCAAGCAAATCGGTTTTAAAAGTTTACTGTAACTATTTTTATTATAAAATCATAATTTAACGTTAATATGCAATTACTGCTCCATACAATTGACCTTCCTCACTCTGAAAATCTTCCTGACGAGATTATTGAGCCCTTCGCTCAATTCGCCCTTGCTTACAGAAGGCCGTCCGGCAATTGAACGCGAACCCTTTGTAAAATAATTCAAAAATATTAAAAAATAAAAATTTAGACAAATAGATGTTTACTAGGGCATAGAAAATAGAAAATTGACTGAAAACTGTCTATTTTAACGAACCCGTAATTATATGTAGTTTAAATAAATATTTAAAAAAATTTTGTTTTCAAAATTTTAAAAAGTAATAAAATGTAAGTAAAAACGTTGGTATACAACAGTTTTAAATGTTGCCGACAATGGAACGATTTATGGCTTACATCCTGACCAGATTAAAGCCCTATAACTAAAAAAATACTTAAAATTTTTCTAAAAAAGAAAAAGAGTTTGGATTGTGTTACCTATTGAATAAGAAGATGAATTATCTGAAATGTGATTATATTGCATCACTACAGATTTGTGATCAATTTCGTTCAGCGTTGATCCATCCATTGTAACTTCATTTGGATACACATATCACGTGATGTTTCCCCATACATATTACGGATGTATAAAGAAAGTATTGCAATTCACTCAAAAATCCAGAAATAATAATTTTAGTATTAATCTGTTTTAATTTTTAATTTTCACAAATTTATTTCATATTAAATTTTTCGATAAAGAGGCAAAAGTTTTTAAAATTTAGGTTTTATTTCCCAAGTTAAATGGGGAAAGTTATGGGATGTTTACATAGCCGATTTTTTTCGGGGTACTCTAGCATTAGATTTTGAGTAGGTTACTTCTCCGTCTTCAATGAGAAGTAACAAGGATCTTTTAACGTTAAAATTTCAGTTTTTAAGTATAGTTTTTTTATTGATTTGATTCTATATTAAAGGTTTGTATTGTGTCATGTACTAAAATTATATCAATATTTGCTTTGATGTTGTATATTTTTATTTAACTTTGTTTTAATGTTTTTTTTTATATTTTTTTATCTTATTTAACATCCTAATTCCTAATAATTTAATTTTTTTAAATGCAATGCAAAGCATAGTTTAATTAAATGTTTTTGTTATAAATAAATTACCAAAATAGAAGAAATATAAGATTAATACAAACCTGATATGAATTTTTGGTTATCTTATAAACGTTGAAATTTATTTATATGTCGTAGAAAAAGTAAGTAAATATTCAAATCTGGTACGTGGAATATAAGAAAATAAAGTTTTTCGATATACATATTATTATGAGTTCATACTCGAATATACTACATTGAATGATATAAATTGCATTTTATTACAATTCAATGAAAGTTTTATTTATTGGTTTTCAACCTACACCCGCATAGTATTGTTCAAAATCTGGTACTCGACAAAGATACTAAAAATTGATATTTCATTTTATTTGGGTTTGTAGAAGTTTAAGGAAGCGAGTAGAAGAATATCAGTAAATCGTACTTTTCTTAGATTATACTAGAGAAGCACAGTATATTGGATGTTATTATGTTGAATGTTAAGATAACTCGGATTTTATTTGTTTCTTCTACAAAATTAAATCAAGATTTCTCCCAATTCTCATGAAAAATTATAAAAATTACATAAACCTCAACATACATGTAAAACTATAAAATAAAACAGTAAAAGGAACATCAAACATCCGTATTTTACTTTTGTGCCTTTTTAATTAAATTTTCATTTTTTATTTTAAATGAAAAAATAACATTTTAAAAACGTTAATATCGGTTTACAATACGACAAACGTAAATTTTAACAGTAATCAAAAAATCTAACTTTCGTTGGTTTTAAATTCATAAAGTGTAAAATGAGAAAAAAGTTTAAAGCAAAGGGTAGATATTTATTAAACTTCTCTTTAAGTTCAATTTATTGTTTCTGATGATTTTCTTTGAAATAATCTTTAATTCTTTTTATAAAATATTCAAACACCATTTCTAATTAAGAAACAATTTAATCAAACATTTACGAATTAAAATTTTAAGTAAAATTTCAAACAAAAGTAAATCGAGCTATTAATAGCTATTTATACAACTAATTACTAAGCGATAGTTTTTATCTACTGGAAGAAGGGCGAAAATGTGAAGATAAAATTACTAAAAAAAGTGAGATACTTAAAAATTTTGCTAATTTATTATTACTTATTTATTGAACGTTTGCTCCTGCGCACTTTACTGCACAATTAAATAGTAATATCCCATAGTAAAAACAAGGGTCTATCTATCAAAAATATCAAACTGCTATATGATAATAATCTTTTTCTTAAATATTGTCGTGTTCCAAAATTCCTTTTTTTTTAATTTTGCATTTTGAAATTTTATTTATTGCATTTGTATTTTTATTTTGGTTGTTTTTTAAATTTGAATGTGGTTTTATAAATATTTTGTGATTATTTGTAAATATTTTTAATGATTGTTCGCACCAAAAGTTTGATGTTGGCACGGAAATTGGTTGTAATTTGCCCTTTTGCCGTTCGCATTGGCCGGAGTGATCGCATTTTCAGGGGGTCTTTGTAAATTTAAATTTTGAGTCTCTTATTGCGATTTTTCATTGATTATTATATTGTGAATAAAATTTTTGATTTGCTGTGAGTAAATTGTTTATTAATTTGGATGATTTTATACGATGTATGTCGTGGTGTTACGCAAATTTGGCGAGCCGATACACAACGCACAAAATAATTTACATTTTAAGAAATTAATATCTTTGATTTTAAATTATTATTTTATATTTTGAGAGCTTCGGGTCGTCTCGATATACCTTAAGTATAATTAATTAATTTAAACTGATTAGTTCATTTTAACTTATAAACCTAAAAAAATTGGGAGGACATGGTAAAATAAAACAGCAATGCGGCCTTCAGGCCGTATAACCTGGGTAATAAAGTTCCTTGCAATTTAGGAAATTAATAATTTACGATAATATGTTAAATTCTTGAAGATATTATATGTAATTATTTTAATCACAGATTAAATTTTATATCACTTATTCAATAATTAGATTGTTTCTCCGGAAATTCCAAATTTTGAATTTTATAATATAAATACTAGTAATACTACCAGACACATCATAATATCATCACTGATTGATTTTATATGTTAAGCTATAAATTGAAGACAGCTAGCATAATGTTCTTCTTCTTCATCTCCAGGCTCTTCAGTCCTTGTGGAATATTACCATTTTTTTAGAAGTTTCTAAATCCATTTTATTGAGATGAATTAATCCACAATTCCTACTTCTATTCTTTTTTCTTCTCTCCCAAATTTTACTATTGGTCTTCGTATCTTCTACAATCTTTTTTCACGTCTTCCTATTCAGTAACTTCAATTGCCAGTCCTTCTCTTCTATCACCCTCAGATCATCGATAATGTCATCTCTCCAACTTATTTTTGGTATCCCCTTCAGTCTGTTTACATCTGATATCCATTTCATTAAACTCGCGATGGTTTTTCCCTTTTGCGCTCTCATAACCCATCCTATCGATCCCAATCTCAGATCGGATTAGTTTTCTAAGGATGTTTAAGTTTTCTGTTTCCTTTTATAATTGACGTTTATTCGCGCGGTCAAATGCCGTATTGCTTCATTATCTGTGTTACCTCTGTAGTTTTGACAATTTCTATTGTTTCCTTTCTTATGTATCGGTAACAAGCCCGCTTTGTTCCACTGTACCGGCATCTTCTCTTTTATCTACACTTCTATTAGAAGATCGTACTTCCTCCTCAGTACTACTTCTATTCCCATATTTATCAATTTACTATTTATACTGTCGGTTCCCGGGGTATTTTTCACCTTTGCTGCAATTTTCTATTGGTATTGTGTCTAGTTCTAATTCAACATTCAATAATTTGCGAATTGTTCTTTTCGTCTATATTTAATTTCATCTTTTCCGTATTTAATTTCGCCTTTTCTGAGTTTTAATCCTCTTATCTCGCATTTAGGTTTTATTTTCTGATCTTTCATTCGTCTATAAAATTCTCTTGGGTTTTTATGCTGTTCCTCTATCCATATTAAATATTAGTAATATGAGAAAAAATAAACCCTGCGACTCCTTCCCTTCCTAACTCTGTTCCTAGTTACTTCTTAGCATAATGCGTAAACTGAAACAGTTTTGAACGGAAAAAATTTTTAACATTATCCTGTTATTTCTGTACCACACATAGTAAAAACGATTGTCGGCCAGCAGAAAGGGATATTTGACCGAGTCCAAAATATTGCGGCGATAATATCACGATCGAAACACTATACCCCAAGCCGAATACCCCGAGTTCTTGAAAATAATAAAGTTTCGGAATAATAAGAATATTTCATTATTATAATAATTATTCGTATAGTTGAAAGTTTAAAATTTTTAAATTATGATTTATGGAAATTTATGGTTAAGTTTGCTTATTACTAATTACTATCTTGCAATAATTATTGTTTTATTCATTTGTAATCATATCAATGTATTAAAATGGAAAGGTTTTAGTTTTTGTAATAATATTTTGAAAATCTCTTATGTTTTGTTTAAAATTCACACAAATCTTGCACTAAATAAACTAAGGGCTGTAAACTGAAAGCTTTTACTAGTTCTAATTTTTTATTATTATAATCGAGTAAGATATTGGGCTTAACTTAGCTTGAATAAAAGATTATAAATTTTGGTTTTTCAATTTTTATTAAAATTTACTTCAAAATTAAAAAATCCATTGAACCAATACGAACGGTAAATAAGTTTAGTAAAAAATTAAAAATTAACATTTAAAATTAATTAAAATATCTAAATAGTATTTATTTTAAACAACCAGATACCGACTTTATTTTCAAATCAATTTAACCGAAATACGTGGTAAAGTTTATAGAGAACATTGCAATAAAAACTCCAACCTGAAATTTTAACCCAATGGATTTGTAAGATAGTGAATTTTCCATTTGAATTTAAGTTTTGTCGTCTTTATGCTGACAACTCTTCAGAAACGTATCTGGTTGGCGATCGTTTTAAATGTGTGATTTACGTCAAGTAAGCAATAGACGAATATTTGATTCAGCTTAGCAAGTCATTTTATTTGTCAATTTTGTTTATCTTGCGGATAAATCATTCCTCCATTTTCCGGAGCTGTTGCCGCTTAATGTTATGACTCCATGTCATCTACCCTTAAACTCCCCCCCCTCTCGTTAATAAATATTTAATATAAATTAAATTGGCGCTCGAGAAGCATAACTTGGAATAGTTAGGAAGTGAGTAGCAACATTTTCAACAAGTTAATCCACCTCTGGCCCACCTTCAGTAGCCCCAAACTACAACCTTGCAAGTCTCTCGAATTTAACATAATTATTTACTTTTCGTCGTAATTTAATTTTAAGTTAAATCTAATAGGTATATATAAATTTTAAAAAATTAGAAATATAATTAATAATTAATAATAATTTAATTTCTTTTTGATTCAGAATATTTAACATTCTTTTAATTAAAATAATTTTAATTACTATTGGTCCAATATTATGGAATCATTTTGTGATAAAATACTCGAACAAATATAGATTAAACTGGCTCCGGAATAAAGTAAATAGTAAAAGATACATATTATTTTATAAATAATTTTATTTTATTTATAAAATTATAATTTATTCATAATTTATCAAATTGTTTTAAACTGGATTCGTAAATACGATTATGATGTATATTAATGAATGTATAAAAGTTTTAAACTCTTTAAAAATTCGCTAAATTATATTTACATATTATATGATTTGATTTATGCAAATATTTGTTTTATATTATTCTACTATTGTTTTTTGGTACCACCAAGGCTCTATTAAAACTAAAATTGACTTCTTTTATATGACCTTTTCTAATATTTTACGAATCACTTTATGTGTAAAATTTATACAATTAATATTATGCACTTCTGCATAAGAGAAAAGTAACGCGATTGTTCCATCTAAAATTAAATAAAAACTTTTATTTGTCAGCAAGATTTATTTTTATTCGAAAATTTTTAATTTTCCAAGCTGTCAATGATAGTTTGACAGAATTACAAAAATTATAATTATAGATTTCGAAACATTATTTATAATTTAAAATAATCACCAACAAAAAAAATTGATTTTTAAGAAGTTGTCTATAAACAGTCCACCGGTTTTCCGAATTTAAAAAATTGTTGCTTTTTTATTAATTAATTAATTTAATTAAATATTAATACTAATCTGGAACCTTTCAAAATGACTTTTAAAAGGAAGTCTGTAAAAACATTTAAAAACAAGCGTTTTATGAATATTTTTTATAGTTATAAGTTCTTATCTATTTCTTAACTCTAAAATGAGTTTTACAGTTAACTCATTTAATCGCGTTTTTTTCAAAATTAATTTCTCAAATGAAAATTTTTTTAGTTGTTTGACATCCTATTGTAAGGATGAGAAAACAGGTAAACCTTACAGCATTTGATTTTGCATAAAATTCTCTATTGTCTCTATTAAGATATCTGTAAAAATTTCCTCTTTTTGTGATTTCAAGTTGAAAAAGATTTATAAAAATTGAAATCTTGTCTTTACCAGGACATCATTTTTGTTAAAAAATATTGTTTTACTTTATTCTATTATGAACCATTCTGACAACATTTAGGAGTATGAAAATTTAAAGCTTTTGACTTTCGAATACAAATAAAGAATAGGAATATGTAAACCATCTATAACGTTTTTATCAATTATTGACTAGCTAATCAATATGTAATCAATATGTAAAAATTACCTATTTTACACCTCGAAATTAGTTATATTTAATATGAATTTTAAACAATTATTTTAGTGTCACTGCTACATGAAAAACCTTCTATGAGCATTTTCCCCGCGGGGGAAAAATACTTTGCAAAATATCATATTAATTTAAATAATTTTGAGGTAATAGGTCTGACAGTTATTGCACATTTTTTAAATTTTGTACTATTTAATATTGTGATAAGCATACATAGTAAATCTAAGTAAAAAAACATAATTTTTAATTTTTTCCTTTTTAATTTTTTTAAATTTGTTTTCCTTGCGGTATTTTGTCCCAGCAGCGGTGTTTTAACCACGGTATTTTGCCCGCAATACTTTTATTCTTTTTATTCCTCTATAATCTGACTACAAACCTGTAAACTACAGGAAATTTAAGAAGTTGTAAGAAAACCATCAAACATTTAAGTCATTTTGTTGACCCATTATCAAGGCTAAAATATAAAATAAAATTAAAATATTGAAAAAATCTTTCACAGAGCACATGAAAAACTAGTTAGGAAATACATAACCATGAATTGACTTATTAAATTGCAATAAATATATTTTTAAGTAATATTATAGTCGATTTTTCAAAAAAAATAAAGTATCATTAAAATTAAAACGGAGAATTAGGTAAAAAGCGCGGTGATGGATCAGCAATTAGAATGCTACAATGTTGTATATCGCAGTCGTGGGTTTCATCCCTGATCAAGCAGTACACCTGGCTTTTTCGACCGTATCTCTCTCACAAGATGCTGGCAACATCTTTGAGATATTAAATGTTTAAATACATACTATAAATGAAATTAGGTGTAAATCTTTTGCTAACATAAAAACTAGATACTAGACAAATGATTTTCCATTTTATTTTAATTTCTTTAATAGTTTATTGGCGATACAGTCGTATTTCATATTAATTAGTTTTTTAATGATTTAGTGGATAGATTAGTAAGTTAACATTTATTTGTATATCACTAAAAACCTAATTTTTAAATTTATTAATTTTAAATTAAAATCTTTTTTTTTGTTTATTTTTAAGCATCTAATAAACAACCATTTCAAGGACCAGAAATTGTTTGCGGGGAAACCCAAAACACTGCCTAACTGCCATGAGCATATTAGTCAATTGCCTAATTTTGGAACACCGCAAATTTGTGGCAGTCCACGAGCTTCCTCTCTAAAACTCATGTTGCTCATCAACTCAGGCACTAACGGAATAGGCGGAAGTGCTAAGAATAAATGGAAATCAATAAACACCCAATAATTACGGAAGAGCTTGAAAGTTTAAAAATCAACTATTCTGATCAATTGGAATCGCCGTCGGGACATGGAAAGACCGATAGAAAAAACATGGTCAACTTTCGATTTTTTTCATTTTTTATTTTCGAAATAAATGAAAATATTTTAAATTGTCTAAAAGTTTTGATATCAAAAACACAATGTGCCAAAAAAAATATTGATTCGTCAAATATTTCAATTGTATTACTTATTGATAATTTATGTTAATTATCGTGGTGTTAAATTTGGTGTTGTTATAATAGGATTAGAAAGATAAACGTTTGCAAGATTCGAAAACGAGAGTTTGCAACAGGTCGTTTGAACGCAGCTCGTCTTTTAGTTACGGCTGTTGAAGCGCGTCCTACTAAGTCGAGTAGGAGACATTTGTTATTTCAATACAATGAACTGCACCATTTAACAATTTTGCACCAAAATTACACACGTTACGTTAATATGAATCGCGTCAAGTGATAGATTATTCTTGAGTGGTTTAACCCGACATCCGAAAAACTCGTTTTACAGTAAATAAATTTAAAATACAATGTTCTTAGACATTAATAAAATAACAATTACGTAAAATTAAACCAACCTAGCAGACTTGACTTTTAGATGATTAATAATGCAGTATCATTTTAGTGCTAAAGTTAATTTCCATTGGAGGAAATTAATATTTTTTATGGATATTTGTTATAATAAACTGAAAGTTGTAACAACTGCTACCTATAAACCATTATCTTTTTACACTTTAATCTGTAATTTAATAACTTTATTACATCAAAATTAATGTATTTATCGAAATTAATACCAAACATTGAAAAGGGTAACTTGAATTTAACTCGAGAATTGATTTTTATTAAATATTTACTGTAAGATTTAACTTTTTGTTATTTTGGTTAAATATACTTAGTAGATACCTTTGAAATTGTAAAAGCACAAAAGCTTAGAACGTGATAGAACTTTCTCATAATTGTGGTTGTTTCAGGATTTCAACTTTAACCAGTACGTGAGAATTTATCATTTTCAAGCTTTTGTGTGGAAAGCATATAAAATTTAACACTAATTTCCTCTTATACGCGTTAGAATTTCTTAAATTCTCGTCTGATTATTTATTTGTTTACATTCGTTTGGCTTTCAAAAGTTATATTTCACACAAAGCACGCGTGTAACTTTCCAGCTCTTCATGTTTCAAAATATAAAATCATGATTATTTATCTTAGTAGCTATGGATTTATGCAGTATTCAGGCGCTACATGTACTAATACAAAATTAATTTTTTTTTATTTTTAAATACCATCAAGTACAGGATCGAACTTCAACCACTACAAGATATAAAATGTTACATAACTTTAGAATAACGTCATAATGACGTTATAATAGGAAGAGTTACCACGTATAACTTTAAGGGGTAAAACCACAATAAATTTTTCAGAAAATCAGTTTTGTTTTTATTGGCTTAAAAGATACTTTGAACCTTCTAGAATATGAGACAAAAAATTATTACCCAAAAGAAATGTTTGTTATTGAAATTTCGACCTCTACCCCAAGCGTGTCGGTTTTTCTCGAAACACAATTTTTCAAATTTTTGTTCTTTTTTTTCGAATTTTTAACAATATCTGTATAATAATAATTTGATTTAGTTTTTTTTTATCGAAAATTGAAAGTTTTCATTCAAATACACGTCAATCACACATAAATCAATATTTTTAAAATCCCCTACGTATTTCTCTAGCTATAAACTGCGTGCCGCACAGCGCCTCAAATTCAATAACCCCGATGAAAATGGCTCTGGTGTCGCCATTTCTTAATATTTGGAAATGATAATTTTTTGCTTAAGACTTAAATATACATATACTTAATAATTACTTTGAATAATATTATTCCATTACCTTTCCTTCGATGCAAAAAAAATTGTAAAAAACACGCTTTTTTCAAAGCTGTTGCAGTGGTTTTACCTCTTAATGGTAAATTTTACGCCAAAGAAGGCATAAATTTACTGAAAATTTCTGATCGCTATTTAAGACAGTGGCTCTTCATATTAAATGAAAAAAACGTTTTTTCAATGTGTGCCTTTCTCAGAAACGACAAACCACATTTTTTAATTAATTTAATGCTTAACTCAAACTCCGTTGATTTAAGACAATGAAAAGTAAAAACGTTATTTGTAGATAATTTCATGATCTTTAAAAAACCATTGAACTATTTTCACTAATAAATCGATAATTTCGGTACTAAAGCTATTTGAAGGTAGAAATTATAATATTACTTTCAAAAGGTGGCTTTCTAGTACAAGGGAATGAAAAGGGAATGAATGATCTTTAATTTCCACTTGGAGTCTGAAATCATATTGATGCCATGATTCTACATTACGCTTTTCAGAAAAAACATCACTTTTCAGCTACACTGAAAAAACGTTTTTTACGTTTTTTATATTGATGAAACAATCATAATTTATTGTATTTGCAGTTCAAATTAATTGTCCAGCCAATTAATTCCAGCCATAACATCATGTAGAAGAAATCTCCCATGTGACTTTATATCAAAGATTGAAAGAGACAGATCCATAACTTAGCAACTGAAGGAAAATTAAATTTTAATCCTATCGTGATGAATAATTTAATGTCAGTCGTGAAAAATTTTTCGAGTTATAAATTTGTTATGATATGAAAATAATGACTTTTTGATCAGTACATCATGGTTCAGATTTCAAAAAATTGCAGTAGAAAACAAAATCGTAAATCTTATAGTGTCTTTGCGACCGATATATGCACCTTTTAGCTGGCGATAGAATTAACTATTCTAAGACGAAATTTAACTGTATTTTAATTTTTTTAAATGAAAAATACCTAAAAGTTAAGCAATGAAAACTGTAGAATTTGGTTGAAACTTTTATCACAATTAGTAACTTCAAGTAAAATAAAAGAATTTGTAACCTAACCGTAGCGTCATTGGGCTTAAACTAAAGGTTTTGGTTGAAATGAGCAATGCCGAT
Organism: Cantharis rufa; assembly: GCA_947369205.1. NCBI lineage: Eukaryota > Metazoa > Arthropoda > Insecta > Coleoptera > Cantharidae > Cantharis > Cantharis rufa. Next base: position 11,788,491 of record OX376309.1, on the reverse strand, counting down.
TACGAAGTTGATTAGAGTTTTGACGAGCAATTCCTGATGCAAATCATCAACTTGATGACATATTTGCTTCAAGAGAAAAGTTGTAGTAACCTGCCTAAGTCAACCTCGAAACTGGAGAAAATTAAATTCAACATTGAGTTACTCCGGTTTGATGGTTTAGTATATGTATCATTTTCCTATTGAATAAAACTAACGGTTTTCCAAAGATTTTCAACATAGACATTTTTTCACTTTTTCATTCAATTTCAACTAAATTTATATATGGTAGAAGTAAATATTTTTAATGACTTTTGCAATATTTGGAAATTATAATAAATATCACTGATCTATTCAAGCGCGTCGTTTATCATGCTAGTTTTTATAATTTAAAATATTATGACAATATTAGAAATGAATACGATTACAGCACAAACTCTAAACATTCACATTTACAGAATGTGTTCAAAATACAAACTATATTCACAACTATTTTGATAATTTCTCAAAAATAATTATTTTTTATATTTTTCATACATTCCACAAAAACCTATCTAGTTTGATATAAGGGTATGATTATAAAACATACCCCCTATAGATAAAGTTTTTTTATTTTTAGTTAAAATAACAAACAAAATAATGAATGATATGAAATTATTTCAAACTAATTTCATTAATAATGTATTATATTAACTAAACAGTAAATTCATTGATACATTTTGTTAATAAATTGACGATAATGCAGTCTAGATAAACGAAAATTGAATATTAATACATGAAAAAGATATTTTATTGTTAAAATTATTTCTACCATGTACTTTACGTGCGTATCAATTTAGGATTGGTATATTGAATCTATTGTTTATACATACTTATTTTTGCTTCCCATTTAATATTAAACTATCATTTTATCTAGAAATTCTCATCTGGATTTATGTACTATTAGATTCTTATTACATATATCTTGCAATTATCAAGCTATCCAAACAAACATAATACAGAAAAATGACCCAACTCAAAACAGCACTGTTTAAATGGATTTAAGTCAAATATAAGTTGTGTATTTGGAAAATGAATTTTAAATATTAAAAATAACAAAATTTTGAGTTATGTCACTTTTCTATCTAACGTGCAATATATTATTTTTTAAGTAATAGTAGATAATAGTAGTTCAAATTGTTCAATTCCTTGAAATAAAACTTGTTAAGTATCGTAGTACATATTAGCAGTAAGGTTATTTTACAGTGTAATCTAATGTCTCTTCCAGGCCGAAAAATAAACCAAACAGTAACTTTGTTTAAATTCATTCCTAGATTACATGTGAGTTTTCGAACTTAAAATTTTTGAGCAGCTGACCAGTTAAATATGCAAGGACGGTATCTGTTCGATCTTGGTTACACTCAGGAAGATGTCAGATAGTAGTGCAAACTTTGTAGTGGTTTGAATTTTAATAAAGTTCCTTTTGACTTGTTTAGATGTCCATTAAATAATCGAAGTTATTAACATGTAATTTTAAATAAATGAAAACAGAAAGTAACCGGCGTGATTAATTTATCGACATTATTGTGCGCTATAATGATAAACTATGGGAATATACATTCACGAAATCGTTATGCATGTATCAACCTTAATATAAATGCCCATAAATCTCTGCCCATACTAATACCATTCAGAGTACAAAACGTTTCTATAAATACATAGAGATTTTTTTCCATTTAACCTAAAATTTGTAACAGTTAGCGTATAACTTCCGAAACACCTAAAAAAATTCAAATAATTTTTATAGTTTTAAATTATATTTTACAAAATTTTAGAATACAAAAGTATAACCAACTTTTGCTCATAAATTTGGTGATATTTTTTATGTTAGTAGGTACTATCACTTGATACATTGTACAAAAGGGTCACATATTTCAGATTTACAGTATCTGGTTCAAATATTTCTTGAATATTTAAAAAATGTTACTATTTCTTTTACTTGTAAGGTTGTAACTTATTCGATAATTTTAAGTTACAAATAACCGCGATACACTTGATTTGTCGAGATCAATTTTTATAACTAGGGCAAAACTGTGCAAGTTTTAAGTGAGTTCAGTGTTGTAAATTGGTAACAAAATATCAATATCAAATATTGCAATGTCCACTTCTACATATAATGCTGTTCTTACTTGTGTCATGCACATGCAAATTTTTATTCTATCAAGTTCTAAATTTCAAGTTTGTTTAAAGTCGTATTTATAGTTTTCACCACTCTGTATGCTTCAAAATTCGAATCGTAGATGATACGCTTTACTGCTTGATAAGAAAGAAACACAGATTTTCTATTGTAGGAGATAACATAGGTTGGAAAGTATAAGCAGCGATTGAGGGAGTTGTCCAGCCTCTGGAGTTACTTAATAAATTGATTTTCAAATTAATTCTCTAATTTTTCACTAATGTTTTTAATAAATACTTGTAGCTTTCTACAATCAAAGAGTCCTTCAAGACCCCGAAACAAAATATCCCAGCATTGGCTAATGAATAACTTCTCAATTTTGGCGTGAATCAAAGATACACATTTCAAACCCGCCAGAGCCCCCGCATCTATATCTACGCTATGTTTAGTGTCTTTAAGGGCCAAATCACAAGTTTTAAAGTTTTTTAAAAAGTCGTACAATTCAATGTACACCAACATGAGAAATATTAGAATAATGCAATATGCTTTTAGTTTCTTAGTCTCTTGCTTTTACTATTTACCAACGTGCACTACAAAAGTAAATGATTTTCTTTAGGAAATCCCGGCAATTTTAGGAAAACTGTTAAAATCTGCTAAAATTTCGGAAATTTGGAAAAGTCCAAATAAATCCCCTAAGCCTTTTTTGCTGTCCATTTTTTATACGAGTCCTCGAATATTGTAACTAATGTTAGTAAAAAATTTAATAAAATTTTGTGAAATCGGAAGAAATAAAGGAAAATCTGAAGAAATCTCATAAATAAAAATGTTACATACACCAATTCCTTAAGAATTGTTTCACAATGAATCAATATTAAAAATTTTTTAAAATTAGAAGCGTGTTGATAAAATATTGACCGAGTAAAATCGAAATATAACCTAAACTCACACATGATGGATTTTCTGCCCGATTTCACCGATTTTATTAATAATGTTTAGATGTTTGCATATTGTTTAATTGAGATATACTAACCACAATCACGTTTTTAACAAATGTTTAATTTATCACACTTAAACAAATCGGTGTTGTTTCGATATTTTTATTAACTTTAGTAACCAGTGGTTAAAAAGTTCGGTAAAAATCGGTTTATTGGTTTTAATTAAATTTTTAAAGTGCGAGCAATATTATTTCCACCTTGGTTGTCATCACGCTAAAGAAAATAAAATTTACTGATAAATAAATAATAAAGAGTAAATATAATGTGCACTGGTACAAAAGTAAATGCTGATGCACACTACATTTTAAAATTAAAAAAAGTTAATAAATTTTTAGGATAAAAAGAAACAAAAGGATTTTGTTAATTTCTTTCTCAATTCACGCATTATTTAAGATTCCGTTGTTGTATCTGAATTCAAATATAGCCTTTGCATTCAACTCGCTTTAGTTAATCTAACGAAATAGTAGATTTATAAATTGTAATATAGACTACGCGTATTGATTTCCTTATATGCACAATAATAAACGACGTCTATCTATCCAATTTAATCTTAAGGAACAAATTCTTTCGTCCAGTTAAACAACTACGCATAGTGGATTGAATTAAATTACTTGAAAAATGCGTTCTCAATATTTTACATAATCATTCATAGTAGGGACACTCCATTAATTTTGAGAAATAAATGTTAAGTACAAAAGATTGCGAGTAGTTGAAACATTTCTGTTAGCCTATCGAAGTATATTTTCTATTCGTTCCTGCGATGCATATCAGAAAATTTTTGGTTCTTTGTAATTTATACAATTCCTTTTTATATTATTCCCAGGAAGAAAACGACGTGTTTCTTTTTGATTTTATGTTTAAAAATACTTTTACATTAAGACAACCTTGTCGTTCTACCTACTTTTCCATTTCAAAAGAAAAATATTTACAAGAAAAACATAAAATTATTTTTTAATCCCCGTGAAATTTAAAAATCGATTGTTATTTAAATTAAAAGTGAAAAACACTAACCGCTTCAAGTCAACAAAATTCACACTTTTAATAATACAATCTCGATCAACAAATTTGTTGACTGTGCAATAATAGTAACTGTAACCTGAATTTGCCGTAAACTTTTCAAATTTTACTTTTTTTCTGACATTCTCTGAGATAATCTTGGAATCGGAAATTAAAATCGATTGTAAGCTATAGAAAAAGAAAGTTCCATCGCAAGGCAAGCAGTCTGACTTTCCGACGTTGCCTTATGCCATATTTTCCAATCTCACATATGCTACTCGGAAACTTTGTTCTAATAATTGTTTATTATTTCAGCATTATTAAATTTATTCAATTAATAGACAGTGTAATTTAAAATTTATTAATAACAACATGATAAATTATAAAATTTTAATTCGTTACGAATTCCATGAATGGCAATTTTCTAACAGGATACTATTTGTGCAAAATTAGAAAATAAATTTAAATTAAGTTAAGTAAATGTCAGGTTGAAGTTGGAAATAACAGAGAAACGAAATAAGAATAACTTAACAAGGTCTGTAAAGAAACAGCAACTTTCATGTACCTACTTCCTCAATTATGTAAATGTACAGGTTCTTAAGACTCTCTAGTTATAACAAAAAGTACTAGGCTATTATGACAACATAAAAATCCTTAGTCTAGGTTCAAAATAGTATAACTAAATTATTTAACTTCCATTTATCGAGTTTTGTGTTACTCTATAGACGAGTAATTAATGCTTTAAGTGCTTTGTACTATATTTAAAATTTCACAAATAATTTAATTAAAACGTAACTTTCATACCAACTTCGCTAAAATCTTAATCTTTGCTATAAAAAAGTCGAAATATTCAAACCAATTATATCATTTATTATTATCCCACAGAATCACAGAAAAATTATAACAAATCAATAGGAAATAGAAAATTTGCATCAGTGCCCTGCTCAAGTTTCATCATTAAAAATGTTTACCCCATACCATTTTACTACGGCAAATAAATGAGAAAATGCATCAAATAAAAATGTAATATATAACTTCTGAAGATGCACAGTTCCGTGCGAAACATGTAAAGTTAATAAATATTTTTTATTTTTGCGAAGAAGTATCCCAAACAACCAGTAAATTATCATTGCAACCGGAAAAATTAATGATCAAAACTTAATTACGTTATAGTGGTTTATAACACTCACTGCTGAATATGGCTTATTTCTTTGCCAAACCATTTCTGGGAAGTCTATTGATCCCACGAAATGAACCTTTTCCTATAGACTATTAGAAAGATGACAATTTTCTACTCATTCAAAAATAAAATTATTGCTGATTATCCATTAGTTTTAAAACGTTGTTAGAAAACGGCTTTTCAAAATCAAGATTTTCCATGCATTTTACATGGGGATTAAACTACGATTTCTACACGAGTATTCTGTCACCCATGCGTGTGCTCAGATAGCACTAGTATTTTACGAACAGTTTTTAATTAGACAAACGCAGAATTTGTTTTTAGGGTGGATCCGTGATTTTTCGTGGTTGCTTTCGTCAAAGCTTTTTGACAAACGCTTGCTCGCTAAAATCATCCCTGTATGTAGCTCCAAATCGTCAAAGATCCTCTCGAAGGGGGTGAAATTCATTTTTCACTTGTAAGGTTTTAACAAAGGCTATAGCCGGGTAAGCATGGGGAAATGGCCCTTACACCGATTTGGCTAATTTTTTTTTTAGATATTCCTTTCAAAGCACTATTAAATTTTCCAAAATATTAGATCCTAAATGTTGATAGTTTCTTAGAAAAAAATTATTTTCAAAATTTAGAAAAAAATTTTTTTCTCGGAAAGTATTATTGCAAATTGAATGATTTTGGAATATGTTATAGAGGTACTTAAGATCTATAAGTGGTAATTTTTTTGTGGTATTAGCTCCACATCAAATAGGAAGAAAACGGGAAAAAAGTTTTCAAAAATTAAAAAAATTAAATTTTGGCCGTACAACAATCACCAAATTTTTGTCAAATATTCCTTTTATATGCCCTTACAACATATATTAATTTCAAAATTTTACGAAGGGTATAACATATTGATATTTATAAAAGTTCTTACCTAGATGCACCGGACAGCATCGATTGTCGTAATAATAATTTAATAAAGAAATAGAAAATACCATTTAATTATAATTATATAACTAATTATTTAAGTAACTAATGGTTATCACTATCGCCTTTAATGATTTTCACTGATATGTTTGTATTTTAAAATTAGTCCATTAGGATTTCAGCAGGTTTTATTATTTTTGCACAATATCTTGCATAGCATAAATAATATCAACAATCACCAAATTATGTATGTCCTACAAGTACTATATAGGAGATATACTGTAAAAAGTGTAAAAAGCAAAGATATGATTTTCTCGAGATATGCGTGAATATAGTGAAGTTAGTGAATTTGCAAAAATTGCCGTTTTTGTAGAAAGGATATTATTACAGCAGTATTTGTATTACTAATAATAAAAAATTTCACAAACGTGCTATTGTGAACTTTTATAAATATCAATGTGTTATACTGTTCTTAAAATTTTAAAATAAATTAATATATGGTATATGAGCATCATATGTAGGAATATTTGACAAAAATTTGGTGATTGTTGATATTATTTATGCTATGCAAGATATTGTGCAAAAATAATAGAACCTGCTGAAATCCTAACGGACTAATTTTAAAATACAAACATATCACAGAATATCATTAAAGGCGATAGTGATAACCATTAGTTACTTAAATGATTAGTTATATAATTGCAATTAAATGGTATTTTCTATTTCTTTATTATGATTATTACGACAATCGATGCTGGCCGGTGCATCTAGGTAAGAACTTTTATAAATATCAATATGTTATACCCTTCGTAAAATTTTGAAATTAATATATGTTGTAAGGGCGTATAAAAGGAATATTTGACAAAAATTTGGTGATTGTTGTACGGCCAAAATTTAATTTTTTTAATTTTTGAAAACTTTTTTCCCGTTTTTTTCCTATTTGATGTGGAGCTAATACCACAAAAAAAATACCACTTATAGGTCTTAAGTACCTATATAACATATTCCAAAATCATTCAATTTGCAAATATACTTTCGGAGAAAAAAATTTTTTTCTAAATTTCGAAAATAATTTTTTTCTAAGAAACTATCAACATTTAGGATCTAATATTTTGGAAAATGTAATGGTGCTTTAAAAGGAATATCTAAAAAAAAAATGAGCCAAATCGGTGTAAGGGCCATTTCCCCATGCTTACCCGGCTATAGCCTTTGAAAAACAATATTGAAAAATCACCTTAGTAAATTAAAAAAAAAAAACCCATTTTTTCAATAAAAACAGTTTTTGCTCTATCTAGGTAAAATGCCAATCTACCGGTGGCGGTGCTCATAATATATGGTTTATCTACCATATAATATGGTTTTGCCTAGGTTAATTCATCACAAAGTTATGGACAAAAACACTATGTACGAGAGAAATTTTAAAATTAACTGTTAGCGATTTGCTCAGCAATTTCCATAAACTAGGTTGCAATATGAATATATTAAAGTTACATTTTCTGCATTCTCATATTGACTTCTGTCCTGAGAATCGTAGGGCCGTAAGTGAAGAACAAGGTGAGCGCTTCCACCAAGATATTAAGGTTATAGAAAGCAGATACTAAGAAATATTGGACGCAAAAATGATGACAGACTACTGCTGAATGTTGGAGAGAGATGAACCGGATGAAAACCATAAGAGAAGAAGATTGAACAGGAGTTTTGAAGAAAGTAGAAAAGGATACCATAAGTCTTTTTGATTTACTTAGTCTCTTTAACATATTTTTAACTAATACTGTTGGTTTTTTAAATAAAAATTTAATTTTAAATTCATTAATTATAGTTATTTCATAAAAATTAAGTTGAAAATTCCAAAATATCCATGTCATCAATAAAAATAAAACTCGATGTGCTAGAAAAAAAACAAAGCTGTATATTAATTGAACATATTGCATTCTTTTTATTCATCATCATATTTTAAAAAATAACATAATAATTGGAAGGGGAAAAATAGTTAAATTTCGCAGGTCTCTGTAATCAATTTTTAAAACGTGTTTTGGGAATTTTGTAATTATTTTGTAAATATTTATTTGCTTTTTATTTGCTAAATTTGTTAAATTTTTGAATTTACTGTTTTTCTGGCCAACTAGTTAACATGGCAATGGTAAGCGGTGAAAACCAGACTTTTTGCCAAAAAATAGAAATGTATCTTGTAATAGTTGTTTGAGATTTTCTAATATTTTTGCAAAAATAAATTAATTTGATTTGAATAATTCTTCTTCTTGTTCGGTACGCCCGAATCCGGGCATCGTGGCAACATTCATGATAAACAATTGTTATATCATATCATATAGCTCTCTTGGGACAAAGTATGGATGCAGTGGGGGTCCCTCTCCCTTCTGCACAGCCCACAGATCTATCTTGGGCCCCAGATCACAGCAGCGTATTCGACTCGACCAGGATTTGAACCGCGGTCACCCGCTTCCCAGTCGGCCGGTGTAGTCTTTACGCCACACTGCTGGTCAAATAATATTGCTGATTTGAATAATAATATATGTTTATTGTTAAGTTGAAAATTCTTACAAATTATTTTTGCTCAGAATCATCTTTGCACCGAATAGTCTTCGCACCGAAACGGGATACGCCGAATCATCCCTGTGCCGGACAGGCGGCGTCAGTAAGGTGTGCACTGAACTTGCTGTGCCGAAAAGTAAATCAAAAAAGAAAATCAAAAAAGGAGCTATATGTATATGAAGCGGAATTTTAATTATTAGTAAATTAAATTTTAAATTTAGATTTACAATTAGGAAATTAAAAATGGAATGACGATAACAATTTTGAAAATATTTCAAGTTGGAAGTAAGTTAAAGTATTGAATGATATTAAGTTTTACAAAAACTAAATCACTTGACAAAATCGTCTGCAGAGCATTTCCTTTCTTTCAACATACCCCAAACAGTCATCGAACTTTTACCTCGGTGGCTTACCCCTTGGTATTAATTATAATATATATTATACTATCCAGACATTGTTTATTTTGAATTTGTAAGATATGAGAATAAATTAATAGTTAAATATGATATCAAAATAGTCTAAATGGAAAGTTCTTACCCAACCCTAGTAATTGCGGTCAATTTTAGAACCACAATATTTTTTCAACTTTTTTTACCGTTCACCTTCAAAAGAGGTGTTCTATTATTATTTATTGTTTCAATTTACTACTCGTTACTCACAAAGAGCGCCAAATGGTCCGCAAAGCAAAAAATTGCTGGACAATTTTTATTTTTATTATAATTGATTTCTGTAAAATATATTAATTACGGTTTTTGAATGGGGGGGCGCTAAAAAGGTATTGTGCCTGGGCACAAGTTAAGCTCGCTACGCCACTTCCAAGATGACACTATTAATTCAGTACATTTCTGTTTCCTTCCCATGGCTCACAAAACGATCTAGGGCGTTAAACTACATCACTTGAATTTTATTTTAATTTGAATTATTAAAAACGTACTAACTTTCAGCTATAATACAATAATTAACTTAAACGCTAAAGCAAAATCTGTTCAAATTTTAGAATCATTATGCACTTGTATGTTAGTAGATTTAATTACACATAACAGCTAACTTTATCTAATTAGAACACAATCAGAAAGCGTGGTAGTTCTTGAAACAACATGAATTATGTTCCACAAAATTCTGACATCAACAAAAAAGAAAAATTTACCAAGCATTTGCAATTACGTAGGATATAAAAATAATGAATTCAAAATTGATATATTTACCCGTGAATAAAATTAGCACACAGCAGAAATTAAATTGTTGAACAAATAAAAACGAGTTGCATAAAGAATAACAAGAGACTCTCTTGAGTTTCCAAAAAAATAACAAACCAATTGCAGACAGTTGTTAACATAAAAGCGGTTAGCATTTAAATTTAAAACTGTATACAGAGAACAAATTGCAGATTTCAATTTATTTAAAAATTGGAAAAGAGTTAATTGATCCCTATTATGTACTACATTACAACCTTGCAGTCACAAATGATGTGATTTATTTAATTTACCCCATTACATCAGTACATGACAATAAAATCTCTCGTAAAAATCGTGTACAATTTCGTAAGACTGTAAGTAAGACAATGACAGAAATATTACAGTACGCTCATTTGTCATTGTGTCAAAATGGCATAATCTACAGAAATAACTTTTTTACACTGACATTTTAATTAGCGTTATTTCTATGAATGTTAGTTAATATGATCGGCTATTCAATTTACATTTATTAAATTAAAATGAAATGTAGCCAGAGGAATACGTAAATATTGTAGAGCTAAATTTTGTTGTCGTTGTCTTAACGGATAAAAGCTCACAAAGTTTTTACATCATTTTTTATGTGACCATGACGTCATCAACTTGTACAATATAAAACAAATTCTAATGTTGTTGTACACCGTAACTCCGATCCGACTTTGAAAATTTAAGTAAATTCGTGAACCAGGAATTTCCACTTTGTAATGAAAGCAAAATATCAAATATCCTGCTCTGTGAATCAGCCAATCTGCTGGGTGTAGATAGTTAAATAGTGTTTTAAATATTTACAGTTTGATTTAATGATTGTCCGTTCACAATAAGCAATGATGTAAATATTTTCATCTGATTGTAATGTTTACTTCATTTCAAAGTAAACGGACAATGCTTTACTGGATAGGAAGCAAACTCAAATATATAAAATAATCCTTACTTTGTGGTATTTGAATTTATAACTCATTTATCAGTGGAGCATCATAATATTTAATAACTTATTAATCAAAATTTTAATAAATAATAAAAATTAAAAAATAATTAAATTGCATTTTTTAAACTAATTATTTTTATTCTGGCATGAAAGTGATCATGGCACTTCAAATTGAAAATTTGTTAAATTTCTTACACACTTAAATATTTTTATAGCCGGTCTTGGAGTGATAAAGCCACTAAAACATTGTGTTGAGCTGCAGCTTTGTCTAAGAGTATGTTCTTTGATCGAATCATTAAATTTTCTAATAAAATCAACTTTCCAGTAAAGGGTTATTGACGACAAAATTGAAAATTTTGATATGAAATAATTATATATTAAGGTTTTGGTGCGATTTTAGATATATTTTGGTGTTCTGAATAACGTCTCAAAGGTCCGAAGGGAGTGGGACTACATCAAACAACTGGCAACAATGTGAAGGTGTTCCAAAATGGTTTTAGATTTTATGACCAAAATACCTCTATTCAAAAAGAAAGCCCAGATAATCCTATATAATGAAGTTTGTTTAAAAATGTTTTCCAAACAATACTTTCCATGATAAACTCCACTGAAAAATATGTATAAAATATTTTTTTCTCCACTTTTCTCAAACTAAAATATCAAATATAAAGAAAATATAATTTTTTTTTAATTCATGGCTTAATATTATTTATTGAAAAATCATACATTTATTTTATTTTTCTTATTCAATTTCTTCTTTCAAAATATTTTGTTCCAAGAAATCTGAAATGTTATATCATCAAACACTACAATTTATATGTTGTTCATGGGTTTTATTGTTTCAAGAGATTGTCTTTAATTGGTTCAGTTTTTGAACAAGATTAGCCATGGCAATTACCCTCAACTGATGAGCAATATAATCCTAACCTTCGACAAGCCCACAATGATTCACAACCTTTTGGGTAATTGCAGAAATTGAGATGTTGCTTTAGGCAACATATTGTTGTCTTTTGACATTATTCCCAATCCGTAGGATTTAATTCATTTTTAACCACATTTGTATGTGATAGTAGACACAGAAAAGATGTTGTACTGCATCGACAGTGGGTGATAATAAATTTTTCCCTTTGCTGTTATTCTTCCTATTATTTATAACATCCCCTTTAACTGGAACACCATAAATTGCAAGAAAAAACTTCATTCCATTTCAAGAATTAAGCTTCATGAAAAATGTATTTTTTGTTCAAATTTTCCGTAGTCTGGTTTAAAAAAAAAAGTTTGTCGATGGGAGTACGAGCAGAATAATAAGAAGATCTACATCTTCTCCAACAACAACTACTGTGGTATTTTTATGCTATTCTTCTGGTACTGTTTTAATAATCGAAACGCCATCTAGCATCATCAAGATCATTTTTACCAGTGAAATTGTTTGTCTCAAACTTTCGAGTCAATATCGAAATCAATCTAGATTTTTGTTGTTGTTGGAAAGCAACTCATCTTGGCTCACTGTAGCAGTCATTAGCTCATCAAATTAAATATCAACAGATAACGATTTTAGGAATCAGCAGATTTATTCCATAGATTTGACACTGACCCGAAGAATAAGGGGAAGAGAACAGATGTTTAACCCAACATTTTTTATTTGTGTATGGTGGCCTTTATGTAGTAGTAGTTCTAACTGAATTCCATATTATGTACATTCATGTATTAAAACTTTAAAATTATAAATTTACTAATGATTTTTTCTTTATATTGCGTTTTTTAGTGTGAGCAAAGTGAAAATTATATACATATTTTTTCAGCAGAGTTTATCATCAAAAGTATTTATCGTAATTATCGTATCTTTCTTTTTGAATGAAGGTATCTTAGTCGTAAAATCGATAGGAACTGAGAAAATCACAAAAAATTATTTTTATACACTTTTACCAATTGTTTATGGCGTAGCCGCTCCTTTTTTGAATTTTTGAGACTTTTTCATGACACCAAAAACGCACCAAAATTTTAATATATAATTAATAAATATGAAATATTTATTATTGTAAATTCAGCAACAAACAACTTCTTAAGTATAAGTATATAAATTAGAAACCCTACAAAAACCGTATTAGTTATAAATAATTTTGTAGGAAACTAAATCGCACTTAAAAATAAAAGCCTAAAATCTGCGAATTTATTAAAGGCTCCCCAAATTTAAATTTTTGAAAACTATTCAATCAATGTGATCTCGAGAATATTTTGTAGGCAACTTAATTCCTACAAAACTTTTAATATTGCTAATTTTTAATTGTCTAATTTGAACTGTTTAATTTTATGAAAATCTTCAATTTCATGACTAGAGTTTATTTTAAATTTTATTTTATTTAATTAATTAGCAAAACAGAAACAAACACTAATAATTAGTACACGACGTGCCTTAAATTTTTCTTTGACGAGAAAAATCGAAAAATAGTATAATTGCAATGGTCATAGTAAAAATAATATTAGAAATTTCAGTGATTAACAATAAGATCAACAAATAATGTATTAGATGTGAAACTCAAAAACAAAATTTGATCAGATGATCGTTTCACGTGTTGGTACTAGTTTATATTTTAATTAATCGTCATACTAATTAGTCATAGCATGTGACATTTATGAGCGTTATAAAGTTTTCCGTCATGTTTTCAGTTGTAAAACTACAATAGTTTTAATTAATATTCAAGAATTAATTTAATGTAAAATAATGTATATTATCAGTCTTAAGTGAATTTAAATTATAAGTAGAAACTAGGTTACAATTTGTTGCAAGTGAATATTGTAATTAATTAAAAAGTAATTTAGACATCAATTAGGATTTATTTTTAAATAAAACCAACTTGGTAACAACTGACAACATTTTCCCCTTTCTAATCTCATATTTTTTCTTTACGTAAGAAAAGAATTCAAATTAAAATGGATTTTGTAAAAGTGAAGTCAAAAATTACAATTTACAACCAAATTAATATTACAACCGGATTAATTTTTTTTATTTAAAATCTCAACCTCCTATTAAAATATAATCGTTATCCTGAAGGGACATATTAATAGGAGTAATTAATTATAGCGAGATTAATGATATTTTTGGCATTTCTAAATTTAACATAATCCTTTCAAGTTTTGTCTCAATATCAGTGTAAAAATGTTGTATCGATAAAAATTGCATAAAATTTTGGTCTTTGTTGTTTTCTAGGGTTGAATTTTCATCTCTTGTCGCATTATACATTTTGCATTAGGTAAATTAGTTTAAAAGTTATGATTTACATTTTGTTTGTAGTTGTAACATAAAAATATTGAAATATAAGTTTTTTTTATTAAAATAGGAATAAAATGAAAAAAATAAAATAACGGTGTAAGATAAAAATAGTGTAGTTTGAGGGAGAAACTAGATGCTGTGATTTGGCATTAGCATAATTAGAATTGGGGGTAAATGAGAACGATATACAAGGAAATCTAAAGACAACCGCGAAACAGTTGGCGGAAGTCGTTTGTCGCCCACCGAGGGAATGCTTGATGTTGGGGTAGTTTTCAACATCGTTTGTCGGTCACGCGCGTCGATTGGCACCATCCATTCTTCATTCCATATGCATAGAAACTTAATGGCATTTTGAAACCCAATGTAACGTAGCGTAGCTACACAATGATGTTATCTGTATCATCTGACATGCAAATTAAATGTAAAATTATACACCTTATTGCTATGGTATTGCGAGTAAAGCGGCATTCGAATGGTTTCAATGAAAATACAAGGCTTTTGCAATGTTTACGTAGCCAGAGTTCGCGAATATACAAGTTTCAGAATTGTAAACACGTAGCGTTTTCAATCGTTGCTCTGTCTACAAAAGCACCGTTATTATGCTTTATTGCGTGAACTGGCTACAGGTGCCGGCGCCTCGGGAAGAAAGTTATAATTTATGCGTTCAGCTATCTATCATATGTATCAACATCTTAATATTTCCACAACTTAAAAAATTAATTCAGATTATAACTTTTAAACCAGCGCCAACTTTTATATCCATTTTTAATTAATTAAATACCGCTAATGAAATATTATTTAAGTCCCATAATTACAAAACATAAAACAACGCTGCCCCAATTAATGATGTACCCATCGCGAAAAGACTTTCTCAAAAAATTTCTTAAAAATACATTTTTAAGTTGACTTTATTCACCGCTCGCTGAAAGTCATGAATTTTTTATTGTGCCGGGACGACGCTAAACCTCATCACACTTACAAGATCCACACAATCAAAAAAAAGGTGAATCAGACAAATACATCAGGAAACAATAGCCATTCTTACTTTTCATAGCGCAAAATTTAGCCCCGGTTAAACCGTTGCCTTTCTGAAAGGATTTGCCTAGTTTCGAAAGTTTAAACGTGACGCCTGCTTCAAGTAAATAAAATATTTGACGTTTTGGCAACTTTTCCTATAAAAACTTTAAAAAAGATACAAGTGTTTTGAACACAAATCTTTTCCAAAGTTGACGTGTTAAATAAATAGTAAACACGCATGAAATGAATTTATAACAGTTTTTTCTTTTGTTAAAAGGCAAATTGATATAGATAGGTTGTCGATAATTCAACCATAATCTTTGAAGCTCTATGTAAGTACATTTTTTTGTTTTCTATTATATTGCTTTTGAGTACGCCTCGAGTTGAGCAGGTTATTCAAAATGATGTGATCTTTAATGCTATATGCGTTAAGACAAAGTTTTCTAGCTTCAAGGCTTCTGATTCATCTGTCAGCATTAAGTATACGGTTTTGTTTTTACAAAATTTTAGAAAGCACTGTAGCGTATTTCTCAACAAGATTGGCTAACAAAAGGTACTTCGAATTTTCAATAAGATCAACAGCTGTCTAAACAATTAAGGTTTTCCAACAGAGGTAGCCGGTTTCCTTTTTTAATAATCGAGAAATAAATATAACAGTCAGGGATTTTTTGGCGTATTCGATTATATACATATTTTATTGCAACTATAGCATTGGAGATTAACTATCATATCCGTTAAAGATATTTAAAAAAAAAGTTTAATGCAAGTCGCCATCTAACGAGAGCAATGTCTTAAATATAAATATAGGCTCGGGACAAGCTTTAAGCTGTTGAAAGAGGACCAAAATTAAGCGAACACCTGATTATGAGCAACCGTTTCTGAGAGAACAGTGTTTAAAAGTTTGAATACAATACTTGTGCTAGTTTATGCAACAAAAACCTCAAGGTTTTCTAGCCAAAATGGTAACGTGTCCGCAAGTGAATTAGAAAATCCAAGGTTCAACTCACTCTCCGCAGGTATACTTTATTTATCCAGATATTTTTATATCTTCCAGAATGCAATACAGAACATACGGTATACTACTATGACCCTTCTGACACGGAATTTTTTCAATGCAACAAAAAAGCAAAACTTGGATGTAATTTACTGTAAAACAGCTAAATTCGAAACCCAGCGTTTAAATGTAATTAAAGCATATAAATTATTAACAAGTGCAATAATATTAATTGTAAATTTATAAAAAATGTGCTGATTAAGTCTGAAGATAGCAAAATACCAGTGCTGAAAGCTTATGATATAAAAAAGAATCGTTTTATTGGTATTTTAACCTGACTTTTTTAAAACTACCAATTAATATTACTTCACGGGCTAACAATTAATGTTTTAATTACTTTATTTAAACTCTAGTTTTCAAAATTATGACAAAGTTTTACTGATTTTTGTTTTTTGTTGCGTTAGAAAAAATGCTGCGTTATAACTTATAAGGGTAGCAGAATTTAATTAGGTAATTTTGTAATGACCCTCTTAAGGCTAATTATAGTATAATTAAGCAAACACACTTTTGTCAAATTAATTTTATTTCAATCTTGGACTATAGCAATAAGCCAGTCCTGTATCGTTTTCTGGGTACATATAAAAATGTCTAAAAAAAAAGTTACAGCAGTCAAACCTGTAAACTTTCCAATCCATTTGCAGAAGCTTTCCTGTTTGCCTAGAAGAGTTTTGCATTTTTGTTATATAAACTAGCTGAAGTATTGTATTCAAACTTTTAGGTGATATTTTCTCCAAAACAGCTTCTCATGTAACTTTAAAAAAACAATAAATATTCACTTAAATTTAGTGCCCAAAATAAATTCATTTTTAAATTATAATTCATAATTATGGACTAATTATGGACTCATTTTGGACAACATTCGCGAATTTTGGACAACAACGGTTTCGCGTAAAAACATAAATCTTTGGTAGCGGTGCTGAGTTGACGTCAAGCTAGCACACCCACCTCGAAAAAACAACTTTTTTTTTTAATTTAGTATACCATAATTATGGACTCATTATGGACTCATTTTGGACAACATTCTCGAATTTTGGACATCAACGGTTTCGCGTAAAAACATAAATCTTTGGTAGGGGTGCTAAGTTGACGTCAAGCTAGCACAAAATGAGTCCATAATTATGGTATACTAAATTTAAAAAAAAAAGTTGTTTTTTCGAGGTGGTTGTGCTAGCTTGACGTCAACTCAGCACCGCCACCAAAGATTTATGTTTTTACGCAAAACCGTTGTTGTCCAAAATTCGCGAATGTTGTCCAAAATTAGTCCATAATTAGTCCATAATTATAGAATAAAAATTTTTTTGTTTTGAAAAGGTGGTTGTGCTTGCTTGACGTGGGTCAAACTACCGCATATGAGCATGAGACTCTTATTTTATTGTCAATTTCAATAACCTGATTCCAATTTTAATTATTTTCCAATTCGAAATTTTAATTACCTAAAGTTTCACTTGCTTTTCAATTTATAATTTCAATTTTAAATTAATAAAATATATTTACCATATAAATCGCTTCCGTAAAATGGAACGCCGAATGTATTGATAATGGACCTCAGGTTGTTATCGCGTCAACTTTAGTTTTTCTTCAAATATTTAATTCCAATTTAACGAATCTGCCATCAATACAATTAAAGGTTTAAAATCCAAGCAAATCATTTCTTATTTATTAATTATATCCAAATAATTACCAATTAATACAATATAGCTTCTAAATCGCTTTTCAAAAATATCTAAATCTTCCAAAAATCGTCCAAATCAATAATAAAAAAATAACTCACAGTAACTCATTTATTCTCAAATTACTAAAATTATACAGAAATGGAAATACGACCGGTAAATCCTGTCAAACGCCTCGGCAAAAAGTCAAGTTTTTTATAAAAATTACTGCCAACTTAAATCGTTGGCACGAATTCCCAAACAAATAAAACAAGGTCACATTCACATTAAACAATCAAAATAAAATTCAATCTCAAAATAATTTTGAAAAATTCAAAATGGTTACATAAATAAAATTTAAAGTCGAAAATTTAATTTAAATTTCAAAATGAAGGATTTTGGAAGCCGACAATATATTGATATGTTATTTTCTTTTCAATCGAAGTGAAAGTAAATATTTAAATAAAATTATGAAGTTTATTGCAACTTTCTAAAATTTAATAATAAATGTAAAAATGACCAAACTGGCACACAAAATAAAACGTAGAATAGTGAAGAAAATTATATTAAACACTGTTTGTACTAATAATTTATTAATATTAATATTAATTGTTTTATTAATTAATTTTATGAATTGGATAGCGAAAAATTCAAATTGGCTACCTCTTATTAGAACAGCCTTTAGATCATTGTTAAGGTTCGATTATTCATAATTTCTATTTCGGTACTTAGAGTCAAGCAAGTTAGAGAGTGAAAATTTATTGTTGTTATTATTGAAGAAGCTAAACGTAAAGCCACTAAGGGCGTATTCAAACGTAAAAGAAGGATGTTAATCGTTTCATATTATGGGTTGAAAACATTAGAGTTGACAAGAGTGTTACAGGAACAAAGGTTACCTCTCCTATTATTATGAGCTCTACATCTACCAAAAGCTGATTGTAAAACGATTTTATAACGAGTATAAAAATATCGATAACATGTAAATTGCATACCAGAGCTGAATATGGAATGAATCAAATGAACGAGCCGCTTGGCAGGTTTATTGGCTTGAGAAGGAATGTAAGGACTAGTGATAAAATGGCTGTTCGTGGGAACAATGCGCTAGGGGACTTGTCTTGTATTTTCATGTTCGGGTTAATTTACTAATTCTTACATACATTTTTGGTCGTTCATTTTATCATATAATTGGAATTCTTATTAAAGTAAAAAGGGGGAGATATAAAATTGGCAGAATTTACTCAGGCTTTATTGGATTTTATTTTGATTTAGCTAGAAGTCGAAAATAGAAAAAATGAGTAATGAAAAATATGCGGATAAACTTAGGTAGGTACTATTCAAAATAAGTTTGCCTGCTGAATTATACCTTGTTTATATTTATATATATACATTATCATGGAATATATAAGGCAGTCTGTCAGTTCACATATCACATTTTAAAAACGGCCTCTGGTGACACATTCATCATGGATGAAGCAGCGGCCATTCCTACGTCCATAGATATCTAAATACATATGAGATTCTTCCAGTCACTGGTGATAAATGTGATTCAAAATTTTATATGACTGATGAATTTACTACGTAACAAACTTTTAATAGTTTTAACGTATATGTCATATAATTTTGAAAATTGAAAAGGCGCATTTTTCTTAATTAAACAAAAATAAAGTAAATATCTCGCATCGACAGTTTGGTAATTATTATTACTGATTAACTAAATAAGAATAAAGTCTAATGCAGTAAAGCATAACTTTTAAGATTGCATCTTGGAATAATAAATCAAGTTTTAGTCTTCTGTAGGAGCGTTCAGAGATAAAATCATTTGGAGCGACGCCTTAACCACCTTAGGCCATTCCCGCGATGGTTTCGTCCAAACTGTACATTTTATTTATGTCTCCCACATTTTTCAAATGTTATAGGGTAGAAATATTTGCTTGTTAGATTAAACTGTCACATTAGAGTACTTGTAATATCTTTCGCTTAAGAGACTTTCATCCATACTTTGACAGCTTTAAATCTAATATTAATATAATTTTCAAATTTGCTCATAATATGAAAACATTCATCCGAATAAGGTACCTACTTACGTATTCGCGAGTTACAATGTAAATGTGACAAATGTAAATCAGTTCTGCATCTTGAGTAGCAAACTAACATCAATACAGCCTAGCATATCCACTTAGGTATTTGTTATGCATTCAGCCCCAAATCTGGCGAGGTTTACAATTTCAGATCTTCACACTTCACCCAATGTGCTGTAATTCACCTATAACCTATACTGTACTCCTTACATTCAAATACAAATTACTACACTTTTTAAAACAAAACATTTTACTTAGCTACATAGATAGTTATAAATTGCACTTTGCTAAATCGAAACTGCTGACAAATCAAAATTTATAGACCCAACTTTACTATATACGCAAAATTGTGGAAAATTTCCAACAAGTTTAATATCGTACACTGACGACATTCGCTTTATTAAACCCCATTTTCTATAAGAAAGCTTGAAAAGGAAGACGTTAAAAATTACTTTAACCGAAGCATATTTTATACTAATTTTTAAGTGTAAAAGAAATACCTTTTGGATTTATAATTAAATGTACCTGCTACAAAAACTGAACCCTACTGTACAACTAACATTTTTCTTCCACAATTCAATCGATCAACTTGATAAGTATAATTTCGTTTTGGTGCATTTTAAGATAATTAATGGGTTAAATTTTAGACACCGTCACGTTTACGGACGATCCTAGGGTATCTAACGCTATGCTGCTAATAATAATTTATCATCCCCGTGTATACTAAAAATAACAGGATACTAACAAAAACAGCGTTTCCAAATTACAAATTTACAATTTTTGTAATGTACATAAAAACGCCGCAGATGATTTATTCGAAATAGATATTTTTAAAGATATATAAAAAATATTATAACGACCAGCGGTGGCTCGTGGTTTGCTATAATAAGGGGGAGACGAAGCAAGCGATCTTGAAAATAACTTTATATTAAGGCAATCATACGCGAACTTTGATGATTCACACAATCATCGCTTCCTTCGTCAGTTGTTCTTTTAAACACAAGTACTGAAATATATACATTATAATACATTCTCCTGAATAAATATGATTTGATTGATACTGAAAAGTATCATCTTTCTCTCTTTGTTGTTCTAAAAGGGTTTCAAGTTCGTAGTCAATGAAATGAATCACAAAACATTCCAAAGCTTCAGTCTCTGAAACTGAGCTACCGGTTTCCAGCAATAACCTTGAGCTATGCCTGCAGTAACCAGTAACTGTGTTTGAAATTAAAACTTTTAGAACAACCAATCGTAAATATTATACTTAATATTGATATAATCGCGTGATCTTTAATGATTCTCAAAATTATCGTTTGCTTTAGAGCTTTTCGTTTCAACGAATTTGATCCGAAAGGATGAAAATTCCGTAGTCAATGAAATCAATCACGAAACATCGACAAAAACTTTTGGTCTCTGAAACCGGTGGCCTGGTTTATACCAGTAATTATGTTCAAAAGAAAAACTATTCGCAATCACACTGGCTTCAAAGATTCCCTCAATCATCGCCTCTTTCAAGAATTTTTCTGTTGAACGTATTTACTGGTTTTACCCAGTAAATGGAGAACCATTTTATAAATGTATATCCTGAATGACAAATTCGGCTACTAAAACGCATATTAAAATATTATTTAAAGATGAATTTACATATTATTAATCTAATATAATCATATTCGCCATCATATTTGGTTAATATGGATAACGGCGATTTTTTGTTTCGATCAGTAAAGCAATGTTGATTTATTTATGCGTAACCAATAACCAATATTATAATCAATTTATTCCAGAAAGACATTGTTTTGAAGTCACCATTGTTATCGGTAATATGGTATGTGAGTATACAAGAAAATATCTTGGCAAAGAAAAGAGATAAATAATTTCTCTAATAATTTATATCATTTTATCATTGCTTAAATTAGGGAAATATTTTAATTGTATGATACTTAGAAAAACCGTGTTAGTTCTGAAGCACTTAAGCTTATAGACCAGTCACTGAAGACCTATTTAAGTTGGAACCCAGAAAAAATTGCAAACCAAGTGAATTTTTGAAATTGAATAAAAATATTATATACTATATTATATATAAGCACTACAGTCCTAGAAGTTCCATAGCTTAATTAGTAATTTTTGCCCATCTCTCTCTGTCCATTACTACCTGTTTCCATTTCTCAACATGCATAGTATGCAGATCGTCCTTCACCTCTTGTTTCCATTGCGTACGTGGTTTGCTTCTTCTTCTCTTCCTGCCCATTTCTGCGGTCCATACTTGACTTGGTATTCTCAGTTTATCCATTCTTATCACGTCCCCAACCATCTTATTATTAGATTAGTTATTATTATTAGTTCGTATACTTTATGATTGTTTCTTCTGTGCCATCTTCCATTAACGTGTGTACCACCAAATATTCTTCTGAGGATCTTCTTTTCCCAGATCTTCAATCTAATTACATTCCGCTTTTTTAGTGTCCAAACGTTACAGGCTTAAGTTACCACCGGTCTTATCATTGTTTTATGTACCCTCAATTTGGTAGTTCTAGAAAACATCTTTCCCGACAAGATGCAAAAGCACTTTTATTTCCTGTAGCAATTCTCGTACTTAATTTTCTGCTGGTATCTCTGGTTTCCTACCCACTACGATGCGATACCTAGGTTCCCGACTAGGTGAACGACTCATCTGCTCGAACTTGTACTTCTCGTTTTGACTTACTTTGACATGAAGTACCTGTCACCTCCAAATGGTTCATCGCTCCACACCATATATTTCGTTTTTGGTTCATTCATTACTAAAGCTAGCTTCCGTGCTGCTAACATGATCTTCGCAATGACATTTTGTAGTTCTTTTTTTACCATTTCGCAATGCCTTCTCAAGTGCTAAATTAAACAACACTGCCGAGAGTGGGTCTCCTCCTTGCTCTACCTCAAAATCTCTCGATAGCACCCCATTCACTCTAACTTTGTTTTCTGTTTTTTGTCGAGTCATTTTTACCATTCGTATCAATTTTGTAGGGATTCCAAAATCTTGTAGTGCCTGGAAGAGTTGCCTTCTGTTTTCATGATAGTTTTTAGCTTGTGTTCGTGACTTGCAGCGTGAATTTCACGGACACCGTCATTTCGGCGATTCCAGTTCGGCGACAGTTAATTCAATTTCAATTTAGTACCGGCATTTCGGCGATTCTCATTCGGCGATAGAAAATTCGACTACGTCGATTCGGCGACGGGAGGTATACTTTTAGTTTATTCAATTTTATTCTTCTAAATCTACAATCTTAATGTACAAAAAAAACTTAGTACGGACGCTTAAGGCCTTTTTCCAATATTGAAATTGATAGAACTAATAATTACGCCGAAGCTTGTCATCGAAAAATACAATTAGGTTTTGGTAGTGGTATATTTCATTCAACGTTGTGGACCTTTTTGAATAAATTAAGACGTATTCAAAAAATACGAACGTATTCTAGACGGACATGCACCTCCTAAAAAAAGCCGCGATACGAAGCGGCTGATTCTCGAATTTTGGCGAAGGTAACCAATTATCTCTTTATACTACAGCTTAATTTATTCTAATAATGTTATTGAATATCTTCGCGATATAGCTTATAATTATAACATGGATTAAAATTTCTTTAATTGCTTACAAAGTATGTACAATTATGATACCAGGGATGTATATTATGTAAATAAATATTTAATTTAAAAATAAAAAATTAATTTTTTTAATATTTTTAATAAATTTTACCACTTAAATAAATTTTCCGTCGCCGAATCGAAGTACTCGAATTTTCTGTCGCCGAATGAGAATCGCCGAAATGCCGGTGCCGAATTGGAATCGCCGAAAGTAGCATATCCGAATTTTGGGTAGCCAAATTGACCGTCGCCGAATATACGTTGCCGAATCGCTTTCGCCGAACTGCGGTCGCCGAAACGACGTGTACCGTGAATTTCATTGAGAACAAATATTTGATCTAGTACTGACCTGTCTTTTCTGAAACCAATCTTGTACTCCCCAAATATCTTTTCTTCAGTATTTTTTGTTTAGTTTGTCTTTTATGCACATGGCGAGTATTTTATAACTTACATTTAATAAAGCTATACCTCCTATAATAGTTTTAACAATTTTCTTTGTTATCCTTGTTGTACAACGGACATATTATTGCTTTCCTCATATTACTGCTTATCATTTCGTCTCCGCCATATTCGATCATCTCGGCTTAGATTTCATCTTCGCCAGTACTTCGGTTGTTTTTCAAGCTCTTGCTTATTTTTTCAATATCTTATAATGTAGGTGTTGGTACATCTTGTGCCCCTTCCTTTATTACATCAATCGTTGGTACTTCTTCTACTATTTGATTTGTGTTTTTGTTGAGTAGTTCCTCAAAATAATCAGCCCATCTCTCCAACACTTCTTCTTGATCTCCAATCAAATTTCCATCTTTATCTTTAAACATTATTGATTTTACCTGGTATCCCTCTTTACTCTCTTGTAGAAATTTTTCATTTCTTTACTTCTGTATTTTTTTTCGATTTCTTCAAACAAAAATTATTGTACAATCGAATAAAAATAGGTTTGCATTAATAAGCCCAAAAAAAGGGAGAGTAATGACAATAAAATGTTGTATTACTGATATGTATATCCAAAATAAGCAAATTACAAAACATTACATTCAGAACAAAATTGTAGAGCTGAAAATTCTATAAAATAAATGCCGAAACTATGTTTGTCCCATTACACTGGTTCTCGAGTGAAATGCCAAGTATAACCATTGTATAACGTGTAAAAAGATTTAATGAAAGAACTTAGGCGGACAAAATATGGTGGAATTTTTTAAGATTTTTTGTATTGCTACTATAAATAAAAATTCATTGCAAAGGGAAGAATTTCGGCTTTCAAATACATATATTTTGGATTAATTTTGGGTAGGTGGAACTAAAAAGGTTATACCGCATTTAGTCTGTCTAGTAGCTTTATTTTATCATTGCCCACCTTTGGCGCTATTCCATAAATTTTGCAACGAACCGTCTACGTATTGCGTTTCACTCGAAAGCCTGTATCATACGAAAAAATTTGTATTAAACTTTTTTTTATAGAACATTCCATTGAATAGTTTTATTTTCTGAGCAATTTTTTGTATTTTGATTATTTACGGATATATTAGTTTTTTATTTGATTACACAATTATTTTCCCATTTAAATCCAAAAATCCACCCGATTTGCAATTATTGCGGGCTACATATAGACTGGGCTATTAAGCTTGTACTCGATTATTATTTTATTGCTTTTTTGACATTGATTTTTGTTTTGTTTTTGTACAATTCAAATTTTGTTACAAATTTACAAATTTTGATAATCCAAGTTTTTAATGATATACAGAAATCTGTGTGACAAGTTGGTACCAGATCTACAAAACTACACAAGGTGTTTCAAAGAAATTAAAAAACTTAATTTTTGGCGATGTATAAAAATGTTTCAATACAAATTTGTATATTACTTGCTTCATTACAAGAAAAAATGAAATATTCATTCTTCCCAAAATGTGTTGAACATTTTTTGTGCAATAACAATCTACATCCTTCCGGCCTCCCAGTTGCAGAGATTAAAAATTAGTTTTATGTTGTATTCCAAAAATTTTTTTTTGTTTTAGTTTTAATTTTATTATTCATCCCCTAAAAATGATTTCATTTAGTTGTTATTATTGTTAGAGGTATTCCATAATTCTTAGAGGGTACTGAATTGGCAATAATAATAATTGTATATATTTAAATTTGAATAATGCTTTAATAAATATTTTGTTTGGAAAATAGTTTTGTTATTTTGGTTTTCTTTAAATGTGAAATTTGTTTTGTTTGATAAAATGATTTGTAAATATTTAAGAACTTTGTGTTTTGTTGTCATGCCCTTAATTTGTTAGTT
Source organism: Cantharis rufa (assembly GCA_947369205.1). NCBI lineage: Eukaryota > Metazoa > Arthropoda > Insecta > Coleoptera > Cantharidae > Cantharis > Cantharis rufa. The sequence continues at coordinate 11,762,605 of OX376309.1, read as the reverse complement.
AGCCAAAATTACATTTATTAAGGATTTCCTATGATGTGATTCTTTCAGATATACTTAATACTTTTAGGCTTCTATACAACGTATAGGAAGAAGCCTTATGATCTAGCTCCGTGTCCGTCTGTCCGTCTGTCCGTCTGTCCGTCTGTCCGTCTGTCCGTCTGTCCGTCTGTCCGCATAATTCAAAACCAATCAGAACGCACGTTCTTAAAACAATTTTACTTCATATAGAATATTTTTAGATTGGTATTAATTATTCAGATTATTTACATATATATTTTTTAATCCGATATTCTTATTTTGTATTTTTAGAGTAGGTATTTTACGTGTTTCTAATACGGTATTCGGTACGTGTTTCGGGTATTTTAATATTTCATTATGAATTGTGTTTTATTTGTGGTTTGTAAATTGCAAATATTTACCTATAAAGGTCGAAATAAAAAAAAAATATTAAAATGTTAGCGTTTTCCTTATATAGTAAAAAAATCTACCTAATTAAAAGATTAAGGCATTAAAAATTGGAATAAAATAAAGCCCAAATAATTTAACCTACCGAAAAAGTAGATGTATAGAAGCCTAAGAACTGTCGCAAAAGCGAGTTCCACCTTGTTAAAGTGGACTTGTACATTAATAATAATTATTAAAATAAACTAAAATTATCGTATGAAAACTTGCGGCATTATTTTTGACATGTGGTATCAGTGGAAAATTGGATATTTTAACAAAAGAAGAATTGAAACAAAATACAAGGTGAAATGACAAATTTTATGTAGTATACGTGAGTAATTTTTCTTATCAAAATAATTAATTTGAAAATTTTTATCACAATAATTACACAAAAATTAACTTTTGCAATGCATGGTTGATTAAAAATAAAAATTTTAAATTTAATAGATAAAATATGCATTCCAATTTTATTTGGATAAAGTAAAATAAAGTTTGCACTAAATTAAATATTTTTATTTTAAAAGCTAAAAATGAGTGACTCCACAACAAGGGGGTAGATCATTACAGTATGGTTGAAACCAATGCAATTGTTTGATTGCCCTTTGTATTTCTATATTTGATCCAGGTGAAAGATCTTGGAAGAAAATCAATCAATTGTTAACGGTAAATTAAGAAGAAAAACTAGGTTATCCATATTTTTCTTAAAATAATTTTTTATTGCAAATTTGAAAACTTGTAAGCCACTTTTATAATAAAAACTCAGTCGCTCATTCAAGTTCAACTAATCTAATTGATAATAGTATATTAAGAACTAGTTTTGTAAGTGGCGTTTTTAACGCACGCAATCCGTTTAGAAAAGGGTCAAGACAGTTGGTAACAAAAAATACCAAATTGACTTTAAGGAAAATTTGCATGAATTTTTGATGAGGATTGAACCATCCACTGTGAAAGAATTTATATTGTGGAAAGAAGAGTAACCTTTTTTTTAATTGTGGTTAAACTATGACGTTGTTTCAATCAATTATATACATAGTCTTTGATTCTGTATCCCAGTTTCTTGGAACAAATTAAATTATTATTATTATTAAACAACAGAATTAAGAACATAACAAAAGCTAAAGGAATGAGTTTCTTGATCCACATCTTCTTAAAAATATCCCTGTGTGACGCCGGCGCTTGAAAATTACAGATCAAGAAACACAAACATTGTTTGAACCTGAATTCAAAAAAATTCTACGAAGCTAGAAAGTACTCAATTTGGAAAAACATTCCCCCCAAAATCGAAAATCACGGGTTTAGAGTAACTGAAATCCGTTTTCACTTCAATATTGGGTTATAAGCAAGCAGACAAACAATACGACTTTGCTACCCCTAACTTACTTAAATTTGAGCATAGAACTAACGTTCCACTCCACGGGTTCATTTCACCATCTATGTATATAGATTTTTCAGAGGTTTTCGACCGAGTCGAGCATAACATATTGCTGACAAAATTGTCGAGAATTGGATACTTCGGGACTTTGTAGTTTGGATTCAATCATACCCAAAGAGCGTATTCGGTTATAACTAACGCAATCCTATTTTAAATAGATTTATAATATGATGTTAACAGTTACACAACTAGATGACAACTTCGATTGGTTTTACCCATGAAAAAACTTTACGTCAGGTACACCTACCGTCAACAAAATGGTGTTTTTTTATAACAACTGGGTGTTCCTTACGTGCAAAATCGAAACTTTTTGCCCAAATTGATGAAAAAATGTTTGTTTGTTCTTAATTTAATCTCTTCATTGTAATGTCATCCATCAAATTATACAGTAGTACATTTTTAGTAGATTAAAATGAAATTTATTAACGCACTCAAACATAATATTTAATAAACTACGAGCACAAAAATTAATCCTTATGATCTAAAATGTGTACGTATCGTTCTGTTTGAAAGCAAAGAGAAATCATAAATAGCGTATTTTCTGAATAACAAATAATATTACGAAGAAGAGGGCATGTAGTCAAATGTAATTCTATATTATAATAAATGTTGCGTACGCAGAGTCGAAAATAGAGGTAGGTTTATAATTCTGCATGAGTATCACGACTAAAACTAACCCTTCAGCTAACTACTTGTTATGCATTACGTTACATTCATTTTGTTTTCGCAAGTAAAAGCGGCTGAATTTTTCATTTCAAGTAGGCTGATGTGAGCAACTTATTTTACATACCCAAAATAAACATTTATGCATAATCAAAAAATTAATTTATAGTTGGGATATTTAATTAAGTACTAATTTTCAGCTCTGTGGATTTTTAAACTAATTTTCTAAAAACGTGCTAAAAATTTGTACCTACTAGGCACTGCAAAATTTTATTTATCACCGCGTTTACTTTGCGTAGGTATCAGATATTTTACATAATTTATACAAATTAAACATTGCATCTATTCGCAATAGAACCATAATAATAACTTAATAAACACCTAAAACTATATTCTAATTTTGACTAGACGCATAAATAGAAATTTCCATATGAATTCCGTAATAGGTCAAAATTGTTAGCTCTATTCAGCTCATTAACAAACCAAATCACTCCTGGAAGTAAACTGTGCTCTAATGTAAGATGTTCAGAATAGATTATTATATTTTGACTACTAACAAAATTTAGAATTTTTAATTCTAAAACCTATTGAAACTGTTATTGTGATTCTCTTTGCTTTGGTTGGATGGAAAAACATTTTTGGTATTTAATAATATTCACATCTTAACACAGATTTATCAAAAACATAAATTTTTTATTTCTAAGCAGAAAGGCTTCATTCGGCAAGTCAAATGGTAACTCAGACTACCTTTGAAATATTAAACATAACCTAACCAATTTGTTGTGTAAATAATATGTAATAATTAACGGTACAAATTGGACTGTGGTGGTTTGCTTTATGACAAACCACACCGCCCAATCTTTGGCCTCGTATATATTATGAAGAATCTGATTGAAATAACTAAATAATTTAATTTATTAAATTTTATTCGCCACTACAATATTAAGTAAACAATAAAATAATTCAAAATGGCGATTTTCGTTACAGAGTAATTTTACATAATATATAGCTAGCAATACTCTTAATTTAATTAATCTAAATAAAACAAATAATAGGTAGATGAAATGCGATAGGAATTTTAATAATTGTAACAACAACTTGAATATTGCCGCAGACTAGCAAGTGCATGTCAATTAAGCACGCGAACAGACAACTGGACAACATTCCTTGGGTTAAATCATCCAAATGCCTCTAACATTCCACTAGCAAATATATTTTCGTGATGTATTTATTACTTAGCTATGTTATTAATTTGCACTATGTCATATTATAGTTAGGCAAAAATTGAGGAATAAATAGTTGATTAAACGCAGTTGCCTAAACGAAATATGTAAATGTTCCAGTAATTGATTTGTTCCTTCGTCCTTCTTTCTCAAAAACTCAGTATTAAGACGTTCTATAATATAAAGACGTAGTATGGTCCAATCGTATAGAACTTGATTTGTTTTCTGTGTTCTGATAATGCATTATCAGTCACCATATAGCTATGACATTTACAAATTTATGATAGTTCAGTTATGTTGAAATTAGTTTTAGGATTTAATATTTTCGTCATATTTCTGATATTAATAGTTAATATTGATTAAAATTAATAACAGAAATTGCAAAACTTTAATTTGCAAACATGGATAATAAAATACTTAGAAAAATATGGTAGATCTTTTATGCAATTTTTAAATGTATGGTAGTTGTGGTAGTCATGGTAGTTCAAAATTATTTGTAATTAAAGCGAATATATAATGTTCATTTTAGCAAATTAACAGCTTAATATATATATTGTTCTTATAAGGATCATAAAGAAAATTAACGCTCTGTGCTGTTTCTAAAGCTATTTTAAATTAATAAAGAGGAAAAATAGCTCTATACGCTGACGACACCTCAATTTACGCACACTCGTTCTGCGCACTGCGCATTTTCATTTTGCAGTGCTCTTTGGAACTGACCAATATGTCAGAACTGATCACTGAACTGAAATATCAAATATAAGCTAAGCTTGAAAGCTTGAACTAATACTGTGTTTTAATTGTTACCTTAGCGTATCTTTAATTTTAATTTAATAACTTTAATTTTAAAAAAATTGTAAATACCCATTTGCAAAATATATGTATATATCCATAAACATAAATGAAAACATGAATTTTTGTAGCTAAGCAGTTGCATTATGTTGTAAAAAGTATAGCATCACTGTACTACTCGTACATATTGCTGTCAGATATCAACTGGCATCTGTCAGTTTTTAGTGATTGAAAATAATATGTGCTGTTGATAGTTTTGAGTAGGGTCGGATACATTTTATTAAACCGTTTTAAATATGGTTTTTTATCGTTAAACCGTTAAAATTAATCGACGATTTCTATTGGCTTGTTAGTACAGTCCGATATTTTTTATTGGTTAGTTAAATTTAACAGTTTGTTAAATGTTTTATTAAAATAGCATTAAAAATTTAAAAATTTGTGTTATAATTTAAAAGGTAGTCGCTAGAAAGTTCTTTAAGCTAAAAAAATTAAAAACTTTTCTTAAATTTTATACTTTTTTTTTGCTAATATTTTTTTACGATTAACGCCTACTAAATGTTAAAACATTTTGGAAGTTTAAAATAAACAGTTTCTGAAGATTTAAAGGGTAAAATAATAAAATATAAATCTGTAATGCGAAAAAATGCTAGCTTGCGAATTACAAAATCGTACCACGGCGAATTGTACCGCTACCTTTTGAGTATTTTTATTATTATTTTATTATTTAAAGGTTTTATTTAATCTTTTTTGTTTGCTTTTATTGTAATTAATTTACTTGATTTAAAAAAAAATATTTCCCTAATCTTATTTTATTTGATCGCAAAAATTCATTTTGTGCAGTTAGTACTTGATGAGCCTTGTCGTGCATAAGCTTCCCCCCTCATCTTTTTCCCGCCATACAACAACCCAACTACCTTAAATATTAAAACACAGAAAGAGAAAGGAGACATTAGTGCAAACAAAAAGGCGAAACTTTTCTCTTAAAATTCAACATTATTTCAAGTTATTATTATAATCATTGTTATACATTGCAAGTAAAAATACCTCTGTTCAAATTTTCCATTTGAATATTATTTATTAATTATTTTAGCTTATGTACTAACTTTTGCTAAATTGTGTATGATGTTATTATTTTCTCGATGTAATGTAATTAGGTAACAATTTCGTGTACAAATACTCAATTTAAAGAATCAGGATCTACATAAAGTCAATTGAATGTCCATTCTATTAATTTGATTTCTGATTTGACTTGTGTAGTTTAGCATCTAACTAAAGTTATTAAAAATGATTAAGAAAGCAAATAAATCATTTTATATTGTAAAATTACAACTTCGGATTGTTTTGAGATTTGACACAATGCCAATCCTTTTCATCTGATAGTTATTGAATAGCAGCAATTTGATTTGCTTCAAGTATCTTATATTGAATTGGTGCTGCATTAATCCAATTGAACCCTAGTTGAACTTTTATTGGTAAATACCTGTTATTTACTATCACAATCTTGACACAATGCAATGTTTACGTTTTTGTAAGTCATAAAATAGTTACAAAAATTGAAAATACAAAATATTTAATATAAACAATAACCATAATAAAATAAACTAATTAAATAATAATAAAAGACCTAAACAAATAAATTTCAAAATTTATTAAAATAATAATAAAATTATAAATTTTTTAATTTATTTATTTAACCCCCCCCCCACCATCAAAATTAAAGCCTACGTTATCATAGTTTACATTTCTTGTTTTTATTTTATTTTTATTTAATTTATTTTATTTAATAATTTTTTTCGTTAATCCTTTCGAGTACGGTCCACTACTTTCAAGTAGAGTCTTTCCATAAGCACACTATTTAACTATGATCATACAAATGGTGAAATATCATTTAAAATAATAATAAATTTAACATCTGTTTGTGTGATTGGTGAAGGTCTTATTTTTCACCTAGAATTTTATACATTTGACTCAACTTACTACTGAAGAATAGTACATTTTTGTCAAGATGCATTTAAAACGACTATTTAGTATCCGATGCTTTTGATAATACAAAGTCATTTACTTTCAAATTATTCTGTCTGCAGATTATTGGAATTTTTCTAAAGATTGTTTGGAATTCATTACAACTCATTTGATTTTACTTGGTTTTACTGCTTCATCCAGATCAATTCCAGTTTTTAATGAGATATTTTGTAAGATTAATTCGTTGAGTTCTTCTCTAAACTTACAGTTAGACGTCTAGATGTCTAGATTTTAGGGTGGATCGGAGATTTTCCGTGGTTGCATTTGATAAAACCCTCCAGAACACAGGATGCTCCGGGTCGTTTTGACAAACGCAATACTCGCCAAAAGTATCTCTCTAGACCGTTCCTACTCGGCAAAGTGTGCTACCAGGAAGAGCGTAAATCTCCGTCGATGTGGGCTCAACGCTGTGATTTTTTTCTGTTGAACTTTTTCAGTCCAACAACTGTCCAACAATGGCTTTTGTAATGTTAAGTTTGTAATTTCACGTCAGCTAAAAGTAAATTATTTGATTTCATAGCTGCTGAAGATATTACAAAGTTTTCATTGTTTTAGCAGTTTTTGTATGATGTTTTTGCGTTTTTGTGCAAAATTATGTCCGGACCTTGGTTGACGTCTATTTTAGTCCTAGGTGTGGTTTTTGGTAAGCACTTCTTCAGGCAACTAGAGGTGGTTGTTATGTCGCATTTGTGTGGTTTTTGTAGTGCACTTCAAAATTGATATCGTGCTGGATAATTATGGATACCGTACACTGCCCCACTTAAAAAAATGCTGTTTGTGCAAAATAAAGATTCCCAGATACTTATTTTAATAAAAAGATATTTTTCTTACACATTCGTCTAACTTATTCCTGTCAGTTGACCAGCATATTGGTTCCAGGGTTGGTTTTCGGGTAGAAACGCACTCATATTTCTCTACATGGTTTTAATCAATTTTGTTCTCTTGCATGTTATTATCACAACCAGCTACGAATGTGTGAGTTGTAAGTGTGAATTTCCTACTTTTAGTCTTCGTCGAAATCTTTTGTATATAAGTTTGTGACTTGTGTATTTATTCATCCATTCATCTTTGTTTTAAGTTGTTGCTTGTTAACATTGTGTAATGTCATACGTACCAGCTTAAGATAATAACACCGGGAAATCTTCCTTTCAATATATTTATGTTTTGCTTGAGAAGTAGAAGTTATTGCTTGCGTATAAGAATTTGCTGATTAAATTTAAATGTTCAACAGAACAACAAAATTATTTATTGTCCTATGAAATGCCATTTGTTGTGGTTGCTAGTTTTAAATTTTTGTATGATTTTGAACTATACAGCGCCAGCGTCACTAATTAGTGAGATTATTTTTGTCACTTCTTTTGTTTGCTAATTTCTACACATTTAACGAAACGAGAGGATTTTTTATGCAAAACTTCTTAATAAGACCGAAATCTGAATAATAATAATAATCAATAAAAATCACAATAATCCTTTTAACTTATAAATGTTTCAATTTTACTATGAAGTTTTCCAGGAAGTTGTTGTTTTTTGATTTTAGATCATCAAAAACTAAATAATAGATGTAACGATGTATTTTATCATTAAGGGGTTATATGGGTTTACTCGATGAAAAACGCCGCCTATTGTCAACAATGTTTTTTCCATATAGAAATTAAAATATTTTAGTCAAACTTTTTATTGCTTTAAACATACACATTTGACAAAGAATTTCTGAAATTTTCGTAGAAAAATATTGAAAACTAAACCATTGCGACGTCATTTCCGGTGACCCTTCGGAAAAATGGTGCGTCCGCGTTGACAGCAGAACTCATGATAGGAGTTCTAGGATAATATGATATGATAAAGTGAAAATCAAATAGATATAGTGTTTTAAGCCCGCCTCAGACGATGCTTGTTTTACTGATGGATTGCTTGCTGGTTTCTCTGCTGGTTTTCTACCTGCTTGGTTAGGTGATGGTTTCTGTGCTTGGTTGGCTTCACACGTGTTTTATGGTTTCAATCAGTTTCAATGTGCACGCAGGCAGTTGTATAAAAATAAAACGTTCAACAAAGAAAATTGGACATTTCTCGGTTGCATTCGTGTTTAAGAACACGACGCGACATTATCATTGGTTAGCGCTGAAACCCATCGCGTAAACCAGCAGCAAAAATAGCACCGGTTCTATCACAAAAATCCATCACGGGAACCAGCAAGCAAGCCAGCAAGGCTCCCATCAGGCAATCCAGCAGCAAAACAAGCATCGTCTGAGGCGGGCTTTAGTTAAGACCATAAACTAAAACTTGGACGAAGGAAAAAAAAGTGAAAATTGGATTTTTGGTGAACCTTTTTACAAAAAAATGAACCGAAATTTGCTCTACCTTTTTTTTTAAATAATTGTAATTGAAAAAAACAAAAATCCTTCGTTCAAGTCCATGTGAATTGTGCCTCAAAGCCCTGTTCAAAATTTCATCAAAACCAGTTGAATAGTTCACGAGAAATCTTGACAACCGACTTTGAAAACATCGAGTTTCCAAAAAACTACATTTAAAGTTTTGAGTGACAATAAAACTGAAAAATAAAATTTGTTTTTAACTTACATTGAATCGTCGATTCCAGGGCCATAAAGTAAAGAACCTACTGCAGCTGCAATGCCAATTAATAAAACAATAAAGAAAATTCGATTTTTTGAAGCCATGAAACCCATATAACCCCTTAACCGAGTAACTGGCCAGTTTAACAGAGACACGGGGTTTGCCGACATTAACTACTGACTTTGCAAAAACGCCAACAGTGCAAGTTTACGTTCACGGGAGGTTGCGAAGATTCAATAAGTAAGTGCCAAACGTTAGCTGGCATCAAATTATACAAAATTACCTACTAACAAAATGAAAAAATTAAAATAAATTTTTAATACTTTTATTTATTATTATTAAGAAATTTCGTGTAGTCCATGTATAGATTAAACAGCGACCACATCAAGCCACTGTTGAGCTTAAAAGTAGAAACTAAGAGAAAATTATTGTAGTAATATCAGTAACCTATCCTTTTATATAGTATTGATATTTTTTTTAATTAATAGATATTGATAATGGAAGATAATTAATTTTTAGCTAGTAATACGAATATGAAATACCTATTTGTTCATTTATATATTATGCATTTTGAAATAAAAGCATGTATATGTGGTATGTATTTAGAACAACCTTTAAATTTCACATTTGACGTAATTATCCGATATTATTTAGTAAATATTAATTACTGTGAAGTTGCAATCAGCAGTAGTATATTATATATATAACATTAATCAGGTAACGCGTGGGTAACGCTATTAATGTAATATTGAAGTAACTTTTAATTTGGATGAAAATAAAAAATATTTCATATATCAGTGATTTTAGTGCTTATTGTATCATTGTAGCATAAATCTCTTTAAACTCATTGTTTACTAATTAGAAAATGCATCAAGCTGATTCACAGATAATAGTCGTAATCCCAGGAGTGTAGGGCGTGGATTACCCATATACATACATACGTATTCAACTATAATTTATTCCACATTGTAGCTATATGTTGACGAACATAAGCATATTACGAATATCTGATAGAGAAAATTTTATTTGAAAATTTACAGAACAATAATCCAAATTTAAATTTATTAAAATCAAATGGCACATATAAAACAATAATAAGTAAGTTGGGACAATCTCGCTGGACTACTAAGATTGAATTCATCCCTTGCGGAAAGCACAATGTGCGTGATACCACGGACTAGAGATTTGACAACTTGACGTCCCATTGAAATACACAAAAAGGAAACGTTTTCTTCAGAGTCGTGGTGTTGGCAGCCAACACAAACGTTCTGTCACCCTACGGAAAGTAAAGTCTACTACCTTCCTAAAGGAAGTATTATATTTCTTTTACGCCCCAAGTGTTATGTCATCACATTGTTATCATTCATTTTTCCATTGAAAATTTTATGAAATGTTTACTTATTACACAAAGTATTTAAAAATTTAAATTATATTCCCAGTATCGAAAATATATACCTGAAACGTACATCAGAACCATACAAAAATCGAAATTTTTAAAATTATATTTCGAATGATTTTCGTGATCAAATTATAAAAGAAACTAATAACAGGTAAAAATTTATAGTTATTGTTTCTAATTTGTAAAACAAAAGGGATTAAATGGGAAAAATAAAATTTGGCATCAAAATATGTAAACATTTTTAATAGCGACAAATTGTAATTTTACAATTTATGCTTTTCTAGTAAACTTTTGGCATCATTCTACGCGTATTGTTTTGATGATGTTAAATTCTTGACCGAAAACGTGTAGATAGTAATCTATGCTAGAAGTGAAAAGCTGCTAATTTGTGTTAAATGGGGTGACTAGAACGAAAAGGATTATATAGTTAGTGGTACTGGGTTTCATATAAATGAGAAAAGATAAGAAATTGTGTTCGAGAGAAAGCAAAGGGAATTATTTTATTCTGCTTCATAATGTGTGAAAATGAGTAAAAGAATGGTTTAATGAATAATGAATAAGTAAATCATGAAATTAAAAAGCCGTAATAATTTTCTGGTCGAATGGACAACTGCGAGTATCATTTCAACGGATAAATAACACAAGGATATTTAAATACAGTGATAACGTAAATAACATCCAAAAGAGCAAAACTTCACAAAATTATTTATCATATTGAACAAATTTTATTCTTTGACACTATACAAATACCATTCTACAGGGTGTCCCCGGGATCGTGGAGAACCTATGAGGTGGTAAACTCCTCCTAAAAAAAAATTTCTAAAAGAAATTTTCCAAAGTCTAAACCAACCTCGAGGGTAGTACCGAATCTATTGATATTTTAGTGTTAAACCCTAAAAAATTATTATATCTAGAGTTATAGAGTCATACAGTCTAGAACCAAGGAATTCTGAATAATGAATTAAATTTTAAAACATGATAAAAATTCAAAATTTTAATTTTTTTTTTTGAACGAAACGTCTTAAAGTAAAATTAACTGCATAACTTGGATAGTAAATTTAACAGACTACAGCTTTGATCTAGTAAACTTTTTTGAAAGCCAACCGATTTCACAGGAAACCTAAAAACAAGTAATGAAAAATGAAAAAAACAATAATGAATAATGGTAATAAAAAAAACGAAAAAATGTAAATTTTTTTTGTTTCTGTTGAATATTTGAAAAGACTACAAATATAAGCACACAAAAAATTTTGATAATATTTGTTAATCAATCCTTGTATTATATTGTAATAATAATTAGATTAACGTTCAAAAAATTATTCATATTAAAATTTGCTTAGAATATTCAAGTAAATAAGTAAGTTGACGCATTTATTGTAATGCAAATGTAGGTAAATTCGAAAATTTTGCAGAATTAAGGATGACTTATTAGTCTTCATCAGTACCGTATACATGGTACTTAAATGAATTAAGTTTTGCTCTGGTATGTGGTTAGTTACATTTCATTATCAGAACATTTAGGAATATTTTGATTATATGAAAAATGAATTATATAAATTGAAATACAACGTTTATAGATGATGTTCTCACTTTTAGCATAAATTGCCTTTAGGAAAACTCGATTTTCGAGCTTGCACGACGTGTTTCGTACAAATTATCCGTTTCTATATTAAACGACAGCATTTTTGAATTTTGTAAAATGCTATTTGAAACTCCTGGAAGAAATGCTCGGTATTCAAGTTTTTTTTGGAAATGGCAAGCAGTTCTTTTCACTTATAACAAAATATTGCTTTGATGAATCAAGCTGGAATGTGAGGTAATTTTGTTTCATATCTTTTCAAAACTCCTGCAGCAAAATGATTTTTAAATTTGAATCTCCGTTTGGTAACCGTTAAACAATAGTTAGATTCCCTCCCATGCTATATTTTCTTTTTCACAAGAAAAATCACCGTTGGCTTAAATAGTATATTTTACTTGGGTGAAAAACCATTCTAAATTCATGCCCAATAAATTTTTAATCGGCAATCAAAGATAAACTTGCCGATACCACTTCGAGTTCCCGTTAATAACAAATAGATCAAGGTTTTTATGGAAAGAACCTTATTGCACTTTCTAGTAAGAAACCAGAAGTCCATTTTCTATGTCTTAGCTATATTAGCTATGTAACTACGTCACGCGGTGGCACACAGCATGATCGAGCAGAATTGACCGATAGATCAAATTTTTAGAAATAATTCGAATTTTTCTAATTGACTGACTTATTTGGCATATGCTACCAAGTAGGTTTTTCTTACTCTCTTTAATTCAAACTCTCTATAATTCAAACAAATTTTAATTCATTCTTTGACAATTCAAGTTGATTGGTACAGAATATTCTTATATATATATATATGTATATTATAAATTCTTATTATATGGGATATGAAAAAATAATTTTGTTATGGTCATTCCGCTCACCTAATGACCTTATGGTTGGTGCGGAATTCGAACCCACGACTACATAGTCGTGGTCGCTTACATTCTCTATACAGTCCCACTCTGTTTAATTAACACACAGTATAGGAAATTATTAGTAGGTGATATAATAATAGTGTTATATGAGAAAAGGAGTCATGTTATTATAATAATAATAATAATAATATAATTATAATATTATATTGTTAAATTTTATGCAGAGAAATGTTAATGTTATTGTTATCATTATAATAGAAATAATGAATATTTAAAAATATATATTTATAAACGTAAAATTAAATACGAATATCCATTAAATAATGACGTCGCAATTAATGAATTCATTATCGACAATATTATTCAGTTGTCCTATTATGATATTTGATTATCATCAATACTATATATATAAAATCAATAACAAATCATAAAGACAATTTGATAGGTATTATTTATACTACATAATATGTAATACTCGTAGTATATGTTATATGCCCTGGTTGCATTTTGGCAAACGGTATGTTTTTCTTATTTTTTACCATGCAATTAAAATAATATTAAAAAACTTAAAAAATATTAGCATTTAACATTAATAAATAATATTTCTATAAAAAAATTATATTGCTATAACACGCGGGATAATATACATATACATGTATATACGGAGATGTATTTTTCTCGTTTCAATAAATTATTTCACAAATTTTCCAAAAATTCCGCCAGGTTAATTTTAAAAGTTCAAATTCTAAAATAATTCTCAATGTAAATGGTAATTAATAATGCCAAAATTCAAAATTATCATGTCCATTCACTTTCTTAATGTAAAAATCTAAATTTAATTTTGTTCTAAATTTTCTTCTTTTTCTTCTTCTTCTTCTACTTTTAGGCTAGGATTGCTTCTGTTTGCCTTGGCATTGGGGTTCTGTCTTTTATCGAAGAGGGCCGAAGTCACCATTAGTCTGTGAGCATATTAATTGTTTTACATTTTAGGTATAGCTTGCTGGACTCGTCTCAGATGTGCCCGTAACCCTGGATTTTCCATCAATCCAGGGGGACCGCCGGCTTTACGTGCCTTCCTAAGCACAGAGACGATCATATGAAATTTTAGACTCTTTCCGGATTTGAACCGGGTTATTCAGCTTACATACTAGGCTAATGACCGTCTCTTTGTTTTAAATAAATTTTAAATATAAAATTTGAAAGCTAAATCGAAAGATAACTTCAACCATACAATATTTAAAAATTTTATATAAAAAAATCTCTCCAAAAATTAATTCTCCAAACAAAAATATTGGACAATTTCAAATTCAGACTAAGTCAAACCAAGATTATTAATTTTTTCTTAAAATATCCAACTCAAGATGAAAATCGCAATTAAAATTCCAGAAAAATTTCATCTCGACCGCCTCACAGTGGTCCCGATTGTCATTTTTGGGACATGGGATCAAATTTAATATTTTGAGTTGAAATATTTTTTTTATGATAGAGAATCATATTATACTGAACAACATTTCCAAATAACTTTTTGCTTGAATTTATCATTAAGATTGTCAAAAAAATTATTTAAGCTAAAAATCGATAAAAAAACACATTTTCAAACTTTTTTTCTATAAAATCAAAAATGTAAGCGCTGAAAATGCATAGTATGTTAGAAGACGTTATACTTCATCCCAGAGAACAAACACCAAAGGAAACGCTTTGCGGTTTTGGTGTTTACAGACGTTCAAGGTTTTCTCAAGAATATCCCACTACTGATCTGCATCTGCACCAGATTATCCAATGTCACATTATAACATAATCACCACAATAATTAACTAATTAACGTCTTCCAGACGCTAACTAATTTGTTGGTTTTATGTCGGTACTTTTGGTACTAACTTATTAACGTTACCCGCATCAGTTAGTGGGATATTCTTGAGAAAACCTTGAACGTCTGTAAACACCAAAACCGCAAAGCGTTTCCTTTGGTGTTTGTTCTCTGGGATGAAGAATAACGTCTTCTAACATACTATGCATTTTCAGCGCTTACATTTTTGATTTTATAGAGAAAAAGTTTGAAAATGTGTTTTTTTTTAATCAATTTTTAGCTTAAATAATTTTTTTGACAATCTTAATGATAAATTCAAGCAAAAAGTTATTTGGAAATGTTGTTCAGTATATGATTCTCTATCATAAAAAAAATATTGCAACTCAAAATATAAAATTTGATCCCATGTCCCAAAAAATGACAATCGGGACCACTGTGCGCCTATGCGACTATCATTACAGCAAAAGCCACGTTTCTCCACCTAGCTGTCGCAACGTTTACCAGTTAGCAGAAAACAAAAAAAAATAAATATTTACAAATTTTACAATAAATAAAACTTTCACATAGTATATAACATAAAATTTACAAAGTCAAATTCAAAATTAATATCCAAAATCGATGAAAGATTTTTGAATACATTAATATATAATACGTTATGTTCAATGAACTGTTTTTCTTTGGTTGCCAATAGATTTCAAGAACCTATTGCATTTTAGTTGAATTTGTCTGATGCACATTAATATGGTAGATTGAATTAAAGTAAAAGCAGAGAGATAATGCAAATGTTAGTAGTTAGATTTTGAACTGGTTACGGCTAAGGCAACAATGACTTATCTTATTTACAAGTTTGTATTTTTTTATCGCTCTAGAAAGGTGAAATTAATATTTGCTATATAGAAATAATATTTGTTATATACCATCATTACAGCGTCTAAAGTGATAAAAACTACAAACTTATAAACAAATGAACACACACTGCTATATTTTTAATTAATTTGAACTATTTACTTACTTGCATAACGTTCGATAAAGAAAGTCAAATTATAATGCTGCCTAAGAATTAGACCTGGAGTATCTTAATTGTTTGCACTCTGACTTACTTTCATTTATATAATTTTTTTACTTTCGCGTTATTTCATTTTATCATATTAATGTACATCAGTCGAAATTCAACTAAAAGCAACAGGTTTTTTAAATCTATCGGCAACTAATTAATAACATAATCCATTTCAATTTTGTTAGTACTCTACATTTCATATACAATAAAATATAGCTTTAATGTTTGTTTATATTACATGCATCTTTTGTGGCCCAAATTATTTATACAAAATGTAAGCCGGCATTATTTAATAAAAAGAAGGTTTTGGTGTAAATATTATACAACTTTTATAATTTTAAAAACATCAGAACTAAGTTGAGATTTTTAATATATTGATTTTCAAAATTTGGGAAGGGGAATAAATTTGCTTTGCCTTATTAAAACTCAATAAATTTGGCTAAATCGAGACTTTTTGGTTGAGTTTTATTAACTTCTTTAACTTTTTTGAAAATTATTCTCTACTTTGTTCTGCACTAGTAATCTCAGTAGAGGTATTCTGACGTCACAACATTAATAGTTTTACAGTTATAGCTAGTACATATGTACTTTACAGTACCTTAGCGTTAGTATAGTTGATCGTGCTAACTACTTAACCAATACCGATACAATTGTAAAATATGCGATAATTTTAAAAATGTGTTTTTAATAAAAATGATAATACTAATTTAAATATAATTTTTTATATTTAAAATAATGTTCTTTGGATATAATGTAATACCATGTATGTTCTGATTCAACGGCAAGTAAATTTAAATATTAGTAATCTATTTCAAAAGTTATGACTATCATAATATATATTCTTGAAAAATGTCAATAAATAGAAAGAAAAGTAATCCTATTTGAAAACCTTAATCAGTATGTTAGCAAAATAAAACAAAACTACATGTAAATTTATTATAAAGTTACATGCAGTTATGTTCGAACACAATATTAACAAATTAAAATTACTTTTAAAAAAATCGTGTTTGTGTCGGTATGTACTACATATATAATAAGGTAGTATAATGTAGATATACTAAAACGCTTAATGAGATTATTTTGATGCTGTTATGAAATATCTAATAAGCTAATTGAAAGATCAACCAAATTTTAGTAAAAATTGTGTTGATTAAAAGAGTGTTTACCTAATTCACGATAATTCAAAATTCAAATGTTAGCTTAGTCATTATTTTAATTAAAAGTTTAGTTATTTTATTAAATTTTTTTTTTGAAAATGTAATATTAAGTTTTTAATAATTATTTTTAACATGGCTATATCACGAAATATGTATGCATATTAGAAAGTTATTGATTTCATGAAAATATTATATTTCAATAAACCCAATGCAAAAAATATTTATTTGACTCGTGCATATAACCGGTATCGCATGTGAAGTAGAAATGATGACTGTAACCAACAAAAATACCGAAAGATTGAGAGGAGTACAATGGGTGGCGAAATGATGCATGTTAAGAGGAACCGATAAGACGGGATTGTAAATAATAATATAGTCAAAAACAAAGTAATACCAACATTATGCACTGGATACATGTTTACGCTTAGTTGTGCTGTCTGCTGTACCAATAATTTACAATTACTGGACCACGGCCCAAATGATCGTTGATGTCAGGTGCGCATCGGCTAGTGAAATCAGTTAACTGAAGCGAGAGTAGCAGGGTAGTAGTAGGATGGTAATGGTAAAGAAAAACACAAACAAAAAGGGGTCTTTACTTGAAATTCCACAGATAAAGAAAAAGGTGATATTGAACAGAACCCCGTTACTACTCAATCGTAGCAAGAAACCGCCAAAGCAAACCCAGAAAATCGGAAGCAATTCGGACAAATTTATAATATATAGAATGATAAAACTCTTATCGATAATCACCTTCAACTTGCTAAGCACGGCTTTTGCACACAGCACAGGATTCCAAACTATACATCTTGCTGCTCTCTATAGATAGCACAGGTGGATTTAACCCTTCGTTACATGATGAAACGAATTTTGAAAAAAAATATTTTTTTGGTTACTTATTGTGCTGTAGTTAAAGGGAAAAATAATAAAAAAATTCCTATTTAACAATTCATTGTAATATTTAAAAAAAAAAAGTGGGAATGGCCCAATATGGCACACACCGTTTCTCTACGTTGTTTGGTCAACAATACTTAAAAAATTTAAACTATTGTGTTCAACTATGTTTTATTATTACTATTTTACTATTATACTACACAAATTTCATAATTTTCCTTCGAAAAATTTGAAATTTCAGTGACGTGAAAAATTCACGTTGCACTAAAAATTAACCAATTGTAAAAAATGCTAATTATTCTTATGTTTAATCAATACTGTTGTGCCCTAACAAAATTATTTTCACTTTTATCTATTCTTAGATACTCTACGAATAGGCTACAGTAGTTGAAATTGGGCATTAACTTCAATCGTAAGAAATATAATCAAATCTTCGGTATGTGCCAAATCTGGCACACCATGAAACGAAGGGTTAATTATTAACCAGAAATATTAATTTTTATTTTCCGAAATCTAAAATTGCGACCTCACACTTTCGATAGATTATTAAAAAGCCTTATCTTCTGCCAAGGTACCAACTCACTCTCTCTGAATTTCTATACCGAGTCCAACAAGTATTATTGAATCCACGATGGCGACGCAGTAATAATTTATGGATTGCTACACTGCTATGGAAATAGTGAAGTGAAGTGAAAAAGTTCAGATTGGTTTTTAATGAGATCCACCCGCTCGTTCACTCGACCCAAACTGCTGGTACATGCAAGTCACAACTTGCTGTTCTCGCAGAACACGGTACTCAAACATCATCAGATGCAGGAAATAAATGGTGAAGGTATGATATGGAAGAAATTGAGTGACGCCTCACGAAGAAGAAAGAGAAACATTTTAATGAGTAAAAAGTGAATTTCTTGATTGTCGGTGAATATATGGTGAAATTATACTTACAATGTATTTTATTTGTGCGTTGCGTTGGTTCTAAAATTATTTATTGCACTTTTGCTGATTATAAATTTACCGGTGTAATCATTTGTTTACCTTTATACGTGCAATTATCATTTTAATAGGAATTAATTTATTCCAGGTTAATTCAAATCTTGTCACGTAATTACTCATTTTAAGTAAGTAAGTAGCTTGAAACGGTGCACTTTATTCGTCGTTGATAAACCTATAAATCCGCAGGTTTTAAAACTGGCTTTACATGTAAGTACGTTTTACTAAGCATAAAAGAAAAACGTAAGAAATCTTACAAATTAGAAAGCATATAAGAAGCATTTTCTTTGTTTATTTTGAAGCTTTGTACCAACGAGCGTTGTTTTACTTACTGTAAATGTGGGATTTGAATTGGTTACCTTATGTAAAACTAACATAAATATTAAAATAATGCATATTTATAAGGTTTTTAAAAGCATATTGTGAGCACATAACTTTTTACACGTTTTTAGCGTAAATTTATGTGGTCAATTAATGTCATTGTAATTTAAAAAAATCTTTTGTAATATTTTCAAAGTTCATTACTATCTCTATAATATCGAAAGTTAAAAGCATCAATTTAATAATATTAAAAGTACTTAATTCTATTTTTAGAACAAAAATTAAAACTTTATTGATTTAAAGAATAATCTGCAAAGTGATGTTTAGAGAATTTCTTGGTTTTTATGAAATTGAGGGTGATGGCTCGATAAATTGCAATTAAGTCTACTCTTAACAGATTTACGTTAATGATGTCGTTTTAAAGGTTATTAGTGGCTTCATAAATTAAAAATTAATAAAACTCCATATAACTATTTCCTTAATCGATCAACATTAATTTTGAAAATTGCAACCTAAATTTTTGACCATAAAATTAGAAATTAACATAAAAATCGTTTATTCTAAAAGTGTAGATACATGCATGCACAAATTATTCTACTAATGGGCCTTCCAAAAATACATTATACACATTTGTAGTGTACGCGAGTTCTGACAGACATTATGGATGGTACATGCATTATTTCGACTAAACTTGCCTTTCTAAACGGGTTTAATTAATGGAGCATACATAGATTGGATGATTATTTTATTACTTGTTTTTAATCCAGTTGTCATTATTATTTATAATATTTATAAAATAATCAATCACAAAAATATTCACACGCCCATATATTAGTTTTTAAACAAAATCACTTTCATCATTTAAACACTTCATAAACATAATAGTTGCTTGACGTGATTACTGTTTCAGTTATAGAGCGAAAATTACGGTCATATAAAGTTAAAGAGAAAAGAAGACAAGAAAAAAATTTATACATTGAAATTAATAATATAGGAATTTCCAATTTTATTACTGTATATGCTACATATTGCGTTTAATTACGCCCATGGTATGAATCTCAACGACATTTACGCCGACACGCCGTTAAATACGCCGACGCATTCATGCCGACAGGTAGGTAATAATTACGCCGGCAAAAGTTCTGTCAACATTAAAAATGAAGATCGCAAAACCTGACTATCAGGTGCTGGGTGCTGGTGCTAAAAATAAACTTGCTCAAAACCGATTTATTTTTATAATATAAAATTTGTCATGAAAACGCTTCATAAAATGAAGTGGTTGGGGTGTATGAATGAATTATGAAAATCCTTTTGTATGTGCGTGTCTGTGTATTGGAGATTCACGGTACCCGGTTTTCACGGTATCGCGTGTCTACTGTGTTAATAAACATATTAATAGTAAGTTAAATTAATTAATAAATTACTAATTAATAACCTTCGGTGTGGTGTAAAGCTTAAATTGACATATTACAGAACAGGAACCTACGATTCAGTGCCTGTAGCAAGGTTAGCGCCCTACTAGAATATATCCAAGTCTGCATAGAACCATGGATGCCAATAGTACATAAAAGTGATAAATAGAACTAAGTTAACATAAGTTAATATTATTTAAATAATTAATTGACTTTGAAGAAAAGGAATTTTTCTATACAATATCCTGAAAAGCATAATATATTTATTTTCTAAAGTTTTATACTTAATTATTACAGATAAATGTATACTTTTCTGGACTTTTGTAAATAATTTAATTTCGATTATTGAAATCTTTTCAAAACTCGTGGACGCAGTAAAAGTTCTTTTTAAGTTTTAATAAAAAAAATTTAATTAGTTAATTAAGCATTTTAATTAATATATAAAAATTATGAATAAATATTTCTGCATAAATTAATTATTACAATTTTGATCTTCTAAATGAATATACAATTTGAGCACAAAAAATTATCCCAATTTTATGCTTTTTCGTATAAACAAAAATATCACAATTAAATATCTGATGAGTAAATAAAATTTTATGACACGATGCTTCCGTAAACATATTTTCCTTTTTATGTAATATTATTCATTGCTTTTCCTTCTAACCTAATAAAATCGTAATTAATTGTTGTAATTATTAAATTTTTTTTAATTCAAATAAAAAAATAATAACCAATTTACAAACTCAGATTCTAAATTCAGCAGAGGTTTGTTTACAATTTATTGGAAAAATAATAAATTAGTGAAGTTGGAATAACCAAAAAGTCCAAAAACTATTATTAACATAGTTTCTCTTGTTACATATTTGCACTTATTATTACACATTTTGGTGTAAATTTTAAATTGCATTTGGAAACATCAAAGGCATGATAGATTCTACACAACTTTTATTGTTTACAAATAGATTACTGCTTGTCACATCATTCTATGACGTATATTTTGTTTATTTTCTGATCACGTTGAACCTGCGGTTAAACATAAATTTAAAGGTAATAGAATAAAAAGTGATTCTCTCTGTTGTAGGAGTTATTCAAATATGTCGACGCAAGGTATATTCTATAGAAAAGGAATTTTCCGTTAAGCGATAAATAAATGTTAAAAATGTGCAAATCAAAAATGATAAAAATTCTTAAAAATAAATAAAACGGGAAGTTTTCCAATCTGTTCATCTCTGTTGTAACTCAGTTTCGTTAGTTTGTACTGATTTATTATTTGAAATATGGATTAATTTATAAGAAGAGGATTTTTACTTGGCCAGAAAGGAAAAGGAGACACAAAATGTGATACCATGTGAAGATACAAAGATCTCTCACTTTTCACCGTTCCAACGATTGCGCACCCATGTGTCAAGTGCCACGAGTTATTCCAACGAAAACGTGAGTGTTCTACACAAACTTATTCATTCCAAACTAGCAAAAAGAAAGGAGAAATTAAATAAATTTTATTTTATAAAAAGCATTTCAATGTGCAGGAACTATTATTTGAAACACAGGAACATATTCAGTTTTATAAAGCATAAAAGTGTATGTTTGGTTTTAACAAACTAATTTTTCCAATTAACTAAGCTTAAATCGCGGTTCTTGAAAATTTAATTTATTGTAATACTAAAATGAAGTAGGTACACAAGTGGACTATTAATAAAATCTATTAAATCTAAATTAAATATCGAACAAATTGCAAAAATGTCCATCATTAAATTCCCAGCATTTTTTGATTGCAGTAATTAAATCTTCTAGTGTCTCGTAATATTGCGAACGTAATTAATGTGTTATTTTGTCCATTTCCAGTTGCAAAACTTTTAAATGTAATTGTTGCGAACCAAATTTTTTTAAACGAAATAAAAACATTTTGAAATTGTTTAGCTTGTTAGTGCAACAGTTATTAAATCAATAAATTTATTTTATACAAATTACTAAAAAAAAGTCATTAAATTATGCTACAATATAAATTACTACTGAAAAAAGCACACGCTTTCTCTCGGTGGTATCTGAATAGTTTATTAGTTACATGTGATGGGTAGGTACTCTTACCGATTTTCTCTCTCGTCTCCAATTCATCTCCTGGATTTTAAATTTTAAAATTATGAAAGCATATATGCATACTAAACTAAACACAATCAAATCATATACTGAAATAGTTCTGATCCCAAACTAAAATTGCTTAACAAAGCTAAAAAAATTATTTTTATTTAGATGAGATGAATACTGATTATTATAAGAAATGTGATTAAGAACCAACACTCTTGAGACTAATAAATTAATCTCCAAGTTAGCTAACGCGTGTAAATACCATCTACGGTTAACCAAATAACAGTTGTAATAAAACCTGAGCAGTTTTCGCTGAATTATAAAACACAGCCAAAAATGTATAAAATACTACTATGTAACCCAGCATAGTTATAGTCGATTCCGCGCTTTTGATGAAAACTGAAAATGGTTTGATAGCAGATGTGTGTTAGTTTAATCAAAATGTTATAATGTTGCATATCTAGTTGCTATTAGTGTGCCATGGTTTGAGTTCCACGTTAAATTTTACATCCTTCTTTATATGTAGTCAGAAATTTAAAACTATTATACCTATAAAAAATTCAGGTTTTCTGACCTTGATCATTCTTATGATTTATGGGTTTTGCTTCATTCCTTCCACCTTTCTGTTGAACTATAATTTGAACTATAAAACAATTCTGTATGCAGGCTACCCATCGTTTCATATGCTGGCTAATTCGGTAGTTTGGTTTGGTTTTAGGTTTCCACATACAGAAGACAATATATCAGATCAAAATAAACTTTTTGCCTCGACTTTGTTTCCAACTTGGGGTTCTTTGGAAATTGCAATAGTGTGGATAGGTGGCAGAAAAGATTTTCTAAAGTGATGAGTGGAGAAACCGATTAAACTGACCGAGTAACAAAAGAAACTTGAATTATTAGCTATGTAAAATCTCTTGGTGTGGTTAAGTTCGAAATTAGAAAGCGCTTATAACAATAGAGAGACGTGACTTACTGGAGTTGAAGTTAATCGCAGATAGTGTTCAAAAATCGATTAAAAATAAGAGTAGAAATTTATTGTAATTTTCACCTGCCTTGATCGTAAAATTGTACATTACCCTAATGCCTATTGCTAGTTTTTGGCGATCAGATCTGCAAGCAGCTCTTGAAACAAAATATTAGTTTTGTCTGTTCTGTCAAACTAAATCACATTTTTATTTATTTTCTAAATGAAAATAAAGTGTGACTAAAACGAAGATTTTATAATTAGAGAACTGGCTATAAGTAAATTTAAAGTTTTGTGATGTAGTATGGAATTTATTAGGGTAAATATTTACTGCTCTGGTAAAATTTTTATCGGATAACATGGCCAAAGCGATTCTTTCCAAATGGCTTCGAAGAAAACGAAGCATTCTGTAGTCACTTAACAAATCGACTAGTAATGTAAAATCGACTAGTAATGTGATTTCATTACTGGTCGCTTCTGTCACTTCTGCATGTCATATCATTTGTATTATAAAATGCTATATAAAAAAATTAGTCTGACGTGAGATTCGAATTCACGACAAATAATGGTAATTATGTTTCAAGCACAAAATTTCACTATAGTGGGTTGATCTAATGACATTGTTTTAACTTCTCATATCAGTTACGGATTGAGTCCACCTACTTTACAATTTTTAAACGATATTTTTATTTTTGGCATAATATTTAACTTTTTTTGTTTTCCGATAAAAAAGTATACTTTACTCGAAACATTATCCGTTACTGGACTTACGCTTGCTTTTTACAACCTTTAAATTACCGCATGGGGTATTTTACTAACCCCACTTTTGGTTTTTTAATTGTAACTCTTGACATAATTTTTTTTAATTTTTCTTTTCTAGCTACGTAACTTTTCTTTTATGACGGTTAAACCCATATAAACAGATTTTCAAAATGTTCAATACTTTTCGAAATCCAAAGGAAATGTGGCTTGGGGTATCTCAAATGCCCCACGTAGTATTTTATGTAACCAATTTTTTGCGTGATCACTTACGTTTGCAATTCACGTATTTTCATTTTTTAATCGGCTTAAGTTGACACGCCAATAGTTTTAACCCTGTTACAAGTGAATATACTCGACCTCCACCACAGCGTCTTTTTTCGAAAAAATCCCATCAATGCATATAAATTTTATTTTAGTGAAAATTATTTTTTTTGTAATTAAATATTTTTTGGTAGAACTAGCACTAAATAAATCTTTTTTATGCATAAACATTCTTTATTTAAGCTTCCAAATGACTTCTGATACATAATTAGCTTCAAAAATCAATAAATAGTCTGGTGTACCAAAAGTACCCCACGTTGTACTTTGCTTCTTTTTTTATTTATGTAGTAATCTAAAGGTTAATTTAACTGCGCGCCTAGTAACAGATAATTTTCGATGATCAGCCAATAATATATTACTATTATTTCCCCCTGTTGCGATTTTACAGACTTTCGTTATTTTTAGCATCTGTGCCTGACGTCCTTGGTTCATCAGTTTTTCAGGTGGAATTTTTGGAAACACCTGTTGTTGTGATGAAGCAGATGTATGGTTTAACGCATTTGGTTTTTGTAGTTGATGGTTTTCGTCGAACACTTACTTAATGACAGATATTATGTTTAGAAAAACACCTATCTTCCTATTTGGATTTCCAAATTTTGAGCAATTGTAATGTCATTTGAATGGATGATTTTGGTTAATTGATGAAATCTGCTATGTTACAGATTGATGACATTATTGGGTAATGAATTATTACGTTTTAATTTAGGAAATGGACCATTGAATCTTATAATAAAAATATCCACGAGGCAAACGGTAAGTTTCATTTTAATATCATTGTGTAACATTATATTCTTGAATGGGGAGATTTGCTTAAATAATTGTTGTTTTGCTGTCAGTATGGAGTAGCGTTAAAGTGTCCACTACAGTCTCCATTCCGATGAAAAAGTTTTGAGCTGGGTTTCCCCTGCAGAGATTACTGGCATTGTTTTCCTTAACAGTTTCAACTGTTGTTTTTATGTTTTATGTATCTAATTTCATAGCTGGAATGTTATGTAACACGCCTACCCATTTATGGTTGATAAATAAACAATTTATTTATTATTATTGGGTATATAGGAAAGATTTGCTGAGGTTTATAGCCCATGGTCGGGTCTGAGAGAGTTAATAGATTTACATTTTACTCTCAGGTACAGTAAGATAAACGGTCTACAGACATTTTTCTGTAGATTGTTTTTTAAAGAATTAAAGTTGATTATATTACACATCAAGTGATATGTTATCCACACGACCGATCAATAATCAATGAATTCCCGAGTAGTATATACCTACTATTTTATATGCTTGCAGACAAAAATAGTGTATTTACTTTAAAGTAAATATGTACATGTGTTTCAGCAGTCAGTTTTATCAAGTACTTATGCATTTCAAAACTTTTCAATTAATCGTTTTGATAGCTAAATAAACGAGATTTAAAGGTAGAAGGTTAAAACTACCATGTTGAATTATTTCAAATGTAAATGCCTTGTATGCAAAATCATCTTACAGCTTTTTAAAAGAAACTCTAAGTAACTCTATGCCAACTTCCTATCTGTATGAATAAGTTACTTTAGTCATTGAAAAATAATTGAGTACAAGACATGAAAACATCTAACGACATCTACTATATACATCCAAGACAAGTTTATGACCCTTGGGTTTCCGTAAGGTTGCATCTTATGAATTCTGTAATGTTAATTGTTTATACCTATACCATTTTGTAAAAATATCTGCAAATTTAAATTAGATTAGTGCTACCTTAAATAACAGAATGCCAAGCGAGTTCTGTACTTTATATTTAAAAAAGTCATTTGATGTAATTATTTTCAATGAGAAAAGTTATAAATGAGTTTGAATTTTCTTTAAAATTCACAACAGTTAACACTTTATAATAAAGTCATTATAAAAACTCACTTACTGACTGCCTTAGTATCTACGTGATTTCAACGTACAAATTCCAACTCAAACAGAATATCAAATGTATTTTCTTATATTGGCAGAAAATTTTCGAGTGCTAAATACGTAATAACGGTAATTTCTCAACCTCTGCTAATAAAAATATTGAACAGCTTTCCTTAAAATTTATCCAATAACTTATATGATTTTTGTAAATTTAAATAATACAAAAATCATCAAATAGGGAAAAACAATAATAAATCAAACGTACAATAAATTAATATAATATAAACTACATAATATTTAATTATGCCGCAGCGAGCAGAGCGACTGTAAAACTTAAAAGACTTTTTGACTAAAAATAGTAATGTGCAATTTTTTTTAAATTTTGTTAATTAATCATATAAATCAAAAATTATTCGTATTTTTCCTTCTTAATTTTCTTTAAAAAAGAAATTTTTTCCTTTTCTTTAAACTCATCAGTTGCGTTCAGGTTTACAGTTCTAGATGGAAACTCACTAAAATTTGGATTTGCAGTTTATCGGGCAGGTTAGATTGTGCACAACATGGAATTCCAGTATTAGGCGATCCGGGTAGACGGCTCTCATATTTCGCGCTTAGGAAATTTGGGTTAAGTTCTGGTAACAGAGAAATGGGAAAATTTTTTATAATTATTTTTTTTTATACAGTGAATATCTGCTTTTGTTTGAGCGCTACTTCTAATGAATGGAAGCGTGACTGAACATAAATAGTATTTCGTTGATGCTCTGAGCTCTGAGCGATGCGTAACTTCCAGAAACTAACCAATGGCAATCTGAGACTCGAACTTAATCTCACATTCAAAAACACATCCCAGTAGTCTGCCAAAAATTAAATGAATTAAATAATATTTATAATTATTCGCAGTGTTAGAAGTTAGAGTTAGAGATTTTAAAGCAATGTGCGCTACTTACTCCCCGCTCAACAACCAACTTCATACATTTCAAAAAGACGGAACTAAAATTTTATTAGTTCGACTAGGATTTTATTAGTAGGTAATTCTTGGCGATATCTCTGCGGGCAGCTAAACAAATTTTTAATCAGAATTAAGTAAACTAGAAAATAGTTGCAATAGTTTGTTTTTATCTGAATGCATATTGAGATTGAAATGAAAAATTAATATTATTAGTATTATTGAGCAAAACTTAATTATCGATTTCAAATATATTTGTAACCTCGCATAATATAAAATCAAATTAAATGGTAATTTTGTGTTGATTTTTACTATATTAAAAATGCAAATAAATATTGCAAAAGCTTTAGAAATTCAGAGACATTATTATACTGTAGAGCAGCAGATGTGGCGTGTGATTCATCCATATCAGGGTTGATCTAACCGAACTAAGGCTTTCTGCCCCCTTACAAATCTCATATTGTAATTCTCTTTTATCCTGAAGCTAGTCGTTATGCTAGGTTAATAAAAACGTGGAACCCAATTTTATATTTTTCTATACAAGAACTAAATAGAAAATTTTGCCATACTAATTAACCGCATTTAGCAAGTTAAGGGGTGATAAAAACCTCAAAAGTTTTTTAATTTTTATATCGTGCATTAGTTGCGTACTTGAAATGTAACTCGGAAGTTTGAGTCCTCTTTGTCTATTTCTATTAACGTTCTCCTGTTTATGATTTAATTTAAGAGCAACTCACAATAAGACATGAAAAACAAAGTTGTAAATACATCTTCTAAAATTTACACCGCTTTATGCTTCAGAAAATATGCTTTCAAATCTTGTAATTAAATGACAACCTGAAATTTTACTTAAAAATTATTAGAATTTTCTACAAACCATATCAAATAATAAAATGGAGTTGATCTGCAATTTTAATTCTACAATAATTAATAACAGCTAATGAAAATATTAAAATTACTATTTTCTTTAAAAAAAAGTTATTTATAAAAACATACTAATAATTTTCCACTATTAAAAATACATTTTATCAAAACGAGAAATACGTGAGAATTAAACAACGTGACCACATTGTATAGTTGGAAGAAATGTTAGTAACTAAGAAAACCGCTATAACCGGCAACATATGTACGATTTCCTCATAAACTACATTTGAAATTTATTTAAGAAACTTTTTATTCTACCTCAAAATTTATTTATAACTTTAATATGGTGGATAAATCTATAACTTGTACATTTCCGTTATAACAAATATTTTATAACCTCATACAATTCACGTTAAAAAATTATAAATTTTCAAATACTTTTAAAATTTACTTCAATAATAGTATATTACATACTCAAGTCAAAATGCTTTTTTACTACCGTAAGCTAAGGTAGCTGACCCAATTCGCAATCAGTTCACAAACAGTAATTGACAAATAATCCATAATTTTAGAAAGAAACCGTTCTCGTTTACTTTAACTTATTAAAATTTGGTAATAACTGATTGTAAATAAAAATTATTTTTATTTATTTTTATTTCATACACAGTACATGAAAACAGTGAGTTAATATTATAGAAGCCATACGAATAATTTCAAGCTACTTTTTTTAAGTTTAAAATACAAATATTTATTTATTTTTTTATATTACAAACTTTTAAGGTTTTAAGAATGTATTGAATCATAGAAAGTATTGAGCAGCTGTAAAAATCCATCTACGGAAAAAGTAGTTTTAGTGAAGAATTTCAATCTCAAAAACATTGTTGTTGCATTTTATTCACTTATTCTTGAATTGAATTTTATAGCTTTATTGTAAATCTGCGCCGTATTGGCTTGCATTATTGTAACACTGTAATTGTATTGAAGGTTGTATAGTCTTACGTCTTATTTGTTGTATTTGTAACAACATAAAACTATCCCTGAGGTTGTAACCAAAAATTATTTGAATAAAATTTGATAAAAACCACATAAAGAATTCCTGTTAAACATTCGTTGTTTTAGTAATCAAGAACAGGGTTTATACAGCAGAAGCTCATATTTTCTTTTCTACAATAAAAAGACGAATATTTATTCTTTCAAAACATGGTGTTAAGTAGACGGTAATTTTCTTTTGAAACACAATTATAGGGTGCGGGCGCTATACCATACTCCCAGACTCCCCGATTTAACTAACAGTCTCATCGGGATTTAGTGGCATGTATTTACGAGAAAATTACCACCTTATGCATCGATATTTTCCGATTAATTTGATCCTGATGATGAGAAATCTTTCCAGAGTAATTTCAAAACCATTGATAATACTGTAAAACCGAGCGATTCATTAAATAGCTATACCATCTGCACGTGTTGTTTAACCTAAAAGTGCTGATTCTACGGTAGCTTTCCACTCCTCTTTGGATATGTATCGTGAGAGAAGGATCTACATTTTATTATATCTTATGACGGATGAAATTATTCGAATCAAGCTTGGAAGAGCTCCGTAATAATCAAAAAAAGAAAAAAATTTCTATGAAAGCCTTTTACAATTTATCCTGCCGGTACCCTTCCCCGAAGCTTAAAATCATGAAGTCCCAATTTAAAATATTCACTGAATTCTCTGGAAATTAGTTAAATCCAGAGATGTGACCCTATAACCTAGATGGCTAACTACGAATTCAAAAGTGAAGCCAAGTCGCCATTTGTAGTTGGGTCAAGCGACCCAACCAAATTCCGAGAAGGAAAATATTTCATCTAATCCCAGAGATGTTACTCTATCATGGTAGAGAGTTGACCCAACTACAAATGGCGGCGATCACGTGACCAGGCTTCACTTTTTAGTAATCTTACACCCGTAAGATTAAAAAATGTGTTTTTAAAAAAGGAGCATCTTTAGGCCCTAAATTAAGACTTAAGTATAAACTCTTTTAAAGCTTAAAGGCAGGTAGACCCTGTCTCCTGTGAATAACTGGAAATAGCATTTTTGGGTCTGGAATCTCTATAATTTAAATGTAGTGCAGCCTCTAAAATCGAAATTAACTAAGACTAAACACTGTTTTCTAAGGTAAAGTGATGTAAAGCTGCTGGCGTGTATAAATCATTCAGTTTTTATTATTTTCATACTCGAAGAATCATTAAATTTGACTTTTAACATTCAAAATAAGCAAATTAAGAGAATGATTTATGTACAGAAACAGGTACGTTCCAGTTTAGGAAAATTATGTTTGTATACATTTTATAACGAAAGTTCGAGTTTTTTTACCGTGTATTTCAATAAATGTAATGCATTGTCCAAAAAACACAATAATAATTATCTCTAACTGGCGGACTAGCTGAAAGCCAGAAGAATATAAACTAAATTACAATCGAAAGCATTATAGGTGTATAGACTACATTTTATGGGCGGTATTGTCTGCCTCGTGATAGACAATTATTTGTATATTCAATTACATACAATCTTACAAATAAATCGTACGTAATAGATTAATCATACAACCTACATAACTAACTGAATTTCGGAACTTGACATAACATACAAATATAAAATTCAAAAATACAGCAAACATTGTCAAGTGTACAACCAAAACCAGAACTGAATAAATCATAGAATCTGTAATATAAACTTCATATTTTGCAGCAAGTTTTTCTACCAACATATTTATTTCTGCAGTACAATAATTTTTGTATTATTTAAATAACTTTCCAAGCTTTCATCAGAACTAAGAGTCAAATTATCAAATTAAATATTAATCATAGCCAGTGATTTCCTATAGTTTAGTTTATATTTGTTAAACAAACATGGAATATCAATTACTACTTCGATTCAGGATAAAATTTTGGATGAAATCAAAAGTAAATTAAATGTAAGTAGGAAAATTGTATGTTTATTGTGCATCATAAATTGAATATAATCAATCAGTATTTGTAATGATTCTTGATTAGAATCGGCTTTTACGAATTTGATTTAAGGAAAGGCAGTCAATTTTGCATTTCTAATTTGTTTGTTGAACTCTTTTTCACCGTTTTTATTAGATTTGACCTAAAACCTTAATTTCTTCTAAGATAAATTGAAGTACCAAACAAAGATTAACAAAATTAGATAAAAAAATTGGATTTTTTAGTAGAATGTGTAATACTTTTTAGTTTTTATCGGGTATAATTATAAAAAAGCAATCAGGAACAAGAAAAATTTGATAATTGTGCATAATTTATGAAAATAATTAAAAGCATAAAAACAATAAGCACTAAAACAAAAAATTGTTGACATTAAGAACCTGATACCGGACGGCCAAGAACAAAATAATTTGAAAGTCTTTCTGAACCAGTTGGTAATCAGCAACCTGTCGGGATTGAGCAGCAAGTCCAGAGACGGAAGTTCTTGATTTTTTCATTTTCCATAGTGAACTGAAAGTCATCATGAAGAGGAAATCCGATACCACCTACGACCAAGTACCTCAAGAAATAGTTTTAATATTTAAAATGGCAGGTCAACTAATTCATAATCAGAATTGTTCATTCTTTTTAGCAGAACGCTTTGCTTTACAGAAATGAAAATCTTGATTAGCACAGCGTAATAAATAATATATTTTGTTAATTAAGCCCAAGTGATAATTAAATAATAAATTGTTAGGTTAAATAATTGTCTGTAATTTACACTATAATTATTGTAGGACGTGAGTGATAGGGAAGCAAAACGTAACGGGCGGGTTAACTGGTGATAATAGGTTCCATCAGAGCGGATTTGTCCCGCTTGGACTTCTCCATCTAAATCCTAGCGAAATAACGATAAATCACACTATCTGTATTTGAGGCTCTACCACTTGTCACTTTAGTTTCGATTGCTCTCGCATCTTTTAACTTTCAGATAAGTTAGATTCATTGCCAATGAGGTACCTATCTGAAAATCGAGTATACTTTATTATTCAATCCCACTTATCACGCGATTATGTAAGAATTCCTGGGATAATACAGTTGTGGTGCATCCACTTTTGAAAATGTCAAAAATAATTTTCTAATGTATTTAAATTATTCGATTATTATTTATTAGTCAAGTTAATCAATACTGCATGCATTAAAAAGCTTTGACATTTAATTAAAAATATTACTGTATGTCAGAACACATAACGCCTTTGTAACAATAACAAAGCGATCGTTATTTTCCATTATTCGCCACATATAATTGCGAAACAACGCTATCGCCAAAATTTCGCAGATGCTGATATAAACTTCAAATCAGTTCAACAAGTCATACAAGGGTTATTAAATCATTAATTAGAATTTTGTTAACCAACCCAAATACTAGTACACTTTTATTCGTCAGCTATTTTATAAGATAACTGGATATTTAACCAAGCGTAATAAGACGTTGATGATCCAAATTATATAAATATTACTATCAAATAATGAACAACACTTTAATAACCTAATTTAAATGTCCTTTCTACGTTTCATTCATTGATTCAAAAATTCATTACATATACATCATTAATTACACTGGTCGACAGTGGTTTTGTTGCCCTGGATTTTTGAATAATTTTTGAAAGATTTTTTGTAAAAAACACTAAGGGTAGCAATATTTTTTCCAAATTGGCTCTAGTTATTTATTTTTTTGATATTTTTATATTTGACTCAAAAATGCCTTATTTCAATGAAAAATTCGATTTGTTTTTGTAATATGAAAGGTTTATTAATAAAACACTATTAGTGGCTTTGGTTATACTCAATTTATTAAAAAAAAAATTTTTTTAATATAAAAAATTCAGAAACTTTTTTTGAAAGATTGTTTTTTATGAAATTTTTGAGTATCATGTCTTTGTGGAGCCCAGCAGTAATCTGCCATCTTATTCACATAAAAGAAGATCCCCCCTATCTTATGGCACTAACAAAAACTAAAAATATGTTATATTCAAGGGCTGTCATAAGGGGGGGGGGGCAATAGGAGCCATAGCCTCCTCCAAACTAACATATTACCGTGTTTCAAACTAATGTCCTTACGAAATACCTAAATGTTTTTCAAGATCTTGGAAATATTTTCGGAAATAGCCCCCTGAGAAATTAGAAATATAACAACCCCTGATTATGATGCGTTTGAAAAAGTTTAGATCTTCAGGAACTTTGGTTAACGATTCTTGAGAGATGATTTTGCAATTCAGTTTTTGTATAAAATTAAACATGTTTGGTTGCCACTTGTTTCAAATCCAAATTGGCCTTAAAATTTGCATCACATGACCCAATTGAGATTTCAACTTCTTTTGCGACCTCTCTAATGTGCTTCGGCAATTTACAAAAAAACGTGTCTTTGGTTTTCTAACGTTTTTATCGCTAATTGATTTGTTTGCATTATGCTCGGATGCTCAAATTTGCACCGATTTCTTAAAAATGTTTGTAAACTTTTGTATTTTTTGACCTGGTTTCTGCACCAAAAATTTAGTCAACATTTCTTATACTTCATTACACTTTTAAATTAATTTTTAACACAGAATTTAATTCAAATGACGTTTTTAAAACAGAAATGAATTCTGAAAATCGCGGATTTTTAGAATTATTCAATAAACAATAATTTGCTAAACACAAACTGTACAACGAATATGGCTAAAAATTGGCATGTGCATTACTCATAGTTGTATCAACTTAGAAAAAAAATTTTATCTTATTTGGTAACTTACACCGTGCAAAATGCAAAAATTTTCAATAAATTTTGAACATACCTCGTATATTACAATAGCATAAAAACTAGAGCCAATATTGGCCAATTTTCGTTATATTCATAACTTTTACGTTCTTAATCTTCAAAATTCAATGAAAAAATCAGGGCAACAAAAACAAATGCTTTTTTTGTAGACCTGTGTTATTAATGAAATTCTTCATCGGGAAATATTTTAAGCGATTTTCTGATATAGGGTAACTGCACTGGTAATGGATACCCAAAAACACATGAGTGTGCACATGCGCAACTCGAATAACGAGGAACTTGATTAGTGTGTTCCTCGATTGGTGTGATCCTTGTAAATACAGACAGATAGACAAATTAAAACTATTTATGTATGCAATGTAGATAACTATATAGTATAGAGAAGGCTTATTACTACATAGTGAAATTACGTATGGGCTAATCGTCTGCATAGAATTATTATATTGTGATCCATTTCAAAACGGCGAAGTTGGAAAATTGCAAAAAAGTATACATATTTATGTTATTTCATATTTTACTTGTTAGTGTTACACGAAGATACAAAAAGTTTAAACAAAAAAATTTCATTATTATTAGCAAGGTTTTCTCATGTAAAATATTTATTTAACTTATACGTTACAATTTTCTAAAGTTAATTTCCTTTTGATTTTGAAATAAATATTACGGAGCAAGAGATAAATAAATAATAATTTTAAAAAAAGTATTCGATCTCATTATTACGAAGACCTAAATTTCAACATTTCGTAATTCAAGTTTGCAAGTTTTAAAAACATTTTTTCTGTTAAAAAAATTTAAAATTTTGAAAACATAATAATTAATTATAATTAATATTATGAACTATTGTATTTCTTTATTGAAATTAATTTGTTTATATTATCTTATTGGTAGGTAAAACATTAGTTTTAGTGAATTTAATTAACGATAATATGTTCTGTTTTCTTTAAAATTTTGGTTTGATATTTTAATAAAGCAACATTGAGTTTAAATTGCGTTTCTTTTTATCTTTTTAGCTAAAGTTATTTATTTGACGTATATTTTTCATTTTCAGTATCCTAATCAATATATCATAAAATACTTTTTCGGTTTTAATAATAATAATAAGAATGTATATGATGTGATTTCATTACATGAGCTCATTTTAAATCGGCTATATTAATTTAATTGATAAAAAAATTATATTAGAAAAATATCTTTAATCTTGCTGTCACAGCATACACAAATTTTTGTTTCAACAAAGTTTTCCATTAACCATATTCATATGGTTTTCTTTTCCGTGATCCTTTATTTTTCTAGACCAGTGTTCCTCAGAGAAATATGTTTTAAAGGAATATACTCCTTTAATAAACCAAACTCTTAATTAATAAATAAATCCAAATAAAATTTAATTCAAAAATTTTCGATGCTTGAATCCGTATTATAGTTAATTCCAAATAAACTGCTATCAAATTTATTTTATGATCTCTTGCGTTTCAACTTTAAATATAACAATTCCACCAATTAATTCAAATTTAATTAAAAAAAACCTCGACTGATGTGCAACTCGATTGGTTGAGACTCAATTAAGCTGTTTCTACACGGACATTCTGTTGCCCGCTCCGTGTGCTCAGATATACTCTTAATGATAACCGTCACATGCGATTACACATACCGGTAACAGAATACCTATGTAGAAATGGTAGTTTAATCCCTACTTTTCTCTAAAGTAATGGATAACCCACCGTAAATTTTTTTAATGATTTGAAAATTGTTCTCTTTCAAAGAGTCTATAGGATAAAGTTCAATTCGTGGGATCAGTTTTCTAATAGTTCCCAAATTTTGTTGGCGAAGAGAAAAATATCAGAGATTTTAGTTACGATTCTCACCACACTGGCGCTGCAATCTTAAATTCTTTTTCCTTAGTGCTTCAGTCACAATTTAGTCTGTTTAGTACTATCATAGTAAGAGAAACATCATATTGTTTCCTTTTCTTGTTTTTCTCTGTTCTTCGTAGTTTTACATATTTCTAGCTCAGTTTCATAATAGTTTACTTGATATTTACTCAGTTTTTATCAACAATTTCTGCGATTTTGTTTGCGTCCTTTATTATTTTGCTTAAATAATTAGTCTTTCAAAAAGAGTCTTTCACTGTTTTATTTTACATTATTTTTATACCTGTTTCTTATAAAAAGTAATAGGTTTGGTTATATAAGGATCTAAAGAATTAAATTTGCTATAAAAAGGATCGAAATCGCATATTTTTATCTTTACATGTATAAAGCAAAAACTTCTTCTCACCCCACAATAATAATAGAAAAAGCTTCTCGGGTAATGGGGAGGACTAAATAAAACACAATTGCTTCGAATGGACTAAACTTGACCTGAGGATGGTCAAGTTTTGACCGAAACTAGTCGATTCGAAGCAATTGTGTTTTATTTAGTCCTCCCCATTAGCCGAGAAGCTTTTTCTATTTTACATGTATAGTTGCGTAAAATATTCCAAGTTACAAATTTTGACTTTTTAGTGTTTGTCTATGAATTTAAGTGTAATCTACACAGCTTATTAGTAACTATGTATATGCTGTCAGGAACTTTTCTATAGAAAATTTAGGTAATACCCCTAAAATATAAGGATAATATATTTTAAATTTAACTGTTAGCTATCATCAAACATCTTTTTTAAATATTAAAATGATTATACAAAATATAAAATATATAATTTTTTTTCTAAATGTTTTCTAAATCATGCGAGATATGATTTCCAAATATGTTTCCTAAATAATTATATTATTAAAATTAATATAGTGTCTAATGATAGTTGACTTTCTATAATTAAAATATTGGGTTGAATTGTTGAGTTAGCGGTCATAAAAAACAAATAAAATACAATAATAATAAAATTAAATGAAATTTCAATAACCCCACACAATATGCATAAAAGTTAGGTTTTTAAACCGGGAGATTTGGGGGGTATGAAATACACTCCAGTACACCAGAGATTGTGCGCAAAAAAAGTATTTTTTTCCAAAAAGTATTAGTAGTAGTATTTCCAAAAGTATTCGATACCTCCCAGACCTCCCGGTTTAAAAAACCTAGCTTTCAAAAAGGAAAATCGCCGGCATTCTGACAAAACCTGCTAACTGAAAATTGACATTTTAGTCAATACGGATTTTTATGTAGTTATAGTATCATATTTCATTGCGCATATACTTTTTCCACTTGCTAAGTAGAGAAATTACAATTTCATTAAATTGTTTTGTACTTAGCAGATACTCTAAATATATTCGCAATGAAGTTATGATGGAAATTACATCAAGATCCGTAGTTGAACAAAATCTCAGTTAGCAGAGGTATTGTCAGAATGCCGGCGAAATGTATTTTTGAAAAAAATAAATTTTAATTTTTAATTTTTTTATGGCCGCAAACTCAACCGTTCACCCAATATTTTCATATTATTAAAAAATTACAAAGTTTTTGTGTCAAGTAGCAGCATTTTTTTAGTTTCCAGTTGATATAATACACAGAGTAGTATGGTATTTAAGATTTCAGAGTTAAGAGATTTTGGAGTGAGTGGGTGAAACTTAAAATTCAATTATATTGGTTTAAAACTTCCGACTAGAATCGAAATTGGCGTATGTATATTTTATTTAAATTAAATTTACCTAAAATCAATTGTTATTGGATCTGACTAATTTTGAAATGAAAGTACACAACTGAATGCTATATTTTGTTCATAGAAAAATAAGAGTTTTTTAATTATAGCCAATATTGCTTTCGTATTTAGGATTGGACGTTGCTTTTCCATATTCCAATATCTCGAAAGTAGTGTAAAAAAGTTTTCACTCAGAAAGTTTCTTTTTAAATTTTAAAATCGAAATGTCCGAGCTTTATTCCTGAAATATCTGCAATGAAAGAAAGAACTAATTTAGCAGAAGTTTATTTACATACTGTATCTATTATTCCATGATTTTAACTGAAAGACACAGATAATCGGTTGACAAACTTTCATGTAAATTTTGTAAATATATCACAGAAGAAATTATTTTACTTAAATAAGCAAATAATGTGTAAACTATTATAGCTAAACGTAAGCTTTGTCTGCTTTATTTTTAATTATTTCACTGTTCAACTTTAAACTTGACTGTTGCAGTCCCTAATTTCTAATAGAATTTGCTTTCGAAAGAAAAAATGAGAAAACAATTGAATGTCCCGTATCCCTAAATGGGTAACTAAATTTACATATAGTACATGTTTGCCTGCAAAACTCGACACTTGAATATGAAGTAAGCGTAGGCAAAATTTGTTCAAAAACAGCATTTCATGCATAATGGCGTTGAATTAATTTAAACATCCCCAAGCTCACGTGCTTTTATCAACTAGAGTAATTTTATATCTACATAAATAATATACAATTATTTTAAAAACTAATGGACGATTTTTAAAAAAAGTTAAATTTTTTAAAATACATTACTTTTTCAGTTTGTGATAAAAGTCAATCAGGTATTTCTTTAGGTAGGGGAAACTAATTGATCTGCACTGTTTATTTTGTTTTTGGTTGTGTTAAAATTGGAAGAGATAAAAAGAGTCCTTATTATTTTGCAATAAAAATCATGGCCGAGTAATAAAATATGGTAAAATTAGTGCACAATAAAACCTTAATTTTGGTTAGCGTAACAAAGAAAAATTGTAGAGCTAAATTATGCATACGCAAATAATCCACAATTTTACGGTTCTGCAATAATTCAGTATGCACCCTTACTGAACATTAGTATGTATCAGAAATGACAACGCTAATACTAGTGAATAAGAATAAAATACTTGATTCTGATTCAGATTCTATTGGTAAGTGAGGGTGCAGACAAGATTAAACCCCCCAGCATACATATGGTAATATTACATATTGCTAAATAATATAAGTTAATAAGAACTAGGGGAACAAGT
This sequence comes from Cantharis rufa, assembly GCA_947369205.1. Classification (NCBI taxonomy): domain Eukaryota; kingdom Metazoa; phylum Arthropoda; class Insecta; order Coleoptera; family Cantharidae; genus Cantharis; species Cantharis rufa. The sequence continues at coordinate 11,723,448 of OX376309.1, read as the reverse complement.
AAAGTATAGCCTGTCAATGAAACCTGACACAATTGATTTTACAAAATTCCTACTAGTTTTAAACATGTGTCGTAATAAAATTTGCATTATTTATTTTCCATATAAATACTTCAACCGTCTAATCTTAAAAAAAAAACAAATTTAATCTAAAAGCTGACATTAATCTTGATCTTTAAAATTATTGTTTTTCTAAAATTGTAATTTCTAGATAAAAGAATAGAACAGAAATCTTTGAAATTTTCGCACAATACGAAATCTTTCTTTCGTAATGCGTCATGATTCTCCGATAAGAATAAATAACGCTCTTTTAGTCTGATCCAAATGCTTCTCTTAAAATTAGTTCATTTACTATGTAAATTTTTTCTACTATTTCAAAACCCTCGTTTAATGTGTTAATGCATAGATGTTGTATCTAAATGTCGCTAAAAGTAAGATTAGCTAATAACTTATTTAATTTGTGGCACAAAACACATTAAAAATATATCATTGTTAATGGTTCTTGGTGCCGTAATAAAACAATTTTATAAAAATATCGCTTTTATAATCAGACAATATATTTAATAAATTTAAGGATTTATTTTTTTACTGCTCTATGTAATACAGAAAATGTCGGTATAATTTAGCATTCTACTATATCTACTTCAATTTAATCTGTAAGCAAATGAAACACTTACAAATCACGTTTTTTAAACCAATCATCATCAGCTATTTGAGTCACTTGGTGTTATTATTAGTCCAGTTAAATTTAACATATCTCATGACAAATGTCGCTTTCAAATGTGGAAATTTGGCTGATAGTGGCAATCCGACGAAAAGATCAATTTTGTAGAAAAATTCTTTTGTACATTTCTAGAATAAAGAACAGAAACAAAAAACCTTTCAACACCTCTCTTGGGTAAACTATTCAAAATAGAGTAAAATTGTAAATATAAAAAAAATTGTAGAGCATAAATTTATCTACAAAATATATTCTTTTAAATACTTCTAAGCCATTAGAGCCGGGGTTCCCAAAGTTATTTATGTCACATGTATTTGCTACCACAAAAAAATATCAGCCCCCCCCCTCTCAAAAATTGGTCAAAGCTTTGATTTTCTAAAATTAGTGTTATTTCGCCACAAAGTTGCATGCATGCAACTTTCATTTTCTCCATTCCTTTTCTACCAAAAGAAAACTCCGCGCTTCCCTGCACAGATAATTTTCTAACCACATGTATAATCCGCGCCCCCCTTTGCAGGTCTCTGCGCCCCCTACTTTGAAACCCCTTGAATAGAGACATTTGAAAATAAGTAATTAAACACTGCCTCTATGTGCAATATTTATTGCTAAAATTACATTCATTTGATTCCATAATTTTCTTTTTCTAATCATCTAGACTCTAGAGGGATCATTGGTAATTAAATCCAGATTTTCAGGAATTTCCTGCTATCGCGCCAGCCATCATCTTAAATCTCAGGAGAAAAAGGTTTTATTAGCTTATTTTCAAATTTTGACCAAAAATGGTCATAACTAAACATAGGAAATTTAATTTTGAGATATTAAATTAAATATTGCATTATCTAGTTTATTTTACACTGTAACCCATAAATAACCATTAAGAAACTTACTACTTACTATAATCAATATTTTTCGACTTTAACCTGAAAAGTAAAGCAAAATTAAATTAAAATAATCTATTATCTCGTTTGTTTTAAACTTTGTATCCAACTTGGTGAAAATAATATTCTCTTCAACTTTGGCATCTATCATTTTTTGGCTACTTTCGATATTTTTCGATTTTAACCTGAAAAATGAAACAAACGGTATATGTAGATATGTTAATTATTATTTATGCGCTTAAGTTAAAAATTAACAAAATGCGATAATTTGATTTAATTTAATTTTGCTTCATTTTTTAGATAAAATTCGAAAAATATCAATCGTATACAAAAATGGTGATGATAAAAGTTATAGAAAATTGAATTTTCTACACATTTTGTTGTGACTATTTAAGCCAAAAGTTGAAAATGAGGAAGTTAAATAAAAGCAAATTCCGCCTGAAATTCAAGATGATGGCTTTCATTTTTTTTTTGTTGATTCAACTGTTTTGCAGTAGAAAAAATCTAAATATTTCTTTAAATATAATTTTACTACAAAAATGAACTATTTATAAGTTTTTTCTCAAAGTGACGTTTTCTGTATTTAGACCCAAAAATCAAATTTTATTTGGTCAAGTATTAAAAGTATCGGCCAGGTTCTTTTGCTTTATAATTTTTTATAAAGCAGTTGACTCCACGATAAACAGTAACATTTTAGAAAATAAAATGATAAAAAAACACATCAATTTTAATAGTAGATATCCGACAAATAGTTCAAGTTATGTTAAAATTAAATTTAAAAAAAAGTTTTCCTTTTCAAGCCCGCGAAAAATCCAATTCTTAGCAATTATTTTAAAGCGTCTTTGTGCGCCTTGAATTTTTTCAACTGTTCAATTTAATGTTGTAAAATTGAAATTAAATTGTTAATGATGTATGATTCTCGGAGCGAATGCAATAAAGAATAACTCATTTCGCGACTTTTTATAGATAATTTTACGCTCCACAAAATTGTCTACTTACAATTTTTTGCTCTATCTTAAATACATAGTTCCCTCGTAAGAGACATTGAAAAAGCACACGGAATGAATTTTATAATAAAAAATAAAATTTCATTTTGATTTTCAATTATTGTTTATGCAAAAAATATGCAAACGTGATTCAGGTTGTTCTAATGGAGTTATAAAGCAATCGATTTGCACAAAAATTTAGCTATACATATAATTATACACCAAGAGAGTTGTAAACCAATCGTGTGTCACATTAAAACAAGCATTAGAATTGCACACCAATCCAGTTTCACACTATTCCAGCACTATTAGTTCCGGACTCAAAAAAAAAAGTTTTGGTTAATTTGTAAACAAATTCCAAAATAAAAATTAATAAATAAACGGATTTGTTTTTGCAAAGTTGAATTTATTCTTAGATTAAATTTGTACTTCGTTAAATGAGTGAAATTATTGTTCTGTAATAATTTTTATTTTATTAAATTTTATTTAATGGTATATTAGCTCTTTCGTGGCAAGAAAGCATTGAAATAATCGGAAAGTGTCAGGAACGTAGAAGGATATAAAAAGTTATATAATTATTATAATCATTATAAACTTTTAAACCAGTTAAGAACATTTATTAATAATCCATTTAAAAAACATTAAATAAATTCTATAGCGCATCAGAATCACCTTTTTAATCTAAATTATGACTTTCATCCATTCTAATTAATTTAGATTAAAATCAGCGTTTATTCTTTAGTGGAAACTTAATAATTCTTACAATTTTTTTTATAATTAAGTGCGTCTTTAATTTTAAACAGCCGGATTTTGCAAAACACTCTAATGCAGATATTTCAAAACACGTTTTTAGTAAAATTATAACTTAAAATAATTAAACAACAGAAAGATTGACAATAAACTTTAAACGTAATGTGAAAGCATAATATACCAATGCTTCGTACTTCGCAGGGAATGCAAAACCGTCGCCTCCCCTAGGTTGTTGATAATTGCCACCATCAACTATTAAACAGGTTTACAGGCAGTATCTCGAATCAGGTTTAAGCAGCTTTGAGGGCTAAATCTTTAAGCTAATCTAAAAGCTTTCTCTCAGAGAAAAAGGTTATAGTTATCATACCTTTGTGAAGTTGGCCTCCCATCTTCATCATTTTGATATAAAAAAATATGGAATCGTTAGGTCATCGTTAAGTCTTGAAAAAACAATTACATTTTCTAAAAATTTTCTTTTGAAAGAAAAAAATGAAAATCGCCTACCGAGGATTGGATGCGTATTTGTATCGTTATGTCTATTAAATCCTATCTATAAAATGCCTGCTGAGTTAAACCACCGCCGGTACTCCACCTGAGACGAGTTGCACATCAATCGAGTTTCCAACCAATCGGGTCTAGATGCTCGTCCGTGGACGGGCTTTCCAGCTAGTTCTTTGTAATAAATTAAATACATTTTTTGCACATGCGCATGTTACGTTTCTGAAACCGGGAGCAGGTTTTATAAACAAATTTCACATATGCGAAAGTGTAGCGTACCGGCCTTGTTTTCAAAATTGTAAAAAAGTGTTTACAATTTTTGAGAAATCAAAAAAGAATTAAAAATGTAAAAGTCTGGAATATAGCGTGAACTTAGCATAAGAAATTTAAACAAGGTGGAACAAGGCTAGCTTAACTTAAAAAATATCGATTCAATAAAAACTATGAAAATCCAGGTTTGTCTGACTAGATTCCGCAAATCGAAGCATACGAATTGAAATGTCGTAAACTAATTTAACTGATTTGCATAGTTTTTACCAAATTTTTGAAAACAGTAATTGTGCAATTTTTAATTTTTCTAAAATGTAAAAAATTTAAACTTTTAAAAATATTAAGAAATTAATTCATATTGTGTAGATTGATAATATAATTTTACTATATAAGAATAATTTTACATAAAAGTCAAAGCCTAAATATGCGAATGGACGGACGGACACGGTAGCAAAACTAAGGCTTATTACTATTCTTGGTATTGAAGCCTAAAATTGAATTTCTCTCTCTCTATTTAATTGCTATCTAAAAATCAGTATGATATGAGAATTATTTATAACTTCCAAGAATTATTTGGTTTTACCTGATTTGGTTTCAGCTTTCATATTTTAAAACTGTTACATGCATTTAAAAATCTATTTTTACATTAAATTTTTGAAAAAATGATGTAATTTCTTTCTGGTATTACTTCAGTTTCAACCCGGAATTTGAGTAACCTGTGTGAAAATTAAACTCATAAAGTTTCAATTTTTACATTTTTATACATAAAATTTAATTTTGAAAGTTTTTGACAAATCAAAATAAATAAGTTCAAAAAAAACTTGCAAGTTGCAACATCTTTTTAAACTACTAACATAACAGGAAATAAATAATAACTTACTTCTTCTTGCGTCAAGTGAACACACAACACCCCATATAGCATGGATCACCAAATAAATGTTTTTTTAACGATGTTCTATTTACAAAGTATACCATATTGCTTCCATCAAATTCCGACTTTAAAATTAACCAAATGATTACAAATAGTAAAACAAAATGAATTTAGAAGTTTTTAATATAAAACTAAAATTAATAAACCTCGTAAATTAAAAAAAAAAGTTTCTTATATTTTCTTAGGGTTGAATGTCGTTGCTGTGCGATGAAAGTATTCCTTCACTTACCGCTAAATGTAGAGGTACATTTTCCAGTTACTCACATTTACCATAAGCATAACATAAATTATGTAGTCCCAAGAAGGAACCCTTACATTCGGTAGCATTAGATAAACTTTTGATTGCTATTCTTGTACAGTATATTGTCAATAAGATTTTGATGAACAATAAACTTTTATCGTAATCGGAATTTGAATATGAGTCAGTACCGTATCGAGATATTTTGATAAAAGTGACTCTTTAAAAAATGGATAACATTCTGAGTAACAAAACCATTAACATTCATTAATCATTGTTTTAAAACGTCAATTTCATGACTTGGTATTGTACACAATGATTTATAAAACAGTAAACAATGTACATAATGTAAACATGAACATTGTTCAGAGTTGTACAGGCTAAGGGAAAAGTGGAAATTTACGATTTTGAAATTCGTACATGGAACAGTACTTATAATATTTTTTTGCATTGCTTGTAATTGTAATGCACTTTATTTTTATTGCGTGTTTATTAAAATTACACCTAGTGCCCAGCTATCACATGTATTTTGTTTTCCGCGATTACTAGTTAAAAGACAACCATGTGACTAAAACAACAATATCTGATAAATGAAGGAAAAAAAACTAAAAAGTTTTTATAAGCCTTCAGTCGAGATGACCTTATCAGTTATCATATTAGATAAGGTACTACCTTCAAATATCCAGCCACTGTTAATATTGACGTCAAAAACGAGTAGTATCAACTTTTGCCTTAAGATGCAAAAGTAGATTGTTTGACAAAATATGGACCGCGACACCTAGATCGAGACTCGAGTTTCGATCTTACTCTAGCGAGATGGATCTCATCGGTCAGTCGCTGGTGAGCGCAGCACCAAATTCTGCCAAAGTCTCCACTCGTAATTTGCATTGCTTAAAACTTCAAGCAGCGACCACAACATCTAGCGTCATACAGTGGTGTAATATTGAAGGTTTCTCGACTGAAGGCTTATAAAAACTTTTTAGTTTTTTTTTTTCCTTCATTTATCAAATTACAGTCGATAATAATTATATTGAAATTTGGTTTTCCAAATTTTAATATCTTTTTGTTATGCAAATTGCCGAAGCCGGGTTATTTATTTGCAGGAGAATTACGTTTCACGTAATTCATAGTTACCTACTTAGTAGGACGCTTGCAAAAACCTTCAATATTACACCACTGTATGACGCTAGATGTTGTGGTCGCTGCTTGAAGTTTTAAGCAATGCAAATTACGAGTGGAGACTTTGGCAGAATTTGGTGCTGCGCTCACCAGCGACTGACCGATGAGATCCATCTCGCTAGAGTAAGATCGAAACTCGAGTCTCGGTCTAGGTGTCGCGGTCCATATTTTGTCAAACAATCTACTTTTGCATCTTAAGGCAAAAGTTGATACTACTCGTTTTTGACGTCAATATAAACAGTGGCTGGATATTTGAAGGTAGTACCTTATCTAATATGATAAGGTCATCTCGACTGAAGGCTTATAAAAACTTTTTAGTTTTTTTTTCCTTCATTTATCAAATTACAGTCGATAATAATTATATTGAAATTTGGTTTTCCAAATTTTAATATCTTTTTGTTAAACAATATCTGAGATATCGGAACTGGCCAAAACAATTTTCAAAACTGGTGCAAGTTTATGAACATCAGTTTTTCATAGATTCTAGATTTCTAGAATTTTCTAAAAAATATTTCTAGATTCTACTAATAATAAAATTATTAAAATCAAATATTATTTATTGTATTTAATTAAATAATTATTGAAGCTAATCCTGACGTGGCATTAAAATTTCTTGCTTCTTTTAGAAAAACTGAAAAGTTTATTTTATCATTATTCTCAATTTTATTTCAAGTTTACAAATTTTAGAAAACTGAAGAAAAAAGAAAATCGTGAAAACCAAACCCATTTAATCAGGTGGAAAAATATTTCGCAGTGTATACTAAGTTAATTGTTTGTAAAATAAGATTTTAAATCCCAATTTCGAGATATTTGTGTAATTAATATGAAAACAAGTTGTAATATAAAAATAAGTTAAAAATATCGAACCGCCTTTGCAAACATTATAAAAAATTATCAACATTTTTCAGAGCTAAAACAATGTATTTTATACTTTCTATTTAAATCCAAAATTTTTTATTTGCTTCTTGTATAATTAAAAACGTTTACTATTTTTTCAGTAAAAAAGAAATTTTTAACAAAAACAATAAGTACTACATAATTATTATATTTGTTAGAAATGAACATTTTATTAAAAATAAAATATTAAATAATTTTGTAATTACATAATATATCACAAGTAGGGTAAGTTATTTGCAAGATTAATAAAAATCAACAGAGCAATGAAAGTCACGAGAAAACGGATGAACTGGCAAGAAAAGGTTTAAGTTGTTCTTGCTGCGGCACCGAGACGATGATTTTAGACTTCCAAAACCAACTGCATTTCACGAAATCGGCAAAAGTTTAAAATGTAAGACAAACAATCTTTTTCTTCTCCTTCCTCAGCTTTTGTTCTTTATCCACCCCTGGACATAAGCCTCTCCATTTTCTTTCCACTCTTCTCTGTCTTGTAACAGTTGGAACCAATGTCTTCTTACGAATTTTTTTATATCATCCAATCATCTCTTTTGATCTTCTCACACTCCGTTTAGTCGTTCTCCGTTTCCAGTGAGTTAATCTATAATATGTCTCTCAAGATCTTGTCTCGTCCCATTACCACTTGAGTTTAGCTATTTTTTAGCCTGATATCTTTCATTCCCGTTTTGTGAAGCATCTCTTCATTTTTTATCTGCTGTCTCAGGCTTACTCCATTCATTCATCTTTCCATCTCTCGTTAATTTATCTGCTTGTGTTTGAATGATTGTGATAGTTTCCTGACCATACATAGCCACTGGCAACAAACACACGTCGTATACTTTCCCCATAAGTTAATCGGGATGTCTGAATTCTTCAAAACATGATTCAGTTTTCGAAAGGTATGATCAATCTATTCTTCTAACCAATTCAGCAGTTTGGTATTTCTTGGTGACCGTGATGACATGTCCCAAGTACACATTCGAATTAACGTTTTCCAATACTTGGGCTCATAATCTTTGTTTTCAAGCAATACATCGGTACAATCACTATGCAATAATTCACAGCGCAAACGAAAAAATCAAGCATGAGCTTTACCACGGTATAATTTTGGCTTCTAAACTTCCAATAGATGTATGGAATTTATGTTTGGAATTTTTAACCCGACAAGGTCAAATTCCAAGGTTTTTAAGTTTTTCTTATAAGAATTGCCTGATGAGTAGCAAAACAAATGCTACAGCAGACTGTGTTCTTTGTCATTCTATCTAGATATCTTCTTTTTTGTAATAAATATTTAGAAAATATTGAATTCTTATTACCTCAATTGCAAAAATATTTGCTACTTTGAATGAACTGATTGATAAAATCACTTGAAAGCTTGAACAAGTTGGTGGAACATCTCGAAAATTGTAATAGTAATCGTCATCTGACAAAAAAAAGTTAGTGCTCAAAATTTGTACAAGCATCATGTACGTCACGCTTCTTGGCGAGGAAGTATGAAAAAATGACCAATATTTATCATGTATACCAATCGTAGGCTGATGAACTTTTTCCAAACAAAAATTAATTAAATTATATTTTATGACAAACCGATTTTTCACGGTTCAGGGGTCATCATGCAAAAGTTTACTAACCGAAAGAAAGGATTCTTTCATTGCAATGTTAAAAATAATTCAACTAATCAAATAATGATATGATAAAGAAATGAGGAATGCAAATGTATTAATTTAACAGAGAACCATTTTATTGCAAAGAAATATTTCTTTTATCAAACAACAAAAATTTAATCGCTTACACTCTGGTTATACTTTAATGGATATTCCATAAGAAAGCAAGATATTCGATAAACATTTCGGAAAGAAATATTTAAAAACATTTATTACTCTATACCAACTTTATAATTAATATATAATTTATATATACATAAATAAATTGTTTTTGGAAAGAAAAGTTGTTTGTAGTAAAATTAAAACTTCAATGTAACAAGTTAATTAAACATTAATAAAAAGTATTTTTATTTTTTAGATTTCTTTAATTTTTAATTTTAATTTAAGAAAAGTTGTTTGTTATTTTTCATAGGAATTTTATATAATCATTTCTTTATAAAAATTGAATAATGTATATTTAACATGTCATTGCCGAATGTTTAGATTTAATTCGGGTCATTTTTTATGTACTATAAGCAAATTAAAAAGTAATTTTTTCATTTTTGAAGCTTTCAAAATTATAAAGATTTTTTTATAGTCTAATATGTACAACCAACCTAAATTGTATTTTGTTCAAGTATATGAATTTTTTAACTCTGGTGAGTGAGTAGAACTAACAATAAGCATAACATTTATAATAAACTATTAGAGCCAACTTATTACTATGAAGTAATAATTGTAGGTTCAAATCCGATTTTGATTTGTAGTTATATCAATGATGAGCGTTTTTTATATTAATATAATTTGTTTTTTTTTTCCAAAATTCTCATTATTTGTGAAACTGTTAAAAACAAAAATTTTCAAAATTTTAACAATAAATTATAACTTTATGTTTATAAGTTTCCATTAAAATGTGTAATTTGTTTTTGGATAGATATGATTATATGGTTTTTCATCAGCATTACCTTGTTATTTGGTTTTGCGGGTAAGCCTTCAGCTGAATTCTCAATTTAACTTATTAACTGTTTAATGTTTGTTATAATATTAAGCATTGATAACATCCTCTGGATATTTTTCATATATGTGGATGAAGGGTAAACTGTTTCATAAAAAGAAAAATTATTACAAATTTTAACTTCGATGCATTAGTTGACAGCTTACACCAAAATTTGTTCATTTATATATTTTCATCTATGGGAATCTATGGAAAATTCATTTACGGATTTATACACTGTAAGGTTGATGGTTGAACCATAACCTACATCCCTCACTACAACTTTCTAGCTAATATTATTTGTACTAAGTTGTTTCTTAGTTATTGTTCAGATACAAATAAAAAAATTTTCTTCTCTCTCGTGATATAAATATCCAGTTGACTAGATTAATTAATTAATATTCTGGACAAAGCAATGAAACCAAATAGAAATCACAAGAACTAAAAATTATTTTTGCATACCATTTTTCGGTAGAGCTGACCGGCCTGATCTGATCGGGTGACCGACCGTTCATCAGAACATAAGAAAGTAACATGGGAAATTGATTTTTTTTAATTATTATCACGGATAATAATGAGAAAGGTATCAATTTTAAGAGATCTTTTCCGCGTCAAAAGATACCCAGACCTTGATATTTTGTTCTTGAATTTTTGTTCAAAACTCAAAAATAAAATGAAAATATACAGCATTTAATAAAACTTTAGTAGTCTGGCTTGGTCTAAATGTCAATTAAATTTTAGCCAGACAAGTATTACTTTATTAAAAACAGTATATTTTCATTTTATTTTTGAGTTTTAAACCATAATAAAAAAAATTGTTTTACTGTTGGTTTATCTTCATTATTGATCCATCCAGCTCTAAATTTTTAATAAAATAGACTCTGAAGGCCATAAATTTAACTCTCGGGCATTGTTTTTACCCTAAAAAAAACAACCCCAATCGGTTCCTGCCCCCGGGCAGGCTTATACCAAACAGGCTTTACCGTAAAACGGTTCAGTCCCGAAAGAAAGCGGAACCCTTTTTAGGAAAAGCAATAAATTCACAAAATAAATTTTAGAAAAATGTTAACGAAGAATGAACAGTTGAAACTTTTAAATTCAATGTAAGAATATTTGGTTTGAGGGTTAACACTGTATAAAATTCCTTTTATCAATTGGATGATTTTCCACCAAATTTTGTTTTTCTCAATTTATTTTAATTCAATTTTAGCAAAATACACAAAATACCCGAGCTGTAAACTCCACATAATGTGCTGCATAGTTTAGTAATAATCAGGAATCTGTTCTCAAATTTTGTTAAAACTTAATTCTTTCAGTAAAAAAAAGTTTGTTGTACTGAATTACACCTGCACATTATCATTTTAATATATTTTGATTAAAATAAATCATAAATACCATTAATCTAAATAGAAACATTTTTTAAATTATCATCATTTTTGTATCAGACGCATATTTCTTCATCATCAAAACAGTATATCATCTGTGATTAATTTTCGTTTGCTCATTTATCTTTCATCTCTGTTTAATATTTGATTTCTATATATTTAAATTATTCGCTGGAAATATAACACTCTTGAATGGATTAACGAGATTTTCAATTTTAAAAATATTAGACAATTTTGTCATATGTATATTTTTTAATGAAGTAGCAAAATATCAGTTTTCCACAAAATTTTATTTTAAACTATTATTATTGTTATTGCTTTATTTTGTCTTAAAAGTCAATTTTAAAACTAAAAGACTAAAACTAGTTTTTAGGATATCGGTTGTAATCAAATTAAATTAAGGAAACTGCGTGAATCTCGTTTATTCTTCAAAAATAAAATATGAGCAATGGATTTTTAAAATATAGAAACGATCTCAATTATTTTAGATTTTAAAATGGAAACATGTGGGCTAGCATATCTCGGGATATCTCCACATCATTATTTAAATAATTTGAAAACAAATAGAGAATAAATGAAGATAAAAGATATAATAGCAAGTGAAAATGAATTACAAACGATTTTTTAAATTAGAAAAAGGACATGATTCTAAGGATAACAAAATAATGTAGATACAAAAAGTGTTAGATGAATGATATTTTTAATCCCCCAAATCAAAATACTTGACAAATGTTGTTGTAGTAAATTGTCAGTTATCTTTTATAAATTATTGAAAAAGAAAAACTCTTTCTAGATTTTTATACAATTTGAGGTTGGTAACCGGAAATGCAATGTTTTTCCTTGCCGATCTAATTTTATAGTAAAAAATAAAATTAAGTTTAAAAAATTTGTTAATAGTGAAAATTTGAAGAGAAAACAAGTAGTTAGAAAATCTTAATTTTTCAGTTGAGAGGTAAGTAGTTTTTTAATTTTTCAACTTTACTTGAAGATGTTTTATCGAAAATAAAAAGTTATGGGTTGATTTTAAAATTTAATATTAAAACTGATTATTAATGCATCTGCGATATCTTTTATGATACCTCATAAATGAATGAATGATTTGACTGTCGATTTAAAACAACTTTATTTTCAAATAATTGAATAGGTATAAAGTTATATTGTCTATTTTTCTATTAGGAAAGAATAGTAATATGTAACTTTTGGGATATAGCTCGGAAAAGTTAGAAAATTTATTTTTAATAATAAATTACACACAATGTCTCGCTTTATATTTGTAGTGAATATTTCAAAATCAAATAAAAATAAGTTGGAAAGTTTATTTAAATAATAAATGTCAAAATTTAACCGAAAAGTTATATTACGGTCAGGAAATTCAGGAAATGTTGTTAAAATATAAAATTCATAAAAATGAACGTGGAAGCTGCCAAAATAAATTTTACATTATTCAATAATACTTTAATATTAAGTAAATATTTGATAAAAGAATTAAGTAGATGAAAGATTTGTAAGTTTGGGGTCTGTAAATGTTATTTTATGAGGAAGCAGAAATACGGTAAGCCAACCTATGGGAATTGTTGGGATTAGGAAACTTGACTTAAATTTTGTCGACTATACAGCATTAAAGGAAAAGAAACAAATAATATAGGGAATTGATGAAAAACCAAAATAAAATTGCTAACGTCACATGAAAATTGGGAGAAGTAAAAAGTTTTGCAGCATCCTTACACCACCTATACAAACCGTACTTGTCATTCTACTCGTTGAAGTCGATGAAACGTTTCCGGACTATAGAAAAACAGAAGGGGATCGAATTGTAACGAATTGAAAGAATATATTTTAGGTTTTGACCTTTTTATCAACACGTTCGACGAAGTATTCATTTTTATAAAAATCTCTGAATTTAAATGACGTTTAAGACTTTTTTATTCAAAAACAAGGAAATTGAAGCGACAGCCTTTCTAATAAGGCATAATTTTTTAAACCTTTAACTGTTTACCATTTTCATAAACATTACATCGTTTTATTAGACGGCAATAAAATTTTAAGTGCCGAAAGTGAAAATAATGTAGGTAAATAAAATGTTTAGGTATGGGAAATCGTTATCCATTTTAATTATTAAAATTTTAACGAGTCGAAATTTACAAAATTTAATTAAAGAAATCAATGTGCAGGCAGACGTTGATTTTTAAGACACACATTTATTTAATAAACAACCATTCATTCCTTTCCATTTTTTTATTCAACGCTAAATGGCTTACAAAATTTTCTTACTTTAGGAAATTTATTTTGATTTGCTTTCTAAGCGTTCGGTATAATAATTTTCAACAATTTATGGTAAATTTTGTTGATGAGTTATACTTAACTATAAATAGTACATGCAGTAATTTATATTACTGTATTGACATAAAAGAACCACATTTATATAACCGGGGGGTTCTATTATACCTATTGAATTGTTAATAATGGTTGCAAGTGTTAACTTCAATAAGCCATTAGTTAAAATGTATATTATGCTTTTTAATATTAAATATAACAAGTAATTACTTTTATTTATATTATTCGTTAAACCCTATTTTTTCTTGGATACTATAGTAACAAAAGATATACCTAATTTCTTACTGGAAAATATTGAAAGTGCGAAATGGAAAGTATTAAATGCGATAGGACGATCCATCAAAATACGAATAAAACTAAATTATCAAAATATAAGAATTTTTTAAGATACTTTTAGGCAGTTTGTTACTTAAAAAAAATGTTAATTCGATCTACATGTACTACATAATATGAATATTTACTTGGTGCAAAACTGTAGATGAGTTTTAAAAAATCTCTTTTTAAACGCCATCTACGCCAAGATTTAATTTGTAGGAGACGTTCAATTTGAAAAGATAGTTACTCACCATTAGAAGTTCCTGCAGAAGAAAGAGCAGAATCAAACAAAATTAAAACTGTTATACAAATAAAAAGTTTATATTGTCTGTTATTTAAACCGAACCCTGATTTTAATTTATGTAACATCACGAAAAGTATTTAAAATTCAAAATAAAGTCCAAATAACTTTTAGGTTGCGAAACAATACATTACGCAAAATTCGCAAAACCAAATACGAGCGCGAACTTTCAACTTGTTCGAACGCGTGCTTTTACTTTTCCAACTACGAGAGTCACTAGCGGTATTATCAAACAACAGGATTGCACTGATAACTTTGAAGTTCTTCGGCCACCCGCACCTTCACTCATGCGCTATATACAACCGTAGCGTTAGGTTTAACCAATGAAGAACCACAAAGCCACACCAATAAACCAATAGGAACATCTAAAGACGTTACATGGGAGGATCTACAACATGTAAGACATGTAATTAGAATTGTAAAACACAAGTAAAAGAGCATCTAACTTGAGTTTGAGTAGAACACTAACGTGTACCTCGCGATAACCACTTTCTACAAGTCACAAATTCGCTTCTCCTTCAGCCACGTGACAAATGATGAGACCGCTGCAACTTGCACAGTTCATTTCAAAAACTATTTTTCATCAACTTTTAAAACTACTCAAAACAAGTTAAACCAATTATATATTTTTACAACAACTTGTCATTTGGATTTTTAATGACGACGACGCTTTACAATGGGAGAAGTTTTGTGATTTAAGTAAGCTATATAATTAAAAAATGTTCATTCAAATATTTAAAACTGTGCAAAAGTACTTTTTTTAAATTAAAGCAGTGACTTGGTGTGATCACTGGTTGAGTTACAGAGCGAAAATTTCTAATTTCCAATAACTAAATAATTTAGCTCGGCTCTTCTGCGAACATCGACGCTCAGATACTTATTCGATTTTCAGTACTATAATCTTAGCAATTAAGGCACTTAAATTAATCTAAAAAAAATTATAAATAAAATTTTTGAAAAAACTTTTTTTTTACCTTATGTATTATTATAACTATAGAATCAATTCCAAAATTGTACATCCGAAAGCGCAGAACTAAAAATAATCCGTGTAGTCCGCGACTAGAACCCACAGTTTTCGCTCAATAATTAAACCAGCGACCACACCAAGCAACTGGTGATAGTTATATAATTATAATACGTCAGTTATATTATAAAAAAAATTCAATATCGGCCTTGCTTTCTATTTTTATACAAAAATTGTTAATCCACACACAAAATCTCTACGTCATACATATGTACGTTGAAGTTTTCATTCAAAATTGTATTTAAAAAAGAATGTTTTGATTTAGAGAAATCAGTTTGGTATTTATTAGAATACATTTTTGTTAATATTACATTTTTTCAAAAATAACTGAAATGTTAAAATAATCTCATTTTAACTCTGTTGAAATGCTTACAAATTCTTTTTAATTTGTTTTAACTTTGATTTTAATTTTTTGAGACTTCTAAATTTTAAATCGATTAAAATATTTCTTTGCATTTATAGTTCGGTCAGTGTAAGCAAAACTCAGAAAGAAAAAAAAATAAAATAGACGACGTATAACAAATTTTTCAAGAGAAAAGTTTTATTGTTTGTCAATCAGCAAACTGTGGTTAAATAATTGGAAAACAAATTTCTAGTGCACAATTTCTCATTTTTAAGAACACAAGTTTAAAAGATTTTAGTTAACTTGGAAGAAAATTGCTAATAGGCTCTACTAGACCTTTTCCACTTGAGAAAGCGTTAATTGCAATTCAGTGAAAAACTTAATTTCAATTGTCGCTTTCTGAATAACAATTGCCAAATCTGAATTACAATTGTCACTTTCTCAAATACATGTGACTGCTTCTGAAGTAAAACTGGAAAAGTAATCGTTACCGGAAAATAAGATTAACATATTCGAAAAATGATTAGATTTTACAAAATTGGAATTTTTCCTTATAAGTACAACATTTTTAATAAACTAATAATTTGCTACAATACTGGTGAGGGAAAAGGTAAAAACTCAAAAATGCTTATATCGAGTAAACTCTTGTCCAAGAAATTGGCTTTTTTCATGTCCAATTTGGACATAATTTTGCATAATATTTTGCAAAAACCTTATTTGTATATTAATATGGTATAGCATTAAATGTCAAATAGAATTAGAATTTTAAAAAAAGTGTTCCCAAGTACCCAGACAATATAGTTTTCATAATTTTTGTATAATAATTAGGAGAAAGTGATCAAAGAGCTACGAGTACCTCTCTTTGGTTTTTTGTACATACATTTTTCAAATAAGGACCTATTGATTTATTTCTAGTATCATTGTAAAATTCAGTAAATTCTTCAATTTTTCAGCAAAAAACTTTTGATATACACATCTCATATCTGCCCTGAGCTGGTATAGACAAAAAATGAATACAAAAATGTTTTCTGGTTCTAAATCCGATCTTATCCTATGTTCCAAATGTAAACCCACTATTTTATCAGATTTTCAATTTCAACATAAGTTTTTTTTAACTCTTCTCAATCATACCGGGTAAAATCGACCGGTAGATCAACATTGGGCCTAAATATCTATAAATCCCTGATCTCAAACGGGGCTTTAGTCTCAGTATACCTAAGGTTTGCTTGTTCCTCTAGAGCGGTGATTCCCAACCATTTTTTCTCGCAAACCCTTTCTAAAAAAAGGTGGATCCGAGGATTCGAGACTATGTTCGGAGACATGGCTGTATGGTTAAACGTGAATGTGTCGTCAAGGGTTGGCCGTTTTTGACCCAGGTTTATCAATTGGATAAAATTGATTTGAAAACATGGAAACAACTTCCACGCTGTTGCTGAATTGGTAACAAACATTTAACATTTTCAATCTTATACACAGACACTATTTGTATCAAATATAGATCTCGATTCACCTATAGGTATAAGCATAATTTATCAGATTATCCGTTGATACGATTATCCAGTGATCCGTAATCTACAATTAATTAATATCTTATTAATTAACTCTACACACACTATTCGTTACATATTATTTTTATTAACTTTTGAACATGCCACAGATTTTATAGACGTATTCACGTCAAAATCGGAATAAATTGGCGAATCCCTTGTATAATCATTAGGAGCAGTAAATGAAACAGTAAAATTGGGTTGTTATTATTAAAATTTATTTTCTATATTGAATGCCTGTTGCGATGTTTAAGATTGTTTTACGATTACAATTTTTTTTTTCTAATTATGTTCCAAAAAATGTTACTTTGTGATACTCAAAAGTGTGCGGAAAAGTAGTACTTTTCCGCACACTTGTAAAAGTATGCGGGAAAGAAAGAAAAAATTTAAAAATTACTTTATTTTTCAAAATTTTCGAAACATAATCGGCGGTTAATACCGCCGATTTTTTTGAAGAATGCGTTTTCGATTTCGTCTTTAAAACGTCGATGTTGATTCCTCAACAACGGACACTCCGACATATCTGACATTTTTGCTATTCTAAAAACACAAATTGTATAACCATAACAAAAAACCTGGTCACCTACCTGTTCCCGTTATAACTGCTATCTATGACCCATCTACCTACCTATCGTATATACATACATATATACCTACTATTCTACATATTTAATGGGCTACCAAGCGTAAAATACAAAAATTTTATAGTATAAAATAAAATTCTTAAAAAATATGTTATTGGTTCTTTTTGAAACATAATTTAAAAAAATATTGTTCGATACTCGTGGAAAACTATCTCTTTCCTAACTTGTATCGAAAATATCTATTTCGCAAACCCCCTTGGTATCAAACAACGTCGTGCAATTCACCTGTGTTGATTCTACCCAAGTGTTTTAATTAAAACTCCTAAATTTTTTTTACAAAAAAATGAGTATTTTTATTTTCATTTTCATTTTTTTTGTGTTAAGAAAAATTGCTGAAACCATAAGTATAGTAATAATATATTTGTGGTACCCGCAAAATATTTATTGTATTGTTTACAATTGCGTTCAAAATTGTTTTTGAGATTTTGACAAATATATCCATTTTGAGAATCTACAAGACGATTTGTAGTATTTCCAGATGAATTTCTGTCTTTCTCTCTGTTGTAATCATTCACAATAACTGGCAAACAGTGTAACTGATTGATCTGAAATTTGGTATGCGAACACTGTTGATGCTGAAGTTGTGCTGATTAGATTTTGGTTGAAATCGGGTGATGCTAGTTATTGTCTTGGAATCGAGTTTTCTCGCGATAGAGAAATAACATATGTAGGTTTGCATCAACAAGGGTACATAATTGATTTACTAAATCGTTATGGAATGATCGACTCTAATCCTGTGAGCATGTCTAAGGATTGAAATGTGAAACTACTAAAGTCCACAGAATCCGCAACTAGTGAAGAAGAAAAGTTACCGTATAGGGAATTGATTGGTGCCCTAACATACATATTTCGCCGTAGCTACTAGACCCGACATAGATCCGATAAGTTGTTTAGGTCAATTCAACAACTATGACACAAAATTACACTGGAATGCGGCAAAACGTGTCCTACGTTACCTGAAAGGTACTACGGATTTAGGAATTTTATACAAGCCAGGTTGACAAGGTCTTAGAGGATATGTGGATGCAGATTGCGGAAACTGTCCAATCAACAGACGATCTTACACCGGGTACACGTTCATTGTTTCAGGTGGTCCAATTTCATGGGAATCCAAGAAACAGAAAACTGTGGTTCTTTCCTCGACAGAAGCAGAATACAGAGGAATAACAGAGGTAGCAAACGAATTCATTTACTTGCATGAATTTATTAAGGAGCTTGAATTTGAAAGTTTGCCGAATATTAGAATATTTACTGATAGTATGAGCGCACTACAGTTAACTGAGAACCCCATATTCCACGCTCGAAGTAAACACATCGACATTCGATACCATTTTATACGCGAAGTGATTAATAAGAAAATATTAAAGTTATTACACGTGAAGAGATATATCTCTATATAGATAAGATATAGAAGAGATGATTGCAGACGTATTAACGAAAGCTTTGCGTAGACAAAAACATACATCGTGCATCGAGATGATGGGTCTTTCGTATGTATGCCTATGCAGTACACAACTACGTGTAATACAAAGTGTCCAAAAACCAAGCATACCGGGGATGGCATTACCAATGTCATCATTCTAATGTGTTAATGAATCCGTTATCAATAATTATATATTACTGTGCATAATAAAGCTAATACAAATTAAGAAAGTTATGATTTTTTGAGTGAAAAGGTGTCCTTTTTGCGTCTATATTTTACGCGACGAATTGTCGCGCTTGATGAATTGGTTACGATGAATTGTCGCGCAATGAATTGCCCGCGATAAATTGACGGTATACCACCCATAACATGATTTTTTTTTGGTAATAAACGTTATAAAATTCATTTTATTAAATATAATTATTATTATATAAAAAAAAACTAGCCTTCAAAAAGCGGCTTGCGCCGCTTTTTTTCGGCTAGCTCTGCGAGGCAGCGAGGCCTACGGCCTCGCAACGAGTCGCCCTTCGGGCTCCCCTTTAAGTCCCTATACAAATTATCCTATAATCGGATACAGAATGCTGCACTTTTACCGTAAGAAAGAAGCGAAGATGGCTTTTTTTGGATCTACGTGGTCAATTTGGCTTTTCGATTCCATATTTCAAAAACTGGATGTAAAAGCGGGATTTTCGTTTTAGTCGTGATGGGCACGGCGGCGGAGCCTTTAAATCTATTTATACTGCAATTGAACCTCTGTTGAACCGCCAGACATGGGCGACATTATATATATATCCACATGTTGCAAATACTTTTATTGAAAATTTAAATGTTTTATTTGAAAAATTTTGTATGTACCTATTTGTGAAAATTTATTTGTTTTAAAATCCTTTTTCAGCATTTCATCGATATTTTATTATTTTTATTTTTATTGTTGAAAGTTTGAACGTGACAACACCGCATCGATTGTGATTATTTATACAAAATCTTATGTTGGTAGCTTTGCACAATTTTCGGTTTAAGGTTATGAAGTAGATTTGGTCAGTGGCGCGTCGCGCTTATTTTATCCGCGGGTTTTATAATGTAATAATCTTAAAAATGTTTGTTGATTATTTGCATTTTATTGGTATCGATTGATGGCTTTCTGGTGGTTGTTTGAATTTAAAGATGGGTTGTCTCAATTTTGATATATTTAATGTTTACACTTAATTATGGAATAATGGAACTCTGTCGACATCCCAAGTACTACTCTACTACTTCTCAACTCAACTACATTTTACTTATTTAATATAATATTGTAATATTAACCACTTATACGGGTTCCCCTGTTGCCACATATGCCATCGTCTTTTGGGCCATCGCAGCATGTGGTCGCTTTTGGTAATTGCTGTGGATCCTCTATTGAACCGCCAGACATGGGCGACATAATATATTGTCATGTTCCAAATACTTTCATTGAAAATTTAAATGTTTTATTTGAAAAATTTTGTATGTACCTATTTGTGAAAATTTATTTATTTTAAAATTTGTATTTAATTTGTATTTGCTGCTTTTTCCGCCAACTAATTGAGGTGGCTCTTTGCCAAGACGGCCGCCAATTTTTTAATTTGGTATTTTTGAGAATAAATTGATTAGTTATGCGTTAGTAATTTTAGTTAAAATTTGGATATTGAAAATTGTTCTAATTTTTGGAGCAATTGCATTATTTTTAAAAGTGATTTTGGATTGATTAGTGATTGATTGACGATTTAGAAGATATAAGCTTAAATTGTATGATTTAAATATTCATTCATTTTATGATGGTATTTACAATATTTCGAAAATAAATTAAAGGGATCGTCAAGTAGAGTTGATATTGTCGCATGTGTCGCACCTATTTTCCCATTTACCATTATAAATTTGGATTAAGATAGCCAAGAAACAAAAAAAAAGATTTTATTTTGATGGAGAAACCTGTAAGTAAATTTGGGATCCTGAAAATATCGTTTCAATAAAATATAATATATTATTATTTGTAATACCACCAAATTAAAAAAAAAAAAGTTTTAAAATCCTATTTCAGCATTTCATCGATATTTTATTATTTTTATTATTATTGTTGAAAGTTTGAACGTGACAACACCCCATCGATTGTGATTATTTGTACAAAAAATTATGTTGGTATCTTTGTGTCAATTTTTGGTTTAAGGTTATGAAATAGTAGTGTGTAATGAAATCCGAACACTATCTAATTTAAAATATTACCAAAAAAAACATATTTCGTTATTAATCTTCCAAGTTAATGTATGCCTGTACAGTTTAAGTCATCCGTTAGGTGCAAAATTTCGGCATTAGTTGTAATTCAAAAAGGCATTAGGTTTATGTTTTGATACGATTTTCAAATTATCACAATTTTAGTAGAAATTTCGAATGGGAATTTTATTATTTAATTAAATAATATTTCAAAAAAAATTTTTTATTACGGTCCTTAACCAAATTTTACACTATTTTGTATCTTCTAATATTTGGTAGAACCTCCTCGTGCCTTGATAACTGCTGCTATCCGTGTCGGCATTGAATGGTCTCAATATTTATGTACTAAATACAAAATTTTGTTAAAAAATTCCTATTACTTTTTGAGGTAGAGCGCACACAAAATTTGACCACATACACACATACATACATACAGACATTTTTTGGAAATGATGATTTTCAGCTTCTGGAATCCCAAAATGACTAAATTCATCAAAATCTCAATTTCTTTTTTCTGCACGATTACAATACTTTTTCAGACTTCGTATGATAAAGTAAAAAGTTTTAAAATCCTTTTTCAGCATTTCATGGATATATTATTATTTTTATTATTATTGTTAAAAGTTTGAACGTGACAACACCGCATCGATTGTGATTATTTATACAAAATCTTATGCTGGTATCTTTGCATCAATTTTCGGTTTAAGGTTATGCAGTCAATTTGGTCAGTGGCGCGTCGCGTTTATTTTATCCGCGGGTTTTCAATTACATTTGATATAGTTATAAAGATTTTATAATTTATAACTCTTTTGAATGATTGTTAGTGACGAAAATTTTATGTTGTCATGAAATTGGTGGTAACTTAGCTTTTTGCCGTCCGCCTTGACTGGAGTTGTCTCTTTTAAGGAGGGTCTCCGCATGGCGCTAGGTGAATTGGTCCCCAGTAAATTGGTCTCCGGAAATTTGACCCTCGGTATTTTGACCCCCGGGAATTTCACCCCCTGAAAATTTGATCTAAGTATTTGTTAAGGGTTTTTAATTTAAATTTGACATAGCCAAAACTCTTTTTAGGGTGAATCAATGAAGGGCCGTGGTTGAGGATACCTATCCGACTCTCCCTATCTCCCTCGCTCGGTCCCCTCGCTCGTGAGGCTCGAGCCGGCTAGGTACCCACATAACAAACTAAAAACATCCCCCGAGGTAGCCCGATGCATGCCCCAGCAGAACTCGTAGATGTGGAAGTTGCGAAGTGTGAACCCCAACTGAAGAACTGAACTGCAAATCGACCACTTTTGAACCCGACCCCTTTCGATTTGGCCGAACCTTTTTTCTCGTTTTCTACCCCACTAAATATATTTCTCAGAATTTTTTCAACTGTTTTCACCCTACCCAACAAAAGTTATGACTTTTTCAAAAATTTGGCTATTTATATTTGGCTATTTTTTCAACTTTTCAAAAATTGACTAAATCCAACGTTCTTTTTTTTTAATTTTTCAGTTTTGAATGTAATATTCAAATAAAAATATGAAAAATTTTTTCGATGTTAGGTTCCATGAAATTTTTCAGTTTTTTCAAATCAATTTTTCAAATTCGGACACTTTTAATTTTTGATTTTTTTCTTCTGAAAAAAACTTCAACTTATTCTGCAGTTAATGCCGGTAGATCCAGAGTGGGCCGACTCTGCTTTCTATTTTTTTTTTTCAATTGAAAATTCTTTTTGTTTATTTTACCACAATTTAACTTTGTTTTTATAATAAATAAAATTTAAATAAATATATCTTACATTTTTTTTACTTTATTCGTAATCTTAACTAATGATTTATAACTGAAAATAATTGTTTTAAAAAAAAAATATTTGAAAAAAATATTTGTAATGCCACCAAGTTAAAAAAAAAGTTTTAAAATCCTTTTTCAGCATTTTATCGATATTTATTATTGTTTTATTATTATTATTAAAAAGTTGAAAAAAAGTTGAAAAAAATTATGTTGGTATCCTTGCGTGAGAGTGACAAAAAGTAAAGTTATGGTTTAAGGTTATGAAAAATATTTGGTGTCAGTGGCGTGTCGCGTTTTATATCCACGGGCTTACTATTTATTACCGTCGAAGGGTTTTTCTGGTTAATATAAAATATGTTGGTATCATTACGTCAAAGTGACAACAGATAAGAAACCGTTTAAGGTTATGAAGAATATTTGGTCAGTGGCGCGTCCCATTTATTTTATCCGCGGGCTTTTAATTTAATACATAATATTTTTCCATTCAACATTTAAAGATCAAATATTAACCAAAATTGTAATGTCTTTTTAATTTACCATTGCGAAAGCGTACAAAACCTTTGGGAGGAACTAAAGAAGACAGTTGGAAAATATAAAATAAAAAATAAGAAGGAATTGTTGCAAATTGAATAGCAAGAATCCATACCTGTACACATGGGCGCACTGGGAATTTGAATAGAAGAGTAAAACAGAATTCTTATCATAAAACAAAACCATTTACATATCCTTTTATAATTAACAATTATAACATTATAAACAAAGACATGAAATTTAATACTCTCACTTTTATTGTTGACAATGAAAATTGACTAAATTAATTATTTTTATATTACATTATGTTTTACTTGAATTGTTCAGTTAAAGAAAGTCTTGCAATATATCGAAATTACTTGGTATTAAGTTTAAAGTTTTTTTTTGTATAATTTATTGTGGTAGGTATTAAGGTATTGTGTATTAGTATTGGAAATACATATTTTTCTGTTAGTGTTGTTGAAAGACTGCCTTATAAAAACGCTTTTTAAAAATATTAAAAAGTGGTAATAATTACCTACTTCAATAAAATTTACAATTTTTTGTTAAAAAATATCATAGGAAACAACATAATTAAATTTGGAAATTGCATATATAGTTGCCCCCACTGAAATTTATGTCTTCGGGCGCCCATGTCTGTACAATTGCGTTAATAGTTTAATAGTTTGAACGTGACAACAGGGCATCGATTGTGATTATATATAAAAAAATTATGTTGGTATCATTGCATCAAATTGACACGTAAAGTTTTGATTTAAGGTTATAATTTATGAAGGCTGGTCGGTATCAGTGGCGTGGCTTTATTTTATTTTATTTTATTCGCGGGCTTACCATTTATTATCGTCGTAGGGTTCTTGTGGTTAATATAAAATATGTTGGTACCGTTGTTTTAAAAGTGACAGGAGGTTCAATTTACGGTTTAAGGTTATGATGTAGATTTGGTCAGTGACGCGTAGCGTTTATTTTATCCGCGGGTTTTCAATTTAATAAATTTTATTATTCAATTGAACAATAAAAGATCAAATATTAACCAAAATTGTAATGTCTTCTTAATTTACCATTGCAAATCGTCCGCAGGAAAGCGTACATTTAATTTATGTATACTTCTATAAAAGCAAAGAAGATTCTAGAAGATCAAAAGTTATCAGTTTTACCGTGGCCTTTTCAATCTCCCGATCAAAACCCCATCGAAAACCTTTGGGAGGAACTAAAGAAGACAGTTGGAAAATATAAAATAAAAAGGAATTGTGGCAAATTGAACAGCAAGAATCCATACTTGTACAACGGCGGCGTTAATAGTTTAATAGTTTGAACGTGACAACAGGGCATCGATTGTGATTATATATAAAAAAAAATTATATTGGTATCATTGCATTAAATTGACACGTAAAGTTTTGATTTAAGGTTATAATTTATGAAGGCTGGTCGGTATCAGTGGCGTGTGTTGCTTTTTATATCCACGGGCTTACTATTTATTATCGTCGAAGGGTTTTTGTGGTTAAAATAAAATATGTTGGTATCGTTGCGTTAAACTGACAGTCATTAAACTGACTGACACAAATTTTCGGTTTAAGGTTATGAAGTAGGTCAGTGGCGCGTCCCGTTTATTTTATCCGTGGGAAGTGTATTCAATTGTTTGTCTTAATACATTATTGTTAAACCATCTGGCACTAACAAACAATGTCGTCTGGTCTCACATTTTAAAATAATTTTATATCTGGGATCTCCTCGTGTAGCAATTAAGGACCAACCGAATTGGTTTACAAAAATGTATATAAATATTTTACAAAATATAGAGTTTTTAAAATTTAGCGTTGCTTAATTGGAAAAACACGAAAACCCAACTCGAAACAATTCCGGATGCTATTTACAATTTAAAACTTAATACTAAATAACAATAAAACTAAATAACGATGAACGTAGATAAAATAACAAAATGGAACGGTAACGAAAGACGAAGAATTAACGCACACTCGACAACATCTTTTGACAATTTCGATTATACGAATGTTAAATTGGGTTGAATAATTTTTATAAATTTGTTCCGTCTTTGGATAGAAATTTCCCGTTTCGAAAACTCGAAAGTTTCTAATATATACCTCCATTTTACACTTCGCTAGGACCCCACCGTAAGGAAGAGTTAAAAATTTCGACTTAACACTTGCCGAAGATCCTTTCGTGCTCATCTTCTTGGGTCATTTGTGTTTGCAAACACGACAAACAACAAAAGGTGTCCTCAAACGCCGCAAGGTAAGCTTTCGGCAGCTGCCGAGGACGGTTCTTCGGTAAAATATGTTAAATTTCAAAATTTCAATTGTTTTAATTTTTACCTCGATTATATTCGCGAAAAAAAAGCGAAAAGGCGATTTGACATTTTTCGAAAATCCGTCCGATTCGGCCGGAAAACGACGATTTTGGTTTTGGGCAAAACTGGCCGGGATTCGAAACGAAAATTTTCGAGTTTGGACGTTTCTTCGTTTGGTCGGTGCACGGAGCGGTTTTTAAAAAAATTCGTAAGGAACAAATTTGAAGCGGTGCTCAAGGCCCACCTCACGACTTTAATACTTTTTCAAATTTTGGCACGGTTCGCGCGCCATCCGCGTCCAAAGGTCAAAATTTGCAATTTTTCTATTTTGGCCGTGGCGGTCTCATTTGTGAACCGATTCTAGTTTTTAAACCGTCTTCGGGTGGACACGGCGGGTCGCCACAATTTCGGTATGCTCTATTTTCTTCCCAACTAAAGCGGTAAATTCGCAAATCGCAATCGAAATTTAAAAAAAAAGTTTCGAAGGGTATGGCCTTGATTTCTTTTGGGGCAAAAAAATTTGCGAAAATTTACAAATTTAACGACGGAAACGAATTGTCCCGGTACGTGGCAGCATTTTGGATCGAAAATTTTTCGTAAATTTATTTCGTCTTTGGGTCGAAATTTCGCTTCGAAGTTTAAAATTTTCAAAAATGTGCCCCATTTTTACCTTCAAATAACGACCCGCGTCGAGGAGGAAGGCGTCGGTTAAAATTTTCGACTCGACGCTTCTCGTCGACCATCTGGGATATCTTTTTCGGCAATTGCGTCAAACACCGTCAAGTTCTTTCGAAAAGCTAGGCCCGTTTCCCGGCCAAATGGCTTTCCTTAAATTTTAAAAACTCGTTAGTTCTTAATTTTGAAACGGTAATTTTCGCAAAAAGAGCGCAAAATGTTCCCAGTTTGCCACTCTCCATGCCAGAATAAAATTTAAGTCGAAAAAGTGAAAAAAAAAAGTTCGGATCGGTCCAAAAGAGAAAATCGGTCACCCATCCAAGTACTAACCGCAACTGGGCGCCGTCGGATCGCACGTGCACGTCGATCGCGTTTGTGTCACGACCGCATTATTAAAAATTGTGTAATTTTAAGCTATATTACCAATCAATTATGTACCAAGTGAATTTCTTTCGTTTTCACATTTAGAAGGATATAATTGCATGCAATTTGCGAAAAGACGCTTTTCTTGTTTCTTCGGAGGACGCTCTTTATGCAGGAATAGAGAAAAATTCGAAATTAACGAAAAATTTGCAGCTCTCGAAAAATTATTTACTACCGATTTCTTTCTTTGCTCACACAATTGGGGGGTAAATTTTCCTTCACCTCCATCGTGTCGGGTACCTATCGACGCGCAAGACTTTAAAGAAGCTATAGATTGCCGTTCCGGCGCTCTGCGGTGTCGCGACGCGCAAACACAAAAAAGAAAAGTGAAATACGTCAAATGTAATCGCACTTTCGGCGCGCGCGGATTTCCTCCTTTGCGCACACAATTGGGGGGTAAATTTTTGCAAGCGCTCCATTCGGCGGGTACCGTTCTATAATTATAAACACGCCAAACTACACAAGGTGTCCTCAAACGCCGCAAGGTACGCTTTCGGCAGCTGCCGAGGACGGTTCTTCGGCAAAATATGTTAAATTTCGAAATTTCAATTGTTTTAATTTTTATCTCGATTATATTCGCGAAAAGAAAGCGAAAAGTCCATTTGACATTTTTCGAAAATTCGTCCGGTTCGGCCGGAAAACGACGCTTTTGGTTTTGGCCAAAACGGGCTGAGATTCGAAACGAAAATTTTCGAGTTTGGACATTTCGTCGTTTGGCCGGCGTAAGGAGCCGTTTTTAAAAAAACTCGTAAGAAACAAAATTAAAGCGGTCCGCAAGGGCTACCCGATGGACGCAAAACATTTTCGAAAATCTGCACAGTTTACGCGCCATCGGCGCAAGAATGTCGAAATTTGAAATTTTCTTATTTCGGTCCTGGCCGTCTCATTTGTGGCCCGATTTTTAATTTCAAAACGGCTTCGGGTAGGCAGGGCGGGTCTCTACAAAATCGATATTCTACATTTTCCTCCTAACTTATTCGGCAGAGCCATAAAACGCAAACGAAATTTTTTTTTAAATTTCCCAAGGGGTTACCCTTGGTTTTTTTTGGGGCAAAAACATTTGCGAAAATTTACAAATTTAACGACGGAAACTAATTGCCCCGATACGTGGCAGCATTTTGGATCAAAAATTTTTCGTAAATTTATTTCGTCTTTGGGTCGAAATTTCGCTTCGAAGTTTAAAATTTTCAAAAATGTGCCCCATTTTTACCTTCAAATAACGACCCGCCTCGAGGAGGATGGCGTCGGTTAAAATTTTCGACTCGACGCTTCTCGTCGACCATCTGGGATATCTTTTTCGGCAATTGCGTCAAACACCGTCGAGTTCTTTCGAAAAGCTACCACCGTTTCCCGGCCAAATGGCTTTGCTTAAATTTTAAAAACTCGGTAGTTCTTAATTTTGAAACGGTAATTTTTGCAAAAAGAGAGGAAAATGTTCCCAGCTTACCACCCTCCATGCCGGAATAAAATTTAAGACGAAAAAGTGAAAAAAAAAAGTTCGGATCGGTCCAAAAGAGAAAATCGGTCACCCATCCAAGTACTAACCGCAACTGGGCGCCTCCTGATCGCACGTTCACGTCGATCGCGTTTGTACCACCATCGCATTATTAAAAATTGCGTAATTTTAAGGTATATTACCAATCGATTATGTACCAAATGCATTTCTTTCGTTTTCACATTTAGAAGGATATAATTGCATGGAATTTGCGAAAAGACGATTTTATTGTTTCTTCGGAGGACGCTCTTTATGCAGGAATAGAGAAAAATTCGAATTTAAGGAAAATTTTGCAGCCCTCGAAAAATTATTTACCACCGATTTCTTTCTTTGCGCACACAATTGGGGGGTAAATTTTCCTTCTCGACCATCGTGTCGGGTACCTATCGACGCGCAAGACTTTGAGGAAGCTACAGATTGCCGTTTCGGCGCTCCTCGGTGTCGCTGCGCGCGACCGCGAAAAAGAAAAGTGAAATATATCAAATACGTCAAACGTAATCGCATTTTGGGCGCGCGGATTTCCTCCTTTGCGCGCTCAATTTGGGGGTAAATTTTTGCTTGCGCCCCCTTTGGCGGGTACCGTTCTACTCGTGAGACCGCGAGGAAGCTATAGGTGGCGCTTCGCGCTCTCCCTCGACGCTCTCCGCACGCCACGAAGCGCAAAACCAAGTGAAACGTCAAAATTTTGTAAAACGTCAAAATTAAATAATTTCCGACATGTTTTTGGAATCTAGTTCCGACCGGACTCGCATTCCGTCTCACCCGTTAGGCGTGCTTAAGAAAAGGATGCGACATGGTACGATTAAAAAAAGGCACGATAATTATGAAAAAAAGTGTAAAACATTCGACTACGTCCGAGAGAGACCTAGAAAGGCGCGACGTTTTGCACTCGCAGTAAATTTTTTGTTAAAAAAAGGGTCGACTTTGAGGGCTCGCTCGGGGGCGGTGGCAATTTTGCCGCTATTCTCGATATCTGATGGATCGATGGGGAACCTTCGGGCGTCGAACGACACCCGGGCCGGCAAAATCCGTAAGGCCGGAAGGGCTGGCGGATTGTCCATAGGATTTTTTGAAAAAAACGACCTTCGGCGGGCACTCGCCGCCGCCTCCGGCGGCGGACCGCAATTTTTAGGCCCCCGTAGGCTCGGCTTCGCCTCGCTCTTTCCAACGACACCTCGTCCGTCGGAATCGGTCGCAGGGCGGCCGCTTCGCGGCCGCTTTTGTAGGTAAAAATCCTTAACTTGCTTAAGATTTTATTATATAAGACTAGCCTTCAAAAAGCGGCTTGCGCCGCTTTTTTTCGGCTAGCTCTGCGAGGCAGCGAGGCCTACGGCCTCGCAACGAGTCGCCCTTCGGGCTCCCCTTTAAGTCCCTAAATAAATCATCCTATAATAGGATACAAATAGTTGCACTTTTACCGTAAGAAAGAAGCGAAGATGGCTTTTTTTGGATCTACGTGGTCAATTTGACTTTTCGATTCCATATTTCAAAAACTGGATGTAAAAGCGGGATTTTCGTTTTAGTCGTGATGGGCACGGCGGCGGAGCCTTTAAATCTATTTATACTGCAATTGAACCTCTGTTGAACCGCCAGACATGGGCGACATTATATATATATCCACATGTTGCAAATACTTTTATTGAAAATTTAAATGTTTTATTTGAAAAATTTTGCATGTACCTATTTGTGAAAATTTATTTGTTTTAAAATCCTTTTTCAGCATTTCATCGATATTTTATTATTTTTATTTTTATTGTTGAAAGTTTGAACGTGACAACACCGCATGGATTGTGATTATTTATACAAAATCTTATGTTGGTAGCTTTGCATCAATTTTCGGTTTAAGGTTATGAAGTAGATTTGGTCAGTGGCGCGTCGCGTTTATTTTATCCGCGGGTTTTATAATGTAATAATCTTAAAAATGTTTGTTGATTATTTGCATTTTATTGGTATCGATTGATGGCTTTCTGGTGGTTGTTTGAATTTAAAGATGGGTTGTCTCAATTTTGATATATTTAATGTTTACACTTAATTATATGTAGTACACTTAAACTACATTTTTAAGCGTACTCTGTGGACATCCTAAGTACTACTCTAATACATCTCAACTCAACTACACTTTACTTATTTAATATAATATTGTAATATTAACTACTTATACGGGTTCCCCTGTTGCCACATATGCCATCGTCTTTTGGGCCATCGGAAGTGGTCGCTTTTGGTAATTGCTGTGAATAAAGAGAAAATCGGTCACCCATCCAAGTACTAACCGCAACTGGGCGCCGTCGGATTGCACGTGCACGTCGATCGCGTTTGTGCCACGATCGCATTATTAAAAATTGGGTAATTTTAAGCTATATTACCAATCGATTATGTACCAAATGAATTTCTTTCGTTTTCACATTTAGAAGGATATAATTGCATGCAATTTGCGAAAAGACGCTTTTATTGTTTCTTCGGAGGACGCTCTTTATGCCGGAATAGAGAAAAATTCGAAATTAAGGAAAATTTATACATCGCTTTACTTTTCCACATTTTTATTGTAACAAATTATTTATCTGCTTATACACCTTTGCTCCTCGAGACGAACGATTGCTTGCAGAAATGTCTCAATCGATATCGTTTAATAATAATACATAAAAAATAATATATGTGTTCGGCTCTCGAGAAGTTTTAATTCCATAGACCATACACAAAATGAAACAGTAATTTGTTAAAAAATAGTATCGCTGCCTTTGACAAACGCCCCTCTTTTATGACAATAACAATTCAAGCCAACAATACAGTAATAATGTAAACACATACTCGAAGCAATATTAAGAATTACAATTAACATTATAATTATTATGCGATAGTAGATAACAAAGATGAAAGGTAATTTCGTATTTCTTGTAGTACGGGACCGGATGGTGCACAGTGCATTGGACATTTTAGTATAATATAATATTTTTAATATTTATAATATTAAACATAATATTTTTCGTTTTAGTCGTGATGGGCACGGCGGCGGAGCCTTTAAATCTATTTATACTGCAATTGAACCTCTGTTGAACCGCCAGACATGGGCGACATTATATATATATCCACATGTTGCAAATACTTTTATTGAAAATTTAAATGTTTTATTTGAAAAATTTTGCATGTACCTATTTGTGAAAATTTATTTGTTTTAAAATCCTTTTTCAGCATTTCATCGATATTTTATTATTTTTATTTTTATTGTTGAAAGTTTGAACGTGACAACACCGCATGGATTGTGATTATTTATACAAAATCTTATGTTGGTAGCTTTGCATCAATTTTCGGTTTAAGGTTATGAAGTAGATTTGGTCAGTGGCGCGTCGCGTTTATTTTATCCGCGGGTTTTATAATGTAATAATCTTAAAAATGTTTGTTGATTATTTGCATTTTATTGGTATCGATTGATGGCTTTCTGGTGGTTGTTTGAATTTAAAGATGGGTTGTCTCAATTTTGATATATTTAATGTTTACACTTAATTATATGTAGTACACTTAAACTACATTTTTAAGCGTACTCTGTCGACATCCAAAGTACTACTCTAATACATCTCAACTCAACTACACTTTACTTATTTAATATAATATTGTAATATTAACTACTTATACGGGTTCCCCTGTTGCCACAAATGCCATCGTCTTTTGGGCCATCGCAGCATGTGGTC
The DNA here is from genome assembly GCA_947369205.1 of Cantharis rufa. NCBI lineage: Eukaryota > Metazoa > Arthropoda > Insecta > Coleoptera > Cantharidae > Cantharis > Cantharis rufa. Next base: position 11,691,036 of record OX376309.1, on the reverse strand, counting down.
GCTTTTGGTAATTGCTGTGGATCCTCTATTGAACCGCCAGACATGGGCGACATAATATATTGTCATGTTCCAAATACTTTCATTGAAAATTTAAATGTTTTATTTGAAAAATTTTGTAAAAATTTGTGAAAATTTATTTATTTTAAAATCTGTATTTAATTTGTATTTGCTGCTTTTTCCGCCAACTAATTAAGGTGGCTCTTTGCCAAGACGGCCGCCAATTTTTCAATTTGGTATTTTTGAAAATAAATTGTATGCGTTAGTTATTTTAGTTAAAATTTGGATATTGAAAATTGTTCTAATTTTTGGACCAACTGCTTTATTTTTAAAAGTGATTTTGGATTGATTAGTGATTGATTGACGATTTAGAAGATAAGCTTAAATTGTATGATTTAAATATTCATTCATTTTATGATGGTATTTACAATATTTCGAAATTAAATTAAAGGGATCGTCAAGTAGAGTTGATATTGTCGCATGTGTCGCATGTGTCGCATCTATTTCCCCATTTACCATTATAAATTTGGATTAAGATAGCCAAGAAACAAAAAAAAGATTTTATTTTGATGGTGAAACCTGTAAGTAAATTTGGGATCCTGAAAATATCGTTTCAATAAAATATAATATATTATTATTTGTAATATTTATAATACCACCAAATTAAAATAAAAAAAAAGTTTTAAAATCCTTTTTCAGCATTTCATCGATATGTTATTATTTTTATTATTATTGTTGATAGTTTGAACGTGACAACACCGCATCGATTGCGATTATTATACAAAATCTTATGTTGGTATCTCTGCGTCAATTTTCGGTTTAAGGTTATGCAATAGATTTGGTCAGTGGCGCGTCGCGTTTATTTTATCCGCGGGTTTTCAATTTATTACATTTTATATTGTTATAAAGATTATATAATTTATAACTCTTTTGAATGATTGTTAGTGACAAAAATTTTATGTTGTCATATTGGTGGTAACTTAGCTTTTTGCCGGCCGCGTTGACTGGAGTGGTCTCTTTTAAGGAGGGTCTCCGCATGGCGCTAGGTGAATTGGTCCCCAGTAAATTGGTCTCCGGTAATTTGACCCCTGGTAATTTGACCCTCGGTATTTTGACCACCGGAAATTTCACCCTCTGAAAATTTGATCTAAGTATTTGTTAAGGGTTTTTAATTTAAATTTGATATAGCCAAAACTCTTTTTAGGGTAAATCAATGAAGGGCCGTGGTTGAGGATACCTATCCGACTCTCCCTATCTCCCTCGCTCGGTCCCCTCGCTCGTGAGGCTCGAGCCGGCTAGGTACCCACATAACAAACTAAAAACATCCCCCGAGGTAGCCCGATGCATGCCCCAGCAGAACTCGTAGATGTGGAAGTTGCGAAGTGTGAACCGCAACTGAAGAACTGAACTGCAAATCGACCACTTTTGAACCCGACCCCTTTCGATTTGGCCGAACCTTTTTTCTCGTTTTCTACCCCACTAAATATATTTCTCAGAATTTTTTCAACTGTTTTCACCCTACCCTACAAAAGTTATGACTTTTTCAAAAATTTGGATATTTATATTTGGCTATTTTTTCAACTTTTCAAAAATTGACTAAATCCAACGTTCTTTTTTTTTAATTTTTCAGTTTTGAATGTAATATTCAAATAAAAATATGAAAAATTTTTTCGATGTTAGGTTCCATGAAATTTTTCAATTTTTTCAAATCAATTTTTCAAATTCGGACACTTTTAATTTTTGATTTTTTTCTTCTGAAAAAAACTTCAACTTATTCTGCAGTTAATGCCGGTAGATCCAGAGTGGGCCGACTCTGCTTTCTATTTTTTTTTTCAATTGAAAATTCTTTTTGTTTATTTTACCACAATTTAACTTTGTTTTTATAATAAATAAAATTTAAATAAATATATCTTACATTTTTTTTACTTTATTCGTAATCTTAACTAATGATTTATAACTGAAAATAATTGTTTTTAAAAAAAAATATTTGAAAAAAATATTTGTAATGCCACCAAGTTAAAAAAAAAGTTTTAAAATCCTTTTTCAGCATTTTATCGATATTTATTATTGTTTTATTATTATTATTGAAAAGTTGAAAAAAAGTTGAAAAAAATTATGTTGGTATCCTTGCGTGAGAGTGACAAAAAGTAAAGTTATGGTTATGAAAAATATTTGGTGTCAGTGGCGTGTCGCGTTTTATATCCACGGGCTTACTATTTATTACCGTCGAAGGGTTTTTCTGGTTAATATAAAATACATATGTTGGTATCATTACGTCAAAGTGACAACAGATAAGAAACCGTTTAAGGTTATGAAGAATATTTGGTCAGTGGCGCGTCCCATTTATTTTATCCGCGGGCTTTTAATTTAATACATAATATTTTTCCATTCAACATTTAAAGATCAAATATTAACCAAAATTGTAATGTCTTTTTAATTTACCATTGCGAAAGCGTACAAAACCTTTGGGAGGAACTAAAGAAGACAGTTGGAAAATATAAAATAAAAAATAAAAAGGAATTGTGGCAAATTGAATAGCAAGAATCCATACCTGTATACGTGGGCGCACTGGGAATTTGAATAGAAGAGTAAAAAAGAATTCTTATCATAAAACAAAACCATTTACATATCCTTTTATAATTAACAATTATAACATTATAAAGAAAGACATGAAATTTAATACTCTCACTTTTATTGTTGATAATGAAAATTGACTAAATTAATTATTTTTATATTACATTATGTTTTACTTGAATTGTTCAGTTAAAGAAAGTCTTGCAATATATCGAAATTACTTGGTATTAAGTTTAAAATTTTTTTTTTTGGATAATTTATTGTGGTAGGTATTAAGGTATTGTGTATTAGTATTGGAAATACATATTTTTTTGTTGTTGAAAGACAGCCTTATAAAAACGCTTTTTAAAAATATTAAAAAGTGGTAATAATTACCTACTTCAATAAAATTTACAATTTTTTGTTAAAAAATATCATAGGAAACAACATAATTAAATTTGGAAATTGCATATATAGTTGCCACCACTGAAATTTATGTCTTCGGGCGCCCATGTCTGTACAACGGCGTTAATAGTTTGAACGTGATAACAGGGCATCGATTGTGATTATATATAAAAAAAATTATATTGGTATCATTGCATCAAATTGACACGTAAAGTTTTGATTTAAGGTTATAATTTATGAAGGCTGGTCGGTATCAGTGGCGTGGCTTTATTTTATTTTATTTTATTCGAGGGCTTACCATTTATTATCGTCGTAGGGTTCTTGTGGTTAATATAAAATATGTTGGTACCGTTGTTTTAAAAGTGACAGGAGGTTCAATTTACGGTTTAAGGTTATGAAGTACATTTGGTCAGTGGCGCGTAGCGTTTATTTTATCCGTGGGTTTTCAATTTAATAAATTTTATTTTTCAATTCAACACTTAAAGATCAAATATTAACCAAAATTGTAATGTCTTCTTAATTTATTTAATTTACTTCTTAATTCTTAATTTACCATAAACTTCGATAATTACCAACTATGAAATTTATTTAACTTGTTCTATATTTTAAAGTTTTATCTTATTATTATTTTCACAAGTTAATAATTTATATTTAGATTATATATAAAAAAAATTATATTGGTATCATTGCATCAAATTGACACGTAAAGTTTTGATTTAAGCGTTGATTGATAAATAGTAAAGATACGCAATGCAATGAGAAATTGTTGCTTTTCCCCCACCAGGTATTTTAACACCCCACTGCCTCTTCGCCTACAAAGTCAATGGTGAGCAAGTGTCGCCACCAATAGTATTATAATTGTACCATAATTATCTCGTTGATACGACGTGATATCTGATACAATATTATCATACTTTATAATAATGCAAGTAGTATTTTTTTGCCGGGCTCTTATTGTTAGATAGTATTTCAATGTGCAAACTTTTCCTATGAAATTTTTTGTATTAAAATAATCAGAAAGTTAAAAATCAGTCAAGACAAAAGATTTTTATTTAAATAAAAAAAATAATTGTAACATTTCAAAATATACAATGGCTCTAGAAAATATTCATACACCTAACTACGTACACCTATCTCAGCAATGTTAATTGTAAATTTTGAAACCGTTCTTTATCATATAAAAATCGAATTTACCGCAAATCTTTTTAGACATTTTTTGTTGTCTATTTCATTGTCTTCAATTTTATTTATATACATTTTTATATTGTTGCGCCGTTTCAGACGGACAGCGGCTTATGCCCGGTTTTACAAGCGCTAATTAGAATTTAATCTATGATTAACGATTTTCAACAATGTCGCAACAATAAATTTTCATTGTTGAAAACCCTTAATCATAGATTAAATTTTAATTAACCTTTGTGAAACCGGGCATTAACCTTTATGTGACTGGAGGGTACCCAGGTGCCTTTTGCAGTTTGAAGCATTCATATTTTTTGTGTTCAAAGTCGTTGAGTTTGGAAATTTTGTAACATTTCTGAGTTTTTTTTATACTATACTTTGTTATATTATTTTGATTATTATTATTAATTTTATAATGAGAAAATGGCGTCCAAAATTATTTCACTCTTTAATGACGGTGTGTGTACCCAGGTGCCGCTATAAGTTTTATATGAAATTTGATGGAAATTGTAGTAATAAAAAGAAAATTAAATTAAAGCAATTAAATTTCTAGTGTTTAGGGCCAATTTCTATATGTATAAAAATTTACAGGGCATTAAAATTTAAAAGGGGACTTTAAACCCTCCAGTACTACAGACCGACGATTTCTATTTGTAACTGTAAATTTAATACGATAACAGCTGAGACTAGTTTTTAAAGAATATAAACACTACGTTAAAAAAAATTAAAAACTAGAATCGGTCTCACAGACCGACGTTAGTAAGTACTCGTGTTATAAAAAATATGTTAGTACAGTAGAACCCCTCTATAACGAAAACTCAAGGGACAAGCCTACTTACTCGTTATAACAGATTTTCGCTATAAACAATTATATAAAACGTATACAAAACGGCAAGGGGCCAATAAACGATTTTTCATTATAGCGGGACTCCTTATAGAGATATTCAACTGTACTGGCGGGTTAAGAAAACTGATGATTTTTATTGGTCTATTTTGTTTAGTCGCCTTTTAAATTTTAATGCCCTATTAACTGAATTGGTAAGTAATTTGTAAAGTAATTTGTCAACTACTTATTTTATTTTATGGTTTTGTTTGCATGTGCTAAAATTTATAAAAGTTATTTACATTTGAAAATTGAATTTCATTTTTATGATTATTTAATTTATTGTTTAAATTTAAGATATTATAGAAAAATTGATATAGACAATAATTATTTATCTTACTTTATTTTCCGCAATCTCGGTTTTCGGAAAAACCGTGACTTGGTCCAGACTCATTGTGAGACATCCTAGTAGAAATTATAAATCAAAATTTTTTAATTACTGATATCACTTGTAATTTTTAACTGCAAAAATCAGAAGGCTCTATTAGGATCTCATCTTGCTAAGCTTAAAGCACAATAAAAAATATAGTCTTACCACTAGGGAGCGTTCATAAACTACGTGGTTTAGCCAAGGGGGGGGAGGAGTTAGGTAGAAAGCTACGCAGGGCTACGTGAGGGTACGGGGGGATTATAGTCAAGCTACGTAGTTTTCTTCATTTATTATGAAAGCAATTTTCAGAATATAAGCGACAACATAATATGTATATTTATTTCCGTATTTGGATTTTTTTTATTTATATTTTATATAGGTGCGCTATTTGTTTTAAAAATAAATATTGGTGTTATTCATTTTTTATACCAAATAATTTTTAAATAGTTTTGTTAACAGAAAACATAGCATGTCTTCTGGACTTCATAGGAAAAAAAACTACGTTTCATCTAGGGGGGGGGGGGTTATCATGGTAAAAGCTACGTTAAGCTACATGATGGGAGGGAGGGGTTCTAAAGAGGTCAAAATCAAACTACGTGGTTTATGAACGCTCCCCTATCATAGATAATTATAAACTTTGCATAGGCGCGGGTGCATGTAATGTGTGAAGGTACCCCGGTAACCATGCCGTCATTAGAAGGTGTTTTATTTCTCAGTCACATAAAGGTTAAACAAGACTCGGTAAAATACGAAAACTGTTTTGATCTATATCTCGGAAACGCTGGGACAAAATAAAAAAATTAATAGGCGTTTTCCCTTATAAATTTTATTCTCTACATTTTTGTTCATATACATTTTTCTATTTTGTCGCACCGTTTCCGAGATATAGGAGACAACATTTTTCGTATTTTACCGCGTCTTGTTTAAGCCGCTGGTACTTGGGTACGCCCAAGTAACCAATGTATTCTTATTTTAAATTAAAATACACTTCATTTGACTAGGAATTCTTGGCTTAGTTCATACGATTTTATTGTGTCGTAATCATCATCTTTCCTGAGAATCACTATAGGAACTTTTTTTCTTAATTGGTAGTTAACACCCTGTATATGATGTTATATTAGTAAAGGCGCCATTTAGCTAATCTGCGCCCGGCGCTAAAATAGTTTGATCCGGCCCTTCCGCTGAAAGTCAGAAACTCACAAATAGAAAAATTTATATAAACAAAATTGAAAGCAATGAAATTTGCACTAAAAAGCGTCTAGTTTTGCTGTAAAATGGATTTTCATATGCCAATAAACGGCTTCAAAATGTACAATTAACATTGTTAACATAGGAGTCGTTAATCGTATGGATTCCATTTCTTCAGAAACTGTTTTTAAGTTTCTATACAATTTAAGCATAATTAAAAAATGAATGGCATTTTTTGTGTGCTCATCGCAAAACTTTTAGAAGTCTATTTCAGTTTATGTTATTAAATCTTTGTTAATATTATTAACTACAAATAATGTACATTTATTTTTTGAAAATGATTAATTAAATAATATTAATAATTTATAAACAAACTGCACAAAACAATCTGTTGGACTTTTCAAATGCGTAATTTGAAACTACTTAGTAATGGTATTATTACAGTTATGTTGACGCATGTGTGATTCGCCATTGACATTTTAGCTGCACAAGTGTACACCAAGACGATCCGTATGCAACTGCAAATTCTCGACCCACAACTACAACAACGTCGTCTACATGTCGACCCATTTTTTCAGCACGTTTTTGTCCATAAGGTTGCATATCTTTACTATTTATCAATCAACGATTTAAGGTTATAATTTATGAAGGCTGGTTGGTATCAGTGGCGTGTTGCTTTTTATATCCACGGGCTTATTATTTATTATCGTCGAAGGGTTTTTGTGGTTAAAATAAAATAAGTTGGTATCGTTGCGTTAAACTGACAGTCATTAAACTGACTGACACAAATTTACGGTTTAAGGTTATGAAGTAGGTCAGTGGCGCGTCCCGTTTATTTTATCCGCGGGAAATGTATTCAATTGTTTGTCTTAATACATTATTGTTAAACCATCTGGCACTAACAAACAATGTCGTCTGGTCTCACATTTTAAAATAATTTTATATCTGGGATCTCCTCGTGTAGCAATTAAGGACCAACCGAATTGGTTTACAAAAATGTATATAAATATTTTACAAAATTTAGAGTTTTTAAAATTTAGCGTTGCTTAATTGGAAAAACACGAAAACCCAACTCGAAACAATTCCGGCTGCTATTTACAATTTAAAACTTAATCCTAAATAATTATAAAACTAAATAACGATGAACGCAGATAAAATAACAAAATGGAACGGTAACGAAAGACGAAGAATTAACGCACACTCGACAACATCTTTTGACAATTTCGATTATACGAATGTTAAATTGGGTCGAATAATTTTTATAAATTTGTTACGTCTTTGGATAGAAATTTCCCGTTTCGAAAACTCGAAAGTTTCTAATATATACCTCCATTTTACATTTCGCTAGGACCCCACCGTAAGGAAGAGTTAAAAATTTCGACTTAACACTTGCCGAAGATCCTTTCGTGCTCATCTTCTTGGGTCATTTGTGTTTGCAAACACGACAAACAACAAAAGGTGTCCTCAAACGCCGCAAGGTAAGCTTTCGGCAGCTGCCGAGGACGGTTCTTCGGCAAAATATGTTAAATTTCGAAATTTCAATTGTTTTAATTTTTACCTCGATTATATTCGCGAAAAAAAAGCGAAAAGTCGATTTGACATTTTTCGAAAATCCGTCCGATTCGGCCGGAAAACGACGATTTTGGTTTTGGGCAAAACGGGCTGGGATTCGAAACGAAAATTTTCGAGTTTGGACGTTTTGTCGTTTGGTCGGTGCACGGAGCGGTTTTTAAAAAAATTCGTAAGGAACAAATTTGAAGCGGTGCTCAAGGTCCACCTCACGGCTTTAATACTTTTTCAAATTTTGGCACGGTTCGCGCGCCATCCGCGTCCAAAGGTCAAAATTTGCAATTTTTCTATTTTGGCCGTGGCGGTCTTATTTGTGAACCGATTCTAGTTTTTAAACCGTCTTCGGGTGGACTTTCGGGTGAATTTCGGTATGCTCTGTTTTTTTCCCAACTAAAGCGGTAAAGTCGCAAATCGCAATCGAAATTTAAAAAAAAAGTTTCGAAGGGTATGGCCTTGATTTCTTTTGAAAAGCTACCACCGTTTCCCGGCCAAATGGCTTTCCTTAAATTGTAAAACCTCGTTAGTTCTTAATTTTGAACGGTAATTTTTGCAAAAAGAGCGCAAAATGTTCCCAGCTTACCACCCTCCATGCCTGAATAAAATTTAAGTCGAAAAAGTGAAAAAAAAAAGTTCGGATCGGTCCAAAAAAGGAAATCGGTCACCCATCCAAGTACTAACCGCAACTGGGCGCCGCCAGATAGCACGTGCACGTCGATCGCGTTTGTGCCACGACCGCATTATTAAAAATTGTGTAATTTTAAGCTATATTACCAATCGATTATGTACCAAATGAATTTCTTTCGTTTTCACATTTAGAAGGATATAATTGCATGCAATTTGCGAAAAGACGCTTTTCTTGTTTCTTCGGAAGACGCTCTTTATGCAGGAATAGAGAAAAATTCGAAATTAACGAAAAATTTGCAGCTCTCGAAAAATTATTTACCACCGATTTCTTTCTTTGCGCACACAATTTGGGGGTAAATTTTCCTTCTCCTCCATCGTGTCGGATACCTATCGACGCGCAAGACTTTAAAGAAGCTATAGATTGCCGTTCCGGCGCTCTGCGGTGTCGCGACGCGCGAACACAAAAAAGAAAAGTGAAATACGTCAAATGTAATCGCACTTTCGGCGCGCGCGGATTTCCTCCTTTGCGCACACAATTGGGGGGTAAATTTTTGCAAGCGCCCCATTCGGCGGGTACCGTTCTATAATTATAAACACGCCAAACTACACAAGGTGTCCTCAAACGCCGCAAGGTACGCTTTCGGCAGCTGGCGAGGACGGTTCTTCGGCAAAATATGTTAAATTTCGAAATTTCAATTGTTTTAATTTTTACCTCGATTATATTCGCGAAAAGAAAGCGAAAAGTCGATTAGACATTTTTCGAAAATTCGTCCGGTTCGGCCGGAAAAAGACGATTTTGGTTTTGGCCAAAACGGGCTGGGATTCGAAACGAAAATTTTCGAGTTTGGACGTTTCGTCGTTTGGCCGGCGTAAGGAGCCGTTTTTAAAAAAATTCGTAAGAAACAAAATTAAAGCGGTCCGCAAGGGCTAACCGATGGACGCAAAACATTTTCGAAAATCTGCACAGTTTACGCGCCATCGGCGCAAGAATGTCGAAATTTGAAATTTTCTTATTTCGGTCCTGGCCGTCTCATTTGTGGCCCGATTTTTAATTTCAAAACGGCTTCGGGTAGGCACGGCGGTTCTCTACAAAATCGATATTCTACATTTTCCTCCTAACTTATTCGGCAGAGCCATAAAACGCAAACGAAATTTTTTTTTAAATTTCCCAAGGGGATACCCTTGGTTTCTTTTGGGGCAAAAAAATTTGCGAAAATTTACAAATTTAACGATGGAAACGTATTGCCCCGGTACGTGGCAGCATTTTGAATCGAAAATTTTTCGTAAATTTATTTCGTCTTTGGGTCGAAATTTCGCTTCGAAGATTAAAATTTTCAAAAATGTGCCCGATTTTTACCTTCAAATAACGACCCGCGTCGAGGAGGAGGGCGGCGGTTAAAATTTTAGACTCGACGCTTCTCGTCGACCATCTGGGATATCTTTTTCGGCAATTGCGTCAAACACCGTCGAGTTCTTTCGAAAAGCTACCACCGTTTCCCGGCCAAATGGCTTTCCTTAAATTTTAAAAACTCGTTAGTTCTTAATTTTGAAACGGTAATATTTGCAAAAAGAGCGCAAAATGTTCCCAGCTTTCCACCCTCCATGCCAGAATAAAATTTAAGTCGAAAAAGTGAAAAAAAAAAATTCGGATCGGTCCAAAAAGAAAATCGGTCACCCATCCAAGTACTAACCGCAACTGGCGCCGCCTGAACGCACGTGCACGTCAAAACCGTTTGTACCACGATCGCATTATTAAAAGTTATGTAATTTTAAGCTATATTACCAATCAATTATGTACCAAATGAATTTCTTTCGTTTTCACATTTAGGATATAATTGCATGCAATTTGCGAAAAGACGCTTTTATTGTTTCTTCGGAGGACGCTCTTTATGCCGGAATAGAGAAAAATTCGAAATTAAGGAATATTTATACATCGCTTTACTTTTCCACATTTTTATTATAACAAATTATTTTTCTGTTTAAACACCTTTGCTCCTCGAGAGGAACGATTGCTTGCAGAAATGTCTCCATCGATATCGTTTAATAATAATACATAAAAAATAATAGATGTTCGGCTCTCGAGAAGTTTTAATTCCATAGACCATACACAAAATGAAACAGTTATTTGTTAAAAAATAGTATCGCTGCCTTTGAGAAACGCCCATGACAATAACAATTCAAGCCAACAATACAGTAATAATGTAAACACATACTCGAAGCAATATTAAGAATTACAATTAACATTATAATTATTATGCGATAGTAGATAACGAAGAAGATAAAAGGTAATTTCGTATTTCTTGTAGTACGGGACCGGATGGTGCACAGTGCATTGGACATTTTAGTAATATAAATAAACAGAATTACATAATATTAAAGTCGACGTAAAAATTCATTCGAGAAATATCCTCTCGACCTTTTCGAGATTTGTCATAACCATTCTGTAACGTGTATCTTTTATCAATGTACAAAATTAGAGCAATCTCTCGGATCGATATTCGAAATAAATTATACTAAAGATTATACAGAATTTCAAAAATTATATAAATCGCCTTCGAAGACATCGGCTGGAACTCACACCGACGAAAAACCATTTGAATTGCACGAATTTGTCATTAGTTGGGTGTCGGTTTATTGGATCGTTATTGTCATCTGACATCTACAATGGCATTTTTATAATTTACCACTTGCACTTGTCTCGATCCGCCGTGGCGGCGGTATCACTTTGCTTCGTGTAAAATTACTCGACAATCAAACACATTTCGAAAAGTACTTTACATTGACCGATAACAAAATGTTTGGGTGGTGGTGGAGCTAAAACTGTAATCGTAACCTTTATTAAATCTTCCCTCGATCATCTGGACGTCATAAAATGTGTAATCGGAGAACATCGCTGTATCGCACTCTGCAACGACTCGACTTTTACCTAAAATGTAGAGTAGAATTATTTATCGGGTGGGCGAATATCGAACAACCGCTCTCACCGTGACCGCCTGCAAACTTCCAAAGACACGTCGGTCGTGTTCCCAAACTAAATCGCACCATCGTATAACCTCTCGCAATGGCAACTTGCAATAATAAGCTTGCGGTGATGCCTCATTATTTGGCCGCAAAGATTTGTTGGCCATTGTGGCACATCGAAGCGAGCCGTTTGGCCCCATAAAACAATAAACACGACGTAAAAACGATGGAACCGCCTAGCTTTTTCGTACCAAACGCCATTCGCACACCTAACCAAACATTTGCACCGAGCGGATTAAGAATTAAGGGAAACTTCCCATCGAAATTTGCAAATCTATTAAACGCACTATTCACACTTTCTTCTGGTTTACCCTTAATTTACACGTCGCATACTTTAGCTCAACACTTTTGTCGGATATCTTTGGCTTCCACATTTCTTGCAGTTTATTAGTACACACCACTCGGAGGACCGTTCGGCCATTGCTCTGCGCGACATGCTGCGCAAATCCGAAAGAAGAGTTTGATAAATTTCAAATTTTTCAAATTTTTTGCGCGGATTTCTTTCTTAGCGCACACAATTGGGGGGTAAATTTTCCTTCTCGACCATCGAGTCGGGTACCTATCGACGCGCAAGACTTTGAGGAAGCTATAGATTGCCGTTTCGGCGCTCCTCGGTGTCGCTGCGCGCGAGCGCGAAAAAGAAAAGCGAAATACATCGTACACGTCAAACGTAATCGCATTTTGGGCGCGCGGATTTCCTCCTTTGCGCGCTCAGTTTGGGGGTAAATTTTTGCTTGCGCCCCCTTTGGCGGGCACCGTTCTACTCGTGAGACCGCGAGGAAGCTACGGGTCGCGCTTCGCGCTCTCCCTCGTCGCTCTCCGCACGCCGCCAAGTGCAAAACCAAGTGAAACGTCAAAATTTTGTTAAACGTCATAATTAAAATAATTTCCGACATGTTTTTGGAATCTAGTTCCGACCGGACTCGCATTCCGTCTCACCCGTTAGGCGTGCTTAAGAAAAGGATGCGACATGGTACGATTAAAAAAAGGCACGATAATTATGAAAAAAAGTGTAAAACATTCGACTACGTCCGAGAGAGACCTAGAAAGGCGCGACGTTTTGCACTCGCAGTAAATTTTTGGTTAAAAAAAGGGTCGACTTTGAGGGCTCGCTCGGGGGCGGTGGCAATTTTGGCGCTATTCTCGATATCTGATGGATCGATGGGGAACCTTCGGGCGTCGAACGGCACTTCGAGCCGCAAAATCTGTAAGGTGGGAGTGCCGGACCGACTGTTCTTGGAATCGACCGTCGAAATGGCCCTTCTTCGGGCACTCGCCGCCGCCTTCGGCGGCGGACCGCAATTTTTGGGCCCCCGTAGGCTCGGCTTCGCCTCGCTCTTTCGTTTAAGCCGTCTCCGGCGAAAATCGGTTGCAGGGCGGCCGCTTCGCGGCCGCTTTTGTAGGTAAAATTCCTTAACTTCGATAAGATTTTATTATATAAGACTAGCCTTCAAAAAGCGGCTTGCGCCGCTTTTTTTCGGCTAGCTCTGCGAGGCAGCGAGGCCTACGGCCTCGCAACGAGTCGCCCTTCGGGCTCCCCTTTAAGTCCCTAAATAAATCGTCCTATAATAGGATACAGAATGCTGCACTTGTACCGTAAGAAAGAAGCGAAGATGGCTTTTTTTGGATCTACGTGGTCAATTTGACTTTTCGATTCCATATTTCAAAAACTGGAGGTAAAAGCGGGATTTTCGTTTTAGTCGTGATGGGCACGGCGGCGGAGCCTTAAAATCTATTTATACTGCAATTGAACTTCTATTGAATCGCCAGACATGGGCGACATTATATAGGTATATCCACATGTTACAAATACTCTTATTGAAAATTTAAATGTTTTATTTGAAAAATTTTGTATGTACCTATTTGTGAAAATTTATTTGTTTTAAAATCCTTTTTCAGCATTTCATCGATATTTTATTATTTTTATTTTTATTGTTGAAAGTTTGAACGTGACAACACCGCATCGATTGTGATTATTTATACAAAATCTTATGTTGGTAGCTTTGCATCAATTTTCGGTTTAAGGTTATGAAGTAGATTTGGTCAGTGGCGCGTCGCGTTTATTTTATCCGCGGGTTTTCAATTTATTACAATTTATATTGTTATAAAGATTTTATAATTTATAACTCTTTTGAATGATTGTTTACGGAGGGTCTCCGTACCTGTTTATTTTTGAATCTTTTGTTAAGAATATTTTGATTAATTAGAAAATAAAAATCTTTTCTTTAATTTACAGTGAGTGAATTTTTATTGATTTGTTTAATTTGAGGGAAATTGGATAGTGGTTATTTTAAAAGAAGAAAATGTTAAGTATGACGAAAGGGGTAAAATGTCATGGGTCGTGTTTTTTGTGTTCCAAAATTTCTTTTGTTTTTAATTTTGAAATTTTATCGTAATTTTGAAATTAAAATTTTTATTGTGGATTGGTATTTTTGAATTAGAACTTGTTTTGTTGTAAAAATTGGATAATGTAAATACTTAGAATTGTTATTGGGACCAACAATTTTGGGTTGGTTCATTTCATCGAGATTTATTATAGTTATTATTATTATTGAAAGGTTGAACGTGACAAGACCGCTTCGATTGCGATTATATATAAAAAATTATGTTGGTATCCTTGCGTGACAGTGACAAAAAGTAAAGTTATGGTTTAAGGTTATGAAGAATATTTGATGTCAGTGGCGTGTCGCGTTTTATATCCACGGGCTTACTATTTATTACCGTCGAAGGGTTTTTCTGTTTAATATAAAATATGTTGGTATCATTACGTCAAAGTGACAACAGATAAGAAACCGTTTAAGGTTATGAAGAATATTTGGTCAGTGGCGCGTCTTGTTTATTTTATCCGTGGGCTTTTAATTTAATTAAAATTTTATATTTTTAATTCAACATTTAAAGATCAAATATTAACCAAAATTGTAATGTCTTCTTAATTTATCATTAAACTACATTTTTACAAATTACACTTACATTTAATTTATGTATACTTCTATAAAAGCAAAGAAGACTCTAGAAGATCAAAAGTTATCAGTTTTACCGTTCCATGTTTTAAAGTTTTATCTTATTAATTATTCTCACAAGTTAATAATTTATATTTAGATTATATATAAAAAAAATTATATTGGTATCATTGCATCAAATTGACACGTAAAGTTTTGATTTAAGGTTATAATTTATGAAGGCTGGTGGGTATCAGTGGCGTGTTGCTTTTTATATCCACGGGCTTACTATTTATTATCGTCGAAGGGTTTTTGTGGTTAAAATAAAATATGTTGGTATCGTTGCGTTAAACTGACAGTCATTAAACTGACTGACACAAATTTACGGTTTAAGGTTATGAAGTAGGTCAGTGGCGCGTCCCGTTTATTTTATCCGCGGGAAATGTATTCAATTGTTTGTCTTAATACATTATTGTTAAACCATCTGGCACTAACAAACAATGTCGTCTGGTCTCACATTTTAAAATAATTTTATATCTGGGATCTCCTCGTGTAGCAATTAAGGACCAACCGAATTGGTTTACAAAAATGTATATAAATATTTTACAAAATATAGAGCTTTTAAAATTTAGCGTTGTTTAATTGGAAAAACACGAAAACCCAACTCGAAATAATTCCGGCTGCTATTTACAATTTAAAACTTAATACTAAATAACCATAAAACTAAATAACGATGAACGCAGATAAAATAACAAAATGGAACGGTAACGAAAGACGAAGAATTAACGCACACTCGACAACATCTTTTGACAATTTCGATTATACGAATAATTGGGTCGAATAATTTTTATAAATTTGTTCCGTCTTTGGATAGAAATTTCCCGCTTCGAAAACTCGAAAGTTTCTAATATATACTTCCATTTTACACTTCGCTAGGACCCCACCGTAAGGATGAGTTAAAAATTTCGACTTAACACTTGCCGAAGATCCTTTCGTGCTCATCTTCTTGGGTGATTTGTGTTTGCAAACACGAAAAACAATAACCGGTGTCCTCAAACGCCGTAAGGTACGCTTTCGGCGGCTGCCGAAGACCCTTCTTCGGCAAAATATGTTAAATTTCGAAATTTCAATTGTTTTAATTTTTACCTCGATTATATTCGCGAAAAGAAAGCGAAAAGTCGATTTGACATTTTTCGAAAATTCGTCCGGTTTGGCCGGAAAAAGACGATTTTGGTTTGGGGCAAAACTGGCCGGGATTCGAAACGAAAATTTTCGAGTTTGGACGTTTCTTCGTTTGGTCGGTGCACGGAGCGGTTTTTAAAAAAATTCGTAAGGAGCAAATTTGAAGCCACGCGCACGGCCCACCTCACGGCCTAAATACTTTTTCAAATTTTTGCACGGTTCGCGCGCCATCCGCGTCCAAAGGTCAAAATTTGCAATTTTTTTATTTTGGCCGTGGCGGTCTCATTTGTGAACCGATTGTAAATTTTAAAACGTCCTCGGATGGACACGGCGGGTCGCCACAATTTTGGTATTCTCTATTTTCTTCCCAACTAAAGCGGTAAAGTCGCAAATCGCAATCGAAATTTTAAAAAAAAGTTTCGAAGGGTATGGCCTTGGTTTCTTTTGGGGCAAAAAAATTTGCGAAAATTTACAAATTTAACGACGGAAACGTATTGCCCCGATACGTGGCAGCATTTTGGATCGAAAATTTTTCGTAAATTTATTTCGTCTTAGAGTCGAAATCTCGCTTCGAAGATTTAAATTTTTAAAAATGTGCCCCATTTTTACCTTCAAATAACTACCCGCCTCGAGGAGGATGGCGTCGGTTAAAATTTTCGACTCGACGCTTCTCGTCGACCATCTGGGATATCTTCTTCGGCAATTGCGTCAAACATCGTCGAGTTCTTTCGAAAAGCTAGGCCCGTTTCCCGGTCAAATGGCTTTCCTTAAATTGTAAAAACTCGTTAGTTCTTAATTTTGAAACGGTAATTTTCGCAAAAAGAGAGGAAAGTGTTCCCAGCTTTCCACCCTCCATGTCGGAGTAAAATTTAAGTCGAAAAAGTGAAAAAAAAAGTTCGGATCGGTCCAAAAGAGAAAATCGGTCACCCCATCCAAGTGCTAACCGCAACTGGCGCCGTCCGATCGCACGTGCACGTCAAAACCGTTTGTAACACGATCGCATTATTAAAAATTGCGTAATTTTAAGCTATATTACCAATCGATTATGTACCAAATGAATTTCTTTCGTTTTCACATTTAGAAGGAGACAATTGCATGGAATTTGCGAAAAG
Source organism: Cantharis rufa (assembly GCA_947369205.1). Classification (NCBI taxonomy): domain Eukaryota; kingdom Metazoa; phylum Arthropoda; class Insecta; order Coleoptera; family Cantharidae; genus Cantharis; species Cantharis rufa. Next base: position 11,674,014 of record OX376309.1, on the reverse strand, counting down.
ACGCTTTTATTGTTTCTTTGGAGGACGCTCTTTATGCAGGAATAGAGAAAAATTCGAAATTAACGAAAAATTTGCAGCTCTCGAAAAATTATTTACTACCGATTTCTTTCTTTGCGCACACAATTGGGGGGTAAATTTTCCTTCTCCCCCATCGTGTCGGGTACCTATCGACGCGCAAGACTTTGAAGAAGTTATAGATTGCCGTTCCGGCGCTCTGCGGTGTCGCGACGCGCGAACACAAAAAAGAAAAGTGAAATACGTCAAATGTAATGGCACTTTCGGCGCGCGCGGATTTCCTCCTTTGCGCACACAATTGGGGGGTAAATTTTTGCAAGCGCCCCATTCGGTGGGTACCGTTCTATAATTATGAACACGCCAAACTACACAAGGTGTCCTCAAACGCCGCAAGGTACGCTTTCGGCAGCTGCCGAGGACGGTTCTTCGTCAAAATATGTTAAATTTCGAAATTTCAATTGTTTTAATTTTTATCTCGATTATATTCGCGAAAAGAAAGCGAAAAGTCGATTTGACATTTTTCGAAAATTCGTCCGGTTCGGCCGGAAAACGACGCTTTTGGTTTTGGCCAAAACGGGCTGGGATTCGAAACGAAAATTTTCGAGTTTGGACGTTTCGTCGTTTGGCCGGCGTAAGGAGCCGTTTTTAAAAAAACTCGTAAGAAACAAAATTAAAGCGGTCCGCAAGGGCTACCCGATGGACGCAAAACATTTTCGAAAATCTGCACAGTTTACGCGCCATCGGCGCAAGAATGTCGAAATTTGAAATTTTCTTATTTCGATCCTGGCCGTCTCATTTGTGGCCCGATTTTTAATTTCAAAACGGCTTCGGGTAGGCACGGCGGTTCTCTACAAAATCGATATTCTACATTTTCCTCCTAACTTATTCGGCAGAGCCATAAAACGCAAACGAAATTTTTTAAGAAATTTTCCAAGGGGTTACCCTTGATTTCTTTTGGGGCAAAAAAATTTGCGAAAATTTACAAATTTAACGACGGAAACGTATTGCCCCGATACGTGGCAGCATTTTGGATCGAAAATTTTTCGTAAATTTATTTCGTCTTTGGGTCGAAATTTCGCTTCGAAGTTAAAAATTTTCAAAAATGTGCCCGATTTTTACCTTCAAATAACGACCCACCTTGAGGAGGATGGCGTCGGTTAAAATTTTCGACTCGACGCTTCTCGTCGACCATCTGGGATATCTTTTTCGGCAATTGCGTCAAACACCGTGGAGTTCTTTCGAAAAGCTACCACCGTTTCCCGGCCAAATGGCTTTCCTTAAATTGTAAAAACTCGTTAGTTCTTAATTTTGAACCGGAATTTTTGCAAAAAGAGCGCAAAATGTTCCCAGCTTACCACCCTCCATGCCAGAATAAAATTTAAGTCGAAAAAGTGAAAAAAAAAAGTTCGGATCGGTCCAAAAGAGAAAATCGGTCACCCATCCAAGTACTAACCGCAACTGGGCGCCGTCTGATCGCACGTGCACGTCGATCGCATTTGTGCCACGATCGCATTTTTAAAAATTGTGTAATTTTAAGCTATATTACCAATCAATTATGTACCAAATGAATTTCTTTCGTTTTCACATTTAGAAGGATATAATTGCATGCAATTTGCGAAAAGACGCTTTTATTGTGTCTTCGGAGGACGCTCTTTATGCAGGAATAGAGAAAAATTCGAAATTAAGGAAAATTTTGCAGCCCTCGAAAAATTATTTACCACCGATTTCTTTCTTTGCGCACACAATTGGGGGGTAAATTTTCCTTCTCCGCCATCGTGTCGGGTACCTATCGACGCGCAAGACTTTGAGGAAGCTATAGATTGCCGTTTCGGCGCTCCTCGGTGTCGCTGCGCGCGACCGCGAAAAAGAAAAGCGAAATACATCGTACACGTCAAACGTAATCGCATTTTGGGCGCGCGGATTTCCTCCTTTGCGCGCTCAATTTGGGGGTAAATTTTTGCTTGCGCCCCCTTTGGCGGGTACCGTTCTACTCGTGAGACCGCGAGGAAGCTGTAGGTCGCGCTTCGCGCTCTGCCTCGTCGCTCTCCGCACGCCACGAAGCGCAAAACCAAGTGAAACGTCAAAATTTTGTTAAACGTCATAATTAAAATAATTTCTGTCATGTAGTTCCGACGGAACTCGCATTCCGTCTCACCCGGTACTCGTGCTTTAGAAAAGGATGCGACATGGTACGATTAAAAAAAGGCACGCTAATTATGAAAAAAAGTGTAAAACATTCGACTACGTCCGAGAGAGACCTAGAAAGGCGCGACGTTTTGCACTCGCAGTAAATTTTTTGTTAAAAAAAGGGTCGACTTTGAGGGCCCGCTACGGGGCGTTGGCAATTTTGCCGCGATTCTCGATATCTGATGGATCGATGGGAAACCTTCGGGCGTCGAACGACACCCGGGCCGGCAAAATCCGTAAGGCCGGAAGGGCTGGCGGATTGTCCATAGGATTTTTCGAAAAAAACGACCTTCGGCGGGCACTCGCCGCCGCCTCCGGCGGCGGATTCCACTTTTTGGGCCCCCGTAGGCTCGGCTTCGCCTCGCTCTTTCGTTTAAGCCGTCTCGGACGAAAATCGGTTGCAGGGCGGCCGCTTCGCGGCCGCTTTTGTAGGTAAAATTCCTTAACTTGCTTAAGATTTTATTATATAAGACTAGCCTTCAAAAAGCGGCTTGCGCCGCTTTTTTTCGGCTAGCTCTGCGAGGCAGCGAGGCCTACGGCCTCGCAACGAGTCGCCCTTCGGGCTCCCCTTTAAGTCCCTAAATAAATCGTCCTATAAACGGATACAGAATGCTGCACTTTTACCGTAAGAAAGAAGCGAAGATGGCTTTTTTTGGATCCACGTGGTCAATTTGACTTTTCGATTCCATATTTCAAAAACTGGATGTAAAAGCGGGATTTTCGTTTTAGTCTTGATGGGCACGGCGGCGGAGCCTTAAAATCTATTTATACTGCAATTGAACCTCTGTTGAACCGCCAGACATGGGCGACATTATATATATCCACATGTTGCAAATACTTTTATTGAAAATTTAAATGTTTTAATTGAAAAATTTTGTAAGTACCTGTTTGTGAAAATTTATTTGTTTTAAAATCCTTTTTCAGCATTTCATCGATATGTTATTATTTTTATTATTATTGTTGAAAGTTTGAATGTGACAACACCGCATCGATTGTGATTATTTATACAAAATCTTATGTTGGTATCTTTGCATCAATTTTCGGTTTAAGGTTATGCAGTAGATTTGGTCAGTGGCGTGTCGCGTTTATTTTATCCGCGGGTTTTCAATTTATTACATTTTATATTGTTATAAAGATTTTATAATTTATAACTGTTTTGAATGGTTGTTAGTGACCAAAAATTTTATGTTGTCATAAAATTGGTAGTAACTTAGCTTTTTGCCGGCCGCGTTGACTGGAGTGGTCTCTTTTACAGAGGGTCTCCGTACCTCTGTTTATTTTTTAAATATTTTGTTAAGAATATTTTAATTAATTTGAAAATAAAAATTTTTTTTTTAATTTACAGAGAGTGAATTTTTATTGATTTGTTTAATTTTGGGCGAAATTGGTTAGTGGTTATTTTAAAAGAAGAAAATTCTAAGTATGACGACAATAAGGTATGTGGTGTTGATAAGCTTATTTGTCGAGTCGAGATACGACATAAAATAAATGACATTTTTAATAAATTAATATCGTCGATTATAAATTTAAATTAATATTTTTATTGGCGGCTTGCGCGCTCGCATGTGGTCGCTTTTAGTAATTGATCTTCTGTTGAACCGCCAGTTATGGGCGACATAATAATAGGTATATGTATTATATTTGTAATGCCACCAAATTTATATAGAGTTTGAAAATCCTTCTTCAGTATTCCATCGATATCTACTTTTATTATTATTAAAATGTTAAACGTGACAAGACCGCTTCGATTGCGATTATATATAAAAAATTATGTTGGTATCCTTGCGTCACATTGACATGAGGTCAAGTTATGGTTTAAGGTTATGAAGAATATTTTTTGTCAGTGGCGTGTCGCTTTTTATATTCACGGGCTTACTATTTATTACCGTCGAAGGGTTTTTGTGGTAAAAATAAAATATGTTGGTATCGTTGCGTTAAACTGACAGTCATTAAACTGACAGATGCTAAATTTACGGTTTAAGGTAATGAAGTAGATTTGGTCAGTGGCGCGTAGCGTTTATTTTATCCGCGGGTATAATAAATTTTATTATTCAATTTAACATTTAAAGATCAAATATTAACCAAAATTGTAATGTCTTCTTAATTTACCATTGCAAATCGTCTGCAGGAAAGCGTACATTTAATTTATGTATACTTCTATAAAAGCAAAGAAGATTTTAGAAGATCAAAAGTTATCAGTTTTACCGTGGCCTTCTCAATCTCCCGATCTAAACCCCATCGAAAACCTTTGGGAGGAACTAAACAAGACAATTGGAAAATATAAAATAAAAAATAAAAAGGAATTGTGGCAAATTGAAGAGCAAGAATGTACTACGGCGTTAATGGTTTAATAGTTTGAACGTGACAACAGGGCATCGATTGTGATTATATATAAAAATAAGATAAAACTAAGTTAAATAACAAGTTAACTTCAATAATTACCAATTATTGAAGTTTATTTAACTTGTTCTATATTTTAAAGTTTTATCTTATTATTATTCTCACAAGTTAATAATTTATATTTAGAAGAGTATATATAAAAAAAATTATATTGGTATCATTGCATCAAATTGACACGTAAAGTTTTGATTTAAGGTTATAATTTATGAAGGCTGGTCGGTATCAGTGGCGTGTGTTGCTTTTTATATCCACGGGCTTACTATTTATTATCGTCGAAGGGTTTTTGTGGTTAAAATAAAATATGTTGGTATCGTTGCGTTAAACTGACAGTCATTAAACCGACTGACACAAATTTTCGGTTTAAGGTTATGAAGTAGGTCAGTGGCGCGTCCCGTTTATTTTATCCGCGGGAAGTGTATTCAATTGTTTGTCTTAATACATTATTGTTAAACCATCTGGCACTAACAAACAATGTCGTCTGGTCTCACATTTTAAAATAATTTTATATCTGGGATCTCCTCGTGTAGCAATTAAGGACCAACCGAATTGGTTTACAAAAATGTATATAAATATTTTACAAAATATAGAGTTTTTAAAATTTAGCGTTGCTTAATTGGAAAAACACGAAAACCCAACTCGAAACAATTCCGGCTGCTATTTACAATTTAAAACTTAATCCTAAATAATTATAAAACTAAATAACGATGAACGCAGATAAAATAACAAAATGGAACGGTAACGAAAGACGAAGAATTAACGCACACTCGACAACATCTTTTGACAATTTCGATTATACGAATGTTAAATTGGGTCGAATAATAATTTTTATAAATTTGTTCCGTCTTTGGATAGAAATTTCCCGTTTCGAAAACTCGAAAGTTTCTAATATATACCTCCATTTTACATTTCGCTAGGACCCCACCGTAAGGAAGAGTTAAAAATTTCGACTTAACACTTGCCGAAGATCCTTTCGTGCTCATCTTCTTGGGTCATTTGTGTTTGCAAACACGACAAACAACAAAAGGTGTCCTCAAACGCCGCAAGGTAAGCTTTCGGCAGCTGCCGAGGACGGTTCTTCGGCAAAATATGTTAAATTTCGAAATTTCAATTGTTTTAATTTTTACCTCGATTATATTCGCGAAAAAAAAGCGAAAAGTCGATTTGACATTTTTCGAAAATCCGTCCGATTCGGCCGGAAAACGACGATTTTGGTTTTGGGCAAAACTGGCCGGGATTCGAAACGAAAATTTTCGAGTTTGGACGTTTCTTCGTTTGGTCGGTGCACGGAACGGTTTTTAAAAAAATTCGTAAGGAGCAAATTTGAAGCCACGCGTACGGCCCACCTCACGGCCTAAATACTTTTTCGAATTTCTGCACGGTTCGCGCGCCATCCGCGTCCAAAGGTCAAATTTTGAAATTTTTTTATTTCGGCCGTGGCGGTCTCATTTGTGAACCGATTGTAAATTTTAAAAGGTCTTCGGGTGGACACGGCGGGTCGCCACAATTTCGGTATGCTCTGTTTTTTTCCCAACTAAAGCGGTAAAGTCGCAAGTCGCAATCGAAATTTAAAAAAAAAGTTTCGAAGGGTATGGCCTTGATTTCTTTTGGGGCAAAAAAATTTGCGAAAATTTACAAATTTAACGACGGAAACGTATTGCCCCGGTACGTGGCAGCATTTTGGATCGAAAATTTTTCGTAAATTTATTTCGTCTTTGGGTCGAAATTTCGCTTCGAAGATTTAAATTTTTAAAAATGTGCCCCATTTTTACCTTCAAATAACGACCCGCCTCGAGGAGGATGGCGTCGGTTAAAATTTTCGACTCGACGCTTCTCGTCGACCATCTGGGATATCTTCTTCGGCAATTGCGTCAAACATCGTCGAGTTCTTTCGAAAAGCTAGGCCCGTTTCCCGGTCAAATGGCTTTCCTTAAATTGTAAAAACTCGTTAGTACTTAATTTTGAAACGGTAATTTTCGCAAAAAGAGAGGAAAGTCTTCCCAGCTTGCCACTCTCCATGTCAGAGTAAAATTTAAGTCGAAAAAGTGAAAAAAAAAATTCGGATAGGTCCAAAAAATAAAATCGGTCACCCATCCAAGTACTAACCGCAACTGGGCGCCGCCTGATCGCACGTTCACGTCGATCGCGTTTGTACCACGATCGCATTATTAAAAATTGCGTAATTTTAAGCTATATTACCAATCGATTATGTACCAAATGAATTTCTTTCGTTTTCACATTTAGAAGGATATAATTGCATGCAATTTGCGAAAAGACGCTTTTCTTGTTTCTTCGGAGGACGCTCTTTATGCAGGAATAGAGAAAAATTCGAAATTAAGGAAAATTTTCCAGCCCTCGAAAAATTATTTACTACCGATTTCTTTCTTTGCGCACACAATTGGGGGGTAAATTTTCCTTCTCCCCTATCGTGTCGGGTACCTATCGACGCGCAAGACTTTAAAGAAGCTATAGATTGCCGTTCCGGCGCTCTGCGGTGTCGCGACGCGCGAACACAAAAAAGAAAAGTGAAATACGTCAAATGTAATCGCACTTTCGGCACGCGCGGATTTCCTCCTTTGCGCACACAATTGGGGCGTAAATTTTTGCAAGCGCCCCATTCGGCGGGTACCGTTCTATAATTATAAACACGCCAAACTACAAAAGGTGTCCTCGAACGCCGCAAAGGTACGCTTTCGGCAGCTGCCGAGGACGGTTCTTCGGAAAAAATATGTTAAATTTCGAAATTTCAATTGTTTTAATTTTTATCTCGATTATATTCGCGAAAAGAAAGCGAAAAGTCTATTGGACATTTTTCGAAAATTCGTCCGGTTCGGCCGGAAAACGACGCTTTTGGTTTTGGGCAAAACGGGCTGAGATTCGAAACGAAAATTTTCGAGTTTGGACGTTTCGTCGTTTGGCCGGCGTAAGGAGCCGTTTTTAAAAAAACTCGTAAGAAACAAAATTAAAGCGGTCCGCAAGGGCTACCCGATGGACGCAAAACATTTTCGAAAATCTGCACAGTTTACGCGCCATCGGCGCAAGAATGTCGAAATTTGAAATTTTCTTATTTCGGTCCTGGCCGTCTCATTTGTGGCCCGATTTTTAATTTCAAAACGGCTTCGGGTAGGCACGGCGGTCCTCTACAAAATCGATATTCTACATTTTCCTCCTAACTTATTCGGCAGAGCCATAAAACGCAAACGAAATTTTTTTTTAAATTTCCCAAGGGGATACCCTTGGTTTCTTTTGGGGCAAAAAAATTTGCGAAAATTTACAAATATAACGATGGAAACGTATTGCCCCGGTACGTGGCAGCATTTTGAATCGAAAATTTTTCGTAAATTTATTTCGTCTTTGGGTCGAAATTTCGCTTCGAAGATTAAAATTTTCAAAAATGTGCCCGATTTTTACCTTCAAATAACGACCCGCGTCGAGGAGGAGGGCGGCGGTTAAAATTTTCGACTCGACGCTTCTCGTCGACCATCTGGGATATCTTTTTCGGCAATTGCGTCAAACACCGTCGAGTTCTTTCGAAAAGCTACCACCGTTTCCCGGCCAAATGGCTTTCCTTAAATTTTAAAAACTCGTTAGTTCTTAATTTTGAAACGGTAATATTTGCAAAAAGAGCGCAAAATGTTCCCAGCTTTCCACCCTCCATGCCAGAATAAAATTTAAGTCGAAAAAGTGAAAAAAAAAATTCGGATCGGTCCAAAAAGAAAATCGGTCACCCATCCAAGTACTAACCGCAACTGGCGCCGCCTGAACGCACGTGCACGTCAAAACCGTTTGTACCACGATCGCATTATTAAAAGTTATGTAATTTTAAGCTATATTACAAATCAATTATGTACCAAATGAATTTCTTTCGTTTTCACATTTAGGATATAATTGCATGCAATTTGCGAAAAGACACTTTTATTGTTTCTTCGGAGGACGCTCTTTATGCCGGAATAGAGAAAAATTCGAAATTAAGGAATATTTATACATCGCTTTACTTTTCCACATTTTTATTATAACAAATTATTTTTCTGTTTAAACACCTTTGCTCCTCGAGAGGAACGATTGCTTGCAGAAATGTCTCCATCGATATCGTTTAATAATAATACATAAAAAATAATAGATGTTCGGCTCTCGAGAAGTTTTAATTCCATAGACCATACACAAAATGAAACAGTTATTTGTTAAAAAATAGTATCGCTGCCTTTGAGAAACGCCCCTCTTTTATGACAATAACAATTCAAGCCAACAATACAGTAATAATGTAAACACATACTCGAAGCAATATTAAGAATTACAATTAACATTATAATTATTATGCGATAGTAGATAACAAAGATAAAAGGTAATTTCGTATTTCTTGTAGTACGAGACCGGATGGTGCACAGTGCATTGGACATTTTAGTATAATATAAATAAACAGAATTACTTAATATTAAAGTGGACGTAAAAATTTATTCGAGAAATATCCTCTAGACCTTCTCGAGATTAGTCATAACCATTCTGTAACGTGTATCTTTTATCAATGTACAAAATTAGAGCAATCTCTCGGATCGATATTCGAAATAAATTATACTAAAGATTATACAGAATTTCAAAAATTACATAAATCGCCTTTGAAGACATCGGCTGGAACTCACACCGACGAAAAACCATTTGAATTGCACGAATTTGTCATTAGTTGGGTGTGTTGGATCGTTATTGTCGTCTGACATCTACAATGGCATTTTTATAATTTACCACTTGCACTTGTCTCGATCCGCCGTGGCGGCGGTACCACTTTGCTTCGTGTAAAATTACTCGACAATCAAACACATTTCGAAAAGTACTTTACATTGACCGATAACAAAATGTTTGGGTGGTGGTGGAGCTAAAACTGTAATCGTAACCTTTATTAAATCTTCCCTCGATCATCTGGACGTCATAAAATGTGTAATCGGAGAACATCGCCGTATCGCACTCTGCAACGACTCGACTTTTACCTAAAATGTAGAGTAGAATTATTTATCGGGTGGGCGAATATCGAACAACCGCTCTCACCGTGACCGCCTGCAAACTTCTAAAGACACGTCGGTCGTGTTCCCAAACTAAATCGCACCATCGTATAACCTCTCGCAATGGCAACTTGCAATAATAAGCTTGCGGTGATGCCTCATTATTTGGCCGAAAAGATTTGTTGGCCATTGTGGCACATCGAAGCGAGCCGTTTCGCCCCCTACAACAATAAACACGACGTAAAAACGATAGAACCGCCTAGCTTTTTCGTACCAAACGCCATTCGCACACCTAACCAAACATTTGCACCGAGTGGATTAAGAATTAAGGGAAACTTCCCATCGAAATTTGCAAATCTATTAAACGCACTATTCACACTTTCTTCTGGTTTACCCTTAATTTACACGTCGCATACTTTAGCTGAACACTTTTGTCGGATATCTTTGGCTTCCACATTTCTTGCAGTTTATTAGTACACACCACTCGGACCGTTCGGCCATTGCTCTGCGCGACGTGCTGCGCAAATCCGAAAGAAGAGTTTGATAAATTTCAAATTTTTTGCGCGGATTTCTTTCTTTGCGCACACAATTGGGGGGTAAATTTTCCTTCTCGACCATCGAGTCGGGTACCTATCGACGCGCAAGACTTTGAGGAAGCTACGGATTGCCGTTTCGGCGCTCCTCGGTGTCGCTGCGCGCGACCGCGAAAAAGAAAAGCGAAATACATCGTACACGTCAAACGTAATCGCATTTTGGGCGCGCGGATTTCCTCCTTTGCGCGCTCAGTTTGGGGGTAAATTTTTGCTTGCGCCCCCTTTGGCGGGTACCGTTCTACTCGTGAGACCGCGAGGAAGCTATAGGTCGCGCTTCGCGCTCTCCCTCGACGCTCTCGGCACGCCACGAGGCGCAAAACCAAGTGAAACGTCAAAATTTTGTTAAACGTCATAATTAAAATAATTTCCGTCATGTAGTTCCGACGGAACTCGCGTTCCGTCTCACCCGGTACTCGTGCTTTAGAAAAGGATGCGACATGGTACGATTAAAAAAAGGCACGCTAATTATGAAAAAAAGTGTAAAACATTCGACTACGTCCGAGAGAGACCTAGAAAGGCGCGACGTTTTGCACTCGCAGTAAATTTTTCGTTAAAAAAAGGGTCGACTTTGAGGGCTCGCTCTGGGGCGGTGGCAATTTTGCCGCTATTCTCGATATCTGATGGATCGATGGGGAACCTTCGGGCGTCGAACGGCACCCGGGTCCGCAAAATCGGTAAGGTGGGAGTGCCGGACCGACTGTTCTTGGAATCGACCGTCGAAACGGCCCTTCTTCGGGCACTCGCCGCCGCCTCCGGCGGCGGACCGCAATTTTTGGGCCCCCGTAGGCTCGGCTTCGCCTCGCTCTTTCGTTTAAGCCGTCTCCGGCGAAAATCGGCTGCAGGGCGGCCGCTTCGCGGCCGCTTTTGTACCAAAAAATCCTTAACTTTGATAAGATTTTATTATATAAGACTAGCCTTCAAAAAGCGGCTTGCGCCGCTTTTTTTCGGCTAGCTCTGCGAGGCAGCGAGGCCTACGGCCTCGCAACGAGTCGCCCTTCGGGCTCCCCTTTAAGTCCCTATACAAATCATCCTGTAATAGGATACAGATAGTTGCACTTGTACCGTAAGAAAGAAGCGAAGATGGCTTTTTTTGGATCTACGTGGTCAATTTGACTTTTCGATTCCATATTTCAAAAACTGGATGTAAAAGCGGGATTTTCGTTTTAGTCGTGATGGGCACGGCGGCGGAGCCTTAAAATCTATTTATACTGCAATTGAACTTCTATTGAATCGCCAGACATGGGCGACATTATATAGGTATATCCACACGTTGCAAATACTTTTATTGAAAATTTAAATGTTTTATTTGAAAAATTTTGTATGTACCTATTTGTGAAAATTTATTTGTTTTAAAATCCTTTTTCAGCATTTCATCGATATTTTATTATTTTTATTTTTATTGTTGAAAGTTTGAACGTGACAACACCGCATCGATTGTGATTATTTATACAAAATCTTATGTTGGTAGCTTTGCATCAATTTTCGGTTTAAGGTTATGAAGTAGATTTGGTCAGTGGCGCGTCGCGTTTATTTTATCCGCGGGTTTTCAATTTATTACATTTTATATTGTTATAAAGATTTTATAATTTATAACTCTTTTGAATGATTGTTAGTGACAAAAATTTTATGTTGTCATGAAATTGGTGGTAACTTAGCTTTTTGCCGGCCGCGTTGACTGGAGTGGTCTCTTTTACGGAGGGTCTCCGTACCTCTGTTTATTTTTGAAATATTTTGTTAAGAATATTTTGATTAATTTGAAAATAAAAATCTTTTTTTTTAATTTACAGAGAGTGAATTTTTATTGATTTGTTTAATTTTGGGCGAAATTGGATAGTGGTTATTTTAAAAGAAGAAAATTCTAAGTATGACGACAATAAGGTATGTGGTGTTGATAAGCTCATTTGTCGAGTCGAGATACGACATAAAATAAATGACATTTTTAATAAATTAATATCGTCGATTATAAATTTAAATTAATATTTTTATTGGCTCCTTGCGCGCTCGCATATGGTCGCATTTAATAATTGATGTTGATCTTCTGTTGAACCGCCAGTTATGGGCGACATAATAATAGGTATGTGTATTATATTTGTAATGCCACCAAATTAATATAGAGTTTGAAAATCCTTCTTCATCCATCGATATCTATTTTTATTATTATTAAAATGTTGAACGTGACAAGACCGCTTCGATTGCGATTATATATAAAAAATTATTATCCTTGAGTCACATTGACATGAGGTAAAGTTATGGTTTAAGGTTATGAGGAATATTTGTTGTCAGTGGCGTGTCGCTTTATATATCCACGGGCTTACTATTTATTACCGTCGAAGGGTTTTTGTGGTTAAAATAAAATATGTTGGTATCGTTGCGTTAAACTGACAGTCATTAAACTGACAGATGCTAAATTTACGGTTTAAGGTTATGAAGTAGGTCAGTGGCGCGTCCCGTTTATTTTATCCGCGGGCTTTCAATTTAATAAATTTTATTTTTCAATTTAACATTTATAGATCAAATATTAACCAAAATTGTAATGTCTTCTTAATTTACCATTGCAAACCGTTCGCAGGAAAGCGTACATTTAATTTATGAATACAAAAAAAATAAAAGCAAAGAAGATTCTAGAAGATCAGTTAGTTATCAGTTTTATCGTGGCCTTCTCAATCTCCCGATCTAAACCCCATGGAATACCTTTGGGAGGAACTAAAGAAGACAGTTGGAAAATATAAAATAAAAAATAAAAAGGAATTGTGGCAAATTGAACAGCAAGAATCCATACCTGTACACATGGGCGCACTGGGAATTTGAATAGAAGAGTAAAAAAGAATTCTTATCATAAAACAAAACATATCCTTTTATAATTAACAATTATAACATTATAAACAAAGACATGAAATTTAATACTCTCACTTTTATTGTTGACAATGAAAATTGACTAAATTAATTATATTTATATTACATTATGTTTTACTTGAATTGTTCAGTTAAAGACAGTCTTGCAATATATCGAAATTACTTGGTATTAAGTTTAAATTTTTTTTTTGTATAATTTATTGTGGTAGGTATTAAGGTATTGTGTATTAGTATTGGAAATACATATTTTTTTGTTAGTGTTGTTGAAAGACTGCCTTATAAAAACGCTTTTTAAAAATATTAAAAAGTGGTAATAATTACCTACTTCAATAAAATTTACAATTTTTTGTTAAAAAATATCATAGGAAACAACATAATTAAATTTGGAAATTGCATATATAGTTGCCCCCACGGAAATTTATGTCTTCGGGTGCCCATGTCTGTACAACTGCGTTAATAGTTTAATAGTTTGAACGTGACAACAGGGCATCGATTGTGATTATATATAAAAAAAATTATATTTTTATCATTGCATCAAATTGACACGTAAAGTTTTGATTTAAAGTTATAATTTATGAAAGCCGGTCGGTATCAGTGGCGTGGCTTTATTTTATTTTATTTTATTCGCGGGCTTACCATTTATTTTCGTCGTAGGGTTCTTGTGGTTAATATAAAATATGTTGGTATCGTTGTTTTAACAGTGACAGGAGGTTCAATTTACGATTTAAGGTTATGAAGTAGATTTGGTCAGTGGCGCGTAGCGTTTATTTTATCCGCGGGTTTTCAAGTTAATAAATTTTATTATTCAATTTAACATTTAAAAAACAAATATTAACCAAAATTGTAATGTCTTCTTAATTTACTTAATTTACTTATTAATTTACTTCTTAATTCTTAATTTACCATAAACTTCAATAATTACCAACTATTAAAGTTTATTTAACTTGTTCTATATTTTAAAGTTTTATCTTATTATTATTCTCACAAGTTAATAATTTATATTTATAAAATTAGAACTTCAATATAAAAAGTTAGTTAAAACGAATAAAATGCAATAATTATGTATATTAATTTCTGATGATAGCGATAACCTTCGCTGAAAGCTCAAATATAATTATTGCATTTTATTCGTTTTAACTAACTTGTTATATTGAAGTTCTAATTTTATTAATTTTCACAAGTTAAGAATTTATATAATTTAATTTATATTTAGATTATATATAAAAAAAAATTATATTGGTATCATTGCATCAAATTGACACGTAAAGTTTTGATTTAAGGTTATAATTTATGAAGGCTGGTCGGTATCAGTGGCGTGTGTTGCTTTTTATATCCACGGGTTTACTATTTATTACCGTCGAAGGGTTTTTGTGGTTAAAATAAAATATGTTGGTATCGTTGCGTTAAACTGACAGTCATTAAACTGACTGACACAAATTTACGGTTTAAGGTTATGAAGTAGGTCAGTGGCGCGTCCCGTTTATTTTATCCGCGGGAAATGTATTCAATTGTTTGTCTTAATACATTATTGTTAAACCATCCGGTACTAACAAACAATGTCGTCTGGTCTCACATTTTAAAATAATTTTATATCTGGGATCTCCTCGTGTAGCAATTAAGGACCAATCGAGTTGGTTTACAAATATGTATATAAATATTTTACAAAATATAGGGCTTTTAAAATTTAGCGATGTTTAATTGGAAAAATACGAAAACCCAACTCGAAACAATTCCGGCTGCTATTTACAATTTAAAACTTAATACTAAATAACGATGAACGCAGATTAAATAACAAAATGGAACGGTAACGAAAGACGAAGAATTAACGCATACTCGACAACATCTTTTGACAATTTCGATTATACGAATGTTAAATTGGGTCGAATAATTTTTATAAATTTGTTCCGTCTTTGGATAGAAATTTCCCGTTTCGAAAACTCGAAAGTTTCTAATATATACCTCCATTTTACATTTCGCTAGGACCCCACCGTAAGGAAGAGTTAAAAATTTCGACTTAACACTTGCCGAAGAACTTTTCGTGCTCATCTTCTTGGGTCATTTGTGTTTGCAAACACGACAAACAACAATAGGTGTCTTCAAACGCCGCAAGGTACGCTTTCGGCAGCTGCCGAGGACGGTTCTTCGGCAAAATATGTTAAATTTCGAAATTTCAATTGTTTTAATTTTTATCTCGATTATATTCGCGAAAAGAAAGCGAAAAGTCGATTTGACATTTTTCGAAAATTCGTCCGGTTCGGCCGGAAAACGACGCTTTTGGTTTTGGCCAAAACGGGCTGAGATTCGAAACGAAAATTTTCGAGTTTGGACATTTCGTCGTTTGGCCGGCGTAAGGAGCCGTTTTTAAAAAAACTCGTAAGAAACAAAATTAAAGCGGTCCGCAAGGGCTACCCGATGGACGCAAAACATTTTCGAAAATCTGCACAGTTTACGCGCCATCGGCGCAAGAATGTCGAAATTTGAAATTTTCTTATTTCGGTCCTGGCCGTCTCATTTGTGGCCCGATTTTTAATTTCAAAACGGCTTCGGGTAGGCACCGCGGTTCTCTACAAAATCGATATTCTACATTTTCCTCCTAACTTATTCGGCAGAGCCATAAAATGCAAACGAAATTTTTTTTTAAATTTCCCAAGGGGTTACCCTTGATTTCTTTTGGGGCAAAAAAATTTGCGAAAATTTACAAATTTAACGACGGAAACGAATTGTCCCGGTACGTGGCAGCATTTTGGATCGAAAATTTTTCGTAAATTTATTTCGTCTTTGGGTCGAAATTTCGCTTCGAAGTTTAAAATTTTTAAAAATGTGCCCCATTTTTACCTTCAAATAACGACCCGCCTCGAGGAGGATGGCGTCGGTTAAAATTTTCGACTCGACGCTTCTCGTCGACCATCTGGAATATCTTCTTCGGCAATTGCGTCAAACATCGTCGAGTTCTTTCGAAAAGCTACCACCGTTTCCCGGCCAAATGGCTCTCCTTAAATTGTAAAAGCTCGTTAGTTCTTAATTTTGAAACGGTAATTTTTGCAAAAAGAGAGGAAAGTGTGCCCAGCTTTCCACCCTCCATGTCGGAGTAAAATTTAAGTCGAAAAAGTGAAAAAAAAAAGTTCGGATCGGTCCAAAAAAGGAAATCGGTCACCCATCCAAGTACTAACCGCAACTGGGCGCCGCCTGACCGCACGTGCACGTCGATCGCGTTTGTAACACGATCGCATTATTAAAAATTGCGTAATTTTAAGCTATATTACCAATCGATTATGTACCAAATGAATTTCTTTCGTTTTCACATTTAGAAGGATATAATTGCATGGAATTTGCGAAAAGACGCTTTTATTGTTTCTTCGGAGGACGCTCTTTATGCAGGAATAGAGAAAAATTCGAAATTAACGAAAAATTTGCAGCTCTCGAAAAATTATTTACTACCGATTTCTTTCTTTGCGCACACAATTGGGGGGTAAATTTTCCTTCTCCTCCATCGTGTCGGGTACCTATCGACGCGCAAGACTTTAAAGAAGCTATAGATTGCCGTTCCGGCGCTCCGCGGTGTCGCGACGCGCGAACACAAAAAAGAAAAGTGAAATACGTCAAATGTAATCGCACTTTCGGCGCGCGCGGATTTCCTCCTTTGCGCACACAATTGGGGGGTAAATTTTTGCAAGCGCCCCATTCGGCGGGTACCGTTCTATAATTATAAACACGCCAAACTACACAAGGTGTCCTCAAACGCCGCAAGGTACGCTTTCGGCGACTGCCGAAGACGGTTCTTCGGCAAAATATGTTAAATTTCGAAATTTCAATTGTTTTAATTTTTATCTCGATTATATTCGCGAAAAGAAAGCGAAAAGTCGATTTGACATTTTTCGAAAATTCGTCCGGTTCGGCCGGAAAACGACGCTTTTGGTTTTGGGCAAAACGGGCCGGGATTCGAAACGAAAATTTTCGAGTTTGGACGTTTCGTCGTTTGGCCGGCGTAAGGAGCCGTTTTTAAAAAAATTCGTAAGAAACAAAATTAAAGCGGTCCGCAAGGGCTAACCGATGGACGCAAAACATTTTCGAAAATCTGCACAGTTTACGCGCTATCGGCGCAAGAATGTCGAAATTTGAAATTTTCTTATTTCGGTCCTGGCCGTCTCATTTGTGGCCCGATTTTTAATTTCAAAACGGCTTCGGGTAGGCACGGCGGTTCTCTACAAAATCGATATTCTACATTTTCCTCCTAACTTATTCGGCAGAGCCATAAAACGCAAACGAAATTTTTTTTTAAATTTCCCAAGGGGATACCCTTGGTTTCTTTTGGGGCAAAAAAATTTGCGAAAATTTACAAATTTAACGACGGAAACTAATTGCCCCGATACGTGGCAGCATTTTGGATCGAAAATTTTTCGTAAATTTATTTCGTCTTTGGGTCGAAATTTCGCTTCGAAGATTTAAATTTTTAAAAATGTGCCCCATTTTTACCTTCAAATAACGACCCGCCTCGAGGAGGATGGCGTCGGTTAAAATTTTCGAATCGACGCTTCTCGTCGACCATCTGGGATATCTTTTTCGGCAATTGCGTCAAACACCGTCGAGTTCTTTCGAAAAGCTACCACCGTTTCCCGGCCAAATGGCTCTCCTTAAATTGTAAAAGCTCGTTAGTTCTTAATTTTGAAACGGTAATTTTTGCAAAAAGAGAGGAAAGTGTGCCCAGCTTTCCACCCTCCATGTCGGAGTAAAATTTAAGTCGAAAAAGTGAAAAAAAAAAGTTCGGATCGGTCCAAAAGAGAAAATCGGTCACCCATCCAAGTACTAACCGCAACTGGGCGCCGTCGGATTGCACGTGCACGTCGATCGCGTTTGTGCCACGATCGCATTATTAAAAATTGGGTAATTTTAAGCTATATTACCAATCGATTATGTACCAAATGAATTTCTTTCGTTTTCACATTTAGAAGGATATAATTGCATGCAATTTGCGTAAAGACGCTTTTATTGTTTCTTCGGAGGACGCTCTTTATGCAGGAATAGAGAAAAATTCGAAATAAACTAAAATTTTGCAGCCCTCGAAAAATTATTTACCACCGATTTCTTTCTTTGCGCACACAATTGGGGGGTAAATTTTCCTTCTCGACCATCGTGTCGGGTACCTATCGACGCGCAAGACTTTGAGGAAGCTACCGATTGCCGTTTCGGCGCTCCGCGGTGTCGCTGCGCGCGACCGCGAAAAAGAAAAGTTAAATATATCAAACACGTCAAACGTAATCGCATTTTGGGCGCGCGGATTTCCTCCTTTGCGCGCTCAATTTGGGGGTAAATTTTTGCTTGCGCCCCCTTTGGCGGGTACCGTTTTACTCGTGAGACCGCGAGGAAGCTATAGGTCGCGCTTCGCGCTCTCTAGCGTCGCTTTCCGCACGCCACGAAGCGCAAAACCAAGTGAAACGTCAAAATTTTGTAAAACGTCAAAATTAAATAATTTCCGACATGTTTTTGGAATCTAGTTCCGACCGGACTCGCATTCCGTCTCACCCGTTAGGCGTGCTTAAGAAAAGGATGCGACATGGTACGATTAAAAAAAGGCACGCTAATTATGAAAAAAAGTGTAAAACATTCGACTACGTCCGAGAGAGACCTAGAAAGGCGCGACGTTTTGCACTCGCAGTAAATTTTTCGTTAAAAAAAGGGTCGACTTTGAGGGCTCGCTCTGGGGCGGTGGCAATTTTGCCGCAATTCTCGATATCTGATGGATCGATGGGGAACCTTCGGGCGTCGAACGACACCCGGGCCGGCAAAATCCGTAAGGCCGGAAGGGCTGGCGGATTGTCCATAGGATTTTTTGAAAAAAACGACCTTCGGCGGGCACTCGCCGCCGCCTCCGGCGGCGGACCGCAATTTTTGGGCCCCCGTAGGCTCGGCTTCGCCTCGCTCTTTCCAACGACACTTCGCCGGTCGGAATCGGTTGCAGGGCGGCCGCTTCGCGGCCGCTTTTGTAGGTAAAATTTCTTAACTTGTATAAGATTTTATTATATAAGATAATTAAGTGTGCCCGAAGTTTTATTAAAACATTTTACTAAACAAAGCATTATATCCGGTCACATTCACTCTTTTCATTATTTTCAGCTAATTTAATTTTTTATATATGTTCCAAATTAAATACAATAAAATGTATATTTTATAATAAATTGAATAATATGGCATTTTAATAAGCTAAAATGTATTTACTTGTGAAGACGCGCAATTATTTTACAAACATCGTTTAAACTTACCAACAAAATATCAATTTTATATAAGTTTCGGCTAATTAAAACTGTAGTTTTCTGTTTGGTTTAATAGTTAACATTTAAGTTTCGGGTTGAAATCAATGAGTCGATGCCAATTTATTTATGCATTTTATATCAATTATTAATTTTAAGTATTGATTTATTTTTTGTGTGTTTAATCGTTCGTGTATTTGCTGATTTTATTTCTTTCTTGGTATTTAATAATATATTATTAAGTAATTACACTAAAATATGTTTTTATATATTAAAACCTACTCTCCTAATAATCAGGTAAGCCCTGGTAAAGATTGTATGAGCCTTCGAATTCAAACTCATGCCTTCCGTGGATCAGTTCGGATTAATTAAAAAAATTTGCTATCAACTTTAAATGATATTATCGTAACATACTTAATACCTGTCGCCCCCACTTAACGTAATCATCCAGTTCACGAATTGGAACCAAATCGTGCAATTTTAGTATATTTTAACATTTGGACAATTTTCTAGCAAGTTCATGAAATGGGCAATGCAAATCCTTTAGTTTATGAAAAGTTTTAAAATTACGTAATTCGCTATAAGAAGTCTTTATCTTATTTTCGGTTTAATATGGTTTAATTTTAATAATTGTTTTTGTTCTAAACAAATCTAAAACAAATGGGTCTTACTACTACTCGCACCCTCCCTTATACGTAAAATGAATCGCTTAAGGGGTTAGACTACAGTGACCAATCTAGAGAAATCTTTAAAAATTCATTCCGAAAAAAGTAAAACATCTGTAAAACATATTGTTTAAATTTATAAATTTTGTATTTTCTCACTTTTACGCTATCGGGTTGACATTGCAAAAGCGGTGACACAAAAAAGTTATGTAGTCGCACCTGGGTCGACTTATCGGCTCCATGTCAATTTGATTTAATAGTATATTATATTTAACAATAAGTTTAAGCGGTATATTAAACGCAAGGTGGATCGTATATCACGAGGCGCAGCCGAGTGATACACTATGCACTGGTATACTAACTGTGTTATATTCTAAATAATTAATGCCGACTAGTTTCGAGATATCAATCCCATCCTCAAGGCAAACTACAAAAAGGCTGGTCAAACAACAGAATTGTCACAAATTTAAAAACCTCTAACTCGTCATACATCGGCAATGATAACGAAACACAAGTGAAGGAATATCTACTGGCGCGAATTTAAACAAAATGCTAAAAGGTTGGTTTAAATTTCGTGTTTCCTAACTGCGTATTACAACACTTGATTTTTTTTAGACCCTTGATCATCTCCAGTTCTTCAAAGAGGTCAGGCACCTTTCCTCTTTTATTTTTACTGTAGAAGATTTTTAAGCCATCGGTGTCTATAGAATGACTGTTGAACTTTAAAAAATTACCAAATTGAGAGCTTTCGAGTCAATTCAAGTGTTTCGTTACCCTGACTTCCAAGTTCCGTACTGTGTGGCTAACGCAATTTGCCTCGCATTGACCGCATTGTAACTGGTAAACTCCACTTCTCCTTCCGGTAGGAATGCAGTTTTCCAACGTTTTTTGGGGCTTGAAAGATAAATTTGTGTCACGATATACCGATGTATGGTGACTTGTGGTATCTCTTACTATTGTTGTCCTCTGTATCTAGGTTTTTTGGAAGTTTTGGTTTAAGGTCTAGTATGTGTTGGACTGTCTGAAATAATAAATAGGGAAGCAAATAAGTTTTTACAGGTTAAATTCCTATGTTCGACTAACTCATTCAGCACTGGGTATATCGAATGTTACCTGTTGATCATTTCTGGTGAGGGTAACATCCAAGAAGTTAAGTGATTTTTTCATCTCGATCTACATATGTCTCCAAGCATAGTCTCGAAGCATTGCTTCAATTTTGTTTAATTTCAAGATAATTTGACTTTAAATATTATTTAATTACGTAATTGTGTACCACCCTTCGGTGCTCAGATGCCCCTTTATGTCGGTAGATGTTAAACTCCACAGCTGATCTTTTCGATCCACAGATCGAGAGCAGGGTACGTTTGCACGTATCGTGGATTCTTAGGAGCCACTGTATGACAATCACCTGAAAATGAAAATGGAGTTGTCGCTGGATGCCAGTCAATTAAATAAAACCCAACGAGTACAAAAAATAAAATTTTACTTAATTGACAAAGAAAGAAAAGAAAAAAAATAGAAAAAACAACACGTAATGTATGAAAATAACAATAACAATAAAGAATAATTAAACAGAAATCCTGAAGGGATTCTACAAAAAACTAACAAAGAAAAGAGTTGAAGACTCAGTTGGTTATAAACTCAATTCACAAAACCGTATGCCAAATCTACCAGCAAAAATGCTGCAAATCAAGGAAAGACACAAAGGTATGTACCACTTGAATATTTTTCAATACGCAAGTAGGAACTTCATATACAAAATATCAAACGGAATTTCGATAAGATAACGTGACTTACCTCTCCACAATCGTACCCATCAACATCTACACGCAGAACGCCTTCGTCCGGTAAACCAGCAGCTACCAGATTTCCTTTGGATAGACTTAGTGCTTTTGATTCTACGGCTAAATATGGAGAGATCAGAAAACATTAATCAAACCAAAATACACTTGATAAATTGGATACAACTACTACCCAGTCTCTAAAGGTTGAAATGCAACAAAATTGCAGGCAGACTGCAGCAGCTTTGAGAATTGTTAACCTTTCAAATCAAAAATCGTGGGCTCTTGCGATTTCAACAAAATATTGGTGACCCAAACTAAACTGACTGTCGCACCTAGACCATCAAACTTCCCAGCACCAGACAACCAAAATTTTATATATAATTTTCCAAAAAAATCTTCAACATTATAAAAATATAATGTTCCAAATATAAATAATTTTGTAATCTTTCACTTTTTAGAATTACTTTTATTATCAAATAGTTCACAACTATTCCATATAAATATTAATTGGACTTTAGCTAATATCAAAAACGTTTTTCTTTTAAAAATTTGCAAAAATACAACCACAACTCGTTCGCGTAGGTTCACGATTTTTTATTTTTTATTATTTATTAATTCATTAATTTGTCGTTTGGTCAGCGCCTTCTCTTAAAAACGGTTGGAGGCATGCCGCCATTAGCAAAGGTAATGCTACAATTGTTCAAGTTTGTTTACACAATATTCTAGGTTTTCCTGGTGAGAATCGGAAATTCGAAACACTTATAATCGACCGCTGGGTAGCAAACTATAATCATTTAATTACATATTTTTGATGCAATAATAATGTAATTATGAAATTAAAATTTACATTTTATTTTTCACTTAATTCATCCCCCTTTGTGGCTAATGATTAAATTAACTACCTAACAATTAATTAATAATATATGGTAAGATATACGCATAAAAGTTTTTTGAGAAAAATCTACTACATTATATGGTCAAAACTCAATAGATACTACTAGATCAAAATTTTAACATGCGCAGGCGTCTAATCCCTTCAAACTGCTGCAGAAACAAGCTTTAGATTATTTTTCCCAATCCAATTTTATAATGAAGAACCAGTCAATTATATCATATCAATTAGAATATGGCGAACTGAAAAAACAAACCAAACAATATATGAAATTGTAACTAAAAATCTAGGTTTCAAAAAGATGTTTAAATCTTGGAATCTCAAGAAATATAAATAATAAAAAATTTGGAAAAACCGAAATATTCCTTATATTTAATATACATGAAGACTGCTGATTTAGAGTTAATATAAGGTGTATGCGGTACTGAGAATGGCTAATTAGCCAGAAACACGATGTCTATATCGCTCATTACTTAATTATGCATAAGTTATTGAAATGAGCGCATTAACATAAATTGGACAACTTTTATTATATATAAAAATATAATAACACTTTTACAAAACTTCAATCTGTATAATAGAGATGATGTTAAAGAATAAAATTAAAGATACTGCATTATTAAAAAAAACTGATATACCTATCAAGTTGAATTATTGTAAAATAAAGTTCTATAGTAAACTTGTTGAAATTTTTAATAAATTACACATTACTTTTAAATTTTATTTTTATTATAAATTATATTAAAGAACGGTTTAAAATTGGATACTGCCGCAGTATATCGTGCTTCCTGTGCAGATATAATGTAATATTCTGCTAGATTGTAACGTTACGTGTAAATATACCAATAGTATCAAAATTAACAGTCAAGTTCATTTAGCCCTTGTATGAAGCATAATAAACAACATATTTGTGGCAGATTTTAAAAATGAATGGTGTAACTTTTTTGAACTCATATATCACACAATAATTTTTTAACAGAAGCTTGTATAGGTTTATAATGATCTTTTAATTTATTTATTTGAAAAGTAAACATTTCAATTTGATAAGTTTGGTTATCATTTACTTTGATGAGTTTTTGTATATTTGAATTCTTTATAACAGGAGAATTAGTTAAACAAAACTTTGATGTTTGGTATAAACAACTTAAGTCAAAAATTGCCATTTTTGGGTTATTTCACTATACGATTCTATTTTTTCCCCTCTTTCTAATGGTATAAAGAACTTAAGTCAAATCGCAAAAATAAAAGTGTGAGAAAGAAAATACTATAAACGTTGTTCGAAATTTATCTTTTTTAAACGGTAAAAACAACTTAAGTCGACTTACGATGTTTATACCAAACCAATTGATTTTATGTTGCGATCTCAACAACTTAAGTCAACTTCTGTTGTTTATACCACGATTTTTGTACATAATTGTAGTGATCCTAAAAGCTTAAGTCAAATTTTGCATATTATGTAATATTTTAGTTGTAACTATAAGAGCAATGTATGAGTAAAATTGTAAATAAATGGTTTATGGAAATTCATTATTTTCTTCACATTTTTAAATATAAGGAAAATGACCAAATTTTAATAGCTTAATTATTATTTTTATAATAACGAAGATTTGAATAAAATTAAGATAACTGACGGCTAAAAGTTCTTATTCTTTAATTTCAATCAATGGTTGTTTGTAATAGGTTGATAATTCGACAGGTGTAGATATCAGATTCAAATGCAATCCTTTTAATTACCACAATCTTATTAAACATAGTAGGTACTGTTTCTATATTTGCGATAATTCACCAGCTGCAAATTTTATAAACAATCTTGGCTTTGAAAAAATCCCAATGGATTTTCTTATAGTTTAACCAAGTGCTTTTCACTAGTACGAGCTCTTCAATTTCATATCGAATTGAGATTTTTAGTGATTTGTTGATTTAGTTAGTTTGTGAATATGAGTGGAAGATCTAAAAGAATAGTAACAATGGCTTTAAATAAACAAGGTGGTGAAGGTAAGCAACTAATTTAATTATTATTTTAATTTTTCATTATTTTCGATACACTAAATTTATGTGTAATAATATAAAAGGAATATTAAAAATATTTTACTATTCAATTCAATTAATCTTTAAAACATTTTTAAAACGTGTTATACGGCAATTTTTCATTTAAATACTTAGGGTCCACGCACTCATCATCCCCACGTTCAATAACTTCTGAACTGGAAAGGGCTTTCAGCTCAGATGATAGCCTTTTTGATAAAAATTACGAGCCTTATCCACTAAACACATCAAGTGATAAATCAAACCAGCGAGTTTCACCACTCGAAGACTTAGCTGTACCCTGTAAGTGAAATTATAAAAACTGACAAATTGCAATGACAAAAAATATTTTCAGCTACTTCAAAAACTTTTGCTAATAATAATGGATCAAATCCAATTGAGGAAAATGAAAGCGTTTATGCCTCTCTAGATTTAAATATGCCTTGTAAGTAAAATATAAATATCTTTTATGAAAAGAAACCAATTATCGAATTTTCAGCAACTTCGAAAGCACCTAAGAAGTGGGCTAGGGCTGTACGTAAGGAACGGTCCCAGTTGTTAAATTCTGGACAGTCGTATGTTAACAGTAGTGGAAAAGCTGTAAAAGCAAGAGAATTGCAACCTTTGAAGAACTGCCGTAAAAAGTGTAATTTAGCGTTAACCGAAGAAAGTAGAAAAAACATTTTTGAAGAGTATTGGGCTTTGGCAAACCACGACCGAAGAATAGCTTTTATAGCAAGTCTTATTGAGATGAAAGAAAAACAAACAACTCGATGCCGAAAGCCGTTGTCCGGAAAAGTACGAAATGTCACATATGAATATTTCTTCAACGTGAAAGGAATTAAAATATCGGTTTGCAAAGACTGTTTTTCCAAAACGTTAAATGAAACAGAGATGTTTATTAGAAATGCTGTGACAAAAAAATCACAAACAGTATCGGGAATTACTCATGGCGACATTGGAGGGAAAAAATCATCCGCAAATAAAAAAACCCAAGAAGAAATAGACCAAGTAATCAAACATATTAATTCATTTCCATCTTACGAAAGTCATTATACCCGCAAGACAAATGACAAAAAATACTTACAATCAAATTTAAATCTACAAACCATGTTTACTTTATATAAAGAAAAATATAAGAACCCCGTATCTAGAAGCATCTACGAACGAGAATTTAAAAAACTAAATTTAAAATTTAAGAAACCTGCGGTTGATACTTGCAACAAATGCGACACCTTAAATATGAAATTAAAAGTAGCAAAGGAAGCCAGAATAGAAGACGACATAATTAATGCTGAAAACCTACTTAAAATACACCAAGAAAGAGCTGACTTTGCCTACTTATCAAAGAAAATCGATAAAGATCAAGCAAAAATAGGTAACGACAAGAAGTGCTACTCCTTTGATTTGCAGCAATGCCTGCCAACTCCTTTGGTGGCTTCTTCGGTGGCGTTCTACAAACGACAACTATGGACTTTTAATTTGACTATTCACGATAATAGTACAGGGGAGTCAACTAATTACATGTGGGATGAAGCTACAGCAGGTAGAGGCGCCAACGAAATAGCATCTTGCTTATACAACCGATTGCTAAAACTGCCCGAAACTGTAAAAGAAGTTACATTTTATTCCGACACTTGTCAAGGGCAGAATAAAAACAGTCATGTGTGTGCGATGTTTCTAAAGTTTATGGCCAACTCAAAATCCATAGAAATTATAAACCATAAATTTTTGGAAGCCGGACACACCCACATGGAATGCGATGTTGATCATTCCATGATTGAAAAGAAAAAGAAGAAAGTGAACAGCGCTATTTACCATCCCCATGATTGGTTCCAACTGGTCAGAGGAACTGGCAAGAAAAATCAGTTTCAAGTCGTAGAAATGAACCAAAGTGAATTTTACGATTTTGCAAATTTGCTAACTAATACTTTGGTTTACAGAAAAAAAAATGAAGCAGGCGAACAATTTAAATTAAAAGAAGTCACTTGGTTTCAATATAGAAAATCAGATTTGGGAATAATTTATTACAAAAATTGTCTAGAAATAGAATCTGATTTCAATAAAATTAGCTTTCTTAGGAAGAAAAACAACCGCATCAAAATGGCTTTAAAAAGAAGATACTTTTCTCCAGTAAGAATATCTAAAGAAAAGAAACAAGACTTAATGGACCTTTTGCCCTTAATTCCCCCAATATTTCATAGTTTTTACCAAAATTTAGCTACAAGTGACATTCCTATTAATGATCCAGATCTGGAAGATGAATCCGATGCGTGAATATTTTTTTACCTACTCATGTGCTGTATTAAAGATGCCTAAATGAATATTTTTTTTATTATAATTTTGTTGTACATTAAAGATAGTTTAGTTGCTTATTTGTTATTTATTTGTACACCTATTACTGTTTCAACCTGACTTAAGTTTTAAATTAATGAGAAATGCAAAAATTTTGGTTGGTATTAAAAACATAAGTTGACTTAAGCTGTTAATATCAGAAAAAACAACCTTTTTTGTGATACTAACAACTTAAGTCATCAAAAAGACCCACAAGGGATGAAAATTCCTAATTGATAATATGACACAAACTATAACTCAATTATACATGGTCATTCCACCAGTCGTTTATAAAAAAATTATTAACATTATGATAAAAAGATATTTCAAACTTTATTTGCTTCTACTGTAAACTTACGTTTTGTGACTTAAGTTCTTTTTACCAATCATCAAAGAAAAGTAAACCTACCTCTCACAGGTTTACTCAATATTACGATTTGTTAAAGATGAAGATTAACATCAAGATAAATGCGAATTACAAGAGCTATAGCCATATAGAGAGTCATAAGGGCCTTAGCTCTCTCCAAACCAGCGCATTATAGCTTTTTAAATAAATATCGTCACTAAATACCGATATAATACTTTTGAATGTACTGGAAATTTTTCAGAAATGGTCCTCTCTAGAAATTAAAAATATGACCAACCCTGAATAATTTTGCCATATATCTTTGGTTAAAAATGTTTACCTTATTACTTACCTTACCATTTAGGAGTTGGAGGACGAAATTTTTCTTGGCTGTTCCTAGTTTGTCTACTCAACGCACATAACATTCACCGCACTCGCACGACTAATTAATTTATTACTGATTCTTATCATCGATCCTCCATACCCCTACTACTTGTCGATCACACTACAGGATCGTACTATACCTATTATTCTGGTCAATTCTCTTATTGTCAAATGTCCTAAAATTATTGGTTATCCTCCATCATATCGGACGATAAGTTAAGTTGCTAGCCAACAATTTAATGTCAATTCTTAGTCAGACAGGTGCCTTCATAATCCGACGTTACCAAGTCAGGCTCTATTTTCAATTTTTATTTCAATTGTTCGTTCAGTTTATTTCAGTTATTTTTTTTTTAAATCTTTTTAAAAATGTTTTATTAATGGAGTACGTTAGAATTGGGATGTACAGGTACCGTGATTGAAAAACTGAACGAATTTAAATTCAAATTTCACCAATGACAGTTATTTTTTCTAACAAAATTTAAAGTATTCCATGGAGTATGCAATAAAAACTTTTTGGTGTCAATTTTGTTGTTTTCAAATGTCAGTTACAAAAATGGTGTTAACTAAAGAGCAACAATTCATAATTTTTAAACTTTTAGATCAACAGTGTGGTTTTACTGTGATACAACAAAGATGGAATGATCAAATTTTTGTGTTTCGAAAGGTACACTCTCTAGCTACAAAAAAAATAAAAAAATGGAATCCCAGAACAGAATTCCAAAATCCGGAAGAAAGACAGCGGCAAAAAGCCAACTCTGACAAATGAACAAGTATTGAATTTAAAGAAAATGACATTAAAAACGAATCCCCCGATCTAAAGGAAGAAATTCTTCTTTTAAAAAAGAAGAAAGAAATCTAAAAGAAGGGAGTTATAGTATTCATGGAAATATCAAATTTTGGAACTACCACGCTAATTTTTGTTGAACCTGAAGAAAAAATTAATTCAGTATATTATATTAAGAATTGTTTAAAGCCACTTTTGAAGCATGCAAAGAGATTATATCCTGCTGATGATTGGATATTTCACCAAGACTCCGCACCAGCACACGCTTCTAAAATAACCGTGAATTTTCTTGAAAAGAATCGCATATCTTTTATTCATCCTGATATATGGACATCATCATCGCCGGACCTTTCACCATGTGGTTAATTTTTTGTGGAGCTATTTAAAATCTCAGCTAAATAAATCAAAAATCAATCAGGCGATGTATTAGCTTGATGATGCCATAGTATGGTGAAAACGTTTGCGATATTGTATACTTACAGTGTATTTTAATTGTGATAACTTAAAAACATTTTAGTTCTGAAAAGTGTGTGTGCATTTTTTGGGTTTTCTAAAATAGTGATATGGTTAATATCGAGTTACACTACTTAAACCACGTATCAATCGATTAAATGTATAAATCCAAATAATATTATTGAATTGTGCGACGAGGCAGGTCAAAATTGATGTGAAGGCAAAGCAATATGGCAAGAGAGCAAAGCTGGACTCATTTGCGGTGCCGGAAGCTGAACTTGGTTTTGAGAAAGGTCTCTTCGGCAAAAAGATGACAAATGAAAAGTTAAACCAATTTTTGCAAACTAAAAACTTACACCAGGTAAGTAAGTTAGCAGTGATGGAAACAATATGGTATCTGTTAAATCTTTAGAAAAGTAATTGAAAAATGGTCATTATCTGTACAGATGTGCTTTGTGTGCAATTTTGTGATATTTTCAAATAGGAGTTTATAAAAATTAATTATAATTTGAATCTAAATTCACAAACTTGCATTTGGCGGTTTGACCTTAAAAAATTAAAAATGTTTGCATTTTCTTGCAAGATTTAAAAGTAAAAGTGGTAAACATTAAATCCCAGTGATATTAAATTAATATTTTTTTCTTACATAATTTTTTATTATCTCACAAAATCTAATAAAATCGAATCACGTATACTGTGGATATAAAACAATTTGATAATTTTTGTTCTATTAATGTTTTTCTTTATATCGCTACCCTTAATTTCTTAAAACAATTGTTTAAAATCCTTTTATTGCATTTTGATTATGTATTATGATTACAATTTACATTCCTAAATATGTATACGAACTGTTTTGTGTCTTCGCTTATAAATATTTAACATTTTTTATAAATTTTTTGGAAGGATGAATTCACCTTAGAAGTTCAAAAATATTTTGAAATGCCTGCTTAATGGTCGAAACTAAATTATATAAAGTGTTAATTTTGAAAAGTTTAAAATGATTATTACTAGGTGTCTGTAAATTATTGTCAAACTGAACTTGGTTACAATAACCAGAGATTTTTTTCAAGTTTATTGCAATGCGGAAAAGAAATGGTTTCGTCCCGTGGGGGAGGACCGATGATCTGTCAGGATGCGTCAGGTTTCATCTAGCACACGACTCCGTATTGTCAACTCTTATTTCACAGCAAACAAGCTCTTCTCACATTTCCATACAAAATTCCCACGACAGGTTTTCATCTTTTACAATTCGACTTAGGAATTAAAAATAGAGTTTTTAAAATTCAATTTATGTGTCGTTATGGCACATTCACTAATTATTATCAATGTTTCCGTCGGTTATAAAACTTGTCATTTGAAAGCCTTAATATTTTCATTTATAAAGAAACTTTATTACTTCTATAACTTTTAAAATAAATATGCCGAGATTTTTTGTTTATGGCATACATGAAAATCAAAATAAAGTGTCATTTTTAAGAACGTTAAAAATTAATCACTGAGTTGAAAGAATATTATCGGAAAATTGGTCTCGGTTTCTGGTAAAATGAAATTATCGTTTTAAGCCATAATTAACTTTTTCTAACGGTTTAAAGATTTACGATCGTACTTAAAAGATATGACTAACATAAGCAATTTGATAAATTTTGCATTAAAAATTCAACTCCCGAATAATATCAAAAACAATTCATTTTATTGCCTAAAAGAATTTACGAAGAACCAAATTATGGTAAATTAGTTAATTTACTAGATTTGGAATAAATGCAATCGTCAACAGGACATTTCAATTTCCGGATTCAATCATTACTTTCATCTTTAAAAACTCAGTCAACGGTCAAATTCCGCAATAAGAAAAGTTTTGTAACTTTTTCCAAGCTTAGTTATATTCTTGAAACGGACGAACCAATAGGCAAGTGCTAAATTAGACATGTCTCTCGCGTGGCTATCTCGTGGTCAGTTTACAAATCGAACCTACATCGAGAAAGTTATCTTAACGAACTACCTTTGCAGTCCTCAAGAGTCAATAGATAATCTAGATCTTTAATTCTTTATTTGACCTATCTTTAATTATAAATAAGAGTTTCAAATTAATAACATATAAACTTGTTATTAAAAATATATCCGAGTTTGTACTTTTTTAGTTGTAATGTAATATACTTTTTCACCTTCCGGATTACTTAACGCAATTATGTATTAATTCAAGTTTAACGTAAATATTTCACTTTATATAAGTACATAATTTAAAATATTAAAATAATATGTTACGCATGAAGCTAGCTCACGATTAAATGTTTGTGAAAAATTTGTAACATACTAAAACAAAAAACAATGATACCACCCAGCAAAAAAAAAGCAATTGAAAATAAGTGTTTCTCAAAAAATACTTCTCTTCATTGTTTCATCGGCAATATTTCTGACGGATTTATTGATTTTCTATACAGATGCCGCTTTAGTAATTATATAAAATAAAAACAGACCACTAAAAATCTTCAACTATTACACACGAACTTGTTTATAATTGTACCTACGCCTTGAAAATTTGTGATTAACTAACAAGAGCACAACAATTTTTTTATTTTTTTTTTACTTATAGTACAGACAAACTCGAGAAAATTGAGTTTAAAATTTTTTAATTGACTCTATGTAAGTACATATTTAGATGACCCGAGATCTCAAATTATTAAATAATTAATTTTCAAAGAAAATATTAATTTTTAAACAATTAAAACAAAATTTAAAATTGAACAAAATTAAAATTTCTCGACATTTTGCTTCTCTGGGTTCCGTTTCACAACCATAGTTAAATAACCGGTGGTTTGCAGCGGAAGCCATTCCGGTTGTGGTCCAAAATCTGAAATATAACATTTTTTCCACCCAATGGATTTCCATAAAATTATCTTCATTTTAGTCGGTTGTTGGTTCACAAATTTTAAAATTATAATTAAAAGGTTAAATTTATTTAACCCTTTCAGTCACGACCTTTTGTTATTAAAGTTAAAATTTTGAAACTAAGAACAGAGCTTAAATGATTTATTTAAAAATTTTTGAAATACATTTCAAGGTTTTACGGCCCAAACTTTTCGAAGAAAAAAATAATGTTCGTCAGAATGAATCAGGGTAAATCAGGGTAAATTTAAAAAAAAAGTTAAACCAAGAAAAGATTTATTTTGTTTGAAAAACTTGAAAACAATTTCGATCATGTGTAATACACAAATGCACAAAGCATGTGCCATTTTTACATCTTGTGCCGTCTTTACTTTCATCGAATAAAGGCAAATGATCTGTTCCATTAAATCGAATTTCTTTTATGACCCTTGTTTCCGTTTTTGGTTTTTTTACAATTACTCACATAAATATTCGGACACTCCTATGTTAACAATGTTAATTTGACGTTTTCAAGACGTTTTTTTTATATAAAAATTGCTTTTACAGCAAAATTTTGTAGACATTTTTTGTTGGAAATTTCATTGCCTTAAATTTTTTTTATATACATTTTTCTATTTTGTTGCACCGTTTCCGACTGACAGCGACTTAAACAAGACCCTGTAAAATCCAAAAAATATTATCATCTAAATCTCGGAAACGGTGCATCATAATAAAAATGTGAATATACAATTTTTTTTTGTAAATTTCATTCTCTACAGTTTTGTCCATATACATTTTTCTAATTGATCGCACCGTTTCTGAGATATAGATGATAATATTTTTTGGATTTTACCGAGTCTTGTTCAAGTCGCTGTCAGTCGGAACCGGTGCAACAAAATAGAAAAATGTATATAAACAAAATTTAAGGCAATGAAATTTCCAACAAAAAATGTCTACAAAATTTTGCTGTAAAATCGATTTTTATATAAAAAAAACACGTCTTGAAAACGTCTAATTAACATTGTTAACATAGGAGTGTCCGAATATTTATGTGAGTAACTGTATAATTTAATACATGTTCCCTTAGACGATACTGATGATCAAACCGATTAAAATGTATTTAGTTAATATGTATAGGCAGTTATCAGAAGTTTATGTTCGTTTTAATGACCATGGTGACTGAAAGGGTTAATTCAGCCCATATTGGTCCTGATATTGGAATTGCCGGTCCACCTTTGTCTTGTTTGTCCATTATTATTATTTCGAAGTTTTTCTGCTCCTCATCTTGTTTTATTTCCACTTCTCGTTTTCTTTTACTTCTAGTTTAATTTTCTTACAATTTTTGGCCACTATATAATCGTAATAGTCTGTAAGTAATTTTATTTTCTTCTACAATAACTATTCTTTCTTCTTCTTCCTTCACATGATCAATTTTATTTTTTTCTTTATCATAATTTCGGTTAAGATTTTCTTGTAATTCCTTTTTCATTTCGGTCATATTTTTTTTATTTCTGACCTTTTCTTGTTATCTTTTTTTACTTCTGATATATTTTTGTTTATTCTGTTGTCCATATCCATCATTACTTTTAATAAATCATCTAAGGATTTTTTGTTTTCTCCTTTTGTTCTTCTATTTTAATTTTTCTTGGGTTGAGCGCCAAATAATTGTAATTTTTTTAAATCTTAGGCTCTGTTGTCTGTTGAAATTCCCACATTGTGAAATTCACTCAATAAATGAGATAACCTGAGATCTCAAAGTATTAAATTATTAATTGTCAAAGAAAATATTAAATTTTCTCCTGGCCACCCATTTTTATTCCCACATCATTTATTTACCACCAAAAACAGGGTAGCCATGTTACTTGACATTCCTGCTATGAGATTAGTACACAAAACATAAAACATAAAAACGGCTAAAGCAGACTGCAAGATAAACTCCCAATCTGCCCTGATCAAAAGTTGGCATAGATCAGTAAGTGACCAACATAACTCTTTCCAACTACCCGAATATACCACACAAAGCACGTTACAGGAGAATCTGGAGTTGAAGACTTGAATTCCCAGCGTTAACACAAAAAAAGCCAAAAGCTATGTGCATTTAAATGGCGGCTTTAGCGGACACCTCAATGCTATTCCAAATGACAGCAAAACAACAAATATATAAGTAATTCCTCTCATTCAAAAATATAATTTCCCACAATGATATTAAAATGAAACTTACCCTGACACCATTTTCATTGCAAGAATCAAAATACCGCTTCATGGGCCCTATGTCGCTTTCCAATCCTCTTATTTAATCACAGGTACCAAATATTAGCACTAAATTATCAAAGAAAATCATAATCAAGTAAAGTTTACTACCTAATAATTATGTCATCAATCAATAGCATCGCAAATTGTATCGATTATTTAAAGCTATTCATCCAAATCACATTACAATTGCAACAAAATTAACTTCTTCTGTTGAACCACCTTTAAATACTACGAAGCACATAACACCTTCCCGGTCCATGTCAGGCAGTAGAAACGCCCATGCAAATTCCTTGAAATGAACTGGAATGCCACCAATGAATCGCAAACTTCTGGACGCCTTCAATCTCTCATCAACTTGTACGTGAGACCATCACCATGATTCAACCATTCACAGATGCCATAAATTCTAATCATAAACATCCATTATCAATCCACATGTGGAAACAAATATGATTTGGTTTGACAGCACCAGAGTACAACACACAAACTGTACCAAAACAAAATCTAACAATATTTTGTTACACTCTGCACCCTCAGCACCCGCTCTAGCTTTTACGTCGCTCCTGGCAAAATGATGAATTGCCGCCCCAATTTTTAAAAATATATATCTTTATTAGGATGGTCAACTTTTTGAAGAACCAACCTAGAACCAACAATAAAAAACAAACAGATTAACCCAGAAGATCTAAACGATTCTTGAAAGCATTTACAGATGAAGCCGCCACCACGTCATCAGGAAGACCATTCCAGACACCAAAAATTCGATTTGACAAGAAGTGCTCCCTGGTTCTGCTCCTGAACTT
Source organism: Cantharis rufa (assembly GCA_947369205.1). NCBI lineage: Eukaryota > Metazoa > Arthropoda > Insecta > Coleoptera > Cantharidae > Cantharis > Cantharis rufa. The sequence goes on along the minus strand of OX376309.1, from coordinate 11,639,148 downwards.
TTCGCGAAGTAATTTTAAACGATGTCCACGCAAGCGTTCATTCACGTTGAGTACAAAGAGGTGAGACATATCCAATGGAAAAAAGTGGTTAAGTGCTCGGAACGCAATTATCAAATCTCCCCTCAAACGCCGGTGGTGAAAGGGCATCAAGTCAAAAATACGTAATCGTTCTTCATAAGGTGGTCTGTTTCGATAAGGGTAAGCCAATCGCGTCGCCGCTCTCTGCACAGATTCAAGTAAGTTAACATCACGCACCAACTCCGCACACCATACTGGACCAGCAAACTCGAGATGAGGTCGAATATGGGTAATGTACATTTTCTTGGCTACAGCAGGACTGGGCCTTTCAAAGCACTTAGCGAGAAGATACATCATGGTTTTAGCTTTGCTGCATATTTTGTTTATGTGAAAGAATCAGCCACTCGGAGCACCATAGCATCACTGTATCCAAATCGTCTTGCAGAATATCATGGGAGGTCAAATGATTGTTGTAAATTTTGGTGTCGTCGGCATAAGAGGAAATCAAGGATAAGATCAAGGATGGTAAATCAGCACAGTAAATAAGAAACAGCAATGGACCAAGCACGGATCCCTGAGGAACACCACTAAGAACAGGAGCATCGCGAGAAAACGTCTGCCCAACTAGAACCCTAAAGTCACGGTTGCTAAGGAATGCGGACAACCACCGCAACAACTTCCCACCAACACCAAAATGCGCCAATTTCTTTAGCAGTCTTCTTTTGGGTACTCTATCAAAGGATCTCGAGAAATCCAAATAGATCACATCCACTGGGATGTTATGATCGAGACGAGAACTCCAGTCGTTTATACAGATCAGAAAGTTAGTCATGACGGAGCGACCCGGTAGGAACCCGTGCTGCGACTCAGGTATTACTTTGTTGTCAGTAAAGAATTGCATCATATCTTCAGCACTTATAGTTTCCATCAATTTGGCCGCTATCGGGGTAAGGCTGATTGGACGATAATTGTCAGCATCAAGCTTATTACCTTTCTTGAAAATCGGAGTTACAGAAGATAGGCGCCAAATATCCGGAAGCTCACAACCAGCAAACGAGTTCTCCATAATAATCGACAAGGGCGAAAAAATGGTATCTCGACAGTGCTTCAGTAAACTAGCAGAGAGACCGTCCAAGCCAGGAGATATCTCACTCTTCAATCCATAAATACATTTTTTGACTCGATCTGGTGGGAAGTGAACCATTGAAAGAGCTCCGGGAGAGCGAGGACAATTAATTTGCGGGAGGGACCCGTTAGGTTCCTGCACAAAAGACGACACGAATTTATCACAAAGAAGATTGGCAGTTTCTAGATCGTCGCTACATATATTGCCAGCCGGTCGCATTAATCGTGGAATAGCTACTCCAGAAGACAGTGAGGACCTGATATACTTGTAAAATTTCTTTGAACCGCCCTCAAGGATGAGATTCTCTTCATAATTTCTTCTAGTAGATGACAACTTGGCGATAAGGGCATTAAAAAAATTACGATGACGTGCAAAGTTTTTGGGTGTTCTGCTCTGCCACAGGTGCTTTTTTTTTCAATAAGCTCTCTTAGTTCCGCCGTGATCCACGGTTTGCTTGGATTATAAGTCATCGTTCTCTGATATGAGTTGGCCGTAACAGATGCAACAATCCTTTTTTGAAATTCATGCCACTGATTATTGACAGGAAGACCATCCAATGCATGAACCAAATCAACGTCATTCAGCTCGCTGGCCACCCTCTGCAAACTTGTAAAACTTTTAGAGAATGTAACATTATTTTGTGGCGGCACAGTAATCTGCAGTCTTGAGGATATTAAAATAAATTTTGTGAATTTATTTCGTTTTTTTAACCTACACCTTGTTCATTATTTTCGTAATTTCTGTGAAAACGGTTGGTTTCCCAAAAAAAATTATTAAGTTGTAGCCCGTTAAATTCTCGATCCGGTTTGGGCCATTAGTTTTTTTCTAAGACGTTTCGTTTAAAAGATACGGGGTTGGCAAGAAAAGTAAACAAAATAAAACTCGGAATTTTTTGACATTTTTTCTCTTAATTTAATTAATAACTCGAAATCTGTTGATTCCAGGCGATAAGGGGTTATAACATAATTTGTAGATATTCAAATGCTCTATAGAAAAGCTCTAATCCATTTAACCCAAAAAATCAAAAATATCGGTGCAATGGCCGCTTGAAATCATAAATTGAAAAAATTGCTTTAAAGTGAGGTACCCCCCAAGGGTTTGGACTTGCACAAAAATTTTATTTAAAAATATGTCTTAGAAAAGTGTCCTCTATCACCACCTAAGAGATTCTCCACGGTCACGGGGACACCCTGTATATGTTACCGGCAATTTGCAGAATTCCTAGGTAATCTACAAACCGACTAAGTCATAAGGTACTATGCAAATTCACTAGTACTTGAGGCAATCTGCAAAATGGCTACGGTGTTTCAGGCAATCTGCAAATTGTCTTTATTGTTAGTTAATGTGCTTTTTGAGTATGTGTATACCTCACATAGCCTAGACATTGTGTGATATTTGCAATTTATATTTATATTTTATATTTGCAATTGCGATTGCAATTTTGAAGTTTTAAACAAACAAATGTGCACTGTTTGTGAATCTACTTGTGAGGCGGAACAAAACTATGCTGACTGCATCAAACGTCATTTCACGAAACTAAATGCAGCCAAAGTATCAACAATTTAATAGTTTGTTTGCGTTGCATGAGAAGCCGGTATATAAATGTTGAGAGGAATAAGACAAAAATTTGTCAAGATCTTCAAGCAAATAAAATGCTTGGAAATTCTGAAAAAGGATTAAAAGGCTGCACCACTGACGATAATGTAATCATACCCATTCCGTCTTGCGACAGGGGTCGAATAAATCCAAGGAATACATTAGGTGTAGTTCTTGGCGAAGAAGAGAGGTTTTACAAAATAAACACTAGAGCAGGAGTTTTTCAGAAATGCTACAGTTGAAATGAATTTGAGCCGGTGACGCTAAACTCTGTACCTTTTATATAAAAATGTCTACCGAGCTATATTTTAATAAATGTTTCTTTTAAAATATCGTTCTTTATATTGCCTAGTCAATATGAGTCCGTTACATACTCAAAAAGCACATTAACTAACAATATAGACAATTTGCAAATTGCCTGAAACACAGTAGCCACTTTGCAGATTGACTAAAGTACTAGTGAATTTGCATAGTAGCTTACGACTCAGTCGGTTTGCAGATTACCTAGGAATTTTGCAAATTGCCGGATTTCGCAAATTGTCGGTAACATATACATAATAAAATCATAACCCGCAATATATGTAAAAATATATAAAAGTACAAATGATTTTAAAACTAAACAACATACCATCACTGGTGGTAGAATCTGGACAAAAAACTTTAAAAAACAAACATTTTAAATGTAACCTTCTTACATCCTAAAAATGGACTTAAAAGTTGCCGACTGATTGATTTCTCCAACTAATTCCACTGATTAACTTATACCACTCAATTTGAATGATTCGAAATTACCAATTTATTTAGCGGATTAATTTTCGGACATTGATTGGACCAACTGTTAACACTGTTATCAACTGATAAATTTAATCAACTTTAAATTATAATTGATTGTTCGGAATTTTTATTATTGTTTTAAGCTGATCACTTCTTCAATTTGAAACATGCGGCCGGACACGGGACCAGACCATAAGGCTATACTTCGTATAGAAGCCGAAAAATCTGACTGTAACAGAGGCTACAGAAGCTTATGGAAAACTACAATAAAAATAGAAGGAACACAACAATCGATCTCTGTATTCAGAGAAGAAAACAAGTGGACCAGAAATTATGGAGAAAAAGCTAATGTTTTTCCAAAACACCTCGTAACCACCTTCCAACCATATTCCTCTTCGACCGAAGAAGACGAAAACATGATGCAAAACTATCTAGAATCCTCTTTTCAAATGAATTTTCCATTTAAAACGTTAATAAAGTAAATATTTAGTAAAATATAATCCCAAGAAAGTGCCAAGATTTGATTTAATAACTGAAAAAATTCTTCAAGACGCAACGCATAACTTCTTCTAAGCCAGGAAGCGGCCCCAAGCGGCGCAGCCGTTTAGCCGCAACCGTTTCGCCGCAGCCGTTTCGTCGCAGCCGTTTATTATTTATGTGTTCTAATAATATGAAATAGAAGAAAAACATTCTTTTTGGTAACAAGATATAATTGCGCATTGTAAAGTTAAGGCAAATTAAACAAAGTCATTACATGTTATCTTTACCATGAGAGCAGGAAATTGCACTGCCATAAAGTTGAACGACTGCCAATTACAACAGAGTGTAGATTTTAAATATCTTGGTATACCTGCATTTAAACAGGAGACTTTCCTGGCAAAATCACGTATTCACCAAACGAAAACAGCTTTGGATTGAAATTCAACCAAATGTACTGAAAGACAAAAAGAAAATCTAAAAAAATCTTCTCTTTTCGAAAATAAACCACTCCTTTACAAATTCGCATCATCAAACCTATCATGACTTACGATATTCAACTCTGGAGCTGAGCTGTTAACTCAATCTTGAAACGGTCTAGGCTTTTTGGCTGGAAGACGGTTTGGCCCAAGCCGGTTTGGTATGAAAACGATTCCGTGGGAGACAGTCTGTCGCGAAGACGGTTCGGCGTGAAGAGGGTTTGGCGCAAAGAAGATTCGGCAAGACAAGTATTTCATGGCAAACCAACTCGGCGCAAATTGGCGTGAGAACTAAAAAGACTCAAATTGACCTTGTAAAGAGTTCCTAAATTCCTGAGATCCTAAGTTAAACTTGGATTTGTTATTCTATTTAATACTAATAGTGATTTACTTTAAATATGCATATTGTTCACTGGAACACCCTAAGAAGCTATTTAATGTTAAATAGAATGCTGTATTCTCAGAATTAAATAAAAAAATCTGATAATTTAAAAATTCAAATGTATACCTTACATATTTTGTATATTTAAAGAATGATTACACCCTCGGAAACCGCTTGTAACCAGCTAAAAAATTAGAAGTTTCGTGTTTCGATTTTTTTTTCTTTCATTTTATTTTCGAGATTTATTTTCTTACTCCGTATGAAAAATAATAATTTATGCTCATATTAATTGGGTAACGTTTGTATGTACACCGGAATCAGTAGGAAACCGTTTATTGGGATGTGATAAATATCTATTTTATCTATTGCTATTTATAAACAAATTCGAAATTGATGCATTGAAAGAAATGGATTTTAGACCGATAAAACATTTAATAACAACAATTTATAGCATATAGCATTGCTTTCCTAGCTCGCAAATTACGCCACTAATAAGAAGTAATATCTACACAAATAGTTACTACTACATATGTAGGTACTACATAATATAATATGTATATTCGAGTTTAGTACATAAATACATAGGTTTGCGTTAATTTACATGTCTGCATTCAGTGAAAGTAGCAAAATCAATCGTTGTACTTATTACCTTTTCATGGCTACAGGTACAACTGTCGAATAACAAATGTGTAGCAAAACTTAGTTTATGTTTGTGTATTGTATGTTCATTAGCAACCATGTTTTGGAATTGCTTTTGAAGTCATTAAGCAAGATCGAATAAAGCAAGTTTTTGTTCAACAATTATACAATACCAACTGATACAATTACTATCTAATACATCGAACATCAAATCGTAGATATTTTTAATACGCATCAGGTCCATACTACGTTTACAACTAGAGGTACTGTAATTTTTTAGCACTACCAATAATATTATACAAAAAACCAGATATTTAAAGAGGCTGGATTTTATACGTATGCCAAGCTGGAATGACCACTTCGAAAAAAAAACATGTCAGGGATTTTCAAGAAAATTTCAAGAAAATATAAAACAAAAGCAAAAAAATAGAGAAACGGACAAAGCAGAACATAAAAATCTTGCAGAAAATTGAAAAAGAATAATAACTACAAACTGCAAATATTGTAAAATGTAAATCAGTAAATATTTGAAGATTTTGATAAAATATAAAACGTTGGAAAATTAGATAATGACGTAGTTAACAAGGATGAGGACCTTTCTAAACAGTAATAATTTTGGAAAGGAAAACGCAGATTAATTTTTAAATATTAAATTGAAACGGAAGTCGCAAATGTTAAAATAAGAGATTGAAAAAATCGAGCTAAATTTATCGCAATATATAATGAAGCCTATCTACACCTCTGTCTCTTCCAGTGCCTGTGTACCCGAAATTATCGACTCTCTTATATTTTAGCCTCCGTTAAATTGCCTAGAGAAATTTTACTCTCAGTAATAAAAAATAAAGTGAAAAATTTTTTCCCTTTTTCCTTTTTTTTCAAAGTCCTTCGTACTCCCGTGCTTTATTGGTCAATGTTAATCCCGATGCTTCGATTACTTTTTTGTGTGAAGGAAAATTTGCAAACTTTCAAGTTAATTTCAATCTTTGGCTTTTTGGTTTGTTATTGAAAAACTGGTTTCAGCGGGTTTGCATCCAGTAGCAGCGCTAGCTGTGGCGCATTACCAATTCTCTGAGATTGGGAAATAATCTTAACTATTAATTATAAAAATCAAACAAAAATTTTCAAAAACTTCGTTTTTTGTACTATACAAAACGTGTAATAATAAAAAATGTGTTGTTCAATATTTGATGATCAAATCAAGACCAAATATCCTCTGTGAATTAGTATTTGAGTAAAAATCGTCTACATCTACAAAAAATGCCAAAAATGAGCCAATTTTATACAGAAAAGTAGTAGCCACAGTTTTTTGAGATGCAGAGGAGATTTTCTTAATTAACTATTATGTTAATTTGGACTTTAGTAAAGAGAAGTGTATACTAAGAGACAGTTAAGAACTAAACCCATTAAGTACCAGCGTCCTATTTTGAAGAATATAGGAATAACAATATTCTTCAACAATTAAATCTTTTTTAAAGAAGAACATCGTTATTCCTATTGTCCTCAAAATAGGACACTGGTACTTAATGGGTTAACTGCGGTTATACATGAAAAGAGTCCCCACAATTATGCCAGAAAAAATCTGCTCTGTACAACTGCAGTGTGCATAAAGCACGAACTGTTGAAGTAGAAGTCAAAGAATGTGGCTGTAAAGAATTACTACATCCACCTTATAGTCCCGACCTGTGGCTATTATCTCTCTTGGAAAATGCTGTAGAGTCAAATTTTGTAGACTTACCCAAAGAAGTTTTTTTCGAAGGCATTGCGTTGATAGACAGACATTGCAATAAGTGCGTGTTAGTGTTAATGGTTCTTTTATGGTAGAAAACATAAAAAGCTCCCTTCCTACTAAATAATTAATTAAGAATTCTTATGGCATAAAATCCTCATATTCTGAGAAAAATTCAATATTATCGCAAAATTTACCAATCAGATGACTACATAAAATTGCTTAATACATTCAAACTTAATTTCCAGAACACTTGCACTATTGCAAATATCAAGTTTTTCATTTATGTGACATTTTTCTCAAGTAAAGTAAAAATAATATAAAATTTCTTTTCAACTAAATTACTAATTATTATGGCTTAATTTTAAAATGAAAATTAATAAACATCTAAAAATTATTAATGTTTTATTGAAATTATATACACTAAATCCCTTGTTTAAAGCAGTATAACTAGGTAATAAATAATAAGATACTTGCAACTACTTTAAAGGATGAGCAAAATCACAAAGAGTGTGACCCAATAGCAAAAAAATTTGGTTTTATTAGATGTGTACTTATATATAGTGGTACGAAATCCACGTTGAACTATCGGTTGATATTTGAATTTTGCCCAAAATACTCGTAGAAATAATCTGTTGAGTATTTGTCGTACAAAATCAAAATAAATAAATCTCCATAATCTTTGTTACACTCAAAGAAATTTTCTTGAGAAATAAATTAAGAATCCGCTCATTAAATTAAGAAACTGATAAAATTCTTGAATTAATAAGCAAATTTATAAGTTTTAGCATGGATAGGTATTAAATGGAGACAGTCATTCTTAATATAAACATAAGATGATTAATTTAAGAATTTTTCTGAAATAAATATGTCCTATAATGGCATATTATTAAATTGAACATTATACATACTTAACCGTTTGGTAATTTAAGATCTGTTAGTTTACATGATTCCATAATGTAGACTTTTAAGCGACAATATTGACTGAGATACTCAGCAATTCTTTATTTAATACACATCCATTCTTGTTTTTATGAACTACGTGCTTATTTACAATCTAATTAGGGATTAAATTATGAATGAAAAAACGTAGAAGCTTACATTAGAAAAATTTAGTTCAACTTATAGGTTAATTACGAACAGCAGTGCTTTATTTTGTACAAATTATTATATACCGAACTAAATTAATAATTGTCAGTTTTTTGTAAGTTGAATTGAATTATAAAAATGACCGATTGCGAAAATTCACTGTCGGATGTGCTTCTTTTAGACAATATTACACAAATTAATAGTCAACCTAATGTAGGTTAAAATTCTGAAGAAATTGAATGCTGCTGAAGAATGCTGTTGAGTTCATAGGGTTTTCTCAAGAAGTCATTCAAAAAGTAAGAGGTAAGAGATATCAGATTATAAAAAATATTGTATCAAGTTTTGATGTAATAAAAATCTAGTGGGTACTAAATTTACAATTTCAGACTTAAAATTCAGTGTTTGGCATCTACAAACAATTGAAGACTTCGATATTGATACTTTATTCCCTCCAACTGAATTTGGAGATCGAATTATGTTTGAATTTTATGTAAAACGGTGGCGATCCAGTAATAATCAGAACAGGGTATTATGACAATTTAATGTGATAAATATTTTTGTTTTAAATCATAATTATTTTCAGTCTGCGACATCATGATCAGATAATTCTTCTCTAGCACCTTCAGAAACATCAGATGAAGACTTTTTGGTATGTACTACAACATATTATGTTCAGTTTTCATTCACCAACATCGGTACACCACAAACAACTAAAATTTTTAAATTTGATTTTTTACCTTTTGATATTAAAAATTGTTATTTAGAATTTGGCAGACATTTTGCAAAACGATATAAAAGGAAAAAAAATATTGAAGAATACGGTAAGAAAGAGCATCTAACCGAAGATTATAGAAACATTTTAGTGGATCTTCTTGCTGAATTTTTAATATCGCAAAACAAAACTGACTTCAAAAATCATTGAAAAGCTTTCGGTCGAGATTACAAAGTTGTTTCCTTCAGAAAGTCATGTGAAAAATGTAAGCTCCTTTAATATAATTATATTCAAGATTCTAATTAATTGTTTTTTATAGGGAACCTATTACATTGCTAGAAAAATAGGTGGAAACCCGAAAGGAAAATTGTATGATCGAGTTAAAAACTTAAAATATACTTTGACAAGAAAAGGTTTATTCTATATACAAGGAAAGCACCATTTGCAACTACACTATGTAATAATCTCATTGCAATTAATTTATTTAAAAAATTATTTAATGTATATTTTAATTATTTTAGCTAACAATTTAAGTTTCCCATCCACATTGTCAGAAAGTGATTTGCCCACGACTTTCAATGATGAAAATTTAATTAATATTTAGGTCTGGGCTCAAATACAATAGACGAAAAACTGGACTGAGATATTAGAAAAGTGGAAGTCAACATACAGTGCATTGCGAAATCGTCAATAGTTTCAATTGAACTTTTAAAAATTAATCAAGAAATGGCCCTTATTTAAACACCCCAGAAGTTGGGTTTTAGTGAGTACCTTTTAATTATTATCTTTTATTTATATATAGTAAATATGTTATTTGGTAAGTCATAACTTGATTATTTGTAGATTGATATTAATTTTGGATGTTGTTTCCTGAAAAGAAAACAATATTATTTTTTCAATTTAAAAAGCTGTTAATTATTTATAATACTTTTTGTTAATCTAATTTTAACATACTATTTATAATTTTTTAAATTTTATAAAGTTGTCTTATAAATATATTTAATTGTATTAAACCATTCAACAAATAAATAATAGTTTTAATTATTCACTAAACCAACCTATCATAATTTTAAAATAAGAATGGACGTACTACACTGTAAATCAAGAATGATCGTACTTTAGATCTAGTAGATATTCAGAATGGAAGTATTCTTAAAACTAGATGGTTTCAAATTATATTTAAAACTGGTCATTCTAAAATTAAAAACTCTTTAAGTCTTGATATCAAGAATTGGCATACGTAAATAAAAGAAGACATGCTTAAATTGATGTTGATATATGATACGATAATATGATACTGTGTTGATATGGGAATTAAGTACATTTATTCTTAAAATTAAGAACGTCCAATGATTGGGTCAATTTCCAATACGTTTATTCTTGATTTAAAGTTCATTTTTCTAGCTGGTGAGAACGGATTTCTTTGAGTGTAGTTAGCTCTTTCATTGGCGAAACATTGGGACACAAAAATTTAAATCTGAAATGTATTGAAATTCATACCTAAGAATTTTTAATCAAAACATAAAAAAATATATAGTTAACCAGTGTATTCCATACGTTTGCCCACTTTATAACATCTTTAATATTATACGTATATTTAAGTACTACTTTACCTCCTCCTTTTGTTGGATTTGGTGCCCGATAGGAGGTTTAATTTGCCTTATAAATTCTGCAACTTACTCAAATTGCTTATTAAAGTTTTAATCAAATTATCTAATTTACTATAAGCTTCAACCATATTAATCGCTAAAACTAAACTATTACACTCGAAACAACCAATAAAGAAATAATGAAAAAGAGCAAAGTATTTTTGCATAAAACTTTTATACGGAATATGTATTACAATAAATTAGCATTAGTAGTTTTTTAATAATATTTTAATAAAAGTAATATTTACTATTTAAATAATTAATTATATAAATTAATAAAAGTAAATATAAAAAATATTTTACTACGACTAATATAGAGATCGACTAATAAAATAATAATGTTTAGTAGGAAGTAAAAATATACAAATTTATAACCTTTATGTAGGTAGACGCTATTGAGGACAGTGAATTTTATTCTTTAGAAAAGTCAATCCGATAATATTTTAGAAACTTGAAAATCTTCTGAATAAAGTAACAAAGAAGCTCTCTTTTAAGGTTTATCAAGAGGAACAGCAGTAAGATCTACTAAAAAGGGTGAGTAGTAACTACTTCCACCATGATAAACGGGCAGTGATGTAGCCACGTCATGGTATGTTTTATTAGATTAAAGCTCGAGGGCAATTTATAAAAGTGCCTACACCGAAATTATACTAAACATAAGCGAAATTTATTGTGCTTTCTATCTCCTTCTATTGTAATACTTTCAACTTCCACTTGAAGTCCTTTTCCTCTCGATTATTATTCTACTTCAGATTTAAATTTAACCACCGTACACGAAGTTCTACATTGAATTGATTTACCGGTAGATTGTTCTCAAGCATAAAGTTATAAGGCTTAATCATTAAAACAAACCAAAGTGCTACATTAAAGTAACAAATTTATTGAAATTTTGACAAATATTTAAAATCAAATACAAGCAATTTAATTTTGTTAATTGTAGTTTATGCAATTTTTAAATGTAAATTTTTAATATCTTTCACACCTGCTAATCATATACTATTTTTGTCATATATATTTTATAACGCGTTAATCTGAAATTATTATTGAATGATTTAACTTAAATTTATTCCATTACCTACTAGACAAATTTTCACCACGAACCCACAAGGACTGATTTGGAAAAGTTAAAGTTCGAAATGACCCAGACACATCTGCGACCACGCGTAACTTTGGATTTAAATGATGTATGCATGTACTATGTGTGACCGTCTGCGATAGAGAATCCAACTTAATTTTGAATAAAAGTAATTACGTAATTTTTAATTTTAAAAGTAATTTTTAGAACTATAATGAAAAGAAGGTTTACGATTCTGCACTACTCCAATAATGCTAGTGGAAGAGGCTTTTTGGGGCCCCCAAGCTAAATTTATGTAATGTAGTTGCGTATGCGGAAATTTACAGAAAATCATTTGTACGAAGGAATCTAATACGAAATGTTATGTTTTATACCAATAAAACATTTATAAATTTTTTATAATAATGAAGTTAAGTTAACCTTAGAAAAAATTAGTTAAAATTATTTTTTTAAATCTTGCAGGCTCTCCCTCACCACAATTTCAATTTTAAAATTATGGTAGCTTATGGCGTAAATTAGAAATGTAAACATTAAAACTTATGAATCATTCAAAAATTCGGAAGAACAAAGTCCAAAACCGTAGAACATTAAAATCATAAAAATTATTGGTAGATCGTCAGAAAGATGGCTTTAGATTTGGAGCATTGTCGACTACGTTACGTTAACTAACATGATTGTAACAGCACAGTTAGGCATGATAGGTATTCAAGACGCATTCTAGTATTACCTCCAATCAAAAAAAAATTTTTTTTGGAGGTAATGTTGAACAGATTCCAGGTACATGTCAGTAGCCCCCCTAGTTTCGAATTTTTTGATGAGTTTGGTGTCAAGCGTTATAGCATCGTTTGAGCATCAATGAACTTCCATTATTTTCGTTTGAGCTTCAAAGGTCGCGATGTGTCAACAGGTTTTTGGCAACTCCCCATGGCAGGCCTGACAGACTTATGCCCAGTTTCATAAAACTTTTGACGAGCCGTTATGTTTGGAATAATTTTATGAAAAATAATTTTAAACTTAAATTAAAAATTTATCTCCCCTCCTCTACCCCCTCCCCTCAATTTCTTAAAATTCTCCCGGGTTGGTTCTTTCGAGAGTTGGTAACCGTACCACCAACTTTAAACTATTTATCACAAGTGGCGATTATCCCAAGTAACATTTTCTTGTGAAAATTCCGTATGACATTGTTAGGTCCATAGCAAGTATCTGGTAGGTAAGTCTGCCAAGCCTGCCATGCCAGTGATTTGCCTGGGACCTGTTTACACATCCTTTACAGGACCCTGTGTAAAGACCGTAGTAGGGATTTGCCAAGTGTCTGTTTACGTAAAAAATTTTGTTAAATTAATTTTACCCCTCCCCCTCTCACCCTTTATATTTGTAAAATCAAAGAGTATGTTTTTACTCTTTGGTAAAATGCAACTTAAAATATATTAAGCCCGCCTCAGACGATGCTTGTTTTGCTGCTGGCTTGCTTGCTGGTTCCCGTGCTGGATTTTCGTGATAGAACCGGTGCTACTTTTGCTGCTGGTTTTCGTGATGGGTTTCAGCGCTAACCAATGATAAAATCGCGTTATGTTAATAAACACGAGTGTTTATATACCAACATACCAACATACCGTGTGTTGGTAACTGTTTCTACCTGCGTGCGCATTGAAACCACAAAAGTAGAAAGAGATAGTTAAACGCGTGTGAAGCCAACCAAGCACAGAAACCATCACCTGACCAAGCAGGTAGAAAACCAGCAGAGAAACCAGCAAGCAATCCAGCAGCAAAACAAGCATCGTCTGAGGCGGGCTTTACTTACAAGTAAAAATTGAAATTAAATTTTATTTGCGTAGATAAAAGCTAATAAATGAAAAAATGTAGGTTTTTGGAGTAAATAATAATTTAATGTTATTTTCGTATGGTTGATAATTTAATTTTTTTTGTTATTATTGTTTTAGATATAATTTTTGTATTAAATTTATTGTGTGTAACTTCTATATTTTCTTTCATCTTTCAATCAAGAACAACCTGAGTGTTTTTTCCGACGTCTGAACAATTTAATTAAATTAAATATTGAAATAAAACGAAGCATTATCATAAATTTAAAAAAACCTTTAATCTAGCTAAAATTTTGTTTCATAATTTAATTTTCCCCATTTATAAATGAATGAATGAAAAATAATTTAATACTTAAATAAAATTATTGTAATTTTACAACTTGAAGTTTACAGAATTAGATGGTAAAAGTACACTGTGGCCGGTGGCCAAAGCTTTAGCGGTAAATTTAGCCAAAAATTTTTTACGGTGTACTCGAAATTGGTAATATGAATTAAGATGATGGTGCAGGAATTTTTCAATATTTTTAATTAAAAACGATTCGCTATTTTGTTTTAAAAAATAATTTTTCAGGGAAATGCAACTAATAGAAAAACTTTAATCATCGCAGTTTTGTATATGCTACTAGTATTTTTGCCATAATCGAGTCAAGTGTTTAATGTAGACGGAAAGTTGTGGAACTCATATGAGTAATTGGGTATAAGACTTTAAATTTTAATATTTAGATGAAGATTAGAGAAGCTATTAGATTTCATTAAAAATAAATGAAATTATTTAATTTATATTTAATATAAAAGTTTTATTTTTTCTTCACATTAATTACATCAAGTCTTAAACGAAGACTAATGTATGAAAGAAGTTGTTTTCGTTGTCAACAGTTTAAGAAAAATATAATTTCTCGACTTCTCAAAACGAAGTCAAGAAGTATTGCATTTTAAGAAAATTAATTAAAAAGCAAATTTAAATCTCAGCCATAAATCAGAACGTAATTTATTGTTTTTATTTACCTGAAAAGTACGAAGTCCCAATTCAATCCCCTTTTTAGTAAAAACGTACAGTTGTTGTCAAACTGCTATATTGTTATCAATAAACCCGGGCTTTATTTTTTTTTGTTTAAATTGTATATTTGATTTTAAAGTGATATTTTTATTGACATTCTTTAGAAAATTCGTCGAATGAATTTAAGAAAATTCTTGTTATTCGACCCAAACAATTACAATATTACTTCAAACTTCTTTCATTTTTAAACTTTGTTAAGAACGTTTTACGATTACTTTCTTTTGAGTATAATTCTTTCCCTACTTTATCCATTAAAAAATTGATACAAACAATGCAGCTTTTGTTACGTACAAACTTCTATTTTACTCATTTTAAATGTAACGCGTATACACTGAAAAGCTAAAAACCTTTTACTTACCTTTGTTATCAAATGAAACGTGTTAAGCTTATTTTTTAATATATCGTTTAAAATTTTTTCTCGCATAAAATTAAACCAGATAAAAATGTATGTTTACAAGTAATCGTTACATGTTTTACGACAGCATGAACACACTACAGATATAGTGATAATAAGGTGTGTTCGGTTTACTTTAAGTTATTCATGTTCAGGTTCGAGCTTTTTGGGGCATTTAATTATGAAAAAATATGCAATTACGCTATTATCACATAAGTAGGTACACAAAAGAAATACTTGTTATCACTATTGCTTCCGAACGTTTTCGGTGCCTGTTTTGTATTATAACCATTAATATGCAAAGTTATATTATACCGAACACGACCCTGTAAAGTCACATGTTAGAACAGGCTACCCAACATTAGCAATTTTAATTTTAACACTCGCAATATAGATTCAGAATTTCCTAATTTAATTAGAAAATTATTAATCGTGCTTTGCACAAATTAGCTTTTTAAAAATACAAACATGACTGTTTTTAAGTAGGTTTAGTTGCTAAAATATCCCTCATTAGCAGATAACACAAAGCAATATTTTCATAAAATTGAAAATTCAACGTACTAATTAGATCTCGAAAAGGACACGAATGTAAAATCCTTAATTATCCCTAACTGCAATTACACTGAATGAATTTAGACTATACTTGAAAATTAACACAAATTCAATTTCGATGACATACATCACCACTCGTCATTACCGAAAATCAAACACCGATCACTATATTAGATTACTAACAGGAAAAATCTCTTACTGTCAACTCCTAAATGAACTCGACATTATTAAGTTTGTTTAATTTCCGTTCAACAGTCAAGGATAATGTCACATAACTAACCATTGAATAAAAAAATGGCATTTCGTACAAAATCTGTAATTAATTTTATTACAGTTTAGAGCAATTTTGCAAAAATTAAAAAGTGGTTAGTGGGGATTCAAAAAATGCGATGAGGTGAATATCAAAAAATTATTCTAAACATACTAAACCAACAAATTTTTCTACACTAATCTACTATAAGTAAATTTTTATTGTAGAGGAAATTGTTCAGTAATACCACAAATCACAATTTATGAAGATCAATTTATAGTAAAGAACTTTAGTTTACAACCAATTTTTTACTGAAACCAAATATCTCCTACTAATTTCTCCGCCATTTACGGTCAACTATGTACACAGACTACCAAAAATAAGTTTACAAGTGGGGAAATTAGGAAAAACTCTGAATTTCAATGCGTAACGATTTTTTCCTAACTAACGAAATGGAGTGACACTTTTTGGCTGACGAAATTAATAACTAATAATTCCAATTGCACAGATATGCAGTTTTTCATGCATAACATGAATAAGTTAATAAAATGTTTTAAGCTCAATTCTTCATTGTTAGCAATGAATACGGGAATAAGCAAGAGGTAAATATCTAATAACATTTTTGTACGCAAAACTCGGAATTTCAAAGATTTACATGGATTTTTAAAGAATTCCAATTATTTCCAAAAGCATTACTATTTATTTAGTAAAAAATTAAACTCCTATCATTACACGTCCAATTTTTAATAAATGTTATGATGTTATTTTATCATTTAAATTATGGGCTTTTACGTATAGTACATAATATTATGTATTTCATCAAAAATTTGATAAAAACCGTTTTAACCGTGAGATGCGTATGATGTTTTGATAAAAATTTGCGACTTGACCTGCCGAAATTGTAGGTAGCACAATTTTCTATTTCATCGCGGACGGACAATTTCTTGCGCGAAAATTCATCGTGCGCAACAATTTATTGCGTGCATCATTTTAATAAATAAACATAATGAAAGATTAACTACGGGTAATTAATAGCATAAATATTGGTGTTTTTGTAACTCCCTGTACACATGAACAAACTAATTAAAAGGGTGAGCTCTTGATTCAAGAAATGATAAAGGGGTAGGTTGGGATACCATTTAAGCTTTTATAAACAACTAGCTAGATACCCAGCTTCGCAAGGGTCTCACTAAAAATAGAATACTTTGCCTTTGTCTGAAATACTGCGATTTAGGCCCTTGAAATTCGTGCAGTAACATACTTAAATATTAGGTGTGCTAAAAATTTCCCGGCCAAATTAGATAGTTTTTCAAACACTAAATTTTTATGTTTCGAAATTCTTTATTTAAACCAAATATGCTCCATTTTGTTAGAAAACCTTTTGCCACTTTTCGGTCAAAACCATTATTCCATCACTGTAAAACGTCTGTGGTTTATCGATAAAAAACTTAACCAAGTGGTTTTCACAGGCTTCTTTTGAAGCCAACTTTACACCATTAAGGTAATTTTGCAGAGACCGAAACAAATGATAATCTGATGGTGGAAGGTCCGGGCTATGCGGTGGATGCATCAAAACTTCCCAGCAAAGCTCTTCCAGTTTTTCTCGGGCCACCAAAGATACGCGAGGTCTGGTGGTTGTCATGATGGAACGCAATACTCTTCCTATTGAACAATTCTGGCAGCTTTTTTTAATCTCTTGCTGTAATCTAGTTATTTGCTGATAGTACCGTGCAGAATCAATCGTTTGAACAGCTCATAATAGAAATTACCTTTCCAATCCCACTAAACAGACAGTATCACCTTTCGATTGGTGAGTCCGGCTTTGCCACCGTCTGGGGAGTTTCCCCTCGCTTCGACCACGGTCTTTTGCGCACAATGTTGTTGTATGTAATCCATTTTTCATCTTCAGTAACCATTCAATTCAAAAATGCTTCGATTTCATTACGTTTCAGCAACGATTCGCAGATGGAAACTCGGTCAAGCAAATTTTTATGCGTCAAATCATGTGGCAACCAAATATCGGGTTTCTTTTTGAATTTAGATGTTATCAAATGGTTTGCAACTGTTTGGTGATTGATGGTTAGACTTTTAGTGATCTCTACAGTGCTTAGATGACGGTTTTGTTTCACAATTTCTAAAATGTCCTCAACTTTTTCAATGAATGGCCGACCAGAATGTGGTGCATCTTTGACATCAATTTTTCCAGAACGAAAACGCGCGAACCATTATTTTGCTCCTGTTTTCGATAGAGCATCTGGACCATAAACAGCACAAATTTTTTCACAAGCCTGCTCGTCATATTTTCTTTGATCGAAGAAAAATTATAAAATGTAGCGAATTTTTGCTTTATTTACTTCCACCTTTAAACAGCAGTTTTTCGCAACTGCACGAGCCGAATCGAATGATTGTACATTTGGGTTTTTAGCTAAAAGTGCAATTTTTCCAATGACATAATTGAATATGCGATCAGATAAGTAGTTTCAGAGATAATTTACTTTTATGTCATTTATTGCCTAATTGGGCCAGGAACTTTTTAGCGTACCTAATATAAAGAGGCTTTGGTGGGACGTTAGATAGGTAACAATTACATTTTTCAACCATTACAGCATATTTCAAGTGTTTCGTTTTTCTTTTTAAGAGCTCCACAGTATTGGCATTCAGAATTCATCTAACCTATGTACACATTGATCTGTTTCTTAATTAAGTTCTACTTTATACCCCATTGCTGAACGAATTTTAAAGTGTATTTGTTTCGATGATTTTGAGTTCCTCTATGAATCTCAGTTTTTAGCTGCTGCTCTCTTATGAACTTTATGATGATTTTACTTGTAATTCGTATTAGTAACCAAACGCGCATAGCCAATTTTAGTTGCTGTATACGTGTTGCATTTCTTGATTTGATTTACCTGGTTTCATATAGTACATCAAAATGACCATTTGATAGTGTACCGGAAAAACTAAATATTTTAGCGGAAATGTCATTATTACCAAATTCTTCGTCTAAGTTCACTATATTGCGGTATTATTATTGATCAGTGTGGTCTTTACGAAAGCGATTACAATTAAAATTTCATTTTTTAATTTAATTAAAAACTCTTTATTTTAAACAAATAAATTTAACAAATACAAATTGGTGTTGTAACCTTAAAATAATATAATTTAAAGCCGTCTACAGCTACTTGCTGGAATTACCAAAGCTAAAAATATCTACATAATCGAGTACAGCTCTTCAAGCTTCTGCAACACCAAATCAACAGGAATCTGATCAAATTACTTCTAACATTGGTTTAAAAATTTGCTGCTATTCATATATGGAATCATTCGATTTTAAAATTTTTATTTGAACTAACCTCGTATAATTAAATTATTGCATTGTTGTTGAGTAATCTGCATTGCAAGATGTTTATCAATCAACTTATAAGTTTTCTTTGTTCTGTCCATATTGGTTCAATGGTTGAATTCCCCTCTTAATTTTAAGTCAGTCTTCATATATGGTATATTTGGTTCCGCACGCCTGTAATTTCATGATTAGACCCCAAAACCCCGCCTAGTCAGAATTATAGCTCCTATAAAAATTGTAACAAAAATTAAAAATCTTTTTTTCGGATTTGGTTTACTTTTGTATTTGCCTTCAAAAATGAAATTAAAAATGATCCTACTAAATTTTTGGCGTAATTGCAAGTTCATGTTTATGGATGAATGGGTGAATGGGTTCTCTGTGAAACAACAACGACATCGTTAGACTTTAATACAACTTGTTGATTTACCGGCGAGACGATCACCATTGTAACAACAAGGTAACAAACTTTCTTTTTATTTTAATTTGGTTTGACTTCAAACACCCTAGAATTACGATCAAAAGTAACCGCATTTCGTTAGGAAAATAAAACACCTATAATCTATTTTTGTATTTTCATAAATTAATAAAATTAAATTTAATAAAATATTTTTTGTTAAATCATTATAATCATTTATTGTTACAATTAAAGAGCTTAACTTTAACATTTTTAAAATAAATTAGAAATAAAGGTGCGAACTAACTTACTTTAGACATGTTTACTTCGTTTCGATACTTCGGATCATTCATAATTTTGTCAACTCGATATTAACCATATCAATACTTTAAAAACCCCAAAATATCCGCGCATACTTTTCTAGTGTGAAAAAATCTAGAATACCCATATCACTATTTTAGAAAACCCAAAAAATGCACACACACTTTTCAGAACTAAAATGTTTTTAAGTTATCACAATTAAAATACACTGTAATAAGTATACAATATGGCAAACGTTTTCACCATACTATGGCATCATCAGGCGATGTATTAGAAAGAAAATTTAGAGAGAATCCGTTTAAATAACGTTTGGGGTGATGGGAGTGGGTAATTTTTAAAAAGGGAAGGGTTTTTTTAAAAAAGGAAGGGGTGTAAGTAAATGATCTAATAGGTTAGATAAAAAAGGGGGGTAATTTAAGAAATTACTTTTTAAATATGTTTAATAGAGACGAGTTGTTTAAATCTGATTGACTATTTAATAATAATGAAGAATATTTTAATTTATTAATTTCCATAGCTTCGAAAAATTCTAGTTTTTTACTTTTTGACTCTACATGCAAAATTTCGTACCCTCCCTGTTTGTGATTAGTGTCTAATAGGTGTTTCGCGAAAGTAGATTTTCCGTCTGCAAGTTTGTGGGATCGCGTGTGTTCATTAAATCGTGTTTGGAAAGATCTACCTGTATGACCGATGTATTTTTGAGAGCATTCGCAAGTGAACTCGTAAACCCCCGATTTTTCTAAAAGATCTGATTTGAATTTCGCGTTATTAATAAATTTCCCACCACTCCCACCACCCCGAACGTTATTTAAACGGATTCTCTCTAAATTTTCTTTCTAATACATCGCCTGATGATGCCATAGTATGGTGAAAACGTTTGCGATATTGTATACTTACAGTATATTTTAATTGTGATAACTTAAAAACATTTTAGTTCTGAAAAGTGTGTGTGCATTTTTTGGGTTTTCTAAAATAGTGATATGGTTAATATTAAGTTACACTACTTAAACCACGTATAAATCGATTAAAATCTAGAATGTTTCTAAGTTATCACAAATAAACAAAAATTGATAACACCATAGCTTGCTGAATTATACTGTTTAATTTACAATAAACCACAAAATTTAAATTTAAGTTGATATTGCAGTATAATAATTTTTATCTAATTTTAAACACCTTTGTATACGAGTTTGTTCAAAATGAAACAGGAATTTTTGAATTTCGCGCGGTGTAAGTTAATTAAAATGAGATATTTTTTTTTCTAAATTGGCACAATTATCAGTGATGGACATATCAATTTTCATACATATTTGATGTGTAGTTTAACGATTTATTGTTTACGGCAAAAATTTTGACGATCCATGATTTTTAGATTAGGGGCTGTCCATTAATTACGTAAGGGTTTAGGGGGGGGGGGAGGGGGTATAAGAAATCTTACGGACCCTTATGTGGGGGAGGGAGGGGTCCAACGCAGTCCTTACGTAAGGTTTTTAAACCATTTTCTTAAATTAAATTTAAAATTTAAAAATATTCAAAATTTAAAAATACCCAAAACTCAAAAAACAGGTTTTTAAATTGTATGTACATACCAATAACAAAAAATGATTAATAATTTTTAATAAAAAAATTGACCCTCCCCCCCCTAACCCTAATAAAAAGGGGTAGGGGGTCAATTAATTTTTTTTTATAATCCTTACGTAAGATGTGGGGGGGAGGGGGGGAGGTTGCCACAATCTTACGTGCCCTTACAAAGGGGGGGGAGGGGGTCAAAAATTACAAAAATCGTCCTTACGTAATTAATGGACAGCCCCTTATTTACTATTATAAAAATGACGGATCAAAGAATTTGTATTAAATTCTATGTTAAAAATGGATTTAAGTGTAGTGAAGTGTTGATGGAAATGTTGGCTAAGGCCTTTGGCGTACAAACTATAGCAAAAACAAGAGTTTATGAGTGGTACAAACGTTTTCAAGAGGGTCTTGAAGACGTGGAAGTGTGAACGTCCAAGCACATCAATTACCAATGAAAACGTTGGAAAAGTAAAAGAAATGGTTCTTGCAAGTCGCTGAATCACTATTAGAGAGGTCGCAAAGAAGTTGAAATCTCTATTTGGTCATGTGATGCAATTTTTAAGGCTAATTTAAACTTGAGACGAGGGGCAGCTAAATTCGTTCCCCAAAATGGTTGAATTTTCAACAAAAACTGAATCACAAAAACATCTATGAGGAATGTTAGCTGAAGTTGCTGAGTACCCAAACTTCCTCAAACACATCATAACAGGTGACGAAACGTGGGTATACGGCTACGACGTAGAAACAATCTTCTCAATGGAAGTCTACTGATGAGCCAAAACCGAAGAACGCACTTCAAGTTAAATCAAAAATGAAGGTTCTTCTTACTGTTTCTTTTTGTTTACAAAGGTGTAGTGCATTGATTTCCAGCTTGATTAGTTGGGAACTCCATTGCATTGGTGTACCTATAGCTCGATTGATATGGAACTCAACTGATGTACAACCCAATTGGTTGAGAATTCAATAGATGTACAACTCAATTGTTATGGAACGCGACTGATGTACACCTCGATTGGTTGGACATTCGATTGGTTGGGAACACGATTAATTTGCAACTCGATTAGATCATTGAAAATAATGGTTTATTATATCGATTAAAACTTCATCATTTTTGAACCAACAAACAAAATTCATCATATTGATAAACAAAATCCATCAATACAATGCTTTTTCCATCAATATACTATGAATTTTGCATCAATATAATATATTTTGATTAAATGATGTACTTTTTTGTAGTGGGAATATTCGAGTTCCAACTCGATTAATAAGAAATTTGACTGATGTGCAACTCGATTAGTTGGACAATCGATTGTCAACTATCGCATGTTTGGCAGGGATTGACGCAAATATCTTTGAAAATGTTTCTCTAACTTTTAGATTTAAAAAAACCTATTTTGTTCAAAACCACTTGCGTATCAATGAGGAAATCAGACAAACTGCTATATGACTATAAAGATTACAACACTTATCAGGAACATAATATTATACAGATCTAAAGTAATTAATTAGGAACAACTTGAAAATATTCTTATGGCTGCCGTTGCACGCTCACATTTCATTATATCTGAAATAAAATTATCCTTTTTAAATGAATTAATATACGGGGTGCCCCAAATCTCAACGTCATCCCTGGGAGGACTGATAGACCAGCTCATGACTGACCAGAATATTAAAATATGACTTTTTAAATATTTTAAAAAATTAAAACGATATTGTGCTAAGGTCATATTTGATTTTCTGGTCAGTCATGAGCTGGTCTATCAACCCTCCAAGAGATGGCGTTGAGTTCTGTGACACCCTGTATATATACTTCCAAAAGTTGACATATAATGCTCATACGTACTACTACCATTATTTAAATTGTGGATCTTTTTCTTTCCTATAAATAAGTAATCTAGTGAGGCCAGAAAATCAAGAAGGAAATGAGTTTCTTATCGTGGTAGGAATTCGTACAAACTTATCAATCACAGCAGTGGACATCTTTTTATAAAAGACATCCACATACTCATCGATAAACAAAATACCATGTAAATATGTATATCTAATCTATTGTGAATAGTTCATCATCAATGAACTCATAATTTCAATATCTGAAATCAACAATTAATGACTCGTTATAGAAAACTGAACTACGTTTTGGAAGAATGTAATCCATTGCTTGTCACTTACCGACGACGAATGCAAGTATGTAAATCTGAGAAGAGATCTGAGATCTATCGACTGCAAATGTAACCCATATGTCGATATTGCTGGAGTATTGATGCGGTATTGATGGTGTAAGGTGCACTTAATTTTTACAAAACAATTTGTACATTTACAGTATTTTTGAAATATTATTTAAATTTTGCTGTACCTATTAGTTTCTAGCATTAAGAAAATTATAATATTAAATGAAGCAATGCAGCATAATTTTTTCTTTCAGCATAAGACTTATATTATATAGGTATAAATAATTCTATTCTAGAATATCTAATAGAATTATTATATTTATAGAAATATGCATTTTGAAGAACTGAAATAAAAAAGAATAACAAAAGGGTAAAACGAAAAGACAGATTTAATATCATTAAAATTCATGAGGTCGACTTGAACGTCAGTTATGTGACATTCGCGTCCTAGAACAGACAAGGGTGGCCAATAAACGCAGTATGTTGTGGAACTCAAGAAAGTCGAGAGCTTTTTGTTTGACAATCGCTTTTGTTCGTTAAATCTAGTTTAAACATATATGCGTATATAGTTTTTCGGATTCAGTGTTTTTTCAATTTTTTAATCTAATTCTTGTCGAGACCGTTAATTCAATATTTATTGTATGCTGATCACATCAAAATTATACATGCAACACGGATGTTGTCAATCTGGAAACTTTCTATAAAAACGAAAAGTTTTTAATGTTGGCAGACTTTAAATAATCTTCAGTCAGCTTTTATTTATTTTATGGTCAATTGTCCAGTTACGAAATTTCAATTAAATTTATAACTGCCGCGATTCTGAACGCTATATGAAAAATAATGATAAATCTGACCAACTTAGATGAAACTCCCGAATTGTATTATAAGCTGTAATAAAGACATGAACCGCGGGAATTGTATGAAATGCTCACTTAAGCAGCCAATGATACATCCGTAGGGGTTACATTTTAATGATATTTCAATTCGTCTATAATTTCGACATTTATGTATTTATGAATGCTCACTTTTTATATTAAATGCTAAAACAGATTAATTTACGTAATAATACAAATTTTTCTAATAGAACAAGTCAAATTAGAACTCAAGGTACCAATTTTCTAAATACCATGTACAAACTAATATATAAAATTAAAATTTGAGCAGCAGACGTGACAGTAGAACGTATCATTTGCAATTTATAAACAACTTGAGTTTTTAGTTTCACTTCATTCATTCAGTAGACGTTCTTATTTTATTTCTAATAAAACAAGTCTCCCTTATTCTTGGTTACTCTCTAGGTTTCCTACTAATGATAAAAAAGACGAACAGTTTTAATTTTTGTGTTAACAGATTATATTCAAATTTAGTTTACTATTCATGCATCCGACGAAAATGTTCTTAATTCAACATTGGTTTTTAAAAAATTATGATACTAAAATTAATTGACTACAGTAAAAAAGTTAATGAGAAAAATAGTAAAACAAATAAATAAAAAAAATGTTTTTCACTCGGTACGTCATTAAGTAAGGTTGATTCAAATCGCCTACACAACTAATCCTTATTTATCCACGTTCATCATTTAGAAAGCATACAGGGCATTTTCTAAACATTTTTGTTAATAAAATAAAAATAAAATAAAAGTATAATAAAATTGTTTGCTTTGCTTGTATTATTTTTATAAAAGGGAAATTAAAGTCTCACAAAAGTGAATTTTTCATAAATCAGGGATTTAACAACTGGAAAAATATTAAAGAGAAATTGAAAAAACATTTATCATGTCCAAACTACATAAGTCAGCCTTAAAATACAGGTTATGCAAAATTGCAAATACATAGGGGCGATATGTGATATATCGTGATATATATGTGATTGGATATAATTATACAGAAACCTACTAACTCAATAAAAAACTTATCGAGAAAATAAATAAGTAAATAACTTCATTGACTATCTTCCTCCATTCATTTCTGTCAGTGGCGGTGATATGAATAAGCAAATGTAAGCAATGATTAGGGGTCCGGGACCATAAGGGGCCCTACTGTCCATAGGTAAGGAAGAGACTTAGCAAGAAAATGGGGAGTCGAATCTACTTTTTCCATAAAACGCCAATCAAAAGTTAAAAATATTTTGATAAATTAGCTTCCGATGGCCATTTTCAAAATCCAGATGATTAAAAGAATCCACAAATTAAAAAAAAATTTTGAATTCTTAGAGCCTAGAATCATTTTAAAGATAAAAGAAACCGAAGCAGTTCAAGCAAAAAAATATTGTGATGTTCTCAATAATAATCTCGTCATTCAGTTACTTATACTTTGGGTTTTTAGTGGCCCGTTTTCTATATTAATTTGCTTACGGGCCCTAGCTACTCTTGCACCGCCACTGATTTCTGTACCTGGTCTTCTCCTGCCAATCTGTCACTTTCAATAATCATAAGTTCGTCACAATACACTTTCTTTCCATTCAGATAGTAGCCTTCCACGTCTTCTGCTTCCGTTGATTTCACTGTTCCATATCTTCAGTGGTACTTTGTCAGTGTTGCCCATCCTCACCAAATGACCCTGCTAACCCTGTTATCATTATGGTTCTCCGTATAATTCTTGGATGTCATTATTAGTTTGCCATCGCCATCCATTTGCTTCCAGTGCTTCTTCCTTATATAATTTTAAAAATCGTATTGAGTAGAATATTGCGAAAGGCAGTTGTGAAAGTGTTTTGAGTGTGAAAATGAAATTATTAGAAAAAGAAGAAAAAAGTGAATGAATTGCCAGTTGGCTGGTGAGTGACCAGGAGCAAACCTGTTTAGCTCACCGAAAGACCTTGGCTATAACATAAAGTTGGGTTTTTTTAAATGGAGACCATAGTTGGATATGACATATTTAAATAGAGTTTATCCCTTTTTCAATTATATATAACATGTGAGGTGTATTATTTCAGTTTATATAATATTTCACATTATTTCACTAAAAACATCTATTGAGAACAATTGGAGACAATTGTTTTAGATGCCAATAATGATTTTGTATAGTGCTTTATTTTGACAAAGCTAGCGTTTAATTCTACGATATTCTTTCATTTTTATTTAACATTTTTTAATATAACGGGAAGAACCTGAAATAATATACCCTACATGTCAGGGGCGGATGGGACAACTGGGACACAGCCAGACAACTGGCAAATGCCCGGTGGGCCGGTGAAGCGTGGGCCGGTTTATTGTTCGAAGAAACGAAAAATTATAATTATTATTATTTAACTTTATCTCGTATCGTCTTGTCTTGATAACAACAAAAGACCAAAACAAGACTTGGTGATTCCATTGCAGCTTGCAAGACAAAATAACAAATAAGAAATATGCAAAAACAAGAAATCTTGCAAAAAAATACCACATTTTGTACTTCAAAGAATTTAAATCCGAACTTCCGGAAGCCGCACTTTGCGGCTTCAATAAAAACAGGTAAATTACCAGCTTGTTGGTAATTTACCAACTTAATCCCCAAAAGAGTGTGTTTAGGTATCTATATTATATCTTCTAGCTTCAGGTTTTCTTAAAAATTTTTGCAATAACTGGTCCGCTTTCACGATACCTCTAAACTAGAGATCTAAACTAGAGGTATAGGGCTAAAACCACACCATCAATAATTCCCCAATAAGTCACCTTGACTTCTGTAATTTTACAACCACAACAGTGATTGCTGATAAAGTTAGTAGCAAAAGTATCTATTAAAAGCAAATAATAATGATTACAACGTATATCTTTTTTTTTCTATTTTCTATTATGTCGCACCGTTTCCGAGATGTAGATGATAATATTTTTTGCTATTTACAAAATCTTGTTAAAGTTGCTGTCAGTCAGAAACGGTGTGCCAAAATAAAAAATGTATAGGAACAAAACTGAATGCAATAAAATTTGCAATAAAAAATGTCTAGATGGTTTTGCTGTAAAATGGACTTTTATTATAGAAAATTTGAAATTAGAAATTGCCGAGTTAAAAGTAACATTAGGGAAGCAAAATTTTAACCGCGGAAGATCACATTCACGATCATCTTCACGTTCTTATCAACATAAAAAAAGATCATACAGTCGACCCATGTCAAAAGATGGCTTATGCTGGTACCACAACCGCTTTAAAAGTAATGCGAAACGATGCATTTCGCCTTGTAAATTTGTAGAATCGGAAAACTAAATGAACACAATACCGCAGCGACCGGTATTGTGGATTCAACAAATAGTCGTTTGCATGTTTTTGATCCGGTGTCAAAACATACGTACCTCATAGACACAGGTGCACAGATTTCCGTATTACCAAAGGAATTCAGCTTACCTAAACTTGTTCCTACTTCCTATAAATTATTTGCAGCTAACGGAACTAAAATTTCTACTTTCGGTACAAAATTAGTTCATTTGTCATTTGGCCTCAGACGATCATTTCCTTGGATTTTTATAATCGCTGATGTCGTCAAACCAATCATTGGTGCAGATTTTTTAGCCAAGTTCGGTTTACTAGTAGACCTGAAAAATAAACGTTTAGTAGATAGCGTAACAAATTTATCTATTCCTGGCCAAATAAATTTGATCGGAAATCTAATTTTAACTTTAAAATCCATCTCTCCTTGCCACATACAAGACAACGTTTTCAAAATTTTGCAAAGTTATCCTGATATCACTCAAGCAACAATCTGCAAAGCTGTGCCAAAACACAGCGTTCGACATTTTTTAAAAGTAAACGGTCCTCCAGTATTTTCTAAACCCCGACGTTTGGACCCAGCAAAACTGGAAAGTGCCAAAAAAGCTTTTGAATTTATGCTAGCTGAAAACATCTGTAGACCATCTTCATCTTCTTGGGCTTCATCTTCATATGGTGAGAAAAAAGAATGGTGATTGGCGCCCATGTGGTGATTATAGACGTCTTAATTCGATAACTGTCCCCGACCGGTATCCAATAACCAATATACAAGACATGGCTAATAATTTACGTGATAAAACTATTTTTAGTACCTTAGATCTAGTAAGAGCAGCATACCACCAGATACCAATGAACCCAGAAGACATCGAAAAAACAGCAATTACTACTCCTTTCGGATTGTTTGAATTTCCCTGCATGACGTTCGGTTTGAAGAACGCTGCACAAACATTTCAACGCTTCATCAACTCGATCGTAAGCAAATTCGACTTCTGTTTTCCATACATCGATGATTTGTTAATTTTTTCAAAAAACTTAAAAGAACATTTATTTCATTTAAATCAAATTTTCAAAGCCTTACAGGAATTCGGTTTAATATTAAACGTAGATAAATCCATTTTTGCTCAACCATCGGTAGAATTTTTAGGCCACCTTATTTCGAAACACGGTATTCAACCTTTACCATCTAAAACTAAAGAAATTTTAGATATCCCCCAACCTACAACTGTTGTAAAACTTCGACGCTTCTTGGGCATGTTAAATTTTTACCATAGATTTATGCCTAATTTAGCTTCCATCCAAGCAGCTTTGCATACAGTGCACCACGGAAGCAAAAAAAACGACAAAACTGCTATTCATTGGAACGTATTTTTGATTACTGCTTTCGAAGCCTGCAAACAATGTTTAGCAACAGCAGTAACACTTGCTCACCCATCTAAAGACCTACCGCTTTCTTTAATGGTAGATGCATCCAGTTACGGTGTTGGCGCAGTTGTACAACAATTCAATGATCCAAATTGGGAACCATTACAATTTTTTTCAAAAAAATTATTTCCAGCTCAAACCAAATATAGTACATACGACCGAGAACTACTAGCTGTATACCTAGCTATACGTCATTTGAGACATCTCTTAGAAGGTAAACCTTTTACAATACTGACCGACCATAAACCACTTATTTATGCTTTTACCAAAAAGTCAAACGACATGTCACCAAGACAAATAAGGCATCTAGATTACATCAGTCAATTTAGTACTAATATTAAATTTATACCCGGTAACGAAAATGTCGTTGCAGATACATTTTCACGTATCAGCACGATTTCTTTTCCCGCCTCTTTTGATTTTGAATCTTTAGCAACAGATCAACTATCCGATCCAGACTTAGAAGTTCTTCAATCACTCCCAAGTATTAATTTAGAATTATTACCAATCGTTGGTTCAACTAAATTAATATACTGTGATACTTCTACAAATGTCGCTAGACCTTTCTTGCCACTGTCATGGCGTAAGAAAATTTTTGACAATTTACATAATTTGTCACACCCAGGTATAAAAGCTTCAATTAAGTTGGTAAACAAACGCTACATCTGGCCAGCAATGAATAAAGATTGTGCCGTTTGGACTAAATGTTGCCTTGTTTGCCAAAAAACTAAAATTACCAGACACGTTCATTCTCCTCTTCAAAATTTTTTTCTTCCTTCCGAAAGATTTGAACATATTCATATTGACTTAGTTGGCCCACTTCCAATCTGTCAAAATTTTAATTATTTATTAACTTGTATAGACCGTTATACACGATGGCTGGAATGCATTCCAATTCCAATTTAAAAATACAAACATATCAGTGAAAATTATTAAAGGCGATAGTGATAACCATTAGCTACTTAAATGATTAGTTATATAATTATAATTAAATGGTATTTTCAATTTCTTTATTAAATTATTATTACGATAATCGATGCTGTCCGGTGCATCTAGGTAAAAACTTTTATAAATATCAATATGTTATACCCTTCGTAAAATTTTGAAATTAATATATGTTGTAAGGGCATATAAAAGGAAAATTTGACAAAAATTTGGTGATTGTTGTAGGGCCAAAATTTAATTTTTTTAATTTTTGAAAACTTTTTTCCCGTTTTTTTCCTATTTGATGTGGAGCTAATACCACAAAAAAACTACCAGTTATAGGTCTTAAGTACCTCTATAACATATTCCAAAATCATTCAATTTGCAATAATAGTTTCTGAGAAAAAAATTCTTTTCTAAATTTCGAAAATAATTTTTTTCTAAGAAACTATCAACATTTAGGATCTAATATTTTGGAAAATTTAATAGTGCTTTGAAAGGAATATCTAAAAAAAAATCAGCCAAATCGGTGTAAGGGCCATTTCCCCATGCTTACCCGGCTATAGCCTTTGACTTGTATTTTGTATTGAGTTCATACTGTCCGGGTTGATTTTGATTTTATATTTTCTAGGTCTGCCTGACGAGATTCATAAATTCGAAACATATAATATATATTAGATGTCGCAGACTATCAACTTATAGTTCCTTTTTAACAGTAAGATTTTCAATATTTTTAACTTAACAAGATTATGATAATTTTTCACTTTGATTGTATGTATTTTAGTTATATTAAAATAAATATAATAAATAAGTATGGTATTATATAACCCAGATATGCCTAATGTCCTATATATAGGACGGCTATATTAACTCCAAATACAACTATCCCCCACCCTAATATTAGTAAAAATGTATTAAACTGGACCATTATAATAGTGTGCCCTTAGTTTGGTAAAGTTGTGCGACGTTAATTTTTATTTAAAATCATAATTTTGTGAGTGTTAGAAATTTACTCCTTTTGAAAGTGGAAGAACATGATATTCGTCTTTTACGGGAAGTAACTTTATGCCTTTTTGTATACTCGTAAAAAATTTAAATTTTTGGCTACTGACTTTCAAGTTATTTTGTAAACATTTAAAGCAAAAATCATCAATATAAAAGTTTTAAATTTCTTCCTGTGCCGTTTCAAACTTAGCTGACCTATATGGCGTAAATGAATCTTATTTTTACTTTTAACGTTTTTTTCTGTCCACTAAGTCAAACAACAATAATTATTAAAAAAAAATTTTTTTAATCTTAAAACTACGCTATAGGCATATCTGGGTTAATAAGATCATTCTAAATGCCAGTGATATGCGATAATACTTTAATTATTAACGTTTACAACAACAATATATTATGTGTAACTCATCAAGGAGGTACTTTTATAATATAATCTGTATAGTATTCGTTATCATTATTATATTACCAAGTTGTATAAAAATTGTTATTGCTGGAGCCTATTTTACAACAACTTATTGGATAATACACAAAATTTTGCGTATTACTGGCATTAATGTTTTCGCAGTGCAGGTATGCTTTTCTCTGACAATCTAGCATCGCCAACTATAACACTGAAAGTGCGATATATCAAATAGCTCTGAACGATCTTCACCAAAGAAGGGGGAAGATTCAGTTGCATCATCTTATGAATTTAGACCCTCATGCCAGACCGTATCGAAGGCTTTCTCCAAATCGAGTAATACCATTCCCGCATAGTTTTTGTTGTTGGATTCCATTACCACATCCTCAACTACTCTGACTAATTTATCGATGGTACTATGGCCTTTCTGAAATCCAAATTGTTGCTTGATAATTAAATTATTACTTGTCAGATGATCGACAATTTATTCTTGGATAACCTTTTCCAAGATTTTGCTCAAACAAGACAGTAAGCTAATTGGACGGTAGTTTTTGGCTTCGCCCTTGCCCTTATTTAGTTTTAGAATTGCCAATATTTTAGCCGTCTTTCACACCGTAGAAAAATAGCACAGCTTCACATATGACCTAAGAATATAGTAAAGTTGTACCACTCCCTCTTTGGGGAGGTAATTAAGGTACTTATTAGTAATACCATTGGCTCCGGAAGCCTTCCTTACTTTACGACTTTTGATAATTTGCTGAATCCTTTTAGGAGTGATGTTAATTTCCAGCAAGTCGTCCATGTCTTCAAGCAGTTCAACGTTTGCTCTTACCTGTTCCTCTAACGGGGAACTAAGGTTGGTAGTTACCTGGTGTACCCCTTCAAAACTATTGGCAAAAACATTCACCTTTTCTGGGTTAGTATAATAATAGTTTTTGTATCCATGTTTCAAAGTGGGCGTTGGTCCGTTTTTTCTTCTCAACGAGCTATTGGGATTTAACATTAACCAAACACCACCATACGACAACAATTATAACTACTCCATCAAGTATACTTGAGTATACCAAAGTGTTTTTTAATTTAACGTATATTTATAGTGTTTTTTATACACAAATAAACAAAAAACCGAACATTTCTGTATAAACCTCAAATTAAAATTCTACTGGTATACTTGATATAGCAGACATATTGAAGTTACACTAGCGCCACCATCGGTAATGTAAAATCCCTATAAACCTTCGACAACGACTTCATTCCACGCCAAGAGCTGGTAACGATCGAATGTGTGTTATAACGTTTGCAACAAGTAAGTGACGTATATGGTGATTTAATATTGTGCAATTTAAATTTTACAATAAAAGTTAATTTTAATTAAATTATAGTTAAGTGGAATTGTTATAATTGTTGGAAACGAAAGTTTAAACAAATTGAAATGTGCTAATTCGGCACATACAGTTACTCACAAAATAAAGCGTACACCTTGTAATAATTTAATAATTGCATCTTATTTACAAGAAACAATTTTTTTTTCAATTTTCTTTTGTTATGATTCGTTTGTAAGGACTTCTGGGCGTCATAATCGCTTATTACAAATCAAAATTTTTGTTAGTATTACTAATAAAAAAATTGTTTAGCTAGACATGATGATATGCGACGTTACAAAATAAAGCGTACATCTGAAATAATATAGATTGAATCATATGTATTTATCATTGCACATTTTATTTACAGTTACTCACATAAATATTCGGACACTCCTATGTTAACAATGTTAATTGGACGTTTTCAAGACTTTTTTTTATATAAAAATCGCTTTTACAGCAAAATTTTGTAGACATTTTTTGTTGGAAATTTCATTGCCTTAAATTTTGTTTATATACATTTTTCTATTTTGTTGCACCGTTTCCGACTGACAGCGACTTAAACAAGACTCGGTAAAATCCAAAAAATATTATCATCTATATCTCGGCACTCGAGGTCAGAGGAGATAACTTTCTTGTTAACTTTCATCGCAGCAATACGTGTGTAACATGACAAAATGCATTTTGTCATTTACATTTCTTTTACAAGCTTCCCGACTGAAACGCCACTGTGTTTTTTTAGTGTTTGTGGTTAGTAACTACGGAGTTATCAATAGGAACGCCATTATGCGGTAAATTTCTTCAGAGATTGACGTATAATCATAGTGAGTCCGATTTTAGTTCTTTATGTATTTGTTTTAATTTAGTTTTGCCGTTTAACGGGTAAATATAATTTTTTCCGACTAATTAATTTGTGTTAACAAATTACTTTTAGTACCCAGGTTACGGGTTAATTCATTTTAATTATAATTATTCGTTTTGGAAATATAAATATGGTCGCCGCACATTATGAGTTTATCAAGATTGGAAATCTTTTCTGTATTCGACATATGGTGGTTAATGTTGCGATGGCTTAAGTTTTGAATAACCATCTGTTGGAGGATTTGAAGTGGATGAATTAAGTGGTAGCAATTTCCCGAGGAATGATTAGCTTTGTTATTTTGGTTTCGATGCCGATGGTTGGATTTTTGTAAAATTTGTAAGAGGCTTTTCCTTATGAATTCGTTTGCGCCTAAGGGGTCGAGATTATTATGGAATTGAAGAGTCAGACTTCGTGGACTTTGGTTGTTGCGTTTGCGTTCGATCCTAGACACGGATTTATGTTTTGTTGGGATGCGAGACTTCGACTTTCAGCAGATGTTTGGTTTATGAAGATGCGACAGTAGAAATTAATTTGAATTTGCAGTCACACTTTCTCTATTGATGAGTTTTGAAATGGCAAACATGTTGATTTTATAATAAGTATTTTGTGTTTTCTAAATTGTAGACTTTCATTCCTGAATGGTGGACCAACGTAATGATGAAGTAAGGATATTGAATTCGAAGGAGAGACACTTGCCTAGTCGTGAAATTGGTAGCATTGCATTCAGGGTAAGTCTCTTAGAGATGCATTTACTTATTTATTAATGATGCTGTATGCCAGGTTCTATTTTTAATATCAATTATAACCGAGATAATGAATTCCGGTGTGCAATTAGTTTCTGCTAGAGCATAACTTCGTTTTGTTGATTTATCCTTCTCAGGGATGATCAATTGTATTTTTGCTACATAACTGAATTTACCCCTCAGGTGGATGTCAGTATTTTAACTTGCCTTTTATATTTTATTTTGTTTTCTGTTATTGTAATCTTCAATTAAATAGCAGCTTATCTTGATCATTATGTGTACGTTTTATGTAAGAGTAGGGAATTAATTAAACATTGTCGCCAACATCTTTCTTTCTATTTGTGTTTCTACGATAAGACGACTCTTCGTTTCTTCAGGTTTTATTAGTATTGACTGGCGTCCACATAACATCAGGTTTTTCATTTAGCTGATAAGATATCTGAGTACATGGTTACGAATCCACGAGGTTTTTCGAAACACCCCGCTTCTCGAGAACTGCGTTTTAAGTAACACAGCTAGCTAACACGTGTAAATACATCTACGGTTAAGCAAGTGGCATTGTGGCAATAATTTGAGAGCAATTGTTGGTATACGTGCCAGTGCAACTTCCTGAATTTTCTTTGTAAGTTGAACAATTATTATTTGTGCGCAATGTCTTCAGTGCTTTAACACGCGGCATGCAAATAATTACTTCGATTGACTATTTATCGGCTAACTACAATTTTACTTTTAATTACCTACGTTAATGCCTTCGAGGTTCTTGTACTATGATAACTTTTGTAAATATTATTTTAATATCCAGGAAACTGGACCAGTTACATGTAACAAAGTCGAGACATTCATAAACAATAGAATGCATCTACAAGTCGCTGGCTTCCAGGCAATACCGTTTATCTCGATTTCTGACGAAAATTGGATTATTTTATTTTATAATGTAATTTTGCTATTTCTACAGTCTGGCAAAATCGTATATTTTTAATGCCATTAGTATATGAAATAAAACATACCAACAAACGCCATACTATATACTAGCAATGCATGATTCAAAGTTAAAAACTGCTCTCCTGAACAATTTCAAAATAATTAAATAAACGGTGTTGCCAGGCAACCAGCGAAGTGGAAGTGGTGTATGCTTACAAGATCGGGAAAATGGAGGATAATCGAGTGGTGGTAGCGAAATTGAGAGATTTCAAACAGAAAATGATGGTAATGGACAACAAAAACAAGCTAGAAAAGGCTCCAAGACTTACATAGAAAGTGATATGACCAATCAGGAGAGAGAGATTCAAAATAAAACATGGAACATATCTAAGGAAACAATGAAAAATGGAGAAAATGTAAGGGTTGAGTATCAGAGGATGTACAACCAGGAAAAAATGTATGAGTGGAATCGGAAAGAAGGATGTTTGCATCTAAAATCAGAAGCAGACGATAAGCGGAATAACGAAATGGAAATAAGAAACCCAAAAAACTAACAAAAAAGGTCGGAGTGGACGGAACGTCTCAGCCGGAAACTCCAAATACGATCCCAGAGACAAAGAAGACAGCATGGCAACTCAAAAGGAATGTCAGGACTCTTTTGAAGTCTGAAGAAAAAAAATGGATTCTGTGAGGATTTGAACCTGGAGAGCTACCGGATGGTAGTCGTACTGCTAACCTCGGAACCATCGCGGTAACTTGCAAACCAATGCAACCGAGCAGGTTATGACTAAAATATTTAAAATTTTAATTTTCAATTTTTTTTGTTTTTGAGAGTTTCGCCCTGCCGCTTGGCCTAGAGTTTCTTATTATGAAGTACTTTTCCACCCCAAAAGGGTTTTTGAATCCGTGACCCATAGTACAAGTCCTCT
Source organism: Cantharis rufa (assembly GCA_947369205.1). NCBI lineage: Eukaryota > Metazoa > Arthropoda > Insecta > Coleoptera > Cantharidae > Cantharis > Cantharis rufa. Next base: position 11,602,790 of record OX376309.1, on the reverse strand, counting down.
ACTTGTTAGCTTGGTTATATTAACAGCGCCCTTGACAGATTATGCGGTTCTGAACTTTTATAGATAAAACTAGCCAAAAGCCCGTCCACGGACGGGCATCTAGACCCGATTGGTTGGAAACTCGATTGATGTGTAACTCGTCCCAGGGGGAGTACCGTCGTCGGTACTTTAATATATTTTTCGGTAAAGCACGTAAAAGACTGTGAGTTTGAACATAATTATGTTGAACAAAATGTACAAAATGTATAACTTTGCAATTGTACAATGGTGTATTGTGGCGTTAGTGTATTCTCTGCCCCGGGGCCCTCTTCTATCTAGCTACACCACTGACTGAGTACATGAGTATCTCAGTACAATCTCACTTAAAATAGGTAGAAAGAATACAGCTATAATTGAAAATATTGTTATTGGCAATAATTGGCATAATTGGATTTTTTGAGTCATAGTGGTTTTCCTTTTTTGTAAAACGTGAATTACATTCTTTACAGCATCTCGAGGTAATTATAAAAATAATCCCCACTAAACAGGAAATGTGTTTACAGGACTACAGCCAATAGTATATCTTAAACTACTAATTTTATTTGTTTCATTATATAAATTAAGTTGCAATCAGCTATCATTGGCCTAGTAGTTAGTACGACTGCTAACGCGAAGATCTTATAGTCATTCATCAAACATGAATTAATTTTCGTTGCGTGGTCAAGTCTTTAAGAAATTTGCAAATCAAACCCAAAATTTGTGCTCTGTTACTCAAAAAATAAACACATATCGAACAACTGCTATGAATATGAATACTATACTTAGAATTCATACAAATTTTACTACTATTGCGCGCAGTATACTGTATATATTTTGATATATTACAATAAAATAATTTTAACATTTCACAAAATATCATAAAATGATTGAATTTAAATTTTTTAAGTTTCCACTACTTTGGAGTCAAATAAAGTGTTCCTACGTGTCTATTATGTGGTAAAAACATGAGTTGAAAAGACAAACTTCCTGTAGGTTATTGAAATTATTATAACATTTTGAGTAATGTTTGAACATTTTGTATGTAATTTATTATTCTGTAATATGTGAAATGTAATAACTAAGTAGTTGAAGAAGTATTTTACCATTTGATTTATATTAATGGTAATAAAGTTCTCTTTAAATTACACAAAATGTTTTAGTATACGTATATTACCGTGAAAAGAAAGATTCATCAAGAGCTTTATTTAAACTTGGCAATTTCTAAAGCAGAAGAAACATTTTGAAAACTTCGTAAGCGACGTCGCTTGATTTTTGAATCAAGCTAATGAGGACGCTCGGAACAGCAAATTTAGCTCAAGGCAATCTATAAAATTTCTACTAATCTTTGGGTATATCGGGTCTTAAAAGTAATATAAGGAATTTTCATTTAAAATAGACCAGAAGTAAAGAGATAAAGTTTAATATATTGTTATCAACTTTTGCGTATTCTCATAAAAAGGTCGTCATTGCAAATATAATTTCTTTACTTCAACTTTGAAGTAAACTGTATAGTTAGTACCATTTAGCGTCATATTTCAATGGCAACCAAGCCAAAGTACTTTTGAAAAGAGACGGGGAAGTGACACAAATTAAAATATACGTAACCAGGCTTCTTGAGAAGAGCAACCGGGAACAAATGGAAAAAACTTTTACGAGAAAGGATAATAACTCAGTGTAAAGGACGTTGTTACATCTAAATAATTTACAAAAGTATTTATGCATACATAATATTAACATTTAATTTTAAATCTTGTAATGATACCAAAACTAAGCCATAACAACAAAAAATTAATTAACAACAATTTCTTATATTTAAGATTTATATTATATCTTTCTTATATGTATTTCTCCGATAATATTGTGTCACGATTTTTACATCACAGTATTACCAAACAGTAAACAATATTTATTTTGAAAATCTTTATTGCTCAGTTATGTATTCATCATTATTTTCTCTAATAATTTTTCATAAAATACTAAACAATGATCAATATTCTACGATTAGTATTTAACTTCAACTCACAGTTTAACGTGGAACTTAAACCATGGTGTAATAATTTATTTTCGATAATGGTTAGAGCGCCCCATTTTGCTCTTTGCTCCGTGCCGCCAATGAGAAATTGCTCTGAAGCGCCACTATGAATACGGCAAGCGCTCGCAAAAATTAAGTTAGTCTTGGGTTAGAATTGATAGAATGTAGGTGTACATTTGCAAGTTCGTGAAGGGGAGTGCAACTACGCGGCCGATTACTTAGGAAAGTAAGCTGTGTCGAGAAATTATAATCCGGAGAGGATTATTTTGCGATACACCAACGTGACCAGAGGCAAGTTTTCTTCAGGTGCCTAATTGGAATTTTTCAACCTGTTTCGCAGTGGGGTAAAAGATTTTTTTGTTTTTTAATTGATTTTGGGAAAATCGACTACTTGTCTCTATATGTTTCCCTCTAAGGACAATATTGAGACGAGTAGCCGTGTCTTCTTTTCCAACTCCACTGAGGCTGTCTATGTGTTGGCAACAACTTATTCTGGCAGTCATTGTTTTTTTGAATCCACGTTCTTACCTCCGCATTAAGAGCTGGGCTGCATCTTGGGTTTCATCACAGAAATTGTTAATTACTGGAGAAGACCAGGTGTGGTGAAAATTGCCATTATTCACCCTGGTGGTAATTTTAGTTACAACAGTAAGAGAAAACCTTTGGACCAGCTAATTTTTTAATTATTTGCTAAGGTGTTTATCATATTAAGCAACATCTTAAATTAAAAAAGTGTCTTTTTCCAGATAGATATTTCTTTCATAAACCCAGCCAAAGCTTTGACTTTGCGAAGCATTTTTTGACTCGTATATTCCAGAATTATATTATAATCTGCAAATTCTTATGTGCGCCAAATACTCGTATGCGAGGTAAAATTCAATAAAGATTTATCTTCATTACTCACATATGTATATGTTATGTGCTTTACTACTCTTTATTTTGAAAAATTTTTAAGGGTAACCCAATATCGCGCAAATCAGTATATTATTAATAAATTTGCAATATGACGGGATCAATATTGCTTTGCAACGATCGAAAATAATTTTTCTTTCTTAGAAAGAAAAATCTTCTTTCGTCTTTCAAGCGACGCCACTAGATCGCTGTTTGATGCAAAAATTTTGTGTAAATTTTGATAAGCACGATTGTTTCTTAAATTTGCATGGAAATATCTTAAAAATACCCGAAAAGATGCACACCCAAATAAACGCAGACTCAATAGGACGTGGACTATAAAGACGCAGCAGACCCTGAAAGAGGCAAAATATAATTTTTATATTTTTATACTAGGTATAATCTAGGATGACACAAGGCTGGACCATGTTGAATCAATTGATCGAAAAGTAAAATTTGTGAAAATTAGATAATAAGAAAATTCGAAGTTCGCGGATTCCTATTTAACTTGTGAAATTTTTTCTACGGTAGTTGTGTGATCCAGTGGCGTCGAGTGCCTCCTGTTTGGTGATGGATAAAAGTGGAGAATTCTGAAAAAGAAGGGGTTTATGCAATTTTATGTGGGACGTGGCTAAGTGGCAGTAGGAAGGTACATGTCCTTAGGTCGACGATGATCTAGATTTTTGCTTGACTGGTATTGACCTACATAGTTGTAGTATGAGCGGATTTTCAGATATTAAACAATTTTTCTAAAAGTTTTCAGACAACTTAAGGATGTGCTCGTTGGTGAGTTTGAGTTTTCCATCGGCGTGAAGTCGTCTGTTGGTGACATAAAAGAAGGCATCAAATGCGAAAGGGAAGACCTTGTTTTGGATGACCTAAATCTTGTTAAGTTGGTTGGCGGAGGTCGTTCCCCAGGTGGGGGCCGCCTAGGTCATAGTTGGCCTGATGATTGCATTGAGGCAATTTGGTCGGGTGGCGACAATTTGGTCATTTGGTCTTTCTTGATATGGGCGCTCCAAGTAAGGGGTTGGTTGAAAGTGACTTATAGGTACTTTGAGGTAGGGTTGCATGGAATGGGTGAGGACAAAAGTGGGTTTTAAGGGACTCCTGCTCGGATTAGCCACTCAGAAGAGCAGGCACCGTTTATTTTGATGTGGAAATGTCGGTTTTCGCAGTAGGAAGCTGAAAGTAGAATCAGCGCTGGTTAAATGTTAGAATGATACATTTTGAAAAATAAACCTTTGTACCAGACTTTGTCAAAAACTTTCGATACGTCTAGCAATACTAAACCTGTAAATTCACCCTTATTGAAACCTAAGGTAATGTGTTCGACAAGATGAAGGATTTGTTGAACTGTGTAGTGACCCTCTTGGAATCCGATTTGCTTATTTTAAAGAACGTCGTTGTTAAACATGGTTTATTTGAAGCAGGACAAAATGATTTTTTCTGCAACTTTTTAACACTGTAACATTGCGGGTTTTTGAGGTCTTGATCTGGTTTGTGAATGACAACGAAGTCTGCTACATTCCAGACCTGTGGAAAATATTTAAGGCACAGAGTGGCGTTAATAATACCGGTAAGTGAGGCGATTGCTATCCTGGTTAACTTCTTAAAGGCTTGGTTTAGAATGTAGTCCAGGCCTGGTGGTTTATTTTTTATTTTTAAGGTAATGAATAACGACTTCCTTGAGTGGAAGTGAAAGTTGAATAGAATTCTTTAAAAATAGTTATTTTCGCAATTTTGCAAAATATTCGCAAAATAGTCGCAATTTTATAATACGATACAAAATAATTAAATTTAAACGTCAAATTTTTAATTCAAATGTGTTATACCAACAACAACAAAATATCCCTAATACCAAATATTTCAAAAAATAATTAAAGTTTATATAACAAATTATAGAAGTCGGCGTAAAAAATTACGTTTATCATGCGGCAGGAAACTGTTTTCCGAGTACTCGTAAATACAGGCCTCGGCTAATCCGCCTCAGCCTGTAAAAAACTCGTACTCGGAAAAATTCAGTTTCAAGCCTTATGATAAAAAGAATTTTTGAATTTTAAAAACTTATTTAATCTGCCCGCCATAGCTCACCAATCAAAATTAAACATTGCCGTGCGATATTACAAGTTCTTAATTGGGTTATTATTGACAGTTATAATGTTAACTAAAATGTTAACTTAATGCTAACTAAAATTCATTATTTTTTTATTTAATGCTATTAATTATTTCATTATCTCAATGATGTATCTAACAAAATTAGTTGATCAAAAACACAAAGAATAATCTTAGTTTTAAATAAATAATGAACAATATTGCAGAAGCACAACCGATCGAAAACCATTTAAAAAGTCAACAAAGAATTAACCTGTATAATCCAGCAGAGTAACCTATGGTATCCAAGTTCACATAACATTAAGTTTACACGTGTGAACCTAAATAATCACTGTATACTTGTAATGCCGAATCGAAAAATTAAATTTCTCACTAAAAACCCCACTTCCTAAAATTTATCTGAGTACAAAAAATGATGACCCCAAAACCCAAAATTCGGCATCGTCCTTCGACGAAATTCAGTGTGCCCTAAGTTGTGCACAAAATACCCTACCTTCGACTTCATCAACCCAGTTGTAATACTTCCTTCGTATCGAAAGATGAACTTGATAATAGCTGACGAATCAAAAGAAATGCAAAGACGAACTCATAATTATACACAGAACGATTTGGATATTTACAATTTGTCTATTATGTTGAAACAACAACATTGTAGTTAAATTTTGTTATTTGTCATGATGTCGAACACTTAACTACGGTGAGGCCAGGATCATCCATAGGCCACCCTAAATTATGCTGACCTATTATTGTGCCCACCCTTACGTCATTTAGTGATAATAAAAGTCATAGACTTATCAAAAGTAGTGCATCAAAAATTTGATGCTGCTCATCACCATCATAATTAGGTGATACATTTTTCAAATTACTTTCATAAGTATTGACTCTCCGCCCCCATTGGCCTCCCTGAAAATATCAAAGCCCATCTTTAGACCCACTCAGTCTAATAGGGCTAGTTCCGTGCCTGCATGATGTACATAATATATGTTATTTTTTCGTTATCGTTCGTCAATGAATCAAACCAATACATAATAAATAAAGTTCATAAAATGGTCAGAATACATAATTCTCTTTATCAATAAAATTCATTTTTTGTTTTTTTTTTTTAATTGTCGGATATTCGCATAAAGTTTTAACTATATAAATTATTAAATGGACCACAATGTAAATACTGGAAGAACAATAGCCCACATTCGTGATCGTACCTAAAATGCTACAGCCTTTTCGTTCACGGTCCATCGCCATTATGGTTTTTGCAAACACTTTCTATGGGTACAAACGCGTTTTTCCTAATTAATTCTGTAATTAATTAAAACTGGCCTGAATCAGAGGTTGCTCCATGCACAGTCATCAGCAATTGAAGAAACATTGAACATTTAATTAACATAATAATTTAATTTGCATATACGAGAATTTGATTTCTGGTTGCAATGATAATTATAAATTTAATTTACCATTAGATAAAGCACTATTGACCATTCTACCTACACAGAGAAAAAGGTTTCTTTAAAAATAAAAAATATATTTATTTGTAGAATATTTATTTGAATCTAATTTAGCTTATTTATTTATTGATATATAATTTATTTGATATATTACATTGAAAGTAATAAATGTTTATTTAATTTTAAGAAACACATACGCAAGTTATTTAATACAATTAGGTTGCTATTTCTTTTAAAGAACTCACAATTTTTTGAATTTGAAAATGTGACTTTTTTGGTTCAAACAAATTATGTGATAAAACGAAAGGAAATATGTATTTCATTTAAAAAATGCTTTTATAGTACTATCAGTACAGCATAAGGACAAATAAATTCTTCATTTTAATTAGTACAGCACATCATTATTCAACGGAAGGCAAGGTGATTATGGGTTAAGCATTGATTAGATTTTGATTTTTAGAGTTAAGTATTTCTTATGGCATATTATCGTCAACGACGCGACATGGAAAGCGAAAGTAATCATTGTTCTATAACTTCAACAGTGTTCTGCAATATTTACTGTAAACAAACAATTTTCTTTCGAAACGGTGAATAATTTGCTTTATTTCATGCCAACTTATTATTATTATCGTCAATGGCAAATGGTAAACAGTTCGTGAAATTGTGTAGCTAATAAGATAGTATTTAAAAATTTTGAAGTAGAAATTTGTTTTATTTTTTTTTATTATAATGATATATACATAGCTTTTTATATTTTTCGATTTATATTTATATTGTATCATATAAAGCATAATAAATTATTTTAATTGAAATAGATGTTTTTTTATACGAAATGAACACTACCTTTGGTTGAAATAAATGGTTTTATTAAAATTGAATACATTTAAATTTCAGTTCGACATGCAATTTATTTAATTTAAAATCTTATTCGTTTGCATCCAAAAAAAATCTTGTTGCTTTTAAATAAAGATTGTAATTGCACCAAATATTACTTATTTTAACAAAACAAATTTATTTATTTGTTGCAAACCACAAAAATATGTTTGAGTTAAAGTAATATTTTTAAATTAATAATTTGTTTCCAACAAAGAGATATTTAATTTAATAAAAGGATTTATTTGAGGTAAAAATAATTTATTGAATACAAAAAAGTCTTTTTTTCTGTGTTAGTCATTCATAGCAAGCCTCCTTCCTGATTCTTTTTTCTGTTCCGTCATTCTTTTCAAAACTTGCATTCTCGGACTGCACTTTCGGACTTTCTTCAATGTATGCGTTCAGTATAACATAGAATATTTAGCGATTTTGTTCTACATTCTCATATCGGTGTTTATTTGCCGGTAATTTCAAATAATTTAAAATCATACATCAAGGGGTAAATACAAATTATGTTTGTAAAGATAATATTTTTGATCGTACATACTAGTTGTCAAAATCTCAAAATCAGTTATCTGAATGTTAAAAGAAGTGATATTGATATCTAGTACCTTACCAATTTTAATATGGCAACACGGCTATTTATATTGGTTTCTGAAACCCCACTATTTTGTGACATCAGCGACTGGTCCTTTAATAATAATTAATGTCTCACCTTTGACGAACTCAAAAAAATTTGGAAAAAATTCTGAAGTCTCAGTTTGAGACTCTACTTTCTAAGGTCTCTACTTTCAAATTTTAAAAAATTTTAAATGGTGAAACTCGTTCATTAATAACTATTACTTTTATAGAAAATGTAACATTTGATAAATTCATATTTAGTGAATACAATGAAAGCCAAGCAGCGATAAGAAAAGAGTAAACTTAATATTTCTGTAAATTGAATCAATTTTTCCCCAATGGAATTAAAACTCCAACCTTCTTTACACACGGTGTGGGGTTTTTTAGATCGTCAGGTTTTTTAGATTATCGGTTAAAAATTTAATACCAATCTAAAATTCAGTACCAAACGGACCCATTGCCCAATTCAAATCTATGAAAGTCTATCAGCTCCGGATAAAGGTTGGAATCCTGCTTAACAAAAATGTTTTGTTTTTTTAATAAAAGTATAGAAAAATTTAAATCTTTTACTTTTAAGAAGTTATTCGAATTTTTTGAGTACCTAAAAATGAAAAATATTTAATCAAATTTATTCGCGCTTTTAACAGAAGTTGTAATATTTATTCATACATATTTTAAAAAATTTAATTTTTATAGTATATTACAAAATAAACCGTACATAGATTATCTACTTATTTTTCAGTGGTATACAATATTTGGCGGTAAATCCTAATGGAATTTTCGTGTTAGCAAATAAGCTTTGATTTCAGCAGGTATACTAAATTTAACTTGTTGGTTAAAAATACAGCATTAATGCAAAAGTTTCATAACTGATTAACGACTAAAAATATAAAACCACAAATGAAAATCTTGTTAAGATAATTGTTTATATCGCTTACGGATATCAAATAATTTATTTAGCAAAACTGCCCATAGATAAAACAAAATCCTTTAACTTGATGATTTTAACATTTTGAAAATAAAAGAATAATAATTTTGAATTTAAAAATATCAAATTCTAAAATTTGAATCATAATTAATTTATCTGCTTAAAAAATATTCAATCACACTAGCTTGCTTTCAATACAGAATTTTAATACAGAAAATACAAATTTATATTTATGTTTTATTTGTATTTTGATTTTATTCTAATTAGTATAGGTTAACAAAACTCGGGTATACTATTAATGAGATTCTTGTGTAAGAATTTTCTGTTTAATGTATTCATACATCACACAAGATGTATTATAATAATTTCATAATTTCTATTCTACAAAAACGTTGAAGCAGAATATTTTAATTACAAGTCGGCACTTCTTTAAATCGTATACTCATCGAGAATTGTGCAAAATCAAGAATAGAAAGACACGCTGCATATTCTGTTATTCAACATTCAAATTTAATTAGAGATCATAGAAAAGATCACATTAAATTTGTTTGAAATTATCAATTTGTAATTATATACACATTGCGCCTATAACATAATAAGAAAATTTAATAATTTAACTGCGAATTCATAAATTACAATTTCATTCACAAATTATTATTTAATTTATGAATTTAATATTTTAATTTGCAAAACACTTACATCAAACTAGTCTGCAGGCTTTAATCGTATATTACTTTACAAAGGAGTAAAAGTGAAGTGCAGAAACATATCTACAAAAGTGATTGCCGATTAATAAACCAGTTTACATAATCAAGGTACTACATATATTATGTAGATCAGTGGCTGGTCGTGGTATGATTTGAAGGTTTGCACAACTCCCAAAAATTACAACGACACAATATTTAATTTCATTGCAATATTTAATGTAATAATAATAATATGAAATAAACCAGATCCAGGCAGCAGAAATGAGATTTGAAAAAAAACAACAATAAATATGGTAACAGCATCTAGATAGAATGAGACAAGAAAGAATACTGACACAAGTGAGAAGATACAAGCCGGAGGAAAAAAGAAATTACCTAGAAAGAGATGGGCACCTTGACAGGCCGAAGAGGCCTAATTCGAAAGTGAAGAAGAAAAAGAATGTAAAAATTAATCAGCACAATTTAATTGATAATAATTTATGACTTCCACATTTTGTGTTATATTGTCATGAACAAATACAGATAACATAGGTACATTATTTCTCTTTCACCCTTTACAAAACAAAATTATATATATCTATACGTATTTATAATGAAATTGTATTTCAAGCGAAGTTATTGTTAATATCTAACTATAAATAATTAAAGTACTTCTTCGCAAATTATATATTTTTTCAAATATTAAATAAATCATTCGACTTGTTTCGCATGGTTTGTATGCATCTTCAAGCGTTCTACAGAATTAGAAAAAATATATAATTTTACTTTAATTATTTATATTTATATATGCGTATTTAATTTAAAGAAATTAAATAATATAAAAATATTATACTCAAATAATTACAGTTATTGGACAATTTCTCCAGTTATTGGACCTGAAAAAAACAGTTATAGGACCGTTAACTGTTCATTAATATTGAATGGTTTTTTTAATTTTTAAACTTGATATAATGCAATGGTGCTTCAAAAAGGTAGTCCAAAATTTATAAAAAATATGTTTAGTACATACTATAAGGTCATTCATTTTTTATGATACAACTTTAACAGCCGACTACGGTCTTCTTTTAAAATATACTTTTTTCATTCAACTGTTTTTATGTTCTGTCATAGTCACCATTTTACTATGTTGAATTACACGATTCAACAACAAAGCGAAATTTTAAAAATTTATTATCAAAATTCGAATTCTACTCAGGGAACGTTTCGAGCGTTACGTGCAATTTACAGTCGTAATAAGCGTCCTTCCAAGTTTACCATTCGGCGAATTATAAATTATAACCGACTTTGTTTGGCCGGAAATTGATCGTTTAGGTATTGGCGATGGGTGAATGTAAACTGAGCCAAATTGTAAACTGGGCCAAATTTAAAAAATGGTAAACTGGGCCAAAGGCACTTTTAACTAAAATTATGAAAGTAGTAAACTGGGCCAAAGTCACTTTTGGCTAAAATTTTGAAAATAGTAAACTGGGCCAAAGACAAATTTAAGGTAAAAAAAGGGGTGCAGGCAGAATGTGCTGGTGTGAATTCTTTTTTGATATTATTTTAAAAAAATATCAGGAACTAACTGTAACCTACCGATGGATCTACATCCTCGCGCTCAATCTATCTATTCGCGCATATTTTTTATGATGGATCCGTGTATGGCCATGGTTGTCTTTCTCAAATTCGACTCTGCGCTACCCTGCGCTCCAATCCTCTCCGCTCCGGGCGCTCCGCGCCGTTTTGACAAAGACTAAACCCATTAAAAATATCCCTGAAGACCGAAAGAAGAAAGGTGGAACTCGTTTCAGGGTAGATCCAAAAGTGTGGGTGCAAAGGGAATCCACCCTAAAACAAGTTTTGCATTTGTAAAATATAATTAGCGTCAGGGATTTGTTGGCATTTAATTATAAAAACCGCAGAACTATTTTTTATGGTGGATCCGTGCATTGCGATGGTTGTTTTTGTCAAAACTTGAATTTGACCAAGACTAAACAAAAAATAAAAATAAAATTTATATAAATTCTATATCGAATATCATCGATATTTGTATATCGGTTTTTGATTTTAAAACCCCATACTACAATTTTTCAATCAGTAATTTATGTTTTTGGCCCAGTTTACCATTTTCAAAATTTTAGTAAAATTTGCTTTTGACCCAGTTTACATTACCCCGACATGCCATACATCAAACGAAACTCTGGAGATACTGAAAGTGAAAGTGAAGTTTCCGGGTAGCTTAATCTCACACCGAGCTGATGTCGATTGGCCGCCGAGATCATGTAATTTGACGCCCTTAGATTTTTTCTTTGGGGTTGCGTTAAATCTCGGGTCTATACTAATATGCCAGCAACAATTTCCGACCTTGAGGACAATGTTGTTCGCATCATTATTGGTGAGATTCAGACCAACTTATGTGCTCAAGTAACCCAAAACGCCGTCAAGCAAAGCCGTGGAGCCCATTTGAAAGAAATTATTTTTAAAACATAATGGTATCTATCGAATGCTTATTAATTTAAAATAAAAAAATTTGCTATACCTCTAAAGGCGGGATCACACAAGTGGTGCATTGTACAAATGTTGGCCACGTGTTGACAACATTTCTACAACTACAGCGGTCCCACGAAGTTGTAATTAAAACGGGACATCGAGAGTGGTGTATTTATCAAATATTGACTACATGTTGACAGTTACCACTTTGTGGGACCGCTATAGTTGTAGAAATGTTGTCAACATTTGGCCAACATTTGTACAATGCACCACTCGTGTGATCCCGCTTTAACACAATTTGTTTTATTTAAATTCAAAGATGAATCACGCAAAATGAATGACCATACTATAAAAGATGTATATTTGAAATGTAATTGTAAAATTTCTAACTGTAAAAGAAGCTTTTCTAGATAGAACAGAAAATACTAGACTACGTACTCTGCTTGGACGACGCCTGGACTCGCCCCTTCACTCTCAGCTACCCCAACTTAATAACTTTAGAAAGCACCCTACCCTTTGTAACACCTCACATTAAAGGACCCTTAAAATGCTATCTTTTTATGCAAAATAAATTTTAAATCTATCGACTTGATATTTTCTTAAATTTATTTCTTGCATCGCAAAATACCACGGAATGTCCCCCACATACTAATACTAAAATACTTTCAGGAAGTGCGAGTTATTGTATAAAAAAGTTTTCAATTTGTCTAAAAGTAATGTTCTTCCATTATTACCTTATTTTACAAATGGTTAATCTTATTTAATATTTCATTTATATTTTAAACTTTTAAAAGAATGTGCGTGGGCTTACAAGGAAAAGGCACTAAGTCAAAATTTCACTTATTTTTTTTAGTGCATTATAGATCTAAATTTTAATGATCTGTCATATCTGATTCATTTTGTGAAATATAGCAATGTAAGAAAGCATTAAAGCAGTTGATGCAAATTTTACATTGTAAAATTGTAAGCCCACGAGTGTTTTATTTTTATTTATTAGTTACTAGCTGGATATCCGGCTTTGCCCGGGGTCTCATTAAAAATATAATACGTTGCTTTAGTCTGAGTACTCCAATGTTTTCAAGTCTTGCTTTCCGTTGCTGATTTATTTGTAAAGATCAAAATAACTTTTTGGAGGGAGGGCGGGGATTACGGTAATACCGTTAATCCTTTTACGCGCGTCAGCTAATTTTGTGAGATCTCACTTTCCTTTCAACTTTTTTAATATTTTCTTGCACTAAAACATTTTCCAATTGATACTGAGTATGTGTTCCAAATTTGGTTAAAATCGGTCGAAGGATCTAGGAGTGTATAGCGAACAAACATACAAGCAAGCTCTTTTATATATATTAGAGATTAGAGATTAGAGATTGGAGATTGGAGATTGGAGATTGGAGATTGAAGATTGGAGATTAGAGATAGAGATTAGAGATAAAAATTAGAGATAGAGATTTTGTGATGCAAAAACTAAATTTGAGAAAAATTAAAGTCGATATAAGATTTTTATTTAATTTAATTTAATTTTTTTATCACTAAGAGTATATCTAAGCACACGGACCTGTAACAGAATGCCTCGGTAGAAATAGTGGTTTAATTCCCATCTAAAATGCATGTAAAATTTCTATTTTTATATGCCGTTTTCTCAAAAATTAATGGACAATCTACCCTGATGTTTTTTTTAATGCGCAGAATATTGTCCCCTTTCCAATAGTTTATTGGAAAAAGTTCAATCGTGGAATCGATTGAAACCGAAATATATTTAACTTTTCAAAATGTAGGTTATTTTTCTTAGCTTTGTTTATCTTGAGTTTATTAAACATGCTTTTGGTTACAAATATGTTACACTCTAACTATAGTAAGTATAATAGTAGTAATTATAATAAAATCGAACTAATATCATATCAGCCGGGTAAATCGCACACAAAGTCTTTCTTTTTTCTTCAGTGATATATTTACTGTGAGGCCATTCTCTTCTCATCAAAATTATGGTAAATCACTTTTGTGTTTTTCCTGAGCTTTTTTTGCTGTACGGTATTGGTTTTTGGTATTGCCAAAAACTTGTTTTTTTACTCTTTTTATTTTTGACTGTTCTATCTTCTACAGCTTTTCCTGTTATACGGTTTCTTTTTCTTCTAGAATGTCTTCTAGAATGAGAGTAGACATAAATATTTGAGAGTGTTGCTATTTTCACCTATTTTTTCATTTTGGTTATTAATTCCAGAACATCGAGGAACTGATATTATTTCTCCAAATGATAGATTCTGTGTTATTTCATTTTCGTTTATGTCTACCTCCATTCTTTGTTCTTCTATATCATTTTCCTTTTCATCTTTTCTATTCTCTGCTATTTGTTCATTTCTAGGAATCGGCTGATATAAGTTTGTAGGTTGTAAGTTTTCATTAGGGGCAAACTCTTCTGCGCTGAGCCATAAAAAGTAACATCAAGTGGTTGAAGTTAAAACATATGTGGTGGAATCGTGAGAATTATAATTCCTTTCTTTGCAAACATTGTAGGCATTTAACGAGCAGTGACTAGAGTGGTTATCTAGTAATAACAAAAGTGGATCTTTCTTTGAAATGTTAACAAAATTTTCTTGTTTAAGAAAACAATTGCTTGGTAAAAACAGGGCCGGCGCTAGCCAATTTGCCGCTCTGTGTGAGTTTTAGACTATGACGCTCTTAACGGGCGAGGTAACGAGAAAAGCTTGCTGCCGCGGCTAAGTAGCATTTGATATTTTAAATTTAGGTTAGCTTTTAAAGTCAAAAACCCCACTATGAGCCGCAGGCAAAATTTTTTTTAAAGGAGCGTGGCCGTCATTTCATGGCTTTCATAGGAATAAAATGTTGGAACTGTTGGATAGATAATAGAAAAGCAAACGGGGCGTCCGAATAAACAGAAGCAACAAATATATAAAATAATATCCAAAATTTCACACATGCGAAAATACGAAAATTTGCCGCCCCAAAAATCTGCCGCCCTGTGCAAGGCACCGTTCGCACATATGGTAACGCCGGCCCTGGGTAAAAATCCCTCTAACCAATCACGACTCGCTGAGCCATTTTATTTGTTAAACTAATGTTCCAAATTACTAGATTTGACAAAAATGTAGGCGCTCTGCTGAATCTGTGGGGTTGGGAGAAACTTAATAGCCGGAATTACCCGAATGGCTGGTATTCTTCAATCTACCTATTGCTGATTTGCAGAAGTTTCTAGAGAGATCCGTTGGTGTGATTTGCTGGGAGGACAGTGCGAGTTCTAGTTCTGACTTGGAAGTGTTAGTATAACCAAGATGAATAAATAGTGGTATAATAAATAAATATACAGGGTGCTACACAAATGCAGTTACTTAGTTTATAAATAACTACAGACTTATTGTTAACCGATTGCGTTTTAGTAGTATTAGCGTGAATCTTAGTGCATTCATAGTTACATTACTCTTTATTTTATGTGTAAATATGTTTAAATATACGTTTTAGTTTTCATTGCAATAACCTTGTGAAAATACCAGAAGCGCCACTGCAAAATTTGTAAAATTGCAGAAATTTTAAATGTCATTTGATTGTTTGAATTGGATATTGAGTGGACGAACTGTTGTGGTAATTGTATTGCCAACATTTATTAAGTCTAAGAATTAAATATAGCAATAAAAATAAATGTAATTTATGTTTTTAACGATATAAGTTGTCTCGAGAAAAACATTCAGACGAAGAGAAGTAAGGTTGCTGACGATAAATAAAAAATAGTAAACCTTATCGGTGTAAGCGGAACAGAAAGTAACTAATGACACGGAAAAGAAGCTAAAAGTTTAATTTTGTCCAAGATTTCATCACTATAAATCTAATTCAATTGGAGATAGTTTCGACAACATATTATTCTTTTCTGTAAAGTAAGAATAGTATTTAGGGACTCCACACTAGGTTAAAAGGTTTTGGAACTATAAAAAGTTCACTAGTTTAAGTTAACTTCTTTAATCTCATTTTATAAGATCAGTCAGCTAATATAAAAGTTAAAACGATAATAATTATACTTAATAATAATAATAACAATTACAATTTGCTGTTAACATGAAAGTTCTTTCCTTTTCAAATCTTGCAAAATAATAAAATTATTATCGTTCACTTTTAAAGTTATCAACTAATTTTAACTGGAATAAAAATGAGAGAAAAAATGAAAGTATAAAAGAAACCATTAAAAGTTTGTCAAAGCCACAACAATTTTATTATTTCTAATGGCACTTTTAAGTTTCGCATTTTTATTTAATTGCCTTATTTCATTACATGTTTAATAACAAGTTGGTAACTTTCTGTATAGGTTTTAGTTACTAAAAGTGAATTATGATACTGCTAAATACAATATAGATATACATAATTACTAGGTTATAAATCTTTCTTTTAACCATCATTAATTTTAATTTCAATCGCCTGGTAATTGAAATTCTCTGATATATACACTGATTGTCATTTAAAAGCATAAGCGCAAAGCGATGTTGGGATTGATTAAACTGTTATTTTTGTTTATTCCTCATCCTTCTATATACAAAATTAAATCCTGCTTTACTTCTTACCACAGTAATAATTATATTTTCTTAACAACAACCTAACGCTTAAGGATTCTTGTCTAGCTTTTACCTTGTCATTTCCAACAAAATCGATAAAACGATTGTGTTTAAACTGAATAATATTCAACTTAAGCTTAATAATATACTTTAATTAAATTCTTTTTAAATCTCGAGTAGGCTTAGGTAAAAACCTTTATATACCATAAAACTTTTCAAAACTTATCAATGCAATTAATTGGCTTACCAATTTCAAACACTTATAATCTACAAATTACCTTTACAATATTATACCATGCTTTGCATCCAAAACAAAATTATTTATATTTGCATCCAAAACAAATTAACATTTGTGTTATAGTAAAGTAGGAAAACACTGATTTAATACTGACTCTAGTTATTATACACATTCACTGTAAAGACTACTTAAAATAAGTATTATTTTTTAAAACTTACTTCTACTAGTGGTTTTATAAAATCACTATCCAATTTGTAGAAGTTACGAGGGGAGTTTTGTATGTTATCTACCTACATACATATCTATGAAAACGTTATGCTTTATAGAACCATCTCCAAGTTTGGTACCAATAATTTATCCCGAAGAATATCCATGAAAGAATGGTGGCAGTGTTTGGAAAAAAAAACCGTCGTATTTCTAAGTCAAATGTTAGTACAAACAGTTACAATGGGGTAAGGAATCTATTCATAATGACCCAAAGTATGGAAGACCTCTATAAACACTAATTGACGAAATCGTCAAGGAAATTAAAGATTTGGTGTTGATAAACTGTCGACTAAAAGTTACAGTTATTTCTAGAGAAATAGGAATATTAGAAACGAGTATTTTTAAAATTATACATAAAGATTTGGGAATGAGCAAAGTATCGGCAGGATAGATTCCCAAGCTGCTCAGTCCCGAACAAAAACTGTGTAGACGACAAATTTGCGAGAAAAATTTGACTGCTTTATCCCAAGAATTTTGCACCACTGGGACCCTCCCACGAAACAAGAGTTTATGCAATGAGTTCGTAAGAACTCTTCACCACCCAAGAAGGCCAAGATGCCATTTGATGATAAAATATTATTGGCAGTCGAAAAGGTAGATAAAAGAGGTTTTTTTTCTCTTTCCTGGATGCGTTATCTACGCACTCAGGATGTATATTTCTGCTAATGGATACAGATAATTAATAAAATAATGAAATTACAAAGAGTATTATGGGTAAAATAAAATAGTTAAAATTATAAAAATTCCCAGTATTTTGATAAAATAAAAAAAAATATGTAACATTTATAATAGTACCCAACTTGGGACTGGCGATGGTCAATAAAATACTAAATAATATAAATATCTCAATTGAGTAAAATGTATTTTATAAACCATCTAATGAAGTAACAATAAAATTAAATAAATTAAAATATTAAAGTCATGGTCTGTAGTTGTAATTTAGGAAGAAAGTTGTTTTCGTGCATGTATGTGAAAAACTAATGTCATTTAAATGTCTGTCAGATGTCTATTTAAAATATGTCATCAAATTAAATGTTGGAATTTTAAATATTTACATAATTAATGGAAGGGAAGGAATACCGGCGAGCAAGCGAAGTTCACTGAAAAAGTAGTAAGGTTAAAATTTTTGATTTTGAATAAATTACAAATTAATAATAAAATAAAATTTTAGGAATATAAAATTACGATTATCGGTTACATTAACAAGTTATGGTTTAATAAAATTTTTAATGGTGTTGACTATTGTCTTCATAAAAGCAATAAATGAGTTTTTTAAAATTGGGTGTTTTAAAAAATTGGTGCAGGTAAGATCTCGCATAGGAGTGTCTCGTTAACACCTGCGTTAGCTCAAAGGAGGTCTCAAAGGCGTCTCGGAGCAAAGAAACATCTCGCAAGGTGGGCAAAAACTGGCGAGTAGTTGAGCCTTGAACTGCGTTTTGGTATTCTGCATCCCAAATACTTTGCAATTCAAGGTGAATTTCCCTCTTTGCATAGCTCAGAGGAAACGAATTGTATACCGTCCGTTGGTGTAAATAAAAGAGGTTGGATTAGGTTATAATTACTATGTTTATTTTTTTATTGCTAGAAGTTTCCATCATGATAAACAATAAAATACCTCTGGCAGTTGAAGGCCGAAGAAATGGCTAATAAAGGTTAGGTTAAAGTTGCCAAGCTAATTTTGTTATAACTTATTGTTTTCATTGTTTTAACCAATAAAATATTACAACTTGACAATAAATTGGAAAAAGTTGCCATTGCATATTTAGGCATATGAGCTATTTCAAGCGTATTATGATCATCAAGAAATAATTATACATTTTATATTTATTTATAGTTTTCAGTAATAACAATATTTTGTAAACGCTTTTTTACCTAAGTTTATTATGCCTTGACTAAAATCCGAATTCAGCTGCTAATTCTTGTAAAATTAGAGATGCACTTTTTTAAAATTACTGCAATAAAAAAGTTAAATTATTGGTTATATGTATTTATGTGTAGACATCCTGATGACAGCCCTTAAATTTAAAAACGCAACTCGGTATATTTTATTATATTTTGAAGGTGAAAAAGAACTTTAAACCTAAAACAATTCAATTTAGAATTTTTTTATTAATTTCCCCGTGTTATTTGTGCCAATTTTAAGTCATTAAAAGTAAAATCATATTTTAATAACAACTCTTATAAAAGAACAGCCCTCTAAATCACCCCTGTCAATTTGGAATTTTTTTATTAATTTTCCCGTGTTATTTATGCCAATTTTAATTCATTAAAAGTAAAATCATATTTTAATAACAACTGTTATAAAAAAAAACACCCCTCTAAAGCACCCCTGTCAGTTTGAAATTTTTTTATTAATTTTCCCGTCATTAAAGTCAAAATTTGATTTTTGGCCACTTTTTCGTGTTTTGGTCTCACTGTGCACTGAAGAGAAAATTTTACTAACCTGAGTTGCTGTCAACCCACGAAGTTGACCCTACCTACAATAATAAAGAAAAGTTTTTGTTAAGAATAAGAACGGTTTTCGTCAACATACTTTTATCACTGTAGTCCTTTTGCCTTATTTCTAGTGGCCAGGATAGCTCTTTATGGTACATTCCAATAAACTTAAGTCACTCACAAACCCAAAGAATGCGAATTTTGCGTTCACGCACCAATGGCAATGTCGTCTGAACTGAAATGAAACAATTAGTTAATCCTTGTTTTGCTTAAAAATGTTTTAAACGAGGATGTAAATAATAATAAAATAGCGTATTCGTTATGCAAAAGAAACGCTAATGGATTTCAAGTCCATCTCCTTTAACTACTCAGACACCGCAATTCTATTAATTAATTTTGGCTCGGTTTTTATGGCAGTAAATTTTGTAAAACTATAAAAACACGATTATAAACAGTTTTTTATTTTTTACCTGCACATAAAAGAAAGAGAGCAAATTATAAATACTTACCGAAAAAGGTTGCACATTGAACATTTTTCCGAATTTTCTCCATACGATAAAATGGTAGTTTTCCCGTAACAAAATTGGGGAAGTTCATTGCCCAGCAGTTCCATAAGATTTTCGGGGTGCTGTATCCGAATCTTAAGTTTGTTACTTTGTAAGAGTCGGCTTCACAACAAAATATGTAAAAACCTCAACATTTTCACTTTTTTCATTTTTCAGCTCCAAGTTTTCAACATTTTTTTACTTACTTTAAAACATAACTCGAAATCCGTTGATTTTAGACAAGAAATTTTTGGATCTAGTTTGTAGATTACTTCACGCTCTTTAAAAAAGCACTAATCCATTTTACTTAAAAGTCAATATTTTCTGGGCTATGGCCACGTGAAGATGGAAAATACAAAATATGCTTTAAAGAGGCCTAACTCTCGAGGGCTTAAATTTAGAAAAAAATGTTTGTTAAAAATGTTTCTTAGAAAATTCTTTTCTATCACCACCTAAGTTAGGTAAAGTGTATCCAGGGACACCTTGTATATGTAAGTCCATGTAAGGTTTAATAAAACTATGGGGTTTACAGACCAGATGTCTTACATCAGATGGACCTTTAACAAGGTCCCTCAAAATTTCTGTTACCAATAATTGCGGCACATAGCGGGGAACAGACAGATACAGGTAAATGTATATTGTTAATATACAATTTATATCGCCTGTGAAAATATTACCATATTTTACTACTGGTGAGTAGAATGAGAATGGCTGTGTAGATCAGATACAAACAGGATACTTCCCTGCTGTTTCTGCTTAACCTTTTAAGAACGGGGAAGTTAGGTCAAAATTTACCACTTCTTATGTAAAAAGTTTGTACATGAATCAATTAATTTCTCACGCAGCAATAGCAAGTAAACATGCTGGGACATATACATATGTCCCAGCTTGTCCGAAACGGAAAGTTCAATATAAAATATTTAGTTGAAACCACGTTGAAACGATTTGATGTTTTTTTATGTAATTTGATGCACTGAATATGTACTGAATGTACTATTTTAATACGAAAAAAACAGTATTGCATCCAATTACGTAGAAAAACATCAATTGTTTATTTTTGTCCCACCCCGTCCTTAAAAGGTTAATAAAATCAACTGCATAACATTCACGAAAACTATCGGTTTTTGAAACCGAGGAGTTTGCGAGTTTGGAATATTAAAAAATTTGTCTTCTATTTTTTTAGAAAATTTTAAAGATGAAACTTTTTAGTTTCTATTAAGAACTGCTTTTTAAGAAACTTTGAAATTATGAAAAAATAAGACTATTATTATTTATTTATTTTAATGTAAGGTAATTATTATATTTCTTTATGTTGAATTATTCCCTTAGGCGCTGGACACACAGAAAAGAAGTAAGACGAGAACGGAGCGCGGACAGGGCGCAGACGGGGTGCCGTCGCGACTTTTTAAAACATATAGAAAAGACGAGGCACGGACGTGACGCTCGCTGGGAGCCGCGATAGATGACGGTTTTCAACCAACTTCATTCAGCAGTCCGATTTTGACAGGATAACATTTTGTCTTCTTCCGAAGATGAAGATGTGTTAGCACTGATGTACATATCTCGCTAATATGTAGAGGATTAGACGTTACTGGATACATCCGGTAAAGCGAAGCAATGAAGACAATAGATTTTTAAAAAAGTGGAGGATCTACATAATTATCCAGATCGTTTTCAAGAAGTATATAAGATGTCTCCACAATGTTTTAACTTCTCGGATCTCGCCCGTCCCTTGACCGCTCGCGTCCGTGCCCCGTCCTTTCTGTATGTTTTACAATAGGTCGCAGACGAGTAACCGTCGTGTCCGCGCCCTGTCTTTTCTATATGTTTTGCATTACGACGTTTCTATACATTTTATATGAAAAGACGCGGAAAAGACATATGTCTGCGCCCCGTCTGCGTCTTACGTCTTTTCTGTCTGTCCAGCGCCTTAGCAATTAACTGAATATGTATCGTTCACAACAAAAATTTGCTTTGACCACCTGTCTGATCTGTCATAGAAATATCGTCTAACGCCGACCAATAATAATTGTACTTAGTAATTTAGAATCATGTGATTACGAATGATGGCTTAGTGGCTTTAAAGTTATACAAAATTTGGCATTACATTGTACATTTAGGAATACATATATCAAATCAATGAGAGCATAGAAACAACGCAATTTGATCACTCTGTGAATATGGAAAATTCGCCTATTATATAGTTGCGCCATAATTAGAAACATAACAAGAAACATTAGTTTATTTTTACAAACCTACAAAATAATTTGATATTATACGTGTAATTAATTTGAAGTAATATTTATTATTACTTTTTATTTTAATAAAACCAAAGTAAGCCAAACAAAATTTTTACGTTAACTCAAAGCATAAAAATAATAAAAATTAGTAAAGCAAAAATACAATACTGCTAGCACGGCGTTCGTGTTAAGTGGGTTACTTTAGTAATCACTGAAAGTTGTTATCTAATTTTTATGTACTTAAAAGAATTAAAAGCCGCAATCCAGGCCAGTAGCAGCTTGAATTTCTGTCAATGCGCGCAAACTCTGTTTTTGAAGATGTTATCTCTTTTGATTTTTACAATCACTTTTCCGCATTATATTTTTCAATTAATTTCAAACCAAATTTAGACATCTGCACCGCACTCATATAATCGCAAAATCTACAATTTATTTTATTAAAAGAACTTTAAGAAAAACATTTTGGTTTTCTGAAGTTTTGTATTGTGGATTATCACAATACAAAACTAAATATTATTTTTAATTTCAACACATCCTGTATATTATCACGTACTTAGCGGTATCGCCATCTCTGTAATTGCACCCGTATTTTAACGTCGACTGATTTAAACCTAAAGCAACAATATCAATTAACAATATGGTGATGATTGATTGTAAATTTATTGGGAGATTGCCTCCACTATGTTTGTATTAAATGAATAGAATTCTTTTCTTTTAAAAACATTTTTTAAGGAATTATTGTATTATACTTTCATCCACATATCTTGCAATACCGGTAATTATGGGAAGTAATTATTGCACGCGTCCGGCGGATGATGACTGGATAAACACTCCGTCAAGCTTTACCCCGCATTATCGACGGACATTAGATACCCCATTAATATAAATTAGTTGAAATACATCACTTTACCTCCATCCATTTAACAACTATTTACTAAATTGCATTGTTTTCATCTATCATTTAATATGAATAAGCATTTTGATCTTATTAATGTTATTAATTCTTTAATTTAATATTCTGTTGTCTCGATACTTATCAAACATCATTTTTCAAATGAATTTTTAAGAAACTACTAAAAAAAATTACAAAATAAGTTTTTGAAATAATGTAAAATATGAAAATGTAATAAAAATGCGGCATGTTGATATAATTGGTTGGTTAGTCTTGAAATTTAAAAAAATAGTCACACGCTTTACGGAATTTACAGAACAATCAAAACAAAAATTTTAATGTAATAAAATAAAATTTCAAAATTTCAAATTTATAAATGATTAAATTTCCAGAAAACACAATCTTTAAAAAATGTTGGACCCGGGTATTTTTATAAATTGAAATGAAAGTCCACAAAATTTAATATGAGTAATTAAATTCGTCAAAAAAATCCAAATTTATTTATTTTAATTTCCAAAAATCCAAATTTAATTTATATCCAAAATTTGAATTCAATATTAATAAAATTTCATAACCAATGGGAAAGTCAAATTCAATTCGATAACCAATCTTATAATCTCCAAATTTATAAAAACAAACATATTGCAAAATAAATAACAATCATTTCTAAAAATATTCAACTCTTCTCGAATTTTAGGGCAATTTTCAATACAAATAATCAAAATTCTTACTCGCTTAAAAAAGAATATAACAAATATTGGCAAAAAGCCCTGTTTATACCGCTTGTCGGCTCCAGCTCAACAGAGGTGCGGCAAAATCAAAATGAAAAATATTTACAAACTTGAAAAACAAATAAAATTTTCACAAAAAATACAAAATATCCCCAAATCACATACTAAAAATTTCAATTAAGGATTTCGGAACATGACAATAATATTGTCGTGTTTCAACATCTATTTTTACCTCCAATCAATTTTTTTAAAAATTGGAGGTATGGTAATCGAAAAAAAATTTCAACTTTTTTTTTTGCATTTTCGAGATCATCGTGTTCAGAAACGTAAAGATCTGCAAAAAGTAAAATAAAAATTTCTGTGTCGGTCTGTCTGTCTGTCTGTCGGTCTGTCGGTCGTCAAATTTTGTCAATCGATTTGCTTCCGAACCATCCAACCAATTACGACCAAATTTGGTATGGTGGTAGGGTTCACGGTGGAAAGGTGAAAATAAGGTTTTCGTCGCGATCTATCGATCAGGAGTGCCACCACAAGAAAATAATACGGGATTTTTAAAAAATATTTTGTCTTGCGATATGTTATTTTAAAGGCCTTAAAAGGCTTTATCCAGAATAGGTAAAATTAATCTTCTATCTGTCGTCTGTCAAAAATCACAAGTTGTCAACATCACAAGTGATCAATCACAAGTGATACATATAGATATCTTTGCCAGGGCTACCGATATCTTTGTTAAGGCTACCACAATAGATAACAAAAATGAATATTATGTCATCGTATCTCCGAACAAAATTTGGTGTGCTAGTGATTGGAGGTATTGCGGCAGAGAGTGACAACATTTTTTTTTTAGTTTTAATTTTATTGAATTTTGATATTTATTTTGTAAATTTGATATTTTGTTTATTTTTAAAATTATAAATATTTGAAAATTTTGTTATTCGTGCCAATAAATATTAAGTCAGGACGAAAATTTTTGACAACTTGGCTTATTGCCGAGAGTGCCGACCGAGGTGGTCAATTTTACGGAAGATCTCCGTAAAATTATTATTTTGCATCTTAAATATGAGATTTTGATATATTTGTGAGAATAAAATGTTTGATTTGCGTAAGTAAGATTTTTAATAATTTTTCGAAGATATTCGTGATAATTTTGCACGAGGATTGGAATTTAGAATTAGAATTTTGGATGTGATAATTCGTATTCGATTGGTGATTCTGCTTACAAATTGAATTTAGATTGATTTGGAAGATAAATTATTTGGATATTAAAAAAAATCAAAATTGTTTTGCATTGTAAAATTTTATGTTTGTTAAAATTAAATTAAAGGCGACGTAAAACTATTGCAATAACAAGACGTGTGATGTTTTTGATAAGCACATTTATCAATTTATCCTTAAATTTATCTTTTTCAATAACGAATTCTATGACGCCACAGGTTTAGCCATGGGTTCACCCCTAGCATCACTATTAGCAGACATTTACATAAATGATTATGAAACAAAAATACTGAACGTTATTAACAAATTTAAAAACACAATCAAACTATGGAGAAGATACGTAGACGATGTTTTCTGCATTTAGAATGGATCTAAAAACGAACTTAATGAATTTCTAATATTTTTAAACAATAAAAACCCACAAATACAATTCACAATTGAACCAGAAGACACCAACAGGATCCTAAACTTCTTAGACTTATCCTTAAAAATACAAGAAGGTAAAATAAATTTTGATATAATACAGAAAACCTACCACCACTGACTCCGTTATTCAAAAATCGTCAAACCATACGGAACTCCATAAAACAGCAGCATTTAGATATTTCATTAATAGAATAAAAAATACACCATTACAAAACAAAGAAAAAACTAAAGAAATTTTAATAATTAAACAATCAGCACTAAATAACGGATACAACACCAAATATATTGACCAAATTATATTAAACCAAGAGAAAGAAAAGAATAAAACAAAAAAGAAAAAAGAAACAATTGAAGGTTACAACAAATTAACTTACCTTGGTCCCATCTCCAACAAAATTGCCAGAATTCTTAAAAAATACAAAATACAAACCACAGTAAAAAGCACAAACACATTAAAAGAATTACTTATCAACAAAGACAAAACAAATATTATGGAGAAAAATGGAATATATGAAATCTGGTGTAATGACTGCAATAGTAATGACTGCAATAGGCCAAACCGGCAGGAAAATCAAGACCCGTTTAACAGAACACAAAAATAAAAATAAGTTCTCTGCAATCTCGCAACATCTTTTAGAAACAGGCCATTCAATAAATAATAACATAAAATTAATCCATAAAGAAAGAAAAGGCACTAAACTTGATCTACTAGAATTTATGAAAATAACCTGAACCAGGAAGAAAACCAACAAAGAATGCCTAAATGAACACAATCATTGAGGATACTCCCCCTTTATTCGAGATACTTATGTAACAACTTGAATATAAAACAAAATAATTGACTGAATTATTGCACAATAATATGTCAGTAACTTTCAATCAAATTTTTAAATTTTAACTCAATTTATGATGGTATATATTTTTTGAACTTAATAGGTAGTTTATAATTAACTTAATTTTGTAGGAAATGTTGATAAAGACTATTAGTCGAAACTAGTCCAAATAAAATAAATATTTACTTGAGAAACGTGTTTCAATATAATATATTTATATACTCAAGAGGGTTTTTCACTAAATTTGATTAAAATTAGCAATTTATTATTTATAATACTAATTTATAATATAATAGTATTAATTTAGATTTGCATATTTAAAAAGTTAAAAAAGAGTCTCATGTTCAAAAAGAAAAGGAATGGCCCGAAGGAAAAATTAGTTTTCTTTATTAATAATAATTTATTATTTTGAGGCATTCGGGTCATCTCAATATATTGTAATGTTTTTTTTCAAAATTTTCAAAATTCTGGTGTAATATTAGTTCTGCTTCTACGTATTACAGATATTTCTGCTCCAGTATGCAGTAAGGTCTAAATGTGGATGTTATTATGTCCCACCCAGATTTAGGGTAAAATATCATCACTTTCGTAATTATTGGTTCCACGTCCCTCTTTGATAAATTCTTTCGGGTGTTGGTAGGAATTTATCATTTTCGTTTTGTTTCGTTTATTGAGGATTCTGATGTATGCGTATTTCTGTTTTCATTGGTTTCTCTCGAGCTTGTTGTGCTATTAAATGCGTTGTTATAGCGCACAATAAACAATCGTGGTTGGGGTAGTTTGTGTATATTGTTGAATCATGACTTTGTTGTCGATTACCATCACCGTTTTGAAAATATCCGTTTTGGTATGGTGTTATGGTGATCATCTTTTATTTCATTCGGATTAAAGTTACATTGGTAATTGTTTTTTGTAAACCTGTTATTGTTGTTGTAACAGTTATTATCTGTCTTATTGTTGTCTTGTCAGTCAGTCAATCAATTATCAGTCTTGTCACATTTTTTTGTAAATTGGTAAATTTCTGCTTGACTGGCTTGTTGAGAAGTTCTTCCAAGTACTTTACCCATCTTTCGATTTCCTTGTCTTGGACTCCTACCAGGTTTGTCTATTTTTCTGTTGGTATCTAGAGAATTCATTAGGTACTCTCGTAATCTACTATTACCAATACGTATTGTTTCTACAGTCAGCAATTATTGCAATTATATAGTATAATTTTTTTTCTGAATAAAGAAATTGATTGAATTTTTTTAAGATAAGTAAATACTCGTACCTACACTAAGTTAGCGGCTTTGTATATTTAGATTGGATTTACTAATATATAGATTACAATTTTGATTGTGAGTTTTCGCTCATATTAGCTTAAATACTAGCTCAGTCGAAGTAAATATTATAAATAATATTATTGAAAACAAGGGTTTCCGCCGTGTAAAAATCAGTGGCTCTTTATGTCTATGAAATCATTTAAAAAAATTTAAAAAGTTGATTTACTTGATGAACGCGCTGCCAAGAAAATCTGAATGCAATATTGCATGTTGAACGTTTTTATCTCATTTTTAATGAAATTAAATAATTGCCAATATAAATTTAACACCGAATATTTTTCAGAGGAGTAAAAGAAGCTAGTATCTTCGTAAACACGTTAAGTGTTAATTTGTTTCATTTAATTTTGGTACAAACTAAAATATTGTTGCAATTGATTAAATGAGATGAATCCATCTAAGGTCAGTTAAATACATGTAGACTTACATATTTGCTTCGATTTGTTTACTTTGTTTGAAATATTTTCTTTTCGATAAATTTTATAAATATTACTCGTATAAAACAATAAAAAAATTGTCAGAAAGTCGAATAAGATTTTATCAGCAAAGTTTGTTATTTTGAATAATGAAAGTCAGTTGAATCTATGGCAGAACGTGATGCACATATAAACAAATACCTTTGCATATTGTATATGCTGTACATTCTTTAATAAATTCAATCAAGAATTTATTATTTCTTATTGTTCATTGTGTTATATTTAGCTCTAAAATACAACATTTCTTCGTATTACCGTTTTATCAATTTAAGAAAAATATGCGATAGCGGTAAATATAAGAAACCGCTTTTCATATAAACTTTTACGAGACTTATTTGACATGAATAATAGTATATTCTGTTACTAGTTTGTATAATAAGGCATATTCCGCACCAGTGGAAAGTTTGTTACCCGAGTCGAGTCGGCAGACTCACGAGGTTCGCACGAACCGTTTATAAATTCTTAACTTTTAAAAACTATTAAGGTAAGGTAGTAAATTGTATACAGTTTAATAAATTCATTACGGTTACAACTTATATAAGTAATTACAAAAACGGGTGACTTTAAATTTATACGAAATTTACAGTTACTAAAATTTCAGAAAGTGTTTCTGAAAGATAGATGTGTAAAGTGAAGTAATTTGAAACAATTTTAATTTTAAAATTTTTATTTTTAAAATTTTATACAATTATTATAAATGAATAATAAAATATTATATATTTTTTATTCTGCAATTTATATTAGAATGAAACCATACCATTTATAAGAAATCTAGGTAAGAATGTGTCTATTCTCTAATTCAAAATTGAACCAAAATGCTTACATTCTGCAATAGTCGTATAGATTATTTTAATCTTTTTTAATCGCTTTTTGTAGTTTTATAAAAATCTAAATTTTAAAAAATATATGTTTATATTTCTCTAAATTTATATTTTTATTTTTTACTAGAAAAAAATTTTTTTTACTATGACATATGTAGGTACATATGGGGTATAGGTACATACCAAATCGACCACTTTTGAACCCGACCCCTTTCGATTTGGCCGAAACTTTTTTCTCGTTTTCGACCCCACTAAATATATTTCTCAGAATTTTTTCAACTTTTTTCAACCAACCCAACAAAAGTTATGAATTTTTCAAAAATTTGGCTATTTATAGTATTTGGCTATTTTTTCAAATACCCATAACTTTTTCAAAAATTGACTAAATCCAACGTTCTTTTTTTTTTAAATTTCGACACTTTTAATTTTTATAAATAAATGTTGGTGAAAACGGGCATAAATATCTGAAAAATCTCCCCAAACTGTTTGTTAATACGCAAGCGCGCGTGTTAAATTTGTCATCAAATTTTACATCGTTGCAAACAAAAAATTACTTTTACCTACATAAAATTGTGGCAAAGCAAAATTTACATAAAAATTTACACCTAAATTTTATGTAAAATTTAACGTCGTGTCAAACAGGCTTTACATATCAAATACGAAATTGCTGGTAAATGCTCGCAATCCGGCGAATTCATCCTATTATGACAAATTGAATAAAAAGTAAAGGCAACAACTATAAGGTTTTGTATCGTTGTCTCTTTTTTTATTTAAATTTTTTTTATCGAAGAAGTGTTTAGTATTTATTTAATTTATACAATACACGATCATTTTACTACCTTAAAGTTTAATTTAAAAAAAAAATTTAAATCCTAACATTGTGTATTTAATTAAAAATATTTACCGTATTATGTCTTAGTCTTCAATTTGAATTTCGCGCTCTTAAATTTAGTTCTTCATGTTGCCGTATCGGTAGCACTCGGAAATTGCACCGAAAGCAATCGTTCTCATTAGCATGTGGTAGTTCGCTGATGTAAATGTAGAAAATCGTACTGTGAAAATCTGTTTTATTCTCATTTGATAATTAAATTAATACAGTGAGATTAATACTGGAAAACTACAGTGTGTGTATAGGAAGTTCAAGAATTTCATCATAATTGGTGTTCGCGGGAAAATTTTAATAGTTTTGAAGGGGCAAAAACTTTCCTAAACCATGAATTATGAAAACACGTTCGATAATGCGAGCAGCTTGGACAATATTGTAAATCTTGTAAGTATTTTTCTTTGACCTATTCAATTTATTTTATTCAAATTTACAATATTGAACTTCGCGTACTTATGAATTGGCAACATAAACCAAATACGTGAGTTTGTACTGCGGTCATTTTATCGTCAGTTGAAAACATCAGCATGAAAAATGGCGTTACTCACAATAAATTAATATTTTTCTAAAAGCATAATTAAATATTTTTTGGTAAGTTAGTGCGGTTTTAATTTAGTTTTCCTTAATTTTTGTACTACAATTTTGGAAGGGATCTGTTTTTTTACTTATCCCAAGTTGGAAAACTGGCATTAACTAATTGTAAATTATTAATAACCGCCAAATAATGGACGCAATTGATCCGGATGCTTACTTATGGAATGGCCGTTATTGAAATTTTGGTGGTGATTGATCGGATTTCATTTAATAATTTTTGGGTTTAAGTAGAGTTGTTTGGGAGTAAAAAATTTATTTTAAAAATAGGAAGGTTCGAATTGCTTTCCATTTTCATATTTCAAGTTACAGCAACATCGACTACCTTTTTAAATTTATTATTAGATTATATGTAGGTCCAGTCACTGGAGACATAAAAAGGGGCTTTTGCTACAAAAGGTCAAGGAAAGTTCAAATTTGGTGGATTAGTACAGTTTGGGATCCTAATTATTAATCCGAGTTTGCGACCTTGAGCGACCGCCGCTCGCGCCGCCATATTGGAAAAATGGTACCAAAAACCAGTTTTTCGAGAATGTCTTCTCTCCAGTACCACCTAGGTCAAAAATAGTTATTAGAAAAGTTATAGAACATGAAATTTCCTACAACTTTTGTATAAACTATTTTTTTATTTTATAAAACCGCTACATTTTTTCTCGAAATTTCAATAAATACTCTGAAAGAAATGGTTAATCATATTGATGAAAAATTCATCACTTTTACACCTATGAACAAAATTTATCATATTGATGAAAAACTTTTTTATAAATACTATAAATCTTTCATCAATATGATGAATTTTGTTCATCGGTGTAACAATGACTAATTTTTCATCAATATGATGAAAATGAATATTATAATAATAAAATTTTAATAATAAAATGAATATGATGATCTCGCCGCGGCCGACTCGCCGCGAGCCAACTCGCCGCCGGGCCAACTCACCGCCGGCCATTTCACCACCATCAATAAAAATGGTTTTTGCATTTTTAATATTTTAGTAATAAAAATAATATACTACATTATAACAAATTATTACGTGTATACTTGCCGGGTTAAAAAGGGGTTTTTGCTTTAAAATACTAGATTAGGTACCTTAAATTTAAGTACGGCTTAATTAAATAAA
Organism: Cantharis rufa; assembly: GCA_947369205.1. NCBI lineage: Eukaryota > Metazoa > Arthropoda > Insecta > Coleoptera > Cantharidae > Cantharis > Cantharis rufa. Next base: position 11,571,105 of record OX376309.1, on the reverse strand, counting down.
ACTACACCAATAAATAAAAAAAATAAAAACAAACGAGTTTCACCTTTTTTGAGTTCCACCTTTGGCGAATTCTTTCGGTCTTCAGGGATATTTTTAATTATTTTTAATTTTTTAAAAATTTAATTTAATTTTAATTAATAATTTTTAATTATTATATTTTTAATTAAAGACAACCATGGCAATACACGGATCCACCGTAAAAAACACTGTTTTTTGTGAAAAAATAACATATTTTCATTTGTTTGTTCAAAGATTAATAATAATTCAGAGGAGACATCTGGTGAGAACATCGGCCGGCGGGGAGCTGGCCGGCGGCGAGTTGGCCGGCGGCGAGTTGGCCGGCGGCGAGTTGGCCCGGCGGTGAGTTGGTCCGGCGGCGAGTTGGCCGCGGCGAGTCGGCCGCGGCGAGTTGTCCTAGACCCCATTTTTTTCAGTGTACCGAGTACTTAATACAGAGATTACAGGTTTTAAATAACAAAAAATTGGCTATGTAAACATCTCATAACTTTCCCCATTTATTTCGTCAAAATTCAAAAAATGAGGTTATGTCGTTTGTTTAAACATATCATTTATATCAAACAAATTGAATAAAACAGTAAAAAACGAATGGTCCAAAAGTAATTGACACTTGAACTATTTTTATTTTGTTTATCATTTCCGTAATTTTCAACCGATATTCACTATTTTTAACTGGCCTCTAAGTTCAGTTATGATGCACGTTTATGCCAAATTTCATGACATTTGGTTGCGCGGTTCAACCTGTGCGATTGATACTATTTATTTTATAAGTACCACAACCACATACTGACATACATACATACAGACGAACATGAACATCCAATTAAAATTTATCACAATCATATCAGAGCATGATAAGCAACATTTTAATACCAAAGTTTCGATTTTTGATTTTTCGGTGGATTACAATACTTTCCCTTAACATACGTTAATACGTATTGGGGAAAGTAAAAATTTTCCTACTAGTTAGTTCATCATGCATAGGGATACTATTCTATTGAATTTGACCACTTATTATTACACAACTTTTGATCTACACTCCAGTTTTTTAATGGCATTAGTTTGGTATTTTTAATTAAGGTAGAATTAATTTTTTGTTCTGCCGTGTTGTTTAAAAAAAATAAGATAAAAATTCCCATTTAATATTAAAAAATGATTTTCGCTATTCACTGTTTCGAGACTCGACCAGTGGCGGTGATATAAATAAGCAAATGTAAGCAATGCTTAGGGGCCCTACTGTCCATAGGTAAGGAAAAGATTTAACAAGAAAATGGAGAGTCGAACCTATACTTTCCCCATAAAACGGAAATCAAAAGTTAAAAAATATTTTCATGAATTAGCTTCTGGTTGCCATTTTCAAAATCCAGATGATTCGTTTAAATTAATGTATTTTATTTTACATTAGACATTATAATACAACGCCTTAAGAATCATTTTGAGAGTTCTCGAAAATTAAAAGAAACTTTTGAATTCTTGGAACCTAGAATCATTTTTCATTTTAACGATGAAAGAAATCGAAGCACTTCAATGCTGTGATTTACTTCAGAAAAATATTGTAATGTTCTCAATAATAATCTCGCTATTCAGTTCAAAATTAATACTTTGTTTTTTAGGGGCCTCTTTTAATCCAAATATTCAAATATAAATTTCTTATAATAAGTAAATAATAAATTTCTTAAAACGAAACAATGAATGAATTTTTTATGACCAATCACATCAATTTTGTTCTTCTTGCTTTCAAGAAAACATCAACTAACTGAAAAACCTGTAATGATGCTAGCTCTAATATTTGGGTGCTAGCTACAGTGACTCATAATGAAATCCGTATGCTCCTATGTTAACAATGTAAATTTCCGGTTTTGAAGCGGTTTTTTGGCATATAAAAATCAATTTTACAGCAAAACTTATTAGATATCTTTGTTGAAAGTTTCATTGCCTTCAATTTTGTTCATATAAATTTTTTAATTTTTTCGCGCCGTTTCTGACTGATAGCGGCAAAAACAAATCGGTAACTAAAATATTGTCATCTAGTATATCTCGGAAATGGTGCTACAAAATAAAAAAAAATGAATTAACGTTTTTCTTGTAAATTTTATTCTCTACATTTTTTATAGTTCATATAAATTTTTCTATTTGTCTTGTTTAAGTAGCTGTCAGTCAGAAACGGCACGACACAATAAAAATATGTATATAAATAAAATTGAAGGCATTGAAATTTGCAACGAAAAACCTTGAAAAAGTTTTGCTGTAAAATCGATTTTTATATACCAAAAATGGGCTTCGAAACTGGCAATTAGCATTGTTAACATACATTGGAGCGTCCGGATTTCATTATGATTTATGAGTCACTGTATATAGATTCGGTGCAGGATTTACGCTTAGGCCCGTGAGGCTCGGGCCTAGGACGGCGAAATTCTAGGGGCGCCTAAACTTTAGAGACAAGAAAATTTTAGAAGTTATGAAATTTAAAGGAAAATTAAAATTAAAAATTTGGTTCGGCTTAGCTTTGCTGTGAATGCATGAACAAATTTCAGTAAAGTATTTGAAATAATTGTTAAATAGCTAGCTAGCCACCCAAATATTCAAGCTAGCACCTTTACAGTTTTTTTTACAAATCTATATTGAAACTGGGGGTGAGAATAATATTTTGGCTCCAAAAGCTAGCTTTCTAATCTATGTATATAGTACAATGACTTATAAATCATAATGAAATTCGAAGGCTCCTATGTTAACAATGCTAATTGCCAGTTTTGAAGCCCCTTTTTGGCATATATAAAAATCGATTTTACAGAAAAAATTTTTAGAGGTTTTTTGTTGAAAATTTCATTGACTTCTATTTTGTTCGTATTCAATTTTTTATTTTGTCGCGCCATTTCTTACTCAGCTACTTAAACAAGACTCGGTATATATCTCAGAAACTGTGAGATCAAATAGTAAAATTTATATGAACAAAAATGTAGAGAATAAAATTTACAAGAAAAAATGTTTATTCGTTTTTTTATTTTGTGGCATTATTTCCGAGATGTAGATGACAATATTTTTTGTATTTTACCGAGTCTTGTTTAAGCCGGTATCAGTCAGAAACTGCGCGACAACAAAAGAATATATATAAACAAAATTGAAGGCAATAAAATTTTCAACAAAAAACGTCTAATGGTCTAATAAGTTTTGCTGCAAAATGGATTTTTATATGCCTAAAAACGGCTTCAAAACAGGCAATTTGCATTTTTAAAATAGGGGCGCCCGAATTTCATTATGAATTACTGTAGCTAGCACCCAAATATTAGAGCTAGAACCATTACAGGTTTTTCAGTTAGTTGATGTTTTATTGAAAGTAAGAAAAACAAAATTGATGTGATTAGTCATAAGAAATTCATTCATTGTTCCGTTTTAAGAAATTTATTATTTACTAATAAGGAATTTATATTTGGATTAATAAACTTCAAAATGAAATACAGTCGAGTCTCAAAACAGTGAATAGCGAAAATCATGTTTGTTTTTTAATATTAAATCAGAAATTTTATCTTCTTTTTTCTTTATTATGGCATAACAAAGAATGAAGAAAAAAGATTTTTATAGCATAAAAAGAGGGAAAAAGAAATTAAATGGGAGTTAATATTAATTTAAAGAACAAACATATTATAGTCTTCGTTTTTCATTGTTCGAGACTCTACGTATTTTTAATATTCGTATATAAATGTTTTATTTATAATAATTATTATCAAGCAAACAGGGCGCCATATCGGACAAGGCCTAGGGAGCAGGCGACCCTAAATCCGCCACTGTATAGATTAGGGCGCTAGCTTTTGGAGCCAAAATATTTGCCGCACCCCCAGTTACAATGTAGATTTGTGAAAAAAATGTAAAGGTGCTAGCACTTTTTTCCCTCAAGCCATTGAAATTATTGTCATAAAAAAACGCTCACATAGGAAATAAAACAGTATTTATGCGAAAGCATAAATACGTAGTTTTGGTAATCATGAATAATCGAACGTTATAAAAACAATTCAATTTATTTTATCCGCCCTGGGCCGCTTCGCGGCCCTAATGGCATATATATGAAAACACTTTTAAGTTATAAAAGTTATTATAAAGATCTATGTAAATCTTCCATCTTGGAACTGATTAGATCATTGATTAGAAACATATCCCACATTATCAATACCTTCTGTGGTCGAAACTCTGTATTGACCATCAGAATTTCATTAAATTTTGTGATATGATCAGTCGAAAGGTAGCCATTAGATGTTAACTGTTGAACAGCTATTGGATTTTAAAGTAGAATGGTAGTCATTTTTTGGACAATAGTATTAAATCATGTTTTAAATAATTTAAAAACCTTTCTAGCAGTAAACTTAATGCAAAAGGGTTGGGTACAACTTGCCGCGCACAATTCGCCGGTAAGGCTTTGCCGGTAACGGTTCGCCGCAGCACGATTTGCCAAGAGCTTCTAGCGCCATATATCAATAATCTAATTACTCGATTTGTTGACCTTTTGTATTTACATGAGGACACCAGTCAATTAATATGGTTCAAATTTTATCTCTAATAAAAAAAATTATTTTTTATGGTGGCTCCGTGTATTGCCTTGGTTGTCTTTGCCAAATTCGACTCTGCTCCGGTCCCCTCCGCTCGGGTGCTCCGAGCCGTTTTGACAAAGACTAACCTAATTAAAAATATTCTTGAAAACCGAAAGAACTCGCCCAAGGTGGAACTCGAAAAAGGTAAAACTCGTTGAAAACGTGAATATCGTTTTGTAACAGTTTAATTTATTTAATTCATTTTTATGGGTTAAAAATCTATCAAAGATTATCAATAGATGGGGTTACTGAACATAATTATTTCGTAAATACCACCTTAACCTATTAATAATTATTTAAAATTACTTTACTGAAATTTGTTCATACATTCACAGCAAAGCAAAGCCGAATCAAATTTTACAAATTCTAAAATTTTCTTGTTTCTAAAGTTTAGGCTCCCCTAGAATTTCGCCGCCCTATGCCCGGGCCTCACGGGCCTAAGGCGGCACTGCACTGCCTCTACCAAGGAAGAATTTACTTTTTGGTTAGTAGGTGCTAGTCTAAAATAGCAATTATTTTTGCAAAGTGATTTGTTCAAGGCATAAATATTTTGATTTGACCATATTTTAAAAATTTTTCAAATAATTTTTCAATTACTTTTTTTTTTCTATTTTTCCGCAAATCAATTAAGGCGCTATAAAATCGATATGGATTCAAATTTCGTTGTAATGTTTTCTGTCTTGTTCAAGGTATAGTACAAGTAACGGTTTCACATTTTGGCGCCAATAGAAAAAAACTTACTGTGGACCACTGTTTTGTCTTTATTTTCTATAATCATTATTATTAATTAATGTAATAATTTTATCTGAATATTCCTTCTTTCGTCGTTTATCAATCTTTTTTATAAATTTCTATTTTGAGAAATCCATCGGTATCACCTAAAACGATGAAACCACCTTATTATTTTTATAACTAAAATTTATATTTACCTACAGACGGATATTGTTCCTCCCAAAGTCAAGGATCAGAACATTCCTGCCGAGTACTTAATATCTGAAAATTTTCTAGTTTCGGTAATTGTATTAAAACGTTCGTAATTCTAAATAAATTTAAAACAACTTTTTTTGCAGGGAGTTATAACTCAGTTTTTTCCCGAAAAAGTGCTGTTTAAACCTAATTTTTCGTAAGTTTAATAAAACAATTTAGAATTGAAATATAATAAATTTTTTTCAGGAATGACATTTTTAATTTATTATATAATCAAATACGGCATCCTCCTAGCATAACCAGCGATTGCAAATATGAGGTGGGAGATAAAGTAGAAGTCGACATGTTGGACGTTAAGTTCAACTTGCATGGTTGGGCTAGAAGCACTATCAAGGTAAGGGTAAAAAGCAGTCTTAAAAACTCATAATTATAAATCGTTGATCAAACAAGATTCTGTTTTGTACAAAATATTTATGTACCATGAGCGTAAAGTGCTCGTTGTTTTGCCCACGGTGTGAATGCTGTCACAAGTGTAGAAGGCAACTGCTATAATCACGACAAGAATCAAAAATCTTCTTTAAGCCAAAGACACATGCAAGACACACAACGTTTTTTCCGAGCGAAGGCAGATGTGCAATCTTTTTTAAATTTTTGAACCAAAAAAGTCTATTAGTAAGTACTTTCTAAACAAAATTAATATTACCAACTTAAATTTTGTTGTAAAATTGATATTGTACTTCGTGACAAACAAAATTAAATATCCGTAAAATAGATAAGTAAAATCCATAAAATACTAAGTGATTCGAATGAATTTAAAGACTTTAGAAAAAATCACTAAAATTGTATGAAAAAAATACAAAAATGTATAAGGAGCGCCAAATTACTTTTCCAGCCTAGAGATCGCGAATATATTTTATCGCAATTGAAACTTATCATGTGACTTTTTTCAGAAAACATTCAGATTCTTCATACTAAAAATTATGGATGTATTTGTTATTTGAGAAACATGAGAAATTTTTTATAAGCAAAAAAGAAGATTGAGAAACTACTGTAAAGCATAAAACATATTTTTAGCCCTAGGACGAAAACGTGACACTTTACGACCTCCAATGTGAGTCAAAGGGTTGCACTTTACGTTCGCTCAGGCAAAAAATTGGTTTCAAAATGATCAAAAATGTTTTTTTGAATATAGTTTTGTGTGTAGTTCCTTTATAAATTTTTTTATTTAGTCGATTGTGAAGGATACCTACGTAGTGATATTAGATCAACGACGTGCTTTTGTTATCGTCCAGCGAGATAAATTAAGGACAATCACCACAGGCGCCCATTTGAATGTTAAATATTTATACACGTTCAATATCCCTGTACCTCAAGAATTACAAAAGCTGTAAGTACTTTTTGTGCCTCTTCTATGAACATGAATTATTTTATTGTTTACAGCGCCAACAAAATCGAAGTACACGGTTCTTTCTGCAAGATAATTGGGAATCCCGAAATAAGCTATGATTTTGAAATGAATGCTTTCGTCATAACTTCAAACAAAGTTAATTGTGAAAGTCTTGCAAAAATGTTGTTAGCGATTCATTTTACAAATTTGACTCAGAGAATGCTGTTGACCGACAGCATCAATGAACTTGAGGAGAAATTTCAAAAAATGAAAACTGAAGAGTAAGTGCTGTTTGAATATTTAAAGTTACTGTTTTTTTTATTAACTTTAAGTTATTTTTGCAGTTTAGTAGAGCAATTTGAAGTCCACCCCTACTTACTTAAATATGTGATTGGGAGGAAAGGGAAAAATATTCAAAAGGCGGAAACCATTCCCAAAGTGACTTTTGTTGCGGTGATAAAAGATATTAACATCATAAAAATCTACGGTCAGGTAAACTTGATTGTTGATTTTATTGTAACAAGCAATGTCTTATTTTCATTTTTTAGAACAAAGCCGCTCTTAAAGAAGTATGTGAGTATCTCCAGTTAGACATAGAGATAATTGAAATTTCCAACAAGATGATACGTAAGGTGATCGGAAAAAATGGACAAAAAGTACAAGAAATTGCAGATATAAGCAAACTCGTAAATATAATATTCTGATAACTTTCAAAAATATATTTTAAGTTTTCCTGTTTTTCAGCGACATATCGTAATTAGTACAAGCGACAACCCCGCATCGGAGTTCGCTGAATTACAATTCATCGGCACTTCGTCAAGTATCGCCGATGCCAAAAGCTTGTTGAAATTCCATTTAAATGATCTTCAGGTAAAACTAAATCATTGAGTTATATTACAAATTATATACAAATTTATTTCCAGAAATCGAACCAGTTGGTTCTAGCCAATGGCAACGGTGACGTTAATCAACAGTGTAATACGGTATTTAGAGATAAAAATGCCAAATCATCATCAGAATCTCCTGCAGAAGGCGTTCCTTCCTTTAAACTTACACGACGAGTGTTTTCCGGATGCAATTCTCTGGAAAACAAAAACATCCCTGCTAACGTCAATGGAGAAAGATTGGAACCTGAATTAATTCAGTTTACCCAAAAGCAAGATTTAATATTTTATAACAAAAATCAATCGAGAGGTAGATCGGGAATGTCTTCGGAGGGAAAATCTAATACAGCAAGAAGATCTCGAGATCGATTCGGTTATCAAACTACGCAATCTCGTGTAGATGATTCCAAGGCCAAAAATGCGACCAATCAAAGTGAGAAATAATTTTACCTATTAATTATGTACTTTTCAATTCAAATTATTTAAATTTTCATCGAATAGTAGCTGTGAAGCAATCTCAGCAATCAACTACAAATAGTGGCAGATCTAGAGGAAGAAGACGAGGTAGAGGTAGACGTAGACGTAGACGACTAGCACTTGCACCAATACATGATGTGAATTCCATCTCTTGTAATATTAATTAACGTACGTGCTTTGTTGACTTTAAATAACATTTAATTATAGGCAGAGAATCTCAAAAGGACAGTTCGCCTTTCCGCCTTTCCTCCGACAGCTCCGGATGATAATTACGAAGGTCTGTTATTATTACATAAAGAATCTAATTAGTATAATCAAAATTTTATTTTGCAGAAATTTGAAACCTTCGTATTTATTGTTTTTTTACTTTGATTTACTTAAGTTATATTTTTAACTTTCTTCTTACCTTATACATAATTACTTTTTTTACCTACCTATTACCTATTTGTAAAATCAGAAGTTTACCTTTGTAATAAAATTTGTGATGTCAATTTTTCTCTGATTTACTAACAATAGTAGAACTTCTAACGACGTCCAGCATAATACGAGTCTCAAAAAGAGATATAAAAAAAATTTTCAAATGATATAGTGTTTTTGATAAAGCAAAAAACTGTTTTCACCTTGTATGAAACTCAATCGGTGTGTAACTCGATTGCTCAGGTTGCGTAGGCAAAGAGCCGCACTTGCCTGTCACACTTCTATAATTTTTCAATTTTTTGAGAAATAAATGGGGTCTCATAGGACCTCAAATCGGAAAAATTTTCAGTTGTTATAGTCTTCTGCTCAATACCAATTGGTGATATTGTTGTTTTTCATCCATAAAGCCAACATTTTTTCTATGTCCTGATTAGCTCTTTCAACCGAAAATTGACTCTGACTATGGCGTGACTTTCCATGAATAATTTTTAATTCCGACCAATATACAAATAGCTCATCTATTACTTTATTTGCGAACTTTCTTCCATTAGCAGAGTGTAAAATACATGAACACCAAATGTCAAAAAGATATCAGTTAGTTGGAAGGCAACCTTGCTCTCTTGCTCTTGAGCGCTCGCAATAACACAAATTTTGTAAGATGGTCCTGGTAAATTATAATTAAGTTGAATTCTTGATCAGCTTAAGAGTAAGATTGCATGTCAATTAGATCTAATTAGCAGCGACTGATCGTTTCCGAATGAAGAATTTCGATAAGGTGAGTTTGACTGGCTTCTCCCGTTGTATTTGAAAGTAAATCCTTCAAATGCTGAGGCCATAGACCATCAATTCCACCAGCACTGCCATTTTGAAATGAATTTATTGCGGATAACACTTGGTCTTTTGATGCAGACAAGCTTGCATGAAGGAAGATCAGGAAACTTGAAGGCACGTGACGGGATTGGATGTTTTAATTGCAATTCAGCAAGCGTCTCCTTGGTATCGGGAGCCAAAACATCATTGGAGGACAACAAGCGGACAGCTCCACAAACGTCTCCATCTGAGATTTTGCCTTCTACATTTTTTGTTAAAGTAGAAGGATTTCTTTTGCAACAGGATGAAAAAACAGGAGTTAGAATTATACAGGATATCTTTAATTTTACTTGTTAGAGATGTTTTCCTGTTTCCCTTTGATTTATTTTCAACATGAAGATATTTATATGAAAATATAAAAACGTCCTCCCAAGCTTCCTGAGTGTTTTCTGAAACACATTTTCTTAAAATTTCCGATAATTTTCGGGCTACAGGAACTCGTGCACTCCGTGGGATTCTCCTTATAACAGCAATATTGGCTTTAAAATCCTGGATTTGGGTATCAAAGGTATTAAAGATTGGTGTGGATTGATCCTGAGATTGTTGAATATTAGTATGTTGTTGATGGGATGGTGATTGTTTTGAAGGTTGCCGAAGAACATCTTAATGACACTTGGAAATACGAACATTTAAACCATGGTTGTTCTTTAAAAATTTTAAGACTTGACAACGTGGACATCGAATTGCAGTAGAATTATTAACTTGAGAAGATTGACTCATTAATTTAAGTTAAGTAATAATAAACTAATATAAAAATATTAATATAAAATAATAACTAATAATAAAAATATTATAAAAATTTCACATTTGTCAAAGTGACAGATTTATAGATAACTCTATGGATAAATTAATATATTATGTCAAATATAAAAAATATTTTTTAAATCACATCGTAACAGATAAGACGAATTAAAACAATGTCATTAGAGCAACCATCTTGAGGTGAAATGTATTAAGTGCTTGAATCATAATTAAATCGTTAGAAGATCGTGAGCTCGAACCTCACGGCGGTCAAATTTTTTTAATAGCATTTTTTTTAAAAAGTTTGTATGGGGGAAATCGTAAAATCTTACCTTAAGCAACTAACGCACTTTACCTTGGATCTATGCTACATTACCATATCTCACTCTTGTAGAAAAAGAAAAACCACGAAAAAATATTAATCACAAATTATTCAATCGCCCCATATTGTAAAAAGTGATTTCAGGGAAATTAAGATGAAATATCAATAATAGTCATTAATTTTAAATTTAATTTGATCGGGCTAAAGAAAATGTAGATGATCATTAGCAGCATTAGTACTTTGTTTACACCAAACGAGGAAGTTAAAATTTTAATTTAAAATTAAGGTTTGTTATTATGATGAAAAGCTTTATAAATTTGTATATTAATGCACGCAGAATACATTATAATACATTTTATTTCAAATACAAATTACTGTAAAAGCTTTTACAGTAACGAAAAAATTCTTGTTTAATAGAATTATTGATTAAGTTGAATTATGGTGATGGTGAAGATTAACCAAATTATTAATTTTAAATAAACGATTTAGTTTATTTGCAACAATAATAAATAAATTTGATTGTTCGAACCAACAATTTTACAGGTTCTTCTCAGCTTTGTCGTTTTGGATATACAGTGACTCGCAAAAGTTCTCGGACACTTCTATGTTAACAATATAAATTGAACATTTTGAAGTCGTTTTTTGCCATATAAAAATCAATTTTACAGCAAAACTTTTTAGATATTTTTTGTTGAAAATTTCATTGGCTTCAATTTTGCATCTATACATTTTTCTATTTTGTCCCATGGTTTCTGACTTATAGCGACATAAACAAGACCATGTAAAATACAAAAAATATTATCCTTTGTATATCAAAAACGGTGCAACAAAATAGAAAAATGTATAGGAATAAAATGTCAAGAATAAAATTTACAAAAAAAGATATTCTTATTCATTTTTCAATTTTGTTGCACCGTTTTTGATATACAGAAGATAATATTTTTTGCATTTTACAGGGTCTTGTTTATGTCGCTGTAAGTCAGACACGGTGCGACAAAATAGAAAAATGTATAGATGCAAAATTGAATCCAACAAAATTTTTAACAAAAAATGTTTAAAAAGTTTTGCTGTAAAATCGATTTTTATATGGCAAAAAACGACTTAAAAATGTTCAATTTGCATTGTTTACATAGGAGTGTCCGAGAACTTTTCAGAGTAACTGTATTATGTAGATCGTCATGGATGGTCCCATTGGAATTTCTTATAACTTAAAATTTCCCACTTCAAGCGATTTCATGAAAACTGTCTACGATTATTTTATTTTTATTTTTATTTATTTAATACTAACGGATAAACACCATTACCAGAATACATAATTAACATTAAATGACAATATGAACAAAATATTACAATAAATGTAGGTACTATAACCAAGACTAAACCGAATCGAAATATGCCATTATCTCCTTTTTAAAATTACTTGCACTTCCGTGAAAAAAGTCCAATTCTTTGTGTTGCACAAAAACAGTATTTGCAAGACGACACAATCTAGACATGGCTGAATGCTGACCGAACGTAGACCTGTGAAAACTCTCGAAGAAAATTGGATTTTCTCTCAAACGTTTCACAGGTACATGAAACAGGAATAATTCAAGTAACTCCGGACAACTGACAACATTATTCAGCAATCTGTATATGAACATTAAATCTGAGACAGACCTCCTTTCAGACAGCGTCATCAGCCCAAAATACTTCAGAAGCATTTCATAAACTTCGGAGGAGTACTGGATGTGACTTCTAAAACACAAAACTTTAACAAACCTACGCTGGATCCTCTCCAGCCTGACAACTCACGAAGAATACGATGGACACCAAATCACCGAACAGTAGTCAAGAATTGATCGCACAAACGATGAATACAAGGTAGTCAGAGCACGAATGTCACTAAACTCAGAAGTCGACCTGCTGATAAATCCCAGCATCTTATTTGCTCTCGAGACAATCGAGTCCAAGTGATGATGGAATGACAGAGCAGGATCAAGAATAACACCAAGGTCTTTGTACTCATAAACATTATCAAGAATCACACCGTTGATCGAGTAGGAAAAGCACACATTACATCTCTTTCTTGTAAATTTCATAGCTTTGCACTTTTTAACATTCAGTTTGAGACCATTAAGGTCACACCAAACTTGTAATCTTACAAGATCACTCTGGATAAGTTCAGAATCTCTGTCGGAACAAATCAGACGAAATAATTTTAAATCATCGGCAAATAACAAAAATTCGCAAAATCTTATCACAGAATCCACATCATTAATGTAGAGTAAGAAAAGAATAGGGCCCAGATGGGATCCCTGACCAACTCCAGATGTAACACGAAATCTGCGGGAAGCATAACCATTTACAATTACAATCTGCTCTCTTCCAGTAAGGTAGGACTTCAACCAATTAATTAAGGGACAGGAAATGGAGTATATTTTATCAAGTTTTAATAAAAGCAGATTAACAGGAATCTGATCAAACGCTTTTGACAAATCGGTAAATATACAATCTACTGTCTTACCGCACTCAATAGCAGAAAAAACAAAATTAGTAAATGAGAATAGATTAGTACAGGTGGAGCGTCCAGACACAAAGCCATGTTGGTTATTTATCACAGAAACTTTGGTGTGATCGGTAATAGCATCAGCAACAATTGATTCAAATATTTTAGCAAACATAGATGCAATACAGACTGCACGATAATTCTCAACACTACCGCGGTTACCAGATTTGTGTATCGGAATAACTTTGGTTGTCTTCCATGCCGTGGGAAATGCTCCAAGAGACATTGATTTCTGAAAGATTATAGACAGGGGCCAAGCTAGCGAATGGCAATTTTTAACAAAAAAAGCAGTAATCTTGTCTGGACCGCAAGAATTCGATGAACAGAGAGAATTTATCTTATCTAAGACTACGGTCTCAGTTATGTTTATATCAGACAAAATAGTATTTGTACGATTTTCGTAAGTGAATGGAAGATCAGCCCGCCCATCATCCGCATAAACTGATTCAAAATAGTCAGCAAATAAGTTCGAAACCGATTCACCATCACCAGCAACAACATCATTAAATTTCAAAACACTTGGAACGCAATTAGTCTTCTTATAGGAATTTATGTATCTCCAAAAGCAAGATGGGTTTTGCGTCAAATCATGCTGTACTTTTTCCAAGTAGACCGCTCTGTCTGTGGAAATGTTAAGCTTTATTTCGCGTCGCATTTCGCATTTCGTGTATTATGAAATATGTTTTTATATACTGCTGTTTAGAATTGCAATATGTTTTATTTATTATGTTTCCATTGTTAAAAATTGCCGCCAATTATTCTTTCTCTTACTTAGTACGCCCCTGTCATATTTTGTTCATCCCTGATATTGTATTGCACGCATGACCATCTTTATCGCACATTATTTTCATTCATTATTTCATTGCATTCAAGTACTCGAGCAAACATACCGCTCTCCCGTATCGTTCATACTCCCTTTTGTAACGAAGTCCGAACCTTCTTATAAATTGTAACAGTTATTTGTGTAAAACCCTGCAGTCATTCGAATTACACGTATCGATGACAATAAGATTCAGTGATTGCAGCAATACTAAAACAACCATTTTTTCGGTCAATAAATATAGTGCAACAAAACAAGTGTTTTATTTTAGCGACCACCCTCACATTTCGCCTACACAAAGGTCTTTCAAAGTGAAAATACAAGACTGAATTTTTACAAACTGCCTAGTTTGCGTTTCGAAAGCAGCTTTTCGAACTTTCAAACCAACGAAGCTAACAACTGCTTTTTTTTCATAATTTCTTTAAGATTAAAAACTTTTAAATGTTAAAAAAGTTTGATTATTATAGATTGAAAAGTAGCATCACATCAATTTTTTAATTTTTTTTTGCAAATTGGTCGGGTAAAATATTCAGGGCCGTCACTAATTTTTTTAATTTGTACAATAAAGTATTTGTTAAAAATCAAAATCTTGTATACCTACAATTAAACTTTTATATGGCAACTCGATTAAGGCGGTATTCTAGTCTAGAAATTTTAAAAAATCGAAATTTTTTTTATAGTTCCTAAGTTTAGACATTCAAGACATTCGTTAAAAGGATTTTTCAAAATTATGATTATTTAACGAGTTATATCCACTTTAGTGACGCGGCATTTAATCTGGTACGACCGAAGCAAATGAGCAATAGACGGTAAGCGCTGCCCGACTACCTGCGTCAATCTACTCGTCTTCACGAAAAAACTTCGGAGTTGTATGGAGCAGGAATCGCCGATTAAAAATATGTAAGTATACCGTACCATTCTATGAGTAAAATTGTCGGTATCTTCACTCAAAACTTTAAACGCGTTTTTTTCGAAACAACGTTTTTCAAGCACGAATCTCAAGTTCTACTAAACCGATTTATTTCAAATTTGATGTGAACATTCTTTATACATCTCTTCTCATCTATATGACATGAACCTAACTAAAGTTGAAAATTTTGAATTTTACTATTTAAAAAAAATTTGTAATCGTTATAAAAAACCTGCAAAAGAATTTTTTTTTAAACGGCCGCTTTTTGTCTAAAAATATTGTTTGGCTTGTCCAAAGGTCCTACCACAACTTTACTAATTAAGAATCCGTTGGATTTTTTGTTTCAGATGACCAGAAGGATTGAAACCTTTCACGCCAGGACACTGTCTTTTTTTGGACCTCCCACTTTGCCAGCTTATAACTTCTTGAATTTTGAATTTTTTTGACTAGTGATAGGAAACCCAGCAAGTTCTGTTTTAGCTATACTGGAAAGATCCTTTAAACTTTGTAGTCCTATGTGTAGGCACTAAAAGAGATCCGTTGTTACGTAGGTTCAAGCCATGGCAAGACGATGTTTGATTGAAGAGTTTATGCAAGTAACTTGGACAACCAGATTTATGTATACTATAAAGGAGAAGAGCAAACTGTAGTTCACAGCGAGCCTCAATCTTTAATATTTACTGTGAATTATAGGTCGGGCAGCGTGGCCTCATCGATCAACATTGAATGCGTTACAAGACATGCATTCTGTAGCACTTACAGTTTGGTCTTTAGATATTCAGTTAGGCACAATACCAGGCTTTGGATCAAATTCAATTTAACCTGTGGAGACAGAATGTGCTTGTATCTATACAACGATTTGAGTTTGAAGTATCCCGTGCTGCAAATTTTGTTTACATGGTTTTCAAAAGTTAAACCGCAATCCCAAATAACGCCAAATTTTTTGTCTTTTTGCTTAAATCAATCTCGTTGTTATCTAGGTGAATATCTGTACATTGTGCATTATTATTAGCCATTGCTCGACAGCGTGAACTACCAACACAGAGAGAGGCAGTTTTGTTGGGGTTAAGAAATAAACCGTTTGAAGAGAACCAGCGGAGCACAAGTTTAAAACAAACATTGATTTCTCGGACAATTTCATTAATGGACAACGGTTTGCCTGAAATATTCAGTTGAATGTCATCCACAAACTCATGTAAATTGGCGCCTTCTAGTAACACCGTGGGAAAGTTACCTGTAAAAATTACGAAAAGAAGAAGGTACCCAGATATGGTCAAGTTCAGTTTCACGCATTGAGCATTGCAATGCCATTACAGTCACTTTGGAGTTATCCATGTTGCTAATCACATCATTTAATACCTTAGACAGAGCAGTGGCGGTGCTATATCCAGAGCGAAATCCCGATTGGGTGTTAGGTAAGACTTCAAATTTTTGAATGTGCTCGAGCAGTTGAAGATGGATGAAAAATTCAAGTACCTTTGAAAGAGCAGATAAAATGCTGATAGGTCGTAGATCCCCAAAACTACAAGTAATGCTAATCTTCGGAAGAGGTACAAAGATCATCTTTTTCCACAAGTCAGGAAAGGTCGATGTCTATCCAGGCAGTAGTTGATCAGGTGAGTAAAGATGTCCACGCTAAACGTCAGAACAAGTTTGAGCATTCTAACTAAGATACTATCAATACCCCACAACATTCGACTTTAGTTTAGATATAAATCTAGCGACATCATCCGGGCTGACCAAGTGAAATGTTAATTTATCTGTGATCCGGGGATGGCAACTATTTCTGTAATTATCGATAGTTTTGGGGTGGTCTTAGGTGCGGAATTGGCAAAGAACATATTCAGCATATCAGGATCAGTGTTCTCCAAATCTAATTCATTTTTAGATCTAGCATGTATGTTGGCACGATTAAAAACTTCCACAGTTTCTTAAGGTTATTTAAGCAAAAATTGATTTGATGTTTGAAGTAAGCTTTCTTTTCATTCGATATAGCTTGTGTGACGTAGTTACGAATTGTTGGTAAGACTTCCAGTCGGAAAAATTCATAGTCTTGACATACTTACATATTAAAGGCTTTTTGATGAAGTTTAATCATGCACCGTAAGGTATAGGTTAGGCAAACCGTCTTTTCAGTATTAATTCTAACGGTAGAGACAGGAGCGTGCATATCAAATAGGTATGCAATGGCAGAGTTAACATACGTGAGCTTATCGTTAATATTATCGTAGTTCACAACGTGTGTCCAGGCAATATTATTAACATCGGAAGCAAACTTTTGCTTATATCGGTTTATAATATTCAGGTTTCTAAATGTTGAGTATTGAAGCTCAGAATTTTTGCTGCTGACATCCAGCTTGCAACTCATTAGGCAATGATTGGTCATGTGCGACATGTATTGTATACAGGCATTGGAATATCTAATGTCATTACTCAAACATATTATATCAATTAAATTAGGGATTCCGAGATAGCAGTGACTCGTCTAGGCTGGTTGATAACTTGCACCGGATTAAATGAGACAAACAACGACTTTATAGATGCACCAAAAGTTGAATCAGAGAGCAAGACCACATTAAGGTTGCCCAAAAGAATAATGCCATCGTAGTCAACAACCAGCACAAACAGTGAACGTTCTAGTTCATGGATAAAGAAAGCTGAAACAGTGATGGACGATAAATCGTACCCACTGCATATGTTTTATTGTTAATGCAGATACGAACCTATAGTTGCTCGAGGAGATAAGTCCCACTATCATTCAAGTTAATAATTCGATTCTTGATGCCTTTCCTAACATAGCAACACACCTCACCGCACATTACATCTTACACCAAAGCTCTTTCTTTGTGCCACGGCACTAAGGTCACCCAATCTCAGCGGCGGCTCGTCATAGAAGGCAAGGAAGGCTTAGCCTCCCCTAAAATTCAGGACTATTATTAATTAATTATAATTTTATAATAGAAAAAGTTAAAAAGTGTATTTTAGATTGTGAGAAGTATCAAAAGGATACTCCTTCCACAATATGTATCCAAAAAAGAACATACACATGCAGATGATGTAGCCATCACATGAACCGCAAGATTTTACTGTACTACTAAGGATTTCGAGGTTATTCCGAAGAGATTTTTCATCATCGAGCACAGAGTGACTGCATCGACTGAAATCTCCGCTGGACTACAAAAATTTCGTTATCGATTTAATGTATAGTATTGCAATTGTATCTAGGTCATAAGAACAACAAACTTCTTCATGGTGAATCCAATGTAGTTATTTAATAAAGTAGTTGAGTCTCAGCCTCATTTGTGAATCGTGCGCTTTCGTATACCAATAATCAATAATAATAAAAATCATGCAAGATTTTTTTTTCTATTTAAAAAAATTGGGATGGGACTGAGAGGGAGATTCGCTTAGAAAATCTGGTGTACAAATGAAGGGAAGTCTTGGGAAATCCAAGAAAGCATAAGAAAATTTTAGGAAATCTAGAAAATCTTAGCTAATCGTAAGAAATCCTGAAAATCTATAGTTTATGTTTAACCTCCTCTAATGAAAAAGCTATGAACCACCACTGCCCCATTTGGCCTCTTTACCATCATCTCGTGAAATTCTCACTGGTTCTAGGAAGCTAGGAATGTTTGCAGTTACAAGAGAGCGTCACGGCGCAAGTACACAAGCCCATGACGACCGAAGCGATCGCCTAATACGCCGCAAATACAAGTATGTTCGTAGCACAAACTGGATCAAATTCTATGACTTACGCAAATCCGTAGAGGCTTTGTCTAATAACGTGCCCAGATGGGAAGAAGGACATGCCCCGAGCCAAGCCCGGATTCTTTTTCGAAGACAGCTAAAATTAATATTTAGATTAATATCTGTAGCATTATTTAACAAAGGAAATACAAACGGCAAGGAACTGGAATTGGAAAAAGAATTTCTGAAAAATTATCTACAGGTCCTAGCTCTAATTGAAACAAAGAAAAGAGAACAGGAATCATAGAAATTTGAATTGAACATGTACTAATGAAATCCCAAAGAATAGCAGATTGTCAGCTGGGGTTAGTTGTTTGATAGGGAAAATATTTAAAAATCGAATCCACAGCTGGCTGTTTGTCTCAGAATGAATACTAACAGTTACTTTACAAATAAATCAGTTGACAAAAATTATAGTAGAGTATAGGCCAAACGAGGACGCCCAAGTAGCAGAGAAGAGATCGTTTTGGAACGATTTACAATCAACGTTGAAAACGCGCTGGAAATAATTTACCTTGCAAGAAATTTCAATGGTCGTACAGGAAACAATATTGAAGGAAAAGAAGAAGTTATGGGACCTTTCGGAGGAAATAAGATAAACGAGAACGGAGAACGATTGATCGACTTTTGTCTGGTCTCACAAGAAACGCGACGAAAATAAAAATTAATGGTACCGAAATTGTTAAAACATACAAATTAAGAAAACAAAAAATTAAGATTTGTATCAAAATCGATAATAGAAATAGAACTAGAAAAAGGAGAAAATGAAAACATTCATCCCCTATGGGAATCACTCAGAAATACTTTTTTCTAATTATGTTTCATAAAGTGTCAATTTGTGACATTCAAAAGTGTGCGGAAAAGTACTGCTTTTCCGCCCTAGTGCGGAAAAGTAAGTCCGCACACTTGTGAAAGTGTGCGGGAAAGAAAGGAAAAGTTCTAATCTACTTTATTTATAATATACATTCACGGTTACATTAGAACCGTTATTGAAAGTGTTAACAGCGCCCGGATTAACTTTCGACGTGGACGCTCCAACATTAACATCACCGCCACCTAAACTTTAATTTAAAAAAAACCTGGTCACTTACCTGTTCCCGTTGTAACTGCTACTATCTATGACCAATCTACCTACCTACCTATCCATATATATATACCTACTATCTATAATGGGCTACCAACCGTAAAATACAAAAATTTTATAGTATAAAATAAAATTCTAAAAAATACGTTGTTGGTTCTTTTTGAAACATAATTAGAAAAAATATTGTTCGATACTCGTGGAAAACTACCTTCGCCTTGAATGGAAAAATGTTAGTTTTCCTAACTTGTATCGAAAATATCTATTAATGGCAGCAAAAAGAATATATGGTACAACTAAAAGTCAAACAGTCAAAATCATGGAAAAAGTTTAGTAATCGATTGGAAAAGAACAAAAAACAGAATGAAAAGTTATTTTACAAAACCATAAAAAATCTGAAAAAGTTTAAACAAGTTTACCTGAGACAAATCAAAGATATAGCAGAGAAAAAATACTAAATAACAACGACAAGAAGATATTGAATGGAGGCGAAGTAGGTAACTTTAATAGAAAAAAACTCAAACCAGAACTTTTTAAATACATGGAAGAAAAAGGATTAATTGTACTACACAAAATATTTAATTTTTCATGGAAACAAAAAAGAATACCAAAAGACTGGGAGGTTGCCGTGATTATGCCCAAAAAAGGGAATAATCGAGTATGCGAAAATTATAAGGGTTACTCTGCGCCGCAAGCAAAGTGTATGAAACAATTCTGGAAGCAAAATTGAGAGAAATACTAGAACCAACTTTAGAGAAAACGCAAAGCGGATTCAAGCTATATATTATTGATTTAGAAAAGGCATTTGATAGAGCAACCAAAAAAACATATGAAAAATATTAGAAAAACAAAAAATTAGGAAGAATTTGATACAAGCAATCCAGAGATCTTCAGAAAAAAAATAGAAATTTGTAAGGACAGGAAGTTTGATATCAGAAGAGTTTGTAACGATAGAAGGTCTGAGGCAGGGAAGAGTGTAAGTCCAGAACTGTTTATAGCCTTAATGAATGAGATAAATAAGGAAACAATGAAAAAGACAAGAAAAGTAAATGTCGGATACAAAAACATAAAAAAAAAATGAAATCTCGGAACTGGAATTCGTTGATGACTTGGTGGTGTCAGCAATCAACAAAAAAGTCTTACAGAATAATATAAATATTTGAAACACGACTTCGAAAAATAAGAACTTAAGAATAAATGTAGTTAAAACGGAAGCCATGATAATTTTTTTTTTATAAAAAACATCTTAATCGATATTTAACAATCCATATAAAAATCCAAAAAATTAAATGAAATGAATATTGGAATGAAAAAAAACCCAATATATTGCAATTTTTCTGAAAAAGTTAGTTTTTTTTCTCAAAGAACTCACTTTTTTCTCTCTAAAATTTTAATATAATTTGGGGGATACGTATTATGTCCTCTAAATTTCAATATCGATTTATTATTAGTTTCGGAAATATTAATTTAATTAATATAAAAATTTTCTGGATTTTTATATTGTTAAAAATCAAGTACAATGTTTCTCATAAGAGAAAAAAATCAATTGAAAAGCTACAAAATTACCAAATTGACGATTTATCTTGTGCTATACACCAAATTTTTGATAACATTATTTATTTTGAAATTTTAAAATGCTGCTATCACGCGTCAGACTGTTTTTTGAAACAAAAAAAAAATTTCAGCAAATATAAATTCTGGAACATCACGTCCATGCAGCCTGCATGATTTGAAATGGATTCAGTCAAAAATAAAAAAGAAAACTAATTAATTAATAAAAATATTTAACATTATGACAATATAATTGACAATAATTACAACAATAAGATATACAATTTGATGTAAATAATTTTAACATTGATGTATATTGGAAAGTTGCCAATATAAATTTGGCAGTTGGTTATTTTCACATTTTATTTTTTAAATTAAGACACATTAATTTCTATTATAATTGATTTATTTTAATTTTGCCTGTACTACAAAAATTATCTAATAGAATAAATAATTCCACTTCAATATTTTAAGAACGTCAAACATTAAAACCAACAATTCACAAACTACAAATACATGTATATTTCTTGAATTTTCCATGAAGGTAACAATCTCTAAATCAATTAACTGTTAAAGCCATTAAAGTTTTTCTATCAATGTTTATATATAAAAATATCACAAGATTTAAAAAACGTCTGATAGTCGATCAGGTACTAATATAAATATATTATTGAATCACATTATTTTGTTATATTTGTTTACAAACACAAAGGCACATTTAACTAAGTAGTGGTTGATTGGTTACGTTTCTTTCATCGTTAAATTTGAACTGGAGATGGTGGAGGGCACTTATGTTTTGCCTTCTCGAAAGATTCAATAATTGCATCTCTGAAATATTAATAAATTATTAAATCATTAATAAATTTCAAATTATTTTCAATTCTTACCTGAACACTTTACGATGCCATAAATATGCACCAACGTGGCCCGAATCAATATAGCGAATAGTCGAGCCAGGCCATAAATCTTTCAAATTTGAGCAGCCTTTTCGAGGAACATAAGCATCAGATTTAGCAGATATTGCAATTACGAGTGAAGTATCATACGGCACAGAAAAATTTTTTAAATGCGTACATTCATCCATAACGCCTCTCATGAACCAAACTGCTTCTAAATCTTGTTTCTTCATTCGTGAAAATTTTATTTGTTTAAATAGAAGCGATTGTCCATTACGCAACAAATTTTCGAGGTTTAGTTTTAAGAATGATGGTAAAGTCTTGATAGTTTTTTCAGGATTTTTGTTACACGAAAATTGTTTGCCATTTGATATCGTGTCTTTCAGTAAACTCACCACCTCATATGGTGTCAAAGCTTTACTGGATGATAATATTTCTGAACTAGAATTTTCATTTAGTAAATCTAAAATTTAACATAGCATTAAAATCACAAAATATTTTAATTTGTAGTAATAAGTAGGTTGTAGAAGAAACTTGGTTATTTAAATAAATGGTTTAGTAAATGAAAATTAAATGAGATGTTTTGGTAAATAATAGAAAAAAGCATATTAATATAAAAGTCAGTAATAACTACATGGGTTATAAAATAAAAAATGTTTTGCAAATTTTAATTGAAGAATTTTTGATTGAGTTTTCGAAATTTGTCGTCCAGTTGGCATGTGGGTGAATCTTCACATCATTTTTTATCATATCTTCTTTTCTCCACTTTAGCCCATCTCATTTGCCAAGTTAAAACCAACAAGCTGTAGTTGTACTCTTAGCACACCCACATACACTGCAATCATTCACAAAGAAAACTGACAATAATGCTAAAAATTGTTAACAAATATTTTTTTATACAGCAACATGGAGATACTTTGATCTCTAGAATACTTCAATAGCTACTACTCCCATGATCTAAGTTTACCCAGAGAATTACAGTATTACTATGTTATGGTACCTAACTATGCTTGGATTAAGGTTAATAAAGTAATTCCCATATTTGTTGCTAATACACAAAATCAATTTAGACACAAAATATGGTAACTTCTGACAAAATGTGTAATAGATGAGAAAGTAATTTCGATTTTTACACATGGTAAAACGATATACAAGTTTAGGCTAGTATCATAGAAATCTACAAGGTTTTCACTGAATTTTTCAAAACAAATTACCTGATTTCTACTGGTATTCCAGGTTTTTCAGAAAAATATGAACCTTAATCTAAATTACAGATTTGGAGTTCATGTTTTACAAAAAATTTATTTAATTGAAATTCAAAAATTTTCTTTGACGTGGGCGTGTATAAGATTTCTTAATACAGAAGGCAAACTCAAAATTTAAAATCCATATTTTTTTCAAAATAATATTAGGGAAGGTAGAGCCAATAAATCAGTGTAGAATTTTGTTACCCAGTACTATTCTTCTTCAGCCTCTCCTGTAGACTACATGTATGGCTACTTAAACCAAATTGGGAAATGTGCCTGTAACCCTGTTACATTATTTATTGTGACATCATCAGTCCAGAGAGACCAACGACTTTACATGCTTTCTAAAGCATGGAAGTGCTTATAACAAAGTAAATTAAAGAAAGGTAAATTACCTAGAACACAAATTAACAACCCAAGTACTGATGAGTATTTTGTAATTTTTTCTTTAATTTTGAGTTTGTCCCTCCTATTTACTGGAAAAAATCCTATGAACGCCCATACTAGAAACTTTATATTTCGTACACAAGTGCCTAGTCCGAACGCGCTTTTAATAAATTGTTTTATTTTAACCTAAATTATTTTCTCGTCAAAGTAATATGTATTATGAAAACGTATGTATATAGGTATTAATTTGTTCGAAAGCAGGAAAACTTTGTTATCACCTACCTTTTGAAATTATTTATATCCAGAGCCTACTAAAGCATCCAAAGAAATGTTCTCAATTACTATTTCCATGATTTTAATTAAGACAAGTTATAAAATCAATAATTTTATAAGTCGTAAAAAATATATAATAAAGATAGCAAATGATTTACTAACTAAGAAACATAAATGGCGAATAAAATAAAACAACTAACCTGGCATAGAACTTAGAATACTTTCAAATGGATCATCTACTATTATGCATGATTTTGACAAAATATCATAAAATCTACTATCGGAAAAAAATTGTTTTTGTAAAAGGTCCCAATTAATCGCATCGCTCATTACACCCTAGATAAAAAAAAATTTAGCTATAAGAATAAACCAAACTATTAAAACTAAAATGTAATGATCTTGCGTATCTTTTTAAACAATTCAATAGAATAAAAGTGGTACCCAAAACCCTCAAGAATTATTAGTCAAGGCTACCACAACCACACAGTTTTTTAAATTTATAACCATGTGTAATACGCTAGCTGCGTAGCTTCAATAGGCGTACAAAGCACCATCTCCACTGTTTCATTGAACTACGATTTATGCTCTAGCATCCCAATTACAGTTAACTTGGTCAACAAAATTTCACCACTACAGCTGCTATGAGGAGCTCCGATTGTTTACTAAACTATCATTTACTCTCGGATTGACTCCAGTATTCCAGTTAAGTTCAACTTGGCAGTGAGAGTGTCGCCACTTGAGCTACGCAACTAGCGTAATTTACGTACTGTACAACTTTATACATCGTTACTGAGATTTCAATTAATATCACCAAACAATTTTTCTTTGTGCATAAGCATAAGATAATTCAAGTATCCTATAATCATAAAGTTTGTAGTAATAATTGTTGTCTCAATAACATTAATTTTCAATCAACACAAAAAAAATATTTACCTCAGTGAAGACTGAAGAGGCAGTAGACCAAGAAAGACAAGGAACAAGTACTAAAGGTTTTGGCCAATTAGTAGCAGCTAGAGAAGCCATCTAAAAAAAAACATTAATTAAATAAAATCTATAAATAACTGTTATTATCCACAATAAACCACACCTAACAACAGTGTAATATAAAACATGCACTAGCACGGCTAAGTCTAGCCGTAGCCGTCTAGCTCTATATATAAAATTGAATGTTTGTTTGTCGTCAATTTCTCCTAGGCCATTTGACCGATTTGAACCAAAAATGGTGGAAATCAAAATCCTTGTGAGATCTCCACAAATAAATGCAAAACCATATCGCATTATCCTTGAATATATTACAAATAAAAACAAAGTTTCCGAGATTTCTCGTTTTGTGTGTGTTTGCACAAATAACACATGACTGTTACTCTCATTTTGTTGCTGTAATTTATTATTTTTTTTTAGTCATCTCCACTAATTTCAGACACTTGCCGTGGCTGGCCAAACACATTACAAGCATGGCAATAAATGTGATTTGTTATTCATTGTGGGGATTTTAAAAAAATCATTCTTACATTATAGACACTCCCATCCCTGTTTTAAGAGTTGATGGTGACGATCTACAGGGTTCGCAAGTGATTTTAGCAAAAAAAATAGAGACCATGGAGAACCAATTTCCATACAAAATCTAATGTTAAGCGGAATATATTTATTTTTTAACAGATAAGATACATAAATGGCAATATATCTAAAAAAAAAAATGTAACCATTATAGCACTATTCCATAAAACATTAATTTTTTAATAACATTTAAAACAACGTTACAATATAACATGGATACATTCTTAATACACTTCTTACTATATCTATCAGTAAAACATATAAATGTAATAAAAGGTAAGAATAATTTAATCTGAATGAGGAGGTTATTTGCTTGCCTTTTATTGGCAACATTTAGAAAATTGTCCAAAGTATTGTATTCTTCTTGCGTTTTAAGATCTTCCATTGCGGTTTTGCAGTTTTGCAATTTTTTTTTTCATTTTCTTGCTCTTTCTCCTGAGACTTAATAGCGATCTCTAATAAAACTTTTGCAACTGTAACATTCGAAGTAGCATCTTTTGCTTTTATTGCTGTTAACAATTTTTTGTTTGCATCCTTAAGCAATGCCTTCATTAATTCTGTTTCCTCTTTCTTCAATGCCTGTAACGACTTCAAATTCTTTTCGGCATCTTCTATTTCTTCCTTCGTAGCAAAGGTCTTTCAATATTGGCGCTTCCATGAGCAAATGTCAGTTTGTTTAACAACATCGATTAGTTTAGCATATTTCATATGTCCTTCAGAATCTCGAATGCCACCAATATTATACCAAAATTCCGATAAAGGTAACACCGTAGTTTGCATTCATAATACTGATTATATTAAAAAAGTTGAAGATTTCATAAAACCAGAAAATTTTTCCTTAATTAAAAATGACCCTACTGCAAAATTCCAACTACAAATTATAAAGATTATTAACAATACGGAGATTATTTTTTCAAAAAAAGACAGGTACTTCCTAAGTTGTATGAACCCTCAAGCACCCGGGCTTTATGGTACGGTAAAATTACATAAACCAGGACACCCTATTCGACCTGTTGTCAGTTACATCAATGCACCTTGCAGACATTTAGCTTCAAAACTCATAGACGTAATTAAATTTTATACAAAATTCGAACCAAAATACACTATTAAGAATTCTTTAGATTTGGTCAATAAATTGCATAATAAAACCCTTAATAGTTCTTTTAAACTCGTATCTTTTGATGTTACAAATCTTTTTCCAAGCGTGCCGATTAACGAAACGGTTAACATAATCCGAGAACTTTTAGTCAATAACAAAACCAATCCTGTCATTATTCAGGAAATTTTAAACGCCTTAGATGTTTGCCTTAAGCAAAATTATTTTAAATTCAATAACAAATTTTACCTACAAAAGGATGGTTTACCGATGGGAAATCCCCTATCCTGTCTTTTAGCAGATATTTTTATGGATCACCTCGAAACTAAAATTCTTAACTCGGATTTCAAAAAGTTTATAATCTATTGGTATAGATATGTAGATGATATTTTTATTTGTTTCAATGGTTCCCTTAGACAACTAGATCAACTTTTTAATTTTATTAATAAACAACACGCGAATATTAAATTTACCAAAGATATTGAAGTCAATAATAGAATTAACTACCTCGACCTCACAATCATTAAAGATAACAACACTTATTTATTTGACATTTTTCACAAACCAACAGAAGCAGGATCAGTAATTCATAACAGCTCCGAACATCCTTTTTCACATAAAATTGCTTCTTTTCGCGCTTTTCTTAATCGTTTAACCAGAATTCCTCTTAGTAAAGTAAATTTCAAAAAAGAATTAGACAGAATTAAATCAATTGCAATTTCCAATGGTTACCAAGTCAAATTAATAGATAACCTATTAAGTCAAATTAAACAGAAAAACCTAATAAAATCTATATATCCTTATACCCACAATAAAACTAACGCGAATTTTAATGTCATTACCTTTCTTGGAAAAAAATCTGAAAAAATTGTCAAATATTTAAAAAACCAAAATTTTAACATTGCCTTCAAAACAGACAATAAACTTAATAAATTTATTAATAACGCGAAATTCAAATCAGATCTTTTAGAAAAATCGGGGGTTTACGAGCTCACTTGCGAATGCTCTCAAAAATACATCGGTCATACAGGCAGATCTTTTCAAACACGATTTAATGAACACACGCGATCCCATAAACTTGCAGACGGAAAATCTACTTTCGCGAAACACCTATTAGACACTAATCACAAACAGGGGGGGTACGAAATTTTGCATGTAGTCAAAAAGTAAAAAACTAGAATTTTTAGAAGCTATGGAAATTAATAAATTAAAATATTCTTCATTATTATTAAATAGTCAATCAGATTTAAACAACTCGCCTCTATTAAACATATTCAAACAGTAAATTTTTTTATAATTACCCCCCCCCCCTTTTTATCTAACCTATTAGAACATTTACTTATACACCCCTTCCATTTTTAAAAAAAACCCTTTCCTTTTCAAAATTACCCACTCCCACCCCCCGAACGTTATTTAAACGGATTCTCTCTAAATTTTCTTTTTAATACATCGCCTGATGATGCCATAGTATGGTGAAAACGTTTGCGATATTGTATACTTACAGTGTATTTTAATTGTGATAACTTAAAAACATTTTAGTTCTGAAAAGTGTGTGTGCATTTTTTAGGTTTTCTAAAATAGTGATATGGTTATTTGGTAGTTCTCAAGTGGAGTTTCCAGGGTTTACATATTACATATTAATTTATTGTACATAAGATGTATTAATGGTTCGTTTCGTTGAAAAAATGAAGTGAATTTTAAGAATATTTTCGCATTCAACCTAACTAAATGAAGCAATGCTTCACAATCATCTTCTTTTAGGAATGTTGTAATGCATTTGTAATATTTACCTTGCAAAGTAGTTTTGGTAACATGTTTCGGCAAATAAATTTGAAAATATTTTTTTAAAGTTGACATTATTTGCTCTAGTACTCTTTTAATTGCAGGTTTTATAGTGAGCCATCATGTAGGCACATGCTTTAGAAACGAATGAGTTTCAATACCTAATTCTATCTGAACCTTTTCGTAATCATATTTTCTAGAAGGCCAGCCATTGAAAAAATAATAAATACAAATAATTAATTCTGAGCAAGCCATGCCATGTATCTCCATGTATCTTTCATAAATGCGTTGTGCATTATGTGGATATTACATGTACCCAGATCTAAAAGGGGTTTCTGCCGAATTTCTTTTACTTTTTCGTTTAAAAGACGCCAAACCTTTTTGTTTACATTTGGCCCGTCACTAGAAACCATCAGTAATTTAGACAACGGAATTCCATTGTCATGGACAGCCTTTAAAATAAAATTTGATAAAATTTCGCCAGTGGCATGTCCCAGAAAATATGTTTGTAGAGTGCTGTATACAACTTTCTTTAATTTTGTTGAAAAATACCATATACCCACTCGAGTTCTTTAGTACTTTTTGAATTCGTTGTTTCATCGTAATGGATGCTGTAAAAAAGACGAACCAATGTCAGTTAGTAACTGTCTTTTAAGTGTAGTCCCAGTGCATAAGTGATAATTTTTGATGTTGAAAGGCTAAACTCTTTGGGTATCTCAGGATGAACACTTTTTATAAATTCTGACAGGTCAGCGCAAGAATTGAAAGACCAATTTGATGTAACAATTTTCATGCACCATAGTAACTCAAATTTTGTTATAGCATCGCGATTTGAATATAATTGCAGTGTGTGTTTTTGATTGCACATATCATCTTGAAAAGAAGTTGCATTATGAAATTTATGCTAATACAAAAATTTTGTTTAAAATGTACCTGTTGGCGTTACAGATGTAGAAGCTAATTTCAATTGATTATCATTTAATTTTCCCTTCGCTACGTTTTTATGTATGAAACTCAACGCATGCTGATTAATTTTAGCAAAACCCGCAGAAATTGAGAAAGATTTACTACAAATCATACAAAACACCTCATCGTCTCGACCCCAAGATTCTACAAATTTGTCTAGCTTTTCAACCACTCAGTTTGAAATTTGCACTTTCCCATTTGGTTATATTTTATTTTATTAAGAATTGAACAGAAGCTACGCACGTGAATAATCATACTAAACTAGCACAATACAAACCAAACTTGAAGAAATGACTTTGCTAGAATTCTGCAAATGAATGAGTTTGACTGAGATAGAGAGCGCACAATAATTACGTATATGCAATTCCTTTCTTTTCGTTATCTTACGTACATTAATGTGCAGAAATACTACATGACGCCTCCACAAAGCAAATGATAAATCGAAGTAATAAAAAATGCACAGTAAAATTTTTGCGTTTTATCAATTATGAATTATACTTTTTTTAAATGCAAAATTTAGAAACTTTAGAGACCAAATATGAAAAATAGAGGCTTTTAGAGACTAGCATTGAAAAGAGAGACCATTTGCGAACCCTGCAATCATTAATCTACAGGAACCTAGAGAGCCGAGAGCACATAAAGCCCTGCCAATCACAGAGACAGTCATAAATCAGACAATCAGCAGTTGTTTGGATAACTTACCAAGCTAATGACCGTCTCATTATTTCATTGTATTTGGAAAATATATAAATACTTACATGACCTCCCATAGACAATCCTGACACACCAAGAGGTCCGAAACCCATTCTTTCACACCAATGCAACAGCACCAGAGCTTCCAAAATTAAACAGCCTCCCATAACAAAAATATCTGAAACGTTATGTAGACTTGATCGTACTTGATCTTTGGGTTTCCTTAATCCATAAAAAGGATTTTCTAATAATATAGCACCAATATTAGATTTTAGTAATGGCTTTGCCATTACGTTTCTACGTCTCCAAAAATACTAAAACGTGATTCTTAAAAAAAAGTAATTCAACAAAAAAGAAACGTACGTGATCACCTGTACCAGCGAAATGTATACACATAGGTCGATAGTGTTGGGAATCCCAATTTTTTGGTATTATTATCTGAAAGTAACATTCTGCCACTTCAGGAGGGACAACATCTGGCATATAAGCAACAAGAGGACTTTGAAATTTACCATCTAATACACGGTATCCATTCCAAGTTTTATTCTGAAAGGAATTTGAATAAACCGAGTAAAAAATTAAAAATAAGTAACTTACATTAATTATTGTTACAGGATAATCTTTTGACACAAGTTGATAGCACTTATTTCTATCGGATATTAATTTTCTAAATTCAAATATTCTGAAATGTAAAACTAAATAACCTTCAAATAATTTTTTTTTAAATATCATACTTATATAAATTTTCCGGTGAGCCCCAACCTTTTGTGAAAAATTTTGTTAAAAGGATACTTCTATATAATTTATCTAATCGACTGACAGACATTTTTCGTTGTTAACATCGAATTTTTAAAAAAAACTTAAAATTTGTAGTTTGGCATTGTACAGCTCATTGTCGCCAGTCTTGCAAATAGCCAATCTTAGCTGTGACATTTTGTGGCTCACTTACTCAATTCGAGCAGTGCTTCTCAAACAATAATGTAAGAACCATTTTCATCCGAATAATCTTAAAATTTTAAGGATAATGTAGGAGCCCCTTTTCCACTTTTTTTTTTGAAATTAATATTATATTTTCCAATTTAAAAAAAGTCCAAGATATATTTCCAAATAACTTGAAAAATGTCTTGTGAGTTCTTGACTTCGTGTTTAAATTGTAAAATAAAATACTAATTTTATAAAATTTGGAGCCAAGCGTTTATATGTCCTACCTTTAAAGCCGCTCTTTTGATGCTCGTCGGTTAAACTCTGATTATAAATTTTATCCAATCACCAATCATCTCAATTAAAATTTTCTCCTGCAATATTATTATAGGTAAATGACTTTCGTTACTGTTTTGGATTATTAACGACTTAAAGGTATCCAATTACGATGGGGCTAATAGTAATATTTACCATTCGGGTTCAACCTGCATGTATCGTTACATTTAAATGAAATAAAAAATTGCATTTTTGGTGAGAGTGCAAGTTGGACACTTGCCACAAAGACTCATAGTATTTGAACTAAAGTATTACATGAATTATTTGCCATCAACATTTAGAAAACTTTAAAAATATTACTCGACTGCATCCAGAACATATTATAATCGAAAAAATGAGTCAAAATTAATCTAGCAAAAAATTCATAAATTGATTTATTAAAAAAGTTCTCTATTTATTTTAATAAAAGTTATTTTCAATTAAGAATTACATTTAAACAATTTCACTTATAAGATACACTAAAAATAAATGACACGATAAGTTAATAAAAAGTAAATATTTAAAATAATTATATTACAATACTTTGGAGGTCTCATTAACTGCTTAATTAATTAATTTAAAACAAATCACAATTTTATTCTTTAAATCTCTCTCGGAGTCCTTCACCCTGCAAAGGGCATAGTAACCACCTTTTTTTCAAGGGTTCTCTTGGCAGATACATTGGTAGCTTGCCAATGTCTGCCGAGGGAAGACTGAAATATTCTTAAATATTTACATATATATACGTCGTAAGTCAGATGGGGAAGTAATCATATTACATTGAGGACACAATTTTTTTGCCCCTAATGTTTGTAACCAGCACTGTTCACAATGTACATGCCAACAACAAACCGAAATAACAGGAGTTTTATACCTTTCCATACAAATAAGACACTTGTATACCTCTCTTGTTAATTCCCGAGTTTCTAGTTCACGAATACGACTCTTAAGTGCTTCCAATATGGGATCACCACCAATATTAACATTAACTTCATTGTCTTTTGTTTTTGCAACACTATTACCACAATCAGAACCAATAACTGCTTTCCGTAAAGCTACATGTTCTTTATCATCACTTGGTATTATAATGTCGTGTTCCGAATACTGTGGTAATCCAAACATATTTGTATCGTCTCCATCGACCACAAGATCTTCATCTTCATTAGTAGTACTTAAAGATGTCCCTAAAGTTGAAACACCGCCTTGTAATAAAGAAGTTGCTCGAACACGAGATTGTCCAGCCCATTCATACTCTTCAACTTCATAATCACCTTCAACATCGATGTTTTCATCACTATCACCACCATTGTTGGCCCGTTTCAAGCACAAATCAATATGTAAATTGGTATCCTCCAAAATTTCTTTATCACAAATCGGACAAATAGCTTCTTCTGATTTTCGTTTTCGAGACTTAATTTTTTGACGACTATTTCTATTGCACTTAACTTTCTGAAAAATTTCCCATACTTCATTTGAAGTTTCACTCGATCCATTGGTTGCACTCGTATTATAATTTTTGTGGATTTTCTGTTTCGTGCCAGAAAGTTTGCTTAACTTTTCTGTCTCCGATACTAAATGTGACTCGATTTCAGTATTCCGAATTGTAATACTGCACACTGGACAATAAAAAGGTTCCATTTGTTTACGTTTAGCTCTGGAACTGCGACCAAATTCTTCGCCAGCAGCACTACATCCCGCAAATTCGTTTTCTTTGCTTTGTTCATTCATAGTAAGAAGATTATAAACACTCACTAATTGAAAACACAATTTCGCCTTTTTATTGCAATTAATAGTCACATAATAAATTTGATGTCAACAGATTAAATTTATTATTTTCGTATTAAAGGTTATGTTGATATACAATGTTTTTAAATGGCAAAACCTCCACATATTTATAAGAATTAAATTACAATTCTTTGTTGGTTTATCGAAAACCGCACCAACTAACCGTTCCACTTTTTTATTTTTGTTGAATTAAATAACAAATAATCGGGACAATAACAAATTTGAAGTGATTTTAGGTATAAATTGAACATAGTTGCAAGTGTAGGAAACTGTAATTAACAAATTCAAAATAACTTTCAAATAAGGA
Organism: Cantharis rufa; assembly: GCA_947369205.1. Taxonomy (NCBI): domain Eukaryota; kingdom Metazoa; phylum Arthropoda; class Insecta; order Coleoptera; family Cantharidae; genus Cantharis; species Cantharis rufa. The sequence continues at coordinate 11,537,600 of OX376309.1, read as the reverse complement.
TGCGTCTACCATGTACTCGTTTACACTTAAGACATTAAGACATGTTGCTGGTGGATTGACGCGAATTCGCTTTCAACATTGAAAAATTATATCAAATTATCATCAAAAAACTTTTTAACTGTAACTTTAAAAATTTGGTAATAATTATTTAATTAATAAATAAGATTAAATTTTAGTCATCTTTAGTCTAAAATACAAATTTAATTTTAGTATTCATAGTATAGCCAGAGAAGATCTAACCAAAGTTTAACAAGCAGAATTAATTATTTTGCAATAAAAAAAATACAACTTTATGCGAATTGTCCCGAATGCCGTATGTGGACTGCGCGTCGAGCAACTTCCAGTAGCAGTTTGTGGATTTTTAATTTTTATTCATTTTTCAATGTTCGAATTGTTTTTGAATTTTTCAAGGCACTCAATTTTAAATATTCAAATTAAAAAAAAATTATTTAATTCGGATGATGCTAATCCGGACGTGTCAAATCGACATTTTTTCGTATAGTTTTGCCAACTGTTTGTCAGTTTACTTACTTACTGAGTTTGTCAACTTTCGAGGAAATTGGAAATTCTCCTTGCGCACGTCCCTGATACTATTTACGACATGTTTTACGACAAAATTTGTTTGTCTTGGAGAAACAAATAAAAATCTTCATACTACATTTTTATTTTTGATTACACGTTTTCAGCAAAAATGGTTCATTATTTTCTCTCTCATTCACCAACTTTTCTATTCTAGAAAACCTGTAAAGCGGTGCGGAAAAGTGAAAAACCTTTCGCCCCTCTACAGAAGCTTTCATAAATTTAGTTACTTTTTGTATTGAGAATTGAGATGATGGATTGATGGGACGTCTAGACTCCCCTATTTAGTTAGACCACTAATTATTAGCGAGGGGGGGGAATTATTATTTACAGTTACTCAAAAATATTCGAGCGCTCCTATGAAATGAAATGACTGAAAAATGTACGTTTTGAAGATAATTTTTGTTATGTAAAAATCATTTTTACAGCAATACTTATTAAACCTTTTTTGTTGAAAATTTCATTCTCTTTATTTTTGTGTATATACATTTTTCTAGTTTGTTGCACCGTTTCAGAGTTATAGTGACTTAAAAAAATACAAAATATATTGTCATCTTATGTATATTCCAGAAACGGTGCCACAAAATAGAAAAATGTATATGAACAAAACCGTAGGGAATAAAATTTACAAAAAATGCTTATTTAATTTTCTATTTTGTTGTACTGTTTATGAGATACAGGTGATAATATTTTTTGTATATTTATAGTCTTTTTTGTCTCTGTAACTGGGAAACGGTGCGACAAAATAGAAAAATGTATATAAATAAAAATAAAGGGAATGACATTTTCAACAAAAGATGTCTAATAAGTATTTCTGAAAAGCGATTTTAATGTGACGAAACAATTTACATTGTTAACATTTAGGAAAGTTCGAATATTTTTGCGAGGAACTGTATGTTAATGCGAGGTAGAATAGTAAGTGTGCTTTGTAATATAAAAAGAATAGGATGGGCATGACATCGACGTAAAATATTTTGGCGCAGTTCGAATTATTTGTGTACTATTTTCAACTCATAGTAATTTAATAAAAGTTTGAGTACCGCTGCACTAAAGATGAGTAATGGAGAAACATTTTAATTTCGCACCTTAATCTTGTAGGTGTAAATGTAAACAAATAATTTTCAAACTAAAATTTTAATATCACGTTAACCGATAAGATCAACTTTGAATAAAACAATATCAATGTATCGATTATTCAATTCATAACAAATAAATATTAATTGAACATAATAATTTGTATGTACGTGACTTGAAATAATGGAAAACTTGAAACTGTTTTTAGTACCGTTGAATTACAATAGAAATACTTTGTCGTTTTTATTAATTTAAATAAAGCGCCGTTTTGAGTTTGGATTTAACGTAGATATTGCAAATTGCGCATATTAATTTGGCTGTTTTTGTTGTTTTCTTTCGCGCATTAAACCACATTAAACCTTGGGACGATGTCATTGGCCGATCGCGTCATGTGATCACTGACGTACGCGAAGACAAAGAAGGAATCATTCAATGGGTAGATGACTGTTGAAAAGTCACGTAGGCTACAGCTTTAGTTTGTTTATAGAAGTTGAATCGTAATTAAGATTTGGTGTTAGTTTGTGGCGTTGTATAATTAAACATTAATATCGTGTTAGTGCAATATTACGCTCAAAAAATGTCGACAAAATCGAGTCTCGATGATTTACTCATAGGTAATTTGCGTTGTTTACAATCCATCTGGCATGCTACTCTGTCGTTTGTAAATAAACACAATTTATTTCGACTTTTAATAATCTGTCATTTTTATTGTTCAACTTTAATTTACTTAATTTTACCTAATTAATTAATTTACTATTTCTTGAACAATTTTTGATTAATTATAATTATGCAGATTCGTGGGTTGATGTATCTGCATCCACTTGTGGCTCACAACATAGTGGATCTTCAGTGGCTGTTATACCCCAATCATCCGAGGATTATTTAAGGCTTCTACGAGAAGCACAAAGGGAATCAAATCAGTCATCTGCAAGGGTCTCTTTAGCAGGATCTCAAAGAGATTCACCACATAGCAGTCCAAAATCACCTCCCAATAGTCCCGTTCAAGGCACCCCACTTATTATGGAATGGCAGTCTTACTATTTAAACAAAGAAGGCAAAGAAGTAAGCAATTTTTTAATTTATTAAACCGAACCAAAATGATCGTACAGGTTGTCCTAGTTAGCTTTAAATCAATTTAACTTTTATTAGAAGATTAAAACTTTTTGTAGCAATTCTTTAATACAAACTGAATGTCAAGCTTGTTTAATTTTTTGTTATAAAATCAATTTAGGTACAATTTTCCGTCTTTCATAATTTAGTTAGTGATGCATATATCTATCCTTTACTATTTTGCACGTTACCGAAAGTGTTATCAATTAAGCCTAGGAAGTTTATATGCGGTTAATTTTTTTTTATAATTAACAGCTTTTGATGACCTTACGGAGATATTTTGTTTGCCAAGTATTTAAATATAAGAATTGTTATTTTATTTAGTCTACTTATTTTTATGTTAACAAAAATTGATTATAATTGTTTGTATTGTAAATATTTTGTTGACTACCTTCTTCTATTTTGAATTTTTATTTTATTTTTGTACGAGTAACAAAATCTTTTAAGAAGCTATTATATTATTTTACTCTTAAAATGTTCATTAAATCATTAATAAACATGAAGGTGCAAGGTATTTCCTGTATTTAATAATAGATGAACATAATCGGTCTCTAATAGAAGGGGGCCGGTTAAAACGGACAATAATGTTATCTCGCCAATAATTATTTTAGTTTCTTTTATTTAATTTCTCAGTAATATCCGTTTGTTTTTGTAAAACTGTTGGCAATTTTTTTTCCTTATTTAGTCTTGGTAAATCCATTTATCCATTATCTTCAACTTGGGTGAAAACTTACGCTTTATTTTTATCAGCACAAGTACAAAGTATTCTAGACCAAATTATACACCAGTTGACAAATTTGTGATTCACATTGTTAAATGTAATCAAATTTTGGCTTCTTCTTTTTGCCCCTCTCACTCGTGTATCATATTTGCTGAATTTTCTTTCATCTCACTCTCACAAAGAACATTTGTGCCAAATTTAGATAACTTTTTTATTCTTATTTAGCTGACATATTTTGTGCATTCATCAGACCTTTATTGTTATTTTGAAAAGCATACATGTCGGTATTGTTATTATTTACTCAGACAAAACCTGGACTTTTAACCTCGAAAACAATTTTTTTTTAATTAAAAAATTAACAAGCTAAGCAAACAATAAAATTCAAAGGGTTCCTAATTTATGATACTGAAATTACCTTCCTGAACATCTAATTAATTTAAAACAGTAAATGTTTAAATACAAATGTACTTAAAAACCAACAAATTACCATTCTTATCATCATAAAAATCAAGTAACATGAATACAGAAAAGAAACTTTAATTAAGACGATTATGAAAGATTGTGTTAATAATCTTGACAATTTTTATTTAGCATATGGGTCTTACAATACTATAACAATAGATGGCAACAACAAAAACGCTAATACCAACTCATAAATATCAATGTAAATACAGTCAAGTTTCGGAGTTGATAAGGAGATTCGAGTTAATTTAATGAATGTATGTAGCCTTTGCTATATTGGGTGACTGACCTTACACTCGATCATAGGGAAGTAACATGGGAAATTAATTATTTTTAAATTCCTGCTTCCCATTATAATGGATAAGAATGAGAAAAGAATAAAAATTTAAAAGATATATAACATATGTATGATATTTTGTTCTTTAATTATTATTGTAAAAACTTAAATGAAAAAATAGTGCTTTAAGAAAACTTGAATGGTTTGAATTTAATTAATATTGTTTAGAAATGAAATTCCAACAAGGCAATTAATAATTTTTTTAAATGTTATTTTTCCATATTATTTCTCTATGATCGGATGTAAGCTTGGTATAGGCGAAAGTGAAACAAAATATGCTTTTTTGCCTCTAAAATTTTTGTCATGAAAAAAGATACTATCTCAGTTATATGTAATCTTCGATTATAAAGACAGGGATTGCAGACGAGACTCTGCTGTATAAACAAACACAAACAGCTGCAAATAGGTATAATCATAAACAAGTTTTGACGTCAATATAGATAAATAATAGGCAACCATGAATATAAATATAAACAAAAATATAAACAAAAATTTAAATACAAATGAATACTTGTCACAATGGGAAACATTAAACAAGTCAGACACTTGCACTGACTTAATCAAGTCGGTGGATTGACTGAGCTCCAAGTCACATACTGAAGGCTCATATCTTCCCAACCTGTATAAGGAATCTAGACATAACCAGTACGCTTTATGTCTGTTGTGGTGAGTATATGCAAGCATTTAGTTTCTATTGGTGGGTGGGTCTTGCTTTAAATCCACCAATAAAATCCGTACATTATATTAAATTAAATGCTTGCATAAACTTATCATTAGTTTCAAAATGATTCAAACTACTTCAGAAGCAAACTATTCCATAGTCTTCTGATAATATTGGACAACTACATCAAATAGAAAGGCTTTATACTACAAGAGAAGAAATTAAATTTGGTGAACAAAATTAAATGCTGATGTTAAAAACTCTGCGAAAATATTTTAAATTGGCAAGTTTTTACATTTGCATACTAAAGATCACAAAAGAAATCAAGTACAAATAGAAACACAAATTACATGTTGCAGAAAAGCTGATCAATAAAATGTGTTTAACTTTCATTTTATTTGCTAAGGTTTCTTTAATTGATTTAATATTTTAAGAATTATTTCGAATATTATTTGTAAGTTATGTACAAGAGTAAAGGGATTTTATGCAACGATCCTGGTTTTCTGAAAAAATGTTTAAAATTTTACGTCTATCTGAAAACAAACAAACTCTCAAAATATGTTAAGTGCAAAACTCTATACTTAAATATTTTTAAGATAAAAATTTTAAAATATTATTATTAGACAATTAGATCATGGTGATCCATCTAAATATGGGTGCTCGTACTTCCAACACATCATCATCATCTATTACTAAACACTACATAAATGGTCGAGGATGCTGTTAAAATCAAATATAATCAATAGATTAATACATAGAATTAATCAAATTCCTTAGAGACAGTTGCATAACAGAAGGATCAACTTCGGATCAGGGTTAACTTTGAATTTGAGTACTCTGACTGGATCAACTATGAGTTGATTCTGCGTTAACTTTTACCTGAGCTTTTACAACTGGCCGTTAATAGGTGACGTGTTTTTACGTAAATGATTATTTGGAATCGGATCCATCACCTACGTGATGTTCTTATTATGCTATCTTAATACATGAAATCCCAGCACGCTGCTGCTCCTCCTCCAGCGTGTCATTTTTTGGAGAAAAGAAAACACTCTGATTGGTCGAATTTTTTTACCAACCAAAAAATATATTAAACCACCGCCGGTACTCCCCCTGGAACGAGTTGCACATCAATCGAGTTTCCAACCAATCGGGTCTATATGCCCGTCTATGGACGGGCTTTCCAGCTAGTTTCCATATAACACGGTTGAAGTTTTATGACACTCCCACTATTATCGAAAACTTTCAATATAATGCGGTTTTGGGGTACTAATGGTTCTAATATACCATTTACATGGGCGTCCATAGGATATTTTTCAGGGGAGGGGCAAAGTTATAAGAAAAATATTTTAAAACATTTTTGAAACCATTATATAATTTTATCGAACATAATATTATGTATATTTGTAAAATATATTGCTTACAATTATAAGCAATATATAATCTTTTAAAAGATTTAATTTCAAAAAATTTAAACCAAGAGCTAGGGGAGAAAAAGAAAAAATTGACTAAATAAAAATCAAAATTAATAATAATAAACAAATCATTCAAACATGTTTGAGCTCAAATATATTATTATTACTTATTAATGATTAATAAAATTATAATATAAAGAGCTGTATGTATCTTTCCTTTTATCTGAAACACATTTCTGATTATAATATTATGTTTCTGATTATAGTCCGGAATTATATGCACTAGGACCCCGATATCTTGTATGCGGCAAACAATTTATACATTAACACAAGATATATACGGCATAAATTATATACCGCATACAAGATATCGTGGTCCCAATGCATATAATCCTGGACTTTATTTATGACCCATTGAGAGTAAATAGATTGGTCCCATTTGCACGATACACATCATTTGAGTTCCATATTAATCTATTTGTACATTAATCGAGCTCTCAATCAATCGAGTTTCACTGTATTTACTTATTAGGAGGTAATTGCGGCTGTTATTACCTGCTAGTTTTCATATAATTCGGTACGAATTAACTGCGTTAGAGACGGTCATTGACCTAGTAATTAGCTCAATCAACTGCCGACACTGAGGTACCCGGTTCGGATCTGAGGAGGACTAATTCTCTGATGATCGTTTCTCTTGGGTTGATAATGCCACCATCAACAATGTAGCAGACAAAGTGTCTAGGTATACTCTTCTTAATTTAATTTGAATTGCGTTTGTGTGTTGCAACAAAAATTACAGAATTAATATGGAATTAATATTGTAATGTTTTATTAAGAAATATTTCATTCAGTATAACTTCTAAATAAAGATTAAATTTAACTGTGGATTATTTCTTTATTATAGTATTGTTATTACCAATCATTTCTATGTAATTAACAAACAAAATTTATCACCAATTAAAACATTTAGGCACCTTTTCTTTATATTGATTGCTATCACAAAAGTGATTAAAAATTTAATGTTTAAATTGCTTGTGAAATCTATACTGGCACATTTTTAAATTCGGTTAAACAGCCATGTGAACTACATGTTGAAACCTGGAAGAGGTCCTATATTCAAAGTTGGAATAAACTGCTAGGAAGATGTATTGTTATTGCTACTTATTAATTATATCTGATTCTAACAGGATCATCGATGCATTGAAACTAGTGATAGAAAATATTTGTTTTTCATTTTTCTCTCACGGTTTTCTTAGAGGTGTTGAGTTTCAAATTTTAATTCAGATTTTGCCATTACCATTTACTTTTCAAAATGTTTCAAATAAATACTTTTTCATTTCTTTTATTTGAACTATTGAAATTTACCGTCCAATTATTATAGAACTTAGGAAGTCGGGTTACTAAAAATTAGTAGTTGTATCCGTTAATTTTGACGATAATAGTGTTTTTCAAAAATTTATAACTAATAACCAAATGTTAAAAGCCTACGAAATATGTTAATTTTTACTTTGTTTACTTGTGTAATTGTAATTTAATATTGATTTTTATAAGCTAATAATTTATATATTTAAAGAAAAAATTTTATCTATGAAATGAAATAACAATAATTAAATTATCAACGAAGATGTTGACAAATTCTTAATTTTGACTCATTTATTTACATTTTGGTTATTTATATTATTTATGTAGATTACAATACAGAATAAACAACAGGTTAAAAAATATTAACTTACGGTAGTAGTACTAATTATTATTGACATTAAATAAACTTTTTTTTGTTTGCAGGATGATTACTTTACTTGTTGGAGTAGTCGACCAGAACAATTACCTCCTAAAAATTGGAGCTTTAAACATCCAAAGAGTAATCCGTTGAGCATTCGCTATGCTCGTGTTGGAGATTCAAGTGTATTCTCACGTAAGGGTCTGTGCACACTATTTTTAACAAATTTGCTGTCCTTATTGCTTGGTGCTGGCGTCGGATTATGGCTCAGCAAATATGGATTTTTTGTGCCAGCCGTTAGAACCCGTTAAAATCTTAACCCTTCTGTTGCACGCTCGTATTCCAAGCTCAGCTTAGGAGGATATTTGATAGTGTTTTTTATATGCCTATGTGATTATTTTCTATATTGTGGCTTGTGAATGCTGCCTTGTGTATGAGACTGGAATTTTCTACTACACTGTATTAATTCTGGTGGGAACTGCAAGATTACCACTACAATTGCTTAAGTTTATTATATTTAATTTTCACATTTATTGATTAATGTAATACTTACTTTACATGAGTAGAACAACTTCTTAAAAACTAATGAAATTATTTTATTATTTAACCTTTCGAGTTGTTCTTCGAGTGATTGATTTTCAAAATATACCTCTAGCTCGGCTGAAAGGAGTACTTGTAAAATTACTTTTTGACATATTAGCATTAATAGTTAACATTATTGTGATTTCGATTAATTGCAGTAAAATACATTTTATATGTGACTTGAAAAAGTTGTTTTCAATATTATTACCATTTATATCATAGTAAAGGCAACGAAATCGATAAATTTAAAGTTCGAGAAGATATTTTCTCTGCATAACAAATAGAAGCTAAAGTTTAGACCTCCGAACTTTATTTGACTTGAATCTCGCATCATTTACTTTCCAATTTAAAATTAAAATTTATTGGAGAATTGTTAGAAAAGTCTGACTTGCTTATTTGTTCAAAAAGGAATCTCGCTGCCTTTAACTATACTTTTGTAGTATCAGAGATGGTCGTATTTATTATTTTTTTGATATAAATTAAGAAGTAGAGCAAATCAATACGAGATTTAAATATCTAATTGTACATTTAATCATAGTTTTTCAACTTGTGTTGATTTGAATTTTGTATTACTTTCAGAGCATTGTTTAATTTCTCGTCTCTGGTATAAATGTAGAGAATTATATTATAAAAAATATTTTTAGTAGCTTTTATAATGAAGTTTATAGCTACTACTAATTAGCACTTTTTTTTAATCAAACTTATTTTTTAAGTTTACAACTTTATATACATTTTGTATTCTCCTTACATTGGAGATTAAATTACATAAAAAGTAGAATAAACCGTTTTTTTTTCTTTTATACCAAATTATTTACCTTAATTCTTGACCTAAAATAAAAGATGGATTCAGAACAGGCAGCACTGTCTTATTAAGCACAGAATGAGAATTCTTGTGCTTTTATATTAAATTTTGAAACGCATAATTAATGATAATAATTTTTTTAAATATAATAGCACACAAATGAAAAGGGAACTCTGGTACATTTATCGAGAGCCACAAATAATCCTTCAAAGAACCGCAGGTTGGCCACCCCTGATATATACAGTGAACAGCGAAAATCATGTTTGTTTTTTTACATAACAAAGAATGAAGAAAAAAGATATTTATAGCATAAAAAAGAAATAAATTCGAAATTAGTATTTAAAAACTAAAACATGATTTTTGCTGTTCACTGTTTTTGAGACTTTGTAATAGGTTTGAATCTGGCTCTTGGAATTTTTATAAATTCATTTGAATAATTGCATTATTTATATCTAAAATTGATCAAATCTAGACCAATTACATATATTTAATTATTTGCTATCAAAAACGCACGTTTTACTTTTATATAAAATAGTAGTTTCTAAATAGGTATTAATAATTATAAATGAAGGAAAAAACTAAAAAGTTTTTATAAGCCTTCAGTCGAGATGACCTTATCATATTAGATAAGGTACTACCTTCAAATATCCAGCCACTGTTTATATTGACGCCAAACGAGCAGCACCAACTTTTGTTTTAAGATGCAAAAGTAGATTGTTTGACAAAAATATGGACCGCGACACCTAGACTGAGACTCGAGTTTCGATCTTACTCTAGCTGGATATTTGAAGGTAGTACCTTATCTAATATGATAAGGTCATCTCGACTGAAGGCTTATAAAAACTTTTTAGTTTTTTCCTTCATTTATCAAATTACAGTCGATAATAATTATATTGAAATTTGGTTTTCCAAATTTTAATATCTTTTTGTTATGCAAATTGCCGAAGCCGGGTTATTTATTTGCAGGAGAATTACGTTTCACGTAATTCATAGTTACCTACTTAGTAGGACGCTTGCAAAACCTTCAATATTACACCACTGTATGACGCTAGATGTTGTAGTCGCTGCTTCAAGTTTTAAGCAATGCAAATTACGAGTGGAGACTTTGGCAGAATTTGGTGCTGCGCTCACCAGCGACTGACCGATGAGATCCATCTCGCTAGAGTAAGATCGAAACTCGAGTCTCAGTCTAGGTGTCGCGGTCCATATTTTTGTCAAACAATCTACTTTTGCATCTTAAAACAAAAGTTGGTGCTGCTCGTTTGGCGTCAATATAAACAGTGGCTGGATATTTGAAGGTAGTACCTTATCTAATATGATAAGGTCATCTCGACTGAAGGCTTATAAAAACTTTTTAGTTTTTTCCTTCATTTATCAAATTACAGTCGATAATAATTATATTGAAATTTGGTTTTCCAAATTTTAATATCTTTTTGTTATTAATAATTATATTTATTATGAACATAAATTGTTATTTAATTAAAAAGTATGACATGTTTTCAATAGAAATAATAAAAGTCCAGTGTGCGCTTTTAATTGCAAATAATGATTAATATCTGTTAATTCAAATCAATTTTTAAAAAATTTACAGCTAGATTTGAATCAACTATTAATTATATTTACACAAACATTGCTTGTTCTATTCCCACTCAATGCAACCATGAAGCTTGCTTTGATTTGAGAACTACGCAATTTTTCCAAGTTGATTTTTACAAGAGTGTATTATAGGGGGCGGGGGTTACTGGAAACCATGCATGCAGTTAAATTTAATATATTCCAGCTTTATTTATATTCTCATATCTATTCAAAATGAAAAGAACAAAGAATTAGTAGACTCCCAAGTCTCTCACTATCAAATGTAACGCAGTACAGAAATGCATATCTCTGTACCTATTCGTTGCATTAACTTATTGTATCAACAATCATTTGTGTATCCATTAAATTAAATAGTTCAAATTTATTAAATAAATAAGCAAAAGTAACGATTACCACTAGACCGCCGCAACAATAATAATAATATTGGTGAGTTTAGCACTAATATTAAAATCAAATAAAATGGAACATTCTAAGAACAATATTAATGTTCGAATTAACAAAGGTGAGTTGAAATTTTATCTACGATTAAAATTTTGCAAAATTCTTCATCAGCCCTGTAGTCCATTCCTGAACAACCAGCATTTTTCAAAATAGATTCCTGGTACTTTCATTTCAGTAGGTAGTCGATTCTTCTACCACTGATAGGCAATATTACTATAATGTTACATTATAATAGCAATACATTTTAATTGTTAAAGAATGCTAATTGTAGATTAAATTGTTATCTACAATTTTTGTAAAATAAGTTTTGTATCTTAAAAGACCACTCCTATTACTGCAGACTCTAAGGACAAAAAATTTTATATCAAAAAATGCACCGTTTTGGAGCTACAGCCCTTTGAAGTTGGTGTTTTAAAATTTTATTTATTTTATAATTGCAAAACCGTTTGAAATAGAATCTTCAAATTTGGAATGTTTGGCATTTATGGAAAGCTGTAACCGTACAAACTATGCAAAAAAATAATACCTATACACTGACAGGGGCGGATGGGTAACATCTTAGCGGCCCTGGAAATAATATTTGTCGGCTCTTTTTTAATTTCCGGATATGGCTAAAATATACATTTACAGGATGCTACGGATTTTTCCTTTAAAATTAAATAGAGCATAGGTTTATTGCAGATTTTTGGTCTTATGGCCCATCCTCCCCTGTACACTGAAGAGGTAACTAAAAGTTAATCCTGGTTTAACTCTGATCTGAGGTTGATCTTTTGTCATACAACTAGCCTAAGAAATCACTTTCTTCCAAAAAATCAATATTAGCGCCCTTAGCTTGGACTAATCTTCTGACGACGCCACTGAATAGAAGTATGAGCTTATGCCAGTATCCTACAGTTTAAAGATTAGTATATGTATATAAGGCATGCACAGACGGATTAATCTAGTCTAGTTTAGTCCATCTAGTTAGAATCTGTGGTGGAGAACTCGGAATCGAGTCTCAAATGGGGTCTGACTTTTCTGACCTAGTTAAAAAGATAATCTTTTATCCAGTGGCGGATCCAGAATTTTGGTTTGGGAGGGACTTAACTGAGGGTAAACTTTATCAAAGTAAATATTAAACACTAAAATAGCGCATAAAAAAAGATGCTAACTAAACTATTATAGTTGATGCAACTGGTGCTGTAGCTGTTAGTTTGACAATTCTATCTGAATTCTGAGTTCTATGATCTTCTAATTATGAGACTTCGGCGTTGCTTAGAGAATCTCATTTCCTTGCGATGAAAAATGTGTGGGGGTCCATGACCTAGTACTCTGCGAAAACTAGGCCGAAGAGTTTATTATACAAAAGCAAATAAAATATTCGGCCACTTCTAAACCATTTATTAGGTCCAGTTGTATAAGGCTCAGGTAAGAGTTAATTCAGGATCAAGGGAGCGTACACAAACCACGTAGCTAGGTCAAAGGGGAGGGGGATCAAAATCAGATTTAAAAAGATTGCTTTTAATTTCTTTTACTATTATTATTTTTATTTTATAAAAAGTGTCCGTACATACTAAAACCGTCTAAAACTAAAATGATTTAATTATAAAAAATGTAAAAATAAAGAATTTTGGAGAGGAGTAAATATCCTTTTTATGAATCTGTACATAATTAGGGAGCGTTCATAAACTACGTGGTTTGGTCAAGGGGGGGGAGGGGTTAGGTAGAAAGCTACTCAGGAGGGGTACTACTACATGAGGGGTAGGGGGCAGTTAGAGTCAAGTTACGTAGTTTTATTCATTTATTTTATTTCGGCACAATAAAAGCAATTTGCAGAATAACTGACAACATAATATGGATATTTAAAATTATAACTATAAAAAAATATAAACTAATACAAATATCGGTCTTATTAATTTTTTATACGAAATAATTTTTTAATAGTTTTGTTAACAGAAAGCACAAACTGTCTTCCGGACTTTGTAGGAAAAATACTACGTTCCGTCTAAGGGGGGGTGTCAGGGCCAATTTATCCATTAGGCAAGAAAAGCAACTGCCTAGGGCGGCAGTCAGTCTTTTAGGGGCGGCAAAAATATTAATTAATTTTAATAAAAAATGTAACATAAATAGAAACTTGTTTGTAAATTGTACTTATTTAAAAATCATATTACATTATGTAGAAAACATAAACAATTTTTAAGTGCCGCATAGTAATGCAAGAAAGTAAAGAATAAAAATAAACGAAGAACAAAAACTGTCTACTGTTTAAGTAAATAAATTTGTTTTTAGAGTTTATATTTATTTTGCTAATAAATATTATATGCTGTTATAATAAGTTCAAATTGTAATTTTAAGGGGGCGGCAAAAAAACTATGCCTAGGGTACTCACATGCCTTAACGCGGCCCTGGGGGGTGTAGGGGTATCATGGTAAAAGCTACGTTAAGCTACATGATGGGAGGGAGGGGCTCTAAAGAGGTCAAAATCAAACTACGTGGTTTATGAACGTTCCCTTAGGGTCACATACAGCGCCGATATTAGATGATTAAGATATTTGAGCCTAGGAGACCTGGTAAAAAATTGTGAATTAAGGACACAATAATTAAATTCTCAATGTGTCTAGGCTCTAGAATATTATAATCTTGGCAATTAATTACTCTAATATTTTATAAATTACTTGCGATTTTGTTTGGATGTTGTTAGTGGTATCAAGAAAAAATTTTGAGAACTGTTGGAATTTACGTAGAGGATTTTTACGTGTTCAGTTCAGTTCAGTGTGTTTTTGTTGAAAATTATGTCATTTTATTTAATCCTGTCAATATCAGTTTAAGTTTTTATTTTTAAGCAAGTTTTAACAAATTTGAAAAAATGCCTTTGAACACAGATATATCTAGTGCGTTACAATTATTAGAGGACATAAAACAGGCTGTTGATGATTTGGACGACCCAAAAATGCAGGCAAATACAATTCATGAATTAAGTTTACTAATATCTGTGTTAGAAAATCCAATATTTAGAAGTGTAGTTACTATTCAAGATTCGTTGAGTGAATTAAATCAGCAATTGAGTCAGCATCCTTCTATATTGCCGGTTGATTTTGATATAACACCTTCGGGTGAACTTGCAATTAATGTGCCTCCAGGTGGTGAATTATACGATCCAGGATATGCAGAAGGATTTCATCATTCACAGGACTTTGATGAACAACGGGTACCTTCTGCACCTGTGTCTCCAGGATCACCCCAATTACACAACTTTAATATGTCAGACGATAAAGTATTATTGATAGATGGTAAACCATTGGATCCTAATATTTCACATCAAGAGGTAAAAATTGATGCAATGTATAAAAATTGTAGAAAGGTTTTTATAACTCTTTCTGGTTTTTTAGGCTATGAGAATTTTACAAAAAGCACAAGGCTTGACGATAGTTCCTCGTTTAGATGAAGACAGTGTTCATAGATCACCTTCTGCCGTAAGCGATGCGTCTAAAGCTGGCTCTGATACTTTGTTAAATACTGAGTGGGCACAAGTCGAAGCAATCGACTTGGTTAATGATGGGACTGGATTAGGTTTTGGAATAGTTGGTGTTAGAACAATCGGAGTTGTAGTGAAAACAATTTTACCTGGAGGAGTGGCCGATCGTGATGGTCGGTTAAGAAGTGGTGATCATATTTTACAGGTGAGAATTAAATTAATTTTTGTTTATGCTGCATCAAATTTTTTTTATATTACCCATAGTTAATGTAATCCAAGGGAATATCAAAATTTTGATACAATATGACTTGAAATGCTTCCTGATGAAGTTTTGATAATTTTTAGCAGAATATTTGTCTATGATTGTAAACATCAAATATCAATCTTGCATGAAAGAGAACATTATTAATTTTTGAGCTAGATTAATTGAATGTTTGATAGATAAACACGATTTGTTTTATCATCAATAAATGATTGATAACTTTTTGCAAAATTGTAAGAAGATGAATAATTATAGCAGGTGGTCAATGGTTGTGTGAACGGTATGCCTGCTTGACTCACTCAGCAACAATTATAGTAACTTAAGATTTTTCATAAAAAGCAATTTAAATGTTTGACTAGTAGTTTTTTCAAAACATGAGATTAATATAGGGAGTTGACTAATTTTGGCATATACGATTTGACGTCGTCAGTTTTAGAATCTACATGATTTGTGCTGTTTTTCACTGATTGAGAAAGTAATTAACTCTGAAAATTCTATTGAATATCATTTGCTTGTTGCTTTCAAATTCAAAGCTTTTTTTTTGTTTCTGCTAGCACTTTTCCGGTAATCTAATCAAATCCTGGGGTCATTCTGGCTTGATATCTAATTGTTTTCTTCACTTCTTTCAGTTTAAAGTATTTAATTGAAAGATCCATCTGAACGATAGCTTTAAAATACCTCTTTATTTCATTTTTCTTCTCGATTGTGTCGGATGATGAGTCGAGTTGAAAGACATCGTCCAAATGTTTTGCAAAGACATTTGCCTTTTTCTTATCACTTCTGGTCCTGATTATTGCAGTCTCTTTATTACCTTTCTTGTATCTTTCTATGAGAAATAGTCTGAAACTTATGTGGTAGTTAGTTTTTTAAAGTAGTTTTGTATGTTTTGGTTTTTTATATTGGCCATATCATTACTCTTTAACTCATTGGTAGTTTGGTTGAATTTTGTTTTATTATTGGCATTTACAAGAAATATAATTCATAAAATTGTTTTTCGAATGCTGATAATTTTCTGCAAATGTATAGACCAACGCGATTTTTAAAAAACCTAAATCAACTCTCTAGTTTGTTGGGAACATACATATTATAGCATCTTACTTGCATTATATCGTAGGGCAAATTTTGTCTATAAATTAAGGAAATTTATTATAAAGATGAGTTTTCTGGTGATATCGTAAAAGGAACTGAAAGTATTTTTAAAAACAGATGTCTGTGGTGGCCAAATTCTAAGAAAGGTCCATTTTTTTACTCCCCAAGAAGATAAAAATGAAAAACTACCTTGTGGAATTATTTTAAAAACTTAACTTTTGTTCCTATAAAACTTGGCTAGCATATTTTAAAACACCCTGTATATGTATTCATCCAAGGAAAGGTAACTTTCTAGCATGTTTTTTTTACAAATAATCTTAGAAAAGTCGAATTTAGTTGTTAAATTTCTAATTTTCAATAATTGAATCACAAAAAGAAAATTTTACTAACAAGGGAAATTCAGGATAGACGGAATTTAAAACATTCTTATATTTATAGGACATAAAGGCCAGAGGTTGAATATCACTCTCGCAAAATAATAGGGCCAGATATCCAGACATACTGAAGAAATTTGAGTTTGAAAAATTGTTACCTTCCTATATACGCTAGACATTAAACATTTTGCAAGTAACCTGGTAGGTGAGTGACTAGAGTTCTAGTCACTACTAGTCAGAAGGTAGGTGTTCGATTCCCAACAAAGTTTTTTTTTTTTTTAATTTTATTAAATTTATTGACAGATATTATTTTATGCATTGCATTTAAATTATTACAAGCGCACATTCTATTATTCCCATTTATATACTACTTAAAAAAATTGTTGGCTTTAATTAATTTGACAACAAAAGGGTGGATTTTTTATTTTCGAATTTTTTATTGCTTTTTTTGCAATACTTTTTGCTACACAGATATGGCATACACCCATGGTACTATTATACCATATAGTATAATACTATTATACCATACCATATACTATTATATAGTATAATAGTACCATGGCATACACCATCCTTAAAAGACTGTAATTTTACGACACCCTGTATTTTATAACAACATTGTTTTCAACACTAGGAGTACGTTCCACTTACAGCCCACGACGACCGCGGCTTGGTCGTGTCATTTAGCGTTCCACTTATACGTTTTCGCCCACGGCGACCACGGTCGTTTAGTGTAGTGGAACGGCTTTTGTGATCTTTGTGGGCGAGCTAACGTCATTTTGAATTTTCATATTCAAATTTTAAAATGTAAATCTTGATGTTGGTAACCTTACAAGTTTTGCATAAATCATAAATTATTATGATAAACAGTTAGAACAGAGCAAGTACAAGTTTACTTTTGCATATTGCTATGAAAATGAAAATATTTTTATGAAAAAAAAAACAACATTATTTTATAACAAGTTATGGGAAATAACTTCACAAGTTAACTAAAGAATAATATATTTATATATTTTAATTTCATAAATAATTTTCACTATCGGCATTATAAAATGCAATTTTTTTGGAATCCATTCTTAAACTTTCAAATTTGTGCGCGAAAATACTTTCATGATCACGGCAACCCACCTTTTACAGTGGGGCTTCGTGGTCGTGGTGGGCTAGCAATTGGTGACGTCATTGATGATGTTTTGAGCTCGACCGCAAGGACCGCGGCTTTAGGTGGAACGCTTAAAAGTCGACCGTGGGCGTCGTGGGCTGTAAGTGGAACGTACCCTAGGTATTAAATTTCTTGATTTTTAAATTATTTGAAGCTGGTCGAGTTGATTATTATTTTCAGGTTGGTGTCAATCCACATTAAAGTTGTAAAGGAGAAAAGAACAAATATAAAATATTCAAAAAATAAATAAAAATAAATTCGCATTATAAAGCGATGATTTTTCAAACGGCAAGTAAATAAAATTAACAAACCGTACGCTCACAATGAATTGGAAACTATATATAAATTAATATTTGTAAATAATTATCAAATTTATTAAATAAATAAAATTATAAAAAAAATAAACTACCTACGGACTTGTAGCCTAGAACTCTAGTCACTCACCTACCAGGTTACTTGCAAAATGTTTAATGTCTAGCGTATATAGGAAGGTAACAAGTTTTCAAACTCAAATTTCTTGAGTATGTCTGGATATCTGGCCCTATTATTTTGCGAAAGTGATATTCAACCTCTGGCCTTTATGTCCTATAAATATAAGAATTTTTTAAATTCCGTCTACCCTGAATTTCCCTTGTAAGACTAAAATTAACTTAAACAACAGAATGTGAAAAGTTATATGATGTCTACATAGCCGATTTTTTTATTATTTTTCAGATAGGAGAAGTAAATTTGCATGAAATGGGTTCTGAACAAGTGGCTACAGTTTTAAGACAATCTGGAACGCACGTGACACTGGTGGTTGCTAGATCAGCTGACCTTTCACTTACTTCGTCAGATTATAAATACCTTAGTTCATCGGCTCCTTTGGTACCCACGAGATTATTAACAGAGCCTGTAGAATTAGATCGTTACTTGATTCAACACAAATATTCTCCCATTTTTCATAAAAATAATAAAGACATAAACGAACGTTTTGATCAAGGAATAAATTACACTGGAATTTCACGAATTGCAGCTTCGCCATCTTTACCGATGTTGGATTTAGATGTTGGTGTTAAGATTCCCGAGATGGAAAAGTTTACTGTAGAATTAAAGAAGGATTATAATGGTTTAGGAATAACAATTGCAGGCTACGTTTGTGAGAAAGAAGAATTATCGGGAATTTTTGTTAAAAGTGTTAGTAAAGGTAGTGCTGCAGACATTAGTGGAAAGATACAAGTGAATGATAGAATAGTTGAAGTTGACGGACTATGTTTACAAGGATATACAAACCTTCAAGCGGTTGAAGTGTTACGTAGTAGTGGAAATGTTGTCAAGTTGTGTTTGGAACGATATTTGCACGGACCAAAGTATGAGCAGTTACAACAAGCAATAGCAGCTAGTGAACTTAAACCGGCTACACCTACGAGTCCGGCTCGAGTACCACGGTAATAAAACTTCAATTCTACGAGACTATGGTGTTGTAATAGAAATCCCATTGTAGTTAACAATCATCTTTTTTTAACTTAACCAATTAATCGCTGTTACGGTTTATTGTTATTTGTAATTAACGCTTAAAATTTGTAGCTTCTACTAATATAAACCAATTTTAGCTTTAAACCATCACTTGCCTACATTAGTTGTGTATTCTATGTGATTGTAAGTTTATTCATTTTGTTTTTATCTTTTCTTTTTATTATTTTATTTATTTGCACGTCAATTTCAGATTTCCATTGACAGAAGAAGAAGACACACCACAATTAAAAATTGCCGAACAAGTTCTCGAAACAAAAAACGAACATCTGGAGTTCTTGCAACAAAAACAATTTCAAATATCCGAACTAACACCTGCCATTGAAGAAACAATTAAAATAAAATGGTTAAAAATTATGGGTCCAGGAACGGAAATAGTTGTTGCTCAACTCACAAAATTTGGAGAACGTGGTGGTCTTGGTATTAGTCTAGAAGGAACTGTCGATGTTGAAGATGGACAAGAAGTAAGACCTCATCATTACATACGGTCCATTTTACCAGAGGGACCTGTTGGAAGAAATGGAAAACTCAGATCTGGAGATGAACTGTTAGAAGTAAATGGGCATAGATTATTAGGGATGAATCATCACGAGGTTGTTAGTATTTTAAAAGAACTTCCTATTAATGTTAGAATGGTCTGTGGACGTAATTCGATTAATTCTATAAATTATCGTGCATCTCAATCTTCTCCATTTTCACAAAAGAATTCATTGGGTGGGAGTTTACAAAATTTACTGCCTGCATCTGACAGATTAGTTAAAGCTAAATCTGATGGTTCACTTACAACTAGTATTACTTCGGTTGGCAGTGCCGATAGTTCATTCAATAAAATGAAATCTAGATCTTTAGAACCGTTAACTGGTTTAGCTATGTGGAGTTCAGAACCCCAAATTATAGAATTAGTAAAAGGTGAACGGGGATTAGGTTTTTCTATTTTAGATTATCAAGATCCTATTGATCCTAATGATACCGTAATAGTTATCAGAAGTTTAGTTCCTGGTGGTGTAGCTCAATTAGATGGTCGATTGATACCAGGTGATCGATTATTATTTGTGAATGATACAGTTTTAGAGAATGCTTCTTTAGATCAAGCTGTTCAAGCACTTAAAGGGGCACCTAAAGGTATAGTTCGTATCGGTGTAGCTAAACCACTGCCAATACCTGATACTGTTGCACACAATGTTCAGCAACTAGGATTCGAACACACACGTTTGCCCACTCTTAATTCACAATCTTAAATATATTTTATTATATTAATCTTCCTATGCAGTGCAAAATCTAGATAATTCAAACAAATTTTAAATGCAAATTTAACTTTAACCTTTAAGACCAAGGTGAATATTTTGATTATATTTTTATTGTTAGATGTTTTAAAAAGCACCGAGTTGGAGAGCAAACAGAATAGATATATAATAGATGTCCTGATTTGCTTATTGATTGTGTCAACTTAATTCTTCGTGTAAATAATTTATGATTAGCTTTTCAATTCATAACTGAATTTTAGTATTTTGACAGTCCCACCACCGTTGTTTGTATTATAAATCACCAAGTTTGTATTGTATTGTATTTTTGGAATAAATGCCAATATAAAAAAGATTTAATGCAAATATCGGTTAAATTATTAAATGGCATTGGTACAATTGTCCTTTTAAGGCAGTTTAAAAGTTTATTTTATATTTTGATTGGTTTTTATTTATTTAATTCAAGTTTGTTGATTGAATAGTCGTTTAAATTGAAGCCAAGAATGAGATGTTTATAATTATTATAAACCAAATAACAAAAAAGTGTATACGATTAAAATATAACTTAAACTATAAAACTCTAAAACTGTTAAAACGGTAAACGTTTTTAACTGACGTAGTAACTAAGTGTTGATCTTGATTTATATATTACTAATATTTGAAGGGAATCTATGTTTGTGTGATGATGAAGAGTGGGTAGCAAAATTTACTCAAAATATAACTTTTCAATTTTGTTTACTAACTTAATTGAATATAGAGGAGGTGGGCCACTGGTCCTTAATTCTATAACTTGATACAGTAAGTGTAAGTTATCAACAGTCACGTAATTAAAAATATATTTATTCAATTTATTAATTTATATTACTTACAATAAAAAGTTATTATTAGGGTGGGGCCACCGTACCCACCTTGGTCTAAGGGTTAAAAATAAATTTTTATATACAACCCAGGGGAAAAATGGTGTAAAATTTGGAAATACAAACAGTATTACAACTATCAATTTAATATATTCTTGAGCTATAAACACAAGTTGTTACCACTTTGTATTTTCCAAAAAAGTGCTGAAAGTGTAGTATTTTAGATATTAAATATTTTCAAGGCTACACTTTTTTACGATGTAAGCGTGTGTGTGAGACTTGGGTAATTTGATACGATACTATTTAGTAACGGACCCAAGTTGACATAGTCCTTTTTTGATTAATAAATCAATTTTAATGTCTCCATCGATATTGATTAATTTGAAACCATTAAGTTAGGGCTGGTTTTTTAATGCCTGGTTGGCATTGACTATTGATACGTACATTGTGGGACAGTAGGGCGTATTGCTGTTACACTTTTTTTGAATTAAAATTTTTATTTTATTTATAAAAGAATACATCTTAATTAACAGAGCTAGTATAAAGATAAAATTATATTAAAATATTACAATTTAATATAATGTTGGTAATTGGTACAAAGGAAAGTTATGAGTATTGAGTTAACTTTTTACTATTTACATTGATTTGATTGATTAATTTTTTTAATATTTGTAGAGAGCTGGTTTCTTTAATATAGCTCGGTCTATGCAAGGTATTGGATATTATAAACTTCCTATTTTATCTGTGTGTCTCAGCATCACCATCTTCGGAGGCATCTGACCTTGGTGACGCAAAAAGTTTATCCTGGATCCCGGACAAATAGGTATTTCAACATTTTTTAATACATTAGGGAACAAACTTTATCGGTTTTAGTTATGAATAGATTAACAAGATTTTCATTAATGTTGAATGGATTAACGTAATTTCATTAGTAAACTTCCAAAATTTTATAATTAGAAATTGCTTGAAGAACGTGTTTAATTTTCACAGCACTAGTGAATAGAAATTCAAATATTTACTAATTACTAATTTTATAAAAACAATCAGTTAGTTAACAGTTGGTTAAGCGGACCAAGCATTGAAAAAACGGCCTTTAAAAAAGAATAATTAAATTTTGTAAATCTACGAGAGTTACTCAACCTGCACACGAGGTGTGTTAAAATAAACAGAAAAGAACTAAAAAATAAGAAGTTTCACTTTTTGTTTAGTTTTGTTAAATATAAATAAATATGTTAATATGTTGTTAAGTTTTTTTAATGAAATGTATGACCTTGTACAGAATTTTCTTTGACTTTAAAGCCAAATAAAAATGTTATTAACTTTCTTAATTGGAACTTGGATCAACAGCTAATCGAGGGTCAGCCAACTAAGCTTCTTTTTTTACCGTTTGTTCGATTCAGTTAGGTCATATCATGAATATTTTTATTAAATGTTGTTGATACACTTAAACAAGTGTCGGAATTACAATGCATGGGACCCCGTATCTTGAAAAGAAGAAAAAATTCTCATAACTGATTATTTAGCGGGGTAGGGGTAAACATTTTAAGTTAAACCTAACTTTTTTATACTAAATTTGATCAATAATGATGGAAGCATTAAAAAGGACAGATCAAAGATTCGATTGGATCAGATGTGCCTATTGCGCCACTGGTAAAGGGGATATTGGAGTTTAGAGTGCCATTTTATTTATCAGTCCTTCATAAGTAAAAAGAAATTTTACAGAATGATTTTTCAAATTGTAATTTAAAATTTTATTTTATAAATTACAAAAAATAAATGAATTAGCGGTGCTAGGAAGTTTTACTTCAATATTGTAATTGCATTGCAATCTTTTACGACTTATTAAAATGAGTGTGTGTTAATATTTAACAAGCAGTTTACTGCAAATTTGCATTGCTTTTTAATCAGATGTTTGCAGATACCTATTAATGTATTTTGTAAATTTTGAATTAAAAAATTAATGAAGCATTCCATATATTTTCAATAATCTTCACTCTTGCAATAGTTAGTTCAGGTTATCGAGGTTGCACTGTAGTTAATTTGTTATTGTCATTTAAGAGTTATATTTAAATGTATACATAATATTGAATTTTTATTTGAGGTTACATAGTATTAACATATCAAGTTTTAAATTAAATAGATTCTGTAGACCTCAACTAAATACATTCCATGTTTGTTTAGTTTATTTTAAAATTATTGTGTTTATGCAATACAAATATTTATAATTTTAACAACTTTAAATTATTAAATAAATTTCTATTTAATTTAATTTTTTTAATCTAATTTCAAGTCTTGACTTAATTAATTCTATAAGTCTTAGAATGATTTGTGGTAACCCACCAATAACGAATTATTTCATAGAGAAGTTTTCTTGTTGAAGCTTGAAAACATACAACTCAAATATTTTAACCGAAACATCTTTTTTTTTAATTCAATATAAGTTATGACAATAATTTATTAAGACTGACTTGTTAAAATTTGAAATCCGTAAGCAAACTTTTTCAAAGCAGGATCCTTGCATCAAGACTGAGGGTGTTGAGAAACAGCCACTTAGGATTTCATACCGAGGACAGCCTAATGTATATTAGTACTATAACTATTTAACAACACTGTATCTAGACTCAGTTTCTGGTAAGAAATATATATGGGACGATTTTTAACTGGTGTTACGATCTACCTTGCACATGTGTTAGTGCAGGCGTCGGCAACTTATAACTTGTGGGTCACTAGGTAACCCAGTTGATAATTTCAAGTGGCCCACTTGAGTTTCAAAATAAAGTATAAGATATAAAAATAATATATTATATTTGAGATTATTTCAAGATGGGTGGACTGAAAGTATGGATGTATGAAAATGGTGACAAAATGAAAATACCCATTGACCTGAACCGTCTCTTAATAGTGTTAGTGGATCAATCATTATAATTTAACTTTGGCTTTTGTATGTGACATTAACATTGGAATGCCAGATAACTCTCTTGTTGTTATTTTTTTTATTTACTCATTGTCGACACTTTTGAGTAGCCGGTACTGTGGCTTAATGGATCTGGACCTTATAATGAAACGAGGTTGGTATATCTTGTCAACAACATAATCCTTAACATTACGAAGGAAGAATCACTCATTATCAGAGCATCCAACAAATGTTGAAAAATCTGCGTCTTTAAGGGTGATCTACTGAGGTCATTGTATGATTTTTTGACCTTGACCTGTACGAGTCAAGTACTGTGTCGACACCAAACAATAAAACTAATTGAGTTCTTATATTTTTCTTATTTTTAACAGTGCCGTTTCTTTCTTAAATTAGCATTTAAGAAAGACAATTAACCTATTAAGATTTCCGTAACTACACTGTCTATGTGTAACATTGTACTGTTTAGAATAAGGGTAAAATTAAATAACGTCGTATTGATACCTCGTCGTAAACTTAAAGTTTTATCACATTGTAGTGATCTTACTGGAGAATTTATGAATATTTCCAAATTATATACTAGTTTTAAATATGTCTTTTCATTATGTTGCTCTTTCTTTCAGAATTTATTGTAAGATATAGACGTCAGTACTTGATCAAACTTGGGTAGGCTGACCACTTTTTCTATAGAAACAGAGTATACTTAGTAGCTTGATTAAAAGATTAAACCAGAATTTGATTTTAGTAACAAATGAAGCCAGCAGTTTTTTTTAAATTTCTTCATGATTCAATTTTATGAAGTGTTAGATTGTTAAAAAAAGCGGACGATACATTTTTGACAATAATAAATATTTTATATTAATGAAAATAAATACTATTTCTATTGTACAATTCTATTGTACAAATAATAAAAAATACTGTATTCAATCAAATTTTATTAAGTGTTTGTAAAGGCATGAAACCAGCCGAAAACCCGACATCCTACAGGCCAATCTGCCTCCTGGATCATGTTCCCAAACTATTTGAAAGACTAATTCTAAACCGCTTACAAAAAGAAATCGATGCTGGCGGTGGCCTCTCTGATAACCAGTACGGCTTCTGGTTAGGAAGATCCACTATCGAAGCCCTACAAGAAATTGTGAAGATAGTCAGCGAGGCCAAGAGTGGCACATGGAAAACCAGGAGGTACGCTATGCTTATCACCCTGGACGTACGCAATGCTTTTAACAGCGCAGGGTGGAAGCACAACAAGCGGCGCTGAGGGGGCTAAATATATCACCAGAGACCTATAACATCTTGGTCAGCTACCTCAGTGAAAAACACCTATATCTGGGCCTGCAGGATGCAGACACTGAGTATGTCACGGTCACGAGCGGAGTTCCACAGGGGTCAGTGCTTGGACCCACGCTCTGGAATGTGATGTACGACGCATTTTAAGATTGAAGCTTCCCGACGGTGTCAATCTGGTTGGATTCGCAGATGACATCAACGTATCAGTAGTACACTGTTAGAATTTTTTGGAAAATTACAATAATTTTTACTGTAATTTTTACATTAAAAATCTTTGTAAATAAAAAATATCGTCACTCTCTGCCGCAATACCTCCAATCACCAGCACACCAAATTTTGTCCAGAGATACGATGACATAATGTTCATTTTTGTTTTCTATTGTGGTAGCTTTAACAAAGATATCGGTAGCCCTGGCAAAGATATCTATATGTATCACCCCCTACCCTAAATCTATCTATAAAAGTTTTTTTAACAAAATCTAAAATGAAAAAAATTTATTATTTTTGTACGCCACTGAATTTTTTCCAAAATTTTTATATACGTCACATAATACCGTAAGAAGTCACAAATAAAATTTCTCCAAGATTGGTACAACAAATTTTTTCGGTCATCTAGCGGATTTTTCGAAAATAAATTTTTGTAAATTACTGACTGTCGATTTACTGATTCTGAAAACATTTGCGAAAAAATTTAACAAACAGCCTAAACTTGGTCGCTACCTAGTGGCAGAACCTTTTACTTATAAAGTAACGTTCCGTCAGTCCGTACGACGATATAAAATATTTCCCACCAAACCACCTATTTTTGTATTCCAAAATAAATTGTTAAAAGCCCTAAACTCAACTCTTATGCTGCACTCGGTATACAAATCAACATTAACCTAATTTTGACACATATGTCACAAAATTATGACGTTTATTAAAATTTTGAATATATTGTTTTATTTTTGCCAGCCATCTGACAAATTCTCACAAAAAATATATAAATTAAGATTTCAGTTAATATTTTCTATAATTTTTCTGACCTGTTTGTTTTCTCACCAATACTTATACTTTCAAAGCTCCATCGACACACCAAATTTTAGCTGAATCGGTTAAACATTTCCGGAGATACGACGACATTTTCATTTTTTTAAATTTATTTTATTGTAGTGGCCTTGGTGAAGATTTTTCTGGCGAAACCTTATTTTCACCATTCCAGCCCACGAGGCATACGTCCAATAAGTTTGATTGCAATCGACGCAGAAATGCCGGAGAAAATCGATCGACAAAAACTTTTTTCATGTTTTTGCCAAAAAAGTTAATTTTATTTTTTTCATGTTGCATTAGTGATTTCTATCGAAGGATTACATATGCTCTCATATCCATTAGGATCAATGTACCTACGTACCAAATTTGGGTAAGATCCCTTCAGCATTTCTTGAGTTATTCACTCTTAAAGTTTCAACTTTGACAACTTGTGATTTTTGACAGACGACAGATAGAAGATTAATTTTACCTATTCTGGATAAAGCCTTTTAAGGCCTTTAAAATAACATATCGCAAAACAAAATATTTTTTAAAAATCCCGTATTATTTTCTTGTGGTGGCACTCCTGATTGATAGATCGCGACGAAAACCTTATTTTCACCTTTCCACCGTGAACCCTACCACCATACCAAATTTGGTCGTAATTGGTTGGATGGTTCGGAAGCAAATCGATCGACAAAATTTGACGACCGACACAGAAATTTTTATTTTACGTTTTGCAGATCTTTACGTTTCTGAACACGGTGATCTCGAAAATGCAAAAAAAAAAGTTGAAATTTTTTTTCGATTACCATACCTCCAATTTTTTTTTTAAATTGATTGGAGGTAAAATTACAGTAACGCTCCTGTAAAATTAAAATATTTTTGTAATTTTAATAGTATAATGTAAAGTTACTGGTTTGAGATTGTGAAATTGAATTATGTTCTGTAAATTTCAAAATTAGTCCCAGAAAAATCTGAAGCTGTGTTGGTGTGCGGGAGGAGACGAGAGCCAGTGGTTGAGCTGAAACTTAATGGTGAAATAATCACTTTTAAGAAGGAGGTCACCATTCTGGGAGTGGTGGTGGACAAAAACCTCAGTTTCTCACCACACATCCAATCGGTATCGGCTAAGGCGCTAAAAGTCACCTCATCACTAGGCGGGCGCCTTATGCCAAACATCGGTGGACCAAAAACGACAAAGAGAAAGATCTTGGCGTCCGTAACACAGTCGATACTACTGTATGCAGCCCCGGTGTGGTATCTCGCGGTGGACCCAACAAGATATAGAACGAAGAGAAACTGGGGCAAGATGCAGTCCGTACAAAGACGCATGGCGCTAAGAGTTGTTTGCGGTTACCGAACAATTTCTGCAGACGCCTCTCTGGTCTTTGCCTCTCTGCCCCCGATGGACCTTTTGGCACGGGACAGGGCAAGGAAGTTTGCAGGAGTAGATTGCGACAGTAGCGAAAGCATCTTGGAGTGGCAGTCCAGGTGGAGAGCATCTGAGAGTGGTAAGTGGACTTACCGGACATAAGGGAATTTGTCGGTAGAAAGCACGGAAATTTGACCTATCACCTAACACAGATGCTCTCCGGTCACGGCTGCTTCAACGCATATTTGAAGCGCTTTGGCATAGTTGAATGTGACTTGTGCAGGTATTGTGAGGAGATCGATAGCGTCGAGCATACATTCTTTTTATGCTGGCGCTGGGAGAGGCAGAGGCAGCTCCTCTCTCTGGAACTCGGGGAATTAAGCACCCCCGACAACATCGTTCAGCTTATGCTAACAGACGAGAGGAGTTGGGATAAAATCGCAGAATTCATCCGAGCGATCCTCGTGTCTAAGGAAACATCGGGAAGAAGAGTGCAGGCAATTTAAAAGATCATTACGATACGTAGGAGCAGGGCTGCTCGACAGCCAACTCGAGGTAACCCGAAGTAATGCCGGAAGGCGAATCCAGGTACCTCGTGGGAAGGGGGGGGGGTGAGTTTAGTGAGTGAAACCTCACACTCCGGATTAGACATATCCGGAGTCTTTATCAAGATTCTCACCTCCCTGCCAACAAGCCAAAAAAAAGTGTTTCGAAGCTTTTTTTAAGTTTTAAAGCTTTTTGCTTTTTTTAACAATACTTAACTTTAATTGAACTTTCCGGGATACTAATTTTTAAATAAGAATTCTTTTTGTTCAGTATTGACTTGAGATGCTGAATGTTAGCTTTCAGCATTTGTTCCAGATAAAGTGAAAATAAATGTTGCCAACTTTTCTCAATTCGGTTATGGTTAGAAGATGCTATCGAGTGTAACATTTTTTGTCAACATTTAACAAATAATGAAAGAGTATATTAAGAATTTTTTTTATAAAAATAAGAATAAAGAACATATCATTTAAAAAAGATTCAATTCATTCAACATGACATGAAAATTCATTACTACGAAGAATTACATGTAGCACTAATTGTTTTTATTTTATTTTTGCTTTTTTAAATTTATGGCCTTTATTCAAATCAGTGTCCTATAATTGCTTCAGTGTTTTTCTGTTTAAATTTAAATAGTTTTATGATAGTGGAGATATACACAGTTTATTAGTAACGTTTTATTTATACAACATCTATACACGCTTGATTAGTACAACTGTGTATAATAGTTATACAGGGTTTTGGTTTAACGAACTTTATGAGAACCTAAAGACAAAGACGTAAAAATGTTATAAATTCGGTGGAGGATTTTGGACAAGTCAGTTAACGGTTTTGAGACGAAGCGATAACGTCGCGGTCACTCGAAGTTTTGATTTTCATTTTTGCTTTTATAATTTCAATCACAAAGTGATATTTTTTTTTTAAATTCAATTAATTAAATTATATTAAATTAAAGTGACAATTTCTACAACAACCAACCAAAGCCGTTGCTCGAATTATAGGAAAATGGTTAGTAATAAAACATTTTATTTCACTCTGTATATTCGCGATCGATTTTATTATTATTTTTTTTGCCCAAGTTCATGTGTCTTAATCTTTAGTTGTAGTATATTATGAAATTATAATTTAAATAAGTTTTGGTTACGCCATGTATATAACCAGATTTATATTTAGGTGTTGGTAGCACAGGCAACTGCTACACCCACCTAGTATATTTACATTATATATTTTTAGGTATTCACCGGTTTTTAAAGAATAAACACGTTTTTGATAATTGGTTAATTGTGATGTTTTAATACGATAACTCGACATGCTTAAGGTTAAGATATAGCATATTAGTATTGCATTATTTTGTTATATTATTTTTCTTTTGTATCTCCCCTATATTTTTGATTTTAATAAATTTAATTATAATTTCAAACTGTTTAATTTTGGTGTTGCAAAAGTATTGTTTGTCTCATCCCTACGTCCCCTAAAAGTTCACGCTACTACAACCCAATCAAAACGAGCTGATCTATCTCGTTACATCTTTAAACTAGATCTGGTGGCATGATACAACAAATTACAAATTAAATTTATTGTATTATGATCTGGTGGCAGCGATTAAAGAGAAGTGACCTGGAACAAAAGGGAAAAAAGGTAGGTTAAAGCTATTTTTCAGCAACACCGTCAGGGCCGCCTTTCCAACCACGAAGTCCAGGTTACCACAAAAGCAAGAGGAAAACCAATGCATTCCATGGTACTATTATACAATAGTATACCATATGGTATAATAGTACCATGATGCATTCCAACTAGTGTTGGGCGATGTTGCCCGATCGATGTTTTGCCATCGATGTCAGACGGACAACTAGGCGGATCCCACTGGGCGGCGTACAACTGGGCGACGGACAACTGGGCAATTGGTAAACTGGGCGATTGGTGAACTGGGCGAGGGACAACTGGACGACGGACAACTGGGCAATTGGTAAACTGGGCGACGGACAACTGGGCAATAGGTAAAATAGGCGACGGATATCTGGGCGACAGGTAAACTGGGCGACGGATAAGTGGGCGAAAAAACAATAAATTATTTATAAAAATTCAAAAATTAAAAATTAAAAAAGTGCACTGAAAAATAAAACATTTTCATTTTCAACATTTTCTTCTGATATTTGGTCCGTATATCAACGAACTCTAAACGGAACCGATAGGACCAATATAAAGTTTGTGGAATTTTATTAACAAGTTGAAAAAAATTCCAAAAAGTTACGGTGTACTAGATTACGAGCGACAAGTTGCTGGTCACCAAGTAACAACAAAAAGGAAACGTTACATACAAGCACATGAAAGAATCCTGAATAAAGTTATAAGTTACGATCACAACGTCGTTGAATACCTACGAGGGATATCCTTAACTAAATGGACTAATTATTTTAAGAAATTTAGTTTTTTTACAATAAATAGATAAATAATAAGAAATTTAGTTTTATATTAATATATAGCTTTCGCGATTTTAATACAGCAAGCGGAAAAAAGAAGAAATTAAAATCTTTGAAATTGTTATTGGTTTTATAGGAAATTATCAGTAGATACCTGTTACATAAATAAGCTAATAAGATTATTAGCTCTTGAAATATATATAAATAAAATTATCAATAATGAGCTAAAGTAAAACAATAAAACATATAGTATTCAAGCTTTCGAGAATTTAATCTTCTCTTTTTCAAGAAATGAAGTATAGTTTCGATTCTCGAAAGCTTGAATATCTACTAAGTGTTTTATTGTTTTACTTTAGCTCATTATTGATAATTTTATTTATATACTATGTTACATAAATATATCATAGCCATTTCCTTTTTTGAATGCCCTGAATGACCGTTTCCAGTTTACCCGTCGCCCAGTTGTCCGTCGCCCAGTTCACCCATTGCCTAGTTGTCCGTCGCCCAGTTGTCTCTCGCCCACTTTACCACTCGCCCAGTTTACCAATAGCCCAGTTGACCGTCGCTCAGTTGACCATCGCCTAGTTTACCAACCGCCCACTTTACCAATTGCCCAGTTGTCCATTGCCCAGTTGACCGCCGCCTAGTTTACCAATCGCCCAGTTATACGTCGCCTAGTTATACGTCGCCCAGTGGGATTCGCCTAGTTGTCGCGTACCGAGTTTTAGAGTTTTCTCTAAATTAAAAATAATTAAAAACTATTTACGATCTACAATGTCAACGTTAAGATTAACAAATGTAGGTGTTTTGGCAATAAAAAAAGATGTACAAATCAACATCGACGAATGTATTTCAAGAGTTTGCATTACACAAATCACGCAGAATAAAATTGTAATTTAATTGTTTTAATTTTAATAAATTAATATTGTATCAATTAATATATTGATTTAAAAAAAACTTTTTTTGCAAAAATTGGGGGGGGGGGGAAATTTAAGGTATAAATCCACGCTACGTCGCTGTCTTATCTATTCTATATTTATCTTCATAATAACTTATTATGCAGATAATTGCAATTCTGTGTCTATTTCATTCATCTTGATTAGTAGTTTTATAAAACAGCGTCAAAAATTTGAAATCAAAAGTTTTCAACATGACCCCCCCCCCCTTGAAGCCACAATTTTGGCTAAATAAAAGCTTCTGCAAAGTGTAAAAAGTGTTTATATTTAATTTAATATTTTAATTAAAAAAAAAAACTGATAATGTCCATGAAAATCCTAACTTTACACATATGTGCTTCTAGGACAATAAAAAAAATCGCCTGCGGCCCATTTTGCTGACGCGGTCTGACGACCGCGCATGTTTATTTAAGCTTAATGAATATCCTGTGACCTGTGACCCCCCCGTTGCTAAAAGTCTAGATCCGCGCCTGCAAAGGTTTGGATTTCTAAATTTTATTATTAATTAATAATAACTACGAGTTAGTGTATTATTAAATTTATTTATTTTTATGAGTTAGATAATATCAAGTTTAAAACAATTTCTAGTAATATTAAATGCAAATCCCTTAGAAAATTGATTGGGTCCGCTCGTGACTGTAAAAAGTCAAATAACCGCCATTGTTGTTTTATTGCGTTCTTAACCTAAAAATATTTTGTCCGTTATTAGACTTCTGGGTACAATTTGAATTACACATTTCTAGGTGAGTAAACTTAAATTTTTTAAAATTATAAATAAATTTGCTTTACTATGAGGAAATTCAATCTATTTAATAAAAAATTATGTATTGTTATAAACGAAATGCTTGTAATATCCTTCAAACACAAATGGGCAACATCCCAAGAAAGTAACCGAACAGTTTAGATTAATTTGTCAAGCTGAAGTCGAAATTAAGCGAAATAAATTTTTAATTGTTATAAAGAAATAAATCACTGCATCGTTTATATCAAACCACATTGGTAAATGACTTGCAATGTTTTTAAGTTGATCTCCAAGCAAGTTGGATTCTGAATCCTAGGATTGTTATATTAATTTATTAGTCTTTCCTAATTAAAAAATAAAATAAAAAAATTATTCGAATCATCTCAAATATTTTATACAGTAAAAATTATAAAATCTGAATGATACTTGCTTTCGGGATTTACCATCAACTTCAACGTTCTAACTTTTTTCCAAAAGAAGTTCAAATGATGGAATTAGAAGCACATTGAAACTTAAACGATTGATACCAATTTCATTAAAAAGTCACGATGAGGGTGCGAGTCCAATATAAACTTCAGATTTTATAATGTCGAAGCTAAATATTTACATAATGTAGCAAACTACGATTATATGAAACTTTTAATTTAGACTACAAAAATTTACATATTAAATTTGGAACTATTTAGTTAGTTATATAATATTAGTAGAGTGTGGTCGTGAAATAGCAGTTAGAATGCTAGATTGCTATTTCGCAGACGTGGGTTCAATCCCCGACCAAGTACACCTGGTTATTTCAACTGCGTCTCACAAGATGCTGGTAACATCTTTGAGGTATTAAATGCCTAAATACCACTCGGCCCACGAGGCTTGTAGAGCTTCTCTATATAATATTAATAAAATTAGGATAAATTTAAAATTAAATTTATTATAGTTGTTAAATTAAATTGCGTAAAAATTTATTCCAGAATAGTTATTCTTTTTATGTATTTATATTTATCTATTTATGTATTTTATGAAATATGCATCAAAATATTGGATGGCGGTTCAAATGATAAATAAACAGCATTTGTTGGTAGTTGGTGTGTAACGGTAACTACAGTTACAGACTGTAGCCTCAGAAATAATTTTTTTTTAATTTTCGAGTGTTAGTCTGTGCTTGTCGTCTACTAAAATTTGCCATGATCTTTTCAACAACACGAGATGTCACCGGAGCATATTTAAACAGAAATGCCAGTGTCACATAGTTCCAATTGAATAATGGTGGACTGGCCTTAACAACACTTAACTAATTTTGATTGTAATTAAATTTAATAGATACAAATAAGCGCAAACTAATAACAATATTTGCTTTAAGTTCAACCAAAAATTCTAAATTAAAATTTTACCTTTGTTTTTGTAGAAGTTGGTAGCGTTTTGAATACTATACAATATTATGCAATACTAGAATTTTAAACTTTTAGAAAAGCACTTTTAAACCTGTTTAAAATTGTTGCAAAAACAAAAATTCCATTTCGCGATTTGTTATTAATTAATGATAAAAAAATAATTAATTAATAAAAAAAATTTAATTCCCTAGCAGTAACTTATCTTCTTTGTTTTCATTATAGTGCCCAAATATCAAACAACAAGATGACGACAAAAAGTAACCATATCGTGGTTCTGCATTCGAGATGTCAACAAAGTTATCGGGACTTTTATATTGCAGATATGATTTTGGTTCTTCTTAGAAGCGATAAAAAGGTAACCGTTTGCACGACCGAGATGGACATCCAAAGTCCCATACTGAATGTAGAGGTACTTACGAGATTATGTAATAAATGTTGTTATTAATTATATATATATTTTCAGGACGCCAATAATAACCTGCATTTTATTTCGTCGTGGAAGCATTTGCCCGATTCGCTTTATGGATGCTTGGATCTCTTCTGTACCCAGTTAAAACTCATGTGGCTTATATTTAGTCTAATCTTAAGTCCTCCTGCTCCACGTCCACGCCTAATCCTTACAGACATAAATTCTGTAGGCGTCAAATTACTAAAAGTTTTTACTTCGTGTAAAATACTTTATGTCAAACATTTTTCAAACCACGGTTCCGGTGAAAATGTTCTTTCTCCGTTGGCAATAATTTCATCGTTGACACTGAACAGTTCAATATCATCTGCAGATGAAATTATCGTTCACACGAAATGTTTGAAAAACATACTCCATGGATATATCCCAAAGATTAATAAGACCATATCGGTTTTGAATCCATGCTATGATACCGGTTGTTGGTTGAATGAACCACTTAATGTGCAAAATGTTGTGTCACTGCTACCTAAGAAATACTTTATGTTCGTAGTTTTCAGCAATTTTGAAGTTACTTCTAATTTATGGTTGGTTTTGAAAGCAATGGATTTTATAGTTCGCTTTACCGAAATTACATTCAGTATAAAAGTTCATTTGGTTATTGCCGGTTATTCGAAACCGTTAAGTTCCAAAGAAAGTACCTACTTTGGAAAGTTGCAAGGAATCGTTGCTACAAAAGTATTTGGCGGTAATGTGACCTTCTTAAAGCAAACCACTATAGTACAACAAAAAACACTGATTAAAAACTGCACCGCTATTATAAACCCTAGACATAACAATGTTTTTCCGGGGTCCATATTATTGGCGATGAATATGAAGAAGCCGATTCTTTCTGTCGACTGTGGATTTGCTAGGCAAGTTTTAGTAAATCGAGTCACCGGATTCTTGCTGCGGGATCATCCTTCCGTGTTTGCCACCAAAATGGAGGAACTTGCTAAATCTCCACAAGCTGGAAAACGAATTGTCAAGAACGCAAAACGTGAGTTCGATAAAAAGTACAGTTTCAATGCATATTCACGACAGTTAAATAAAATCATCGACAATCATTTGAATTCTTAAACTCTTGAATTCCTAAATTCATGAAGTCACCGTCCATGAATTTGCTCCCATTTTTTTTAGAAATCGAAACCTTTTTCTTATCGAATCCTAAAAAATTGAATTCTCAAATTTCATACTACCTGTAAAATAAAACTTTGTTTTCGGAAAACATTTGATTTGACTAGAAAGTTTTCCAAATCTTTGAAAATAATCAAAAAATTTTTATTGTAGCTGTTGTTACTTAAAAAAATCCATGTTATATCTTTTTTTTGAAATATTATATAATACACTATTTCTCCTTTGTGATACAATTTGGAGCTTGTGCTCTTAAATTCTCTTGTCAATACAAATAACAAACAAGTCGAGTTTGGTTAAAAGTATGTGATATTAAACTGTGATATTTTATTTGTTGTAAACAATTGAGTTGTATGAATACGGCTCACATCAGTACCTGTCTTGTCGATTATACTTAAGTGTCACTAAAATTATTCGTAATATGTTTATTTTTGTATTCAAAATTATATTTAAAAAAAAAGTAAAATGTGGTCTATTTATTTCGCCTGGTGGCTTCTTTTTAAGAAGAGCGAATCCTTAAAATTGAGATCTGTCTTGACGGAAACTCTTGGAATAGAGCTGAGAAAATAAAAATTACAAAATCTAGACTCCCGATCATCACAGCTGCGTAAAAAAAAGAAGATTATCACTGCCAAAGTGTTTTTGGGATAGAGCGATGAAACAAAAACTGATAGTTAATGTAATTTGTCCTTTTCTTGCAGCTGGCATGGCACTCGGAATCTACTCGAGTTCGCGAATGACTATATTTATTGTAAGCCAGATTTTTTTATTTAGCAATATCTTTAATTGTCCATGTAACCAAAGCTTGTCAATCTCTCTAAAAAGAAGGGTCCAAATAAAAGTGTGAAAAAAAAAGAAAAAATCAAAGTATTCAAACACTCAATCGCAGTGGTTCAACTCGTCTACAATATTCCACGCTAGGCGAGCTGATTGTATACCAATATAATGTCGAAAGGTTTAAACGAAATAAAGTTGCTCGTCTACTTCAACGAGCACCATGTGTTGTGTATTCACAAAACTATTCATAATATTTGAATATTCAAAACTTATCGAATAGTTGCATTATTCGAATTTGCTTTCCATCCTTGCATTAGTTATTACAAACAATTTTAAAAATTAGGTCCTCTAGTCTCACCTGTAGGGACGAAAAATAAATATTTCTTTTCAAATTTCAAAATTTTTAGTAAGCCCAGTATGACCAATAATCTTGGATCAGATTACAGAAACATTACCTCGAATTCATTAATTTTAATTTAAAAAAATAATTATCATTGTGGGCCCTTACAAAAATTAGCAATTGAAACCGGACATCGATAATGGAGAAGCGGTGCGAATTTAATTATTAGAAACCGAAACGATGTGAGTATTATTGTTTTTTGGCGAAAATGTATTTATTATTAATGTCGAATAAATTTTACTTTTGAGAAATAACTTTTTATTATTAATGCTTAATAAATTTTTACTTACAAATAAAATCAGATTTTGAAAAATTAATCGAAGCGGTCGATTACTGAGAAGCCGATAGAGGTCACTACAACGTAGTGAGGCGCATTCACAACTAACAAGTAAACTTTCGTAAGTTAGTTTAAAATTTTTACTTCAAAATTTGAAAAACAGAAACGCTAAAATGTCGATGAACATAAATTAGCAATCGTTTTCCGCCGAAAAAGTTCGTTCCTAAAATACGTTGTATCTTAAATTTTGTTCCCGCAGTCTAGATTTATCGCGTTTACCTCTGTAATAATATTTTGTTCCCTTAGATCGGCAATTGTTCGGTCATAAAATACCTGTCACAATTTCAGTTTTTCCTAACGATATTTTATTGCACATCAAATATGTGTCGAGTTAATTGGTAAATTGTTGTAAAGCAATTAAATAATGCATATGTTATGGGGTACGCCATCCGTCATTAACGAAAATGCAGGTAATCACATATTGTTTCTGCACACAAAATGTGGATCACGTTATCAGGATTACTATATGGCCGATATAATTTTTGCTCTTATACGGATGTCCAGAATAGTCACAATATATACTACCAGCGTGGACGAAGACAGCCCCTTAAATAATATCGAGGTTAGTAGAATCTTTTTAATGCCCTGAGTGAAATTGACACGAGATTTTTTTTACAGGACTCAACCGGCAAAATTGAGTTTGTTTTTGCGTTCAGAAGATTAGCTGCTATAGGAATGCGTTGGTTAAGTACGCTTATCAATCATTTTCAGGTGATGTGTTTGGTGTGGCAAGTCATACTCAAAGCACCAAGTCCCCGACCAAGTTTAATCATTACCGATATCGACTCATCGGTGATCACGATTTTGAAAACCTTCACTTCATATCCGGTAATCTATATTAAACATTTTCCATTAATCGATAGAGGAACTATTTTCTCTCCTGCCATGACTGTTCAATTTCGAGCTTCCACGACACGCTCGCTTAGACGTGCCGACGAAATAATCGTTCAGACGGAATGTTTGAAGAAGATTGTGGAACGATCTTTACCAAACCTGAATGTTAAAATAACGGCATTAAATCCGTGTTGCGATACCGGATTTTGGCTACGAGCACCAGTAGATGTAAAATCCGTCCTTCCCAGACTACCGTACAACTATTTACTTTATGTAGTGTTCCTCGAATTTAAGCCCAGAAGTAACGTCGAATTAATATTTGATGCTTTGGAACATTTTGTTCGTTCCGGGGACAAATGGATTACTTGCAGAACTCGAGTGGCGATTGCTGGCTTTTCTTATCCGTTGAACGCCGACGAACTCATGTACTATAAAGATATGATGGCTCATGCTCAAACCTTAGCATGTAAAGATAACTTTACGTTTATAAAACAAACCAACATAATGGAACAAAAATCGCTTATTACTAATTGCACTGCAATTTTGAATCCCACAAATTTCAACGTGTATCCCGGCGCCATTCTGATGGCGATGAATCTTAAGAAACCGATTTTGTCCGTCAATAACGGTTTTGCCGCAGAAGTGTTGGAGCTGAACGTGAGCGCGTTTTTGCTCGATAATATTCCGTCCTTGTTTTCTAACAGGATGTATCAACTGGCCTTGAACTCCGCAGAAGGAGAGTATATTGCCGAATGTGCTAAAACGGAATTCGACGTCAAGTTTAATTATTGTACTTATCGACACCGGCTAAATTCCATGATTACCAGACAAATAAATCGTCACTTTTAATGATTTTTCTAAATTCTCATTTTTCGAAAATTCTTTTGGTTCCGTTTTCTAGATGTTGCTAGAATTTCAAAAGGTTTTGGTTCCGTTTAGAAACCTTTTGACCGTTGTTGGTTTGATTTTTGAAAAACGTACTCGTTAGCATTCCAAACAAAAATACCTGCAATTTACAGACCAACTGTGATAATATGTGATATTTTTAAACTTATATTGAGTACAGTTAATTGTTTCGTTAATGTTGTTATGACCTTCCATATTGATTAAAAAGGAATAGGTCATGAATAAATTTCTAGTCTAGTTTTTAACTATGACGCCTTTCGATTTATTAAATCATAATCTCTGATATTAACAAAAAATTACTATTTTAGCTAGATCATAACTAAATACTTATATTTATTCCTGACCAGAAAACAATCTATTCTTTTTAATCGTCTTGAGTAACTGACCATTTTTGTAAACTTAATTATTGTTACTCGAGTGTTGCTGTTTCATATAAATAAATTTGTAATTCATGTAATGAATAAATATGTTAGTGACTGTAACTAAGTTTTTGTAAATTTTACGAAAAATAAACTGTTAAATTAAATGCAATTTAATCATGCAGTCATGCAATCTTATCTCATTGATTATAGATTTTAGTTTTTGATATCGTCCTTGTTTTCACTATGAATTCCATTTAATTTTTTTCTAATAGGCAAAAGCTGCTAGATTTGATACTCGATAGCTTTACAATCGTTACCCCCTTACTTTTTTTTTTAAATAAATTAATTGTTCTGTGTTAGTGTAAAAAATTATATTGTACACTACTTTTGCTATTATAAGTGAAGAGCGCAGGCTAAGAAGGGGGGTAGTCATTTTTTTGAAATTTTTTAATTTTTGCGGTAATTGATAGCTAATGCAATATTCTATCGTATAGAAATGTAATATAGGTAAAAATTGAAGTTAGGCAAAAGATATTGCAGATTAAAGTTTGTCTATACCGGCTAAAAAGGAGGAATGTACACGCTAAGAAGGTGGAATGTTTCTTGTCTATTGAGTCACATGTACATATTATATAGGTAAGTAGTATGATGCTGTGGTATATTGCACTTTTCAGTGTGCATTTATTACTATTGAAGTGTTGATTAATATTAATTCAAAATTATTAATAAAAATGAATGCCAGTGATTTTAACGATGTAAACGTTGTTAATGAAGGTCATGGTAAAAAAGGAAAAGGTATGGAAAACTGACCGACGTATCCAAAAAACCAAAGCCATGAGATTGAACGATTGTAGGTGCAAGCTGCTGATATTTTTTTCTTCACTGAAACACAGTAAGAAAAATGGCAAAGACACTTCTCCTGAGCTATTTTCCAATATATATTGAGAAAAGTGCCTAATTTTTTGTATTTTTGTTTTGTAAGCTTTTGTTTTTATAACAAAAAATAAATTTTTTCTCCAACCGTATTAAAAGCAGTACATTTTTAGTAGCATTACCTCAACTAAAAGTTGACGTTTTCGTTATTAATATAAAAATGCGAAAATTGCTAAGCAACACTTTTTTTTACATGCACTAAAAAAACTTTTTTGTGCACGACTTAAAAGTGATTTTATTTTTTACTATTTTTGTGCGCGATCGATCTAAATTTTTGCATATGCCTTCCTACCGATAATTCATTCATTCATCTCAATTCATGGGACATTCATGTCTGTGACGAGGGGGAAGAATTTTTTGTTCAGTTTTTTGATATCTAGCGCCGTTCTCGAGTTATTGCTAATTCAAACAATTTAAAAAAAGCACTCTTCGAAATTACACAATTTTTAAATGTCAAAGTGACTTTTCTAATATTACGTCAAATAATGTTTTAAAATTAAGTATTTATATTTTAAATTTTATTTAATTTTTGGTTGGAGAAAAAGTAATATGTCTCATTTGGATTAAAAGTGTCTTTGTTTGACGTGCAACAAAGTTTCACTTTTAATCCGAATAAGACAATGTACTATTGATTTCTCTATAGTGCAATAATATTATTTCATAACCAACTAAAATATAATTTTGTTTGTTAAATAATAACATGCAATAATTTTAATAATGAACTAACTTATTTAGATAAATTTGCTTCTGAAGTGTATGACATTCCCCCTTCTTGCACGTTACACAAGGTACTCATGTCTGTTTTAGTCCGTTACATAAAATTTAAGGAAACATTTCAAATAATTCATGGTAGAACTCAAACTACAATTAAATAATCTACTTAATTTTTATGCAGACATTAATAGTTGTCACCCAGTTACAAAACAATGAGGTTTCAAACTTTAAAATCGCTTTCCTGAAAAATTAGAAATTTTGACTACCCCCCTTCTTAGCCTGCGCTCTTCAAGTAATATTCTTCCTAAGTGAACGCAGTGGAACTCGATTGGTTGTGAACATGTTTGATGTAAGACTCTATGTATATGGATTCATATACTATATAGGTCATATTATATTGGTCAAGTCAACATAATGTGTAGATACAGTGAAACCTAGCGAATATTGCGGTTGGTAAACAAAAGCTTCGTGTTTTTTGGTCGGTAAAAAGGTTATCGTGAGAGTGAGTGATTAAGTTTTGTATGTAATTCTAATATATATGGCAAGCCAGCACTTGCTCCAGAAAATTATACAATTTTGATGTCGGTAAAATAATCACAACAAAAAAATTAATGCAATCAAAAAATATTTAATCAACTCACTTTTCACTCCTTAAATTTCCACCTTTTAGCATTTGAGATTATTATTAACCCTCAGGAAAAGGATTCAATAAAGGTAATCGTTCCATGACCTTTTGAAAAATTATAGTTTTTTCAATTTTAGTTTAAAAAATATATGTAGTATTTTTATGAACCGATAAAATAGTTTTAAATCAAACAATATAGTCAAGTAGTAAAATTTGAAACTTTTGAGTAAGTAACCTGGAATAAATTTCACAATATATATTTTGGAGGAACCTCACTAAAAAAGAAACTTTGTAATAAAAATATGAGCC
Organism: Cantharis rufa; assembly: GCA_947369205.1. Classification (NCBI taxonomy): domain Eukaryota; kingdom Metazoa; phylum Arthropoda; class Insecta; order Coleoptera; family Cantharidae; genus Cantharis; species Cantharis rufa. The sequence goes on along the minus strand of OX376309.1, from coordinate 11,495,752 downwards.
GATAGGTTCTAAAAGAAAATCAATTTATTGGTCAGACTTATGTGATTCAATCTTAATATTTTTTACAATTTTTAATGGTGTATTGTTCATTTTTGCCTTGATGGAAATTATCAGGGCAGGAATAACAAAAAACCAACTTACATAATTAATCAACATGTACAAAGCACTATACAATATTTACATCTTTTCTCTGAGGACACAAAGTAATTAACATCTTATAATAAAATTCCATGTCAGTGCAGAATACAATTATCATCGTTAGAACTTAAAAATTCTTGAGAACAACTACATAATTATCACTATTATATAAAATTGCAATGGTAATGTGAACATCAATATTATTTTAAACTTTAAATAGTTCTTACATGAAATTGGGAGGGGGGGGGCTCAACATTCCAACAATGATATTGTAGTGGTAATAAAACATAAATACAATTTATGGATTTAATATAAAAACTATTATTATTTTAATAATTTAACCATTGCAGTTAATCAGAAATTTAATTATTTACAATGTCTGTGCTGACTACAGAATAATTTAAAAAAATATAAAACAAGTCTAAATTTATTGTAAATAAATTTAATAAAATTCTAAGATTTAATATACAATAAAAAAATAAATTATAATTTTACAAAATAATCCAAGCATTTGAAAGCAATAGTAAATTATCCACATTTAATATTTTCAAAAATTATGTAGTTTTTTTTTGATAATAAACTATTATTTTCATAAATTTTTAGTTTATAACTAACAATAACTCGACATTACTCTTGGAAGTAGTGATAAAATTTTATTAAATTTATCTAATCAATAATTTAAATTATAAACGATTATTACATAAGTGATTAAGTAGTTTGCATTTTAAACGCATAGTTTTCTTTGTATATAACAAGCATTCAACATATTCACAGTTACATACAGTAAATTAAATGAGCAATTTGATTTATAACACTAAGGAGACGGATAAAAAAAGAAATGGCACAAATCACAAGTCTCGAGTATTTATCCGAACAACCTTTACAAAACCAACATAATTGCAATTAAAAAATTGTAATAATTTAATTAAAAATTATGACTTGAAAAACTCACATGTACTAAAAGACGCATCCCTATTCTGATAAATATTAAAATAGTTCACTAGTACAAAATTATCACTTTCTTTCATTCATGCGAGCTGAGCTTACTTAACTAAATGATCAAATATTCTGATCATGCAGTAATCACAGATATACACTTGCAAATGGCAGTTTCCTAACTTTCACTATACTGTGGTAAAACTAGAGTCCGGGAAGAATAAGGATCATGGGGATACATTTCGGGTGGTTCTAGGTGACAAACCACTGTCTCACCATCCAATACCGCAGCTAATGAACGTGCAGTATCACCTCTGTACATATTTTGTCTCGTCATACGGTAATGGTCAATATCTGTTCCGTATCGAGGATCTTTTGATCTATGCTTTGTAACTGCTTCCAAACAAGAATGAATACTTCGATCTGCTGCCGGACTGTAAGGAATTAAAGGTCTATGATCACCATAAGAACGAGAAGACTGGCGACTCATATCACTTTGACGTTTTCCATCTTCGTCACTCATATCCGACACTTGAATTTCATTTCGTTCTATTTCTTCATACACAGGATCGTCTTCTGGTACTAGTCCTCGTTGCATTCTTGCATCATGTATTTCGGTGTAAGTATGGTTCCACGGACTAGTCGATCTCAGAAAATTTCCATTCTTCTTGCGCATACCGTGCTGCTGCAAACTGTGAGGCAATTGTAAATGTTTCGGATGAGGAACAGTGTCAGCATGATGATTGTAGTTGGAAAAATCTGCTTGTTGCAAGTTGTTGCTCAAAACTTGATTATAGTCAGCAGACATATATGGTTGACGCCGCATATCCTTGGTATTATTCAAACGTGTATCTACAACCATCGCTTGTGACCTTGGAGAATCCTCTTGCTCCGATCCCCCATGTCCAGAATCCCGGCTACAAGACTTAAAAGAAATGTTCTGTAAAAGAAATATAAGTTAATGATAAAATACCCCAAAAACAAGAATAAAATAGTATAGGCCAATCAAATTAAAAATTATCAATTTATTCAAACACAGACAGGTAAAGCTATCATTACATAATTTTTATTCATTTCTAAACCCCCCCCTTTTTTGATTAATTCTTTTTATAGTAATTTTCATAATTTAAATTTAAACAACTTTAAAATGATTGACCTAGTAATTAATTTTATGGAAATTGATGTTTGTGTTAAACGAAATGAAAAAGTGAAAGTAGCAGCATGCACGAATTTATAAATTGGTTGACTAAATTATTCTAATAACCCTCACCTTCCAATGCAAGGGTTTATTCAAAGGTCCCCAAGTAGAAGCTGATTTAGGTAAATTAGAATTATGGTTGGATATTTTATAAAAATTTCTAATATATGGGAGAGTTGATGTGTTTGGATTTTCTAGATTGGATGGGGGAGTGGCAGAACCAGGTCTATGAGTATGGCAAAGTGTAGCAGCCATGCCGGCTGGGTTTGAAGTAAGTACAGGTGATTTGCCCACACGATTCATGCTGTTGCAGCTCCGAGAGCTCCAACCCCGTTGCAACTGTAACAGAATATACCTTAACCCCTTGTTAGTTTTTAAAGCAGAAAGCGTAAGTTAGTCTTACCCACTTCGTTACATAAATAAGGAGCATGCAAAAGGGTAGGAGGTACGCAATGCACGTACCACCACAGCACCACGTGGGGAGTTAGTAAGCAGCTCGGAAATATATTTTGCATTATCTAATTTGATCAACTTCTAAATAATTCAGAAAAATTATGGTTGAGTATTTAAGTATGTTTTCAGGGTTTTTTATAAAATTACCTATACAATGTGTCACTTTTATCACAACAAGCTAGACAAATAATAGCGTTTCTCACAAATAATCGTTGGTACAATATAGAAAATTATGCCGTACAATGTCGAGTACATTTGGCAAAGAAAACTCAATAAATATTTAAAAAATTATTTTTTTAGAAATTCTGAAATAGCATTCATTGCAACTGTTCAATTATTTAGAAATCTCATCAATCTCATTTGGTGATCTATTGCCAACACAAATAAATTTATTGACTCGTATTCTTTTTCCTTGTCATCACAAAATTTGTGCAGCTTTGAATTGGAAAAAATTGCATTATTTGTCTAATTGCTATGATTTTGATTCATCCGTTCTATTTTGTAATAAAACGCATAAAAATTTAATTATGGAATACAAAAGATAAAGTTTCGTCAATTTTATAAAACGCCTTGTATATAAGGTAGATCAACTATTAATTAATTAGAAAAAATAGGATAAACAAGGGTAAGAAAATAGAGCTGCATCAAGCATTTTGCATCGCTGTACCTTGTTGTGCAACATTGTGCAGTCGGTTGTGGTTGGTAGTGGTGGTACTAACATTGTTGAGGTCAGTTCTAGCAAGAACTTGAACCAGCGCAGTAGGACGTGCATTATTAAGATTATTGGAGATGACTATATTGTTGGTACCCACACTTGTTCCATGAGGTGACAACACTGAGTTGTCTGTAGAATGTGAGTTGGGAGCAGAAGGATTTCCATTTGAACCTGCATATAAACTAGTACGCCTCTCTTTGCTCAAACCAGAACTACCACTACTGCTACCTGCTCCTGCATTAGGTTTCGAACAACGCATGCAGTTAGGTAACCACGAATGCCTCCTAATGAATTTTCTATATTCCTTACGAACCTAAGAAATTTTTATATTAAAAATTGTGCAAAAACGTAAATAAACAAATAAAAATAAATAACCAACTTATTCCCTGAGATAAGCAGCAAAATAAAAGTGCAATTAGCTATTTGTTGGCAAATTAAAAAAACCAACTAAATAATTAAACATTAAAGAAATTATACAGTCTCAGGGAATTTGTTAACTATTTATTTATTTTTTATTTTACATGGTTTTACATAAAAGTAGATTTATAAACGAGATCACAATCACAATATTTGCATCTATAATTTGTTATATAAACAATTTATAAGCAATAATTTTCTAATATCGATAACATTTTATTCTTATATTCTTTTCTCACACCAACAAAACCGAGATGATTAAAAAAATTATTTTTTAAGTTTAAAAAAAATTCAATATTCAAATTATGATAATTTTTATAGAAAACATAGTCGCAGAACCTTTCGCATTTTGATTTTCAAGTCCTGCTCTATACAATTTTAAAAGTTGCCAGTGCCGTAGATTAGATCTTAAAAAAAGTTATAAATTATGTGCCATTAGTGACATAATAATGTATCCAAATATCTAATCCAACTTGATTGGATAAACGCTTTGTAAGAATACATTAGAACGTCACGACTAATGGCACATACTGTCTTCAGGAGATAAAGCACATAAACTGAGAGAGAAGAAGCCAAAATAAAACAAATATAAATTTTTTTTCCGAATTGTTTAGGGTTGGCAGCATTTGGAGTGCCAAAGATTGACATTTGTAATCACAGTTTGAACATTCAATATTTAATTAAAAATTTTAAATAATTTATTTAATTGACAATTTCAGATGTTGGTGAAAATATTATAATCTGATGGTAGTTTAATAAATTTTCTTATAAAATAGAAGTACAAAAAGGTCTCTAGTGTAGATAATAATTATACTTAAAAAATAGAGAAAATACTTTTACATTTAAAAACTGATTCGTAAATGAATTTGGTTACAAACTATTTTGATTTGTTACACGAACTGATTTATTTGTTTATAAAAGTGTTGAAGCTTGAGAACTTTTACAACATCTTACCTTGTCGTTTTGAACATAATGAAAGAGAAAAATGAAAAATCCTTGTAGAGAATTTAAAGCTGCAAATATGTAGGCCATAACGACTGACTCTCTATCCAAATATAAAAATCCAAATGTCCAGGTTAAACCCAATAAAAATACTAATACGATAGCACCCCTCAACCATGCCCTGTAACAAATTTTTAAATTTTTAAAACAGATATAATAATTCATAAAAAAACATACAATAATAGCTTTTCCTGCTATTTTAATACGATTGTGTTAGCAATGGTATAGGACTGTGCAAAAGCTTGTGTTAGATGAATTTAGAAACAAGAAAAGATAATGAAAAGAAAAGTAAACAGATCACATTTGTATTTTAAAATCTTCAATAAACCCAAATACTTTCAGGACTAAAATGTACCAAATTTCGACGTCCATGTGTAACCAATTTTGTATTTATAGCTCTACCTTACATCGCGACAGTTAGAGGAACGTTCATAATCGAGAGATCTTCCATAACAGCAAGGGGTTGAACTGATCAATGTCGCTATATTCCTTTGAAATTTCATTTCTTACAATTCTTAAAGTAACATTTTAGTTCTGAAAAGCTGATTCATTAAGTTTCACTACAGAAACCACGAATCAATTGATTATTGATTTTTCTTGAGATTCCTGAAGATATTTAAAAGTAATAAACAAAAAGGAGTAAGAAGGTAGAAAACAACAAACAACACATTGCAAACTTCAAACAAACAAACAAAACAGACAATGAAAAATACATAAACTAATTGTTAGCAAAAAATTATCTTACAAGTGAGCTTGAAATTTGGTTTGAAGTGCATTTTCTTCCTTTCCACTATCATAGAGGTAAGACCACCATGCAAGAAAGAAGAAATTACATTAGATAAGACCACATACCACATACGCAATCTGACTAATTTCCAAAAAAATATTAAATGCATAATTTGTTATATAAATTAAGTTCCATTTAAATAGCATGCCATTCTTGTGCAAATATCACACACAAACAGGATACTTGCATATGATGTAAAAAATAATAAAAATTGCATAAATTATAGTAAAAATACTTTACCTGACACTTGTAAGTCTTGAATGTTCTTTGTTTTTCATAGAAACTGAGGCGTTCGCATGCCTACACATCATGACTATAGCCATACTTAAGAAAATTAAATTCAACTAAAAATTAAAATATATAAATTATTAGCTTGTAACAATTAATATGAAACAAAAATTTATAACTTTACAAGCTAAGTAAACAATAAAATAAAAAACATCAGAAGAAGGCAATAACTTATTGCTGAAAGCTTATGAAGTCATTTGATTTTTGTTTGCAGAGCTTGTTAAATTTAATAATAATTTTTTAAGTAATAGTAGTAAGTATACTTACTATAATAACCACAATAACAGGTCCAACAAAAGTATAAATAAAATAATTATCGGTTCGTAACCAACAATATCTAGACGTTTCATATCCAGATGGAAAGACAGCTCCCGAAATACTAACAATTATAAAGGGAAGACCGTACGAAATTAAGTAATACCATCGCAGTCTTGATTTTTCCGATTCAAAAACTTCAATTAACATAACATACAGTTGAAAACCTGAAATAAAGTGCTAAGTAATTTGATCAAGTTAACCAAGATATCTACTTTACCTTCGAAGAACATCCACACAAACGCACATAGAAAAAAGTAATGTAGTGAAGCAGCAATAATACTACAAGCTATCTTGTTTTCGGTGTGATCTATGCCCATCAAAAATAAAAGTTCGGCTATGAGCAAGCATACGCAAAGATTACAATGTATGGTGGTTCGATCAGTCTGTAAAAGTTATTATTTCAGTAAATATTTTAATTCAACACAAAATTTACCTTAAGTCCGTGAAATAATTTAAACGTAATTATTGCAAGTACGAGACAAACTATTGAAATAATACATCCAATGTAGGTTATCACTTCTAAAGCAATTTGATGTCCTACCGGTAAATATGTCGAATGAACATCCATGAGAATGGCAAAATTAGTCAAGTGTTCACACAAACACACAGTGTGAGTCTCGTTGGTGGTATCAACATAACAACCTTCTTCGGACCACGTGTTAGTAGTGTAATCCCAAAACACGCAAGATGGATTACTAACATTTTCAACTTGTAAATGTCTTAAAGTTAATCGAACAGGTTGATGCAACTGAATATGTCTTCCTTTTCCTAAACTAGCAGATATCACTTTACTGTTCAACATTCTAGTCACACTTTTATTTTGATTCATTTCTGAAGGTTCAGGCTGCCACAACAAAATTTCTTCTAACCGGTCAAATGCAATGAACACTAATCGCACAAATCCACCTTCACTATTTTTTAATAATGCTCCACGTGGAAGCTCGATGGTATCATTACTAGAAGTCCATTTATTATCGGAATAAAATTTTTCCAACTGTACATTTCGCGTTTCCAACACCCGAACCGATAACCCTGAAAATAAAAAAATTAAAATAACAACACAAACATAAAGCATTTTTAGCAACTTACTAATATTTTTAACAATTTGATCGACAGTTTTTTCCCGTATAACAGTGTCGGCCAAAAGAAACGCATTCTCTTCCAATCCAATTAACAGTGAAGTGGCAACTCGCATCTGCTCTTTGTGACTTAAATCTCTCCAACTTGGATGTTGAGAAGCGTCCAATAAGTTGCTTCCAGTTCTCACAACATCTCCCAACATTTCGGTAACAATAGCTTCTCTTTGTCTAGGATCAGGAAACGTTTGGATATCCATTGACATCTTCTGAGCCATGTTTTGTATAATTTTAGTTGTTATCATCATATCGCCCCCATAAAGCGTTTTACTACTAGTAACTTGGGCTAAATCACTTGTAATTGCAGTTAATGGACCTCTACTCATTAACAGTCTTTGCTCTAAGCTTGTGAGCCAAACCGATCGGCACTCACTCAAGTCCGGCGTGTGAGGAAACCATTCTGGATCACCACTTCCTGTTACTCCGCACCTCCACCTAGCAAAACCAGTTGTGCCATCTGGGCAAGGTTGGATATTTATTTCTCCTATTCTTGTCCAATTCCAATAAATACTTCTTAAAGTTTCTGGATTACAAAAATTAAAGTTATCCATTTCTTTTAAATTTGGTGTATAGCTAGTTGGTGATGGTACATATTCGAACGGTATTGTACTATCAACTAAAACAAAATGGTTACTCATACAAATTCATATTAAATAATAAAATAAAATACCTGTCACTCTTTTGGGTACAAATGTTGTAAATGGCAGTGTTGTAATATCTTCGGGTGGATTTTGTGGTATCGTTTTGGTTCTACTACTAACATCTTCGGCAAAAGCCTCTATGGGTGGTGCAAAAGGAAGATTGTTAGAAGTAGATGAAGGTTGTGTCGTCGTGCTGACAGTTGTTGATAATTTAGGAGATGAAGTAGACGATACTTTCGGTAAAGGTGGTGGAGGCCTTGCCGTTGGTTTTAATGTACTCCAAACAGGAGGTTGTGAAGTTATTAACCATGGAGGACTCGGTCTATTAGTTGTAGTAGTAGTTGCAGCTGCAAATAATATCAAATTAGTTATGTTCATGTTTCTCGTCCTAATTGTTTTGAAAGAACAATGGGTTTGAATCTTTTTTTCCTAATAATGAATAAATAAAATAAAATTTAAAAAAAATAAAAGAAAGTACCTTAAGGTGGATGAAACTACTGAAGAAGAGTAATTAAACTTACCTGGCATACACTGGTAATGAGCTTCGAGGTACTTGAGAGTACCTGGGCAAGGATCGCCGAACATGTTAGTACTTGCCAGAATACTGCAGTTTTGTACTAGACTGCACCTGTGGCAATGTATTTTTGTTAAAACTAGTTACAATAATGAAAAATTTTGCCCGTTTCTGTCATTTTTGGCGCAATGTACCTTAAGAATACAGTATTTTTGGAAAACCTGTGGTGTACAAAATAAAATTTATAAAATACCGACTAACCAGAACATACATATTGTGCTTCAATGTATTTGTTTGTACTGGGACATGGGTCACCATCAAACATCTCATTGTTGACATCTACAGAGCAGTTTGATTTTAATTCGCATCTGAAATATTAAATAAATTTGAATTCAACTTTAATTATTTTAAAATGTAATAATTCCGGTGTTATTTTATTATGGTCCAAAAACAACACACTGCACTGAAACTAGAAAAATTGTTACCCAAAATGATAAGCAGGATTAAAGCGTAAGCTCACATAAAACACTATTTATTTGCACATTATATGACAAAATTAATGCTCTGGATAAACGCCAGTTATTTAAACAAAATAACTACACCAATCGGCTTTAAGTACATTTTTAGCACAATAATGACAGAAACAAGACAACAGATATTGTTAGTTACATAAACACAAAAACATCAAACAGTTAGTTATATAGGGGGTAGTTTTGTACTCCACTAATTTATAATAATATATATACAGTGCTTTGATTTCAAAATCATTTAAATAATTTAAATCATTTTTTTTTGTAATATTTAACATCCACACCCAAAAAAATTACAAAAAATATTTTATAACAACAAGAAATTTTTGCGAGAAAATAGTTCGATAGGCTTTTAATAAGTCAAAAACTGAAATGAAAGTACTGTACGAATTAATTATTAATAAATTAGAATATTGTTTATCCAACATAATTTTTAAAAATCAGTGAACCTGATTTTTTATTTAAATCAATTTTCTCGATAAATTGCTTTTTTGAAGACTAGATTTTTGTGTGATTCCCACAAATATAAAATAATAACAGCATTAGTTTTTGATTTGAAAGAGTTAAATACATTTATGATTCACCAAACAAAGTTAAAAATTTGTATTTAATTACTTAATTAATTATTACAAGATAGCCATTAGAGGCATTTTATCCTTGATAAAATTTTAAAGTTTATTAGTATGTATTTTAAGTATTCTTATACATAATTTGGTATATTGAACTATGTAATTTAATGACATGGGTCCGACTAACTAATAAATTAATTTTCGTTAATTAAAGCACGAGAATGTTTGTAATGGGCTTCCGTAAATAAATAATTTATATATTTCTATATGAATTTCGTTCATGTGGCACAAATCTGGGTGTTATATTTGTATTAAAATCTAATCCATAAAAATATCCTGTCAATTGTAATTATATTCTTTGTTGAAATCGCTTGCAAATATGAAAGGATTATCATTTTTTGGCATTTTAAAATTTGGCTTATAATCCGTATAACTTGAATTCGAGATAATCTTTTATTTTTTGCTACTACCCTAACAATTCTTTTTCTTTTTAAATTTAAAATTATTCAAATTTTTATCAAATTTCCTATCATTTTCATAATCTTCTAATTGCTCGCTTCATACCTTCCAATAAGAAAATATCGATTAAAATTAAGTAAATTTCAATTTATAAAAAAATTAAATTTATTATTTACTTTTAATTATTTCTCAGTTTATAGTTAAAAAATTGAGGTTAATTGAATGATTTACATGACTACAATATAAGTAATAACTATAAAATTTTATGTTCCAATAACAAACATTAATTATTATCTACAATACGACCTCTAAATGAATAGATCCGTGAATTAGTTGCATATTTACTCACAAATGTATTGAGTAATTTATGAATAATTAAGTTGGTATGGTATTGTAAATTATTTGTACCTTGGTTTAGGAATCCACGTTAAATCGCTGTTTAATTCAATTAAGTTTATTTTTAATTTACAATCTGGAAAATTAATTAACCTAACAAATCAGGCTTTGCTGGAAATTTTAGTCAACAAAGATATTTGTTGTGCAGAATAACAAGCTTTTATTGTGTATTTCATAAAATCTATGAACAAAATACGAAGAGGTTTGATTTATTCATCTTTGTAACTAACTACAAATCTAAATTGCACTTTAATGGGCAGTTTTCTTTTAGTTTCTAGGTATTTTTTTTTATTTTTATTTAATTTTTGAATGTCAAGAAAGAAAATGCCAAGCATTTTTTTCAAGGGGTGGAAAGCAAACTCTACATTTTTATGTATTTATAAAATGTATATTATGGTGACCGACCTCACACCCGATCGTAGGGGAAATAACATGGAATATTGAATTTTTGAATTCATGCCATTATAAGAGGAGAGAAGAATGTATAAATTTAAGAAAATTTTTTTCCGTATCTAACACCCAACACTTCATATTTTGTTCTTCAGTTTATTGTTAAAAACTCAATAATAAAATAAAAATACAGTGCTTTTAAAATTATTAAATTTAGTAAGCCGTGTGTTGGATAAAAAAAATCTCTTTAAATTGATACTTTTTCATTATGGTGCTTGTATAGTCCAAAAAATATTAAATTTTAAAAATTAACGGAATATTTAAACAATATTATTTGAATTTTTTTGTACCCAGAATTTATGTTGTACTAAAGAGAATTCAATCCCTTTTTAAAGTCTTTTATCTGCTTTATTTATTGCTGTTGTGTATTATATTTACCGCCGAACTAGAACTAACATTTATTTCTTATATTACATATTTTTTAATCAAAATTCATAATTTTGTTAATCTAGTAATTCAATTTCAATTTTAATTTCACAGATTAAAAATTTACTACTTTATCTATAAAAAAATTGATAAAATATTGAACATTTCACTTAAATTTTAAGCTTTACCTTTAACAGGTTTCACTCTCATTCAAATTCCTTAATTTTAGTGTTTTCTAAATGTAGATATTTTCGTAAAATTTACAGATAACAATACCAAAATTGTTATCTGTTGAAAAAGATTCCAACAATTACCTTTATTTTTATTGTTATTAAATTGATTGATACATTTGAAATATCAGCTTGTTAGTGCTAATCAGGCTAATTTTGAATATAATTTTAAAATTAACAATTAATTAAAATATTAAGCCGGTTCCACATCAATAAAAATATTCTTTGCGCGTTGTGTTTGGCACAAATTTGCTCGTATACGCCGAAATTTTTGTTGATGCAAAGCACACAAATAATTTCGTGAAATTAAATTTTTATATATCAAATGTTGTCAATGTTTCGGTCAACTTTTGCATCGTTTTTTGCGAACAAAAAAATGTTTTTCTTTGTTTGCTTAGTTTGTCTGAAATGTTATATTGTTTATTTTTGATTTATGTCAAAAAATTGCTTTTATCCGAGTTATCCATCTAAATGCAAAACTTCAAGAAATTGTTTTATTCATTAAAATATCACATTGTAGGTAAAAAATTAAAAAAACTCTTTTTATAATCTTGAATCAATCAATTTCTATTCCTGATGAAGCCCAAAACAAAGTTGGGCGAAACTTTGACAATTAGACAGTAGCTTTATTGAAAAAAAGGTCCAAATTCCCGAAAATATAACAAATTAAATTTTTATATTTGTAATAAAATGTAGATTATTAGTCATATTACATTGTACCGTATATTAAAAAATGTTATTTGCTTTTCACCTCTTAAAAAAATCATGGTAAAATAGGTCAAAAGCGAAATATCCTAGATCATTATTTGGATGACCTTAAGAAATGTTTCTCGATTTGTTAACATAGCATTTTGGTTGAAAACGCATTTCTTTTTGTTGGAGTTTGCTTTTTATCATCTTGGAGACTGATCATATCACGCCTGCTTGCTTTCGAGGTAGCTTGAGAATCACCTTTGAACCAAGAAGTCGTTGTAGCTGTATATCATCACATTAAATCAAATTTCTTCTATTTCTTATATTTTATTAAAATCAACTGGGGCACGTTATCTTGTAGTTAGATAAACGACAAACACTTCTCTTCTTCTTCTTAGCCTGTAACCATCCACTCCTGAATGTAGGCCTCTCTCAACTCTCTCCATGTTTCTCTGTCTGCCACCCTCCGAAACCACTCTTGTCTCGCCACTCGCTTTATGTTGTCTAACCATCTTTTCTGGGGTCTTTCCACGCTTCTCTTAGTCATTCTTGGACGCCAGTATATAATCTTATATGGCCATCTTGTAGAGTGGAGCCTTGCCACGTGCCCCACCCAGTGCCATTTCAATTTGGCCACACTACCCATCACGTCGGAGACTTTAGTTCTTTTCCGGATTTCTACCAGTCTTATCCTGTCCCTCAGTGATATAGTAAGCATGGCTCTTTTCATCGATCGTTGCATGACTCTTAATCGATTCGCATTTGTTAACGTTAGCGCCATGGTTTCTAGGCCGTATGTGGTGACAGGTAGAATGCATGCGTCATATACTTTTCTTTTTAAGTTTATTGGGACATCTGTGTTCTTTAGGATATATCCCAATCTTCCAAAAGCAGCCCAGCTCTGTCGAATTCTTCTGCCTACATCAGCAGCCTGATTTTCCTTTCCCAGTTTGATAAGATGTCCGAGGTATCCTGCATATTCCAATATATTCCTGCACATTATCGATGACGTACAAGTAACGTTCACTTCACTTGGGCTCATTATTTTGGTATTGTTTGGGTTTATTTTCATACCCACGCGTTGAGATGCTTCGCTCAACTCCTTTAGCATATATTTTATTTCATCCGCGTTCGTGGCTACGAGTAGTATGTCATCTGCAAAGCGCAAGTGACTCAAATAGGTACCATCGATATTTAGACCCCTATTTTCCCACGAAAGCTTTTTCAGGATTTTACTTGAATGTAAAATTATTGTATGACTTCAGGCTTGAATTTTTTTCTACTCTATTTATGTACAATAATAAGAGTACTTTATACAAATGCAGAGGTTGTGGAGGATGATGCTTGAAAAAGTAATATATTGTTCAAGAATTTTTGAAAAATTTTAATCCGAACTATTTATTTAAGGAATTTACGAACTATTTAAGAAGGAGCTAACGAAGAGAACCTCTGAAGTGCAACTCTAGGATCGGGACAAGCTTCATTAGGTTGAAAAAAACCTTTTTTTTTAAATGTTATTATAAGCAACCGTTTCTGAGAAAGGAGGGTAAAGAAGTTTAAATTCAATAACCCTTCAGCTAGTTTATGCAACAGAAATCCAAAAGTTTTCTAGCTGGTTTGGTAAACAGTCTAGTTTCTTTTCAGTATTTTTTTATTTTCTCGAATAAGATATGGAACATGCTATATTCTGCTACCCTATAACACGGCACGCTTTCTGGCAAAACAATGCAATTGTAACGGTAGCAGAATATATTATTGTATTCGGGAAGTTATAAAAATATTAAAATGTAACTTTTGCATTTCTGTTGCATAAATTAGCTGAAGTACTACATTAAAACTTTAGAATGCTTTTTTCATTAAAAAACAGGTGTTCTGTTTCGAACAGGAGACGTTATTCTTGTAAGTTAATATTTTTTGATTTGATAAATAAAATATTGTTTAGGAAATTATTTTTCTGAGCGTAAACGTTTATTTCGAATATTTTATATTTTACTGAGCAAAGGATGCATTATTTATTAAACAAAAAATGTAACAAGCAGTTTTTATAAAAATTTGACTTGGAATTTGTTTTGCAGATACTGCCAAGTTTAGATCGGGGGTAGATATTTATTCTACTTTTAGTATCATCTAAAGAAAATAAAATCTGATAAAGCTATTTTGGAAGAATCTTCTGAAAGTGGATATAAATAAAGGGAATTCTATAAATAATTTTTTAAATTATGTGTTACCTGAATGTTAAGATCTTAATTAGTTTGAAAGATATAAATCACCGAATCCTAAAAATTTTACACGAGCTTGAGCCAATCGGATTGGGGTATCGTAATTAAATAAAAGAAGAAAAAAATACTTAACTAATTATAAAATTGTTCGACATATAAGTTAGTAAAAAAGAATGTTACAAGCAATTACGCGATTTTAATTAACAGTAATTATAACGTGTGGAATAATTTGTAATATTTAAAATATTAGAGCATCCAGTAAAAATATTAAAGGTGTTCTGTAATTATAGCTTTTAAAATGGAGATAAAAACATATACATAATTATCTCTTATACATTTTAAGTCCTGCATTTATTATATGACAAATAAATAAAAGAATTAACAAAGATATAAATAATATATAAAAAGTTGTGAAAAGAAATAAATTCAAAGTGTTTATTAAAAATATAGCGTCAATACATTACATGTTTTAATTTAAAAGTACCTACCTATAGTCCTATAGTCTAATGAGTCTGACAGGTTCAGTGTGAATGACTTACATAAGTATGATATATTACCACATTATATACCAATTCAAATGAGTCGAAAATTAATGTACTATCATTGTATTAATTTTAATTTATTCTTTTTCGTATGCAAAATATTCCACTTTTGAGATATTATCAAGACACAATAAAATATTTTGTACCTAAGCTTAAATAATAAAAAATGTAACCATCAAGAAGACAGCTAACCGGATAGCGCAATGCGATTATATGTCTTCTCCCTTAAACAAGTTTAGCGCTTAAATTGTTTAACGTATAAACAAATTTCCTTTTTAATTTACATTAAGATAAACTTAAGTGAATATAAAGTTTTCCATAATTACATGATAACTTTTTATCAACATAATATGACATCAGTCAAGTGCTTTTCAATGTTTTGGAAGCAGCTGGTTCGCTGGTTGATTACTTAGAGTAATAATACTAAGTGGTAACAATGTACATCTAAGCAATAAGGTTACATATTTTTATATTTTAGCTGTTTTCTATTACAATTACCATAAAAAATTCAATTACGTCAAAGGTTGCTTATTAAAATTTACTACCTTCCTGAATAATATATGTAAATGATTATCTCTTATTCAATAATTCATTTAAATACATTACCACCATTAATAAATAACGACTCGGCGAAGAAGAAGTAAGTTTGGCTTTTTTCCCAAACAAAAGTAAAGAATTTATGTGAAAGTTTGAATTAATTTGTATCTTCAATGAATGCTGTCAAATATGAGTTTCGGGATGGCATTCAACATCTCGAAAGATATAAATATGCTGTGTCCCAACTGTACACTATGCTATCTTTCTCGGTGAATTATGATAGCCGACATTGCACGTCACTGCACGTTGATTGCAAAATATGCAATAACTTGTGGCAAAAATTTTAATTTTTGGTCAACTCCCAAGTTGCACTTGCACGTCAGAAATGTTCACACTGCGGTAGCTTTCGAAAACAAAAAGTTGCAGAAATGCCGTAAAATATGTAAATTCAGCACAAACTTGATTGGTAGTACACCGTATACTTTACTCAACCAACCGGCAAATACGATATTTACAATTTAGCCAACATATGATAAAATGAAGAATTAGAATAAATTTAATAAAACGTAATTTTCATTGTTCGCTTTCGCCAAGACTTGAGATTTCGCGATTCCAACTGCTAACGAAAATGTTGAATAAATGCAAATGGAAAACTGTTTGTGTTTATATTTTTCATCAAAAAATAATATTAGCTCGTGTCGGTGTTTTCTAACCACCATCGATCAAACACAAGCACACTTGCTGATCGAAAAAGTATTTCTTGAAAAGTTTTAATAGCGTAGAAATTATACCGGGTGACCACCTCAAGCGGAATTATTCTTCATCTTCGCTACGAAAAAAAACTTAAATATCAAAGTTTTTTAGTTCCCGTCTACAAGGCAAAGTTATTTTAAATTATTACTAACATTCGATGCCGTTACATATTGCTGGATTAAATCGCACGCCGTTCCTTTAAAAACAAAACCATGTATTTTTTATTATTTATGAATTTTAAAATTCTGCCTAAAGTTTTACTTTGAATCGTTTCCGAGTTATCTGTAATCTAAAAATCGACAGTTTAATTAATTCATTTTGACAAGTTTGGAGTGCCAGTGAGCTGTTTTGAGCTTTCGTTATACGATCGAAAACTTTTTAAATTTGTCACCGATATAATAATGACCGTACGCTAGTAGAAATTATTGTAATGGTGAATGTATTAATAATAAATAAAGTCATTATGCTAATTTGTTTTATATAATTGGCTGAAGAAACAACATCATCAATCAATATCATACATAATATTATATTATAATCTTTTATAGTGGAGTCCAAATTAAGGCCGCACAAATAAACTAGGCCGTTACAAGGTATTTTTATATTTTCACCTTTTTATCAAAAATATTCCGCAATTTAAACAGAATAAAATATTCTAATTTGTTTTAAATTTAAGATCCGCTCAGGCGAGTCGTAAGCGGTTGAGTTGTATCGGTTTGATAATTCCGTTAATTAAATTTTTCACGATCGTGTTAGTACATACAATTTATTAGAACAACACGAAGAAAGCCATTACTTTAAATTTAATTTACCTGTTGTGTAAAACCCTTAAGGATTTCGGCGACATGCAGTTGACACTCCAGTCTGTATTTCCATGATCATTACAAATGGTGATCGAAAATCGGCCGTAATTTGCTCGAATCAGTTTAATCAGTTCTCCATCTCTACACTCTATTTTAAGCGTTTTTCCTTCGCAGGCGTAAGCAGTTTCGTAGCGAATTAATTCTGAAATTAAACAAAAACGAAATTAATTACATAAAAAACAACCTTTTGTCATCGAGAAATTTATTTATTTATTTAAACCTAAATTAGATTTATATATTGAAAATAAATTATATAAATGTATATCATTTATAAATTAAAATATTAATTGTCATCCTTGATGGATTACAAAGAGTACCGCGTGACTAAAAGAGCAGATTAACGGAATAAAAATGAAGCAGACTAAGTAAATGCATATTAAAGAACAGATTGCAGAAAAGCGCGAATTGAATTTTTATTCATTATTTATTTAATTAAATTTTTCAAAAACCTTACATTTATTTAATTTTAACAGTGGTTTTACACCGTTTCTTATTTTATAGCCGTTTTTTTCTTTGTGTGGTTTTCAACAAATGTCGAGTGGTGAACTCGAAAACACCAAAAAACAAATTATCCAAGAGTAGAAAACTTTACCACCAAATAAACCAAAACACCAATTTTATGTAACCCTAAAGTTTAAAAAACTTTTTAACTTGATATGAAGAGGAAAACTTAAATTTTTTTAAATTTAATATGGGAGAATCATCAAAAATTACAGAGCAACAGCGTAATTTCATCACATTAGCAGAAAATAAATTATGAGATTTCGTCAGTATCATCAAAACGTGATAAATTTCAAGTGTAAATTATTGAAAAGGCCTACAAATTTCATCAATTAAGTCGTGATCTTAAATTACTTCATTATACTCGAAACTTAGGAAGTTAGTTTAAAATATTTGAAGTGCAAAATCTAATCTGTTAAGTGCTCTCTTGCCATCTGTGGTCGCAAGAATGCTTTGATAAAATAACAAGTGTTAAAAAAACTTCGGTTTTCTTCCAACGCCAACAAAAGTTAACTTTATGTCATTTAATAAACAAGGTTCAAGTTTCACTTTTCCGTTCATTTTTACCACTTCTACGTCATTGCCAGTAGTAAAAGTAGTGCTTTTCAAGTTTACCACATTCCTAATATAAACATAATCTCAAAATCTAAAAAAATAGATTGTTTTATTCAGAAAAAAGTAACTTTTTGTGGTTTATCTGTAAAAACTACAAACTTTAATAAAAAATATTACCCGGAAACGGTGTATCTGCAGGCGACCGACGATGGTAGAAAATAGTATATTATATACCTAGAGACTATACAAACACATTTTTTCCCGAAAGCGGAAAAGATTTTCAAAATTTTCAAGATTATTTTTTCAGTTTAGGTTTTATATGTTATTTTCTACAATTGAATATTATAATTATTTCCCTAAAAATTGTTTCGAGGTAATTTTCTTGTATTTGTTTTCTTACAGTTTCTGATGCGGACAAGCAGAAGGGTTAGCGTGATGGCACATACTATGCAGTAAAAACTGCATTCAACAAACTACTCACTATTTAATGATAAAAAACCGCATCAAAATCCTATCTTCCGTTAGAAAGACAAACAAATACGGGGTGCGCGTGTAAAGTGGTATAAGTCTAAAATTGGTATTTTGAGAAAACTATGTTTTAAAGTTTTACTCTAATGCTTACATCAAATTTCACTAGCGGGTTATAGCCGTTAAAAAAGCCGCGGCTAATATAGTTTTGCACACATTTACTGTGTCATACAAGCAACCTTCTTATGTACTTATCTCAATTTGCCCAAAAATCGACTTATACTTGAGAGAGAGATAAGAAAACACCTTGCGATATCTATCGGATAACAAATCCGTCCAACAAATTAATCAAGAACCAATCAAATTTTTGATTTGTTATTTTGAGTTTGAACTGCGGTTATCTGATTGGTCACTTGATTAATTTGTCGAGCCGATAGATTTTTCTATTTCGTTGCACCGTTTCCAAGTTACAGTGACTTAAAAAAGATTCGGTGAAATTCAAAAATATTGTCATCTGTATAACGGTACAACAAAATAAAAAAATTGTATATAAACAAAAATGAAAAAAATGAAGTTTGCAACAAAAAATGTTTAACATATATTGCTGTAAAAACGAAGTTTCGGTGTCAAAATAAGTCTTGAAAAGATACAAATTACATTGATAACATAGGATTGAGCCAATAATTTTGTGAGCTAATGTATATAAAATTATGTATAATATAATATGTAAGTAATTTATTATTCTAAATATATTTTAAATTAAAGATATTGAAATAAAAAAAAATACGTTAATCGGTTTCGATGAGGTGCAGTTCCAGCTATTCGGTAAACTATGAAGGCAATGTGGTTGATATTGTGTTTTTACCAATCATTTTGACCCCTACAAATATTCAGTACCAACCTTTAAAATAACTTCCCGAAATACAGTGGACCAGGAAATCAACTCCATAGAAGTTCTAAATCTTAAATTTCACTTCTACATTCAACTTGAATTTTAAATAATAAATCCGAGAAGGGATTACACAGTAAAATGAAAATTACAGTATGGAAGAGTGCGAAAACATAAACAGCTCAATGTAGCTATGAGTATTGGATTGCTATTAAGTCGCTCGACTTAATTCTTACGGTTGGCTTCCAATGGTCTAACATATTCCTAGTAATAAAAAAATGCAATACATTTTTCGACGTCCCCTTAAGCTAGTACCTTACTTCCTGGTTTTGTCTCTGAAAATTTTAGGTAATTTGAGAACTCATGAAAATTTGAACATAGCCTTCGGACAACCTTTTATAAAAAAAATTTAATTTGCATAAAAAACTCATCTTAATTAAGAGCACAGTTAAAAAATAAAACATCTTACGATGACAATATTTTTTAATGTTTTTCAAGTAAAAATTTAAGAAAACGGTTAAATGAAACCCGTACAAGACGGAGTCTATATAGACTCGATTCAATTAAAAATAATAAAATTGGTTCTATGTTTGGATAAGTGTGGTCAGTTAACCAAACGTCAAGACTAAAAAAGAAAAAGCACCTTATTTATATTAATAACCTCTGTAAACGGTAATCGATTTCAATTTTTCCAAACTTCATACGCAGATAATTGAAGAAGCTGAAAATATTTATTAATAGATTTTTCTTTAAAATGCTCAATTTTTATGCTATTACAATTTTAAACAATTTTGTGCTTAAATTTATATATAAACGGGTTAAACTACTATAATTTCTAATTTCAAAAATTAAAATTTTTTTAATTTAAAGAATAAGAATATTAAGTTTTTTATATCGACTTTTTATATAGAGAGCCACTTCGAAACTTTTGTATCGGTCCGCCCCTGTTACTATTTGTATAAAACACAAAAAAATTACAGAACGAAGTAGAAATAATCAAGAGGCATTATTCAATTCTCTCCGCATTGTCTATTTTGCATAATAAGCAAGATCGACATCCGGACATTTTTTGACGTCCATTTCCGTAATATCTGTTCGTCAGAAAATACGATTTTCAGAGTCGTGTACGGCTACTTAAATTACTCAATTTTCTTTAGAGTATTCGCTTCAGAAACTTAGCAGCACTATAAAAAAAGTTTTAACGTTATTTGGAAAAGGTGAAGATAGATTGCCACCTTCCATTAATATTTAATTTTTAAACCACATTACAGGAGATTTAATTAGGAAAACCTTGTTTTTTCTAGTTTAATAAATGAAGTTCCCGATTGCTTTATCAAACCATAAATATAAATTTTTATTATCTCGTCATTTCATAAAGAAAAAACCAAACCCAGCAAAATTCAAGCGAAGTGGAAGTTGTACAAATTTATTTGTTTTTATCAGACAAAACTTTTAAGTTTTCAGATTGTCTAGAAAATAAAAAGAAAAACCCTTAAGCTTTCACGTTTAGAATGTAAATAGAATCATTCAACTATTACGGTTTCCTTGTTTAGAGAAGAACGTTAAAACGCACAATCGAATCCAAGGAAAAACTTATTAATCTACAAATAAATAAAACGTTAAAATAAAATAAAATTTTCGGTGATTGAAAATATAAATTTTTAAATTTCAACTTAAAATTAAATTAAAAACCTAATTTCTTTCGAAGAAATTAAACCAGTAGCAATTTCTATATTTTAGAGATTATGCAAATATATTCAAACGATAAGATAAAACTTCATCTAGATGAAAACGGTTGTCTTAAAAACTTTATAAATTGGTTAGTAAATGACTATTTTGGCTGGAGAAATTAAAAAAAAAACTTTAGCAAAATCTATAAATCGATATAAGAAATTTCAAGTATTCGACACGACGCCATTGCATTCAAAATTTCGTTTCAAGAATTACAATAGAATCGTGTTTCAAAAAAATTTGCATTAAATTAAGTCTATCGCTGGTCAATTGGAATGTTACTTAATTTGAATTTACCTAACGGAGATTATACTAATTTATAATTGGATAAGATACCTGCGACTAGCGAAGCAAGCCGCGGTTTGACTCCCGGTCGCGCCGGATACGCTGCTGTGTGTAGGAAACTACCCCAGTAAATAATAATCTTGACTTTAGCTGAATTAATAACCACAGTTCGTTGAGTGAATATGTCACTTTAAAATGAAAAAATATATAAAATATGAATAAAACTTTAATTTGTTTACGTGTTTACATAATTAATTTGAAATTTCACTTTCCACAAAAAAAAACTTATCTCGTGTTGGTCAGTGGTTAACTAAATTTTTTAAGTGGTAAACACTTAAGTACAATTTGGTGTGAACTCGAGAAAAAGATTACCAAAACAAACTTTTCAAATTAAACCTGAAATAGAATCGTGACTTACCCTCTTCTATGATCTTTAATTCAAAATTATTTGAGGATAACAATAACAATTGTTTTTATTCTTTTATATCTACTTTTGTCAACATTTTGTTTTTCAGCATTTTAACGCCTTAGTCTTTTAAATACACCGAACAAAATCTGTAGAAAAATGCTATCTTTTGAAACAAAAAAATTAAAATTGGTCGTTTAGTTATCGAGGTATTACATAAAGTACTTTTTATTTTTTTAGGTTGGTAACTTAAAATGTTACGAGTGAATGAAACTGAAATGAAAATGAAACTGAAAATTTCGGCGATAAGACTGAAAAAAAAGTGATTTCTGCTTTGTCGAATTTGTTTACCGATTTTATCCGGAAAAAGCCTTTAGTAGGGTGTGGAGTTTCAAGACAAGTAATCCGGTGGATATCCGTCACCGTGGATTTTGACCAATTATTCTTCTATCCATAATTTTGCATTTACCATTTTTTTTGTTGAATGAGAGACTACTGTGTGACTATTTATACCAGTGGTTCCCCAGGGGTTCCCGGGATCGTTCAGAGAGTTCGTGATGTTTTCGCATTTGCGACTAAAAGAGTTACTAACATTACAGTTAAGAAGTGTAATCGAGTAGGTACTTGTATTTCATTAGGGAGTCTGACATATATTAATAATTAATCATGGCAAATAACTGGCCACTTTAGATGATGATATAGAAAAGTAAAGTGGTAAATATTTATTTAATTTACTTACTGCTCCAAAACCGTTTTAGACGTAATCCATGATTACGATGAACTAAATGGCGTTTATGTTTTGTATTAAACCAATAAACAATGTGAAAAGCTTTAGACCACTACTCTTAGCACCTACGAAGGAAGATTGAAATGAAAATTCCAGTACCTGTAGAAAATAGTTGGATTTGGACCCTAACGATGATTTTATTATTAATTAATTCTTCCAAGCAACGAAGCTCTAAAGAGCTGCTGTTGGAGGCTTTCTAATTACTTAATGAACCAACGGATTTACACGTCTGGTTTAACAGGATTAACTCTGGTATTCACCTAGTATAGTTATTTTTGTTAAAAAATTATAAATACTAATGTGAAAATTACGGTTGAACGAAGACGCATTTTTTTATATTTCGAACCCCAACTACTTGATAATTTAATATTTCTTCAATTTAATTTTAAATTTCAAGTCTTAATATTCTTATATTTATGCGTCTCTGAAAGATTACAATTTCAATGTATGATGTAATTCTTATTTTAAAATAATGAAAATCGTGGGTAAAATAATCGTGCGGTTGTCGCAACAAAAAACAAAAATAACAATTCTGTTACCATAAAACCAATATAGCACAATATTGTTTAAAAATACATGCGAACAACAATTTAACAACATAAGTGAATTGAATTTAAATACCGCCTGACAAAATGTCGTAAATAACGTGTTATTTTTTGGAAAAGCTTTCAAAGTGTTTAATAATTGTTTTGTTATTATAGATTCGAAATGTATAATTTTAGTATATACATCGAAATTACTAGTATCGGTATTTTCAGAAAATAGAAAATCAGAAACGTGAATTATTTGAAAACTATAGATATTTATTATGACAAAAATTAAAACCAAATTAGCTTTACAGACTGTCGTGGTACGAGTAATCACATGTTATTATATTATTGTAGCCTCTATGATGTATTGATAGCACATTACTCCAACTGTTTTCAATCATTTCGGTGGAATTTTTTGGCCGTTTCTGCTATGGGAATACCATTCAAGAATACTTTTTTAATGGAGATTTAAAATGCCGATATCTCCGACATTGTGACTTGAAATTGGTTGCTTCATCCAAGCATTTACAGCAGAATATAAACTGAAAACCAAAAATTTGCCAAGTTGTACATCGGAGTCTGGAGGAATAGAAGTTGGCGTGTTGGAAATTCGTATTCAAGCAAGGTTTAGAATATTAATAATGAGCATAACAAGTTTTGATCTTGAATCAACATTCGTTTTCAACTAGGATAAGTTTGTCATTGTTTATGAAGTTTAAATAAGCTTTCAAAATAATTCTTGAAGTAGTTCTAACGAATGCGTACACAGGAGAGTTAATATACGCAATTTTCCGGACATTCATTGCACGTTATTGTAAGACTACGTTTTTGTGAAAGGAATAAAAGCGAGAGCCTGAAAGTTTTCGTCATTTATAAAGCGGAAACTTGTTTTGCTTTTTATTATAAATAAAAGTTTTTGCTTGGAAATATTTTATAAACCCAAAATTAACGCTTTTGTAATTTGCCTAATTCACAAATTAATCTTGACATGTAAACCTACTATGCTTCTAATTGTAACAGCTACTTATGCATTTAATTGATGGCGAAAGTTCCTTTTAAAGAAAGCATTAGCTACCTTAAAGTACGTACATTTCCACAAGAATGAGCATCTTTTGAATCGCTGAAACTCGAAAGTAGCACGTTTCTGCTCTCACAGTCTTCACCATTAAAAGAGCAGTCAGTAAAACAATGTAATTAGTCTATGCAAAATTGAATAAGCACAGCTTTTGCAACCCTCGGCTTTAAACATACTGAAAAGGTACGAATTTAATATTGCATTATTCCTTTCAAAATAAAACTTTATCATTTTATATTTATGAATCCAACACAATTTTTCAATTAATTGCAAAATATCTAATTAATTTAATTAAAACAAAATTAACTATCTCAATTAATAATCCATCACATAACTAATTACACTAATTCGTTAATTACTGAACTCTAATCGATAAATAATCTCGAGTATGTAAACACTTCCAAGTTTCAACTTTCATAATTAAATAGAATATCACGCGCGGATTTAAACTAATTTTAAATTTTTCATTAAACTAATTCCAGTACCATATTTAATTACATTAGCAGCCAAAACACTTTTCGCCCTTGACATTTTTTTTATCCTGTTTTGTTTTTGAGTTGTGACGTCATCGTACATTTTTTTAAATGGCAAACCCTATTTTTCTTTACGGATTTAGATGCAGTACAAAAATCACCCTAAAGCAAAATTTTCAGTAATTTCTTCATAAATTCTATTATTTCATCTCTATTATTTGGGTACAACATAGAATTAGGTAAACGGTTACCTCAAACGTTAAGTTTTTGTGGAAACTATCTTTGAGTCTCGATCTTCCCATGTAGATTGACAGGAGACCACAGGTTTGATTGTTAACTGGACGAGATAAAAAGAAATTATATTATTTTTGTTCTGTAACTGTAACCTACGGTCAGGATCATCTTCGTTTAGTTCTTGAACCAAAACCGCTTTATACGGATGCCACTTCAAATTTAAATACATATTTCTTAATTTCAAATATTTTAAAACGGAGCTCTGAACAATTGCATTGTTTGCAACCACTTGACAACTGGATAAATGGGAATTTTCTTGAAGCTCGAGTAAAATATTTAGCTAAACATCTTCTTGAACTGATGAACGACCCGATCTATGACGATCTCTCGCATACCACACTAGCAAGCAATTTTGATCTATTTTGCTAATTGCTAATTGATTCTTGGTTAGAATACTTTTCATAGAATAAATTGCAAACTTCTAATTAACTGCGAGTTCTGTCCTTGTAACCGATATACGAACATGATGTATACTCCAATAATTTTATCCTGCATTTTTAAAAAAAGTGAAAGAAAAATAAAGGTTGCCATTTAAAAAAATTACCACATTTGAATTTACGCGATTCAAAACCAAAACTCGATAAAAAATGTTAATGGCAGAAAACAATGGAAAAAAACAAGTTTGAAAATTCCTCTAAAATTTTATCGAATTTGTTTCAAACTTGACGATCTCACTGCATAATACAAATTAATAACATTTAATTTAATGTACCAAAAGCGCATACAAAAAATATACATTTAATATAACCCAAATTTCTTGCAACCTTTGAGCATAACAGCTAAGGATGATAAATTCTGTTACATCTGCTCTAAAAACACGAGTTTAAATTTAATTTCTAAATTAATTAAAAAATTTAGTACACAGAATTTTACACGCACGCTAAAAATTCATAAATATTACTAAATTACAAAATAACGATGTTCTAGGAAATAAAATATTAAAAGCTCTAAATTTTAGCATTATAAAAACTAAAACTCGAAAATTAAATATTCATATAAAAAAATAATTCGATTAGTTTATTAAAAATTATAAATAAATCATCTAAATAATGGGGTACTTGCATTAAAACAAATATAATCGTCAACGTTACGCACGAACACTACCCGAATAAAATTTAGAAAAAAATAAAAATATATAATAACTACACACTATTAACTATAGATCACGTTTTTGAAATTATATTTGAGCATATTTTACTCATCTTCAGTAGTTTCAGCATGAAAGATATTCTATAAGTTTGCGCACAAACCAAGAGCAAACAAACTTTGTTCAGTGTTGATGTCGCACCTAGTTTTCGAATATATTTTATAATTACAACTTCAATAATTAATTACCCGACAATTAGTTGATCAAATTTTTATCGAGTACCCCATTACAAAATTACTTATTTAAAATAAATTAGTTTACAAAAATTAATTAGTCATCAGCGAAAGTATTTAAAAAATAAATGTAAGCTTCCATGTTTTTCGATCGAAAAATATGCGATTTTTTCGATCTCACGTCAAGGTAATTCAACATGAAATAACCTTAATTATTAAATCAATTTAATTTAACTACTAACTATTAAGCAATAAATAAAGGCTCGAATAGACTTCGGTCATTCAGAGAGTAGGTTGCTACAATTTAAAATTCGAAAGAAAAGTAATGAGAATACTTCACGGTAAACCGAAGGGAAATGATCTTCGCTTCATTTAATTTTAATGCAGAGATCATCCAAGGCTCTCTTGATCACGCCGCAAGAGAAGAGCTGATATACGTCGCACAGAATACAAACAGAAATCAAATTAACAGAAAAAAAAATTAATTTCCAGAAACTGAATGACATCGTAGTTCACCCTGTAATGGGAACAGTTTTATATTTAGACTTTTTCTATTTGCGAACCAAGAAAGGTTCCGTGAATAATGTGGAAGCTGGCTGAAATATGAAAAAATAAGAAAAACCAGATAGCACAGGCTATAAAAGTCAGTTCAAGGAGGTTTTCCTTAATTTAAGCCCTCATAAGTGTGAAATATCTGGGTATATTTGACACGGGAAATAACTGCAGTTTCCATTATAAAAGACGTCCACCTGTTGCATAGATTGGAAAACCATGGTGTTCAATGATAGTCGGCACAGTAGAAAGTATGTTTCATTGACCAAATTCTTCGGTGCTTATTCAAATAAAAATTTTGATAAAGGAACGATAAGCGTCCTGTCGGATCGCAGTCCATTTTGTCATGGTCATGAACTTTTTAATTAAAAAGTCTCGGTTTACAACAGAGCTTAGTTTTGTTTTGGAGCTCATAAAAATTTAGACGAAGTAATTGTGAATTTTTGAAAATGCAGTAAAAACAATTAAGCACAATAATTGAGAAGGGCAATGAAAAACTTGGAGGGAAATTGGTATATAACTCGAGAAACTTTATAGCTTATTCAAAAGCATATCTTATTAAATATAAAATTGTAAAACCATTTTCATTCTTGTCAATATTTTTATGATTACATTCGACACTGACGTGTGCAGTTACTTGCTAAAGTTATTTTGCACGGCTCTAAGAGATACACCTATACAACAAATTTAAAAAGCAATTATACATCAGCCGTAACATTTTAAAAAACGATTTCATTGTTGTTTAAACTGCATGAATAACCAATTAAATATAAATATCTCTAAAATATGTAAGCCACTAAAAATATACAAAAGATAATAAATAATAATTTACCCATATAAAAATGTACAGGGCAATAAAATAGATGACTTATACGAATAAGATGTTAAATTTATAAGTTTTTAAACTGTGTGGCCACATTACCGATTAGCCTATTACATTAACCTAAAACGTTTAATATTTTCTATGAAAATCACACAATAGAAGTTTTAATAGATATAACAAAAAATAAATAACCTAAACGATTACGAAGTACGTAGTAGTGCTAATGAAAATTTTCCTAATTTCATTTTTCCTCACTTTTGCCTTGTCATTTCCTCTTGATCATTAGCCGATACTTTTCCATTACATAATTATAAACGTGTAAACTACAAATCAATTACTTATTTCCTATTGGCTAATAAAAAAAAATGAAGCCAACACAGGAAATTATTATAACAAGTGAACGTGATCAAAGCTTATTCTATTATCACATTCTTGTTAAGTCTTATTATTAATAAAAACAGTCTGCCGGGAGCAATTGGGGGGGCAACTGTCGGCCTGCTGAATAAATACAGAAAAAAACCTAACAAATTATTAAGTCACTAGAAAACTGTCCAACCCAACCGAAAATTTCATTCGGCCCTCCCTAACTATCTAGTAAGAAAAATCTAATTTGTATAATACAGTAAACTCTCTACTAACCGACCTTTCAGAGAATTTATCTTGCTAACCGGCCAATGCTTGTAAATCCCGACTTGGAGGTAACATGTAGGCAGACAGATTGATTACCTACGTTGTAATGCTTACATGATATTAAAATTGACCAGCATTCTTAATGCTAAAATAAACAATTTAAATTTGAAAAAGATTATTCCGAGAAAATTAAATATGTATTTACATTTTATTGTTAATAATTTTGTCACTTTCACTTGTGAAGTCGCAAAACGCATTACAAAATAAAAACACCTAGGGGAAGAGTAAGTACAAATATATTTTATATATTATTAAACTCGGATCCAAGACTACCCGACTTTTTCAATTTTCAAAATTGAGTTAAACTTACAAAACACAAATGGAAAGGGGAAGTGTAAAAGATAGAATTAACTGTTTGTAGAGGTTATAAGAAACAAAAAACCATTAGATGAATTGACTATTATCATTGAAGGGGAGATTTACTCTCGGGATGATATAGTCATTTCAATCGCCCTTGTCTTGCTCGATTCCCTAATTTCTAAAAGATCTAGCCGATTTTATAAAAATAAGTTACCTGTTGTCCAATGCTGTTAATATGATGAGGGTCAATAATTGAATCCAATACTTCTTTACCAAATTGCAAAACAAAATAAAGCATATATTGGCTTCTCCATCTCGTACGATATAGTTCCTGCTGCTTTATTTAAAGAATATTATATTCATATTAATTTAGGTGCTAAATTTTGAGATTGTAAATGCAGCTTAAAGTTTCTTGGGCAGAAATTTTGATTTCTATGGTGAAAGCGCGGACACGATGCCGCCACTGGCTGCTGCTCGCAGCTATTTTGACGAATCGATTTATTTTTCATAACTAAAATTTACCGTCGTATATTTTGGCAAAGGTTTGTCAATTTTAAGGGCGTCGTGTACATTAAATCCGATTTCTTTGAGCAGCATTTCTGCGAGATATTTTTTCAATTTTCTCGCGACAAAAATTTCAGATTTTTTTCAAAATAAAAAATTGCATTTTGCTCGAGTCGTTCAACAACTACTTTTCAATTTATAACTTAGAAATATTTAAAAATGTTAAGTTAGTTATTTCAGGAGAAAATAATTGTGTAATTTATTGTAAAAAATTTTTAAAGAACATAAATAGAAAGCAACGTTTGAAAAAAGAAAGAATACAAATACTTCAATGACATGCAGATATTTGTCATTGTAGCTTAAAAGCTAACATAAAAGTAGATGACGTAAAAAACGAGTGACTTCAGAAGTGCTCGAATCCACAATGCTGAAAAGCTTGAAAAGTAAGAAAAATCTAAGTTATTCAATAAATTTTAAAAATACGTCAATATCAAAAGTTCGGAGACAAGTATTAATTTTAAATCGAGAATGCAAAAACGCAGAATATTTTGTTTACTCTCTATTATCGTGATTGTGAATTTAAATTCCTCCGATATTCAATCGTTTATAAGGTTTTCTTTGATCTATTTCGTATTTAATATTGCATAATTAAAGCTGTATCGAAACCACAAATACAATTTGGTTCTAAAAATTGATATACGTAAGCACTAAACACTAATGAAGGATTATACGTTTTAATTATTTCAAAGCATTTTAAGCTTTCCAAAAATTATTTCCGAGGAAAACTTATTGAACCTGACATTTCTATATTACATTGCTTAGCATTTTGATTTGATCATTAAAAAATCTAAAACAGACTCTGACCTAAACTTTCTTTTGAGAATTTTTGGCCAAACTCAAAACCTTTCGTAATTTCGGACTTTCCTTGACATTTACTTACAACAGAGGTTATTTACTTGAAAGAATGGAGAGAATAAGATTCGAAGAAATTGTTTCATCTCATAAAAACAAAATCATCTTAAGGGATAAAAGTATTACTTTGCTGAAATCCATTTTTAGACACTGCAAGTTCTCTTTGATTCTTGTTGGATTTAAATAAAAATCCAATAACTAAAGATATTTACATTTTATTCAACAATACGTCCAGACAAGAACAAAAAAAAAGAAAAATTACTAATCTATCGTCTTCGAGTCTTCCAGTACAAAGCAATTAATTTTTGATCCCTTGCCCATTCTACTTTATTTCCAGTATAAAAATTAATTTAAAAACTTGTAGTTTATCAGAAAATAAATGTTCGGTACAATTAAGTTACTAATCTCATCAGGTCGTTCGAAAAATATATAAAATTGAAATCCCAGCAAGATTAAAATTAAATTACCAACTATATTAAAAGAATAATTAAAGTTTCCAATAAAAAATATAATATCAAGTAATTTAAAGAAAAACAAAAATATTATTCGATTGTTTACTTAAAATCACGAATCGGGTCGAAAAAGCTGTAATTAATTAGGACATTAAAGTTTTATTAATGTGAAAATCTAAGTTCCTCTAAAGGGAAAGTTGAAGCTATTCACACAATAAAAAAAATTTGAAAATAAAAATAGTATCCAGAGAAAATTTATTTAGTGAATAAATATGTTTATAATTGAAGCAATGCAATAAATTTTTAAAGATGCCTATTTGAAGAGATTTTTAGAAAACGATCATTTAAACTGCCAAATGCGCAATAAAAATAAACGAAAAGTGGAACCCTCAATATATCTCAAATCAAATCTCATTGGCTTTGAAAGAGTGATGTATCTGATTAACGTAACGTTGGAAAATCGTTTTGGTATTGCAAAACAATAGTAAATTTAATGGTACGGTACATAATCGCGTATTTTCAATTATTTTAGGGTTTCCAACAGTCAATATTAGTAATCAATTCTGTCTCGATACTTTCGTTAATGTTAGCTATTATTTTGATCGCTAATGCCATTAATACCTCTAGGCGAGTTTGTATTTGATTAAGTACTTATTCTCCATAATACTTTTTCGATATCATTTTCTAAAAATATACGTATAATACAAAAACCACAAAGCGAAAATATTATTAATGATAAAATTGTCTTCCAAATTAAATAACATCGTTCAATAAATTTATTATTTTACGCATACACGCGTACCTAATAAAATTTATCTTTACAAAGTGATAAATTGAAAACATGAAGAAATTAGTTATTCTACTTGTTTTTAAATTTTCAGTTGTTAAAACCGGTTGACAAATTATTTATGTTAACAGCTAATATTGACACAATTTCAATTTATAGTTAATCGAACTTATAATTAAATTAGATTCCGTCCAACGACTTCAAAACTTCTTTTTTGAATTAAAAATAATTGTTCTAGCTTTCCGAAACGGCGAGTTCAACAATCTAGTTGGTTTTCTCCAAGATATAAAAAATATTAAAAAGACCTAAAGTGTTCAGTATCAAACGACAAATATTTTTTATTCCAATTTTTTTTTGATATCTTGCACCGTTTTCAAGTTATTTGAAAAAAACTATCTTTTTTTAAATTGCAACCAGTATTTTTTATTTTGCCACTGTTACTAAACAAAATTTTAAATAATTACAAATAAAAATATGTTTAATAAAACAAGAATTTTTAATTGTTACATACAATTACTAATATTTGATTATCTTGTCTATTAATTTCTGTTACTTGATAAAATTAGTTCGCGTGCTGTGTATTTACTATGCGTAATTGTAAAGAATGTAACAAAATTGTGTGATTCATGCAATAAAGATAAAGAACATGCATGGCTTAGATTTTTTTAAGTTTTAGATTGTTTCGTGTTGTAAATTTTTGTTATTACATCAATATTATTAGCATTTAACAAATATGACGTTTGATTTATTTTGTTAACTCGTTTGGAAATGTAGTTCGAATTCCGAGCCTTCAGCACCGCAACCCACACAGCTACCCATATGTTAACGGTGTAAAATTATAAAATGAGCACGCTGTAACTCAGTAATGAATAATTTAATTTTCATTTTATTTACTCCAAAAGATAGCGACGCCGACGTTTAGTAACTATCGTAAAAGGTTTGACTGGCGGTACTTCATTTAGATTTCGTTTATAGTTTACTTCAACTTTTATTTTAAAAGTAAACTGGATCGGCTACACTCTCGAGTCTGCTCTAGCAGAGCAGTGGTTCTCAACCTTTTAAATCTGATGTAAATGGTGCAGCGACGTACGAGCCGTAGGCCGAGAAAATTTTATATGATAAATAAGATGGTTAAGAACCACTGCTTTAATAGTTTGAATGTAGGACATATTTCAACCTAAGAAGACATTTTGAAACTTCATATAAATTAAGATTATATTTTATGAAAATTGTTATGCAAAATATTGAATGGATTTAAGTTATAAGAAGTATTTCTCCCAATCTGTATATGTCAAACTACCGTCTTCTTAGTAAACCATGCAAACAGAATACCACAACGGACGGACATTTCTAATATAACATAAATCAGTATCAACGCCGTCTATATTAGTTACGGATAATGGAAGCGACATGAACAAAATAAATGAGTAAATAACGTAACAAAAAAACAAGTCAGCGCATCTTTTTTGAAATAAACATCGTGTATTCAAAAGTGATTTTACTTTTTCTTAAATTTATCTCTGCCAAATTTATAGTCAGATTCTACTCAACGGATTAAATAAATTGTTAACCGTAGAATCGCAACATTAATTCGAAAATTCCGAAGTACAAGACAACATAACAAGAATTTTCAGAATTGAGTACACCAAATCCAGTTTTAGAAGAAAATCGTATTCATTATAACGTACGTTGCTGGTAGGTAGTAAATTCAAACTTACAAAGTATTAAATAAATGGCATCGATAGCATACTTCAGTATTGTTCCGTCTTAACATCTCTATATTTTTGTACTTCACATTTGTTCTTGTGATTTGTCACCACCCCAACAAAGTTATAACTTAAAACATATAACAGGTAACATAAATCATGAAAGAAATAGCTAGATAGCATTTAATGCTTTCGTAAAGAAGAACAAATCCATGTACATTAAGAACACCGACTTGCGTGTCAGAAATAGCAATAACACGAAAGTACAAAACAAAAAGTAACAATAATGCATTTTAAAAGTTATCTTGGTTCTATTAAAACATTCTCGCTTATTGCCTCACGAAAACTAGGCGTTTAATGTAGTCATAAAGTAACATGCAGAGTAACATAATAATTCCAACTATGGCAAAAATGTGTGTTTATGGGATTTGAAATTGGGTCGATCAGTTCCGACATCTACAACACTAACCCTATGCAACCTGCAGCCCACCAGCGGTCCGCTAGATAGTTATCTGAAAACCATAACATTCCTTTCCTTTCCTGTTTAGCTGGATTTTAGCACGAGAAGTGCTTACCACGTCGAAACAGCCAAGTTTCCGCTTCTCTAATTGGTTCAAATCGGGTAATAGTACGTCACTGAGTACTGTAATCGATCTATATCGATAACGTTTACTTAAGTTACACAACACTCTGTATATAGTTACAGGCCTAGTGTACACTTTACCGCGACTAGCCCGACCGGTTCCTCGAGCTTTTTCATCTCGATAATAAAATTGAATATAATAAATGACGTTTCGATTGGTCTATAAAACAACATCTTATCAGGAAATAATTCAGGTACGCGGAAGATAATTTTACGTGCACGTAAAATATGAAAATATATTGGGTGCATAAAACAGTAGAATACATAATGTATTATTTTGTTATAAAATGTCAATAAAGTTGATATTGGTAAATATAAAGTTACAAGAGTTCATGTTTTCTGAGATAAAGAAAAAGAAAATAGAAAATAGAAAATATAAAATTCCTGTTAAAACGTTATATTGTAAGTATCTTGACTCGTTATACGTTAATTAAAAGCTAGCCTATTAGTAGTCTGTCCATTTTTAGCATATCATTTTCCGTCACTCTGTGTATAATTTTGATACTTTGCATATGAAAAGGATATAAATTTTTTTTATTACTTCGTAAATCTCGTCGTTGTAAGAACAGGAAAGTTTATTTTGCTGGTTGTGTAATTTCGCAGGTGAGGATTTTCGTTCTCCTTTAAAAATCGTTTGTAACCCTTAAAATGTAGTTGTTACGTCGAAATGTAAACTTGTTAATGTTATTTCGAATTCTGCCGAAAAACTAGCAACCAAGATTACGTATTTGGAGTACGACGGGTGTAGGGAAAGCCTGTCGTAAGAATTAAGTCGTAGCGAAAAATATAATCATTTATTTTTTCAAAATGTTTATTTTTATAATTAAAATAAAATAATTCGTTAAGGTAGGTCAGGAATTCAAGTAACTGCTTATTAATGCCAAATGCATTTCATCTGGAAAACTATTGAATTTGCACTACGAAGGCTACGAATTCTAAATTAATGTTCCGCTACCTAAATTTTTAAAATGTTAAATGTGCAATGTGCCTCTGGGAATCTTAATACGCCACCGAGGGGCTCTATAACATATTTAGCTGGATGTACACTACTGCCCACAAGCATTTCGTTTTCTATAATTCAAATTATATAGTTTATAACAATAAATATTTAATTATTTCTAAAAGTGCTATTTTAATGTTTAAATTTTCCTAATAAACATAGAAACATAAATATTTCAAAATTTTATCCGTTAAATGAAGCTACAAGAGAAGCACTGACGTGATCATGAATAATATAACGAATGATTTACTGCAATAAAAGTGACCACTTTATCTGTAATATTTTGTTGTGCTCTGGTTAGTTGAATAATAAAGCGCGAATAAGGTGATAAAATAATTACCTAATGGTTCTGTATTTGTTCATTTTTAAAAGCATTTGTGCCTATATCAATTATATTATTTCGGATTACCGGTTTCGCCCTTTCAGCTTCAGCAGATTCAATTGTGGCATTTTGATTATTTTATAATTATAATATTTTGTAGGATAAAACAGTTTAAAAGAACATCATAAATTGTATTAAACATTTTTCTAGAAGTTTCAAGTAACACTTTATAAACAAACAACTTGGAAAACTTTGAAAACTTGAAATTTTATTAAACGCAAAAAGAATTGAGTTATTTTATATCAAGTGACCCGCTTACATTATTAGGTCAATATAAAAAGACTAACTTTTTCTAATTTTTAAAATATAGCATAATAAAATTTTTGTGTATAGTAGAACCAAAAACTTTTTCATTCAACCTAAAAATTTGCCACGAAAGTTATAAAACCAATTTACAAATACAATTTTTAATATTTACAAGTGATAAAAAGATTTCTTGGCGCAAATATGTTCAATTACGAAATGATTATTGAACACCAAATGGAAATAAAAAAGTTCGGAAAAGTGCGTTAAGTATATTCATGGAAGAAGAATTTGATCAAGTTTGTTCCAATTTTAAATTACCTATATAAATTTTTAAACAACTTTATCTATAAAAGTGTAGTTAGTAAAATATATTTTAACGCACATACCGACCTATCTAGAAAAATTGGATGACATTTACGGGATTAAAATTTTTAGACTTTTTAAGCCTGGAAATACTCATCACTGGGGAAGTCTCGTGTCACTTTCATAAAAGTTATTTTAACAAACGATATTTCACAACGGAATATATTTTAATCATCAGTTTAGATTCTGAGTGCTGAAACTGAAAATTTTATCGAACTAATTGGTTTTTCCAATGAAAATTGGAATAGGCTTTTCTACGTGAGAAACAGCATAAGGATAGCGAGGATAACTAGAATTATAATTAGCAATCGTCGATATATTGGTGCAGTTTTCAAGATCAAACCACAAAAAATATTTTTTTGCATATTTTGAATATAAATATTATAACTTAAAATATGGTTAACCTATATTCTTTAAATTGGGTTGCAAATATTCCGTATAATATTGATTACTTAACCAAAATTAAACTCTATTGGGTTAATATTGTAAGAAGGAACTATAAAGATCAATCATCGAATGTTTGCAAAGGTTTCAAAACATTGATTTCCCAGGGTGTATAATATTATAGAATATTATCTTTAAATAAAATCAATAAATGAAATGCGTTTCTCGATTTTCTACTTTGCTTTGTGTAGAAACACTGTAGTTATTTCAATATTAAAACAACATAAGCGTACCTAATTCACGACAATTATTTTAAACCTTCGACGAGAAAAAATTGGCGTTAAATATGCAAAACACTCGGTGAACATCATGAAATCATAGTGCGGAATCACGCAGACCTCTGAGGTTTAATCGGTAATAATATCACTCAGGAAAATTTTCGAATGCTTTATGAACTTGATACCCGTTACCCGCTGTTCAAATTAATATTATCCAAAAATACATCGGATGTGCATGAGCGTATATTACTGTATTCGATGTTGAGATCAAAATAACTCTGCTACATCAATTTACTCCAAACTTAAAAGTTCTTTCCTACTTGAGCAATTTAGCATCCTTAGAAGTGCAATATATGTAAACTGTTTAAATAAATTTTGTCAATGGAAGTCTAATTTGAATAGATGTACATCTGGTGATGAAATGCATATACCGGAATTGAAGTACATATTTTCAAATTAGTCATAAAAATCTTAAATTTATTCGTATAACTAAATTTGCTTTCCAGTTAAGAATAGTCCTGATTTTGCTAAGTTGTAAATTCATTTCAATTGATTCTGAGTGATTTAAAAATGACCTCTGCAGAACCCTGCATAATTCGACACAATCAAATCCGCATAGTGTCTCATGTAGAATCAAAAATTTCTGACTATGAGTGTAGTTACACGCAGAGAGATATGTGTTACTAATTCACACAATTGTGCAAAAAAAGTACCCAATTGTGTAATTTTTCTGCACAATTGTGTGGATTAGTAACAATTATTTTTCTCTGTGCAGCATTTTCAGTCGTTTTTCAAACGATTTTCTATATTTATTACAACAAATCTAATACAATACTTGCATTTTACAATATTTTAATCGACATTACTAATTTATTGTTATGTTTTATAGAATACAGAATCTTCTTTTCAAATTGTTTAAAGGTTGTTGGTTTGGGTTGGCGATAAGTTCGAAGCCATATCATCCGAAAGGTGGTTTGAAGTTGGGAAAGATTCTAGGGCGTCAAGGGTATCGTCAAAGCAAAGAGAAACGACATACACAAAAATTACGACTATAGAGGACGAATTTTTATTCAAATTTACATTTCGTACATATTTTAATAAATTTCATGATAATAATTTTATTGATATTCCCAGCAAATATTTCTTTATTTACAGTTAAAAATATTGATTAGAATTATAACAACTTGGAAACGTCTGCCATATTATCGGCATTTAAAATGCATTCATTTTACCTGTAAAAGCAGTTTTGAAAACTTAAATTCAAATTACTTGTTAATTTAATTTTAACGCGTGAAGTTGACTTCAGATCATTTGTACTAAGTGTTGATTTACTAATGCTTTTTGTACAAAATTTTTTTTAAATGAAGTTAATATTAAAGAAATCAGTTTGCCCGTATTATGCAAAAACAAACTTTACAAAAACAAACTAAGAACCGGATTTATAATATTTTCGCAATTGCGCCGATAATAAATATTTTTGTACGGAAATAATAGTGCATTGTTTGACTTCCGCACAAAAATATTTGTTATCGTTGTATTCCGCAGTTGCATCAAAGGAAATATACCTTAAGAAATACAGCTAGATTCCGCCAGCGAGCGACGTTAATTTGACGACATTTTTACGTTAATTTTATGTGCTTGTTAGGTGTGCATTTACAACTTTCAATTTAACTCATATATATATTTTGTTCTGAAAGACTGAAAAATTTTTATTTAATAAAACCGAGCACAAAATCTTTCGTCTCTGAAAGTGAGAGTCTGGGAGGTATGGAATACCCTCCAGTATACCATACTTGAATTCAAAAGAAACTTCAAGCAAACTCGCGTGATTGATTTGTTCCCTTACTCTATTTTGAAAGGGCAATTCCAGCTGCCACTGGTTATGAAAACCCTTTCCGAAATTAAGTCTCTCGCTGCCCGCGGTTCAAACCCCATGTTAATCAATAGTTCCC
This sequence comes from Cantharis rufa, assembly GCA_947369205.1. Taxonomy (NCBI): domain Eukaryota; kingdom Metazoa; phylum Arthropoda; class Insecta; order Coleoptera; family Cantharidae; genus Cantharis; species Cantharis rufa. The sequence continues at coordinate 11,457,314 of OX376309.1, read as the reverse complement.
GTAAGTCTGCATCATAATAATTGAATATAATGTTTCGTTTAAAAAAGTTATAATGTTCGTAGGTTATTATTTATTACTTACTTGTATTTATTGACTTCTTATATTTACAATCGTAAATACTTAAAGTTGATGACTGAACATACTTGAAGTTGGCATTTACTTTTCCGAGTGAATATTGCATTCCACAGGTTTCATTATTGTTAAGGGATAATTAAACAAGTTAATTTTTTTATTTATTAATTATCCAATTTGTTGTGTAGTATTAATTTGTACAAATTCATAAAGGTAATTCTCACATCAAACCTTTCTCTTTGATCATACTTAATTTCCAGCTACCTTGACGCTATAGTTAGTAATGATGCAAATTCTTTGAAGTTTAAACTATTATTGCTATACAGGGTCGCGACATTAAAGCAAAGACGTACAACTACAAATCCTCAGATCTTAAGTTCGATTCCCGGTAGCTCACAACTATTCCATATTATACGCTTAGAGAGCCGAAATAATAATGACGAATAACTTGGTTTACTTAGTAATAAAATAGACTAATAATACCACTGTTATTGTCGAGGATAGTTAGGCCTATCCCACAAGGGAATGACGTGACTGTTTTTTTTTGTAAATATACGATAATGCGATATACGGCAAAATTGTACTGTAGTTCAAATTTGTTAAATCAGTGATCTGTCGTTTTAGTCAACTATATCATATCTTATGTATTACAAATTAACTGATTAAAATATCATGATTGTTAATTAGAAATTATAATAATATTGCCATTAAAATCATTTTGTAGTAGAGATAAGTGAACCAAAAAAATAGGCAACTTACACTACATTGTATTTGTTCAAAGTTAGGTTATGTTAATGCTTTTAGTGACAAATTTTTGATTTAATTAAATAATTAAATTTTTATATTTTTATAAGAAACTAAAGTGGAATAAAAATTAATAAAAGCAAATATAATAATCTGATTTTCAAATTTTATGATTTATAAATTAAAATATCTTATACCGCCCGCCGCAAGGAAATGGATGATTGTTCGTACATACCGTAGTAGCGTTTGCTGTTTCAACGTACAGGGGAAGTAAATTAGTATAACGTAATTTATTACTTAATTATTAGTAGCAAAAAGCAAGCAATTAATTGAGTCAATCTTAGCTGGAACATATGTTATTTTGTGTATGGCAAGTGGAGACCCTGCAACCCCACCAACTGTATTGATTCCTCGATGCCTTTGATCAAGTCTCAAGTTTTGTCATGTACTATATATATTAGTTAGTACACTACTCAAAATAACAAAGTTATTTAAACTGTTCATACACAATGTGTACAAGTCATCGCTGTTCGCTTTTCATGTCGCCTGCAGGCAAACCACAAATGCTGTCGTAAAATTTTGTTATAATAACATAAGTAATTAAAACTTATTATTCTTGCACACTAGTCAAATTAATAACAATTAATTATGACTTGTAAACGGTTTTGCTACATATAAGTTACAGGTGTAATATGTTATCATTGATTAAACACTGCTACCGGTACTAAACTTTATAATGGTTAATTAATAATATTAGGTATAATAATAAATTTAACAATGTTATGTAGTAATTATTGTGTATCGACACAAACGTTTATAAATACATACCTTAATTAGTTCATTGTTACTTGTAAAGTCGATATCGAGAAACAAAAAAATCAATAAGAAAAGTTTAATATTACACAACAATTGAAATATTTAATCAAGGGTAGATAATACAAATTATTATTTATAGGGTAAACGGTATTTCAAAGCGAAAATTGTCAAGTACCAGCGAGGGGAATTACCTGCTTATTCAGAAAAATATATGATGCCGTTGAAATTCCGAACCGATCTTAAAATTGTACGGTTGACTAACATTTCAATTCACGAAAAAGAATTTCAATTCAGATTTTTAACCCTTCAGAATAGTAGAAAAGAGACACGAAGCGAAGCCACAGGTAGGTATGATATACATTGGTATATGATACAATTTGATTCCAAATTCAATTCCTAACCTAACTTACTTGAACAATTTTATTTATTCGGCGTATTTTTAATTTTATTATCAAGTAAATAAATCTTATCAAAAATATTTCATTCAACTAATTGCAAGACAATTAAAATTAGCTTAGAAAATTATGTAAGAATTTATAATCATCAAACGCTTTTATTTATGAAGACTTAATCTAGTTACGCATAACTAATCTTGGATTAACGACGATTCTTTTCAAGTCGGTTGCAAAATACTTTTAAAATTCCTTATAAATTAATGGGCGATAAAAATTTGACAAACCTATAAAAATACTTCATATAAAATGTATGTTATAAAACACACTGTTTATTGCTTAATTCAAAAAGTAATCTCAATTAACTTTTGACTTCAGGTTTGTGAAAAATGCAAATGAAGATTACTTGGAATTTTATTTGGACTCATTATGATCATATGATTACAAAAAACAAGTAAACACGAGTTAAATATAACATAAAATTTGATCAAGATTAAAAAGATGTTAAAAATAATGGAACCTGGAAGAAGCTAAAGAGCTTATGAAAATGTAACGCTTCAATTTTTATTTCATTTAACTAATTTTTCATTTGTTGATACTTTTTACGATTCATAAAAAACCGCTTTCATCTTAACAGTTAAAGGTGGCCAAACAGAATGAGAAGGAGTAAACTCACACTGGCGAATTAAGAGATGGAACATCCGGTATAACGTGGAATCCGAACCACGACACAACAGTTCTTTGTACGAGGATTGAAAATTATGTTACGTTGCGCACTTTGATCGTTGCACCGTACTTTATCGAAGCAATTTGCTAAGCGAAAGCAATAAATATAATATGAAAATAATGTTGCACGAGAAGCATATTAAGCTGACTAATAATGCTACAACAATAAATTAAATATATATCGATATTCTCTGAGTGCATACAAGTATTAGTTAATGTACTACTTTAGACGCCTTGTCGAGTACTTCGTTATCGTTATTGTGGCTCATCGTTAATTCAACGTTTCAAAATGAAATAATGAAACATAAACTAGAGCTGGAAAAGCTTACATTACCATAATTTAGAGTCAAATTAAGATACCGAGTTTCCTGTTTTAAGGTGGGTTGGGTATCTAAATTTCATAAAGCGGAAGATTTTTAAAAAGCTAAGCCATTCTATACGATAAGCATGGTGAGAAGGCTGTTCCATCCAAATAATTTAATATGCAGTAAAAAAGAAAATATCAAGTGACCAAAATGTAAAGAAGAGTTTTCCATTTTTTCTAAATTTATTAACATATAATTTATTTATAAAAAAGTCCATTTGCCATAAATACCAGTTCTGATGTGATTCAAAAAATGACCGGTAAAAACTATGGTTTGGATTTTTAATAATTTATTACCAAACTCAGTATATTAGTAAAAAAATTGGGAAAATTTTATTATGCCTACGACTACGGATCACAAATCCTTCACGAAACGACCTGAAGTACTTTATTGAATTTTTAAAAATTAATTATTAACCTCGAAGTTATTATTATTAGCCGTCTATATTTTACTTTGAGAAAATTTATTTAAAATAAAACACAAGTAAAATTATTCCTAAACAATAATTTCCCTAAAATATTTTGATAAATTTTAAAAAACTGTAATAATCTAAACAATGTAAAAACTTTCGACTAATTCGAATAAAAAACTTCAAAGCTTTCAAAACTTCGGCAATTTTCGAACAAGCCTAAGGTAAAAACTAATTCTTCCTTTGATAATTACAAGCAGTCACTTATCTAAGTTTAATTTCAACATAAAGAATGAAAATAATTTTAAATTTTTTTACTAAATTTAAACATTCGGGAATGTTTGATACGGGGTGGTCCATTTTTTTCGATGTCATCGTCTACTAAGGTCATTAGCCGCTTCAAATGTAAGATTCCGTATCAAGTGGTTCACTTGGTTTTTGATTTTTTACGAGATACTTCAAAATAATTCTTTTTCTGTTTTCGGGTGGACGCAACATTTTGGAAATTTCGAAAAAAATCGGATGTCATTCATTTTTAGTAAGTTTTTGAAAAGATTCGTTTCGGAGTTATGAACAATACTTGCAATTAAGGAAATCAGTGTTACACAAAATTACATACATTAGATTTTAATTAAAAAATGAAAAAATAGTGATGAGAGATTTCAGCTTCCGCAAACCATTTAGATTACAAAAATTTTACGCTCTGTGAAACAATTATGACCACCAAACGAAAAAAGAAATTTAATTTCTTTTAGTTTTAAAAATGGTCATCCAGCAATCAAACCACTTGATAGTAAGGGACCTAACCCCACTACAATTTCTGACTTCAGCAAAGATTCGATCGATCGTCTCGTGGGTACAACGTTTTTAAAGTAAAATCTACATAATGTTTTATAAAATTAACGGCAATTAATAAAATTGGGTCTCGTCCCTTCGGTTTCTTAACAACAGTGTCGAAAAAAAGAGGGTAGATGAATATGGGTGCCGTGATGAGAAATTTATTAATATTCATTTAATATTGAATTAATAATCAAGTGACCACTATTCTTCATTAGGTTGATCGTATAATAGTAAACGCACAAATACTTTATTACATTAATCAAGTTAAACTTCCTGTTTAGTCGAAGAAGTTAATGGTTTAAAAAATGTCACCGTTTCAGGTTAGGTTCATATAAATGACGGTAGATGGCACAGTTTCGGAGTTTCAATACAGATTAAAAAATGTTAATACGTTACAATTAAATCCAGCAATCGGGTTTTGATGCTTACCTGAAAACAAAAAATAAAATTAGTAAAACGATAACAAAACAAGTAAAAATAAAAGAAAAATTATAAATTAGTAATAAAGTTTCATGGATACATGAATAAAAAACAAGTACAAGAGTTATGATTTATAAATTTTAATTTGCAATATTTGATTCTGTGTGTATTGCCCCTCGATCCTATTAGGAATATCGGCGGCATAGCGAGACAAAGGTAAGAGGTTCGAGAAACAAGATTTTAGGATATCGATTTAGAAAATGGGCCATTTATTATTTTATTGTTTTTATTAAACTAATTCATTTAGTACTAAAAATGATTTATCGACGCGAGCCTTTTAATTAATCAATATAATGCAGCAATAATATGACATTGCATTTTTAAACGTGCGATAAAAATACCTACTCTAAATTGCCAATCATAATAATACTTTATTATATCGCTTTGATGATTTTATTGCAAAATTTGTATGGGCAAAAAAAATTAGTTTTAAAAATTGTAATAATGCAGCAGAAATGGCAACCGGGGTAAGGTAGAAAGGCAACGTAGGTTGAAACTAGCAGTTGGTGTTTGAACCGGTTTGAACGATACTACAACACAATTCAATGAAATGAAAATATAACGATATATCCCAACAGAAAATTCCACGGCGATCGAAAAGGGAAAGATTTTAAGATCGTTTCAATTCTCCATTGGGGGTTGATTTCGTACAAGGATTTGAAAGATTTATTTTATCTTTTGATCAATTTCTGTTTCTGAAAGCCTCATATGATCTGCTAATGACAGCTACTTTATGAAACAATTAAATGTCTCTGAACATGTCAATTAGTGTCATAAAACGAATGCTTGGAAACTCATAAAGGATCTTAATTGCTTCACTTCGTCTTATGCAAAATAAAGCGCCGCCTATTAGTAATAGTTGGGTACGCAGAAGGAAGATTTATTGTTTAAAGCTTCGTGCCATCAAAACATTTATTTCCATTCTTGTTCCATATCCTAAACAGAGTCCAGTGGTCCAGTACAAGATGATATTACTAGATGCCTTTTACTCATTCATTATATTTAATTTATTCATCATTGCTTATGTATCTCTGTAATTTATTACAATTCCAACACCACACAAAGACACATTAGTACCATCATTCTTTAAGTGTGAATTAATTATTAAGAACTTGCTATTTATTGCCGTCTTTGTCATCTAGATTACAATGCATTATAATTTCACATCTCCCAAGAAAAACAAAAAAAACTACTTTTGCACATTTACACGTAGTACTATGCAGGTTTTACAAAAACAATATAATTTGCGTTGGCAGTCGGCTACATTATCGGCTTAGTACTTTTAACATCCGACATTTTGTCGGCACGGTTACGCAGGGTAAATTTTATCCACTCAAAAGCTACTTACTACGTAGTACCATTTTGGAATCCCCTTAGTTTTTTCTTTGTTAAAACTCTTTCATTTTTTTGTTTATCCATTATCTAGACCTCACTTCTGTGATGCAGAATGTAAAACTGAAAATGCTTTCAAAGTAATTCTAAAACTATGACTTGTAAACTAAGTAAATATTTAATTAATAATTACATTTGAAGAGCACTTAACCGCTAAATAAGTAACTTATTCCTTTGTTTCTCAAGATCTTCATGTTGCCAACGTTGTGCTTTTACAAAAATTACCACCCTAAAATCCGGACCCCAATAAATTCGATCGCTATCTCTGCTCACTGCTGATCTGTTTGCTAGTATTATTTGCCAGTCATGTTCCTCAAGTACGAACTAACAATCAATTAGTAATGATGTTGTGATACAACGCCCGAAAAATTAACCTCAAAATGTTTTTCTTTGTTACCGTGATCGCTTTCTCGATCTCTCGAGTAGTACAATTCACTCGACCAAATGTTTAAATTAACGACCAAAATAAAAACAACGATGATAATGATAAATATACAAATTTAAATATACAATTTAAAATTTAAATTACAATAATACCAAGCATTTTGTTACAGAAAAACTTTAAGCTCATTATGTTGGCGACATTCTAAACTGGTCAAGCCAGACAGACATAAGCAGCTCTAGTTGAATTGAACCAATTAGTAAAAACTTGACTACCAAAAACTTCTTTATAATTTGATAACAAAAATAGACAAAAAGAAAACAAGTTTTTTAACTATTGTCATCAATGCGGATTAAATTTATAATTAATTTATGGTGTTCTGCCAAAAATCAGACAAGTTTTGATTCCATCATTATATTTCTCGAGCGCAAATTTTTATTTTCTTTAATCAATTATTACTGCATGCAACGGATAATTCTTGAGTGCATTTACACCGACTGCTGTTTTATGATAGGACCGTGATCGTCGGCTGTAATGGACGTTAAAAACTAGCCTGTTTAAATGCATCTAACATATAACTAACTACATTTAATAACATCCTTCATCCTTCCATTAAACTTTATTTTTATGAGAACGGATAATAACAGACACGATTTAAAAAAAAACACGCCGTAGATGTTAATATTTTAAAAACAATTTTCAGTAGATAAAACAAAAAAAATGTTTACGGCGTAGGTAATTTACTATAATGCTATTAACGGTGCTAGTTAAGCTGGGTTTATGCATACACGGCAACGTAACGCAAACGCCACTTTCAACAATTCTAATTGGCTAAATTACGTCATACCGTTATACACCTTTACGCGTCTAACGCTTTTTACATTAAATCTTATGGTTGGTTTATGCATCACGCCGTCAAACACGAATGCCGACGTGTGCATTGACGGCACGAGATAAATCAACGGACATGAGCGTTTATGCAGGTATAATAAATAAATTCAGCTAAACGTTATACCATAAAATTTGGCAGTGTTAAATACGGTTAACAATGTCATTCATTCCATTGCGAATATTGATTCCCTTTACGGATAACCAATAGTTCAACGTTGGATCCGAACGTTAGCAGTCACCTCGGAGGTTTGCCATTTTATATTTTTCAACTGAAAGCGGGAAAAAGTCGAAAATCGCGAAATTCAAAACTTATAAATAATTATTAAGTTGAAAAAGCGCACACGGCGTGAAACACGAGGGCTCTTAATGTGAATCCACCCCTAACAGTTCGTAGGCTCTAAAAAGTAAAGGAACTGAAATTGCCTTTGTTTGAATAAGTAATCTAAGAGCGAATAGAAAATGTGACCGCTTGCTTAACTTTCAGATGCGGTTTAATCTCTCGAAAAGATGAACCCCAATTTTTGGTTTATCAAAATTCGAGATATGAATAATTGTTAATAAATCAATAATAATTTAGCTCATAAATTTCGAAAAAGAATTATTGAAAGAGTTGAATAACCAGTTACTTTGAAGTAGCACTTAGCTGTATATCTCCAATTAATTTTTGATAATGTCTCGTATATTTCATTAGTGTAAAATTTTGAATATTAACACTCGATTTAAAAATACAAATTGCGCCACTGCAAAAACATTTTTCATTTAATTAAAAGCTTTTTTTACTACATCATAATTGGGTTAAATTGTCAATTACTTGCTTCAGCTATTACTGGTTTAGCTCTTGTTCAAAATAATTATGCAAACACAAAATTTTATTAAACCCTTTTTTGAAATGACAAATGAAATTTAAAAATATTATTTCTATATGGGTACACCGATTCAAATCGAAACTGGTTCGCAAATTAGAAATTATGTAGGTAATTTTAAATTAACAATTAAAAAGTGTAATGTCGATAAATTATTAAAAACCCTCAATATCTTCAATTAAGTACCTATAGGACGAACTCAAATTACATAATTTTAATTAACTTTATCGATTACTTTAAATTGCAGGAGATTACGCTATTAGCGTTTATTGTATCACACGAATTAAAATTTTAATGGGCCGAAGTAACCAAAAACAAAATTCGTCGGAAAATATCTGGCATTGCGAAAAAATTGCAAATAATCAAGTTGAAAATGTTATTTAACAAAATCCATTTAAAAGAAGTGGACACTTGAAAAGCAATCAAATAAGAATTAAAAGTTACTTTTTTTAAGTTAAGATGTCGTTAATGATTTGTTGAAAATGGAATATCTGGAGATTCGATTAAAAATGTGCAATAGATTCCAAATAAAAAGGATGCCAAAGGATAATATAATAAATATTGTTATGTACTATAGAAGGTGACGATATGAGAAAAAAAAAGTCAATTCCATGCAAGATGTTTCGAGACGGAAATATCTGCGGGCTATTAAAGGTCTACCGCGACGACGTTAATATCCGAATTTCTGCATTTGTCAGAATTGTGCATAAGATTTTGACAATGAAATTGTGTGATGTGGTTTCCTTTGAAAAAATAAATCTATTTTATTGGTGCTTTACATTAGCAAACCGTAATCTTGCCATGGTTTTACTTAAAGATCCATTCACACCTGCCTTCGCATAAAGAAAGGTATGCTGCGTGCGGTTATCTGACCTCGTCCAATTGTGTTAATTATTGCAATTCCTACAACACTACATTCCATTTATGTAAAAACCGAATCAATTTTCTAGCTGGAAACATAACCATAATAAAAATACTAGAGAAAAATGTAATAGTGAGTTAAAACAATTTAGAGACTTCTTTTGACATTCCATCAATTGAGTTGTTAAAACCCTCTCTTTTACATGGGGCATAATATATTATAACTAAAATTATGATGACTCTTTAATTTGAAACCACGAACACTTCTATAAACCACCGGCAACAATAAATGATTGCAGGTTTCACAACATTGTTTCGAGCGGCCGCAGTGATCATCACTAACTTAAAAATTAACATCAATTATCTCTAGCACGACACTCAAAGCAAGACGAACACGTTAATATACCGTTGTAATCTTTTATTTTTAGAATGTTGATGACTATCCTTATATGCCTTTGTAAAGAAGCATAAACAGGTAATATGTGAAAGGAAAATAACTTTATAATGTGTAGATTAATTATTTTGATAAACGTGCTTCGCTATGGCTAAATAATTTATAATTATTGCATCTTTAAATGTTTGTCGACCACGCATTATACCACAAGTTGACAATCCACGCAATATTACCTCTTATAAATTACAAAATTAATCATAAACAATATTAAAATTACTATGTAGCACTTTATATCTTCAAGATATTATGTTTTTCCCTTCCTTTTCTTCTTCATAAATCATAAAGTTTGTAGAAAAATTCTCCAAAACCGCCAGCCGATATCCTTCCATTTAGAAAAGTTACCACAAAACCAAAGGAAGAAGAAACAACTTTGAAGAACACATTCTCGAAAGGAATCAAGAATGCTGCAAGCGTGAGAAAAACTGAATCATTAACTACATTAACTTATGTTACAGGTACTCATTGAATATTTGTCATGTGCAGAAAAGCAGCTGTTCAATCAGCAGTTATTGCCGACTGGAATAATTTTCTATTTATTGCAGTGTTTCCCAAACGCGTTATGGCTTCTTCACTTGCTTCGTAACATGTAACATCTTCATTTTTACCGTGGCTTCTTGAAAATTATCTCCCATATTTATGTTAATAATATGTAAAATGGAATAATCAGCTGGACAGTTTGAGTTATTTTTCACATCCACATCATTATTTTACCATAAAAACGTTATTTGCATGCAAATTATGGCATCAACCTGTAACAGTTTAGGGCAACTAAAGTAGCATTCACGTAAATTACTCGTATTGTAAGAGCTTGCACGAACCAATCAAATTACAGTACAATAGAAAAAATCTAAATACTTTAATTATTGGTTCTTGCAAGCGGTACAATAGGATACAACTAATCTTTATGTGAATGCTACTTTCTGTGCTGTCAAGTTCAGCACAAACTAGCAGTAAGAATTAAGTCGCAGCAATTTGAAATGTAAAGAACGCCTAAACGTAAAAAAGTAATAAAAATAAACAAAAAGTTTGGCGTAAAGTCTACACCGCATCAGCCGATTGGGAAATCCTAATCGCGTTGAATACACTGCTGTGATTTAAAGCTCAAGATGGATCTGAGGGCTATGAGGAAGGCAACGAGAAACCACCCCATTAGTTAAATTCCCTAGTACGTCATCTTGGCTTCAGCCAAGTGATCGCCTACGTACTGCATAGTGCATACACCTTGAAGAAGAATAAAAGTTTTCTCAAAAACCTGATGAAATAATAATTAAAAACTCCTGATTGTCGTATTAAATTGCGCTGTTACTCATGCGACTATTACAATGAGAAAAACAATAAAATTTTGGTTATTGGCAAACCACCGAAATGTAATATTCCATAGTGATTCAGAGCCCACATTGAGCAATAAATTCCGCACGTACCACAGACCTAGGATAGAAGATAGCCAACGTCAGTAAGACTGGACAAATTAAGACCTTGTTTAACTTTGATATGCAAGATATCTAAGATATCTGAGACACCTAATAAGAAAAACTAACATCATGGAAAGAAAAGTGGAAGGAAGTCGCCTAAGAGGAAGATCGCCAACGCGTTGGATCGATCGAACTAAGAAACTTACAAGCCAAAGACTGCAGGAGTTGTTGCCAAAAACCGCAACAACTGGCGAAGAATAGTGGCAAGCATACTAAAGTAAAACGAAGAGAAGAGATAAAGCCACCAGTGCTAACAGTAACGTTTATATACAAAGCTTATTTATCTTGAAAATTTTCTTGTAGAACAGTACAAAAACCACCCATGGGACCAACTACTGTCTGTATATCTACTGGACTTCCGGTGTAAGGTATTGATGTGAGTGGACCGCGAATTAATCGACGATCAATCAATAATAAATGCTGGTTTCGGACATAATACTAATTCGTTCCGTAAGTATCCGACGACACGACTTCGAGTGCCAAGTGCCAAGTGCGGATTCGACAATAGTGTCCTTGTTTCACCACAGACTAACGATAAAGGAGGTCTGGGTCCATTTGTAATACTCAGTACTCTAGTAATGTCCAGAAGACAAAAATGAAGGTATAATAAGAAATTTTTATTCGTTTTAAAGAATTGGCTTTCTTAGCGAATGCACATGTCACGTCTAAGCTACCAATCTATGTATCTTAGGGTCCCTTTTTTTATAACGCGGGGTTGCGGTGACAGCAAACGCTTAATCTAATTGTTTTAATTTCCAAATTAAACGAAGAAATGGAAAGAGAAAATTAAAGAAAACAGCAGCACAAACTTTAAAATAACGCCCGACGAAATTCACCGTTGCGAGTCCCAAGTACTAACCGCTAGGCTAGTGACCACTATGTTATTCTAAACGCTAATCCTAATCTATAAAATAAAAAATCCGGGATGGCTCAGACAATTTACTAAAGGTTTTTATATAGGTCTTTTACTACGGCGACTTGTAGTTTCCGTAAGAGGAAATCGCTAGGGAAATCTAGTATATAATTGAAGGAAAATCTGAAGAAATCTAGGAAATTCCTAGAAATAACAGAAAATCTTCGGAATAATATGAATGCATTTTTTTATTATCTCTACTTTTCCGAAAGATTGAGAAGGAAATTCAAAGAAATCTCTCGAGGATTCCATAATTGGAAATTTGGTGTACAAAAATTTGAGTTAAAATTTATGTTATGTATTTAAAACTAGCAATTTTAATCCACAATAAAGTAATTTATATAATTACTGGGTTGGTATTCTGTATCCACTAGATCCCCCTCCCCCTGGTTTGTTCCACCGCTAGCTGTAAATGTCTTTATTTCTGAAAAGGTGAAAAATTTTTATTACCCCCAGTACACCGGTACTTGAGTTAAAAACAAACTCTTGGAGCCAGTATTTTAGTGTCAGAACCCGAGATTTACGACGTAACGTTTCAACTCTTATTTCAAGTCCTTTGCGAATAATTAAGCTTTTTTTACAATCCCAAAAAATATAACACGTTAGTTTGAACTTCGTTTACGATAATTTCGCGTTTAAATTGACATTAAAATATTGACCCTGAAAGGATATTTTGTTTCGAGATAGTGGCGCCCCATCGCACTCCCTGTATCAACCGCCACTGTACAGAAATAATCATTTATCTGTTTAGCTTACAATGAATATTTGTTAGGAAACATCTACTAGGAGTACTTAGAGTGTTGTTCTTGACCACAAAGCAAAAATTTCATTTGGTTATGTTGAAAATATGCCGTTCGATTTTGCGGTGAAACAATTACTGCTAGAATGGTTTTGAAATTAGGAACACAAAGATAAAGTATATTTTTGTACTAGAATAACAATATAAATATGGTCTTATCATGGTCACGATCGTGGTATCGTTATTTATCGTTGTCATTAACTCATACATACGGGGTGACCAAACTCACATCCGATTCTAGAAAAAAAAAAAGAAAAATTGAATTTTTTTAAATTCCTGTTTCCAGATAAAAATAAGATAATGGATAAGAATGAAAAATGTATCAATTTAATGAGTTATTTTGAAGACACTTAAGATACCCAACACTTGATATTTTGTTTTTTAATTATTGTTTGAAAATGCATTGTCAAACAATTGTTATTTGCATTTCATTGCCAAACAATGCAGATTATAATTATAAATTTAAAGAAGATTAATTAATTAAAGAACATATCAAGAAAATGTTCTTTAACCGCGGAAAAAAAACCCTTTAAATTGATACTATTTCCATTCATATCTGTTATAACGGGACGCAGGAAAGCAAAAAAAAAAATCAATTTTTCATGTTGTTTCCCTATGATCGGATGTAAGGTCGGTCACTCGGTATATAAATTATAATTATTGTAAATAGAGTAAAAGACAATGTTTAGGTTTACTGTAAACAAATTATTATAAAAAAGGACAATCAATAATGAAAAGCAAAAATTGAAATTTCCCAAAGGCAAGGATGATTCAAGATAAATTTATAATTTTGTAGAGCCAGAAATGCAACAGAAAATAAAAATATATGTAACCAGTTTTGAAACGAAAAGAAATCATCTAGCGAGAGGTCGCTTCTCGCATTATAATAGAAAAGCGCTTGCGTTGGTACATATTATTTGTTGAAAGGCTTAGGAAATTTTAAAAAGCATTCTAAAATCACTACAGTATTTAAATGAAAGCGAGCAATTTCCACCAAAAAAATAATAAAATATGAATATTCTTTGCTTTCCATTGCAATGTTAAAAAATGTTTCGCTTAATTTTTTTATAGAATGAACGTTCATTTTAAACTTTTTACATTTAAATTTTCAAATAAAAGGGACTGAAATGAAAATCAATCTGATTGTGAGGAAACGTTGGAAAAACTTTAATTTAAAAAAATATGAACTTGACTCCTTGGGCAGTAAATTATATTTCTTTCCCAAGTTGGATTATTAATTATTGTCATATTTCTCAGGTTATTATTATCATAAATTAAACCACAGCACGCGTGGTTCTCAAGTGATTACCACCCAAGACTAAAGCAAGTCGATTTGAATGCGCGAGCTTTGCGATCCGGTGCATTGCGTTGATTCATCGGCATTATTTCAAATAGTTAAAACATCGTAAAACTGATTTAGTTGATTTAATATCAAAGAGTGAATAATGATAGATGACCAAAGGAACAATGGCTTACAATTTCATTAAAAATGTTCACAACTTCAAGTCGGCTTTTTGCTTATTTTCTTATAAATTGTGACACTTTGTTATAAGAAATTGAGTTAAGTTAAATTGGGAAATGCCCTGGTCTATTGAGATATCTCAATAAAGCAATGACTTTTTATGAGTCCCTATAGAGTCGACACAACAGCATCTCAGCCGCCTAGCTTTAGGTATTAAAGCCGACAAGATCGTCTCCAAGAAATCCGGCCATTTTGTAGCACCCGGATAATTTTCAACAAAAAAGAGGAATTCATAATTACTATTGTTGTCAACATGTGCTTTGTCGAAGGCTGGCGAGAGAAAGTAAAGAATATAATACTCATTCATACCTATTTCGTTTACGCCCCTGTGCCTGCTTTGTCCACATAAGAGAGATTTATGAAGACATTTGCATTTTCATGAAAAAATAGCGCAATATATTTTACGATTAAAATGCGTGTAGGTACAAAAAAAATATTATTTAAATTTCTTTTTTTTTATACATATGGAGGACCATAGCAGTCCCAGTCGATAAAATTTTTATTAACGGCACCAAACTGGCCAATGAAAGTTAACGGGATGGTGTTGAAAAAACACAATTGCTCAAATTTTTTAATGCTTTGCCGCTTCCATGCCACGACCGCAAAACCCTTGATGATCTAATTAAAGAGCCTATTTGCCCTAAGCTTTCTTTACAACCCCAGGCTATTTTGCAAATTACTATGTATGTTGTCAGCATATCCGCACCCCACATTAAATGACAATTTTCAATTTATTTACTGTCAACCTGATCTTATAAAGTAGATCGATACAGGTAATTTAAAAGTGGATGATGTAAAGCAACTAATTGAAAAACTTAAATGAAACCTCAAACAATTTAAAATATTGAAAGGCTTTAAGAAGGTAAAAATTTCATTCCATAAAATGGATGGTTGTTTGAAAACATAAAAAGCTAGTAAAGTAATAAAAGTGATAGTCACGATAGTCGGAACAATCTCAATAAATAAATTTTTTATTTTTTTTGTATCAAATCGTTATCGTTTTCATTATCTATATTGTTAGTTATAATGGTTATCAAGCATTAGTATTTTCTCTTTAGCCTACAGCATTGAAATAGCCACCATTCGTAAGCGATGTGGTATTACGTATTGATTTATTCTTCGTGTTCCGAGATATCTCTCCAGTTTAACAATCACCTACCCTATTCTCCCTTAAGCAAAGAGGAAGCCACTCAAAATAGAGGTGCATAAATTTATTGTTCAAGTATTATGCACGTGCGAAGTAGTTTACATATGTAAAAAAGAACGATCGAACACTTTTTTCAAAGAGATCTAAGATAAATAATGAAGCGTAAGCGCCATTGCGTTACAAAGACTGCGTTCCACCAAATGTAATATTCCCCAAGAGTAAACTTGGAAGCTCTTGTATTTTAATACTCAAACTTGGAAACCATTTTCCTACCCGCATTTAAAGCGTACGCACTTTTAGAACAACATTTGCCTGATCGTATATAAGAACCAGTTAATGCCAAATTCTACCTAGTACAATCGTCAAATAATGTAACCAACCAATGATGAATTACTTACAGTTTCAATCTGTCAAAGTACCACAATAAAGTCGTAAAGCTCAGCAAGAACCAAATAAATACATCAACTTGGCCAACGAAATATAATATCAAAATAAACATTGTCGACATTCAACCTTTCACAAGTTACATACACTTCATCATTGTACATTCCTATTTGCTGTACACATACCAAAAAGAAAATATATATCATATTTCCACTGACTTACAACTTTCGGTAAATATCTGCTTAATATTATTTGTCAAAATAATTTCTGGGATTTTGATTGAACCCTTCTCAAGCACATTTTAATGGTAGGCTTCCGCAGTCCAGCAGAGGTGGATCTACCTAGTAGTTAAGCTCAATAAAATCTTCAACTTCAAGTCTCAAAAAAGTTAGATCCGCCACTGGCAGTTTGTTGTTTTCTACAATATATTGTATCTTGCAGTTTGCATATATTTTTAATTCTTCTTGGGTATCTGGTATCTTCGTTTCTAATGCTCTTTGCCGTATGCCATTTCCTATACTTTTTATTTAGTTTCGTTTTTTTCCTGCGTCGTAACTTGAGTTTAGATAAAGAAAGAAAATGAAAAATGCCAATTACAGAAATTGTATATTAAATTTTTTTCTTTCTTAAAATAGTTATAATAACATCGCGAAAATTTTATGAAGCCATAATAAAGTTTTTTTGATCAGAAAATAAAAATTTGTTCTGAACAGAAATAACTCATATTATTTATAATATAAGAGTTTTTCATTTGAACACAATTACTGCGAGACTGAGGGAGAGGGATAATTGTAAACAATAAAGAACGCAAAAGATTTGAAACAAAACAACAAAGGTTATACCGCAACAACAATAACAAAAAATGGTGTAAACAATAAGTGTTGGTAAGCGAAATTCTTTCTGTAGCATCAGCAAATACAATTGACGAAAACTGCGGTTCTATTCCTGGTTGTTTGTATTATCTGAAGTTCAACATCAATTTTTGGTGATAAAAAATGTGGGATTACTTCATTAACTACATTTCCCTAGTAAGTCATTTTGGGCTAGACAAAGTTGATAACAAATTTTTGATGACCGGATACAGTGCCCTACAGTTGCGGATCCAGGATTTTGGTTTGGGAGGTGCTCGACCTAGCTGAGGGTACGCTTTATGAACAGAAAATGCTCGAGTCCCCTGGATCCGTTACTTGTGCTCCAAAAAGAAAGTATAAAAGTAACATATATCTATAATAATTAATGCCTCATGTATAATTTAAAAATTAAGCAGTGCTAATGAGAGAACAAAACATCGAGAGGCTAAGCAGCATTTTTTGGTACGAATCCTGGCCGAACATGAACTTTATTCTAACGATCAGCTTTGTTGTGGTTTGTACACTAGATGAGTGACCGTTTGCCATTGCCTCTTTCCAAGTTGGAAGCAGTAAAGGCGGCTCCGGCCAAAATTAAATAAAAAACGAAAACATCGAAAAGGAGTAAATATGCGGTGTGCATGAATTTCCGTAGTGGTGAGGATTTAGATAAAGCCGCCACTTGAATTCTCGTCAAGGATTTTCCGGTATACTAATCTTATACACGAACTCCCGTAAGGCTTATTTTATAATTAGTGCACTTACAAAACTACAAGTGAAACCTGCTAGTGTTGCATTAAAAAGCAATGCACAGTAAAATTGCTTGCATTGGTAAAGGTACAGATTTATTGCTTTCTAAAAGAAGTGCTGTATTCTAATACCCTACTGTAAATGACAAAATAATTAATTAAAAACAGTAAGTAATCGGGTAAAATGAAAAGCAGAATATAATTCACGAAATTTGTTCAACAAGAAATTGTATATGTTCTGCGCAGAACAAAGCGCGCATCCTAAAATAGTTTCTGCGCAGTAATTAAACAATTTTTTGTGCAATCGAGTCTTTAGGTTAGGTTTTAGTTTTGTAAATGCTATCTAGGCAGGCCCGGACTGGCCATAGGGCAGATCGGGTAAATGCCCGATGGGCCGGTCTGGTCAAAGAGCCCCCTGGCTGAGAGCAGCGCTGGCTGATTACATCGTGAAAAATATTATATGTTACTGTCACTTAAATCGGCTCACGAATTTAAATTTTACCTATAGACCATTGGAAAAAGGACAATTTTGTGAGTATTAAAAAAAGTATTGTGGATTATTCATTAGTTTTCGAAAAAACGGCATTTAAAAATCAAAATTTTCCATGCATTTAAAAAAGCATTTTTTCCAAATTTAAAATTTAAAAAAAAGAAAAATTGATAACAGAAAAAAACGCCAAGGAGCAGCAGAGAAACTTAGATTGAAGAAACAAAAACTTTTGGAAGTAAGTGCCCAAAAATGTGTTAAATTGACAAAAAATGTTTTTGCATGTCCGTATTCGTCTACATATATTATAATGTGATGGCTGGAACGGTAGCGGTAACTCTATCCAACAGTTGGATAAATTTGAAGACTCTGAAATTGAAATACAAACAGAATTTCCTCAAAAAATACTCAAGGAAAGAAAATCGATGCCAGTTGAGACAGCGCGAGATGAAGTTGTTCTTGATGCAGCTACTCCATAAAGTTCACAACCTTATTTTTGACACAGTTTTAGTGGGAACGGAATGCCGTTTTATCGAAAATGGGCAATTGTACTCCTATTTTTCGTATCTAGATCCGAAACGTTTCCCTGAGATACGTAATAACAAACTTCAATACTAGAGGAGTTTGGAGTTAAGCAAACTCATGTTAAAATTTGATGAAACAGAGTTATGGGTGAAAATTTGTAGATTGAACTAAGAAATTTAGCTTTGCATTGGGAAAAACTAAAAAATTCTGAATAAGAAGATTACAAAATAATCAAGCAAGATAATTCAAATGGAGATAATGACGGATTTTGGAGAAAGAAGAAGAAAAAATGTAGCCAACCTAAATATCAAATGTATCTAAGTGAAACGTATCGGAATGACGGTAGAAACAGATCTCTAATGAATTTAGATAGCGACGACATAATCAATGTGTCGATAATCGAAAAAGTGGCAGAAAGTAGTGAGCTTCTTCGAAAGTCATTAAATACAAATTTATAAACTAATGTTCCAACTACAAATAGTTATTTATGTTATTTACACATGTCGTGCTTTTGTGGAAAGTAGGGGGCCCACGGCTCTAAAATGCCCGGGGCCGATTTTAGGTACCAGTCCGGACCTGTATCTAGGTTAATAATTATTACAATTAAATATATCAATGTTAATCTAGTCAAGGTAGAGTTCGGGGAGACTCTAAACTTTCTTATGACTGTCTTAGTGCTTTGGAGGGCACGTAAAGCCGTAAGTCTCCATAGGTTACTGATTTGCCACCTTTAAAATTAAAGTAGATAAGAGTTACCGCTGACGTAGAACCATTAATTTTGTTTTATCACGTTTGTTAATAAAATATTTTTTGTTGAAATAACGATTTTATTAATTAAATTTTCTGCACATGATTATATACGAGCTTCTTTGATTAACGTGATTAATAGATTACCAACCAAAGATGGAATGAGAATATGGAAAGACTAAGTTTCGAGATGGGGACTACAACATGCAGAAATGCTTTTATGACGAAGCGTTTGGAAAGAAGTAAAGCAAATGAAGGGCTCCGGAGAAAAACGATCTAAGTCACAAATCGCACCAACCGAGATAAATATAATGATTTGAAAGTTGTAAGACTCGGTGTTGGTTTATTTTCTATATAATACTGTAAACCTCATTTTAACATCAAAGTATGTATATTTAACTCGTAAACACAAAAAAAATTCCAGGTAAATACAAACTTTTTTTCGAGTTTTTCGTTATTTATTTTTATTTACCAATGTAGGCAAGGGTCTATTGCCACGCACTGTTAACAAAACCTTCATTATGCACTAATGAAAAAACAACACAACTGATGACGATTGCTTATCATTGAGATCAAATAAGATTGTATGCAGTTTAACAGGTGGACTTGTATCGCTTTTCCACAAATCGTGTTTGAAGAGATTAATTGCACATAATTTTTTAATGCGAAATTGAAGAAATACAGTTCAAAAATGAACTTAGATTTCTTCCGCGGACGTTGTTGACGTCAAAGTTGAACGGTGGACAAATGTTTTTGTATGGCTTTTACATAAGGGAAAAAAATGCAATTGAAATGTAAAAATTAGAGAAATACCGACAACTGTAAATAGATGTGTAGTTGTGGATTAGTTAAAAATTATTAGGGTAAATAATAGAACAAGAATAAAAACTGTCATATTGAAGTTGATCATTACGCCGGTTCGTGTCATCATCAAAAATTCGCAGTGTCCCGTAATTTTAGAAATACTCGTTAAAAGTGATAGCTATCTGACAGAACAAATTTATCGTTAATTTCTTTCAAGTTAGTTTTAGTCTGAAAGTAATAATTTTACATGTAGACAGACAGCAATCTCGCAAAATAAAATAAAACGAAAGAGACAAAAACTATAAATAAGCAATCAAAATTGATTAGTTCTAACAATTGGTTTTAAGAAGTCTATACTATGACGATAAAGGAAAGTATATATAAAAACTTTTTACATTTCTTCAAAAGATAATATTGTTTACTACTCAGTGGTTGTGATAATATCAAGATTTATTGATATGAATTTGCGGAAGAAAGACCAAATCAAATAAATATTTCAACAATACAAACATTTTTAGTACACTTTCATTATACTGGAAGAAATATTAGCTCCAAAATTGATTAATCGATTAAATTGATCAAATAACTGCGCGAAAAACATTTCTTGTATAGTGATGATTTATTTTGCGAATTATCCATTTGCAACTGAATTATTACGAACGCAAATGGGAAATTTAATGGTCCAAATATTCAATAATCGGTAGGAACAAAAAGGATAAAAGATAATGAGAGTTGGACTGTTTGCAGAACCAAACGCACCTATTATATGGATTATCGTATGTGCTCCATTTGGTCTCGAGCATATAGTAGATGTGAGAGCGTGTCATGGGGTGCATAAATATGAGCTTTTGTGTCTAATGTTTTATGAACATAGCGAGATCGTTGCTGTGCTCATAGTCTTTCTTGTCGTTCTATGACTAACTCATTTATCCATTTCCCGTCCCCAGAGCTTGGAAAGCGGGTCCAATCACCGCATACCTCACTCACCCTTGTTATTTATCACCTCAATTTTTATCACAGCAACCCATATCTCGATGACATTTTATTAATTATTGAAGATCCCGTAAGTATCACGTAAGAGGGTGCATCGATGTTATTATGTGTTAACGGTCGATATCTACTCTCAGACAGATTAGGAAAACACGGCATTAATCCCATTTAGTAAAATTCAATAAACTACTGCGATTTCCGCTTGCACAGTTTGTAATTTCCTTCGTCGACCAATTTCAGATAGCCCTGTTAGTATAATAAATAATGTAAATTAGCAGTTGTCAATCAAGCGGTATTTACTGTTCTCACCAATTCTTCCAAATTACCCACTCCACTACTCGGATATTAGTTGAAATAGCGAAATTATAATTATGTACTTGTAAAATTGGCACAAGTTTCGCTAAACGCGCGAATTCACTAATAGTATCTGCTTGTTGTAGTTACATGCTTTGTATATACTACATATCAGTAGAAGTGTTTAAATGAATTTAATCTGCATGTAGAGCACCATCCAGACAAAATCAAGTTTCCACTCATTATTTTTCATTTCATAATTGAATCCCAAGAATCCCTGGGAAAACAATTTTTGGCATTTTTGGCAAGCTAGTATGCACTTTGGACATCGTACATTAAACGTACCTTGTTTTTCGTCCCGGAAAGAAATCGAAATTATGGTTGACGAAGCTCTTAAGGTGAATGATCAAAATAAAAATGTCAAACAGACAAATTTAGATCGATTATGCAATTATTATCATCACAAGTGAATGGTTTTGATGTAAGTTTTCGTCCAATTATCCAAATAGCAGCTTCAGTAGATGTATTTTCCAAATGTGTGCATTTAATTTTGTGAAAATCTGATGTATTGAAAATTAAAAAGCGTAAAAAAGCAGACACGTCAAAACAACTAATTTTTAACTTCCACGCTGGTTTTCATCTCTCTATATACACAGTAAAAGCAAGAAAGTGAAAAATGTAGCTAATTTCTGGTGGCCATTTTCGGGGTAATAAATCTGAAGTTCATATACATCACAATTTTTAATAAAATTCTATTGTGTTCGCTTACATTGGTTTCATTTAAAAAATGGAATAACTTCAACCTGGAATTCGTTTTGTAGTTGCATTAAAATTTTATGTAATACAATTTTTCATTTACAGATTTCATTATTGGAATTTAGCAATTCGGTTTCCTATTTCTTTTTATTATTCATTGCAAATAAAAGTCTCATTAGGAAATGACTATAAAATAAAATATTTACGATGAAATCGAAAAAATCTCGAATATTGTAAATATGATTTTATATAAACGTCAACAATCTTGAGAAAGGTATAAGTTAATATAGAGTCGGTCCTTAAGAAGACTCGTGTATTTTATCTTGTTTGCTAGTCGTGATTGTAAATAAAAGACGTTAAAGTATGCACACACAAAGTGCATTAGATAGATAACATTCTGAAGTTCCGATTAAAAGGAATCTATGGTTTTATTTAAAAAAAAACCTTTATGGAAGAAAAGAAGATATATTTATTATATTAGATGGAGGTAAAATCCTACACACGCAGATTGTAACTGCATAATAATTTACCATAAACCAAAAACGTAATCAAACCGTTATTGATAATCTTAACAAACAAAAAAACACTAAGATAATTTTAAAAACATACGGTTATGTTTTATGATTGTCTATAATTGCACAACATAAAATTAATGAATACACAAGTTATTTACACTAATTATACTTTAAAAACAAAAACTATTAAAAAAGATAATTTATTTAAAAAAAATTTGACATATTTTTGATTGATGATTATTTCTAACAATGAACAAAAGCATAAGACACGTTCTTAATGATCCCTCTTTCGGTAACCTAAAAATTAATTCCCATCTGTTAGAAATTATTTCAAGTATGTAAACAAATTAATCTAATTGTACCTATTCAATTAAACAAAATAGTTGAACTTTATTTAGAAACAAATTAAATTCCTAATTAAAGCAATGCCCAATAACCTCCAAGGTAAAAAAAATCATCGCAGTATGTGGCTCAATTTGCATATAATGAAAAGAAACAGTTGAGGAATAATTAAGATATTTAAACAAAATTAGATGGAATTGAAAAAGCTCCACCAGTCAAAAACACATAGGAAAAATAAACTAGCCCCTATGGACTATACAAAAAGTAGATGTAATTGGGATTCCCCTTCCCACTAAGTTACATTAACGATTTGGGAATATATGTATACACAATGCACATTTAACGTTAGATCGAAGAAATTGATTTTCAAATGGAGCTTTTTAAGCTAATAAAAATCAATCTAAAAAAATTTTCATTTGAAAGCTTTTCTCCGGTATTCCTTTAAGTCAATTAAATTAAAGGAGGATCGAAAAATACTTCTTGCGAAGGATAATTCAATTTTGAAGAATCCGAGCGGTTAATTTAGTGGAAAACATGAATTTATATTTAATTTTTTTAACTAATGATTTAAAAAAATTTTTCTTTTTGGGTTTTGTTTGTGATCTTGTATTGTATTTTTTGTCGTCAATCCTCCAATGTTTTTGTTTATTTCTCATTATATATTACTATATTGCATTATCCTCAATTTATTTATTAAACAGATATCCTTCGTCTTGAAAAATCGAGTGTTAGTAATTCGACTTACTAGGTTTTTTGATTGTACGCTAACCTTTTCAAAATGAAGTACATACGCAAATCTTCTTCTAGTTGGGAGTACTTTAAATAGTAACTTACTTTTTCCCGATTTCTAAACATAAATATGAAGTGCAAAAAAGCAGTCAAAATTTTACAATGAAGAGTGAATGCAAGATAAATACTTGCTATTGATCCCGTATTTCCCCTTATTACGCTTACAAATATCCCCAGTTTTAATATTCTAATCAATTGTTTTGTACTGTATAATTTTCGTTCTAGTTTGTTAGTATTTATCTTTTTTTTTCAGGGGGTTATTTCTGGAAATAATTTGTTTTATTCTTGCCCAAAGCTATTTATACTTGCCTACCGGAGTGAATTACCATACAATTTTGTCAAATTTTTATTAACGGAATTATTTGGTTTAAAAAATGAATATGCTCGCATGTTCCCGGAAGGGCTTCCAGTGCGCGTGGGAATGAAATCGTGTTATTATCTAAATCTAACTTAGAGTATTAAAAATTGTTGATTTGTATTACATCAATAAACAATTTTATTAAATCTTGGTCCCATAGAAATTATATCTTAACGATGTATGTTATTGACAACCTGATGCTAAACGACTGTACATAAATAGCTGTATCATCTGCGTACAGAGGCTCACTCTGTATATCATTTCAATATTTTAAAATATTGAATTCTATTTTTAAAAACCTTTATTAAATTTGCTTTGAATGTTTGCTACAGAATTTTATAATCGATTTTTCAATCACTTGCAGTTCAACAATAGCCTTATTGGGCTTAAATATGTATTACCGGTGACAATATAATAATGAATACATTTTTGATCATTTATTATTTCAATTGTTGAAAACGCTGTAAAAACAATAAGGAATAAGAAGAATTATACACATATAAACAATTTTTAGACAATTAAATTTCCTGCCTATACAATCGTCACTTGATGTTTTCAAAACAATTTTTCTATTTAAAATTTATCGTACAAACTTATTAGCTAAAAATAGGAAATTATTTTAAATATTCATGAATAATACTTGAAAAAGAACTGAAGATTAATTGCTTCATGACAATAAAGTATTATATCAACTCATTAAAATTAGTTTAACATAGGTACCAAAAACTAGTTTGCTTCTTTGACTTTTTAATGTCTAAAGCGAGTCTAATCGATGTATCACAGTTGTTTTAACTGAGGTGGAAGCTTAGTGAAAAAATGTCCAATTATTTATAATTTTAAATCAACTTGAACTATGTCTAATCAAATATTTTATTTATCAGGAAGATCTTTTAGAAACGGAATGTGATGGCTAACAAGGAAGCTGTTAGTATAACTTCAAATAAAAAAAGGTCAAGGTACATTTTAAATATTAATAATAAAATCATTGTTATGCTTTTTTACAGCGGTGATTGTTTTTATAATTCCTTTTTAATTATTTTATTCAATTTTCTTTCCAGTCCCAGTCGGAATGTCGTTTAGAAGGGTCAATTATGCATTAATTTGGAGAAATCAATAAATAGATTTAATCGCGTAATTTTGCTTTAAAACAATATGCCAAGTGTTTCCCCTTCCGTTGCGCCAAAATTTGAATTCATTTTTTGAGAAGATATCTCATTCCCGCTAATTTAATTCCAATCAGTATTTTAGAAAATCGAGAAGTTGACTAACTAATATTTTCATTTCATTTAATTAAATTTGTTAAACCGCAGTGTAGCTAACGTTGATTCTTCAGATGTGGCAAACAGCTTATGAAGTAAAACTTCATGATTTCCTGTATTTAACCATTGTCTATTCAGCGAATGATGAATTTTGGATTCCCAAAAATATTTTTGAAAACATAATTTAAATTTTTAATTTCGACAAGTTCGTTGTTACTACGTAGTTTGCTGCACAGTTTTGGAGTACTTCTGAAACTATGCAGCTTCAAGTATTTCCTGATTTGCCATCAATAAAGAGTAGGTCTGGCTACTTGGGTGTCTAGTATAATTAAAATAGTATGATTATGAAAGAATTAATTGAAAATAATTGAAGTTACGGAAAACATATTTTAAAACAATTTCTCCATCGTAAAAGTTAGTGAAAAGTTGTAAACAATGTGATTGTGTGTATATTCAGGTGTTTTCTCAAATATAAACAAATTGTTAGACTATCGTGGCGTATCGGTACACAAAACAGCTTAAAACATGTGACCAGAGGTCAAGATTCGCCACAGCTTTACGACACTCCTACGTAATCATAAAGCACAATGCCGGTTACTAATTTAACGTCGCGATGATGAAAGAATACCTAACACTTTGCAGGCGATAACCGCATATCAACATTGGTTTACAATAGACAAAAGCTAACACCTTAAGACCTAACCCATTCAAACGACGACGGAAGAGTTAAACACGTTGTTACCATTATTACTTTCCTATGTTTTCAGTGAATGTAAACTTAAAATATAACCGAGAATAATTTATAAGGCTTCACTGATAAATTATATTTTGGCCTCATAAGATTCGCGAATTCACGAAACACTTTAAGAGAAATATCTTGGAATGTCACGTAATGTATTAACAATATTGCATTCAAATTGAACGTTAAAACAAAAAATGTAAATTTATTACTCTAAAAAATTATCGAAAATGTAGAATATGGATAAAATAAGTTATACCAATAATTAACAAACTGGTTTTTTAGAAATTTGATACACAGAAAAAAAATGTTATACAAAAATAATCGCTTTTATCGGTTAAATATACTCCACTAGTTGTTAAATCATGCAGTGTCAAAAAACATTTGATAAATTCGTATAAAAATCATTTTGTGTTCAAAGCTTTTTTACATGATTCAAACATGTTAATTTGACTTGTTATTTTTCAAAATGTTTACATTAATTAATCAACAAATTCTTGAGCTTATACAACCAGGTGTCGCTTACCTTTAAGTCATTCCTTTCGACCACGACGTTGCGTTAAAGTAAAATTAATTTTAAAAAAACAAAATAAAAACCAAAAATGAGAAAGAAGCAAATTTAGTACCAGAAGCATTGTTGCACACCTACTGAGCATAGGCGCTACATTTTTACGCACTTCCATATAATTTTTAAATCGATAATATAATTCAGATTTTTGACAAGTATGACAGTAAAACGAACTAATAATAAATCTCTTAACTATTAATTTTATTGCTTTAATACCCATCAGCCACGCCACGCCACAGCTATCGATTCTAAAATGTCAGTTACAAGTAACAATAAGTGATATCTTGATTACAATTTCCTTTCAGAATTCGAGAACAAAAAATTCTACAACTAAACAAAGCAAACATAAATATGACATAAACCTTTATTACAGATTACAAAAGACCTGATAGGTGGAATATTGTAGTTGTAATAAGTAATCATGCACTGATTTATCCTTATAACAAATTCGTGTTTACTGAATCGATGATTGAGATAGCATAAATAATAAAAAAACACTAACTTAAATTAATCAAAAGAATCATGCTTAGTCAGTTAGTTAACTATGTTGTTGTAATGTAGCTTTAAACTTGACTTTGAAAAACCAATAAGCAGTGAAGGAAACCAAGAGGAACAAAGTGGGTAGTTCTGTATTAAAAGTAAAAGTATTTTTTGAAGAAAGCGAGTCCTGGTTTCAGAGCCGATAGCACGATTATAATAAGCCCCCCCCCCCCGACCCCTATATTCCGTTTCTATCACTTTCGTTTTAATTTGTAATACTGAATGATGGCTGAAGAAGTCAAAACATGTATGATTTGATGTAGTTATTTAAACGGTAAGAACATCAATCTTTGTTTGAATCATTAAATAGCATAATCAGTTGGGCGACGACAGTACCTCTGTTTTGATCTGTTCAATTTCATGATTCTAGGTAATTGATTTTACTTTATTATTTCAATTTATCGGTTAACTGGTTGTTGAATAACACCGTTCAGTAAATAACCACAAACTTATTCTTAATTAATTCTTTCGTATTTCGTTACTATTAATAATTTTGGTTATAAATGATTTTACCTTATATAAAATTAAATAATCCTTGATTTTATCAAAAAAAAATTACCCGATGGGATTGGATAGACCGTAAATATTAGATGGATAAAGCTAATCTGCCTACAAAATAATACATCTCACTTGCATATTTTATTGAAAGATTAAATTTGACTATCGAAGTTCTCAGTTAAAGATTAGTGCAAAATTTAGGTTATATTTATAATGGTTACCCGGGGCCAGCAAGTAGACATTTTGGTAAATAAAAATTCGTTCCCTCTATGAGGGTGTGTATGTGTGTGTGTGCACCAAGTGAAGTGTAGTAATAATGAAGAAACAATAAACTCTATTTTAATTTGACATTTTGGATAAACGGCTTCTTTAGCTTCTTTAGTGTTTTAAATTTTCCAATTGTATTTTATTGTATAAATTTTTAAATCAACATTAAAATTTACATTATTTGTAAGATTTTTGAGGCTGAGGCTAACAACAAATTTCTGAATTTCTCAATCATAATCTGCAACTAATAAAAGATATGTATGTATGCTCTTACTGAATGTTTTGTAGAAAATTTAAGTTCCTTCAAATAGGTTTTCTAAATATTTTATTATAACTTATAACTTCTCTTTCTTAGATCGGGGGGTTAAACAACTGTTATTATGGTAAACAACCCTCCAGTGTATACCATGAACTGGAAAGAGTAAATATATTTTAACACAGGCAGAATTACATTTTATTCCACATCTGTAGTACTTACCCTTCTATTATAGCAAACTACGAGCCGCCACTGATATTGTTACAGAAATGATCTAAATACTTTTGTGGCTTGGAATTGACGGGGTAAAAATCGCCTAATCTTGTGGTTCGGAATCTAAGATAAGCTGTAAATCATCTTGAAGCTTATGAACTTATGAAAAAGTGCAATTAATTTTCAATTCATCTGCGATTTGGAAAAAGAATATATCGAAGACTAAACCATAAGAATGCAATTTTAATCAAGTTCAAATTGTAATAAAACGAAGATCAATATAATCCGGTACATTTATTGAGCTAAGAAAAAATCAACTTCAGCCAGAAGGGTGAGAAGTAAAATTGTACAAATGAGGTAACAAACCGGATTATGTAACAAACACGTGCCCTAAAACGATATAAACGTATGAATAACATAATTCTAATGTATTAAAATCATTCAACAAAACTAATTACAAGGGGAGTCAGTCAATTGTAAATCATTTTTTCCTAACAAATGAGTTCGACGCGATACAACTTTGTCACATTCGATAAAGGGCTTATCCCACGACTTCACTTGAATTTACCAATAAAATACTATATTGTCCAGTTAATTACTCATTTTACTAAATCAGAAGAATAAAGACGAGATGTGAATGGATTTTTTCCGAAAAGGATAAAATAACTGCACTTGAGTGGAATTGATGAGTAACTCGAAAAACTTTTGTTGCAAATATCTGATCGAGATGGGTATCATCACGTGGCCCGTAGAACTCTAAGGTAAGAGTATGCATTATTGGCATGGTATGCAGTTAAAAGAACCGGTTTAGAGAAGTCCTGACATCGCGAAAGAATAACTAAAAATTCATATTTTTCAAATAACTACTGATAAAAGAGTACATCGGAATATTTGTTAAATAGGTAATTTTGAAATCGAATGAATATGATATTTGACTTCACTATTTAAACTTTTGCCGTTAATTAAAATCAGATGGCCCTTTGTAGACGACTAAGTAAACAGGTTCCGATATTGAAGTAATAAAATACAAAAATAAAAATAAATAGTCGATGATAAATAATTATGCCCCATTAGTGTAACAAAGGATACTGCAAACTGCTCCTGTTAGAGCAGTTTCCTGAATAAGAAAATTCTTAAATAACGTTTTTTAATTTCATTTTAGAAATTAAAACCGTAATTATGACAATAAATTTACAATTTATTAATTGCGTACGCTAGTTGAATTTTTAAATTTCTATATTTCATCGCTAAGAAGAAATACAAAAAGTAATTTCTCGAATAGAGAATTAAGACTTTTTTTTAAATTACTATTGATTAGAAAAAACCTACTGCAGTTTTAATGGTGTCAGCAAACTGAAGAAAAATCCTAGAAATAAGACAGAATGAACTTAATTATTTCGGATTAAGTTGAATGTCTTTTAGATAGAAGAATGAATGGAAAAACAGAGGGAAAATAATCCGGATATCTACACATTTAAACGTAAAGGTGTAATTTTAAATTTTAGCCGTTTAAATGAACCAATCAAATCAAAGCCGAATGAAACAGACATACAACCATCCATCCATTAGTGGTGCATCCAAGGGGAATGAACGTGATTCTCATACAAACCAATATCAAGCGGCAAGTTAAACTCCGAAATGTGAAGAGAAACAACTATGATAATAAAATCGAAAGTTACGAGAATAAATAAATAAATGTCAATAAGTATATGATTTTGTTATTATGATTATTAAATTACAAATTTTAAATAATTTAAAATAAACAAAAAATAATCTTGCTTTCGTCGTAATACGACATCGTCAGGCAAAAACGTTTTTGATTGTACTCGTCAAGCGGAGGGGTACTTTTCCATCATTTTAGGGGAACGTTACTTTTTATTAGTTAAAGATGTTTAACAAGGGTGAATTATTCAGGTCAGATTGCCTTTCAAAAGGGTAGACGAATATTTTAATTCATCGATTTCCAGCGCTTCTAAAAAATTCTAACCTTTTGTTTCCGATGCAAAATCTCTTCGCGGTGAATATTGATTTCTCGTCGTTCAATCAATATGATCATATAAGATAACATACCAACTACCATCGAAAGCAGTTTGATGGTTGTGGTAGTTTAGTAAGACCGGTGCCTTATTATGACGTGGCTCATAAAATATTGTATATCTTGAGAAATAACCACCGTAGAATTAAAAATCAAAGATTACACTTGGGTGGTAATTTAATTATCTATAAAACTAATCTTTTGATATTTTATTATCGATAGTCTCACAGTAATCGTATGCGTTACGTATGCCTTTACAAAATATAAATTTACATGTGACCATTTTCGTGCTTCGGAGGGTACGTAATGTCCCGACAATCCCTTTTAATGGATTATTTACCACAATCAACAATAAAAAATCAGGATTACAGACATAATTAAGATTTAAGTGACCTTATAAATTTTCGCTAATCAGAAGAAGAAAATTACGTAGGTAACTTATGTTCACTTTTAGTTAATTGCTATGAATGGTTGTGGTGGATTAGTAATTCTTCTGTACAGTTATTTCAAGAATACTTTAAAAATTCTAGAAAACTACTTGTGTAAACTAACTTTTGGATATATCAACCGCTCGTTATTAGTTTTGTCGTGGCGTCTATGTCGCAAGCTAGCGTAGCCTTACTATTTACTTGATATCAGCGATGGTACTACATTGAAACCAATAAAGCTAACGCCTCGGGCCCCTGATGTAAAGACGCGTCTCCACTTAGACGGTTTTTGCCGGCGGCTTAAGCCGGGCAGCTAGTTATGTATACTTTAACATTGCCTACACACCTCCCCACTAAAGCCGTCGGCAAAAACCGCTGAAGTGGAGACGTGTCTTAACAGGGGCGTCCTTATAATAAATGGCCAGTTGCTCGGTTTTGATTTGACGTGATTTAACGTTTCCGCTCTATCCCGAGATCTTAAACATTTAAAAAATGAGCATTTACCTTTAAATAGACCTACATTTCATGAATATTTAGCGTACTGTTCAATGCAATAGATAAATTATGTACTCCCCCTGGTGGACATGGTTCTATCTACACAGCAATTGAGAATAGCATAACGCAAACTTAGAAATGGCCACCTTAGTAGTACGCGAACTACTAGCTGAGCTAGGCCTGTACCTTGTTATTATTTTAACTTCTGTCCGTGAAAAATTTCTTGCCATAAAAATGTGACTATATTCTACGCTGTAAAATAATTTGTTAGTTCAGCGCAAATATTAAGTTTAGCATAACGGCAAAATAATATGTGTAGTGGTTGCGACACGCAGAGCGTCCATTGTTTGTTGTTGTTTCTACGAAATGGTAATATTTACATCTAAAGACACATTGCTCGTGCCAGCTTTAATTAAGGACTAGTATGATACATGGTCCTTGTGAGCTTTGATTACGAAATAACTACTCCGTCCTAATGCGTATGCCTATGCGCCCTATGCGTAACCAGGATCATTCTGTTTTCCATCTTGTTTATATTGTAAAATTAAAAATTAATGCTGAAAACAACACCACGAAGTTACCCAAACTGTACTATGTAGCCATGAGGGTTATGGCTATAACCAGATGAAGGAAGCATAGAACAAAAGTGTGGATTGTAATTACCGTTTGTAGAAATAGAACGCTATGCTAAAATAGGAGCATACCATTGGGTGAAATATGACTACATATTATTCAAAATTGATGTTTTTAAATAATATACTTTGTTAGGTGTGATTTAAATTTGAATTTTTAATTATTGTAATACCATAAATTAATTTTAAGCTTTATATGCGATTTAATTTTTCATAAATATTAAATTAAAACATGTATAATAAAAACGTGCTTTATGTATTTAATTACTCATTAAGTTATGTTAATAAAGTGTCAGTTAAAGAGAATTAAGTTTGATAGAAAGTGTAAACAGTTCAGTTTAAAAGCATAACGCGGCACTAGCACGTTAACCAAGTCCCCAGGTTTTCATAAATATAAGGAATAATGTAGTAAAATTTGATAGATGACAACATTAACATGAAGCCATATCTTGAAATGTGGATTAATTTAGAAAATAATCGATATTAAAGTTTCAATTTTTTATGAAACACCGACGTACTACAGTAATCTGGACTTAATTTAATTCTGTTGACAGTCTGTGCTACATTTTAAAGGGTTGACACTGTGACCTGTACACAGCCAAAGCTTTCCTATTCGGCCAAAGCAACCTATGTGTTTACAGAAAATGGCGAATCCGCGCAAACTGATTTTCGTCACCGCGGGAGATCGAACCCGGGATGACCGTACCATACTTATGGAAGCATTCCAATTCATTCATTCTAATATTCATGTCATATTTTTAGAATTTTTGGCTCTTTTACAATAATTTTATTTAAAAAATTTTAATTTGCGGACTTGGTTATTGTACTATTCCCGCATAACGCATTCTAGTGTTGTCGAGAAATTGCTGGGCAGTACTGCTTTTCAGCCGATGAGACGATTCCAGCAGATGCGGATTGCTCGGGGAGATCGATGAGGCGAATACCACCAAGACAGAATATTAAATATTTATTAAATGTTAAACACATAATTATTATTATTGCCAATTCTGAAATATATGTTGTATAGGCTCCTGACTTGCTCTTTGGTTTGAGTGCATGTTCTATCATTGATTTTATTAAATGGGAACTTTGCACTCTTTCAAAACAATTATCTACGTCATGGCAGTACGTACCGGGGGGGTCTGGGAGGTATCCCAGAAAAATATTTTTTTTTAAACACATACATGAAGCATTAAGTTAAATAAAAATTATTTGTATAAAATCAGTGAAAAGTGTATTATTGATGCAGGCAAGTAATAAAAGTTTCGATTCATCTTTAGTGGTCCTGAACGTGTCCATTTTTCTTATAATAATTGCATTATAAAAAAACCTTAACATAAAGGTAAACATAATAATAAAATAATGTGATCATAAAATTATCTTTATAAAGTTATAAAATGTTTTAAACGAGTACTTACAAAAATTTGATCGTTCTACGTTTAATTTTACTTCAAGTGTGAGCCACACGGCTATCCCCATTTTCACGTCCCCTATGATAGCAGTTATAAGTTTTTCGTGTTTCAATCGCCTCAAGCTCCAAATGACTTCAGAAAACTGCGATTTTTAAATTGCTATTGTATTTGTATAACATTTTTTAGTATCTTATCAAATAATACTTATATTAATAATTACCAACAATATATCATGTGTGCGTGATAACGAAAACGTACCAGCATGTAGAAAATTTTATTAACACTAATGTTTCTAATTTTATTAATTGCTTGTCCCTTGGGAAATTTTTTTCTATTAAAAAAAATCAATTATTTTTTTTAAACTAAAAATTCTTTTCTTTATGAGCCTTTCGCACCCCTTTCTTAATTGACGTTGTCAAATTAATAACGTAAATATAATTATTAAATTACAAAATTGCGAACGCCGTAAATTAAGAGATAGATGAAGCTCTTAGCTAGCTCCTAATGTATACATTGCAAAAACGCCGTGGCTATGTGCACCGAGAAAAAGATTTATTTGCAACACAAAAATAACTTGAGTTAGTAAGTGTATTAAAATTGTACGATACGCCATCCCGGGTACATTATACTATAATCCTAATGTACTAATCAATTTTTTAGTTTAAAAATTGCGTTTAGAAGTAAAATTATGTTGTGTAATATATAAATAATTAATAAAGCCGAATTTATAGCAAAACATTAATTTTAGATTTTCGTATATAAAGCGGTTAATAGCCATTGCTTAATTCAGAAGCAATTTTGTGAACTGCTTTAAATAATATAGTAAGCTCCTTAGGCAACATTTAAGATCATTAAATATAGATAAAAAATATAAAAATAATAAAGCAGTAAGTGATTATTTTACTCCAACTGGTATAATAATGATCGGTCCATATTCCAAATTTAAAATTAGGATGATAAATGCCTATTTTTTAAAGACAACGACATAATACTCACATTTCGGGCTAAAGTTGGGTTTGTTTGAGAGAATAAACCTCTAGAGACGTACTAAAATGTGAGTAAATGAAGAACGAAACAAGGATAAAAGCAAAATGAAAACAAGAAACTGTGAACCGACAAAATGTGGTGTTTTCGAGTGCTCATTAAATCTCCATAATTTTCTTAATCTCGAGCGGTTTATAACAACGATAATTATTATTACTTACTTCGATACATTGTAAAATTTAAGGTGACGACTGCATTTGTTGCTACTATAAAGTAGATATACTAATTAGTAGAATATTGAATTTCCCAAACAAAAATAAACATCGATCTCTTGTATTAATTAAATGTTTTAGTAAGATTTCTCACTGTTTTAACAAGAATATCAAATTAAATTAATCATTAACCGTATTATTTATTAGGCTCACCTGAAAATTTCTGAAAATTTGTTTGGATGTAATCAACAACCGAATTATACCAGTAAATTCTGAGTCTGAACGAACAAAAAAAGAAAGAATCGAAGAAAAGATTTCAAAACTACCTACGTACAAACACAATGGCGGCGTACCTACATATTCTAAAAAATTCAATGATAAACATATCTCGCACAGTTTGTCATTGTTCGTCAGACATTTATTTCCATAAAATTTAATAACAGTTAGGTTTGTGCACGTAATGAGTGACAAATAGCATTATATAAATATACAGAAAGAAGCTCATGAAAAATAAAAATATACTTAAAAATATTATCAGGTATGCTATATTACTTGTGTTAGCTTCATATATTTTGCAGAGATTCGAATTACAAAAATTTAAATTGCATGTTATGTAAATGCATCTCGAGAAAACAACAGATATAAATATTAAATGAATTTACGAGAGCCGAGCGTTTTGCGGTTTGGTTTTAAATTTTTGGGCTTAGAAATACTTTTCATTTAGTTTTATTAAGATGTTAATTTCGTTTAAATTTATTATCCAAAACATTATTCAAAACTGTGCCTTATAAATGCGATAAAATTTATTAAAAATTCAACACTTGAAATTAACAGCACTTAAATTACTGTGACCACAGAGTATTCCCGCCCGCCGGAGTGCTAGAAACAGCAGCGCCCAGGCACTGTTGTGCTTGTGGTACCTATTTAATTTTAATTAAAAATTTTTAAATAATTTTTAACGACTTTGTTCGGATGATTAAAACGAGAGTTCAACTTGGTCTGATATTACAGGTACTTGCAGTTATTTCCGCCCTAATAACTTGTACCAACGGACAACGGCTGTTGATCAAATTTAACTTTCCATTTTTTCCACAACCGAATTAATTAACGAAAGCATTTCGGATTTTACTTGGAAATTATTTGCAATTAATTAGAAAAAAAATCACTAATCTACCAAAGCAAAGAGTGAGACTAATTTATTGTTTTTGGTGTAATATAAAAAGATAGTGCAACCGTTCGTCATTGCGTGTCAGCAAGTATAATAGGAAATGGGAAT
Organism: Cantharis rufa; assembly: GCA_947369205.1. Classification (NCBI taxonomy): domain Eukaryota; kingdom Metazoa; phylum Arthropoda; class Insecta; order Coleoptera; family Cantharidae; genus Cantharis; species Cantharis rufa. Next base: position 11,421,372 of record OX376309.1, on the reverse strand, counting down.
TTTATAAATTGAATCGCTACTAGAAAGTAGCAAAAAGACGCACATAAAGCTGCATCTGTCAGTGACGCATGGCCCTGCGGCGTATTCTATCCCCTAATGGCCAAATACTGGCTGCTACTGGTAGTTATCCCTTCTAGAAGTTAACCCGATACATCTAAACTTGTCTGTTTATTTTCAATCACTACTTCCACCCCCTACTATTAATACTATGTAAACTTCAATGTCATATAATCCGTACATATAATTAAAAGCACACAATCCGTATCGGATGATACCAGCAATTAAAACGGTTCCATTACACCAGCCGCGACCCATAATCGACTCATTTTTGGAGAGATTGTAAACCTAATCAAAAGTTTACGTTCCACTATTTTTATTTTATTGGAAGATCAGAGGAAGCCTTCCCCAAATTTAAATCTTCAACGGTAATCAAACTTGGACAAACAAATGAGCAAATAGCGTGGCACTATAAAGAAAATTAATTTTATAAAACCATTGTGACCATAGTCGTTATAAATAAAAAAAAAACTGAAAATCAACAGGTTCAAGAGAGTGCAAAACACGAAAATATATGTTTTTTTAAATTAATCATATTAACCTAAAAATTCTTAGTTTCGTTTAGCCATGTTAGAGGAGCAATTAAGTATTATTAGAAAATTTGTTTGCTAGGTAAATAAAATTTGTTCTACAAAAATTGAAATCGATAAAATTGTAATGTAAAATATTGTCAAAATATATGTAACACTGCTGGGTAACCCAGAATACACAGCGATTTTATTGGAATTGATACTCTCGAGAGTTGTACTTTTTCTTGGAACAACGAAAACGTCCCCTATATGGCAAGCTTCTAAATTTGTATTGAGGGTACAATTTTATATAACAGCAAAACATGTATTTGGTAAGATTTTACACGTACCAATCGATTCCCAAAATAGTCCTTATAAGTTCCTCCGTTTAGTTCGAAAAGTTGTCGATATAATTTAAGAAAAAACGAAATTGAGTTGACCATCTGGGAATTTAGACTCAATAATGTAGAGCAGGTTCACTCAACCGAAGCATTCTACGATCAGCGTCAACGAGTTACAACTAAACTTGTAACTAACTTCCAATTCCTTGTTTATAGTAGTTCAAATAGTTCTTCATTTCTTCAAAGTCTCGACCGACTTAAAAACTTCCCACAAAAAATTAATGGTTCAGTTTTATTCCTCGCTCAATTTAAATAAAAAAAAATAAAACGAAAAATGAAAGACAACTTTTATAATTTGTATTGGCTAATTGCATATCTCACCATTTTCGTTACTAAATTTTTTTCATTTGATTCGATCAACATTTCGAGTTATTTACTTAAAAATTTGTAGTAATGAAGTAAAGTAGATTTAAAATTTTTAAATTGCTCCTGCTAATGAAAATATTGGGGTTGAACGAAATTTATATTTTCACCTTTTCACAGTTGTCACACCTTCGCAAATTACACATTTTTATGATTAAATATTTCATGTTCTTTTTTACTGTGAATTCTAATTTTAAAAATTGCTTAGAGCCAGATAATTAAAACCAGATTAAAAATATGATCTTGAAACATCAATTTTTTTTTTATAAATAATCGAGGTTTTAAAATTTGAATTAAAGTAAAATGTTTACTCGTTTTCTAATTAGTGGATTTTAAATTTCATAATTGAAATTAAACGCGATGTGGTCGTTTTATCGCTTAATATTCTAACTACTATTTTGTATAAATGAAGAAGTAATTTAATCTCTCAAAAGCACCGAGGATTGGCAAAAAAGCTGATATATTGAAATAAATTAAAATACTACCCTGTAAAAATACTCTCGAGCAACTAAGCTTCTCCCTAAGTGCAGCCGTTCACAAAAAAGCACCCCCAATCAAAGCTTTTAACGAACGATAAGGACTCTCTTGTATACCGAAGTTCTACGAGGTTCCAAATTTATTAATTCCACATGCAACCTCTTAATTTCTTTATTTTTGGGAAATTGTGCCCACCCACCTACCAATCCGTCTTGGCCAAAACGAAAAATTATGGATAACTAACGTCCTAGAAATTTTAACGCCTGGTCTGGCGCATGGGGTCACGTGTCTTTTTTATCTAGTTGAAAATGTCAAGTACAGCCAATCAATATCTAACAGGTGAAATGAATGATGACTTCTTTGAATTATTTCATAGATAACGCACAATCATTTATTATCAATCACGCAATCCACGCGTCCCTTGTTTGGTATTCGTTTAAAAATTTACTATTCCTACCGTTCATTGCTAATCTTTCTTCTTTCGTTTTTGACCTCGACGTTTTGTCAATTGGCTCGACTTATACTAATAAAATCCTAATTTACACTTATACACCTCCTAGTTATAACAGAATTAGCGCTCTGCGACCGAAGAAGCGACGACACCAAGCCACTGTTATGATTTTTATAGGTAGTCAAATACTTGAAATGACTTGAATATAAACGATTAAAATAATTAAAATTTTAATTAACTATCCATTCACTGGTGTATGCACCCCATATTCATTAAGGAAAGCATAAAGTGGTTGTGAATAAAACTGAAAAAGACTTGTATTTAAAATGTTTTTAACGACAGCGTAGGGTGATATTTTCTTTAAACTAATTAAAGTGGGATTATTATTTTAAAATCATTTCAACCTAAATTCCTTCGGTAAAAAAAACTGTTTTAGATTGATTAAATTAAAATGCAGAAGATGAGGGTAACACGGTTAAGGTGTTGAAAAAATTGCATAAACGATTCACACTGAAGAAGTCAGTTTTTAGTACTTTACGGTTCTACGAACGAAAGCTCTCTCTCACGTTTGTAGCTATCGATATCCATTCACGCACGCGTGAGTAAATTTGGATTACCTTTAGGTTAGCTCGTAAAATGAGTTTTAGAAAGATTTTGCAACACATCGAGTATGATTCCCGTAATCCCTCAGAACTTTATGTCACTTCACATTTCCTACAATGTACTTTTCCTTATGAAACACAATTGCTGACATTCGAGTAACCATTTCTATCAATTTTTAGAGATGGAATTTATAAATTTCAGCAATTTGAATTTACTTAGTTTCAAGTTTATATTTGTCTTGAAAATTAATGATATAACTAAACTTCCAATTTATGAAGTAAAAATGAGGGAAAATATTACGATCCTTATGTATTTGCTACTATCGTACTTCAGATAACTGCATGTCTCGAGATAAAAATCTCGAAGGAAATATTTACTTGTCATTTAGTTTTACTTGTGTGCTTTATACTTGATAAAGAAATTGGGTAACGTGAAAATGGCAATGGGTTGATGAAAACTTGCTGCTTGTTTTGTTTTCTAAAGAAAATATCTTCATTATGGTTAATGAAAAGACCCAATTTTTATGTTGCCTTGCGTTTTCGCCAGCATCAGAAAAACTTTATGAGTTTTCGTGTATTGTATTGATAAATTACAACTTGAAATTGAAAATATTTTTCTATAGAGAAAATTTAAAATAAAATGCGAAAATTTGGTGTATTCGTTTCAAGACCGTCACATCACCTTAGAATTCGCTTCTTAAAATGAGATTTCTAGAACAGGGATGAAAGTTTTTGTTTACTAAAACCAATCGAACTTATTAGTGCATAGCGTCCGTTTAAATAAACAGCACGCTTAGCCTAAATTCAAATCTGTAAATATAACCTAAGATATTTCGTTGTTAAATTAAAAATACCTAAAATAGATTATTACCCTTTGTTGTGGCTAATAAATATGAAAAATCCAGCAGCTACATTGGAACGCTGGAGTGTTAAGTTTTCGCAGCACTGGTTTAAGAGAAAAATTTAACCAAGAACCAAAAATTAACATATTAGAAATAATTACGACTAAGCCGCAAACTTCCCACCAATTTTGTAAGTAAAAAGTCTGTGTTTAAAATATTAAATACAAAAAATGTGTATTATTATTCAAGTTGTTCATTTGCTACGAGGAGAGTGATTTCCGAGATGCCTTTTGATTATATATTTCGAGTTGCTTTTCGTTTAAAAGTATATGGAAAACGGTTATCTACCCACACAGCAGCACACTGCAACCACAGAGTGTCCTTGTCCACCGGAGGGCTGAAGTAAGAGCCTCGGTCAAGTGAATTGCTGTGGTTATTACCTTCTTGAAAATGTATGCATGCATACGCGGTGAAAAATAAAGTGAAAAGATTCTATAATTATGTTTTGTCTTTAAAAAATTGTGGTTTCCACGTATTTCATGCAGTACAGTAAGCACAATATTTAAACTATAATTAAATCAAACATTCAGTTCACACGATGTAAACACAAGGACACTAATTCAATTAAACTCGTTCCAACTGCTTGGATCAAACTCAATTCGTTACTTACCCAAGAAGATATAAAATCAATATAAACGATGTGTTTACGAACACTCGAACATAAACAGCTCTCTAAATTAAGAGTAAATTATTTTCAAAGTTGGTATTTGTGTATAGATAAAAGTTGGAGATAGAAATGAAATTGCAAGAAATTTTATCGATATCGATTTTTGATGATGTAAAAAGTTTTAAATTAATCTTTTGAAACTTGTAGAATTATAAATAAAAACTACACTGTCAAGAACAAAGTTGATCAGATAAACTGAAACCTAATAGATTACACAATTACTTTTACAAAACAAATAAAATAAAAAGAAAACCCGCTTTCCTTCTCAAGAATATAAAGAATGTGCAAACTTTTTGAATAACAGTTTCAAACGAGCATAATAAATAGAAATTATTTCATTTTCATAAACACGATTTTAAATAAAATTTCAAATAATTAAAACATTATTAATTTAAAAGTATGTAAACAACCAATCTAGCAAAAAAAATTTAAAGAGGAAAAACGAATTCATCTAAACACCGAAAAGTTTGAATTTGTTATGTTGTCGGAAAACGGTGAATTTAATTTTACCGACTTTCATTGGCGCAGTCGGCTAAAAAACAAATGAAATAATATGGTAGAAATAATTATTTTTTAAATTCAAACTAAACAGGATCACCATAACGTGAAATTTTATATAAACATTTATAACGAGCTTCTCGTCGGATCGGATAATTTGATATTCTATTATTATTATTATTATTATATGGGTGCAGTGAGAGTACCGAGGGTTAAAAAAGCATAAACAGAAAGGAAGCACTTGCGGTAAGTAATAGTTTTTCTATTAATCACCAACAAATTGGGGTAAAATTTATTTGTACGGAAACCTATTCCAACATAAACAGAGTATGCCTCGGAGGCTAGCTGATGCTACATTTTCACATTTCCGACTGTTACTTCTCAAATATGATTTTCCAATTAAAATTCATGTAAATTGGTAACAAAATTTAAAAACGTAGCGAGGAAGAATTTGATGTTGGGAACGGGGGAGTTTCGGTAAATATTCGAATAAGTAGAGAAAAACATTTAGTGTTATGAAACTTGTAGAAAAGTTTTGAGAAGCAATTTAGGTTAGTTATGTAATAAATTATCATTCCTGCGTTAACACGAGCACATTAAGGATAAATTATTGATTACGGAACAAACACTGGGGGTAGTATCAGGAAGCTTAATTTCCCTACTCAGATTTTTCCTTCGGTAAATTTCTAGAACCATATTTGCTAAAGCAGACCACGAAATATAGGGGGGCATTCAGAAGGTCATTAACGGAATTAGCAAACAAACAACAAGAGTTAGCAAACACGGTAGTCGGTATCTTAATTAAATAATTTTCATCCAGTAATATACCGCTTCTCATAATTTTATTAAAAAAAATTGTAATAAAAATGACAAAAACTTTAAAATTATAAATAATTGTAGCATATTAGATTTTATTAAACAAACGCTACGGAAAATGTTTAATTAAAGAAATAAAATAAACTTGTTCAGGTGTAAACGTGAGTATGAAATTTTATGTTACTTTTAAAGTCAGGTTGGGAATAAATTAAAAAATAATGTTTTAATTTTTGTCAAAAATACAAACAACAAACATGCAAATTATGTGAGAATATCAAAAGGAAGTTCTTACAATAAGTTAGAAAAAATTACTCGACTTTTGAAAATAAAATGAATGAGAGTGAAATATTCTGAGATTATGATAAGCGGACCACATTGTTTGAAGGCGGCATTTAATCCGACAGAAATGGCCGTGCTTTTATTGTGAGGGTGTAGTATAATGCGCCTTTCTTCTATTATTCTCTTCGCTAAGAGTTATGCAAGTGCACAAAACCGCACTGCGTTGCAGAGAACAGGTAAAAGCGTTAGCAGCTCAAGCTCTAGCTTACAATCGCCCTCCGCACGGGTCTCTATTGATTTTCCCGCGACAACTTGCCAAGGGTTTCTTCGGGTTCCGCCACAGGTTCCGTGTTACATTAGGACACACTATAGCACCTCAGATATTGCCAGTTTTGACAAAAAATCCAGATATACCAACATCTCTTGCTTTATTCCGTCGCAAATCACGTCGCCAACTTATTCACACTTCTCTGCCTAATAATTATGCTAACTTTTCTAAAGTAGATACCAACTTTAAATAAAAAAACCACTGCCGCGTATAAATACATTAAATCGTGCACAATATTCAAATAAGTTAAATTCAACGAAAATGTCTTAATAAAAAAACTTAATTGCAAAAACAACTTTCCATAGTTATCAAATTTAATTCAAATTCAGGTCCCAAAGCCTATTGAAATTCAGCTCTACAACACAAGAGGTTGACTGCAACGTATTTTCGAAATAGTACTGCACTAATTACAAACTAAATAGCCAGAAACCAAAACGATTTGTTTCTTCAAATTATTTCGTTTTTGCTCACAAAATAATTTTAAAATCTAACTTCATTTCAAATATCTACCGAAAACATTTAAATTATTTAAAATTTCAATTGATTTTATGAAATAAAGCTTACCACATTCCTATTAGCAATTCAAATCGATAATCAATGAAACAAATAAGTAATTAGAATTTCAGATAACAAAGATTTATGTACGTACCAACTTAATTGACCGTAACCTAAACAAGCAAAAACTATTTAAAATAATAATAAACATTTTTTACAACTCGGATTTATATGCATTTGCATGTTTTGTTTACTTCATCCGTTGTTCAAATTATCACGAGATACGAGATCCATAGTTATGTATCATTATTTTTTCTTTTACTATTTCGTAAACTTATGATGTACATAAACATAATATCGATAACTCGCACTGGAAATATTCATTTGTACAAAATCTTGTTAATCCATCCATACGCGTCACGAATTACATCATGTACTGTAACTGCAATACATGAACTAAAATGCCGTTCAATTCCCTTCCATGTCAAGCGTCTACTCATTAGCAAACAAAATATAACTAATAACAGGCGGTAAAAATATTTCGTTTGCAAGTCGTAAGTTGAAATAGTTATTTATGTACCTAGAGAAGAACGTATAGTCTATTGTCAAATTGGTGGTCAAAGCGCTGTTAAAGATAGCAACGAGCGTTCACAATTTAAAACTTTAATTATTTTATTTGTGGCAAATATGATTTGTTTATGATTTACAAAGATTAATATGTGATACTTTAAATGAATAATTATCTTAAAATCTTAGATCATGGATAAGGGCAAAGGCCTACCTTTAAACGGTAATCATAGGTAAGAGCAACGTGAAACACCACATCAAACTGAAACTCGACGCAAGTGTTGTTTTCAACAACTAATGAACTTGATGTATCAAACTTTTTTCTGAATAAAACTTGTCTTAAAGCAATTATCGTCAAGCAAGCAACTCAGTTTTGGAATTAGACATTTTGTAGCAGAGTCCCAAATTCCAAAATCTGCAAGTTGCTGGCAAAAGTAATATTAAATTCAAACAATCAAACTAGGCAAAGTTCATGGAAGGGGTAAATGAGGCTGGGGAGGAGATAATTAAATATATTTTGATAAGAATTTAGGTTTATTTTTTAATAAACGCGGGGTTATGAGAGGGTGAGTTTGCAACCTTCAAAAAAATAATAGGTCAAATTTCTGATCTGAAGAGATGAATTCACGGTTAAAATCATGAACAACATTAGAACATGTCGTTCGATATAGAATCTGGTATTCAGTAACAATATTTTCAAATTTGCTTTTCGATGACGCTTTTGCGCCAATGAAATTTATTTAAAGAAGTCCAAACAAAGATAAACAGTTAGGCTGAGCACACAGTATAAACTATTGGCGACTGGAGGGTCTGGGGGTTAGAGAATTATAAACGGTCCAAAATTATAGTTTACATTTAAAAAATAGAAGGAAGGTGAAGGTTTGTTTGTTTTATGATAATTCGAATATTAATATATTGTCCTTTATTGTCTGCTTAAAAACGCGAGAAAAACAATTTTCATTTTGGAAAATTAAAAAAAAGTTCCAAATTTAAAATAAATGTTTGTATATTTCGGAATGTTTAGTGTGCACAAATGCGGCTTCTAGTAATAAAGCAAGTTTTCTCAAAAGGTTTTGTAGTAAAATAACTTTAATGAGACTTGAATCTTCATTTAGTTTTAAAAGTTAATTTAAGACAAAATTCAGTCGGAGGTTTCAAATATCTGGAAGCAAAATATCAAACATTGCGCAATGTTGTAAAACATAAATTAAGGGTTGGTTTCCTCGTGGTAGGTTAAACTAAATTTGGGATTTTAAGAATGGCTTGACCAAAGGTATTTTACATCTGTAACCGATGTCATCTAGAAACCAAGATTCAAAAAGTTAAAATACAGTCGAGTCTCAAAACCCTGAACAGCGAAAATCATGTTTGTTTATTTTTTTATAGCATAAAAAAGAGAGAAGATAGAAATAAATTCGGAATTAATATTTAAAAAACAAACATGGTTTTTGATGTTTACTGTTTTTGTTTTGGAACCAAGAGATTTGCAAAGCAAAAATATGTATTTATTGGATTCTTTTCTTTAAATAATTTTTAAGGATAGGTGACAACGATTCATAATCGTGCGAGGAATCTCCAGACGGATTAGCACTAAACCACACACTGCTGTTCAAACATAAGAAATATCATCGCGTTAGAGCTGCTAGAACCTTGCATTGTCTGATTATTCCACCAATTAACTCACTTTGCATGTACACAATGTTTCGCCAATGTTGACACAAGCAAAAGCAGATCTTGAGGTGTAAACTTGTAAGGATTGTTTCTAGAACTGGAGAAGAATTAAGTTGTTTACAAAATATCGGATTAAAAGCATTATTTTTGTTAAAACTTATTTTTGCAAAGTTCCCGAAAACTTTTGGAATACTTTAAATTAGCAACCTTTTATTGTCAAAGCGGAAACTTGCAATTTGTTTCCTAAACAAACCTTGTATTTACAAAATTTCATTATTCCAACTATTTTTACAAAACCAAATGAATTAGCATTCAAAACTCGAACAACAGAAACCAACTTGATATTTATAGTAACAAACCGATCATTACACACTGTCATCCACAGCTGAAGCATTATTTATAAAATATTATCCGAATAAGTTACGTAGGTATAGAAATCCACTTGAAAAAGTACAAAAATTTGTTTAGTTTTTATTTAAGCTCAAGGACCTCCGAGAGGACTTTTTATATGTATTTACAAGAATATAAGAAATAAAATAATTTCAAGTGTAATGCTTGATTAGTTATTTATGAAAACAATTTTCATTTTTGATCCGAGTGTTCATTAGAGGGTAAAACTTATTACTCATGAAACATTTATTGGAGCAAGAAAGTCCGAGTTTAAAAATAATAAAAAATGTGAACATTGTTTCGAAAAATAAATAATTTATCTAAACTAAATCCATAGATTGCTCGCGTAAGTACTAAAATTTTCTACACCCAAACTATACTTCTACTAGGTTCATAAATATTTCAAGTAACAATGGCTTAAGGGATGTTATAGCAACGCCTGAATCTTGTACTCCGAGTCTGTTCTGGAATTGAAGGCAATTTTGATGTAAACCAAGTTGAAGTTTCAAATAACTAAATCAAAATGTTTTAACTAAGCGTCATTCGATGGAAGAGTTACCAAAAATTTGAAGGTGGGTGGTAATTTAAAAACGCAAATATTAATGATTTAAATTGGAAAAATAAATTAAAAATGATTGAAAATTCTTTGGGTATACATACGAATGAATCGAAAGTAAAAACCACATAATTTAATTTATTTGATTGAGGGCTATTGTAGCGTAACTGAAAAAATATTGTTCGTTTAATTTGAGTGGTAAAAAAGAATGCATCGATTCGTTCTGCCGAAAACGTAGTGCAACTTAATTACAACTCCGGTTTTATATTAACTACATAGGGTTGTTATTGGTACTAGACGAGTGTTCACCAAACGGAGCTTTTCAGAATTAAAACATCAAGATCTAGTACCAAAGACAGTTCGTGCTATTGAATAATAACGTCTAATTTTACTTAGAAAAGTACAGTGATATATTTTAACGAAGCCTCGTTTTAATCAACGAATCCGTTATTGAAATTTTCTCGAGGTAGTTTAGCCGTATATAATTCATCGCAATAAACAGCGTAATTCCATTTGTTAGGCGACGTCATAACTGCCATTCGGTTCATTAAAAATTCCGAACATTTCGAAAGTGTTCTCTTCTTTTAATAGAATTTACATAAAATTATTTTCTCGTTAGTTTTATCAAGACCGAATAAATTTCTTTTATGTTCTCTTACGAAAATTAAAATCGCCTAAGAAGAATGCGCCAAAATTTAAATTAAAAAAATTAGCCCAGTACAATCTTAAAACCTATAACTAATTCAAAACTAAGTACTCCTGACTTCTATTGCCATATTTAATTTTCTTTTCGTAGTCATCAATCGTACAAAACTTAAAACTCCAGTTTTTCGCTAATAACTTGCAAACGGTGACGGGTATAAAAAATTTGAAAAACAGAAACATTAGCACTTTTACGATAAACATTTTTGATCTCTTTAACATTTTTTATATTTTGCACCGTTTGTGAGTTATTCGTAAAAAAATAAATCGAGTCATAAGTTTCGATTAGATTTTTGTCGAGTCGTGTGCTCTGCTTTCTTCTGCGTCCATTGCTGTAACTTATCGTGACTGCCGAGTACAATTAATGTACATAAAAGCGTTTCCGTTTATTAATATTCTGATCGACAAATATATACGCGTTTAAAAGCTGAAAACTTGAATTTAAAAAAACATCACTAGATGCTGTAAAATTAAACAACCTAGTAACCCGAGTTACTCACAATACAATACACAATACAACACCGTAACACCCTATATGGTATTGATACGTAAATGGCCAAAAAAACCTTGATACATTTTGTGAAAAACGATATCAAAGCAGTTTTTAGTAATACGAGTTACTAGGTTCTTTAATTTCAGGGTATATCGGTTACCTGTTTAAATAATTACAGTAAATTATGTAACATCCTCAGCGGATTTTGAGTTTTTATTATGTGCTTATTGGGTCTGTATTTACAACTTGTAATATTAATCCACAATCTAGTCCATACAATCGCTGAGGTACTTGGAGGATCAGTGGCGACTTGTTGGGGTAAACAGAGGAGAAAAATACCTATAATTTGTATTTCTTTAAATTTTCATGTGAAACCGAGAGTATTTTGTTCTGAAAGAGTTAAATGTTCTAATTACACAATTCTGTTAAGTAACTTTTCCAATTTTAAATTTTGAATAGTGAACGGTCATCTATCTGTTATTGCTGTTGCAAGTATTTGTAATAATATTGTTATTGCGTGTATACGACCATTCTATTTTGGTGGAAATCCGTCTATACATGAGAGCGCACTTATCTGGCGTCATTATCAAAATGTTAAAAAAATAGAAACCTCTCGAGCAAAATTAATTTTTAAAAATCTAGCTAAATTTCACTTATCTTACCACCTATCCAGTGAGTGGTGCTCGCCCCGGGAAAGTTATGTGTTACATCAGGCGTCGGCAATCTATGTTTGATAATTTCAAGTAAGCCACTTGAGAATTGAAACCCACAAATAATGTATACATTATAATTGAGATTATTTCAAGATGTGTGGACTGAAAGTATGGAGGTGACAAAATGAAAATTCCCATTGACCCGAACTGTCGCTTTAATACCTAGTCACATTTTGGTTGATTTTGACCCGAAGCCAAAAAAGGTTGCCGACGCCTGTGTTACATCAACATTTTTAAAAGATTACATTTATATTGATTTTTAAATTAAATTACTAAGCTCTCTAAAATTTTAAAATTCAGATTAAATAAAAAAACACTACTATAGCTGAAGTGCTACTAATGCAGTTAAATTTTTTTTTAATTTGTAAATTAATTCTCTAATTGTTCCCGTAGTACACCGGACAACCATCCCGTATGATTATCGAGTAATAACAATATAAAACAGGAAGTTGTTGTATTTATTTGTTTTTAATATTTTATTTATAATTCCTAGGAGGGCGAAGAGGATTACTAAAAAATAACCAAAATCATAAAACAAATACCTACGTATTAAGTAATAAAATTGGTTTAAGAGTTATAATACGCCGATTTAGAGGGAACCCCCCTCCCCGGTGTAATAATTGCCATTAGCCTAAGTAAATTCCAACATTCCACTGGACAGCACAATCATTAGAAAGAACATCGAATTTAAATAAAAAGTAAAATATAAAATATTCTCCAACTACCACAGAAAAACATCTGATGTTTTAATATAACAATATTTATGTAACTGTTAACCACCACATTTATAAAAAAAAATTAAAAATACTTTTGCTGTTTAGTTATACATACACGGGAATGGCGCGCCTCAAGGCGTCCTCAAAAACAAACCGCGGCTGTTATTGGAAGTAATTACAATGGGTTTGAGTGAATATGTGCTTACCTATTGGACCATGTGTATATATTATCCAATAGGTAAACTGCATGTATTTGAAATGTGTACAAGCCTTATCTGACGTACAAAACGGAACTGCAATTATGTCTAAATAGAATTTACCGAAGGTAGGTTATAAATCGGCATTAAATCTGACATAGCCAGTATTCAATGTTCTAACTTTTCCTAAAGTTAAAACTATTTTATTAAAATGCAAAAATAAACTTACCAGCACTTTTTGCCATCGTATGCGGAAAACAAACAAATAGTAAAAATAGCAGGCCGGGCCAGGCCGCTCCATGCCGGGCCATGGCACTGTTATCCTGAAACAAAATAAAAAAATAAATATAATTTTCTGTTAAACCTAAATTAGTGGAATTTATTTTTCTCTTGATATCCATTGCATTGCTATAATTTGATATTGAAATATGTTCGTAATATTAAACATACCCAGACATAATGAGACAAATAGGAATCAAAATGGGAATTCTACATGCACAGAAATGTTATGCATACGTATCCACGTCCTAATACCATAATTATCAATTTAATAGACGAAATGCATAAATCATGATGCTATTAAGGCAAATGTCACTTTAAGTGAAACTTGCCAAAATGCATTGATGTATTTCAAAGACTAATTAAATGTATGCAAATTTTGTGAAAAAATTTTGCCGCATGTGGCAAAAAAATTGATACGTGCAAATTATGGCCGTAATTGACACTTCGGGGTGCGAAATATTTTTGAAACATCGAAATAATTTTGTTCGAATGATTTTTAATCTAATCTTTTATGCACCTTTGAATTGAATTTTGTCAATAGTCGACGAATGCAGAAAATAAAGTAGAAAATCGGGCTCTAAAACGTGATTTCTAACATAGGGGTGCACAAGATTTATTTATAGAGATTACATGAGTGCGTTTAAAAAATCACAGCTCTTGAAAAAATATTTAAGAGTTTAACTTGATAATAATTATTTCCTAGTTATGTAATTTGCCAATATAAATTGAGAAGGTACTTAAAGATTTTTGGGTAAATTATTTTTCAAATTTCAAAAAAATATTTTTTTTAAAATAAGGCTTTAATGATTTTTTGCATTGCAATTTTATCTAAAGAATCACCCTGTATAAAAATAGAAGTACTGCTTGTTCAACAATAATAGAGCTAGCAATAGCAAAATTCATCTTATAAGAAATTTTATAACGAAATACTGAAATGTAATGAACCGTTTTCAGTATCATTCAAAGTATAAATGAAATTGCTCTAATCAAAGAAAACCCGCAAAACATATCTTAAATTGCAATCGCAATCAATTACGCGCACCATATCAACCATCTCTTATTACATAAAAAATTGAATTCTTCCAATTCCAATTTGATAAAAAATTAGATGAAGCTGGTCCATGACGTTTTTATACTAAAATAAAGTTTAATATATCGGAAACGGGAGCATTTTACAGACAAAAATTAACTCGACCCTTTGGTCGAGTTGAAGTGCAAAAACTACAGGTTCGAATCCGAGACTCAACGCAGTTTATTAGCTAGAATTTACACTGAAATAAAGACACTCGGTGGTCGTAATAATTTGTATACGCTACGTGGAACGATCCAGTAAAAAATATATTTAGGAAAGTGACCGATTTAACTTTTTGACCAAAGCATTTAAAATTTTATATTTTTAGACTGAAATTTTGATTTGTCATAAACTTTGTTGCTGCAGCATTTGGGAATATGTAACAACAATCCCACTATTCAATTTTCGTTGAAATAAAAATTTATTATATGAAATTTCAATGCCAAATTAAGTTGGTGGTTACTGTATATGAAATTCTAAATGCAATGGCTTGTCAAATGTGGCGAATAAACGTCACGACCAGAGGGAAACTAAATAATTGTACAGGTTAATGCTTGAGGCAACTGGGATGAGAAAATATCATTAGCAAAAGCAATTTCTATTCATGATAGGTCTAACACGAGATACCTAATATTAAATACGCAAACTGTAAACATGTAGCACACAATGTACTGTTGCATTAGAAAACCGTCACCAAATTAAAGAAAACAGAGATGGCGCTTAAAATCGCAGAAAAGGTTCCGTTAACTAAAAAGTAAAATAATGGAATATTTAAGTTAAGCAAATTACTAAATTTGCTCCTGGAACCCAGAAAATCTGGAAATTCTCCATAATTTCTTTAAAATTCCATTAAACAGGTATAATCGAAAGAAAGTGAAAGTTGTCAAATTAAATTATAAATGTCAAACGTAGTAAAGTCAAGGGTATTGTATGACTTTTCGTTGGCTTTCTTCTAAGAGATAGAAAATTCAAATCATGTAGCAATATGAATAAAAGAAAATGTAGGTGTCTTAACGGTTTAGTTTTCCTTTCGACAATTTCAAAATTTTCAACACATTTTCATTTGTGTACCGCCATGTTAAAAATAAATTTTATTGTCAAGCTAATATCGAACCGAAAGCCGTTCAGTGTTTTGTGAGAATGGAATCGAGAACCTAATTTGTATTATTAATATGGTTAATTTAAGTTAAGCCACTTTATAGACGCCTACCCGAATATAAATAAATGTATTCGAATAATTAACAAAGGCGTGAATCATTAAAAGAAAGTATAAGCGAAACGATGTCAAATAATGATATATTTCATAACAAAACACTCCTTGAATGTATAATTTTAATAATATATTAAGTGTAACCCAACAATAATTTTGTTTTATTATTAAAGGCGTTTTACATTTGTTCCGTAACCCAGGCATATCCCAAAAAATAAATCAATTTTGGTACATGACATCATTCATAAAATTTACAGTCTTATTTTCATTTTAATCATTACAACCAAAACAACTAATTATTACGATCCTTCCATGTTATTAACGAACTTCTTTCTAAATGACGCAGTAGCTTCGGAATAAACACAATTATTTTTAATTATTCAAAACAATTCTTCCGGTAACCAAATTAACGGTCGTAAAATTTCCACCCAGTATTTATATTAATTGTAATTTGGATGTTTGTATTCATTGAGATAGTACACGCAAAACACGAACGTCAAAATTAGATAAATTTTTAAAATATGATAATAGGAACCATTCAAGTATTCAACCCGCTTAAACTAGTCGTGAGGTTAGATTGCAGACTTCCACTGCGGTCAACCTCGTGTTTAATTCTGCACGTATAATTTTAATTAAATTTCTTGTTTAATCCAATTCATTGCTTCATTGCTGTACTTTTTTCCACATTAATACGGTATTCCGCCCATTATGTGCGGCTGGTTGCAGCACATCTGCACTTAACGTAACGTAAAAATTTAACGTTACGTTACGTGAATCTAAATGATCCTTCAAACCGCTATATATTTTTAAATAAATTAATGAATTTTGCTGTAATAAACCCACAAATTCGCCACATAATTTAAATCACCATACCCAATAGTTGATACATTTTAGCTTTATTGCTTTAAAATATGATTAATATTTTGTAAAATGTCATTAAAACGCTATAAATCAACGGTTTATTCGTTTCAGCATATTTAATTTAATAATTTAATACGTTTAATATTTGTCTGTACAGTCCACAATTTGTAAATATTTGAAAATGCTATTAAGTAAACATTGTAATCAAAATTAATAAAAATTCCAAATTTTTGAGATGGAATTTACGGAGTTCAAATGCGGCTATTTATCAAGAATATCGCAAATATTTAAAACTTGCAATACGTGGAAATTAATATTGACCTATTAATATTATATATCGTATAAATTAAACGCTGAACAATTTGAACTTCCAGCTTCTCAACAAAGCGTTTAGCTTCACTTATTTAAAAACATCGAGATCGCTTTTCTAAATTTTTATTTATTAACATAGAACGCATTAAAGTAGGTGAAAATAAAATACAAATTAATAAAATTAAGTAAATATAAAAGTATCGCCAACGGCTGAAAACTCTCTTCTTCAGAACGCAAGGTTAATTTATTTATTACATCTTTAGCCGAATCTGCAAATATGGATTCGGGATCTGGAGGCCACCGCTTTGTAATAAAATCTACCAAGAAAACACGTTTGACATTGAAATTTTTCATAAAATTTGCCTGCAGCTTTTTATTTTCATTTTACACCAAATATGTGTTCGTGATATCTGTTTCGCAAGAACACCTCCTAGATTTACTCTCACGGTGCAGTGTTCAAAAAGCCAAACTGTAATTTTTTGTCAGAAAGTTTCCAAAAAATATATTTTTAAATAAAAATTTGAATTCAGTTTTTCTTAACTGGAGCTGGTGAGAGCTATCAGGCTTATAATTAAAAGACGTTTAAAAATAGTTGTTTCTTTTATATTAAAATTTTTTTTGTGAATACAAACTATTATTAGTTTCCAAATATATTTAAAGAACAAACCGATTTACTTAATTTTTTTATCGATAAGAAAATACGTTGTTAAACTAAAACACATAATCAATGTTTTTGTGTTTTCCTATAAGTAAACAAATTAATCTAACACAACAATTTTTTTCTTAAAACCGATTTCTTCGGGTCAGAATTCTAACGTGGTACATGGGCGTACCCAGCTTTTGGCCTAGGGGGGGGGGGCAAATCAGGAATTTTCTGTTGATAAATAATTATCCTGGCATAGGCACATAATTAACCAGCTAAATGTATGGGAAACAGGAAGGATCCAGGGAGGGGCAGCTGCCCCTCCCTGCCCTCCCCTGGGTACGCCCATGAACGTGTACTCAACATATTATAACTAAAACTAAGAAAATTTGCAAAATATATCTTATTTCCTTACATTTGCAATATTCTATTTTGTTTGAGCAAAACAAAAAAACAGGACAGGATATCTAAATAATTTTATTTGAGATGTTGTATTCTAATTTTGCTTGCAAGCCAGGACAGGCTCTGTTTATATACTTTGAAAAATGTGATTATATTATGTCTTTTTACATTCCTCAAGTGTATGCAAGAGGTCGCAAGTGAAAGAAATGTTTAAAAAAAGTTATAGCGATATATGTAAGGCTGATAGGCCTCACCCGTCCGACGGAGGGTTAATAACTCGAAAACGGCAAAAACAATGAAAAAATCTTTAAAACAGTTTCCGTCTTTAACTAAGGCACATTTTTGGTATCATCAATAATTTATATTTAAGTAATACTGTAACAGGTGAGTAATGGTCAAACACTTTATGCCAAATTTCATAATTGGGGGGGGAGGGGATAACACTAAATAGAGGGTGCAAGCATAAAAAAAAAATATTAGAAAAGGTTGAGAAATGCTGCTTCGCACACCAGGTTTACCTACTAGTATAAGTAGAGTTTATTTTTCTTTTCTTTATTTTTAATTATGCTCTTCCAGCAGAGAGACATTCTTTGCTTACAAAAGATCCAATGTAAAACCTACATGAAATGAGTAAATTATCAAAAAAAATTTGAATTAAGAAAAATTAGTTGAATCAAAACTTATTCGGTTAATTACATCTTATTTCTATTATTGGATTTTGTGAAAAAAGAGTTAATTTTTAAATAAGGGGTAAGCAACTTAAAAATGTTGGGCTGAACAAAAGAGATTTTAAGAACTTCATAACGATGATTAAAAAACAAAAGACGACATACTTTTCATTAAATTACTTCTTTTCGCTCCAGCCAAGATAATGAATTATGATTAAACAATGTGTGGTCGTCCATTATATAAAAAAATATAAAAAAATTATTGAATTTCTAGATTATAAAGCACCAAGTATTATCCAGTTTGTTAGTTGAGTTACTCGACTTGACTAAACCATTATAGTATCAACTATCAAACGACTCTTTGAAAAATATCAGAATATCTGTCAGAAAAAGACTTAAGTCGTGAAATTAAATATATGTCCACGATAGGCTAATCCTTTTAAAAATATTTCTACATAAATTTGTACTTATGTTATATTAATTTGCATAATCATTTGATATTTTGTGTTAAAATATGGATAAACTTTTTAGTTTTAAATAAAAATATGTGGATTAAATCTGGTTTATTTAACTAATGACTTTAAACATTACCTAAATACGTTCATGCATAGAAATATATTAAAAGTAATTCTTTAAAATGGTTATCGAGTTTATTTTATGTTCAACAATTGCAATATCGAAAAATGTTGGGTTTGAGTTGGTGGTCGAAGAAGTAAATAGGATTCGTGTCCTCGTGACGCCAATATTTCTGAAAAATGTTACGAGCGTATCTGTTCTACCGCACTTTGTTTGATGATGGATGCTTTTTTGAACCGAAAACGAAGACAATTTTTTTATTTTATTTTCCTATAGGTATGCAAAATTTTAGTATTAAGCACGGATTTGTGGAATCATTTCGGGATATGAAAATTGAAGGTGATTTACAAAAGTGTCGTTTCAATAAAAATCTACTTTTTTATAACATTTATAAAAATTTAATAAACACAACTTTATCGACATATAAACAAAAAAAGTAATGATAAATAAATGGTTTGTATTGTGTGTCATATAAAAAAATGTACTATATAATTTCAATAGAAACCAAATTATATAGATTTTTATTATTATAATGCGGGTTCATTTCCCGCAACAGCAGTGTTAAGCAATTAAAAATAATGTTAAATTAATTATTGATATTATATAGTATACTGCTTGAAGTTCATTTTTATCTAATTTAATATTAAATAATGTTAAAAATCATTACTATAAAATTATATTAATGAATGAGAGAAGCAAAAAAAGCATTTTGAAAAGGACTGAAAATTCAACATTTTTAGATCTTTTAAAATTACAGCTTCATGTTTTTGTTAATCCATTTTTTTGATAAAACATGCAAGCATTAACAGTTTACCACTAAAACCAATAATAGCAAACCTGTAAAACAATACATAACCAGTAGAAAATATATAGATATTAATAATAATAACAACAAAATATACCATAAATAATACAAAACATTAAATTTTCATTTAAAGAAAAACTTATTTTGATATCAATTTTAGGGGGTTTTTGATTAAAATTAACTGCCGATTAGTAATAACAGTGGAACGTGTTTCAAATTTTTTAAATTATAGAGTGCTGTCCGGTTATAAGCAATCTCAAAGGACCTACTAATTTATACAAATCCTGGCAATAACAATAAACAGAACACCTAGTACATTAATATTACTGGTATTAATTAATTATTAATACATTTCATAAGGTGCAAGTACTGTTTTCTTACAGCTCTACAGCACAGTAATATATTTTCAAAGATTAAATTTCAAAATTTTTGTTCCAAGTTCAAGATGCTTTGGAACTACATTGCAGCTATACAAGAAACTGTTATGCTTACTTATTATTCTATGTATTTAATTACATTATATTAGTAGGTAAGCTGATTTAACTAGTTTGCTTCCCACCTTCCCGTGTAATAGGATCACCTACTGGCAACTGAATGGCTGAATTACAGATTTTATAACAACCGAAAGTTTGTTATAAGCGGATTCGTTACCTCCGGTAAATTTTACATTTACATTTTTACATATAAAAGATCGTTACAATCGTCTCCTTAAATAAATTTCACGATTTTTGAAATTTGAAAATCCCCCCTTTTTTAAATTTTTAGATGACATAGTAGCTCTGCTTCCCGAACTGAAAGTAAAACTAACATAATTTCATCCATCTTCCCTTTCTTCTGTTACTCCTTCTCTAGTCGCATCGTATTTAAATTATACTTTTACCAATATTTTCAGTTAATCGAAAAAAATCGGGAGGTTACAAGGCAATGCGGCCTACAGGCCGCACAACCTTCAAGACCTCCATTTCAAAAAATGTAACAATTATTTCGATGATTTCTTCAAATTCTATGCATGTGCTGCTAGGCACCTCGTTACGGAAGCATTATAAAAAATAGTTTTACTATTGTGTCAATTTAATGATTTATTATTACAAAATAGTTTCGTTTAGAAAACAAGTTTTAAATGCTAGAATTAATTTGTTCTAAGTGGGATGACGTATGTACTATGTGAAAAAGTGTCACGTTATAAATATTTGTTACTAATTAACTTGCTTCATTGTAGTCAAATATAAAAAATAAGAATAAGGCTGGAACATACAGTTAAGCATGATGTAAATGAAAGACAAAAGCTAGTAAAACAGTGGAATTGTGGAGGTGTGAAGAGTGTGTTTATGCATGGAGCATTTGACGATGAGTGCAAGATCGCGTGCGGCCTATCGTGTACACGATGTGTTTGTGGCTATTTACACGTATGGACGTATGCACTGTATAAAATCAGATGTCACGTCGTTTAAAAAATTTTAATAAAAATGCTTTTAACAAAAAATTTGTAAATTTACTTTTAAAGAAAAAAAGCTAATTATATCAGCTTCACTGCATCACGGTGGGCGCCAACTGCTATGGTTTACGTTATATAATAAAAAGTAAAACACGAGACGTTCAATTAAGATAAAGAAATGTATACCGGTTCAGTTTCGTATGACGTTTCATAGCATGTTTTGTAACCATTTGCAGAAAAGTAAAAAACCTACCAAGTTAACATTATGAAAACAAAATAATTATCAAATACTTTTCCTGTTTCATACAATAAACATTAATTATTGTTGAACCAAAAATTTTTATTTTGCTTCCGTTCACATAAATTAGCCGTTTATCGATTCAGAACTGCAAGATGCCAATTGAGGCAACAAATATTTATATCCAGCATAATGGCATAGTGACACGCTCAGAATGCATTTTCTAAACAATAGCATTACAATAGATAGATAATTTACTTGCAAAGCATCATTACTCTGATTTCGATTCGAAACTTGAATGCTTCCGTATGTGATTTAGAAACGGTTGCGTTTGATGAGAAAATTCATGAATGCAATAGATTTCTTTCCCAATAAAAATTTATATCTACGTTACTTTTTTTACATACGATAAAACAAAAATAATGTCACAATATCTCTTACTCTTCGGGTACATTTGTCCCTTAACACCTGCCTAGTTGAAGTAACATATTTTTCATCTTGTCGGAACATTTCACAATTTATATATTATGACAACATAAAGCTCGAACAGTTTTGAACACTACAATTAGTAACGACAAGATGGGCATTTTCCAACAATACACCACATTAGTTGTTGCCAACCTTATCGATAGGTTGGTAACAAATAAAATGTATTTTCAATTAAAATATGTTAAGAATGCCAATGGATAACTAATTTTCAATGGGCACTTTAATTTTCAAAACTGAAAGGACCTTGAAAGTTCAATCGATTTGTCTTTTGGGCCATTCCATAAACAATACAAGAATGTTAATGTACTACTTATATCAAAAATGACATAATTTACTGGAGTCATTTATTATAGTATGCATTAACTACAAAAAGCAACTTAACCATACACTTTCAAGCAATCGACAAATACTTAAGCTTTTGAATAATCTTAATAACCATCAATTAAATTTCAGTCATTCTATTTTATGTTCTGTTCGAAAAAGTTAAAAACAAAATATTGATAAAGTTACATTCTAATGTTAATAAATTGTATACCTATGTAACTTAAATGTGTAAAATAAAAAATAAGAGAATATTGGATTTAAAGCTTTACATAAATTTAAATATTTTCTACCTACTTAACAAATCCAAGTGTAATGACTATACATGTTGCGTTTATTTGTTAACATTTTTCTTATTTATAGATACACAGGATAATAATCCAAAACCAGTGGACAATGTAAAAAAGTTAATGATTGTTTTAATTCGACAAAATGAACAATCACCTTTGTTGAATGGTTTGATCTTGAAAGCTTTTTGAACTTGGTGTGTTACGTTAAGTTGGTACTCGTCAGACACATATACACTTGAGAGGATTATTTTACGACAGCAGAAAATCAAAAAAATCGGTAAATAGGTACCTATTCCTACGATTGTAGGAAATTTATCATATCTTGTTTACTCCACATTAGTTATCTCTATTTACATTGCATTTAGGGTCCGATTAAGTTCATATACACTTATAGCCCAGCTGTGTGAGTAATTTACTTATCGGTCACACCGGGTTCAAATCTTGAAATAGCAGATTAAATTAAGAATGAATTTAAATGAAATTTGTTATCATAAGAAATGGTTTTCGAATACATTTCGCCTTAAATTTCAAATTCAGACTTTAGAAAGATGCGAGTCTAAGTTATTTTTATTATTGACGTATATCGCAGCCTGCCGTAGGCAAGAAATATATCAAGTTGTAGGGGACGAAATTTAATTATTATAATAAAAAAGTCTTAGATTGTAAACTAATTTTATGGCAAAATTTGATCTAAAATTTTTGAGAACTGATTTTTTATTATTTAAACTATTTAAATTTAAATCCAAAAAAAGAATATTGCTTCAAGCTTGTAGGTTTTCATTGTAGAAAAAATTTATTTTTCACAAAAACAAGTAGATTGGTTATTTAAAAAATCATTTTCGATGATTACTTTACCTAAAACATAAAAAATCGGTTAGTTAGTGTTAAACAACTTTGATGTGGATTTATAACCATTGTAACAATATTCTTCGAAAGGTAAAACAATTTCTTTGCACGGATATTATAATTTATTATATCTACGCTTACCCACATAATATACAATGTTTCGTTTTATAAATACATATAAGCATACCGTGATATATCTTCAAATTCATTATCCGATTCAACCTTTACGTAAAATTCTGAATAATGTTGGTGTGGGAAAATTAAAATGCTTTATACTCCGTCAACACTTTTACACAAAATTGAAAAACCATATGGTGACTAAAAGTGGTTCAAAATCTATTTATAATAAGCAATTACGACCAAAATTACCCGTACGTATCCTCAGTGATGAGAAAACCTCGAAAAATATATTGCAAGAAAAAAGGCCTATAATAGCCGTTTCCAAAATCAATTGTCTTGGTCAGATCGTTGGATCTGAAGTTGGATAGCCTTGTCAAGTGCACCAAATTTGCTATATGCATGCAGAGTGGAAATACAGTAGAATCCAGTTATCGCGACGGCCAAAGGACCGGCGATATTACGTCCGTCGTACTAACCGGACAACGCACCAAAAGAGGTTGCACTTCCGTCGTTAAAAGCAGTCGGTCGTTATAAACGAAGTCGTACTATTCGGATTCTACTGTATTAACAATTTTTCTATGAGATGCAACGTCGTTTCCGAAGCAAATATAGGTTAAGATCAGAAAGATCAGCGGTCATCAATGACCTGCATAATTTACACACGAATAGATAATTATAGTTAATAAATTTGTCATTACTCCTTCCGTCTGGATGTTTCTGTAGAAATCGCTTTTGTTTTTTCGCTTTAATTTTACTTTCCTCCGATTCACATTAATTTGGTCACATTAATTTTTTAACATCAAGACGGATCTCTTCGGCGACAAGAGGAGTTCTTTCACGTTTCCCAAAGTACTTGTTTACTTATTATTCTCTATAGGAAAGAAAATTCTTTTCAAAAGGTGCTGACTCATTTTTATTTGTGCTAATTTTTTACGCTCTCTCGGGTAGCTGTATGTCATAGTTGCATTTTCACGGCAAAACTTTACGTATTTGTCTGCTAGTATGTCTCTGTAGTTTTACTTTTATTCTATTTTAATTTTGCAGATATGCCGGTTTTCAAAGTTAGAGTAAACTTTCCAAACTGTGTTGGCGCATTGGATGGAAAACATGTAGGCATCATTAAAATTATAAACACTTTTTCATATTGTTTGGTTAGCACGTGTGATTCAAATTATAAATGTTAGTCAAGAAGTGATTCAGAGTGCCGTTTAGTGAAGCAATAAAAAACAACAATATACATATCAGTGAATTTTATGATCAAGCTTTGTCATATTCATATTATATTGGAAGATGAGACGTTGGCACGTTCAACTGAAATGATCGAGAATCTCGAGTTCGTCGACTCGTGAGTAATAAGTTGCAAATATTCCTTCGGCCCATAAATTGTCTTGTAGAAAATATTATATGTATAGTAAGTAAAAAGTTTAATCCAGATATTTTGGTACTGGAAGGTAGTAAGACTGCTGATTTAGAGATAACGAGTTTAAAGTGAATTTTGAATGTAAGCTTCCCCGAAGCCAAGATGACTTTCTTTAGAGTATGCTAGTAATGGCCCGGTTTCTCGTTATCTTCCTCGTAATCCACACATATACAGTAGAATTTTAGATCACAGCAGTGTATCCCAAGCAATCAACACTTGAACCACGGTTTTCCGCTTACTAGTCGGTTGGTGTAAGCTTTCCGATATAGTGGCAGCCATTATTTCGGATTGCTCGATATTTTATTTAATGAAATTAAACTTGTAATAAAAATCTCACCAAATCTCAGGTTGCCTTTCTAACAAAAGGCAAAACCACATTTTTCTGAATTTAAAAAATCTTGGCTTAATAATAATTGTTCGTAAAAGCAAAATATACGAAAAATAACTTACTCAATTGCTAATAATTACGCAGAATCGGAGTAAATTTATTGTTTTTATCTGTAATTCATAATTAACGACAAATAATAAATAGTGTTGCGCTGGATGAGGAACTTAATTAAAAATTAAATTTCAATTCTAACGCACCTCCTATTCGTTGATTTTAAATCAAAAACTACAATAATTAGATTTCCTACAAAAAAAAAATTGTGTCGGCTTTTATTTTCCATAGTTTATTTATTTATTAATTTTAATAAATATTAAAAGTCGAAATACCCGGTTCGATTCCGGACGGAGTAAATACTTTGAGCGTCTTACCTCAGAAAGCAATGGCATATCATCGAGATAATTTCCCAAGAAAGCCTTTAAAAGGTACGTACAAAAAAGAAGAAAAGAAAGGTTACTATCTAATAGTTGTATATTATTCAACGAGCGAATAATGAATGTCATTGCTAATGGGAAAGTTTGCCGGCACGAGTGGTAAACAAGTGCCGCAATACACTTTCATGTGTGAATTGAATACTGTAACTTTTCTACATAAAATTAAAAATTTGTTTATATTTTAGAATGCAAAAAATTAAAAATTTTAATCTGACAGATAAAATAGCTTAACATTTATTATGATTGGTTTACCAGCGCAATTGTTTACACCTTCCAAGTTAACAATAATAAGTTGGAGTTAATAATTAATATTTTATGGGAAATGCAAGTGTAATAAACGTATTAATAGAAACAGAAAAAATTAATTATTATTAACAATTAAAAAAATCAATAATAAAACTTAATTTCAAATAAAAAAATTTAAATAATTTTGCCAAGTTTTCTATCAATTTTGGTGTCCAATCATTGTTATTAGAATCCACAGTAATCCTAATGTTACAGTTACTAACGTTAATAAAATGAGAAATATTAAGGATGTATTTCAAGTTTTTGTGTTTTTATGAAACAGAGAAACATGGGAGACATCGTGTAATGAGATTTTTATATAGAAAAAAAAGTAATAATATTCAGATAATTTAAAGAATATCGATTGCCAAAATCGCGAATCACATGTTAGTTACACAGTGTTGCCAATTTACACAAATCTGATCGCATGCTCAAACTATATTAATCACGGTACCTTGACGGTGTTCCCCTGCCCTTTACTAATATCCCCCCACGGTTGATCGGCCACCCTTCGACCGCGTGAAACAATTTTAAGCCCCCATCCGATTTCAACGTTACCCCCTCCCAAACGCTTTTTAAGTTCATTGATCAACCTAAAATTTGAAATAAGCAGGGGTCGCGTCACAACGATGAAATATAGCCTACATTGCGGTATTGGCGATGCGTGTGGAAACGGAACAGCCGCGCGCGCTATGGCGTTTGTATTCATGTATATTCGAATGTAAACCACCCACTACACGATAACAGAGAGCATAAAACAACATACAATCGAACAGATTTTTCCGGAATGATTTAAAGCGAAACGATTATTTTTTCGTGCTCCAACAAATATTAATCTGTCACTTCATTTTTGCAAATGTTACCGAATGTTGTCGTAAATAACTTCCAATAATAAGATTTATCCCTTATAAATGGAAACACCTCGTGCAGAGATTTTATCGAATTGCAACGTGAAATTCTCTACTTACACAGGCTTGTTTTTCCCTGGTCTCTTATTTCCAAACCTGATCGTATTCGGTGGTGTCTAACAAATCGTTCGAAAACGCATTAATTTTATATTATGCAATTTGCACTAACGTATAAATTTTTTTATAATGAAACTCCTTTTATATCACAACGGAAGCGTTCCAGTTAAACAAAGAAGAAGCTCCATTAAATTTATGTTGTCAATTCAGCATTAAAAATTTTAAATTAAGCTGTATTTGTAAAATAAATAATCCCGCAACACAACTCTTTCTTACGGATAACAACTCTTTGTATATTTCTCTTTTATCGTATTTTAAAGTAGATTTATTTCTAGGAAAACCTCGGAGTCACAGATATCTCACTATCTAAATTCAGGTGCAAGAAATACTTCTTCGAGTACTAAATCTTTCAGTCTAGAGCTCGTAAAATTTTTAATATCTTACTGTAGAATCTGTGGTTTCATCAAATAAATCTTCGTTTTGGCTTCTAGTATATTCATTTTCAACTTGATAAATATATTCATAATTTTAAATTAAAATCATCGCCAATTTATATAGTATACTACCCCAAGTAAATCACCATAGCAGATGGAACAAACTCTATTTGGTCTAACTCCAAATTTATGTTTCATTGCAAGTTTTATAGTTTTTATTCAAAGCAGGACCGGCCAACTAAATTTGGACACACACAATAAAAATGCTGTATAAAATTTTATGACTTGTATTTTTTGCAGTTATATTAATTTTATTTTCTTGTCAAAAATCAAGAAATTCTATAATTCCCATACAACCAAACCAGGGGCCTTGGAAAAAATACCCTTTTAACATACAATCGAAAAACCTAGTAAGTCGAGTTAATTACATAGGTAGTTATAATAAACGCTCCATAATTATTGTTAGTAAATTGACTAGGTTCTTCGATTGTATGCTAGAAATCCACATTTCACAATCAATGTAGCAATTACAGGAGTACCGAACTAAAAACAGCGAGATCTTTATAAATATTTAAAACATTAATTACAGAACATGTAAATAGTAAAAAGTTTTTATCTTTATACCAACTCCGCTGATTAAGATGTATTTCTTTTATAAATAAATAAAATGTCCCATTCTTTTCATTTATTTAATATAAAAATTATGAAAGGTCCATTGCCTTCACACATGCCTTTAAGCGATGTTGCCGTTCGCCGGTCCTGATTTAATTAAAATTTAAATTTATAGAAATAGAAATACAAGATAAAATGTTACAATTATATTATTGCCCATTCTACAAGTACCGACTACAATAAGGGATCTGTCACGAAATCGCCCCACGAGAATCGCCTCGAAAGCTGCACTATTGGAAAGAGGACAATTTTCTGTGTATATTAAAAAAATAAATTTTGGGGATTATCCATTAGTTTTCGAGAAAACGGCATTTAAAAATCAAAATTTTTACATGCATTTTAGATAGGGAATTCATTATAACGAAAGTTCTATTGACTGCGTGCGTTCTGATATAGTCTTAGTGTTAGCAGGCAGACGCGATTGTGACATAGTCGGGTGTATTACGCAACATTATGCAATAATTTAAAGAATAAACGCAGAACTCGTTTTTAGGTTAGAATCTCGATTGCCTTGGTTGCGTTCGTCAAAACCGACGCTTCGCTACCCTCCGCTCCGGGCGCTACGCGCCGTTTTGACGAACGCTGCCTCGCTAAAAACATCCCCCTAGTACCACAAACTCGCCAAAGGTGCAACACGAAAGGGGTGAAACTCGTAAGAGGTGCAACTCGTTAGTAACGCTCGATGTGTACCCAACGGTATCACAATCGCGTCTGACTGCCAACATTAAGACTATATCAGAACGCACGCACCGTCAATAGAACTCAGGAGCGAATCAATTCCCTATGTAAAATACATGTAAAATTTTGATTTTCAAACGCCGTTTTTTCGAAAACTACTGGATAATCCGTAGCAATGTGCGGTCTCAAAATGCTCAGAAAATTGTCCTCTTTCTAATAGTAAAAAAATCAAAGTGAAACGCTTGGGGTCGATTAACTGACAGTAACCTACAATAATTATTTGTAATGCAAATAATTGTTTAAATCCAAACTTCTAGAATTTGCAGCGCTAATTTTCTGTTGTTCTTCAATCAAAGCAGATCAATTTCTATGTGTAGCAATTAATTTTTGAATGTCTCATGTGATTCGAATTTTATTTAACAAATTTTAATATCAATTTCATCGGTAATATGTGCCAGAGTAACCAAAACCACATTTGACAAAGACAGTAAAATTTTGTTAGCTCTACTTCACACACCCCAAGATTCGGTTAGATGTCAATAAGATTATTGAAAGATTTAGTTAGAAGTAGTAGCAATTAATGGTAGAAAATTAGTGTACATGAGACTCGGAATTCCCAAGATTTCCGAGGAATACCAGAACCATTAAATTCCAATGACTTGTAGAGCGAAGTATTTCAGTGATTCATCAGGAATTCTATAAATAAAACTATAAAACTACCCCTTGTAAATTTGCACTTTCTAATAAATTTTTGTTTTGTCCCCCTCCCTCGTGACAATTGTTTGAATCCGTTACTGAAAGTTTTTTTTATTATATTAAGATGTAATAGTTGATGGCTGGAGGATCACCTAACAAATATTCAAAATAGTTTTAGTTTGGTTTTTATTGAACTAAGCCTTATGTTCTACTCCAGTGTCCGTCCGCATGTTTGCTGATAATAATTCTTCAAGTTCCTCCTTTATATAAAATTTGTGATTGTGATTTACCATTAACAAAAACAAATTTGTACGATATGTTCATAAGGACATTATTATAAACTAGCAAAAAGCCCGTCCACGGACGGGCATCTAGACCCGATTGGTTGGAAACTCGATTGATGTGCAACTTGTCCCAGGGGGAGTACCGTCGTCGGTACTTTAATATATTTTTCGGTTGGTAAAAAAATTCGACCAATCAGGTTGTTTCTTTTTTCACCAAAAAATGACACCCTGGAGGAGGAGCCGGAGCAGCAGAGTGCTGGGATTTTATGTATTAAGATAAGTATAATTTATTTTTTTAGTGATCGAGTCGGATAAGAAAATAATCGGATAAACTGTTCAAATGATTTTAAAATAGTATATCATTTATAATCCGTGTAATAAAATAAAATTAATATAAAACTTAAAACAATTATTAATAAACAATTTTTTCGGGTAATTTGGACCAAGCTACTAAAAATTGATAATCGAGTTCGTTATAAACAAAAGCGCAATTTCCAGTATAAATCCGTCAAGTACGGAAGAGAGATTCTGCAATTTGATTGGTCCTTTAGACCAATTCTTTACTTATAACGATTATCCGAGTTCTACTGTACTTAAGGTTGGCGTTTCGCCTATGTTAAATATATGGACGATATGGTGTCATTGTATTTGCTTAGGAAGAAAAAGTAAGAACTTTTAGAAACCAAATTTGGAACCATTTAAAAGCTAAAAGTTGGCTCTCGGACCCTAGCTAGTTTTTATTACGATCAGAACATCGCAAATATTAAAAATTTTGCTCTTAAATTTACAATTTTTTTAACCACAAATGTAGCCATTTAATAATTTTTATAAACATTACTTTAATAAATAGAAGTATAAAAAGTAGATCACATCCAGCACACATGTTCCATCTAACTTGAAAAAAATTTTGGTAGCATTATATGCATTTTTGTAGAAACTAGAGCAAATATAAATTGATAATACAATATTTCTTCTTATGGCGAATTTACTTGAAATATTTGATAGAAATCTGCCGTATTACAAGAAAAAAAATTAAATTTTATTGTGTAATAGTTTGTCTATTTCTTCAGCAACGGCGCTGATTATAAATGCTACCAATGGTTTTAAACTTTGCTAATTGCATAATACTAGCAGGTAAAATAAGAATCATTCATAATATACGTGTGTGGGAAGGGTATGCTGATTGGGCGTTATCATACGACTGTATACGTTATCAAAGGTCAACCGTATACTATTTTTATAATATTAAATATTACGCTATATAAATAGTACAGTGCTTTCTTGAAATTATTTTGACTTCTGTGGACACGTCAGGCTTAAAGGCTGAAACTTTCAAAAATGAAGGGTTAGATGCCATATATTCATAATCCGAAGGTAATCAAAAATTAGAACCCGTAAAAGGGCGCTATTAAAAAAAAAGAGATAAGATCATTAACAGAAAGCTAATAAAATGTGAATTATTTTGATATTATTATAATTTGAAATAATTTTTGTACGAAATCCATTTCTTTTTATGTTTGAAAACTGTAAATTGTTAAGTCGCTTATGAAGAATAAAAATTTTTTAACCACCGCTAATCACTCACAAACGTTTATTTGTCCCTGATATACCGGACAAAAAATCAGCCGCCAAAAATTTATATTAGAAATAAAAATTGTATAATATTATTAAATTTTTGCGAAGTTCAATTCAAGCTCTTATGCTCTTATGCTAAGTCAGTCAATTTAATTGTGTATGTGGATGAATATAATATGATGCATTACATCATCACATGATAAAATCTTGCGAGTTTTATGTTGCGCAGGTCAGTGTTCATAGCGAGATAATAAATTACATGATAAAACAATAACACAGGTAATTAAATATTAGTAGATTCTCGGGTGTAAGGGAAGGGGATGAAATAAAACAACACGGTTATCGGCCGACTAGTTTTTAGGGAAAGAACTTTTAAAGAGAAAGAACTTTCAATATTCAGGTAATTAATTATTTCTGTTAAATTTACAGATAATACCCCATGGTCAAGGTGGACTCTGGACATAATGCATTATTGTTTAATTGTAACTAGAGCTCGGATTTTATGCATTTGCATGTTTTTTAATATTGATATGCCAACAAATTCGTTTTGAAATCTAGACGAATTCGGCAAAAGTGAATCCAAAAATTCGGTTTTCAAAATGCATATTTTCAACGTTTGGTGCATATTTAAACAAATGTTGCATATTTGTGCATATTTGGACTACTTTTGGTAGTTTTTAAAAGATTTTTATAAAGAAAATAAAAATTATTATTATGAGGTGTTGTACCCATTTATATCCAAGTTCTAATATGCCCCAATAACTTCAGTAGACGTCGAACTACAATACATACATAAATATTCGGACACTCCTATGTTAACAATGTTAATTGGACGTTTTCAAGACATTTTTTTTATATAAAAATCGCTTTTACAGCAAAATTTTGTAGACATTTTTTGTTGCAAATTTCATTGCCTTACATTTTGTTTATATACATTTTTCTATTTTTTTGCACCGTTTCCGACTGACAGCGACTTAAACAAGACTCTGTAAAATCCAAAAAATATTATCATCTATATCTCGGAAACGGTGCGACCAAATAGAAAAATGTATATAAACAAAACTGTAGAGAATGAAATTTACAAGAAAAAATTTCATATTCATATTTTTATTATGATGCACCGTTTCCGAGATATAGATGACAATATTTTTTGGATTTTACCGAGTCTTGTTTAAGTCGCTGTCAGTCGGAAACGGTGCAACAAAATGGAAAAATGTATATAAACAAAATTTAAGGCAATGAAATTTCCAACAAAAAATGTTTACAAAATTTTGTCGTAGAAGCGATTTTTACATTAAAAAAAACGTCTTGAAATCGTCAAATTAACATTGTTAACATAGGAGTGTCCGAATATTTATGTGAGTAACTGTACGTCGTTTCGTAATACAAATATGTATTATCAAATCAAAGACAATCATTTTTGATTGACAATTTGTAAAAACATTTAGTTGTAAATATTTACCATATTATTAAAAATTAAAATGAATTAAAATTTTTTTAAAGTAATAATTTGAAAATAAAATTTATTATTAAAATTATTATTTTTTACGAATCTAAAATAATCTATAAAAATTATAAAAACATTTTTTTAGTTTGCATATCGATGCATATATTACCTTTTTTCATCAATTTTAGTGCATATTTTACAAAACTTCGGTGCATATATACGCGCATATTTTCAAGTATTTTGGTGCATATAATCCGAGCTCTAATTATAACAATCGGTTTATTAAAACAGAGTTTTATTCAACAAAAACTATTAATTATATAAATAAAAATTCGTTAAAAAATATTATTTTTAAGTTAATAATTACTCAATATTAGGAAAACATAATATAGAGTTATAAAAATTATTAAAACTTTAATATTATGAACTGATATAATAATTCATCGTAAAGTATGTATAATATTATAATCACTGCAACTGCAATAAGCACATGGTATAATATTATTATTACCATGCATTTCTATTTTGAGAAACAAGATAAAACTAGCTAAGTTTCAATTAATTCTTGGTAAGTAGCAAAGAAAAAATAGTTCAGCTTTTATAAACAGGGCACCGCCACTTTCTTTTTAATTATTCTGAAATAAAGTGCGAGGTGATCGCCCACGCTAGTGACGCCCCCCTTAACATAAATATTATATTATGTCACTCAAATTTGGACAATAAAGTACTATTTGGGTTCTCAGAATTGTTTGTTGAATTCTTGATAAACTTAATTTGATTTTCCCAAGATACAAACAACAAATCAAACAAGCTGTTTTAAATTAAATACTAAATGCACCGATAAAAATAAACTTACAAAAGAATAAAATAATATTTTATGATTTTATCGAAATCAAATAAATAAATCATTACAATTCCTATTAGAATTATAGTGGCGTTATTAGACAGCCTATATAACAAATATTTACTTCTACAATAATAATTATTAAACGTCCGATAAAAGAATAATTATAATAAATGTTATTTTAAAAGAATGGACACCTTATTATACTGTACATCTGGTTCAATTCCGAGCGAATTTCTGAACCAAAGTGCAATCTTATTTCCTGAGATTTTTCCCCCAAAATCCTTCACATTGTAAAATTCATAACTTATGAAGACGAGGTTCGGAAAAACTGCCCAAATGGTATGCACAAAAGGTGGTGATTAAATATTTGAAATGTATTCAAGCAAGAAAGTGGGAAAAAGCTGTTGCAATATTAATTCCGTCGCGATGGAAAATAATTACAATATAATTTGATTTTATAGAAAATGAATGTTTTGATATTCTAATAGCTTACTTCGATATTAATTAATTCAAATTACATATTAGATTACTTTTTATTATTCATAAATGTCATAGCTGTCAATATAACACTCAGAAGAGTGTATTAAAATTAAAATAGAATTTATTCCAAGTCATGCATCCATCCAGAATGATTTCAAGATCTACCATTTTACGGTGACATTTAGGCTGTTTTAAATAATTAAAAAGACATTAGGCAAAAATGCTTTTTAAGTTCTTCCGCAAATACTCTGTTATTGGTTTTAAGAAAAACAATACTGTTTGTCTAACAATTATTGCATACTTCCCGCTAGTCTGAAAGTCATTGATTTATTTGAAACCGTTTCAACATAGTAGTATGTAGTATCTACTATCTACAGGGGTAGTTCTACCTGGATGCCATTGTAACAAAAATGTTCAAGCGAAGTCACCGAAAAGGTGTTCAAAATAAACAATATACAATTATTCTGCATTAATTTGGCAGATGTTACTGTGTTTGCAGTCTAAGAGAATATAAGTTTTAGTTATGATTTATTGCGTTTTCCCTTCAGAATTATAAATCCTAAAAGTTATTACCTTTTAAATATATTTGAAATTTACAGTTACAAACTATACATTACACATGCTAAGAGAAAGTTGCCAGTTGTCTAGCAATTACCGGTTATAATATGAAGTTAAGTGTTCACGATTTTGCCATAGTCAAACAGCTTGAGCATTCACGATTTTCATTTTCTCATACAAAATTCTATACAGGAATGATTAAGGAAGCCATCTACACAATCGTTTTATATATTTTATGATGAATGGATTATGTATTAGCTTAACAGAAATATAGATCATTTTATAAGAAATTAATTCCCATATTAATTTATAGACATAATTAAACAGCACTAACTTGTTGCAGTCAAGAGCTGAAAAGATAATTTTTAAGATAGTATCAGTTTGTACGTCCCCTCCTGTGGTCTCGTTGGACAATTTTTACAATCAATTCGTGGTTCGAAGCCCACATTAAACAGTTTTTGTTGTTCTAATAATTAATAAAATATCACAACTTTAAAATAATTACAAAACAATCAAGTTGACAAGAGCAGACATTTTTAGATAACCACTAAACAATCAGAGCCAACAAAATTTGAACTATTCATCCGCCTTTTAAATTTAACGCTTTTACTGGAGTTCAAAACTACCCTTCCTGCCAATCAATATCTATTTTAACTCCGTTAAAGTTGACACTGGTATATTTATAACGTGGAACATTTAATAGAATATTATACTATTCGCCAGTTAATCTTTCAAAAAAAACCCAACCTACTTTTAAAACAACAGTAAAATTTTGTTCCCATTGGGTAATCAATCTTTCTAATTAGCATTACGATTCGTATTAGATAAGCCCATTATTTGAAAGAAACAGGAGAGATATCGTGTCCGGAGTGACACTTGCTTTTATAATATTTTTATGTTACAATTTCACCTTCTCATTCTTCACCTTTTTCGGTGCAACACCCTTGGCTGAAATTAACTACAAACTCTCGCACTCAAAAGAGGATTATAATTTAGCGCCAGTATGAATTGAATTTCCGCTTATTAGAAATGCAAAGACTATACACAACAAAATGGTGAGATAAACGTAATCAAGTTTTATGCCAAGTTGTGTTGTGTTTAAGACCATTCCATTTCGATTATTTATATTAGTACTCTAAACAATAAAATAAATTTAAGTAAATACTTCGTTATTATTTTATCAAAATTAATAGATCATTTTTAGACTATGGCTGGTTGTCCAAAAAAGTTACCGTAGATGAAATAATTAATTGTTTTCCAGCAAAATAAAATACAAAAAGTCGATTCGTTAAAGTAAATAAATTTCTAGATGAAAATGATGTTAGTCCATGTAAAGGATACGAAGCGCCGACAAACCATGGATCATCACACACAATAAAACGCAATGTACCATTACAAATAACAAAAGCAGATTTCCAGAATGCTTATGAAAATATAAAGTAGCCGCGGGTTCGAATCCCACGTCCACCTGTTGGATAAACAAACGCACGAACGCTATTTCATTTAAAGTTAATCATCTACGTGACACTGATTCTTCTTTCAAATTCATTTTAAATTGTTGAAGATATACTTACAAGTTGGTTGATTTATCATAGAATATTTTCAAAATCGCAACTAATTTGGAAATTAATTTATTTGCAGAACATAATTTCTTTAGACAGTTCACTCACGAGATTGGCTGACGAGACCATTTGTATCAACAAAGTTTATTTGAATCCCTTAATTACATAAATTTAACTAGGGTTAACACACACGGATAAACTACCGGTAGTTTATTTAACTCCCTACACCACATACATTTAAGTGAAATAATTACAACAGGAGGTACCTACTGCCTGATCCTCGGGAATTAAAAAAATTATATAAACTTAATTGGAATCGTTTCAATAATTCAGATATATTAATACAAAGCTTAATTTCATTCACGAGATTGGTTACCCTCATTTGTATACCATAAATTTAAATTAAACCTCACATAAATTCCGGTGGTGTGAAATTTCAAACAAGGGAGTAAAACAGAACAAAATCCAAAATGTCCTGTTTCCAAAATCTGAGGAAATAAATTGCCCGGTAGAAAATGTCTTTTTGATAGAATCAAAAAATTAAAAAGTAAATTTATTTTTGGAATGTATAATCACTGGAAGTACTTACAACCATAATTAATCAAATTGATCTGAAAGCCGAGATTCGACATTTTTCACGGCGGTAGTATAAAAAGAACAAAAATAAAGATAAATTAAACGGTGAGCCAACGCATATAAATCTTTAAATTATAAATCTATTTTCTTGAACAAAATAAAACGAAGAGTTCGCGTAGCAATATGTTAGGGAGATAGAATGTCGTAGTTCATCTTATGGAGTGGCCAGACGGACATTTCTTAATTCTTTCTAGAGGATGATGCCTTGGTTCATTCTATTCACATCAGTAAGAATGTGTTGGCCAAAAGCCAAAGAAACGTTAAAAAACTCAGAGTACAATCATTAATAAATTCGACTACTCATTAGACCGTTACAATCTTACAATGAGTCTATTCCTGCATATGAATGAGCATCAAGGATCCAACTGCCGATGCCGCCTTCATTTATTACATTTAATCGCATACAGAGGTTTCGAGCTTTGTAAATACGGAAAATGCAGAAGTGTTTAATGGAATTCAATAGTTACTCGGTTACAGCATGAAGTGCTTTAAAATACTCAGAATCTAGAATTTTCTTGGCAAATTCAACTTAAAAACAAAAATCCCTAAACGTTGAATTTGCGGTGAGCAATATTAGAAATAAAATATGACTTGCTAGTACAATTTCAAAAATAATATGATCCTATTACAATAACCGGCGATAAGTTTATTACAGGCATTGTAATAAACGTCAATCCCTGGATGGTTTCATAGAGCATTGTTGATACCACTCTTAGTTGCCGCTGCAAATTGCTTTATTACGGCAGGTAAACTGTAAACCTACCGTTACTAAATGCCATTCAGGGGTTGTTAGACACTTAAAATTTCAAAAGTGAATATATAAAATACGAAAATCTTGACGTCATACACATTGGATTAGTTCACTTTGAACAACACACAATGGCGGACATCTTAATCTGTCACAAAAGTTAGGTTACATTTTTTTTAAATTTCGATTTAATCTTTGCCAGTGCTACTACATAAATTAGATTCAAGCATCTTTCTTTTGTAAAAATGATAGCTCTAAGTTGAAGCTATTAGCCTAATATTTAGTTACAAACTAACTAACAAAGCATATTTTAAAAAATCATACATACATATTTTAGAAAGTAAGTAATTAAACTCAAAATGTTGGAAACATTCTTGGTACTTAATTTAATTTTATTTAGTTGCCAATTAAATGTTTAACTTAATCAAGTTTTTAATTTAATTATCTTCTCTAAACTCGTTTTGTTAAGTTTTGTTGTATTGCTTGTTTACTTAATATATTGTAAAATTGTTTCCTTGATAATTACCACTTTATTTATTTACTAAATGAGATTGAAACGTTAGGAAGAAACGTTTACATATAAATTATCACACGAAGTAATTATAATTAATTTAAACATTTTGTAACTCCAGTTTCTCTCTAAGCGATACATTCTTTACGGTTGTATAAATATAAATAATATAAATTTTCGGAAAAATCGTAGAATTCCATTTGACTTTATCGAACTGCAAGTTGGGTATCGTAAAACGACACTGGACTTTTGAGCTATACAAAAAGGTTTTGATATGACGTTATTGCTGTCATAATGTCAAAGCAAAATTTTCCGCCACAAATTTTCTGCATCATTTGAGTGAATTTCCGTTGCTGAAATAGCGATTTGATATTTAATAAAGTACTCTAGAAAAATATGAATATTGGTTCAATATAACCAACCGTATGAGGAAGTAAACTTTTCTCATTCTAATTTCTTTTAGTTTTATTAATATTAAATTTGTCTATATGAAAAATGACTTTTACTATAAAGGAAAAACATATTTGATTATAATTTAAAAGTTAAATCGAACGAAAAGATCTTTCTCTACAAACGGTTTTCATAATCCTTCTGAGTTTGTAGAAAAAATTTGGTATAAAATGCCAAACAAAAAGTGTGCTACATAGCATACTCCATTAGACAAAGTAAAAACATTACCACTTCGCAACTCATTGTATAAATAGCTATTAGAGAAAATAAAATGAAAATACTGCGTGAACAGTGAACAACGAAATTGTAAAATTGAATTCAAATTTCCAAAAAATTTCCAAAAATTTCCTTATACCGTGGTTTTGTTTCTGTATAAATGAAAATAGTGTGTATTCTTTTACCCCACATTTACACTTCCCCCGACTTACCCTAATTCTTTTATTTACTTTGGTTTGCAATTTAATAAAGTAATTTTCTACTCGATAAATTGATTTATACTTCTGTACTAGAAAATTTTTATATAATACTTCAGATTGACTGTAAACATTTAAAATTAATATTTCATTCATTTTTTAAACTTCACATAATATAATATCACTTTATTTGTATTATTTATTATTATTATTTCTATATTTTTTATTGATTAATTAAACCGATGAACCAACTCGAAATTTACCAAATACAGGTACATAATGTTTTGAGATTTAACTTCACGAGGAAAGATTTTATAAAGAAAAGATTATATAGCAAAAAGTAAATACAATAAAATTCTGCACACACAATGAATTTAATTTAAAATTTAAAAGATTTAAAAAGCGATTCGACATTTGGCATAATATTTTTTTAATTTTCACATAAACGGTAATCCGAGGGGGTGACCACGACCTAATTTGAAAGAAAAAATTTCCTTTTCATAATTCAAACTATTGAATCAAAACCGTGAGGAGAGGCAGTATCCTAGTAATTATGTTGAAAAAAAAACTGTTTAATTCCACTCTGGAGTCGGTGTTCCATTGATTAAAAATAGTAGATGGTTGTTCACTTGACACCATGAACTGAAAGAGGAAAGTAGTAACTTCAGCCGTTTTACAAACGTATTAATATAATTGCAAGTCGGCTATAATAATAATAATTACGAATTTAAAATTAAGTTGAAATGAAAAGCTTTCATTAGTTCATTTAATGCTACCTTAAATTTTCTCTATAAAATCGACACTTATCTACATTAGTTTATGATTTAGGATCGCCGCCAATGCAAATGAGA
The DNA here is from genome assembly GCA_947369205.1 of Cantharis rufa. NCBI lineage: Eukaryota > Metazoa > Arthropoda > Insecta > Coleoptera > Cantharidae > Cantharis > Cantharis rufa. The sequence continues at coordinate 11,381,621 of OX376309.1, read as the reverse complement.
TTTTTTAAATAAAAAATCAGGTTTTGTTACATTTATTATTATGAACTTGAATTATAATAGAGTGTATCAGTTACACACTTGATGGAATTTTTGGAACACTTGTTGTGGTTCAAAAAGCTTTCAAAGATGAGTTGCCACGGGGGTTTTCAAAGCTCTCTCCCTATATGCCTATCTGATGGAAAGTCGATCCTGCAATGACATTATAGTTACTTTTCCTTTTATATTTTATAAAATTATTTTCTTCATTATTCAGTAGGTACACGTTGGGTTCTGAACTGAAAGCTCATTGGACGATTACCAATTGCTCCTGGATTACTTGCGCTGTGGTTCGGAATTCACGGTACTTAAATTGAAACAGTGGCCACCAACATTTAAATTGTGATCTTATAAATTAAATTAAAAGTAAAATGTGAATAGATTTAAAGCAACACATTTCTGCACGCAAGCAGGTATTAACGTGTCTAGTAAACCGCCTAAAGAAAACTGGATAATTAGTATTAAACTCTTCATCGGGTGATTCAAATCCCTACCGCAGATTCAAACAGAAGAAACGTAGCCGCATATTTAAAATTCGGTCCGTTTGATCAAAAATTAAGGCACAAGCGCAACCCGCGAGTAGATCGAAAAACATGGCGTAATATTTTTTTTGGACAATCTCAGAAACAAGAAAATCGGTTAGTGTAATCAAGTAATTAAATTTTCTAGTTTTTTTCTTCAATTAAGATGCACGTACGCATTTACGGTTTTAATTTAATTTCTATGAGCTTTATTACAAATTCACATAGGTCTTTTATTTTGTGAGCAATTCAAATTATAATAGAGAAATTCTACACCACCGAAAAAATTGTATAATATCGCAATATTATCTGTTGTGTATTCCACAAGATAAGAATTACATTATTAAATGAGACAATAACTTTCATGTTATGAAACTGCTGAAGTGTAACATTTAAATTAATGATAAATTCAAGTTTTTGAAGGTTTTCACTTTTTTACGTATCTACTCAACAGTCGAAAACTTCCGACACCTGCTAGATAATACAATGGCTACTTGATTTCATTCACTTACCAATAGGTATTATAATATGTAAATTAGTTCCACTCTTTAATCAAAAATAAAACCCCATTTTTCAATTAAAGCTTTAATTTTAATCATTAAAACCGCACTGTATAATTTATGTTTTGATTAGGTTTACAACCCTTTTTTGTGGTCAAGCATATAATCGTTATGAAATTATGAAACTTAAAAATCTCCATTACCTTTTTTGTAGTAAAACCTCGATAAAAATTATTAAAACCGCAAATGTACCACCGGGAACTACCGACGTTTCGGCGGCGAATGGACGAATATCTAGACGAAACGTCGGACAAAATAATTTTTTATTCTCTTTGTTAACCACCGTTCTCCGTACACAAATTAAATAATTATTACATAGGTAGCTATTCAGATTGCTCAGTTTCTGGACTTGAAGAATTTATGATTAAAGGAAGTTGAAAATATGTAATTACTACTACGTTGTCTGAAAGTAAGAAAGGAATAAAAGAGTAATCCAAAAATAATAAAACAGCATGCATTTATTTACATAATAAAATTCTTTATGTAGTACATACAATATTCTAACTGTTATGAAAATCGATTCTTGGCATGTTGGTTGTAGTAACTTGGTATCATTTTCTAAATAGTTGTTTTAAAACAGACGTTCATTCGCATATTATTCTTTGAAATAATAATGAACTGAAAATGTACTAATACACGAAAAACAAATGTCTTTCTCTATAAACCTAAACCTAAAAAGTAAGTCATAAGATGGGGGGTCGCTATTGTTAAGTTTCTCGGATTTCGCCATTGTTACAAGTTGTACTAGGTATATAAAAAACTTTTCTCGTCTTGTGGTAAGCTAATGTAATCTTACATTTGCAAATACAAAACCATTATAAAGTTGCAATTAAATATTAGGGGGAAGTGTAACGCCCTGATAATTTTTATTTATTTAATTACAAGTCTGCCCTTGTGACGAGCATGCTTAATTGCGTGTTTACATTACAATTTTAATTAAAAAAATTTAATTTTACACTTTTCAAAACAATGCGAATTTCAATTTCCTTTAATCGGTTTAAAAAATTTAGTACTAGATAAACAAAAATGTTAACAGCTTAAACTAATGTATCCTTTCAATTATTTTAATCAGTTTATTCAATAGGTGAATGCAATTTTCGTAAATCCTTTCATGTTATAAAAATTAATTATTTATATATTAAGTAGGTATATACTTATTATATAAAAAATTGTTTTCCCTTCTGGTCGCATGATATCCTAAATATAAAACTCTAATTACTAAAATAATTCTTTGTGACGAAGGTACCGTTCAAAGAAAAAAGGTTGTTCGAGTCAATTAAAAATTATTATTTTTAAAATTATGTAACGTCATGGAACCACGTCATTTCTGATTTATGCATTACAAGGGGTAGTTAGCGTTAAAAGGATTGCATCGGTAAGAAAATAGCAAATTTTGAAAGGTAGAAGTTTTCAATTTAGAGTAGTTGATGGTGCCTATAATTATTATTCTATTGAGCTGGCTAAATAATCAGCTCAGGTTATTCAATTTTTATGAATAGTCTTCTTCAATAGTTTTATTAACGTCTGACAAAGCAAATTCGCTTGGATCTTTAAGAAAACGAACAATCGGTTATCTAAACTTGCAGCCAGTCGGCCAATTTAAACCGATGAGAAATCTAAAATTGCCCCAATTCAAGTGGCTAACAAATATAACAATCGGTTCATTCCAACTCTAACTTATCAATGCGAAACAGTGTCAAGAAGGGGAACGTTATTATTCACATAACAATACATTCCGCACCATACTGCGCGTCTAGAGCGACAATTTATGTAAAAACTACAAGAGAATAGATATCAACCCCTATTTATCTTTAAAATTATAACTGCATATCATGGTGTGTTAGTCATACACGTGTGGGGTGAAGATTATCAGAAGCATGATGTGTTTATTCGCTGGTCGTCACCCACAACACGCAACATATGGATGCACTTCGGCTTGTTAATCGCATAACATAGTTTCTACATAAATCGAGAATTTCCTACATAAACCGTTCGCTGTATGGTAATCAATTAATTTAGTCAGAACATAACTTTTACCTCATTAACATTTCAAATTACTTACCAAAGCGAAACATTGCAATTTTCACCTGTTTAAAGCTCTCGGTCAAAAATACCCCATCCCTTTGTGCCAATGTCAAAAATGATGGGCGACAACATAAAATCTCTTTAAAATATTTCAATTACCAATAAAGCGTCCAAATGTTTACTAACAACGAAATACAATTACACTGCTCCGCCTAACTTTTGGAAAACTAAAAATTAAATAAGCAAAAACTTGTTTGTCAATCGCACAAAAATTACCATACTATTTTAAATGCTACCATGCAAGGGTTAAAATATTTTATCTTTAAAATTAACTATTTCCGAAAGTGTGAAAACGGCAGGCATTTAAACATGATTTATGGAAACTTTCCTATTGATTTTCCCAACCACAGAGACAATTAAAAATTCATTTTCTCCGGAACACTTCGAGAGTTCCTTTTGTGTCTAAAAAAAGTGTGAAATAAAACGCAAAAGGTTTCCAAATTTTACAAAAAAAAATCTATTTTTATTTGCATTATGAGAATTTTATGTTTTAACTTGACTCGTAAATTTTAATACAAATATCATGTTGCTGACAATTTACAACTGAATCGTAGGGTGAATTTAAATTTTAAAGTTTTAACTCGGTCCGGAGTGGATGAAAAAATCGTTAGTTCCCGTGGTTCGAATCCACGTCACTACTGCGGTTGTGACGACATTTTAACTTCATCAAAACGAACGATTGAAATAAAGAATAAATCATTCAACAGAAAAAAAATTAAATCAATCACTGCAGTAAGATTGATAAAAATTTCATAGAAAATCAAACTATTATCCAAGAAACTTTCCAGCAACATTTTCTCTTCAATAAAAACATTTAAATAGTTTTATTGACTAGAAAGGAAGTTTTCTTTAATAATAATTGTTTGAAGCTATAAGGTAAAAGTAATTTAAAAGCAAATTAAAACTTAATAAAATTAAACTTGCAATTTGAATTTTAATTAGAAAAATTTAACACAAAATTGCTCTTATACTCAATATAATTTTTATAAGCTATTAATTTAATAATGTAATAAATGAAGTTTTGATTTTTGATGCATTGTTTCTAATAAAAATGAAGGGGTGAAAGGAACAAACGAAATAGTCCTTTGCGATTTCTTAGATTGGCTATTAGGCTTACCGCTCAGGAAGTCTACAATCTAATCGAAGAGCTAGCTTGACCTAACTTTATTACATTTTAATTTGAGTAATAAACAAAATGTGTGCATTACTTAATATTCTTCCATTATACACTTAACTAGAATAGTATAAAATGAAGACATTAAGGTTTTCTTGTCTAATAAGGTACTACGTTAATAAAAACTTCAATTATATCATTTAACTCACCAAAAATATAATTGTTAACTACTTCCTGTTTGTACATTCTTAAATTTCTTACCTAAAACAAACAAAAAGCAATTAAAATGCGTAAAAAACCTTAGAATTTTTAAAATTTGTTAATCATACTAAATGACCACTTAAAGCAAACAATAAGAAAAGAATGCGTTCGGTAACTTCGAAGTTAATGAACCCTTAATATTTTCATTTTCTCTAAGCCAAATGAAACCTTCGCTTCGTTCTCAATAAACCATCAAAACAAAATTTTAGTTTTGGATATGACAAGAAATTGGAGTTATGGAAATGCCCCACAATAAAGTTTATCTCGGATTTATAGTGCTTTAATTATTTGGCCAATAGCCGAATCGAGTTCAATTGGAAAAATAAAATGTCAAAAAAGTACAATTTTGACAAGGGACGTGGTAACACAAGTGGTTCCGCAAATATGCATATATACGTTCCATTAATTTTTATTACATAAATCGATTCCAATAATTGTTGAGCATAAGCCGTTATAGCCTCCCTCTATAAACTGCAATGAAACAAACGCTCTCTGTATTGGATTTCAAATGAACAATTATTGTTATCACGTCGAAAACTTCAAGTCATTTCTATTAAACAAAAAATAAAAAGTATTATGATAATAAAACAATTATTTAATAGTTGTATGATAAATACCCATTACTTTGTTACTGATAATGAATAATGACTCACGGTTCAATAAATATTTACGGTATATCTTATTAAGTTTTATTGTAATTTCGCTACGCACTTTATAAAACACAATTAATAATCGCAAATTATTATTTCGTATTGTTTCGTGGTAATTTTATTAATCAATTGTTCATTATAACCAAAGTTATGACTACGGAAAAAATAATTTAATGATCTTACTGATGAATACATTGTATGAAAAATTTTAATTCGATTTTTAGATTTTATAATCCATTTCAGAAATAAACCTGCAGAAAAAGAGCCGCTGATTTGGAAAAAATTAAGATCTGTTACCACAGAAAAACACTGAAGATGATGTTCAAGGAGGTTTTGTTCCATTTTATTTGCTGGGTCAATTTCATTTGCCCATCAATAAAATTGGAAAATGTGTTTGACAAAATACTTAATTGTCTACCCTCTACCGTAATAGACATTTCGATATCATAAAATGATAAAACAACATTTTTTTAAACCTAAACCGTGCAGTTTGTCTGTTCTTCCTTCTTCAGCCTTCCTACTACCCATTGCTGTTCTGGATCTTTCAATATAAAAGAATAATATAATTAATGTTACTCCAGTGTTAGATCTCAGTTGTGTATTCATTGAATTGTAACGACGAATTTGAATCAAATAGCTTATAACCGAAGAAAACTAATAAAAAAAAAGAAAAACACTGATCTTGTAATAATTTTAATATAAAATGTTAATTGTTAATGTGAATTTATTACCAAAAACCAAAATATTCTATAATTAAACAATCAATACCGAATGAACTGGGATGAACCGTTTCGGGGCGAAGATGATTTGGTGCAAGCCGTTCCGGTGCAAACACAATTTTTGAGAGAGAGAGAGAGAGAAGAGAAAACTGCGTGTCCTGATTAGTGATTACTAGAGCACGGATTTTAGGTTGTAAAAAACGATAAAAAAGGCACAATTTTAGGCTAAAAAAATCATCGAAATAGGCGCAATAATTAAAAATTTTGGCATTTTAGGCTATATATTTTTTATTATAAAAACTTACAAAACTAAAATCTACCAGAAATTCTCAAACATCAAATTTTGAATTAGCGTAGCAAACTAAATATTGTTCTAAAGTTAAACATGTTTGTTTTTCCGTTAGTACGGATTTATAAGCCGAAAGTGATCGTTCTACGTCACATGAAGTTATAGGACAAAATTTAAACGAAGAACTCCTAATAATTTCTGGATTTTGTCCGAATCGATAGCTTCACCATTGCATACCAAAAGTTTCCAGTTTTTTAATACTTTTGCTTTAAATCTTAAAGTGCATGAGTATTGATTTATCACCCGGTTATATCGGTTTTTACAATTTATACACAAAAATAATATTGGGCCAGCTCAACAGACTTGGCACAAACCTTAAATAATAAAAAAGTTAAACGAATGTTTTTCTCTAATTACAAGTTGAATATTTAATAAAAATTTGGAATAAAAGGCACTATACTATTTTATTTCATCCTTATCGATGACGCGTTTCGGCTTATTAGGCCATAATCGTATCAAAGTGTCTGAATTTAAGGAGTTACATGGGCCAACATAGAAATTAATTAATCAAATACATTACAGCTCGGCAGTCAATGTTTTAAAATAAATAAAATTAAAAATGGTATAAAATTTAAAAATTCAAAATACAAAACAATCACAAAGTAAAGTTAACTTTAACTCATAGATGTTTATATAGAAGGCCTTCTATATAAACATCTATGCTTTAACTATAACAATTTTATAATAAAATAGTATTATAGTCTATAGTAAATAGTATATAGGGGGGAGTATAGTGCCTTTTATTCCAAATTTTTATTAAAGTTTAAAAAAGATAAAAACTAATTATTTTTACTTTTAGCAACATGGAAAATAAATTTATTATCGTTTAGGCGTTTTAGGCATTAAAAATCTATTTTAGGTCACTAACATCGAAAATAGGCATTTAGGCAAAATAAACTAGGGCTCAAAATGTTCAAAATCTCTTGAACGGCATTTCGATACAAATAATATTGAATTGCCTAAGTAAATGACAAAAAGGCAAATTGCCTAGAATCCGTGCTCTAGTGATTACACTATAATTAGGAACTGTTTTTCAATTTTATATTGAATGCGTGACAATAGTAAATAAATCAGTCAATTATGTGGTCAATTGTTGCTTCAAGATGTAATTCGAAGTAGCATTGATTGGAGAAATTAATGTCCTTGGATTTTTTTAAATTCAAAATCTACCTTAAATCACTTAAATTAAGCACGTTGTATTCTTTGCAGTGCCATATAGCACATACTATCCAGTGCGTACACAGTTAGAAATATTTTGTAAAAATTAACAAAAATAAAGAAGTCACTTTTTTGGAGTGAATAACAACAAAATTTTTTAGTTAACTTTGCATTTCTAAAGATCCACATTATTGTTAAACCCACAAAAGTCAATTTGACACAAAATATTGTAAAATGGACATATTTTTAATGTTTATATTATTTTCTGAGAGTAAACTAATTGAACTTTGCAAATATAATATCAAAAACTATCTCTGCGCAGAAAAAGATCCACCGAACTTCGTAAATCAGTGATTTGCTTTTATATTTAAAATAAATTGAGATTTTGGTTTTTTTGTGTGACATGGTGGTTTACTTAATGTCATCAAGGTGCTTCAAGAGAGATGGTCGGACTCGTAACGATTGTTTATTTATAGTAATTACTTTCCGCGCCCTTTAGGTAAAAATGTATTGTTCTTTTTAAAGCAAGGAACTTTGCGGCATTTACTTGGCCTTTGGTCTTCCATGCTCACGGAGACAGGATTGTTGCAGTATTATTTTATTTGTACAAACTTTGTACATTTTAGTAAATTTTGAATTGTTTTTAGAAATTAGTATGCATATCCCAATCGCTTTTCCGGTTTATTATTTATAAAATAATTGTGTATTGTTTGATTTGTTTGGTCAAAATTGTTAATTTGAAGCCGTACCTGATACAATTACTATATTTGTTAGTAATAGAGAAAACTTTAACCGAAGCTGGACGATTCACGGTGCTGATTGGTCGAGGATGCAAGATAAACTTTTGCGAATATTTAAGAAGTGTGGAAAGTAATAGTTTCGAGTTTGGACAATACTTTTTCGGCGTCGAATGCTTAATTATCGAAAAATAATTTTAGTTGTAACTGGAAACAAAGGGTTTGTTAAAAATGCACTTGGGGTTTAATAATTATGAAAGTTTGAAAAGAAACTTTAAGAAAAACATCTACATCTTAACGAGGTGCATAAACAATCAAGTTGAAATACGTCTTCTAAATATAAATCAAAATCTAAAAAATGACATCAATGTAACATATATAAATATATAATCAATACTCATTTGTATTCTAACGTACCAAATGTAGCTTGATCAAATTCTGCACAGAAATCAACAAGATTACAGCTACAGCAACACAGAATTGAGCTTATTCTGCAAAAAATACAATACATTTTCTGGATTAAAGACGTCAAGTTCAATTTTTATTATGTATATAGTATGATTTAAAATTATATTACATTCACGTAATATTTAACAATCTCTTTAAAAGTTACTTAATGCAATCAACAATAACGATAGAAGAGGAGAAAGCGTGTTTAAATTTAAAATGCATTCATTCGTTCTTTACAATTAAGACGAAATCAGTTGATTTGCACTTTTATAAAAATAAATTTAATAAACCCGACTTAATCGACCGTAATTTATTATATCATTTTTGAGTTGTATATTTTAAGCATAAACATAAATATAATAGAATTAGAAAAAACTGCAATATATCAGGAGCTTTAAGTTCGCATTTCGCACCTTGTGGGTAGTTTCCATACCTAAAATTTGAATTATCACATTTTTAATATTTTTCTTTTTCGGTGACTGTTAAAAACTGTTTCGAGTGAAAAATGTCATTAAAGTATTATCTATAATAAAACTTTTTGAATTTAAGTCTTATACACATAAGCGTACGATCGCTTCAATTCGGTACCTCTAGCGACAGCCAATTATAAAATTTAATTTTCAGTTTGTGCATGCTATGTATTCTTGTTTAACAAACCTTTGTTATACTACAATACCTTAAAGTAATTATTAACACTTAAAATTTGTCAAGGTCAGAATAGCCAAACAAAAAGCTCCCCTTATTAACTTGTCAAGTTTTCTGTGTAAAGTGCGTAGTACATAAAAGATAAAGTAAGTACATTGTTTATAGACAAACAATTAGTTTCATACATATAATTTGTTCCAAAATTCAATTATTCTATCAAACTTGGAGGTTGAATTTCGGATTATGTAAATCTTATTTTTTACTTGGTTGCTACATAATTTTGTAATTAACTATAACAAAATAAATCATCTCAACTAAGTTTTGAATGAATCACTTTCATCGGTAATTCTTATTCTGTGGGGTGCGCTTCCCCATGTGAAGTGCAAAGGGTATACAGAGCAATTTATCGCAATCGATTTCTTATTGGGTACAATTCTAGCTTATTCCTTCATAAACTATGGTGTTCACAAATTATACTACCCAGTTTTGGCAACGAAAATTCTGATTCGGTTGGGAGCAACTCGGTGTGAAGACTCGATAGAAATTAGTTGGATTTCAGACATGGCAAGCTCCTAGTCCCGTGCCAGAGGAGCTAGAGCTCTCACATTAATTAAAATGTAGCTTTTCATCTCCTTCGATTAATTTAGGGTAGGGTGGCAGTCGAAAAAGTTGAAAATCCCTGACCTACATAATATATGGTTTATGAATAAATTCAGCAGGTTCAACAGAAATAGTAAACAATAATTTGAACTGCGGTGCCTACAAGATATAAATTTTTTTATCTATGAATTATTAATATTGGTGTTTGTAACTTACGAGTATAAAGTCATAAATATTGATTTTAAAACAAGCAAAAGCATCGCAATCATGCTTGGTTAATTCGCTTTAAAGTGAAAAATGTAGTATTTCGACCAACACTCATCCATTACGGATAAAAGTAGTAGCACACATTAAACTTATACCAGTTTGTATAACAAGCAATTAAGACAATATAAGAAAATACAAACAATTTATAAACGCCCAACAATACAAATGTATCTTAATCCATCATTTCCCCGCAGTTATCTTTCATACAGACGTAATTATTCACGTAAAATTTATATTTATCATTTAGAAAAACTTACTAAATATTTAAATCGATCCGTTCCAGTCAGAATTTTCAGTACCGTCAACGAAATTCTGGATTAAAACGAAATCACTAAGATGCATTAAAAATTGAAACAAGACGGCATGACAATAATTCCTATTTAGATAAAAACAAATGAATCATTCATAGGGTACGACAGCAAATCGATGGAAAAGTTTATAAATGTCATTTAACGAAGAAACAGGTTGAAGTACATATCGGAGCGGGGTGGAAAAATATACTGATTTCATTGCTTCCGTCATAAAAAAACCCAAAGAAACTATAAGGCCATCAATAAAATTTATGGCAAAAATATTGAAAAAATCAAAAAGGATCCAGTGGCAGACGCTGATGCAATTATTATTCTCAAGCGATATTTCAACTTTTAATCGATAATACTATTTGCGATTTGCACAAAGCCACTTGGCTACTAGATTATAAAATAAAAATTATATAATTGCTGTAGCCGAAAATGTCAATATAATCTAAACGGCAGGTTAACTGTTGGAAAGAATTGACATACGCACGTACAACAGGTTAACCGCACAATAGATTTAAATATACAGGTCAAACTGGCCCTATACTTGTACAACAATTTCACGTAGCTAAAAAATCGTTTAATTTGGTTGAAAACGTCAAAATTGATTACTTTAATTGAACAAAAGCGGTGGAGTTTAAGATTAGGAAATTAAGAATAACAAAGGTATAACTTTCCGCTGGTAAAATGGCAAAACAAACGGAACTGGTTGTTGACTTACAAATGAGTCAAAATATGTAATCTGGCGAAAACTTAAATACTAACGTTATCTATAAATATAATCTTAGATCAATACATTGTCGACGTTTTCTTTAAAAATAAACCCGTCATATGCGTTGGTTAGGTGAGCGTAACCGTTTAGCATCAAAATAGTATCTAATTGCGAAAATCCAGTCCACTGTTGTTTCAACAAATACAATGAACAACAAAATTTGTTTGGTTTTCCAAGAATATCAGATGAATGAAATAATTAGCTTTACATAATGTACCTCCGCTTTAATAACGAAGAGTCGGGATAGCCCATTATGAGCAACGGTCGTTGCCAAATAACCATTAATGACATATTCCCTAAAATTGCAGATTAATATTGGATTTTATAAATATAAATTTTGTGAACACTCATTCTTTTGGGGGAATCATGGATAACATATGCAGTCAGTTAGGGTAACTTATTTTCAAAAAGAATTCATGCTATATCCCTAGAGGAAGCGGCAAGAAGATGTTATCTACGTTTGTCGTCAGATAGCACACTACACAATTTTTGAAAGCCATTAAAATAATTTTTTACACTTTCCTAAAAATACAATCCATAAACGTCACTTAAGCACTTATTAAATTAGTGTTCAACAGATAAGATTAAAATTACCCAATAAGACGTCGCACTATTTTGAATTTCTATATTTATATGTCAAAGAACTCGCGGATGGAATGGAGAAAAATTTTATGAAAGAACCGTTGAAATTCATTTTCAAGTATTGAAAAACAATAAAAATCGTTCCTAAATAAATTCTGACTCAATATAATATCTTATCGGTTTAATTGCATCATCATTTTACTATTATTGACCTTATTACGCAATAATCAGATAAGAATAATTAATTATTCATATGAAAGAATGTAATCAGAATTTTTTTTATATATCTATGACTGTTTCAATTAACTACAAGTAGTTGTGAGTTCGAATCTCGTCATAACCTGTCGGTTAGATTAAAATATAATATCGTTTATATTTAATCAATAAATGTTAAGGAAACATTACAGAATTGTTTAAAAAACAGATCAGAAATCCCAAAAACTATTAAAACTTTTATGACTTCACATTTGGGTTCATTACTTATTTAGTTATTGGGTTATGTTTAATACATATTTTCTGGAAATATTTATTAAAACTTTACTGTTGATGTAATACTTTTGAGTTGCAGGATAAATATCTCGCAATATTACTTAGCAGTTGATTTGAAAGGTCTGATTATCATTTTCTAAAAATAGGGGATGTAAAAGTAAATTTTTGGAATTGCTACCAACTTCAAATAATTAAAAAATTACTCTCTAAAAATAAATACATAACTGAAATTTTACAAGAAATAAATGTATTTCCACGCGATATACATAAAAATAGACGCTTACAAAATATGCATGTTAAAAGTTGTAGAAAACTCCTAAGAAGCTTAACAGTAGTAATAAGTTACATCCAATGTAAAATATACATATCGTAGCAAGCTGCTGCGCTAAATCCTTTCTCAAATAGTTAATGGATTCGTATCATACGCTACTTGACATAAAATATGTTCCATTTTAATAACTTTTACGTGTAGATATTAGAATATCATGAATAATATTTGCAACATTAATACTTTTTGCAAGTCAAGTAGTTACTTATTACATATGTCTAAAGCTTATAAAGGGGGATCTAATAAAAACTGCAGGATTTGCTTTTCAATAAAATGCCAAAATAGTTTCCAGTGTGCGTATTTCAATATGAATTTCAAATGCGAGTATTGGCGAAGATTTTGACATTCTCTATTTAATCACAATTACATTTTGAATATTGCCTTTCGGTTTTGAAATCGTTTAAGGAACACGGCCAAATGTTCCTTTATTGATTGTAATACAGTCATCGTTCCGTTAGCTGTATGGCAGGTAGCTAAATATCGTAAGATTGTTGTGTGCAACATTTTCAGAAAACAAAGACAAAAACAAACAAAGTTGTCATCAAGGTGATATAGTTGTTCCCACGAAAGATGAAGCTGACGTCAGAACTATCTGAATGAAATATTGAATGATTGGTTGAGTTAGCGGTCTTAATAAAAACAAATAAAATTGTTTTATTCGATTTTATTTTATTAAGACCGCTAACTCAACCATTCATCCAATATTTCATTCAAATAGTTCTGACGTCAGCTTCATCTTTCGTGGGAACAACTATATAATATTTTTTTCAGTGCAGCATGGGGTAACCGGTGAGTATTTTATCTCGGTGCATATCATTACAGAAGCTAATTTTTGCTACCAAATGTTTTAAATTGATAGGCAAGGAAGCACTTAACACTTAGTTATCGCATTTAGAAGTTTACTAAACTGTGAAGTATTTTTAATTTCAAAATAGGTGGTGCCTTTACCGTACTTAATTGCCATATTTTCAAAATTACGAAATTTAAAAGTCACTGCTTTTCCAGTCCAGCCCTGTATTCTGGAAGTACAACATGAAAACTGTACTGTACAATGGGATTTACAAAATATTAGTTAATTTTCATATTTGAAAGTGGTACAAAAATGAAAAAGATTGAGAGCCCCTGCTTGAGGTTGATCTATATTTTACATTACAAGAAAGCAATATTGTAATGGTGGCGTTGACAAACAAAACATTAAAATATTTTGCAATAACGAAATGCATTCCAGTTTCCAACACGAGAAAATTGTGCATTGGAGCCGATCTAGTTTGCCGACTTGATGGTAAGAAACTAAAACTTGTAGTGTACTAAAACACATCTGGGTTTGCAAGAACTTTATTAATATTTTCATGTATACCTTACCTATGTTAGATACAGTATAACTGAATTCTCTCAATTTCCTAAATATTCCCAAAATTAATCAATCAAATTATAGTTTAAAATAGACACAAGTTCTAGTTCCGCACTAAAAATTATCAATTTGTGATTTAAGTCAACCGATGTTACAAATGATTAATTTATTGCCAGTCGAGATAAAATATTAAATGAATCAAAAACATTATTAGTTTAGCAACAAATCCCTGTTTCTCTAGTTTTCTTCACTCCATTTTTTCGTCTCAATACTTAAAGCCGTACACAAACAAAGCTCGAGAGCTTGCTTGTGTAACAAATATATATGTATTATATTGAAATCGAGATTTGATTAATTTTAGTTTCAATCTGAAAATATTTTTGAAAAATTCATCAGGGAATGTAAGCTAAATTTCGGTAATTGTTTCGTAAATTTTCCTAATGCATTACTGTCGTTTTTTTTAAAATATAAAAAAATTACCGCCCAAATATAATTAAATCGAGAGAAAAACATCTTGTACTTCCGTTAAATAATGTAATTATAGATTTTGGCAGGAGTCCGAAACTAATATAATTATAATACCACTTAAAAATAAGAAAATAAAAAATAATTATTTCGTCACGTTTTTTAAAAATCAATTGAAATTTAAAATTCACATCTGCTCTAATGAACATAAAAATGCTAAACCTGAATATAATAACTGAAATAAAATTTATTACATTAGGCCATTAAATGTTTATTTACTAATAAAATGTAATTAATAGTAAATTCCAATAATAGAAATATAAATCGTTTTTAATATAAAAAACGGTAGGCATGTATATCTATATTAAGTTGAAATAAAAAATAATATAAATCGTAATGGCATATAAAATAAATTTAAAAAACAACGCAGAACAATTATGAAATCGTAATTGTTCACAAACCAAAATTACATTCAGTGATAAAAAAAAGTTAATATTCTCAGCACCGCTTATTATTTTGCCATTAGTTAGCTTTGTTGGTTTTATTCTTTTATACCATCGTTTCTCCACTTGGTAGGTTCAGAATTTAAGCTTAAATTTTACACCCCACTGCCAGCTTATTTAATGTATAATTAACCACCTCCTTACTTCACTTAAACACAAATGTTTAAAAAAGCTATTTTTACGCTACACTTAAAACGAATTTTCTTAATAACATTATGAGTTATAGATTTCTTGATTGTGAACTAAAATAAGTTGGTAATGACTAAATCAATATTAATTTTTCTTACCAAATCTTAAACTAGGATTTAATAGTTTCTAGTTGTCATTTTCAATAGGCAAACTTTTAATATGCTAAGTGGATAACTTTCCGTCTAGACGTCTCCAAAATACTCTCCTCGAGTTGATTTCCTCCTTACATTTGTATGAAACCACAAAATGTAACACCAAAAATATAAGTGAGGCTATTAAAAACATAAAACCAAATTATTGGAAGAAAACAGGTGCAAACATCATATTAAATTCAAGAACACGTTACCTGGGTTTAGCTATACGTTCATTATTTTTATGATTCCATAAAAAATGATAAAACGACCAAAATTTGACCTTTAAAGTTGCCCAACTTTTTACTACCGAGATAAGTATGGAATACTTTTGATGTGGTCCATTAGTGACTAAAAAACGTCGCATCAATCCATCCATCCTGGTTGAGAAGAATATTCGATTCCATATAAATTAACAAATTGATATGCCGCAGCCAGTAATCATCTACTCGGAAACTACAAATAATTTATTGTAACTTTCAGGCGGTAGAAAGTTCTCGACATATAAGGCTCGGCATTAAATTTTAAAGTGAAAATGTTAAAAATTATAGTTTATTAAATATTCCGCACTTTCTTCGGCATAATCTAATTTAAAAAATTATCATCAACAAACGCACAACTAATCAGATGATTTGTGCGGAGCAGGCAAGCACTTCAAAACATTTCAATTGTGAATACTTTTGGATTCTTCGCTTATTGAATGAAAAGAATCGATTGGGAGCGTTTCAACGTTGAATTCCCTTCTTGATAAATTGCATACAGAACCATTTTTTGATTGGATAGTTATTGTTGTTGAACGTTGAATAGTTTATAAAAAATCCCTTTGTTTGATGGGATTATTGAGTAATGAAAAATAAATTCCCATCTATATTATTTAATCTACACAAGGTATAAAAAATTCTAATAAAATTGAGATTGAGAATTTGAAATGCAGTGATAAATGAGTTCAAAATTAAATTTTCTTTCAAATATTTTTACTTATTCATTATCATCAGTCGTATAAGAATATTTCCGAGATGCCTACTATTGAATTACAACCGTATTATCTAATTTTATTAAAACAACTTCAAGCAAAAGCTTATTTTTAAATTAAATTTCCAATTGTCAGGAAACACATAATACCCACCTGCACTTTTGTAAATTTCGATCAAAATTTAAAGTCCCAATCGTTCCCGAGTTCTATGGAAAATCAATATCACAATATTTCATAGAAACTAGTTTTCTGGGTTTTAGAATTTCCGCCATTAAAACATTATTTTAAGTATCATTGTAGTAACCGCATCAAATTAAAAAAAAAATTACATAATTCCGTGCTTCCATGGTTTCCGAGGTACGACTGTTTGAACGGCAAGAGTGACGCGCTCCGGCTTGGAATAGTGGCAAATTCAGCCTTTAGCCTTCTAGGGTCCGGTCCTAGACCGGGCTAAATATTTGAATTGTCTAAATATAAAAATAATGTCACCAATAACTGCTTTGCTTGGGAAACTAGACAAGAAATTCATTTTCACGAATAGAAGTCCTAATAGTAACAGGTTGGCTAAGAAGTGACACAAATTTCCGGTGTATATTCGGGAAATGGAATACTCTTCCATTGGAAGAATAATTAGGGAATTGATATCCTATCAAAATTGAACGATGCGTCAATGTAGTAGAAAAAATTAAACATAAAGAAATTTTAAATCATTATTTGTCTGAGTGTAGTAAAAATCGAACAATCATCTTAATCGAAAACTATAAGTTTGGGGCGACCAAAAGCTAACACAAAAGTAAAACTGGTAAAATCGAATAAAAGTCCAGAAGATACTTAGTTGGTATTAGACAAAAAGATCCCAAAATTAAAAACTTTTGTTTTTCAGCGAATTGTAGATTTAAATGACCTAGCTTACAATCGTAGTTTAGGTACTATACCTCAAATTCGACCTAAATAATGGAAGTCGTATGCTACGTATAAACATTTGTTACGCGACCTATCTATCTGTGTTCAGGTCAGGTGAGGCTGGTTGTTTTCTTGTCCTGGTCTGAGTTAGGCGACCCATCGAAATGCGTATCAACTGGTGTAAACAGGTAGGCCAATAGTTTTCTGTATAATTTGTGAACACACAACACAAATTCTACCTACAAATCAACCGAACCGTTTCGGGTATACCTTGAAGTAACGCGTGGTGTAAACCTTTATAAAGATGTTCTTAGTTCAAAAGATGTTAGGTGACAATTTTAACATATTTGATTGGTTGATTTGTCTTTCATTTAGTGATCACAGCAAATCACCAATGGAATTTATTGTTTTATCTTGAAATAAGTGCCCTATTATTCACTACATACTTTCATCGAGTATGAGATATTTACGTTTGATGAACATCTGATCGAAACTACTCAATATTAGAAAAGGGTTTCGTCGTTAAAACCACATGGGTGTCTATACCTACCGGTTTGGCGAATTATGTACCGTTGGTTGTACATTCATTGCTCGCAATTTATTCTTGGAAATAAAATGTTGCTTTTATTTTAATCAATAATCGTATTTCATTGATATCTTATATCGCTGATCTACTCATGCGCATCATTACCAATTTACAATGTTTTGTGTTAATCTCATGAGTCGTAAAATCTAAAAATTCTGCAATGAAATATTCGAAAAGGACAAAATTAGCTCAAACTACAGAATAAAAAGATACATAATCAAAATTCTGCTATAATTAGTTATTTAATTTGACGAGGTGGGGTGCTATATTAATTAACACATGTTTGTGTGTCATTGTGTACTCGTTTAACTCGGTTATTAAAATTTGGATTAATATTTTCACTAGTAAAATAAATCTAAAAGCAGAAATGGTCTTAGGATATAGACAGGTATAATTAATTTTGTGAATAAATAAAAAGCATTTATTAAAAAAAAAGTAGTATTTTGAAATGCTTATTTCTTGTTCATTTAATAGTGATAAATAATACGAAGCAATTTAAATGCAGATACCTAATAATTTGAATAAGTACATAAGGGAATATTACTCAAGGGAATTATAGAAAATTATAAGTCTGATTAATCGTAACAGAATAAAGAATGAAAAATTGAGATATAAAAACGAAAGTCGAAAAGCGTTAATCAATATGGAAATAGTATCGTAAATGTAACAATGCCTCTTTACATTACTAATCCCTACTGTAGCAGTTAAAACCAGGATCTGAAATGCCTTTTGTTAAGCCCAGGGGAAGTCGGCCTGTAATGGAGCCACCGCATATTCTGCAATTTGAATTATAATTGTGTGCAAATGCAAACTTTTGCCGTCTATATGAAATTGGAAACAATGTACAAAACACAAACAGAACACTTACGCATTACCAAAACATTATTATTCTAAAATACATTGGGGATTTAATTATTTACAGTAACAAACTTCAGTTTTTTACATCACCCCAAGTCAAAACTCTCATAAGTTGTTATAATCAAAATTTAAAATGAGGGAATGCACTTAAATTAGCAATTAACATCAACTTCAAAAAAGTCTTAATTATTAAAAATATGAAAGGAAGGGATAATTAAAAAAATGAATAATAGAATCAGGAGCACGAATTGTTTGGATTAATTTATTTTTTCGTGAGGTAAGTTAAATCCGAAGTTACCGTAATTGACGGAAGGTGAGAAATAAATCGGTTAGAAAATTATTCGCATATAAACATTACGCATTCTTTCTACTTGAGAACAAACATTCCTAAAATTTCATAACGAAATATTTATTCAAACCCCTGCCTAAAACACATACTACAAATCTCATAATAATACTAGAAATAACTTGTCTAACTACAACGAAATTAATATAGAATGATAATTGCGCTCATAACGCTAATATTAATTAGCACGTGTATATAACTAATTTGTTTAAAATATTCATACCAGAAGAGATTTTCATATTATCCTTTCAATTCAATTTACGGATAAACCATTACTAAACTAAACGCAAGCTTAACGTGGAATCCTAACCAAAGCACAAAAATTCGCACTACATAATAACTTTAAAAAAGCGGTTGCTGAATATTTTATTAAATCCAAAGACCAATTATTATTTCCTTAGATAATAAAATACTTATGTTCAAATTTTTTTCCAATATAAAGTTAGTAATAATCAATGTAAGATTAAATTTTTTTTAACAAAGTCATTTTGTATTTCCTATTGTAGCCAATAATTAATTAAGTTGGAATTTAAAAACGTCCTTAATAGAAATAGTTGATTATATTCGATATTAAAAACAGACAAAAAACCTTTATTGGGGTGGTAGATATTAAAGAATGAGCAAAATTTTTAATAATACGATGAAAGACCGCTAAACTACGATTATACGGCATAAAATTCTCGTTTCCATACAAATCAAAAACGAAAGTGTTCCTAAATCCGGTTTTAAATTTCTTACTTTTCATAAATTTTCAATTCAGACAAAATTACAACATAAATTTACAGAATTTAAAGTTCCAGTTTTGGCTGTGTAAATACAAAAATAGTAATTTTGAATATTAGAAAAGTGAAATTATTTTGGGGGGCGTGCATGCTGGTTGAATGCGGAGAGAAAATGCTTAGTTGGAGTCCTAATTGGTTCACCGGCAGAAAACATACAACTTGAAGAAAGCAGGGAATCATACAAACAATTCCAGGATTTCACGATATAAAGTTTTTGTTTCTGAATCTCGCAAAATTGGGAGTTGCTGCGTTCTAAAAATTAACGAGATTTTAAATCCTTACGGATAATTAATTCGTTAGGTACCACTTAGATATAATTTTAATTATCAGATTTCAAGTTGTTGTAGGTTGTAAGATATAAAAAAATTCAGAATATTACATTAAAAGTTAAAAAGTCGACACTTTCATAATCGGGTTTTAAAACCTTCTTGTGCTTTAGTTGCTGTTGGTTAAATTCACGAAAAACGATGAGCTACATAAAGTCTTAAGAAGGCTGTTAAAAAGTAAGAGATCTTTTGAATTTCACGTACTTTATAAGCAATTTAAAGTACAAACTTCGTGATTGCTTGATAATATACTACGAGTATACGAGGAAAAACGAGCAAATAAAAAAGAGGGATTAAGAGAATATTTCGGTGATAAAGTGTTACGAGTTTCTATACTGCTGGAAAATTTTACGCTTGCCAATTGCTGACGTAAAAGAATTAATTTTTCAAAACAAAAGTTGTTTCAAGTATCTGATATGCCGATTAACAACCACCAGAAAGAAATGTCTCATTCAAAAAACTGTTTAAATTAACTCTATTGCAATCAAATTAACGCACTTTTACCTAATTGGGTGTTTTCTCAAGTTTTACTCTTTAACAAGTATTCCAGTGTTCTGAACAGATAATAGTTGAAAGCGCAAGGTTAGCGGAACAGGTCAAATGGAGTAAAAGTTCTTAATCCAAATCTAGGATCTTCCGTTGAATCTATCTTTCCGAATGCGGTATGCATTATCAAGCTGCGGAATTATACCTTATTCCAATATATTAAAGTGGAAAATGCCTATAATATTCCACTAATACAATGGAACAGTTTTGGTGTCGAAACTGGCTCCTCCATTCATTGTCATAATAATTATTAATTATCAATATTTAGATAAATACTGTAAGTAGATTTTGGTGTGAGTTAAAATCGTCAATTACGAAAAAATAAACATTAATTCCTTCCACAACTATGTACTTCATGAAAAGTACGGTCGTAGACTAGCGGTTAGAGCGTTGGACTGCTAGTCGTAAGTTTTCCCTCCGACCAAGTGCGCATATATTCTATGTAATTAAATTGTATCAAATTCCCTGTGTCAAACTGGATATTAAATAAAAAACTAGGATCAACTATAGCAGAAAAGCTAATATAAAAATCGACATTATTCTCCGTTACCTATATTAAGTGATACACGGAAAAATTGCAAAAGTCAACTACACGTAAGTTTAAATTGCCCCCGGCTGGTCGGAAAATCATCTTAAAACTCAAATGTAAATCAAACTTCAGCCCGTCCTAAATTTTCCAAGAAAAGTTTTGATGGCTAATATGAAATTTTAAAATGTAAAGTGTCATGCAAATTTTTCTTAAATTTAACGTAACATAATTTCATTTACGTTCAAAATTAGCACACGTTTTTTATTTTTCGTTAAAATTGATCTTGCGAGAAAAAACTTTTAATCGTAGGCAGTGGTAAGACGGCTCCGTACATCAGAATTTTATCATATCGAAAAGCTGCAAAACAACGAAATACGCGTTCCGGATTTAGTGGTGCAAGTATTAAGCGGGATTTATAGTTTATGTCGCTGACGTTGACGCTGACACTTAAATTGAAGTATGCAAATTACGTATTTATAGATGAGTTAAGTAATAAACTAATTCTAACTTGAATACCTAAGTTACCTACGATTGAGAACAGCCAATCGCAGCCTAGCATTGATTAAAACTATAGCCTTATTTAGTTTGCTTGCAATGCTTCCAATTTTTATAGTTACCATTCAAATTTATGGGTACTTCCCCTTGACAACAGCGAATTTTTTAATAAACTCTATAAAACCGCAAGCAAACCACATTCACACCATTGTCGGGGTAGGCAGGCGGTATGCCAGGACTCGAATCTATCAGCAATCTAATCTCCAAGGTCCGGATCCGGAAGTGAATAAGTGAGAAAAAGAAGCGATTCTGCAAACGGTGAATCTTTTTTGATAACACCTTAGAATATAAAAAATAAATTAAAACCATTTTATTGCTTTATTCTTTGAATCGTCAGTTGCATTATAATATAAACGTAATCTACTTGTTGCATGTTATTTTTAGAATCTGAAGATGTAAAACTTTTCATTAAACTTTCGATTTAAAAAAATGAAAATAATACTTTGACGTTTGGTCAATTCATGTGCACCGAATAGATGAACTAAAAAACATTATGATTCCAACCCAGTATTTTGGTCTGTAACTAAACTAGCAATAATAGGGGGATAATTCCCCCCCCCTCTATGAAAACTGCCGCAATCTGTAAATGTATTTGATTCTAAAAGAGTCAAGTTCTTTAAAATCAATCACAGTACATGTACACAACACAGATGTGATGTATTATACTCGTGATATAATTTTCAAATTTTACAAAAAAGGAGGTTTGTGAATCGACAATGTTAAAAATTCTTGTCAAGTTAAGCGTTAGCGTCAGCACCAGTGTCAACGTCAGAGACTAAAGTATTAAATCCAGCTTAGCTTTAGTTTAGAACACTTTTAATAAGTTAATCGTAAGTGAGAACGAAGTCAATATACTCACTGAAAATCCGAAACTGTCTCATTCAATGCGCCTTTATTAAATTTATTAAACAATTTTTGGTTTCGCTAACTGAAACAATTATATCACAAAATCATATGAAAAAATGAAAGCTTTTGTAATGCTCACCATTGTTTGATAAATTTATTTGAAAGGCATTTCGTGAAGAACCGTCAAGTTGTGGAGATGAAATTTACCTGCAACAAAAAGAACAAATTTAGCACAAAATTGTAAAGTGAAATTTTAAATCATTTTATTAGTTTATTAAAATTAAAGTAAAATTCTCGTTTTCTTCAATTAAACTGTCATTACTTTACGGGAAAAATTAACCATTTCCTATCACTTAGAGCTATAAAAAGTTTTTGAAAAAATATGTAACATAATCTAATTTAAATTAAGCTCAATTAATTTAAAAAATATTTACAAAAAATGTCAGGTGATACCACCTATACTTTTATATATAAATAATGTGCATTTTACCCCCTAAAATATTTGCGTGCTAAATAAAGTAAACCTGTTATAAAATATTCAATGTTTTATGATATCTGTTTTTGTAAAATTTGTAATCAGATCAAGTTTACATAAAACTTTTAGATGTAATAAATATTAAAAATGTAAATAACATTAAAGCATTTTGAAACGAAAAATAAATTTGGTTATTTATTCACTCCTTTTATATAAAAATAATAAAATCAATTACCAAATTAACCTCAAATTGGTTTAGTTAATTTTTGTAGAAATATCTCACAGTAAATTTAAATCATCAAAGTAAAATCGTCAAGAAATTATTTTATTAATATACTGCCTCGTGGTGAGTAATTACTTAATAAAATTACCCCGGTAAAGGGAAAACCAATGTTGATGAAAATCGCAAAAGGTTTGTTAATATTAGCGAACGACCTAGTTACTTCGTTGAAATATTGGGCATACCAGTATGCTTATTTACTATTCTGGCCATTTTAACCACGCAAGTGTATTAGCATTAACAGTCAACATAGCCACAAAGTGGTTAAAGCGCCACATAACCCACCGGAAACACTGTCAAGACACATTTTGACAGGAAACGAAATTCTTGCTAACCCTCAATATATTTTAAGAAACATCGTGTAGTTAGGGAGAATTAGGCACTTATCGGACCATCGCCATATGTATACCTAAGTGGAAAAGAATAAGACGACAATAGAATCTATTGAATAACTACTACCCTTATTCCACATCTGTCCGCCACATCATGGAAAAACGTGACGTCACGACTTAATCTAACTTTATGGACTTGGCTTTACTACTACTGTAACCATCCACGTTTAAATGTTAATTAAATTTAAAAATCGCAAATGTTTCAAACCGTCTTGCTTTGTTTCATTAGCAGTAAATCAAATCAAACTAAATTGAAAAGCTTACTGGTTGGCAATTTTGTATAAAATGTAAAAATTACATATCACGAAAAAATTTAATCAGTCGGTATGTTAACAATGGCAGATTAAAAACTTTATCCACCCCTAATTTACGGCGTGCCCCGTATCTTAACCTAATAAGCATTTGTATGTTACAATGTTGAAATTCTTAAGTTTTTTAATTTCGAAATAAAAATAAAGTATATTAATTGCGTTAGTCCGTGGGATTATAGATTCGATTCCCAGCTGCTGTCCGATTATTTGTGTCGTGGTTTAGACTCCACGTTAAGCTGTAGATTGTCAGCAAGTTTGATGATATCAATCGTTGCCTCTGTCATTTTAAGCAATTTCTGAAAGTTTTATAAGTTTCATTGGGTGTCCAAAATTATTAATTAACTTAGAAAAGATGGGAAACTTTCTAGATCACTGGCGACATTCCAGAATTTATTTTGCAAGATAATTTTAAAAGTTAGCAAGTTTTGAATCCACTTTCACAAGAAAGTACTAAATCTATAAAGTAAGTAAAATACACAATTTCTATCAATCCGCTAAAGTGCAATAATAAAAAAATTGTGGAAAATCAATACTAACAAACTGACGCCATCAGATATAGGGCATGTTAAACATAGGCAGGGCACATTGATCGCGGTAAAATAAAACAAACTTTCAGTGTTATTCTCTATCCCTTATTGGGTCTACACGTCAACAGATTAGTTAATAATGAAAGTGGTATTAGATAAAGAGGGATGTTGTTACAGCTTGGATAATGGCAAAGGGTCAACTATGCAATCAAGCTCTAATAGAATTATAAAATATTTCCTCTCAATTCAGTATACATGTTACACATAATTTACCTGAATAAACCACACGACAATAATATAACTAATTCAACATATTATTACAATTAATTAGCTCTTCTGCGCGCAAAATAAGTTCCACTCAATCCAAATTGAAGGTTGAAGTACAAACACTTTTAAAAATCTCTGATTCGTGCATTTGATTACGCAATAAGTCGTGCTTATCACAATTCGCCAATCCTAAAAATTACATAAATCCCCCATCTTCCAACATATTATTTGATAGAATTAATTAAATTCATGTGTAGCTTTTTAAATCAATCTCGCACGTTTCGATAAAATTACGCAAAATACATCGGGAAGTGCGACGTTATCTCACATAATTAGTAAACAGAGGTTTTACGTTAATTCGAGAAACTTTCCTCTTACTCATTACTCATACAAACTAAATCATTCAGGTTTTATCATTTTCCTTGCCCGATTAATTAGTCATTTTTAAATACAAGTAGATGCGTAAATAAAAAGGGTAACACGTGTTTTCTATTACGCAATTAAAACCATTCAACTTTTAATTATCGTGACAACTGCGGATGTATTTTAATGTCTGATGATGTCAAAGTATCACAAAACATACAAAAAACATTTTGAGTAAAAAATTAAATTTAGAATGACGACAGGAAATAATCGACAATATAAACATTGCGAAACAATTACCTTTACTTTACCATAGTCTACAATTTGATTACGCTAGGAATAAACGTTGATTCATTATTAATTATGTATGACTAAGATTTTAAACCGATATTAAAAAAAATTATATAAATTTTAACAAATGCAATATAGCGCATTTCATTGTTTTTTTGGCAAATCGTCATTTGCGTACAATCGAGATTAATTAAGACTTGTTTTCGTATTTTTAATAAAGAGGGATGAAACTTGTAATGTATTCTAATTATCATCGTACTAGGTCGGTTTTAAAACTCGTCGAAATAGAGCTATAGATAATGAAAACCTTCTACTCCACGCCTTTAGTTAAGACTGGCTTTGTAAGATAGAATCTGGAAACAATGAAGACTACTTAGAAAAATTGAAAATATAAAAAATGAATTTTAATAGTCCATGTAATATTACGCATTGTTTGTCGCACATCAAGTCGCATACGTTTTCTCACAAAAAGTAACTTGGGTCTCCGGCATAATACAGGAAAAATGTTTGGTAAAACGGATACTAGGCATAACAATACGACGTCATATAAAAAAACTTGAAACGAAAAAATGTCATCGTTACTTTAGTCGCATCATTTAACACAAGTATGTAGTATGTATATTATTTAAAAATATAATTCATGTGCATGCAATACACGAGACAATATCTCACATTACTAGTTTTTAATGTAAGTCATTGATTGCGAAAAAATATTAACCACTCAAAATTCCAAAAAACTTACGACCTACAAATATTTGAGTTATGAGCTTCGTGTAAATGGCAATCCGTGGAAACTAGACCATTGGTTATTTATATAGCGATAACTGATAAGAGAAGCTATAAGAGATTTGCACGCGCCAAGCGGCTCTATTCAACCCCTAAATAAACATGAAAAATTATCATATTAATCTTGTTAACTCAAGAACAAAACTCATTTGTTACTATACATAACTTAAGGAAAATCACTAAAAAGGATTTGAAAATTGATTAATTCAGGGGCGTAGGCAACATTATTTTAGTCGAGGATTAAAATTGGGCCCCCGCTTTCGATTGTTGTGCATACAGTAAAATTTAATAAAACTCAAATAGCAGCAGTCCAAGCTTAATTTTCCACTGCTATTAAAGTGGTGGGGTGCTTTCGTATGGGGAATAAAATTGGCGACGAGTAACAAGTCGTTTAGAAATCATGATAAAATAAAAATCACTGCAATTCCGAATTTTGTTCATCCTGTTAACTGTTATAATGATTTACGACTTCGAGTTCAGTCTCAGCTGTAATTTAGCTCAAAGATTCACACATAGCATGCAATATGTTTAATTTTAAAGTCCAACTATGGCGTTCAAGAATTAAAAAAGAATAAACGTGCTGGTGCTATTGCAATGTGCTTTTGATGGAATCATTAAATTATTCATTCGGAAGTGAATTATAGAAAATGGAATTCCCTGTGATGAATCCAATTTCGGAAGTTAACGTTGGTGTATAAATTAAAAATGGATAGTAGATATAAAACGATGGATTAATAAAACATAATAATCACTTAAAATTGAGCAAAAAGTTTCAATGCAGCAATATTTTAATGTGTGGTAACCAATTTTCTAAATTATATGAAATTGCCAATTTAATCTTTACATCAAAGGATTATGAAGTAATTTGCTCAATTTAAATTCTCAACTCTATAAAATTATAAACAATTTTTAGCCATAGATAAGGGATCAATTTTCAACGATTTCTCACATGCAAAGTGAAAATTTTATATACCAAGTGGTTCGCAACTTTCAAATTTCAAAACAGAAATATGGTAGGTCAGGAAATGGGTACGGTGAGTTTGCAAACAAATAAAACTTGATAGTTGCACATAAATGTTATCACAATAGCTTTATGATAAATAATACACACAATATTTGATAGATCAAAATAATTTAGAATTTGCGTAACAATATAACATTGTAGTTACGAATTTTAATGAATCACGCCAACACGAAAATGTAACATGTCTTTCCGTTTTACAAATATTAATTGTGTTTCTACTATAATATACTAAAAACACGAAATTAAAAAAATATTACTAGGTCGATTAAAAAAGAGGTTAATAGAATGAGTCTTTCTCGTATTCAATTAATTTTAATTCTTTCAAAAATGTTTAATTATGAATTTAAAAAACGGGTCAAACAGCGCCGGCAAGGTTCAGTTTAAAATGCAACAAAAAGAATACATTTTTACGTGTAGTTTCCTTCCTATGTACCTTTTGTACTATACAATATGAAGATTCTAAGTTGATTAGGGTAGCTACTACTGCTTGGACAGACATTGGTCAAAACCCCTGTTAATAAGGTCCCTGTTTTGTTTGTTTTGAAAATAGAATCATAAATGCCGTTTTATTAGAATAAATTAGTTTAAAATTATTACAATTAAATTTCATTTAAAAGCATTTAAATAAGTAAAACAAATATGTATTTAGTGGGAAAACTGACTTTTTGTATCAACCGGTTTCGGTTATTTATTAATCATCGCCAGGCTACGGTGTCATCGAGAGACTAAATTTTGTTAACAAACCCGTACATATCCAATTTTTAATTTTTAAATTTCATTCCGGCGTAGTAGAATGAATTTCAAATGTCGGATGGGAAAATATAGACGAATTTGATAGTTAATTTATAACAATTAGCAAGTTACAAAAAAGCCCATTTCGTTCATTGTATTTTGGGAAGAATGGAAAGACTCGTTCACTGGTTTTTAGATCCTGCGTTGCGTAAACATCTTCTATTGAAGTTACATGTAAAACACTTTATTTTACAGGCATTGTACTAAATATTTACGCAACCTGTTTATTATACAATGAAGTGAAAAGAAAATGTAGCTTGATTTAAAATTAATTACAACCGAAATAAGTTATTTCAAAATTTATTAAAGAAGTAAATTCTTGTGAAGCACTCCAAAATACCATGAAAGATAAATGAATAGGTACATGGTCCAAATTTTAACAAATACATAATTCTTTTATGTTCGGTCTTCCATTAAGCAACAATTAACACCGATAACTATTAGTACTTTAAAAAATTAGTAGTTAATGAAAAATACCAGATAACACATTGCCCCACTTATTACTTAAGTGAAGAGAATTTAGACGATAAATATTATATGAAATATGTCTTATGCCTACCCAAGTGTAGGAGCATAATATATATAAACTTACATTTTATATAATGCCGCAACATAGATAAGTGAGTAAAATGAATTACAACACTTAAATTACATTCTTACTTCAAAATTAATTTTTTTGCATTTCTAGTCGTGGAAAGTATTTTCTTCGATAAATAATTATCCATTTTTCACATTTTTCGTCCACAAAATAAGGCTGCAAGCAATATAAGTAACGTGGTTTTTATAATTTCGCTCCAAGCAAGTTCAGAATTATTTGAGATAAATATGTTGGAAAAGTTTTAGTTTATTTACGTACTACACAGGGAATGTTTGGTAAACATAAAAAATAATAAAACTTCACTAAAATTAATAACCTTCCCGAATTGTAAATATTTAATCTTCACGTTAAGGTTAATCTAAAAAATGACCAATCCTGAAGAAAAAAAAACATTAGCAAGTGGAGCAGTCGAGTGGATTTAGGAAAACTTGTTCGTTTATCAGAAACTGTAATTGTCTCTTGATTTAGAATCCAATTAGTGATATTTAGTGCCCACGTTTAAAGATTAGCAAATCTGCGAATGTATCGACAATGTTATACCTACTTAACTTAAAAAGATGTTAAAACCGAACATTAAACTTTACAATCACTTATCCATCATGTAACCGACTTTGTCGATAAATTGTAAATTTAAACATTACAAAAAATTAATATCAAGATTTTGATTCGAAATCAAAATTCAAAATAATTATTTGGTTAAGAAATCGAACGCAAATTTGGGAGTATATGAGGTCGTATTTTACAGTAAAAGTGTTAACAATGACAAATAATTTGATAATATTTGATTTATAATGTACATGCTTTGGCTTAATGATAAATTGAAAGATCCGATGCAATAACAGATTTTATATTTGAGCAATGTCAATATTGAAAATCTGTGCGTCACTAATAATTGACAACTTAATTACTAGAAGTTAATAGTATAAAATAATCAGTGTCTGTCGTCGATAGTTGAAAACTCAACTATCCATTAGTTAATTCGATACATATTTTAAGAATTTTTGACTATATTAGTAGGTAGCACATAATGGTTTTTAAATTTTAAAGTGAAAAAATAAAGTAGGTTGGTGAAAGATTTAAGGGATCGAACGGTATAGGTTTTGCTTTGTTTAGATTGTTCCGAAGTTCGCCCGCTCGCTGCCCCCCGTGGAGCTTCTCTGGATTATCAGTGTAGAATATTTTGAGCACACCATTGCTCTATGGTATTATCTTTCTTCAGGTATTCTCGCATACCTGAGACCCAAATGCTATTGTACTAGCCACTCCAAATATGTTTTCCGTGACATCGGCTTTTACAAAATCCATGAGATTGTCTGAAATTAAACCGGCCAGACATCTTTATTCCATGTTCGGGCTTTTTATGCTACGTTATTCGAAGCGAGTCAAAAAATAATATTTTATACCCACTTAAAAATTTATATTCATAATTATCTTCTTTTTGAAGAGTTTAAAAAATTAAAATACTATAAATTTTAAATAATTACCACCACGTTAATTAACAGTACTTAATTGTTGACTTCATAATGCAGCTGGCTACTTAATCAAATATAAAGTACATTGCTACATCCTAGAAATGCATTTTTGTGCATTGTCACAATGTAATTGTATATTACAACTGTAAATAGAAGCAGCGTTATTCGGAACAATGGGAAGCACTTACACGGTAAAATATTGAAAGACTTACAAAATTAACACTGTTTAATAATTTAAATTTGTCGTCGATATCCAAGTTAAACCTACTTGGAATTATAACAAAGGGCTTAATCTTGGGGTCGATCTGTTACGAAAGGTAATGTTGCTGACAGAATTAGAATCGAGTTGCTTCGACCAAAATTAGAATTAAGTATGAATAACCGATTAGTAAGGTTAGATATCTAGAACAACCAAAATACCTCCAACAATAGTCCAAAATTGGCCCAAATAAAAATTTATCTCTTATAAATGCATGAAAACATTGTAACAAAATAATAGGCAATAAACCCCAATTACGTTAAAACAAGCAAGACAATCTAATTCTCATTTGTTTATTTATGAACAAAATTATGGTAATTTACTACGCAAATAAATTATGGTATTGCAAACATTCAAATTGAAGAAATTAGTCAGCCAATGAAAATTGCACCAACATTTTTATCAACGCTTTAAAGCAACTTAGCCTTCCAAAAAATATTATTGAATAAATCCGTTCCCTCCCAAAACACGAAAGAAACAAATTATAAAAAAACATTGCATGTCAAACAAAAAAACTTAAAAAATACTTAATCAATTTGCTGTTGAAAATTAATTTGATAAAAAATTAACAGTACCTTTGACTATTAATTATCGCATTTTCAACTTTCAAAAATAGGTATCAAAATGTAGTGCAACTAATTTTAATAATAAAGTTTTTATATAATTTACGGTTCAATTAAAACCGATTGCATATCGAAATGTTCAATAATTCACTGGTAATTTACAAGATAATATTGGACATTAAAATGCAATTTCATAAATCAACAACCTGAACATGTTATATGAATTTTTGTAAAAACGTTAGTGTGTTACAATGTTCTTTCAGAAAATGCAAATTATAATCGAAAATTGATAAAAATTTAATTTGCAATTTTTTAAAATTCTGGCACGAATTATACGTAGGTAGGTTATAACGACATTTCCAGCGTGTGGAAACTACCTTGCTAAATCAATTATAAAAGGATAATCTAATGAGTTAATAATTTAAAAGCAATCTATCATTTTTGGCTAATGACATACAATGGCAGCCAACGTTTTAAATTTACCCATACCAACCCGACAGGCTATAGGTGTTAGGTTATTATTACATGGGCGGTTTTGGTACCTGTCCTGAAATTTCCAGGCCGTGTTATAGGAACTATTGTCTCCATACAACACAAATCCCTCGCGTAACATGTCTATAACTGATTAAACTGGTTAAACATATAAACACGAGTTGACCACCTTTGTAAAACTACCACCTTTTAGCCCAAATAAATATTTTCTCGACATCACATTATAAAAATATGCAATAGATATAGATCACTTTTGGAAATGACATCCTAACCTCAAAATAAGTTCTTTTCGCCGAAGTTTTGATAATGGAACTAAGAAAAGAGCCCAAAACGTCAGACACAATCTGACTTGTAATTTTTATTAAAAAAAGTTTTTGCGGGTTGCAATTAGGTGGGTGAACGCATTATGACCGTAAACTCCTTCTCTAAAAAGAAAAAAGGTTATATTCAATAGAGGGCAAAAAACGGCCTGATTATTGGTTATCTTCAAGTAATTAGCTGGCAAAACAAACCAGCGGTGGCTTGATGTGTTCGCTAGTTGAAGTTATGAGCGGAGATTCTGGGTTCAAATCCTGGACTCTGCAGAATTTCTTAGCTCGGCCCTCTGGTGAACATTACGCCGTGGATCGAAATACTTATAACGTTATAACTTTCCTTAACAACTCAATGGAAAACTGGGTACAATAAGCCTAGAGCTTCAGTACAAAGTGGACCTTGAACCACTACCCGTGTAGCAATAATAATAATAATAATAATAACAATAATAGGAAGATAATTAGAAATAGAGAATTCGTTCCTCAAATATGAATTGTGGATTATGGAACAGTATTCGATTGTAAGTAGAACAGATAAATTTAGACTCAAACCCCCATTCAAAGTGTGCCCGACCGAACGCGGAAAAATGCTCCAAAACTCCTGACAAACAAATCAAAAAAGCAAGGTTGGCAAGCGACTAAGTTTCACATTGAAAACGGTGAAATTGCATTAATATGCAGTTTGGAAAATTAATGTTATGAAATTAGGGTAGTTATTTTAAGATGCGAGCGATTCGGCGCAAATGTTTTTGACGAAAATACTTCTCAAGACAATATCCTTTCACATCATATTATCAAAGTCAGTTTGGCGCAAAACCGATTCGCCGCAAGTTTTTTGTTGCGAATTAGCCCTGCGCTGAACAGACCTTGGGTCGAAATAGCTATGCGCTGAAAGTTGTCAAGTTGTTAACTTACAAATTTAACTTTTTTCCCAAGACAATGTTAATTGTATATTTCTTTGAAATTTGAATTGTAGGTTAGTTTTTTGTCTTTTCCCGCCAAATCCTAATGCGAAAGAATATCAAACGCCAAATTGTTAGACGGGATTAGCAAATATCTACTGAAATTTCCAGTTTAGACTAAAGTGAAATTAGCATCTCTGATGCACTCATTAGATTTTGCTTTAAATTAGTTAATTTTTTATTAAACATTTATTAATTCATGGTGGACATTTATATGAACAAATACAGACTGCGGACACTACAAGAGTGGAAAGTAGCAATTTTATTATTTTGGTACAATATTTATATTAAATGTGCAATTTGTAAGGGATGATGCTGCAAACCAAACGAACATCTACAAAGAAATATTGTAGGAAGTGCACTTTATTGTCGATTTTTATTTGATCTCTTTTATTTTAAGGATCGGTAAAGTGCGATTGGCAAAAGCTCTCTCCGGTCCCTTGTATCTTGTATCATTTTCCCGATCTGCTTCTGTCAAGATATGTTTTCAGTCTAAAACATGATCAAAAACAGCTAACGATGAAATAGGGTTACATACATTGCATTATCAAACTGAAATTTAATTTCTTTTATTTAAATTCGCGGAGAAAGACTTCCCTTCGGGCTTCAAAAAATTGAGTTCCAAGAAATCGTAGTATGGATATTACTCAATACTCAATTAACTAAGTTTATCTAAAAAGCGAACTGTGATTCCTAAAAGTAAAATAATGTAAGAACATATATACTTATCGACTGGAACAGCGCACAATTCAACAATGATTTAACCCGTTGAACTATCTATCTATCGAACGATGAATTGACACTAATAATAACAAAGAAAAACATGAAGCTCAACTAATTTAACTATGAACTAATAAATTTACACACATAGTGAAACAGTGGTATATTTAGAAATTGTTTATGAGGAAGAAGAGCAAACCGTAGGAACTTAAAAAGTTACCGTGTGAATAATAATATAAATTACCAATTTATGGTTACTATCGGCGTCAAACGGCCGTAGCTTACTATGATAGGAAGACAACGTTCAGAAAAGTGGAGGAGTAAAATATTCAAATTTAATAATATTAATCGAAGGATTCAATCATAGTTTTGTTCTTTAAGACCGGGGGGTTTGGGGGGTATCGTATACCTTGTAATACCACAGTAATTGTGGTAGATAACTGTCGACATATACTATAAACCGAAACAGTAAACTAAACACAGTTAAGTGTTAAAATTTAATAATGACTCACTATTCAGTTTTGGTGAAGCGGCGCGGCGCTCTATGGCCCTCCCCGTGCCAGCCACCACTGACAAATTTTTCATTAAACTTGCTGAGTAATGCAGCATAATCTGCCACCACTATCTTTGGCACCTAAATTGAGTATATAGGGACCTTCAGTTTACCGTCGATTGCGAACTGCGAAATATTCGAGATGAGTTTTCGGCATTTAGGCTTTTGGACCGTTTATCGCGGGTCGTTTGGTTACCGATCGAAATCTGCACCGCTGGGCAAACCGTCACCCATTGTACATTTTTTCACAATACACTATTATTTGGGTAACGAAATAAAAAAACTTGCACATTTATTTTCTTTTACACTGTAGTCGAAAACTTGCTTTTAACGTAATTATAGAACGTAAAAACCGGTTGTTGAACTTTTATACAAATTTTGAAATATTGATTTTTTCCACTTCAAATTTTACGGAAAGTTGTAAGATATCCGGTAATCAAAGTACACACATCATACAAATGTTTCCTGTTAGTGATAGAAACGGGAATACGATTAATGCATAATAATTTAACTCAAAATTGAAATTTGTAAGCAACAAGCATTAACAACATGGAAATCGCAGGTGGATCTTGTCTTACACTCCTATACACCATGACTACGGTAAACTAAATTTGATAAAATTGATCAATCAGCGTAAAATATTAGTGTTCCGCATTTCATTACAAACTTAACCAAGCCTATCAATATTTAAAATGAAACAACACAGAATGTATTTCAAAGTTACAATCGAGCTTACGAGAACGAAACTGGAACGTTTCGGAATTTTTTAAATATTAATCCAGATGTACTAGGTACATAATATCTCATTTTGGTTTCTACCGTGAAAAATTGGTTTGTAAAAACCCTGAGTGCAGCACAATTTTATTAAATCGGTGTATAAAACAAAAAAACTATAATTCAAAATTTTTTTTTAAAGTCATTTATTATCCCGACCGAAGTTTTGGAAAAGTAGGCAATTAGGTAAAGTATAAAATTAAAAGTAATTTTGGATTGTGCAGAAAATTACATAAGTTTGAAAATATTAGTGCACTAATGTTCACATAGCACGTAACACAGGTATAACACGATAAAAAAATCATTAAGATTAATTATAACTTGCCGGATATAAGAATAACTTAAAAGGGGTTTTTATACACAAAAGCTTAAATGATTCAATATCCAAAAAGTGATAAAATTTGCTTGAAATTGAAATTACACAAATTCACATTAATCTAAGTCAACATCCAAACACTACGGTTTTTTTCGCCAAGAGAAGAAGTTTTTACAACTAGCGAAAAAAATTAAGTGAATGTTAATTTATAAAGCACGAAAAAAGCATAAAAGCCCTTAATCTCATTTTCCAATTCCCTATAAATCTGAACAATAAGTCCAAATTTTGAAAGTGTAGGATTTTTGAATTATAACAGGTAAATAAACACTTAAAACCGCGCAACTTTACCTTTTTATGAATTCATATAACTTGAAGATAATTCTCACTGTAACAACAGTTGCAGTTTAATTCACACTTATTAAACAATAATCAAAACACGATAACAAAAAAATTGCAAACCAGAAAATGGCGAAATCCGTAACCACTACTTTCAACGACCGTCTGCACGAAACTGAACTCTCCCGAGTAGCGAACGACAACACAGACCATGAGTAAGGGATAACAGCGCTGTCCACGATCATCCACGAACTTTTTTCAAAAAAGAATTTTGTTAAAATGTTGTTCAGCGAATCAAACTAAATAATTTTTTATGCGAAAAATTTATCACTAATCGCAGCTCGAGACACAAAATTAAAGCAGTTGTTTAATACCATGTATTTTATAACAAATCAAAAAGGTTTAGGAGTTTTTTCAATTATTAATTTTGATAATTCTGCCTGACAGTTTATAATTTTTAATAACAAATTAATACTCGAAAGCCCTAAAACCCACAAAGCTCTGCCAATTAAAAGTAGAGTGAATTATTGCGGTAGTACGCTGTACTGTACACGCCGGTGGCAGGGACTGATAAAATATAATGCTGTTTTTGGAATTTTGCGTCGCTCTGCCATTTGGGCAGTACAAAAATTATTATTTTTATTACGCGCCACTAAGCTTAATAACAATAAATCAGAAAGTTTGGTTAATATTGCAAGAAAAAAATTGTCAAAAATTAGATGGATCACTTGGGTGTGTCATTTTGTTTGAGTAGGAAAACCCAATTTCCAAGATTCTGAATTTCGTCGACTTCCACGCAACAAACAGCATTAAACGTGATGTTACGGAGTGTGCATAAACCCCGAAAATTAGTATTAACTTACAGAAGTTTGCATCTTTAAATTGTTTTCGTTAATTCTACAGTGGATCGTTAATTTTTGGATTGTGAACAACATACAGAAATTGCTTATGCCGAACTTTTTAAGCTATTTAATTGTAATTTAAAATTCGGAGCACTCTTGTGCTCAGTGTATTGCAACAATTGACTAATAATAAGTTGTTCACATTGATAAGCCATGACTGATATAAATCTGAGGTAAGCGAACGAGAATTAAAATGACGTAACTTTTATAACCTCGAGATTCATAAATTCACGCGAGTATTTCAACGCACGCTCTCCCGCGCGCCCAATACCTGACGTCACGGTGTGCTCACGAAACTATGCACTTTTATTTCAGAACGCGCCCTGGAAATTTGCTACCTCAATAACCGTGATGAGAAAACCTTCTTTAGCAACGGCTCACAAAATATGCAATCCAACGGTAAAACCATCTGATTGACAAATTTTTAATCGAAACATTTGTACAGAATTTTTCAATCAAAAAATCAAACGGAAAGCATAAAAATCACCAAGATCCTTGAAGGTTTAAAAATGACCATTAAGAATTAGTTTAATGCTTTATGATGTCACTCGTGATAGTGCAGGGCTAGCGATGATCTAATGTCAACATAAATTCTGCAAGTTAACACATCAAATAATCCAAATCATGGAAATATTCTTCCAATGCAATGACCGGCTGGATTTATTTTGATTTTTCTAGTTTCAAGTGCGGTTTACATTGATGATAAAATCAATGAACTTGCTAATCGTGAAAATATTAAGACGAAAATAATTTATATAAAAAGATCCATTTACAATTTCCCCAAATATAACAGAATCAGAAACGACTTTCCTAAATCTAGTCCTATTATTATACTATAGAAAAATCTCGTAAAACGTTTTCAAAAAGAATAATAAAAGCACGAAAAAGTTGATATATCTTTCTTCCCTTTTTGCAACGATCTTTGCAAACTTCTCTGTTAAATGAGCCGTCGACTAGGTTGTTTTTGTCTAGCTCATTAGCTTACTTTACTAATTAATTATTCAAAAACAAGGTACAAAAATAAATTTAAGAAAATTTGAAGTCACTTTTGTAAGGACTAAAACAATAACGGCGGAAAAATTGATAACATGTCATATCTATTAAATTTGCAACGAGCGAACGTTATAATCATAAACGGACTCATAATTTTTTAAACACTTGAAGTAAAATTTTACCTCTTAAACCACCTGTTACGTCTTGTTAACAGAGAGCGCTGTAGCACCCCTAGCGTTAAAACAATTGAAGCGGTGGTCAACCACTCGTTAATTCAATCATTGTCTTTCATTAAGCAGTGATCGTGATCGGCACTATAAAGTATTCATCTTCATCAAATAACTAACAATGCCCAGAACAGCACTACTTTGTTAAACAAGCATCCGATTCAAAGTCAATCCATCTAACGATTTATGTTACCAAAAGCTATCTCCGAATGTCCAAAACGATTGCAATGTAAAATCCGGTTTCTAGAAAAAATGAAAAAAAATCATCACGTGATATGGATTCTTCATAACGTAAGATACTGATAAAAAACATAGGACGAGAATATAAAGTTATCTTGAGTCTCTTTCTTGAGAAAAATAATAGCAGAACGAAGGGGCCAGTTCACTATCACTACACTCATACCCCGGAAGTTTGCAAGTGGAATGTGTCACAGGAGAAAAAAACGGAATTCTAGCAGAAATACATTTATTTAGTTTGGTAGCTGCTGGAGGATCTGTTAAATATGATCACGAAATGCATGCATCAATTAAAAACCATTAGAACTCCCTATTGTGTGATGGTAATACATCAGTTAATTGCATCTACTTTTGCAATACATCAAAAATTACGTATACATGATCTTAAGCAATACTACAGAATTATGTGATTGTAAGTTTATATTGTTCAGTGATATGCATCTTCTAAGAACACATAATGAAGAATGTCGAGGTCTTTCTAGCTATTTAATTGGTTAAACGTCAACGATTTTCTATAGCCTATTATGGTTATCAATGTAATAATTATTAAGTACCCATATAATCAATTTTTTTTTCTAATAATTAAATATATGTATAATGGAACTAGTAAATAGTATTATACAAGACAACTGTGGCTACAGAACTCTGTAGCTCTAGCTCTCTTGACGTTACAATAATGGATAAAAGCCGCTCAATTCATATGGATTAGAGTTAATTTTTTCTTTGCATAACGTTCTGCTACAAATTTTTACGTCAAAGCAACAACGTCACAGTGCTTTACTTTAGAAATTGAAGTTTACTCTTCTCATAGCTCAAATTGAGTATGGGGACCTACAGTTTTCAAACAAGCTCGTTATTGGAGAACCTCACAAAACCAGGTTAATTTATTTTTAAATACCTATTAGATTATTTCAATCAATGTGCGTACACCGTCACATTTACGCGCGTCAGAAAACGGTTTTATGCAACTGCTGCACTGAGAAAAATAAGCAAAATTGTTAATATAAAACGTAGTATTTAGTTCTTTTCATTATGTAATAATATAATCTGTAGTAAGCGTAGACATTTATCTCTATACTACCAAAAACTAGCATTGTTATACATTACAACTACAAACTGGTAAAAAAGTTAGTTGGTAAATATGACTACAGTGGTAAATACAAACACTACAAGTTGATCGAGCTGGTAACGTATAATATTATAAACATCTTGCTTCTTAAAATGTACCGTTTATAACAACGAAGTTGTATAGCTAAAGTATTATTATATTTGCAGAAAACATAATGATGATTAAAAAATTGATATTGTACAAGTGCGTGTATATTTGTGTCAATTTACATACTAACATACAAACCAAGACAAGTTTGTTGATATGGAATACACTTTTAAAAATATTAATGAAAATGCGATACTTAATTATATTTATTATAGTGTTATGATTTATTCAAAATACTTATTATACCGACAAATTTTGAGATTCAAAGAAATCGTCACACAATTTAACGGTCTTATAATTTTTGCTTTCAATAAAGATTCATCTGCATAATATGTTAGTTTTATAAATTCTGCTGAAACTTATCTCTTATGCAAAAATTATTTTATGAATCTTTTGAATTTTATTGTTAGGTAGAATTACAATAAAACGAAATGCGGTATCTCTTTGAGTTTTCCTAATTTCAAAAATTTTAAACCATCTTTATCTTGTAAAAATTGTTTGTTATGTGCACAGGCCATTTTTAGGGTATACTTTATTGCTTCAGGATGGGCTCCAGAAAGAGGTACAGTACAGTTGGCAAATGCCATAATATGTCCAAATAGTAGCCATTAAAGCATTTAGTCATTTCAAAAATTATTTCAGTTTCATCGCTTTACGTTGTACGATAAGCATCGTATACGTTTGTTTATACGTTAAAAGTAAATTGATTAGTGTTAGTTATAGTGTGTTTACTATTTGAGAGTTATGGAAGATCAATCAAAAGATCATATAGCTTGGGGTTTAGCTCAACTAATTCACGTAGTATTTAAAGGTTAGTATGTAATTTTACTTAAAAATAATTTACTTACGCAAGAAAAAATTTTAAGATAGAATGGTCTGTCCCCATTTGAATAGAAAATAACAGTTTTTGTAACAAAAATATTCTTTTAAATGATCAAAATCGTTAAGAATATATAGGTAACTTAAAATTTTTTTATTGCAAATTACTTAGATAAATTTATTGTTTTGCCGATTTCTAAAATATTAATAATTTTGTTTATAAAGTTTTAATCCTTATATTCGTATTATTATTGTAGAGCATATTATGATGGATGAA
Source organism: Cantharis rufa (assembly GCA_947369205.1). Classification (NCBI taxonomy): domain Eukaryota; kingdom Metazoa; phylum Arthropoda; class Insecta; order Coleoptera; family Cantharidae; genus Cantharis; species Cantharis rufa. The sequence continues at coordinate 11,341,575 of OX376309.1, read as the reverse complement.
GAATCGAAAAGTGAGCAGTGTTGGGTTTATATTCAACAAGAAATATACAAAATCAAAACCAAACATGACCCAAAGTTTTCATCGACGACTGCCCTGAAGTCAGACATATTGTTGGATTGTTGGACCAAAAACATTCAGGTGTAGGTACATTAATCGTGACTTTTTAGTGCAATTTTAAGTGATTTAATGGATTTTATTTTTGTGCAATATTAAATTAAGTTTATTAATTTATTATTAAGTATTATTATGTGTTACCATGTGTAATCATAGAAAAATGTCATCAAAAAATTATTGTTACACCGTATATCATAATTAAATTATACATAAGGTAGTTGTAACCTTTTCGTACTTGTAATTATTATTAAGTATTATTTTTTACTATGTTTTTAAAATTAATAATATTTATTTTTTTGTCATATATTATTGTTTTTTGTATGTATATAACATTATAATATAATATTATTGCAAAAAGAAAGTGCTTTTATTACTACCACCGCAGTCTACTATTTAATAAACAGTAACATTTTATTGCTTAATGCCTAAATTTAATATTTAATAACGTTACATATTATTATTACAAAATACTTAATATTGTTTTGCCAAAAAAGGGTACAGTGGTATTTACCTAAATTTGCAATGTTATTTCAAATAATTAAAAATAGTCCAATTTACAACAACATAGTTTTGACATATATACAACCCTGCAGTTATTGCATTTATAACTTCATAGTACTCGTCTATACGACGCTTTGTAGTGTTATTTTCTAACACTACAACATGATTGGGGATAATATTTTCGGTTTATCAGTTTGTAGTTGTATTACCTATAATGTGTAGTAGTTGTGCCCTATTCAAACACTACAACTGTTATATTATAACATTTTTCTTATATTACTTACAACTTAGTTTTCTCAGTGTGCAATCGACAAAGTGTAGTGTCGGAGTTAACATTATTGGCAGTTTAATCAGTTAAAGTTGGATTGTTAGTATTCCGAAATGTTCCTACAGTACCTCTCACAAGATGCCAATAACATCTTTGAAGCATTTAATGCCCATAAACTATTAAAACCGACACTGAGATGTATATGGTTTATTCGATTCTGTATGTATAATAATAACAATTGTGTTAATTAATGAGTTCATAAAATGGAAAAAAAGTAGTAAACTATACTTCCCGTACTTAAAAATTTATTAATCAATATTACAACGTTTTATTATCCCTATATTTACAAACCGCTAATTACATGTATTAGGTTTTTGGGAATGGTTTTATCCCACAAGTAAATAAAACTAAAATTCTACCTACGTGTGTCCGTGTGTGAATAGAAGAAATAGATTATTCTTTTTAAGTTTTAAATGTAATTTGGTTGGGTTCCTCAATACAGGGTCATGAATAAAATTTCTAGCGTTGCGATGGAACCACCTCCAATGCCTGTTGCCGTTTTTTTTTAAATAATTTTTCTAAACCGTTTTCGTGGATGTTTTGTAAATTTGATAGAAATGTATAAATGCAAACGTAGTACATAAATAGAATAGCAGTATAGTGAAGTCTACACCGTGAGATTTGGAAGCGGGAAATATCAAGTCCAACATCAATTCGTGGGCTATATGGAAGTGGGTACAAAACTTCAGAAAAAATATGTTTACTCTGGACTCGGAAAGGCCGAGTTAAGAATACCAACTCAAAAGTTCTGTCAGCTCAAACTGACGTTGAAATACCAGCCCTTAAAGCAAGCGATCATGATTGACTTGCCATTGTCTGCATAGCATTAATGTTGTTGTAGGAGACCGGCGCCCATCGGTCTCTCCGCACAAACCGCCACTGGTAATAACTAATGACTTTTTAGAAAATCACGTCAATGGTTTGCCATTGACTTCCGAGAAGATGGCTAAATAAAATTCTTTTAGCCAGACTCAAATCGGATAGTTTTAGCAAATATAAACTGTCAAGTCGTAACCGGCGCGTTATTTTAAAAGTAATATCAAATATTTTTGCTTCGATGTTTTGCAAACGATGCACTGTTTTTTAGATAATTGCAAAAATAAGACCTGTTCGTCGTTTGAAAAGCATTTTCTTGTAAACTTTAAGGTATGAAGCCTCTAATTTTACAGTTAGTATAGCTAATAATATATGTAACTGTATTAACCTTTAATTAAGAATGTCTGAAGGCCCCCCTCCCCCCGCACAGTACTCGAGCAATTGTATAGAATTTTTGAACTTCCCCATTTCTCCAGCACGAGCAGCTATTGGAAATGTTGTTTAAGAGAATTGGATGAAAGAACGCTTTCTATATATCGTCGGCTTGGAGCAAAAACAAGATAACTCCATTTTTGGACAAAATGAGTTATCTACACGATTGGATACGAATCATACTCAACTACGTTCTGACAAAATCAGATAATTGTACTAACACTAATAAAATTTTTATTAAGATATTTAGTTTTGAATTAGTATATTCAACATTCAAGTCGCATTATCTCAAAACTATCATTTTGGAGTTATCTTGTTTTTGCTCCAAGCCGACGATATGTAAACCTACACAGTACCTATGTGCTATAGCAAATGAGAAAAATTTGCAGAAACTCATCGTTGGGAAAGGGGTTGATTTTTTTGTAAAAAAATAAAGCTAAAGAGGTGGAAACTTTTAAGAAGTTTATTTATGACTCAATCGAGATTCTAAAATACTTATAACCACTGAGAATTCTGAAAATGTTCAGCTATTAGTCCATAATAAGCAATTTAGAAATTAAATTGTAGTTATTAATATAGATAATTAATATCAAAAATTTTAAATTGTAATTTAGATTTAACCACAAATTGAATATAAATCCTTCATAAACCGGTCGCATTATTAGAATGATAAAATTTGTACAAAAAAATTTGAAGTTTCCGAAAAAACACAAATGGTTTTTAAATTATAGGTAGACCACTCTTCAAAAGTTACTTCCGTGACAAATTCAATTATTTTTTTATTAAAACTTACATTTTGGAAACAAACAGGTGGCGATTTCGTGGTTTTTGCGAATTTTGATTTTACATAAAAATTTTATTTAAAAATTTGAAATTGTGCGTTAACTGCTAACTGAGCGGCATGTTCTTGGTCTTAAACTGTTTTATTATGCAAGTATATCGCATAAATCGTGTTATATATTGCAAAATGAACCAAACCTATTTTGAAAATTTTATTTAAATTGCGTCATTAACATGTAAAAAAATGCAGAAATGAATCACCGATAGTAATTTTACCACACACACTACCACGAATTTAGAAACAATTTTGCACTAAATGGTAATTAATAAAAATTAATTCTTTTGTTACAAAGATAATCAGTCTAATTCATGTTTAGATAATATAAGGCACATTATAATGATTTATTCGAAAAATTCTCATGCAAAATAAAAATAATTTAAGACATAAATTTAATTTTTTCCGGTTCGATTAAGGAGATGGCATATACAAAGTTGGTGGTCCAAGAAGTACGGGACGAAGCCAACCGCTCAAAGGTTGGCTTCGTCTTCGTTGCCCAGACTTCTGGGCAAGTGTGATACAGGAGGTATCAAGATTTTAGTGGTAACTAAAGTCGCTTTTATAGCTATGCAAGTTATTTGGTTCCAAGGTGGATATACTCAGGGTATCTATCAGACTGCCATATCTACGGTTCTATTACAATCAGTTGTGTTTTTTTACTTGCTTATAGCTATTTCGATTTACTGTAAATATTCCATTAACATGATTCTCACATTATGAAATTCCTAAACGTTGGTTCGTCACTAATGCAAAAAGAACTGTTAGTTATTAGTTGGTGTACTTTTTCCTAAATAAATTGTACCACAATAGGAAAATTTCAATGATGGTATTTTACAAATTAACCGCGATATCATTTAACATGTTAAACTTGCTTTCGTTTTTAAGGTGTGCCCTGATTGACTAACACTTGAGTCTATAAATTTCTGATTCGAATAACACAAATTAGTGTAAGTGGTCAATTGTTCATAACATCCAATGCGATTAAAAAAATATAATAAAGGATTCATTTCATATAGTAAATCCAAGTACCAATTATTACATTTTTAAATATCATGAACTAGCAACTCTTGTTACAGCAACCAAGCGTAAAATCTGAAAAAAAAATTAACTTTATAAACTACCGCTTAATTACGTTACGCATATTACAGTTTATCGGTAATAACTATTTTATTACATCCATTGTTCTATTCAATATTAATCTAAATTCATTATATTCTTTAAGTTTTGATAACATATGGATAATTACTCGGGATACTTTTACCGATGTGGGTAATCTATTTAGCACTCAACCCTATCTAAATATTCTTCTCACTGTGTTAAACAAGAGCTGATCTAAGAATTTCAATTTGTAAATTTGACCACTGTAGTTGCTCCGTTAAACCCAAATTAGAAATTAACAGGTTGTTGGTTCCACTGAATTGCAAAACTTGAAACAGCAATTGCTTAAAAAAATATTACTATTATACCTAAATATGTATAGCAAAGGCTTACTGTTTACTGTTTTATGTGAAATCTTCTCTGCACGAATAATTGGGTACTAATGGTCCGCCGTCCAAATTAAAATAAATTTTCTGTTAATAAACACATTTGAAATTTGGAAAGTAATATTAAGTTAAATAAAGTTATTAAATAAAAACACACTTAAAATTTAGTCTGTATTGTGCTGTGGTGAAAAAAGACATTAACTATGAATACTTTTTGCTTTTCCCTAATGTAGTAACAAACGTTATATTTCCGCTGAGCTTATACAAAAATTACATTAAAAATGAGAGTGGTATTTTTCAAAATATACAATTAAATATTACAATGTATAATATGAACTAAACAAAAACTTGGAAATAATTTGTTATCAAATTTGAAAGGTAAGAATGCAATTATTTACCCATTAGGCAGTTGGTATTTAGAAATTTAAAATTTAATTACACTAGAACAACACAACTGGAAATGCAAAAATTATTTAAGGCACGAAGAGGTATCGCAAAAATAAGATGGACTTGAAAACCAGACGACAAAAGAAAATTGAAGAACCCAATTGAAAATTTATTTAGGAAAACCAGTTGTAACGTTTTCATGACTGGGTCAAACTTTTCTCCTTTACCTTGGTGAAGAATGTTTGCTCTAGGTTGCGCTCTCGAGCGGCCTTGCAACTTAACGTAGTAGCCGCCGCTCCAGCAAACGACTCAAATGAAAGTTGAATGGCCGAAAGTGACCGACCATTTTGTTTCATGAATAAGGAATAACTAATATTTTATTGCCGAATATTACTAATATGAATAGATCACATCGATATAATGGACGACTTAGGACAATACAGAAAAGTCGATAATTAGAAAACAATCCTATTTGTCGAGGAAGTAAAAAATAATTCAAGTTTTTAAATGATGTTCCTAAAATTTTGGTTGGATTAAAATTTCTTATTTTATAAGCTACCGTAAAAACCAAACATCTTTTTGTAGTTACTACTTGTTAAAAATAAAGAGCTCTTGATGGTGTCAGTTGATAACCCATCAAAAATGTCAAAGTAATATTTAAATAAGTATTTAATAACTAAGAAGTGTATACTATAGTGTTAAAATCACAAGCCTAGCATGTTTGTGTGTTGTCAAGCAAAGTCACCATCCGGATGATATCACCCTTCTTTAGTCGAATAGGCACACAAATAAGAACTGTCAATCTAATTAGCAATGGTTGTGATTGGTGTTACAATGCACCAAACAACCGTAAAAAACATACATTTAAGGTATGATGGACAAGAGTAAATATAATTAACCAAAATGGGGTTAGTCAATGTAGTTTTATATTAAACCCCGCAAATTGATATCGCTTAATCATTTCCATCTGTGGTAATATCAAATTATCATAAATGGATGCACGATCAATTTTCACAAAACCCGATATCAGCCAAAACTTGTTTGGACTGAAATTTTTAACCCATTTCAGAGTTTCTTTTGTTTTTAAAACAAAAAGATCAGGCAGTCAAATACAGGAATTTATTAAATTTAATAATTTTTTTCAAGTTTTCAGAAAAAATTCGGAGCTGATGTACTGTTTGTGGCTCGTCTCTAAATGTGAGCACTAAAGTATATCCTACAATCGCAAAAAAATAACACATTAGCTTTAATATGTAATTTTTATTATTTTTTAGTTTTTGTTGTTATATTTTCTTTTATTTTAAACTTAATAAGTAGTCGTAGTTCATACTCATAATAATATAATTCAAACATTTTATTTATTGTAAATTAAATTAATAAACTTAATTTTACAATTTTTTTTTTTTTTAACTTTTATCTGTTTTTAGTTTTGCTTGATTTAAGTGAGGTTAAATTAGTTCGGCCTGATCGCTATTTGTCAAAACTAGCTTTGCCTAGGCCCTAGTTTTGCCTGAAAACGGATTATGCCGATGATATTGCAGTAACTTGTAATACCAGGAAAGTGAAGTATTATGCGAAAAAACAAAATAATATTGAAAATAGAAACGTTAATTTTTGAACACGTACCACAGTTTAAATACCTAGTGGTAACAGATGAGTAATACCAGTAGCAAAGAAAATGTACAAAGCACACTACATTATTAATAAGAGACTCCCGAAGAACAAGAACTAAAATAAGATGACGACGTTGGTGGGACCGGTTGTAGTGTACGACCGGAGGTGTTATATCTATCAGTAGGAAAAGAATAGCTAAAGAATTTTGAGAAAAAGATATTCTAAACAATACCGATTCCCAAAAATTATAGAAGAAATGGAAGGACAAAATTAGATAACTGGGGCAAGGAAGTTCAGTATAGACCAATGGAAAATAAAGCTAGACGAAGATGGATCTGTACTGGTTAGGGTTTGATAAATCACACAAAAAGTTATATCTAGTAGAAGATGGTAAAAGACAAAAAGTAACAAAAACCGTGCAGGTAGCAGTGATCTGTCAGAAATATGTATAATAAATATGTATAATTGATTGATTCAAGTTCTAATATTTTTATTGTTTTGCGGTTAAATGACATCTTATATTTTCCTTTTATATTGCAAAAGCCCATTCCAAGCCCATTTTACCTCTTCGGTTCTCAAACTGTTGGGCCAAGTTGAATGTAACTGGGATGTCCGAGCTAACCTAATCTCTCAGTAAGCTGCGTATCGTAGCGCAAGTGGCGCAGCCCTGTCGACCAAGTTCAACGTCCCTGGGATGCCCGAACGTTAATCTTAGTTTAATAAAACGGTGGAGATTTCTTCTCTCTACACACACTCGACATTTTTAAACCAAAAATTATATAATTAAAAATGACCAATTTGATGTATTTGATGATTTTAAAATTAATTTACATTAAGTACACCAATGTCCTCATTTGATGACAGTAACTTAAATATTTTTAAAGACCTAAAAAATGATTTATTCTTATAACAAAATTTTTGTCCACATTGGTAAACATCACTCATCGTATTTACATTTTTGTTTTCAAAAAATATTAAATTTCAAGTACCTCAATAAATAATTTTATGAGTGTATCTGGTACTTACTGGGTTAATAAGCTACAGGAGGAGTAAACTTGGCATTTAGAAATCATAAATTAATTTTATTTAAAATTATAAACTTTGCATTGACATTTGGTGTCTGATTGGAAAAGTACAAAATAAATAACTGCAACAAAGCAGCAGTGTTTCGTTAGATTTCGAAAACATATTTTTTCGAAATATTTTAATTTAAACATGATTTATATATTTATGTATTGCGTATCAAATAACAATTATTGTTCAACAGGTTAATCTTGAGAATAGAATATAACGTCGAGTTTAACGTGGAATTCTAATCGCGACGTGGGTAAATCTGATAAAACTACACTCCTACTCGGAAATAACCCTACATACCAGTGTAAACATTCTAATTAAATAAAATAAAAAATTTAACAAAATTATTTCAAAATTTATTAATTTTATTACAGAAGAGTCATGGCAACGCATATTGTCAGCACGTGGGAAGCTTGAAAAATTTCAAATTGGTTTTTATTCAAAGATACCGTTAGGTTACTAATCCCGATCCTCTTTAACGATGAGTGGTAGGAAGTACCTACCCCAAAGTATTTTATTTTTCTCTCATTTCAAATTTTACTTTTGACAGTGTCGGTTTAAATTTTCTTATAAATATTGTGATTCTATGGGTAAGAATAAATATTTTTATCAAATTTTCTAGTTCCCTTCACAGCTTTCAAAAAATGTATTATATTCTTTAATTATTTTCATTCATAAATTATTTCTTTAATAGTCGTTCCTTTAATTACCGATTCAATTAGGTTTATTTAAATTTTATAGTAAAATGCCGAAAAATAAATTCAATCTAACTTTACCGCCTGGGTCCATCGATCAACCAACAACGCCTGCGACACCAATTAGTGGTTCATGTCAATATTCTGCAAAGTAGGTTTTTTATATTATATTAATAATAATTATTTAGTAAATTTTTATCATTTAGTACTAGTAATTTTGTCCGAGGGTCGAGTATTGATAGTTTAAGTGTACGTTTGGATGAATTTGAAAGTCAGAAAAAACGTATTGAAGTATTTTTGTGTCAAAAAGAAAAACTAGAATTAAGTGATGATGATTTCGAAAAATTAGGGGAACTTGGTTCCGGAAATGGAGGTGTGGTTATAAAAGTTAAACATACGTCAAGTGGACTTATTATGGCTAGAAAATTAATTCAATTGGAAGTTAAACCTGCTCTCAAGAAGCAAATCATAAGAGAATTAAAATTTTTGCACGAATGCAATTTTACTCACATCGTTGGATTTTATGGAGCGTTTTATAGTGATGGCAAGATAAGTGTTTGCATGGAATATATGGATGCTGGTTCTTTAGATTTAATTTTGAAAAAAGTTGGTTGCATTCCAGAAAACATTTTAGGAAAAATAACATCAGCAGTTTTAAAAGGATTAAGTTACCTTAGAGACAAACACGCCATAATGCATCGCGACGTCAAGCCCAGTAATATTTTAGTTAATAGTTGTGGAGACATTAAAATCTGCGACTTTGGAGTTTCTGGTCAACTAATCGATTCTATGGCAAACTCGTTTGTTGGAACGAGGAGTTATATGTCTGTAAGTATTGGACACCTTACTAATCTCAAGTAAAATTTATAATTTTAGCCAGAAAGATTACAAGGTACATCTTATTCAGTCCAAAGTGATGTTTGGTCTTTGGGTTTATCTCTTGTAGAAATGGCAATAGGAATTTACCCTATACCTATGCCAGACGAAAGATCTTTAACTGCTATTTTTGGCCCTCAACGTGGTGAATATTTACCGGGATATTCAAATAAACCGATGGCAATATTTGAGTTGTTAGACCACATAGTTAATAAGCCGCCACCAAAATTACCTTCGATGTATTTTAGTATTGCATTTCAACATTTTGTGGATTGTTGTTTAAAGAAAAATCCAGACGAACGCGCAGATTTGAAAACTTTAATGGTAAGAACAACGTTAATTAAGGGTGTAATTTTACGTAATAGGGAAACAATTCTATTAAACCAAAGTCGGTGAATAGTAGTAATGTTTCTAATAAGCGTAAAATTTAAATAATTATATTTTTTTAAATGAAGGATTAGTACTATAAAATCAAAATTTCTAGATTATATTATTCACAGTCCTTTTGGGTGAAAGATTTAACCTTGGTCCTCCTCCTCCTGCTACAGTTAATCTTGAGTTATATTTTAATTGATATTGCATTGTGATATGATAGCTTAAAAAGCAAGTTTAATGCAAATTTGATTTTCAGGATCATGAGTGGTTTAAAAAATCCGAAACTGATAATGTCGACATTGCTGGATGGGTTCGTAATACCATGAATACAATGCATCCGGGGCCGATGTAATGAATTTTCAAGTTTCAAGTAATAAATTGATTCCTAAATGTTGTTTTAATTCATTTGTCAACATTGTTGCATTATTCCTTCCTACGCAGCATCCCTTCCTTTCCACAAGAATATGGAATAGATTTCCATAGTTGTTTAACTAATAAGATTGGTTGTATGATTTCGGAATAATTTATTGATCTCAATTTACTTTCTTAAGTTTCTTCAGAAACTGCATAATTATATCAAAACAAAATTTAAAGGTTAAGTTAAATTCACTGGTTACTAGTAGTAATATTGAGATTTTAATTTTAAAATTAACTTAATTAAATAAAAAATTTCAGTCTCTTCATAGCTGAACTTCATATATTTCATAAAAAAACTTCCTGAATTTTTCTGGATGAAAGGCTATAAATAGAAATAAAGAATAAACACGTTTTCCTTGGCTGCTATTTTTTAATTGTTAGTTTATATTTCAGAATATTATATTATTGTCTTAAAATTCTGAATTTTAGCAATACATTTTAATCAATCATTTTTCTAGTGGCTACTAATTATATCTTATATCTGGAAGAAAACTATAGATTCTAGTGCTACTAAGAAATTACAATAGAACACTTCTCCTCATATAGGTCAATCTGCCTGCTAAATATCATCAAAGAGTGTTGGCTGCGGTGGAGCACTCCATGATAATTTACAGGGGGTTAATATAGAATTTAATAGTGGAATGTGGAATTCCATAAAAATAAACTGATCAAAGTGCAGAAGACAAGACAGGGTTCTTTAGTGATTACATTAATAATGAATGATATCGTCGAACATAACGAGATTCACTGCCCAAAATGGATTACGAATATTTAATTTTAGGAACTCAATAAAAAATATGGAGGAAAGCAATCGCAGTTGGTACGGAGGAAGCGACGGGGCACCGCCTATCCGGAAGCTAAACATTATATCATTATTTTCAATATTTTTTATAATGGAGTTTTGTGAGCATGTTTCACTAAAAAATATATATAGATATGCCGCGGCAGTAGGTACCAAAGAATCTGAAATATCCCAGTACACCAGTTAGTAGTTGTATGGTAGATTCTTTAGGATAATAGTTCTTACTGGATGCCGCGAGTACCTCACAAAAGTGCGGTGAAATTTTGAATTGCTTATATTATGTAAAAACCCAATATTAAACTGCTACGAAAACTAAATCTAAAAATTTCATATTTTAGCACCAGACGCCAGGAACAGCCTTGAATTTGTCAACTATCTTACTCTTAACCTCATTTGAATGATCTATCTTCTTCGTTTTTTTTAAATTTTTCACATTTTCTCAAATATGTTTTTTTGGAATTCCGTTTATTGATTTCAGTATGCCATGCCATTAGACAAAAAATTTTGAGTATCACTGCTTTAGGTATGAAAATAAAACAATTTTGTTATTGAAAAGATCCAGCACGGGCTGGTGGGGTTTATTAAAAAATTCCCCCTTCTTACAAAGAAAATGTTTACAAAAATGTAACGCTGAAGTAAATGTTTTCGAATCGCGTTTAAATGCTCTGATAAAAATCAGTTATCTTTTAGCTATTGGCAAAATTTTTGTGAACTTATAATATGGCGTAAGATTGTAAGATTATTCTTTTAATTACTTCCTCCCAAAATATTCGACTTAGTTGAGCCTACGATTATTGGACGACTCTACGCACCACGAGCGAGCTGGGAATTTTTATTCGTTGGGCTCTCGGACGACCGGCCCCCCTTTATACTTCTGGTTCAAATTTAAATATACGGTGTTCGCCGACAATGGGGTTATAATTCCGCTTCGCTTTGTGACTTTTACGGCAACAGTATACTGTTGATAGTTTTTGTCAAGTTATAAATTATAATATTGAAATATTTCATATCGGAAATTTGTAGTTTATTGTGGTAGACAACGAGGTAGGTTACTGAGTTGGGCATTAAATTTGTTTTGGGTTCTAGATCCGAGTTGGTGTGAAATTGTAGGTCCCACTGGTATTTGTGAAACATGTTTTTGTCGTAATGCACAAAATGCTGAAGCATCGACATGGAAACCTGTTAGTTTTATAATCCAAGTTTTTTATTATTAAGACTTGTAAATATTTATTAATTTAGTTTTAATTAAATGAACTGATACAAACTCTCCATCAGAATAAGTCTGTCCGCTTCAAGCCAAGCTATAAAACGAGAATTGCTCATAGAAGCATGCAATAAAGAGTCGGAATCAGACAGGATAACACAAGAACGACCCCACAAAATAAAACGAAAAAAAATCCACTCCCTAGAAATAGGAAAAGTCCAGATATAATCATCAATAACAGTAAAAAATTGGTTTGTGAATAATTTGGCAGAAATTTTCTTCGACAGCTACTTGTATTAAAGTTTAATAAATCCGATTTTGATAACTGGTCTGCGAAACACTTTAGCATTCTCGAGCGTTCTAAAAAATATTATTATTTATTTATAATAAATTTAAAGATAAAGTAGGGTTTACGCTAGCAAAGTTCGATTTATGATACGGTAGCGATAAAAATTTGTGTAAGCGCGGAGCAAGAAATTTTGCGAAACTAATAAAACAAGAAATTTAGTTAGTAAATTTACCTTTTCAAATTAAGTTGAATGAAACAATAAAAGTTTATTAATATTTTATTTTACAAATTTGAAAGTTTGAAGAGCAACAAGTTTTTTCAAGTTAAGTAATGTAAACCACTTTAATTTTGCAGATTGCGAATCACAAAGCAATATAAAAAAAACATAAATAATGTTTGTTTTTATTTAAGTTAAAAAGCTATGCTATATCAATCAAATAAAAGTTCCATTAAAAACGGTTTTTTTTATAAAATATAAAACATGAAACAACACTTAATATAAATATTCTCAAATATATTAATGCCAATTAAATCGGTTTATTAAAATGCACTTAAGTTAATTTCATTTTTAATATACGATACAAGATAAAATAACGTAAGAAGGGATTAAACGAACGAGCTGCATATCGGCCTGTATTATAAACTTTTAATCCACCTATTTTATGCACATGATTTGAAATGCCGTGTAATTTAAAATATCCTTTTTTTTCCAATGGAAACATACCCCTGTGTTAAGATTCGAATACATTTAAAAAATAAGTGCACGCTTTTTTTTAAAAAAGATACTTAAAAACTGATAGTGTCAGTGCACTTAGAAGAAATGAAAGCAAACCAAGAAAAGAGATAAAGATAAGTAGGCGTAAAAAGGCAGTAAATGAGATTCGTTAAAACAAAACACTGAAATACACAAGCCATCAACTATTGTGATCTACAACATTAATATAGCTCGGTCTTTCGGTCCAACATCCATTAATAAAGGTAGTGCTATCAATTTAAAATGTACGCACACATTAAATACAAAACTCGAAATTTTAATCTGTTTTTGATACCTGTATATGATTTGAACAAGCGAACAGCATTACGCTATCTTAAAATCCATTAATTCAATCGAGGTGAGCGTTCTCAAAGCTAGTCTGCCAAAACACGTATGGGCGCGGAATATTGGCTAAAATCTCTTCCACTATGTGGCCATACCTATTTCCTACGACACCACCTTTTTTCTTTCGAAACATAATTAGACGGCGATACTAAGCCCAAGTAGACAATCGTTTCCTTCCTTCCTTCGGTCGTGTACAATCGCAAAACAAGATGTTTTCAGATCGCTACTTGATTTGTATAATTTTTGTAGAGACAAGTTGAAATGAGCTCCATTTAATTATTTGCAAATGTAAGTGTCGAGAATATACCCCGAGTGGGAACATTATACGCGACGAAGCAACACCCGTTGACATAAAAACGCGACATCATTTTAGCAATTTTCGTCGAAAGTAGAATGTTCTCCATTTAAACAAAGCTTCCATAAAATTGAGAAAACCCATAAAATATTGTGGTAACAAATACATCATTACACGGCAAAATTAAAAGAAGGAAAAAACATGCCAGTATTCTAAAATATTTATCGTCCTAACCGAATCGACAATAAAAAATTAATATAAAAATAAAATAACAATACAGAATTCCATCAAAAACTGCAATGCCATTGTTTATTGGTCTATTCTGTTACAATCTCATTTAAACAATTTTGTGTTGTGACAAGTTATTGAATAGATGATATTAATATACATTCAAATCATTCAAAAAGAAATCAACGATAAAATAAAATTTTATTATACTCTTTTGTTGCATTCGTGAATCGAACATAAATTGTCGATATTTCCAGACAGCTTAAAGAAACTGCTATAACCTGTTAACATAAAATAATTAGATATTTGTTAGATTCTATAAAGTATATAATTTGTCAATACCTATACAACCAAATATCTAATTAATTACAATTTTACCAAAATTAACTATAAGCAAAAAGGTTACATTCACAATCTTGTACAATTCAAAATTAATTATATTTGTCACGCCAATAATCAAACAAAAAATATTCCCTCAATATCCTTGTAATGGGTAAGATATGCATGCTGGTGATTTCCCAATTACAGAATCTTTGCATAAGGAGATATGAGGAAACCCGTAGATCAAGAAATTTTCAAGTTATATTGAAACTTCATGTAAGGGCGATTACAAAATTACGATATAAATAATATGTGTAGAACATGTAACGCTAGCATTCATGAACGCAATTGGACACTCGTAACCCGTGTTCAGTTATCCCAATAAAGAAATATCTATTTTGCTTGTTAAATTTATTAGGAGACAGTTGGTCACTTATGTTGTTCAAACTAAATTATCTTATGAATTTGACGTATGTATATCTAACCTAACTGGATATACAGTGAAACCTGCATAAACCGGAATCCTGTCTGTTTAAACGGAACTATTTAAACCGGAATTCTACGTTAAACGGATTATTTTTTGGATCCCAAGTGTGACCAATCGTCGCGTTGTGTAGTTTTTCTCTACATTCCGTTCATAAATATACATCTACCAAACTATTCAAGTAAATTTATACTATACAGGATGTTTCTAAAAACGACTAAAAGCTTTCGAGTAGGCTCGTGGGACTTAATTGGCCTCAAATATTGATTTTGAAAATTCTTATGATAAAAAGCCGTATCTCCGAAAGAGTGCATGTATGAATTAAATAAACGGGAGTCCCCGGCCTAATATTATCACATGAGTCTACTCAAAACAGTTATATCGGCCGATTTTAGCGACACCTTGGGAGACCTTTAAGACGAAAGCCTTTTCTTCAAACACAGCCGATAATATTTTACAGTAATCTTGGGTAAATAAGCACCTTTTCGGAAATAGAGAATTTTTAAAGTTGTTACTTCAAAAATATATTAATTTTTAAATTTACAGAATAGAATCTTTATTTTTGGAAAATCGATAATCGCATCAGAAAAAAACACGAAAAAAGTTATTTATTTTTAACTGTTCTATTGCCGTGAGTGCTCAATTTTAGAACGAAGTAAAAGATTAAAACGATATGGTACTTTTAGTGTAAAGAATATTGTAATGTCATTAGAAATAAATGTAATCTTTTTTTATTAGAATTCCTATTACTTTCTTTTAGTATGTTTTTTTTCAATATTCAAACAGTTCTGTCAAAATAAAAAAAATAAAACTTTGAAAACCTTGTCAATTTAAAAAAAAAGAAAGCTATCACGAGTCAGTGCGGGCTCCGGGCCGCACAACCTGATCAATCGAATTCCACACCATTCAAACACTAGAAATTCCTAGTTTTGTATAATAAATTGTATTACCATCACGATTGTATGGCATACCACGATTTTACATATAATCGAAGTTTTACGAATATATCAAGACGTAGAGAATATTTTGGGAAAATGGAAAACGTCGAAGAACAAATATAACAAACAATACGATTAAAAACAAATAAAGCTTGGGTGAGAACGAGTCTAGAGCATAATTAATTAAATACGGCGGAGTACACAAAATTATTAAGGAAATATGGCAAGAGAAACAATGCCCAACAATCGGAATAACGCAAAGATAACAATAAGTCCTAGCTGCATGTCTTGCTACAACAAAATCTTTATTATCTGACAAGAAAAGTTACA
Source organism: Cantharis rufa (assembly GCA_947369205.1). Taxonomy (NCBI): domain Eukaryota; kingdom Metazoa; phylum Arthropoda; class Insecta; order Coleoptera; family Cantharidae; genus Cantharis; species Cantharis rufa. The sequence goes on along the minus strand of OX376309.1, from coordinate 11,325,634 downwards.
TCCAAATTTATAACGAATATCCTTCAAATTTTATTCTAATCTTCTCGTATCCGAATGTATACGAAATCATATGTCCATATACTTTATAAATTTACCATATACTGCAAGTAATGGAAAATTTGATATCGTTAGATGTTCCACCATGGACTTCGATCTCGAATCTTTGGGCACGCGAAAAATACAAATAAATACCAAAGTACTTTTCGTTTCCGTTTTCGCAGTATCGCGTCTACGAATATTTTAGACGAAAGTATAGTCTTTTTGTACCGGTTAGATTTAAAGCATAACAATAAGTAAATAAAGCTCTGAAAGTTTTCAAACTTAATTTTTTTTAAATTAAATATTTCGCAAATAGACGTAGATGATCATTGGCCTAGTAGCTAGAGCGATCAACTACTGACGTATTCCAATTTGAAAAGAAACAAACTTTTTTAGGCTGAGTGCTTCGGAGGGTACTTAAAGCTATTGGAGACCATTTAGGATTGATATACTAACAATAAAACTATGATTTCCTGTTGTAGCAAAATGATTTCGTACACATTTCCTAGAATCCTTTCTTCTTTCCTATATATTTTTGCTTTTACGTATTTGCTAATAATAAATATTTCAAATAACTTCATTCGCAAAGAAAAGTCAAGTTAGACTTCGACAAAGGTATCTTGAAAACTGACCGTTAATCGTTCATCAGTCGCAAATAGTACTCGACAGCCGACCGTATATGGACACTATTGCGCATTGTCGTACGCTTGACCGACATCAGCCGGTCATACAACAAAAATTTGGTTGTAGTACGACATTCAGCTAGAAGGTAATCGAATACTAAAATACAAAAAAGTACAGAGCTACTCTTAACACAATGGATAAAAACCATCAACGACAGTCAATAAAGAACTAAAAATAATTTCAAAAAAAATCGTAGATCAATTTATTAGATCGGATGATCGCCAACAAACGGAAAATTAAGTAAAAATAGAATTTACAACATTTTTTAACTTGATGGTGATGACAATAAGACATATTATAATATTAGAAGTGACCACGGACAGCATGATATTTATAGAGAATACAAAATCAGAATGCATATAACAATGATACAAAATGTACAGTGGTGTACGCAGACTTGGGCTTTGAGGGAGAATTTGGGGGTTGCATTCGCTAACCAGGAAAAGATTTTTCTTGAGACCAAACTATATTAATTAGTATACATAGGAGCAATCCAATCATATAGATATAAAATTTGTTCTTTTTGTAGTTTTCAAATAATTCATCAGTGGATAGCGTTATTTTCCTATGAATAGAGAGAAGAGTCGGATCATTTAACCTGTTCTGAAATAAAATTTTAAGTACTTACTATACATTTATGGACAAGTGCTGAGTTTATCAACATGTGGTAATACGTTCAGAGAACGGTTATCCTCAATTTAACCCTTCACAAATATGCTGTGGTTAGCCACGAACAAATTTTAAAAGTTTTGTAAGCGTGTCGCGGTATACCCGATTTTTTTTTTCGCAAGGTCGCTTGAAGTGAAGCTTGGTGAAAAACTACACTCTGGTGTTGTAATTGGTAGATATTAGAAAATGGAATTTAATTTCAGTAGGACTAGCTACAATTTCAATTACGATCTAAGCTCTGGGGAGGATGTATCCTCCTTATTATTCGTGCTTAGGTCACTGGAAATCTAGAAAGAGCCAGAGAGTCTAGAAAAAAGCAGGGTTTAACAATTAAGGAAGAGAACAAAGAACAAAATCTCCTGATGTAGAAATGTAGATTGTTGTGATTTTGGGGGCACAAATGATATTAATACTCTTAGTTGCAGTAAAGAAATAAACGTAAGCATGCATGCATTAACAATGGGCAACCGATTATGCGGGTTCATTCAACAAATGTATCTGAAGGTGTAAAAATCAAAATATACATAATCGTAATCACACCAATAGTAATGTAAAAAAATCAGAACAGAACGGCATAAAAATATAGGGAAAAAATACTAAGGAAAATATTGGAGGAAGTAAAACCAAAAAAAGAGGGAAGGACAATAAATATGGAGGTTTTATAACTAGACGAAGAATGGAATATAACAACAAAGGTAGCACTTCGCACACATGTTAAGAACAGGAAAAAAGGAGCATTGAGCAGCTCCCTCCATTGAGCAGCTGGTTCGACTAGGAGAAATAGGCATAATGGCCAAGATAGCAGAGAAAGTAAAGGCGTAAAAAGACAATGAACAAGGGATGTTATTGTTTGTTTTTTAATAAAAGCACATAAGAAAATATCCGGTTCGATAGGTTGAGAATAGGCTGCTCATGGCCTACACAGATATTCACAAAATAACAGGTCTAGTTTGAGAGATCCCTGGAAAAACTTGAAAGCGTGAAAATACTATCTATTGATTGGGCTAAAATAAGGATATAAAAAGTTTAATTTTATATTTCAATTTTGGAGGGTATCAAACGACTACAACCAAGAAAGTCACGTGTTTGACTCTCATATTTACCTACAGGTTGAGCGATGTAAAAATTTGGCTTAATTAAAAGCCAAAAATTCTTGCATTAGAATCACCCCGATATTAGTAGCTACAAAGCTAAAAATTTAATTTTATTATCTAAAATCCATTCAAGCGAGTAACCTTTCATTTTAAAAATTGCGTTTTATCGAAATGTTACGAAATTGAACGATATTTAAATTAAAAAAAGAAAAATATCGAACTTGAATAATCGTATATTTTCTTCGAGCAAAATTCTATATAAAATTGAACTTGTTTAAAAATATAATTTAAAATATTAACCACGTGAGCTTCGATATCATCAATTTTAATCGAAAGCTACTTTTGAACTTTGAAGGTGAAAGCACGATATTTTATTTTAAAAATATTGTGTAGTTTGATTATTCGTTAAGTTAGACCGTAGACTTCTTGGGTGGTCAGTTTTACAATCCGTAAGTTTGATTTCAGGTAATTCTCGTCATAATACATATGTATACACGTTCGCGTAATAATACAACTGTAATATGTATTGTAAAACAATAATATTATTAAACGTGTTCGCTCACAAAGGATATAGGCGAAAGATTTGCATATATTTTGCAGAAGTTTAGTCGATAAGGAGTTTGTTTTTTCATAAAGTGGAAAATTAGTTCTGTATATTTCGGACAGTGGCGATCTTCTGCATTTCATATTTTCTTTCTTTGCCAGTCGGCTTCTTTTAAAATAAAAAACATGAAAACAAATTTTATATTTCTGACAGCAAAAGTTTCAGAAAACATGCATTGTTATTTTATATAGTCCAGATTTCTAGATGGATTAATAATAATTTCGAGAGAAGATTTAGGGCTACTACCCAATAAGTTACAGAGAGACCTAACAAAGTACGAAAAATCAAACTGCTAATTTTATTTAGAGTAGATCTACCTGGAAGTTTAGACATGTTTAGGAAGTTTTCCTGATCCCGAATAGTATGTTACGGAAAAAGTACGTAACTGGAAAATGTATACATTTACCGGTAAATGTGTACAGATAAATGTATACGTGTGAGGATGTACCTTGAATCAATATTACAATATTTAAAAAAAAATAACTTAATATTTTTGAAATGCTGCAGTAGCAATCCGTGCTGAAATAAACATTAATTTAATTATTATGCTGATTTTAGTTTTCAATTGGTTTAATAAAATTAATTTAAAATTTAAATATTTATTTTTCCATATTTACATTGTTGAAACTAATATCTAAGTAAAATTTTGATTATAATTTGAATTTAATTTAAAAACTTTCCAAAAAAAGTTTCAATATACTTTTCCCAACATCACTTGGTATATGTGCGTCCATTTACCGGAAAATGTACACTTATGTCGACGTTTATAATACGTACATACAATGTACTTTTCCCAATAGAATCAGGAATATCTGCAAGCAAGCAATATTGAGAAAAGTACTATATTGAGACTTTACAACAAGTTAATGTGCTATAATAATTCACATTATAATAAATACCCACTTATACTTAGATATTTTTCCAAATAAATTTAAATTTGGAAAAATAAATTAATTAATTTTTATTGTAGCGTGGATTGTTACAGGGACATTTCGAATTTATTAATTTAATAATATTGATAGGTAGGTTAGTTGACACTTTATCGAGAGCTTATGTTAAAGCCGGCTACAGACTATGTGCACACGTGTGCGCACGTACGCAAACTTGGAGCATACGCGTATATGTGCACGTAGTGTGTATAGTACCACACATCACAAACTTCGCCTATGTGTGGCATGTGTGGACGTTCGGATGGAAGTCGGTAAATGAAGCACACATCAAAGAGATAATGGTCTCCACCATTACCATCACCACACATGTGCACATGATAGCACATGGTGTGTATAGAGCATTCGTTACATATTCGCATCAAGGTTAAATTTTGCCAAAGATGTGCACATATTCGCACATACCCCACATTTGCGTACGTACGCACACGTGTGCACATAGTCTGTAGCCGGCTTTAACAGTAACACTGCAGTTGTCGAATACCTCTTACCAAGGAACATCCTCACATGTGTACATTTACCAGTAATTGTAAAGATAACGCTTCTCTTTAATCAGTTAACGCACTCTTACCAACTCCCGTGGAACCTGTACACATTTTACCGGTAAATGTATACATTTTGCAGTTTCGTACATTTTTCGTAACACATATATTGACGATAAAAAAAATTAGCAGTAAAAATTACAGAAAATATTCGGAAAACATTTTAGTATGTGTTTTATTGACTTGGAAAGTAACTTAGAAAATTTGGAAACACTTGATTTATCACGCAATTGTAGCCAACTTTAGTAATTTAATCAAGTGTAACTTTTAGTGCAAAGTTTCTGACTTAAGCTTGTGTATAAAATATTTTATTTAAGAGAAAATTGTTTCAGTTGAACCGTAAGTTAGACAATGGTAAATAAATCATTAATTGAAGTGAAGAATTGAAAATTCTATAAATAACACTAAACCAAATTTAAAGCCGATTTATGTTGGAGATAATTCGAATTTTGAAAGATTGCGAGATTTTCGAGTCGGCATACTTGTTTATAAGCAAGAAATCGTTATAAATATTTATTTTTAATCTATAAACGATATTTTTATCAATTATTTCCAGTAAATCAAAAGGTCACCTGCTCAAATAAACTGTACATACCGAGAAACGTGACTAACGCATCAGCACTTAAAATTATCGGTTTATAAATATGGAAATAAACAATTTTTAGGAATTGTTAAAAACACAGAAAGATATATTTTATTTGTTTTTCGATAAGATTTATTAATTCGTGTTTACTCAAATAAAATCGAGGCATTCCGATATTTAATTGTTCAATACTAATTTATTTTACGCGGTTACGCGTTAAACGGCTTCGACTGTATGTAGAGTTACCGTGAAAGTAGTGCAAAGTAGTAACCGTCTTGCTAGTTCGGCTTGATATATAAATATCTGGGACGATTAGTCGGATGAACGACTTGTTTGAAAGCGCGTGTCAATTCCCTCCAACAGTTGATATGATTAGATAATATATTTGAATTAAAACTGATTCCAAATTTTGATAAAAAATTCTTAGAATAATTTATTGACATTTATTGCGACCAAAATATTTATGGATTATGAGATGTCAAATATATAAAAGAACTAACAGTACCCAACTAATTTATTTTAAATAAATTAAAAGATTTTAAAATCTCCATAATAAAATCTATTAAAAAAATGGGAATATTCGCAAAGCTTTTCGTTAATCAGTTTAAATACTTGTTGAACGGCAATGGGCGAAAATGTGTAAATAAAAGCACTAAGCGAAAAGTTGGTAACACTGGTGCAAATTTCGTTTAAACTTATCTAAAAATTTGTGTAACTGAAATGTTCAACAATAACTTGAGAATCCGAATTCCCTCAGTCGCAAAATGCTCCAATAAAGAAATATTGTGAAAAACTAACAAAGCTATCGATTCGAAAATACATTTTTGCCGTTCGCGGGAACCCGTGTTCGGTTTTTAGAAATATCGACTCGTAATTATTTAAACATTTTGTTCTTTCATTCTGACAACAATTTAAGTATATACGATATACATATGAATATGCAAAACAAAATCTTTAAAAATTAACGAATGCGGTTTGTTTCATATTGCATGCATGCATACAACACCATTTATAAATTTTTTAGGGCATCGATATCCGGGACAGTATTATTGCATTGTGTACCGACAACTACTGTTAAATTGTAAAACCTAATCTAATCATGTTTATATCTAGAATATTTTCAAGTGAAACTGAAATAAAAGCGCCATAGGAGATTTTTTCTGATCATAAAAATAAAAAGTTTTTTTACAATTTTATTTTAATGGAACAATCTCACGGAACAGTTGACTTTTTAAAATTCCAATAACGCAAATAAACATTTTTATGATAACATGGAAACTCAGGGTTTAAAAATATGTTTATTAATATAATACCAGCTTGAAAAGAACTGTTTGTCTTAAAAAACTCCGAAAATTAAGGTTTGCAGAAATTATATAAATATTGTAGACGACTTTATGAAAATTTAAAATGAAACATGGCAAGGCTTATGATTAAAACTTGACTTTTAAGCTGCAAATTTTACGGACGTTTCGTATTAAATTCATTAACTATATAAAATCGAAACAATGTTGGCAGCTCATTTAGTTAAGGTGACCCACACATAGTGAGTCATTCATGCCTATCAAATATCAAGAATATTTGAATATGCTTCAGAATTTCTCATATTTGTTGGCATGACGATGTGTGGGCACCTTTAAAATTCCACATTGAAAATCTAGTCCTATAAAAAACATTCAAAAATCACCTTTCATTCGTAGTAATTCCTAGGGATCTTGACAAAGCCGTTTAAAATTTTAAATGAATAATGGGTTGAAATTATATCCCTTAAGCACAAAGCTAACGTAAATTTAAAGTGATATTTTCCGATCAGAAAGTAGAGCATCAGGGTTAAATCCCTAGTTTTTCTAATTGGATAGAATAAAATTCATAAAATAGAAAACAAGTTTTTCACAAAAATGCTCAAACCTGTGTAGACTTTTTATTAAAAAAGAACATTTTAATAGCATCCACCTGTTCCGTTGACATTTTTTCTTCAAGCTATGATGCTACCAAATTTTTTTAAACAGTTTAGTTCTCCATTAAATAGTCTATACAGGATAGTTACAGCGTTTTTATATTTCCACTATGCATATTTTGTGTGTGTTATGGTTCGAATTGCACGTTAAAATTTAGGAATTGTTTACGTTTTTACACTGATTTTGTAAGATTATTCATTGGAAATGCTGCATCAAGTATCGTGTGCGGGGTGCGTTTAGAACTTGGATGGGCGACCTTTAAGAGAACGAACATTTACAATGTTGCCCATCTTTTCCAAAAGTTTAAAACCAGACGTTACTATTAAAAAATGGCTTTGATATCTCAAGACGAATAATTTATCCAGACTTTGTGAAAGTTAAAATTTTAACGAAGTCAGCGTTCAATGTCTGGGAAATTGCTTTGGAAAAAAATTTAGATTGCTTTCGGAAAATAGATTTATGAAATAAAAAAAAGTGAATAAATAAAAAGTAGTTTCAGTTTTGGCTTTTAATATTTCGAAACTGTCACTAGGTATTAATAAAATTAAAATAATAAGACTTTAATGGAATGTTGGTGTAAATTAAAAAAAAATTCCACATTAGCGTTAATTTTATGTAAACATGGTGTCGCGTTCAACATTAAGAATAAAAATCATCAAGTATACCAAAAATTTGATAATAATTGACCATAATATTAATAGGAAAGAACCCGCACTATTATTAAAGCGGTTGGTTGCACTTAATAATATAGAAAACGAAGATTATTTAAACAAAAAACATATGGTTTGATAGTTATAGAGCAGAACTACCGCGATATTTTTATTACACGCAATTAATAATTATTCGTTGAAAAAAACGTAATTTGGGCAATAAAAAGTAAGCGTTTAAATTATTTAATATTAATTTCCATATTCGATTTCAAGGCAGCCATGCCATGATAGATTAAGGCTACCTAAAAATCACAGAGACGATCCGGATGAGTTCGAAAAAGTAAAATTGGTATTCGTACGCAACATGTACCGTCATCTAAATCTCCCCAAATTTAAGTACTAAACCATATAAGGTAAATCATTACTAGGCGCACATCACGAATAGTTGTAAATATAAAATTTTGATTGTAATCTAAGCTTTCATTACTTTTAGTGACGATGATGCTCTTCGGTTAACGGTAAAATAAATGACTTGCGCTTTTACAGCTTTAACCGAGTTTATGTAATAGAGTGAATTTCGCTACATTAATCAACGTATGCTTATATACGATATTTCATTTCGTTTGAACAAAAGAGACCACCAACATCTTGAAAATGTCGTTACACGACCATTAAGTGCATTGCTCAACGAGCCCAGACCGATATAATGATACCTTGCCTAGAAGTTTCATTAGTGTATCAATAATTTATAAAACTGCGAAGATCAAAAAATTTCCCAAGTTTTTCACTCAAAAACATCAACACCAAACAGACGTGCCCACAGAAGAACAACATTTTCGGATGAATTGATGAATCCGAGCGGCCAAATAAAAGCTGTATTGCATTATCTACACATCAAAGTAAGTTTTTTGCAGGTAGTTTTAAACATCATGTTTGGGATAGCGAAATTCCCGGCGGCCGCCATTTTCGCAGTTCCACACTTTTATATTACTTCCGATTAATAAAATAATAGAAAATAATTATCGTTTCATCATCTCGCATTTTGTCAAGTTCTAAATATATGATCCGTGTAACTAAACTTTGAAACGAAAGGTTGAGAATTGCCGGATAGTTTTAATAATAATAATTACCCACGCATTTGGCTTGATCTCATTGGTACGAATGTACATTTGTTTGTACCAATCACAAACAATTATAAATTAACATTCAAAATTTGCATACCTTGATTTTTCGTAATACGAAATCAAAAATTCACGTTGGGCATAATCTATTTTTGTAAATCACCGATTTCGCCACAAATCACTATAACACATGTCACATAAAAAAACCACTAAACACGTCCAACAAGGTAAAACAATTAAATGTTATTCCGCTGCAACTTCTTCAGTTTGGTTAAATGGAAGAAATTATCCATTATTAGAACAAGGACTAATCCATATTAAACACATACTAAAGTTAAAAACACTAAAGTAACACCGAAGTATGGTAATTGTCTCTAACAAAATTTTCACTTCAAATGAAAATAACTTCCCATAAAGTTTTTTTTAATAGTCCAACCGATCCTAAATATTGTTTTAATTATTTAAAATTTAATTACACATTACTTGTAAAAAAATTTTGACAATGTTTATAATTCAAGTTTGCGTTAAACAGGTTTCATGAATGTTTTTAAAACCGACGGCAAAATACTCTGTAACCTCCTGTTTTCTGAACTCAACTGAATTTACCAAGAAATACAATCTGAATCGTTTGGGGTTTACGATCTGTGACGATTCTTACCGATTCAGAAGTGCCAGTGAACCTGGTTCACAAAATTTGTAATGGTTTCAAAATGACGCCATTTTTTGATTCTCTTTTTTAAACTGTAATTTTCATTTTTGCAAAATTATAAAATTCTATTTTTTATTTTAATATATTTTCTACATTGTATGTTATTCGTAGTATTTAACATATCATAGTACCATACATACGTAGTACATAACATAACAACATACCTTGACTATACGATAATGTATAATGTAGTGTATATTGCTAATACATTGTACAAATATACTTAAAATTACCAAAAAAGCTGATATTAAGTATTTCATGCTTTCTAAAATTTCCTATAAGTAAAGCAGTGAAAAATAAACTTTTTCCATTTTATTTAATTCATTGTAAAAATATGTATACTTATTAGAAGTGAACAGTAGGATTAATACAATTTGTAATCAAATGTAATCAAGTTGTAGGTTGTAATTTTACAAATCATTATGTACATTTAAATCAAAGTTAAATTGCTACAGAATAATTGAATAAAGATGAGCTGTTGATGTGGTTGAATATTAGTTCATAAGATAAAATTTCCCTTTGTTACTTCAATTCCTTATCTAATTCACATTCATTCATTTAAAAATTATTCTACCTGCAATTAAAATAATAAAAAAATTAACTGTCGAGAACTTCAAATATTCAACTAGGTATAAAAACCTATCTTTTTCTATATCAAATTATCAGTACCAAGTACAAATTCAGTGTCGGGTCAACAATCACGAAAGCCTACAGGGATTTATCCCTATATCGGGCGAATCTTAACAGCGACTATACGGAGTATAAAATTTTAAGATTTTATTTCAGTCTACCACTAGTGAATAGCATGTAATTTGATAACTAAACGCTTCAGGTTATTTCAAAACTTAATGCACAAATTCTCTATTTTCTATAAAATATAAAAATATCACATATTACTACATGAAAAATGTAGCAAATTCTGGATAGTCAAATTATTGAATTTCTGGATACTGGACAATTGTTTTTTTATTATTTATTATTTAATTTTAATAGACTTTGAAGACTTAAATTATTCTGAACGCTATTACATCGTTAAACTACTTAAGAAAAAATTGATTTAGCGTTTAAATAGTTTCAATAAACGTAGTTATTGTTTTTCGGTTGGTACTGAGTGTCGACTCTTCCGACTAAAAAAACTCGAACATTAATTCTGATGAGGGACTCCGTCGAGTCAACTGGTGCTTTTGAATCGTCAAGTCCTACTAAATCGACAATTCATTGGATTTTGTTCCGAAACCTTCAGTCACTTTGCAGTAAATCACATGATGGAAATATAGTATAGTGCCTAGTATTCTACTGCTTAGCTGTCAAAAGATGTCGGTAAAAGTTATTCAAGTATTTAAATATTAAAGACTTCATAAAAGTATATGAAAGCAATTTTATTTCAAATATCAGATATACCTTATCTAAAGGTAAGTATACAAAGTAGTATTTGAAATGCTTAAAAAGTAGTTAAAGTAGTATTAGGGGAATTGGGCTCAAAATGACATTATAAATGTACCAGGGCTTAATGACACATTGTAATTTTCAACTTTGTTTATCACTTAGAGATGTCCTTAGGTATCTTAAATTTATTGTTGATAGTAAACCGCAAGTTAGTCCTACTGTGAAATCCAAGACTACAAGTTGCTGGTACCCGGTTGACGCGAATTTTAGGGTAAATGCATGTTTATCAAACTTTGTTAGCTTTTATAGTAAGTCCTACAATTATATATTCTACTACATTATAATTTTATTCTATTGCAAAACTTTATAATGACATTTGATATGATTAGACATCGGATTTTATGCATATGCATATGCAAATGAATATCTCGATATCTATAGCGTTATTGCATAATTTAGTACTTTCTTGACGATCTCGCTTTTCGGTAGCAAGGTGTGTGTAGAAATATTACTGTAGACTATTATCAATAGTATTATTATTAATTGAAAAAACACGAAAAACGGATATCTGTCTGAGATGATAAGCTTGGAAATTTTATCGATTATTGAAAATAATTTGATTATCGAAAATAATGCATATTTTGCCATTTTGTTAGTGCATATAATCCGATGTCGGATGTCTAGACAAACACGACTATCGAATACAGTCGCGGATTCAGGATTTTGGTTTGGAAGGGGCTTGACCTAGCTAAAGGTAGGCTTTATTACGGTAAACATTAAACGCTAAATTAGTACGTAAAAAAGATGATTTGGGGAGAGGGTCTTGAGCCTTTTACCCCCCTGCTAAAAGCCATAGCGTATCATTTGCTTCCAATTACAGATCACTATAAATCTTACTTTTTCTTAACTGCTATTTTGTACAACTACGAATATTTTAAATAGTGTAAGTAATAATACTAATATGAAAATTCCTGAAATTTTCTGAAAAAAACTGAAATTCTATATGAACGCTTAAACTTGTGCCAGCTTATGAGATTTTTTTACACTTCTAACAAAGAAAAATTTTCAACGCTCGTTATAATTATTTTATTGTTTCCTACAGGTGACGTCGAGTGCGAGAGTTAGTAAAGGTAAGTAATAATTATAACATAAACATATAATAACTACTTTGAATCTTCAAAACTGAATTAAAAATACAAACAAAGTTCCAGTTAGTACCGACAATCGTTTTAGGTGCCGGCATGTCCAGTCTTGCACAGTGGCGGATGCAGGGGGAGGGTCATGGGGGTCATGACCCCCCCTTGAATCCATAATTGTGGCTATATAATAGTGTTTATATCTAATTTAATATTTAAATTTAAAAAAAACTGATAAGAACCATGAAAATCCTAATTTTTCACATACGTGCTTCTAGGACAATAAAAAAAATCGCCTGCGGCGCATTTCGCTAACGCGGTCTGACGACCGCGCATATTTATTCAGGCCTAATGAATATCCACTACCTGTAACCCCCCCCTCCCCGTTGCCAAAAGTCTAGATCCGCGCCTGGTCTTGCACCTATATCTGTAATAAAGTAGTGTATATAGCATATACCGGCATCCCTTTTACTGGCCGTCAGTTTCGTGTTCTTCGTTATGATCGTGTTCTTCGATATTTGACAATTAGTCAACACAATTTGCACACTCAAAAAGATTTTTCCCATCTTATTTGATAAATTCGGTTTTTAAATTGAACTAAAACTCTAATCAAAATTTATTTTGCAACAATAAGTCTGGTGTTTACTTTTTAAAAGAAAACTTGTAAAATCTTACCTGTTCTTGCACGAACAGGTCTGGTATTATATGAAGGCCCTTAAGAAGTATTCCTTACTATAATATTTCAATTATGATTGTTTAGGCTTCCTCTGTACTACCTATTTACGTCGACCAACTAACGACTAGTCCAATTTACTAACGTTAAGTTTTTAGGTAGGCCAGCAATGTAGTGTAAAGCTTAATTCGACGAGCTATCAAGCGGGAATCCGCGGTTTAATGCTTGGTTGCGCCGACTACACCTCTATGATCTAAAGTCCAAGTTCGATCTATGGGCCGTGCATCCAGTGATGTATGTACCTACTTAATAGTATAATAGTATAGACCGGAGCCGTGCCAGTAACGTCTTGATATTCCAGAGTGACATCCCTAACGGAATATTTTTGTTTACCTACCTCTACAAAAAAATAAATACAAACAAAAAGTATATTAAAAAATAAAATAAAGGAAAGTAAAAGGGAAGTATAAAATATATTGAAATTTACTTGGCTGTTGGTTTAGCACAAATTTTTGGTTTCAAGCGCATGGTCCTTAGAATAGCAATGCGAAGGTGGTCATTTAACCACAATGTTAAATGATGATTATACATAGTTTTATTGTATTTACCTAGTTTGTTAATTTCTAAATTTCAAATAATTTTAATTTCTAAAAGTTGATAATTTATATGAAATTAAAATTATTATGATGTCTTTAGAATAAATGACTTTCAATTGAAGTTAAAATATTTAGTAATCAATAGCAATAAATAAGAGTAATATTTATTAAAATATTTATTGGAAAAACGAACGTTTTGGTAAAAACGTGATTGAAATAATTTACTACATTTATTATATCTTCGATTTTAAACCATCAGAATAAAAATATTATTGTAATGCTAATTATAAAATTGAATTTTTGATTTATTTATTTTAAGACTACAATTAATTTGTCAAACAGTTTTGTGTTGCACTTGTTATTCAAGTTCTGCCGACATGATAATGAACTTTCAACAAGGAAAACGAGTACAAAACTCAGTGTCGACGTAAAACGCTTATTTGATTTTAAATTTAATTCAGGTTCCTGGTTTAAGAAATTTTAATATGAATTTTTATGCCTAATGGGCCAAACAAGCAATTGTCTTTACCTTCTTGTTTATCTTGCTTTACCTTAAAATGTTCAAAGAATCGCCGGCGCCGGCAGCATTGTTCATGCTTAAATGACTACCATTTTAAAAATTACAAGTGTATAATTTTTAACTTTGTATCATTTTTTGGATAGCGTATATTCATGGAGCCTAAAATTTAGTTTAAAAGTTGTTGGAAAAATTGAAAATTTGTATAAATTAAATACTAATATTATACTGAATGATCATTTGAAAACATCAAGACGTATTTCAAAAACTGAACACCTGACCAAAATATGTTCCGAATAAAAGTTGTATAATTTCGAAAAAAAACGAATATGGAGTAATTAATTTTTTTATTTAGCGGATTAAAAACTTTGAGTTTTTAAAGAGTAACTTATTTTTTTATCAGTTTTAGATTCTGCATGAAAAAAGAAACAATATTTGTTAGACAAGTTAGTGTTTTACCTGACAGAACTTTTTTTCAGAGACGATTTTGAACCAAGCACAATTATTTTCATTAATTCTATTTTCCAACGCATAATATAAGGCATATGGTTTCTTTAAGTCAATATTAAAAACCTTATTACAATTAGGTTACTGGTTATTAATTGTGGTTATTTTTTTCTCAGTACTTTTTGTACTTTTTTTTCATATTACTCATTCTAATAAATTATAGTGGTTTCAATGAGAATAGCGTATTAAGTACAGGACCATAAACTTTCAAGACAGAATTCCTAAAGTTGCGCTGGAGTTCTGTGATTGTTGATTAAAGCCAATAATTCCAATTTGGGTTGATGCGGCGGTGAACGAAATCCTAACCGCGGCACAGAAAATTCAGCATTTTTCAATCTGAGATTTGCACTAGCCTTACTAGTACTATAATAGTCTACTACTATTTCACTGCTTGGTTACCTTGGTTATCAAGTAGTACTGTGAAAATGTAAAGGTTTTCAATTTTATATGTAGAGGAGTATCGCGTAACACCGACCGATATTCAAAATCCAATATTCATTTATATTTCGAAAATGATAAAACCAATCAAGTTATTACTTTTTAAGCTATTATTTTTTAATTATTTAATTATTTATTATATATTATAATAATTATATATTATATATTATACTTTTTTTTATATTTTTTTATTTTTAATATTATATATACCATATATTGTAGCAATTTCGATATTTTTGTAAAAAAATATCTTGCTCACCACACCTGGGATAGGTATTCCCCAGTAATAATATCTGTGGTGAAGCCCAGATAGAAAACCAGCTCTTAATAGCGGAGGCAGAGCGTAGGTCCTGAAAAAATTAGAATTTGCTTCCTCGAAACAAAATAAAACTCTCTTAACAAGTAACAGTATAATGAAAATTACTAAGAATACAACAACTTCCAATATCAATTTCAATGACTCGTTAGCCACAAAATAAGGAACATCCACGTCGCCAGCTGATGTAAAACTCTACGTTTTAACAATTGCAGTAAAAATTAGTAAAGCAAAAACACACTTACCAAGGCCTGGCTCGTTTACAAGAAAGTAATACGACAATACTTGTCTACCAATTTTGTACTGCAATTCCAACCCACACAAGCTCTTGACTCGATGAATTCCCCTGGCTACTGCAGATGAAAAAAACCACGGCTCGATTGCGAAGCTGCTTGAAGGATTCTGCGTTGCACAAACAAGAAATTCGCTACCAAAACTTTATTATCGTAGCACAAAACCGCACAATTCCTGTAGTCGTTGAGGTAAGTAAAACCAGAAAGATTTAACATACGGCCACAAACGTATTCCAAAACGAACATTCAATGTTGCAAGCAACTGTAGGCAGCTTGAGTTATGGCGCCACGGTACAAATCCCAAAATAAGGTTTCCAATAATAATTCTATTACGAAGTTTTACGGTTTCGTAATTCCAACATCCGCTGACAGATCTCTTCCTCAGGCATACTCTTTAATAATTATTCTGCCCTATCTGAATAATCTTCAGCCACCAACGAAAATTCTCCAATATATGTGTAAATGTGATGCAGCAATTATCAATCAAATTATATTTAATGTAATTTAAAATTTTGACCTGAATTTGATTAATAATTGCGCAGTGTATAAACATGTGCAATATAAAGAAATTTATTTCTTTGTAAATGTCACAAATAAAGTTTTTGAAACGAAAAATTTGTATTTACCAAAATTAATTAAAGTTTAGTGCGCCACTGAAGTAGATTACGTTCGTTGATTTCCGAGATCTTGATAACAGTCCGACAGATGGTTACCAGTAGTAGATAGAGTTGTTCATTTCTTTTGCACATGTATCGTTGAATTGATAATAAATAATTGGTATCTACAAATAATATAATTTTAAGAAAAAATTAGTTGATTATTCCTCAAGTGCATTAATTAGTGGTTGGAATTCCACATCTACTTGGATCTACTCTTGATAATTAATTTCTTCAACAGGTAAGTGTAAATTTTAATTTTATTTTCCATGCGGTCGTTACTGATTTTTCATCTGCTAACATCGATCATCCATGCATTCAAATTACAAATCGATTTTAATATTCACCCATTTCAGGTATTTCCAACTTCCAACTTCTCGATAGTTCTTCAAAAATCATGAAGATTAACGCAATATTCGGAGACATCAAAATTTTCTACGGCATTCCAAAACTCAGCGACCATGCCGCTCTAGTACCAACCTTCGCCACTTTTCTATTTTTAAATTCAATTATCAATTAAATAAATTTTTATAATTGCACTTTGAGTGACCGAGATGTCGTAAAAAGCTTGCATATTCACAAATTAAAAACAACAATATTGTCTAACTTCTTACTAAAAAAATATTTTTAGTAAAAAATTTTTACTAAAAAACTAAAAAATTTTTTAGTAAAACGTTAGACAATATCGTTGTTTTTAATTTGTAAATTTTTATAAATTTTTATACTTGGTCGAGGATCGAACCTGCGACTATTCTATGCGAATTTTCTTATTATTCATTACGCTTATTATTATCTTATTATTCATTATTATTCATTACGCTAGAACACTCTCACGGAAATAGTGCATTTTGTGCAAAATAATACAACAATATATAGTAATAAGTAATTGTAATGCTCAGTATAGTTATTTTTGTAAAGTTTTTATTAAAATTTATAAACTAGTTCGAATTATTGAGAGTGTACTATAGGGTAAATAGTATAGATTATAAGGTTGAATATTATGGCAAAATCAAAATTTTACACGCTATACAATTAAAAAGTTATCAAAATATGTTAAAATTATATTCTAACACCATCCGCATTAATTGAATTACAAACTTTTGTTTAAAATTTTATTGAATACATTGTATGTAAATTAACTTGAAATGCAAATGTGAGAATTTTATTATATTACATGTTGAAAGTTGATTTCTTAGTCGAAACCGCATAAAATTGAAAATGATTTTATTTTATTATAATTTATTAGATACATTCATAATATAGAAATAATTTATAGTCATGGGATGGAATATATAAATGTTTATCTAAATAGTTTTTAACAATTAAAGCATATTGACAGTACATAGAACATTAACTTACTCATTGGTAAGGATTAGTAAGGGTAGCGAAACATATATTTATTCACAATTTCAATTCTGACAACGACTTTTCGTCAATCGACAACATTTATTTAAGATCAGAAATAATTCTTTTGACCCAAAAGTGTCGTTGACCGGACCAAACTAAGAAATTCCGTGCAGTTCTGAGATTCAATCCCGGAATTTCCATTTTATAGTTCAACAATTGTTTTAATAAATTTAATTAAATACATTTTCTTCTTAGTTATTTAGGATATGGTTCAGTTGCGTAGTTAGTTTTTCTGGGTTCTAGTCCAAGAATTTAAAGAAAAGCAATAACAAAACTCAGAATTTGGAAGAACTTCGAAATATGTATAATTAAATTTTTTTCTGTATATGTATGTATACAAGAGGGTCATTAGCCTAGTGCAGGCCTCGTACCCTTTTTTGGCTACGAATCAAAATCAACCAAAATGTTACAATTAACAGATGTTTTGGGTCAATGGGAATTTTCATTTTGTTACCATTTTCATACATTCATACTTTCAGTTCCCCACATTTTGAAATAATCTCAATTATAAATTTAGTTTTATATTTTGCACTTTATTTGTGAAACTCAAGTGAGTCACTTGAAATTATCAAATGGGTCACTTTAGTGACTCGTGGGTTATAGGTTACCGACGCCTGGTCTACTGCTTAGCGTTATTAAACTACTAATACTAAAGCACCTATTTGAAAACCACTTCGTTCTTCAGAAGTCTTTGCGATTCGGAGGGCACGTAAACAGGTTGATTTTTCTGATTTGTTAATTGTCACCCTATACCAGTGATTCCCAACCAGTGGTGCGTGGACCGCCAGTGGTCCGTAGAAGCCAAAATATGGTCCGCGAAGACAGAAGTTTATCCTAAAAATATTATTTCTTTTTATGTAATTTCCTATTGAGTTTTTAATTAAAGTTTCAGTTTGATTATTACAGTTTATTTTTATTATACCTATATAATAGTGGTCCCTGCTAACAAGAATAATAATAAAAGACCAAGAAAAGGTGGGAATCCCTGCCCTAAACAATACCAAACATCAAGTTACTTTGGATGTAAAACTAGTTTTACTAGGTTTTAAAAACCTAGTTTTAAAACCGAAAAAATAGTTTCGGTACATCCTTTGGCACCTTTTTCAAAAAACTTGGCTGTTTTGGTGAAGAAAACCTTGAAGTAGTATACATGTACTGAACTCGAAGTCAGTTTTTAGACGAATGTGATTCGAATGTATGGGTTGGTGAGAAGATGTTTTCAATGATCTTAAACAATCATTTTTTAGTTTTCCGCCATTGTTTAAACGAAGAACATCAATTCATCGTGGGCATATTTTTAGTAACCTTGATTAATTTTAGTGCATTTATAGCAATCGAGTCATTGAGTCATGATCAAAAATGGTATATGATATCAAACGTCAATAAGGTACACGTGAAGAACACCATTCTTAACAATTCTCGCTAGACATAATTTTCATAAATTTATGAATATTTTAGTTTAAAATAAATGTTTTCATTCTTGTTGTATGTTGTATTATATTAATTTTCCTAAAAAAATTGTATTAGGTAACACAACATACATATGTAGGCTATAAGACACTTAATTAATATGATAATTTAACAACCATTTTTAATTATACATTTTCGCGCTACAGAAATACACTTAAATTTAAATATTTTTTTACCTAAATTGTGCATTAAAAAAAATTAACACAACTAACATAATTTTTTTATATAGAATAGTTATTTGTTAAAATTGAAAATCACGTAAATTTTCGATTCATAAGATCGGGAATAAATTTCTTGGCAAAAATATCTATCTCATACTACCTACCTCCACATTCAAATAAAATTAATTATTGTATTGAAATTTTTTATCTTATATCTTTATGTCATTGTCAAAACAGAACATTAAAGAAAATATTACTAAATTTTTCAATCTGCCACCGTTATTTCCTAAAAAATTGGAAAACAAGAGGAGATAAGAGTGTTCAGGGCCGTATTTAGAAAGAGCGTAAAAAGTTATGTTAGATGATCTTGAAAACTAATTTTTCCATTTATTTCTAGTTAGAAGGTTTTGGCTCTGAACCCTCGATATATCTAAATAAGGCACCTATTGAAGGTGTGAAGTTTGAGCTTCATTTAGCTTCTAGGTAAATCCATTATCGAACATATACACGGATCTTAGATCCACCTCTTCCTATAGCCACTTGCAAGTAAAAGTATATTTTGAGAACTGTGAAAATAAGTTAAGTTTTCAACAACAATATTATCGTTTAAATACCTTTATTATTATACAATCAGTCTACACAAATTATTCTGACAGTATACATATGTGATATATTTTAAATTCACAAGGCGCTGTAGTAATTTCTAGTTAAACACGACTCACAGTGGGGCCAGATCGAAAATATGTGGCCAAAATATGAAGGACTTCTCTAATTTTTATGAAATTTGGAATACATAGGTTTTTGGGGTCGCTGATTACAAATATCATATCAAAAATTAAAAAACAAAATGGCGGATCTAATATGGCGGACTTACATATGAAAATGATCTTTAATTTCTGCAGAACTTGGTATACGTAGGTTTTTGAGGTCGTTGATTACGAATATCATATCAAAAAATTCAAAAACAAAATGGCGGATTTAATATGGCGGACTGACATATGAAAATGATGCTTAATTTCTGCAGAACTTGGTATACGTGGGTTTTTGGGGTCGCTGATTACGAATATCATATCAAAAATTAATTTGATATATCCCTTCGAAACAATAAAATTATTATTGTCGTTTTATTTTAATCAACTTCTTCATGCATTACGAGAATTACATAATATATGCATTATTGCATGTATTATTTTCTAATTTTTAATATAAGTTAATTACGCTTGGGGCACTCCGGGGCAGGTTTTTTTTTCAGATTCTATTAAAGACAAGTCTTACCTACAATCTGAAAAAAAAAACTCCGCCCAACAACGTCCGACAGTGCACTTTAATCAACTTTGTTTGTCAATTTTTGTACGTATTTTTTACGTTATTTTGCATTTAAAAAATTGATAAAGATTATATTCATATATTACAATTATATAATTTTCTAAAGTACTAAATAATATACATACTTTCACCTAAAGATTCCATTTTGTAGATTTAAAATCGGACAAAATTTGCGCCTTTGGTCACGCTTTTTCTAGCGCTATGAAAAACATGCTTCAAAGCTTGTACTATCTGCGCATTCAAAGGTCGCTGTTCAATTGCTTATTGTGGGCCAGGTATATACATTTGACTCCTTTAAATTATGTCGTTAGACCCTTTGAGTATTACTGTACCTAACTGTATATTTAAATTTCTTAATAATAACACTGCATTTTTTCTATTTTGGCCGCGGATTTGCGATCTGGCCCCACTGTGCGACTGTTGTAAGAAACTGAATATCGGGTTTGTTGTACTAAGCGCTAAGAAAATACAAACAGAAAGTTAGATGAAATTGTAAACGAAGCGCAATTTTGTCATGAAATTAAATTATCGCGAAGTGACTAAGCGCACATCAGTTGCACTCATATATTTAGAAATTATCGCCCCAATAAGAACTACTTTATAGATTTTCACAGTTGGCAACAACACATTTTGAGTTCTAAATAGATTACTATAACATATATTGTTTAGGGGCGATAATAATTGTTCTCTTATTGTTAGCGAAATTGCTATTAAACGACTTGACACACGAAATATAAAATCACATCGGAGAAAAATTTTTGCTGAAAGCTGCTTGGTAATTAAATGAATTACATGAGCTTGTAATTACTTTAACACCTTCGCATAATGTATCAACTTGGTACTGATTTCTATGCTTGTCTAACAATATTCATTTACATAATGTACTTGGGTATCGTATTTAATATTATATTTAATATTATACTATGTACATAGTACATAATATATAGGGCTCGATAGGAATATAAAGAATAGCATATCTTTTTGTACAAGTTTTTTGTTTATGTTTTCAAGTTTTTATGATGTAATTTACCAAGTAAATCAATTCCATTTTTTCTCTTTTACCTTGCAATTTCAATTCATATAATATTTGTAATATACTTGGTAGCATATACAACATGCATAGTAGTACCTACTCTATTTCATAATATAATATATTGATGGAATGTGTCACCAACGTGGCTATAGCTTGATTATTATTTATAAAAAAAAGTTCAATACAAAAACAATCACATATTTTAGTTGCTTAACCTAAATTTAACACGATTTATACTATTATTGGTTAAAAAGGTATATCCTTGCAATAAAACAAATTCTTTTTATCAACCGGTTTTGATAATTTATTTTATCATCTTCAGGATAAACTACAAAAATTTATTATTAAAAACTCCAACTTGAACAATTCAAATAAGTAAACTCAGGTGTTAGTACATTAAGTTTGTAAAATGTTGAAAAACAATTTTCCACATATACGATAGTAGTCAATTTTGTTAAAACTTGGTATAAATAAATAAAATCATGCAATAAGTGAAATTAGTCGGTACACGTAATAGTATATTAAGAAACTAGTTTTATAAGTGTCGTTTTTAACGCACGCAAACCGTTTATAAAACGAGCCGCGTAGCGGGGAGTTTTCTAAAGGATAAGTGCAATAAAACGTCTTATAAAACGAGTTTCTTATACTATTTTTTCTATTTTGCGCTTTATACGCCCTAAAAATATTAAAAATGTGCATTTTATTAAATAATAGTAAATTTGAATTTTTTTTGTATTTTTGTGAAAGTTGGTAACAAAAAATTTACAGGTTAGGAGTTCGCATAAAAGTTTAAATAAACGGAATTATACTTGCAGTTTACAATGTTTTTTATTATTATTAATTATTTATAGACAATTAACATTATTTTGCACCAATTGATAGGTTTATAATATTATTTATAGTGACATCATAACGTTTAGTTACCAACCTTTTAAAACAAAAAATTGCGTTTCGAAATATTGTCCATTTCGATACGCGACTGGGTTTCGAAATAACTTTGTTTTAGACGCAAAATAGAAAAAATACAATTTGAGAGTGATTGTAAATAAATTAGTACAAATGCATATCATTATTCCAAATTCATGATCTTTTACCTATTTATCTGCGGATAAGAACATTATTTAATATAAACCGCTGAATATTGGTTTGAATCCTAAGTTAAGCTGGTCATTAAGGATTAACTCATTATTGTTGCTTTCTCGATTTCTCGATCTCGGAGGCCTCCAACAGGCTCAACTTCATACTTTTCTTGTGTTTTTGTAGGATTTCTGTTTTGGGTTGTCGATATTTATTTTCTTCAAAGCGTATTCCGAAGTTATATTTTGTTTATTTTCATAAATGTTCTTTAAGGCAATGTTCTAGTCTAGAATTTTGAAAAAATATACTTTGTTTTCTGCATATTCTTAAAGTTTAGACCTTGAAGAATATATCCTCGAGAGAAAATTTTAAAATTCCAGTAATTTATGTAGTTATAGCTATTTTAGTGACGCACTGTAAATCCTTCAAGCCGGAGCATGGGGCAATGCCTGACAGGTGACAATTTCAGCTATAAATTATATAAATGTACAAATATAGGTCAACTCAAAACACTTAAAAATTGTAAATATTTTTGTGTTTACTTTTCATTTCAACTCAGTCTAACTTTTAAAGTCTACGATTAAGGTACAAGTTTATTATTAAACTACATTTTTTCACATGGTTGATATGATATTTTAAGTTCTATTTACCCGATTTACTTCTTTGGTCTAGAAACTTTTGCTCAAAACTTTAAACGCGTTTATTACAAAACTACATTTTACGACCTGGTTGACATAATATCTCAAGTTTTGTTTGACCGATTTACTTGAAATTTTGTACCAACCTTCAATATACATATAATCTGTCTGTGGCTATTTTAAAAAATTAAAATTTACGGAAAAAAAACGAGTAAAACTGTTTTTTTAGACAGCTGCCATTTCGCAAAAAATGGTTTTTCTGTCTTCTCTTTGGTAGGGGCTAACAACATTCTTACTAATAAAGAATCTTTTTTGTAATTTTGTTTGAGATGACCAGAAGAGTTGCAATCGTGTCAACCAGCACACCCTTCTTTTACTTTATACTCAACTTTATTAGTTGATAAGTCGCTTAATTAAAATTTTTTTTATTCAAAAATTTTTTGTAGATTTTCAAAATTTCAATGAATATGTTGTAAAAAAGTGAATGCTAAAAATATTGTTTGTTTCTTTTTAGAGAGCTCAACCAAATTCCTAACATGTGCGCCAATTGTGCGGCTCTAGACTAGAACACTGCCTTAATTCTGTTTTTTATGGTCTTCCCGTTTTACTACATAAATACTATTGCAAACGCCACAATATAGTTTATATAGTCCACTATTTTGTAATGAATCGGCTTCTATTTTGCCATCAAACCTTTTAGAAACAGGTCGCAGCGGACCTGTTTAAGGAGAGAACAGGTCAGATAACAATAGTATGTTCGAACCTTTTGTTTTTTCTCCAGTTTTACATTTTCATCTTTGAAAATGATATTCATTCGTATACTTTGAAGTATGTCTCTGATATATTATTTTTCTATAGCTTTTCATTTCTTCTTTTTTATGGCTTCTGTAAAACTGTGGATATTTAATTTTGATTTGTATTCTTTTTACTAGTTTATGAATTGTTTTTGTCTGATACCCATTGTCCTCTGCAATTTGTTTTATGACTTGTATTTCTTTTGTTCCGTTAAAGTTGGGGTTTTCGAAAATTTTTTTTTTTGTAGATTATCTTGATGATCAAATAAATGCGTAGATAAAAAAATTTGTTTTATTGCAGGGATATACCTTTTTTAACCAATAGATAATAATATTGACCTTGCGCTAGAGGTCGCGGTCGCAAGGCAAACGAACGAACTATTATCTAAGTTCCATATTAAACTTCTATCATCAATTAGATATCTATTTTAGAAATTTTTGAAATATCGTTAGAATTGCATTTACCATAATTGTAGCTTGTAAACGAATAATTATAATTTACAAGTAAGGTACCAGAGGGTAATAGGCCCACTCAACACTTTTACGTTTTTTAGTGATCTGTAAAAAAATAATTTGACTACCAATTCACAATATTGCAGGTTAATTAAGATAATGGAAAAATAGCCTTAGTGGGGGCTAAGTTCACACATGTGCGTAGCTCAGATGATTTCAAGATTTCAGAAAATGAACAGAATATTTCTGTGTTTTCATTTTACAGGCAAGAAGTATATTTAGAATCATACCAGTAAAAAGTTTTTTTTTAGTTGTTTTGAGTAGAATAAAGCATTTGCTTTATATCCAATTACAAATTTATATGCGAAAAATAAGGTCCATGGTTTTACTTTAGCGGGCCTTATTTTCCGCTAGCTCCTCGTACAGGTTTTTAGCTTAAAACAATTTAATAAAGATTATATTCTTTAATATTACTAAACAAATCAAAAGGAAAACACTTGGCAATGCTTTTTACAAAATATCGACAAGATATTTTTAGTTTAAGAAATTAAAAACAATATTTACATCAGACCTTTTATATCAACACGAAGTCGATCACTTTAATACGTTATTAATTCGGCTGAGAAGTTCTTCCGTATTGCTTAATTTGAAGACTGCCTATTGGCAGTGTACTTATAGGAAATTACAGGAACATATAGCAAAAGGGCAAATTCATCGGATATATGTAGCGTAGGCGCCTATTTTACAAAGAGGTCTCATTTTCGGATGGATCTTATTACTGTTCGTACCTAAAGGTAGGCACACATTGCGTTTTTGTTCGACAGATTTGTTCGACGAACAAGTAGTCTGTTCGAACAAAAATTACGCAAAACTGAAGTATGTGGCGGGAAGTCTGTCGTTTTTGCTCAACAACAAGTCTGACGGAGATTATCAAATTCAGCCTGATTATGTCCGTCTGGTTTGTAAATTGCAATAAGTCCAAGTGTGTAGGGTAAACGTTTTTTAAAAACAACCGTTTATCAGTAGTCTAGTAAATTACTCGTAAATGATGGATTTGCGCCAAAGAAATCGAAAGTTTTTACTTGAATTTCTCGAGCTATATTGAAGTTTTCCACGTGTTTGGAATACAAAATCCCGCTAATATAAAAAATAATACAAAAGCCACTCCTTTGTCCACTTTGTTCTTTTTTGCTTTGTTTCAGATTTTGTGGTTAATGCCGCCGCCGCTGCACATAAATGTAAGGGTTTCATAGACTTCTGTCTTGATTACACCATTGAACAAGACTGTAGTCTGTGTTCAACTCACAGTCAGCGTTCTTGTTCGAACAGACTTGTTCGTCGAATAAAACCGCAATGTGTACCTACCTTTATAGTTAATGTTTGCATTAGTTACTAAAAAGGGTACAAAAACCTTGGTTTTTAATATATCCCGATTACAAGTTTTTAATACAATCAGCTGCGCTCAGATGTATATGTCTGTATATGTTTGTGGGTAATTGTTTGTTAGTGAGTTGTGCGTTATTATTTATTGTATAATTTGAATAATTAAATAGCGGAAAAAGTTTTATAAAAACTTATGTTTTGGGCATTAGGGTTCTATACATTTTTTTTACATATTAATTTGTACTTTTGTACACTTTTAAATTCGGTAATATTGAATAAGCTAGTCTGTAAAAATATTAAAATGACGAACGCATGTATTTATCTATTTTTAAATTTAATATTCCAAAGAAAAAATATGATGAATTGAAAGAATCGATTTCGATATTAGTTAAAATTTAAAGTAATTTTCAAACATATAAAGGTTGGCCATTACACACTGACCTAAGGAAATTGTAACTTCAACTTGCTGAAGTGGAAGTTAACTATTAAATAGTTTTAATAGAAATAATTGTAAATCAATAGTGCATACACCACGTGACAGTGAACTGTGGAAATAGTTAAATTGCTATCAATGTTGAATTAAATGTTAATTAAACGTATAGCTACGATTGCTTCATATTATATTTTTTTTCAGCTAACATTTGTAATGGTAAGTTTATTAAAACATTCTGTTCATTACCTATTGCATAGTTCGCGTTTGTCACAAATAATTGATGACATAAAATGTAAATTGATCATTCGACCGAGGTTTCAAAATATTTCTTATTATTGTTCAAAACTATTGCAAAACTGAATAAAAATAGTATGTTAAATTAAGAAGATTACACTTTAACATTATGAATACGACTGTAATTTAATAATTTCAAAAGAAACCCACAAAAAGTAGGTGGTAATGGAATTGTGGTCGTGAAGATCTACGTTGATGATAGATATTCCTCTCACAATATGTCATGTGGGGCTACTGCAAAATCAGAATTTTTAGCCAAAAATTTGATAACGTGGCAAAAAGTATGAGTCTGTTTGCACAGTACAAGTATGAGTACGGCCTGAAGAAGCAGACCATTACATATCACTTTGTCGAAAATTGTTCGAGTGTGATTTTTCTACTAACAGTGTTGGAAAATGTGTAACTTTTTGATATTCATTTGAGTAAGGTAAAATAGATTTACTTTTCCGCACTAGTGCGTTTTACTTTACCGCACATGCGCATTCAAGTAACAAAAGATGTTATTTATTAATATGTTTATGTTGAACAATAGGAGATCATTACATCGCCACCGGTAGATTTCTGCGTTGAAGCAGACGTATTAACAACAACATTAACTATATAATTTGTTTCAACTGAAGTACCTACATCTATTTATATTTATATTGGTTATTTCAGTTTTACCAAGATTTTAGAAGCCACTTGTAATTATTGAATCTTCAAGCTACCCCTCTGTTACACTTGTTGATTTCCATCCACTGTCTTTTTAGCGAAGCGGTAGTCCTACCTGTTTCAGGTAGGTATGTAGGCTATTTACTCTAGTAAATGGAACGGCTATTGCAAACGAATTTATATTTCATAATTAATTATTAGGTAATTTGTAAATCAATACTCCGTAATAATTTAAATAAGAAATTTGTTTGTTTCTTATTCAAGCAATAGTACAAAAAATTTTGTGTGAAACACGTATGAAAAGCTTATTATTCCGTACACGGTGTATTTGATGTATCTCGGCTAAAACCTCGATAACAAATCTTATACCTAGTACGGAAAATTACACTTTTCATTATTTATTGCATAGATAGCTAATCTTTTCATCAGTGAAACTTAATTTTTCAAATTTTGATGGGGCACCTATACAATAATATCTATTTAAAAATAGTAGTTTTCACCCGTCAGCATTTCTGGAGACTGTTAATTTAGCACAATATTTGTTTACAACTTTGTTAACAATTTCAATCGTTTGATCGTCAGAAAGAGTTTATCAATGAACGAGGAGCATTCAAACAATTTCGCAAAGATAATTTTCGATTTAAAATAACGATATGGTTGTTGACTTTTAGAAATCTTGTAATTTAACTTTTTTTAATTTTCTGATCTCTATTGATTTTACAATCGGAATACTTAATATTTTTGGGAAAAAATTCAGAGATTTTTGTAGATAGAAAAAAAAATAAGTTTTTCCGGATTCTTCTGAGACACACTGAATAAGTGTATATATGAGTATAAATGGCATTTTATAATTTTTTACCGAACTCTCTTTTACTTGTTGAGCGTTTGAGAGAGAGTTTGACGGAGTACCAACGTTATATTTTAAGCAAAACAAGATAAATATTGCGAAAAGAAATGCATACAAATAAAAATTTTAATTTGTGGAGCACAAACAACTTGAAACATATAAACAACATTAGACAATTTCCTGTGTATTTCGAGCAGAACTCGAAACACATCTCACAGACACTTTTGTCCAAAAATTGTGTAGAAAATTGTGTAACAAATTCTGTAATTTAACACAGCCTTAAGATACGAAAATCTCGTCTTAAAAAATCTAAAATTGTGTTTCTTCTGTTGTGAAATTCATCAGTAGAGCTGGGATTTTATGCATTTTGCATATTCTTTAATATTGATATGCCAACAGAGTCGTTTTGAAATCTGGACGAATTAGGAAAAAACAAATCCGAAAAAGCGCTTCTCAAATTGCATATTTTGCATATTTTCAATTTTTAGTGCATATTTCAGCAAATAATGCATATTTCTGCATATTTAGGCCACTTTTGGAGTTTTTGCAGAATGTTTATAGAAAAAATAAAAAATTTTATTATTACCCAAGCAGCAAAGCAGGGCAGCTTGACTAAACCAAAGTCAGATTGCCCTATTTAAGCGAAAAATTACCAATTTTCGAGATAAAAAATGTCTTAAAAGTCAGATAGCGTATGAAGTCTTGTGTACGGGTCAAAAATTACGTAGTTTAAACCTAGGAAATGCCTTTAAAGTTTAGTGACTTAAAGGTTATATATTAAGCTATAAATTACCAAATTTTGACCAAAGATATGCCTTCAAAGTCAATTCTACTTATAAGTCAAATTAGAGTCTCATTTGAAGGAAATGTGACCTATGTGTATTACCTAATTTCAACCTCATAGCCGATATGACTTAATTGGTCAGAATTACGTATTTTTACTATATATAAGTGCTGTGTGGTTGACTTAAATAATAGGAAATATTTAAGGCACAAAATAAACCTTTATGGTCATCCAGAGCTAACCATAAAGTTGAAATTACCACAGAAAATTACCTATAAGGAAAACCGGTCTGAGGTTAGGTCGAAATTCCCACCAAAATTGCCCTAAAAGTTAGTTTTTTGTCTTAGACCGCTTCGAGACGGTTTCAAATATTTTTCATTCTCGTCTATCAGGGCTATTACAATTTATTATATATCAATAGCTATTACAATATAAATCTATTAATTTTAATGAAAATCTACCTTATTACTGACTAAATCTATTACTATTTTTAAAAAATCCTAAATAGCAACTTTTGTTTTTAAGAAAAAGTATGAAATTATAAAAAAAAATTTTGGTAAAGATGTCAACGAGGTATAAGAATTTAATTGCCATGGGATTTTCATATATCCACTTATTATTTTATCCTGTAAAATGCAAATTTAGTAGTATCAGCAGTTTGAGTTTTTCTATTAAGCGCAGTAGCGGCGTTAGGGTAGGGGCAGTCGGGCAACCGCCCGATACACTTTTCGTGTCGTCAGAAATATCTGAATACTGCCTTTACCAGTGGCGGATCCAGGTTTCTGGTAAGCTTTATCAAAGAAAATATTGAACACTAAATTAGCACATACAAAAACATGATTTGGGGAGGGAGGGCAAATTTAAAGAAAACAAACAAAAGTGATAAAAGTAAATTAGTTAAGTTCCAGAAATTGTAAGTATTCAATAGATTGTTTATTTAAAACCAAAAAGGGGTCTATTTAAGTCTATTATAAAAATCAGTTTTGAAAATTGTATAAGAAGATTGAAAAAAAAATATCGAAATTTACAAATAAATAAATAAACTTGATGGTCTCATAAGGGTATATATTTCTACAACAATAAATTTATGCTACACGTGCGGTCGAAATACTTACATTTGGATATATGTATGAATATTTTACATGTCAGTGCCTATTGCTTCTAGTTACAATTTATCAGACAAAAAAATACTATTTTTTTGTTTGAAAGTATTTTTTTCATTTCATATAATACAAAGATGGTTAAGGGGGGGGTGCAAATTTTATTTCAAATTAAATTATTTTATTTTTCTGATCGTGACAGAGCCGGGTCCATTTAATATCCGGGCCCTTATTGTTCGCTCGAATACATTCAAAACTGACAGTTTAAAGCCACTGGATGAAAACTATAGCTTCTCCTGGGGGATTCAAAAATTTGTAAAATTTAAACGCAACTGGAGGGCGTGTGAAAAATTGCTTGATACCGCTGTTTTATGATTTATGTAAATACCAAATTTAAAATAAAATATTCTTGGTTTATAAAATTATCTTTGTCCCTTCCACGCATCCTTAAAAGTGTTACTTATTTTAACAATAAAACTGGTGGTCACTTCTTAATAGAACAAAATATATACCGTACGCCACTGGACGTTGGACATAACACGTGTTATGTTTACCTACAGTACTGCTTAAATTTTGCTTCAAAACACATCTGTGTATTATTAGCATAGCAATACTCCATCTAGGTATATTTCAATGGCTCGGATTCAGCATTCTCGATTTTAAAATTTTATTATTAACTTTTTAATTTTTAAACTTTGAAGTCAAACTAACTTATAAATAGGAAAATTGGGCTTATTAGTCAGAATGCCTTATTAGTCGACAAGACGACTTCAAAGTCAACGACTTTGAAGTACAAATGCCTTGATTAGGGAAATCGGTGTTCAAAGTTAGGCATTTCTCCTTCGCATTAAGGAAATTCGACCTATTATGTCCTCCATGATACATTTTTACGCTTGTAAAAATTAGGCGTTATAAAATAAATCATACCAAATCTTTCGGCGTGACTAAGAATCAAAAAACAGTCTATTAATCGATAATTTTCATGTAGGTGTTAGATAATATATTTTTAGCGTACTAAATGCAAAATTTATTATTGCTAAATAATTAAAAATTAATTAATAATTGTTTAAATTATATATTATTGAAAGCGCATTAATTTTAGTGATCTAAAATGAAAATCTGCACAAAAAATTTTCTTTCGTACTTATATTTCTGTCATGTCACACGATATTCGGTTTCACAGTGAAATATATGTTGATGTTTAATTCCAAGTTTTATTCTCTGGTTGCCATGTTATTGCTGTAACATAAGCACCGCCTTCTAGAAAGAGTTAAGGATTGTATTATTATATATTTTTGTGATGTACAACGCTGCCGTTTAGACGTTTCGAAAGCAAAGGCTGCGTTGTCAAAATAACAGGGCGCAAATTGGTTAGAATTAAGTCCAAATTACCAAAATATTACCAAAATTTTACCAATATTCGACCTAATGTTAGTCCATTTGACCAAACGAGACGATGACTTATAGGGCGAAATGCCTTGCATTACTTAATTTCGACCGTCAAATTACTTCAACTTAATTCCCCACTTACCTTCTCTCGACGTCTATATGACGTAAATTGGGCTTGGTCATACACCCTTTATAACCTATTAGAAGGTCGAATAAACGTAATTTCGACCTATTTTGTTGCTTGGGATAAATTTGTCAATTTAAGCAATTATTTTTAAAATAGTCGTGCGTTCTGTTTATATAACTTCCATTTTGAAATATGCACTCTTTAGAAATTTAGTGTTTTTCTTCATTGGCAATATTTGGATAGCCTTTTGGTTTAGTTAGAACGGTGGTAAATTTTCGTCAAGTTTCATAATGTGTTGTTAAGTTAAGTATAGAGGTATATGTATAGGTAAACGTCGGTCTCATCCAATTAACGCTACGTAAATTAATCGAAAATAACCAAAATAATATAACATTTCTTCTTTAAAACCTCATTTTCCTTGATGTATTTGATATAAATTAGCTAATAACATAAATAAAAATTAATTTCAAGTCAAATACATCGGAGAAAATGAGACTTTAAAGAAAAAATGTCATATATTTTGTTTTTTTTTTAGATTAATTTTCGTAGCGATAATTGGACGAGAACCACGCTTTATGCTTATAATATATTAGGTACTACATATTTAAAATACATTACCTAAAAAAATTTTTTTTAAATTTATTATTATGCATATCAATGCATATTTTATCAATTTTAGTGCATATTTTAGAGAAATTTGATGCATATATATGCGCATATTTTCAAATATTTTTGTGCATATAAATCCCAGCTCTATTCATCATCATAGCATTTAACAAGACATTAATAAACACGACATTTTTAAAATTTTAGTTTTTATTATCATTGATTTTTTATCAGTACTTTTAAAAACTGTTACTTTTTAAAATATATTGAAATTTGAAAATTTCTCGAAACAACCACTTATAGTCCGGTTGGGGTAAAAACAGTCGCGCTAACTTTAGATGATATATGATTATCTTGTCGACTTTTCGATAGAACGGATAGCTTGTGAGCACTTAGCATTGTCCAGTGATTTGTGTGACAGCGTAGTTTGCATTTAACTTAAATGAAGACTACAACCGTAAGTGCAATATTGCATAATTAAGAACTTTTATCGAGTTTACAAAGGACAACCAATAAGTCAAAAACAACGCGTCTTACCGTTCATTCTTAATCATGCAAAAGTTTCGAAATTATATTTCCTATAAATGTGCAAAATTTGATGATATGCTAAATATACTATTTTGAGAAGCCCAACATTTGCTCCCAATAAAATAGTGTACTACTATTTTCAGCAAACGTAAAAAACCTTATTGTATTTATCAATTTGGCAAAACAAATATACTGTTAATAAAATATAATTTCAAAAAAATAAGCGTGATTCTTCCTGTAGTGACTTATAACTAGTAATCGCAATAATGGCAGTTGACAGATGTGACATTTTTAGTCATTAACCTAATGAAATGATAATAGCGCATAATTTAAATTCGGCGCTCTAATTGAGACGTTTTATTCTAACGATAATTTATTTTAACATTATTTAATTAAAGAAATAGAATTTGTAAGCACATATTACGTCATTGCAACTATCAGTAACCGCAGACTAGCATATGTTAGTATAGTGATCAGAGCCGTATTATCGCATAAGCCCATGAAGCCCGGGCTTGTGGCGCAAAATTTCAGGGGCGCAAAATTTCAGGAGACAGCTTTCTTTTCTCTATAAATTATTCTAATAAAAATATGGTCAACTGTAAAGGCGAGGATAAGGGCGCAAAATATTAAAGGCTTGCGGCGTCAAACTTGCGTAATAGGCCTCTGATAGTGATTCCCAGAAAAGATGACGATTATGACACAACAAAATCGTATGATACTAAACAAACGGGGTGATAGGAAAATCGGCTGTAAACTCACGCTATTTATATTTATTAAAAAATATACAAATAAAACGACAATGTTTCGAAAGGATAATCCGCTTCTTCTTTAAGTTCCAAACAAGATACCTTTATACGCTAGCAAGGCTAGCGGTTACTGGTAACACGATACCATAAGATATCTTGGAAGATACGAAAATGTTTGTAACATAAGGGTGGTATTTAGCTAGTTTTCTATATAAAAAAATTAGACGTATCTTAAAAGATATCTTGTTTGGAACTTG
This sequence comes from Cantharis rufa, assembly GCA_947369205.1. Taxonomy (NCBI): domain Eukaryota; kingdom Metazoa; phylum Arthropoda; class Insecta; order Coleoptera; family Cantharidae; genus Cantharis; species Cantharis rufa. Next base: position 11,292,015 of record OX376309.1, on the reverse strand, counting down.
AAGAAGAAGTGGATTATCCCTTCGAAATTCGAAACATTTTTTTTACAGCCTTACAGCATTTTTTTACAGAGTTTACAGCCGATATTCCTATCACTCCGTTTCTTTAGTATTTTACAACATGCTCTGCACGAAAAGTGTTACCATTGGTTTTATTAGTTAAAAAAAAAATAAAAAAATCGTATGAACTAAGCCAAGAATTCCTAGTCAAATGAAGTGTATTTTAATTTAAAATAAAATACATTGGTTACCTTTGTTTTTAACCCCCGACGCAAGAAGAAGCACTTGATCTGACTAGAAATTCCTGGCTTTGTTCATACGATTTTGTTGTGTCGTAATCGTCATCTTTCCTGGGAATCACTATACTAACCTGATCCAAATTTATAAAGTATATAAATCCAGGGGCCTCAGTGCTTGAAACGTACCGGATCAGAAGACATTTGCTACTAGTTTATTGGGCCAGTCCAATCAGTATAGTAAGTGGAAAGCAAGATGAAATAACGAAGACTGTAGGCAGTAAAGAGGACATTAATTTCAGCATATTGGCATCGGAGAGCGTTTGGAAGTAAAAGACATCGTTAATGACAAAATTGAATTTAATGAATGATAGGTTAATGAATTTCCACATATGATGGAAACACACATGTGTCAGATGGAAACTTGGACAAAGAACAAACATGGAGCACAATGAAGTGGCTAAAAACGGTTTTCAGCTGTATCCTCAAGTGAATAAATAGCATTTAACAGGAAATTAAAGTGTAATTTAGCAAATGAATACTACTTTTACATTTTAAACAACATTTTGTTTTAATAAGTAAGTATAGGTACTTATTTTTATATTATATAGCTATAACTATAAAAAGATAACTATATTAGTAATAATAGTATTACTATTTACTGTATTACTTACTATAGGATTGTTAATTTCCTAAATTAAGTTTTAATTTTGTCTTAAATATATTCTTTAATAAAATAACTTTTATAATATGGAGAGTAAAAATGATTTGAACTTTTTCATTACTCCGTAAGAAGATGCGTATTTTAAGCTATATGAAAGGAAAAGAGGTGGAATTGCAAAGAGGACAAATAAAATCAAGTACCAAGAGAGTTACTGGTAATTGAGATGTATCAAAAGGATTTAAATGTAAAGTGTTATTAGAAAGTCAGTTGTGTAAAAATAAGTTCTTCTCACAATTCGGTTTAATGAATATTGTCAAGCTGTAACTATACAAACTAATAATATTATTTTAAAGTTTTACATAGCAATGAATAAAATTTCAGTTTTATTCAATTTTAACTATTTTCCGAGTTAACTTTGTTCTTAAGTACAACTATACAATTTAATTATTTCAGTACCTACTATTAATGCATTCACCTTTTTTTAAAATTAAATTTTGCGAAACCTTCTAAGTGCCTTTAATTTGAAGTGTTATTTTGTAAATAAAACTAGAAAGTTTGAATTTGATATTAAATTTGCACACCATAAGGTGTAATGTTTAATAATTTTAATTAATCTTGTTGTACTTGCTAAATTCATTAAATATAACGACATTTTTATGCAAATTATTTATACGTATCATTGATTAAAAATATAAAATACGTATGTAGCTATAGTCATTCAATACCAACTTACCAAATCACCTATCTTAACTGTTCTATATGCATTAGTTCGGTTTTACACAATGGTGGCGCCTAATGCACACCATATTAAGTTTAAATATACTCCCATTATACCTAGTCTGTTGTTTTACTAATTACGTTATTATTTTTAAAATTGCAATATAATTATAAAACATGTCATCCTGTTGTAGCTCTAACCTTGACTGTTTGCGCATCTGCTCCAGTTGCAGTAATCAGTCTAATTAATTTATAAAATCAAATTTATTATAAAAAGTACTATATCATATCTGGGAATAATTATGTTTGTCGTATTTTGCTAAATTCTAAAATTCTATTTGCCTGGCCTGTTTCCTTTTCACCTTTCAATTATTAGCCCATCTAACAGTTAACTAAGCCGTCCAATAAGATGAGTCTATTCACATTATTTCAAATTCAGATTATTCAATTCTATAATATACCATTATGCATGTTTCAAAATGTATGCAATCCCATTTTTGAAACACTTATAACACATTAAAGATTCTGTTTACACTATTCAGTTATTATGAAATAAACAAATTATTTTAAAGGTGTAAGCTATATTATGCGAAGTTTACCTTTCATTATTTGTTATTATTTATTTAAAATATTATTTACACTGTAATCTATTAAACATAATAATATTTTATATTATGTGTATGTAAATACTGCAAAAAAGTTAAATTGGGTTAAATAAATAATTTTATAAAAATAATAAACAAAATATTCTTCAGAAGTTACACATAAATAATGCTGCTTTATTAAATGACTCAAATTATGATGTAAGCCAATTATATTAATTAGTTTTTTTAGTATAACAGAGAAGTACTATAAAAAGTAATAAAACGGCTTTATGTGTTTTTTTGTAATTATCATTAAAATATGCGGAGTATAATAAATTAATGTTTAATTTTCCTACATAGTTAACTATAAAATTCATTCATACTATATTTGATTTGCAATAAGATATCATTTAAAAGGATAGCATTTTAAAGATTTTCATTGAATTTTGTTAATTTATGATTTATAAATTACTATATTATTTAATTCGCATGGATAATTATTCTCTTAAATATGAAAATGAAAGTTTCTCAAGTGGACATTTAAAAATATATAAATTAACTTAATTAAGAAATAAATGCTAGAAAATTATAAACCGTAACGATAAATCTAAAAAATGTAATATAATTGATAGCGAATTATTTTGTGGTAAAGCAAATACAGGGTGTTATATTTTAAAGTTATTTTGTTGAATGCCATATTAAAATTCTAAGTTTATTAAAATAGAAAAGATTATGCAAACACTCTGTGTTCAAGTTATCTTGATTTCCATTGACTTAAAAGTATTAAGATTAATATCGGTACTTCATGGTGCAATTATAGATGTAACTATAAAAATTTTGAAAATTGAGTTGTGCTTATTTTTGGGTACCAAATGTCGTAATTCTAATTTTTTATGACTGGCGTGACCAGATACGTGAATTGAAGCCATAAAATAAGTAACAGTGAATGTATTTTTGACTGCTTCATGAAAAGAATGTAAAATGATGGTTACGCCTATTGGTCTATAAATTTAGCATATTTTAGCACAGAAAATAAGGGTTACCTACTATACATTTAGAAATCAGAAATATGATGTATAACTTAACTTTCAAAATTTAATTTTGGAAGAAAAAATAATATATTAAGAGACCACCCCGTATATTATTTATGCCTATTTTTAAGTATTTAGTAAATCTTATTACGTGCAAACAGTTTCGTGTGTATTGGCTATAAAATTATTGGAAACAGCAGTATAAAATTGATTGCAGTGTTAGTATTGTATAAGTAGAATGTTGTATGTTGTTGAGAAAATACAATAACGCACCTTTTTCTTAAAGTAAGCCATACAATTTGCTTTTTGACATAACCTAAGATGGTCTAGATAATCAAAGAAATACAAGAAACAACTCAAAATTATTCAATTGAGTTGTAATTCTTCGAAGTTTTTTACTCATAACGCGGTATGGAAATTTTATTTTGCTTAAAACGCAATCAACTATGAACCTTGTTTGCTATAACAAATAACTCACTTTTAAAAATATAGGTAAGTATGTTAGTAAAATTTTCTTTAGAAAACTTTATATTGAAGTACTATAACTATGTACATAATATGTAACAGACATATGGTATAAGATTTAGTATATACGGAACAAATTTTATCAAAAATTTGAGATTGATTTAAAAAAAAAAATATTTAAGATATTTATGTATTTTAAAATAAAAATCGTTTAATTTGACTTGGACTAAAGTTACAAGAAATGAAGGGATATATGGGATGTGGAGGGTAAATAGAAATTAGGCTGCACAAATCGGCCCCCATTATGCTACCTCCGGTTTTATTTTCACAGCCTGTTGATATTTACCGTAAAACCGGATTCGAACGTAGAATTTCCACTTTGTAACTCCAGCAGTCATCGATCACAGCAAGTTACTATTTCAGCAAGAGGTAACTGTTTTAGAGGGCAATTATCGAATCTACTAACAAGGAGACTACGGCTACTCGTCATCACCGATTTCGTCCAGGTTCATGGTATATGTAGGGCTTGACTAGAATTGAACGTGACCCAAGTGGGAACTCCAGATGGCCAAGCGTTTAGAAAATTACGATGCTAACACCAAGTTTTATTTCGGTTCATTGTCACGTAAGGATCGTAAAAATTGAAAAAAAAAGCAAAAAAATGCTACCCACAGGAGATTCGAACCTGCGACCCTCGGAGTACTAGTCCGACTTTCTACTGCTAAGCTAACTAGTACTTGCAAATTGACCTAACCTAAAAGACTTATGTAGTGTCAGATCTGCGAGAAAAAAATTGATTTTCTAAACGCTTGGCCATCTGGAGTTCCCACTTGGGTCACGTTCAATTCTAGTCAAGCCCTACATATACCATGAACCTGGACGAAATCGGTGATGACGAGTAGCCGTAGTCTCCTTGTAAGTTGAGTCACTGACAGTTTATATACCCAGTGTCTGTGTGTTTTAAATATTTTTATTTTTAATGTAGGTACATACTATAAAACGTTAAATATTATTAGTGCTATTCATAAAAGTATTTAAAAGAATGTTGTGAACTAATTTTAGTTAAAAGGTTCACTCAAGTTAAAAACAACTTTTTAAATATATATTTTCAATTCATAAACGCCTGGTAAGCCTCTTGTAACTAACATGCAGTTAATTGACAGAAATAGACCATTTAAACCGTATTGGAACTATTTCGAAGGAGTTTAGTATTTATTGGTGGGCAACAAATGTAAATATATTTTAAGGTCATAATTTATTATTTGGATGAGAAATTATCTGAGTAGGTGGCGTAATTATTACATCTGAAATTTAATTGCAATCGGTATTTATCGGTACAAATCGGCACGGTATGATTGCGTTTTCTTTACTTTTTAAACGGCTTTTTATATCGTATATAGGCGAGTAATTTACGACCGTGGCCGTATCTTGTATCTTGTTCTCCACTCATCTCTATCTGCCAAATCTTCATCTTCCGCGCTATAGCTTAGAGTCCAGTTCGACAGTTTCTTTGGCCATCTGTACTCTCCCATTCGATGCATGTCTTAAATTTAAATTTAAAGCCGTTAAATTTAACTAACCAATGGAAATTAACTCTCAGTACTGACAAGCCAATAGAAATCATCTGTTAACTTTAACGGATTGTTAAAAGTTTTATGAAATTGGGCATAATTCGTCAGCAGTCACAACGACCTCATTATCCACAAAAAGAGTATAAATAGAGTTTTGACCATATTTTGGAAATTTTTTATCCACTATTGGACGCTTCGTTTAAGTAAAGAAATCGATTTAAAAAGTGTCGATACTCAACAGCATTATCGTAGCTCTTTTTTGATATCCTGAATTCTTCAGATATTTTTAGCTTTCCATCCTTACGATAATTCAAACTACTTTGGTAAGAAAGCGTTCATAAATTACGTAAGGACGATTTTTGGAAATTTTGACTTCCTCTTCTCTCACGTAAGGGTCCGTAAAATAACTGATACCCTATAGATGTCTAGAGAGATTTACCGAGATTTACCGTGGTTGTATTTGTCAAAACCGATCCTCCGTTCTGGACGCTTTTGGCCGTTTTGACAAACGCCATGCTTGCTAAAAATATCTCTCTAGACCGGTTCTACTCGGCAAAGTGTGCTACCAAGAAGGAGGTGGATCTCTCTCGTTCACTTGTTGCAAATGTAATTCCATGTTTGTAATTAAATGTAATTACATGTAATATAATAATAACAAATGTATAACAAAAGAAAAGTATGGGGTGCAGTTTACCACCCAGCTTATTGACAACCTTTTACCTCGGAGTGATATTTACACGAAACATTTGATGTGATCTTACCCTTACCATAACTATTTTATTCTTACACTCAGAGATTTGAAATTCTACAGTTATTAAGCAACCCTCTATGACGATACTTATCAAAATTTTAAGTTATATGTATTATAGAAGTGTAGAACCGTTTCGGAGTATTTCAAAAATCATTCATTTTACTACCGACTCCTTCATTCACTCAGCAAAATTATCGAGCACTTCCAGTGTAGATAAAAAGTTGAAATTTAGTGGCACCATAAGTTTTTTAGTATAAATAAAAGAAAAAATTATTTTTCCATTTGAAAACCTCTAACCTTTATGTGACTGAGAAAAAAACCTCTTTTAATGACAGCATGGGTATTTTCACATATTACATGCATCCATCCGCGCCTATGCAAAGTTTATAATTATCTACGATAATAGTAAGACGAAATTTCCAAACTCAACGACGCTAAACACATAAAATATGAATGCTTAAAACTGCAAAAGGTACCCGGGTACCTATCCAGTCACATAAAGGTTAAGTGGGATATCAAACGAAAGGTCTCGATGAGTACATTCTAGATTATATTTTATATTACATTAGACAATTTCTAAAAATTTTGAAGTTTAAATCCTATTATCTTATCAAAAAATAATTCTTTTATTTTGACATAGACTTTCATTAGAAAGTCATCTTGTAACAAAATAATAGAAAAAATATCAAAAATATAAATGTGGAAAATAATGTCAATTTTCTATTCCAAATAGGTTGGCCATTAGAAGTTGTGAGATTCAGAATACATGGTCAGGTTTACTGGGCATAAAAAAAGTTGTGTAGTACATACATAAACCAACATTTTAATAGTCAAATAGTATAATAGTTTCTTAAAATTCTTTTATTAGTACCTTATTTCTTGTTTTTACTTGGCAAGTTTTTCATTTATTTTCTTGCCAACTTCAACTTTTATAGAACCAATAAATCCTTTTGATTTAATAAAGCTTCTATAGATATTGCTATTTGAAAAATAAAAAAACTGGTTCTAGTATGTTTTGGATATATGAATAATAAAACACAATGTTAAAGTTAGAAATATTAAAACTTGAACATATCAAACTCCTGGTAAATGGCTTTTTAATTTATTTTTCTCTTTCCAGAAAACATTCCGTTTTAAAACTGAACTTACCCAACAAGCCGCTACACAGATGCACAGTGGGTCGAAAACACGAAAAAGTGGCCAAAAATCAGATTTTGATTTTAATGACTTAAAACTAGCATAAATAACACGGGAAAATTAATTAAAAAATTTTAAATTACCAGGGATGATTTAGAGGGGTGTTTTTTATACGAGTGGTTATTAAAATATGATTTTAATTTTAATGACTTAAAGTTGGCTCACATAATACAGAAAAATTAATAAATAAAATAAAAACTAAAGAGGGTTGATTTTAGAGGGTGGTTTTTGTATACGGCCAGCAAAAAATATTTTCTTTCGCATTAATTATGTTAAACAACATTGATGCAATACAGTAACAGTAAAAACAAAATTGAGACCCCCATGGGTGTGCTCTGTGTTCTAAGGGATGGTTTTTGATAAAGTTATTGCAAGTTTGAATTTTAATTTATTTTAAAAAGATTGAATTGCAGGGTGCTTTTTAGAGGATATTTTTAGTCTAAATAATGATTTTTATCACTTCTACGCTATCACTTATACCTAAATCACAGACGTTTTCATTCAAATTGAAAAATTAAGTTAAGGAAACAATTAAATAATATATAAATCGTCACTCCAAATTTTCCAAATACCGTTCCACACTTCGACAGTGATTGTATTTTAATGCGTTGAATATAATCATAATTATGCGACACGTAGCGCGTCGCCGTCGCGTTGTTCAAAATCGCGAATTATTTAAAAACGCACTTGAATGCACAAACAATTTTTACATAGTTTGTTTGAGAAATGTCTAATGTATTTTTTGCGTATTTTTTCAAAACGGGAAATTGCGGGAAATTGTTTATAAGTCCACACAAAGTTGGAGAATTATTTGAGATTTTCTATTGAGCAGCTCCCGGAATGAAATAATGTATTTAATTATTGCACCATTGTATTGTCTAAAAATTTTTTTATTCGAAAGTACATACTTCAAGACAACTTTTCTATTAAATACCAATTTAAACTCGAAGCTGAAATCTGGACAATAAGTCGTCAAAACTTGGTGTTGCATGGAGCGAAATGCTACTCAAATCAGCGATTAATAAAAGGTGATTTTTGCATCGCTCTAACAAGCAGAAATATTTTTCAATTCACTTGAGATTCGAGAAAAAGGTGCACTGATGTTTTCTCTAAAGATATACTAAATTTTGTGGCAATACTGTTAAGTTGACAAAAATGTATTTTTGGCCACTTTTCCGAGCGTCTGACCCACTGTGAGATGTAAGCCTTCTATTTTTATAAATTTATATTTTATTAAAAAAGTAAGTCCAAAAACCAAGAAACTGCTTAGTAGTACATAATGTATTTTTGAAAATGTCCAGCTGTTTAATAATAAGCTTAATGAGCTTAAGTCTTCCAATCAAATAAATACAATTTTTTAGATAATATTTTTTTTTACATTTTAATTTTCAAAAGAAACAGGTTAAATGAGCAACGAAAGACTAAATTTTTCATAACTTTATATTTATTTCCCGGGTTAATAATTTATGTTTTGATTTTTCAGCAAATAAAACTTTCAAACATTTTTAAAATTAAGTCCTGGCTAGGATAAAAGTTACACAATATTATGCTTTATATTCTGTTACAAAATAATGAATTTGGTTTTGCAACCACTTTTCTGTGACATATTTATCATTACATAATAAGATGGGAAAGAAGAAACGGCGACAAAGATGGGTTTCAGCCATTTTCAGAAAATTGAGCTGGAGTTGGCGATTAAAGAAATACCAACTAGACAAGCTTTAGGCCTGGACTGTATTCCATTACAAATAAAATGATTAGTGGTGAAAACACAACCAACTGTAATATTGAAAGTAATTAACTCCTATGCATCACATGGAGAATTTTCGAAAGTTTGGTAGAGAGCGATATTGGTTTTCCTGCGTAAAGGAGTAAAGCCTTTGAATCTACCCAGTTCGTACAGCCATCCGGCTGTACTTACTTGACAACATGGGAAAATTGTATGAGCAACTCATCTTTTCTAGAGAAATAGGATAGATTGATCATGGTGATCTTAGCGATAATCAATATGGATTCAGGAAGGGAAAATCTTCAATTGGTGCGGTAAGTGTCATTACTGACGTGGCAATAAAAGAAAATGCCGGTTCAATATATAAAAGAAAAATTGAACCTTTGATGTGAGAAATGTTTTAAACTTGGTTGTTTGGAAATTAATAGTTCAGGAATTGCAAAGAAGAGAATTGAGTCTTTATTTAATAGAAAACATTAAGGGATATTTCTCATATATATCAGTAATGATTAATGAAGGACTACATAATGAAACTCTAAATATTACCAGCGGTGTACCTTGGACTAATGTTCAAGGTACATGGGTACCTTGGTTCTTGGACTAATGCTCTCTGGATTTGCAGACGCCTTATCTATGGTGCCATCAACAAGAACAGTTACAATTGTTTGAACTTTGCATCGCACCCTATAGCAGTGAAAGCAGACAGATGCTGTACAGTACTATAGTTAGATTAATCCTAAATATTAAAGGTCCCAAATTAAGAAAACAGAGGGTGATAGCCTCATTTGCTCATTCTATCTACTTTATGGAACTCCTGTATGGATTGACATCATGAAATGCAATAAGTACCGACAGTTAATTTCTAGCGTACAAAAAACAACAGCTTTGCTGTGCATATAGAACGGTCTCAAAGGAAGGTTCTAGCGGCTCTGCCGCTTATTGCCGCTTATTGATGAAGAAATGCCAACTATCTCAAAGGCGGCAATAAAGACAGGAAAACATATAGAAAGAACTGGAAGAGGTGTGGCAGGCAAGATGGTCAGCGTCGTAAAAAAGGATTTGGATAAATAACTAATACCCACCATACAACCATGGATAACCCAGAGATGTTAACCTATAACCTAGATAGCTAACTGTGTATATTTTGTATACCAAAAAGTGAAGCCTGGTCACGTGATCGCCGCCATTTGTAGTTGGGTCAATTCTCTACCTGTGATAGGGTAACATCTCTGGAATTAGATAGAATATTTTCCTTCTCGCAATTTGGTTGGGCCGCTTGACCCAACTAAAAATGGCGACCTGGCTTCATTTTTGAATTCGTAGTTAGCCATCTAGGTTATAGGTTAACATCTCTGGGATAACCAGAACTTATGGAGAACTAAACTAAACTAAAGCGCTGACCGCACACAGATGCTTTAACAAATATCAAAATAAAATTCAAAAATCACTTAACTCTAAATGCTTTTTCCGTAACACAGAAAATGTCGTAAGGCGCTCAATAATGGTATGCAAGGACTGAACATACGAGTAAAATGGAACACCAAAGAAAAAACCAAAACAACATGAACATTAATCTGTGCTCACTATGCTCATTTTTAGTCAAAATTGGAACTCCATCAATAAAAGGTTTATTGAGATGATGCGAGAAAAGTAAGATGACGAGATGAGGATACGATGCGGATAGGGAACCGAACTTCACGGCAATTCAGATTGCACCACCAAGAAATTCGCGAGATATTCCGTGTGTAATCGTGAACTGGTGCGAAACACCACACAGGGAGGGTTTTTTTAGTGTACCTTCCCGGGGACATGTGTTCGAGCTCTTTCAACATATGCATAAAACCATAACTTTTACTTGCATCTTTAATATTAGGTAGGTACATATTAATATGTTCAAGTTTAACAGATAATATTATGTAGACCAAAACTACTAGCTCTAATTTCTAGAAAATATTCTTTTATTGTAGTAAATTTAAAACACAAAAGAATGTTATATATAATTAGAACGCCCTTTATCAATCCATATAATACAATTTTGAAACTTAGCAAAAATTTTCAAGTTGTATGTTTTTATTATGATTTAAAATAACAAATAATAATTATAGTTTTAATTAATTTTTATCATAACTTCTAGGAAATTTTGTTGAAGCTTTACTCAAAAAGGCATGCTGGACGATTTTTACAACAATAAACAAACACCGAGAGGCAATTATTTTTGAAACGCGCTCGCTTTTGCACTTTATTTCACTAAATTTATAAAATTTTGTATTAAATGTCAAATATTTCAAATTCTATCAAACAAAGTACAGCAAAAAATTGTATCGTTGAAAGGAGAATTTTAAGAGAAATAACATGCTGTAAAAATATAAAATGTTGTATTCTAGTATTTATATTTACTTTAAAAAAAATTTTCTAATCAAGTCTTTCTAATTTTGAAGGTTTTAGTACGTAAATGATGCAGTGATTAATTAATATGTTGTAAATAACACCGTATAAATGAAAATCATTTAAAAATTGGTTAAATATGTTTTATATATAAAATTTTCAAAATTAGCCTAAATAGCCTAATCAATCAATTTATTCTAAATCAAAATTAAATGTTCTAGCAATTATTTTAAAGGATGTTTGAAAACATTATTGTTCTAATTTTTTGAGTTAGCGCGTAGTTTTGAAAAAATATTTTTTTCTTCTTCTTTGATTGCCTTTGTATTTAAGAAATATGAAAAATAGAAGTTGCATTGTTTTCAAAAAACTGATTTAAAAGCTGGTTTGGAATGTTCCGATCTTAATATTGTTAAAAAACAAAAGCACAATATAATATAATTTTTAATCTTTTTTTGTTCTTTTTGTTTGGTTTTGATTTTAAATTAAAATGTAAGAATTTTTTTATTAAAACCAAGGTAAAATCAATTTCTTTTATGAGTATCAGCAATAAAATATTTTTCTATATTTACAGTATTAATATGAAATTCTCCTTTAAATAAAAAATGAAATTGAAACAACCTCAATCTTTTAACCAAACTCCTTCGAGTAACTTCATGCATCCCTTGCGAGATTCCGAATCACTACTTTGAAACCATTGCACTGTAGGCCTATACAATTCAGATTTTTGATAATTTCGTGTATGTATGTATGAATGAGCTATTATTCTTCCGAACATGTTGGGTTTAAAATCAATTTTGTAGTTCGTTATAATTTACGTTTACGTAGGTATAGGGATGATTATTATGTAAATGCCAGGCAAAGAATTGTAGAAAATTTACTTGTATTTGGGAATAAAAAATTTAACTTACATTGCTTACAATTTCCGACATGGGAATAGGTAAAGTAGTATTTTTGAAGGTAAAATGATAAGATGTAAGTTCTAATTACAAAGCATCTAATTGTATGTTAATTAATTTCTTTTTAAAAATTTTAAACAAACGAATTAAGGAAGATATGTACAGTTTGGAAAATAATATTTACATGTTAGCAGACTACGCAAAGTAATTCAAAGTTCACTTAGGTCTTATATATTTTTAGGTCAATTTATATACTTTCCGTTTCCCAGCTTGCGTCCGCTTTCGAATTAAGTGTTAGGGATCGCAGCCATTAATTACAAACTGTACCACAATAGGTTCCACAAGATGATGCAAAATTTATTTTTGTAATTAAATTTTAATTTTTATTATTATTATTACTATTATTTAAAATTTAACATTTTTAAAATATAAATAATATATACAAATAGTGTCAAACAGTTAGTATTGAATTTAATAACTAGTACTTAACTCTACGAATTTTGTTTTAAATTCTGTATGTTTTGCAAAATAATATGGTAATCTGGAATAAAACTAATACTAGGATAAAGTGGGATAAGTAGTCTAAAACTATTGGAATGGTTCTCTAAATCTTTGATAGCGGTGTAACAATAGGGTGTTACAGGTGTTGAGAAAACACGGGCCCTAGAACTACTGGATTCCGAAAGCCCCCCCCATAGGTGCGCTTTAATATCTTTTAAGGAATTTGAAAAATTCTATTGTGCTCTACTAATTTCCGTTTTCTTCATCTCGAGGTATCTATCGGATTCGAATCTATGAGACAAGTAAATCAAAATTTGAATACCTGCTGCCTGATTTTTTACTTGATTAATTTGTCTAATAGATTCGTATGAAATATATTATCACGAGGTGAATAAAACGGGCAGAAGTCAGGATAACGACACGAAATCTTGGATACACAAATAAAAGTAGCGGTACTTTGTCCCCAATGGTAAAAGTTTAAACAAATATTATCAAATTTGCGTTTCCGGCTTTAAAATCATCTTGAAAATAGCCGTTTTATTGGTCTTTTAATTGAATTAAAAAAATGTATTAATTACTGCCCAATCGGTGATTGGAAACTTCAATTTTTGTTTTTGATAAATTACGTAGGCACTACTATTTAAACTTAGGCAGGGCCGTTTTTAACCTCCACTATTTCCAGAGCATCCCCCTTCAGTTCTTACTTTGCCAATTTTGGTTCGGGAGGGATTTTCTCTTAACTGTCGTACCTTGTTCCCTTTCTGTGTTTGTGCTCTTTGGAGAGTCTTTTCATTATCTACCACCTTGGTGGTGACTCGGACTGGCAACTAGCTACCGTAAAGAAAGGATAGTGGCATATAGTTTGACCACTCTTGTTCATTTCTTACCTTACGGCATCACGGACCACCCACACTTTTGTAAATGAGTATTGTAAATTAATGAAATCGTTTGCAGTTACAGTATAGAGCAGCTATATATTATTGTATAAACTGTTTTCAACTTGTTAATTATCATCTTTTTCATCGCTCATCACTTTACTATCTTTTACGTTTAGACATCCTTATTCTTTGTTGAGTCACTGTCATTGTATTTGTACAACAAAGGTTTTCTTCGAGCTTTGATAATTGCAAAATCATTAATGACATCATTGTAATCAATTTCCATTGTAATATCATTTTGAATGCATAGAATCATCAAACTGTTAAGCTTTTCATTTTCCATAGTAGATGTCATTTCAGTCTTTAATCTTGTATTAAGGGCTCAAAAGCTTCTCTCTGCTGTATAGTTTGTTACAGGAAGAGTCAAGTAAATTCTCATTGCGACTTCTAAATTTGGAAAGGTACTTTCCTACTTGCTTTTCTTAGATAAGATTAGGTTATAGTTAGTTACCAGACCAAGTTTTTCGTTACTCATTGTTTTCATCGTTAACAACAATAACATACTATTGACAGTTGGTCTGAAAGGTGAAAATGGAATGGCAGTCATGCAAAACAAGTAAGTTAGTTTGATCAAGTCAGCTTACAATCAACTGACTGCCGCTTGGTGAGGACATTAAGTATATATGCCATTTGATGATAAAATATTATTGGCAGTCGAAGAGGTAGCGGCAAAAGTGTTGGCAGTCGTTACCAAAGATCGATTATAAAATTGTTAATTTAGTTTATAGTTACCAGGTTAATTTTAACAATATCGATTGAAGACATCATTTTAAATAATAAAATACAGTTGGCATTGGCAGTCGGTTTAGCAGTTACTTATATTCACTTCAGTATTAAAACAAAATTATTCTCGATTATTAAGAGAGCTTCATTAAGCTTCTTGATAGAACTAAAAAACTTCAAGTTCAAGCTTCAAGAACTCGACACATCACACTCCCGTTTGTGGAATACGAATTTCGCGTTCACGCACCAATTCCGTCTAAACTGAAATGAAAAAATTAGTTAATCCTTTTTGATTATATATTTTGCAAATGAGGTTGTATATAATAATAAAATGGTGTACCGTAGAATGGGGTGAATAGGATCACTTCTGAACTTTGGAGCTTTGTAGTTCTCAAAGTAATAATAGATAGATAATTCTTGCGCATACTAAAACATCAGTCTGTATCTTCACTATTCATTTCTGGTACCTATTTATTTGACTGATGACTGATTTGCCATATACATATATATTTTTTCATTCTCTGATCCTATTCACCTGCCAATGGGGTGAATAGGATCAGTCATATTTTTGAAACGTTAAAACCTGTTTGGCTACATATAGAGTCAATAGAATCATGTAATTTCTTTATGGGTAGGTTTCAGTTTACATATCCACAAATTAGAAAGTAAAAAAATTAATTATTGGCATCTATTTATTTTATTTTATACAAAAGAAAGAACAAATTTAAATATTTATTGTAATATTTATGTATTATCGTGCATATCAGTTTAATCATTAATTCTATTATATATTTTTTTTGTATTCACACAAATTAAGCTTTAATTTAAGCAAACCTCTTCCATATTTTTCGGGAGTTCCAAGAAGTAAACTCATACTCGTCTTTGATATCGGGAAATTTATAGATATGTCCCGGGTAGTTTAAAGTCGATTTTCCCCGTAAGAAATTTCCTTCGAAATCATCATTATTTACATAATTCGATGCATAATTCTTCTGCTTCAGTCAATACTATTTGACCTACTTGGTTTTTAACATTTATATTTTTGAGATATCTCTGAAGATTTAACCGGCTTGATTTCTATTAAATCATAGTAAGTTTGCAAAACGTCGTCCGGTTTGAAAAACTTTAATCCAAAGCAGTACCGCAACCACCTACCAACTTCAGATTTTAAATCTTGATAGTATGAAGCTAGGCCGTTCCTTTGGAGAGAACGGTACCATGCTTGGCCAAGATGAAACCTGCAACCTTCTATGGATGCTTTTGGCCATTAAATTGCACATGCGTTTCTGATCGCTGCTTCAAAATCAGAAACTATTCTATTATTTGGAAGAGTTGAAATATTTCAAAAAAACTGTCATTCATTAAAAAAGAAAAACAATAGAGGTATGTCACTTGTTTCTTATCTGGCAATAAACAAAATACCAACGGTACGTAATGAACATTAAAAAGGCAATGGATGGTAAATAATTGGTGGAAGAATTCGGTGCAATATTCAAATGTACTATCCATGTAAATAGATTCAGCTGTCGCCAAAGCAGCCAAATTAGTGCAGCACGAAAATATAATAATATTACAATGGTCATCGTTAACTGTCACAAAATTTTCACCTTGCCCAGTTTTTACCTCCATCTCTTTTAGCTTCTGATGCACTTCTGCAATATTTAGGTAGGGTACCCATACTAAGACGCCGCATGTGGTAAATATTTTTTTTAACGTATTGCAAATCTATATTCTGCAAAACCCTCGTAGAAGACGGGTTTTGGTCCAAACATGTATTTTTAATTAATAATGAATAAAACAATTTTTTTATTAATTATTCAAAAATCAAAACTCTTATACATAGTATAAGAAATGAAAGTTTTTGTCTTATTTTGTATAATTTTGATTAAAAATTTTAATCCTATAAGAAAAGATGGTAGTTCGGAGTGCAGTTCACCCCTTTGTAAAATTTCGTGCAGTTCACCTGGAGTGCAATTCACCATTTGCAGGTGGTTTTGGAGTGCAGTTTACCTTACCCCGCTATTAACGCTTGGTAAAAAATTTTCTTTCATTTTTAATATTAATTTATGGATTTAATATTTACTTTAATTTTTTATTGGATTTATTACAGTTTGAAACTGTTTGGTATAATGTAAGAAACATTGTTATCTAATATGTACATATTATATACTACTTAACAAACGGAAACTTCATTTATACAAAAGCACTTATGTTCAAGTAATATTGCATATTGAATTGAAAACATTTTATTTCTATATTTTATGAAATAGAAAAGTACTGGAAGTTGAAATATATAAATATTCTCTTTATTTTAAAACCAGTAAACGAAAATGTTTATCCAGTGTTATAAACAAACATCAAAAGCTCTTTCAAGCTATAAAAACATAATGGTAGCGAGTTTATGTATCACACCTCTATAGATTAAAAAAAATTAAATTACCTGGCAGATAACGTATCGTTTTATCGAATTCTTTAATATTATTTTATCACATAACGAATTTTAACGAATTTGAAACTAAACAGTAAAAAACAAGAGATTCCTTTTAATGCAACCTGGTTAAAAATGATATCGTAAATAAAAATGTTAACAGACTTATATTTGTAAAAGATAAAAGTTTTACCTATGTCAAAGTTATGAAAAGGATTCGAGCCTTACAATATAAATTTGGTACAAAGAAAAGATTATGATAAGCTTTACTATATTGATACAGTTCCATTATACAATATAATTTTTACATTATATTTTTCATATTTACAAGCCATGCTTGAAAAATTTGGAGAAAAGCATTCATTTCAAATATTCATAAAACATTACATTATTATAAAAAAATCTCAAATTCGAAACTAAAGGTTGGTTTATGCACAAAGCAACAAAACACTGAAACATGTCATGCCAGATCCACAAGGTTCTGAGATCTCTTGACGACTTTTATGTTGAATGTTGATAGAAATTGTAAGTTGATTTTGATCCTCCAGATTAAATTAATATCCTAGTAGATTTATATTTTAAATGAAAAGCACTTTTAAGACAATTAAAATAGTTAAAAATTATAAAGATTGATTTTTTCTCGAATTCGAATTCCAAACAGCACAAGGTCGTCAAAAATGTACATATTATATACGGTACAGATATCTGTATAACCCATTGCACCTTTTGCAGTTACTATATATTGAGGTATTGTTTATGTACATTTACAGTACAGGTATTTACGGTACGGCATTGTTTGCCCCTTTTGCCGTTACTGTATTGGTGTATCATTTATGTAGAGATTATGTGCAACTCGATTGATGTTCCCACGAAGTTTAAAGAGCTTTAAACTCGATTGGTTGAGAACTCGACTAATGTGCAACTTGATTGATGCAAAACTCGATTAATGTACAACTCGATTGATATGGAACTAGACCGATGTATAAGTCGTTGTATGAAGATAAAGAGGCAGATATTTTACCGATGCACAATGGGACAGAAAAGCTAAAACCTGCGCTTAAATCAAATACTATTTGAATGGATTTCAAAAGTTGAATACAGTAGAATCCGGTTATAGCGACGGCCAAGGGACCGGCGATATTACGTCGTACTAACCGGACGACGCACAAAACGGTTTGAAATTTTCACGGCGAATCCGGGCAGCTAGTTGAATAATATGCGTGTAAAATAAAAAAAAACAAAAATTTAAACTTTAATTATAATTAAATCTAATAGGTAAAGTTACAAGCTAATAAACAATTTAAAATATAAAAACATGATTGTAATGTACATGTAGATAAGTATATAAAAAACCTACTGGTTTAGAAAAAAAAAAAAGTTATTACACAGCGAAAGGTAACAAAATACGAAGTGATTTACTCTGGAATAATAATTTATTATAAAGTGCATAGAAGGCATTTTACTTGTGTAAGGCATTTGTGGGGCGGCAATATAATGCGAAGTATGCATTTGCGCTTGAAATTATGAATTATTTTGAGACGAGCGTCGTTTTAATCGGACGATTTTTAATAAATACGTCGCTTAAAGCGGTTGGTCGCTTTAACGGGAGTCGTACTAAACGGATATACTTTCGCAGGATGTTATATGAAAACCAAACTTGAGGTTGCACTTACGTCGTTAAAAGCGGTCGGTCGTTATAAACGAAGTCGTACTATTCGGATTCTACTGTATTTATTTTTAGGGTTGTTGGAAATATTAAAAAAAATATGATAGATATAATTTCTACATTTCTTAACCGAAAACCAGCTTATTTGATTATAACTGATACATTATCTTCAAGAAGCAAGTGCACTCGAGCTGAAGCTCTCATGCATTGCTAAGCAAAAGTACAAAATTTTTACTCGTTAGTTTCTTAAGTTCTTAAGGTCCGGTGTATCGACTGGTGAACATTCGCCGAATTACGCATCGTGTGCATCCAGAATAACATTAGTTACTTAGTACTATAATAGTACTATTAGAAAATCTCACGCTTATAACTATCAATAAGATGCTAAAACAAAAAGAAATTATTCCCAAACAGAACTAAATATAATTCTTTGAACTGGAAAAATATATTTTTCGGAAAATCAAAAGTATTTTGTGAATAAAAATTGAAGGGATGTAGGTCACAAGTTTTCCGCTAAAATTAACTCCAGATGGTTTTATAAACTTTAATAATTGATTTTAAAAGGTACAAAAGCTTCGGAATGCAATGTTTTTTCTATATAAACAAATAACATTTTCATATATACTTTATATACATAATTGAATTTAAATAATGTATTTTAGGTTTCTTTTTTGAGTTCTTTCTACTGAAGAATTTTATTAGCTCGAAAAGCTAGTCAAGTTTTAGTTTTTTCATTGAAGTTAAAAAAGCTTTCGCGTTTTTAAAATAATTAAATTTATTTCTTACCACCTTGTATTGTATATAGTAAGTAGAAAGTAATACGGTAATGTCAAGTTAACTACTAACTATTTATAGTTATCTTTAGATATTAGGGTTCTTAGCTTCAGTGAGAATTAGCGTCCTGAAAACATGTTTAGCTTTAAACTTGAGCTAGAGTGGGAAAGCAATGTGTTTTTTCACCAATTTTGCACCTTGCAGTTCTGTAGAACAGCAAGACAATTTAGTTTAATAAATTGAAACACAAGGAAATAAATTCAAAAAATTATAATTAAAATGCAATATTTGACAATTGGTTAAAACAAATATATATTGAACATAACTTGCTTCAGTATGTTATGTTAAATCTATTTATATGCATGCCTTACATAAGTTATACATGACCTGGTAAAATGGTTTCATGTTACAAATAAATTAAAAATGACGTTTATATGTTTTTATTGCTTTAACATGTCATAAAATATTATTTTGTATAAAATTTAAAATTCCACAGCATCCCACTGCCAACGCCTAAGCTACGTCTTTGACTAAACTATGCATTGATCGAATAATATCAACAAAGCGCTTTCTCCTTCTTCAAGAAATAAGGAAGCTTTTAGCAATATGAGTGGTAGCTCTTCACAAATGATCGATGCAATAAGAGGGTATCTCCACTAAAGTGCATAGGGTTTCTACGGTCATTTTTAATCTTCGACCTAAACGAAGGGTGTTATAATTTTGAATATATGTTAGTCTGTCTGTGGCTTTATAACTTTTCAAGAAAAGATCGAGTTTTGATGCGGTGTGATGAATGATAGAGCCCAGTTTGTCGAGAAGGTTCTGAGCGATGTGCTGTCACGCTAATCCTTCTTCATATCTTTAAAAAATTAAAACAGCTTAAAGGTGAAGTGAGCTAAATTCTCAAAAAATTCAACTAAAATTTGGCACATCACCTTAAGGTTTTAAGGTCTTCAAAATACCTGAGTATATTCTCTGTGTTATAAGTAGCAATGTTTTTTTATAAAATACTATCATTGCATCACATTTCCCGGTGAAATGAGTTAAATGTATTAGCGACCCATAGTTTCCTATTTTTTCCACCAGTTTACACCAACTAGTTTTCTGTATACGAACTTTACACAACACATATGTATACTGTTGGTCGGGGAGCTTCAATAGAATCTACATATATAATATGTTGTGTATTACTGAATACTGTTTGAAAAGTACAACTTTTCGACATTCGTTTGAGTAAGGTAAAATAAGTTTTTGTGTATTTTTCACCCACTAATGTGTTTTACTTTTCTACACACATTTAACTCCAGAAATGATTACAAATATTTTCGGCGCCTACCTAGTATAGGTAGGATAGCTACCTAGCCTGGTGTACGTATACCGGCTAAAGTCTCAATAAAAGTTTTCACGTTTGTACGAAAAAATGCCGTAGCAGTTTTCACGAATAGTGATATTTGTATTGCATAAAATGAAAAAGAAATCGAGGTTTAAACTATTTAGTGAAATTATTCATTTTGTTTACAAAAAGCTTGTTTTATTGATTATTTTTTAGGTGGAAATTTTCCTAGATATTAACAAGATTTACTTTAATGACATTGGAAAAACCACTATGTCGGATAAATTATTAGTAGTAATATATACCCACATCACTTTATTGTTCTGACGTTTGGCTTTTGCTGAAATGTTTAATTTGACAAGGAGACTACGGCTACTCGTCATCACCGATTTCGTCCAGGTTCATGGTATATGTAGGGCTTGACTAGAATTGAACGTGACCCAAGTGGGAACTCCAGATGGCCAAGCGTTTAGAAAATTACGATGCTAACACCAAGTTTTATTTCGGTTCATTGTCACGTAAGGATCGTAAAAATTGAAAAAAAAGCAAAAAAATGCTACCCACAGGAGATTCGAACCTGCGACCTTCGGAGTACTAGTCCGACTTTCTACTGCTAAGCTAACTAGTACTTGCAAATTACCTAACCTAAAAGACTTATGTAGTGTCAGATCTGCGAGAAAAAAATTGATTTTCTAAACGCTTGGCCATCTGGAGTTCCCACTTGGGTCACGTTCAATTCTAGTCAAGCCCTACATATACCATGAACCTGGACGAAATCGGTGATGACGAGTAGCCGTAGTCTCCTTGTGAGTTCGAATGCATTTTAAAATAATATGTACATTTATGTGAATTGGTTATCTCTTTCTAATTTTATCTCGCAAAATTTTAATTAGAATTTTCTCGGAGGTTTGTTACAATTTGCTTTGATGATCATAACCTGAAAGTGCTTCATACCAGAACGACTTTTTAGTATTTTTGGTCTTTATACCACACTATTCAAAAATATCGTATAATTATGAATTTCATTAGTATAATATGTAATATAATTAGTATAATTAATATAAGTTCAATACAATCAAGAAAAAATTTGTCAGAATAATCCGAAAAAGTCATTAACTCAGCTTTCAGTAACTCGACTTACTATACTTTTTGATTGTACACTAGAACGGTTACAAAAGAGGTTACTCTCTTTGTCGATGGTTCTATCGCACCAGGTTGTGACTTGTGAGTAGTTGGTTTGCTATTTGAAAACTTTTCTGTTGTAATAGACTTCAATAAAAATGTGAAGCCTTTCTGGTGAAAACATTAATACATTACCGTCCGACAAGAAAATTTAAAATCTTACCTATATAGGTGACAAAAATTAATTTATACATAATGACAACAATTTTTCAAACAATGGCATATAATTTATTAACTTGAAGTTCTTACCTTCAAACTAACTACTTGAAATTTTAAAATACTTTACTTATAATTTAATTACCTGTGTTAACTGAAATTAGTTACACGATAATGTGTTAATATCTTGAACCTGGTATCTAAAAGCTATATAATTCGTTTAGAATGATTAAAATAATTAAAAAATTAACAATACTTTGACTAAAACACATTAATATCCAGGTTTTTAAATATAACTTGACCAAAAATTAAAAATTAAGTAACATTTTCTTTGATTGATTCTTACTTACTAAAAAATCCCTCCCTGGGTGGTGTTTCGCACCGGTTCACGATTACACACGGAATATTCCATGAATTTCTTCGTGGTGCTATGTGAATTGCCGTGAGGCTACGGTTCCCTATCAGCATCATTGGATACTCTTCGCTTTATCTTTCTTTGCTCGTATCATCTCATTGATCATTTAATATTGATTGAGTTCCAATTTTGTTCAGAAGCAAGCATAGTGGACACCAGATTTTGAGGTGTTAATGTTGTTTTAATTTTTTCTTCTGTGTCTGATTTTCTATCTATCTGTGTGTGTCGTTTTCTTCTTCACAGAAGAAGCAGTTTGAGTTAGGAAATTTTTGTATTTTATTCAGATATTTCTTAAAGCACTCGTATCCGGTCAGCACTGGGATGATGTGAAAATTTGGTTCTCCATTAGTTCTGGTTATCCACGGTGGGTATCAGTTCCTTTGTTCAAATGTCTCTTTGCGGCGCTGCGCCAACTATCTTGTCTGCCACACCTCTTCCAGTTCTTTCTTATGCGTTTTTCTGTTTTCTTTGCATCTTTTGAAATACTAATTGGCATTTATTACGCACAGCAAATTGGTACCCTAGAAATTATCTGTCGGTATTTATTGAATTTTAAGGCGTCAAACCATACAGGAGTTCCCCACCCCATAAAGTTTAATAAATCTGTGATCGGCACTTAAAAGGTCATAAATACATTGATATTTATAAGGAGTTATGACCCTTGTGGCTGGCACTAAAGGGTTTATAATTCCTTATAAATATCAATGTACTTATGACCTTTTAAGTGCCTACCGCAGAAATATAGTTTTACATTAATCTTGGAATTTTTCAAGACTCGAAGTGATTTAACAAAAGTTGGATATACAGGAGAAAATAGTCCGTTCTATTTCCAAGTATAATATCTGTGCAAACACTCTAAATGGGACAGGGAATCCATTCATGAAGACCCTAAGTGTGGAAAACTTCTGGAAACACGAACTGACGAAATCATCAAGAAAGTTGAAAATTTGAAAAGTTTCTGTTGTTATTATAGAAATAGAAATATCAGAAACAAGTTAGTGTTTTTAAAATTCTATATGCAGATTTGGGAATGAGCCAAGTGTCGGCACGATGCGGATTTCCAAGCTGGTCAGTCCCGAATAAAAATTTTGTACACGTCAAATTTGCGATGAGAATTTGACTGCTTTATCCCAAAAAATATGAGTCTATGCAATGAGTTTGTAAGTGCTCTCCACCACCCAAGAACGCAAAGACGCAAATTTTTGCGAAAAAAGTAAGAGCCACAGTTTTCTGGGACGCGGAGGAGATTCTCTTAATTGAGTATATGCCAAAAGGAACTGAGGGAAGAAAAAATAAAAGGAATAACGGGAAATATATACAAAAATACAAAATTAAGAACTTAAAAGCGGCTAAACACGAAAAATCACCCTACCATTATGCATGCGGCTTTAAAGAATTACAACGTCCTTTTTACAGTTCGGACTTCGGTACTTGTGACTGTTATCTTTTCATCAAATAACGACTTTGAAAATGCCGTGGAGTAGTATTTTTTTGAGAAAAACGTTGGAATAAGTGTTCTTACGTTAAAAAATAAAATGTTGCTTGTCCTCTAACTCCTTGTGCTTCCCTCATATAAGCTCAAAGTTGAAATGAAGCTCGTCACCGAGGTATGCATATTAGTTTATTCTGTGAATATGACAAATCAGTACTAAATAATTAATAATTTTATTTAATTCTAATAAAGTTAATAAAATAGTTTTTCAATTGGTTGGTAGGTGAAAATAAATAATAAAGTGTTTCCCAATTTATTAAAATTCAGGAATGTGTCGATTACTAACTTATTGTAAATAAAGTTTATTTTTTAGTTAATTATATATTTTTCATTCTTAGATATATTTTTAATACCGAATTCTTTCTCAGAAAAAAAAATAAAGAAAACCACGTTATTTATAATCACGCGAGTTGTTAAAGCATTTTAAGTTTTATAAAGATATTCACTTTTATATAAAACTTTTAGATTTAAATTTTGTTGCGATTTCTTTAAAAGTGTTTCAACTTTTATTTTTGAAACCTTTAAATTCGTGAAGAGATTCAATTTTAGTTTTGTTGTTGGGTTATTACTTACCTACATGTATTACCGAATGGAAGCGTTAAATTTTGATCGCTAGGATGAATATTTATGATTTTAAAATTCAGCTATCGGTTTTCCTATATTTCTCATTTTGAATTAAGTCGATAATTTTTATAATTCACGAACGAAATGAAAAATGTTCGCAAACACTTTGTAGTATAAAAATATACATACATACAAAATAAAAACAAAGTGTATCTCGGTACAGCAATAATTTATCAAGATTCTTAACGAATAAATACTTCATGTTTATGTAAATTAAAATAATTTGTTTAATAAAAACATTTTTTATTTAAACTACATTATGTAATAAAATTAAAAGAATTAGAAAGTAGTCAAGTGCACAATTTGAAATGTAAATGCAATTGTAGTATGTGAGACAAACGAGCAGATTTATAGTTACAAGAACAAACATTTAAATTCTGCCGAGAAATTTAAACAAGATTTTAACTTTCCTTACTACGAATGAATAAAGCCATAACTTGCATAAAGGCGCATTTTGTAAAATATAATATATGCATTCATAGATGAATTAGTATGTTGTAAAATTGTATTCATAATTGATTTATCTGCACAATATTTGTAAGATACATATGTATACTGATGATTCCAATTTTTTAAAATTAATATTTAAACAAGACTGAAATCTTTATCAACTCTTAAATGCAACTCTTTGTATACTTCTAGTTTTAAAAGTCAGGGCAGGCTTTAGGGTGACTAGGGTCCCTACGCTAAACTCAGGTTAGGCGTCCCATTTTTATTAACACTGCTATTTTTCACAGAAGTGTAAATAAAAATTATACAATAATTCTTTCTGTAGTTAAGTAATAATCTTTTTGTCCAAACTAAACGAAAGTGAGTTATTCCATTACCGCTTTTATGGGGTTAAACGTCTGCGTTCAAACGTCCCTGCGTTCAAACTTCTCTGCGTTCAAACGACCGCGTTCAACGTTCAACCGACCGCGCTCAATTGTCCGGCTCCGTTATACGGATACGGCATAATGAGTAGTATTGAACCTCAACTACGTAATACAAATACAGAGTCCAGAAGAAAGTCAGGTCAGTTCGTTATTATCTCCAATACAGAAAGTCCAAATCACTAGTAAATACATAAGTCCAAAAACTAAAGCAGAAACGTTAGTATGAGTAGAAGAATAATACGAATTCAAAACGATGCATATTAAACACATTCATTTTTTTTATTAATCTTTTGTTTTGATAGTGTTTTGTTTGGTTTTAAATAAATACCAATCACTTTAATAAATTTAGGAACATCATTCGATCCCAGTTGATTTGAAGTGCACTGTACAGTTGATATAATTACGACATTATTACATTAACTCTGTAAAACAGATTTAATTGTTAAGTCTGCCATGAGAGAACGAGAACGGGACCCAATAAAAGTGTATTAAACGTTTTCAATAAATTCGTTGGCATTGGTTCGAAACATGACAGATTCCATCTTATTACAATTTTTTTATTTCCATATTATAATTAATAATACAATGTATGTGTGATTATTATACCAACTATACTGTGCACTTTAAATAAGCTGGAATTGAATGCTGTTAAAGCATTGATAGCAAATGACAAAAAAATTTTAATAACATTTTGCTGAAGAAAAAGTATGGTAAACAAAAACAAACATAAATTTTAGAATAACACCAAGCAATACATCAATGTAATATTAAATAAACTTTTTGATACTTCTAATCAGCGGCGGCTCGTCAGACGAGGCAAAGGAGACTTAGCCTCCCCTGAAATTACGGACTATTAAAATTTTCAAAAATGTAAATAATTTATTGTACAGTGCTATGCATCGAATAAAACTTTCGCATAAATATATGCCGCTATCGATTTAACGCTGTACTGCAATGTATCTACCGCATAAAATACGAAGTTGACTGTTAGCCTCCTTGGTGAATTGTGCGTCTTCGTATACCTGTAAATAGCATTATTCGAATTTTTGTATTTAAGTTGGGGTGAGATTACACTCTTACATGAATAGCCTTCTCAATTAAAAAAGCCACGAGCCGCTACTGCTTATAACTGCATTACTGCAAGTAACTATGACTCAAATTTTAAGACTGGCTTGATAGATTCTTGACGTTTCCTAGCAATAATTTTGCTTGCCACAAATTTAAAAAAATTTTTATTTACAAACTGAAAGTGATAGTGATAAACTTAAAAAAAAACTAATTTTATAAAAGAACACTTTCATATATTATTCAAATAGCCATTCAATAAAAGTGACTTGAGGATAAGTTAAAATTATAATTAAAAAAAGAACTTGAGTGTTATTTACCTATACACAGATAATATAATACACTAGAAAATATGCTATAGAAGTTGAATTCGGCTTCGGCCGAAGATACTTTGCCCTAGATTTGAAATACTAAGTAATTTGCTTCAAAATAAAGATAAAAAATTTTAATTCGACAGGGAGAAGATTAGAAGTATAATTAAGTAAATGGATACAATGTCGCGTTAATCACAAGGTTTCGATATTTTTTTATGTTTTTATAAAATAAAACGTAAGAAAAATATTTTAAAATTTTTAAATACCTTTAGAACACCCAACACTTTGAGAACTATTTTGATAATTTACCTCCTATTAAAAGATGTTGCCTGAAGAACTATTAAAGAAGTCGTGTGTGGATGTTAGGCTATTATAGCAGGTAGGTCTGGTTATGTTTTTTCTTTTTGCTGTGTTAACTAAAGCAAATCATGTCCATATATTGCAACAAAAACTGCATTCTGTAACTGCGTTGAATTTTTAACAAATTTGTTTTTGATAATGAGAGTACAAAAATGTTTTAGCAATGATATTTTCTCTGAATCCATTATGAATTGAGACGCAGCAAATGGTCGCACAGCACGACACAAATAATACAAAAAATACCTATAGATGATACATTGCTGTGTGCATTGCTTGTTCAACTTCAAACCAAAAAGAGATAACAGTATATTGTCGTAGAAGATTATTTTACATGAAAATTGTAGAACCTCCTATGGAGAAAAACCCGGATTTTTTCTATTAAAATAATCTTTATTATATAAAATTTTAGTATACATTTTTTCCTGTTCATTAATTCTATTTATTGCTAATTTATTATTGTTTATGTTTATGATTTTTATTATTGTTGTGTTTGTCGGTTTTATTTTAACAAATAGTATTTTTCTATTTGTAGTGAATGTTTTATATTGACAAGGAGCTCATGTTGTTAACAATCACCAATACAAGTTATTATTTTTTATTTTTATGTATCGGGCATATTTCAAATAATATAATACGAATTACTTTCTTAATATTACAATAATTTAAAATTTATATATTTAACCATTCAATTACTTAATTTAATTAGTATGTTTAATATATCGTAC
The DNA here is from genome assembly GCA_947369205.1 of Cantharis rufa. Classification (NCBI taxonomy): domain Eukaryota; kingdom Metazoa; phylum Arthropoda; class Insecta; order Coleoptera; family Cantharidae; genus Cantharis; species Cantharis rufa. Next base: position 11,264,221 of record OX376309.1, on the reverse strand, counting down.
ATAATTATTTTAAATACTACGAACAAACATTTTTAGAATAACTTCTCTTGTTGATGTTATGAAAATTAACATAATAAATTCATTTATTCATTAAATAATTAATTATGTCTTGTTCAACTTTGATAATTATAAATTTATGCAGAATTGTAATTCCTTTGTAGTTTTACAACCACATATTAAAAAAAATATTTATATAAATAATATCGTTTCATCAATAATAATTTCATCATACCGTTTTTATTTAAAAAATATATCCCACAGGTGTCTTTAGCATCTCTCTCATGATTTATAGTTTATAGATAATCGTGTTTGCGTAATGGAGATCTAATTTTCAATTATTTATGTTTCTCTTATGCAGATAAATTTTAAATTGACTTTTTGCAATCATTTAATCGCTATAACAAAATTACCTACATTGAAGAATTTTCTCGCAAGTCTACACGCCAACCGCATAACTATTTGTAATAACACTTTTATTTTAATCGCTATTTTAATCAATAAATCATTTTAATAAACTGCACTATGTGGGTTTTCTTATGGCAGTTACATCGTTTAATATTATTTCTAACTACATAAAATAGTTAGATGTAGGTATGTTACAAATATATAGGGTGGTACGAAGTTGACACAATTATTAATTTCAATTTAACCATAAAAAACAGATACCATATTTACAATAAATTCATCGATTCATCAGTATTGCGGTTTTATAAAATTTTATTTTTTAATTTTTTAGTATTATTAACTATAATAGAACAAATAAATTAAAACGTAATCTCTTGTTTATTTTTGGATAATTTTATATTTTCAACCCTTTTCACCAATGAGAACACATAATAAGTGAAAATATACAAATAAAAGTTGCAGCAAGGGCAGGAAGTATTACAAAATCCATTTCACTAAAACTTTCCTTCAAAGATCTAAGCCATGAGGTCAATAGTCACAAAGATCAATTGTCGCGAGGCCAATAATAGTCCTGTACCCATTTTTTTACCGTAAATATAGTGGCGTTATTAATTTGCGTTGTTCATGAATTTTGACTTTTGTTACATTTTGGCGGCCCCAAACTTTCACTGTTCTCTTATCATTTATAACTCATGGTTCTGTTGCATTTTTCCTTTAAAGGTCGATCTCTATGGAAAGGAATGGTAAAAGATACCTGTATGTGAATGGATTTGTTCAGATTACCTTCATGCAAAAAAGTTCCATATTTTGTAGCTCTAACTGATCAGTTACCATTTTGGAACTTGTGCCTTTATAGAAATGATGGATTATAAAGTGACTTTAATTGAATCAATTTATGTAATTAAGATCGGTAAATTAGAAATTTGACTTTTGTATAGTATGTCGACGTAAAACAGTAAACAGTGCAATCGTCAAACTTGCTCAATGTTTGACTAACAGTTACAGTTCTTTTAGTTATAATAGGTAATCTATGTATTTTAGGCAAACGCCGAAACTTCTCAACAAAATTTTTATTTACATTGTTTGCTTAATTTATTAATATCTTGTAATAGTTTATAAAGGCAAGTTTGAAGCAAAATATGTTTCTTTATGTTCTTCTTCTTCTTGATTTAGAACTATGTTCTGTTATTACCATTTGATGTATCAAATTTATACTTGGCATTCACGATTCCTTGCACTTGAATAATATTCTATAGGGTGCTAATTTTACTAGATGCATAGTCTATAGATTGAACTTGGACTTTAGATCACAACTGTCTATTTGACCACCAGTGTAACAGACCAAGCATGGAACCGTGGTCACTCGCTTCGTAGCATGTCGATTTAATCCTTTTACCACATTGTTGGTGTTTTCTCTATCTTCCTTTTATGTTTTTCTTTTAGGTCTTGGCCAGACTAAAGAGCGGGAAGGCGTCAAACGGGCGGCGGTGATCGAGCAAACGATTATTCGTAAGCCGATTTTGTGGACATACGGAGGGCGATAAAACACATCGCAATTTCAAGATTGTTCAGTTTCTCTTGTTTACTTGTAACTGTCGTAGTACAAATATGTTATTATCCAGAGTCAAAATAAATATTTTGATAAATAGTAGTAACTACCCAGACAACAAAACCTACCTTCTGGATGTCCATAGTAAATACAGTGGATAATTTAGTGGACGTCCAGATGTCACAAACCAGATAATCCTGTAGCCAGATAATACCTATGTTAAACAACTAAATACAGTAGATATCTAGTGGACTTCAATCACTAGATGTTGTTCAATGTAATATAATAAATATCCAGATAAAGTCCTGGATGTATATACATTATCTGGACTGGAACTGGATATCCAATAGATGTTGAGTGTTACCTGTGTATGTGCAATGAAAATTATTTTTGAAAACATCTCGAAAACATGGAACGCATCCTATCAATCATAGGATAAAAATTGACAGCTGTTTGGAGAATTTTATCACTTGTATTTTGAATTGATCCATTTTCTCGACAGGTTCTTTGAACGTATGTCAATAAGTAATAAGTATATTTGATTTTTTACTAAGTAAAATTTGCACGCTCTAAATTCAAACAGATTTCTTTTTTAATAAATTGCCCGCTGAACGTTTAAATGTCGCCTTCCCGCGGAAGTTTAGTGTGACCACTTGTATCGCAGTCCGGTGTTTAAAAAGTTCGCTCACTTGCTCGTTCACCGTCTGTTTAAAATTTTGACAACGCTGGCCTAATTGAACGTCATCAATGCTCATGATGTGTATTGGTTTGGATTTTAGAAATAGCATATTACTTCAAATGTAAAAAATAATGTAAAGAATAAATAGATTGATGAAATATAAATTGAAATAGATCAGGAATAAAAATAACAGTTCTGTGGTCGGCACTTAAAAGGTCATAAATCCTATCTGTAAAATCCCAGTACGTATTTTTTGGTAACCTAAAAGCACTCTGATTGGTCAAATTTTTTTTATCAACCGAAAAATATATTAAACCACCGCCGGTACTCCCCCTGGGACGAGTTGCATATCAATTGAGTTTCCAACCAACCGGGTCTAGATGCCCGTCCCGGACGGGCTTGGCAGGTAGTTCATTATAAATATCAATGTACTTATAACTTTTTAAGTGCCGATCACAGAGTTGACAATAAATTAAATAGTAGTCAACCTAAGAAAAACCGAAAACCCCACTATTTACCACTGCGTGCAGAGAAGAGTTTTTCATCTAGTACAGAGACGTAATAAAACCGTCGAGATGTTTCCTAAGTCTGAGTTCATCAGGTGATGAACTTTGAACTGTGGTAGTATAATGTTCATGATTGATAAGTGGTATGAAACGATCGACTTTTGAGGTCTTCCGTTCTTGAACGCTCTCAAGTTCTCATTAAATCTAGTTTTTAGGTAGTAAGTTCCACCATAGTACTCATAATTGTAATACTTAGTCTTGACACTACTTGATTCTGTATATGCCCGACTTCTGGAGGTACGGAAAGTAATCTTTTGTGCTGCCCATCACCGATTGTACCCGTTCTTCTTGTAGCAATTTTTAAGTGATCAGTAACTTTGGGAAAGAAAGGTAGAGAGAAACGTGTGGAGGGTTTATTCTGTTCAATATCTATCAAAGTTGTTAATAACTTTTTTCCTGCAGTCTGTTGTGCTTATTAATAACTTTAATGATGGTGTCAGCGGCGTAGCCATTTAAATTACCTAGTCTTATGATGTTGGCTTTCTCTTTTTGGTAATTTACCTCATTGAGGGCATACCAAGCGGGATACCAAGCGATGGGTAATGTGCTCTATTCTGGATCTCCGAGCCGTTCCTCTGTTACTTGGAGACTAACTTCAAAGAGACGGACCCAAAGTTTCTAAGGATATGACGAATACCTCTTGTAGTGATATGAAAAATTAAATATGAGACGGTAATAGATATATATGCCGTTCCTAATTTATCTCTTCCTAACCTAATAACCTAATTTTATTTCCAATTGTGAATGTAAACTGCATTATTTATTATTTTTGTTTGTAGCTCTTTTATATTGAATTTATTTATAACATTATTTCGTTAAGTGTTGTGCTATGCTAAATTATCCTGCGGTGCGTTAACGCAATCATATCAACAAGTTTAGGATTTCGGTGCTGATCTTTTTAAGAGGTGAAGTTGTGAGAAAGATAATATAAGCAAACAATATATTGTATTAACAATATTATAATGAAATATATAATTTCAGGTAAATATTAAGGTTTGAAATGTGAGGAGGTTATAATAACGTTTGTCGGCTATGCGCGTCTCTGATAGTATAAACCACAGTAACAATAAATAATGTTAATAGCAATACCAGATTGAAACCGCACAAAAGCTTGTTAAGCTACAGTTAAATCCAACATAATAATCATTCATATTGACAGAACTTTTGTGTTTAATTTTCACTTTAAACACCTAAATCGTGTAGGAAGTACACATTAAAATTATTATTAAAAATATTGTTAATTAGTGTAATTTAACTCTTAATGTCAATATAGAACGAAATTACTAAATAGTTCATTTATGATTATTTCTGAATTATTTCGCATTATTTTAAAAGTTATAATTATAGTCATAAAACAGCAAAATAAATAATCAACACTAACGAAGGAACTGACTAATAATTTAGTTCCGTTTCGATAGCTTTCAATTTTTAAATTTTAAATTGGGATCATTTTGATTTTGGGATCTAGAGCCATTTTAAATTGGTTAATTTTAGATTTAAAATATATTTTTTAATACTTCGTACCACCCTATATATCAGCGGTGGCGAACCTTTTTATGTGCGAGTGCCAATAATTAAAAAAAAAATTTTTTTGATTTGTTGCCGTGCCGTTACACAGGAAACTCCTACAAATTTTAATAGTGGTGAGCCGTTTTTACACAGTTGCATTAATTTGACTACAAGATCATTTCATGTAAAATCGTTCGCGTGCCATTGAAATTCTCATACGTGCCATCTCGGGCACGCGTGCCATAGGTTCGCCACCGCTGCTATATATTTTCAATTTTATTAATTTTATGTTATAAATAAATCGAAGTCTGTCGCAGCGAATGTTCAGCATGGGACGCCAATTAACGGGTTTAACGGGACTACGACTGTTTTTAATTCATTCATTTGTTTGGCATTGGCATGTACGGTATTCATGCCGTATGAAGAACATCTTCACTGAGAGCAAAGCGTAATTTGGCCGCCTTATTCTTATACAAAAATTGTACAATTAATCAATTTATGGAAATTTCGAAGATACAAGATTCTAGAAAGGTTATTTAACATATTACCGAAAAGCATAGTCTTAGGCTAGCATTAAGAGTGTTGGATAAAACTAACTACCAGTGGTGGGTTGATCCCCGGTCAACTACACAGGATTTTTTCGGTATATTTTTTACCTATATCTTGGGACTGTTAAATGATGGAAACCATTCTCTAAGTTAAGTGTATACATTTCCATCGGTTGGAAGATCGCGTTAAACTGTAGATTCGGTAACTCAAATATACAATATTTCATCCCATTGACCCATGACCCATTGAGAAATAATCAAATTAAATTAATTGATGTACTCTAAAAATCGAAAAATTTGAGAAGCATTTAATTTAAGTTACTATGATTTATTAGTTTAAAAATTTAAATCTTTAAATGGGATGATGAGTGTGATAGTGAAATATAGTGAGTGATAGTGATGGACACGAGACGAGACTCGAGACGAGATCACTTTTTAAAAGCGAGACGAGACTCGAGACGAGACCAAGAAAAGTCCGAGACGAGACGAGACTAATCAAAAAAAGTCTCGTCTCGTCTCGAAATTTTATCTAAATTTTCATAGTTTCATATTACGTGAGAGTTTACAGTTAAAGTTAACACATATTACATAGGCAAACTAGGCTTGACACTTTTCAATACCGCTCTGTTTACGTCGCGGGTTAAAAATATAATAAGACTAGGTCTCCCAGTAATTCCAATCATTTTACATAATAGGAGAATAGAACATTGTTGTACTAACAACTAACGAAAATATTAATTATTATTTATTACCTATTAAGATTAATATGTATTCCTTTTTGTTAGGCCATTATGCATGCGTCATAAAAAATATTAGGTTTCAGCAGTTTCAATGTTCTATGTAACTCAATCATTCACGATAGTAGATAGTAGATCATTCTTGACGTGTTAATTAGGGTAGAGGGAACTACAGCCGTGGATTGGTGTGATTGCTAGTTGAGTTACACAGCGGAAATTCTGGGTTCGAATCTCGGACTCGATAGAATTTCTTAACTCGGCCTTCCGGTGTGCATCAGCACGTTGTGGCCACAACATCGGAGGTAGCATAATGGGCCCGATATGTGGCCTGAGTACACATGCAAGCTTTGGCCTGCCCTCCACTTCCAATCCTAATCCTAGGGTAAAGGGACAGTAGGGACTCTAATATACAGCCGCGGAGAGTCTCTATATGCCTAAATGGTTGGGTAACTAATCCCTTGTACAAAAAACATAAATTGTATGCTAATTATTCATAATTACTTATTATTACTAATTTTACAAATTTATTTATGCAGATTTATGTGCAATATTTTTTATTTTATTTTAATAAATGTTTTTAGTATTACCGAGAGTTCGTTATTACTAATTTATATTACAAAATGATTTAATATACTTTAACTGAAAATAAAAATAGATCTCAAAATCAATACATTTAATGACGGTTTGAATCAGACGAGACCGACGAGACTTTTCGAGACGAGACGAGATTCGACACGAGACCCATCTTGACACGTTCGAGACGAGACGAGACCAATCAAGTCTCGTCTCGTCTCGTGTCCATCACTAATGATGAGATTCTCAAAGGGCGAAACTAAAATTAATTGCTTTAAATATCTAAAATTATTTATGATGTACTCAATTTAAAAGTTAACTGCCAATGGAAAAATAGTTAAAAACATTAAATCTTGAAAAAGAGTTTCGTTACGTTGTACCAACAATTGCTCTCAAATTATTGCCACAATGCCACTTGCTTAACCGTAGATGTAATTACACGTGTTAGCTAGCTGTGTTACTTAAAACGCAGTTCTCGAGAAGCGGGGTGTTTCGAAAAACCTCGTGGATTCGCAACTATGTACTCAGATATTTTATCAGCTAAATGAAAAACCTGATGTTATGTGGACGCCAGTCAATACTAATAAAACCTGAAGAAACGAAGGGTCGTCTTATCGTAGAAACACAAATAGAAAGAAAGATGTTGGCGACAATGTTTAATTAAATCACTACTCTTACATAAAACGTACACATAATGATCAAGATAAGCTGGTATATAATTGAAGATTATAATAACAGTAAACAAAATAAAATATAAAATGCAAGGTAAAATACTGACATCCACCTGAGGGGTAAATTCAGTTAGTAAGCAAAAATACAATTGATCATCCCTGAGGAGGATAAATCAACAAAACGAAGTTATGCTCTAGCAGAAATTAAATTGCACACCGGAATTCATTATCTCGGCTATTACTGATATCAAAATAGAACCTGGCATACAGCATCATTAATAAATAAGTAAATGCATCTCTAAGAGACTTACCCTGAATGCAATGCTACCAATTTCACGACTAGGCAAGTGTCTATCCTTCGAATTCAATATCCTTACTTCATCATTACGTTGGTCCACCATCCAGGAATAAATCTACAAATAGAGCCCACAAAATACTTATTATAAAATCAACATGTTTGCCATCTCAAAACTCATCAATCGAGAAAGTGTGACTGCAAATTCAAATTAATTTCCACTGTCGCATCTTCACAAATCAAACATCTGCTGAAAGTCGAAGTCTCGCATCCCAACAAAACATAAATCCGTGTCTAGGATCGAACGTACACGCAACAACCAAAGTCCACGAAGTCTGACTCTTCAATTTCACAATAATCTCGATTCTTAGGCTCAAACGAATTCATAAGGAAAAGCCTCTTACGAATTTTACAAAAAAATCTAACCATAGGCATCGAAACCAAAATAATAAAGCTAATCATTCCTCGGGAAATTGCTACCAATTATTTCATCCACTTCACATCTTCCAACAGATGGTTATTCAAAACTTAAGCCATCGCAAATTTAACAACAAATGTTGAATACAGAAAAGATTTCCACATATGATAACATGACATCTGCGACGACCATATTTATATTTCCAATAACGAATAATTATAATTAAAATGTATTAACCCGTAACCTGGGTGCTAAAAATAATTTGTTAACACAAATTAACTAGTCGGAAAAATTATATTTACCCGCTAAACGGCAAAACTAAATTATAACACATACATAACGAAATTAAAAATGAACTCGAACGATTGCACGCAAATCCTTCAAGAAATCTACGCGCAATGGCGTTCCCATTGATAACTCCGTAGTTACCAACCATAAACACTAAAAAAACACAGTGGCGTTTCAGTCGGGAAGCTCGTAAAAGAAATGTAACTGACAAAATGCATTTTGTCATGTTACAACGTGAATCAAAAATAAATTGCTCCAAAAATCTATAACTTTGAGGATTTGCTATATTTAAGGTAACAACCATCAGAAAACTCAAAAACCCTAAACTCATCCTTTCTAAAGATTTATTTTCTTAATTGACTATATATAATAATGTAACTTTCATTTGACCTGACTTGTAAAGTGTTTATTACAGGGTCAGATTAATTACCAAAGAGTAAAAATAAATTGTCACCTGGCTAAAAATCTTACCAAACAACGAAAGAACCTCTTTGTAAGTTTTTGACGGTAGAAGTTTAATCTTTTTAACAATTAGTTTGTCATTGATTCCAATGTATTTTAATAAGAAATTTAATTTTTCGATTTTTTTTAATTTGAAAATTAAATTTCGTCCATTAATAATTCAGTATTGGTTTACAATAATGAAGAAATTGTGACAAATACTAACAAGTGTGACGACTATAAATATAACTTTGTCGTTGTCTTTAAAAAAACATTATTTGATGTAATTAGTAGTTGTAAATATTATAAAACAAAATAAATATAAAAAATTGTTCATAAAGTAACAATTTTTGAATAGAAAGTTATTATTATTATAGTTATTAAAAAGCCGAAATGGTTGCAATGACTGTGAGTTTCCATTTATACACAAAATATTTTGTATTTGCATTAGCTATTTATGTACTAAGGTTACAAAGTGGTCGTTTTAGGCCAGGGTGGCATAATAAGTTTGTATTTAATTATAAACTAAGTCACTGAATTTATGTAATACCCGTATAGTTATTTATCACAAAACTATTTATTTACATGATATTTATTTTAACATTTACTTTTATTGTATTGTTTCGTAACAATATCATTCTTTCAATTCATCTTTAATATATTTTGCAGTGTTCCACCTTACAAAATTACGAAAGATATTAATTTTATGAAATTTTTAAATTTTGAAAATTGCAATTGTCACTTAAGTGCAATTCCATAAATTAGCATATAAGCTTATTGCAACCCAGGTGCACTCCAATACTTTAAATACTGTATAATTGTATTTTATTTGTAATAATTAATTTTAAATAATTTAATTTAAATTCTTACCTATTCATTATATTAGTTAATACTTTTTTTTATTGCCATCTAATCAAAACTTCACCCTTCATCAAAATTTTATTTTTAATTGTTAATTTACTATAACATTAGAATAATTTATTTTTGAAGCTCGTGCGATACTAACATTAGTTACGGAGTAAAGTTTCGCTTTCCTTTCCTTTAAAATTTTAATACAAAAAACAATTCTTGGAATTATAAATTTTCAACATAGATACCCAGTGGAGTATTTCCGTTTTTAAACGGAACACGACAATATATAAAAAGCCATGGTCTTTTTTCTCCGATTTGTTTATTTTAAGTTACAAACTTAAAGAAATTGGGAGGTTACGAAAGAGTAACGAATCCGTGAAGCCTTCGGCCTTTCATCTTCTAGTCTAGACAATCTGGTTACATGTTATAAAAATAATAAAATAAAATAATACTTGTAGTACCTATATCCGAAGTTGATACTATACTATACTTATTTTAAAATTTCCTCGTGACGCAATATCGGTGAGCTTCAGAATGATTACGACTGTGTGGAAGTTTTATTTTTTGTTTTTAATTTTATTGTGTTTCATTTTTGTGTTTTCAATTTATTACTGAATCTCATTGCAGCTCAAGATTGTTATATTTATGTCAACTTTTTAATTTTTTATTGTACCTACTATATTATATCTTTTCATTGTTTTCATTTTATGCTTGATTTTGTATAATGCACTGCTACAGGTTTTGTTTTAAAGAACCTTGTAGCTGTATTTGTTTATTTAATAATATAGTTAGAAATACTGCTCTGCTACTGTACTGCATTGCATACCGTTAAGCGCCTTTTACACTATGCGATTTATCATAGAATTTCTCTTACGATTTTCTTGGGATTTCTCTCATGAGTTTTACCTTTAGAGGTTTTGCTAATTTATGCGTTTTTAAGTTTTTCTGTGTCTTCGAGTCTTTCCGTGCAAGAAATCGTACAGTGTAAACTGTAAAATATCCGCTTACGACAACTCGTACGACAAATCCTATGATAAATCGCATAGTGTAGAGAGCGCATTAGTTTATATTCAGTGAGGTAGTAATGTTTAGAACAAAATTTTTTTTTATTTAACTCCTTGATACAGCAATCTATCACATGATAACAAGCTTATTTAATGAATGAAAAGAAAGACATGTTAGAAGTATATCAGTGACACTGCATATTCTTCTGTCAAGGTGGATGCCGAGATACTCTCATGGTGAAGGTCACATGCACCGATTTAGTTTCGTTAGCCTTAATACGCCACTTTTCAAGTCAACCCTGGATCATGTTTAGGTTTGTTTGCAGGTTTTTGGATGCTGTTACCGAATCTTCTGGGGATGATAGTATTGCAGTATCATCTGCAAATGTCGCTATTGTAGTAGAGATTGATGTTGGTAGGTTAAGTGTGTACAGTAAGTAAAGAATGGGACCCAGGATGCTTTCTTGTGGCACTCCAGACTGGATAGGATGAAGCTCAGCCAGTTTACATCCATATTTGACATCCGTTGCACCATACCTTGTCGAAGGCTTGGCTGATGTCAAGAAAAGCCGCTGAGCAAAATCGTTTTGTTTCGAGATCCCTGCTGATTTTTCTGACCAATCTGTGCACTTGTTCGATGGTTCTATGCTTGTTTCGGAATCCAAACTGATGGTTAGGAATCAATTTTCGTTCTTCTATTATAGGTAGTAATTTTTGCAGTAGAAGCTTCTCGAGAACTTTAGCCAGCACAGGTAGCAAGCTTATTGGCCTGTATGATTTGACATCTTCGTCTTTTTTACCCGGTTTGAGGATCCTAACTGTGGGTTATGACTGATTCTGATAACGGCGTTAAAAATTTGAGTGAGGGCTTTAATGCACTTACTGCTTACCTCCTGTAAAATTCAACCAGTGATAAGATCAAAGCTTTGTGTTTTATTTGGATTTATTACTTTATTATTACACCACCAGCTATGAATCGGTTTCCTAAAGTGTTAAAGAAACGTTCAAAGTCGATTTGGTTGTTGTTATATTTCGGTGGACAATAGATAGCAGAGGCAGTGAATTCTCCCGAACAAAATCTATAAAAAAATTTTGTGTTACAAAAATTATTTAAATTTTATTTAAATTTTTTTAAATTAAAAAAATTATTGGCATTTTGTTGTTGATCAGTCAGTGACGTAATAGTAAATTTTTAAATGGCAACCCTTATTTAGTTTTACGGATTTAGATATAGCCTACTTTTCAGAGAACGAAAATGACTTTGTCAGTTTTCTGATTATATGACTAAAATTATTTGTGCAGTGGTTCAAATTTTACGTTAATTGTAGATCCTTGTTTACGTTTAAGCATAAAAAGTGAAAATCTTTTATACTGCTTTAGTAGTACAGCAATTTTTTTATGATTCTTAAATGCGGATATGTTTGTTTACAATATTAGAATTCTCATGTCAATCGCCAAATGTAAATTCATATAAGTAGAGAGTTTTTGACACCGCCCGTCGTGAATATTTTGTGCGAGTGTTCAAAAAGTTATCACTGAATTAATTTTTCCAATTTACATGTATACTTAAAATTTTTAATGAAACCGTTGAAAATAAAATAGAAATTACCAACTACACTGTGTTGCTAATTTATTTAACTTTTTAACTAAAGCACACATCTGCTACTTTGTTGGTATACTAAATGTAAACCCAAAGAATAAATAGAGAAAATTTATAACAAAATCTATAATTTTCACAGTTTGAAAAGTTCAATTGCTTTAATTTTACAAAATAAAAATTTTAGTTTCTTACTTAGAACTCCTGAACTGCTTTGATTTTTAAATTTACTTTCCCTTTTATAGTAAACGGTTAACTTCAAAACTTGTTTTATCGTGAGGTACACGAGAATTGGCCATTTAATTTTTACCATATGTATTTCTCCAATTAGGAATCAAAATAGGCCAATAAAATTAAATTTGTATATTTTTAAGTGGCAACATAAAAATATGCTAATTATTAAAATTATGACAAATAGACGTTATTTAAATAACAACTATTTAAAAATTCGAAGCTTAAAATAATGCACGTTATTAAAAATATTACCAAGATTTTTATAGTAGGTATATGCTACTATTTGCTTATTTATATTTCACATTAACTATGGATTTTGTATATTTTAGGATTATTTTAATTATTTGTATAATATCTTTCTAATTTAAGAATATATATTGAGGCTTTTCTGTTTTCAACATAGTAAAAATATTATTTTACATTTTATTGGCTTCATAAATTTTGACATAAATGGTAGTTTATTAAAACTTTTAATACTAATTTGAAAAGTTCAAGTAAATGTTGTATAAGAAATACATAACCCTATAGAATTCAGTAACTTTATATGTTATAAAAAAATAAATAAAGTTTCTTTATGCATTTGTATATTTATAATAACTACATAAAGAAAACGAATAATAATTTTAATTTGTTCTGAAGAAATTAATGAGGCTGAAAAATAACACCGCATAAATAATTATGTAAACACCGTTGTTGTATTAATAATATATAATGTGTTTTGGCTTTCATTTTTTAATTAAATAATTTTACTTGTCATTTAAAATTTAGCTACGGATTAACAAACTGGAAAAAATAAACAAACCAAAACTACATATTTATGTTAACTAGTAGTGAATGTCTTGTTGAAAGTTTGAGTGTATAGCTGAAGGAGTGACCGATGATTAGATTATATAAAAGCATGTCAAGTATTTTTGGTCGACAGGTGACAGATAACTGCTTGATAGACATTTTACTGCTAACTATCAAAAGTACACATGCTATCTCTAATCTCCATTAAATATGTCTTAAATTTCATTTTAAAATTCTCAAAAATTAGCTCCAGATAACTCAAGAATTTAACATTTTTTGTATCACACGAAAAAGGTTAGTTAGATGATCAAGAAACAGAACAGTAGCAAACTACACACACAACTACTCGGACGGACTCTCGAACTAAATTTCATGGTTTCCGTCACTTCGACTCATGGCAATCATCCAAGTCAATTGTAACAAAAACAAGCATTGGAAGGATTCACATTTTGTTAGTATTTGATGAAATTCACTTTTCACATTTGAAATATTATTTTATTCAAACGATGCTAGCGAAGCAGGAATGCTGCTTGCTATACAGCTTTAGCTTTACTAGAGAATGACATTTCATAAAACGAATTAATTAATTTCAGTTAGTAACGGACATCTACAGCAGTTAAATACAATTTTTCTAAAATGTTGTAAACAATCCTATACAATTTTCACGGTAAAGCTGAATTTTCAATGAGACTGCATTTTCATTGAAAATAAAACATCGAAACTTTTTACGACGTTATTAAAATTTTTGTTATTTACTAATTAATTATCACTAGCGGAATATGCAAAAAATCAAATAAAAAAATTTTAATTAAGGTTTTTCTAATGAAATTGTTGGAAAATATTCGCACGGTTTTTTATGTTAATTAAGCCCCCGATTAAATGACCGGAGTTTCCTTTACCAAATAATAATTTTAATCTTTAAAGGTGATAACCAGATTCAAGATTCAGTGTTTCGATCGTATTGTAGCTCATTAGGTATCTACGGGTAATTTTTTTTTTAAACGGTAGTTACTTATAACTCTTATAAAATAGTGGCATTTTAGGGATTTTTTTATAGGAAAACTACTTAAAGGATCTTTTTCAAAATTTTATCGATTACACTGGGGAACAACACTAAGTTTTTTTCTTGCGGCCAGAGTTTTTTGAGTGAATTTAAATTCGCTAATGTAATAAAGTACTCTTCACATAGATATTTTGTTCAAATTGACTCTAGTTCTCATGATAAACTTTAAATTCTTTAAAAAGGCATTTTTGACTTCTTTAATTCGCTTTGTACTAACATCAGCTTATTTCTATAATAACAAAACAAAATTGGTACTATGCGCATGGGCACGACTATGTGCAATTGTTAAATAGTACGCTAATAGTTTAAATAGTAAGCTACGCCAAATGTGTCAGTTTTTATAGTTAGAGTAGAAAAAAGTATGAGTTCTTCACGCAAGTCTTGTGTTAATAATCCCGACCAGTTTTGCTACATTTGTGGTAAATTTTGTCAACAAAACCAAAAATCTGATGTGGACACCACATGACTTCCTTATAATATTGCGGCAATTTAGAATTATTACTATCAATAATTTTCAGTTAAAAATTCAAAAATTTTAGCAAGATTTCTTGTTCTTGCATATTTCTTGTCTTGTCTCGCAAGACTTCTTGCTAAAAATATCTTGTCTTGTCTTGCACTTGAATTACCAAGTCTTGTTTGCGTTTGATTCATTTTATGAGTGGAATAATCTTTTTCAAATTTAAATTACATACGATTTATGTTTAATTATTGCATTACAAATATAGTACTACCATATTTTACACCTATGTAAATATAATAGAAGTTCAAATTGTTTTATTACTAATTACAAATTTTTTATTGACACCATAGTCCAAAATTCCCCACTAATTATCGTATACAGAAAATGTAAGTATTTTATCACGTAGGTCACTTACTAGGTAATTAATATATCTGCATATAATGTTTCACCTCCGAGTTGCGATGAGATAAGGCACACAACAATCCTTCTTAATGAGTTCCTCGACAAATTTTTCATTTATTGCTTGATTGGAGTGTATTCCCTTAATGATAATATTTAGCTTCCTTCTCTCTTTCTCGAATCTTTCCAATTGCGCTTCAAGGCCCTTTATAATATTTTCCTGCTTATGGACTCTGTCGTCAAGTCCTCCAATTTCATTCCTCAGTTCCTGTCTTTCTGCCTTACATTGCCCTTCCACTACATCAATCTTCAATTTCAGTCCTCCGATCTCTCACCTATTCTCTGAGAAGGCTGTATTAACACTAAGCGTTAGCGCGCTTATCATGTTTTTTAGTTCCTCCATATTGTTTCCCTTTACTTCGCTTTCGCTTACTTGTTCTGTGTAAACCTTGGTTGGTGTTTTAGGGGTTCTTTTGCTTCTTTGGAATATCACAGCTTCACTCGTTTCTTCTGTTGTTGTTTCTTCTCTCCGCCTTTTTAGAAATTCCTTCAGTGACCCTACACTGCTTGATCTATTACTCATTGGAAACTTGTTCACTTTTCAACCTGCATCAAGTGTTGTTGATGCTTTCTGTGCGTTTTACAGCGTGTTGCGGTCAATACGTTTACCCGGCTCAACACCTCGGAGGTACCCGCGTTACATTACGCTTTATTTCGATCTGTTTATTAAATTGACTACAACTTTATTCACTAGGTAGGTCTATAATTTTATTTTTGTTTGAGCAGTACTTTATTCGCACGGTGCGACTATAATTTTCGATTTATTAAATAAATCAAACGGTCAATTCACAGGTGTTCTCCGCTTCGCCTTGTTATCTACGGCTTGGTTTAATTCACCTTTATCTCCTCCAATTACCAAAATACAGCGGTTAATATTTTGCATTGTGGGTATTTTGCATTGATTAGTACATTTTTCGTTTTAAAATGGAAGAAATCGACACTCATACGTACTTGTCTTCGGCGCTAACAGAGGAAGAGTGGTCGCAAATTCCCGACGAAATCGGAAAAAAGTTATTTACGTTTGTAAATGAAAAGGTCGACGAAATATTAACATCTAAGGCAATTTTCGAAACTAATAAAACTAACGCAGGTATTTGTACATTACACAAGAGCGCTACAACCCAGGGTGGGTTTTGGCTAACCACTTCAATATGAAGGGTTTTCAAGGCAGATTACCTCGGTGGGTTGCCATTGCCCGCCGAAGGAGGACGGCTAGAATAAAGTTTTTACTTCACTCGGGCTCGAACCATGGTTCTCTGCTTAGTACTCGACGTACTTAAGCATCAGACCGTAACCGTCCTCTAACATTACAGTACATTACTTACATATAAATTTTTCACCAATAAATTTTTTTATATTTGTTTACCAGAAACTAGCCTAAACGAATTAGAAGAAAGGTATAAAATTTCAGAAGATGCCCTATTAATATTTAATAACAAATTAGATGCTGCAGTACGTACCATCGAAGAGCTCGAAAGCCAAATATCGATAAATACCGCCCACATTGTACGTTTACACGCTACGTATAATAAATTGGAAGCCGAAAATGCAGAAATGGAGATTGATCTACTGAAAGAGGAAAATGAAACTTACAGGGTAGAGAAAACAGCAATATAATAATATTTAATAGGGTGATTAATAAATTTGTTTTACAGTCTCAAGTGGAAGAAGAGAAGACCGAAGCTTAAAAGTTACGTGATGAAATCGTCACACTGAGTGACGATTTAATAACAAAACAGAATCGAATTGATGATTTAACAAAGGGATTGGATGAATTATTTATTTACATATGTAGAGGATGTCTCATTTTGAAATTTTTTTTTAATTTTTGAATAAAACATATAATTTGAATGAAAGCTTGGAAAAATATTTTTATTGAAATATGTTGTAGATAGTCTACAATTTAATGTTTAAAAATGATATCATCCAAATGTCCACCGCGAGCACGTTTGCAAACATTGATTCTTTAAGTAAAATTTTCAATGACTTTTTTACATAATTGAGGTTGGATCTCACGAATTTCTTGTTCAATGTTGGTTTTAAGTTCTTGAATTGTTGTTGGATTGTTCTTATAAACTTTATCTTTCACATAGCCCCATAAAAAATAATCCAACGGTGTCAAATCACACGATCTTGGTGGCCAATTGACATCACCAAAAAGTGAGATTAATCGATCAGGAAATTTTTCATGGATTAATTCCAATGTTTCACGTGCTGTAAGGCATGTTGCACCATCCTGTTGGAACCACATGTCTTCAGTATCGACCAAAAATCGATAGTAACGACAGTAAGTAACGACCAAAAATATCAATAATTTTACGAAATGTGGTTTTCACAGATCTGTAACAAACCACCCTCAATAATTTAATTAACAGGTAAACATAAAATAATTTAAATTAGCTCGACTCAGTAAAAATTTTGTTAAAAATATTATTTAGATAAACACATGGTTACGAAAATTTAAGAAAGATTCTTACGGTCAAAGTACCGGAGGACCCAATTATATAGGTCAAAACTCGACCTAGAAAACCATAAAAATCATTTATCTGACTTTTATTATTTTTAGTATCTTTATGTGAAATATTCAATATTCAACCATATGAACAATTAATGCTAGATTGCAAATTATTACATTGACAAAAATTAAAACACAAATTATAATTTAATAATTAAAACTCGTTATAAAAATCGTTTATAAAAATTAGAATTCAAAACAATCAGATTGGCCATATAATTGTAACTTACTTATGAAGTAATTCACCACTAAATAGATAGAAGAATTACCTTAAACCAATTTATATTTCATCGCCATAGATAAGACAATCCTGAAACGATACTTTCAACATTCAAGTCACAATGGACCCAAAGTTCAGAAATGAAAAAGACATATAAGGCCAACACAAAGAATTATTAATCAGTCGTTTCCCGAGTCGTTTCCCCAGTCGTTTCCTGAGTCGTTTTCGAGCAGTCTTTTTGCCAAGCTGTTCGAGCCTCTTTTGTTTTAGAACAAAAGATACGTCGTGGTCCCCCCTTTTTCTTTTTGCTATCTGAACTCGTCAAGTTCAAATTCGTATTTTTTTTTTATTGTGTTAGATTCATTCAAATCAATTAATATTAACTATCATTAACGCCGCGTCGCGAATAAAATATTGTGTTTTGATTTTCTTCAATCGTAAGGTAAGAACAAATTGATTTTACAAATGTTTTTCTTTTATAAATAGGTATTAACGAGTCGAGCTTATAATTTTACTTATTCTTTTTTTTATCAACATAAAGTTCTCTTTTTTTTGCAATTGATTCATGTTTAATTGTAAATTATAAATCTTAATTTTTCTTTATTAAATAAATAACTAATTGAAAATCCAAGCGTTGTTATTTTTTGTGTGCAAAGATAGAGATTCTCTTTTGGTTTGATCCTACGTCTTCTGAGCTTTCCACGTTACATATAGTACAAGTTTTGTTAAATTCTTGTCAATAAAAAATTGACTGGTGGCAGCTTACCGAGAGGAACTCACAATAAGGACGCTACCGTTAACCAACGACGCGAAGCAGGGTTTTACAATTATTGGGCCCGGTGTTACAATTGATGGCATTACGGTGGGATTCAGTAAAACCGGTAAAACCAAGAAATGCTTTCACGCAATTCAATCAAACCAAAGAAATCTCAAAATCTTAAGTCCTAATTAGTAGAGTTCTCCGGCCATCAAATTGTGATTTCTGTTGGCCCATGGGAGTTAAAAGCTGGAACCTATTTTAATTTATTCCTTAATCCCTAAATAACAAAATTCCGTTGGTCGTCAAGAATTCGTCCTGTACAAGGGGGGTGTAGGGAGAAAATTGCAAAAATTACCCCAAAAACAAGTTGACGTTATTTAAATCAGTAAAACAAAAGGCACATTTTTGTCGTTTCAAAATATTGAAAAAATTAATTTAAAGGGCTTAAAATCAATTTTAAAACTGCTCTATTACTATGAAAAGATATAGAAAGACATGGTTGTTTTACGCTGTAGTCAACAATTCAAAAAAATTCCTTATTGAAACTACATATTTTACACTTACGGCGCAATTCATATCTTTATTTGTGAGAATATCGAAAAATTTCCATTAATAACGTGGAAGAGCGGAGTTTCGACTAACCAATGCATTGTTTACATTTTTGAATATGTTCACTCTGAAATATTTAAATGCATTTCTTGTAATTGTAATCAGTGGTGTTAGGAAGGTCGACTCTCGCTTGATCTATAAATAAGAACGTCGAATCACGCATGCAACACCTAACACCACTGATTACAACAGAATCGGTTTTTTAATAGCCAATTTTTATTATCATTATTTTTAACATATTATAAAATTTTAATGCTACAATAATTAGGCGGGTAAAACATAATACCAAACTACTTTTAAATATTTTGAAAAATAAGAGATTAAAAATCCTGAAAACATTATAAATTCAAGCGCGATTTCGATATGTTCCGTGGTAAAATGGTAAGGTACAACAGCTTGCAGTAATATAAGATGTTGTGCGTTTGTCCATCACAGGTTCGATACACGATAAACACGACAAAATAAAAATTTATTTTTTATTATTTTTTCTCACTCGAATCGATTTAATTTCTTTTAATAATTTTAATAAAAAAATGTTAAAAATAATGATAATAAAAATTGGCTTTAAAAAAACGATTCTGTTGTATAGTTGCATGCGTGATTCGACGTAATAATAATATCTGCAATTCCCACTTTGTTCGTCACAGTCATTGGCGTTTTCTTCCCCTAAAATATTAATAAATCTAAAAAGCGATTTCTTCAAATCGGAAAAGTTTTTTTCGTTCCAGTTAATAATATTTTTAAAACTTGTATCAATTAGCCACAGCCGTGGATTGGTGGGATTGCTGGTTGAGTTACAGAGCGGAAATTCTATGTTCGAATCTCGGACTTGACGGAATTTCTTAGCTCGGCCTTCCAGTGTGCATCACCACGTTGTGGATTTGACGCCTTACATTTATTTGGTAATGTTGCCAAGTTGCCTAATAGAACTTCTATTGATTTTTGAATACCTTGAAGTGTCTCCTTTTTTAAAAATCATTTAAAAAAGAAAAAAAAAACAAAATTTGTGTACAAACCTGAGTATCGGTAATGACTTTTGACGCCTTACATTTATTTTGTAATGTTGCCAAGTTGCTAAATAGAACTTCTATTGATTTTTGAATACCTTGAAGTGTCTCCTGAAAAAAATCATTTAAAAAAGAAAAAAAACAAAATTTGTGTACAAACCTGACTATCGGTAATGTCCTGTTCCATTTCTTGAGAATTAATTTCCTTTTCCGTTGAAACTCTGAGTGCAGACACGTCAGTTAATAAGACATCAGTGTGACTACTTAAATCTTCTTTAAAATTTTGATACAAGGTGGTCATTGATTTATGTGAATTTTCCAGCTGTGACAAAAAGTACGTTTACATTTTACATTTACTTTGAAAAAAAAAATTACCTTAGACTTCATCTTGTTGAAATTCTGGTTTTGTTCTAAGTTGTTATTTTCAATAACAACCCTCATTTTGTTTAAGAGTGAATTCCCTTCTTCTCTCTGTTTCCTTATTTCCATTGCACGATTGTTACAAGAAATAACAAACTGTTGCATCCAGCATTTGAAGTCAGCTTGGTTATTTTCTGCAAACGTTTTATGTGAAGTTGCATAGGTTCTCCACTGCTGCATAATATTGTCCATAAACACTTCATTCGTATCAAAATAAACGATCTTTGTTTGATTTACAATTCTCTTTAAAATTAGTTAGATCGTCACACATATCTTCAATTTTATTCCTAATTATACTGCTCAGTTGCTCGGCAGTACTACGATTTTCTTTTGCCGTTGTATACAATTTTTCAATTTTTTCACGTAGAGCAGCATCAATATTTTTTGAAGTCTTAATTGTGGTCATTAAACTTTGAGCTTCGTCGTACAACTGTCCTGATTTTTCTTCATATCTACTTGCTAATAATTCTTGCCAATCTTTTTCCTTTTCAGTTTGAATTAACCTATCCTGACAGATCTTGAGTTCATATTTAGTTTTTAAAACGATTCGTTAATTTTATGCCAATTCGATTGCAATTCGTCTCGCTGATCTTCTAAATCTTTAAGACTTCTTTCTAAGTCGCGAATATGTTGAATTTTTAAACTCAGTTCTTGTATATCATTGTCGTTATCGGCCATTAACTGATCATAATTTTCTTGAGCCAAGTAAATTCCGGTGCCACTGCACCGGAAACTTGAAAAAGTTCACTGCAAACGTGAACGAACATTTGCGTAGATTAGAACTAGTTTTTGAAAAATTATTGAAATCAAATGTAAAACTTAAACCGAGTAAATGCCACTTTAGAGGGGTGTTTTTTATACGAGTGGTTATTAAAATATGATTTTAATTTTAATGACTTAAAGTTGGCTCACATAATACAGAAAAATTAATAAATAAAATAAAAACTAAAGAGGGTTGATTTTAGAGGGTGGTTTTTGTATACGGCCAGCAAAAAATATTTTCTTTCGCATTAATTATGTTAAACAACATTGATGCAATACAGTAACAGTAAAAACAAAATTGAGACCCCATGGGTGTGCTCTGTGTTCTAAGGGATGGTTTTTGATAAAGTTATTGCAAGTTTGAATTTTAATTTATTTTAAAAAGATTGAATTGCAGGGTGCTTTTTAGAGGATATTTTTAGTCTAAATAATGATTTTTATCACTTCTACACTATCACTAGTGATGTTGAATCCTTTTACTTTCAACGGAAACAATTAAATAATATATAAATCGTCACTCCAAATTTTCCAAATACCGTTCCACACTTCGACAGTGATTGTATTTTAATGCGTTGAATATAATCATAATTATGTGCGACACGTAGCGCGTCGCCGTCGCGTTGTTCAAAATCGCGAATTATTTAAAAACGCACTTGAATGCACAAACAATTTTTACATAGTTTGTTTGAGAAATGTCTAATGTATTTTTTGCGTATTTTTTCAAAACGGGAAATTGCGGGAAATTGTTTATAAGTCCACACAAAGTTGGAGAATTATTTGAGATTTTCTATTGAGCAGCTCCCGGAATGAAATAATGTATTTAATTATTGCACCATTGTATTGTCTAAAAATTTTTTTATTCGAAAGTACATACTTCAAGACAACTTTTCTATTAAATACAAATTTAAACTCGAAGCTGAAATCTGGACAATAAGTCGTCAAAACTTGGTGTTGCATGGAGCGAAATGCTACTCAAATCAGCGATTAATAGAAGGTGATTTTTGCATCGCTCTAACAAGCAGAAATATTTTTCAATTCACTTGAGATTCGAGAAAAAGATGCACTGATGTTTTCTCTAAAGATATACTAAATTTTGTGGCAATACTGTTAAGTTGACAAAAATGTATTTTTGGCCACTTTTCCGAGCGTCTGACCCACTGTGGGTTGGTATAGACGATTTATAAAGAACTTTTCTGAACTCGCTTTACCTTTGGCAAATTTAATTAGAAAAGAAAATAAATTTATGATTACCCCCGAAGTTTTAGAATCAATTAATAAATTAAAATCAGCAGTATCTTCAGAAGATGTCTTAATATTTCCAAATTTTAAAGAACCATTTATATTATCGACTGACGCCAGCGGAACAGGAATAGACGCGATTTTAAGTCAGAAACGCGAAGGTTTTGAAAGACCCATCGCTTTTGCAAGCCGGAAGTTGCAAAAAGCCGAAAAAAATTACACCGTAACTGAATTAGAATGTCTTGCGGTAGTTTATGGAGTTAAACAATTTAGATGTTTCCTATACGGACAAAGATTCACAGTCATCACAGATCATAGAGCATTAAAATGGATCATGAATTTAACTCAAGCGACGTCTAGACTTGCTAGATGGTCATTATTACTGTCGGAATACGATTTTGAAGTCACCTATAGGCCAGGTGTAAAACACGGAAATGTAGACGCCCTCAGCAGAATCTACATGTTTGAAAAACCCAATTTCCTCAACACGTGTCCAAACCATCTTATTCGCAGCGACTTAATCGTCTTCACCACAACTACATTATCCATGCATCACAAAATTCTGTGATTCATCATTATTTTATTATCTTGATCATCATCTTATAGTAAAACCTTTCTCTCAAAGGCTCTCACCCAGGGACGTGCACTAGGAGGGAGAGGGGGGGAGCCTCCCCCCTCAATATTTTAGGGAGTTGGCAAAATCAGTTAATAGTTGGCTAAGATGGCAAAAGCTGCTAAACCAAAAATAGGTTTGAATAAATTTTATCAACCCAAATCAATTAAAGTAATAAAAAACTTTTTAATGACGGCACTTTTAATATAAAAAAAAATTCAAAAATAATCCATAAAAATATCTGCTAGTAGGCAAGATAAAGTTTTCCCCAACGGCAACGGTAAAGGGCCATTTACACGAGGCAAGTTGGTAGTCTATTCTACTTGTAACTTACCAACTTAATTTTCACTTAAGGGCCGTTTACACGGGGCAAGTTGGTAAGCGATGTAGTTAAATTTAACTTAATTAACAACTTAATTGTAACGTGTAAACAGTTACTAAGTGAAAATTAAGTTGGTAAGTTACAAGTAGAATAGAATTCAGTCTATTTTTCGATTTAGTTAAGTAACTAAATCACTTACCAACTTGCCTCGTGTAAACTGGCCTTTAATAAACCGTTTACACGTTACAATTAAGTTGTCAATTAAGTTAAATTCAACTTAAAATAGGATAGAATCCAGTCTATTTTTCGATTTAGTTAAATTTAACTTAATTGTAACGTGTAAACGGTTTATTAAGTGAAAATTAAGTTGATAAGTTGGTAAGTTGAATAGAATCTAGGTTTCACTGGTTTCACTTACCAACTAAGTCACTTACCAACTTGCTTCGTGTAAACTGGCCTTAAACCACGTTTTTGAAAATAAAATGTCATTGCATTTAACATTTCTTGAATAATTACAGGATTTTTTCTAGTCTTTATGACAAAATAAAAAAAAAAAGTTAAAAAACCTTGAAAAAGTTGGCAATTTTTATTTATTCAGTTGGCAAATTGAAGATTGCTCCCCCCTCAAAAAAGTTGGCTGGGCACGTCCCTGCTCTCACCTTCTCTTCCTCTTTTTTTAAGACACACTGTTTTTACCCCGTATGTAATTACTGATCTTATCATTGTTTTGTAAACTCTTACTTTTGTTGTTCTTGGCAGTTTTTGTTTTTAATAAGAAATATTTTTATTATTAATTTGCACTCCTAAATAACTAAAATCATGCATTTCTTCATATGTTTCGCTGTCAATTTCCAGATCTGTTTTGTTACCTTTCTCTGACTTTTCATATATTTTGTTTTCTCTTGGTGTACTTGTAGTCCTATTGGTTTTGCGTAGTCTATTATTTTCTTGACTACTTTTATTAATTTCTTTTGTCATCTTGACATTACCAACACATTGTCTGTATCTGCAATCACCTGTATTTCCTTGTTCACTATTGTACCATAAATCTCGGTTTCTCTAATTATTTTCTCTAGTACTATATTAAACAAGGTCATCAACAGCATACCATATTAGTCATATTAATTGGATGTATAAAACGAAAAATTTAACATACTCTCCAGGATCCGACCATTGGCGATCTAAAAAGTAGCTTCATGCCCATCCATGGCTATGATCTATGGCGGTGTCTAAGGGCCGAGATAAGTCTCAGTAAATCTTTCCTATATACCCAATAAGTAAACACAAAAGAAATGCTACTCAACATTGATTATTCTACAGCTCAAAAAGTTTTTGTTTGTTTATTGCCCTGATTTTTTTCTTGAATTTTGGCGATTGAAAACATAGAAGTTATGAATAAAGCCATGATTACATTATATGGGCTCTAGTTTATATGTTATTGAAATATATAATAATTTTTAAGATAGCCACACCCCGTACAATTCCCAGTCTCCGTAGACCTACTCGGTGCACACCCACCGTCAACAGATTGAATTGTTAATGTACTTTATATGCAAAAATCAAAACTTTAAAATCAATTAATTCCTAAATTAATCGATATTTAGAGTTCATTTATAGTTTAATTGCTCTTCATTATAATGTCTTCTTTCAGATTCTGCAAGAATTTTAGTAATATCTATAAAAACCGCTCGGCTCCTTTCCTTTCCTTCCTTCCTATATTACAAAAGCAAATCGAATTGTTCATCTAATCTAAATATTGCTGTTCATCGGTCGCTGACATCAAATCTTTCTAAAGTTACTCAAATATCAAGAGCAATAAAACCACTGTTTTCCAATGTTATTTATCAACCAAAATAAGGAAGGCATGTTTCATGACATAGTATAGGGTCATTCATTTTGTGTGATATATCTTTGAATTTAAATAAAACAAATTGTGTTTGAGGTATAGCCGATTTTTTTATTTTAAATTAATGAGCATTCGATACCATTATGTTTTAAAAATAATTTCTTTCAAATGGGCTCCACGGCTTTGCTTGATGGCGGTCATCCGACAGGTCCAATTTTGGGTTACTTGAGCACATAAGTTGGTCTCAATCTCACCAATGTCGCGAACAACGTTGTCCTCAAGGTCGGCAATTGTTGTTGGCTTATTGGTATAGACCCGAGATTTAACTTAACCCCAAGGAAAAAATTCTAACGGCGTCAAATTACATGATCTTGGCGGGGCGGCCAATCGACATCAGCTCGTCGTGAGATTATGTTGGGAAATTAGAATCGGTTTTCAACATTACAACAATTACTTTTGGGCCATCCTTTTTTTACTGTTTTATTCAATTTATTTGACATAAATGAAATGTTCAAACAAACGACATAACGGGTATACACAACGGGTTATATGGCCTAATATTTTAAAGATATGCTCAACTAATCTACCTATATGTTCAGTTAACTTGCGGTATGGGGTTAACTGAACCATATTGCAGGCATGCAAGAAATTAAAACTAGAAGGTGTTAATTTATAAACTTTGTGTTAGATATATTTTTTTTATTGCTATATAACCAAACTACATGCTGTAAAAAAATTGTTGATCTAAGTTTAGGCAATCTTATATAAATTTAAATGCTTTCAATAAACTGTCCAGTTAACCCCACTCTACCCTACATTTTGTTAAGTTTAAATTTTCCCAAGGGGTAAAGTCTCCTAACGCAGCAGGTAATAAGTTAAAAAATGGTAAACTAAAGGGAATTATATTATTATATATGGATATGAAAGGTGCTCCGGTCCCTCCGCTCTGGACGCTCCGGGCCGTTTTAACAAACGCTGTACGCACTAAAAATATCCCTCTCAACCGTCGTCCTATTCGGCAAAGTGTGTTATTAGGATGGGGGTGGATCTCCCTCGCAATATGAAATATATTAATGTCAATTTAAGACGACAAATCAAAGGAAGAGAACTGCTTGCAACAATAACGTCTAATGGTATGGAAAGTCTATCATCGGGACAACCCACATACTGGCCAAGCGATCAAACTAAAACACCTGACACAATCGACTTCTACGTGCTAAAAGGTATAAATATAAAACAACTCAAAGTGGAATCAACATTGGATCTCAGTTCCGATCATACACCTGTTATACTAACAATTCACTCCCAAATCATTTACAAACAAAAACAACCAACATTATTTAGTAAAAAAACTGATTGGGAATTATTTAAAAGAAAATTGGACGAGCGAATTAATTTAAATGTCCCCCTGAAAACAGAAGAAGAGCTTGACATTGCAGTGGAAAACTTAACTACGGCAATTCAAAATGCAGCATGGCAAAGTACACCTGATCGAAATATATCTCACATTGAAGAATCGTGCCCCGCATCAGTTAAACAAAAAATTTCCGAAAAACGAAAACTTCGAAAACAATGGCAAACCTTAAGAACACCCGAGAGCAAAGCAAAATATAACAAAGCTGCTAATCAACTTAAAATCATCTTGTCACAACTCAAAAACCAGTCTGTTCAGGACTATCTTAGCAATCTAACAGCTACTAAAGCAACTGACCACTCGCTATGGAAAGCCACAAGAAAACTCAAGCACCCACAAGAGACAATACCTCCAGTCAGAGATGATAGGGGTAAATGGGCTAGAAGCGACAAGGAAAAGGCTCATGCATTTGCCAAGCACCTTTCTAATGTTTTCAAACCATTCCCATCAACATCGACACTAGAGGATAATGACATCTATAAATATCTTGATGCACCCTTTCAGATGGATTTGCCAATAAAAAGTTTTAAACCACAAGATGTTAAACAGACAATCCTACGCGAAATTAATCCCAAAAAAGCACCCGGCTTTGACCTGATTACAGGTAGGGTTTTACAAGAAATAACTCCCAAGTGCCTAAGATTGCTTACGTACATCTACAATGCAATATTAAGATTAAAACACTTCCCGCACTTATGGAAAGTTGCACAAATTATCCTAATACAAAAACCAGGAAAGAAACCGGAAGAAATAACGTCCTATAGACCAATAAGTCTGTTACCAGTGCTAGGAAAGATTTTCGAAAAACTTTTTCTAAAACGCCTAAAACCAATATTGGAGAAAGATTCCCTCATTCCTAACCATCAATTCGGGTTTAGAAGCCATCACGGCACGGTAGAGCAGGTCCACAGAATTATAAAGCAAATTAGCAACGATCTGGAACATAAGAGATACTGTTCTGCGGCATTTCTAGACATAAGCCAAGCATTTGACAAGGTGTGGCATGAAGGTCTATTCTACAAATTAAAGAAGAACTTACCGCACAATTATTATCAGGTATTAAAATCTTACTTGACTAACAGACACTTTTTAGTTAAATATGGTGAAGAATATTCCGAAATGTATCCAATCCAGTCAGGTGTGCCGCAGGGCAGTGTCCTGGGTCCGATTTTGTACTTGATGTACACTGCGGATCTGCCAACAACTAAATCAACAATGGTAGCAACTTTTGCTGACGACACCGCTGTGCTTGCATCACATACTAATCCGAAAGTCGCCTCAACAAACTTACAAAAACACTTAGATAGAATCCAAAGGTGGCTCAAAGTGTGGAGGATAAGAGCCAATGAATCAAAATCTTCTCAAGTTACATTTACCATGAGAAGAGATGATTGCCCACCTGTAACTTTAAATGGTTGCATTCTACCTCATGCTGAAGATGCAAAATATCTGGGCTTACACATAGACAGAAGACTCACATGGCGTAAACATATATTTAATAAAAGGAAGCAGCTTGGAATAAAATTTAGACAACTGTATTGGTTAATAGGTAAAAATTCACAAGTAAGTTTAGAGAGCAAACTACTAATTTATAAAACAATACTTAAACCGATCTGGACATATGGAATCCAGCTTTGGGGAACTGCGAGCACTTCAAACGTCGAAATACTACAAAGATTTCAAAATAAGACACTTCGAACAATTGTACAAGCTCCGTGGTATGTGCCAAATGATACAATCCATCAAGACCTAAAAATTCCTTCAGTACATAGCGAAATTAAGAATTATTCCGTAAAATATAAAGATCGATTAAAAATGCATCCGAACGAATTGGCAGTGGACTTGCTTGATGATTCACGTGAGATTCGAAGACTGAAACGCTTTAAACCATCGGACCTGACTTCTCGATTCAACTAACTGCTAGTGCGTATACGTATTATGTAGATTATTGCATTTATGTTAACAACTTTGAAAACTTAAAATGAGTGCATTCACTGGAATGTTCTCAACGTGTTATTTTAAAGCCAAATGATTTACTTATTGTTTGTATAAACAGATTGTAAATATTAATTGAAATATAAAAAAAAAAAAAAAAAATTTAAGACAAAAATTTTAAAATTCTATAGCTCGAATTTTTAAAGAAATATTTGAAGAATATTTTTAAAATAATAATAAAACAATATATTTTTCATCTTAATAAATAATATGATAAATTTAACACAACAATAAACAAAGCTTGCGATAGAAATTAATTTAATTTGAGTTCCTCTACGTATGGTCCGGCGGAATTTTGGCGGCGGGGTTGTGGCCGCAGGATTTTGTCCCATCCCAAGGTAAAATGGGAATCTCGAGTTGACGATTCTTTATGCTTTAACACAAAAGCAATGGCACAAATCTCTAAGAGAAAAACCCACCCTAAAAGCTATGTGCATCTGAATGGAGGTTGCAGCGAACGCTACTTCATACTGACAGCAAGATAACAGTTATAAAAGCAAATCCCTTCATTCAAAAACATAATGTTCCACAATGATATTAAAATAAAATTTACTCTTTATTTATACATTTCAAAAATTCAATAATCCACTTCACACGAATCGAATTTCGCTTTCCTCTTCTCCTGCTTAATGACAGCACTTGAATAAGATCACTAAAACATCAAAGCAAAACAAAACATAATCAAAGTTCATTAGTCATTACCCAATAATTGTGTCTTATCCTGTAATATCGCAGATTTTATCAATTAATCTTAATGTTCCCGAATAGGGCTACCGGGTACCCTCAATTTAAAATTGCATAATGTTGACCTAATAACGGATTATTAAATATATTTAAAACAAACAAGTTATTTGATATAATGCAAAGTATAATTTTGTTATTCTTTTATTTAATTATCTAAAAATTTTGAAAAATGTATGAAATGTAGTTCTATCCGGAACTACAAAGGTACAAATTGTACCTGAACAAAATTCTAAGAAAATTTTGTTACAAGTATTTTTGAAATGTTGTCAACAAAGTTAAAATTCGCTTTCGAAATTAGAATTTCTTCTGCTTGCAGTTGCAATCTATCCGAAAGTGACGCTACAATTTATCCAATTTTACGAATTTTATTCTAAAAGTTTGAGAGAATGTTTCAAAAGAAAGTATCTCTGATACATGTAAAAATTTAAAAAATCAAATTTTAAATTTTTTTACAGTGTTTCCTGCCCTTAATATAGTTTGTATTGTATGATTTACTACCAGCTATTGGAAGCCTATGTTTTGCTCAAAATTGCTATGAATTTGCTCGAATTTGCTATGAATTGCTCGTTTTGAAGTGAAAAACAAGAATTTACTATTATATGTAATTATTTTAAAATTGTCATTAAAAAATGTTTAAGTGTTGTGGATGAGAAAAGAACTCAATAAACATTTTTATACACCATATTTCAATTTACGAGATATTTTCTTGAAGTTTTTCTTTCCATTTATTTTCTTTCTTTTTTTTCCTAAGATTTACCTTATAGTTAAGATGGAATTACGAGAAAACTTTTATTAAGATTATTAATTTATTAGTTGTTTAGTTAATTTAAAAATTAAATGTAATATTAATTTAAATAATAAATGAATGATAGATATAATTACTATTATTTAGTGGCGATTTTTAATAACAACCAGGTTAGGCCCGGCCTACCTATTAGGTGGGACATTTCGTTACTAGGATATTTCTCTATCACTTTTGATGTTACTAAAAAAATTTGAAAAACAATAGTTAACGATAAATGAAAAATTAATTAAGAATAACTAATTGCAGAAAAAAATATTTGTATAATTATGAAAATAACTTAAGTATTTAAAACTTAACATAATATAATTTTAGTAACAATAATAAAATGTCCGGTCACCAATTTTTACAGAGCCGTCGAGAGAAAATTGGGGCCCGGTGAGTCTCCCTCTACCCTACCTACGGCCCCTTCTGTTTGATAAAAGTGATTACTTTGTGTTAGAATATATACATAGTGGTCAAGTTAATAGTATCAAGAAATTCAAGATTTAGATTGAAATCCGGGCCTTCTCAGAAACTCCGACCAGGGCGAATCTCAGCTACAAAAAATGTAATGATATAAATTTATGATGGCTATATTGTATAATTTTGTTTCACTTCAAGTTTTTAATTATTTGAAATGTTTTTGTTGTTGTGATGAGAATTATACATTTCGTATTTAAAATATTTATTCACTATAGTTTTGTAAACTATAAGCTTTGTGTCTTTGATTGAATTAGCGCCCATGTGCACTAGGGCACACTGCACACAGGTAGTTACGCCACTGGCACTGCAAACGAGTCAAGCGTTGATCAAATTGTAGCAGCATTTTACCAGTTTTTCTTTAAGGTTTCTATAAGCTTTATACCATCTTCCTCTGAACATAAGCTTTTCTAATTCTATCCAAATCCAAACGTGTCTATCTAGGTACATTCAGTAATTTTTTTAAAGTCGGCTTTTGCCTTCGTTATGTTTGTCTCTGTTTCCAGTTTGCTATCTTCATAGTCCACTTATACACATATAAATTATTACACTTGTTTCTACAATCTCATCGAAAACTTAATTTTAACTTTTGCAGAAACGGGTAATACTCACTATACTAAAATTATGTTAAATGAAATAAGCTCATTCAAAAGATACTATACATAATTGCCAGTGACGGCGTCAGAGTGAGAGAAGTACCTGTTTATTGGAGTGCCCTCCCAAATTTCCACAAAGACATCCTTGTAAATTACTTCTAAATTAACTTTTATGCTAGATAAATTTAGTCTAATAACACAGGCCTGCAAAATAAATGCAAATGCAAATGACTTCTTGAATCTCAATAAAACCCCCATTTTTATTATTTTTCGATAATAATTTTATAGCCATGAATAATAAATAAACAAAGAATAATAAATAAAAAGTAAAATAATAAATGTAAAGAACAATAAATAAGTATCTTCATTCGGTGTTATATTTTATATATATATTGTTGATATATATTTTTATTATTTGGAGGTGTTTGGGGGAGGATGAAAGGGGCTGGAAGCTGGAATATCTAGAAAATAAGTATATCTATTAATGCAGGCGTTGGTAACCTTTGCTGGCTGCGGGTCAAAATAAACCAAAATGTGACTATTAAGAGTAGGTTCGGGTCAATGGGTATTTTTAATTTGTCACCATTTTCATACATCCATACTTTAAGTCCACACATTTTGAAAAAATCTGTATTATAATTTATTTTTATAGCTCATACTTTATTTGTAAAAGTCAAGTGGATTTATCAAAAGGTTCACTTGGTGACCCGCAGGTCATAGGTTGCCGACGCCTGCATTGTGTATGCTACCATATGCAGCTTTAATAGTATCTAACAATTTTTACTGTTGCTACATTTGAAATGCAACATGACAGGTTTTAATTCAACACGTTACGAATTTAAAATATTTTAAAGGACAATAAATTTCGAAGTAATAAATTGTATTAAAATATTTTCTAAAAGTTTTTTTGTTATTCAAAAATAGGTATACATGGGTGTATTTGAGAGCTAGCATCAAATCTTTCTTATCATTAGAAGCCAGGGGGGTCTGGTTACGCTACTAATATTGAGTAAATAGACAATTTTTTTTTCGAATTAAAAGTTTAGAGATGGATGGAATTTCTTCACAAAATAAATATATCAAAATCTAAAATGATCATATGCTACTGAGTAAAGATGTATTTAGGGTACTTCTGTTTATTTATTTAATTTTCATAATATAATAAATAACGTCTCAACTGCATCTTCTTTTCGTATCCGGTTACATTCTAAACGAGTGACTCTGATTTCTAAACTCATCTGTTGATATTAACCAGATTAAATACTTTAATGACGATGACTCTAATGGTAAATTTTGACATTCCCCTATCATTTATGACGATTTATTTTGCGCCACGTGGTACATTCCGATATATTTTTTAATTTTTCACATAATAAGGTCTTTTATAAAACGCTCTAAAGGTCATGCACTTAAGAACACTTAAAATGATACAATTAATTCTACAGACAAAATATAAAATTCACATGAGAAATTAAATTCACATTTTTATTAGATAAATACTTATTCTCAGTTTTCTTTAATAAAAAGTACTGAAATTGAAGGGCGAGATAAAAACGCTCATTTATTTAATTTGTTCAAGATAATAATTAGGTAATTAAATTAAGGTAAAAAAACTTAATAATGGTCCCAAGGTGCCAAATCTGTGATCTAAAATAACCTAAAACATGCTGGGCTGGGTAGTCATTAAGCTCTTGTTCGTTTATAATGCCATGTAATAATTAGGTACCTATCTCTGATTCTGCCACCTGTCTAGCATGTAGTTGTGTTTATATTATAAAAAAAACACAATGCTGCTTAAGATCCAAATCACACTATTAAAATCAGTAATAGCTTTATACGAAAAGATTTCATTTTTATACCCAAGACCTTATAATAGCGATCAATGTAAATGTACCATGATCGCACTTCTTCAGTATCCTTTGATTAAGATTTAATTAAAGGATGTTCAGTAATGAAGCTAAGTTGCCGCCTGTGTAATCGCAAATTTCATTTCAGTCAATTTAGAATTTTAATTTAGTGTTAAATAGTCTATCGACACCGAGAAAAATTATTTCATGAAGATTTCAAATTAAAACTTGAGCAAGTAATTTGACTGCAGATAAAATTACTGGATTTTTGAAATTAATTTTACAGTCATTAGTGCAAAAAATTATGTATACGAGTACAACAAAAAATGTATAACAGACGATGCAAGTCCTACGTGCGACCCTTGAAAACACCAGAAGTCACATTAATCGCGCTTGAAGTTAATGACCTCACTCTAAAATCTGTTTTCCATTAGTAAGATAATAGTTATATTTTAATAGTATAAGCTTTAAAGCTTTTTAGCAATTTTATCAATAATCCAAGTACATCTTTTATATTTTCTAATAAACGGAATTTTCTTAATTACCGATAGATGAAATATTACACGTTAAGAAACCGCCTATTGTAGTTTTGCTGTTAAATATACTATACTGCATCCTTACCTACCGAAAATGAAACCAAAGTGTCTTTTTATTCGTTTCAAATCCCATTTGTTCAAAAAACGCTCGACAAGACAACGACTGCAGTTGGAAGGAAAACATGCTTATCAGCTGTTATTGTCATTATCTAATTGGAACTCCATATAATGAAAGTGAATTTTACTTTAAATATTTTAAGCAGCAAAAGTGTCTAAAACATATCATTGGAAAATCTGATAAATTCGCTTTATAACAGTGTTTCAATTTTTGAAATCCGATCGTTACTTCTCGAATAAATGCGTTCTAAAAACAAAACAAAAACAGAATAACAGGCTGCTAAATCAGCATTAAATTAATTTAAAGTAAGATTTATTTTATTTTCATGTAAAATACAAATTTATATACAGCGGGTTAGTAAAGTTTAGTAACTTTGATAAAATCCTGGAACACGCCAAACCTTCAGTTTTAAAATATCACTTTTTCTGTCATTAGCAATTTCTATGACTTTGAAGTGAAAAGTTTTCGAGATAATCAAAAATGCAAGATAAAATTATTGGAGTATACCAATTATATCAAGAAGGCATTGGAAAAAATAACACGATTTGAGTGGAACTACAATTTGGCTCCGTCAAGTTGGCACTTTCATTTTGGAATTTGGAAGTTTTTCATTTAAAAGTGCTTGCAAAATGCTCGCGAATGCTGTAAATTGTTTTACAAAATGTCTACTAAATGGAAAACTTGACCCTGACCAGGAAGTACAAGCAAGAATAGAGATTGCAAGAGGAATAATATTTTTCTTCCTCATCCTTTATGAGGATGAGAACACTGTTATGTAGTAAACAACTACATTTTGATCTGCTGTATAGACCCATCAAATGGTACGTGTGGCCCCTGTTACTATATCGTATGGAAGGATGGACACTTAAGGTGGCAAATATGAACAATATTGAAGAGTTTGAGATGTGGTCTCTAAGACAAATGTTTCGGATACCATGGACAAACACATAACAAACGAAGAAGAGCGGTATCGTCTTCTTCCTCTCATCATAGAGAGAAAATTGAGAAAAAGTGGTGTCTGGGCAGGAAAGAGATGTTATGGCTTCAAAACATCAGGAAAACATCAGCTAAGGATAGAAGATGTGTTTGCTGAAGTTGTCGCCGACCTCCGATAAGACAAGGACACTTGAAGAGGACGAATATTAACATGAGTCTCAGCTGCACTAAACTTAAGCTGTGTGGAAAAATTGAATAAATGAAAAAAGATGAATGAAAAGAACAAAAGGTTGGAAAGTTGGAAAGCTTACCGCTGGGATCTTATATATGTATTGTAATGGTATTCTCTAACGAGACCCTGTATTACACTTTTTTACCTCGGCTGCCAGTAGGTTCGGAAGCATGAGTTACACTCCAACAGTAGTCGGTTCCAGTAAGCAATTATTCCAAATAGTATAATGTTTAATTTCAGTCACCAAAATCTTCTCCAAAATTCAAATTATTTTATTTACTTTACAATAAAATTTCTATCTTAAATGAGAACACAAATGGAAAATGATAACTCGACCATACGCGAACGATATCAATGTAATTTACGTTGCCTTCAATTTTAATCTTTACTTTTCCAATTTTACGAATTTTATTTACCAATAAATAATTAATGCTTAATTTTAATTATCCAAATTATTTTCCTTTATCTCCAAATTCAATCTCCAATTACCATCATTATCATTCCGTCTCCAGCGGCCATTTTGGCAAAAAGCCTGGTTTTCACCGCTCACTCCTACCACCTTAACTCGTTGGCGGGAAAACCAGCAAATACAAATTTAATTTATAAAATTTAAAATACAAAATTTTTACAAAAAATACAAAATTATTTAAATAAAATATCAAAATTTTCAATCAAGGATTTTGGAACACGACAGTATATAGCTACAATGTTGTGTTAAACATACATTTACAGAAAACTAAGTTTAGTTTTCACTTATCTGAAGGTGCTATATCTTGGAAACTTGATAGACTAGAATAATACATATATATCCTGAATACTTTAAGCAGTTTTATCTTACTTAATTTTGATATGAAGCCTATATGAGGCCAATTTAAGTTATTGAGATTTTTGGTGCAATTTTATTTTTAAATTCAAAAAACTTTTTTACTACATAATGACTAGTCGAGGGGTAAGCACCGGGGGATTTATGATGTACACTCATGAGGATGCATGGCAGATATCCCGTAGGAACGTAGGTGTATACCAAAAGGATCGATGTTTGCCTCTCGCGATTAGATATTATGAACTAAGTCGCAAAGAATAATTCAGTAGAAATGACCACGCTGTACATTATTAGAAAAGTTTTTTGAATTTCGAATAATGGTTTTAATTATCAAAAATGATCTCTTATTAGGAAAAATTAAATCAAGACTGTGCAGTTTCGGATTAATATCGCACAATGAATCTAGAAATTATTACATCAACATACCGAGTTAATACTAATTAGTGGGAGTAGATTTGGAAACTAGAAGTTTTTCTGCATAGTAGGCTTTGGGGCAATACTAAATAACGTTATTTTACTTTTAATATAAAGCAGTATGCAGTACAATATGAGTATAATATAAACAAATAATTGTACCATACACTATACTGCAACATTAACCTGTTTTTTTAAAGTACATATTATATCGTATGTAATGTAATGTATTTTAGTGTATAAAATTGTATCAAAAACTGTCACTGATTAAAAGTTCTCTGTTGTTATTATCCGCTCAGATACAATGAGTGACCAATGAAAATATTCAAAATGTTACAATTCAAATCAACCGCTATAAAGCTTCACCTATCTGTGCACACAACAATTAATAGCAAATGGAAAATTTGATACAAATCCCGCTTTAAATAGATGCAATCTGTAAGCATAAGTGCAACTATGTGTAAAAACAGTAGTAAACAAAGAAAACAAGTTTACAAATTAATAATTGATCGGCAAAATTGTAAAACTATCAAAAATACAAAATATTTAGCAAACTCTGAGGAAAGATCAACACTTCAAAATCAGTCAGGACTGAATCTGTTCTTAAAATTTTGGAGCAAACTCTTGTAACCCGAGCTGATATACGAAAAATCAGCTTGAAGATTGATGTTTCCAAGAGTGGTGGAGATATATAAGCAGCTTCCACGAACGTTCTCTTGTGGTAATTACTCTCAGTAGCAAGAATCCTGACATTTTTATGTGAGAATTTGTGAGTTGTATTGATCACGTGGTCTGCTAAACCAGTCTTTTTAAAATTAGTTCTTATGTCATATAGATGTTGGCTTATTATTGAAGAGAGTCTCTGTTTAGTTTGGCCAATGTAACGACTACCGCAATCACATTTGTTGAGAGTGGGTATTCTGTCCTTATAGTTCTCGAGTACAATAAATTATTTAAAGAAAAACGGTTTTAAAGAGCTACTTGCAGCTCACCATCCAATATGCACCTTCTGAATACCTCTTTTAGTCTGCACGCCAGCCACGGGTGGTAAGTGACTTGACCGAACTTTTAAAACATTTTTGGGTCCTCAGAGTTTAAAGCAGGCACAGTAAGAATAGTTGTTTTTTCGAAAAAGAGTCAAGTCAAATAGACGTGCGGGATATCCATTAAGTAACAATTGTTGTTTTAATTTATGTAATCTACAGCTTATGAGTCTATCAAGTGCGCAGGATTCTGTATTTTAAGATACCAAACCAATGTTTGGTTCAAAGGATGGGATGAGCTGCAATTCAAGAGCCTGTTAGTTGATGGGGCTTCCTATATATGTCACTGATTAAAGTACCGTTGTCTTCTCTTTTTATAAGTAGGTCCAAATAAGGAATAGCGATATTCGATTCCAATTCATAGGTAAATTTAAGTCGTTCATGAAAACCGTTAAGTATCGTGACACAATTATCAACCTCTGTAATAGGAACTCCAGTCAGAATATCATCCACATAGAGAATAAAGAAAAGCAATTCGAAAGGAATAGATCCGAAGAAATTGAGTAACAGCGTTGTAACAGATCGTTCATCACGAAGCTAGCAAACAGAGGAGAGCCTGGATTCCTCTTCTCACTCTCGATAAATTGAGCATAGAAGTTACCTTTGAAGCTGAAGTAACTATTATCAAAAATAATAGCAATTAATTTAATAAATTCGTTAAGTGGGATGGATGTGAAAGGGGCGATAAAATCCCAATTGTTCTCAATTGATGCAATAACGGCCTCCTTGGAGATGTTTGTAAATAAAGAATTTACATCGAAAGAAACTAAAGTGTAGTTTTTAGGTATGATACTATTTGTAATTTTCTCTTTCGCCTCTTTTGTGTTACTAATATTAAAGGGCAGTGAAGGAATAGCATTTTTCAAGATGCTATTAATAAATTTGGCAAGAGGTATCGATGGAGACTCCACACAACTGATAATAGGGCGCAAAGGAATCTCTTTTTTATGGACCTTCGGGAGACTCGAAATTTTACGTATGATCTATATTAGATATTTTTATTGTATTTAACCCTTTTTATATGTTTTACTTGTATTATTTTATTGATATGACTATGTTTGTTGTGACCACCAAGGGATCTTATCGCTCTTCATAATATGTTTGTGTAATTAAACAAGTTAACAGTATCGTGTGCTGGGTGAGTGCAATTTGTTGGTTTTTGGCCCATTACAGGGCTCATTTGTTATTCTTCATTTTAGTCATGAAGATGGAAAAATAAATTTTCCGAAACGTCGCCGTCGGCTTAGCAGATTATTTTTGTTTCATTCGATTCCAATCTACCCGATATTCTTCTTTACTAGAATTATAAATTAGATAGACTAAAATCCATTTTCAAACGCTAACGTTTTCAAAGGCCAAATCAGCGAAGTTATTATTAGAGGGCGGATTTATATGCGCTAAAAACGTGTAAACAAAGCATTACTTAATGAGGCTTTACAAAAACCTGCTAGGATTTGCATTGATTGGATTAAAAAAATTCTAGCAGCTTTAAAGCATTTCTCAAATGCTTAAATCCAGTATATATCAATATTAACACTTTTTACCATAATGTGTAAGTAGGAAAAGTGAAAAATACGGAATTAATTAACTCTTGCATTTTTAGTACAAAATAATAATATGAATATGTTTTTATCATGTCAGTTTAAAACTGCTGGAAGAGATATTTCTATAAGATTTGACTGGTTGCTTATGGTACAGTTGAGGTAAAATGCCGAGATTTTAGTTTATCTGACATTTTTACCACGTACCTGTTCTTCTAGATACAAGTCCGGGCTTATAATAATAATTAGTGACGGTTGTAATAAAAATGATGTAGAAAATTGAAATAAATTTTAATTAATGAGAAACTGAAACTCGACAATGCATAATAAAACTACTGCAGTTAATTTGATTATGGTTGATGCGTGAGAATATGAATAACACATTTTTGTTAGCTAAATTTAATAACTTAATTACGTTATTGGATATTAGAGACAATATACATCAATTTAATTGGTAATTAAATTGTATCTTGCAATATTTGATTAACGACTTATAGCCTATTATAATTAGTGACGTTTAAACGAATACACCACTATATTTCTATGTAAACTAAAGGTAATCTAAATAGGTAGGTACCTAATAATAAAACTAACAAAAGTTTATAAAAGATAAGCTTTAACTGGTACCAATTCGTACCACACATTTAGTTAATCAGGTAGAGAATACAATCATATGCCGGTGCTTTAAGACATGTGTATATATGCTTTTATAGATAATTTTATAAAATAACCATCTATAAATAACCAATTTTTGTATTTCTTATAATTCATAGAACAGAAAACTTTAGTTGTAAAATTTAACGTTAAGAACGTAAAAAGAGTTATAGAGCAGATGGTGTGGGAAGAGGAGGGGGGGGGGCGCATCACGCGAAGAGGAATCCGTGAATATGTTATGTGTAAGTTGGCAGAAGGTGCTAGGTAATTGCAGGAGCAGAGTGATCGATACACTGTTATTAAACACGACCGCTAAACGCACTGAATCTATAGCGTGATAACTCAAGTATTTTCTACCTAAATAACCAACTCTCTAATTAACTCTCATTAAATGTACTTCTTATATTACTTTCAATTTTAATTTAGATATTCAATGTCGTATCCTTTCAATTTCTACTGTTTTCTACGGTCGAAACAGATGATTTCACTTTTAATTAAAATCAATCTTACATATTTTTTACCTGAAACAATGGCAGATTTACATTACGTAAAAGTTCAGTGCCGTAGCTAGGCAGGTGCAATTTCGCAGAGCCCATCACAAAAAAGGCATGAAATGAACTGACAAAAAGCTTACCTTTTCAGATAATTTTTAGCATTTTGTGTTAAAATTAAATTTCGAAGCTATTTACTAAATTAATTAGATACGAACTAATTTTAAGAAAATGTTAGTTTTGCAATTAATAATAAAGTTGTCTATAGGCTCACGTCAAGCCCAATCCGCGCAGTTGTACAAATGTCTAATGAATGCCTTCAGAATTTTTTTTTAGTTTTTTTGAAAAATCCCGGCACCTTTTTGACCCACCGCAGATTTGGTTTTTATTTGATACCTATTGGTTAAAATTCATGAAAATCACGTATATGGTTTTGCTTAAGAGTCTGCTTTTAACCATTAAATTGGCAACGTATCGCACAAGATACATGGTTTAAAAAAATTCCATTTCATCCATTCCAGAATCATCAAGCCTACGTGATAAATGGAATTTTTTCAAACCATATACGGAATACATAATGTATTCCGTGAGATACGTTGCCAATTTAAGGGTTAAGAAAATTTACAAGGAAAAATACATATCTCATAAAAAATCTAAAGTAAAATCTTAAAGAAATTTTGTAATGTAAAAACCATTTCATGAAAATAACATTTTATCGAATAATATATTTGCTTGAAAAATATGGAAAAAAAATTTATTTCAACATTTTTGTAGTTATAATTTGCAAAAAGAAGAGAGTACCAGCAAAATTTCATCACTGTTTTACTACACCGTTTTTGAGAAATTAATTAAGAGCTACAACCAATACAACAGTGCTCTTACGTTGAGATCTTCAAAAACAATACAGATTTCAACGTTAAAAGAACCTTAATAATATATTTAAAAATTGCTGGTATTATAAATATCATGTAGATCTCAGTTTTAACAAATAATATCAAATTTTATTAATAAATAATTTTGCTGTGCTATAAAAGTTTTTACTTTCTTACACCAACATTGGTGTCGCACGGTGAGAAATGCTACTCAAATTAGCGATTAATGGAAATTCTATGGAAATTCTAGGAAAAGGTGCGCTGATGTTTCCTCTAAAGATATATGTATATAAAAAACCTTGTAGCATAACTGTTAAGTTGACAAAAATGTATTTTTTGTCACTTTTCCGAGCATTGGTCCCACTGGGCTCTGTTGCGATCAAATTTATAATTTGCACTACATTAAAACTTCACACATACATAAAATGAAACATCCTATATATTGCACTGTTAATTGAAAGAATCTTTTAATAATGCATACTTACTTTGAGTTTTATGTATTGAATACAAACTTATCCAACCTCCGGTTCCATGTAAAAATATCAAAGCAAAGTTAAAACGATCTTTTAAATGGTTCTGAAAATAATCTCGAAAATTCTAGTTGAATATGAAAATTTATTTTTCTTTTTGAATAAACAATTGAATTACAATTATTATAATTATTGACCTTTGTTAAATCGCAAATTTCACCGCATTAGTTTTTATAATGATTGGTGTTCCGCAAATATCCCGTAATCACTAAATAATCTGGGTTGTTCAAACCTGTCTCTTTCCTCGATAAACTCGACCCGCAATCCTTGGTCCTTAAATGGTTTGTGAATTATTCTTCTCCTATTTCACGTTAAATGGAACAGCTTTTTCTCTCGTTCCAGAATTTTCTATGCCACGAGCCAAAATCTTCTACCAAATGATTCTTCCTATTGATTATTTAAATTTGTCCAAATTGAATTTGTTATTGTTGTTTCGAAAGTGATTTTTGTTGATTAAATTTTATTTGTGGATCACTCCTCTCTTGGAGAATATTTCCACTCGACCTTACTGGTCCACCGTTTTTCATTAACTTTATTTCATCGGAGGATTACCTCCGCTCGACCCTACTGGTCCACCGTTTAATTCGAAACTGACTTTATTTATCCTTTTTCTCCTGATCAATCCGTTTCCAAGACGATTCATTTTTTTCTTCATTCAAATTTTATTTTTGATAATGTGATTTAAATATTATTCATTTGCGTATACCCGCACTGATGCACATCGGTCGTTACACTCAACGTTGTTCAATTTTCAATTGTTTACTTAGACAATAAATTATTTCAATTTGAACTTAAATTGTTGAATATCAAATATTAACTTTCTTTGAACTTTCTTACATTTTTTTGAGAATGAAATTAAAACTACTGTGAGCTTTATTGCCCACCTTTATGAACACTGCAATATATATAACTGAAATACAGATAGTGATACGAATAGAATAGAAGGTCAGATTCAGATAACGGCATTAGAATAGAAGGTGATAAAACGAGTTGAAAAGGTATTTTAGATCGAATGGCTACAATTTTTGCAGGTTTTCTTTAACAAATTTTCAATAGTGAATTTTTCAGTGAACCTTTTGCGAGATCTTTTTGGAGAAGAACCGTGTTTATCACAGATTTCTGCAAGCTCGTAAAGTGGTTTTAATTGGTTTTAGAAGTCATCGTTACTATGAAAAAGATAAGTTGATTTTATTTTTGAATTTGCTTTGATTTTGTTTTGCAAATTAATTTGATAATTTTTAAATCGGAAATATAAAATTGATGCAGGTGCTTATGGATATCGATCATATTTGGAGAATTGATAAATCAATTGAAAGTATCTTTGCTCGATTGATATTTTGGGTGCAAAATTGGTTTGCCTCTCAATTAACTATCAATAAGTAAAAAATCTTTGTTCGTTGCCTCTCCATCTTGAGTTAACGGGAAGGCAATTTTTTTAGTCCTTAACGTTTTTCTTAAACAAGTAAATTTTAACTTTCTTTAGCTTTAAAGTAGTAGAGTAAAGTTTTTAGAGTAAACTTTACAA
Source organism: Cantharis rufa (assembly GCA_947369205.1). NCBI lineage: Eukaryota > Metazoa > Arthropoda > Insecta > Coleoptera > Cantharidae > Cantharis > Cantharis rufa. The sequence goes on along the minus strand of OX376309.1, from coordinate 11,221,196 downwards.
CACAAAACCAATTACATTGACGGCTGCCTCGAGTACGGTGTTGAGAAATAACAAATATTAAAGTGATGCCAATTCTTCTAAGCTCCAAACGTTGATAAAGAATCAACAATGGGTAATCACGATAAAGTTGATAGCAGGTTGTAACAATTTATTGTTATTAATTGTTGAGTATCCCTTTTGCCCTCTGCTCCGCGCCGCCTATGGGAGTTCGAAGCGCCGTAGGAAGTGCCGTGATTAACGCTAGTATTAAACAGTCTTGGTTCTGAGGCCGAACGAGCAGAACGTGAATTAGTTCGTGGAAAGATAGATGCACGGGTTTTGTTTGGAAATAACGGGGTCGTTATAATCCAGAGAAGTTAGATAGTGCGATTTATTTTACGTGAACCGAGACCGAGCACCTACAGGTGCCTAATTGGGGATTTATGTTATACCTGTTGCGAATGCAGTATAGTCAGTATACCATCAAAACGATCAAGATTGTTACCATCAAATTCATTGTTTGCGAGTGTGGAAATCGTAAGATATTATTTCTTGAATCCAGCCATCACAGTCCACGTATGTATATCAGGTGCTCGTAAATGTCAAGTGCAGAGTTGTGCAACCGTTTTTGTTCAGTCTTCAGCCGATCGATCCATTTCGTCAGCTTCAAGCGAGATCATCATCCACAAGCAGCTGTTATCGTCACGTCGTTCAGCAGATTCCTGGAAATCGAAGCAGGGGGTGGTAAACAACCATTGTCGTTGTTATTGTGTGAATTCATCAAGCGCTTGGTGAGTAATTTTTTGATTTGCTACCTACTTGTTATTGATTGGGGGGATAATTCGCGGCGTGATAGATATTTTGTGTTTTGCTGCCGATTTCTAGATTTGTATTGGAAGTTGTTGTAAAATTTATTGCTTAATATTTGCAGCAGTAGATTCAATATATGTCATTTCATTAACTGTTGTTTTATTGGAACAGAAGCAAACTCGTTCTCTTTCAGATTCACGCTCTTGCTACTCTATTACCATAGAGCTAGTTTTTTTCAACTCTGGTTTCACCACTGAAATTTATTACTGGGGAACACCTATCCTAGGTGTGGTGAAATATTGTCGCTTTCGCATTTTTTTGTGGGAAGATAAATTTCATTACAAGGTTCTGCTGGCACTAGCACATTAACAATAAAAAAATTCATTTACCAAAACAAAACCTTTACCACGTTTTCAAAGATGGCAGATGTTCAAAGATAAAATTTTTAATGCAAGCTTCATAAAATACAATGAATATTTTTTAAATCGGTAAAAACCTAACAAATAATGCTTCTACAGTTAAATCTTAAAATTTCAATTAACGCTCTTTCACAAATCCGTCCTATTCTGAACCATATAAGGACCATAGTTAATAATAATCAGCACGTTTTAAAAATTTTTATCGCTTTTTAAAAATTTAGTTTTATTACAGGGCAATGGAAAATAAAAAGGTAACACTTATAAAATTCAAAAAGTGGCAAAAAAATTCGCCATGTTACATGCTTCGGAGGGCACGTAAAGCCGTTGACGATTTCCGCCGTCAACTATTAAAAACAGCGTTACAGGCATTCCCTAACTCGGTTTAAGCAGCCCTGGGGTCTTAATGCTTGAAGTTTTTGAAAGTGGCCGATAGTCTAGGACTGGACTGAAAAGCTGATGAAGAAGAAGAATATTAATTGGTTCTGATGCTATAGATTCACTTGATGCGTAATTAGATGAATGTTCCCCATTTATGGGAGTTATCTTTTCAATTTTATTTTTCACTCTTTCAGTTGCTTATGTGGATATTATAATTTTGAATGTCTTTCTGGCATAAACAAAAAAATATATAATGGCGAACATTCGCCGAATTACGCATCATGTGAATTTATCATTTGAATCTAGCGGTAGGGTAGAGCGATCTCACTGCTTAACGTTATTAGGTAAAATTTTTGTTAAGTTTTTTTTACATAACTACATTACTACAGTAACTACAGTAAGCAAAATTCGATTAGTGCCACCCATGTATTACAGGGTAATTTTTCTTTAAACGAATTTGATGGTAAAAATGCTTTAGCAAAGGTTACATAATAATTGACAATCCTAAAAAATGACATGATTTATTAAAATCAGTAACAAAGCCTTAAATCTAAAAAATTCAAAAATTTTTTAGCGAAATTCTAATAGTGCCACTACATTTCTTGTTCCATTTTTTAAAAATATTGAAGAATATCAGGACTAATACTTCGTACTCTCTCCATTATGAGGTATTACTTTGAAAATTCTATTTGGTATTTAGTTTATAAAATTTTGTAATACCTTTATTGAAATTTTCTTTTATGCTTCATGGTATGACGCTTTTTAGTTTCTCTAAGCTATGGTACCGCTTCCTTGCCAATTTGACGAGCAAGAAGTTTCCATAGATTTTGTATTGAATTTAGAGCAAGACTTCTTGCTGGCCAAATCAACAAATGGTATTTTTTGCGATGAAAACTGATCTTTGTCACGTTGAGAAGTGTAAATGGCCGCATTATCTTGATGAAAAATGTAGTAATCGGCCATACTTCTTCTAATATAGGCCCGAAATCATCTTCTAGAACTGCAACATATTTTTCTGCATTTATACAATGGGTTATCCATGCAATTGCAGATCTTTAAAATAATTTAAATAATTTAAAATAATTTTTTTATATTTTTTTTATAAATAAAAGGAAAAACCAAAGGAAAACCATCTGATTAGTCCATATTAAACTTCCTTTCGTCACTAAATATTACTTTTTCCATTCATTATTCCACTGCATCTGATTTCGAGCAAACTGAAGACAAGCTTGTTCATGTTGGTGTATTAATGATAGGTTTTCAAAGATTTTGTGCAAATTAAATTTTTATCTGATTATGAAACCTATTGAATTTGTCTTACATGTTACTGGTAATTGTTATTTTGATTAATTTTCTGATGGAATTTTCGAAAATTCCCCTATTTTTTAAAGAATTCTGTGTTTATCTTGATGCGACAATTTTTTGTTTTGGTCAAATTTTCTATTTTTATCGTAATTTTCGCCTAATTTCCAATAATTTGCTGCTAAATAATGTGATCATTGAGATCTCTTCATTTGTTTCGCAATTCTTCTCAAGATTCCATTTTTTTCTCTCATTATATTTATTTCAGTAATTTCTTCTTTGGATAATATTTTACCATGTCCCATGTTGCCAATTTTTATTAAAAATTCGATATTATTGGTTTTATGTAAAAATAATAAGCAGTTTATATCGTATCTTTATTAGAAACAACTTGAAACTTTTTTGGATTTTTATCAAAAATAATGTACTTGGCTCTAATGGAATTTCGCACAAATATTGACACAATTTGCTGCAGTTCATGTAAGAAAGCAACATTTAAAACTAATAATAATTTTAAACCAAAATTTTTTTTATGCAACAGCAACTTCACTGTTACGTGTTTACTCAGGCTTAATAATTTTTTGATCTGCTTATTATATTTCAATATACACGGAATTATTCTTTTATCATAAAGGTGGCTCTGATCGAATTTAGTTTACTAACTGCATATAATGTAGGTTGTCCTAGGTTCTAGGTTGATCTAGGGATTCAGGTTGTTTTTTTCTGAATTTGTAATTTCTTCGATTTTCTCCTTGTATTTTAAGAATTTGTAACTTTGCATCGTCTATTGTTTTCTTTGACTTTATTTACATGTATTGACTTTATTATACTTTGAAGTTATTTACATCGTTAGATAATCGTTAGAACCAATTTATATCTAAAGTGTAGAAAACAAAATTTTATCATAAAAAAAAAATAAATTAAATTTAAGTTAAACAGCTAACACTAACTTTTGGGAAAAATTGTAAAAGTTATTATTTTGAAATTGTGCTTTTGTTAAAAATTTTGTGTTCTGTAGTTTAAATAATGAAAAAATTGAGCTTGAGATGCACTGATATTCAGCTATTTTCAAAAATTTCATTAACCCTTAGTTGACGGACGGTACTTTAAAGTACCACACTTTTTAAAGGTCTAGTATTTATCCATTACGAACTATTTACGTTCAACAACTGACGATCCTTGAACATACCACATATACTACCTTTTAAAATTTTATTTAGTTAGAGTTGGCAGTATTATATCCTTGCAGTTATTTCTATTTATGGAGGAAGATGTGAAGTGTGTAGTAGAAAAGGAATACAATCTGAACCTTATTCTGTGTGTAAGCTTTGTAATATTCTCCTTTTCTGCAATGAAAAAAAGAGCTGCTTTGCAGAATTTCATTTTGTAGATGTAAATTAAGTTGTAAATAAGTTTTTTTTTAACTTTTCTATCTAAATAGATATTTTTACTACGTTTTGCATGGTTCAGAACCTGACAGTACATCTAAGTAGCACCTGAAATTTTTGGAAAAAAACATTTTGAAAATTTTGAAAAAAATATAGGACACTTAGTTAAGTCCTAATAGAGCTTAAACCATTAAAAAAATTAATCTTTTTGGTCTATTTCAACATTCCGGCAACTAAGGGTTAAAACCCATAAAAAGTCAAAAGGTATGATGAAGTTATATTTTATTATATATATATTATATTGCTTACAGCTAAATCCTTTATATCGCTACATATTTATAGTTGTAAGTTGTTTTATGAGTAGATTTACAGATAATAGAGTTTAGTTTAGTTAGAGGAACAGCAAAAAATTCAACTCCGAAAACAGCGTTGTTTTGGATAAAAATCGATGAAAGTATCATCTAGGTTTTCTGAATTAGTATTTTTGGAACTTTAGATTGTTATTTAATTTAGTTTTTTCATAAATCATAGAAATTAAAGAATAATAGGGTGACCCAAAAAAAATATAACAAAACTTTTTATTATAAAAACTTTATTAAACGGAGGAAAAACTTTTTTACAGCAAATAATAATAACTAACATTATTGTTGAGAAAAGTAATTAACTAGTTTTAAAATGGCCGCCTACTACTGCTATACACAACGTCATACGCTTCCGAAAACCTAAGGCTACGCGTCGAAGCTCTTCCCACGAAGATATCCGATCCCACTCACGGCACAACGACTGCTTTAACGCCTCCAAACTTTTGTGGGGTGTCCCACAGGCTTTGGCTTTCAAAATTGATCACACGCTGTAATCCATCGGATTGAGATCTGGCAAGTAGGGGGGGGGGATTCGTGAATGTGATTAAATCCGGGAAATAAGTTTTACACCAATTTTGGGTGACTTTTGCCCTCTGCGCTAGAGTATAATATTGTTGAAACGTCCAATTCGCATTGCCGAAATGCTGATGAACCCATGGAAAGACGACGGCTTTGAGAATGTCGCGTCGGTAAACCGCTTGGTTAATTTTCACACCCTGATCCACAAAAACCAAGGGGGTTTTTCCAGTTGAGCAAATTCCTGCGCAAACAATTACAAACTGTGGATATTGACGGTGCTCTACGACAGCAGAAGTACCTGGAGCATTAAAGCGGCGTTCAGATAGAGATTCTTGTCTTGCCTTGCTCTTGTCTTGTATTGCGTGGTCTTGCTTCGGTGTTGCTTAGACGACTTGAGCGTTCACATAGAAATTCTTGTGTTGCCTTGCTTAGACAACAGCGATAGTGACATCCATGGTGACATCTGTATTTTTACGTTCGACATCCACTACATTTTTATGCAGAGCAGTACAGAGTAAACACCTGTCACTTTAAATTATAAGTAAACACCTGAGTAAAAAGTAATTTGTTGATTATAAAATATATAGATATCGAAAGTAAACTGTGGTGTGAAATAAAATTTCAAAATTATCCGTTCTCCCTCCAAATATGCTTAAAATAAATTCAAATTATAAATAAAATGTTCATCAGATGTGGTTTACCTAATTTTTTCTAGAAAAACGAGTTTGTCCAAAAATAAGACATTATATTGTGTAATGTAACAAAGTAATAATATTGATTGATTTACAAATTATTTTCGTTTGCAATAAGCCGATCTACGGTAGGTGTTATTAATTTATTGTAATAAATGTATTGTATTATATTTATTACAGGTTGGTAAGGTAAAGCACGAACAATATAATTTTTGGGGTTTTTAAAATTTTCCGGTTTTTAAAATTTGTAAGATAACGGTTTAGAATACAATAGAATTTGGTTTTACCAAAATTTACAAATTATTTAAATTTTTATCTGAAGTAAATTTTCAAATAAGTACGCGCGTTGCTGCATTTAAAATACTTTGATTTCATTGGGTCTTGCTTCGCTTGCGTTGTGTTGCAGAACCGAAAAGCTTGACATTACCAAGCATCGGCAAGACCTCAGCACCGCAACACAAATTTTATGCAAAGGAGGGGATAGAAGATAATACTTCAATCTGATTGGCTCTTGCCAGTTTCTACCTAAGCAAGGCAAGACAAGAATCCCTATCTGAACGCCGCTTAACAGACCAAATACGGTTATTTTGACGGTTGTGCGCTTGCTCGACGGTGAAAAGCTTCTCATCTGTGAACACAATCCCATTCCACAATAGAGAAGCGGCGCGACGAAAGAGCTGACGGCATCTTTGAAGTCGCACGAGCTTGTTACCATCGGTCAACAGTTGAATTTTTTGAAGCTTATAAGGCTTGGCCTTAAGGTGCTCTTTAGCTATTCAGCGAGCCGATTCACGTGAAACACCGATTTTGCGGGCAATTTTTCTCATTGACACCCTGGAATTTCGCAGGAGTCGCTTTTTGATGATCTGACGGACCTTCGGCGTGTTGACTGTTTGTTTTCTTCCGCTCCCTGGATTACGTCTGCTATAGCCACGCTTCTCAATATGTTTGATTGTTTGGCTGAAATTTGGTGCCGCTATGCCGAGCCTTTGCACTAAGTCACAATTGCGCATTCCCTATAATAATGTAACCCTAAAATTTTTTTCTCTCTTTGATTGGACATCTATAAAATAAGTAATAAAACACATAACAAAATTTGAGAGTTCACCATACATGTAGTGTTTTTAACTGGCAATCTCAGAGTGCTGAAACAAAATAACAACAACAAAAAACTTTCGTGCTAAGACCGATTAAACTTTGTTATCATTTTTTTTGGGTCACCCTGTATATAGTACATGTATTCGATTAAAACAAATCAGTTAAACTGAATTTTGAATATTAACAATTAAAATAATAGCAACTTATTTGATATAAAAATTTGCAGTATTTATTGCAACCTATAATAATTCAATAGCAAGATTGTGAATAGTACAATTTAAATTGATTTCGCATTTTAATTGTTTTTACTTACAAGATTTACTTCAGAATCACAAAATTATAAAATTATTACAAGTTAAAATGTGTGTTTGATTTGACATTGTTAATGTGATAGTTACATATTTGTAATACATTACAAATAATGAAAGTTACGAGGCCGCAGACCGATCCAAATATATTGGCCGAAAACTGAGAAGTGTTGTGAGCTAATCAGTTGTGGGCGGCCGTAAGGCCGGTGCGTTATTGGCCAGAAATATAATTCTACCAAGCAACATCTGTGATCATTGTATTTAGTTACATTAAGAGTTTTGTACTTATACTTAAACGAAATTACTGGAAATGCAAAACCTTGTTCCAATTTCACTTTAATTAGATTGAAACTTTTTAAAATAAAGAATACCAACTAGAAAATGAAACTCTATAAAACTGGTGACAAAACTTATCTTATGTTCGTTCAAATGCTAAAATGAATTCATGCATAAAAAGCTGTGTATCATAGAAAATACAACACGTATTTTGTTTTTTCCTTTTTACACCACACCAATTAAAAATAACGGACAAAGGGGTAAAAACCAAAGGGTTAAATCCTACTATATAAGTTAAAATAAAATTCTCACTTGATAGACGTGATAGACGCTAATTAATGAAGGAAACCATTATTATTTAAATATTACTTTTCATAATAGAAAATTAAAAACTTTATAACGAGCTGTACACAAGTTAAGCACTAAGCTTAAAAGTAATACATATGTATGTATACAAGTTGTTACAAAATAAGAGACACACTTAACATTGATTTTCTATTAATAAAATATATTTCTTAAAATTGAAAGGTAACTTTTAATGTTTAAATCAATTTATGCATATTTTCGGAATTTCCATTATAAAATAATATCAGTTTTAAGATTTTTAATATTCTACTATTTAAATTTTCTAAAAAAAAATTTACTACAGAAGTAAGTGACTTTTAACATCAAAATAAAGTCAATACTCTTGCCTGATTATTATATATAAACATCTTTTAATTATAATTGTATATATTTAATTTAAAAAAAATTAGGTTAAATTAAAGAATTAATTAATTTAATAAATATAAAACACTTTGTATAATCAAAGTTATAAAGTTATTCGTAAAATTATATTGAAGAAATTAGCGTACCTACTGAAAATCACTTTGGATAAGAAAAGTTCTATAAATTGAGTAAATTACCATAAATTACCTAAAAAAATACATTTAAACATTTAACATCGAGGATTTGCTAGTATAGTGTAATAAATTTTCTTGTGGATATAATTAAAGCAAATAATTATTAAGATAATTAGCACTACATTAAATGCATTTTATAGCGTTTAGAGCTTTAACTGAAGTCTTTAAAATTAAGCTGTGGTAAAATTTGTTATCTTGAAAAAGAAATTAAATGAATATTTTTCTCGTTACTTTGTGAGTCTTTAAATATTCAATTTATTGTAAAATAATAATTGTTATTATCTATTAATATAATATTATAAACAAAAGATAAGGTTTTGCTTAAAACTTTAATTAAAACAAGACAAATATTTTTAAGCTATATAATTAAAAATTGCTGCTATTATTATTTAATTTGCTTTCAGATATCAAATCCTGCATATTTATGGAATCCATTCATGCGCGTCGTTAATTAAAAGTTGTTTAAGAAAATAATGACATTTGCTATAGTGCTCGGTATGTCTTCACTTAAAGCATATGGTACGAGATATTTTTTTTCTAAATTTGACATTATTAAGTTAATTAGAAAAGACCGACATAAAAGATACTAATGAAACATTGTTAGGACAAAATTTTTATTTATTAAAGGTTTAATCTTGGTTTAATAATATATTTACATTTAAAATTGCATCTTTTAAAAAGAAACGTTATGATCGTATTGGGTACTTTGTTGTCAAACCATTTTATGCATTTAACATCAAATATTTTATTTTTCCACATAAAATACGTACATATAACATTGTAATACTTTTTCTTGAATTTATAAAATTTTACGACAACTTAACAAGAAAGAATAGCCTATTTATTCTGGACCAACTGTTTATGATCATTATAGTTCTGGGTCACCTATATTTTCTATTATGAACAAAAGTTTTAACAATTTCACTTTTATATAACTAATAGTATTTATAATTTTAGGCTTCTATACATAGTATAGAAAGAAGCCTTATGTTCTGGCTTCGTGTCTGTCCGCATGTTTCAAATTTAAGAACTATATAGAACTGTATAGAAGCCTAGGAACTGTCGCAAAAGCGAGTTCCACTTGGTTATATAATATTATATTAAAAGTGAAAAAGTATTTCTTTTATTTAATTTTGTGATTGTATTCAACTATAATTATATACATGTATATTATAGTATATATGTATATTATAGTAATCAACTTTAATAAAAACATAGAATACTTCTAAACCTCATTTTAACGTAATTCAATTTTTACTAAAATTTTTAAAGAAAATCAATATTTTTTTACAACTTCTATTACTTACAATCTGTTCCTTACAAAGTATTACGTAAATTTTATGTTCCTTATCTAGAAAATTAATGGCGAATTAAATGAAAACTCTCGTAATAATTTTTAGGCTAATGATGAATTGATGAAATAATATCTACAATGTAACAAATAGTTTATACGTACAAAATTAGGCCTATTCTGTATCCCGCTATGAATTATGAATTTTTAACTCAATAAATTTAATTTACAACCACATCTGCATACAATGAAAATTGTTTTATACATCGAAAGGGTATAAGGTATATATGTATAAGGTTGATAGAACCAAAAAAGTTAGGTTGAAGATATCAATAAAAAACTGATCTATAGCGCATAATGTGACTTTACTCTCAGTAGTGGACTGGACTTTCAAATGTTGTAGTATCCGGATATTTAATATCCGGATTCCAATATAAAAAATTTAAAAAGTTAATCGTTGTTACGGCATCAGTTCATCGTAGAGAGAGGAACAGTCTGAATATGCACATAACCTATTCTCAAAAATTACCCATTACTAGGCGCACAGCTATATTAAAAACAAACGCTAGCAAGCTTTTAAAAGCTGTAAGTCCATTTTGCTTATTATACAATTTTAAATTTTGGATTTTTAAAATCTGAAAGTTTTGCTGGAACCGATATATCGACGCAAGAGGAGCTGATTAACAAATGAAGAGCGCAGGCTAAGAAGGGGGATAGTTAACATTTATAATTTTTCAGGAACACGATTTTAAAGTTTGAAACCTCATATGTTTTGCCGGTATAGACAAAATTTAATTTTAGCCTATATTACATTTTTATACGATAGAATATTGCATTAGCTATCAATTGCCGCAAAAATTAAAAAATCTTAAAAAAATGACTACCCCCCTTCTTAGCCTGCGCTCTTCAAATGTCTTCTAATCGACTTACTGACATTACTTTTTGGAAAAACCCTGTGTATTATCGGAAATAAAAAAAATAATATTATGCCAAAAATTAAATGCAAAAATAATTGCTGTTTAAAAATTGAAATGTATATAATATGTACTATATTCTAAATGATGTTGATAAGAGGTCAATTATGTTTAAACTTCTCTTATTGAGAATATTGATCCTTTTTCTAGATCAATTTGAAACGACAATTAAAATGCACCAGAGATTAAAAGTACGGCTTTCATGGAAAATTTATGATCCAGAAATAATTCAACGTTTAATGAATTTTTAATTTTAGTTTGTTAATTAAATTATACATTTATTTTGAAATATTAATATTAATAGTACAATTTGATATCTAGAGATGACATACTTTTATTTTTGGAAATTGACTTGAAATGGAAAATTGAAGAGACTGAATTCTTCTAGAAAAGAATTCTTCGCTTTCTCACCTGTGTTATGTTTTATTAAATTTATTAAATTAGGTTATCCAAGTCTTTACGTTGCGTTGGTCATCTAAATCCAAGTATTATTTTACTTATATATTTAAATATACAAATCGATTATAGGATTCTCTATATCATCTTCCCTTTTTACCATTAGGCCTAATCCGAGAAAGTAAATCGTCAAGGCGGTTTTATCTGTCTTCCATATCTTGTTCTTCTTGGAGTTTGTTTATTCCCTTCATCGCTGGTATTGTTTATTATTGGTCTGTTTAAGTGTTTATAGGGCTTTCCTGATTATCTGTTTCTTCTTTCTTTTCTTCCTTAATCTCATTTTTGTCTTCACTTTTATTTTCATATTTTTTATTTACTTAGTTTGTTTTGTTTGTTTTCAATATATGTTCCCTGTTTCCTGTTTCTTCTGAATAGTTTCCCTTCTGGCGTTTCTATAATAAATGATCTTTGGTCATGTACTTCTTGTTTAACTTTTCCTGGCATCCACTTTTCTGTAGGTTTTATTTTAAATTTTATTATATTACTATTATGCTTTCCAAACGTCTTTCAGGTTGTTATATATAGATAATCCTATAATCGACTTGTATATTTATCTATTGTCATGTTCAAAATTGGTTAATTAGGTTGATAAAAATAATTGTTTAATTTTTGAAAATAAATTTTGTGTTGTAAATAATTTTAATCGTGCTGTATATTTTAAATCGTTCAAAAATGTTAAGTTGGTATTATTTATTGTTAAGTTTGTAAAATGAAAAATGTGTAGATATGCTTTTTGATGGCCGACAGCCAAGCGAGCGGACGTGTGTTTGTCCGTTCCAATTGAATTTAAGTTTTACAGTTTAATTTAATTAAAATTTTGAGTTTAAGTTTTAATAAAAGTGTTTAATATCCTGGCTACGGGCCTGACTTAATTCTTTGTTAAGCCATATTTAATTATTATTATAACAATAAATAAAAATTTAGCAATATACCATATGTTTTTTTATTAATGTAAACTCCTCAAATAAAAATAAAATAGCCTACGTCTTTCCATAATTCCTTCAGTACTAATATAATAAATGTAGTAGATAATAATAAAAAGATAATACTTACTTTTACATATGGTTTAAGAGCATCGATAAGTGCTTCACATACTTGCAGAATAGTTTTTGAAAACACTTGTTTCAAAATTTTGAAGAGATTCAGAAAGGAACGATATAAATCTCCTGTCGCTAAAAATCTTAAGGTCAAATCAAGACGTTCTTTAGTTGAAATTGCATTTCTAAAATTGGTGTTTTTCTTAGAGATTTTTGGTCTGATAAAGTTTGTTCGAAATCGGTACACGATATTCTTAAAAAATTTCTGAAACCTCCGTTGCACTTATATTCGAGATTTAAAATATCTCTAACATCCAAAACTAACTCATCCAATAAATAATGGGACTTCCTACTTTGTAAACTTGGGTATACCCAAAATTTTTGTTTCTTGCGTTTTTCTTTTGATTTGGCAATAACTACAAATGCAGCTGCAGCGATCACACGTCTTCGTCGTCAAACATTTTTAATAAGACTGCGTTGGATACATAATTCTTTATTTATTTATTGCACATAGAACTCGAACAATATTTTTTATATTTTTTATTTCCAAGAGTATTTATGGTGGTGCTGTCAGCGCACTATTGTAAATAAAATAAATAAAAACTATCATAAATAGCTCAAAGAAGCACCAAATACATGAGTAACTGAATTTATTTTCTGAACAAATAATTTAACTATTTACTATTTTTTCCTTTAAGTTCTTAATTGAATTTTAGATGTGTTTAACAATAAGACCGGGTGAGACCGTGTTGTATGTGGACGATACTGCGCAGATCATGGAGGACGATGCGGGAGCAGATGAGAGAGAAATGGAAGTGGTGAATTGGTTTACATCAAACAAACTAGTATTAAACGAAGAAAAAACAGAAAAAGTAAACTTCAAATCATGTAGAGGAACAAAACCAGAAGATAGATATTCGATAAAATACTTAGATATTACAATGGATACTCAGCTGAATTGGAATGAGCATGTTGCCGGTTTAATAAATTCGCTTAGTAAAAATATTTTCGTCATAAGAAGAATTAAAGCGACATTTGGACAAAAGCAGCAAAGACTGTCTATTGTTCAATATTTCATGCAAAGATGATATATGGTCTCCTGGTTTGGGGTAACGCAACACAAATAAAAAAAGTGTTCTTACTGCAAAAACGAGCCATAAGGGCACTGGAGGGCGTATCCAGTAGAACGCACTGCCGACCGATTTTCCGCGATTTGAATATTCTGACTCTTCCATCGGCCTATGCTTTTGCTAGTGCAATGAGGATAAGAAGCAAAGGTGACATTATGGTACATGTAAAATTTTTATTTTCAAATGCCGTTTTCTCGAAAACTACTGGATAATCCAGGTCGAAGTGCGTTCTTAAAATGCTCAGAAAATTGTCCTCTTTCCAATAGAAAAAAAATCGCGGCCCGATTCGTGGTATCGATTAACTGACAGTAACCGGTATATGATAGTGGTACCGATGCATTAGTTATGAAAGAATTCACTAAAATCAATGCACCTCAATACACGGAATATTTATTATCATTTTTTTCAAAAATTCTTAATTTTATACATTAATAAAAGTAAATGTCGAGATCGCTGGTCGATCAGTGGGAAATATACTAAAAAGCTTAAAAAAGTTTTAAATAAAAAAATTAAGACCCAGTTTTATTTAGTTTGTTAAACTAAATATTTTGGTTTAACCTGCAACTGAACAACTGGGCCAAAAACTTGCAAATCGTAAAACAAGTGAACATTGGGTTGTAACACCCAGAAATTTAAGGGTTAAATTTCTAGTTGTTATGCAGTAGGTCGATAAGTAAAAACTTTTGAAAACCTCTGTTCCTTTCATAATTTCACGTAATGCGATTTATACAAATAAATTTTCGGATGGGTAAGAAAAATTTCATCAGATTACTTATCGAAATGCCGCAATAATAACACTTCTCGCGTCTGCAAATCCTAAGTGTCCAGACAAGAATTAAACACCTAACAAAAATTAATAATAAATAAACAAATTAAGACTACACGTGGAGACGAATCTTTTCTGTCTAATCTTCGTCTAAAATCACGTACGCATCTTAAGTGGAGTGGATTTTCACCCACACGGGAGAAAATCCAAAATTGCATATAAACCGTTGCACTAATTAAAAAAAAAATGAGTTGTCAGAATTGATAATAATTCATAGAGTCCAAAAAGGACCGACCACGGTGGTCGGTCCATCTTAATTTCGGGCCATTTCGGGGCCATTATTTTGGGACATTGTGCGGTCCATTTGTCTTAATTAAAAATTGGGATTGATTTTAAATTTGTTGTTAAATTGATATGTGTAACGAGTTCAAATATCATGAAAATGATGAATTTTGGTAAGAGAAATGTTTTTTATAACTAAATTGAATTAATTAAATCTATAGGTGTAAGATTTAACGTATACAAAAGTCGAAGGTATTTGATGTTCGAATATTTCTATATTCTCACTTAGGGAACTTGTATTTTATTTTATAATTTTATTTAGAGAATTATGTGCCTTGTGCATAATTCTCATTTTCAGGAATTTTGTATGTTTATTAAAATTTAATAGATTGATTTAAATATTATCAAAGTATTTCAATTATAAGCAATAAATCATCAACACGATTAAACGGTGCAGACAGTCTTTTAAGGCGAACGTGAGCCCCTGCGCCCTGTTTCCGGCGGGATTTGGGGACTTAAATCCAGAATTCGGACAGCTACCAGGATGTTCTAACAATGTTGATTAAAGTGGGTTCTACACATGTAATTTCAAGAGTGGTGGCAGTTTAAAAAATAAATATTCTCTTTTAATTACAAGAACTAATTTTGTCAGCATTGGGTTTCTAAGCCGTGAAGCATCTCAAAACTTCACTTGGGACATCGTTCAAGGAACAACATATTAATAATTATTTAAAAAGCAAACACGGGGTTGTGAATTAATTTAGAAAAACCCAACGATAAGGGTATGTTTTGCTACAGGGTAAGCGCCCATATTGAAATAAAAAATAAATTTTAGCAGTTGACAGAAAAGGTAGAAACGGAAACTGACAAAAACCATAAAAACCGCCGAACTAAAACCGCCAGAACATCAAGACTGTTATAAAATTACTTGATCTACTTACAAAAACAACTGCGCTATTAAAACCGAGCACGTTAAAATACAATAAAATGTTGGTGAAAATTACATTAACATTACATATTAAAAGACTGAAATAAAAGAATACTGATTTTCATACATACCTATATAACCCAAATATAACAGAACAGTTTTCGTACTGCTTTAAGAAATTTTCATGCATAATCAGATGTTAAACAGCTTAAACAATAATTGAAAGCACTAAGGGAACGTACATTTGATTTCAACCCGAATTATTTTTATCACAATAATTGTAGTTTTATATAATATACAGTTACACAAATTTACAATGATCATAAGGCTAGAGACTAATTTGACAGTAAAGAGCCCAAACCATACATAGTAACAGACCGGACGTTTCGCTGCGGTACACGAACATTTTGTTGCCATTCCTAAATTGTTACTTATTATTAAATTTTATATATTGACTTTTGCAATATTTGAGTTTTTTTACATAATTATCTCAATACTTTTTTTTTCTGCAATTAGTAATTTTTAATTAATTTTTCATTTGCTGTTAGCTATTGCTTTTAAAGTTGTTTTTTAGTAGTAAACTAAAAGTGACACCGATATATTCTAGTGACGAAATGTCCTAATAGCGAAATGTTCCGTAGCGAAATGTTTTAGAACCCATAAGTAGCAATAGCTAGTAGTAATAATAATATGGTTTATAAAATGGATTTGCCAATACACGTCATTCACATTGACGATGTCGTATTAGACCAGCGTTGCCAAAATTTTAAATACCATGCAATGATAAAATGAGACATATAGTGAACTGTCACCGCAATACATAACACTGTACATACAAGGTGGGTCAAAAGTAATCATTCGATGTTCTTTGGCTGTAATTTCTTTTATAATGAAACATTTTGGTTCTGCTTGTGAAATTTGTTTATTTAATCCATTAGAATTTATTCTATCAAGTCGAAAAAATGATATCGGCCAAGTGGCCGCCGCCAGAGTTGATAATCTCTCGTTTTGGTGATTTGCACTGCCGGTCAGATCACCCGATTTAACCGTTCCAGACTTCGTTTTATGGAATTTTTTGAAGTCACAGGTTTATTTCAACAAGCCTCAGACTCTTAAAGCCCTTAAAGAGAATATTTGCCAAGAATGCGAGAACCTGTTGCCCGAAGTTCAGGCAAGAGTGATGGAAAATGCCATAAAATGGTTCCGCATGGTCATCAACTCTGACCGCGGCGACTTGGCCGATATCATTTTCTTGACTTGATGGAATAAATTCTAATGGATTAAATAAACAAATTTCACAAGCAGAACCAAAATGTTTCATTATAAAAGAAATTACAGCCAAAAAACATCGAGTGATTACTTTTGGCCCACCTTGTACAAGTTAATGTAAACAAACTTATAAAAATAAAAATCACTGTACAATCATAAATTATAATTCAGGCCGTGAAAGCAAAAGTGGTGTAACCCTCAAATACAACTATTGAAGATATTCAATTAATATTTTTAAATATTCGTTAAATTTGTGAATGCAAAAACACTATATATCACTACCATCTATTGGACTATTAGATAATGTTGGTTACATCAATTTTACTTCAAAGATATTCCTAACAGAGAAGCGTAACACCAAAAAAAACCGATAAAAAAAATTTGAGGGTTACACCACTTTTGCTCTCACGGCCTCAATTCGCATATATGTGATAACTTGGAATTTTATTTTTAGGTAGTGGCAATGACACGTCATATTTGTGACATGTATCGGTTTTTATTGCTAATAAACCGCCAATTGAAATTAATAGAAACCAGTAATAAAGGAAGAAACTTGTGTCACTGTAAGAGTGACAATTTTAAATTCAAAAATCTAGGACAAACAAACATTTAACGCATAAAAAGTTAAATTGTATATTGTGGTGTAGGCACAATCCTAAAAATAAATAGCAAATTGAAAATTTAATTCAATTTAATCCTTGTATCGCAAATATTGCGACGACCCGCTACTGTAAAATTCCTCTTATGGAATGTAACCCCATAATTGGATGATAATTTTATATGCGACGAGCCGTGTGTTCCCTTAATCCTATCCTTGCAGGAAACATCGAAAGCTAATATTTTTCTTGGATTCGTCTTAATCAGTTTGGGCGTAAAACCTACTGATTGTGATATTTTGTAAAAATGAAACATTCTTTTTCTATTTTGCGTCTAAAACAAAGTTATTTCAAAACCCAGTCGCGTATCGAAATGGACAATATTTCAAAACGCAATTTTTTGTTTTAAAAGGTTGGTAATTAAACGTCAGTGAAAATTAAAACTAATGATGTAACTATAAATAATATTATAAACCTATAAATTGATGCAAAATAGCGTTAATTATCTATAAAATAATTAATAATAATAAAGAAAATTGTAAACTGCAAGTATAATATTGTTTATTTAAACTTTTATGCGATCTCCTAACCTGTAAATTTTTTATTAGCAACTATCACAAAAATACAAAAAAAAATTCAAATTTACTGTTATTTAATAAAATGCACATTTTAAATATTTTTAGGGCATATAAAGCGCAAAATAGAAAAAATAGTATAAGAAACTCGTTTTATAAGACGTTTTATCGCACTTATCCTTTAGAAAACTCCCGCTACGCGGCTCGTTTTCTAAACGGATTGCGTGCGTTAAAAACGCCACTTACAAAACTAGTTTCTTAATATACTATTTTGATATATAATAAAAAATCAATTTAAGAACTATTAATTTAATGCGTATAGACTTGGAGCAGAGTGACATGTGGCGCCGCGGTGTCGAAAAATAAAATTACTGTATATTATATAAAAATATATAAATTAGCACTACAGGCCTTGAAGGCCCATGGCTTGTTTTAGAACTTCGTTCCATTCTCTTCTATTTCTTGCTTTATTCTCCCAGTCTCTCACCTTCATGCTAGCCAAGTCTTCCTTTACGTCATTCTTCCACCGTTTCATTGGTCTGCCTCTTCTTCTTACCCCCCCAAACTCTGAATCCCACACTTTTTTTGGCGTTCTTGTGCTGTCCATTCTAATTAGGTGTCCCGCCCATTTTAATCTTTGTATTTTGACAACACTTACTATGCTCTTGTCTCCATATAGTTCTTCTATTTCTCTGTTAGTTCTTCTCATATATATATCGTTATCCCGCTTTCCTCCGTATATCTTGCGTAGGATTTTCCGCTCCCATACTTCCAGCATCGTCTGATCCTGTCTTCTCAGAGTCCAGGCCTCACATCCATACGTTACTGTCGGTCTTATTATTGTTTTATACAGTCGTAGTTTTAGTGCTCGTGAAAAGATATTACTGGATAGCATTGCCTTAATCGAGAAAGCGCTTCTTGTACCAGCTGCTATTCTTGCTTTTATTTCATACTCGCTTCCTGGCTTTTTTGTTATTGCTGTGCCCAGATATGTAAAAAACTCAACTTCTTCAAACTTCATTTTGGTATCTTCATCCCAGTTAATTTCCAGGTGTCCGTATGGCTGGAATGCTCTGTCTTCCCATACCATGTATTTTGTCTTCACTATATTAACCTCGAGGCCCATCTTACTTGCTGCTAGTAATAATCTCTTCGTGGTTTCTTGTAGTTCACTTTTAGATCTCGTCAAGATGATGAAATCGTCTGCAAAAGCCAGGCATTGATGTTTTTGTCTATATATTGTTCCAGTTTTATTTAACCCGGCCTTTCTTACTACATTTTCCAGTGCTATGTTAAACAGGACCGACGATAATGGATCTCCTTGTCTTAGTCCTACTTCCACACAAAATCCTCTGGACACCATTCCATGTACTTTCACTTTATTTTGTGTACTGCTTAGTGTCATTTTCACCAGGGCTATCAATTTTACTGGTATTTCTAGATTGTTCATGGCTTCGTATAGTTCTTCTCTTATGATGCTATCATAAGCCTGTTTAAAATCCAGAAAGAGGGCATGCGTTTTGACTCCATATTCGTGGCTTGTTGCCTGGATTTCTCTTAACACAAAAATTTGGTCAGTAACCGATCTATTTCCCCTAAAGCCGCATTGGTAATCACCTAGAATTTTTTCTGTATATGTTCTTAGCCTGTTCTTTATGCACGTCGCCAGTATCTTGTATAGTACGTTCAGTAGTGCGATTCCTCGATAATTCGTGCATTCTGTTCTATCTCCTTTCTTATAAATAGGACATATTAGTGCCATATTCCATGCTTGTGGCATTACTTCGCTTCTCCATACTTTCTGGATTAGTTCCACAACCATTGCGTGCAATCTCTTTCCTGTAATTATTAAAAATTACTGTATTCCACACTTAATTTTATTTTTCGACACCGCGGCGCCACATGTGATATTACGCCTAATATTTAAGAGGTACGACTTAAGCCCGCCTCAGACGATGCTTGTTGTACTGATGGATTGCTTCCTGGTTTCTCTGCTGGTTTTCTACCTGCTTGATTAGGTGATGGTTTCTGTGCTTGGTTGGCTTCACACGTGTTTTATGGTTTCAATGTGCACGCAGGTAGTTGTATAAAAATAAAACGTTTAACAAAGAAAATTCGAAATTTCTCGGTTGCATTCGTGTTTACGAACACGACGCGACATTATCATTGGTTAGCGCTGAAACCCATCACGTAAACCAGCAGCAAAAATAGCACCGGTTCTATCACGAAAATCCATCACGGGAACCAGCAAGCAAGCCAGCAGTGACGTCATTTTCTATGCGCAGCCAGCACGCATCAGCCAGCAAGGCTCCCATCAGGCAATTCAGCAGCAAAAGCCGTGGTACGACTTTGGCAACCATACCCTGCAAGCTTTTACCTTATTATAAATTGTTATGTTGGTGTAGTATACAGCGTGTACTTGTACGTGTACTAAACCACTACAAATATAAACAATTTAAATAGAAACGAAGCAGTAATAAAACAGTTGAAGACGTGTGAATAATAATAAAATTTTCAGAAACCTTTGTAATCTTCTTCTTGTCGACTATTTACAAAACTTTCTACATAGTTAGATGCACTAATGTGCACTGAAAACTTTCGATGCAGTTCCACCACGGTGATTCTGTAGGATTCTTTAAGCCAAACAACACTTGACTTATACGACTTTATTCTGTTTGGAAGTCAAACTGAAAAGCAACATTTACTGTGATTTGAGAGCTGATTAACGATTTTTCTACTAATTGTTTTACCAGGTCGTCTGGTTACGAATGCCGGTATCCCTGATTTAGCAGACTTGTTACTTCCCATTGGTCGACTAGGACTTGATCATAAAATTTCGCCGCTTGTTCGCTTGTACATGCAACTTTTAAATTCTTTAGAAATTTTCCTCAACACCACCCTTGGTTATTAACGTAATTTCGTGGCCTAAAATTTTCTTCTTTAGTTTCGAAGTTGTAATGATATAATGATTAATTAGTAATGGCTTGTCATGGCAAATGTGGCTTCTTAAAACTCCACCATGGCTGCTAAACGCTTTTAAATGTTGTTGATTTTACAACAAAATACAAAAAGAATCAATCTTACAAATCTTAGACATGGAACGATCGGGAAAACTTTCAATGCTTAAATACGGTTTAATGATTTTCTGATAGCATGGAAACTAAAACATCTAAAGCCGTTTCAATGGAAGATTCCAAAAATTTGTCAGATCCAAATAGTCAAATTCAAGCTGCAAACACTTCTTTATAAATTAATTTGCGGTAATATACTCAATGTTATGTTACTTTCTTTGTAAGTTTGAATGTTGTAACGATTACTTTTAATGCCGATAAATTCAATGCAACGACAAATTTAAATCAAACGATTTCATTAGGACACTATATATTTATTATACAAATTTATTTAGATATTTGTATATTTTAAAAATTAAATTATTATTACAATTTTCTTAATTGTTTGAATACAATATAATTTTATGCTCGATTGCATCAAGTCGTCACACAAAGTTATTTATAATTAAAAATTTTCATTAAAATTGCGATTAAATAATTCCAATTTAATTAAATATTTGAATTATATTTTTGTTTCTTATTCTATTCGCAAATTGTATTCTATTAATATAAAATTTTTAATTTACAATACAAATTTATATGTAATTGGTAAATAAAACAATGCTTTTCTGGAGTTATTTATTTTGAATTATGTGCAAACTACATATATAGCGAAGAACAAATAAAATATGATAAAATATTTTAATAGAACATTAAAGAGCAAAGTACAAAGTACAAAGAACAAAGTAGAGCTCTCGGCTCTACTTTCCACCAATTCGCAAGACTTTTAAAGAAATTTTACCTGAGTACAGGGTATGTCAAAACGGCCCAGATTCTCCGGAACGGAGAGGACCGAAGTGAAGCGGTCGGTTTTGACAAACGCAACCACGGATAATCTCGGATTCATATCTACTTATATATAATTATATAATAATATAATTCTCATTTGGGACTCTACGTGTATGATTACTATTATTAATCTTTAGAACGAAGAAAGTTTATAATTTTTTAAAATTTATTACCTCCTGCGTTAGGGGACTTTACATATAACCCTTTGGAAACTTTAAAATTAATAAATAATGTAAAGTTTTAAATCTCACCGAATGTTATTCGCACAAGAAATCTTTCACACGACAAATATGACAATTTCGATCCGGCCGGATTTCCGTTTGGCGGGATTGTGGTTCGGCGGGATTGTAACAAATTACTACACCAGGAAAAGAAGAAAAAAGACTTGATCTATTGGAGTTATTGAAAATTTGAAGGTTTAAGAGTTATCAAATGCGGTGTTCTTTGTTGTTTGTTCTTTCTTTTATATCTAAAATATTATATAATATTTTGTTGACGAAATTGTTGAGAATTGGATTGTGTGGGGCTATGTGGCACTGGATCCAATCATATTTGAAGGAGCGATCCTTAATCGTTCATATTAAAAAATTTTACTCGATATTTTTTATAGCCTTCTCCGGAGTCCCCGGTCTTACATTGGTTTTTTCTCTCTCTTTCTCTTCAGTCCATAACCCATTGTCAGGGTGTGATGGTATCAATGTTGAGTTTGTTTGCATATTTTCTCTGGTGGACCGATTTATTTGTTTTGTACCGTTGTAATCGATTCATGTAGTCCGCATCCTATTGGGGGTCTTCGTGCGGTCGTTCCAGGGTATTGGTGATGTACCTCTTGGTAGACGTTCTTCTATTTTATCTTCCACAATTATCTTCTACGTCTCCATGGATATGTCAAAAACTGTTGATTTACTACTATTTGGGGTAGCCTAGTTGCAAACTCCAACTCTTCTATTATGGATATATTGATGCGGCGCGCTATCCAAGATATGCGGAGCAATCTTCTAAAGCATCACATTTTAAAAGCGGCTATCCTTCTTTCATCTGCAGCCGTAATTGTTCATGTTTCTGATGAATATATTGCAATGGGATAGATCAAGGATCGCACTAATTGAAGTATGGTGTTAACTGTTATAGATCAATCTGTCCATATTTTTTTTGAGTTTTTTCTATTGCTTGGATGTGAAAAAGATGTTTTGGCTATTATTGGCCAATCGTCTTTTTATTTCGGTTATTGTCATGAAAATGAGACCACGAATTTAACTTTTTCCTATGAATCATTGGAAAGAGGACAATTTTCTGAGCATTAAAAAAAATTATTTCGGATTATTCATTAGTTTTCGAAAATAAAGGCATTTAAAAATAAAAATTTTTCAAGCATTTTACATAGGAATCAAACCACGATTTCTACACTGGTTTTATATCGACGGTACGTGTCACATGCGATTGTTATTCCGTCGGACGCACATCGATAAGATGTATCCTTACCAGTAACCGCAGTCACAAATCCACATTAAAATGTAATTTACCTCTTTCAAGTACCACTTTTGGGAGTTCGGGTTCGGGAGATCTTCAGATATATTGTTAGTCAAGCCGTCGTCGGCTTAGTGCAATAAAGTGCCAAGTGCACACTAAAGTACCTGTAATAAGGACTCCGCTATTTTTAGATGAGATGAGATATTTATAGATGAGAAAGCTCCGAAGAAACTTTACATTTAGAAGATTCTCCGAAGATATTTATTAAATGCCAAAAATAAGTTTTATAGAAAGTTAGCTAGTACTACGAGAAAGAGAGAGATAGTATTAAGATAAGATACATATCTAGATAATAATCGAGAAGCTGAGAAATTCGTAACGTTTTTAAATGACAGGAACCCCCATATTCAATGCGCTCTAGAGCTCCATCATGAGAAGGTCGTCCTCAACACTCGAGAAGATGTACCAATATATATGTTTTATTGGTAAATTTGCCTCGATGACCTGCGATTCTTGTGGCAGGCAGACTAGCTTCAAATATTTTTAGAGCAGGGGTGGGTTCTTCAACTTAACAATTTAATTGGTGGACGCCAAATAAGAAATAAAACAAAAAATGTAGAAAAAGGGATTTATCTGAAATTAATGAAATATGAAATGAAATGAAATGACAGGTTAACATTTAATACAAAGTCGAAGTGAATCGTAGTCACTTCGATTAGTGAGATAGTGAGAGTGTGTTTTCAAAGGTGTAAACAACCACTAAAAAAAATTCACAAACAGTGGAAGGCCACCACTGAGTTGGAAAATTGCCTCTATATTGTCCGTAGTGGAGAAACACACAGAGAACAAGTAGTCTACGCCCACAGCGAAAATAAAAAATTAATCTAAAGTAATAATTAAAAGTAAAAATAATTTACTTTGTTAAATTGATTTAAAGGACCACGTTGGAAATGTATCGAGCAAAATAAAATGGTATCGTTGAAGCGCTTGATAATACGGTGAGTCGATGGAAAATAAAACTAATGAAATTTGAATTATTGCAAATAATTCTTTTTAACTGCTACGAGTATCAAAAGCGAAATATACATAAGGTTGCAACAGTAAAGAAAAGATGTC
This sequence comes from Cantharis rufa, assembly GCA_947369205.1. Lineage (NCBI taxonomy): Eukaryota > Metazoa > Arthropoda > Insecta > Coleoptera > Cantharidae > Cantharis > Cantharis rufa. Next base: position 11,196,974 of record OX376309.1, on the reverse strand, counting down.
TCCTAAAAATTAGTCCACTGGACCAACACTTACTCAAAACTCTTTTTCAAACAAGAAACTAAAAATTAAACCGCACCACCTTTTTCTGTTTTGATCTCTGCATTACCTACATTTTTGCGTTATATATAGGGGGAGAAATAAATTTAAAGTCCAAATTATTTAATTTTGAAAATAATAAATATGTAGCGTAAATTGCTTAATTAACCGCTACAAAGAGCGGAAAAAATACAAAGACATGCAAGATACGTAGGAAAACCGGTAGAAAAATTTGAGCGAGGTTAACAGACACAGAAATAAAAACCTAGTTTCATCTGCAATCAATTTTTCTTTATGTTTTAATTTTTACTAGTGGCGGTTTATGGATATCTCATTTGAGGAGGCTAATCATGAAGTATACTGTAAGAGTGTAAGCCACCCTAACATTTTTTAATTAAAAAAAATTCTTCTTCTTGGTCGTCGTTGTATGCTTCTTGACAGAAGCGTCATGATTTATTATAAGCTTTTTTTTTGGAAAATTGCCTCGTTGGTTTGTCATTCCCTTCAGAGGGAAGACGGTTAGAATAAAGTTTTTACGCGTCAGACCGTTACCGTCTAAAAAAATTAACTCAGATTAATTTGCAAAAAATTCTTATGCTATAAATATATTGCAATACCGCGTTAATTCCATAGCGATATATATATATATATATATATATGCTTCTGCGGTAGCCTTCGCTACTTCTTGGTTATGTATTGTGGAAGGAGTATCTATCATTTGATAGATTTCACGATCGAATAGTTTAATTTTCTGGAATTTTATCGGTGGCTAAGCCTCTCTTGCCTCCTCTGATGAGCCGTCACTGCATTTTACAATTTATTTAACTATTGAACGGTATCAGCAAAGTAACATAAGTTTGTACTCAGTTTAATTCTCATTATTTAAAATAAATATATATTGAAGAAAATGTGTTTTATTTATTAAATAAATTTTTCTGTAATTGGGAAATAATCAGTTTTTGCTGTTTTATTCCCAATTACTGCACATACTCGTTTGAGCAACCAATTTTCTGCAGCTCGATTGTATAAATGGAAATTGTGCTTTAGTTGTATTTACATTAGTTAATACTTAATACTTTTAAGTTTGTAAGTTACCTGCATATTTCATTAAATAGGATTAAGTAGAAGCGTTTTCTTTAGAATAACTTGGTCGTAATTCGTTTAAATTACTTTCGTAATTTATTTGGCGCCGTTTAGAAAGTTGGCGACATCGATGTACCCACTAAGCAAAAATATTGGCTCGAGAATATCATTCAAAACTTTAATTTAAATTTCTGCAATAAAAGGAGCTTTTTTAATAGGTACGTAATTTGTCAATTTGCTTAGTAGGTACTTAACTAATAAAAAATATATTTCTGCTGGGTAGCAGAAATAAAGAAGGATAATTTTTTATATTCTTGCATATGTTATACAAGGTGATTTATGATTATGTACTTGTAAAGTAGGAGGTTAGTTTAATCAAAAATGTCAAGTAAATATGGGTCTAATTTACAATAAGGACAGAAACTGAAGCACCGTTATTAAAAAACTTGCAGAAAAGGTGTTGTTTATACCACGAGCTTTTTAATAAGGCTAGGCTTTATTATTTGTGTCATAAAATATATTAACGGTGGGTGCGCTTAATATTGCTACCATTGTTTACCCATACATTTCACAATAGTCAATTATAAATATCTTCAAATTTAGTGCGTATATATTTTTACTCTGCATTTCTTCTTCTTATAAAATCGAATAGTCAGACACCTACTTTTTAATTACAAATCTACCTTATATTTACTCGAAATTTACTGTTACGCTTGTTTGTACATATTTAACGATATAAAGCTTAAATAATTTACCACAATGAAGAGCAATTTATCAATATCAAATAAACTTGAATAAAAAATTGTTCACATTTGTAATTTATTTCCTTAATAATAACTAATATCATTGTCAAGCTTGTAATAAAATTTTAAAAATAATAAATGTATTAAGGTTTTAATCCTTATTTAAATTTTTTATATTAAGATAAAGTTAAAAAAAACTGTTTAACTATTTAAAATTATGCACCTTGCCTGTAATCGCTGTTTAAGTCAACACAATAGAATAAAATATGTATTTATCATGAATCATGGAAGAACGAAAAATTATATTAGTTTCTGCTTCTGCAGATACCATCTCAACATTTCAAAAAACCGGTCTTTAAGACTTGAATAATTTAATAATATCAATTTTTATATTTTTATCAACTTATGACAATACCAACATGGCATTTTTGTAAACCAATCCAGTTTATCAAAAAGTTGCTTTAAGTTAAAGCTTTCAAACACAATTTATGCTATTAATTCAACCTGCATTAATTTTTATTAATGGTCTTGGTAAATGATAAAAATGAATAAAATTATATGGTAATGATTATTATTTACTGATTAATTTTCTAAATTAAAAGCAGGTAAGTAGCTACTTTTTCGAGCTTAGTAAGATCTCTTCCGTGTTTGTCAAAGGCCATTAGCCCACATTACCGCTCTAAAGACTTGGGCAGTTAGTTTTTTTCCTTAATATGGAATACTTTAAAGATAATTCCGGTTTTCAAAGCAGGCAATCAAAATGACGTCAGTAATTATCGTAAAATTTGCAACGCCTACGTTTTCCAAGATTATTAAATCCATATATTATAACTGATTTTTTAGCCAATCACACCAAAAACATTGTAAACGCCAACGAATATGACTTTTCACTTGGACGCTCCAGACTCCAGCTCCAACGCTCTATTTTGAGAATAATTTGTTTGCAATCATTCTAACTGATTTCTGTTAAAATTTTGGTACCAAATAAGTTGGAACTAAAACTTAGTTAATTTCGTGTTTGAACTTCTAATTTAGTTTTGGTTTTTGGTTTACAGAAACGAATTATTATCAATGGGTACCTGTATTATTGATCCTAACTTGGGAAATATGATAAATGTGATAATGAATATACAAATATTGATTTTTACGGTACTGAAAAATACAAATAGAAGTTTTTGATATTATTAGATGCAGTTTTATACGATCATTTAAAGTATACATGATTTTTTATGGATATTTTTATTTATTGATATGTTTTTATGGTAACAATGTAGTAAAAGTGGGAAAACCTGAAAAACTTATCAAAGAAAAAATAAGGGAATCGTCAAATAACAAGTAGAAAATCGGAAAGTATAAAATTTGCTGGCATACATAATATGTATATGTAGGTACAAATTGTCGTGTTTCAAAAACCTGCTTTTTTTGATTTTAAATATTTTATAAGATTTGTATTTTGTGGTAATTTTGATATTTTATTTTTAATTAGTTATTAATTACTCGCCTTTCTCGATGACGAAGTAAGTTGGTAGTTGCGTATGGGAAGGACGAGAGGACGAAGCTTTTGTGCCGTTGGAGTTCGACAATGCGGTCCAGGAGCCAAAAGTCTCATTGATAATGTTATGAATAAAGTTTTTGAATTTGATGTGAGTAAGAATTTTACTAAAGAATTTGAATATTTTCGTTAAAATTTGGATAAGTTTTGGATGATTTTGGAAATAAGTTTATGAAGGATTGATTTTTGGAAATGATTTCGTTAATTCGATGATTAATTTAGATAATTTAAAAACAGGAAAATTTAATTTATAATTGATAAAATTTTGATTACATTGCATTGGTTTGGAGAATTTAAAACAGAATTGAAAGGAAAGGTAAAACAAAGAAACGATAACGCGAGGTATTTTGTTAGCGGGCACATTTGGCTTTTCATTGCGATTGTAATATTTGCATTTTAAAGTTTATCTAAAAATTTGGAATTGTTTAAAAAAATTGGATTTAGATTTTTGTTTATAAAATGTAATAAATTTAAAAAGTCTCATGATAACAAAAAATGGACTACTGTTGGTAAAACTAATAATTGAAAATTTAAGCCATAGTACATCGCATTTATTTGACTCCCAATCCGCCGTGGCATCTGTTAGGTAGCGTTTCTTCAAAAGTGCCATGAAAAGAACCTACCATTGACCCTGTGATAATTATTGAACTTTAACAATATATTTTAAACTCTCTCATTCCCGAAAAACACATTAAAAGGTTTTGTAGATATATATAGTAAAAAATAAGACAGAGATGAAGGAAGAAATAAAACAAACAATAGACCTTCATACACTACAAATAAAAAAGAATAATAAAAAACAAAAATTTGGACGAAAACAATAAAATATAAAAGAAATAAATTTCCATCATCCAGGAAGATGGAACACACGTACCGGCAACAGAATACCCGTGTAGAAATTATTTTTTAAATTAAATAAATTATTTTTTAATGTTCAGCAAATTGTCCTCTTTCTAATAGTCCATAAAAAAAGTTTAATTCGATGGATCAATTAACTAATAGTAACCTTATTTTGAACTATAAGTAATTACGTTTTGAATTTAATATAGGTACATAAATATGTAGCTGATAAAACTTTAGTCTTTTGTATTTGTGTAACTAAAGAAACTTACTTACCTATTTATTTATATGAAATATTTTACTATAAATGACCTATACAGCTAGTTGTTAAAATTTGTTCCTATGGTTATTAATCGCTCTGTACAATAATATTTTGAATTCAAATGTATGGTTTAAGATTTAACTTCCGATTATGGATATACATATTAAAGTACATTACCCACACTACTATGCAATTGGTATAAAATAAGATGACAAATTTTGTATAAGAAAACTAAGCTATAATTAGAAGAAAGAGTAGATTATTGATTATGAGAATTACCTGCGCGGTGAATACTTAGTTAGGTGCGGCGTAAAGTAATTAACATGTGCATGTGTAAATAAGTTTTGCAAATAAAGAAAATTGGAATTTACAAATCTGGTAGTAGATAGTAACAGCAAATTCCTTAACTATCAAAATTTATGTTCACTTGTTTCTGTATAGCTGGTGTGATATTTTCCGCAAGATTATTTAGTCTCACACTCGGATGTCTATTATTAAATATTTTGTTTGTAGCCAACAATATTTTTGAAATTCATATTTTATTTTACCTTATAATAAATACAAAATTTTGAAACTTCAGAAGCGTTTAATGGTTTAATACATATAAATAATTTACAATTACTCAAAAGTGCAACCTTCTAAATGTAAGCATAAGGTCCCAGATGTATAGTGTGGTCAGTATGTTTAATTTTTAATTATTATGAAGAAGCCTTTAGTGTAAAGCCGTAAAAGTTCATATGCTATCTACACTCCACCACTAACCGTTTGTTGTTACAAACTTTATTCATTGCTTTGCATACTAATTGCTCCAAGTAAATTCAATTGCAAATTCTCAGTGCAAACGTCATTTATAGTAAAAGTACATTAATAAAATAGAGTTTGTGTAATTTTAATATTTGTCAAATGTTTGTTGCCTTGAAACTTTGTTGTGAAAATATAAGTTATTTAAATTTATAAAAATTGAACAAAATTAAGCTAAATAAAACATCTTTGGAACCAAGCTTATACCGAAAAATATTTTGATTACCCTGTATGTTTTTATTATTAATTAGGTCATAATAAGGATATAAAAAAAGTATTAAGACATTTATTTTCTGAAACTTCAGTTTTATTTTTAATTAGATCATGATGCTGATCTCCAAACAATAAATTTTTCAAAAATATTTTGTTAATTAGTTGTAAATATAATCAAATAAAATTTTATCAAAAACTGAAAAAGCAATATCTCTCCGTAGAGCAAAACAATAAATACATGCTCTACAACAATCAAGTGTCAATTTTTGTATTAGGGATTTGTACACTTTCTGTAAGTAATTTTAAAATTATTACGCGACAAGTTTATTACACTAAGTTGATGTAGATTTTTTTGCACATATCTGAATAGGTATTCTCTCGGGTATTTTGTACAATAATAAATTATGGAGCTACAACGTTTTAAACAATATCTCGTCTGGAAAAAAATATTTATTAAAGATATATGTAATACATTTGGTCCAAAGAGGCTAAATATAAAATTATTTAATACATAGATGTAACGATTTTGTTAGTATTTTCATTATTTATATTCTACCGGTTGTGTTAATTGTATGGTATTATTAGGTTTAATTAGTTAAAAATAATAATATTATCATACAAAGAAAAACAATATATATATGTATGTGTATAGAAGTTATACTCGTATATCCTATGTATAGAACGCAGAATAGAAAAGGAAAATAATACGTAAAATAACCTTATTTGTCTGATGTGGTTAAAAATGGATTGGCTGTCTTTGGTCTCTTTTTTCAGAAAAGCTCTATTATGGTCAAAACCGAAATCTATATTTCTTTTTGGTCGCAGATATAGTTACAGAAAAAACATAAACATGTCCTTAAGGCACTTTTTTACGGACAATAAGATGGGTAAAAGGAATTTTATATACTTTTCTTAGTTTTGGAGTTATAACAAATAAATGGGAATACAAAATTGAAGTACAATTGGCAGAGTTGTAGCTCTTCTTATGGCTGGATAGCAGCTGCATATCAAAAATGTGGTAACTGAACATTTAGCACATTTTAGCAGCTCGGAGCAATTTTTAGCCATTTTTTAGCTATTTTTAGTAGGCTTTGAGTGATAGAGGTATTTTTAAAAAAATGCGTTATTTAAAATTAATTCTATTTGCTCCTTCTTAGTTTTCATTTTCTAAAATTAAATTAAAGCCTCTGCTCAGATGTACCTATGTATCAAGTTTCTGCTCATTAGGCGCTAGATGGCTGAGTTATAAACATTTTAGTAAGGTGGACAAACCAAACAAAAAAGCAGCTAAACAAAAAGACAAATAAAGCTAGGTAGGTATAAGGGTATTAAAAAATTCAAAATTGAGGTGAATAAAATCTTAAAAATTTCTTTCAACGTGTGTCTTTTGGATTCTGTGTTTCTGTATATTTGTTTTATTGCTAACGTAAGTCAGCATTAGCTCTATGTCATCAATCATTAGAAGTTCTGATTGGCAGAACTTTACATCAATATTGTACATACTGCTATCGATACCTAATGTATAAACAATACTGAAAGTCGATCGCAAGTCGAACTCATTAGGGTAGTTTACAGGCTATACAAGGGTATGAAAGCGATGATGATGATGATGATGATGATTTTCCTGCTTCTGAGAAGTTATTATATGGTCCAGCTGATTAGAGATGAGTTAATTATTTTTATTTTTTAATAATCAGTAATCCGAAACTACTACATTTGATTTGCTTATATTGCTACATAAGACTAATAAAAATAAGTAAGATTTTTAATTAAGACTTTGAATTTTGAAATCTGGTTTGGTTTAGAAGCATATACACACGCTTTTTTCCAAAGCAAACGCATATTTCACAGTGCCAGTCCGAACGCGGTCATAAGCTCATGTAAGAAAATTGGTATCCAAATTAATTTCTATATTATTAGTTAATTTCGTTTTATACGTTTATTTTGAAAAATTTAATTTTTATTCCTTTAAATAATATTCGGTAAATACTTAAGTTTTAAGTGATCGAATCAAAATTAATTTTTTTATTTGTTCGTTTGTTTTGAAAAATAACTGATACTTCATCTAATGACAATAAAATTAAATTATTTTTAGAGTTCATTTTACAAGTGTTGTTTCATTTTTTAATTAATGATGGAAATCAACGAATTTGCTTGTATATATTTTATTTATTTTCTACCGGTTTCGATTTTTATAGCATCGTCAGATATTTGCTATAAAAAAGGATGCTATAATGCTATAATTGAAAAATAAAATTAAAACTAAAATAAACCGATCTAAAATGTCACTATTTGATAGTAATAATAATAACATTTGTGCATTCTTCTTGCTTGAACGGCCGTTCTACCTGGTATTCGTGAAAGTTAATTCGATTTAAACTGCAGTTCAAGCAATTTGTGCAACGAGATTTTTGAATTAAATCAAATTTCACCTTGAACGACCTTTGAACGAGGTTGGTACAACCGGCCCTAAAGTTTATATAGTAACTATACCTACACAGTTAATTAATATTCCGAATTTTTTTCTACAACAAATTCAATGAAATAAATTGAATAAAGCAAGCAGTTGAATGAAATTTAATTTAAATTTTAAAAGTTTTTTTATAAATAAAATGGAAGAGTGATATTAAAATTTCTATGCTTCTATATCTTTTTACGTGCTTTATATTCAGACTATTGGCCAACATTAATTTCAATATTTGTATTTAATTAAAAGTTATTTTAATGTTATTAGTTATTTTAATGTTATAATTAAAGAAGTTTAAGAAATAAAAATATTTGTAAAGAGTAAACCGTTTGTTTTTAGCAAACATTAAATAGGTAAATTGACATGGACTGTAAAAAATGTAATTCTGATTTCAGCTAAACAAATTCTAAATAAATTCTAAACAAATTCTAAATAAATTTAGAAATATAAATACAGCGGTATATTTTAAATTACCAATTAAACAGACCGGAATCTATGAGCTAATTTTTTAAATTGTGTTCGACGTTTTCCCTTGAAAGTTTATTATTCCTTAATAAAAAGCTTTGTTCGCGTAAGGTAAGGTGTATAGCACTTTCAGTCGTAGAACTTAAAAATTACAAAATACAAAATTTGAAATTTTCCATTCGCGTGTATTAGTAATAATTTTGATGCGCAAATTCAGGATTGTAAAGCCAATATTGCTGCGATAAGGAGAATACCTCGCCCGCAGTGCACTTGCACGAGTTTCTGTAGCCCGAAAATTATCGAAAGTTATAAGAAAATGTGTTTCAGAAAACACTCAGGGAGCTTGGGAGGATGTTTTTACAGTTTCTTATAAATATCTTCATGTTCAAAATAAATCAAAGGGAAACACAAAGGGAAATCTATAATCAAAAATCAAAAAATCAATAATATAGTCAAAATTAAGGATAACTCTCATAATTCTAACTCCTCCTTAAATTTTCAGTCATCCTGTTGTAAAAGAAATCCTTCTACGTTAAGAAAATTTGTAAAAGGCAAAATCTATTATATCTCTCTATCTATACTAGAAATAAAAAATACATATTATGTAGTTATATCCACGGATGTATATATATAATATATAAGAGGTGAGCTTACAACAGTAGATCGCATGGCCTTCGAAAGCGCCCTGCTGTATTAGACAGAGACAGACAACTAGCTGCTCGTAGTAATAGAGGTTTTATGTATAATAATATAAGAAATATTATTTTAGAGACCTACAAGAAATAAATAAAGAAATTATTTATTTAATTACAGTCTTAGGTACAATTATAATCAATATTATGTATAATTTTGAACTTAACAAGTTCGTAAGGATTTTAAATAAAAATACATAAGAAATATAATAATTTTATTAAATTCAAAATAACTAAATTCTTAGTGAATTAACTATAATAATTATTAGTTTCAAGATTTAATATAATTTTGTCTATTTATGAAATGTCAAACAGAATAAAAAATGAAAAACTGAGAAAATGAGAGAAAGAAAAAATTTTCAAATGAGAAAAAATTACTAAAAAGCTGAAACTAATACAAAAGTTGTTTTGAAATTATAGAAAATTTATTTTAGGAGACTTTTGATAAGTAATAATTTAAATATTTCAGTCATTATGACCTATGCAATTTTGATTTTTTCTTATCAACGGCTGACTTTTTTTAATTTTCCTTGCTCTTGTCTGTAAATATTGCTTAACTCGCATACATGTATAATAAAAATAAACCTCTTTTGATACAATTTCGTCCCGATGTAGTACTTGGCAACCAGACTTTATTAATTTGTTTTGTTCAATTGAAAAAAAACCTCGATTGTGTTTTCAAACACGTCAACTGAAGCAATATGCTTAAACAAAACATTTTGTAAATTTGTTTTTGGGTACTTTAAACAAGGAAACTTTGTCTCTATTGCCACCCACCCACTGTGGCAATTAGGTGTAAAACAAAGTATTCGAGCCATTTCCAAAAATTAACACAAGTACTGCAGTAATTAAGCTTTTATCCTAAAAAGTGCATTGTAACCACGGAGTAATATACATAATATGTAAGTTAGGAGAGGTTACCGGCTAACACTTGGCCACATAACGCACGCCTTGGAGAGAGAGACGGTGCGAGACAGAGAACTCGACGTTAGGCTATTCATTTCACCGGGTATAGCCTGCAAACCATGTAGTTTAAAGGGTTTAAAGCATTTTCTACAATTAAACTAGGTACCTTCAACGTTTCATTACATTTATTGTTTTTTATTGATATTATTCATGAACTATAAAGTATTACCAATTATAAAAAATAAGAGTATTAATATTTAATTATATAAGAATTGACAATTTGCATAAAATTAAAATTCACCTCAAAATCTATTTTATTGATAGTTCAATATTTCTATAATCAGAATATTTGGGTGATTATTAAAAACTTTGTATTGTAAGATTATAAACCAACAAAATAATTAATGAAATCGGTAATAACATTTTGTGGTTTATGTTTACTTTCGTCCTTTTGTGGTTTTTGAAGTTAAATTTGTCTAAATTTAAATATTTTTTTCTGGCCTTATTTGTGAACCGAATTTAAAAAAATTAAGACACATTACTTAAATTATGTTAATAAATATAAAAAATTGGATGTGGCCATGCCCATAACTTTATCATACCTTCAAATAATAATAAATTTATAAAAGTTTTTAAAAAAGTTATTATTTTGGAAGAGAATAATATATATATAATAAAATAAAAAGAAACTTTTTGTAAAAATTAAAAAAACATTTTTTTTAATTTGTAAAATCTATATAAACAAAAATAGGATATTTACACGAAAATTGAATAATACTTTTTTATTATTTTAGAGGAGAATACAATAAAAAAATAAAATTTTAAAAATAAGAAAAAAATAATATTTTTAATTTACAAAATATTATTTTTTTTGCGTTTCCGGTTACCGATTTTAACCAAAATCTAATCAGCTGTAAGTTTCAATATTCTTGTACTAAATACAAAGTTTTATTAAAAAATTTCTATTACTTAAACATGTGTCCCTCACATACATACACAGCCACATACATAGTACATAATATGTACATACATCGTGACATACATAGAGACATTTTTTGGAAATAATGATTTTTCCGCTTCTGGGACTACAAAATGTCTAAATTCATCAAAATCTCAACTTTTTTTTTCTGCACGATTACAATATACTTGCTCAGACTTTGTATGATAAAGTAAAAATCATGCAAATTGTCCAATAGAAATAACAAAAATTTGGGTACCAATCACTAATCTAATTTTAAGTTGTTTGCAGTTTTGACATTTTATTTTTCTCCTTAAAGTTTGATTTAGATTTTAATTCCATGCCTTTGAAGTATTGCCTCATCTTCATGGAAACAAAATGATGCAAAGAAAAGGAAATTATATCGTTTTTATGTAACTCGAAGGAAAATTTAAAATTGATAGAATTTATGCAGTCATTAATTATATTTTCATACATATTTTTAGAGTCGATATGTATTAAAAAGCAAATCTCAGCATTTTTAAAAAGATTGTACATTTCAACTGTTGGATGTGTTAAAAATCCTCTAGTTTTTACGTTGGTTAAATCAGCAATCAGAATATTTCCAAAAGTTGTATCAGTTGATAATCCTTTCAGGCATGTTACACAAGTCCTAGTCTTTTTTATTTTTTGAATTAAAAATCCTCCAACGTAGTAAAGAACAGCATCCCCAATTTCGTCACTGTAAATTAATTCATCAACTACGTCCTCGAGATCTTCTGATAAAATAGTTGACATTTCTTGCAATTTTAATTTGAGATCAAAGACATAATTTATTTTTTTTGATTGAAAAATTAGTTTAAAATTTTCCAAGTTGAGGTGTTCGGTGTCGGTTTTTTGCAAAGTGCAGTTACCGAATAGTGGAGGTTTAATTAATAATTTATTTATAAATGGCTCCTAATTTCATGACGAAAAATAATATAGCAATATAACCTTACCTTGATTATTATTTACATTATTGCTATTTAAATTATCATTCTGAAAATCACATTCAGAAGATTCGCTACAACTCGGCGACGGTCAATTTGGCGACCGGTCAGCTCGGCGACGCCTCAACTTGGCGACGGCCAACTCGGCGACTGTCAACTCGACGACGGTTAACTCGGCGATTGTTTGCCCAAACCTACGTGATAACAAATTAATTCGTAATTTAACCAGGGGATCTGGATTTAATCGATATTACAATGCTGTTTAGAATTGCAATATGTTTTTACTTATTTCTTTATGTTATTTAAAACTGCCGCTAATTTTTATTTGTATCCCGAATATTTTGTATGGCCCTGTAAATGTTTGTTCATCCCTTGAATTTTATACGCGCATGTCGATCTCTACCGCCTTAAACGACAGTACTACTAACGGCCTAAGCGACTGTACGCTTCAGTTCTAGGTTAAAGAGTTACTCATTAAGCCGCAATCAAGCTTAATTAACCTTTTTATCGATTACCGTTTGCAATAAACTTCCATCAAAGTGAATTGTGTTTCGTTTCTTTACCTTTTGCTACCACATACAGTAGTTCAAATAGTTAAGCCAGACGTCTTCGACTACACAACCTGGGAATAGTGATTCGAGGGCAGGAGCATCCGAACCTTCAATCAAGCGTTCCCAACCAAATGCGGTTATGATTATTTTCAAATCTTACATTTATAATTTATTATATTTTTGAATCACCCTGTACCAAGTTCTTCTGAAAATATACAATTGTTTATTACTATTAATATTAAATAACAAATATAACTTTGTTATAAATTAAAATTAAAATTGTTGTAAATTAAAATTTTAGGATTGTAGTAGTATAGTGATTCCCAGGAAATATGACGATTACGACACAACAAAATCGTATGAACTAAGCCAAGAATTCCTAGTCAAATGAAGTGCCTCTTTTGCGTCGGGGGTTAAAAACAAAAATAACCAATGTGTATGCTTATTTTAAATTAAAATACACTTCATTTGACTAGGAATTCTTGGTTTAGTTCATACGAGTTTTTAAAAGGTTTGAAATTATTTTCAATTAAATATTTTGAAATACTGTATGCTGTTAATTTCAAAAAATATTGCTACTACTACAATCCTGAAATCAAAATACTTAGTTATATTTATTATATCTTATAAATGTTAATTATTGTTTATAGTAATAAACAATTGTGTATTTTGATACAGGGTGATCCAAAAATATAATAAATTATAAATGTAAGATTTGAAAATAATCATAACCGCATTGTAATATCGGTTAAATCCAGATTATCTGGTTAAATTACGAATTAATTTATTATCACGTAGGTTTGGGCGAACCATCGCCGAGCTGACCAGTCGCCGAGTTAACCGTCGCCGAGTTGACCGGGTCCGGAATGAACTGTAGAACTCTCTATTTTAGTGGTCTGGTGCTTGCGGGTAACGTTGGTGTCTCTTACCAAACGTTTCCTTTTTAATTACATTTATTAAGTCATCTTTCCATTCTCTGACAATATATTATTTAGGATCGAAATGTTTCGCACAAACTCGGTCTTTTCGACTCAAAACTTTTTCAGCCTGAGGTATATTTTTAATCCAAATTTTCAACAACTTAGTATCTTTAGGGGGTGAAAATAAAGATACAATTTCGCTACAGGATGCATATCCCGAACGACAATAAGGCACAAAACATTTGTAGCCCATATTTTTAACAGGTAGTCAACAATGATTTAACAATAAATGCTTTACACAGATTAAACAAAAATTGCAATGTGTTTTGTGAATCCCGCCATGCAAAACGAACGTTATCTCGGAATGCAAGGGCACTGGAAGTAAATTTAACTAGGATTCCTTATTCACAATAAAATATAGAAAGTAAATATTTTACGCTAAAAACACTAAAAAGCACTGTACTTCCACAGTTGCTATTAACTAACCCCACCTGTGGAAGTACATCTGTACCACGTTGCATGACATTTCGATACATTTGAAATTCCATATAACATTTGATTTTATGCCTAGAAATTATTAAACACCAACAAAAGTGTCTGTTTTTTTGCAAGAATTCCTAAATATATGTAATTAAAACGCCATTAGAATTGCAGCGTGAATAAAACATATATTTTGCTACATTATTTTTTACAAATTTACTCTTTGCGCGGTACCTCCTGTATTGCAAAATGTCAACCAGATATTAAATTTCTTATTTACCTATCATCAAGGTACCACTGTGTAAAATTTCCAAGTGAATAAAACACGTACCGAAAAAAGTGTTACCAGCTCTTGGACTATTATGCACAATGCTGTTTCGCGCTTAGCTAGTTGTCTCTCTCTGTCACTACCTCTCTCTCCTACAGTGAGTACGTTCGCGACCCGCTACTATAGTGATAGAAGCATAGGTCGTCAGATCACCTCTTTAATAATACATCCGTGATTATATCTATATATTGTCATGTTCCAAAATCCTTCATTAAAAATTTTAATGTTTTATTTGGGAATTTTGTATATTTCGTTAAAAGTTTTATTTTTGATTTTGTAATAAATTTGTATTTTCTGGTTTCCCCGCCAACTAGTTAAGGTGGTAATGATGAGCGGTGAAAATCAGGCTTTTCAAAAAAATGAGCGCCCGAAGTGGTTGTTGAGAATTAGTCTTCAGTATAATTTTGAGATTTTGGTTACTAGAATTTTGTTTGAAAAATAAATTTATTCGATTTCAATATGTGGCTTCATTTGATGATTTGATTTGGTTATTAATTTGATTATCGAATTATTCAAAAATTTGAGTGAAATTGGATTTTGATGAGATTAAGTTTTGGAAGATTGATAGTTATAAATTGGATTACATAATTGGACAAAGAGTTTAAAAAGAGGTTTAAGTATTGAATGATTAATTATAAATAATTTTGGACAAAAATCTTGTAATATTTGAGATTGATTTGAAGGTATCACGAAAGGTTAGATACCGTTCCCACCTGGGTCGAGATATTTTGTCAATTTAACTTTTCCATTTGGTTTCAAAATTTATTATTAATTAAGTTACAATTTAAATAATTTTGGAATTGCGATTTTAAATTGACCGGGCCCATTTGTTTAAGAATTGTATTTTTCTGAGGAGCCGTTTTGCAAAAATTTAGAAACCAAGGAAATAGCACTTCAATATTATATTGTCGTGTTCAAAATTAGTTAAATAGGGGTTGATAATAATAATTGTTTAACTTTTGTAAATAACTTTGTGTTGTTAATAATTTTAATCGTACGGTATATTTTAAATTGTTAATAAACTTAAGTTGGTAGTGTTTTGTTAAGTTTGATAATTGTAATTTTACAATTTATTATTACATACAAAGAGAACGGACGTGAATTCGTCCGTTCCGATAAAATTTAATAAAAATGTTTGATTTTAAGTTTAACCCGTAACCGGCACGCAACTATGAGTACACATGCACTGTAATGCATAATTGCATTGAAGTGGAGTCTCTCAGACCCAGAATACCGTTTACGGGTTAAACAAGGTGGAACTCGCTTTTGCGACAGTTCTTAGGTTTCTATACAGTTCTATGTCTGTCCGCATTTGAAACATGCGGACAGACACGGAGCCCGAACATAACGCTTCTTTCTATACGATGTATAGAAGCCTAAAAGTGTTTTATTTAATTAAAGTTATTAATATAAAATTTTTACAAAAATTACATCGCAATATATTATAGATATTATAACTATCTATTTCTTCGCCGCGGCACGATTCGCCGCCGCACAGTGGAACGAAATGACAAAAATCGGGACATTTTCATATTTTGCGTGTTAGATTAATTTATATACTGTTTTTTTTTGTTGGTATCGATATAAAAAAATTAAAATTTACTCTGCATGTGCAAAGTAATGCTCTACTAGGGTATTTTGGCGTTTCAAATGCATATTTATAAGAATAGTACTTATGTTAACTGCCTGGGCTTTATTTGAAGACGCTTTCTTTTGATTTAGAGTAAATAAACAGTTATTTTCAAAGCGACATTTATACTGACTTTCTTCAAAATGTCCAAAATTGTCTAAGGTGCAGTATGTTCAGGCGTTATTATTGACTAAATAGCTACATTACCTCCAAATATCTCGGCCATCTCTTTCCCCATTAAAAAGATATTAACATTTAAAAAAAAAGGGATATTAACTCTCAATATAGAGTATAATATATAATATGTAATAATAGGAAGCAGAAATTTAGAAAAATATTTTCCTATGTTCAGTGTCACTCGGTATATTAGTTTATATTAAAATATTTATTATAGATAAAGTAGTGTATAATGAAGGAAGCCTTGATGATGCAATTTCATATACGGTAAAATTCAAAAGATTTTGTTATTGAAGATTGTTGCGATAAATTAATTAAAAAAAATTTAGTTAATTCATAACATAAAAAAGTGTTAATTAAGATAATCGTGAGCAATGAAAACTTTTAATCCCGGGTCTCACACATACTATGTTACCTTGACTTACCTTTCCTCATTTATCGGATTAGGTATTAATTAATTAACAATTAGTTATAATGATGTAATTACTCAAATTTCCAATAAAAAGGAAAGTAAAAACCAAAAATAGTAAATGATCATATTAATCTAATATATTCTGAAAAAAAGTAGTAAAAAATAATCACAGACGTAGGTACCCTTTTCAGAATTAGCTTGCAAGTTTTTTGTATACCTATATATTATAAACTAAATAAAAATTAGAACATAAATGTGTTTTAATAAATGTGAACAAAAATAAGTTTAAGTTATAAATATTCAAATTGTGCACATTTAATAAAATTAATTATAATTGTGATAAGATGGATTAAAGCTATTTTGTATAGTTTTTTATTATTATATTCATACGTTTTCTAAATGTGTTTTTCTTTGTTCTAAGCTTTAGTCTAAGCAATGTGCCTGGTATGAATTTCCCGCACTTTTCTAATATTCTCATTTGTATTTATAAAGTATTTTATACTTATACGTTCATTTAGATTGTGAATTCTAAAATCATACAATAGGAACTTTTTAAATAAATTATACTACCTACTTCTTAAATAGGTAAGATATATGTATCTCTTACCTCTTCTGAACTATAATCAACAAACGAAAATAAAATGTTTTTCTTTTAAAGGTAATTTTTGTCAAAGTGTAAATAAAAAATTCTCTGCATTCTTTCCTGAATCCAGAAAATTCTGCAATTATTGATACGATGATTTGGTATAAACTATAAATAATATTTGCCAAATACTTTTAGGACCTTTTCCTGAAATAGAGTTTATTTAATATCATTTTGCCCAGTGAAATTCATACGGTAATGTTCTGATTACCTTTTTTTGTTTTGTTTTTACAGTTAGTATATTTTGGTTATTTTTTCGATTATTGTTAGCCGTCGTTTTTCTTTTATTTTCATTTTTGACCTTGACGTTCGGTCAAATTGGTCAGACTTACGCAAATATAGAACCAACTCTTAAATCTGCAACGTGTTAATCTCACCGGAAGGTCGAGCTAAGAAATTCTGTCAAGTTCGAGATTTGAGCCCAGAATTTTTGCTCTGTAATTCAACTAGCGATTACACCAATCCACTGCTGCTTGTTTTTCATTCACTATCACTATCACTACTAGCCTGCTTCTGTCCACTGCTGGATAAAGGCTTTCCCCATCATTTTCCATCCCTCTCAACCAACCAATACCCGCCGTTCTCTTTATTTAGTTTTTCCATCGCGTCTTTGTCCTTCTTCCAGATCTGGGTATCCACTGCACCATCTTCCTTGTCCACCTATCATCCTTTATTCTGGCCATATGTCCTGCCTAATTCAACTTTAGCTGGGATGCTCTCTCTACCACATCCTTTAGTCATGTCTGCTGGACAGGATATATATTTATATATAAATGCATAAGATCAAGAAACAAACCTGGCAGAAGGTATAAAACGCACTCACCAAGACGCATGACCAGCGTGGTGTTTTATGGCTAATAATCCCCAAAATTGATGAAGAGAAAGAAAAGTGAAAAAAGGCCTTCAGTGCCCAGCATTGCCGATTACGGCAGTCATCGGAATAGGAGAAAGACGGAGAGTGCTAAGAATCCCTGGGTTGGAAAAGACTGCTATACGTTGACAACCAAGAAAAAGAAAGGAAAAACTAAAAATGGAGCAATACTGTATATTACAACATATAATGTACGAACCCTCTTATCGGATGACAGATTGGAAGAAATACAGACAGATCTAAAGAAAGTAAAGTGGGACATTGCGGCTATGAGCGAGACAAGAAGAAAAGGAGAAGGATGCATAGCTCTTAAAACGGGAAACACATTTTACGTACTGCAAAAGAAACGAAGAGACATACAAATGGTGTTGGATTTATCATCAACAAAAAAATAATAAATAACGTTACCCATTTCAAAGGAATATCTGATAGAATAGAATAAAAACTTAAAGTACTCAAACAAAATCAGCCTAAAAATAGTACAAGTATACTTCCTAACCTCCAGTCATGATGATGAAGCAATTGAACAAATGTATGAAAAATTTACCATGGGAATCGAAGAAAACCCTGCAAAGTATACAATCGTAATGGGAGACTTTAATGCCAAACTAGGTCCCAAGCAAGAAACAACAGAAGATAATATTGGTGAATATGGCATTAGGCTAAGAAATGAGAGATGAGATAGGATGATGGAATATTTGGAAAAAGAGAAGCAAGAAGAAGTGGATATGGAGAAGTCTAAATGGACAGACGAAAAATGAAATAGACTACATATTATCGACTCACAAATACATAATACATGACACAACAGTGCTGAATAATATCATGAATGGCAGCGATC
Source organism: Cantharis rufa (assembly GCA_947369205.1). Lineage (NCBI taxonomy): Eukaryota > Metazoa > Arthropoda > Insecta > Coleoptera > Cantharidae > Cantharis > Cantharis rufa. Next base: position 11,178,135 of record OX376309.1, on the reverse strand, counting down.
ACAGAATGGTACGCTTTAAAATCTACATAAGCGAGAAATAGGAACGACAAAAGAGGATTAAAGGTACAACGTGTCGAATAAGCCACGAGGATCTAATAGAATAGGGAATAGAAATAGGGAATAGAAAATAAGGAAGAATATCAGTTAGAGTTGGAAAAACAACTGAGAAGCAGAAAAGCTGAAAGATGTCCAGAAAACCTATCATCGCTGAACGAAAAAGCAGAAAAGATACTGAATCCTTGATCAGAGCTATTAAACTAATAGCGGATAAAAATAGTAAATCGCGTGGTAATAAAATAACCAAAGCAGTTATTGAGGACCTGATGGAGAAGAGAAGAAACTTGAAATCAAAGAAAGATCACAATCTGATAGAACTGGCAGACCTAAATAAACTCATAAGAAGAGAAATTAGAAAAGATATCAGAACTTATAACACGAAGATAATAGAAGAGTTAATAACACAAAGAATAACCAAAATAAGAAACAGTGATTGCGATCTAGAGTACGTGCCAAATAGAAATAGAACCGTCAATCATCGCGAGCCACACCTCCAAGATATCTCCAACCAGTTAAAAAACGCGAAATCTTTCAGTAGCGCACCATATTTTTCTTGCAATATATATTTATGTTAATTTAAAATTGTTTTAGTTTTGCATTTTCTTTCAAACCTATAAGTCGTAAAAATTGTTTTACATTTGTTATTTGTTACCGTTTGTTAGTTAGTTTATTATAGTTTGTTAGATTGTTAGTTTGTTATAAATTTTACCACGCCAATGTTGTTGTAAACAATGCACAAGTATTATATTTTTGAAAGCAATTGACCTCATGAATTTAAAACATATAATATGTATCACATATTCGCGATTAACGAACCGGTCGACTTTATGGGTGGTTCCTTGCATACTTCGCACCCTGGTATTTTAAGCGGAAATGCAACTCTCTCGCTTACTTATGTATGCATTCAGAGAAATGCCTATCTCACCTTTTAAAAATAATGTTACCAACTATTATGATTGACGGTTCTATTTCTATTTGGCACGAACTCTAATAATCGATCGAATAAGGATTTGGTGCGGAAATAAAAAAGTATTACAAGAAATTGTATAGCAGTAAAGCACACCCGAGTCCCATCAAACAACAACAATACAATAGAATTAACCTTTTAAGGACGGGGAATTTTATGCGTAAATTGACCTCTTTCTTTTCATAAAGTTTGTAGACAAAACCAATCAAGTGCCCACATAGAATTGGGCACCAAACGGCTGGTCGATATATCGACCAGTCCCGTCCGCAAAAAAATTTTTTATACACATATCTCAAAGTTATAGCAATTTTTATGTTATTTAAGAAAATATTGGAGCATTTTATAAATAGATTGATTAGCATTTAGATTAAGTCGTTATGTATTGCAAATCAATAATTAACATAAATACAGGATAAAAACTAAATTCTATTTTTTAAATCTTAAGGTATAATATGGTAAAATAATTTAGAAATTGTTTGTAAATAGAGGCAAAAACAAAATATTTTTCCAAAAAGTTAAATTATTTTTTTAAATTTAAATGGTAATAATTAAGTAAACTATTTAATTATATATGAATTACAATAAAATAAGTTCTAAGAATAACGATTTACACTTTCTATCAGTAGAATAATGTGTTTGTTTTTCCATACTCAAAAGTCCTTAGTATTTTCTATTATTTATGAGATAACCATCTGTATTTTAGTACTTTTTTAAATTTACTTTAAATATTTAAAGTAATATAAAGTAATATAATATAAATATTTAAAATAATTAAAATATGATTTAATGTTTATTAAGGAAATAATTATCGAGATGTTTTGAGGTAATTTTTTACAAAATAGCAGTATGGTTGGAATCTTTTTTTTCATTTTTAAATTTAATTTGAGTTAGCAATACGAAATTCAATTCCATAAGTAATTTTCAAAAATTGCTTACTTAAATTAAATAAACTAAGATATAAAGTCAAGAACATGTTAATTAGATTAGTTTATTCCGACATATATTTTCTTACTTAGCATTGTGATAATCTCCAGTAAATTTTAACCCTTAGTATTACGTGCTTATCTCATGGAAAACAAATGACGCTATAATTAAGATATAAACTGGAATTAAAATTTTTACAATTACTATCTTAGTTTTGTATTTAAATAAGAATGTTGCCATTAATTGTTTATTTATTTCATTTTCGGTGTAATTATCGCAAACAGCAAAATCCAATCATCATTATTCATAATCTTCCAATTTTTACGCTTTAATTTTTTTTCAAAATCTCAGAATTATAATTAAATTATTGAAGTTTGTGTACTGATAATATATGTAGCGCATGAGTTATGCTCCTGACCGTAAAGTCATGAACGTTCAATTCCCAGTTGTTGCAAAATTATTTGCACCGCGATTTGGATTCCACATATAATTAAGGTAATAAGAAACTAGTGACTTTTAATTAGAACTTGCGAGTGTATTCTGTATTGTATATGTAAAACACTTTCTTTCTTTAATTGAATTCATCATTGAGTGATTTTTCAAATAAATTATTTTTTTCATAAAGTAATTACACTCTTCTATTTCTTAAAGAATGTAAATTTCAATATCAGCAAGAAACTGTTGAAAAGAAAAGCAACTCGAAAGGAAATTGATTGACACTTGCGAGAAAGGATAAATGTTCTTATCAACGAATCATTTCCCACATGAGAACGGTTATTTATCTGATAAAACAACCCGTTTATTTATCCACTGTCATATTTGACACTGTAATTAGTTACGTTATATTGAGTTTGAAATAATCTTTGTTTTGTAATGTTATGAAAATAAATTGATAAAAATAGTAGCATGTAGTATTTTGAAATGATAATTACCATTTTGAAATTTATCGGGCAGGTTGGAATGTCGAATAGAAAGCGAAAATGCAAAAGTTAATTTCTCGAGTTAAAATTCAGTTTCCTCACATTATTGTTAATTCATTACCAGATTTTCCAAAGAAATTGGTGTCAATAGTTTATGTTTTATTGTGTTTTCATTCTCATCGTTAGCGTCGATTACCAAGACATTGTGCAAAAAGTTTTGCTGGAAAAAATCTTGCCGTGGATAATTTAGATTTCAAAATCTAATCAGATAAATATTGAATTTTTGATTCAAAATAAAGCCAATTAATTTTTGATTTAATGTAGGCAGTTCTAAAAGTGCACAGCTTAAAAATATAGTTAATGCGCAATATATTGTAGGAACGCACATTTTCAATCAGAGTTGTACAAGGAACTATCATTTTTAGTTGATTTTAATACCATTTGTACGGTACAATTTTGAAGAAAAAATTTTTACATTACACCTGATTTGTTTGTTGTTTATTTGTTTTACAACAGTTGAACTCAATTGAATTGAGTGGATTTTATAATATAATATCATTTTATAATATGAAATTAGAAATTGCTTTGGGTAAGTTTACTTGTTTTATTTTGGCCACTGAAACAACTGAAGTCGGAAACAATTGAAAAGAAACCAGCGACACTATTTTTTCATTAAGCCGAGAATTGCTAGAACAAATACACAATAAACAAAATTAACTAATTCGAGTAGACAAATTAAAAAAAACGATATTTTTACAAGTTTTAATTAAAGCCAATTAATTATTTATTATTTTAACTATTTATTATTATACTAGGGGGGCAACCTCTGACCGCCTCCAGCGGCTGTATCTCTTTTTCGAGTCTATTCCATTCGAAGAAAATTACACTTGCGTTATAGACACAAACTTTATTTATAAAACTTCTTTTTAAACGACATTTTTAATAAGATTTTCGGAACTTGGAATATTTATTTTTATTTTTGATCGACTGACCATTACTGAATACTTATAGGCGCAACAATTAAAATATACAGAAAAAACGTAAATTTCATAAATTTTACTTCTGTATTTACGGCTCTTCCTGTGAGGGTTTGAAAAATATCACTTTGATTAATTAACTGAACAAATTAATTTAATACTTATTAAAAATAAAATTTATGGTGAAATTACAGAAAAGTGCTACACGAAACTGATTTTAGAAAAATATATAAAATAATTAAATTGAAACACTTAAAATTTAAATATAAAATGTCGATTTAAGTGATATGATATTTTAATTTACAAACTTCATTTTTCCGCGGGGTAGTATCGTTATTATACGGGGTCTTCACGACAAAAACTAATCATTTAAATTTTCTCCCAAGTTTCGTTCCCATGTACTTATACTATATTATTTATTATCAAGGCATCGTGTGAATTTCTAACGTAATTAAGATGCTCTTTTAAATTCTTCAAGTTCTCAATTTTTAGTTTAGAAGTAAACAAAAAATCTACTTATTTCCACTTATGAGCAGTTATTTTAGGGCTTTATAACGAAAAATTGCATTTCAGTCTTAGAGATAATTGCATACTTGAGATTGTATTATCTTACGTTAAGGGTCCAACTTAAAATTATGACGCTTAAAATTTGAAGTCAGAAATACTTCTAATTTTTACAAGTAATGGCAATATTAAATATTGCAGTTTTAGTTTAAAACTAAAGTTTGGTTTTGTTATTTATGACTATTATTTGGCGTAACTTTTATTTAATATAATTAATTAATTAAAATTCACAACTTCACGAAAAGTCTCTGATGTTTTGGGTAATTTTGCGTCTCCAGTTTGAGATTGTTTTGATATTATTGTGAAGAAAAGTTTATTTTACGTGGGTGATTTGCAAAATATTTGTGCTAATTTTGCGATTGAAATTTGGATGATTTTGGATGCGAAATTCGAGCTGGATTGATAAATTGGATAAATCAAGATTAATTTAGAGGAAAAATTATTTTGGATCTGGTCTGCATATGGTCATATTTAAGGTTCTATTGCGAATGGATTTATATTTTTGTTTGTTAAAATTTCGTTCATAGAAGTTTCTTTGCTTGAGAATTGGATTTGATTGGAGATTGGAATTTATAAAGTTAACAAGAGCCTCATGCACATAAAAAATGGATAGCTGATGGCCAGGCGTGTTTCGTAGAAATTTAAAAATTTGAATGAAAATGATAGTGATTTTTCGTATTGCTATAATACGATTGTAAGAAAACTTGGAAATTTCAGATCAGAACTAATTTTCGACAGCAAGTGACTGAAACTGAGTTTTGAATTTATTGATAAACAAATATAGCACTTTCGGGCAATAAAACCAAGAAAATAGAATAAATAAATTTGCTAATTAATACTCTAAAATCATACGAGTCATTAGCGGGAAAGTTAAGAAAAAATAATTCATTACAATTAAGAAAATTTATGGCCGATGATCAAATTCGCTTTAAGGGTGAACAAATTTATAAATTCAAATTATACCATGGTGTAGAATACTTTCTCCTACCTATGTTTCAATATAACCTAACGTGATTCGCATTAATTTAATAGTTTTTAATTTCCTTTTAGATTAAATTGAGATACTTTAGCAGAAAAGTTGATAAAATACATGTTGATCCAGAGCAGCCTCATCGATTTTCATGTAATTTTTATTATTCATGCACCATAACCTTTTTAATAAATATGCTCTAACGAAAGATAATTCGTATTTAAAAGTTGCTTTTTACTAGTAAATTAAATAGTTTCAAGTCGATGACTGAAAATTTAATATTGAATTTAATATCAGTTAAAAGGGCTGCCTGCATAGGTAATTAAAGTGCTTTGTAATTGAAGCTTAATCAACTCTGTTTCCTAGAAATTTAGTTTCAAATTTTCTGTTTTAAATTAAAATTTACATCCTGCTCCAACATTCTTTTGTTAAACAATTAAACATATTTATATACGGAGTGTGCCAACAAACAATCCAAAACTATCAACGAAAAAATTCATCTGCCACAAAAAGGTCCATTCGAAAATATTATTAATAATAAGTAATAAACTTGTTAATTGATGTGGTGTGTCATGTAGAATAAATAATATAATGTTATAAAATATTATTTAAAGGAGATATAAAGAAAAATCACTTTTGGTTAAGAAACTGTTAAAGTAAATTGACAATAAATGCATTATTTTATTGTTTTTGTTGCTGCATATATTTACCGAACTCTGCCATTAACTATTCTGTATAAAGAATGAAACTTTCATGAACAAACAATTCAACTTTACTACGGTTTTTCAGTAATTTCTGTTAACGGATGCTTTCCATATTAAATTTCTTCGCCCTTTGAGCATTTATATGCTTTCCTTAAATTCGTTTCTATACTCAATTTTCGCAACTTCTTCTTTTAAAGAAAAACTTTAAATGCTACAAAATTATTTTGGGTTAGGATTCACAATTTACAAACAAATTTAAATTACATTTTGTTTTGAATTTAAACAAGTAGAAACGACTTATACCTTTTATATAAATTTCAAGGGAACGTTTCAACGACTTAAGGAAGTGATTTTCTTTTATACAAACAATTTTCTCGTAAATTGATATTCATTTCGTGCAGTAAACGAATAAAATAATAAATATATCAACACTTTCAAGAATGAATGGTTATCATTAAATGTCGTCTAAATACATTGTAATATATTTTAATATTATCACCTGTATTTGTCTGAGCTGTTCATAATTATTCGTAAAAAAACTATCAAGACAGATTTGAAGTGACAGTAAGGAATATAAAAATTTTATATAAAGCAATATTTGGACTTTCGCAATATTTCTATAATATTAATTGTCGTTATTCATCGGCAATCGTAAGCCAATATTGGTATAATATAGTGTAAATATTTGTGCAACAATTCTAACCAATATTTGGTGTCAGCAAATATTAATAAAATATAGTATTGTAGTGTAGTAGTGTGTAAGAATAGCACGATAACCGGGTTGCCGAATTTAAAACTATCCAACAAAATTTAGTAGACAGAATTGAGGATTTTGATAGGAAATAATTATACATTAAAGTTTTAGTGCTTTAAGTCCAAAGAGAGGGGGCTACGCGAAACAACTGGCAACAATGTAAAGTGCTCTAAAATGGTCTTTCATGATTTTCTCTATATCTGTTTTACGACCAAAATACCTCTATTGAAAAAGAAAGATACGATAATTTTATACAAAAAGGTGTATAATGATGGATAGACAATGGATTGGTTTACCATTTAAGCCAGACAATTGACAATGACAATTGCCGAAAACTGGTGATCAATGCAGTCCTAATCAAGTGCACAATGATCCATAACTTTTCTCGCAAAAAACCATGTCCAAAAATCGGATGCAGGAAATTAAGATTCTGTTTCACAAATCCGCAGGATTTAATTCATTGTTTAACCACTTTTGTATCTGATAGTAGACATGGAAAAGATATTGTGCTACGTCGAAAGTGGGTGATAATAAATTTAATTTGACTGAGTAAAACTTACATGTATTGCAACAATCAATTTGTTTTTACAACAATTTGAAATGTTATAGCTAAAAGGATAAACCAAAAGAGAATTTAAAGGAACGTGTTTACTTACTGAAGGGTTCAAAACTGTTAAAACGCGTCTCCACTTAAGCGGGTTAGGCCGCACACCTAATAAATAATTAGGCCGCCCGGCCTAACCCGCTTAAGTGGAGACGCGTCTTTAGAGAGTGCATCCTCGAGTGGCCGATAGCCACGGGGATAGCAGGGTAGGCAGAAAATAAAATTCCACCTTCGAAGCAACACCCAAAACATGAAGACACATTTTCCCAGCTATTCCTTCCTCACACTTTTATCTACTAATCGGACGAATGGTGATTGTTCCAATTATCTTCTGTATGCAGGTTCAAACCCGCGCAACTGTACTAAATAGAACAAACAGGTAAATGATTTTGGGGGGAGTGCGTATGTTAGACCTTATGTAAAAACTGAGGGTGTTAGCCTCGACTTAATTTAATGAAAAAAATTTCTTATTTTTTTATAATTTTTTATGTTAAAAAATTTAGTTAAATACAAACCGCATCTTACTAAAAATGCCTTACAATTCTTTAGTTTCTCCTAAATTCTACAAAAAATTCCAATCATCTTGTTTTTGCTTATCTAGTTTTTATTTCCTATTTTCGCCAATCCTAAAACTAAATAAGTTTTGTCTACATAACAAGATATTATTAAATAACTTGAAATAAATAAATAAATTAAATATTAATAAATTAAATAACAAATATCTTAAAATTATTAATTACAATTTATAAAATATTATAAAACTGAATTTTACTATTTATCGAGTTATTTTACGTAGTTGTTAAAATATATTATATTGTAGATACATTTCATTTTGAAGTGTATTATTTCGAACAAGAAAAATCTTTGCTTCTTGAGTGTTTATCAAGAAAGCGATTTTAACACAACGCGGCTTTGCAACCGATTGTTGGAAAACCACAAAAATCATCAGGGTAAATACAATGGGTTTATTTCTAAACGTTACAGGTTAATTCGTAAGTACAACACAATACAATGCCGTACTATTCATATATTTACAGTTTATTTTATTTGTGAAATTTTGTTTCAGACATCTGGTTCTGATAATTAGTTTTCATAAAAACAAAAACTCAGTATTACATGGGAGCGTATATCTGTGTGGTTAGTGATGTCTAGAGCAAACATTTGGTTATAAAATGTAAATAATAGTATATTACTGGTCGAGACTTGAAAATTACTCATTACTGAGGGCCAGAAAAGTGAGCGCCAGAAAGCTTTTCAAAGCTGTAATTCCAGTAACTATAATACATTTTCGAGTAGAGGTGAGTATACTATTTTATCGGAAAACAAAAAAAAATATTAAAAACTTATCGGAATTGGAGTAATGGTTAAGAAAGATAAGTTTTTAATATTACATAAGTTTATGAACGATAAACAGACAATGGATTAAAAAAATTAAATATTATGCCAAAAATAAAGAGAGCAATTTCAATGTAATATATTGCCATGTTCAAAATTAATTAAATAGGAGTTTATTATGATTTTATGATAATTGTTTAATTTTTGTAAATAAATTTTGTGTTGTTAATTTTTAATTGTCCGGTATATTTAAATTATTATTTATAATGTTAAGTTGGTAATATTTTGTTAAGTTTGATTATTGTAAAATGTGTATGTAGGCTTTTTGATGGCGACATCCGAAAGAACGGACGTTTGATTCGTCCGTTCCGCTTAATTTAATAAAGGTTACGATGAGATTTAATTAAAGTTTTAGATTTTGAAGATTAAAAAGTGTTTGATTAATAAAATTTTACAAATTTAAAAATTTACGAAAAATACATCAAAAAATGATATTGGTCATATTATGTAAAGTTGCGTGTAGAGTTATTTTTTTAATGTGGAATGCCCGAGCAGTTTCCCAATAAATTTTAATTTTGGACACCTCGAAGTTGCTGAGAGGTTGGACGTGATTTTGATGAAACGTTGAAATCTTTTTTATTTAAATTGAAAATAAGTTTGAAAAAAGTTTTTAAAATAGGTTTTATTTAATTTTTGAAGAAGTAGAAATGAAATTTAAAACGAAGAAGTAAATCTATTTTTAAGTTTTATTTTGTATCTACTACGAAAATTGGTTGACTATAAGAACGGAAGTGATATCAGGTATCACAATTTATAGAAGGTTATTCAAAAATTTTTAATATTGAATTTCTCTTGGAAATGTTGAATTTGGTTAAATTTAAATAATTTAAAAGAAATTTTGGATCCACCCTGGGATTGTTATAGACTGCCCGATATCACACAATATGTATTCTAATTGATTCTCGAGAATCTTAGTCTCTTTTCAGGTTAATGTGAAACAATTAAAATATACCAGATGTTGTTAAAAATACGGCCTGCATGGAAACTTCTCGTTTGTTTTGTTGTAAAAATAAATTACTATTTAGTAAATTTTCAATTTTAGTTTGCAAATTAAATTTTGTTTTCATTTTAAAGTATTAATATTAATAGCGTTAGATAGGGGGGTGGGGGGGGAGGAGGATACCGGGGTACATGCCCGGGTGACAATTCAAAAAGGCGCTAAATTCATAATTTATTACCCACCCTGTATACAGGGTGACCCAAAAAAAATGATAACAAAGTTTAATCGGACCTAACACGCAAGTTTTTTGTTGTTGGTATTTTATTTTAGCACACTGAGATTGCCAGTTAAAAATGCTACCTGTATGGTAAACTGTCAAATTTTGCTATGTGTTTTATTGCTTATTTTATAGATATCTAATCAAAGAGAGAAAATTTTAGAGTTACATCAACATGGAATGCGCAATTGTGACATCGCGCGAAGGCTCGGCATAGCGGCACCAAATGTCAGCCGAATAATCAAACAAATTGAGAAGCGCGGTCAAAACGGACGTCATCCAGAGAGCGGAAGAAAGCGAACAGTCAGCACGCCGAGGGTCCGTCAGATCATCAAGAAACGATTTCTGCAAAATTCGAGGGTCTCAATGAGAAAAATTGCCCGCGAGATCGGTGTTTCACGTGAATTGGCTCGCTGAATAGCTAAGAAGCACCTTAAGGTCAAGCCCAATAATATTCAAAAAGTTCAACTGTTGACCGATGGTAACAAGCTCGTGCTACTTCAAAGATATCGTCAGCTCCTTTTTCGCGCCGCTTCTCTATCGTGGAATCGGATTGTGTTCACAGATGAGAAGCTTTCACCGTCGAGCAAGCGCACAACCGTCAAAATGACCGGATTTGGTCTGTTAATGCTCTAGGTACTTCTGCTGCCGTATAGCACCGTGAATATCTACAGTCTGTGATAGTTTGGGCCGGAATTTGCTCAACTGGAAAAACCCTCTGGTTTTTGTGGATCAGGGTGTGAAATTTAACCAAGCGGTTTACCGACGCGACGTTCTCGAAGCCGTCGTCTTTCCATGGGCTCATCAACATTTCGACGATGCGAATTGGACGTTTCAACCAGATTGGTCAACGAACCAACGCGCATAGGGCAAAAAGCCACTCAAAATTGGTGCAAATCTCATTTCCCGGATATCATCACATCCACGGAATGGTTCCCCCTACTCGGCAGATCTCAATCCGATGGATTACAGCGTGTGGTAAATTTTGAAGGCCAAAGCCTGTGAGACACCCCACAAAAGTTCGGAGGCGTTAAAGCAGTTGTTGTGCCGTGATTGGGATCGGATATCCATGAAAGAGCTTCGGCGCGTAGCCTTAAATTTTCAGAAGCGTTTGACGTTGTGTATAGCAGTAGAAGGCGGCCATTTCGAAACTAGTTAATTATTTTTGTCAACAATAATGTTTGTTATTATTATTTGTTGTGAAAAAGTTTTTCTTCAGTTTAATAAAGTTTTTATGATAAAAAGTTTTGTTATCATTTTTTTTGGGTCACCCTGTATTTGTTCTGTATTTGTATTTGTATTTGTTCTATTTGTGTATTTGTTCTGTGAGATTTTTGAAAACTTTAAATTCAAATGCTAATGTCAAGTTTTTGCTCCGGTTCTTCCGGGGCTAAATATTAATTATCTATCAATAGCTATTATGTCAGTTAGCTAGAGCTGACATAATGAAAACACTTTACTAGTCGATTTAACTTTACTAGTCGACTTTTGAAGACACTAGAGAATGTTTCGTTTTCACACTCGATTAGACGTTCGGAAAGTATTATTTTCTTTGTGTTTTACTACAAAAGCTGTTTGAATTCATTTGTTTTTTTGGGATACAATCTTGAAAGATTTGTAAAATTTAATAAAATTGAATGGCACTAAATAATATAATGTTGTATTAAATGAAGTGTTAAACAACCAACATGGGCAAGTAGAATAAATTTAAGTAAAAGTTAGCTTAAGAAACTAAGAAATGATCTTCATTCGCAATGAGAGCATTCAGCTGATAGCCGGGCAAATATTGAGAAATGGTCTTTGCATCGATTTGGCTGGGTTTTTCTTCTAGAGGTTTCTTTTTAAAAGTCTACAGTAGTGAACTACTACATATCGTGGGCTTGAAGCTAAAACAAGATAACTCCAAAATGATAGTTTTGAGAAAATACGACTTGAATGTTGAGTTGACAATGTAAAAATTGACTTATTCAAAACTAAATATCCTAATAAAAATTTTATTAGTGTTAGTATAATTATTTGGTTTTGCCATGCAGAGCGTAGTTGAGTATGATTCGTATCCAATCGTGTTTTAGTTCCAAGCTATTGTTAACCTAGAAACTCTAAAACTAAAAATACAAACAAAAATTGCAATTTTAATTAGAAGACAACAATTAAAAATAGGAAGAGGCATAAATATATGAAATTGATATTGGATTGTTTGCTAACCATTACTATTATAACGTATTTTAGGTAACTGGGTGAAAATACTCGGCAAAATTGAATACTGAAGTGGAATGTAGCATCCACTTGCTGCTAGATTGCTCGATTGTCGAAGCTACAAGTTAAATTGAATCTACATTTTTCCTTGCAGTCGTGATTGACTTTGGAAGATCGAAAATACTAACAAATTTTTTTATTACTAGTAGTCAAGTTTAGTTTTGCTCCTCGTTTTAATGTTTTGTGTATTTGTCTCGTATTCTGGAATTTAAAACATAACATCTTGTCGCCTGTTAGTCTTGGTGTAACTATAAAGAAACCCAATTATTCTCAACTTGTTATATTAATTAAGTCTGGCGTTCAATAACACGTGCATTTTGTCGCTTCACAGTTAGTTGTAAAAACTTAAGAAACCCAGCTCTTGAAACCGTCTAAAGGCTATCCTCCGATTGGCTTTAAGAGCCTGCAGGTAAATATGCTGGCAACTACTTAATGAGCAAAGTTGTGGTCGGTATACATTATGAAAGATTCTTCTTTCTAATTATACAAATTATAATACCTTTTTGTTTACGTCGAGAATTAAAAAGTGTTATGATGAGCTGCAGTTTCCTATACAAGTGGATTATGACAACTAGAGAAAATAGAATGAATATACTTTGTAATTTATCATATGGATTTATTCAATCAACTTAAAATAGGGGTAAAAAATGTGGTTTTATCACCCTAAAAATTATCAACTTTCACTTACCTTCTGTTTTCAACACTTTCAACACTTGGCTAATGATAAAATAAATAACTTAAATTTATTTCTATATATTTCAAATTATGTCAATAATATCATATTAATTTATTATTTTACTTTGCTATTCAGTTTATAATAGTATGCAATTGTTTTTAATATTTTTAGTTTAAATATTTAATATATTTCCGTAAATGTATTTGTAGATTTTTAGCCTTTTTATAATACGTATACAAAAGCAAATAACTATGTAAGTATAAAAAGAATATAATACCTATATTTTTAATTTACTGGAGTAACAACATTTTCCAATAATTTGAAGGCACATTTGCATTAATAATTAATTTTGAGTGGTTAGTCTAATGCGAAGAAAAAATGTTCAAGCGTTGTTTAATGATAATAATTATTTAACCTACATAAAAGAAATAATAACGTAATTTATAACTCTACAATCTCTGAAATTTAAGATCCGTTTTATACTTCTTTGATAAAATAACTTGGAAAAATCTAGACCGATTTCAACCACGCACGATTGGATTGTGAGCATCGTAGATTGTTTGATGAAAGAAACGGAAGTTATACAAAAACTAATCATTTACAAAAGCTGGATAGTATATGTGTATTCTTCTCAAGTAATGTCAATTGTTGTTCAAAACAGTAATAATTGAATGTGTATTTTATTTACTCGGTATTCAGAGAGTACCACGAACAATTCTTTGGCATATTAATATTTTGTGGTATTTTTGTTATTAACTATATTATTCAATTACATATGTAGTTTTGATAGAATAATAAGTAAGTTATGTACATAAAGTAGATTGAAGTAGAACATAATAAAACCTAAATTGAATGAACCTATGAAAATATTTCGGATTCTTATAATACGTCCAATGCTTATTAAATACGGGCAATGAAAATTATCTTTTAGCGCCGCCACACCGCCTGGTTGCCCAGTAAAACAGATACGAAACAAATAACAGATGGCGTTATCCAAATACTAAAATCATTTTATCGTTTTCGTACCGTCAATCAACCATTAGTCTCCGATGTTCGAACCAACTTTGGGCCAATGCTATTTACCGTTGTTTTGCCTGTGATCAATTTGTAACATGACAAAATGCGTTTTGTCAGTTACAGTTCTTTTTCAAGCTGCACGACTGGAACGCCACTGTGTTTTTTTTTAGTGTTTGGGGTTGGTAACTCCTAGGAACGACATTACGCCGTAGATTACTTCGAAGATTTGCGGGTAATCGTTTTAAGTTCAATTTTAATTTCATTATGTATTTGTTATAATTTAGTTTTGCCGTATAACGGGTAAATATAATTTTTTATATTTAACTCCTAGGAACGACATTACGCCGTAGATTACTTCGAAGATTTGCGGGTAATCGTTTTAAGTTCAATTTTAATTTCATTATGTATTTGTTATAATTTAGTTTTGCCGTATAACGGGTAAATATAATTTTTCCATCAAATTAATTTGTGTTAACAAATTACTTTTAACACCCAGGTTACGGGTTAATTCGTTTTAATAATAATTATTCGTTTTTGGAAATATAAATATGGTCGTCGTACATTGTCATTATATCAGAGTTGGAAATCTTTTTCTTATTCAACATATGGTTGTTAATTTTACGATGACTTAAGTTTGAATACCCATCTGTTGGAAGATTGGAAGTTGATCTAATTATTGGTAGCAATTTCCCGAAGAATGATTTGCTTTGTTGTTTTGGTTTCGATGCCGATGGTTGGATTTTTTTAAATCCATAAGAGGATTTTCCTTATGAATTCGTTTGCGCCTAAGAGATCGAAATTATTGGATTGAAGAGTCAGACTTCGTGGATTTTTATTGTTACGTTTCCTTTCGATCCTAGACATGGATTTATGTTTTATTTGGGATGCGACATCTCAACTTTACTTTACTTATTTATTAATGATGCTGTATGCCAGGTTCTATTTTTAATATCAATAATAACCGAGATAATGAATTCCGGTTGCAATTAATTTCTGCTAGAGCATAACTTCGTTTTGTTGAGTTATCAGGGATGCTCAATTGTATTTTTGCTACATAACTGAATCTACCATTCAGGTGGATGTCAGAATTTTACCTTGATGCCTTTTATATTTTATTTTGTTTTCTGTTATTATAATCTTCAATTATATAACAGCTTTTCTTGATCCTTATATGTACGTTCTATGTAAAACTAGTGAATTAATTAAACATTGTCGCCAACATCTTTCTTTCTATTTGTGTTTTTACTATAAGACGACTCTTCGTTTCTTTTGGTTTTATTAGTATTGACTGGCGTCCACATTAACATCAGGTTTTTCATTTAGCTGAGAAGACATCTGAGCAGTGCATGGTTTTATCATATTCTAATGTTTTTCCGAATTAATCTACAAGATTGGAAAGATTACAAGAAATTGCGAATCCACGATGTTTTTAGAAATACCACGCTTCTCGTGAACTGTGTTTTTAATAACAAGGCTAGCTAATGCGTGTAATACCATCTACGATTAAGCAAGTGGCATTGTGGCAGAAAATTGAGAGCAAATGATGCTACAAATTTAAGCTTGACATACAATGAATGACCAATGGTGAGCCAATATCGATTTCGACTTGGTAATAAATCGTTGGAATTTGATGTTTGAGCCAACCTTAGTCCAATGCGGTTTTCTGTTGCTCTGATTGTGATCAGTTAATGCTAATTCTCTGCCAGTACCGGTTTAATACCTCCAACCAATTATTGATGTATAGAATGTTAAACAAACTCAGGCTAATATGTTTGCCGCTCTTTTTCCCGTAATCAGTTTAACTACTTTAAATCTGTCGAAATATGGGCATACAATCAATAGCCAACGCTGGGCTAGTATTGGTTTCATATCGGCAAATTAATCATTGGCGTCTGACGTTCTAACCGACTTTGGGCCAATTCTGTTTACAATAAATTGCTATGCCTGCAATCAGTTCAAGCTTCAAAATACAATGACTGGTCAATGTGCCATTGTAGGGAGCTTATAATATGTAGGTATTGTTATGTTATAAAACCTTCGAATGTATGTGATTTTAAAAATTTGTATTTTATTTTGTAAATATTGTGTATGTGTTTTGAAAATTTGTAAAAAATTTTGAATTTTTGTTTTTACCGCACTTTTGTGAGAGCTGGCGAGGGAGAGATTGAGAGAGAGAGACAGAAGATAGCCTCTTGACGCAGTTCAGGAAAAAGTCGGTTCCTTAATATTTTTGAGATTTTGTGATTTTATTTGATAAATTTTGATTTAAAAATGTGAGATTTTGTATTTTGCTTGCGATCAAGGAAGGAAACTCACAATTTGCTTCATCAAAAGTACATTAGCAAGATTGAAGACTCAATCCTTCTTCGTGTCTCTCATTTTGCTCTTCTAGTCAAATTAACTTCCCTGAGATTCGGACTTGATGTGATTAAATGGTTAGAAAGCTAATTATTAAATAGGATTCACAATGTGCGAATTCAGAATTTTCTCTCTTCGGATATTATGGTACATTCGGCTGTCCCACAAGGTTTTTACGCAAAGTTTTCAGCGCACCTATTTCGTCTTTGCTCTTTATTAATGAAGCATTGTTCCTACTTATTATTTACTAATGATCTAAAAATCTTCAAAACAATCGTGTCCGCTGATGATTGTAAGTTACTCCAATTGGATTTGGACAACCTGTATCAGTGGTGTTCCGATAACAATTTATTGCTCAGTCTTGATAAATGTGCAGTCATTACCTATAAAAAATATAATTCCTAGTAAACTAGTAAACTGGTTGCGGTAGCAACTTCCCAGTAACTCAGTAATTGTATATGCACTCATATGGTAAAAACTGTTAAGACAACCGTTCACTTTACACTATGAATTAAATAAGCAAGGCAGTTCTTACGCATTTTGATAAAAGTTTTAAACTAGGAGCTGCCACTGTTGGGCTGATCCGTGCCCAAAGGAGAATTTATTGAAGTAAGAGAACTCACTAACTAGTTGATTGCGTTATACCGTTGTTATATCTATCGAGCCGCTCAGCTCACCCCGGGTCAAG
Organism: Cantharis rufa; assembly: GCA_947369205.1. Taxonomy (NCBI): domain Eukaryota; kingdom Metazoa; phylum Arthropoda; class Insecta; order Coleoptera; family Cantharidae; genus Cantharis; species Cantharis rufa. The sequence goes on along the minus strand of OX376309.1, from coordinate 11,161,087 downwards.
GATCGAGGTATTCCACACTCCACAGGGTTCAATATAGCGCCCGATATTGTTTATTCTGGGTATTTTCGATATGCCTCATTCTCTGCTTACAGATGCACTAGTGTAAATCGATGACATTATGATTATCATCCGTGGTTTTAACGAGCAGTAAACTGTGCAATAAAATCAAAAGTGACTCTGAATGGAGGCGTAGAAAAATAAAAATAAAAATCGAGAAGGTAGTGAAAAAACGTCACAAAGAAAGCTACGAAAGCACAAAAAGTATTTTTCATGCATTCTGTGCTATTGATAAAAAATGTCCTATACAATTTGTTCGAAATTAAAATTGCATCAAGGTTTTACAAATAAAATAAACCGTGAGCAAACGTTTTTACTAAACTACACCATCATACGGCGATAAAAAATATTTTGTTTTTAATTGTTAACGAAATTTGAGATTAAAAAATTGTAAAGTGCATATTTTGTTTGTCTTAATTAAAATACGAATATGGTCAAATTGATCAAATTATGTATTTTAGTTTAAAAAGACTGATTTTTTCCGAGATTACCATTAAGTCATCCCATGCAAAATGTTGAGCTTTCATTGATATTATTAATAATTCCTACACAATGTTAGCAAACGTGGGTTCCTTTAATATTTTTATAAAGAATTATTAAGTCTAACATGTAATTTTAGTATTTGCGAAGATTTGTTTTAGGTGTAAATATTAGTTATAATCTGATGATAATAAAAACTCAAAGTTATGCGCATCCACACCTATATATTATACAAATATGCACATAAATTATAATAATTACGATGAAACGGAGGTATTATTATCTCTATTGTGTGCCTTTAAACTGAAGCGCATTCACTTGAGACAATAGACCGCACACCTATGCACTAATTAGAGAAGGTAAGTAATGTTCTGGATACATTAGCTGAGACAAACATATTCTAGCTGAAATACTGAAATACATTGCATATCATCATAATTCAGATAAAAGCTTGGATATCTGACTAATATTTAAAGTCGACATAAATCCAATTAATCAAAGACAATTTCGTTTGATTAAATAATTAATTAAACAAAATATTATTACTAGCATTTATCTCTTAAAATCTTGGTCTCTTTAATAATGTATCATATTATTTATTAACATCAAGGTTTCTTGCATTCACTTGATATTTCGATTTAAAAATTGTAATATATAATATCGAGTTTATAAAACTTTTTTAACAAGAACAGTTTGGTAATATTTTTTTTTGATAAGTTCAATTTAAAGTTTTACGAAAATGGCAATTCAAATGTTTGTATATCACAAAATTAAAGTAAAACTTTTGATAACATGATATTGCTAACAATAATAAAGCTAAGGATAAAAAACAACAACCTCGTATTTTTTTTTATTATAAAACCTAGAATTCGTGTTCAAACTTTCCAATTATAAAACATATTTCATGAAGGCAATTAAAAACTTTAATTATTAGTATTTCATTAATCTCACAAATAAAAACAATTTTACAACTGAATAAAATTATACCTACTATCAGATACTAAAAATAACGCATTAAAATGTTTACAAACGCATGTTAAGGTTACGTTTTCATAAACTTTCACATTTAAGATCATCTCTTTGCTTATAATGTTTACTATATCTAATATTATATTTTTGTGGGGTTTCTTTGTCTAGCTACTCCTATGAAGTTCATCGTCGTAGTGTTCTGATAATAAAATTATATGTGAACACTTATGAAGTTCTTTTAGGGCGCAGAATATAGAACTATTTTTTTGAAGCAGAGCTGCATGCATGCAAGTTGTATTGTAAACTGCTCAAATTTATCTACTACTGGCACTTCTTTAATCGTAGATGGACTTTACGCGTTAGCTAGCATCGTTACTTAAAACGCAGTTCTTGAGAGCGTGGCTTCGAAAAACATCGTAGATTCGTAACAAAAATAGTTCTTCTAATACTCAAATTTAATCTCAGCCAAATGCAAAAATACGATGTTAAATAATCGTCAGTTAATACAAATAATACTAATATGAAATAAAGAGTCGATTTATTGTACTAACACAGATAAAAAAAAAGATGTAGTCGACAATGTTTCATTTATTCTCATAGTTAAAACAAAACATAAAACCTACATATAAAATAAAAGAATCCCAAATAAATACTACCTTGCAACAACAACAAAAAGGACCAACACGATTAGAGAAAAGACAAAATTAATTGGGGAGAATGCAATGCAAAATATGTTGGTCAAACAGGGCGAAACTTAAAAACAAGACTAAAAGAATACTAAAATAAGAATAAATATTAGGGTTGTTTCCCAAGATTTACTAGAAACAGGACATAGTAGGTATAACCAACGAGAATATAGTAAATACTTTGCATAACCAATGAACGAAGAAGGAGAAAAATGGATTTACTAGAATTTTTAGAAATACGAAAAATACAAAAAGAATCTAATTGGATAAGCCTAAATAAACATGAAACATAAATGTAACACGAATCGCTATCTTTGTTTAGTGATAACCAATGTTTTTAAATTCTTCTATACAGAGTGCTTTCATGTTTTAATTTAAATTTTTGACCGTAAGATGTCAGGGTACTTTTATAAATTTAAACTTTTATATTACATAATATATATTATGTAAGTTGTAATTTATAGGAACATGTTGAAAAACATGTTGACTTATAGTCAAAACTGGTTCATGAAAAAATAATCAGTTGAGCAAAGTGGACAATTTAATTTTCGTTAGTTCTCAATGCTCTGCCCTCTACTTCTAATCCTAATCCTAATCCTAGAAGAAATGAAAGCAAAAAAAATGCGGTAAAATTTATTTTTATATGGCAAAAAAATTCTTCAAAAATTACAATTTACATTATTATACAAGCCCTTTATTCATTAATAAAGGTATTATTCATATTTTATATTAAATTTAATATTATCATATTATTATGTTTTAGGCGCTGGACACACAGAAAAGACGTAAGACGAGGACGGGGCGCCGTCGCGACTTATTAAAACACATAGAAAAGACGAGGCACGGACGTGACGCTCGCTGAGAGCCGCGAGAGATGACGGTTTTCAACCAACTTCATTCAGCAGTTCGATTTTGACAGGATAAAATTTTGTCTTCTTCCGAAGATGAAGTTGTGTTAGCACTAATGTATCTCGCTAATATGCAGAGAGTTACACGTTACTGGGTACATCCGGTAAGGCGAAGCAATGAAGACAATAGATTTTTAAAAAAGGAAAGGATCTACATAATTATCCAGATCGTTTTCAAGAAGTATATAAGATGTCTCCACAATGTTTTAACTTCTCGGACCTCGCCCGTCCCTTGACCGCTCGCGCCCGTGCCCCGTCTTTTCTGTATGTTTTGCATTGCGACGTTTCTACACATTTTATATGAAAAGACGCGGAAAAGACATATGTCTGCGCCCCGTCTGCGTCTTACGTCTTTTCTGTGTGTCCAGCGCCTAAATCGTAAATAACGACACGACATGACATAGGGTTTCGCATATACCAGTGACTTAGATATTGCGGCCAACAAATAAACAATATGTGCTTTTAGAATTATTTTGCAGAAATATTTTACAGTAGTAGACATTTCTGATGTACATATATCCGGCAGAAATTTTACAAATTAATGCAACGTAAAAAATTAATATTTTACATGTCAAACTTGATATTTCAGTTAATCCGGCGAATTCACCCTACTCTCTATTCTAAATTTTCCTTTTATGATTAATGAATTCCTTTTCCAGGATTTAAAAAATCCGCAAAAGATATTGTGGATATTATTAAATCATTGTCACATATGACTACCAAAGTATTGTAAAATCCAGTCGCACTCAGTTACGTTATTGGTATTATTTCAAATTGATATTCATCTCTCCAACACTTGAACGTTCTAATAACAAGCAGGAGTCCTTCGTATTTCGATCAGTCTAATCTTAGTGTTGTCTGATTAAACTTTTAATTTACCTGAAACTGTTTAAATTTGCATACCTATATTAGCAATTGAAAATATTTAATCAAAACTTCAGGAGCAAGACAAATTCAAATGTTTTATTAAACAGAGATTTCGATATTTTTCATAAATGTTTTAATAAAAAGCAATTTTGCTAGAAAAGAAAAGTAAAATTTTGCAATGAATTAAAATGTAACTTACAGAAATAACAGAGCACGTAATCATCTCATCAGATTCGTTAATAAATTTTCTTTTTCGTTATATTAAGTTTGCTAATTTATAAATTTGAATAGCATTTTTAAACAGAATATTATATTATAAACTTTTAGTTCCTCCAACTACGTTAATTTAGGTAGGTACTAAAAGTTTATTATGATAACAAAAATTAAAACGTTTATTTAATTATTAAACGCTAAAATATATTTACAGAAAAAGTTAATAACAATAGATCAATATTAATATACTAAGATTTACACAAATTCGAAAACTCATTGCAATTAACAACAACCACTTAACAATAGGTTTGTATTTATTTTAAACTAAGTCACTGTATTAATCTCACCACTATTCATTTACTCGGTATTTACGTTAACACTTCCAAGTTCAAACTAGAACTGTCTTCCAAACTTCTTAAACTGCCTCAACTTCCAGAAAGATCTCTCGAAAAACTTCTAGAAACCTTCAAAACTATCATATTGTATAACAACTACCAAGGCTATCATAATATATGAGTCATCATGGATGAGTCATCACGGATGAATCATCATATACGAGTTATCAATACAATTAACTTCTATCGCTTTGTAACATTCTGAACAATTTGTATAGCATTGTGTTTTACAATAAATTATAATCCAAGTACAATTATTATTGGAGACGTTTTCATTATACTATGACATCATTAGGTCATTTTTTCAAATATAAAGTCACTTTTATTTTCAGAATATTCAAAAAAGTTTGAAATCTTTTCACTCGACCGTATTTGAGCAAAAGACATCGTCCATACCGCTAGTTGGCGCTAGCCCAGACAAAAATGTGGCAAAACTATAATTCAAAATATTTACAAAATAATAACATAAAATTTTTACAATAAAGTTATTAATTTAATAAAACAAAAATAAAAAATTCTAATGTATGTATATATTGAGGTGTGTTACTTGGTGACGCCGACTAACATCCCACACTTAGCCCCTTGACAACGTCTTATATGTCGCGCTCTGGTTAGTCAGATCACAATAAATTGTCGAAGTGGATCTAAAGCAGTCGCAGTCGAACTACGATTTAGATCGAATAATTTTACGATAAAGAAATTTGACAAATTTTTAAAGCTCAAAGACAAGATTTGATTTGAATTTTAAATGAAATTTTTAATTTAAAATATAACTGCCGCCTTCACAATATACAATAATTTCTTTTTTTTTAAGTTTAAATCCCCTAAAAGTTTAATCCCACACAATTCTAAAGTTCGAAGTTGTTCTAATTTATTTCCATACCAAACCCAAATCCAAACACATCACAATTTTATTGTAAGTCCAAATCCATCTCTTTCTTTTTTTAAAACATTGTTTTAAAAATAATAATTTTACAAAATAATTTAGATACATGGTTTTTTCAACTCCACTTGTCTTTGACCCTGGGAATATTAATGGAACATGTCGTCCATGAAAAACAAACATGCCAATTGACAACACCGTTTCAAATACTCAGTCTGTCTGCTTCCAACTTTGATGTTACCGGTAAGCGTGGGTTCACCCATCTTGATTGTGGTCTAAACTCTTCGGTTGCTCAATGGACATCGCAAAGTACTATGTACATATAAAATTGATATGGTTACTAATATTTGATGTAATATTACAGAACTGATTTTATTGTTTTAATAATTTTCGCGCCGATAAACAAAATTCATGTTTTTTCAATGAACGGATGTGTAATTCATAGTTTTCATAAAAAAATCATTGTATTTTAATTCACATAATTTTGTTCTTTAGAGCAAAAATTATGAAATTTTTATCAATATGATAAACCATTCCTTTCGGTAGGTATACTAAAGAATTAAAATAAAAAAAAATAAAAAATAAAAAAATATTAAAAGACAGACAAATTCACGTGTCTGACTTATTATTACTCCCCTTTTTAGATCGCGGACCAATAAAACAAAATTATCAAATAAATAACTTTTACAGACCACAAAGTTCTAGTTGTAGACTATTTTCTGTTTGCGTTCAACCACGTAAGTATCGGTTATTGTAAAATTTTCTGGCTCTATATCTATAACATTTTATATAGGTAAAATAAAAACTTACAAAATGTATTTTCAAAGGTTTGTATCAAAGGTAACATCTGCTTTTTGTACTCGTATTTTCATTCTAGTCTTACCTAAAGAGTCCTAATACTCTCTAGTACAATTTAAATCACAATAGTCCGATTAATTGTTTCATAAACAATAGGCACGAACTTATAAATCAAGCAGTCTTTGTTAAATTTATTTTTAATCTTATTAATAAAGAGTTTTAAATTGAAATTGAAATATTGTTCGACAAGAACACAACATTTTTATGACAATAATTTTTTATTTTGCAAATTAGTCCATCTTTTACTTCAGAGGTACGCTTTCTCTTTTCTTTAACCCTTCGTTTCATGGTGTGCCAGATTTGGCACATACCGAAGTTTTGATTATATTTCTTACGATTGAAGTTAATGCCCAATTTCAACTACTGTAGCCTATTCGTAGAATACCTAAGAATAGATAAAAGTGAAAATAATTTTGCTAGGGCACAACAGGATTGATTAAACATAAGAATAATCAGCATTTTTTTACAATTAGTTAATCTTCAGTACGACGTGAATTTTTCACGTCAATGAAATTTTAAATTTTTCAAAGGAAAATTATGAAATTGGTGAAATATAATAGTAAAATAGTAATAATAAAACATAGTTTAACACAATAGTTTAAATTTTTTAAGTATTGTTGACCAAACAACGTAGTGAAACGCTGTGTGCCATATTAGGCCATACCCACTTTTTTTTAAATATTACAATGAATTTGTTAATAGGAATTTCTTCCTTATTTTTCCCATTAACTACAGCACAATAAGTAACCAAAAAAATATTTTTTTTCAAAATTCGTTTAATCATGTAACGAAGGGTTAATAGTTTCTTGGCAGATGTACGTATGTAGTTAAATATATCTATCTACTCTATACTATATCAATTAACTCAAATAGGTAACGTTTTTATGTAATGTTTTACGAATCATTTTTAGATATTTTTGAACCGGTGATGTCTACTCTATAATCTATTCTATAATTTGGAGAATAGAAAAACCAATTGAAGGCTACAGGAATAAAACGAGGGATGTCCATTATTTTGAAAAATGAAACCGTTAAACCAATTTCTTACCTTATTTTGACACTTTAGATTGGTAAAATATGTTTGTAAAAAAAACTATGAATGTCCATAAAATTTAAGGTTTAAATTTCATTATACTGGAATAAAACAAGGTATGTCCATGCGCTGCCGGAATAAAACTTGGAATGTCCACTTTGACAAATTCTTATTATGATTGACATCTGTTTACAGGTTGATTTTTTGTGTTATACCCTCATAATTCCATGAATGCCCATTTAAGACGAGGTTAAGTATAAGAAGTAATAAAATAGCAAAATTTATTATTAGTATAAGTAAAAGAATATGTTACACCAAATTAAGTCACGGCCTAATTTTAAGAAACCTATTAAAACTATGAAATATTAGTTTTGTTAAAATTGTAGACGCGTCACATAAGTTACAATAATAACAATTATTCTATTATGCATAATTTAAAGAAACACATAATTTTGAAATTTTATGTATATAGTTTTGTTTGTATGGGAAGAATATTTTTGTAAATAGGGCTGTTTTTCAATATCCACTTTTAGTTTTTAAATTTTATTTGAAGTGCAAGCATCGTTCCAGTGTAAAAATAAATTTCTTTTGAAAATGAGTTCAAAAAGTGTAGTTAATTCGAAAAAAAGACAAAAAGACAATCAGAAAACCTTCCAAAAAGAAGTCAAAAAAAATTCAGTTAGCGGAGAACGAATTTAAACTTCCAGCTGTCAAGTATTCAGGTAATAAAATTTTATTTTGGTTTATATCAACTTAAAATTAATAATTTTAAATTGTTTCAGATAATATTCCAATAAATGAAGAAAAATATTTAAATTTGATGAAACTACAAGCTTATTGCGAAAATCCAAATGCGACTGAATTTTACACCAACTTGGCACACGAAGTCAAGCAGAGCAAGAAAAAATAACTGTTTTCTTCATGGACATTCCTTGTTATATTCCTGAGAATGTAACCTATGTTATTATTAATTATTATTTTCATCAAGTATAAAAGTATTTTTTAGATTATTATTATGTATTTGCAATAAAAAGTGTTTTTTAAAATCTTCTTATTAAATAGTTTTCATAAAATTTAAGCCATTTAATTGCTTTAAAAGAATTAACATTAAAAATCGAGATTTCTCAATATCTTTCTTTTGTGACATTCCTCGTTTTATTCCTGTAGCCTTCAATTGAAAGCCTATATTTCGCTTTTAGCTATTGCAATACTGGATGTGTATGCATTGTCTTAATGAAAAATCATTTTTTGTTTCTATAAATGCGAACCAAGAAATCCAATAATTATGCTTAATATTGCCCTTATTACATATCTACGTTGTAGATTAAAATGGCCCCTATCTCAACTAAAACTTTTTTATTCTTTCTCTATTATTGGCTTTCTTATTTTGAGACAGCCGATAATGGAAAATTTTTGTTTTCTTTGGAACGCTAGATCCAGTTTCTATCCATTGTTTAGACGGTTTTTTGTCTCAGGTGTTCTAGGTTTCCCCCACAGTAAAATAACGATGTAAAAAGTCGTTTGTATATTACAATTAAACTGATATTTGATTCTAAATGAGCAAAGAGGACGGTTACGGGTTGATGCTTAAGTGCATCGACTACTAAGCAGAGAACCCTGGTTCGAGCCTAAGTGAAGTAAGAACTTTATTCTAACCGTTCTCCCTCGGCGGGCAATGGCAAACTTCCGAGGTAATCTGCCTTGAAAACCCTTCATAAAAATGAAGTGGTTAGCCAAAACCCACCCTGGGTTGTAGTGCTATACTGTGTGTGTGTGTGTGTATGAGCAAATATGGCACTCACTGCGCGGATAGCTTCTTCATATGTAAATAAATAATTGTGTCAAATATTGCTTATAGGTTTTTTTTGAGATGTCAACAGCTTCAGCTATCTCACGCAGTCTGACTCTGCTGTGTAATAATACGCTATCATGAAGTTTTTCGATCACTTCTTCCGTAGTTACTTCATTTGGCCAACCTGGACGTTCTTGATTAAGAACACTCGTTCGACAATGTTAAAATTGATTAAACTAATATGGAATTGTTTTCATTGAAGATCAAACGTCCCCATGAAAAGCATCTAATTTTTTTAACTCATTTATACATTTTCCCACCCAGAAACAAGAATCTATCTTGTAATCAAATGGATAGCAGGCAGATTGAAGTGTAAATCAAACAAATATTACTTGTTTTGTCGACGTTTCGGAAAATTTATTTCTCCATTTTCAAGCCTTCAAGAAATAACATATTAGCCCTAAAATGGGGCAAAAAGCTGATTATACTTACCAAATAATTTCCGTAATCCGTTTGCTTGTTTACGTTATCAGCTATGGTAGAGATGTAAACAGCTTCTACGAAAGTTCTTTTAAATTAATTACTTTCGGTGGAAAGAATTTTTACTTCATCAGATGTAAACCTATGTGTGGATTAAAGTATATGTTCCGCCAGACGAGTCTTTGTGGATTTCAATTTTGTGTCGTAAAGATGTTGATTGATCCTTGTAGAAAGTCTTTGTTAGGTCTGGCCTATATAGTGATTACCACATTAACATTTAATATCATACACGACGCGACCTTGGGTCTGTCTAGAGTGGGTACCCTATTCTTGGTCCTCGAATACAAGATTCTACTCAAGTTGAAACAGTTTTAGAACGCCAATTGTAGTTAGCCTTCAGTGATTAACTATTTAATGGTTTGTTTTATTCTACATGCTAACCAGAGGTGGTAAGTGATTTCTTAACATTTTCAAAGTCCTATAAACTCGATGAGGCCCTAAAAGGAATAATCTTTTATTTTCGAAAGAGAGAGCAAGTATTGATGACACTCTATCTTTTTGGTTAAGCGGATACGACGAATTGTAGTTGAGGAGTCTATCTGTAGATGAAGGTTTCATGTATATATCGGTGATCAAAGTACCATCTCCCTTTCGTTCCATTTTGTTTTGTAAATATTGTGCAATTATACCGGGTGACCGACCGTAAGGGTGTAATCCCGATCATAGAGAAATACCATGGGAAATGGATCATTTTAAATTTCCGCTTTCCATTATAATAGATACAGTGGCGGCAATCTAAAATGCCCGGTGCATTTTATTTGCAATATACCTGTTACAATCGGCTTAATTTTAAGGGTGGTAATTTTTTGTAAAATACAATGACATACACTATTATGAGTGTACCCTTCTTAACCATTTAGTGTACAAAATGCATCAGTTTAGTTTAATAAATCTTAGAAATATAAAAAAAATCGTAGGTAGAAAGAATTTAACAGAAACTGAAAAACAGAAAATTTTAGTTTTACATGGTGAAAATAGGAGTTTTACCTATATTAGTGAGAAAGTTGGGTATGACAGACATACTGTAAGTAGATTTTTTTTTAAATATGCCATTAGGGCAGTACAAAACCACTTGACAGAGGGAATTCGAAAAGAAAAACAACCAAATCACAAAATCGTAAGCTTTGCAAAATGGCATTGAAAGATCGCTTCAAATCTCGAAGACAATTAAAAAAACAGTTAAAAGATGACCTTGGCGTAAATATTAGCAAAAAAATTTTACGTAATCGTTTAGCTGAATTCAGATTACGCGCTTAGGCTGCTGTCAAGAAACCGCGTTTTTCAAAAAAATCGAAACAAAGACGGTTATAATTTGCCAAAAAATATCAAAATTGGTCGGTATGTGATTGGAAAAGGGTCATCTTCTCAGATAAGTCAAAATTTTTACTCCATGGGTCAGATGGAAAGCAATATGTGCGGCGATTTCAAACCTAGCGCCTATCAGATAAATGCACCATAAAAACAACACGCGGTCGATTTGGAATTATGATATGGGGTTGCTTTTCTCAACGTGGTTTAGGTGAGCTACATATCATAGAAGGGTCTGTAAATGTAAAAAAATACATTAAAATTTTAAAACCCAGTTTGGAGCCATCGGTTTTAAATTTATATGCTGAAAACAAGGAATGGTTTTTTCAGCAAGATAATGCACCGTGCCATACCGCGAAAACGGTACATAATATTTTTGTAAATAATTTTTTTTTTCAAAATGTATTAATCAGGCATTGTTGTGAATACATTTAGCTAACAAATGATTGAAAAATATGAAATTGATTCCTTTTTATTTTACACAGGTATCGAATTATTTTGTTAATAACGGTATCTATACAATTGATTGACCTAACTTAAGTCCCGACTTAAACCCCATTGAGAACTTTTGGGCGGTTATGAAGAGGCATGTAGTTGACAATAGTCCTAAAAGTATACCTGAGTTGAAAAAAAGCGATAAAATTTGTTAGGGATAATCGTAAGCGACGATTACTTGCAGCGGTTAGAACAATCAATGCCACGCCGTTTAAAAGATGTAATAAAGGCCCAATGGAGGTTCAACTAAATATGAATAAATTTTTTTATTAACCAATATATTATTAATCAACACTTGACTACATTAATTATCTACTAAATAATTATTTTACTATAAAATTTATATCAAATTCGAGCGCAAAAATATACCTGAAAACAATGCTTTATTTTATAATGAAGTCTTTTGTTAGTTATTTATACTATCTATCATTGAATTTAATAATTTTATATGTATTTATAGTTAGACAATTATATAACATATGAATTAGTTCCATGTTAACAAAATTTGTAAGTAAAAATTAAGAATAACTTAAAATTTTTCAACCGGGCATTTTAGATTGCCGCCACTGTAGTATGAATAAAAATGTATCAATTTAAAAATTTTTTTGTTTCATCTTTAATTTATTGTTAAAAATTCAAAAATAAAATGAAAATACGAGTACATATTTTAGCACTTTTAAAAGAAATTTAGTTGCCTTCTTTTAATTTCATTGTTATTGTTTTTCATTGTTTGGTAATAAAATTTCAACAAAGCTACTAAATAATTTTTAAAAGCGCTATTTTTTAAATTTTATTATTGAGATTGAACAATAAATTAAAGAATAAAATATCAAATGTTGGATATCTAGCGCGAAAAGAAAATTTCTTTAAATTAATTAATTTTTAATTTTTATTTGTTATAATGAGAAGTTGGAATTTAAACAAATGTAGTTTCTCATGCTAATTCCTATGATTGGGCGCGAATTCGGTCACCCGATAAATAACCTTGTATTGGTGGATAGTCAATATTGCCCTCTAAACTATTTTATTATTATTACTTGTCATTTGTTCTATATTTCTAAATTTAAATTTATCTAAAATTTTCTATTTGGAAAATATACATAACTATAAATATAAATAGGAAATTTTGATATATTATGTAATAGCTGACTAGCCGTATATTCAAAAAAATCACGTATGGAGCTAGTATTTGATTTCAATATTATATGTACTTTTATTATGATTATGTATTATTATCAGTGCTCTAAATGGACAAGAAGGTGTAAAAATATGTAAAAATCGGTTTGGTTCAATAAAGCAAGCAGAAAAATGCTATTCGGTTCTTTTTGCAAACTGCGAATTTAAAGTATGACAAGAATGCTCGAACACGGAAAACAGTAAATCCAAAGAAACACATCAGCCAAGTTTAATAATTTTAAATATATCGGTCTAATGCTTTTTCTATTTATTAATTAATAATGATAATTTATTATTAACTTTTTCTTGGTCAGGGACTACTTTTATAGTATTCTTGTTAGCAGGGACTACTATGTAGGTATAATAAAAATAAACTGTAATAATCAAACTGCCTTCTGCCTTCGCGGACCATATTTTGGCTTCTGCGGACCACTGGTTGGGAACCATTGCTTTAGATTAATAAAAAACAATTTTTTCTACGTTTTAAAATTTTGTTTAGCTTTGTCGATTTTCCTTTAACTAAAACCTTATGAATATTGAGTCAGGTGAACAGATACAAAATTGCACGGTGCGAGACTTGAATAAGGGGCACTTGAAAGTTTGTCGAATAGGGCGAATAAAAGGAAATGGGGGAATATAAAATCAGCACTTAACGAATTCAATATGGTAAGATTATCGATACTATTTTAGCTTGTTCGATAAAATTTATGCTACTTAAATAGAGATTTTCATTATTAAAAATTGTTTTTAACGATTACACAATTATGCATTTCAGTCGATGTTTAATTAGTGTCAAGTTAAATTAATCCATTTGCTATTCATAATATAAGTTTGGATAGTTTTATTACGTGTTATTATTGATTTTATAATTCCAGCCAAGTTCGTTATTAATCATAAAAAATTTCTAAATCCGAACAGTTTTTGATGAAAAATTTAATTTCAAATTGCTCTGGGCAATTTAAATATTTAGTTTTTTGCTAAACCACGGAGAATATTAATTTTTACAAAAAAATGTTAAAACGGAAAGTAGATCCATATGATTATGATTTTCTCATTTAATTTTTGTATGTATTGGTTGGAAGAAGAATAGAAATTTATCATCACATTATGAATAGAAATTAGGTAAAAAGTGAAACTTGTGCAATACAAAATAATTAACAATTGCGGTAATTGAAAAGATGTATTTTATTATTGAATTGATTAAAAGGTGAAGGTGTATCAAGAAGCACCGGAGAAAGGTAAAACGGGTGGGTATAAAATTATCTATAATCATTTAATTCGACCCACATTGGCAAGTCAGATAATCATGACCGAGCAAAATTATAAATGCATAATATTCAAAATAAACGTGTAGTACGTAAGACAAAATATATAATAACTAACGCTGAAAACATAGGTGTACACTTAATTACAAATTATATTTGCAATTTAGTGTAATGCAACCTTCGATTTTTACATGTTGTATAATTATTGTTAATATTTGCTAGTACAAGTTAAGTACACTTTACGTACACCTTTGTTGCATTATGTATGCAGAAATACTAATTGCACATTTTTAAATGCATTATTATAATTATAGTTAAAGATTAGTAATAGTTCTATATCATTTTAATAATGGTAGCACGATCTTTAAAGGTGTAATTGTTGTACTTATAAATAAACCATGATCTGCAGGCTTTATAAAAATAAGAAGACTTAACGGAAGTTGTAATAATTATGCCTACAACAAGAGTACCAGTAAAAAATAAAATTAAAATAATTAATTAATTAGTAAAGAAAAAACCGCATAAGTAATTCGAACAGAGAAAATAAAAACTATACATACAGTAAAGGAAAGTGGTCTTGAAGCAACCCTTATTTTATTTTTTCTTCATAAAACTTTCAAATGAGACCTATTACTTTATTTTTAGGATTGTTGTAAAGTTCATTCAATTTTTTAACTTTTTGCCGAACAGACTTCTGAGCTTCAACTATAAAATAAAAACGAACATTTTCGTTGGTTGGTTCTCTCCATGTTCCAAATTCGACCCGCTAATTTTGATCAGATTTTCGATTTAAGTATCATTTTTGCTTTAAATCAAATAAAACTAATTAATTTTCATCGTAAAACTTAAATTTTAGTTTAAATACAAACTGCAATAAAAGTATAAAAATTAAGTAGGTGTCTTGGAAAAAAAAAGAAATCATCTTATTTATCATCATGTAATTCACAATGGTAGCTTGATGGGACACTTTTGGTTCGTTATAAACATTTTATTGATGCTAATCCATTGACTGTACTTATTTTCATTAAATTTTGATTGACGACGTATTTTTCATTTAATTTTTTCTTTATTTGCATTCTACTTCTTTTTCTTGTAGTTTTGCTACAATTTTTCATGACATAATTTTTAATTAATATTGTTTGACCCGGTTTTTGACCTCTGCGTCATGTTGACGACAGACAACATTGATTGGGTTATGACACTTATTTTTTGTGTTGATTTTGTGTGACATCCGAAACATTAATGGAAATTTTGTGTTATTGTTGTCAAACTTGCGAAACGAATGACACGTCATATGACAAGCCACCTAACAAATTTTCACAAAAAATAGATAAATTAAGATTTCAGTTAATATTTTCTGTAATTTTCTTGCTTTTACATGTGGCTCAATTGTTTCCTCACCAATGCTTGCATTTTAAAAGCTCTTACACATAATTTTATCACCCGCATCAAGCTAGCGCCGCCAGTTTTGCAAAACCTAAAAAAAATTACATAGGAATTTGTGGCTAATTAGTTGCCTAAATCGCAAATTTATCGCTCTTGGCAGCGCTAGCTTGACATCAAGCCAGCGCCGCCACCCCTTGTGAGGTGGCCGAGCTTGCCTTGTTGTTTTTCTGGGTTTGGTGTACAAAAAAATTAAAATTGAAAATCTTTGTATAAAAATTTATTTTCTACTCTACATAAATGTTCCATTTCGTATTATGGATAAATATCAACTGACTGCCCCTGTCTCGCCTTTTGCTTGCGAGCATCGAGTCGTTATCTTAAAAATGTCATTTCTTACTAGGAGTTCATCACACACTAAACACTTCCTAAAAACAAAAAATAAGTATATGGGAATTTGTGGCTAATTAGTTAGCCACAGTTAATAGTTAGCTTGCTGGCAATTAGCTGCAATGACGCGCTAATAACTCTGAAAGATAGCTTGCTGGCTGTCAATATTATATAACCTACTTTATAACAAAAGGGTGTTTTTTTAGCTACACGAGAACTTTAAATTGAAATAAAACATTAATTTTTGTTGGAATTTTTTTCTTAATATATTTTTATGGAAGTACAGTTACCACCATTTATGATTTAAAAATAATATCTGGCATATGACCATCACGACTAATCCTTACGATCAGTCTAATTTTGTACCACTTTTTCCAACATTTCTGGCTTTATTTTATTAATGACCTGCTGAATATTAACCTCCAAAACTTCCAAAGTTGTTGGTTTGCTAGCGTATACCATGGATTTAACACACCCCCAAAAAAAATAATTTGAAGGCGTCAAATCACACAATCTTGGAGGCCAATTGACAAGGCCATTTCTGGAAACAATGTTGTCACGAAATTGTCGTTTCAATAAATCCATGGTTTCGTTGGCTGTGTGGCACATAGCACCATCCTGTTGGAACTATAAATTGTCAATGTCGTCTAACTCTTGGATTTTTGGAAAAAAAATGTATTGATCATGTGTCGATATCTCATACCATTCACGGTAACACTAGCTCCTTCCTCATTTCGAAAGAAATATGGACCGATGATGCCCACACCAAACAGTCAATTTTAACGGATGCAATGAAGTCTTAGAATGGAGTGATAGAAGATTTTCTATCACAGTACGAATAACTTGCTCGGTAGGTCGATTATATCGATGGGCTCGATCGATGGGAAGATCGAAATGGGCGAATATCTCTATAAGTTTCGCGAATGGAGATCTGACTTTGAAAATAAATTTTCACAATTTGGCAGGGTTGTTCAAGTGTAAATTTTTTTATGATTAAATGGTAAACCTTTCTGAACACAAATGTCCAAACACTGTCATTTTGACAACCTTCATTCAATTGTTATCTCAATTGAAAGATCTCATGTAGCTAAAAAAAACACCCTTTATATAGTTGCCTATAGTTGCTGTTTAAGCTAATTATGCAAAGATTATGTTTTTATAAATATTTTTATAAATATTTTTATAAACATGTTCAAGTGTATCATATAAGTAAACTTTTAGTAATTTTAGACCCCCCCTCTCAAATTAAAAATTGTACCCATGTAATAATTTTGTAACTTCATTGTTATCATAACAATTTTTGGTTTTTATAATTTTATAATTTTGTGGATAATTTTTGAACGACGTAAGCAGGGTTTGCTTTTGTACTACGTTTTTAATGAAGGAATACAGAGTGGGACAAAATATTTTGAATAAATTCTTTAATTTTGATAAGCTTTTACGACCTATCACTCGAATTAGGTTAAATCGCAAAAAAATTGAAATTTTAATTTTGTCAACGCATGAGATGACGTGTGGATCAGTCCATATTAAACTTCTTTTCGTGACAAAATATTACTTTTTTCCGTTCATTATTCGACCGCATATGGTTTTGAGTAAACTGAAGCTAAGCTTGTACGTATTGGTGTATTGATGATAGCTTTTCAATAATTTTGTGGAAATTAAATTTTTATCTGATTATAAAACCTATTGAATTTGTCTTAACGGTCGTCCCATATCAAGTGGTCCAATCTTGTCGCTCGACCATTCCAAAAAAATTTATTTTTTTTGTGAAACCATTCAAACATGTTAGTAGTAGGTACTAATTTACCATTATTTCAATTATATTGTCTTTTTGTGAAAGACATAATATGTTTATGTTTTTTTGTGAGGGCCATATTTGCTTTGTAAAGCGCGGCATTTTTTTCAATTTTAAGGGTTTACGGCAAATGAAATATTTCAGTTTTCATTATTTCATCATTTCAAAAATGGCATTTTCTTAAAAAAATCTGATTTGAATGGAGGCTGAAATTTTACCTTTTAGGATTATTTTTAAGTAAAAATGTGTAAAGAGCAATATTGTAGTTTGTTTCTTTTTAAACAATTTTATTTTTTTCCCATTTCGATAAGACAAATAAGAGCTGAAGTATTTTTAGTTGCCGTAAACCCTTAAAATTGTAAAAAATGCGGCGCATTGCAAAGCAAATACGGCCCTCACACAAAAACAAAAGACAATATAATTGAAATAATGGTCACTTTAGTAGGTACTACTAACATGTTAGAATGACTTCACAAAAAAAATCAATTTTTTTTGGAATGGTTGAGCGACAGGATTGGACCACTTGATATGGAATGAACCTAAAATGTTACTAGTAATTGTTATTTTGATTTATTTTCTGATGCAATTTTCGAAAATTTCCTTATTTCTGAATTATTTCTGAACACAGAATTCTGTGTTTATCTTGATGCGACACTTGTCGGTTTTGCTCAAATTTTCAGTTTTTATCAAAATTTTGGCCTAATTTCCAATAATTTGCTGCTAAATAATGTGATTATTGGGATCTCTATATTTGTTTCACAATTATTTTAAAGAATCCATTTCTTTCTCTCATTATATTTAATTTAGCAATTTCTTCTTTGGATAATATTTTACCACGTCCCACGTAGCCATTTTTTATTAAACATTTTATATTATTGGTTTTATGTGAATGCAATAAACAGTTTATATCTTTATTAGAAACAACTTAAATTTTTTTTTGAATTTTTATCAAAAATAATGTACTTGGCTCTAATAGAATTTCGCACAAATATTGACACAACTTGCTGCAGTTCATGTCACAAAGCAACATTTAAAACTAATAATAATTTTAAAGCAAACTTTTTTTGCAAATGCAATTTCACTGTTACGTGTTTACTCAGGCTTAATTATTTATTTTATCTGCTTATTATATTTCACTATACACGGAATTATTCTTTTATCATAATAGTGGCTCTAACCGAATTACGTTGACTGTACATCTTTTACAAACAGGTTGAACAAAAAACAACAGGTTATAATATAAATTCTATGAAATAAAAACACAAAAAAAATCTATTTCAAAGTTTTGCAAAACTTAAACAAAGACTTGACCTTTTCAGTCCGCCTCTTGCAGACATTGCTGTTAGTACAGCAAAGCATACAGAGAGGTGCGCAAAAAAATATTACAACTTCAAATTAACATTTTAAATTTTAACAGCACACAACTTTCAGTTTTTTTCAGTTTTAATTTAATAATTTTCATATGCTGAATTATTATACATAATGGTATCTGACAGAAGAACAGATTCACGTGTGGGATTGAAAATATAGATTTAAATTCTAAATTTTTAATTTATAATGTAATATTGTTGCTTTTTTGATTGATACTCGAATAAGTAATATATTGAATAAGTAAATAAATAAATTGCATTTATCTAATAAATCTTTTTTTTAAAAACTTCTAGTATATGACTTTCTGCATTTCTTTACATCAACAGGTTTGAGAAAGTATTTAATGTAATAAAAAACATATATTTTACAGCTTTAAAATTTGAATACATATCAGAGAGGTATTATATATCTGAATTATATTATTTATTTACAGGTTAGGGAGCGTTCATAAACTACGTGGTTTGGCCATGACGGGTTAGGTAGAAAGCTACGTTGGGCTACGTGAGGGTACGGGGGGGTTATAGTCAAGCTATGTAGTTTTCTTCATTTATTATGACAGCAATTTGCAGAATATAAGCAAAAACATAATATGGATATTTATTTCTGTATTTGGATTTTTTTAATTTATATTTTATAGGTGCGCTATTTGTTTTAAAAATAAATATCGGTGTTATTCATTTTTTATATCAAATAATTTTTAAATAGTTTTGTTAACAGAAAGCACAACATGTCTTATGGACTTTATAGGAAAAAAACTACGTTCCATCTAAAGGGGGGAGGGGGGTAGGTGTATCATGGTAAAACTTCTAGGAAGTTAGGTGTTCGCATAAAAGAACATCTTAGAGACGTTAAAAAAGCACACGTTTTCTTTAGAGAAGAAGATGAGAACGCTTACACCGCTTTGTGCAAACACATAACTAAGAACTCTCATTCCATAAACCGTAAAGATATCGCAGTACTGGCCAGGGAGAAGATAGACAAAAAACGTAAAATAAAAGAGGCAATTAACATCCATATGAATTTAAAAGCAATGAATGATAAAAGGGATGTTCAATACTTTCATGGTGGATACAAACACATCCTAGATATCATGAAAACGATGCCATGACTTTTGGTCAAATTATATTTAAGTTTTTTGTTCAAATTGATTATGTTTAACTTTTTAGAATTTAAAAGATTTTGAAGAAATATTTTATACATATATTCATCATTTTATTCAAATGTTTTAATGTTAAAACAATTTTAAACATCACATTGACATTTTGTCGAAGTAAGTAAAAATTTTTTTAAATCTTTTAATTTCTAATTTTTAATTTAATAATTATAGTTTTGATAATGTGTTAATAAAACACGAAACGTCAGTCAATTTTATTGATCACAGACCTTCATCTCAACAATTTTAAAAAATATAAAATAAAAGGTCAACAATAATATAAAAATTATAATAAAATTAAAACTTAAAACATAAAAAGAATAGTGAAGAATCGCTTGTGAAATTAACATTAAATTAAAATTAAAACTTAACAAGTTAAGAATCAATAAAAATTAAAAAATTAAATTACTCCCCAAATCAAATGGTACCTACATATATAAATTATAATAAATGTAATATTTATCTATTGATATATAGTACTATCCTATCTATCCTATGTTTTTACTTGGAAATCTTAAATAATTTTCATAAATTCTCGAAGGAAAAACAATGTCAAATTAATTTGTTTCTCGTTTTCATTGTAGTTCTCATTTATTAAATTTTACATCTTATTTCGTTTTGTTCATAACAGATTTCAATTAGTATAAATAAGGGAATACACATTAACACAAATGCTTCACTTTGATCCTGCTTATCCTAAATTGCAGTTGAGAAACTAAAATTGTTTTCTTGCCTGATAAATTTTATTGTTACTAATTTAACTGCAACATTTATGTCTGGAGTTATAACTAAAACTTAATTAAAAAATAATAAATGATAAAAATTTCTTGTTTTCTTAGAAAACATAAATTCATTTGAACTGCAAAAACTTTTTGGATTTTGATAAATAGTTAAAAAAATACATTTCGTATAATACAGGGTATAACAATAAAATATCAAGAAACGCTAGTTTCCTATGGTTTCCAATAAATACATACGTATATAGGACGCTATACTTATAATGTAGTAAATATAAAGCATAACATAAAATTAATAATACTCGTTAAAGCTATGAAAGTGGAATTTTACGTTTGAATTCCGACCCGATAACTACATTCTAAAATATAATATTTAAAAAAATTAAACAAAACGTTAAAATAATAAAATTTTAATGGTAGAAAATACCTAGAAAAATATTAGTTAAACATACAAAGATAATTAATTTACCCATGTTTTTAATTTAAAAAAAAATACAAGTAAATTTAGAAATATTTACACTCCGAAAAATGGTGAAATACAAAAATAAAATTTAAAGACAAGGATAATAATGTGATGTTATGACGTAATCCAGTGAGCATCTAGTGGGTTGGGGCGCATTGTAGGCATGCAACCAAGACTTGCAGCTATCCAACGTATTTATCATTAAGTTTGACATTTTTTTCAATCATTGAATATTTTCATTAAATTAAACTGCTGCACGATCTTAAAGCCGAAATAAATCTCTACAGTGATATATGAGTGAACGACGAGTTTCCGGATAACGCAGTCGCGTTTTTGTAGCGCTGAATAGTGCAAAACTTGAGTTTTAATAGATTTTAAAAAAGTGACAAAAAACAATAAGATAGTAGATGGTAGTGTAAAGAAGTGTAGTGTGAAAGAAGAAAACAAAAATAATGTAATTTACAAGTATACTAGTGAGTAAACAAATGAATATATTACAAACTGAATTTGAATTATAAAATATTATATTATTATATTATAATATTATATTATGTACATTTTCTAATTTGATTTTATTTAAACTATAGTTAATACATACTTTAATCTTTGGATAATGGTTTTATATAGGGCACTGATCTCGCTGCACATAGCGGACTTCTGTTTCAATTTTTATTTTTTTATTTTATTGTCACTTTTGTTTTTTGACCCTTCGGTTCATTCTGTAATACTTTTCATTGATACCTGATTGTATAGGCTGCAGTTATATATATTATATAATATTGTCTTTTATCTGAATCATGAAACGAAGGGTCAAGTCAATTCAATTCAGTTTATTCAGCTCATTTTTTTTTCCGGTTTATTCAATTAATTAATTAATACCATACTGTTATTACTTATAATGTTATAATTGATAGTTAATGCATAATAATTGTATCTTAATTTATTTGATTGTTCATGCACGGGGTATATTATTTGCGCTTATTTGATGATAAATTGCGTACGACTGCGTTGAGTCTTGACATATATTTTTTACACAAATTGACTCCGGTTAATGAAAACCGGGACAGCTGGTATCGCGTGCGTGTCGGGGTTTCCTTCGGGCTCGGGTCGCATTGGTTGCTGCTGGTGAAACCTTTTTTTTAACTTACATTACTGCATATACTCTTTCTCTCTTGCTGGTAGTGGCTATGCGTCTGATGGGTCTCTCGCGCCCGCGGTGGCTCGTGTGGCTGACCCTGTGATAGCTACTTTTAAACTGTGATTGTCTTGAAAATATGAATGACAGGTTCCTTAGGGTGGCACATATTAATGTTCATTCATTACTTGCTCCTGAACATTTTGACAGACTGAAGGAGCATGTACTCCAGCATGAATATGACATAGTTGGTATCACGGAAACTTGGCTTAATAGCTCTGACTTAGACGAAATTATTCATATTGACAACTATGTCGTTGTTCGTAGGGACCGTGACTCCCGCGGAGGTGGTGTTGCATTTTTTATACATAACTCCTTAAAATTTAATCTTCTGCACTCCTCTCCCAATATTGAACAAATCTGGATTCAGCTGTCTATTCACAACACAAAATACACTTTTGGCTGTGTTTACAATCCGAATAGATTGTATCTCAACAATTTTTTTGACGAAATTGAGGTTGCGCTCTGCGAGGCTCAAAGTGTCTCTGATGAGATGTACTGTATGGGAGATATGAATATAAATATGTTGGAGCCCTCTCGTAGCGAAACAATCAGACTCCGTTCGGTTCTGGATGCTTTGAATCTCTGCCAGGTAATCAACTCCCCTACGCGTATTGTAGGTAATTCATCTTCACTGTTAGATCTGCTAATAACTGACAGGACTGAGAGGATACTCGACTCCGGTACTCGATCTGTACATATAGCTGACCATGAACTAATTTTTTGCTCTATCTTGTGTGTTAAACCATCCAGGGTTCCAAAATTCAAAGTTGTCAGAGATTTCAGACATTTTAATCATGATCGTTTCCTATCTGACTTAAATATGATCCCTTTTCACAATATGTTTCGGTTGCATGATGTCAATGATAAAGTAAGTTACTTTAATGAAAATTTGTTGAATTTAATCAACATACACGCTCCTACCAGAACTGTTCGAATCACAAAGAGGCCGGCTCCTTGGCTAACAGATAATGTACGACTTCTTATGTCTTTACGCGATAAGTCTTTCTCCAAATTTAAAAGTACTAAGCTTCAACGTCATTGGCTCGACTACAAACGACTGAGAAATCTTACTACCTTATCGGTCCGTGCAGATAAGCGGGCTTATCTTCAGTCGAGTGCTGAGGGTCGTAATTCTAAACAGTTGTGGAAAACACTCAAAAGCCTTAATGTGAGTAGATCTCCGGTTAATGAGATTCCGGAATCGTTGGCAGATTGTAATGCTATCAATGAATTTTTTGCATCCACAACTAAATCTGTAGACAATAATGATCTTATCGAATACTTTAGTAACAATAAATTGAAACCTAATTTGCCCGATTTTCATTTTAATCTGATTGAGGAATCCGACGTCAGTCAGCTCATTACTTCTATCAAAACTAACGCTACTGGAGCGGATGGATTCAACGCTTCTTTACTTAAACTATGCAGTCCAGTTATCTATCCTTTTATTACACACATTGTCAACACATGTTTACTTGAAGGAGTGTTTCCTGAGGTGTGGAAAAAAGCACTAATTATTCCATTACCCAAGGTTAAGCCTCTTGTAGAGCTGTCTCAGTTGAGACCCATAAGTTTGTTAAGCGTCATTTCTAAGATTGTTGAAAGAGCTATGGAAAAACAATTGAGATCCTTCTTAGATAAAAATGATATCCTACCTTACGTTCAATCGGGATTTCGGCCTTCTCATAGTTGTACTACAGCCATGCTTAACGTAACAGATGATATAATCAGAGCAACTGATGGAGGCTTGGTGACGCTACTGATTCTGCTAGATTATAGTAAAGCTTTCGATACTGTTAGTCACAGGGTGTTGATTGCTATGATGAAATTTTTTGGCTTTTCGGAAAACGCTACTAGGCTTCTTTCTGGTTTTTTAGTTGGTAGAAGTCAACAAGTAGTTTTAGGACGCATCTCTTCAAACACTCTACCTGTATCGGCTGGTGTTCCTCAGGGCTCAATCTTGGCTCCTCTATTGTATACTGCTTACACATCCAGATTGCCAAATTTTATAAAACATTGTAATATGCATATGTATGCGGATGACACTCAGGTCTATTTTTCCTTTCGACAAAATGATGTGACGAATGTATGCAGACTCATCAACGATGATCTACAGTCATTGTACAACGGCTCCAACCAATTTTCACTTGCTCTTAACTCGAGTAAATCCAAAGTTATCCTCTTTGGTAAATGCTCAGATGAAATGAAATTGTCATTAAGGATTCACATGGGTGGCACGGTTCTTGGAATTTCGGAGTGTACGCGGGATCTGGGTTTACATATTGATGACAAATTAAGATTTAAAAATCACATCACTGCCTGCATTCAGAAGGCGTACATGAATCTAAAATTAATTTATCAGCAACGGCATTTTCTATCTCGCCAATTAAAAAGAACTATCTGTGAATCCTTGGTTCTATCACACTTTAACCACTGTGATGTCGTCTATGGCCCTTGTTTAGACGCTATAGATGTTGGTCGGATTCAACGGGTTCAGAATGGGTGTCTGAGGCTGATTTACAGCTTACGCAAATATGACAGAATTTCGCATACCCTTGCAAATGCAAAATGGCTCAATATGAGCAATCGACGCAAGTTACATTCCCTTGTTCTATTTCATAAAATTATTAAAACAAAAACTCCACCTTATCTGTACAACAAAATTACATTTCGTACGGACGTACATAATTTAAACTTGCGTCGAAAAATCTTTCTAATTATTCCGAGTCACAAATTGACTTTTTTTAAACGATCTTTTGTATATAACATCTCTGCATTATATAACAACTGTCCCGATGAATTCAAAGTATTATCTCTGCCAATATTCAGAAGACAGGTTTATGAGAGGCTTTTGGCGGAGCAGAGTGCATGACCTTCTGTTGCTCGTTACCTTTGGTTCCCTGTATATTTGATTTACAGTAATCAGCTTTATGAGATACCGGTGTAGGGTTGTCGGTCGCGTGGGTGCTAGTCGGGCCGGGGGGGACTTGGATGTGTGCGCGTGCCAGCTTTTGGGTTGAGTGGAAGAGCAGACGGTTCTCATTGAGAGCCATTCTGAACTTCGCCTTTTTCATATGGGGCGACACTACTAACGTAAATCATATACCTCATGAACAACTTTGATATTTATTATTTGTAGTTTGTTGTCTCATATGAAATAAAGACTATTATTATTATTATTATTATTATATGTATATACATAATGCAATATTATAAAAACAACATAATATTTTTATTATGTAGTAAGCAAACAATCCAAGAAGAAATAATAAAAGAAGCAACTAAGTGATATCTACAAAAAAATGAAATGCCAAAGATTGATTTGACGAAGAATGTGGAAATGCCGTGGAAAGGAGAAAACTAAAAAGAGTACAATTTAATGTACAATTTAATCAACTGATGAGAATAAGAACCATAGAAAATAAGACGAAAAATTTGAAAATCGAAATTATTCGTCATTCTATTTCATCAGTTGCTTTTGCCTATCATTAGGCATTAGTCTATGCCATAACTTTCGTGTTAGTCAGGGTTAATTTAACCCTTCACTAATTTTTCCGGATTTTTCAATTTTTCCATACGCATATATTGTACCATCAATGTAATACTAACATAACTCAAAACAAGTCAAATTTGAGTTATTGTTATCTTTGCATGTCTAAGGGTGGCACATATATCCTATGTAAAAACAATATAGCTCAAAATTGAATACAGGGCGTTATATTATGTTATACGTTAGTTTATCTCTGAAGAAAATGCAAAAAATTTTCACTGCAACAGCAACACATTTGAATTATGTTAGTTTTGCAAGACTACTTAATTTATCTGACGACTGCATGTATGTATACCGGGTAGTAGTTTACATGAAGTCGTTAGATTGACCTTAAGTCAGATCGATCTAAGCTAGCTCGCTTCTACATTTTACAAACCGGTATCTACATGTGTTTTGTTAGTTCGAACTGAAAGCGATGTTACCAACCAACATATTTCTAACTTCGAAGTTGAGTCTTGAGTAAACCTAAAATTGTTATTAACAAATACGAAGTAAAGAAATAAACAAAATGACAAAATTAATTTGTCTACATTTAATTTATCATAAGACGAAAGAAACTATAAATAATAGAATATTTATTGCTAACCCATATTATGAACACATCAGGTGGTTGGTACAACTGCGCTTAGTTCGAGCTAAGGCGTTTAAGGTTGGTTTATGTCAAACGCCGACACACGCATCGTACGTACATCACGCACGAAACGCACTGCACAAAAATATTGATTTAATCAGAAGCTTATGTTCTACTCGTCCGATTTCGCTTGTTAGTGAGAAATTATAGGACAAATTTAAACAAATAAATCTATTTCATAAGTTGAAATTTTATATATACAAAAATAATAGTAATTAATAAATAAATTAGAAAAAAACTGTTTAATGGATCAATTTCAATACAATTCAATTTTATTGTAAATTATAATAAGTCCTAAAAGTATGAAACTTATAACTATACAAATAATTAGGACTACAGAATGATAAAAATTAGGATATTTAAAAGTAATGAAAGATCTTAAAACTAAAATATAATAATTTAGAATGTTAATAATAAAAGAGCTGTTTTGATTCTAGATAGTCAGTTATACCGCAAAGTAAAAGAATTTTTGTTACATTTCTAATTCGATACTCCCAAGCGCTCCATCATACTCATTTTGAACTTGTTGAGACTTTGAGGAGACCGGTCTGGAGGGTCAAGACCATTCCATAAAAGAATTAAAGATTTAAAGCAACTTTTGTGAATCAAGGAATTACGTACATACGGAACTATTAATGTATTAGTTCGATGAGCCTGGCTCTTTACTAAAAAATCCCTAAGGTATTGAGGCATTGAAAAGTGTATAAGCTTAAAAATGAATTGGGGTGAATGTAGCTTAAAAAACCCAGACAAATTCAAGCCCAATACTTCTGACACCCTGTTATTGACATGATCTCTCGGACTTAAGTTAAAAACAAATCGAACGCAAGTGTTATATGAAACCATTCAAACCTTCAGAACATTTCCCATAGTTTTAATTCTGATAAATATATGTAAACTAATATTTGTTATATCATGTAAAATCATTCGAAGCTTGAGAACAACATTTTCTCATAGTTTCCGTTCTAATAATTGTAAACGAATATTTTGTAAAATAAGTAAAATTCATAATAAGCACTTTTTATAATAGATACTGCTGGAAATATTGTAGAGAGGAAGTTTAACTTTGTAAGCTAGAATCGCTGCAGGTTTTTCTGAATAAATTGTTAATCATCCAAATTTGTATTTTTTTAAATAATTTTTGGGTGAACTACTTAACTGGCGCAGTCGGGTCGGATGTCAGGAGGCATTAGATAACATTTCTAAAACGTACCTTTTTCGTATCAACGAATTAACTGACGAACCTAGTGATAAGTTAGAATTAAGTGAAATAAATTAAAAGTGAAATTTAAAATAAAATTTAAATAAACGAAAACGCGTTCCGCGAAAATAAAATATTAAACTCTAAATAAAGTGTAAAAAGACTACCGAATCAAGAAAGAAGAAACCGAAATTTAACATACGAGGAAAGCTACCTGTGATGAAGAGATTTACAACGCTCTTGGTATTCATTGCGTAAGTTTTTGCTCAAATTTATTTTACAATTTCCTATGTCAGAATCCGAAATCTCAAACCTATTGTCACAATTATCCATAACTAACGAAATCATACAAGAACAAAGTCAGCAATTAAACGAACATCTTGAAATAAATACAAATACAATGGCAAAATTGGAAAAATTACACGTCGACGCCATTCCTAAATACGATGGAAATCCGGCAACTTTATCAATTTTTACAAATGCATGTGAACATTTATTATCTATGTGTAGTACGACGACACCATCTGATATAAATAGACAATTAATTCAAATAATACTTAGTAAGTTAGAAGGTCGTGCATTGACTTTAATTGCAAGCAGAGAAAACGCAACAACTTGGGGTAATATTAAAAATTTACTTGTACAACATTTTGGGGATCAAAGAGACGAAAATTGCTTGCTCAGAGATTTAATGAGTTTAAAACCGTTAAAAAGCGAATCGTCATATCAATTTGGTATGCGATGTCAGGACGTACGTTGTTTATTATTAACAAGGCTACAATTAAAGGAAACTAACCAAAACGTAAAAACCATCAAAACTCAATTATACGACGATTTAGCGTTGCAAACGTTTTTGCAAGGTTTGCATGGACAAATTGGCCTAGTAGTAAGACTTAAAAATCCCGCAACTTTGGAAGAAGCATTAGGACATTTGACCGCGGAAGAAAATTTCATGTACGCACAGTCAAAAACTAATTTATTTAACAACGGTCAACGACATTATAACCCTATCGAAATAAAACAACCGGCGAATTCACACAAACCCGTGGTGAATCCAATGATGTTTAGAAATAATTATTCAAATCAAAATTATTCAAACCAAAATTATTCAAATCAAAATTTTTCGAATCAGCATAAATCAAATTTTCAAAATTTTCAAAGACCACAATTTATTAGACCAGCTACGTTTAATCCAAATAGAAATTTTACGCCATTTCCTCAACAAAATTTTTCTGCGTTTAAACAATTTCCAAATCAAACAACTTTATCAGGTCAACGCCACTTTCGACCTGCAAGTCAACGTGTAAATGCTTATCAGCAAAGCTCTGATTTCCGAGGACGACAGTTTCAACGACCTAGTCAAGCAGCTGAGCCAATGGATACGTCATCAGCGCATACTAGAAGAACGAACCAACCTGCACACAAATGGACATCAGAAGAATTATACCACCAAAATATTGAAAATTACGATAATGTTGATGTGTGTAATGAAAATCAAATTCAAGAAGATTATTACGATAATTTTGATTCGTATGACCTCAATCAAGACTACGATTTTCAGGAAAACGCATTCAATCAACTACCAGTTGAAGAATTTGAAAATTCAGAAACTAAGACCCAAAATTTTCACGAGGATCCTATTACGAACAACCAAACATAAATAATATAACAAAAATTAATATTAATTCAATATCTCAGTCAAAATTAGCTTATATAAAATTTCCAAATTTTAATTTTAAACTCATGGTGGACACAGGATCAACAAAATCTTTGTTGAACAGACACCACGCATTACAACATTTTTCTTCAGAATTATTTCGTGAATCTTTTCAAATCCAAACAGCACATCATATTTCAACACACGATTTAGTTGCACTTGTAAATTTAAAACCTCTCTTAGGAACGGATGTCAAACACAAATTTTACATTTTTGATTTTAATAAAAATTATGATGGGTTAATAGGAATTGATTTGTTAGAACTAATTGATGCAAAAATTGATATCAAAAACAAAACTTTAAAAACAAAATTTGGCAATATTCCTCTTTATTTCGAAAATCGAGATTATCAAATTACAGTGGAACCACGCACACGGAAGGTAGTTAAAATTCCAGTTAACTTGGTAAATCAAGAAGGAATAATTAGGTATCGTAAACTTAAAAATGGAATTGAATTTCCCGAAGCCTTGGTAAAATGTACGAATAATTTTGCAATCACCGAAGTTACAAATTCGTCTGAAGAAATTCAAAAAATTATTTTTTCAACACCAATGAATGTCGAACCACTAACTGATGAACCAATGAAAGTAACCAATATTGAACTGATGGAAGTCGACGACCCCCAAAAATATGAACAATTATTAAATGGAAATCTAAACAAAATTAAAATAAATCATATGAACTCAGAAGAACAACGTTTAATCAAACAACTTTGTTTCGAATATAAAGATATTTTTCATCACGAAGAAATTCCTTTAAGTTTCACTAACCAAATTAAACACCGAATTCATTTAACTGACGAAGTGCCTATTTATACAAAAGCTTATCGACAACCACCTTTCCAAACGCAAGAAATCGATAGACAAGTCAAAGAATTGTTGAGGCAAGATATAATTCAAGAATCCAATTCCCCATGGAGTTCACCAGTTCATTTAGTACCAAAAAAAAAAGATGCCAACGGAAAAATGCAATGGAGAATGGTTATTGATTATCGGAAGATCAATGAAAAATCAATCGACGATAAGTACCCAATTCCGAACATCAACGACATTTTAGACAAATTGGGACGCAGCCAATATTTTACCACACTCGATTTGGCATCAGGTTACCATCAGATCGAAATGGATCCACAAGACACAGCTAAAACGGCTTTCAGTACACAACGTGGACACTACGAATTCAAAAGAATGAGTTTTGGCTTAAAAAATGCACCCCCAACTTTTCAACGTGTCATGGACAACATAATGAGAGGAATTCAAAATGAAATGTGCTTGGTCTATCTGGACGATATAATCGTATTCTCAACATCCTTACAAGAACATATCGAAAAATTAAGAGCTGTCTTCGATCGATTACGAAAATCAAATTTCAAAGTTCAGTTAGAAAAATGTTCATTTTTACAAAAAGAAGTGTCATATCTAGGTCACGTCATTACACGGGACGGAGTGAAACCTAATCCAGACAAAGTCAAGGCAGTCAAGAATTTCCCAATACCGACAACAACAAAAGAAATTAAAAGCTATTTAGGACTATTGGGGTATTATAGAAAATTCATTAAAGACTTTGCAAAATTGACTAAACCATTAACAAAATGTTTGAAAAAAGGTGCAAAGATTAAACATGATCAAGAATTTATTAACGCATTTGAGGACAGTAAACAAATTTTAATAAATGACCCAGTACTCCAATATCCAGATTTCGACAGAGAATTTATTTTGACCACCGATGCATCAAACGTAGCACTTGGAGCTGTATTATCGCAAGGCATCGTAGGAAGTGATCGTCCAATTGCATATGCCTCACGAACATTGAGCGAAACCGAACAAAAGTATTCCACAATCGAAAAGGAACTTTTAAGCATTGTTTATGCAACAAAATATTTTCGTCCATATTTATATGGAAGAAAATTTTCAATTTACACCGACCACCGCCCGTTGGTATGGTTGATGAATTTAAAGGAACCAAACGGAAAGTTGGCAAGATGGAAACTTCGATTAGAAGAGTACGATTATAAGATCATTTACAAAAAAGGGAAATTGAACACCAACGCTGATGCATTGTCAAGAATCCAAATTAATGCTATGGAAGAGGATGAAAACGATTACGACAACGTATCAATGATCGTAAATGTGCCTGATCTCTATACAGAATTAGAAGCATCAGAAGCACCTTCACCTACACCTGATAATATTCGGTCAATAATGCAAGAAGCAGTAAACAATCAAAATGATGACGAACCAGCTGATAATGTAATTCAAGACGAAAATCAAACAATCCACTCCGGATTAAATGACGAACCAAGAGAAGTGATACCAATTCTTAAGGAAGCAATAGATGACAAAAAACAACAATTTATAATTAAAACTATCCACCAAGGCGAACTCACGGTAAAAACAACTAAATTAGACAACAAAATCATTAAATACGTAAACATTCCAAAATCAAATAATGAAAACGAAATTTTAAATTTTCTTAAAGAAAACACTATTGCGAAACAAAGGTATTATTTATGGTTTGACAAAGAAGACATTTATAAACGTTTTTGTGTAATTTATACAAAATATTTCACGAATAATGGACCTAAATTGATCAGATGCACGGAGAGATTGCAAATAATTTCGGATAAAGATGAACAAACAAATGTGATCAAATTACATCATGAAGGTAAAACAAACCACCGTGGTATTACGCAAACAACAACGGCAATAAAACGAAAATATCATTGGGGAACCATGTGCCAAGATATACAAAATTTTATTAACCAATGTGAAATCTGTAAAAAAACTAAATACGAAAGACATCCTACTCAAATACCTATTATGATTACTGACACACCACAGAAACCATTCCAAAAGGTGCATATTGATACATTTTCTATTGAAAGACAAAATTTTTTGACTGTAATCGATTCATTTTCGAAATTAGGACAAGCAATTCACATAACTAGTAAAAACGCAACGGATGTAGCCAATGCACTAATAGATTATTTTGCATTTTATGGAGTGCCAGAATCCATTGTCACTGACAACGGTACCGAAATAAAAAATGATACAGTGCAAGAATTGTTGAAATTGCATCGAATTCAAGTTCATTTTATTACACCACGAAATCCACCCTCAAACGGAATCATCGAAAGAATGCATTCGACGATTATCGAACATTTAAGAATTTTGAGAGCTCAGGATAAAAAAACAAACATCAAGATTTTAATGAGATATGCTTTTATCGCATACAATAATTCCATACATGCATCCACCAGCTATACCCCCCTCGAATTAACTTTAGGGCATACAAATTCTCGAGACCCATTCGACTTATTTTTGGACACGAGATTTTACAAAGAATACGTGAATGATCATATGAACAAGTTAAATTTAATTTACGAAAATGTCAAGGAACAAATGCATACAACAAAAGAAAAAATAGCAAAAACTCGAAATCCAACAGAACCACACCCTTTCAAAATTGGACAAACCGTGTATGTGAAAAGAACCAGTAACATAAGAGGAAAAACTAAAGAAAAGTTTGAAGGACCTTACGTGATACAAAGAATTTTTGATGATAACACCGCCGAAATTACAAAAAATAATCAAGTACAAAAAGTTCATCTAAGGTTATTAAGAAGACCTGTTGTTACAGATGCTGTTCAGGACGATGTTCTGCAACCATCGACATCAAGGACCTAAAAGAAAATCCCGGAATTTTACCAGCTTATTTGGGAATTGCTAGTAACCAAATTAGTTACTGGACCTTAATTAAGATAATAGATTTAGAACCAATTAGAATAGAATATGTTAATTTAGTAAATAACTGGAAAACTGTAACGTTAGCATATAGTAAGCATGAAAACGGCAAAGACTATTTTAGAGAAATGGAAAATTTTCATACGCTTTTGGAATACATTATAAAACAAATTGAGAAAAAATTTGACGCTTTGGATCCAGCACCGTCGAAAAGACAAAGAAGAGGTCTAATTAACGGACTCGGGTCGCTTATTAAATTAGTAACAGGAAACCTCGACAGCGAAGATGCAACTAAATACAATGATGCAATCAAAAACTTATCAGACCAGCAAAAAGGCTTAAAATTATTAATGAAAGAACAAATAAAATTAACTACAACAGCTATAGAAAAATTTAACAATAGTATCAGCAAATTGGCAAGTAATCAGATGGTTTTACAAGAAAGAATTTGTCAAATAGAGCTTATAATCAACGCAACAAATGTTTACAAAATAAAATCTGAGCATAAATTAATGATAGTATCAATTTATTTCCAACTAATAACAGCACTCAATAGTATCAAGGACATCTTGGAAGAATTAGAAGAAACAATAACATTCGGCGTAATGAAAGTCATGCACCAATCGATCTTATCTCCTGAAGAATTAATTGAAGAACTGCTAGAAGTAAAAGCAACGTTAACAACAACAAAATTCCCCCTACCTTTGGAAAAAGAAAATTACCCTGAATTTCAAAAACTTATCCATATCAAAATGTTTATTCAAAATTCCAAAATACATATTATCCTAGAAGTCCCAATTGTCGAACTTGTTGATTACAACTATTTCCATTTATACTCATGCCCAATCCAGAAAAATTCCGTTTATTCAACAATTATACCACAAGCTAAATTTCTCCTAATAAATGAGCAAAGCTATGCCTTGAGTAACCAAGAGTGCATCGCAATCAATTTGAATCAATATATGTGTAAATTTGAAACCAATCCGATTGAAGAAAATTCGCCATGTGAAGTTCATCTTGTTCAATTCACACAAAATTACAAAAATTGTCATCACGAATTTTTGGACATCAAAAATACGAAAATTCAACCTATTTCAAAAAATCAATGGCTTGTCATTACCAAACAGGAAGAAATCGTGAGACAAGAATGTGACTCAAAATCCACCTCAATTTCACTAAACGGAACGTACCTTATAACGATTTATGGAAAATGTAACGTAAAAATCAAATCGAATACTATTAAAAGTCAAGAATCCAGACAAGTCACAAACATAATCGAAGTACCGAAACTGTTCATGGATTTCAATTTAACTCCAAAAATTAATCTTCAACCAATCCAATTGGAATCAATAAATTTGGACGAGCTAAAATTAACCGACATCAAATTACATCAAATTAATGAAAAAATCGACGAAACAACACCATCCTCAGTTTATTTTCACCAAACCAGCGGATGGACTATCGTTTTATATTTAATAATAACAATTTTTATAATATATTATGTTTTAGTTAAATTAGTTCCAAAATGGAAAAAGGTACCAACGAATCATGGTGGCAGTTCAATCGACCAAGTTAGCCTACAAAATTAACGGAACCGTAATTTTGGTCTTCGGCAGGGAGGTGTTATATGAAACCATTCAAACCTTCAGAACATTTCCCATAGTTTTAATTCTGATAAATATATGTAAACTAATATTTGTTATATCATGTAAAATCATTCGAAGCTTGAGAACAACATTTTCTCATAGTTTCCGTTCTAATAATTGTAAACGAATATTTTGTAAAATAAGTAAAATTCATAATAAGCACTTTTTATAATAGATACTGCTGGAAATATTGTAGAGAGGAAGTTTAACTTTGTAAGCTAGAATCGCTGCAGGTTTTTCTGAATAAATTGTTAATCATCCAAATTTGTATTTTTTTAAATAATTTTTGGGTGAACTACTTAACTCAAGCATTAAAAGTAACTCTCAAACGATCAAACTCTATTGATGTAAGTGAGGGATAAAACACTATATCGCAATAAGTAAAATGCGGAACAATAATCGTTAGAACTAATAACCGTTTGCGCAGTTCCAACGAAAGGAATTTCGAATAAGGCTTCATTGCTTTATTCAATATGATATTTATTACCTATTGATAACATAGACAGATAAATATTACCTGAAAATATAAATTAAAATTAAAAATTTATTTTTAAATAAAATGTAGTATTTTATTTTATTTGAAATTAATTAATAAAGATTATTACGAGATGTAAATTATAAATTTGTAAATTAATAAAATAAAATTGTAAATTAATATAAAATAAACTGTTTTTATATAACAAAATTAAGGGTTACAGTTTTAAATATTTTGGAGGTACAAATATACCTGCGAAATATATGGGTATAACTGACTAACAAAAAATTCCTAAACTTGCAATAAAGAATGTTATGACTAGAAACGCTACCACATTTGAAAGTTAAATAAATTGTAAAAATTACGCGCGTTAACAAAGTGCATAAATCCTTCTACAGAAATTCAATACTTCAACTTGTTTGCGGTGCGTGCATAGGTGTTTGACATAAACCAACCTTAACGCAATGGAAGCAAAAAAATTCTTTTGGTAAATCGACAAAAAATTCCCTTAAGTAAAATTATAGAGCAAAAAGTAGTAGTTGCTGATGTGAAGTTTTGGGGAAGAAAGTAAAACATTAGGAGGTTGCAAAGAATAAAGAAGAAGGACGTGCCAACAAAAGGCAATAAAAGGAAGAATTACAAACAAAATCAGATGATGTGGTATATGAACTCTTTAATAGTATAAGTATGTAATTAATTATATAATAATGTTCTAAGCGAGTGGGTACCGTACCCAAAGACGATTAGTTTGGCTACTTGAGCTGGAACGGACAAAGTGACGTCAAAATGATAATTGACAAAAGAGAAATTTTGTTTTAAGGAGAATTTTAATAATATTAGCTTTTGTTATTTTAGAGAGTGTTTTTGTAACAATCAGAAAACAAAATGTTAAAGTACAAATTTTATCGATGTGATATAATAAAAAGGACGAATAAAAGTTGATCTAAAATCCAACAAACACCTATATGCTGATATATAAAAAGTAAAACCGAATAAAAGCAATATCACTCACAAGTAGAAAACTTCTTTTTTGCTCTTTTGCATATTACAGCTGCACCTTTTATATTATGTGAGAATGAACTTTATATTTTTTTTATTCTAGACGAATCTTAAAGAAATGTAAACTAAATTTAAGTTTGGTCATATTTTGTTGGATAACTAACACATTTTATTAAACAAATTTTGCTATAAAAGTTTTTAAATGTGGATATACAAATCGAGTTGAACTTCTCACTTACTTTTAAGCATCGATTCTCTAGAAGTGGTGCATATATGCATACCAATGAGTAACAACTCGTACAGAGTAAACACCGAGGATTACCATACTCACCAGCACACACAAATAAATACATTATGCAGGTACATACACTCACGCAAACATCAGAGAAAAGTTCATATATGTAAATACGTCTAATGTTTAAATCGGTCCACTCTAAAAGAGCAGGACTGTGACAACGATTGATAAACAACGATCTCTGATACCAAGTTTTGTATAAAAATTAGTACACTGCTTGAATAATATATCGTAGTCTACAAATTCCATTTTTATTTTGGTAATTACTACAATCTATAATGTAATTTTCATCTGTCAAATTGTTTATGTTTTAAATTCTTCCATGTAGAAATATTTTAAATACTGAACATGTAAATACAAAAGCAACAAATATTACGTTAGCTCACTCTTAAGCAAAATGTTGATCCAGTTAAACCTTGCCTTAACTAACTTATTATATTACCAGCACTACTTGAGCTAAGCTTGAGTTGATTTTGAAATACTTTTGTATATAAAAATATAATTATCTTCAAAACCTGCTTATCTTAGTTATAAAATAATTGAAAAACATCTTTTTTGACCAAATTTTTAAATTAATATAGCCTCATCGGTAGAGATTATGTTGAGCATAATGGGTCAACTACTATAAAATATAAAAAGAAAAATATCTAAAGAAACGCAAAAATTCGAACTTTTGTCATAATTGGTTCAATGAATCTTTTTAATTAACACACTAACAAACTCGTTGTAATCGATTCTATATAAATAACTTCTTCCT
This sequence comes from Cantharis rufa, assembly GCA_947369205.1. Lineage (NCBI taxonomy): Eukaryota > Metazoa > Arthropoda > Insecta > Coleoptera > Cantharidae > Cantharis > Cantharis rufa. Next base: position 11,123,655 of record OX376309.1, on the reverse strand, counting down.
TGTTGAATTATGGGTAAAAGATATACCTTTACGCAGAATAAGCTAGAGATAATTTTAATTAAATAATAAATATATGTTGTATTTTGTATTTTGGTAAGCAGAATAGGTACACTACAAAATCATTTAACGGTTAAGTACGGGTAGCATTCACTCCTATATTATAATTTATCCTATATAAAGATTAGTTGTGTTAAGTTGTTTGGTAATCATTTGCCGGTTTTCCACTGGGGGGAGTTAAAAGCGTTGTAGGGCAGGCAAATAAAATCAAATCTAGCAACTCTGCCTTTGTGCAAGGCGATACCGCAGAGGAATCGCGCTGTACTATTATTTGTGTTGTGGCAGATGCTGCTTATTGATTCGAACACCAAAAGGTGGCTTTAAAGAGTTTTAGAGCTATCAGCCAAAATGACATGATAAACTCTGTATCCAGAGGACGGACAATAACCACAAATGTCAACAAACTCATGGAAAATTTCAAGAAGACCGGCACAGGATTATCCGAAGTAGTGCAGCTGAGTTCCAGCTAAGCACTGAAATCCTTCAGAGGCATTTGAAAGCAGGCGGATACATGAAAAAGCTGGATATTTAGGTGCCACTTAAGTTGTCCATAAAAAACCTACTGGATGGCTAAACGGTTTTTGAAACGGATGGTGACTGGCGATGAGAAATAAGTCATTATGAAACGGTTTCCAAACCAGGAATGACGACCATGAAAGTTATGAGTGTATTTGGAGGGATTGGAAAAAATTGTTCACTATGAGATGCTCCCATCTGGCTTATGTGACCAGAATAGGTCAATTGGAAAGGAGTTGTGTTCCATTAGGATAACGGCAGGCCACACACCCACCAACAGCTTCAATTCGAAAGTTTTAATGCACTCGCTTTGTAATCCTGCTCCCATCGGATTATTTGCTTTCGAAACTGCAAAACTCTCTTCTTCTTCTTTAATTGTTAAAAACCAGCAGTGTGGTGTAAAGCTTAAATGGACGGGATACGATGCGGGAAGCCGCGGTTCAATGTTTAGTCGCGCCGACTACGCTGCTGTGATTTGAAGTCCAACTTCGATCTATAGGCTATACATCTAGTGAGATTAGCAGCCTACTAGAATATAAGTTCTTAAAATATGATACTTTCCGAACTGTTTCTTTGCAGTATCCGGTACTGTAAGAAGATTATTTGTTTTGTGAAACAAAATATGACTTAGTATTTTCAATAATTCTCAAAATAATTCTAATTTTCTATATTAGGTGTTTATTTTATGATCCGAAAAATCTTATTTACTTATTTAAAATTCAATTAAACACATTGTAACAGAAGAAACATTAATAAATTGGTTATAGTATACAATTTTGAATTTATCAATCAGTCGAAAGCTACATATACTATATTCCTGTGACACCACGCTGTGGAATGAGTTATACAATTGGGTGTCAAAAATTACAAAATGATTCTCGCTATGGATCAAGCAAAGCCTGCAGACATCTTATGTCGGGATGGGACCAAATCCCGCGGCCACAATCCTGCTGGACCACAACCTGCCGCATCAAAATCTCATCGCAACAAAATCCTGCGGTTACAAGGTCACAATTCACTTCTCCAAAATTTCGCCGGAACATACGTAGGAACTCAAATTACATTCATTTCTATCGAAAACTTTATTTATTATTATGAAAAAATTTATCATATTATTTATTATGATAAAAATATATTCTTTTAAACAAAGTTTTCAAATATTTCTTTAAGAATTGGAGCTATTGAATTTAAGAATTATTGTCTTAAATTGACATTAATATATTATTTCATATTGCGAGGAAGATCCACCCCATCCTAATAACACAATTTGCCGAAGGGATATTTTTAGACAGTAAAGCGTTTGTCTAAACGGCCCGGAGCGTCGGAACGAAGGAAATACTTGTACGAAATGTTGTACATCTGGTAGGACAAAGAAGGCGTCATCTACCATGAATTGCTTCCCAGAAATGTAACCGTCACTTCTGAGGATATTGTCAACAACTGCGTTGCCTGGAGGGTGGAATACAAGAAAAACCACCATCAAGATGGCATCAGGTTGTTTTGTAACATGATAATGCCAGTTCACATAGTAGTATCATTAAAAAAGCAATTATTCAAGACCTTGGTTGGGAGGTTATTTCACATCTACCTTATTCTCCTGATTTTTCTCCATCTGATTTTCATCTTTTCCGCTCTCTATCCAACAATCTGCGGAATCTCATTCAATAACGATGTTTCTTTTCAAAACTGGCTCGACGGCTTCTTTACCTCTAAACCAACAGATTTCTTCAGGCGTTGAATGCGTTTCAGGCTGAGGGATTCTTAAAAAAGAGATTCTGTAGCCTGATTCCCCACATAGTTTTTTTGTAATGGGAGATTCGGTGTGTTGGGCTTGCCGTCTTACCTGATTCTTGAGTCGAATGAGGTCCAAGAGTTGGTTGTGGGCTTTTTTTTGGGGGGGGGGAGGTCGTGGGTTGTTTGAGAGCCTCGCTCACTTTTCCTTAAAAAAAGATGCCTACGTCGAGAACTGTAAATTGCGCCAACGGTTGAGGGTTTTTCTAATCCAACCCGTAAATTAATCCTACCCGCACAACCTTTACGGGTTGACCGTAAATTGAGCCTAAAAAGGTTGCTATATTATAATCTTCTGCTTGTTTGTTAATAGCATTAGTATTGCCCATAATACAAGGCTTATGCCAAATTTGCGCATCTGGAATTACATTTACAACAAGTTAACGAAGGAGATCCACCTTCTTCCTTGTAGCACACTTTGCCGAGTAGGACCGATGTAGCCGGGAATTTTAACCCCTTTTTATTTTACCTCCGGGGCTAAACATTTTTACCCCGGTAAAGATTCCTTAGTAAATTTTTTTACCAGGGGTAAAAATTTCATTTAAAAAAGTGAAAGGAAAGTAGGGTAATAAAGTTAAAAATAATCTTAGTGAATTTTTACCCCCTTAAGAAATTTTATAGGTAAATAAAAATTTTTATATCTGTTTATGTATCAAATTTCATAATATTTTTCTGCGAAATACTAAAGCATCTTCTTCAGATATTTGAAAAATAAAATAGGATAATTTAAAAGTTTAACACAAAATTTATTTAAAAATTACATTTTCTTATAGACTTCTTTTGACCGAAACTACTACTTCAAAATTATTTGAATTTTTATGGTTCAAATAAATTGCCAGAATTTTGTAATTAGGTTTATCGGAAAGGTGCATTGAACTTGGAAATATTAGCCATGCAGGATATTTTTAAATTTGAGTAAACGAATATAATAGCGGCCCCTATGAGTGCTGCAGTGAAAAGCATCTCAACATCTGTTGCCCAAATTGCAGTTTTGTCCATTTTCGTGATATTCATGTAATTCTCAACAACAGAAAACAGATCAACTTCTTGTTTTTGAGTTTTCAAAAATTCAGTAATTAGCTTTCGCACTTCCTTGTGCTGATTTTCACTTCCAGTAATGCATATAGATGTGCATCTAAAAAAAACAGTTACCGTCTGCCTTGACGTCTATAACAGTGTGAGGCGAATGGAGCAACAAATTTTTTGTTTTTGCATAGTTGGAATTCTTGTCAAATGAAAGTATAAGCTTCTTACAAAGTTGTTTTCGCCAAATACTATTTATGGGAGAGAAACGAAATTTTTATTTTTCTATAATGCAATTAATTTCTTCCACAGATGATTCATGTTATTCATTTTCTCAATTTTTTTCTTGAGATCTGATAAGATTATATATTCTTTTTTCAAAGATTTTCCCACTTTTGACCGTAAAATGCAGTTGCTATTGCTCAGAATTTTTTCAACGGCTTACGGTCCTGAATAGGGTGCTTTTGGCCAACCACCTTTGCGATCATCTGGTCTACAATTTCGTACCAGTACCGATTCTCCAACTTTAAATTTTACTGCATTTGCACGGCGCTTATCATAAGAAGTTTTTTTGCTTATTTTACTTATTTTTATTCTTCCAAAAGCTGAGGAAGATATTTTAGCATCTCAGAATAAAAAATAATCGAATTTGATACATAAACAATAATAAAAATTCTGATTTATCTATAAAATCTTTTAATAGCTCATAAAACGGCAATTGATAATTAAATGGATTTATTTGGTATATTTGTTTCTTGGAACCATTTGATTGATTTAAGAAGTGGAGAAAAAAATAACTTATTTCTTAGGAAAATAAAAAATAAGATCCAGAAGTTACACTAGCTATGTTACAGCAAACTGCATACATTGTGTCCTGAAGAGCATTTAATTCTACAAGAACTGAAAAAGATATATCGTAGGTAATTTGAGGCCGTGAGAGCAAAAGTGGTGTAACCCTCAAATACAACTATTGAAGATATTCAATTAATATTTTTAAATATTCATTAAATTCGTGAATGCAAAAACACTATATATCACTACCATCTATTGGACTATTAGATAATGTTGGTTACATCAATTTTACTTCAAAGATATTCCTAAGAGAGAGGCGTAACATCAAAAAAACCGATGAAAAATATTTGAGGGTTACACCACTTTTACTCTCACGGCCTCATTTATAGTGTACTAGTCTGTGTTTAAAAAATAACTGCTGTGGAAGTTTTTGTGAAGGAAGCTTGCGGTTTTTTCAATTATTTTTTAAAATGTTACAACCAACATTTACCAGAACATACTGGTTTGACATTTTGAAATTGTGGCAGGAACGTTCGTGCAGGAAGGAAGGACGACAAAGTTACATTTTACTAATAACTGCTAGATAATGTTATGTGCATTTTATTTCTTTAATGAAACATGAAATGGTTGAATTTCAGACGAAAGTTTATTTATTACCAGTGTCGTGGTGTCACGGAGGTTAGGGAAGTCTTGCTCCTTGTAAACTTGAACTACTTTTGGGGTACCTTATTACTTTTAGAGTACTCTCCCTGTCTAATTGTTACTAAATTTACATCAGAAGAAGCATGCTGCTTTTCACCCTTTCCAGACCACGCTACGTCACTGGTCAGGTGGTCATGTTTATGTTTTGCTTATTTATGCTTTTATATTACGTATTTTAGATAGCGACTTATAAATTGTTGCACAAGAGCTAATTCAGAACATGGTTCTAGGGGGGAGGGAGAGGTAATTAATTTACCAAACTTTTGAACTGAATCAAAGAACTGAAATAAAATGTACAGATGTAAATTTTATTAGTTTCAAATTATGAAATGCAAATTTCATAGAACAGCAGTACAACAGTTCCTGATTCTTATTTATATGCAAAACACTTTTAGCCACCTATTTCTAAACCCGCTAGTCTGAATTTTGTCGCATAATTTTAAGAACCATCAAATCAATATCATATCTGATAATGAAACAAATTATCGACTGATATACAGGGTGATAGGTGGTGATAGAGGATACTTTTCTAAGATATATTTTTAAATAAAATTTTTGTCCACGTCCAAACCCTTGGGGAGGTACCTCACTTTAAAGCAATTTTTTCAATTTATGATTTCAAGCGGCAATTGCACCGATATTTTTGATTTTTTTTCTATAGAGAATTTGAATATCTACAAATTATGTTATAACCCCTTATCGCCTAGAATCAACAGATTTCGAGTTATGAATTAAATTAAGGGAAAAATTGTCAAAAAATTCCGAGTTTTATTTTTTTTACTTTTCTTGCCAACCCCGTATCTTTTAAACGAAACGTCTTAGAAAAAAACTAATGGCCCGAATCGGATAGAGAATTTAACGAGCTACAACTTTAGTTTAATAATTTTTTTTTGGGAAACCAACCGTTTTCACAGAAATTACGAAAATAATGAACAAGGTGTAGGTTAAAAAAACATAAATTAATGGAAAGAATACTGATAGGTGTAACAGAACTTACCGAAAAAAGCACCATTACAAATAATACAGTGCAACACCTCGCTAATCGCTCGTTCTGATAGCTTACAAAACCGCAATGGAACTTTCTGAGCGAGTCACTGTATTTAGCTTTACGTTCAAGACAGGTCCTTTCCAAAAAAAACATAAATTGGTAACAAAAATTATGCTTTAGTTTAAAACGCGACATAACGGAAGTAAATAATACTCTTATCTATTAGCTTGTGATGCAAAATTGCACGTGCACTTCAGTAGCTTTCTAGACATACAATACCTCGAACCCACTATGTACGCCACCATTGCTGCTTATGCGCAAGAATTTTCCGAACACCGCTTCAAAGTATCATTTTCGAGCGATAAAAACTACCTGATATGCTATACCGTAAAGTGGGGTGAGATTGATCATTTTGAACATATTTTTATGAATAACTTTTATAGTTTTAGATCTAAATAAATTATGTGTGGTGTATGTGTGAGGGGGATGTGGATCAATCAGAATCTCAAATATGAGCTCATTTTATTCCAAAGCAAATCTCAAAAACGGTGGGTCTTAGGAGAAAAACTATTTAGACATTTTTTATAGATAATTATCTGATCTATAATTTTTGTCTGAACTAATTTTATGATAAAACTTACCGTTTTGCTGAAAATTGCGAGAAACCCGTTTTTGTGACCTTTGACCCCGAGTAAATTTTTTTCCAGGTGTCGGATCGATGAGGACTTTTTACATTTCATTTATAATAGTGTTTTGAACAATCCTACCAATTTTCAGCCATGTGTGAATTATTGTAACCTCGCCCCTATTTTTTGGTCTAATTTGACCGGACTAATAATACCTATTTACCGTTCATCGATTGTAATAAAATATTATTATTCTTGATTACGGGTGAATTGTTATCACCACTGACTACTAAATAATGCGTTGTAATTTTAAATTCCATTTTCTAACCTCCCAAAAAAACTTTAAAAACCGCTGCCAAACAAATCACTCACTAAGCGTACTTTATTTCTACTGGGAAGTTTACTCAACTGCTGGGTTATATGACCTACCCAGCGTACCGTTCAGTCGAGGTCGCTAACTCAGCAACTCAACTGTAGGTACCCGCTGAACGTGCCCATTGTTTGTTTCATCCAGTTTAATTCAATTATTGTAATAAAATGGCACAAAAACGTATCAAAAATTATACCGAAGTAGAGAAGGAAGAAGTGTTGCGTCTGGTAGAAAGGTATGTAATGTTTATTATCTAAATATAATATACGAGTGACCCAGACCACCCGTATCAGTACTTTTTTTCAAAAACGGTAAGTCGTAGAGAGTTGGGCTAAAAAAATTTATTACAAAAGCCCTAATGACGAATCTAATGGTGATATTATTATTTCCGGGAAAAGTCGGCATCCAGAGTAGTTTGCTCCAGAAAGTCCAGAAATCCAGAATTTTAAATGGCACCATATGTCGAAAGTGGTATCGTTGGAAAGCTCCTTAAAAAATAAGCAAGTTTTGTAGGAAAATTTTTTTTATTACTCCCACCCCTTTTAAGTTGTATTCGACTTAAGTTATTAAATTTCAATTTCTTATAACGAACTTAACTTTAAAAGTCAGCACTTGAAATCCAGCTACCGCGTTAGAGCAATGTCACAAGTGTTCAAAATGTCTTCCATTTACTTCTAAACACTGTTGAGCTCTTCTGGTTATACTATCAGTGGCTCTAAGTACTTCTTCAGTGTTTAATGATCAACAAGCATTGCAAATTCTGAGCTTCATATCATTTCTCGTTGTCGGTTTTCTTGTATAAACAATATCTTTGATCCGACCCCAAAGAAAAAATCCAGGGGAGTACAATCTGGCGACCTTGGAGACCACGCAACTGTGCTTCTCCTGCCAATCCATCTATTGGGAAATAGTTGGTTTATTGCATTCCTAGCAACCAATGAAAATTGAGCGGTGGGTCAAGAGATATTATGATTGCCGATTTCCGTAGTGAGGAGTGAGATATTCTTGCAATGGAGGAAGAACTTCCTCTGTCTATTAAGACAACATCTCAACGGATAACTGCAAATTTACCTATCGAGGAGCAGCAGAAAACTCTTGCAATTGAGGTTCCTACACCTATTTAAAGAACCTCTCGACATGGTCGACAACAAAGAAGAAACGTTGGCGCAGAACAGAGGAGTAGGAGCAAGCTGTCAAAAGCACAAATGAAGCGGATGATTCTTTTGAATAAATTAAAAGAATCTGAACTAGCTTTGATGTGTCGACAGAAGCAGTTAAAAGTTTTAAACACAAAATTGGTATTATCAAATAATGGTGGCAATAATGAATAAATTGTTAATCTGGATTCATTATGTTCATTAATCACGTCCATATTATCTAATGTGTGCGATACTTACGATTATAACACCATAGTCCTAGATTCCCCACTAATTATAGTACACGTTAATCTGGATTTTTAGTAATTATTTGTATTTGATATTTCAAATTTAAAAAGAAGTAAATTAATGTTGAAATTTGCATCAACATAAACAATTTCTCAAAAAGTACGTAGAGTGCTCATAAAGCAATATAAATTTTTCAAAACATTTTATTTATAAAACGATTTAAAAGTTACTGGGAATCAATGCAATTCGTGTACTTATATTGTTTTGTCCGTATTGAGCCAGTGGAATTTTAATTTCTGCTTCTTCTATGTCATTCACATCATCGAAGTCGTCTACATCTTGCAGTGATATTGCTATGTTGTGAAGTACCGCACATGCAACGATGCTGATGACAGCCGTGATGGTTTGTTTCGTAATTCTGTGTGAAAACAAGGGAAACGTTGCTTTAACACTCCGAAACATTTCTCGATGAGATTTCTAGTTGCTATTTGGCTCCGATTATATGCTTCTTCGGAGGCTGTGGCTGGATGGAGCAAGAGTGTCAGCATGTATGCCTTGCAGGCATACCCATTGTCACCAAGTAACCATCATGTGTTAGGTCCAAAGTGACCAGTTTCTAAATCTACACACAATGGCGTGTCGTTAAAGATTATGGAGTCATGGACCGATCCTGGCCACCTTGCAATGATATTGCGAATACGTAATTTAGCATCGCATACCGCCTGTACATTGAAAGAAAAGTAACCTTTTCTATTTCTAAAATCTTCTGCATATGCGCCACCTGGAGACTGAATTCGCACGTGTGTGCAGTCGATGGCACCTATCACGCCTGGAAATTGCCTAATATTATAAAATCTCTTTTAACATTAGCAATTTCATCAGGTCGAGGCATGTATATGACGTCTCTGGCGAATTTGCTATTAACTTTCCTGATCACCCCCTGCATGTAGTGCTTCTACTAACGTTGACATAATCACCTAAAAGCTGCTGGAAGGATCCCGTTGCATAAAATCTCAACGCCAGTAGGAGTTGGAGCATCCCGGACAAAGATTTGCTTCTATTTGTTTTTGATTCCATGTTGTCTAATCGGTTCATTAGCTCGATCACACTTTCTTTGCAGAGTCTTAAAAATTGCAAAATAAAATAAATAATATGGAACTCGTAATGAATATTAATATTATAAAAACTATAACTTATCTGTAACGCAGTTTAAATTCCCTGTCACCGTACAATGTGAAAGAGTCCCTTCTATGACACGCGTATTTCCTCTTCATCACTATCACTAATAATTGTTGATAAATCAGAAAAAGAAGATAAATTAGATAAATCGGATAAATCAGACATTTCTAAAAAATTTTTAATTTTGTAAACACTTTTAAACACAAAAAACAAATTTTAAAATATATTGTGACTTTATTAATGTACTAAAAATAAATACTGCTTTTAGTTGGTATTAAATTTAAAATTCAAATTCAAAAAATATGTGTAATAAAAGTAAACACGGGCTGGCCAAAAGGAGGTTCTGTCACTTTAATCACTGGTCAACCAGTAATTAAATATTTTGGATATTTAACCTGTGTTAAGCACAAATTAACGTTGCTGCAACCCAAAATCGCCTTAACTATAGATTAAATCTATGATTATGCTAATCATAGATTAAACTTAACCTGTGCTAAAAATTATATTGCTGAAACCCAAATCGGACTTAATGTATGATTAAATATTTAATCTATGATTATATGCCTAAAGTAACGTTGCTGAAACCGGGCATGACCCTGTTAAAAGTACGAAGTGGAGCTATTTTAATAAGTTAACCAAAAGTGATTAACCGATATAAATGTAAAAATTTTGAAACTGTGTTTAGTAGATAAATAATACTTTTTTAATAGTTTAGTAATATAATTATTGTTTGTAGCATTTTGATGTCAAGTACACACGGACATGCAAGGGAAGCAGGTGCGGTTCTATCATCGAATACACTGACTGTGATTCAGTTGTAATTGGCTATTTAGAGAGTATACAGGATACATCAAAGTAAAAAGTTTTAATATTAGCTAGTAGATTTAAAATTTGTAAAATAAATTAATTAAGCAAAAAAATATTATAATTATTTAAATATTATTTTTAATAGATTTAATTTAGAACTATGCCATTATTTTAACCATAGTTCAGACAAAATTAGATGTGATGATAAAATCTTATTTGTTGTACGACTTAAGGGATAGATAGAAATCGAAAAGTAAGATATATCTAAAAATTAAAAATTGCTAAAAAAAACTCCATACACTATGTATGTATACATACACTGGATGTATACACTGCATTTTTGGGATATTTACCTCTTGGAGAACTTGAAATCTCGTTAATTTCATCCAGCCAAACATTTAAAAAATAACATTTTATCCACTCAAAATTCTTGTTCTAAATAAATCGTTGTTTTAAAGACACACATAATTGCATACAATTCAAACTGGCAGTTTAGTAAAATAATTTATAAAGGGTCCACTGCAATAATGATAAATGTCCTCTTTACTTTATTTTGAGATAATTGCTTTTTAATTATATGAATGGTTAAAAATAAGTCTGATTTAAGAATTATAAAAACGGATTTATCTCGAGACTGGAAGTGATATTGCTGCGTTTGAAATCGAGATTGATAACTGTATATATTAAGCGTCCGAATGACGTATTAACTATGATTTAAAGAAATTTTGGACATTCATCATTATTGCAGTGGAATATGTGAAACAAATTTCACTAGTGGGTTTCAAACAAAGAAATGTTTTGTGTGATTTGCTTCATGTAAAATGTTTCGTAAAATTTGTTTCTCTGAACATTTTGGTTATTAAAATTAAAAGTAAGCAAATATAACTGAAAATCTTGTACGTATTTGCCACATTATCCTCTTCTTTAGAAATATAAAAAAGAAAATCGTTTTCTATAAATATGCTATAGGGCATAAGTACATATAACAGTTGTAAAGTTATATATAGGTAAATTGTATGGCAGTATTATTTCAAATTACATGTTCATTAAAGCTAGCTATCTATATACACTAGTTTTTGTTTAACTTGAAAAATAAAAGTGCATGAGCGTTTTTCTAGGAAGATTTATATATTAATAAAAAAAGTTCTAAGTTTGTCAATGTACTTATAATATGTCGATATGTTAAATAATATGTTACGGATAAAACGATTTCCCACTGTAAGTTTACTTCTTTAGAACTTTTAATATTGTTTTATATAAATTTTGCTTTAGAAATAAAATGAAATAAAAATTATATAGTTTCCGTTAAAACAAAAAATAACAAACCTCATACAAGGGATAGATATTTTCGTTCGTGTCTATACCAATTAACGATCTCAGTGAGATTCGATTAACCAGCTCAATCTCGCACCTATCTATAGGTATATAAAATGGAAGAAAACCCATTTAATTTGTTAGTTAATTAATTTCTTATTGTTCTTATATTTAACACATTTATTGTGTGCTCAATGTAAGGCAACTACCTATACAATGTTATCTTCTGATGGATTCAAACACATCTTAAACATACTTGCATTCCAACTATAAAATTTTTGAACTTAATTTTTTATTTAATTTTCAATTTTATTTTATATTGTAAAAAATGTTGAAATAAGAAATTCGCCGTTCTTACTATTTTTAGACATTTTAGGTCTACATTTATTAGTCTATTGATCGAACCTTTTCAAGGGAGCTTAAAATAGGGTAGAAACCTTTTCAGTAAAACCTCCACATTTTTATGATATTCCATCGAGTTAGATTCGCGTATATCAAACACTTTTTTACAAGTAATAGCGTGTATTACCTTGTAAATAAAAGAGACAGAACATTGAACAGGTGTCAGATATTGGTATTAAGGTAAGTGAGGGGTCAGAGACGCACTCATTACAAGTTTTATGGCTGGTTATTTGAAAAGACCGTTGCCGCGGGCCAACTTTTCATGATGTAGGAACATCGCAACTATAAAGAGAAGGGTTACACGCCCATTAATAGTCATATTACATTTAGTTGATTTACGTTCATTAAAAATACTTTTAAAAGTTATTTATTACAATTATAAAACTTTAATCGCATATTAAAATAATAAAAAATGCGGAAAAATCACTATGTGTGAACTTGTAAATCAGATTTTATTCTGTAATTATGACAAATATTGTACCGCATGGTAATATACATTATTATGTAGGTACATATAAATTAGTATCGATAGCTTGTAGTAACGTATGGATACCCAGCAAGAAAACATCTCAGAAAATAGTTTTTAAAGTTTTAGTCGCAGTTTAAAAATCTTTGCAATAAAACAAATTCATTTTATCAACCGGTTTCGATATTTTATTCGATCATCTTCAGGATAAACTACAAAAAATTCTTCATTTTATCTAAACAATAAACTTACGTGTCGGTATATATTAACTTGGTAAAATGTAAAACAATTTACCAGATATAGTCAATTTTGTTAAAACTTTGTGTATATAAATAAAATTATGGATCAAGTGAAATTTAAAAGTGAACAACACAATACAACAAAAATAAAAATTAAAAATTTTAAAAACCCCTGATTGTAAAACAATTCTAAAAATAAAAATTAGTTATAAAAGCACCTTACTTTAAAAATTACTGTTCCCCTTAAAAAGAAAAAAATAATATTTTCTTCTTCACTCAACAATAATATAAATTATTTTCAGACACTTTACTCAAAAAATTAACTTGTCATCCTCCCTCCTCCCCGCTACAAAATTTAAACATTAATTTTCAAGTCAAGGAAAATGGAGAAATTTTAATATGGAATGTATAAACATGTTTCGTATGCGGAACAAATCTCCGTTTCCCCTGACTTCAAAATTAATATTTAAATTTTGTAGGGCTGTTTGAAAAAGATTTCCGATTTTTATCAAAATTTTGAGTTGTAAAAATTTGTAACTAATAAATGTGGCACCGAATTAAAAACATTCTATGCTACATATGTTAGATAATACGAGGTATTATGAAGAATATTTGTTTTAACTTTTAACCAAATCGGTGAAGTAGACCTTGAGATATTTTGTCCACCGGTTTAAAAAATTTAGGATCGAGAAAAACGCAAAAAAAATAGTACTGCGTCAGCCTTTTTAAACCAAATACTTTATTAATTAACCTTTAATTTGCGATTCCTAGACCCCACACGAGGTTTCCATTTTTGCCGCGATGTCCTCCAACTCTTTTGAGCAGCTCTTTTCAATTTCCTAGCTTCATTAGTCTTCACTTGGGCTCTTATGTTGGGCCAATTACAAGATTTAATATTTGCATCATAAATACGAAGCCTCTTCAGAGGAAGAAAGCGATGTAAATGGATCAGCAGTTTTTGATGTCAATGGATTAGAAGTCATTTTATCAGCTGAGCTGTCCATTAGTTTTTTTATTCACCAAATTAAGATAAATAAAGTTTACTTATAGGGTTTGAAACTCAAAAACCGATACACGTCCGAGGTATGACATCTGTCATTGCCACCACCTAAAAATAAAATTCCAATTTATCACAATGCGAATTATGATTGTACACTGATTTTTATTTTTATAAGTTTGTTTACATTAACTTATATGTACAGTGTTGTGTGTTGCGGTCACACTTCAGTATATATTATGTCTCACTTTATCATTGCATGGTATTTAAAATTTTGACAACGCTGGTTTAATAATACTGACATACTGACATACATACAGACGAACATCCAATTAAAATTTATTACAATCTTATCAGAGCATGATAAGGAACATTTTAATACCAAAATTTCGATTTTTGATTTTTGGATGGATTACAATACTTTCCCTTAACACACGTTAATACATATTGGGGACAGTAAAAATTAATATAAACAAAATTGAAGGCAACGAAATTTGCTACAAAATATGTCTAAAAAATTTTGCTGTAAAAGCAATTTTTATGTAAAAAAAAGTTTTGAAAACATCAAATTAACATTGTTAACATAATATAGGAGGAGATATTTTCGTTATTCACTGTATATTAACAATGTAAATTTCACCTTTTGAAGACTTTTTGTGACATATAGAAATCGATTTTATAGCAAAATTGTTGAGGCATTTTTTGTTGCAAATTTCTTTCCCTTCATTTTTGTTCCAATGCATTTTTCGTTTCGTCGCCCACTTTCTGTCTTACAGCGACTTGAAAAAGACTCTGTAAAAAATGTATAAAATGCGAGTTTTATTTAAACTCAAAGTCAAAAAGTCTTCAAAAGGTGAAATTTACATTGTTAATATAGCAGCAGTGTACGAATATGACTGGGAGTGACTATTTGTTTGTCATATCAATATTTTGGAAAACCCAAAAAATGCACACACACTTTTTAGAACTAATATGTTTTTAAGTTATCACAAATAAAATATACTGTAAGTATACAATATCGCAAACGTTTTCACCATACTATGGCATCATCAGGCGATGAATTAGAAAGAAAATTTAGAGAGAGATTTCGTTTAAATAATGTTCCGGGTTGTGGGAGTAGGTAATTTTTGAAAAAGGAAGGTTTTTTTTAAAGGGAAGGGGTGTAAATAAACGCTCGAATAGGTTAGATAAAAGGGGAGGGGGGTAATTTTAAAAATTACTTTTTAAATATCTTTAATATTTTATATAAAATATAAAAGTTGAAGTTTACATATGAAGTGGAATCTGATAAATCTATCCCGTTTTTAGATCTCCTAGTTAAAAGAGAGGATGATGGCACCTTGATCACTGATATATACCGCAAGCCCTCTTCCACGGAGCGTTTACTTAATTTTAGCTCCTCGCATCCCCTAAACCATAAACTGAGTGTCATTAACACTCTAAAACATAGAATTCATTTTGCGTGCCGGAGAAGTTAGTAGGTAAGAGATTACACGACCTTAAACAGCAACTACTAGCTAATGGTTTTCCAGGAAGACTGATTGATTGTGCTCTCTTTCGAAAATGCAAGAAACCTGAAGCAGATCCTAATAAGACATTAGGAAACCTGAAAGAAATAGGAAAATACAGTAAAGTCACACATCATCATTGGTTTGCTCACAAAATAAAACATATCTTCAATGAAAGCATCACAGACGGTAGCCACCACAATCTGGGAAGAATCTTGTATTCAAAAACTAAAGACAAGACTACTACATTACAAAAAGCAAACGTAGTTTACCAGATTGAATGTGAATGCGGTGAAGTTTACATAGGGCAGACCAGGCAGAGGCTGTCTGCAAGAGTTAACCAACACAAATATGATGTGCGAAACAATTCTTCTAAAACCGGTTTGGCTAGCCACGTCTTGCAAACGTATCATGATTTTTTCACTTCGGATATCCAGATTTTGGCTTCGGAAAATAACTACAATAAGAGAACCTTCTTAGAGGCTGCCTACATATCAACAGCTGGCAGAAATGTTAACATCCAGAGCGATTTTAATTATATTAACAAGGGCTACCAAACCCTTTTGCTTAATTACAAAGACAAAATAAAGAAAAGACAATCATAGTACGCGCTCTCCCTTAAATTGGCAAGTTTCTGTATCTTACACCTTTTTAATTATTGGTTTCAAATGTTTTTTATCTTTGTGTACTATTTTGGTATCTTTTTTGTGTTTGATCGACGTACAAGTGTTTTCCAGGACTCCCTTTTGGAACGTTTTTAATAAAATTAAATTTTTTTACACCTTGGTACTCATTAACGATTACGCTGTCACGGGATGGTTAATTGGGTGCTAGGCGTCGGTGTAGGGGTCGTAGTTGTTGATTCCTATAACTGACGCCTTTTTATTTATTACTTTTTAAAATGTTGGCGGGAGATTGAATTTGGTGGGAATTGATATGTTTTTTAATTTTCTAATTTTATCATTTTGTATAAATTATTTATCACATATTTTATTCGTTGTTAAAGTTTTATTAGTTTAATAGTGTTAATTTTTGAGAGTTTAATTTTTGTTATACTTAATTGAACATTTTATTTCATAATTTATTTAATTTATTTCAACTCTGTGACTGTTTTGCGATTTAGCAATGCAATTTTATATTTTTTTGACTTGTTTGAGAGTTACCATTTTTCTGACCATTACATCAATTTCCCGAATAAAGATCAGACCAATTTCAACCGTAATCTGTGTGGTGAGTCCAGTGGTTAATTTGTGAGCTCCGCCGCATTAGAATTATATATGTTTTTTCCATTTTAGTCCTGAAGATGAACGAATGAATCGTTCGAAACGTCGACACAGCAGATTCTTGTTGTTTGATTTAATCCACTCCACCCATGGGACGATAACATTGGACAGATACGTATAATAAGGAAAAACATGGAACGAGGCAAAACAAATGGCACTAGATAGAAGAGAGTGGCGGAAATTTATAAATGAAAATGCCACTATATTAAAAGAGATAAGGGACACCTCAACACCTTCGGGTATAAATGAGGCTTTTGATTTTGATTGATTGATTGATTAAATAATTTACAGACGGTATACTCCTCTGAATTAGAAAAATTTCTAATAATCTAAAGAATTTATAAAAGAATAATAAAAAGAATTTCTAATATATCTGTGTCTGGTATCACACTGTGCAAGTGCAATTGCTGAGTTGCTGCAATGGTTTTCGTTTTTTAAAATCGGTCATTTAGGTCGTTTACAGCTTTATTATAATCCACTTCTGGCGAAAATTTTACCGTTATATGTAGTTGGAAGATTATTCGGTGCAGAAGCCCATGCATGTAGCTCGTAAGGTGTGGTTTTAGTTTATCAACTGCTAGTTGAAGACTTGCTCTTGCAGCTGCTCTTTTGATCGTACCACCAATTCCATCACACGAACCTTTTCCATGAGCAATCGCAAAAAAATGCCATTCAGCAGGCATTCCACAATCACTGTTGTGGTAGTATAAATTGACAAAAATTTCATCAAATTAATTTAAAACTATTCAAAAATCTTCTCATTAAGGAAAATTTGTACATTTATAACATATCTACTATAGATATATTTATTTAAATTTTATTTATTATAAAAACAAAGTTAGATTGTGGTAAAATAAACAAAAAAAATTTTCAATTGAAAAAAAAAAATAGAAAGCAGAGTCGGCCCACTCTGGGTTTAGCGGCATTAACTGCCGAATAAGTTGAAGTTTTTTTCAGAAAAAAAAAAAAATCAAAAATTAAATGTGTCGGAATTTGAAAAATTGATAATTTTTCTCAAAAAACTGAAAAATTTCTTGGAACCTAACATCAAAAAAATTTTTCATATTTTTATCTGAATAGTACATTTAAAATTGAAAAATTTAAAAAAAAGAACGTTGGATTTAGTCAATTTTTGAAAAAGTTATGGGTATTTGAAAAATAGCCAAATATAAATAGCAAAATTTTTGAAAAATTCATAACTTTTGTAGGGTTGGGTGAAAAAAGTTGAAAAAATTCTGAGAAATATATTTAGTGGGGTAGAAAACCCCAAACGAGAAAACGATAAAAAAGTTTCGGCCAAATCGAAAGGGGTCGGGTTCAAAAGTGGTCGATTTGGCGTGGAATGCCCCATATATAATATAGCCCGTACCTTGATTTATATCGGGCATCGGTTTTTAATAAAATTCAAGTTCAAAAAACGAAAAAAATACAGTTGCAAACACAGAACTTTCACTACACGCTTATTTGCTTAAACACCTTCTTTACTTAAAGGGGTAAAATTAAAAACTGAGATAGGTAGAGGGTAAATTTTCATCAGTTGTTTCAAATTAAAGGTCTATCCTTACTGATAAGCCAGATATTTACCTGTTTCTGTAAAGTTACTAAAATCCTGAAATTTTACTTTCGGCCAGAAATTTATGAATCTATCCCACTGTGGATTAGGGCAGTTTACATACACCCCATTCAGCAGGGTCTATATGTTAAATCTTATATATTTGTAGTTCGAGAGTGACTAGTCGTGGAAGACGTACTACTCTCTCGTCACATCATACAAAAACAGTGTTCGGATTGTAATATCTGTAACTTGCTTCCTCGTCTTTATGACGAAGGTGGGATCGTTACCCATGTTTATAATTGCAGATTATTCCTGGAAATGTATTCTAAAGGCTAGTGTTCACTTGAGACAGAAAGTCTCGAGACTCGTATATAAACCCTTGCTAATACTTACTTAGTCTCGAGACTTTCTGTCTCAAGTGGACACTAGGCTTAAGAAGAAGTCATTTCTGTTGTTAATATCTAAGCCCCACAAGATGGTACGAGTTTGCGTCACAACAGAGCAACAGCTATGTATTTTTGCTTTTGAAGTACCTTACAAGATCTTTAACTTTCCTGATAGGTGGCGGTCCAACTTGAGAATATAAAAGATATGCCGATACAACCACCAGGTTCATCGCGTCTCTGCCAATTTTTGTGTTCTAATCTGCAAAGTTATTGTGTTTCTTTTACCGATATACAATGATGCATACTCTAATTGATTAATATTATTAGTCTCCTGTAATATTTAATCTTTTGATTAGTTCCGTGTTCACCCAGGGTTCCTGTATCAGGGCAATATCTTTATTATTTTTTATTATGTACTCCTGCAGGGTATCTAACGCTAATTTGTATTTTTGCTGGATATTACGGAATTTTACGTTTTTTGCTCCTAGTTTGCCTCCTTCGTGCTGCTATGGGAACAGCCGAGAATACTATCTTGATGGGAAGAACAGTCTGTTCTGTATCCAATTCCATCGCATCTTCATCTGATTTTTTCTTCTTCTTGAAAGTTTACCATAGAGAAGTTCAAGAAGGGTTTGTAATCCAGCTTCTACCTTTGCTCCCAGGAAGCCTGATTGTTGGTCTTAGGGTCCTCTTTGCGGGTCACGTTCTAAGTGTTAATGTTAATCTACAAGCCTTTTCAACACTTTATCCGGTTCATCGACGGGTCCCGGAATCTATGTCATGATCTATATGGATTTTGGGATATCTTTGGAGTCAATGACTTTAAGTTTTGTCCTCTCCAGAAGTAATTTCTCTGCTACAATCTGCTCTATCCAGTTCTTAGTGGTCTGTTTGGAGGCAAAAAGAGGGTCACCCCTCTTTGTTCCGTACTTAGGAAGTATTTTTGGATGTATGTCAGACTTAATGACTATTCAAATGACCGTTAGAACCGTCTTTTAAAAAAGGTCAGGTTAATTTTTCCTGTCCTTCTTACTTGAATTCACGATGCGATATGTTGCTTCTGCAGATGCCTTCTGGCAGCCCCAGAAAGTTTTATCTTCGGTGAAGCAATAATTTGTTGTTTTGTTTATTTAATGGTTCCATATTTGTTCCCACAAATACTTACATCATCGTAAGTCACTGTTTTACAAGTATCAGTGTAAAGATGTCTTAAACTTTCTAATCTTTATGCATTGTGCAGAACCATGACTTGACAGGAAATCTATCATGACAGATCCTGGTAATAAGAGCTTTCAAATCAATGTAAAACTAAAATTAAAATTGTACTACTGGTAGCTGAGATAGTTACAGACAATTTTAAAAATCTAAATAGCTCTAGCTGTTCTTGTATTTCTTATTTATTACTATAAATGGAAAGTGCCATATTCAAACCAAATTTGAAACTATTTGAATTTTTTGCTGCAAGAACTGTACAGATGATCAATATGATTTAAAAAATTGTGATTGCGATATTGATATTACCAGTCTTACAGCGGTGGAGATGAAATGAAAAACGTATATTTCAGACGAAATTAATGCCTTAATGACTAATGACTCTTTCGTTGAATCTCCGAATACAAAAACAAGTTTATTATTATGTATTTACGATATTATTAAATGAAAATTGTAATAAATTTTGTGGATGTAAGTTTTTCAAAACTTATAATGTATTTCAACTTTTGTTTGTAAGTTATGCAAGAAATAGTCGGTGCTTCTTTAAATTTATACTGAAATACAATAAACAATTAGAGAAATTTGAAATGGTCGGGTTCAGAAGTTTGCCGATTTGGTATGAAATGAGTTATAATATTATAAAAATACATATAATATAAAAATCATTATAGATTGTTAATAGTGTATTCAAATAGTTTTAATAAAGGAATTCTATACGGCTATTAGTAGATACTATGATTTTAATGAAACGAAGGTATTGTTTGATTATAATTGTGTACAATAATTATAGATCGATACTCTTAACAGATGCGCTATAAATTATAGTAATTGTATATCTATTTTATAAAAAGTGTTAATTAATAAGAAAGTTAGTAATAAAATTCAATTAAAATATTGTAATAAATTATCCAATTTTACAATCCTAAAATTTTTTAGATTTTGCAAATTCAATGAGGTTTATATCAATGTTCTTAACGAACCAATCACGTCACAAAAATATAGTAAGACATGAAAGTGTTGTTAAGAAATATTCTAATGAAGGAAGGACGTTTTTTTATTATTTTTCACTTTCGCTTCAAGTCAATTGACAAGACTTTTCATATACATATATAATAAACCTCTTTAGAATATAAGTGTTATGAAAACA
The DNA here is from genome assembly GCA_947369205.1 of Cantharis rufa. Taxonomy (NCBI): domain Eukaryota; kingdom Metazoa; phylum Arthropoda; class Insecta; order Coleoptera; family Cantharidae; genus Cantharis; species Cantharis rufa. The sequence continues at coordinate 11,102,910 of OX376309.1, read as the reverse complement.
ACTTTGATTTCAAATTTTAAAAAATAAAATAGAATGACTTCAAACACTATTCTATAAGAAACATAAATAGAATACAACACATTTACAAGAAAAGCGACATTAGGTAAATAATTAGGAGGTTCTACTCTACAAGGTGTCCCCGGATACATTTTGCATAACTTAACAACATTTTTTTTCTAAACTCAAACATTCGAGAGTTAGGCCTCTTTAAAAAATTTTTTTAAATTGCCATCTTCACATGGTCATAGCCTCGAAAATATTGATATTATATGTATAAATGTTTCAATGCGTTTTTAACCCTTTCAGACCCGACTATTTTTGGTTGAAAAAAATATTATTTTTTTTCAAATTTCGTATTACTGTGCTCTAAAAAGTGTTTCTGCCGAGTTTATTAATTTTCTGATTTTTAAACACGAAAATACAGGTATGTATACACTATAGTGTACTTAGTTTCTCGTGGCTATCGTGGAATACATTTTATCAAATGACTTACCAAATAGGGTAGAGGGGGGTTGACTGGACAGTTTTTTGAAAATATTTAAATTTATATGAGATTGCCTAAACTTAGATCAACAATTTTTTTACAGGGTGTAGTTTGGTTATATATCAATAAAAAAAGATATATCTAACACAAAATTTATAAAAATACACCTTCTAGTTTTAATTTCTTGCATGTCTGCAATATAGTTCAGTTAACCGAGTTAACTGCAGGTTAACTGAACATATACATAGGTAGATTAGTTGAGCATATTATCTTTAAAATATTAGGCCATATAACCTGTTGTGCATACAAAAAATGTTAACAAATAAATTGAAAACAACATGGGTTAAAAAAAAACCCAATAATGATAATCAATAGTCAAATACTGATTTTTTCTCGTAAAACAAAATATGGAAGAGTTTAAAAATTTACACAGCCGCGATAAAAATTATTTTAGGCTATGATTAGGGGATTTTTAATATTCTGGAACATATTATAAACTTAAAGTGTCATTTATAGGAAAGTCTTTGAATTGTCAAAATTAAAGCCCATAAATAACTATGAGATGGCAGATATATATGCAAGTGTTCAGTTAACCTACCTATTCAGTTAACCTAATCTTACCCTACTGTTATTAATAAAATATTTTATTTATATTAAAGAAACAGTAATTCAGATTTAAATATGTTAATATTAATTTAAACAAAAAATTATATAAACATTGGAATTGGTTTGCAAACAATAATTGTATACTAGAGTTCGTGCCAAATAGAAATAGAACCGTCAATCATAATAGTTGGTAACGTTATTTTTAAAAGGTGAGATATGCATTTCTCATTGTTTTTATTTTAATAATAAAATAATAAATATAAAAATAATAAATTGTTGTTATTATTTGTTATTATTCCAACTTCAAAAATGCATGTTAACACGTGGCTTTGCTTAATTTTATTTTTGGTTATTTTGGTAAGTCATTTCTTCATTTTTTTTTAAATTTTAGCCATTATTTGTTAAATTTGGTTTAAATATTTTCTTGGTTTTTATATTTTTCAATTAATTTAGAGTTAGGTACGACTGACGATCGGCAACAACCGTGAAATAAGGCCTTATATCGTATTAATCATTATTCATTATTTTTTTTTAATGTTTAATCCTTTTACGGAAATATTTCATTTTTAAATATTTTTAATCCTGTCAAGTGATAATTATTGTCTTTTTGGTTTTTATAGTAACGATTTTTCTACGTATTGTATTTCTTTACTTTACTGTTTAAATTTATTATTTTAACGTTTTGTTTAGTTCTGTTAAATCTTGCATTTTACAAATACATACTAATATACCACAAAATCTACTTGAAATTCTTTTTGAGTTTATTTTCTAGAATATTTTTTTACAATTTTATTTAAATTAATTTATTATCACAGTTTATGTTTCTCATAGAACATTTGTTGTGTTTTTATTGGATTCCTCATGGTCCCTTCTTTGAGAAATAATCGTTATCTAGCATATAAGTTTGTCACCAACTTCAAAATATTATAATAAAACGTGGGTACGTGTACCCTGGGTCTGAAAGGGTTAAAGAGAGTGAAATAATCTACAAACTAGATTCAAACATTTTATTTTCTAAAAATCTAAAATATTGTTATAAAAGAACATGTTATGAATTAATAAGTATAAAAATATCGAAAATTTCGAGCTTTTTGTTTGGTTTTTCGCTCACCCTGTATTGTTTTAAAGGAAACAGTTTACAAAATATCTGACGCCTAATTCTTGATAAGGAACTTAACGGACTAGAACTTTTGTCTAGTAATTTTTTTTGAAAAACCACAGAAAATTAGAAAATAATAATCAATGCAGCTACAAAATAATTTTTTTATTGAAAAATTATTCTACTGATAATGCTTAAACTATTAAATTTCTTAAGCAAATATTCAAAATGACCTCCTAATTGGCAATATACAGCCATGATCGTTTTAAAAGATAGCTGTTATATAGTATTATTTATAATATTTTCTCTTTCGTTAAGAGAAAATAGTTGTGGACGATGTAACATAGGGAACGATAATATGAAAATATCACTTTGACATTTAATGTAAAATAAATAAACATTTTGAAAAAATAAATAAACATTTTGAATTATTTCTAAAACAAAATGGGTACAAATAAAAATATAGAACATTCAAACGAGGTGCAAATAATTTCTTTCGGATCGAAGTTTCAAAATGATTCAAAATAGTAAAGAAGGTAAGTTTTCAAAATGACATTATAAGATATTTCAAACAAAAACCTAATTAAGGTGCAAACGAGATATAGACAATATACATAGATTACTTTTTATTTATAATTTAAAATTGGATAGGGGTTGGTAAAATATCATTATTTGTGATATTGAAACATCTGAAAAATAAAATTAGTAAAAACAAAAATAAAAAGCTACAAACAGGTACAAACGATTTAAACTATGTTGAATTAAAAATTCAAAATAGGGGGCTGGCAAATGCACTTTAATTGATGGGCTTTCCTTACATCAATGTAAATCCGTTGCTGCTGATGTAAAACTGATAAAATGCATTTAGAATAATTTCTGAAATTATTTTGCTAGATAGGCGCAAACTCGATTAGGTTGGTGGTTGGCTCGATTTGGGGCGAGATCTTAGAGATTTATAATTTTTCTTTGATATTTTAAGAAAAGGTCAAAATAATATCAAACAACGTATTATTTTCTGTATTATAAAATATATTAAAAATTATATTTATAATTGAAACATTCAATTTTTCGTTTTCAACAGAAAGTTACTGGAGGGACAGGTAAGACCTATCAAGACATTTAATTTTTTGTGAAGTAATGATGCTTTATATATTTTAGAAAATGTGATTAATATACATAATATATGTCTTTTTGCATTTTTGAAAGGTATACATAAAGTTGCAACAAAAAATTTTTTTTAAGTTATAGCGATATATTCGTCTCACCCATTTTACGGAGGGTCAATAAAAAGTTTAAATACATAGCTGTCTTCATGAATAAGATAATTAAGATAATATATTAATAAAATAAGATAATATATTAATAAAATAAGATAATATATTAACAAAATAAGATAATATATTAATAAGATAACTGTATAAATAATTGCACCCACTAAATTCTCGATTTTATTTAACAACTTTAGCATTACATGTTTCATAAGCCATATCAAACGCCATATTTTAACATGACATTTAAAGATGTTGATGTTAGCTCTCAATATACAAACTAGATTGAAAATTTTTTTATTTTTAAGACTTGTTGAAGTCTTGATGCTTATATTATTTTTGAAATATTATTGAAATATTCAAATACATCACACCCTAAAAAAATTTAAGATAAGTTTCCCGGAATATGGGAAGAAAACAACTATTAAAGTCACGCGAATAACATTTTATGACTAAATATACACTTGAATTTATTGTTAAACTCCAAATTCTCTTCGGCATAGTTCACCTATACTAAGAAGTACAAAACAACACCTTAATCTTTTCCGTGTCCGAAATTTAGTTTTGTTCGACAAGCACTTAATCGACAGCATTTGTGCGACTAGGAATTTTGTTCGACACGCATTTGGTCGACACAACTTTTATGCGAACAAGCATTTGTGCGACTAAGAATTTTGTTCGACATGCATTTGTTCGACTCAACATTTGAGCGAATAGCAATTTTTTTGACATGACGGCATGACACGACGCACTACTCTTTTTTTGGAGTGTTATACTCTTTTCTACCACTATTAAAATAATTATTACAAATAAAAATATTAGTTTTAGTTTTTATTATAATATATTATATATTTTATTTATAAACCATAGTTTTTGGTGTCAGGTGGTAATTATTGATATCACGAATTGAACGTTTTCCTATAGACTATTGGAAAGAGGACGATTTTCTAAGCATTTTTCTTATTCAAGCTGGATTATTAATTGGTTTTTAAGAAAGCGGCACTTAAAAATGTAATTTTACATGCATTTTAGACAGGGATTAAACCACGTTTCCTACAGCGGTATGTGTGCTTAGATATACTCTTAGTATTGCACATTGAACTAGTATTTAATGAACAGAGGTTTTATTTAGACAAATAGATTTATAGATATTAATTTAATAGTAATAATAATAATAGTATTGTTGAGAAGTGCAATTCCCCTGTAGTTTTTGCATTCTTCTGGATCTCCACTCTTCATCAATGGAATCACTATGCTTTCTTTCCAATTATTTGGCATATTTTCTTCTCTCCACGTTCTCTGTACCAGATTACACAATCTTTCATGAAGTTTGCTTCCTCCATTCTTTATAAGTTCCGCTGTGATTTCGTCCTTTCCCGGCGCCTTACCATTTTTCATTTTTCGAATTATGTTCATTATCTCTTCATGTGTTGGCGTTGATATTTCTTCGTTATCTTCAATTATGTTAGCTGGTTCCCATTCGTCTAGTTCTTCTTGTGTGTTTAATAACTTTTGAAAATGTTGAGACCAAATTTTTTTTTATTTTTTCTGTTTCATAAACTACATTCCCTGAGTCATCTTTCATACCTCTTGTCTTTATACTATGTTTTGGATTTTGTCTCTTTAACAATTGATAAAATATTTTTGTATTATTGAAGTTGTTGCTTGATTCTATTTTTAACATTTGGTCCATATACCAGCCATTCTTCTTTTGCTTATACATTTTATTTGCTTCCTTGATGATTTTCTTATACTTTTCTCGATCTTCCACTTTTCCAGATTTCATCCATTCTATTCTTAATTTTGTTTTTCTCTCATTACATTCTATGCAGTCATCATCAAACCATTCTTTGCTCTTTATACCTTTTCTGTAACCTATTGTTTCCCTTGTGCTCGTTTTTATACTTGAAATAATATTGGACAACTCTTGGTTCAAATCGGGGTGTATTTCATTTTTGTTGATTTCTTCGTCGGTTCTTATTTGATATAGTTTTCTGATTTTACCACTATTGAGTTTTTCTGTTGCGAATCTCTTGTTATTACTTTGTTTTTTGCTGATAAATTTAATTGTTTTGAGTTTCATTTTTGCTATCACCATGTAGTGGTCAGTATCAGCATTAGCTCCTCTGTATGATCTTACGTCATTCACTAATTGTTGTCCCTTTTTAGATATCAATATGTGATCGATCTGGTTACCCTCCTCTCTTTCACTACCAGGCCAGACCCATGTTACTTTGTGCATCTTTTTATGTTTAAATTTCGTGCTGCAAATCACTGTACTTAATGATTCTGCCAGACTACACAGTCTTTCCCCATTGTTACTAGTCTTCTCATGTATTGTTTGCTTACCAGCTACCGAGTTTATATAGTCTTCTTTACCAATTTTGGCGTTAAAATCTCCTAGTATTATTAGTATGTCGTGTTTAGGTATAGCATCACATAATGTTTCCAACTTGTTATAAAATTCTTTTTTTATTTCTTCGCTACTCTCTTCTGTTGGCGCGTATACGTTAATAAATGACAAATTCGGTTTCGATTTAATTCTCAAGTGTGCTAGCCTACCATCAATTGCTTTGAATGTCAATACCCTTTTCACAAAACTTTTCGCTACGACAAATCCTACACCATTTCTGCCTTGTGTATGCTCACCTGAAAAAAATACAGAGTAACACCTTTTATCTATTTCACCTTGACCCTTCCATCTTAACTCTTGCAGCGCTGCTACATCTACCCTATATCGTAATATTTCATTTGCCACCTCTGTCATTTTTCCCGGCCTTAACATTGTTCTTATGTTCCATGTGCAAATCTTCATCTGTTCGTTTTTGTGTCTGATCTTTTTTGGTATCATTTTCGCTTGTTTGTTTTTTTCTCTTAATTCGTTATTCCATTTACATTGCTTTTTTGTCACATCTGTCTCATTCTTCAATACTGGAGCTTCCGGTTGAGACAATCCTTCAGCTCCCTTAACAACTATCAGTTTTTTGCTATGCTTGTTGGGTCCGTACACGGTTCCAACCCTCTTTTATCGTTCCACACTAGCATCTTTCCCTCAACGTAAAGTTTCCTGTATCCAATTTTTGTTTTCTTTCCATTCTTGTTCTCTTCCTTTGCGTATTCCACAATTTCTCCTTGTATAGCCCTCATACAAGATATTATATGATATATTATATGATATCATATGATATATCATATAAGATATTATCAGCTGTTATACACGAAAGACTGAAGGAATACACAAAAGAGCTAGTGGGGGAATACCAGTTCGGTTTCACGAAGGGTAGATCTACGATAGGAGCAATACATATACTAAGACAAACGATGGAAAAATTTTACGAACATAACATAAATATGCACCTCATGTTTGTTGATTTTCGACAGGCTTTCGACAGAGTGAATAGGAAAGTATTATATCAAGCGATGTTGGAAATGGGTATACCACTTAAATTGATAAAAATGACAAGAATTACATTACAGAACACCGTCTCATGCATAAGGACAACAGAGGGCGAAACTGAAAACTTTGAAATAAACAACGGAGTTAGACAAGGAGATGCTCTGTCGGCAACACTATTTAATATAATATTAGAAAAGATAGTTAGAGAGTTGAGAATGGATAGAACAGTGATAAACAGAGAGGGGCAATTAATAGATTATGCGGACGACATTCTCATTATGGCAAGATCATATGGAAGACTAGAAGAGATATTCAAAGACCTGGAGAAAAATGCGAAGAAAGCGGGACTAATGATCAATGAAAAGAAAACAAAGTACATGAAAAGTTGTAAGAGCGAAACGCACAATCAGCAGAACATTACAATAGATAAGTACACCATAGAGGAAATAAACTGCTGCAGTTATCTGGGAGTACAAATAAACAGTAACAATAACAACGAAAACGAAATAAAAAATAGGATACAAGCAGGCAACAAGACATACTATGCAAATAAGAAACTGTTAATGAGTAAACACCTGAAAAGAGAAACCAAAGTTAAAATATATAAAACACTTATAAGACCGGTTGTACTGTACGCAGCAGAGACGTTGTGCCTGTCAAAGTATGAGGCGTTAAAATTAAGAACTTTTGAAAGAAAAGTCCTTCGCACTATTTTGGGACCGAAGCTAAATGAAAGTGGTGAATATCGAATATGGATGAATCACGAGATCCAAAATGAAATGAAAGGAGAGGACATAGTGAAATTTGCAAAGTCACAAAGAATAAGATGGCTGGGACACATTATGCGTAGTGAAGAGTGCTCCGCATTGAGAAGCATAACGACATGGAGACCAGCGGAGGATCGAAACCGAGGAAGACCAAGAATAAGATGGTACGATCAGGTAGTGAACGACTTGAAGACAATGGAGGTAGAGAACTGGAGAGTAAAAGTTCAAGATAGGAAAGGCTGGAGAGATATTGCAAAAGACGCCGCTTCACATCCAGGACTGTAGAAACACAAGAAATGGAATAATTTTTATTTTTTATGAAATGTAAATAGTTAATTTAGGATGAATTGTATATAGAGTAACATGTATAATGTAACATGGGGCTTAATCCTCCCCTTTAATCGGATTTGTGATTCCTGGAAACGGAAAAGCAATATTCTTTTTGAATGTAATGCTATATGAATGAATGAATGAATAATAATAGACATTCAGATTTATCGTGGTTGATTTCTTCAAAACTGACGTTTTGCAATTCCCCGCTACCACAAAGTTTTGACGAATGATGACTCGCTAAAACATCCCTGAATGTACATAATAGCTCCAACTCGTCAAAAGTGCTACTTGAAAGGGGTAAAACTTACTTTGCTTGAAACACACAAAAAACATCACCCTATCCCGCTACAATTCGGTGTAGAGTATATGGTTGCTAGTAAAAGAAAATTGGCGTGGGTAATTTTAGGGATTACTAAAATTACACCCGAGATGGCATAGAGCTTTGATGTTACCATTTATGGAAATGAAAGGAGATGGTATTTAGAAGGAGAATGAGAAAGTGGAGGGTTGAGAATTTGGGGGGGGGGCAGAGTAAGAAAAAAGAAGGAAACTGGCTTACTGATGAATAAATGAAAAATAATGTTTTTGATCGAACAGGTCGCCTGACAGTTAACGTGCCCGAGAGAGAATTGAAGTGAAATTGAATTAAATTGAATTTCGAGTAAAGAAGAGAATGAGAGCTGATGATATATCATAGAGAAAGAGAGTGAAAGAGAGCCAGCTAGACCAGGAAGCGAGATCGATAATGCGCGATTAGCTTAAGGAGGGAAACGGGTCTGAGGTACAAACAAAGAAGCATATTTTTTGATTTTTTTTTTCAGAGTACCTTCTTTGTTAATACTTTTGAAAATTTTTATATTATTAAGCATTATATTAAAAGTGTTTTGCTAAATTTTCGTTAAAAAATATTGCAAAATAAGCCAGTGGTAGCGGTGAGAACTGAGTCACATCAGAAAAAAAGGTTCCATGCGGTAGGCAGGATAACTCATGCTTGCTTCATCAGAAATCAAAAAACCAAAAATATTTCTTTAGTACATAAGTTTATCTTGGTTTTGAACGAAGGAATTAGCAAAATATTAATTTTTCACGTTTTAGTAAAGGTGCAATCAAAAACCTGTGATTTTTTACTTAAATTAAAATAACAACTTAATTAAAAACCAAGTTGAAATTGAAAAAAAAAGAATCCTTCGTTCACAACCAAGATAAACTTATGTACTGAAGAAATATTTTTTGTTTTTTGATTTCAGATGAAGCAACCATGAGTTATCCTGCCTACCGCATTAAACCTTTTTTTATGTGACTCAGTTCTCGCCACTACCACTGGCTTATTATTTGCTAAAATTTAGCAAAACATTCTTAATATAATGCTTAATAATATAAAAATTTTTAAAAGTATTAACAAATAAGGTACTTTGCAAAAAAATTACAAAAATAATGCTTCTTTATTTGTATCTCAGACCCTTTTCGCCCTTAAGCCATATGTCGTTACAAAGTAGTACACTCTAATAAACAAACAAATTACCATGTATTCTTAACAATAAACAATACACACAAACATTACTCCTGTTAGCAGGCAATCTTACGGGCCAAGATGTTTGGATAAGCAACTTTGTCTATTCGATTTTTAATCTGATAATAATAAGGAGGTGAGTGTAGTTCTCTAAAAGATGAATGATACTTAGGTCCTGGTGGAGCTGGATGCTCGGGGGTGATCGAGAGGCTTGTCCTTGTTTCCCTCTCACTCGAGTGAGAAATTTTTCTGAAAAATGAACGATACTTATGGATTTAGTGAAGCTAAGATGCTCAGAGGTCTCTTGAGAAGTGGAAAATCTTCGATGTTATATTTTCCAGGTTAGAGACCAAGGGGTTTTCGATATTTTGCCTTCTGTCGTAGAGTTTCTCCGTTAGCTTCCTGATGAACTCACTTAGGAGCTCTACGTTGGCTTTGGCGTGCATATAACGGTTTGACTGCATAAAGCAAGGGTCTGATGATTTGCGCAGGAAAATATTTTAAACCACCTGGATTCGGTTCATTTGCCTGTTAGAGGTAAAAGCCCATGTTTGGGATGCATATGTAAGTATCGACCTGATGAGCGATTTATATAACCTGAAGTTGATGTTGAAGTTGATATTTGTTTCACCCACGAAATCCGTTTGTCCAATATGACAAACGGTACTATGAGGTACTTGGTGGATGAAACCCAGGAGCTTGCCGAACATAATATCATCTCAGGGTTCCCAATAGTCCTTTTGTAAACATAACAGCCGCACTTTCTTGCGAATTGACTACGATACGTCAAGTGCGGTACCAGGTTTCCAGAGCGTTTTTGACCCTTATAGTTTACGACGTATTGCTAATTCATCATCGATATATAAATTTTCGAATTGTAAATGCTGTTTTCTCGAAAACTAATCAATAGATAATCCAGCTTGAATTTTTTTTAAATGCTTAGGAAATTGTCCTCTTTCTAATAGTCTACCGGAAAAAGTTCAATTTGTGGGATGAATTAGGTGACGTAACCATTTTATCTCCAAGAATCATGAAAAAATTATAGTCGATTGCCTATATACTTACCGGATGTAGTGAGCTCATGTCATTACTGTTCAAGTTTGTATACCAAAAAACACTAACAGTATATTTCTTAAGATACTCTTTCGGCGTTACTAAAAGTTTTACATCGGATCAATTTACTCCAATAGTTTAAATTAATTGTTGCAGTTCTTATTCTTTTTATCTTAGAACAAAATGTTGTTATTTCCAACTGTGTCGAAATATCTAGTTTACACTTAGCACTTATTGGTTAAAAAAGTAACAAATTATTGGTATCGAAGAGCAAAAAATATATTTTTATTCAAAATGATATTACATTAAAAGAAATTACAACTGAAACTGAAAAAAATGTCAAACTTAATACATAATAAATATGCAGAGGCAAAACAAATACTTATTTAAATAGATGATATTAAAGAGTTGGATTATAATTTTTAAAATTATGATGACTTACAGTTGAGAAATCATTGCAATGCTCTGCCAACTTGATTAAATAATCCCCAACTTGTAGCAATTCATCATCCATTCCATGCATATCCTGCTTATACGGGATAATAGGTAATCCATTGAGAACATTAAAAAAGAAATTGATTGGCACATCATCTACAATAATGGTATTTTTCTTATTAAACTGAGGGAAATAGAACCAAATAGCTTCTAGAGGTTTAGTCTGAAATTAATAATTAATAATAAATAAGGTACCTATAATTGTTTTGGCTTTTAACAGTATCGTTTGGTATTGTTATTGCATTATGTAGAACGTAGTTCAGGACCAAAATATGTATGTAATATAATATCAAAAAAGACTGTCAAAAATGCCTGCCTGTATAGAAAAATGAATTTACATTGCCAAAAAAAATTGTGTAATTCTAAAACCGAAATACGATAAAAAAATTAGATTTAACTTAATTCAAATATTTAAAATTAAAAAGTAAAACAATGTAAATTCACAAGCGCAACGATCATGTAATTAAAAGCGCACTTTAAATTAAAAAAATATCTGAAAGAAGTAAATAAAATAAAACTTTTTACCAAGCTATGTTTGTTGCAACATTTCATAAACCTGGATTTCATGTGTTCTTGAGTAAGAATAAAATTTATTCTGAAGTGTATGTTATCGAGAATATTTAAAGTTTTCATCTTCATCCGGATTGCCTCATAGGTTGTTGCCGACCATAGTGTTATATCGTAATATTCATATACGATTTTTAAAAATTCATGTAAGTAGGGTCTTGGTATAGTTGGATTATTATTAATTATTTCATTTTCTCCAAAGTCACATAATGTGCAATCTAAATTCAATACCAGAAGTTTCCGTTGATGGGTATTAACTACAATGCGCTTGGGATAACTTAAATTCAACGGAACCAAATTATCATCGGCGTTATTGTTATCGGTTTCATCTTCCATACTGAAAAACTTAAATTTGACCTATCGAACAAACATAAAATTAAGAAAACTCAAGTAACAACACATGCCATCAACTTACGTTATTGGTAACAAGACAGTTATTATGCACGACCGATTACTAAACTTATTCAAAAAGGACTAATACAGTGACAGAGAAACATATTATCAAAATAAAGTATAAACAAGGGTAGTCATTTTCGTGTGAAAGTATTTCGCGAATATTTATCCTAAGAAGCGATAAGCGAGTCTTAACTGCTGAGAAAATTCCGTTGCAATCAGAATCGTTGGTTTGTTATTTTAAATTATGTAAAGCCGGCATTTTTATGATGATCGGACTGATCGCGGTATTTCTTATCAAATATCCAAATACTCAAGGTAAACTTTTATTTAAAACTTATAGTAATAATTCGACAATGCTAAGCAAAACAAGACCAAGCAACAACAAAATATTTTGAAGTGTGTTTTGTACACTAATGAAACCTTTGCTAGTCATTTGGCGTTGATATCAAAATTTCTCAAAAAATGACGCTTGGTGCAAAACTTTCGAAACCAGACTTGATTGTATGAAAGAAAAACTTTATTAAAAATATTTGATCCTTTTATTTATAACGTTCCCTTAGAGGTTGATATGTATAAGTGGTAAGTGGACGGTGGTAAGCAATAATGGGTTAAGCCGCATTTTTGAAAAACTTTTATTTCAAGACCACCAGAATTAATTGAAAATTATCGATTATACTTCCACCTAAGATAGAAAATCATCTCAATTTCGGATTGGGTTTGTACAGAACGCTAAACTTAAAAGCTGATTATCTCATGAACAAGTCAGTGTGGCATAACTCAGTAATGCAACGCCATCCAAATCTGATGGCTCAGACCAAGATGATTTTATTGAGAATAATGGGATGGTTTCTAACCTTTTCCACGATCCGTCCTCTTAAAGTTTTTAAAAGTTTAAAAAGTTTTCTTAAAGTTTCCTCTTAAAAATTTTTCAACAAGGTCTTCCTGTCGCAGCAAAGCAGCATATTACCGCTTGATCTGGTTTGCGTATTCTTTGGCTTGAGGAAGAGGTTATTCGTTTTTAACCATTTGTATATGGTTATGCTCATGTTTAAGTTTCAAGCTAAAAATTCTTGATCTGTCATTAAGCTGAATTTTGTTATTATTTAATATTATGAATCTTGTTAGAACAGCTATGAAAAGTTAATTACATTATCTTAATTGATGAAATTTTGATCTATATATTAGTAAAAATTTAATAGATTAAACCGAAAGTCAGCTTTTGTTAGTAGATAAACTGCTTTAATTTGTTTATATTTTGCATATTTCATTGATTAGTACTGATAAGAACAACAGTTAAAATTAAAAAGAAATAGATTTTCTATTTTTTCTCTTCATAATTTTCTGACATGCTTCGGATTAATTAAAAATACAATAATTTCGACTCTATATATTAAAATATCTAAACAAAATATATTATTTTATTTCTGCAGTTTTTATATAAACATTTGTAAATTTTATCATATTTATTAACTTGCTACTGTACCGACACCGGCATAGTAGATATCACATATTTTAAATCAGTAAACAATAGATTAACTTTCGCATCGCATTCTTCGTTATCGAAATGTTTTTATATAAACTAATATGTATAATATAAAAAGTCTAATTTTTTTAAATTAGCTTCTTATGGTTGCTTTTCAAGTACAAATACAAAAAGTACAAAAAAATTTCAAATTGGTGTGCATCACAATATTAGCACTAACGTAATACTTAGTAACATAATTTTAAAATAAATTTAAATAATATAAATCTGAAATTTGAAACTGCACGATTTACCTTGGTAACGAGGGAAAATTGTTATCAATTAAATTTAATTTTATGATCAGAATTAAATTGTTGCATAATACAAAATTGATGCCTTTAGAAGTTTTTTTAAATTAGTTTACTTTATAATATTGTCGTATTAAAGAATCTTTAAAAATTGCATTTCACGCAATAAATAACCTCATTTGCTGAAAGATTAGTATTCACTTTAGGAATAGCGCGTATGAACAAAAATTTGCTATAATAAAAAAAATAATATTTGCTATAATTGTTTTCCGCAAAATTGTGTTCATCGAGATTTAGCCGCACTATTTGCAACAAAAGATATCATACTAATTGCATAAACCCTATTCTATTAGCTTGATGAATTCCAATTCTCCGATGGTTGCTAAGAAGAGCTTAAGTGAGAAAACGTTGTTTTGTATTAAACGCAATTTTAATTGTAACACTCTCTGTATATTTGTATATATAAGTTTTTGGTACCAGTCAAAAGAACATTAAAAATAAATTTAACTTCATAACAATAAATAAAATTAATAAAAATAATTAAAATGCTTATCACAGATAGGTTCTGTTGAGCATGGTTATATTCGTGCGCTACTGAAATTGGATCAGCTACCACATCCATTACTGGACGAAAAAGTTTCATGTTTTCAAATTTTTTTCTAATCACAAAATATCTACATTTTCTGATTTTGTAAGAATACTTCAAAACAAGGTTAATTTCATTTGAAAAGACAGGGTGGAACTAAAATTTAGTTATTTGCATGGTTTAGACAAATCTACTAAATGTGAGTAGAAAAGCACCGACACTTAATTTAGCCACTTGCTTTAGTAGTTTGCTTAAGCTACTGCACACGTGTAAATCCTGCATTACCTTTAAATTTCAAGAACTGTGTGGTTTGCGAAATGCTACACAGAAAAAGGTGTCCAGTTTTAAGAAAAAATGAAGTGAGCGAAATATAATAATTTCATAAGACAAGGTGTAAACTACGCAGAGATAGGTAGACACAACTTTTAGGTTTTCAAGCTGACAACAATCTTCAACTAAACTATGTCTTCGTTACACAATAGCAGCCACAAAATAATCTCAGACGATGACAAAAAAATGATAGAGAAGATAGATACTGTCCACCTAATTTAAGTATTAAAAAATCTGATGTGGACATCACACATGACTTCTTGGTTAAACTGTTAATAATTTTCTTAACAACTAAAATGTAAAATAATTATTTTGAACTTCGGATCTCGTTAATCTATTCATACACGTCATGAATCGCCTACTCGCATGGATTTGCGAGTTTATTAAATATATTTTTAATACATTTAATTAAATTTTAAATATAAAATTTTGTAAACTACCTTTTTTCTGTAAACAGATGTTATTTATACAATCCTAGAAACACCGTTTCTCATTAATGAGAAAATACCAAAATATCTCTAGAGTAAAGTGCTCTTTTGTCACCGACGATCGTAACCAAAAATAGTATGTGCACAACTAGATATTCGGTGCGATTTTCTAAAAAAAGTTGTTATCCATAACAACTAAATTTAGTCGTTATGTGAGAGGTCAGTTGTTATAACAAAAAATGCTATTTTGTAAAATTCAAAGTTGTTCAAGTTAACAACTCGTTGCTATTTTTTATCGTTATCGTAGCAACTGCTAAATTGTAGTGTTTTACGCTAACAACTATGGCTTTTCACGAAATAATATTGTATGGACATGAGTTTTTAAATATTATTGAAGAGCAAGAACAAAGGTAAGTACCTATTGCATTTATATAATTATTTATTAAATCAATTTATTTAAAAATTTCCATTTCATTTTTTAGACATAACCTACGAAATATGCATAGACATTTGAGGGATTATAGTAATCCGTTTGAAATTCCAGAACTCAGATTTAGAAAAATATTCCGATTAAGTAGGGAACTTGCTTATTCTTTATATGAGCAATTAGATCCGATCTTACCGGGACCATCAAGATCGACGTTTATTCAAAATCACTTGAAAGTATAAAAATTATTTTGCAAGTAAATATATGTAGATAAGTCATTTCCCTACTGCTTTTTAGGTTTTATTAACATTAAATTTTTATGGATATGGGTCGTACCAAGGAGTAGTTGGGGAAGATTTTAATTTTCCATGTAGTCAATCGACGGTCTGCACTATAATTGAACTAATAACAAACGCAATTGTTCAGCATTTTTTAGAAAATAAAATAAAATTTCCCACAACTCAGGAAAATATCAGAAGGACTCAGGAAAGGTACATACATTTAACATTATTGTTTTTGTTGCCAGTGTAAAAAGTAAAAATATATAGGTTTTTCGACAAGTTTGGTTTTCCAAACGTGATTGGATGTGTTGATGGTACCCATGTAGCTATTATAAGTCCTCCTATTGAGCATGAAGTGTATCCTGCAGCTCCGTATTATAACAGAAAAGGGTACACCAGTATTAATACGATGATTGTAAGAATATATTTTTAAAATTACTAATTATAATAAATTTATACTTTTCTTTTTGTTGTATTTGTAACAGATTTGTGATGCAGATTTAAAAATTACCGCAATAAATGCTAGGTACCCAGGATCAACACATGATTCTGCTATCTGGCAAATGAGTAACGTACAGCAATTTTTGAGAAACAAATATTTTACCGGCGAATTAAATGGATGGCTTCTAGGAGATTCTGGTTATCCACTACAACCTTGGTTGCTAACACCCGTTGAAAACGCAGCACCAGAAACTCCTGAAGGACGCTACACTAAACTCCATTGTTTAGTAAGAAACACAGTGGAAAGATTAAATGGAGTGCTTAAAGGCAGATTTCGTTGTCTTTTGAGGCATCGTTGCCTACATTATTTACCACCAAAAGCGGGTAAAATTATATATGCATGTGCGGTGTTGCATAATATGTGCTTAGAGCACAATTTAGAAGAACCCGAAAATGAACTTCTTATAGAAAATGATAGAATCCAAGAAGGGGACAATGAAAATATAAATAATGAAAATGCAGATAATGGAAATATTTTAATAATTGCCCGGAGAATAAGAAACACATTAATTCAAAGAAATTTTATTTAATAATTAACGTAATTCATATTATAATAAATGAATAAAAACAAATAAAAATAATAAATGAAATAAATTTGAATAAAATTTACTTATTCGATTTAGCCAATAAAGTAATGGCTCTTGCTAAATTATTAATGCTGTTCGATAAATTATTTAAGGAATTATTAGATCTTTGAGTACTGTTTTCAAAACTGCTTGCAAAATATTCCAAACGATCTAAAGGACGCGTACGATGTGCTACAATTTAATTTCGTAAAATTTATGGATCACAAAATCTAGAAAAATAAATACTTTTTCGATTAGTTAACCCTTTCGTGGATTTCCTATTTTTCATGTGTTTGTTGGGATTTTCATTGTGTGTATTGTTATTTGGAGATGGTTCTAAATCTTGTGAGTTTGTACAAGTATTTGAATTTAGAAGTTCACCAATATTGATGTCATCAACAATTATATCATACGCAGAAGTACTAGCTATCAAATAGAAAATGATATGAAAAACTATTACTCGATAAACTAAAAACAAGAATTTACCATTGTTTAAATCACTTTCTTCTATAGCAGCTATACCAGCCTCTTTTAAGTTAGGATCGCCACTAACGGACACCCAACCCAACAGTCCCATTAATTTTTCCTCGAGCTCGGTTAAATTTGGTGCATCATTTACACCACCGCCGGTTGCATGCATCGACTGTTGGTAGTTTCTGGCTTTAGTTTTGACTTTACACTTATATTCTACGAAGGTCTAAGAATATAACGTATAGTAATAGTAATTTAATCATTAGGTTTATAGGCCTAGCGAAAATCTATCCTGTGTAATAAATATACAACTTACTCTTTTCCATTGATCAACGGTCTTTGTAGCCCCTTTTTCGGCGTTTAAAATAGAAGTTAATTCCTTCCATTTTCCTTGTAAAATTGTTTTCTCATTTTGGCAAATCTTTTCCACCATTATTTTGTTATCATAAATGTAATTCACCATTACATTGTATTGGTTTTGCATACACTTTTGTGATCGAATTTTTTCTTTCGTCAATTTTTCCATGTCACTAATTAACTATTTATTACCGTAGACAACACGAATAAATTATTGACAGGTAAAAAAAACAAATTTTATAAATATCTACTTTGATCTACTTAAATGAAATAAGCACCGACATACTACACAGTTCAGATTTAACAACTATCGTTATAAAATAATTTGCATAACAACGTTGCTAAATTGTGTATTAGGAAATAGCAAAATATTTAAAGTTGTTAAGAAAGTTGTTAAGTATAGTTGTTATTTTTTAGTTGTTACGATAACAACTGCGTTAACAACTTTTTAGAAAATCGCACCGATTATAAGAGTTTCAAAAACAAAATTTCAACTTTCTACGACTTACCGTATTTGAGTGATGTGGTGTACCGTCAATTTATCGCGGTCAATTCATCGCGAGACAATTCATCGCGGACAATTTATCACGCGACAATTCATCGCGTGAGTTATGCATTTCAATACGTAAAACGTTACAATACGTTACGATACGTTAAAAGAGTTACGTACAACAACATAGTGTTTTTCTCCATTTCTTCTCCCGTTCAACCTTCCTCTAATATCTAATAGACCAATTTTAGATTTTCTTCGAGGTATAGTTCATAATTTTGAGTTAAAGTTATAAAAATATGATTTGTTTCAAATCAAAATTTGAATTGTCGCGCGCGATGAATTGTCGTGGGATGAATTGCCTTAGATTCGAGTTATGCGACATACAGACGTCGCGTCGTGGTAACTATATCAGTCTAATCTTCAACAACTATCCGCATGATACCCTACTTATTGGCTAACAGACCGAAATAAAATACCGGACGTCATCGACTTCTGCATCACCAAAGGAATTGCACGAAACTATCTAAAAATTGAGAACTCACTGGATTGCTCATCAGACTATTCGTTACAAATAGTTACATTGAAATTTCAAATTAGTAGAAATCCCCCACGGCTGATGTTATCCAGCAAAACTACAGATTGGAAATCATACCGTATCATCCTAGTGTCATTCCCCAAAGACACAAGAAGAAATTGAAGAGATAGATAAAGAATATAAAGAAGATAAAGAGATAGATAAAGCGAAATAATGTATACACATTGGTTCCACCCTCGGTAGCGAAATGAGTCATGCGCATGACGTTTCATATCAGACTCTAGGAGTCGTGAGTTTGATCCTCCTAGCGTGCTGAACTTTTTTCTATGACATTTCATAATATAAAAAGTTGACGCTCCCTCATATTCTGTTATACAGCTATTAGAAAATGAGACGGCACTTGGGCCAGAAAAGACGATGAAAAGGTGAAAGTGCTTGCTAAACATCTTTGTGAGGATTTTAAGCTATTCTCCACGGAGAGTTCCCCCGAAGAAAAATTAATCTAGAGAGCTAGAAATTCTCCCTACCAAATAAACCTCTCCATAAAATCTTTAAAGATAGCGGAAGTGAACAAAGTATTTTTAATACAAAGAAAGCACCTGGTTACAATTTAATAACTGGCAAGATTTTGAAGGAATTACTTCAGGAGGGTAAAAAAATGATTACCTTAGAACGTACTTTCTTCTTTTCTAATTCTTCTTCTTTCTAGAAGCCTGGAAAGGATCCATCGGAAGCTGCCATTTATCGGTCATTTATTAGTCTTTTGCATATTCTCTTTAAGGTGTTCGGAAACTATTTTTGATTACAATAAAGCCTATTTTAGAAAAAAAAAATAGTCTAATGCCAAACTACCAATTTGAGTTTTGTCAGCAGCATTCAACTATTGAAAAATGCCAAGTTGTCAAGAAGATTAAGAATGACTTATGCCCGATTTCTTAACCTTGAGATAGCTATCGGATAATGAATCCGGTCGAAAAATTAATCAAGTGACCAATCAGACAACCGCAATTCAAACTCAAATTAACAAATAAACAATCTAATTGTTAAATAAACAGTCTAACTATTTAAGGACTAGTTCAGAACTGCAAAACTTGTGTATTTTTGTAATTCTTGAAATCTCCATTTTTTTGAGCATGCATGATTATTTCGTCATGACTAGGCGAAAATTATCAATAATTTTATTACAATAATAAATAGTTACTTATTAAGGATATAAAAAATAATTAAAGTGCACTTAAATTTCTTGTAGTTTTTAAACACTAATACAGTTTAAATTTATATTACTCGTACTTTAGTAAGTTACCATTATTAAGCGCCAAATATTGCACCTGCACTATGTTTGTTAAAAGCGAAACGATAGCCTTAAGTAAAATTCAAAACTGTTGTGCTTCTTTGAATCCATAATTGTTAAGCATTACTTACGTTTAAGATATTTTCAAGGTAAAAATTCAACCAACAAGAAAACCATAAATGGCATATTAGGTAGGTATAAACTTAAATAATTCTTAGGCAGATTTTCAACTAAGAACTTCTTTAGATTTCTCATTGTTCTGTATTTATTAAGGAATACTTACACTTGAAAAATGAAAAAATTTACTCAAATATTCGTTTTAGTGAGTTAACGCTCTTAGAGAAAGGATTTCTGGCCACTGATTTAGAGCAACCATTCTAGTTAAGATCAAAATTAAAATCTTGGATCTTTGTTTGTATTTAGGTGTTAAATCAAGTCGATAAGAGTAAATCGATACTTTTAAGAATTTATCTGATTGAAAAGGAAGTAAAAAATCTGCAATTATTTATTTCTTCAAGTTAGCACACATTGCAATCGAGATACAATAAACTAGATTGCAATTGACCTGATTACTGTATTTTCTTTAAACATAAAAAAATGATTTTATATTTTCAATCAACGCCACGGTTTCTCTTTTAATACATTTTTGATCTTTTATCACTTGATAAAAAGTTATTTCTTCAGTTTCAAGTGGAAGCATTTTTAAAATTATTGTAACAATGATACTTTTCCGTATAGAACTCCTTGCAGAACTTAACTTTTAAGTAATGAAAAATAGAATCGTAAACATATATTATCTTTTACAAATGCTTTCTTGTATGATTTACAGCTACTTTCATTTTAAGACACCGTAAGTGAATTTAAAATTATTTATTGTTAAAAAAGTATTGTGCTTTCATAATTTAATTAATGCAGAGATATTTTCTGCAACATCAAAACTGTAACAAATATTTTATTTGTAACATATTTAGTCTTTACAGTAACTATAACCATTATTTGAGAAAGAGATCTGAAATTAATTATTATAAACCACTACCTATTTTTTGAAAACATTTTTGTATACCCTCAAGAAGCCTTCTCACTTTCTTCAATACAATTTTAATAAATTAATACAGCATTTTAAATGGTTGAAAGGAGATTTGAATTTAAATAGCCCCTTCTCTTGTTACGCTACTGTATTGAGTAACAGTTTACTCAATTTTAAAATAGATTTTATGATTTTATAATTTAATAATGATAATAATATTATTAACCATTTAAAAATAATTTTCTATAAAAGCTATTCTAAATTAAATTAATTAATTTTTACGAAGTAATCTAATAGTACCGAAACATACTTTATACAAGAAAATTGAAAAATGTTAATTAAATTCTAGTATAATTATTATGCTTTGTTTTAATTAAATACTTCAATTAAAGGCTAATCTAATTTTAAAATTATTAAATATATTTAACATTAATTGGTATTGTATTATGAAATCATAAATAATAATAAACCTATAATTATTAACAATAATTTAAACATAATTGGCTAACTAATTTAAATTACTTACAAAGTAATTTGTTCAGCATTGTTCAAGCCAAATTCAGCGCTAACTTCTATTCACTACGTAAGTTGCACATTTATAATACAAAGCCAAGACAAAATTTCTTTTGTGTTTCTATTACTATTAATTAAATTAATATAATTTATTTTTAATAAATCTTAAAAGCGCTCCAAAATTACCGTTTAATATATAACTTACTTTCTAATTATTAATGATACATTTTATATTCGGAGTATTAAAACATAACAGATGATTTATTACTTCATATGTAAATTTTCGGCTTTTACTCAAGAAATATAGTAGATGTATTGCACTTAATATAGAACACCAACAAAGTATAAATAATGTTAATGAAGATTTTAGAAAAATTTGTATGGTATGAAAATGGTAATTGTTATATCACATAGGTAATTGGGATTCAGATCGCAGGATCGTTGGTTCGATTCCCAGTTGCTCCCAAATTATTTATGTCATAGTGCGTGTAGGTTTTTGTTTCTATTTAGTCACTAAATAACAACTAAAGACTATTAATTTGCTGTAAATAAAATTATCTGCTTTCTATGCAGACGATACAGTAAATATATATAGAAAGACTGCACAGTAAATAAACAATTTATTTTTTGTATATTAAAATTTCAGAAAATATAAATAAAAAAGTATTACTTGAAATAGTTAGTATCAGTATGCTGTTGTAATTTATTCTTTTTGAGCAATAAATTTTGGTTTACTTATAAGCTACAACTATTGTGCTTTCTATTTAAATTTGATTTATGCAGTTCAAGTTTTATGAAATACTATGAATATTTACAATCTGTCTACCTAAGACATTTAGCAAACTATATGACAATTGGTTCAAGATATCATAGTCTAAGCGCAACTATCCATCAACGCTAACCTTTCAACTTCGTCTATGCTTTCTGCTTTGAATAAGTAGAAATGTTTTTGCTTTTCAAGTTTTTCTTTCGTTTATTTTTTATTTTTTGACTTATTTTACAGTGCTTCGTCGGAAAAATAAAAAACGTGAAGAAACAAATACACAATATTATATATCTCTATCATTATTTTCGGATTCTGGGTTATTGTATGCCTTGTAATTATGTAAAATTCTGTTGCTCTTAGGGCCGGTTCCACCAACTCTGGTTAAATGCTTTAATCACGGTTAGTTGGAGTTAATGATGGTTAAATGAAAAAGAGCGTTCCACCATCTATTTAATCATGGTTAAAGCAGTTTAATCATGGTTAAACAGCCTTCAAACTAATCGACCGATTTTGGGCGATTAGTTGAGTTTAATCACGGTTAATGCTAGGTGCATGCGCATTTCTTGCAAACAAGTAAAGAAAATGTTGACAGTTTCAATAAAACTAACCTAAAACTAAAGTTTCAATTTGAATGCATTTTACTAATTTTTAAAATAATTAACAGTGGCGGTATTTAAATAAATTAATACCTTAGTTAATCCGTTAATAATTACACATAAAGTAATTTATGTGTTTTCTATGCCAAGAAACATGTACAATCCCATCATCAGATAATGAAGATATTGTGAACAAAGTTTATAGAAGACCGCGAGTGTTAAATCCAAGACCTGATTACTACGAAAATTACGACGATCTTGAGTTTTTTAGATGATTTCGTCTACAAAAGCAAACTGTGGAGGATCTGCTTTTAGAAATTCAACACGACTTAGAACACACTACGTTAAGAAATCATGATATTCCTCCTAAAAAGCAATTGTTGCTTGCCTTGCGATATTATGCCACAGGATCACATCTGATTGCAATCAGTGACTTTGCAGGAGTCAGTAAAACAAGCGGACATCGAATTGTTCATCGGGTGACAAGAGCGATTGCCAGATTGCGACCAACCTACGTAAAGCATCCTACTACACCAGCAGAAAAAACATCTACACAGCATCTTCCATGCTTAGCAATAGGAATGCGTTTTCAACAGAGAAATGTTCTTCCTGTGATGCTGCAGAACCTTTGCCCCCGGATGATCCAGCAATAAACATTCAATGGGATGAAATTATTAATGAAAATATACAACATTATGCTGATAATCACCAACAACATAACAATGATGTCACTTGGAGAAATTAATAGATTATTTTGGAACCTTATAAAAAAAATATATTTGTAAATAAATAATAATACAATTTTTTTATAATAATTGTTTATTTAATAATTCTGTTTTTAATTTTTCATTGATTAATTTTTGCATTGTTAATTCTTTTTCGATTTCTGCAGTCTCTTTCAGGGTTTGAGCTCTTTCCAACTCGAACTCCCCCTTTTTTTTTCGTTGGAATTTAACAACATAACATAATTTTTTTTGGCTTCTGCCAATTCTTCAAATGAGTTGGAACGATTAGCATTTTTTGCTTTCTTTCGTAATTGTATTTGCTGATGTAATTGTTGTGTCGCCTTCCGCTTTCTACTCCCTTCAAAGTTGGGCACTGACGGTATAACTTCTGCGGACACTGATGGTATAACTTCTGCGGACGCTGATGGTATAACTTCTGTGGACACCGACGATACAACAGTTGTAGGTTCCGAGACTCTTAAAACCTGCCTCGTTGGAGTTCTCAACAGTGCGGGATTCCATATTGACCAATTCTGTAGTCCAAATTATAAGTAACATTAAAATCAAATTACATAAGGGATTTGGTGGGACACATTTTTAATACGGATAAAGAAAAGGCAGTATTGTTGTAATTCACAAATAATTAAGAACACAAAGTTCAGACCGGTGCTTACAACATTTTATCCATTGGTTTTATTTATTATTTATTGTTTTAACAACAATGTTCACTTGTTTCAAAATGTAATAGTGCCTTTTATTTAAGTATATTATGTTTTTTTTAAGCTTACCAAGTTATCGTGGACCTCATCGTCGCCGAATTCAACTGGGATTTCTTCAAAGTTAATCGTGTTATCTACTCCTGTAAATTTTAATGATAATAAAATAATAGACTTTACTTAAACAAATTATTTCCAATAATATTGGAAATAAGTATATTATACCTGCTAAGACATCACTGTCAAATGCGTTTTTTATGGGCTCAATCGTGCCACTTATAATTTCTTTGATATTGTTATAAAGAATCTCATCTTTTGCAGCTTCTGGTGGTATTTTGTCTGGTTGTCCACCTCCTATAAATACCATTGATTAATTTCAATTAATTATAATAAAAAGGTTATTTTAAAAGATATGAACCTGTTCGAAACTGTTCTTTACGAATATTCGCAAAATGTTTTCTTGAGCTTCTCTTTAGATTGTCCCAAAGATTTTTTAACTTAGAGGTTGTTCTAAATTCAGATAACCCCTTTGAGTTAAACTCGGTGGTAATTGAATTCCAAGCAGATTCGTTGTCCTTCATGGTAACTGCATCCGTTTATTTGCACTCCATGATAGACGCGTATTTTTTTATTATGGTAATTAATTCCTTCTTTTCTATCAGAGTGAAATTTGTACCGCGCTTTTTTGCAGGCTGTAAAGCAATAATTAATATTAAAAACCGTCAACTTTAAAAATAAGTATTATCGTTAACTTATTATTAATTGCATGTGGTACACTTCTTCAATGTACAACAATATTCAAATATAGTTAATAAAATTACTTACGGTAGGTGATGATTTTGCTTGACTCGTTGTTGCAAAAGTTTACTTATTGCAATTAGGTTGAAAATTACTACAATATAATAACAAATAAATATATAAACAATTAATTGTTAAATCTACTTACAATTCCTGCCCGCGTGTTTGATTTTCTAATATCTGTGGTTTCCTTTCTACCACTATCACTGGTAGGTACTTCGTGGTCCTCCATTGAATTTGTTAATTGAAATTTTGTTGTTGGCACCACGAAGATTTAAATTCTTAAATTTAAATTTACAAGTTGTCAGAGCAGAACGGTCTTCCAATAAAGAAACATTAGAAATCAAATATATTTGAAACAACAACAAATCAAAATTTGAGGTTATTCTTACTCTGAAAATGCAGGCAACGGCAGTGCAAAAGAACTACAGCTACATATCGACCAATCAGAACAGCCTTTGCAATGTTATACCCGAACAAACTCGAAGTACAACTAATCACAGATGGTCAACTAATCACAGATACTAAACGTTTGGTGGAACGCTTTCATGTTAATGTCGGTCAACTAATCACGGTTAATGATTAACCGTGATTAGTTAATCAACGATTTAACCAGAGTTGGTGGAACCGGCCCTTAGATTTTTCTATTGTATAGGAGAGCTTGCTTAAGCTCGGCCTAACCCGCTTAAGTGGAGACGCGTCTTTATTACCGTTGTAAAATTTCAAGTTGTTAGGTGGTCTGGAAGCTGGTTTTTTTTCCTGACAGATATTCTATATTTTTATCTGTCTACACTACACACTTGCAGCTTTTATAATATAAATTGAGCTGTAATTAAAAAATTTCATAATGTAAATGTAATTCAATTCAAATAATTAGGTTCAATTACAATTTTATATTAAACAAATTGTTGTCTTGTGACAAATAATGATCTAAAACTATGCCCGACAGTTGTAGGTTACTGTTTATTATATTTGTATAATTTTATTGTTTATCAAATTGTTTTGTATGTACATAATATGATTTTGTGTATTATGTACATTAGTTTATCCGTAGAAATAAGTAAATAAATAAATGTGATTCGAATCATTCAATGGTCGAGAAGAAAAAAGAAAAAATAGGTATCGGCTATAGCGCATCGAAGGAACTGAATGCAGTTGATGAAAATATCTATAGGAAATGGATAAAAAGTTTACGGATAAACTAATGTACATAATACACAAAATCATATTACATACAAAACAATTTGATAAATAATAAAATTATTCAACTATAATAAACAGCAACCTACAACTGTCAGGCATAGTTTTAGATCATTATTTGTCACAAGACAACAATTTGTTTAATATAAAATTAGAATTGAACCTAATTATTTGAATTAAATTACATGTACATTATGAAATTTTTTAATTACATCTCAATTTGAAATGGTGACATGTGACTCTGCGACAGTTGGCCCTGCGACAACTCGCCTCGGACAACTGGCCTTGGCGACAACTGGCCTTGACGACAACTGGCCCTTGGCGACAACTGGCCTTGACGACAACTGGCCCTGGTAACCACTGGTCCTGGTGACAACTGGCCCTGGTGACAGCTGGCCCTATCAATAACTGGCCCTTGTACTACTGGCCTTAAAGTTTTCACGGAAATACATTATTTTGCTTCTTGTAACATTTTATTACAGATTTTCGCTCGATCAGTGAAATTTCTAAAATTTACTCTAAAAAAGCACGATCATATTATTATTTATTAATACGTTTTCGTGCCACAGAAATACATTTAAATTTAAATATTTTTTTCTGGCTTTATTTGTGCACCGAATTTTAAAAAATTGAAACACATTACATAATATATTGATATGTAGAATAGTTAGCTGTTAAAATTAAAAATCATGCAAATTGTCCATACTTCAATTCGACCGTATCTACTAACTGTGTTTTGAACTTTTCTGTCTAATTCGCGGTACCTTCTTACTTGTTGACATTGAGCACCCGCAACTCCTTTCAGAAATGATGCTACGTGCATCTGGCTGTCTTTGTGTAGACCTTCTAAAAATTTTCAAAGATTTGGATGATGACACTGGAATAGTGTCTGCAGACCGTAGTGTCATCCTTCAACAATGTTTGTCGTTCGTGCAATTCCATCAATAGTTGCTTCATATTAGATCCACTAATCAATCGAAAAGCGCGCATCGGTATGTCGGCGTCTACCTAGAATATACGTATACGTCAAAAGTTCATCCATATGCTCGTGAATAGGCATAAATTCGACAATAATATCGAAAGCAGAAGTAACCTCAAAAATAGGAACATAAGCAAGAGCAGCCAGACTACGAATGCTCTCACGGAAGACGTCGTTAGTGTCATAATGATCTTTTATTCCCAGCTGCTGAACTTTTCTTATGACGCTTTGGCATAAATGAAAATAGCAACCAGTAACAATGGCTTCTGGAAAAGCTGTAACAAAAGCCGCCATTGAAGCAGTTTCAAAATCCAGCAAAATTTTTCGCGGATTTGCATCTGGAATAAGAGCTTTAATTTCATTAAGTGTGCGATTATACGTTGTTCTGTTCTTATTCGTGAGGAGACAATACAAACCCACTGGATTCATACCAGACGCAAATTCGAAGTGAATACAATAAAGTTGAAAAAATAATTCCGGTACAACTTTGAACGTTCCGCCGGCAAGCCAAATGTCCGCTCTAGTTAGTTCGCCAAGAAGCGTTTGGTTGCCAAGAATTATTAATCGATCATCTCCAGGTCTAGAATCAAAAAGTAGCATAGCGGCAAACTTATCCGGAAAAGCAAAATGAAAATCGGTTGAAATTTTTTCAAGACCATTTTCGGCACTGTGTTTTGTACGTTGAAGTTCTAAAGTTTTAGATAATGATGTTTTTTTTTTACACGTTTAGTTCGACTGCACCTTGCAATGCTCTTGGGGTAGCTCCGAATTCCGTCATCCTTGTCTTCATTTCACCTACCACTTTTCTAGCTAAAGCCGTTGCCACATTTCCTTCTTGGCAATGCTCTGGAATCATGTTCCCAACCACAGAAGACCCCTTGACTTTAATTTGAGCTTTACAGCTTAATAAACGATATTTACAACATCTCCAAGTTGAGTCACCTTGATTATTATTTGCAACAAACCAGTAGTCATAATTTCTATATATGACAGTAGGCTTTCCCCATTGTGAAGTTCCAAATCTTACAATATATAGTCTCCATGTTTTTACTTAAAGTATTCATTTACTGAAAACCTTACTATAGCGATAACCGTGGATAATCTATTGAATATTAAACAATACATTAATAATACAATAATAATAAAACATAATTAAAAACTTATCAACTAAAATTCATACTATTTATCATATATGGAGAACCCCTTGAGGCCATTATTTAAAATAAAGACAATTCACACTTTCCTCAAGTAATTTTATTAAATCCTACGTACTAGTTTCGGCTAAACGCCTTCATCAGCGTATTCTACAAAAACAATTTTTATTAGTACAAAGAGGCATGCAAATAATTCAATATTATAACTAACTACAAACTATACTTTATTAAAACAATCAAGTGCTAAAAATTTTAAATATAAACACAAATCTAACTTGCGTATGCTGATAACCCTTATCGACAACGTTAAAATCTAATTAGAAGACATCGAACACAGGGGTGTAACATACATTTTCCTGCTCGTTTAAGATTTCACAATCCGTTTCTTTCTGTGCTTTCCTTATTTCAAAACTTTCCAACAGGTCCAGCTTTCTACCCTTTTTGGTGTTGTGTAGTAGGTGAATGTTTCTTTCGCTGATCGTGTGTCCGGTGTTTAATAAGTACTGAAAACTTATTTTTGTTTTTATGTTCTGCAAGTCTTCTTTTCAATTTTCTATCCGTTAGCCCAATGTATTTCGCGTTGCAGTCTTTACATTCTATGGTGTACACCTCGCTCTTATCTAGTGTATCAATTTTGTTTTGTTGTTTAGGATTGCTTGTTTTATTGTGTTCACGCTTTTCATGGTGGTCTGCAGTCCAAATTTGTGCTGCAGTCGGGCTATTTTCTGTGTTACTGGTCCGATGTAGGAGATTTTGTTGTATCCTGTCTGCGTTTCAGGTTTATCTTTTTTCCCCCTGTTTCTGTTTTTCATGATGTCATCTATTAACCCCTCGTCCCATCCGTTATTTCTGGCGATGGTTTTTATGGTGTTAATTTATTTCTTCTTTTCATCTATGCTTATCGGTGTGTCAAGCCCCTGTCAACGCAAGCTTGAATTGCTGCCATTTGGTGTTGTTCGGAATGGTTGGATGATTTATGTATTATGGATGATTTATGTATATAAATTCATTATTTCAAGTTTTCAAGTTTTAATCGTTGCGCCATCTGTCGATCACCAGTTATACTAACATCTGCAAAGAAACATTTTTTTCACTTTTTCGGAAATTTTACTGCTCTGTAATAATATGTTATAAGAAGTGAAATAACATATTTCCGTGAAAATTTTTAGTCCAAGGGCCAGTTGTCGCCAAGACCAGTTGTCGCCAAGGTCAGTTGTCGCCAAGGCCAGTTGTCCGAGGCGAGTTGTCGCAGGGCCAACTGTCGGTACACCGATGAAAAGCAAACTATTTGGAGTTTTCGATTTTTAAAAATATCAAGTGGTTGAGATATACTTAAAATATTAGAATTATTGTTTTGTACTAAACGGCACTGAACCCAAACGCCTTATTGCAGAATATTGACTACAGATCAAGAGAAAGTTTTACTGTTAATATAGCAGATTTGGTCCATTTTATATTGTATACGGGACCACTTTTTATTGGTTTATTAGTAATATATAAAACAAATTTTATTAAAATTTATCTTTTGGATTTATGTTGCATAAACTTACTGAAGTTATGTACTCTAACTCTAACTCCAACCATGGAGCAAGTTGAACAGTTCATTTCTGAACTCACAAAATTGAAAAAAGAGTATTTAATTGACATAATTTTGAAGAAACGTATACCGGAAGGCACTACAGTGAGTGAGCGATTGCGAAGCTTTGTTGAGAGTGAAAAACCGGGAGTGTACGATGAGACATGTGATGAACTCTCACTTAACCAACAAAACAATATTGATTTGATCAACGTAAAAAATGACTTAAAAGTATGCCAAGTGGAGCTCCAGTACTCAAAGACAATAATAAATAACTTGGAGAAAGCAGTAAGTGACAAGGAAGTTATAATTAAATTATTGAATGACAATGCACAGACTGTGATAAATAACTCGTATGGCGGCGTTGCCATGTTGAGCACGAATTCCTCAACGCAAGGATATCCAATCGAGAATAAATCGCAGATCAAAAACCGCAAAGCTGAAGTAAGCAAACAATCAAACTTGTCGTCGGTTGTTCAAAATGAAGATTTGTTACGCGAAACAACGAATGCGAGAAAAATTACTAAATCCGTAACAAAGAGCGTTGCACTACCAGTGACGTCTACAGAAAGTCTATCCGCTCAATTACCATTACATGATCAACTGGAAGATGATGGTTTTACGCCACACACTAACAGAAGACGCAGAACTAACTTTAATGCGAATCCTGTGCAGTTGACACAAAATGTTATCAAGCAGTCACCGAGAAGGCAACCAAGGCATCGTCAGATGGGAAGTGCTCCCACATCGGAGGAGGACCGCCTGAGTGGTTTCTCTGGAAGAGAGAATCACAAAAAATTGTGGTTCTACATAACCAAGGCGAATGATCATGTTACAGCGGATATCATAGTTAACTACCTAAAAAAGAAGAGCGCAAGACCTGATATGGAATATTATGTAAAGGCTCTTCCAAATGCAACTAAAAATCCTACAAAAAACAATAATGCTTTTATGATTGGTGTGGACCCTGTCCTAGACAAAGACGTCAATAACCCAAATTTTTGGCCAACCAACATTGCCTGGTCTAGATTTAATTTTTTCCGCGGGAGAAATTTCTTAGACAACAGGAAATAACCGAATATGACACTGACAAAACTAGCAAGTCACAGCCACACAAAAACAGTCTTACACATCTCCACATTCTACACTTCAACATAAATGGGCTTAAAGATAAGGTTAGTCAACTACTTTTTATACTTAATGTCCACAATCCTAACATACTATGTCTTACCGAACATCACTTCCAAGATGACAACCTGAGTGGAGTGGTAATCCAGGGCTACTCATTGATTTGTCACTACAGCAGAGAAGGAAGACGTTTTGGTGATGTCTGCATATACGTGCAGGATGCCCTGGTGGAACGGGTTTCTGACGCTTCAATGGGGAACTCTACTCCGTTTGCATGTGAGCATTGCACCCTTTGAATAAAACTCGACAATACCGATGCATATGTGACTGTGGCCTATAGAACTTCGGCTCCAATAGACACCTTTGAGCACATCATGGCAGAAGTATTACATCACATTCAAATACAAAATAACACCATACCACTAATAATGTGTGGTGATTTCAACATCGACCTCTGCAAGCAGACGGAGGAGTCTTCTGGGTTCAAGAGTTTTTGCTCTGAATATGGTTTGACGCAGACAATATTTGAGCCAACAAGGTATGCTTCTCGCACCAGCACGTGTATCGATAACTTCATGACGAACATAACTGAATACAATTTCTCAGTACACAACACACATGTATCTGACCACACATACCAGCTGCTTTCGATTCCTGTAATTTTTGGTGCTCTTCGGAGTTCGAGGGTATACAGAGACACATCCACTGTAAATCTCTCAACGCTTGCAGGTGAGCTTGCACGGGAAAATTGGGAGAGCGTGTATATGGGAACCAATACAGACACTGCCTTCAACAGTTTTATCGACACGGTTGCGTTCCATTTCAATAATACTTGTCCAGAGAAAACCCAAAGAAAACACAAAATACCCAGCCTCAAATGGATAGACGATCGCGTTAGAATTACCTCACAAAATTTACGCGACTTAGATCATATACGAAAATCATATTCTAATGATCAGAAACTTGCGCAATTCTACAGAAGCAGAAAGAAAGAGTACGTAAACTTAATCAACCAAAATAAACTTAATTATAATAACAGAAGAATACAAAATTCCAATAACGTATCGCATACCTGCTGGAAAATTATCAATGATGAAAGATCTAGATCGTCGATTGATGAATATCCTGATCATTTGCATGACAAGCAAGGAAATAATTTTGCTGCGTCCGATGAAGAAAAAGCCGAACTCTTTAATAAGTTTTTTACGAATTTGAATGGGCACAAAAGTCGTGTTGACAACATTACTCTACCCACTAATGAGCTGTCCTCATTTTTTCTGACTCCCTGTTGCCCTGATGAAGTATTACTTACAATACGTAAACACTGTAAGAAAAATTCCTCTGGCTCGGACAACGTTTCTGGTCGCGTACTACGTCACATTGCAGATATAATATGCACCCCATTATGCCATATCGTTAATGCATCATTCTTGGAGGGCTGCTTTCCTGAGGCACTAAAAATATCTAAAATTCATCCAATTTATAAGAAGAAGGGAGACAGACACTGCGTTGATAATTACCGCCCAATTGCCTTACAATCACAATTTTCTAAGGTAATTGAATTAATTTTCTACAACAGACTTCTTAACTACATTGAGACCCGGAATCTACTTAGCGATTGCCAGTTTGGATTCAGGAGGGGTAGGTCAACGAGCGACGCTATTCTACGTGCCGTTGATTTTATTCAAGCAAGCCTGGATAGAGGACAACGAGTTTTGGGCGTATTCTTCGATCTATCAAAGGCATTTGATTCAATAGATCACGATATCCTGCTCCAAAAAATCGAAAGATTGGGAATTCGAGGTCCAGCCAAGAGATGGATTCAGAGCTATCTCGCCGGGCGAAAACAGTATGTCAGGATCAACAAATCGACATCCACATATTTGAATTCCATATTAGGTGTGCCACAGGGTTCAACATTGGGTCCCTTGCTTTTTCTGCTGTTCGTGAACGATCTGATGCAGTATTTGCTCGGGGGGGAATTAAGAGTCCAATTTGCAGACGACTTCAATGCACTGTGTGTTTCGGGTGATGAAGATGCATTGTATCACAATTGCAAGCAAGTTATCCGAAGCATGCTCGATTGGTGTACAAGAAACAGCCTGACGCTGAACCTGGAAAAAACCCAAATTATGAGATTTCATCCTAAAAATGCTTCTGTCAATGGTGTTACTACGATGGATTTTGATGGACAGTCGATTGGTTGCTGTGTGTCTACTAAATTTCTTGGAATTCACATGGACCACAAGTTGACATGGATCAACCACACTACTAAATTAAGAGAGGAATGTAGTAAGTATTGCTACCTGTTTCGTAATCTGTCAAGATGTGCAAGTGAGTCGATCGTGCGTACTGCATATCTCGCCATAGTTGAGAGCCGTTTTGCATATGGTATTTCGGTATGGGGAACATCCACACATGCCACTCAGATATTTTTGCTGCAAAAAAGAATACTTCGCACTATGGAGAGGGTTCATCCGCAGACACCGTGTAGGCCGCTGTTTGCCAAGTGGCGTCTGCTTACGTTGCCTTGTTTGTACATATATGCAGTCTGTAAAGACATACATAAGCGTAAACATTTACTTCTACACAACAACCAGGTCCATGGATACAACACCAGGAAATCTCATGAACTTCACATTCCATACACACGTTTGAAACTTTCACTGGATGGACCAGTGGCCACAGGAATACGACTCTATAATAAACTACCGCCATCAATCAAAAATCTAAACAAATTAAGATTCAAAAAAGAGTTGCGACTGCACCTGGAACAACAACCACTGTACAGCATCAATGAATTTTTCCATTTATAATGTATACGGTTCACATTTTTTTTTCTTTTTGACGCATTCATAGCTTTTGTAAAGTTCCGAGAATAAAGCCTATTATTATTATTATTAAAACTTCTAAACGCTATATTTTCTCAGAAATGATTTTTCATAGCACTTGAAAAAAACACGTGTTTGTTTAATTCTAGTGTTCTTCACTTTGCCAAAGCTGGTCTCGATGCTAGAGTTACACTTTGTGCGGTTCCCATCATTCCACTAAAACAAATCTATAAAAGATTAGCTTACTAAATATTTGTAAACATTACATTTTTGTTCATTTAAAGGTTTATAATTGAAAACATTTGCACTAAATAAACTATGAAAATAATATAGCATTGAAATGATTTATTGCAATAACTTTATAGGTAGTACGATGTTTATTGAAAAACATTGATAAATAATATAATGTAATATATACTTATGATAAAATTAAAAGGTAAAAATTGCTATAAAATTCATTATTGTTAATTTAAAACGTTATCTGTATTTTATTGAATATGGAACGAGAAACTACCATTCAAATTTATGTTTCAATTCACGATTAAATTAAATTATTATATTAAACTGGTATGACTAATCTAAATCTATAATGAGCATCGCTTAATCATATCAATTGAATTGTTAGGGTTAAAATGTTGTATTGTAAATATTTTGTTTTCGAAAAGTAATTTGCTATATTTTGCAGTAATTTGTTATTTGAATTAAACTGAAGTTTAATAATGAAGGCAATTAATAAATAAAGTTATATTTATAAAATTAACTATAGGTTCAGATAGTGAAGTATTAATAGTTAAACATTAACACTAAAATATAGTATATGAAATAAAATTAATTATTTGTTTAAATTTGTTTCATTTTATTCTACGCGAAAAAGCCGAGAGTAGTTTTATATATTATTGTAAATAGCCGTCTGTTAAATTTTTATTTTAATAGTGAGTTTTTAAGTTTAGACTTAGCACTCCCTGCTAGAAAAAAATAGATCAAAAATTCGAATTTCCTAAAAGCGGATGTGCTAAGCCTGCATACCTAGAGTAACCAGTGGACGACAACTTGTCCACAGCTAGCGAAAAGTATCTAAAAGGTACCGTTGAATATAGCACCAGACTCTGACGGTACACTGGCGGCGGTAGCAATTAAAAAAGTTGAGTCGCTTCAGTTCTCTCACCGGGGAATAGAAAATAGAAATTTGCTAATAAAAAGATTACTAAAAATAAATTGTACTAAGGAAAGCCTACGTTGTCCTTAGTAGGGTTACATCTCTAAATGGACTTTAAATTGATGAATTAGACCGAAACTGATTGCATTCAGTAATATAATAAAGAAGTCATAATAAAAAAATAAGAAAGGCCAACGCATGTTACAGATAATGAAATTGAATTAAGATTCTTGATTTTTGGACCCGTTTCAAAACTTCATTTACAACTCAAAATTGGTTAAAGATATTACTATGATTTCTTTTTTAATGGAAAAAGATGAATTTTTCGAACAACCTGATATAATTTTTAACATGTTTTGATTAAATATATATTTTTATTTTGCCAGTGTTGCAAATCTTTTTCAAAGAAATTTGAACACAATACTTATCTCTCTTTAGAACATACCGTTTCATTCCTACTACTAAGTTATCAAGTTAGGTTACAAATTGAGAGGTAAACTATTCTAGTAATCTCTTGTACCGTTCATTTGCAATCAGCAAATACCAGTAATCATTGTGGTAGTAATATCAGTAATCCGAACTGTAATCTCTTGAAAAGTATACAACTACTGTAATCTCCTACATCTTTCACTTGTAATCAGTAGTTGAAATCTTTTTGTACTAATTAGTTATCTTTGCAATCCACTGTAATATCAATAATTAAACGTAATCTTTAAGTAATCCATTGTAATGCTTAGTAATAAATCCATTTACTTGCACCTATCAAGGGAGGATCCCTTGAAGAGTGGGAAAAGCTATTATGATAATCACAGATTACATGGAACATATTACATGGAACGTCTTGTTAAAATGTAACAAATGCAAAAAGTAAAATATATCCAGATTTTCAGTTATTACAAGGATTACTAGTAAGAATAAGAAAATAAGTCATCCTTAAAACATCCTTAAAACGTTCCACAGACTCATAAAACATCAAACATAAAAAAATTCTCTTTGGGTTTTGGAAAATGTCGAAGACGTTACGAAACCTACATATGTACAGATGCACAGTGGGACCAAACGCTTGGAAAAGTGGCCAAAAATACATTTTTGCCAACTTAACAGTTATGCTACAAGGTTCTGTATATCTTTAGAGAAAACATCAGTGAACTTTTTCCTACAAGTTCAAGTGAATTGAAAAATATTTCTGCTTGCTAGAACGATGTAAACATCATTTAATTGCAAATTTGAGTAGCATTTCGCACGTGCGACACCAATTTTTAAATAGTTATTGTGCGGATTTCAGTTTAGGGTTCAAATTGGTATTATATAAAAAAATTCTAAGACAATACAATGCTGCAATAAATAAATACTTTGCTCAATAGAAAATCTCAGGCAATTCTCCAACTTTGTGTAGACTTATAAAAAATGTTCTACAAGATACCGCTTTGAAAAATTATGCAAAAACTACATTAGCCATTTCTTAAACACATTATGTAAAGATTGTAACCTCATTCAACCTCGCTTTTAAGTAATTCATGATTTTGAAAAATAAAATCATTTCTACTGTACGACCAACGTAAGACGATTTGGAAAATTTGTAGTAGGGTAAGATGAGGTTAACCGAACAGCTAGGTTAACTGAACAATTGCATATATCTGCCATTTCTTAATTACTTATGGGCTCTAATTTTGACAATTCAAAGACTTTCCTATAAATGTCACTTTAAGTTTATAATATATTCCAGAATATTAAAAATCCCCTAATCACAGCCTAAAATAATTTTTATCGCTGCTGTGTAAATTTTAGAACTCTTATATACATATTTTGTTTCACGTGAAAAAATCAGTATTTGACTATTGATTATCATTATTGTTTTTTTTTAAACCCATGCTGTTTTCAACTTATTTGTTAACATTTTTTGTATACACAACAGGTTTTATGGCCTAATATTTTTAAAGATATGCACAACTAATCTACCTATATGTTCAGTTAACCTGCAGTATGGGGTTAACTGAACCATATTGCAGACATGCAATATCGGCGAAAAAAAGTCTTTAGAATTACGCGTAAACATGCTCAAATTCTGCTGGGAAGTTGTAACACGAATTCATTTTTGGTCGACTGTAAGCAAACGCGGCACCCAATGCACGCAGAGCTTCTTCATACCCAAAAACGCATGTACGATATTGTCCACACATTCAATTGATATACTTACAGCTTTAGCTGTTATTTCATTTCTTTAATTTCATTAATTTCATTTTGGGATCATTTAACATTGCATAATGAATTTTTTTCGTATTTTCTGGTGTAGTGACCTCATTTGGACGTCCAGAGTGTTCAGCATTATTGGTGCTTGTACCATTTATGAATCGTTTCAATCAACGGTGCAGAGTCCGAGTAATACTTATTCAGCTTGGCTTTGGTCTCGGTTATCGTTTTATTGCTTAAATAATAGTGTTTAATCAAAACTCGAAATTCACTTTTTTCCATATTAAAAAATACTGATTGGTTGGTCTCTTCTC
This sequence comes from Cantharis rufa, assembly GCA_947369205.1. Taxonomy (NCBI): domain Eukaryota; kingdom Metazoa; phylum Arthropoda; class Insecta; order Coleoptera; family Cantharidae; genus Cantharis; species Cantharis rufa. Next base: position 11,065,230 of record OX376309.1, on the reverse strand, counting down.
GGTGCTATAACTTGTAAATGAGTAATCGTAAATGGCTGAAATTTTAATAGACGGCATTTAAACGATGAAGCTTGTCAAAAATGGTTCAAATTAGTGAATACTAATGTTGTCTCTTAGAATTTTCAGGGACTTATCAGACTGCCAGGTATGTACTTGCACATTCATAATATTATAATGTAGTACATTAGTTTGATAGTTTGTATGTGAAAATTACACTTTTTAAGTGTACACGCGCTTTATTTGCAGTGTAGCTATATTATTTAACTCTGTTATTAATACCGGTGTTGAGATTTTACTTCAATCTTGATGGGTTTTGATTTTGTAATTCAGTACATATTATATTCACTTTGTGACGTCGCGTCGAGTAAAAGCGTACTGTTTTAAATTTACTATTGCAGTGGGATACTGTAACAGAGCTATAGAATTTACTTCTATTTAGATTTAACCATTCAGTTGCTTTGATAAGCTTCAGTTTGAAAATTATGTAGCGACAATTGCTCTTTTGCGCTAGCCTACGGCAGTTAGTTTTTCTTGCTCGCGGGATATCTGTGGATTTTTAAATAATAGTGGTAAATGGTGCAAACTGCGAATGAAAAATTTGTTTTATTAGTAAGTACACCAAAATAAAAGCAACTAATTTTTAAATATATTTCAAATTTGTGGTACAAATCATAGACAACTCAGTTTTCCCAAAATTCTTATCTGAAAAATTTTGAAAAGCAAACTTTTATTGCAGATAACTGAATAGCAAAGTCCTGATTAATCAAATTACTATTGTCAGCAAAAATTACAAAATACAAAGCTGCTAAAAGATTTCATTGTAAATCAATGCTATAGAACTATGTTCAGGAACATAGCCGTTAAGTTTTACGTAAATATGTCGTCGTGGAATACCCGTCTTGTCCGGATTCAGCGATTGGATAAGGTAGCAATTTTGTTATCTGCTCTATTATTAGCGTTCAAGATGAAATTGTTTGTACGTTTTATTTAAATTTTGATTGCCCTTTATACTATCTTATCGTCTATTGAATTATCGGACAAAAGGATTATTTGCCTTTTGTGTGACCATATGGTGGAAATAAAAACCACCTTGTGACTGGAGTAGCTCATAGCTTAATGTAGCAAATCTTAACCATAACCATTTCTGTAATGGTGTAAAAAAAATATGATGCAAAGCAAATCCGTACAAAGAAGGTAAAATCTGTTATCACCAATATTACCATCAAAGTCGAAACGAACCAATAATTTTCAATTTCCCGTTTTATTGGCCGTTCTACTATTTTATTTATTATGGAATAATAAAGCTATTAGCTCTGAGATAGTTGATTGAATCGTTTCTAAACAAATTTTTGTATCCTTACCAACTTCGTAACTGTCTTCCTAACTTCACCTTGCAGGTGAATACTCAAGAAACTCACAAATAATTTGTCTCAATAAGATAAACTAACTATTCGGTTTTTACAATAATTGCTTATTGTATTTTTGAAATAAATTTATACTGTTTACGTGTCATTTACACTAACTAGTTAATTTGCTGCTAACTTTACTACATAGACAACGTGTAAACTCGCCGACTAGTTGCGAATAACAAAAGTTTAACAACATTTAATTATTAAGATTATCGTAAGTCGACGAACAAAACATTTACGTCAACCAAGTTCTTGCTAAAACTATATGAACGTTTCTTGTTTATGTTTAAAACATTTAATTAATAACAAATAAGCTTATAAACTTCTTTTAACAAAATTAACTTTGAAAAGCATTGTTCTCTTATTGTAGTACAAAATGTAACTTCAGTGCTCTAAACATTTAAGTTTACTGCTTCTTATACATCGTAAAGATTTTTAGAGAGAAGTAATGGCACAATAAAACAGGATCAAATTGTAAAAGCAAATAAATGCGACGTTTTTGAAATGTGGTTTGGAAAGATATAATTTATGTTTTTAATACGATTTGGCGCTAATCTATTAAATTAAGAACAAATAATTCAGTTACTTCTAGGACAATATAAATAAGACTGGAGTGGAGGTTTGTTTTAAATAAATCAAACCCAAAAGTTCTCGATAAAATGTGAAGACGATATATTAAAAATATTGGAAGGGAAAGTTGAAAAGCATTTTGTCACGGTTATGTACTTGAATATCGTACAAGATCAGTTCATATAGCTTTTTAGGGAGTACAGGGCATCCTAGTACAGAATAAGATTTTTGCAGTGTCAATGAATATGCTGCTCACGCATTCTTTTCACTGGTACCAATTTCTGATAAAAATAGGATTCTTGCAGTCATCCGTTAGCAAGGAGGACATTATATTGGCTTTAAAAGATCAGTCAGTATTCTAACGCTTAGGTTCAATATGAAATAGCCAAGCTATGAAATTTAAATTTAAAATCGGGGATGCATTTCAATATACTTATATTTGAGTTTGAATGGACATTCAATGCTTTCAAATGTGATCTTCGATTATTGTCAGATTTTTTAATTATTTTTTACTGCCTTTTAACAGCAACTACACGTGCTTATCCGATTTTCTTGACATCTCAATTTTATAGAAAAGCACATGTGCAGAATTCAAGTTGGCCATCTCTGAAATAATAGAAGACGGAAATGGCATGTACTTAGAAAGACCCTCGAACTTTCTCAAACACATCTGCAATATGAATATTACTTAAATTAATTGTTCTACCTAGAAGGAAGTTCTGGTAAATTGCAGGAAACTTATATGAAGACTTCATAATTAATAACCTCAACTTGTTTCATGCGGTTTTCAAGTGTGATATTACATAAAAAAAGATTTCTTAAAATAGCGTTTCCAATTTTGACTACGCAAATAGAAATAAATTTTACTTTTAAAATAAATATATTTATTAAGTATATATATTTTCATCTGATTAATGACGCGTGTGAATGGATTAAAGGTATTAAAATTTACATTAATAACTAAAAAATTTGTAAACCCAATTTTCAAATAAAAAATAAATTATTTCTAATTCAAGAAGAAGAGTTTATATTACATTTTAATTCCCTTCAAGTTTATTCCACTGCTCTCTGATCTTTATCTTGGAATCCATTTCAGTTTGGTTGTTAATTTCAGATCGTCGATTTCATCTGTACTGTATATAAAAGATTTTATAATGCCACATGCAATAAAAATTCATTATTTAGTTATTTTATTGTATAAAAATTAATATAACATTACTAACACAATTTCGAATCGTTCATTACAACTGAGTAAATTAATTAATGTACTAAAACATTTTGACCCCTAAAAAAACTTTAGGGTACCACTTATTTAAAAAAAGCCGTTCATAAACTACTTGCTCTTAAATGATTTTGTTCCAACAGTACGCAGGAGTCCATGGTTTATCTCGGTTATAAATAATATAATATTAGGTATGCTAAACAGTTCCCGGCCAAATTAGATAGCTTTTCAAACACTAAATTTTTATGTTTGGTAATTCTTTATTTAAACCAAATATGCTCCATTTTGTTTGAAAGCCTTTTGCCACTTTTCGGGCAAAACCATTATTCCATCACTGTACAACTTCTGTGGATTATCGGTAAAAAACTTAACCAAGTGTTTTTCACAGGCTTCTTTTGAAGCTAACTTTACACTATTAAGGGAACTCTTAAGAGACCCAAACAAATGATAATTTGATGCTGCAAGGTCCGGGCTACACGGTGGATGCATCAAAACTTCCCAGCCAAGCTCTTCCAGCTTTTCTCGAGCCACACGTGAGGTCTGGCGTTGTCATAATGGAACATAATACCCCTCCTATTGATCAATTCTGGACGCTTTTTTTAAATTTCTTGCAGTAATCTAGTTAATTATTGATAGTAGCGTGCAGAATCAATCGTTTGAACAGCATATAATAGAGAATACCTTTCCAATCCAACCAAACAGACAGCATCACTTTTCGATTGGTGAGTCCGGCTTTGCCACCGTCTGGGGAGCTTCACCTTGCTTCGACCACGATCTTTTGTGCACAACGTTGTCGTATTTAATTCCATTGTTAATCTCCAGTAACCATTCGCTTCAAAAATGGTTTGATTTCATTACGTTTCAGCAACGATTCGCAGATGGAAACTCGGTCGAGCAAATTTTTATGCGTCTAATCATGTGGCAACCAAATATCGAGCTTCTTTTTGAATTCAGATTTTTTCAAATAGTTTGCAACTGTTTGGCGATTGATGTTTAGACTCTTGGTGATCTCTACAGTGCTTAGATGACGGTTTTGTTTCATAATTTCTAGAATTTCCTCCACTTTTTCAATGAATGGCCGACCAGAGTGTGGTGCATCTTTGACATCAAAATTTCCAGAAAGCATCTGGACCATAAACAGCACAAATTTTTTCACGAGCCTGCGCGCCGTTTTATCCTTGTTCTAAGAAAAATTGTAAAATGTAGCAAATTTTTTCTTTATTTACTTCCATCTTTAAACAGCAAACAAAACTTTTAAGTAGATAATCTACTTTGACGTCATTTATTGCCTAATTGGGCCGAACTTTTTAGCACACCTAATATAAAGAAAATATATCACGAATAATAATTATTATGGTATTTCATTGGTTTAATTAACTTGTTATTTTGAAGTTTTAATATTATCATAGTTTTCTTGTATCTAAATTTTATTTTAAATTTTGTAAATTTAACCTCTCACTTTATAATTTATAAAAATTAAATCAACATTTGGGAACTGTCACGAAAATGGGACCACGAATTTAACTGTTAGACTATTGGAAAAGGGATCATTTTCTAAACATTTAAAAAAAATTTGCGGATTATTCATTCGTTTTCGAGAAAACGGCATTTTAAAATCAAGATTTTACATGTGTTTTACCATAAGGAAGCTGCGATTTGTACACGAGTGTTCTGTTACTCATACGTGTAACAATATTTGCTGTTGAACTAGTATGTTATTACTTTTATATTTATTTATTTATTTTTTACTATATTTTTACAATTTCAGTTAGACAAACGTAAAGTTAGTTTTAAGTATGAATCCGAGATTTGCCGTGGTTGCATTCGTCAAACAACGCATAGCGCCCCGAACGCTATAAATTTTCGTGATACTACCTGAAGGTCGCCCGAACTCCCAAAGGTGGTACTCGAATAAGGTGAATCACATTTAAGGTGGGTCCGTGACTGTTGTTACTAGTAAGGCTACATCGCATCGATGTGCACCCGACGGAGTAACAGTCGCATGTGACGACCGTCTTTAAGACTATATTAAAGTACACGTACCGACGATAGAAAACCAGCTTATGTAGGATTCCCTATGTAAAATGCGTGGAAAATTTTGATATTTAATTGCCGTTTTCTCAAAAACTAATGGACAATCCGCAAAAAAATTTTTTTAAATGCTCAGAAAAGTGTCTTCTTTCCAATGGTCTATAGGAAAAAGTTGAATTCGTCATCCCATTTTCTTGACAGTAACCCAAAATTCAAATTGTTTAGTTGTAACGCGCATCAAACTAAAAAATTGAAGAATAAATTTAAATATCCTTAAAAAATTTAAAAGTTACCTACTATGTCTATTTATTTTCTGGTCAAGTCCAAGTTGAAACGCTCATTTCTCTAAACTATGTTTTAACCATTCTGTAAACGATATTCGTGAAAAAATTAGTCATTCTACTTGCATTTTTATTAATTTGACACTTTTTGCTTAAGCATAAGTTTAAATACTCTTAAAAAATTTAAAAATCATGAATTTTCTTATACAGCAAGTCGATAAAACAAAAACTAAAAAGATTGCTACAATTCTATAAAATTCAATACATTAAAATCATTTAAAAACCACCTAGTATACAAATTTTATTTAGACTAACCCTCTACAAGAAGTTATTTCCAAAAAGAATGGTTCACTTTGTAATTCAGGCTCCTTGGATATAAAAGTAACCATGGTCACTTCGCGAGTTCTTTTCTGGGTGGAAATAAATTTCACCTATGACCCCTCAGTTTCAAGATAACCGTCATCTGGTAAATTTGTCCAGTTCGTCTCTGATTTTATGATTAGGCGCGCGTAATTGTGTCTATAAACGCAGAAAACTCACATCGAGAATTTTTAAAACAAATAATAAGTAGTTATACTGCGACTTTGAGGTGATGGAATTCGAAAACTAACCAAATCAAAATTGTAACCCAGTATTTATACTTTCTTTTAATATTGTAACTTTGTTGTATAACCACAACACTGGATTGGTGTAATCGCTGGTAGAGTTACGGAGCGAAAATTCTGCGTTCGAATCTCGGACTTGGCAAAATTTCTTCATTCGGCCTTCTGGTGTGCATCAACAACACGTTTGGATTTAAGAATTAGTTATATATTTACGTAAGTCTGGCCAATTGATAGAACGTCAAGGTCAATAAAAAACTGTTTTGTGCTATTTAAATCCTCTTTTTTCAGACACTAATTTTCTAAAAATGTTCTAAATGAGTTTTAGACTTCTATACAACGAATTGATCAAGCAACCAATTTATGTAATAAAAATGCAATATCATTGTCGAACTACCCTTTTGTGGCACATAACAAATTTAACAATCTTGTTCATTTTCAACTTTTTGTTCATTTTCTATAATATATTTAACCTTAATTACTCATTATTTTTATTTCGTGTGTAAAATTTTAATACAAAAAATACATACTATCTATCAATTATATCTTTTAATATTTTGTTTTAAATTACAAAAAACATAAATAATTTTTCAGTGATTTGAAGTAAACCCTCCCCTTAATAAGTTTTTAATTAGAACAACTCGTAGTTTAATAACCATACCAAGTAGTTTGCACTCCCGATATGTACCTATAAATCGTTTAATGCTTGGTAACAGGATTTCCTCTTGTACTTTACATACCGGTTATAAACTTATTTTCATTTTTATGTGAAAAAATTGACGTTTTTCAAGCGCTTATATTAATAAATAAATTATTAAAATATTACGTAATGTAGTTTCAATCTTAGAAAGTTTTATTTTATTCATTACTATGAGATCTGACTTTCAATAGATGTAAAAAACATGAACATTTATATTTAAAAATTATTGATTTATGTATCTAAATTATTATAGACGTGCGTTTTCTATAGACCTAAACAAATATTATTATTCATTTATAGTTAATCTTTCAAAATTAAATTTCAAAATTTTAATTTACTACCTCTTTCAATTTAATATAAAATAGTTTTGTACTCTTGTACTATAAAAACTTAGATCAAACAATCTAGTAGGGTGCTACGGTTATTCGATGGATAGCCCATAATTCGAACTTGAACTTAATACCGGTTGCATCATGTTGTATAAGATCTCGGATGTTGCTTGTTTGTTTTCGGCTGTGGGTCAAAATCAACCAAAATGTTCGAATAATTAAGAAACGGGTGGAGTCAATGAGTATTTTCATTTTGTCACCATTTTCATACATCCCTACTTTCAGTAGTTTCAGTCCACAAATCTTAAAATAATCTTAATTATAATTTAGTTTTATACATTATACTTGTTTGTGGAATTCAAGTGGGGCACTTAAAATTATCAAATGGGTCACTTGGTGACTCACGGGTTATAGGTTGCCGATGCCTGAATTAATCTATCAATTATACGGAGATTGATATGCTCCTGATCTTCAAATTCAAGTGTCAATCTCGGGTTCCTATGTACAAGCACATTTATGTGGATCTGATCGATAGCGAGGCTTTATTTTGTAGTTCTTCCACTGATAGAGGTCTAGGCTGGTAAATATAGCAGTCAATAAAACTTGATTGACATGTCTTACATGAAATATTGTTTATATTTTTATATTTTATATTAGTTTAACTTTGTTTTTGATTCTATGATTTTGTTAGAATTTCTTTAGATTTATAAGTAAAAAGTAAATGTTTATAGATGAGTGTATTTAGGATCAGAGAGCTACATGACTATAGTGGTACAGTAAATGACTTCTTTCGGCAAGGTATCACGGGACGGTGTTGGTTTTTGTTAGTGGGATAATAAAAAATGCATGGATTGCTGTTTTCTGGCAGATGTATTCGGAAAGATATTCTTAGTTTCATATCAGTAGCGTAACTAACGAGGCTCTATGAGACTGGATTATCTCTAAGGTCTGTCAGAAAAAAAAATCAAAAAGTGCAAGAGAGGGCAGCCGTAACTGCAAAAGTACCACGTACGAAATGTATCATATCAATGTTTTTCATTGACTTCCTTATATTATGTTCTGATATTTTATCATAGTAGAGTATAAATAAGTATTTATATTTTGGCTTATTTAGTCGCTTCCAGTATAGTAATATTTTTCGTAGTCACTCTCTTATCCATCTTCTTTCTGATTCCAATAAAAAGAAATTAGAATCTCGATTGCCGATATACTGGTAGTTAAATCTTATAAGTAGTTTCTCTGTGTACACTGTACGAATGACCACTAATTAATCAAAAACACCTGTCTGCAATTCATTCTTACTTAGTTGTATAATAACGGCTGCGGATAGAAAAAGAAAGAATCTTTATATTAAAAGTTGTATCCAACTTTAAAGAGCAAAGCGGAACTTAATATAGGAATTAACAAAATAAAACCCTACTGTGTATTAATATTTCAAATTCGAATAATTATGTTATAATAACTATCGAAATTTTATAACAATTATATTGTATTTTTGTAATAATATGGTTGATTGTTATATTAGTATTTATGCTTCTTTAAACATTCTAATAAAATATAATATACTCTGTAATCGTATTATAAAAAATATTAAAATTATTATGCATATTTAAAAATTTTATTAGCTTTTTAACATTATTTTTAGCATTCATTTATAGTAAAAATATTCCAATAATTTATAAATTCTCTGTAAATAAAAATAAAAAAAACTTAATTTCCTGAAATATCTTTAACTTAATAAACAGAATTTTAAGCAAATTCAATGTTTGCTTCATCTCGGGTGCGGAAAAATAACCTGGTAAAACTTTTCCGGATCTTTTAATCAAGTTATTGACAGGATGCAAATATAATTTATATATTGCTATGTCCATAGTTTTGTCGAATTTATTAAAAAGTATTGAATCTTAATAAATACTCAAATAGACTTTAAAAACCATACACATATTCAAATGCAAACTTGTAAAGATACAAAATTATAAAAAAGAAATTCATAAAAATATAACCGGAGGTGCGTTAGACTTGTTCCAATTTTAAATTAATTTAATGACATTCTAAATAAATAATAAAACCTTGACTGATTTCTATCTATAAGTTAGTTTTTTACGATGTAACGCACCTCTAGAAACCTAGAAATTTACAGTTACAATTTACAATACAGTTCCTTCTGTGTAATCTGCTACTTCACGGACGAAAGTAGTGTTAAGTAGAACTTGACTTGCTTGTTATTAGTATTCTTTAAAATAAATCAAAATGCTCCATAAAATAGTCAATAAAAACAAAAATCGTAAATATGGCAATCATAGATAGTAAGAGATTCAAATTCGCAGTTACCGTAGAAATGACTTGGATTAGTATAATAAAAATTTGATGCACATCTGATACGCATGCGTTACATTTTAATAGAATAATACCTATTAAAATATGATGAATTTGAATGATGTGGAAACTCCTGTTTGTAAGATCATTGATTTCTTAAGTATCTTTTTTAAATAAAATATGTTTTATATATTTAACTTATTTCAATTAAATTTTGCCGACAGGAAAGCTGTTTTAGAAAACGGCCCTTTTACATGCTGTAGCGTTAGCAAATTCAACATCTCAATATTATATTATGTTTGAGTGATTTGATTTTATATTATTTTAATTTTAGTAAATTTCTAGGTTTCTAGAGGTGCGTTACAGATAGATACACATAACTCACTATTATATAATCAGATCAGGCCCCGACCTTCTAGTGCTTGAATGATTTCACGCAGGATCATTGATTAATATTTAAACCATTTTCCTTTAATAAAATATGTATTACGGTTTTAATATTTTTAAATTAAATTTCGCTGAAAGGAAATTGAAGTTCTGTTTGGATACATTTCTTTTAGGTTGGTATATAAAATACTGAATCAAAAGCTTTAAATAATTAACTTGACAAGAAATTTTTTGGTTGATAAAAAAATAACCAATCGGCTACGACTGTTAGGTTTCGACAACTCACCCTGGCTATAATTGACCTTCGGGACTATTGGTCTCTCATCTTTGTGACTAATTATTTTAAATAATTTTCTATTTTCAAGTGTTTTTACCAACGACAACAAAATAATAAAAGGTGAATTTACAGAATTAATAGTTACCGCAAGGGCAGTGAAAAGGTCAATAGTCGAAAAGATCAATTGTCATGATGGCCAATTGTGGCCGGGGTCAGTTGTCCTAGCGCCAACAATAGTGTCAAAGGCCAATTGTCGTCAGGGCCAGTTGTTGAGGGCCAACAGTCGCAGGACCAACTGTCTCAGAGCCAACTGTCCTGTAATCTTAATCAGATTTTGCTAACCTTATAGCATGGTGTACTACTGAAAAAAACAAAAGCTATGACTGCAAGAAAGTGAACCTAAACACTTGCAGACGCGTTTCTATTTCAACTAGATGATATTTTGATTCTGGTTGCATAAACAAACTGACGTATTGCACTCAAACTTTTAAACGCAAATTTCACAGAAAAGGCTGCTCGTAGCACTTAATAAAACAGATGTATGCTTAATTATAGTGCTTTTTCACCTTGCCAAAGTTTGTCCTTATCCTAGAGTTACACTTGAGCGGTTCCCCTCCTAATACTTACATAATTAACAATATATTAATTTTCTATCATTACAGTATTTTTTAACTATTATTTTATTCTGCATATTATTCGTATGTTTTATATTTCGATTACTTGTAAATCAGTTGGTTTTAAAAACCTTTTGTTCTCCGACATCCTAATGATGTGCAACTTATGTGCTCGTGTACTACCATTTTTTTCTAAAACAATAATATTCTAATATACAAGTAAATTACAAAAAACTATTTTCTTATTTAATTGTGTAATGAGTGAAATTTGACTGAACCCGCTGTTGAGTTTTGTTCGGGAAACTAGGGAGCTCAACGAAGCAAAGCGGGAATGGTAGGGTGGACCAACTTTATTACTAATATCTTTTCACCTTTCTTTTAAAAATCTTTTTGTTCCTGTGCCACCCTTACGTTGGAACAGGAAGCATTATTTTGTGTGACATTATTGATTAGACGGTGTGAATTTTTGTGAAAAGAAAATAAAGTAAACGAATACAGTAAATACAGAAAGTAATACAGTGTGCATATTCGAAAACAAACCACCTTTAATTTCTCGTGAATTAGACCACATATCGAAAAATCGTAAAAGAAGCATTTCTACATAATAAAAGAGACTGAACATCTCAGCTACTACAACTTGAAAATTTTAAATAGCACTATTTTATTAAAAAAATATTTCTGAAATTTCAATTTATTTATTTATTTATTACATAATATTATTTATTTACATTGAAATAAAATAGTTCTTCGGCAATTTAAATAGTTGTTAAATTAAAATAGTCGTGCACTTCGTTGGGGGTTGTGTGTTGAAATTGATAAGCAGTTGATGTTACTTGCAGATGTTAGTCTTATAAAGAAGAACATTTATTATAATATACACTTAAAATTTAAAATAACTACTTTGAAAAGGTAAAAATGTCAAAATACATTATAACTTTTGTATCTAAATTTAGAGAAAAAAAAAACAAACAAAATTCCAAGGCTTCATTAAATATTGAAAACCCTGTATGGAAGCAACTATTAACTCAAACTCCTCAATTTCCAAATTATGTCTCCAATTGGCAAATATTGAGAACAAAATCAAATGGTCGACCTTAAGGGAGTTTGAATAATTATTGCAATTCTGACATTAAACCAAATTCACTTAGCATTGTTTGGTTGTGGCGACTCCCATTCGTTTGGGATGTTGAGGTTGTTCTGACGATCATGGTCAGAGAATTACTATAGCAACAGAGTTCAATGTTTGAAGATTTTCTGCAAGGGTTGCAACTTCAACTTTGATAAGTTTCAGGAGATAAAGAAGCACTGTGAGGCAAACAATGCAAAATTTGACGAATTTACAAACTTAATTTTTAAATTTGTTAGCAAAGTCGACTCACTAGAGAATAAAAAGGCCGACTCTGTAATGTCCCTGGACGTTCTCGAGGAGGTTACAAATGAGCTCCTTAAGCATACTAAAAACATCGTAGAACATGGCGTCCCCGAATCTTCAAAGGAGATTCCTCCATTACTACTCCATTCGTAATAAAAGATTTAGTAGATAAAATCGATATAAAAAACACAGAGAGAGGATGCACAGCAGCTATATTCTGCGACATCTCAGGAGCCTTTGATAACCTGTGGTGGCCACCTCTCTTTCATGTTTTGTGTAAGAGAAGGACGCTCCCCAAGCTCATAGAATTCCTGAAAATTTACTGGATGAGGAGGCATGTCACCCTATCCTCTGGAGAAATAAAAGTGGAGAAGATATTCACAAAGAAATGCCACCCAGGGATCGGTCCTCAGACCAATCCTATGGAACATTCTGTTGAACAATTACCTCCAACAAAAGGAGGAGATGAACTTGATGAATGAAACGACGCAAGCATACGCCGATGATATATGTAGGAAAGATACCGCTAGAAAAGAATTAAAAAATAAACTCAAAGTGCGGTTAATCAATCTCTTGGCAACGGAGACTTGAATCATGTGCTTTCACCCGGTCCGAACAAGCAACACCGATTTAAAAATCTATTTAAATGGCACCAAGATAAAAATAGATAAAGAATACAAGTACCTAGGTATGATTCTGGATGAAAAATTATTGCTTCAAAATCATATAAATATGGTATGCATCAAGGCAACAAAACTTATTACTCCAACGCAAGGCAAGTGCTAGCTGGGAGACGCATCTGAGAAAATTCATGACCAAGATTTTTAAGAGGGCAATATAGTCTCTATCGTGGCTTATGGAAACAAAATCTGGATATGGAGGATCTACGAACGCCATACGCCATAAGCTCCTGTCTTGCTATCGACTAGCAAGCAGATTAGCCATCAAACGCTACAGAACGATATTGTTATTGGCTTCAGGGGTGATCGCAGGTATATAATATTAATAATAATAATAGTCTTTATTTCATATGAGACAACAAACTACAAATAATAAATATCAATGTTGTTCATGAGGTACATGATTTACGTTAGTTGTGTCGCCCCACATAAAAAAGGCGAAGTTCAGAATGGTTCTCAATGAGAACCGTCTGCTCTTCCACTCAACCCAAAAGCTGGCACGCGCACACATCCAAGTCCCCCCCCGGCCCAACTGGCAGCCACGCGACCGACAACCCTACACCGATATCTCATAAAACTGATTACTGTAAATCAGGCAGTGATGTGATTTTTAAATCTTAATTTGTCATCAATATGCAAACCCAGATCCCGCGTACACTCCGAAATTCCAAGAACCGTGCCACCCATGTGAATCCTTAATGACAATTTCATTTCATCTGAGCATTTACCAAAGAGGATAACTTTGGATTTTCTCGAGTTAAGAGCAAGTGAAAATTGGTTGGTTATATCCCCTTGATCTGGAAATTAAAAGATTTTATCGGTGGAAAAGAATAAAGAAAAAAAATACAATCTTTCTTGGCCAAGAACTAATACCCGAATTAAAAAGCTACCAGAAATGAAAAGAGAACTGTTAAGGATCATGCATACCACCTGGCAAGACCGGGGGAATAATACAAAATATGGAGAAATCACTTATGAATTTATTCTAGACGTCCACCCAAGCTTATTAGCCAAAACAAGCTTTAACAGCACACAAATCCTAACTGGACATGGCGAGTTTGGCAGGCACCTCAAGAAATTGGGGAAGTCGCCAGATGGACTGTGTCTAGCCTGCGAACTCCTTGATGAGCCCCTGCATAGAATCCTGGACTGCGTCTTATATAGGAAAGAAGGGAAGGCTGTGAAAACTTTTTTTTGCGGAAAGTCGACCCCTCAACTGTATGCGCGCACAACTCGAAACCTACTGCATGCATTCCTACAGGTGAAAACAATCGAAATTAATACTTCTGAAGAAGAAAACTAAAATGGCAAAATATATTCACATAAAAAACCCTTACATATCAGAGCTCTCCAAAATACAAGATACAAAACCAAAAACGTCACACACACTTAATATGAAGATACCACACACCATAAAAAAGAAAGACCCCTAACGCGAAATATAGGCCGAACAAACAAAAACATGAATCATAAACGAAAACAGAAATGCAATCGGAAAACTAATAAGTAAATAATTTACAAGGAATGTCCCAAAAAATGAAAAACCAGAAACTGAAAAAAATTATTTTGAAACCTAACCATTATTTTGACCAATTAGATAGCCAGCCGGACCAATTTGTCCGGTTTTATGTTGGTAACTTAATTTGTGTAAAAATTTTATTTAAATAAAGATACTTAAGTTGCATACTCCATTGCGGGAGATTCGGATGGGTAAAGTAGATGTCAACCGTACCTCTGGGAGGCTTCGCTTACTGAAGGTTGTCTCAATTATTTCTCCACTAATTTATGTAATGTTAATATTTAATTCTTTTTTTATATATAAATGTTATATCCCTTGTAGCCAATCTTAACGAATTTAGAGCTTTTATTTGGCAATTGCTTTATTTCTTATGTAACTGAAACATGGCGGAGACCATCAATATTCCCGTTTTGTATGTGTACAAATGTTATTTTAGTTAAAGATGGGAAGGTGTTTAGTTGTATATCAATGTGTCTTAATTTCTGTTTTTCAATATTGCACCTTTACAATTAGATAGTCCGGGGGTTGAATCTGTCGCTCTTAGGATTTCCCACAGTAATTTCAATTTCATTGTATTAGTATTGTACCGTTCTCCTGACACTGAACTGATTAACGATACGTTGATTATTTCCGCTATAGAAAATTTAAAATTTTCTTCTCCCTCAAATATCATCATAATGAGTGACTTTAATTTACTGAGATCAGCTAATATAAAGCCTACTCTCAACGAGGAAATTTCCGACTCAATGTCTCTTTATAACAATATGATTTACAATGCAAATCTAAGCCAGCTCATCAAACAGTTTACAGGATACCATATGGGTTAGGAACTACCTATTCTTGATTTTATCATGACAGACGATCGTCATTTATTATCAATTATTAAATTTATTTTCGGATTTTCAGTTTTATCCTCTAGAAGTTTCACAAACTTACAGCGGGTGACCACAGAACTGCACGAAGTTCTTGTATTGGGTAGTTTGCCTGTCAATAACCAGTAGAATGACTTTAAGAAAAGATTGTTGTCGTATTACAGCCAACTCATAGCAAAGAACAGTATAACTTATTAATTATTATAATCCCAGCAAAGCGTGGAGCACAGCTGAACTAAGATAATTTATTGGGAAAAAAAGGTGGCTGCAGCCGAGATGTTTTTACTTTATCTTAATTTTCTAATCTTCTTAACGCTAAGTTGACTACTGCCGAAGGAGATTATGAAGAAAATCTCATCTTTGAGAGCGGTTCAAAAAAATTTACAAGTACGTACTTAAAAGGTCTTAAAAGGTAAATACTCTGTAACTAATGCAACGGACGGCGATATCTGTAGAACCCGACGGGCTCGTTCAGATAACCAATTATTCTTGGGTTCCCGAAGCTCTTGCAATGGTCTGTTTCCTGCAAGATTGAATTGAAGAATGAATTGATAGCCTGAAAAGTGAGACATTTTCTGGCTTGGACGGCCTTTGTGCTAGTATCAATCAGTCTTACTCCAATAGCCACCAAATTGCTAAAAACTGTAATTGCTGAAGATATTCCGTAGTTCTTTATTGACAACAATATAATATCTGAGTCGCAGCACGGATTCCCGGTAGGTGTCTCCATCCGGACTAAGTTGCTAAAAACGAGTTAAAATTGGTTTGATTGATAATAAGTAATATTGTTAAAATACGGAAGATAAAATAATATTCAATTTTAGTTAATAAATATTGATGTCATGATTTAAAATTTACTTAAAATTTAGTCAACTACAGCTTACAGCAGTTGTACATGTACTGTACATGTTGTACTTATAGGTATCTTATATCTTTATAATATAAGATAAGATAATAAGATAAGATATAAGATAATATGTCTATTCGAAATAATATGAAATTTAATACAAAATTTAGACAAATAAATTTCTTATATAATATAGACAAAATAACACAAAAAAGTAGTGGACAATATGGATTACTCCTTAAGGAAAAATTAAGACAAAATAACATTTTTTGTAGATGTGTAGGAGTAGAACTGACATATTTGTGGCTCCAGTAAAAGCAAACTGTGGTTAAAATCCAATTTTAACTTTCACATGATAAAAATTAAAAACCATTATTATTTTCCGTTTCTTTTCAATAAGGCATATTAAAATTTTGACAAATGGATACAAAAATGTGTACATATTCTAAATATCCCCTAAATCCTAACAGAGAAGAAAAATAGGAACCATGGTCAACTTGTACGCATGGCCATCTCCAGACTTACCCTATATCTTGAAATATGTAACTATGTAACTATGGTTACACGTATAACTAATAAATAATATTACTAATAATTTTATGATTATTTTGTAGAAAATTATATCAAATAATATCTGCTTGAAGCATCTGTTGTCCTATTACTCTGTAATACGACAGACGTACTGCAATTTGTTGCCCAGATATTTCATGGAATTCCTCTATACGCAAATTACCAATTTCGGGAATGCCGTATTAAAATTTTTCTGAATTATTTGGAAATCCTATGGATGCTATTTATAGTGAATTACCTGCTGTACTATTGATTTACAAATTTACTATGAGAGAACAAACCGCGTTTAAAAGAATATAAGTATATAAACTTGTTTTAAAGTTTGTTGTAGCTACGGCCTTGTCCATCATGTAGTGATAAAACATTTCAAATTGAAAGCTGATATTCTGCCTTGTAACGCTCAAACAGTTTAAATCGGAAGTAAATCTTCTGTCTAGTAACACTGAAACAGTTTAAATCGCAAGTATTATGTGTCCTGCCTTGCCACGCTGAAACAGTTTAAATCGAAAGCAGATATTATGTTTTTCAATACTAAAATAGGTAAATCGGAGGCGGGTGTTTTGTGTTGCAACGTTAAAACAGTCTGTCTTGCAATCCTAAAACAGGAAGATTAGTGAGATCTGTCTTGAATGTTAAACAGATCTCAGGTTGGATATGAGCATGGTTTGGGGATGAGAACATTGGGGCAAAATTTTCAAGCTACTATTAAGGAAATTAAATTGATCTATAGAATTTAAGGTTTACGTTCGGTATTAAAAATATCACCTGTTTTATTTGCAAATAAATTTAAATTATTACAATTAAGTTTGTTTTACATTAAACTTTATAATTTCTTAGCAAAATTTTTGTTTTACGTAGGTAGTTGATAAAAGAGTATTATTTAAATTATTCTATTATTGGAAAAGTGAGAATGTGGGAGTAGGTGTTATATAAGTGGCTCTTAGGAATTAGTAATAAATCGTAAGCAATCGCCGAAACTGTGGACAAATCGATGAATGTAAGGCGATTAAATAAATACAGAGAATTACACTAGACAGAAACTGAAGCCATAGCGCTATCAAATGAAGATCTAAGGTGTAACATGTAACAGTAACGACCGCAATATAGTGAACAGGCTAACGTGTCTCTGAGTCCTGAGAATTCTTTATCCCCCAGCTACTGTGTAAAACAGGGTACCACATTACCTGCACTAAATGTCAGAATTTTCTCCAGAGACCCGAAACCTTCATCCTTATTCAACCACAGTGTAAACCAACTGAAATTATTTGGTTAATAGATGTAATGGATGACAATAATATAATTAAAACAATGATGGCATCATTACCAGTTAAATAATTTGTCTACCACTAAAAGATAGATAAAATAAAATCATTTTAATGTAAACTCGATAACATATTAAAACCAAAACCTCGCGCTAATATTATATTAGTATTATTAATAGATATCTTTATTTTTTTTAAATTACTTTCCATCGAGCATTGAAGCTGAGTTTTATAGTCTAGTGTACGAATATGATGTAAATACATAATCTTAAGAAAGTTTAAAAGTTAAAAGAAAAACTTAAAAGATGAACAAAGTAATCTCGGTCTACAACGTTTCGGTGCTCCCGATTTGACGCGATAACTTTGGGTCAAAAATATATTGTATAAATAAGAGTTTTACTATTAGGCACAGATTCGTCTCTACAAACAATAATCTTTAATAAAAACATGCTTTTTAACTAAAAACCTAAATCTAATCTAAAATCTAAATCAGCTCGAGGAGGGATACCACCTAGACATACAGGAAACCTGTCTCCTTCACGGAGATTACAGTCCACCGTAAAGGATAACGACTAAGGTTATTCGAGGAGAATAATTTCGAGAGAAATTGCTAAAGGATGAAAACCGGGAACATGTGTTAAACGATCAAGTCGATCTCCAATACTGTCCGTTATATAGGACCGTTGTCTGAAGGTGCAGAGACAACCTCCATCGAACAAACTATACAACCAACAACACCCGATGAACATCACCTCACACTATTATCTCAAAAGCTTAATATTTGATGTAATTTTTGTTTTTGAATTTCTTGAGAGAAATGTATACTTGTATTGCATGACGTGTAAGCACTACATTTTTTAGTCGAATTTGTAAGATATTTTTTGAACTCTCTTTTAAATGTCAGTTTTTGCGTCCCTGCTTGATAAGAACGAAACAGCAGTTAGGTGAAAATCTTATTAAACAATCTATAGGAAAAGTGCATTTTTATTTGGTTATCATAAAAAATCCCTTGCAGCAATACACTTATAAAACCTACAGATCTCTCTTTTTAAGCAGTTTTATAATAGTTAAAAAAGGGAAATAGCAGTGGCATGTGACCTTAAAGGCCACAAGGGTACGTGCCTTTTCATCCTAAAACCAAAACTCAAACCAAAAATTAAAAATTTAATTAACAACAAAAAATTATTTCACCCTCCCACAGGCCTGTCAGTCCATGCAATGTACAAATATCGCTTGCAATCTTTTGTAAACCTTTCAGAAATGTAAAAATGCATATTACTATAATTACATTATGCAAGATATATAAAGTATTACTTCTACGCAATAAAATTAAAATGACCAGAGAGGTATCACAAGCCCGCTTTCAGTAATTTTCAGCGTTGAAAAGTTGACATTGAATGTTTTCTAGTAAATGATATTTTTAAGAATAAATTAGTAGATATAGTTGGGTAGTATACTGCTGCGGAAAATAATAAAAGATTATTTTTATGATGAAAAAAGAAAAATTTTTTATTCTAAATTTACGACTTATTTAGGCTATTATATATTGGCTAATATTAATTGAGTTTTATTGAAAATTTTTTTAATTTTTCTAATTAGAGACTAAGGTGGCTCTTTAACCTCAATTTGTTTCTTAATAGGTTAGTATTCCATCAAAAGTTTTTCAATTTTTCTTATATTTTTCATTTCAATTCGTACTTTTTAATTTATTTTTTATTTTTAATTTGTATTTTATTTTTTCATTTTTTTGTAGTTTTCATTTTATATTTTATAATTTGTTATTTATTTTTGTAGCCTTGAAAATTGGTGAATAAGTGAACCCGTGACGTCGGACAATATTATTTGTTTTATTGTGACTGCTTTCTCAACTATGTCTGGACTATTGTATATAATGGAAGGTCAACTATCATCACACTATTTTAAAAAAATTCTAATTAGTCAACTTATTTATTACTTTATTATTTATTACTTATTATTATATAGTCAACTTATGATTAAAAAACAGTCATGTTACGTTAAAAATTATTGATTATTAATATGTTACGATGTCAATTGAGCAACCGATGAGTTTAGACCACAGTTAAGATGGGTTAACCCACGCTGACCGGTAACACCAAAGTTGGGAGCAGACAGACTGCGTATTTGAAACGGTGTAGTCAATTGGCATGTTTGTTTGGCATGGACGACATGTTCCATTAATATTCCCAGGGTCAACGAAAAGTGGAGTTAGAAAAACCATCTGTATAAATTATTTTGTGAAAAGTTTGTAAATTATTATTGTAAAATTATTATTTTTAAAAAAATGTTGGGGAAAAATAAGGTGTGCGCGGTTGCTAAGGAATGTTAGAAAAAAAAACAAGAAGGGTCTGAATTGAGGGAGCACACGGAGAGGTCATGCTTGATGTTAGTGGAAGAAAAAACAACGAGGAGTCTGTGTGGTGAAACGAGACGGAGAGGTCGTGCTCCCAAATTAAGGAAACCAAAATAGTTGATTTGACGGGAAGAAGCGTATTTTTAAAAATTGAAGAAAATAAGAAAAAAAAGAATTGTGGCTAGGGAAAAGAAAGAGGTAGTGAAGATTTGGATTGGGATTTACAATAAAATTGGGAAGTGTTTGAATTAGGATTTGGAATGAAAAAAAATTAAAACAGGTTCGAACTTTAAGTTTAAAATTGTGTGGGATTAAACTTTTGGGGGGATTGTATTTAATTAGGGGAATTATTGTATATTGTGAAAGCGGCAGTAGATATTTTAAAATTAAAAATTTTATTAAAAGTCCATCTTTTATTTGAGCTTTCAAAATTTGTAGATTTCGATTTATCGTAGGATCATTCAAAATCGTAGTTCGACGGCGACTGCTTGGATCCAGCGTGGAGAACGATTCCACTTCCGACATCTTTATTGTGGTTTGACTAGCCGGAGCAACTTAAAAGAAGGGTTACTGCGTGGTGTTAGTCGGCGTCACCGATTAATATCGCAATATATAATTAAAATATTTAAATAATTGCGAGCGAGGAGTACACTGAAAATAAATTTTTTATGTTTATTTTTTTATGAAAAATATTTTATGTAAAACATTTATTATATTAAAAATAAAATAAAAAAATTTATAGTATTCATGAAAATATCATTGTATTAATGATTTTTGTTCATTGGCGCAAAAATGATGAACCTTTTGACAATACGAAGAATTTTTTCAGTGTGAAGAACTCGATCCAAGTCTTCCAAGTTTTGATTTCTTGAACCCACGGAACTTCGGTACTTATCAAAACTGATTTTTGTCCAGAGAATCCGTAGTTAAATTAAATATACTTTTGCGGATTCTCAGATTACACCTTTTTAAAGTAAATATTTTATTCAGTAAAAAAATCATTTTTAAATATCTGTGCGTTACCGATTAACGCGCTTAAAAGTAAAAACTCACATGTGAAGCACGGACAATTCAAACCACCCGAAGAGCAAATTAAATAGGTGTGATAAAACTGCGGATCTATAAATATGTTAGTATTGGTTTATTTTTGGATAAAATGGTTATAAATATTGATTCTTACTTTTTACAAATTTTAATATCAAAAAACTGATATGATATCAATCTATTTTTAAGAATACTACAAATAAAGTAAACAGCATATTTTGATTCCCTAAAAGTAATCAAAAGTTTAATATTTGAAATTATCAGAAAGCTTTCTTCATTTTCATCTAGCGTATTACATCTTCCATAATAAATCAAAATTCCCAATCGTGAAAATCAAATTTTAGGAACGTTACATAAATTTTTATTCTTACAATTAACTTTCCAATTTTATTTTATGTTATCTAATTATAATTTATATTCAAAGATTTTTTCAATTTTCTCCAGAAAAAACGAAATATAAAAACGTAGTATTCAAATCATTCTAACAATAAAGTCACAATATTATTAGATATAGTAAATAAAAACATTTTTGATTCTTATATAAACTTTAGAAGTAAGAATAACAGCTATTGATCGAATATTTATTTGGTGAAACATAGCGCTCAACATTTATAATACAAAATGCGAGTTACAAAAGTATATTAACGTCAAAGCTTGACTTGGCGCAGGACTGCAACTTGTCACGTCTCGTTTTCTGCTTAAATTTTTTACCGCATTTTCACTTTGTGTTAAATTATTTACACATGCATGTATTATCACCGACGGAGATAGTCAAGACAGTTGTGATGAACTCCTAGTAAGAAAGGACATTTTTTTTAAGATAACGACTAGATGCTCGCAAGCAAAAAGGCGAGACAGGAGCGGTCAGTTGATATTTATCCATGATACGAAATGGAGCATTTATGTAGAGTAGAAAATAAATTTTAATACAAAGATTTTCAACTTTAATTTTTCTGTACACCAAACCCAGAAAAACAACAAGGCAAGCTCGGCCACCTCACACAGTATTAATAAATTGTTTTCTAAGCAAACTTTGTTAATATTAATCTACATAATACCTACATATTATGTACTTTACATTTTTATTAAGACGACGGTTTTGATATCATTGAAATGCACATAAAAATTTAATTAAGACATTTAAGGACATTAAAATAGATTAATTGAAGCATAATCAAATATAAAAGAGGGGGGAGGTAAGATTGAAAATTACACGAAAACTAAGAGCGCATTTATTTCAATCCTATTGGATTTTCTCAGGTGGAATGTAATCGGGTTAACCTAACAAAAGGAAAGTAAATTTGAAAACTTAGAAAACAAAAATTTACTTTTTAAAAGTATTTTAATAATAATAATTAATTGGTATATTTAACATTTGTATGTAAATAAGTATAGTCAGTTTATAATAATGCTGCAATTAAATGCAGAACATGAAGAAGTTGCATCTCTGTGTATTGTCGACAGGATTGTATAATTAGTACTATTTGTTAAAATACGATATCACGATCTCTTTGTAATGTTTCTTCCTTTGCTTTTAATGCTCGTCTGTTTGTTAGAGAAGCATTATTTCTGTTTTGCGATCATAAAGATAATAAACCCCGTGGAGAAACAAGTAATTAAATAGCTATTTTAAGTGGTTAGATGTTTGATGTACCTGCTAATCTCAAAATATCTATAAATTAAAACTCGAACTTTATAAAATTAAACTACGACCGACAAATAATTATTTATTTTTAATATAATATATTTAACAAAGATCGAGAAGTTGTTAAGAACTTAAAACTCAAACCAATTTTTCTTTGACATAACAAATGTATTAGGACAGTTTTACCTTTAGAATCAGCCTCTTGCATCCCTTTACTCGGCCTTTGCTCTCGAATTTACTTTATTTTTAGTATTTGTTTATATTATGATTACTAATTTTCTTTAAAAGGTCAGGTTTTTAGTAACTTATGCGGATATCTGATTTTAAAACAAAGGCGACTTCGTTAATATTTCGCTATGTTATAAATTTGGTTTCTACCTATATAAATTAAAAACATGCCATCACAGATTTACAAAATTTTTTGGTATTCAATTTCTTTAAAATCTCTTTAGATTTAAACTACCTTTCTCGATGGGAGTTATTTAATTTATTATATAGCCTCTACTGGATTAATAGCACAGGGCAAGAAAATTTAGTTGTTTTTCCAGGCTAATTCGGTTATCATTAAACTTTTCAAACTTTTAAAAAAGTAATAAATTTATTGCAAGTTAATTTTTAAAATATAGTAGGTACATAGTTAAACATTTATATAATTTTACATGAAAACAATAAAAAAAGCCATTTAAACATTAAGTTTTATATAACGCAATATTCATTTACAGTAGAATCTCTACCAACCGAATCTGTCATATCGGAAAATTCTGAGAATTGCTGGCTTAATCCAGAAGACCCTTGTGAGCACGTTTCATGTAATATGATGCATGTTAATTTTTGTAAGCACGTAGCGACTCTCAGTGAAGATAGATTAATTAAATACTTAGAGTAATCAAGAGTAACATGATATATTTGTAATTTCGAAGACATATATTTGTTATATTTATATCAATAGTAACATTATATGTTTTGGTTTTTATTTCATTATCTCAACATCTGAAAACTCTCTTATATGAAAGGAAACGGGTCCCGTTCATTTTGGTTAGTAGAGATTCTACTGTATCTTATTTTTCAAATATTTTTAATCGTAACCTGTCAAGAAGTTATTAATGTTTTTTTTTAATAATGATTTTCTACATATTGTTTTTCTTCACCTTACTGTTAAAGTTCTATTATTTTAAGGTTTTGTTAAGTTCTGTTAAATAAAACATGATAAATACCACAACTCTACTTGAAAAATTTTATTTTGAGTTTATTTTAACTATTTAAATAAAAAAAAATTATTGATAGATTGATAATACTTATCTAATTTGTTCAGAATTTTAATGCTTTTAATTAATATTTGTTTTTGCTTTGGTAGTCTACAGATATAGAGTTAGGTCGTTAACATCAGCTGTATTTTAAAACCGGTGGCGGTAACATCGGCTAACTTTATCCAGTGTTTTCAATGATTGCTGGTTGTTTTCTCATCTACCCTTATCAATCTCGGTATCGCTGTTAGTTCTTCCACTAATTCAACAATTCGTGCCTACTACTTTAAAGTTTCTTATAAGTTTTTCTCAATCTTATAATTGAAATTTTTTCTATAGGAACAAAATAAATTAGTACTTCTACGAATAGTCTGTCAGTTCTGTGCCCTTCTAACTTGGCTTGGTAACATGTTACTGTACATGTTAGTATTCTGATGAAAATTTAAAAGTTTATTTAATTATTAAGGGTTAAAATAATATTTACAGATCAAGTTATACTGAATCTATTAACTGCTGTGTGTGTAGAATTTCGTTGTCGTTAATCAGTTAATAACAATAGAACAATTAATACACTAAAATTTACAGTAATACTAAAACAATCTATAATAAATTAATAACAATTACTTAACAATAAATGTGTATTTATTTAAACTAAGTCATTTAAACATGTTCCAAAATATTTAATTAAAAAATTTAGTAGGGGAGAGTCTTGCAGTACCGGCCGGCATCCAGTACCAGCCAATTGCAATATTCGATATTGTGTATCAGATAGCTCTAAGACAGTTGTCTTAGAGTAAGTAAAACACGCTGAAAAGTATATGTCTCGCACCACGGCGACTCGACGCGATTGGTTTATTCTCAGTGATAAGATTTCTATTGCAGTTAGTGAGCCCATGTGATTCAATTAATTTTTGTGATTGATTTGTGGAGTTTAGAAGACGAATTTTAAATAAGTGAAACATGGTATGTATTTGTTATATAATATATAGCTATTACAAAATGCTTTGTAATTCAAACTTAGTGAGAACAGTTTTGTCTAGGTCGAATTTATATTTTAATCCGTTTCCTACAGTACCGGCCACAAAATTGTCCTACAGTACCGGCCACTATTTTAATTATTGTAATTTGATTATAGGTGCACAAAAATGCTCCGAACCCACCACTTCATCTTCTGAACAACCAGAACTGACAAAGTTGAATTTTCAATATCTACAAATGACACCTTTAACTTATGGACAGTCAAATTTGACAAATGTGACTATCACTGATACTGATCAATCTGCAGACACCAGTTCCTGATGCTTTGAAAAGAAAAGCTACTGCACGACGTTGTAAAGCTGAAAGAAGTGAAATATACACAAGTTCTTCATATAAAAAGATGTTGGAACAAAAAAGAGCAAATAAGAGTGTCGAATCAGCTAAGTGAGGTAAGAGGTTGCTTTCAAGACAAGATGTCCAGTAAGAAAGGCAAGAGTTTGGTTTCAGGAAAAGCTGTCAGCAAGAAAGGAAAGAGTTTGGTTTTAGGAAAAGACGTCATCAAAAAAAAAAAACAAGAAAAATTAAAAAGAAAATCAGAGTTCTCAGAATGAAACAATTTGCTCCTTCTGCCTTGCATTTCGTTGTTAAGAGGATTGGATACAATGTAGAACTGTAAGAATTGGGTCCACGAGGCTTGTTCAAACCTATCATAGCTGTCAAATCTATATATTTGCGATTATTGCATTGTATAAATATTTATATTTATAGTGGCCGGTACTGGAGGCCAATATTTTTGTGGTTAAATTTTCATAGCTTTAATATTTTATAAATAAATTTGTTTTTTTCTAAAAATATTTATATTTTATTATTCTTAGTTACAGTGCATAAGTTCCTTTATACATTTCAGCAGGTATTAAACATGTAACCTAAGACATTTTCATTTTATTCTAAATAAACCTTAAGGTGTCGGTACTGCAGGACTCTCCCCTATGTGATTTAGAAATTTTGTAATTATTTTGTAAAAAATTTTATTTGTTTCTCATAACTTTAATATCATCAACTACGTAATCAACAATATACAGAATATCTTCGGAAAATTTTGGACTGATTTAAATAAAACTACCGATTTTTGTTGACATTTCGAACTTTAATTTATTTGTTCTGTTTGTTTTTTTGTTATGGTTTGTTATTTTCGGCTCCGAAAAAATTGTTTTGTAACCCTGGTCGGTATTGAGTTGGAGATTACTCCAAAGGTTCCTGAAAATATTTTTCATTTTATTTGTTTTTTTTGTTTATAAAATTTGCTATTTTAATAAAAATTTAATTTAAAAATTAAAACACAATTAAGGAAGAGCGGCAAGCCTTCAGTGCGTGTTAGTGGCGTTGCGTATAGTAGTCCGGCATGTGCTTTGACCAGTAGCCGTTTGGTGCACACAATTAAGTGTTTTTCAACAAAGTATGCGGCACTGATGACGACTAATGAGTCAGAAACATACGTGGTTATGATGGTTTGATAATCGAAGAAGCAGTGTGTGTCTGCCGCTCTTTCTTAATTGTGTTTTAATTTTTAAATTTTGAAATTTATACTAGCAATAGATTGCGAGATCTTTTATCTTTAAAAATTTAATTTTTGAATTTGTAAATATTTTGTATATTTTAGAAATTTTGCTAAAATAGCCGTGAGAAGCGGAATGTAAAATGTTATTATTATGATTGCTGAACGGGTTGTGCTCAATTGCACTGAAGCTCCAAGCTTATTGTACCCCGCTTGTTCAAAGTTGTGCTCTTGATACTCTTGATATATAAACTTAATATTTAAAATCAACTTTATTACTTAGGTTATTTCCTCGGTGGTTGGATGTGGGACAGCTACGGTCGTAGCCTCATGGAGGCTAGGATTGGATATACACATAATAATAATATGTGGTGTGGAATTTTCTCCTCTTTCCCAGATTTTCTACATGTGGGATACTCTACAACACCAATGTACTTGAGGTGTCTGTTTAGACACTAGTGTTCTGTGAGTAGTTCTACTGTCGTCGTCAGCTGTGGTCGACTCAGCTTGAGGATTTCGTGTTTTCTTTTGTCGTCGGAGAGCCCATTACTGAACATCCACGGTTGATTTAGTCCCGGAAGGTCCCTTCAGTACGACAGCTGTTATTTACTTAGTAGTTCCTTTATAGTCTCCTTTGTAGTCAGATAAGCTATTCCGCAAATTAATTCTGGTTCAACCAGGTGTCGTTTTGCAGCTCTATTATCGAGGGCACCAGCATTTTCGTTGCGTTTTATTTCAAACGTGTCCTGGCACTCACCTCAGCGTTAAGTTGTTTTAATTTAATTTAATTTAATTTAATTTAATTTAATTTAATTTAATTTAATTTAATTTAATTTAATTTAATTTAATTTAATTTAATTTAATTTAATTTAATTTAATTTAATTTAATTTAATTTAATTTAATTTAATTTAATTTAATTTAATTTAATTTAATTTAATTTAATTTAATTTAATTTAATTTAATTTAATTTAATTTAATTTAATTTAATTTAATTTAATTTAATTTAATTTAATTTAATTTAATTTAATTTAATTTAATAATAGTAACGGTTGAACACCATTACCAGAATACATAATTAACATTAAATGACAATATGAACAAAATATTACAATAAATGTACTAAACCGAATCGAAATATGCCATTATCTCTTATTTAAAATTACTTGCACTCCCGTGAAAAAAGTCCAATTCTTTGTGTTGCACAAAAACAGTATTTGCAAGACGACACAATCTAGACATGGCTGAATGCTGACCGAACGTAGACCTGTGAAAACTCTCGAAGAAATTTGGATTTTCTCTCAGACGTCCAGCATGTTACCATTTGTTTTCGGAATCGAATTATACTGCCTTAAGTCACAAGAAAAGAGATTATCACAGAATAAACTGCTACATTCACTTTCACAGTAAGGTGTGAAGCAATAGTCGTTGTCAACAGCGGACCAATTTATGCCAGGGAGATTAAAATCTCCAGTGATACAAACATGGCAATCGGGTTTGCTAGCTGATATTTCGTTAACAAAAGTATTAAATTCAGCGTATACAGCTGAACTGCTATAGGGGAGAATATAGACAGCGAATATCAGCAATAGAGAAGATCCGACACCCAAGCTTACCCAAATTTCCTCTCTGATCGAGGTGTGTACATGAACTAAAGATGAATTCAAAGAATTGTGAACTGCCACCAGCACTCCCCCTCCTCGTGACTTCTGAGTGACTACCGAAGATCTGTCTCCGCGAAACACATTATAACGGCAATCAAAAAACTCGGAACTCAAAAAACTATCATTCAACCATGTCTCCGTCAATACAACAATCTGATAATTTTCGGAAAGAACAGCATTATATAATACAGTTGTAGTCTTTGTGCGAAGACCACGAACGTTTTGATAGTATAACATGATAACGTTGCTGAAATTAAAAGAACTATTAACATTAACATTATGGAAGTCAGTGTACATACGGCTATCGGTCCAGTCTCGCGGATCATTATTACGTGCATCCAAGTTCAATCATTGCAGATTTGTTCTAATTGGTTGATATCTAAAAGATGGTCTCCTGGGCAAAAACTCACGTACTGCAACTCCTACAGGCCATATGGCGGAATTTAACAAGTTTGGCAATACACTTTCACGTACGCCCAATTTGAAGGAGCATGTCTCCTCCGCAGCCACAAGCAACTCACACTTGACATCATCTATCTTCAATACCTCCTTTACATACGTCAAAATTGCATCTGAAGTGGTGTCAGGGCAGAGCCTACCAATGTATATCCACTGACGCCTGTCTGCTGCCCGCAGTGGTGCTGCCTGTTTTGTCGTGCCAATGTCACTACCACAAACTAGGAAATGACTTCTAACATTGGATGGTGTTTCCACTCTTTCCAAGGCCCTTAGTGCTGTCTGGCTATCAGTTATAATACAGATACCCCAAACGCATCTAGTAATTCCCGCTCCAGTTCTAATTTCCGCTTTAGATCAATTTGTGTACCAGATGGTGTCATACCGAGCCTCCAGCTCTTATACGGTGCCTTCTTTTCCCCTCTCAGATATGAAAACCCTAAAAGGTTTTTGAAAGTTCCATGTTCATCTGTCAGATTTGTTTGTCTCCTGGAATTTATTTTGAAATTGTAATTTACATTTTGTATTATGGAAATAAATTGATTTTGAAGTACTACTAAGTGAATTAATAATTAATTGGAATTTAAAGAATTCTCCTAAAATATGGATAAAAGATGTAAATTATTTGGAAAGTGGTAATTTGAATAGATGATAATTATTTACAATTGAAGATTTTGAGATTAAAAATTCATTTCGACGAGTTTTTTTTTATAAAATTTATAGAAATTGTTTTGATTTATAATTCAAATACTGTTAAAAAATGAAGGCATCTAAAGATAAAGTTGTGTTGTCGCACATAGGTAGACTTATCAACTGCATTAACATTACCATTTGGTTTTAAATTTTATTAACAATTTTGAAATTAATTTCATTTTAAATTTCAATTTGGATTTCAAATTAGCCGAGCACATTATTTTTAAAGATTTGTATTTTTCCTGTGGATGTGAAAATTTGGATTTGGATGCTGGAAAAATAGCATCTCAATACATTAGAATTTCGTACAAAACTCAGGACTCTCCATTCTCCCCTCAGTAACCTATTGCCAACTAAAAAAAGCTTTTATTGGTTGTATTAATTTTACCAACATAAAAATACATAATAATACATTTATATATGGTGATATATTGAACTACCCAACTTTAAAAAGCTTTGTCTCTCCATCTCCCTGTAAAAAGTGGCGCCAAATTGGTCACACCGAATAAGGTTATCGCCAAACTGGCTTGCGTCGAATAAGTTAAATATAAAAAAATTAATAACATTTAAACGCATTTAGCAGCCATGAGTTTTAAGAAACAACTTTATAACAACTAAATAGATGTAGATGTTCATACTGATGGTAGAAAGCTATTTAGTGCTACGGGAGAGCAGAGGGAAACTAGAGTAAAGCTACGTAATTTTTTTCATTTATTTCATTTGGTACAATGAAATTAATTTCCAGATTTAACCATATAACATAACATTTAACATAAATGGTAAACAGCAGAGGACCAAATATAACAATGTATAGCGGGGTCAGTTAATTTCAAATTGCGAATTAGAACGGTCGCGTTTCGAAAGTGCTCCCAAACCACAGTGTCAGTTTTATTTTTGAGTTTTGAATTCCGAACGGAATCAAATCGTGTGTGTCAAGTGTTGCCTGACACTAAGAACCATACACAGTCATAATTGTCGGAAGTTCATTTAAAGTCTTAAGTGCGAAATTTTGTATCATACTGAAGAGTTTGTGGGCAGCGGATCTCACAAAGAGCAATAACGGTTTTGCAAAATTTTGATTTTAGCTTTTATATTTGTTTACACTTTTCAACCTTTATTTGTTCTTCTACACATTATATTCATCTATAAATAAAATTATCAATATTGAGCTAAGGTTAAACAATAAAACACTAATTTTCGAGCTTTCGAGTATATATTGTTCTCTTTTTCAAGAAATGAAGTATATTTCTGTACATCATACACTTCGCTCAATACTTATACTTAGCTCAATATATTCTGCTAAATAACCCCCCCCCCTCTGATTTTAAATTTCGGTTATAAGATAGTTTTAATAGTTTGTACCTGTGTGTGTACTTTTCTTATATTTGGTTGTACCATACATTTTTTTGAGATGTACAGAAATTGATTTTTGATATTTGAGGCATTGTTCTAAAAATCTAAATAGCTATTATTGAGCAATAAAAATTAAAAATTTGAATGATCAGTAATTTTACTGATTGTAAAAAATTTTCAAAAATAAAAATTAATAATAAAAGCTCGTTATTTTAAAAACTATTTTTCCCTTTAAAAAGAACAAAACAATTTTTTCTTCTTCACTCAACAACATAAATTCTCGGACACTTCACTCGAAAAATTAACTTATCATCCTCTCTACCTCCCTCCCAGTACAAAGTTTCAACATTAATTTTGAAGTCAGGGGAAACGGAGAATTTTTAATATAGAATGTATAAACAGGTTTCATAAGTGGAACAAATCTCCGTTTCCCCTGAATTCAAAATTAATGTTTAAATTTTATAGTGGGAGGGGGGGGCGAGAGGATGATAAATTAATTAAAAAAAAATAATATTGTTCTCTTTAAAGGGAACGATAGTTTTTAAATGAAGGTGACAAAATTGAGAAGGAATCGAGAAGCGTATTGATATACGAAATAGATTGTGAATGTGGTTCATCATATATCGGTCAAACCGGCCAATATTTAAAACAGCGGGTATACCAACACAACTACGATATAACCAATAAAAAGAAAAATACAGGTTTGTTTATCCATATTGCCGAGACGGGCCACAGATTAAAGCAGGATGGTGTGAGAATACTAGATTATGAGAAGAACTTACAAAAAAGGCTGGTAATGGAGATGTTATACATTAACAAAAACAAAGACAAATCGTTAAATCTAAATACGGACACCATTGGTTTAAGCAAAGTGTATGCCAGCTTACTTAATGAACAAACCTCTAAAGACGACCCTGTTAAAAGATAGCGTTACACATTTTGTTTGAATTTTTTGATTTGTTTTACTCTGTGAAATTTTTATTAATGTTAAGTTTTTCGAAAAAACTTTTAGAAGTTGTCACATGTTATCAATTGTTGATTTTTGTTTTTACTTTTATTGGTGAGTCCTTAAGGTGCTAGATAAATAGGAGTAGTTCATAAAATCTAGCAGATGTCACTAGTTGGTTTATGATATTTTATTTTATTCAAGATGCACACCTTTTAAACAGGTATATTATTGTAATATATTTTAAATTTGAAAAATAATTTTAAATAAATTTACCTACAGTAGTTCTATACTTCTATACCTGTTATGACCAGGGTATGACCTATCTGGCAGGTATACAAGTACCTGTGATTACAAATTTTTATAAATAACGCTTTTACTAATATGAAATAAGTATCTTATCTACCTAAAGCAAAATAAACTGATACATTTTTGCCAGAGTAGGACTTTTGAAAGCCGGATTTTTTAGGTAATTTACAAGGTTATTTTAAATATATTGTATTTCATATCTTTTTTGAGTATAATAAATACAAAATACCAATAAAAAAGCGCATGTTGCTCCCCTCACCTAATTATTAAAAGATATAATATAAATTAATCCCCCCCCCCTTTTGGTTAACAGCAACGGTATGTGTATGTGTATTTTGTTAAAGTTTTTGTTTTTTTGTACTAGACTTTTGCGATTTTTTTTCTGATTTTTCTGAGATAGCTAGCTCAATCCACGGCGGATCGTAACAATTCATATTTCTGAGATATCTTCTCCTGGCTATTTCCTCCAATATACAATCGTTATAAAATATTGTCAACTTAGGAAGCAAGACGTCATTCCACAGCTTCCGATCTATCGGGATTTCCTCTATAAAAGTATCGTCGTCGGTTACATAGACCACGAAATAACATTTTTCTCTCCCAGTTATATTCATCTGCCCTTGAACTTGATAATAATAAGCATGATCCCGATTTAATTCCATAAGACCATGTTCGTTTATTTTTAAACACGTTAGTTTCTTTTCTGTTCCATGTCTTAGAGTAAGATTCTTTTTAATTAATTTTGGTATGCATTTTACCTCGACACAATGTGTAGTACCAACTAGCCCATCTGGAGATGCACCTAGAAAACAATATACAAACCAGCTTTTGTCACCTTTTCAATATCAAGCTTTTCTGCTAGTATAGTAAGAGCAACTGCTTCGTACCTCTTTCCAATGATGTGGATTCTGATTGAAACTCGGATGGATAGAGTATTTCTTTTACAAGTCCATGACATCTGGTCGTATTTCTTCTAGCCATCACGGCGCCAAATTTTGATGCCGTAAGACGATTTTTCTTTTCTGCTCTGTAA
This sequence comes from Cantharis rufa, assembly GCA_947369205.1. Classification (NCBI taxonomy): domain Eukaryota; kingdom Metazoa; phylum Arthropoda; class Insecta; order Coleoptera; family Cantharidae; genus Cantharis; species Cantharis rufa. The sequence goes on along the minus strand of OX376309.1, from coordinate 11,032,081 downwards.
CGACCATTTTCAAATTGATTTATTGTTGACATAGCAATATCGTTACGTTGTTCTTCGGTTACACGTAGTTTTTCCATAGTACGCTTCTTTGATATTTCTATTTCTTCTGGCGTAGGTTCTACTTGTTCCGCATATACTCCGTAATCCATATTTTTTTCTACGGCCGGCAACTTAGTTACGCTACGACTACTATTTTGGGATTTCATCGCACTCAAAGTTCTACTTCGCACAGATCTGTCGATATAACTTTGAAAATATTTTCCGGGGCTCATTCCCAGTTCGCGCTTGTATGAATTTACATGCCACTCTGGTCCCAAATTATATCATTATATTAATGTCAATTTAAGGGTACGAGTGGGGTAAAATAAAATAAATTGTGGTCTCAAGTAAAATAAACTGATAAATTTTTGCCATAGCAGGAGGTAGGCGTTTTCACAGCCGAATTTTTTGGATAATTTACATAGTCCGGTCAATTTAGACATCCAAGGTTACAATAATTCACACACGGCTGAAAATTGGTAGGATTGTTTAAAACACTATTATAAATAAAATGTAAAAAGTCCTCATCGATCCGACACCTGGAAAAAAATTTACTCGGGGTCAAAGGTCACAAAAACGGGTTTTTCGAAATTTTCAGCAAAACGGTAACTTTTATCATAAAATTAGCTTAGACAAAAATTGTAGATCAGATAATTATCTATAAAAAATGTCTAAGTAGTATTTCTCCTAAGAGCCACCGTTTTTGAGATATAACAATTCAAAAAGTTAAAAGAGTTGTAATCTACTACAAAAAACTAACACAAATTTTTAAAAACGATTTTGTCTTGGGATAGGTTATTTTAATCACCTTGAAAAGCTTTATCTAGAATAGGTGAAATTAAATTTCTATTTGTCATCTGTCAAAAATTACAAGCTGCCAAAGTTTAAACTTCAAGAGTGAATAACTCATGAAGTATTGAAGGGATTTCAACCAAATTTTGTATGTAGAAATATTGGCCCCACAGAACTTGACAGCATATAAAACCATTTGACAAAAACCAAGAATTCAACATTAAAAAAAAAAGATTACTTTTTTTTGCGAAAACTTGAAAAAATTCCTTGTCCCTCGATTTGTGTTAGCCCTGGCAAAGATTTCTTTGCCAAAACCTTATTTTTACCACTAGAGCCCACCAAAAATACGTCCAAAAAATTTGACTGTTATCGTCGCAGAAATGCCGAAGAAAAAAATAGATTACTTTTTTTTGGCGAAAACTTGAAAAAATTCCTTGTCTCTCGATTTGTGTTAGCCCTGGCAAAGATTTCTTTGCCAAAACCTTAGTTTTACCACTACAGCCCACCGAAAATACGTCCAAAAAGTTTGACTGTTATCGACGCAGAAATGCCGAAGAAAATCGAGGGATAAGAACTTTTTCCAAGTTTTCGCAAAAAAAAGTAATCTTTTTTTAAATGTTGAATTCTTGGTTTTTGTCAAATGGTTTTATATGCTGTCAAGTTCTGTGGGGCCAATGTTTCTACATACAAAATTTTGTTGAAATCCCTTCAATACTTCATGAGTTATTCACTCTTGAAGTTTAAACTTTGGCAGCTTGTAATTTTTGACAGATGACAGATAGAAATTTAATTTCACCTATTCTAGCTTTTAGCTTTTCAAGGTGATTAAAATAACCTATCCCAAGACAAAATCGTTTTTAAAAATTTGTGTTAGTTTTTTGTAGTAGATTACAACTCTTTTAACTTTTTGAATTGTTATATCTCAAAAACGGTGGCTCTTAGGAGAAATACTATTTAGACATTTTTTATAGATAATTATCTAATCTACAATTTTTGTCTAAGCTAATTTTATGATAAAAGTTACCGTTTTGCTGAAAATTGCGGAAAACCCGTTTTTGTGACCTTTGACCCCGAGTAAATTTTTTTCCAGGTGTCGGATCGATGAGGACTTTTTACATTTCATTTATAATAGTGTTTTAAACAATCCTACCAATTTTCAGCCGTGTGTGAATTATTGTAACCTCGCTCCTATTTTTTGGTCTAATTTGACCGGACTATACAGGGTCATTTTTAATATATGAATTTCCTATCTTTTTATGAATTGAATAAATTATGGATGGATGGGTACAAATTGGGCCCCATATATTTAAGGTGGGCACGGGCACATAAAATTTATAAATAAACTAAAAAATTACATTATTGATATCAAATTCCTACAAATTGGGTGGGCACTCCAATCATCAGGGTGGGCACGTGCCCCCCCCCCTGGCACCGCGCTGATTTGATTCAACCCCCTCGGCCTTAATAATAAAATATTTATAAAAAGACATCGTGTCGTACGCGGTACAACACGCGCCTGCTCTATAGTGGCGCGGCTGCTGAAAGGTTAATAAAGGTTTATTTTTCTGAGCTGAACGATAGATTCTTTTACTTTTTGAAGAGACTCTGGGTAATCGCGATTTTCTTTTTACAATTCTTGAACTACTTTCTTTATCTAAAATCTCTTCGTTATTTATTTAACGGGACTTAGTTATTTCTTTGATGAACAAAATTTTTAAACTGCTCTTTATAATATAGAAAAAAAAATCTGCAATTGTTATATTAAATTTAATTTTAAAAGATTATGCCTGATGCAATTACTTAACTGTATACAAAATTAGATAAAGTATTAGAACCAGGTAGAGAACAGCTTATAAATTACGATAGCTCCGGGCGGTGGATTATGACCAGGTTACCAGGTAACCATTTTACCAATACAATGGGTAGGTTTGTGTCTTTGCTTCAAATTTAAGTGCCGACATCTTTTTGAAAATGCTTGAACTGCATGTATTCTCTGATTGGTTAATATCATGGCACCAATTTAAAATTTCGCCGAGATTGCTTGAATTCTTGTGTCAAGTTCACAAGTCAAACCAAGAAAGTTAATCTTACCTTTTTTTTTGGTTGATTAGTATGATGGATATTGCTTTACATCTCCTATTTTATATTGATAACTAAAGTGTATTTTATGGAAAACTCAGAAAAAATTATTTTTTTATTAATTTTTTAAAAATAAAAAATAGCAGGTGTTAAGCAGAACAATATTTTACGTATGTACTGAAAATTTCAACTTTCTATGACTATTCGTTTTTGAATTGAACTTGACACCAGTTCAGCGTCTATTGATCTAGCACCTTAAAGTATTTTTTTGTAGTGAATTTTTTGGAGCTCCTATTGTGAATGATGCCTTGATGATCTTACTTGTGTATTTGTTATTTTCAGACTCTGAAGAAGACCTGAATTAAGGTTGAGACTAGTTAGTTTAAGAGTAAAAGAAGAAGAAAGATCATTTGTTTGATTTGACCCAAAAAACCCACGAATTCCACCATTTTTCTGAAATTTTATTAGTTATGTTATTTTGAAAAAATATAAGTATAAAAAAATATAGTATTTTTAAACGAAAACGGCTAACTTATTTTGTAAAAAATAAACTTTGGTAATGGCTCAATCATTATGGCAAAAATATAAAACTGTAATGGCTCACTTATTATGGAACAGAGAAGTTTATTTGCCAACCCAAAATTTGTTTATTTTGGGATTAAGGGATTAAGTGAAAAAAGATTATTCTTTATTTTTAAACCATTAAACTATCTTATAACTTAAATTTAAAATCCTGGGGGGAGCATTTAGCGAAATGTCATTATTAGAAATTTTGAAATATTTCAAAAACAGAACTGGTACAAACAAAAATAAAGAAGGTACAAACAGGTACAAACAAGGTACAAACGATTTAGACTATTTTGGATCAAAAATTCAAAATGGGGGAGGGCTGGGGAAATGCCCATTTTAGATATTTCAAAATATCTGAAAAACCAAATAAGTACAAACGAAAATAATGAAGATACAAACAGGTACAAACGAGGAACAAACGATTTAGACTATTTTTGATTCAAAATTTGAAATGGGAGGGCTGGCAAAATGCCCATTTTAGACATTTCGAAATATCTGAAAATCAAAATGGTTACAAACGAAAATAATGACCCCCTTTACAAGTAAAAAATTTTGGCGGCCCCCATTATCGCCCGATGATGACCTAAAAAAAAGTCATTATTATTCCATTTGTGAATGGTAAAATGAAGGTACAAACAGGTACAAACGATTTAGACTATTTTTGATTCAAAATTCGAAATGGGGGGGGGGGCTGGCAAAATGCTCATTTTAGATATTTCGAAATATCCGAAAAACAAAATGGGTACAAACGAAAATAATGACCCCCTTTACAAGTAAAAAATTTTGGCGGCCCCCATTATCGCCCGATGATGACCTAAAAAAAAGGTCATTATTATTCCATTTGTTACTTAGAACCCCTTAGCAAATAATAAAAAATAATTTATAAGCGCAACACACAATACCATATATTATTTAATATATTTATAATTTTGTATGTTGCGCACACAATATTTTACATTATTTTACCTAGCTTGCGGCCGCGACCCCCCTAGGAGTTGCGACCCACAGGTTGAAAAACACTGATTTAGACCATTTTAGATCCAAAATTTGAATTGGGGGGGGGGGGCTGGCAAAATGCACCTGCCCCATTCCACAGTTGTCGCATACCACCAGCTTTAAGTAATTGAGATCCGTTAATCAACAAAAAGTTTCAATTTTATATGTCAGGGCATCATTATATGAAAAAATCATAAAATATTCCTTATTCTTTAAAATGTGCAACAGGTAACTTTTTACTTCTTCTTTCTTTTTCGGGCTTTCCACTTCTTGCTAAGTCCTAATTGAAATTAAGAGTGCAGTACCTCTTTGTTTTTTCTTCTTGTTATCAGAATTGTTTTCTTCTAATTTTTCACTTACATGCTTTAGAGAATTTGGTTCGTTTTCTTAGATACTTTTTCCAAACAAGGGTATTGCATCTATTTCTTTTACATTCGCTCTTTCAGGACTTTTTCTTTAACAGTAAGTTCTATTTCCAATAAAACATGGAGTTCCTCTTAATTTTTTTAAGTTTTGGTCAACTTCGGGCTCTTGTGAGTCTTCACATGATTATACCCTTAATACCTAAATAAATAAAATATAACTAAATAAAAATGTTAAAATGTTAAATTTCTTTTTTGATACTAAATATTGTCTATCTGAAACAACACTAGCTAGTTGCTGCTACTGATTGAGTATAAAGTAGAACTTCTTAGTTGATAAACTTTATGGTTTATTTAAATATTTCGACATACTAGTAGCTTTATAACTAAGTTCAGGAATCAATACATATTTATTGAGTTTATAATAAATTATACCTTGTTAGTAACTTCTAGCATTAATGCTAATGTAAACAATAAAAAATATGTATACTATTTAAGTAACTCTCCAATGATTGTAATAATTGTTAATGGAAATATGTCCACGCTTAATGAAAAGTTGTACTTAAGAAGTCATAGCTTCAAACTGTCCCAAGAGATATTTTCCTAATCTTTGTAAAGACTTTTTGTGTAATAGCCTAGTAGAATCTGAGAGGAAGTTCCAAAAGTGTCGTTAACTCAATATTAACGAAAGTGTTATGAAAGTTATGCAATTTTTACAATGGTGTTTATAAAATATTCGTCTACAATAAATTAGAATAGTTAAGCAGAATATTAAATACCAACTGTGCATAATTGAAAATTAATTGGAATTACTATGTATGGATGAACTAAATTGCAATCTGAATAACTCCCGCGAACAAAATTCAAGTCAGTAGTTTGTTGTTACTAATATGGTTTTTAAATTTAATTTAATTAAATTGTGTTATTTAACATTTTTGTACACTTTAATATGTATTATAAATAATTGGTATAACAATGTAAAATAAAAATATACAATCAAATATTTGAGGTAATAAAAAATACGATACAAAAATATTTAAAATAAATAGTTAACATAACTCCAGCGTAATTAAATACGGGTGTGATAAATAAATATACAGCAGTGTTATATAAATATAGTGACTAGATAAACAAATTATATTGTTTAGTGATTGTTATTAATTGTAGTGTGTTTTAGTATTAGTGTAAAATCTTACTGTATTAATTGTTCTATTGTTATTAACTTTAAGTGTAAATATGTTTGAGCTCTTAATAAATAAATAAATTAATTTTTAAATAATCGATTGATACGTGGTTTAAGTAGTGTAATTCAATATTAACCATATCATAAATTAATTAAATTAATTTTTGTTATAACTACTATAATATACACTGAATCTCACTTCAAAAAATATATAGTGAGTGAAAAAGTGGACTGTATATTAGGTTTATGATTATGTCAAAGATGTTAAGAATAATAGTGACTTACCAGAGAATTCTTCTTGCTTCTCCTCTCACTTCGGATGGGAAATAACATACATATATTATTATTATTATTTATTATTATTTAGTATTGAGAGAGTTGAGGACGAATCCTATCAACTCTATAAATTACCAAAATATGTACACAGTGCGATGTAATTCAATTGAGTGAACTAAATTAACAAATCATTTTAAATTAAATCAAATTAATTTTATTATGTTTTAAATTATTATGTTATTGTTTACATTATGTTTAATTTATGATTATTTTTAATTATGTTTTATGTTTATTATGTTTAAAATTTGTGAACATGTTCTCTATAATAAAAAAAAAATTCTCTGAAAGTTTTAGCCCTTAATATATGCAGCGGTTTCGGAGTTATGATTTTTTGAAATTTTAGAAAAAAAATTTTTTTCAACATTTTTATTAATTATTTTGGTGAGGAAAACTTCTTTATTTAAATTAATGTAAAACTGTATTTTGTGGGAAAAATTCTCAGATTTCGAATAAAAATATCCATTTTATCCTAAACTCATCAATAGATCTTAAAATATTCAATTAAAGTGGAAAAATCGATTTTTTTCGGTGTGCGGCGCATGATACCTCAAATTTTTTTTTAAAGCTGAGAGTTTTTTCTACAAAATATATTGTTTTTGCAATGTGCATATTTTTCGTTTTATTACAATTAAATTAAACGTAAATTCCTTACAATGAAAATACTTTTATTTTTGAAGATTTTTCAGATATTGATACAGTTTTGATAAAAGCATATCCAATTTCATCTTTTATCGGCAAAAAAGTGTGCAATGACTGTGTACCCTTAACCGTTTTTGAAGAAGAATAACAGATTTTTTACTGTGTAGTATCATTTTCGTTATAATAAACCACCATTGAAAATATGGTAGCTTGGTCATTATTCCAATGAATGCCTTGGGCAGCTTCTTGCACAACAAATGCATAGTCTTCTGCAAAGTCAAAAACCACCGCAAATTCACCACTTTTCAAATTTAATTTCGTATTATAGAAAAACCGACTTTAAATTTTTGCTATATTTGCTATGTTTTAAAAGTTTATCATCATACCCTGATGATGTTTTACTTCTCAGATGGAGCACCACAGCAATTTAAGAACAAAAAAGCACTTACTAATTTATGTTATCATTATGCTGACTTTGGAATCAACGCTGAGTGGTATTTTTTTGTAACTGCCCATGGCAAAGAACCATGCGACGGGCTTGCAGGTTTAGTAAAACGACATGCTGCTAGATATTCATTACAAATGGAAAATGAAAAGCATAATATACTGACTCCACAAGATTTGCATTCATGAGCAATCAAGAATTATACAGGCGTTGATTTCACTTTTATAACGAATGATGATTATTTAAACAAAACAGATGTGTTAGACGTACGATATTCTTCATCAAAAACGGTTAAGGGTACACATTCACTGCACACTTTTGCCGATAAAGGATGAAATTGGTTACGCTTTTATCAAAACTGTAACAATATCTGAAAAATCTTCAAAAATTAAAGTATTTTCATTGTCAAGAATTTACGTTTAATGTTTAATTTAATTGTAATAAAACAAAAAATTAGCACATCGCAAAACCAATATATTTTGTAGAAAAAGCTCTCAGCTTTAAGAAAAAAAAGTCAAATTTGAAGTATCTTCAATCGATTTTTCCACTTTAATTGGATATTTAAGGGTCTATTGATGAGTTTAGGATAAAATGGATATTTTTATTCGAAAGCTGAGAATTTTTCCCAACAAATACAGTTTTACATTAACTTAAATAAAAAAGTTTTCCTCACCAAAAAAATTGATGAAAAAGTTGAAAAAAATTATTTTCTAAAATTTCAAACAATCATAACTCCAAAACAGCTGCATATTAAGGGCTCAAACTTTCAGAGAATTTTTTTCTTGTTATAAAGAACATGTCTACAAATTTTGAACATAATCCGCGAGGGTCGCCCCGTAAAAATGATTTTATTTGGTGGAATGATCCATAAATTAATTAATTAATCAAGGGAAATCTATCCCCTTCCTAGTAGCACACTTTGCCGAGTAGGGCCGGTCTAGGGGGATATTTCTAATAAGTACAGTGTTTTTCAAAAGACCCGGAGCGTCGGAGACCGGAGGGTCGGTTTTGACAAACAAAAATTACACAGGGGTGAAATTGCCGAAGGTCAATTTACCTCAGGGATCAAATTACCGGAGTCAAATAACCGGGGATCAAATCACCTAGTACCTACCTGATAAACATGTTTGCCTGAAATATCGCCTATTTAACTTCTCCGTTCTTTAATGACGACTTCTGATGAAATCCACTGCGTACTAGCAATGATTTTCCGCATTTCCTTAACATTTCTTGAAACGTTTGCAATTTTAACAATATGGTTTACTTAAACTTTTTTGCATTTATATAGAAATTGCAAAAATATCTACTAACAGTTTTATTAGATAATTCCAAAAGTGCAGTTTATAGAAAATTAAATACCTTAACTAATATTTTACTTATTGGCAATCGGTGCAGTCTACATAACGTACTCTAACCGAAGCCGGTGCAATCTACATGCCAGATTATTAAACCCTATGGACCATCGGTGCAATCTATAATCGCCTGTATTTATTAATAATATATAAAATAGGTTTAATTAAGTGCAAAAATTTTAAATACAGCATTAACACTTTTTATGAAAAATGTATGTATAATAAAATTTTACTTAGGTATGTTATAATAGATAAGGGGTATACAGGCCTCGTAGCCCAGGGCTGAGTAGTATTTAGACATTTAATACCTCATAGATGTTGCCAACATCTTATGAGAAAGACACAACTGCGAGATAGCAATCTAGCATTATAAACTAGCCAACGATCGCGCTCATAGCTCAATAGTCGTTTGATTTTCTTCCGAGTTAAATTATTATTATAAAATGCAGTAGTTTAAAGAGATCTATCATTCATTCGATTACAAATTTAAAAAAGTTGCAAATTTGTAGAAACGGGGTGTTCGATCATAGTCGACATACCAAATTTAACAACTATTATTTAATTTTATTTCTAAATTACAATGTCATAATTATAAAAATTCCAAGTCGTTAACATTCCAAAGTTACTGCAAGCAATCCATGGGTTATTTTATTGTAAGGTAAAGTATTTCCCTTCATACCCATGTTTACCTACAGCTCTCACGCCGGTTATTGCAATTCTCAAAAATAATCAACCCAAAATTTAGTTACCCCAATTGCAATTTTAGTTGACATTAAAATAAAATATTTGTAGATATGAAGTACTTATTGGTTTAGTTATCGTTGATTTTGATCGTTAATTTTAAATATTTCTAGTCAAATTTTCTTTATATTGAACTTTATTTATATAGGATTTTCAATTATAATAGATTCTTTAATTTTCAATTTAATTTTCTACCTTTATTACAATTATTATTTACTTTTATTAGAAATTTTTCATTTTCTCCATTATTTACTTTTGATTACTTGATTTTCCAAATTTTTTTAAAATTGCAATTAAGTGTTATTTACTAGTTATTCTTGGCTGATTTGATGACGATTAAAGAGAATTTATTTCATTTCATATTTCTATAGGTATATTTATAAACATACCTATAGCTTCAACTTTTAAGTTGATTAAAGAACTAGGTTATACTATTTAAATTTTGAAAATCAATACCAAAATTAAGTTATTTTAATTTTCAGCCCAGTAATTTTTGAAAATTATAATAATAATATTATAATATTATAATATGATAATAATATTATTGCTTTTTTGCTTTAAAATGCATAAAACAGCTTGGTTATTTATTAAAAAAATATATAAGATTTGTTACAAAGTCGCTAATGATTATTAAGGATTTAATATCATAAAGTATCTTGCTAAGTAATTGTAGATGTTCCGCAATTCGTATATTACATTGTTGTATAGCAGACTAAGCCGACAGATAGATGTTCAGATTGATATATCACCACTAAAAATCATAACCTATAAGGGATATAATGGTGTTTATGCGTTAAAAGTTGGAAGTTTTCAGACAGTATACTACAAGGCAATGACTTCTACAAAATGCCATTCTAGCAGCTTTCAACTGAAAGAATTATATCCATAGTTGTGTTCTTCAAAAAGTACTTAGTGATATGCCAAAAGAGTAAATGCCTTATGTGAGTTTTAAGAAATGCAATAAAATTAATTTCACTTCCATTGTGAAATAATTTCAAAGTAATAAACGAAAACAGTTTTTACCATACTATTATTTTTTATACTCGTACATTTTCAAGCGAAGCGCTATAAACTACTTTTCACCAATAATATTGCATATTGTTTATAAAAATAAATTTTATCTTTATTATGTAGCAATATAACAGAGAGAGGTTATATAAGTTGACAAAAGATTTATAATAAAAATCAACACTTGGTTGGAACGAAGTTCCTTCGCTATATTATTTTCATCATTTCTTCAATGAAAAAATGTCAAGTAAGGATTTCGAGCTATACGAAAAATAGTATATTACTGTCCGAGCATCGAAATGATCCGCTACTGGGCACGCAGCAAGCGAGCTTTTCAAAGCTGTAAGCGCAGTAGCGGATCATATTTCGAGGAAAGGTGAATATACATTTTTATCAGAAAACATAAAATTGCCTATTATATTAAATATAAAAAATATTTGTTTAAATCATAACTTAAATCATAACCTTTCATCGAAAATTTTCTCCTTGCCATGCCGATTATTTCATTGATGGTTATCAGATTAACAGAATCTTCGAGTATCTTGATCTACGAGTTACATTTGTTCCAACTCTGGATTTCAATCGCCCATATAGAACTTATGGTTACAAAAGCAAATAAGATTTTGGGCTTTATAATGAGGATTTAGTATCTAAGTATGTAGTATCTAGTATGAGAAATTTGCAGAGAGTTTGACGATCATGTGGTTCATATGGTTCGTGTTTACATGGCATATGTGCGCTCCATTCTGGAGTATGCTTCCCAAGTATGATGTCCTTATTATGGGATTCTTATCGTGATAATTGAGCGAATTCAGAAACGGTTTGCTAGCTATGTTTTGAGAGGAGATCGTAATATTGCGCCAGCATTGGATACTGCCAACTACACCAGTAGATGTGCCAGACTGAATATTAAGCCCCTTAAGTTAAGACGGGAAAGGGCTCGAATTTTATTTATTTGTAATTTATTAGCTCGGAGGGTTTGCTGCTCTCAAATCTTAGTACAGCTTCCTATACATGTACGCACCAGGAATTTTAGAGATTTAGATTTTTCCTATGGTCTGCATGAGCCAATCAATGCGATGATGAATTTATTCAACGAATTTTATGATGAGTTTGACTTTAACCTCTCCATGACTCATGTGAGGAATGCCACACGCAGATGGTCCTAATTGTTTTATGTGTATAAGGTAAATGTCCCAATTATCGTCACAGACCCAGTTATCGTCAGTTTGAGTAAATATCCTTAAAAATTAAGCATTCGTTAGCAAAATTCCATTATAATATAATTTTAATATTATGCGGTGAGATCTCACAGAACAACTAGTAAAATTTATTTGCAATCGAGTGACATTTGTAGCGCGGGCAGGATATTAAAAGTGCTGGTGTTTTGAATTAATCCGGTAAACTTTTGTTACACAATCTGTGTATCAGTAATCGTCATATCAATATGAGCTGGGGATGCTATTTATGGTGCTACAAAATGTAGTGACGATACCGGATCAATAACGGGCGATAACTGCGAGTATAGTGTCGGATTAAAGTACCTCTGCGGCCCTAGACACACATTTATGGTGCTCCCCCTCTTTCTGGATAGAACATGTAAATCTTAATTTTTTATTATCTTACCTGAAAATGAAGCATTTGACTTTGTTGTGAGAGAAGAAGGTACACTGCATAAAATTACTAATAAAGATTATGGTACTTCTAACTTAAGTTTACTTGCTCAGCTAATCACTTTTTTTGCTTCGAGATCTTTCTCCTGAATTGACCACAGAAGTAGAAGTTCATGACATAGTTATTGCTTATTGCGGTAGACCAATTTCCGCCTTCTACGGCAATACAAGCACAAACAATTGAGAAAAATATTCCATTAAATTTTTTTCAACGGCCACAGCCAGGAGCACAAGTAGAAGAAATTTCTCAAGATACGCATATCGACATAACAATATGCCCATGGAAAAAAAAGCAGAAAAAATGAAAGAGAAAGATATATTGGTAGACTCCATTTTAAAAACAATTTGTTTTGGCCAGATACAGCAAAGGTGACTAAAAAATAAAAGAAAAAAACCTTCAGTAGCAACGTCCAAAGTTTGGCAAGAATATTCTAGAAAGAAAGAGAACAAGAAATTAGAAAAAGAACAAGAAATTCAAGAAATTCAAGAAAGAAAACGACTAGAAGCCAAGGAAAATAAAGAAAATGTAGAGAAAAAGATTGTAAAAATGAATCAAGGACAACCTAAGCCTAAGAAAAAGCAGGAGAAGCAAATTTGTGTAACTGAGAAAACACAGAAAGAAAACTGGATTTGCAAGATATATGAAGAAGAGTGCGAAGAAGATATGATTAAATGTTAAAAGTGTTTGCAATGGAAGCATGAGGTGTTCGCCTGCTTCAAAAAATGCTAAAAAATTTATTTGTCAAATTTATTTGTCAAATTTGTTTCTCAAATTTTGTATTGTATTTAACTAAAAGTAAATAAATAAATAAATAAGAACATAATAATTATTTATTTGAGTCGTCTTGCATTAAAGGATATGACAAATACTGGGACGTTAACTGACGGTAACTGGGACAGCTCCTTTTTATACATGACGAATAATGGTACTTGAAAATTCCAATTCTGAATTTCAATAAAATAATATTTGAAATTAAAATAAGTATATTTGTCTACTACACATGAAAGATAACTAAACGTACTTATCATTAGAAAGATTTTTACACGAAAAAATGAATATGTGAATTTTATACCGAGTTTCATATTGCGAATCGTCTTAACGTGACGAATACTGGGACATTTACCTCATATGTATATACTTTCTTCTTTGTTATCAAATTTTTTTAGTATATACAGTTTGTCATTGTACAACATTTGGAACATTGTTCTGTAGTTGTTTTGGAATAAACAAATAAATCGTAACAGATAAGACGAATTAAAACAATGTCATTAGAGCAACCCTCTATAGCGAAATGTATTAAGTGCTTGAATCATAATTAAATCGCTTGGAGATCGAGAGTTCGAACCTTATGTCGGTCAAATTTTTATAATAGAATTTTTTTTATTATACAAATGATTTGACATGCAGAAGTGCAAAATCAAATAATGCTTACGATTTTTCATAGATACATATAAACAAAACAATACACCAATATGACGGCGACTGGCTCTAATATGCGTGACGATTTCTGCCGTTTTGGTCCTACCGAAAAAGTTAATAAGCCGCGTTAAGGAACTTCATTCCAAAAATGTACAAAATATATTAAGTGATATTAAAATTACAAGTAAAATATTAAAGTTATATTTTTGAAATAATTATGCCGCTTACTAATAACAGGGCAATTCATTAGATCCAAGCTTAAAAGGTGGCTAATGTACCAACTGATTAATATTTAACAGAAAGTTGACTTAAAGTAGTAAACTTTACACTTACATCATATGCATGAACATTAAATTAGTGCTAATAAATGTTTACCCAGTTTGGACAATGAAAATTACGTAAGTTTTAATGAACCACTTTTATGTCAAAATAAATGTTTAACTATTCGCTATCTAAGAATTATTATAAGACAGTTTAGGCGCATTTTATGAAACAATAGCACCCACCTAATTCTTTTTGTGTATACATACTTATTATTATACTTATAATTCTAAACTAAAATCGCTTATTTTTGTAGATTATTTTCAAAAATTCAGTGTATAATTTGTAAAATACCGTTGCCAATTTGGAAATTTTACTGTTTTTAATAGAGTTTTCTCAATTAAAATTTAAAAATACCAAAAATATTGCTATTTAAAAAAAAATTGAAAGGCATTTTACGGCACATAAAGGATTCGGTACAATTAGTTTCATTGTAAGAGTTATTCAAGAGTATTTACTTCCAAATGCACTAATTATTATTAAATGGCTGTAAATATAATAAGTATATGGATATTGTGCGATTGTATTGAACGTTAAATTATAATATTGATAAATAATACCACTCAATCATGATACACAAACAAAATATTATAGAATAACACCATTCAGATAATCTCACCAAAAATTGTTTAGCATAGTTTATAAACTTTTGATCTATGATTAAAATAAGTGAGGTAAATTAGTTTATTGTTTTGCTAAAATATTTTTTATGGAATCTGGCCGAATGCAACTCGAGCAGTACTAGCAAAAATTTAATAAAGACGCTCGTTTAAATACAAAATTTTAAAACCAACTTTTTCAATGTTTGTTAAATTTCACATTAAAAACTCGAGTTTTTATTAATTCTCCGATAAGATGATTTGGTACGATGATTGTCTAAAACTTGTGCATGTTTAAAAGCGGTTGCGTATTTATGTTTTGTCAGTGAGATCATATATGCGTTTCAAAGTGGAGAACTACCTCGGAGAATGTTTTTAGATCTGTCAAAAGCGTATAATCGAATCATGAAATACTGTCTCGCATAATATAACAATATAGAATTAGAGAAAATCGAGGAACTGTGAATCCACACACAAAAACAATTTACTTGATTTAAATAATTTTTTTAATTTTTTGATTTAAACATAGTCAAAATAAAAGTAAATATCATTTTAAGTGAGGAAAAATAGATTATTGAATGATTTTCTTATATTAAACGAGTATAGTTTAAAGTTAACAATAGGAATTTATTATTTGAAACAAGTAAATAAAATTATCATGATGGCAAGTATATAAAAATACTCAATTCAAGTATATAGAAAAACTTCATTCAAGTAAATTGTTATCTTGTTTGAAAGTTTCTAATTCTTTAGTCAACAATATCTGTTTCTTCAAAATAAGAAATTTTTGTAACAAACTCTGTAACTCTCTTGTATTTAGTTTGTGGTATTTTCAAACCAAGAATATCTTTTTATGGTAAGAAAGTATATTCTTATAATAAATAATTGTATAGACTTACTTTGAATAAATTTGGTTTTCTTCAATCTATATATTAAAATATTATACTATATAGTAATAGGAAAATTAAAACAAAATATTTAATATTTTAGATGTTTTATTAGAATATATTCGAATTCTTCGGTAATGAAATTTTGATTTCGCTTCGCACTTAGAAGTTAAAAATTGCATTGATTTTAGTGCGCTGGGTTTATGCTGGGGTCTAACAATGAAGCAATTGGATACCCAATTGGTGACCATTAGAAAATGTTAACAAGTACATGCAAAACTATAGTAATTAAAAAGTTCCATAATGGACTTACTTTCAAAATCATAAATATATTCTTGAAATTATTACTTTATTTAAAAATGTAATTTCTTTACGCAATAAAATATGCTTGTAGTAAAAATATCAGTTGTATTCTACAAAGAGTATTTGTTACTTAAAATATTATTTAAATTTAAGAAAATTTCTTTGGAATGAAGAACAGTGTTTGTGAAGATATAGGAATATTATTTAAATATAAATTATTAACTTGTGAGAATAATAATAAGATAAAACTTTAAAATAAACAAGTTAAATAAACTTCAATAATTATTAGTAATTCAATTGAGCTTTCAGCGATGTTTATTTTAAAATTTTATCTTATTATAGGAATATTAATATATTCTTAATCGATGTAACTTAATTATGTAAAAACGTTTTTATAGTTGTCAACAAAGATGCTCAACTGAGACTAAAAGCTAACAAAAAGCTAACATTTTTATTGTTATGTTAAGAACTTCTTAATTCAAAAATGTTTTTTATTTAAATCAAATAAATTTGTAACTACTTGCTTAAAAACATCATTCTTTAATTTATATTATTATTTTATAATAAATATAAATTAATTTATAATATTATATTTATGTGATGTAAGAAAACTGAATCAAGAATATTTTTTTTCTTACAGCAAGAAAATATTTTCGTGCGGCTATATTGAAAACAGAGAATTTCTTGATTCAAGTGGTACTTATTAAACCAAGTAATTTTTTCTGTGTATGCTGAGGTATGCGTCTCTAACACTGACGCTTGCTTATTCTGAGATTTATATATAAAAATGGTAACGCTAGCAAAATACATTTATAATAACATCAATCTTGGCTCATATTAAAATAACTGATATGTTTAAAGAAAAAAAATTTAATATTCTTGTATTTGAAATGTATAGATAAATATATATTTAAACAGGGAAAATTATACTAAAACCAAAGAAATATTTCTAGAAAATTATGTTTGCTAGAAAAATCTAAAAATTATTAAGAAAAGAATACTTTCTCAATGCAATAAAATCGTTTCTTAAACCAAATAAATAAATTTAAAAATATTTTTTTGCTTGTTTTAAGAAACTTATTTTTCTGTGCAAATAGTTAGGACTGTAAAGGATATAGTAAAGAGATAAAGTCATTATGGGCTTTCGTGCTTGCCCAGTGCATGCAGGTTATCCAAACATGCAATACTTGACGAAATTATTAGGCGTTCTCTTGCAAGTGTATATATACTAGGTATCCTAAAATACGTGGAGATGTCACGAGATGATGGTAAGAGACCAATTGGTTCCGTGAAACCAATTAATATGGTTAAAATTTTGTGTTAAAAGGCCAGTTCGGCAGCGACGAAAGCAGAAACTTTGAAACATAATAAATATAAATCGATAAAATATTATTAAGATTTTTTAGCTTTTGCTGTAGAGACCTTGGTCCCTTAGAGTAACAATGAAAGGGTGTTGATCTTTGAATCGGTCGTCTTATAATTAATTGATATATCGGGGGGTACACGTGTAAATAATTTCTTAACTCAAAGAATCAGTTTGTAAAGTTTGTAAATATTCTTCTTTGATGCTAGGGTCGAAGCCAACAACGACGTTTATGGACGAGTTTTTCATTTTACTGGATAGTTTGTTATTATAACGTGTTGTTTCTGTTAATGTTATTAATTTATAGATTATTGTAAACCACAAATACATTGCTGTAGAAAGAGTTAGAATTTCTTCGGCATTATTGGAATTTAAATGGAAAAATTAGAAAAAAAATTACTAACTAAATAACAGGTGTGAGAGAAAAAAAGACTTTTAACTGTTTAGAATTATATTTAGAATCGAAGGAATTATTTTGAAATTACTATATTTTTTGAATTAAACTGAAATTAATTATTAAAATAATAAATACACTAAAATTGTAATAGTTGTGTGCAGCTGGTGGCTTCTCGCTGTTATCGGTATTTATAATTAAACTTTCTTTTTCAATATTCTATCTTATTGCTTTAACTACAATGGTTAGGTATTGTGAAAGAGACTGGGTTTCCTTAGTGGCAAAAATTTGAAAAGATATTATTAAACTGAAGCATTGCCATGTGATTTTTACTAAATTCGTAATGGCTAATGTTAAAAAAAATTAAAAAAAAGTTAACCAACTAATATTTCAAATAGTATTTGAGAGAAATAGCAGGGCTTAAGTATATTGGTAAAATTTTGGTTTGCAAAATAAGCCATGTTAGCAAAGATTGATGTCTCTTTTAATATTATTACATATATGTAATAAATATGGTATTATATTAACATAGCGAATTTGAAAATCAAAAACTAAAAAAACATCTAAAAGCGCCCTTTTCTGAAATTTTTGAAATACGGGTAGGTTCACTCTTGCGTAACATCATTGTCATTGCTCTGATGTTTATAAAATTTTATACAATCTTATACAAAATTATATAAAATTAATCAATTTTTCATATTTTTTTTTAATCTAATAACAATTTTCTCGTATATAGAACTTGGCATATCTAATATAGCTGTATCTAATGCGGTAGTTAATTCTTTCTTATCTTAATTTATTTAGAAAATACAAGAAAATTTGATATAAACAATATTTTGATATACTAGAAGTACTTGATTTACTATGTTTTTGTAACAGCAATATTGTAAGATAAAAAATATTATTTCAATCTTTCCTAGGTTTTAAAATAGAAAATAATGTATTTCAAGAAAACTTGATTAAGAAACATTTTATACTTTTACCTAAAAAACATTTTTATACAGAAGTTCAAGTAAAAGTAATTAAAATTTGATTGAAACTTATTGTCGTTCATTTATACGTGTAATTAACGGTTTAATGATTTTTCTTTCTGAAATTTGCTTTTGAAAACTTTAATTATGGTAAATTTTGCATTAAGGTAATTTTGTTGTAAAAGCTTGTTTTAAACAAAAACTTAAGAAATCGATTTTCTCGTCTTAAGAGACGAGGCTTTGCTACCCTAGAGACAGGTATTTAAGTATACTCTTTCTGAAATTATTGGGGTTCTAAACAGCAACTACGCTTAGGTAATGAATTTCTTTTATCAAGCAGTGTAAGTTTTGACAGATATTTTGGTTGGATTGCGAATATTTTGAGACAATATGTGAATTTTTTGGATATTTCTATTTTACATATGCAGTTGTAATGAATTGTAACAAACAATGAAATTAGAATATCTACATATTTTAATTTGATTGGTTCTCGAGAACCTTTTTAATACACTATAACTTCATCATATTCTAATTAAATACAAATATTTATGTTTAAATTATTTTAGTTAAATTTCTACAGATATACACAGGTTTTTTAAAAATCTACAAAAAGTTTAAAATAAATATTTAATTTATTTAAAACACGTACTGGGTTTTTAAGTTAATTTTTGCAAACATGGTAAAAGCATTCAAATAATAAGAATATATATTATATACTCGCCTGTATTTTCTGTTTTTCTAAAACTGTTTTTGGTAGTTTTGTACTCGTAGACACTACTTTGGTTGCATAGAAATTAACTGATTATAAACTACAATTTACCTACAAAATGGGAACGTTGTCTTTATATTTTCAGTTTTCTAGTGGCGCGTTACGAAAAATTTAAATAGTAAAAATACACAACTTTATGCAAATGCATTCTTATTTTTCTTAAAATTTGTTCAATTTGCTTTAGATAGCACAAGTTGTGTGAAGCGATAATACTCTGTTAAGCTCTTTTTCAACTCTATATTTCATAATTTATCATTATTCAATTATTTAGGAGCAGTATAAATAATACTAAATTTGTTAGACCATCAGATTGGCGTAATGCATACACTCTCAGACACTGACAGTATACACATAAATATTCTTTATTTAATTATAATAACAAAGTATCACTTTATTATGACTTTTTACATAAAACAACGTTGCACTTTGTGTAGTAAGTTACGTAATTTATTTCATTTTGCAACCAATTTGTTTATATGAAATTTAAAATCAATAAAAATGAATTTAAGAGATAAAAATTTTATGTAAATTTTGAGGTACTTCATATGTTATTTTATCGACTTGTATACGTGGTTTTCTCGCTGTACGGTTATTATCAAATTACTATTATAGTAAAAGTGGTTTTATTAAATTTACAATTTATTTTATTAATTTCTGGTGTACAACATAGGTCCCAATAGGAAAAAAATTTTAGACAACTTAAAATAGAACATAATGTAGCTCTACCGGCTACATTAATCTTCAAATTAGCTTCAAATGAAAGTATAAAGTTTCTTGCAATGCCGAACAAACAACTAATAACAGACAGTTTGCAAGGCCCAAATAAATCCAATTACAATTGATTCGAAATTCTGTCACTACTGAGTGATGATGAAATGTCAATGTCAACTGATGGCAATTTGGAAAAAAAATAATAAAAATCCCGTTGTTAACGGATGTCGCAAAATCAAAATAATTAAACCACCCCAATAGCGAAATATTCTCGGTAGCGAAGTGTCCCGGTAGCAAAATATCCTGGTAGCAAAGTGTCCGGTCACCCAAAAGAACAAGTAACTATAACGAGGAAATACTTACTATGGACGAACCCTTTAACATATTTATAAATGCAATAGAACAACTTGACAAATGCACATCAAAACTTAAACTTGATCAAATTCAAGTTATGTCACTTCTCCTTCTCAAATAAGGTAAAAGGTAGTGATATGCCGCGGTTAGGGATATGACGCATTTTCGAGATCTCGGCTATGGGGCCTACTACGGCTGCAAGAGATTATTAATCCATTAGTTGATTGTTTACCAACATACGAAGAACATCTACTGCAGTGAGTTGTCAACTGTGCCCGAGTTATTACCTATTTTATACCCAGTTTTACACGTAAGCACATGTGAAATTTCAACGCATAATTTTAAAAGTTTCATATAACTCTTCCTGCTGAATTTGCTAATAGTTTTATGTGTTCTACGGTGTTGTGTGCCTTTTAAAATAAATAATATACAGTAGATTTACACATGCTGGTCTTTGTTTACATTTTATAATTTTCTATACGAAATGACGTAATGTTAGTGATATGCCGCACAATAACAGTTGTGTAATTTTTCAGTTCTAATTAAAATTTTTTAAACAAATTTGATTTTTATCTGTTTAGATTAAATTACATGTAAATTGCCATAAGCCATATCCCTCACCACCACTATGCCATATCCCTACCACCGTTAGGGATATGGCAAAAATATAGACCTTTTCAATTAATTAAATTAGTAATACTTAGCACTATCAGAATTAACTGCACTTAGGGTTAATGATAGGTAAAGGTCCTAGATATCTAAAAATCCAATCGTCATGAGTAAGTCATGATCAGTGACCGAGAATTCGAGAATCTCCGAATGGTGCGTCATATCTCTACCTTTTACCTTATGCAGTACAATAATAAGAAACTAAACATAATGCATTGGAATGATGAAGGCATTACAAATATCTCAGCTATTCAGAAAATGCAGTTACGTCTAAATCAAAACAATGTAGATGTTATTGTGTTCAATGAAACCTTGTTATTTGGGCAAAGGTAGAAAATGAGACAAATTGCTCGACATTTGTAATTATCAAAATCAACGGTTTCTTCATAGTAAAATCCTAAAATCCTATGGTGAAAACGGTTACACAGAAGTTACAGGAAAAAACTCAGGGCGTTCGTGTTTAGTTATTAATCGTCAAAGAAGAGAATTCGTTAAAATCTGCAAAAAAATCATAAGAAGCACGGCAACATAAATAATATCGCAGGGGAAGGAGAAATTAACACTGTTCATGGAAACTTTCAGAAACTGCGTCCATAAGAGTGGCTTCGATTTTTATAAGATATAATAATTACAATTTTAAATATAAAATAATTATTAATAATAATTGGTGTAAGCAATGCATACAATGGACACAGGAACATTGGAATTAGGTTATTTTAAGTATTAGATGTTAATGCAGTATGCAGTGGATTTAGCACAGATAAAGTGGTCAGATTATTAGTTAGATTTTATTAAAACAATTTAAGGTAATACCACAAGAGTAACTATTTAAAAGCGTTGATGTTAAAAAGAACGCTTACATAGATGCCATCTTCTTAACGACGTCCTGAGTTGCGCAAGACACTATATAGTCTCTTCGCGTTTCGCCCTTATTGCTAACATTAAGCGACAAGTCCAAATTTAACATATTATGTGTAGGAGATGCATAATTGAAAAAAGTGATAAGAACTAAAAATGTAGCATTCTACAAAGACTGTTTAAAACGAACTGTTAAGCTTGCTGCGGGATTAATAATTTGGGGCTGCATATCCGCTAAAGGAGTAGGAAGTATGCAGTTCATGAATGAAACTGTTAACGCACTCAAGTATCAAGATATAGTTGAAAATAACTAGCTCCCTAGTATTAAAAAATTGTACCCAGCAAAGTCATTAATTAAGACAGCACTTCAAGTCGTTCAGCGAAAATAACCCAAAATTGATTTAACAACCATAATTTGGCAGTTATGGATTCACCTTCAAGCATTCCTGAGCTAAATGTCATCGAAACCCTAAAGCATAAAATGAAGCAGACACTGGGAAATAAATAACAAAGAACCCATGAAAGTTTAAAAGCTACACTTCAAGAAGTCAAGTAATATTATATGTATTGAATAATTATTTCCATAGAATTTATGAAATAGACGAACATATAAAGGGTTTACCAATACGATGTTTGTTTTTAAATTTTAAAGGAAACACATACTTCGGATGAAAATGTTATGGATTTTTATTGATATGTAAAGTAGAAGGTCTGCCATTTATGAATGAAAAATAATATCCTTCAAATGTTCACCACGACCACGCTTACAGACATCGATTCTTTTGTCAAAATTTTCAATCACATTTTGGCATAATTGAGGCTCTATCTCACCAATGACACGTTTGATGTTGACTTTTAAGCCCCCTTTTTAAGGTTTGTGGATTATCCGCATAGACTTGATCTTTCACATAGATCCACAAGAAATAGTCAAACGGTGTAAAATCGCACGATCTGAGGTGAAATTTATTGCAGAATTACGCGAAATTATTCGATCTAGAAATTTGGTTTGCAATAAAGCCATTGTTTCTCTGGCCGTGTGACATGTGGCGCCATCCTTTTAAAACCACATATCACTTACATCCATATCATCGATAATAGGTCAAAAATAATTTTTCAACGTGTCCCCAAATGTTGAGAACGTCGTGGAATTGACAAATTTGGTTGCTCTTCGACACTTTCACTTACAGCAGCGATATTTTCCGCTGAACGACCCAAACGAGTATGTACTGTTGTTGGTATGTTATATACCAAACCAGTAACCTTAAATTTATCCCCCAAATTCTCGATAGCGGTTTCAGAAGACCGATGATGACGACCAAAAATATCGCGAATTTTACAAAATGTGGTTTTCACACATCGACTATTTTCGTAATAGGCTTAAATGATTTTAATACAATTTTCAATTAAAATTGAAAACATTTTCACAAATGGCAAAGCTCCTGCTGTACATAAGATAAAAAAACTAAATGCCAGAACTGTCAAAATATCCTTTATGCCCCTATTGAAAAACAAACATCTTATTGGTAAACCCTGTATTACATTGTACATACTATACTTTTAGCTTTTTAATAAATAATCTCAAGTTGAAGTTTCTGTACAGTATTTGTTGATGAAAATAAAAGTTTTAATGAAATTATAAAATAGATTTAAAATTAGCAAACTGTTCGTCGTAAATCGATATTTACATATAAATTTGAAATATAGATTTTTAAAAAAGTTTCTATTCGGTTGATATCATAGTAAGTACCTACCTAAGAAACAAGTACCTATTAGAAAATAACATAATATCCTCACCTATTTTTGTAAGTAATTCTTAATTCTAGCAAGGAAGCCATATAATATTATTTATTTCAATTAATACATTAAAGTTATTATGTGCCCAACAATGGCATTCTACTTGATTTGATATCAAAAAACATAATCTAATTTCTTTAGAATTAGCATATTATTATTCACTTAATGTATTCGTATTGCGTTTTTTTATAAAATGAAATGGTTGATGGAGCATCGTTATAAGATGGTAGAAATACCGCAAGTCGCAAATCAACGTGCATGGACACGGTTACAATAGTATAATGAGTCAAGTGGATTGATTCTTTGTCTGCAGACAACGCACGTCGGAAAACAACGACATTAATCGGTTAATCTATTTAAATACATCAGCCACATCTCATTTCAATGCAAACTTGCTTAAAAATCAAGTAGACAAAAGAATCGGATGTCGTATGTATAGCAGACAGACAGTTGTTTCAATGTTAAGCAACTAAAGAAATGCACTTTTTCAATTTGAAATGCACTATGTAAATACCATCTACTTATAATGCTGCAATGTTCTGGTTATTTTCAAACTTTTACATAAAATTTCATTTATTCATTAGAATTTTATAGCATTACTTAAAAACTCACAATCTTTCATATAACTTCAATTTAATAAAAATGCAAAATAGGCTAATATTTGAATGAGAACAGCACTAGTTTACTACTTTATTGCAACGGCAATAATCATTGTCATATAGTATACGATAACACATAATTTGTGATCTATAAAACAGAACAATTTATTTGTGAATAGTTAAATATACTATGCAGTTCTTTTATTGGTTAATACCAAACCTACAATCTATAACTTATTAGTACTTGTAATTGAAATTCACAAATCAACATAATATTTTATTAAAGTATAGTATGTTGGGTGTCACCACAGCCATTGTCATTGGTCGTATAATATTTTTAAACTTATCTAATTATCGTATGAAAATTAATAAATTATTTCTAGATTCACGATTGCAAACACTTGATAATTAAAATTCTAATATTTTATTGTTTACGTTTTTATTTCATATTTCTATTTATGTTAATTTTACATCGGGCATTGATTATTATATTTAGAAAAAGTTTAAAATTTAACAAATTAATAGCTAAGCAAATTCAAAATAGAATTAGTAGTAAGTTATCATTGACATTTATTTAAATTAAAAACAGTTAAGTTTAAGAACTATTTAACAATAAATCTTCTCAAAAACCAAATATTCCATAGAAGACGAAAGCGGTTAAGGCTATCTTAATATCTATCTGCTATAATATGTATTTTAATTTTTTGTAATCGTCTTCTTTACTTTCTTCTTCCACTTTAAGGCTAGGATTGCTCCTGTTTGCCTTGACTTCGAGGTTCTGTCTTCTATCAAAGAGAAGCCAAAGTCATTATTGGTCTGTGAGCATATTAATTGTTTTACATCTGAGGTAGCTTGCTGGGCTCGTCTCAGATGTGCCCGTAACCCTGGATTTTTGTTGATGAGGGCAAATCATCAAACCACGGGGACCGCCGGTTTTACGACGTGCCCTTCTAAGCACGGAGACAATCATATGTAATTTCAGACTCTTTCTGATGACAAATTATCCAACAAATATCAATTGATCCAAATAATCATATTCCCTAACCAAATACTAATGGTGTTAAAATTTTCAGCGAATATCTATCAATCCAAATAACCATAATCCAAATAATTTACTTCAATTCTTCACTTTCAAAATTAATTAAAATACTCGGGTCTGAGTCCGCCTATCCTCCTCGCTATCCGCAAGTGTCAACCAAAATTTTTCTTCCTATCTTTCTTGGAACACCAACTTTTAAAATTTTAATGTATTCACCAAAATTTAATTATTTTTATTGCACAATTATCACTTAAATATGTTT
The DNA here is from genome assembly GCA_947369205.1 of Cantharis rufa. Classification (NCBI taxonomy): domain Eukaryota; kingdom Metazoa; phylum Arthropoda; class Insecta; order Coleoptera; family Cantharidae; genus Cantharis; species Cantharis rufa. Next base: position 11,006,553 of record OX376309.1, on the reverse strand, counting down.
TTGTGTAGGTACATGTCAGCGGCCAACCCAGTTTCAAATTTTAGGATAAGTTTGGTGTCAAACGTTAGAGCATTGTTTGAGCCTCAATGAGCTACCATTATTTTGGTTTGAGCCTCAAAGGTCACGAAGTTATTCGCAAAAAACCATTGGGGGGGGGGACTTGTAGACATATTTTGCAATTTTTGTTCCCATTTTGAATTTATGTATGAAATTGATGTCAATCGATAAAGCTTCGTTTGAGCCTGAATGAGCTTCAGTGAGCAAGATTTTAAGTTAAATTTTTACCAAGTTATGATGGATAGTTAAAATTTTCAACCAAACTCCGAGCAACATATGCGTTAAAACTTAAGTTTTTTAAATCTCTTATAACATCCGTATTCATTTTGATTTTCATTGACGTCTATAATTACTTGATTTTTAAAGTCAACTTTAATGGGCTTTGAGCAGGTGCCGCTGAAAAGAAACATTAGCGAGATGTTCTTCATCAAAACGCGAGACTGCGTGAATTTTAAGGAGGACTCGATGAAGCTCAGCCAAATTTATAGCGGGTTGATTCATTAATATGATGGGGTGCTGTGAGAGATGCCGTGCTGGATACATGGAGTCTTTTGGATCGGAGAGAGTTGGTTTATGTGATTTGGGTTGGGACAGATGAAGGGTTATGGTTTATATATTATGTTTTAAATGGTTATCAATTGTTGAGGTCAGATTGTAATAATATCAAATGTCAAAGTGTGCTAATGTGAATTTCAAATTGTTATATTTGCTGAAGTTGTAATTTTTAATTGATTTGATGATACGAGTATGTTTTTGGAGTTTCGAATGATTGATCACAATATAGTTATTTACATTTTTTCAGTTGGTCACTTTTGCTTGTATGCCGACGTTATATAGTAAAATAATATTTCATAAAATATCTTAATTTGATGAGCTAGCTAAATCTTGGCCCTCGAGGCTTTGTGGGGCAATTAACCTAAGGCTAAAAAGTTTGGAGATCCCTGGTTTAGATAAATGAATCAAAATAAAACTTGAAATTATGTCGATCAATCGTTTTGGTTTTTCACGATTATTTATTATTTTAATGCCGACTAAATGTTACAACAGATTTGAATACCCTGGAATTCAATAAATTTTAACGAATATTATAATATTATAATCTAATTTGTATAATAATAATACCAATCTTGAAAAATCTTGAAAAGTATTTAGGGCCAGTTTATCAAAGTCTAAGTAAAAGTGTCAGTTAGGTACCGGACAAATAACGTTACTTGCCGAATAAACTTTCAGGTAAGTAAAATGGGTTGATCAATCATTTTAAATGTTGTGGTTAACTACTTAACACATAGTAGTTTATTAGCGCTATTATAATTTTAATTTGAAAATGATGTAAAAAATAAAATAACAAATTATTGTAACCTTCCAACATCGAAAAAATTTCAAAGCAGAAAAAAATAAAAGCTCTCGACGAATCGTACCACCGTAAATTATTATGTCACGGCGAATTCGTCGGTCAATCGTCTCGGCGAATTGTGTGTGAGAAAATCTACCGTTCCCGAAAGCGAAAACTTCATTATAGCTAAAAGAATGTTTAATGCGACAATTTATAGGAAATTAAGTTTACTGTTACTGATCTCTTGTCGTTTTTGCGTCAAATGAATAAGGAAAAAAGTTTACAGCAAAATCTGAAAACTAATGTTGCTTTAGGAAAATTTTGAAGAAAAATCAAAACATTGCATAGTTTATTTTTGCTTAGACCTATTTTGAACACAGGATACATAGGAAACTGTTAACCCATGATTTTGTTAATTTAGAAACCGTTTTTTTTTTAATAATTTGTCCGAGTCGAATGTAAGGAAATTGAGCGTTTCTCTGATAATAAATTAGAAGGTTTAAGCAAAAAATTATATTTCCGACTTATTTTCACACAAGTATTTTCAGCCAAGTATTATCTTTTGTTTGTACGCTCAATTAATGTTAACTCTGTGTGTGTGTTGTGCATATTCAACTAAAATTATAACTTTATAAAATTATTTAATCAAATGAAAACCATAAACGACATTTTTTCAGTTTGTAATTTTTGCTGTTACGTTGTTCTTCGGTAGCATGGCAGAATAATGTAGTAGTCTGATTGAGATAGAGTGATACTATGACAACGCAAATAAACATCAGTAGAACTTAATTAATATATGTCATAATGTAAAACCCTTTGCCGCAGAAGCAAATAAAATTAGTATTGCGGGGTTTTTATTTTTTTTTCAAATACCTAGATCAAATAAAAAATTGTATGAGTTTTAAATTTACACAATTTCAGTATGTTTAAGGCAAATTTGCTATTGCAATTAAACTAATTAATATTTCTTTTTAATTAAACCAATCGCAATAAATGTGGTACAGCTGAAATGATTTTACAATTTAGAGTATATTTTAGTACTCAAATGTTCAATGCGATAATGAATTAGAAAGATATGAATGTGGTATGTTAATTACCAAAGAAGAGCTCAATGTATTATAATTAATTTATTAAAATTGAACATATTTTATTAGAAAATTGATAATTAAATTTAAATTGAAATACAATGAAAAGATAGTAATAAAACAGCTATAAGTGTATTAAATAATTTTCGTTTATCAATACGAATGCAAATTTAAAATAATTGTAATACATTCGCTAGCTTTCATTCTGAAGCATTAATTAATAAGAAAAAACTACGTTTGAAGATTATGAAATTTCCGTAAGTAAGCCACCCTGTATACATATTAAATACACACCTGTATATGCGTACTCGTGATTACATACAAAAATATTTTATAAACATCACTCTTAGAATTAGTTGCATGTTATAGTAATTAGGTAAAGTCATAATGTTTTACCATGTACATATTTTATTATTTTAATTATGTTTAAAGTTTCAATTTCTCTTTAACACGACTAGACTAATTAAGATGTTATTTTTGATTACTTCTAAGATAACTATTGCTTGGTTTAGAAAAAGAACAGCAGTCATTGAATTGGCTTCTATTTACAGTTAGGTACTTTATCGATAAAATTTTTAATTGAAATGCTCAAATTAATTAGTAAGGATGGCTGGAAAATTCAGCAAGATGCATGCGTGCAGATTGCACTCGACTGCATCTTAGCATACTCTTAAATTGCATTATTCAACCTTCCAATACTATTTATAAAGAACCAGGTCCTTTAAATTAAGTAGAGATATGATTATGTAAGTTCAGATTAACTTTAAAACCTTATAGTAGTAGTAATTATAATTATAATTATTATTATTGGAACATTCAAACTTTGTGCCAAGATACCATTTAATGTAAGCTTTAAGATAATTTGGAAAATAACGCTAAAGGTAAAATAATGAAAATTAATGTTTTCCAATATCAAAAAATATATACAACACAATATGAAGGAATATGATAAACACTATTAGAATTAATGTAACATTTTCACTCGACTAATAATAGTACTAATAATAGTATATTATTATAGAAGGGCAATAAGTGTGATTGAAAGCAAATCAGAAAATTATTTATCTTCTGCTTTATCGTTTTATACTCGTACTTACAATGTCCACCCATAAATTTTGAATATAGATCTACCCGTTTTGGTTTATTAAACCAATAATTAATTATTCTTAAAACAGATTTTTAAAGCATTCAACAGAATTAATTAAACATAGTTATATTTACAGTAAAATTTTTCTTAAGCGAAAAAGCAAAAGTATACATCTCTCTATTGAGGGTGCGATTATCTTGCAGTTACAACATAATATTGTTTAAAGAGGATAATATTTTGAACGATAAGATATAATGTTTATCATTATTTAATAACAAATATATAATTTTTATTGCATTAATGAGATTTTTACATTAAAACCGCACAATTAATTTGATATTCAAATATTTTGTTATCTTCTGCTTGTTTTAGGACTGAGACCTGTTTATTTCTGTTTTTTTCTTAGATGCAGCTCCATCTCTTGGGAATTCTTTCTGATGACTTGGTTCTATGGAGGGGTTCCATCTCTGACAATTTTTGGAAGTTGATCCTGGTTTATACGAGATATGTTCTCATTCTAAGTTTTTCTTTTTCTTCTGGTCCATTTTATTATATCGGGCGCGTTCACACTTCTCTTATGCGGTCGTTTCTAATTCTATCGACAAGTGATTTTTCTGTTATGATCTTTAAGACTTTTGTCTCATTTGTTCTCAGAATTCTCTTTGCCTTGGCGGTGTCTATCCTTGCCTCTATGGCATGTTATGTTAATATGAGTCTCACGCATGTTTTATATTCTTGATTCTTATATTCTTGATTCATCTCGTTTTGGACATCCTTCTGCCAGGTTAATTTTGGTTTTCCTCTTCTTCTTTTTTCTGGGGGTTTCCATTCTCATATTCTTTTTGGCCATCGGCAGTATTTCATTCTTTTCAGGTGGCCGTACCACATCAGTCGTTTCTTGTCTATGGTGTCTATTATTGTTCCATCGACACCCATTCTTTTACGTATTTCTACGTTTCTTACGTGCTCCAGCCTAGATACACCACAAGAGCGTCTCCAGTAGTCTATTTCCAGAGCTTTTAAACGTCTTCTTTTAAACGTTCTTTTGGTTAATTCCCACACTTCTGCTCCATACGTGCATATGCTCTCTACTATTGCCGAATAGATCATGGTTTTGGTTTTCTTTGTGACGTGTTTATTTAAGGACTGAATTTAGCTGGCGTATGTGTTTTCCTTGAATAATTTTGTTATTAATGTCTGCTTTGCTGCTTCCCCTGTTGAAAAAAGTTACCCCCAAGTATTTGAAATATTCACAACTCCCGATCACTTCCGATCCCAGTATCAGATCTTGCCCAGGTTCTCCAATTGTTAGGTGTACAGTTTTAGTAAAATTTATTTCAAGGCCCCACTTTTGGTATTCTTCTTTTAATTTTCTTACCATGGAATTTTTGTCCTGATCGTCTTCGGCTACGATTACCTGATCATCGGCAAACGTAAAGTATACAGGGTTGAGTTCCCTATCGGAGTTCCCATTCTATGGCATTTTCTTTTCCATTTGTTCATTGCCTCATTAATATAAATTTTAAATAAAGTGGGGCCAGGCAGCATCCTTGACGCAAGCCTTTTGAAATTTCGAATTCTCGAGATAACGTACTGCCTAATTGTACAGCACCAAAACCTCCTATGTATAGATTACGAATGGTATTTGTATATACTCTACTAATACCTCCTCTGTCGCGGCTTCCCCACAGCTTACTTAATGGGATACTATCGTAGGCTTTGCGGAGATTTATAAATGTTAGATGTACAGTTCTATTTCTTGCTAATTTACACAAAGACGTTGTCAATACATGAGCGACCTGCACGAAAACCACTTTGTTCTTCGGTCTCTAACAACTCATTCTCAATCCTATTTTTAATTATCTTTCCGTACAATTTTCCAATTGAACTCAATACGCTCGCCAAAAAGGCGACTATACTAAAGATATTCAGTGCGATTCTGATTTGACATAACAACCTTGTTATCATAACCATTTGGTTATTTTGTAAAAATATGGTTATTTCAGCCGTTTTGCTATTCTGATTGTGCAGGTATAACCATGAGGGTGTGGTTTGTGAACCATTTATTGTTATAATTCATGGTTATGATAACAACTGCATTTCAGTGCTTGTTAAGCTCATTTTGACCATTGTTATACGTTCGTGAAAGACTATTTAAATTATTTTTAATTAGTAAATGTTATTTCATATACACCCGCTTAGACAATTTAGCGACAAACAAATAGATTTCACTAATAACTTTACTAATTTTATAATTATTGTTATGAAATTTTTTATATAAATCGATCCGATATTGGTGATATAAATCACCAATCAATTGGTGTTAATTTTCACTTAACTTTTGAAAATGTTGAAGATCAGTAAGTAAAATTTAATAATTAAAAAATTAATAACGTTTATAATAACTGGAATCCGGATAAAAAACCATAAAAATTTAAAAATAAAGTGCTTAAACATGCATCAAATATTACCAAAAGAGGCATCGATTTAATAAAAAAAGCATTAATTCAATTAAAACAAGCACCAATTTTATTAATAAAAGAATTATCAAAAGGATTAATTTAATTTTTAAAACAATTGATTTTTAAAAATTGTTCGAAATGTTCTAGAGTAAAATGCATACTTCTATAAAAGATTTTTGTAAGCTGAAAAGTTTTTTTCAACGTCGACATTAGCGTTTGGTGCAAAAACTTGAATTTTTCTATCAAGCAAGGGATCGATTTTCAAATTTAACGTAGTTTTTCCAGGTATAGTTTTGACTATATTGTCCAATATTTTTAAACCGTTATTTTCTTCTAAATCCTTATTCAATTTTTTTTAAATAAAAGTCGATAGCATAGAAATTCAAAAAACGCATACAAAAGCATAAAAATTCAAAAAAGTACAAAAACCTAAAAAAAGCAAAAAGAGCTTATAAAACTTTGTGCTAAATAGATCATTTTTTGATAAATCGCTCTTTGATAACTAAACCACAAACATTACAAAAAAATAAATTTAAATCTAACCTAAAATTTAATTTTTAAATCACAACAGCTGATGGATCCATCTGTAATATTTGTACATTTGTACAATTTTTACGTAACATTTTAACTATTTCTAACAAGGTTTGGTTATGCTTAAATTATAATCATCATGATTATGCGTGTTTTAACAGAATACCAACTTTCGGTAACATTGTTACGGAAATGGTTATAACTTAGGATAACAATCTAGTCATAACAATATGGCTATACAACCATGTTGAAATCAGAATCGCACCGATTAAGCAATATTGTTAAAAATCATCCTCTTTTTGTGACTATCAATGCCGGGACGTCAGAGTAGCATATGACTTTTATCTCTTTCTTGCTCAAACGATATTGCTAAAGAGGAGGAGGTTTAAGCTATCTTCTTGTCTGATTTTAATAGTTATTGGAGTTTCTTTTGTTCTCCTTTTGTCTGCACTTTTGTAGTATTTCTAGTGTTAAGGTGGTGTATTATAATACCTACATATATTTTTATTTATGTAAATATATATAATATAAATTATAATACCTACATAAATATATTTTTTATACATATATTCATACGTCTGTCATATTCTGTTACAGGATCTCGATAATATCTTTGATTCTATCTCGGTCAAATGGCATTACGTATAAATCCCTGTTGTTTCTGTGTTATTAGTATATTTTCTATGGAATACAGCATTGTTATTCCCCTGTAGTTATTGGGGTCCTTCTTGTATCACATCTTAAAGATTGGAATTGTGATGTTAATTTTCCAGATGTTCGGAACAGTTTAACTTTGAAAGATATTTTTAAATAGTTAGAGTTCTGTTTATTCACTGTTTTTGTTCACTGATTTTTGTTTTTCCATTGTCCAGCTTTTTTCGTCTGACAACGTTACGGTCGGTGTCTACCCCTTGCCGTGATCTCTATACAAGTTGTTAAAGTATCTGGTCCAGGATTCTTTGTTAACAGTGCCACATTCTGAGTATTCACTTATTCACATTCACAAATGTTGTTGTTTTATTTCAATTATTCTGGCATTGACTCTGTTTTTTGCTTTGATGTATTCTTTCCTACGTGACCTCGACCTGACACGTTTGAATTTTACAAATAGACATGCTTCTCGTTTCTGCTTCTCGATCAACTTCAGTTGTTTTGTAAACCATGGTTTGTTGTTTCCTAAGTAGTTTATGTTTACTTACATTGTAATTAATTGTTAATTTCGAGTACTGCATCCGCCGCGCTTTGGATATTATTCTACAGTTTGGCCCATCCTTCCTCAAAATTGTTAGCTTTGAAGCATAATGCCAAGGGGCCGCCAGCTTTGGAATTAGTTGTACAAATATGTTGAATTAAATCGGAATTATTGGAATTTACATGGAATTACTGGAATTAAAATGGAATTACTGGAATTAAAATGGAATTACTGGAATTACTATGAAATTATTGGAATTACATTTGAAATTATTAAGTGTTTTATTTCAAAATTTTCTACACTATATAGCTTCTTATATCTTAAAATATCTCGCGACTTAAGTTACCGACATCTCCATTGCGATGAATTTTATTGTATACGGCAAGGCGTTCAGCATCAGACAGCATTATCAATATCAAATATACTTACACCTTTGATAAGGGAGCGTTCATAAACCACGTAGTTTGATTTTGACCTCTTTAGAACCCCTCCCTCCCATTATGTAGCTTAACGTAGCTTTTACCATGATAACCTTATCGTACGTAGCCCCCCCCCCCCCCCTAGATGGAACGTAGTTTTTTTTTTCCTATAAAGTCCAGAAGACATGTTATGTTTTCTGTTAACAAAACTATTTAAAAATTATTTGGTATAAAAAATGAATAACGCCGATATTTGTTTTTAAAACAAATAGCGCACCTATATAAAATATAAATAAAAAAAATCCAAATACGGAAATAAATATCCATATTATGTTGTCGCTTATATTCTGAAAATTGCCTTCATAATAAATGAAGAAAACTACGTAGCTTGACTATAATCCCCCCGTACCCTCACGTAGCCTTGCGTAGCTTTCTACCTAACCCCTCCCCCCCCTTGGCCAAACCACGTAGTTTATAAACGCTCCCTAAGCATGATTTGTTTTGCACTGCACTTTTACATGCAATTATCAAGCGTCTGGGTCCATCCACGCAATTTTCAGTTTAATTTCCAGTTCAGCTGTTTCAAATTTTATTTGATCTGATACACAACTGAAAAACGTCAAAATTTTGAAGGAGTTCGTAGAATTTATTTAAATAGGATTTTAATTTAGTTGTATTACATTTGATATCTTTAATCATTTATTTTCGTGAAATTAAAGTGTTTAGTTGTGAATTGTATCTGCGTATTTAATTTTTTATTATTGCTAATCATAATTGCCAAAATATGAATGCGAATATCGTGAATAGTGACGATGACTGCGAAATTCATAAAACCATGCAAAAAACAGCAAGTAAGTAAAATTGCGACTTTTGATGAGTTACATTTCTATTCTTTTCAAAGACAAAGACAAACCCAAAGTGCCTCATAGAAATAGCGAGAAATATGTGTTCATGTTTATTATTAATATTATTCTTATTTTTATTTTATTGTATTATTATTAATTAAATAAAAAAAACATAAAATCAAACTTAAATTATCATAATTTTTGTACTTATTTTCAGCGCCGCCACCGAGTTCTTCACTTATAACTTACTGAGTACACTAGTCAGAAATAAGGAATGTACCTTGAATGTCCTTTGTACCGACAATATTTTAATAATCTGATATGTGACCATTTGATTTCCATTTGATTATTCGGACATCGCGATTACCGGAATCAGTTCGAAATTACTGAAATTACTTTGGTATTTTTGGAATTACCGAAATTAATGTGGAATTATCGGAATTAAATTGGAATTTCTGAGGAATTATTAGAATTACACTGAGAAAAAAATTTAGTTGTTACAAATGAAACTACAATTACTGTAAATAAAAAGATCACTTAAATATGGGACAGCTACACTATTTGGCTACCGCTAATATACTAGGGTTGCTAATATTGTTTAATAGCAGTAATACAACCAAGTTTAGATATACTGTATACTTGGATTTAATAAACACTGTATATTTGCAAGAAAAGAATAGTTACTTATCTCAATTAATATTTTCTTTAAAGGGAATTAAAAAGTTGCATTGCGCTTAATAAACAATAATCTTGGTATTTTGTGAGAAATACACCGGTTATTAGTTATTAATAAGCAATTTCTCTGTATAATTGTGGGAATTCATACTTTATTTTATGACAGTTCAAAAGTTATATAGCCACTAATAAAAATCAAGCTATTTTGTGCCTGTTAGAAATATATTACTTTATTAAACATTAATAATTCTTTTGGTACAAATACATCTTTTACCTGATAATAGTTAATTATTTATTTGTACCAATTAAGCACATTCACTTCACAAAAAAGTAAAAACTACGATACTGCAAAAAATATTTTATTGAAAAGAACTATTATTACTATAATACTACTACTATTACTAATATAACTATACTATTAACTAATAATACTATTAATTAGTGTAAACTAATTAATTATTATTTTATAATACCTATATACTACTAAATAATACTTAATAATAAATTCTAATAAACAGTCTATAAATGTTTCATCACTTTCAGAACTTTTCAAATTTTCAATAAAATTGCATTCCATTGTAATTAATCAACTTACACTTGTTTAAATTATCTAGAACTGCATACACAATGAAACACAACAGCGCAATGATGGAAGATGTAATTTACACGAATAAGCACGAATTGCACGAAATATTACGAATCAGCGTAAAAATCAAACCGTGTAATTCCCCCAAGTATCTCGTATATTTGCAGCAAATGATAATTCATTTGCGATTCACATTTGGTTTATTTACCACTAATATAAAGTTCTAACTAAACCGGGATATTAAAGGCAATTAATCAAATACTAATAACAATAATACTTTGTTCTGCGCTTAAAGAAAGTTCTATTATAACAAATACATATGTCCAAAATCGCGCGTTTATTTATGATTGTAACACACGTTCGTTACTGCAATTAGAATTTTACTTATAATAAATTAATTTTTCTTAGCAAAACAGTTTATTTAAAATATTTTTCTCAGTGTACTTTGGAATTATTGGAATTATCGGAATTGGAATTAATTGTACAAATTTTTTCTCAGCTAAAGGCCCCTTGCATAAAGCTGACCGTTTTCTTCACATATTAAATTTTCGATAATTTTAACATTAAATTTACTTCGATTATTTTTAAAAAGTAAAATAAAGTTTGATCTTCAAAATACAAATGATTGATTTAAAAAAAAAAAAAAAAATGATTACTCAAAATCCAAATTAACCAAACTTTATTAATTATAAAAATTAATATAAAAATATAAATAAATTTATATAAATATAAAATATATATAAAAATTAAATTATATTATATAAAATATAAAAATTTATATAAACATTAAAATTTATTAATTATATTACTATTATTTAACAATTGTAATTTCTTATTTAGTACTTTCAATTTTTTTGGACCATTTTATTATGATAAAAAACAATAACAATTGTATTGAAGCTCACTTTATAATAATTTCTGAACTAATGGATCTACTATGAATTACTTGTACAATATGAACTTGGCGTGGTTGTCGTTTCAGAAGTACCAAGTACCACCATAACCATATTACACATAATCGGTGATTAACTAATTATAGATTAGAAAACGTTGCTGCAACCCATTTAAAATTTAACAACTGATTAACTTTAACATTGTGTTAACTAACAACGTTGCTGAAATCGGGCATAAGAGTCTCATGTTTATGAAAAAGGGTGGCCAGAAGACACACAATAAGAATAGAATATGTAAATAAATGTAATAAAATGTATGTAAATATGAATAAAGTGTATGTAAATTAAAAGAGATATGTACCTAGTTCATATTTTATTCCTATTGTAATTAATTATTAACGGGGGGTGGGGGGGGGGAGGTCTGTAACATGGCATAGATTGCACGTTGATAATTACGCAACACCCATACTATGCCTATCTACTAAAAGGCTTTTTAAAAAAATTTATAATTATCTATATAGTGAGAAAAAATAATATTTTATAACATTCATTGCAATTATGTTATGGGTTTTAATTATTATTTATTCAATAAGAATAATTATTGTTAAAACCCAAATTAGATTAATACTAGTTTAATTCGTGTAATGTAATTATTTAATCATAGAATAATCATATTGCATGAAAATAACAATTCAAATGTTTAATATCCATGACTATTCAGGAAGCAAATCTTTATGAGAGCATCCATCAACAAGTTTAATAATTGGTGCAAACAAGTAAATTTCTATAAATACTAACATCAAATATTTACTCAAAATGTACAAATTCTATTCTGTATAATATTGTATACTTATAAGTTGTAATAATTAAGCTGAGCAAATTCTATTTTAGTTTAAATCGCATAAAAATACATTATTCGATAATTTTTATATTCATCTGTTTAGAATTTTCAAATAATTATATATTTTTTTGTTTTATAATATATTAACAAAATGCTTTATTAGAAATACATATAATAACTAAAATATCACTAGTTGTAATTGCCGGTCTACGCGATAACGACTTACGTCGCTGGCCACTGACTACCGATTTGCTATCAGTAAGTAAGTCACGGCAAAGTCGATGACAAACCGATATCAAACTACAAAAAACTATCACGACATGAAAATTCATTAAAAACTAATCGTACATACGTATGGCCGTTTGAAATCATAAATTTCAAAAATTGCTTTAAGGGAAGGTACTCCCCAAGGGTTTGGACTTGGAGCAAAATTTTTTTTGAAAATTTGTCTTAGAAAAGTGTCCTTTATCATTACCTTGAAGGTTCTCTACGGTCACCGGGACACCCTATATAGAAAGTGTCTTTAAAACTGAAATTAAAAATTTGAAAAAATTTAGGAGCCCCACAATGTGGTTAGAGCTTTGAACTGAAAAAATGGAAGCCTAGGCTTCGAGGCTATGCTCGGTGACATAGCCCTTAGGTTTTACGTGAATACGTCGTCCATGGATTCCCGCTTTCGCCCAGGTCTACCAATCGGATAACATCGATTTGAAAACATGAAAACAGCTTCCAAGATTTTGCAGAATATTGGCAATTTATTCAACTGATATCAAGAAGACATAATAATGGTCTAATAGTAATATCAAGTTGTTTTCGTAAGTGTTCTCTGTTGGTTTTTGTTCTTAAATATAAAGTTTGTTATACTACCTACATATTATTATCCGCTCAAATGATTGGGCGGATGACTTATTTATTTCCAGTACGAAAACTAATAAATATACACCACCCATTTAAAAATTATTCAAACGAGTAAAAGAATCTCGTTAATTAATTTTGAACTAACAAATGGATTAACGAGATTCTCTCCACTGCCTGCTCAAATGATAGGGCGGATGACTTATTTATTTTCAGTACGAAAACTAATAATTATACACCACCCATTTAAAAATTATTCAAACGAGTAAAGGAATCTCGTTAATTAATTTTGAAATAACAAATGGATTAACGAGATTCTCTCCACTGCCTGTTCAAATGATTGGGCGGATGACTTATTTATTTCCAGTACAAACTAATAAATATACACCACACATTTAAAAATAATTCAAGACAAGCCCCAGACTTCGAGCACAATCCACGACCCTGAAGATTTCATCGCCAATCGCATCAGACGTTGCAACACTTTGAGCCCTACGCACTAGCTCCGGATTACCCAAGAACAGCAGTTCCGACTTTGCAGGGTTCAGAGTTAGACCATTCGATAACGACCAAACACGTATCGATTCGAGATTGCAATTTAATATGTCTATCGCAGTGTCAATATTCGAATGCAGGCACGACACACGTATTCGAGAATCGTCAGCATAAAGATCAAGATAAAAATTCGATTTCACTACTCTCCCCAAATCAGTTGTATATAAAATAAATAAGGGTGGGGCAAGAATGCTTCCCTGCGGAACACCACGAGAAACAATCAACGGCCGAGATACCTTTCCCGCCAACTCGACTATCTGGGATCTATCACGCAAATAGTTCGCTAACAACCTACACAGTGACTCATCACTAAGCCGTAGAGGTGTAATTTGGTCAAATCCAATAACATCAAGGTTAGGAGAAACTTCGACTAATACACCATAGTTTCATTTTCAGATTTTCAAGAAACACCACTTTAATTATTCTAAAGGGTTTTCCAATAAGGACTTGACAACTTTGAACTTTAATCGTGAACGCACCCGTAAACCAATAACCAAACTATCAGTATCAAAACATTTAGTAAAGACAGCATTTTCATTATGGCAAAGTAAAATAATTAAAATTTACTGCAAAAAATCCGAGTCGGTGACTGCAACTTCATGAGCGTTAATTTCCATTTTTATTTAAACTTTTTATTTTATTTTTGGGTAATTATCGTCCCAATAGACAAGCAATTCATGGTCTAGGGAACAAATTTAAGTCTAAATATTTGCTTCTGGATGTTCCCGTGCCAGCGAGACAACGGGTTGGTCAAAGTGACGGGAATATTGCTGCCGTTCAAGCATCCGTCGCAAAAGAACCAAAACAGTCCATTCCACGGCGTTTTGAAGAATGGGACATCGCTCAGACCACACTTTGGCGAATTTTGTAAAATGATCTTGGTTTGCACCCTTATAAGATCAAGTTAACACAAGAACTAAAGCCACTCGATCATATGAAGCGACGTACGTTCTCGGATTGGGTTCTGAAAATGTCGATTAGGCGTCTAGATCGTGTGATTTAACACCTCTAGACTTTTTTTTATGGGGCTACGTTAAATTATTGGTCTATGCCTACAAGGCGGCGTCGTTAGAGGAGCTGAGCGCCAATATTGAACGAGAGATAGCGGCCATTTCCGTCGAAATGTGTGACCGAGTCATCAAAAATTAGGTTCAACGAAACGACCGCTGCAAACGTGCCCGTGGTGAATATATGAACGAAGTTGAATTCCATACATAAATGTTTTGATTGTACTCCAAGCCAATAATAAAATTTTCGAGATATCTCAAATGGTTTGCGTTATATTTAAAAAAGAAGTTGTCAAGTCCTTATTGGAAAACCTTTTTATATAGATTACTTATAATTTATCATTACTTATTATTTTTTTTTAATAGATTGTAAATATGAATTGCATTAAAATAATAAATAAATTTCTAATTAATGTTTTTAAGTTAACCTAACCAACACAAAACTAGTACACAGTAAAAACGTTTTTCTTTGAATCCAAAAGAGTATTTTATTTCGATAATTTTATTTTTTCATTTAAAGCTGACAAATTATTTTTTATTTAAATTTTGGCCAAACATTTGTTAAAAAAACTAAAGCAACTAAACAATTTAGTTCCGTATATTTATATATATAAAAAAAGTGATAATTTTTTGATTAAAACAAATTTTTACGTCTGGCAAAGTATAAAATTTATTTGATTTAATAAAATTATTCAAAGTCTTTTTTTTGATTTAATGAAAAGCGCTTTCGACGTTGACATTTTTTTAAAGAAACTACTGTCTTTACAGACTGCTTGATTTATACTGTAGTACAGTGGGATTGATTCATAAATTTCTGGTCAAATGTAAAATTACACCATTTTAGCAACTTTGCAGGAAGAGGTAAATATCCGGCTTATCAGTAAGGGTAGACCTTGAACTTAAAAAACTGAAATAAATTTACCTTTGACCTCCTGTCAGTCTTTTATTTTGCCCCTATAAGTAAAGAGGTGTTTAAGCAAATAAGCGTATAGTGAAATTTCTGCGTTTGCAACTGTATTTTTTTTGTTTTTTGAACTTTAGTTTGACAAAATAGCGATGTCCGATACAGAACAAGGTAAGGGCTATATTTTTATTTTTATTTTTATTTTTATTTACGTTATTTAAAAACTATCCTTTTTTAATGAGAAGATTTTTTTAATTATTTTTCCATCAATAATCACATTTAATTCTAAAGGAATTAAAGATTTTATAATTTTCCTCAGTTATTTTAATTTTAACTCCCTAAAAACTACCCTATTTTACCATGTAAATTTTTTTCAATATATTTTCTTTGGTTCTGTCCTTATTGTAAGTCTTTATTATAAGACTTATAAGAGTCTTTCAGAATTTTGGCCAAAAATTTGTGATTATCTTCGTCAATTTCTACAAATTCATGAGGACTGGTGCTATCGAGCTGGTCGTCATCGATTGCTAAATTACTTTATGAAGCTAGAAATTTAACTACAACAATTATTAATTTAATAATTCTAAGATTAAGAAGTTTTGTTAATTTTTATAAGCTAACTCCTGAGTCTATTTATAAATTATAAAATTCCGGAGGTAAGATAAGAGGGTAGAACCATTGTAATTTTTTTTCAATGGAAAAGAATGAAGTAAATTAACTGAAAAATTATGAAATTATAGAGTGCTGGATCTTGAATAAAATTAAAAAATTTAAATAAATTATATCCTTTATGTGAAGAGATAGCTATGCTTTTAAACCAAGCAGCTGTCATATTTGTTAGAATTTATTGTTAGATTAAGAGAGCTTTTAATTTTAATTCATTTCAAAAATAATTAATTGTCAAAAATAATGCCCTGTGCTAACAAGGAGACTACGGCTACTCGTCATCACCGATTTCGTCCAGGTTCATGGTATATGTAGGGCTTGACTAGAATTGAACGTGACCCAAGTGGGAACTCCAGATGGCCAAGCCTTTAGAAAATCAATTTTTTTCTCGCAGATCTGACACTACATAAGTCTTTTAGGTTAGGTCAATTTGCAAGTACTATTTAGATTAGCAGTAGAAAGTCGGACTAGTACTCCGAGGGTCGCAGGTTCGAATCTCCTGTGGGTAGCATTTTTTTGCTTTTTTTTTCAATTTTTACGATCCTTACGTGACAATGAACCGAAATAAAACTTGGTGTTAGCATCGTAATTTTCTAAACGCTTGGCCATCTGGAGTTCCCACTTGGGTCACGTTCAATTCTAGTCAAGCCCTACATATACCATGAACCTGCACGAAATCGGTGATGACGAGTAGCCGTAGTCTCCTTGTAAGAACAACATTGTTACTCCTTTTAGTTAAATAATAATTGAGTAATCAAGTGTAACTTACAAGTAAATTCTGCATGTCTGCGTCTTCAATTTTTGCAGCTAAATGACGAGCTTTGAAAAATACGAAGTCATTCTAAAATAATAACATAAATTAAAGAAATAAAAGCCAACAACAACGGTGTGCAACAACACGTTGTGGCCTCAACATCGGACAAAAAAAAATTTGTCTTGAAGAGAATCTATGGAATCATGGATAGTTTAAATTGCAAATCAAAGACACTCAAATCGTCTTTGATTTGCAATTTCAACTGCCCAAATTTAAAATACCCATAGATTCTCTTCAAGACAAATTTTTTTTGTCTCATCAAAATTAAAAAAATCAATCGAAATTTTAAAATCATCCTCGGATATTATTCGCAGTTCTGTGTTATCTTCCACTCTTTGGGAGAGAACGTCGAACGGATTACTTCTATGCAGATTACTTACGGTTTCATTATTAATTTAGAACGGGGACTGTCGAAGATAACCTGCTTATTAGATTATTATTATAATCAACGCCAAAAATTTAAATTTTCAAAATTTCAGAATAAACAGTTAGATAGATACTACTGGTAAGTATGTTGTTTGTATTATCAAAAAGTGTAAAAGAATAGTATAAATTTAGGTTACTAAAAAAGGTTCACTCAAACATTTCTGTTGGCTTACAAGACTTGATGGATAAAAAATTTTTCTCGCTTTTTGTTTCTAACTACATACTCTTTTAAACAAACGCGATGCTCCTTTTTAGCTTCTTGATAAGATATTTCCGATTATTCAGTAATACACTTAAAGCCTTTTTTCTTCATACTTTTCATACATCCCATTTATATACTAGTTTACCGCGGTCACCTTTTATAAATGCTTAGATAGGGTTACTTACGTTGTAGCAGAAATCCAACAAACAAAATTTGATGGATGAATTTTTATTACAACAAATTTACATTTTACTTCGAACTTATTCCTTTAATGGTAATTTTTACCTTGAATCTCGTAAATCCATGCATGCGCATTATTTATGATATTAATTTACCTACTGACCCAAACCATCCTTTGGAGGCCTTTGGCCTTTGGCCTTTGGAGGTCAGCGGCGGTTCTACCATTGGAGCTGCAGAGCTGCAGAACCGCCAAAAATAAGAATGAAGTGTACCATAATTAATTATTACTTATTAAGTTATTAGTATACGTAATCACCATATTTCAGATTATTTCAATAATTGAAGAATAATCAGTTTGGGTTTCAAAGTCAAATAAGTGCTATAATAATTAATACATGTCCGGTACGCTTTCGAAATCACTGTTTAACCACGATAGAGCTGCATTTAGCTGCATATTCTCGTGAACATGAAATCCGTGATGCTATACACATATTGGTTAGGCGACGGGAGCTATCGGATAGAATCGTATACCCGGATTCATTTACATTACAGATCGACCTGCGTTGTATGCAGATCTTACGTTCCGTATTTTGTGATTTAAATAAATTATGAATCTGATTTATGAAAACAATTAAGTGAGTTAATTTTTGTTCATTAATTATTGTTCAACAACAATTAAGCAATAAACCACAATAGTTTAATATTGGTACTATAGTGTAATTTGAAAATTTAGTACAAATTTAAATTTTACCAAGTTTCTTATACAAATACTATTATCAAAATAGAAGTAAAATTATTTTTTGCAGATCCTAACTATGTATATTAGAAAATCAAATTCAAATTACGTTTAATTATTAATATTAGTATAATTTAAATTTATCTTGTTTTTTTCAACTCCCGATTTAAAGATTACAAGATTGCATAATATATACAACTACTATAGTACAACCGTTCTGCTCATAATGCAGCGCTGGATTACCTAACTACAGTTACTCATGATGAAATCCGGACGCTCCTATGTTACCAATGCAAATTGCCTGTTTTGAAGACGTATTTTGGCATATAAAAATCGATTTTACAACAAAACTTTCTAGACATTTTTTGTTACAAATTTCATTGTCTTCAATTTTGTTTACATACATTTTTTTATTTAGCGGCTTAAATAAGACTCGGAAAATACGAAAAATTTTCTCTCTTCTCTTGTTTAACCGAGTCTTGTTTATTGTATAAGTCAAAAATATATAAACAAAATTGAAGGCAATGAAATTTGCAACAAAAAAAGTCGAATAAGTTTTAGCTGTAAAATGGATTTTTATATACTTATCCAAAAACGGCTTCAAAATCGGAAATTTGCATTGTTAACACAGGACAGGAGCGTCCGGATTTCATTATGAGTACCATCATGCGTACATTATAAGTACACTGCAAATAAATAAATAAAATAAAATAAAAAAAAATAAAATAAATGCTTATGAATTTACAACTAAATGCAGAAAAAATAAAATGGAATATTACTAATATTTTTAACACAACTTCTCTCGTAAGCTGTACTTAATAAAATTATTAATTACAAAATTATTTTTTGAGATTGCCATTTTAGTGATACCGTGCCTATTTTTTATAATGCAGAACACCCAAAAATATTTCTCACGAGCCGCCACTGCTACTCATCCATTTCACTAAGTAAACTAAATTAAATAGACATTAAAGTTGGCAATTGGAGAAGCCTTTAGAAATATGTAGTATATTATACCCTTCAGAGCCCGTTACGCGGATACGTCTCTGCGTAACAGCATGGAATTTTTAATTTTTTTAAATTACTTATAAACGTTTTTTTGGGTACAAAAATGATGTCATTTCAGAACCAAAACGAACACAATTTTTAGACAGTATTACTAAATTGCGATGTAGAAACCGCCGCATTGAATGTGTCATGAAGTTATTTATAAAAATCGTCATGACCATCGGAAACATCCATATTGTAATGATATTTCTAACCGGCAGCTGATATTTTTGGACGAGCTTTGTCTTCTTGGTAGTTTTGATTCGGTTGGAGTCACTAATCGATTTGCACCGCGATTCAAAGACTTGTTTTTATGCTCAGCAGGTCGGTCTTTATTATTTAATGCCAACAACAAACTGACTCAAAATTGTTACACGTTATACTACTTTTAACACAAATATTATTGTTTACTGTGATGAACTAAAGGTGTTGTGAAACCATTGACAAATCTTGCGAACGTGAAGCTAAAATTAAAAAAGTGTTTAGAAGAAATATGGTGCATACTGTATAATTTGAAACTTACGAGGGAATTTGTTGTTATAAGGTTGGAAGAAGGTTCGTTGAGCGTAGGACGTTGTTCCGAGTGCACGTAAAAATCAGTGCGTTACCAATTTTTGTGATTTGATAATTTGCGTTAATTTTGCCAAACGATAAACTGATTAAGTCAGGAAGCATATCCTGATTGTTGATAGTGCGATTGTATAAGAAATTATTGCTTGCGTTTTGTTTCAAGCTGAAATAAACAGAAAATTAAATTTGGTATTTTCAAGATAAAAAATTTTAGTAACGCTACCCGACCGCCATTTGCATTTGTGCGAAATATTATAATTTTAACAAAATTTACTTACCTCAAATGGAAATTGGATTGAATTTGTATGAAATAGAAGAATACACGTGTGTAATTAAGGCGATTATCGAAGAAATTTCACAAGAACAAAACTATCTGATCAACTCCGGTAGCCGAAGATTAGTAATAAAAACACCTGTAGCATCCAGTACAATACGGGAGCATTTGACAATCTACAACGAGAAAAGCAGTGGACCTCAAACGTTAATCAAGCTAAGAATTTTATTGTTTATTTGAACTATTTTTATTTCTCAGAATTTTTATAATTTTCATAATTTTTATACTAACATAATTACATTAACAGCTAAATTTGGTAAATGAATTTAGAAGTCATATTTGGAATTAAAGTAAATGTAATTCATTTATCAAGTCTTGCTACACGTTCACACTTAGAGTCAGGAAACGAATTTATAAGTTTCAAGTTATTGGTAATAAATAAAACTTATTTTGCGTTCATATCAAGAATTTTGTTTTTCTGGGAACATACGATTCGTGGGTTTCAAATTGAACTCGCTCCTGATAGTCAAGTATCTCCGAAATTATCTGAGCTAGCTGGAGAAATAGGTAAGAGTGTGTGGAGTTTGAAACTTTACATTACAATATATTGTTTACATTTACGAAAAACCAAAATAATTAACATTTTTAAAATAATTTTTATTATGTATTTAACCAAGTCTTCGACACAATAATTACAAGCTTCAACAAAGTTCAAATTTAATTCTGAAGCTGTATTCTCAACTAAATATATTGGTTTGTTTTAACACGCGTAACTTGCTAGATCATTACCGTGCCCATAACAAATTTGCACATAACAAATATTTGTTTTTAAATTTAATTGACTTAGAATTTTGAATTTTAATTGTTTATGTTGACGAATTCATTCTTTTAACGACACTTTGGTGTGATCATGGTCTAATAAGCCGAAACGCGTCACCAATAAGCATCTAATAAATTTATACGAGTACAGTGCTTTTTATTCAAATACAAATTTATTTTATCCGTCCTTCCTCGGCGGGTAATGGCAAACCACCGAGGTAATCTGCCTTGAAAACCCTTCATAAAAATGAAGTGGTTAGCCAAATCCCACCCTGGGTTGTAGCTCTACTGTGTAATATACTGAATGAAATAAAATAAAATTCTTGCAATTATCCTATATACAAATGTGTTACCTGTATGGAACATGGCCAGAACGTTCAACTAATGATTTAATCACACGTCCCAGTGTCAGCAAAGATTGATTAATACTGCCGGCTTCACGAACCCTTTTGTCAATTGCACCAGACCTGCTGATATTTTGACCACCGGCTAAATCGACCAGATTCAGTTTACTAGTTTTGACTAACACATTGCCTTCCACTGTAGTTTCAAAAGTGTGAACCGTAATTGTAAAAACAGTATGTAAACGGCTAGATTGAGTGTTTATTAAAGTTGCCGCTGTACGTCTCGTTTCTTGACTCTTGTCCAATATTTCTTTTACGTCCTTATTATTAACTATCGCAACTTGTTCAATTCCTTGAATTATTGAAGGGAAGAATTTATAAAAATTGTTCTCTTATTGAATAACAACTTACATCTTGCCAACGTACTTCAAAGTTCGAACTCGGATCACCGACCATTGTATGGCGCTTACCACTACCTGTTTGTCCATATGCAAAAACGGTACAATTATAACTAGCAAGAACTTCACTTATCAACGGGTGAACAACGGTCTTATAAACGTCAACTTGTTTCTCGTGAGGTGCAAACATTCGATCAAAAACATACTTTTTACCATGTTGCTGTCTTACTGAAAGTTCTTTGGGACCTGCAATTTCAATCGAAGAACTCTGTCGGTTCTCTCGTTCTTATGTGTTGAGGGGTCTAAAAAGAATCATCACATTCATACAAATTACTTAGAGCGTTGATGCACAGTGGCTCACAAAATTATTCATACACTACAGAAAAATACTACCGAGGTCCATTTCATTCAAGAAAATTATAAAAATGGTTTCTTTTAAATAGCAAAAAATTTTCATTTTCATTCACGTCCATAATTATGTTATTTCAAAGTCAACTTTAATGGGAATTTTTGAACTCTGCAAATAAAACTACTAATCTACTACTATATCAACGTTTTGAAGATTTTATTTTGTCTTCTTCTTCAGAATCTGTTATAACAAAATCATGATAATGTGGCAGACACAACATAATATGATGCAGTCTACTAACTGAATTAGTTGTATGCAGTAGAAAATTATGGTATAATTAATCGTTCGAAACATAAAAAGTACACCTGTATTGTCAAATCAATTAAAATTACAAATTAAGCAAATATAAAATTCATACAATTTATACTAACACGGCTTGACATTTGGTAACAAAATAATCAAACCTCGACACTTGCAACGATTGATAACAATCCAAACCACATAAAACAATAACTTTTTTCCGCTCAACTAAATTTACATATTATCATGCTAGATCATTACCGTGCCCCGAAGAAGAAGACAAAATAAAAACTTTGAAACGTCGATATAGATTAGTAGTTTTATTTGCAAAGTCTAAAAATCCCTATTAAAGTTTTTAATAATAGTTAATCCCTTTTTAAAAAAAGGGATTAACTCTCAATTCAAAAGACATAAGCAGCTATAATTTCAAGGTGATACTTTTCAAAATGTTAATGTCTTTTTAAGGGGGAAAGAGAGGGCCGAGATATTTGGAGGCAATGTAGCTATTTAGTCAATAATAACGTCTGCACAAACTGCACCTTGGACAATCTTGGACATTTTGAAAAAAATCACCTTGAAATTATAGCTGCTTATGTCTTCTGAATTGAGAGTTAATCGCTTTTTTTAAAATGTTAATATCTCTTTAAGAGGGACAAAGGGGGACGAGATATTTGGAGGTAATGTAGCTATTTAGTCAATAATAACGTCTGTACAAACTGCACCTTGGACAATCTTGGACATTTTGGCATTTCGTTCCACTGTGGGACGGGTGGACACGTATTTCTGATTTTTATACTATTGGTGTATTGTGTTTATTGTTATTGTTTTTATATCGATACCAACCAAAAACAAAACAGTATATAAATTAATCTAACACGCAAAATATGAAAATGTCCCGGTTTTTCGCATTTCGTTCCACTTTGCGTCCGTCTGCATGTTTCAAATTTCAGAACTATTTCCATAGTTTAAAAACTATACTGGAATAGTTCTTAAAGTTGAAACATGCGGACGGATGGACAGACAGACAGACAGACACAGAGCCAGATCATAAGGCTTCTTTCTATACGATGTATAGAAGACTAATACAAAATTTTCACAAATGCAATATTTTGTAAGTGAGAAAAGTATTTGTTTATAATATGCCATAACCCTATTTCAGTCTCAAAATTAATATTTTATATCCCCCGTAACATTTCTGCAAAAGAAAAAACTTTTAATTTTTGTACACCAAATTTTTTTTGAAATAATACTTATTTAATTATTTATTAAAACAGAAATAAGAAGTTTTAATGCTCTCTTGAACAATTTGGCTTTTGTGGCTTACGACGACGTATTGCAAATTCAGCATCGATATAGTACACACTCGTACACACTAAACAAATCTCCGTATATGTTTCCATAAAATTTGGTGTACTGATGATTGGAGGTATTGCGACAGAAGTGACGATATTTTTACTTAATTATTTTGAATAGTGTATGTGGATGTCGTACATCATACATATTTTTCGAAAAATTTTTTTTTGCAATGTTTTTATAAACAAATGAGATTTTCATTACACATTATTTGAGTAAACAAATGTATAAAATACAGTAGCACTGATAACTGATTATTTAAATTTTTGTAATATCCTGAAAATAAAACTCATAGAATCTTGGATATCACTTGTTTATTCATATCAACCTTGAAGTAAATAAAAAAGATAATTAAATAATATATTTGGCAATTTATTCTTGATTTAATTTTAAAATTAACAAAAAATTAAATAACGTAATCCTATATGTTTTAAACATTTCAATTCTGTTTATTTATTTTTTTAAATTTTTCTAACATTGTAAACAGCTTAGTCATTAGCGTCACTCGACGGCGAATGTAGATCTAAAACCGACTACTATTTATTCCTAGTTGCTTACGCTTTCCACCATGCCACTATGTTGGACTATATTTCAATTTTATTAGATTTATAACATGAGCGTATTGTTATATTAAATAATAATTTCGCCTGGCGGTAGATACAAACCTATATGATGTTTAGATTACCAAACAGCGAAGCACACTAATTCAATTTCATTAAATTGTCATATCTGCTTTACTGGAACTATAGAGACTAGATACACTATTAGTTGGTGCGAAATTGGGTAAAATAAATAGATACGAAGTATTAAAAAAAACAAACAATGGCAAAAAATGGATTTTATTAATTCGAAGTTGAAAATCACTAATATATTTTAACTTTTATACTATTTCAAATTTGGATTAAGTAGAAAGTAGTAATAATAATAACTAAACTTTATTTCTGAGGAAGTTTTACATTACCAAATGTAAATTAAAAGAATAGAAAATAGCATTATTACAAATCTATATAATTATTATGTTAACAAATAATTTTTAAAAAATCAACAAATATTATTCTTGTAAGTATATAATTGAAGAGCGTTATTCCAAAACTTCCTAAGTCCAAAATTGAAAATTTGGCGGTTAGGTGGTTTTATTACCTATTACTCTAGGGTTAACGCTCTGGAATTTTGGCTCAAAGGTATCATTTATAGACGATTCAATATCGGGCAACCCAGAATCGCGTTTGATCGTTCAGGTGAAGAAAATGCAAGTTTTCGCGTGGGCGGGCAGGCGGATATGCAGGCGTGAGTGTAGAACAATTAACGTTTTACTATCAGAACGTGCGTGGTTTGCGAACAAAATTGGTTGATTTATTTTTATCGTTCTCATTAACTAATTATTACATTGTAATTTTTACGGAAACGTGGTTAACGCCTGAAATTAACAGCTGTGAGTTCGGTAGTGACAGTGGTTATCAAGTTTTCAGAACAGATCGTGATGCTCTTACAACAGGTACAATCCGCGGTGGTGGCGTTTTGATCACGATAAAGAGAGGACTGCAGGCATCGGTCAGCACGGTACCTTGCAACGATTGCCTGTTTGAACAGCTGTGGGTATTTGTGCGGTTGGGTGGTCGCAGGCATTTGTTTGGTGCAGTCTATCTGCCACCTCAGTGCGGTCTCGATTGTTATCGGTCATTTGCGAACTCGGTTGAACATATGTGCGACACCCTAAATGCTAATAATACTGATATTTATATCTTTGGTGACTTCAACC
Source organism: Cantharis rufa (assembly GCA_947369205.1). Taxonomy (NCBI): domain Eukaryota; kingdom Metazoa; phylum Arthropoda; class Insecta; order Coleoptera; family Cantharidae; genus Cantharis; species Cantharis rufa. The sequence goes on along the minus strand of OX376309.1, from coordinate 10,980,989 downwards.
TTCCTAGCGCTTCATGGATTAACGATGACAACGGTTTGCGTGTCTCTATCTCAAGCCCACCAATAGACACGATCACGGAAGCTTTTGCGTATTTGAACTTTTATCAGCTAAATCGAGTGTTTAACGAGTATGGCAAAATGTTGGACTTAGTTTTCTCCAGTGATCCAAATTTTACGGTCGGGATTGCTTCAGAAATAATGGTGCATTGTTTACAACTACAAAGCCTGCAACTACGAATCTATTAACTCCGATGTATCCCATGTGGACTGGGATGCTTTGTTCGCCGATTCAAACGACTTATCTAATTCACTTGATAGATTTTATAACGTTTTATTTAAAATCATAGACAGTCGTATTCCGAAGATCACAATTAAGAATAAACTTAAGTTTCCTAAGTGGCTTAGTCGTGAACTGATACAAAACATCGGGCGGAAGCGCAGGGCTCATAGTACATACAAGCGCACACTAAACTCATCAACGTACAGAGAGTTTACTGAATTAAGATCAACTTGCAGAGCGCAGGCTTCTATTTGCTACAGAAATTATATTTTTCAGGTCGAATCTAATGTAAAGCATAACAGCAGATATTTTTGGAACTACATAAATAGTAAAAAGAATGGAGACTGCGGTTTTTCAGATTCCATGCAAATGGGTGAAGAGACTGCTGGTGACGGTGCCGGTATTGCAAATTTGTTTGCTAGATACTTCTCTTCTGCCTTTTCCTCTTCAGATGACGGCCCATGCCGTGCGGTACAGAGTGATACCAACTTGCACCTGCACTCGTATCGGGTGAGTGCGCTACAGGTTTTTGATAAGTTGAGACACTTAGATCTTGGCAAGGGGCCTGGTCCGGATGGCTTACCTTCCATATTTTTAAGTAACTGCGCTGTGACTTTACCGTTTCCTCTGTGGCTTCTTTTTAATGAAACCCTGGCTTCAGGAGTTTTTCCTACTAAGTGGAAGGAATCTTATATTGTGCCAATTTTTAAATCAGGGTCTAGAGCATCCATTAAGAATTACCGCCCGATTGCCCTACTGTCGCATATTCCCAAGCTCCTCGAAAGTATGGTTAACGACTACCTCTCGTCTGCATTGAAATGCATCTCGAGCGACAGACAGCACGGATTTACCAACAGGCGATCTACCACCACTAACTCGTTAGCATTTGAGAACATCATCATCCGTTCATTCCACTCCGGCTTGGCAGTGGATGCGATCTACACAGACTTTTCAAAGGCGTTAGACAGAGTCGACCACAACATATTGCTAACAAAATTATCAAGAATTGGATTGAGCGGGGCCTTGTGGCTCTGGATTCAATCGTACCTAAAGGAGCGATCCTTAATAGTTAAAATTAAAAACTTTTACTCGGTATCTTTTTTAGCCACCTCCGGAGTCCCCCAGGGTTCCCACATCGGTCCATTACTTTTCAATATTTTTATAGATGACATAATACTGTGTTTTTTATACGCCCGAGTCCTGCTGTATGCAGACGATATGAAGATCTTCATTAAACTATTGAATAGCCAATCAATTTCTAGATTACAGTCCGATATTGATAGAATGGTGGTCTGGTGTAATATTAACAAACCCGGCCTTAACATCAAGAAATGTAAACACATTCGTTTCTCTCGCCAACAGTGTGACGTTTCCGGTATTTATACGATTGAAGACACTCTGCTGGAATCTGTTTCAAGCATTAGAGATTTGGGCGTTATATTCGACGCAAAGCTAACCTTTAAAGAGCATATTGCAGCTTCCTGCGGTGCAGCCTTAAAATCCCTCGGATTTATTAAAAGATTTCTCTTGGCGACTTCTACGATCTCTTTGTACTAAAAAGCTTATACGTCTCCTATGTTAGATCCCGACTGGAATACGCTTCCTGTGTTTGGTCGCTTTACTATCAAACTGAAATTGATAGATTGGAAAGGGTGCAGAGAAGATTTCTTCGGTACATTGCCTTCAAGTTGGGTGTTTCACATCGCGAAGTCGGGTACGATAACTTATTGCAGAGACTTGGCCTCTCTACACTGACTGAGAGAAGAAAGGTAACCGATGCTAGGTTTATGTCTGGACTGGTCAGTGGTTCTGTGGACTGCTCGGAGTTATTGTCTACAGTAAATTTTTACGTCCCTCCTAGGGCATTAAGAAGTTCACCAACGTTTCATATTGAACCCTATTCAAGGCTGTACTTGATGTTTGCGGCAGTCAACAGAATGGCTCATAATGCGAACGAATTTAGTTCTTTGTTTTTTTCTATATGACCAATTCGTAACGTAAATTAGGTACTATGTATAATGTTAAATAAATAAATTATAATATAAAATGGGCTGTATTCACCTATCTATTCACATTTAAAAAAAATGTTTCAGGTCCAGTTTAAATATGCCGAATTGTTTGAGATATATTCCAAAGGTGCCCTAAGTCCACTAACATTAATTATGCAAAACTAAGTCCTTTGCTTCTGCGCATTTAATTAATAAGATTGTCACCTGAATAATAAACTGCATTCGTTATTAATTAAAAGCGCAGAAGCAAAGGACTTAGTTAGTTTTGCATAATTAATGTTAGTACTTTTGGATATATCTCAAAACAATTAGGCATATTTTAACTGGACATGAGATATTAATTAAGTATTTTCAACTAATAAAAAACGAAAACGATTTTTACAAAAATGCACTTAAAAATGCAGGTATTAGGTATTATTATTTTTATTTTTATTATAAATTTTTTTCCAAATGTATCTTAAGTCCATGGACTTAGATGAGTTTTGCATTACTACCTGTTATAAAAATTTGTTTTTTAACAATAAATAAATAAATTCTAAATTTACATTAATATTCTTTGTTGTTAACCCGATCTTGAGATAACCTTAAAAAAAATTTTAGTAACACTAGCTTAAAAGTAGCTATAAAAAATCAGTTATATCTAAAAATTACCATTTTGGACTTAGAAAGTTTTGGAACAGCGCTCTTCAATTATACTACATTATCAGGTTCAATTTCTAGCAAAAATTCATGAATAGCATTTTTAAATTTCTTTACAACATTTTTTTGTTAATTTTAGTTCATTTTCAAAGGGCATAGGAGAATATGCATATGGTGAATCTGCCCCCGGGGAATATTAAATCGCCACTTTGGGAATATGTAGGTACCCATGAAATACTAAGATCCTAAAAATGTTAAAACCCTAACTCAATGCTTTTCCGAGAAAATCAAAAAATACTAAAAAATAGAAAAAAATTTTTCCTCAGGAACGACTTAATCGATTTGAATAAAATTTTAGTATGTTATAGGGGTATATAATGTCTATCGTAGCACAAAATAACAGCTATTTTTTCCAAAAATATTTTTTTTAAATGAGATATGATTTTGGCAAAATTATGAAATAATTTGTTTTAGAAGCTCCTTACTCTTTTATATAATACTAGCTGGAAAGCCCGTCCACGGACGGGCATCTAGACCCGATTGGTTGGAAACTCGATTGATGTGCAACTCGTCCCAAGGGGAGTACCGGCGCGGCGGTGGTTTAATATACTTTTCGGTTGGTAAAAAAATCGATTAAGAATTAAAAAATAAAAAAATCGAAATTAAGATTGTTTCTTTTTTCACCAAAAAAGGACACGTTAGAGCAACAGGAGCAGCAGCGTGCTGGGATTTTATGTATTAAGATATATTTTTTTCAATTGATTCGAAGTGGTGAGCCATACTAAAATAAAATAAGTTTTCAGTTTTATTGGTAATAATTTATTCATCATTATTTCATAATTACAATCAATATTTTTAAAATTTTAGTTAACAAAAATTGAAATTATTTTATTAAAACATGTAAAAAAATTTTCAAGCGTAAATTATTAATTTTAATCAAATTCAAAAAACAAACTATGAGCGTATTCACCTATTCATATCGAGTTTTCTTCATTTGTTTAGTTGAAAGCAGTTTTTTGCTGGTTTGATTAACTCAAAACATATGTAATTCAATCAATACTTTTTTGGATAGTTCTTAGAGATGGTATTGAACCACATACTTCTGCCAATTGCTGTTTCAACTGCGCTAACGTTTAAAATCAATTTTTGAAAATTAGGTGCTTTAAATTACTTGAGCTAATGTTTTACTTCGTTTTAGTTCACTGCCTTCTTCACCAATTTCTTTTGTTTTATTATATTTCTCCAGAAACCGTCTTAGTGCTTGTTCACAATGTATATAAGACGTAGGAAATATATAAAACGCAAGAATTACAAATAAGACCTTAATCGAATATTGAATAATACTGGAGTTATGTTGTTATAAGTAAAGAAACATTCTACAAAGTGTAATTTAGATTTAAATATTATTCGATACTTCATTAAGTTCTTATTTGTATTTTATATTTTTAAATCTTATGCATTTCTTATGCCTTGTGTAAATTGTGAACAATCACACTGGATTCGTTACACTTTATTTCACTAGTAATTGCGCGATTATGGTACTTTTTTTAAATAAACCTAAAAATAATCGCTTTCTTGCTTTCTGTTAATAAAGTTCTTCCCATTATAAAAATTAAATTATAGTCGAGTCCACGGAACACCAAAAGTCGTCTAGAAATGATTTCTGTTGGCCTTTGGGAGTTAAATGCTGGAACTTATTTTAATTTGTTCCTTAAATCTCTAAATAACAAAATGCCATTGGTCCACTTGGTCTTCAAGAATTCTATAGTTCTAGATAAAATTTTAAAAAAGTTCCGAGTCGGAAATATGTTTTTCAAAATTTTGAAAATTAGGAACCAGCACCGCATCTCTGGAAAAATCGGGGTGCTGACTTAAAACCTGGGATTTTCGACAGTTCTCGACAGTTCTGACATAGTTTTATCTTCTATAACTCGATTCCAAAATAGTTCTGGTCAGTACCTATTTTTTTGAATTTCTGAAAACTACAAACTAGCACCGCATTTCAGAAACTTCGGGTTCTGACTGCGGACCTGGTTTTTTTGATAGTTCTGATATAGTTCTACACTCTCTAATGCGAATCGATAATAGTTCTGGCTAGCACATATTTTTTTTTGAATTTCTGAAAACTTCAAAGCAGCATCGCATTTCCAAAAATTCAGGTGCTGACTGCGAACCTAGTTTTTTCGATAGTTCTGATATAGTTCTACACTCCCTAATGCGACTCGATAATAGTTCCGACCAGTACGTATTTTTTTTGAATTTCTGAAAACTACAAACCAGCACCGCATTTCTGAAACTCCGGGTGCTGACTGCTGATCTAGTTTTTTCTATAGTTCGATAGGATAAACTAAGTACAAGGCATGTGGTGTTGTTACGCACATTTGGCGACAACACATAAAATAATTTACATTTTAAGAAATCAATATCTTTGATATTAAATTATTACATTTTGAGAGCTACGGGTCATCTAAATAATTATATAACTGATCAGTCATATAGTTTCCATTATCCTCTGTCCAGACAAAGTTCTCCTTCAGACCTTTTGCTAACATTACCTCATCGATTTCTTTTCTCCAGCTTAGCCGTGGTCGACCTCATTTTCTTTTTGGGTTGTATCCATATAAGCATTTTCTTTGGCCATCTCTCTTCAGGCATTCTGGTGGTTAATGCTGGCATAGTCGGTTTGAGAGTATGCAGATGTCGAATATGCACACTTGTAAAAACCAAATGAAACGTCCTCTCAGCAACTTGAACAGCTCTGCCAGTGAATCTTACTTAAGTCTTTATCTTCGCCACTGGTAATACATGTATAATACATGTATGTAGCTTACGGAAGTGAGCGAAAGGCTAGTAAATAAAAACTGGATCTTCTCGGCTAAGGAAGTTAACCCTAACAAAATATTCATGGTTCTTCAAAAAAAGCGTTGGGTCGTCGGGCCATCTCTTCAGCACCCAGAAAAAAACAATTACACTCGTATCTCTCTATAATTACGAAGGCGGGACTTGACCATCTCGATATAGTAACGACGGGCGGGGTAAGGCACTATCCCCACTCGTTCATATAATTTGCCGGTAATTTTAGTTAGGTTATGTTTTTATGGGCGTATTAGAACACGCGCGCAGGAATTGTAAGTAGTACTCATTCTTAATTCAAATTTGGCGCCAGTTAACAATTCAGTAGAGGGAGTGCAGGAGAAGTGACTCGCGTTACTAAAGCGAAATACTGGCCGTGATTATAGAGAGATAGTGATTATAGCGAGATCGACTATAGCGAGATACGAGTGTAATTTCTAAATTTACCAGTATATGCCTCGGAGCAGAGAGTTCTATCCACTTGTAAACCTAAAAATGTTGTTGCATATACATATATAATCTCAGATTCAGTTTAATCGATCTTAGCACTTTCAGGAGTCGCGATACCAGTCCCAAGTAGCACATTAGAAAAATTTCAGTAAATTTTACCTAAACATGTAATTTTTACATAATTTTCAGACCTATAAGTAAGTTTTGATATTTTTTTAGGTAAATATAACTTGAGAAGTTCATTTGTTTACTAAGTCAATATAAAAGTAAAACGGACGTAATTTTACATTTATTTTTCAACTTCGAAGTTTATTTTACTTTAAAGTAATTCTTGGTTAATTTTGTAGTGAAAATTTACTTAATAATTGAGGAGCATTCGTGCAAAAACCGATAATTACATTTTTAAAATTACTGTGTGGCTAATTGACAAAAACGTATAACAATATGTTAATGTTATGTACATAAATACATAATATTAATATTATATTAAGTACTAAGTACATAAATTAATTAATAAAATAAAATTAAAATAAAATTAAAAATATTAAGTACATAAATATTAATCATTATTTGGTTTGTAGTGGTTGAAAACATAAACTTACTTAGTTGACCATTTTTTAAGTAGAACGGTATAGTAAGATTATACTTATGAAACAGAGAGAAACGAGATAGAGATACAAAAATTTAACCTGGAAAGTAATTTTACAACTTTTAAGTTCTTCATATGAACTACGAAATATTGGTCATTTTTAGTAAGGATTACCATAACGACGTAAAATTTACTGACTGAATGTTTTATTAACTAATAGGTTATTTACTTATTGGCCAAATTTATTTAAGATCACCTAAATTCTAACCAAATTTTACGTAAATTTTTTCTCCAATTGATAAATTTTACGTAAAATTCACGTAAACTTTAAGTAAAGCAAGTCGCCGACGCCCAGCAAACCAGGTCACGTTATCATCACGTCATATTCTGGTCATTATTGTCACGTACTTATTATTTAGTCGGTGGCTCTTAGGGAGCGTTCATAAACCACGTAGTTTGATTTTGACCTCTTTAGAACCCCTCCCTCCCATCATGTAGCTTAACGTAGCTTTTACCATGATAACCCTACCCCCCCCCTAGATGGAACGTAGTTTTTTTTCCTATAAAGTCCAGAAGACATGTTATGTTTTCTGTTAACAAAACTATTTAAAAATTATTTGTTATAAAAAATGAATAACACTGATATTTGTTTTTAAAACAAATAGCGCACCTATATAAAATATAAATAAAAAAAATCCAAATACGGAAATAAATATCCATATTATGTCGTCGCTTATATTCTGAAAATTTCTTACATAATAAATGAACAAAACTACGTAGCTTGACTATAATCCCCCCGTACCCTCACGTAGCCCTGCGTAGCTTTCTACCTAACCCCTCCCCCCCCCTTGGCCAAACCACGTAGTTTATGAACGCTCCCTTAGGAGAAAAACTATTTAGACGTTTTTTATAGATAATTATCTGATCTACAATTTTTGTCTAAGCTAATTTTATGATAAAACTTACCGTTTTGCTGAAAATTGCGAAAAACCTGTTTTTGTAACCTTTGACCCCGAGTAAATTTTTTTCCAGGTGTCGGATCGATGAGGACTTTTTACATTTCATTTATAATAGTGTTTTGAACAATCCTACCAATTTTCAGCCATGTGTGAATTTTTGTAACCTTGGGTGTCTAAATTGACCGGACTACTTGCCACCTTAAGGCATGGTCGAAAAGATGATGATACCAGCAGCAGTGGAACATAAAGCATTCTCGTGCAGGCTAACAAGCGAAAAACCTGCTGACAGAACACTGCTGTAATTTAGGTGTAATTTGCTATTTATACGTATAGTAATTTATAGAATATATTCTCAACTCTCTTGTATTAAAAAATGCTAACAAAGTCCAGTGGTCTTTTACTGAACTGACAGATGTTTAACTGATTTTACTGACAAGTTAGGTACAAAAAATCTACATATCATCATAATCATGTCAAAGTAATTAATATTTTCAAAGATGCACTGTTAGCTGTGCTTGGTAGGCTGCAGGGATCATTGGATAACATTATCGGTACAGTTAATAATGATCTTCACTGCACTCCGCTATTCTAAGTTTCTGAGCATATTGTCTCCTGAAGACTATGTATAGTAAATATTTCGCTAAGAACTATAAAAGGATTAGACAAAAGAATCTTGTTTTTTAAATTTACTTCATGACTTATTATAAAAACAAATCGATATCCTCTCCTTTAAAGATCTTTTAAAAGTTATAAAAGCATTGCTCTAAATTGATATTACAAAATTTAAAATTTTAAAAAGTAAAACCACAGAGGTAGGAGTTAATGGATAGTTGTTATTATAAAATTTTCTTAAGGCTAATGATGAAACAAAAATATTGTTAAAGTGTATCTCTTTTTGGCTAATTAACAAACAAACTTATTAATAACCCAGCAACAAAAGAAAGCCACATTTTTTTTGACAAAATAATTCTTTATAAAATAATCATTTAATTTATTTTCTTACATTACAACTTTATTTCTTGTATTAATAAGATCCAGATAAATTTATTTCAGAAATGAGGAACAATTGAACCAATCAAAATGTCACGAAATCCTCATACAAGTCAAATAAATTTATTGGGAACATTGTAATGCCAGCCATTAGTTGACAAAATTACTAGGCCGCAGCAAATCTCTCACACAATGTAGTTCGTAAATTATTACGAATTTTTTTACATATTGAACTGGTTTTTTTAAGTTAATAGAGTACTTTAATTATTAAGATCCCGGCACTGACTATTTACATCTGTTTCTGGCTTTTAATAATTGTTAAGAGTTTTATTGGGTAGGATAGTTTTTAGGTGACTTTTACAATTTGTAAAATTATATTGATAAAGTAATATCTTTAAACTTTCAATGTTTGCCACAGAACTGAGCCAAAAACTCCAATAAGGATCAAATTAAACTTCTACTGTGAATAACTTTTTTATTTTTAAATACTTATTACTATTCTCCTTATAAGAGAAATTATAGTGGAATTCGACTGATGTGCAACGTGAAAATTGGAGCAATTCCGAGGTGCGTTACAGATAAAAGGAAGGATATGTATTTCTTTATTATATTTATTCCTAATATATTTGAGATCAAACTACTTTCAATGACTTGTTTATTATTATTATTATTATTAATTTTTATTGCTGAATTTTTTGGCTATTAAAAAAATGAATCAATCGAGGTGCGTTATGGATAGAGAAGGATATAAAGATACACATAGTTCTTTATTATATTTAATAGGCACCTAAGTATAACGTTACTTATAAAGTTTTGATGTAAGCACATTTTGAGATTCACCAAACATTTTCAACAGATTATCAAAGAAAAGAGAAGAAAAAATCTTAGAATAACTAATTCATCATGCTATTTCAGTACATTAAAGTAGTTTATATATATTATGTGTGAATAATAAAATATACCAAAATAAATTTGATTTATACAATCTAAGATAATTAATTATATCATCAATAAATTCGCGCACTTATAGGAATGCAAAAATTAGTTCGAAAACTTTTGCATAATTAAGATAAATGATATACATTGTATTAATTTATGACTTAGGGAACGTACCCATACTACGTGACCCACTTTTTAGCAATTTTTACCCCCCTCCCCCCCCTAGGTGACCACCTGTAGTATATTCCAAGACCCCCCCCTCCCCCCCATACTTTTCACGTAGTAATTCAGAAATAAGATTTTAAATCATTTTTTGCTAACAGAAAGTTAAAAAAAAATTTGGATCATAATGCCGGATAAAACTGCCGATAATGCTAAATTTTCATTTTACAGTATAAATAATCTCATGTGTATGGGAATCGCATGGCAATCAAAAACCTCATCAATGTTATTAGTTTATTACCTAGAATGAAATTGATATCATTTTACACTTGTTTAAAATATACAGGATAAATAATATGTGTGTGAGAATCGCACTTCGCATGGCAATCAAATTCTTATGCGTTGTCGACGTCATTACCAAGAAACTTTTATAATTTCATACACTGTTTAAACAAAAAGTTGCTAATTTGAATTTTTTAAAAATAGTAATAGATTTAGGGTAACAGTATTTAATTAAAAGTAATATATTATGTATTTGCATTACGCTGTAGAGAAATTAACGTAGAATAAAATTGCAGAGATAACGCAATTTGTTAAAAAATATTGACTACGTGACGAAAACCTAACTCCCCCCCCCGCCCCTGTGACCAAGCGTAGTCTTTTGAAGACCCCCCTCCCCCCCCTAAACGGGTCACGTAGTATGGGTACGTTCCCTTATTAGTGGCTGTCAGTATCGTATACACGATAAAAACTATTTATACGAGTATATGCACTTTATTTATTTATTTCAACAAAAGACATATTTTGACTTACATTAGCAATACAATTAAGTGCTGCCTTAGGCAAGCTAAATACTCACATTGGAGTTTCCTCGAAAAACCAGAGTCTAGTCTTATCACACACAGCCATACCTCATAATTAGGCATTACACAATGGTTATCTCAAAAGATCAAAAAACTAAACTCATTCGCACTACAATATCAAGCATAAGTCTTGAAAAGGGCTCAGTAGCTGAACTTCTTAATGCTCTTGGAAGAACTTGAAAATTTTGTAAACTGAAATTAGTTTTGACCGTTAAAAGCCTCTTATATGCGACGCCACTGGATCGCTGTTTGTTGAGGGAACTTTGTGTGAAATTTTGATAAGCACCATTATTCGTTAAATTTCCAATGAAATTATCAAAAAATCAATGTTTGTTCATTTTTAGTTTTATAGGTTTAAATTTTTATTTAATTTTTGCCGGAAAACAGGTAATTATGATTTTCCAACTAATTAATCTTGTGTTAACAAATTTTATTTTTAGCACCCAGGTTGCTGGTTGAACGTTTTCTACACTTATTTCGTTTTTGGTTTTCATATTTTAATTTTTGTCGTCGTAAAATGAAGTTTATCGATGTTGGAAATCATTTTCTTATCCACAATATGGTTCCAGAAAACGTTTTGGTTTTGTGATGACGTGATTTTAATCTGTTATCTTTTGCAAGATTTGGGGTTGACTATATCGAGCAGTTTACGCTACAATTATTACTAGACAATATCTTAGAGCAGTAAAGAGAACCACCTCGGTCACTTAAGCCATAAACTTAATTGAGAAACTTGCTCCTCTTTGCAAGTGTGGTAAAGCCAGGCCTTCCTGCCATATCGTACCCGATCTCGAGATGTAAAACTGAAAAGTGATGTATTGACGAAATTTTTTCTTCACCGTCTCTAATATATCGATTTCAGATTGGTAGTAAGGCGACTAAACACGGAAGGTGTAATCTAATCGAAATTTAACAATTAATGAGACTACATAATTATGTATAATATGTTACCGGCAATGCGCAAAATCCGGCAATTTGCAAAATTCCTAGGTAATCTGCAAACCGACTAAGTCGTAAGCTACTATGCAAATTCACTAGTACTTTAGGAAATCTGCAAAATGGCTACGGTATTTCAGGCAACCTGCAAATTGTCTATATTGTTAGTTAATGTGCTTTTTGAGTATGTAACTGACTCATATTGACTAGGCAATGTAAAAAACGATATTTTACATTGATAATTTTAAAAGAACCATTTATTAAAACATAGCTCGTTGAACATTTTACATAAGAATAAAAACTATAAACCTATAAACATTAGGTTATTCAAAAAGTGACAGCGACTATTACACATTACTCTTAATTAATTAGTCTTCGGGTGGCAGTGACAACTGTTTCTTCTACAAGTGGTCAGGGAATGTTGAAATGTAATTGTACAAAAGAGTGCATAAATAAATCATGCAAATGCCTTAAAAATAGAGTAATGTGTAATAGTAGCTGTCACTTTTTGAATCGGGCTAAAAAATCATTTTTGAATGAAGGCCATGAAATTTGTAAAAAATGTCTAAAAAAATTTGCTGTAAAATCGATTTTTATATGACAAAAAAAGGCTTCAAAATTAATATTAATATTAAAATTAAAAAATATTGTTAACATAGGAGTGCCTGAATACTTTCTGGAGCCACTGTAAGTGTATTGAATTATTTTGTTACTCGCAAAACTTGCCTACGAACAATTATATTTTTAACTGTTATTTTGTACCACAAATTATTTTATTATTGCCCATTAATTTGTTAATTTCCGTATTATGTCTGCAGGCGTAGATAAAATAGTATATATTAAACTCGAGTTTAAACTGCTTAGTCAACGCTCGTATGGATAGTATATTACTTGGCTGCGCCTCGTGAAATATGATCCGTGGATCTCTCCAACAAAATAGAAAACTAGGAAAATACATGATAATTAATTTTTTTTATAATAATACAGAGAATGTGTAATTAATATTTAATAAAAATTGTATTTTGATGTTTGACTTTTAGTGCTTTTTTCAATTTTATATGACTTTTTTTTCTGTTTTTTGAAACTTTCTTAAGCGCTTATTTTAGAATTATAAGTGCTTATAAAATAAACGAAGTAGCAACCGAAATTAGCAGATATGGAATAGATATTGCTGCCCTGCAGGAGATCAGGTGGACAGGACAAGGAGAGATGGAAGTCAATGATGAATATGTAATGTTATATTCGGGAGAGAATGAACAACGTAGAAACGGAACGGGCTTTTTAGTGAGAATTGAAGAGAAAAGAAATATAATGAAATTTAAACCTATAAGTGGAAGATTGGCATACCTTAGAATAAATAAAAACCCTGAGAATTTGTCAATCATTAATGCTTATGCACCAACAGAAGACAGTGATGAAGGTGTAAAAGACAGATTTTATCATGAACTGGAAGAACTGTGCGAAACAATTAAAAAAAGAGATACTCTGATTATATTAGGAGACTTTAACGCCAAAATTGGAAAGGAGAATTATATAGTAGAAGTCGCGGGTAAATATACGCTACATAGCGAAACGACAGACAACGGAAATAGACTTTGTAACCTAGCGGCAGCAACAAACATGGACATATGTAGCACGAGATTTAAGCACAAAAAACTCCATAAGATAACATGGATATGGCCAGGAGCAGAAAACGGAAATGGAAACCAAATAGATCATGTCCTGGTTACAAGGGGAATGAAAAGATTAGTGAATGATGTTAGGTCATACCGAGGTGCCAATGCAGACACTGACCACTACATGGTGGTAGCAAAGATGAAGATAAAGAAAAGGCAAAACATTACGAGTGGTAAGGTGAAGAAGATGCTAGCAATTGAAAAGTTGGGAGATGAAACAATTAGAAAAGAATACGAAAGTATGGTACAAAACAATCTTGAAAAATGTGAGAAAAGAGAAAAATCGACGAGGAGTTTGATAGGATTTCGGATAGTTTGACAGTAAGCGCAATGCAAGTAATAAAGTACAGAGAGAGAAAAAGTGGTTTGATGGAGAATGCAGAGAGATGGGAAAAAGGAAAAGAGAAGCAAGAATGTTATCAATGAACACGAGTAAGGAGGAAGACATGGAGAATTATTTAAGAGTTAAAAAGAAAGCTTACAAGATGTATAAGAAAAAGAAAAACAAGTGGATAGAGGGAATGATGGAGGAAGTAGAAGTAAGCGGGAAGATGAACAATTGTAAACTATTCTACGAGAAATTGAAGAAACAGAAAGTGGGACATAATATTAAGACAAGAGGAATGCTGGACAAGCAAGAAAGAATAGAAGACGACCAGGAAAGAATTAAAACATTTGGGTAGAGTTCTTCCAGAAACTGTTAAATGATAAACGAATAAATGATGAAATAGATATAAGTATAGAAGACAAAGAGACACAATCACCAACATTAGAAGAAGTAGTGCAAGTAATAAAGAACATCAAAAACGGAAAATCGCCTGGAAAAGACGAAATTAACGCGGAATTGGTAAAATATGGGGGAGAAAAATTGCACAAGGAAATTTATGATCTCATAAAGAGGGTATGGGAGGAAGAAATAATGCCTAATAGATGGAGAGAGGGGGTCATGGTTACAGTAAAGAAAAAAGAAAACCCGGAAAGATGCGAAAATTACCGAGGAATAACTCTGTTGAATGTTACCTACAAGGTGTTGTCTGCGGTGATTAATAACAGGTTAAAGAAGTATACCGAAGTAATTGGGGACTACCAGTGTGGATTTATGAAGGGCAAATCAACAGTGGACGCTATATACGTGATTAAGCAGATCATGGAAAAAAGTCGAGAACATGATATAAACATACATATGTTATTTATAGACTTTAAACAAGCTTTTGATAAGATAAGTAGAAGCGAACTGTTTTGGACAATGAGACAATTGAAAGTACCAAATAAGCTTGTGAGATTGACGCAAATGACACTGAAAGGAACAAAGGCATGTGTGAGAACGGCAAACGGTGAGTCAGATGAGTTCATGATTAACAATGGAGTACGACAAGGTGATGCACTGTCTGCGACACTATTCAATATGGTACTGGAGAGAATAGTCAGAGAGACAGAAGTGAATGGAACAATAGTAAACAGAGAGGCACAGGTAATTGCATACGCGGATGATGTGGTAGTGATATCAAGATCGGTAGGAAAATTGAAGGAGATAGTAAGTAGAATAAGAAAAGCCGCGAATCCGATGGGACTGAAAATAAACCAGAGTAAGACTAAATACATGAAAGTTCAAAGAGGGAAAGAGATGGGAGGACTAGAAATGGAAATAGAAGGTGAAAAATATGAGGAAGTGGATGAGTTTAGTTACCTGGGAGTACAGCTGAATGGTAGAAATAAGAGAATAAATGAGATTAAAAAAAGAATCCAACAGGGCAATAAGGCATATTATGCAAATAGGAAACTGCTAAAAGATAAAAAGCTGTAAAGATCAACAAAGTTACGCATATACAAGACGATAATAAGACCAATAATTACGTACGCAGCTGAAACCATGTGTCTCAGTAAAAGAGATGAGGAAGAAATGAGGGTATTCGAGAGAAAGGTCTTACGTTCAATATTGGGAACTATAAGAGTGAACGACCAGGAATACAGAACAAGATGGAACTCTGAGTTGGTGGAATGTATGGATAGAGAGGACGCTGTGAGAACAATCAAGGCAATGAGAATAAGATGGCTGGGTCACGTGATGAGAAGCGATGGAGAGACTACAATAAGAAAGATCACTGAGTGGAGACCGATGGAGGTGCGACACAGAGGCAGACCGAGTTTGAGATGGCACGACCAAGTGATGGATGACTTAAGGAGGTTGGGAGTGAGAGAATGGAAAGTGAAAGTGAATAGTAGGCGGGACTGGAGGGAAATAGTGATGAAGGCAAGAAAAGACGATAAATTGTAAATGTCATTTAGACAATGTAAATGGGGACTAATGCAACCCAAAAGATGGATATGTAAAGTCTCGTAAGAGATAGCCATATTCCCTCGGGAATGTACAGCTTGTATTATTATTATATTATAAATCCGGGCTCTAATTATTACCTATATACAGTAATTTATGACGCAATTTTAAGGCTTCTGTGACTTTAGCTATTAATAATAAAATTTTATTGCTTTTAAATTTTTTTTTATAAATTAGTAGATTAGTTGTGTTTCCGTGTTCGGCCGGGTGAAAATTTAATAATGATATTTATTTTGACAATCTTAGAAAGTAATCTTATAAAAAAAATATCGTCACTTCTGCCGCAATACCTCCAATCATCAGCACACCAATTTTTATCCGGAGATACAACACATACTATTCATTTATATGAATATTTAAAAAAGTGATCTCAAATCTATGTCAATTATCAGTAATTGTTAATAATAATTATTTTTTGAATTGATTGAAAATGTACGTGCTCAATAGAAAATCATAAAACAATAATTACTGTGTTATTGTTGTCAAACTTGCAAAATTAATATAATAAGCCACCTAATATATTTTCACAAAAAAATAGATAAAGTAAGATTTCAGTTAATATTTTTTTCTGTAATTTTCTTGCTTTTACATTTGGCTCAATTGTTTCCCCACCAATGCTTACATTTTAAAAACTCTATCAGCACACAAAATTTTATCACAATCGGTTCAACGTTTCCGGAGATACGAAGACATTTTCATTTTTTAAATTTATTTTATTGTGGTAGTCCTGGTAAAGATTTTTCTGCCAAAACCTTATTTTCACCACTAGAGCCCACAAAAAAAGTTTGACCCTTCAAAAAGTTTGCATGCAATCGACGCAGAAATGCCGAAGAAAATCGAGGGACAAGAACTTTTCTCAAGTTTTCGCAAAAAAAAGTAATCTTTTTTTTTATGTTGAATTCTTGATTTTTATCAAACGGTTCTATATGCTGTCAAGTTTTGTGGGGCCAATGTTCCTACATACAAAATTTGGTTGAGATCCCTTCAATACTTCATGAGTTATTTATTATTCTTGAAGTTTAAACTTTGGCAGCTTGTAATTTTTGACAGATGACAGATAGAAATTTAATTTCACCTATTCTGGATAAAGCTTTTCAAGGTGTTTAAAATAACCTATCCCAAGACAAAATTGTTTTACAAATATTGTGATATTTTCTTGTAGTGGTACTCCTGATTGACAGATCGCGACGAAAACGTTATTTTCACCTTTCTACCATAAACCCTACTACGATATCAAATTTGGTCGTGATTGGTTGGACGGTACCGGAAAAAATCGAGAAACAAAATTTGACGACAGACAGACCGACAGACAAACCAACACAGAAAAAGTTCTTTTATTTTTTGCAGATCTTTACGTTTCTGAACACGGTGATCTCAAAAATGTAAAAAAAAATTTGAAATTTTTTTTCGATTACCTTACCTCCAAAAAAAAATTTTTTTTATTGGAGGTAAAAAGTAGCCAAAGTTGGGCGTTTTAGTTACTATGACTTTTTTTATAACTACCGTCAGAAAGTTTAAGACCAACTAGTTTGTTTGAAACTAACTAAATAGTATGCCTATCAATACATGTTTTAAATATTAAATTTTTATACAAATATCAGCAACAGATTGTGATTAACAATTTGGGACTATTTAAAAAATTCAAAATGCAATATGCCTCTTTGGTATTTATGAAACCGAATTTTATAAATAAAATATTCATCATCATCTTCAAAGCATTCATTCCATTCGGAATGTAGCTACCATTAAAACTCTTGTGGTGACCAGTATTAACTGATTATATTTAAGTACCAACTTAGAAATTCCGTTATATAAGTAAAATATTGCTCTAAAAATAATAACCTTTTTTAAATAAATATTAAGGATACACATACCTAAAGTATCCTTTACGCGAGGTGGATTAATCCTCATGACTGGTCTTTTTGCAATTACAATTTTCTGTGTGTTTTCGCCTCATTTACTATTTTTCGCCATACGGCTCCATCTTGACACTTTGTTTTTCACCCAATAACTCCCATTTTGTTGAGATCCTCTCTTATACTCCGTCCATCATCTCATTTTTGGTCTTCCTCTTCCTTTACTTTCTCCGGGCATCCATTCATTAATCTCTCTTACGAGTTCAGTCTCTTTCTTTCTCATTACGTGGCTTACCATCGCAATCTCTGAGTTTTTATCGTTCTGACGATGTCCTCCCCTTCTACCTCTTCCAGGAGCTTAAAATTCATCATTGGTCTACTTTCTGCATTGCTTGTTCTTTTCTGATCTAGCACTTTTCTCAAAATGTTGCGTTCAAAAACCCTTAAGATTTCTTCCTCCCGTTTTGTCATGCACAAACTTATGTTGCGTATATCACAACAGGTCTTATTAGGCTCTTGTAAATTTTTAATTTTGTTTTCTTCGATATATTTCTGCTTTTCAAAACTTTACTATTAACATAGTACGCTTTATATCCAATCTGTGTATTCTGTTTGACTTCAGCGTCTCTTGCGTTGTTATTTCCAATTTCTACTCCCAAGTACTAAAACTCATCAACTTCT
The DNA here is from genome assembly GCA_947369205.1 of Cantharis rufa. Lineage (NCBI taxonomy): Eukaryota > Metazoa > Arthropoda > Insecta > Coleoptera > Cantharidae > Cantharis > Cantharis rufa. The sequence goes on along the minus strand of OX376309.1, from coordinate 10,962,773 downwards.
TCGAAATTGTGTATGTTTATCTTCAAATTCTGTTTTACGATTTTTACACCATCTCTTCCACACTTTATAAATTTTGTTTTCTTTTCGTTCACCTTCAAACCCACTTTTGTTGCGTTTGATTTGATCTTCCTGAATATTTTCATTAGTTTTCTCTTAGATCTTGCTATTATTGCCACGTCATCTGCATATGCCAGAATTTGTCTCTCTTTGGTTTTAATTGTGCTTTGGCAGTTTGTTCTTCTAAACACATGTTCTAAAATAATATTGAATAAGGTCACAGACAACGCGTCGCCTTGGCGTACTCTCCCATTGAACAGAAAAACTTCTGTTTCATCTTCTAAAGCCTTCACCATAGCCCTCGTTCTTTTTAATGTCATCTTTACTAAACGAATCAACTTAGACAGCACTTTTATTTCTTCCACGGTTCGCATGAGTTCTCTTTTTTAGATCGAGTCGAAGGCTCGTTTGAAATCAATAAACAGTATGTTCAGTTCTATGTTATGGTCTTGACATTTTTCTATTATTTGCTTCATAATGTGTAACGCGTCTACTGTAGTTTTTCCCTCTCTGAAGCCACATTCATTGGTAACCTCCTATCTGACCTAAAAACCTAAAAAAAGTGCCCATATATGCCCATATTTTAAATTAATTCTTGTATCGGGTTATACGCATATCAAAAGTTTCATAACTTTATTCTGTTATTTTGATTTGCACCCCCAGAAAACTACCCTATTTATCAATGTAATTTTTTTGTTTTTTTTTTCTAAAATCCGAAGTATATTTTGAACTCATTTGGTGAGTTTCAGAGTTTTGGGCAGTTTTTAGTGTCAAATACCCCACTGTGCGCCCGCCGTCACTAAATATCATATCAAAAATTTATAGTACCTGCATTTTAAAATGATAAGGTCAATCACGAAAATAAATTCTTTTCTGTAACAAAAGCTCTTTGATTAAATTACTGACGTCATTGCGAGATAAGATGTCTATTTAGAGACAAATGCACCTTGCATTACAATTTACTTAAATTCTTCGCGAATAATAGAATAATATATCATAAGTAGGCCACTATCAGTTAATCGACCCCAAGAGTTGGGCTTTGATTGTTACACTATTGGAAATAAGAGGAAAATTTTCTGAGCATTTTGAGACCGCACTTCGATATGGATTAGCCCTTAGTTTTCGAGAAAACGGCATTTGAAAATCAAAATTTTACATGCATTTTAGATAGGGATTTCGCTAACACTAGAGTTCTATTGACGGTGCGTGCGTTCCATATCAATGTGCGGTCTCAAAATGCTCAGAAAATTGTCCTCTTTCCAATCGTGCAAGAGTTGAAGCTCAACTCGTGGGGTCGATTGACTGACAGATCCCCATAAATATATTCTTTTATTAGTAAAAAAAATAAATAATAGAATAATATTATATAATATTTTAACGATGTTTAATTTGCTTACTAAACTCTAGTTCTAATATACTATTTTATCTGCTCCTTTACACGTAATATGGAAAAACAACTTTCTAAATAATTGTTCAAAGAAGTTTTATGTTGTGGTCCCGTGTCCATCCGCATGTTTCAAATTTAAGGACTATTATCAGCATAAAGTACTACAGCCCCGCCATTTTTGAAAATTTAAAAACATTAAGTAAACATTAACATTAAGTTTACGTACTATAAATTCTATCAGTATTATCATATTATCATGATATCATTATTATCTGCGCTTAATAGCAAAAATTGCAATCAATTCAGATTAATGAATAAAATCAAGGTTTCCTGTATACTTAAACTAGCAAAAAGCCCGTCCACGGACGGGCATCTAGACCCGATTGGTTAGAAACTTGATTGATGCGCAACTCGTCCCAAGGGGAGTACCGGCGCGGCGGTGGTTTAATATACTTTTCGGTTGGTAAAAAAATCGACCATTCAGATTGTTTCTTTTTTCACCAAAAAAATGACACGCTGGAGGAGCCGGAGCAGCAGAGTGCTGGGATTTTATGTATTAAGATAAGAAAGGTAGCTGTACCTATTACCTTAGAACTGCGGTTATTAGAGTTCCACCTTGGTGTGTATTATTAGTAGTGATTTCAAGGTTGAAATAATCGAATTTATTTCAAATGTTATATAAAGCGTTTTTAATATTTATGGTAATTTATTTCTTTCAGATTTCAGGGTTTACCAATAAGACGTTTGTTTTTCAATAGGGGCATATTCGGATATTTTGACAGTTCTTGCATTTAGTTTTTTGACCTATGTACAGCAGAAGCTGTGCCATTTGTGAAAATGTTTTCAATTTCAATTGAAAATTGTATTAAAATCATTGAAGCCTCTTACGAAAATAGTCGATGTGTGAAAACCACATTTCGTAAAATTCGCGATATTTTTGGTCGTCATGATCGGTCTTCTGAAACCGCTATCGAGAATTTGGTGGATAAATTTAAGTTTACTGGTTTGGTATATAACATACCAACAACAACATATATTCGTTTGGGTCGATCCAGCGAAAATATCGCTGCTGTAAGTGAAAGTGTCGAAGAACGTCCAAATTTATCGATTCCACGACATTCTCCACATTTGGGGACATGTTGACAAATTATTTTTGGCCTATTATCGATGATATGGATGTGAGTGATATGTGGTTTCAACAGGATGGCGCCACTTGTCACACAGCCAGAGAAACAATGGCTTTATTGCAAAACAAATTTCCAGATCGAATAATTTCGCGTAATTCTGCAATAAATTGCCCCCCAGATCGTGCGATTTTACACCGTTTGACTATTTCTTGTGGGTCTATGTGAAAGATCAAGTCTATGCGGATAATCCACAAGCCATTGAGGGCTTAAAAGTCAACATCAAACGTGTCATTAGTGAGATAGAGCCTCAATTATGCCAAAATGTGATTGAAAATTTTGACGAAAGAATCGATGTCTGTAAGCGTGGTCGTGGTGGGCATTCGAAGGATATTATTTTTCATTCATAAATGGCAGACCTTCTACTTTATATATAAATAAAAATCCATAGCATTTTCATCCAAAATATGTGTTTCATTTAAAATTTAAAAACAAACGTCGTATTGGTAAACCCTTAGTAATACTTATTTCTTAGGCACTGACGATTTCTACAATACCACTTTGCTGCGTGCTGGAATCAAATTTGAAATAACGATTTTTCACGTGAGACGGCTATTGGCCTAGTATGTCAGTAAATGTCATTTCCGACTGCACAATGCATTGAAGGTAAAATGGTGACAATCGATATCAAAACGGCGATGGTGAAGTGGCGGCAACAAAATGATGACGGCGAGCGGTGGCGGCGGCTGCGACGAAATGTTTAAACCGAGGCAAGAATGGGTTGCCTAGCAAAAAACTAGCATATAAATATAGCAAATAGCTAGCACCTTTATATAAAATTCTATCTCAATTCTCCTTTCATATTTCCATCACAAAAAATTATAAACAAAAGAAAACTGTGAACAGTCTGGATCAAATTTCATTAAATATTAAACAAATAAAAAAACAAATAAAAAAATCACCAATTTTATAGTATGCTTTTTATTACAAAATAAGTTATATTTAAATAATATATTAAAACATCACAAAACACATTTATCTTAGTACAATATCAGACTAAACAATCAAAAATGTTAAAAAATAAAAGTGTAATTTAAAATAAATTTTTTGTAAATCGCAAACTAAATTTCCATATTTTCAATAGAAAATATAAACAGACTTATTAATCTTATTAGAATATTTTTACATAATATAATTATGGAGTCGGATTGTAACTTCTATAATTTGAATGATCTACAGTTGTAAAATCAGAACAATTTTTGGCCAAATTGATCAAATACTCACCAATTTGAACCAATTCGTGGTCTGTATTACTCATACTTTGCTCATAAGGAACAATTTTCAACCCATTTTTAGGATTGCAATGAAAATTGGTCGTCAAATCATCGAGAATAATGGTGTTCGTTGAATTATATGGAGCGCACCTTTGCCATATTACATCCAAAGGTTTTGTCTAAAAATAATTTTTTTAGAAGGTACAGGATATAGTACACATTTATTACTTTGTACTTTTTCGATAACATTGAACTTACTAGTTTATATTCTCTGCCTCTATTCTCATTGATACTTATCATGCAACTTTTATCCAGCACGAAACTTATTTTAAAATTTTTGTTATTGCGTATGTCAAGGCTGAACATTTTTGTCATTATTGTATCATAAGATGTAGCCGACCACAAGACCAATTCATAATGTTCAGAAACATCTTTCAAAAATGCATGCAAATGTGGACGAGCTATAATGGGATTAGTACTATGAAAGCTTTTTTTCCCAAAATTGCACAGAGTTTTGTCTATGTCCAATACAAGCAGTTTTTCTTTTTTAAAATTTTTGATGTGCTTATGGGATATCAAATTTTGTGGTACAAGATCTCGATCATATTTGCTTTTGCGTTTCTTTTGGCCAGCCATTCTGATTAAAAATATCTTTTGAGGTAAATCAAATATTTTAATTCTGCAAGTTAAAAAAAGTAATATGAATTTGTATTTTAGGTTTCTACTACTTACTTTCAGAAGTACAAAAATTTTTAATTTGCATACACTTATCACCACATTCTATAAATCACTGAACATAAATCGACGGTGTCAAAGATTTCAGAAGACTATACACTACCAATACTACCAGGAATGTAACCATTGGTCAGATAAAAGTAAATAGCCAACATACAATTAGAATAGATAGACGAAGCTTAAATATGTGTCAAGTTTTATTTACACATATTATATATTATTATTCATTATCAATATTTATTATTTTGAAATTTTATCATACCAAACGCTTGGTTGAAATATCGCAAAAATTTATCGACAAATGTATATCTACTAAAATTATTGAAATAACTTAAAATAATACCTTTCTCAATTATCAATAATCTTAAAACAGTTTGAAAGTTCTATGCTGCTTTCAAATAAATTACGTAGCATTACTTACTAGTTAAGTAGAGAAAAAAAGGTCCTTGCGGTTGTTTTTGAAAGTTTTAACTAAATTGTCTACTTCAAACTAGCAAGTAAAACTTTAGCGCTACTAAAATTTTAGTAAATGGTAAATGTACTATGTATTGATGCACATGAAAACTATTTTGAAAATTTGTAATCTTTCTATTAAATAAATGTGTTATTTACAAGTTGGTAAACCTATCAAATGATTTTTTTTTATTATACAAATTAACAATTTATTTTTACCAATGAATTTGTGGTTTATAATAATACTAATAATACTATCCAAGAATATGGAAGAATTTGTCTATCAATGATCCTGTAGCATCGAAGTGGAATTTTGTAAATGTACAAACTAATTTTTTGAATTAAGAAACATTTTGCGTATTTATCCCTTGATACATCTATAAGAAAACAAGCGATGCAAGCGATGAAAGTCTTTGCATCGCTACTCTGAGGACTCAAGGTCTCTACAGTAAATGCTAAGTAATCATAATGATAATGATTTATTGATTTATTTTATGATTCTTCCAGATTTCTTTAGAAGGAGGAGACTTTCAGCCAGAGTATCCACGTACGTTGCGTTCCATACCAAAGCTATTCCTTCGCGCCTCCCCCACCCCATTTGGTCCCATTCCATCATCTCGTGAAATTTCCAATAGTCTATAGCAGCGGTTCCCAATTAGTTTTGGCCGCAAAACCCTTGGGCGATGTAAAAAATTTGGTGGAACCCCAAGCAAATTCGATTATTATTAAAAAAAAGTTCATCAAGTTTTGCATTTAAAAGTTGCTATTCATTTAATTAAACGGATTACGGATTAGAACAGGGTACTCAAAATATAAAAAAAAATTAAAACGGCAAAATTTATTTTTATGTCATTTTGAATTTTCTTTTGCGGAATTCTTGGATATTTTCACGGAACCCTAAGGGTTCCACGGAACCATATTTGGGAACCGCTGGTCTATAGGAACCAACAATAAGGTCCATACCAACCTTATCTGATGGCACCAGGGATGTTTTTAGTTGTAAGAGAGCGTGTAATAATTTTATTAAAGGTTGCATGTCTGGATAACCTGCCTGCATTACGCAAGTATGAAACCCCATGATGACCGAACCGATCGACTAAGTCTATGGTTACATTGGATGCGTGTCGTACGATATTTTGGTCGTACGTACACGTAAAATTGTTTAGTACTTGCAACGTTCTGGTTTATCCAGCGTGATGCCGATTAATACAATATTGGACGAAGCAGCTTTTACTGTAATATGTTTCTAAATAGCGCTTATTGCAAAATATATTGACAGTAATTATTTTCAGAATCAGCTTTGAATCGATAAGTAGCATGAAAAAATTAGAAACATCAAAATACTTTAATAAATTACATGTTTCGATATTGTTCACGATTTCAATCGTGAAACTGATCTTATTAAATTCGTGCTAACAAAAATATAGCTTTGTTTCTGCAACAATTGGAAACGTTTTAAAACAACGTTTTAAAAAATTTTCTGCATGAAAATTTTAACATGACCCATGTGTTTGAAAGTTTTAAAACTTTGAAAACTACTACAATAACAAAACTTATATAAATCAAACTTATTATTTTTCCAAACCAGCACAAAACTTCAAATAATTATGAACTCAACTGTCAAATGTATTGCGATGATGTACTATGTGGAAGGTATGTTACAAGTCTGCTAACTTCAAGTAAACTTAAAAAGTTTTAATATTTTTAAATTCTGAAAAATTCAAAATAAATAGTGTAATTTAATATGGCTTCAACTCTTAACGATTGATAAAACGTCAAGGTCAAAGACAAAAAATATTATATACTACGTATTTATTATATATAATTGTATGTGCCGTTTGTAATTACTAGAATTTCAGACTTTAATCTGTGAACTGATATTTTTTCTCTTAATAAACAGTAACTTAAACGCAGATTAATAATGTGGTTTTGTAATTAAATGACTTACATATTTTAAATACGTAGGTATTAACTCATAAAGTATAATAATCCGGTAACTTACTTTTAATGAACGCTTTTATTACTACAGCTTCAAATGGTCCTGAAATTTACTTTGCCTTATGAAGTTGTTTACAGTTTGTTTTATTATTGCTTCTCGAAGTTGTTCATTTTCTTTTAAAATAAATTGCAAAAGTTTTAGGTACTTCTAGGGTGGTTTTGCTGGTGCATTCTCCACAACTTAGATCAAGTCATACAAATCAGAACTTGATACCAATTTATACAAAAATATTATACTATTTATTAGTTAAAAAATTATATTAAAATTATTTAATTTACAACTTTCTCATTGATTAAAAATAACTTTTAATTTTTAAAATATAATGTATTATAAAAGCATTTCATCGTCATATTATTATAAATTGCTATTAAAAATTAAATAAAAATTAGCATAAATTTTGTTTTGGAATTTAATCATTTCTCATATCGGATCATATCGGATCATATCGGATCAACCGATATACGTGAATTTGTGCTCAATTGAAAGGAAAATCAATTTGTGCCCCACAAAATTTGTCAAAATTTGATTTATAAATTCTTTTTTTGTCGGTTCAGGCAAAAAAACAAAGCAAAAAAATTGTTTTTTTAAACAGATGCCATTTTGTTATGCATGTTTTTTTTAAACTAAAACCGATAAGGCCCCCCAAATTCAGTCTAGTTTAATAATTTTTTAACCATATTTATTTCAGATAAACCGGCAAGGCTGTAGAGCGCCCCGTGCAGATCACAGATTTTTGATTTTTTTTTATAAATAAAATTTGAATTTACTGTAAATTAATAGAAGAATAAAATACATTGAATGAATGAATATCGGTTTCCATTCCTGTCGGAATATAACCACTCCTTCTGGGAGTCTGCACAATCCATTTTTTGAGGTGGATCACCCCTCCGTTATGTGATGTATGTGATGTATGTATGATGTATGTATGTATGTACGAATGTAATAAAATACATTAAAGCCAATTTAAAAAGTATTTATTTTGTATTTGAATAAAAAGCACTGTACTCGTATAAATTTTATTAGATGCTTATTGGTGACGCGTTTCGGCTTATTAGGCCATAATCATACCAAACTACAATAAAAAAGGACCTTTGATTAAAATAACAGATACAGATATTCTGTATTATAAGTACGTGTCGTTAAAAGAATGATTCGTCAACATAAATAATTAAAATTCAAACAAATCCTAGGTCAAATAAATTTAAAACAATTATTTAGTGAACTGCAAATAAACATATAGAGATTGTGAGCTATCGATGGGATGTCAGAAGTGCATTATCACATCGGTCAGCGGCGTAGTTACCATATCGGTCTGTTGGTTTAATAGCATTTTGGCGTTGTTTATCTGGTTTTTGTGCTTATTAATTTCTAGATGTTCCAACAATTTTCTGCGCTTTATGTGAGTTTCCCGGTGTAACAATTTTGTTACACTTACATCTATGTGGTGATTGTTGAATTTCTGGTGGTGATGCATCTTTGAGTTTCTATCAGTTTTTAGGTGTTCATTGATTCTTATTCTGATCTCGCGTCCAGTTGCACCAATATAGGTAGCCTGGCAATCGCGGCAGAATAATTGGTAAACATTACTGGAGTTCAGGACATCTTCTCTATTTTTGATGTTACTGAGGAGATCAATTATGCGGTTCTTATTGGTTGGGCATAAGGTCATGTTCTTTTCCTTGAATCTCCTTCTCAATTTAGCGCTGATATGGCCTTGGTATGTTAAAGCAGAGTACCTGGTGTTCTTTGTTTTGGTTGTCTCGTCTTGGCTTATCAGGTTGGAGTATTTATTTTATTACAAACAAAAAATTACAAAAAATCATATTTTTGCGAATATTTTGGTTCCCTGTGATCTGATCGTAAAATTACATATTACCAATATTGACTGTTATAAAATTTTCTAAAAAAATTCTATTTTATATTGTTTTGGTAAGGTCAATAGTTTTCTGTGGTTGCCGTTTGCCGTGGGAAGTCGGCGAATAGATCAATATCACAGAAAAAAGTAACTCAACTCGGACTATTATCTATTATAATTATTAATGAAAAACTACATCGTACTCATTTTATAACAATAACTTTAACAAAAGTAAGGAATGAGGGATAAACACTGTGTTTCTGGTTTATTAGCCCTCCTCAGTACCACATACATAATATTAACTTTTAATTAAGCAATGTTGCATTTAGCTGTTGCAGTCTTCATGTATATGTAGACACAATATTTTGTGAAGGCACAATATCGAGCTATGGCTTCATCGAAGAACAACTAGATAATCATATTATAAGAATTTTCGCATTTATATTAATTCTTTTATTAGAATAACTTTATCAAAGGCTATAGCCGAATAAGGGGGTCAAAAGTGCCCTTTCACCAAATAGCTGGCGGACTTGGTTTCCAGTTTCGCCTTGATAAAGAAGCTATCCATACCAAATTTCAACCTTCTAGTTCTTCTGTCGCGGTAGTTATCGCGAAAAAACGCGATTTTCGCGTTTTATTTTGTATCTCCGCCAGTTCGTCGATTGCAGCTTTACCAAAATTCATGGTATAGTGTTTTCATCTGAGAAATGTGAAAAAAAATGTCTAGAGGTTCGGCACTGCATATCCGGCCTTTAAAAAATTCATAAAAATTTCAACTCGGTGTTTCCACTGGATTATCGCGAGGCACCAAGTTCCAATATTTTTTTTTACAAATGTCGATGATTTCCGCTTCATTTCCTGCAACGATCATGATTCTACTACTGGTGCGTCATGCTGAAAAAAATTGGAGAAATCTTTTGGAATTTTTTTAAATTCTTGGATCGTACCGAGGAAATTCTAAAACATATTTTCAAATGTACTGTGATCCCCTTCTTCCATCAGAATTTTTTCATACCCAACAGTTAAGGATGCATAGGCTAAACATCATGTGTGAAAATTCGAGAAGAGTGAAACTGTTGAAAAGATCTAATAATTTCAAAAACCAGGAAAGAAGACACAAAAATGATGAACACATATGAAGGAATATTATCCCTCTATTTGATAAAAATCATGTCACTCTATTCGAAAAATCTGAAGTTAGATATCAACAATTTTTAAATAAGAGAACCAACAAAAATACTGGGATTTGTCAGTTGATTTTGTGGATAAGAAAAAATCGAAATATTCTTCTTATCTATTGTATTTGCCAAGAATTCAATTATCCTTTCTTTTTTTTACGCTTCATATACTGTATTACTTGAATCATATTAGTTAGGCAACTTGATGACAGGGAGCGTCGCAGAGTGGGCAGAAGTGCTGCCTCTCTCTCACAGAGTAACTACAGTTGACGCACGGTCCTTACGCCCGGATTCATAGACGATGTCTTACTTATACTTAGAACGCCCTTTTTAAAATTGATCCTTATCAACCGAGTAAATAAGGTTGCAATAAAAACAAATGCAGTCCGATTTGCCTTACTTAGCACTTAATACTTGTCTATGAATCCGGCCGTTAGTCAATTCGTGCGTTTTTGGTACACAAAAATCAACGACAATTGTAAAATAAAATATTGGAACTTGGTGCCTCGCGATAATCCAGTGGAAACACCGAGTTGTTATCTCTAATCTCTATCTCTAATCTCTATCTCTAATCTCTATCTCTAATCTCTATCTCTAATCTCTATCTCTAATCTCTATCTCTAATCTCTATCTCTAATCTCTATCTCTAATCTCTATCTCTAATCTCTATCTCTAATCTATATCTCTAATCTCTATCTCAAATCTCTATCTCTATCTCTAATCTCTAATCTCTAATCTCTATCTCTAATCTCTAACTCTAATCTCTATCTCTAATCTCTATCTCTACCTCTAATCTCTATCTCTAACCTCTATCTCTAATCTCTATCTCTAATCTCTATCTCTAATCTCTATCTCTAATCTCTAATCTTTAATCTCTATCTCTAATCTCTATCTCTAATCTCTATCTCTAATCTCTAATCTCTAATCTCTATCTCTAATCTCTATCTCTAATCTCTATCTCTAATCTCTATCTCTAATCTCTATCTCTAATCTCTATCTCTAATCTCTATCTCTAATCTATATCTCTAATCTCTATCTCAAATCTCTATCTCTAATCTCTATCTCTAATCTCTATCTCTAATCTCTATCTCTAATCTCTATCTCTAATCTCTATCTCTACCTCTAATCTCTATCTCTAACCTCTATCTCTAACCTCTATCTCTAATCTCTATCTCTAATCTCTATCTCTAATCTCTATCTCTAATCTCTATCTCTAATCTCTATCTCTAATCTCTATCTCTAATCTCTATCTCTAATCTCTAATCTCTAATCTCTAATCTCTAATCTCTAATCTCTAATCTCTAATCTCTAATCTCTATCTCTAATCTCTATCTCTAATCTCTATCTCTAATCTCTATCTAATATCTACAAAATCTACTTGAAGTTTATTTTCTAGTTTCACGCCTTACGGTTACAACGTGGTAAATTTGAATTTTTCTCAAATTTCAGAAATCATATATAGGGGACAGTGCTTCTTTTGATTTCAACGGCAGTAGTACTGTCTTTTAGAATTTTCTGTTATTATTCAAACTTCAAGATTCATGTTAACACGTGGCTTCACTTATTTTTATTTTTGGTTATTGGTAAGTCATCTCCATTATTTTGAATATTTTAGTCATTAATTGTTAAATTTGGTTCAAATATTATCTTGTTTTTCTAAATATCTTTTACATTTTTTCATTCAATTTCGAGTTAGGTACGACTGAAGATCTGCAAAAACAGTGAAATAGGGCCTTATAACGTATTACTCATTTTAATTTTTAATGTTTAATTCTTTTATGAAAATCTGAACCTGTCAAATGGTAATTAATGTCTTTTTGGTTTTTATAGAAACAATTTTTCTACGTGTTGTATTTCTTTACTTTACTGTTAAAACTTATTGTTTTAACGATTTGTTTAGTTCTGTTAAATCTTGCATTTTACAAATTTCGGATTCATGAAGTTTTTGTGTTGAGTAGTTCAGTAAAGAGAACACCTAAATTTGTTTTTGGAAACTTTTGTGTACTTTGTCTGCGAGCCATAAATTAGTTTCGATTTTACTAAGCATGATCTTGTAATTTAGAGTAACTTGAAGTATTTTGTTACCTATTTGTTCAAATTTAGATTGTTATTAAGTTTTATTACAAAGTTGGTGTCATCTTAAACTTTAAAACCACTAACTTTTTACTTCTAATTACTTTAAAAATACCACTGACAGTGGATCTTATTTTCCGAACAGGCCCAAACAGACTATTTGCCATCTCTTTTAATTAACCAGCAATATTGTGAATTTATAGTCATATTGTTGTTTTATTGATCACTGATAGTTTTAGGAAACATATTTCTATAAAAAGTACAAAAATATTTATATTGTCAACCTAAAAAAATCATAGTGTTAGGTGGGCCATACTACCCTCCGGTACCTGAATGTTATTATTTAAATGTTTTTCTGGAGTTCAAAGCACCCTAGAACGACAAATTTCTTATATTATTAAAAAACAATAATAATTACTGGAGTTAAATAATTTTGAATTCTTAATTTAATAATATATCTATGTAGGTATAAATAAATATCATGTATACATACATACGAGTTATGCATGACGTTGTTGCAAGTATAAGTATAATGAACATTTAAGTGCATAAATGACACTATTGCGTGTTGCAAACTAAATACTTACAGAAAAGAATCGATGTAAAAATAAAATAAAATTGCAGACAATAACATAAAACATTTTACAAAATTGCAGTATGGCGTAATGATTTTCACATTTTTCTCAAAATTGCAAACATTTATTAAATTAATATATAAAATTTTATTAGGCCATTAAATGATAATATTTATAACGTATAATATATAAGATATTTTAAGTGTTTTCAACTAAGTATTAAATCTTGAATAGTCTAATACTTATGTAATAAAGTTATTTAGTAAAGTAATAATAACCGCCATAAATATGATGTTATCATATTATTAAGTTTAGATTTATCGGAATGATAAATAATTTAAACTTTATTCATTTTAATCGTTCTTTGCTTTCTAAGGTTTAATGAAATTTGTTCCATATAGTTACGTTCAACCAATAAACGCACTTTTATTTTCCCTACAGGGAGTACAGTAATAAACACTGTGTTATTTTATGTGGAACATATAACTTTATTTATAAAAATATAAAAATTAATTTATAAAGATTTAATAAATTATAACGGTTTTGGCAATGTACTGTGTATTTAATACTTGGATGAGTGACCCTCCAGCGAATAATGTTCCGTTTTCATTGCGCTTCGGATCCCAATTTTAACAGCAGGATTGCTTATTGTTAATCTCACTAAGAAAAGCAGTTCTTCACCATTAGTTGATTAATATTGACTATATTAAAAAAACAATTGCGTTAATGACATTTTGGTTAAACGTTTTTATAGCTGATAATTATTAGATATTTTCGAGAATGCAAAGGTGTGGTAAACCAATAAAAGACTATAAAAAATTTTGGATTGCATGCATATATACAACTAAACAAAATTTGATGAAATTTCTGCTCACCACAAATTATAGCTTTAGATTTGAACATATTTTTATGGTCGTGGTATATTTTTGATATATTTTGTTTTTATATCTTAAAAGTACATTATCTATATGATTATTATGTTGTGTGGATAAATTCTTTTAATGAAATTGGGGTAAATTATAAATAAAATATATATTATGTTGAAGTTTTTTTCCATGGGTAAATGATAATTATTACCATAAAAGTATTGCATTTATCTTTTCCATCGTTGGATAAAATTGGACGTATGTCTGTATTCTTCTGATGTGAATGAAGGAACTAAACTTGCAAGCGTGAAGAGGAGGCAGTTTGCATGATACCTTCTAATAATCATTGCCGCTCAGGTGGTTTGTACGTTAATTGTTTATGAACACACATGCAGACGCAACAAAAAAAGGAGTGGTTAAACGAGCGCATCATGTAGTTTATCTGCCGAAATTCCGGTCACATGAATTATGTTATTATAATTTTTATATAAAGGTGGTCTTTACACTTCTAGAACGAATGTTTTACTTCTAAGGTGTTATTTGTGACGTATTATATGCAAATACACGAAATTTCTAATTACTAACATTTTATTTCCATCTGTTTTCTTCTTCATCCTTAAAGAAAATAATAAATCTTCAATATTTTTCTTTATTAATTACACAATTAAAACAGACAAATTGTACGCTGCACTAAATAAAAAAGCATGGGTTATGTCGATAACAATTGGAAAAAAATAAGAAAAACATACAGATATATAAATAAAATCAAAAATTATTCAGTACAATACTTTTTCAAATGTATTACTGGGCGCGGTTCGTTTCATAGAGCACACGGTCGCGCGCACCACTATATAGGGTGACCAACTATGCACCCAATGATAGGGAAATTGATTTTTTTAACTCCTGCTTTCCATTATAACGGATAATAATGAGATATGTATCAATTTAAAGAGATTTTTCTTGAACGTTGAAAGATACTCAACACTGGATATTTTGGTTTTTAATTATTGCTCAAAGAATGTCTATTAAATTCAAGCCAAGTTACTAAAGTTGTTTTAAAAGCAACAATAATTAAAGAACAAATTATTAAGTGTCGAGTAACTTTAGAAGTGGAAAACAATCTCTTTAAATTGATACTTTCTCATTCTTATCCGTTATAATCAGAAGCAGGAATTTTAAAATAATCAATTTTCCTTATTATTTCTTTATGATCGGGTGTAAGGTTGGTCACCCAATATGTTTTTATATTATGAAAATAACATAAACTTGAAAAATTTAATTCAACTAAAATAATTTGGGTTTACTATTTCTACCCGCAACGCACCAGTGAAGCTTTGCGGAATCCACAAAATGGTTAAAGTATTTCGTGGTCTGGGTTTCACGTTAAGTCTTTGATCGTGCTTCTTAACGTGGTAAAATCAGTTTGTTATTAAATGCATTCTTAAACACTTAATGTCGAAAAAAGTACATCGTGGGATCCTATAATTGGTTTATAGTCGGGTTAAATAAAATGACTATGATTGATAATACAATGGATAAGTCCTGAATAAATAATTGTTGAGACAGCAAAGCAGTTTATAAAGAAATTGTATAAAATAATATTGTCTATATAAAATATACCTAAATAATTTTCCTTACAAATTTGTTCCTCATAACCAAAGGGTATTCAAACATTATTTTGATTCTAGCACACTAAGGAAAATTTTTACGCTCTAAAAATTGCGTGTGTTAATGTGTTATTCCCTATTGCCCTATTATATTAATTAACTCTTCTGTAATGACTAACTCGACAAATTAAAACAATGAAATCATTTCTTATTCTGTTTCAGTATTCATTCTTAGATTTGTGATTGCGTAATTAGTGCATGCAGTTGTGTAGGGCGATTTTTATTTTTTGACCTTGGAATTGCACAAAGAAATTTGTCATTAGTTGAAAAGATTACACCAATGATTAAATATTTTAATTTAAAACTTTTGAAAATGTACTCAACATATTATTTTGCGTTCTATTTGGTTTTATAGGCTAAATTATTTCCAGGCCGATTCAAAGCGAGGAGGGGGGGTCAAATTATTAAACATCACAACGTGATTATGTATGTGGTTTAAGAAAGAATTTTCTAGAGCATAAATTTATTTAAAATTATATGATGTAAAACGTGTTTTAATGCCACTCTAAAGGCGTTTGCAGGGTGGTCTCGAAAAGTCAAAGGAATAAACGGTATACGGTATAATGTGGTTGGATCTACTGATTGATTAAATAACATAAGAATGTAAAGTCAAATTAATTATTATAAAAATTTTGAATTAGATAAGCGCTTAATTACTGTTTTTAAATATTTTATAAACATTAGGTTTGGCTAATTATTTTTATTATTTCCTTTTTCTTAATGACAGCTTTCTTAGCTAATTAAATTAAAATTAGTATGTAAGAGCTACTTGTTTGGTAGTTTCATTTAATTTTATAAATGCTACATGTAAAACTCGCGTTCTTTGATAATATCTTACTTTTCAATTTTAAATTTAATTGTAACCATACCGGAACAGAACCCTTGGGCAAATTCCTGACAAGGTGATTTTGATGGTGAGCGATAAGAAACTTCCAATGTCTTTTTAATTAAACGCATTTTCAATAAAAAGAACCTGTTTTATTTTAATTTTTACTTTCTTAGTTTCACTTGAAAATTTTTTAAATTGACGATTTCCAAAGTATATAATTAGTCTATCAGAATAAGAGACTACAAGCAAGTAGTCATGCATTTGAATCTCACATCCGTTTGTTGAGTGAGCGTAATGACTGTGTAGATGTTGAAACCACTTTATTAGATTTTATAAATCTTATAGAAGTGTGCAAAAATCAATATTTTTATACCGGAATAATTACACCTAGTGTGCCAATAATACACATTTCTTAATGGATTTCTTACCTATTAGTAATATAGGTATAAGAACAATATAAAATCAATGTGTAACACAATATGACTTACTGAATTATTAGTATAATTTCGTTATATTATAACTTGACAACAATTTTAACAAAAATCTCACAGTTCTTGCATACATAATAATATCGAAGGACACAACTGAGTGTTATGCCTGCTTTCCACTGCGAAAAAGTAACGAGCAGGAAATTGCTGAGCGGAACGTAGTAAAATAGTTTTGACTTTCCACTAAGAAAGGGTTTTACAGAAAGTGATATTTGCCTGAAGTGAGATAGATCAGATAGGCAAGTTTTTTGCCTTTTATTGTCACCAAGCTTTGCGGAATGAGCTAGTCGGCAGAAGAGTTAAAAATCAGTTATTGTCAAACGACCCGTCGCGAAAGCAAGTCAATGTTGAAGTTTCTCTTAATATTATTATTATCAATATTTTTCGAATAGTATTCGCGGTAGAATACCTATTTTGTCTTTTCAAGCTATCTTGGTGATTTCCTCTCAATGCTTTCCACTCAGATTTTGCTAATTTAACTGAAACGAAAAAGTTCTGCGGTTTGAGAAGCTTATGAAGTTTGTTCAAAACTATTGCCCAAGGCTCGCTCAGTTCGCTATAGTAATATATTGTCGTGTGCCGAAATTATAAGTTGAAATTTTAATGTTTACTTTATAAATCGTGTAAATTTTTCTTTATTTTAATTATGTAGGGCATGTCGGGTGATCTGAGCTATCAGGTGGTTTGAGCCACCGCAATTTTTCTGTCTATTGACATTGACATCTTTTGGTGAATAGTGGTCAATTGTTGTTATACCAACTCCTCACTTTTAATACGATTTCGCAAAGAAAAGACACACTTGCTATATTTTAGCCAGACAACGTGTATCAAATTTGACCAAAAAAACTCAACACCATAAAAAATATAGCAATAGAAAACGGCTATAACAGTAAAACGGTGATGGATATGAACAGGAAGATAAAAAGAAGACTGGGGGTGAGGGCGATCGAGAAAACGGGAGAATGTGAGAGATGGACGGTAATACCTTATCTAGGCAATGTAACCAACAAAATGGCTAACAAAATATCCGAGAAGGGACTGCGAGTCAGCTTTGGTAATAACGGCTCCCTTAAGAGCAGGTGTTATAACCTATAGAAAAAACGGCGCCTAAGGATAGACCGGGGGTATATGAATTATTGTGTAAAGACTGCTAAGGAAGCTACGTGGGTGAAACGAGCAGATCAATCTCCACAAGAATAAAAGAACATGTTGGAGTATGGAAAAACTAAAAACAGAACTGTTCAAATTTTGCTCGACGTCTCCTGGAGGATGGACACTCGTTTAGTGATAACGAGGAAGATACAAGGGTGCTGCACTCAGGAGCAAAAAATAGGAAAAAGTTAGAAATAATAGAAATAATAGAAATACATAAAAACATAAAAAGAGGAAATAAGATCGTAATTAATGAAAGTATACCTAAATGTATTCGCCTTTATTAAAGTTATTCGATGCGGGCTGATTCTACGTTTATCAGACATGGGGACACTTGTGGGATATACCAATATCAATAATTATTCTGCATGCTTTGATTTTAATATTGTTTGAAATTTTGTGTAAACCGAAGGTTTATTTTTATTTATTGTGAACATGGTGGAGTTCACCACCGAAACTAATAAAGTTAATAGAAAGAATTAAGTGGTTAGATTATTTACGTTTTGTTTTGTTTAATAAGATGAAATACCACTACATCAGCACTGCAACCAATAAAGCGATTGGAAATGATAAAAAATTGCGTTTTTGAATGTGTGTGCTACATAAATTTTTTGTAATTTTATTTCAACATTTAGTGATTTTCAATATGCCGAACTACAAACGAAAAATTGATCGCGAACTAATCGACATTGCTACTTTAGGTAAAGCAATCAAATCGGTAAAATCCGGTAATGAGAGTGCTAGAGCTACAACACAGTCTTTTGGCATCGACAGGATGACTTTTACACGTTACATAGCCAAGCTAGACTATCAAATAACCTATTTTTTACTGTTAGCGATGATGATTTGCAGAAAGTCCTTACACGTATTACATCCCATTCAGCAAATCTGACTGTAAGTTTTGAACTACTCTGTTTAATAATTAATAATAATTATTGTGACAATCGGCAGTGCATTTATAAAAGTATCATTCTTTTTATTAATTTAGGTCTTTTCGCTTGAAGAAGTGCAAACTTTTGTAGAATACGATGTCAAATGCTGTAATCTTTATTATGGTTTGAGCATACGTGAATTAGCAGAGCTCGCATACCAGTTTGCAATAAAACTGGACCATAAAGCATCCGTCAAGGTGGGACAGCAAGGCAGGGAAGAATTGGTATTATCACTTCATAAAGAGGAATAGCAGTCTCTATATCCGCGCACCAGAAAACACGTCTCTTAATCGTGTCAAGTCTTTTTTCCGTGAGAATGTGGATTACTTCTTAGGTAATTTGAATGAAGCTTTGTCCGAACATGTATATTTACCATGCGCCATTTGGAATATGGACAAAACTGGATTTTCAAGGGTTGCCTTACAGGGGATGCGACGTGTTGGTCAAATGGATTCGTAGGAAAAAGGAACGATCGTGTCCATGGCCCTTGCAGTGAATGCTGCAGATACTGCAATACCTCCCATAGTTTTTGTTTCCTCGCAAGAATGTGCGAAAAAACATTTATGAAAAATGCATATTTTTTTTATTGGCGTTTTATTGGCGTTGCAAATGAATCCGGTTTGATGCAACAGAAGGAATTTGTAAAGTAGATAAAGCACTTCATCACAAATACGAATTTATCGAATGCAAAGCCATTATTATTATTATTGCTCGACAACCATACGTCGCATCTATCTGTAGCGGCTTTAGATTTGGCTGTTGAAAATAATGGCGTGACACAATTGTCATTTCCGCCTTATTGTAGCCACAGATTAGAACCTTTAGATGTATCGGTTTATGGGCCACTCAAGGCTTACTACACAAGTTAGTGTACTAAATGTTTGCTCTTCTGCCTCAGACTATTACCAAAGGTTTTAATGATACGGGAATTTCGATATTTAATCTCAATATTTTCGTCGTGGCTGATTTCGTCCAGCCTAAAGTCAGTGGAGAAAATGCAGTGGCTGCTGCGTTTGAAGCTCAAGTGACCGATGATGCTGAACAACGTCGTATTGTCGTTAATACTTGGTCCGTTACGGCATACAAAAAAGTGAGCACGTCTGAGCAGCCATCAACATCCTCGTCTCATTCGTCTAGCCTCTTTTCGCCGCAATCGATACCAAAGAAGACTTTACAAAAAAAATCAAATACGAAACAATCGATACCGACGAAGCGGAAAATATCATCGTCATCTGCGAATGAAGGGCTGTGTTTGCTCTGCGATTTTCCAATGCTAGCGAACAAAAATCGCAACAACACCATTGCATGCAATACGTGCAAGATTGCAGTTCATTTAAAGTGTGCCGATGTGGGTTCCCGCTCTTTTGCCACGTGCAAAAATTGTGACTCTGATTTTGATTCAGAATCGGATAACTAATTGAACATCTTTTTTTACTTCCTTGTAAATAAAGAAGTATTGTAATCCTGACTTTTTTCGGTTTTCAGATTTGACGGAAATATGCGTTTTGACCTTCCCTGAATCCATTTTGACTAGTTTAGTCGTGACGTCTGTACGTACGTACGTATGCACGTACGGACGTCTGTATATCGCATATCTCAAATACAGCAAGTCGTAGAAAGTCGAAATTTTGTGTTTGAGACTCTTAAAGCATCTAGTTGTGCACCACTTATTTTTGGCTGCAATTGTCTAGGCAAAAAGAGGCACAAGCAAAGCGATACATGACGCACACGAATGAATCAACAAGATTCTATATACAGAATAATTATTCTATATTTTAGTTATTAAAAAAAGTATTAACAATTTATTTAATTTTAATCTATTGTATCGTAAACTGCTCAAATTTATCTACATCAACCGTAGATGGATTTTACGCGGAGTGAATGTAAACTGGGCCAATTGTAAACTGGGTTAAATTTAAAAAATAGTAAACTGGGCTAAAGGCACTTTTAACTAAAATTATGAAAGTAGTACACTGGGCCAAAGTCACTTTTTGCTAAAATTTTGAAAGTAGTAAACTGAGCTAAAGACAAATTAAAGGTAAAAAAAGGGGTGCAGGCAGGGTGTGCCGGTGTGAATTCTTTTTTGATACTATTTCAAAAATATATCAGAAACTAACTGTAACCTACCGATGGATCAACATCCTCGCGCTCGATCTACCTTTTCGCGCATATTTTTTATGGTGGATCCGTGCATTGCCATGGTTGTCTTTGTCAAATTTGACTCTGCGCTACCCTGCGCTCGGTATCCCTGAAGGCCGAAAGAACTCGCCAAAGGTGGAACTTGAAAAAGGTGAAACTCGTTCCAGGGTGAAGTTTTGCATTTGTAAAATATAATTAGTGTCAGAGATTTGTTAGTATTTAATTATAAAAACCGCAGAATTATTTTTTATGGTGGATTGCCATGGTATTGCCATGGTTGTCTTTGCCAAAACTTGAATTTGACAAAGACTAA
The DNA here is from genome assembly GCA_947369205.1 of Cantharis rufa. Taxonomy (NCBI): domain Eukaryota; kingdom Metazoa; phylum Arthropoda; class Insecta; order Coleoptera; family Cantharidae; genus Cantharis; species Cantharis rufa. The sequence continues at coordinate 10,941,677 of OX376309.1, read as the reverse complement.
GCAAAAAATAAAAATAAAATTCATATAAATTTGATATCGAATAACGAGTAACGATACACTGATGTGTATCGGTTTTTAATTTTCAAACCCCATACTACAATTTTTCAATCAATAATTTTTGCATTTGGCCCAGTTTACCATTTTACAAATTTTAGTAAAATTTGCTTTTGGCCTAGTTTACCATTTTTAAAATTTTAGAAAAATTGCCTTTGGTCACTTTGAAAGTTTACCATTTTCAGATAGTTTTTTTACCCCTTTACGCGTTAGCTAGCCTTGTTACTTAAAACGCAGTTCTTGAGAGTGTGGTTTTTGAAATCGAATACTTCTGTTCCTTAAGTTAATTACTTGAAGATCAGAGTTTTGTTAATAGTTTAAAATTGAATACTCTAAACTAACTACTTCTCGATACCCCCAAGGAACAACGTCGTAACTCGACTTACGACAAATTTGATATATGACTACCGCTGTAATCCTGAGAAAAAGACCTTTCTTTTGGTAAAAAAAAATTTCTTTAAGATCATAATTTCACGATACTCAGTGGAAAAAAGCTGTATCTCAAAAATTTTTTCCTATTGAGCAGTAACAACGCCGGTACTCGAGTTACGTCTTTTCTAATTAAACGTTTCTGATCATGTTGGGCGGTAAAATAGTCGTAACATCAGTTATGTCGCCATCTTGCTAATAAATTTGTATCAAGACATCTAAGAGATATGGATAAATTGGAAGCAAAGAATTCAAATAACATCGTTGTCGCAGTGTACGATTTACAAAAAGTATTAAGTACACCAATGTCGGAAGTTTCCCTCTTCTACTATAAACGTAAGTTAGCTGTGTCTAATTTGAAAAATTTTGATATAGGTGGTAGTGAAGGCTTTAGCTTCGTGTGGGCCGAGACTATTGCAAAGAAAGGTTCAAACGAAATTAGCAGCTCGTTGCTTTCTTTCATTGAATCGAAAGTCAGCAAAATGGCAAGTCAGCAAGTCAAAAAATGGTTTTTAATTTTAAAGAAATTATGAAAGAGAAAATAAACTTTGTTTTGGATAATGAGCGAAATAAAGTGAAATGGAGAAAAGTAAAACATCTGAGTATTTCCAAAGATGTTCCAAGTGCGTTTAGATTACACTACGACTTATATTCTGAGCATTATGTAAATATAAATATCGATGAAAAACCGGCGCCCCTCCGACAGACCCGACGACGACGTCAATTATTGTCTGATCAACCTTCAACTTCAAGCAACCAGTCTTCATCATCAACCCGAAACAAACTTCCTTTATGCTATACAACTGGTACGATGCCAATGACATTGACAAAATACAAAGACCTAAACAGTTTTTGTACTTTAAAAGCCATACCAGAAATATACCAAGAGTATTATAAAAATTTAAAAGTTTTAAAAAATACTGCAGAAGAAGAAAATGCGTCAGATATGGAATAACTGGTTCTCGTTTCCATAAAAATAATTTTATTTTGCTATTATTGTATTGTATTTTAATTTTTTTATTATTTTATTTTATTTTAATTTTCAAATTTTTAAAGAAAATAAAGATAATTTTAATTTATTAATAATAAAGTTACGTCAATATACAGTCAAATAATTTGTAATTCTTTAACAATTTCGACAGGAAGAAAGTCGTATCTCTGAGATACGTCTTTATTCTATGGAACTATTTGATTCAACGTTAGGTCGTAACTCCAAAAAATCGTACTTCTAGACTGAATTTATTCAAATAAAAATTATGATTAGAAAATCCGACTAGTTTTTACATATAATCCCATTTAAAACAACTATATTACAACTAAGTTAAATCCTTGAGAATTGTTTAAACTTCTTGAAACTTTCAAATGGCGCTCCTGAAAAATAGGTAAAAGTGAGTTACGACGTTGTTCCTTGGGGGTATCGATTATCTTTAATCAAATATCAAAAAACAAACAAATAAACATCATTTTTGAAAACTTTACATGGAAGCAGTAAATAAATAAGAAAAGAACGTATTGAAAAAATTTGATGCTTGTAAACCAAACAGAAAAAAACTATTCGCTGTTTGAATTCAGGTAATTTTGGCAACATATTATGGCATGTTCCAGACACAATAACGACTTGCAATTCATGCAGCAATACTTGATTTAGCGATTTCGGCTCCTAGGACATATGGAACATCTTCTTGACCACTTGGAAATTTTAGCAGGTGGATCTGCAGAATCATCATGAACGAAATTTGCAATTTTCTGGCAAATTTTCCTATGTACCTTCGGATTATCCTTTCTTGCTGTGATGTAATCTTGGATTAGTTCAAGTCCCAATGTTTTGATAAACAATCTTTTGAAGAGTTCGAAATCTTCATTATTTTCTCTATAGATCACAAAATCATTTATGGCGGTAGTGTTCAACACGACAATGGGAGACTATCTTCGTGAATTTCTCAAAAATGTCTCAAATTTCCAGTTGTCGGGTTACTCAGGCGCGAGTTTAGAAATTTGATCATTATGATCGTCAAAAGGCCAAGCGGCGCTGTGCAGCGAAGTGGGCGAAGAAGCAGTGAAAAGCTTATTTATTTTATCCGCAAGGATACAATGCAATAAACAGAAAAGTCCATTTTTTGAGTAAATTCTTTTTCCAAGATTCATGGGGGATTCATTAACCCCCCCCCCTTCGTATTCGCATACATATACATCACAAAATGTAAGAATATTAATTTCCTTAATCAAAAGAATCTCAAAATAACAATTACTTCTAAAGACCAAATTACAAACGCCATTACATATGTGGGGTTTGACACACTTCATAGCACTTTAGATGACTAGCTAAATTTTCTGTTCATGCAATACTGCACTAACAGTTTATTTCGATGGTGGAAACTTATGCGGGAAGCTACTGAAAAGGAAAAGCGCAGGAGATCACATTTAGTACATATCCAGAACGATTTTCAAACTCTGGGGTTTACCACACCCCACATATGTAACGGCGGGTTAAAGTACTCATATTTTATCTCAGCCAAATGGAAAAGATACGATATGGAGTAGACGGCAATTAATACAAATAAAACTAATAAGAAATAAAGAGTCGATTTATTGTACTAACACAGATAGAAAAAAAAGGTGTGGTCGACAATGTTTACTTAATTCACTAGTCAAAACAAAACATACACATCATAAAGATCACGTAAAGCTAGCATATAATTGAGGATTACTACTAGGAAACAAAATAACAAAATACAACAATGAAGAACTGACATCCACCTGAAGAGAAAATTCAGTCATATAAAAGACACAGTTGGGTAGCTTAAAGAGGATAACGAATTTTAACAAAATTTAACGAATGATGGTCAAAATTTCACACAAAGTTCCTGCAACAAACAGAACACCAGTCAGTGGTGTCGCTTGAAAGAGGATTATTATCTTGTACATCACGTATACCAAAAACAGATTTCATTAAAATTAGTGCAAATAAAATTCTGTATAAAAGGAAATTATTGAAAAAAATTATTGTTGTAGTCTTTTATAATAGTTCTTAAGATATAGTTTTTCATAGCACCTCAATTTCTATCAATTTTCGCACAATAAAGGAGTTTTCAGTTTGAAATTTAAGATTTTAAAATTTTTGGGATTTTTAATGACAAATTAATTTTTTTTGTGCCGGTGTGAATCTGTCGTAGAAAACATAAAACCCTTTTTCTGATTTTAACCCTTTCAGTCACCATGGTCATTAAAACGAACATGAACTTCTGATAACTACCAATATTAACTAAATACATTTTAATCGGTTTGATCATCACTATCGTCTAAGGGAACATGTATTAAATTATATGTCTATATAGAAATGTCTCCCAAAAAAACCAAAATTTTGGTTTTCTTTCAGTGAATTTAATAAATTTTTTTCATTTTGATATGCTAGTGCTCCCAATTTAATGTTACCACGTTCTCGAACGTGCCCCACAGTTTGAGAAACACTAGTTTAAACAACATACAATTTAATTCCAAGTTATTTCTATGCACAAATACCCAATGATTCCATTTAACTGGGACTTGAAATTGAAATGTAATTTTATATTTTATTGATTCTTACTCTTAATGCAAAATTTGCCAAGAAAACCTACTTATTATTTATATTTGTAATTTTATGCTTTTATTGAAGAATTTATCGCGAACTGATAAGTGTTCTTGTTTGATGTATCACACTAACATCACGTGATTAGTTCATCGAAAGGCTGGAGAAACTTAATAAAAAAATTAATATTTCTGTTAAGAGCGCTAAAAATAAAAAAATATAGGTATTCATTGTATTTAGTAAATATGCCCATTTAGCCGCCGACTGATACTTCTTAAATTTTATTTTTGCCAAACGATTTTTTCCCCAAATTTTTGACGATACTTGACACTTAAAAACACTTGACGATAAATCTGCCGTTCTAAGACAAACCACCGTATTTGAAAAAATGTGGTAAAATAAGATATTTTGCTTTAGCATATTAGAATATCGTAAATTTTATAGTTTTCAGTTATAATAAACTTTAACCCGTATTTGAAAATAATCTATGAAAAACTAAGGCTAAACCAACCCATGTCAAGCTAGCACAACCACCTTTTCAAAACAAAAAATTTTTATTCTGTAATTATGGACTAATTATGGACTAATTTTGGACAACATTCGCGAATTTTGGACAACAACGGTTTTGCGTAAAAACATAAATCTTTGGTGGCGGTGCTGAGTTGACGTCAAGCTAGCACAACCACCTCGAAAAAACAACTTTTTTTTTAAATTTAGTATACCATAATTATGGACTAATTATGGACTCATTTTGGACAACATTCGCGAATTTTGGACAACAACGGTTTCGCGTAAACACATAAATCTTTGGTGGGGGTGCTAAGTGGACGTCAAGCTAGCACCCACACCTGGAAAAAATAACTTTTTTTTTTATATTGAATTTCGTTGTTATAAAAATACTTACAAAGTATAAATTTAAAAAATTACTTGAAAACAAGAGCCCTTTTCCAGTGGCGGATCCAGAGAGGACAATGCGATAGAGGCAATTAAACCCCCACTTCAGAACTCAAAAAACATCAATTATTAGACTCAAAATATTCTGATTTGTTGAAAGTTTCTAAAACAATTTCGAGAATTTAAAAATATTTTGTTTTTTCAAATTTGAATTTTAAATGATGACCTTAAAATAAAATAAAAATACTTTATTGTATTGTAAATGTTAACACAAGACCACATTTTATACTTCAAATAATTTAAATCCGAACTTCCGGAACCGCCTAATCACGGCTGCAATAAATTCAGGTAAATATCAGCTTATTGCAATTTTGGAAAATCCAGAAATTTTTTTAATCCCCAAAAGGGTGTTTTTAGGTTTCTAATACTCTACTTACCACTCTAGTACAGAGTGGTAGATTTGAAAACGATTTAGCTTAAATTTCTTACCAAAAATAAATAACCTCATTAAATGCAGTACAATTTTTAATAATTATTGTAATTTTAATTACGTGCTTTTAGTTTACAACAAATATCGAAAAACTGTAAAAGAAGCTTTTCTAAATAAGAAAGGAGAAACAAGACTGACTGAGTCTGAGAGTAAAAAACTCTGCGATAGGACTCGGACCGTCCAATCGTCAAAATCTATAAATTGCATTTTTTATAGATTATTATTATATTTATTATTAATTTATTTATTTAAATATGTTTCTTGTATCGCAAAATACCACGGAATTTTCCCCGAATAATACTAAAATCCTGACCTTATTTTAAAAATCGTTAATCTTATTTAATCTCTGGTTTCTCAAATAAAATAGTTTTTGAGCAAATTAGCGTTAAAAGATATTATTTTATTTAATTCTTTTGTGATAATATTATCTTTGATGAAACAAATTAATCTTTAAAAAATTTAAATCGACAAATTTAATTTTTTTTCTGTAAAAAGTAAAAGATATGATGTATGGTATTATAAAAAACCTTTAATTTGAAGTGTCACAAAGAATAATAATTATGATGTTATTAAAACTTTTAAAGTTAAAGTAGGTGAGGGTGAGAAATTCTTGTCTTGTCTTTTTGGCTCAGCCATCACTATAAAAGAATAAAAGCTCAATGAATCTCAAACAAAACTTAATCGATTTCAAAAATAGATTCATTATTGTGAAAAGAAAGAAGTAGTACAAAGTCTTCATCTTTGATTTCATCCCCCCCCCCATGGAAACCATTTCGGGACTGATCTCTTCTCGACAGCTTGGACTTAGACGATGGGAATCAAACGTCATTCATGCGTTCATAATAAATTTATCTTACAGCTAAAAATTCCACTTTGTAGAGAAAATCGTGCGTGAAACCAATATTTTGATAGAACAGTCTACCACTAACTCTGTATATATAATATAAATACCGCAAAAATATTGAAAAGTACAAAAATTGAATAACATGTCTATAGCACCCCCCCCCCCAGATTCTTGACTTTAATGCTCAAACGACGGAATCTCGTTAAAGTCCTAACAAAGCTTTAACTTTGATATCAATTTTATTTCTGAATTCCACTTGGGGGACTATCATGTCAATGCCCCATTTCTTGACGGGGATGCTAGCTCGACGTCAACTCAGCACCCCCACCAAAAATTTATGTTTTTACGCGAAACCGTTGTTGTCCAACATTCGCGAATGTTGTCCAAAATGAGTCCATAATTAGTCCATAATTATGGTATACTAAATTTTTAAAAAAAGTTGTTTTTTCGAGGTGGGTGTGCTAGCTTGAGGTCAACTCAGCACCGCCACCAAAGATTTATGTTTTTACGCGAAACCGTTGTTGTCCAATATTCGGGAATGTTGTCCAAAATGAGTCCATAATTAGTCCATAATTATGGTATACTAAGTTTTAAAAAAAAAGTTGTTTTTTCGAGGTGGTTGTGCTAGCTTGACGTCAACTCAGCACCTCCACCAAAGATTTATGCTTTTACGCGAAACCGTTGTTGTCCAAAATTCGCGAATGTTGTCCAAAATTAGTCCATAATTATAGAGTAAAAATTTTTTTGTTTTGAAAAGGTGGTTGTGCTAGCTTGACATCAACTCAGCACCGCCACCAAAGATTTATGCGTTTACGCGAAACCGTTTTTGTCCAAAATTCGCGAATGTTGTCCAAAATTAGTCTATAATTATGGTATACTAAATTTAAAAAAAAAGTTGTTTTTTCGAGGTGGTTATGCTAGCTTGACGTCAACTCAGCACCGCCACCAAAGATTTATGTTTTTACGTTGTTGTCCAAAACCGTTGTAGTCCAAAATTCGCGAATGTTGTCCAAAATTAGTCCATAATTATAGAATAAAAATTTTTTTGTTTTGAAAAGGTGGTTGTGCTAGCTTGACGTGGGTGCTAAACCACGTACTTTTATTTTACTAAGCGCTATTCCGGTGTTTTAATTCAATTACGGGGATCTTCCTTAGAAACAATTCAAGTACGGTGTATACGTTTAGGAATGCGCCGATTTGAATGTTATCACTTGTTAATAAACCTATTTAAATAAAATGCACCGCGCGTTTATTAATTGCAACTGCAACTTACTAATTGTTAGTTTGTTCGTTCGCTTTCATTCTTATTTTGAGGAATAGCTGATAAATTATAATAGGTGTTGAAAAAGTTTATTGTTTATATTGTTTATATACTTATTATTAGTACGTAGTGGTAGTGTAATATTCAAGTTTGTGCTAAAATTCGAGTTCATGGAATGATGATGGGTTCCAGAGGAAAAAAATTAGTGGCACTAGCAACTAAATCTAATGTGGTGCTTCCAGTATTTACCGAGGATGCATTTTTCTTGGGTAACTTCGAGTCAAGTAATAATAGTAAAATTAACAATAGTAACAGTGATGAAGAATTCATCCAAGTTACCGAGAGTTGCATTATTGATAAGCGGTTAAAGAAGACGTAGGTATGATTTTGGAGATTTTAAAAATGCTGTACAATCAAGCAATAAAGGAAAGGTACATGTTAAGTCTATGCAAGTTAACGATTTCCAATGATGGAAAAGTCTGTCTTCGGCCAATAAAATTAAAAAGCACACCCCTAAGCTCTACATTTCTAAAATTACCGAAATAATGGTCAAAAGAAATGAATTCGAAATGTACTACAAATGCGGCTCCAATGCAGAATGACAAAAACTAGATTTTATATCAAAAAAATATATGGGCGACATTCCAACCCCTTTAATGAAAACAGTACCTAATAGATTTGAGCAAGAAAAAGTCGAAAAATTATTAAAAGCACTAGGTAGCATCATGCCAGAAAATAGAAAAAAATTTTGGGAAGATTTTCCTAAAAAAGTTGTTGAGTGATAAATTATGTTTAATTTATACTATATTTTAAATTAAAATACAAAATAATTGAATAATCTAATGTTTTATTTCACATAATCCTTAAAAAAAAGGGATTCGCTTTATTTGCTTCGTTAAAATTCGATTTTTTCATTTAGTGAACAAGTGGTAAAACCTAGGATAAATTCTCGTATTTGCCAGATACGAGGATCAACTGGCAAATAGTCTAGGTTAAATCCTCGTATTTGCAAAATACGTGGTTTTTACTTTGCAAACTGGTCAATTAGTAGTACCCAATTACTCGTAAGGGTTTATATTATACTAAAACAAGCAAATAATCATTTTTTTATTTTTTTAATAGATTAATAATACCTTTATTGCTTATATAAATAACTGAAATGATAAACCTAAGAATCTGTAAAAGCTAGACACAAAATAAAACTTTAAATCGATATTCCGCCATTTCCACAAATTTTCAGATACGGGGGTCTTACTTGTGAGGGCAGAAATCGTCTTCGGTTTTACCTTAACCGTAAATGCACTTTATGCGTTAGCTAACCTTATTACTTGAACAACAGGTTTTGAGAGCGTAGTTGGAAAACTTGAAAAATTTGTAGCTTCACGGTGCTTGAGATCTTCTCTCCAGGGCTTCTGTTGTAGGTTTAAAGATTGCCCTTGTGAGGAATTTTAATGTTAGATTTAAATGTTCTGATTCATAAGAAAAAAGATTGTAAATGAGTTGAAGTTAGAATTTGAGATAGGTAGTCAATCACACAACACCAAATTAAATTTCGGAAAATTTCTTTATTTAACGCAACATATGTCACCAAATACGCTTGAAAATGCAAGCGTTGCTTGCGAAATATATTATGTTGCGTTAAATAAAGAAATTTTCCGGAATTTAATTTGGTGTTGTGTGATTGACTACCTGTCCCTAATTTCCATTCCGGTAGGCTGCTCGTTTTTTAAATTCAATTAGAATTTGATTTCCATCATGTTGTAAACTTTAACACAAGGCAACAAAACTGCATCGACAATGTATTTATTAATTTAGGCGATATTTATTTATGTTAGACGTATTAATCCTAGCTGAGCTTTCCCATTATTTGGGTATAGGAATGGAATTTATTGTTGAGGCTGCACCAAAGCCTACAATTAGTTTTATTTGACTTGTTATATTCACAAAAAAAATAAATAGAGGGAGTTGTGAGCCCCATCTGCATCGTATTAGCTCAATTTTTTAGCGAGTAGTTTGAAATTTTTAAATATTTTAATTTAATTATTTAACAGAAAATTATTTTACTATTCCGAATAATCGTATAACACTTACCGGATATGATGTTAAATTTAATTGTAATAAAACAGAAAATATGCACATCGCAAAAACAATATATTTTGTAGAAGCAACTCTCAGCTTTAAGCAAAAAAAAAGTCAAATTTGAAGTATCTTGCGCCGCACACCGAAAAATATCGATTTTTACACTTTAATTGGATATTTAAGGATCTATTGATGAGTTTAGGATAAAATGAATATTTTTATTCGAAAGCTTTGAATTTTTCCCACAAGATGCAGTGCAACATTAATTTAATTAAATAGTTTTCCTCACCAAAAAAATTAATGAAAATTTTGAAAAATTGTTTTCTAAAATATCAAAAAGTCATAACTCCGAAACCGCTGCATATTATAGGCTAAAACTTTCAGAGAATTTTTTTCTTATTATATAGAACATCTTGACAAATTTTGAATATAATCCGCGAGGGTCGCTCCGTAAAAATGATTTTATTTGGTGGAATGACCCATAATATACGTGTTTAGAATTGCAATATGTTTATTTATTATGTTTACACTTTTTCAAAATTGCCGCCAACAATTCTTTCTTTACTTAGTACGCCCCTGTCATATTTGTTCATCCCTGCAATTGTATTGCACGCATGACCACCTCAGTAGTAGCAACCAAGTACTCGAGCTATTCATACCGCTGTACCGTATCGCATACTCCCTTTGTAACGAAGCTCAAACCTTCTTATAATTGTAACAGTTATTTGTGTAAAACCCTGCAGTCATTCGAATTACACGTATCGATGACAATAAGATTCAGTGATTGCAGCAATACTAAAACAACCATTCTTTCGGTCAATAAATATAGTGCAAACCATACAAGTGTTTTATTTTAGAGACCACCCCCACATTTCGCCTACACAAAGGCCGTTCAAAGTTGATGGTACGACTACCATTCCAACATTCTAGCCGAGTTGCGTTTCGAAAGCAGCTTTTCGAACTTTCAAACCAACGAAGCTAACAATACGTATATCACACAAGCCCAAAATCTTTTGATCTGTTAATTTTTAATTTTTGTTTTTGATCTCTTTTGTAGTTTGGTATGATTATGGCCTCAAGCGCCGAAACGCGTCACCAATAAGCATCTGAATATACGAGTATAGTGCATTTTATTACAATTTACCATAAAAAATAAAAAAAAATAAAGTTTACCAAACAATACTTATTAAACAAATGAACAATAGACGGTAGGCGCTGCCCGACTACCTGCGGATGAATTACCCCATAAAACCTTATTATATTAAGCGCCGGTTTTACCACCTCTAGTTAAGTGGTAGCTAACGCTTAACTAATAGTTGACAACTGCTTTGCCGTTTTACAATCTATAGTCGAAGTAAAATTACCTCATAACTAATAGTTAAATCAAAGAATTATATTATACCTAATAGGAACCTAATACCTAATAGGTTTATATTCTTTGGTTAAATCAACTAGCAGATTTTCTGGTTGTCAAGCCTTTAACCATTAAGCCCGCTTCAGACGATGCTTGTTTTGCTGCTGGATTGTCTGATGGGAGCCTTGCTGGCTGGCGCGTGCTGGCTGCGCATAGAAAATAACGTCACTGCTGTCTTGCTTGCTGGTTCCCGTGATGGATTTTTGTGATAGAACCGGTGCTATTTTTGCTGCTAGTTTACGTGATGGGTTTCAGCGCTAACCAATGATAATGTCGCGTCATGTTCGTAAACACGAATGCAACCGAGAAATTTCGAATTTTCGTTGTTGAATGCTTTATTTTTATACAACTACCTGCGTGTACATTGAAACCATAAAACACGTGTGAAGCCAACCAAGCACAGAAACCATCACATAACCAAGCAGGTAGAAAACCAGCAGAGAAACCAGTGTGGCGGCTCTAAATTGGCTAATCCGATAATCCTTTTATCCTGCGGATTAAAGAAAGTAATTCTCTACATAAGAGAATTACGAATGTACTTTAAATAACATCATTTTTATAAATAAATAAATCTAAGGATAAACATCCCCAAACCAGCAAGCAATCCATCAGTAAAACAAGCATCGTCTGAGGCGGGCTTTAGTTAAGAGGAACATAATTTTTTTAAAATAACTTTCTGAATGATTTGCTAGTTGTTTTTGGAACATTAGTTATTATAAAAATAAAATTTCACAATCGCTTGCAATTAAATATATAAATATATCAAATTAACATAATTAAAAATAGAGCGACAGACACCACTGACTTACCAACTAAAAAACCATCACACGGAATTGCGGAACCAATTAGCTGTAATTGTGCACATAATTAAAAGTTACGTCATAGTATGCGGCACTGATGACGACAAATGAGTCAGAAGCACCACTTCGTGTGATGGTTTTTTAGTTGGTAAGTCAGTGGTGTCTGTCGCTCTATTTTTAATTATGTTAATTTGATATATTAGTTATTATGTTACAACTATTTAAATGGGTTTTATATAATTATATAATATATAATATATAATTATAAATATATAATAATAATTTATCTGTTAATCATAACAGCATTAAATTTCAATTTTCTCTATAATATATTAAATAATTATTTAATATTAATAAAATTGACAATTACAACGTTAATTATCCAATTTACATCCCTAAAAGGATATATTTATATCATTTTCGCAATGTTCTCCAACTTTGATTTTACTTCGAGCGATGAAGAAATGGAAGTAGTACCTGTGCGTAGAAGACCTCAAGTAATAGAGAAAGAGTTGATCATTTTAATTTATGGTATGAAGAACAGTTTTTTATGCGATTTAGGTTGACAAAGAATACGGTATTAATTATTCTTGATCTTATTAAGACTAAAATTAAATGCTCTACAAACAGAAATCATAGAATCATCAACGATAAACCGCTTACTTTTAACGTTAAGATTTTTGCAACGTGATATTCTTAATATCTTAATATCAGGCGGAGACTTTGTTGGGATCAGCAAAGCCACGGCATGCCAAATTGTGCAAAAAGTTAGCATTCAATTGTTTCTCTAAGAAAGCGATTTTGAAAAATACCTCTTACGGAGAAAAAACTAAACAATATTCGAAGTAAGTTTTTCCAGATGAATCGTTTTCCTCGAACAATCGGAGCAATAGACTGCACTCATATAAAGATGCAGTCACCAGGAGGTCCAACGGCAGAAGTGTAAGGTAGGCTTTAATTGATTGGTTTGCTTCTCAAGTATAACTTGAAATTATATTATGGAAATAAAGGTTGTTCTTTGTAAATTATAAATTTTATTTAAAAATGCTAATTTTTACACAGGAGAAAGAAATAAAAGACTTTTTTTATTAATTGTAAGTTTTATTTTTTAACAAGGCCATTTTCATGGCATGCTCTGAAGTAGCCTGTTGTTTCTTCCATTCGTACTCTTCGACAGCTTGTTGTCTTTTCAATTCATGCTTTTCGGCAGCCTGTTTCTTTTTCATTCGTGCTTCTCTTCCAGTTTATGATTAAGATTTTTAAAATATTGTTTTTGTTCATAAATTAATTTATTTTTACCTCACAACCGCCTGTACCTTGGTGGCTGGCCTTATTTTTGGAGTCGTTTTTGAATTTGTAACAAATATGGTTAATTAAAAAGAAGTATTTAGTAGATATTATTATATAACTGCTTTTACTGCTTATTAAAGCTTCATGGTTAGGCGTCTTTAACAAAGCCGGCAAATAAGTGGCCCAATCATTTTCGATAACCAGAACTTCTATCACTTTGTTAGAATTCCTTAAAGAAATAATTAATATAAACAAACTTCGTGACAAATTTATATTTTTATACTTACGTCTACTACATCGTCTACAAGAATAAAACTTTCATTAAACGTTGAAGCTGACGTAGAGGGTATACAATTTAAAGAGTCCACCATATATGCTCTGAAATTTAGAAAAATATTTGTATTTCAATCAGCTTCCACATTAAACAAAAAATGTGAATAATCTATTTACTCTCTATAGTATCGCAGTCGTTGTCATAGGTGTCTCCACAAATTGATAATGTCGACAAATTACACGACTCTACAAATAAAGTTTAGTTCTTTGTCCTAAAGTTTATTTTATGATTTTTTGGTTAATTATACACAAAAACGAAAAGAAAATATATTTTTTTGTATAAAGTTTGCTTTTGCGATAGTTATAATAATAATACTCATTTTTGAATTTTTTTATAAATTTGTTGTTAATTTGAAGTTAAGTTTCGGCTAAGTTGAAATTTTGTATTTGAGGCTCTTATAGCATCTAGTTGTGCACCTCCTATTTTTGGTTGCAATTGTCCTGGCAAAAAAGGCACATGTAAGGCAATACATGACGCGCATAAATGGATTAACAAGATTCTAAAGACAGTTAGAATTAGTTATTAAGAAAAGTATTAACAATTTATTTGTAAGTTATTTTGATAGTAAAACTTACTAAAAACAATAAACATATTTATTTGAATGGTTTCATTTTCAATTAAAAATTAAAACCACAGATTTTGAAAAATATCGTTCAATCGGTCTCCTAAATACAAAAGCAAACTTTTTCATGTCATATATTTTTGTTTTCGTCTATTACGACCCAAAATATCGAAATTTTATGTTTTAAAGCCAAGGTAAAATTTTGTGTTGACCCGTGTTATTAATCTTAATAGAAATATCGCTAATTGTAATAGGCTTGAATTCGCCACCCCCAGTCATATTAGCTCGATTTCTTAAACTTTCATAGTCTTTCCGTGTATCTCTCTTTAAAATGTATTATGCAAAGTATTAAGTTAATAATAATTTATATAGTTACCTTTTTCCACGACTCTTCTTTTTGTTTCCATGTCTGAGAATCGGATATTTTATTTTCAATTACGTGGGCGTATTTTTCAACCAAAGTAATTAAAAAGTCAACTTCTGCGGTAGAAAACACCTTTCCCCTTTCTCTAACACCACCTTTCTTGTTTGCACCCATTATTTTCTCACCTTTATAATAATATAATAATAATTACATACTTAAACAATTTGTCTTTTATCAACCTCATATTTGAGCTGTTGGGTTATCAGGTTATCACACTTTGTACAAGCCAACCAATTCTCAGATATTTATTAGGTCCAATTCCCGTCTACCATTCCATTAGTAAACCATACTTTATTTTTATTTAAATTTAAATTTAAAATTAAATAGCCGCACTATTTTGAGGTTTAAAATAAACTATTTTCTGGTAGTTAATATGATCTGCTTGTTAACATGACTTGAGGTTGCTTAAGGTTGGTAAAACCGATCGGCCTAGTTGACGTTAACTAATAGTCAGGTTAACAAATAGTTGAAGAGGCAATTGTAGAACCGGCCCTAACATTTCAAGTTAGTTTCGAGTCAGTCTGCTCGTCTTCACGAAAACTTCCGAGTTGTATGGAGCAGTAAAATTGCCAGTATGTTGACTCAAAACTACTTTAAACGCATTATTTTCACGTTGGTGTGCACGATATCTCAAGTTCTATTGAATCGATTTATTTCAAATTTGGTGTAAACATTCTTTATACATTCTTATATGACATGAACCTAACGGCTACTGTCAGTTAATCGATACCACGAATCGGGCCGCGATTTTTGCACTATTGAAAAGAGAACAATTTTCTGAGCATTTTAAAAACGCACATTGATGAGGATTATCCATTAGTTTTCGAGAAAACGGCATTTGAAAATCAAAATTTTATATGCATTGTAGATAGGGAATTCATTAACACGAGAGTTTTATTGACGATGCGTGCGTTGTGATATAGTCTTAGTGTTAGCCGTCAGACGCAATTGTGACACCGTCAGGTGCACATCGTGCATATTGAACCTCTTGCTTGTATCCGCACTCATTATATTACGCCACATTATGCTACAAATTAGAAAATAAGAAAAAGGCTAATAATTAAAAACGAGTTTCACTCCTATCAAGTAGCACCTTTGGCAAGTTGGTGCTATCAGGGGGATGCTTTCATCGGCGCGTAGCGCCCGGAGCGAAGGGTAGCGGAGCGTCGGTTTTGACAAACGCAACCAAGGCAATCGAGAATCTAACCTAAAAACGAGTTTAACGTTTGTAGACAACTGAATGCAAGCGCTACGGCTATCAGTAAGAGTATAATGATCCACACGAACCGTCAATAGAACTCTCGTGTTAATGAATTTCCTATCTAAAATGCATGTAAAATTTTGATTTTCAAATGCCGTTTTCTCGAAAACCATTGGATAATCCTCATCAATGCGCGGTCTCAAAATGTTCAGAAAATTGTCCTCTTTCCAATAGTGCATCTATCGCGGCTCTATTCGTGGTATCAATTGACTGACAGATCCCAACCTAACTAAAGTAGAAAATGTTAAATTTTACTATTTAAAAAAATTTTGAATCGTTATAAAAACCATGCAAAAAGTTTTTTATTAAGCGGCCGCCATTTGGTCTAAAAAATTTTTTCAACTTGTCCAGGGTCATACCATAGCGACAACTTTACTAATTAAGAATCCGTTAGATTTTCTTGTTTCAGATGACTAGAGGGATTGAAACCTTGCACTCCAGAACACTGGCTTTTCTTTGGATCTCCCACGTTGCCAGCTTATAACGTCTTTTTTTTAAACAAATAATGATACAAAAATGGATAGTAAAATATTTTTTGTTTTATTTTTACAGAGCTTGAAAAAACGCCCGAAATTCGTGCCTCTAGACTAGAATACCCGCTTAATTGGTTATCCAATGATTGGATTATGTACTTATATTTTAATACTTTTAATCTCGTTGATCCCAGATTTTGCTTAAAAAAATGTAAACATATGAATGACGAATAATATGCTAAAAGTGGTAGCAAAATCAGGTAGCCAAATGTCCGGGTAGGAAATGTCCAGGTTGGAAATGTTCAAGTGCAAAATGTTCAGTAGCAAAGTGTCCGGTCACCGTTTAATACTTCTTAGTTCCTGAATATCAATTTTTAAAAATTCCTCAAAATGCGAAATAACAGTGATACCAAAAAGTTTTTAAATAAAATGTAAGCTGTATCCATTGATGGTCTGAATACAATTAGCAAAGAATATCGTAAGACGTTCTTTGATTTTTAAAAGAAAAGAATAATATTTATTTAAAAAGTACTGTATTAATCAACTTGTAATTCTTCAATTATAGCTAACTAAAAAATCAAAATGAGCAACTTAAATTGCCATCAAATTTTGTAACATTTCAAAATTACTTTTGAACTGTTACAGTTTGAACAAACTAGAACGAAATATTTTCTATTAGCACTTTAATCCGGCTACTCAGTGTATTGTAAACTTGAACTTTTCGTTCGTTCACATTAATGCTGTCATCTTCCCTTAATGGTTATAATGTTTCACATCATCTAGGTCTAGGTTATAAACTTATAACAGACACCCTCCTGTTATAATTTTATAGTTACCTCTTATTATATTACATATTTAATACAACAAACAGTCAACAATAACATTTCTCAGTTTTCACTATGCGACGTGATGACTTTCTACATTTTAAATGAAATTTTATATTTTAAAACTTTTTTTTTTGTTTGCTCTGGCATCCGAGGTTCTAATATTGACTAATAAAAACCCTTTTTCTATTATAGATATAAGTAAAATATTTAAGAGTTAAAAGTAATACTTCAGATTGGTTTACTAAACTAAAGCAATTCTATTCTACCTTCTAACTACCTTCTTCTATTCTAATTACAAACAAACATTTGTTTGAAAATAATTAATATTTTCATTATAATAACTAAATAATATATTTTGATACAGATCATTGGATGAGCAAAATTTCTAGGAATGTACTACAGTAGCGGTCATGAAAATTGCATTCAGAATTATGTTTTTATATTTTGAAATTTGACTTTGCTAGAATATACAAGATTTGGTATTGCCTAAAATATCTGGTCAATGTTATTAGTTTTATTTTCGAATACGATAATGAAATATACTAACTGGAGGAAATTTACATAAAAGCAACGGAATATTTAGAAAATTTATAGTGCGATTCTCTAACTCATAACATTCTATAATAGTTATGTTACGCTGTAAGATTACATAAATGTTATAAATTGGTATTCTGTAAATAATTACATACCTGTTACTAACATTCAGGGCCGCGTTAAGGCATGTGAGTACCCTATGCATATTATTTTTGCCGCCCCCTTAAAATTAAAATTTGAACTTATTATAACAGCATAATATTTATTAGCAAAATAAGTATAAACTCTGAGAACAAATTTATTTACTTAAACAGTAGACAGTTTTTTGTTCTTCGTTTATTTTTATTCTTTACTTTCTAGCATTACTATGCGGCACTTAAAAATTGTTTATGTTTTCTACATTTGATTTTTAAATACCTAAGTACAATTTACAATCAAGTTTCAATTTATATTACATTTTTTATTAGAATTAATTAGTATTTTTGCCGCCCCTAAAAGACTACCGCCCTAGACAGCTGCCTTTATTGCCTAATGGATAAATCGGCCCTGCTAACATTTCTAACTAACATATTTCGTAACAGTGCACTTGACAGAATTGAAATTATCGCAAAATTATAAATTTATAACAGTATGTTATGAAAGTTTTTACAGAGCTATGTTGTTAACATAATATTATCATAACATAATTTTTAGAGAATCGCACTATTAGTTAAATTTGTTAAACTGTTAGTTAAACAGTATTGTTAAATATTTTGCACAATACTCTTAAGAATATTATCATGACCACAAATAATAATTATAGAAAAAATTAAATAACAAAAGGCGAATATGATTATATTTAGTACAAGCGCAGATCGAGAAAATAAAAACCAGAAGCAATCAGCATTAAAGGACATGAATTTATATACTGAAGTGATTTTTTTATGATTTTGAAATGTAATGTTTTTTAACAAAATTCTCGAATTAATCAAAATTTTAATTATACTAATTTTCAATAAAATATTTATGCATAAAATGGAAAAGTTAAATTGCACCATGCACGTTCATATCTAATCCATTAACGATACCATCCAACTTTTAACTTAAAAATTTAGATATTTTTCTATATAAACCAATTCAATCAATATTTTTAATATCATAAATCTTCAACTATAATCATCCAAATCAATCAACTTTATACAAAATTATTCATATTACATCCATAGTTGGGACATTCTAAAGTTATAAATCAAAAATTTACTCACTTAAATTAATTAAAATTATTTTCCAAATACAAAAATCATAAAATTGAATTCTCAAACTATAAACGCAAAATTATACGGAAGACTACCCCTAAACCATAAACTCTTACAATTTTGTATTTTTCGCTTGGTAGTTAAATAAAAATCTCTTTGGTATAAAAATACCATTCTGTATCAAAGAACCAGGAAATATGGTTCTTACACCTAGAAGCGCAATTTGCAGTTGCGGGAATAACGCAGAATACAACCAAATACTACCACGCTCTTTCAACTCTAAACATAAACATGATGAAAGAACTAATAAACGTATTGGTAAATTCTCCCCAGACGAAAAGTACGAAACGTTAAAACCAGAAATGATAAAAAGATTTGCTATATCGCAGGAAAAAATGACAATAGCACTATTAGAAAACGAACAAATCGGTGACAGAATCCTGTCTCAATGGTTAAGCCACTTGCAAAGCCCAGGAATGCCGGCGGTAAGTAAAGAATTAATTAAAACAATACGGACACAACGACTGCTTCCAACACACTTACAACCATTGCTGATAGTCCAAACCGAAGTATCAGTGGAAAAATTAGCAGAGATAATAGGAATTACTGCTATTATGGAAAAACAGGAAAAGGGTAGAGGAAACATCAAAAAACAGGTTGTCGCATTATCCAAAAATATGTCAAAAATGGCAATGGATATAGAAAAAATGAGGCACAAATGTTCTAGGTCAACATATAGAACCCCAACTGAGCCTAGAAGAAACAGTTACGGTAAACAAAGGAATATCAGCCACAACCGAAAATTTGACAATCCAATATGCCAATACCACAGACAATATAGAAATAAGGAAAAGAAGTGTACCATTCCATGTTCATGGAACCCAAAAACACGAAAACTGTGGTCTGTAGAACAGACGAACAGACGCATAGTCGTATGTACGCCGGAATGGGACGTTTCGCCGTGGCCGTTTAGCCGTGGCCGTTTCGCCGTCGCTCATTTTGCCGTCGTTAATTAAAAAATATAGTAAAATCAAAAGTTACAAATAAAGTTTTATTTAAATATATTGCGATGTTCTTTTAGTAAATTATAATTTTAAAACTTTAATTAAATAAAACCACTTTTTAAAAACTTAAACTCAAACTTTAATTAAATTAACTTAGAAAAACTTAAATCGAATTGGAACGGACAAACACACGTCCGCTCGCTTGGCTGTCCGCCATCAAAAAGCATATCTACACATTTTTCATTTTACAAACTTAACAACAAATAATACCAACTTAACATTTTTGAACGATTTAAAATATACAGCACGATTAAAATTATTTAAATCACAAAATTTATTTTCAAAAATTGAACAATTATTATTTTTATCAACCTAATTAACCAATTTTGAACATGACAATATATAAAAAAATTAAATAAAAAAAATTAATAAGGACACCAATTAAATAAAAAAAAATAACCAAAACAAAGAAGTACTTATTGCCCCATTTAATAATTGTGAGCAATACCACGGAGGTATTCCGCTAAGTCTTCGTATTCGTCAAAACGGTTTACTATACGCAATATTCTTTCATCCGCGACCCTGTATTTTTAAAATTTTTTAGGAGGTTCTGCTCCAGCTACGAACTGTTCGTAATAAATGTCCCGAATTTTTTGAGCTGATCGAAAACCGTCGATGAATCTCCATAACGTAGGATGCTCATCAACGCCTAACTTAGTTTGTAGCCTTCGATGGGCTGCTTCGGCGTGGTTATTCGTGCGATCTTCGCCATTTAATGTTCTTTCACGCAAATTCCACATTTCAAATTTGAATATTGGATCCCACCGACCATTTCCTCTTCGGTTTGGTCTTCCAACGTAAGAGTTTTCAAACCATTCTAAGAGACGCTGTAATGCTGGATCCAAAATAGCGGCAAGCGCATCAATAGCATCATCAATATTTTCCCTGAGTACAAACGCTAAAGCAATTACCATCTTTGCCTTGAGGGCAAATTCAGAATCTTCAGTGTAAGTACTTATAAACCCTAACTCGGAAAGTTAGAAGGTTTAGGAGTAGAAGTTAGGAGTTTATTTCTGCTTTTCTAATTTCTAATTTTTCATAGCCCCGAAAATATAAATTTTTGCAGTCAAAATGTTAGTTTTTTTTTATAAGTAAAAAAAAAATTTTTTTAATTTAAAAAAAATTAAATTTGACGGCGAAATGGGCGGCGGCGAAACGGCCACGGCGAAACGGCCACGGCGAAACGGCCACGGCGAAACGGCCACGGCGAAACGGCCACGGCAAAACGGCCACGGCGAAACGGCCACGGCAAAACGGCAACGGCGAAACGGCCACGGCGAAATGTCCTAGACCGTATGTACGCGACTATGCAAGCAAAATAAATTTTTAATTATTACCGGTGCGGATTTATGCGTTTACCAAAGCGATTGATAAAATGACACATAATACACAGCAATAAGAACAAGCTCTATGCGGCGAATCACAAAGAGATATTCACTTAGGGATATATGGAACATTAGAATTAAATTTCAACAAGAAACGCATTACAGTGGCGGTTTTTAATTGCAAATGTAAACAAACCAATCTTCGGCCAAGACTTTCTCAACTACTTTGAATTATTCGTAGACATCAAACATAGAAAGTTAATTGATACCGTTGCAGAAGTAGAAACAAGAGAAAACATAAACAATAAAGACGAGGTGATAACAGTGAGCACCATATCAAACAAGAACAAATATCATACGCTCTTAAACAAATTTCCTGCTATAACAAATCCAAACACAGCATCAAGAAAAATTAAGCACGAAGCCACCCTCGAAGACTGGCTTCAGAACGACTGGCAGCGGCGAAAAAGGAATTTGAAACCATGTTGGTAGCAGACATAATACGCCCATTGAAAAGCAGTTGGGCATCCCCGTTACACATAAGACATGACAATCAAGAAGAATAACGAATGGCAATCATGTGGCGATTACAGAGCCCTGAACGAGCGGACGATACGCGATCGTTACCCCGTACGATATATTGAAGATTTCTCACATATGCTATAGAAAAGAAGATATTTTCCTCCTCATCAGTCGCTTCTGGCGACCATTTTTGGCACCTGGTTTTCACCGCTTACCATTGCCACCTTAACTAGTTGGCGGGAAAGCCTGAAAATACATATTTATTAAAAATTTAAAATAATATTTTCACATAAAAAAATTCCCAAATCAAATATTAAAATTTTTAATGAAGGATTTTGGAACAAGACAATACATACTATGTTGTCCATTTCTTGATTATTGTAAAATACTATTATAAAAAAAAGTAAGTACACAAATCATATTTTGAGGAAAAGAATATCGGGTTGTCTGGGTAGCGAATCAAACAACTATAACTTGAGTGTCGACGTTTCGGATGCGTCTATGCATCCATTTTCAAGACTGTAATGGAGAAGGACCTATTATATAATCTATCTTACAAATTTATAATTTCACACTCACCGATGACAAGTTAGGGTGTAAAACGTTTGATACAAAATTGCTAATGGATACTGGCGCAGGTTGACAGACGTAGTTGCAGTTTAACAAAGTCAGAAAATGATAAAATCTGGTGCAAAACATATGTATAAACTACACGACTTAAAGCTACAGCTTCGAAAAAATGGCTACCCTGCTCAGTTGATTGACTGGACCCTCTTTGGGAAGAGACCAACCACTCTCGTTAAATCAACTCACAATCCGGATGACTTGGAAAACAACTGCAAATACAGTAAAATCACATACCATCCGTGGTTTGAACACAGGATCAATTACGCCTTTAGGGAACCTGTGGAGATAGGTAAGTTGAAGTTGCCATTCTATAACAACCACAACTTAAACAGATTAATATACTCGATGACCAAGAACAAGGTTCCTACCTGCTTGGACCGTTCTAATGTGGTCTACAAGATCGAATGTGAATGCCAACTTTGGTACATCGGGCAGACCAAGCAGAGATTATCTGCTCGGATTCATCAACATTTAGAGGACATTAAATCGAAATCCACTAAAATGGGCCTATCAAAGCATGCCACCAAGACATCTTACAGTTTTAACCAGGAAGACGTCAAAATTTTGATATATGAGAAGAACTACATTAAACGAATCTTTTTAGAAGCAGCATACATCAATACAACTGAGAATAATGTTAATATACAACTCGATTGCCAGTTTTTAGATAGCTCATACAAAAACCTTCTTAATAGGTTCAAACGAACGTTCGATTGAGATCAGAAATAATTCATGTATGTTTGCCTTTGACTTTTGTGGTTCTTTTGTTTGTGTTAAGTCTCTCTTTTCTTGCCTTTGTTAATTGCATTTTTAATAGCTTTACTGTTTTCACTATTCGGCGTTTCTTACTACTACTACATCAATTTTTTACAGCTGTAATTGGTCACACGTTCACAGGGTCGTAAAGGGTCACTATAGAGGCGTTGTTTTTAGTTTTTTAACCCCCTTTTTTTACTTTAATTGTAAGCCTGTCCGTTTGGAAGTTATGGCGGGTAATTTTTAGTTTTATTTTTAAATAGTATGAAGGTTGGGTTGCATACCCTACCGTTGGAGATATTTTCTGATTATATTATTGATAAACATTTGGCTTCAAGGCAAGCACCCGAATTGAAAAACTATTCAGATTCCAACTCTGAAGATATAAATAATGTTTAACCTCCTTCCAATGTAGGAATTTCAAAAAATTGTGTAAGATGTCGCTGTTTAGATTTTTTAAATTTCTTGAACAACAGTACCTATTATAATAATTTGCAACATGTAGGTACATATGTACAAATGTATATAAAATAATAACAAACGACTTTTGTATCAATTGTAAGATTTCATGTAATTTGCAGCTATTTAATTATAAAACTTATTTCAAAAGAACATTGTTTAAGAACAAATTCTA
Source organism: Cantharis rufa (assembly GCA_947369205.1). Lineage (NCBI taxonomy): Eukaryota > Metazoa > Arthropoda > Insecta > Coleoptera > Cantharidae > Cantharis > Cantharis rufa. The sequence continues at coordinate 10,917,979 of OX376309.1, read as the reverse complement.
TACACCTGCTATTGTATAATATTGTAAAACATTATCATATCGCTTTAACGAGCAAAGACATTTATATTGCTTTAACACATTTACAAGTTTAAGTACAAAAAGTTTCTTATTAATGTAAATCTTAACTACATAAGTATAACTTTTACTGTTTAATGTTACTATTGAGATTTGCAAAATATGTTACAATTATAAAATTTTGCTTATGAAATTATAGGTAAGTAGGGGAAAGTAATTCAAAGCGACCCCGTTTTGGTTTTACATACATAAATCTGCCAAATAAAGACCTCTTGCATTATTATTAGTACCGTTGTACAAAACACTCAATTTTTCTATTTTAAGCCAAAAAAGCTTTTGATATATTATGTACAACTTTGCTTTCGCAGTTTTTTCTAAAGTTTGAGGTTTTATTCTAAAAACGTGATTACATATTTTTGATTCAAAGTAGTGTCCGTCGCTATCAGATTGGACTTTTATTCATCTTTTTGGCAATTGTCAGATACCATCTGTAATGTTTGCTCCGTAATAATAATACACTTGCTTGTTAAACACAATTTATTTTCCTATTAATTTCTATGATAAAAAAAAGCTGGCTACTGCCGGCGACCATCACAAGTATCGCACCGGCGTCCTGGTACTAACATGACACCACCAACCTTCAAACCCCAAATTCCCATATACTACACCATACTAAAAAAAGGTTCAGAGCATAACCTTGGCACCTTGTGTATTTGGTTTAACAGTCGATGTAGATGCATTTTTTGTCGCCAATCGCAATGCGATGTGGAAACCCCTTTCGATTCTCTTTTTGTAGCAGCTGTTCACCAACAATAAAACGACGTTCAACATCTATCGGCTTCAACTCGTATGGAATCCAATTTCCTTGCTTCTGAATCATTCCCATGACTTGAAGGTGTTTTGAAATGGTTTGTTTAGTCACTGCTAATGCTTCTGACAATTCTTCTTGTGTTTGGCACGAGTTTTCATCGAGTAAATTCACTTGAATTCACAATTCACAAAGCACTTGAGAGCATTTGATGCGCCTTGACCTCAGTTCTTAAATGAAAGCAGAAAATCAAAACTTCCCGCAAATAAGGAGAATTTGGCTCAAAAACTGACATCTTAGATCGAAGATAAATTTATTGTGCAAACAAAAATTCACTAATCTGGCGTTGTCATTATGATGGCAGATAGCCAAGCTTACTGTTTAACATTTTTAGTCTGCCTATTTCGACCAGCACTTGCCGCTGCAGCCACCGAACGAAAAACAGCGGAAGCAAAGTTGTACACCTAATATTATATTACCCCTGCTGAGCTACAGCCAAAAAACAAAAAAACAAATTTTTTTTCTAGTTCTAAAAATTCTAGTTCTAAATGTTATCTCCTCATGTTCCAAGTCTGACCCCGTATTTTTATCAGAGTTTTTTTTAAATTTGCAAAAACGTTATTCAAATTATTTAATTTAATATGAATCTATATAATTATGTACATTTTACATAAATATTGGTTTTCATATTTTGTGAAATTTTTAGGTATTTTTATGTTTTTACTATAAAAATTAACTTGCAACTTTCAAAATTTTAATTTTGTAGTATATTGCTGATTTCCTTGCAGGTACTATGTATACAAATTTTTCTGAAGTACCTGTTTTTACAATTACATTGTATTAAATGGGACTATGTCTAAAAATTAGAAAAGTCGTATTAATGAATGGGTTCTTTAAATTCTTAGATTTGTGTTTTCTTAAAAATGTTGAAAACAAAATTTAATGAAAAATTACACCTAAAAAAAGATCATTCAATAAAATGTGTGAAAAGTTGATTCCATAATTCACTGAATAGTAAATTTTTATCAAATCTATTAATGGAGAAAAATCAGCAGAAAGCCATATACAGTGAAAGTTCATTTGTTAGGCACGTTCGAAACCACCCGACTAGAAATTGTAGTTAGGTGGTGATTAGGCCCGAACTAGACATGCCGAATTTCAAACTCGGGCCAAGTGAGGCAGCCGCATTAGGCCCGTATTACGAACGTAACGCAGTTGCGAGACCTTACCTAATTAGGCTTCCTAACTAGGCGGTGGTTTGAAAAACCAAACTTGCAGGTGACAACCTCAACCTAATCTGGCTCGAGTTCGCCTTCCTAATTAGGCAGTGGTTTGGAAAACCAAACTTGCAGGTGACAACCTTAACCTTATCTGGCTCGAGTTCGCCTTCCTAACTAGGCAGTGGTTTGGAAAACCAAACTTGCAGGTGACCACCTAAATCTAAAAATCTTTTTTTTTTAGGACAAACAGAAATACGATATATTGTACGAGCTGGATTTAATATTTATTTTAAAAACCTGGCAGAAATACAAATACAATAATTATCTTAAAAAATATAGCAATAATACAACAATAGCTCCAATTTCTTAAAATTAATTCGTAAAAAGTAGGGAAATGGGTGAATATCGATTATCGCACTGTAAATACAAAAGCGATTTAACGCCTTTTTTCTATCATACATAATTTTTACAATAATTTCACATGTTAATAACTTTACCATATTAAATGCTTAATATAAATTAAAATTAATTTTAATTTTAAGCAGCGTTGACATGGGTAGTGAGTGAATCACGTACGTGTTCCATGATACATGAATTTACAAATTTTAATTTTCACGATTCCTAAAATATAAATCGTAATTTTTCAACACGATCTGTTAAAACTGTTATATGCGCACCCGTGTAAACCTTCGCCACGAATATAAAAATTATCATATGGTGAAAATTAAAATTTGTAAATTCGTGGAACACGCACGTGATTCAATCCATGTCAACGCTGCTTTAACATTATTTTTTTCCTGTCATTCTTGTTTTGTACATTTTTGTTTTTTCTATCTTTTAGCCCACTATTCCAATCACCACAATGATTGAGTATCGATGAAATACTATCGTTGACAGCTTTGTCACCCAACGGATCATCTTCAGATTTTGAAAATCTTTTAATTAATATCCCTGAAATAAAAAGATATTTATTAAATTTATTACAAAATAATTCATGCTGCTTTGAAGTTATGATTTATTTTTATACCTTTTATTATTTTACTTCATTACTTTTTCAAAAATTGAACAAATTTTTCTCAAAATTTTCGTTTTGGAATTTATTTTCAGAAAAAAATACAAAAATCACTTTCTAAAAATGTTACTAACCGATATTTTGCTTCAATTAAACCAACCGACATTTTGTTGATTTTTGAAAACAAATTAATTATTATGTATCAAATATAATTTATTGTTGATATAATTTTAATTATAAATAACGTAGAGAACCGCTCACTATGATATAAAGCCGTTAGCAACTAACAATAAAGTCACATGGATAAAGACGACTGAATGACTGTTGTAAAATAGTTCATGTAATACGAGAAGATATAAAAATTTCTCAGAACACAGACACCACACTAGCCTTTTTTATTTAAAATTTATTTTTCTTTTGACTAATGAAATAATTATTTTAAATGTATAAATAAATTTGAATCTAGATTAAAATTTTAAAATCTATTAAAAATAAAAAAAACATGAATTAAGATATAAAGTATTCTATTTGCATCAATTGGCAACCATAGATTATAGGTATCATTCTTCACTTCGCAAGCTCTTAGTTACTGTCACAAGATATTAGTCAGGAATTACAAAGGTATGCCAAAGTTAGGCAATGCCAATGACTTTCCTAACGAATTCCGACTTTAGAATACCGAACTTCGATAAACCTTTGGCTACAGTTATTAGGTCCAAATTAAGAATTCCAAGGGTTTGCCGAAGTCCGAAATTAGGCAGTGCCAAACACTTTCCTAATAAAGTCCGAGTTTAGAATACCGAACTTCGGTAAATCTTTGGCTACTGTTATTAGGCCCAAATTCGGAATTCCAAAGGTTTGCCGAAGTTAGGCAGTGCCAAACACTTTCCTAATGAAGTCCGAGTTTAGAATACCAAACTTCGGTAAACCTTTGGCTACCGTGATTAGGCCCAAATTAGGAATTCCAAAGGTATGCCGAAGTTAGGCAGTGCCAAACACTTTCTTAATGAAGTTCGAGTTTAGAATACCGAACTTCGGTAAACTTTTGGCTACCGTGATTAGGCCCAAATAAGGAATTCCAAAGGTATGCCGAAGTTAGGCAGTGCCAAACACTTTCCTAATGAAGTCCGAGTTTAGAATACCAAATTTCGGTAAACCTTTGGCTACCGTGATTAGGCCCAAATTAGGAATTCCAAAGGTATACCGAAGTTAGGCAGTGCCAAACACTTTCCTAATGAAGTCCGAGCTTAGAATACCGAATTTCGGTAAACCTTTGGCTACCGTGATTAGGCCCAAATTAGAAATTCCAAAGTTGTGCCAAAATTAAGCAGTGCCAAACACTTTTCTAATGAAGTCCGAGTTTAGAATACCGAACTTCGGTAAACCTTTGGCTACCGTGATTAGGCCCAAATTAGGAATTCCAAAGGTATGCCGAAGTTAGGCAGTGCCTCAGACTTTCCTAATTACATTTTGCCATTTTTCGTTTTGCCTCATGTGGCCTTTACATGGTTAGAGTTAGGTTTGCCTAAGTTAGGCATGTCTAATTCGGCCCGAATTGATCTTTCGGAAAGCCTAACTACAATTTATAGTCGGGCCTATGTCATATATTTGAAATTTTTTACTACACTAGGCGGTGACAAATACAGTGGTTCACAAAGATATTCATCCGATCCAAAATTAGCATTGTAAAATGAACTGAACGAACACGTGTGTTGTCATATAAAAATCGCTTCTGCGATAAATTTTGTGATTTTAAAAATCGCACCTTTTCGTTTAAATTCGGTAACGTATTTAAAAGTAAATAAGATAAATATTACAAGGCAGCTGCAATTTGTTTAATATTATTACCAGTGCATTATACTGTTCTTGAGCGATTATAATGCCTTCAGTACTGTTAAGTTCTTCTTCACTTCTAAATGGTAAAGTTGGATACCTATGGCCAATTATTGCATTCCTCCCGTCACTTTGCTGATTTTGAAAGAGATCACGAAGAAGATTCTTTACGTCTTTTAAGTCCGACTTCAATTCCTGCAGTGCTTTGAAATTTTCGTATTCAAATACTAATTAAATAAATTTTTAAAAATAACGAAATAATTAATCGTAATATCACACTTACATCGAAACTCCTCTTTTAACTGCCAACTTCTGTATCTGTTTCCAGGCTGGTGGTTAATGTTACATCATTATTTTCAATAATAACAATATTTAACAGAAAATTATTTTACTATTTCGAATAATCGTATAACACTTACCGGATATGATGTTTAATTTAATTGTAATAAAACAAAAAATATGCACATCGCAAAAACAATATATTTTGTAGAAAAAACTCTCAGCTTTAAGAAAAAAAAAGTCAAATTTGAAGTATCTTGCGCCGCACAATGAAAAAAATCGATTTTTCCACTTTAATTGGATATTTAAAGGTCTATTGATGAGTTTAGGATAAAATGGATATTTTTATTCGAAAGATGAGAATTTTTCCCACAAGATACAGTATTACATTACTTTAAATAAAAAAGTTTTCCTCACCAAAAGAATTGATGAAAAAGTTGTAAAAAATTTTTTTCTAAAATTTTAAAAAATCAGAACTCCGAAACCGCTGCATATTGAGGGCTAAAACTTTCAGAGAATTTTTTTCTTATTATAGAAAACATCTCCACAAATTTTGAATATAATCGGCAACGGTCGCCCCATAAATATGATTTTATTTGGTGGAATGACCCATTTACAATAACGTTTCAATTTTGGATGTACCCCTTTTATTAAGGTTTGTTCATTATCAATGCTGAAGGAATCTGCGGTTTTTTTGTACTTACTCTTAAAATTCTTAAACATATGGATGTCTGTTGTTACCCCTTTAGTTGTTTTTAAATTTTTGTTTAATTGGACCCAATATTTCTCAATTGGGCAAAGCTCCGAGCAGTTGGTGTATTAGCATCTCTCGTTACAATGTTTATTGCATGATCTTCACAAAATGTGAGACACCATTTACTATTAGCCAAATCCGGCCAAAACAAAGGTGGGGTGGGAAGATTAAAATTTTAATCCATAAGAACAAATAGCTTGCTAAATCAAATATTTTTTGGAAATTTTAATAATTTTCTGGTTTTATACTTTTCGGCTACCTGACCTTGACGCGCTGCAACATAAAATTCTTGCTCAGGTACCTGCTGGAAGTCCGAATTTGCGACATTCGCGGATTTTTCACGTGTTCGGAAACAATTAACTTTCGCGTTTTCACTTGTTTACTCTCTCTTTATCAGTTCACACTAAAATATCGAATTACGACTGATAGTGTACACTTTTTAGCAGGAAATTCTGACCACCATGACATATAAATTTCTGATAATATCTTAAAATTTGTACCTAAACCAAGGATTTAAAAGTGGGCGGATTTTTCTAGGACAGTCTTTAGTTTTAGTTATATGACTGACTTGATGTTACTTTGATATTCAATAAACAAGTATAATTTGAAACGTTATTGTATATGTATAAATCTATAGTTTTGACACAGTCCCATAAATGTCCCATTCTAAAAGTTGAGGTTTTTTACAGGAAATTGATCAAGGAATACGCTCGAATTTTTTTCAAAATTTTCAGAGCGTGCGAAAGCCTCGAAAATTACGTTTGAATAATGTAATTGTTTATTTCAAATGGAATTGTTAATGGCCATGAAATACAATAAATATGTCCAGAAAGTGCCATTCAAGAGCTAAAAAATGCCGTCTTGTAGAAGTCTATAGGATAGATAGAACCGGAGATATGGGCAGTTGAAGGAGAGCATGTTTTCGATGTTTGGCAGTTTTTATGATTTTCAACCACTTGTAACTTCTAAACTAGGGGCGATAAAAATAAAATAAAAAATGTTTGCTGTATTCATTTGTTGCAAACAACCAGTAAAAAAATTTATTTCAAAATCAGAGACCCTAGTGTACAAAACTGTCCGATCTGACGTGGAATGACTCATATGTGAGAAACACTCTCATCGATCGCAATTGTTACAAAAGGTAAAAAAAATTTTGGTTTAAATTTTAATACTTTTCAAAAAGATTAATAATAATAAATAAAAACATTTGAGTAGTTTGAGTTGAAGAAAGGCGAAAGAAAACACAAAGATCTGCGATCTGGTAGATCCCCAAGTAAATAAGGTATAGATCTAGGTATAGGTCTACGTAAGTCGCGTTCAAGCGGTCCTACAAAATTTTTGAACTTAAATTTTGAGTATTTTTTTTATTTAATAAATTTTGTATGAGCATTATGTTAATTGTAACTTATTTATGTTTTTATACTATTCGAGTGTTTTAAAATTTTACTTTGAATAAATCACAAATTTCATATAAGGAGAGAATCGTAAGAATTATGATTAGCTTAACGAGTAAACTGCGGACGAACGAACAGACGGACACCGGAACAGATCATAAGGATTCTTACTATATACTTTATATAGATACCTAAAACTTAAACAAATCCAGTGTGAAGATAAGCGAATTCTCTTTAAAATATTACTAATCCATAAGTTGAAGAAATTAATTTAAATAGAATAATTACCTCCACACCCAATTTTTTGAACTTTGACAAAAACTTTATTTAAAAATAACTCTTAATAAAGTGTTTCTAGAGATTCTCAATCGAGGAGATACCCCAGTATAATATACTACATACATCTCTGTTATGTCAAGTCTATGATTTCATTAATTGTCATAATAACATCTAATTACAATTTCTTGGTTAACTGACACATTAATCATTACTTAACTGTAAATTATTTATTTTAATGTGTAAGGTTTTAGACTTCACGGTTGGTTTACAACAACGCTCAACATCTAATTTTAAAATGAAAATGATTATATAATTACGTACTAATATATTAAACAATAGAACTGTCAACCACTTGACAACTCCATTTAGTTTGTTACTTCTGCAAAGTTTTAATTTAAGGGGGTTTAACATTGTAAATAAATTAACGTAAAAATAACTTGGCCAGTATTTTATAAATATGTATGCGGCTACATTATAACTTTTCTATATATTTTGCTAGATTTAATTACATTTCATATTATAAGAAGAAAGTAGCCTAAAACCTACTCCCTTTTGGTTTACTGTACATAAATCTTTCGAATAGAATCATATTGTTTTATTTTTAGTATCATTGTAAAGTTAAATCAATTTTGCAATTTTTCACCAGACCTTGGAATTCTCAAAAGAGGTAAACTATAATTAATCAATTTATAATATAAATCTCAAACTTTATTTAAACACAAATTATAATAAAAATGGAAAAGTAGGTATCTTATGCCCGGTTGCACTACATTCTTTATTGCACATATTAAAAAAAATTTCAATAATGATTTTTAATTTTTTTCTTCGCTAAATAGTTGAGGTTGCAACAACTAGATAGGAAAACGGGTCTTTTGAATTTTTCAACTGATTATATCTTGGAAAGTATTAACTTTTGAGAAAAAATCTTCAAACAAAAATGATAGGAAGTTTAATTTTCTACAAAAAAAAGTGATTATCATTTTTATCGTCCGGCGCACCGTTTATGAGATAATAATAAAAACGCGTTTTTCAAGATGGTGGCTGACGCGAGTGCTATCTGAGGCCGAAAACCCGGTTTTACACTTAGGGGACATCCACTAACATAATCCAATTGAAAAATCCCTTACCAGGATTTTATGTTTTGCAGCACCATTTTTGGTGCTTTGGCGCCTGGACTATTAATGAATTACGGATATCATTTATATTGTAATCCTCTTAGAAAATATTTATTACGTCGCTATTATTGCTATTGATTAAAATTGAACTACTATTACACTATAGTAAAATCAAAAAAAAATTAAAAACTATTTTTAATGTTTATTTTATAGTCAAAAGCTTTTTAAAATTAAAAATAGCTCTAATATTTGGATGCTATCTGGTGCTAGATAGCTAGATAGATTACAGAGATAGCTAAAAATAATGTTCGAAATAATAAGTCCTTAATTTAATTATTTATTAATGAAAAAATATAAAAAACTACAAACTACAAATACGTTACAAATTAAATAGTCTTTAACTTTTGAACCGTTCAACCCGATACTTTTATGTAAACTGATTTTTATGAACTTTAAAACTATTAAGCTTTTAAAAAGTGTCGCGTTACGTTAAACCGGTATTTTTGTTAATTTTATCGTTCACTCCCGAATATTTTCCACAATAGCTTTTGGAGCCAAAATATTAAGTTCCCCCAGTTTCAATGTAGATTTGTGCAAGAACTGTAAAGGTGCTAGCTTTCATATGTGGGTGCTAGCTCTATAGATTCGGGAGCTACCTTTTCGATCAAAAATTTTAAATGATGGGGGACTAAAGCAACGGATCCTTCTATCTAAGCCACTTTAGGTCGAGATATTGCGGTAGATGTCCCATAAATGTAATGTGTCTCAATTATAATTTGATGTCTGAATTAGTTGATGTTAATTTAATACCTTAGCAGAGCTGGGAAGTAACTGAGCAGAAAAGTTAGTTACTTCTAGGAACTTAGTTACTATAACTTAGTTACTTTAATATTGCAAGTAACTGTAACTGATTTATAGTTATTTTTTTAATGTAACTGTAACTAAGTTATTTTTATAAGTAACTTAGTTGTTTTTTTGGAACTAAGTTACTTCCTATTAATTAAGTTATTTTAAAAATAACTAAGTTACTTTTACAGTAACTTAAATAAATTGTAAATTTACATTAAGATTTCCAAGGTTTAATTATATTTAAAAGGAAAGGAAGGGGCAACGTTCATCAATTCGCCTAGGCGGCATGCCTTGTCAGACAAGAATTTTGAAAACTTAGTTTTGTTGAAAGCCAATAAATTGTAATATTTTTTACACTATACTGTTACCGTATTTAATCAAAAATAGTTAATTGTATTATTTGTAGTTGTACTATTAAAAATTGTAAAAGAGTTTGGGTAATGTAATGTAACTACATAAGTAACTTGTTTCAAGTAACTAAGTTACTTATTTCAAAAGTAACTGTCTTTTTAAGTAACTAAAGGTATATTAATCAAGTAATTTGTAACTTGTAACTAGTTACTTTTCAAAAGTAATTTTGCCAGCTCTGTACCTTAGTAATGTTTAAAACACTTGTTCGGGACTACGTTGTTGATAATAATCTATGATTTATTAATTTTGAAATTTTGCTTTATTTTCTTACTTTATTTTGGTGTGACATGTATATATTATTATTAGTAATATTAACTCTTAAAAATATATAAAATTAATTAAAATATTAGAGTTAAAGGATTTAACTGTTGTTTGATTTATTTCCTTTAACTCTAATATTTTAATTAATTTTATGTATATTGTCGTGAAACGAAGGTCGATCATATTTAAAATTAGAACGCGGCCATTTGATTTGTTTATGTGATGCAAATTAGGTAAAATTATTCAAAGGTAAATAACAGCTGATTTTGTATTGTTACTTAAACACATTTTTACACAATTTTACCATTTCATTTTGTAACCATCAGTGTTTGTTTTGTGCTACGAAGATCTAAAATAATAACAGTGAATTTCGAAACATCGTGTATGTTTTTTAAGAACGTACGAAAGTTTGGTTTTCTTAAGGTTGAAGCAGGTCTCTCCGCGTACGCCGAGGAAGAGAAGGACGTGTTTTCCAAGCCGGGCTTTTGGAAGCCACCCTGAGTGCAGTTTTTCACCAATTTCTGGGTGAAATTTGTGAAACTAACGACGAGTGTGATATTTTTGAGACGACGACCAAGTTTGGGGTTGAACGACCTTCCTAGAAAGATACAAGCGTATAATTGAGAAATTTGTCAAAGGACGCCTTGAGGACGCCATTTTGAAAAAGAACCAAAAATTTTATAATTCATCTTAATATTACTTACCTCGATGAAATTTGAGGACGAGGAACTTCAAATATTATTAAAGTGCATTTACAACAACCGTTTGAATAATCGTGGCTGCGATTTGGAAGGAGATTTTATGAAAAGCCAAGTTTTGTACGGTGAACACGCGGGAGAACACTTTCGGAATACAGTAGCCTTAAGCAACGTAGCAACTACTGGAGGGGACTATTACGTCATCGACAACAGAGGCGTGCAAGGTATCGTTTACTTAAGATTAAAAGATAGTGAAAATAAAAAAACATTTAATTTAATTTTTATGAACATTCAATTTTTATTTTGTATAAATTTAAAACACATAATCACACTAGGGTGGCAAATGATCACAAAATTAAGCGATCCGCATTTAATAGTAAATGTAATTTTGAAATCAATTGCCATAGACATTTTACACCCGATTTTATTTAGCTACGAGTTTGTTCGATATTATTATTTGCCTTTGAATAAACCATTGTTTTCGTTGTCAATAAGAGTTTTACTTACAACTCAGGGGATAAATAAGATCGACAAGAACCTACTAACTGAGAGTTTCATCTCCCGACGAAAATCTGGCAAGCCGGAGCATAATTTAGAGTTTGTATGTGAATTCAACAAAAATACACAACAATATATTATTGTTTACTTCTGCAATATCTGATGATTAGGGGGCGGATTTATATGCGCTAAAAACGTGTAAACAAAGCTTTACTTAATTAGGCTTTACAAATAGCTGCTAAAATTTTTTCAATCCAATCAATGCAAATCCTAGCAGGTTTTTGTAAAGCCTCATTAAGTAATGCTTTGTTTACACGTTTTTAGCGCATATAAATCCGCCCTCTACTGATGATGTAATCAGAATTGGTTTTTTGTTATAGGGTGTATACCTGTTGGAAAATAAATTTTATGATTATGATTATAAATTAAGAATACTGTAGTTTAAAAATTGTATTCTGGTAACTTAAAATTTGATCATTCTATATATAAATATTTTAAGATAAAAAATACACTGCAATGTACAAAGGAATATAGTACCTTAAATAAGAAATTATTTATATAATTTACCTTTACTAAATACCTTTGTATAATTACTTTTACTAATTAATTTTAATTTACAGACAGAAAAGTCTGTCGTGTGCGGTAGTACATAATTGCCATGCAAGCCAACATCTTTATTGGAAGGTTATAGCGTAGGTGTGATTTTTATTAAAATGGTTGTACTTTTTTCACGAATTGAAATAATACATAATAATAAATTTTTTTTACATTTTCTGTTATTAGTACTTATCTCACGTACAATTTCCTAGATTAACATCAAGTTGGTCATCATGCTTGGTTGCAAGTAGTGTAGTAAAATGTGGATAAATCCGTGGAAATCATATTTTGTCACGATGACAGGATTATTTTCTTTGGTGTGATAAAGAAAATCCAAAAAAGCATGTACCAATAGGTGGAAATGTATTTACAATTAAAATTAATGGGAAGGTAGTATATTTCTTGGTAGTGTAAACATAAATTGGACCAGAAAGGTTACATGCTACACATATATTAGGTAAATTTTCCGTAGGTAATTTCAACTTGACTAAGTCGAATTATACTTACAACGCTTGCTAAGCTGTCAAAGTTTTGCAATCCCACTTTATAGAAGTTATTCTCTTTATACAAATATTTTAAACATTAATTATAATATAATAAATTTTGAATCCATTTTTCTTTGAACAATTATTTTAACTGTCGACCTATTTTAATGTTAACCGACAGCATCGGTATTATGCTATACGAAATATGAAATCATACACCGGATGTTGTAAAACTATTGTTGTTATTATATTTATTAAAACCCCACATCTCGTGTAATCTTTGAATGTCAGGATATGTTGATAATTTTATCAAATTCTCAAGCTTTGTGTGTCTAAAACTATTATCTTTTCATAATGAATAATTTTATAGGCAAACAAGATTTTAAATTTTCTTGTTTCCTATTATAATAACGACAGATAAAGGTTACGTTGGAGGAAAGTTGCAGAATTTTATTTATACTGCACTATAGACTGCATTATGTTTTCAACAAAAATTATGTGCAGTACAACGATTCTGTTACAGTTGCAATAAAAATGTTAGATATGAAAAAAGAGAAAAAGTATGTTAGTTCGCAGACGATTTCTAAAGGGATGTAAATGTAAACACTTTAAATAAGAAATAAAAATTGTTGCCATTCCAAGATTAAACATTAAGTTTTACAGTTGCTGATGTACATTGGCTAGAAAATTTTGAATCAAACAGTATAATATGTATATATGAGTTGATAGTTTTGATAGAACATTTTTCGGCAAACTGTTTTTACACGAAAAATATCTGTTGATTAAGTGTTAAATCTGCTTGTTGAAAATCTAGTAGCATGCACAAACCTAACAATAGACGCTCGGTTCATTAATTTACAGACATTATAATACCGTGTTTCGTGGACCGCACACTGAAGCATTAAATAATAGCCGAAACATGATCTCGGTTGCCTGTACCACTCACGCACACATGATCAATATAATATACACTAAAATTTAAAAATATGTGGGGCTATTATTTTCAACCCTTTGCTATAGAACCTGTCATAAACAATAACCAAAATTCACTACATAACATTCAAACTTGTGACCACATTAACACAAGTTCATTATAAATCACTTGCGCTTGCATGATTACTTCGTCCCTTTACAATGTAAATATTAACTATATTATATTGCTATTTACCTGTAAGGAATTATAATCTATACATAAATTATTATTTAGAAAATCGCATATCTTGAATACAAATAAGAAACCACCAATTAGAAGCAAAGATAAGGCGCTTTATTATTTTAAATTATATGATTATAATTAATTCAAAATAATTATATAATGTGTGTACAGTCTGTTCTATGAATGTAGAATCTTATGTGCTGATAATTGGTCTTATACAAAACCTTAACTCGGGTAATTTGGAAATTAATTTAATTCTTTTATTTTGGTTTGAGTGTCACCCTAGAGTTTTCGAATTAATCAAAAAACATAAATTGTATTAGGAGAAATCAAATTCAATATTTTTTTATAAAAATCATTATTTATGAATAATATTAATATTTAGTGAGCCCACCCTTGGCTTTTATAACTGGAGCGACTCTTTTAGGCATACTTGCTACCAACTTCTTACAGTGATAGTGGAAAAAGAATATCGAGTATGCGGACACCACATAAAACCAAGGGGTAAATATCCTAAAAATCTTGTGTACACTTGTTTAGAATTCCCTTGGAAATCATTGCAATTCCTTGGAATTCTTTGGAAATCCTTGGAATTCCTTGGAAATCCCTGGAATTCTTTGTATATCACTGGAATTTTTTAGATTGCACTTTGATTTCAACTCATTGGAATTCATTAGAAATCCCTGGAATTCGAGTACTAGTATAGTACTCGGTCCACGTCGTTCGGCGACCCTAAATTCGGCTATGCTACTTTCGGCGATTCCAATTCGGCACAGGCATTTCGGCGATTCTCATTTGGCAACAGAAAATTTGACTACGTCGATTCGGCGACGGGAAATTTATTTAAGTGCTAAAATTTATTTAAAAAATAATAAAAGAAAATTAATTTTTTATTTTGAAATTAAATATTTATTTACTATCACAGGTATCATAATTATTGTTATGTTATTTCGTTTGTACCTTGTATATTATATTTTGTAAATATTTTTAGTGGATTTATCTTTTTATGTTGGTAACAATATTATTATTGTAAATTACGTTAAAAGACGCACATGTTAAAAATACATTATTCTAAATTCATTTTTCAATAAAGAAGTTTATTTTCAAGTGGCTTTAATTTCAAAACCCACGATACAACAATTATACATACTTTTTAAGCAATTAAACAAATTTTAATTCATGTTATAGTTATAAACTATACCGCGAAGATATTCAATAACATTATTGGAATTATAATTGGTTATCTTCGCCAAAATTCGAGAATCAGCCGCTTCTTATCGCGGACTTTTTTTGGGAAGTGCATGTCCGGCTAGAATACGTTCGTATTTTGTGTCGAAAGTTTTTTGAAAACGTCTTAATTTATCCAAAATGGTCCACAACGTTGGATGAAATATACCACTACCGAAACCTAGTTGTATTTTTCGATGACAAACACGAAAACAGCCATAAGCGTCCGTTACTATGATTTTTTGTACATTAAGATTTTAAATTTAAAAGAATAAATTAAATAAACTGAAAGTATACTTCCCGTCGCCGAATCGACGAAGTCGAATTTTCTGTCGCCAAATAAGATTCGCCGAAATGCCGGTGCAGAATTGGAATCGCCGAAACTGGCATAGCCAAATTTCGGGTTGCTGAATTGACTGTCACCGTATCAGAATCGCCGAAATGACGGTACCCAACTGGAATCGCCAAAATGACGGTGTTCAAGTAGTACTCGTACTGGATACTACGAGTATAAGTGTTAAAATAACTAATTATTAATAGATCTTTATTTTCAAAAATAGACACCGAGATAGAAACATAATAAACGTATTTCAAAGTTGGATTCGTCAGACCACATTATATTTGACCAATCTTCAACAGAAAAATGTCGATATTTTTGAGCCCACTTTAACCCCGCAATCTTATTTTTTTTCGAGCTTTACATCATTTCAGTCCAGCTTTAATCGGCCTGCTTCTTACCGTACTTGAATGTACAATTAACTTTCCCTTTTCGCTTCGATAAGTCAGCAGCAATCTCTCTCGATTTCTCGATCCTCACGAGAGAACTTGTCACTCTTTTTCTTCCGGTTTTTGGTTTGTTTTTGTGAGAACCGGTTTGACAACCCGAATATTTGTCAGGGGCGGCAAAACTGAAGGGCGGCAGTATGGCTGTTGACGTGACAAATTGAAATATTTTCTAAAGCTAAAAAAAATCTCACTAACCCCATAAAGGGGGGAAATTTGTGTTTTTGTCTGGGCCGGCGTAAAGGCTAGAGCGGCCCCTGCCGCACAATGTAAACATTTAATACGTCTTGCAATTACAACTTGTGATTTCCCTATTTTGTGTAAAAACTGTATAAGTTTCCGTTTTTCTAAACTAAGTTCACATTTTTTGGGCATAATTGATTAATAAACACTTAAACAATACTTAACTAAAAAAGTTATTTGCAATATTACCACGCGTGGTAAAATATCGAATACATGTTGTCGAACAACTGCTCATTCAAATAAATGTTAAATCGAACAAAAGCATTCGAACAACTGCTATTCAAACAAATGTTGTAGAACAAAATTCCTAGAATCTTATTTTACAGGATGAGGCGGATTAGCCGAAGCCTGTATTTACGAGTACTCGGAAAACAGTTTCCTGCCGAATGATAAACGTAATTTTTTATGCCGACTTCTATACTTTATTACATAAAATTTAATTATTTTTTTAAATATTTGGTATTAGGAATTTGTTGTTGTTGGTAGTAGCACATTTGAATTCGAAATTTGACATTTAAATTTAATTATTTTGTATTGTGTTATAAAATTGTGACTGTGATAATATTTGTGATAATGGATACACCAGTATACATTAAAGAAGCGGCAGAAAGGATTATTATTGGTAATTTATTGCCAAAAAAATCCGCACCCCGAAACTGGTACGAACACGAGTTATTTATGAAATGGTGTAACGACAATCTTGTCACTGCTTTTAATAATAAAAATGTAGTATACTTACATATAACTATAAAATAATAAGTTAATAATAAGTTAATCACTCTTTTATTGAAACGCTAGCACAGTGAGATAGATTCATAAATTTCTGGCCAAAAGTAAAATTAGCAACTTTGCAAAATGAGGTAAATATCCGGCTTATCAGTAAGGGTAAACCTTGAACTTCAAAAAACTAAAAGAAATTTACCCTCTACCTCCTGTCAGTCTTTTATTTTACTCCTTATAAGTAAAGAGGTGTTTAAGCAAATAAGCGTGTAGTGAAAGTTCGGCGTTTGCAATTGTAGTTTTTAAATGTTTTTTGAACTTTAATTTGACTAAATAGCGATGTTTGATACAGAACAAGGTAAGGGCTATATTACACGACTCTACAAAAAATTTTCGTTTTTTGTCCTAAAGTTTATTTTATAAATTTTTGGTTATTTATGCACAAAAACGAAAAGAAAATACATTTTTTTGGTATAAAGTTTGCTTTTGTGATAGTTACAGTAATAATACTCTTTTTTGAATTTTTTTATAAATTTGTTTGTTAATTTTAAGTTAAGTTTCAGTTGAGTTAAAATTTTGTACTTGAGACTCATATAACATCTAGTTGTGCATTGCCTATTGGCCTATTTTTGGTTGCAATTGTGGCAAAAGAGGCACATGTAAAGCAATACATGACGCGCACGAATGCATTAGCGAGATTCTAAATACAGTTGAAAATTAGTTATTAAGAAAAATATTAACAGTTTATTATTTGTAAGTTATTTTGATAGTAAAACTTACTAAAAACAATAAACATATTTATTTGAATGGCTTAATCTTCAATTAAAAATTAAAACCACAGATTTTGAAAAATATCGTTCCATCGGTCTCCTAAATACAAAAGCAAATTTTTCATATCATATATTTCTCTTTCGTCTAATTACAACCCGAAATATCGAAATTTTATGCTTTAAAGTCAAGGTCAAATTTTGTGTTGACCCGTGTTAAATATACATAATTGACTTTGTTTAGTATATGCATGGTCTATCAATCAGAGCCAATCATAAAGTAAGCGATTTCAACGATTGAAATTTGACAAATTTAATTTTATGTTTCTATAACTTTTTAGTGCCATAAGGTTCCAAGATAATTCATAGTTTTTAAATATTGTATGAAAGTGTGCCTTTGATGTTCTGTGATATTCAGCTTCCAAGAGGTGCCATTTTGTGAGTAATTCTTTTTTGAACATGCTGAGGTGCGTGAATCACAAATTGATTTTGCAGAAAGGTTGCAAATAATTTTTATTTACGTTATTTAAAAATGACCTTTTTTTAATAAAAATATTTTTTAAACCATTTTTACATCAATCTTCAGATTCACTTCTATAGGAATTCAAGATTTTATAATTATTTTTAGTTATTTTAATTTTAACCCTCTAAAAACTACCCTATTTTACCATGTAAATTTTTTTTAATATATTTTCTTTGGTTCTGACCTTATTTTAAGTCTATTGTATAACTTTCAGAATTTTGGCATGAAATTTGTTAATCTGTCCCACTGTACGTAGGCGAGAAAACCAGCTTTTCAAGCCGCATTTGAAATATGCAATTGAACACTTGCCTGATGGAAGTGTAAAAAATCATTTGTTGGACAATCAAATGAAACACTTCCCGCAAGTTATAATTTATTTAAATGCGAACTAGCTTTGACTTGAACCAGTGTTTCTCAGCGCATTCTGTCAAATTTACCACATCAAAAGTGAAAACATTAAAGAACCTATGGGTAGGAGAAAATAGAAACAACCACAAAAAAATCAATTGTAAATATAAATTTAAATTTAAAGACAGAAAATAATAAAGGAAGTCAAAATTAGTTCACATTTAAATAAATTATAAGTTGTAAAAAGTGTTTCAATTGATTTATAAAAAGTAGAAATTATATTAAAAATCGCTTATTTTTAGAACCGAAAACTTCATAATATTATATTCAATATTTGATTATATTAGATTATTTTATAATATAGAGTAAATTATATTTAATTTTTAAACAAAGAAACGATAATAAAAATCAATATATTTAGTCTGCAATTACTAAAAAAAACACTTATAAGCATTAGTAACACGATCGTCGAACTACGCTGGCAATAACGGATTTCCCCATTTTATGTATTCTGCTTTGGGTAATTATTTCAATAAATTGTAACAATAATAACTTGAAATCACTTTTAAAGCATAGTTTGAATAGGTTTGAATGTTATACAATAGTATAACCAAACAATCTTTAAAATGTATCGGGAATTTTTGAATATCACAAGGTGTAAGTTATCAAATAATATAATTTTGTTTTTCTAACTTGGTGCAGCCAGTGATATATTGCTACGACCCCCCGTTCCTATCTTTGTTACCTTCGTCGTTCCTTAGGTTCTCTTCGAATGTCGTGGGATCGCGCTTATTGGGTTGTTGGGCGCCAAATCAAATTGATTAATTTTGATTATTCTTAAACTCAATAAAAAGGGGTATTTATGTGTAAATGGATTTAATAAAAAAAAGAATATAAATGAACACAATAATCGGAATTTAAATATTTTGAACCGTGTTTTGGGTGGTGGTACGAATTATTACTAACTACTTCTAACTACACAAGTATATAACCCGAACAATGTTAACTTTAACGAAAATTAACAAAAAAAAACGAAACTAACTGAACTCTGGGATTTTGTTAAAAAGGATTTTTTTTTGTACGACCTTAATCTCTCTCGTTCTGCTTCAGCTCCGTGGCCTTTGGTTATTTTGAATTCGATGGACTTGGCACTAATTTGGAAATTGTGGCACTCACGAATCCATTTTGTTAAAAAGGATTTATTTGTACGACGTTAATCTCACTCGTTCTGCTTCAGCTCCGTGGCCTTTGGTTATTTTGAATTCGACGGACTTGGCACTAATTTGAAAATTGTGGCACTCACGAATCTTGTCGTCGACCGTGCTCTTCGACACTTTTGCTAGACTGACTTTTGCCTGTTTGTTTTTCCCCAGGTTTCCCCATGGATATTTTGTTTAGCCCACCAGATAAATGAATTACAAAAATGATTGTGCTTTGTGGACGTCCATTCTTGATCCACTTTATCTGATGGACTTAAACTGCCAAAGGTACCCGGGTACCCATCCAGTCACATAAAGGTTAAATAAATAATGAATAAGTTAGTTAGAAATATAATTTATTAATAAATTTTTTGGTGGTCCAATTCATCTAAGAAAGGGCTTATTTTCTATTAGGTACTAATAATAATATTATGTGTAATAACTGTGAATATCCATTTCGCCAGCTCTGTTCTTCCGATTATTGAAGAATTTGGAATAATTTTTGTAATAGCATGGTTTTGTCTTTCTCGAATTTTAAAAATTTAAAATCTCAGAGTTTTTTTTTTTTTTAAACTTCAAACAGAAAACAAAATTAAAATTAAGAACATGGGAACAAACCTGAAAATTATTTACAGGAATCTTAAAGTGATCATCAACCTATTTAAATGGATCCTCGACTTCCACTTACCCTCTGCACAACGTGCCAAGGTATTGGAAGCCCCTCTCACCTTGAAACTTCCTCATGAGGGCGCGGAAATACCATCGCAATATATACTATGTAGTATGTCTGTATGTACTATGTACTAGTATAATTTACGCCGCACTCGGTGTGCAACTAGTGTTTAACAGATTATTGCTTAAGGCATAATTAAGGCAAAGAAACCGAAAAATCAATGAATTGCATCTAATTCTGCTTTAAAAATGGATTTAAAAGTGTAATAAAGTGTTAAAATGTTAATATTTTAATGCTAATGACCTTTTGGCGTAGAGACTATGTCGAAAACGAGAAACAATTTCAAGAAAGCCGTATACAGACCTGGAAGATAATGCCAGAGGTGGGTGTGCAAGCAAATGAATTGCACATGAAAAAGTAAAGGTAAATGGTTCTTGTAAATTGTTGAATCACTATTGGTCAGGTTGTAGAAAGAGTTGGAATCTCGATTAAGGGGTAATTTTTTTGCATTAATAATTAATAGTTCAATTTCTTAAAGTTTATGTATCAAAATTTCATATTGATATTCTGGATATTTTCGGAACTCAAGCATGTCAAACGCAATAAGAAGAAGGCAATAACTTACTCAAGTTTATGATACTAAGAGATACTAGTATGTAAAACTTCAAAACGCCATATCTCAAAACCACGTTTTCTAAACTGGCCGGCACACGGAGGAGTATTCAACTTAAAAATCCGGACAAAGGTCAAAAATAGAAATTTTAACGAAAGACACCCATATATCATTTTTTTCACACCTCATAAATCAAGCTAACTTAAACCGGCTTCAAAAAAGGCTTGGGAACCGCGCTCGAGACGCATAGATAGTTGAAATCGAGTTGATGTTAAACGCACACGTCTTTATTCTCGATACACCTTCAATTACAATAACTGTGCAGTTTGTGTTTTGAGCTGTTGGTAGTGATTTTTGAAAAATATTTCAATGGATACTGAAGATCAAGGTATGTACTTAATTTTGATATCACAATATGTTTGTTTTTCTTGATATTTAGTATGTTTTTGAGATGAAAATGGCTTATACTAAAATATTAATATTTTTGATTAAATAATTTAGAAAAAAGGTGTTTTTGTACTACTTCAGGGCATGATCGGGCTAAGATTTTTTTTTTATAGTTAACTGTACACCTTATTAATGCTAACCAATCAAAAATATCTCACCCATCTACCCACCTTTTAAAAAAAGGCAGTTTATATTTTATTGGTATTTTATCATAATTTAACACATTTACTTTATAGGCTGTTTTTTATTTTAGGTTCCGACCCAAATTACTTCCAAATGTCTAGAAGATCATTGTACATGATTTTCAAGAACAGCAATAAACGAAAACTGGATTAAAAACTATTAGAAATGGATTTTATTCTTTTTTTATTTTGATTTCATCCCTTCGAAAATAACCACAACACATCGATAATAATTTTTTTATTATTTTTCCATAAGTTATTTGTAAGTCAAATTCTCGACATATAAAAAATTTCAAAAGTTTCTTCTGTTATTTTGATTTGCACCCCCCAGAAAACCACCCTATTTATCAATGTAATTTTTTAAATTATTTTTCCACGAATTCTTAGGTCAAATTCTCTACATATCGAAAGTTTTATAACTTTATTCTGTTATTTTGCTTTGCACCCCCAGAAAACCACCCTATTTATCAATATATTTTTTTTTGATTATTTTTTCTAAAATTCCAAGCATATTTTGAACTCATTTGGTGTGTTTCAGAGTTTTGTCCCGTTTTTAGTGTTAAATACCCCACTGTGCGGCAGCACAATTTCAACAGATCTTAACCGATTTGCTTCAAATTTGAACTGTAACTGTAAAATTACCCATTGTATACTACTTTTTCCTAGTTATAAACAATTCTTTACGTAATTTTTCAAGAAAAAACAGAAATTTGAAATCAATCATTCACAATTCCTACAAAAACGAATAGAACTAAAAAAAAATTTGTATTTTGTTCAACGTCAAAAATTGAAGGAGAAATCTTGCCGGCCGCGGAACGCTTTTTATAAAGAGAGGTTTCCTTTGTTGCAATTTTACGCTGCCATTTTTCAAAAAAAAATTATTAAAAATTATATAATATTCTTTAAAATATGTCCAAGAAATCTCTTTAAAAAGATTTTGTATTGCATTTACGCCTATTTACAATATAATTTACTTTTACACTATAACGCCACAAAAAATTGTTAAAATTATACTATTTTTTGCGTCTCAAGAGTTTCATTACTAGAAATGAGATTTTTAGGTCGTAAAAATTCAAAAAAAGGAACCTAAAAAGGTTCTAAAAAAAGTCATTTTAGGTCGTATAAATTCAAAAAAAGGTACCTAAAGAGGTTCTAAAAATGCTATTTTAGGTTGGTATTGTCGAGTTTTAGATGCTTCGTGTTGAACAAAATGAGATTGTTTTTCACGATTTAAAATTTTACCACCAATTTTACAAAACAAACCGTTAAACCATCTATTCTTAGGTTGGTACACCGGACACCAATTTAAATTTAAATTAAAAAAAAAATTTTTATTTTAATTTAAATGAATTTGATCTAATTACATTTTTTTTCAATTTCAACTGCAAATTTAAAAAAAGTTACCAAAGTTAAAGAAGTTTTAGATGCTTCGTGAGAACAAAATGAGATTGTTTCTTATAATTTAAAATGCTACCAGAAATTTTACAAAACTAACCGTCAAACCAACCATTCTTATGTTGGTACACCAAACACCAAACTTTAATTTAAAATTTAAAAAAATGAAAAAATTTTAATTTAAATGAATTATTTGATCTAATTACATTTTTTTCAATTTCAACTTCAAATTAAAAAAGAGTTACCAAAATGTTAAAATAGGTCGTAAAAATGAAAAAAAGACAAAAAAGGCAAAAGACGGTCAAAGTTCTATATGCGCATAATAACAGGCGCATATAGAACAACCCCCGTGACTAGCCTACATTGCGAACTTGGAATACATACCTTGAATGACAGAAGAATATTCCTAACAATAAAATATTACAGTAAAACATTGGAAAAAATTACAACTCAAGTATATAGAAAAATAACAGATAACAGTCAACTTCAATTCTATGAAAATAATCCACGATTAGCTAAACCAATAGCAGCAAAAATAAAAACTATCCTGCAGCATTATAATGTTCCACATGTCGTGTTTGATAGCGTGGTTCCTGCGAAGGTTGTAAATACTCCTTTTTGGTCTCAACAACAAATAAACATAAACTTTGAATTAAACAAGCTTAAGAAAAATAATACCATACCGATTATGTATAATCAAATGACTTGCGAAATAATCAATAAAAATTATCAAAACTCCATCCAACTATACACTGAGGGATCAAAAACCAAAACCTCCACATCTTGTTCAGTAAAAATCAACACATCCCAAGCAATAAGATATAAATTACTAGAACTGAACTCAATCTTTAGTGCTGAAGCTATAGCCTTCAAATTAGCTATAGATGAAATTTTACAAAAAAATAATGATTGCAAACTAAAATATCTCATAATTAGCGACTCGTACAGTGTTCTGAAAGCAATGGACAATCCACACATAAATGAGGCCATCATACACCAAATTCCAGAAAATACTTTTACGTTACAGAATTCAGGTACTTCGGTAGAGTTTCTTTGGGTTCCATCCCACATGGGAATCCGGGGAAATGAGAAAGCTGATGCTGCTGCAGCAGATGCACACCTCAATCATGAAATCATATTTACTACAACCAACCGAGATATCCAACATCTAATAAAAGATAGTATTAAAAAACAAACAGAGACTACCTGGAATACCCTGCTACATAACAAACTAAGAGAAGTTAACAAACAACACATGGAATGGCAAACATCAAATAGATCCAAAAGATTAGAAGCGATAATTATAACTCGACTTAGAACTGGTCACTCCAAAATCACCCATGCACACCTACTAACAAGAGAACAACCCCCGAAATGTGAGATAAGCAAAGTAAACTTTACCATAAATCATCTACTGGAAGAATGTCAACAGTATGAAGAGAAATAAAAACGGGCTGGCCTTGAAAAGAAAATTAGTGACATATTAGCAGACAACGAAGAGACAATAAAAAAATTGATAACATTTATAATGGACTGTGGACTGAATCGACAAATATAAATTACCCTAACGAAAATATAAAAAATAAATAAATTGTAAATGTGCGTAATGACCATAGTAGTTAAAAACGCTTTATTATATTAAAAAAAAAATTAATAAAGTAAAAATTAATAAATAGGGCTTATATAACGAAGTTTTTCATGAAACACGTTTTGGTACTAATATCATAAAAATAGAAGCTAAATTAAAAAAAGGTAAAAACCTAAGAATCTCATCTCTAGTCATTACCCCTTAAGTTATATAATGTAATTTTTAAGGCTAATTTAGAGTTCAGACAGATTACAGCCAAATTTGTTCTAAAATTGTTGAATTTTCAACAAAACGGCAAAATCATCTTTCAGGAATTAGACCACATACTTTAGACATCCAACATCGGAATAAATCACATGTTTCTGATCTTTTGGTATGTTGTTAGGGTATCTACCAGTAGTGTAAAACCAAGTTTGCAGCTTCGAAAGACATGTGCTAATTTCATGGTGCTCGAAAAACCTCAAAATGTTTCAACTGGTTTTAGTTTATGGCCCGAAACTCCTAAAAGAGTGCTCTTACGGAAATAGTCATTCTATCTTTTTCTGAAGCTGTGAAAATTTCCTACAATTTGAGCCTAACTTCAATTTTTTAGGTCCAATAGATCCTAAGATATAGGACCTCAAAAATTTTAGTTTTGTCATCTGTCAGGCTAAATATTGCCTGTAATATTCACTCTACAAAAAAATACATAGAATATGAAGTTTTAGAGCAGTTATTCAGCTTTAATATAAACCCTAGGGGTCCGACGGCTAGTACGGGTCTCGGGGGTTGCACACTTTGCCAGAAGGTGTGCAACAACAAAACTCCGAGTAAGGCCTCTCTCACCAAGAGCTCTGCTAGCAAGTACTCTTCCACCTCCTCGTGGTGGACCCTGGGTAATGCCAACGGAAGAGTGCGAAAAGCGAGTTTCCGGCGCTAAAACTGGAACAACCTGGCTAAGGGTAGGAAGCCCCGACAGAAATCTCCAAACAACGAAAAGGATATGAAATGGACAGCGAGAACGAGACGAAGTTTACGGTGCAGGGGAGGGATACCCCAGTACCGGTCGGAGATGGGGATGTTGGAACGGGTCCCCCCCGACCGTCATCCGACGACCGCTCTGCGACTCCGGTGGCTAACCAGGCCGGGTCGCAACAAACTGCTACTGGCATAGAAGGAGAGAAGATCCCCGAACCCCCGAAAAGCGGGGCCAGGAGAAACTCCGTGACTGAAAAAACGGAGAAGGGCGTCACAAAAATGGAAGACGACGAAGTCATAACGATCGTTGCATCCGTAACCACGGAATGCAACGAGAAAATTAACACGAAAAGAGGAGGCCTCACAACCGCAGATTGTAAATTAATTAGAGAGAGCATCATCCGTAAAGTTAAGAAGATACGGGATATAAGAGAACGGGAAAAGAAACAGTCCCAAGGGCAACCTCCACACGATCCATTACTTGTAGTTAAATCGCAGTTGAAAACCATCCAGGAGACGGTCAATAAGCAGCAAGCAACAATAGACAAAATACTTAAAAGCATCCAACTGGACTTGCACAAAGTTAAAACCGAAGCCAGGCAGGCTATAGCTGACAAGGAAGGACAAGCAAAAAAGGCCACGCAGGATATAATGTTGATCAGAACCACGGTCAACGATACCAAGATGATGATATCCAACCTGGAACAGAAGCTGCTTGACTTCAAGGAGTCCCAGTTCGAAACCTCGTTGCCTAACGCGCAAGTAGAAGTCTTCGAACGCGCTATAATGGGCGCAAAGCAGTTGGCGATAGCGCTAGAGGGCGTAAACCAAACGGTGGACAAGAAAACATACAGGGAGGAGGCTACTAATACCTCCGATTCCCTGCTGACGAGAGAAACAGGCATACTCAAACCCACCCCTGTTGAAGTGAGGAAAGAGGGGCCAATCGCGACAAGTTCCCCTTGGAACCTAGTAGTTGGGCGCTCGGCCAAGAAGGCCATGCTAAAAGTCGCCAACCTAAATATGGACCTACCGCGCGGAACAAATTCTCGGTTCACCCAAAGTAAAAGTAAGGGAGGCACAGACAAAAAAGATGCCTCCCAAGAAAACAAAAAGCGATGCAATCCTGGTGGAAACGTCACAAGAGGAGGCCAAAGCTACGGTGGCCTCCATCAAGGCAGCTATAAAGCAATGCTCAAATAAACCCCTGCTGAAGGGCCTGAGAAGAACGCAAGCGGGCCATATTCTCATCGAACTGGAAGAGGGGCAAAAAACAACCGACCTCCAGTCACGGCTAGCGGAGAACTTAAAAAACAACAACGTGAAAGAGCTCGCAGGTAACAAAAAGATCTACACAATCAAAGACATAGAAGAAGATATCACGACGGCAGAAATCAAGAAGGATCTCGATGAACAAATATCGACTGATTACAAAATACTGGATCTGCGACCCTACTACCAGGGCACGCAGATAGTAAGAATAGAAGCAAGAGGCGAGACGATTGGCAAACTTGACACGCTGAAGAAACTCAGAGTAGGGGTCATCAATGCATGCCGCCTAGCAGAAGACCCACACATAGATAGGTGTCGAAGATGTTGGATGCTGGGCCACGCACCAAGTAAGTGTCCGAACGAGGACAGAACAAGAAAATGCCTCAAATGCGGGGAAGAGGGACACTATGCCGCCGACTGCAAAAAAGAGCGGCCCTTTTGTGTGTCCTGCAAACTGGAAGGACACAGGACTACCAGCAACAGCTGTCCATATGGTCCGTCCACAAGGAAACCTTGTGTCTAGATGCTTGAGATGTCCGGTGCCGAGTTGTCCAGTGCCGAGTTTGCCCGGTGCCGAGTTTTCCCGGTGCCGAGTTGTCCGGTGCCGAATTGTCCGGTGCCGAGTTGTCCGGTGCCGAGTTTTCCGGTGCCGAGTTGTCCAGAGCCGAGTTCTCCGTGTCCGTCCTTTCATGTATACACTCAGGTAGGGCAATCTAATCCGTTAGGCCGACCTAATAAGTTAGGTCGAGCTAACAACGTGGGCTAAGACGTTAGCTCGACTTGAAATTTGAATGTATACCGTTTAGCTCAAACTAAGCGCAATTGTGCCAACCATTTGGTGGGTTACCTAATAATATGGATTAGTAATAAATATTCTACTATTATTACTTGTTGATGGCTTTTGAATTATTGGAACGAAGTTCCTTAACGCGGCTTATGAACTTTTACGGTCGGACCAAAACGGCAGAAATCGTCACGCATTTTACACCCAGTGGCCGCCATATTGGTTTATTGTTTTGTTTATATCTGTGAAAAATCTGAATTCTGCATGTCAAATCATTTGTATTATAAAAAAATTTGTCCGACGTGAGGTTTGAACCACGATCTCCAAACGATTTATTTATGATTCAAGCACTTAATACATTTACCTATAGAGGGTTGCTCTAATGACGTTGTTTTAATTCGTTTTATCTGTTCCGATATGTGATTTAAACATTATATTTTATATTTGATGTAATAGAGAATTTTATGTTTCCCAATAAACGTTTCATTGCTCGGACAGTAATATACTATTTTTCGTATAGCTCGAAATCCTTAGTTGACATTATGCCATTTTTATATTATTTGATATAATAGATAATTCCGTGGGCTTACAAGAAAAAGGCACTTTAGTCAAAATTTTACTTATTTTTTTGTAGTGCATTATAAATCTCAATTTTAATGATCTTCCTATACTGAAGAACGCAGAAAGTCATATCTGATTCATTTTGTGAAATATAGCAATATAAGAAAGCAAATGCAAATGCATTGATGCAAATGCAAATCGTCGACCCGATATTATTTTGTCGTATATTCGAAAAATCGAGTTTTGGAAAATCGGTGTTAAAGATTGAAACGCAATAAAAAAAAAATTGGCTCGAAAAACTAGTTTCGATTTTCTGGTCACTTATAGTTCATTTCAATGCGGTTTTTTTTTGTACTAAGATATAGAGCTTGTTATAAATAAATTTTGGATTTTAAAGGGTTTTTGTTTAAAAGTATCTTGTCGTATACGCCACTTTTAACGAAAATTTAATCATGCATAGCACCTTCATCGCACATACGACAAAATCATATTCAATAAAATGCCTAATTAATAGAGAAAACTTAAAAATAATGAAATTAATTAGATAAACAAATTATATTCTATATTATATTAACAAAAAATAACAAAATTAAAATTTTTAAAAATCAAAATTTTTGATTTTGATTAAAAAAAATGTAGGTAATAAACTAAAATTATTAATCTTCCATATTAATTATTTTAATAAACTGTTTATAATATTCAATCAATTTTAGGCATAAAAATGTAGAGACTTTAAAATATTACTTTTTTTCCCACAGGTATTTTTTTCTATTTAATATTTTTAAATTCACCTTGAAAATTATTTTTATATAAATTAATTTCACCAAAAAATATTTTTTGGTGTTGGAAGATCTCCTTTACAATGAAGCCATAAAATCTATTTGAGCTCCTGACGTCTTAAATTTGATTGTAAAACGATCATCTTGGTAATATTTAATAATTTTAACTTGACAGAAATGAATATTCACCAAATATGAACACATACGACACAATAACATTTGCTGCACACATACGACAAAATAATTGAGGATAATTTTATTACACAATTTTACACAGAGTTTATGTATATCCAAAAATTTGGCGTTTGTGGCAGTATAATAATGAGGCTACCGCATTTTGTGGCGTATACGACAAAATTGATACCCAATATCTCGGAAACTATACAACTTAGGGTCGTTTTGAAAATTCAAATCGATAGAGTAAAAAAAATGAAACAAGATAGCTATCTTAACTCATTTTTTTTTATTTTTACCCGATGTGAACAATGGGGCTAAACTCTTTGTGCTGTAATAAACTACTTTTAGGTGTTCGTTGTTCAATAGTGCCGCCAATCGATTAGATAGCCCCGGGATGTAGGTTTCTTCTTTCTCTATTGTTGTACAGGATATTGTTGATAAAACGAATAGGGTAGCCGTTCTTAACGAGGATTTCTGTAGCTATTTTGTAATTTTTGTCTCTCAGGTCTTGACTACAGAATGTTTCTATTTTTCTCTTAAACATCCTCACTATGTTTACCTTTTGGGAGAGAAGGCCAGAGGAAGCAAAATTCAATAGGCGGCCAGAATTAACCTTTTTTCTGTACCAGTCCATCTTAAAACTACAATCTGCAGTTCTTGTTAGGAGTAACTCAAGGTAGGGAATTGATCCCTCCTTCTCCTTTTCCATTGTGAAGGATATTTTCTTGTTATTGTTGTTAAGAATCCCTAAGAATTCGTCTTCTTGTTTCCCCAGGACCGACATGATGATGTCATCTACGTACAGAAATAAGAATGGTACCACAAACGGAATCCCTTTAAGGCGATCCACCAACAAGTCGTTCATCACCATTTCAGCGAGAGCAGATGAAGCTGGGTTACCCATAGCACATCCAGACGTCTGTTTATAATACTTGCCATCGAAGACGAAGTAGCAATTCTCGTATAGCAATTTTATCATTCTTATGAAGACGTATTTGGGAATATAGGTGTGTTCACTGATACTTCACTCCAGTGCCTATTAACTGATGTTAAGATTGCATCCATCGTAACATTTGTAAAGAGTGATGTAACATCATATGAAATCAATTTGTAATTTGGCGGAATTTTCTATTTTCTAAGTAATGATTGACGTACTCGCTTCAACGGTACAAGCTTGTTTTTGTCTTAAATAATTTTTATTAAGACCGTATTGGAAGGAATTGCATTGGTCTAATAATATCAATGAATTGAAATTTAGCCGCACACTCTAGCGGCAGCTAAAATTATAATTTTTGCTTATAATTTTGAATATTGAATCGTCCGCTGTACGAAACGTCCAGGGTTCAATCGTCCGGGGAACGATCGTCCGCTGGATCAATTGTCCGGGGACCAAACGTCCTAGAATTATTATATTACAATTAAACAAAACTAAATCTTATTATTGAACTAAGCACCTAAATATCATAGAAATACAAGAACAAAAATTGAATTTAAAAACAAAATAAACACTTTCGAACATGGTGAGGTTTACTGAAGCTGGCCTGAAATGTTAGGCTTTCATCTTCCTTTTGCGGGTTTTCTCTTTGTGTCTTCTATTATAAAACCACATTTAAATTTGATTAATTTGTAAGCCAAGACGGTATGCCAGGTCTTCTTGAGTTTTATGAGTGAGATAATCCATATTTTTGAAAGATTTTTCCTATTCTGCTGTTTGGAACCTCGTTAAGCATTTTTTGAATTTTTTTTAACTTTACCGTTTTGCTGATTATTTTTTTTGAAATCTGCACTGTACGGCTTGTATCTACATTTTGAGTTTGTTTGTGCCGATGTAACCTGTGTAGGTGGGTTCACATTGTGGGTTTTATTAGTGGATTGTATAGTAGCTAACCCATCTGCTATTTGAGTATCATTGAGAAGATTGTAAAGAAATTCTTTTTGATTCCCATTTGGAACAACCCGTAAAATATAGGTTCTGCAACTTAAATCTATTTGAGTAGGTATTTCGTCCCCGTTTTCGGCAGCCTCGAAAGGTTGTGAAGCCGGTCATGTACTGTTTTCGCCTGTACTAGTAAGTAATCCTTCAGAAGCCATGGAATGATAAAATTTAAACATCCAGTTAGAAATTAATTAGCATAGAACATAAACATATTTTTTGTTTAATAATAATAATAATTATTATCTGTATGATATAATTTTCTATTCTTATATTTTTCCTGCAATTATCACACTTCTTATTAGGAGAGATAAAAATACGGTTCTTTCATTAAATCTTAAAATTATTAAAATCTTTATCTTCTTGAAGGTTTTTTCGCGCGTTCTAAATTGTTATTTAGGTACCAAATCTTTGCAAATTAAACAACGAGTAAATTTCATTCGTATGGATGTTTCACATTGAATTCTATGACTGTTAATTTCAATTATAGGTATTATTTTGTGACATCTCTTGCAAAGTTTAAAATTGCGTCTGCAATGAGCAAGGAATGTACTTCAATGTACCAACAGTGAAGTTGGTACACAATATCGAGTTTTGGCAAACCACAAATTTTTATTTCAATCGCGTCCATTTTTATAATTTTCTTTTGTAGAGAAAGAAAAATTTTAACGTAATTTTATTTAGTTAAAAAATTATGTACAAAATAAAAACAAAATTTTACTGGTTTACAAAAACGTAACTTCTGAAATATAAAATAGTCGTTTTGTTCACAATTTAGATAAATGACTATTCTATTTTAACTTAAATCACTGAAAATAACCAGCGAAAGTATCCGGTTGTTTAAAACAAACTTGAGTAGGATTTCACTAATTTGCAACCCGAAATAAATCCCCTTAAGTAAGACAAAAGATGTACCATCCGTT
The DNA here is from genome assembly GCA_947369205.1 of Cantharis rufa. Classification (NCBI taxonomy): domain Eukaryota; kingdom Metazoa; phylum Arthropoda; class Insecta; order Coleoptera; family Cantharidae; genus Cantharis; species Cantharis rufa. Next base: position 10,886,221 of record OX376309.1, on the reverse strand, counting down.
TGAAGCCCGGCGAACTCGAATGTTCAACCACAATAAAAAAATTCCCATTATAATTAATATAAATTAAAATAATATTTTAATTTTGACTTCCTGATGATGAATATCATATATTCGAAACATGCGTCTAACTAATAAAAGAAAATATAAAACAAAGTATTGTACATTTTTAAATAAATAAAATACATTGAATTGACAAAAATTAATGGTTAGTTTTTTTTCTGTTTTTATTGGCAGAACATTTTGCCGGGTCACCTGGTATATTAATTCTGAGGCGGTACGATGTTCGCCGGGTCAGCTAGTTAAATATAATAAGTGCCGATATCACAGAATAGTAATTCAAAATAGGAAAATACGGAGTAGATGGGATAGGACTTAATACGGAATAGAGTAGATAGACACATTGAGGCTTAGGTCCAAGTTTCGGCATTTTGTTTATTACAAGATCAATTCATCATTAAAAATTACTGATTAAATTATAAAAAGGAATATCGAATTGGGAATTTGCAATCTTTTTTTTTGTCCTGAATGTATACATATTCACCGAAACGTCGGCTTAACAAGTATGTTTCTTTTATTTGATATTTGATACAGTATGTTGAAGGTGAACATGCTGTTCCCAAGAGCAGTATAAAACCTTCTTTTTTGACGTGTTTTCAGTCTATTTTATCAATTCAATATTTTGTTTCCACACTGTATAATTTTGTAATTTGTTTAATCTGTTTTAATTTTTCGAATAAAAGTGTAAATTTTTAACGTTTTAAGAAATGAAAATATTTGTAAAATATATTTAACGAATACGCGGTTATACTATATTATTGCAAAAATAACAAGCTCAGTAAAAGATTTAAGAGTGATGTTATAGTTGATTTTCTGTTTCTTCGAAGATATTAAAAAACTGTTTTAAAAGAAAATCTTTTCCTTCTATAGTGAAAACAGAATATTGGTTCCGCTTTAATAATCTTTTAGAACACACTGCTATAGATTTTCATAAGTCCCGATATGAAATTGAAAACTGTAGGTATCTTTGTTACTGTTCTATTTTTCATAGTTTGTAGTTTTGTTATTTAAATTTATGACGTTTATACCTACTAACTGATTTCATTTTTTTATATAAAAATAAATATTTTATTGTGTGAACATTTTATTGATTATGTTAATCAAAAAATTTTATTGTATTCGTTTTATTTTAACCGGACTATTAAAAGATTTCTATTTATAAAATTTTTAATAATTAATTTTGACAATTTTAATGTCAATTACAAAAACACAATGCATTAAATATTTAATTCAAATGCGTTGATAATAAATCGTGTGTATTTGAGGCAATTAATAATAAAAAGCTCTAAAAGTCTTCATCCAAGTATGCAAAATTTACAAATAAAACCATGAAGAAAAAATCACAAGGTGAAAATAGTTAATTAATAAATGTGCCAGTAAAATCAATAAAAAGAAATAATAAATAAGGTACCTGTAAGTAATAAGGCCCACCTAACACTTTTTAACTTTTTTAACATTGAAAATATAAATTATTTGTATTTCATATTTAATTGTGTTTTTGAATAAGTAAAAAAGTAAATTTCTTAATGTAATTTACGGTTTTGCAGATAGGGCAAACTAAATTCCCCGAAACCGAAATATCGGTGTCCTCTATTACTACACTCGACATAAACTTAAGGGACAATAGCGAATCTTTGTTTAATGTGCGATTTTAGTGTTTAATGTTTATCTTGATAAAGCTTCCCCTCAACTAGGTCAAGCCCTTCTCAAGCCAAAATCCTGGATCCGCCACTGATCGCAGGTCTAACATTTGCATAAGTCTTTAGGGTTCAGCACGCAAACTGCGCCTCTAAATTTTTATAGCTACGATAAAAATTCTTTTAGAATTTGAAAGATAATATTAAAATAAAGCTATTGAAGAGTGGAAAAACCTAAATTTTTCCTTTTATTTCCGAAATAATCGAGTTTAAAATTTTGATTTTTCCTATAACAATGGGTTAATAGTTCATTCTGTTGTCAGTACGTGTGCTCAACGTAAATAGATGCAACGCTGTGTTTCACTAGGTGGGGCTACTCGAAGTCTTCTTCTAGGAGTGCCGCTATAAAAACATATTATAATAATTTAGTTGATAGTAAAGGCAAAGTCCAGGACGAGATTAGAAACATTTTCTAACTTGACGACAAACTTTCTTGTTGTCACCTATGCCATGGCGGCTCCTTCCCCCTCCCCAAACCCAGGTAGCCCATTAATGGGAGCGCCTTTGTAGGCGCGTTCGACTAATCGCCTTCACTCGAAGCTATTGACTCTCATACGACTAAAAACCTCGACTTCGCAATTGCCTTAACCACTAAACTCCAACGCCTCTGTTCAAGACTTCTCCATCTACATACAAAGGGAACACTTCTGCTACCAATGACTATAGCCATGTTTTAGGTCAAGCGGCTTGCCATGACCCGCACTGCCAGCGAAAATCCGGATGGGGTGCACGAAACCCCATCAACTCCAAGCTTTATTAGTAGCTGAAATTTTATATGCATTTTCGATAGGGATTAAACCACGTTTTTTATATGAGTATTCTATTACCGGTAAGTGTGCTCAGATATACTCTTAATATTGGTCATTGAACTAGTATTTAATTAAAAGTGTTTATTTAGACAAACCCAGAACTAGCTTTTTGGGTAGATCCGTGATTTGCCGTGGTAACTTTCGTCAAAACTGAATCTCCGCGCTCGGCAACCGTGGTACTACTCGAAAGGGCTGCAACTCATTTTAGGGTGCATCCGAGATTTTCCTAAAAAGCACAAAAAACATCCTGCTACCCAGTTGCAACTTGATGTAAATTGTGCAGTTACTAGCCAAGGATTGGAACGATGTTCACTCCACAGAATAACTATCGCATCTGATGACCATCATTAAGAGTATATCTCTTGCACACGGATCGGCAATAAAATGCCCGTGTAGAAATTGTGTTTCTTTGTCTGAAATGCATAAAAATTTTCGATTTTTAAATGCCGTTTTCTCCAAATCCAATTGTAATACAAAATTGCTACCTGCCCTTGCGGGCAAACAGAATTTTTCTCTACACGCTGGAAGAACTACCAGCTTTAAAATATAGTGTAGAAGCCCAAGATGTTACAACTAGCTGATTTGTGCCGGCAGCGAGGGGGTGGTTTTAAAGGTATTAATCAACCACTGCAGAAAAAATTCACCAACAAAGGAAGTCCAGCACGTAGATGGGAAAAAAAGAAATTGTAGATACTTGTCTCTATATTATCCGTAATGGAGAAACACACACAAAACAAGCAGTCTACGCCCACAGCGAAAATAAAATTTAATCCAAAGTAATAAATAAAAGTAAAAATAATTTACTTTATTAAATTAATTTAAAGGAGCACGTTGGAAATGTTTGCCAGCAAGATAAAAATGCTATCGTTGAAGCGCTTGATAATACGACCAGTCGATGGAAAATAAAATATATTATGCGAATTGAATTGAATTGCAAATAATTCTTTTTAACTGCTGCGAGTATTTAACAAAGCGAAAATAAAAAAATTAAGGTGTCCAAAAAAGATAAGATGTCTCCTAAAAATCAGTCCACTGGACCAAAACTCACCCAAAATTTCTCTTGAACACAGAAAACACTCACTTCCGTCTTTTCAAGCTCCAGTCCCTAACTCGACTGCCAATTTTCCATACCACCGCGCGCAACGCAGTCTTATCCGCCCAGATAACAGGAGCGCCTCGTTGTGAAATGCAAAAGGAATACATAGGCGTACCCTTAAAAACAAATTCAATCAAATTTGTTACACGGCCCTCCCCTAAAATGTCTGACCGGGGTCAAGACGGCAATCTCGTTTAAATGACAAGTGCAGCTACCTTCAAACAACGGTTACTTCGTTAGAATCGTTACCGCCACTACTGTAGATCAAAACCAAAAACTAGTCAAGCTAAAAATGTTATACTTAGAAAAACTCAAAAAAACTAAACTTAAAGTGAGTACTTATCTGATTACGACACGTAATCATAAATCCGCCTAAGCGTAAGCCTCAAAATGACTGAGTGCATAGCACTTCCATAGTCACAAAAAAATAATAGTCAATCAAATTACGTCTAAGCGCAAAGAGATTGAATCCAAGTAAATACAGCACCGCATAGGATCTGTATTAAAAGATACAAAAAAACTCTAATAAACATTAGCCCCAAAAAACAACCTAATATGGCAACCCTGCTCATAGTGTTAGATAAAAATGGACCACATCGGACCCATTTTGCACCGCTCGCAAGTGTATCAAAAACACACCCAGCAGTAAAATCAGTCTCAGACCAAGGCAATCATTGTCCTTGGAACGTAGAAACTTTCAAATTAAACTAAAATTAAATTCATAATCTCGATCGAATAATGATCGACAAATCTATTCTACAGCAGTATTGGCAACAACTCAGTAACAATGAGATCAAATCTCATGATGGCGCAAATTTAGAACTACGGTGTTCTGTTCCAAATTGAAAAAAAACAGTCACAAACAAAAATGAGTCGAGTTAAGGCCGCAACGTAACCAGTCGCTACGCAACCTGACATGCTTACTAGATATTAACAATAAAAGCAAGTGTAATCGTCACAAAAACTAAACACGCGTCAAAAGTTTGGATTTGGTCCTTAACTATGACCGTGCTATCCAGTACCGCAAAAAAATATTCACTAATGTGAACACACAAAAAAATCACTCAATGTGATACCAAAACTAAATCAGTACTGTGATAACAAGATCACGCAAAAATAGGAGACACCCTATACATAGAAAAGTTTCAAGTTGATAAACGAAATCAAACTTAATATTTGATAAACTAAATTTGCAATTTAAATAATTTATTCGCAAAATTACTCGAACAAGTCGCTTCAACTCTTGAAAATTAACTAACAATTCTCCAACAACGCTTCCTCTTGCTGCAAGTAATGACCACACCGGTGTCACACTAATTCCTGCAAGATTTAAGCCAAAATTTGAGATCCACAATTGGGCGCCAGTGTAATAAAAAATTGCTACCTGCCCTTGCGGGCAAACAGAATTTTTCTCTACACGCTGGAAGAACTACCAGCTTTAAAATATAGTGTAGAAGCCTAAGATGTTACAACTAGCTGATTTGTGCCGGCAGCGAGGGGGTGGTTTTAAAGGTATTAATCAACCACTGCAGAAAAAATTCACCAACAAAGGAAGTCCAGCACGTAGATGGGAAAAAAAGAAATTGTAGATACTTGTCTCTATATTATCCGTAATGGAGAAACACACACAAAACAAGCAGTCTACGCCCACAGCGAAAATAAAATTTAATCCAAAGTAATAAATAAAAGTAAAAATAATTTACTTTATTAAATTAATTTAAAGGATCACGTTGGAAATGTTTGCCAGCAAGATAAAAATGCTATCGTTGAAGCGCTTGATAATACGGCCAGGCGATGGAAAATAAAATATATTATGCGAATTGAATTATTGCAAATAATTCTTTTTAACTGCTGCGAGTATTTAACAAAGCGAAAATAAAAAAAATAAGGTGTCCAAAAAAGATAAGATGTCTCCTAAAAATCAGTCCACTGGACCAAAACTCACCCAAAATATCTCTTGAACACAGAAAACACTCACTTCCGTCTTTTCAAGCTCCAGTCCCTAACTCGACTGCCAATTTTCCATACCACCGCGCGCAACGCAGTCTTATCCGCCCAGATAACAGGAGCGCCTCGTTGTGAAATGCAAAAGGAATACATAGGCGTACCCTTGAAAACAAATTCAATAAAATTTGTTACACAATGAATAATCATTTCAAAGTTGTTCTCTTTCTAATAGTCTATATAGTCCAGTCAAAGCGGAGTTTGCATATAGGGTAACCCAAAAGTTGCGCTTCAGGGAATGAAGTTATACCAATCGATAGCTAAAGGTTCCATTATGAACATATTAAAATATATCCGCATAATTTTTCCGGCTTAATTTATAATTAATAAAAAACTATCGAAGATTTATGACAAATCGACTTTAACTTTCGATTTCTGCCAAGTTATTCACTTAAACAAAAAATAAAATTACCAATTTATAGTACGGAAAATTTACTATAAAATTCAATCGGAAAACATTGTGAGAAATGTACCATTAATTTATTTATAATTTTTTAAGATAGTTCGTAAGCATTATTGATATTGATCAGGCGCAGGTGCAGAGATTACGCGATGTGATCATTTGACAGCTAGGCAACAAATATTTTCAAACCACTTTAAAGAATTATAATAAATTAATGGTACATTTCTCACAATGTTTTCTGATTGAATTTGATAGTAAATTTTCCGTGCTATAAATTGGTAATATTATTTTTTGGATTGAGTGAGTAACTTTGTCAGAAATGCAGAATTAAAGTCGATTAGCCGTAAATCTTTGATAGTTTTTCATTAATTACAAATTAAGCCGGAAAAATTAAGCTGATACATTTTAATATGTTTATAAGGGAACCTTGAACTATCGATTGGTATAACTTTCATTCCCTGAAGCGTAACTTTTGGGTTCAAGTATAATTTCATTGGGCTAATAGGAGAAAGTTCAATTTGTGGGATCAATTATGTAACAGTAACCAAAATTTTAATAACATTATATAACGAAAATGTACAAAAATAAATCGACAAACTTGAACAAAACTGTCAAACGTTATCCGTTAACAGGAACATTCTTCTCTGGTTTGAATCTGAATTAATTTATTAATATTTATATTATAATAACTAAATAAGAAAGAAATTCAAACTTCTTCCATGAATTGTATCAAAATATGATTCTTGTAACATGTCAATAATTATACCATAACATGTAATTGTGAAATGAAACAGTTGCTGGTTGAATGCTCCGGCAAGATACCGTACAATGTTGAATTGCAGCATTTGTGGGCATTGCAGTGCAATATTTAGCTTCCATGCCCAAAGATTTAGCATTTATTGTTACAGGCTATATTCAAGTACTAATATATCGTATGTAGCCCCATCTGTTGGCGTATTGCTGAGCGAAACGTTATTATCCATGTGGTGGACTTTTTTCAAATATTCCCAAAAGATTTCCTTCATTGTGTGCCAAAAGTAAATTTCATATATATAATATAATTCAAATTTTAGAAGTACCTTTCGATTCATATTATCTTTTTGTAAGAATTATCAATATAACAAAAGAAACAATTAAATTTTGTTTAGTAAGTTTTTTATATATAGTTTAGTTTTTCTATTAAAAATATACAAATCGAAATGTTTTTGTAATAATTGGAAATCCTATTATAAAGTTGTATTATAAAGTACTCTGTATGAGAACCGTGTTTACAATAATTATCTATAAAGTATTGCAGCTATAAGTGAAAAGTTACTTAATTACTTGAGTAACACTACTTAATTTACAATTTCTTAAGAAAACAATTGAATTCAAATTCAGTCAATATTGTGGTTTCATATAGAAAATTTAAAAGCTAATAGTGCTTCTACTTGACACGAAGCGAGACTACCCCAATCGATCATCGTTATATAGACGATAGGAAAATGCAAACACACAATGTAATATCCAGAACTTCGTTTTTCAGAGAGCCAATGACTGTGTTATTTTATCTTCAAAGTTTTGATATAAACACGTTGGCAATTACGATATATTGAAAAGCTAAAATGATTGATGGGTACTTAAGCTAATAGAGTGTTTGTGTTTAGGTATATAAAATATAGTTTGAACTTAAACCTAAACGATAAGTCAAAACGAATATACAATAATTGATATATAACTTTTATTAAATTGTTTTACTTTTCATTTCTGAAATAATTTAATTTCGTAACACCTGTACAGTACAAGCTGGTTTTGATTTTCATACAAATCTCTTTGTCTAACGCCCAGAACGAGATTAACGCTTTGAACCTTCTGAGGCTAATATAAATAAACATTTTCCATCAAAAGCAAAATTTTAACTCAAATTTATGTAACCTCCAATAATTGGATTACGAATAGTAGTTAGTGTTTGAGTTTTGTTACTGAATTGCTGGTTTATATTGCATTATACAACTACAAAAAAAGTAATTTATAGCAATTAATTTTGTTATCGTCAAGAATAGTAAAATAATTAAATTCATATTTTACAATATAATATCCAAGATCAATTTACATAAATACATATTATATTTTGTTTTGGTGCTTTCCTTCTATGGTTTTTTGATTGACATTGCGTCTGTGTATAAGCTTTATATGTGTCAAATTAACTATCGCCACTTTTATTTTATTGCCAATGTGATGTAGACATATTAAAGTTTGTATTTAAATTCTTTCTGAAACGAAAAATAAAACATTTCCTGTATTTATCTAGTTTGTCCTACATGACGAGACATTCGGATTATTATCAATTATATTTAAATAAATATATATTTATTTAATTAAATAACCATAATCAACAAGGATAAATATACTTATCTAAAATTAATTGTAATTTTACTTTATTATTAAAACATGAATCCACTTCATGAAACATCAGTTATCAGTCCAGTCTGGCGCACGTTTGTTTTGTTTTTCTCTGCATAATAGTTGATTTTTGGCAAAGTTTTGCGTAAATCTCTTGATACCGGTTTGTTAGGTGGTGATGATCATTAAGGTTTTCGTTGTTCTTTTCGCGTATTTTATTGTCAAATTTCGACTTCCGGTGTGTAATCATTTTTGAAGTTAGTTTGGTGCATAGTAAATATGAACTATAAATATATGAATTATAATATAAATTATAATAATTATAATATGAATTATAAATTATAATACTACAGAGAAACCATCGTCAGCACCTACAATAACCTGCGACGGTTGCAATGGGGTGCTGCATACTGTGTGTTCTAAGCTTAATGAAGATGAACCCCGAATCACGAGGAGTGCCAAACAAAGGATTACACTTTTTTCTAATAAATATGATTGCAATCTCGATCAATTTGCGAGAATTATAAACTACATCAACAATCTGAAGGTGGAGCTACACTGGTAGTGTGTCTCAGCAGATAACATCTCTTCGAGATGAATTCAACTCCAAGATTGATTTTTTGCAGCAGCGACTTGCTGAGAGCGCTGTGTCTCATGCAGATATAAATTTCCAAGAAATGGTTAAAGCGGTAAATTTGATTATGTATGGGTGTTGGTTGGTGAACGTGTGGCGGAACTTGAGGAACGACAAAAGAACGATGACCGTTATCTAAAAGAGATCTTATATGTGATTTCTCCAGATGTTGGCTGTGACGTTGCTCGAGTGCTATCGGATCAATACGCGTTTTCGAAAATTGATCCGGTAGATATCTACCGTTTATCTTTCGGTGAATAGCGGTAGACTATATTTGAGGCCGTGAGAGCAAAAGTGGTGTAACCCTCAAATTTTTTTCATCGGTTTTTTTGGTGTTACGCCTCTCTCTTAGGAATATCTTTGAAGTAAAATTGATGTAACCAACATTATCTAATAATCCAAAAGATGGTATAGTGATATATTGTGTTTTTGCATTCACAAATTTAACGAATATTTAAAAATATTAATTGAATATCTTCAATAGTTGTATTTGAGGGTTACACCACTTTTGCTCTCACGGCCTCATTTGAAATTAATAGGTATAAAAAAATTTTGAGTAAAATTTTTACGTGTAATTTTTTATGATTAAGTACTCAACAAAACAATGTCTCAAATTAGGAAAAACCTGCAAACGTATTTATTACAAATAATGATGAAAAAGAATAAAATAGAAACGAAATATATTATTTAAGAATTGCAAATATCATGGAAAACATGGCTCAATATCAAATGGCAATGATTTGATATTGAGCCATGTTTTCCATTTTCAAAATAACATACAAATATAGATATAACGTAAATAAGATAGGTTAGAAACCGGTAAATGATCTACCGACTCCAAACGTCGATCCACAAACGGTTAACCGTGGCGTGGTTAATCTGGTACATGCACCTGGTAAATTTAGTGCAATTTCCTAACGCGTGTAAAATTTACCGATTGAATTTTCGAATGCAAGCGGTGAAAGCGGTATCTACCGCTCATCTACCTGTATGTTGCAAGTACCTTATAAATAGTGATTTTTCCAGAGTAATAGTAATGACAAAACCCCATACCAATTGGAATTTCAACGGTCCGTTCAGGGTGACCTCATAATAAATTGCATTGATGCGGGTGAGAAAGATCAAACCATCCGTTATATTGGGGGTGTTCCTCAGATCATTAATGGTGTGCGTCAAAAAAACTAGACAGTACTTTAAACTGGCATATTCTTTACACAAATATGTATTGCTTCTTGACCCTTCAAGTTTTCTGAGTTTGTGCCCGTTATACGAAGTGTTGATACGGCTCTGGTGTTTTTATGCGAGACCTGGGTTTCTGAGACTTTGCGGATTCAGTTGCGAATATTAACAAAGTGTGCGTGTTTACTTAAATGAAAGTTATTTTGTTTTGGCCAATGTGAATTATTGGGCCTTAAACACTCCTGAGTGCGAAGCTTTTTTTAGAAATTTTAAAACCTATAAACCAGCTACTGACTTTTTGTTGCTTTTACAGGCTCCCATCTTCGTCGGTGCAGAGCGACGCGGTTTTATTTCGGGAAATCTCTGCCGTTATACGCAACTGTAAAGACGTTATAGTCATTGAGGATTTTAATTTTCCTAGTCTCAGCTGGCCCAACTCAGTGTATCCAACTGCTCGCTCTGAGCAATCAGAGGAAGAAAGCTAAGATAACAGCGCCTAATACTTCCCAAGCTACAATAGGTCCAATCAGTTACAAGGAGGCAGCTACCATGCACCTCCGAGTAGCAGTGATTCACCGTTCTAACCTTCTGGGCAAACTCACTGAGGCCCAAAAGAATATTGTTGAGTTACACCTCAACCAAGCCCTTGACAGGACCATCATTGATATGGCGCAGGAAAGGACGACAATAGTACCCACATTTGGGGGTTCTGATATTCGGGGCAAATCTTAAGGATTACCTGTGATGACAAGGGCTCTCTGAACTGGTGATATATAAGAACTCCCGCAATTGTGGGAGAGAGCTAAACTTGAGGTGACCCAGGTGGAGGAGTTGCCTAGGCCGTCCAAAGCCACCATTTGGATTCCGGGGAAACCTGATACCTTCGATACCGTCAGGAGTGACCTTGATGGGAAACTCATTGTTTTTGGTGTCAGCCAGAGGGATGCTGCGGCACTCAGAGACAATGAGAGACTGAGCTAAATTATATATATATATATATATCTATATCCATATAGCTATATCCAGCCTTAAGGTGAAAGTGCAGAACATCGTTAAGAGCGCTGCACCGACGGAAACAATGGAGCAGGTGGCTGCAGAGATTGAACTTTTGGGTATTCAAGAGGAATCTCAGGCAGCAGTCTCATCTGCTCAAACACAGGATCCTTCCACCAAGGAAGTCTAATGGCTGCCATGGCGGAATGAAAATTCATCCAAATAAACCTGCAGCATAGCAGAGCGGCCGATGCTTGGCTGGCTGTACGGATACAACAGCTTTAATACAAGAGCCATATATTACAAACGGAAGAATTATAGGTCTTTCAAACAAACCCAGGACATGTAATAAATATTTACATACCTGTCAATATGCAGGCAAATCCCCTACCGCAGTTCGACGACAGTGACTTAACAGCTCTCCGGTTGAGCTGTGACTTTGGGGAAGGTCCAAAAGATGTCATTCTGGCATCTATATATCTCCCAATTGACTCACAGGATCTTCCACCTTCTCAAAAACTGCAAGTCCTGGTGAGGTATTACGAGCACCATAAAAAACACCTCGTTATAGGCTGCGACTCTAACGCCCATCGTAGCTGTTGGGGAAGTGGAGATTGCAACAATAGAGGGAAATCTTTATTTGAATACCTTATCGGTACAAACTTACAAATTCTTAACCGAGGGGACACACCAACCTTTTATGTGAGGCCTCAACGTCATTCGGTGATTGACATCACCTTCCCAAGTAACAATTTTAATCTGAGAGATATCTGTTAGATCTCTAGTAGGGAAATCTTACAGGGCCCTGTCTCTGCGACAGGGTGTAAAAGGGCTCTGCGACATAATATGACACAGAGAAAATGGACCCTGTAAACCGTCTGTAGCAAGTTTGTCGCAAAGCTTTTAGAGACCTACTAGGGTACTTGTTAGGTATCTGTTAGGTACCTGTTAGGCACCTGTTAGAGACCAACTAGGTCTCTCTGTTAGAGACCTGCCAGGTCTCTCTGTTAAAGGCCTGCCAGGTCTCTCTGTTGGAGACCTCATTAGAGACCTACCCAAGCTATCTGCCAGAGACCTACCAGGTCTTTCTGTTAGGGTCCTACCAGGAAGATGTTACAGGTGTTTTACAGAGTTAAATTTTATCATAGGTTACAACTATAAAAAAATATGAAATTTATTCAAAATAATAAATTTTTTTGATATTATATAAATATTTATTTCATTTTTTATATTTCTTGTAATCCACTTGAATTCGTTAATATTCCGTATTGAACTAATCAAATTCTGGTGATTACAATTTAAATTATTTATCTATGTTTTATTAATTTTGTTTATAATTTTTATTATTTTGTACCTATTATTGGCTAAATTCCATTCTGTCGATACTGCTTCCCTGCTACCTATCTGAAAGAAAGATTTAAATTAAATTTTTTTTTACCCTACCTGGATTCGAACCTATACCGTCATCCATTGATTGCTTCGTAACTTCTTGCTGTAACCACTAACCTACGGACCCTTATACTTATTATATATTATTTTACGATTGGTATCATGATGGTCACATTTTTGTGTATATAAGTGATCTGCTATGAGAATAAATTATTATTATCCAGCAGTTGAAGTAAAAATGGAAAACTATAATTTGAAAAATATTGGTATTAAAAAATCCAAGTGGTCTAATAATGATTTCATAGATGTAATGCGTAAATTTAAAAAAAGTGGTAAGTACAAAAGGCGTTTAAATACTATTATGCTACAACGGCGCGATCATGTTTCTGCACAAATTGTTGAATCCCAATTAACCAATGATACGATTGCATCATCACATAAAAATATAAAACAACTACCAATAGTTGGACAAGAAAGTACACCAATAAGAAACGACCTTGACAGAAATAATGAATCTAATTTATTCGATGACGATGATGGCGGCGACTCGGATGACGATGATAGTGGCAACTCGGATGACGATGATAGCAGCTTTGTCGAAAACTGTTATAGCATTATATTGTTTGCACAACTTTAAAAGACATATTTTGCTATCAAACACTAACACAATCGCAACCCAAACGCAACTGAAACACTAACGTAATCGCAACCAAAACGCAACTAAAACACTAACGAAATATACTAACTAACTATAAACACTAACTTCAATATCAAGCCTTTAATCATCAAGTCTAGATATAATAAAAAAATGTATTTATGTAGTTGGTATAATGCATTAATATACAGGGAAAATTATAAATAATTTAAATTTAAATCTTTTAAGACTTTTATTAACAATTTTAACCAATCAGAATGACGAAAAATTTCATCGTTAACAAAATTCTAGATTCTGATTGGTTAAAATATTATAGTAATAATAATAAGCATTATAGTGTTGATACTTATAAACCTACAATACTAATAGCAGGTTTTAAAAATTGTATTTTTTCTACCATTTTTCAATATTGCACTTATTCAGCAATATTTATTTGTCATAATTTTGGTTACGGCCCTGTGTAAAATATATTAAATATTTTAATTAAAAAAAAATGTATTTTTTTTTTTAAATTTAATTTTTAATAATTATTATTATATTTAATTAATTTATTTGTCATATTGAGAAAATTAGAATAAAAAAAAGATAAAATTAAATAATTTAAATTTAATAAAAATTTTCAATAAATCTCTAAGATATTTATTAACAATTTTAACCAATCAGAATGAAGAAAAATTTCATCGTTAACAAAATTCTTGATTCTGATTGGCTAAAATATTAAAATAATAATATGTATTATAGTGTTTATACTACTAATAAACCTATGTAATACTATTAAAATACCAATAGTATTAAAATTAAATGAATATTTAAATATAATAATTATTATTAAAAATTGATTTAAAAAAAAACGATTTTTACTGTGGAAACCACGTGTAGGATATATATAATACGACTACTGTCTTAAGAAAAGAAAGTCCTACATATTACATTTTTTACATCTGCATTTCTTAGTTTTGAGATATTTCGTAATATATTTTTAATTTAAACAAATTAAATAAATTCTTTTTTATTAAAAAAATTAACATTATTTTATACAAGGGCCGTAACCAAAATTATGAATAAGTGCAATATTAAAAATGGTAAAAAAGTCAATTTTTATAACCTCCTAGTAACCTAGGAAGGCCCAACCGCAGATTTTTTAAAGGCTATGTAAATAACCTACAACAGAGTACGAAGTAGGACCATACCAAACATTTTTTTAAAAATCTTTTTAAATAATCTGCAACAGAGTACCTAGTAGGGCCCCGGCACTGAATTATTTCAGGGCATTGTAAATAACCTGCAGCAGGGTATCTAGTAGAGCATTATACCACAGATATTTTCAATGCTTTGCTAATTACCTGTAACATAGTACCTTGTAGGGTCCCACCATAGATTTTTTCAAGGCTTTCGAAATAACCAGTAACAGAGTACCTTGCAGGGTTCTACTACAGATTTTTTTCAAGGCTTTTCATATCACCTGCAATGGAGTACCTAGTAGGGTACTGTTACAGATGTTCTCCGGACTTTGCAAATTATCGGAAACAGAGTACCTTGCAGGGTCCTACCCCAGATTTTTTTCAAGGCTTTTCAAATAACCTGCAACAGGGTACCTAGTAGGGCCCGGTTACAGATGTTTTCAGGGCTTTGCTAATTACCTGCAACAGGGTAACTTGCAGGGTCCTGCAACAGATATTTATCAAGGCTTTTCAAATAATCTGCAACAGGGTACCTAGTAGGGCCTTGTTACAGATGTTTTCAGGGCTTTGAAAATTACCTGCAACAGGGTAACTTGCAGGGTTCTGCAACAGATATTTTTCAAGGCTTTTCAAATAACCTGTAACAGAGTACCTAGTAGGGCCCTATCCCCGATTTTTTTCAGGGCCTTGCAAATTACCTGCAACAGAGTACCTCGCAGAGCCCTACCACAGATTTTTTTCAGGGCTTTGCAAATTACCTGGAACAGGGTATCTAGTAGGGCCTTACTACTGATACTTTTCAGGGTTTTGCGAATAATCTGTTATAGACACCTGCAAGGTATCTGTAAGAGGTCTGTCAAAAAAAACCCTGTTATATCCACCTGCTAGAAATTAGCAAGAGCCCTAGCAGGGAAATTTTAATTTGGCCAGGAAAAAATGTTACTTGGGTGGCAACGTTAGAAATTTCTATACAAATAAAGGAATGGCATGTGTCTAAACAGCTGACCATGTCAGACCACAAATGGATATGCTTTAAGATTAAAACAGTTAAAGTGGAGCCAAGGCAGTCCAGGAATCCTAGAAAGTTTGACAGGGAAGCCTTTTTGGACGTCCTGTCAGGCGCCCTGGAGACTGATATACCAAGGTCAATTGCCACAAAGGTCAATTTAGACAGTACTGGAGAGATTGAGATATGTTGCAACATACTGCAGAAATCTCTCTCAAAAGCTTTTGAAGCCTCGTGTCCTCTGACGGTGGCTGACTCAGGGAAGCGTGCAACACCTTGGTGGTGCAGCGAATTGGATCGGCTGCGGAAGGCGGTTACGAGAATTTGTAATAAGGCTAAAGAATCGAAGAGTGGGTCTGACTGAGAGGAATTTAAAACCCTTCAGCTGGAGTACAAGAAGATGATTCGCCAAAAACAACGTAAGTCTTGTAGAGACTTCTGCAGCGGCATTGCGTCCACTACGAATGCTGCCACACTGAAGAAGATCATATCCAAAGATCCAAATCAATAGCTTGGCACGATTCTCCGAGATGATGGCTCTTATACAGAGAGCCTCGAGAAGACAGCCAAAATACTGTTACAAACACACTTTCCTGGTAACAAAACCGTCCCGGACTATAAGTGAACTGAGCATATTGCTCGGACACCGACCGAGACGGATTGGGAAATTGCAAATCAGATCGTAAATCCGATCAAGGTGGCCTGGGCCATCAAAACCTTCAGTCCCTACAAATCGCCGGGGTTGGATGGAGTGTTTCCGACCCTACTTCAATTAAACCTGGATTACTTGCTCTGCCCCCTTGTGAAGGTGTATAAAGCATGCATTGCGCATGGCTACACACCCCAAGAGTGGAGGAAGGTTAAAGTCGTTTTCATAACTAAGCCAGGTCGAGCTGATTACTCACTGGCTAAATCTTTTAGGCTAATAAGTACCTCGTTTATTTTAAAGACACTGGAAAGACTGTGGACAGAGAAATTCGTGATGGCGTGTTGGTGCAGAACCCACTATATCTGAATCAGCATGCATACACTCCAGGGAGATCTACTGAGACCGCACTTCATAAAGTCGTGGAATGTATCGAGAAATCGCTACATTTTCAGGAATGTACCCTAGGAGCGTTTATGGATATTGAAGGGGCTTTTGATAAGGCCACATTTGAGAGCATTACGGCATCTTTACTAGATAATGGCGTTCCCTGCACCATCGTAAGATGGATCAGCTCTATGCTGGGTAGCAGGGCTGTTATGATCGGAGTGGAAGACACGAACATTAAAGGCGTTGTCACTAGAGGCTGTCCGCAAAGTGATGTGCTCTCCCCACTTTTGTGGGACCTTGTAGTAGACAGTCTTCTACGATGCCTTAACGAGAAGGGTTACTATACCATCGGATACGCGGATGACATAATTATATTGCTTAAAGGAACATTTGAGAATATCCTGTGCTATTTGAATGGTGCACGGAGCAGTTTCTCTCGCTAAACCCGACCAAGACGGAGCTTGTTCTGTTCACTAGAAAGAAAAAGCTAACGAATATGAGAATGCCTAGCCTAAAAGGAACCCCTCTCAAGATGGCATCCAAAGTCAAGTATCTGGGAATTATACTGGACAGGAAGCTGAATTGGGGCAGCCATATCAATTTTAAAATTGCCAAGGCTGGCATTGCTTTCTGGCAGTTGCAAAGGGCAATGGGAAGATCGTGGGGTTTTTCTCCGAAGATTGCCCTCTGGCTCTACACGGTCATAATAAAACCTATGCTATGCTATGGTGCACTCGTTTGGTGGTCCAGAACCAAATTGACAACAACATCATCCTCTCTATATCGGCTTCAGAGATCAGTCTGCTTGGCAGTAACGGGTGTGATGCGAACGACACCCACTGTGGCCTTGCAGACTCTCCTATGTCTTCCTCCGCTGGATCTCTATGTAGAGGAGCAAGCGGTGAGAGCTGCTTTTAGGATGCGAACATGGGGCCTTTGGGCCCACAGGCAGGGAGGAGGTAAGCATGCGCGGATTCTTGAGGTCTGCTCCAAATAAGTGCCTCTTCTGGATCTAGATGCCGACCGAATCTCTCCCAAATACGTGTTTGACAGGAAATTTAACATCTTGCCAAACGCAACAGGAGCAGACGAATCAGACATAAGTCTGTATACGGATGGTTCCAAAAGCAATATTAGCTCAGGCTCAGGAATTTTCTCTTCTGAACTACAGCTGGATATAAGTTTAACGCTAGGTCGCTGGGTAGATATGCTTCCGTCTTCCAAATGGAACTTATGGGTATACTACACTCTGCGGAGATAGTCCAGGAAAAGGATATCCGAGGCAAAACAATTCAAATACTCACAAACAGCAGAGCTGCTCTTATACCATTGGGCCGCCATAAGATTGTCTCGGGCGTGGTGCTATAATGTATCCGGGCACTGAATGTGATATCAATGCACAATGCTCTAACTCTTAGTTGGGTAAAAGGGCACACGGGTAATAAGGGCAACGATAGGGCTGATGAGTTGGCGAGGCTGGGCTCCGGTAAACCACCTTGTGGTCCTGAGCCTTTCATTACGCCGTCTGTCAGGACCTTAGACAATGTCATCATAAAGATGGAAACACGAAAATTGCATGCGGAAAGATGGGCAAATGTGATTGGATGCCGACAAGCACGGGCGACAATACGTTCTCCCTCTGAAAAACATGCAAAATATTATCTACAGTTATCCCGGAATAATCTGCGTATTATTGCTGGATTTCTTACGGGACACTGTAAGCTAAATAAACATCTGAACACAATGGGACTGGTTGACAGTCCAATTTGTCGCGGATGTAATGAAGCAGACGAAACGATGGAGCATGTGCTCTGTAACTGCCCGACGTTAGTATTAAAAAGAGAATCCATGTTAGAGAACTTCTGGCCTGACATGGCCAGTATTAGTGACAAAATATTCTAAAATATACGAGTATGTTTTAAGTTTGGGATGGCTTGAGGAATAGAATCGAAGGAGGCCGCTAAAAAGCCGGAGGTAGCATAATGAGTCCGATATGTGGCCTGAGTGCATGCAAGCTTCGGCCTGCCCTCCACTTCCTATCCAGAATCCAGTAGTCCAGTGAACATTTATAATCCTTCCAATAGACATCTTGTGGACATTTTCAACCTTCTAATAGATTGTAGCATAACTAATTTAACCTCCAAGAGGTTTCTAGCTTTCTAGAAATTGAATACTCATGAAGGGGTTCTGAAAATTCCAAACATTCTGTTTCTAATTTTTTTTAATTTTTGACATTGATGATTTGTCAATTGGCAAAAAAAGTGAACTTAGACACTTACTGACGTGTTTCTTTCTCCGCTAAAAGACTTTTGGATTTTTGTTGCATAAACTAACTGACGGGCCTAGCTAGAGTTAAATTTAAGGTTAGGTAGCGGTGGTTACAGGTAGGGCGGAAGTAAAAATGTTACTTAATCTGTATCTGGTCAATCGATTTTCGTCGTACTCGACTTGTGAGTGAATAAGATAGTACTTAATTGTCGGGAGGGAAGGATAGATAAGAGCAAAAATTTATTTATTCCGGTTTATATTATTTCTCCAAACATATTTCATATAATAATAAAATGTCCTTACTTGAAACAGGTGAAATCTTCAATTTGCCAATTATTACATGCGAAACATAAAGAATTGTCGTGGGACTCTCGGTTGGAACGAAGTCCTTACGCTATATTATTTTCATAATTTAAAATCATTTTTCAATCATATTTCGAAGAGAGGCGAGTATACTTAGGAACTTTTTCTGTGTCGGTCTGTCGTCAAAATTTGTTTCTCGATATTTTCCGGAACCGTCCAACCAATCACGACCAAACTTGATATCGTAGTAGGGTTTATGGTAGAAAGGTGAAAATAACGTTTTCGTCGCGATCTGTCAATCAGGAGTACCACTACAAGAAAATAACACAACATTTTTAAAACGATTTTGTCTTGGGATAGGTTATTTTAAACACCTTGAAAAACTTTATGCAGAATAGGTGAAATTAAATTTCTATCTGTCATCTGTCAAAAATTACAAGCTGCCAAAGTTTAAACTTCAAGAGTAAATAACTCATGAAGTATCGAAGGGATCTCAACCAAATTTTGCATGTAAGAACATTGGCCCCACAGAACTTGACAGCTTATAGAACAGTGTGATAAAAATCAAGAATTCAACATTAAAAAAAAGATTACTTTTTTTTGCGAAAACTTGAGAAAAGTCCTTGTCCCTCGATTTTTTTCGGCATTTCCGCGTCGATGGCAGTCAAACTTTTTGGACGTATGTCTGGTGGGCTCTAGTGGTGAAAATAAGGTTTTGGCCAAAAAATCTTTACCAGGGCTACCATAATAAAATAAATTAAAAAAATGAAAATGCGATGAAAATGTCTTCGTATCTCCGGAAATGTTGAACCGATTGTGATAAAATTTTGTGTGCTGATAGAGTTTTTAAAATGCAAGCATTGGTGAGGAAACAATTGCGCCAAATGTAAAAGCAAGAAAATTACAGAAAATATTAACTGAAATTTTACTTTATCTATTTTTTTTGTGAAAATACATTAGGGGGCTTATTATATTAATTTCGCAAGTTTGACAACAATAACACAATAATTATTGTTTTATGATTTTCTATTGGTCACGTAAATTTTCAATCAATTCAAAAAATAATTATTATTAACAATTACTGATAATTGACATAGATTTGATCACTTTTTAAAATAATCATATAAATGAATGGTATATCTATGTGTTGTATCTCCGGATAAAAATTGGTGTGCTGATGATTGGAGGTATTGCGGCAGAAGTGACGATATTTTTTTATAGGAAAACATAAAATTATCTATTATATCATATCAAATAATATAAAAAATATTTTTTAAATCTCAAATCGGAACAAATGAAGACAAATTAAAACAATGTGATTAGAGCAACCCTCTATGTAAAATGTATTAAGTGCTTGAATCACAATTTCATCGTTTGGGGATCGTGGGTTCGAACCTCACGTCGCGTCGTTGGTCAAATTTTTATAATACATTTTTTGATAAAGCAAATGATTTGACATGCAAAAGTGCAATATCAAATAATGCTTACGATTTTTCACAAATATAAACATAACATTAAACAAATATGGCGGCGACTGGGTATAAAATGCCTAACGACTTCTGCTGTTTTGGTCCTACCGTAAAAGTTCATAAGCCGCTTTAAGGAACTTTGTTCCAAGAAACTTCATTCATATCAACTAATTTCTTTCTTTTCTTTTAAAGGCCAGAAGTACCATGCCTGCCAGTTTTCGTGACCCATTGACAGCCTCTGAGACCTATTAATTGCAATTAACTACTGGGGTTGTAATAACGGGACGAAATTTGGATCTTGTCAAAAATTGAGAGTTCTGGGCGCCACCATTACAAAATGTCATCAACAACCATGATGCGTAAATACGCAGGAACACATCATACAACACTTAATTATAATTTGGACACGACATGGCTGACTGTAATGGAACTGTAATGGATTTTTCAGATTTTAATTTAAAATTATTTACAGATTTTGTTTTACAGTTAATTTTAATGAATATTAGTTTAAAGTTTTAAAATCGAACTGTAGACAAAACATCTCGAGTGACATTTTATTAATATTTATGGCTTTAACGGTGGTCACCCTAAATATTATAGACAAATAAAGTGTGAAGTTAGGAAATTGAAACCTCAACACATGTGCGACCGACAAAGACCCTTTGGCAAGAACTGTTAAAAATCTTACTTGATAAAAAGGAGTGTCAAAGGAGGATAGTTTAAGAAGTCAAAATAAGGGAAGATTGATTTTTGTTGCCATTTTCGCTAACTACGAGAGAAACATCAAAAACCTCCCAAAAGTACTTTTGATGTATTTAGAGAATCGCTAACTACGATTAATACATTAAAATCTTTCTTCTGCGTCTTCAACATTACCTCCATTAAAAAATTACCAAAATTGTTAAAAAAGTGCGTCATTGTCGATATTATAAAATTCAGTCTCCCTGCTAAGTACATCAGAACTTTATCTGTTTAAGGTAAATTTTAGCTGTGTTTGTTTCCTTTATTGTAAGTTGTACTTTTAGTTTAATTATTTGTTTTTTGTGTTATAGTTTTTTGTTATCTTAATCCTTTTGGTTTATTAAATTTATTGAATGTAATCCTTGTTTTAATCTTTGTGCAATTTATTCAAACCGCAACCTGTTATAGTTTATTAGAGTCTCTTTAGCCGTGGTAAATATTCAAAAAGGATTATCATTATATTACAAACAAGAAAACTCAAACACATAAACAAAACAAAACAGTATAATACAATACATGCACAAGAGAAGTGAAAGAGCTGGTACAATGGTCAATAATCTAATAATAGTATCTAAATCTTACAACAACAAAAGAAAAGGTTACATTAAAACAAAAACAATACTTAAATTCTACCGAAGTTCCGGAAATTGAAAAAAAGGTTGTTAATTGGTTAATTTTAAAATCTTAATGGTACTTATTTACAAATTGATTGTTTAACAAAACGAACTTAATTCTTAATTAATAATTAAAGTGACATCAATGAATCTGCTGGGTTGAAATTTTGAGTTTACAATACCCAAAACACTGTCCCAAATTTATGAACTAAATTCAATATAAACGAGAACCAAATTAACATAAGCAAACTGCACTGCGACACAAGCGGTTCTCAATGATGGTTTTTAAAATAGGTAGCATGAAAGGAAATTGGTACTCATAATCGTATTCCTTGGAAGTGCATGTATGAAAAGTTCCGACGTCGTGTTTCCAAATTGCTGGGCGTATTGACGACAAACGAAATTGACAAATGGCTTCACTGAATTCACGAATTTGTAACATAAGATATCCTTCCAAAGGAGTGGAATTCACTTAAGATTGGTCGACGGTTAATCTTTCTTACAAAAGTGGCATTCAAATCCTTCCGTTCATTTAACTTAAAAGTTTATACATAAAACAAACCCTACACGAAACTGGTACTTTAAGTTATTGTTTTCCACTTGATTCACTTGACGATTTTTGGTTTACGATTCCAATTTCCGCATTCGAGATTATTTTTGCCGTTTTTACCTCCAATAAAAAATTTTTTTTTGCAGGTAAGGTAATAGAAAAAAGATTTCAAATTTTTTTTTCATTTTCGAGATCACCATGTTCAGAAACGTCAAGATCTGCAAAAAAAAAAAAAAAATGGAAGCCTAGGCTTCGAGGCTATCCTCGGTGACATAGCCGTTCGTTAGGTTTTACGTGAGTATGTCACATTGTTAGTCACCTGACTAACAATGTGAATCTTATTGGTGGAATAATCTAAAGGGGTAATAAGTTGTCTATTATCAGAGGTTTTGTAAATCAACTTAAATGAGCAAAGCAAGAACTTCCTGGCACCAAGCGTATTAGGATGCACATACCAAGCGAAATGGTACGATGATGAAATAATCCTGGACTGCAATATGTTGCTGAATTTGGGTCTTTTTTTCTTTAAATAAAAAGTATTACTTTACAAGTACTTAATTATTTTCATAGGAATAATAAAATCGAGTAATTAAAAAATTTTCGAATAAATAGAATTATATTTTTTTTTCTCTTAAACTTCAAACCCTGAAACAACGTTACAAAGCTTTGACCACATTAGCCTATTCTCTCGATGGAATTGTTACACCTGAAAAATTAGTTAAAGTTGTGAATTGGACATATAGTAATATTTTAGAAGCAGCAACATAGTTTTGTTTAATTTTCTCACGCTTAGCTAAATTTTTCAACGGTAACATCTGCCTATGTCTTAACTAATCGAAACTCGCTAATGAATTCATGGTTGTCTGAAAATCTTCTTTATAATTTAGCAATTAGTATGTTCAGCGTTTCGAAATACTCACATTTAAATAGCTGAGCATCCTGGTTTTCTATATTTTGTTTCGTGGAGGAACAGAAAGAACCTTACATCAAATAGTCTTCCATCCTATTTGAATTTTTGACTTGCTTCTTCTGGGTCTGGGTCATATTTTTAAAATATAAGCTTCTTCCAAAATTTGATGGTACATTTCATCTGATCTCAGTTTCGTCACATTTTTTTGGACATACTTTATGATTGTTATGCCGCCATCTTAGTCGAGCTTTTGACTGTGTTCAGCACAACCTTCTTCTGGAAAAACTATTCAGATATGGTTTGAGGGGGGTGGTTCTTGACTGGTTCAAGTCGTATCTATCTGGGCGCTACCAGCGCGTTGCCATTCGTAACTTAGGTGTTAACGGCATTAATACAGTTAATTCGGATGACAGTCCTGTTGACATGGGGGTTCCGCAGGGTTCTATATTGGCTCCAATACTTTTCATTTTGTTCATTAATGATTTGATTAAGTTTATAACTATTGTTTACCTCACGTTGTATGCTGACGACACCTCAGCGATTGTTGGCGAGTATAGCTTAAGTGACAGTCTCAACCAGGCAGAGCTAGTACTCAACTCCCTTTTTGAATGGTTTTGTGCTAACGGGCTTCATCTGAACTCTGATAAAACAGTTTTTATGATTTTCTGCGCAGGTCGAGTCTTTGACGGTGACTTACCTCTTCAGGTACATAATTCTGAGCTCTCCCGTGTTAGGAGCGTTAAGTTTCTGGGACTTAATATTTGTGAGACTCTACGATGGGAGAATCATTGTCGTGCGGTTACTGGTACACTTGGATCTGTCTGCTACCAGATTAGATCACTCTCGGCTGTCTTAAGCCTCTCGGTGTTGAGGTCTTTTTATTTCGCGGAGGTGCAGTCACGGCTGGTGTATGGCCTCATTTTCTGGGGAATGTCGGGTCATGCGCGACAGGTGTTTTTGATGCAGAAGCGTATATTGAGGTGTATGGTGGGTGCTTATCGCTGGGAGTCCTGCAGACCACTCTTTCAGGATTTAAATATTTTAACACTACATTGTCTTTACATCAAATCTATTGCTGTATTTGTGCGGGACAACTTCGATAGCTTTCAGACTGCCTCAGATATTCACAGCCACAATACCAGATTTGGAAGGCAACTTCTGCTCCCTACACACCGACTTGACCTCACTGATAAGAGTCCACGGTGCATGGGCGTCAGGATTTATAACAAATTACCTGCCGACATTAGAAACGCTGCTACTGGTAAGCTTTTTAAGTCGAAGCTTCACAACATGCTTTTACTCGGCTGTTACTACGATGTTGCTGAATTTCTAGCCTCAGTTTAGTTTGGGTTGGATGTTTTTGTATGGTAACGATTATGTAACCCATTGTATGGTTTCCTATTTTTCATGTAAACTGCCTTTGTTATAGTGTTTATGTAAGTTCATACTGTCTTGAAACAAGTACTTCTGTTTGACCTGTAAATCCATGTATCTGCGATTTATATAATAAATATTATTATTATTATTATTATTATTATTCTTGCTTTAGAACTTATCTTTTAGAAAACTCCCCGCTACGCGGCTCGTTTTCTAAACGAATTGCGTGCGTTAGAAACGACACTAATAAAACTAGTTTCTTAATAAACTATTTTCCATTTTGCGTCTAAAACAAAGTTATTTCGAAACCTAGTCGCGTATCGAAATGGACAGTATTTCGAAACGCAATTTTTTGTTTTAAAAGGTTGGTAACTAAACGTCAGTGAAAATTAAAACTAATGATGTCACTATAAATAATATATTATAAACTTATAAATTGATGCAAAGTAATGTTAATTGTCTATAAAATAATTAATAATAATAAAGAAAATTGTAAACTGCAAGTATAATTTCGTTTATTTAAACTTTTATGCGATCTCCCAACCTGTAAATTTTTTGTTACCAACTATCACAAAAATACAAAAAAAATTCAAATTTACTATTATTTAATAGAATGCAGATTTTTAATATTTTTAGGGCTTATAAAGCGCAAAATAGAAAAAATAGTATAAGAAACTCGTTTTATAAGATGTTTTATTGCACTTATCTTTTAGAAAACTCCCCGCTGCGCGGCTCGTTTTCTAAACGGATTGCGTGCGTTAAAAACGTCACTTATAAAACTAGTTTTTTAATGTACTATTTAAACACTATTTTATTAAAAAGGGTTGCTTATAGCACTTAAAAAACAGGCTTACGCTAATTTTAGTGCTTTTTTACCTTGACAGAAGTGGTCCCGATCCTTAAGTTATATTTAAGAAGTTTTCATCATGAGTTATAATGGAATACGTTCAAATAATAAGAAAACCTATACCTACCTTCCATGTGTTATCTTTGCCCAAGTAACACAAGATCGTTTATTAGACGAATAATAGTCGGATATTCTAAACGTTATTTACGTATATATAACGTATAACAAAAACGGAGATTCAACGTGATAATGTCGCGGTAATAGATTAATATCTAAACGTATATCTTACACGTATAATGTACGTATATAGGGCTTGTATATTATACGTAAAAATTGTACATAAATGAAGCGTATAACAAATACGTAGATTCAACGTGATAATGTCGCGGTAATAGATTAATATCTAAACGTATATCTTACACGTATAATTTACGTATATAGCGTTCGTATATTATCCGTAAAAATTTACCTAAATGAAGCGTATAATAAAAATATAGTTTCAACGTGATAATGTCGCGGTAATAGATTAATATCTAGACGTATATCTGAGACGTATAATGTACGTATATAGCACTCGTATATTATCCGTAAAAATAGTCCGTAAGTAAAGCGTATACAAAAAACGTAGATTGTACGTGCTAATGTTGCGGTGATAGACGTAAATATTCTTACATCATTGATGGTTTTTTACTCCGAGTCTATAAATATCTGAAACATTCTAATTTAATTATTAAATTGTTATACATAAATTGTAATCTGAAATTTATATTATTTATTTACAAATATTAAATTTTTCTTACTTTTTTTGACCTCGCTGGGATTCGAACTCATGACCTCCTGATCTAGTATTGAACTCTCTTTCCCCTGAGCTATAAGAGGTGATACAGTTTTATTATTTTGTTAACCCAGGTTACCCAAATATTACCTATAGAAAGGAAAATGAAATTTTTTATTAAATTTAATAAAAAACCTATTATATCTTTTTTTAATTAATTTATTACAAAATTTTAAGTATAAATACATCAATCAATTACTAATAATACACGTGGTCTTCTAAATGTTATATTTGATTATTGTTTGCGTTGGCTGTATTCACGTTAACATTTTTGATGAAGGATAGGAAAAATTGATCACATTTTGCCAAGATGGGCCAAAACTGAATATCACTATTATTATAAATAGGAATTCCATCTATATTAATTTGTAAAAATAAATTTGGGATTAACATTTTAAAACCCTGCCCCTCCTTCTTAAATACACAGTAATAACGTTCTTCCTTAATTGTGTTTTAATTTTTTAAATTTTTAAATTTATACTGCAAGATTGCGAGAACTTTTATCTTAATAACGTTATGTTTAAATTTAATAAACCATTTTGTTTGAATAATTTTTTTAAAGCAAATTAATTTGTTATTCAATCAAAGTGATTTATTAAATTTAAACAAAACGTTTTTACTGTGTAGGTATATATTTGTAAAATACGAATAACAGTAATATTGTTGTTACACAGAAAATATTTTTTATTAAATTTTATTTATATAAATCAAATATAAATAAAAATATAAATGATAAAGATCATTAATTACATAAAAAAGTTAAAAGTATGTTATTTGATTTTTAAATTAAATTTAAAAAAAGTATTTTAAGAAACTTACGTAGGGAATACGTCGGAGCCCCCCAATTCAACAAATACAATAGTCTCAAACAATAGAGGTCATAATTTTATGGCAGAGTACTGTATGTAAATAAAAAATTACTATTTATTTAGTCACTAGATCTAGTGATATATCTAGTGACTGTAAGCCTTCCAATTTATTAGCGCCATCCGTTGATAATCTCTTCAAAATAATACAGTTATGTAAATTTTTTTTTGTTGGTAATAAAAATTACTGATTTTGAAAAATTGAAAAATATAATTGACTATTTACATTCAAGGCATAACGATTAAGAAGACATATTATAATTTAGAGAAAATGTTTGCGGCTGTTGAATTTGTTAACCGAGAAATTGCGGTAATCCCAAAGCGCCGCAAAGGTTTGATAATAAATTAAAAAAACGTGGAACATAAGTGGTTAAATAATATTTTTTTATCATAAAATTAATTTAAATAATTAGCAGTTTTAGTATCTTGATTCCCCCCCCCTCGTTTGGTGTCTATTTGAGGCCACCGTTGTTTGGTAAAAACTACACCACGTACAAATTGTTTACATTATTTTTATACGTGCTAATTTTGCAATTTTACACTAATATGTAGCCGTATAATATTTTTTGCGTATAATTTGCGTATTTTACCCAATTATACTTTCCGTAAAATTAATATGTAAATAAAGCGTTTAATAAAATCGTAAATTATACATACTAATTTCGCGGCCGTAGACTAATACGTAAACGTATATATTTTTTCGTATAATGTATGTATTTTACGGACGTATTTTATCCAAAAAAGTAATATGTAAATAATGCGTATAATAAAATCGTATATTACACGTGCTAATTTTGCGGTTTTAGACTAACCAGTAGACGAATATTTCTTTACGTATAATTTACGAATTTCACTCACGTGTATTATCCGTTAAAGTAATATGTTAATAAAGCGTATAATAAAATAGTATATTATACGTATTCATTTTGTGGTCATAGACTAATATGTAGACGTATATTTTTCACGTTTAATATACCTATACTGTATACATCTACTAAACGAATTTCTATGATCAAAATTTTATCTTATTGGAATAAAAGTTGCTTTTTAGTTTGCGAACATCGTATAATATACGAATATTTTAAGTAAAGTGTAAAAAGTGTATATTATATACGTATATTAAATATACCAATTTTAGTCGTATACCAATTATATCCGAAAAACTCCAAGAATATACGTTTAATATATGTACGAACTCGTGTTACCTGGGTGGTTTAAAGAAGTTATTATAACCTTTAAATATCTCATTTATTATAAAAATATTACAAAATGCATTTATTTTTGACAAACAGAAGAACTACAAATTACTAATATAAAATATTGAAATGTATAACAAACAACTTTTTATTAAAACTAGAGATATGAAAACTTAAAATTAATATAATATAAAAATTATTCAGGTGGATTATAATTTCTATAGTCTGCATGATTCACTGTACTAAAATCCTTACAATTTTTAGCCAATTTAATTAGATATTTGCTAACGTCAATCAAATCCTTGTCCACTGCGTGCATATACTGTTGATATGGGGGGATCGGTAATCCATTTTTAGGGTTCAAGTAGAAATTTAGAATTTTATCATCAACAATAATCGTATTGGTCTCATTGTACTGCCTATATTGATTCCAAATCACTGATAAAGGTTTCACCTAGAAAAAATTTAGTTTGTACAGAAATGGAAAGTATCGCAAATAATTAATTAAAATACAATTTATTACTAATCCGCGAAACAAATAAATAATTATCGAAATGAATTATAGTAATTTATGAATTTAAAAGAAGGTTTAACCTGTCGTGTTAAGGCTCATTTGTCTTGTTCAGAATTGCTTTTTTAAGTAACATTACATCTCACTAAATACTAAAGCTTAATTGTTCATATTTTTTGAGAAGAAAAATCTAGAAAAAATTCTTATCTAAACTGTCCCCGTCGCGTCGGTCGTTGGGAATTAATCAGTATTAAAATATATTATAATACTACTAAAGATCTATAAGGGGTAATTTTTTGGTAATTTCAACTCGACAAAAATGGAAAAGTTTATTTCTAAATTTCGAAAAAATTATTTTTTTCTCAAAATATAATCCATTGAATTTTAATACACATAGAAATTTAATGTTACTTACAAGCAAAGGATCCCCTCGGTGTCCCTCAATTGAATAAATTTTGGTTATGTGGTAGAGTATCAAATAAACCCTAATTTATTTTAGCTGCTATTAAGCGGGTTTAGGCGATTTAATTGCCCTTCAAAAATAAGGTAAAAAATAGAATTTTTTATGAAGGGAGTATTTTGATTTAAATGAAACCAACGGCAAAATACTTTACTATGTTATAACTTTTTAGAACTAAAATGTTTTTAAATTATCACAAATAAAATACACTGTAAGTATAAAATATCGCAAACTTTTTCACCATACCATGACATCATCGGGTGAGAAACTAGGTTAGGGAACTAGGCTAGGCGAATGAACATACTAGTTCATCGCCTGATGATGCCATAGTAAGGTGAAAACACAAAACGTTTGCAATATTTTATACTTATAGTGTATTTTATTTATGATAACTTAAAAACATTACAGTTCTAATAAGTGTGAGAGTACTGTTAAGGTTTTCTAAAATATTGATATTGTGATGTAATGTAACTTAACGATATTCTTATGAAAGTTCAACACACGTTGTAAGTTGAACTTGTTGAATTAGAGATATATTAATTAAAGTATTCGAGCAAAGTATTACAACATAATTGCAAGTCGATACTTTTAAACAGGATGTTAAGTTCAAAGACTCTATGCAATTATGCTGCAATAAGCCAAATTACTAAATATAAACAACTAGCTGACCCGGCGAACTTCGTATCGCCTCAGAACTTGAACCATATAAATTATTTGTAAAATTCTAGAACATCGTACCACCTCAGAATTAATATACCAAGTGACTCGGCGAACGTTCTGCCATATAAATTATAGCTGGATACCCGGCTTCGCCCGGGGTCTCATTATAAATATAATGCTTTGCTTTAGTCTGAGTACTCCAATGATTTCCAGTCTTGCTTTCCGCTGCTGATTTATTTGTGAAGCTCAAAATACCTTTTTAGGTGCATTTCGCCCCCCCCCCATTTCGAATTTTGGATCCAAAATAGTCTAAATCGTTTGTACCTTCCTTATTTTCGTTTGTACCAGTTTTGATTTTGAAATATTTCAAATTTTCTAATAATGACATTCTGCTAAATGTCCTTAGCCCCTCCCCCCGGATTTTAAATTGAAATAAAACAAAAATATTTGTCTGAAAAACAAAATGGGTACAAACAAAAATAATGAAGGTACAAACAGGTACAAACGATTTAGACTATTTTGGATCCAAAATTCGAAATTTGGGGGTAGACTGGCGAAATGCACCTTTTTGGGGGGGGGGGGGGGAAATTACGGGAATCTCGTTAATCGGTCACTTTTCCTTCAACTTTTTTAACATTTTCTTGCACTAAAACATTTTTCAAGTCCTACTGAGTATGTGTTCCAAATTTGGTTGAAATCGGTCGAAGGGTCTAGAAGTGTATAGCGAACAAACATACACACAAGCTCTTTTATATACTTCACGTTCTTCCTCCATTTCAGCAGCTCTAGACGTTGAAGCTCTATTGCGGTTTTGTGAAAGCCGAGCTTCACGTTCTTCCTCCGTTTCAGCAGCTCTTTTTTCCCTGAGTTTCTTAGCCTTTGATGATTTATTTCCAACAGCTGCTTTTTTTGGTGGCATTGAATGTATTTTATCTAAGATGAGTTTAACAATCTAACAAAGTAGTCTCTATGTTCACAGAAACTTTTACATTTGTACTGAAAGGGTAATGTCCTATATAAGGAAATTAATCCAATTATCCGTTGATCCGTCGATCTGTTGATCCGATGAATAGGCACTATTTGCCACATATTTTATTAAAGTTTGTTGAAAGCCGTTCTAAAGTAGCCTATCTTCTTCGCAGCATCGTAATTAGCTTATACACCAAATTTCATAAAGATTGGTCAAGCGGTCTAGGAGTCTATAAGGAACATACATACATACATACATACATACATCCATTTTTATATATATAGATGTTAATAATAATATAGGAGTTGTAGTTGAGGTTTACCGTCACTATGTCCGAGTGTACGGATATCGTGCCCTTCAGGCACAGTATTGTTATTGGTTAATTAATAGCTACTTAGTAGCATTAGTCGATGACATAAATGTAAATATATAGTATTGAATATAATCATTAAAAGCAATACTGAGTATTATTACCAACTACCACCAAGAGAAGGAGCACCGGTAACCCTTACAGGACCAGGGTTTACCATAATATGGTTAACATCGAGTTACACTACCTAAACCACTTACCAATCGATTATTTTATTTAAATAACCTTGCGAATTACTAGCGTTATTACTAGATACCAACTGTACAACGTATTGTACTTTTTACCTCTTTATTAATGCACCCCAAATATCTGCGGTTAAAAAGTTACAGTTTTCATGTATGTAGAAAGAGCTATTGTTGCGGTGTCTTAATATTTAATAATATTTTTGAAGGTAAACTACTCTAACGGTCTTACGTTACAAGTAACCGCAAAACGCAAGCGATCTGGCTGTTCATCAGTTTCACCCTCGGTAGTGAAATGAATCATGCGCATGACGTTTTATATCAGACCCTAGGAGTAGTAAGTTCGATCCTCCTAGAGGGCGGAACTTTTTATATCGCATTTAATAATATAAAAAAGTTCACAAACAAGATAACAGATGCCGCCCCTAAGTCTGTTAAAAAACAAACGACGCCCTCACTTTCTGTTGCACCACCATCGAAAAGTTTGAAACCCATGTCAAGCATTTTTAATATCTAGAATGAGAATTGAAAACAGCACAAGTCAGAAAAAGCAACTTTTCAGGAGAACATAAAAACGGAATAATTTTTTTCCTAACAATTCTAAATAAAAAACTGGAAAAGTGTGACGTCAAAAAATTGCCAGCGATCATTTGTTGGGTGCACAGATTGGTTTGTTTACATTTATTTCCCATAAGGTTTACATGGAGTACGTTTCACTTACAGCCCACGACGACCGCGGCTTGGTCGTGTCATTTAGCGTTCCACTTATACGTTTTCGCCCACGGCGACCACGGTCGTTTAGTGTAGTGGAACTGCTTTTGTGATCTTTGGGGGCGAGCTAACGTCATTTTGAATTTTCATATTCAAATTTTAAAATGTAAATCTTGATGTTGGCAACCTTACAAGTTTTGCACAAATTATTATGATGAACAGTTAGAGCAGAGCAAGTACAAGCTTACTTTTGCATATTGCTATGAAAATGAAAATATTTTTATGAAAAAAAACAACATTATTTTATAACAAGTTATGGGAAATAACTTCACAAGTTAACTAAAGAATAATATATTTATATATTTTAATTTCATAAATAATTTTCACTATCGGCATTATAAAATGCAATTTTTTTGGAATCTATTCTTAAACTTTCAAATTTGTGCGTGAAAAAACTTTCACGATCACGGCAACCCACCTTTTACAGTGGGGCTTCGTGGTCGTGGTGGGCTAGCAATCGGTGACGTCATTGATGATGTTTTGAGCTCGACCGCAAGGACCGCGGCTTTAGGTGGAACGCTTAAAAGTCGCCCGTGGTCGACCGTGGTCGTCGTGGGCTGTAAGTGGAACGTACCCATGGAAGTATGTTAATTGACATTAACAAGTTAATTAACAATTTTAAGTGTTTTTGGGTGAAATTAATTTAAGATGAATCTTGGAAGTACCAAATTTTGTTTCGCGTTGATTTAAGAAATAAGACATAATTTGTATTTTCTGTTTTATATGCTTTTGTTTTTCTATGAAATGTTTTATATGCAATAAAATATTTGAAAATTTTATGATATTATGGCAAATGTACATATATCATTATTTATAGCTTTGTTTGAATTTCGTTGCTGTTACTTTCCATTGTTTGACAATAAAATGCAAATAAGACAACTAAATTGTTTCCTATTATTATTGAGCTCTTAACAATAATTAAAGAACGAAATATCAACACTGTTGGTATCTTCCGACGCAGAAAAAAAGGTTGTTAAATTTTGCAGTTTTATCTGTTATAATGGAAGCAGAAATTCAAAAAAATTCAACTTTCCTTGTTTTTCTCTATGATCGGGTGTAAGCTCGGACGCCCGGTATAATTTCGTGTTAATAAACATAATGTTATCTATAACTTCTGTATACTAATTCAAAACTACTAAATATATCTACTATTTAAATTCTTATTTAAAAAAAGAAATAACTATTTTTTAGGTTAGGTTACCCATTATAAGGAACTAGTTTAACCAAACCGTGGAGGAATACCAACAACTCACGGCTTGCATCTCAGCAACCTTGAATTTAGATAGCAGTTTCGGATTGTAACAAAAACAGGTATCTACAGGGCACTTCATAAAATGGCGAAAACTTTCTATTACTTAATATATTAAGTTTAGTTTATATAAAACTTAATTTTATATAAATTAAATAAACTAATTTGTATATACAGTATCATTTTGAAAGTTTTAAGTACCGATTAAGAAATTTCTACCTATGCTATAAATATGTGAAGTAAAACTAACCAAATGTAATTCAACAAATGAAAAATGTAACCGTTTTATAGTTACCATGACTACCAAAAAAAAGACGAGATGAAAGCAATTGAATTAATCAGGTGCATTTATTAAAGTCTTATAGTCACATAACCTCACTTTCTTCTATACCTCAAAAATCTCAAAGAACTGATTTTAGTACATCATGTAAAATAAAATTTTGACTTACTAATCTTACTATTCCAGAAGCCAGTCGTACGGATACCATGCTCGTATTATCGATCACAAAATTAATCCTGAACTTTTTATCAGCAATTCCAAGGTTGTTCATTTTGTCAATTATTGCCTGTAAAGATGTCGCCGACCATAATACTACATCGTAATATTCTTGCACTTCTTCTAAAAATGTGTGCAAATATGGTCTTGGTGCATAAGGACTTTTGATAGCCAACTTTGAACCACGAACATTTGCATACTTATAATTACATAACGTTTCGTCTATATCTAATACAAGTAGTTTGCCTTTTTGGCAATCATTGGAATTACTACACGATATTACATGTAGAGGTGGCACAGATTCCTTATTACCGTTGTCCATAGTTTGACCGTTATGTAAATAATCGCAAATTTGTTTGGGGTTAGATGGAAATCTACAACCTTGAAGTTTAAAAATGGATTTAATTAATAAGTTTAAACTAAAGTATTAATAACTTACTATCATGTAGGTGTTCAACAAAACTCTCTAATAAAACAAGAACAAAGTATAAAAGCACAACAAAATAATCACAACGTCAATTGCATTCTACGAAGCCAACAGTTATTTCAGACAATTTCTTTTGCGCACAATCGTTACCGCGCAACGGATTGTCCAGACGGCAGCATTCGAGTTTAACAAAATTAAAAAAGAAACGCCAAAATAAATTTAAATATTTTTTAGTAATTTATTTTTTCAGTAATAGGTGTAAAATAAAATTAATAAAGCTAGAATTGTTTTTAATATAAATCGTATTTTATATTTTAACTTTGAATTGTTTAAATTAAAAGAAGAAGGATTCGTGTCAAAATGTTTTAAGCAACTCCAATGTCCGAAAGCGAAATTTCTAGCAAAAACCTGAACTACTAAATATCTATAAATTAAAATATTCTAACAAATTATGGATATGGGCCTATTACTTCACAAAAGATTTCATCGAGTTCCATACTTTCGAAAAAGGAATTTCCGGTGTCTCGCACCGATTTAGATAAATTTTGGATATGTAGTATAGCTAGCGCTGCCACTTCTCCGGGTTTGACCCGGAGTCTACGGGTTTAAATAGGATCTGTCCGGGCTACGGGTTTAGCATCGACATCGGGTGGGCGACATTCTTGTATATTCTATTGTTTAATTGTTCCATGTTAAATGTTCTATTTAATATTTATATTTAATAAATAATACCTTTTTTTGCGTTTTTTACTATCTCGCAGGAAAAAGTAATAATCTCCGGGTCTGTCCTTTTTGACAGGTGGCAGCCCTAAGTATAGCATCAAAAAAGAAGAGACAATAAGCAATTGTTCTCCAAAAATAGAGTAAAAAATTGAATTTTCAGATTTTTTATTTTCATTTCAGATAGCCTGTCACACCTTTTGCTTTAGCTATTCGTTAGTATATTGGTGATTTATCTTCTATATAACATGAAGATTTGCTTTTTCCTCTTCTTTGAATTTGCTTTTTAGTTCCGCATTGACGTGGATTGGTATTTGTGCCAAAATGATAGTTGAAACTGTTCAGTAGCCTCTACTTATTTTAATTGCATTTTTCCATTATATCTACTGAGATTAGTTTCATCATATGCAGTGCCTAGATCAATAAATTACATAAAATTATATTATTAAATCTGTACAATAATAATTTATAGAATACAAATTTGAAGTAATCGTCAAGTTATCATTAGATAAAATATACATATATTGTTTATATAAGACAAAATTTAAAAAAAATTTTATCTATATTTTATAGACTGCTTTTGTAACAATATATTTTCTTATCAAATAGAACACTGTTAAATTCAAATAAATACAGACTCGCTTTTTATTTATTTATTTAATACCTTACAGTAGTTACACAATTTTGCATCAGGATTTACCAAAACGTATGTTCTCGCTATGAGTACCCGCGCTTGACTGACTTATTATCCGCCGGGAGGCATCGCATGCGCGTTGTTGGTTTTACCATTGCAGATTTCGCTACATAGTTTGAAATCTTTAACACTCGACCATTCCTGACCTTGTTACATCTCCTGATGTAATATCATACTAGTTAAATCCCTTTAAGTCGTAACAATACCAGAATACGTTAATTACATTCAAATCATTTTCAACATAACACAAGTTTTACAATAATTTGCAGGTAACACAAATTTGCACATAATTTGCAGTAAATAACCAGACACTTAAATAATTTTCAAAATAACACAAGTTTTACAATAAATCGTAAGTAACACAAATTTAAACATAATTCGCTGTAAATAACAAGACACTTAAATGATTTCTAAAAGAACACAAGTTTTTACAAAAATTTGCGAGTAACACAAAACTTCACGTTCATTGCACCCATGATTAATCACACTCGAACTCATTGAAACGACTGGGTCGTTTCCGGGTACGTTTCAATGGTTCTCTGGGTTCCTTTTCGCGCACTATTCCATCACATTCACCGCTCGACTCGTACTCGTCACTCGAATCCGTTTCAATACCGTTCGCCCTATAAATTTTTAACTGGCTTACGTTGACCGTAGCTCGCGACAACGCGTCCGCATGACTCATTCTCGCTCCCGGCCGATATTTTAGTTCTAAGTCGTATTCGCCGAGTAAATTATACCACCGCGCGATCTGAGAATTTCCTGTTTTCTGGGAATTCAAGTATACTAACGCTTGGCAGTCGGTGTAGACCGTAAAATGAATTCCGATGAGAAAATTGCGAAGCCGTTCGATACAATATACTATCGCCATCAATTCTAGTTTTGATGAGTGATACTTGCTCTCCACTTCCGTCGTCTTTTTGCTTACATAATACACGGGGTGTAGTTCGCCGTCACCACCCTGTTTTTGGCTTAAAATGCCGGAGAGACCGCTCGCACTCGCATCTGTGAATAACGCCGTTTCGGTCGCATTTGGATTGTATAATTTTAAAACGGGTTCGGTCGTTAACCTTGTTTTTAATTCATGAAACGCGCTTTGTTCAGTTTCCCCCCATTTAAAGGGAATCTCCTTCCGCGTTAGGTCGCTTAATGGTTTCGCCCGAATTGCGTAATTTTCTATAAACCTTCGAAAATAGGACGTTAACCCCAGAAATCGTCTTATTTCATGTACATTTTGTGGTGCCGGAAAATCGTGAATGGCGCGAACTTTGGCCTTTCCCGGAGCCAATTTTCCCTCTGATACTACAAATCCCAAATATTCAACTTCTTGTCTTCCGAACTCGCACTTTCGTAATTTTAACGTTAACCGAGCTGCTTTCAGCGCTTCTAAAACCAACCTTAATTTTACCAGCATTTC
The DNA here is from genome assembly GCA_947369205.1 of Cantharis rufa. Classification (NCBI taxonomy): domain Eukaryota; kingdom Metazoa; phylum Arthropoda; class Insecta; order Coleoptera; family Cantharidae; genus Cantharis; species Cantharis rufa. Next base: position 10,848,797 of record OX376309.1, on the reverse strand, counting down.
CTCCCAACTCGCTGCTGGAATAATGATATCATCTAGGTAGGACATTGCCACCTGATTACGCAGTGACCCCAAAGCTAAATTGATTAGTTTTGAAAACTCGTAGGGCGCATTTGTAAGACCGAAAATAAGTCTCTCGAATTGACCCGTACCGTCCGGAGTAATAAATGCTGTCTTTAACTTTGCCTCTTCAGTTAAAGGCATTTGTAAATAACCGTGGGCCAGATCTAACGTGGTAAAAATAGTGGCACCGCTCATGCATTCCAAGTGTTCGTCGACTGTTGGAATGGGAAAGTTTGTTTTCACTGTATTTCGATTTAACGCCCGAAAGTCAACTACCAACCGTGGTTCGCCCGTTTTCTTGGTCACCAAAAGAACAGGACTAGCGTATGAAGAATTGGTTTCACTCACGATTCCGCACTCTTTCCACTCTTTGATAATACCATTTATGGTTTCGCGTTGTTTCAAGTTGGTGCGGTATGGTTTTGCGCGTACCGGTACACCGTTGTCTATAATGTCCACCGTCATCAAATTCGTTAAACCCAGTTCATTTAAATTAAATGCGAAGCACTTCCTAAATTCCTGGCACAACTTTAGAAGTTCCATTTTATTTTTACTCGACACATTTTTGTCTACGTTTAACATGTCCAATGTAATTGGTTGTACGCATCCCGGTTCTTGACGTTGCAATTCTTCGTTATCACAACACGTGTCATGATTTATTTTGCCGACGCACTGACCTGCCACAACGACCTTGTCTTTGTTGCTATAGTTGGTCACGGGAATGCTAAAATTGTCACCGTTGCATTCGACACTTATTAAGTTAATACTTAACGCTTTAATGTTTTGTTTATTTACACTGCGTATTTTAATACGTTCAGTTGTTTCGCGTATTTCCATTTCTGCAAAAGGAAAATCGGTTTTTGCGCCAAACTTTAAGTTATCACCGATTTTCGCGTAGGAAATATCTTCGTGTTCCGTGAACGAACGTCCAATCAGTACTTCCGTTTGCTGTACTTCATCCGGAACCACCAATATTTTGACAGATTTTAATAACGCCGTATCTACCTCAATATTTGCTTCAATGAAATGTTTTACTATCACCGGCGTTGGATTACCGAATCCAAAAAGTTTCTCTCGTGTTGTTTTTAACTCGACCCCCGGAAGGTTTCGCACACAACTGGTTATAATTGTACAAACCGCACTTCCGGTATCAATAAACGCATCAAACTTGATCCCGTTAATCTTAGCTCGTCTTAAAAACTTATGCAGGGTTTCCGACACGTCTATTTTGTTATCAACTTGCATGACAGTATTGCGTTTGTTTAATGGACAATCGCGTTTCATATGATTACCCTTTTTGCATAGGAAACATAAATTACTATTTCGGGGTTTTGTACAGTCCCTTGAGTAGTGACCCGCCTCGGCGCAGTTATAACATTTAGGTTTTGTCGTTTCACTCTGATAAGTGCTCGATTTCGCGTTTTGATCCGCACTCCCGCCCCGATATTCGCTTTGCCGGGTGTTTACCGTACGATGTAGAATCAAAATGTCATGTAATAAATCGTTCGCGTTTTCGTGTTTGTTGGCCATTAGCCCTGGGATAAGATCTTTCCGCTGTAGCCCCGTTAAAATCTGTTCTTTCGCGTCACTGAAATTCAATTTCAAATCACAACCTAACCGATACTTCTGGTGGAAATATGCCTCCACATTTTCGCGTGGTTGCTGGACCCTGGCCACGAGTCGTTTCCATTTGTCACTCACACTTTGTCGGATAAAGAATGTCGCTTTGAATTGTCTTTCAAATTCTCTCCAACACCAGAGCTGTTCCTCCCGCGTTTTCCACCATTCCTTAGCAGGACCCACCATGTGGATTCTCGCCGTTTCCAGTTTAATTTCCTCACTCCAAAAATGTAGGATTGCACAATTGTTAAGCCTCTGGAGCCATTCTTCTGCCGTTTCGCCTGTTTCCCCATAAAATTCTTGTATGGACTTACTTAAATCAGGCATGACGCTGTACATTGGTGTGATAGTCTCTGTTGGTTTTTCCGCTTTTGGCTCGTTTAGTTTTGCCATCAAAAAGGTTCGTAGCATTGCGTCAGTTTCCGCACGCCCTCTCTCGGATCTTGCTAAAAGTTCCATCAACTTATCCTCACGACTCGGCGCGCGCACGCCCTCATCGTTCTCAAATCCCACACCACTCTCGGTCGAATTTGTATCATCCATGATGTCTGCCATGTTTTGTTTTATCGCTTGGTCCGCCATGTTTGATCTTGTCGCCTTTTCCGTTCTTTTCTCGTTTAACACTTTTGTAACGTCCGCTTTCACTAAAATGTTCACTTTTATACAATTCGCTGGTGGTACTTTCCACAATGTTCGCTTTTCTATAATGTTCGCTTTTCTGTAAGATTCACTGATATCACTTTTCACGATGCCCGCTTTTTGGCTTTCGCAATCGCACTTGTGGTCGCTATTTTTGGAAAATATCCCACTTCTGATTGTTAAATTCAAATAAATACAGACTCGCTTTTTATTTATTTATTTAATACCTTACAGTAGTTACACAATTTTGCATCAGGATTTACCAAAACGTATGTTCTCGCTATGAGTACCCGCGCTTGACTGACTTATTATCCGCCGGGAGGCATCGCATGCGCGTTGTTGGTTTTACCATTGCAGATTTCGCTACATAGTTTGAAATCTTTAACAACACAATACTATATATTTAAAATTTACCCGACCAAAAAGCAAAATTCTTTCTGTGATAATTTTAAAATAATAATGCATAAAATAACTAACACATGATCATTCGGTGGTTGCATTGTTATCAAGAAATTTTTATTTTAACATAGCATTCATTATCAATGTTAAATATATCACTATCACAGTTTACATAAGAAAATTCTTTGATATGATATTATTAATGTTTATACAACAGCACAAGCAAAAGTTTCAATGCAAATTTTAATATTAGAAAATTATTAACCATAAACAACGAAAAAGAATTGAATAATAGATAACAATAACCAATGACATTACGGATGGAAATCCATGTCAAACGCAAAAAATATGTAATTTTTGAATAATATTTTGTGGCTATAAAATATAAAAGAAATGTTTTAAAAAAATTTTGTTCTGTATTTAACCATCATTGGACATTACAAAAGTATTTTTTTAAATACCGTTACTCATATATCTACAAAACAACTGCAACTGTCAAAAACCGCGACTTGGAACGATTGTATTTACCTCTAATCGTCAATTAAAACGTAATTACGAAATATTTTTTGAACATTTTTTTTTGGTCGATGAACTTAAAAAAACTATTAAAAAATGTTAAATTAAAGAAAATAACGAAATCTGAAAACAAAAGTTGAAATTTATAGGATAATTTTTGATTTCATTGCATTGTAAAAATTATGTATCTGTAGTGTTAATCACTGCGTATCTTGATTTTTAGAGAAAAATTGCGCTACTAGTTAATTTTTATACTTAGTGTTTAAAATTAAATTTTTTAAAAGTACTATCCGACGTTCGACAGGTGGAGCGCGCGATCGCCACAAGTCAATTACTAGAACTTATTAAGGATCGGATTTTCATGTTATTTAATGGAATGTATATACTCATGTACATACATATCTATTTTTTTTTTAAATAAATATTGATTATAATTTAATCATTAAATTAATTATTAGCTTTTCAAGTATAGGTGTATAAATATTATAAATAAGCTAAGTAAATGATAATAATTAAATACAAAATTATTCGAGCTTTCGAGAAGGGATGTTCTCTTTTTCAAGATATAATTGGTATTTATTTATATATTATAATTATATTATATTTTTATATAATTGGGAAACATCCCTTGGAGAACATCCCTTCTCGAAAGCTCGAATAATTTTGTATTTTATTATTGTTTACTTATACTTAGCTTTTTTATAATATTTGTCGACTTATAATTTAATCAATATGTAAATTAAAATTGATTTAAATTAATTCAAAATACCTCAGAAAGTCTAATGCTGGCTAGAAAATAATATTATCTATCTTAGGAAAACAAATGTATTTTATTATATTATGTACATATAAATCCGCCCCCTTAATACAGAACCGTAAGGTCACTCCATTTTGGGATCCTTATTTTATTTGTTTATTTCAAAAATTTAAATTTGTAAATAAAAAAACAACAACAAAATTTGCAAAATTATAACTAAAGTTGTAATTTTTGACTAATGCTGAGTTAAAACAATAGTTTTTTCGTATGTGTGCGTTTTCCTGCATATTGGTGTTTATTTTTCTTCATAATTTTAATAATTTAAAAAATATTATTAAAATTAATTATTGTTAATTTATTATTTCAATAATAAATTAGTGTTTTGTAGTGTTATTTTAGTGTATCAACAAAACATTTGAAAGTCAAATATTTATTTTATAAATAGATTAAATTATAAAAAATATTACAATAAAATATTTAATATAATGTATAATTATTAACAAATGAAATTTAAAATATTTAATATATCAAAAATTAGCGCAAAATGAACAAGTTAGAAATGCTTATAATATATATAGAAATGCATCAATATTTTATACTGCATTGTGGTAAAATTGTCTGCATTTGTGTATATTAGAAGTAAATGTTGAACAAATATTTTAACTAGAAAATAACAATAAGGGCAAAGATAATAATGTATAATAATAGTATTTTGCAAAATATCTTCATTACATTAAAATTAAACCGATATATTGAACATCAGTCTTAAATTTAACTAATTGGACTAATAATTTTAATATACATATTAAAATAGTATTAATATTTAGTACTAAGTTACAATAGTGATAAAGAATATTCATATCTCTATATTGAAATATATTATAATGTATAAATAGAAATAATGAAATGAATATCAAAATTTTGTACTAAGTATATAATAAAAATATTTCCATCTTAATAATATTTTAAATCAATGAAATTAATTAAGACCTATTATTTTCTCTAGAAATTGGCAATACTATCATTTCAGAATATAACAAATTATATTAACAAATATATTTTGCCAAATATAGATAATATAGGTAGTATTTGTGTAAATATACTGGAAATTATTATTTTAGTTATAATTGAATTATGTAACTTAGCATTACGACAATATTTTTTATTAATGAATGTAATGTAATTTAGAAAATATTTATAATTAACGCTGATAGTACGAGTATGTTAAACAAGTCAATGCCTCAGCGTAGTTCTACATTAAATTATTGTAATAGTGTTGCAACATATTCACATCTTTATAAGAAATACAATGTATATATACTATAATATATACTATTAGATATCAATATTACAATTTAATTATTAAATTTAGGAAATTTAAAATTGCATTAGTATTTTGTTCTCTATATTGTAATACAAATTCAAAATATTTACATATAGTACATGTATAATATCTAGGTATATTATAGTATATTTATATTAAAAATTAACACAGAACTAAGAATTTATGTACTACTAAATATTAAAATTATGTCAATGTTACATACATTGTACTAATAAATACTTACATACATAAATGTTTATTTAAGAATATAATAATTTTTAAATATCAATGGTATGAATGTAATAATAATTGTGTTAAATGGCAATATAAAAATAGTATTATTTAGTACCATATATAGTTCAATTACATAATATTTACATACACCGGTATTTGATGTGTTTATGATATATTAAAAAGCTAGCAATATAGCAATATAGCAATATAGCGAAATATATTATATCTATATTGAAATACATATACTAGAAGTCCATATTGCATTAATGGTTTAAATAAGAAGTAGCAATAATTTAACAATATTTTATAATGTACATATTTAAATATATGCAGTTACAATACATACAATATTATATAATATAATATTTGTATATATATTGCTTATTTACATTTGCTATGTTATACATATGTATGTGTATAACATATTGCTATGTTTACATATATTGATGGATATTCAAAATCCAAGTTAAATTTGTAATAATTGAAATATCTACTTTTAAATTTCTTATTAATAATCTAACTTTTAATTAAATAATTAATTAAAACTTCTATTAATTAATTAAAACTTAATGAATTTTATTAACTTAACCTAACTCATTTTATTTTAATTATTCAACATATTATTTGCAATAATTTATGTATTTATATTCATTTATATTTTTATATTTAAAATTTAATGTTAATATATTAAAATAATATCTAAAATGTACTAAGACATATCAACATGTTAACAATATTTTGTAATACTGCAATAGTCAGTCAAAGTTTTTTATCTTTAGATGTGAATAAGTTAGATATCAATGTTAAATTATAATTTAATTAAAACATATCCATATTAAATACTTTAATATTTTGTACTACATATTGAAAATCAATGCTGAATTAGTCTAAAAAATTCGAATTTTACCTAAAATACATAGTTTGTACCACCTACTACATATATAAATATAAATATTTATAAATTTTTAACTTGTGAAATTATAATATTAAAAATTCAAATTAACAAGTTAATTAATCGACAAAATCAAAATATTATTATGAGCTTTCGGCGAATATGTACATATGTCGTCTTCGTCAGAAAGTTTATTTATATTACATAATATATTGCAATATTGCAAAATATCAAATAAGCAGAAATTTTGATATCAGATATAACAGAGCCAGTATATAAAATGAACACTGCCTCTAATTTATTTTAAAAATATTAGTTATGGTGAGACACAATGCCGGCCATATCAAGCTGGGCCTGTTATTAATTCAATGCATTATTTTCTTATTATTATCTGATTCATAAAATGTAGAATGTAGTGGGTGATACTAGGTACATCAACACATACCCTTATTTAATAATTTCAGTTACGCCATCTAGCGTTTGTAAAGAAACACTCTTGCAAAAAAGTCAATTCTAAAACTCAAAAGGTAAAGTGTTTTCAACTTTACATAGAAAATTTTCTGTTAAAATTCTTAAATTTAATTTAAGAATATAACTCCCTATTAAAATTATAAATTTTTAAAATTTAATTTAACAATGCTCAAAAAATAACGAACGTCCTAACGACTTTCATAACATTTTGCAATCCATTTAAAAAACCTTTTATGCTACTTTACAGGCAGCTGTTATAACTATCTACAAACTATGCATTTTAAAATAAACAATTGATTAAAAATGAAATGAAATTCTTTTATTATCCAAAATTATCTACATGGCATTTTACACATAGTTCCTCCCCTTTTTTGGTAAGATTTAGGTACAATGGCATCATTTACTATTGTGTTGGCGTCACTCGCGCGGATCATTTTCACTTCTGCTATGTTCTTGTGCTATGGTGGTCATCATCTTATGGAAATTTAATGCATTTTGAGAGATAATAGAGTAAGTTATTTGTACCCATTTTTCTTAAATAACGCTTATTTTTGCTTTAATTTTAGATGAAGAATATTGATTAAATAATGGCGAATTATACTGGGAAAAGAAATGACAAAGCATTTGCATCCTTGAAGTTGATTCATTACAGGCATTTTAAAAACTGTCAAAAAGGCAAGCTTTTGGTGTTAGATTTGGATAGAACTTTATGTGATTTTGGCACCAACTCGTATGATAGTAGGAATCCTACCATACCAAGACCATATTTACATGAATTTCTGAAAACTGTGCAGGAACATTACGATTTAGCTGTGTGGTCGGCAACTGATTTCGATGTAATACTGGCGAAAATGGACGGCCTTGATATTCTCGATAATGAAAATTTTAAAATTAATTTTATACTTGATAGAACTAACATGACAACTACATCATTGACATGCTCGAAAGCTTGTTGCAAGGTAAGAAAATCAATTCTTTCAATTAATTTTTTAATTTTAATATTTTCAGACAAAAGCTCTCAGCGTAATTTGGAATAAATACCACCAGTACAATAACACAAACACAATTCTTGTGGATGACCTTCCTATCAATTTCCATTTTGATCCTAAAAATGGGTTTCTAATTAAACAATATGAACAATTTTTGCATGACCTGGATAATGATTTAGTACATATTGGCGATTATCTAGTGAAGCTGGCAAAGCATTGTGAAGATTTTACAACAGTAAACCATTCAGATTATGAAAATTATGATCCAATCTTAGAACACAACGACAGCGCCAAACGCAAGAAAACCAAGAAGCATAAGAAATAAATAATGTTGCTATTTTTTATATGGCCTGATAGCAACGCTATCGTATTTAAAACGTTTACATTTTGTTGTAGTAAGTTGTAGTACTACATTTTATTATACTACTAACTAACTTTTGAATTCCATGTTTAAAAAATATGGTTTATCACTTCCTTTTTAGTTTTTGAAACTTTAAGTTACTTTTAACTGAATCTTCAGTTATTTAAATAAATGTTACAATTAAATGTAAAGCTTTATGAATAAAGAGATGTATAAAATTTATTGTTTATTTCAACTAAATTTTAAGTTACACTCTACAAATTAGTGCAGTTTATAAGGGCGTGTCAAAAAGGGTGGTTCACAATAAGTAAATTAACGGACAAACAGATCCAAACAATTTCTGCATTATACATAGTTGCCAATATTTGATGAGTTTTAAGGCTGGTTTTATTAGATACGATATTAAAACCAAATTAATACTGAAGCTGCAATAGACATTTTAATCAAATATTCAGCCGTAATTGAAAATGATTTTAATAAATTGAAGTGAGCAAATAATTGGTGGTAATGTATCTTTATTTTCTAATGCGTGTATTTCTATTATATTTCTATAATTTAAACATCTAAATAGATGAAACTCTGAAATGCATAGTCATTTTAAGTCAAGTATATACAAATTTACTAATATGATATTAAATGTCGAAAAACAAGTGCTCAATCAAACTCAAGAGAGTAAAACATATTTTCGGTATCTAAAATTGCAAACAGCAGATATTATTTAATTTTTCATTCCGAAGAAGTGAAAAATATTATATTAATTTAAACAATTTAAAATATTATTAGAAACAGATATAGATATATATTTAATTCTTTAGTCCGCAAAATCTTTTGTTCCAATATTTTTAAGTTGCGTCATCAAAGGCAAGCTAAATTATTTATTTATATTAATTATATATTTTTTTATTTAAAAATTATTTTGTTAACTTTCTTTGTCATTTAATTATTAATTATTAATTTAATTTAAAAAAAACTATTGCTCAGTTTCAGGGTATGAAAGTTACACCAATCGATAGCTAACGGTTCTCTTATGAACATTTTAAAATGTATCTGCTTAATTTTTAGGGCCTGATTTATTATTAATAAAAAACAATCGAAGATTTACGACTAATAGACTTTCACCTTCCATTTCTTCAAAGTTACTCACTCAATCAAAAATACAAAATTACCAATTTATAGCACGGAAAATTTACTATCAAATTCAATCGGAAAACTTTGTGAGAAATGCACCATTAATTTATTATAATTTCTTAAAGTAGTTTGTACAAATTTGTTGCCAAGGCGTCAGCTGATGGGATGGCCTGAGTGACGTGTGCGCACCATGCGCACTACATACTTTTATCGTGTACCAAAATATTAAGACATGAAAATTTAAAAAACACTAACAAGAAAATTAAATAGAATTAAATTAGAATTCCCCTCAGCGGACGATGGAATTAAAAAAATTTAAGCTGATACATTTTAATATGTTTATAAGGGAACCTTGAGCTATCGATTGGTTTAACTTTCATACCCTGAAACGGATCTTCATCGTTATCATATACCTATTCAATCCCCTTCGATTGGATTATACAGCAATGTAATATTTAATATGCCATACCTAGTCGATCATAAAATTTTTAAACAAGTATACTTTCAGTAAATTATTGATATAGGTGCCAACTGTTTATGTAATAGCTATTCAATATAAAAATGTTCCCGGGAAACATGTGCTACGCCCCTGAATGGACGGGCTGATTTCTACATTTCAGTTTATAATACACGCGACTGGTCCTCTATATATACATACCCTTTGTCATAACTAAGCGTAACCGCTGTGCTTCTTCAATTTTTTTCTGAGTTTAACTCAAGATAAGGAAAATAATATAATCTAAAAACAGGTAAAAAATGAACAACTTTGATCGATCCCTTAGCCACCTGCAACCTCCTGCACAACTATAATATATATGTTGCCTATTTGCTGTTTGTTTATAAATATGTTTTACTTGACCTTGTCTAATAATGGTCAAAAATATTTTGAGCAATCATTACATCGGACGAGAAACTTTTTTCCTTGTCTAATAATGTCAATTTATAAAATTATTGTGTTTGTCGCAGTAATTAATTAGACTACTTTTGAACTTGCAATTTTCAGATTTTCACATTTTAATGTAAGAATTTTTCGGTAACTCGGGTCAACCCCTAGCAAGCCGCGGCCTCCTGCACAACTATGATATGTATGTTGCCTATGTGCTGTTGGTTTACAGATACCTACTACTTTACCTATCGTGATAACTTCTATTTATCAGGATAGATAAATAGAATTTTCGTGAAACTAAGCCAAGGGGTTTCTTTTGCAAGGAGAAGTTACAAAACTTAAAAAAATTTAAAATGACACCACGTCTGGTGTCATCGTTAAAATTAGACAAACTAAGGTTGGTAATCTGCTCATAGAAACAGACGGAAAAAACAAAAATATTAAAGCCCTGTGCTTGCAGCTGAAAGAGTTCTTTGGTGATTCTAAAGTAAGATCAACTGCAGGCACAGACGAACTTAACAACTGGGTAATTCAGGTGCGTCATATAGAAGCATCGGCTACTGAGGAGGATGTGGTGCGGGGGCTACGTGCTGTCATCGGGACCGAAGGATACATAACCCTCCGGTCCCTTGTGGGGGCCTACTGCGGCACTAAGTTGGCTACGGTGGTGGTTGATCCGGCGGTAGGCCAAAAATTACTGGAAGTTGGCAAAGTGAGGATAGGACTGAGCAACGGTTGCAGAATTAGAAAGCATTATCGTTGTTTCAAGTGCTGGGCCTCCGACCATGAGACGGGGCAGTGCCGGAGACGCGATAGAGCGGACAAATGCTGGAATTGCTGCGAAAAAGGGCATTTGTCCGGAGAGTGCAGTAATCCTACATATTGTGAAGACTGCAAAGCTTTCGGCCATCGCGTCGGCAGCTGGAAGTGCAGAAGTACAGCTGCCATCTCAGGAAAGTTGTGCTGGAACTGTGGTAAACAGGGACACCTCGCAAAAAGCGGCAAATGCGGAAATGGTGGGGAGGCCAGCAACAACGCATAATGGAAAAACAAATTACCACGTAAAAAAAAATATATCCGGTGTCTTCAGGTAATTGTTCACACCTCAAAACAGGCATACGACCTTCTAAGAGTCACGGCCGGACTGATGAAAGTCGATATAGCCTTGTTATCAGAGCCAAACCTTGCTGCAACCTTAGATCTGGTTAGAGACGCCACTGGCAGGGCGGCTATATACATACCAACAACAACCACAGCGTTCAGGGCTACGGGTGTAGAGATGGCTACGCATGGGTGAGGATAAATGCTATAACTTTCGTTAGCGTCTACTACTCCCCAGCGGATATACTCTACAAGAATTCCGGAGACAACTTGATTTGCTGGGTATTTTTGTATTTTTGCTGGGTATTGAGGAACGACTGGAATGTTGATTGTCGGAGGCGACTTCAATGCCAAGTCACCAGAGTGGGGATCCCTGAGGGAAGACCACAGAGGCCAGGCGCAAGCAGACACCTTGGGCGCCTGGAATATGGGAGTATGCAAGTTCTCGATACTGAAAACTTTAGTGATCACCGCTATGTGTCATTCTGTGTGAAAGAGGCCATTGCGATGGCCCAAGTACGTTCCGAAGAGAGTACTCCCAGAGGTTGGGCAGCGCGTAAATTAGATTTGGAAAAGCTTCGGTTAGCGCTGTATATAGAGTTGGGAAGTATCCAAGATTACAACGAGAAAAATATAATAGAAGCCTTAAGCAGAGCATGTGATAAGACCATGCCTAAGCGGACGGGACCAAGTAAAAAACCTGCTCACTGGTGGACACAAGAAATTGCAGAAGCCAGAAGAGAGTCTACTAGACCAGGTAGAAAGTTCTATAGACTCGCAGCGGATGCGCCTACTAGATTAGAGGCTCATCGCATTTATGAGAATGCAAGAAGAGATCTGTCAATACTTATAGATCGCAGCAAACGTGGTTGCTGGAAAAAAATTCTGGACGACCTAGAAAACGACCCCTGGGGTTTGGCCTATAAAATAGTCCAAAAGAAACTAAGAAGTCAAAGGAGCCCCGGACTAACATCAGAAAAAATTCGAGAGATAACGTCTATGCTATTTCCTAACCACGAAGAGTTTATGGAGCTGCGTATGGACCTCCCCCAGGGATTGGAGGGTGAAACTCGTCCGCTTAACCCGTTCACAATGGAGGAACTAAGAGAGGCGGCGGAAAGAATACCGACGGACAAGGCTCCAGGACCAGATTGCATACCGGGAATAGTTGTGAAGGAAGCGATAGCCCAATCCGGAGAGTGCTTCTTGAGAGTATTTAATAACTGTCTGGCAAAGGGAAATTTCCCGGCCAGATGGAAAATAGCCAGACTAGTACTTATCCGTAAAGGCAGGAAACCAGCCGAAAACCCGACGTCCTACAGGCCAATCTGCCTCCTGGATCATGTTGCCAAACTATTTAAAGACTAATTCTAAACCGCTTACAAAGAGAAATCGATGTTGGCGGTGGCCACTCTGATAACTAGTACGGCTTCCGGTTAGAAAGATCCACTATCGGAGCCCTACAAGAAGTTGTGAAGATAGTCAGCGAGGCCAAGAGTGGCACATGGAAAACCAGGAGGTACCATGCTCGTATTATCGATCACAAAATTAATCCTGAACTTTTTATCAGCAATTCCAAGGTTGTTCATTTTGTCAATTATTGCCTGTAAAGATGTCGCCGACCATAATACTACATCGTAATATTCTTGCACTTCTTCTAAAAATGTGTGCAAATATGGTCTTGGTGCATAAGGACTTTTGATAGCCAACTTTGAACCACGAACATTTGCATACTTATAATTACATAACGTTTCGTCTATATCTAATACAAGTAGTTTGCCTTTTTGGCAATCATTGGAATTACTACACGATATTACATGTAGAGGTGGCACAGATTCCTTATTACCGTTGTCCATAGTTTGACCGTTATGTAAATAATCGCAAATTTGTTTGGGGTTAGATGGAAATCTACAACCTTGAAGTTTAAAAATGGATTTAATTAATAAGTTTAAACTAAAGTATTAATAACTTACTATCATGTAGGTGTTCAACAAAACTCTCTAATAAAACAAGAACAAAGTATAAAAGCACAACAAAATAATCACAACGTCAATTGCATTCTACGAAGCCAACAGTTATTTCAGACAATTTCTTTTGCGCACAATCGTTACCGCGCAACGGATTGTCCAGACGGCAGCATTCGAGTTTAACAAAATTAAAAAAGAAACGCCAAAATAAATTTAAATATTTTTTAGTAATTTATTTTTTCAGTAATAGGTGTAAAATAAAATTAATAAAGCTAGAATTGTTTTTAATATAAATCGTATTTTATATTTTAACTTTGAATTGTTTAAATTAAAAGAAGAAGGATTCGTGTCAAAATGTTTTAAGCAACTCCAATGTCCGAAAGCGAAATTTCTAGCAAAAACCTGAACTACTAAATATCTATAAATTAAAATATTCTAACAAATTATGGATATGGGCCTATTACTTCACAACAGATTTCATCGAGTTCCATACTTTCGAAAAAGGAATTTCCGGTGTCTCGCACCGATTTAGATAAATTTTGGATATGTAGTATAGCTAGCGCTGCCACTTCTCCGGGTTTGACCCGGAGTCTACGGGTTTAAATAGGATCTGTCCGGGCTACGGGTTTAGCATCGACATCGGGTGGGCGACATTCTTGTATATTCTATTGTTTAATTGTTCCATGTTAAATGTTCTATTTAATATTTATATTTAATAAATAATACCTTTTTTTGCGTTTTTTACTATCTCGCAGGAAAAAGTAATAATCTCCGGGTCTGTCCTTTTTGACAGGTGGCAGCCCTAAGTATAGCATCAAAAAAGAAGAGACAATAAGCAATTGTTCTCCAAAAATAGAGTAAAAAATTGAATTTTCAGATTTTTTATTTTCATTTCAGATAGCCTGTCACACCTTTTGCTTTAGCTATTCGTTAGTATATTGGTGATTTATCTTCTATATAACATGAAGATTTGCTTTTTCCTCTTCTTTGAATTTGCTTTTTAGTTCCGCATTGACGTGGATTGGTATTTGTGCCAAAATGATAGTTGAAACTGTTCAGTAGCCTCTACTTATTTTAATTGCATTTTTCCATTATATCTACTGAGATTAGTTTCATCATATGCAGTGCCTAGATCAATAAATTACATAAAATTATATTATTAAATCTGTACAATAATAATTTATAGAATACAAATTTGAAGTAATCGTCAAGTTATCATTAGATAAAATATACATATATTGTTTATATAAGACAAAATTTAAAAAAAATTTTATCTATATTTTATAGACTGCTTTTGTAACAATATATTTTCTTATCAAATAGAACACAATACTATATATTTAAAATTTACCCGACCAAAAAGCAAAATTCTTTCTGTGATAATTTTAAAATAATAATGCATAAAATAACTAACACATGATCATTCGGTGGTTGCATTGTTATCAAGAAATTTTTATTTTAACATAGCATTCATTATCAATGTTAAATATATCACTATCACAGTTTACATAAGAAAATTCTTTGATATGATATTATTAATGTTTATACAACAGCACAAGCAAAAGTTTCAATGCAAATTTTAATATTAGAAAATTATTAACCATAAACAACGAAAAAGAATTGAATAATAGATAACAATAACCAATGACATTACGGATGGAAATCCATGTCAAACGCAAAAAATATGTAATTTTTGAATAATATTTTGTGGCTATAAAATATAAAAGAAATGTTTTAAAAAAATTTTGTTCTGTATTTAACCATCATTGGACATTACAAAAGTATTTTTTTAAATACCGTTACTCATATATCTACAAAACAACTGCAACTGTCAAAAACCGCGACTTGGAACGATTGTATTTACCTCTAATCGTCAATTAAAACGTAATTACGAAATATTTTTTGAACATTTTTTTTTGGTCGATGAACTTAAAAAAACTATTAAAAAATGTTAAATTAAAGAAAATAACGAAATCTGAAAACAAAAGTTGAAATTTATAGGATAATTTTTGATTTCATTGCATTGTAAAAATTATGTATCTGTAGTGTTAATCACTGCGTATCTTGATTTTTAGAGAAAAATTGCGCTACTAGTTAATTTTTATACTTAGTGTTTAAAATTAAATTTTTTAAAAGTACTATCCGACGTTCGACAGGTGGAGCGCGCGATCGCCACAAGTCAATTACTAGAACTTATTAAGGATCGGATTTTCATGTTATTTAATGGAATGTATATACTCATGTACATACATATCTATTTTTTTTTTAAATAAATATTGATTATAATTTAATCATTAAATTAATTATTAGCTTTTCAAGTATAGGTGTATAAATATTATAAATAAGCTAAGTAAATGATAATAATTAAATACAAAATTATTCGAGCTTTCGAGAAGGGATGTTCTCTTTTTCAAGATATAATTGGTATTTATTTATATATTATAATTATATTATATTTTTATATAATTGGGAAACATCCCTTGGAGAACATCCCTTCTCGAAAGCTCGAATAATTTTGTATTTTATTATTGTTTACTTATACTTAGCTTTTTTATAATATTTGTCGACTTATAATTTAATCAATATGTAAATTAAAATTGATTTAAATTAATTCAAAATACCTCAGAAAGTCTAATGCTGGCTAGAAAATAATATTATCTATCTTAGGAAAACAAATGTATTTTATTATATTATGTACATATAAATCCGCCCCCTTAATACAGAACCGTAAGGTCACTCCATTTTGGGATCCTTATTTTATTTGTTTATTTCAAAAATTTAAATTTGTAAATAAAAAAACAACAACAAAATTTGCAAAATTATAACTAAAGTTGTAATTTTTGACTAATGCTGAGTTAAAACAATAGTTTTTTCGTATGTGTGCGTTTTCCTGCATATTGGTGTTTATTTTTCTTCATAATTTTAATAATTTAAAAAATATTATTAAAATTAATTATTGTTAATTTATTATTTCAATAATAAATTAGTGTTTTGTAGTGTTATTTTAGTGTATCAACAAAACATTTGAAAGTCAAATATTTATTTTATAAATAGATTAAATTATAAAAAATATTACAATAAAATATTTAATATAATGTATAATTATTAACAAATGAAATTTAAAATATTTAATATATCAAAAATTAGCGCAAAATGAACAAGTTAGAAATGCTTATAATATATATAGAAATGCATCAATATTTTATACTGCATTGTGGTAAAATTGTCTGCATTTGTGTATATTAGAAGTAAATGTTGAACAAATATTTTAACTAGAAAATAACAATAAGGGCAAAGATAATAATGTATAATAATAGTATTTTGCAAAATATCTTCATTACATTAAAATTAAACCGATATATTGAACATCAGTCTTAAATTTAACTAATTGGACTAATAATTTTAATATACATATTAAAATAGTATTAATATTTAGTACTAAGTTACAATAGTGATAAAGAATATTCATATCTCTATATTGAAATATATTATAATGTATAAATAGAAATAATGAAATGAATATCAAAATTTTGTACTAAGTATATAATAAAAATATTTCCATCTTAATAATATTTTAAATCAATGAAATTAATTAAGACCTATTATTTTCTCTAGAAATTGGCAATACTATCATTTCAGAATATAACAAATTATATTAACAAATATATTTTGCCAAATATAGATAATATAGGTAGTATTTGTGTAAATATACTGGAAATTATTATTTTAGTTATAATTGAATTATGTAACTTAGCATTACGACAATATTTTTTATTAATGAATGTAATGTAATTTAGAAAATATTTATAATTAACGCTGATAGTACGAGTATGTTAAACAAGTCAATGCCTCAGCGTAGTTCTACATTAAATTATTGTAATAGTGTTGCAACATATTCACATCTTTATAAGAAATACAATGTATATATACTATAATATATACTATTAGATATCAATATTACAATTTAATTATTAAATTTAGGAAATTTAAAATTGCATTAGTATTTTGTTCTCTATATTGTAATACAAATTCAAAATATTTACATATAGTACATGTATAATATCTAGGTATATTATAGTATATTTATATTAAAAATTAACACAGAACTAAGAATTTATGTACTACTAAATATTAAAATTATGTCAATGTTACATACATTGTACTAATAAATACTTACATACATAAATGTTTATTTAAGAATATAATAATTTTTAAATATCAATGGTATGAATGTAATAATAATTGTGTTAAATGGCAATATAAAAATAGTATTATTTAGTACCATATATAGTTCAATTACATAATATTTACATACACCGGTATTTGATGTGTTTATGATATATTAAAAAGCTAGCAATATAGCAATATAGCAATATAGCGAAATATATTATATCTATATTGAAATACATATACTAGAAGTCCATATTGCATTAATGGTTTAAATAAGAAGTAGCAATAATTTAACAATATTTTATAATGTACATATTTAAATATATGCAGTTACAATACATACAATATTATATAATATAATATTTGTATATATATTGCTTATTTACATTTGCTATGTTATACATATGTATGTGTATAACATATTGCTATGTTTACATATATTGATGGATATTCAAAATCCAAGTTAAATTTGTAATAATTGAAATATCTACTTTTAAATTTCTTATTAATAATCTAACTTTTAATTAAATAATTAATTAAAACTTCTATTAATTAATTAAAACTTAATGAATTTTATTAACTTAACCTAACTCATTTTATTTTAATTATTCAACATATTATTTGCAATAATTTATGTATTTATATTCATTTATATTTTTATATTTAAAATTTAATGTTAATATATTAAAATAATATCTAAAATGTACTAAGACATATCAACATGTTAACAATATTTTGTAATACTGCAATAGTCAGTCAAAGTTTTTTATCTTTAGATGTGAATAAGTTAGATATCAATGTTAAATTATAATTTAATTAAAACATATCCATATTAAATACTTTAATATTTTGTACTACATATTGAAAATCAATGCTGAATTAGTCTAAAAAATTCGAATTTTACCTAAAATACATAGTTTGTACCACCTACTACATATATAAATATAAATATTTATAAATTTTTAACTTGTGAAATTATAATATTAAAAATTCAAATTAACAAGTTAATTAATCGACAAAATCAAAATATTATTATGAGCTTTCGGCGAATATGTACATATGTCGTCTTCGTCAGAAAGTTTATTTATATTACATAATATATTGCAATATTGCAAAATATCAAATAAGCAGAAATTTTGATATCAGATATAACAGAGCCAGTATATAAAATGAACACTGCCTCTAATTTATTTTAAAAATATTAGTTATGGTGAGACACAATGCCGGCCATATCAAGCTGGGCCTGTTATTAATTCAATGCATTATTTTCTTATTATTATCTGATTCATAAAATGTAGAATGTAGTGGGTGATACTAGGTACATCAACACATACCCTTATTTAATAATTTCAGTTACGCCATCTAGCGTTTGTAAAGAAACACTCTTGCAAAAAAGTCAATTCTAAAACTCAAAAGGTAAAGTGTTTTCAACTTTACATAGAAAATTTTCTGTTAAAATTCTTAAATTTAATTTAAGAATATAACTCCCTATTAAAATTATAAATTTTTAAAATTTAATTTAACAATGCTCAAAAAATAACGAACGTCCTAACGACTTTCATAACATTTTGCAATCCATTTAAAAAACCTTTTATGCTACTTTACAGGCAGCTGTTATAACTATCTACAAACTATGCATTTTAAAATAAACAATTGATTAAAAATGAAATGAAATTCTTTTATTATCCAAAATTATCTACATGGCATTTTACACATAGTTCCTCCCCTTTTTTGGTAAGATTTAGGTACAATGGCATCATTTACTATTGTGTTGGCGTCACTCGCGCGGATCATTTTCACTTCTGCTATGTTCTTGTGCTATGGTGGTCATCATCTTATGGAAATTTAATGCATTTTGAGAGATAATAGAGTAAGTTATTTGTACCCATTTTTCTTAAATAACGCTTATTTTTGCTTTAATTTTAGATGAAGAATATTGATTAAATAATGGCGAATTATACTGGGAAAAGAAATGACAAAGCATTTGCATCCTTGAAGTTGATTCATTACAGGCATTTTAAAAACTGTCAAAAAGGCAAGCTTTTGGTGTTAGATTTGGATAGAACTTTATGTGATTTTGGCACCAACTCGTATGATAGTAGGAATCCTACCATACCAAGACCATATTTACATGAATTTCTGAAAACTGTGCAGGAACATTACGATTTAGCTGTGTGGTCGGCAACTGATTTCGATGTAATACTGGCGAAAATGGACGGCCTTGATATTCTCGATAATGAAAATTTTAAAATTAATTTTATACTTGATAGAACTAACATGACAACTACATCATTGACATGCTCGAAAGCTTGTTGCAAGGTAAGAAAATCAATTCTTTCAATTAATTTTTTAATTTTAATATTTTCAGACAAAAGCTCTCAGCGTAATTTGGAATAAATACCACCAGTACAATAACACAAACACAATTCTTGTGGATGACCTTCCTATCAATTTCCATTTTGATCCTAAAAATGGGTTTCTAATTAAACAATATGAACAATTTTTGCATGACCTGGATAATGATTTAGTACATATTGGCGATTATCTAGTGAAGCTGGCAAAGCATTGTGAAGATTTTACAACAGTAAACCATTCAGATTATGAAAATTATGATCCAATCTTAGAACACAACGACAGCGCCAAACGCAAGAAAACCAAGAAGCATAAGAAATAAATAATGTTGCTATTTTTTATATGGCCTGATAGCAACGCTATCGTATTTAAAACGTTTACATTTTGTTGTAGTAAGTTGTAGTACTACATTTTATTATACTACTAACTAACTTTTGAATTCCATGTTTAAAAAATATGGTTTATCACTTCCTTTTTAGTTTTTGAAACTTTAAGTTACTTTTAACTGAATCTTCAGTTATTTAAATAAATGTTACAATTAAATGTAAAGCTTTATGAATAAAGAGATGTATAAAATTTATTGTTTATTTCAACTAAATTTTAAGTTACACTCTACAAATTAGTGCAGTTTATAAGGGCGTGTCAAAAAGGGTGGTTCACAATAAGTAAATTAACGGACAAACAGATCCAAACAATTTCTGCATTATACATAGTTGCCAATATTTGATGAGTTTTAAGGCTGGTTTTATTAGATACGATATTAAAACCAAATTAATACTGAAGCTGCAATAGACATTTTAATCAAATATTCAGCCGTAATTGAAAATGATTTTAATAAATTGAAGTGAGCAAATAATTGGTGGTAATGTATCTTTATTTTCTAATGCGTGTATTTCTATTATATTTCTATAATTTAAACATCTAAATAGATGAAACTCTGAAATGCATAGTCATTTTAAGTCAAGTATATACAAATTTACTAATATGATATTAAATGTCGAAAAACAAGTGCTCAATCAAACTCAAGAGAGTAAAACATATTTTCGGTATCTAAAATTGCAAACAGCAGATATTATTTAATTTTTCATTCCGAAGAAGTGAAAAATATTATATTAATTTAAACAATTTAAAATATTATTAGAAACAGATATAGATATATATTTAATTCTTTAGTCCGCAAAATCTTTTGTTCCAATATTTTTAAGTTGCGTCATCAAAGGCAAGCTAAATTATTTATTTATATTAATTATATATTTTTTTATTTAAAAATTATTTTGTTAACTTTCTTTGTCATTTAATTATTAATTATTAATTTAATTTAAAAAAAACTATTGCTCAGTTTCAGGGTATGAAAGTTACACCAATCGATAGCTAACGGTTCTCTTATGAACATTTTAAAATGTATCTGCTTAATTTTTAGGGCCTGATTTATTATTAATAAAAAACAATCGAAGATTTACGACTAATAGACTTTCACCTTCCATTTCTTCAAAGTTACTCACTCAATCAAAAATACAAAATTACCAATTTATAGCACGGAAAATTTACTATCAAATTCAATCGGAAAACTTTGTGAGAAATGCACCATTAATTTATTATAATTTCTTAAAGTAGTTTGTACAAATTTGTTGCCAAGGCGTCAGCTGATGGGATGGCCTGAGTGACGTGTGCGCACCATGCGCACTACATACTTTTATCGTGTACCAAAATATTAAGACATGAAAATTTAAAAAACACTAACAAGAAAATTAAATAGAATTAAATTAGAATTCCCCTCAGCGGACGATGGAATTAAAAAAATTTAAGCTGATACATTTTAATATGTTTATAAGGGAACCTTGAGCTATCGATTGGTTTAACTTTCATACCCTGAAACGGATCTTCATCGTTATCATATACCTATTCAATCCCCTTCGATTGGATTATACAGCAATGTAATATTTAATATGCCATACCTAGTCGATCATAAAATTTTTAAACAAGTATACTTTCAGTAAATTATTGATATAGGTGCCAACTGTTTATGTAATAGCTATTCAATATAAAAATGTTCCCGGGAAACATGTGCTACGCCCCTGAATGGACGGGCTGATTTCTACATTTCAGTTTATAATACACGCGACTGGTCCTCTATATATACATACCCTTTGTCATAACTAAGCGTAACCGCTGTGCTTCTTCAATTTTTTTCTGAGTTTAACTCAAGATAAGGAAAATAATATAATCTAAAAACAGGTAAAAAATGAACAACTTTGATCGATCCCTTAGCCACCTGCAACCTCCTGCACAACTATAATATATATGTTGCCTATTTGCTGTTTGTTTATAAATATGTTTTACTTGACCTTGTCTAATAATGGTCAAAAATATTTTGAGCA
Organism: Cantharis rufa; assembly: GCA_947369205.1. Lineage (NCBI taxonomy): Eukaryota > Metazoa > Arthropoda > Insecta > Coleoptera > Cantharidae > Cantharis > Cantharis rufa. The sequence goes on along the minus strand of OX376309.1, from coordinate 10,826,553 downwards.
ATCATTACATCGGACGAGAAACTTTTTTCCTTGTCTAATAATGTCAATTTATAAAATTATTGTGTTTGTCGCAGTAATTAATTAGACTACTTTTGAACTTGCAATTTTCAGATTTTCACATTTTAATGTAAGAATTTTTCGGTAACTCGGGTCAACCCCTAGCAAGCCGCGGCCTCCTGCACAACTATGATATGTATGTTGCCTATGTGCTGTTGGTTTACAGATACCTACTACTTTACCTATCGTGATAACTTCTATTTATCAGGATAGATAAATAGAATTTTCGTGAAACTAAGCCAAGGGGTTTCTTTTGCAAGGAGAAGTTACAAAACTTAAAAAAATTTAAAATGACACCACGTCTGGTGTCATCGTTAAAATTAGACAAACTAAGGTTGGTAATCTGCTCATAGAAACAGACGGAAAAAACAAAAATATTAAAGCCCTGTGCTTGCAGCTGAAAGAGTTCTTTGGTGATTCTAAAGTAAGATCAACTGCAGGCACAGACGAACTTAACAACTGGGTAATTCAGGTGCGTCATATAGAAGCATCGGCTACTGAGGAGGATGTGGTGCGGGGGCTACGTGCTGTCATCGGGACCGAAGGATACATAACCCTCCGGTCCCTTGTGGGGGCCTACTGCGGCACTAAGTTGGCTACGGTGGTGGTTGATCCGGCGGTAGGCCAAAAATTACTGGAAGTTGGCAAAGTGAGGATAGGACTGAGCAACGGTTGCAGAATTAGAAAGCATTATCGTTGTTTCAAGTGCTGGGCCTCCGACCATGAGACGGGGCAGTGCCGGAGACGCGATAGAGCGGACAAATGCTGGAATTGCTGCGAAAAAGGGCATTTGTCCGGAGAGTGCAGTAATCCTACATATTGTGAAGACTGCAAAGCTTTCGGCCATCGCGTCGGCAGCTGGAAGTGCAGAAGTACAGCTGCCATCTCAGGAAAGTTGTGCTGGAACTGTGGTAAACAGGGACACCTCGCAAAAAGCGGCAAATGCGGAAATGGTGGGGAGGCCAGCAACAACGCATAATGGAAAAACAAATTACCACGTAAAAAAAAATATATCCGGTGTCTTCAGGTAATTGTTCACACCTCAAAACAGGCATACGACCTTCTAAGAGTCACGGCCGGACTGATGAAAGTCGATATAGCCTTGTTATCAGAGCCAAACCTTGCTGCAACCTTAGATCTGGTTAGAGACGCCACTGGCAGGGCGGCTATATACATACCAACAACAACCACAGCGTTCAGGGCTACGGGTGTAGAGATGGCTACGCATGGGTGAGGATAAATGCTATAACTTTCGTTAGCGTCTACTACTCCCCAGCGGATATACTCTACAAGAATTCCGGAGACAACTTGATTTGCTGGGTATTTTTGTATTTTTGCTGGGTATTGAGGAACGACTGGAATGTTGATTGTCGGAGGCGACTTCAATGCCAAGTCACCAGAGTGGGGATCCCTGAGGGAAGACCACAGAGGCCAGGCGCAAGCAGACACCTTGGGCGCCTGGAATATGGGAGTATGCAAGTTCTCGATACTGAAAACTTTAGTGATCACCGCTATGTGTCATTCTGTGTGAAAGAGGCCATTGCGATGGCCCAAGTACGTTCCGAAGAGAGTACTCCCAGAGGTTGGGCAGCGCGTAAATTAGATTTGGAAAAGCTTCGGTTAGCGCTGTATATAGAGTTGGGAAGTATCCAAGATTACAACGAGAAAAATATAATAGAAGCCTTAAGCAGAGCATGTGATAAGACCATGCCTAAGCGGACGGGACCAAGTAAAAAACCTGCTCACTGGTGGACACAAGAAATTGCAGAAGCCAGAAGAGAGTCTACTAGACCAGGTAGAAAGTTCTATAGACTCGCAGCGGATGCGCCTACTAGATTAGAGGCTCATCGCATTTATGAGAATGCAAGAAGAGATCTGTCAATACTTATAGATCGCAGCAAACGTGGTTGCTGGAAAAAAATTCTGGACGACCTAGAAAACGACCCCTGGGGTTTGGCCTATAAAATAGTCCAAAAGAAACTAAGAAGTCAAAGGAGCCCCGGACTAACATCAGAAAAAATTCGAGAGATAACGTCTATGCTATTTCCTAACCACGAAGAGTTTATGGAGCTGCGTATGGACCTCCCCCAGGGATTGGAGGGTGAAACTCGTCCGCTTAACCCGTTCACAATGGAGGAACTAAGAGAGGCGGCGGAAAGAATACCGACGGACAAGGCTCCAGGACCAGATTGCATACCGGGAATAGTTGTGAAGGAAGCGATAGCCCAATCCGGAGAGTGCTTCTTGAGAGTATTTAATAACTGTCTGGCAAAGGGAAATTTCCCGGCCAGATGGAAAATAGCCAGACTAGTACTTATCCGTAAAGGCAGGAAACCAGCCGAAAACCCGACGTCCTACAGGCCAATCTGCCTCCTGGATCATGTTGCCAAACTATTTAAAGACTAATTCTAAACCGCTTACAAAGAGAAATCGATGTTGGCGGTGGCCACTCTGATAACTAGTACGGCTTCCGGTTAGAAAGATCCACTATCGGAGCCCTACAAGAAGTTGTGAAGATAGTCAGCGAGGCCAAGAGTGGCACATGGAAAACCAGGAGGTACGCTATGCTTATCACCCTGGACGTACACAATGCTTTCAACAGCGCAGGGTGGAAGCACATACTAGCGGCGCTGAGGAGGCTAAATATATCACCAGAAACCTATAACATCTTGGTCAGCCACCTCAGTGAAAGACACCTATATCTGGGCCTGCAGGATGCAGACACTGAGTACGTCACGGTCACGAGCGGAGTTCCACAGGGGTCAGTGCTTGGACCCACGCTCTGGAACGTGATGTACGACGGCATTTTAAGATTGAAGCTCTCGACGGTGTCAATCTGGTTGGATTCGCAGATGACATCAACGTATCAGTAGTAGATTCGGACGGGGATAGACTTGCTGTTAAATCAACGAGGCTCTGGAATTAATAGTCGCATGGGCGGATTCCAGAGGACTTAAATTAGTCCCGGAAAAATCTGAAGCTGTGTTGGTGTGCGGGAGGAGACGAGAGCTTGTGGTTGAGCTGAAACTTAATGGTGAAGTAATCACCTTTAAGAAGGAGGTCACCATTCTGGGAGTGGTGGTGGACAAAAACCTCAGTTTGTCACCACACATCCGATCGGTATCGGCTAAGGCGCTGAAAGTCACCTCATCACTAGGGCGCCTTATGCCGAACATCAGTGGACCATAAACGACAAAGAGAAAAATCTTAGCGTCCGTGACACAGTCGATACTACTGTATGCAGCCCCGGTGTGGTATCTCGCGATAGACCCAACAAGATAATGGAACGAAGAGAAACCGGGGCAAGATGCAGTCCGTACAAAGACGCATGGCGCTAAGAGTCGTTTGCGGTTACCGAACAATTTCTGCAGACGCCTCTCTGGTCCTTGCCTCTCTGCCCCCGATGGACCTTTTGGCGCGGGACAGGGCAAGGAAGTTTGCAGGTGGAGAGCATCTGAGAGTGGTAGGTGGACCTACCGGCTCATAACGGACATAAGAGAATGGGTCGGTAGAAAGTACGGAAATTTGACCTATCACCTAACACAGATGCTCTCCGGTCACGGCTGCTTCAACGCATATTTGAAGCGCTATGGCATAGTTGAATGTGACTTGTGCAGGTATTGTGAGGAGATCGATAGCGTCGAGCATACATTCTTTTTATGCTGGCGCTGGGAGAGGCAGAGGCAGCCCCTCTCTCTGGAACTCGGAGAATTAACCACCCCCGACAACATCGTTCAGCTTATGTTAACAGACGAGAGGAGTTGGGATAAAATCGCAGAATTCATCCGAGCGATCCTCGTGTCTAAGGAAACATCAAGAAGAAGAGTGCAGGAAATTTAAAAGATCATTACGATACGTAGGAGCAAGGCTGCTTGACAGCCAACACGAGGTAACCCGAAGTAATGCCGGAAGGCGATTCCAGGTACCTCGTGTTTAGTTTAATGAGTAAAACCTCACACTCCGGATTAGATATATTCGGAGTCTTTATCAAGATTCTCACCTCCCTGCCAACAAGCAAAAAAAAAAAACTTCTATTTATCGATTTATTTCAAATATCACAGTAGTTAATTAAATTACTGTTAAATTTTCAATTTCACGTTTTATCTTAATAATTTATCGCTAATTAATTGTATTATATAACACGGTAATCACATTGTTGAAATTCTCAAAAGCAGTTATATTTACAACAAAATCATTAAAACCAAACTTACATCGATGCTTCCAATGAATAAAGCCGTAACTCATTTTCACCTTTTTTCGAAGAACGATCTGAAATCTTAAAAAAATTCTGAAAAATTAAAGTTAAACGAAAAGTGCTTCTGTGAAATTGTAATTTTAACAGCTGTTTTTAATTTTAAACCAAAACCTTCTCTAAATATTTAACTTAATTGCATTATAGTTGTTTTCTTTTTTTCTAATTACTCATGAAAAAGGTAAAAATGAGTTACAACGTTGTTCCTTAGAGTTTATTTATTTATTTATTTACGGTTAGACCAATTTACATATATTTACAAATAATCAAAAGACCCTACATGGTGTAGAGGGTTCATGTTATCCCGAAGTGCTTAAATTCCACATAACATTATTTTTAAATACTCTATAAGAGCAATGGCATAAGTCAAAACTGTCAAAGTTGTTTAAGCTATTAACATGTCGGCACATTCTTGTTAATAGACTGTTTAGACCATAATTCGTCCGGTGATGATCAACGTGCAGTAATTCGTTACACCTAGTGTTGTCACTGGCATCTCGGAACTTAATTCGATCACGTAGAGCATTACAGTTGAAGATTCCATTTAATAGTCGGTAAACAAAACAAACGTCTGCAACCACTCTTCTATGTACTAATGATTTCGACTTGCAATGCTTCAGATTGTCATCATAGGAGAAGTCGTCACTTCTCAAACCACGTTTAAAATGATAATATTTTAGGAACTTACGTTCCACCCTATTCAACCTTGAGACGTGAACATCATAGTGTGAGGACCTTACGCAAGACCCATATTCAAGTTTCTATCTAACATGAGAGACATAGAGCAATTTTACCGTTTTGGCCAAGAAGAACTTGCTATGGCGACGAATAAATCCTAACGAGCGAAGGGCACTATGGCATGTAATAGCAATATGACTTTTAAAAGTCAATCCGGAGTCGAGACGAATACCTAAATCGTTAATTTCCGTGACACGGTTGAGTTCAACATTGTTTATTTTGTACCCGAACAAGTCACAGTCATGTTTCTTATAGGTGATGAGCGAGCATTTGTTGAAATTAAGCCATAAATTGTTATCGGTACACCACTGGTGTATATTATCCAGGTCGGATTGCAATAGCCTACAGTCTTTTATGGATCCAATAGTTTTGAAGATTTTCAAGTCGTCGGCAAATAGCAGATATAAACTATTCTTTATGTAACTACCGATGTCCTTAATAAATAGCAGAAACAAGATGGGCCCGCAATGCAAACCTTGCGGAACGCCCGAGTAAACCAGTATGTCTTTCGAGAGAAAATTATGTATTCGAACATATTGAATTCTGTCACGAAGAAAACTACCTACCCATTTAACTACATTCTGTCCAAACCCCATTGAAGCAATCTTGGACAAAAGTGCCGAGTGGGAGACGCGATCAAACGCCTTAGAAAAATCCGTGTACACAGCGTCGACATGCTTGTGATCCTCAAACGATTCCAAAATGTGAGTCGTGAAGGATAAAAGATTGGTCGTCGTTGAGCGACCAGGAACAAACCCATGTTGATTTTCCACTAAACAATTTATACTAGCCTGCATTAGTTGAGCTGAGACTAACTTGTCAAGCATCTTGGGTATCATCGACTGTATCGAAATACCCCTATAATTTGCAATATCACTACGATTGCCTTTTTTGTGTATGGGAGTAATATAACTTTTCCTCCAGAGACTCGGAAAACAACCACTGGCCAAAGATAATTGGAACATTATGAAGATTGGAGTTGACAATGAGTATTGACACCTTTTTATAAAATAGGATGCAATACCATCCGGACCACAATTCAAACTGTCAGGCAGTTCTGTAATTGCATTGAATACATCTTCCACCGTAACCTTCAGCAAATTGCAGTCGATGGTCGCATCAGCACCGTAGCTGTGATTGGTGGCGTCATTACTAGAGTACACGTTAGAAAACTGCTTCGCAAATAAATCTACACATTCTTGGCCTGAGGAGCATACTTCATCACCTAGAAACATGCAAGCAGGATAACCTCTCACTTTCGAACAATCATCGATGTATCGCCAGAATGCTTGAGGGTTTGCAACAATTCCCTCCCCAATCTTGTTGATATAATTTCGATGAAGAACTGCATTTAGTTTCTTAGCTCGATCACGAATTTTGCCAAATTTGTGGTAGTAATGTAGACTACGAGTTTTCTTAAAAGCCTTGTGCATAATCTTTTTCTCAATGATTAGTTCAATCAACTCTTTCGAGAACCATGCTGGATACTTGGAGACCCCTATCTATTTGCGTGGTACATGTGAATTGATTGTGGACCATATTACTTTGTAGAATTGATTAACAACTTCTTCGATATCATTAGAAGCCAATAACTCCGACCAGTTAATATCCAACAAACAGTTGTTGATTAGATTAAAATCGGCAGATTTATAGTCAAAGATGTAATTCGCATACTCAAGATTGTGAAGAATTAATCATTGAAGAATCAAGAATACACTAGACTGTGAAGAATCAACGCCCGTAATACTAACAGTGTATGCATTATGATGTAGAGAAGTGTTTGACATAAAGTCACCGACACATTGTCAATGTTGGTGAACACTAAATCCAGCAAAACACCTCGACTATTAGGTAATTTGTTTTGTTGAATAAGATTTTGTAAAGATGAACAATCACTAATCATTTGTGTCTTAGGACACGTATTCTTGGTAGTTAGGGAATAGGTACCATCACTCGACCACAATGCCTTGGGAAGATTAAAGTCACCACAGATAACCAATCTTGAATGAGGAACATGATCTGTAATATTCTCTACAATCCTACAAAATTCTTCGTACGCGTCAGTATTGGAATCGGGAAGTAAATAAACCGCCCCCACAATTAAACTACCTATCTGCAAGTAAAGGGACTCGACAGATTTAGCCGTATCGATTTGAATGCACTTTAAGCTTTTGCGAACTGCTACTAAAACACCACCACCGGTGATTTTCTGGCTGGAGTCGATAGATCGATCGCAACGAAAGATATTAAAGTCAAAAAACTTCAATTCACTCAAAGCAATGTTATCATCAAGAAAGGTTTCTATAAGAATTATTATGTTGTAAAGACAGCAATTAACATTGTTGCTAATTTCACTCAATTTGGTTCTAATACCACCACAATTGTGCATGTAAACATTTAGTGCAAAAGTGTAATTTCGATCGAAGATTCTGTAGATTCCTTTGAGTTCGAGTTAACATTAGTCGCATTAGTTTTGGTAACCTTCTTTGGGACCTCGAAAAAAGTTGAAACGACGAATCATTATTCCTTTCGGCCAAAATTCTGGTTTGATGATCATACAGTGACATGGTAGCACCCACCTTAAAAGATGCAACATCAAGGTAGGAGCTCAATTTCGTACAAGAGAATTCGTATTGAGGTAGTTTTGACTTCAAGTAGGATACTACCATGTTCTCGGTTGCAGCGGCTGACACTCAACTAACTTGGAGCCAACATTTACTTTCAACGCCACACAGATCAGAAGTATCATCCGAGGAACCAATGACAGATGCTTTAGCTTTTGAAGTTTTACCTACAAAGTTATGAGTAAGAGGGGTATTAATCATGATCATGATTTGATCATTAATCAAATCTGATTACCTGCGTTATCAGAGCTTCTTTTTGCTTTATTCTTTTTGTAGGAAACCATCGTGAAGTCGTCATTGCTATTTTTGCCAGTGGTTACCGTGTCTTTTACTTCATTATTATCAACAGATCCATCGGATCCATCCTCTTTCGTTATTAGGTTAGTTACTGTATTTGAACTACTATCGTCATTTATAACTACAATTGGTAGTTCAGTTGTTGCTGTGACCGTTCAGGCTGTCGAGGCCTGCGCTAAACTTTTGGATTTGTTAATATTAACACGATTAACCACGTGTTCGATAAGTTTTCGATAGTTTCTCATAAATAAAATGTACAATTCTAATTTCAAGTTTTTCTGAAGTGTAATCGACTACGTTGTTGTTCAATAATGTTTTGATCAAGTTTATTATTTTTAGAATTAAATCATCAGTATATACCAATTAACTAACAGCAGTATGGAGATTCGAAACTACACCGGCCGACTGGGAAGCGGATAAACGCAGTTAAAATCCTGGTCGCGTCGAATACACTGCTGTGATATAAAGCCCAAGATAGATCTATGGGCTATGGAGAAGGCAACAAAAAACTAATTACCCCTAATTAAGTTTCTTGCATAGTGTATGGTATTAGAAGAAGAAGACTAACGATATTAGAATAGTGTCACATTCAATAAATAATTCAAGAAATTCAGTTATCGAATTATAAAATATAAATTCTTAAAGTACAGAATTGATATTATTCAGTAAAACGCAAAGTTAACATTTGCACAGGAAAATTATATCAAATCAAGTCTAATGCATTTCCGTTAATAACTGGAAAATGTCTCATTATGACAAAGGGGCGCTTGACCTCTTGAGCCGATCTAAATCGATTATAATCGATCTTAAGAAATGATTATGAAATAAGCAGGGAGTTTGCATAGGTTACTTAAGAACAATTAATAAAAATAATAAAGGGAGTTACGCGGTTGCGACACTTGAAGACACCTCGAACTCAACCCTCCAACGGAGATGGATCACAAACAGGGGGGCTACGAAATTTTGCATGTAGAGTCAAAATGTAAAAAACTAGAATTTTTGGAAGCTATGGTGTTACGGTTAGGATTATATTTTAAATTCTTTTAAATTTCCCGCGCCAATCTCGAAGGACCGACACGCTCCAATCTCGAGTTGCAGAGTGTATCGTGAGCTTAGCTGAAGGTCAGGAGATAAGCTCGACCCTTTTGGTCGACAAGTCTCTGCCTGAACATTCCTAAGCGGAATATTAGGAGAGGGTAGGCGCGATAGTTAGTTTTCCAGGCATTCAAGCGGGGTACGTAAATTGACTAAGTACGCGCTTGCGGAGTCAATAGCGCAAAGGAAGTTTGTTCCTGCCGAATAAGTTTAGTTACCGCCGTTACCGATAAGTGCTTACCTTATTGTGAATTACCGTATTTGTTGCTCAGGTTTCCAATTTTCTTGTGAAGATCACGCGAGTGATTACCGCGCTGTGCAAAGGCGATTACGCCATTCCGCCTATTTTTGTGACTACCTGTATAGTAAAATAAATCCAGGTAGCGATTGAAGCCCTGGTACGAATTACAAGTATTCTTTTTTGTGGTGACGTATTACCGTACCGTCACTAGCTACCAAAGTGACGTATTAACTTTTGACGACTAAAATTTGTGAAGACGCATTGCGTCCACCTTTCTTAAGTGTGAATCTGCTTTACGACTACTGTGCGCAGGGTCGGAAAATCCCGCACTTTCTGCGAGACAACATTCCGCCTAACAACACCAAGTTATTTACCGTTCTGCCGACCTGAAGTAAACATCTGTTTTGTGCCGTTGCTGTGTATCGAATCCGACCTACTAATGTGAGTAAATATTTAAATTGTAAAGTGCATCGAATTTCGCTACAATATCGCCTTTTAGGCCGCTGTCACTGACAGAAATCAACCCTCCAAATTGTTGGAGTGGCTTTCCTTTGTAATATTTGTGTAACTGTTTAGTATTAATTTCATGCATGCCTAGGTCGACCCTTTTTATAAGCTTTAAGAACCTGCGTTGTAATACGACAAGTTTATTATTCATTATACATACCGTCACGAATCCTTATTGGCAGTTTTCTTGTGTACTTCTTTTTCAGAATAAGATTGTAAGGATTCGAGTCATAAGCAATGAGCAAAACAACTACCTGGGTGACTCTCGTAGACGTCACCCAGCAGCCGCGATTTCGCTGAGTACGACCCGTAGCGAATTACGCTACGCCGGGCCATCAAAAATAACTACGATAAGCTACCGTATCAATGGAAATTAATAAATTAAAATATTCTTCATTATTATTAAATAGTCAATCAGATTTAAACAACTCGCCTCTATTAAACATATTTAAAAAGTAATTTCTTAAATTACCCCCCTCCCGTTGTTATCTAACCTATTAGAACATTTACTTACACCTCTTCCTTTAAAAAAAAACCCTTCCCTTTTCAAAAATTACCTACTCCCACCACCCCGAACGTTATTTAAACGGGTTCTCTCTAAATTTTCTTCCTAATACATCGCTTGATGATGCCATAGTATGGTGAAAACGTTTGCGATATTGTATACTTACAGTGTATTTTAATTGTGATAACTTAAAAACATTTTAGTTCTGAAAAGTGTGGGTGCATTTTTTCGGTTTTCTAAAATAGTGATATGGATAATGTTAACCTTGCTGAACTCCCGCCGTTATAATTAATACAACAGGTTCACTATTTTAAAGAAATTTTGAAAAAGCCAAAAATTATGGCAGTCTTGTATTCTTCAAATCATTGCTACTGCATTATATTATGAAGTCCATTATCAAATAATGATGTGTTTATTTTCCCAATAATTTATTTATTTACTTTTTAACTTTTTTTTAAATTTATAATTTATAAATTACAGGGAGTGCTTAAGTAACTATACATTGTATAAAAATGGCGCATGCTTTTAGAATTGCAATCAGACACATAGATCAGACAGGTAGGTAATAGATACCTATCACAAGTATCACATGTTCATGCTCTTGTTATAAAAGTCTCAAGTCTTCCGCCATTATTGGAAAAGCTGAGACTTTCTGAGTGAAGCAAGCTTTTAATTTTTTAAACTTTAAACTAATTTTAATTTTGAGTTAATTCATCTTTATGAGAAACATGAATTCTTATGAAATGTTAATCTTGCGGAACTCCCATCTTTATAATTTATACAACAGGTTCACTATTTTGAAAAAATTTTGAAAAAGCTAGAAATTACGGCAAAGCCTTGTATTCGTCAAATCATTGCTACTGCATCATGTTATGAAAACCAAAATCAAATAATGATGTCTTTATTTTCGAAAAAATTTATTTATTTACTATTTTTAATTTTAGATTTTCTTTAATCCCGATTTCTTTACTTTGAGATAACTATCGAATAATGAATCCGGCCGATAAATTAGTCAAGTAACCAATCAAAATTTTTATTTGTTATTTTGAATTTGAATTGCGGTTGTCCGATTGGTCACTTGATTAATTTGTCAATTCGTTATCGGATATATATCTCAAGGTGAAGAAATCGGACATTAGACGTTTCGTTTAAGAGATACAGGGTTCCTAAAAAAAAAAAATAAAACCCTCATTATTTAAACATATTTTCCTTTAATTTAATTTATAACTCGAAATCCGTTGATTCTAACGATAACGGGTTGTAACCTTTAAAAAAGTCTTTAAAAAAGTTCTAATCCATGAAGCTTAAAAAATCAATAATATCGGAGCTATGGCCGTTTGAAATTATAAATTCAAAAAATTGCTTTAACGGAAAGTACTCCAAAGAGTTTGAACTTGCACAAAAATTTTATTTAAAAATTTGTCTTAGAAAAGTGTCCATTATAACACCCTCTAAGGTTCTCCACGATCACGAGGACACCCTGTATAATAATATTAAAACATTATTTGTAATTGTTTTCATAATCAAAGTGAAATATTATCATAATCTTGTTAAGTTAAAAATATTGAAAATCTTACTGTTAAAAAGCAACTAAGTTGATAGTCTGCGACATCTAATATATAGGTATATTATATGTTTCGAATTTATGAATCTCGTCAGGCAGACCTAGAAAATCAAAATCAACAAATCAATAATAATACAAATTTTGTATTGAGTTCATACTGTCCGGGTTGATTAATATAATGTATAGTAATACTATTATTTTGCATATCAGTTATACTTGCTTTATAACAATTACATTTCATTAAGCTCGCATTCCCGAGATTTTGGAATTAGGTTATTATACATTTTTTGTATAATTACAATTTATACGCCATTATTTTGCTTTATTGGCTCGGATTAGAATTTTTCAAAAATATATTTTTTCTTTCCATTTTTTTTAAATTACCAATTTTTGGCATTAAATAGTAGGGTTTCATTAAAACAATGATTGTGTGGATTAGCCTTTACATTTCAACTAAGCTCGCATCCCCGAGATTTTGGAATTGGGTCTTTTACGCCATGAAATTGGTTTTTTTGGCTTTGTTTATATTTTTCCAAAATATATTTTTTACATTTTTTCAACTAATTTTGGTATCAAGTAGTAGGAATTTTTAATTGTAAATGCCAAATAAATTTGACTTGTATTTTGTATTGAGTTCATACTGTCCGGGTTGATTTTGATTTTGATTTTCTAGGTCTGCCTGACGAGATTCATAAATTCGAAACATATAATATACATATATTAGATGTCGCAGACTATCAACTTAGTTGCTTTTTAACAGTAAGATTTTCAATATTTTTAACTTAACAAGATTATGATAATATTTCACTTTGATTATAATTTCATTTGTTAATAACTATACATTATTGTAATTGTTTATGTAAAAGAAAGAAAGATGCATAAATCTGTGCATATTCTAAACATTTTGCAACTTTCTGATCAAGTTTATCTCGCAGTCAAGTTAACCACGTTTTACGGTATTAATCTAATTTGATTTACCACAATGATACTCAAACGCTACAATGAGTTTTGACATTAAAACTAATGCTATCGATGAATTCAAATTTTTGAAATTTTTTGTATAAAGTTTCGTATTTCTCGGTTTATTATTTTTGAATATTTTATGAAATCGTAACCTTCGCAACTCCGTAATTATCATTAGAAGTTTTATATTATTGTGTATTTTTAAGCATAAATTCGTCCTTATATACATAATAGTATAGATGAGGTATCAACGCTACATCAATAAATTAGATGACTAAGATATGTACGTTTTTTCTACTTACTACTATTTTAAAGGTATTGTAGCAGAAATATAATTATATTGTGGTAGTTTTTGTTTGATATAAAAAAGTTTATATAAGTTTGGACTCATTAAAATAAACTCTTATATGCTAAAGCTAGTTGAAAATGTCTTCTTTAATGGTACAGACATACCTACCACATTAATCAACATTACAATTTAATTGTTGCAGTTAAACTACAATTTAAAATTGGTGGTGATAAAGTGTAAATAGTTAACTCGAGATATGAAAGTTTCAAAACTGGTGATGAAAAATGGCATTTGTTTGTAAATGGAATTGTGGAATGAGTTACTGAAACATGATAATGACAAGTTATTTACTGAATAAGTTATAATTGATGTCGGCACGCTTTATTGAGCACTTTATTGTTTAGAATGCATATTTATATATAGTATATACTGGGGTAGTAGGGTAAAGTTATAAAAGTTGATGGAACATTTTACATACAAAAGAAATTATCTACGTTTGATCATGCTACAAATTATCGTCTTCCTCATTCTATTAATTAAAATCGTTTAATATATTAACCTAAATAGGTAATGCAATTTAAGACTTTGGTTTTAATTAATTTAACAAAAGTTGTTGTTTGTTATCAGCTTCGTCCAGATATATTTAATTTAAAAATGCAATAATGCGTTCAAAATCTTGGAACGACTAGATCATATAAAGTTTTTAAATTATAAATATTTTAAAATAAAAGCAAACGATTATGCCTAAAACGCGGCACTTAAATTACGGTTTATATTACAAACTTAGTTATATTATAACACTTTCAGAAACTTGTAACAATGTTATTTTGTAATTAAGTTTGATTACATTCCTTATAATAGTTTAAAACACCTGTATAATAATTATGAAAATTATAAATAGAAGGATATCGTTAATTAAGGGGTTACCCTAATGTAAGCTAGCGAAAATCAATGTGAACTTTGAAAATTAATTCCGGGAAAACTACAAATGCGATTTTTAAAATGTTTTGATATTTATTAATAATTATCTTTCTTAGTTTACGTATAAAATTTTATTAAAAAATAATTATATTTGCAGGAGTTACGCGGCTTTACGTATAAACCTTGTTTCTTGTGCATGGTCGGATGGTGTAGGTAATTTTTGCAATTGTTCAATCCGAAAACAATGAATTTTTTTTTATTAATTGCATTGTATTGGCTATGGCGTGACGAGGGATTTTATTGAATTTCTTTTCCGTTAATTTTTTATTTTAGAAATAGGGTAGAAAATATGCATTTTGTTTATAACTGTTACGGTCAAAGATGGCAACTCGGCCATTGACGTCAATGTCCGGACAATGACGGCAATGCCCTGCTGAACTAGGCATTGACGTCAACGCCCGGCCAATGACGTCACTGGCCGTGCATTTTGGGCGATGTTGACATTTAAAATTTTATATGTGGTTTTTACATCATTGTCCGGGCAATTACGTCTTTGCCCAATACAGAGCGGGCGATGATAAAACTACTCTTTTTTTTAATTTGATTTATTATTGGTTCAGCTTATACATGCTATACACAATACTTATAACAAAATTACAGGTTTAACATTAACTAATAATTCAATATTTTAATTTTTACGGTAAGGAATGCTGTGTGGCAAAACTGTTATCATTTTAGTTGGCCGTTTGATTTTCTATTCCATCAGAAAGTAACGTATTTAATGTGCTTTTGCAATTATTACTAGTTATTAAGAGATTAGAGATTATTAAGAAGAGCTATTAAGAGAAAAGTTAATTTTGTCGGTAAACATTAGTGATACTACCAAAGAAAACGAGATTACTCTTATACAAGCTGCAGTTCAAAGCAGTGTTGTAGGGAGACAGGGTTACAAGCGTTGCCAATGCAAGGGTGGATGTAAAAACAATAAATGTGCACTCTCATGTTAGAATAAAAATGATTAATTTAAAAAAATCATAAAAATGATTAATTTAAAAAATTTAATTTAATTATTTTTTAATTTATAATTATTTTTAAAATTTTTGTTAATTTTCATTATTTATTTTAATAAATGATTACAATACATTAGAATATTAGCGAAGTGTCACTTGCCAGTTGACTGTCTTGCTGTTCCTTATAGTATTATTTATTCTATATATCATCATTGTCCAATCCTTTTTGGTCAATAACGCATTGACCGGCCAAAGACGTAAATATTACAATCAGATGAAAATATTTACATCATTGTCCACCTCTAAACGGCCATTGACGTCAACGCCCGATTTACATCATTAACCGTAACATAACAATAAGCTACAAAATTTTTTTTTCAGCAATTTAAAAGAATATCGGGAAAATCCCTTGTCACGCCATAGCCAATACAATGCAATTACCAAAAAATGTTTTTTCATTTTTGTCGGATTGACCCAATTGCCTAATAATCACCTACACCATCCTCCCATGCACAAGAAAGAAGGTTTATATGTAAAGCCGCGTAACTCCTGCAAATATAATTACTTTTTAATAAAATTATTCTCTTTACTTATTTCTTATGTGAAAGATGTTTTAAAACAATTTACTAATTTGAATTTTTTAAGCTTAGTAATAAAACTTTTTGATTTATAAAGTTGTTGATTATACTTGCCTTCTAACTTCCACTAAGATTCTACTAGGATCTACTAAGGTTTCGCTAACTAGAAGAAACTCTCTAATGTAACTCTAGGATCAGGACAAACTTCGGTAGATTAAAAGAATGCTTAAAGAAAGATTTTGCTTAAAAAATCAAGCAAAAATTTTTTTTAAATTTAAATATTTCGTAAATACCATAATTTGTTGCTATTTTGTTGCTCTTGAATCGTAAAGATCCCGTGGCCTAATCATCAACCCTTACTCTAAAATCACTCCGCATACCATTCAAGCACCAGAGAGAACAGGTAACTCACATGGTTCTTTCAAGCTGCAGCAGTCGATTTCTGGTCACCGACACATTTTCTCAAAATAAATATTACACGAGATGTTATCATCGCACCCTTAACCTAGAAAACCCACCCCCATGCCTCCTCGGTACAAAAGAGAACTGCTAGACCGGTGAGGCTTTTTTAAATCATAGCTCGCGAATTATCCGAATTGTAAGCTTTGCAATTTTTACGTACAACCCCTTCTCGTATTTGTTGCTCAATAAATAGTAGTCACAGAATTTGCTACTACGCTATTTCGACATTACCACACACCTCCCCGAATTTGTTGCTAGGCGATTCCGGCCTGAACATCCCTTTCTGAATTTGAAATGATACGTGATAACACATCTGCTAGTGGTTAGGAAGATTCCTGGTTTGATTTTCCTCAGAAATAGTTCTGAATACACGCTATATTTTGCTACTTTTATAGCATGACATACTGCAAGAAAAAAACTATTACTGCATGAAAGTGAACCTAAACCTTCCATTCCACTTTTGCGGACGCGTTACCATTTCATCAGCTTAAAGACCTTTGAATTTTTATTACATAAATTAGCTATAGTATTGCATTCAATCTTTTAATCGCATTTTTTAAGAAACGGCTTCAGCATCGACATGATCGGCATTATTATTTGTGTCCAAACGAAATCAAGTCAGAAAAAGCAAAGTAGTCCTTGGTTACGTTGTAACGAAGATTTTTTACTAGGACTGATCTTTAACTCAAGCTTGTAGATGCAACTCAACTCAATAACAACTATTAAGTCCAATAAACAAATTTGCTAGTTTCTCTAAACAATTATAATTGTCAAAAATTCTCTCAAAAAAACTATTATATGGGTAGATAGTAGAGGATTACCACTGTAGTCCTTGAAAATCAGAGGCTGTATTAACTGGCAAATGAAAATAAGACATATTTTTTTATATGGGAGTTCACACCATGGAACTAAAATAGAAAGTAACAGTACTAGGCATCAAAGTAGACTACACATTAAGTTTTGCATCGACAGCAGCAAAGGTACACAGATGCTCTAGAACACTAGGTGTATTAATGCCAAACATTGTTGGTTCTAATCTACAAAACGCAGGATTATAGCTTCAGCTTCAGCTGTTCCTTAATCTTACTAAGTGGGATATAGATTGTCTCAATGAAATTCAATAAATAACGAAAACGGTGAAATCGTTGAGGAAAAGTTCTATTCTAACTATTTCCGCTTTACTAATGACGCAAAATAATATTTCTTAATAAGTCAATAAAAAGAAAGAACTGCAACTAATTCTAAGCGAACTGAATGAATATTCAAAACAGATAGGCCTGCAGATGAATAGTTCCAACACCAAATCCATGACCAATGACCAAGCAGAAAAACCAAGCACAATAATTAAACACCAGGGACCTAATAATTGAAAAAGATGAACTTCTACTTATATTTTGGACAAAAAATCACCATCTCTAAAGAAATTTTGAAAGCCAACCTAAGTATGTAAAAGAATATCCTTAGCGTGGGCAACTATGGGAAACTGCAAAATGTCATGAAATCTAAGATACTAAATACCTTCAAAGCACGAAGTTGCAATCAGTAACTGAAACGTGGGCTTTAAATAACAGCATAATGAAATAACTACAAGTTGTGCAAAGAGCTATGGAAAGATGTATGATTTGAATTATGCTACGAAATTGAATACACAATACTGAAATTGAAAATAGATCCTGGGTATCGGATATAATGCGGTATATGTGCAGGCTAATATGTGCAGGAATTGGGTGGGCCGGTGGGCAACATCGACAGAACGACAGATAATAAATGAACCTGGTGAATAATCGAATAGAGATCTCGATGCCGAAGAAGAAGTATAGGACGACTACAGACGAAGTGGACGGACGACTTAAATAGATTCGTTGGGAATGATTGGCTGCAAAGAGCAGGAAATTGAGAAGATTGGAAAACTTTGGGGAAACTTATATTCGACGATGGATGTTATTATAGCTGGACGATGCTCACTTCTAAGCTAAATTGGGCAACAATCAATGAAATTATTATTGATGTGATGCGAGCACAGGAATACGAAGACAGGAGAATACCCCGATGATAGAGAACCGTAGTCTCAAGGCAATTTCAATTTCATCATCACAAAGAAATTCTTAAGCTATTCCGTGTGCAATCGTAAACCATTGCAAAACAACACCCAACGAAGTTTATTTTAGTTAGTAAAATTCTCACAGTATCACCCCAGAGTCCTTATGCTCAAGTGCATTTGACTATATTTCAACCAATCAAGAATTGCAAGTACTTCATTTATATTCGAAAGTGATGTATTTGCCTATGCAAGTCAAATCGTGTGGGTTTGAGAATAGGCCCCCAGGATATTGGGGTGATCCCTATGCAAAGTGTTTTGACATCCCCAAAGCACAAAATCATAAAATAGAAAAAAATAAAAATGAAACACTTCGATCAATTCATCCATAATATATAATTATGTATACAAGTACCATCTTGAAAAATACACGGAGATCGTGTATTTCATAGATGATTTTGTGAAAGAAATTGCAGCAAAATTGAAATAATAAGTAGAATACCAAAAAAGAAAAACCACCTGGAAAAACACTTCTGAATGTAACATCTCAAATGTTATGTTACAATTGTATCATACATGTTACAATTGACACAAATTTGTTTAATTTACACATAAATAATAAAAATATAATTTAAAAATGTAATATTAATAAAAAAATATGTATTGCTGGATTCAAACCCACAACACTATAGTTAACAGTCGACCTTCTTGACCACTACGCCATAAAGCTTATAACAAAATGATTATCTATCACGTGAATTTAATGTACAGGAAATATTTTCAAATTTAATTTTTATTTATTGTATATTTATATTTATATAATTATTATTTATATTTCATTTGAATAAGGCCTTAGGTATAATCATTATGTACAGTATGTATGTAGTAATTTAGTATGTAGGATTAAATTAAATAAAAATAAAATTTTGCACGATTAGCTCTTTCCGTAATTAATTGTTAAATGTTTAAATAATAATTTGTAAACATAATGTTTAAAGAAAATAATGCTAATTTTTGTAATTAATTTTTTGTACTAATTTAGTTCATAAATTATTCAAATCGAAATGCGGGAAAAAGAAGAGCGACGTATTTCATATTTCTTAATTTAAACTAAAAACATTGTTTTAGGCGGCTGGTGAAATTCTTATACAATTGTTTTAAGGTTAATTGATTTGTCATAAATTGTTAAGTTCGTTGTCATATGTGTAAAAAGTTATCGATTGTGCTTGTTAATTTGTGATTCTAAAAGGTAAAATTATTAAAAACGCTTTGTTAAGTTAACATAAATTAACGGTTGTAATTTTTTACTCTATTACTATTGCACCATGTGTTGGCCGGAACATTGAATTTGTAATGCAACTTTTAATATTGCATCCAAAGAAGTTAATGCAAACTTCGGTAAATTTGGAATTATTTTATACAAAATTCATTTAATTTTAATATTTTGTAGGTAATTCAAATGTAATTCAACATACAATATTTTTAAGGTTAACTTTAAACGGCGCCGATTTTGGGTAAAAACTGTTGGGTGGCCATAATTATTTCTAACGTATTCTTTTTATCTACAATAAAATTTAGAAATACATTTAAATTTTTTTTCGACAATAGGCCAAACTTTCATTCCATTTCCAAATGTAAACTTCCATTTGCTAGCTATAGTTATTCTTTAAAAGTTTCACGATTTACCTAAGAATCCAAGCTAACTTCAAATTTGTGGAGACCATAAGTGGTCCCCGGCAAATTAGTCTCCGATAATTTGACCCCGGTAATTCGATCCCCGAGGAAAATTGACCCTCAGTAATTTGACCCCCCGTAATTTCAAGGCTCGGTAATGTGATCCCCTGGTAAATTGATCCCAGGTAATTTGACCCCAGGTAATTTCGCCATCGGTATTTCCACCCCCAGTAATTTTACTCCCTGAAAATTTGTTTCCTTGGTAAATAGATCTCCGGAAATTTTACCCCCGCTAATTTCGTTCTCGGTATTTTCACTCCAGGTAATTTTACCCCTTGGTAATTAGATCCCCTGGTAAATTGATCTCTGGCAATTTGACCCCCGGTAATTTTGCCCCTTGACAATTAGATTCTCTACTAAATTGATCCCCGGTAATTCAACCTTCAGATGTGCCGTGGTTGCGTCCGTCCCAAGTTGCAAAATTCCCCGGGATAGCTCCAACTCGACTGGGAAGCCGGACGTGACTGGAAGGCCCCACCATGACGGTGCGGTAGCCCGATCGATGTGAATCTGACACTATAGCTTTGTACTAGAGCACTGCAAAGCTCAAGCTTTAAGTTTTCTATAAGTTAATTAAAAACAGTGCAGCAATAAATCGTAATTTCGTGAAATTATCGGTGTGAAATTACCGGAGACAAAATTACCTGAGACCGTATTACCAGGAGATGAAATCACCTGGTGATCAAATCACCGGGAGTAAATTTACCAGAGGATCAAATTACCGGATGCAAAATTACCAGGGGATCATATTACCGGTGAACAAATTACCAGGCGTGAAATTATCGAGGGTGAAATTACCCGAAATCATATTACCTGGAGATGAAATCATCTGGTGATCAAATCACCGGGGATGAAATTACCAGAGGATCAAATTACTGGGGATCAAATCAGCGGCTACTCAATTTAACTAATATAAAAACAATTAACTAATAAAATTGATTCGGTTCTTAGAGCAAAGAAATGAAACAAATAGGATTGGGTGTACCAACTAAGTTCAACGGTTTTACACTATCATCGGTTACGATTAATTTTTGTCCTTTTACATGTTGAGTTTGATTTATAAGGAGATATTTGCAGATGCCAACAGAGTTTTGAGACGAGACTAGTCGGGATTGGTACTGAAATATTAAAATATATTGATAAATAAAAAATTTTTGCAAGGAATTTAGGGTTGATATTGAATCTAGTTTAACTTGAGAACAGGAATTGATGGTCGACTTCGCTTATATAATGGGACTATCATGAATTCATTTCGTTTATAGTTAATTTTAATTAATTGAGGTTTTAAAATTAAATTAATTGGAATGAAAACCAACAGAAAAACATAAAGAAAACCGTATGAATTTTCAACCAGTGACAAATATGATGATGAACATCACTTCCTATTTTCTTTAGTAAAATTTGAAGAGATATAATGAATAATTAAATTTTCCCCCTCGAGTTCTTGCAAATGGATTGTTTAATGCTAACTCTTTGTACTATTTAACGTCCAGCTTACTTCCATATTATGACGTATATTTTAGCTATAAAATTATGTTTACAACTTGTATGTATTATACATACAACTATTATATTGTAAGTATAATAGAACTAATTTAAAATATGAGAATAAATGTTTAATCGGTCAGTTTAAGATTCAAACTTAAAAAATCAGGTTGATCCAGATAAATCATACGTCAAATTATATCTATTTTTCTTATTCTTTTTCTTCTTCTCCTTCTTCTCTTTTTCTTCATTGTTTTAGGTCTGGACCTGGGTTTTTGTCTATAGCAACCGCGGAAGTGGTGTTCCGAAGTCACTATTAAGGCTGTGAGCATATTAATTATTTCACATCTTAGGTAACTTGCTACGCACGTAACCGTGGATTTTTATTGTTGATCAAGTTAAGTGCCCTCTGAAGCACGGAGACCACTATAAGAATGTTTAGACGCAAACAGAATTTGCACGGAATACCTAAGTGTCAGCAGTAATTCGGCTGACGCACTGGGCTAATGATATCAATTCAACATTATAAAATGTGTAATTTATTTATAATCTTTTTCATGTTAGTTGCATTAGCAGTTAAAAGAAAAAAATGAAGATTCCATTTAAATCTAAACTTCCAGTTGCGCTTTGGAGACCACCACATACCAATTCGTTGGCATCGTACAGTTCCATAAGTAATTTTATCAATAAAATTGACATAAATGAAAATTTAATTACATTTGGTGAAATATTAATGTTTCAGATCTCTCTTCTAATTTGGATATACAATTAAATAAACCATCCCTAACCAGCAGAACTGAAATACTCTTACCCAGTATAGCAGAAGAAGGTATGATACTGCTTCGATATTATTTAATATACATAGTATGTACATAGGTACAATAACGAAAACTTTAGTTGCACAAAAACTAACTAACAGTACTATTATAATAGAGGAACCTACAATTTTTTAGAATTTTTTAAAATTGTTTTAGATGGTTGTGTTATTTGACGAACGATGTGTAGGAATTGTATTCATGTTAGAGTATCTAACCGAATACTGGTCTAATATGTTAAATTAGAATTTTTAGATCTAAATTTACTTTATATTTCAAAATAAAATTTTATTTATTATATTTTAAAGATTCGGAAACCATGTTATCATCCAAGCTTTGTACAAGAAAACCTGGCAGTAAGACATTTTAAAATGCAATTGTAATTATTAGCATTAATGTTCACATTTTCAGATAACTTCAAAAGCTCATCTTCCACATGTTTCCATAAGTCTAGTTTACCCATCACATCAAAACCAAAATTTGCTCAATCGCATTCTACTGGTAAGTATATTTCTACTTTATCGTACTTGTTGGTTTAAATAAATTATAGCAAAAAACCGCATAAGTATTTTAGAAAACCCAAAAAAATCACACACACTTTATAGAACTAAATTGCTTTTAAATTATCACAAATATATCAAAAAAATCTGAAAGTTGGATGTTGGTAAAGTTGCTAGTTGTTACTTCATCTGTATAATCAGAAATTTGCTGAAATTAGGGCATTGCTAATAAGTTTTAAAACTATATTATATGTACTACTAATAATAACTTCTTGATTTTTATCATCATAAACCTATGATGATAACCTTATAATGGTTGGCGTTATGCATAACCCAAACCTCATTTTTCTAAGAATATAATAATATTCTTTTCTAATTTAAATATTCTATATTTAAAATGCAATGTTATAAAAATAACATAATAATATTAATAACATAATATTAACAACATAATAAATGTTAATAATAGCATATAATAATAACATTGCATTTTAAATATTTTTAAATAATACAACAGTTACTTTTTCAATACTTTTTATTTTTTTCAAATGAAAAGTAAACTGAAAATTAATAAAATGAAAAGTGTGAAATGCATAGGTTCAAAAAGAGAGCATACATTCCTATGTTCCCAATTGTATATTTTTTAGTTTTTTTTTGATATAAAAATCGCTTTTACAGCAATACTTATTAGAAATCTTTAGTTAAAAATTTCGTTTTCTTTATTTTTGTTTAAGTGCATTGTTATATTTACTTGTGCATTTTCCGAGATAAATGACTTGAAACAAACTTGGTAAAAAATTTAATAAAATTGAAATTACTCTTGAAAATTTTAATAAAACTTGAAAAGAAACTGTTTTTCAGTCACGGTATATATAAAAAAATAAAGGGAATAAAATTTACAATGAAGAATTTATAATAAATACTCCTACTATTCATAAATTAATATGTAAAACCAATTTTGATATGAGAATAAGCATCTTGAAAAGGTACAGATTACATTGCTAATATTATAGAAGTATATGTTCATTTTTTGGAGCCACTGTATATATCAACATATTATAAGCTGTTGCCCAATATATTAGGCCACCTTACGTTTTGGTCACAAGTATTAGACCGGTCGTCTCGGGATGGGACAAAATCCTGTGCACTGAATCCCGCGGAAACAATCCCGCCTCCAAAATCCCGCCGGACCATAATCCCGCCACTTCTTTTTTCGGTTTTCAGGGATATTCTTAATGAGTTTAGTCTTTGTCAAAACGGCAAACCAGAGCGCAGAGTCGAATTTGACAAAGACAACCATGGCAATACACGCTACCACCATAAAAAATAGTTCTGCGGATTTTATAATTAAATGCCAAGAAATCCCCGACACTAATTATATTTTACAAATGCAAAACTTGTTTTTATGCAAGTGTGATGAAACCGACCGAAAACAGCAAAAGAACTTAGGACAGATTTTAAAAAAGGGCTAGGCGTTGATATTTCTCAATGAACGGTATCACGGAGGTTGTAGCCGTTTGTCCTACACGGTGGCAAGGCTAGAAAGAAGCCTCTTATCAACAAAAAGGAAATTAAAAAACGGGTAGATTTCGCAAAAAATAGAAAGATTGGACAGTTGAAAATTGGTCCAAGGTGATTTGGTCAGATGATAGCAATGTAAAAGTATGTATTTTATATTGTCTTTAACGTAATTATTTTCATAATTTACCTTAAAAACTTTTATTTTTGCTTAAAAAACGTTTAAAGTAAAATCATATTAATTATTTACAGTATAAAATTGTTAGCATTTTGGCCAACCTTGCGCTCAATATATATGAGAAGAAGAGTAGGGAAAAAAGTCCTGATTGTATAGCATCAACTATCAAGTATCATGATTTGAGCTTGCATGTCGGCTAGGGATGTAGAGAAAGCAGCAGTATGCGATGGTAGAATAAATTCTTCAATGTATATTGAAACTTTAAAGGGACATTTAGAGGCCTCCATAATCAAAATGTTTGATGAATTGATTGAATGTTCCCGATTACATTTTCCAACAGGACGATGCATCATGTCATCGCTCAAAGGCAGGTGTGCAGTGGTTTTGTGATAATAACAATCATCTTTTGAATTGGCCACAATTCAAACGGGAGACAACGTGAGTCCGGACTCGTCGCCCATATAAAATTCGGGGACAATACTGAAGAATAAAGTGGAGTCTTATAAACCATCGTCAAAAAAGGACCTTAAGCTAATAATTTTTGAGAAAGAGGAGAATATTTAAGAAAACTTTTGTAATATTTTAGTGGCTACCATGCCGAAACGTATTATAAGCGTCATTAAAGCAAAAGGTAGATTTTATAATAAATACATATTAGAATATATATTTCTAAATTTCTTTATTTAAAATGAGTTAAACAATCAACTAGGTCTTAAAATTAAAAATTTTATAAGTGGTCTAATACATTTGGCAACATATTTATATATTATGTATAATGTATATGTTACGGGAAAAGTATGTATACTGGTAAAAGTGCATATTTTCCCGTAAATGTACACTTACGCCGACGCTTATGGTAAATGTACACACAATGTACTTTTCCCAATAGAATTAGGAATATCTGAATAATATACCTAGTGCTGTTAGTTGGTAAAGGTATATTGAAACTTTACAACAAGTTAGTTTTTAAATTCAATTCAAATTATAATTTAAAATACTAACTTAGATATTTGTTCAAATAAATTGGAAGTAGAAATAATAAAATAATAACAAATATTTTTTGCTACTGTAGCATTTCGAAAATATTAAGTTATTTTGTTTTTAATATTGTAATATTGATTCTGGCTATAAAAAACTGCATTCGTCGACTCACTTTCACCAAGGTAAAAGTTTCACATGTACTTATACATTTACCGGTAATTGTAAAGATAAAGGTATATTTTACATTATTCAACCTACTCTTACCAACTCCCGTGGATCCTGTACACATTTACCGGTAAATGTATACATATACAAATCCATAACATATACATATTATATAATAGGTATTTTGATCCCTTTGAATTCATGGCAAAAACTTATTTTATTCAAAATGAAGTTCAGTTTACTAATAACAATTTTTGAATTTTTATTGTTCCAGGTAATTTGGCTCAAACGCAAATAAAATCTGGCGGCACTACAATAAGAAAGCCGAGTAAACCACCTATAATTAAAACACCCTGTAAGTAAAATAACAATAAAGATTTAATCCATTTCAAATCCTGCAGGTTGAGTGGATATCATGTTTATGGGTGAGATTATGAGATCATCTCAGGACCTTTTATTTTCAAAATTTTTAGTTATTATTTAAAAATCATAAAAATTATATTTATTTATTTATTAACTATACAAAACCCATACATTCCCATACAAAAATAAAATATCTTCAATAATAGTAACAATAAGTTCAGTACCGTTAAAAGGGATGCGTCTCAGATTGGTCAGAAATCTGCCATCTGTTCTACCGCACATCCCGAAAACTGTATACATATAATATATGTATGTATACACATATTATGTTACCCACAATTTGCGAAATCCGGAAATTTTCAAAATTCCTAGGTAATCTGCAAACCGACTAAGTCGTAAGCTACTATACAAATTCACTAGTACTTTAGGCAATCTGCAAAATGGCTACGGTGTTTCAGGCAATTTGCAAATTGTCTATATTGTTAGTTAATGTGCTTTTTCAGTATGTAACAGACCCATATTGACTAGGAAATGTAGAAAACGATATTTTAAATAGATAATTTTAAAAGAACCATTTATTAAAACATAGCTCGTTGAACATTTTACATAAGAATAAAAACTATAAACCTATAACATTAGGTTACTTATTTTTACATGGAATAGAAAAGTGACAGCGACTATTACACATTACTCTATTTTTAAGACATTTGCATGATTTATTTATGCACTTCTTTAAACAATTACATTTCAACATTCCCTGACCACCTGTAGAAGAAGCAGTTGCCACTGCCACCCGAAGACTAATTTCGTCTGCAGGTACATCTTCTGCATGTATAAAGTTTTGCGTCACCGGCTCAAATTCATTTCGACTGTAGCATTTCTGAAGAACTCCTGCTCTAGTGCCTATTTTATAAAATCCCTCTTCTTCGCCAAGAACTACACCTAACATATTCCTTGGATCTGTTCGACCCCTGTCGAAAGTCGGAATGGGTATAATTACATTATCGTCAGTAGTGCAGCGTTTCAATCTTTTTTCAAAATTTCCAA
This sequence comes from Cantharis rufa, assembly GCA_947369205.1. NCBI lineage: Eukaryota > Metazoa > Arthropoda > Insecta > Coleoptera > Cantharidae > Cantharis > Cantharis rufa. Next base: position 10,799,626 of record OX376309.1, on the reverse strand, counting down.
GCATTTTATTTCGCTGTCACTTTTCTAATCCATGTAAAAATAAGTAACCTAATGTTTATAGTTTTTATTCTTATGTAAAATGTTCAACGAGCTATGTTTTAATAATTGGTTCTTTTAAAATTATCTATTTAAAATTTGGTTTTTTACATTGCCTAGTCAATATGAGTCTGTTACATACTCAAAAAGCACATTAACTTACAATATAGACAATTTGCAAATTGCCTAAAACACCGTAGCCATTTTGCAGATTGCCTAAAGTACTAATGAATTTGCATAGTAGCTTACGACTTAGTCGGCTTGCAGATTACCTAGGAATTTTGCAAATTGCCGGATTTCGCAAATTGTCGGTAACATATACATTGCCATCTAAACTGCCATTTAAATTAAAATGTTACTGAAAAATGGTGCAACTCAACTCGCCACTCGCAAGCCGCACACATTACAATATTTGTATATAATAACCGCACGCCTCATATAAATACCAATTATGTTAAAACCATCAACAGCATCTAAGAAGCCCACTCACCATTTTTAATAAGAGACTTAAGTTCTTTTTTGAATAAGTAATAACTACAAACGTTTGATGCTCTCCGGAATCCGATTTAAGACAAAGAAGACCTGGTAGGAAAATGATCGCTTAAATATCTCAAGTCTGTGCCTCTGTATCGATATTATAAATATTTATATTGTTTCTTTATTTGTGTGCAGTTTAGTTCATAACTTAAAAAATTATTATTTGTGATCTTTTTCTTTAATAATTATTATATTGTAAGAATACTTATGGTTTACAATTTTCAGGGATATATCCAAATCCGATAATGAAAAAAGCTGCTGTAAGTGGTAATTCTCCTGCGTTTAAAAAACCATGTAAGTAAAAATAATCAACAATATTTAATGATTATGATTTCGAAGAAATTACAAAAACTATTTCTTCTACTAGCAAACAGTAAATAAACGGACTAGCAGAAATAATGTTTTTATTTTATATTATATGTATTATATATTTTCTGAAAAAATTTATTGTGAATGATGACGTTTTTCAACTGAGGAAATAATTTGCATTTTGCTAGTTACTACTGCCCAAAACTAACATAAGGTATTACTATCACTATTGTTGCGGCAGTTTATAATGCTAATTTTCATCACTTCAAATTCAAGTAATCTTTTAGTAAGTAATAATTGGTTTTTGGGATTATTGGACTACGATTTAAATAAAACAACTTGTTTAACTGGTCGATGTATTGTGGGCTTTTTCAGGACTGCAATAATATGTTATTATTAACTAGCTGGAAAGCCCGTCCACGGACGGGCATCTAGACCCGATTGCTTGGAAACTCTATTGATGTGCAACTCGCCCCAAGGGGAGTACCGGCGGTGCTTTAATATATTTTTCGGTTGGTAAAAAAGTTCGACCAATCAGAGTGTTTCCTTTTCTCGAAAAAATGACACGCTGGAGCAGCAGCAGCAGAAGCAACAGCGTGCTGGGATTTTATGTATTAAGACTAGCAGAAAGCCCGTCCACGAACGGGCATCTAGACCCGATTGGTTGGAAACTCGATTGATGTGCAACTTGTCCCAGTACCGGCGGTGCTTTAATATATTTTTTGGTTGGTAAAAAAAGTCGACCAATCAAAGTGCTTCTAGGTTCCCAAAATTGACACGCTGGAGCAGAAGCAGCAGCGGGCTGGGATTTTATATATTAAGATGGCAAATGTATGAGTTACAAAAATTCTTACCCAATCGTAAATTGACATATGCCCCAAACATGATAACATGGTGGCAAGATTTACTCATGTTTTGACAAGTTAATGATTTTATTTATGTCTATAGTATATCCGTTATTTGTATTATTCATGTTTTCACTGTTATGCGACTGCTACTTGCCATTCGTGTTTGGGAGATAATATGTAAGTGTAACATACAAACATTCAGTTTGATTGGGTAGGAGTGTTTGTAATTTATATATTTGCCATTAATAATAACATATTGGAGTTCTGAAGAAGCCCACAATAAAGTTGGGCAAAACGTCGACCAGTTAAACAAGTTGTTTTACTTAAATCCTAGCATGGGCGTTCTTAGGATCTTTTTCAGGAAGGGGCAAAATTAAAAAAAACATTTTTATAAAAGAAATTCAACACTAAAATTTTTTAATGTTCTTTATTTGCAGAAAGGACAAATTTTAAATTCCGTGGTTTCTTCGCGGACTCAGTAATAACTTTCTTCACGAAATTTAAATTAATTAAAATTAAATTTAAAGATTTAAGGCAAGAGCCAGGGGCAGCTGCCCCCTTTGGCCCTCCCAATGGACGCCCATGAATCCTTGTCCAATAATCCTAAAAACCAATTATTAAGTTCAAAATATAGGCGAAAGCGCCAGATAGCTGTAAGTAAGTATTTTTCAAATAAGACAATTGTCATCAAATCTTAAAGTTACTCTTTGCTGAAAGTATTGGCTACTAGCTAAAGAAATCTTTAAAATTTCTTTTTGTAAAATAACTAATAAAACTTTATAAACATTATGCAATAAAATATATTAATTATAGATTTTAAAGATCACTTAGCTGCAAAATCATTGGGATCACTCACTAAAGACAGTAAGAAGAAAGCTAGTCCGCAGAGAACAAAGTCACCAACAGTCATAGATGACTCATGTGAGTGGATAATATAAAGAAATAAATATTTTCTTATTGTTTATTGTTTTTCAGATGAAATCCCACTGTTTTCTAAAAAAGATATTGCAGTTAGAAAAAAACCAGTGGTCGGTGGATCACCAATATACCGTGGTAAGCTATAACTAATCGCATTTCAAGTTTGGTTAAAAATATTAAAGTACTATTTACAGCTTCAATTACAGGACAACGCTATATGGCACCAAAACGTGAAGGTAAGGTGAATGGTATTTCAAATCTTAGAAATATTATTAATGACAAATTTGAGTGTTCTTCGTGGGTTTTAGGTCAAAATAATAAAAATACAACAATATCTTCTACTGACTAGTTTAGATTTTAATATAAATCTTCATCAGAGTCTACAAAAAATATAAAAATTATAAAAAGTACTTCAAAACCCAGAAATTCAGCGTAAAAAGCATGCACGCATCAACCTCCCACATAAACAATCAACTCACCAAAAAAGAAAAGTTTTTTTTAAAATTGTAAGAATTTAAATAACAACTTTAAAATATAGCAAACGTATACATTTAAAATTTATTATCACACCTATGCGAATCTTTAACGTGTGAACGACCACTATCGTTATCTTTTACAGGTCCGTGTTTTGGAATTGTGTTTATTTAAAAGCCCAGCATAAATTTTGCTCAACCCTATAGTGTCTGTATTTAGGTTGAGCGACGTTTCTTTATTTTCGTTATTAATATATTGTCGCGTTTCAAAATCATATTTTTGAATTTTTAATTTTTAATATTTGATTGATTTTGATTTTGTAAATAATTTATTATGCTGATTGTAAATATTTTGAAATTTGATTGTTTGCGCCAACAAATTTAAAGTTGATACGAAAGTTTTGGATTTATTTGCTTTTTGCCGGCCGCGTCGACCGGAGTGGTCGGTTTTACGGAAGGTCTCCGTATTTTGTGAATTTTGAGCCGTTTGTTGGGAATTATATTTTTGAATATTTTGAGAACAAAAAGTTGTTTTTTTTACCAAGCAGTGAGTGAATTTTATTAATTTGTTGAATTAGAACTAAATTGGAAATCATAATTTTAAATTAAAAGAATAATTTAAGTACGAGGCGCATGGATGTTATCAAACACATTTGCAGAGCCGATAAACAATACATAAAATAAATTATAGATTTTAAAAATTTAATCATCGTCGAATTTTAATTAAAATTAATTTTGAAAATATAGAGGCACGGGTCATCGCAATATATCATTTCCAGTATTAATCTTTTATGAAACTCTCTTTCAAAGTCCAAAATTTCTAGACTGTCCTTGCATATTTTGTGTCCTGTATCTGTAGTATGTATTGATAGTCCCGTATTTCTTTTCTTATTTCTTACATCATATTCACGTTGATAGATACGTTTCTTTATGTACTGCCCCGTTTGACCCACATACGTGGGTCAAATTCACATTTTACTCGATATACAACGTTGCTCCTTAGTTCCTTATCTAAACCATCTTTTCCATACGTGAAGAGTGCGCCTACATTTTTTGTGCTATAGCAAGCTGTTTTCCGTTTATCAGTGTTCAATAACTTGGTTAAACGATTCGACAGGGCTGGAATAATAATAGAGTTGCAACTGTTAAGAAATGATAATGGCGCTATTACTACAGATTGGTTCAGAAAAGCAGGTAATTCGGGACGAATATTGAACTTTGAATCGTCGAATGCGATTTTGCTCAAGGCAAATATAGTTAAAATGTTTAAAGACAAAATAGAAATGTTCTGTAGTAACCACCTAATGGAAAAAATCTACGAAATCGCAACAAACTTATTGTTGAAAAATGGATATCCCAAACAGTTTATCAATAACATCTTTAAAGGAACTAGCAAGAGAAAGCATTTAATACCAACAATGGAACAGAATCAAAGATTAGAATATGGGAAAATTCCATTTATTCCAGGCCTGTCGAATCGTTTAATCAAGTTATTGAACACTGATAAACGGAAAACAGTTTGCTATAGCACAAAAAAGTAGGCGCACTCTTCACGTATGGAAAAGATGGTTTAGATAAAGAACTAAGGAGCAACGTCGTATATCGAGTAAAATGTGAATGTGGCTCCACATATGTGGTCAAACGGGGCAGTACATAAAGAGACGTATCTATATCAACATGAATATGATGTAAGAAATAAGAAAAGAAATACGAGACTATCAATACATACTACAGATACAGGACACAAAATATGCAAGGACAGTCTAGAAATTTTGGACTTTGAAAGAGAGTTCCACAAAAGATTAATACTGGAAATGATATATATTAATAACGAAAATAAAGAAACGTCGCCCAACCTAAATACAGACACTATAGGGTTGAGCAAAATTTATGCTGGGCTATTAAATAAACACAATTCCAAAACACGGTCCTGTAAAAGATAACGATAGTGGTCGTTCACACGTTAAAGATTCGCATAGGTGTGATAATAAATTTTAAATGTATAAGTTTGCTATATTTTAAAGTTGTTATTTAAATTTTTACAATTTTTAAAAAAACTTTTCTTTTTTGGTGAGTTGATTGTTTATGTGGGGGTTGATGCGTGCATGCTTTTTACGCTAAATTTATGGGTTTTGAAGTACTTTTATAATTTTTATATTTTTTGTAGACTCTGATGAAGATTTATATTAAAATCGAAACTAGTCAGTACAAGATATCGTTGTATTTTTATTATTTTGACCCAAAACCCACGAAGAACACCCAAATTTGTCAATTGTATTGGGGGTCACGAATTTGAATCATATCATAATATTATTAATATTAAATAAATAATAAAAATTGAAATAATATGTACCTACATACTTACAGCTTTAGTAGTAGACCAGCGCTATGAAGAACCGGAAGATGTCGGTAAGTGAAATTTCAATAATGTGTTCTAATTTTTATTTAACGATGTTTTGTTTGATTTCCAGAAAGTCCACGCTCCGACCACGCAGCTCTACTATTTGAATGTGGAACTATTCCAAACAGTGACAGCATAACTATAGGTATAATATATTAAAGTGAATTTTTTTCGCTCAATACATTTTTTCAAGTTCAAATTATTAAATTAATGGCTTCTAAAAAAAAATTTATATAAAATTTCGATTCAATTTAAAAAAATCTTCACCACCATTCAAATAAATGCCATCTATTAATTATTATTTTACTCCTTATCTACCTTTCAATCTACACCTATCTCACCTATAAATTATATTGAAAATCATTAGATTCTCTTTTAAATTATTTAAATTACACATTTTGTTTTCAAAATCACGCTTTTATTTAATTAATAATATAATATTTTTGAAATCAAAATTAAGAAGGTCGGGTACAATTTGCCTAGAACTATTCGCAGATAACTATTCGCCGCGACGCGACGTGACGATATGTGCATACGCTAGCGCACATGTAAATGTAAACAGTTTTAATCGTCGAACTTGCAACATAGAACAAAATCGATGGTTTTCATGATTAGACTGTTTAACAGCCATTATTATATTTTAAGTTATAAATAACGCACTTTGGATTAGTTGAATAATAAACGAACGGACTAATGAAAAGTGGATAAAAAAAGCTGGATAAAAAAATAAAAATAAATTTTTTAACAAAACGTTTATAGCAAAACAAGAATAATTCTCTTTAATTGGAAAGTTATTATCTACAAAATTAATACTAATGTTTTTTTCCTCGACTGCATATTTTCATAAAAAATCTATTTCCAAAAATAGGTATTGTAAAAAACTGCTAGCTTGCGACGAATAGTTCCCGGCGAATTGTACTACTCCTTAGTAGTACACTTTAATCTCTATTTATTCTGGGAATTCTAGTGTTCTATTTTAATTACTTTTATTTTCAGAATTAGCTGAACTATATGCTCAGTTACAAGTAAATCTTAAAGAATACTCCATCATAACCAAACAATTACATGCTTGTTACATAAAAGATATTGAGACAAAAACTTTGTTCTTTGAGATATCACCACAACCGGACAAAAAATTAATTGTGCTTGATTTAGATCACACTTTATGTGATATTGGTGACGAATCTTCTTCCATTCAGGAGAGCACAGCTAGACCATTCTTGTTAGAGTTTTTGAAAGCCATTCACCAGTACTATGAAATTGTTATTTGGTCGGAAATGACGAAACCGTCGGTACAAGCAATATTAAACAGTTTAGGATTAAATGACAATCCTAATTTTAAAATTCTGTTTACTTTGGACTACGATGATATGATAACTGTAGCTATTCCCCACGTAGGTTTGAGAAAGGTATCAGTTATTCAATTTTTGATTCTGAATTTCACATTTATGAACATTTTAGATTAAACCGTTAAGTATTATTTGGAATAATCTGGAACAATTCAGTAAAATCAATACTATTACATTAGATGATTTGCCAGTAAACTTTAACCTTAATCCTAATAATGGATTACAAATTAAAGCATACAACAAAGAAGATTTCCTGGCGGATAGAGAACTTCAAAAAATTGCAATTTATTTAAATGCTATTGCAAAATTTTGCACTGATTTCTCTTCCTTAAGCCATAGACATTATGGTAAATACCGTAATATGTAAATTTTGTTCTTCAATTCGAAAATTTGCAATTTATTTAAATGCAATTGCAAAAATTTTTACTGATATTTCTTTCTTAAGCCATAGACATTATGGTAAATATCGTAATATTTAAATTTTGTTCTTCAATTCGAAAATTTGTAATTTATTTAAACGCAATTGCAAAAGTTTCACTGATGTTTCTTCCTTAAGCCATAGACCTGGAAAATATCGCAATATTTAAATTTTTTATTTAATTTAATTTAAATGTTTTAAATAATAATAAACATTTAACATTTAAATAATATATAAATTATATAAATTTTGTTCTTATAAATATGTTTTGAAAATTAAATATACTTTGTAAAGTTTTGTAATAATGTTGTTTTTATAATCTTTTCCTCATTGGCAAACTAGCGAATTTTCAATTTGGCAATTGTTGGATAATTGGCAATCAAATAGCAAACTCTATTAAGAGATAGAACCTGCTACCCAGCTTTGTAGAAAACTATATTTTTTCTACCAAAAAATACATTATAGCCCAGTTTGTCCTTCCGAAATTCACATACTGACTCTCCATTGATTGTCCATCCAAACCCATAATTTACTTGGGATTCCGGTGATTAGAAGAATTGGATGCAATAAATTCTCTGTCAGAGAAATGGTTAAGCAAGGTAAACGATTTAAGCCTAAAACTCCCATGTTCAACACTCAATGTGTTGAGGAGAAACCTAGAATTAAAAAGATGTTGATAAATGATCTCACAAAAAATCATTGCACGGTAAAAGAACTAAGTAAAGTATTTTTAGCCAATACAGTCATGCCATAATTTTTTTCTACAGTAAACAGTTTTTTGGATGCGCTCAAATGTGTGAAATGTTGTTTTGCTTTATACTTATACTACGTGAAGGTTACACCTAACACACCACGTGAATGAAATAGTAGCGCGCCATATTCAGCAAATATTGAAAAAATCGAGTTTGAAAATAATTGCAGCTCTTCTTTAACTTACCATAATATGATATGTAGTTAACTTACCTTTAACAACACAAGGTTCGTAGCTGAGCCGTCTAAGAAGATGACAGCCAATCGTCCATTTTAACCAATCGTTAAAACGGACATTGTACACTAATGGGTTAATAGTCTATTATAGCCGTATTTTTATATCATCATTACAAATATAACACTTTAATAAACAAATTCAAAGTTCATGCAAATTGAAAGAACAAGACACTTTCTATAAAATTACTACCCGCTTCTATAATGTATTAGATACACCACTTACGGAGGTGTAGCCTTCTAGATGTACGAGGTATGTTCAAAATGGAACGGTATTTTTTTTATAATAATAGAGGAAAAACACTGGAGCTATAAATTTTTGTGGTAAATCTAAATGATATTAGCTAATTTGAACTCCCTTGTATATTACTTGTGCAAGTCATAGTAGTCAATCTTATCAAAATTTAAGTAGTAATCACAAGGGAAATAACTAACACTTACTAGAAGTGCTGTTGGTAGATTAAGTGCTATAAGGTTTAGGAGCAACATAGGTAAATACCCTCCGGTCAATTTGAACAATAAGAGAGTAAGTTCAACCATTAGGTACAGTTTTGCTGTGTAATCGATATTAAAAAACATTTCAAAATTAGTAATTAAGTTATTTATTCCAGAGGTGTTTTCATCTGAATTTACAAATAGGTAGATTAGATTAGCTGCTTGATAGTTTTCATAGCTGAAACAGAAAAAGATGAAATTAATTAATTTAAATATTAAATATAATAAAATTGGAAATAAACGCAAAGTACGAATCATGTGACAAGAACATGCTACAAACATTCAATAATTAATAATAAATGTTAAATACGTACATTAACAGCAGCAAACTAAAACGGCATTAGTGATCTGGTACCCCGAGTAAGCAGGCACCGTTTATTGTATTTTATTTTAAATTTACTTAATTTTCTTAAAAATAAATTTTTATCTTGTACACTGTTCATCGCTAAGAAGTTAGAATCAGTTTTGAATATTTAATGGCGCAATATTATCTTCTGGGATAATTTAGAATGTTTTACAGTGTATTACTTCTTATAGTTAATTTCATTATTAACCCTTCGTTGCATATAATATACAACATATTTAAAATCCCTGCTAAGTAGGGTAAGTCCAGTAGAGATGCCACCCGTTTTAAAATACTTAAATAAAAAAATTGTTTATTACAATATTTATTTAAAATTTTTGGATTCTTAAAAAGCTAACTGCAGAAGTAAATTATACATTAAAACAAAAATAATATTAACGTTTACAGTAAGAGGTAAATCGAAAATTAAAAAATTACTTCTTTTTGGCATCTCTCCTTATGTTATGGACTTATGGGTGAGATGCCAATTTGAAGTGATATAGTTGCCGATGGGTAAAACTGCTCAGGGCCGCGTTAAGGCATATGAGTACCCTAGGCATATTTTTTTGCCGCCCCCTTAAAATTAAAATTTAAACTAACTTATTATAACAGCATAATATTTATTAGCAAAATAAGTATAAACTCTGAGAACTTTATTTACTTAAACAGTAGACAGTTTTTTGTTTTTTGTTTATTTTTATTCTTTACGTTCTTACATTACTATGCGGCACTTAAAAATTGTTTATGTTATCTACATAATGTAATATGATTTTTAAATACCTAAGAATAATTTACAATCAAGTTTCAATTTATGTTACATTTTTTATTAGAATTAATTAGTATTTTTGCCGCCCTAGGTAGCTGCCTTTCTTGCCTAATCGATAAATCGGCCCTGAAACTGCTTATGTTTTCATCAACAACAACTTTCCGCATGGCTGGCATATATGTTCTTGTATCCAGTACATCTGTCATGTAGCCATCGGTTGCAGTGGAGACATTGGATTCAATCTTGATTTTTCTTTGTTAGAGCCCACTGCTCCCCACAGCCTACGCATTCTTCAACTTTGTCTTGACCAAAGGAAAAGTTGCTATCGTGTGTTGAAAAGTCATCTGCACTGTCGCTTGTGGTATCTATACTGAGTATATATGAGATGTATAGGCATCTCTATGTCGTGACGCCAGATTCACCCCTCCGCTTGCATTGAAATTATAACTAATACCACGCCAGTAAAATAGCTTCGAATGGTATAGTTTGGATTACTATAACTGACTCGTAAATAATTAAAACAAATTATGCTAAATTTACAATCTGACTATTACGCTCATATAATTTTCAGTGCACTAAAACTATTCAAATCAATATAACTTACCGTTAAAATAAAATATTTACATTTTGCTTTTGTGCACATAAATGATATACATTCCAAGCAAGAACAGTATAGTCCGGTCAAATTAGTTCAAAATATAAGAGTGAAGGTAAAAAAAATCACAAAATGCTGAAAATTGGTGAAATTGTTCAAAACATAATTATAAATGAAATTTAAAAAGTCTTCATCGATCCGGTACCTAGAAAAAAATTTACTCCAGGTCTAAGGTCAAAAAATGGGTTTTTCGCGATTTTCATCAAAACAGTAAGTTTATCATAAAATTAGCTCAGACAAAAATTGTAGATGATGTAATTATCTATAAAAAATGTATCAATACTTTTTTTCCAAAAAGCCATCGTTTCTGAGAGATAACGATTGAAAAAGTTGAAAAAGTTATAATAGTCATCATGTGCACACGTTTCCACGCCACCTATGAGGTAGTGCATTTAGCGCGGTTTTTTTAACGTGGTTTACCCGGTAGGCCTATTTCACGGGTCTGTTGTCATTCTGTTTAATTTGAAACTATTGCATTATAACAAATATTAGCAAGGGTTGGAAATGATTAAAAAGGTGTAAATTAAAAAAAAGCATAGATATTTATTCGTCTGATTCATAACTTTCAAATACTTCTCCTTGTTCTTCTTAATCTTCTTTATTCTGGGTGCCTTAATAGCGATGTATCGCATATGTCTCCTTGTTGATATCAAACGAATCCTTTATTGGTGGCGATTCAACATTAGAACACGAGCGGCCTATACAAAATTTGTACATGCCATTTTTCCAGGTACCGGATCGATGAGGACATTTTAAATTTCATTTATAATTATGTTTTGAACAATTTCACCAATTTTCAGCTTTTTGTGAATTTTTATATCTTCGGATGGGTAGATTGGCCGAACTAGTAAGCATACTGATGAATTTTAATTACTCATATAAGTAAGTTATCAGGAAACGGAATCTCTACTAGTGTGGCATCTCTACTTGACTTACCCTATTTAAAATGTCGCATTTTTCAGCATTTTTAAATTTGAATTTCTTTTTAATTGTAAATTTGATTTTTTGTTTTAATTATTTTCAAATTTAAGTTTAATTTTTTGTAAATTTGTGAATATTTAAATTGTTGTTCGCGCCAACAACTTTATGTTGGCACGAAAATATATTGAGAACTTAGCCTTTGCCAGGTCAGTCAAAATGGACAAATAAATATTTTTGATTACGTGACTAATTGCTTTATTATGGATTTTGTAGTCTGCAAATTGGATAATTTTGGAAGTTTTCTGGAAGATTTAAAGTGTTGATAATTGCAAGTAATAATATTGTAATTAATTGGGTAATTGTGAATTGGATTCATTTGAAAATAAGGGAATTATTTTGATGTTTAGAAATAAATAAGATTGTGATGGGGAAATTATAAAAGTTGAAGTGAACGCAAATAAGAAAAATATCGGTGCAACGTGTGGTCAAGTTATCGCGCACATTTTATTTAAAATTAAATTGGACTGCGTTATACAAAATTAATTTTGGATTTTTAAGAATCGCTTTTATGTAAAAAATTCACCGCAGTATATATTGCGATGTCCATTCAGCAACCGAAGAGTTTAGACTATAATCAAAATGATTTAACCCACGCTGACTGGTATCATTGGGAGCACACAGACTGCGCATTTGAAACGGTATTGTCAATTGGCATGTTTGTTTCTAATTTATTTGTAAAATTATTATTTTAAGAAAAATGTTGGTTAAAAATAAGGTGTGCGCGTTTGGTAAGAGATGATAGATTTTAAAATGCAAGAAATGTACAAGATGCCATAAGAAAAGAATTACAGGTATTTATTGATAAACGAAAATGTAGTTCTAGAACTTTTAGCTCCGAAGAACACGAAAAAATGATCAGTTTGTGGGATGAAAACGCTCCAGAAGGGTTGCAGCGTAAGTTTTACCATATTGTGTCTTATGAACTTTTCAAAGAGGCGAACAACGTTCTTTGAAGAAGAGAACAAACACTTTGGTAAGCCTACAGGACGAATAGTGTATAATCCAGTGTTTACCAAAACCACTCAAGGGGGAGGTCGTCGATTTACTGAAAATTAATGGCTGATTGAAAACTAGAAAAATCCTGATTGATGTCCAGTAAGGTAGGTTAAATCAATGCAAAATTAATTTGCATTGTTGATTTCTTTGTTTAAAGATGTGTTACAGATTATTTCATAAATTAATGGAGAAAAGAGGAAAACACATCACTACAAGTTTTTCTAACTCTGAATCCTTTATGAGAACAAACAACTTCAGGTGGCATGTTGGCAGCAGAAGATATAGGAATAGATGAAAGTAAAATTGAAATTTTTTTATTTCTGCCAGTTTGACACTTTTAATTTTGATAATAAAAATTATGACAATCCAAATTAATATGAATACCGGATTGAAATATCAGAGTATTTGCACTAGTGCAAATACCTACTAACACTTCTTTGTCATTTGTTAAAATTAAAACAATACAATGATTTTATCGGTAGAAATTGTTGTCAAAGGGAAATACTCTCATACATTGCTTGTACTGCTCTTCTAATGTTCAAGCTAATGTTTGTTATTTCTAGGATTTTCCACAGTTTTCCTAATTTTTTTGATCACCTGGATTACACAGAATAAATGGTCTATTGTGGATCTACCTGCTCTAAAGCCAAGTTCTTCTGCTTCCATATTATCTCTTCAATTTTTTTTGCGTATTTATTTTCAATCCTGTTTTTTAGAATCCTTCCGTAAATTCGACTTTATTTGTAACCATGTATGCAATTATTGTAACCGAAATCCCGCGGTAGTTGTCACAGCACTCCCTACCACTCTTTTTGGGGATAATTAAGACATGAAATACCTTTCATTCGTCGGGTGGCTTTTTTCCGTTGAAGTACTTTTGAAATAGTTTTTAAGGTGTTCAAATAGTTCTCCTGGTCCGTACTTTATCAATTTCATCGGCATATTTTGAGGTCCAGCCGCTGTTCCATTTTTTTGAGCCGTAGATACTTTTTCGACTTCTTGTATTGTTAGCATTATTGGTGAATCTATCGTTATAATTTGGTACCGAGAATTGTCATCTTTCACTCCTTTGAACTCCGCTTTATTTTTTGATGGAAAGTTCTTAAAATGTTTGTCCCACTTTTTAGAGTAATCGGTTAAATTATATCTCTCTTCTTTTCTCTCCTTATCATCTTGATAATTTTCCAGCTCTCCGTATTCTTTTTTCCCCCTAGGAAAGCATTAATCTTATTTTTCTCTCTTGTATGTTATATATCTAATTCTATTTCTGCATCCCACCAATAAGGTTTCTTTAGTCTTTTTTTATAGCTCCTAGGGCCTCTCTAGATGCAGTGCGGATGCTCTCCTTTATGAATTTATAATTTAAAAAAAAAACGCTGTAATCCAAGTACCTTTATTAAAAAATAACGTAGTAGGTATTATTGGTGAAGATTTTGATGTTTTAGTTTTACTACTTACATTGGCTGCATCGGAAAAGAATATCTTTTTTGTCAAACCGAGAAAGTAAAATATTGCGATTAAAGTGTATTTATCACAAAATTTGCAATCATCAGGACTTAACAACAGCTTTCTCTTCTTGCAGGCTATGGACTTGGACCATCTATGGACCATCTATTCCAACCCCATATCTATATGGGGTTGGAATTGAACCCAAAGGTGTTTTAGTTCAATTCGAATGCTGGACTCTAATGTACTCGAGGCTTTATTCAAAAAGCATTATTTTTTTCAAATAGACACCAATAATAAATTCAATCTACTCATAGATGCTATAAAACCACAAAATACACATCATTATAACAACGAACAAAAATAACCTAGTTCCAAGCGACAGTTTTATTCAGAATTACCAATGTCATAGGCAAATGCTGTGTGCAGTTGTTACACACATTTAAAATTAAATTAAAATAATTAATAAGTTAAAATGAAATTAACAATTTTTAAACGAATTGGTAGCGAAATTATGATTTCATATGCGTACTTGGATATCATACGTGATGTGATTGATTTTTTAACCAAAGTTTTATCAGATTATACTGTAATTTAATTTTTCTAATTATGTTTCAAAAAGTGTCACTTTGTGACATTCAAAAGTGTGCGGAAAAGAAGAAAAAGTTTTAATCTACTTTATTTATAATATACATTCACGGTTACATTAGAACAATTATTGAAAGTGTTAACAGCGCCCGGATCAACTTTGGACGCTCCAACATGAACATCACCGCCACCTAAAATTTAATTTAAAAAAAACGTGGTCACTTACCTGTTCCCGTTGTAACTGCTACTATCTACCTACCTTTTAGTACTACCTACTAACTACCTTTTTCCATTCGTAATTCGTAGATCGCAAACCTTCGCTTTGAATGGAAAAATGTTAGTTTTCCTAACTTGTATCAAAAATATCTATTTTATCAAACTCTTAGAATTTTTGCACTCACTTGGCAACTTGTATTTAATTTTTATCAGTTTACTCGTTAAGTAATGTTATATTTTCAACCAATTTTGTAAGCTACTATTGTCAACTATGAAATATTTATAATTATGTAAAATTATTTTTATATGTTTTAATGGATATGCATTATTTTCTTGCTCTTTTTAAAAATAATGTATTATAAGTTTTTGTGAATACAGAGGTTTAAATAACAACATAAACACAAATAAACATTAAGTAGGTACTAAATAATAAAACTGTCGTTTCTGACCAAGTCTGCGTCATTGAGATAGCACAATAATTAAGATAAAATAGAATCAAGCAATTTGGGGTTACCCACCTAGATAATATCTGCAGTAAGTTGGCGTCTTTTGTTTGTTAAAAGTTTTGATTAAGTTCTGCATTGCCATTGTGACGAGACCTCTGAATGCAATTGTTTGCCAAGAAGATATGCTTTGAAGACGAGTCAGACGCTTTTAAATTAGACCTATTTATTTGAAACGTGTGTTTCCTACATAGCTAGCAACAGACATTGGTTATATTTTTCTTGTGGAAAAGTATGAAAAGTATTAGGAACTAACTTCATTTTTAAAATTTTACGACAAGATCTCTTTTATGTTCGTAATAAAAGCTTCTTAGTAAATTGAATTTTCAAGTGACAAATCTATATTAAACCGCAGTTGCTATTTTAAGCAATTAAAGAAATTAATTTTTCAAATTTAATATGTGCATATATTATAAATATTATATATTATACAATAAGTATTATATAAATATCTTATAAATTTACTGTTTTTATTATTTATTCTCTAATACTTACACCTACAAAGCAATTCCTACTTATACAGTCGCTCTGTCATAATATGTTAAAACACCTATGTTACCGATGTAAATTATACCTATCTTTTAAAAACCTTTTTTGACACATATAACTCACTTTTACACCAATACTTATTAAACATTGTTTGTTACAAACTTCATTCTCTTCGGTTTTGTTAATTTATAAATTTCTATTTTGTCGCACTGTTTCAGAGTTACAGTGACATAAAAAAACTGTAACATATGAAACAAAATATATTATTATCTATATTTCAAAAACGGTGCAACGAAATAGAAACAAAGTATATAAACAAATATGAAGAGAATAAAATTTTCACCAAAAAATGTCTAATAAGTATTGCTGTAAAATCAATTCTTGTGTCAAAAAAGTCTTCAAAAAATATAACTTACATTGTTAATATTGGAGTCTATGAATGCCACTGGGAGCGACTGTACATCATACCTATAAAGAAAGTACTGCAACTTACCAACCTAAAATAGAATTTTTATTATTAAAATAATAAACTTGATATAATGCCTTGGTAACATTTCCATCGTTTTCCGTATATGTTCGTCTGTGTATAGTTAGTAACAGCTTACACTTGTAGATAGGTCGATAGGTATGGTTAACGATTAATAACACCGACTCGACTGCTTGTTACTGCTCTCTTATCAACCTACAAGAAACAAAAACTTTCTTGAAAAATACGTCAATTGGAATCGATTTTAAACATTAGGTCCCCGATAATAAATCTTTATAATTATACTAACTGGAAAGCCCGTCTACGGACGGGCTTCTAGACGGTGTTGAATGATCAAACTCGATTGATGTGCAACTCGTTTCAGGGGGAGTAGTGGCGGTGCGCGGTGGTTTAATATATTTTTCGCTTGCTAAAAGAGTTAACCAATCAGAGTGCTTTTAGGTTACCAAAAAATGACACGCAGTAGCAGGAGCAGCGTGCTGGGATTTTATAGATAGGATTAACAATAAAGAAAAAGTACAATGGTAGTGCTAAAGAGAAAATTTTAAATAGTCAATGCAATTGATAATTCATTTCCGAATATTTCACTACTAGGATATTTTGTTACTGGACATTATGCTGCCACTCCTGAATTTAACTGAAATTTATTATAAGATGAATTCGCCCGATTACAGGTGAATTACAGAAATTTCATGTTTGACATTTGTTGAAAGAAGAAAAAGTTTTAATCTACTTTATTTATAATATACATTTACGGTTACATTAGAACAATTATTGAAAGTGTTAACAGCGCCCGGATCAACTTTGGACGCTCCAACATTAACATCACCGCCACCTAAAATTTAATTTAAAAAAAACGTGGTCACTTACCTGTTCCCGTTGTAACTGCTACTATCTACCTACCTTTTAGTACTACCTAAATATATATCGCAAACGTTTTCACCATACTATGGCATCATCAGGCGATGATAATACATCATAATACATAGAACCAAAAAAGTTGTAAAGGAGATCGTTCATGACAAAGCTGGAAAACACAGGTGAGCACGGGTCATCATCGCGCGATGATGCCATAGTATGGTGAAAACGTTTTCGATATTGTATACTTACAGTGTATTTTAATTGTGATAACTTATAAACATTTTAGTTCTGAAAAGTGTGTGTGCATTTTTTAGGTTTTCTAAAATAGTGATATGGTTAATATCGAGCTAGATGTCAACATTTTGTATTATGGTAGTTATTTAGGTTTCACTAACCATATTTTTACCGCAACCAAAGTCAAGAAGATACTGTTGATTTTTCATTCATTTAGCCATTTCGTAATATTCTTAACTAA
This sequence comes from Cantharis rufa, assembly GCA_947369205.1. Taxonomy (NCBI): domain Eukaryota; kingdom Metazoa; phylum Arthropoda; class Insecta; order Coleoptera; family Cantharidae; genus Cantharis; species Cantharis rufa. Next base: position 10,782,052 of record OX376309.1, on the reverse strand, counting down.
GGATTGTCGCGTATTTGCTTCTTTATCGTATCGATATTTTAATCGAGAAGACTCCTTCTTTTCGGTTATACTTGTGTTGTTTAATGTGTTTCCTACTTTAGGCGTACTTATTTGTTTATTTACCGTTCATTTATATATTGTATGTTTATCCATTTGATGTTTTTATTGTTAATAAAACTTCTGTACCTTACGACCATCAAGCAACTTCTAGAAAAGAAAGGTTCCGTAACGATTTCTCGAACAAGCATAGCGGAGCTTGTTATTGGTGGTAAGTCTCATTTAGTTCGAGTGGCGCCCATAAGATTGACCTTTCCCGATTGTGACGACTCAACAAGTATTTCTACCCCCCCCTATCTTTTGTATTGCCGCGATATCCTTTCGATACACCCCCGCGCCGAGTTGGCGGCGTCGAGTTGGCGGAACCGAGTTGTACCTAACCGACTTAAAATGCACTATATTTCGCGAACGGTGCTAACACTAACGAAAGTAATTAATACACAAACGTACACTAACGATACACAAACGATTGAAATCAAAATCGACCCAAAATTCGCGATGAACGGCGCTGGGAAAAGACAGATCTGAGAATATAGGCAACGGCAATCGTTCGGTTATCGTTAGTGTACGTTTGTGTATTAATTACTTTCGTTAGTGTTAGCACCGTTCGCGAAATATAGTGCATTTTAAGTTGGGGCGCTGAGAAAATGCAAGCGGAAATTTGGAAGGCGGGTGTGGGTGGGATGGGTTTTTGCGTAGCAAAAATATTGCGTGAAATTTGGTTTGAACCACGTTTGAACTACTATTATACAACTACTACTATAACCTGGTGTATAATATTGCATGGAAATTATGGAAATTAGGGTATATAGAATGTATTGGCAGTTAACAACGGTACTGGAACGTATGCATATTTTACGATCCACGTTCGTAAGGTCGTCATATTTTTGCCAATTCTTTAGATGATTTCTCCAACAGTAAACTACATATATAATGTCCTATGGCCATGTTGTTCCTACTCTTTGGCGCTAGAAAAGTAATTATACCTTTTAAATTAAGTTGTTCTTCTAGGATTTTTAAAGTAATTGGGATATGTGATAGTGCTGCTGAAAATTGGCAGTCAAACGATATTGAGCTTGCCACTGTTTCGATAACTAAATGAGAACCCGTGCACTGAGAAAAATAGCTGGTGCCGAAAGTGCTATAAACAATGACAGAGCTGATATGGCTAAACGGACTAGAAATTATAAAACGTTTTCCTAATATTTTATTGGAAATTACTATAAAAAATAGCTTTGTATATTATTTAAAATGACTGCTTAAAAATACATAAAAACTCCTGTCTGTCATTTCTTTCAATACAATCTGCAGTAACAATTATAGTTATTTAAAATAGCAATCAAAAATACTTATAATAAATTGCTAATATGTTTTGTATTATTGTTATCAAATATAGCAGTATATAGAATAAAATACACTTACGTGTGCTGGACGTGTTACAAATGCTGGTATTCTTCATAAAAGATTTTATATTATAAATATACCTTTTTTTGTAAGTCTTTTAAGCAGATCTACTTATTTAGGTAGCAAAAATTGCTATATTTTAATGCTTAATAAGCACTTTTTGCAAAACGTAGGACATGACCTAACTACAATGCAGTTGTGTTTGTGTTTTACATTGTGCTGTATGTAAGTGAAAATTGTGTTATTATTTGTGAAAATGGCTGATGAATTTGTGCAAAATATTTTGAAAGAATGGAATCTTCCAAATTTAATAAAAATTTTCAAAGGTAAATAAATTATTCACATTTTTACAATTATTTTCCTGTTTAATTAGGTTCCAGTAACAAATTGAAGTGAGAAATTTTTTCGAAAACAAGAGGGAGCAACATAAAAATTCATACTATTTGTTCGTTTGGTTTAACAGCGTTTTTAGAAACCGACATTTTTCTATATTTTATAAATTATTTTAGCAAAATAAGGATTCTATATGCGAATCGAATGTTGATGTGTCGACACTATTGTTTAATGAAGATGTGGAAGCAGCATTAATTTTACCTTCAAATGAAACTTGTTCTTTGAAGCAAGACACAACTTATTTGTTTTAACATGGAGTTTTGTAAAACATATTCTTTAATAGATTTTAAGTCCACAAAATTTGTAATTGAATTGTAAATGTACAATTATTGATATAAAAATAAAATTACTTATGTTCATTATTTCTTTTTTATTTAATTACTAGCTGGAAAGCCCGTTCACGGACGGGCCTCTAGACCCGATTGGTTGGAAACTCGATTGATGTGCAACTCGTCCCAGGGGGAGTACCGTCGTCGGTACTTTAATATTTTTTGGTTGATAAAAAATGACACGCTGGAGCAGGAGCAGCAGCGGGCTGGGATTTTATGTATTAAGATAAATTTTTTTTATGATTCATTATTAAATTAATATTTTGTCCATATATAACATAATATTATATAATATATAAAATTATATATATTTATTTTTCAATATATTTCAGCAGCAAATACGGCAGCATTGAACATAAAATTCTGCTTTATACAAAATGCAACTAGAGCTGAATATTATTTGAATTTCAGCTAATTTACATTTCATTTACTGCTGGAGAAATGATAATGTCGAATTATTTTGTTATTAAAATATGCAATATTTTTTAACAATATCTATATATATTTTTATGAAATATAGTATATCGTTTCGCACTGTTTCTGATATTATATAGGACATACTGCTATCTTCAATCAGGTAAATATGCTATTTGTATTATAGCAAACTCTCACAGTAAGTGATCAAATATTCATGCAATGCATTACTTTTTTTGTAGTATTTTATAATTGTTTCAGCTATAGCTGAATAGCATTTTTAGCTATTCAATTAGCAAATACTTCTACTTTTCAGTAAAATCAAATAGCATATCATGCTAATAGATAAGCAAAGAATGGCAGAAAAACTAGCTAACCACAATTTTTAGTTTTGCTATTTACTATAGCACTTGAAGTCATAAAAATGCACTGTCACGATTTCCGCTATTTAGATTATGGCAATTGCTTACAATAATAGCACTTGCTGCTATCGTTTTTTTTTTCAGTGTGGTAAAACATCGACTTATACCAAGTGCACCACAAGAACCACAGTTAACTTGATCTTCAAAATACGTATCCATCACTTTTTGCAATAACTAATCTTATATCAGCATGTGGAAAATTGGCAATTATGGTTAGGCGTTAGGGCAGTCTAACCATCAAAGCACAGATGACCATAAAAACATTCTTTTACAGCCGAAAATTTTTTTAGTGTGGATGAAAAATTAAACAAATTGAACCATAGGGTATAAATTTACAGCTCTTTAAATTTTAAAAATTAAAAATTTTAATTCAGGTTTTGCATTACACACAGCAATCAGTAAGTTCTATTTGTTTTTCTTTAATACCTCATTTCATATTTATTGCTTCAATTTAAAACATCAACTAATACACGTTTGCTACTTACAAGTGTATGTTTTCAAACCACCCATAAACAACCCCTAAATTCCATATGTAGGATTTAAAACTAGCTGTACTTTAAAAGTAATAGGACTAGGTATCTACATGACAAATTAATCCTATTATATTTTTTTAGAATTGAAATGAGAACCCCATGGCTGTATGTATTATAGTATTTGCATTTCTAAAGTTAAATATTCAAAAGTACAAACTTATAAATACCCTTTGTGTATACCTATAATTTTTAGGTTTAATTTGATAATAAACATGAAAATTCATAATGAATAGAAGCTAATTTAAGTTGTAATTATTCCTGTAGCAGATGTGTTTAACGTAAAACCTTATTATTTGAACAAACCTTAAAGTTTCACATAATTTGTATTCTCAAGGGCGGTACGCAAGTGTGCTTGAGGCTTTCCTTAGTAAAGCAAAGACGTCCTTATGCCTGAGGATGTGTAGATAAGAGGTAATTGGCAAAATGTAGTGTTCATATTCGGCTATAACGGAGTTCCCGTCATTTACATTCAATATCCGTTTTTGTTTAGTCGCATCCTATTATATCACAGTCTAAAAGAGTATTAGAATAAACATCGCAATCTAATAGTAAAACTGAGGGGTAAGATAATATAATTATTTAGTTTTAATACTACGATATCGTCTAGACACAGTAATCGCAAATAGAGTCACCCGAACAAGCAAGCAATAAAATATAGTATTAAAAATCAAAATGCACATTCTAACATTCAATCACGTTTTACGAATCGTATATATATAAGAGTATACAATTTGCATTTAAAGTGCCCCTTTTATTAAATTAAATAGACAAAGTAACTTGTATTTTGCTACTACAATAAATCAATACATGAATTTATAATCAAGTTTCTATCTCAACAGCGTCGTTTAAAAGAGGGTGATATCATTATAATGCTGTTAACAAAAGATCAATTCACTTTCATTGTCTGCGTGTTCGTGCCATTTGTACATTAATTGTAATATATATTCCACCCTCTGCGATTTTAATTTATTGCTATTTACGAAATCCAAAATTGCGTTGTTTAACTCTTGTTATAAGCGAAACTGATTAACAGTAGCAATTTAGAAAATTAATCGGAAGCTAGTCCTCTACTTAAAAGTTTGAATGAAGTTTACTGACATTACTATATTTAATATGCTTATAACTTTACCTAACCTATTTCAAGTAAACAACATTAGAAAATTAAAGTTTCCACTTCCATGATAATCTAATACACGTGTTTCAGTGTTAAAATGTATAGCCCATCAAAGTTGTATTCACGTGTAAACTTACTTGTATCAAAATAAATTTACATTGCAATAAAGAAAAACTTCTACTTGAAAAATTTGACTATAATATGTTGTGCGGATTACGAAAACTTATTCAGCCTCATATCATTAACTGCTCACTTCATTTGTTTGCAACAAGTTAAATTACGAAATAGACAATTTAACTTCCAATATATAATTTTACAATTCTAAAGACACTCTTATAGCTTAAGATGGAATCTGAACCATGGTCCAAATAAATTAAATATACCACAAAATCTTGTTATTTTCTTTTCTTTTTATTGTTTGTCTTTAAACTGATTTACAATAAGCTTCCTTCAACAAAATTGTCGTCTTTAAAAGTAAACATTGTAAAATGGTGTTGAGAATGTTGCTGATATGAAAATTGGGAAGTTCCGTCTAAAGATATTAAATCAATTCGTGGTTTCTGTAAAAATGGAAAATTAAAGCCTTGTAATAATTGTGAAATAAGTTCTTTTTTCTTTGGGAAATCGTAAAGATAAAGAAAAGAATTATTTCTTGCATGCCAATAATTATGCGGAAAAGACAAATACTTGGGAATGGAAATAATTTTAAGGAAATATTTTGCTCATACTGAACCTTAGTGAGAACTTTATAATAATAAACAAATTTTTATTTTAATTTTGAAGTTTTAGCATTTGTTAGTTTTCATTCACACTGAATATAATCCAATTGAATAAAAGAATATTAATTCTCAAGGGTGAGTCGTATGCCATCTCTGAAGAAATAAATAAGTTACAAAATATCATCTCGGAAAATGTGAACATGTAAATTAAGGTTAGTTCTCTACTTAATAATCAGAAGTTTTCTACTTCGTAAAACTCTTGAAGAACTTTATTAAAACTCTTAATGTTAGCTTTAATCAAATAATAACACGTGTGCCTTCTTTATAAACGTTACAGTCAAATATAGGATATCCCAATTGCGATAGTATTTAAAATTAAAATGAAACAGAAGAAATTTAGTCAAATATAGTGCGTATTAATTTTATTAGATGGTATATTTCATGCCATGAGTGAATTAAACAATATATCGTTTAAATGACCACCTTGGCTCTTCTTGTAGTGGTCACGCAAATCATTTGATGATCTGTGCAAAATTTCGGGTGATATGGCAGCTTGGTGGCTTATACGTTGGTCCAAAGTTCACTAAGAGCCTGTAGTCCGTATTAGACTGCCGTTTTCGTAACAAAATTGCGGAAGTTTTTTTCTCGTCGGTACTATATATTTTCTGGTGTGCTGAATCCGAATTTCAAGTTTGCTGCCTTGTATCAGATACGCTTCACAACAAAAAACTCAAAATATTGGCACTTTCTTCAAATTTTTGCTAATATCTCAAATACTATGTTTTTTTGAAGATACCTATTCTATACAAAATTAAAGCAAACAAAATTTTCTACAAAATGCACTAGTGCGTATCTAACTGCATAAATTTCGAAAACGCTCACTTCCACCCACTACAACTCGAAAAATGTACATGTTATCATCAAAAACCCCTATAGGGTTTTCTACATTAAATTAGTAGAGTAGGTAGCAAAGCGAAAATGATGAAAAATACCTTCAGCGCCCTACAGCCAAAACAATCTGTCTATCTCTCATCAGCGCTATACTTTCGATGTATTATATACAGTTAAACGAGTTTTTTTTTTAATGAATTGATCGCAAATCAAATTTCATGAAAACATTGACAAATTATATTTACAACATATTAGGTACATAAATGTAAACTGAACTGAATATAAAGCAGAATATGAATGATGAATATTGTGCCAAGCCAAGCCAAGCACTAGAAGGTCCAGGTGAAGAGTTTTGGGCAATGGAAAGTCCAAGTTGAACAATTAGTTGTTACTGTTCTTCAACTGAAACAATTATAATTGAATGATTAAAGTTCTGATAGAGAAAAACTGATTAGTAAAGATCATAGAAAGAAATAAAGATTAGTAAAAATCGCAAATACATGGATTTACAGGTTAAACAGAAGTAAATTGTTCCGAGACAGTACAGACTTACAAAATCACTGTAGCAAAAGTATAACCAACCACCACCAAGTATAACCACAGACCAACACCACCACCTCTAGAAGCACTCTATCAAAAGTTTCCAAAAAATTAATTTTATCCAGACTATAAGAAAAATTACATTAATTGGATATTCTGCCTCACTACCAGTTTGGATTCCGAAAAGAACTCAGTGCAAACCATCAACTTTCCAAGATTATCCGAGATTATCGAAAAATAGTACAAAAATATACAATATACCACTATATACTCTTCCTTGACATCGCCCAAGCTTTTGATCGCGTCTGGCAAGATGGACTAAAGTATAAAATCTCACAACTAGACCTTCCAGCATATATCAAAGCTACCTTTTTTTCTTTTCTTTGCGATGGAGAATTTCAAGTGAAAATTAACAATACTTTCTCCACAACGCAACGCAACCAATATTAGCAGGTGTTCCTCAAGGCAGTATTCTAGCCCCAATTTTATTCAAGCTTTATATAGCAGACATTCCAGAAATTAGCGCAAACTTAGCTATGTTTGTTGATGACACCGCAATAATTACTCAAGACTGGTCTCTAAATGAAGCTACTTCAAAACTACAATTAGTAACCGACACACTGAGCAACTGGTTTTCACAAAGGAACGTCGAAATTAACAGCTCCAAATGTGAAGCCAAAATTGTCACACTTAAACGAATAAACCAACCCCAAAATATAATAATAAACAACCAAGAAATTGACTGGAACCCAAGGGATAAGGCGGTTAAATACTTGGGAATCTATCTTGACTCTCGATTAACATGGAAACTCCATATCAACACCAAGCTACAACAAACATATACAAGACTAGCACAACTGCACCCCCTGCTAAACCGCAAATCATCCTTGCGCATAAAATGCGGTCTTCTTCTCTACTACAAAAAACTACAAATCATGCAGAACAAAATACTTCGCCTAACAGTTAACGCACCATGGTTTGTAAGAAATGAACAGCTCCATGAAAAATTATGCATACCTCTAATTAAGGACTTTATTAACAAGATAACAACTCGATTTTGCATGAGGCTAGATGCATGCGAGAGTGCTCATCACTTTGGAATTGATCAAAAAAATATTCACACCCGTTTAAAACGAAAATTGCCTAGTGATATCTACTGCGAATAAACTAAACTAGCATTCAAGTAAAAAGTAAAGAGATTGAGAACTGAAGAGAGAGAGAAAAGATTATGTACTTCCATGCCAATAGAAATCAATGTTTATTTTTATTTATCAACACTGCTGTGAAATAACATGTAATGTTGAACCGGCAATAAACCTATTATACAAAAAAAACCTCTACAAGATGTAAGACAGAAGCTCCTTACTAATTTATAATTACCAAGAGGTATCAGATGCTTCAGATTCAGTACTGTAAGAGGCTTGTCCAGATCGTCTTCCTCTTCTATATTGAAATTGTCGTCAATGTTGGAGCCCGACCTCTTGCAATGCTGGCACAGTTTAGTACATAAAAGTCTCTCGCCTATAGGAACCTTTTGTCAACTTTCACTCCCACTGCTCTGAGTCCAAGTGGTTTCCGATCCACTGTTCTGCCCTGCTAAACGAAAGTGCAGTATGTGCAAAACAGTCATTTTGAGATATTCGACTTTTGTGATATTCCATGTTTAATCAGGATTAAACCTATTTTGTCGACATCCTAACTACTACTTCTCTACTCCTCAACTATTCTACATTTTACTTATTAATATAATATTGTAATATTAATTATACTTATTCATCACATACCAAGGGGTCATCACACGTCGGCTTCTTTGATATATGAATATTGAATGTGCAGCAAAATAACAATATTGTTACGTTACCACACTTTATAATTTAACTTTAACCAAGGAACTTACGGTCAATGGCGTTGTGAAACACGTTTATTTCAACAAATTGTGGGATTTGCGTATTTTTTGTTTATTAAAGATGTAGTAAAATGCTCGTAGTTAACATATATGCCAATAACTCATTTTTACTTTCGCTTAGCAGGGCAGTGCTGCACTTGATGAAAAATTATAAAGGCGTGTTGTTGAGCTGCAGCTTCAGTGGGAGGTATAGATGCCGTATTTGCTGGTGTCTTGTAGCTTGTTGAGTGTTTTGGTTGAGTGGTTACCACCATAAAGAGCAATCAAAAATGTATTACTAGCAACTGTTATTTCCTTTAGATGGGATGAAGGATAAGTGAATTTAACAATGTGTGATTGGAGATCCAGGAGATTGGAGATTGGAGGGTTTTTGAAAATAGTCTTAAAAAATTTAACCTTCTCTTGGTTGAATAACCATTTCCTGGATGGTAAAGGAGTCGACGGGATTTACCTCTACCTGCCTTGAGAAAATATATATTGGATGGAGTTTGGGAACTTATCATTACTAGAAGGTAATCTTCCTCTATAATTGCCACACTCTTGTGAGATAAAACCAGAGATTCTGTGTTTGCATCATCAACTGCTTTTTTAGAGGCCATTCCACTATCATTACATTTTATCATCAGCATGGTGATTAGTCTATTCTTGTTTTGCGCCATTCGATAGATAATTAACTTATGAAATTGTTGGTGTCATGGTGCTGCTAAATTGTATCTCCACAGACTGAGTTTTGACCTTCTCAAGCGCTCCATGGATTTAGTACTATTCTGCCCATCCGAGTATCCATCGAACACAATTGTGGCACTTAGATTGTACGTACTTCGTACATAATGGATATATGGAGGTGATAATGTGATAAACAAAATTAAATAAATACGCAGCCAACTTGCAATTTATTTAGCTTTCAAATTTAAACTTTTTTTGTTAATACCATTTGAATTTCTCCTTTTATATATTTTTATGTAATTCAATATAAGGTTTTATAAAACTATGGGTATATCTTTTTATAATTTCTGTTTTTAACTTTCGCGGGAGGATTTATCAATATGTCTTTTAATTCTTTCATCAAGTTTATATTTAGACTTGAAAGGACGTGGTAGTATTTAGTTATATCCTACTATATTCCCGCCACTGCAAATTGCGTGAGAACCACATTTCTGGTTTTTCGTGTGCAACAGGCATAACTAGTTCTTTATGTATTTAGATATCAATTAAACAAACTTGCGAAGGACCTGTGTATTTCATGAATTAGCACTAACTTACATAGCAGGAAGTATTAATTTGATGCTTATTATTTACAAATTTTTGTCTTTGTCGTCGTTTACCATAAGAGTGCAGTTAAACTTTTATAAGGTACATTGTCCAAGTACAGTAGCGGATCCAGGGGAAGGGGGTAATGGACTCTAGGCCTCCTTTCAAACAAATGAAACAAATAATGTGTATGTAGACGTATTACAAGTTAACTAAATTAATATCACCTTGAATTTTTTTCATTTTTTTTAATTTAAAAAATTTTTAAATTTTGTTTATTCGGCATTGATAGTATAGTATAAGCTATAGAAACATTACGGAAACTATTTTAATGATTACAAAACATATTAAAACTAAAGAATTTTTATTCCATCACTAAAATTTACTGTAATTTTCCATGTTGGTGCTACTAATATCAGCACGAAGGTTACTCAAATATGATAAATACGTTGAAAGCTGCGACAGTTCATCATCATCATTGAAACTATCTCTACAATATTTTTTAATTTTCAATCCATTATTTTTGTTTAAATTGTAATTGACATCGTTATAGTCAACTATAACAGTGTTGGTTTCGTCGTATTGCGGATACCTCTCCCATATAAGTTGTAAGGGCTTCACCTGAAAAAAAACAAAATAAAAGAATTTTATAAAAAATTAAGGTTTTTCTTACTCTAAACCTCAATTACATTATTTCATTATTAGAACCTGACATCTTTTTTTATGCATTTCATTCTATTATCGTTCTACACTACCCCAAAGTTCATTGTTATTGCTTGGCTTTGCAACAAAGTTGCTTTGTTGATGTCTGTTTAGAAGTTCTCATATTTACATGTGTTTTATTGCAGCTCCCCGACTTTAGTAGTACTATTTATACAGAGTAAAAACGATATTAGAATTATATTTAATTTTATAAATTTTTAATTAAGCATACAAAATTTGTATTTACTTTGAGCCTAACGGTATTCCAAAAACTGAAAATATTTACCATTTTATACTTAAATTATAATTCTTTATAAAACATTTATGTATCTTTTAAGTTTCATTCACAACAGATCATTTTGGAGAAAATTCAACATGACAGATCAAAAATTGTGCATGTTTTTCGCAAATTGTAATCTTAATCATTTAATATATAAGAACAACTAATGTTGTGATTTTTAAAAATTCATCCAATACAAAATTATTATTCAACAAGAAAAACATTAAATAAAAAATATACTTACAAATCTTATCCCTAAATTCAGAATATACTGTGGTATAGTGTGAGTACTATCCAGATAACACATTATTTTAAAATTTTTGTTTTCTAACATTTTTAGTTGTTTTAACATTAATTTTGTTGCTACAGGGTCTGCTGCTGCCCAAATAATGATATCGTAGCTTTTATAAATTCGCTTTAAAAAAGTTTCGTAATGTGGTCTTTTAATTGCACGTTCGTCTATCTTGAGTCTCCCTGTCATGTGACACAAAACATGCTCCAGTTCCAAAATCACTAATCTCTTGTTCTTTCGTGGATCATTTAGATTTTCAATCTTATATTCAGAAAAGGCGATATATTGAGGTAGTGTGAAAACCTGCTTACTTGTTTCTGCTGTTGTGGACGTATGGTGTGGATACACAGCATATTGTGATCTAGGCAATGAGGCTAATAATGAATACAGATGTTGGGAATCTACTGGAAATGAATACACTGGCAATTCTGTTCTGATGTCCTCAAAATACGATATTGGAAATGGTTGATACATGTTGCCCACCTTAAACAATAGTATGTAAGATTTCAAAAAATTATAATTTTTATATTAAAAACTTACTTTTTATTAAATTTAAATTTGGTTAGATTGAAACAACATACAATTGAATAAATTAAATTAATATGAGCACAAGTACAAATGCACGGCGATAATGTTTATATTTATCTGCATAACGCGTTTTAAATAAAACTGAACATTTATATTTTTTAAAATAATATAATATTTTATTTGCAGATATGTAATTACTTAACTACAAATACAAGTACACATATATTATTATTCAATTGAATTACACTGATATCACTGTTTAAATTTTAATAATTAATTGTAACGTTAAACATAATTTTTAAATTATTTAGCGTTAAATATTTCATTTGTCATGTATGTTAGGCATAATGGGTATAATAATTATATTTTTATAAACTAAATATACCGAGTGGCGTGTGATTATTTAAAAATTTTCAATCAGAATATCTCGGAAAGTAACCACCAGATAAAAATTTATTTCGGATAAACACTGTATAATAGCGACGAAGAAAGAATATTAATCTTTTTTTCATAGTCGCTCTCCCGTAAATAGCTATTGTTATCGTACCTCCACTTTTTGAGCAAATATATTGAAACAAAATTAAAATATTTTACAAAATACTCTCCAATAATATCATGCTCCAAAAAAGTCTTACGCAATTAAACTCCACATATTCTCGATATCGATAATACCACAGGTTTTTCAATGGGAAAGTTCTGATCACTGTGAACCTAGCATATCAACTATTAGCATCTAAAAAAAAAAAAACTGCAGATTTGCTTGCATCCAGCATTATTTCGAAGTTCCTCACAGTTTTAAACAAATGAGATGCCAACTTCACAAAAGATATTACAACATCTTATTAGTTTTAACCCTTATGGGGCCATACAAATTTACACCTTATATCTGCCATAATAGTACCCGGGTACTACCATATATTTATATGTAATTCAGGTGACGATCACAATTTAAACAGATTTTTTATATTCATATTTGTGACTCATACTTTGCTGCAAAATTTCATTCCACTGTAGCAAATTTTTGAAATAAAGCTCATTAGTAGTTTTTACGTTTTCGAATGCAGTAGTGATTTTTTAACAACATAATGAATTCTAAAGAATTGGAAATAATTAGAAGTAAACATTAATAATTTGTGACCTGGACCGAGTAGTGCAACTCATGGTTCTTTACAACATAAACATTTTTTTTTCTCAAAAGTCAATATTTTTCAAGATATAGTCAGTTTAAAAATTCAAAATATAGTTTGATTACTAGTGTTTTATTGTATATAAATACAATTGTCAACGAGAAATTTAACAAAAACTACATTTTCAATTTTTATTGTCTTTTATATTGTCTAAAATATTGTCTTTTGAAAATAAAATCTTCAAACAATAATGATAGGAAGTTTAATTTCCTACAAAAAAGTATCAGAGGCCTAAAACCCGGTTTTACACTTAGGGGACATCCACTAACATAATCCAATTGGAAGATCCCTTACCTGGATTTTATGTTTTGCAGCACCATTTTTGGTGCTCTGGCGACTGATGGACTAAAATATGAGTAAAGATCCTTTAGTAACGCGCAGTAATTTCATTTTCACAATCAACCTCAACCCAGAAATGGGATGTTGCCGGCCGCATAAAAGTAACAGGATATTGTTTTTTTATGCCGATTAAGCGTTCCAAAATAGCAACGGAAGACCAGGGAAAGCTGTCACAAATTCCAGAGACCTGTATACATATTGCATACCAATATCCCGAAAAAAATTTGTAAAGAATGTATTGAAATATAATATATGTTTACACAAAACTAACATTATTGTAATCAATGAATATTAAAACAGTTTTGAATTAATGGAACCGTTTTTTTTAATTTATATCCCATTGAAAAGTAATCAAGTACCCAGATACTACGTATGGTTGGATTAGGTATAGTTTTAGAAAATCTCAAAAATTTTTCACCTAGTATTATCATTTTTGTTTTTTAAATTTTTTTGCGTACAGAGAACCTTTTTTGTAGAGATGTTACCAAAGCTCAAAAAAAATCGGCGTGACAGGATAAAAGTTATGTTGTTTTAAAGTCACAGTAGTACCCGGGTACTAGGTATGGCCCCATAAGGGTTCAAATATTTTTGAGCATCACAGAGTTAAATTTAGCATAGTTCTATACATTTTGCCCGATATTAGGAATAGTCCCGTTGATTTACCTTTGAAATCGCGATTTAAAGAAAGGAGATGTAAACTTTACTTGGGACAGATTAATAAATTTTTGGCCAAAATTCTGAAAGTTATACTAACAATAAGGTTAGGACAAAAGAAAATATATTTAAAAAAATTTATATAGTAGTAAATTACTAGGGTAGTTTTTAGGGGGTTAAAATTAAAATAACTGAGAATGATTATAAAATCTTAAATTCCTATATAAATCAATCTGAACTTTGATGTAAAAATAGTTTAAAAAATCTTATTATTAAAATGGGGTAGCTTTTAGGGGGTGAAAATTAAAATAACCGAGGAAAATTACAACATTTTTAATTCCTTTAGAATTAAATCTGATTATTGATGAAAAAATAATTTTAAAAATCTTCTCATTAAAAAAGGGTAGTTTTTAAATAGAGTAAATAAAAATTCGCTGCAAGCTTGCTGCAAAATCAACTTGTAATTAACGCACCCCAGCATGTTTAAAATAGAATTACTCACAAAATGGCACCTCTTGGCAGCTGAATTTTACAAAACATGAAAGGCACACATCATACAATATTTAAAAATTTTTATTCATCTTGGAACTTTGTGGCACTAAAAAGTTATAGAAACTTAAAATTAAATTTGTCAAATTTCAATCGTTGAAATCGCTTACTTTATGATTGGTTCTGATTGATAGCCCATATACTAAACAAAGTCAATTATGTATATATTATAATATAGCCCTTACCTTGTTCTATATCGGACTTCGGTTCTTAGTCAAATTAAAGTTCAAAAAACAAAAAAAATACAGTTTCAAGCACAGAACTTTCACTACACGCTTATTCGCTAAAACACCCTGTTTACTTAAAGGGGTAAAATAAAAAAACTGAGACAGGTAGAAGGTAAATTTCCTTCAGTATTTTCAAGTTAAAGGTCTACCCTTACTGATAAGCCTGATATTTACCTGTTTCAGTAAAGTTACTAAAATCCTGTAATTTTACTTTTGGCCAGAAATTTATGAATCTATCCCACTGTGCGATGCGATGGTATCCTTTATGTGCGTAAAGTTAGCGCTCATTTTTTCAAAACTAAAACTTTTTTCTTAATTGTAAAAAATGGCAATGCAAAAAAAAATTATTGTTGATTTTATTCAATATTTTCTAGCCCACGATCAAGTTAAAACTCAAAATAATTAAGGTTGAACATTTTTTAATTAAAAAAGTTTGCCAACGCATTCAATTCTATAATCACTGTGCGGTAAGTAAGTAGGTATTATCGGAGATAAGCTTGTGGGTAATAAACAAAAAAGCTTTAATTCACTGTAAATAATTAATTCTTAATTTCAAGTTTTTTTAATGGAGTATTAAATAAACTAAATTTAAATTTATAATAACTGTCTGTGAAAGTTTATAATTGCTACCGACAAAAGTTTTTGATTTAAGACTTTTAAACGCACAATAAGCTGTTACTAAATTTTTTATTTTTAACCCTTGCCAAACCATAAAATAAAACAGTAATAAAAAATACATACTGGTTACTAAAGTTTGTAACCGCATTACTGGTATTTCAACATTATGTGACCCTTGTGTATAAAGAGCAGAAAGATGTGTTCACATAGTTACCAGTAATATTAGTCTATTTAACAAAATTTCATTTTATGAGTCACCTACAGATTATAATTAAAAACAACGCTACGATTAACATAATTACAATTTATTGAAATTTTAAAATTTACAATTTATTTTATTACTTACTGAAAAAAAACATAAAAAATGATATTACGATTATTAAATTTTTTGTATAGACTTGATTGCAACATAAATAGTAGCTATGAGAAACAAATTACAATATACGAAATTTTAAAGTAAAAATATGATAGAAACGTGTAACAACGACACCTTGTACGTATAATTTTAGCAAAGCGATTAGAACGCTTGAGTAGTAGTATCATTAAACTTGCATTAATGTTTTTACTGATGTTTTAAAATTTACAAAAACACATTAAAACATCCCTTCAGAGAATAGTTGCTGACATTTCAACGTAATTTTATTATTTATTTTTATTATATAATACACACAACTTCAACTTGATTTAATTTGAATATCTCCGTGTTGTAATGGTTCATTGTTTTCTATTTAAATCGTAGTTATTCTAAAGTAAAATTATTGAAAGAATAACTATTGGATAATTTTTTAATTATTTAGCCTTTAACCACAGCCGTAGATTGGTGAGATTGCTGGTTGAGTTACAGAGCGGAAATTCTGAGTTCGAATTTCTTAGCTCGGCCTTCCGGTGTGCATCAACACGTTGTGGCTACTACATCGGAGGTAGGAATGATTTCTTGTTTTTTGCCTAATTTCCACATTTATAGTTTTACATTTTTTTACTCTTCACAAGGAATAACCAGAATCATGATGCCTGTTGAGAATCAACTTTCTGAATAATTTTTAGATAAAATTGTTTTTTTAATACATTGCGATGAAAAGCAACCTACAAAAAGAGAATTTGGGACAAAAGGAGTTAATTTTGTAATTTTAAAACCTTTATACTTAAGTAATACTATTAGTATTTAATTAATTTAATTAATATAATGACAATTACTCATACAAAATTAATGATATAAATGGAAGAATCATGTGCATTAAGTTACACCTCCGTTTTTCAAAAATAAAAATTTCTTTTTTGCATTGTGCTGTATTCATTTTGTATTGAATTGTATCGTATCATTTTTTTCATTTCGCGAAGCATTAAATTAAAAATGGCGAAATACCATGTTTTGCGCTGGCCCCCCTATTTAAAAAATGATTTTTGTATTATATTATATTCAATTTGTATTTATAATGTATTGTTAAAAATTTACGTCTTAAATTTAAGACGTAATTTAACTTAAATTTAATAAATAAAATAAAAATGTGCTCATTTCATTTGAAACATGGCAACTTCTTATGAGGTATTTAAAATCAGCTTTAAGAGGTGGATTACTCCTCATCCAACTTCTACGTTTTCAAAATTTATAAACAAGTATGGGATTCAGTCTCTAATACGATATTTCTCAAAATTATCCTGTCGGTACACTTTCCTCTCCACTTTATTATTCCCATTCTTTCCAAATCCTCGTTAACTCCATCCATCCATCTCATTCTAGGCCTACCTCTCTCTCTCTCTTTCTTCACTTGGCTTCCATCTTAATACGCTTTTTGTTGTACTGGTATTGTCTCTCCTTTCCAGGTGTCCCAACCATCTCAATCTTTGGGACTTAATAAACTTCATAATATCCTCTCCATTAATTTTTTTCAATAATTCGTTGTTTGTTTTTCTTCTGTATACGCCTAGCGCAACCATTTCAGGTCCCATTATTTTCTTCAATATTTTTAGTTCAAACACTCTAAGTTGATTTTCTTCCTTCTTTGTCATGCATAACACTTCAGACGCATAGGTCACCATTGGCCTTATCAGGATTCTGTACACTTTCATCTTAGTCTCCAAACTTATTTTTCTGTCTTTTATTATTTTTTTATTTGCGTAAATTGCTTTGTATCCATTTTGTATTTTTCTTTAATTTCTTCGCTTCCTAGACCAGTGCTACTTATTTGTACCCTGAGGTATTTGAAAACTTTTACACTTTCGAAACAAAAGCCATCAATTTTCAGCGCCTTCTCCATTTTATCTAACTTTTTTCTACATTTCATGTCTTTAGTCTTGCTGTAACATGACAAAATGCGTTTTGTCATTTACAATTCCTTTACAAGCTGCACGACTGAAACGCCACTGTTTTTTGTGTTTTGGGATTGGTAACTTATCGGAGGTACCAATGGGAACGCCATTACACGGTAGATCTCTTCGAAGATTTGCGGGTAATCGTTTGAGTTCATTTTTAATTTCGTTATGTATGTGTTATAATTTAGTTTTGCCGTATAACGGGTAAATATAATTTTTCCGTCTAATTAATTGGTGTTAACAAATTACTTTTAGCACCCAGGTTACGGGTTAATGCGTTTTTTTATAATAATTATTCGTTATGGAAATATAAATATGGTCGTCGCACATTGTGAGTTTATTAGAGTTGACCATCTTTTCCGTATTCAACATATGGTTGTTAATGTTGCGATGGCTTAAGTTTTGAATAACCATCGGTTGGAAGATTTGAAGTGGATGAAATAAGTGGTAGCAATTTCCCGAAGAATGATTAGCTTTGTTATTTTTTGTTTCGATACCGATGGTAGGGATTTTGTAAAATTCGTAAGAGGCTTTTCCTTATGAATTCGTTTGCGCCTAAGGGGTCGAGATTATGGGATTGAAGAGTCGGACTTCGTGAACTTTAGTTGTTACGTTTCCGTTCGAACGTAGACATGGATGTATGTTTTGTTGGGATGCGAGACTTCGACTTTCAGCAGATGTTTGGTTTATGAAGATGCGATAGTAGAGATTAATTAGAATTTGCAGTCACACTTTCTCTTTTGATGAGTCTTGGAAATGGCAAGCACGTTGATTTTTTAATAAGTATTTTGTGTTCTCTATTTTGTAGACTTTTATTCCTGGATGGTGGACCAACGTAATGATGAAGTAAGAATATTTAATTCGAAGGAAAGACACTTGCCTAGTCGTGAAATTGGTAGCATTGCATTCAGGGTAAGTCTCTTAGAGATACATTTACTTATTTATTAATGATGCTGTATGCCAGGTTCTATTTTTAATATCAATTATAACCGAGATAACGAATTCCGGTGTGCAATTGATTTCTGCTAAAGCATAACTTCGTTTTGTTGATTTATCCTCCTCAGGGATGATCAATTGTATTTTTGCTACATGACTGAATTTACCCTTCAGGTGGATGTCAGTGTTTTGCTTGCCTTATATATCTTATTTTGTTTTCTGTTATTATAATCTTCAATTATATAACAGCTTATCTTGATCATTATGTGTTCGTTCTATGTAAGACTAGTGAATTAATTAAACATTGTCGCCAACATCTTTCTTTCTATTTGTGTTTTTACGATAAGGCGACTCTTCGTTTCTTTAGGTTTTATTAGTATTGACTGGCGTCCACATTAACATCAGGTTTTTCATTTACCTGAGAAGAAATTTGAGTACACTCAGATACTATGTGTTCGTTCTATGGTCACAGCAGTGCAGCCGGGGCGCGATCAAGTATCGAACTGCGGTTACCCGCTTAGGAGCTCGTCGATCTACGTCTTACACCACACTGCTGTGTCATTATCATTATCATGCAGGAGAATAATTTTGTCATGTCTGGAGTAGTAGTAGGCGCGTTTTTTCTTGAGTGGTCGTCTCAATCTTATGTAAGGTGTTACCAGATGGAACTAATGCTCATAGGTTCATGGATGACACTCAAGTAAATATTTCAGACAAACCGGGTTCACTAAAGAAATTTTGCGAGACATAAATGCTTGTCTCGAACGAGTGCATGTAAGCTGGTCCTCTTCGAGCTTCTTATTTCTTAACCCAAGAAAAACTGTCTGTCTTTGTGTTGGCAGCTCACGCTGTCGAGCAGTGGTTAACAATATAAAATGTACCGACATTCTACTAGACAACGTGATCGACTTCAGCGAAAAGACAAAAGATCTTGGCATCATTTGGGATTGCGGTATAACTTTTGAAAGCCACGTCAACAAAATTTGCAGCACGGGTTACTTTAAACTCAAATCGCTGTATCATCTTCTGCCTCCACAGGTCAAGTCGAATCTGATCCAAAACCTGGCATTGTGTCATGTCGACTATTGCTCTGCAGTCAACTATAGATGCCTTAATGGTTATTTAACCCTGGGCGGACGTACTATATTTTCACTGCTTCCGCGGTCGCACTGGGACGATAATGGCGAAGTACCGTTTTCAATGTTGTGTTCAAGGGCTTTAAAAAATCTAAAAAAATTCATGAATACTCTTTAATGATTCTAGAATGTGAATTCACAATTATTTAAGTAGAAAAGTAATTGTATTTTATACTATAAATATCATCTGGTCGAAAATGCTAAAAAAAGATGTTTTGGCCTAAACTTCATCAATTAAAAAATGCGCAATAGTAAAAAATAAATTACCATAGATTGTTGTCATGTCATTGTCCCCAATGTTTAAGAAAAATCGGGTTTTGATCGTTTCTGCAGAAAAAACGATAATTATTGAATCTTAGATCGAAAAACACAATGTTTTTACATACACGGCAGTCGCACTAGGACGATTTTGTCCCTGTAGCTTAAAGCCTAAACGGCGCAGGGTGACTATATTATGTGTTGAAGATTATATCTACCCTAAGTTTTTTTAGAGAGGGTAGCCGCGTTCTACCCCCTCCTAGTTTTCTATGGGAATACCTAATTGAAATTCTGCATAGGACAAAAACGTCCCAGTGCGACTTCCCTGAGAATAAACTGCAAGTGTTCCAGAATGCATACCTTCGTTATGCGTTCAATGTTGATCGAAGGGACCACGTCACCCCAACCCCAAAAGATTTGTTAACCCATTACACATATTTAAATGTTTTAAACCAAGAAATCACAAAAACAAGAAAACAAAATGACTTCCACAAGATTTTTTGTAATTTAATCAAATTTATATTTATGTTTTTGTAATCTTTTGAAATTTTATCTATTTATTGTTTAAAAATTGTTAACAATTCTCTTTAATGGTTGCAGTGCTGATGTAGAGGTATTTCATCTTATTAAACAAAACAAAACGTAAATAATCTAACCACTGAATTTTTAAATAAACGAAGTGGGAAAGATGAAAAAGCATTGAAATCATGGAATAGTAAAATTAAACAAAACGATCTAGTGCTTAACAGAGCTGATAAGGGGAATACAGTAGTAATTACTAAAAAGAAGAAATACGTAGAAAAGGTAAAAATGTTTCAACAGAATGGAAACTTTGAAAAATTGAGAAAAATCCACTGGGGGTGAGAAAACGGGGGAAACGGGAGAAATGGCCGGTAATACCATATCTAGGCAATGTAACCAACAAAGTGGCTAACAAAATAACCGGGGAGGGACTGCGAGTCCCGATGCGATGGAAGCTACGTGGGTGAGACAAACAGATCCATCTCCACCAGAATAAAAGAACATGTTGGAGCATGGAAAAACAAAAAACCGAACTGTTCCAATTTCGCTCGACACCTCCTGGAGGAGGGACACTCGTTTGGTGATAACGAGGAAGATACAAGGGTGTTGCACTCAGGAGCAAAAAATAGGAAAAAGCTAGAAATAATAGAAATACATAAAAGCTTAAAAAGAGGAAATAAGATCGTAATTAATGAAAATATACCTGAGATGTATTCGCCTTTATTGAAGTTATTTGATGCGGGTCTACGTTTATCAGACATGGGGACACTTGTGGGATAATACCAATATCAATAATTATTCTGCATGCTTTGATTTTAATATTGTTTTAAATTTTGTGTAAACCGAAAGTTTATTTTTATTTATTGTGAACATGGTGGAGTTTACCACCGAAACTAGTAAATAAAGTTAATAGAAAAAAATTAAGTGGTTATAGATTATATTTACGTTTTGTTTTGTTTAATTTACACCTTACAAATTTACACCTTCTTATCTGCCATACGTAGTGCCCAGGTACCTACCATATATTATTTATATGTAATTCAGGTGACGATCACAATTTAAACAGATTTTTTATATTCATATTTGTGACTCATACTTTGCTGCAAAATTGTATGCCACTGTAGCAAATTTTTGAAATAAAGCTCATTATAGTAGTTTTTACATTTTCGAATGCAGTAGTGATTTTTTAACATCATTATGAATTCTAAAGAATTGGAAATAGAAGAAATGTTAATAATTTTTTACCGGAACCGAGTAGTGCAACTCATGGTTCCTTACAACGTAAACATTTTCGAAAGTCAATATTCTTCGAGATATAGTCAGTTTAAAAATTTAAAATGAAATTTGATTACTAGTATTTTATTGTATCTACAATTATTGTCAACGAGAAACTTAATAAAAACTACATTTTGAATTTTTCAACTGACTATATCTCGAAAAATATTGACTTTTGAGAAAAAAGTCTTCAAACAATAATGATAGGAAGTTTAATTTCCTACAAAATAGGTTGTTATCATATTTATCGTCCGGTGCACCGTTTACGAGATAATAATAAAAACGCGTTGTTCAAGATGACGGCTGATGCGAGTGCTATCCGAGGCCGAAAACAATGTTTTACACTTAGGGAACATCCACTAACATAATCAAATTGGAAAATCCCTTACCTGGATTTTATGTTTTGCAGCACCATTTTTGGTGCTCTGGCGCCTGCGCCTGGACTAAAATAGGAGTAATAACGCGCAGTAATTCCATTTTCACAATCAATGTCAACCCCGAAATGGGATGTTGCCGGCCGCATAAAAGTAGCAGGATATTGTTTTTTATGCCGATTTAACGTTTCAAAAAGGCAACGGAAGATCAGGAAAAGCTGCCTCAAATGCCAGGCTCCTGTATGCATATTGCATACCAACATCCCGCAAAAAAATTGTAAAGAATGTAATCTTGAAATATAATATAATGTTTACACAAAACTAACATTATTGTAATCAATGAATATTAATACAGTTTTGAATTAATGGGACCATTCTTTTTAATTTATATATCCCATAGAAAAGTAATCAAGTGCCCAGGTACTACGTATGGCTGGATTAGGTATAGTTTTAGAAAATCTCAAAAATGTTTAACTTAGTATTATCATTTTTGTTTTTAAAATTTTTCACGTACAGAGAACCTGTTTTGTAGAGATGTCACCAAAGCTCAAAAAAATCGGACAGAATAAAAGTTATGTTGTTTTAAAGTCAAAATAGTACCCAGGTATGGCCCCATAAGGGTTAAAAATGTTGTGTGTAGCTGAAATACCTTGTAACGGCAATAAATAATTGTAAAAAAATATATACACAGTACACAATACATCGACTTGACATTGAAATATCAGTACTGACCATTACGATTAAAGTATTTGAAGTAACTGGTTTAATTATTCAATTTTTACTTGGGGTATTCTATTGGCGTATAGAACTCAAGAAGTAAATGCACCAAAGCTATATGTTGATTTAGATATAAAAATGTGATTTCCACTTTATATTTACCATTGGGAATCAGTGGGGGAAAGCGAGTTTCATCGAGACAAAAATTGCAAGCGTAATAAGTGATTCGAGTTCAAGCGGCTTCAGTTCCCTTAGTTGCGTCTTGTCTTCGCGATTACAATCAACAAAGCACAAGGGCAATCGTTGACAATTGCTGGCTTGCACTTGGAGAATTCGTGTTTTTCACACGGCCAATTGTATGTTCCTTGCTCCCGAGTTAGCACACCAAAATATTTATGCATTTATACACCGAACGGAACTACAAAAAATATAATGTATCCTTCAGCATTACGATGAAATAAAAAAATTTTTATACACTTTTTTCAATTATTAATGTCTCATTATCATTTAAAATATAGAAAATTAGAACTCACTGTATCAATTGTAGTATCAAAATTGAATACAAAATCACTGCATTCACTGATGAAAATTATATAATAATAATTTAAACTAAAATACAACAACAAAAAACTTTTAGGCAGGACAACGTCTGCCGGGTCAGCTATATCCTATAAAATACGTTGACATTGATGTTGTCATTGACAACGTAATATATTTCATTGAGAAAAGCGTATGTTAAAGGAAACATAACAAGTGAGCTAAAATGCACCACGGAAGCAGTATGAAATATTAGTGTTAGAAAAAAATAACAATCGTCTTAGACAAAATCCTGTCTTGCCAAAAGACCTGCATTCTTTGGTAATAAATTACATAGCGTGATACCTTAAAAATATTTAACATACCTGAGACAAAAGATTTTCGTTACAGGACATGTCTTGAATAAATAACACCAATAACTTAATCACAATAATACTTTTCATTGTAAAGTTTGCAACAATTTTAAAATCTAGTTGAAAGTATATATTGAAAATATATCCCAAAATTCTTAGTTTTATATTAGCTACTCTTTAACGGAGTGCAACCAATCAAATTAAAATATATCACATCCATTAAAATGCAACGTACATTAAGCATATTATAGTATACTAATGATAGTCTATTATAGATGAAAAATCAAGATTTCAATTTAATTCTACTTTGAACTAATCAGCATACTTCAATTTGGATCTACCCATTAGTGCTACCTATTTAGTATTAGGATCGACACGCCCGCTTACCGTACTAATAACTGATTTGTTAACAATGTTTTACCGTTTTCTAATAAGATAATTTTTATGTTATAGAGATTTGAAATACATACATAACAAAAATTAATGCAATATTGTCTTCGTTTTCGTTTTAAAAAAAAATTAAGAAGAAAACGATGCAATACATTTATGGAAAAAGAGTTTTCATCTTTCTCAGTATAATACAATATAGTAGATCAATTATTTTAGTAGATCCGTGAGTTGGTTTTTTAAATTTTTTTCAGTTTCTTTCAATTTGTTAGTTTAGTTACTTTCTCAGTCGACCTTGAAAAATGCATGAATATGTTTTTACTGGAATATACAATACATACAAATACTAATATAATGAACTTTAAAATTGTTTTTAAATGATATAATTATTTTTAATTCAAATTGTTACGCTCTATTAAAGAACAGATAATGTAAAATACAGCAAAATGCAACAGTAGTCATGTTTTTCGTTACACTGATTTTAAACTGTTTTAAAATCAAGTTTAAAATAAAATATATATTATTTTTCGGGTATTAGGGAACGTAAACAAACCATATGGTTTGGTCAAGGGGGAGCGATTAGGCAGAAAGCTATGCAGGGCTTCACCATCATTTGGCCGAATTATTTTAGCCGACAAATATTAAAGTTATTTAATGATAACTTAGATAGGTTAACCTTATAATTTTATTATACATATGTACTAGCTGGAAAACCCGTCCACAGACCGGCATCTAGATCCGATTGGTTGGAAACTCGATCTATCTGCAACTCGTCCCAGAGGGAGTTCCGGCGGTGGTTTAATATATTGTTCGGTTGGTAAAAAAATCTAACCAATCAGAGTGTTTCTTTTTTCGCCTAAAAATGACACGCCGCGCCGTAGGAGGAGCAGTGTGCTGGGATTTTATATATTAAGATATTATACAGGTTGGTACAATTTTGAAATGTAAAATTTGTATAATTGTTAAGGATATTATTTAATAATTTAAACAAAATAAAAGGAGGAAGAGCAAAAACAGTCAAATGGCCGGCATTACGTGATTTAGTGATTTATAAACTGGCCCTCCGCACTCTCCGCTCTGGTCCCCTCCACTCCGGACGCTCCGGGCCGCTTTGACTAATACGATACTTACTAAAAATATCCCTCTAGACCAGTTCTACTCGGCAAAGTGTGCTACCAGATAGGGGGTGGATCTCTCTCGTTCGTAAAAAAATATTTATAGAAAAACAATTTAGTAATAATAATACCCTGTACTGTAAAATTACCAAAACATTGTAAACCTTTATGCAGCTTAAGGAATAATAGGATTTCATTTAACCATTCTGACCATGATCCTGTTGGGACGCAATTTACCATCTCCAAGAAAAACTTTTAATTTTCAAGCAAAAACTACGCACCTGTTTGGTGTTATAGAAAAATACAAAATTAGTTTTATTGCCTAATGTTACTTACATTAATAATACTAGAGAGAATAATACAAAGTGCAAATAACTGACAAGGGCTCACTACATTTAGTAATGAACATCCAGTAAATTTATTTTTTGGTGATTCTAAAAGTCAAAAAAAATATGCTAAGTCTTGGGGTTTTGTCGAATACTTCTTACTTTTTGAATTATGTATTTTTGAAAATAATTGTAAATATTTATAAATGCCATACATGTTTCGACTTTTATGTACACCATCATTCAGTTTAAAAATTCAAATGTATCCAGTTTGACGGAAATATTTACAATTTGCAGATGGTTTACAAAATCAAAGATCGTATGAACTTAGAACAAGATATATTTTTAACATCACCCATCACAAGATTAGTCTCATCGGTTGAACACTGTTAACAACGATACCAAGTCTCGCCAAGATACCAACTTACAATAGCATAGCTCATAACTTTAAGAAGCTTATACCATACTTGGCGCCGTGCAGTGAAAGGAGTATGAAGGATATGCAAACGTCCTATTACAGATAGATTTATGAATAATTATTCATAATTATTACTATGTGTAATTCTTTGCAAATAAAAAGCCCGCATTGAGCATTAATGAAATTTAAACTTAATTATATTAAAGTCGACTGGCCTTAATGACTTTAATTAGCCGAAAATGAGGACGACCTACAGCGACTCCTGTTTCGACTCAATAATATATAAAAAAACATTTAATATGCGGAGATCGACTCCAAAAACAAAATCTATGGCGATCTCAAAATATCTCACACGCTGCGAGCTTATAGTCGACAAAAAACCGATTGAGCAGGTCAGAAAATTAACATACCTTGATATGGATATAACCAACAACCGAAGTACCATTTCAGAGGTACGCACACAATCATCCAAATCAGCCGTGATCTTGGGTTGCTTACGAAACATCATATGGTCGCACATATCAATCCAAAGCAAAGCAAAGCAAAGATAAAGTAACACATGCATAAGGTAGTTCTGACCTACGCAGCAGAGACTAGGGCCCCAACATCAAAAACAAAACAGACAATGAGATCCACAGAAATAAAAACACTGAGAGGCAGGAGTAACGCTGTGGGATATAGTAAGAAGTGAGTTAACCCGGGAAAGATGTAAAATAAAGAACGTTGTCAGATAGGCCAGAGCGACAAGACGGTTTTATAAAGACCATGTAGAGAGGATGGATGATGCGAGAATCGCAAAATTAGTAATGATGCAAAGACCTAACACTAAGAAACCCTCCGGAAGATCCCTTAAGTGATGGAAGGATAGCTGGACGTCTGCATCCCAGGAAGGCAATACTGTGATTAATTAACAGGGCCAAGTCCTAACAACAGTAAAAGAAAAAGAGAAGAAAAAATTATTTTTGGACCAGCATTTAACTAATTGGCTTTGACTCAACTTAAACTTATCTTTAAGATAGCTTAAACTTAATTTTGGATAAAAGTTCACTGAATTTTAACTAATCACACTTGTACTAATTGTAGTCTGCATAAATGGAACTCGACTATTTTAGCAATTATGGCAATTCCAACTAACCACTGATTCCCGGTTGCGCCACAATAGTTAAGAAAACACTTAAATTTGTATTTATCGTATTCGCATAATTTAACAATTTAAATTACGTTCACAATAATTATAGTAGGTACTCTTTTGTGATGTAATGTAAGAAATTGTTTCTACGCCTCAATGGGTAGCTCAGTTTGGCATGAGTGCCAAAGTTTGGTAAATGGTCACTTACTTTACTCATCTTCACTAATAGTGATTTTCTGGCGGTTTTAACCTCGGGCGGCCACTGCATCTTCTAGACAGACTGGATATCAATCACGTGTAAAACGCAAATTAAAGAAAAATTGTAAATAGCTTCTCTATTTATTATCGGACCAAATTTACATGACAGTAATATAGAAAGGTGGAATAACATAATATATAAAATTGATTAGAATAAGTTCACCATACATATAAATAAATAAAAATAAATTTGGACGGAAAGCAATTCCTTAAACATAAAGTAAAAAAAACAATATTTAAGCAATGTTTAGTATAATCAATGATTAAATCTATTGTTCAGTGACCATTTGGGTTGCACAAAAGATAATTAGACCTTAACACAAGTTAGCTACTCTGTTACTATGGTACCTACCTATAACTTTTCTGTTGTGCCGACGGCAGGCTCAGTGGTTCTACTATTCGGGCGTGGTCTACTCAGGGATGGTAACACAATTAAAACACACATAAATAATAGATCATTTAATGTCTCCCTTTTGACGTGAAATCCATAAACTCATAATTAAACAACAAATGCTTACTTTCCTAAATATAAGTCAACACAAACGGTAAATGATTGGCAACAGTGCCCGTAATACAAATAATTACAATGATGACTACATCACTACAACACCGACTTTAATATTAATACACCTGACATAACAAAGTCTACAGGTACGGCTCAGGCCAGACCAGAATGATTGAAGATCTTCTGAACCAATAAAAAGTGCAGACAGCTGTATCAATGGGGCAGCAAAATCCCCTATTGATCAGCTTTACAAATTACGGTGACGTAAGTGTCCACTGAAGGAGGACATCAAATCCTTTACAAGGTGCAACCATTCGGATTAGCATCCGCGAATAACGACAGACATGAATTCATAGAAAAAACTCTGCAGTTTTTGATATCATAAACACAATACGACAATAAATTTCTTTAGTCGACCTGACAAGTCAATGGAACGTGCCCAACGCACCAAGAAGGTACTAACTAAGTTTTACAAATATAACGATACCTTATTTTATTATAAATTCCAGCCAACAATGCAGACGTCCTGGAGAGGATAAATAACAGGTCGGCATCTGGCACCTCGAAGTTCCAATTACCAGAAGCTATCCTGCGTGCAATTGATCATACCAACAGCAATCAGTCCGAAGGGCTCAGCAACACAATTCTGACCATCAAAATGGAACGTTGTTAACTCGAAAGTTCAAAACTAACCGCAATAACAGCAAATGACAACAATTTGGCATAGCGACAACCAACGATGAAACTTCATAATTTTACTAAGTTCGTAACGCGCAGTATTAATAAACCATAAGAGTTCAATATTTCTGCACTTTAAAATAACTACAATAATAAATTTGAATATCTCGACAACAAATCGCACTGTCATATTCCTTGAACAAATTTCTTAGAATTACCGGCAACATGGTTTCCAGTTCAAGCACATTCCATGCGCGAATTGCAACACCGTAACCATTACCCGCGTTTAATAGAGTCGAGAATCGCCTGGCGCGCGTCACTACATAATGATCTCAATTTTTCTTCAAAAAATTCACTCTTTCGCGAAACCAGAATTTCCACCAGGAAAACGTAAACCTTCTAGATAATTCCACCAGGAAACATAACTTTCCACAATACTTTCACACAACTAAATTTTACATTCAACATTAGTTTTCTTCATAGCGAGCGACTTACTTCCTTCGACCTCAGAAGTCAAGTCAGTAAAAATCGAACGTAGCTTACCCCGACCATGCGCGGTGCGCAGACGATTTGCGCGGTCACTAGGTTTAGAAAACCATCGGCGTAACACACGGGGGATCGTCAAAAAAAAAACTTTAAAAAAATGGGTTAAACCACTCTAAGACAAAAACTCAAAACTAACATAGCCTACAGCTACTACACGGAAAATCTAATTCTTCGCCAGAAAATCCAATACGTTGGTGCGTACCGGGCGAGTAGGCGGCGAAACGCGTCTCTGGGGAACCCAGGATCCAGACCGATCAAATTACCCACTCTAATACCAAGCGTCCGCACTGGACTGACCTAGTAGCGTAATGGAAGCCTAAATTCTTTGGAAAGCTTCAAAGAACAGCGGGACCAACCTAACCATTACTAAAAAGTGTACTCCTTAAAAAGAGCCACCGGGACTAAAGCACACCTAGCAACCACCAAATTGCAGAGGAGGCTGAATTCGATCAAAGCTTGCGCTATGATGGAACAAAATGACAGAAGAAGGACAGCAATAACAATAAAAAATGTGGCAGCGAAAGAATTCGCTGAACACTACTACTCTAAAGGGAGAAACCAATTCTAATATAAGCTAAGCTAACCTAAGCATGAGGCTGGACAAAATTTCCACTGATGGACTTACCCAACTCTACCCAACCTACTAGGCGTATTAAAACTAAAAACAAGCTAAAAGCCAAAAATTTGTTGGACGCCACTTATTTTTATCAAGAACATTCCGACAGAAAACAAGAAAGATTCAGAATGGAAGGCCAATCATATTTACAAGCCGGGGAGGGCCAGTAACGAAAACAAAACGGCAGAAAGCGTACAAGGAGAGAAGAAGGAGGGCAGATGCATTGTCAAGGGAACAATCAATTGCGAAAACAACCGAAACAGAACGGTCTTCGGACAATGCAGGGACGAGAGGGCTAAGAGATGCACGGAGGGTTCGTTACTGTGAACAGGAAGGGTTTCCGATATGCAAAAATACCAGGAGAACAGAGAGCCGGGTCTATTGAAATCCGAGGTCAATCAACAGCCATTTCGACACAATGCCTCTAAGCACGTCGCAAAACGGATAATGGATCAAATATACACCTAAGCTAAAGATTATATAAGATAATTAAATAAGAATAAATTTTCACTATCACTTAACCAATTAAAATGTGACGTGATGAAAGGTAACTCGAAAACTGCCCGGCGAACGATACGCCACTGGAGTTACAACAAATTTAGAATGAGTGTTGCACATGCGGAGTTTTCGAACAACAATCTCGAAAGTTGCAACAAAATGGAACTGAATTCCAAAACAACACGTTAGACCTCTTAACAATGTTTGCAAAATCGCAAAACTAAATTGAACTAAATTCAAAATCGGAACGTTAGACCTCCTAACAATTTTTTGCAAAATCGCAAAACTAAATTGAACTAAATTCAAAATCGGAACGTTAGACCTCCTAACAATTTTTGCAAAAACGCAAAACTAAATTGAACTAAATTCAAAATCGGAACGTTAGACCTCCTAACAATTTTTTGCAAAATCGCAAAACTAAATTGAACTAAATTCAAAATCGGAACGTTAGACTTCCTAACAATTTTTACAAAAACGCAAAACTAAATTGAACTAAATTCAAAATCGGAACGTTAGACCTCCTAACAATTTTTGCAAAAACGCAAAACTAAATTGAACTAAATTCAAAATCGCAACGTTAGACCTCCTAACAATTTTTGCAAAAACGCAAAACTAAATTGAACTAAATTCAAAATCGCAACGTTAGACCTCCTAACAATTTTTGCCAAATCGCAAAACTAAATTGAACTAAAATCAAAAACTAAATGCTAAGCATTTAACAAAAATCTCAATATACGCAAACTAAATTCTGCATTAATCTAAATAATAAAATTCCATTAAAGATCGACCAAGTTCAGGTCAACAAATTACTACTACATAACCTAGGGTATTGACCTACATAACACGTCGTGCTTATCTTGGAATGCAAGATAAGACGAGCAATACAATGCACAAAGTCTACGATACAGAGCCGGCTTTAATAATTTCTCATAATAACTACTAAATTCACAATCTCAAACTACCTGAAATAGTTTCGACAAAATTCAAAATTTAAACCTGATTCCTAACGTCCTAACTGAGAAATAAAGTCGTTTCAACAAAAGATTCATGATTTCTAAAATTGAAACTACAAAATTGACCCATCAATTCCGGAAGGTTTCACTAATGACCAAACGACAATAACAATTCAGTAGCAGCAACGATGGCTCAACTAGCCGACTTCATTTGTGCTTACAAAAAATTCGAACTTCTGTAGCTCGATGACTTATCATCTGATAACGTAGCCTAACGCACAAAGCAATACTTAAACTTAAAGAAACTCAATCACGATAACTAACTATAATACTAGCGCTTGCTAAAATAAATATCTACAGCAAAATTAATTAGCTGCAGAAGGGACAGTGCCACGGAACGGCTTCAAATCCTTCACGTGCCACATTCCTACATTTTTTCCTTTTTCTGAAACTAACTCATAAGATAAATTTCCGACCTTTTTCAAAACAGTACATAACGCGTACTTGGGTGCTAATTTAGCGGCAAAATTTTTTGAAGCGTCCGACAAAACATAATTTTTCTTCCACACCTTATCTCCTATTTGAAACATCAAGGGTCGCTTCCGCAAGTCGTAACGTTTTTTAGTAAGATCATACGAATGTTTGAGATTTTCCCGAACTTTGCGATACAAATCGGAAATTTCTACATGATCAGCATCCCAACGGATTCTTTTTTCAAGTTCAACTACGTTCTTCTCATCCGGAAAGGGACCAAAAAAACTACCATCAATCGGCACATAACGCCCAAACATAAGATAAGCTGGCGAAAACTCGGTAACATCATGTTTCGCGGTCCTAATTGCTTGCGCAATTTTATAAATATTTTCATCCCAAGTTTTATGCTCCTTATTAACATAGGAAGAAATTGCAGCCACTAAGGTTTTATTTACCCTTTCTGTAAAATTATTTTGAGCATGAAATTTATCGTTTTTCCAAACCCCTTGAACATGATAGTCGTCCGTAAGTTTTTTAAATTCTTTAGAAATAAACTGAACTCCATTATCGCAAATTATAATCTGTGGAACTCCAAACAAAAGAAAAACTTGGTTCTCCATAAATTTCACCACCGCCGCAGCTGTAGCTTTCGCTAAGGGCTGCACCAAAACAAATTTAGTGAACCAATCGGTCACTACCAGTAAGTGTTGATTACCCTTTTTTGATCGAGGTAACGGTCCTAACAGATCAACAGAAATTAATTGAAACGGGAACGATACTTTTTTATACTGACCCATGAGTCCGGGCCGAGCTTGAGTCGAATTTTTGTGTGCCGCGCACGTACGACAATTACTCACATAATTAATAATATCTTTTTTCAACTTCGGCCAATAATATAATTCAACCACACGAGCAGTGGTTTTTGCAACCCCAAAATGACCGGCAGTAGCTTCATCATGACACATCTTTAATACTTCCGGCCTGTTAGCGGTCGGAACCACCAATTTCCAATCCGGAATATTAGAAACTGTCGGCAATGAAGAAGGCAAAAATTTGTACAGACGGTTCTCGACCGACTTGAAATGAGGGAACCCGTCCGGATCTCGACGAATTTTATCTAACATGTCACGATACCATTCATCAGGAATTAATTTATCGATATTAAGCGAAGCGATATCGCGAGAAAGGACATCCGGCACAATATTTAATTTACCCGGCCTATGCCGTACTTCAAACTCATATTGACCCAATTGCATAGCCCACCTGGCCAACCGCCCAGAAGGATTTTGAATACGCGTCAAAAATTGCAAAGCCGAACAATCCGAAATTACTACAAATTCGGTCCCTTCAATATACCCTCTAAATTTTTCAATGGCAAACATCATCGCAATTAATTCACGCTCAGTAGCGGCATATTTTTGTTCCGCGCTGGACAAGGCTCTGCTCGCATAAGCGATAGGATGCTCAAGCCCACCTTGTTCTTGGAATAGAACAGCACCTACTCCAACTAAGGAGGCATCAGTTTGAATGAAAAACTTTTTATCAAAATTTGGACTGATTAAGATCGGAGCAACAGTGATTAATTTTTTAATTTCTGAAAACGCCGCTTCAGCTTCAGAATTCCAACTTATAGTCTGGCCCTTTTTTTTATTTTTTATTAACGCGGTAATCGGAGACGATATTGTCGATAAATTTGGTAAGAAAATTCGATAGTAACTGATCAATCCAATTAATCTTTTCACCTCCGTCGTATTAGTCGGGGTCCTAAACCGAGTTATAGCTTCCACCTTCTCCGGATCGGTACGAAGCCCTTGATCATCAACCACGAAGCCTAGAAACTTAAGCGAGCTACGACAAAATTCGCATTTTTCAATATTTATTCTAAACCCTACAGCATTTAATTTTTCAAAAATAAGATTGAGCGTCCTAATGTGGTCTTCAAATGTGGACGAAGCCACAATCATGTCATCAAGATAAACATGCGCGTCACCTTGGTGGAGAATGGAACCAAGTACCTTCTCCATGGTACGTTGCAACGTCTTGGGAGCGTTTGTAACACCAAACGGCATAACCAAAAATTCAAAAAGGCCAAGCCCTGGGGCCACAAAAGCGGTTTTCTCTCTAGAGTCTTCATCTAACGGAATCTGCCAGAATGCTTTCCGCAGATCGATTGACGTCAAAAATTTGGCCTGTCTAACACGATTCAAGATGCAATCGGGCCGTTTAAGGGGGTAAGCATCTTTACGAGTGACCTTATTAAGAGAACGGCCATCAAAACACACACGAAGCTCCCCATTCCGCTTCTTAATTATTAACAAGGGACTACACCAAGGAGAATTACTCGGTTGGATCACTTGATCTTTTAACATTTGAGAGATCTCCGTCCTCAATTTGGCTTGCATCGCCGGACTCAACGGATACTGGCGAGTCTTAACAGGAGGAGCATTTCCGGTATCGATGGTGTGACTCACACCTTTAACTCGACCCAATTCTTTAGTAGATAACGTAGCAAATTTCTTAATAACATCATCTAATTGTTTTTGTTGACTTAAGGTCAAAGATGCTTGATTGACAATACCTTCCGAGGCTGCAACCCGCGGAGCAGTGGTATGCCACGAAAACTGATCAAAATGTAGCGACAACTGAAATATTTTACAAAAATCCGCACCCAACAAAAATTCATAAGCTAAATCTGGCACAATAAGAAATTTCACTGTCTTCACAGTACACCCCAACTGAATCTCTAAGGCGATAATACCAGTCACTGGACTACTAGCCCCATTTGCTACTTGAATTTCCCCAACCTCAGACGGCAATATTTTTCCCACGCCAGCATTTCGCAACACTTCAAACCCTTTTCCCCCTAATATAGAACTCATTGCCCCTGTATCCAACAATGCGGTAAATTTATGCTTTTGTATACAAATTTCCAAATGAGGTCGATTATCAAAAGGTTTCTTAGTCATAACAGGCGCAACAGATTTAGACGCATAAAAATTTTTAACTGCTATCAACCAATCTTCCCATTCGGTTTTACTAAAATAATTCTTTAATTTTTTCTTTGAGTCGGAGACGAAACGTACGCGCCTCGGCCTCTTCCACGGAGAAAGTTTCGACCTCTCAGACTCATTGTTCCGAACGCAGCTTCGAAGGGGCGATTCGACACATCGAGGTTGCTCGTGCCCCGGGGTGACACAACCTCGTTCGAGTTTTCCGAACTTACATTATTAACAGACGTAACCGCCGAAGAACAACGTGAACATTGATTTTTATATACATTTTTTGTCCCACAGCCATAACAAAAAATATTTCTAGCCATTCCACAATTTATGAAACGGTGACCCCTTTCGTTGCAATTCCAACACAGTAACCCGCCACTGTCAACAGGAATGTCACGATTAACCGACGCAGCGCGAACACCGGAAACGCTATCTACAAAAAATTCTGGTTCGCTATGCAAACCATCTGACAATGTGCCACTATCTATTGACCTCGAGTCACTATTAATAGCGAACGCACGTTTAACCGGCCGAACCACTGGGGTATATTTATCATTTTTTAATTTTAACTCTTGCACGCGCCTACAACGATCTTTTAATTTTTCTAGATCTGCGTAGTCGTCCAAAGCAATATGCATTGAAAAAAAAGGATTCAAATTTCGAACAATTTGATCGACAATAATTTTTTCCGAGGTTTTCTTATTAATTTTCAAATATAGGGATTCGATAACCATTATAAAAGACATGACGTTTTCATTTAAACCTTGCATACGGTCCTGGACTTCTTTATGCAATTGATATTCGAAATCTTGCGGCAAAAATTCTTTTTTAAGCGCTTTAACTAATTCCGCCCAATTTTTTACTTTATTTTTCTGATTACGCAACCAAGTAATAGCACTGCCTGACATAAGTTCTGTTGCACCGACAAATAATTCATCATCTGAAACACCCCTCGATTCTTTACATTCTTCAACTTGTTCCAGGAATTCTAAAATTCCGACTTTGTCTGCATGACCGTTGAATTTCAAATTCCACTTAAAAACAGGAATTTTACTTCGGTTTCCCTTACTAACATTTAAACTTGCTACCGGGCTAATTGATCTACTACTGCCTTGATTTGAGTCAAACGCCGTGAGCGCCGCTCCTTCTAAAATTTTTAATTCCGCTTCAAGCATTGAAACAATGTGCGATTTATCATCTTTTTCCGCGATAATTTTAAGTAACGAGATACGATTATCTAAGTGCAAAAACCTTGATCTCAACTGATCTTGTATTTCTAATTCGATATTTTGCCCTTTGCTGTCTAAAATTTCAGCAATACTAATTAACGATAAATTTATTTCTTTTTCTTCGATATCCCAATCAACATTACGTAAACTCATTTTGACGCTCGGATTCTTTAAAGCTATATCTAATTGAACTCGCCTCGACACTTCTGTTATTCGAGGTATAATTTCGCGACAATTTAACTCAAACTGCAATTCCGTACTACTTAAATGCTTTGGTTCCATTTTGATGAGATTCAACTTTGCTGCTGTCGCCGTACATAAAATACACAGTAAGAAAATAATTGGAACTACGACGCACTTACAAAATTTGCCGAACCTGAAAATTTTTAATTGTGTCACCTTCCTTAAGTAGTAAATTGCCCCACGTTCAAGGCACCATGTGTTACTATGGTACCTACCTATAACTTTTCTGTTGTGCCGACGGCAGGCTCAGTGGTTCTACTATTCGGGCGTGGTCTACTCAGGGATGGTAACACAATTAAAACACACATAAATAATAGATCATTTAATGTCTCCCTTTTGACGTGAAATCCATAAACTCATAATTAAACAACAAATGCTTACTTTCCTAAATATAAGTCAACACAAACGGTAAATGATTGGCAACAGTGCCCGTAATACAAATAATTACAATGATGACTACATCACTACAACACCGACTTTAATATTAATACACCTGACATAACAAAGTCTACAGGTACGGCTCAGGCCAGACCAGAATGATTGAAGATCTTCTGAACCAATAAAAAGTGCAGACAGCTGTATCAATGGGGCAGCAAAATCCCCTATTGATCAGCTTTACAAATTACGGTGACGTAAGTGTCCACTGAAGGAGGACATCAAATCCTTTACAAGGTGCAACCATTCGGATTAGCATCCGCGAATAACGACAGACATGAATTCATAGAAAAAACTCTGCAGTTTTTGATATCATAAACACAATACGACAATAAATTTCTTTAGTCGACCTGACAAGTCAATGGAACGTGCCCAACGCACCAAGAAGGTACTAACTAAGTTTTACAAATATAACGATACCTTATTTTATTATAAATTCCAGCCAACAATGCAGACGTCCTGGAGAGGATAAATAACAGGTCGGCATCTGGCACCTCGAAGTTCCAATTACCAGAAGCTATCCTGCGTGCAATTGATCATACCAACAGCAATCAGTCCGAAGGGCTCAGCAACACAATTCTGACCATCAAAATGGAACGTTGTTAACTCGAAAGTTCAAAACTAACCGCAATAACAGCAAATGACAACAATTTGGCATAGCGACAACCAACGATGAAACTTCATAATTTTACTAAGTTCGTAACGCGCAGTATTAATAAACCATAAGAGTTCAATATTTCTGCACTTTAAAATAACTACAATAATAAATTTGAATATCTCGACAACAAATCGCACTGTCATATTCCTTGAACAAATTTCTTAGAATTACCGGCAACATGGTTTCCAGTTCAAGCACATTCCATGCGCGAATTGCAACACCGTAACCATTACCCGCGTTTAATAGAGTCGAGAATCGCCTGGCGCGCGTCACTACATAATGATCTCAATTTTTCTTCAAAAAATTCACTCTTTCGCGAAACCAGAATTTCCACCAGGAAAACGTAAACCTTCTAGATAATTCCACCAGGAAACATAACTTTCCACAATACTTTCACACAACTAAATTTTACATTCAACATTAGTTTTCTTCATAGCGAGCGACTTACTTCCTTCGACCTCAGAAGTCAAGTCAGTAAAAATCGAACGTAGCTTACCCCGACCATGCGCGGTGCGCAGACGATTTGCGCGGTCACTAGGTTTAGAAAACCATCGGCGTAACAACTCAAAATATTTAACAACAAAAATACTAAATTGCCGACGGCAAAATAAGTCGACGGATGGCAACGCCAAAATAGCCGACTTCTAAAAGGTAACGGCAAAAAAGCGACGGCGAAATATTCCATCCACTAAATCGTGCAGTGGTCTGTTACTATGGTACCTACCTATAACTTTTCTGTTGTTGCCGACGGCTGGCTCAGTGGTTCTAATATTAGGGCGTGGTCTACTCAGGGATGGTAACACAATTAAAACACACATAAATAATATATCATTTAATTTCTCCCTTTTGACGTGAAGTCCACAAACTCATAATTAAACAACAATATGCTTACTTTCCTAAATATAAGTCAACCCAAACGGTAAATGATTGGCAACAGTGCCCGTAAATACAAATAATTACAATGATGACTACATCACTACAACACCGACTTTAAGATTAGTACACATGACATAAGAATTCATATAAAAACCTCTGCAATAATAATTTATCGTAAACAACACTACGACAATAATTCTTGAGCTGACCTGAAAGGTCCATAGGACGTGCATACCGCACCAGAAGATACTAACTAAGTTTTATAAATATAACGATACCTTTTATTATAATAATTTCCAGCCAACAATACAAATGTCCTGGATAGGATCGCAATAAACAGGTCGGCATCAGGCACTTCGAAGTTCCAATTACCAGAAGCTATCCTGCATTCCATTGATCATACCAACAGCAATCAGTCCGAAGGGCTCAGCAACAAAATTATTACCATCAAAATGGAACGTTGTCAACTCGAAAGTCAAAACTAACCGCAATAACAGCAAATGACCACAATTTGGCATAGCGACAACCAACTATGAAACTTCATAAATTTAATAAGTTCGTAACGCGCAGTATAAATAAACCATAAGAGTTCAATATTTTTGCACTTTAAAATAACGACAATAATAAATTTGAATATCTCGACAACAAATCGCACTGTCATATTCCTTGAACAAATTTCTTAGAAATACCGGCAACATGGTTTCCAGTTCAAGCACATTCCCTGCGCGAATTGCAACACCGTAACCATTACCCGCGTTTAATAGAGTCGAGAATCGCCTGGCGCGCGTCACTACATAATGATCTCAATTTTTCTTCAAAAACTTCACTCTTTCGCGAAAACAGAATTTCCACCAGGAAAACGTAAACCTTCTAGATAATTCCACCAGGAAACATAACTTTCCACCATAATTTCACCCAACTAAATTTTACATTCAACATCAGTTATCTTCATAGCGAGCGACCTACTTCCTTCGACGTCAGAAGTCAAGTAAAGATCGAACGTAGCTTACCCCAACCGTTGCGCGATGCGCAGACGATTTGCGCGGTCACTAGGGTTCAGAAAACCATCGGCGTAACACACGGGGGGTCGTCAAAAAAAAACTTTAAAAAAAAAGGGGTTAAACCACTCTAAAGACAAAAACTCAAAACTAACATAGCCTACAGCTACTACACGGAAAATCTAATTCTTCGCCAGAAAATCCAATACGTTGGTGCGTACCGGGCGAGTAGGCGGCGAAACGCGTCTCTGGGGAACCCAGGATCCAGACCGATCAAATTACCCACTTTAATACCAAGCGTCCGCACTGGACTGACCTAGTAGCGTAATGGAAGCCTAAATTCTTTGGAAAGCTTCAAGAACAGCGGGACCAACCTAACCATTACTACAAAGGTGTACTCCTTAAAAAGAGCCACCGGGACTAAAGCACACCTAGCAACCACCAAATTGCAGAGGAGGCTGAATTCAATCAAAGCTTGCGCTATGATGGACAAATGACAGAAGAAGGACAGCAATAACCATAAAAAAGTTCGTCAGCGAAGGAATTCGCTGAACACTACTACTCTAAAGGGAGAAACCAATACTAATATAAGCTAAGCTAACCTAAGCATGAGGCTGGACAAAATTCCCACTGATGGACTTACCCAACTCTACCCAACCTACTATGCGTACTAAAACTAAAAACAGGCTAAAAGCCAAAAAAATGTTGGACGCCACTTATTTTTATCAAGAACATTCCGACAGAAAACAAGAAAGATTCAGAATGGAAGGCCAATCATATTTACAAGCCGGGGAGGGCCAGTAACGAAAACAAAACGGCAGAAAGCGTACAAGGAGAGAAGAAGGAGGGCAGATGCATTGTCAAGGGAACAATCAATTGCGAAAACAACCGAAACAGAACGGTCTTCGGACGATGCAGGGACGAGAGGGCTAAGAGATGCACGGAGGGTTCGTTACTGTGAACAGGAAGGGTTTCCGATATGCAAAAATACCAGGAGAACAGAGAGCCGGGTCTATTGAAATCCGAGTCAATCAACAGCCAGTTCGACACAATGCCTCTAAGCATGTCGCAAAACGGATAATGGATCAAATATACACCTAAGCTAAAGATTATAAAAGATAATTAAATAAGAATAAATTTTCACTATCACTTAACCAATTAAAATGTGACGTGATGAAAGGTAACTCGAAAACTGCCCGGCGAACGATACGCCACTGGAGTTACAACAAATTTAGAATGAGTGTTGCACATGCGGAGTTTTCGAACAACAATCTCGAAAGTTGCAACTAAATGGAACTGAATTCCAAAACAACACGTTAGACCTCCTAACAATGTTTGCAAAATCGCAAAACTAAACTGAACTAAATTCAAAATCGGAACGTTAGACCTCCTAACAATTTTTGCAAAAACGCAAAACTAAATTGAACTAAATTCAAAATCGGAACGTTAGACCTCCTAACAATTTTTGCAAAATCGCAAAACTAAATTGAACTAAATTCAAAATCGGAACGTTAGACCTCCTAACAATTTTTGCAAAAACGCAAAACTAAATTGAACTAAATTCAAAATCGGAACGTTAGACCTCCTAACAATTTTTGCAAAAACGCAAAACTAAATTGAACTAAATTCAAATCTAAATGCTAAGCATTTAACAAAAATCTCAATATACACAACTAAATTCTGCATTAATCTAAATAATAAAATTCCATTAAAGATCGACCTAGGTCAACAAATTACTACCACGATAAACAAGGTTGACGACCTACATAACACATCGCGCTTATCTTGGAATGCAAGATAAGACGAGCAAAACTTGCACACTGTCTACGATACAGAGCCGGCTCTAATAATTTCTCATAATAACTACTAAATTTCACAATCTCAACTACCTGAATTAATTTCGACAAAATTCAAATTTTTAACACTGATTCCTAACGTCCTAACTGAGAAATAAAGTCGTTTCAACAAAAGATTCATGATTTCTAAAATTGAAACTACAAAATTGACCCATCAATTCCGGAAGGTTTCACTAATGACCAAACGACAATAACAAATTCAGTAGCAGTAACGATGGCTCAACTAACCGGCTTCAAATTGTGCTTACAAAAATTCGAACTTCTGTAGCTCGATGACTTATCATCTGATAACGTAACCTAACGCACAAAGCAATACTTAAACTTAAAGAAACTCAATCGCGATAACTAACTATAATACTAGCGCTTGCTAAAATAAATATCTACAGCAAAATTAATTATCCGCAGAAGGGACAGTGCCACGGAACGGCTTCAAATCCTTCACGTGCCACATTCCTACATTTTTTCCTTTTTCTGAAACTAACTCATAAGATAAATTTCCGACCTTTTTC
This sequence comes from Cantharis rufa, assembly GCA_947369205.1. Taxonomy (NCBI): domain Eukaryota; kingdom Metazoa; phylum Arthropoda; class Insecta; order Coleoptera; family Cantharidae; genus Cantharis; species Cantharis rufa. The sequence goes on along the minus strand of OX376309.1, from coordinate 10,740,579 downwards.
AAAACAGTACATAACACGTACTTGGGTGCTAATTTAGCGGCAAAATTTTTTGAAGCGTCCGACAAAACATAATTTTTTTTCCACACCTGATCGCCTACTTGAAACATCAAGGGTCGCTTCCGCAAGTCGTAACGTTTTTTAGTAAGATCATACGAGTGTTTGAGATTTTCCCGAACTTTGCGATACAAATCGGAAATTTCTACATGATCGGCATCCCAACGGATTCTTTTTTCAAGTTCAACTACGTTCTTATCATCCGGAAAGGGACCAAAAAAACTACCATCAATCGGCACATAACGCCCAAACATAAGATAAGCTGGCGAAAACTCGGTAACATCATGTTTTGCGGTCCTAATTGCTTGCGCAATTTTATAAATATTTTCATCCCAAGTTTTATGCTCCTTATTAACATAGGAAGAAATTGCAGCCACTAAGGTTTTATTTACCCTTTCTGTAAAATTATTTTGAGCATGAAATTTATCGTTTTTCCAAACCCCTTGAACATGATAGTCGTCCGTAAGTTTTTTAAATTCTTTAGAAATAAACTGAACTCCATTATCGCAAATTATAATCTGTGGAACTCCGAATAAAAGAAAAACTTGGTTCTCCATAAATTTCACCACTGCCGCAGCTGTAGCTTTCGCTAAGGGCTGCACCAAAACAAACTTAGTGAACCAATCGGTCACTACCAGTAAGTGTTGATTACCCCTTTTTGATCGAGGTAACGGTCCTAACAGATCAACAGAAATTAATTGAAACGGGAACGATACTTTTTTATACTGACCCATGAGTCCGGGACGAGCTTGAGTCGAATTTTTGTGTGCCGCGCACGTACGACAATTACTCACATAATTAATAATATCTTTTTTCAACTTCGGCCAATAATATAATTCAACCACACGAGCAGTGGTTTTTGCAACCCCAAAATGACCGGCAGTAGCTTCATCATGACACATCTTTAATACTTCCGGCCTGTTAGCGGTCGGAACCACCAATTTCCAATCCGGAATATTAGAAACTGTCGGCAATGAGGAAGGCAAAAATTTGTACAGACGGTCCTCGACCGACTTGAAATGAGGGAACCCGTCCGGATCTCGACGAATTTTATCTAACATGTCACGATACCATTCATCAGGAATTAATTTATCGATATTAAGCGAAGCGATATCGCGAGAAAGGACATCCGGCACAATATTTAATTTTCCCGGCCTATGCCGTACTTCAAACTCATATTGACCCAATTGCATGGCCCACCTGGCCAACCGCCCAGAAGGATTTTGAATCCGCGTCAAAAATTGCAAAGCCGAACAATCCGAAATAACTACAAATTCGGTCCCTTCAATATACCCTCTAAATTTTTCAATGGCAAACATCATCGCAATTAATTCACGCTCAGTAGCGGCATATTTCTGTTCCGCGCTGGACAAGGCTCTGCTCGCATAAGCGATAGGATGCTCCAGCCCACCTTGTTCTTGGAATAGGACAGCACCTACTCCAACCAAAGAGGCATCAGTTTGAATAAAAAACTTTTTATCAAAATTTGGACTTATTAAGATCGGAGCAACAGTGATTAATTTTTTAATTTCTGAAAACGCCGCTTCAGCTTCAGAATTCCAACTTATAGTCTGGCCCTTTTTTTTATTTTTTATTAACGCGGTAATCGGAGACGATATTGTCGATAAATTTGGTAAGAAAATTCGATAGTAACTGATCAATCCAATTAATCTTTTCACCTCCGTCGTATTAGTCGGGGTCCTAAACCGAGTTATAGCTTCCACCTTCTCCGGATCGGTACGAAGCCCTTGATCATCAACCACGAAGCCTAGAAACTTAAGCGAGCTACGACAAAATTCGCATTTTTCAATATTTATTCTAAACCCTACAGCATTTAATTTTTCAAAAATAAGATTAAGCGTCCTAATATGGTCTTCAAACGTGGACGAAGCCACAATCATGTCATCAAGATAAACATGCGCGTCACCTTGGTGTAAAATGGAACCAAGTACCTTCTCCATGGTACGTTGTAACGTCTTGGGAGCGTTTGTAACACCAAACGGCATAACCAGAAATTCAAAAAGGCCAAGCCCTGGGGCCACAAAAGCGGTTTTCTCTCTAGAGGCTTCATCTAACGGAATTTGCCAGAATGCTTTCCGCAGATCGATTGACGTCAAAAATTTGGCCTGTCTAACACGATTCAAGATACAATCGGGCCTTTTAAGGGGGTAAGCATCTTTACGAGTGACCTTATTAAGAGAACGGCCATCAAAACACACACGAAGCTCCCCATTCCGCTTCTTAATTATTAACAAGGGACTACACCAAGGAGAATTGCTCGGTTGGATCACTTGATCTTTTAACATTTGGGAGATCTCCGTCCTCAATTTGGCTTGCATCGCCGGACTTAACGGATACTGGCGAGTCTTGACAGGAGGAGCATTTCCGGTATCGATGGTGTGACTCACACCTTTAACTCGACCCAATTCTTTAGTAGATAACGTAGCAAATTTCTTAATAACATCATCTAATTGTTTTTGTTGACTTAAGGTCAAAGATGCTTGATTGACAATACCTTCCGAGGCTGCAACCCGCGGAGCAGTGGTATGCCACGAAAACTGATCAAAATGTAGCGACAACTGAAATATTTTACAAAAATCCGCACCCAACAAAAATTCATAAGCTAAATCTGGCACAATAAGAAAGGACCCCGCAATTTCCTTATGGAAACTGGCTTTCGGCCAAATTTTTTGTAAATTCGGGAAATAATAGTTCTGAACTAGTCGATCAAAAGTGTTTATGGACCCAAAGTCCAAATGTCAATAGTTTAAGAGATACAGCTCTTCGAAGTTGAAGTTTTATCATGCCCATGCACCCATGCACTTATGATGTTCTTGTTAAAGACAGCTCTGCATACATGTATAAATGTATATATATGAATATATAGTAGTGTATATCATGCGTACATACATACATATAGATATATATACACATATACATATTTTCCGGTGTATAAGACGCATCCCATTGAAGGGACGTTTTGTGAAAAAAATGAAAATGATAAAAATATAGTTTTGAAGAAAAAAATTCGTGTAATTGTAATAAAGCACGTCTTATTTGTTTAAAAATATTTACGGGATGATAAAAAAATAATTCGGTTCTGTTATTTTGATGTCTGTTAGCCGACGATGATTAGATAAAACTTCAACTTCGTAGAGCTGTATCTCTGAAACTATTGACATTTGGACTTTGGGCCCCTGAACACTTTTGATCTACTAGTTCAGAACTATTATTTTCTGAAATTACAAAAAATTTGGCCGAAAGCCAGTTTCCATAAGGAAATTGCGGGGTCCTTTCACTGTCTTCACAGTACACCCCAACTGAATCTCTAAGGCGATAATACCAGTCACTGGACTACTAGCCCCATTCGCTACTTGAATTTCCCCAACCTCAGACGGCAATATTTTTCCCACGCCAGCTTTTCGCAACACTTCAAACCCTTTTCCCCCTAATATAGAACTCATTGCCCCTGTATCCAACAATGCGGTAAATTTATGTTTTTGTATATAAATTTCCAAATGAGGTCGATTATCAAAAGGTTTCTTAGTCATAACAGGCGCAACAGATTTAGACGCATAAAAATTTTTAACTGCTATCAACCAATCTTCCCATTCGGTTTTACTAAAATAATTCTTTAATTTTTTCTTTGAGTCGGAGACGAAACGTACGCGCCTCGGCCTCTTCCACGGAGAAAGTTTCGACCTCTCAGACTCATTGTTCCGAACGCAGCTTCGAAGGGGCGATTCGACACATCGAGGTTGCTCGTGCCCCCGGGGTGACACAACCTCGTTCGAGTTTTCCGAACTTACATTATTAACAGACGTAACCGCTGAAGAACAACGTGAACATTGATTTTTATATACATTTTTTGTCCCACAGCCATAACAAAAAATATTTCTAGCCATTCCACAATTTATGAAACGGTGACCCCTTTCGTTGCAATTCCAACACAGTAACCCGCCACTGTCAACAGGAATGTCACGATTAACCGACGCAGCGCGACCACCGGAAACGCTATCTACAAAAAATTCTGGTTCGCTATGCAAACCATCTGACAATGTGCCACTATCTATTGACCTCGAGTCACTATTAATAGCGAACGCACGTTTAACCGGCCGAACCACTGGGGTATATTTATCATTTTTTAATTTTAACTCTTGGACGCGCCTACAACGATCTTTTAATTTTTCTAGATCTGCGTAGTCGTCCAAAGCAATGTGCATTGAAAAAAAAGGATTCAAATTTCGAACAATTTGATCGACAATAATTTTTTCCGAGGTTTTCTTATTAATTTTCAAATATAGGGATTCGATAACCATTATAAAAGACATGACGTTTTCATTTAAACCTTGCATACGGTCCTGGACTTCTTTATGCAATTGATATTCGAAATCTTGCGGCAAAAATTCTTTTTTAAGCGCTTTAACTAATTCCGCCCAATTTTTTACTTTATTTTTCTGATTACGCAACCAAGTAATAGCACTGCCTGACATAAGTTCTGTTGCACCGACAAATAATTCATCATCTGAAACACCCCTCGATTCTTTACATTCTTCAACTTGTTCCAGGAATTCTAAAATTCCGACTTTGTCTGCATGACCGTTGAATTTCAAATTCCACTTAAAAACAGGAATTTTACTTCGGTTTCCTTTATTAACATTTAAACTTGCTACCGGGCTAATTGATCTACTACTACCTTGATTTGAGTCAAACGCCGTGAGCGCCGCTCCTTCTAAAATTTTTAATTCCGCTTCAAGCATTGAAACAATGTGCGATTTATCATCTTTTTCCGCGATAATTTTAAGTAACGAGATACGATTATCTAAGTGCAAAAACCTTGATCTCAACTGATCTTGTATTTCTAATTCGATATTTTGCCCTTTGCTATCTAAAATTTCAGCAATACTAATTAACGATAAATTTATTTCTCTTTCTTCGATATCCCAATCAACATTACGTAAACTCATTTTGACGCTCGGATTCTTTAAAGCTATATCTAATTGAACTCGCCTCGACACTTCCGTTATTCGAGGTATAATTTCGCGGCAATTTAACTCAAACAACAATTCCGTACTACTTAAATGCTTTGGTTCCATTTTGATGAGATTCAAACTTTGCTGCTGTCGCCGTACATAAAATACACAGTAAGAAAATAATTGGAACTACGACGCACTTACAAAATTTGCCGAACCTGAAAATTTTTAATTGTGTCACCTTCCTTAAGTAGTAAATTGCCCCACGTTCAAGGCACCATGTGTTACTTTGGTACCTACCTATAACTTTTCTGTTGTTGCCGACGGCTGGCTCAGTGGTTCTAATATTAGGGCGTGGTCTACTCAGGGATGGTAACACAATTAAAACACACATAAATAATATATCATTTAATTTCTCCCTTTTGACGTGAAGTCCACAAACTCATAATTAAACAACAATATGCTTACTTTCCTAAATATAAGTCAACCCAAACGGTAAATGATTGGCAACAGTGCCCGTAAATACAAATAATTACAATGATGACTACATCACTACAACACCGACTTTAAGATTAGTACACATGACATAAGAATTCATATAAAAACCTCTGCAATAATAATTTATCGTAAACAACACTACGACAATAATTCTTGAGCTGACCTGAAAGGTCCATAGGACGTGCATACCGCACCAGAAGATACTAACTAAGTTTTATAAATATAACGATACCTTTTATTATAATAATTTCCAGCCAACAATACAAATGTCCTGGATAGGATCGCAATAAACAGGTCGGCATCAGGCACTTCGAAGTTCCAATTACCAGAAGCTATCCTGCATTCCATTGATCATACCAACAGCAATCAGTCCGAAGGGCTCAGCAACAAAATTATTACCATCAAAATGGAACGTTGTCAACTCGAAAGTCAAAACTAACCGCAATAACAGCAAATGACCACAATTTGGCATAGCGACAACCAACTATGAAACTTCATAAATTTAATAAGTTCGTAACGCGCAGTATAAATAAACCATAAGAGTTCAATATTTTTGCACTTTAAAATAACGACAATAATAAATTTGAATATCTCGACAACAAATCGCACTGTCATATTCCTTGAACAAATTTCTTAGAAATACCGGCAACATGGTTTCCAGTTCAAGCACATTCCCTGCGCGAATTGCAACACCGTAACCATTACCCGCGTTTAATAGAGTCGAGAATCGCCTGGCGCGCGTCACTACATAATGATCTCAATTTTTCTTCAAAAACTTCACTTTTTCGCGAAAACAGAATTTCCACCAGGAAAACGTAAACCTTCTAGATAATTCTACCAGGAAACATAACTTTCCACCATAATTTCACCCAACTAAATTTTACATTCAACATCAGTTATCTTCATAGCGAGCGACCTACTTCCTTCGACGTCAGAAGTCAAGTAAAGATCGAACGTAGCTTACCCCAACCGTTGCGCGATGCGCAGACGATTTGCGCGGTCACTAGGGTTCAGAAAACCATCGGCGTAACAGGTCTTCAATTAAACAAACTTCAAAACACGGTGATAAGTATTTATTATTAATTTATTTATGTCTTATTAATTTGTACTCTTCAAATTTGCACCGTTGAAGACTTATTCCAAGAATTCTCAAAAATTCTCATGAAATTTTGTAAAAATTCGTTTCTGTAAAAATTCTTGAGTACACTAAATTTTGGATATAGTAGTATTGTCTACTTCACGAGAGCTCAAGTATGAGCCCACTTAGATTTTCCCTAATAACTCAAAATGGTGTAAGATACAGAAAATGTTCTTTGTATAACTTGTTTATCTTCTAATCACGGCACTGCACTGATGTGTCATAACATCGGTTATGTCATAACCACAATGCATGTTTTGCATGGTTTCCATAATTTATATATAATTATAATAAAAATAATAATTGTGGTATACTAATTTATTGTTTTATCAAAATATGTTTTGGTGGAATTATCTAGCCGCATTCAACTCGAGGAGTATTGTTACAAATTTTAAAACTCACTAGTTGGATTATCAAATTTCATATTAACAAACTTGAATCGTTATTAATTTTCTGATAATACTCCTCTCGTGGTATTACATGATGAAAAAGTAACCAAGCTCTCCAACTGCTTTTTCTTAAAAAATAGAAGAATTTGATTTCGTGTTTTTACACGAAGTCACCAATTCGAATGTATCTAATTCTTGCGATAATCGTGTATCAGCTTTGAGTTTTAGTCATACTAATGTTAGGTTACTAATAAAGGTTGAATAAACCTCAACTATAGAACCAGCCATTAAAAAGACATGTGTGGATTTATAGAAAAACTTCTTTAATAATAAAGTGTAATTATATCAACCCTATAGTTTAACTAATAATTGGAGGATTCGTGGGTTTTTTGAATGAGAACAACGATAATATTACTTTTACTATGGAAAGAGAAGTGAATCAATCTATTCCCTTCCAGGATTTGCGCCTTACAAGAAGTACTGATAATCACGTTGTGTTAAACTGGTGCAGAAAATAGATTTCTTCGGGTAGACTTCTTAACTTTAATTCGGCACACCATATAAGCCAAAAAACATCGATAGTTAAGATGATGAAACATAAAATAGAAAAGATAAGTAGCCCTCATCTGATTGGAGAAAACTATAAACTAATCACAACTATTCTTAATAAAAATGGATACCCGATCAAGTTCATTAATGGCATTTTATATGAAGACAGAAGTTACAGAAGACATCAAGAGGTAGCAATAGATAATAAAATAGGTCAAGTCAAGAAATATGTTGAGATCCCATACGTTCCAGGGCTCTCTAATAGATTAAAAAACCTTTTTATTTCTGAAATTTTAAATACCGTATATTATAGTGAGAAGAGCACTTCCTCATTGTTTAAGTATAGACAATGAGAGCGGTGTAGTCTACAAGGTAAAATGTGAATGCGGTCTCAGCTACGTAGGACAAACTAAGCAATATCTGAAGAAGCGGATATACCAGCATGAGTACGATATAAAAAACAAAAAGAGCGCTACGGGATTGTCGACTCACATTATCGAGACTGACCATAGAATGTTGTTAGGCGAGGCTACGATTATTGATCGAGAAAAGAACTACAACAAGCAGTTGGTGTTGGAAATGCTGCACATCAAAGAAAATAAAAGTGTAACACTCAACTTTCAAACAGATACGATAGGCCTGAGTAACAACTATGCTGGTCTAATAAAGCTTTAGAAATGTTAATTTTCACTGTTGAATTTTGCTGGGGACGGACCTGTGTTTGATGAACGTTTGGTATTTTATTACAAATTAGAATTGTTTGAGAGATTGTGTACAGAATATTGTTCGATTTTATTTTATTTAATTTTCACGTTGGTTTAAGTTTTTTTACACCATGGACTACATTTTTACGAATGTTTCATAGTTTATGTCGGTATATAAATATATACACCAGTGTGTTTTTCTGTTTTGTCCTGATTTGATGGATATTGTTTGTAGCAGTTTTTTAACAGTTTGTTGGTATGTGATTTTGCCTGATGCTGGATGATTGTATTTTATTTCTATTTGCCGATGATACCAGTATAACATGGTCTATGCCAGATTCAACATCCTTACAAAGCAAAATATCACTAGACCTTACCTTAATCTTGTCTTGGTGCCACGCAAATGGTCTTTGTTCTAACGCAGATAAAACCAAGATCATCACATACAAGGGAAACCTCCAGCCTATTAACATCGGGGATGATTTTATTCAAGATGTTGAATCGACAAAGTTTCTTGGCCTAATAATGGATAATACCCTTAAATGGTCTCATCATATTGATGCACTTGCCAACAGACTATCATCGGCTTGTTTTGCTTTAAGGTCGGTAGCTGACGTGCTGGATGTAGGCACTACTAGGATGGTTTACTTTGCCCTCTTTGAATCGCACTTGAGATACGCGTTACCCTTTTGGGGTTCCTGTACCCGCGAGAGGTTTGGAAAAATCTTTAAATTGCAGAAGAGAGCAATCAGGTACATGTTTAAATTAAAAAGCACAGACCACTGTTTTGAATATTTCAAAAAATTCAGAATTTTGACCCTGCCTGGTCTATTTATATTGGAATCAGTTTGTCTGCTTTTCAAGCATATATCGGAACTTCCCCCAGGTCCTCAACACGGCTACAATACTAGGAGACCCGACTCCATATATTTACAGATTCCTTCCTCGGAACTCACCAAACACTCTATATTTTATAACGCTAAAAAGCTTTAAAATAATCTACCACCGGACATCAAGTCTGAAACCACAATTTGCAAATTCCGGAAAGCAATCAAGGCTTACCTGATAAAAAAGCCTCTGTATTCGGTTGGCGAGTTTTATACTTAATTAAATTCAACCTAAAATAAATTTTAATCTGCAATTTACTATAGATAATTATTTGCTGTAAAACTTGTTTGTATCTATATATATATCTATGTATAACTTGTTTATTTGTAAAATATTTACTTTTGTATTTTGTTATGCTTTGCCCATGAATTTGTTTGTATTTTCAGTGACAATAAAGCCTTATTATTATTATAGTTTTTTTATTAGACTCTCACATATTTGTGGTGTTACAGTTGGGTGGGGGAACAATACCAACCACCTAACAAATAAATTAATGTACATAATTTTTTTTTTTAATTTACATAAATAATTTTGAAAAAATTTTTATTATTATTATTATTATATGATTGTTGGATTTTGATACGTAGGTCTTTTCATGAAAAGTAAATTAAATAAAAAATTAATATGATTTAACAATGTGATCCTAGATCCTTAACCAAGAAACGGAAATAATTAAAATAATTAAAACATTAACATAATTCGCACTTTCTTCGTAGGGAAGAAATTATGCGTAACTCGAACTTGGCTTCACAAGCCTAAATTGCGTCACTAAACGTAACACTAAATACGTCATTAAACGCATCGGTCAGATAACTGACGATCAAAAATAATCGTGACTTCACGACAAAATCTCACCTCGAGACAAATAGGCATCACAATTACTCGCAACATTAATCATAATCGCGATACTGACGCATTCTTGCACATCCCAAAATATTTACATAATTGTGCATAACCCAAACTCGCGCATAAAACATAAACGCGAAACTCACGCGTAACTCAAAATCTCGCATAACAGCGAGTTCGACCGAACTTGGCGTAATTCTCTAATTACGCATTCACAGAATTTAAACTATTTCGTAAACCCTTTATTACACGCCTCTGGCGGATTAACGGTATTTGCGGTATTCTACATATGTAACACTTGATTTACAAATTGTTGCGCAGTAGGCGGTATTCGGTAGTCGCGCAGGTAAACCTCACCCACGCAATCTCCATAGTTGCGTAATTTACGCACCTTGCGCGTTAAACTACAATGCGACAACGGCGCATGTCGCCCGGCACAAGACATAATTTCGGTAATTACGCATAACGGTAACTCAAAGTCACAATGGGTTCTACCCCAGGAGCTAACGCGACCACACTGGTCCGCCCGCGCTCCAGGGTAGACTGTGGTAGACTGTCTTGCTTCAAGCAATTCTCCTGGTTAAATTCCCACTCCACGATGTTAACTTTGTCGAATCTTGTATAGACTTGCTTGGAAATGGTTCGCGCTATCTCGCCCGTTGGAATTGGAGACCATTAACGATAGCAAGCGACAGGAAAGGTGTAATTTATGACTTGTTAGATTTGCGTGATTTTATTTAAAAAATAAAAGAAAAGCAAACCGTAATAATTTTAGATTCTGATGAAGGCCAATATATAGGTTGAAACCGGTCAATACATATGTAGCATTTATTTATTATAAGGACCCAAAAAACCCACGAATCCTCCAATTATTCTTTAATAATAGCAATTAAGGCAGTTCTACCAAGCAGCGGGTAGAAAGAGATCTATAATATTTGGGATAATAATAATAGTTTTTTAAATGAAATATATAAAAATACTTTGAATAATGTTGTAATACAATTTGAAATAGTTTACACGTGTAACTTATCATGAAAACAAAGAACATAATAAATATATAAGCTACTATAATTCTTGATACTTTATTAGTTTATTACAATTACTACTACTGAAGTAGTATTCCATCTTCACAAAAAATATGACAAAGCACATTCATGTATCTAAATGCAAGTACATTCATTTGACTGTTTATGCAGTGTAAGCAGTATTGTAAAGATAACTATTTATAATAATCAAGAGTAAACTATGTGCAGAAAATCTTTTTTATTGACGAACTAATAAATAATCTTTTGGGTTTGGATAAACTGCAAATCCAAAATTCAATTGTTCTTGAAAGAATTTTTTCAGTTTATATATTATTATACAACAACTATTTGACTTATACTTTCAAATCAAAATGCTTATAAATCAGCGGTTGATGCATTATCCTGTTTTAAAAATGTCAAAAATTAAGCATTGCTTTAAAATTAACTTAAGATATATCAAAATACATTTTTCTTAGGTAAGGTATAGTAACAGCCAAAACTAAGCAACAATTGTATAGTATTTTACATACATTGTACCTATATTAACAATTTCGTTGTTTAGTTGTTAATTTGATAGTTCCTGTTTTTTAACGTCAATGATACCCTCTAAAGCGTGTATATTTGCAAACGATCTACCTTAAGTACTATCTCTTTAAATAAGCGAAATATCAAAAAATTGTAAAGAGAACTTTTCCAGATAGAAATACGCGCTCTGTGTTGTGCTAACTCCAATTTAAAAATTTTAAAAGGCAGGGTATGGTATCATTTAACTTTTTCAAGTTAGGGTAGCTAAGAACAAAGGGATGAGTCCTGACGCAACGCCGAGTACGCAGTTTAATTTTATCTTTCCATTCTAGAAAAGCTTCCTTGCAGTGTTTAGATATTTGGTGTAATGTACAAGACATTTAAGGTAGATCCGTTTCAAATGTACACCTTTATATAATTTGCGGGTACCATTAATTAATAATTGTAAAAAATATTACTTTCAAAGAATGATAAGCAAATAATTGGCGGCATATTTATGAATTATAAAACAATTTTTTTTAATCTTTACCGCTGACCATAAAAAACTTGAAATGACTAGGACGCAATGATAGAATTTTACACCCTGTATACTGTATAATAAATGCGTATTATAATTTCTGTGTTGTATAAATTTAATTGTTGAAATTGAAAAATCAATTTCACGTAATTTATTATTGTATTGTACTGTTTGTATGGATCATTTTAATTAAGGGATAAACCTACACTAACCAATTGTAAGTTCGCAACTATTACTAACAGATTAGACGTACATATACATTATAAAACTGACAGGTTAACGTGGAATCCAAACCACAGCACAAATAATGAAGAAGCAGCTGAACATTTTTACCAAACTATAAGTAGGTACATAATAGTTGTAGTCGTATTTTAGTTTTGCGTCACTTCTGTTTTCTAGATTACGTAATGATGACTGCTGTAATTCATCACAGATAAATAATACACAGAGAAAAATAAATATATAGAATTTGTAGTCTAAAAAATTAAATCAAATTTTGAGTAGGGAACATAACTTCAATAACTGCAGTTAAAAGAATCTGCAAATCGCCAAAAAGCAATACGCGGATAAATATCGGATATTTTTATTCGATTAGAGTAGAACAATAGAAATACTGCAAAATAGATTTTTAATTCATTAACTAAAATTACCTAATAAAGTAGGCAATTAAAAAATATTAAATAATAATAATCATTATGCATATTATGATAATATTTTTTTTGTAGAAAACGATGTTAAGATAAAAATAAAAAAAAAAATTTTATTTTAATTATGTATGTGGTCTGTATCTTGAAATCATTATGCGGCCCACGGCCTGATTCAAAATTATATATCTATATATTGGATAATTTAGCTACATACTTATTTTCCTCCGTGTAGTAATATTTAATCAACATACCTTTAGAACAAGAATCTTTGTGGCAGTTTAAAATACTGTTTTTGAAATATTTAATTGTATGTGATATAAAATAAACTTATAAATATAAATTGTACTGTTATAAAAATATTGTTAGTAAATTTTAGTCCAAGGTAGTAAAAATATTTTTGTCAATATAGGTTTCTAAGTTACAATATCGATTGATATAAACATTCATATCTTAAACGGTTTCGAAAACTTTTTTGCTTTTTTACAACTACTCAATTCAATTTTAATTACATATCCAATGAATAACTTTCAGCGTATAGATATGCTCTTACATCACCAGACCCGTACTATTAAATTTTGGGCTCTCAAAAAACAAATTGAGCATAGTGCTTATATTGCTTATATTCCTGTAAGCTTGTAATTTTTGTAAAATGGTTTAACCGTAAAATAAATAAATAAATAAATAAAAAAAAAATAAAAATAAATATTATACTTCAGGCAACTCTCCTATAACGCGGTTAAAAACTGTATTATAAGAAAGCCGTAAATAGCATTATATGGAAACTAAATTTGTTTAATTAACACGCAATGTATTTTTAACGTTATGTTTTGTTGTCATGTTTTGGTGTTAAAAACATGGCGGCTTGTTATCAGCTGTTTCTTTAATTAAACCACGATGTATTTTTAATATTATCTTTGTCGTAAAAAGTATGTAAGAACCATTGTAATGATTTTCTTTGGAATCTTCGTGTACGAAACAGCATTATATCGAAACCTCCTGATAATAGGAGAGAGTCTTACACGGGAAACGCGTTATGAGAACACCGTGCAATAGGAGAGTTTACTGAATTTTATGTGTAATGCAATTTTAATTGTTAATTTTACGAGGTGTTGTAAGTCGCGTAGCAAAGGAATAAATAAAGAAAATGTTGAGGTTTTGTTTGAGAAAATAGAAATATTTAAGTTTTTGCCAACTACTGGGCAGTTTTATACCGGAATAAGGTTTAAATAGGAAAAAGAAAGTCTCACAATACAAATGAGAAATGTTAGCGCGGACAAACCCTTAGAGTAATTTTTGACTTCTAATTATTGTTTATGAGTTTAATAAAAAATATGATATAAATTTTATAGGAATTACTAGGAACAAGTAATTTGGAGGTGATTTATTTCAAAAATTACAATTACCTTTTTGTACGTGCTCTAAAGTTGTTTTAATGCAACATACATATTTAAATGGGAAGCTCTAAATGCTTGCAAACCTAAACTAACAATATTTTATTTATATCGTTTATTTTATCAACAAATTCTATTAATTTTCTAAAATTCTATTGTAACAACTACAACGCTCATTTCGTTTGAAAATAATATTGTAATTTTATAATTTATTTGTTCTAAAAGCAGATATTGCTTTGTCAATGTTTGGTACAATAAATCGGAAGCACTACCAGCGTACCTATGGTATATACAAACTTCATACGTATTTTTTACAGCTTTCAGGAGCGGACCAGTCTAAATTACATCAAATTGTAAACTATGAATAATTATTTATAGTATTAATAATTCATTGTTGTAATTGACAAGAACAGTTCTGTTTTTTTTAGCAAAACCTAATACTATCATTGATGTACATTCGGTTCTATTCTAATATCAAGCCGAATACAAGCTCTCTACTTTTTTTAGAATTTCCACTATATAAAAATTAAGATTAATGATTAAGTTAATAAAATGTACACTTAGCTACTGATTATAATTTTATAACTATTTTTAATTTAAAAAAACATTAATAAATGTCTTATTGTCCATAAAATATTTAATATTTTTTAAAATTCACGCGTTGAAAAAGAAATACTAATTTTTTTTCTAAATTAATATAAATTTTAAAAAATAAATAATTTTCTTCAGTCTTAATTATTAATACGTCTGTTCCCGTACTTTCATTAATTTAATAATAATTATAAAAGTTATAAAATATATATTTGGTTTAAATATTAAGTTTGGTAATCCTAATTGATTTAAATATTTTTAAATGATTAAAAAACATTATTAAATGTAATATTAAACCTAAAACAAATTTGTTAACAAAATTATAGTTTTTTTCTCAAAATTACTTGTCAAACATTTT
This sequence comes from Cantharis rufa, assembly GCA_947369205.1. Taxonomy (NCBI): domain Eukaryota; kingdom Metazoa; phylum Arthropoda; class Insecta; order Coleoptera; family Cantharidae; genus Cantharis; species Cantharis rufa. The sequence continues at coordinate 10,725,486 of OX376309.1, read as the reverse complement.
TTTCAACATTGTATCTACTGGCCCGTGACATATAAGGGGGTTAAAGCCATAGTGGTGTAAGTCACATTAACCTTAATTTGAGAAACAAAAGGATTTATTAGAAACTCTAAAATAAATTTTTGAATGAAATTATTACATGGAAGTCGAATCAAACATTTGTTAAATGCCTCAGTCTTCTTCTGAAAAAAAAATTCAGAATGTTTTCCCTTGGTATGACTGGTATATTATGGTATGACTGTCTGACTGGTATCAAGAGTTGAAAATGACTTACACCACTATGGCTTTAAGCTCCTCATATAAAATATAATAATTTTAATTCAACAAATGCAGAGTCTTTCATTGAAAAATTTTTGTTAACTTACTTGAATAGACTTTTAATAGTGCAGGCTGTAGAATAAGCTTATGGGATATAATATGTATTTAACATTACAAAAACTAATCCAGCTCGTAAGTTTATGTAAATTCTGTTTACTTATAATTTGTTAACACGTGTATCCGTAAATACAATACAACAAGGTCATTTCATATCAAGTGTTTCATCAGGTCGCTTAATCATTAAAAGAAATTTATTTCATATCTGTAAGCTGTCGAACATTCCAAATGACCATTACCATTTAAAATTCATTGTCTTTTGTGTTCATGTGATTGCTATATTTGTTTGGCAAGGGGCAGCATTTTAAAGAGCTTACGGAATTTGAAAACTCTTATCTCCTATTTAACCTATCAATGTGACGGCTGTAAGAAGTTTGTTCACAAAGAAACGTGCTACAAGATTGATCCTTACCTATTTTCACATATATTTAATTCTAAAGGGTTCAAAGTAATTCACCCTAAATGTTTACTTCTTCTTTTTTGTATAGGGAGCAAACCTGGTATTTGGTGTACCAAATACCAACTCTAGGATTTGTATCTCTTTTTTTTGTCTAAAATTTAACAAAATTACACTTTTCAACCCCTAAATATCATTGGTAGTGGACCATTTCTTTACGTTTCCAGCTTTACAAAGTGTTAGAAGAAGAAATAAGAAGCTTATTTTTTTATAGTTCCACTATATTGTCTCTCTATAAGTTCATAACTTTAGATAGAGACAGTCATTAGCCGAACAACTGCTGACTAAAATACTCGGTTCAAATCCGGGAAGAGTCTAAAACTTTCATATGACCATCTCGTGCTTTGAAGGGCACGTAAAGCCGGCGGTCCCCCTGGATTGATAATTGCCACCACCAACTATTAAAAACGGGGTTATGGACATTCCCCAATCCGGGTCTAAAATGTTGAAATCTTTCTCTCAGAAAAAGAGGTCAATTGTCCTGCAGTGGACAGAAAAGACCGAAAAGGAGAGAGAAAAATATTGCCTCTCTACAAGTTCATAATTTTGAAGATGGTATGCGACGTCACGCATTGCTGCGTTCCTGCTAACATTAAGAACTGATTAAAACCTTCACTGACAAATTTCTCTATTAATTTTTGATTGCTTTGTTTTCTGACAACGTACTAAAGTAATCAATTGCTGCAATAATATTTTTAACTTCACTTACTTCGGGAAGTGTGGCTAAATCAATTCCAAATTGTTCCATAACTTCAATTGGTTGAAGTCCATTGATTACTGATTACTGATTACTAGTCCAATCAGCTAGATTAATTTTTGACAAATATTGCACTTTTTAATGAAGCTTGCACTGTCCATGCATATGGTTTGCCAATAATATCTACTTTGATATATACTTTCATCTCAATGACAGTTATATAGATTCAACGCTTGAGTCTAAGTCTTGATAAACTATTGTTATAATTGTTTTCTGTGATCCGCATCTATTATTACTGGTCAATACCGGTAATCCAGGCCAGCGCTGGTGATTCAATCAGATTTATTCGTAATCATCGTAGTGGTGATGTTGTATCAGATCACCGTATTTTGGTGGAAATCTAACCTAAAAATCTAATGATATTTTACCCTCTTATTAATTTACTGGTGGATAAAATGTCATTGAAGTAAGTACTCCCGATTACACCGGTAACACTTCTATGAAAGACCCCGTAGAATACAATATTTGCGGCGATCTTCAATTTCCAAAATTGAAAGTTATTTAAAACTGAAACAAGCATTTCTGCTTTACGGCATGAGTTGTAATTTAAATCCATCTTATAAATGCAAATAAGTCTAATATCGTAATCTAGTATAATATTGTGTTTTAAATACTACAGTCCGCTCCTACAGAATGAACATTTCAAAGACATTAATTTCAGTTAGCCTAAAATAAATGATTAAATACTGATTTGGATATGCAAATCATAGCTGATAGATTTTCACTTAATTTCAGAAGATGTCAGGATCTTCAGCATATTCACGATTCCAGTATTGGTTATTGCATAACCAATCTTCAAGTTTAGTATGCGGATTTAAGCCCAGATAAAACCACCTAAACAATATTTTAAATATAATTATATGATTAATATTATAAAATTCATTTCATACCTTGGAGACCAATCGGTCGACTTTTTGCTTTTTCGTTGTTTGCTAGCATCTCTCTGTTTTTGCTCAAGTCGTGTTTTTTCAATAGCTGCACCATCAATATCTCCTTGTTCCAATTTTCTTATATCAGGTCTCAAACGCGAATCGGTTGAACATAAGTTCTTATCCATATACTGCTCCATTTCGTTCAAACTCATCGCAAATTGAGTGAATTGATAATACTGCAAAAAAATAAAATAATTCTAGGTAAGTAAAATAAAACATTACAAACATCTCCACAATTTGGTGGTCTAGGATTTACAGTCCAAATGGTAAACGAATTAGGAATATCAATCGAGTAGGCGGAATCACTTTTCGGTATTTCTCCATCTGCAATATCCGGCGGCATAGATTCATCGACACTCTTAAATTTAAAATATTTTAATTCCGTTTTATTAAAACCTGAAAATTTATACCTCTTGTGTTGTATTTGATTTAAATGGGCCAACTTTTAAACTGTTAAGCTTTTGCAAAACTTTTCTAGAAGTATGACAAGGTGATTCATTTGGACTTTTGCTTCGATACTCGCCATCTTTTTCGCGTTTGAACTTATGTGAATTTTCTCTTACGTATTCTTCGTAAGATGAATAAACTGTACATTTTATAAAATCAGTCCATTTTCCATATATAAAAAATAGTTTATGTTTCCTAAAAAACAAGCTTTAATAAATTTTCTGTTAAGAGGAAACGATCAACTAACAGTTTATTTTGAATGAAGCCTTCTACACGATGTAAATCCTTTGAGTTAGAACCGGCGGGCTTAAAAGTTAAGTTTGCTTTATGGCCAGTGGAGTGATTTATTATTTCCATATTTCCGTACTGTTCAATCCAGAGTTTTCCTACTATGATATTGTGAACACAACATTGAACACTTGTCCAGGTGTACGCTTCGTTCCACCTAGAAAATGTAAGTTCTATTGATCCTTCAATTAAAATAATTTAAATTTACTTTGGAAATTCGAGAGTGACTACACCTTTTGGTTGAATTTCTACACTCTTTCCCCAAAACTTTAATTTTGGATGAATCGATCCATGAAACTTCCACGATTTATTATGAGCTTCTGCATGAAAAGCCGAAATTGGTGGGTGATGACTAACTTGTTCGCATATTATTTTAAACTCTTCCCTTTCTAACTCATAAGTTTCACCTAGTAATGGATTGAAAGGTTTACCCAAACGTTCCCAGTTTGATGCAAGTGCACTCACAGCAAATCCTGAAACAAAATTATTTAATTTTGTTTATGAAAATTATCAGGTGGTTACAAACCTATAACATATTGCATACGTAAAATTGGATCGGGTTGATCGGCAGCGACTCGTAGCAAATGAGCATACTCCATGTTTTCAGACATTCTCTGAAGAAAACTCAAAGGTTCATTAAAAACGACTGGCATTGTAATTTTGCTTAATTCTTTTCCTATACAATTTTTCAATACTGACCAAATATTAAAATCGGTATGAAACATAGGAACTGGCAGCGTTTGTCTACAATATAAAATAATTATAATTTTATGTTTTATATTTAAATTTAATAAAAATGTGTACCTGTACTCAATCCGTGTATTAGCCATTTCTTATAATCAGAACTCGATTCAAACAAACCAACAATCCCTTTGATATTGCTAATACGATAAGCCACCATTCGTAAAAGCGTTGTGAGATAATTAGATTTCCATAACAACTTTTCACTTTCAATTTTTATTTTTGCTTAAATTAATAATTAAAATTAAAAACAAACGAAATGTCTTTAAATTAAATACACATTAAATTACTAAAGGTTTTCCAATTTTCTCACATGAAAAATGTTTGTAATTTTAAGGTGCTTTATTAATTATTCTGGTTGAAGAAACATAATGTAGATTACACACAATTACTAATACACGAGTAATCCCTAACTTTTGCAGTTAAATAAAGAAAAATTAAAAACAAAAAATAATTTTTTTTTAATCCTTTTATACGCATCAGGTCTTAATCCGATAATCACGTTGTGTTATACTTATAAAAAAGCAAGAAAGCAAGTGCTAAATGTAGCAAAAAATTAATTAAAATTTTAATTCAATAAACATCTTTGTTAAAAAATTTTTTTTTAATTATGGCAATTTAAAAATTGTAAGCAAATATCAAGATGTTATTTCTAATTATCATATTTTTGTTTGAAAAATTAAAGCTACAACTGTTTAAGCAATTTTTCAGGTAAAATTAAATACAGTAAAATTCAATAGAAGCACAACATAAAATCATCTGTGCTATAAATCAATCAATTAAACCACAATTGTTGTGGTTATCGGAAAATTAAAATTTTATGTAACAAAGTATATTTCAATTTTTAAACTTCTAATTAATTTGGTTATTATTATAATACAATTATTGAAATAGTTTATAGATTTTCAAAAATTAACGTGTTTGTGACGTGTTTCTGAATTCTAATAATAATTTACTACCAAACCTTTGTGAATTTGACGTATTATAAGTTTAAATTACTTTGATATCATGCAAATTACTATATTCAATTTAATAGTGCGTGTAATAATTAACAATTTATACAAAATCATCAAATATTTGAGATCTCACTATACTTGTTAAGATAACCGTCATGGTTATCTAAATTTAGCAAAATTAATTAATTATTTTCGACATGAAAATACCGTTATTATTTTATAGAAATTAATAAATTAATTAAATTTAAATATATAAATTCAATAAAAAATTTTCTTAAAATTATTCCAGAAAATCCACGGACACCTAACTTTCTTTTTTAAATGTCACTTTTATCTGCTATTGACCATTTTTTATGGTGCTTTGCTTTTAAAATCTGAAAAAAATCATTAATTTTTTAAATGGCAACCCTAATTTTTCTTTACAAGTTTGGATAAACCATTGCTTTTTAGTATAACAATGTAGAAACACCATAACCTTGAAGAGAAAAGTATTCGAGATAATCAGTGCCCAAGTTTCAAAAATGCATGATAAATTTTTTTTAGAGTATTTTCATTTATTTATCAAGAAGATGTTGGAAGCAACAACACGGTTTTAACTGTAATAATTAGAAGTTTTTAATCTGTGGTCTAGTATTTTGTTTAATTTATTAATTGTTTCTTAAATTATACTTCAAATTCATTTTTATTTTTTTTTTTTTGCATTTTCAGCCTATCCCCGTCTACTCCTGAACGTAAACCTCTTTAGTTTCTTTCCATTTTCCCCTATTTGTCTACCGTAGCAATCTTTATGTCGTTTAGTCACCTCTTTTGGGATCTTTCTGCACTTTTTTCATAGCATTTGGTCTCCAGTGAGCTAGTTTATAAGACCATTTGAGTGGGCTCTGTCTGGCTACGTGTCCCACCCATTGCCATTTTAGCTTTGCTACTCCCTCTGTTATGTCAGCCATTCTTGCTCTTTCTTATTTCTACATTTCTGATTTTTTCTCTCAAACTATTCTTCATTCGATTGTTGGCTGCGTTGTTCTTAGCTTCTCCACCTTCTCCACATCTCATATGTTGCAACAGGCAACACAGTCATGTACTTTCCTTTACAGATTTATCGGGATTATTTAGTTCCAAAATTTAATATATAGTTTAGCTTTCCAAAGTTTAGCTATCTTCTAGATATCTCCTCTGATTCGTTAGTTTTCGAGTTACTGATTACGTGTCCTAGATACGCATTTAAGTCAAAGCTTTCCAAATCTTAGATGATTTTATGTTGGGCATTTCCTCCAAACCTACGTTCATGAAGGTTCGTTTTCTATTTTTATCCTGTGGTTTATTAACTGTTGATGGAAGTGCTTCTAATGTCCGTATTAATAGTCACGCATCAATTCAAGATTTAAAATTAATTCCGGAAATAGCAGCTGTTGCTACGACACCGTCTAAATTTAAGTAATCTCATTGGTAAAACCTAGGATTACCTTGAATCTCGGATTAATCTGTGACTATTAATGCGGGCATAAAAGGTTTCAATTATCTTATCCACCTCATTTCTGTTTGTTGTAATACATCCTTGATTCTTTTACAACTTCATTAGTTTTTGTCTACCATTAGACAATCGCTTTTCTCAGCACTTTCATGTTAGAATATTAGTTTATGATGTCCTACATACACTTGTACTTTCTCACAATCTTCGAAGCTTAGCTTGCTGTTCTTAGTCGCATTTCCTGTGCGCGTTTTCATCTTTTTCACAACCGTACGGATATTAGTTTTAATTTTTGTGGAAAACAAGTTTACATTCCTTTAACTATTTTAAAATGGTTCGCTGCTTGTCCGAAAAGCAAAGAATTGAAATTCTGGTGATGATTCTGAAGACTCTTAACAAAATAGAGGCAAACAAGAAGTCATCCTAGATTGAGTTGTCCACTAAATCAAGAAAATGATTATAATATCTAAATAAAAAAAAATAAAGATTGCCATTTAAGAAAATTTATGGTGACGTCAAAAATGAAAAATAAAACACTATAAAAAATATGTCTACGGCAGAAAAAAGTAACAAGGCTGATTTTCTAAACAAGTTCCTTTAAAGTATCTTAAAAAATTTTTCCAAACTTTACAACTTCACTGCGTATTCGTGTACCTTATTATAGACATTTATAGACTTTGACTATAGACTTTGACTTTGACTTTGATTATAGACTTTGAATCACACCAACATACAAAACTATAAGAACATTATTCTTTCTTCAGATTTTTATAGTGTTGCCAACATAATTGTTCCTACATAACTAAAATGTGTAGGTTAAAAAATATAGCTGATGTGCTTTTCATTCAGTTAAGTGAATAAAAATTATTAACAAACTACAGAACATAAATGTAAATTTACAGGTTCAAAAATAAGTTTAAAATAATATTTTCTTGCTTATAATTAGTTCCGTCTATTAATTGTATCTCAATAGTAAAAGCTCTAGTTTCCAAGAAATAAATTTTTTGTTATAAAGGTTCTATAAACCTAATTATATTATGATGGTAGATTTTAAAAACTTATAAAACCAAAATTTTTCATTTTGATTTCATTCATAGTTTTAACTAACTTGGCAATTATTTTTGACAAGAATAGAATATTTTAGTAACCAATCAGATAGTATCTTGATCCGGTATCCCACATTGTACCTTAAAGTACAATAGCTTCGGGGCACTTAGAAATTGTTAAATTAAATAGTGGTAAGTTTGTCAAGTACGTAATTACCAATATGATAACGTGAAAATTTATGAATGTATTACTTGAAAAGTTTGTTGTGAAGTTAAAGAAAATAACGCTTAAAATATTGGGCGAATGGTTGAGTTAGCGGTCATAAAAACAAATAAAATTGTCCGAAGTTTCGGGTTCTTTATTGTTCAATTTTCAAGGCTATAAAAACAATAAAAATTACAAATTAAAATGACAATACAAATTAAAGAAAACTACAAAAAAAAAACTACAAAAGAACTTGTTTCTTCTTTTTTTTTCTAAAAAAGCTTTAAGAAAAAATATTGTTATAATTAAATATTTTATTTAGCAATGTGAAAAAAAATTGATAGGTGAATCTTTGCACATTTAGTTTGCAAAATACACCCTTGATATAATAAAGCATTTTCATGTATGTTTTTCGAAATCCACACTCTCAGAATTGCGTTTTAAGTAACAAAGTTACAAGTTAATCTACGGTTAAGCAAGTGGCAGATGTACAGTAGATAAATTAAGCAGTTTACGCTACAGTAACTTAAAATTTAAAACGACAAAATCGGCTCCGTCCGCTCACACGGTTCTCTCGACGGCTAAAAGATTTTCCCCGCCTCGTTATTATCACCTAAACTCGCTAGTGGGAAAATGAAAAAATTAAAAATTATTTACATAATTAAAATAAAGGAAAATATACTTAATTTATAATTTAAACATTATAATTTCAATTTATAATTTTGGCACACGACAATTAATATATTATGCAAGTTATATATAATTTCTCCCCATTTTTCATAAAAAATGTCGGCAGATTAAAAATTGTTAGATTACAAGAGAGTAAAGGAGGTTATTAATTAAATAATAATCATTAATAACCTCTGTTATTCTTGAGTATGACATACTATATTTATAGGTTTCAGAAAAATCGATCGAGTATACGAATTCGAAAAAAAATATTATACGTGTGTAGGCCTCAGAGTTCCGTTGTTAAATGTAAAATATAAAATTGTTATTCTAATGAAACTAAATTGATCGAAATATGCATTTATAAAACAATAAAAAAATTGAATTCGTTTTGACTAATAAGGTAATTTATAAGGATATAAATTCGATTTAATTATTATTTTCGTGCAAAAATAATAAATTTTCGATTTGATGTGTGGATCTTTATGTAGGTTTATTTCATAGATCCATTTATGTTTGTAATATGCATTTGAGTGTAAGCTTGTATTTCAAGATGCTCAAGTAAGTAGCGGTTGTGACAGGATTGCAAGAATTATGGTTTCGATAAAATTATTCTTTTTGATTTTCGATTACACGAAGACACTGCCTGATATCAATAATTATTTTATCGCTTTTTTTGTGTTTTGGGGAGGGATGGAAATCATGCATTGGGAGGACCCTGATGTCTTGGGGGCTTATTCTCAAACTAAATTAATAATTTGGCAGTATCTGAGAACCAAAAGATGAACATCTCTTAAATAAAGATCACAAATATTCAATAAAGGATAAAAGATTGCTGGGTATTACAGGGAGTTGTAGAAGCAACGCAAAGATTGGCCGGAGAAGTGGGAAATCCAAAATCCACAGATATTTTACTGTGAACGATAAACACATCTTGAATTTATTTTAGGGCTAAATTCTTACAATTATTACAGTCATTCAAATGACTTATACTGCCTTATAAAATCCTCACAAAAATTTTTATTGTACTTAACAAAACGTTCGAGTACATTTGGTGGTACAGCAAGGACACGATAACCAAACAGTTGTTTTAATTGTCGGGACATTTTTTCAGCCACTGCATCAGATAGGGTATCATCCCAAATTTGCTCACTGTAAAAGAGTCCTCGTTTTTGAGCTGATTTTATAAAATCCGAATATAAAACACGCTTTTCAAATCTTAATCCGGATCCAATTGTCCGTTGATCCGGTTATACGATTATCCGGTTATTCATTAAGACGTTGATACATCTTCAATTTTGCATTGTACATTTTTTTCTACTATGTTTAGGATAATAAGATAAAACTTTAAAATATAGAACAACTTAAATAAACTACAATAATTGGTAATTTCAATTGAGATACAGTTGGACATAAAGTTAATCCACGACAACAACTGCCTGAAATATAAATGGACACAAAAAACTACTTGGTCTGGAAGATATTTAAACTATAGCTCTTATCACCACAAAAGCCAAGCTATAGGCACAGTTATAGGGATTATTGACAGATCCATTAAACTAACTCATGGCGACTTCAGGAAGGAAACTCTAAAAATTGCTCAAGAAACTTTGTTCAACAATGGTTATCCCGCACTTCTGGTAAAGAAACTCGTCAAAGATCATGTTAATACACTTTACAATGGTAACACAATGAAAAAAGAAGTGTCTAATTTTACAGTTATGCCGTATGTTCGAGGATTAAGCGAAAAACTCAAAAGGATATTAAAACAACACAATATTAATATGACCTCTAAATCATCCAACAACATTGGCCAACTTTATACTAAATTGAAAGACACGGTACCACTTGAGAAGAAATCAGATTTAGTATATAAAATTCAATGTAATAACTGTAATTTAGTTCATATTGGCCAAACTAATCAATATCTTCACAAAAAATGAGTGGACATATTTCAAGTATACGCTGTAATAAACCAGAATCTACAGCTATTGCTAAACATATTCTGGTTGATGGACATGATGCTGATTTTAAAAACGCTAAAATTATCAAATCCGTTACCAACTATAAGGATAGACTTCTTCATGAAATGATCAGCATTAGAAGAGAGAAGAACGCTATGAACAGAAAAACTGATATAGACGGCCTAAGTAACATCTACAGCCATTTACTAGTCTAATTTTGTCACGCATTGGAGTTAAGTTTTTCCTTTTTTGACGGAAACTCATTTTAGGTTGTTCCTTAACTCACGATCATATGTATATCAAGACCACTTTCTTTTGGATCATAGATCGTATCAAATGACAATGCGTTTATTTCGGTTTCCATGTATATATTTTATGTCACTAATAAACATTCTGACGAAGGCGATTACCATCGCTGAAAGCTCAATTGAAATTACCAATTATTGTAGTTTATTTAACTTGTTCTATATTTTAAAGTTTTATCTTATTATTATTCTCACAAGTTAATAATTTATATTTAAATATATTTAGGATATAAATAAAGATAGTTTTCTGTTGCCTTGAGCATTTTAGATCTTGTTTTGAATGTATTTTAAAATTAATTTTTAAAAATAACCCGATAGGTATTTTAATTGATTGGATCTGGTAAAAAATCAAATTAAATTTAAGAATTTAACTTTTCCAATTTTTCAAGAATAACGCCTATAATTGTCAATATTTTATGGCATTATGAAAATAATCTTTTCTAAAAGGAATTTAATTTGTTAAACTTAATGATATTATCTTAATATAAAGCAGCATTAAAGTTCAACGTCTAAAATTCTGAAAGGTCAAATAGCTTAATAATCACTTAATGCCAAATAGATATCTAAAATATATATATTTTTAATAATAAAAATTCAACGCAATTTCAATTTTAAAGTTTTGAGCTTTCAGCGAAGGTTATTGCTTTTGGCAGAATTTATTTATAAAAATTACATATTAAATGGATTTTCATAAAATTTTATTTACTGGATCATAGTAGATAGTATCTAATGACATTACGTTTATTTTGGTTTCCATGTAAATATGTAATATTTATAAATAAATTCTGACAAAAGCGATAAGTTTTGCTGAAAGCTCAAAAATATATTAAATAAATAAATTTTTATTAGTTTAATTAACTTGTTGCATTGAACTTTCAATATTATTAGATTTCACAAGGTAACAAGAATATATATATTTAAATATATATATATTTTTAATTTAATTTATATCATAGGGAACAACTTGGTTGATTTTCATTAAAATTAATAAAATTAAATTATTTATAATTTGAAAATATAAATAATTAAATATATTTATCAGGATATTAATCAACATATTATAACAATACACTGGATAAACCATTACACAGTTGTTTTCAGTTAGGCATCTTAATTTTAAGCATAGAAGTGCAATTCGGACATCGTAGTTAATGACCGGACAATGTCGTCAACTGCACGTCCTACACATTCCGCAGATCACATCTAACACTTAACGCGGGTCCTACACCTATAAAAGTACAGCCGGCTTTCCTTAAGTTTGCCTTTGCTTTTTGGCGTTATGGTGAACATCTGCCAAACATTATTAGGGTAAAGGAATTTCATGGTGACACATAAGACCTTTCATATCTGCGAGATTTTAAATGTCAATATCGCCCAAAAATTGTGGTAATTGACGTTATTGACTGGACGTTAATGTCAGTGCCCAGTTTAGCAGGGTTTTGACGTCAATAGCCGGATAATGATGTTAATCACCCGAATTATCATTGACCGTAACTATCCGTTAAGTCATACAAAAAAGTCTACAAACAATACTGTATCCCTTTTTAGACGTTTGAGTTTACAACCCCCGAGATTCAGTTTAACTGAGCGTAGAAATTAGGATATTAATTATGCGAAACTTGCTGATAGGGCGCCACCCGTTTTAGTATTTAAAAAACGAGAAAGATAAATACGTGCTCAACCACACATACAATAATAATTTACAAGGATTTTCGGAGTTCTGGATAAACAAGCAAATAAACTTACGCCTGAGCTCCTCTGGAGGTTCATAAGACTTCATAGAATCCATTCAGAAAATGAGAAACGGAAAGACAGCTGGAAAGGGTGAAGTAAGCATAGAACTTAAAAGTTCAGAAGAAAACCGCTGAGAGAAAGGCTATGCAGTTTGATACAGCAGATATGGGAAGAGGAAAAATACGCCCGAGTTCAAGAAAAGGGGTGTTTATACCAATGGAAATAAAAGACACTGCAGAAGAATGCAAAACCTATTGCAACAACGCTACTAAACGCATCGTATAAGGTTTTCTCAACATTGATATACAGCAGACTGTATATACAAAAAAAATAATAAGATAAGGTTAATTATAATAATAATAAGGTTTTGAACTACGTTTTTTAGGATATTGTTGATGAATTTAGCTATCGGAATGGAGGATGACTCTATGCAGCTGATCACCGGTCTGAGGGGGACACCTTGTTTGTGGGCCTTAGGAAGTCCATACGCCCTGGGGTATTGACAGTTGTATTTAGTCATCGTCTTTCTAGTGGTGTCGTCTATATGGCCAACATTGTGTAGTTCTTTGACTTTCTGTTAAATTTCCCTTGTATTGTGATAGTGGGGTTTTTTATTGAGAATGGACCCATAAAGGCGTCCAAAACGTCGACAAACTGAGATAGCGTTTGATTTGCAAATCCCAGCCTACCTGCAACTTCCTTATCATAAATTATTACAATAATTACAATAATGGTAATCTACTGATCCCCACTCATTGCCGGCCAAAAATTTTTAAAATTTTTATGCCGGTTTTATATTCCAACGTGATCGAAACTATGTCCCTGACAAAGTTTTTAACGTGTTATATAATAAAATTTATCCAGTCGATACGATTATTTTTTGAATAAAAGTTAAAGCTTATGTTTTGCTGTTATACCTATATCAAGTAGGGGAACTAGTACCCCCTCCCCAAATTTCAAGGGCGGCTTCGTGACTCCAATAGCATATAAATGAAAAATAAAATTATACAAAGAAAAGGTTTGAAATCCCTTACCCAACAAACTCTCTACAATTTCATTGGCTATTGGTTAAAAGAAAAGAACTAATCACGAATTGAAAAGCGTTGCAGAAAATCGATGCATATTTAGCTTAACTTTTTATATCAATAGAGTAGATATACTGTTTGTAAAACCCAAACCAATACACGTCAGAGGTATGAAGTCTGTCATTACCACCATATAAAAATTAAATTCCAATTTATGGATAATTTATCATAAATTATCATAATAATATGTGAATTACGATTGAATAGTGATTTTTATTTTTATAAGTTTGTTTACATTAACTTGTATAATACAGTGTTGTATGTTGCATTGACACTTTATAACCTCATGGTGTTTAACATTTTGACAATACTGGCCTAGTGTGACGTCATCAGAGCTCGTGACGTGTATTGGTTTGGGTTTTACAATCAGTATATACATATGTGGAAATTTAAAGAGCGTTGCAAAAAAAATGTTGTATATTTTAGTTTATCTTTTTATAGATATAGGGCAGCTTTTACCAACTTTAATCCGAAAATCAGATCAATAATTCTAATTAGAGCATTTTTAGTTGCAAATGTCAAAATGTTGAGTGCTATACAGTGCATATGTATTAATAGTTATAACCATTTCGACTTATATATACTATTTACTACGTACTTTATAAATATGTACATTAAAAAGCCTAATCGGTTTCAAACATCTTTTTTCAAGTTATAAAGCAATAAAACTTTAATTTTATGAACATATTTGAAAGTAAATCTTAGCTTATATCTTAAGTGTCCGTTCAAATTCAATTTTAAAAATGCTGGCAGTAAACTTTATGTTTTTAACACAATAATAATTCAATAATAATTTTTTATAAATTTGAGTTACAACGTTCACTGGATTCCCAGCATCAAAATATATCATGCATCATCTCGTTATGTTCATAACATTTTCTTGATAACTTGTTGGTATTATGATATAATATTATGAAACATAGCTATTTTCTGACAACTAGAGATTCAGTTACAGCCTTTTAAATTAATACAGCACAGTTGATAAGAAAATTATTTATGATATAGACAAAGAACTTAAGATTCTCTAATGTAAGTTACTCTATGAATACGGCTAGTTTCAAGACTTGCACACTAGACTAAACAATAATACATGAACAGTGAACTTAGAGAGAAATGAAATTGGAAGACGAAAATGTAATCAAGTCGACGTAAATAAATAAGACATCTACCCGAAATCCGCTAAGGTCGGTCTGAAACGCACCCAGGCATTTTCTGAAATATCGTAGGTTTAAGGTTTGTTATTAATAATATTGAAAACTAATAAATAAATAAAACTTTTATATGGTTTAGTTTTGGGCAACAGCCCCATTTCTTTGCAATTTACTTTTGTTCGTGCATTAATATGAAAATCAACTTTGTTCAGCAATTGATGCGTTCAACTTACATTACGGCACTAGTAAAAACTAGAAGGAATGCCAAAATCCAAACTGATGTGCATACATGGATCAGAAAAAAATTCGAACTAATTATAATGAAATTTGAATACTTCAGATATAGATCCCACTCAATGAAACGAATTTTATCTCATTGTAAAATTTTTTAAATTTTTTTGAAATTCAAAATTATCACGATTATTTACAAAAACCAATTTTTAAAGTTAATGTTATTTTGCTATCAATTTTTGAATATCGTAGCTAGAAAACAGAAAATATACTAAATAGAATTGAAGAACCGCAGATTGATAATATAATAACTGATGTTGATATATTTTTCATTTCTCAGCTTGCGCATAATATCTTTAGCACACGAATATTTTTAATAAATCTGATATTTTGGCGTTCCAGAATGAAAAATTTTAAACATTCGTTACCAGTTATTCGATTTTAACACTAAATTTTAATTCGTCAAATTCTCGTCAAAATTATTGATCAAAATATCGTTCTTTAATTTTTTTTCCAAAAAAAATGTCATTTGCAGGTCGGTGGCGTTAGAATTCGGGCATTGCAATTCTTGACAAATAACATTTAATTTGGGATTGTTTTTCATTTTAATGTTTGACAATATTTTTGCACCTAACTTGGAGCTGTTCATGATATTGTATGTCATGTTAACTAACTTATGTTATCTGTTTCCTTATTTTTGATATCAGCCTTAGTTGGCTATAATAATAATATAACTGCCTCAAAAAGAATGATTTATTATAATATAGATTTGTTTTTGTAATTTATGGGTTTATTTTTCTTTCTTTATTCTCCAAGTATAAAACACAATATTTACAGGACTAGTGACGTGCGTGAATGATGGATGGATTGTTGAAAATGTAAACGATTCCATATACATATTATACTATTTATTATGTTTAACCAGTAAATAAGCAAGATCATACAATTTAGCAAAACAATTGTAGTAGATGTACTAGGTCACTCCGGCGATCAAGAATTTTTAAAAAATTTTCTAAGTCCCCGGAATGTGATAAAATTTTTTTAAGTATGGTAATTAGAGCTGGAATGCGTTTCTATTTTTAATGACTACCTAATTAATATAATAATGTGTAGACTCATTAAAATTTAATAATGCCGCTCATCGTAGTTATTTTAATAATTGCAATAAAAAATCGCTTATTATATAAAGTGATATGATGTTAGGTAATATAAAATAAAATTATACTAATATGATTTAATTGTTAACAGATTTTATTTTTTTTCTAACATGTGAAGGAATAATTTAAATTTTACTATGATACAAAATTTAGAAAAAACCATTAGAGAATAATTTTGAATAATTTTGTATAGCTTAAAATAATATTCGAAAGTGTTTCGAGTTATTATAATTAAGGGTATTTTAATAACTAGTAGAAAGCAAAGTGTAATTGACTCGCATTCTTTACCATAATGACCCCAAGTTTTACAATATATAAGTTGAATCACATCTCAATAAACATTGTAGTTCGGTATACGTGCATAATTAGTATAACAAGTAGTGATCTGAATATTTAAAAAATGTCTTCACCTACTAAAATATCGAGTGCAATGGCTAAAATTATGAAAGACGCGTATTTGGAATTATTAACAAATCCTGACGAGGTAGAAAAATGGATTAAATTGGGATTTAAAAATATAAGATTATTAAATTCAGCTCTTAACGTTATCGAATTAAGTATTGGTAGCAGAAGAAAAATTGAAAATCATTTAAGATTGATCAAAGGTAAGAATTTTATTTATTATTTCTACATTTTTGAAAATAATTTTTATTTTATTGAAGGCTATATTACACATATGAAGAATTTACGTAAGGGTGGAGGCTCTATAGTAAATAACGGGAAGCGTCGAAGTGATCGAATTAAATGGGAAGATGTCCAGTCAGCCTTTAAGAGTCGTATCAGAACAGGTGTAATTATTAATCTAAAACATATGGACCCTATCACATTTCTTGAAGATGCTCAATTTCTTTACGCAAGTAGAGTAAAAAATGTGTTAAAGTCTCAACCATTACTTAAAATTAATGTCGATTTATGCTGTGAGTTTTCTCAACAAACGGGTGAAGAAATTATTAAAGAACTGAAACACTTTAGTACCTCTAATGCCATAGTAGATTCGACTACAAATTTGAAGGAATGGTGGAGTACAAATATTATAGATAATATTAGGATCCAATTGGAAGATTTTCAAGAACGTGGTAGCGGTTGGAGTTTAACGGCTATAATAAACTTAGCAGTAAATGTTAATCGATACGAACCATTCAGAGGATCATCTTACATACCTTTACCAAAAGATATCGCAAATAAGCAAGCCTGTATCAACATTAAGAATGAAGATCAAGCATGTTTTTTATGGGCTGTGGTATCTAGATTATTTCCAGCAAAACAGAATTTAAATAGAACATCTTCATACCCGCACTATTCTACCGTTCTAAATTTAGAAGGAATTTCATTACCAGTGACGTTGGATCAAATTAAAAAATTCGAAAAGAAAAATAATATTTCTATAAATGTTTTTATGTTAAAACCTGTAGGAAAACATCATGACGTTGTACCTGCTTTACTCACAAAGAATTTTACAACAGATGATAGACATATCAATCTACTTTTACTGGAAGATTCTTATAACGAAAGTAATGATAATGATGAAGTCGAGAATGAACAAGATGCTGGTGATGATGTACCCGCAATAAGATACCACTTTTGCTGGATTAAGAATCTCAGCAGACTGGTTAATAATCAACTGACTAAAAAAAGGTCTAAAAAAATAATATGCAGCAGATGTCTTCATTATTTTTATAATGATGAGAAATTAAAAAACCATGAGGCTGATTGTGGAAACATGAATAATTGTAAGATTCGCATGCCTGCAAAAGGTGAGGTAGTCAGATTTACAAATTTTAAAAATAAAGAGATGGTGCCGTTTGTTATATATATGGACATGGAAAGTGTTTTAAAACCGTTAAATGAGAAACGTGGTGAAAAAACTCAACTTTATCAAGAACATGAAGCATTTAGTGTAGGATATTATTTTAAGTGTAATTATGATAATTCATTATCATATTATAAAAGTTACCGTGGAAGTGATTGCGCTAAATGGTTTGCTAACGAACTTCAACAAATTGTCGAAAATGTTGAACCAGTATATTGGGCTGCGCAACCTATGGCCTTATCATCTAGGGAAGAACAAGATTTTCAACGAGCCGCTACTTGTCATATTTGTGATAAACAGTTTAAACCTAATGACTTGAAAGTGCGTGATCATAACCACATAACTTCTGAATTTCGAGGTGCGGCTCATAACGAATGTAACATTAATTATTATGGCTCAAGAGCTATACCTGTTTTTGCACACAACTTATCAAATTATGACAGCCATTTTCTGATTAGAGATATTGCATTACAAATTGAAGGATCTATATTTTTACTTCCAGTGAACAAGGATAAGTACATTTCATTTAGTAAAAAAATAAAAGAGAGTAAAATATCGTTCAGATTTGTTGATTCCTTCAGGTTTCTACCATATAGTTTGGATAAATTAGCATCATATTTAACTGAATTAAAAAATGTTAAAAGTGAGTACCCGAACGATGATCAATATAATTTATTGAGACGTAAAGGGGTATTTCCTTACGATCACATAAAGTGTGCTGATAATCTTGAAGAACCTGAATTACCAGAAAAATCTGCATTCTATAATCGACTAACGGAAAGTGCAATAAAAGATGAAGAGTACTTCCACGCCAAAAACGTTTGGAAAATGTTTAACATTCAAAACTTAGGCGAGTACTCCGACTTATATTTGAAGACAGATGTGCTGCTATTGACGGATGTCTTTGAAAATTTCCGCGATACTTGTTTTAATGCTTATGGTCTGGATCCTGCACATTATGTATCAGCCCCAGGCCTCACTTGGGATAGTATGTTAAAATTAACCAAGGTGGAATTGGATTTGATCACAGACATCGATATGCTGATGTTCGTCGAGCGTGGAATTCGAGGAGGCATCTCCCAATGCAGTAGTAGATATGCTAAGGCTAATAATAAATACATGCCTAATTACGATCATACTCAACCCGACATTTATCTCCAATATTACGATGTTAATAATTGTAAGTGTATTTTATTTTTAAATATTTTATTAATAACATTTTTTTGTGCTTTTTTTCAGTATATGGATGGGCCATGAGTCAGTATTTACCATGTGGGGAGTTTTCATGGCACAATAATACGAATATAGATGTAAGTCAAATCCCAGATGATAGCAGCGTAGGCTTTATTTTGGAGGTCGACTTAGAGTATCCAGACAAGTTACACGATGTTCACAACAATCTGCCCCTATGTCCCGAGCATCGAGCACCACCTAACTCTAAACAGAAGAAGCTACTCACAACTCTTCATAATAAAGAACGCTACGTTATTCATTACCGCGCACTTAAACAAGCTCTAAAACATGGTATGAAAATTACAAACATTTACCGAGTGTTAGAATTTAAACAATCCGCCTGGTTAAAACCGTATATTGAATTAAATACTTTAATGAGAACGAACGCAAAAAATGAATTTGAGAAAACATTTTTTAAATTAATGAATAACGCAGCGTTTGGTAAAACCATGGAGGATGTACGGAAAAGAAAAATTGTTAAGTTGGTGTCAAAATGGAATGGGCGATATGCTGCTAAGGTGTTGATTGCTAAACCTAATTTCCATAGTAGAACTATTTTGGATGAAAATTTAATGATAATCGAGTTAAATAAGACGGAGATCATGATGAATAAACCGGTTTATGTAGGTATGAGTATATTAGATATATCTAAAACCAAGTTATACGAATTTCATTACGGATACATGCAAAAAAACTTTCCAGCCAAAGTGCTCTACTGTGACACCGACTCTCTAATATATGAAATTCGCTGCCCCGATGTATACGACAGCATTAAAAAAGACATTTCACGATTTGATACTAGTGATTATGATGTAAATAACCAATTTAGTATTCCACTTGTAAATAAAAAAGTGCCGGGATTAATGAAAGACGAGAACAATGGTAGAATTATGACTGAGTTTGTAGGTCTTAGATCTAAAATGTACAGCATACGTGTGGAGGGTGAAGACTTAATTAAAAAGGCTAAGGGGGTTAAAAATTATGTTGTAAAAACTAGAATATCATTTGATGATTATGTAGATTGTTTAATTAATAATAAGTTAATTTTAAGGAATCAAAATAGTATTAGATCTGTGAACCATACTGTATATAGTATTAGTCAAACCAAAATAGCTTTAAGTTCAAACGATGATAAGAGATGTGTACTCCCTCATACTATGGATACCTTAGCGTGGGGTCATTATAAATTAAAAAAATAAATACAAAAATTTAGTACAAGTTTTATTATTATTATTTTTATTATAATTATTATATTTTATTCAAAATCTTATATAATTATTGAATAATTGAGTATTTAGATATCCATGTAGGTTTTTGATAACCCATCCACTTAACATATAGCTGATCACCTCGTTTACGTAACACTTTTTCAATTAAGAAAGTATCAGGGTAAGCTGTAGTTTGAAGCTCTTCCGTATAAAACATGCCTTTAATAGGATTTCCGTTAAGATCTTCAATGTTGTAAGTCGTAGGACTTCCTAAATTAACCCGAACAATTTTAAACAATTCTGCAGTCCAATTTGCGTTGTAACCTTTATCGAAGACAGATTTATACTTCGATATTCGCACAAAATCACCATTTTTAAATTTTATTTTTCCAATTTTTTTATTTATATTGTAGACTTCTAACTTCGTGGAGACTTTAACATCACAAGGACGCATCTTAATCGTTCTATGTTTATGATGATTATAATCAGCAGTAACTGAAGCTAATATATCAACCCATTTATATTCAGCTCGATAACTAAACTCTTTGTATAACATATTTTTTAATGTTCGTATGACGCGCTCAACAATTGAAGCTTTTTTAATACTAAATGTGGAGTAATGATTTATCTTATTACTTTTCATAACCTCGGCAAAATTTTTATTATAAAACTCTTTTCCTTCATCGGTTTGTAAATTTTTAGGTTTTCTTCCATTCGTAAGAATTGAAGTCATTGCATTCGTGACTTCTATACCAGTTTTTGATTTTAGGGGGTATGTCCATAGAAATTTAGAATAACAATCGATAACTAATAGAATATATTTATAACCACTATTATATTTGGAATAAGGTATAAATTCGGCTAAATCTGCCTGCCAGAGATCATCAAAACCTCTAATTATTACGCTTCTACGGGGAAAGTTTTTTCTAGCACTTCTATGAATTTCATCTACAATTGCACGTTTCGACATTATTTGGAGAAATGTTATGAATTTCGTGCGTTATTGCCGATATAACTATCAACTATACTCCTAAAACCAATTGATTGATCAATTGTCTTCTTAAAACCATCCAGTCTAGTATTACAAGCGTTTTTAAATTCTTTAAAATCTCTCTCAATAGACTGTTGATATTTATCAAAAACATTTTCTCTTGCAGCTTCGGTAGTATTATGTTCCAACACCCATTGATCAAATTTTTTTACATCCTCAGAAGTATTTTCAGATTTTCTCTCAATAGTATCAATACGTTGTTTTAGAGACTGAATATACAGTACTATTGTATCCACATATTGTTTATTAACAGCATCGAATTCTTCAACCCCGCTTGCTAAATTTGTTATTTTTTTACTTTGCATGTCATAGTCACGATTTTTAGTAAGTTTAAATCCGATACCCTTTTCACCCTTGGGACCCTCTTTTGGATGTATTTTACTGCGACCGAATACATCAATATTCATTTTTAAACTGGGTACTAAAACTAGAAAAACTTTATATTTATATTATAATTTTTGCCTCTACTAGCTCTTCCAAGATACTGATAATTTCATTATCATGACTATTATTTCCAGCCTGTTGAGATGCATGTAGTAGCATGAGCCGGTCCACGAGTTCCGAAGGGTTATCCCAATAAGTGTAGTCAATTTTATTATCATTTAACAACTTATGCTTAAGCACTAAATCCCCACCACTCTTGCTAAATAAACTCTTTATTATTTTCGTATACTTGGCATCGCGAGTACCAAGTATTGGATTTTTATGATAATACCCTCTTTTATAAGCATTGGTCTGTATTAAAATTTGCTTATATTGTTGTAAATCATTATTAGTATAATTTTTAGGAGATTTTTTAAATATTAATTCGTATAATCCCTCAGTACCGTCATATACTTTATTATTAATATTAAAATTATCCGAATTTTGATCAAAGTTAATTTCAGCGTTTCCAATCTTCCAAACCGCCGTATCAGGATCAAAATAAACTCCATACAGATGATCCATCAAATTTTTGGTATCATGTATAGCCATATCAGTATATCGAGTATGTAATCGTTCAATAATGCTTGTGCTAGCAGCTTCATTATATTCATCACTAGCATCATCATCATCCTGATCATATGTTTTACTCATGACATCTTTCTGCTCACTTTTAGGACGTTTGATATTTTTATTCATAACAGATTCGTCATCATCTTCTTCATCTTGATCACTTGAGCTACTTATGGTGTCCTCCTGCACGCTTTTAGAACCTTTGATAGTCTTTTTTATAATAGGTATATGTGAAGAATTAATTGTAAATTTTGGTATGTGAGGATTTTCCTCAACTTTTAAATGTTTGGATTTTTTCTTTAAGGCTGTTAGTTCTTTAATAGGATCCATAATAGGTTTATATTTCTCTTCCGAAATTCTTTGAATAGCTACTTGACCACGCTGTAAT
Source organism: Cantharis rufa (assembly GCA_947369205.1). Taxonomy (NCBI): domain Eukaryota; kingdom Metazoa; phylum Arthropoda; class Insecta; order Coleoptera; family Cantharidae; genus Cantharis; species Cantharis rufa. Next base: position 10,702,835 of record OX376309.1, on the reverse strand, counting down.
TCAAGGTATTTACGTTTTACAGATTTACGCGCTCTAATAATTTTTTTAGTTAATTCAATCTCATCGGTGTCCATTATAATAATAATTATGCAACTTATTAAGATATATGTATACGTCACGAAGTGGTTACAAGTTATGTAAGGCACGTACTATTCACTCAAGACTTATATACGAATCAAATCCTTTCCTATATCTACCATTATTTATATCAGACTCAGTATCTATCACGATAAAACCATGAGGTTCCTTCCAACATTCGGCACATATCGTTTTAAATTGATTAAATGATAAATCGGTTCCGATGTGGTCATCATGCACATGCTTTAAATTCAAAACATCTTGTTTAAATAGTATAATTAAGTTTGAATTATCACGTATTAACTGTTTAGGTATTTTTGAATAAGTTTGACTGAGATAGAAGGAATCGATTAAATTATGCCTACCCATACAGAAATAATCTCGAACACTAGCACTCTTATCAGTAACGACGTCATCAAACACCATAATTGAATGAGGTTTTGCCTCACTTACAGGTATAACATCTTCATGTTGTGAAAAAGTAAAGTATCCTAATCCCTTTATAGGTTCGAGAACCTTTTTTAAGTATTCATACTTGGGCTGATGTAGAGATTTTGAAAAGATATATACATTTTTAAATTTCAAACCATTAGGTTCTTCTATAAGGCTGATGAGCGTATTTGTTTTACCACACCCTGAACTGCCTGCTATAATACATCTAATTGAATCAGGTAATAAAGTACTATGCTTTTTTGTATAACTTTTTTCAAGATCATGATTGTTAACTGGAAGAGTTTCACGTTGTTTAATAAACCTCATCTCGGAATATAATAAATTAAATATACGTTCAAGCTTATATAAATACCTACAAAATAGTCAACAACTATCTCATTGAATGTCTACCCACCGAGGTGAAGGTTTGGTTAACACCATAATAAATAAATTACCAGTAGAGCTTCATATACCCGGTTATCAATATTGCGGTCCAGGAACTAAATTACAAAAACGTTTAGCTAGAGGTGATCCTGGAATCAATCCTTTAGATTCGGCTTGTAAAAAGCATGATATCGCATATTCACAACGTAAAGACTTACAAGATAGACATCAAGCCGATCGTGAATTAGAAGAGAGTGCGTGGGGACGAGTTAAGTCTAAGGACGCCAAGCTGGGAGAGAAAGCTGCAGCGTGGACGGTGCTAAATACGATGAAAGCTAAAAGAAAGCTTGGTATGGGATATGGAAACAAGCGTAAAATAATACTTGGAAAAGGACTTTTAAAAAATATATCCCAAGAACTTGATAAATCTAAATGTAATAATAATATTATTAAAAATGCTTTAACGGCGGCTAAACGTACAGTTAAAAAATTAGGAGGTAAACGAAATATTAAAATACCTCGAATAATCCCCGTACCTAAACAAGGTGGAATTCTACCATTTTTGATACCACTCTTTGCCGGTCTTAGTGCAGCTGGAGCATTAGCAGGTGGCGCTAGTGGAATAGCTAAAGCTATTAATAATGCTAAGGAGGCAAAACAACAACTTGAAGAAAGCGGTCGGCATAACAAAATGATGGAGGCGATCGCAATGGGTAAAAAAGGTGAAGCTATATATTTGAAGCCATACAAAAGCGGTAGTGCGTTATTTTTAAAACCATATTCAAAAAACTGAATGGGTTGCCTCGGAGAGCTCTAACCGATGTGGATTTAAGAAAATATACCATCAATATTCCTAATTTCCGAGGCATCTTCATGAGAGATACCTTACCCTCTACTCCAAAACTTTTCGAATGTGGTGTAATAAACTTGGATGTTATGAGTGGACGTGGTACTCATTGGGTTGCATATAAGAAGAAATATAATATTGTTATATACTATGATAGTTTTGGTGATCTGAGACCTCCCCAAGAAGTTATTAAATACTTTGATGGTTGTAAAATAAAATATAATTATGTGCGTGAACAAAATTTTAATACCATTATATGTGGTCATTTATGCTTAAAATTTTTGTATGAAAATTGAATAAATACTTGATTATCAATAAAAATCTTTAATAATGAGCCAAACGTTTACTCTGACGGGTGTAGGTAATTCACTTAGTGTGGATTACTTTCCTCCAATTCAATTGAATCCTAAAATTGATTACGTCTTGGGGTTAATAGGTTTCTACGGTTGTAATTCCATAAGAAATATTTATGATGGAAATAACAAGTTTTATTATAATGAGAAAGTCATCACCATACCATCAGGTGCTTACGAAATAAACGAATTAAATGGTTATCTGAAATCTATATTGAATGATGGATTCAACTTATGGGCTAATAATAATACATTAAAATGTGAAATATTTTCACATTTCGAAATTGATTTTACAAAGCCTGACAGTATAGGTCGTATGTTAGGTTTTTCTAAAAAGAAATTAAAATCAGGTGTTAAGCATGAATCTGATTTAAATGTTCAAATTATGAAGGCTACAAACATCCACGTGGATTGTAATGTAACTGCTGGAGCATATCGTAATAATAATCTAGCACATACAATATTTGAATTTGACCTATCCGTGGAACCCGGATATAGATTATGCAGAGAGCCTACAAACATTATATATTTACCTGTTACCATAAATACTATTCATAACATCACCCTAAGGTTAGTGGATCAGCTCGGAGAAGCAGTAGATTTTGGTGACGAATCTTTAACTATACGCTTAGAGTTAAAACAGAATGGGGTTAAACCTCAATAACAGTATAAATAATGCTGGTAATACTTTAATGGACATTACACCTTCGAATGTTAAAGTACTCACATCTATTCAGATAAGGTTCTTGGAAAGTTTAGGATATCGCGTAATAAATAAATATTATAATGCAGGAAGAGCACGCCCTTCGAAATATATTCGCTGACGTATCTTATTCAGACTTGGTAATCGGCAATTCCACGCATACATACCATCCTTATACTGTGAACGCATTCGCTAACTCTGATGAGATCAGACTTATTCTTGAGAAGGGTGATTTGATCACTGCCACTTATGATAGTAAGATTTATATTGAAGGAATAGTTACACCTACAGATCCTACACAGACTTTTAAACTCAACGATCCACTATTTTTATTTGAGGAAATACGTTATCAGCTTGGTGATGTTGTGATCGATAGTTGTAGAACACCTGGTATAGCGACATCAATTTATGGTCAATGTCGGTACACTCCTATAGAATCAAAAGGTTTGGGCTCTGCCGGATGGTACGTTTTAGATGAAGAATCTCAAATATTCAATACAACTGAGAGGACCTTTAGTGCCGTAATACCATTAAATCATATATTAGGGTTTGCATGTGATTATACACGTGATATTATAAACATGCGTCAAGAACTGATTTTAATTCGTTCGAATTCTGATACCGATTGTTATAATGGTGAAACCGCTGTAACAATAAAAATTTCAAAAATTAACTGGCGTGTACCACATATTACCCCTAGCGATTCTGCAAAATTGGAGATATACAATCGCTTGAAACAACAAAAAACAGTAAAAATTGGATTTTATGGAAGAAGTCTATATCAGTATCCTTCTCTACCTACCACATCTAACTTAGCAATTTGGGCCGTTCAAAATTCAGTAGGATCCCGAAGACCTCGATGGATTTTTATTGCATTTCAAACGGGTAAACGAAACAATCAGGCTTCTGATGCAAGTACTTTCTCGCAGTGTGGAATATCAGACGTTACAGCTTTCATTAATCAGAATCGGAGTCCATACGAGAAAAGAAATAATGATTTTTCTAAATGTAGATACGTGTTGGCCTATGATGATTATGTATCATTTCAAAAGAAGTATTTAAATAAGCAGTTTTGTGAACCATTATTAGATTTTAAGCAGTTCGGTCAAGGACCGATTTTTGTTTTAGATGTTTCAAAGCAAAACGAAATGGTTCACGAACCTGTATTAAGTTTAAAATTGGAAATAGAAAGCAATGTGAATTTTCCTGCCGACACCTCTGCATATGTATTAATTTTACATGATTCTGTTTATGAATATGATCCAATTTCTGGATTGGTTACCTTTGTATGAATAAAAAAAAAAAAATATATTTTGTAACTTTTCTCGGTAGTCGAAATAAATAAACAAATCAAGATTTAAAATTCTGTTTTATTTCTATCTATAATAATAATTCTGTTTTATTTTTTCTATAATAATAATAATGCAAGTAATATATAATTATCAATAATGATAAAATAGATGGCGGTAAAACTTGAGCCATGCTTGTAGACGTCCACTTATCGTTGTGTAAAAACTCTTCAGAAAATAAATTTTCGTTCGCCAGTATTAATTTATATATCGATTCTCCGGTTGAGTTGCTGTTAATAAATCGTAACATGCAAAATAAAAATATTTGCGTTTCAGTTAAGCGGTAGAAGAAGGTTGACTCATTTATATTTTTTATATATTCCATCGGAGGGCACTTTAAGCATAGTGTTCCATTAAGATTATCCAAACTATTCATCTCAATATTTTCCGTGCTTGTAGATGGTGATACGTATAAAGTATTATTTAAAATTAGAACTAATGAAGGAATGATTATAGTCGAATTCATTTTTGATATATATGCATCAGTTGCTTTCCAAAATAGTAATGATAAAGTAGGTATGAACCTACTAATATATAAGGGTATTAAAGAATAAATAAAAATTATACATAGGTTTTTTAATCTTTCATTAAGTCATACAAATTTTGCTTAATTATTTCAGGATACATATATAATAATTCTGTTACACATAACAAACTTATTCCTTGATGATATGTTAGAGATTTTGCAACTGAATCGAAATTGAAGAAAGCATCCCCCCCTATTTGAATACATCCTAAAAGTATTTCAGTATAAAAATCATTTATCTGGAGTCCTTCAATTTCTCTTATATGCATATTTATTAATGGTATAATTTCTATCAATATCATCATCGTAATTTCAGCTAAACAAATATAATAATTATTTTTTTTACATTGTATTATATTGCTCTTGTTGAATAGCTGTCCAGTGATTTTAAAACCACTGCTAACATTTTCAATCGGATTCAAAGTACCAGTTTCAAAAAAATTCTTAATTTGATTGATATTATCATCGCTGGTTAAAATATTCCAATCTTCATAGCTTAGTGGAACAATAATATCGTTCGATCCGCTGATTAGTAACATCGGAACCCAGTTTTCAACATCAATACCTATTGATATAAATTTGGTTTTGGATTTATTTAATGGGAATTTCCTTTCGCTGATTAACTTTGGCGTATGCATTATTTTAGATGATTTATTCGGAGTATTTGCTGAAAGAAAAAATAATAAAAAAATTAATATCGTAATATAAATAAAAATATAATATGAAAAAAATTAAACTGTAAGGGTTAGGTGTGTATCCTAAGAGTTCTTAGAACACTCACCTAACCCTGACAGTGATTTTAGTTACTATTAATTTTTAATATAACTTACTCGTTTGAATAGTTTCTGCAGACCTCTTCAAAGTTTTAACAACCGCTTTCGTATCCATTTTTGAGTACGTTGATGTCGAGTGAACTTAAACTATCTGATGAGAAATATCTAAATTTATAGGATTTATATACCTTATAACCTGTATCATTAAGGATAGAAAGTTGTTTAATTATATTTTTTCTCTCTATGAATTATTGTCATATGCTTAATTGATTATTTATCATAGTTAGAAATATCTATGATAAGCGATGTTATTTAATTTTAATGAGTCTACATATTATTATATTAATTAGGTAGTCATTAAAGAGAAACGCATTCCAGCTCTAATTACCATACTGAGAAAAATTTATCACATTCCGGGGACTTAGAAAATTTTTTAAAAATTCTTGATCGCCGGAGTGACCTAGTACATCTACTAATTGTATAATACGAAATGAAAATAATCGATGGATACGTCGTATACAGTAGGGGTCATGAAAATTTCATTAGGAATTACTTCAGAATTACAAAAATAGATCTGTAAGTACATATGTATATTATATTCTTAATAATAAAGAATAGAAAATAAAACATAAAAAGAAAAAAATTTAAATGTTTGGTTTGAAACTCATAAGCTCAAAAATACATTTTCTTTTTTGTAAGCTAGGTTTTTCAAACTGGGGAATCTGGGGGTATGAAATACCCCCCAGTACATCAGTGATTGTGTTCAAAAAATGAAAATGTGTTACTGAATTTCAAATCAGAAATCTTAGATTTTAGAAGTTAGATTTCTGGTTTGAAACCAATGCGCCAATAATACTTTTTTTTTCAGCACAATCTCTGGTGTACTAGATAGTATTCCATACTCCCAGGCCTCCCGGTTTGCAAATTCTAGCTTTGTGTGCGTATTGTGTTTATATTGTGTGCGGCTATTTAAATTTCATTGGGAATTTTTGTTTTAATTCGGAAACAATTACCGATGCAATTTCCATGACTGCTACTGTATATATTGTTGTGTTATATCATACGACAAAGATGGGTTGCTAATTAAAGATCTAAAGAACTGACTTGCAACCTGAGGAACAATAATGGCAGGGCTTTACAATCCATTTTAATTTACTTTGCCATTTTAATTCATTTTTGTTCCATATTTTATTTGTTCGTTATGTGTTATATTGTTGATTTGATTAGTTTAAGTTGTTTGTATTTTTAATGTTATATTTGGGACTTACATAAATGATGTCGGTCAAAACAAGCAGACCTGCAGCAAGTTTGATTTAAAAAAGAAAATAAAAAGGAGCAGAAACCAAGGCGATAAAAAAATAACAGGAGTTATGAAATTTTCCGAAAAGCAAAAAATTAATTAAAGAGAAGAAATCAATCATTTAATTATTATTGAAAAAGGTGTCGAAATACAAAGTTAAATTTTGGAGAGCTAACGAGAGAAGTCGAAGAGAGAGAAGAAATCAATCATTTAATTATTATTGAAGAAGGTGTCGAAATAGAAAGTGTTTTAACAATAACTTGTTTGGCCGACGAATTTGTGTAAGTCCTGCCATTTGTTTATTTGATTTATTGTTAGACTGGTTGCAAATAAATTATTGTTCTATTTGTCAGTCTTTTATTGTTTTGAATGCGACAATTTTATTCGAGAACCAACGACCCAGATTCAGAAATAAGATTCACATTTTAAGGTAGGCAAAAGAGCACTACATAAATAATTGGCGCCCAACGTTGCAGGCTCGAAAAAATAGTTGCATGCGAAGCAGTAAAATAATTTTAACATCAGATTAAATTAAATTAAATTATACAATATGAATACAAGGAGTAAGAATCAAGACTTGGTAATTAATAGCCAGGATGAAATCATAGTAGATACGGGGGAAACAGAGACGGAAAAGATTGGGAGCTTAGTCCCGGACAAAGAGAATACGGAAAGTCAATTAATAAAAATGTTAATGAATATGGATGCTAGTATGAAAGATATGAATGCAAAAATGGATGATAATAAAAAAGATATGGATGCTAGATGGGAAGAAAATAATGCGAAAATGGATTATAATAAAAAAGAAATAAATGAAAAGATTGACGGGGTCAAGGAAATGATCAAAGAGGAATTGAATGAAAGATTTGATGCAGTGGATAAAAGAATAGATAAAATAGACGAACAGGTAAAATCAAGCGTTGATATTATAAATGTGAATAAAAATAGTATCAAATTGCATATTGAATCAACGACAAAAGACAGGGAGAATTTTGAATCGAGGCTAGGTAAAACGCATGAAAAGATAAACAAAATACAAATGGAAGTATCAGAAATTAAACGGAATACAAACGAAAAGGCAATGGGAGATATCGCGGAAGTGTTGAAAACACATTTGAATCGCGAATGGGACATCGATAAATATACGAAATTTTATGGAGACAACCGTATCAATCCAAAAATATTTATAAAAAATATGAGTAATTGTATAGAAAAAATTAAGGATGAGCAAAGATTAAAAAACATTATACGAGTCACCATGAAAGGAGAATCGGAGATATGGTACAGTATGGTTGAAGAAAACTTCACGACGTTTGAAAGTTTCAAAGTAATGTTTCTACGCAAGTATTGGGGAGATGTCGAACAAAATAAGGTAAAATAACAGGTTAATGGAGGACGATATAAAGGATATGAAAAATCAAGAGAAAATTACGCTATCAAGATGATTAATCAGGCTCAACAGGTAGAACCACCGTATGAGGAGATATTATTGGTTAAGGCAATGGCGGGACATTTTGAGAAGGAGTTGAAGGCAAGAATAGGAGTACGTTGGAAATGGAAACCGATAATCTAAACACTTTTAGGCCCAAGTTAGAAATCAATAATCAAATCCATTTTAGGCAAAACGTAGAAAACACTAAAAGTCAAACAGAAACGTCAAATATAAAAAATAATTTAGCAGGCAGACCAAAACAATCAAAAGTAAAATTAAATTATATAACAAACGTCAATAAAATTATAAATGAAAATGTTTACGAATTGAGACATGAAGGAGGAACTATACGTGGAAGATTCCACATAAACCTCATGTACCCATTCAAAAGACCACCGCAAGAAGAAGAAGAAAAAGAAGACAACGAAGAGGAATAAATATTTTTAACCGGAAGTTTTTTTTTTAGGTTTGATGGATAAGGAAGAAATGGTAAATATCACCAAAAGGTTATTAGAATCGATTGAACGACAATAGTGGGGATAAAGGGGTGCAACTTGGTAAAGCCAGTATGCAAGAAGAAGAGTCGGAGGGAAATGCCCGATGGAGGTAGAAATGGGGATAAAGAGGTGCAACTTGGTAAAGCCAGTATGCAAGAAGAAGAGTCGGAGGGAAATGCCCGATGAAGGTAGAAGTGGTGATAAAGGGGTGCAACTTGGTAAAGCCAGTATGCAAGAAGAAGAGTCCTAGGGAAATGCCCGATGGATGTAGAAATGGGGATATAAGGGTGCTATCTGAAAAAACCAGCCAGTAATTATTAAAAGTCAGAAGCAAATGCCCGATGGAAGATTCGAAAAAACAATCGAAAGTTTACAGAAGAGAAGAGGTGATGGTTTACAAAAGAAGTGTCAAACAAGGATCTGCTTAAAACAAGGTTAAATAAATAATTAGGTGGAAGGGGTGCATGAACGAAGAGAGAGAATGAGTATGAAAGTGTGTGTAAGATATTCAGAATGAATGAAAATCCAATTTAGAAAAAAATTAGAATTCAATAAAAACTAAAAGGAAAAAAATGTTTATGTTGTACAAATTTACTTTTATTTACTAAAGATGATTTAGTGCTTTGCAGACAACTACGAATTCAAATTCAAATATTTTAAACAATTGTTAACCATCTAAATGAATAACGTTTTGTTGAAGAAAAGTCCGCGGAAATATTTATTTCATTCGACTTGACTTTTAGTTCAACACAACGTGGGGAAAATGTTGTGTTATATCATACGACAAAGATGGGTTGCTAATTAAAGATCTAAAGAACTGACTTGCAACCTGAGGAACAATAATGGCAGGGCTTTACAATCCATTTTAATTTACTTTGCCATTTTAATTCATTTTTGTTCCATATTTTATTTGTTCGTTATGTGTTATATTGTTGATTTGATTAGTTTAAGTTGTTTGTATTTTTAATGTTATATTTGGGACTTACATAAATGATGTCGGTCAAAACAAGCAGACCTGCAGCAAGTTTGATTTAAAAAAGAAAATAAAAAGGAGCAGAAACCAAGGCGATAAAAAAATAACAGGAGTTATGAAATTTTCCGAAAAGCAAAAAATTAATTAAAGAGAAGAAATCAATCATTTAATTATTATTGAAAAAGGTGTCGAAATACAAAGTTAAATTTTGGAGAGCTAACGAGAGAAGTCGAAGAGAGAGAAGAAATCAATCATTTAATTATTATTGAAGAAGGTGTCGAAATAGAAAGTGTTTTAACAATAACTTGTTTGGCCGACGAATTTGTGTAAGTCCTGCCATTTGTTTATTTGATTTATTGTTAGACTGGTTGCAAATAAATTATTGTTCTATTTGTCAGTCTTTTATTGTTTTGAATGCGACAATTTTATTCGAGAACCAACGACCCAGATTCAGAAATAAGATTCACATTTTAAGGTAGGCAAAAGAGCACTACAATATGTATATACTCGATATTAACCATATAAATATTTTAGAAAATCCAAATAATGATTTATTTTAGTACTAAATGATTTTTTAGTTATCGTAAATAAAATAAACGGTAAGTATAATTAACGTACACTACGTTCTAGTTCATCGCTTGTTGATGGTATAGTGAGTTCTGAAAAGTGTGTGCGCAGGTTTTGAGTTTTTTTTTAATATCAAGATATTGTTAAAAATATTGAATTTTGAAATTTAGGGAAATTCAAGTATACACCGATATATATATATATATTATATAACCGATCACATTCATTTTATTAAATTGGAAAGAAACTTGGCATTACGTCGGTTTATAATTTACTTTTGAAAATGATATTCTCCACAATACATTTATCATGAAGAATACTACTAACCAGCAGTCGTAAATGCCCTCAAGAACACAAAATGATATATAACAGCTGAAATATAGAATGTTTACGTGGTATCATCAAAAATACGGCAATTTACTATATCAAAATATAAATCAAAAACTAAAAAGGTAACCACGATTGTTTTGTGTTATGATCACTAATAACTGCATATACTCTTAGGTTTATGGGTTATTGGAAAAAAACAAAATATTCTTGTTAATTTACTGTCGACGTTTCGCCGTATCTCACGACTTCTTCAGGACTCAAAATTAGAAGCTGTGCCATATAAAATAAAAACAGAGAAAAAGCATACGTCTCTCCAATCATCAAATTGCAATTCATTCAGATACAATAAATTAATTCGAAATTTTTGCTTTTACTTTTATATTTACGATGTTACGGTAGCTGGCTGAGTTGTTTGTAGCTGTTTAATTTGTATTAATTTATTGTATCTGAATGAATTGCAATTTGACGATTGGAGAGACGATTGATTCTGCTCTGTTTTTAATTTATATTGCACAGCTTGTAATTTAGAGTCCTGAAGAAGCCGTAAGATACGGCGAAACGTCGCCAATAAATTAACAACGACTTTTACAAAGAGAGGAAACAATGTATGGTACTGGAGCATAGAACTACATACCAGAGTCATTTGGACAGTTTGTTGAGATGATACGTGGAATGAATGAATTTTCTATTAGCTTTTGTGTTCATTAGAAAATGTCATAAACTCGGAAAATTGACTTAGAAAGGTACAGTAATTGGACTATTAATTAAAATTTTCAAAAATGTAAAAAAGTAGATTTTTGATTGTAAGAACAATCAGAGGATAAATACATCGTCCACAATACTTATTCAAAAAATATAGTGAGGCTATACCGCAGAAGCAGAATCGTTCGTAGAGATGATGTAGCCTTTACATGTACCGTAAAGTGTAACTGTACTACTGTACTACCAATTTAAATGTTTGTTAAAAAATTAAATGAACCTACTTTTATTTTCATGTAACTTTTTGTTTATTATTGTTTACAAAATCAACGGCGTTCACTACTTTGAGGCCGTATGTGGTCTTTCTGTTGCCTCTCCTTCTGCCTAGTTCCCGGGGCAACCACATCAGTCGCCCCACCTTAGTTATGGCACTGCTACTGATGATTTTAAGATAACTTCGAAGAAATTACTCCGGAATAGCTATACACCAACTGAAATCTCCGCATAACTACATATTATGTGTACTCGTATATACCGTTATCGACTTAATGTGGTATTGTAATATATCTAAGCTAGAGCATCACAGGAGCAAACTTCCTAGTTGTGTATTCAATGCCATGCTCTTTTGTAAATCGTTCGCTCTGATCTACCTATAAACAGCATCATTAAAGTTACTTTTTTTAAATTTAAATAAGTTGGGATAGAACCGATGGGAAGAATCACTAAGAAAATCTGGTATACAAGTGAAGAGAAATCTAAGAAAATTCAGGAAAATGTCAGAAAATCATAGGAAATCCAAGAGAATCCAAGGAAATGTTGCGAAATCTTAAGAAATTCTAAGAAATTCAAAGAAATTTCGAAAAATCTACATTTAGATTTCCTTCTCAAATGGCCGAAATGGCTTTGCGCCAACTGGCTGCAACATATCGTTTGCATAAACTGGTTACGCTGAATCGCTCGGACTGAATTTAATTTGGAAAAATTTTGATATGACGTTACAATTTAAAAAAAACCCTTTCCCTATTGTCACAAATTGTCACGCAGGACTAAACTGTCCCCATCCTGACGTAATTGATGAACGAATTTAAAATATTTAAAAACATCGTTACTGATGGTTTCTGATGGTGGAAAACTGAATTCGATAATAAATATGGATGTGTATTTTATAAAAAAATCCATATATCCAGATTTTTAAATTTTTTTTAAAGATTAGAGTATATTCTGCTACTAGTGCTAGTAGAAGTAGAAAGGTTACTGTAGCAACCGTAAATATGAGGTAATTAATAATATTTAGTTATTAACATATTATAATAATATTTATATTTATGTAATCTAATATTTGCTAGTAGCTACTACATATTAATTATAAATTGAATAAAGTTGACATGGTTGATCAAGTGTAAAATTGTGAACAATACTAATCGTTTATTTAAACCTTTGTACCCACGTCATTGGTATAAAAATCAAAACAATATTACTCATGGTGAGCTAGTACGTGCAGAAAAATTAGTAAGCTAATGAAAATATGGAAAGTTTGTTAATTAAATTCATATAAAGTTTTTTCGTCGCGTATTTATAAATCTAAAATATGTAGTAGGTACATAGTTACAAGGCTAACTTTTCCTTTGGATGAGCTTTTTGTTTAATTACACAACTTGGAGTTTCACTAAAGCTTTTTTTCCGTGCCATTTAATCTAGAATTTTTTTGGAATAACCAAACTTTCGTGTTAAAACAAGTTTATTTGATAAAAAAAAGTAACCTCTTCCATATTTACCTTAGAAGAATTTCCGTAAAGCAAAGGAACTCAAACCAGCCATATAAATACACTGCAATAATCAGATGAAATTTTAAATTTTTGATTCATTCGACATACAGTTTACTTACAAAAGTATTCGGCCAGCTTATTTATATTGCAAATTAAAAAATTTATAATAAATATTACCGATTACCTAGTACATTAATTATCAGCTATTAATTTACTTTAAAATAGAGCATATTTGTGACAACAAAAAATTAAACATTTTCCATTTACAGAAAGAAGTAATTTTTTGAATTGTTTATGCAGTTACATGCCAACAGCAATGCGATTACATTTAAAAGTTACCCAAGTGAACTTTTGAGTTTATCGAAACTCAACATTTAATATTTTCTTACATGATGAAAGGTATTCGTCACGAAACATTTTAAGTTAGACGGAAATTTCTTTGAAATTCCGTATGCTACAGCGCAAAATACATTGTTGAAAAATCCAGAAACTAGATTTTATTGGAAGAACAATATCTAATACCAGGATAAATAATGCAGAGAACAATTTATTTTACAGTAATTAAAACTAAATTCGGACAATAATACTACAGAAATTTTTTTTCGGAAGAAATCGAAATACTTTGTTGAATATAAGAAAAAGTGATTACCGTGGTAAGTTTTCACAAAGAAAATCGCGCATCATTAAATTTATCGTAGCAGACTTAAATTTGTATAAAAATACGTGAGCACAACACAAAATTTACGGAAAAATGTTATTTTCATGATGAAAGTTTGAAATATTGGTGCAAGATGACGGCTGGGGTTGGCAACTTCATCTTATTGAAAGCAAACTCTGTATATATTTTATATTATACACACTATCTGTGTATATGTATGTACATATTTTGTCTGTCTCGGTCACTAGACAGAAACCCTATAAATATTTGTAAAAGTAAAATTTAAAAAGGCTCCAGAAACTAATTAAGCTTTAACAAAAATAATCTACAAGTTCGATTTCACGAGAAATGGACCAAATTACTTCTAATGAAACAAAGAAACTTTCCCAGCCCAAATAGATTCACAACAATTTTTAAAAATTGCATAAGTATCGTATGTTACATATTAAATCATAACACAAATGTTTTAATTGTATCGTTCGTGTTAAACTTATGCAGTGCATCACGTGATTATTACAGCACCCCATATTTTTATAATTTCGAAATATATAATATAAAAGTTAGTTATAATATTCCATTTTATTTTTAGTTATTGCAATAAACAATGCTTACGTGCATAAAATTAACTGGCAGTCTTATCTTAGTCGAACTCAGCACGAGAAGTAAAATTTTGCTTGTTTCATTTTAACCGCACTTTTATTTTAAATAAAAACCTAAAAAACATGTTTAATATGAAATTTTATTGCCACGTTTTTGAATTAAAGAAAAAATTTGATTTTCCATACTTCCAACCAAATACTTCTTAAAGTGCCATAACACTATGCAATGCGTAGATAATCACTTGGCTGAAGCCAAGATGACGTACTGGAGAATTTAATTAATGCGATGGTTTGACGTTACCTTCCACATAGTCCACAGATCTATATTGGGCTTTAAATCACAGTAGTGCATTCGGCTCGACCAGGATTTGAACCGCAGTTACCCGCTTCCCTGTCGACCGGTGTTCCAGCCAAATTATCAACAATATTTTGCTCTAAATTTTTCCAACAATTTAAAATTATTCAGTTGCTTTACATCAAAAGTTTGTTTGTCAATTGATTGCCGGAATACGACGGATAAATAAAAGCCAATTATTGTCCACCAATGTGATGTACGATTCGATATTTCTTTTCGTCGATGTTAAAGACCAAAAATGCACTTTGCCCTTGGCACAAAATGCTCCCCAAACATGCAACTACCCGTACCAAATTTTCTTTTAAAAAAATGCTTTGGTATTTTTTGTAGATCATACCAATACGAATTATAGCCATCTGGACTATCTAGATTGAATTTTTTCTCATCGCTGAATATTACCTAAGAAACCATTCTTGAGTTAAAATGCTATTAACAAAATTAAATGGTACCCCGACCTTTGTTCAATCTCGGGACATACTTGCGCGTGCAAATTCTATTTGCTTCGCTTTGTAAACTGCTGACAGAACTGGAGTCATGATTTAGCTCCAACTATGTTTCTTTTTACCGTTTCACGTGACACATTGAGTCGAAGCTCACTTTGAATTTAACGCAACGAACGTGTTGAGTTTGAGGCAGCTTTTTGTATTCTTCTTTCATCATAGCTTGACGATATTTTTGGTGGTCCCGAATGTTTTTTCATTTCATAATTTTCTTTATTTTTAAAATATTTCGTACATTTTACGACCGCCTCCATGTTTTTGTCAAACAATCTACTTTTGCATCTTGAAAGAAAAGTTGGGTGCTACTTGTTTGGAGTTAAAAGCAGTGTCTGGATAGCGCGGTCGCGCGCGCCGTCACTTATAAATCTATCGTTTTGACACAGTGCCCATGAATGTCCCATTCGAGAAGATGAGGTTTCTTACAGGCAATTGATCAAGGAATACGCTGGTATTTTTTTCAAAATTTTTAGAGCGTGCGAAAGCCTCGAAAATTACGTTTGAAAATTGTTTATATCAAATGGAATTGTTGATGGCCATGAAATACATACAATAAATATGACCAGAAAGTGCCATTCAAGAGCTAAAAAATGACATCTTGTAGAAGTCTGTAGGATAGATAAAACCGGAGATATGGGCAGTTGAAGGAGAGCATGTTTTCGATTTTTGGCAGTTTTTTATGATTTTCGACCCCTTGTAACTTCTAAACTAGGGCAATAAAAATAAAATAAAAATTGTTTGCTGTATTCATTTGTTGCAAATAACCTGTAAAAAAATTGATTTCAAAATCAGAGACCTAGTGTCTGAAAGCTGTCCGGTCTGACGTGGAATGACTCATATGCGGTTATAATTATTTGATGCACTGTATATATTAAGCAAATTTTTCACAATCACAATTTATTTAAGGTTTACAAGTTTTAAAAAAATTTTGCTTTAAAATGTCACTAGTTTAACATAACGAGTCCAACAGTCATGTATAGTTTGTCCCACGATAGCTCGAGTGTGACTCATTAGTTATTGCAATATAAATTAACCCAAACCATTAGGTTGTCTTTGCCATACTTTCAAAAAGTACGTAATAGAAAAGAGAGCAAATATAAAAATATGTCTTCTAACCTCACTAAGTCAGCTGTCAAATTCATTATAATATAATATATTGTTAACCTATATTTATAAACAAACAAGCATTTGGGTGAAAATTGAGCTTTCTAATTTATTGTTGGAACTTGGATTATTAAATCTGCACCCCAGAGGTAAACTACCGTAACTAATAAAATATTTATTTGACAGAAGAGCAGAATACAAGAAATATGCACTTTGTTTGATCAAAATCACTAATAACTTTAAAATCTCAAATTTCGCAGTTACGATAGTTTACCCCTGGGGTACAGAAATATTTATGTCAAAAAAAACTGATTAAGACGAAATATCAGTATATTTGCAAAGAAACTATCAAATAAAAAAGAGATACAAGTTTTTTTTTTTTTTTTTTTTTTTTTATTGACTCCAAAAATACATTACAATCTGTCCCAGGACATTAAGTAACACTGTTTGACTGTATTAAAAGTGACACAGTGGGAAGCCAACCCATTGGTAGACCTCCTCTTAGATTATTTTACATTTTAAATACAAATATAAACAATTTAGTTGACAATTTAAATACTTAAACACGATGGGGCAAGTCCATAATATCATACCTTTTCAGTCTCTTTACTTGAAGTTCAATCAATAGATCGCATACTAATGGGTTGGGATGGTCTGCGAGTCTCAACTGATATTTTTTGCTCATAGAAGAAATTACTTCCTTTACACTATCAACTTGAAGATCAGCACTTATAACATTATTTGGGACATACCAGGGAGCGCCACAGATACTACGCAAAACTTTGGATTGAAAACGCTGAATTTTTGCAATATTGGAGTCACTAGCAGAACCCCACAGCTGAGCACCATACGTCCATATAGGTTTTAGAATTGCTTTGTATAATAAGACTTTATTTTCTATGGATAAAGGTGAGTTTCGACCCATAAGCCAGTACATCCCTCGATATACGAGTCCCAGTTGGAGTCGCTTACACCAAATGTGCTTTGCCCACGTCAGTCGTCGATCGAGATGAAAACCTAAGTACTTGACCGTTTCTTGTTCCGGGAGGACTTTACCGTACATCATTACTCCTGGACAAGTTCCTCTTCTGAGAGTGAAAGTGATATGCACCGACTTGGTAGTGTTGGCCTTGATACGCCATTTCTTGAGCCATTCCTCAATTTTATTTAAGTGACATTGCAAGAATCTAGAAGCAAGATTTGGATCATCACTAGATGCCATTACAGCTGTATCGTCTGCAAACGTAGCTGATACAGTATTGTTAGTTGAAGGCAAGTCTGATGTGAATAATAGATACAGCATAGGTCCAAGAACACTACCTTGAGGCACTCCTGATAAAATGGATTCCAAGTTGGTATAGGCTTCTCCATATTTGACTAAAAAATATCTGTTAGTTAGGTAAGATACCAACAAAGTACTATAAGGATGAGGTAGGAGTTTTTTGATTTTATATATCAATCCATCGTGCCATACTTTATCAAACGCCTGTGAGATGTCTAGAAATCCAGCAGAGCAATATCTTCCCGATTCCAGGTCCGTTCTGATCTTCTTCGCAACCCGGTGCACTTGTTCCACCGTTCCATGACCCTGCCGAAAACCAAATTGATGGTCCGGGATTAGATTTTCCTTTTCAAGAATCGGTTTTAGTCTTTCCAGAAACAATTTTTCAAATGTCTTCGAAAGTATTGGCAGCAGACTAATGGGTCTATATGATGAAGTCTCGGTTGGATCTTTTCCTGGCTTCTGAATCATGATCACCTGTGCCACCTTCCACTGAGCTGGAAAATAACTATATCGAAGAATTGCATTAAAAATTATTCTAAGTAATTTAAACCCAATTTCAGGTAGATTTTGCAGAATTTTTCCTGTTATTAGGTCATATCCAGGAGCTTTTTTTGGATTAATTTTTTTGAAGATAACATTTTTGATTTCCTTCATTTTGAATTTTGCAATTGGCAGATTCATTTGATACGGAGCTTCAAGTAGTCGGTGGACAGGGTATTCTTCTTCGATAGGAATTTCCCTTGGAAGGGGTTGAAAGACTTTAGCAAGATGTTCGGCAAAGGTTTTGGCTTTTTCCAGGTCATTTCGAGCCCAGTTTCCATTTTTGGTTCTAATGGGTTGATTTGCTTTTGTGGTTTTTTTAATTTTCCGCGTGACTTTCCATAAGAAGTAATCGGTTGCTTGATTAGCTGAAAGGTTTTCTAGGAAGTTTTTCACTCCTTGATTTTTGTTGTCAACAAGAAGTTTTTTTAGTTGCTTCGTGGCTTTGTTTAAATTGGTTTTATCACTTGGAGCATGAGTTAATTGCCATCGTTTCTTTAGTTTTCGCTTTTCTGCTATCTTCCTTTTTATATGTTCGGGACAATAGTCGAGTTTATCAGTATTTGAGTCTGGTGGGGTAGCCCTCCATGACGCTTGCTGTATTGCTACTGTTAGTTGTTCTACAGCTTCATCAATTTCACTCTCACTTTTCAATGGGATATTGAGATTTAACTTGTGGGCGAGGCTGCTTTTAAATATTTCCCAATTTGTGTTTTTGTTAAATAGAGCAGGTGGTTTATTAATTTTAGAAACATTTGAATCTATAGTGACGAGAAGGGGAGTGTGATCAGATGACAGGTCCAAGCATGTTTGAATTTTAAGATAATTATGCGAAATACCTTTAGTAATACAAAAATCAATTACGTCTGGGATTTTGTTTCTATCTGTAGGCCAGTGTGTAGGTTCACCTGTTGATAGTTGTAATAGGCCACAGGTCTGCAATGATTGGTACAGCTGCCTGCCTCTAGGTGTTATCAGCCTCGAACCCCAATGATTGTGCTTCGCATTGTAGTCACCTCCTGCAATAAAGCGATGACCAAGCGAGTTGAAGAATGTATCGAATTGATCTTTTTTTATAGCTAGGTTAGGAGGGCAGTATACTGCTGAAAGAGTGAGTGGTCCCTGCCAGTCATCGATCACAACTGATGTAGCTTGTATGTTTCTTTGGATTGTCTTCTCTATTTCATGATGTTTTAGATTGTTCTTAATGATGATTGCAGTACCTCCTCGTGCTGTGCCATCAGGATGTTGGGTATGATAGATAGTAAAGTTGGGAATTTTGATAAAGCTTTTGGTAGTCATGTGGGTTTCTGAAATTAGCAAAATGTCTAAGTTTTGGTTTATGATAAATGATTTGACCTCCAGTCCATGATTGACTAGACCATTTGCGTTCCAGACCGCAATTTTTAAAGTTGTTAGATTTTTGTTTGAAGTTGTGTGTATCATTAAATCATTTTTGTTACCAGAGCAGTCAGGAGTCAGGAGATACAAGTGAACTTAAAATATAAGAATTTCATATACTAAATTGTGTGGCATTTATAATGTATTTGTAACCGAAAAAATGTAGCAAAACTAAATACATAGAACATTACAATAATAAGAATTTTAACCGTAAAATGAAGAAAAAATAATATTACCTGTTGGTATAGAAACGTGGTAAATTTTAAAATATTATTTAATTATTTTATAAAAATTACTAAGATACCGTGCAGTCTAGATTTTAAAACCGGAAAAGTGCCATTTTATAAAATTTCTGATTTATTAACCTTCAAAATTTATTAAAGCCTGTGACATCGAATATAAGTTTCTTGTTTCTAATTACATATATGTTCATCTTCTTTCTTCTTCTTCTGTTTTTTAACCATCGTCATATTTATTTATTATTTATTATTTTAACATTGTTGACTCTGTTGAGAGTGACCTTTTGTGCGACATATATATGTATCTCTTTACATGCTGAAATCAAACGAGCCAACACCACTCGGTTTTTCGGTGTTTGTTTCTGTGTTGGAAGCGTTGTTTTTTGAATTTTGTCGGTTTCATATTGTATTTTCTTTTTTCTTAGTCTTGAGAATGGACCCATAAAGGCGTCCGAAACATCGACAAACTGAGATAGCGTTTGTTTTGCAAATCCCAGCCAACTTGCAATTTCCTGATCATACATTGTTATTTGGGTGAAAATTGTTTTCTTACATATAAATTACTGGAATTTTAAAATTTTCTCTGGAGGATATATTCTTCAATGTCTAAACTTTAAGAATATGCAGAAAACAAAAAATCGATTTTTTCAAAATTCTAGACTAGAACACTGCCTTAACCTCTTTTCGCCGTGTGGGTCAATTTAGGACCGTACTACATTGTATATGACAATTAGTATTATAGGAGTTATTATCGCTTTAATTATTATGGCTAAGAACTTCCCAAATTGTAACGTAAAGGGGAAGGTCTTCATCCAGCAGTGGATGACATAGGCAAATCGTAATCGTGATCGTGATCAGCCTATTAAACAATTTACAAAAAGAAATTTTTTTTTTCTAAAAAATAATTCAGGCAACAAGAGGTTAAGGGCGTTTTTCTTTTTTGATCTTGACGTTCTGTCAATTGGTCAGACTTATGTAAATATAGAATCAATTCTTAAATCCACAATATATTGATGTACCCCGGAAAACCGAGTTAAGAAATTCTGTCAAGTTCGAGATTCGAACCCAGAATTTCCGCTCTGTAACTCGACCAGGGATCACACTAATCACACACAAATGTAAAACACTAAAACACTGGTTTTGAAAATTTTAAGCCACGAAATTAAGTTAATCAATCTGGTTAATATTATTCTAAAGAATCAAAAAGTTGCATGTCCAAACGAACAAGTGGCACAATTTTATAATCAAGTTGAGAAGTCCTATCGGAGAAGTGCGCGGTCTCAGGGCCGCGAGGCGTTATTAATTTTAAGAAAATTATTATTAATTCAGGCAGCAACAGGTCTAAGTATCCGGTTGGATTCCAGACGAAGATATGTTTCTCTTATTATTGGACATTTGAATTACAAAATATTAAAAATATTTTAATTAATTTAAAAAAACTAATAATCTACCAGTCGGTAGATAAAATAACGTTCCATAATTAGTCAACCTATTCCATGCACCAGAAAATCCAGGTAATTTGGTAATAGATAAATACCTACCGGTACAATTTTTATAAATGTTTACTGACTGAGAGCGGTTACTACGATTAGGTAAATTTTTGACCGCAAATTATCTATCCCTACAATTAAATTGTTTTATATCCAAAACAGCATTGTTTGCAACCGGTTGCATTTGGTTACTCGCCAAAATACACCTGTGTTACAATGAAGTCTAAATTCGCTTCCCATATTGGGCAACTATTCTTTACTTAACCTGCTGGTTCAAAAATTATGTATGATAATTTACTATTCCAATTAATTTTAAAAGTTGGTAGTAATTCATTAATTTATTAAATTCAATCATTATATTTCTAATAATCAATTATTAGATTATATTTAATTAAATATTAATTAGAAATTAGGTTGTTTTCAAAAATTCGTAACTCAAAATCTAAGAAGCATTAGAAAACGCACAGGCACGATATCATTTGTTTAATTTCTAGAGGCATTAAAAAAATTGGGATAAAAAACATGTTTGAATTATATGAAATTAAGAGTAAATACTTGATAACTTCAATATAAAATCAAACATAAAAATAATTTAAGGTCTAAATTAGGACTGAAAAATTATAGCATAACTTTTATGATTTTTTCAATAATTTTCCATCGACTAGAAAAAAAGCTATGGATTAAAAACCAAAAAATCGTTTATTGCTTATTACGACCCCAATAATAAGGGTTGAGGATTACAATTTGTTTTAAAATAATACTTTTTGACGTTCTAGCAAATGATGTATCACGCGTTTAATTTGATCGAAGGGTATTTATTTCCAGCTATACCCTTTGTTGAAAATTAAAATCGATAGATTTTTACATAAAAATAGCATTTTACACTACCTCCCTTTAATTTGCAATACTATTTAAGAATTTTAATAAAGGGGCCAGTCCTAGTGTAACGCAGAGTACACTACACAATCTTATAGTCTTCTCTTTCCAATATAGCAAAGTTAATTTACATTAAATTAATATTGTCATAATATACGAGAAATTTCAGGTGAATCCATTTGGAATGTGCATTGCGTATCGATTATAGAATAATTGAAAATTTTTGGACCCTTGGCCCCCCAGTATAGTTCATCAATTGTTGGTCCGTCAACTCTTTGAAAGATTTAACAAGTTTTTCTTTGAATAATGTCATATTACCAAACATATAAGGTATTTGCAGCCAATATGGCCATTCTAAGATTTATATTTTTTTCCCTGGAATGATAAAACAGCTTTTCCAATTTTGAACTACTTCAAAAAGTTTGTAGTTGGCCATATTGCCAATATAATATGGCCACTATAATATGGCCAGTAATATGGCCAATGATAATTTCCGTAAAGTTTGTATAGATGTAACATGGTCATACTAAATGATGGTATTATTAATCACAAATTAATATAACATATATTGGCCATATTATGCGACATGCATTCTATTAACGGTTTTATGAAATTTAACATACTACGTCAAAACAATCAAATATTTCCACTAAGCTGTGTTATTGCCACATATTTATGCTATCAGTGCTAATCTTGAAATTAAAAAGTACTTGACTGGTACGGTATATATTAAAGTTTATTATAGCCGAATTTTAAATTAATTAAAAGAACAATATTACTATGCACCCTTATAGTATATTACATACACTTCTTACGGAATCTAGCCGAATGTCAGGATAATTGCCGAAATATGA
The DNA here is from genome assembly GCA_947369205.1 of Cantharis rufa. Lineage (NCBI taxonomy): Eukaryota > Metazoa > Arthropoda > Insecta > Coleoptera > Cantharidae > Cantharis > Cantharis rufa. The sequence continues at coordinate 10,679,928 of OX376309.1, read as the reverse complement.
GCGTTGGCCATATTTTAATATATACAGTAGAAGTCATGGAAATAGCATCGGTGATTACTTCCTAATTAAAATGACAATTTCCAATGAAATTCCAATAACCGCACACAATATAAACACAGTACGCACACAAAGCTAGGTTTTTCAAACCGGAGGGTTTGATAGGTATGGAATACCCTCCAGTATCTAACTTATATAAATCTAAAATCTAAGAGTTCCGATTTGAAATTTAAGCACATTTTTTTAACACAATCACTAATGTGCCAGAGCAGTGGTTCCCAAACTTTTAATTTCGCGTACCACACACGAAATTATAAATCAGTAGCGTACCACTGAACTGTAACCGTTAAAAAAAACCTTCAAAATGGTAAAGTAATAAAAACTGCAACAACTGTTTATGACAACATTATCATTTATTAATTTTTTATAGGAAAAAAATACAATATTCTTAGTGCGAGAAGAAATTTAAAAATGTTTGATATAATTATTTACTGTGTATGTCCTATGGCCATGGCTGCTTGCGTACTACCTTAATAATTGTCGCGTACCACTGGTAGTACGCGTACCAAAGTTTGGGAACCACTGTGCTAGAGGGTATTCCATACCCCCAGACCCCCGGTTTGAAAATCCTAGCTTTGTGATTGTGTTTCAAACCAAAATTCTACTTTTTTCTATTTCTATTCTATTTTCTATTCTTTATTATTAAGAATATAATATACTTAGAAATCAATTTTTTAATTCGGGAATAATTTCCAATGCAATTTCCATGAACGTTACTGTATATGACATAGTTTGAAGAGAATATTCGCGCTTTGTATTCGATCCAAATCTTGACGATCACAATTTTTATTGTTGTTTAGAAAATTACTTGTGTATTGTTTGGTAAATAGTGTATTTCATGGTGAAGTTTAAGTAGGTTAAAGATATAAAACTTCAACTAGTTCCATTGACTGCTTTCAACTTTTATTCCTTAGAATCTATGATTAAAATCGAATGTTTGCAACAATTTAAGCCAAAAGGAATAATTTTTCAGCAAATTTTTATCTTTGTAAATAAATAAATAAAATGAGCAACCACACAACGGTTTTCAAGTAATAGATTGTATAAACGTTTCTATATTATGTATATTGTACGGTGGGAAAAAGATTGAATTCTTAAGAGATCAGCAGTAAATATAATATGAAGGTCCATATGTTGAATCCCATGTACTATGTGTATCACGACCGTAGAGATACAAAAATTATAATAGAAAAAAATTGCAAGGTTATATTTTACAGCGCAATAATATGACAAGTTCTTTACCGAAAAAAAATTTTGGGTTTTTTGATAGTACATTCTACACCTAGCGTTCAATGTCCTATGTTTGCTCGAATTACAGCTGCAAGTAATTTTATTTTAGCTGTTTGTTCATCAGCAGAACTGTATTTTTTATTGCTGTTTATAAAAACTGCTAAATTTAGGATATCTAAAACACCATCCAAAATAGCACAATATTTTTGAAATATTCCTAACTAAAGCATAACCATAAATTATAATATACAATAAATTACATAGCTATAGTAAACATTAACAATGTATGCACAATGCATACACTCTGTATAAATGAATGTAGTAAAATCTGTGCCAGCTGTGCCAGCAGAAATATATATTTTTCTGAATGAAATTATTAGTATCATAATTCATCACCGAAGCAAACTGATAACTTATTTTTTATTTAACTAAAAGTTTTGTTAACTATTATGTAGGTACAATATAATGGCAACGCTATATTGATTTTATTTTTTAAAGTATAAGAATTTCTGTGTAACCTTTTTAATTTAATATATCAAATATATTTCAAATATTTACATACCAATAATTTCTGCTGTACTATAAAGAAATTTTCATTTTAAAATTTCTTTAATATTGAATTCATTGTAACACACCCCATGCAGACCTATAAACCTACTATTACACAAGCGGTGAAGGCCACTGGAAAAGCTTTTCGCTAGAAAACACGGCTGCGCATTCTATACCTTCCATGAAAATATTTTACATTGCATTTACGTTATAATATTTAACTCAACTTTGATACCTCAATAAAGTTGAAATTTAATATATTACAACAATTTTTTTATTTAAAATATCCATTCGATCTGTCCAAAACATATTATTGCCTAATTTTGACTAACCATTTGTTGTGTAGTCGTGCTTAACTTTTCCTTAATTTTACTGTTGCTATCTTATCTATTTTATTTTTCACATGTTAGAAAACTGACACTTTTTATATTATATAATATAATATAAACGCAATATTTAACTAAAAGTTTTAGTTTGACCAACTAAAGTTACAATGAATAATAATTTATTGTTTGTAAATTATATTGCATGGGTGCTACTTAATGTGATAATTACAGTTTTGTTATTTTTTCAATTTGTATGATATATCGTTTGATTTATTAATTATTACGCTAGTTGCACTATATAAATTGCAATGCTATGTAAACAGGAGAATGTAAGCATGTACAGTGGCTCAAATGAAATCCGGACAGCAGCAATAAACTTAAAAAATATCATTTTTCCCAACTTTCAAATAAGTGTTTGAAATTTTTATTATAAATATATTTTATCCAACTTTAAGTAACACTAATAATAAAAAAAGAATTGAACAAAAAATCATAATTTACTATGAAACACATATTAATAATTATAATTGCATTTATTTGATACAATTTGAAATCCGGACAACATATTATAATGGAAATATAAAATAAGGAAGTGAATCCATACCTAATACTTTGTGCGGTTTCGTTTATTATCAATTACAATTCTCAACCGTTTCGGCATAGAAACCACTAACTTTTCTGTGTAGTCGGACGAAATATTATTTCATTTGCTTAATAAAGTTTCTTTTAGTTGCGCTTTGTTACTAATACTATATTTTCTAACTTTTCTCTCTAACTGGTCTTACAAATTTTCAATAACATTTATATCGGGGGATTGTGCAGGAGTATCTAGCACCTTTGGGCAGTTATATAATAAATATATAGACGTACGTCCAGCGCTTTGTGTTTTGGGTCGCTGTCCTGATGAAATTTAAATGAATTTAAAATACCCAGTTTCTCTGCACTCTGGTTTCAATTTTTCTTTAAAAGGTCTAATATCCTTATTCATAGTAGTTTCTATAAACTCTAAATTACCAACTCCGGATGCTGACATACAGCTCCAGACCCGCATCCGGAATTTTGTTTGACAACATTTGTTTAAATAGCAATTGTTCAAATGATTTTGTTCAATTAGCATTTATTCGAATGAGCAGTTGTTCCACTTAACATTTATTCGATATCGAATTTTTATGAATTTTATAAGAACAGGAACTCTTGGGTATTGGGGGTGCAGTACAAAATAAAACGACTCGGATTAGTCGACTAGTTTTGATTATAATCTAATCATCCTCAAGACTCGTAACCCTGATATTATGTGTTTTAAGCAACTGCAGATATTAAAAAGAACATTGAGTAGAGGTAGACAATGGTGAGAATAATTTTATCATTATATGAAATTTATTTTTATTTTTATTTTTTGTTTAGTCTTTGTCAAATTCAAGTTTTGACAAAGACAACACCCCCATATGGCAATACACGAATCCACCATAAAAAATAGTTTTGCGGTTTTTATAATTAAATGCCAACAAATCTCTGACACTAATTATATTTTACAAATGCAAAACTTGTTTTTAGGGTGGATTCCATTCACACCCCGCACTTTCGGATCCACCCTGACACGAGTTGTACCTTTTTCGAGTTTAATTATATCCCCACCGGTGATAAGGCGTTTTCGAAAATTGATCAGGTAGATGAGCGGTAGATATCGCTTTCACCGCTTGCGTTCGAAAATTCACTCGGTAAATTTTACACGCGTTCGGAAATTGTACACTGAAAGAAAACTTGTGTAAAATCTTTTACAATTGTATCAAGTTTTACTACAAATTGTAGTACAAATAGAACTAGGTACAATGTGTATTAAAAAACTCAAAATTATTGTAGTAAAAGGTTAAGCGACTCTACACAACAATTTGTAGTAATGGTTGCAGCATAAGAATGTTGTAATAATTTTAATTTATTTAGTAATATTTAAAACAATAACATATGACTGGTTTACATTATTTGTAAAGCAATACAGTATTGTATGTAGTGGTAAGGCATATTATAAAGTCAAATATTTCAAATTAAAGAATGAAATATTTCAAGTATTCTATTAATTTTAGTTACAAAGTTGCCAATAATTCCTAATTCGAAGTTTAATTTGTTCTCAATTTTGTAGTAATTTCTAACTTACTGCTTTTAGTTTCTGGCTTTATTGCGTAGAAATTCAAAATGTGTTCTAGTAAAATAAATGATATTTGCAGTATTATATAAATGTTTTCTTTTAATGTTTACTACAAGTATCCAAGTATGCAAAAATTATTATAAAATATGTTAAAAATTTCATAAAAACAAATTTTTAGTAATAATGCATTTATTAAAATAAATATCTATTTTATTATTACAAAAACAAAAATTAATAAAAAAGCAACAAAAACAAACAAAAATAATACTACTAAGAAAATAGTTATTTACCTAAAAGTCATAAAAATGATACATTACTGACGAGGAGCAATGTTGAAATATGATGCACCCTGTGCCGAGTATTTTAAAGCTCCGAGTAAAGTGAGACATTTCCTGACAAGTATGGTATTAAATTTTACCGAAAATCGTAAAAAATTGCAATTTTAAGACATTAATAATTAAACAACATTTTTAAAATTAGCAAAATTCAAGTGTGTCAATGTGTTGACACCGATTAGATTGGGGCAGTCAAGCAGACGAGACGTGTTTACACGCTACCTAAATTTATTTGTTGTACTATTGTGTTATATTATTTTAATTATTGTGGTTCGGCAAATCTAGAGGTAAATATTATTGTAATATAATTTAATTAAAACGGTACGAGTTTCGAGTAATCGAATTAAATGAACACGTGTATTAAAAATTTATAAACTTTAATCATCATTAGAACTTATGTGCAGGCGTGTTCACAGGCAATGTTAGAACCACATATGGTAGATAATTATCACCTATGACTGACTAAAACCTGAAATTAATGTGATAACACAAGAACTGCAGGCATTCCTAGATTCTATGATATGAGATTGAAGTTTGGGGTTATTTTGTACGGAGGCCATTTTGTGTAGGTCACTCTCGAGACTCGGACGTTTTGTCACACAGTCTATGATGATACTAAATGTGCCAGTTGATTCATATTCTGAATTGCCCTGTTATTTGATATTACAAATCGTATGCATACTATCTTACATGTGAATTGATTAATAACGAATTATGTATTTTGACCATATATGAAAATGAGGTATATGTAATTTGCCCGACCACAAATATAAATATTGAAATGACAAACAAAAATGACAAAAGCTAACCACAATGTGTAAACTGAAATTATATGACAATGATTTACAAATTATAAATATTTCAACTTCTCTGTGTTTAATATGTGTTCACTTTGCGTTTCTCCTGACTCAATTTGCTAGGTACTGCTAAAGTTCATTCGTCATTGCGAAGGAAATACTATGACGTGGGGGTAATGTCTTCGAAGTATCTAAATGCTAGGACCCCCGTCGTAACCTTTTAATACCATGGCTAATTGTCTAAACAATACGGCATTTTGCGTATAGTGGCCACCATTATGGCGCTTAGGAAGTTTAAGGTATGGTTTCGAAAGTAGGGATTCGGTGGGAAATTTGAGTTTACGTTTTGACATTACAAAGTATCGAAATTTACTAATTATTGCTTGATGTTTTCTATCAACTAAGCAATTCTCGAATCGTTACCATAAATAATTTGATTTGTACAAATTCCTATGATATACTGAAACATCATGACTATAATATATTGTTGTGTATTTTTGTTGCATTCACATACAAACTCTAAATTATGCTCCGGCTTGCCAGATTTTCGTCGGGAGATGAAACTCTCAGTTAGTAGGTTCTTGTCGATCTTATTTATCCCCTGAGTTGTAAGTAAAACTCTTATTGACAACGAAAACAATGGTTTATTCAAAGGCAAATAATAATATCGAACAAACTCGTAGCTAAATAAAATCGGGTGTAAAATGTCTATGGCAATTGATTTCAAAATTACATTTACTATTAAATACGGATCGCTTAATTTTGTGATCATTTGCCACTCTAGTGTGATTATGTGTTTTAAATTTATACAAAATAAAAATTGAATGTTCATAAAAATTAAATTAAATGTTTTTTTATTTTCACTATCTTTTAATCTTAAGTAAACGATACCTTGCACGCCTCTGTTGTCGATGACGTAATAGTCCCCTCCAGTAGTTGCTACGTTGCTTAAGGCTACTGTATTCCGAAGGTGTACTCCCGTGCGTTCACAGTTCCTGCCGTACAAAACTTGGTTTTTCATAAAATCTCCTTCCAAATCGCAGCCACGATTATTCAAACGGTTGTTGTTAATGCACTTTAATAATATTTGAAGTTCCTCGTCCTCAAATTTCATCGAGGTAAGTAATATTAAGATGAATTATAAAATTTTTGGTTCTTTTTCAAAATGGCGTCCTCAAGGCGTCCTTTGACAAATTTCTCAATTATCCGCTTGTATCTTTCTAGGAAGGTCGTTCAACCCCAAACTTGGTCGTCGTCTCAAAAATATCACACTCGTCGTTAGTTTCACAAATTTCACCCAGAAATTGGTGAAAAACTGCACTCAGGATGGCTTCCAAAAGCCCGGCTTGGGAAACACGTCTTTGTCTTCCTCGGCGTATGCGGAGAGAGCCCTGCTTCAACCTTAAGAAAACCAAACTTTCGTACGTTCTTAAAAAACATACACGATGTTTCGAAATTCACTGTTATTATTTTAGATCTTCGTAGCACAAAACAAACACTGATGGTTACAAAATAAAATGGTAAAATTGTGTAAAAAAAATGTGTTTAAGTAACAATACAAAATCAGCTGTTATTTACCTTTGAATAATTTTACCTAATTTGCATCACATAAACAAATCAAATGGCCGCGTTCTAATTTTAAATATGATCGACCTTCGTTTCACGACAATATATTGAACGACATTAACTTGATTTTTAGTTATATATGTACTAGATTAATAGTTTTGTAATTAGTTTAAAATTTATTTCACACCGTATCGATGCTAGTTTCAGTTATCTCCAAGCTGCTGAATAATGCTGAATATCTGCATTGAATTTTTAATATTTATTTGTCTTTATTATCTTCGTTAAACTTATTGGTTGATTTTGTATTTATATTTTTCTTGCAGATCAATTAAGATTAATATAATAATTTTAATTAATATTAATTTTATAAGATAGTCAAAAAAACTTTACAAATTTTATCTTTTTATTTTGGAAAGCACTCGCAGTGCGAAATATATGTATTTTAATTTTGTTTAAACAACGGCGACACTGAAATTGTCTCATTGCAAACAGACCTAAGGACAGTGTTGACGGTTTTCAACTGTATCAGCAGTGAGTTGTTTTTTAGGACTGAACTTTTAACTCTATCAGCGGCGGTAAACCATATGATTTGTTTAGTTCAGTCAAATTAGTAAGCATAATAATTGAGAGTTATGAACCACTTATACCATAAAAAGTATGTTGTTTTGAGTAAATTTTGAAGAAAACACTGTTTCGGGTTTTAGAATTCAATATTTTGTAAAACACATTGTTCAAGTTTAAAATATATGTTACCGACAATTTGCAAAATCCGGCAATTTGCAGAATTCCTAGGTAATTTACAAACCGACTGAGTCGTAAGCTACTATGCAAATTCACTAGTACTTTAGGCAATCTGCAAAATGGCTACGGTGTTTCAGGCAATTTGCAAATTGTCTATATTGTTAATTAATGTGCTTTTTTATGTCACTTTGTTGATTCAGCAGTTGTCTTACATTGCCGTTACAATTATCCACTACCAAATTCAAAGCGTTCCCGTCATTCATCGAACCAGCCTTGGAAAATCCTTTCGTATTACGCTGCATTTGCCTGTTCGTTTCCTTTATTTCGATGCCCACTTTTTCGATTCATTTTATTTTATCATACAAAGTCTGAGAAAGTATTGTAATCGTGCAGAGAAAAAAAGTTTAGATTTTGATGAATTTCGACTTTTTGGGGTCCCAGAAGCGGAAAATTATCATTTCCAAAAAATGTCTGTATGGGTGAATGTACGAGTATGTAAGTATGTGTGTATGTGGTCAAATTTTTTTTGCGCTCTACCTCAAAAAGTAATAGAAATTTTTTTACAAAATTTCGTATTTAGTACACGACTATTGATACTTAAGCCTGTATGACACGACGTTAAATTTAACATAAAATTTACGTGTAAATTTTTATGTAAATTTGCTCATGTTTTTGACACAATTTTATGCAGGTAAAAATAATTTTCTGTTTGCAACGGTATAAAATTTGACAACAAATTTAACATGCGCGCTTGCGTATTAACAAACAGTTTAGGGAGATTTTTCAGATATTTAGTTATTTAAGGTCTATATTTATCTTGGGTTCCTCTGTATAATCAGTTGTTGCACTTGTTTTTACACAAACCTAACCTAAACATTGTTTTCGAGTTTGCGGTGCGTGGTTTTCATTTTGTTGTTTGTGTGGTTTAAACTATATAAATATAATAATATTCGAACTGTGAATAATGTCTGATAGCAGTGATGATGAAATGTATATGCAGCAACTTCATTAGTATTGTTCACAACGATGTTAATTTTAAGACGAAGAAATAAAAAAAAACTAAGAAAACAAAAGTTATGGTCCAGGGAATGGTTAAGAAGACGAGAACTCGGCAGGGGAGTTTTGCAAATGCTAAACAATGAACTACTTGTGGAAGATCCAGTAGCATTCACTAACTTCTTGCGTATGCCAAGTGACTTATTTGATAAATTACTTGGTGCTGTAGAAAACGATATATCTCGAGTAAATACATTTATGCGAGATAGTATTTCAGCTCGAAGCAGGTAAGATGTTGCAAAGTAATAATAATACTGCATAACTATATGTTTTTCTGTATTTTCAGATTACAAGTCACTTTACGATTCCTTGCAACAGGTGAATCTTTTCGCTCCTTAATGTACTCAACACGCATCCACGAAACTACAATTTCTAGATTTATTCCCGATGTTGGTAAAGCAATATACACACATTTGAAGAATGTATATTTAAAGGTTGGTTTATTAATAAATAACACCAACAAGTCGCCCAACAAAGGCGATCACAGCATTGTATTGTTAGGACTGGCCGATGCTAATTACAAATTTACATACGTAAATGTTGGTGGAAATGGAAGAATTAGCGATGGTGGTGTACTACGCGAAAGTTCGTTGTCTCAGGCAATTGAGAACAACAGTTTAAATTTTCCAAACGCTAAGCCCTTACCCGGACGCAATGCAGAAGTACCTTACGTAATAGTTGCTGATGATGCTTTCCCATTATCGCAGAGAATAATGAAACCGTATCCAGAAAGAGGTCTAACATATGAATGTCGAATATTCAATTATAGACTATCAAGAGCAAGACGCATTATCGAGAATGCTTTCGGAATATTGGCTAATCGCTTTCGCATACTTCTGAACCGTATTGTTTTATCCCCTGAAAAAGTAGAACTAATAACTTTATGTTGCGTAGTGCTACATAACTTTTTAATAACTGAAAACAATGTATCGTATTGTGATAGGAGTGTGGACGAAGGCATTACAAATAATTTGGAACAAATTCCACGATCTTGTGGTAACAGAAATAGTTCTGATGCTCGAAACATTAGAGAAGAATTTAAATTGTTTTTCAACAGCACTGGAGCAAGGGACTGGCAAGAAGATCGGGTTGCCAATAACGATATGTAAAATTTACATAATTTTTTGTAACTAGTAGATTAATGAAGATAAAAGTTTCTTTTATGCATGTTCTTCATGCATGTTCTTCAGACCACAGCTATTTTAGTGCACACAATTAAGTGTTTTTCAACAAAGTATGCGGCACTGATGACGACTAATGAGTCAGAAACACATACATGCTTCACATCGGCTTGATAGTCGATGAAGCAGTGTGTGTCTGCCGCTCTTACTTAATTGTGTTTTATTTTTTAAATTTTAAAATAGTAGATTAATGTTAATCTTCCCGATTGTAAATTTAACAAATAAAATTAATTTTATTATTAAGTATTATTTTATTATACAGTATTAATTTTATTAATTAATTTTTTAGCTACATCAAAATAAGACACTTTCATTGGATATTATTTATACTCTGTATTTATTAAATTATTAAGAAGTACATTAAGATGAGGATTGTCTTTTCGATTTTCTTAATCCTTCGAACAATAATTGCATTATGTTTTCCTCCACTTCATTTGCAATGTCTGCTTCCATTTGCTGTAATTTATATGCTACATATTCTGCAAATACATTATGTCCATTTCGTGGAGCTGTCCCTTCCTGTTTTTTCCTTTTTGTTTGCATAACATCCGAAATATGTTTCATTGCCTCTGCGGCCTCTTCAAGAGCCTTCTCGGAGTTTTGCCGTTTTCTTTTTTTTTTCCCGGAATTTATTTTGAAGGAGTATTTGATGGACTTGATGTAGCAGTTCTTAATTGTTGAAGAATTGGAATATCTACAGGAGATGGACACTGAACGGGAGTAGCTGGTGTTAATTCAAAGTCCAACGGTGCATCATCGATATAAACATCATCCTATAAGTTAGTACAAAACAGATAATCAGCAAACATTAAACGTTTCATTTAATTTATATTAACCGTATTATTTAGTATTGAACAATTTAAATCTTCGTTGTTGAAGATTATTTCGGAACCAGAAGTTCCTGCACTGCTGGAGTGTGGAATCGCATCAATAGATGTTCTTGCAACACAATGGTCCAACACAAAATTCATTTCATCATAGTACCAAAGGGTTGGTACATATATCTATAAATGCATTTTTGAAAAAAAGCTACAAAGTAATAAATAGTACAACTTACATCATCGTCCGCAGCACCGCTATGAATTGATTTTTGACGCTTACGGTGTTCCGTAAGAAAGTTGGCTTTTAAGCCATGGAATTTGGCTATGATGTCTTTAACAGTGATATTTGGTTTCATCGAAATCAACGATTGTTGATTGCATTGTGTTTTTTGTATTCGTCAATTAAAGACGTTACCTGTTCGCGAAACCAAGACATTTTTTACCTATCTACATAATAAGTTCGTACTTACATAAATTGTTGAAAAATGAACAAATAAAAAAGCAATTTGTAAATATGCTGTAAAAAATTTTCCAAAATTTCTACCAAGGATCAAAATAAAGATAATATATATAAATAATACTTACAATAATTCTATTCTTGCTGTTACTGTTACCAATTTGGATTTTAAACTGATTTTAGTACCCAAATGGTCAAGGTCAAGGTAAAGAATTCAAATTTCAAAATATCATTTTTTATTGGCCATATCAATATTTTAGAAAGCCCAAAAAATGATTCGATATGGTTTATATAGAGTTGCACTGCTTAAAAACCACATTTTAATCGATTATTTTTTATTGAGGTTATATGAAATGTTTGTCAACTTCTAAATCCAAAGTGGGCGGACTCGAGGCGGGAAAATGTTTACTGCGTACATTTACACTCACTTTTACCACAAAATTTAGAACATGTTCTAAATTTTTGACATAAAAATTTAACATAAAATTTACTGGCAAATTTTCTGTATGCAACGGTGTTAAATATTTTCTTAAAAATTTACATGTAAATTTTATGTAAAATTTAACGTCGTGTCATACAGGCTTTAGAGCTGATTAGATTTTGGTTAAAATCGGTACACGAAGACGTAAAAAAAATAATAATTTGTAAATTAAAAAAATTATTTTTTACTTATTTTTAAAATTTTATTTTCTTATTGCATTCTCTTCCAAGATAATAATAAAAAATTATTAATCAATAATCGTGTAAATATCCTATTTTTGTTTATATAGTCTTTAAAAGTTTCTTTTTATTTTATTATAATCTTCTTCAAAATAATAATCTTTAAGTAAAAAATTCTTGTCCGATGTGTTGATTTAAATAATAAGATATTGGGTATAACGGACACAATAAAACTATAAAAAGAACATAATTATAACATCGGTAATAATAACTAGCAAAACGTAATCATACCTCCATAACCAGATAATAAATAATTTTTAAAAAACTTGGGTGACACTCAAATTATTATTATAATTTAATTATAATAATAATGTTATAATTATATACACTTATAATTATGTTCATTTTATAGTCTTGATGATGAAAGAATAAATCTTTCGAAACGTTGACAAAATAACCTTATAGTTTTATTGTGTCCGTTATACCCAATATCTTATTATTTAAATAATAATCTTTTTTTAAATTTTTAAAAATTTATTATTACATAAAAGGTTGATAGAGTTATGGGCATGGCCATATCTGATTTTTTAATTTAGTTGAACCAAACTTTCAACCTTAACATTTCCTTCTTTGATTTTTTTTATTTCCTCATTTACTCGACCATAATTATTGTTTATATTTTTCATTTTTGTATTTATTTCATCCAGTCTTTCATTCATTTTATTTTGTATTTCTTTCATATTTCCTTCTAGTCGTTTATTTTGTTCTATCAATTGTATTAATAAATTTTTTATTTCAGATATTTCTGACCTTTCAACTTCATCTGTCATAATTTCCATTTTCGGTGAAATACCAATTTTCATATCCATTTATTACGGTCGTTGATTCCAACGATCGATGTTTCGTTATTAGCCCTACGCGTAGGGCGCCATTTTGGAGTGATATTTTCTTATTTTACCACCAATTTTTATTCAATCAAATTACTTTTTTATTTACAAATTATTCATTTTTTCTTTCTATGACAACCCCCTAGTCTCTAGATCTTGTTTTACTCTCAAGATCATCATCATCATCATCGGGCTTTCCATTCCTTGCGGAATATAGCCGCATCGTTTGATGCTTATAAATCCGTTTTTCTTGGGGTGGATTAGTCCCCACAATCTCTTATCTTTTCTCCATTATAACTTTTCGTGTGTTTTTGCTTCTTCCATCACTTTTCTCCACAGTTTTCTATTCTGAGCTCTTTCCTTCCAGTCATTTATCTCCATGTTCTTCAGATCCTTCAGTACTTCGGTCTTCCATCTTGTTCTCGGTCTTCCTCTTGGTCTATCACCATCCGGGTTCCAGTCTATAAGGCATGCAATCACTCTGCCTTCGTGGGCTCTCTGTACGTGTCCGAACCAGCCTATCCTCATCGCCTTAATGTGCTTCACTATATCTTCTTTGGTTAATTCGTTTTGTATTTCTCTGTTAGTCCTTTTTCTGTATTGATCTTTTCCGATTTTAACTAGTCCGAGTATTCTTCTCATTATTCTTCGCTCGAAGACTTTTAATTTTTCCTCCTGTGTTTTTGTCAGGCACATTATTTCTGTTCCGTACTCCACAACCGGTCTTATCAATGTTTTGTACATTTTCACTTTGGTATTTCTACTAATTAACCGACTTTTCAGGAGCCTTTGAATTGCATAGTAAGCTCTATTCCCAGCGATTATTCTCTCTTTAATCACATCTTCTCTATCGTTTGTGTTGTTCATTTGTAAACCCAGGTATTTAAATGTTCTAACTTCTTCAAATTTGTAACCTTCCAGTTGTTTTTCTGCTATCGGTTCGTTTTTGTTTCTATGACATTTCATGTATTTCGTTTTATCTTCGTTTATGACAAGTCCAACCTTCTTAGCTTCGTTTTCTAATTTCTTAAAAGTTTCCTCTAAAGCGTTATGTGATCTTGCTACAATTACGACATCATCGGCGTAAGCTATTAGTTGTGTTTCCTTATTCGTGATCTTTTCTCCGCAGTTCGTTCTTCTCACTATTCCTTCCAGTACAATGTTGAATAGTGTCGCCGACAGTGAATCACCTTGTCGCACTCCCGACTCTATTATAAATTCCTTTGTTTTTCCTTTTCTTGTTATTATCTCCGCTGTAGTTTGTTTTAGTGTCATGTGTGTTAATCGTATTAATTTCTTTGGTATTTTCATATTTTCCATTTCTTTCAGTATTTGATTTCTATGTATTTTATCGAAAGCCTGTTTAAAATCTATAAAAAGCATTTCCAGACGCATATCATATTCGTATGATTTTTCTAATATCTGTGTCACTATAAACAGAGCGTCTATCGTCGATCTTCCGGGTCTAAAACCTTGCTGGTAATCACCCATTAATATCTCGGTGTGTTCTTGCAGACGTGAATGTATTAATTTTGATAGTATTTTATATGACACGTTTAGTAGAGATATGCCTCTGTAATTTTTACACTCCGTCATACAACCCTTCTTGTGGATTGGTATCACGCTTGCCACACTCCACTCTGCTGGCATTTCTTCCTTCCTCCATACATTTAATATCAACTCATATAATCTTTCGCATAGTACTTCATCCCCCATCTTTATGAGTTCACTATCTATATTGTCGGTTCCGGGAGTTTTGTTATTTTTCATTTTATTTACTGTTTTTTTGAATTCTTCATAGCTCGGTTCCTGTACCATTTCTTCTTCTATATTTTCCTGTTCTCTTCGTTCATTGTTATAATATCTTATTTCTTCTGTGTCCTCGTTAAGGAGTATTTGGAAATATTTCATCCATATATCTTTTATTTCTTCTTCATTGTGTTTCATATTTCCTTCTCTATCCTTCATGCCTCTTGGTTCTATTGCGTTCTTGTGATTTTGTCTACGTACCCTTCTGTAAAACTCTCTAGGATTCTTGTGATTTCTTTCTATGTCTTCAATCTCTCTATCAATGCTATTCTTTTTCTTCCTCTTGCATGTTTTTACGGTATCTCTTTTCATCTTCTTGTATTGTTCTTCATCTTCCACTGTTTTCGTTCTTAACCATTTTATTCTTGCTTCTCTCTTTGCCTGTACCATCTTTCCGCATTCCAGATCATACCATTCGTTTAATTTTTTTCTTTCTTTTTGTCCCAGTACCATTTCCGCAGTTTTCCTTATACTTGTTTTTATGTGTTTCCACTCTTCGTCGTTACTTTCATTCTTCTTTTCTTGGGTGATTACTTCACGTATTGTTTGAGCGTATTACTGTTGTTTACTTTCCTTTTTCAATTTTTCTACTGCAAATCTTTCAATTGGAGGTGTTTTCTTGTTAATTTCCCTTCTGTTAAATTTTCCTGTTTTTATTTCCATTACGACAAGGTTATGATCCGTGTCTACACTTGCACCTCTGTACGATCTTGTATCGCATACTTTGAAGGGTTTTCTTGCTGATACCAGTATGTGATCGATCTGGTTTCCTTTGTCGGAGCCGGGTTTTATCCAGGTTTCTTTGTGTATTCTTCTGTGCTTATAATCAGTACTAACGATTCTCATGTTGCACACTGTTGCCAAACTGCACAGCCATCCTCCGTTGTTGTTTGTGGCTTCGTGTAGCGTATGCTTGCCCGCTATGTCTCTCAGGTACTCCTCTTTTCCCACCTGTGCATTGAAGTCACCCATCATTATTATTGCGTCAGTTTTTGGTATTCTTTCATACATCTCTTCAATTTTATCGTACAGGTCTTCTTTCTCTTCTTCATCTGCGTCTTCTGTGGGGGCATAAACATTTATAACAGACAGATTTTCCTTTTCACCTCTTATCCTTAAATATGCTAGTCTTCCTCCCTTTGGGTCAAACTCTATTATCCTTTCTTTCATGTTTTGTGTTATCACGAAAGCGACCCCATTTCGGCCTTGTTTCTCTTCCCCAGAGTATAACAGCGTAAAGTTTCTTCCTTTTATTTCACCGCTCCCTCCCCATCTAACTTCCTGTAGCGCCGCCAAATCAATTCCGTATCTTTTAATTTCATTTACCACCTCGTTCATTCTTCCTGGTATCATCATCGTTCTCACATTCCACGTTGCAATTCTCTTTGTTTTCCTCGCCTTCCTTTTTCTCTTTTTTTCATTACCATGACTTCCGTTTTTCTGTCTCTTCTCAAGATATCATCGCAATATGTATACAGATAGTTTAGCCATTATAGCTATAAATATGTCATAAGAAGAACTAATAATGTCAAATTACGTTGCCTCTTAGTGCTTCAACGGGTCATGCGCATGATGATTAGTATTTAAAAGCATAATATTATTAAAATTATTAGCTATATAGTTTTAAACAAATTTTCGAGCTTTCGGGAACGAATGTTCTCTTTGTCAAGAATATTTATTAATGTCATAAAATAAAATACATAGTTACAGGAAAGATGCAGTATTGACATTTGTCCGATAGCTTGATTATAACTTTTTATAAAAATGAATTTTAAAAAATCATAATAAGCTATCGTGAATTAAGAAAAAACCAATGGTGAAAAACTTAATCCCAATACTAAAAAAGACTTAATTAAGAAGAGGGCTGTAAATGTTGCTGAGGCCGTCGATGTCAGTTTTTCTATTCATGATGTTGTTTCTCTTCTTAATTTCAATCATTTCGTGCAATAATCTGTCCCTGTAATAGGTAATTGTTTTTAAAATTCTGATGTTATTGAAATTCATATTATGTCCATCTTCAAGAACATGTTTTGCAACAGCGGTGGACTCTGGCTTGTTGCATCTTATGGATGAAATGAGTCCGTTGGTTCTTTTTTTCAGCCATTGGTTAGTTTGGCCAATGTATGTAAGGGCAGTCATTTCAATCAATTTTGTAAATTACTCCAGATCTTTTTTCATCGGGAATCTTGTCTTTTAAGTTCGTAAATTTTTGCCCTAATTTGTTAAGAGATCTAAAAGTAATTTTTATATTAAATGGTTTGAAAAGATATTTAATTTTGTTGCTAAGTCCATCAACATAAGGTATAACAGCATAAGGAGTGCTTGGTTCTTTGGATTTAGTGTGGCCATTGTATAGTATGTTAACCCTGTCCTTAATTAGTTTTTTTATGAGGAATTTAGGGTAGTTGCTTTTAATTAGTGTTTCTTTGGCAATCTTTAAGGTGTATTTCCTGTAATCCCCATGTGTAAGTTTAATGGCACGATCGATTAACCCAATAAGCGGTCCCTATTTTGTGTGTGTTGTGGTGGTAGGAATTGTAGTTAAGATAACGTCCGGACCATGTTTGTTTCTGTGTCCATTTGTAATGTAAAGTATTGTTATGTCTGATGACTTCGATATCTAAGAATGTTAGTGTGTTGTTGTTTTCTTTTTCTAAAGTAAATTCAAGTCGAGGGTGAAATCCGTTAAAGTGTTGAATAATATAGTGTTCTTGGTCCCTAGGAATGGCTGGGAAGATATCGTCAACATATCTTTTAAAGAAAGGAATGTGAAAAGGAAGAGATGCAATACGGTCATTTTCTAGTATTTCCATAACTAAATTAGCAAGAGTTGCAGAAATAGGGCTCCCCATAGCCGTTCCGAAAATCTGTTGAAATAGTTGACCGTTGTATTTAAAGTATGTGGTTTCTAAACAAAGTTTAAGTGCGTTAATAAATTTAGATTTTGGTATAATAATGTGTTCCTGTATTAAGTCCCATTTGTCTTCGACAGCTTGAATCGCAAGTTCAATTGGAATGTTTGTAAAAAGGGATTTTACGTCCAAAGAGATGAGTATATAGTCTTTAGGTATATTAAAACTTTTTAAATCCTCTACGAAAGTCCAAGAATCTTTAGTGTGATAAACTGATTTCCCTAGAATGTTGGTGATAATTTTGGATAAATATTTAGAGAGTTTATAAGTGGTAGAATTAATGCTAGCGACAATTGGTCTAAGTGGTGTTCCTTGTTTGTGTATTTTAGGAAGGCCATAAATTCTAGGAGGTACAGCGTTTCCTATTTTCAGTGAGAAGTGGGCTGTTTTCTCCACATATTCGTGTTTGATCCAATCTGAAATAATACTGTTATTTTTTATTTGTATGTTATTTGTAGAATCTTTTTTTAGTATTTTGTATGTTGTGTTGTCATTGACCAAGGTGTCCATTTTATTTTGGTATTCATTTTTATTCATAAGAACAGTGGTGTTTCCTTTGTCTGCTCTTGTGATTATTATATCTGGATGTTCTTTGATAAATTTGTTTAAATGAATGGTATCTTTAAAAATGGTAGACTTTTTATTGTCATCTTGTTTGTTTCTGAAATTTTTAATTAAGTTAGTAAAATTTATTCTTAGTTGGTTTTTTGTATCCTGGTCTAAATTATGAAGTGCATTTTCTACTCCAACGATTATATCATCAGTAGGAAAATTCTTGTTAGTGTAGGGAATTGCATATTTTTGTCCTAACTGTAGTGTTCTTTTAATTTCATTGGGAATGGATACATTGGTAAGATTAGTAATCCATTTATCTTCAATGATGTCCTTATGTACAGGTGTTTTGGAACCATTGACTAAAATTGAAAATTTATTGTATTGTTTATTTCTGATTTTCGTTCCCGAAAGCTCGAAAATAATTTATTGTTTTAATAGTTTTCTTAGCTAATCTTTGATAATTACATTTGTTTAAATTAAAAGCAATGCAATTGAGTGGTTATAGTTTGATACACGGTAACATTTATATTATAGTCTAAATTTCGGATTCTATTTGAAAAGTCAAATTAATTTGGCATTTGTTAAAATATAAAATTCTACCTTACTTGATGCCAAAATTAGTTAATAAATTTTTTTATTGAAAATTTCTAAACCGAACAACTAAAATAATTTTATGTGTGTATATAGACGTTAATATTATTGTATGTAATTTAACATTACAATAATTATAGAATAATCCAATTTCAAGAACTCATAGGATTGTAGTATGGTGAAATATAATAGGTTTATGCTACACAATTATTTGTCATAATGTGAATATAACTTTTCAATTCAATTCAAATTTAAAATAAATAAAATTTATATTTTATTATCCTTATAACAAACATTTATTTGGATAAGTGTTCAGAACTCCTACCTACATAAGTTTACTTTCGAATGACGCTCATTTATAATTAATTTTAACTAATTTATTTAATTTAAGTGAAATTGTAATCATTACTTTTATATTCATTATTTTTGTAGGTAATTTATAGGACGTATGTAAACTGCGCCAGCGGTCAATATTTTCTTGGTTGAAGCTATGTTGAATTGCAATGTGTTTTGTTTTTGCACGGTTTTAGTACGGATTTGCTTCTGTTGATTAATACTATCGATTTTAACATAAACCGAAACTTGCATATCTAACACAGCGTCCAAAAATGAGTAAAGGTCTGGATGAGGTGTATGGAAATTTTTAGCAAAATAATTGTGGAAAGACTCGCATGCGTTAGTTGTTCGGAACATATTTTCTATACGACTATCATAGAATGTGGGCATTCTGATTCTATTTTTAAATACAGAATATCTACATTCTTTCTTTTTTTTATTCTCACACCGATATCAGTGCGAGAATAATTATTCTCACACAGATTAGACCAATTAGAGCAAAGAATAGACTACTATTTGAAGTGACATCTATTACCAAATTTTTGAACTCAATTTATTTACACATCAACAAAAATCAAGTTTGTCAAATGTGTAAACTTTTTTGCGTGCGATCGATCTGAATTTTTGCACATATTTTCCTACCGATAATTCACAAGGAGTGTGTACGAGGGGTGACAATTTTTTGCTCAGTTTTTCGATATCTAGCGCCGTTCTTGAGTTATATTGCTGCGTTTCCGCCACACACACTTGAATTAGCAATAACTCGAAAACGGCGTTAGATATCGAAAAACTGAGCAGAAACTTCTCCCCCCCTCGCCTCAACTCTCCCCTAGTGAATTAACGGTAGGAAAGCATGTGCAAAAATTCAGATCGATCGCGAACAAAAAAAATTTCTCATTTTTACAAATTCTAATTACGGTCAAAACTTATACAGCTTATTATTTTAATAGTCGTATAGAAAGTATAGACTGAAACACGTTTGGAATGGCTATTCCGCACTCGTGAACCGTCACCCTTGCCTGTCGGCTCGGGTGACAAACTTTTCCCTCGTGCGGAATATGCCTAATTCCAAACTTGTTTCAGAATATACTATGATGTATTTGATGCCCAAATTTTTGGGGAAAACAGAGAGTTTTCCTGTATATATGTCTTATCCAAATATGAAGAATATTTAAAAAGTCTCGCATCTGCAGGCATAATTAGCATTAAATCTTCAGCAAAACTTTCCGAAACTTCTGCAGGGTTTAAATACTGCAGCCCAAATATCCATTTCAACCAATTTCCAATAAGCGAATTTTTATCTTGATATTCAGTTGCAAGTCCAAATTCTTTAAGTTTTCGGTACCAAGCTTGACTGACGTGAAAACGACACCCTATTATTTCTACATTTTGCCAAACTTTCTGTATACTATTTTGAATGGCTTGCTCAAAATCTGCAACAATCGATGTAGGTTGGAAACGTAAATTATACTTTTCATTGCCGATATTTACCAACATTTGAAAACAATTGATATACGTATTTTCTAATTTGTTCGGCAGGAGACAAAATGCCAAAGAAATATAATGACCATTTTTAAATCCGTGAATTGTAAATAACTGTTTAAAGTATTTCGTACAAGAATTAAAAGTACCGTCCACATAAATACTCTTTACATCGCATAAACATTTCAAATTGATTTCGGATGAAAATATAACTAAATTTTGAACGCTGTCATTAACCATCAAAAAGTTCTCGCCGCGGTGTGTTGTGATATCTATGGAGTCTAATGCAGAATGAATATCCTCAATAGAAGTTGGAAGGGGGGGAGGCGTTGTTCTCTAACTTCATTGCATGCATTGCGTTTTATATTTGAAATATCAGCAACATTTATCGGAACAGATGGATTTTCCTTCAAAACAGCATTGACAATTTTAGCTGGCGGTGCATGCTTCCAACCATCTTCAAGAACTTTCCGTTTTGTAGCTACACTTATTATTTGACGATTTAACGTACTTTCATCTTCCATATGATTATGATTTAAGTTTTATTTACTACGAATACGACTCCCAGCTTCTCCTGTAGTATGCAACGTTGCACTACATGTTTTATCAGTACATCGCCATCTTATTTCACCTGATTGTAATGTGTTACTTTGACGGAACTTAAATCCATCAACTACCAATAACACATGTCCACGTTCGCTCACAATTTCTTGCATAATTTCTAGCCAAAAACGTTTTTAAATTATCTAATTTGCTTCTATTCTTTCTCTAATATCCTGGTTTCTGATAAGTGTGAAAATTACATTGCTTTATTTACTTATATAGACAAATTTCCAAGGATTAACAACTTAACAATACCAACATTAAGTTAAGATTGAATATTGAACAAGTCCAAATTAACTAAAAATTAGTAAAACTTCTACAGTGAGAAAATTTGGGCTAAGTGCACCTCTGTAAAAAAAATACTTTTGGGCAATACTAATCCTATTAACAAACAATTAATGGATTAAAATATTACAACCTTTTTTTGACTCAATTTACGGTCAACCCTAAAAATTTTTGGCGCAATTTACGGGTAGGATTAGAAAAACCCTCAACCGCTGGCGCAATTTACGGTCCCCGAATTTATATTAAAATCTTCTGCAAATATTTAATTTTTATATTAAAGATATTATGTAGATTTTTAAAAAATTTAATTTTATTTGAATTAAATTTCCAAACAATGGCAAAGAGTGAATGCTGGAAGTTTTGTATTTCGGTGGCGTTACAATATTAATCATTATTGCTTTATTTTTAAATGTTTTCTATCTTTTAGTGTGTTTCCTTAAAATATTTCAAAAAAATACAATACAATTGTAATCTAAAGTCACTTTGAACTGTAACATCTCAAGTCACTTTTAAAAGTCACATTAAAACTTTAGAGTTTTTTCTACCTGTTTATTTCAAACAGTCATTGGTGGAGCCTTTATTAAACCATTTTATAAATGACAAACTATAAAGATTGAATTTCAATAATTGTCTATTTCTATTATATTCCTAAAATTATATTTTTGTCGTATCGTTCCACCCAACCTTAATCATCCATATAAGTGATTCCTAGCCCAAATTTGAGATAAGTTTCAATTTGAGAACATAGGCATGTTTAAAATTATAAACTTTTAGTTAAAAAATTGCTAGTAATTTTAAAATTGTTTGGAAAATAGGAATCGCAAATTATGAATAAAAATATTAATAATAATTATTAATAATAATTATTATCAATTAAAAATTAATCAACACTATAATAACAAATAATTAAATAGATGTTTTTATTTAGCTTTGAAGTCTTACATATTATACATCACTACACATAAACAATATTCCTGTTAAGATCATTATAAAAATCTAATTTTACTTGACCTATAATATTTTTCAAAGAAACTTAAAATGTGCTTTTATAACTGTCTATTACCGGAGACTTGACCCTACATTGAAGCTTTCTTCCATTATCTTCTAAAAGAATGGTGTAGAATACAAGCAAAGATTTATCTAAATTATAGACAAAAGGATATAACCACTTATTATATCAACTACTTACAGGGTGTACATTTGAAAACGATTTGCACCTTTAATTTTTTGTAAACTAAACAAAATTTCGAAAAAATGTAAAATAATGCTTCTCTACAAAAGATTAAGAATTAAAGATTTAGGTGCATATCACAACAAATTGCATGAAACTTGTTTCATGAACCAGGAAACTTGATTCGTTTTCACATAACCCATGTATGTAATTAAATACATAAGATGGTGCTCACTATGGTGTTTGTATAACACGAGAAATTCAAATATTTGACATACAAACATTATAATATACCTACTATAGTTGGATTTTTTTAAGAATAATTTAAAAATGTATACTAATGACCGCAAAACATTAACCAATGAAATTGGTTTAAAATTAGATGTAAGCAAAGCGTAAATTTTGCTAGTATAAAACTGCCCACTAATTTTTGTGCAGCTTTATTTTAGTTTTTTCTTTCTGTTGTTTTTGTTATATATTCCACAATAATTAAACTAAATTAATTATACTTGACTGTAGCTGCGGATGGAAGGTGACCGCTAACTTGTTTACTTAACATGAGTTGTCATATGAGCTGTGGGGCTATAAATTTACAAACATACCAACCTTCAGATATTAACTATGTATGTCCAATCTCCGTCCACTATTCCTAATCCATAAGCATACTTAATGAGAATTGTTTCACTATAGCAAAAAGGTAAAGGTATGAAATGTTTACTGATAAGGATTATGAAATAAATAAGTAAGTCTTGTGAGTGAGATGCCAAGAAAAACAACCTAACCAAACTCTTTCCGAGCAGTGAAGATAGGCCAACCTTTCCTATCCTCTAGAATGATTAGATTTAAGACTGTATACATCATAGTTTAAGGGTGAATGTATGTATAATAATTGAGTATTTAATAGAAATAATCAAAATAAAATATTACCATAATCGTGTTAAGTTAAAAGTATTGAAAATCTTACTGTTAAAAAGCAACTAAGTTGATAGTCTGCGACATCTAATATATATTATATATTTCGAAAAATATTTCATTTTGATTATAATTACATTTGTTAATAACTATACATTATTTTTATAGAAATAGTTTTATACAAAATCTGAGTTTCACTATTTAGTCAAAACACCTAATTTTAATAATAAAAAAAGAACTATCTGAGCTACACAGCCCCAGCAAATAAGGGCAACTTTGCTTGTGACAATATTGAAAAATTCGGCCAATCTTGACCCAATATTGTTTTTCAATATTGCGCCGATGTACAAAATCAAGATTGGACCGATATTGGCTGTGGCTTGGTGCAATATTGGGCAAATATTGATCACCAATATTGCCTGCCGATCTTCAGCCAATATCGGTTCAATATTGTTTTATTATAATATTTAGCCAATATATGAAATTAGTATTTTACTAAGCTCTATTATAGCTCTAACGAGGTTAATTCGTACCGCGTTATATGAAAACCGCAGTATAAAACACCCAGAATTAGCATTACAAATTACGGAGTCGGTATAAACTCCGATTTGTTATACTAAAGTTTTTTTTTTATTTTTGACCTTGACGTTCTGTCAATTGGCCAGACTTATGTAAATGTAGAACCAATTCTTAAATCCACAACGTGCTGATGCACACCGAAAGGCCGAGCTAAGAAATTCTGTCAAGTCCGAGAATCAAACCCAGAATTTCCGCTCTGTAACTCAACCAGCGATGACACCAATCCACTGCTGTGGTTAGGAAAGTTGACTGTATACAAAAGCGCATGATTCACAAAAAGGTTGACACTCAACTACGAAGAGCTACGTTGTATAAACAATAAGGGAGTGTGTTTTTCTTAAACCTTGCAGTCTGTGTGATGGCTACATCATTTGCATGTATATGAAAATATTATTAATAAATATGGAAATATTTGCGACCTTATATCTCAGCATATAAAATCATTTCCGTCAAAAATGTTATTTTTAACACTATTCCGGATATCAAGTTACATATTTGGATCGTCGATTATCTATTAAAACAATGCACCAGTTATTTAAGAAAAAACATCCCGAGTTAGAAGTAACCTACTGGTTTTACTGGAAATATTTTAAAGAAAATTTTAATTTACATTTTGGAAGGCCCCAGGTTGACACCTGTTCATTCTGTGAAGAAAAGGGAGCTCTCTTACAAAGTTCTTTAAACGATAATGCTAAAAAAGCAATTGCTGCTGAGTTGATCGTTCACAAACGAAGGTCCAAGAAATTTTTCAAAAAAATAGAAGAGGTCAAAAATATATGTAATGAACAGGAAGATGTTGCTGGTATTTGCTTTGATTTTATGTCAAATCTTCCTTTACCGAATATTCATGTTCAAGATATTTTTTACTATCGACAACTATGGGTAAACACTTGTGGATTCCACAACATTGGAAATAATAATGCAAAATTGTATATATATCATGAAGGGATGGCTAGAAAATCGCCAAATGAAATTTGTAGTTTTCTGAACGACTATATTAACCACAACATAGATAAAAATGTTAAAGAATTGTATGTTTTTAGCGATAACTGCGCAGGGCAGAATAAAAATCATACATTAATACGGTTTTTGATAGCCTTAGTGGACACCAAAAGATTTGAAAAGATACATCATTATTTTCCAATACGTGGGCATTCTTTTCTACCCTGTGATAGGGACTTCGCATTAATAAAACGGCAAGTAAAAAAGCATGATCGCTTGTATACCCCTGGAGAATATATTGAGATTATAAAAAAATCATCACAAACGCAAAAATTTGAAATCAAGGAAGTCGAGACTGGTGATATATACAATTTTGCCAACTGGTGGCCGACATATTATAAAAAAAAAGTTAACAGTATCGAAACTTCTGGACGAGGAGTATCACGAACAGATAAACAAGATTTTGCGATATCAAGCTTCATGCAGTTTGAATATGATGCTTCAAATCCTGGAATTGTTACTTCACTACCGGTGATTGATGGTCTAATTAAGCATACATTCCGTCTTAAAAAAAAAGATGTTAGTATTTCGTTAAATAAGGCATATTATGGCAGAATACCGATTAATCGCAGTAAAATTGAAGATATTCGTAAAGTTAAAAAGTACATAGTAGAAGAATACCTATATTTTTAAGCTAATATATTAGATTGGCCAACCATAGACAATCAAGAAGAAGATCAGGATAATAATTAAAAAAATTTTTATAATGTAATTTTAAGAATAAAGTTTTGTTTTGTGTGAATTTTGTATCCATTTTAACAATAAATTATAGTTTAGTGCAAAAAGGAAAGTACTTCATAATATAAAAAAAGAGTTTGTTAAAAAACTATTATTGTATAGGTGTATTTTTGTGCTGTTTCTTATTAAGAAAATATATTTCTACAAGATTGTAAAAAAAATAATATTTAGAGATCAATTACACAACTCAGACACTTTAAATCGATTATCTCAAAATGTCAATTTTGTAATACTTCCCTTTTTGCACTTATCCATTCAAATATTCTGACAACAGTAAATATTTATTTTAATATATTAGTATTATAAACATAAGTATACAAGTTAAACTGCCCTTGACTTGTATTTTTCTTTTTCACTCTTGTTATTAGTAAAATACAAATCAGTTATATAACTAACTTGTAAAGACATCCTCTTCATACTTCATACTATTATAATTATAAGGTATAATATAATACAATGTATTTTCAACACCTACCTCAAATATCGATTCAAACTTACATTGTATATAGCATTATGACGAAACGACTAATATAAAACAAAAGAGAAACCTAGAGCAATTTTCTATACAAAATCAGAAAAGACGTTAGCAATAAAACTACAAACCGTGGTCACTCTAAAACGTCTGCTAGAAAATTATATTATCCAAATTATTGATATTATGTATATAAATGAAGAAAATGCTTCGAGTTAATTTTATTTGCTATCTTATACATACACAAGCACAAGATGTTGGTTTCTCTGTAGCAAAAACTAAAAATAAATAATCTTTGTTACTAACTCTTGAACAGATAACATAATTTTATGTTATGTGTGAAAACCAGGAACCTCTCAAATCGATGCACGAAACATTGTCTATTGATTGCTTTTCAACTATATTGATTGCCATAGGAAAGCAAGACTTAACCCAAAACTGAAGCCGTTTGAACTCCAACAGGTAAAACAAATATATTTCATGTAATTTCACCGACAGCAAATGCGCCGACGGGTAATTACGCCGATAGTAAATACGCCGACTGTAATACTGAAAATGAGTAATTAACCATTTTCTATTTTTAACTTCTGACACAAAAGTGAAAGATGTCTTTAGCATCGTAACTCATTAACGGGTGATCCAATTTTAATGTAATTTTTTTTAAATGACAGTAGTTTATTGATGAACTTTATAATAAAAGGAACGTTTCCTAATTTATAACCCACTTGCAGATCTCTTTGTTTTATCAAAATTTGTCAATAAAGAACAGTTCGTGACTTACTTACATATAGCCTAATTGAGACACACAGATATTTCCTTCTGAGTGAAATATTTTAATCAAAAGAACGGTTCTTAACTTATATATACCTATATGCACAGTTTTCACTTTTTTGATTTTACAATGAGTCAAAATGAGAGGGCAGAAGAATGAAATACAAATTAAAATGAAACTTGAACAATATATTAAATTAAAAGACATAAAGTTAAAAATCAAAACTAGTCCCATTAAAGCAATTACAAAATTACAAAATTTCGGAACACATTAATACTTGTTTGCATCTCACAGGTTCCCTCGATGAAATTCCAGTGTTCTTTAATGTTATAATTTTTAAAGCTTATTTTATAGTAGTTTTAACGCTCACCAGTTAATTTTTTGTTATCCAACACACGATACATTGGCTTTACTTATTGTTATTAACAACACTTTACAGGGCTGGCCTAAATCGTTATAATACGTTATATTTTTACGCAGTTGTCCGCTTTATGGTCGACTTTATGGGTGGTTCCTTGTATACTTCGCACCCTGGTGTTTTAAGCGGAAATGCAACTCCTCGCTTACTTATGTATGCATTCAGAGAAATGCCTATCTCACCTTTTAAAAATAATGTTACCAACTATTAATATGATTGACGGTTCTGCTTCTATTTGGCACGAACTCTAGTCAGTCAGATTACTTAGAATACCTTGAAATAGACAAAAAATATTTCTCACCCAATGCTGATAATAAGAGGAAAAGGATATCGGATTGTCTGGGTAGCAAATCAAACAACTATAACTTGAGTGTCGACGTTTCGGATGCGTCTATGCATCCATTTTTAAGACTGTAATGGAGAAAGATCTATATATAATCAATCTTACAAATTTATAATTTCACACTCACCGATGACAAGTTAGGGTGTAAAACGCTTGATACAAAATTGCTAATGGATACTGGCGCAGGTTGACAGGCGTAGTTGCAGTTGATACGGTAGCTTAACGTAATTATTTTTGATGGCCCGGCGTAGCGTAATCGGACCTCCAGGGTCGTACTCAGCAAAACCGCGGTTGCTGGGTGACGTCTACGAGAGTCACCCAGGTAGTTGTTTTGGTTATTGCTTATGGCTCGAATCTTTACAAACTTATTCTGAAAAAGAAGTACACAAGAAAACTGCCAGAAAGGATTCGAGACGGTAGGTATAATAAATAATAAACTCGTCGTATTACAATGCAGGTTCTTAATGCTAGTAAAAAGGGTCGACCTAGGCATGCATGAAATTAATACTAAAACAGTTACACAAATATTACAGAGGAAAACCCACTCCAACAATTTGGAGGGTTAGTTGCTGTCAGCGACAGCGGCCTAATAGGCGATAATGTAGCGAAAATTTGATGCACTTTACAAATTAAATATTTACTCACATTGCTAGGTAGGATTCGACACACGGCAATTGCAACACAAACAGATGTAGACTGCGGAACAGCGGAACGGTAAATAACTTGACGTTGATGCAGAATGTTAACTCGAAGAAAAGTGCGGGATTTTCTGCGCACAGTAGTCGTAAGGCAGATTCGCACTTAAGTAAGGTAAACGCAATGCGTCATCACAAATTTTAGTCGTCAAAAGTTAATACGCCACTTCGATAGCTAGTGACGGTACGGTAATACGTCAGAACGATAAAGAATGCTTGTAATTCGTACCAGTGCGTCATGCGCTACCTGGATTTATTTTACTACAATAGCAGCCACAAAAATAGGCGGAATGGCGTAATCGCCTTTGCACAGCGCGGTATTCACTCGCGTGATCTTCACAAGAAAAACGGAAACCTGAGCAACAAATACGGTAATTTACAATGAGGTAAGCACTTATCGGTAAACGGCGGTAAACTAAATCTTATTAGGCAGGAACAAACTTCCTATGCGCTATTGACTCGCAAGCTCGTACCTAGTCAATCTACGTACCCTGCTTGAATGCCTGGAAAACTAACTATCGCACCTACCCTCTCCTAATATTCCGCTTAGGAATGTCCAGGCAGAGACTTGTCGACCAAAAGGGTCGAGCTTATCTCCTAACCTTCAGCTAAGCTCACGATACACTCTGCAACTAGAGATTTGATCGTGTCGCTCCTTCGAGATTGGCGCGGGAAATTTAAAGGAATTCAAAATATAATCCTAACCGTAACACAGCAGTTTAACAAAGTCAAAAAATGATAAAATCTGGTGCAAAACATATAAAATCTAAATATAACATAAAACTTTTGAAAACATGTAATAAATTTCTCAAAAGTAAAACCAATTGATAAAATGATTTCTATTAAATAGATAACAATTAAAATATCCCCAACGGTAGGGTATGCAACCCAACCTTCATACTATTTAAAATAAAACTAAAAATTTCACATAACATCCAAACGGACAGGCTTACAATTAAAGTAAAAAAGGGGGGGTTAAAAAACTAAAAGCAACGCCTCTATAGTGACGCTTTACAACCCTGTGAACGTGTGACTAATTAGGGAGCGTTTATAAACCACGTAGTTTGATTTTGACCTCTTTAGAGCCCCTCCCTCCCATCATGTAGCTTAATGTAGCTTTTACCATAATTCCCCCACACCCCACCCCCCCTTAGACGGAACGTAATTTTTTTTTCCTACAAAGTCCGGAAGACAGTTTGTGCTTTCTGTTTAAAACAAAACTATTAAAAATTATTTGGCATAAAAAATTAATAGGACCGATATTTGTATTTTTAGTTTATATTTTTTTATAGTTATAATTTTAAATATTCATTTTATGTTGTCAGTTATTCTGCAAATTGCTTTCATTGTGCCGAAATAAAATAAATGAAGAAAACTACGTAGCTTGATTCTAACTTCCCCCTACCCTTATGTAGCTTTGCGTAGCTTTCTACCTAACCCCTCCCCCCCCTTGACCAAACCACGTAGTTTATGAACGCTTCCTTACAGCTGTATAAAATTATTAGTAAGAAACGCCGAATAGTGAAAACAGTAAAGCAATTAAAAATGCAATAATGAACCAAGGCAAAACAAGAAAAACTTAACACAATTTTCTCTACGAAAAGTAGTCAAAAGGACCACAAAAGTCAAAGGCAAGCACACATGAATTATTTCTGATCTCCATCAAACTTTCGTTTAAACCTATTAAGAAAGTTTTTGTATGTGCTATCTAAAAACTGGCAATCGAGTTGTATATTGACATTATTCTCCAGATATCAAAATTTTGACGTCTTCCTGGATAAAACTGTGAGATGTCTTGGTGGCATGTTCCGATAGGTCCGTTTTAGTGGACTTCAATTTAATAGAACATTAAAGGACGTAAATGTTGATGAATCCGATCAGATAATCTCTGCTTGGTCTGCCCGATGTAGTAAAGTTGGCATTCACATTCGATCTTGTAGACATGTAGACCACATTAGAACGGTCCAAGGTAGGAACCTTGTTTGAACGCGAAGACGTTTGAACGCAAGAAATTAGATGCAATTGACCCCCCCCCCATTATTATATTTAACCTTTCATTCGAGAAATCTTCCAATATAATTATTATTCGACGAATCGATATTCGATTCGCATTCGAGAAATCACCAGATATGGATATTTTCATTGTCTTTCTACGACGAAACATAGTTTACCGGGTCAGAACGTATGTAAACTGGGCCAGCGATCAATATTTTCTTGGTCGGTAGTTTAAGGACAAGTAGTAAATTGCGCCAACGGTTGGTGTGGTAGCTTAAGCAGTTATACCCAAAGAGTGGTGTACTTATTAGTAAAATTTATATAAATATTATTATGGTAGATCCGTGTATTGCATTGGTTGTCTTTGTCAAATTCAACTCTGCGCTACCCTGGGCCCCGGTGCCTTTCGCTCCGGGCGCTTCGAGCCGTTTTGCCAAAGACTAAACTAATTAAAAATATCTCTGAAGACCGAAAAAACTCGCCAAAGGTGAAACTCGAAAATGGTGAAACTCGAAAATATAATAATTAAACATAATAAAGGGGGGGGGGGTCAATTGCATCTAATTTCTCGCGTTCAAACGTCCTCGCGTTCAAACGTCTCTGCGTTCAAACGACCGCGTTCAAACGGCCGCGTTCAAATGGCCTCGTTTAAATGTCCGGCTCCGTATTAATCTGTTTAAGTTGTGGTTGTTATAGAATTCCAACTTCAACTCACCTCCCTCCACAGGTTCCCTAAAGGCGTGCTTGATCCTGTATTCAAGCCACGGATGATAAGTAATTTTACTGTATTTGCAGTTGTTTTCCAAGTCATCCGGATTCTGAAGTGTTTTAACGGGAGTCGTTGGTCTCTTCCCAAAGAGGGTCCAGTCAATTAACCGAGCAGGGTAGCCATTTTTTCGGAGCTGTAGCTTTAAGTCGTATAGTTTAACTTCTACGGAGTGCTGTGGTACTCAGGTCAGTATGCTATTTTTAAGAGTTTTGATAACGCTAATTCTTTGTTTGATAGGGTGACCGGAGTTGTAGTTCAGCAACCTATCAGTGGACTCGGGTTTTCTGTAAACGTCAGATATGAGAGTTCCGTTATATTTTCTAGTCACCCTTAGGTCTAAAAAAGGTATAGAGCCCTCCGATTCCAGCTCATAGGTGAAAGTGAGCATTTTGTTATATTAACCGAGTATTTTAATGCAATTATCTACCTCTGACCACTGAGACCACTGAGAGAATGTCGTTCACATACAGCAATAAGAACGGTAAATGGAACGCTATGGTGCCGAAAAAATTGCAAAGGAGGTCATTCATCACGAACGTTGCTATTGTCGGGGAACAGGGGGTCGCTAATTACTGTGCTTTCGATTTGTGAGTAAAACACATTTTTGAATCTGAAAAAGCTATTGTTAAATATAGTAGTGATAAGTTGGATAAAGTTATCAATAGAATCGTGGTGAATGATGCGATAATATCCCAGTTGTTTTTTATCGATGCGATGGCTGCCTCTTTGGAGATGTTTGTAAAGAGGAAGTTCACATCGAATGACTTCAAGACAAGACCTCGGTACGATACTTATCATACTTAGTTATCTTCTCTTTGGCTTCCTGTGTGTTCTTGACATTAAAAGGCAAAACCGGGACGGCATTACTCAACACACTATTTATAAGTCTGGCCAACGGGGATGGACGGAGAATCCAGACAGCTGATAACCGGACGTAGAGGGATATAAAGAGACATAAAGGGACGTAAAGGAACGTAGAGAAACCTTAAATATTGTGCACTTTCATCGTCAGAATGTTCCACAGGAAAGTAGGCGACATCCCAGGGGAAAGAAAGAATCCTCATTACTTTAACAACCACTTAACAGTACGGTCGGGTCGCGAAATGATTCTGCAATCAGTTAGAATTTGAAATTGTTTAAAGATTTGTTGATCATCCGATTAGTGTTGTTTTGTGATGTAATCATTTTTAAAAACTTACCTTTGTGAATTTATAACGATTTTTGGATTAATTTTTGGACAGTGATTAAGATTCAAGTACGAGTAATTTTGACAAGCCAGCAGTAATATATGTGCGGCGACAACGATTTTAAGGTCAGACAAATTGTATTGCTATGGTAAGGTTCGACCCGAGAACCAGAGGACGATAACTGAATTGTTAGTTTTAAGTTTTATAATAATTTTAGGTCCCCGCTGCAGTGGGTCCCACTTTGGTTATTAAAACTTGATTGTGTGAAAGATGTAACCGATATTTTGTATGTTTGATTTGTGTGTTAATTTTGTAGCCAACCGGCACAGAACTCCGTTAGGATTATTATATTGCTATGTATTTTTATAGCAAATCTTAATTTTTAAAATCGAAAATTAATTTTGTTTATCGCAGTTTAATTTATAAATACAAAATGTGCGTGATAATGACCATACGCTTCGCCCACACCTTGCTTTAAAGCTTATTTCAATTTTGGCTTTTAAATTTATTAATCCAATGCAATTTTCTTCTAATTTAATAATCGAAACAAATTCTCCTTCTTCAAAACCATCCAATTAATTATCAATAATCCAATAATAATTATAATATTTAAAATTATTTATCCAAAACTTTCAAAAACTTTTTATTTAAAACTCGTTCAATTTGAGACAAAAATAATCCAAATTATCAAATAAATCCACTTACATCAAATAAACTTGTTTATTAGCCAAAATATTGATAAATCTCCAACTTGTAATGCAAATTACATAATATTACGGATATCCTCCGTAAATGCGACCACTCTGGTCGACGCTCTTGGCAAAAAGCCAAGTTACAATCAATTTTCACACCAACATCAAATATTTTCAGAGTGTTTCCCTTTCTACAAAAAATGACACGCTGGAATAGCAGCAGCAGCATGCTGGGATTTTATGTATTGAGATGGTTCAATTTGTTAATTGTTTCATCCAAAACAATGTCTTTATAATATGATCATCTGTAATTAAACTTTAAGTAAAACAAGTCGCCGACGTTAGGTCAACGACTAATAATTACGTAAAATTTACGTAAAATCTACCTTCTTGTGCTAGTTGGGTAACGTATGTTTAAATCGTCGACGTTTCGCCCGTTTTGTTGTGGGCTTCTTCAGGACTAAAATGTTATATTTAGTAATCCTTACAATCAAGGTGATAAGATATAATTCTTACTAATTCAAACTATATTTGATGTTAAAATAATTGCAACAATTACCATCCCAAAGCGGAGCATGGGTATGTTATAACCGAGCACCAGAACGTCTTTCACAGAGTAAAGTAAAATAAAATAATATAAAATAAAATTACATAAATAAAATCAAATTACGTCTAAAGTGACGTGTCGGAAACTAAAATTACAATTTAAAATTACAAATTCAAACTCACAATAAATAACTCGAATAATACGAACAAAATTTGCAGTACAGATTGTCAAGTTGAACGTGATAAAAAATAAAAGAAACAATCTGTGAGGAAATACTATAAGATACTATAATATATAAGATAATAAATTATGCTAAACTTCTGAATGTCAACCCTAAGGTTGACACTCTTATCAGTTGTCCTAATATGATACATTTCACTTATGAATATCTTTAGGTAGTTAGAGTGATGGACACGAGACGAGACGAGACGAGACTTGACTGGTCTCGTCTCGTCTCGAACGTGTCAAGACCCATCTTGGGTCTCGTCTAGAATCTCGTCTTAAAACCCATCTCGTCTCGTCTCGAAAAGTCTCGTCGGTCTGGTCTGATTCAAATTGATTTTTAACGAACTAAACGAACCGTCATTAAATGTATTGATTTTGAGATCTATTTTTATTTTCAGTTAAAGTATTTTAAATCATTTTGGAATACAAATTAGTAATAACGAACTTTCGGTAATAGGAACTAAAAACATTTATTAAAATAAAATCAAGAATATTGCACATTAATCTACATAAATAAATGTGTAAAATCAGTAATAATCTAAGTAATAATAAATACATACGAGGTACAAACGATTTAGACTATTTTGGATCCAAAATTCGAAATGGGGGGGGGCTGGCAAAATGCACCTAAAAAGGTATTTTGAGCTTCACAAATAAATCAGCAGCGGAAAGCAAGACTGGAAAACATTGGAGTACTCAGACTAAAGCAAAGCATTATATTTATAATGAGACCCCAGGCGAAGCCGGGTATCCAGCTAGTTTATTATAAAATGATGTGTTTTATTCAAAGTACATTTGTAATTCTCTTATATAGAGATTTACTTTCTTTAATCTGCGGGATAAAATAATTATCGGATCCGCCAATTTAGAGCCGCCACAGTAATAATGACAATATCCCTCGTTATATTCTTTAATACGGGGGGGGGAGAGATTTTTTACTGAGCTTTGAAGCCCCTCCTGTACAATATGCGCATGCGCGTCGATCTCTAACTTTTCTATTTAGCTTGTTTTCAGCTTTTCTTTTTTGTACTTTTGGTACAAACGAAACTTTTTGCGGTACAAACAGGTACAAACGAAGTACAAACGATTGCACCAAGTCCGATTTCAATACTTTGATGTGGGGGTGTTGGCATGTCCCTGGCACCCCCACTTTGAAAGTGCTGTAACTTTTTTATTTTTTTGGTACAAACGAAAATTTTTGCGGTACAAACAGGTACAAACGAAGTACAAACGATTGCACCAAGTCCGATTTCAATACTTTGTGGTGGGGGTGTTGGCATGTCCCTGGCACCCCCACTTTGAAAGTGCTGTAACTTTTTTATCTTTTTGGTACAAACGAAAATTTTTGCGGTACAAACAGGTACAAACGAAGTACAAACGATTACACCAAGTCCGATTTCAATACTTTGAGGTGGGGGTGTTGGCATGTCCCTGACACCCCCACTTTGAAAGTGCTGTAACTTTTTTATCTTTTTGGTACAAACAAAAATTTTTGCGGTACAAACAGGTACAAACGAAGTACAAACGATTACACCAAGTCCGATTTAAATATTTCGAGGTGGGGGTGCTGGGGACATAGACCTTCTTCAATTAAGTACCTAAGTATAGCAGTAGTATTAACTTCGTCCTGTTTAGAAACTTGGTTTATTTACTCGCCCACTCTCGTACGTCGATTCCTTTGGAATAAACCAAAAAAACTTGATTCCCTGCGAAACAGCTTTGTTGTGCATATGACTCGCAGCAAACATGGTCCACACTTTGAGAAGATTGTATCTGAAGGCTGCCGCGCACGGCTGCCTCGTAGTGTCTGTACACGCCTTTACAATATTATTATTGCTCAAGATTGTCTTTTCATAAGCTGCAAACTGAAAGGGAACTTTTGAAGTCTTGAATTCAAGTATAATTGTAGATATACATATATTTATTTCGAAGTTTTCTGCAATAGTAAGATGTAACATAAAATGGTCTTCGATAATACTTTTAATAAACTCAGCAGTACTATGTAATTTTCATTTTCAGATAAAGGGGTTTGTTCAGAAAGTTTTAATTATTTAATTGCAATAATGGTTAAACAAAAAAATAAAAATCATGAAGCTGTGAAGAATAAGAATACGTTCCTAATATGGTAAATTCTAGTTTATATAGGGTAAGGGGAGTAGAGTTGGACCACCTTTTAAAAAACAGTCAATAATTTCTTTATTGATTAAAATAAAAGCATGTTCTTAATACAGTACATACATAAATCATTGCTTGTCCTTTTGGTAAACTTTAATAAACTAAAAATAAAGCCGCAAAACTATAAAAATTTAAAAAATGAACGGTTAAATTGGCCCATCTCTCCTACCCAGCATAGGAGAGATGGACCATGTGTGGTAAAGGAGGTGGGCGTACAGTTTTTTCGATATTTTGTTGTTACGTTAGCACCACAGATTTGTCAACTTTTGGAAACACAATATACACTTTATCCAGTAATGTTTTTTTGATAAGGCAGTAATCTTCGTTATAGGCTCATTTACGCCCTTAGCACCAGCTATAACTGCATTAATAGTGTTATCTAAATTTTTAAAAGTCCAAGTGCCTCTTGGCATTGTATTCCTTTTTTTCTGTAACAAAAACCCTAAGGCCATCTCTCTGTGCAGCACTGGTCCATCTCTCCTCAAATGAGAGGATAGATGAACTAGAAAATACCCACGTAACCGTATGTGATGCCTTATCCATTTTAGGTCATATTTACACTAATACATAAACATGGTTATATCACACCTATATCCGTAAGTTAAACTTACCTAAACATACAAAAACTCAACAAAGAAAAAATATATAAATAATTTTGGAGACCACTCAAAACAATTATTTATGATATTTCAAAAATTTACCCTATAATTACGTATTACTTGCCTATATCACCTGCAACTGATGCCACTACATGTATACAGCCGAACAAAGCATTAATTACCACGACAGTTTGCGAGATATTTCGAGTGGTCCGTCCGTCCGAAATTTTTTTGTGCCTTTTCATATACATAAAATGTCATCCACATATTATCTTTTCCATAGTTTTTTTTTCTCTTTGAATTTATTGAATTCTGTTAAAAGTTCAGTTTCGCAATTTGTCATGTAGATTTCTGCTAATAGTGCTGCTATAGTGCTATAGGTGATTCCGTAGCTAATCCTGTTCCTTCGTAATAAACGCCGTCACAATATACGCCTTGTATATATGTTTCTACATAGTACATTGATTGTAAATGGAGAAAAAAATGGTAATTCTGAATTGAAGTTAGGCGGTGGTGTTTCAGTAGAACATTAAGAGTTGGTATATTTAGTACATTTTGTATCTAGTAATAGCTTCTGCAGGCCTCTTTCAACAAAATATTTGAAAATTGTTGTTCGAAAATGATCACTTATTATCAAAGTTAAGTAGGAGGTTGTTACCTCCTTAAATATCAAATATCGTAAAAAGCATCTACATCTTTGTAGATTATATTATAGATATGTCTGTATCTGTGCTTTATGAGAATTTTAAAATTTTGGCCAAACACGAAACATATTAAATTATCGCTGCGAAAAACTTATATGTATTATTAGTTATAAAATGAAATATTTTGGCGTTAGTTTCATTCAAATCAGAAAACTTTTTATATTACATGGAAATTCAAAAATTTTATTTTTAATGGTGTTTTTGAAAAGCCATTACACCCCCTAAAATCATGTATCAGCAATTAAAAAAATTAGCTGTCTGTTATTTTTCGATGCTCTACCATATATCCAAAATTATCTAAATCGGAGAAGGCACCAGGGAAGCTTTATTTTTAGATAAATTAAATAAAACAAGATTTTAAATTATAGGAACGACAAATTAATATGTCATTAGTTATTTTTTTCTATGCCAGTTTTTACCGGCTTTGTCGTAGACAGTATACGGTGAGTTCAAATAATTTTGTTTCGTATTTTCATTTATTTCAAAAATATCTAGTTCCATGGTGTCCTTGGATTAAGAGATTCAGATTAATTCAAAATTAATTTTTAAAAGGATCGAAGTGACCCCTACGGAGCTTCTACTGTTAAATGCCCATACTTGTTCATTTTTAAATAGTTGATTGATATCTACCCTTATAATAATAACACTTTTTGTTTTCATCTTTTTTTATTTATTTTATGGTTACGATTAATTATACAAATCATACAAAAATAGTAAAGTTATATCTTAACTTATAAATGGCACAACAAAATAATCTAATTTAGCAATTTAATTGTTTAAATACATTTGAAGTATATTACTATATATACTACATTGTGGACATAACATATAAACTTATATGTTTCCACTCTCTGGTTTACAGTTACTACTTGTTTCTTATATCACCCAATTTAACAACTCCAAAGAACGATTTTCCAACTTCAAATAATGAATATCTGCCATCTGCTAAATCTTGAAGACTTATTTGGTCCCCATCAACTAGGTGTGCAACACCAGATGTGAAGCAAGTATTACTCTTAAGAATGCGACTTGTGGAATGTGTAGTTACAGTGCATTGAAGCAAAGTTTCTAAATTTTTATAAACTCGATAACCATTAGTATCATGTTCATCCAAGTAGAAAATCTGAAAAAAAAGTAAATTATCTTCAATTTCTGCTTTTAAAACTGCTGTCCAATTTTTTTATAAAGGCTTTGTTTTGAAATATTGAAAATATTGTTGTGAAACCGAAATATTTTGTCCACACTGTGGACACACTATCATTGGTGTTTAACCCAAACTTTCTAAGCGTAAAGTATGATGAAGATCAACCCGAAATACCGTGTTGTCTAATATCAGGAACCCTATGTTGTACAAAGTAACCTACCCGAAATTCTACAATCCCAGTCGTTTATGACCTCTAATACAGATTGGTAAACTTGAGAGTAGCTGATGAGTCCAAAACACAGTGTTTATCGCTCATTTCTTAATTTTACTCAATTATAAGAATAAATATTTTAATTTTAGATTCTTTCCTTACCCAATAATATAAGGATTTCTTGATTCTCTTCATCAATTGCATATAAAAATTATTTTAAAAAAATTAACGTGCCAGATACAATTGCTGCCTCCCCGTAAAATCGCATTTTGTATTGAATCTGATATCAAACGTTTAATCTTTGTTTTAGCCTTAATGAGCTTCGTTCCTGTCGCTTGAGCATCAACCGTGGCGGAGTGAGCTATTCGCAAAACCTTTGGAGGTCACAGCTGTATACCCGTGGCCCGTAGCAAAATAAAATAAAATTTTACTTGCCAAACATGCAAATAACGATAAACAAATTTAACTTTAGAGTTTTATGCTATATACAAGAAATTGCGGTTGGCTTACATTGACACATATTATTGTAATCTTCTAACTGTTACAATCTGCATTTGAATTTTATAAATTTTAATAAAAATTGAATTTTCTCTTCTTTTTAATTTAAATAAGGGTTAAGCATGATATACTCGAAGTTTTCGAAAATATCCAACATTTTCTGACTTTTGAAGAAAATAACATGAAATGTAATAGATGATAATACATGCCTATTTGACAGTGGCATACTAGGAGAAGCCTCTTTTAGAGATAGGAGCCTCCAAAAATATTTTTAATATATTGTTATGTAATTTTCTATAGTCCAAAATTTTTTTAAATTCTTCGGAAAATTTTTCAATCTTCAAAATTATACTGCCAAACTTCCGTAAATACAATTTTATGTACATAAAATTTGAATGCCAAATTTCAATTATTTTCTTCCAAAAAAAAAAATAATAAATCTTCGAATAAATGCAGAATTGAGTTTTAAAATTACCTTAAATAAAATTTTCGTGTATAAAGTGGTAAAATAAAACATAAGAGATAACTCGCTCAGGTGCAACGATACTAAATAAAACTTTATTTTACCTGCAGAGTAACTTCAAAAAAATATCAAAAATCTTAATTATCAAAATTATAATCTTTTATAGATATCTAATTTAAATCTTCTCCTTAATCTATAAATCTTTAATCCAAATTATACGCGAGATACAGATGCAATTCCTTTACTTGTAGGAACAACAAAGCAACAATTTGTTGGAATTATCGGATCTATGGAACAATTTGATATTAACGATGATTGGAACGTATATAAAGAAAGTTTAGACCAATATTTTATAGTAAATAATATAAGCGAGAACAGGAAGGTGTCCACGTTTATTACGCTAATGGAAGCCAGCGCTTACGTAGCATTAAGAGACGTTTGTTATCCAGACCATACCATACCAGAAGATTTATACGGAATTGTCCACTAAATTAAAACAACACTTCACGAAGAAAATTCCAGTGAACAGGAAGCGAATTAATTTTGTGGAAATGAGACAAATGGCGAACGAGTCTATCAGAGATTGGTTTATGTGACTGAAAAGCGAAGCGGCCTATTGCGAGTTTGGAAGAAATCTCGATTTTATTTTAGGACTCATATTTTTGGCAGGTTTAAAAAAAGGACCAATTTTGGACAGGTTGTGCGAAGAGGAACATGGCGTTTCTACAACAGACTTGCTAAATGTAGCATTGAACAAAGAAGCAAATTCCATTCCGCAATTAGATGTTAATAAATTATCGACTAAATCAAGAAGAAGACAGTCAAATCAATGGTTTCAAGGGGAATCAAAGAATAGCGGTGCCAAGCAACCAAGTGCAGTTAGAGGGAAGACAGCCAAGGTGGTGTGCTTTCATTGTGGAGAAGAAAATCACAACTTTGGAACATGTAAATATAAATCTTATCGATGTAAAATTTGCAGGTGTGTGGGGCATTTGGCAAAAGTTTGTAAATCGCGACAAAATTTTTTAGATAATAAGTCACAGGTGGAGGACAGTTCTGACAGTTCTGCATCTACTTCCATTGATTTTTATAATTTAACATCTAATATTTTCAAATTAGAACCTTTTAAAACAATGGTCAAAATTAACGACATTTCTTTAGAGATGGAAGTCGATACAGGATCGGGCTTCTCAGTTATTTCAAAAAACACATTTAATAGTCTTTGTTAAACAAATGCAATTAGATAAATGTAACGTACAATTACATTGCTACGACGGTACTTCTATTAAATCATTAGGTAGTCTAAGAGTTAAGATTGAAATCAATGGAATCATTAACTTCGGAAACTTATTAGTAGTCGAGAAGGGAGGTCCTTCATTAATGGGCCGGGACTGGCTTCATTTATTTGATCTGGCAATCGGTAATAAAGGTGATCTTTATAATTTAAAGAATAAGAAAACTTTAACAGTCGACAATCTTTTCGAGGAATTCAAAGGTCTGTTTGCAGGAGGAATCGGTTGTTATAAATTTCAAAAGATTAGACTTGAAGTTGAGCGAGAGAGCTCTCCTATTATTTTAAAACCTAGGAATCTGCCTTTAGCTTTTAAAAAGAAAGTCGAAGACGAATTGGATAGGCTAGAACAATTAGGCGTTATTACAAAAGTAGATAATAGTAGTTGGGGAACACCCTTAGTCCCAATTTTAAAAAAAGATGGTACAATACGTATTTGTGCCGATTATAGAGTGACTGTAAACAAACATCTCAAAGATATTTTCCACCCTATACCCCGAGTTAAAGAGCTTTTCGTAACAGTACAGGGAGCGAAGTATTTTAGTAGGTTAGATTTGAGTCAAGCGTATAACCAATTACAGGTAGATGAGGAGACGGGTCTATTATTAGCATGGAGCACCCATAAAGGTATTTATGTGGTTAATATGTTACCATTTTTTCAAAAAATTATCGAAAAAACGATACAAGGCATCGACGATGTAGGTTCGTACTTGGATGATATTATTGTATCTGGCAAAGACTACGAAGAAAATTTTCAAAGGCTGAAGATGGTTCTTAGTAGATTAGATGTTGCAGGGTTTACGTTGAGTAAAAAGAAATGCGAATTTTTAAAAAAGGAAATTAAATATTTGGGATTTATCATTACAGCTGAAGGTATAAAAAAAGATGCCGACAAAATTAAGACAATTTTGGACGTATCACGGCCTACAAATGTTTCGGAAGTTAAAAGCTTTGAAGGTATGATTAATTATTACGGTAAATTGATAAAAAATTTAGCCAGTATGATGCAACCTTTGTACGCCTTATTAAAACTAGGGACGGATTTTACTTGGAATAGGGAATGTGAAACGGCATTTGTAAAGGCTAAGGCAGCCATAGCATCAGAAAGAGTCTTGTGCCATTTTGATCAAAGTCTTTCAATAAATTTAAAATGCGACGCATCTAGTAAGGGTATAGGGGCAGTGATTAGCCATATTTTCCCAAACGGTGACGAAAAACCGATCGCGTTTGTGTCGCGAGTTTTAACGAAGGCCGAGAAAAACTATTCAATGGTGGATAAGGAGGCGTTAGCAATTTATTACGGTGTGAACAAATTTTCACCATTTTTAATGGGGAGAAAGTTTGACCTGCTTACATATCATAAACCTCTGTTAGCGATTTTCGGCGATAAGAAAGGAATGCCTGCAATGGCAACTAGTAGGTTACAAAGGTGGAGCTTATATTTGAGTAGTTTCCAGTTTCAGATCAAATTCATCGAAGGTAAGAACAACATAAGCGCAGATACACTGTCACGCTTGCCATTAAAATTAATTGGTTGTGTAAAAAACGAAACCGATTATAACTATTTAAATTTCGTTTAGGTTAATTTTGCGATAGATACGAAGAGTATTCAAATCGAATCGAGGAGAGATCCAGAGATCTCTAAGGTAATTTTTTATGTCAACAACGGTTGGCCGAATTCCGATAAGGAGCTTGTAAATAATTTTTTAATAAGACGTAATGAATTAAGCGTGGAACAGGGAATTTTGATGTGGGGTTATAGAGTGGTGGTTCCCACAAAGTTTAGGTCACAATTATTAGACGAATTGCACGATACACATGTTGGGGCGTCTAAAATGAAAGCTAAAGCTAGGCAATATTATTGGTGGCCAGGCCTCGATAAAGATATAGAAAATATAAGTAAACTTTGCTCGATTTGTATGGAAAATAGACCTCTACCTAACAAAACTGTATTAAAACCATGGAGTAGTACGGCAACACCATTAGAAAGAGTTCATATAGACTTCTTAGGGCCTTTCAAAAATAAAATGTTTTTAATCGTAACAGATACTTTTACAAAGTGGCCAGAAGTGTTTGAAGCTAGAAATGCTAACAGTAGGGAAACTGTCGAAATTTTAAAGGAAATTTTTGCACGATTCGGATTACCTAACACTATTTTGAGTGATAATGGTAGCGCATTTACGTCATCCGAATTTAAAGATTTTTGTATAAAAAATAATATCAAACATAAAACCAGCCCTCCGTATCATCCTGCTTCTAACGGGGCTGCAGAAAATGCGGTAAAAAGCTTCAAAAACGGTTTGAAGAAAGCGCTACTAGACATTAATAGCTATTTACAGTCGTGTTGCAGAAAGTTGAACATTGCGGTTGAGTAAGCAATATATCAGAACGAGCGTTTAGCGAGTTCTGATAGCTTACGAAACCGCAATGGAACTTTCTGCGCGAGTCACTGTATTTAGCTTTACGTTCAAGACAGGTCCTTTCCAAAAAAAAAACATAAATTATGCTTTAGAAAGTAACGTTTATATAATTTATAAAGGTTAATAGAAATGAGACGCGACATAACGGAAGTAAATAATACTCTTATATATTAGCTTGTGATGCAAAATTACACGTGCACTTCAGTAGGCAGTGAAAACGCAGACAGAGTAGCAGTGTATTATAAAAGTTACATTTTACATTTTAAAAATGAAAACTTAAAGTGGCCTTTGTAATTTTTATTTTTTAATAATTACAAGTCTAGCGTTAGAATTTAAAAACAATAAAAAACGTAAGCAACCGCCGTCTTTTACTATTTATAATCTTGCAGGTGTGCCTTATCGCTTATCAACAACCGTCGTTGCCAGGAATTCACGATTCGAGTTAATTATAAGGGTATTACATTACTTGATTGTATGAGTGCGGAAAGG
This sequence comes from Cantharis rufa, assembly GCA_947369205.1. Taxonomy (NCBI): domain Eukaryota; kingdom Metazoa; phylum Arthropoda; class Insecta; order Coleoptera; family Cantharidae; genus Cantharis; species Cantharis rufa. The sequence continues at coordinate 10,636,038 of OX376309.1, read as the reverse complement.
TACTAAGCGTGCGGAAAGGAACTAAAAGGGAAGCATTCTCACTACATACAATAACTATAACCCACTATATGTACGCCACCATTGCTGCTTATGTGCAAAATTTTTCCGAACACCGCTGCAAAGTATCATTTTCGAGCGATAAAAACTACCTGATATGCTATCCTTTCTATAGTCGTGTACGTAAAAATGTAAACGAGTCAGTCCGCACCATTATTAACAGGTACTTATTTAGTTACCGGACGGCACCTCACACCACGACGCAGGAGGCTCCAGCTAAATTAATCATTTCCGTTTTAAATAACAATCTCGGAATACAAATTTTACTTGCCGTCACCTACGGCCATCTTGGCAAAAAGCCTGGTTTTCACCGCTCACTCCTACCACCTTAAATAGTTGGCGGGAAAACCAGCAAATACAAAATTTTACAAAAATCAAAAATATAAAAAATTTCCAAAAAAGTAACAAAATTAATTTACAATACAAATTCAAAACTTATGAGGAAGTTTGGAACATGACATTATATAATAAAAAATTTTAGAATTTAAATTATATTAATATAAAAGTATAGTTACTTTGTTTAAATAAGGGAGATCTCTCAGATTACTTCCGCCCCGAGCCTCCTCAGATGCAGTTACGGCACTGCTATTTATACTTAAATAAGTTGTTTGGAACATTCGTAAAGTTATTCCTCAAATGACACCTGTTTTCTAAGACAACGGAGTTAGCTCTACAGGTACTGTAGATTGTTGTACTGTAGGTGTTGAGATTTTAATACTTCAATACAATACCAAAATGCACATGTATGCCAAATTTTATAACTTTGGGTTCAATGTCCGATATTCGTTAAATAATTTGATTTGCTTGAATGTTTTATTAGTCACATTTTGTGACAAAATAGAAAATGTATAAAATGAATAGGATTTACAAAACAATGCTTAGTAATTTTTCTCTTTTGTTGTACTCTTTCGGAGATAAAGATATTACAGTATTTTTGTCTATAACTCGGAAACGGAGCAACTAAATAGAAAAATACTATATATAAACAAAAATAAAGCAAATGCAATTTGCAACAAAAACAATCGCGATTACAGCTAAGTGAAGCGGCGTCTAGCGGAAGAAATGTGAACTAGTTTAGAAGAGTAGTTTGTCATAAATTTGCTTGTATGATAAGGTGTTATAATCGTTTTTAACACTGAATACCTAATAAGTGCTTGTATTTGGAAATCCATTTGTTATTAGGCATAGGAGAAAATAATTGATAACAGAAAAATGTGGATGAAAAGCTTCAAAATGGGAAAGAAGAATTCAAAATACATGGTTGTGTGCAGTAAACATTTCAAATCAGAAAATTATATTTCGTTAATTTATATAAACTACTTTTCAATTGTTTAATTTACAAATTTCAGGATGGTTCATATTATTTATTCCCATGTTCCACAAATTTATTCGTAAATTTCTTGGGAATGAACAGAATCTTTGCGTTTTAACCCCAATAATTTTCTTTATAGGTATATAATGGATAGCCCGTTGAACCAGAACAGCAACAAAATTGATATTCTTCAATTCTTAAATCTACAACATGGATTTGGATGGACCATCGACATGGTCTTCTAGAAACACATTTTCCACTTCGTTAGAAATGCAGCCCTTTGTCTTTAATGCAAGGGCAGCATTGGGTAATCGGTTAATTATTCTTTGGTATAAATCTGTATCAGCATCGTTATTTTTTAAATTAACTTAAACAGAAGTAATAAAAGAAACTTCTTGGGTAATAGCAGGGGGTACCCAATAAAACACAATTACACTAAATCGACATGTTTTGGTCAAACTTTTTGACCACCTTCAGGACTACAATGAAGTTACCTCTTAATACAGATGTTATGCGGCTTTTTAAAGTACATAATATAGTAATCGACAATTAGGTGAAATTCAGATAAGGGCGGCATCCACTGTTGCAGGTAGTAGTCAAATATAAATAAATTACAAAAGATATTCCCATATAATTATTTTTTGGTTTGAGTAAGTTTTTAGTGGTGGCGGCGCTGACTTGATGTCAATTTAGCGCCGCCACCTCTCAAACGGCTGTAATTCGCGAACGCTAAGAGCGAGAAATTCGCGATTGCGGCAACAAATTAGCCACAAACTAGCCACAAGTTACCATATAATTTTTTTTAGGTTTTGCAAAAGTGGCGGCGCTGGCTTGATGCGGGTAGAATTATCATAGTAAGAAGAAAACAAAAAGCGTCCTCCTAACAGAACCGGGAATCACAAAAAATAAACAAGGGACAAAAAACGTACACCAATGACAAAGCGAAAAAAAAATTAGGTCAACCCATTTTGCTTGATCTTCCTGTGGTAAATGTTCAGTAAAGATTTGAACGCACTGCCCATTTGTTCAAAATCTGTGATTTTATTAAGTTGTTATCGGTGGTAATCACATACGAAGATTCAAGAAACAGTCGCTTAGAGTAGTTTTGTTCTACCGCCAAAACTTCGACGTGGTTCATATGGAAGACGTGGTTGCTTCGGTTTAGATGCTTTGATAGACCTGTCTTTTTGGAACCCACCCGTGCATCGTATCTGTGCTGTTTCAGTCTTTCTGATAGCAACTGCTTGGTTTGTTCAATGTAAGATAACCCACATTCACAGTTAATTTTGTAAACCATGTTACTTTTGTATTTTATTGGGAGAGGATCTTTAACGTTGGAGTACACCAAGTTGCCAAGTTTGAAATTATTATAGAAGACCAGGCAAATCTGACCACCATGGATAAATTCGTTCAAGATGTCTTTGATCCTCTCAGATAACAACGGATGAAAAGTGATCTTCTGGTAACGTGGTTTCACCTCATCAGAATCAACAGATATATTCATCTGGGCCTTCTTCTTTTAGTCATGTGAACTAATCTGTGTGGGTATGAGTCAACCAAAAGATGGGTGTCATAAACCGGGATGGGACAAAATCCCGCCACCACAATCCCGCCGTCAGAATCCCGACGCCAAAATCCCGCCAGACCACAATCCCGCCGGACCACAATCCCGTCGCACCAAAATCCAACCAAACAAAAATCCCGCCGCAATAAAATCCCGCGGTTACAATTTCAGCCCCCCCCCCCCAAACCAAACTAAACCAACTAAAATTATATTAATTTTTATCGCAAGCTTAAAATGTATTATGGTTAAAACTCAAAATTAATATTATATTTATATATATTTATAAAATTAAAAATAATTTAATTACTTAATTATTAAAAAAATATAATTTAAACTTTTACTATTATTAAAATTTTTTTATGGCGCCATTTCGTAATTATAAGAAATTGCTTTTAAATATTCCACGAAATTACGCGTTGTAGTATATTCCGTTACAATTTTTACAATTCTTTTGTCTGCGTCTTGATACCGTTTTAAGTTTTTTTGGCGGATCAAAACCAGCTACCAACTTATCATAAAAAATGTCACGACCCTGTTGAATTTTTTTTAGCGTATTTATAAATTTTCATACGTTAGGATGGTCCATGCCTAATTCGCTTTGTAAACGCCTATCCGCTGCTTCCGCAAAATTATTTGTTCTATCTGTGGCACTTAACACGCTTTCGTAAACGGACCACATTTGAGGGGTAAATGCTGGCCCTCGGCGAATATTTCCGGATTGTGTGTGGTTTCCTAAATAATAATGTTCAAACCATTCTAATAGTTCCTTAAGTTCTTCCGGCAACTCTTGGTACAATTATACTAATTCTACCGCTTCGTCTAAATCTTGAATTTTTACAAATGCCAACGATGCAATCATCCGCACCTGGATTGCAAAATCTGGCTCGTTGTTATAAGGGCGCAGTAGATGAAGTTGACCCAGGTGCTTCTTAACATTTTTCGTAAGGTGCAACAAACATCTATCTATGTTTGCAGTGGGAAAAGCATATTTTGCCAAAAAGCAGAAAAGCATTGGCGGCGGAAATTATAACTGCGGGATTTTAGTGCGGCGGGATTTTGGCTTGGCGGGATTGTGGTTCGGCGGGATTTTAGCTCTGCGGGATTATGGTCCGGGATTTTGGCAAGGGGATTTTGGCCGCGGGATTGTGGCCGCGGGATTTTGTCCTAGACCGGTCATAAACACCCTACTCCTACAAACAAAAACTGTGGTGAGCCCGGACATGAGGACCTCACGTGTGTTACAACTTAAAGAACAACTTTTAGAAACCTCAGCAATAATCCTGATCAAAACCTGTTTATTAAATTTTCTCAAAAATAAATGCATATACTAAAACTTATTTCAAGTTTACTTCCTAACAAATCATTTGAAAGCTTATAAATTGAATCTAATAACTTCTAATTTTTAAATTATCAATAATTGCATTTACGTTTAGAATCAAATTACTTTGATAAAACTTTCAGTCGTCAAAGTTTCCGGTTATACAGCGCTTAGTAATAAATCAATTATAATATGAAATTTACAGTGCACATTTCCACAAGCTTTTAATTAATAGAATAAAACGTTTTATTATATTTGATTAAATTATTAAAATATGTATTGTTTTATTATCATTATTATATTGTTGTATAACAATAAATTATTAAACCAAACCTTTTACGGTTTTTTTTTAACTGTAAAAATAGTTTTAATTTATTTAAATAATACAAAAGTGTCATACATATGATTTAATAATTACCTGAGCATAGATCAAGTATAATCCAGTTTCCTTAATTTTCAGGTATCCATCACTTAGTGTAAAATGTTCATCCATTCCCAAACTGTTAACCCAAACAGGAGATTCCCAATCTACATATCTTCGACTTAGATGACGAAGGTGGCCATCACCTAATTTAAAATAAAAAATTTTTAGTTTAAAGTTTCATTTTGTTTTTATAATAAAATTTTTGGGAGATAAGTTCCATTACTAATTTTTTCTTAAATTTGGCCTTTCAATTTTTAACAAAAAATAGTAAAATACGTAATTGAGATCTCTCGTAATTTGATAAAACATTTTACAGAGTAGATTCTGCTGTTAAATTAATATTTACCATTAAAATTTGTATGTCGTCCCAGTACATATTTGGAAGTGTCTCCATCAAAGTGAACAGATGGTAATAACTTATTTCTGTGAGTATGAACACGTTCGTCCAAAGTCTCTATATTATTTCTTTGTCTATGTCGATTTCTTCTGTGATGAATGTCGCTATCTCTTACAAAAGTTATATCGGGGCTAAGTGTTCTGTCCTGATAAAGTAGATAATATATACAATTTTAAAAATCCAGATTTTCGGGAATTTTCTCAGCCCTAATTTTGAATTTCAAGAGAAATTTGGTTTTATATTTTGGTTAAAAATGGTTATAACTAACTATGTAGAAAATTTAAATCAGTATAATTTTGGTCATTACCGTTTTTTCTCGACGATCAATATTTTTGGACTTGAATCTGAAATATTGATTTTGATTGAATTGATTTATAGTTTACTACAAGTTTTTAATAATTATTACTCGTATTTATACACCAAGTTTAAAACAAATACGATAATACAATAATTTAATTAAATTTAGCTTCATTTTTGAAGTTAAACTGAAAAATATTGATCCAAAAATTGGTCGGAAAAGGATCAAAGTTGTATGGAATTTCAATTGCGAAAAGTTTGTTAACGGATATTTATGTAAAATAAACAAGATAATGCAATATTTAATTTAATTTTGCCTCACTTTTCAAGTTAAACTCGATGAATATTAATTGTAAACAAAATATGGTAATGACCAAAGTTACAAATAACTAAATTTTCTATAGGTTTGGTTAAGACCATTTTTAGTCGAAAGTTAAAAATGAGCGAATTATTTAATAAAAACCAATTTCTCCTAAAATCCAAGATGGAAACTTGCTCGACAGCAGAAAATTCCCGAAAATCTGGATTTAGACTACCAATAATCCTCTTTAACGATTGTAAAAGAAGAAAATTGTGAAATCTAATTAATGCAATTTCAGCAATAAATTTTGTATATAGGGTTAATGCGATAATAACAAACCTCCACATTCTCCCAATGACTACCAGATTTTAGTTGTGGGCTCTTCTTGAAACGGGCTGATACCTTATCTTTGGAAAAGTCAGCTGTAGAAAATGATGAGCGTTTTTCTAATGGACTAAAATAAGAAAAAAACATTAATAATCCAAAAACATTAAATTAAATTGCTTTGTAACCTTAAATGAGTATTTCCGACTTTAAGAATTCTTTTATGAGATTTATGATTTTCGTGCAATTTTTCATTTTTATGCTTTTCTGTAGTCATATTTATTTTTTTCGAATTTGTATTAGACACGGAACTAATTTTTGTAATTTCTGTCGTAGAATCAGTATAACTTCTTCTCATTCGTTTAGGTTCTTCTCCAACTTTTAGAAAAGTTAGTGGGACTTGTTTTTGAATATTCAAGATATTTTCATTGGAGTTCACGTCATCTTCTTCGTCACTGCTCTTTAACATTGCAGAATCGTAATTATCTAAGAAATATTCATCTACAACATAATCTTCATATTCACGTAATGGAGGTTCATTTTTTGGGCTGGTTATTAGTTTTCCGTAAACCTAAAAAGCGATAGTATATTTAATTTCGTTTTTAATAGGTATTACATTAAATTTGCTTATTTTTAGATCAGGAACTATAAAACCGTGTTTATTACACCGCAGCTTTAATTTTATCCGCTATTTTAAGTCTAAAATTAGTTTTCTTCTATCAATATTTTAGATTTAAAGCGCACAATTAATCACCTACAGTGCAGGAGTCCACTAATTTTTAGTGTTTTAATTAGATTTTGAAATTATACATTTACTGAATAATTGAGAAAAAATCAGATATAATTTAGAATAATCAAATAATATTTTACTTTAATAAAAATAAAGCTGGCAAAAATGATTTTTTCTAATTTTCTATATTTTTTGTAAAATTAAAATAAAAAATTCAAAACTGAGAACAAATAATTGTGAACGAGTAAGAATAAAGAAAATTTAATTTAAAAAAAACTAAAAATGTAAAAACATAAAACAATTTAATTTTACGCTAAAAAATATATGACCATATGTACTCGAGCTATATAATAGTTTATATAGTAGTAATAATAAGATTAATGCTATTTCTTCCTTCAAATATTTTTAATTAATTAACTTAATTGAGTTTTATTTAATTGTATTCATAGAGCTTATTAAATTATAATTTTTAATTAAATAATAATAAGTTTAATTATGTTTCAAAAAGTTTTACTTGATTAAGGGGTGAAACTACAGTAAAATTTAATAAAACCGTAATGCAGTTTTATAAACGAAAGAATGTCCTTCTGTACATACATATTATCGTGTTTCAAAATCCAACTTAGAATTTCTTCCTAAACTTTCGGAATTAATTCCCAAAATTTACACTATTTTAAGATGGGTCACTGTAATCTAACCCCTTAAAAAAACTTTCTTTCGTAGAAATTAAGTAAGTTATTACTAACTAGTTATCTAAAAGTTTCACCTTGTATAAATTTCCATAAAACAAAATAGTTTTTAAATCCTCACTTCTTAATAAATTGAAGTTATCTTGGGTTATCAAGTTTTGCTAAGTTAATGCTAGTGTTCGGTATCGTTGAGGCGAGTCAATCAAATCTGGTAAAATTCAATACATTGTAGCCTTTGTAATCTATAACTACTTAATGAAAGGTTTGTTCAAATTATTGAATATATTGAAGATTCTAAATCTTAAAATAAATTCTTTTTAATGTCTAGGAAGTTGTCAAATATTTGCTGATTGAACGCTAATTTACATTAATAAATGAATAATAACAATTAGCCAGATTATACAATGCCGCGGAATATAGAATATGTTTGTCGCGACGACTTCAACACATTGTTAAAACTGTTTTTAGAATTATAAAAGAAAGAATACAGATTGTTTCAAGTAATATCGAAAAGGATGAGTTTAAATATACATTGCATAAACAAAAGTATAGTAATTGTATAAAAGTGATTAAATAGACAGCACTGAAAATTAGAATTATTTATAAACTCGAGCTGCTAATTTCCAAGATTTAAGAATAGAACTATTTAAGAATGTCAGGCAATTTAAGAAAAAGATTTTAATTTAATTAAGATCATTGTTGGTAATTTTCAAACGATCTATTAAAAATTTATTTATTAACATAATGGAATAGCATATTTTAAGATCTTTCATTTGATATGCCATAAAGGGTACGTCATCATTTAAAATTTTAAAAATGGGGATGGTAGGAGAATAATAACGCTAATTACGTTAGATACTTCTTCTGCTTTAAATTTTAGAAATTGTCGGTTGTTGCTCGGACACTTGTAAAACTTCTTTTACTTACAACTTGATAAAAATCCAAATCCAAGTAATGTGGATTGAATTTTATCTAAACACAAAAGATGCACAAACGATTGACAGCAAATTCGACACATTGAAATAATATTTTATGTAAAATTCAAAAATGGGTGTGCTCGAGAATTGAACGTAATTTAATAATCTCAAAAATTTTCGTATAGTGATAATACAAACGAAAATATTAAATATGCAAATATCCACAAATGATAGTAACCAAATTCAACCCAAAGTTTGCGAAGGGTGGCGCTTGCATAAACAATGATGTTTATCATTTCCCCCTACCCCCCCCCCTACCAATTTAAAATGATAGATATTTCGCAACGATGCTAACATAAATGAAAATAATTTATACACAATCGTACAAAATGATACACAAACTAATAATAAGACGAAAGTGTACCTTACATTTAAAATGAGTAGTGCTGGATAAATGGACCTCGTAACAGGGCTAGAAAAGTGCATAATGTATGACGTCAAATTGACGTCACTATATCATTATATACACCTTTCCTCTACCTGACAATATATTGTCATGTTCAAAATTAGTTAAATAGGTTGATAATAATAATTGTTAAATTTTTGTAAATAAATTTTGTATTGTAAATAATTTGAATCGTTCTGTATATTTTACTGTCAGTTAAAAGCTGTGGTTACGTAAGCGAGGGGTTGCGGAGTATTCATTTTTTTTATATCATTTTAGTACCATTTCTGAAGTACAGAAGACAATATTTTTTGTATTTTACAGAGTCTGTTAAATAAAAAGTTAAATGTTTAACTCATTTGATGAAAATAGAGAAGTTGTTTTATTTACTAGCATGACGTATTTGATGTCTCATCTATATAATTAATTATACATTTTGATCTATTTATTGCACGTAATACGTGTAATTTAATCTATTTATACATATGCTAAGTTTAAAAGTCTTAACTCGTTGACTGAGGTACGTACTCACTCATCCAAAAATCACGATTGACAGCTTATTGATCAATCAACGAACTCAATTGCCTAAATATTAAATTACAGCAACTTCCAATATAAAAATCTCAGTTAATAACCAGACGCCTAACCACATCAAATGCTGATTAAAAGGTCACAGCATTGGGAACCGCTTATATATTGTATTGTCATGTTCCAAAATCCTCATTGATTTTTGGAATATTTAATTTGTAAATTTTATTTTTTGCAAACTTTTCATTAATTTTAATTTTGTAATTCATTTTGTATATTTCGTTTTCCCAAGATGAGATTGAGATTATGTCAGCAAGATGGGGAAATTAGGATATTTTCCATTGAGAGAGCCGCCACAAGTAGTCGTGGACAGGTTGGTCTCTCGAGTTTTGATTGAGATTTTTAACTTTGACTTGAAATTTTGAGAATAAAGATCTCTTTTTATTTAATTTATTTAATTTTGAAATTTGTCTCAAAATTGAACAATACTTGGATGTTTTTGAATAATTGAAGATTGGAGAATAAATAAAATAGTTTGCATTTTGGAAATGTTAATTACATATATTGGATTTGATGGTAAAATTTTGTAAAATTAAATATTGAAATTTTAGATAGCATAGAATAAATTAGATATTGTGACGTACGGTCGAAGTTATCGTTTTGTTTGCTATTCCATTTATATTGGAAAATTTATTCAAAATTGATTTTAAAGGATTTGATATTGGAAAATGCAATGGATTATTTTGGAATGGAAAATTTCAAATTTTGGAGTTGAATTTTTATTTTGAGTTTGCATTTTTTTCTAAGTAGCTTAGCAAGTTTATTTTTAAAAAATGTAGTTTTCCTGGAGGAGTTTATTTGGATTTTGGGGAACCCGGGAAAATACATCTAAATATGTTATATTTGTACGTATAATATAATATAATATATTATATGAAATGTGACATGCGGCCTTGAGCTACTTGGCCCTGCGACAACTCGCCTCGGACAACTGGCCTTGGCGACAACTGGCCCTGGTGAACACTGGCCTTGGTGATAACTGACCATATCGACAGCTATATATAATATAGCGATATATATAATATATATAATATAATACAAAAATTCAAAATTTAAAAAAAAATTATTTTGTAACGCGACAATAATTATGTATGTAAAGAATTTTAATCCATTTTTTAATCCCATGAAGAAGTCATGGGACCCTTTGGAGAAAATAAGATCAACGAGAATGGTGAACGATTGATCGATTTTTGTCGGATAAATAGACTAATGATAGGTAACTCATTATACAGACACAAGGACATACACAAATACACAAGAGAAGAACCGAATAGGAACGAAAAATCAATTATAGACTATTATATTAATAGAAAAGAAAAATAGGAAAATTCTAACAGACGTAAGAATCCACAGAGGATATGAAATAGGAAGTGATCATTATCTGCTGGTAGGAAAGAACAAATTAGACTCCATCGAAAAAACAATCAGCGAAACAAAAACAAAAATTAAGGGTACCGAAATTGTCAAAACATACAAACTAAGAGAACAAGAAATTAAAGATTTGTATCAAGAGATGATAGGAAAAGAACTAGAAGAGAGAGAATATGAAAAAATAACAGATCTGGATACTCTATGGGAGTCACTCAAAGAAATACTTTTAACGGCAGCAAAAAGAGTATGTGGCACAACTAAATGCCACGCCAACAAAAAGCAAACGCCATGGTGGAACAACGCAATCAAAAACGAGGTGAAAGAGAAAAAAATTAGGTGGTTAAAATATATGACACACAGAACTAATGAGACGTATAACGACTACAAAGAACAAAGATCACGAACCAAACAGCTAATAATTGAAGCAAAAAGAAAATCATGGGAAGAGTTCGGTAATCGAATGGAAAAGAATAAAAACCAGAATGAAAAGCTATTTTACAAAACCATAAAAAACCTGAAAAAGTCCAAACAGGTAAACCTGAAACAAATCAAAGATAGCAGGGGAAATATACTAAACGACGACAAGGAGATAATGAACAGGTGGAAAGAGTACTTTGAAAAACTTCTTAAATCAAGCGACAAAAAGACCGGTAATAAAAATGAAATAATTTTAATGGAAGAAAACTCACCAGAGAAGATTACACTAAGTGAAACTACAAGCGCAGTGAAGAGAATAAAACTAGGAAAAGCGGCGGGATATGACAACATAAAGCCAGAACTTTTGAAATACATGGGAGAACAGGGATTAATGGCACTGCACAAAATATTTAATTTGGCATGGAAAGAAAAAAGAATACCTAAAGACTGGGAAGTTGCAGTGATTATGCCGATATACAAGAAAGGAGACAACAGAGAATGCGGAAATTACAGAGGCATATCACTACTTTGCGTAGCTAGTAAAGTGTATGAAACAATTCTGGAAACGAAACTGAGAGAGATATTAGAACCAACTCTAGAAGAAACGCAAAGCGGATTCAGGCGAGGGCGTAGTATACAAGATCATATATTTACAATTAGACAAATTGCTGAAAAACAAATTAGAATCAACGCACTAACCTACATGTGTTTCATTGATTTGGAAAAAGCATTTGATAGAGCACCTAGAAAAAGCATATGGAAAATACTAGAAAAACGCAAAGTCAGGAAGAATCTGATACAAGCAGTCCAGAGTATTTATAGAAAAAACAGAAATTTTGTAAGAACGGGAAATTTAACATCAGAAGAGTTTGTAACGATTGAGGGTCTAAGGCAAGGAGGAGTGTTAAGCCCGAGATTATTCATAGCCTTAATGGATGAGATCATTAAAGAAACAAAGGAAACAACGAGAAAATTAAACATCGGATACAGAAACATGAAAATAATTGATATATCGGAACTAGCGTTCGTAGACGACTTGGTGGTGTTAGCAGGTAACGAAGAAGACCTACAGTATAATGTAAATATTTGGAACACAACCTTGAAAAGTAAAAACTTAAAAATAAATGCGAATAAAACAAAAACCATGGTAATTGGAAAAGAAGAGAAAGCGATAAACATCAGCATAGATAACACACATATAGAACAAGTAAAGCAGTTTAAATATCTAGGTGTAATATTAGAAAATAACGGAAGCTACGAAGCCGAAATAAACAGTCGCTTGAGTTCAGCAGCAAATGTGTACCACTCGTTGTGTGGATCAATTATCAACAAAAAAGAGATTACAAAAAAGACAAAAATGGTAATATACAAAACGATTTACCTACCAGTGCTAACTTTTGGATGCGAAACCTGGACCACAACCAACAAAATGAACAGTAAAATCCAGGCGGCAGAAATGAAGTACCTCAGACGAGTAGAGGGGGTTACCAGAAGAGATAGAATTAGAAACGACGAAATAAGAAGAAGACTAGAAATAAATAGTGTACAGAATAAAGCAGATTGCCAACAACTGAGATGGTTTGGTCATCTTAGTAGAATGAGAATGGATATGCCAGTAAAACAGGTATGGTTGGCACATGCATCTGGTCGACGTTGTAGAGGCAGACCACCCAAAACATGGAACGATAATATTGGACGGATGTTGGTCGAAAGAGGAACAAGTTGGAGAGAGGCATGCGAATTGTCCAAGGAAAGAACGAAATGGCGCAACTTTGTAAACCAGTAAAATTAAGAGAAGAACAAACTATCTCAACACCTGCGGGTAAAATGAAAATTTGATTATATATATATATATAATATAATATAATATATTATATGAAATGTGACATGCGGCCTTGAGCTACTTGGCCCTGCGACAACTCGCCTCGGACAACTGGCCTTGGCGACAACTGGCCCTGGTGAACACTGGCCTTGGTGATAACTGACCATATCGACAGCTATATATAATATAGCGATATATATAATATATATAATATAATACAAAAATTCAAAATTTAAAAAAAAATTATTTTGTAACGCGACAATAATTATGTATGTAAAGAATTTTAATCTATTTTCCAGGTTCGAACATTTTACTATTCGCAAGTTTTAAGTGCAATAAAATCATTCGTTGCAAACTACGTATTTATTTGGTAGTAATTAAGTTTTTGTATTTTCAGTATTCGCGTTAGAATTATTTTTACTCAGAAAAGTTGATGGTAATCGTGGGTATTTGGGTCAACTAATAAACAAAAAACTGCAAAAGTCTTTCTTTCAGTTTTGAGCAAAATGTAGGTCTTCATCAGAGTCTATCTGAGGTCTTCACTATTTTTACTGTTTTGAGAATGATTAAGGAAGGTATACAATAGAGAGGTTTAGGAGGAATTGGGAGAGGCCTATGTCCAGAAGTAAACAATTACATACTGACAAATAACATGAAGAAGAAGAATCATATTTTAAGGGTGTTCAGTAGATATTGAAAATAAGGCAATTTTTGTATAATAATCTTATAGAAACATATTTTAAAATTATATTTGTAATTATTTTGTCCCAATTTATATAAAAAGATAAATGTAATTACGTTAAAAGAGAAAAATCGTCGATTCCCATGTCCACCGATGATGGTCGAGGATCGTCCTAATCTCACATGTCAATTCCACCGCTGCACAGTGGGACCAAAACACGAAAAAGTGGCCGAAAATCAGATTTTGACTTTAATGACTTAAAATTGGCATAAATAACACGGGAAAATTAATAAAAAAATTCCAAATTGACAGGGGTGATTTAGAGGAGTGTTTTTTTATAAAAGTTGTTATTAAAATATGATTTTACTTTTAATGACTTAAAATTGGCATAAATCACACGGGAAAATTAATTAAAAAATTCCAAATTGACAGGGGTGATTTAGAGGGGTGTTTTTTTTATAAAAGTCTTTTGTATAAGAGAGTTTTCTTTATAAGAATCATTAAAATATGATTTTACTTTTAATGACTTAAAATTGGCACAAATAACACGGGAAAATTAATAAAAAAATTCCAAATTGTGTTGTTTTAAGTTTAAAGTTTTTTTAACCTTCAAAATATAATTAAATAGACATAGTTGCATTTTTAAATTTAAGGGCTGTCATCAGGCTGTCTACACATATATATATTTAACCAATAATTTAACTTTTTTATTGCAGTAATTTTAAAATAGTGCATCTCTAATTTTACAAGCATTAGCTGAATTCGGATTTTAATAAAAGTAATAAACTTAGGTAAAGAAGTGTTTACAAAATATTGTTATTACGGAAAACTTTCGGAAATAGGTAAAAATGCATAAATTTGCATATTTAATTATTGCAGCATTGTATTGTCTTAGAATTTTTTTTATTTGAAAATACATACTTCAAGACATCTTTTCTATAAATACCAATTTGAACCCTAAGCTGAAATCAACACAATAACTCATTAAAAATTGCTGTCCACGGTGCGAAATGCCACTCAAATTAGCGATTAATGGAAAGTGATGTTTACATCGCTCTAGCAAGCTGAAATATATTTTAATTCCCTTGAAATTCTAGGAAAAGGTGCACTGATGTTTCCTCTAAAGATATACAGAACATTGTAGCTTAACTGTTAATTTCACAAAAATGTACATTTGGCCACTTTTCCAAGCGTTGATCCCACTCTGCGCTGCCCTGCACGGCTAGATTGGTCAAATATTTAATCTTTTAAATGTTATGTCAGTGCCGGTTTTAGCAACGCCGGCGCCCTAGATGAGATTTCTACGGCGCCTCCTCCCCCTGTGAGGGGGACGCCCCTCACAAAAAAGCCATTTATATCAATTAAACTTTCTTTTTCAAATTTTACTTTTCTAGCCTTCTATCGGCAAACTCTCTTATTAAAAAGCATCGAAGTCTATGTTTGCTGCAATTTCATTTTCTCGGCGCCCTTATGTGCTTGCGCCTCTGGGCGATTGCCCCTACCCGCCGCTACTGGTTAAGTCTGTAAGCAGCAATTCTAAATATGGATAAGACCACCCGTATCAGTTATTTTTATTTGGGTTAAAAAATCATATTATGAAATCCTAACAAAGACGCGATCTTTCAAATATGCCACTTTCGTTCTATTCTGCCATTTAAACTGAAGTTATCGACATTCTATAACAAACTATTGGGCTTAATTTTGTTAAGCTTTTAAATTTAATTTACAGAATTATATTTTACAGAATAATAGTTTTTTTCAAACTTTGATATCTATGAACTGACATTGATCGAATGACTAGAACGCCCAAACAAAATACTAAATAATAATGGAGAAGAGAGTTAAAAACAAATAGCTGCGTTTTTCAGGATCCGTAATTTTCCAGTTAGAAGAGCTTCAAGGATGTTTCAATAAATGGAGTGACTCAAAGATCCGTGTCTTTCTATATCCGTAATTTTGAGTTTGACGGGATAAGAGATGTTTTTAATGAGCGATACGGCCCAAATATCTGCATCTTTCTAGACACATGTCTAGAAAATTTTCATTTTCTGTTCATCTTTATTCAGGTTACATATTATTTATATCTAGATTTAGTACTAAGAGAGTTGAAGATATATTCTATAAACTCTATCAATAGCAAATTATAATTGGATCACAGCAGTGTATACGGTGCAACCAGGACTATAACCGTGAATTCACGCTTCCTAGTCTACACATCAGTGCTTTACGCCACGCTGCTGCTTACATTTTTGTTAAGATCATGTATTGATGATCTGCATACATGGTTTGCAGTAGGGTCACTTTAACCCCAGCCCGAAATGGGCTATAGCCCTAGGGCGGAAGCTTTTTGGGGCCGACAATTTTTATTCCCCACATACACATCCCGTGTATTTAGTATAAGCGCTCGTGGAGGGAAGCAAGACGCACTTGCTTCTCCTTGAAAAAATAATCTGAACTAATAATTTTTGTAAATTGATATGTAATTTAATTTTATTTAGCATTTTGAGAATTTTTATATTTTGCCCCCTTCGTGAAATTTCACCTATGGGAGCCCATTCGTGTATTTTTATGGAGAAAAAGGAAGGGGGATGAAAAAATGAAGAAAAGGGGATGCATTATTTTTAGTAACCCACAGGCACAGAACATCTTATAACAGCCTTGGTTCGCACTAAAACAATTGTTTACGTAATAAGCAAAGGTAAACAGCTATTACAATAAATTACTGTACCCAATTTTACACTATTTACTAATAAAAAAATAAATCTCCAACCTTCATTTATTTTTCAAAAAGTCAAGATTGGTTTAAAATTACCCACTTAACGAGCTTAATTGTCTAAGTAGTAAATTAAGGCATTATAAATATTAAAATCTTAATTAATAATAATTCGAGTATTATGTTATTCTAAATAGAATTTAGCAATAAAAATAAAAATTTAAATAAAAATCACAACCACATTTCCAATAACAGATAATTATTTTAAATAATTCACTTTAAATTTATTTTTATATTTTTTTAATAACATGATCTATGAAAAGTGAAGTCCCACAAATGCTATGCATAGGAAAAATAATATCAACATAGCTAGAAATATGTATTACATTTCAACTTTAATAACTGCTAGAGTAATACAAGTAGCAGAAAAATAACATTTTATGTTGCAACAAATATTTAGAATGGGAAATACATTAACTTGACTGTGTGAAGCAATTTAAACTTAAATTTAACATCAGTATAAAATACACAACATTGTAATCATTAGACGTACAGATCGTTGACCGTGTTATAAATTTGATGTACATATTATAACAGTTTGAAATTATTTTCTTAAATAACTGTGAATGTGATTGGCATAAAGAATTTGATAACGCAGAGTTTTCTAGAATGCACTTTTATCTTTGACCGGAATTATAATTGGCTAATCATAAAATGAATACCTACTGTTTATCTATTCTAAATTTTGAGCAAAGCTTGTAAAAGAATAAACTTCAACTACAATAATAAATTTTGTATATTTGGAAGTCTGATATAAAACTACAATAAACAACAGAATTCTCGATTCTAGAAAACTCCTGCGAAAAATACCTTGAAAATTATTTTTCAAACAAATTTGAAAAATATTTAAACGGATTTTCTCTACTTTTTCTTTTTAGTTGCAGATGATAATTATATTCATTATAATTGGTAATTATATTTACAAAGTAGTTTATTTGCCAAAACTTAAAAACACTTTAGTTCGTAATGTCTGTGCATATTTTTGGATTTTCTAAAATATTGATATGGAGTTTCATTACCGAATTTCTTTGTTAAACTTTCTTGTTTAATTATTAAATTTTTGCAAATAGATCACTTTTGCTGAATCTTAGCAATGTTATCATTACCTAAAGTGTTGAAATCAAAATCTTCAATTAAAAACAACAAAATTTTCAAAAATAATAAATTTTATAATTTTTATCAAAAATTTATGGTATTTAGAAAGCTATAACTGTCAAACTTACTACTCTGCTTCTTTTTTAATACATTATGCTTTCTATATTATATAAAGTTTTATTTTTTACTCTTTACATAATGTTAACATTGCGCCTGATATGCACTGAAATTGAGCTATGTGCACAAATTTAATAAAAAATAGTAAAAAAAATTAATTTATTTACAGATAATTTAGTTTAGTTTCAGTTATCTGTAAACTATTTTATGTCAAATATACAGAGAAAAAAATTCCCAGGACAGCTGAAGGTAATATTTTACATGTCTTTCAGCATGGAATCTTTGTGTCTCCTTCTTTATGATAATAAGGTATTAACGGGCGGCGTACAGAAAAACTCAGGACCACAGGGTGGGTTACCTAAGTCCAGCCTTGCCACCTCATTAACCCTTTTGTTGTCCTTATTACCTTTGTGCCCTTTCATACATCTAAAAGTTAGAACATTGTGTGTTTATATCACATTCAGTGCCCAGATACATTGCAACACCAAGCCCGAGATAATTTTATGATGACTAAGTGCCATAAGAGCATCTTTGCTGTCTGTGAGTGTTTGAATCATTTTGTCCCGGATATCCTTATTCTGGACTGTTTCCGTACAGTGTAGTATGCCCATGAGTTCCATTTGGTAGATAAACATATGTTACGGACAATGACGTTAATGCCCATTTATATTGGCTATTAACGGCATTGGCCGCCCATTGACGTGTGTTGCATGCATTGCATTCTAATGCATTGTAATCATTTATTAACAAAAATAATCAAAATTAACAAAAATTTAAAAAATAATTATAAATTAAATACTAATCAAATTAAATTTTTTAAATTAATCATTTTTATTCCGGCATGAGAGTGATCCATGGCATTTCGAATTGCAAATTTGTTTGCTGGCGCGACACGCACATTTAGAAAAAGAGTAGTTTCATCATCGCCCCCTCTGTATTGGGCAATGACGTCATATGAAATTTTAAATCTTAACATCGCCCAAAATGACGTTATTGGCCGGACGTTTACGTCAATGATCAGTTAAGGAGGGCATTAACGTCATTGTCCGGCCATTGACGTTAATGGCCGAGTTGTCATCATTGACCGTAACATATATACTTAGCGTTAGACTTGTATCCAGTTGTAATTTAGAGAAAAATTACCCGTACTTGAGCCAGTATTGCTTTTGGAATCATCCGTGTACAGACATATTATGTCCGACCCGTCAGTTCCTGTTGTGTTGGGCAAGATGTTAAACTTACTGTCAAACATTTATGTGAGAAATTCTGTTAGGGTTTAAACCCAAAGAGGAACCTTTTTTAGCAGTCCTCAAGGATCAGCGCATGCCCATGAGTTCAAAGACCCATGCTCATGAATTCAAAGGCCAATGCCCGCATCCTAAGAGCAGCTCTCACCGCCTGCTGCCTCTACATAGAGATCCAGCGGAACAAGATGAAAAAGAATCTCCAACGTCACAGTGAATGCATCACGCCGCGCCCGTTACAGCCAGGCATATCTTTGCAGCCGATATAGAGAGAACTCTCTTGTTACTAGTTTAAAGTTGGTTACTAGACCACATAGATCTTATTATGGCAGTGTAGAGCCAGAGAACTATCTTCGGGGAGAAACCCCACAATATTCCCATTGCCTAAAAGTCGTATGCAAACAATTGTCTGGTGAATAATTATCCGGCGAACAATTTTCAGCAAACAATTGTCCTCTAGAATCTTCTAAAATTCTGAGAGCATCTTGAATCAGATTGCAAAAGATATTCTCAAACCATTTTTTAAGCAGTGTGGTTATAATATCATCTACGTATCTCGTGGTTCATTACTCATAAAGTAACCAATTTTATTTTGGTGTCGCAGAGGGCCGTCCACTATAAAATCATAAATCATAAAATCAAAAAAGTGGAGAGAGTATAATATAAAATATTAAATAATTAAATTATTAGCTTTTAAAAATATAATAATATAAATCTTCTAGTTAAGCTAAGTAAACAATAAAATGCAAAACTATTTTTCGAGCTTTCGGGAATTTATGTTCTCTTGAATTTTAATTACTACTTCAATTTTGATATAATCTATTTTGAGAAATGGTCAAATTTAAGATTTGGATTTATTTAATAAAAATCATATATTATGGTTTATAAAATGGATTTGCCAATACACGTGTAATTCACATTGATGACGTCACATTAGACCAGCATGATAAAGTGAGACATACATTTATACTGAACTGTCTCCGCAACACACAACAGTGTACATACAAGTTAATGTAAACAAACTTATAAAACTAAAAATCACTGTACAATCATAATTCGCTATGTGATAAATTGGAATTTTATTTTTAGGTGGTGGCAATGACGGACGTCATACCTCTGACGTGTATCGGTTTTTGATTTTCAAACCCTATAGAATACTTATTCAGTATCATAAGATTGTATAAACAAAATTTATTTTTTAATGTGTTTGGAACTATTTGTTATTTTCTAAAAAATTGAAGAATATATCAACAATTCTGGTTTTTCGAAGAAATGCAGAAATTGTGAGATAATTGAAGGAATTGCAAAAATATTGGAAACAAAAGGTTAAATTAGATTTTGATTAGTGGTTTACTCGTGGTTGACATCGGTTTTAATCTAAACCATGGTTGCATTTCTCTATTTTTAACTTCCACGTATTTGAAGTGTATTTAAAGAGAATTATGAATAAACTGTATTACCGTACAGAAAAAAACATATATGTACACTGGTTCACGAAATTGACGGCATAGTCCCATGTTAGCAATGTAATTTGTACCTTTTCAAGACTTTTTGACACATAAAAATCGCTCTTTTGGGCCGTAGAGCTCAAAATGTATAAAATTAGGGTTTTTTTTATTATTCCCCTTACAATTCCTAGTCTCCGTAGACTCACTCGGAACACACGCACCGTCAACAAAAAGCTTTGTTAATATAGTTTCTATGTGAAAAATCAAAACTTTAAAATCAATTAATTCCTAAATTAATCGATATATTATGGAGTTCATCCATAGTTTAATCGCTTATAATGTCCACTTTAAAATTCTGCAAGAATTTTAGTGATATCTGTAAAACCCTGTGGGCCCGGTTAGCGTACTCTTCCCCTAAATGTCAACCAAACTAAAAGTCACCCCAAAATACTTAAAAATCGTAAAATATTATTAAAATTATTAGCTATAAAGTTATTAATCGTAAATATTTTCGTGTTTACTTTTCATTTCAGCTCAGTCTAGCATTTAAAAGTTTACGATTAAGGTACAAGTTTACTACAAAACAACATTTTTTAACATGGTTGTTTGACCGAATTACTTCAAATTTTGTACTAACCTTTAATATATATCTGCCTATCGCCCTTACCACTTTTGTACCAAAATTATTTTGCTATCTATTTTAAAAATTTAACCCTTTAGTGCATGATTTTTTTAAAACTAATAAAAAAAATATTTTTTTTTTATTGACACTATGAGTGATTACAATCCGTCCGTGGATTGGAAGTGGAAAATATATAATGTATAAATTTATACCCTTTATTCATAAAAAATAACAACAAAAAATTTTTTTTAAGTCGGTGGCACTCAAACTTTCAAAAAAGTGATGTGCAACATTATGAAGTGCAAAGGTAATTTTTCTGTTACGCTTCTGTGTAAATTTTTTTGAAGCAGTTGTCTTTCTTATTAAAACATAAGTAAACCACATTTTTCACAAAATATTTGAGAATATCCACCACAACCTGGAAATTTAACCCACATGAAAATAAATTAAAAACACCAAAAAATTGTATGTTGCGTCTGTTTTTGTTAATCAAATATTTAAGAAAGGCTTGCATCTGTCCGAAACAGCAATATCAATTTATCATGAAAAAGAGTGAAAGGGTAATGTTGTAGGAATGTGCTACTATGGATGTAAGCCTTTTAATGATTACCTTAACAGAACTATAATGTCAAGAACGCAATGTTGTATTACTGCAACAGTATGCATTAAAGGGTTAAAAATTATGGAAAGAAATGGATCAAAAACTGTTTTTTGTTTTCATACAGCTGCCGTTTAGCGATACAAATGTTTTCCGGTTTCTTTTTGGTAGAAGCTATAACGATATTCTTACTAATAATGAATCTTTTTTATAATTTTGTTTCAGATAACCAGAAGGGTTGCAATCGTGTTCAAAAGTAAAGTATGTAACTTTACTAGCTGTTATAAGTCGCTTAATTTTAATTTTTTTTGTTCAAAAATTATTTTGTAGATTGTCAAAATATCAATAATTATGTTGTAAAGAAATGAATGGTAAAAATATTGTTTGCTTCTTTTTTGTCGAACTCAAAAACACACCTAACATTTATGGCTCTAGACTAAAACACTGCCTTAGTACAATAGGTACGATCGACTAGTGAATAATGTAGAATTTGGGGTTTTTTTCGGTGAACCCCGAAAACCCCGAATCAAAATTCCATGATTCAATCAATTAATCCGTTAAGAAATGCTAATGAAACTCCGAAATTATCTTTAAAATTTGATTTAGTGTAATTCATAATGCAGTTTTCAGTCAAAAATAAGATGATTACGACACTGACTGCTCCGTTTATAAGACAGACGTATCTGTTACCATTCTCAATACAGAAGAATATCTCATTCTAGTATAATGTTTAAGTTCTCGACCGTGCTTACTAATTGAGAGTTTACTGTATATTAAAATATTGGATAAATGGTTGAGTTAGCGGTCATAAAAAACAAATAAAATTGTCCGACGTTTCGGGTTCTTTATTGTCACATATTCAATGCTATAAAAACAATAAAAATAAAATTAAAATAACAAATTAAAATGACAATACAAATTAATGAAAAACATAAATAAAAGAATATATTGAAAATATATATCACCATATATCAGCATATATCACCAAACCAACCCAAACAAGTAGTCAAATTGAAATGAAAAAAATTTTCAATCCAATTTAACCTCTTCCTAGGTTATGTTTAGTTTAAAAATAGGTTGATACCTAAGTTAATTTAAAGTAAAATATTTAAATTAAAAAACACCTCGTGGCAAGTGAAAAATATTGGTCAAAAACAGGAGTTGGTATTTTTTTCCGTATTTATAATTTAGTAATATTATATATAATTAAGTATTTTTAATTTCCATAGGTATGTATTTCCCGAGACAATCTTATATAAAATTTATAAATATGACTAAAAATTTTGCATGCACCGAGAAAAAAAATTTGTAATAGCAACTAATTTTTTATTAAGTTATTTAATAAATTATTCAATTAAATATTTCACACAACGAAAGAAAAGGTCAAAAGATGGATTTACTTGAATTTCTCGAAATACGTAAAATACAAAAAGAACCTAATTGCGTCAGCTTAAACAAACATGAAAATTTAAGTTTCACACCAATTTTTGAAATCTTTTAACAAATCACTATTTCTGTTTATTATTTTTAAATTATTTGAATTATTTCTATAGTCATATCACTATTTTAGAAAACCTAAAAAATGCACACACACTTTTCAGAACTAAAATGTTTTTAAGTTATCACAATTAAAATACCCTGTAAGTATACAATATCGCAAACGTTTTCACCATACTATGGCATCATCAGGCGATGTATTAGGTTTTCTAAAATAGTGATATGGTTAATATCGAGTTACACTACCTAAACCACGTATCAATCGATTATTTCTATAGTGTTTTAACGTTTTATTTGACGGTAAAATGTCGGCGGTTTTTAATTTTAATTTGAACTTTTATATTATAGGAATATGTTGAAAAAGACGAATAGTCGAAACTAGTCCATTAATAAATAAATATTTAATAAAAGTGTCGTATTTAATTTTAATTTTTTGTTAGAAATGGCACCAACAAAGTCTTTTTTTGCTACAACTAAATATTTTGTAATACAAAATAAAACGTTATTTAATCAACTAATGCATTTGTTACATCAAATTTTTTTTCTCATTATGCTACATCAAGTTTTGGTTACATATTTTTGAATGTTTTCCATAGATTTGAACGCATATTTTCCGTTTTGTAATTTGACCAGCAAACACACCAATCACTGCTGTGGTTAATCCTTTTTCTAATTATCGCCATAATCAATTAAGAGCTCAGAGTGTTAATTTTGGACTATAAGCCTATAAGTGATTTTTTTAGAATAAAAGAAATAAAAAAGATGACCGTCGCCAAGATGACCGTCACCGTGTTGATGTTAATTTTCCGCTCTTAAATTTTGTTCGTCAAAATAATGTATACTTATTTGAAACAAAATCATTTTTGACTATTACTTCCAGTTTTTTGAAACTTGCAGAAGGAGCTTTTTTCTATTTGATTGCACTTATTGATTTTCCTAACTGGTTTTTCTACTTAATTCCAAAAATTAAAACCTATATTAACTGGACTAGTAACAGTTTTTAATAATTTCTTCTAATAATTTTATTTAAAACAATTTTGGTCAATTGCTATGTAAAATGAGCATTTAGGGTTTCGCAGAAATAATGGATTGTTTTTTCAAAAATTATATATTCAAAAAAACAACGATAGTTTCTTAAGCTTTTTATATTTTTTAAGCTTTTTAATATACTTGGCGAACTGCTAGTTTTTGATGATCGGTTGTTAATGTGTTGTGCTGGTGTATACAAGGCTGTATTTTTAATTTATGTGGAGCGAAAGAAACATCAAAAATGAAATAAAATTTTATTGCTTTGCCCACGCTCGAAAATTTTGTGTAATACTGATATTTATTGTGCCAAAAAGTGATATCCTAATAATAACCGATACGATATAAGTTAATAATAATTATTTTATAATTAGCCATTAACATAAACAAGAAAGTGTAGTATTAGTAAACAATAAAATTCTGTTACACTTCTAAATGTTATCTTAAACGATGACTACAATAATTTCTCATTATTATGAATAATGAACGGATTGTTAAAACGACTATTTTTTATAGGATAATTTAAATTCTTTTGAAAAATGTAATTAAGCAATAAGGATAATTTTGCAAAAATTTTAACTCTTGATTTCAGTAAACTAAAATAATTTTGTTATTAAGTTTAATGAACAATTATCTTTTATTAACTAAATAAGATAATTGGGTGCGGGCTTTGTTCATATTATCATTGAATGTTAAGATTCATAGGACCCTAAATAAGTAGAGAGTGATGTACGAGGTGTCACCACTAATTATAAGGGTTATGAATTAACACAAATAAAAATTTCGTGAAAATGATTATTAAAGCGTTGGATCAGATTACATCTTAAAGATTATGTTTGGTCTCATTGTAAAATATCCGAAATACATTTAAAAAAATAATAATTCAAGATATACTCATCAGGTGATAGAATGACATAAACATTTATTAAACCGGAAATAAAGTGATAAATTTAACTTTGATAACAAAAATAATAACAAAAATAAATATTTTTAAAGCTATGTATCATCAATATAGTGCTGTGCGTAATTTGTAAATTGGAATTTTAAATTCAAATAAACGGTAAAATAAAATACTTACATCTTCATATTCAAATTTTTTTATGTCGTTGATAATGGTGTTCATCAAAGACGATTTCAAATTTTGAATTTGTTCTTTTAAGTAGTCGACCTCTTTATTTAAATTGTTTACCATAATTATTGAAAATGTCGATATACCGATGCAAGGTATAAAAATTAATAAAGCAAACAAAAACCATAAATATGTTCTAATTTTAAAAGAATATGTTTTTGATAATTTGTCTTCAGTGGTGTATACATTTTCTGTTTGAGGTTTGAAATCGTTCTTTATATGTTCAGACACCATCGCTGCACTTTATGTATAGAAGTAACCGTAATAAATTAATATAACCACATATAATTTTTAGTTAGTAACCACTTGCATTTTTCACATTCTTACTACGCGATCTCGAATCTAACTGAAGAAGATAAGACCCGAGTAGAATATTTGTACAGGTCGTATCCATTTCCCCCTGTGGCGCTCTATATTTATTAATATTATATCATTGTTTAGTATCTAAATATCTATCATAGTTTAATTTAAATTAGGTACTAAAATGAAGTAATCAAAATAGCATCCTCAATGGCAGTTTTTTGAATATTAACTTAAATGGGGGTTTTCATTTTCAACAATTTAATATAAGTGAATAGAAGAAATTTTAACCATTAAAGTGATCCAAAAAAGCGGTCTAGTGGTCTAGCGGTCTAGTGGGACACGATTTCAAAATCATCAAAAAATGTGTAATAATAAAAAATTATTGTTTTTAAAGTAAGTTTTTAATGATTTAATAAACATCTATCTACTTGCAATACTAAACTGTTGGTTAAGAGTAGATTTATTTAAACTGTTGGACCATAGTGGTACAATACAACTGCTTTATACTAAACCTCGTCCCATGATGTCCCAAAGGTATATTTTTGAGAGCAATACTTAAACTATGCAGAATTGACATGATTACAAAATATTTAAAAAGTATTATGCAAATCCATCAAGGCAATGTGCTGGGCTTGTTAGAAATCAGAAAAATATAACAATTATCATATAAAAGTGATTTTTTGGTTTTAATATAAACCGCTTTTTTTCTATATAATTTTTGGCATACGAATGGCTAACTTGGCTAACTATGTCACCTTAAACTACGTTTCTATCTGGAGAGCCATCGTATAATTGAAGCAGATGTAAAATGTTATCTAAACTTAAATAGGTAATTAGTCATATTTGCGTTGCAAACAATGACTAAAGTAACACTAATAACTAACAAATTGCATTTCTTCTTTTAGATCTGCAGTAATGAATTTCTTCAATAAATTCTTTAATTATTTTTAAAAATATCTAAAATTTGTAATTTAAAGTTAAATATTAGCTATTGTGGTTTTATTTTTAACTGTAGAAATAGTAAAAATATTCTTGTAATAAAATTATTTATGTATAAAGTGATATACAATATTATTATTGTTTGAACTGTAAAAGATTATTCTTAATGATCTCTGAAATGTAAAAATCAGAAATAAGAATAATAATATTATTTGTGCCAATAATTATATTATATTATACATACAAGGAGAGGTCGAGCAAAGTGACTTAAACGATCTCAAGATTCTCACAACTTTAAATATACACTCAAAAAAAAAATCCAGATTTGTGGCATTTTGTGGCCTATAATTAAAAAATTAATACCTATAATGAATTAGCCCAGTCGCTATCTACAAAATTTATAGCTGAAATTGCATTAATTCAATTCTACAATTTTTTTAATCGTTGGTAGACTAAATCCAGATTTTCAGAACTTTTCTGCTGCTGCGCCAGCCACCGTCTTGAATTTTTGGTGAATTAGTTTTTATTAAAACATTTGCTTATTTTCAACTTTTGACTAAAAAAAATGGTCATAACCAAAGATACGGGAAATTAAATTTCTTCATTTTAACCATTATTCGTCTACGATTGATATTTCTCTAGTTGAACTTGAAACTGAGACAATATTAAATTAAATTAAATTAAATGTTGCATTATCTCTTTAGATAAACTTCATTCCATAAATAACAGTTTACAAACTTGTAAGCAATTAAATTTTTTACAACTTTACTCTTTACCATTTTTGGTCTACAATCAATAGTTTTTGACTTGAACTAGAAAAATTAAAAATTGAAAGAGGTGTCGTAGGACACTTGGTTGGAACGAAGTTTCATACGCTGTATTATTTTCATCATTTTTTCAATGAAAAAATCTGAAGTAAGGATTTCGAGCTATACGCAAAATAGTATATTACTGGCCGAGCATTCAAATGATCTGTTACTGGGCGCGCAACTATATTAAAAAGCGGGCGTATTTCGAGGAGAAGTAAGCATACTTTCTTTTAAGAAAACATAAAGTTGTCTATTATATAAAATATAAAAAACAAAAAAAAGTCAGGATTACAATACTTCCTTGTTTACAAGGAAGTAAAAATATTGCTTAAATCACAAATCGTAACAGATAAGACGAATTAAAACAATGTCATTTAAGCAACCCTCTATTTATAGCAAAATGTCTTAAGTGCTTGAATTATAATTAAATCGTTTGGAGATCGTGAGTTCGAAGCTCACGTCGGTCAAATTTTTATTAAGGCATTTTTTTATAATACAAATGATTTGACATGCAGAAGTGCAAAATCAAATAATGCTTACGATTTTTCACAGATATATAAACAAAACAATAAACCAATATGGCGGCGACTGGTCCTAATAAGCGTGACGATTTCTGCTGTTTGGGTCTAAAGCGGCGTTCAGATAAAGATTCTTGTCTTGCCTTGCTTAGGTAGAAACTGGCAAGAGCCAATCAGATTGAAGTATTATCTTCTATCCCCTCCTTTGCATAAAATTTGTGTTGCGGTGTTGAGGTCTTGCCGAAGCTTGGTAAGGTCAAGCTTTTCGGTTCTGCAACACAACGCAAGCGAAGCAAGACCCAATGAAATCAAAGTATTTTAAATGCAGCAACGCGCGTACTTATTTAAAAATTTACTTCAGATAAAAATTTAAATAATTTGTAAATTTTGGTAAAACCAAATTCTATTGTATTCTAAACCGTTATCTTTACAAATTTTAAAAGCCGGAAAATTTTGAAAAACCCCAAAAATTATATTGTTCGTGCTTACCTTACCTACCTGTAATAAATATAATACAATACATTTATTACAATAAATAACACCTACCGTAGATCGGCTTATTCCAAAGGAAAATAATTTGTAAATCAATCAATATTATTACTTTGTTACATTACATAATATAATGTCTTATTTTTGGACAAACTCGTTTTTCTAGAAAAAATTAGGTAAACCGCATCTGATGGACATTTTATTTATAATTTGAATTTATTTTAAGCATATTTGGAGGGAGAACGGATAATTTTGAAATTTTATTTCACACCACAGTTTACTTTCGATATCTATATATTTTATAATCAACAAATTACTTTTTACTCAGGTGTTTACTTATAATTTAAAGTGAAGGTGTTTACTCTGTACTGCTCTGCATAAAAATGTAGTGGATGTCGAACGTAAAAATACAGATGTCACCATGGATATCACTATCGCTGTTGTCTAAGCAAGGCAACACAAGAATTTCTATGTGAACGCTCAAGTCGTCTAAGCAACACCGAAGCAAGACCACGCAATACAAGACAAGAGCAAGGCAAGACAAGAATCTCTATCTGAACGCCGCTTTACCGTAAAAGTTAATAAGCCGCGTTATAAGAAACTTTGTTCCAATAAAATTAAATTAAATTATTATATTATAATTTTTTCGTATGATTTAAGCTTTGTGTAGAAATAATCATTAACTATTAATAAGTATTACCATAATTTAATGTAATTTAATTTAATTTTGCTCCACTTTCCAGGATAAAGTCGAAAATTTTCGATTGCAGCTGAAAAATTATAAAGACTAAAGTTGTAGAGTAGTTTATTTCCTACCACTTTGTTAATCATTATTTATACGTTAAATCTTAAAATTAACTAGATATTTATTCTGTTTGTTTATTTATAAAAGACAATACAATATTTAATTTTATCCCATTTTCCAGGTTGAAGTGGAAAAATATCAATGTAGACAAAAACTAGTGTTGACGAAAGTTATAGAGCATTACATTTCCTACTGTTTGGTTATGACCATTTTTAGGCAATAGTTGAAAATGATCGAGTTATTTAATAAAAACCAATTTCTCTAGATTCTAGAAGTTCAAGATGACTGCTGACATGTTTTGGACTTGAACCATGGAAACTGAATGAACTAAGAAGAGCAAAAACAAATAAATCAGGGAGAAATAAATTTAAAGTTATTGGAGTATTAACTATTAATAATTATACTATTATAATAATAATAATAATAATAATAACATAAGTTTATTTCTAAGAAAAT
This sequence comes from Cantharis rufa, assembly GCA_947369205.1. NCBI lineage: Eukaryota > Metazoa > Arthropoda > Insecta > Coleoptera > Cantharidae > Cantharis > Cantharis rufa. Next base: position 10,606,515 of record OX376309.1, on the reverse strand, counting down.
GTACACAATTTACATCAAAAAAGAAAGAAAGTCACAAATCAACATAGTTTCATTTCGAATATAAAGAAAAGATTCACAAGTATTCTACATCGCTGTATGGTTCAATTTCAATCAGTAGTTGGTGCACCAGTTTTTTGAAGTCATTTAATACTGTTGTTGTTTTTATATGTGTAGGCAGTTTATTATAGTATCTTATGCAGGAGTAATAACAGTTTTTTTCAGTTGTTGTTAATCTATGGCTTGGTACATTGTAGTTTACACTTCTTGTAGGGTAGTGGCTCTTCTCGTTGAAGTGTTTTAAAAACAGTTGTTTATTTTTGAAAACAAATAACACGCATTCTTGAATGTAGACTGCATGTATTGTAAGTAGCTTGTTTTGCTTAAATCTTTTCCTACATGTTTCTTTAAATTTTAAATTTAAAAGAACCCTTATTGCCTGCTTTTGTATTTTGAAAAGTTTTCCAATTTGCCCGCTTCCATAAAAAATAATCCCGTATCGTATTTTGGATTCAAATGTCGCTTGATAAACCGTTTTCAGTGCTTGAGAGCTTACATAGTTGGAAATGACCTTTAGACCATACACAGTGGCGCATAAACTTTTTGATACTTCTTGTATGTGGTTTCCCCATGTCAGTGCATTATCAATATGCATTCCGAGAAATTTTGTGTTGTTACTTAACGTGTAAAGATCTCCACATATTTTCACATTTTCGGGTGCTTCAATTCCAGAATGTATCGTTTTAAAAAGTATAACTTTTGTTTTTTGTTTATTCAGCAGCATCCCATTTGCACCAAACCATTTTCCCACATTATCGAGTATCTCATTTGTATTTTCAATCACTTCAGGCCACGTGTCTCCTTGTATTAGCAGGCTTGAATCGTCAGCATAATTGGTTGCATGTTGTAGGTCATTTATATATATGATAAATAACAACGGTCCTGCAATGCTACCCTGAGGTACGCCTGTTGTTATTTCTTGACTTTCCAAGTGATATTCTACTTCATCCTTAGTAATGGAAACTATTTGTTTTCTGTTTGTAAAATATGATTTAATCCAATTAAGAGCATTTCCACTCAATCCATATTTTTTTAATTTTTCAAAAAGTATTTCATAATCTAAACAATCGTATGCCTTTGTCAGATCCAGAAACATTCCCAGTGCCAATTTTCCATCTTCAAACGCCTGTAATATCTTTGTTACAAATTGGAATATTGCAGTATGTGTGCTTCTTCCTTTTACATATCCATGTTGCCTTTCCGTTATTATATTATTTTCCACTAGAAATTGCGTAATCTGTTTACACATAACCAACTCAAAGATCTTTGAAAATCCAGGTAAAACACGTATCGGTCTGTAATTGTCGTAATTGGAAGGGTCTCCTTTCTTGAGTATAGGCTTTACTACAGCTACTTTTAGTTTATCTGGAAATATCCCATACCTTAGCGAGTTGTTCACAATGTAGCGTAGTGTGTCTACTATTCCAGTTATACTATATTTTATGATGCTGGTTGGGATTTCATCTATTCCACTACTGAATTTATTTTTTAGACTTCTGATAATTTCTAGGATTTCCTCTTTTGTTGCATCTCGCGTCACCATCGTGCTGGCAGCCATCCACTTGGTCTCGTTTGTGCTTATCTTTTTGGTTTGTTTGGTATTTTGAGTTCCAGCTTGTATCATATGTCGATTCATTTGATTAGCAATTAAAGTTAAGTTACCTTCCATTTGAAAATTTTTCTGAATTGTTTTATTTTTAATTGAATTTACCGTAGTCCACAATGCTTTGTTTTTATTGTCTGATTTGTTAATTTTCTCATCAAAGTATTTTGCTTTACATGCAGTTAAAACATTATTATATTCTTTTTTAGCTTCATTGTAAGCTTTTTTATAATCGTTATTTACTTTACTTAACACTAACAGTAAATCCAGTTTTTTTTATATTCTGCCACCTGTGGATTTTTTTTAAATAATGAAAATTTTGACGTTTTAGTTACTACCTTTTGCAGAGGAAAACTTTCCTTAAAATAGCTTAAGTAGGTGTCCAGGAAACATTCAAATTGTTTATTTACTTCCCGTTCTTCAACGGAATATACCAGCTTCCATGTCTCTTCCGTTAAACACTTCAAGAAGTATTCCTTGTTCTCTCCTGAGAATTTTCTTTTTTCCCTTACTTTAGGTATTTTCTTAATGTCCATTTCTATTGTTAGTTTTTGTGCATAGTGGTCCGAAATATGCGTTTATATTATATAATAATATAATAATAGTATTAAGTAATAGAATAGAGAAACGGCTGTTAAATAAAAGTCATAAATATGCAACAAAAGATAAGAAACTAAAACTTTAAATTGAACAATAGAGAGAAGGGTCGGGTACAGTTCGGCGGCCGTTCTGCTTCTGCCGTTTCGACACAACCGTTTTGACGCAGCCCTTTTGACGCAAACCCGGTTCCAGGCGACTACAGTTTGGGGCACACTTGGATCAGTGCGAATACAGTTAAAAAATATAAGATAATAATCTAAGAATAATATTGGCGGATAAAGAAGCGGGTAACCCTACTTTTCTCTGTTGAGAAAAGTAGGGTTACTCTCTATTGAGAAAAGTAGGGTTACCCGCTTCTTTTCTCAACTTTTCTCAACAGAGAAAAGTAGGGTTAATAATACTTGATAAAGGTTATGTTTTACTTCTTTTAGTAGTAAAGTAGGCCTCAACTGATACGATGCGTATTATTTACCACTACAAAATAGTACACACAAAATAGTAAGATTACGTTATACTAGTAGTTATTTTCTATTATTTTTATTGCAGTGAATTTTACCACTACCATGGAAGTAAATTTTACCACTTGTTGTTCTAATAACGAGAACAGTGAGAACTATTTGTTATCGTGATAACGATAGGTAACCGTCCTGCAGTGGTACATTGTACGACTGTATAGCGAAGGGTTTTACTATTGCGCTAAAAGGTGAATAATACATACCAAGATTAGTTTAAATTTACTATTTGTTGTATTTAATTATACTCTGCATTAAAACTATTTTGTATCGGTAGGGGTTACAATGGTATAGTTAAGGCCGCATTCGCTTTGGCACTTTCCAAGCTTTGAAAGCGTGACGTTGAAAGCGTACAAAATTTGCGTTCGTTTTGGAAACAAGCGTGAAACGCGCTTTCCAAAGCGAACGGGGTTTAAAGCGATGAATGCTTGAATGTTGGTAATGTAAAATTTACATGTGGTATTAACCTAACTTATTATAGTAACAACTCTTGAAATCAAATAACTTGTAAAATTATAGCAATTATTACAGGGAGTGAAATATTTAAATTAAAAATACTTTGTTAAAATTAAATTAAATTTTTTAAATTAGCAATGATCCATGAAGAAAATGTGATTCTTTTTGTTGCGGCAGTGAAAGAAATTGCGAACGAAGTTTTTTCTTCTAGTGAAGAGGAAAGTGACCATGACGTAACTCTTGAGACTTGTAGACATAAAATATTGACATAATTAGACATAAAAAATTGAAATTAAATTAAAATTTAAATTCAAATTAATTTGCAATTTTGCCACTACAGCGCCACGCTTTTTCCAACCCACCTAAAATGAAAAAGCGAAAAAAAGCGTTTGAAGCTTTCAAAATGGGTGGAGCCAACGCGTATGAAAGCGCGCAAAAGTGCCAAAGCGAACGGGTAAAAAGTGTTTGTCGGCGCTTCGAAGCGAAAAAAGTCCCAAAGCGAACGCGGTCTAAAAGTTACAATTTTGAGTGCTATGTAACAATGTATTAAAATTTTTATTAACTGCAGTGTTTTTACTGATAGGTACAATTAGTTACCCAGAAAATTAAAATTTTTCCGTGTGTAGTTATAATGACTAATGAAGATTATATCAGCAAGGCATAAGACTAAGAAAAATGCGTAAAGGGGGTAACCCAATTAGACCCATCGCTTCGTCCATAGATTCACCGATAAATATAATTACGAGCATCTTAAACAAAATAATTACACAGGAATTGGGATTTAGAGCAAAATATTCAGCCAAAGTGGCTATCAAAAACATGATAAACAAGAAAGAAGTATTCTTATATCTTTTGACGTGACCAACGTGTATACCAATGTACCAGTAAGGGAAGCATTGAGTTTAGCAGGAATGATTTGTATATTGATTTGACTAATAAATAATAATAAAGAAGACTAATAAATATGGACTAATGATGGGTTCTCCTATATCATTCGTATTGGCGGACATGTTTACGAACTGGATCGAGGAACAAATACTGACATAATTTACGTTTATCTAAAATGTGTGGCGGATAGATCAGATACATACGTTGACGACATTTTTCTTGTATGGAATGGTAATGGTATACAACTTAACGAATTTCACCAACACATAAACAAATACAGGATCGGATACCAGTAACAATTGAAAAATAAATATATTAACAAATTAATTTTCTCGATCTAACGCTAAATAGAAGCAAGACCTAAATAGAAAAAGAAGAAGGTTAGATGCAGATTGTGTCAGTCATATTACCACGCCATGAAGTGCGCCGAGCTTAGTAGATCAACTTTTAAGTTGATCTGTGATTCGAAAAACGTAGAATATATTTGCGATCGTTGTGTTCAGTCTCCCGACGAGGAAACTCCTTTATTCGGGATTGACAAAATTAATTCTATTCTTGTCAATCACAGCGAAATGTTGAACAGGATTCTGGGAATGATGGAGTCGTCCTGTGGTGTGTCTCTTGGGGAGTTACATGATTCCGAAGCTTTACCTCTTCCTTCTTGTGTTGTTAATCCTCCCGCACTTGGCCGTGTTGAAGCTAAGATGTCAGAATCGTTGGATGATCAGAGCAATAGTAGTGATCTGCAGTTAGGTATGCCCAGTTTACTTAAGGTGGTTCGGTAGAGTTTGCTTTTACCCGCAACCAAAGGTTTTTTTAGATGAAATCAAAAGCAGATAGTTCTTTTTATGTGTTAGAGAATTTTCAAGTCTTTTTACGGTGTAGTTTTTAAGAAATCATCTTTTAAAATCTTTAAAAAAATACATTGCGAACATAGGAAAACACACACAATAGCACAGATTAGGATTAATCTTTCCTAATCTAATCTAATCGTTACCGCTAAAAAGCGCTCCGCTACCCTCCGCTCCGGTCCCCTCCGCTCAGGGCGCTACGCGCCGTTTTGACGAACGCAACCAAGGCACTCGAGATTCTAACCTAAAAACGAGTTCTGCGTTTATTTTTTTAAATTATTGCATAATGTTGCGTAATACACCCGATGTACATCCCACAATGTCACAATCCCGTCTGACTGCCAACACTAAGACTATATCAGAACGCACGCACCGTCAATAGAACTCGGGAGCGAATTTATTCGCTATGTAAAATGCATGTAAAATTTTGATTTTCAAATGCCGTTTTCTCGAAAACTAATGGATAATCCGCAAAATTTCTTTTTTTAATATACTCAGAAAATTGTCCTCTTTCCTATAATGTAGGTGTCAAGGCTCAATTCTTGGTGATAAGTCTGACAGTTCCCTCATTTATTATAGCAACTGTGAACGTTAATCTGAAAAGTTTTAATTTTGTTATAGTTTGTAATTGTTATTAATTGACTGCTTTTTTGACCTTTTGATGATTTTATTTATATGTATTTATGTTATCTGTTCTACATTTATTTATTTATTTTTGCACTGATTTGCGGTTGCTGCTACCGTCCATATTGACATATTGCGGGGATGTGCTAATTTTTAACATACAAACTTCTGTTTGATTAGGTAAGACAACTGTATATATTTACATGTCTACCATTAATTGGCATATTTTAGTCCTGAAAAAGCCTACAATTAAAGTTGGGCGAAACGTCGACCTATTGAACAAGTTGTTTTATTTAAAACACCCCAGTCCAATAATCCCGAAAAGCAATTTATTAAACTTGAGAAGGTTGTCGAATGTGGATTGGGTAGAGTTTTATAACCCTAATATGACTGTGCTTCTCAAAGCATTTTAAGAAAACATACACCATGGTTTTAGCTCTGCTGCAGATTGTGTTCATGTAACTATTCGAAGAGAGATTACTTCTTATTGTCACACCAAGATTGTTGTGTGACTCGACAACTTTCAAACTTGAACATTAGCTGTGTATTCCAACCGAGAATTGTTCTTTCAAAAATGCATGGTTGAGTGGAAACAACCATTTGAAATATCAGATCATCATCACTCTATTAAGTTCACTTTGTACAACATTATGAAAGGAATTACGATTTAATAAATTTTGGTCTTATCGGTATATGAGACGGCCAAGGTGGTATACGTATTTATTATATGTATACTCATTATATTATGAGCTTTCGGAGAAGGATATCGCTATCGTCAGATATTTATTTATTTTTTCTTTTTTATAAAATATATATAGTACATAATTTCTACCAAGGAGTAAAAACAGTAAAGAGGAGATTCCAGACAAAATCAATAATGTTTAAAGCTAAAGAAGGAAATTTGATTAGAGATCATGAAGAAGTGTTGGGATATGGGCCAAGGAAGAAATGCCAAATTCTTGGAGGAAAGCAAAATATGTCAGTTGCACAAGAAGAGTAACAAAGAAAATTGTGAAAACTATAGAGGCATAGCATTATTAAATGTGTTATAAAATAGGAATCTGTCAGATAAATACTACCACGAATCGAGCCGCGATTGCTGCTTTATAGGAAAGAGGACAATTTTCTGAGCATTTTGAGACCGCACATTGATATGGATTATCCATTAGTTTTCGAGAAAGCGGCATTTGAAAATCAAAATTTTACATGTATTTTAGATAGGGAAATTCATTAACAAAAAAGTTCTATTGACGGTGCGTGCGTTCAGATATAGTCTTACTGTTGGCAGTCAGACGCGATTGTGACGTTGTCGGGAGCACATCGTACATATTGAACCCCTTGCTTGTAACCGCACCCATTATATTACGCAACATTATGCAATAATTTAAAAAATAAACGCTGAACTCGTTTTTAGGGTGGATTCTAGTGCCTTGGTTGCGTTCGTCAAAACCGACGCTCCGCTACCCTCCGCTCCGGTCAAAAACATGCCCCTAGGTAGCACAAACTCGCCATAGGTGCTACTCGAAAGGGGTGAAACTCGTAAGGGGTGAAACTCGTAAGCCACGCTCGATGTGTACCCGAAGGAGTCACAATCGCGTCTGACGGCCAACACGAAGACTATATCAAAACGCACGCACCGTCAATAGAACTCAGGAGCGAATCAATTCCCTATCTAAAATGCATCTAAAATTTTGATTTTCAAATGCCGTTTTCTCGAAAACTAAGGCCTAATCCATGTCGAAGTGCGGTCTTAAAATGCTCGGAAAATGGTCCTCTTTTTAATAGAGAAAAAATCGCGGCTCGATTCGTGGTAGTACTTAACTGATAGTAGCCATAAAATACTCGCCATATACATAAAAGACAAACTAAGCAAATACTCGGAAAAGCTATTAGGGGAGTAGCAGAGTGGTTTCAGAAAAGACAGGTCAGTAGTAGATCAAATATTTGTTCTCAACGAAATCCAGGCTGCAAGTCACGAACACAAGCTGAAAACTCATTTGCTATTTGTAGATTTTGAGCAAGCTTATGACAGCATCAATAGAAGGCAACTCTTCTAGGCACTGCAAGATTTTGGAATCCTTACAAAATTGATACGACTGGTAAAAATAACGCTACAAAAAACGGAAAATAAAATAAAAGTGAATGGGGTACTATCGAGAGATTTTGAGGTAGAACAAGGATTAAGGCAAGGAGACCCACTCTCGGCAGTGTTGTTCAATTTAGCACTTGAGAAGGCATTGCAAAATGGTGGAATTAACAGACATTCCATTATATTACACAATAGACACCAATATCTCGCCTTCGCTGATGAGATTACAGTACTAGCGAGAAGAAACAAGGAACTACAAAATGTCATTAGGAAGATCATGTTAACAGCACGGAAGCTAGGTTTGGTAGTGAATGAACAAAAAACGAAATATATGGTGTGGAGCGATAAACCATTTGGAGGTGACAGGTGACATATCAAAGTAAGTCAAAACTAGAAGTACAAATTCGAACAAATGGAGTCCTTCACATACCTAGGTATCATAGTGAGTAAGAAACCAGATACCAGCAGAGAATTGCTGCAGGAAATAAAAGTGCTTTTGTATTGAAGTCAATTCTGTCGGAAAAGATGTTTTCTAGAGCCAAGAAATTTAGGGTATATGAAACAGTGATAAGACCGGTGGTAACTTATGCCTGTGACGTTTGAACACTAAAAAAGCAGGATGTAATAAGATTGAAGGTCTGGGAAAGGAAAATCCTTCGAAGAATATTTGGTGGTACACACGTCAATGGAAGATGGCAGAGAAGAAATAATCACGAAGTATGCGTACTATACGACAGCGCTAATATCATCGAAGTTCTGAAAGTGCAAAGAATAAGATGATCAGGACACGTAATAAGAATGAATGAACAAAGAATACCAAATAAAGTATGTAAGAAGAAGAAGCAGACTACGTACGCAATGGAAACAAGAAGTGAAGGACGATCTGCACACTATTCAAGTTGAGAGATGGATAGAGGTAGCAATGTCAAAGAGCGAAACTTCCCAGTAGTGGATAATTCATTTCTCAATTAAATCCAATTCTAATTCAAATTATTACAAATAAAATTTTCAACGTAAAATATAAAATATAATTGCAAATCAATGCGATAAACAGACCATACTCAACGCTATCGAATCTATTCCACGTTGAGGTGAAATTTTAATTTACGAACTCGCTATGAAATTAATCTTAATTTACAAATTAGATTCCTTCTTCTGATGTTCAATTGTCCTAGAACTATCACCCATCTAAAACATTTAATTTCGTGCAATAATTTTGGGACAAATCCAAATTCAAAATATTCACATTCATTAAAATCAAATTAAAATTTTTAAACAAACAAAATTCCAAATTAAACAAAAATTTTAATTTTAAAATTCAAAAATTTAAAAATATGATTTTGAAACACGACAATATATACATGAAAACCGAAATAAAACATATTGTCATTTGATACACAAACGATTTAAGAAAATTAGCAAGTAAAATTTGTTTTCTTGTACAGGATTTTGAAACTGAATGCAAAAAGTGGAAGATTGCGAGTCAAGAAACAACCCAAAGTGAGTTTTCGCCAAAGTATGAAGAACTTCACTGTGATACTTAAAAATCTCGGTATGTGGAACTAGATAATTATCCAGAGTTAACCCACCACATAGTCGCCATTTGTTACTCTTTAATTCTACTAGGAAATCGGATACTCGACAACTTTTTGATAGTGTAACAATCTCTAGCGGCATCATCGCACCGCCTCAACTTATTTTTTTGTTATTTTATTATTTTATTACCTTATTACCTTAATACCTTTTATTACCTTAGATACCGTTTCGATAAATTTTTTGTTTTTAATATCTAGCAATTATTTATTTTTTATTATTAATTAAATTTTACGTCCAGCGAAGATATTTGTAATATATTAATAATAAGTGTACATCTTCGCAAAATATATGTATTATTTATTTAAACAATCTGACTAGTTTCGCATGTCTTGCATGCATCTTCAAGAGATTTTACAGAATCTCTTTAAGATTTTACTTACAAAGAATGCGCAACGCCAAACATGAACACTATAGCAAATTGAATAGCATAAACAATAAATTATTTCATATATATACATTCTTAACTTCTACCCTACATATCGCAGAAATTCAACAATTTTTGGATCAAATTAATAAATAATGTAATTTATACTCTATTCGAGCCCAAACTAAGAAAACCAAAAACTCCACTCAGTTAGACTTCTGAAAAATAATTATGTGCTGAAAAATTCATCTCCCAGAATAATGTATCATAAATTTTTTCCAAGATATACCAATAATAGCAAATTAATTCTTACAAGTGACGAAAAAACATTACTAAACAATGGTCACAAATATGCACCTAACAATAATAATTTTAATATTATCGAAGCCACTATAGATATGAACTATGCAATGAGATACCACAAAGAAGAAACACAATTAAGAAATAAATCCACCAAATTATACGAAGAAGAAAAAACTAAATTAAATACAACAAAACATAATTCTGAACAAACAAAAAATTCAAAAAAAGAACAAAAAGTGATAACTTCTCTAAAAAGAAAACTTGAAGATAATAACATTATAGCTGTTTTAGCAGACAAAGGTGCAGGGCTAGTACTAATGAACCAAGATATATACTTCGAAAAAGCAGAAAAATATCTCAATGAAAGTGGTTGTATAAAATTATCTAAATACCCTCTTAATACATATACCACCAAACTCAAAAAAATGATCACACAACATGAAAAAACATTAGATAACTTACATATAAGAACTCGTGAATTAATCCCAATGAATCCTACAATGCCGCCACAATGATATGTCCAACCGAAATTGCACAAAATAAAAAATATTCCTGTACGTCCAATCACCACAAACTACAAATCCCCAGCTGATCATCTTGCAAAATTTCTTAATTACATAATTTTACATCATCTCGATTATAAATCCCCTTATTCAATAAAAAATTCATACGATTTAACTGAGCAAATAAAAAATATAAAATTCCCTCTTAACACAAAACTAGTTTCTTTTGACGTTTGTAACCTCTATCCCTCTATCCTAGTATTCCAATTGAAGAATCACTATTATTAATACAAAATTTCCTACAAACTACATGGCTTGACCCAGAAGATATAGACGCTATTTTTAACCTAATTAAAATCACCACTCAACAAAATTTTTTTATTTTTAACAACATTTTTTATCAAATGAAAGATGGTACTCTCATGGGCTCACCCATATCTTCTTTTATCGCAAATATTTTCATGGACTCGATAGAAAACAAAATTCACCAACTTCCACTATCCAAACATTGTCTCACTTGGCATAAATATATGTAGACGACATATTAACTCTATGGACAGGTAATTTAATAAAACTTAATACTTTTTTAGATCAAATTAATAACATTTACAACAACATTAAATTTACTTTAGAAACAGAACAAAACCACCAACTCAACTTTTTATATCTTCAACTTAATATAATACAAAAAAATTTACATTTTAACATTTATAGAAAACCTACTTTAACCGACACTTTAATTCCTCTACATTCAAAACACAGCTATAAACACAAAATTTCTTCTTTCGTTTCTTTAATCGAACGCGCCTTTAATCTTCCACTTTCAGAAACAAACAGAACAAAAAACTAAACATCATAAAACAACTAGCACAACTCAACGGCTATTCAATAAACACCATTAATAAACTAATAAAAAGAATTAAATTAAAAAAAGAACACCAATATTTTAAAACTAACATTACAAATAAAGACACAACCATTTACAAAGCTACAAAATTTCACGGCAATATAAACAAAAAAATGAGTAATTTATGCAAAGAACATAATATTACTTTAGCTGAAAAAACTACGACAAATCTTGCAAATCTTTTATGCAATTACAAACAAAAACAAAAAATCACTCATTCTAATGGCGTTTATAAAATCTTTTGTAATGATTGTGAATATACATATATAGGACAGACAGGACGACGTTAAGAAACCAGAATACAAGAACATGAAAGAACACATTCCATATCCCAAGTTTCCAAACTCCAAACATATTAAATTAAAAAAACACAAAATTAACCAAGACAAAACTATAATTCTTCATAAAGAAGACAAATTCTTAAAAAGAATAATATGGGAATCATACGAAATCCAAAAAGCTACAAAACGTAATGACCCTTTATTAAGCAAATACGAACTGTTAAACTTTCTTCCCCTTTACAATATATTTTTCTAACCTTCCTTGCTTAAAATTTAATATTCTATCACACTCCCTCTTTATTATTTTTTCATAATCAATTTACCCATCCTGACATCTATACTTCAACTTCATAAAACAAATTCAAAAAATTTTTATTACTAATTAATTTTTAAATATTAAAAAACTGGTATGTAAATCATTCTTATATTTATAATTAAGTTATATTATTATCGATCATTTCTATAGAACCTCTTGAAGATGCATGAAAGACATGCGAAACTAGTCAGATTGTTTAAATAAATAATATATATATTTTGCGAAGACGTACACTTATTATTAATATATTTTTTTATTATTAACTATCAACTATCAGAACAATTTAGTTCTATAAGCTTATTTGATGTCAATAATGTCATGCAGGGAAATGCGCCCATTGACAGTACTCATATTCAAATTTTTTATGTAAAAAGGTCACTAGGCGATATTTTTTTTCAAATACCTGATAATATTCTAATAAGTTGTATCTAAATTACAGGAAAAAATTATCATTAAATGAATAAATGAAGACGATTTGTTATACAATATAATACCAACACATCAATTCAGTTTTCCCCGACAACATTCGACCAATAGTTTGAATTTTTTTTAGAAAATCTGTACCAATAATAGGTTTACAAACATCTGCACCTAAAACGGATCGACGAAATCCAAAATTCAGAAATAATTTTACAAATTTAGTATTACAGGGACCCAGCATATTTGCAACTAACACCAGTAGTGGTGATAATTTGCATGATTTGTGTGATCATTTCAAATAGTTTTCAAATTGTGACATTGCATATTTGATTTTCTTTATAAATTATAAGTATATCACGTGTTTTTAACAATGGCAAACGGTAGTAGTGTTAATTGCTGTGTTGTTGGGTGTGCAAATAGTTATTCAAACACCGAAAATTTTGTTGGTTTTCCTTTCACGAACGTTAATAACATGTCTCGATTCTACAAGTGCGACAGCTTTCTCATATAATGCTAGAATGTTGTCGCCACAAATTCAATTAGAAACTATCTCTTTATGGGCCCCATGAATTAGTCATAGGTTGGTTAAAGATTAGGTTGGTTAAAGTTAAAGATTAAAGATTATATGGGTCATTCCACCAAATAAAATCAATTTTACGGGGCGACCCTTGCGGATTATCTTCAAAATTTGTGGAGATGTTTTCTATAATAAGAAAAAAATTTAGTTTAGTAAAAAGTTTTAGCCCTTAATATGCAGCGGTTTCGGAGTTATGATTTTTTGAAATTTTAGAAATAGATATTTTCGATACAAGTTAGGAAAACTAACATATTTCCATTCAAGGCGAAGTTTTACGATCGAGGCCGAAGGCCGAGATCGTAAACCGAAGCATTTTCATTCATTTTATCCTAAACTCATCAATAATAGATTAAATATCATCAATTAAATATCCAATTAAAGTGGAAAAATCGATTTTTTTCTGTGTGCGGCGTTACATCAAATTTGACTTTTTTTTCTTAAAGCTGAGAGTTTTTTCTACAAAATATATTGTTTTTGCGAAGTGCATATTTTTTGTTTGTATTATATTAAATTTTAATATTTTTTGTAAAGAATTTCAGGGATTTCTAAAGAAATCCAGCGATTTTCAAAGAATTTCAGTGATTTTCAAATGATATAGTACACAGAAAAAAATAGTAAATAAGAAAAGCATCATGTTTAAACAAAATTGATGAAAGTTCATAGAATTTATAAAAAAATTATTAAATTTATGATTTTGTTTTCATCCCTTTTTATCACTTTCTTTATCAACGCTAAAATAATAATTTATTCATCAATATGATAAATAATTCTTTTCAGTATGATTTCCAAGGAATTTCAAAAATTTTTCAGGATTTCCAGAGTTTTTCAATGAATTTTATGGATTTCCAAGAAATGAAGAAATATTGTGGTAAAATAAGAGAAAATAATATTAGCCGACGTTTTTGATCTTTTATTGATCTATTATGATAATGAATGAACGAAATAATGAATAATGATTCATTATCATTCATTATCATTATTCATTATCACTATTATCATTATCTATTATCATCTATTATCTCTAAAATTACAAATACAATAGAAATATTGAAAAACTTTCAATGGAATATTAACCTGTTAGGAGAAAAATGGGAGTAGAAAAGCCACCAGTTTTAGCCAGTTTAAAGTTTTTCAACAAAACAGGTTACACTATATATTGAAATATCTCAAATAACTAGAGAAAAAAAATCACGGGATTATGAAACACCAATAAAAACATATTTCTTGGCCATTTTTATTGGCGTGCCATAATCCCGTGATCCCTTTTCTCTACATTATCGCCTTGGACGAGAATTTTTTCCACTATCAAATAACTAGATTAATATAAATAAGTAGTCAATTTAAACTAAAAAATAGTGTAAAATTAAGTGAATTGGTACTAATTTTATTCAAATTAAATATTTGAATACAAAAATACTGTAAATAATAACAACAATAATACTAGAAGTGGTGCTTTTTCAACCTCTATTTTTCTTGCATTCCATTGAAAGCTATTCAATATTTTTGTTTTATTTGTATTTTTAGCCTTGATAATGTAACATTATTTACACCAGCGCTTTCCAAATGGGGTTCCGCGAAAAATTCAAGCGTTCCGCCAAAAAGAATTTCAAAATGGCGTAAAAATAAATTCTGCCGCATTAAAAATAGTTTTTAAGTTTTTTAAGGTAAGAGCTCTCCCACAGGGGGGAGAAAGAGTGCATACATAAACAACCGTTAAATGCAAAACTAGATGACCTTATTAGGTTATTAGGTATTAGGACTAGAGGGCCAAAACTAATTGGGAACCGCTGGTTTACACGTGCAAACGTGTTGTACACTTGAAATGCACTAATATGCGCTGCAGTTTCTTCACTTGTGCAAACTGCGAATCAGATTAAGTAGAATCATATTTATTACTTAAATTGTTTCTTTGCAAGTTGCAATAAATATTCTAATCACAATACCATGCAGGTTTACTTCATTTTTTGACTTATTTTTCAGATTTTTGATAGTGTCCCAACTTATACGGCAATTTTTTTTTTCGGCTAAAAAAGTTGCCTTCATTAAAATAGATATAACTTTTGACTCGTTTGCGATTTAAAATAATTTTCTACAGCAAAGTTGTAACCAATGAACATACCTTTTTCTTTGTTTTATAGAAGCTAACATTATTCCTATCCGTTTCAGAACTACACACCAAAAACGAAACCCGTCCCAACCTTTACGACATTCTTAATAATATATTATACATCTAGAATCTAGATTATTAATTTATTAAAATATTTGATATCTATAACCCATAGCAAAGTGCATAAAAATAATTTCCGTTATATTCTGTTGTAATTAATTTGAAATTAACAGTTTTTATTTTAATATATCAATATCGTCTGCTTATGCTACGGCTTTCAATATAATCAAACTATGTAAATACATAATGAAGTTTAATTATACTCAGGTTGTACGATTCTGTTAACAATTGCTGGACATCGTAACAAATGAAACCAATTTGATCTACAAAAGCTTCAATATTATGGCAGTTAGAACTTCCCATTTGAACCACTATTTTTTCAAGTTGTACCATTTAGAAATTTGTAGAACTTTAATCTAACTCATTAGAGAACCCGGACATTTTGATTGTGCGACGTCTAAAGTCGACGGACTCATTACGTCTTCAAGACCTATCTGTTTGCGTATATTGTCTCTATTGGAATGTTTTAACTTTTACTTAGTGTTCTGTTTCTAAGAAGTAGGTTGCTTTTAAAAGCACTATATTATTTTGCAAATAATAATTATTTATAATTATTTAAAAAATACCAGAAATAAAAATGCGATTACGCATAAATTGACAATCGATTTTCTATAATTTAATTTGTAAATTTGCAGAATTGTCAACATTTGGGATTTAATAATTTTTTTAAGAAGGAGCTGTTATGCTTAAAAGTTAAATTAATTTTTTCCAAATTAATAAATATTTATTATTAAAACGGTTAACCACAATAATTTAACAATAAAAATTGTTGTATTCGTTTTAATTCTTTTAGCAAATTAGATATCGATTCGACGTCGCTACGCTTGGCGTCGGCGCGTATATAAACAACTACCATTGACAGACACCGAGAATATTTTCTCATAGTCATTTGAAGGGTGTTAAAACCAAGTCAAAGATTTCATAACATTTAATAACCCAATTTAATGATACATTAAAGGTAAGTGATATAAATTTTTAAGCATTTGCATAATTTGATCTTCGTGTTTTGGTTATTAAATTAATCATTTTGTCAGATCTTAAAAATATTGTACGTGACGTAATTTTGATCACTTCAATTTTATATTTGATTACAAATTTTATATAAAAATACTTAATAAATGGTTAATCTTACTAAGATGAATTTAATTATTGTGCGGTTTGCACAATTAATAAAATTGTGTAACATTGAATCCACAGGTTGAGTAATACTTATTAAATTTATACAAAAATTTTCTACTGGAATTAAGATTGCTCTTAAAAAATTTATATTAAATTTTATATTTCTAATATTTTTTTAATTATTTAATTTAATGCATTCGTTTTATTTCAATTCGTTTAAAATAATTAATTTAATCATTCATTATTTTTTAACTATTTTGAGATGTTTGTATTATATTAAAAAATATAGCCATAACAGCTTAAAAGAAAACTTATTAATTGATGAAAAACTATTTATAATAATTTGAGTAAAGTATTATATTTTGTTTATATATTTGATTAAAAATTGTGAATTTGTCAATATAAGTTAATTAGTCAATGGTTAAACTTGTTACTTTGCAATCATTGATTACAAATTTCAAGACACTGAATATATTTTTAAATTCACTAAAAAAACATTTCTGCGTTAATTTTAATTTAAATTTGAATTTACGAATATATTAAAATAAACAAAATATTATATGAATGCTTTACTTAAACTTAAAGCACATTGAAGTGCTGCTGCTTACTAAATTGAGCAGGATTATAATTTTAACAGAATAGTTAACTAACCGTTAACCTAAATTAGAAAGGATCCCTAAGTTAACTTAAAATTTACTTGGATGAATTTGTAAGCATATTAGTTTTCACCGCTTATTTTTTTTTTGTTTAAGTTTATTACCGATTACATTTTAGCTTGTGTACATGTTGTATACAGTATTAACTGGTTTTAAAATTATGCAACACGTAAAACGTAAAACTTCTTATAAAAACGGATAATTTTACTGAAATTTGAATTAGCAAATACGAATTGCTTTGGTTGTCAAGAAATATTTAATTAAAAAAGATTATATCTTATAGATATTATACTTTTAAAAAGTTATTTTTAGAAATTTTATAACTTGAATGAAAAATTGTACCATAGTAAATAATAGTAATTAATTTTAAATATTTCGTTTAATTTTATTTTAAAGCGTTATATTCAAATCTAAATAAAAAATAATGCAATTTGTACTTTGGAAACTGCGAGCAAAATTTAGCGCAAATAAATTGATGCGCCTTGCATTAATTTGTTATTACAAATTAGGGTTACTCAATTTGTTATTAGACTTTACTGTGAACAAACGTGTACAGCTTGAGCTATCATGTTCTAAAAGCATCAATTAAATAACTTTAAATTAATAATTAATTAAACAATATTTACGTTAATTTAAATAATAACAGCCTATCACTTATGAATCTTTTTTTATTAAACAGATTTAATTTCAGTTTATAATGAAAATTTATTTGATTATGAACAGAATTATTCTTATATTGGTTTATTTCTATTATATAGATAACTTTATTTGGTGCTTTTATTATGTTTCGTTGCTGGTCTTAGTTCATGCATTTTTAATAATATCGCAAGAAAATGGGTAACATGTACAATTTCCGTTTTATTTAATTTAATATTTTTTATTGATGTCTTATTTTTGCTTACTTTATATTATTTATTTATTCACTATTTTATTATTATTATTGTTACTTAAAAATTTACATATAATTTATTTAATATAATAAATCTTATAAACAAATAATTTCTTAACGATTGAATTATAATTAATAAATATAAAATTAAAAACATCATCTTATCAAGTGTCAAGTGGTGTTAAGTGTTAAATATAAATTAAAATTTTAATTATTAAAAATAGAAATATATAAATAGAAAGAGTTTAAACTTTTACTACTGATGGTTATAGGGACTAAAATTAATCTAGAATTTTCTAAAAAATTTAAAAATAAAAAAAAAATATTGCAACTACATTCTGTATATTGTACATACTAAATCCATAGGATTCTATCATAGGAGTTAATTCCTATATAGTAGTATGATAGGTAAGTCACATATAAACTTGTTTTTTAATTGCTTCTGTAAATATCTTAACAAATCTTATATAATAGTTGAAGAGATGCTTTTAATACGCAAAAAATTTTCCCACACTTTTGATATTTAATAGTATATTATTTAACGAGGAGTTTAAATAGCATATTAAATGCGAGGTGGATCGTATATCACGAGGCGCAGCCGAGTGATATACTATCCACACGAGCGGTTAATAAGCAGTTTAAACTCGAGTTTAATATACTATTTTATCTTCGCCTGCAGACATAATAGAGAAATTAACAAATTAATGGACAACATTAAAAAATTCGCTGTACAAATTAACAGTTAAAAATAAACATTACAAATATATAAATGTTCGTAAGCAAGTTTTATGACTAACAAAGTAATTCAATACACTATGTTTACTTAGGCAGTATAAGCAGGAAGACAGATCTGAGAATATAGGCGACGGCAAGAGGTGACGTAATTTTATGTTGATAAAAGTGCTAGACCTTGCTAGACGTATTTTAATGCATGCTTTGCGTGGGTGTATTATATCTCAAAGGAAGAAACATGAGATTATAAGAACTAGGAATATTATGGTCAACTTAAACCGTATGCGCAAACCTTGTTAATGTCTCTATTATGTCAGTAGGCGGAGATAAAAAAATTTTATAATTTTTAATTTTATTTAAAAAATTTTTATACTATTTTTAATATGAAAAATTACGTGCCTGAAGTTTTTCCAAATTAAAAACAGTTTAAAAGATAAAATTCGTGATTTACTATATTGATATTATATATTTTACTTTCTATACAGTTTTTGTTAAATGTTGTTTTTATACTAAAATTGAGTTACGGTTAGGGAAGTTCTCCAGCTGTCAAGGAACTCAGTTTTCTGAAATCTCTGATAGGCTTAAAATCTTCAAAAAATAAAACTATCCTTGTAATTTAACTTTTTCGCCGGAAGATAAACGTGTTTTCTTTCATTATTTGGATCCTATTTTATTACTTTAGAGTAATGATTCGAAATTTTTTCGAATTTCGGATTCTCATTAGGTAAACCTGGAATAATTTAAAAACTAGCCCGAACAATATATTATTGTTATTATTAATATTTACAAAATATATATTTATATATATATTTGCAAAATCGAATTAATTTTCATTTCTTACAAAAAATATAAATAATATTACCACATTAAAAAAAAAATTGAATTTGGTTTGAATTCTTAAATATCACGAAATGTAAATTTCATTCTTGGGATATTGTTTTACCATCTAACATAATTTTTTTAAAAACAACAAATGTGAGTTTATGAAGTGGCTTTCCGTCGGTTTTTTGATGGCTTACAAACTTTTAACTACAGCAGTATATCCAAAACGAACGGTATTTCAACTGTGAATTTTTAGTGCGTAGTCGATCGCTGTGCTATTAAAGACTAATTTAGCGTTGCAATCAAAAACATTTTTATGAAAACATGGTTGAATATTACTACAATATTAATGAATCTAATGAATCGAACTATATTCTCTAAAATTGCCATCAATTTTTCTCATTTTTTATCTGCTGAAGAAGTCCCTCAGTATAATTGTCTACCAGCCGTATCTTTGGTTTTCCCCTTGGTCATTTTCCAATCGGCTTAAATATTCTACGTAGTATATTTCAAATTTCATCTACTATTATTACATTACCTATCCACGCTAGTCTACTTGTTCGTATAATACTTATGGTACAATATTAATTTGTAAGGCTCTCTATTTCTTTGTTAGATTATATCGTCTAATGTAGTACTCACTTTATTGAATTTGCTGTGTTATTAACTTTTCTTTGGCTTAAAGACGACATGGCTAAGTTAAAAGAACTTATTGCTATATTTTTGATTGACTGATTGAGAAGACCCAGTATTTCTTATTTATTTAATATAAGTTTTAAGTTTTCTTGAAGTGATACTATCAGAACCAAGCCTTTCAGCCAATAAAAATTTCAAGTTTTTTTTCGGTAGTGATCTAGTTTACACAAATTATATTTGATCTCTTTTTAATAAAATTATAAATAAGCGATATTTTAGAAATCAAATTTACTACGTAAAAGCTGGTGACAAAATGTATTTATTTATCTTAAATAGTTTTGGCACGAGAAACGCTCAAAGTCTAGTAGTAAATATCTCAAAAGTTTTGTGTAGATTGGTTTGAAATTTTATTTGAATTCCTTCAAAATCTTCAGAATTTATGGAAATCGTTAAAATTCCTGAAGAATTTCAGAATCGTTAAAATTCCCGAAGAATTCCTGACGAATTTTAACGATTTCCTAAATTCTGAAAATTGCACTTATTTGAATTCTCTTGGAATTTATTAAAAATTCCTGGAATTCCTAGGACAGTGAAAACGAATTTATATGACCCAAGAGTCTGACACTGACCCATAAAGGCCTTTTAAATGGCCCACGCGTTGTTTTTTATAAACTTATTTTGTATATCTTAAAAGAGAGAACAGGCAATCAAAATTATTGGTACTCTTTTAACCACCCGTTTAATGGCGTCTGACTGACTTTGTGACTCACGTACTAGTATTTAAAAATTTATTGAACTAAATTTGACCCACTTCTCAGCTGAAAGGTTCGTCATCATAGTCTTAGGAAATTTTTGTAATTCTTTAGAAATTCCTATAAATTTTTTGAAATTGTTTAATTTTCTTAGAATTCTTTGGAATTCGTCAAAAATCACTGAAATGTTTTAAAATTGCACTCGTTTGGAGATCTTGCGATATCCGTAAATTTTCTAAATCCCTGAAAGTTTTTTAAATTTCATGAAATTTATTGGAATTCCAAATCCTGTTTACCAACATGTTTATTTTTAAATTGGATAATATTTTATGGATAAAAGTTCAACATACTTAACGAATTCAAAATTGCGTGAAATTTTTCATTCGTCTATTTTGACGATTAATTTCTTAGAGAAGTTTAATTTCAATAATTATTATTATACTGTAAAAACAACGTTTTTTATACCTAATGTTTAATCTTTGTGCAAGCAAAAAAGTTAACTAAAATATTTCTAAAAGTATATTAGCAGCAGTGGCGGTTCGTGTTTTACAAATTAATGTGGAACTTTTTTTTTGACCTTGACGTTCTTAAATCCACGACGTGTTGATGCACACCGGAAGGCCGAGCTAAGAAATTCTGTCACGTCCGAAATTCGAACCCAGAAGTTCCGCTCTGTAACTTAACTAGCGATCACAAAAAAGACGTTGTTTTCATCAAAATATCAACTTTTTTTCTGCACGATTACAATATTTCTCAGACTTCGTATGATAAAGTAATAAAAGTAACAGTCGGATTGCGCGTTTGCTTGAAAACTCATAACTTAGAATCAGTACTTAGCACAGTAAGGATATGTGAAAAGTGATACATACGTCATAGATTGACATAAAATCCTGGAGGTAAAAAATAAAATAAAATTTTCGCATATTTGAACTACATATTATAATGCTTCTTCTAAATATCCAAAAATTAAACAATCCAATTTAAATAAATCCAAATTAATTTTAAAACAAATATCTAATATTAAAACGAAAAAATAAATTGAATATGACCAATGAAAGATGGTTGTCGTTTATATACGCATAATATATTATATTATTATATTTTTCAGTTTGATAATAATTATTTTAAAATTATATTAAAAATTTAAAAAAATTAGGTTTATAATGTTATTAGTATAATAATAATAAATATAAATACAAAATATGTTATTTAAAATATTTATTGTACTAAGTAACTTTAATATTTGAAAAATTGTTAATTTTAAATAATTTTACTAAATGAAGTAGAAAATACAGTATATGAATATTTTAATATTCGTGTATTAATTATTATGAAATATATACATAAAATTTATGTAAATAATATTGTAAAGAGGCAAATTACGTTTAATATTTAATTAAGTGTAACAATGTGGAAAAGTGTTTAAATCATATAAAAAATATTTAACCAAGTGTTAAGAAATATAATTTAACAAAGTGTTTTTATGGTGCAATGGACTTTTAAAGTAATTAAAATTTAGCATTCAAAACATACAGAGTGTCTAGTAAATGTTTTCCATAAATAAATATATTTTTTGTTTGCATGCAAAATTGAATTTATAATTTTGTTTTCTAAATATTTACCTACCATCTTTTAAATCAAGTTATTTGATCATCAAATTAAAAGCCAGTAGTTTGAAAACAAAAATTGAAGTAAACATTTAGAACTAATTTATATTTTTTTGACTTCTTTTTAATTATATATAAATATAAAAACAAGTATATAACTAAAAACAAAATATAACATCAAATATTATATAAATACTAATACAAGTGAAGCTTGAAACGCCACTGCTATGCTAATGAAGTTAAATGAATCACTTGTTTTTAAATAAAACCACAGAACGATAATACAACTTAACAGCGAATTTTAACAATATAAATAACATATGTACATATGTATATCCGGGGACCGTAAATTGCGCCAGCGGTTGAGAGTTTCTCTAATCCTACCTGTAAATTGCGCCAAAAATTTTTAGGGTTGACCGTAAATTGAGTCAAAAAAAGGTTGTAATATTTTAATCCATTAATTATTGTTTGTTAATAGGATTAGTATTGCCCAAAAGTATTTTTATGTTTACAGAGGTGCACTTAGCCCAAATTTTCTCACTGTAGAAGTTTCACTAATTTTTAGTCAATTTTTACTATTTAATTAAAAAAATTTTACATGCATTTTAGATAAAGAATTCATTAACACGAAAGTTCTATTGACGGTGCGTGCGTTCTGATATAGTCTTAGTGTTAGCCGTCAGACTGATTGTGACACCGTCGGGTACACATCGAGCGTGACTAACGAGTTTCACCCCTTACGAGTTTCACCCCTTTCGAGTAGCACCTTTGGTGAGTTTGTGCTATCTAGGGAGTTGTTTTTAGCGAGTCTCCGCTACCCTCCGCTCCGGGCGCTACGCGCCGTTTTGACGAACGCAACCAAGGCAATCGAGAATCCACCCTAAAAACGAGTTCAGCGTTTATTTTCTAAATTGTTGCATAATGTTGTGTAATATAATGGGTGCGGTTACAAGCAAGGGGTTCAACATGCACGATGTGCACCGGACAATGTCACAATCGCAAAAATTTTTAATTATATTTTTAAATTTTTTCCCCATCTTTCAATCAATTCGGATTTTGGATTCAGCACCCAAAAATCTACAAGGGTTACTTAGTTTTCTACATTACCTTAGAAATGATGCCAAAAAGGTAGATCTGTACGTAGGTTATAGGTTACTTTTTTAAAACAATTTTTAGAACATAACCTAATACTGCAAGACATATGATGATGACTAAAAATTCAGAAATTTTTTAAAATGTTTATCAATAAAATATAAATAAAAGACTCATAAGATCCAAATTTAAAAGAGTACTGTGATTCCTTGAAGAGAATCATTAAAAGCTACTACAACATTCATGGGCCGCTCCAAGCTTTGGGTGGAAGAGGCTTTCAAATGTATAAAATAATTACTTATTACTTTCTTAATAAATTATAAATATTATTCGTCAACGTCATATTCAACAATCTGCCAGGTACATGTCCCTAGCTTTCATCCCCCAAATCAAATTTTTCTTCTTACTATTCCCTCTTTGCTACTTATTTTCCCGTCGTATAAACCTCAACCGTGGCGGACATATTCGCAAAAACTTTTTGAGTGGCTGTAGATGTGAAAGCCCTCCCTCCAAGTGGAATTTTGACATAAAATTATAGTCAAACATTTGAGCTTGGTTAGAACCTCAATTAGTTTCTGTTGCTATCGCTTGAGTTTCAATCGTCGCAGAGTTATTCGCAAATTTGGGGGGGGCATATTTTTCTACTATCCTTATTCCAAACTTTTTCGTAAATTCTATGTCAATCGATATAGCTTTGTTTACGGAAACGTGTAACTTTAATTTAATTATATTCGCACGTTTTCGGTTAAATATCGGTGAACAAATATATCATAAAATTTTATCCCATTACGCTACAGGAAAAAAGTTGCGGCATTGCAATGAAGCATTGACAGAAAATGATATAATATGTAAATATGAAACTCATCTAAGTAGATTAAATCATTCGAAAAGTTGCTCAAATGATTCTTATTCCAAAACCTGGTAAACCATTGGGGATGTAAATCGTACAGATCGATTACTCTTTTACCGGTGTTATCAAAACTATTTGAAAAACTGTTTTTAAAAAGAATGAAACCAATCTTAGAAGAACTTTGTCTAATCCCTGATCATCAGTTTGGCTTCAGACAACAACATGGTACTATCGAACAAATCCATCAAATTGTGACAAAAATACATGTAGCATTCAAGAATAACAGCTATTGTTCTTCAGCGTTGTTTGACGTCACCCAAGCATTTGACAAGGTCTGGCATGAAGGTCAACTATATAAGTTAAAAATGAAATTGCCTCATAATTACTATAGTATACTAAAATCTTACCTGACACACATAATACTTCATGGTAAAGTACCAAGATGAACAAACACCATTGATGTCAATTCACTCGGGAGTACCTCAAGGTAGCGTACTTGGACCCATATTGTATGTCTTGTTCACAGCGGATCTACCCATACTAAAGTTTGCCACATCGGCCACCTTTGCAGATGACACAGCTGTAATAGCCATTCATAAACATCCGAATATAGCAAGTGAAATGTTACAAAGAAGCCTCAACGAAATACAAAAATGGTTGAAAAAGTGTAGGATCAAAGTGAACACAACGAAGTCAGTACAGATAACCTCTACGCTGAATAGAAATACATGTCCACCTGTGTATTTAAATAATTGTCAACTCCCTTAGATAGATGAAGTTAAATACCTAGGATTACACTTGGATTAACCTGGCGAAAACATATTTACAAACAGGGAGCAAATGGGACAAAAACTTAGAAAATTGTATTGGCTAATGAGTAGAACATCTAAACTTACAACAGAAAACAAATTGCTGATTTATAATTAATTAATTATATTATTTATTTAAAATATATTAATTAATTAAAATAATTATAAAACCAATATGGCCCTATGCGATCCAGCCGTGAGGCTCTACATGTAACTCTAACATAGACATACATCTAATCAAAAGTTTTAAGAACTATCGTTGATGCCCCTTGGTACGTCATAAACCAAATAATTTAGAGTGACCTCAAAATTCCAACAATAAGAGAATAAATTACAAGGTTTTGTAAAACCTACTACGAAAGACTCGAAAACCATCCAAATCCACTTGCTGAAAAACTTAGCTACAATAGCGGCAGTGAAGTGAGTCGACTAAAGGGGTTTAAACTATCTGACCTTAAAACAAGATTTAGTAAATAAACTAAAATGAATATTATAATATGTATGTCTTAATCTGTTATATTATATTGTATATTACTTAGTCCAAATTATGACTTGGAGAGTATAAGAAAGTGAATCACTGGATCCATCTTAAAGGTTAATTTGTTTGTCACAATATTTACTGAATGTTTTAAAAACAGATTGTAAATAATAAATAAAGTCAAAAAAAATTCGTTGGCAATCAATACAGTTCATTTTATCTTCAATGAACAGCTATTCAAATTCTTCAATGAACAGCTATTCAAATTATTCAAACTTTAGCTTTTGAGAAGTTAATCAAGAAATATTTTATTGAGGGGAGAGGACAGTTAGCATGAATGTAGTTTTTCTAGTATTCTTTTTACTTAGAATTTCTGAATGTAATCAAAGTAAGTCGAAGTAAGTCAATCGATAATGCTTAATTTGAGCTTCAATGGGTTTCTATTCTCATCATTTATGCTGCAACTCTCATAAAAGTATTCAAAAATATTTTATACTGGAAGTACTACCTATTCACCAAATCAAATTTTAAGCTGAATATACTCGTAATGACAAACCTTTAAGAGGTGTTTAATCGTGAATGACGAGCTCAGATTCTCAAAATCGTAGGTTTGGGGAAAGAGTATTGTGGTCATATTTAGTTTAAACGGTTAATTTCTCTGCTATAGATAATAGCAAAATAATGTGTTTTGCTGTAAATTTTTGCCAGAAGTTTTAGTTCTTTCAAACCTATTGTCGTACTAGTAGAATAAATTTATATGCTTACGTTCTTAGTTTTAAGCAATGAATGTAAAGCTCCTTCACGTCAACATTTAAAGAAGCGTAACTGAGGTCGCCTATGTTTTTTGTTTATTTTTCCGTCAGACTGTTAAGTTATCATTGGTAATTTTAAGATTTTACCACCATTTAATTTTAAGTGCATAATTTACCTATAATTATTATTTTAACTCATTCTTATGTTCGCCGTTATCAAAATTTTATTGCTACCATTTTAGCTTTCCAGTAAATTCAGTTTCATCAACTTTTGGATTTCATAAGTCGACCTTTCTTTTAGTTTACCCTCGACCAAGTTTTTCTTTAGTAGGATAGCTTTTGGTTGATTCAGTCTTCCTCCCATTTTGACTTGGTCTACCTCGATTGTTGAACGTATCTGTTATTTAGAGAATCCCACCTTTGCGACTTGAGCTAGCCGCCATCCAGTACATCAAGCGTAATGATCTATAAAAAATGTCGTATTCCAAAATCACTTATATATTTTAAAATTTGAAATTTTATTTGTTGTAAATTGTTATAAAACAATTTTCTAATGGTAACGTTAAATGTGGGCGATATGAAGACCATGTGTCTTGCTATCGCAAAAGTTTTACGTCGCCTTCAATTTCTCGTGCAAAATTATCAAGAATATATCCAAAAATGAATAAAAATCTTACTCACTCAAATTAAACATCTTTTTTAACACAAAATTTTCAAAATTAACCCAACCAGAGACACAAAAGTTTTACGAAACGCAAATGGCAAAAGCAAAATTATAAACAACTAGCTGACCCGACAGACGTTGTCCTGTCAAAGAACTGGAATAAATAATAAAAAAAAAATTTCAAAATCATAGTATTGTAATAGTTTTTGATACACAATATTGTTAGTTTTATTTTCTGGTGTGTAAATAAATAATGATGATGATTTTCCAACACGGGAACAGGCCACATACAATTGGCCACGTGAAAATCATGGGTTTTCAAGATTGATGCCACAAACACTTAACGACTGCCTTAGCGATTTATTTATCGACATTGCAAGCAAGCCGCACTGCAAATTGTAACCGTTTTTGACTTAAAACGCATGACAAAAATTGCATGTCGTTTGGAATCATAGCGATGCGTGAAATCAAAACGTCTTCTCCTTTGTACTTACCTTTCAAAATTGTGGCTTTGATGACGTTGTTCATTAATTTCTTCACCGCAAGCCGGGTGCCATTACAAGATTGGTTTATGTTCCACAACATAATGATTAGAATGATTACCGATCCGAGTTTTAATTGCAGATTGTGAGGTGGTAATCCCGGCAATTCCAGTGATTTTAAAAATTTCATTGGATAGTTGACAACATCATTTTGGTTAGTAACGAAATCATGTCAATTTGTATGTCATCAATTCGCCAGCTATCTTAATTTGAATCCGAAAATTGATTTCGTTGACATCAACGTTTTTTGCAGCCAACACGTTGGCTCAACCAAACATGATTTTTGTAATTTTGAACAATGTTTGAGAACACCATCTCGATGAGTTCGGTTTTACTTCAGTAAAGTGACAAAAATTGGCAGCGAATGTAATGTATCCAGACGATGCACAGTGGGGTATTTGACCCTAAAACCTGGCCAAAACTCTGAAACTCACCAAATGAGTTCAAATGCGCTTCAGATTTTAGAAAAAATAATGAAAAAAATTTCATTGATAAATAGGGTAGTTTTCTGGGGGTGTAAATTGAAATAACAGAATAAAGTTATGAAATTTTCAATATGTCGAGAATTTGACCTACAAATTCATAGAAAAATAATTTAAAAAATTACATTGATAAATAGGGGTGGTTTTCTGGGGGTGCAAATCAAAATAACAAAATAAAGTTATGAAACTTTCGATATGTTGAGAATTTGACCTACAAATTAATGGAAAAATAATGATACTTTCCTTACTAAGGAGTTCGGAAAGTAAAAAACTTGAAAAACAAAAAAGTTTGATGGCATGCTTTTTGTATTTGTAATGCCGACTACAGCTTATATTATTGGTAACCTACTGCTGAAGATAGGAAATGTTTGTTCTTTGTAGCCAATTTTATTTCCATGAATTCTTTTCTGTAGTCCTGATGAAGAGGTAAATAAAATCTCGAAACATCGACATACAGTAAAAGGTTTAATTCTTATACCAAGTCCAAATCCCGATAACTTTGTTAATTATTGAAATTATTTCCCTTTAAATATTTAAATTATTATTTGCTGATGGTTTATCCAGAGCATTCCATTTTTTGAATAATAATATTAGGTTTGCTTATAAAATAGTTGAACTTATTAGTCATAATTTATTATATAGGATGATTTTTAATTTTTACTTTATTTTAATTTTAATGTCAAGTTTTCCTTGTTTCACATGGTTAAATAGACGTAATTAGATAAAAATTGTTTTATTAAGAAAATACGGTATTATGTACATTATTATTGCAATCTACTTATTGCCACATAGGATACTGTTGTGACAGTTATAGTTATTACAATGAATCCTTTTTAAACAAAGGTATATCTTTGAAATACATTTTGTTGCAAAAATAGAGAATGAATCCTTGTCCAGTTCTAACTGCAGCTTTTTTAGCTGAAGTCTAAGACAACTTTTATCATCTGGCATTCTTTCTTGAGTTAAGGAAACTTCAGAAGATACTACATTAAATTCAGATCTAAAAGAAATATTAATTAATTATGTAAATAAATATGCTAATACTAACTAAAGATTCTATAAAGCTCCCTGCAGGGTAATTTATTCAAAACCCCATCTTTTCTTTCAATTTTGTACAAGTCATCCGCAGTTCTTTCAAGTATGACTTTTAGATGTTTCGTAAGTGTGTCTTAGTTCTGTTGACATCAGAAATAAGAATAATTAATTACAATTAGCTCCGATCTAAACTGCATCTAAAATCACTTTCATACTTTCACTGTTTCTTCAAATTTTCTTGTGCTTTTCTTGTGGCTGAAAAATTGTTTGACGAATTTTTATCTAATTACTTTTCTAAGTAAATAATCTAATCTACTTTTATTTGAAATCTAGTTTTAGCCATGATAGATTTTACTATTAATTTACTAACAGTCAAAGAACTAAAAGAGACTTGTTAGAAGTATAATTTCCTATAGTAAGTTCGGGTTTTAACTTTTAACTGGTTTCGGGTTTTAACTGTAACATATTGTCGTGTTCAAAAATCATTTTTTTTTTAATTTTGAATTTTAAATGCTATTTTATTGTAAATTTGAAAAATGTTTAATTATTTTGTGAATTTAAATTTAATTTTCTTATAAATGTTTTGAATAATTGTTCGCGCCAAAATTTTTGTGTTGACATAAAGGTTTTGTGATAACTTTGCTTTTGCCATATGCGTTAACCGGAGTGGCGTGTTTTAGGGGTGGTCCCGTAAAATTTTATAATTTGCGTCTCAGATTTGAGATTTGATTGACTTTTGCGAATAAAAAGTGTTTTAATTTGCGTGAGTAATTAATTTTATTATTGAAATTGGAAGTTTTGTCTATTTTTGAGACGATTTTAAAATGATTTGGAAAATTTTGAATATGAAATTTGGAAACGTAATTACAATTGGAGTTAATAATTAAAATTTATTTGAATTTTTATATTAATTTTAAATGGTAAAATGGTAAACATTGTAAATTTAAAAATGTGAAAAGCAGAACAAGTCTAATGCCCGTTTTCACCAACAATTCCTAACGTTAAGAATTCCCTAACTTTGAGATAAGAAACTCTTATGTCAAATTTGGTTTTCACCAAGCGCTAAAAGATCCTAAAGAGCATTAAGAAATCCCTAACCTTAGGTATCCGATTTACCGACCCCTAACGTGTTAGGGATTCCTTAGCGGTTGTATTACAGGTATAAATTAGTGTTTATTCTTATTTTTCTCTCGCCATGGCTATTGTTAGATTTTTGGATTGTTTAGAGAGATTTGAAAATGAAAATTTTAATGTGGAATTTGTCGTAAGATTTAAAATTAAGGTTTTAAAATTAATAGTAGGATCTCTAGAGTTTATTAATGATAAATAAATATATTATTCATAAATGTGCATATTATTTATGACAATTATTTTGGGTATTATTATTTTAGAAATCAATCAGTATCGCCAATAAATCAATTATTACGGGCATTACGGTTTTATGCTACCGGAATAAATATGTGGTTTTCCAAATGTGTTAGCAACAATTGGTTGTACACACATTAAATTGCAATCTCCAGGTAACTACTTATACTCATTGTGATACAAAATGTTTGTTTGACTGAAGCAAATTTAGTTGATCCAAACAAAATATTCTGTTATATATACGCAAATAAAGTATTTGTTAACCCTAATAAAAATTTTGTTTGAGGTTTTTTAGTTGCCTAAAAGAAAAATTTTATTTAATTTGATTTTATTTTGATTTAAAATAAATGTTTTATTTGAAGTAATAAACAATTATTAAATTTAAACAGAACAAATTTAAACAATTTGTTTAATCTAAACAAATTTTGAAAAAAATATTTTTTTGAAATAACAAATTCAGTTTGTTTGATAGAAATAATTTTGTTTAAATCAAAACAAAATTTCTTTCTATTGAATAAAATTATTCAAACAAAATTATTTATTTAATTCAAACAAAACGTTTTTACTGGTGTATAAATTCAAATATGACATTTACAAC
The DNA here is from genome assembly GCA_947369205.1 of Cantharis rufa. Classification (NCBI taxonomy): domain Eukaryota; kingdom Metazoa; phylum Arthropoda; class Insecta; order Coleoptera; family Cantharidae; genus Cantharis; species Cantharis rufa. The sequence goes on along the minus strand of OX376309.1, from coordinate 10,575,461 downwards.
CCGTATTAGTTCATTTGTCTGCTGTAAAGAATACCTAGCAAGGGAGCTGCTCGTTAAGAAATTCTTATGTTGGTGAAATGCAAATTTTCCTAAGTATTATTTTAGGGAATACCTAGCGTAAAGAATTCTTTGCTAGGGAATTCTTAAATAAATGTTGGTGAAAACGGGCATAAGTGATGAAACTTGTGTTCTTGCCGCACACATTTTGTTTTAAATTTGGACGCCGTTGTACAAAATATAAATAAATTTAGATTATTTTAAAAAATTAAATAAGAGTCTCATATTCATGAAAATGGGTGGCCCGGAGAAAAATTAATATTTTCTTTAAAAATTAATTATTTTAAAATTGTGACCATCGGATCATCTCAATATATAAGCGAAATTCGATTAATGCCACCCATGTATTACGGGGTAATTTTTACATAATAATTGATAATTCTAAAAAATTACATTATTTATTAAAATCAGTTACAAAGGATTTTAATTCTAAAATATTCCAAAAATTTTTTAGAGAAATTCTAATAGTGCCATTACATTTTTTGTTCAATTTTTGAAAAATATCAGGACTAATACTTCGTACCCTCCCCATTATGAAGTATTACTTCAAAAATACTATTTGACATTGAGTTTATCAAATATTGCAATGCCTTTATTGAAATTTTCTGTCATGATTCATATACTCTTTAGTTTCATATACTCATATGACTCTTTAGTTTCCCTAAGCTATTATAATGCTTCTAATCTTTGCAAATTTGACAAGTAAGAAGTTCTTATAGATTTTTGAATTTAGATTAAGAATTCTTGTTGCCTAAGTCAAAAAATGCAATTTTTTTTGATGAAAACTAATCTTTGCAGTTTCAGATCTTTCTTACAAGGGCCTTCTCCAAAATTGAAATTCATTTTAAAAAAATTTTTTGTTGGGAATATGTTATACTTAATACATTTCGCCATAGAGGGTTGATCTAATGACATTGTTTTAATTTATCTTATCTGTTACGATTTGTGATTAAACATTATTTTTTATATTATTTGATATAATAGATAATTTCATGGGCTTAGAAGAAAAATGCACAAAATTTTACTTATTTTTTTTTGTGCATTATAGATCTCAATTTTAATGATCTTCCTACTGCAACAACGCAGTAAGTCATATCTGATTCATTTTGTGAAATATAGCAATGTAAGAAAGCACTAAAGCATTGATGCAAATGCAAATTTTAAAATCAGATTGTTCAAAACTATCAGTTTTGACTTAGTGCCTTTTCCTTGTAAGATTTTATGTTTTTCGATAAAAAAGTATACTAACCTCTCTTCGAAATATGATCAAAAAAATGATTTTAAATTATGAAAATAATATAGCGTAAGGACTTCGTTCCAACCGAGTGTCCCACGACACCTCTTTCAATTTTTAACTTTTATGAATTTTGTGAAAATCTACCTTAAAAATCGACCTAATTAAATAAGGTTGTCCCCGGTTAGTCGATATAATTTGTTTTATTTCCAAGTCCCAAAAAATCTACGAGTAAAACTTCATCTTATGCAAGAAAATTATACTGCACGGTCAAGATAACCAATTAAAGATTAAATACACATTTATTACTAATTTTTAAAAAATAAAATTTTCACAAAAAAATACAAAATTCTTACATCAACTATTAAAATCTTCAATGAAAGATTTTGGATATGAAAATATATAATAACATAATATATAATATATTCTTGCTTATTTGAGAATCCTGGGATTTTGAAAATGTTTGTTCCGAATTTCCGGGATTTGAATTTCTACGGAAAATGAGAAGTCCTAGTCATAATGCAACCCAGATACAAATACATATAATTATATTTATTCAATTAAAACAAACGTTTTAAAAAATGAAAATTTATTAATTAAAGCTACAACTGTTCAACTTAAATGCAAGCCAACAACTAACTTAAAAATACAAAAATATATTTAGAATGGAAACATTTGTCAAGTGGGTTGTTTTGAACTTGGTTTTCTAGAATACTTCAAGTTAAGTTCAAGACGACCCTTACATATAAAACCTTTTAAAAACTTATTTTAATTATTTTAACATAAACAAGAAATATATAATTAATTGCTATAAGTGGTTTTTTGGGGTTCGTTAGACATAACTATATGCACATACGAATGGAGTCCAATATCTTATTTTTTTATTATAATATTCTTCTTTACTTTATTATATATGAAATTTTATCTTATTGAAGTTTTTTTGTAAGATATGAAAAAAACTAGCTCTTTTAAAAAACTGTTGTGACACAATACTACGAAAAAACATATTTTCGTCATGTTACGAAGTTGCAAGCTACAGATACCAACTTGAAAAAGAGCTATTTCAGCAGCACTTTTTTTTAATCAGGAAAATTTAAAAAGTTATAACTCAGAATCTATATAAAATAAAAGGTTTATTTATTTATTTTTTAATAAAAAATATTTACTACTTTAGGTAATAATTATATTAATACTACTATGATATTTTGTCAACATTATTTGTCAAATTTTTCCTTGAAAATTAATAAAACACAAAAGATCACTTTTTTAAAATGCACAAAATTTAATGAGTTGAAAATTTCCTTATTATATACTATTTTTTATTTATAAAAGAACATTTAATATAATACGTACAGAAAAATATTGAAACTCTTTTGAAATTAAATTGAAAAATATTTAATTTGTAAATGTTTTGAATGTGGAGGAAATAAAAGGATAAAAGCTAATAGAACACAATTGCACTTTTATTAATTCTTTTTATATATCTGCCTATATATAGCAATTTTTGCAGCACAATGGCACCAATATTGATGTTTATATAAAAATAATAACTAGCGTTAATTAAAAAAAAAGTAGTATCAAATAAACACAATATTCGCAATATTAAATTAATATCGTGAAAATAATTTTATTTAAAAAAATACAATTTTTTAACAACAATTAAAAACAAGGTGGAACTCGCTTTTGCGACAGTTCTTAGGCTTCTATACATCTACTTTTTCGGTAGGTTAAATTATTTGGGCTTTATTTTATTCCAATTTTTAATGCCTTAATCTTTTAATTAGGTAGATTTTTTTACTATATAAGGAAAACGCTAACGGAAGAAAATTGAATGTTTTTTTTCAACACAAAAACACAAATATATTGAGCAGCAGGTAAAAAGTTCACAGATACAAAATGGACCAATACAAATTTGCCAAAGAAATTGAAGCAGAAATGAGATTGTTAATAAAAATGACAAAAACAGAAAATTGGCCCAGAAGCTGCTATTTAAGAGAGCTCACGCTCAAATCGTTTAAAGAAACGATGAAGAACTATCGCGAACATCCTATGCGCCAGGTGGAATTGAAGCGTGCCGAGGCATTTAAAAGAAAAGATGCAAGCAAACGTAAGGCGGAAGAGGAATTGTCCGCAAACAGGGCAAAAAAATTTAAGCAAGAAGAAGCTGAAGAAGTAAGAGAAATATTAGATATATTAAAAAAACAAATCGATGACGACGAGACGATTTAAGTGTTGTTATTTTTTATTTAATAAACAATAAAGGATAAAAAATTCTAATAAAAAATCTACTCTAAAAATACAAAATAAGAATATCGGATTAAAAAATATATATGTAAATAATCTGAATAATTAATACCAATCTAAAAATATTCTATATGAAGTAAAATTGTTTTAAGAACGTGCGTTCTGATTGGTTTTGAATTATGCGGACAGACGGACAGACGGACAGACGGACAGACGGACAGACGGACAGACGGACAGACGGACACGGAGCTAGATCATAAGGCTTCTTCCTATACGTTGTATAGAAGCCTAATTAAACATACATGTTTTAGGGGAACGGAACCCACAATAAAAACATTTAGTCATGGTATTACGTAAAAGTGTCCTATAATTACTTTTTTTAATTCTCTGTTTTGATAAATAAGCTTCAACTATAGGTAACCGCATATTACATAAATTGAATAATACAATTTGATGATAGCCCCAGTTTTGAAGCAAATTAAGAACACTATTTTGTATAACAAAAAAACTTTTTGTTTAGTACGTACTATATTGTCGTATTTTTGTGCATTTGTAAATGCTTTAAATGTTTCTCCCTCTCCCGCCATTATCATACGCGTCTGGTTATCGCTTAGATTTGCTGTTTCATTTTATCCATTGGAAATTTTGTTAAAATTGGAATAGTTATTTTGATTTTTGTCATTCCCAATTACATCCTTTGTTTGGAGTTTGAAAGTTTTAGAACTAGCCTGGTCGGTAAATTTTTTTAATAGTGTATTTTTCCCGGAGGAGCGTTTGGATTTCTGTAACCCGGAAAATACAGCTCAATATATTGAGTAACACTTTGTTAATATTAATGTGAGAGAATCAAAAGCAACGAAATACTGAAAAGTTAATATGAAACATTTGCTGGAATAAATTATAAAAGCATACTAATTGGAATGATGCGAAGATTTAGATAGAATGGACAGTCTTAGAGCAGTCAAACAGATACGATTAGAGAGAAAAGAAATGTTGGTCGATTTTAACCTAATCTAGGATGTGTTGATGATAAATAAAATTTACAACTAGATTATTTTTACAATAATCGCAAACACTTGCAATTCCGTGCTTTTTTATATCACGACAATCTGAGATATAAACCGGACATTGGCGTCAATGGTCAGGCAATGACGTCAATATCCATTTCTGCTGACCATAAACATCCGTGTCCGATCTTTGACGCGATTTCCTGTTTTCGATGAGCAATGCTGTAAATATTTTCTTCTAATTGTATACTTACATACGTCTTTGGCCGGTCAATAACGTTATTGACCAAAGAGGATTTGACAATAATTATATATACGAAACTGCAAAATGACGGTTTAACTTCGGCAGCCAACTAGCAAGTGACATTTATATGTCACATTGTATATTATAATGTATTAATCATTTATTCACAAAAATAATATAAATTAAAAAATTAATTTTTTTAAATTAATCATTTTTATTCTGGCAGGAAAGTGATCCATGGCACTTCAAATTACAAAGTTTGCACTGCATCCTTGCAGTGAAAACACTAACTTGTAACCCTGTTCCATAAACAACAAAGTATGTTTTGGAGGAAATCTGGAACTCCATCTAATTGTTACTTACAAGGAGACTACGGCTACTCGTCATCGCCGATTTCGTCCAGGTTCATGGTATATGTAGGGCTTGACTAGAATTGAACGTGACCCAAGTGGGAACTCCAGATGGCCAAGCGTTTAGAAAATTACGATGCTAACACCAAGTTTTATTTCGGTTCATTGTCACGTAAGGATCGTAAAAATTGAAAAAAAAGCAAAAAAATGCTACCCACAGGAGATTCGAACCTGCGACCCTCGGAGTACTAGTCCGACTTTCTACTGCTAAGCTAACTAGTACTTGCAAATTGACCTAACCAAAAAGACTTATGTAGTGTCAGATCTGCGAGAAAAAAATTGATTTTCTAAACGCTTGGCCATCTGGAGTTCCCACTTGGGTCACGTTCAATTCTAGTCAAGCTCTACATATACCATGAACCTGGACGAAATCGGTGATGACGAGTAGCCGTAGTCTCCTTGTTAGTAATTTTAATATATTGTGGTGTAATTAGGGTATAAAAAAATTGTTTTAACTTCTGGACCAAATTACTTACTGCACATTGACGAGCATGAGACTCTTCTAATCAAAATTAAACAAATTGAAATTTGAATTTAGTTTCAAACAAATTTCCAATCGTGAAATGGGAACACAAAACTGAAAAAGATATATATATAATGTTATTACCAATTGAGGATAAATTAAAATAAAATATAACACTTTTCTCAATTAACTGAAAACAGTTGAACAACGAACGAAAAGGTAAAGATATGGATTAACTAAAATTTCTGGAAATATGCAAAATACAAAAAGAACCTAATTACGTCAGCTTGAATAAACACGAAAATTAAAAATTTTTTTTTTTAATTAATTATTAATCAAAATTATTAATCAAAAATATTTACTTAAATAAATCACTAAAATTTTAAAATTCAAAACCAAACTAGCAAAGATAAATCAAAATTGAAGACGACAAAATCGATGTCCAACCACTTCTGAGGTCATCTTGGTGACAAAAAAACCTGGTTCTCCCACTTAGCTGATACAAATTCAATAATTATTTGAAAATAATAGAAAAAACTAGAAAAATTCAATACTATTTACAAATCCAAATATAAATAACATATTCACAAAAACACAATTTTCACAAAACGAAAGTCAAATTAAATATTAATTTAATTGATTAAATTTTGGAACACGACAATATTTACACAAAATTTAAAAACCCAAAATGACTTGCACTTTGTCGAATATTATTTATGCTTGTAAAAACAGAAATTTCAATTATCTGCTTCACTTGAAGGTGATTTAAATCCAAAATTGTTTCGATTGTCGATTGCATAAAACATATTATGTGAGAATGCAAAATAACATGCCATTGCTCATGTTCATAATGTAAACATTACTAATTTTTATTACATTATAAAAAAGAAATACTAAATATACAAATAATACGTTTTTTTAAATTTTTGAAAATTTCTATTAATAAACAGATATTCCAAAAAGAAAGCCTTAAATTTTTTGATCAGATACCAGAATTATTCTGAAATGTAATCTTGTTGTTTCCTGCTACAAAATTAATTTTAAAAACATGTTTACCTAAAACGAAAAGTACGTAAAGCACAAATCAATATAAAGGATATAATCATTATTTTTAAGCTGTAGGATAAGGAGAGAAAATGTATAAAATTAATCTAAGCAGAACTTATTTGTGTGAACGATATATTATGTTTGTAACATTCAAATTCAAAAAAATATAGGTTTAAAAATTTGGAAAAAAATTCAGATCTATTGAATTAATTAGCACAGAATATTTATTATGGTTTCGGTAGGCGGAACCTTAATTGAATGGCAGAAGCTGAAGTGAATATTTATTAGTAAACAAGCGCCTAAAATTAAATAAATGTATAAGTTACTTTTTTAATTTCAGGAATAAAACATGTGGCTGTTGAATTTATCATGGCGTATAAAATTGATGTTAATGTTTGTAACTATTGGAATGGCCCAAGAAGATACTTTGCAAAGTGCTTTAAATGCAGTTCACAGGCGTCAACGAGATCTTACCGAAATTCCTGATTATTATTCGGAAAGTAGACCAGGAAGATATTATTATTTACCCAGTGATAAAGACGATTTAGCATTTTTAAAATCTGATAATCGTTTAAACCATTACAACGGTACTTTTAATATAATTTTAATATAATAATAATTAATTAATTAATTTAGTATCATACAGGGTGATTCACAAAATTTTGTATTTTTTTTAAATAGTTCGAGTAGTAGAACCATTATTTTTTAACCCTTCAATTATTAGTAATAACTATTTCGAGATAATGGCCAATTTCAAGCTGAAATCGCTGAACTGTCGTAGAAATAAGTTAATTACAAAATCAAACAATAACTTTATAGCAGAAAGGAATATATACCTGAGAAATATGTTGTCCCTTAAGAAGAAAATCGTAAAAAATTATGCGGCATTAGTGAAGAATTTATTAAAAATGACAATCATTTTCGATGAATTTAACAATGTACATATTTGTATTGTATTTGTGCCGATTTTCCTTTCTGTAACAGAGAAAAACCAAAATACATTGTCCGTTTTGAGATTGAAAAAGTAGGAAATAAAAATAAATTACCATTTTACATTGTTACCATTTAACCTATTCTGTAATAAAATTTTAAACGTTTTAAGCTAAAATCCCCAGTTCGAACCCGAAGTAAACAAGAAAGCGGTTCTAAATTTCCTCCCTCGGCTAGCAATGGCAAACTACCAAGGTAATTTGTCGTTAATTCTTTTTCAATTTATTTATTAGCTTGTTTTAGGTCCATTTTTAAAAATATACCTCTTCAAGTTTTCTCTATTTTTCCCAGCTTTCTGCCTACTATTCTTAGAGATACCATCTCCCATCTCATTGGAGACCCATTTCAACGTCAAGAGGTCTTTCTCTTCGTGTTGAAAATAAGTATGGTCTCCATATCAAGATATATTTACTCATATTTCGCGTTTCACTTTCGGATTTTTTGCCTTGCCACATGTCTCGCATGTAACCACTTAAGTTTTGCAGCTTTTTCAATTATATCGGTGACCTTCGTTTTTTTTCCGGGCCCGAAGTTTCTGACGGGACCCGGATTTCAATCTAAATTCTGAATTTCTGAATACTATTAACTTGACCACTATATTAAGTTCAAAAACTAATTTTTTATTGTCTGACACGAAGTAATCACTTTTATCCAACAGAGAGGGACCGCAGGTTACTACCCCCAGGTCTCGTTTTACTCTCGACGACCCTGAATATGTGTCCAGCATTGCGTGTTTTATAACTTATTGTGTTACTTCAAGATTATTAATATTTTTCCTATTTTCAGTTCACTACGCTAAAACTCATTACGGGCAATATAAACTTATGTCAAATTCGTTTTTTAAAATATAATCAATATCGGTAAGCAATATTGCATCAATATTGTTAGCCAATATTGCATTAATGTTGACTGGACGTTGCCAATGTCGCGCAATTTTCTAAATTAGCACAATGTTATTTTCTCTTCTTCAACTATCATGTCCGTGGTTACCTATCAAGGTTCTTATCTGACAGAAGTCAGGAAGTGACTATTGGATGTAGTATTACGAAATCTCCACCTGTTTTGTTTGGTGTTTTGTTGGGGTTGATTTTGGACTTGGCTATTGTCCATCACATCTGCCGAGACTTATAGAGCACTGTATATACACAATTTAAGCAGTTGTCTTTGCCTGTATTCAAAAAGCGAGTTTTGGAAAGCTCATTGCTGAATAGTATTCATTATTAAACTAGTAGGTTCAATGGGTCATTTCTCATCAGTTGGGTACTCATAATATATTATGTGTATTATAACAACTCATGGTAAATAAAGACATTATTATTATTATTATATCTGTTGAGGATCTGTCGATTCCTTTTCTAGATTTATTTGAGATTATCAGTATTTTTGTGTGAATCACTCTATATACATTTAACCGATAAGTACAATTAATTAAACGTTTAAAACCTAAATTTATCAATTTCAGATAATAGAGTATTTCAAAAAACGTTACTAGATTATTTGGAAGATGAAAAAAACAGGTATCCTTCTCAATTTAGTCCTATTCAGGATGATAGCATGAAAAAACGAATTTCATCTTCTTTTCGAGAACGAATTGAAAATGCCAAAGAAATTCCAGATGAAGATTTACCTGACTCTTTTAGTAAGTTAGATAACGATAACGAACAATATATCGACTTACTTCAACAACTTCCCGATAAGTACAGAAGCTATTACCCCGATTCATATAAAGTTCATTCGATTAACCAATTAAAAAAGAGAACATTCTCCAACGATTATTATACAAATTTAGGTTATGATAGTATTGGTATGAACAAACGAAGTCGATATTTCGAACCCGATGGTCCTAGCGAATCCCTTTATTTACTTAATTACACGCCCAAAGATGAAATATTTGAAAGAATACACGAAGAAGACCTAAAGTCGTCAGACCTAGTTCCAGAATATTATAACAATTGGAATGATTACGAACAACCAGATTCTAAACGAGATAAATCGTATTTGCAATCCTTATACTCTGTTAATAAACGTTTTCCGGTCACGAAACGTAGTAATCCACCAGAACAAAAATTCAACGGCAGAAAAAATCAACATAAAAGAATTAACGAAGCAGGTCCTAAATTATCATCTACTACCGATCCTAAAGTAGCCAAAGAATTAAGTAGTGTATTTGGATCGAGTAATACTCAGTTGACAGTAAACGCAAAGGAAAAGAAAAGCAATAATAAAAAGCCAACGAAATTAAATAAAACTAAAGCTACAAAAGAAGAAGTGAAAAATGAAAATAAGCAGAACGCTTCATTGGCAAAGGAACCCACCACTAAAGAAATAGTTCCTAATGTAGTTAAGGAAGAACCTATACAAATTAAGAAGAAATCTATTAATTGGAGAGATTATTTTGGTTACGATAGAAAAAAGAAATCCGATGCCAATTTAGATAACGAATGGTTAATGGAACGGTATCATAAAGCTATTGCGATGGCCGCTAAACGAAATGTCGACTATCCTCTTCAAAATTTTCGTTACTACGATAGCGATAAAACGGAAAATCTCGACAAAGAAAATGACAAAAAGAGTAATATTCGGGGAGATGAACAAACTAAACTACAAGAGGTGGATACCAAACTTAAAAACATCGAGGATTCTATTATCGATGAAGCCTTAAAATATACAGGTGCTCACGAAGGTACTGTTGATTCTAAAGAAATACAAGAAGTGAAAGATAAGGTAATTTCTCGTCTTGCAGCAGCATACAGTTTAGAAAAAATGAGGCAAGCGTTAGGTGAATATAAGGAAAGTATTGCAAAGCAACGAAAACAAATGAAGGAAGCTAATCAAGATAAGGCCAAAACTGAAGAAAAACGCGTTTCTGTTCCAAGAAAACATGCAATCGATGAAGATCGAGAAAAAGCACCTGAGGAAGATAACAGTATTAAGTGTGCACAAGGAACTGAGGAATGTAACGAACAAACCTATAGAACGCCTAAAGAAATTTTAGAAGAAGAAACGCAATGGATTAAAGGTATTTGAGATGATTTTCGTATATTAAATTTTTGTTAGTTTTTCTTGCATAGCTAGTGAATTTCTTTTAAATTTATAGGTAGCTGCACTAAAATACAACGTGCCTGCAACGAAGTAGCAGACGTGTTAGGTAATTATGGCCGAATATTGGAACCAGCGTGCAACATGTACCAGACTTGTCTATTATGCGTAAGTAATTTCGGTTTAATTATGAAATATATTGAAAAACGTGTTATGAATAGGGCGAAAATACATGGTTTGCACCAACCCGCCATTGTAATGTGCTGTTCATTGCGAAATCCGATGAGCTTTGTGATGACGACAAGGAATGTCAGAAATTCGCTCGTTACTCCATTAGGTATCTTTTAGATATTAATAGATCCTTAAGGGCAGATCCATTAAGCGAATGCGAGTTAACATGTTCAGATGATAGGCGATAAACATGTTGTAATGGATAATGCATGATAAATACTCTTTATTTTCGTGTAATTATTGTTCAAACGAAATGGTAATGAAAATGCTAATTATTGACTGACAACTATTTTATTACTTTTATTAAAATTACTGATATAAATTTGCTTAATTTTAAGGGGACAATTGGACATTTTTAGCAACTTTCATTTCCATACCTGCCCACCAAATATTTAAAAGCAAAAACTTGATTAATTTCAGTAAATGTATATTGATGTTTAATGACGTGTTGTAATGTTATATTAAAATACGTTGTCGCTTCAAAATGACAAACCAATGGAAAAACTGCAATGAAATAAAATTGAGTCTTCTACAAATAAAATGTTGTGCGTTAAAAAAAGAAAAGTGTTAAGATATGTTTTAAGTTTTAGAATATGTAAAATTTGTTAAATTATATTAGCAAATACCGTAGATATTACTGAATTTTAATGAGCATGTTAACTTAATTTTCATTAAAGAAGAAGTTTAAATAATAAACTTGTGAGCGAAGAATTCTAAAATATATGTCAACCTCTTTTGAAGATTCTCTTGTCCCCTTTCAAACTCATGACAATAATGTTTTTCAAATATTTTGATTTTCATACTTTAATAATAGTCCATGTTATAGAATTTTATGTTTTTCTTTATGTACCCACTAGGTGTTATTAAATTAATAATATATTTTTTAATATTTGAAAAATAATGTTAATTAATATACGAAAAATTTAAAAATAAACTTCTTAATTAGGTAATAATTTCGAGTTTAAGGTTCTAATACAACATTTTCAAAAGGGTTGTCATATCAAAACACGTTTTCTTATATAATTTATATAATATAGATGTACCCATGCATGTTTTGCTTAACTTAAAGCAAAAATGACTGTTAATGTATTGGTGCAAAATGTTTCAATATATTTTAATGCTGAGATAGACTTTTATTGTATAAGCTTTGTTTTTACCTACCGTCTTTTCAAATTTATTACGTTATAACGTTCACAACTTTACAGCTATACCAATGACTTACATATATATTGCCTTGAAATTTGAAGAGGTCTGAAAAATAAAATAAATCTCTAATAACCCCGATCCAAACTTTCGCACGTTCGAGCAGTGAGACTCCTGATATCCAAATAACTTCAATATTTTACAAATCACAATCAAAAATGTAACTCGAACATATTTTATGTTGCATTAAATTTTTAATTTTAACTTGATTAATTTTATCAAATAATTAACTATAATTTTTCCATAAATCCAAATATCAATTTATTGGCAAAAATACCACAAAAAAATATAAATCGCAAAGCATCCAAGAGATAAACTTTTGTCTCAACTGTTATCGGGGGCCATTTTTTAGCAACACCTCGCTTTCCCTTCCCACTTTTATAATACCAACTTGATGGCGAGAAATTAAGAAAATACAAATTTAGTTTCAAAATAAAAAATACAGAAGTAAAAAATACTACCAAAGTATATTTACAAAAATATTAATTTTCACAAAACAAATTAAATTAAAGTGGGGAAACTCCCCAATTCAACCCACACCTCAATGCAAACTCTCGAAACGCGTTCACTGCAATCTGCAAAACACGACTTGCTTTGCCCGCTTTAAAAATATATCTTTTTGTCCTCATCTTTGTTATTTCTTAAATCGCGTTGGTTTCTTCCTCGTATCTCGATTTCATGGTCCATTGTTTATTTTATTAAAAAAATCTAATTATTTTGTTTAAATTTTATAATCAAACTTGCTGCTTACTTCGCTCGACTGTGCTGGCAACTCCATTTGGTGAGTTATGAATTTCAAGAATAAAAAATACAAACATTAATTTTACACGTAATGAAAATACTAGCTAAAATAAAAAACAAATTAAACTAAACAATATTAGTTAATTTGAATTTAAAAAACGAGCAGCCTACCGGAATGGAAATTAGGGACAGATAGTCAATCACACAACACCAAATTAAATTCCGGAAAATTTTTTATTTATAACGCAACATATGTTTCACAAGCAATGCTTGCATTTTCAAACGTATTTGGTGACTTAACTTAACTAACAAATAAAAAGCTCATAGGGTGAACGAAGACGAAAACTAAAAGTCCTGCCTTTATTTTTTCTCAGGTTGCTAATTCAGTTTTTTATTTATAAGTATGCAACCCATTTATTATCGCTTGGTGTGAACACAACAATACATAAAACAATCTAGAGAAAGTTGTCAACTAGTTGTTTATCTTTTGGTGGCTTTTGATTTATCAGTTGGTATCTATCATACCAAAAAACGATTGGTAATCAGAGCAACGCACAGTGGGGTATTTGACATTAAAAACTGGCCAAAACTCTGAAACTCACCAAATCAGTTTAAAACATGCTTCGGATTTTAGAAAAAATAATGAAAAAAATTACATAATATAATTATTGTCCGTGTGAAAAACACGGTATGGTCAAATGTAAGCTGCAAACAAACATCGTTTGGCCTTGCGACTTATTGGTTGTCATTGCGAATGCACTTTTTAATCGAATCGGAAATTGAACGCGTTTGAATTAAATTTGCAGGTCCGTGGGAATCAGTGGAATTCGTGGCAGCAAAACATGTTCGGCTCGGAATTTGCCATTTAAAATGGTGGCTTCTATAATGTTTTCCATTAATTTTTTAATTACCAATCGCGTGCCATTGCACAGCCGTGGCGGGTTCAAATTCCAAAGTAAAATAAGCGGAGATCCAACTTTCAGTCCTAGAAGGTGTGGTGGCATGCTTGGCAAATCCAGTGAGTTGAGAAACTCTGTTGGATAATTTACAGCTTTGTTGGCATCGCTAACTGTATTTATCAATTCAGGAATGGAATTGTCGACCATGTGCCATAGTATTGTGAACTATTTCTGTTGCTCCGAACGAAGTCATTTGGAAGCATGAATTGAATGTGCGAATGGACTTCAGGAACAGGTTTGAATCTGGATCCGTGCCGATGAGCAAGCCGTTCAATGGTTCTGGTGGTGTCTCAATTTCTGGTAGTTGCACTTTTTCTAATGCGCAACACATTCCCGCTGACTCATGTTTGAATTTGAGCGCATGACAATAGGGACATTCCTTGTCCATAGCACCAAACAGCACTTTCGAATGAGCGAAATATTCAATATCTGCCTCATACTCAAATGCGAGACGAAGGAACGAAGTGGATGTAAGTGCTCAATGTATGTTGTCGGTCATTTGCTCTGCGTGTATTAACTACGAACCGGCGCGCTTGTCTCCGTTCCAATTGTCGTTGTTGGTTTACAAGGAGACTACGGCTACTCGTCATCACCGATTTCGTCCAGGTTCATGGTATATGTAGAGCTTGACTAGAATTGAACGTGACCCAAGTGGGAACTCCAGATGGCCAAGCGTTTAGAAAATCAATTTTTTTCTCGCAGATCTGACACTACATAAGTCTTTTTGGTTAGGTCAATTTGCAAGTACTAGTTAGCTTAGCAGTAGAAAGTCGGACTAGTACTCCGAGGGTCGCAGGTTCGAATCTCCTGTGGGTAGCATTTTTTTGCTTTTTTTTCAATTTTTACGATCCTTACGTGACAATGAACCGAAATAAAACTTGGTGTTAGCATCGTAATTTTCTAAACGCTTGGCCATCTGGAGTTCCCACTTGGGTCACGTTCAATTCTAGTCAAGCCCTACATATACCATGAACCTGGACGAAATCGGCGATGACGAGTAGCCGTAGTCTCCTTGTTAGTTCAGCTCGTACCTGTTGTAATTGAGATGCACGCAATTGCGACATATTCATACACACATTTTTGTTATCTACATAGTTGGAAATCTTCGTCTGTTTTTTCTGCTCTATTACTTCGCATGTATGCTACTCTATTCGTTTGGCGGCCAAAATGGGCCCCATTACGTCTTGCTGGCATTGTTCACTATAATATACAAAATTGTTGTACTTACTAATGTCAAAACGGTATACCGATAATGTATGTATATGTACAATGTAATAGTAAACAATATAGAACTTACCACAAATAAAAAACAATATATATGTGCAATATAATAATAACAATAACACGCTCAAACTCTTACAATGATATTAATTTAATTAAAAACTCTTTATTAAAAGCAAATAAATTTAACAGATGCAAATTGATGTTGGTTTTACAGGTCCGCGCCTATTGTTTTTGAAACAATTTATCGGTCTGTTGTGGTGTAAATTACAAGATGTGATTTTTAATGGTAATTGAAAGTAAACTATGTAACGTGAATTTTCATTTGATACCAAAATTCAAATTACTTCAAAATTAAATTCAATAATTCAAATTGTGCTGGAAATATTTCATTTCATTACGTTTATAATTTTATCTTAAGGTTGCTGGAAATTTCCTTTAAGCTAATAATAGAAAACAAGACGCAAACCGTTGCAACTTACTATAGTTTAGTATAAGTATATACTATTTAGTATAGTTTACTATAGGACATTCTACGGAATTTGCCAGCTTGCATTTCTGAACGTTGGATGCCGCAGGAACCTTGACTTCGCTCGAATTATTTATTCAATTGTTAAGTTACAAAACCCCTAACCATAGGCAACTTTTGATCCTTCTTTCTCGTTGACCAATCGAAAACCTGTCGTTACGCTTCAAAACCTCCCCCCCCCGACGTTGTGCAATCGGGGTTTTTCAGATTTACTTCAACCACCCGTAGGTTGATTGTTCATCTCACCACGCCAAACGGCGGAATTGAAATTGGTTTTGTTAGTTTTTTTTTTTGTTTACATCCAAAATGCAAGTGAATCAGTTACCACCAAAATATTAGTGGTTAATACTCAACAGTTCCCACTCAAGTGAAGTTTCGTAGTGTTTTGGTCCTATGAAGCCTTAGCATGAAGCCCAGTAACGCAGCTCGCAGGTTGATGGTTGAAACTTTGAGTAGTTGGAAATTTGTTCATGCCACTTCTTCGGAAGGAATATTTATACTCAACCAATAAGTTGGTGCGCCAATTCTAAAATTAATTGGGAATCATGTAAATCTTAATACATAAAATCTCAGCACTCTGCTGCTCCGGCTCCGGCTCCTCCTCCAGCGTGTCATTTTTTGGTGAAAAAAAGAAACAATCTGATTGGTCGACTTTTTTTACCAACCGAAAAATATATTAAAGTACCGACGACTGTACTCCCCCTGGGACGAGTTGCACATCAATCGAATTTCCAACCAATCGGGTCTAGATGCCCGTCCGTGGACGGGCTTTTTGCTAGTGGAATATAATTCGACGGGTTTTTCTTTTTGGGGACAATTAAGGAACCACGGGACTTCCTCAGTACCACCGGTGAGTTGGAAAGCGATATTAACACCAGTGCATTATAATTAAGGTAACGATTTTAACAATATTTCGCTTGATCGAAAAATTAACACTTACATCATCCGACGCCAGTGTGTGCGTCCGGTTATACATCAAATAGTGCGACTCGAGTGACTTTTACCTTTAACCGGCATATTTAATTGTGAGTCACAAACTTTATTCAAAATTTTAAGGAACATCATAATTTTATATTTTTTTCTCGTGTACATTTGTGTTATTAAGTTTAAGAACTTTACTGTTTGATTTTTAGTCATTTAAAATTTATTGTTTTCCTTGGAAACTTGGGAATAAAATTTATAGTATAAAACCCAAAATTTTTAAAGTAAATGAGTGTGCACACTTAAAACATTACTTATTACGACTTGTCTATGTTTTTCATTTTTTTTTATGCTCATTGTATTTTTGTTCATGTACCTAATTTTATGTTATTTTAATTTTTTTTTATTATACTTTTGTGTAAATTTTTAACGATACTTTTGTTTAGCGTTCATTCCCTATTTGTGTCCCTTTTTCTTATTGTTAGCGCAATCAACCAGGCGGTATTGAGGAGCGCCAAGGGAGATTCCACTTCAAAGACAAGCAATTTCTCGCTTTAGTGCACTGCGGTCGCCGCAAGGACCCAGTTGGAATTTCAGACACTTGACTCTTGTGGTGGGGCCCATTTTATTGATTGACATTTTTGTTTTGGGTTTACGTTTATCTTACGTTTATCTTGGATTTGAACGAAGAAATTAACAAAATATTAATTTTTTACTTTTTGGTAAAGGTGCTATCAAAAAACTGTAAATTTTTACTTAAATTAAAATAACAAATTAATTAAAAACTAAGTTGTAATTGACATAAAAAAAATATTTCGTTCACATCCAAGATAAACTTATGTACTAAAGAAATATTTTTTGTTTTTACTTTATCATACGAAGTCTGAAAAAGTATTGTAATCGTGCAGAAAAAAGAAATTGAGATTTTGATGAATTTAGTCATTTTGGGGTCCCAGAAGCTGAAAATCATCATTTCCAAAAAATGTCTGTATGTATAGGTGTATGTGTGTATGTATGTGATCAAATTTTGTGTGCGCTCTACCTCAAAAAGTAATAGGAATTTTTTAACAAAATTTTGTATTTAGTACATAAATATTGAGACTTAGAGCTGATTAGATTTCAGTTATAATCGGTACACGGAAAAGCAAAAAAAAACAATATTTTGTAAATTAAAAAAAAAAAATTTTCTTATTTTTAAAATTTTATTTTTTTATTATATTCTCCTCCAAAATAATAATAAAAAAGTATTAATCAATAATCGTGTAAATATCCTACTTTTGGTTATACAGTTTTTACAAATTAAAAAAAAAACCAACTTTTTTCTTATTTTTTAAATTTTATTTCTTTATTATAATTATTTCCCTCCAAAATAATAATTTTTTAAAATTTATTATTATTTAAAAGTATGATAAAGTTATGTGCATGCAGTGGCGTAGTGAGCAGTGTTCCGTGGGTTTCGGGAACACGGGCCCGGGCCCCTCAGAGGCCCGGGCGAAGTTTAAACTATAATCTGTAAAGATTGTGAAAAAAAATAAAAGTTAGTAAAAGCCCGGCCCGAACCATTCACGGACGAAAATTAAAAAAACAGAATTTGAAAAAAGTTGTAAGTTTTGGGAGTTTCTTCTTTTTACCTGCCTATTCTTATACCTTACGGCTTTGGGCACCACATTTGTGTTTATATTATGTACCTACTCATTCCGAATAAAATTTGATATTTTTTTTTGTTTTTCGACGACATTAATAACCACTACCAAATTCAAACCAATGTGGACTGGTTTAAAATTAATGTTTTTTTAAAAACACTAGATATAATTAGTGTCCAGTTAAAAAGTCGGAGTAATGGACTACTCGAAATTTGTTCAACTTTTCGGGTTTTGTCCCCAGATGTGCTACGGAGTTCTTCATTTTCCGACAAAGAAATATACGAAATGGGTAAGGCACTTTACCTAACTTATCCAGAAGATATTTCGGATTCCCTTTGTCAACAATTAATTTCTTTTAGGCAGTGTTTTCAAAATGACTTACAAAAAATTAATTCCATTTATTAATTAACAGACTTCATATTAATTAAAAACTTTTCTTCTTGTTGTAGTTTTAGCGAAATTATTACTGCTTGTAATATATTTTTAACTATTCCTGTCTCCGTAGCCTCTGCTGAAAGGTCATTTTCTAAATTAAAATTAATAAAAAATTATTTAAGAAATACCATCTCCCAAGAGCGATTATCTGCTTTGGTAATAGTTTCTATTGAAAATGACGTGGCTCGCAATTTAGATATAGAAAATATTGTGACAACTTTTGCGACATCTAAAGCAAGGAAGAAAAGATTTTCATAGTCCTATACTATTATGATTTTATGTATAATAATTTATAATAATTAATTATGTATAATAATTTGGACAACTAAGATTGTTAAAATAAAGACCTAAACCTCAACAAAAATCTATTAATTTTAATAATAATTTTTGTTTTATTAAAATATTTAGATTTTTTTATAATTGATTTTTTCTGTTTTTCGTGTTTTTTTTCTTTTGTTATACTATGATTAGATTTTATTTAAATTTCAATGTTTTACTTTTTAATTTGGTGATTTATTTTGTTATGTATGTGTGTATATAACTTTTATCTTAGTTTTTTATTAATAATATGAGGTAAATTTAAAATTTGGTAGTTTTTATTTTAATAAATAATTTTCGGGTAGGGTAGGGTAGGGGGGCCCATGGAGATTTTAGAACACAAGCCCGCAGCTGGTTTAATACGCCACTGTGTGCATGGCCACATCCAATATTTTGATTTCAGATGAAGCAACCATGAGTTATCCTACCTACCGCATGGAACCTTTTTTTTATGTGATTCAGTTCTCACCACTACCACTGGCTTATTTTGCAATATTTTTTAACAAAAATTTAGCACAACATTCTTAATATAATGCTTAATAATATAAAACTTTTTTAAATATTAACAAATAAGGTACTCTGAAAAAACAATCACAAAAATGTGCTTCTTTGTTTGTACCTCAGATCCTTTTCCCCCCTTAAGTGGAATGGTTGTAGAGTTTTGCAGAATATTCTTAATATAATGCTTAATAATGTAAAAAAATTTAAAAATATTAACATATAAGGTACTCTGCAAAAAACTCACAAAAATATGCTTCTTTGTTCGTATTTCAGACCCTTTTCCCCCCTTAAAAGAAAACATCCCTGTGGATTGTAAGACGACCAAAGTCTAAAGGCATGGATCTAGAAAGGTAGGAAATTCTGTTTCTAAGTAAAACTCGGAAACCAGTCAAATAAAAAAAAATCTCTTTATACAACAGCTATCAAAAGGCAGAGATCTAGAACGACAAGAAGAGTCTCTGTTTTCAAGTAAAATTCGGCAATAATTAATGAAAACCAATTTAAAATAAAATTTTTGTTTACTGTTGTAATCCTTGACCACAAATGAGGCTTTTATGAAGTTATTCTGTATAATTATTTCCGTACTTTACAAGTACCGTTAAAACCAGTTGTTCCTTGCATGAAAAACCAAAATTTGTATATCGATTATATCTTAAATTAATTTTCGTATTTTTATTTAATATCTATAATATCTTCGAGTTCAGGTTATCGTACTCCAAAGTATTTGATAATAAATAACCTAATTACAATTTCTGTTTATTGTTGCGCTTATTACAATATAATATTAAACAAAAAATTATTGTACGCAATGTAGAAACTGCACATTTTTATTTCATTATTGATCCTAGCAAGTACACCGGCATCCTCGACTTTTAGAATTTTCAAAATACATGTATTCCTATAAGTAAAAATATAATAAATGTTAGTTGTAGTTTTATAATCAGCTGCCATATTATTCGTATTCATAAAATCACTTTTACTGATTTTATTGAAAAAAACTCTTTTATTGATTTACTCTGACTTTCAAAAATAATAATTTATGGATACAAAAAAATGATTATATTTAGTACCATTAAAAATCCAGCTCCTAATAATAATGCTTTATGCTTAGTATCTAGTAATCTTCCTGGAAATTGTATGGATAAGTTATAAGCTACCAAAATCTGATCCCACTGATGATTTATACTTCCTACTTGTGTCGCACCATCTGGTGTATAAATCTAAAATATTTTTATATAAAAAATTTCATTCTAGCAAGAATTAAACAATACTACTTTAAAATGAGCGTCCTTTCCAAATGAAAGACATGCGCAAGTAGAAGGTCCTTCAATGCGATATAATAGATGGCGCTGTTGATTGTAAACAAAAAATAATGGTATCGAGGGACTAAATTGCTGTTCTATTGTTCCAACAAAATCTGTAGGTTTTGAATGTACTTCCATCACCTAAAAAAAATTGTTAAATTTTATGCATTAGATCACAAATTAAATTCGTACCTGTAAGTAACACCAAAATGAACAAGTTCCACAAGCTAACCTTCGTCGAATTTCTAAAGCTTCTTGTTGTGTTTGGTCATATATTTTCATGCTGAATGCTCTTGCCGAACCAAAACAAGTTCTGTGACATGATGTAGAAGATTCACTTGCATAATATAAAGTTTCTCCATTTGGTACTTTTATTATATATCTATTTTCTGATTCCTTATTTGATAATACTGCAAATTGGATGAGTTATTAATAAAAAATAATGATTTACTATAAGCATTACAATCGTTTAGCTCTACCGTTTGTTGAACATGAAGTTGATCGACTCCACCCAAAAAATCAAGGCCATGCATAGGTATAAATTGAGAAACACTTCTAGTTCGCCAATCCACTGTCGATACAGGTATAGGCCTTCTTGTTCCAGAATCTTGTCCATCTTAATTTAAAATTTAGAAATTATATGATAGCGCTTTTTTGATTAACTTACCCCCAAGCTGTGGTTGAAATGTAATTGCTGGATTGTAATTTTCGCCGTATCTTGATAAATCCAAGTCTACAGAGTAAAATTTTAGAAGAATAAAGAAACTAATGAAACAATATGTGATATTTTTAATTGAAATTAAGTTTTTTATCAAAATTTAATTGAAATTAAGTTTTTTATCAAAATTTAAATGAATTTAAAATTTATCCAATTATAAGTAACAGGAACGAATTCAGACAAAAATTTTGGAATTGAATATTTGAGATAACTTGTAAGCTAGACGTTAAAGAGAGGGTCTTGTCCAAACCAAACCAGCATATTATGGCGTTTTAAATCGGTGTTGTACCAAATTACCTATGTATTTTTCAGTATTTTAGCTATTTTCAAAAATAGTCTCCCTCTAGAAATGAGTGATTTGACCCAGCCTCTGCCTCTATAGCCGAGTTGAGAGCTTACAGACCTTTAAATACCAATTGGCTGACCAATTACAGAGTTTAGAATCACATACAAAACTGTCTCTTTTTCTCTGTAATCACTTAAAAAATAATATGTCACCAAATCGAGTCCCACGCCAATCGAGGCTTATACCGATTAAGTTTCGCTGTATCCACCCACTAGGAGACCAGAACGGCCTGTAGACCGCTTGACCTCTTAGTAACATAATAGCGTTATAATAGTTTAAATGCTTCCGCTTTTAAACAAAAATATAAATTATTAATGTATTAATGACTGGATAATTACCTCATTAAATTTGGCGTAATTATACTTGGAATACAATTGACTCTGAGCAAGAGTCAAACATAATATGTTTATCATTTTTTATTAAATAAAATAAATTAAATAAAAATGGATATTATAACGGTCTGCAAATTCCAGATTGACATTGGTGAATATAGGTAGGTATTTATCATTTATCTTCTAATTTAAAACGCAATTAAAACTTTTACATTATGAAAAAATCTTGAACTTTCATAAAAAATGCATATTAAGCGAATAAATTGGATAAACATTCGATAGTAACAATGAACAAAATTTCTATTGTTTCTAAATTGATGTAATTAAGTAGTGATAATACACAAATAAACATTTAATTAAAAAATTAGTCATGCTATATATTGTCCAATAAATTGACATATTTTTATTTAATTGTTATTGTTATTATGCATAATTTGAATCTTCGATAAAAATTAATATTTCAATTAACACCTACCCGTTGTATGATCTTCTAAATTATCCAATCCATCATGCACTTTATTTGTTTTGGGGACATTCAACATTTTTATAAAATAATATTAATACTTTATCAAAATCGCAGTTAGAATACTAACAATGAATTTGTATTCACCTATTGAAATAAACAGATAAAGTAATCTAATCACTATCTTCGTTATCGTACACTTACAAAAAATAATATTTGGTATATGTGTTGCCTTTGAACTCAATTTTTATCTTTCAGAAAATTAGTAACTGAGATTTTAGAGCTTTTGCTTTTTTTAAATATAAAAATTCCATTTTTCTCAAAAAAAACTCAATTTTTTTCTCTTATAAAAATTTTATGCTTTGAGGAGACGCTTACCCTATAGGTAAGTCGAATATCAAAGATAATTAATTTTTGAAATTTTGTTCTTTATTTAACTGATCCAGCTGAATCTGAATCTGAACTGAATCAATACCAAATCATGCAGGCTTGCGGAATTCATGTTCCAGAATTCATTTTACTGAAATACATCGTTGTGTATACAAAATGAGACTTGTATTATATTTTTACCCAAAAATAAATCTTCACGTCCAATAGCGACATCAAATGTTGGCAAAATAAATAATGTTATTTACAATATTTTGGTGTGTAACCATAAGAAAAATCGATGCCAATTTAGTAATTTTGTAGTATTCGAATTAATTTTTTTTCTTTTATGTGAAATATCGTAATTGATGTTTCAAACATAGAAATCCAAAAAATGACCTACAATTTTTTCAAAAAATTAGGGTATTTTATTTTTCAAAAACCTCACCTTTTTTTCTTTCAAAAAATTTAATGTTTTGGCTTCCAAATTTCTATATTGATTAATAGTTTTTTTCAGAGACATTAATAGTCTTTTTATTTTTATTTAATTTTTCTCTCATTTTTATTAGAGATATTAAATATAATCAGATATAATATAATTAAACTATGTAGCTTTATTTTCATGGTTATAACTTATAACTATAAATCCCATATTATAAAACTGATGAAAAATTTAGAATGAAATTGCCTTAAGAGTTTTACGTTTTGTAAGGGTGTGTAGGAAGTCATGATAACTAGCCCCGTGGCGGATCCAGGAAATTACCACAGGGGGGCGACAACATAAAATAAATGTAAATAAAAAATTAAAAAGTAGTATAATAGCAATTTCAAAAATTGTTGCAACATTTATATTTGTAGAACATTTCCTGTGAGATTCACTACTTTGTGGTTATTTTTACTGTCTCGATTTTCATTTTCTTGAATTTTTTGCTTCTTTACAAACATATTCAGAGTGGACTGACTCGGACACCGTTTCATTTTCATAATTCTTAATTACCTATAATAGATATACGGTATACGGTTAATGTTAATTTTTAAATCTAATGTCTGCTTACGTAAAATCAAGTTCAAATTTAATCAATGATTAAAATTTTACAAAAAACTTTTCAATTGTATGAAATGTAATTTTAATTCTCGAAAGCTCGAATTTAGTGTTTTATTGTTTTAAACCTTAGCTCATATTTGATAATTTTATTTATAGAAATTTAATTTATTGTATATTTATTTTTAACCCATTTTAATGAAAACGAGCATAAGTAAATAAAACAACTTATCCTTTTTAGTTAACTTCAGATAGAAACTCTAACAGCAAGTTTAACAAAATAATATCGAATATTATTGAAAATTGAATATTGATTATTGATGAATACCACTGCACATATAGTTTTTATTGTTTTATAAAAAATCAACTGAAATTTGATGATAAATTAACTTCACAACTTCACTACTCTCTTAACTTAAATGATATCAGTACTGAAGTACTAAAAATATATTCAAAAAACGCAAACTGAAGTAAAAAGCACTTATGTTTTGCTTTAAATTATGAAAAGCAATGACAAAGGAGAATATTGTTACCTAAACAGATTCTTTCAGGAATTAGGGAAAATACCAGAAATTTTGAGTTTTCCAAAAATACAACAAGCTTATACAATTTACCTGGCGCTATAGAAACCTCAGATTAGGCGGCTTCAGGAAGTTCGGCTTTAAATTCTTTGAAGTACTAAATTTGGTCTTATTTTATAAAATAGATATAACATTTAAAAACACAATAATACCGTAGTTTTGTGATTTTGTTGTAAGGTTTACAGCAAGGTTTAAAACACGAAGTTTAAAAAATACAAAATACTTTATTTTCTAAATTCTTAAAATAGTTTTAGGAATTTGTAATACGTCAGAATTTTTTGGTGTAAGAATTAATGTTTTTTCGAGCTCTAAGGGGGGGGGGGCGATCGCCCCCCCCCCCTGGATCCGCCACTGAACTAGCCTTGTTATTTAAAACTTAGTTCATGAGAGCATATGTTTTGGGAAACATCG
This sequence comes from Cantharis rufa, assembly GCA_947369205.1. Taxonomy (NCBI): domain Eukaryota; kingdom Metazoa; phylum Arthropoda; class Insecta; order Coleoptera; family Cantharidae; genus Cantharis; species Cantharis rufa. The sequence continues at coordinate 10,550,461 of OX376309.1, read as the reverse complement.
TGTATGCATAACAACCCTGTTGGAAATAACATATAGAAACATATAAAAATAAACATAAAGTTCTTACAACACTCAGATTTCATCTCAGCTAAATGGAAAAATACAATATTAAAGTGGACGACGATCAATACAAATAAAATTTTATATTTATTAATTGTTTATATTATATAATATTGTTTATAAATTATAATATATTAATTTATTATATATTATCTTATAACATTAAGAAATGAAGATGAAGAATAACACAGATTAAAAAAAGATGTGGTTGACAATGCTTAATTATGATATTTAACAGAACTAAACAAAAAGTTAAATAATAGAATTTTAACAGTCAAGTGAAGAAATACAATACGTAGAAAATTATTATTCAAAAAAACAAAAAGGGTATAAATTATCACTTAACAAAAATAATAATTTTTTTATTTTTTCACAGAACTGTTAAAATTCTGTTATTTTAATGTTTTGTTTAGTTCTGTTAAATATTATATTTTACAAATACATGTTAAATACCACTAATCTACTTGAAATTTCATATTTGAAGTTCATTTCTTAAAGTTTAATTAATGCACTAGTCAAAATAAAGCATAAAACATACACATAATGATTAAGTAAAGCTAGCATGTAATTGAGAACTACATGCTAGAAAACAAAATAAAAAAATACAAAATTGTAGAATGGACATCTACCTAGATTCGGTCAAGTAAAAAAAATTAACCTATGCACATAATATGAATGTTTGTTGTACTTATGTATTGCGTTACATACGTATCTTTCATCCTATCCTTTCTTCTACAATCCGAACATTTTTCTATAGGACAAAAATTTCATTAGTTGTGTTTGGATTATAACTATGTGTGCGGACTAATGAGTTTTTTTTCTTTTGTTCGGATTACTTGATGGTCGGATTAGCATGTGTTAAGATTACTGAGACTGTACTGTATATGCATCTCTATGAGATTTATCCTAAATGCAGTACCACCAATTTCATGAATCTGCAAGTGTCTTTCCTTTGTCAGGACCTTTCGAAATCAATAACATTACTTCATCATACTATTGGTCTACCATCCAGAAAAGAAAGTCTACAAAATAGAGAACACAAAATACTCATTAAAAAATCAACATGACTGCCAGTTCCAGAACTCACCAATCGAGTAAGTGCGACTACAATTCAACTAATTTCCACTGAAGCACCTTTACAATTCAGTTATCTGCTTGAAAGCAGAGGTAGAAGATAAATCCACATCTCGGATAGAAAAGATAGTGTAATAAAAAAAAGGTAAATCTTCGTAGTCTGGTTCTCCAAATTGAAATTAATTTAAACCCACTAAGTGTAAACACATCCACCAGGCAACATCTCGTAAAGTAAAATAAGCAACCATCGCAAATTGAAATTTAAAGAAGGAAATAAAACCATTTTTCGCACCAAATTAATGTTAATAAATAATTTTGTCAACCCCAAATCTTTTAGCAGGTGATAGATTATAACAATGTCATTGCAAAACCAAAAAGAAATCCTGGGAACCATATAGTAGATAAGATTTCCAACAAAATTGCATATAAACCTGAAAAGAAACATTAACTATAAAAAGCATAAAACAAAGAAATAAAGAATTGTAGAACCGCTCATTGTATTTCAAACTTAACGTTCTATATCTTTCTTAATCTTTAACAGGCAAGGCTCGGTCACCCGTGACCGGAGCACGTGCTTTAATATACGACAAGAAAATAGCCTTGCCTGTTCAAGGTTAAATGGTGCCACTTTAAATTAATACTACAACATTGAGATTAAATTACGATATAAACAGATATATTAATAAAAATATAGGAAATCACATTAAATTCAAACAGTTTTGTTTTAAATTTTGGTATTGGTGAACTGAATAATAAATTTCACTTTTACTACTTCGTTGTTTTATTTACAGCAAATTTAGGAACATGAACATCAAATAAAAATGCTCATGGATGGATTCATGCAAGGATTGCAAACACTGAGTACACCTCAGTTTTCTCCACATCCATTAACAGTCCGTCTGCTCATGCTGTGTAGTTTCCCGTCAAATTTCCCTTTCAACTGCCTAATCCACTTCCTTCTTCATCATCGTCGTACATGTCAGAAGCACCACCTCCTTTAATATGTCCACTACAAGTTTCTCCAGCGGTTCCTATACATCCAGTTTTCGTTTTCTATTCATTTTCCAACAACAACTACTACATATAGTAGTAATCATAAACGCGTTTTTCTAAAAAGAAAAGAGGAATAATAAAAAAAATTTGAGGTACCTACCTCTAATGATTCATGTGGCATATGTATAAAGGTTTTCATTTTGTTGTTGACAGCATTTATCACCATATATAAATATTTTTGAACAGCATATATTTCTGTATGTCAAATGCATTCCAACAACTGCATTCCGCACAACTAGCCAATTTTGCAAAATGCTACTGCCACTTGTTTTTTGGACCAATAACGGCTCCATGGATTTTAAAGAGGCTTTGGTGTCAAGTCATCTTGTAAAACAACACATAAATCAAGAAACATTTCCTTTCGTATCCAAAAACTTTTAACTCAAATCGGCTTTAGTAAATATGTTCCGTACAACATCATTCCAGAAAGAATAATTTCTGGGTTTCGTCCACATTCTTCTTCCAGTTTAGTATGTCAATTTTGAAAATAACTCTAAAATGTGATGCGTAGACAAAATCTCACTACACAACACGTTCATCACATTTCGGAATCTTTGCACACCGTGTAATCCTCCACATTTACCATCTTCTTTGTAGCAACGTCCGATTTCAATTTCTATTAGTTCTACCATCAATGTAGCTAAAATATACTGATATAAAAAAGAATATTGTGGTGGCGTCATCGCTTTATTATGCTGATAATTTCGGTTTTACACATAGAAATACCAAAGGAAATACTAACCGCCAATTTCACACATGCATGACATAAAACGAGGACCTCTAGTGACCAACGTATATGGTTAATAAAACAGATTTCTACTTTACCTGAATGCATTAAAAGCATGCTACTTGATGCTGCTAATAAAACCGTTATAGGAAAGGTCCAAATACCACACATTGCAAACATTTGTAAAAGGGAACAGGGTTTGGGTGAAAAGATAGGCCAGATTAACTTAAATTAGTATGTAAACCAACAACCAACTAACTTATATATACCACCATAACAAACCAACTACCACCACCACCACCACCACCAAGCAAGCAAGCAACCAAACAACCAAAATAATGTAAACCACAAAACTTATCCTAACCTTGATCAACCAAAAAGATCAATTAAGACCTATACGTCCTCAACGATGTTAATTCACTATTATCTTAAATATTGTTCAACTCTTCCATCGGTGAATACAAAAGTATTGAAATAAATTTTATTAGTGCAATCGTGCGATTCCAATAATCCATACCTTTTGCATTGTATTATCATTTAGTAATTTGAACAAACCTTGTATCAAATATTTTTTTTTTTGAATATTATATCAAGCATCTTTAATCACAACGTTCACTAACCGTCGGTTCATAGCGACATGCTTAATTATTTATTTGTCAATGGTATACTTAATAACCATAATGTAAATCATATCAGGTTTTGAGTTTTGAATAGCAACTCGACGGTTTTGAAGGTAAAAGCAAATTTAAAAAAGTTTATATAATTAACCTCATCAGATATCCAATCTCTTTTGTAAAAAAAAATGGTATCAGCAGATATAACGTTTCGACCAAGACCCTCAGGCTCTTTTAACTTAACGCTCAATTTTAGGTAGCCAGATCTCATTTACTTGATCGATTTCTTCCTAAAAACACAAACATAAATCTTGAAAAAAAGCAAACTTTTAATTACTTACATATTTTTAAATAATTTATTCAATGTACAGCTCCAGTTAAACTTGCACCCCTCGCTTGAAACTAAATTTAAAATAATGTCACATTTCAACTTAGAAACCATAAATAATGCTAAAATTTTATGTATTGTTGATATTATGCCAGTCAATTCCTCAGCAATTTGGCTATTCTGTAAAAAAATCATAAGCCATTACCTTAATGACAACAAAAAGTTGAAAGGCTATATAAATTTAATTCTCATAATTTTTTTTTCTTTGTCATTTTGCAGCATATTCAATATATATTATAGTTTTGATCATTAAAGTCTATTTTGTGAATTGAAAACAAATTGTTTGTACATAGGGTAGGGATTTCCATCCCTAATAGTTTGGGGTTTTATTAGTCAAGATTTTTACTTTTGTGAAGATCCTGTACAGAAGACAAACTAGACTAACAGCCGTATTCATCATTTTGAACTTAACAAAGGTATTACAAAATTTTAAAAACTCAGTGTCACGTAAGATTTTTGAAGCAATACTTCATAATGAAGGTAGCACGAAGTATTAGTAAATTCTTGAATATTTTCCAAAAATTAAACAACATGTAGTGGCACTAATAGAATTTTGCTCCAAAATTTTGAAATTTTTACAGATGATCTTACTTAGTAGTTTTTAATAAAACTTGTAACTTTTTAGAATTGTCAATTATAACTTTGACTAACGCATTAATTCTTCACAATCATTTTAAAGAAAAACTATCCCATAATACGCAGATGGCACTTATCGAATTTAGCTTACTGTAGCTCGGTTATAAAATATTGCTTTTTTAAACAAATATATAAACATAAACTCAATGCATAAAGAAAACAAGTTGAAAAAAGAAAGGTAGAGTGAGTTTTTATAAGCAGATATTTCAAAAGAACTTCTTGTAGATATATTATTGAACTATAAGAGATCAAAGATGTCCCTACCTGGTTTACTTTTTTAAAAAACTCACCCTGTAAATCTTATTAAAAAATATAAAATACATGATTAGATAGTATCAGATATGCAAAAGATTCAAATTCCGTAGGAGTAATACACTGCTTTATTATATACATTGATAACGATTGATATTTTGAACTATATTTAGCATTTTAAAATACCTTTAATGAAGTTTGCATATCTGATGTACCAACTATCAAATTTTAAATTACAAATAATATATTACAATACAAAATTTGTAGGAACAACCAACTTGTATTGTTCGTTTTCTTTACCTGCTTCGAGAAGTAGGTAAATCAAGTCCCATAATTCAAGTTTTTTTTCAACCATTACAAAACGGTTCTCTTTCTTACCGTAACTTTTTGTACGTAAGTTCAAACCATTTGCAATTCTATAAAAATAAGCAGGTTATTAAATACTAAAATACTTTTTTAATTTGAATCTTACACGTGAATTATTGTTCGTTCCTCTTTAGTAAAATCAGGAGAAAAAGCAATTGAATTATACTCTTTCGAAGACGAGTATTTCTCCAATACTTCCATAATTTCTTGCGCTATATTATTACTTCCAAATCCTTGACGATTCAGATAGAAATGTGGTTTAGTAACATCGGTACAACCTTGTTCTTGGCTACCTAATCCTTTACCAGACCATCCCATTTTTATCATAATATCTTCTCCGATCCCACCCATAGTTGAACTTCCTTGACCCTCTGAAGCTGGAGGAAACTTCACTTTTGGAAGCTCACGGGGATAGGATTTCTTCAAAAAAATTAAAATATAGTTAAGTAACACAAAAAACCGTAACTTACTTTAACGATAGTGAAGCAAACTTTCTGTAACTCCGCAAAAGCTAGATCACACAAATTCTTTTTAGCTTTCCCCATTGATTGGTAGGTACCTTCCACAATAACCGTGTCATCGATCTTCAATTGATACAATTTCGGTGCACTAAAAGCATACCTTAAAAACAACATTAAAGCAAAGTTTTTTATTTACCAATTTTTATCGTCACTGTGATGTGGAGTCTCAATGGTTACGTTACTGTTGATTTTATCCGCAGCAGACTGAATAATCATTTGTGTATTTTCGCCAACGCGGTAGCACAAAATAAGGATTCTTCCTATTCCAGCCTGAGCTTGTACTTGTCGAATTAATTCAGACTCAGGACTGAACTTTAAGACCTTGCACTTATTTTGGGTACTCTCGCTTTCATCAGTAAAATTGCGTTTACTTAAACCTTGGTTTTGTCGGTTATTAAAATTATCTTGAAACGACATTTTAAAAGCAACAAATTATGTATATTCACAACCACAATTAACACTCTGCTTCTTCGAACTTGCTTATTAAAACCTAGGTTATAGTTTATTTAAACAAATATTAGGAGTCAAGGTTACCAATGAAGCAGTGACTACAAAAATTGTTATGTTTTAACACACCAGTACCGGTTTCAAATACTTATAATAAATTGTTTATTACTTATTATTTTACAATAATTAGAAGCACAAAAGATTTTAAAAAAACGAGCGTTATTCACAACCACTAAATACAACTGCGCCAAATTAACGAACTTTTAATCGATCGATACGACCAATCATTTGTTTTCGCGGGTTTTAACAGTTAGACGGGGGGGGAATGAAAAGATTGTAGTGGGAGGGCGATCGATTTTTACTCACTTACTCACACAAAATATTGTCATTTTTTATCACTAACCATGATCGGTGTTAAAATATTTTATAATCTTTTTCAAAATAATTATTTTATAAGCTTAATTTTTTGGGCCTGATTTATAATTAATACAAAACAATAGAAGATTTACGATTTACGACTAATCGACTTTTATACTCCATTTCTTCAAAGTTACTCGCTCAATCCACAAAATAAAATTACCAATTTATAGCACGGAAAATTTACTATCGAATTCCATCGGAAAACTTCGTGAGAAATGAACCATTAATTTATTATAATATTTTAAAGTAATTTGTAAACATTAATTTGTTGCCAAGGCTGCAGTTGTTCGGATCACGTGAGTCACGTGTTGCGTGCCATGCGCAGTATGTTCAGATGGCCGCCGCCTACATTTTCCTGTGTTCATATTTTTTGTACTCGGTAAAGTATATACTGCGCAGGCCGCGCAACACGTGACCCAGGCGCAAACGCCATGGGAGGCGAAGCAATCCGATCAGCTGATGCCTTGATAACAAATGTTTACAAACTACTTTAAAAAAATTTCCGATTGAATTTGATAGTAAATTTTCTGAATCCATTGGACTATTAGTGGATAACTACTTTACCTATGAATAAACTAAAATACGGATAAATGGATAGCCTCAAAACCTAAAAGAACTTCTCACATAAAATATTTTATGACAACTTTGATTTTTTTATATTAAATACTTCTACAATGTTATTCTTTATTTTATAGCTATGTTTGAACTGTGCATTAAATTATAAGAGGGTCTCGTTATTTATAGATTAAATTGTATTGTGATACACATCTCACTAAAGTCGGTTTCAAATGCATTACATATATACAAATTTATAACTATATTATCATGTGTAGTCCGCGGTTTCTCAGAAAAGTGCATTTATAACGTTTATTGCGTGTAAATGTAATTATAACCATGATAATTGATTGTTATAGTTGCTGCAGCAACTACAAGGCACTGTAGAAACGACTTTGACTACATTTTTGCTTTTTGGTTCATAGTGGTTCATAGTAAACTTATATAAGAAACCACATCACCGATGGCAAATAAACTTGCCCAACTTGGCACGTGAGGAATTTTCGGAAGCACACTGAGGAATTCAATGTACTTTCTAGTTTTTGTTGTTTTAAATATATAATTATGGGTCCGATTTAGACCGCAATGCGAAATTTCACGGATCTCAAATAAGAATTTTCATGGGCGACGGCAAGTGCTGCAGCAGGATGCCATCCCGTTTCTTATGCAATAATTTCAGAATTTCTGTGATTGTCTCCTATTTACAGTAAGGCATCAGATAATTTTACTTGTTCTTATAAATCTAGTCATTCTCTTCAAATCAATAGTCGGATATTGGAAAAGAAATAATCCTTTTTTTGTTCAAGGTCGATCGTTTCCCATCTATGTATACTACACTTGGCGCGTTTTTAAAATCCAATCAAATCTTTTTGCCCACATTAACTTTCAGGTCAATAACGATGACGTTGTCTAGAAATAGAAATATTTTGTTTGTCTACTAATATTGTATTAAACTGAGAAATTAATATCATCTTTCAATTAGATACACAACGACAGCATAAGACTAATTAAAAAATATGTCGATGATCTTTTTCTCTTGATCAATGGTGAATAATTATGTTTCCTTTCTTCTGGATCCTTTTAATAACTTCCATATGGATTTCCAATTCACTATACAACTTGAAACGAATAGGTTATTGCCATTTATTAAATCTCTCAAGAGAGATTTAAAAAGTTTGGACAACTTCTGAGCAATGGCGTAGCTATTATAGGGCAAAACGTGGCTGTGATCCCGGGGCTTCAAAGCTCAGGTGGCTCCGAAATTCTTGGACAATATTCTAAAATTACTTTCTTGAGACAATTGAATAATTTTGATTTAACTATAATAATTTTTATAATAATAAAATAAATAAATATTTTTTTATTTATAATTTTATAATTATAATAATTGAGTTATATAAACTGAATTTGTGAGGAATCACATGTTCCACAACTTTGGGTACAGGGACGTGCCCAGCCAACTTTTTTGAGGGGGGAGCAATCTTCAATTTGCCAACTGAATAAATAAAAATTGCCAACTTTTTCAAGGTTTTTTCTTTTTTTTATTTTGTCAAAAAGACTAGCAAATATCCTGTAATTATTCAAGAAATATTGAATTCAATAACAAATTTTATTTTCAAAAACGTGGTTTACCGTTGCCCAGGGCCGTATCTCAGACTTCAATTCAGAAGGGGGTTGAATGATAAATAAAAGCGCGTTGCGTCAGCCCGAATACTGGGGGGGTATGGAAAGTCCTTCAGGAAATTGCGCCGCAGGCGAAAATTTTTGAAGTTTTCAAGGACAATCTCTCTACTGTAAAGTTAGAAATACCAATTTTCAGGTTTTGATAGATTTTTATGTATTTTTAACGCTCTTTTTAGTGGAACAATGTCATAACTTCCACCGCTTATCATTTAAACACTATTTAGCCAACAACAGTTCTACATTTTATAAGAATGCACAGCTTTGCAAATTTTAAAATGCAATTTTCTCAAAACATGCTTTTGAAAGTTACGACAGTTGTCGTCTCAGGATGCGATATTCTAGGATTTTAACTTTATTTCGGGGGGGGGGGGTTGAACCCCCAAAACCCCTTCTCAGATACGGGCCTGCCGTTGCCGTTGGGGAAAACCTTATCTTGCCTACTAGCAGATATTCTTATGGATTATTTTTGAATTTTTTTTCCTTATATTAACCCATTAAGTACCAGCGTCCTCATTTGATGACAGTAACTTATTTTTTTTTAAGGCCCAAAAAATGATTTATTCTTATAACAAAATTTTTGTCCACATTGGTAAACATCACTCATCGTATTTATATTTTTATTTTCAAAAAATATCAAATTTCAAGTACCTCAATAAATAATTTTATGAGAGCGTACCTTACAAGTAAAGGATTCCGGTTTCCCTCACCGATTTGAACAATTTTTGAATATGTGGTAGCGCATTAAAAAATAAGAAAATCCTAAATTTTTTTTATCTGCTATTCTGCTAACAGGCGGGTTTAACATCAATCGATTTTTACGTTTTTTTATTTTTTAAAAATTTTAATAGCCAAGAAAACGTACTCATATTATCCCAAGGTCGTCATTTAAAACGGCATTTATCTCGGAGATAAAGTCCTAAAATCAAAAAATGATTAGAAACATTTTTGAATAACTATTTTTTTGCAAGCAATTTCAAATAAAAAAACCACTGAAATCTAAAAAAATATGCCTGGTACTAAATGGTTTAAAAGTGCCGTCATTAAAATTTTTTTTATTACTTTAATTGATTTGGGTTGATAAAATTTATTCAAACCTATTTTGGTTTAGCAGCTTTTGCCAACTTGGCCAACTCTTAATTGATTTTGCCAACTGCCTAAAATATTGAGGGGGGAGGCTCCCCCCATCCCCCCCCCCTTGTGCACGTCCCTGTTTGGGTATTATCATTTTACTCTAAAGTTGAAAATAAGCGTGTATTTATAAGAACGCTAAAGTTTAAAAGAGCTACACAGCAAAAAATTTTTTGCAATTTAACAACAGTTGTTGGATTATACGGGCCACCATATCTAGTAGTAATAATAAATACTTAATGAAATTTGATGCAGGTGCTTTTTATAAAATCAACATAAATTAAAATATTTTTACTAAAATATACAATCATTTTAACAACAACAACTGTTGTTAAATTGACAACGAATATTTTACTGTGTATCTACAAAAGTTGACAAAAGTCAACTTACACGATTAAACCCATTTTTTGATAAGTGTAGCAAAGAAATCGAAGAAGAAAATGTGTTTTAACACAATTAGATGCAAATTTAATGAGAAATCGAAATTTTATCTAATTCAGAAAACCTTAAAAAATGGGAAATGTTTGATAATCAATATTTTGAATTAACCGCGAAAGTTGGGTCATATTTAAAAGAAATGTATGTAAAATTATATCCACCACTGAAATATATTTCAGAAAGTAGTATTACAACACATGAATCTCAAAATTTCAATTTAAAATTACCTACCATAAACTAGTCGGTATTTAACGGAAAATTTCATGATTATGGCTAGGTTTTCGTGCGGTATGTTCATATCTCAATATGGGAATGCAGCAAAGATATTATGCAGATCGTCAAAATGTATGAAATGCAGACTTAAGCATAATAGTTTATTGTATGAAGACAGATTAAAAATAAAGTAAACAATTTGGTTAATCAACAAGAAAATACTCAGCCTGATAGCGGAAATAGTTCAAATTCATAGATAGCAAATGTGTCGATTCAAACGGCAATAACACCCACCCAACCACCCAAGGTTATTTCACACGTAATGCAAAATAATACAAATTGTTCGTAGGTACGTACGATACTATTATCTACAGCTATGTTTATTTTGCACGGACCAAATAATAAAATTAAAAGGATAAAGGCACTTTTGGACTCTTGAAGTCAAACTTCAGTCATTACAAACCAAGTTGTAATTTTTTTTAGGATTGCAAACAAAACAATGCGAGTTAAATGTTACTGAAATAAATCAGGCGAAATCAAATGTAAATTTCAAAACGGAATTAACAATTACCACGTTTACAAGCATCCGTTGGGTCGAACTAAATTTTATCTTTTTCTCCATTTTATCAATTTTATCCTACATCTTCTCCTGCAATCACTTTTCCAAAGCAATTTAAATTCTTCCTTAAAACTCATTAGTCATTAGGAATCTTAATGATATACTAATCACTAATTGGTACCACAAAGAAACGTATTCGGGAAGATTTTTAAGTAAATATTTCAACTTCAAGTCATCTTAAATACCGCGAATCCTTAAGGGGTCGTCCATTAATTACGTAAGGACGATTTTTGTAATTTTCAACCCCCTCCCCCCCCCTACGTAAGGGCACGTAAAATTGTAGAAACTTCCCACCCCCACATCTTACGTAAGGATTATAAAAAAAATGCATTAATCTCTTTTTATTAGGGGAAGGGGGGGGTAATTTTTTTAATTAAAAATTATTAATCATTTTTTGTTATTGGTATGTACATCTACAATTTAAAAACCTATTTTTTGAGTTTTGGGTATTTTAAATTTTGAATATTTTTAAATTTTAAATTTAATTTAAGAAAATGGTTTAAAAACCTTACGTAAGGACTGCATCGGACCCCCTCCCACCCCCACATAAGGGTCCGTAAGATTTCTTATACCCTCCCCCCCCCCCTAAACCTTTACGTAATTAATGGACAGCCCCTAATGTCGGACGTAATTTTATTCATAAAGTCCTTATTATGTTACATCCTCGTTCCAATCCAGCAATATCTACAAAATATCCCACATCCTCTCCTGCAATAACTTTTCCAAAACAATTCAAATCCCTCCTTTTAATGGTCCTGATCCAGAAGAATGATAACTGATAACTATAATAAGAAGAAAAGTATATATCGACGAGCTCTGAAATTAGATTTTTTAGTCTCACATTTGTAATAATGTCTTATGGATCAATTAATTGCTATTTTGAGATCTACCCCCTCTGGGGTTAAGTTTATTAACCTAGATTAAACTAGGGTTAAGTTGTCTCAACAAAAGGTCTAGTGCAACGGTCGGCAACAGGCGGACCGCGATCCGCTTGCGGACCGAGAAAGGTCGAACCTTGGACCGCCATACTTCAAAGACACACAAAATAGTAAGCACTTAATTATTATCAGTTGTTTTTTTCTGGACCTTGTTAAAATTTTTTCTTGTTTTGAATTTGTTCAAGTTTTTCTTGTTTTGAAGTTGAACATGAGACATTCAAGAATATATAGCGCCGTTACTGTTAACACATTGCACATTCGAAAAACTCCTCTACAGCTTTCTCTATTTTTCATGCCCAACATCAACCTCAGAGCTTGCTTCTGACTTACAAATACACGGCCTACAGCCGAAGAAGTCCCCCAGAAAATAATACCGTATCGTAAATAAGATTCAAAGTTTGAAAAATACACCATTCTCAGCACGCACAAAGTCACATGTTCTCTCAACATACGCAGCATGTTCACCGCTCTACTCAACTTCCCCAACAGATGCTCCACGTGCGGCAAGGCGGCAACCAACTCAAAGTGGCATCAAAACAAATACCCAGACATTTCGCCTCCGAGGTCACCGCAACGACACCACCATCAAGGCCCATCACATCCGGCACCTGCATACAGGAACGATTCGTAGTAAAAACCACAGCCTGGATTTTGCCCATATTCAAAAGCAATCCATTCGCGGAAAGCCATCGTTTTATCACTTTAATGATAAAATCCCCCTCCGCACTCAGTTCGGCCATGTTTCAACCTCTTAGCATCATCGTGGTATCGTCAGCATAATCAACAAGTCTGTGGCGAGGATTCTTTAATATACTCAATAAGTCATTGATAAAAATTATAAACAAAAGCGGCGCCAATATGCTGCCTTGTGGAACGCCCATAAGAACTCGCTTTAACTCAGACCAGAAGCGTATTCCATCCTCATCGATAACCACACACTGCCTCCGATAAGATTCAAACCAACTGTAGGCAACTCCTTTAACACCATACTTGTCCAACTTTCTTAGCAGCAGCCGATGATCCACACAGTCAAACGCCTTAGACAAATCCAAAAACAAACCACATGAAACACCTCCAGACTCCAGCGCCTCCACGATAGAGTCTACCAGTTCATATACCGCCGACGTCGTATTTCGAACCCCCATAACTCCATAAATCCATAACTCGATTGGCCATCTACTTCTCAAACAATTTACTGAAAGATGTTAAGATACTTATTGGACGATAGTTCTTTATGGAATTACAATCATTCTTCTTAAACAAAGGCCTGACCACAGCCGTTTTTAGCAAATTCGGAAAAACTCACTGCTCAAAAGAACAGTTCACAATATGCAACAACGGAATGTTGTGTGCCACAACACACATTGAATGTTTCAGCTGCCCACATACATATAAAACACATATATACATAAAACACAATTACAGCGTTACCTTTTATATCATTGCCAAATAAATTCTTTCAAGACAACAAATTCCTCACATAGACACCCTCTCGAGTTATGCAACCCTTAATACATCATTGAAACAATTTTTATGTGCTTATTAATTTTTATTTCAGTTTCAATGATCACGCAAATTTGTTACTATAGCAAATCGACAGTTATGAATATTTAGAACATTCTTGTAGATTAGGTTTTCATATAATAATCAAAACTATACAAACACAAATCCGTTTACTAAACTTGCAACTCACTAGCGAGTTCCGAGCAAGTGCTACATATATACAATTTGAATGGCATTAGTATATATCGGGTTATCTGATGATCTTCACAAGAGCATATTATATTATGTCCTTCACTCTGAAGTTGATTCTACTCTTATACAACATTATCATGATATCCTTCCATTAGAAGTTAATTATAAATCCATTATCAGCATCTTTAGGTGCCCAAAAAATTAGTCTTAGGTTTACAACAAGAAAATGCCCGAGATATCGATAACCCAATATTTTTGATCTTTTTTGGTTTATAAAACAGTATTGCATAATTGGTTTATGGTTGTGGTTAAAATTATTAGTCAACTTTTACAAAAATTTACATCGATCGGTACTTGAAGGTATACCTAAAATGGTTTGGTTAATTTGTGTGTAGAACTCGGGTCATGCTTCATGCGTTTACAAATTATAAAGAAATTTATTGATTCTACGTCGATTATACGCATTTTCATTGGACGTCAAATTCTTATCTCACCCAAGGTCTGACCTGACCTCAAAATATAGAGAAGTACGTCATGTAGAACGTGGTTAAGGAATATAGCTACTAAAATACAGTTAATCTTTGAAAAACAAACAGAACGGTGGCGTCATTGACGTGCTTCCAAAATCACAGAATATTTTGCTTTTGAGTTTGACTTCCAAAGAGAATCAAGTCATGTGGGTCCACAATAGTCAAGTGTTCTTTGACGCAAAGGATCATACGAAATCATACAAAAATCATGACGAAAGGATACCAAGTGCATCGAAAGTGCATATAATTATAGTAGTTTATAAGTACATACGCTATACACTACGCCACCATAACAATTTACCTGAGTTTACCATAAGGTCAAAAAGCTTGTATACCAAAATATTTTTAAGTAATAATTATCTACATATATTAAATTAATTGTTCTCAAATTAATTTTTAATTGTATTTCAAAAGAAGAGTTTTCATTTTACAAAATATTTCAATAATTATTAAATTTGGTTCTCAAACCGAGTAAGACGAATTCAAAAAGACATTAACTCCCGAGATTTTCTGCAAGGTTAGATCTATAAGATTTTTATAGTAGTAGCTCGCAGTATTAAATTTGCTTTAATAAAATTAATACGATAATTTTAATTTGTTATTGAAAGAACATGAACTTAAATACATTTATTTTGTATGTATATTGATGTGTATGTAAAAGTCTTTTTAGTTTTATGTGTTTTGTCCCGTCATAAATCAAAACAAACTTCAAAATGTGTGTGCAGGTTATGTTGTTTATTAACGTGATGTAATATTTTAAATGCGCCAAAGTAAATAATAGTTATCAATAACTTATTAATTTAATCAATTAACAATTAATCATTCAATTAATTATGTATAATAATGAAAAAATAATTAGTGCGATGACATTGAATTGTAGTGGAAGTTTTACAGCTGTTTAAAAATGCTATCAGTGTTGATGGACTTTGGGCAAATTACAGCTATATCTACATTTTCCTTGTGTTTGTTGGAGTAATGCTAGGATGATTTTTAAATTTTATGCTGTTTGTACGATTTTAAAGTAAATAATGGAAGCCGATTGTTTACAACAGGATTCTGATGAGGGAGTAGAAGTTGGAGGTATCACATTACCGATGCAATGGTTTCTTTACTATTGTTATTAATATTTGCTTTTAAGATGAAGGTGAAGATGGACTACACTATATTCAAGCTGAACAAAATGATGAAACAATTATATTGGAGGCTGATACCGTTTATGTTCTTATGCCAAAAAATTTACCTGTATCTAGAGCTACTCGATTTCAATGGTTCTTAGATCACCTAAATACGGTTATTGCAATTCCGGTGCATATTAAAATAGTAAGTACGAATGTCGCAATATTTTCTGATTTAAATAACAATTTTCTAGGATAGCACATCAACAGAATTAGAAATAATTTCTGCAACTTCCAAAAAGGAAACGGCTGTGAAATGTTATCAATATTTAATTACAAGTAACACTCTAATAAAATTTTTAGCACACTCATATCGTTTTGTTTATTGTTTTGATATGAGTCCATCTCAGTCGTCGGTTAATATTGAAAAAGGCGAAATACTATTTGATGAAATTCTACAATGTTTTAAGACCACTATAGAAGGATTGTGTAAACAAGTGAGGAGTTAAAGATGCCATTTTTATAAATATTAATATTTTTTTATCTACAGTTTACAATTAATGGAAATTCATTAATTTTTCAACCTAGTTTATACCTTACCGTTATTGCAAACACCCCGTTTTTTATGAGTCCTGCTCAACAAGTTTTAGTAAAAGGAGTAAAAATTTCGTCTCAAAATGTACAAGAAATTATAAGTTTGATAGAAAATCAATTTTATTTTTTGGAAGGTCGCATTGCACGAGTATCTTCAATGGCTCATGATGAAGTCGAGTTACAAAAGGTAAGATTTGCAAAGAATTATCAACTGTTTTTGTAAGTTCTGTTTTCAGTCAAATACAGAAGGACTGATTGGAAGCCTATTTCACACAACAGATACAGAACAAAATATTCCCAATATTGCTATGGTTTTACCCGATGCTAACTTTGTGAATATGTTGAGATATTCCATGTTGGCAATTTCACTTCTTCCTGAAAATAGTCTAAGTCGTAAGAAATTAATATTTTTATTAAAGCTTTTAGTATAAAATTTGGTTTCAGATATTCTAGTCGTAACGGATGGCGTCGTTGCAATGCCAGATAGTAATATAATGGAGTCCTTATTATTGCAGTTGCATTATGAAAGTATTTCTGTTTCATTTTTAAAAGTTGGCCCAAAGTTTCATCCTCGAAATAGTGCTGGATATATTTCCTACACCGATTTACTCCACTTTATATCGCAAGCAACTTCTGGAATTTGTTTAGAAGTTTTTCCTGAAATTGTAAGTACAAATTTGAAGGGTATCTCTAGTTAAAATTTGTAGGGCAATTGACATTTTTTTTTGTTTGCTTTTTAAAAGCTTTATATTAACTTACCCGGGTATATATATATATATTTATATAGAAGGTAAAAATCTTTCGGCTGCTTTTTAACAAACTTCTAGCAGTCCAATCAAGCTGAAATTTTAAACATCGACTTGCAGCTCTAAACATTTTAATCTATCAAATTTTGAAACCGATCCGATCATTCACCGCAAAATTAGCACAGTTTCTGTGCAAATTTTGAAACAGATCTATTCACTACGAAATCAAGTAAACATAATATGTCAAAATAAAAATTTAATTCAAGTGTCAAGTTATTGAAGTATCAGGCTGACACATTTGCTATTTAAAGAATCTTATTATGAAAAAAGGTATTAAAATTAAGAAATTATTCTTTAATAGCTCGAAAAATGGAATCCAATGTAATACATTTAAAATTAAGAAAATATGTGAGTTTTGAAATCGATTTTAAAAAAAAGTAGAATATAGATAAGAAACTTTAGAAAAACATGCAGTGATTTAAGAAAAAGTATGCTGTATAATATAATTTAATCAATTACACATTAAACTACTATAGTTGCTACTATAAAACTTAAAAAGCACAAAATAAAAATAAATTAAAAACAAGTTTATAAAAAAAAAACTTTATATTATGAAGACCAATGAAAATGCATTCTTCTATGTGTGCTCTTGCTTGGAAATGGTTAGAGTACCTATAAGTTTTTAGTAACATAATTTTCTTTTCAAACTATAAAGCTTTGGTGGTGCCTTTCATATTACATACTTCCCTATAAGTAAGAAAAATGCATAGTAGATGTCAATCTCAACGAAAGTTAGACCAACACGAATTTCCAACAGCCAAAGCTGCTATGAATATGGGTCAAGATCTTTTCAATTTTATCACAAACAATATAATACGTAAAGCACCACCAAAGCTTTAAAGTTTGAAAAGAAAATTATGTTACTAAAAACTTATAGGTACTCTAACCATTTCCAAGCAAGAGCACACATAGAAGAATGCATTTTCATTGGTCTTCATAATATAAAGTTTTTTTTTTATAAACTTGTTTTTAATTTATTTTTATTCTGTATAATGTTAGGTTTTGCATAAATAGGAAGATTGGAGTTTAAGATTATATAGACAACATTGAGACATTGTGAATGGCAATAACAAAGGTCATGACTCATGAGGAACAAACCTATTGTAGAATAAATAGAAATGGTGTTGGGATAGTGGATTAGCTCTAATTGTGTTCTATATCCAGTGTTTCTCACTTTTACTACACTGTCTCGTATATGCATGCTAACAGAAGTGTTATAATGTGGAGAGAATAAAATATTGACTCACAGTGGGCTGTACTTGGTATTCCTTTTATTGCTCATATTGCTCTTTTTTGCATTTTGAACACTTTTTTGAATGTGTTGCCATGCCCCAAGTCAAAAGCTTGTATTCTTATTGCCTATATAGGCAATAAATAGCTGTACCTAATAGGTTTTCGACGTGTTTGTTCCTCGTTAGCAAAGTATATAGGGTACTGCCAAGATATTTTGTTGTGCTTCTGCTTTGCAGTTCTGTTTGTCGTGAATTCCAACTTTCCAACGTTTTTTTAGGGTTTAGTAATAGCTTCTGGACTGAAGACCAATCCATAGTTTCATTCAGTCAATTTTGCGTTTTATTTTCCTCTGTTACAAGAGCCCTATCATCTGTATATAAAACACTTTCACATGTCATGTGCCAGGAAAAGTTTATAAACAGAATGGAAGAAAACAAAAGATGACTCAGAATGCTTTCTTGCAGTGCACCATATGTAATGTCTTTATATTACAATTATTGCAGTGTAAAATTTTATTATTAGTTGTTAGGCTTTCATATAACTCGGTGCCGGATTACGCCAGCGTTGGGCCCATAACAAATGTTATTAAGGGGCCCCTTAGTCCCATGATTTGATTTATGATATATAAAATAAAACTCGACCTTTTTTACTTTCCGAACTCCTTAGTAAGGAAAGTATTGTTATCTGAACATGAAAAAAAAATTTTACCCTCCATTTTTTTATCAAATTTTTATGTTTCGAAGTTCCCTTATGCTATATCCAAAATTTTTGAAAAAGTCTGTATGTATAGATGTATGTATGTATGTATATCTGTGAACACGATAGCATCTAAACGAAGTAACGAAATCAATCCAAATTTTAAATTTAAGTTTTGATCTGTTGTGGCACGAAGCCCAGTAAAAATGAATAAAATCGAACGGGGGGTTTACTTGAAGCTATAGACGCGTTCTCACGGTTCAACTTTAGTTGACCGATTTTAGTTGATCAACAAAAATTGAATAAAAACTGTAGTGAGAACTACATTGTTTCGATTGAAACAGAGGTTCTCACAACAGTTTTTATTCAATTTTTGTTGATCAACTAAA
The DNA here is from genome assembly GCA_947369205.1 of Cantharis rufa. NCBI lineage: Eukaryota > Metazoa > Arthropoda > Insecta > Coleoptera > Cantharidae > Cantharis > Cantharis rufa. The sequence goes on along the minus strand of OX376309.1, from coordinate 10,531,271 downwards.
GTTGAACCGTGAGAACGCGCCTTATAAGACATAATCCATCATAACTTCTAAACGCAATGAAATAGGTAAAAGTTTATTATGACAAAAAATGATCACTATCAAATTTCCTACAACTTTTGTTAAATAAATATTTTTAAATTCTTTTTTTTAAATTTTTTTTATTATTTTTTGTCAAAATTTTTTGGAAATTTTTTTATCTACCGATTTGCTTCAAACTTGGTGGAAAGTTTGCCCTAGGTTCTAAGAACACTCAAGAAATTTTATAAAAGTTTATTCATCCAGAGGAGCGCTAGGACTCGAGGAGTATTTGAAGTTTCAAAAGCACGTGGTTTTACCAAATCTTAATTTGCTTGCATCTTCTTATTGCGGAATATAAATGGTCCAAATTTGCATTGAGTCTCTTCCTGAGGCTCTGCTTAACCTTTACATATCTTTCGTTTTACTCAAAAATTTAGTATTAGTTTAGTATTGTAGATGTTTCTATCCGAGTTCATTTCTTTATTTTTTATTTCTAACTTTGCTACTTCTTTCACAATCCAATAAGTTCGATTGAAGTTGCTCGGTCATTCACGAATATTGTTACAGTACATTTTACTTTTGTTTTTGACTTGTAGAAGATGTTGCTACATCGGGAGCATGTACTGTGCTTTTGAGCTCTTTTTGGTTTGAAGACAATATGGCTAATCAGGTGGACTTGCTGTGCAATTAACTTTTGTTTGGCTTTTTTATAAATCTTATTAGCTCTATTTAGACCTGAAAGGTTCTATATTTTAGTTGAGTGGTATCACAGTTTGACCGACAATATTCTAATCATTATACTGGAATACGATATAAGAAACTTCCACTTAAGGCAGATTAATCTGAACGTCGTGTGAAAAAAACGAAAGCAAATATTTACTGAATATAAGGTACTTGGGTTATTACGGACCAAATCAGTCGGTTCTTGAGGTTCATTATCACTGTATCATCATGATCATCCAGGGACTAATCATTGGAAACAAGGAAAGAACAACAGCTTACAAAGATAATCAGCTGATTTTAAACTTGATACAAAACGCAATAGGCGTCTTTTACCTAAAAAAACTTGAGAAGCATCTATAGAATTACAGATACTCATTCTCGGGATGAATCAGAAACATAATAAGATTTTTTTTTTTTTTTTTTTTTTTTTTTTTATTGACACCATGAGTGATTACAATCCGTCCGTGGACGATAAGCAACATTGTTTGTCTTGATTAATTACATGGCACAGTAGAGAGCCAGCCCACTGGCAAGCCTCTTTTAGAAATTATTACATAATCTAAAAACTATACATAATGAAGTTGTCATCGCTACGCTCAAGTTCTTTGGGGCAGGTCCGTCGGGTCGTACCTCTTCAGTCTTTTCGTCTGGAGTCCAAGGAGTAGGTCGCATACTAATACGTTGGGATGGTCACTTAGTCTTAGTTGGTACTTTTTGCTCAGAGATGATATTTCTTCCTTTATGCTGACTACCTGCAAATCAGTAGCAATATTATGATTTGTAACGTACCATGGAGCATTACAAATGTTACGTAGCACTTTGTTTTGGAAGCGTTGAATTTTCGCAATGCTGGAATCGCAGGCAGCACCCCACAGCTGTATGCCATATGTCCATATGGGTTTTAAAATGGTTTTATAAAGTAAAACTTTATTTTCAATAGAGAGAGGCGATTTATGACCCATGAGCCAGTACATCTTTCTATGTGTTAGTCCAAGCTGCAGACGTTTGCTCCAAATATGCTTGGCCCACGTTAATCGTCTATCGAGGTGAAGTCCCAAGTACTTTACTGATTCCTGTACAGGAAGGGTTTTGCCATATAAGGTGACACTTGGGCAGGTTCCTCTTCTGAGAGTGAAGGTAATGTGTACAGACTTAGTGGTGTTGGCTGTAATTCGCCAAGTCTTCAACCAGGTTTCAATTTTGCTTAAGTGAGTCTGCAAAAGTCGAGATGCTTGATTTGGATCTTCGTCGGATGCCAGTATGCCTGTATCATCTGCATAAGTTGCTGATTCAGTATTTTCGGTTACCGGTAGGTCCGATGTATATAAAAGATAAAGAAGTGGTCCAAGAACGCTTCCTTGCGGAACCCCAGATAAAATGGGATGTAGGGTCGTATAGGTTTCTCCGTATTTGATCAGAAAATACCTGTCTGTCAGATAAGAACTCAATAGAAGACTGAATGAATGAGGCAGGTTTTTTTTAATTTTGTATAGCAGTCCAAGATGCCACACCCTATCGAAGGCTTGTGAGATATCAAGGAAGGCAGCTGAACAGTATTTTTTACATTCTAAGGCAGTTCTGATTTTCTTCACAATCCGATGAACCTGTTCCACCGTTCCGTGTCCTTGGCGAAAACCAAATTGGTGATCCGGGATTAAATTTCTATCCTCAATAATAGTTAGCAATCTTTTCACTAAAAGCTTTTCGAATATTTTAGACAGAATGGGCAGCAGACTAATAGGTCTATAAGATGAGGCCTCAGTTGGGTCCTTTCCAGGCTTCTGGATCATGATAACTTGTGAGACCTTCCACTGAGATGGAAAGTAACCTCTTGTAAGGATTGCATTGAAAATTATTCTGATTAGCTTAAAGCCATTTTCTGGTAGGTTTTGCAGAACTTTTCCGGTTATTAGATCATATCCCGGGGCTTTTTTGACATTGATCTTTTTGAAAATTATATGTTTGATTTCATGCATCTTAAATTTTTTTATTGGTAGGCTCATTTGGTATGGAGCTTCAAGCAGCTGATGAATTCGATGTTCGTCTTCATGAATTTGATGATCGTCTTCAGGGGAAATTTGCCTTGGTGGAGGTTGAAACACCTTGACGAGATGTTCTACAAACGCCCCGGCCTTCTCCTCATCATTCCTTGCCCAGGTTCCATCGCTTTTCTTAACCGGCTGGTTTACTTTTTGTGGTTCCTTTGCTTTTTTTGCGACCTTCCACAGAGAGTAGTCGGTTGCTTCACTGGCTGATAGGTTTTCTAGAAAGTTTCTTATTCCTACGTTTTTCTGGTCTTCAAGTAATTTTTTGATTTTTTTTGTGGCTTTATTTAAGTTCGTTTTGTCACTTGGAGCATGAGTTGATTGCCAGCGTTGTCGAAGCTTTCGCTTTATTATAATTTCCTTTTTTATGTTTTCAGGGCAGTACCCAGGTTTATCGATGTTTGACATTTGTGGGGTGGCGTTCCACGCGGCCTGTTGAATTTCTACTGTAAGGTGTTCTACCGCTTCGTCTATTTCAGTTTCTGTTTTCAGCGATGTATGAAGGTTTAGTTGCTCAGAAAGGTTAGTTTTAAAAGTTTCCCAATTTGTGAATTTGTTGAACAGCGAGGGTGGTTTAGTAGTTTTTGATATAACACTATTGAGGGTGACTAAGAGAGGAGTGTGATCAGATGATAAATCTAGACATGATTCAATTTTTAGATAATTGTGAGAAATACCTTTAGTTATACAGAAGTCGATCACATCCGGAACCTTGTTTTGATCCGTAGGCCAGTATGTAGGCTCCCCTGATGATAGTTGCAGTAAGCCACAACTCTGCAACGACTGATATAGTTGCCTACCTCTAGGTGTTATGAGTCTCGAACCCCAATAGGTGTGTTTTGCATTGTAGTCTCCTCCTACAATAAAGCGATGCCCAAGCGAGTTGAAAAATTCGTCGAACTGTTCTTTTTTGATTGAGAGGTTTGGCGGACAATATACTGCGGAAAGGGTGAGTGGTCCATGTCTATCATCGATTATCACTGATGTGGCTTGTATGTTTTTTTGGCTTACTTTTGCTATTTCCTGGTGTTTAATATTTTTTTTAATTATGATTGCTGTACCTCCTCGTGCTGTACCATTCGGGTGTTGAGTATGGTAGATATCAAAGTCAGGGATCTTTATGAAACTTTTGCTTGTTATGTGTGTTTCGGAGATAAGCAAGACATCCAAATTGTGATTTAATATGAAGGATTTTAATTCTAGTCCATGGTTGACTAGACCGTTGGCATTCCATACAGAGATTTTTAGTTTAGTGTTTATTTTGTGGCACATTACATTTTTCCGATCATGGTTATTAGAAGATCAAGCATTTTGTCCATCTTCTCCATCATTTTGGTCAGCATTTGCTCGAGGTTATTTTGAGTTTGTTGTGACGTAACCGTTTGCACCTGATTTTGTGGCAGGGCACTGAAAGGTTGTTGATGGTACCGTTGGGTGTCGTTTGTTGTCATTTGAGCGTAAGAGGTGCTTTGTTGAATTTGATTACCATGATATTGGGTTTGATTATCGATATGTTGGAATTGGTTTCTTTTACTATTATTTGGGAGCGGCGGAAAAGAATTTCTATTAATATCAAAATTGTTGTTAGTGGTAATTTCAGGTGCATCGTTGACTTGTCTTTTTCGAAGTGTTGGGTATCGTTTTTTTTGTAACTCCTTGTATACAGAGCACCCTTTATAGTTGGCTGGATGGTTTTTGTTACAGTTTACGCATTGGACATTGTCGTCTTTTTCCTTACGAGGGCAAGCGGGAGTTGCGTGATCACCAGTACATTTAACGCACCGTGGTCTATGTTGGCAATATTTTTTTGTATGACCAAAAGATTGACATCGAGAACACTGGGGAACCTCACGTTTGGGGTGGGGAGGTTCTATTTTAACTATTGTATTCAATAAATTAGTAATTTTGTAGATATCTTTATTATTTGATTTGGTGTTTAACTCTAGGTTGATTAGGGGTAATAATAATTTGGTGCCCATTTGTCTAATGTAAGAAATGTTTTTTACTTCGTGTCCTTTGGCTTGGATATCTTCTTTGAGTTTTTCCAAGTCTGTGGTAGGATGGACATTGCGTATGACTGCACGAAAGGTGCGGTTTTCTTTCAGTTGATACGTGTGGAATTGCGTGGCTTTTACAGTAAGTGCTTTTATTATATCTGTATAGAACTGAGAGTTGTTTGGTTGGATTTTTACCTGATTATTATAAAGGTTTTTGATTGTATAACCGTTTGGTGCAGTAGAATTAAGTACCTCAACAAGAGGATTTATGTCTTCGACGCCCTCTACGAATATTGGCGGTGGTTTCTTTGGGTTTGCGGTGATTTCTTGTGTTTCCTCGCGTTCTTCCTCCAAATTTTCTTTATCGCCTTCCACTCCTTCTGTCAAGACCTGGAATTGATTTGAGGTCGGTGTTGGTTTGCTAAGCCAGTAATTGGTAAGAGTGGTTTGTTTACGCGTTATTCTCCTATGCTCTGGACTGTCGCTTTGACGTTGTCTTTTTCTATTTGTTGAGGTGATCCATTCAGTTTCACGATTTTTTATCGTTTGGTCCGTATTAGACAAATCTTGTATTTGATGAGTTGTAGCGGGAAGAATATAATTAGAATTTGTTTGTTGTGGTTGGGGGATAAAGTTAGTGTTGATTATCCCTTGAGGGTGAAGTTGTCCAGATGATGGATAATTCTGATTGTAATATACGTGCGGGATTATTTGCTGCGGTGGTGGCAGGTACGGTCCTGACTGCTGTTGCGTCATAGTTGCATTTTGATTATAACAAACAGGATCGTTTAGCAAGATTATTGGTTCTATACGATTTGATTGCGAAATAATTCCGTGTAATTGGGGTGTATTGGCATTTTTTGATGGTGGTGTGCGTTGCATTTTATGCTATCACACTTTACTTCTAACCTCACTTTAGGTAATTGGTATCACTAATAACATAGTTTATAAATTATCCCTCGGTTTTCAAATATAACACTACACAATAATGTACGAATTCTTTTTTTTTTAGTTAGCAATCACTGTATCAAGTACTAATAAGTACTGTTTAGCTTCACTTTTTACTAAAAACTGCTTCCGAAATCAACTACACAATGTTCGACCAAAAGCAGGGCCGGACTTTTTTTTGAAAAAGTTTTGAAAAAATTTTTGAAAAAGTCTGTATGTATAGATGTATGTATGTATGTATATCTGTGAACACGATAGCATCTAAACGAAGTAACGAAATCAATCCAAATTTTAAATTTAAGTTTTGATCTGTTGTGGCACGAAGCCCAGTAAAAATGAATAAAATCGAACGGGGGGTTTACTTGAAGCTATAGACGCGTTCTCACGGTTCAACTTTAGTTGACCGATTTTAGTTGATCAACAAAAATTGAATAAAAACTGTAGTGAGAACTACATTGTTTCGATTGAAACAGAGGTTCTCACAACAGTTTTTATTCAATTTTTGTTGATCAACTAAAGTTGAACCGTGAGAACGCGCCTTATAAGACATAATCCATCATAACTTCTAAACGCAATGAAATAGGTAAAAGTTTATTATGACAAAAAATGATCACTATCAAATTTCCTACAACTTTTGTTAAATAAATATTTTTAAATTCTTTTTTTTAAATTTTTTTTATTATTTTTTGTCAAAATTTTTTGGAAATTTTTTTATCTACCGATTTGCTTCAAACTTGGTGGAAAGTTTGCCCTAGGTTCTAAGAACACTCAAGAAATTTTATAAAAGTTTATTCATCCAGAGGAGCGCTAGGACTCGAGGAGTATTTGAAGTTTCAAAAGCACGTGGTTTTACCAAATCTTAATTTGCTTGCATCTTCTTATTGCGGAATATAAATGGTCCAAATTTGCATTGAGTCTCTTCCTGAGGCTCTGCTTAACCTTTACATATCTTTCGTTTTACTCAAAAATTTAGTATTAGTTTAGTATTGTAGATGTTTCTATCCGAGTTCATTTCTTTATTTTTTATTTCTAACTTTGCTACTTCTTTCACAATCCAATAAGTTCGATTGAAGTTGCTCGGTCATTCACGAATATTGTTACAGTACATTTTACTTTTGTTTTTGACTTGTAGAAGATGTTGCTACATCGGGAGCATGTACTGTGCTTTTGAGCTCTTTTTGGTTTGAAGACAATATGGCTAATCAGGTGGACTTGCTGTGCAATTAACTTTTGTTTGGCTTTTTTATAAATCTTATTAGCTCTATTTAGACCTGAAAGGTTCTATATTTTAGTTGAGTGGTATCACAGTTTGACCGACAATATTCTAATCATTATACTGGAATACGATATAAGAAACTTCCACTTAAGGCAGATTAATCTGAACGTCGTGTGAAAAAAACGAAAGCAAATATTTACTGAATATAAGGTACTTGGGTTATTACGGACCAAATCAGTCGGTTCTTGAGGTTCATTATCACTGTATCATCATGATCATCCAGGGACTAATCATTGGAAACAAGGAAAGAACAACAGCTTACAAAGATAATCAGCTGATTTTAAACTTGATACAAAACGCAATAGGCGTCTTTTACCTAAAAAAACTTGAGAAGCATCTATAGAATTACAGATACTCATTCTCGGGATGAATCAGAAACATAATAAGATGAATTTTTTATAGTGTGATCTATGTAAGATAGATACTTCTCTCGTATTTCTATTGTTACTATCAATTTTGTTTTGCCAATTTCTGCAACAAAAGTGAAAACAACTCTCATCAATTCTTCATTAAATTTTGTTATCATATTTATTTTGTTTTCAGAAACTTAATCCACTGATGCCAATGAATATATATCACTTATCATATTTGTTGTGGACATTTCAGAGTAAAAATAAATATTCATGTAATCCCTTAGTATCTCATCAAAATAAATGGAAAATACCGTAAGTTGTAAATTTTTATGTTATTTTGAATTTATTTTAATAAAACGTCAATAGGAATGGTAATTTTCAAAACAACAAAGTGCCTGTTTTACTTTCAAAACGACAAACTGAAGATAATGTAACAGCATCTGTATCATTATTATTATCAAGACGTATGAGAGAAGGATATAATATTGATGTATATAAACATAAATATATACTTATGTTGCTTTTATTTATTTGATTTATTTTAGTATGTTAAATTTGATAACGGATTACTAGAAATAAGTTTGAGTATTGAATGGAAATCTTACATTTATATTCAGTACCATATGACATATCAATGGCCTATGGTGAAAAACGTTGCTCGAGTGGAAGTTCGAATATGCGGTAAGTTATTCATAAATGCATTTTTAAATATTTCTATAGGTATATTTTTAGCACCTTATGAATTTTTGCATGATATTACATGTCTTATGAAAAAAGAATCAAAATCTTCATACCGACAAGCAGTTATTGAAAGATTTTGGTTACGTTTGACTCAACTGTCGTCTACAGATGTAGTATTAGCTCAACAATTAACTTCAATGCAAAATACAAATACATGGTACACTTTACCAGAAAGTGTTCGAAATGGAATTCCAGTTTTCATTTTGGAAGGAAACGATACAACTAAATTGATTTTATCACCTAGGTAAATATTTTTTGTGTTTTTAATTTTTATTAACCTGTTGTTGCCGCATGGATTAATTTAGAAACGTTACTATATTGTATGACGTAGTATTGTTTGAGTTATTAGCACCTTAAATAAACGATTTTCAAAAAGAAATATTTTTTGCTAGAAAAATAATTCAGGCAACAAAAGATTAAATAATTTTTTCAAATTTTTTATATGAGGGGTCACCAATGTTTTTTTGAACAGAGTTGAAACAAAAAATGGATATTTTAATTGATTCTGAGAATTTAACATGATATTCGGCCAATGCATATAAGCCTTATCTTGCTGCGACATAGAGATGATCATGTAGACAGATTGATTATCTACTTTAATATGATTAAATTATATGGGAAGAAAAATTCTATGCTGAAATAAATAATTTAAATTGAGGATTATTAAGATATTAATAATTATAAAAATAAAATATTTACACTCTACTCGTATAATATTTTATTTTGTGACGTGTTTTGTCATAATTTTGTCACTTTCAATTGCGTGAAGTTGAAACGCATCATAAAATAAACAGCTAACGAGGAGAGTGCAAATATTTTATTTTTATAATTAATATAAGCAAACTTGAATGTATGCACAATATCAACTCATATCTTTTATACGAAGATTCCCCAATGACTGACATGATATATTTGCAGACTTGAATTTCATGTTTTGATATTTATTTCAATTATTGTACCTTTTCACTTATACGACCAAAAATGAGCCCCATTTAGGTCGGATTATGGGTACTTTCTAACCTACCTACTCTTTATAACTTTCTATCAATGTTAATGTAATGGCATTCAAAAAGATAATAAATAAATCAAGTTGATTAAATAATTTTTAAATTTTTGTATTATTTTAGCGACGTTTCGTGTAATAAATTTATATCAGTGTGGCAACCTTTATGTCAAATTGAAAGTAATAATTGGAGAAAATGGTTACATACACATAAAATTTCTGTAGTGCTAAAATATGATCATCCATTACCAAGACATTTACATCTAGCAAATTCATCTGGAAGGTTCCAGGTAATAATTCTTTCAATGGAATTGCAACTTTTCATGTTTAAATAATATTTTTAGATCGTTCAGTGTCGTCAAGCTGCCACTGCTCTATACAGTATGCTTTCAGAATGGTCTTCCTTTATACTTATAGATAACCATACATATTTAAAATTTTTATATAATCAGGATGATCAGCATCCTACATGGTTTTGTATAGTTCGAGTTATACCGAAATTTCCATGCGCTATTATCAATGTGGGTTTTGTAACCGGTACACCTGGTTCTATTAGGCATAAGGTAAGTAAGATTATTGTTATTTTTTATATGCTTTGATCAAAAAATATTCAGATTTGTTTAAGAGAACTTTATTTTAATTTGAATATTGAAAATCTATACAAGGTGTAGTGATGTTGATATTACCGAAACTTTTGAATGTTGCAGGAAATTTCGGAAATTTATTACAAAATTTCTAATTGCTCTGAATGTGGTTACATTTGCTAATTGAACAGTGATAGTAGCATTAGATTTCAATCCTAACTTCGCCACAGAAACTTAACATTATTTATTTAAAGTAGAAATTTTGCAAAAATAGGGCAAACCATTTTAAATCTCTCTTTATCACCTTTAGCAATTGTTCAAACATATTAGTTAATTGTAAATGTGTAAATCATTCTCAAAAATTTTTTACTCTATTAGTCAGATCAAGTATTTCTTGATCTAAGTAAATTAAATAAAATAATATTATATTTACAGATTTGTGAAGATTTAAAAGCCGAATTATTTACGTTATCGTATTTATCTAGTCCAGTTAAGTCAAAAGATAACATGTGCTGCACATTGATGCAAAAGTCTTTAGAAAGAATACTAATTAGGTAATGAATTCTTTTTTTATCTAATATTTTTTATCTTGCAAATATTTAAATTGCTTATTTTTAATAAGATATATTTCAGATATGAACGAATGCCAAGCGATTTAACCACTGTGGTATTTCCAGATGGCACTCGACCACCAAATGCTTTACAAAATTTACCACCTTCACCACTTGCAGGTACTTTATTTACAACACTTTCGAGATATCTATATCATAGGAGGTGGATATGGAGTACTTCAAATGTGGTTAATCCTAAGTTGGAAATGACTGCTATTTCTAGAATTTTAAGTACCCTTACAAGGTAAAAATGCTTACTATTTACTTATGAAATTTTTGTTTCACTGAAGTTGAAATTGTAGGATGCGGTTAAAGGAAGGTTTTAGTTTTGCACATTCGTCTTCTGGTATTATAACCATGGTTTTGGAATTGACTATGAAGCCATTATCATCATGTGTGGTGCAATTTGTTCTTTTTCCTCCCCACAGAGCGTGGAGAGAAGGAGAATTTACTAGTAGTTCAGAGGAAGATGTTGATCCAGATTCAGAAACAGATCCAGAATTGCAAATGGTAACTGAAGTATGGATAGAACCGCAATATGGAAATGTTCAGCCAAGAATTTTTCGTACAAACTATTTAGATAATAAGCAATATCACGAATTGGCTGATGTGGTAATTTATTTCTTTTTTTAAAATCTTTATTTCGATATTATGATTTTAATTACAGATACGTCAAGTAGATTCACTATGTATTAATTCCCTTCTTACGTTAGAACATTTAAATTTAATTTGCCAAAATAAGTCTCAATCGTGTGTCATGGACCATTCATCAAGTAGTCGACGTTCAAGTACAATTAATAAAAGACGAAGAAACTGTAGTTATAGAGATAGTAGAAGCAGTTCTGAAAACTTGTTTACTCTTTGTGATACTGAGTAAGTATAAAAATTGCCATGAATTTAAAAAACCTACAATTTATGTCTTCAGGGAACGAATTGAACACATTCCATTTAATTTTGATCCTATTAGTATTTTACCGTTAAGCCAACAAACTGAACTGTTGTTTTCTATGTTTATCGAAAGTAAGTTTTTCTTTATTTTTTTTTTCTTAATTTCTTACTCTGAATTTTTAGATAACGAAAAAATGGCATTAGGTACAAATTATGATTTTGAAAAATCCAATAAATTTTTGTTAGAAAATATTCAAGATCACTTATTATGTTTACATGATTATGAGTTAGATATTACGTGGGAGGAGTCGGATAGGTTTACAGAGCAAATATTGGTTCGACATCAAAATAAATATCCACATTTTTGTCCATTGTCTCATGTATCTAGTCGAGGTATTAGTTTATCGTAATTTTGTTGTTTATTAAAAATAACTTTGTATTTTTTCAGTAAGTGGTACTCCAACACCGTCAGATGATTATCACTTACCACAGTGGAGGTGTTTTATAAAAGGAATTTCAGTGACCCACGTAATATTAACATTTATACCTACAAATTTAAAAAGTTTAAAGAAGCTTGTGATACCAGAAGGAACAACTACTCCCAGTTTAAATGACAGTTCTGAAAGTACCGAAAGAGCATCATCTCGTGAAAGTAACTTTAGTGATGTACCTATAAATGCTACAAATTCTTTAGTTCTGCCGTTATATATTTATGATTGTCCATTAGCGTTGTTAGTTAGTTCATATATCAACAATTCAGATGATGCTGACTCCTCCATCAATGATATCTATGAAGACCATAAGTTTAAGTTTGGTTCTATTATAGAAGAAGATTGCATTAGGTAAGTTTTAATTTAAATTTTATGCACATCATGTTATATCGTGACCATATTGAATAAATATGCTTACAAAATTCACCTAAAACATTTAATGAAATGTGAGCTTGAAGCAATTTAAACTTTGACATATCAAAATGACCAAAACAGGGGTAAAGACGATTTGTTTGTGTAATTTATCCAAGTTAGATATTTCTCTCAAAAGACATATCCAAAGCCTAATGTGAGGCTACCACAGAAACATTTAGCATACATGCAAATAGAAGTCCAAAGTATGAATCACATAATCTTAGCATATATGATTAACCCTTTCAGCCCTAGATTTTTAAATTTGAAAATAAAATTTATTTTGTTAATTATTATTGATCGGAAGCTTGGTCAGAAACCAAATTTGAACTGGTTTGATTCATAGGATCTTGCGTAAACACCCAGTGATGGCAATTGCGTACACACACTTCAAAGAGCTATGGTGAGCATTTTTTGGGCTGAATCCCCAAACATTTTACGCTTTGCTTATTATAAATAACTTACAGTTCACATACCAGTAAAAAGAAAATCAATATTTGATTTCACACAGTAATTATTCGTACTTACCAATTATATGTTTGGGTTGATCGACATTCATCTTACACGACGTTGAGAAAACGGGTATATTACATACAGTGTGGAAGGTTGAAACTGTTACCAATAAAACAAGATATCTAGGAAGGGGAATGTATTTGTCATCGGCAACTTGATATTTAAATATACACATAATTTGTTCTCTTGAAGATTTTCTACTTTAATTCGAATCTTTCACCCTTCTCATTGCTACAAACTCTGCATCGCTTAAAAAAGTTTTCGCAAGCGGCACGCACTTGATTTTGTGGCATATCATCCCAAATTTGCAGTAAGACTTGCTTGAAATGTTCCAAATTTTTTACCTTGTACTTCCCCAGTTCTTGCAACATGTAGCCCCATACATAAAAGTCCAGTGGGTTCAGATCTGGACTAGAGGCAGGCCATTCTTTAGTGTCAATAAAATCAGGAAAATTTGCTTTACAATAATCTTGAACGATGATTGCCTTATGGGCAGGAGCAGAATCTTGCTGAAAGACAAAGGCTTCATCGCCATACATTTCCTTAGCCTCTGGCTCAATTAAATTTTTTATTATCTCTTGCAAATAATATTCCTTATTAATTTTGACCCCTCTGTCGATAAATTTCAACGAAAATTTTCCTTTCTTGGAGACAGCACCAAAAACCATGACTGCAGAGGCATTCTGGTAGCGAGTAATGCTTCTGATATTTCTGGGAATGTCTGATAAAGTCGCTCCATACACCCTATCATTTTGTTTATTTAAAGGACGTTCTAAAGTGAACATTTTCTCATCGGAAAAAATGATATCAGGACCACCGTGCCGCTTAAGTAGCATTCGGCATCTTTTCACCCTTTCGTCCTTATTTTTAAGAGTAAGTCCAGCTACTTTTTGTTTTTTGTAGGCTCTGAACCCTAAATCTTCTTTTAGCAATGATTGCATGGTATTGTGGGACATATTTAGCTCCTTAGCCATCTGACGACCAGAGCGAGCGGCATTTCTTCGAATTCTTTCTCTCACAACCTTAATTACCTCTGGAGTTCTCTTAGTGCGTTTTTTGCCGGGTTTTTTGGCAGGAATAGCATCACCGGTTTTCTTGTAGCGTACAATAGTTCTACTTACGAACATTTTGTTGATTTTCATATGCGAGAGCTTAACAATATCAGGTTGGGATACACTTTTTTTATACAGAAAAATTATCATTTCTCGTATTGGATTTAAATCCTTATTTTTGATCAAATTTTTCATTTTACTCGCTCAAAATGTCACAACTTGCTTATAATAGACGTCAGAACAAAACAATAACGGTTAGCAAATTTTTGGTTATGAGGCCTACCAATAGCAAGGGTTTAAAAATTGGTAACAGTTTCAACCTTCCACACTGTACATTAAACGTCAAAACTATCTAAAACTGCGCATAGGTTTTCTTTAAAATACCTTGTTGGAAACATGTCTAGTGATTTAGAGCAAAAATATAGAGAGGCACAGTAAGCAGAGCCCTGTAAATGTTATGTAATAGTCAAGAGATGGACTATTGGATTGGAGCATTTTGGGCATTGCTTAAAAATTATTAATTATTTTTCTTAAAATTCGTGTTTGTAGTATTTATTTTTAATCCCCGACGCAAAAAAGATGGGTGTTAAAAATTAGCATTTTTAAAAACAAAGTAAAAGTATGGTAAATGTTTTTATACTATTTAATATTTTCATAGATTAAAATCTGATGAGTTATTAAATGGAAGTCCTGAGCCAAAGAGCGATGAATCTGAAACGAGCGATAGTAAAAGCACTGTTAAACAACATTGTAAAGCATTAGTTTTAGCTCATTCCAAATGCTTTGTAATGTCGTTATTTTCTGCTTTACAACACGGTGCGTTTGTCAATAGATCAGATGTACAATTTGCAATGGATCAGTGCGAAGAAACCGTTTACGATGTTGATATATCGTATTACCTAGAAGTATGTTAAAATTTTAGTTGGTAAGTTTATTTTCATTACTTAATTTTTTTCAGACAATTTGTGGGCATCTAAAACAAGAAAGTGATGATTTAATCGATAAAAATATTTTATCTAAACCTTTGCATTGCATCGAACTAAAACCTTTGCATCGACTCATAAAGGAGAAATTTTTCGAAATTATGAATGTGGCTTTTACTCCCATACCAACAAATAAAGAATATTACTATTGCCGCAATTTAATTTTGGATAAAATGATTATGAAAGTTGATAGTGATGATGAAGTCTCTATACCTCAGTCAGATGGTGTAGAATTTAGATCAAGTTTCTCAGATACACCATATTTACTTCATTTAGATAGTACTAGTAGTAGAGGGTCTAACCAATTTATAACACCTTTATTTGTACATTTGATCTGTACGGTTAGATACGATAACAACGTTGTAAATACATCTGTGAAGGTTTTACCCACATGTTTAGGAGAACTCATACAAAATATGGAATTTGACAGTCAGTACATAAAAAAGTCAAAATTACAGATTAGTTTGGATATTATGTGCTTAACACTACCAATCGAAGTTCAAAATGTTATGAACGATTATTCTACAAAAGGATTTAGAACAACGTCCTTCTGTTCAGATGGTTTCCAAGCTGCCAGTATTGGTAGTGCTGCATCCGATACCAGTTTCATTCCAGAGTAACACTTTTAATATTTGAAAATCACAATCTTTTTACTCTTTTTATTTAGGTTTCCAGATCCGATACAACATTTACCAGAAGTTCAAAGAAGAGCAATTTCTAATCTACGAGAAGAGGTAAGATACATAATTTTCACATAAATTTGTTACTTATAACTTTTATTTTAGATTAAATTATTATTAAGAGATGAAATAGCTACAGCTCTGCTTGATAGTGAACCTATAACAACCAATATTTTAAATTTTGTTATTAATCATGTATCGGAAAGCTCGACTTGCACGTCCTGTGTAAAAGATATAATTGAACTAAATTTTGTGTATGGTGCAAACCAAAGTTATGAAAAATTTATGCAGGTAATTTGTTGATTTAAATTTGATTGCATTAAAGAACATTAATTACTCTGTTAGGAATTTTCAAAAATTGATATTCCGTATCATAGACTGTTGAAAGAGGAAGATTTGTATTACATAACTAAACATTCAGAATACGAACAAATCTTAGGATCTGCAAACGAAGTTTTATCGACCAATAATTTAGACTCGCACAGTTTTATGACTCGTTTTGCTAGAAGAGAATCCATATCTGATAAAAGTGATTATACTGGTGTTATCGAAGAAAATTATGAAATATTTCATAAGAACGAATTTACACTTCATCAAAGTGATATGTCTAGTATAGACGACAGCTATGTAGGGACAGACGGAGGTACGTGATATTTTACTTCCTTTATTTACTATATTGGTAACTTTTTAAAGACATTGAGCCAATTTTACAAACTTTTATTCACTTCACATGAGGTTAGTTAGATACAAATAAATTCTTATGTCAAAAATTGATGGATTGCATTTCCGTATAGCAGAAAATTATTTACACAAATGTTTATCCCAATGCCATTGTTTAAAGCCTTTTTTTTAAATTTTTATTAAGCAAAATTACAAAAATATAGAAATACAAATTTTAAATAGTTACGGTGTAGGAAGTAATGTACTAAACAGAATTTATTCAAAACTTAATTACAAAATTTTAATTTAGGTTACGATGAAGATGTAAGTGAAGATGAAGAAGATTTCAGTTGGTTAATTCAGTTAGATAACAAAAGAAAAAGTTTACCCAATTTTTGGTTAATTATGCAAGTAGAACAAGAAGCTGTTACTATATACTTCCACTGCAGATTTTTAGAATTGCCGACCACTTTAGTGGGAACGTACTTACAAGTACAACGAGCAATTCGAGATGCAATTCGAAATTTATGTAAGAAAGTGAATCAGTTTTTATTACTTCAATCATTGCATGATACACGTGCATGTGACGATTTGTTGGAATCAGAAGAGAGCTTCAAAAGTTACAATAATGAAAATAATACACCCAAAATTACCAGAAACCCATCGTTTTCCAGATTGAGAAGTATGGATGGTAAATATAACAGTTTTCTAGTCACATTTAATATCAAAATAATTTTATAATATCAAACAATTTTCTGCAGAAGTGAGTGATGAAGCTGATCCATATCCTGCAGCACTTGCAGAAGCTTCTCTGAAATTTAAGCCTGGATATTTTAGCTGTCCAGTAGTTTGGGAAACGCAATTCATTCTTCATCCACGTCTAAAAACTGGTTCAGGAAAATTTAGTTTATCAAGAGGCGTTTTGGCATTAAAAAATGTGCTGGATAAATTTTCAGTGACAAACCGCAGCAACATGTTTGTTTACCAAGATGTTAATTCTAATGTGTTTTATCTAAGGTATTTAAAAAATCAAAACATTGAATTTCTGCTATTAACTTGAATTTTTAGATTACATGAAAATTTGCAAAACTTTCCGAAAGGTTCAAAAATGAAATCAAATAAATTTGAGCATACTATAGTGTCACGTAGTCCTTCAATCGCCTCATTACCTTTAGGACCCGAAAAAAATACTCTAACTCAATCTCAACAGAGCATTGCTTCAAGTAACAGCGTAATATTTTTGTTTTGTATTTTGTGTGGACGCAAATGATATCTTTTTTTAATAGAGGGAATCAGATATTCGTCCAAGGGTGAGGTCTTTTGGAGAAAAAGAAATAAAAGACAATCCTAATGATGACACATTAATCCTTAAGGTTCATGGAATTACAGAAGTTGGAGATGATGTTCGTTGTGAACTTGTTCAAGTTTTACAAAATAGGCTGGATGATGCTGTTTTAGAGTGTCTCTCAGTTATGTTAGCCAGGAATGCTATGTGTCCTTTGACACCTGAAGATGTTCATTTTCTTCAAAAACCATTTCGATTACCAGAAATAGTGATTCGAGTAAGAATTTTGGAAAATCACTAAATTTAATTGTCTGAAAACAATGTTTGTTCTTTTAGCTTACTGTGCAAAATTACGCATTGAAATATTTGGACTCTTTTGTTCACTATTTAAAACAAAATTTGTTACAATTTTTAAATATTCCAAAATACACTGATAGCCGATCTCATTATCATTTTAAAGTAGGTACAAATTTGTTTTTATTTAAGACAAATTTTTATTTTTATTTTACTTGTAGGATTATTCGGAAACTGATCAACCATCAAGCAAATTTGTAGATAATATGTTTATTTACAACCAAAGTCAAAATCCATCATCTGGAAGTAAAGGCATTGCATGTATAGCACTTGCAGTGGTAGTGCAACCTGATCAAAATCAAAAGTTTAATGGAAATTTTGCAGAATTGTTTCAAAAGTTTGATTTTCAAAATATTGTTTCATTAACTAAGCTCTCGGATAATGGCAAGTGTAATTATTTATAATAGCTATGATTAATATTAACTTTCTGTATTCAGATAAACGGAATGGAACATACATTGAATTTCGTATGTGGAAACAAGGAAGAGTGAACACAGAAAACTTATTTCAGAAATTATATGATACTACAAATCAAGCAATGTGGGACATAATTATGGAATATTATTTATTACAAAAACCTTTATGTGAAGAAGATACGGAAAATTTCAGAAAACGATCAGGTTATAATAGTAAATTGGGTAACAACGAATCCCCAATACCTCTGAATAGCAAAGAAATCGAATGCAGTGTGGTTCTTAACACAAATATAGAAGAATATCACCGTTTTCATAAATCCAGGCAAGATCTTCAAACCAAAAAGGGCGATTGCCCAAAAGTTCTTGTTTCTTATAGGCGTCAAAAAAAGTACATTCCATTAAATTCGTCAGTTCGGAGAAGTATTTTATTTGACGATTACAAAGACAGAGATTCAGTCGGTAGTAACACAAAAGCTCTTATTCCGTTAGATTGTTTTGAGTTGGGAGAGGAAGGTGTTATGACGAAAATTTGTTCTACTCTTTTAAAGAATTGGTTAGACTTTGGTTTTGATTCATCTGTACCTGCTGTTCGGAAACATGTTGTGACTTTAACGAATCGCCATCTTTTAAATGTTACTATAAAGGAATTCCAAAATATTATTACACAACTTTCATCAGATACAACAAAAGTATTTAGTTGTTTGCCAATAGGAGGTTTAAATGAGGGACACAAAGAAATGTATTTGCCTTATAATACATCTGATTCTCCAAACAAAGCAATTCTAATAGCACGTAATTTTGAACAGTGGAAAATTTGTAACTTAAACAGCAACCCATTAGATCACATGGATTTAATTAATCCTCAAACGTTAAAACATACTCAAAAATTTATACCTAACATCATTTCTGAAAATTCTTTTGTACCAAGGCAGAAGTTTTTGTGGGCTCTAATTGAAAGTGATAATGTAAGTTTAATTCAGAACTTCTAATAAAAAAATAATCCTGATATTTTAGATTTTAATTTATACTTACAATTGGTCAAAGGATAATTTAGATAAATTAAGAGAAATTACTACAAATATTGGGTTATGGCTAAGCGTAAGAGGGAGTTTGCTTAATTCAATAACCTCTCAAAAATTAGGCATTTTTTACAATCAAGCTGTAGCTAGAAATAACTTGGTAGTTCTGGGTTTTTATAAAATGTATATATTCTAACTTTTTGCCTTTTAGTTAACTTCTACAAATCCTTACCTAAGTTATATCAGTGATGTTGAGTGTATGATGAAATATTCAAGAGATCGGTCCCGACGTCCACCACCAGTTGGGTTAAGCAGTCAACCTATGGCCATGTTAGAGGTGTTTCGAGATACACACAAATATTTAAAACCTTGTCATGCTGATCCAGTGGTTGTATTTGTTGTAGAAATGCAAGAGTTGAAGCGTACAGATAAGAAATATAAAGGTAATTTTAAAATGAAATCTTTGTATTGGATTGCATTAACATTTTTTAGACGAGCTTAAAAAATTGCATTCGATGTGGCAGTCGAGAACAAGTACTTGCACTTCAATGCAAATTCAAACACTTAAACAGAATTCCAGGGTTATACATTTTTGCCACACTCCATTATTATTTTTATCTGAGTAAGTTGGTCCAATGCAGAAATCTATTAGAATTCTCACATATTTGTTTTTAGATGGAGGATTAATTCAGCAGCAACTAGAGACCACTCACTAAGTCCACCGTTAATTTATAATGAGTTAATTATAGAAAGAAGATACAGCGAAGACGTTGAGAATTGGTATAAAAATTTATGTAATGGTTTCATTTCTGAATACAAGCGTTATCTTCAGACTTTGGGATTCATTCCTTTACAGATTGAAAACTCACATAAAAAGCACTCGTAAGTTTTTTGTGTTTTTTTTACTATTTACAGGTTAACTAAAATTTTTATTTTAGTCATATGAAATCCGAAAGCAACTCCTATAATTCCGTATTTTATGTTCAAAAAACAATTTTGGGTGGAATACTAATTTTTAAAATCTATCTTAATGAACCATTTTTGATTACTAAACTGCATGCTATTGAATGCAGTAAACTTCAATCCACTACATCACGAACATCTATCAATCAGGTATTTCTAATTAGTTCAATAAGAAATATTTTTTTTAAATTAACATAGTTTTGAAATTGTATAAGACTGTCCCGGTCCGGTAGGTAGATTATAACCTGATCTTGTCTTAATATTATTATCGCAAACGGATGAACCTAAAAAGACAAGTAGGCTAAACCAAGTAAATAATTTTACTTTTTTACTAAAAATAATTTTATTTTATAATTTATATACATAATTTCTGGTTATCGGATATCGAACAAAATTATTGTAACCTATAAGGCAGGGGTGCTCATCGATTGTGATTTGTGAGTGCTTTTTGAGTCAATCTCGAGAAAAATTTGCCGATATAGGCCAATATTTGCTGTTTGTTTTGTAACTAGCAATAACTTCGCAATTTTGAATAAGTTTGAGTTTTTTCATTGACTTTTCGAGCAGACCCCATCTACCTTGAGTAAAAATTTTAAAAAATTTAAAAAAAAGTTCCTACTAATTTTACTTGGATTCATGACCATGAAATTCTGCAACGTCCCTATATATATACTTATACCATCACATATATTTGCAACCTCTCAGAGTCGATCGATCAGAGTCTAACAATATTGAGGTAGATCGCCAGCAGTTCAAGTTTGAGCACACCTGCTATAAAGGATGCATTTTGTAGTCGAATTATTATTTCTTAAATATTTTTCTTTTAGAAACATTTCCTAGATCTGTATGTTACTCTGTCTGAGGCAACGTATTTATCACAATTTTAATTTCTGGTATAATCGGAAATTACGCTAATTTATTTATACTGGATTATTTTAATAAACAATTGTTTTTTTAGTTTACCGTAAGTTTCCTCGATGAATGTGACAAAGTGAAGGTTGCAATGCATTTGCATTCCTTTACCTACGATTTTCATTTGCGCTGCATTCATAATTATATAGCGAATATTAGTAATGGAATTAAAGTTTGTGATGGTTATCATCTCACTCACTTCTTAGACGATTTTATGAAATATTACAACAAAGCTCCAAATTTTGCTCGAAATTTAGTTCATGAAGGTTTGTACTTCAATTACAAATTTTATAATAATAAAAAAATTAATTATAGAAACGATTACAATAATGGAATTAATGACGGAAGGTAAACAGTTGTTTGATTATCTTTTGAGCAACGTTAGCCAATATAACATGGATGTATTTTCTATGCATGGAGAAAATGAAGAAGAATGTGAATATGTGTTGGTTCATATTTCTCACACACCACAAGTGTCTTATAAGGATTCTCAAGATTGTAAACATAGTGATGATTTCGATGTAACCCTTATTGTAACTCGCACATGTTTTCCGTACGAATCTTGGGAAACCATACTTCACCTCAAATTTTATATTATTCTCACATCCCGAAGGTAAAAATTACATAACAAAATTTGTGTGTTGATTCGAAAATTGTTGTTTCTTATAGTGAAATATACCCTACTTCAGAAATAGATAGGACACTAGGAAAATTTCGAACTGTTTCTTCAACTTACAGAAGTCTCTCGACTGCAAAAGAGAACACATCCGAAGACCACATAGCTGACATTAGTAAATTTAGTCAATCAGAAATTGATTCAGACATTGAAAATGCAGTGCAGATGGCTACATTGACTGAATCCAAAGATGATATAAATTCTCAAAAATCGGTTACCACACTTCATTCTCATGAAGAAAAAAGTCGCAGCTACAGTGGACACAATCATTCTCATGTTGAAATAAAAAAGGAATCTGTTAATTACTTAGGGTATTATTCCTCTCATGAGCAACTTATGCAACAGTTAATACTGCAACAAGCTACATTGGCCAGAAATAAAATTAAAGAAATGGTTGCTCAAGGTATTTATACAATATTTAACTGTTACTTTTGGCAATCTATAGTTGTTAATGGTGTTTTCATTACTCAGGATATAAACAAATTTTTTTTAAAGAATGCAAAAAAGGCAAAACCTGTTTCCGAAAACTTATGAAATAATTTAAATGTTATTGTGTTTATTTAGCTTGTTAACTTTTAAATTTTATATTAATTCTTTCAAGATAATAATTTGTGTTGTTTTTTTATTAGGAATGGTTGATTGCAGAACACATTTGTTATGGAATAAGTTAGTATCTCCTCATGAAGCAAATCAATTAACTTATGGGGAATTCATAGAACTAAAGAATCTTGCAAAGCTGCAAAATTTGTGTGATATTCATCCAAATTTAAGCTCACTTCTTATTAATCAACCAATAACTTGGTATCAGGGTTTATCAAAATTACTTCTAGTGAAATACAATGGCCAAAATCGTTCTTTTATATCGCCTGATGGTAACATTCAACATTTTGTAATTTTACATCCTCGGTATGACGGTGCTTTTATGTTACTTTCTATGGATGTGCACACATCACGTGGTGTAAGTATTTTATTATTCAATTTTAATCTTGTTAAACAAATTTTTTTAGAATTTGTATGCTGTATATCGGGCTTCGCATAAACATCAGGATTCTGATATTTGTATGACAGATCGAAAAGCTTTATTGGACGGTTTTATAAATTGTATTTGTTTTTATATTTGGACGGGATTGATTTAAATAATAGGGAAGTTTTCCAAATATTTTTTAAGTTTTAAAATTTTTATAAAGTTTTATAAGAGTACTTGTATTGTTTGTTTTGTTTTATATATTTTTTAAAAAGTTGCTTATTTTTATAATATAAAATTATTATTGCAATAATTTTTAATTAAGTGATAAATTTCATATTTTAATAATTAATACCTATTCAATTTTTAAAGAATTATTTTTGCGCCCTTCTTTTAAATTATCTTCATAGCAATTGTTTTTATATTTTATTGTCAATTTTATTGATCTTATATTTTATTAACGTTTTAAACTTGAATACAATAAATGTATTGAAAATATCCAAATTTTGTTTACATCAAACTTGAAATATTTAACATTTAACTGTACACCACCTTGCTTATGGCCGAGATGACTTTTGGAAACACTTGTAGGAAAATTTAACAAATCACAAATTTGTAATTTAACGCTCACCATATTAAAACCAAAACTTACATTTTTGTAAATATTATCCACAGGAATTTTTTAAATTTAATTTCCGTTTTAGAATTTTAATATTTTTAGATAACAAATGATATTGAATGTGTTGTTGTGTTGAAGTAAAAAAATTATTTTTATTATTCAAGTTTTTCAGTTTATAATACCTACTATGAATTTATTTTCAGGTTTTGAAAAATTTCATATCAAATGTTTCTGAAACACATTTTGAGTGATTATTTTAAATATTACATTTCATAATTTTAAATAAACTTAGTCGTTTAAGCAGTGGATCACTAAGGACCCGGTTTTGGTAAACCAAGGTTGAAAATGATTTTGGTATGACGAGCGTTAAAATTCATGTTTTGGTTTTTACTTTGTAATGTATCAAAATAATTTAGATCATAAAACGCAGGTCAACTATAATTAAAAAACCTTCTAGTGAAATGCCATTTAGCAAGGTATAGGTGTAGTTTACTTTTTGTGCAGTGTTTTAAATTTATTTTAGTTTTTATACTTTACATCAAGAAGTAATTAAGTTAGTGAAGACTTTGTATATTCATTTAATTTGCATATTTGAGAATAATGAAATTATTTAAAATTTATTTTGGAGCCATATTTTTCTACATGACTAAAAAGTGTGTTCATTATATAAATATTCTAATTTTCATTTAAAATATGACAGTTATAGAAAAATGTACAATTATTAAATAGATTAGATAGTTTTATATTGTTGTCAATAGTTCTAACTGTGATATTATCATTAAAGTACAATGTGTTACCATAGTGCCTGAATATTTTATAAACTAAATCTAATATTGGTTATATTGTGTATATTGATTTATATATCTATAGGGTGTCCAAAAGGTTTTATAATTATTAAACCTAGCTAGATACTCTTGAGTAAATTGTGCCATTATTTGTAATACCGCATTTATGTATCTATTTTATTTGTTAACTGTTTTATTATAATAAACTGAAAATGTACCTCTTAAAAGTATTTTATATTATACACATTCCCTGTGAATGTGGGAAAATCATTTAAGGGTATTTATAAAAACTACAAGTTTATCCTGACTAGAAATTTTGAGGCTTCCCCATTAAGACCTGATCTACATAGCATATCGGTACGTCAGAGCCTAATACAGGTTACCTAGTGGGAGGCTGATTAGGTTTTCACATTAGGGCTGTATCCGAGTAACATACCGGTGCCACGTTGGGCAAACCGGTTTTGAATGGAGCCAGATCAGGTTTCCACATTAGGGTCGAATCCAGGTAGTATATTGGTACCACGTTGGACAACTCGGTTCGAAGCGGATCTGGAATGTAACGCTTGTTTGTAGTAACCGTCTCAATACCTGGTATTATATTTATTATTTGTCCTAGCTACTATAAAATTTCATTTCATTGATTGGCATCAAATTATGGTGAATTTTAAATTCTGCGTCGATTGCATCTAAAAATATCTGATGTGCACATAACTTTCCTATTTATTACTAGGCTTAATATAAATAACTAATTTTAAATGAGAACTTTAAATGCTATGTTTATAATTTTATTTTAACAAGAATTAAAAAGAAAAATGAAAAAATGGAGTAAAAAGGAAGGGATTTCAACCAAAATCTAATCAACTCTTTAGATTGCTGCTACAAACCAGTATATGAAATTTGAATAAAATTGGTTGAAGCATTTTGAAAAATTCGTGGACGAAAAAATCGGCCACACACGCACACACACACATCCGGACATTATTGCAAAACTTGTCTCAAACGATTTGTATGGACCCATAGACTATAGCAAAAATGCTAACACAAAAATTTTTTTTTTCATTATTAAAATGAAAAAAGGGCCCACCCTGACAAATAAAGAATTTTGTTCCAATAATTTTGTGATTTATTTCTGACTAATTAAGTTTAAAATATTTTACATACGCATTTTTAAGATAATCGCAGTATTGCATTATTTTTTGTTATTAGTCACGTACATTACCTTTTTTTTTGCTTTTTTAAAAACATTCTAGGTCTTTGGCCCCCTTAAAAATAACTGGGCCCGGCTTCGGCCCACTTAGTCTAACAGAGCTAGTTCCGTGCCTGACACTAATAGAGTTAACCACTCAGCTGATAATATATCCGGCAAAAGTATCTTTCTTATTACATTTTCAATATTTTCTAGTACTAACATTCTTTCTTTGATATCGTAGAGTCACAAAAGCGATTTTAAGAGTGGGAGAATAGCTTTACTGAAGATGATTTCATCACTTAAGTTCTTGACAGCTGGCGGTTCTGCTTTTCGAGGATATGACCACGAAAATTCTAACTTTATCAGACTCCTACAATTGCGCTCTGAAGATATACCGGAGCTTAAAGAATGACACGGCTCTTAGTGACCTTAAATCACGCTTTACAATCAAAGTGACTTTTTAAGAATTGAAAGATTTGTTACCGCAACGGAGACTCGAGAATAAGATGAGGAATTATTATCTTTTTACGGAGAAGATTATAACAGAGACCGTCTTTTTTCTTGCATAGGGAACGTTCATAAACCACGTAGTTTGATTTTGACCTCTTTAGAGCCCCTCCATCCCATCATGTAGCTTAACGTAGCTTTTACCATGATACCCCTACACCCCCCCCCCTTAGATGGAGCGTAGTTTTTTTTCCTACAAAGTCCGAAAGACAGTTTGTGCTTTCAGTTAACAAAACTATTAAAAAATTATTTGGTATAAAAAATTAATAAGACCGATATTTGAATTAGTTTATATAATATATTTTTTTATAGTTATAATTTTAAATAATTTTATTAATTTTAATTAATTCTGCAAATTGCTTTCATTGTGCCGAAATAAAATAAATGAAGAAAACTACGTAGCTTGACTCTAACTTCCCATACCCTCATGTAGTTCTGCGTAGCCTTCTACCCTCCCCCCCCTTGACCAAACCACATGGTTTATGAACGCTCCTATAGAGATATGTTTCTAGACGCCATGAAAAGCTAAAATGAAGTCGTGGATACCTTTACGGGTGTTTTTCATCAGCGTCCTATTTTATCAAAATTTATTTAGATAATTCTATAGGAAAACTTTTCCTACAAATTATTTAAAGTGATAAAGGATACCTCCATATTTTCCGCATAAAATCTTAAGTGCCAGTCCCTGTACATATATTATTAAAATTTTGCATTTTAAATTATATTAGCATTATTGATAATTTTAATATCGAAAAGCATGTGGACTGTTAGCACTCTCCTTTTGTAAAAGTTAGTAAATCGTGTGCATTTGAAAAGTTTGCTTTTAAGTTTTAAATTTACACAGTAGCACTACAACCCAGGGTGTGTTTTGACTTACCACTTCATTTTTATGAAGGGTTTTCAAGGCAGATTACCTCGGTGGTTTGCCATTGCCCGCCGAGGGAGAACGGTTAGAATAAAGTTCTTACTTCACTCAGGTTCGAACCAGGATTCTCTGCTTAGTAGTCAACGCACTTAAGCATCAGCCCGTAACCGTCCTCAAGTTTTAAATTACAATAAAATATTAAATTAGAGTAAGTATTCTCTACTTTTGTTATAATTTGAACAAATTAATTTGATGTAATATTTGGATTTAAATAGTAAATAATACTTAATGCAATTTATTTATTTCCTAGACTAGCTGGAAAGCCCGTCTACGGACGGGCCTCTAGACCCGATTGGTTGGGAACTCGATTGATGTGCAACTCGTCCCAGGGGGAGTACCGTCGTCGGTACTTTAATATTTTTTGGTTGGTAAAAAATGACACGCTGGAGCAGCAGCAGGAGCAGCAGCGGGCTGGGATTTTATGTATTAAGATTTACAATGGCCACATCGCTTTCCGGTACGTCTCATAGTCAGTTAAAATCGGAATCTGAAGTTTCACAGCAAAAGGTTCCAAAAAATTGGATTAAAGTTGGAGTTGAAGTTGTATTATAATATAATTATTGTATTTTATTGGTTTTACTAACTTGTTATTTTGAAGTTCTAATTTAATTAATTTTCACAAGTTAAGAATTTATATAATTAAATACTTCTTATTGAGATGAGACAAAATCCCGCCGCCACAATTCCGCGGTCACAATTCCGCCGCCAAAATCCCACCGGACCATAACCCCGCCGAACCAAAATCTCGCCGGACCACAAGTGTTGGCATTCTTGTCTTGCTTTTTCCAGTTCCCAAATAAATATTACTTATTTTACAAATGCAAAACGGTTACTGTCAGTCAAAACCCACTACGGATCGGGCCGCGAAAATTATACTATTGGAAAGAGGACAATTTTCTGAGCATTTTGAGACCGCACATTGATGAGGATAATCCAGTACTTTTCGAGAAAACGGCATTTGAAAATCAAAATTTTACATGCATTTTAGATAGGCAATTCATTATCATTTCTATTGACGGTGCGTGCGTTCTGATATAGTCTTAGTGTTGGCCGTCAGACGCGATTATGCCGCCGACGGGTACACATCGAGCATGGCTAACGAGTTTCACCCCTTACGAGTTTCACCCCTTTCGAGTTGCACCTTTGGCGAGTTTTTGCTATCTAGGGGGATGTTTTTAGCGAGTCAGTGTTCGTCCAAACGGCGCGTAGCGCCCCGAGCGGAGGGGACCGGAGCGTCGGTTTTGACGAACGCAACCAAGGCAATCGAGATTCTAACATAAAAACGAGTTCTGCGTTTATTTTTTAAATTATTGCATAATGTTGCGTAATATAATGGGTGCGGTTACAAGCAAAGGGTTCAATATGCTCGATGTGCACCCGATTATGTCACAATCTCGTCTGAGTGCTTACACTAAGACTATATCAGAACGCACGCACCGTCAATAGAACTTTCGTGTTAATGAATTCTTCTTCTTCTTAAGGTGCCGCATCCGTTAACGAACGTTGGCTATCATACTTGGCTGAAGCCAAGATGACGTACCAGGGAATTTAATTAATGGGGTGGTTTTCCCGTTGCCTTCCCCACTGCCCACAGATCTATCTTGGGCTTTAGATCACAGCAGCGTATTCGACTCGACCAGGATTTGAACCGCGGTCACCCGCTTTCCAGTCGGCCGATGTAGGCTTTACGCTACACTGCTGGTGAATGAATTCCCTATCTAAAATGCATGTAAAATTTTGATTTTCAAATGCCGTTTTCTCGAAAACTAATGGATAATCCGCAAAAATGTAATTACAAAAATTGCTCAGAGTTTTGTCCTCTTTCCTATACAGTATAATTGTCGCGGCTCGATTCGTGGTGTATTTTAACTGACAGATCCCTGCAAAACTTGTTTTTTGTGGATTTTTGTGAACAGAAAATTAGATTGAAGTTGGAGTTGTAGAGAAATTGTAAAGAAAAGCCGAAAGTCAGCAGAGAAGTTGTATTTTGCGATTTTATTCAAAGTTATTAAATAAAAAATAACAATATTATTGGACAATATTTATTATTTCAAAGATGATAACATTTTATTACATAAAGATAAACGAAACAATGACAAAGATAAATACTTAAATAATTTTACTGAGAATATTATTAAGTTGGTGAAATTTTTAATAAAATTCTATACCTGATACACATAACAAACAATTTGAAAAATATAACGTAAAAATTATGAAGTTCCAACATAAACGCAATCACCAATAGATATAGTGCCATTAGTACTTGTTTCTGCAGTAATGCCCAAAACCGGAATATCTTCTTCTTGGGGAGTGTTAATGACGGTAGCCAACACCCTTTTCCTAAAAAATTATTTATTTAATACTATGTATATTTTTATATTGCAGAAAAAATATTTACGGTTTCATATTCCGTACAGGTTCATCTCTAAATGACTTAATTCCAGTGCGTATGCTAATGGTAGCCGAATCAGTATGCGAGCATAATTGAGTATTATTAAATATAACATTGTTAATTTTAATCCAATTCCATTTATCTTCTGGAAAACCTGTAAGCTCCTTTCCATTTAATACTATATTTGGGCGAAAATTTTCAGTTCCAATCGAAGTGTTGTTTATGGTATACAAAACTTTATCTACGGATGGCTGACATATGATTGAGTAGCTTGAAAAATCAGCATGCAATTTCTGTAAAAGTATTTGATAAATTTGTATTGAACGTAGCCTGATTAAATTGTATTAAGAAAATTAGTAAAAATAGTAATTTACTTTGGCTGCTGCATATTTAAAGTTAATAGTTGATTTTTCCAACATAGAATCACTAATATCCCTTCTGTTTAAATCACAATGCATTCCTAATCGTAGACCTCTTTCTTTATGAAGTAAAAATGGTGATATAAACTGTGCAATTTCATCACCACAATCATAAACTTCTATATCTTTACCATGGTAAACGCTACAAAAAGAAACAATTTAAAAAAATTAAAACTTGTGAATTATGTTTTCTCACAAGCACCAAACGAATTTATTAAATAAAAAGTATTAATTTGATTGATAAGTAATATTACATAATATCTAGCAAAAGACTATACTGATTTATTTTATTTTTCTTCAAAGTTAATCTTTTCCGAACAGATATTTTTTGGAATTATTTCAAGATAAATATTAAAAAAAGTGTTTACTTACACTTTAACTTTTGGAGCTGTATTAACATCGGGTATGGCATAATGTTTTGGAACGTTGTTATCAATTACATGAAAATTAAATGTCTGTCTTGCTACGGAATCCATTTTAAGGCAAATTAAATGACAATAATCTTCTAATGTTTTGCAGATTTTAGTTTCTTCATCATAAATGACAAAACTCCTAAAACACAAATTGATTAAAACAAAGTGAAAGAAACACGATAATATGTAAAAATCTAAAATCTCTTACCTATCTAAAAATGAATGCTTATTTACATCTTCAGGCTCAGCCAATCCACGTGGTGTACAGAGTCCTTCGACAATTGGCTTTGGATGACTTCCTTCAACAGGATATATAAATAATTTCTCTACAACTCCAACTTCAATCCAATTTTCTGGAACCTTTTGCTGTGAAACTTCAGATTCCGATTTCAACTGAGACGTACCGGGAAGCGATGTGGCCATTGTAAATCTAGGAAATAAATAAATTGTATTGAGTATTATTTACTATTTAAATCCAAATATTACATCAAATTAATTTGTTCAAATTATAACAAAAGTAGAGAATACTTACTCTAATGTAATATTTTATTGTAATTTAAAACTTAAAAGCAAACTTTTCAAATGCACATACGATTTACTAACTTTTACAAAAGGAGAGTGATAACAGTCCACATGCTTTTCGATATTAAAATTATCAATAATGCTAATATAATTTAAAATGCAAAATTTTAATAATATATGTACAGGGACTGGCACTTAAGATTTTATGCGGAAAATATGGAGGTATCCTTTATCACTTTAAATAATTTGTAGGAAAAGTTTTCCTATAGAATTATCTAAATAAATTTTGATAAAATAGGACGCTGATGAAAAACACTCGTAAAGGTATCCACGACTTCATTTTAGCTTTTCATGGCGTCTAGAAACATATCTCTATGCAAGAAAAAAGACGGTCTCTGTTATAATCTTCTCCGTAAAAAGATAATAATTCCTCATCTTCTTCTCGAGTCTTCGTTGCGGTAACAAATCTTTCAATTTTTAAAAGATGGTTGGTCACTTTGCTTGTAAAGCGAGATTTAAGGTCACTAAGGGCCGTGTCATTCTTTAAGTTCCGATATATCTTCAGAGCGCAATTGTAGGAGTTTAATAAAGTTAGAATTTTCGTCGTCATATCCTCAAAGAGCAGAACCGCCAGCTGTCAAGAACTTAAGTGATGAAATCATCTCCAGTAAAGCTATTCTCCCACTCTTAAAATCGCTTTTGTGACTCTACGATATCAAAGAGAGAATGTTAGTACTTTTCTTCACTGTATTTAACAAAAGACGAAAACCCAAGCGTCATGTACGGTTTGTATAAGTTTTCTTCGTTAATGTTTTTAAGAACAGTTCGCTGGAAGCCATTTGCATCGGTGCACACCGATCAAAAAACTTGATCAGACCGCTCAACATAATGAATCCATGGAAAAGATGTGCGCCACTTGGTTTGAAAGTTTCTGATATGTGTGACTTTTGCGCCAGACTAGGTGTCTAACTCAGAATCAGACAGCCGTATCTTCTTAAGAGATGGTTCACCAATTCTTTTTTCTCTATTGACAATCTTTTGTTTAGCTTTAGTTGATGCGTTAGATGATGATGTCGATTGATCATTGATACCGCAGTCAACACCTTTGGAAAATTCTTCCTCTTCATCAAATGACATTAATGCTGATGTATTCGGGATGAATGACCAGGCACTGGCAGGCGATACTGATGAGATTACCGTATCTATATGCAGAACAAAAAGAAACAAAGTTTTATTACTATCAAGTACCAACAATTTCGTTTATTTTTATAACAAGAATCTACAGGTTTTGACCCAACTCAACAATTTCCTTTGAAAGAATTACCTGGTAAAGAATCGAAAGAATCAACGATCTCGCGATTGGTATCAGACTCACTCGTCGTCGTGGATTTTTTAAATATTTTGTTGTTGCTTGCTGAAAAAGTCGGGGTGTTTTATAAATTTTATTGTAGATACATATTTGTAATTTTGTAATGTAATATTGTATTTTATAATTATACGGAAATTAATTTAGCTAAAGAAATGATTCCAAAATACGAAGGAGGCAGTAAAAATTTATCATACTTTATTATACAGTGTGAAAAATTTATTCGCACTTATAGAAATTCCACAGTAGGTCAAGAAAATTGTACGCTAAATAAACTTTTATTCGAACTTTGTTGTTCAAAATTAACTGACGCGGTTAGAAACACGTTAGTAGTTTCTAATTGCAATACCTGGGATCAAGTAAAAAATACATTATTGAATAGATTTGGCAATCCGCGGCAGGTCCGATTTATCCATTAGGCAAGAAAGGCAGCTGCCTAGGGCGGTAGTCTTTTAGGGGGCGGCAAAAATACTAATTAATTCTAATGAAAAATGTCTAAAGAAACTTGATTGTAAATTGTACTTCTTTAAAAATCATTATGTAGAAACATAAACAATTTTTAAGTGCCGCATAGTAATGCAAGAGAATAAAAATAAACGAAGAACAAAAAAATATCTACTGTTTAAGTAAATAAATTTGTTCGGTAATAAATATTATGCTGTTATAATAAGTTCAAATTTAAATTTTAGGGGGGCGCCAAAAATATGCCTAATTTAATATGCATTAAATACTTTTAGGGCCGGGTTATTAGAACCTTACCATTCTCATATTGCAGATCGAGCAGTACATTCAATTGAAGAATGCTTATTGCAATTACGCAATTACGATAACTATCGACAACAGGTAAGATTTCTTAAATTTTATGAGAAACAAATCCGGAAAACAAATTGCGAATAAACCTATTCAAAAGTCACCACCATTCAGACAATCGTATAATACACCTGCTAGGCCTTTTGGAAATTCTAATTTTTATCCAAATTTCAACTCAAATTTCAATTCAAATTTTAATCAAAATTTTAATCAAAATTTAAATAATTTTCCACGAAACTACAATCAAAATTTAAATTCAAGATTTAATAATCAGCATTCGCGTGGTCCTGTTCAAACTGGACCTAATCAAAATAGTTCACAAGTCGTAGGAAATGGTTCTCGTCAAGAACCTACCCCAATGTCAATATCAACCAGAAATACTTTTAGACTACCGCAAAATCGAGCGAATAATCACTTCCAAAGTTACGGTCCGCGCAATTTTATTTCGGAAGAACTTAACAACGTTCAAGATAGTAATGACCAGTACGATTGCTATTATCCCGAATTTCAACAACCCGAAAATTTCGAAATAGGAGACGAAGTAGAAAATTTCGCTTCAAACTTTGAGCAAACAGAAAATTCGGAAAATCTAGAGGAGAATGAAAATTTTTGTATGCAAGCCTCGGAAAAACAATAGATTTGAATTCAATAACCAATAAACCTAAATTACCATTTATTTAAATTCCAAGTTTAAATCTCAAAATTTTAATAAACAGTGGTGCTTCAAATTCAATCATGAACTCGATGACGGCTCACAAATACTTTAAAAATTTCCTTTTTAAGAAACACTTTTCAGTAAAAGGCTTTAACAGAATAGAATCTAATGACGAAAATGTGTCTTATCCTATTTTATCAGAATTTGGAATAAATAATAAAATTAATTTTCATGTAATCAAATGGCACGATAGGTTTTTGACGCTTTAATAGGGAGCGATGATTTTGAAAAATTAGGCGCAAAAATAAATTATGAAACTTACGTTTTAGAAATAAAAGATTTAAAAATTCCATTTTTTATGGAATTGAATTCTAGAAATTTTGTACCCTGTAGTCAATTAGCGAAAACACACGCCACGATTCCAGTCAACATAGATAACGGACCAGTCATAATACCCGAACTAATTGTTAATAATTATTGCATTGAAATATTATAGTTTTGTTCTTTCTATGTGGGTTTTGGAGGTCCAGGTTCGCCGAAAGTCGAAACGCATAAGGTTGATTTTTCTATAATGAGTTTATTAAATAAGGATACACTACATGTCCGGAAACGGACATAGCTTCTGCTTTGTGAATCAACTTCTCTCAATACATAATTATTACTACTTCATATTTATATCCTATCTACGCTATTTATTGACCCCGACTAATAACTGTGATCAGCAGTTCACTGGTCGATGTCACTTAAACAGATCGTGTGTCAAAGAAATATGTAAGGAGACGCATGTTAAGCAAATTACATTCCATTGACTCCGGATATCAATAAGAAAATGCAACACACTTAAAGCATGTTTCACACACATATATCAGTTTTGAACTTATATTACACCTTCCCTCTTTCACAAAAAAAATTTACATTTTCCAAAATTAAATTTTTTTTTTTTACAAATTTTACTATGAATTAACTAACATACACATGCTATCATACTATCCATTTACTATTTAAGCTATTGTAAAAACAATATACTAATTTCTATTAATTATTGATGTTTGATTAATAAGTAATTAATTATTGCTTATAATCTAAAAAAAATTAATTGAATATTTTGTCATGACAATTTCCTATATCTAAATCATTTACTGTAATACAATTTTATCCTATTCTTATGTACAGTTATTAACTTATTATCTAGTTTTACAATAATATTTGGGGATTCTATTTTTACAATTTCATATGGACCTTTGTATATTTCTTGTACTTTATTGCCAGCATCGTTTCTTAACATGACTTTGTCACCTATTTTATATTCTACCAATTGAACTTTTCGATCATGAACTTCTTTTCTTTTCATTTTTGACTTTATTAGATTCGTTTGAGCATCCTGACACGCTTGTTGAAGACGATATTTTAATTCGACCGGGTAACTATCGAAATTATATAAAGGATCGTTATCATTACTCAAATTTGATGGTAATTTACAAACTTTTCCAAAAACTAGCTCATATGGCGTATAACGAGTTTCTGTGTGTACCGTCGTATTATACGCGAAACACCAATAAGGTATCCAACAACTCCAAGCACCTGATGGGTGTTTGGCCATCTGAATCCTTAAATACGCACCTAAACATTTATGTGAGTTTTCGAGTGACCCTAACGTTTCGTGGTGATAAGCTGTGGAATTTAGTTTCTTAATGTTTAACAAATTACAAATTTCTTTAAATACTGAAGCTAGAAATTCTGATCCTTGATCTGTAACAATTTCGCGGGGAACTCCGTAACGTAATATGAAATTTTCAACAAATGATTTTGCAACTGTTACTGATTCTTTATTTTCTAAAGCGTAACCTTCGACAAATTTACTAAGTTCGCATTGTATTGTTAAGATGTATTTTTTACCCTCTGTGTCTTCTTCAAAAGGACCTACAAGATCTAAATAAATTTTTTGAAAAGCTGCTGACGCGGTTGTTGTGATAGACATTGGTTCTACATTTGGTTTTGAATATTTATATCTTTGACAATCGTCGCAATGTTTGACAAACTTTTCGACGTCTTTGTGCATATTTATCCAAAAATAATATTTTTTGATATTATTATACATCCTGTTTATTCCTGCGTGACCTCCCGTCGCTAACGTGTGAAAATCATTTAAAATGAGCTGTCTTACCTCGTAATCATCAATTACATTTACACCTCTTATTACGGATATTTTTATATTTGCAGTATTGAATTCTTTTACTTTGTTCATAATATCGTTTATTAACCTTTGATGGTGATCACCTTTCTTGTTAACAATGTTTAATTCGCGAATTTTGTTATTTATGCAAAATTCTTTGATTTCAAGTACTCCTTGCGATCTACTTAATAGGGACGCAAGTCGAGTATCCTGATTGTAATAAATTACTAGTAATCTTTTATTAAATATTAAATTATTATTTATGATATCATAACTATTATTTCTCTTTAAAGTTTCGAATTCATTTTTACTTATTAAACGTAATTCTACTGCGTTTTTTGGACTTTTCAATAGTTCAACAATTCCTGGATGGCCAATCCGTTGTTGTTCTAAATTATTATCCTCGGTGATATTATTATCTAGTTTCTTTTGTTGACCTCTTGTAATAACATTTATGTTTGCATTCATATTTTTTAATTCTTCTGAATCGATTTCAACCCTTGATAGAGCATCTGCTGGGGCATTTTCTTTCCCTCGTACGTATTTTATTGTAAAATCATATTCTTCAATAACTAGTCTAAATTTTGTTAACCTGCTGGATGGATTTTTCATTCCAAAGAGGTACACTAGTGGTTTATGGTCTGTAAATATATTAAATTTTCTTCCGTACAAATATGGCCTAAAATGTTTTACTGCCCATACTATGGCGAGTAATTCTTTTTCTATCGTGCAATAATTTTTTTCTGCTTTATTCAATGTCCTGCTCGCGTATGCAATTGTCGAGTTATCTCCGTTAGATAATACTGCTCCGATTGCGATTCCTGACGCGTCTGTTGTTAAATTAAAACAATTATTTCTTGAAAAATTTGGATATTGCAAAATTGGCGGATTTATTAAAGCTTTCTTCAATTCATCGAATAATTTTTGACATTCCTCTGTCCATTCAAATTTTACAGCTTTCTTTGATAAATTATTTAAAGGTGAGGAAATGTTTGCGAAATTTTTTATAAACTTTCTATAGTAATTTGCGAATGCAACAAAACGTTTTGTTTCGTTAGCATCTTTTGGTATTGGATAATTTTTAATTGAAGTAATTTTGCTTGGATCAGGTAAAACTCCTTCTGCTGAAATAACGTGGCCTAAATATAAAATTTCTTTTTTTAAAAATTGACATTTAACTGGATTCAATTTTAGATTTACATCCCTAAGTCGTTGAAAAACTTTTATTAAATTTGAATTATGAGTAATTAAATTATTTCCGAAAACTATTAAATCGTCTAAATAAATAAAACAATTTATATAATTTAATCCTGACATTGCTACTGTCATAGCTCGTGAAAATGCACTAGGACTAATTTTTAAACCCATCGGTAAACGTTTCATTCGATATTGACCTCTATCTGTTGTAAATGCAGTGCATGGTCTGCTTTCTTCTTCTAGTTCAACCTGATAATATCCTTGTGCTAAATCTAAATGTGTAAAATAAACTGCACCTGATAATGAATCTAAAATTTCTGTAATGCAAGGTAGTGGAAATAGATCGTCCTCGACTCGATTATTTAGCTGCCTGTAGTCAATAACCACCCTATATTTCTGGTTTCCATGTTCATCTTTTTTCTTTGGAACAATGAGAAGTGGTGAACTCCAATCGGATCGAGTTTCTTCTATGATTCCTTCCTGTAGCATTTTTTCGACTTGTTTGTAGACCTCCTCTTTTTGCGCGTGTGGTAACCGATACGGTTTTACGTACGTTCTACTTGTTCCGGGTTTTAATTGTATTTTTTGTTTACCTATGTTTGTAACTGATAATTTATCTTCGTCTAGATGAAAAACATCATCGTATTTGGCACAAATTTTTTGAATTGAAATGCTTTCCTCTTGATTCAAATGATCAGTTTTTAAAAGTTTCAATACTTTTTCTATTCTATTTACTGATGCTATCTTACTTTTTGAAAAATTACAAATTTGATAATCATTTATGCTCCCTAGTTTTGGTTTAAAATTTTTTATTTTAATTTCCTTATCTTGAACATTTAAAATTCTAATTGGAATTATATTATCTTTTGGTTTTACTAACATTCCTGCGACAAATACACCTTCTGTCAATTCTTCAGATAAAACTATGCATTCCTCATCTCTTTCTACACACACATACGTAATTATTTCGCATCTTGCCGGTATTGTAGTAAAACAATCTGCTTTAGTTTCTATTGGAAGTGAAATTTTTATATTGTTAACGTAAAAATTTAAATCTAATTTTGCAAAATTCAAAGTTGCACCGTATTTTTGAAAAAAATCTGTTCCTATTACACCGTTCATATTACAATTTTGAAATTTGTTAAGTACATAAAACTCGTGTTTTAAATTTATTTTATCATTAATTTCTAACAAAATTTGAGATGTACCAATTGATTTCACCGAACCACTTATACCATTAATTTCTACTTGGTTTGCTTCATTTATTATTTCGTCATTTGATATACAATTTTTGAAAATTACGCTAATAGAAGCACCTGAATCTAAAAGAAAAAGTAATGGTTCGTTTTTATACTTAAATTTTACATAAAATAATCCCTCTAAATTTAAAATTGCTAAATTTTTAATTTGCTTATCTTTAGGAACGAAAAAACTGCATTGGTTCTGTTAAATTTTGAAAATTCATTTGTTGATTGCTTGCATTTTGTTGAGATGCATTTCCTAAGTTGCAATCATTACTTTTGTTACACATATAGTACGCTTTATTGTAATTGTTCTTAACCTGCTTTGAACTTTTTCCTTGGTTGTAACCTTGACTTCTATAATAATTATTGTTATTAGTAAACTGTCTCGGGTTATTTTCATTTCTACCGTAATTATTTTGATTGTATGAGAAATTTTTCCCAAAGTTACGCGAATTAAAATTGTTTGATTTTTGGTAGTTAAAATTTTGATTGTTAAAATTGCGATAATTGCTTTTTTGATTTCCGAAATTTTGCCTGAATTTTTGATTTTTATTAAAATGAAAAACTTGACGACATTCTTTTGACTGAATGCTTTCATCTTTTGCTGCGCGTATTGCTTCATTTAATTTTGAATAATTTCGAGCCTTTATAATATTTCGTAAGTCGTGATTGTTTAAACCGTTTGAAAACGCATTGATTGCAATTTTCTCATTGACTGTTTGTAAAATTTCAAAATTTTGCTCTTTTCCTTCTGTTTGAGCAATTGTTAAATCGACAAATAATTGTTCAATAGATTTTCCAAAATCCTCTATCGACTTATTTGATTGTTTCGCGTTATTTAGCTGCACTGACAATGCCGTTGGAGATTTATTTGTTAAAAAGAATTTTTTTAAATCTTGTACTAACAGTTCATTATTATTATAATCTTGCTTTAACCGAATTTTCGCGTTTTCTGACAACCTTGTTTTTAACACATATTTTGTAAGTAATTTTTTTCCGCTATCATCTAATAATTCATTATAAAGTTCGATCAAATCGATTAATTGTTTAGTTACTTCCTCTTTACCGTTCATTACTGGCAATAAAGTCACAGCGGTTTTTAAGTCAAATTTTTCCCCCATGGTTAAAGTTTTATAATTCAAAAGCCTACTTTTTAATATATCATCAATCTCTACAATTATTCTACAAATTTCGTAAGCATATTGTTTTGCCCTTTCTATTTCTTCTTCTGAATGATTTGGACTTAGATTAAAATTATTTTTAACGTCAATATAATTACGCCTTAATACACCTAATTTTTCAAGTTTACTATTTGTTACTTGCAAACACTTACGCCTTTCCTGATTGTCTTTTGATAAGTTTGTTTGGAAGACTCGTAGGTTTTCTAAAATATCTCTTAAATTTTCGGTTGACATGGAGTTGCCATCTACCTCTGAATTGTCAACTTTTCACTCACTTAAATTTTAATTATAACTAGGCACTTATTTTAATTTTTGCACTACACACTTTTTACACTTCACAAAATTTCTCTGCTCCTCGACACCTCGCGTTTAATTTTAGTGTCTATCTTCCTATTGCATTTATCCCACAGAATACTCAAAAGTATTAACATAACGACTACGAAGACAACGATAAATAAAATATCCTTTGTAGCAAATGACGTACTATTTGTTTGGCCTCCACTGTTCCCTGCTTGGGCTATTATGACCTCTTCCTTTTTGGATTGCGTTCCTCCCATGTTGATTTCGAATTTTCCAACCTATTATAGCGTTTCACTGGCACAAGATCGCCATGAAATATTATAGTTTTGTTCTTTCTATGTGGGTTTTGGAGGTCCAGGTTCGCCGAAAGTCAAAACGCATAAGGTTGATTTTTCTATAATGAGTTTATTAAATAAGGATACACTACATGTCCGGAAACGGACATAGCTTCTGCTTTGTGAATCAACTTCTCTCAATACATAATTATTACTACTTCATATTTATATCCTATCTACGCTATTTATTGACCCCGACTAATAACTGTGATCAGCAGTTCACTGGTCGATGTCACTTAAACAGATCGTGTGTCAAAGAAATATGTAAGGAGACGCATGTTAAGCAAATTACATTCCATTGACTCCGGATATCAATAAGAAAATGCAACACACTTAAAGCATGTTTCACACACATATATCAGTTTTGAACTTATATTACAGCATCCCCGAATTAATAGCAATAGCAAAAGACGGTTTTTGTACAGTCCCGATAGAAGAATATCGCGAAATTCAAATTAATTTCTTGCAACAAGTAGAGGTAGATCCAATAATTAATATTGAAATAAATAAAAGACCAAATTCAAATCTTGTAAACTCAAACATTTCAAACATCATTCGAACCCAACATTTAAATTTAGAAGAAAGACAAAGCATCCTAAATTTGTGTCAAAAATATAAAGATATATTTTATAACGAAAATTGCGACTTGAGTTTCACCAATGCTGTAAAGCACAAAATTAGAACGACAGATGACGACCCAGTTTACCGAAAATCATTCAGGTACCCACACCAGTATTTTAAAATCAGAAATCCAGAATCAAATTCAAAAACTATTAGATAATAAAATCATTCGCCCTAGTATATCCCCTTTTAGTTCACCCGTTTGGATTGTTCCAAAAAAGGTAGATGCAAGCGGAAAACGAAAATTTAGATTAATTATTGACTATCGAAAGGTAAATGATAAAACAATAGAGGACAAGTACCCCCTCCCCAGAATTGAGGAAATTTTTGAAAATTTGGGAAAGTGTATGTACTTTTCGACTCTGGATTTGGCACAAGGTTTTCATCAGATAGAGTTACATCCTGATTCAATAGAAAAAACTGCATTTACTGTAGATAACGGGCATTGGGAATACATCAGAATGTCTTTTGGGCTAAAGAATGCCCCTTCCACATTTCAGCGTGTTATGGATAATATCCTACGGGAATATCTCTACAAATTCTGTTTCGTGTACATGGATGACGTCGTCATATTTTCAAAATCACTTCATGAACACTTAATTCACTTAAATAAAATTTTTGATAAATTCAGAGAATACAATTTGAAGGTTCAATTAGATAAGTCCGAATTTTTATGCAAAGAGGTAGCGTTTCTAGGACACGTTATTACCCCAAATGGTATTAAACCGAACCCAGACAAAATAAAGGCTATTCAAGCATACCCTCTCCCTAAATCGGTTAAAGAAATTAGAGCATTTTTGGGACTAATCGGATACTATCGAATGTTTATTCAAAATTTAGCTAAAATTGTTCAGCCCTTTACTAAATGTCTTAAGAAAGGTGCAAAAATTGACGAAAATAATGCTGACTATTTGCAAGCATTTCATAGTTGCAAAGAATTGATAACAAACGCCCCCATATTAGCATACCCTGATTTTAATAAGACTTTTCGTATTACCACGGACTCACCAAATTTCGCAATCGGTGGAGTATTGTCACAAAATAATAAACCAATTGCATTTTATTCGAGGACGCTAAACAGCGCCGAAAGAAATTACTCGACGATAGAACGAGAACTGCTAGGGATCGTTGAAACCACAAAACATTTTAGACCTTATGTTTTTGGAAGACAATTTATAATTGAAACAGACCATAAGCCGTTAGTGTGGTTATTTTCATTAAATGATCCAAATGCGAAGTTGGTCAAATGGAGATTAAGATTAGAGGAGTTTGACTACAAAATTCAATACAAGAAAGGTAAAGAAAATTTAGTAGCAGATGATTTATCACGTGTAGAAATTAATGCCAACGAAACATCTGATGATGACGTGCTAGATCTCCTGTCAACATTTCCAAATGTTGACGATGAACCCAACTTGACGCTTGAAGACCTTGACGAATTATTAACCAACGGAATTCACCAGAATGATGACCTAGAAAATACACAACACACAGCACACGAAGAACCAATTTTTACAATGCCCATTACTGATAAACCAATTAACCGATTTAGTTATCGTATCATTCTAAAATTTGGAGATCAATTTAACGTAAAACTAGACAGACCTTTTGCAAAATTTAATTATATTGTTACAATTAGAAGAGGAAATGAACTACAAAATCTATCGGAAGCTCTTAAAAAAATTATAAACCCAGCAAACATGTACTGTATTTATTTCGAGGATAAACTTTTAGAACCAAAATTCTTAAACTTAACAAATCATTTATTTGACCTAGTAAAAATCATCAAAAGTAATATCCTTGCCAAAAATTTAATTAAACCAGATGATCAATATAACGTAATTCACGAATATCATTCTAGTAACCATAACGGAATTTTGGAAACGTACAATAATTTAAAATTACGATACTATTGGCCGGACATAAAATCAAAAATTAACAAATTAATAAACGAGTGTGAAACGTGCTTATTAAGTAAATATGACAGAAACCCATATAAAATAAAATTTTCAGGACCTCTACTTTCTAAACGACCTTTTGACATAATTCACATAGACACTTTTATTTGCATATATTATATACATATTGCAGTGTTCATAAAGGTGGGCAATAAAGCTCACAGCAGTTTTAATTTCATTCTCAAAAAAATGTAAGAAAGTTCAAAGAAAGTTAATATTTGATATTCAACAATTTAAGTTCAAATTGAAATAATTTATTGTTTAAGTAAACAATTGAAAATTGAACAACGTTGAGTGTAACGACCGATGTGCATCAGTGCGGGTATACGCAAATGAATAATATTTAAATCACATTATCAAAAATAAAATTTGAATGAAGAAAAAAATGAATCGTCTTGGAAACGGATTGATCAGGAGAAAAAGGATAAATAAAGTCAGTTAACGAAAAACGGTGGACCAGTAAGGTCGAGTGGAAATATTCTCTAAGAGAGGAGTGATCCACAAATAAAATTTAATCAACAAAAATCACTTTCGAAACAACAATAACAAATTCAATTTGGACAAATTTAAATAATCAATAGGAAGAATTATTTGGTAGAAGATTTTGGCTCGTGGCATAGAAAATTCTGGAACGAGAGAAAAAGCTGTTCCATTTAACGTGAAATAGGAGAAGAATAATTCACAAACTATCTAAGGACCGAGGATTGCGGGTCGAGTTTATCGAGGAAAGAGACAGGTTTGAACAACCCAGATTATTTAGTGATTACGGGATATTTGCGGAACACCAATCATTATAAAAACTAATGCGGTGAAATTTGCAATTTAACAAAGGTTAATAATTATAATAATTGTAATTCAATTGTTTATTCAAAATAAAAAATAAATTTTCATATTCAACTAGAATTTTCGAGATTATTTTCAAAACCATTTAAAAGATCGTTTTAACTTTGCTTTGATATTTTTACATGGAACCGGAGGTTGGATAAGTTTGTATTCAATACATAAAACTCAAAGTAAGTATGCATTATTAAAAGATTCTTTCACTTAACAGT
The DNA here is from genome assembly GCA_947369205.1 of Cantharis rufa. Lineage (NCBI taxonomy): Eukaryota > Metazoa > Arthropoda > Insecta > Coleoptera > Cantharidae > Cantharis > Cantharis rufa. Next base: position 10,488,042 of record OX376309.1, on the reverse strand, counting down.
GCAATATATTGTGATAATTAAACTGATAAAAAAATAAATATTATTATTATAAAAAAAGCCGTTAAAATTTTGAAAACCAAGACCTTATTCTGTAAAAAAAGCAAAAGTCACTAACTTAACAAATAGTCCCAAATTCACGCTTGCGCATTTCAACGCCAATCTTTTTTCCCGGGTTCGATTCTAGCCGGCACCAATATTTTTTTGTATTAACTTCGCTATTTAATTTTTGTAAAAATTCTTCACTTTTTTCAAGTGAATGTGATCGACTTGTTTGTGATGATCTAATCATTATCTATCGCTTGTTTTACAATTTGATAATGCAACAACAAAATAATGGCAACATTATTTTATTAGTTTAATTCATACGAAAATTTTGGAATATTGGTCTTGGGATACAAGGACAGCACGGCAGAAGATGTAAATCTACGTACATCAACTATAAGATATTGCAAGTTAACATACGAGCAAACTTTTAAATCAGGTCATATCAAAACAAATTATAACTTATAAGCGTACATCCCATACCATAGTAATTTATGTTTATTATAGTCTGTTTAGCTATGGTGCAAACAAAATAATCAGAGGAAAAGTACTAAATACATACATGGTAATGATATAATAAAATGATCTTTTCTTTCTCCGAGTCCTTCACCTTATGTAAAATCATAGTAGATAGTAATATTATTTGTTAGTTTGGTTCTCGTATTGAGATCTTGATCTTTTGCTGTAGCTGGCCAAGAGAAGATGCCGTCAGAATAAAGTTGTTACTCTGCCATAGTTTACATAAATCGTAGCCGGTGATTTGATCCCCAGTAAATTGGTCCCCGGTAATTTCACCCCCTGGTAATTTGATTTCCTGGTAATTTCACCCCCGGTAATTTGATACCCTGGTAATTTCACCCCCGATGATTTCACCCCCTGGTAATTTCACTCCCGGTATTTTCACCACCAGTAATTTCACCTCTTCATAATTAAATCCCCGGCAATTTAATTCCCTGGTAATTTCATCCCGGTATTTTTACTCCCGGTAATTTCACCCATTGATCACAAGTTTACAAAATTGGATCAACTTTTGGACCCGAGCAGATGAGAACGAATTTTAACGTTATTTGATGCCCTGAACTCAGATCTTCAATCCGTTTGTCAAAATTGGTTCTAGTTTTCGAGTTTGCGCTGCACCAAGTCAGCTAACCACGTTGCATTAAACATTTTTTGGAACGTTTTATTGTACTGTGATTGTGGTTCGGAACGTGTGAAAATGCAGAGAAAACGTTGCAATGTCGATTCAAAGTATTTATTTACGTTTGTGGACGATATATGCTCGGAAAAAGTAGAAAAATCATAACAAATGCACTCAAAGATGCGTATTTGCAGTACTTTGTTTCTTTTTGCAAAATTACCACAAGATTGGAGCTGGAATGTCTCTCAAGATACATATTTTCTGCATTCATATCTTGATTTTTTCCCACAAAACTTAGGCGACACGAGCGACGAGCAAGGAGAGCGGCTACATCGAGATATAGCGAAAATCAAAAGCGATATCAAGAATTTTGGGACGTAGGCATAATGAGCGACTACTGTTGAACCCTAATGCGTAAAACAGATCCCAAGCAGTACAAAAGACTTAGTTCAACCTCTGTTTATTTCTGATTTATATTTTTTAATTCAATAAATGGCCGTTAATGGTCAAAAATAGTAATATAATGAATTTATTGAATATTTCGAAAACTAAAACCCATTTTAAAAAACGGGCTGCAGATTTGGATTCAGCCCCCCAATTTACCTTATAAACAGCTTTTGGTTGCTCAGGTCCAAAACCGTGTATACTTGTGATAATTAGATCCCCAGTAATTTGATCACAAGGTGACTTCATCTCCAGGTAATATGGCCAATTTGAGCCAAAAGCAAATTTTACTAAAATTTTGGAAATGAATTTTCAAGAATGCTAAATTTAAAAAAATTTATTTTTTTTGTTGGTAGTTAAAAAATCATTCATTTTTTGTTTATGGTATAAAAAGCGAAAAGGTAGATCTGTGCGAAGGCATGGGTCGGTTATGTAGGTTAGTGTTAGTTTATGTTATTTTTTAACAAGATGGCTCATAAAAGAGAGATCCGTGCGAAAAGGTAGATCTGTGGCCAGACATGGGTGGTTATGTGGGTTAGTGTTAGTTTATGTTATTTTTTAGCGAGATGGCTCATAAAAGAGTGATCCTTGCGAAAAGGGAGATCTGTGCGCAAACATGGGTTCAAATTTGTATTTGGCCTACTTTACCATTTTAAAAATTTTAGTAAAATCTAATTACCAAGAGGTGAAATTACCAAGCGGTGAAATTGCCGGGGGTCAAATTACCGGGGATCAATTTATCAGGAGATCTAATTACCAAGGGTAAAATTATACCTGGGGTGAATATACCGGAGACGAAATTAGCGGGGGTCATGGACTAAGTCTATGGCGGGGGTCAAATTTCCGGTGATCTATTTGCAGGTGATCAAATTTTCAGGGGGTGAAATTAACGGCGGTGAAAATACCGGGGGTCAAATTAACGGCGGTGAAAATACCGGGGGTCAAATTACCAGGGGTTAAATTACCGGGGATCAATTTACCAGGGGTCAAATTACCGGGGATCAATTTACCAGGGGATCACATTACCGAGCAGTGAAGTTACCGGGGATCAAATTACCGGGGGTCAATTTTCCTCGGGGATCAAATTACCGGGGTCAAATTACCGGGGACCAATTTACTGGGGACCAATTAACCTAGTCTCTAATCTCACCTGACCTCAAAATATAGAGAAGTAGGCCATGTATGTGGTTAAAACATACATGTTTGTTAAGGAATATAGCTATTTATCTAGGCTATTTATGAGGTCAGGTGAGACCTTGGGTGAAGTAAGAATTTGACGTCCAATGAAAATGCATATAATTGATGCATTGATTAATCAATTGATTAATCAATAAATTTCTTTATAGTTTGTAAACGCAGTTTGTAACCCGAGTTTTACACATAAATTAACCAAACCATTTCAGGTATACCTTCAAGTACCGATCGATGTAAATTTTTGTAAAAGTTGACTAATAAATTTAACCACAACCATAAACCAATTATGCAATACTGTTTTATAAACCAAAAAATATCAAAAATATTGGGTTATCGATATCTCGGGCATTTTCTTGTTGTAAACCTAAGACTAATTTTTTGGGCACCTAAAGATGCTGATAATGGATTTATAATTAACTTCTAAAGGAAAGATATCATGATAATGTTGTATAAGAGTAGAATCAACTTCAGAGTGAAGGACATAATATAATATGCTCTTGTGAAGATCATCAGATAACCCGATATATACTAATGCCGTTCAAATTGTATATATGTAGCACTTGCGCGGAACTCGCTAGTGAGTTGCAAGTTCAATAAACGGATTTGTGTTTGTATAGTTTTGATTATTATATGAAAACCTAATCTACAAAATGTTCTAAATATTCATAACTGTCTATTTGTTATAGTAACAAATTTGCGTGATCATTGAAACTGAAATAAAAATTAATAAGCACATAAAACTTGTTTCAATGATGTATTAAGGGGTGCATAACTCGAGGGGGTGTCTATATGAGAAATTTGTTGTCTTTAAAGAATTTATTTGGCAATGATATAAAAAGTAACGTTGTAATCGTGTTTTATAAATTCGTTAAAACACCAATTTTCTTTATGCGAGAATGCAATATCAATAAACTCAATCAATTTTGAGGTTTACTCGCCAAGTGGAAAGTGTGAAAACCTAAAGAGAAAGGTAAATTTTTTAAGACATTATTTTATGAATTTTAGAGAATTTGTAAAGTATTTGTATTAAATTTTAAGGTATTTTATTTAATGGATATTTGCATGGAAAATGAATATTTATTCCCAATTGGGTCTGGCTATTTCTTGGGAATAAACTGGACATTGAAATGTATAGTGTAATATGTGATTATTTAAATTGGACACTTTTTTAATATATATCATTTTGCATAGCCTTACTTGGTAAAATAAAGCAGTTCATTGATTTTTATCTAATTATTTTCGAGTATTTTAAAATTTATAATGTTTATTGCGGTGTATATAATAATAATAATAATAATAATATGTAAGATTTGAGATTAAATATAATAAGCATTTATTGATCACCTGTACAAGTAATTTACATAATATTACATTTTTAACCCGACATACATAATTGAGGTGACCAAAAGGAGTAAGACTCAGATCGATCAATAATATGATCATCTGTTCTTCTGCTTACTCCTAAATAAACAAATTATAAAAAGATAAACAAACCAAACTCATTTTAGCCCAAAAGGCACACGCGCAGAACAAGCCGGCTCCCGCGCATACACAGCCAGACATACTCAAGAAATTTGAGTTTGAAAAATTGTTACCTTCCTATATACGCTAGACATTAAACATTTTGCAAATAACCTAGTAGGTGAGTGACTAGAGTTCTAGACTACTAGTCCGAAGGTAGGTGGTTCGACTACCAACAAAGTTTATTGTTTTTAAATTTTATTAAATTTATTGACAGATATTATTTTATGTATTGCATTTAAATCATTATAAGCGCACATTCTATTATTCCCATTTATATACAACTTAAAAAAATTGTTGGCTTTACTTAATTTGACAACAAAAGGGTGGATTTTTATTTTCGAATTTTTTTATTGCTTTTTTCACAATACTTTTTGCTACACAGATATGGCATACACCATCCTTAAAAGACAGTAATTTTACGACACCCTGTGTTTTATAACAACATTGTTTTCAACACTAGGTATTAAATTTCTTGATTTTTAAATTATTTCAAGCTGGTCGAGTTGATTATTATTTTCAGGTTGGTGTCAATCCACATTAAAGTTGTAAAGGAGAATAGAACAAAAATAAAATATTCAAAAAATAAATAAAAATAAATTCGTATTATAAAGCGATGATTTTTCAAACGGCAAGTAAATAAAATTAACAAACCGTACGCTCACAATGAATTGGAAACAATGTATAAATTAATATTTGTAAATAATTATCAAATTTATTAAATAAATACAATTATAAAAAAATACAGGGTGTCGTAAAATTACTGCAAAAAAGTATTGTAAAAAAAGCAATACAAAAATTCGAAAATAAAAAATCCACCCTTTTGTTGTCAAATTAATTAAAGCCAACAATTTTTTTAATTTGTATATAAATGGGAATAATAGAATGTCAGCTTATAATAATTTAAATGCAATACATAAAATAATATCTGTCAATAAATTTAATAAAATTAAAAAAAAAATAAACTTCGTTGGTAGTCTAGAACTCTAGTCATTCACCTACCAGGTTATTTGCAAAATGTTTAATGTTTAGCATATATAGGAAGGTAACAATTTTTCAAACTCAAATTTATTAAGTATGTCTGGATATCTGGTTCTATTATTTTGCGAGAGTGATATTCAACCTCTGGTCTTTATGTCCTATAAATATAAGAATTTTTTAAATTCCGTCTACCCTGAATTTCCCTTGTCAGTTAGAAAACCTACTTGCTTTAGCCTCGGAAGTGTAAAGCAACATTAATTTTGATAGTAAGTTTGAATGGATCCATATTCATGAATTAAAGCAATAATGACAAACATCTCATAAAACATAAATTTGAAATTGAACCAAACGGAAATTAGGTACTTAATAATAATTAAAGAAAACGGATACCTTAGCACATCATTTTATAATTCATAATTTCCGTTGTTTCAATTATTAGTAGATAAGGTTTCATTTTTTATGGTATTCCTAATTTATTGTTGCAGTAAATATTATATTATTTAAATGCAGTAATGCTGCCACTTACATATATTTTGTAAATATTATAGTGGCAACACTGGTTGCAATCATTATTAATTATAATCATAAGAGAAACGGTTAACGAAATTCAAACTAATAAAATTATTATAAATTTTAATAATTAATGAAAAAACTTAATTTTTTCTGCCATGTATGTATTTGAACCATAGTTTCAAAACAACTCTAAGACGTTTAGTGATTTTTCGTTTTATATCGATAGGGTTGGCAATGATAAAAAATAACTAGATCGAAATTGTCAAAATAAATTACTACTAATTTGACGTTAACGTCGTGAAAAAAAGCAGCATATAAAATTTATTTATTAGATTTGATTCAATAATACAATTTTTAATTGATTAATATTTACAATCAAATGTATTATATATAACAATTGTCTACGATGAGTAATTTTAATAACTCACCTAGTTTTGACGGTAGCAATCTTAAAGATGCAAGTACAAGTGTTGAAGATTTATCTAATATATATAGTATTGGTAGTTCTTCAAGCAGTTCCGTCACAGTCGTTAACATTATTGGAAGAAATAATAGTAACTATTTCAACCGACATAACAATACTCCTGAAAAAGAATATTCCGATTCCGGCAGTGCTACGTCAAGTACAAAATCACTCAAGGTAGTAAATTTTGGAAACAAATACCATCAAGTGCATTTGGACCTTTCTGTTTTTGGTGATACGGATAGAACAGAAACATCTTTATCTACAAGTAGTAAATACTCAAGTATTGCTGAAGGTCTTTCTCATAAATATGGGGAAGAAGCTAACAAATATTCGACAAATAGAATAAATAGAAAACCGCGTTGCAAAACGAATAGTTTCAAAGCTCTGAAATCGTTTGAAAAGAACAATCCCTGCACCTGGAATAAAAGAAGTGCAAATGAAGATTCAAGATACATCTTTGATGAAGTCGACCAATTCACCAAGTCACCAATTGGCCAAAAAGTCAAGCAATTGCCTCATCAAAAATATATCAGACACGCTTTTACTGATACCAACCTGCCAAACTTGAGCTCAGTAAAGGAAAAGAGTAAAACCATTATCGATGCCGCTTTTAAAACCGGTAAGAGCTTGAACGAATCAAGAAACACTACGCGGATCGGTGGAAATACGTCTTCCGGCATTGGAAAATTAAATGTTACAGTGCCCGAAAAAGTTTCACCTATCCATTCATGGCTACAAGAGATCAATTCAAAATTTTTGGATTGGAAAAATAAGAGTGTCCCTTGTAAATCCGCCAGCCTTGTATTATTTGACAAAGGTAAGAAAATTTTTTAAAATTTTTATTATTAATTTAAAAATAATTGTTTTTAGTTTTAAACCCCCAAGATAAATTTAAGTTAAAGGTGCGAAAAGCCAAAACTAAAATGGAATACTTAAGTAGAAACTGCAGATTTCTTTATTTAAGGGAAGCAGAAATTGATAAACCACTTTTAATATTGGACTTTGATTCTCTACTGATTCCATTTGCGTTACCATACGAAAAATTGTCGAAACATAAGCTAGAAATCTCTCGCTTGATTCATAATATGTACGCTCATTTTAACATTGCAATATGGGCTGCAACCAGTATGAAGATTTTAGTTTCGAGACTGAAATATCTCGACCTATTTAATGAAGACAAAGCAACAAAAATAATATTTTGCCTCGATTGTACTTCAACAATTAAAGCTTTTGTTCCTGTTTTAGGAAATACAATTGTAAGTTACTCGTTGCTTTGCTTACAAATTTTATTAAACAGATTTTTTCCAGGTGAAATCTCCCGAAATAATTTGGAATTTGTATCCGCAGTTCAATAAAACCAATACAATAATGATTAATGAAGATTTGAAGAAATTTGTATTTAAACAATATGGAGTTCCAGTTGGTACGCAGAAAGATCAAAAACTTATAAAATGTTTTGAATTGGTTACGATGTCCAACTTTTTAGCGAATTTGGTCATATCAACTCGATCTTTTTCCAATTTGAATATCCAGTCTTGGAAAAACCATTGGAATTAAAATCAACAAATATTTATTGTATCTAAATTAGTTGTCAATAAAGCATTGTGCGTTAACGTTAATTGCGATTCTTATATTACATTAACTTTCATATCTTAAACCTCCCCGCTTCCTTATTTAAATTTTTTCTTTTCTTTGCTATCTTTTGGTGTTCAATAGTTGCAATGATTGGTTTTTATTTAAACCCAATTGTAAATGGATCGTAAAGTTTCTGACTGCAATCGCTGTATTTTCTCTTGGCGTGCCGTGTCAGATGAGAGTTTCAGCTCATTGTCCAAGACATCTTGCGATAAGCAAGTCCGAGTTGTACATGCTTGCTCCAATAGGCTTCGCCAATGTCAGTCGTCGATCCAGATAAAAGCCGTTTCGCTATTTGCCTTCTTGATTTTGTGAAATGACACAGTTGTTTAATGAAAAAGTAACCCACAATTTCCCTGTAAAGTTAATAGTAACATGAATACATTCGACACTTTTTCAACCATCTCTCCAGCTTTTTTATGAAATAATTAAAGTGAATTAAAAGATTAAAGTCATTTTTAATTTTCGTAATAGCTATGCTTACTTGTTCTATAATAGTTGTGTGGTATTGACTAAACCCAAATTTATATGCTTTGGTATTAGATTTTTTTATAAAAGAAGCTTTAATTTGATCAAAAGCAGTTTTCAAACACCTTACAGAGCATTGGCAAGAGATTGATTGGACGATTGACGATTGATTTGTTGGCTCTTTACCACACTTCGGAATGAGAAGAGAAGTGAATTATTTGCACAAAATATAATGGTAAACATCTTTATACTCTTTCGTGGAAACTCCTTCAGGATTCTGCCAATTATCAAACTGTAACCCTGTGCTGTTTAATTAATTTAAAAATGTTAAATAAATTATTATTTAAAGAAATGTTTCCACAAATTAAAATTTTACTAGAAAATCAAGCAGCTCAAAGATTTTTATGGCGAGGAAGTAATCGAAATGCAAGTCCAACGACCGACGTATCAAATGACGTCGATGATTTTTGGTGCAAAATGTTCCCCATGCTCAAGTAGTATTGATTTACAAATTTTACAAATTACTTACTAAAACCTTACTAAAAGTCAATCTTGGGTATGGGAAAACGTCGTCGTATAACGTTATGAAACCCAAATGTTATGCTGCTTTATAATATTTTGAATTGAAAAAAACTATTTTAAAATTTTTTGATGTGATTACAAACAGCAAAAGGGCTAAGAAGTCTTCATAAACATGAGAACATAATCTAGGAGAACAAGGTGGAACTCGCTTTTGCGACAGTTCTTAGGCTTCTATACATCTACTTTTTGGGTAGATTAAATTATTTGGGCTTTATTTTATTAGAATTTTTAATGCGTTAATCTTTTAAATAGGTAGATACCAACGGCAAATTTTTTTATATAGAAGGAAAACGTTAACGAGCGTTCTGATTGGTTTTGAATAATGCTGACGGACAGACACGGAGCCAGATTTAATTACGGCTAAATAGGCTTCTTCCTATACGTTGTATAGAAGCCTAAAAGTAGATGTGTATTTATACTTTGTTAATAGCAACAAATTTTTAAAATAAACTGCAAACAATAACTTTATTCGAATTTCATACTATACAAACAATAAAGACATATTATATATCTTAAAAAATATTATAGTATTTAACATTTTTGTATCAAGATAACTAGTAACCAGTTAACCGCACGATCGGAATGGTGCTGTAACAGAAAATGTTTAAGTATTTTGAAAATTATATGATTGTAATATCTTACGTCGGTGAATGCTCAGGTGATCTATCAGATTTATCAAAGATGAAAACCCAGTTTCGCAAACTGCACATCGATTTTGCTGAATGTGGTAGAAAGTTATGTGGTTTTCGAGATTTTCCCAGTGCTGGAAAATTTCTAAGCAAGTGAAGCACAGATAATATATAGGGTCGACAATGTTATGATCATTTTCCGGGTTCATTTCGAAGCTAATTTTTCTGAAAAAAAGCAATAAACTATTTAAAAATTTTATAATTCTAGTTAAAAAAAACTGATTTTTATAAATTTGAAATCTATTGATTATTTGTTAGATATTAAATTATTTATTTTTAATTCTTTTCGAAGTTTAACAAAACAACGTTCGATAAAAGTGAAAAAATCTTGAGAAGTAAAGTGAGTAACCTAAACATTTCGATTAAAATAATCTTTTTGGTTAGCGCTATTATAGCCATGGCGATTTTCAGTTAGAATACAAAATAGATTTAAAAAAAAGTTTATTTAACGAAAGACATTTTTGAGACATAACCTATCTTTCTTACGTTAATATTTAATTATTATTTATCGAATTATCGTTAATATTTCATTGGTTAAGTCAAAAGTGGTACTTGATATTATTAAAATAAATATTTTTGGGCCATAAATTTATATTTAATACAATATTTTTAATCATTCATTGGCAAATGCAAATGGTGGCCAAGGCCTTTCTATCAAAACTGTTGAAAAACGCCGCGGATCACTAGGTATTTTCTTATATTATAGAAAATTGAACAAATGATGGATGGGAAGCAATTTATAACTGAGGTATGGAATTAGTATTAGAATTGGTATTTACCTGATTGCACTGTAAATTATACTGTTAGAATGGTTTTGTCAAAATTTTTATTTGAACGCCCTATGACAACACTAAACTTTTTAATCTGCAAAAATTGCATTTATGCGTAAAAACAAAAGCTTTGAAAAGTCCAGGTTAACTCCTCCTACTTTCTGTTGGCAGGTTCGTGACTGGGTCTCTGATTTTGGCGTTTTTTAAATTTTGTTATGTAGTTTTTGAAAAACAATTTTGCGTTTTAATCGATTTTTACATTATATGCATATCATTAGGGGCGAATCCGCCTAAGTTCATTGGTTAATATTGCGAGATCATCGGTTGAGTACCAATTTTTACTTGGTTCTTAAAAAGTCGGAACTAGAACTATTATACCATGGTATCAGCAAAATGTCCAATAATTTACTCTCAGTTTAGTGGCTTCTTTCTAGCTATAAAACATTGTTTTGTTATTTTAAGACTTACTATATTATCATTTTAATTTTTATTTTACTGGTGTGTAGTGCCACATGATTGGTCATGGAATGAAAATAAACATAATATGAGCTTACTTGTGATTTTATGGCAAACTTCGATTGTGTTTCGAACCCAGTATCGCAAATGCCTCAACAAAATGGCTTGTAAACGATATTCTTTCCAATGCATTTAAGTTTTCTTTCTAAAATACATTTTTATCGCAACCGTTTCTATTATTATATTACATAAAATATGTATTTTATAAGCCAAAAACAATAGTTAAATAAACTGTTAAGTGATAAATAAGATAAATTTAATAAAATTGCTATAATAAAATTATAAAAGGTTCAAATTGCTTTTATGTTAAAATTATATTGAATAACTTACTATTTTATTACAGCAAAAGTATATGCAAATGAATTGAAAATTTTAAAAAATGTTTAATCTATTAATCAATGACATTTTGAATTGTCGAAAGAGTAGGGGTTGGTTTTTCTGTATATAAACCAGCAAAGAGATGTGGTACCATACGTATACTGTTTACCAAGTTGTGTAGTTTAAAAAATTTTTTTTTTCGCTAATTGTGTACTTTGCTTCCATTTTATGAAATTAAAATTAAATAAAAGCAAAACTGTAAACAACGTGCATTTGATTATTATTACTTATCACAAATAATTACCTAGGACACTTACATGGCCAGCCTGAGCCTGATAAATAAAAATTTTAACAATTGCAAAAGAATTTTTTGACCTCTTAAGTAAAAGCTAGATGAAATCTAATGCTGTTATCAATAGTAATATAATTAGACCTCATTTTTAGATCGATAAGTTGTATTGTAAATACGAAGGCATCGTTGCATAGCAATGCACGAAAAACTTGTTTTGAGTGCAATTGCTTAATGCAACGATGCCTGAGATGCCGACACAACAATTAAATCGTCTGACGTTTCATGTTTTTTTATTAACACATTTTCAAAGCTACAAAAATATACATTTTAAAACAAACATCAGTTTTGTCAAAGTAAGTTAAATTTTTTTTAAATCTTTAAATTATTAATTTTTAATTTAATATTGTAGCTTTAAAAATGTGTTAATAAAAAAACACGAAACGTCAGACAATTTAATTGTTTATAGACTCAACAATTTAAAAAAAAGTATTTAATAAAAGGTTAACAATAATCTAAAAATTATAATTTTTATTATTAAGTATGTACCATATTTTATTTTTTAATGCATTTATATTATTTACGTGTAAAAGGTACCAAATACAATATGAATGTCAATTATCAGTAATACAATACAATAGATTACAATAGATAAATTAAGATTTCAGTTAATATTTTCTGTAATTTTTTTGCTTTTACATTTGGCTCAATTGTTTCCTCACCAATACACAGTGGGTCGAAAACACGAAAAAGTGGCCAAAAATCAGATTTTGATTTTAATGACTTAAAACTAGCATAAATAACACGGGAAAATTAATTAAAAAATTTTAAATTAACAGGGATGATTTAGAGGGGTGTTTTTTATACGAGTGGTTATTAAAATATGATTTTAATTTTAATGACTTAAAGTTGGCTCACATAATACAGAAAAATTAATAAATAAAATAAAAACTAAAGAGGGTTGATTTTAGAGGGTGGTTTTTGTATACGGCCAGCAAAAAATATTTTCCTTCGCATTAATTATGTTAAACAACATTGATGCAATACAGTAACAGTAAAAACAAAATTGAGACCCCATGGGTGTGCTCTGTGTTCTAAGGGATGGTTTTTGATAAAGTTATTGCAAGTTTGAATTTTAATTTATTTTAAAAAGATTGAATTGCAGGGTGCTTTTTAGAGGATATTTTTAGTCTAAATAATGATTTTTATCACTTCTACGCTATCACTTGTACCTAAATCACAAACGTTTTCATTCAAATTGAAAAATTAAGTTTAATGTATAAAACATGTTTTAATAAGTACCTACATTATATACATAAATTGCAATATAATCATAATTATGCGACACGTAGCGCGTCGCCGTCGCGTTGTTTAAAATCGCGAATTATTTAAAAACGCACTTGAATGCACAAACAATTTTTACATAGTTTGTTTGAGAAATGTCTAATGTATTTTTTGCGTATTTTTTCTAAACGGGAAATTGCGGGAAATTGTTTATAAGTCCACACAAAGTTGGAGAATTATTTGAGATTTTCTATTGAGCAGCTCCCGGAATGAAATAATGTATTTAATTATTGCACCATTGTATTGTCTAAAAATTTTTTTATTCGAAAGTACATACTTCAAGACAACTTTTCTATTAAATACCAGTTTAAACTCGAAGCTGAAATCTGGACAATAAGTCGTCAAAACTTGGTGTTGCATGGAGCGAAATGCTACTCAAATCAGCGATTAATAGAAGGTGATTTTTGCATCGCTCTAACAAGCAGAAATATTTTTCAATTCACTTGAGATTCGAGAAAAAGGTGCACTGATGTTTTCTCTAAAGATATACTAAATTTTGTGGCAATACTGTTAAGTTGACAAAAATGTATTTTTGGCCACTTTTCCGAGCGTCTGACCCACTGTGCAATACAATGCTTGTATTTTAAAAGCTCTATTAGTACACATAATTCTATCACAATCGGTTCAACATTTGCGGAGATACGAAGACATTTTCATTTTTTTTATTTATTTTTTTGTGGTAGCCCTAGCAAAGATTTTTCTACCAAAACCTTATTTTCACCACTAGCGCCCACCACATATACGTCCAAAATGTTTCAATGCCATCGAGAGAGAAATGCCGAAGAAATACGAGGGATAAGGACTTTTTTCAAGATTTCGAAAAAAAGTAATATTTTTTTAAATGTTGAATTCTTGAATTTTAGCAAACGGTTGTATAAAGCAAGATTTAACAGAACTAAACAAAACGTTAAAATAATAAATTTTAACAGTAAAGTGTTACAAATACATTTTTACAAATACATACTAATATACCACAATATCTACTTAAAATTCTTTTTGAGTTTATTTTCTAAATGGTTGTATATCTGTCAACTCCTGTAAGGGCAATGTTTCTACATACAAAATTTGGTTGAGATCTCTTCAGAACTCCATGAGTTATTCACTCTTGAAGTTTCAACTTTGGCAGCTTGTAATTTTTAACAGATGACAAATAGAAGGTTAATTGAATCTATTCTGGATAAAGCTTTTCAAGGTTTTTAAAATAACCTATCACAAGACAAAATTGTTTTTAAAAATCTTGTGTTATTTTGATTGACAGATCGCGAAGAAAACCTTATTTTCACCTTTTCACCATAAAGCCTACTACTATACCAAATTTGGCGGTGATTGGTTGGACGGTTCCGGAATAAATCGAGGGACAAAATTTGACGACAGACCGACAGAACGACACAAATAATTTTTTTTTATTTTTTGCAGATCTTTACGTTTCTGAATACGGTGATTTCAAAAATGTAAAAAAAACTTTGAAATGTTATTCCATTACTTTACCTTCAAAAAAAATTTTTTTTTGATTGGAGGTAATATTAATAGTTGAAAACAAAAAATTGGCAAACACTTTTGAATAATGGCTTTCAATATCCAGAACAGTGCCTCCTTGTTCATCATTAGAAAACTGATGGTTCTGAAAAATCTGTTATGATCTTGCTAATGCACTAACAATTGACGAGTCTTTAAATGTTCTTCTATTTTAAAAGAATCGTATCCAAACATAGATATCGTATTTAGAATGTGTTCAGCAATGTCTGTAACATGTAGTTATATGTGTGAACGTAGCTTTAGCAAACTCTGGCTCAAAAAAAATTATTTGAGGTCAACATGGGACAGGAAAACCTATAAAATTTGGTTATATTACCTATAGAAAGTGAAATTGCTTTAAAAATTGATTTTGAGCACGTTTTTGATAAATTTGCGGCAATCAAACCGAGAAAGGTACAATAAATTTATTGTGATTCTAAAAATCTTAGGATATTTATTGCACGATGCTCTTTCATTTAATACTGTTTAATTTTTTTATTCTGGATTATATAAATCTTAAAATAAATAAAAACTTGTTTATCCGAAAACCCAATAAATAATATTCAGCTTAAAATTTTCATTATTATAAAATTTTTTGGGAGAGGGCGCATATATTCAAATTATTCTCGAGTGTAAAAGAGCTGGCTCTGTTTCATTAAATTGTTTTTTTATGCGAAGTTTTATTTATACAAATTATCTACTATCTCCTCTTAGGGCCGGTTGTATGTCAGTGGTTTAACTCAAGGATCAGCCGAACTTGGTTCAAGTCTTGAACCAGGATCAACGCCCATGCGGTTGGTTGTATGTAGGTCGAGTCAACTAATCCGAGAGTTACTTTTTAAATTTATGTTGTTACTCCTGAATACGACAAAAATCTCTAGAAAAACAGTAATTTTTAAGATTTGACCATAGATATGACTTATGATTTTGACTATATGACATTTGACTTTCTGACATTAGTTTGAAACTGAAAGTTGTTCATAATATTCATTTATATTATAATCAAAAGTAAGTAAACTTCACTGAAATTTTTATTGTTGTTTCGTCAACCTAAATCTAGCAAAAAATTCCTCATCTGACCATAATTAACAAATTGATTTGGACGATCACGTAAAACTTGAAGATTTTTTTGAATGCCTTCTCCACAAATTTCGATAAATTCCATAAAATCTTCGTCGTCGGTTAATTGATAATCCAAAATAATTTTCTACAATTTTTATATATGTAATAAATAATACGTAATAATAATATCAGTTATAATAAATGTTTAAAAATTAAGCTTTTTAATAAATACTGTCAAAATGAAAATTTCATAGCAGGTAAACATTAGCACTTTGAGGTTAAAAAAATGTAAATATCGACTTGAACCAGGGTTAAACCACCGATTTCGGTGGGTAAGAAAAATCGAGAGTTAAACCAGGTTCAAGTCTTGAACCATGTACATACAACAGACATTTGCAAAAATCGCTGGTTTAACTCTGATCCGAGTTTAAACCACTGACATACAACCGGCCCTTATAGTTGGTTTTTTAAAAATAATATAAAAACTTAAATTTTTTTATAATAAAATATTTTTTGATTTTGCCCCTCCCTGAAAAATATCCTATGGACGCCTATGAGAGCCACAGTTTAGATTCGCGCTTGAAACAACCGATGTAATTAGTCTCTTTTAAAATACCTCAAATATCACAATATTAAGAGAAAAATATGTGTTACTAATCCATATAATTGTGCAGAGAAATTACGCAAATTATACCGGAAAAAGTGACAAAAACAATTTATAAATTAAATAAACAACAATTTACGCGCAATAGAACTACAAGTTTAGAGAATTAATTTTAAAAGTAAAAATTTTATATTTATTTACTGGTACGTAGTACATACTAGATAATACCGTAATCTATTATGGTTATTTTATTTTCTATGGAAAAAAGCTTAGACATAATATATTGCGATGTCCACCGCGGTCAAGGAAGAAAGTTCTTGGTGAGAGGGATTCCCATGATCCTACAATTTGTTCATAGGATACTGGGAATCGAGCAACAAATTACCACCGTTAACTTAATTTTAATCCTTTTATAAATAATTTAAATTGTAATTATAACCATGTTCCTAATTTTAAGTTTTTAACGACTCCAAAATTTTCTGGGTTTAAATATTTTTATTTGACACATAAAAAAAAATGATCGAGATAGGATCAAGCATATGAAAAATTTAAAATTAAAGAGCGGGTGAAAATGGACATCTCCAAGGGGAAGGAGAAAAATAATAATGGACGGAAGATCAGTCGACAACATCCGCATGAACGGATCGGTCGATGAAATTTTTCGGCGATTCAATTAAAAATTATTTGAATCTCAAGTGAAATTAGATTAAGAAAGTTCGGCAATCGAGAAGTTCTCTCATTAGTTCGCGCCATTTGTGCAAAGCCAAACCGGTGCGTCCGTCAATCTCCACGAGATATTTGTGTGAGTGGAATATTGGAAACGTTGTTCCACAATAGTTCGGCAGTACACTACTACACCAAGGAAGAACAGTCCTTAAGGTCGTACCCAAATTTTATATTTTTAAACCCAGACTCAACTAATTTTATTATTTATTCTTCGTTGTGTTTTTTTTGTTTACTTGTTGTGTGTTATTTCTAAAATTAAGTACACGCACGACCACGAACATTACACGACACGTTAATTTTGTTAATTTGTTTAAGTTGCTTTCGTTCAATTTTTATTTTTGTTATTAAAAATTTGTGTTCCCTTAAACATCCTCTTTGATTTTGTCTAACGACGAGGAAGGACTAATTTAATAGGGGAGGACATAGCAATATATTACAATATATATAATATTGTAATAATATTACAATATATATTATATATTAATTAATTAATTAATTATATATATTACAATATATATGATCTAAGGAAAAAAGGTATTTTATGGTGATATTTATTTCTCGCATATAAATAAGATATTATGTAGGTAATAGGTAGTTTTTCAAGAGTTGCCATTATTTTATTCTATGGGTTGAAAACGTAAAAAAGTATCTTCTGCTTTTCAAAAATAATACTAAGTAAAACAGAGTCAGTAATGTTGAAAATTATACAAAAATTATACATTATTTTCTGTAATATATGGTATATTGTCAATTCTAAATTAGTTCTTTACACCTTTATTAATTTAATGACGATTTTAAATATTTCTCACAATATTTATGAGTATTTAAATTATTATTACTATTCATTTGGGCGACTGCACAAAGCAGGAAACTGTAAAAATTTATGTAAATTGCATAAAACACATAACCATCTCTGTGATAATGGCGGAACTATAATGATTAATTTATTCTGAAATTATTAGCAATTACATTTTTAATGTGTTATAGATAAAATAAATTTTTGAAAAATTTATTTATGAAGTCTTTTAAACATGTACATTCATTTAATAAGTAGAATATTATTAATTGAAAATTAATTTCTAGTTTTTAAAATAAATACTATTCTTATAAACAAAAATTTTTAATTTTAAAACCCCTATTGCTCTTCCTTATATTGTCACAAATATTATCTCAAAATTTCAAAACGATGCGTTCATGCGTTTTCAAGATGAACTGGAATAACTGTATTTTTTTGCATTTTACCAAATTTTTTTCTTTTTTTGTTGATAATTCATTGTTAGTAACTTATTTCCCTTATTTTAATTTTTGCTAAAAAATTTACAACTAGAGTATTTAAACAAATTAACTTCAAAATTTCAGTAGTTGTACTAGGTCACTCCGGCGATCAAGAATTTTTAAAAAATTTTCTAAGTCCCCGGAATGTGATAAAAAATTTTTAAGTATGGTAATTAGAGCTGGAATGCGTTTCTAATTTTAATGACCACTAATTAAAATATATGGGGCATCTTTTAAAATCAATTAAGTAAATGACTGCATATCGTGAAAAAAATATAATTAAGAGTAGATCATAATTTTTCCAAGATGCTGTAAACGGTCCATACTTCACTCCAATCAATATTGGATATATTTAATTATGATGGTTATTAATGGCGGAAATTCAACTCTCATATGACAACACATCGAGAAAAATATAATTAATTAACATTGATTAGATTAAGACTCGTGATCATATTTTTTTTTTTCAAGAGGCTGTAAACTGATCATGTGATTATGAATAACCCACCCTATCAAGCAAACACTGAATATTTAATTTACGTTTATTATTAATGGTGAGAATTCTTCTGCCCATTAATGTAGCTATATGTATTTTAATTATCATCAAGGGGGTAGAGTGAGGAGGTTCTTGAATAAATAATAAATCTAGAAAAATATAATTAACTACTTTCTTATTAGCTTAATGAATATGGTTATAATTTTTTTAAGTCCATGAGGCTGTAAACTAAGACATACTTCACACCTGTCAATCAAGTATTGGATATAATCTCTCTTCTCTCTCTCTCTCTCTCTCTCTTTTCCTCTCTTTCTTTCTCAGGCACGCAAAATTTCAAAAAACTTTCCATCATATCGTTGGTAGGTAATATTTCAAGCAAATTGAATATCATTAATGTAGGTATGTAAATGTATTTTTATTATCATCAATGGGGTAGATTGAAGAGGTTCTTGAATAAATAATACATCTAGAAAAATATAATTACCTACCTTTCTTGGCTTAATGACTATGGTTATAATTTTTTCGTAGTCCACGAGACTGTAAACTAGGCATACTTCACACCTGTCAATCAAATAATGGATATAATTTCTCTTTCTCTTTCTCTCTCTTTCTTTCTCTCTCTTCCTCTCTTTCTCTCTCAGGAACGTAAATTTCAAAAACTTTCCATCATATCGTTGGTAGGTAATATTTCAAACAAATTGAATATTATTAATGTAGGTATGTTAATGTTTTTTTTATTATCTTCAATGGGTAGATAAAAGAGTTTCTTGAATAAATATTCAAGTTATGACAAATATACACATAGAAAAATATAATTATGTGACTTTCGCTAGCTTGACTATATTAGGCTATAATTTTTTTTTTTAGCTTTCCATAGCTTGACCATAAGCTATAATTTTTTCTACGTTTACGATACTGTAAACTATGCATGTCTCATACCAGTCAATCAAGTATTGGATATTTTAATTATGATAAAACACATATATTCTCATAAAATTCAAATTTCATCGTGACCCCCTCAAGATTATTTTTTCTGGACCGCCCATGCAGGTATACGCACGTCTATTCATAAGTTTTTACTTTCTATGAAGCGATCAAAATTTTCTAAGACCCCATAGTATGAAAAAATTTTCTGATAATTAAAGCTGGAAGGTGTTTCTATTAGATTACGTATTATTTAAAATAAGTTATAGTCATCAATATAATACTGCTTCAAAAATTAAAATCTAGTCAAAAATATTTTCATACCCTTCAGACATTGCAATTCTATAAACCAATTAATGTGATGTGTGCTTTCTATCATTAAGTATGCATGTCATGTGAATAACGTTTCTAAAATTTAGGTAGCTAGTATTAATATATATATGCATTGAAATATTGTTTAGATCACTTACTATTGTTAGTATCAACAGTAACTTGTGTAAGAAAAATAAAAAAGAATGGAAAACAGAGCGGGTTTGAAAACTTTTAAGCGTGCTGCTGAAACCATTGAACCAAGTAAGTTTACTTATAATAAATTACTTTTTTTTATAAACGGGTTAGGTAACCCTTATCAGTTTAACTTTTTTTCATATTATATTGGGTACCTACACCATCATTAAAGGGTGAAATAATTTTGGACGCCATTTTCTCATAATAAAATTGATAATAATAATCAAAATAATATAACAACATATAGTATACAACAAGCTCAGAGATGTTACGAAATTTCAAAGCTCAACGACAATGAACACAAAACATATGAATGCTTAAAACTGCAAAAGGTACCCGGGTATCTATCCAGTCACATAAAGGTTAATTACATTACGTATTATTTAAAATAAGTTATTATCCGTCTTATATAAAATATACTGCTTTTAAAATTAAAATTTCATTATAATTATTTTGATTGCCTACGGGTGTAGACATTAGTGACATTCCATTATTGTAAAATTGCAGTCAAAATCAATTAGTATCGTTTTTACTTTCTATTATATTTATCATAAGGTATACCTTATTATGTAAATACCGTTTCTAAAATTGTTTTTAATATTTAAATCCATTTAAAAATCATTTACAAAAACCAGGATTCCGTAAAACTATGTGTATATAAAAACGATTTCATTTTTGGAAATTTGACTTAGTTGTTAAAAATGGTTTGCCCAATCTGTCTGGATTTTTTTAAAGGTGATATGGCAAACTTGAGGTGTAATCACAAATTTTGCAGGTGTTGTTTGGAAGGGTGGCTTAAGGGTGCTAGTAAAACGTGTCCGATATGTCGAAAGACAATAAAAAAATACGTCATCATTAATAATGATGGTGTATTATCATGTGTGAGAATGTCGGCGGAGCTAACGGAGGAGCAACCGCCAGCCAGCGATCAACCGTCATCACCACCTTTAGCAATACCAGCTCCACGACCTCGATTTATACTGCGGGGTCCATTTCAAGACGTCCTGAGGGATTTGGGGCTTGATACCGATGACGATGAAGAAGAAGAAGACCTGTATGGGGATTTTCTGACGGATTCTGAGTATGAATCAGAATAACTGTGGTAAATAATATTCATTATAATAATTTAATTGTAGTTGGTGGAATAATGTAGTAATAATATAGTATACTTTATCAATCAACCTATATGGTAGATGGGTTAAGTAGTTAAAAAAAAATCATAATTCTATAAATAATTTTTCTTATTTTACAGATAATGCGACCCTTTCAGAAGCTGTACCTGAAGCTGAAGGCGGTACCTATAAATATTGTATCAATAAGTTTTTTATATGTACAATATTAATTATAATTATAATAAAATAATAATTTAATTATCTGGTTTTTGTTTTGAATCTAAATTATAACCTTAATTCTAAATTTGTATGGGGATTTTCTGACGGATTCTGAGTATGAATCAGAATAACTGTGGTAAATAATATTCATTATAATAATTTAATTGTAGTTGGTGGAATAATGTAGTAATAATATAGTATACTTTATCAATCAACCTATTACCCTCATAAGTTTAAATATGGGTTAAGTAGTTACAAAAAAAATCATAATTCTATAAATAATTTTTCTTACTTTACAGATAATGCGACCCTTTCAGAAGCTGTGGCGGTACCTATAAATATTGTATCAATAAGTTTTTATATGTACAATATTAATTATAATTATAATAAAATAATAATTTAATTATCTGGTTTTTGTTTTTTGAATCTAAATTATAACCTTAATTCTAAATTTGTATGGGGATTTCCTGACGGATTCTGAGTATGAATCAGAATAACTGTGGTAAAAAATATTCATTATAATAATTTAATTGTAGTTGGTGGAATAATGTAGTAATAATATAGTATACTTTATCAATCAACCTATTACCCTCATAAGTTTAAATATATAGTTGATGGGTTAAGTAGTTACAAAAAAAAAATCATAATTCTATCAATAAGTTTTTAATTTATATATGTACAATATTAATTATAATATAATAAAATAATAATTTAATTATCTGGTTTTGTTTTGAATCTAAAATGTACCCCTAATTCTAAAATATTTAGCATTATTTTATAAGACCGTTAAAATTCTCAATATTTGATGGATTGGGCTGAAGTTGTTATACATATTATTTATTCTATCAAACGACCCACATCATTAGCATGTATAATTTCTAAAGTTATTGGTTTGATTTTGGTTATGTCAACCATCGTCGATTGGTTAGAGGCAGAATTTTTTAAGGGGTGAGTCATTTGTCAAGAGGGTATAATATAAGTATGATACTTTTATTTATAGATTTTATCTTATCTTAATTTTTAAAAAATTATACACGCTGTGCTATGCCGTATCGACATAGATCATATAGCCGATCATCAATAGATCAAAGATCCGAGGATCTTCCAAAATTTAATTACACATTGCACTGTAACGTATTGATACGGATTAAAGGGTCTTTGATTTTTTTGATGATCCGCTAATTCGTGTCAATACGTCACAGTGCAATGTGTAATTAAATTTTGGAAGATCCTCGGATCTTTGATCTATTGATGATCGGCTATATGATCTATGTCGATACGGCATAGCACAGCGTGTATAATTTTTCAAAAATTAAGATAAGATAAAATCTATAAATTAAAGTATCATACTTATATTATACCCTCTTGACAAATGACTCACCCCTTAAAAAATTCTGCCTCTAACCAATCGACGATGGTTGACATAACCAAAATCAAACCAATAACTTTAGAAATTATACATGCTAATGATGTGGGTCGTTTGATAGAATAAATAATATGTATAACAACTTCAGCCCAATCCATCAAATATTGAGAATTTTAACGGTCTTATAAAATAATGCTAAATATTTTAGAATTAGGGGTACATTTTAGATTCAAAACAAAACCAGATAATTAAATTATTATTTTATTATATTATAATTAATATTGTACATATATATAAATTAAAAACTTATTGATAGAATTATGATTTTTTTTGTAACTACTTAACCCATCAACTATATATTTAAACTTATGAGGGTAATAGGTTGATTGATAAAGTATACTATATTATTACTACATTATTCCACCAACTACAATTAAATTATTATAATGAATATTTTTTACCACAGTTATTCTGATTCATACTCAGAATCCGTCAGGAAATCCCCATACAAATTTAGAATTAAGGTTATAATTTAGATTCAAAAAACAAAAACCAGATAATTAAATTATTATTTTATTATAATTATAATTAATATTGTACATATAAAAACTTATTGATACAATATTTATAGGTACCGCCACAGCTTCTGAAAGGGTCGCATTATCTGTAAAGTAAGAAAAATTATTTATAGAATTATGATTTTTTTTGTAACTACTTAACCCATATTTAAACTTATGAGGGTAATAGGTTGATTGATAAAGTATACTATATTATTACTACATTATTCCACCAACTACAATTAAATTATTATAATGAATATTATTTACCACAGTTATTCTGATTCATACTCAGAATCCGTCAGAAAATCCCCATACAAATTTAGAATTAAGGTTATAATTTAGATTCAAAACAAAAACCAGATAATTAAATTATTATTTTATTATAATTATAATTAATATTGTACATATAAAAAACTTATTGATACAATATTTATAGGTACCGCCTTCAGCTTCAGGTACAGCTTCTGAAAGGGTCGCATTATCTGTAAAATAAGAAAAATTATTTATAGAATTATGATTTTTTTTTAACTACTTAACCCATCTACCATATAGGTTGATTGATAAAGTATACTATATTATTACTACATTATTCCACCAACTACAATTAAATTATTATAATGAATATTATTTACCACAGTTATTCTGATTCATACTCAGAATCCGTCAGAAAATCCCCATACAGGTCTTCTTCTTCTTCATCGTCATCGGTATCAAGCCCCAAATCCCTCAGGACGTCTTGAAATGGACCCCGCAGTATAAATCGAGGTCGTGGAGCTGGTATTGCTAAAGGTGGTGATGACGGTTGATCGCTGGCTGGCGGTTGCTCCTCCGTTAGCTCCGCCGACATTCTCACACATGATAATACACCATCATTATTAATGATGACGTATTTTTTTATTGTCTTTCGACATATCGGACACGTTTTACTAGCACCCTTAAGCCACCCTTCCAAACAACACCTGCAAAATTTGTGATTACACCTCAAGTTTGCCATATCACCTTTAAAAAAATCCAGACAGATTGGGCAAACCATTTTTAACAACTAAGTCAAATTTCCAAAAATGAAATCGTTTTTATATACACATAGTTTTACGGAATCCTGGTTTTTGTAAATGATTTTTAAATGGATTTAAATATTAAAAACAATTTTAGAAACGGTATTTACATAATAAGGTATACCTTATGATAAATATAATAGAAAGTAAAAACGATACTAATTGATTTTGACTGCAATTTTACAATAATGGAATGTCACTAATGTCTACACCCGTAGGCAATCAAAATAATTATAATGAAATTTTAATTTTAAAAGCAGTATATTTTATATAAGACGGATAATAACTTATTTTAAATAATACGTAATGTAATTAACCTTTATGTGACTGGATAGATACCCGGGTACCTTTTGCAGTTTTAAGCATTCATATGTTTTGTGTTCATTGTCGTTGAGCTTTGAAATTTCGTAACATCTCTGAGCTTGTTGTATACTATATGTTGTTATATTATTTTGATTATTATTATCAATTTTATTATGAGAAAATGGCGTCCAAAATTATTTCACCCTTTAATGATGGTGTAGGTACCCAATATAATATGAAAAAAAGTTAAACTGATAAGGGTTACCTAACCCGTTTATAAAAAAAAGTAATTTATTATAAGTAAACTTACTTGGTTCAATGGTTTCAGCAGCACGCTTAAAAGTTTTCAAACCCGCTCTGTTTTCCATTCTTTTTTATTTTTCTTACACAAGTTACTGTTGATACTAACAATAGTAAGTGATCTAAACAATATTTCAATGCATATATATATTAATACTAGCTACCTAAATTTTAGAAACGTTATTCACATGACATGCATACTTAATGATAGAAAGCACACATCACATTAATTGGTTTATAGAATTGCAATGTCTGAAGGGTATGAAAATATTTTTGACTAGATTTTAATTTTTGAAGCAGTATTATATTGATGACTATAACTTATTTTAAATAATACGTAATCTAATAGAAACACCTTCCAGCTTTAATTATCAGAAAATTTTTTCATACTATGGGGTCTTAGAAAATTTTGATCGCTTCATAGAAAGTAAAAACTTATGAATAGACGTGCGTATACCTGCATGGGCGGTCCAGAAAAAATAATCTTGAGGGGGTCACGATGAAATTTGAATTTTATGAGAATATATGTGTTTTATCATAATTAAAATATCCAATACTTGATTGACTGGTATGAGACATGCATAGTTTACAGTATCGTAAACGTAGAAAAAATTATAGCTTATGGTCAAGCTATGGAAAGCTAAAAAAAAAAATTATAGCCTAATATAGTCAAGCTAGCGAAAGTCACATAATTATATTTTTCTATGTGTATATTTGTCATAACTTGAATATTTATTCAAGAAACTCTTTTATCTACCCATTGAAGATAATAAAAAAAACATTAACATACCTACATTAATAATATTCAATTTGTTTGAAATATTACCTACCAACGATATGATGGAAAGTTTTTGAAATTTACGTTCCTGAGAGAGAAAGAGAGGAAGAGAGAGAAAGAAAGAGAGAGAAAGAGAAAGAGAAATTATATCCATTATTTGATTGACAGGTGTGAAGTATGCCTAGTTTACAGTCTCGTGGACTACGAAAAAATTATAACCATAGTCATTAAGCCAAGAAAGGTAGGTAATTATATTTTTCTAGATGTATTATTTATTCAAGAACCTCTTCAATCTACCCCATTGATGATAATAAAAATACATTTACATACCTACATTAATGATATTCAATTTGCTTGAAATATTACCTACCAACGATATGATGGAAAGTTTTTTGAAATTTTGCGTGCCTGAGAAAGAAAGAGAGGAAAAGAGAGAGAGAGAGAGAGAGAGAAGAGAGATTATATCCAATACTTGATTGACAGGTGTGAAGTATGTCTTAGTTTACAGCCTCATGGACTTAAAAAAATTATAACCATATTCATTAAGCTAATAAGAAAGTAGTTAATTATATTTTTCTAGATTTATTATTTATTCAAGAACCTCCTCACTCTACCCCCTTGATGATAATTAAAATACATATAGCTACATTAATGGGCAGAAGAATTCTCACCATTAATAATAAACGTAAATTAAATATTCAGTGTTTGCTTGATAGGGTGGGTTATTCATAATCACATGATCAGTTTACAGCCTCTTGAAAAAAAAAAAATATGATCACGAGTCTTAATCTAATCAATGTTAATTAATTATATTTTTCTCGATGTGTTGTCATATGAGAGTTGAATTTCCGCCATTAATAACCATCATAATTAAATATATCCAATATTGATTGGAGTGAAGTATGGACCGTTTACAGCATCTTGGAAAAATTATGATCTACTCTTAATTATATTTTTTTCACGATATGCAGTCATTTACTTAATTGATTTTAAAAGATGCCCCATATATTTTAATTAGTGGTCATTAAAATTAGAAACGCATTCCAGCTCTAATTACCATACTTAAAAATTTTTTATCACATTCCGGGGACTTAGAAAATTTTTTAAAAATTCTTGATCGCCGGAGTGACCTAGTACAACTACTAATTTCAAAATTTGCTAAAAAAAATTACCTATTGCCCTTCTTTAATTTATCATAAATATAATTCCCAAATTTGAAGAAAATCCATTCAGCCGTTTTTGAAATGAACTGGAACATACAAGAGCGCATAGCAAAATCCTAGCCTTAAGAACATGAGTACAACCATTAATTTCAAACATAAAAATTTACAAACAAAAACATATAATTTTTATGTTTGACATTAATGGTTGTACTCATGTTCTTAAGCGCTACAATTTTCATGTTATTAAACTTACAATTATTATTTGACTTGATTGATGTTACTGTAGGTAAACTTCCGGCTCATCCTCAAAACTATGTAAATCTTTTATGCCGAAACAATTTTCATTCTACTGTGAGTCCTGAAGATGGTTCAAATTATTGACCGAAACGTTGACAATCAGTAATTGTGTTTTATTTTGGTGTCTCCTCCATCCCAATATCCTCTCAAATTACTACATCATTGCCAGGGACAAGAACCTTTAAGTGTTAAATATATACTTTTAGGCTTCTATACAACGTATAGGAAGAAGCCTATTTAGCCGTAATTAAATCTGGCTCCGTGTCTGTCCGTCAGCATTATTCAAAACCAATCAGAACGCTCGTTAACGTTTTCCTTCTATATAAAAGAATTTGCCGTTGGTATCTACCTATTTAAAAGATTAACGCATTAAAAATTCTAATAAAATAAAGGCCAAATAATTTAATCTACCAAAAAAGTAAATGTATAGACGTAAAAGCGAGTTCCACCTTGTTTAATGTATAATTTCAAAACTAATGTACAATTACCTAAATGGTAAATAAAATTATGTATCCGTGAATATTATATTAAATTTAATTAATAAAATATGTTAACCTTACAGCACATTATATCATATTGATATTAAGATTGGAAAATAATTATCAAAAATAACTTCAAGTTTAAGAAAATATATACTTTGTTAATTGAAATTTTAAAAATAAATCTGTATATAGCAGAATAATATCGCGAATTGCATAGCCATGTAAAGCAATATACACACATAGATTACAAAATATATTACATTTTCAGTATATATATATCACACTCATATTATAATTTCGAAATAAATATGTAAAAATATCTCAGGTTTAAAATAATATATACTTTATTAGGTATAACTTTAAAAAGTAAATATGTTTTTAGTTAAATACTAGATGAAATTATCTACCGGTGTAATACCCACATACACACAATAGAAATTATAAAATATATTACGTTTACAGCATTTTATACTAGTATATATGTTAATTTTATTAAGAAATAATTATAGAAAATATCTTTCAGTTTAAAAAATATATAGTTTTTTTGGTATAATTTCAAAAATAAATATTCTACAATATGCACAGTATTGCACAGAGTTAAAAACAACTCAAATGGTATGTTAGATTTGATATTTTCAAGTGTACTAAATTATTCGGTGCTTGGGGCCACTGAACTATTGTTACCGTGTGATGGCTATCATCCCGCCTTGGTACTGGGCATTAATGTTGGTGGTTCGAGCGAATCATTGCAATGTTGTGAAACAATTTTCCATTTTAAGGCTTGTAATAATTATGATAGAATAAATAATGATATTTCTTGTGTTAGTTGGGATATGCTCTTTGCTGACTCGATTACAGATAATGCAGTCGAGGATTTTTACTGTGTACTTTATAGAATAATAGATAAGCATGTGCCAAATATCACAATTAAGAATACCTGTAAGTTTCCCAAATGGTTTAGTTTAGAATTAAAGCAAAATATTTTGCGTAAACGAGCGGCGCATAGTACCTACAAACGCACGCAAAGTTTCACTGATTATGAGGAATTTCGTGCTCTGAGATCTCGATGTAAAGCTCAGGCGTCTTCTTGTTATCATGACTATATAGCTTCTATACAGCAAAATATTAAATATAATAGTAAATGTATTTGGAACTATGTAAATTCTAAAGGTTGGTTTATGCAAAACGCCGACGCACGCACTGCACGCATGAAACGCCCCGCACAAAACGCCGCACAAAAATATTGGTTTATGCAGTTCGAATGCGTTTGATGCGTTCTAGTGCGTTTTCTGGTTACAAATTAGAATAAATTCACATTACGGTAGATGGCGCTAATGTTATTTTAATTCATTATTAAAAATTTTTTTAAATCAGATAATCAAATATTATTTCTAATAAATCAGAAAGATGGATTTTGTAGGTATTTTCGACCCAAAATATGGTGAGCATAAAAGTTAAGCTTTAGGGTCGATAATTTTTCATCGTGTTATTATTATTTCTAGAAGATATCACAATAATGAAAAATAAATTAAAAATAAAAATATCAATAAGCTAAGGTAACAATTATAATAATTGATATTTTTATTTTTAATTTATTATTAATATCTAATAATTTTAATTTAGAAAAATAAATTAGTAAAATAAAATGAGGAACAAAAATTTACTGTACGTCATCTGCAAAAATAAGATTTATAATTACTTTCGTAATTTTAAGTTTAAAAAAATTGTACCACAACAATAATAAAACTTGAAAAGTTCCTAGCGTTACGCGTTGCAATGAAAACCAAAGATAAAATAAATTTCGAGGTTATGCACGCACGTCACGCCCTTCAGCGACGTGCATAAACGCTACCACAGAAATTCAATGTTTCAACTTTATTTGCTTGCGTGCGGTGCGTGCGTCGGCGTCTTGCATAAACCAAGCTTAAGAAGAGAGATAGTAGTAATGCTTATCCCAGCTCAATGTATTTGGGTGGTGAGATGGCCGATGATGGCACGGCTATTGCAGATTTGTTTGCTAAGTACTGTAACATGACAAAATGCATTTTGTCATTTACATTTCTTTTACAAGCTTCCCGACTGAAACGCCACTGTGTTTTTTTAGTGTTTGTGGTTGGGTAACTCATTGAAGTTATTAATAGGAACGCCATTATGCGGTAAATTTCTTAGGAGATTGACGTATAATCATAGTGAGTCCGATTTTAGTTTTTTATGTATTTGTTTTAATTTAGTTTTGCCGTATAACGGGTAAATATAATTTTTCCGACTAATTAATTTGTGTTAACAAATTACTTTTAGCACCCAGGTTACGGGTTAATTCGTTTTATTAATAATTATTCGTTATGAAATTATAAATATGGTCGCCGCACATTGTGATGTTATCAAGATTGGAAATCTTTTCTGTATTCGACATATGGTTGTTAATGTTGCGATGGCTTGAGTTTTGAATACCCATCTGTTGTAAGACGTAAAAGTGGATGAAATTATTGGTAGCAATTTCCCGAAGAATGATTTACTTTGTTGTGTTGATTTCGATACCGATGGTTATATTTTGTAAAATTTGTAAGAGGCTTTTCCTTATGAATCCGTTTGCGCCTAAAGGGTCGGAATTGTTGGATTGAGGAGTCAGACTTCGTGGACTTTGGTTGTTGCGTTTTCGTTCAATCGTAGACATGAATGTATGTTTTATTTGAGATGCGAGACTTCGACTTTCAGCAGATGTTTAGTTTATGAAGATGCGATAGTAGAAATTATTTTGAATTTGCAGTCACACTTTCTCTATTGATGAGTTTTGGAAATGGCAAGCATGTTGATTTTTTAATAAGTATTTTGTGTTCTCTATTTTGTAGACTTTTATTCCTGGATGGTGGACCAACGTAATGATGAAGTAGGAATATTGAATTCGAAGGAGATACACTTGCCTAGTCGTGAAATTGGTAGCATTGCATTCAGGGTAAGTCTCTTAGAGATACATTTACTTATTTATTAATGATACTGTATGCCAGGTTCTATTTTTAATATCAATTATAACAGAGATAATGAATTCCGGTGTGCAATTAGTTTCTGCTAGAGCATAACTTCGTTTTGTTGATTTATCCTCCTCAGGGATGATCAATTGTATTTTTGCTACATGACTGAATTTACCCCTCAGGTGGATGTCAGTATTTTACCTTGCCTTTTATATATTATTTTGTTTTCTGTTATTATAATCTTCAATTAAATAGCAGCTTATCTTGATCCTTATGTGTACGTTTTATGTAAGAATAGTGAATTAATTAAACATTGTCGCCAACATCTTTCTTTCTATTTGTGTTTCTACGATAAGACGACTCTTCGTTTCTTCAGGTTTTATTAGTATTGACTGGCGTCCACTTAACATCAGGTTTTTCATTTAGCTGATAAGATATCTAAGTACATGGTTACGAATCCACGAGGTTTTTCGAAACACCCCGCTTCTCGTGAACTGCGTTTTAAGTAACAAGGCTAGCTAATACGTGTAATAACATCTACGATTGAGTAAGTGGCATTGTGGCAATAATTTGAGAGCAATTGTTGCTACAGTACTTCTCCTCTGTATATGTCCCGGAAGATTTTAAGCTCTAACAATGTGCATATCACCTCTTATCGGGTCACGGAAATTCAGGTTTTTAATAAATTGAAAGATTTGGATGGTGATAAGGGGGCCGGACCAGATGGTCTGCCTTTCATATTTTTAAAGAACTGTGCGGTATCGCTTGCGTTCCCCTCATGGTTGCTATTTAACATTTCACTTTCTGCTGGATTTTTCCCTAATGAATGGAAGAAGTCTTGTATTGTGCCCAATTTTAAATCGGGCTCGAGGGGCTCTGTCGAGAATTACCGCCCCGATCGAAATTTTGTCGCATATCCCTAAGATTTTTGAAAGAATTAAGAAAGCACTAATTAAATAATGTTATCAGTGATAGGCAGCACGGTTTCACTTCTAAGCGTTCCACCACTACGAACCTCTTGTTGTTTGAGCATTTTATTGTGCAAGCTTTCCAGGAGGGCATCGCCGTCGATGCGGTTTATACAGATTTTTCTAAGGCTTTCGATTGAGTTGATCACGTGTTGTTGCTGTCCAAATTAGCAGTGATTGGAATTGGGGGGACTCTGTAGCGTTGGCTTTGCACTTACCTCACTGATCGGATTATTATTGTCAAAATAAAAAGTTTTCTATCGAAAGCCTTACTGGCTACGTCGGGCGTTCCTTAGGGTTCTCACATAGAACCGTTATTGTTTATCATTTTCATAAATGACATTATTCAGTGTTTTTATTATTGCTGTGTCTTGCTATATGCTGACGATATGAAGGTTTATGCGAGGATTTGTGACAGTATGTCTGCTGCTCGGGTGCAGTCGAATACAGCAAAGTGCAAACATATTCGATTTAGCCGTCTTTCTGGTACTGCACATGTCACGTATGTAATTAATGACACATCTTTGCAAACAATTGATAATGTTCGGGATCTCGGGGTCACATTTGATTCAAAGTTAAGTTTCAGTGCGCACATAGCCATCATCTGCGGTAGAGCACTTAAGGCCCTTGGTTTCGTAAGAAGGAACGCAAGCGATTTTTATGACCTTACCGTATTGAAGACTATATAGCTCGTTTGTACGGTCACATTTAGATTATGCGTCATGTGTTTGGTCACCTTATTACCAGGGTGATATTGATAGGCTCGAGAGGGTGCAGAGAAGATTTCTTATATATGTAGCTTTTAAGCTAAATGTTTCCCATCGCGAAGTCGGTTACGACTATCTGCTTCAGCGGCTTTCCCTTTCACCTCTTACGGAGAGAAGGGTATTGGCGGATGCTAGGTTATTGTCCAGGTTGGTTGGGGGTTCTGATACTGAACTGATACCACATCGACGTGCATAGACAACATATTTATAAATATGCAAGGCCCTTATGAAGCAGAAGTTTTAAAAACGCATATTTCCGATCACTACGCACAGAAAT
This sequence comes from Cantharis rufa, assembly GCA_947369205.1. Classification (NCBI taxonomy): domain Eukaryota; kingdom Metazoa; phylum Arthropoda; class Insecta; order Coleoptera; family Cantharidae; genus Cantharis; species Cantharis rufa. The sequence continues at coordinate 10,455,407 of OX376309.1, read as the reverse complement.
TAACAATTATAATAAAAAACAACGATAAAGTTATTGACACATGCAAAAGAAGAAATTTTTCGACGAAAAATAAAGAAAGTTTTTAAAATGTTTAAAAACAACATCATGGAACTCAGTTTAATCTATTAAAAAACAGGACATCGATGAGCAGTTTGCATGTTTTCTAAGCATCTACCAAACATGTTTCAGAGAAAACTTTCCCATAAAAAAAATCCAAAAATACAAACCAAAATTCTCAGTAAATATGAATGACCCAAAACTAGCAGAATACAAAAAAAATTAGACATACTTATGGTAGATAGTAGAGTAAATGGCGATTACAAAAAAAACTACAATGACACTAAGCGAGAATATAACAATTATTTAGCGCAGTGTAAGTTGAAATTTTATGATGAGATAATTAAAAACTCTGATAACAAAAATAAAGCTTTATGGACTACGGTAAACTCGATTAAAAATAATGAAAAACACAAAAGTTTCCAAATACAAGGGAATTTATCAGTGATTGCAAATGAAATGAATCAACATAAATATGATACAAGCAGCGTCTATAAACATTGTACAAGCATAGCAAACAAATCTTATGGAAAAAAGTGAAGTAACCAAAAATAACAGTGAGAAAAAATTGGAAATGCGGCAAATAACAAAAAATGAAATTTTAGAAATTGTCAAAGGACTGAAGAACAAAAACAACAGTGGAATAGATGAAATACCAACTAGTATTGTCAAATATAGCATAACTGAAGTACTGGATCCAATTTGTTATATTATAAATGGCTCGATTAAGTATGGGAAATTTCCGGTTCAACTAAAAATAGCAATAGTAAAGCCCATATATAAGAAAGGCAACTATATAAGAAAAGCAAAGGATAATTATAGACCAATCAGTTTGCTGACAGCTTTCTCAAAAATTTTCGAATTGGCTATGTGTAAGCAAGTCGTACAATTTCTAGATGAAAACAAAATTATCACGAAAATGCAGCATGGATACCAAAAAGGCCGATCCACATAAACGGCAATATTCCAATTCGTAGAAAACGTACTAAAGGCGTACGAAAATGGAGAACTGGCCCTTGGAATGTTTTTGGACCTAACAAAGACGTACGATTGCTTAAATCCTGAAATACTTTTTAAAAAAATGGAAAAATATGGAATGGCATTGGAATTAATTAAATCTTATTTTACAGGAAGAAAACAAATTGTTTCCATAATTATCGAAGGAGTGGAATATAAATCGGAAAGCAAAACTTTAAATATGGGTGCACCGCAAGGTAGTATTGCAGCACCATTGTATTTTATAATATATATAAACAAATTACCAAGTACAATAAATAAAACTGCATTACAGTATCTTACCAACTACGCTGATGATTCAAATCTATTAATAAGAGGAGAGACATGGCCCGAAGTGGTAAGTTCATCAAGTGAATTTTTTGCAAGTGTAGAACAATGGTTTGCTGCAAATGGAATGCTATTAAACAAGCAGAAAACAAATTTAATGCTATTCAAAACCATACATTCTGGGATTGAAACACCTGAGAAGGTGCAAATAAATGGAGAAACATATGATTTGTGCAGCAGCACGAAATTCCTGGGATTACACGTAGACGGTGAGCTGACATGGAAGGAGCACATCCGAGTGGTAGCAACAAGCTTAAATGCAATTGTTTATGGATTGAGAGTCATATCAAACTATGTAAGTCATGGGATATTAAAGACGGTTTACCAAGCAACGTTTGAGTCAAAAATAAGATATGGAATAATATTCTATGCAAGTGAACAAATTGATAAAATATTTAGGATACAAAAGCAAGCTTTAAGAACCATATTAAAACTAAAATTTAGAGAAACATGCAGGAACAGGTTTAAACAAAACGGATTATTAACAGTGTGGGCAATTTACATACAGGAGTGCGTTCTATTCATATATAAAAATAGGCATCTATTCTCTCAGCATTTTAATGAAAAAAATCACTATCCCACAAGAAGTGTGGATTACATAATACCACAGCATCGACTAACAACAACAAAGAAGAAGAACTGTTATTATTCCTGCATAAAGTATTACAACAAGTTGCCAAATAAAATTAAAACAATGAATGTTCTTAAAGATTATAAGGCTGTGCATGAATTTTTGTTAGAAAGAGAACCATATGATGTGAAAGATTTTTGATTTTGTTCAGATTGAATGACAATTTTTTCTTTTCTGATGTACACTCTTAGAATGTATATTTTCTTAGAAAAAATAAACTTAATTATTATTATTATTATTATTATTATTATTATTATTATTATATGCTTTCCCCCACACATCCCCTTCGACCTCCTCAATCAGGGTCATCCAGCACCTTTTTTGGCTGTCAGAAATACATTTTGCCAGGTCTCTTTTGCATTGAGTCATATCTGTCCGGGCTATCTGCCATGTCTGCTCTCCTTCGGGCGATCTCAGCAGCCTGTCCGAAATTTTCCTAAGTCTTGCTAATCTTCTAATAGCTTTGACGCATCTTTACCTTAGCCACCTCTGCAGTCAACCAATAAATTTCTCTCTTGCCCTTTCTGCCTTTTCTGGGCATGACCATACCACAAAGCTTATTAATCGTTTCCCCCAAGCCTTTAGATGTGATTTCTTCCCTGAGGCTGAGGTTCAGTAGTTCTTCTTGAAGTTTCTTTATGCTTATCTTCCTCCAGTCCCAGTCATTTTGGGTGAGATGGGCTTTTCCGGATTTTTCCCCAACCTCAAACGAGATATAGTTGTGATCGCTGGCTGACTCCTCATCCAGCACGGCCCATTTCTGAACTCTTCTTGACAATATTGCTGAAACCGCCGTGATATCCAGTATCGAGGTCGAAGTCCCTCTCTCGAAGGTTGGTGCCTCTCCCTCGTTACAGATTTTCAGGTCCAGCTCTATCAGCACCTCCACCAGCACTTGTCCTTTTTTATCCGTGCTTGGGGACCCCCACTCCACCGCTTTCGCATTGAAGTCTCCCCCCCCCCAATACAATGGGCTTTCTTCTTGTTCGGAGGTCGTCTCTCAGATTCCAGATCTCTTCTTCGAATTCCTGCAGATCGGTGTTTGGTGAGAAGTAACATGAAAATATGAACATTTTCGGAGTTTCAATCCACGCATAGCACCGTCCAAATCCACTGTCCAAGACTGCAACTCTATTCAGAATTGCCTCCATGTCACTGGGCTCCACTTCAACTGTAGCCGATTTTGTTCCACGAAAGCCGGTTCTTATCCCTTTTACTTGGATATGTGCCTTTTCTCCTACTATGTTTCTTATTCCCGTGAGAATTTGCATCTCGGTTGTCGTCTCGGCCAGGTCTAATATTTCCAATGTCTTCTTGGCGTTTCCTCGGCCCTTTTCGGTTTCCATTATAACGTCCCCTTGTCTCGTCTTTCTGATAGCTGGGACTATTGCCGTCGGATCAATCTCTTTCTGTAATCTCTGAATGACTTCCGTAGAGATCTCTTTTGGCTTAAGCTTGATAATAACCGCTTCGGCTTTATTTTGTTTTTTTCTTCTTATCATTTTCCTCTTGTTTTTCAATCTGTTTTCTGTTTTTTTTGTCTTTCCCTCTTTGCTTTTTTCTTTTCGCTGCGAACTGTCCATTCTCCTTCGGGCTCCTCTTGGTGGTCTTCATGGCCCCTTTGTTCTTCCTCCCGAGCAGCGTGTGGCACCTCTAGCAGTCTCCTAAAGCGGGCTCTCATACCCTCCTGCTCGTTATCGAAATCGTGGCCGACTACGAGCCTCGGTGTGCTCGCCGCAATGGGTATGTACCATTATTGCATTAGTGCATTATTGCGTTTGCATATGACCCTAGGCTCGTGGTGCTTGTTGACTGCTCTTTCAGTAGAACCCTTGTGTTTTTACATTCCACTTTTCCCAGCATTGCTTGTAGTCCGTTTACCGCCTCTCCAAGCTCTTTTGTCTGGCTTATGAATTCCCGCAGCTGGGAAGTCTGATTGGGGGGAAACGAAGTTTCAAATTGCCTCTCGTGTAGGCTGCCAACCGCCTCCGCAACCTCCGCCATTTGTTCCGCCAGCCGTGCGATCCTGCCATCTGCTACCCTGTTCTTTTCTGTTTGTCTCTTTCTGTACTTTGATGCTCGCAATTTCGGACGAACACCTTGTCACCTCTTCCATCACCCTAGTAAGGGTGGTTTGCTGCTCACTAACCTTTTCAATAAGCATCTGAACTAGGTTCTCAGGGGTTCCTTGCTGACATAATTTACCCTTTTCTTCTCGTGCTTGCGCTTTAAACAAAGAGTTCAGCAGATCTTTAACTTTATTTGTCGTGTTTCTGGGATTCTTCTTGAGCTCCGCCTTTAACTCTGTGATACTCTCTTGCACCGTTAGCGCCGCTCCACTGGTATTTGGTGTCCGCTTTGTTTCCGTTACTTTGGACTTTACTTTTCCAGTAGTATTGAGAAGGGACCCGGCCTGGGCATCCACCGGGGTCCCTAAGTGGTCGCTGGATGACGATCGCAAGGCGCCCACTCCGACGTCCTCCGCGACCGGTACTGGGGTATCCCCCCTTGCACCGTAATCGTTTTTTCCATTTCGTTAACCATTTCATGCTGTTTTCTGCGATTTTTGGACAGGGCCTCTTACCCTGTTACCTCTCGCGGCAGCCTTGTGGATTTCTCTCTTCCACCGGGATTGGTTACCCGATCTCGGAGAGTCCTCCACAAGTTACCGGGGACCACCAACGAGAAGGTGCGAGTAGGAATTTTGATCCCCTAAATATATATACCTAAACCTGCTCAACTATACGTTAAACTTTTAATAAATAATGTTGCTTGCTTCTTGGCTTATAATAAAAATCATTATTTGGTTGACCAATTTAATTTATAAAGAAATAACACTAACAATATTTACACTAATAAATTGTATACACGTGGTTGGAGCCTTTTGCAATGAAGGCTAAGAGTTGCTATTACATTAATGGTAAAGGTACTACTGACTACCAAAGGCTTTCTCAGGTCAGAGAGGTTAAACAATTAAGAAAGTTCTACCTGGTAGCCAGTATATAAGTTACTATTGTTTACAGGTAACAGTATGGCTGGCGAGGAATGTTCAAAAATGCACTTAACAAAAAAAAATTTTTAAACCAATTTAGTCAAAAGTTTAGACGATATCCTCCTAATTTTATTTATAGTGTCGCAAGTGGAAATATATAATCTATAAATTATTGTAATTAAATGTAATTCCACTTGAAGCTCCCTCGTATAAGTTGACAAAGTAGAATATAGTTACAAATAAGTAGGTTATGAATCTGGAAGGTGAAGCATCAAGCGGTGCAATAGAATAATGAATTAATGAACGGGGAGTTCCGAGTGTGCACCTCAGGAGGTTAAGATGTGACCTGGTCGCTTGATAAGTCCACCCTCCTTAAGGGTATAAGTAGAGTAAGTCCGAATTATAAGCATGTTAATAATTACTGGTATTAGTTCATATTATAATTTAATAAATATTTTATTAAAAAATAAAATAAAAATTTTTGTAAAATTTACAATAACAAAAAAATTGTTTACATTAAGTAAACAATTTAATGTTTAACAACAAAACTGGAATTTATTTAATTTTTCAATTTTTAGAATTTTACATTCCAATTCAACTTCCAAGTTGACTTGTTCAGTTTCGAAATACTTTTCCGGACCTGAAAAACCACATCAAATACATAGATACGATAACAATAATTGAATGTGAGATTCCTCGTTATGGGTTGCTATTTTTCTAGGACCACCAACAGCTACACCGTAGTACTTAAAAAAACAATGTTTTTTCGGATCTCGTCGATAAGAACAGAATTGTTCTGATAAAATTGTGGATATAGGGTCCATATAACTTGTAACGCTTTAACCTGCAACAATAAACACAAATTATTTTACAAGCCATTGTGGCTTTTAAAATCGACGTACCTTTGTAATTCCTAATGAAGGAACAAAAGCACCGATCAATGAAAAATTATTTAAACAAAAACAAACTTGAAACGAATCCTGTTGAAATATCTTTATGATCTTCAAGAAGTTTATTAGAGATTATTATCTCGAAACTAAAATTCTCAATTCGGATTTTAAAAAATTGGCTCTATGTAAACATCGCATAACTTTCTCCATTTAATTCGTCAAAATCATAGATGTTTATATAGAAGGCTAGATAACTTACTCGAACGCGAAAGTGAAGCCTGCATTTTGGGGTCTACCATATTATGTAGGTTTGACAAAAATTGTAAACACGACAGTATTGTTGCAATCGCGTGTTATTTTTATTTAAAAATGAAAATTAAATGAATTACAATGATTTTAATATTAAATTCCTGCTTGAATATCCTAGTGTTATGTATTTATTATCGTTTCGCAATGGTTTTGCCTAAGTTACAAATGGCCGTTTGGCCGTCCTTGAGGCTTCACTTCTATTACATTACAAGTATTGGGAGTCGCGTATCTAACCTTCTATATAAACATCTATGGTCAAAATGCAAAAAAATGAGGTTATGTCGTTTGTTTGAACATTTCATTTATGTCAAACAAACTGAATAAAACAGTAAAAAAATAGGGTGGCCTAAAAGTAATTGACACTTAAACTTTTTTCATTTTCTTAATCATTTCCATAATTTTCCACCAATTTTTACCAATTTTCACCATTTTTAGCTGGCCCCTAAGTTTAGTTATGATGCACGTTTATGCCAAATTTCATGACATTTGGTTGGGCGGTTTAACCTGTATGATTGATACTATTTATCAACCACATACTGACATACAGACGAACATCCAATTAAAATTTATCACAATCTTATCAGAGCATGATAAGGAACATTTTAATACCAAAATTTCGATTTTTGATTTTTGGGTGGATTACAATACTTTCCCTTAACATACGTTAATACGTATTAGGGAAAGTAAAAATTTATAATTTATAAATTATAATGTATACCAATATATTGGTATACATACTACATGTTATGTAGACCATTTTAATATTTGTCGCCAAAGGACAACACGCACACATTTTTTTAAAAATTAATTAGCTCGACCTCAAAGATAACAACATTCACTCATTTGATATTTTCCATAAACTAACGGATCAGCAATTCATGGCCGTTCTGGACACCCATTTGCATATAGAATTGCTTCTTTCCGCACCTTTCTTAATCGTTGAAATAGAATTCCTCTCAGTAAGGAAACTTTTTAAAAAGGAATTAGACAGAATTAAATTTATTGCGATTTCTAATGGATACCAAGTCAAATTGATAGATAACTTATTGCATCAAATTTAACAGAAAAATCTAGTTAATTCAATATACATACCCTAATACTATTACTATAAAACCAACGTTAATTTTAATGTCGTTACCTTTCTCGCGTATATATACCTACAGTGTATTTTATTTGTGATAACTGATAAGTTAAAAACTTCCAAACACCAGAATCACTCCAACCACAGACAACTACCTCTCAAATTTAACCTATCATATATATTTGGGCTAACCAGGTATAATTAAAAATCACAAAAGAATTATTTACAGCTATTTAGTAAATTATTAGGTATCTACCCTTTCTGGTATGTTCTCTTCTTCCCACCAGTCGGAAGGAGTTCAAGGCAAGAAGCGTCTAGGCCATCGATTGTCCTCCATTTTTAGTAGATGTCCAAACCATTGCAGACTCATCTATATCCTAACTATGACCAGTTCAACAAAAATCTTAATTTCCGTCAAATATCTAGCCTGTATAGAGGAGCAAATAGGGGCAAAAATAACAAAAATGTGATACATTTTTAATTATTTAACTCCTATAATGAGTTTTTCGATTTTATTTTGAGTTTTTGGTTGAAAAATATTGAATAATATGTCAGTAAGATTAATTTCCTGTGAAAATACCCATGATACACATTTTACAAAAAGTTTTACTTGCGTTAAGAAGTCCAAAATAGCCAAGAAAGTTAAAAATGCAGAAAATATGATTTTTAGGGTTGGCGCACTTTAACAAAAAATCTGAAACAATTCAGGAAGGTAGATTTAAGTACATCCTAAAAAAATGGCAAAAAAATATTTTTGCCGGTCTTCAAAAAATAAGAAAAAGATCAATTTTAACTTTTCAGAATATTTTTAGGAGGCATATAGAGTGTTCAGGGTATCAAAAAAAATTGTGTTGAAAGATGACTCTAATCACTATATCTATAAATTTTTTAATTGCTAGTTCGTCAGAAAAAAAATAATGACTGAAGAATCCTATTTTTTGACCCTCAGAAGGGGTGGAGAAAGCATCTGGAGCCAATGAATATGAAAAATTTATTTTTACACCCCAAGGCACCCTTTTATCAAGTAAATTAAAAAATTTAGAGATAAGGGCATTTTGACTATCTTATCCATGGATACCCTTTTTTTTAAATTAAAAGAGTAAAACAATTTAAAAAAAACCACTTCGTTAGTTCGAAAGAAATAAAAAGCTCTTCAATTATTTTTAACTATAAGCCGGTCCATTTCCAAAATTATTTTTACACAAAAATACAAAGAAGAATTGAAGAAGTGATTGAACATTTAAAGCATCGATGCAGCAAGCAAGCTGTTTGAACTCCGTCAAACCAGATGCACATCTCCTCTAGTTATAGTACTTCCGATTATATCAAAATTAAAACTTATAGAAAAAAAATGTTAAGAAAACGCTGGCAGATCACTCGTGCTCCAAACTATAACACAAATTTTAATGGCGCCACTAAACCACTGAAGAATATGATCGACGATACCAAAAACCCAGAGCTAAAATAATATTTCTGGCATCTAGACCAGAAAAAACATGAAAATTGTAACCGTGTTTTCTTAACGTCTCTGTAAGATTTTTAATCCTTTAACCACAGAATTTCCTCCAGAAGAGGAAATCCATCAAGCTATAAATTCTCCCCACCAGATGTACCTCCGGATAAAACTTTTAGTAATAGCGAAAGTTAAGCCAATTATACAAACTAATCTTAATGTAGAAACAGCACAAGGTTACAATTTGATAATTGGCAGAATCCTGTAGGAGTTTCCACGGGAGAGTATAAATATGATTATCATTATATTTTGTGCAAATAATTCACAACTATTAATTCTCATTTCGAAGCCTGATAAAGAGCCAACAAAAGCTGCCGCCGTCCATCGTCCAATCAATCTCTTGCCAATGCTCTGTAAGGTGTTTGAAAACTGCTTTTGATCAAATTAAAGCTTCTTTTATAAAAAAAATCTAATACTAAAGCACAAATTTGGGTTTAGTCAATACCACTCGACTATTATAGAACAAGTTATGCTATGACGAAGATTAACGGGGACTTTAGTCTTTTAATTCACTTTAATTCTTTAATCATAAAAAAGCTGGAGAGATGGTTGAAAAAGTGTCGAATGTATTCATGTTACTATTAACTTTACGGGGAAATTGTGGCTTACTTTTTCATTAAACAACTGTGTCATTCCACAAAAACAAGAAGGTAAAAAATAGCGAAACGGGTTCTACCTAGATCGACGACTGACATTGGCGAAGCCTATTGGAGCAAACATGTACAACTTGGACTTGTTTATCGCAAGCTGTCTTGGTCTACGAGCTGAAACTCTCATCTGACACGGCACGCCAAGAGAAAATACAGCGATTGCAGTCAGAAACTTTACGATCAATTTACAATTGGGTTTAAATAAAAACCAATCATTGCAACTATTGAACACCAAAAGATAGCAAAGAAAAGAAAAAATTTAAATAAGGAAGCGGGGAGGTTTAAGATATGAAAGTTAATGTAATATAAGAATCCCAATTAACGTTAACGCACAATGCTTTATTGACAACTAATTTAGATACAATAAATATTTGTTGATTTTAATTCCAATGGTTTTTCCAAGACTGGATATTCAAATTGGAAAAAGATCGAGTTGATATGACCAAATTCGCTAAAAAGTTGGACATCGTAACCAATTCAAAACATTTTATAAGTTTTTGATCTTTCTGCGTACCAACTGGAACTCCATATTGTTTAAATACAAATTTCTTCAAATCTTCATTAATCATTATTGTATTGGTTTTATTGAACTGCGGATACAAATTCCAAATTATTTCGGGAGATTTCACCTGGAAAAAATCTGTTTAATAAAATTTGTAAGCAAAGCAACGAGTAACTTACAATTGTATTTCCTAAAACAGGAACAAAAGCTTTAATTGTTGAAGTACAATCGAGGCAAAATATTATTTTTGTTGCTTTGTCTTCATTAAATAGGTCGAGATATTTCAGTCTCGAAACTAAAATCTTCATACTGGTTGCAGCCCATATTGCAATGTTAAAATGAGCGTACATATTATGAATCAAGCGAGAGATTTCTAGCTTATGCTTCGACAATTTTTCGTATGGTAACGCAAATGGAATCAGTAAAGAATCAAAATCCAATATTAAAAGTGGTTTATCAATTTCTGCTTCCCTTAAATAAAGAAATCTGCAGTTTCTACTTAAGTACTCCATTTTAGTTTTGGCTTTTCGCACCTTTAACTTAAATTTATCTTGGGGGTTTAAAACTAAAAACAATTATTTTTAAATTAATAATAAAAATTTAAAAAAAATTTTCTTACCTTTGTCAAATAATACAAGGCTGGCGGATTTACAAGGGACACTCTTATTTTTCCAATCCAAAAATTTTGAATTGATCTCTTGTAGCCATGAATGGATAGGTGAAACTTTTTCGGGCACTGTAACATTTAATTTTCCAATGTCGGAAGACGTATTTCCACCGATCCGCGTAGTGTTTCTTGATTCGTTCAAGCTCTTACCGGTTTTAAAAGCGGCATCGATAATGGTTTTACTCTTTTCCTTTACTGAGCTCAAGTTTGGCAGGTTGGTATCAGTAAAAGCGTGTCTGATATATTTTTGATGAGGCAATTGCTTGACTTTTTGGCCAATTGGTGACTTGGTGGATTGTTCGACTTCATCAAAGAAGTATGTTGAATCTTTATTTGCAGTTCTTTCATTCGAGGTAAAGGAATTGTTCTTTTCAAACGATTTTAGAGCTTTGAAAATATTCGTTTTGCAACGAGGTTTTCTATTTATTCTGTTCGTCGAAGATTTATTAGCTTCTTCCCCATATTTATGAGAAAGCCCTTCAGCAATACTTGTGTATTTACTACTTGTAGATAAAGATGTTTCTGTTCTATCCGTACCACCAAAAACAGGAAGGTCCAAATGCACTTGATGATATTTGTTTCCAAAATGTATTACCTTGAGTGATTTTGTACTTGACGTAGCACTGCCGGAATCGGAATTTTCTTTTTCAGGAGTATTGTTATGTCGGTTGAAATAGTTGCTATTATTTCTTCCAATAATGTTTACGACTGTGACGGAACTGCCTGAAGTACTAGCAATACTGTATATATTAGATAAATCTTCAACACTTGTACTTGCATCTTTAAGATTGCTACCGTCAACACTAGATGAGTTATTAAAATTACTCATCGTAGACAATTGTTATATATAATACATTTGATTATAAATATTAATCAATTAAAAATTGTATTATTGAATCAAAGTTAATAAATAAATTTTATATGCTGCCTTAGCGACGTTAACGTCAAATTAGTAGTAATTTATTTTGACAATTTCGATCTAGTTATTTTTTATCATTGCCAACCCTATCGATATAAAACGAAAAAGCACTAAACGTCGTAGAGTTGTTTTAAAACCATGGCTCAAATACATACTGTGATGTAATGTAACTTGACGATATTCTTATGAAAGTTCAACACACGTTGTAAGTTGAACTTGTTGAATTAGTGATATATTAATTAAAGTATTCGAGCAAAGTATTACAATATAATTGCAAGTCGATACTTTTAAACAGGATGTTAAGTTCAAAGACTCTATGCAATTATGTTGTAATACTTTCCTCGAATACTTTAATTAATATATCACTAATTCAACAAGTTCAACTTACAACGTGTGTTGAACTTTCATAAGAATATCGTCAAGTTACATTACATCACAATACAATGACGGAAAAAATTAGGTTTTTTCATTAATTAGTAAAATTTATAATAATTTTATTGGTTTGAATTTCGATTACTCGTTTCTCCTATGATCATAATTAATAATGATCGCAACCAGTATTGCCACCATAATATTTACAAAATTTATATAAATAGCAAAATTACTACATTTAAATAATATAATATTTACTGCAACAATAAATTGAGAATACCATAAAAAATTAAACCTTATCTACTAATAATTGGAACAACGGAAATTATGAATTATAAAATGATATGCTAAGGTATCCATTTTCTTTAATTATTATATAATTTCCGTTTGGTTCAATTTAAAATTTATGTTGTACGAGATATTTGTCATTATTGCTTTAATTCAAGAATATGTATCCATTCAAACTTACTATCAAAATTAATGTACAGGGTGGCTCAATTTCGATCCCTCTTATGGGGAAATCGGTAACCATTGGAAATATCGAAAAATGGATGGCGCATCCTCGATCTCTTTTTTTGAGAAAAGCCCAATGGACAAAACCGGAGTTGGCTATCTTTTTTTCGAGTTATAGCCAAAAATCCGATTATTGGACTTTTTCATAAATGTCGATATCTCGGTTGTTTTTGAAGTTTTCAAAAAAGTGTTAACACTTTCTTCAGGCACTTTTTTAATGACAACAAAATGGGCTAGAGAGATTTTAAATATCTAAGTTAGTTTCCGAGTTATAATATAAAGTTGTGTTTTTTTAAATAGAAACCATAGTTGAATGTGATATTTTTGAATAGCATATTTTATCCTCTTTTCAATGATGTATAACATGTGGGGTCTATTATTACGGGTTCATCCCATTTTCATAAAAAATATAATAAAAATAAAAAATATCAAAAAATTAAATATGATAATAACATTTTTAATAAAAAAATCACTAAAAAAATTGAAGCACGTAACAAAAATTAAAGTAAGTATTCAAACTAAAGATCTTATTGTTTTCAATACATAACTTTTCAAAACAAAACACTACCAAATTGGCACCTAAAAGATTTTCACCACATGTTTTATAGTAGGCTAATGTTTGTTTAATTGTTGGGGAATTGCTGTCATTGTTTCATTGTTATATTAAATAATCATTATTACTTACTTATAATAATAATAATAATTATTATTAATTATAATAATATATTATTATTTACTGGTCATTTTACGTAAATATAAAATGGCTTATGAAAACTTTGAAAAATTTGATATGTTGGAGTGCTACATTAAAACTAATAATAATGCTCGTCTTGCAAGTGCAGCATATTTCAATAGTTATCCTGAAATAAGACAACCAGAGATCAGTATTTTTAATAGATTCAAAGGAAATCTTACTAATTATGGAAATTTTAACATGCCTAGATCAGGAAATTATAATATTCAAGATGCTCAAGAAACTGTCATTAATGTAATTGCAGCTGTAGTTCAAAATCCTTCAGTTTCGAGTCGTCAAATTGAAACTGAATCAGGAATTTCAAGATGTAAAGCTTTGCAGATACTAAAAAAACATAAATTCAGGCCTTATGTAATACGAAAACAACATTACCTACAACCAGGAGATGCTCAGAGACGGTTGGAATTTTGTAATTGGTATGGGCTAAAATGTCAACAAGATGAAAATTCCTTCAAATGTGTGATTTGGACAGATGAAGCTTACATTAGCAGTGCTGGTATATTTAACAGGCATAACGAACACTATTGGCCTGATGTTAATCCTCACCGTACTGTTGACGTCCAAATGCAAGGACGGTTCGGTTTTAGTGTGTGGTGTGCTCTATGTAGTTGGCAATCATGTTTTAGTATATTTTACGTATAGAGAAAATCTAAATGGCCAACGATATTATAAACTCTTAAACGAACATTTTGTTGAAGAGTATTTGGATAATCTACCCTTGCTGGAAAGAAGATATTTGTATTATCAATAAGATGGTGCACCACCCCATAATTCCAGAATTGTTAAAGAATTACTAAATAGCAATTTTGGAAAATATCATATTTAATTTTTTGATATTTTTTATTTTTATTATATTTTTTATGAAAATGGGATGAACCCGTAATAATAGACCCCACATGTTATACATCATTGAAAAGAGGATAAAAAATGCTATTCAAAAATATCACAATCAACTATGGTTTCTATTTAAAAAAACACAACTTTATATTATAACTCGGAAACTAACTTAGATATTTAAAATCTCTCTAGCCCATTTTGTTGCCCTTAAAAAAGTGCCTGAAGAAAGTGTTAACACTTTTTTGAAAACTTCAAAAACAACCAAGATATCGACATTTATCAAAAAGTCCAATAATCGGATTTTTGGCTATAACTCGAAAACAAAAGAAAATAGCCAACTCCGGTTTTGTCCATTGGGCTTTTCTCAAAAAAAGAGATCGAGGATGCGCCATCCATTTTTCGATATTTCCAATGGTTACCGATTTCCCCATAAGAGGGATCGAAATTGAGCCACCCTGTACCTATGCTTTACATTTCCGAGACTAAAGAGAGTAGGTTTTCTAACTGAGATTTTCTTGCCGAGATGCTAACGTGTTCAATCACTTGCTGTGGTGAATTAATGTTATAGAAAATTGTCGTATTAAACTATATTTAAAAAATTCAAATTAAAGGCATATAAACCGCAGTAAACATAAATAAATTTTAAAATAGTGGAAAATAATTAGAAAAGGATATAGATAAAGCAATGAACTACTTTATTTTACCAAGTAAGGCTATGCAAAATGATACCTACATATTAAAAAATTGTCCAATGTTCAGGTATTTTTTGTTGCAAATTTCATTCGCTTCATTTTTGCTTATAGTCCAGTCAATAAGGGTTTTTGGCTTACAAAAGGTGGTGTAGTTATGATTTTTGGATATGTTGTTGAGTTGGGGGCCCGTATGAAAAATCCAAGTTTTCGACCTTGAGCGGCTTCCGCTCGATCCGCCATCTTGGATTAAAGGGACAAAAAATAGGTTTCTCCCATATAACTTTCCAACGGTTGATCCTACGACAAAAATGTCAAATACAAATTTTAAGGGGACAAAATTATCTACAATTTATGTAGACACACTTTTTTTTGTAAGTCTAACAGGTGACGAGTTACAGCCGCCCAAACGTGAAGAATTTTCGAAAAAATCGTCATAATCCTCGTTTTTCTCAATTTTAAGAACTGATTTGTGGCTAATCGTTACAAAATGATGATAATTTTGTAAATTAAGAGTAAGCTCGTTTCCACACCACCACGAGGTAGAGCTAACGGCGCGTTTTTTTTTGTGGTATCCCCAGTAGGCCTAATCCAAAGATGTTCGTTTTATTTGCAATTGAGCATGGCTCGTACTGCGTGATGTGATTAAATTTATGTTTGGAGTCTAATCCGATTATAATTTCCGTCTTTTTGATGGTCTGGGTTGGTAGGGTTGGTCTGAGTGCAACGCGCTCAACGGTGGATTTTTCGAAAAGCGTCGTTTCAGAGTACGACGCCGCAAAGCCCAAAGACGACAGCATGTCGATCAGTTTTTTGGACCCGAATTTTTTTGTACAAATATGTACTGACTCCGATGAGAACCGATGACAAGAAGGATCGAGGTCTTGCCGCAGAAATAACGGCATTCGATAACGATTCGCATACCCTATTCCATTTCTCGAAATAACCGCGCTTCTTCTTTACAATCACTTCTTGAAAGAATAGCTTCAAAGATTGTGGAATTACAGAATTCACGTCATCTACAAAACGGTCGGGTGGTGGATATTCTGACGTACTGTAGTTCTGTGATCTGATATCCGACAAAATAATTGCAGCTGCTTCTTTGACAACTCTCAGCCGTTCTTCTTCGGGATTAGCATTTTTAGCTTGATACCAATTTTCCGATAGAAGTTTGTATCCCGTGTCCCGGAAGCAGACAACAGGCGGCTGGTGGTGTTGCTCGATGATCAGTATATCCTGTTCATACTTTTGCAGGAGACGAGACTTCACAGTCCTGATGTCCGGACGGTACTCACCATCAATTTGGTCTATGAGTTCGTTCATGGAGAATTGACATTCCTCGGAATTTTCAGCGAGATAAGCGTAGATGTTGTCCATCGCTTCGTCGACATTCGTCGCCGGCAGATAGCCTCTTTTCTGTCCGGAGGGGACTCGTGCATACAGCGATTTGTAGCAAGATGAGTGGTACCTGGCTTCCACAGCAACCAAGTCCGCCACAAAATGAATGCGCTCTATTATCTGCCGTCCCCATTCATCTCCGCGTTCTTTAGCTGCTTTTATGATTCTGTTTTTGAGTTCCAATTTTTCCACCCGATGGATGATGTTTCGATCCGCTAACTTTGATTTCGACTGTTTAAGTAAGAAATCGAGGGTGATTTCTTCGGTGCACAGGAAACATTGGGTTTCAAAATCAAACCGTGGAATACTCGAACGGCGTGAAGTCGACGCCACTGCAGGCGCGTCACCTCCTCTACGAAGATACGCAGCGATTAATTTTTCATTGTTATATTTCTTTTGGCACGCGGCATGCACAGTAACTGACGATCGACCCCTCAGAATACGTCCGTGTTCACGATTTCCACGTTTTACACTCGATTTTAGTAGAGTCTGAATGCCTCTCTCTTTCACGATAATTGGGTCACCTTCTTTCAAACTTAGATCGCAAAGAAAACAAATATCCGCTTTGGGATTTGCCATACTGCCAAGCGTGATGCGACTACGTGCTGCCGAACGGCTGGCGACAAGCACACTGACTCACTGACGGTGTGTGTGTTGATTTGGGCCCCCAGGCTGGCGGTCCCTACCACTAGGAGGGGAAACGGTGGTATCCCTTTTGACCAACTGATCATATAGGAAGCAAGAACTAGGGACGGTCTATACCTGCTCTGGAAAGTAGTGGTGTGGTTACAAAACACGTAGAACGGAATTTGGATAATCTATACATATACCAATATAATACTAGAAATACTCTGAGTACACAAATTTCTACGTAATAATAAGAAGTAACTTGTATTTCGAGTAGATTTTGGTATATAATGTTATTGTGATGTGGAAACACGTAAAAAATATTACAATGTAATTCATTTTTACAAGATTTACCGTGCAAAGATTGAGTATGACGATTTTTTCGAAAATTCTTCACGTTTGGGCGGCTGTAACTCGTCACCCGTTAGACTTACAAAAAAAAGTGTGTCTATAAAAATTGTAGATAATTTTGTCCCCTTCAAATTTGTATTTGACATTTTTGTCGTAGGATCAACCGTTGGAAAGTTATATGGGAGAAACCTATTTTATGTCCCTTTAATCCAAGATGGCGGATCTAGCGGAAGCCGCTCAAGGTCGAAAACTTGGATTTTTCTTACGGGCCCCCAACTCAACAACATATCCAAAAATCAGAACTACACCACCTTTTGTTAGCCAAAAGCCTTTTTGAGTCCCCATTGACTGGTCTATTATTGAAGGTATTTATTTTGTTTCGTCCCAGTTTCCGTGTCACAACGACTTCAATAGAACTCGGTAAGTAATTTAATAAAGCTCCCATAAGAACAATGTTAATTTAATATTAATTCGCGAGCTATGACTTCAAAAGTCCTCACCAGTCTAGCAGTTTTCTTTTACACCGAGGAGGCAGGCGTGGTGGTAGATTTTTTAGGGTAAGATTGTGATTATAACATCTCGCGTGAGACATATTTTGAGAAAGTGTGTCGGTGAGCAGAAATCGCTCGTTTCAACTTGAAAGAACCATACAAGTTACCTGTTTTCTCTGGTGCTTGGATAGTATTGGGGGTGGTTTTAGAGTAAGGGTTGATTATTAGGCCACGGGATTTTTACGATTCAAGAGCAACAAATTATGGTATTTATGAAACATTTTTCAATACTCCGTTAATTAATTACCAAGCGTAGTTTTGCTAGCTTGATCTCAAGCCGGCGCGTCACCGATTCCGGCGAAATGGGTGGAGTAACAAAATCGAAAATAGGACAAAAAATTAGCATCACAGCAGCATTAAATCCCTGACATTCTCCGAAGTGGTCATTCGAGCTTGGGATTCGTGCAAAATTCATTTCCTTCATTTTGGATTAGACCGTCGTTCCAGACCATATGTTAAGCTTTCTCAAATCGAGTAATATCACTCCGTATGGTTATTGTTGTTGGATTCCATTACCACATCCTCAACTACTCTGGCTAATAATTGATGGATGGGTACTATGTTCTTTCTGAATCTCAAATTGTTGTTTTATAATTAAATTATTATATGCTAGATGGTCGACTGTTACTTCTTGGATAACTTTTTGCAAGATTTTGCTCAAACAAGAAAGTTAGCTAATTGGATGGTAGGTTTTGGCTTTGCTCTTGTTTGCGTTTGGAATTGCCAATATTTAACTCGTCTTCCATTGTAGGAAAATAGCACAGCTTCAGACATGATCTAAAAATACAATAAAGTTGTACCACTTGAAACGATTGTGATAGGACATACAGGAAGACGCTTAAAAATAGAATAGCGCAAGATGAAAAACAAACTCCATCTCCCAAGTAGCTCAGCATATAAAACTTAAAAAACATAAAATTTTTTATAATATTTTTTTTATAAAAAAATATAAAACATACTGGAAAAGAATAATATGGGAATCACTTTATAATATAAAAGTTCTTAAACAAAATGACTTTTTCAATCAATATACCTTTATCCGTAAAGGTATAATAGATGTCGGCATCTATCTTCCAAATTCAAAAGACAGTATTCAAATTTCATTTATATTATGTTGGTTTTATATAAACAAATAAAAATTTGTTTTAATTTAGATGCCGCCGCCTTTTTTTCGCATGAAATCAAATTTAGTTACATATACATTTAACAGCAGGTGATTAGGTAACTATTGTGTGGAAGTGTGTGAAGAATTTTACTTATCGTACTTATCAGTACAAAAATTTTATATAATAAAATTAACAATATTTTAGATTTTCATAATTCAGCTTGTTAAAATTGTTGAGGCTCCAAATAAAATATCAATAATATTAACTATCATAATATTTTGAGACAAAAAAGATAAATCGTTAAAGGGCAATACTTCTTTAATAAATGCATTAGATAAAATTCAGCTAGAAATCATAAAGGCCTAAATCGCAGTAACTTTTACGTGAACTTTATTTCAAGTACTATATCTTGTTCGTGAAAAGAAAATTAAGTTGAAAAATTTGAAAAAACATATCTATTGCTGATCTAGCAGTAATATTATTTAAATTTAAAAAATTAAATAATTAATTAACGAAAAAAATATCGTAAGTTACTTTAACTTAAAAAGAGTAAGTATAATTTCTTCTATCTATTTTATCGGAGTCTGTCGTTTCGACGCCGCCGTTTCGACCCCGCACGTTTCGGCGTTAGTACCTTTCGACGCGACAAGTTTCGAAGCGGTGCGTTTAACGCCGCCGGCACGTTTCCCCGTATTTATTTTATGTATTTGCATTTTCAAAAGTTTTTTTGAGTTTCTATGCAGCAAACTTGTCGTTAAAAAGAAGGTTCGTGTGAAGATATAAGTCTGTTTTGTAGGTCAGAGTAAGTGTAAATAATTTTTTGAATCGAGCAGCGTTGAAACACGACGCATCAAAACGTGCCCACGTCGAAAAGTGCCGAAACGAACCAGACCTCTTTTTTTATTGTAGTAATTACTTCACAACAATGTACATATTAATTTTAATATTTGAAGAAAGTGACATGGTACTCATATTTTTTGTATTTTAACCTCCAATTTATTTAACCTCCGACCTAAACGAGGGCAGTCAAGAGTGACGCATATGTATGCTTGACCGTCCGTCCGTCTGTGGCTTCATAACTTTTGAACAAATGAACAACTTTTCCACAATTATGAAGAAATTTAAACTTTCTATTTAAAAAATCTAAAAAAGCATATATTTATTTTTAACTTTTCGGCGGGCGCAATGCGAAATAGCATGAGTGACAACGTCAATTCATCCAACATATTATTAAGAAACTACTAAGATTGTATTGTACTTGCAATTTAAAATCTGCATATATCTGCATATAATCTGCAGGTGGTGCACCATCCATTTTTTATATCTCTCATCAACTGTTTCACAAAAACAGAATCTGTGCCATCCGAAAGCATCCATCCTGGAATCCATAAAAGATAAATCTTTTAGTCATCATCAATTTGAGATTAAGGGCTTGAAGGGTTAAGAGGTTAAAGGATTAACGGTTATGGAGTTAATGGGTTTAATATATTAGGTATAACGGGCTAATTCGACTTGGATTATGGTTTTTTTGGGGTTATATAAAAAATCTGACGTGATGGGGTTTTAAGTAGATTTAGGATTCGGTTGCAGCGATTCCCAAAACATATAAGTTGTATTCTTTTCACCTATTTTAAGTGAGATTGTACTGAGATACTCAGGTACTCAGTTAAATGGGTGTTCTTTTTACCGTTTCAACAAATGTGCTGTGCCGTGCCGAACTGAGTAAATCACCTCCCACCCTAACTTAACTGATCTTGCTTTTTCGAAGTGTTACAACTGAGTACGAACTGAGCTAAATTAGGAAATAGCCCGGATTGGTCGGTTTAAAAAGGTTAACGCCTCATTTGTTTTTGTGGAGGTTATGGTTATAGTAAACATTGTCACGTTTATGTTATGTTGAGGTTAAGTTGATAATAAACATTGGTAAATATGATTTGGTTGGTAAATAATTTTTGTATCATGGTTGGTGGTGTACTTTTGTTGTTCTTTTCACCTTATGTTTTTCTCACTTTGACTCAGTTAATACCTGTTCGGCTCAACTCACTTCGTCTCAGTTGTGTACCTGAGATGGAAATAAAATAGGTGAAAAGAATACAGCCCCCAAGCCAGAAAAAAATTTTATTTTGTGTGGCTGTATAATTATTAGGATTTTCTACAATTTATTGTATAAAAAATTTTACTCAACTTTATTTTCACAAGAAGACTTTTTTCATTTTTGCGGCAAATCAGTTTAGCAGCAATATTGCACCAAATATACTGCACCAAAAAATCTTACGCCGCAAACTACTTGCACCGTCAGGACTTGCATTAAAACGGCTTGTGCCGAATCGCTTGTGGAAAAGTATTCAACCCTTTTATTGACATTAGAAACAAAAAATCTTCTAATTTAAAGAATATAATGTATCAAAACATTATTATTATATATAGAGATGACCCGGCGGTCTCAAAATAAAAATATTTAATTTTTTAAGAAAATATTAATTTTTCACCGGGCCACCCATTTTCATGAACATGAGACTCCAATTTAATTTTTTTTTAAACTTTTCAATTAATCATCCAATTATATTTTTAAGTTAATTTATTTTTTTCCAAATCCCATTTTCAAATCCAATTTTAGTAACACTTTTTAAATCGTCAAATTAAAGAGAAAATTTTTAATGTTTTATCGAAAGATTACCCAAGTTTTTAAAACAACTATATTGCACAAAATTATCTCGACCAGAGACACAAAATTACAAATTTTATGGGACCTTCCGTAAAACACGACTACTGTTGGCGCAAACAACTACTTAATTAAATATTTACATAAAAATTAAATCCAAGTTTTTAAACAAATAAAACAAAATTTCAAATTAAATTAAAATTTTAAAATACAAAATTTTAAAAATTGATTTTGGAACACGATAATATGATGTACATATATTAGTAATTTAAAAATTGATTAAATTCTATATTTATTAAATATTTTTACAAGTTAGTGTGTAATTTATTTTGTTTATTATTTTTTCTTAATCAAAAAATTGGCTTCCGATTTGCCGTAATATACATCTTCTGTAATAATATTGTAAATTTATACCAAATTACTGAATGGTGTGTTACAAGAATTGTAGTAAAATTTAAAATCTTCAGATACAAATAATTATACTGTCTACAATTTCACCAATAAATCTTGAACCTAATATTTTAAACCAACAACTAAAAATTTATAGCAATTAAATGGTGATATTGCAAGATGTTCTAGGTTTTTATTTATTTTGCTTTAACGCGGAATATTTTGCTTAGTTTTACTTAGTTATTACTGAAAATCAGACTTATTCGTAATTTCCAGTTTTCTGTTTCATTACACCCTTGAAATAATTAAATTTTTTGGAAGAAACGTTTTCTTATTGTTTTATCTCTTCTAACACAGAAAGGGTTGTACATATATAAAGAGAAGCGTTTAAAGCGCGTGGACAGTCTACCGAATGCTGTAATGCAATTCGCAGTTTGTCACCAAACTGATACTAATAATGCATTATTGGCAAAGTTTTGCGATCGGAGGTTTTATTGTGACTTGTGTTGTTTCATATTCTATTTTCATCTTCTTTTGGAGTAAAGGTAATTAATAAATTTTAATGCGTAAGATTTTAAATAATTCAATTTTAAAATAAAAAGTTACTCATAATTGGAAAAAAATTACATTAATATTTAATTCTAAAAGCTTTTCATATTAAAATTTTAATTGAGTTATAAAAAATATAACTTTTTCATTACTTAATGTAAACATTTTTAAGTAAACAAAGGTTCCTTGATAGTGCTTTTCTGTTGTTCTAAATTTATGAAACTGCTTTGGAAATTTTTAAAAATATTTTTATTGCTTATGAGGTAGATATTATTACTACAATTCAGCATTAATATAAATTTAAATACAATTTAATATTTTTACTGAAACATAGTTTACATAACACAATTTAGTTGTATACATAACATGTTAAAACTTGATGAAAGAATTTGTGAATATCATAATATAACGATAATAATAATTAATAAGGTGCAGAATGTCTTAATTTAAACAATTCCAAACTCTATGAAAAATTATTGTTACTTTAAAATTATAAAGAATTTTTGACGTTGTACTGAAATTAATATAGTAGTAACGGTAAGCTTATCGGGAGAGTCCGGATTTTAATGCCAAAGAGACATAATAGAGAATGCAAACTTTTATAATAAATCTTGATCTCTGTTTCTTGATTAAAATATACCCTATTTGTTAGCACGTCTTTCCGCTTTTATGACATTTTAAAGGCATTTTAGAGCTTTTTCTTTATTTTTACTTTTAGTGTGGTGCAATTATACGAAGAAAAGAAGTATAAGCAAACTTCTTAATAAGGATACTCATCCGATTTGAATAAATTTATCTAAAAACATTTTTATGTATTTTTATAACTGCGGGTATTATGGTCTACTCGGTCTATATGGCTCACCACAGTTTCTCGGAAACGCAGTAACATATTAAATAAAATACACCCCTCAGTAAATTTTTGCAACGTAACGAGTGCACTGCTTGTAAAACGCAAGCAGAAATCGATTTTTACAACTTTTGATATAATTTTTTAAATTAAAATTTAAACGTTGCTTTAAGTTTGGAGGTAAATCGGTTAAAATTAGGTTTACGACTAATATGGCCTACCGTATCTGGATCTAACCTCTTTCAGAAGGAATTTTAGTTATACTTTAGTATTCTGGCCAATACATACTATAGGTATAGAAGCCGAAACTCGACGACTTTTACTTTATATTAGACTAGCAAAAAGCCCGTCCACGGACGGGCATCTAGACCCGATTGGTTGGAAACTCGATTGATGTGCAACTCGTCCCAGGGGAGTACCGGCGGTGGTTTAATATATTTTTCGGATGGTAAAAAAAGTCGACCAATCAAAGTGCTTCTAGGTTACCAAAAAATGACACGCTGGAGCAGAAGCAGGAGCCGGTGCCGGAGCCGGAGCAGGAGCAGCAGAGTGCTGGGATTTTATGTATTAAGATTAGCTCCGACAGTACCACATTCTCAAAAAAGTGTCAAATATCGGACAAAAATGGTATAAATACTATTTATAAATGTTATCTAATTTGATTTCAATATCCTGCAAAATATGGCCCAGAACCTTAATACCACTATGTACCATAACGTTTTCATTTTGTTGTTTTGTTAAATTTAACAGAAATAATAATTTTAGTTAATTTTTTAAATTATAATTATATTTGCGAAGTAGTTCACACTATAATATAACTATAATAATTAGAATTACTTTACCTACTATAAGTTAATAGGTACCTGATTAGTTTCTTGGCCGAAATAAAGAATAAACACTGATATAATATTATGATTGTATCTCATAAACTATGCGTTGCTTTTTACAATTAAAGCTTATGGTGTGCCATAATACCCAAACTTACTTTAATAAAGAAATTTGGTTTGTGTTTCAAAAACTGAAAGAAACAAGATATCATCATCATCATCATCAACTGCAGGTTTTATTCAACTCTAATTGGTCGCTCCATCTCTTTTTGGGGCGGCCCACACAGCGTTTTCCTCTCGGCCTGTATTGGAACATTTACTTTGAAAATTTGAACATTTTAAAAAAGATATATTACTGAAAATTATTTTTAATATTTAATAACTCCCAAATTTTCGTACATGTATCCTGAAAATGATTACTTAGGGATTTTTGAGAAAATTATAAAATTTTAGATTCTCGCAAAAGTTGTTGAGTATCACTTTTTGAAATTTTATTTTCATATGTGAACTGAAAAATATAAATTTTATTACCAAAAATGTAAACTGTTTTTTGGGTATAAAATATTACATTTTTTAACAAACTGTACTAAGTTAAAAAATCAAATGAAAGATAATTTTGCCAAGTTAAAAAGCAATTAAACATTTTATATAGTGAAATAGGCATATAATTTCTAAAATATTTGAAAATTTTGCAAATTTACTGATATAGCAGTATTATTATTATATTTATATAAATTTTCAAGAGCTAATAATTCTAATTATTTATTATTATTATATGTATTGTGATGTACTGGGTATACGATTTTTAAATTTTTTTAAATTTTGTACGATAATACGCTGTACCACCAGCAATCCATTTTTTATGAGCATGAGACTCTCGTTAATTATAGCAAAATTTATCCAAATCCAAAATTTCAAATAAAATAATTTTCCAATTTTTGTATCTAATTCGAAGTAAAATTAGAACTTTTATAATGCAAATATCTAATGGTAATGCTAAATGTGGCGGTATCAACACCGCACGTCCTCAAATGTCATTCAAATTTTTACTTTTATATTCACCAAATTTGCGTAAATAAACTTTTACTAATCTAATTAAAGCTTCTTTTCATTTCAAATCAAATTTTCAATTAAATAAATTCTACTCCAAAATCACTTCAGTCCAAAAATTCTCCAAAAACTTTTTTAAACTGAAATGAATGCAATCCTAAATATAAATAAAATTTTAAGTGGCATTCAGATAGAGGTTCTTGTCTTGCCTTGCTTAGGTAGAAACTGGCAAGACGCAATCAAATTGAAGTATTTTCTTTAATTTTCTTTAATACTTCAATCTGACTGGCTTTTGCCAGTTTCCACCTAAGCAAGGCAAGACAAGAATCTCTATCTGAATGCCGCTTTACATTCATAAAACTATCAAAATCTTAATTAGAGACGAAAAATATTCAAAATATAACCAAGTTTATTTGCTCCTTGATCGCAGCAGTGGCACAAAAGCCTCGTCCTTCCTTGATATTTCTACCAACTTGACTAGCACACGGGAAAGACGAGCAAATTAAAAATTTACAACTTGAAAAATAACTAATTACAAAATTAAATATAAAGTACAAAAGAAATTCAAAATCTACTTAAATGAATTTTGGAACACGATAGTGTACTTATGTTCTTATGAACAATAGATCATATTTATGGAGATCCAGTAGATCGAATGTTTGATCATCACGGTATATACCAACTTTTTTGTGTTCGGTGGGACGAAACCTCCAATTCGTGGACAAAAATCGGAAAAATGAATTTTGAATTCGGGTAATTTTAACCCTTGAGTTGGTAGAGAAATAATTGTTGCATTCACACCTCGAAGGGTATGGTTGTCAAGGGACGAATGGTATCGAAGGCGATACCTGGTTCGATACATTAGCTCAAAGTCAGCCTTCGTTAAAAGTACACGCGTCATGGCAGAAGGTAAAGCATAAACAGTAATTTTAAAATTCCGTAACTCGAAAGTGAATTAATCTATTTCAATTTTTAAAAATGGATTGTACTTCCGGGGGCATGTACATAGAATATATTCATGTATAGTTACAATGAAAATTTATTTTTATCTGCTTGAAATACGGCCATGTTCGAACCCTCGCGGAAACAAGAAGATTTTCAAAACTTTTATTTTCAAATAGACAAAAAGTATAATATACCACCATATTTCACAACTTTTTAAATTGGAGACTTTAGATGAGTCTATCAGCTATCGAATATGACTTAAAATGCCTGCGGAATCCTGCGGAAACGTGTCGTTTTAGCTGTTTTAGCATAGCTTAAGTGGGTACAGCAGTGTGGCGTAAAGACTACACCGGCCGACTGGGAAGCGGGTGACCGCGGTTCAAATCCTGGTCGAGTCGAATACGCTGCTGTGATCTAAAGCCCAAGATAGATCTGTGGGATGTGCAGAAGGGAGAGGGACCCCCACTGCATCCATACTTTGTCCCAAGAGAGCAATATGATATGATATAACAATTGTTTATCACGAATGTTGCCACGATGCCCGGATTCGGGCGTACCGAACAAGAAGAAGAAGTGGGTACACATATTGATATTGCAGCGATCTAGTTCTCGATTTAACCACAGCAGTGCATGGATTGGTGTCATCGCTGGTTGAGTTACAGAGCGGAAATTCTGGGTTCGATTCTCGGACTTGACAGACTTTCTTAGCTCGGCCTTCCGGTGTGCATCAGCACGTTGTGGATTTAAGAATTGGTTCTACATTTACATAAGTCTGGCCAATTGACAGAACGTGAAGGTCAAAAATGAAAAAAAAACACTTGATTTAATTCTTGAAATTATATACTGGTTACGTCTTTTTAACTCAAGATTTTTTAAACTATTTTTACAGAAATATTTAGATTTACTTCTATACAAATTCAAAATTTTATAATTTTCCATAATTATTTTAATTTTTACCCTCTAAAAACTACCCTATTTTATCAAAATAAATTTTTTAAATATTTTTACAGCAATATTCAGATTTACTTCTATACGAATTCAATATTTTATAATTTTCCTATGTTAGTTTAATATTCATGCCTTTAAAACTACCCTATTATACCATGTAAATTTTTTAAAATATTTTTCCTTAGGTTCCGACCTTATTGTGAATCTATTGCAAAACTTTCAGAATTTTGTCCACGATTTCGAGGAATTTTTGAGAAAAATTTCTCTATCCTTTGGGGCTACCTTTTGTTTATAAACACGCGGCATCTCTTAGGACAAAAATTAAAAACGGTAAATACGTAGGGCTGAGTATTTCTTATATCAGAACATCTTGAAAAATTACGGCGCTAAGCATACGCAATATTTTAAATATTTTTTAAAATAATCACTTATATGAATGTTATGGTTGTTAAAAAAAACTGTTGCATTGCTGCAACACTATAAGTGTTGTGCTTCAACACACAAGTGCTTCATTTTCTACTTTTTAAATTTAGACAAATTCTATAATTTAGTAAAAAATTAATTACTTACCATTAACTACTTTTAGACACTTTAAAACATAAATAAAGTTTGCAGTAGTAGCTAAACTATTGATATGTACCAATAAAAGTGTTAGAAATTTTGACCAACCTAAAAAAAAACCGCAAAATTCAAAATATTGCGGCTGTGATTCGCTTCACCAAACCTGATTCACTTCACCCCATTCTACGGTACCTGTTATTTTAAGGCTGGAAGAATTATATTCAAAAATTAATTTACAACTTCAGTTAATCGGGGGTTAATCCACAAGAGGTTCACTTTTTATCGGATAAAATTGTTTTTGGACGAAAACATGATAGCCATGGAAAAAACTCGAGAATTAAGGGGATTTTTAAAATTGCGAAAGCGTAGCTTGAGCATTTTTTGTAGATCCCTTAATTCGAGCCCCCCTAGTAATACATATAATAATACTAACGGAATTCTGCGACGGCGACGGTTGGCTACAAAATTAACACAAAATTAAACATACAAAATATCAGTTACATAATCACTACCAAAGTTGCAATAACCAAAGTGGGACCCACTGCAGCGGGGACCTAAAATTATTACAAAACTTAAAACTAAATTTTGAGTGTCCTCTGGTCCTCGGGTCGAAAGCAACAATAATTAATACAATTTGTCTGGCCTTAAATTTGTTGTCACCTCGCATATTACAGACTTTTCAAAAATAGTCGTACTTGGATCTCAATCACTTCCACAAAATTAATCCAAAAATTCTTTAAACAATTTCAAAATATAATTGATTGCAGAATCATTTCCCGACCCGACCATACTGTTAAGTAGTTATTAAGGTAATGATCATTCTTTCCTTCTCCTCGGATGTCGCGTACGTATCCTCCCGTGGAAAATTCCTGTTGCCAGAGTGCACAATTTTTAAGGTTTTCTAAGAAATCTGACTGACTTGCACCTGCACGGTTACTAAGCGGACAACTGTATCAACTATAACGTACTTGTAACGATTTATAATTTTATTAAAATTTATTCTAAATGCAAATTATATCTAAGCGTAACAATAAACCAAGTGGTAAATATTTGTAAACGTTTGTGTACACTCATTTGGAATTCCCTTGAAAATCCCTGTAATTGGTTGAAATTCCTTAAATTAGAACTTGTTTGGAAATCATTGCAATTCTTAGAAATCATTGACATTTTTTGAAATTATTGGACTAATACTCATTTTTGAATTTTTTTTATAAAGTTGTTAATTTGAAGTTAAGTTGAAGTTTTGTATTTGAGACTCTTATAACATCTAGTTGTGCACCTTCTATGTTTGGTTGTAATTGTCCGGGCAAAAAAGGCACATGTAAAGCAATACATGACGCGCACGAATGGATTAACGAGATTTTTTATTTCAGTTATTAAGAAAAGTATTAACCGTTTATTTGTAAGTTATTTTGATAGTAAAACTTAATAAAAAGAATAAACATATTTATTTCAATGGCTTCATCTACAATTAAGAATTAAAACCACAGATTTTGAAAATTATCGTTCAATCGGTCCCCTAAATACAAAAGCAAACTTTTTCATGTCATATATTTTTTTTAATAAAATTTTTTTTTAATAAAATATCAAAATTTTATGCTTTAAAGTCAGAGTCAAATTTTGTGTTGACCCGTGTAATAATCAAGCAATCCAACACACGAATTTGTTATCGTCTCGAGAATGGTTCCTGAAGCAACCAAAACGTCGACACAAATTATATTTGTTTGATTGCCGGGTATAGTCAACCCGTAATTCCTTTTTCCTGATTATTTTATCATTTCAATTATGGGCTTCTACTATAATTATTATAGCTATTATTATGCAGTATAGATTAAAGTTTTATGAACAAGCTCTATATCAGAGTGCTATTTAAAAATAATAAAAAGCGAAGTCGCTGTAAAAGCCAATTAAAAAAAATTAAAAAAAAAAGACTGCCAGAAACAGAAAGCAGCATTCCTGCAAGGAACTACAGGAGTTGAAGAAATCGGCGTCAAAAGATATCGTGACTTGGTCGCCAGAGTGAAACGTGCTGTTGACGGATACGGAAGAACTGATGAATTGACATATCTTCGCGCAATTGCTCATTTGTCGCACAATTAATATTTTTATTATATTTTAAATATTTTTATTTAATAAATAAATCCGGGGATCAATCGTCCGCTGGATCAATCGTCCGAGGATCAATCGTCCGCTGGATCAATCGTCCGAGGATCAATCGTCCGGGACCAATCGTCCGGGGACCAAACGTCCGGATACCCTTACGAACCATTTACAAAATTTTCACTTCCATTTTAGCATCAAAAATAGAAAATCACTGTAAAGCAAATGAGATTATGAACATTGAACAAAAAGGCTGTGTGAAAGGATCACAAGGCTGTCGGGAACTGCTAATCGTCGATTCGGTCATTACTAAGCTAGCTAAAAATAATAAAAGGAATTTGCACATGTGTTATATAGATTATAAAAAGGTTTATGATTCTGTTCCTCACGATTGGCTTCTTGATATCCTAGAAATCTACAAAATTGATCCGAAGATTGTAAGATTTTTATCTGCAATGATGTCAAAGTGGAACACTCTTATCACAAATAATGGAACCAGTTTGGACTCGATTAAAATTAGACGTGGCATTTTTCAAGTCCACTCTGGTTTTGTTTAGCAATGAATCCACTTTCGACATTATTGAATGATTCCGCTGCAGGATTTACTCTAAATTTTGAAAACAATTCCAAGATAACTCATTTGCTTTACATGGACGATTTAAAATTATATTCTAGGAACGAAGATCAACTTTTTAACTTAATAAAAACTACAAAATTATTTAGTACTGACATTTGCATGGAATTTGGATTTGAAAAGTGTGCAAAAATTGACATTCGTAGGGGTAAACCAATTTCTAAATTTGATATATTAAACGAAATTCCCGAACTATTACCGCATCAGTTGTATAAATATTTGGGAATGCAGCAAAATTTTGTTCTGGACCATACACTTTTAAAAAAAGATTTTAGGCAAAAATACATGCAAAAATTAAAAATTTTAATGAAAAGTAAATTGACGTCTCGGAATATGATCTCGGCTATTAACTCTTGGGCGGTTCCAGTCTTATCATATTCTTTCGGTGTTCTAAAATGGTCGAATACAGATCTAAATGCCTTAGACACCTTAACAAGAAAAGTTTTATATAAATATAGATATTTACATCCGAAATCTGCAGTGGAAAGATTGTATATTAAGAGAAAAAAAGGAAAACGCGGTTTAATAAATTTATTTAATTCTTGTAAATCTATAACTAAATTATTGCGTGATTATTTTTATTCGATTAACATTCCTTTAATTCGCGAAATTATAAGTTTAGATAAAAATTTTAGTGGTTTGAATTTAAAAAATCAAAATCTTAATTGTGAAGAAAAATTTGAATTAGAAATTAATTGGAAGAATAAGGTGCTTCACGGTAAATATCCGACAATTTTGGACTCCGAAGGAATTGATAGAGAAATGTCAGTAGAATGGTTGAAGGGGGGATTACTACACTTTGAAACTGAAGGATTCATGTGTGCGATTGAAGATGGTGTAATTGCCACTAGCAATTACAAGAAGCACATAATGAATCTCGATGTTGCAGATCGGTGCCAAAAGTGTGGTGTCCCCAATGAAACCATAGGGCATATTATAGGAGGATGCTCATTCTTGGCTCCTACTGACTATCTCCGAAGACACAACCAAGTTTGCAAGATATTACACCAGCAGCTAGGTAAAAAACTTAACTTGTGTTAGGATGGTTAAACAATAATTTTGGTTTTTATTACAAAAAACTTTTTATTCGTCTGAATAATATAAATTAAAAAGGAACATGAACAATAATTATAATGTTTGATTTAAAATTGTTACAATAATATGTAAAATTTAAAATTGTGTTCGGGAACGTGTTATCCCTTTGGCGGACTCGGTTCAACTGGCTGTTCCAGCTAATAACAAAAAAACCTTAACAACGCTTAAGCATTTGCTTTTTTTATTATTAACCGGAAACATTATACTTGAGTTCCTGGATTTTCAAATTAATTTCCAATGGCCAAGTAATGCCATGGAATGTAGCTGCAGTGACATTGTCCTGCATGCGTGTGCATGCATGACTGTGCCACCACATTACTCCCCCTTCCAGAGAGAAGAGTAAGAAGGAAACAGGAAAGGAAAGGGTATAAAACAGAAAAAATTATTAACGAACGGTTTACTCCAACAAGTGAGCAGGCTTTAATCTGTCTAGTGACACTGTTTTTTCCTTGTTACGAATTCTAATGGTAAAATATTTTTTATTTCGAGAGACTACTAAAAAGGGTCCTAAGTAAGCAGGCTTAAGAGCTTTTTTTAATGTGTCGTCTCGCATGAAAACGTGGGAGCAAAATTCTAACTCTTTAAAAATAAAAATTGAGCGGTTTGTATGGTTTTGTGGTGGTACAGGGTGAACGTCGTCAAAAAATGTTTCCAACGTTTGAAGGAACTCATGCGTTGAGGCGGTGTTTCTACATTCGGTAAAAAAATCACCTGGTACGCGTAAGGTAGTTCCGTATACTAATTGCGATACCGTGGAATTCAGGTCGTTCCTAAACGAGGTTCTAAAACCTAATAAAATTAAAGGTAGCACCGAAACCCAATTTCTACTCTGGTAGCAGTTTATAGCAGCTTTTAACGATCTGTGTAATCTTTCGATTATGCCGTTACATTCGGGGTGAAAAGAGGTGGTTCGAGTATGTTTTATACCTAATAGTAATGAAAATTGGTTAAAAAGAGAGGATTCAAATTGACGGCCTTGATCAGTAGTAATCTTTAAAGGGACGCCAAACCTTGCAATCCAATTAGCTAAAAAATGTGTCGCAACTGTCTCGGCAGTAGCATCTGGAATTGGAATGCATTCCATCCATCGTGTATAACGGTCTATACAAGTTAATAAATAATTAAAATTTTGACAGGTTGGAAGTGGGCCAACTAAGTCAATATGAATATGTTCAAATCTTTCGGAAGGAAGAGAAAAATTTTGAAGAGGAGAATGAACGTGTCTGGTAATTTTAGTTTTTTGGCAAACAAGGCAACATTTAGTCCAAACGGCACAATCTTTATTCATTGCTGGCCAGATGTAGCGTTTGTTTACTAACTTAATTGAAGCTTTTATACCTGGGTGTGACAAATTATGTAAATTGTCAAAAATTTTCGTACGCCATGACAGTGGCAAGAAAGGTCTAGCGACATTTGTAGAAGTATCACAGTATATTAATTTAGTTGAACCAACGATTGGTAATAATTCTAAATTAATACTTGGGAGTGATTGAAGAACTTCTAAGTCTGGATCGGATAGTTGATCTGTTGCTAAAGATTCAAAATCAAAAGAGGCGGGAAAAGAAATCGTGCTGATACGTGAAAATGTATCTGCAACGACATTTTCGTTACCGGGTATAAATTTAATATTAGTACTAAATTGACTGATGTAATCTAGATGCCTTATTTGTCTTGGTGACATGTCGTTTGACTTTTTGGTAAAAGCATAAATAAGTGGTTTATGGTCGGTCAGTATTGTAAAAGGTTTACCTTCTAAGAGATGTCTCAAATGACGTATAGCTAGGTATACAGCTAGTAGTTCTCGGTCGTATGTACTACAGGGTTTTCCATTAAGGACGCCTAGATTTTAAAATTGAATAAAGCAAGTTGTATGTGAGATATCTACAAATTTTTATTTTTATTCGAAAGGCCTATCAATGACATTATGTGTGAAAAATAACGTCGTTCAAATGGGCGCCGCGGCTCCGCTTGGTGGCGCGCACCCGAGAGGTCTAATTTTCAATTACTCTTGCGCACAAATCAGGCTGAATTTGGGCGATGGCATAGCTGATGTTGGTTTTTAGGGCATCGGTGGTTTACGGCTTATTGGCATAGACCTGGGACTTAATAAAACCCCACAAGAAAAAGTCTAACGGGGTCAAATCGCACGATCTCGGTTGCCAATTCACGTCGCCTCTGCGTGAGATAACCTTGTCACTAAACCGCTGCATCAGAAGTTCTATTGTGGCATTAACTGTGTGGCACGTAGCACCGTCCTGTTGGAACCACATGTCGTGCACATCCATGTCTTCCAATTTGGCCCAAAAAAAATTGGTTAACATCGATCGGTAGCGCTCTCCGTTGATAGTGATAGCAACGCCATCGTCGTTTTCAAAGAAGTACGAACCGATGATGCCGCCAGCCCAAAATCCACACCAGACAGTGACTTTCCGCGGTTGCATTGCCATTTGGTGGCCCTTGTGTGGATTGGCACGGCTTCAAATCCGGCAATTTTGCATATTGACGTACCCGTTCATCCAAAAATGGGCTTCGTCGCTAAACAAGATTTTTTTTCCAAAATCGGGGAAATAGAACATCTATTTTGATAATGAAAGTTTATGATTTTCATGCGTTCCTTGACGCTGTAACTTGGCATGATGATTTGTCAATTATCATTGAATAAAAACACCAAGTTTGACATATGCAGCTTCAAAAACATAGCCGCATTGATTTATTAAAATCTAGGCGTCTTTAATGGAAAACCCTATATATTTGGTTTGAGCTGGAGATAATTCTTTTGAAAAAAAATGTAATGGTTTCCAATTTGGATCATTGAATTGTTGTACAACTGCGCCAACACCGTAACTGGATGCATCTACCATTAAAGAAAGCGGTAGGTCTTTAGATGGGTGAGCAAGTGTTACTGCTGTTGCTAAACATTGTTTGCGGGCTTCGAAAGCAGTAATCAAAGATACGTTCCAATGAATAGCAGTTTCGTCGTTCTTTTTGCTTCCGTGGTACACTGTATGCAAAGGTGCTTGGATGGAAGCTAAATTAGGCATAAATCTATGGTAAAAATTTAACATGCCCAAGAAGCGTCGAAGTTCTACAACAGTTGTAGGTTGGGGGATATCTAAAATTGCTTTAGTTTTAGATGGTAAAGGTTGAATACCGTGTTTCGAAATAAGGTGGCCTAAAAATTCTACCGATGGTTGAGCAAAAATGGATTTATCTACGTTTAATATTAAACCGAATTCCTGTAAGGCTTTGAAAATTTGATTTAAATGAAATAAATGTTCTTTTAAGTTTTTTGAAAAAATTAACAAATCATCGATGTATGGAAAACAGAAGTCGAATTTGCTTACGATCAAGTTGATGAAGCGTTGAAATGTTTGTGCAGCGTTCTTCAAACCGAACGTCATGCAGGGAAATTCAAACAATCCGAAAGGAGTAGTAATTGCTGTTTTTTCGATGTCTTCTGGGTTCATTGGTATCTGGTGGTATGCTCTTACTAGATCTAAGGTACTAAAAATAGTTTTATCACGTAAATTATTAGCCATGTCTTGTATATTGGTTATTGGATATCGGTCGGGCACAGTTATCGAATTAAGACGTCTGTAATCACCACATGGGCGCCAATCACCATTCTTTTTTCTCACCATATGAAGAGGTGAAGCCCAAGAAGATGAAGATGGTCTACAGATGTTTTCAGCTAGCATAAATTCAAAAGCTTTTTTGGCACTTTCCAGTAGGTATTCTGGAAAGCCAATCCACGCATTTGGTTTTGTCAGATTGAAGCCCAATTTGCCAACTCGAGAATAACTAATGATCATACCAAATACAATACTGTGGTAGCCTCATTAGAAGGTTCAATCCTATCGCAAATTTCGGACGTAACTTTAAAACCGCCGAATGTCAATCTATATGGCACATTAAAGTCAAAATTACTTGAACGATTTGAAGAATCTGAGCAATCGCGTTTGAATACCTTATTAAATTCACTTACATTAGGTGACAAGAAACCTACCCACTTATTACGACAAATGCGTGAATTGGCAGGAGGAACAATTTAAAATTGTGTTCGGGAACGTGTTATCTCTTTGGCGGACTCGGTTCAACTGGCTGTTCCAGCTAATAACAAAAAAACCTTAACAACGCTTAGCATTTGCTTTTTTTGTTATTAACCGGAAACATTATCCTTGAGTTCCTGGATTTCCAAATTAATTTCCAATGGCCAAGTAATGCCATGGAATGTAGCTGCAGTGACATTGTCCTACATGCGTGTGCATGCATGACTGTGCCACCACACTTGCTTGACAATTTTAGACCCTATTATGACTACGTACCTGACCCTGTACTTGAAGACGATTTTTCTCTACTCTACAGGGACAGGACTATATTAACGGATCGAACAATTAGTCATAACATTATGACATTATCTTGATACGAAAACGAGACCAAAATGCAGTCATCGTTGATGTTGATGTGCCTCTGTCTAAAAATATCATAACCACCGAAGGAGAAAAAATCCATAAGTACGAGGCACTAGCAATGGAAGTGATGAGTGTATGGGGTCTCAATAAAATAGTAATAATACCGATAGTGATATCGGCTACTGGTGTGGAATCTTCCAAGTTTAAAACCCATTTGTTAAAGTTAGATCTATCTTAAAAATTATACCCAGAAATTCAAAAAGCAGTTATTTTGGAAACGTACCATATTGTTAGAAAATTTTTAAATTCTCAAAATTAAAATTGTACTAAACAATTTAAAATTCTAATTATTTAGTAGTAGATTTAAGTAATTTTTATAATAATTGTTCAAAATTAGCTTATGTGAAAAATGTATCGAAAAATAATGTAATTAGGTGAAACACACTGTAAAGAATAAGATGGTTGGATCTAAATCCCCCATCTTATGCTAATTGCCACTATATGTGAGATCCGAAATAGAGGAAATATTATAATAAATATAATAATATAATTCCCATTAGGGAACTCTATATGTATAATTACTATATTAATCTTTAGAATTAAGGGAGTTGGCCATTTTTTTTAACTTATTACCTGCTGCGTTAGGGGACTTTACATAATTACACCCCTTTGGAAACTTTAAACTTAACAAATGTAAAGTTTTAAAACTCACCGAATGTTATTCGCACAAAAAATCTTTCAAACCACAAATATGGCCCGGCGGGATTTAATTAACCAACTAATATGAGTGACAAACTGATTTAGCGATGAAGTTGATATCTGTAATAGTATTCGTAATTTTAAAGGATACCTAAGACTCGAATTGTTATGGTGTTTTTGTAAATGGTTCCAACCGCTTGATTTATTTTCACCGTTTATATAATTCATAATTTATTATTCATAAGTATATTGTGTTGTTGAATTTAAATAAGCGTTAATTTCTGATATTAAAGACTTATTAATTTCATAGTTAATCTTGAAAAATATATGTTTTCGTAATTTTATGTTTTTGTAATAAACGGATGATATATTAAGCAGAGCTTCCAGTATTATATTATCTTATTTTTGTTTAATTAAAATGAAAATTTTGCTCTGGATAAATATGTGTTTGCTTCACAGAGTATAAAAATCCTTCTATTTTACTATAATGTTTTCGAGTTATACAATACATTCATGTATTGTATCTTTCCTGATTTCCTCACCGCTAACTTGAAAATTTCCTAAAAGAAAATTCAAAGCAATCTTTTTGTCAACAAAGTTGATAAAGGAAGTTTTTTACATTCTTACATGCCAGCTTATATTTAAAGTGAAATTGTTTGTATAAAGTTTTTGTAATTATATCAATCCCAACCCAAAGATTTTTTTGAATTACTTTAATAAGTGCTTTGCCATCTTTATTCGCAATGTTTTAACGATGTCGCTTTTTTGAATCATATTATTTTTTCAATTGTTTAATTTAAAATAAAATCGAAGTTTCTAAATAAATACATTCTTTAGATTTAAATAAAACCAAATATTTAGAACCAATAAAATTTCAATTTCACAAATTGTTTTACACATTGTTTTGTTCGAAATAGTAAGCTATATACTATTGATAAATCGATACTATCCTTCTACGGAGTGTTACAATATAATAGTAAATTTTCCTATAGGATGTATAGCTAATTTTTAACAAATAATGTGTTTAAATTTTCGATAAAATATACTACAATAAAACATAATTTCTTTAACTAAAGCGCAGTCAACGCAGCCTACATAAATTATTCACTTATTACTGAAAAAAACATAAAATTACATAAATTTAAATAAAACAGACTTCTTAAGCATTAAGCAAATTTTCAAGACGTTGCATTTCAGGATGTTTAAGTTTCTTTCCCGTTTTCCACATTAGTATTAAATAAACTTACAATATGCAAATGATTTATGTATATGCCAACTTCAGTCCAAATTCCAACCAGCCAGCGCTTCATCTCGAACTTTTGTGATTAATACACTAAAAGAGTATTAAGTCTATAAATAAACAATAAATAAATCTCATGTCAGTTTATTAATACAGAAGTTTACTGCTTCTTAGTGATTTATGCTTTGTTTTACAATCATAACAGTATTTCTATAAGTAGTTAGTTGATCTTTTTAATAATAATACGAAGGAATTATTATTGAGTTTTAAGTCTATGAAAACAATATTACAAATTGTCAGACGTGTTGAGTCGTTTCTTGGTCTATTGTCAAGGCTAGTACTGATATATTAATATATTATAATGTAATGCGGAGTAATTTGTGAGCTATACCTTTGTTGTCACGTGACAACTTTTGAAATAACACCATATGCAACCTCAGTATAAAACAGAGCTATTCAGTTATTAAGACTTTTCGGCGCGAGAATAAAATATTTGAAAAAAAAGAAAAACAAATAATTTGGAAAATTTAAACTTTAATAGATAAGTAATATAAATTATTATATTTATATTTAGAGGTTAAGTACTATATTTATATTTAAAGTTTAAATTTTTCCAAATTGAAGAACTTCAACCCCTACTGAAATTGTTTGAGGATTATTATGTTGGGCGAATGAACCGTCGAGGGAATACTAGAAGGTCTGCAATTTTCCCCCCAGAGTTGTGGTCATTATATAATCGTGTATTGAATGACATGAACAGAACAAATAATTATGCCAAAGCGGCTCATCGGCGCCTCCAAATGGAAATAGGTATGGACCATCCCATTTTATGGAAATTCATCGACGCATTGAAGAAAGTTCAAAGAGGACGTGATGTGTTCTACGAACACCTATTAGCTGGCCACGAACCACCGAAAAATTAAAAAAAAATATGAGGTTGCTGATAAACACGTAAAAACGATAGTGAGCGATTATGCAAACCGAAATATAATTGATTATCGTACAATTATTACGAAATGAATCCCCAACACAATAGCTACAACCTATTTTTTTATACATGTGTATTAGTTTTAATAAATTTATTATTTATATTCTTTATCTATTAATGTTTAAATTTTTCCAAATAATGTTTTTTTTCAAATATTTTATTCTCGCACCGAATCGGCTCGCGCCAAGCAGATTTCGCACCGAACCGTCTTCGAACCAAATCGGCTGCGCCGAAACGTCCCATCCCGCACGGGAAACCTCCCCCGCGCAGTGGTGGACTGAGCTGCATTTGGTTGCTTTAGGTTTGGTTCGTTTTCGGTCCCTGTAATTCTGCTCCGGACTAAGTATATTTTAATCTTGTGACGTTTTGAATGTTTTTAGAAAAGAAAAACCTTTCTTTTACATTTTGTGATTTACTATTTTTTTTTATCTTATTGACTCCAGTAGCCTGCGGTTACCAGGAAATTTTCAATATTTTTAAATTTCAATATTCATTTGGTATTTTATGTACTCAGTCACCAAATACGCTTGAAAATGCAAACATTGCTTGCGAAGCATATGTTGCGTTATAAATAAAAAAATTTCCGGAGTTTAATTTGGTGTTGTGTGATTGACTACCATCTCTAATTTCCATTCCGGTAGGCTGCTCGTTTTTTAAATTCAATTTAAGATTTTCTTATTAGTTCTAGAAATTAATGGAAATTTATAAATATAATTTGTGTTTACTTAATTTTGTCACTGACTGTACAAATAATGGCCAATTTGCATGATTTTTAATTTTAGCTTATAAACTATTCTATATATCAACATATTATGTAATGTGTCTTAATTTTTTAAAATTCGATGCACAAATAATGCCAGAAAAAAATATTTAAATTTAAATGTATTTCAGTAGCGCAAAAACGTATGAATAAATATGGCGGGCTTAAATGTAAAATCTTTGCATTATGACGTCAGTTTAGTAACCAGAATTAGTTCATAGATAAAAGATTAGTATAGATCTGGTATAGATGCATAACTTTTACTGGCGTTGAATGCAAATTTGAATACCGTTACCAACATAAAAACACGGAAAATTTAACCTAAAATATTTTTATACTGGTTGTATTTCTGAGATTTCGTCTAATACAATGTTTACACTAGGTCTAATCTAAATTAAATGGTAACAGTAAGGAAATTATGCGGGTGTATTGGCATACATGTAAGATGCGTTTTTACAGTCACTGGATATATACAGTACCGCAACGTCCGGCCATTTTGGGTCCAAATTTATACTTTCTCTCTCGCACTCATTCACTCATTGTGCGAGTGGCCAATGAGTGCGAGAGAGAAAGAACATAAATTTGGAGCCAAAATGGCCGGACGTTGCGGTACTATATATATCTAGTGACTGTAATGCGTTTTGTGTTTGTGACGTCATCACCTGTTTTTGATCACGTGAATTTTTCAAATAAATTCTAATATTTCATAAATTATTTGCGAGCTAACAATACAGAATTTTTAAAAATTACTCGAATATTCTGATTATAGAAATATTGAACTATCAATAAATGCGATTTTGAAGTGAATTTGAATTTCATGCAAATTGTCCATTAACGTTATTTAGTATACGGTCTATCAATCAGAGCCAATCATAAAGTAAGCGATTTCAACGATTGAAATTTGACAAATTTAATTTTAAGTTTCTATAACTTTTTAGTGCCACAAGGTTCCAAGGTAATTCATAGTTTTAAAATATTGTATGAAGTGTTCCTTTGATGTTCTGTAATATTCAGCT
This sequence comes from Cantharis rufa, assembly GCA_947369205.1. NCBI lineage: Eukaryota > Metazoa > Arthropoda > Insecta > Coleoptera > Cantharidae > Cantharis > Cantharis rufa. Next base: position 10,414,931 of record OX376309.1, on the reverse strand, counting down.
GCCAAGAGGTGCCATTTTGTAAGTAACTCTTTTTTGAACATGCCGAGATGGGTGAATCAAAAATTGATTTTGCAGCGAGCTTGCAGAGAATTTTTATTTGCGCTATTTAAAAATTACCCTTTTTAATGAGATTTTTTCAATTGTGTTTCCATCAATAATCAGATTGATTTCTAAAGGAATTAAAAGAACTGCCGAAAAACTACCCTATTTTAATAAAAAGATTTTTAAAACTATTTTTACATCGATGTTCAGATTTACTTCTATAGGAATTAAAGATTTTATAATTATTCTCAGTTATTTTAATTTTAACTCCCTAAAAACTATCCTATTTTACCATGTAATTTTTTTTCAATATATTTTCTTTGGGTCTGACCTTATTGTAAGTCTATTGTATAACTTTCAAAATTTTGGCCAAAAATTTGTGAATCTGTCCCACTGTGCGATGGCGTGATATATCAAATTATATCTTAAGAAATCAATGTAGGGTGCAGTGTAGTCTAGATTTCAAAATGTTAGTGTCGTTCTGTAGAACTTTCTTATTTATTAAACTTTCAAAGTCCATGAATCACGTGACATAGCTTAAGCCGGTTCTACTTCAAAAAACATGCGGACAGACACGGAGCCAGAACATAAGGCTTCTTTCTATACGATGTATAGAAGCCTAAAAAGTTTGTTGTACGCAGAGCCGTAGCGAGGGGGAGGCAAGGGGGTCATTATGCCCCGGGCGCTACTCACAAAGGGTCGCCAAATGGTGGACAAAACAAAAAATTGCTGGATAATTTTTATTTTTATTATATAATTGATTTCTGGAAAATATATTTTAAATTTAGTAATTTTAAAATTAGTATAGTTTACATATTATAATATATGGTTTTCAAATGGGGGGGGGCGAAAAAGGTATTGTGCCCCGGGCGCAAGTTAAGCTTGCTACGCTACTGGTTGTACGTTGTGTTTTGAATATCAACAAAAATATTTGCTGCACAAATTTAAATCCGGTCAAGTATTTTACCACGTAAATATTTATCTTGATTGTTATACTGCCGAATCGATTAGTACGTTGTATAATCACCACAAAAAAAACAAATTTTAATAAAAATATGATTATATCGCTGTGCTAGAACAATACTAACAAGCAAAGGACCCCCGGTGCCCCTCACCGATTTGAATAATTTTTGGATATGTCGTAGAACATCAAAAAATTAGAGACCTCTAATTTTTTTAAGCTGCTAACACGAAGGTTTAACGGGTGTAATCGCCCTTTAAAAATAGGGTAAAAACGAATTTTTAAAATTTTTATATAGAAAGGAGGTTTTAGATTTGAATGAAACCAACCGTAAAATAATTCACTTTATAACTAATAACAAATATCATTTTTTCAAAGCGATCACTTAATATTTTCGGGGGTGAACCATTCCCCAAAATTTTAAAACCTGCATAAAGTGTCTTTAACGTCATCAAATTTTTTCTAAAAAAATATTTGTTATAGAGGAGAGAAACCTTTGGTATTTACAAGAGGACACAGGCCAATTAATATGGTTCAAATTTTATCTCAAATAAAAAAAAATATTTTTTATGGTGGATCCGTGTATTGCCATGGTTGGGTTCGTCTTTGTTTTGACGAAGACTATCCTAATTAAAAAATCCCTGAAGACCGAAAGAACTCGCCAAAGGTGGAACTCGAAAAAGGTGAAACTCGTTGAAAACGTGAATATCGTTTTGTAACAGTTTAATTTATTTCATTCATTTTTATGGGTTAAAAATCTATCAAAGATTATCGATAGATGGGGTTACTGACGGATAAAAATAAAAAATAAAAAACTCCCGGCGAATCGTACCGTTCCCATAATCAGATGATTGTGGCGGTATTTTTAGAGCTTCACATAGAGCATTTGAAACAGTGGACAGAAGAATATTGTTGCAAAAATTAACAAAATATGGAATTCGAGTGAGCAAATGGCGTTGGTTTGAATCGTATTTGAGTAACAGGAACCAGAGAACGAAAGTTGATGACTTTGTGTTTGAGGCGATAGATGTTTTCTTGGGAGTTTTTCAAGGACCTTTCTTGGTGTTTTGAGGTTTTTGTTCTATATTAATGACATGAATAACATAATAGTTAATAGGGCAATTTGCTTTTATTGCGAATTGCAGATTCGGATACAGGTCTAGTTTAAATCTTTGGGGATAATGTTGATTAATTTATAAAAATAATTAATCTGTAGTTAAAAATTTATAAAATAAATAGTAAAAAATTTATTTATGTGACTGTTTAGGAGATAAGTGATTTTAGAGATTTTTGATTATTTGTGTTGTAAATAGTGGTATTATTTTTACCAAATAAAGTTATTATTATTAATATTAATAATAATTTCTCATATTAGAAAAAAGTTTTTGTAAAAATTGAACGATACAAGTTTAATGACCACATACTGTATAAATATTAAATAGGTACTAAATAAATTTTTTTACTGACACTGACAAACAAATTTAAAGTTACATTTTGATTAAATAAGTAACATTAATACAAATTTTTTATTTAAGGATCCTGTCCCATAGGAACGTTAGCGTGTTCCGGTGATGAAAATTGCGTACCGCAAAGTAAAGTATGTAACATGCATAAAGATTGTCCAAATGGAGAAGACGAAGAACCCATTCTTTGCAGTAAGAAATTATATTATTTAAACGCTTTTCAAAACATGAATCCATGTTTTTATTGGAAATAAAATTGTGCCAAGCTAGAAAAACACAAATTTGTTAGCCGATACTTCGCTTTCTATGTTAAAATAATATTGAAATAGGTAAGGTCAACTTTCGCTTTTACACAATTATTGTAAGTTCAAGTTTGTTGAAAAAAAAATAAATAAATTTTGAATTGTCAACTAAACGATTTTAGTATAAAAAACAATCCTAATATAAATATTATTTGATTTTTACATGCTCATTAAAATTCATCGTTTATAATTTATCCATAAATATATATCAAAATCGCTACGTCTTAGATCTTAACAATTTTTTTCAATTTCAATTATTAGTTTTAAATGTTAGTATAATATGTATTATGTATTAATGGATACACCTCTATTTCATATATATTTATACATATTATACATAAACATCGTCAGAATTTTATTAACAGCACTTTTTTGTTTTTAAGTATCAAGGAAGGAGGTGGGTTTTCTTTAATTGTTCGTTTTAGACTTTAAAATTCTATTTCTATCTATCGCATTTTTTTTTCTATCGTAAAATGGTAAGATAAACGCTTTGTCAATGTCTTGTTCAGGGCCGGATTTAGCTAGTCTAGCGCCCCAGGCTAATAGGTGCCTTTACACATACAGGTTTGACCCGCGTGCTAGACCGCGTCCCAATCCGGGGGCTAGACCTGTGTCAGGTCTCAAACGTAACTTATGCCGCGCGGCATGTTATACGATACTGTAACATTCCTATTCATACGTCCCCACTAAGTCGCCAACAGCCGTCTTAATGCAGACGCAACCTACGTGAATGCAATCCACTGCTCCAAATATTACATAAATTATTAAATTTTTTCGAAAGACCTACTCTCGAGCATAGCTCTGTAAATAGATACTTATGCCTGTACTAATAGTTATGGATTAATCCGAGATTCAAGATCAATTCTCCAAATAGCAGCTGTTGCTACGATACGGTCTAAATTCCATAGTAATCTCATTAGTAAATTCTAAGATTATCTTGAATCTCGGATTGATCCGTGACTATTAGTACGGCCATAAATGTATAATATATTTTATTTTTGCTGAACATAAACGCGGAAATGCCTGGCGGCTTGCGCCTTTTGTATTTTGACGCCGCAGGCGATCGCCTGTTGTGCCTACTGGTAAATCCGGCCCTGGTCTTGTTTAAGTAAGGTTGAACTGACCTAGTTGACACAATATTTAGTTACTTTTCTTGCTATGTAATATGCTTACACATTTTTACCTCTTCTGTGAAGTTGACCTCTCATCTTTATCATTTTGATATAAAAATATCAAAAGTTAGCAAACGTGTTAGTTTCAAATCTTTAATTTCAAATGACATTTTTAAAATTGTTTATACTTAAAGTACACAAAAATAAATAGTTTAATATCACTATCTCAAAATAATAGGGCCATATATCGAGGCAAACTCGAGAAAATTCAGTTTAAAAATAATAAAATTGGTTGTGTACACTAAAAGTCAAGCTTTTGATAACTAATCTGGTAGTCCAGTAGCTATAGTGTTCTGGACTATAATTCAGAAGGTATATAGTTGGTTCTATTCACATTAGTGCCTATGTTTTTTATGCAATTTAATCTAATTTACAAATATTTAAACATTGTTTTCAATTTATTATAAATGTACGTTTTTAAAACGTAAACTTACATGTTGTTTGAAAAATCAATATTTTACAATGTAAATTTTTTATTACAAATAAATTAAAATTTTTGTATCGATATAGAAGCAAGACGGAAAGTTTTATAATTTTTTTTTTTTTTTATTAAAAATGGAATATAATACAAAATGTTGTATAAAACAATGTTGTCATAAAATATAGGATGTCGTAACATTACTGCTTTTCGAGGACGATGTATGTCACATCTGTTTAGCACAAAGTATTGTATCAAACTAAATAAAACAACTATAAAAAATAGAAAAACACACCCTATTATGGTAAAATCATAGTTTAAGAAGTTACTTCTCCTTATGGTCATATCGCTAGTGTTAAACAACTTAAAACTTCTACAAAAAATTAGAAGGAAAAACAGATTCCAAAAATGTTTTTTTTTTAGATTTTATAATCTTAGATTTAGTTTATTTAAAGCTTTTATTTAACTTGACGTGAGCGTTGTCCGTCGTCCGTCGGTCGTCGTCCGTGTGCATGGACTTCTTTGAAGTCATTTTTAACTAACTTCTCGATGTCTTAGAGAGCTGAAATTTGGTACACGGCTTTCACTTCTGGAGAATTTTAATATTCTAATTTCGTTTTTCTCTTTAATTCTAATTCTTATTCAATCAGAGAATTAATCTTATTCATTAACCTGTTATATAGTTTAAAAAATTATCAATAGATGGCGACATAATCAAAATTACTTTAGCACCAAATGATAACCTAGAATAAATTAATATATTACGCCTGCCAATTTAGACTTTTGATACCTTATTGAAATGCAAAGATCGTGTAAGCAGTATGATGAACTGATGTGTGTGATAATATATCAATTGACGTGACTACCGATGCATTTTCTAAGTTAGTGAATACTAAATCCAATATCTCACCACAATTATTGGGAATTTTATTTCGTTGCACAAGATTGTGTAAAGACATGCAATCGCTGATTGATTGGGATTCCTGCATACATTACTGGTACTTGCACTACTACCATCACTAGACCATACCGTCTTGGGAAGGTTACAGTCACCACAAATTATGAGTTTAGATCGAGGAAAGTGATGGGATATATTCTCAACAATGCCACAAAATTCATCATAGGCAGCAACATTCGTATCCGGAGGTAAGTAACTGCACCAATAATTACGCTACCAATTCGGAGAAAAACAGTTTCCACAGTTTTCACTGTGTCGATTTGTATACTTTTAAATTTTTTGTGAACAGCGACTAATATACCACCACCACTAGTTTTCGAACTTAAATCGATTGAACGGACGCATCAAAAACCTTGTAGTTGAAAAATTTAAGTTCACTAAGTTCCGGGACACGATTCGTCGGGAGTTTTTTATTTTTTATTTTTATCCGTTCAGTAACCCCATCTATTGATAATCTTTGATAGATTTTTAACCGATAGATTTTTAACCCATAAAAATGTATTAAATAAATTAAACTGTTACAAAATGATATTCACGTTTTCAACGAGTTTCACCTTTTTCGAGTTCCACCTTTGGCGAGTTCTTTCGGTTTTCAAGGATATTTTTAATTAGTTTAGTCTTTGTCGAAACGGCTCGGAGCGCCCGAGCGGAAGGTACCGGACCGCAGGGTAGAGCAGAGTCGAATTTGACATAGACAACCAAGGCAATGCACGGATCCACCATAAAAAATAATTTTTTTTTATTAGGTATATAAAATTTGAACCATATTAATTGACTGGTGTTAATACAAAAGATCGACAAATCGAGTAATTAGATTATTGATATATGACGTTAGAAGCTCTCGGCGAATCGGCGAATCGTGCTTGCCGGCGAATCGTGCCGGCGGCGAATTGTGTGCGGCGAGTTGTACCCAACCCTTTTTGCATTAAGTTTACTGCTTTTTGCATTAAGTTTACTACTATAAAGGTTTTTAAATTAAAACATGATTTAATACTATTGTCCAAAAAATTAGTACCATTCTACTTTTAAATCCAATAGCTGTTTAACAGTTACCATCTAATGGCTACCTTTGGACTGATAATATCACAAAATGTAATGAAATCCTGATGGTCAATACAGAGTTTTGACCACAGAAGGTATTGATAATGTGGGATATGTTTCTAATCAATGATCTAATCAGTTTCAGGATGGAAGATTTACATAGATCTTTATAATAACTTTTATAACTTAAAGTGTTTTCATATATATATGCCATTAGGGCCGCAAAGCGGCCTTGGGGCGTTGGGCTGCCGAAGGCGGTCAGGGGGGCCAAACCCCTCTAGTAATGAAATAAAAACTATGCAAATTGGTTTAAAAATTTAATTTCAAAGTAATTCAACTTTTGTTATTAAAAATTAGTTAAAAAATTAAATTAAAAACAAATGCGACTATTTTGCATTTTATTTGTCTAATTATAATCAGTAAGTTTTTCGATTATTAATTTCTAACATGTAAAAAAATTAAACTTTTAAATGGCTTAATATATAATTTTGTAATTTGCTGCACTAACTCTTGCAAAAAATTATTATTCTATCAATAAAATATGCTATTTTGCTTCCAACTTCAATATTAGCATTTCGGCGTGGCATAATCGTCATGCCTACATATTTTCAGTAAAACTTTAATTTTTTTTTCTGACAAAATAATACACGATTGGAGCGGCGGCGGGTAAGTGTTCTCGAGTAATTTCTATACATAACTATATTTTCTGAAAATTGAAAAAGAATTGCTACTAATAATACTAATATGTATATTATATTATTCCAAAGTAATATATAGAATAACATGTTTTGTTTTAGCGGATTTGAATGGAAGCATTAACAGCATCAATCAAACATTAAGCACCAGCACAACAACATTAAAATACCATAACAGTATTTTGCGTCAATGCAGTAAGTAAATAAAATATGTACATTATTTCAAGTTTCAATATTTATTGTTATTAATATGCCTTGCCGGGCTATTCTCACATGCAAGTGAATTACGACATATTTATTATGCGTAATTTATAAAGTTCCCTAATAAGGACGCTTGCAAAACCTTCACTATTGCACCGCTGTATGGCGTTAGATGTTGTGGCCGCCTCTCGAAGTTTTAAGCAAAGCAAAATACGAGTGGAGAATTCGATGAATCTTGGTCTTGTGCTTGCCAGCGGCTGACTGAGGATGATCCATCTCGTTAAGAGTAAGATCGAAACTCGAGTCTCAGTCTAGGTAACACGGACCAATGTTTTTTTCGAACCATCTGCTTTTGCTTCTTGAAACGAGAGCTGGTGCTACTTGTTTAGCGTCAATAAAAACAGTGGTTGTATAGTTGAGGGTAGTAACTATCTAACATGATAGTTCTAAGCGACTGAAGGCAATACCACTTTTTTAAAGTTTATCGCTTTCATCTACATTATTTCATTAAAATTGTAAAGGTGGTGAAGAAGAAGATTATGTTTTTTTTTTTTTTATTTAACCCCCTTCTATACAAGCAATCTATCCAAGATAATCAGCTTTACATTTGACAAAAATCAATCAAGAAGATTATGTAATTTTTTATACTTTCAAGTGTTATGTACATATGTCTTATTATTATTAGGTATACTAATACATTTATTTCAAAAAATAATTCTTAAAGCAATAGAAGAAATCAAAATTCATAATGCCGTAATGAAATTATTTTAAATAATATCTATGTACATATTTAAATACAGATCTACAAAAGCTAAAAAAGTCTTGCGGTCACTATTTTTGCAGGAATTTAAAGTAGTCAAAAAAAGATGAAGGTAAATTGTGTCGCGAATCCTAATCGGATCTTAGATAATACCTAACACAATCTCAACATATACCAGGTGAGCTAGTATACGTTAATGGATAAGTACAAAAAAAGTAAGCGTAACCGATACCTACCCACCTGCGGACGTCCCGTTATTATTATATTTAAGTAATCAAATCAAAACATTTAATTAGGTATATCATGATCAACTAAGGGGACTCTGCCACCTTGGCGGCTAAATCTTTTTTCGCATAAAATCATTGCATATTTTAGTTTATCTTTCTACGAGGGCCACCTTTTAAGTTTTTACAAACGACCACTAGATGGCGCTATTGCAAGCTGTCATTATTATTTTCGTAAAATTGACAGTTTTTATTGTGGCACCAGTGATACCAGTGATAGGTTAGTGTTATGTTTAGTGACTCTCGTTTAAGCTTCGAGATGCAAATGCAATGGGTCTATCGTCGCCTGATGAGAATACATGAGATAGCACTGCTCCAATGCCATGTGCAGATGCATCCACGGTTAACCTCAAAGGCAATTTTGGGTCGTAATGAACTAGGACTTTGGATGAACACAAAACTTCTTTTACCTTCATAAAGGCGTTATCACATTCACGATTCCATTTAAATTCATTATTTTTCTTTAACAAATCGTACAATGGTCGCAATATTGTAGAGCAATTTGGTATAAATTTATTATAATAGTTAACCAGTCCTAGAAATGCCTTCAAGCTGGTTATATTCGCTGGTGATTTCACCTTACAAATAGCTTCTACCTTTTCTTGTGTGGTATGTAACCCTTCTTTGTCAATAACATGACCTAAATACTGGATTGATTTTTTTAATATCTCACATTTCTCCTTTCTAATTTTTAGTCCACAATCTTTCAATTTATTTAATACTTCCCTCAATCTGCGCATGTGTTCCTCTTTATTCCTACCCGATACGATAATATCGTCAACAAAACAAGATACCCCCTCTATACCTTCTAAAATTGATTCCATCTTTTTTTGAAATTTTGCCGGGGCGCAAGCTATCCCATATGGCATTCTTGTGAATTTAAACAAGCCTTTGTGTGTACTTATGGTGGTGTACAATTGTGAATCAACCTCTAATTCCATCTGCTGATAAGCGTTTGATAAATCTAGTTTACTAAAATATTCACCCCCCTGTGTTTTTACAAAAAGTTCCTCGATACGAGGTATAGGATGTTGATCAATTTCCATCCCCTGATTTAAAGTTACTTTATAATCTCCACAGATTCTAACCGTACCGTCCTTTTTTAATATTGGAACAATAGGTGTTCCCCAACTGCTATAATCGACCGGTACTAAAATTCCTCCCTTTACTAATTTATTTATTTCATTTTCTACTTTTTCTTTAATCGCAAAAGGTAATTGCCTAGCTCTATAAAATTTAGGTTCAACCTTTTCTTTCATCTTAATCGAAATTTTGCCTCTATTAAAAAGTCCCAATTTTTCTGAGAATACTTCCGAATATTCCGAAACTAACCTACATAAACTGTCATGTTCCTGCCCTTTTATATAATTGATTTGCAAATTAAATTTGTAGTAAAAATCGCGACCTAACAATGGTGGACCCGAACCCCTAATTACATACAGATAAATGTTTTGCACCACGTTTTTAAATTCCACCGAAATTAAAATTTTTCCGATCGGTTTTATTTCATTTCCACCGTAATTGAAAAATACTTTATCATTAGTAATTAATTTAATATTACTGAAATACTTTCTTTTATACAAGGTGGATATCACCGAACATGTTGCCCCAGTGTCCAATTCAAATTGTAAAAGCATTTTGTTAAATTTTGCACACACGAAAATTGGTGTATCTTTCTTACCTCCGTTGATTTTAAACAAACAATCATCAAAGCCTTGCTCCTCCGACATGAAATGGTGTCCTACTTCCGGGCGTTGATTTTTATTTCTACATACTCTTGATAAATGACCAACCCTACCACATACGTAACAGCTGCTATTTTTAAACCTGCAAAAATTTTTTATATGATTGGTATACCCACATGATGTACATATTTTATTGTTAATCGCTTCTGTACTTCTTGTGTTGTTTTTCCATACTTCTTTTTTTTCAATTTTGTAGATTTCGTTTTCCATTTTTATCTGTGGTGCTCCTCTTCCTTCTTGAAGTTCATAATTTTTTACTGAAGCTTCTTTGTTGAGAGCAATTTTTATTGCTAAATCCAATGATAATGTACTTGCATCTTCTTCAAATAGGCGATCCATAATTTTTTTATCGTTAAGTCCCATTACAAATTTATCCGTTAGAACCACATTTAATGTTTGACCTTCATAAGCACACTTGGAAACCAGATTTCGCACACGGGCTGCCCAATCTGCAATACATTCATTTTCATCACGTTGCGAATTATACAATTTAAATCTCTCCGGAAAATACGATTTCATCGGTAGAAAATGTTGATCCAATGCCACAATCAAATCCGCGAACGCTTTGTTGACTGGGTCTGTAGGAACGCATAAACTTTGTAGTAGCATATATGCTTCCTCTTCGAGATTGCTTAACAATATTGATCGTTTAACCACAGAATCTTCAATTTTATTAGCCACGAAATATTGTGTTAATTTAGATTTGTAAATTTTCCAATCCATTTTTAAGTTGAATTCCTTCACTGTACCAATCAATGTAACCGCCATTGTTGCTTGATCGTCATCAGCCATTTGAAAAAAATCTTTTCTAACTCCTCACGTGAGTTCGTATCCCATCCTCGTCGCCACTGTTATGTTTACCACCTGATTATAATAATACACTTGCTCATAAACACAATTTATTTTCTGTTATTTCAAAGATACAAAATACTCGCTACTGCCGGCAACCATAGCCATCGCCGATCTGGAGTTTCCCCCCGTACCAACACAAACTCTACCAACATTCTAACCCCAAAATCCCATATCCTACAGTTAGAAATTGACCAAGTAGTTTGCTTACAGTGAGTGTTTAAAAAACGATTTTGTGAGAAAAATGGAAATTTCACTTGAAGGTTTTTGTTGGATGATTTTTTACGATTTTGCGATTTTAGTCAAGGTCTAACTCAACAACAATGCATAGAATCGCTTCGTTCCACTTTTAATAATGAAGCCCCATCAGAAAAAACAGTTTATAATTGGTTTTCAGAATTTCGTAGTGGTCATGCGTCTGTCAGTGATGAATCTCGTGAAGGTCAGCCAAAATCGGTTGTTATTCCAGATAAGATCGATGTTGTGCGCAACATGATTGTAGAAGATCGACATGTAACATATAGTGAAATAGAGGCATCTTTATGCATGTCGAAGACTACAATACATTCAATTTTGCATGAATATTTACAGGTCAAAAAGATCTGTTCTCGATGGATTCCGCATAACTTACTGAAGATCAAAACAGGGCTCGTGGCATTTGGTGTAAGGAAATGCTCCAAAAATTTGACCGAAGAACTTCAAATTCCGTATAAAATATTGTCAGAGGAAGGTGACGAAAAATCTTTCGAAACTTGGTTTTCGCGTATGCAAAAGTGTATAAATCTCGAAGGCGAATATTTTGAAAAACAATAAAACAGTTCTTTAAAAAAAATCTTTTTTTTCCTGGTTTTTGTAAAAACTTAAAAGGTAGCCCTTATTTGATACACATACACTTAAATATTGTCATGTTCAAAAATTCTCTATTCGATTTTTGATTTATTTTTAAATTTGTTACGAGGACCTTACCTGTAAACTTATGGTTGCCAACGACTTGCTCAGCGAATCTAAAATATGGGCGTGATCTACTCTTGGAAGTTTAACACAATTAAAACAACACAAATATTTTATATGTAATTTAATTTCTCCCTTTGACATTCGTGAAATGATCAAGCTCATTTAATAATACAACAATATACATAACATCGATAAACATATAGTCAACACAGCGGTATTTTGTTGGCAACAAATGCCATATTTATTATAACTAAAATTATGATGACGGCATCATGACAAGAACGGACTTAAACAGTCGTAATTGCAACCGATCAACATCTACAAGTAACGGCTCCAGCCTGATCAGAGACGCAAAGAAGGGTCCTCCTAGACCGCTTACAAAAAGCGTTAACAGCTGGGTCAATGGCGCAGCAAAATCCCCTATTGACCAAGCTTTACAGAAATTACGGGGGCGTAATTGTCTACTAAGGGAGGACAACTAATTCCCATAACGGTGTAACACCAATTCGTGTTAAACTTCGACGAATACGACGACAAACATGAATATATAGAAAAATCAAACACATGACAATTATTCCGATACTGACCTGAAAGGTCCACAGAAATGTGCACACAGCACCAAGAATGTACTAACTACACAATACAAAAATAACGATACCTTGTTACAATTTAATTTCCATTAGTAGACGCAGGTGTCCATGGAGATGATTGTTGAAGCAGGTCGGCATCGTGCAGTACGTAAGCTCCAATCAACATTGAGAATAACCCGACGTCGATAAGATAGATTACGACAACGCAACACAACTCAGAATATACCCAACGGCATAATTTATTTACCATTAGATTGGAAAATTCATCATAACTGGAAAGTTCGAAACAAAACGCAGTATCAGAAAAACACAATAATTTAAATATTTCGACACCAAAATTTAAAACTTCATTAATATTTGAATAAGTTCGAAGCAAACGCAATATCAGAAAAACATTTAAGTTTCAATATTTTTGCACTAGATTACAACGTTATTATCTTGAATAGTTCGACAAAAAATTGCACGGTCGGAAATCGTTCCAAAATTAAAGATGAATACCGGCAACATGGTGGTCGTATCGCCACATTCCAATGCGCGAGTGGCAACGCCGTAACACCTTTCCCGCTTTTACTAAGGTCGAAAATCGCCTGGCGCGTGTCGCCAACAATAATTATCTTAATTTCTTCAAAATTCGTTCCCCAAAAACGTCACTAACGATACTCGCTAGAACAGAAATTCCACCAGGAAAAACGGAAACTTTCACCATAATTTAATCAAAAACTAAATATTACAGCTTAAATTAGCCGGTCTTAAAAATGACTTCCGACCCTCTTGATTGCTCGTCAGAAAGTAAGTCGAACGTTTCCCCTCGCTCTCAACTTTCACGCTGTGCGCGAACGATTGCGCGGTGACTCGTGTTCAGAAAACCATCGGCGTAACAAATTAATTATTTTGAAATTTTTAAATATTTTTGAATTTACTGATTTTCTCGTCGACTAGTTAAGGTTGCAGTGGTGAGAGGTGAAAACTAGGATTTTCCCAAAAGTGGCTGCCAGAAGTGGTAGGAAAATTTTGTTTTTTGAGTTTATATTTATGCAATTTGTTTCGAGATTTTTGTAATTTTTGAGAATAAATTGATTAGTTCTGCATAAGTAATTTAATTATTTTGGATGCAAATAGACTTAATATCATCGCATGTGCTGGGGGGTTATCTAGTCGATTTACTTTTCCATTTAACACGGCATTTTTATTAACATTTAAAATTAACTTAATTGTAAAATTTAATTTGGCTAAAGCTTACCAAGAAATTTAAAAAAAATTGTATTTTTTTTAGAGAAACCTGTAACAAAGTTCGTGACTGTAAAAAAAAATTTCTCAACCTCAAAAAAATTGCTAAAATGGTAAAATTAACAATATCAATCCTGCAGCCTAATCAAACCTCATTACTCGATATCCTCCATGACTCAATAAGAATCCCAAAAACACAATAATCTATAACCTCGAAACCCCATAATTGCATGATGCAGCAACGGAGAGCAGACTTGCATGCGAGACTCAAAGCCTGAATTTCACAAAAGTAAAACTCCCTAGTTTTATACCGCCATAATTCCATAACTGCAAAACTCATAACACCAAAACCGTATAACTCAATAACCCCAAAACCCTATAACTCAATAACCCCAAAACACCGAATTAGAGTTTTGGGGTTATTTTGGGTTATTAGTTTGGGATTTATTAACAGCACGGTTAGTGTTACACGGACACGGTTAGGTTACACGGACTCAGTGTAAGCATCTGAAGTGGTCAAGATGTATTAGCTTTCTTTGATAAGATCTGTCGGGACACCTGCATTGTATTAAGTGTTTTTGATCAAGTATAGACTTGAGGCTCTAGTCAGGAGAGACTTTTAATTTAAGATATATTTTAATTTTAATCTTCTCTTGCAATAATTAGAACAATGTTTCGGAAACTTGTTTTTTCATATTAAGTGTAAAAGAGCAGATAAAATAGTAGGTATATTATAACTTGAGTTTAATACGCAATTTAAGCCTCTCTTGTAAAATAATATACTATTAAGTAAAGGATGTACAATGAACTGTCAATTAATTTTGTAATTTTTGAGACCTCTTTTTACAAATTTGCCTCTAAAGTAAAAGGTTTAAGTAAAAAAGGAATTTCCACCCGCTTTTCACTATATAATGATTAGACTAAACTGCAAAATAAATAGTTTTAAGGAAGCTATATAATATACGAAAACGGCTTCATGAGATGATATCGCGATAGTGTCTCGTGAGACAGTCCCAAAATGCTTGCTTGATTACTAAAACCTGTTGCAAAAATTGTTTTTGCACCTTGTATTTTTATAAATACTATATATATGTACTATTTATTTTTCTTCAAATTTAAATATCTCTAAAATTAGTATTTATATAAAATTTTATTTTACGAATTATAAATCGAAACTTTAAATCAATCCTCCACAAAATTTGATAATTATAATTTATCTAATAATCTCTAATTTACATTTTATCTTATTCATTATACTAATCCCTTTTTAATCCTTGTAGAGAACACATTTAGTATCTCTAAAGATGAATTTAATACTAGCAACTTTCCATATCTTAAGTTGTTCTATTTATTATATTTAGATGGATTAAGGAACTACCGATCATAACTAAATATTTAAATTCTTTTAATTACTATAACAGATAACTATTCTTTTTAATTTGGTTGCCATATAATTATCGTATTTTCAATTTTAAGTTTCGAATAACTTGAAATATAATAAAATATACTTGAAATATAATGTATTTTCTGGTATTTCCAACAGCTTCTTTGTTGCTGTTGCCACTGTTGCAAAATTTTCGTTACAAAATTTGGCAACCAACGCAACGTAGAGAACTTGATTTTTATAATGACAATACTTGAAATACTGTCAAGGGAATAATTGCAGCTCGCTCATTAGTTATAAGTAATTAAATAATTCTGGCTCCTTTTATAATATATATGTATTTAGATTACTACATATATGTAGTTAAAAAACTTTGTTATACATTGTATAATATATACAGTGGCGGCAATCTAAAATGCCCGGTTGAAAAATTTTAAGTTATTCTTAATTTTTACTTACAAATTTTGTTAACATGGAACTAATTCATATGTTATATAATTGTCTAACTATAAATACATATAAAATTATTAAATTCAATGATAGATAGTATAAATAACTAACAAAAGACTTCATTATAAAATAAAGCATTGTTTTCAGGTATATTTTTGCGCTCGAATTTGATATAAATTTTATAGTAAAATAATTATTTAGTAGATAATTAATGTAGTCAAGTGTTGATTAATAATATATTGGTTAATAAAAAAATTTATTCATATTTAGTTGAACCTCCATTGGGCCTTTATTACATCTTTTAAACGGCGTGGCATTGATTGTTCTAACCGCTGCAAGTAATCGTCGCTTACGATTAGCCCTAACAAATTTTATCGCTTTTTTCAACTCAGGTATACTTTTAGGACTATTGTCAACTACATGCCTCTTCATAACCGCCCAAAAGTTCTCAATGGGGTTTAAGTCGGGACTTAAGTTAGGTCAATCAATTGTATAGATACCGTTATTAACGAAATAATTCGATACCTGTGTAAAATAAAAAGGAATCAATTTCATATTTTTCAATCATTTGTTAGCTAAATGTATTCAGAACAATACCTGATTAATACATTTTGAAAAAAAAAATTATTTACAAAAATATTATGTACCGTTTTCGCGGTATGGCACGGTGCATTATCTTGCTGAAAAAACCATTCTTTGTTTTAAGCATATAAATTTAAAACCGATGGCTCCAAACTGGGATTTAAAATTTTAATGTATTTTTTTACATTTACAGACCCTTCTATGATATGTAGCTCACCTAAACCACGTTGAGAAAAGCAACCCCATATCATAATTCCAAATCGACCGCGTGTTGTTTTTATGGTACATTTATCTGATAGGCGCTCGGTTTGAAATCGCCGCACATATTGCTTTCCATCTGACCCATGGAGTAAAAATTTTGACTCATCTGAGAAGATGACCCTTTTCCAATCACATACCGACCAATTTTGATATTTTTTGGCAAATTGTAACCGTCTTTGTTTCGATTTTTTTGTAAAACGCGGTTTCTTGACAACAGCCTAAGCGCGTAATCTGAATTCCGCTAAACGATTACGTAAAATTTTTTTGCTAATATTTACGCCTAGGTCATCTTTTAACTGTTTTTTTAATTGTCTTCGAGATTTGAAGCGATCTTTCAATGCCATTTTGCAAAGCTTACGATTTTGTGATTTGGTTGTTTTTCTTTTCGAATTCCCTCTGTCAAGTGGTTTTGTACTGCCCTAATGGCATATTTAAAAAAAAATCTACTTACAGTATGTCTGTCATACCCAACTTTCTCACTAATATAGGTAAAACTCCTGTTTTCACCATGTAAAACTAAAATTTTCTGTTTTTCAGTTTCTGTTAAATTCTTTCTACCTACGATTTTTTTTATATTTCTAAGATTTATTAAACTAAACTAAATGCATTTTGTACATTAAATGGTTAAGAAGGGTTACCTCATAATAGTGTATGTCATTGTATTTTACAAAAAATTACCACCCTTAAAATTAAGCCGATTGTAACAGGTATATTGCAAATAAAATGCACCGGGCATTTTAGATTGCCGCCACTGTATAATATATGTTTTATATATAGATAATCGAAGTATGTATATTAAAATAATTGAAATATATTTCAGATTTGACTAATTACCCCAGCAACTGTATTTGCAAATTGAGATACAGGATTTATTGTAAAAATACTAATTTGATCAAAATCCCTAACAATATATCAATAGATGTAACTCACTTGTAAGTTGCGGTACTGTTTTGATTTACACAAATTTACTTATTATACGATTTGTTAAAGAATCTTACCAAACAATAGTATCAGGTATTTAAATAGAGAAAATCTAATGATTTATAGAAATCTGGAAGTACTGTAAGTATTGAATTAAAAAATATTTATATTTTAATAATACTTAACTTTTCAGCCATCTTGAAGGAAATCGACTAACGAATATATCTAATCACACTTTTTCTGCACAAAAGAATATGTTGAGACTGTAAGTATTAATAATAATAAAATTATAATTAATCCGATTCGATTCCCGAGGAAGTAAACACTTATGTATGATAGTTGAACCTAAAGGTGACTGTAATCAGTCAGAAAACGAAGTTTTGTAGTGGTTCAGTACTCTGACGAAAATTTTACTTTACATAATACACGAGTTGATCTATTATTGATCAAAATAAATTTGTCAAATCTAACGTTTCTCAAAAACAGAATTTTTATTTATGGTTTTTGCCATGCTCGTGGATAAAACGTTGAATTTCATTCGGGAATTAACAAGCTTCTAATCATCCCGAAAAAATGGGATTATACTTGATTATACTTTCTTTTCCAATCAATTATCCACGTTAAAAAAACGTAAAATTTGTGATTTTAATTTGTTCGTATTCACGATTAATGAAAGATGACTTCAGGGGGACGATAGAGGAACTGATGAGGTCCGTGCAATATCAGAGAAAAAAGACTGATTTAAAATTTGCTATAGTGTAGCAAACTATAATTCAATTGCAGTTGAACCTCTCTATAACAACTTATAACGAAAAATCGGCTATAACGTGTAAATCGTTTGGCCCCTTGCCGTTTTGTATACTTTTGTATGATTGTTTATAGCGAAAATCTGTTATAACGAGTAAGTAGGCTTATCCCTTTGGTTCTTGTTATAGAAGGGTTCTACTGTATATAGTTTTCCTGTAATAGTAATGCAGTAAGTTAAGACATTAAAATAGTTTTATTATAACGTAAACAATTTAAACTTATTACAAATAAAGCTTATTTTTCCCAAAAATGATTTTTTCGTATAGTATATCAACTTAAAAAGATATCCTAAAAGAACTTCAAATTTCTGACAGTGAAATTTAATTGAAATAGTATATTACATAACTTGGCAGTAATGAGTAACGTGGAGACGTACAGAAGACCTGGGAATCAAAGCAATAAAACAGAATTTCTATCTTTGCACCAAAATAATAATACTTAGATTTTCAATTTGTTGTTTATTAAATAAAAAAAAATTAAAGTTGTTAATTACAATTTAACACGAAATTCATTATTTGATTTGTCTAAACAAAATAAATAGAAATGATTTTAAGATAAAAGGATTTTAGATTTCTTGCGAGATATAAAAATATATGATAAATATAATAACCATGCTCTCGAGTTTATATTTTTCATTAACAGCCTAGTTTCGACTGCTTAGTATTCTTCAGTATATCCGATGTTGTTCCAAAATTAATTTAAGAAATTGTAAAAATATCAAATAGGGATATCAATAAGCTACTTGTTCTATTTTTTTTTAAATGAATAAATCGAACTAACCAAATTTTAACAAATTCTTTGAAAACGTTATATAATAAAAAGGAAATATAGTTTGAATAGACCATATTATCAATATCAATTGTCATGTATTTTAATCTGTATTAAAAATTGAACATTTGTTGTTATCTAAACTCAAATCAACTGATTATTACATTATTTTAGATTTCTTACAAATAACAACTTAACTGTGATAAAAAATGGAATTTTTGATGGACTACACAGGCTTGTCTGGTTATTTTTGTGTAGTAACAATATTAAAATTTTTGAAATGAATTCTATTAGGAACTTAAAGTCGTTACAATGGATGTAAGTTAATAATTAAAGTAATTTGTGTAAATAAATATATATTTCAAATTGCAGAGACATATCAAAAAATCACTTGACGCTAGAACATGAGAGTTTTCCAGCGTTGTTAAATTTATCAGAATTGTAAGTTTATATTAAGTTATTGGTAAATAGATTAGTTTTTTATTTCAGCTTAAACTTTATGCATTCTACATAATCTAATGAAGTCGGGCCGACAAAAGAAGAACAAATAAGTTGGCTGTATTTCATTGGTTTATAGTGTATTAGTTCTATCTCTCTCTATTTTTCTATAAATTACCGTGTAGCTGGTCATTTTAGTCTTACCCTTAAACGTGGGCGAAAATGCTCAAAAATTTATAATATTGACATTTTTTAAATCATTTTAAAGCAATTGCTTTTGGGTACTCTTTTTGGGTTTTTAAATTTTTTTAATTTCCGAAATCAACATGACTTATTGAAATTTGTTTGTGGTATTCTAATGGCTAATAAGCTGGTCAAGCTTATAACCAAAGTTATAAAATTGTCAATTTTGATATAACTTTTTTAAACTGAGAAAAGTTGGGATTTTAGGGAACTACAAAATATCAGTTACATTGCCTGAAATCAGTATAATAGTTAACCAAGTCTTAACTATGCCCAAATTAAAATTACATCAAGTTAGTTAAAAATCCAAGTATCAAATTAAAAATTTTTGAAAATTAATCTAAGCACCCTGTTAGTTATAAAAAATTTAAACAAGATTTAATTGTTAAAAAAAATTATTACTCCTATTGTTCTAAAACTAAGGCACTGATACTTAATGGGTTAAATAATTATCAGAATTAAATTGTCATTCCACTAGGACTAAATTATAAATATACGACAAAAAATTAAATCCATCTATGCACGTGATTTATTTCTCTTAAGATTTATAACAATTTTATTCTTTAGATTTCTTGGAAACAATAATATTAGTATAATAAAGAATAATACATTTTTCCAGTTAATAAATTTGGAGTTAATGTAAGTATTAAAAAAAGCATTTTCTTTATATTACATTATTTAAATTTATACATTTATACATAAAAATATAATTAAAATTTTTTTTATTCATAGATACCTACTACCCACATATATTTAAATCTATATTTTTTGTAATTAGAATTTTAAAAAGTGATTATGTATCAACCGCCTAGCGGCATTTATGAAAATGTCCCACCAGACCAAGATGGCTTATTTTTATTTTTGTCAAGTTTACCATAGTAGAATAAGATTTTAATCATGTTTTCTAACTTGATTTTCAATTACTTATGTAAAATTATTAAAAACTGAATTAATTAAAACTTTATCTGAACATTGATTCAGCGGTCCATCTGAATGGTCCATTCATTAGGATGACCGGACACTTCGCTCCTGGACATTTCGCACCCGGACACTTCGCTACCAGGACATTTCGCTACCGGGACATTTCGCACCCGGACATTTCGCACCATATTACTCATTATTATACATATTATATTATATATTATAGACATATTATTCATTATTGGAATTATTTTTTTGTTGAAAAATTTTTTTGTTAATTTAACCACCTTGCTAATAGCACCTATTCAAGTTCTGGGTTAGCATTCTTTAAAAAAATTATGAATAATAATATGCAAAAAGTAGTATCAAATCAACAGTAGGTGCGTATTCAGTACCAAAACAAAATTAAGTAATAAAAAATTAAATTATTTGAAAAATGTTTATTTAAAATAACTAAAAATGTTTTAAATTCTGCTTTTGGATTGTGTTTATTTGATGTCTTAATTTTTTATTAAGATTAAATTATTAAATTATCTGTTTATTTCACAAATATAAAAGCAGAACTGACATTTACCGCCATTTGCAACAATTATAACATCTTAGGGTAAAAAATAAACATATTTTCAAATTATTTTAATTGCTGTTAATTTTTTATTACTTAATTTTGTTTTATTTAATTTTACTATTTAAATAAATTTTACCATTTCCCTAAACCAAATGTTACTGAATAACCTGACCCCTGTTGTTGTTGATACCACTTTATTCATATTATTATTCATTATTTTTTAATGAATGTTAACCCATAACTCGAATAGGTGCTACTAGCAAGGTGGCTAAATTGAAAAAAAATTCCAATAATGAATAATATGCTAAAAGTGGGAGCTAAATCAGGTAGTGAAATGTTCCCTGGTTCCCTGGGTGTGTCATGTACAATTTGTAATTTAAACCTCTCGTTATTTCAAAGAATATGGTCAATTTGACATTTATGAAGTTACAGATTATATTAGTTTAAGGTTAGAAATTTAAGAAATACGTCATTTTACGTTTGAAGAAAATTGGGAAATATTAAAAACTTTCTTCCAAAGTTCTGAGTTTTCAACTCAAACTGTAAAAATCTACGAAATAAATTCAATAGAAATAGAGTGCCATCAACGCAGTTTGTGGACCAATTTGTGAAGCGAGTTTGTCAATCCGGGTCCTTGTTGGACAAAAAAAACTCGTGTACGTGCTCGTCCAGTGCGTTCAATGGAAAATATTGCCGCTGTAGCTGAAAGTGTACCCGAACAGCCATCAACATCAACTCGCCACCGTTTGCAGCAATTGAACATTTCTTGCACTTTTTTGGGCAGAATTTTTCATAAAGATCTCGGTATGAAGGCATATAAAGTCCAATTAATCCAAGAACTGAAGCCTCGTGACCATCAGATGTGTTACATTTGATCTTTTGTGCACTGTGTTTGTAAACCGCATAATCAGCCGAAATTCGGAAGTCAATTGGCCGCCTCGCAGTTGCGATTCGCCTTCATTAGACTATTACCTCTAGGGCGCCGTGAAAGATAAGTGTTACGCAAACAATCCCGAGTCCATTGAGGCCTTAAAACAGGAAATCGAAGCTGTCGTTCCCGAGATAAAGGCATCGAACAATCGAAAATGTACTGAGAAATTGGTTAAAACGAAAGAGGTACTGTAAAACAAGTCGTGAAAGCCATTTGAACGATGTTGTGTTTCATTCATAAATTTCAATGATGGCCGTTACCAATAAAATCATAATTTTGGAAAACTGTCTGATTCTGGATTGGAAGTGGAGGGCAGGCCGAAGCTTGCATGCACTCAGGCCACATATCGGGTCCATTATGCTACCTCCGGTTGTTTAGCGGTCACCTTCTCTTCTATTCCTCAAGCCATCCCAAATTTAAAATAAAAGGAAAAACGTCTACTAGTACTTTGTTTAAAGCAAAATTAAATTCCAAATTTTACATGGCCCACCCTGTTCAAAGAGATATCTATTCAAACACGCTTAATTGAACACATGCAATTTTATAAGCTAAAAAAATCTTTATTGCGGAATCATGTATTACTTATTAGACACAAATTGCAAACAGAAAATAAAATTTTGCATGTAGAGCCGAAAAGAAAAAAGTTGCAATTTTATTAAGAAGCAATTGTAATTATTCAATTGGTATATTTGCCCATTTTATTAAATAATCAAGCAGACAATTATTCATCTGTATTAAACATTTTAAATAAAATATAACCGCCTCCACTTAGTTAATCTATAAAAAATTATGTTACATTACTTCCTCGGTATCCTTTCCAAAAAATACCCTAATTATTCAAACTACTTTCTTTGTTACTATTTCTCCTTTTTCTTTTAATTTAAAAATATGGAAACAAATAATACTCTCTACTTTTTCATTTCATAGTTCATCGCCTGATGAAACTTAGTATGTATTTTGAAAATATTTGTAAAAATTTCACTTATAGCGTGTCATATATAGTAAGAATACTCGAATTTTTGCATTAACAAAAAATTACAGAATTTTGTTGGTATACGTCGTCGTGCTCAAATATAGTCGGCCACCTATAGATTTTTAAGTTTCAGGAATTTGGAAGGCTTTTAAATAAAACCAAATATAAATTAATTGAACTACATATGCTTTTATAAATTATTTTTAATATTTGGTGGCACCACTTTTTGCCATAAGGACGCTTTTAATGTGATTAGGCATTGTAGCTACTAATCTGTAGCACATGTCTGGAGTGATTTTTGCTCATTCTTCAAAAGTTGCCTGCTTTAATGCCTTTTTGTTGGAGTTTTATAACGGGCAACTCTCTTCTTCAATATCGCCCATAAATTTTTAATAGGGGACAGGTCAGGACTTTGTGGTGGCCAATCCAAAACGGGAATTTGATTGTCGGTAAACCATCGCTTTGTTTTTTTCGAAGAATGGCATGGTGCATTGTCCTGTTGAAAAATATATTTTGGGTTATTTTCCTCAAATAATTTAACAATTGTAGCTTCTAAATGGTCCTGTAAAGGCTCGCTGTAGGTGTCAGAGTTCATCCTCCCTTCACAGATTTTCACTTCACCGACATTGAGCCCCAAATCATAATATTGCCGCCCCCAAATTTAACAGTGGGCATAACGCAAGCAAAGTTAAACTCTTCCTTCGCCCTTCTTCTTGCATAGGTTGATCCAGGCTGACGAAAAACCTGGAAATTAACATTCAAAATTAACATTAAATATTAATAATTAATAAAAATAATTATAATAAGTGTTTAAGATAATAAAAAAAATATTATGTAAGAACATTATAAAATACATACCTCTATGTTGCTTTCGTCTGACGAAATTGCCTTTGCCCAATCGGTAATATTCCACTTTTGTAAGTTTTTGCAAATTTAAGCCTTTTTTTAATATGCGTTTTAAAATATCAGCCCCTTTTCCTTCAACCGGCGGCGCCTAACTGTGTGTGACGATATTTCGACCCCACATTGTGCCTTTAAATCACGTGTTAAGTCTTTTGACGTTTTCCTCCGATTTTTCAGTGACAACCTATCCAAAATGAGATCTAGTCTGGATGATGTCACACGTTTTCTTCCACTTTTTCAGATAGTTTTACACCATCACATGTAATTATTCAACAAACCATTTTTAAAATGTTATTTTTCGAAGACGGGCATTTTAATATATAATTTTGGTTTTGTAAAGGTTTTCGACATATTACTATCATTAATTAGGTTTACACAATCTCTGAAAAACAAAAATTTCTTATTGGACATCCTAGCTTGAATGTAAGTCAGTCATCAGTATCTTCACCAAAATTTATCTTTTATTGGGAAACGGTTAAAAAACAAACTTCACAAAAAGACTATTAAGTTATTACAAAATTATTGTATATTTCCTTTATGATTTTGAAAAAGTAGAGGTGCTTTATCTAGATTTTTATCTTTAACATTTCAGAAACATAAATATTACTTTCTTATCTGGAATTTTGTTTGACACCATTTGTACCTATACGACTAATATCAGGGTACTCCTGTTTATTTTAACATTTGTGCAATTGAATATTATTTCCTTTCAAACAAAATTTCAAAAAACCTATTTAATAAACATTGTAATATATTATATTTCTTCTGATGACACCTGAAGATATACGATATTTGAGTGAAACATGTCGTGTTCATTATAACTGAAAAAATTTGTTTGGTGTACTATATTGATGGTCACTCAAGAAGTGGCCATTTGGCAAAAGGCTTTTTCCACACAATTCCTAATGCTAAATACGGCTTGTTACCAACACACTACCAAATTTTTTTGTTTTAAAGAAGAGTTATTTAAAAATAAAGAATAAATAAACAAGAACAGATATACCTTATTAATTTTAAATTACCATTTTTAATAGAGCACACAAATTTTCAACCGCTCAAAAATAATTATTAAATTGTAAACGGTCAGATTTTACCACTTTACGTGTAAATAATACAAATAACTGAAAACAAACTTGCGAAATGAATGTCACGTCATATGACAAGCCAATTGGTTAGTTAACTAACAAATTTTCACACAAAAATAGATAAAGTAAGATTTCAGTTAATATTTTCTGTAATTTTCTTGCTTTTACATTTGGCTCAATTGTTTCCTCACCAATGCTTGTATTTTAAAAGCTCTATTAGCACACAAAATTTTATCACAATCGGTTAAACATTTCCGGAGATACGATGATATTTTCAATTTATTTGTGTATTTTATTGTGGTAGCCCTGGCAAAGATTTCTCTGCCAAAACCGTATTTTCACCACTGGAACCCACCAGAGATAAGTCCAAAACAATGCCGAAGAAAATGGAGGGCCAAGGACTTTTTTCAAGCTTTTACAAAAAAGTGTAATCTTTTTTCTTAATATTGAATTTTTAATTTTTATCAAATGGTTTTACATACCGTCAAGTTGGGCAATATTCCTATATACAAAATTTGATTGAGATCCCTTCAGTACTTCATGAGTTATTCACTCTTGAAGTTTCAACTTTGGCAGTTTGTAATTTTTGACAGATAACAGATAGAAAGTTAATTTCACCTATTCTGGATAAACCTTAAAATAAAATAACCTATCTTTAAAATAACCTATCACAAGACAAAATCAATACGACGAAAACAATATTTTCACCTTTCTACCATAAACCTTACTACTATACCAAATTTGGCCGTGATTGGTTGGACGGTTCCGGAATAAATCGAAGGACAAAATTTGACGACGGACAGACCGACAGATCGACACAGAAAAATTTCTTTATTTATTGCAGATCTTTACGTTTCTGAACAGGGTGATCTCAAAAATGTAAAGAAAAAGTTTGAAATTTTTTTTCGGTTATCTCAATAATAATTAAGGAAGAAGATAAAAATTAAAAAATCTTTTATTTGCGAAGAAGTACTATGAAACTATACTGAATATTATTTGTTGGATTTTGAATTTTATTTGATATAGATTTACATACATATACATACAAAAAAACAGTCCAATAACTGTTAAACAAACACACATTGTAGAACAAGATTTTTAAAATCAATTTTTTTTATTATTAGTATTCTATATTTATGACTAAATTGTAATACTTCTTGAGTTTTCAGAAATCTTCAAAAGAACAAAATATTCATTATCGAGGCCGGAGCTTTCAATAATTTACGAAATTTACGAGAATTGTAAGTATTTTTTATAATGAAATCATAAATTATTTTCATATAACTGATAAATAGTATATAATTATAAATTACACTTTTCTACAAAGAACACGTTAATTTGATTTAACCGCTATCAAAAGCGTCGCATGATATGTCCTAGGATTATCTAGACGATTTTCGCTTCTTGAAAATGTAAAGGTTGGTTTATGTCAAACGCCGACGGACGCACCGTACGCACAAAAATATTGGTTTATGTAGATGCGTCCGATTTCGTTTTCTAATGAAAAATTGTAGTACAATTTTAATCGAAAGATGGCTCTATTTAATAAGTTAAAGTTTTATTTACACAAAAATAGATGATAATGATTAATAAATAACTACGAAATAAAATTATTTCTGGATAAATGTGATATTATGTTATTTTATCTAAAATTATAAATTAGAATTAAAAATTGATTTCCAAATAAAATGCAATATTTTAATTAGTATGAAATTAATTAATAAATTTTGTTATAAGATACAACTTATTAACCATATTATCACTATTTTAGAAAACCCAAAAAATGCACACATACTTTTCAGATTTCAGACATACACAAAAATTTACTAAAGAAATTGAAGTCAATAATAGAATTAACTACCTCGACCTCACAATCATTAAAGATAACAACAATTATTCATTTGATATTTTCCATAAACCAACAGAAGCAGGATCAGTAATTCATAACAGCTCAGAGCATCCTTTTTCACATAAAATTGCTTCTTTTCGCGCTTTTCTTAATCGTTTAACTTGAATTCCTCTTAGTAAAGTAAATTTTAAAAAAGAATTAGACAGAATAAAATCAATTGCAATTTCTAATGGTTACCAAGTCAAATTAATAGATAACCTATTACGTCAAATTCAACAGAAAAACCTAATAAAATCTATATATCCTAATACCCATAATAAAACCTAATATACCCTTTCTTGGAAGAAAATCTGAAAAAATTGTCAAATAAATGAAAAATCACAATTTCAACATTGCCTTTAAAACAGACAATAAACTTAATAAATTTATTAATAACGCGAAATTCAAATCAGATTTTTTAGAAAAATCGGGGGTTTATGAGCTCACTTGCGAATACTCTCAAAAATACTTCGGCCATACAGGTAGATCTTTCCAAACACGATTTAATGAACACACGCGATCCCACAAACTTGCAGACAGAAAATCTACTTTTGCGAAACACCTATTAGATACTAACCACAAACAGGGGGGGGGGGGTACGAAACTGAAAAGCGATAAAAGTAAAAGGTAATATTTAAATATTACCATTAAAAGGACAAATAAAACACAAATTACAATATTAAGCAAGCTTTCCTAATTTAATTTGCTTTTATGTGGCGCAGTGTAAGTGTCATGTACTTATTAAATTAACTATAAACTACAAACAATATAAAATGAAGTTGAACAGAAAAAATTGAAAATGTAAAACGTGGCAAAAACATAATAATAATTTGTTAATCTTTCGTCTTTGTTTCTTTTCTATTGGCCGCCGACGAGGTGATTCCCCGTTTTGAAATTCACAGTTCCGCACAGAAATTTTTATTTTGTTTGCACGGTTCTGCACAATTTGATCCGTTTTCGAAAATTATTCAGTAGTACAACGACTACTTCGTGCGAAAATTATATATGCCACCATCTCGTTCGCTTTTTCAAGATTAACTGACTTTTCCTGGTTGTTTTTTTGGCGCTTAAAGTTAACAAAACTCTGCATTTTGTTTTAAAAAATTTTAATTATTTTCATTGATCAGAAATATTTCTAACTTCCTTCAAATCCCTCTGATTTTGGGTATTTGTGTATCTTAATTTTGGTGCTTTATCTTGGTTGTTATTTTTTTGTGCAACCAATAAAACATTTGAATACTAACAATTTACAAAATTAAAATAATATGAAAATAGTATCTATTTAAAGGGTCAGAAAATTATTAAAATTAAATTTATAGAAGCTTTTTCTTTAGCTTCCAGGATGCTCTGCACAATTTGCAGGGCCATGGAAGTTCCACGCAGGTAAAATGTTTGCAATAGTTGAATCACATTTCCTCACATTATTTATATTATACAGGTGATATAAGTTTAATTAAACTTATTTACTTCGAAGTTACTTCGAAGTCATCCCTTTTGTTTAATTATAATTGAATCCATTTAAAAAAAACTTAAGCATTACAATAATAAATTATAGTACGCACTTTGTTTCAGAAATCTTCACGAAAATAAACTAAGACAATTACATTCCAGTCTATTTAGTAATGTTCCACTGCTCAGTAAACTGTAAGTATATGCATGTTAGATCTTGAATGTGTTATTTCTTTATTTTCAAATCAATTCCTTATTTATAGTTATTTTTGTATTGCCAACTTAATAATCTGAATGTTTCATATACCTGGTGGTTCAAAAACGGTATTAGTTCTTTTACCAGATCCGTACTTGGATTACGTCTCTTTCTATTGGTCTGTTCCTAGTCAGGACGGTATTCCCCAACTATTAGTGCTAACATGCATTATATAACTTTTTTCAAAATGGGTAAAAGTAGTACATTTATTTATTGAACACTCTTAACATAATAGTGACTTCTTTTAAATACAAAGAGATTACTAAACAAATTTTTATTTAACGACGAGCAGAGTTTTACACATCAAAAATATTCTCTCCGCTTTAGCGCAAGTGCGTAGAATTGGAGATCAATCGAAGGATAATCTTCGATTGTGGGTGGCTCCTTGGTATGTTTTTAGCAAATGCGTAAAATGATAGATCTTACCTTTCTAGTTCAATATCTTTGCGTTGGCTCAGAACTCATTCGCCTCAAACTCTCAAATAAAATATAATGTGGTTTTGACCTCGGCGACTTCGATAATAACGTTAAAATTACTAAATTATTAAAAAAAATACTTGTAACACACTTATTGTAAATACCTGAGTAACTCAATAGGTGCGTCTTACCTTATGAAAACAAAAAATTTCAGTATAGGCATTCCAAATTTATAGTTTTTAAACTTTTTTATTTTTGAATAATACTTGTAATTTAATTTTTCTAATTAATTGTATTCTTTAATCTCTAATCTTGAATCTCTAATCTTGAATCTTGAATCTTGAATCTTTAACCTTTAATCTTTAACCTTTAAGCTTTAACCTTTAACCTTTAACCTTTCATCTTTAATCTTTAATCTTTAATCTTTAACCTTTAACCTTTAATCTTTAATTTTTAATCTTTAATCTTTAATCTTTAATCTTTAATCTTTAATCTTTAATCTTTAATCTTTAATCTTTAATCTTTAATCTTTAATCTTTAATCTTTAATCTTTAATCTTTAATCTTTAATCTTTAATCTTTAATCTTTAATCTTTAATCTTTAATCTTTAATCTTTAATCTTTAATCTTTAATCTTTAATCTTTAATCTTTAATCTTTAATCTTTAATTTTTAATCTTTAATCTTTAATCTTTAATCTTTAATCTTTAATCTCTAATCTTTAATCTCTAATCTTTAATTTCTAATCTTTTAATTAATAATGTGGATAATGTGGATAATGAAAAACAATTTACTAGTATAAGCTTGGAGAATTCCGACTATCTAATTAAAACAAAGCATTATATCTGTAAAAGTATATAGTAACTGTAAAATTTAGTATAATGGGATTTCAGCTACCACGGCACTTTTCAATTTTTTTTAAGACAGTGATTAGTTCAGCAATTGTTTTCTTCAGGTTATAACCCTATTTAAGCTTTTGGGTTTATAACCCCGGAAACTTAGTCAGCTGGGTGTGGGAGTCAGGATAAAAACATGCGAAATACTTTAGTTGAAAGGGCGCCACCCGTTTTTATTGAACAAAAAAACGGGAAAATTGAACTATGCTCAACCACATACAAATACCAATACATACAAATAATAAAATTACATTTAGCTTCCGGTTTTCCGGATATGGAAACAAAAGACTTACGCGAGCGCTCCTTTGGTGGATCAGCATGTTCAGGTTACTCCTAAATACTGGTACTCTTCAAAAAATATACTTCTTAAAACAACTACCTTCAAAACATTATCTTTATCCTGCTCAAATTTCTCAACAAAGCATTTATTTTTAAATTTTAAATTAGAAGTCTAAAGAGAGCCAAATAAGTAACAATCTCTGTTGCGATAATTAAACATACCTTCTTAAAAAGGCTAACTTCCGAAATATATCGATGTAACCACTATCAATCATCTATACTCCAAATAACAGTAGCGTTACCCAGGTCCAAAGCCAATTACTAATTTTACCACAATAATCTAAATCCAAATTATTAGTCCAAATCAAATCTATCTCTTTTCTCTAAATCTCCTAGTTGTCATAACCTCTTTTCTATTTCCTCTTGCGCAAGTCTCTTTCTCTAACTATACCTAGTGATTCAATGTACATGCTACAAGGTTTATTATTGTTTAGTTAACTATTAAGTATTATATTTATAATTTATATATGAGTAATTTATAATTTATAGGCATGTGGATTAATTACAGTACAAATCAAAACTTGAACTTTAAAACAAAGCTCCTTGTTATTGACAAATCACCTGCATTTCCATCTTGTACAGAGTTGGCTACAGCTGCTGTCTGACGTCACAAGCTTTGTTTAGGTTTACAAAGAAAGATAAGTCATTTCGACTGAAGCCAAAAATACTTTCTTGATTTATCAAAGTACAGTTGAAATATGTTTCAGTTCATTCAGTCGGTTTCAGGTCATAATATGTCAACAACAAAATCCCAAACGAAAAAATCTTAAACAAAAATATCCCAAACAAACAGTTTTCCAAAAAGAATTTCTGACAATGATAATCTTCTAAAGAACATTCTCCATACCTCAAAACAATATTAAACAACAACTAGGAATTGTCTTCTTTTACGAGTAGCCTAATTACCAGCAACAAATTGCTCCAATTTGAAATTAGTTTGATTCAAATTGATGGATGACATTTTTTTTATTAGGATTTTCATGGTTGAGACTCTTTGTTGAGGATATTTCTGTTTAGATTGTATTTATAAGGATTATTTTATTTAAGATTGTTTTGTCAAGAATTTTATTACCTGCTACCGTTTTTATCAATTTAATTTTGTAAGTTACTATTTCAGATGTAAGAAACATACTTTTGCAGTTATTTGAACTTTTTAAGACATCCTTTTGTCTAATTTACCTGGACAATTACAAAATTACGCGGTTCTATAAGTAAAATAATTAAAAATAATTTTAATAATTTATACATTATATTAAATTTTTGACCCTCGTAGATATGTCTGTTTATAAGTATTGAATCAGAAGTAATTCACTGTGATAGACAAGTTGGATTAGTGTAGTCTATTCTCTTTTTAATAATACATTTCGAGAAAAGTAATGATTACAATTTTCCAGTCATTCAACTGCTAGTTACTTTACTTCACGTACGAATGTATAATTAATTATATGTACACGATAAAAGATGATTGTCTCATCCAAATAAAATTTTATTTACGCATAATATATTATTAACAAACTTGTTATTTAAAATTATAAAATGGTTTTAAATAAATAAAATTTAGCTTTTTAATAAAATATTTAAATTAACGAAAAATATGAAAAATTTTATACAATATTTTTATATCTAATATTTTTAATGAAATATTCCTGGAAAAAGATGAAGATTAAACTTTTTGTCCTACAAACGTGTTTTTTTTCTATATGTTTTTAACGATGCTATATACGATCCGTTCCAATAGTGCTATTTAAAATCTGAAGTTCCTGACTTTCAAGAAGTTGACTTTTACAGGAAATGTCAGTATTACTATTTAATTTTTTATTACAACTTATGCCATATACAGGGCCGTCCTAAAATATTCTGCACCCGTGGGCTACTAAAAATAATTACTTCCTCTTCATAAAAAATATTGGGTTATTACATGTAAACCATAGAGCTATAGCCCATTTATCCCTGTGAAGATTGAGGTTGCCCTAGCCATAGAAATGTATGCCTTAATCTATAACCGTTTTCATTAATGTTTAATGCTCGATTACTGGAAATGGAATTAAAAGTAACGTTTGCTTAAATTTACGAAATTGAAAGAAGATAAGTTTGGAAGCTCACGTGGTCAAAATGTATAGTAATAAAATTTAAGTTTGGTTTCCTATTAAAATTAAAAGAATTTACAAGATTTTTTGTAAAGCCTACAAGAAGTTTAATAATCAATTTTTGGATTGTTGAAATTTTATTAAAAAAAGATATCACCACAATATATAATAACAATATTCGATTTACTATTATAAAAAATAGTAAAAAATGCATTAAAATTACATATTGCACAACATACTACATATTGCAAAGTAAAATTAAAAATTATGAAAACAACAATAAAATCAACTTGATCAACTCGTCAACTCACAAAATCTAAATTTTGTGCAAATATTACGGGTATTAGGTATACTTTTTCAAAAAAATTTTTATAAGTTCTTAAAATAATAATATTTCAAATGGTGAATAGTTTGTTTTGTTTTTTTTTTGGTTGGTTTGTTAATATAATAAAATAATTAATTAAGTAATTATATCGAAGCAATTCAGATTCCTTGCAATTTAAAGGCAAATTTTAATAAATAGTTCTAATAAGTAATAGGTAGTAATAATTATCGTTGACCTTAATTTAAATTAAGTTAAAAATAGTTAAGATTAAATCCTAATGTATAACTTCAATAATATATACAAAAACATAAAAAACATACAGTAATGGTATAACAACTAGACTTATGAGTGAATAATATTAGAAAATTTGCAGGATTGCAGGTTCCTTAAAAAGCCTTTTCAAACCTGGAAACAATATCGAGAAATCTAAACTTTCAACTGCATTACATTTGTTGGTTTAATTCATCATTCTGGTGATGGTTTAATTTTGTTGATAATTTAATCGTAAATTTTCTCTTAACGCGGCAATAATCCTGCTTGTTTTTTGACACGTGCACAGTAAAACTGCCGTTCAAAGGAAAAACTTTTTAGGAAAACATCAATGATAGGAATGTAATCTGCAGTCATAACAACCCAACGCATCATATTTCCGTTTTTTAATTTTTGTTTAAAGCGTAATAAAATGAAAAACTCGCGCTTTTAAAATCTATCAGAAATCTTGTTTGCATTTTTAGCTAAACAATTCAAAATACTGACAATTAAATTTAACCAAAGCAACAAATTTTATTTTAAAAACGTTATTTTTTCATTTTATTGTTGATTTTTAAACAATAACTGAAGAACAAAATATTAAGTGTTGGGTATATTTAAAAGCAGAATAAAACCCTATTTAAATTTATTTCTTTGTCATTCTTATCCGTTATAATACGAAGCAAGAATTTAAAAAAATATTTATTTCTCGTATTATTTTCCTATGATCGGGTGTAAGGTCAGTACATCCATATTATAATCAAAACAGGTACGGATACATACTACCTTCGAAGACCTAGAAATGACTGAAAATGAAACTAATTGGTTTCAACATAAAGAATAGAAATTATCCAGGTCTTGGGGTTGGCACTGGACTTCACTTTACTCTCAAGTGTTACACCGAGATGCACTGGAAAAGCTAATGAGGGGAATCCCTCAAGTGCAATTTTAGGATCGGGACAAGCTTTGGTAGGTTAAAAGAGTACTGAAATTTAGCAACCATCTTTTCTTATCCAATATTTTCTGAGACAATAGCATTTAAAAGTTTTAATTAAAAAAATTTCATTTGTTATGATGAGATTTCAATCATAATGTTCTAATAAACTTTTTAAAAGGATTACAAAAACATAAAAATATGTATTAATTATAATTTCCTTATATTTTTTATACTATCCGGGTGATTTATAATTTCATTTTGAATAAATCGTAAATTATGTTCTCTGTGGTTGGTAAATCACAATTAATACAAGATTTTTATGAATGTAATGTAAACAGGCTCATTAAGATGACTAGACAAAAAAGCAAAAATTTTCGTTAACATAAACTACATATTATATTATTATATAAAAGTTAAAAAACTATTTTACAGTATTCTCATACAGCGTCGTCACTGGCTGCACTTAGAAACCGAATTTTATTACTTACATCAAATGTTGCACGACATTCGCTATTTACTTACAAAAAGACATGAAAAGATTTAATTTCAATAAATAGTTTACTATTTAATCTAATTTAAAAATATATTTTTTAGAAATAATCTAGAATCATTTTCAATTAATATTCTTATGTTCATTTCAATCTCACGCTAGATTGGCGTTAATTTTATATTTCTTAAGGCAAAAAAAGACTTTGAAGGTTTAACTAAATTAATCAAATACAATAACAGTTTTATCCAAATATGCTGATTTACGTGTTTTAAATAAAATTAGTTTGTACCAAATGTAGCAGAGTTAATTCAAATAAATGGAAGAATAAATCGTTACTTATTTGCAAGAAAATTTTATTTTTCTAAATAAATTTTATAACATTGACAAAATTGGTGCAAAATAAATTTTAAAATACAATAATTTACTTCATTCATAAAATAATTAAATTGCAATTGACGTTCCACGTGATGTAATTTGAAGATTCGATATAAAATAAATTGGTTTTATTAAATAATGAATCTCTTGAAATAAATCCAAACTGTCATTTCAGCTCTATCAATTTTTAAGACGTACTACTCTCGAAAGAGGGCTCTTTATAATTCACATTACACTTACAGTGTGCTGTTTATATTCAAACGCAATATCTTTCAATTACGAAGTCTAATTCTAGTTTCTTCTTAAAATTTAAATATTAATTGAATATGTGCAGTTTTACAAAATATTAAATTTATTTTTATTTTCATATTATCATACTTTGGCATCTATAGCCCGATGATTCCAAGCATGGTGTTGTGTTTGAAAAATTAAACTTACCGTTTAGTTTGTTTATAAAATCCTTGCGTATTTTAATTTATTCTAAATAGTGTTTGATTTCGTTTTTTGACGATTCCAAGATACTAATCTGGATATAATAACTTTAGGTATATCGTCAGCTAGAAATTATACTGTTTTCTTTTGAAATCCAAAATAATTTCATAAATCATAAATAATTCAATCTTAAAAACTTCTGAACCATAATCATCCAAATTAATTCTCCAAATAATCGCATCCAAAAATTTTAAACTTTGGCCAATTATAAGACAAATCCAAATAATAATAATTAATTAAAAATAATTAAAATAATAATAAAATTAAAAGTTAAACTAAAATCTGAAATCTCAAACAGAAATATATAAATTATAAAATCAACAAGAATCACAAAATGTTGTCATTATTGTCAAAAACTCACGAAAAACGAGAAATTTTCAAAATTGTTTCTAAATCAAAAACTACAAAATATTTAAAAATTGGTAATACTACACTTTGCTATCAGTCTGATTTACGTTCAACTTATAACAACTATACAATTTTACGAATTTATCAATATATCAATTTTATAATTTTACCGATCCACATTAACTCTTCTTACGCAAAACTTCAACATCAATCATTTAATTAACTTAATTTATTAAAATACAATCACTGCCAAAATCTTTTCTCAATTTATCAATTATATCTTTAAAATCGTCCAAAATACAGACATAATCAATCCAAATTTATTTATTTAATAAAAATTGTACTCGCATTAAATCAAACTTTATTTACAAATATCTAATAATATAACTTGTAAAATAATAAATAAATAATATAAAATATTCAAAATTACGGGGACTTTTGGTTTCACGACCCCCTCTGTCGACGATAACGGAAAGACGAGCCAATTTATAAATATTTAGAAATTTACATATAATTAAGAACAATTCATATTGTTATAAAATAATAATTATCAAAATTTAAAATTCAAAATTAAAATAAGAAAGCATTTTGGTATACGGCAATACATGAATCGCTAATTGCAGAAAGGGGATATGTCACATATTTTATGAAATTGAAATTTTGATATTTTATTGATCTAGATGCCTAGACGCACAATGTACTGCAAAAATTTTAAATTTTGGATTATTCCTCTTGATAGTGTGAGCTGATAAAGAATTCAATTACTACATAAACGGGACTTGCAGGACATATCACTTTTCTGCAGTAAAATGATAACAAACTGTTGTCTGTCGGTTAAAAATAGTCATGTTATCCTAACTTATTATTCCTATATTAAATAAGTAAATTGGTGTCATTAGATGTAAAATTTATCTAAATGTTAAAATGAGTTCCAGGACCGAAAGTTAGTCAGAAATTACAACCAGAAGAAAGAAAGGTGTTGTAAATAGTGAAAATTATTAAGGAAATATATAACAAAAAGATATTAAAAATTTGGAAAACCAAATTTTAACATTTTATCGACTGTTCTATGATAATAAAGAAGAGAAAAACTAAAAAGTTTTTATAAGCCTTCAGTCGAGATGACCTATCATATTAGATAAGGTACTATGTACCTTTCAAATATCCAGCCACTGTTTTTATTGACGCCAAACAAGTAGCACTAACTTTTGTTTCAAGTTGCAAGAGCAGATTGTTTGACAAAAACATGGACCGCGCCACCTAGGTTAAGACTCGAGTTTCGATCTTACTCTAACGAGATGGATCTTCCTCAGTCAACCGCTGATGGACGCAGTACCAAGTTCTGCCAAAGTCTCCACTCGTAATTTGCAATGCTTACAACTTCAAGCAGCGACTAAACATTTAGCGCCATACAGTGGTGTCATATTGAAAGGTTTTGCAAGCGTCCTACTAAGTAGGCAACTTTATGAATTACGCAAAACGTAATTCTCTTGCAATAAATAAAGCCCGGCGCGGCGTTGGCTATATGAATAACAAAAAGGAAATATAATATAATATTATAGGAAATATATATATTATATAATATATATAATAATAATATATAATATATATTATAAATATATATTGTCGTGTTCCAAAATCATTTTTTTTAGAAATAATATTATATTGCATTTGAGTTTTTATTTTGATTGTTTTTAAATTTTGTTTTGATTTTGTAAATAACTTAATATTGTAAATATTTTGAATTTCGTTTGTTTGCGCCAACAAAACTAAAGTTGGTACGAAAATTTTAGATTAATTTGCTTTTTGCCGTTTGAGTTGACCGGAGTGGTCGTGTTTTACGGGAGGTCCCGTAAAACTTTAAATTGGCGTCTCAATTAAGAGATAAATAGAATTATTTTGTTAATAAAAGTTTATTGGTAGCGTGAGTAGTTTTAATATTAAATTTGGAAGTTTGTGTTCATTTTTGAGACATTTTTTGAAGAAAATTGGAAGCAGTAATAATTTGGTTTAGATGATGGTAATTTGGATGATTTAATAATTGGAGATTTTTGAATGTTAAGGATTACATTTAATTAGAATTTGAAATATTATAATAATTGGATTTTGAAGTGAAATCAAATTATTTATCGGAGCGACGTATGGATATTTATCGCGCATCACTTATTTACTATAAATAAATAATTCATCGCAATATATTATATAATATATTATAAAATATTATATAATATTAAAGGAAATATAATTAAAAAGGCAAAAGTGCAGGGTCAAGAATATGTTATATGCTGGAAAAGTTGTTCCTGCTAAAGTAGTTGCTGGTGATAAGTGTTTAGTAATGCTTATACCTAAAATAGTTGAAAAAAATAAATCTCGTGTCTGACGAGCAATAACGCCTAGTAAGTGGAATAGCAATAACGCCATTTGTCACCATATATTTTCACTACCATAGTGCTTCGGCACTCGGACATAATATGACAATATTATTGTCACGGCCAAAAGGACGCAGTCCCAAAAAGGACGGGGACCCAAAAAGACGCGACCAAATACACGCAGGCCCAAAATAGTGCTTCATACTCGAATTAGATTCCACGAAGGTAACTTTCCACATAATATTATGATTATATTTAAGATTTGCCATCTTCTAATACGGTTTTCAGGTGAAATATAAAAATAAAAACATTATACTAAGTCTAATTTGTAATTGGCGTTATTGCTGATAGGGTTTTGTTAATAACGCCAATTTGAATCTTTTTAAAAAAAGAGGTAAAAAGGTCGTACAAGTTTAAATGGAATATAATTTTCAACATTATTTTTTCTGTGCATTTGCAAATGACTACTTAAGAGACTACCATAATTGTTTTTTTCCTAAGTGCTTCTAGTTTTCAAAAAAAATAATCAGAAAGCTTAACATGGCATTATTACCTTCACTTACCTTATTTTAATTTTTTTTAATAAAATACTTAAAAAATATTAATTTTTTGTCACATTTTCTTTTGTGTTTTTTTCTTTTACTGCAGAAAGGAGACACGTCCATATTTGGCAGATGATCTAATTGAGGAAACAAAAATTAAATGTATAATATACCAATTCAAAGTAGATCTTCTAAGGCATGTCTTGCCGAAAATTTGAGTAAAAAGGATTGACATTTAAGTAACCACACAGTTTTTTTTATTTCCTGAACATTTTTAGAAATGTTACATGTCCCCTTTCTGCAATTAGCGATTCACATATACTCGTAATATTCTTAATTTATCTATTTATTTGTCTCTGTAATTTACTTATCGATTTGTTTTATTAACCTATAAACAACTATGGCAACTAACAATAAGGTGCACACTAATCGAGTTATTTACCAGTCAACTTGCACACAAATTGAGTTCCACTGTATCCACTTATTTGCAATACTAATATTGTCTTAATTAGTTAAATTAACATACGTATTATAGTAGCCTTAAATTATCTATAGTCCAATCAAATAAGGATCTAGGAGGACGGTTACGGGTCGATGCTTAAATGCATCGACTACTAAACAGAGAACCCTGGTTCGAGCCTGAGTAAAGTAAGAACGTTATTCTAACCGTCCTTCCTCGGCGGGCAATGGCAAACCACCGAGGTAATCTGCCTTGAAAACCCTTCATAAAAATGAAGTGGTTAGCCAAAACCCACCCTGGGTTGTAGTGCAACTGTGTGTGACTATATAAATTTGTATTATATTTAAGTTGGTTGTAAATGTTATTTGTTTAATTGTATTATTTGCTATTATAAAATATATTTATTAATATAAATATAGATCTATCTATCTATCTATATCTATATCAATAAATCATTATTTTGAAATCAATATTGGAAGATATCCACATATTTGTTATAAACGCAATATCCATTTCCAATCTTTCCTCAATATGGCAAATAAATATTACGCCAATATTGGAAATTGATATTGGATCAATATTGATGAAATGAAATAAATTATGAAATAAAAAAATTATTAATATAATAATTTTTAAAAATAAAAAAAAAAAAATATAGTAAACACCGACGGCCGGCTGCGAGGTGCACACCAATCAAGTTGCGCATTATTCCAGTTGCACATCATCGAGTTCTAGTGTATTTACTCATCTAAGAGGTCATGTTATTTTTAATTTTTTTTTAGTTCATAGCCTATAAACTACTATGTAAATTAACCCTTTCAGTCACGACTTTTTGTTATTGAAGTTAAAATTTTGAAACTAAGAACAGAGCTTAAATGATTTATTTAAAGATTTTTGAAATACATTTCAAGGTGTTACGGCCCAAACTTTTCAAAAAAAAAATTATTTTGCCAGAATGAATATGATGAGTCAATGGGTAAATTAAAAAAAAAAGTTAAACCAAGAAAAGATTTATTTTCTATGAAAAACTTGAAAACAATTTCGATCATGTGTAATACACAAATCTGCCATCTTTACTTTCATCGAATAAAAGCAAATGATCTGTTTCATTAAATCTAATTTCATTTATGGCCCTTGTTTCC
Source organism: Cantharis rufa (assembly GCA_947369205.1). NCBI lineage: Eukaryota > Metazoa > Arthropoda > Insecta > Coleoptera > Cantharidae > Cantharis > Cantharis rufa. Next base: position 10,374,978 of record OX376309.1, on the reverse strand, counting down.
GTTTTTGGTTTTTTAGGGAGACATTTCTATAATATAGACATGTAATTTAATACATGTTCCCTTAGACGATAGCGATGATCAAACCGATTAAAATGTATTTAGTTAATATTGGTAGTTATCAGAAGTTCATGTTCGTTTTAACGACCATGGTGACTGAAAGGGTTAAAAAATATCTTTGCTCTGACTTTGGGTAAGAATCAGAGACTGTAATTTCCTACAAAGGCACCAACTTTATTATTTGAAACTTTTCTTCAATACAATAGTTTTCAATGAAAAAGTTACATTATTTTATTCTTCAAATATATTCCAAATATATTATAAAATTTTAGAAATTAACTTTATTGTTTTTTTAAAAGAATTCAAAGAAATTCGGTTTTTTGAATATTCTAAATTAGGTTCCCTCTTAAATTTAAAATTAATTTGATGAACGCGAATAGTCACTTATTTGTTTTCTGAACTTTCTTGAAAGGATAATTCACTTGCTTATACAGAAATACGGCATCTTTACAGTAAATTTAAATTGGTTTCTTTCTTTTAATCTCACAATGTTAAAAAATAAACCGTAGATTAACATCCAGTGTCCGTTCCGTTAAAACGTTAATTTAATACTGCGCAGAACCGTAGCAGTTGCGTATTGATTCTATAGTAGTATGTTAGAACAATTCTAATATAAATGATCTATTTAGATTGCAGATTGCAGAAAGCAATTTAAAAGTATTAAAAATATTAATAATTCATACATTGTTCCAAGTAATCTAATAGCAATCAATAGAAAGTACAATATTTTTTATTATTATTTATGTATATTTTATATGTAGATTTATAGATAACTAAGTTTAGAGCAAGACTAAAATATTGGAAAATAATATAATTATTTTTCACATTAAGCTAAAACTGAAAAACTATGCAGTATTTGTATTTCTAACTTTAAAAATTGAAAACGTACTAAAGAAAAACTAATTTTAAATTTCTAAGTAAATTATATCAATTTACAGTCAAATTAGCCTTATAAGTATTATAAGTATTAAGTATTAAAACATAGCATACATAAAGTGTCAAGGTAATCCTCAAGTATTCAAAGTATTAAAAATAAATACCTACTTCACGTGAAAAAAGTTTTCTACTGTTTTCAAAGTATTCTAAAGTATATGCAACGTGCTTATTGAGAATACTCAAGAAGCTACCTCGCGGTTTAATTTAGAACTACTTTTCATAATTACAAGAAACTGCATGAAAAGCAAAAAAGTTAAAAAAATTATTTCATCAAGTTACTTTCTATAGATTAATTTCTGGTAGTAAAAGTTATTAGTTTGTGTGAAATTTGTCGGAAGTAGTATGAATTAAGTGAATTGTAAATTTTGTTTTGTGTATATAACTCATGCAAACTTTTATTTCGATTAAAAGTGCATTACAAATTTTCAATCGTCTATTTTTTTGGTTTGTGCGTTAGGGAGGGGTAAAAATCTTTCATATCGATCAATAGCATCAAATGTTTCTCATTTTAACAAAAACTGAACAAAGCTCTTAAATGTTACAATTTTAACTGTAAAGTGAAGATACTCCCGCAAAAACATGTATTTAATTATTATAAAACTTTATTATAAAAGATTCTTAAAAAAACTTGCATAAGTATTATGTGTCCGTCCGTACGTTTCAAATTTTAGTTCGTTAACCTGATAACTTCTTAAATTTGAAACATGCGGCCGGAACATAAGGCTTCTTGCTGTACTTCGTATAGAAGCCCAAAAACTGCAATATAAAAATATGTTAACACATTTTTGTAAACTACGTTTTTGGTTTTGCCATCCTTTGCTAAAACATAAAGATTTCGTAGGAATTACAAGTTTTTTTCTAAATGTACACTACTTGCTACCTTAAGTATTTATCCTTGAGCGTTGTTAATAATCATCGCGAATGCTGTTTTCAGAGGGAACTACACTCTGGCATCAGAATAATCGGAATACGTGGAATCAAAAGAATTTCACCTTTTGCTATTCTAGTCATAATTATTGCTCTCAATTGTGATCTTCTCCGATTTTCAGAAGAGCAGCTGCATCTTACTCCGATTTTGAATCATTGCGCAGTTGTACTCTCATATTTGTAGTTGTAATATATTCGATTAATGACAGCTACAATAATATATACCATTTATTAATTTACAATACAACTACAATTATCATGTGACTATATCACAACAACACAACTTTAAGAATTCTTTTTGTACGCGTTTTTCTGATTGAGGTTATGTAGGTACCAACCCCCAATCCCACTGTCCAACTCTATATACAGGGCGACCCCAAATACTACATTTTCTTCCTTTGTTTTAAAACGTTAATTTTTCCGGGGCTTTTCTAATCCGAGCACTTCGACGCAATGGTGGGTCCGACTCACTTGCTGGTGCTTCTGGTTGAACTTCTAATGCGCTGGAATCACCTAGACTTACGTCTGCTCGTTCTCGCTCAGGATCCTCTTCCACTACAGTTTCTTTTTCGTTTCCCAATTCTTTCGGTATTACGCTACTCTCTTCGATTGCTATTTCCATACTTCTTGCCGGCAGGTATTCTCTATTTCCTGTCGGGGATATTTCATTTACGTCTTCCAACAACGACTTACGTAAATTATTTGCATGTTTATATAGAATCTTTTCTTGGACCTTGACCAGATACGTTACTCCACTTATTGCTTTGACGACCACTCCTTCTTCCCAATTAGTTCTCGAGTTGGGACCTAACGCCGACACCAACACTTTTTCACCTACTGCAAATAACTTCGGGGATACATATTTTTCAGGATTCCTTGTATTTATTTTGCCACTTGATGGTCTCAGCATATCCAGTCTGGTTCTTGGTTTGTATTTGAATACCATGTCGTTTGGAGACATTCCTGTCGTTATGTTGGGTGTGTTTCTGTATGAAAATAGGAAATTGATAATCTGCTGCTCCACTAACAAGCTTGACTTGACTATTAAATAATTGGTTAGGGCACTTTTTACGTTTTGAACGTGACGTTCTGCCAACCCGTTTGATTGTGGGTGATATGGTGGGGACTTCAGCGCACCGATACCATTTACTTGACAAAACTTTTGAAATTCCACCGAATTAAACGGCGGCCCATTGTCGCTTACCACTGTTTCAGGAATTCCCATGAACGCAAATGTTGTTTTTAGTTTTTCTATAGTCTTTATGCAATCTGTACCTCTTGACATTGCGTGTATATCCAACCATTTGGATTTGTTGTCTACAATAACTAAAAATGTTTTTCCCTGAAAATGAAAAAAATCAATATGAACTCGTTGCCATACTTTGTCGGTTTTTGGCCACGATATTAAGTTGGATTCTTTGGCTTTATTCTGGGTAAGTTGGCATACTCGACATTTACTAATCATTACTTCGATATCTTCATTTAGACGGGGCCACCATACTGCAGATCTTGCCAACATCTTACACCTGACCATTCCCACATGTTCTGCATGTAACAACTCTAGTACTTTGGTTTTTAGACAATCTGGTATCACCACTTGAGTGCCTCTCATTATACAGCCATTATCGATTGATAACTCGTTCCGCCTTATAAAGTATGGTTTCAGCTGAGTGTCCGTTACTTTGTTTGGCCATCCTCGATAACAAAAATCCATTACTTTTACCAATATTGCATCTTTCACTGTTAACCTTTTTACTTCCTCACCTTCTAACGGTATCTCTTCGGTTAAGTTAAAAGAGTTGATTGACGATTCCACCTCCGTTGCATCTGCCAGTGGTAACCTTGACAACGCATCTGCTTCTGACAACAGCGACCCCTTCTTATATTTGATCAAATAATCGTATGTTGACAGTATTAAATTCCATCTAACTAATCTTGACGCGGTCATCACCGAAATTGCCCTATTTGGGTTAAACAAAACTTGTAACGGCTGGTGGTCTGACAATATCGTAAACCTTCTTCCATAAATATATTTATGAAATCTTTTTATTCCAAACATTATTGCTAGCGCTTCCCGTTCAATCTGTGAATAATTCTTTTCTGTTTTTGAGAGCGTTCCTGAGGCAAAGAAAACGGGCTTATCTACTCCGTTTATACGGTGACTTAAAACGCAGCCCACTCCATACGAACTCGCATCGCATGCTATCACGATAGGTAATTTTGGATCGTAATGCACCAATACCTTGTCCTGGCAAATCTGGCGTTTACTCCATTCGAAACATTCCCTGCATTCGGGTGACCATACAAATTCCGTCTTTCTTTCTAACAGCCTATACAACGGACGTAATTGTGATGATAACATCGGTACAAACTTTGAATAATAATTTAATAAACCCAGATATGACCTAAGTTCTGGCTGTGGTGCCTCCATTATTGCCCGAATCTTGTCTATCGTAGGATGGATACCTTCTTTATCGATTCTATGGCCCAAATATTCAACACTATTTTCAAAAAACTTGCACTTTGCAGGATTGGCTATTACTCCGTACTTCTTTAATCTACCTAAGACCGTATCGACCAACAACTGGCATTCCTTAATATCTTTTCCCGCTATCAAAATATCATCAAGGTAACACTTAACTTTTGGGATTCCCATTAGAATGCGATCCATCACCGATTGGAACTTGCCCGGTGCGTTGGATATTCCAAACGTTAATCTGGTATAACGAAACAATCCCAAATGTGTGTTAATCGTTAACAGTTCTTGTGATTCTTCTGCAACTTTTACTTGGGTATAAGCACCTGTCAAATCTATGACCGCAAAGATTGTTCCTCCCGCTACTGAAGCAAATATATCTTCTGCAGTTGGTAACGGATACTGTTCCTGTACTAACACTTTGTTTACCGATACTTGAAAATCCACACATATGCGAATATCTCCATCCTTCTTGGGAACTATTACTATCGGAGATGCCCACCTGCTATTTTTAACCGGTTCCAGTATCCCTGCTTCCACTAATGCCTTTAGTTTTTCCTCGACCTTAGATTTCAGTGCATATGGCATATTATAAGCTTTCCTAAAAATTGGTTGTGACCCTTCTTTAACTTGAAGGTTAACTTCAAATACCTTAATTGGATTAACTAAACTTCCTTCGAACACCGATTTGAACTTTTCTTTTAACTTGTCCACTGTCGTCGCTATCGCTGCTATTTTAAAATTTCCTTGCCAATCTCGAAACAAACTATCCAACCAATTTCTTCCCAGTAATGATACAAAACTATGTTGCGTCTCCACTACCACTAACGGCAACGCATACGTTTGGTTTGCTTTTACGACTTTAACTGTACATTCTCCCAACGCATTAATTTCTTGACCAGTTACCGATGTCAAACTGAATTTCGCCCGATGTAGCTTTACGTCTGCAAACTTTTCATGAAACAAACTAGATGGCATGATTGTTTTGCACGCTCCCGTATCAACTTCAAATTTGATTACCTTGTTGTTGATTTTCAGGTCAATCCTATGAGACACACTGTGAATCGACTCACCAATACAATTTATATTGTGTAAAGGATACAAATCTGGCGTATCTTGGTAGTTTTCTTGACATGCTTCCTGATGCTCCTCGACTGCTCTGATTGCGACTTTCGCTCGACACAGTTTTGCGGTATGCCCTCTTCTTTTGCAATTGAAGCATTCCCAATTGATTGCTGGACAGGTGCTTGGGTTGTGCTGCCTACCACATCGAAAACATTTGTTTGGGATATACCGACCGAACCCTCCTTTTTGCTGGTTTCCACTACCTTCGGCTGTTGACGCCTGTCTTTCGATTTGTCTTCCTGTGTTTGTTTTCTTCCTTTCTCTATATAATACACTTCATCTTTATTACTCATTGCCTTGACCTGCTTAACTGCCATCTCGTATTTTTCAGCCATCGCACAGGCTGCTGAGAACGTTAATTCCGACTCCGCTAAAAATTTTCTTTGTAGCCCTTCCGCCTCGACTCCGACAACTAGTTGATCTCTTAAAGCTTCATCTAAAAATGACTTAAAATTGCATGAACTGGCAAGTTTCCTTAGTTCCACTTCGTATTCTGCTATCGTTTGATTTGGTTTTTGCTGACATTTATGAAACTTGGACCTTTCACAAATCTCGGACTTGACTGGCGCATAGTGTTTTTTCAATACCTCCAGAACTTCTTGAAAACCTATTGATCCTGGTGATTTTGGTGCGACTAAATCCATCAACGTTTTGTAGGTTTTCGCTCCTGCTAAGGTTATGAATAACGATGTTTTCATACTTTCCTCAACCGCGTTGACCACAAATAAGTGTTCGATTCTTTCACAATAGCACACAAATTCTTCGGCTCCCCCTTCAAACTGCTCGATTGATCCTACTAAACCTGTCGCCATCTTCGTCGCCAATGTAATATATTCGATTAATGACAGCTACAATAATATATACCATTTATTAATTTACAATACAACTACAATTATCATGTGACTATATCACAACAACACAACTTTAAGAATTCTTTTTGTACGCGTTTTTTTGATTGAGGTTATGTAGGTACCAACCCCCAATCCCACTGTCCAACTCTATATACAGGGCGACCCCAAATACTACAGTAGTCAGACTACATTTTTTTACATTTTTTTTAACGGTGTGCTCCTAGTTATCACCAACTATTTTAGAGTTCGTCTAAAATAGCTAGCTAACAGTACCACCATTCCTCCCATGATACTTTGATTGATCTCTTCATATCTTTCATAGTCTGATTTACTGCGTTGATTGCTCTTTTGTGGGATATCGTACATTTATCCCAAACCAACCGCTTACATTTCAATGTTGAAAGCCAATGGTCAATGATTCTTGGGTTGTAATAATTTTCGTAGCTCGAGCTATGCCAGAGCTACGTTCTAGATCAGATTTGCGCTTGCGAGGCATATCTGTTATATCTGGGACGAAATGACCACTGCAATGTCGGATAAATAGAACAGTTAAATGTATTGTTATATTTAAATTTGTAAATACGACACTGTAATAATACATAATTGTCTAAAAAATTTCATTATTGTAATTTGTCTTCGTTCTTCGTTTTTCTCAATGTGTATTGTTTTTTTTCTTACACACGTATTCTTATTTTTAATAGTTTTATCTATAGTTTTATAATAAGTATTCTGAATCAGTTGAATCACCAATCACTTTAACGCCGAACATAACAATATAAAAAAAAGCATTAATGAAAATACCTTTACCGCACTAAACCAAACGAAATGTTTGGAAAAATTACTCAATATTATTCTTCTTAGTCTTGTTGTCGCCTGTGGGAGATACAAAAAATTAGCACAAAATTTTAAAAAATCATCCATTGTGTTTTAATCGTCCATAAAATTAAGAATAACAACAACCTATCGGTAATTTGGACTGTTGGTTAAAATGAAATAAAATCTTTAATTTTCAATCGACGTTTCGAGTTTTTATTTTACTCTTCTTCAGGACTACAAAGAGAACAATCTTAGGAAATACATAATTAACAAGTGGAAACTGTATCTCACCTTCAGTTTTTGGTTAAAAATAAACTCAAATCAAACATCATAAATCAAAAATGTGACCTGAATAAAAATGAACAGAAAATTGCAATTTGAATAAAGCCAAAATAAAATTTTCTATACTTATTTTTTCAGGTTACATGTATTTCTAATAACTATGATACCACCAAGTATCGGGTTAATAAATCGTATACATATAAAGGCAGGGTCGGATTTAGCTAGTCTAAGAGCCCCAAGCTAATAGGTGCCTTTACACACAGTTTGACCCGCGTGCTGGACCGAGGGCCAGACCTGTGTGTGTAAAGGTCTCAGACGATACTGTAAAATTCCTATTCATACGTCCTCACTAAGTCGGCAAAAGCCGTCTTAATGAAGATGCAACCTATGTAAATGTAATCAACTACTCCAAATATTACATATTATATTACATTCTTTCGAAAGACCTACTCCTGGAGCATAGCACTGTAATTAGTTACTGGTGCCCGTACAAGTCATGGATTGATCCGAGATTCAAGATCAATTCTCGAAATAGCAGTTGTTGCTACGATACGGTTTAAATTCCATAGTAATCTAATAAGATTACTATTATTTACCAATAGGTAAATTCTAGGATTATCTTGTGTCTCGGATTGATCCGTGACTTATTAGTACGGCCATACATGTAATATATTTTATTTTTGTTGAATATAAACGCGGAAATGCCTGGCGGCTTTCGCCTTTTATATTTTGACGCCGCAGGCGATCGCCTGTTGTGCCTACTGGTAAATCCGGCCCTGTATAAAGGGACTACTTTTATTAGGTTCGGAAGTAAAATATTTTATGTGGTTAGTTCATCTATTGCATAGAATATGTAAAAAAATTACAGCAGGATCGGAGACATCAAGATCAGTTTATTTTAATGTTTGTCCCACGACGCGACGTGGAATAACCCATAGACGCAATAAAGCTTTTGGCTACTGTACTTTCCGTGGAAACCGTTTCACAACTACTTTGACTTCAATTTTATTTATAATATTGTTGTAATAATCCCTGTAATACTATACTAGTACGCTCGTGGTTTACAAGGTGGTGGAGAGATGTTAGAATTTTGAAAACGTTACATTTTTTAAGAATAAAACTCGAATGTACTTGAGCAATAATACGTGCATTAACTTAGAAAACTAAATGTAATATAAACCTAAATCCATATTTTTGAAGCTCCAGTTGATATGTAAATATTTGATTTGTAATAATTTATATCGAGACTAACATTTAAATTTATATTTAATTAGGTAACCATTGAAATGTAATTCCATTATTGATAAACTCATCATGAGTTGAAAATGCAAGTGCATTAGTATAAATTGTAGGGAATTATTTCAATCCCGAATAGTCAGCTTATATCACGTTTCATTACAAATTAACACATTATTATCTAATCTTATTTATAGGTATTTAGGAAGCAACCCTTTTCACCAATTTCCAACCGAAGTGTTTAATAAATTAGAAAACTTGGCCTCATTGTAAGTTTTTACATATTATCTTTTGTAATTAAGATTGCATGTTGTCAAATATAAATTTTGTTAATTACGGTGATCTAGTGGTAGATAAAAACAAAATTTTTACACATATCGCATTTTTACATAAAGTATACTTATCTGCAATATTTCTCAAAGTTACTGCTATAAAATGAATAATCAATTTTTTTTTCAGAAATTTGGATGAAATTGATATAGAAAATATTGATATAAATATATTTAAAAACTTAAAAAATTTAAAATCAGTTTACTTTAAAAAATATTACTATTGTTCATTTGCTCCAACAGTACCACGTTGCAGACCTCTATCTGACGGTAAGTATTTGAAAAAATTTAGCAAAAAAGTTTGAAAACTTGCAATTATACCAAACACCCGAACTTTTTTGTACTCAGGTGATCATTTAAAATATATCAAATTTTACTAATTTAATTGTATGTTTTGGATTATCAAGCCATTTTTCAGTAAAAGAAATTCAAATATATTACAGGTATATTTAAAATCCTAATAAAAAAACCCATTTTACTCTAAAGTAATAATGCTCTAAGTATTAATTGGGAACACCAAAATTCTAAATAACAATTTCATTTTTGTCTTCTTAATTTAAATTATTTTAAATAAAATTTTATAAAAAAAAAACACGTAAAAATAAAAAAGTAAACTCAGGTGATAACTCACTCACATGCAAACGGTATCTATTATACTTAGCGATACTTTTAAACTTTAATTTCAAAATATAAAAATTCACCATTCCAAAATCAACTATTGTAATTAATATTTTTCAACCAAATATTATCTCTCAATCTCAAAATTATCCAATTAATCCTACATTACATCGACGTACAGTTGAACGAGTTTAAAATTTTCAAAAAAAAACTTTAATTTCAATTTTAATTTTTGTTAATTTTGATATGATATGATACAAAAAGTTATGTAGGGTTAACATCAATTGGCCAATACACCAGATCCATTCAATCTCAACCAAGAATTCATAAAATTGTCCAAAAACTATAGTATCTAAATTAATTCAACTTTAAATTCCTTGAAACCAACAAAAATCAAATCAAAATAAACACATATTTTAAAAAAAAGCATCACTTTAATTTGATAATTGATTAAATTTGTTTAAATTAATAAATTCAACTTCGTAAAAACAAACCCATTATTTCATTCCCACACTTCCCCTCCTTTGGATTTCAATTGCATTCTATATTTGTCTACAAAAAATTTTGAAATTTAAATTCACCTACACATACAAAATTACAAAATTACAACCCGTCATTTTCGAGTTTCGTTGTGCCCGAAGGATTTTTCTAATAAGATTTGAGCTACCCTAGCTACGCTCAAGCGCTGCTGCCCGTTTTGACAAACACCCTCAGGGAAATATACGCATCCAACCTAAAGTACACGCTAACACGTTTGAGTATTACAATAATAAAAAACTATAATTTTGGCCTTAATTTTATATTTTATAATAATTTTAAGAAATGGGCGGAGCCAACTTTATGAAGGTAGCCAATTGAATAGTTGGTTCGAGTTTTTCGTGAATTTTGGCCGAATTTGGCCGAATTACCATATAATGTCATTCGGAAATTTTTAACATCGTGGATCCGGTTAGGGTACTATTCACAGCGCTATTATTTACTGTATAATTAACTGTAACATAAATGAATGTTTTTAATCCGTGCGTTTTGTAAAGCAATTACTAAAGGCTTATCGATTAACGCTTTTACTTAAATGAGGAGGTCATAGCTAAGGGCTATTTTGAGGAACTTCCGATTGACTAAATAGAAAAAGTTATAAAATTGTTGGACTTGTTGCATCGACCTAAAAGGAGAGTATATTGAGAAATAAAACCGAATTTGGTCAAAAAAATGTTTCCGTGTTTCATTGATTATATACTTACAGTGTATTTTATTTGTGAAAACTTAAAAATATTTTAGTTCTAAAATGTGTGTGCGCATTTTTTGGATTTTCTAAAATATTAATATGGTTAATTAAGAGTTAATAAAGTATATGTGGTACTGAGGTTAAGTTATTGTTAATTAATACCTATGTTAATTAATTGTTATTCATTGTTAATTAATAATTAAGTTAATTAAGTCAAGTTATTGAAATGAATGCATTGATATTAACGCGAGAACTTCTATGACACTTATTCAATTGATGCAACTTTCAAAATTCTTTAACATAACCATATAATCGTTATCAAAATGGTTTAAAGAAACTTCTTTGTATTTTTTTTTATTTGACATCCTATGTATTTACAATCTGCTTTTTATAATCATTCAGTAAATGATTTAACATTATTGTCATAGAAGTTACATATCCATTGACATGGCTTCTCCAATTCAACTATCTTCCATTATTGATTTTTCTTATCAAATCTCCTGGTAAGATCCAACGGATGGTGTTTCTTCAATCTTCGAGTTGGTATTGGTTTTATGTTACTGTTCTTTTTGCAGTCCTTCGAGAGGTGATCTTGTGCACATTTCACACATCTAGGTTGGCGGCTGCAGTAAGTCTTCGTGTGACCGTACCGTTGGCATTTTTTGACACTGCACTACCTTCCGCTACTGGTGAGGTGGCTGAACCGTTACCACTGTATTCAGTAATAGGTTGATTCTGTAAACGTTTTTGTTGTTTTCGTGGGAAAGCAAATCAACGTGGTGTATTGAAAGGGGTGTTTTTGTAACTTTATGTAAAATATTTGAAATTCTGGTCACTTTGTGCCCCTGAGCTTCGATTTCTTGAGCATTGTCTTCTATATTTTTGTTGAGAAATGAATTCCTTTTATAACTACTCGGAACGATCTTTTATCTTTGAATTGGAATGCGCGATTTTCAACTTTTTTTTAGTTCAATGCATTCAAGATTGTCGTGTAGTTTTCTGATTTTACGGGTCGAAATTTTGTGTTATCTTTCCCAATCATGATATGTAAGATAAAGAATTCTCACCCAAAAGCTTATAACATTTCAGGTTATTTCAGGTTGAATGGGTAGCAATCAAACACAGAACCCCTTGTATGTCGACGTTTCGGACACTCTGTGTGTCCATTCTCAAGACTATGATGAGAGAGAAAGCCTGTTGTTACAAAAAGTTAATCTTCTTTGTAATAACTCAAAAATTATGTGTCCGTCAGACACAGCGCTCAGCCTGGGACTCCCTTCAAAAAGAAAATATCCTTTTCTCGCCCTTCTCCACGCATTTCACCAATATCACTTTCAAATATTTATGGAACCAAATTTGAATATACAAATACCTACGGCAATTGTATATAACAATCTTCCGATAAATTTCAACGCTCTAGATTGTTAATTTCATATTGCACTTTTATTTAAACAAAAAATCATTAATCACTGATTTGAACACCAATTGCTTTCATAAATTTTCTCAAACAAAAATGTGATGAACAGAAACATTTTATTTATCTTATTAGAATCTTTATTGAATAACTACTAATTTAGCAAAGCCTTAAGCAAGCATATGTCCTAATCCAGCATCAGTCAACTTATCCGTTTAGGAACAAAAGAAGAAATAATGAAATAAATAAAATTCGATCCAATAGCAACAATAGAAATCCATTAATAATAATCATTCAATATCGTCTAATGACATTAAATAAAATTTAAATAGATTTAAGCGTCACAATAATATGACATGCAGAGACATCTGTAGTATATATGACATACAGAGACATCTATAGTATATACACACATAGAGACATCTGTAGTATGTCACATACATAATTGTAGTAAGATATAGTATTTGAATTTCTTGTACTGAAAAATGGCTTGATAAACATTATACAGGTACATTCATTTAAATTTCGTAATTCGATATATTTTAAATTTTCACTTTAGTAAAAAGAAGGCAGTATCTTGTATTTTATTATCATAAAATGATATCTTTTTACGATACCACGGTCAACCAAACAGATTTCAATCAAGGTAAGAGATTTTGTATCATACAGATTCCAAAGAATTGCAAATGAGTTGTGCAGTCTGCAACTCGTAAGTGGCAGCGTTAACTTGGGAGCAGCGCGAGAAAAGAGTAATTTTTAGAGTTGAACTAAACCATGGAGTAGTACATGGAAAATCTATATATGAAAAAATCACTTTTTCTAATGCAGTCGTTTTCGAATATATGTACTAAGACAGACTGTTTTAAATACAGCCTTCATAGAGGCAGACGCGGTGTAATATACCGCGCGCGCGAGAGTAATGCGCGTAATAGCATTAAAGAGATAGGCGTGCGTTTTGCTTGCAAACGAGATTCGGTAGGTATAATTAAATACTTAATAAATAATATAAGTACCATAAATCATTAATTTACTATACAAGTTCTTATTTTCTTTATTTACATGAGTTTATGAACTATAAAATTCTGATTTTGGAAAAGGATTGTATTAAAAATGAAAATTATCCTTTCTTTAAATATATTTTCATATTACGCAAAATTAAAACTATGGAAAGTTTGATAATACAAGCATGGCTTATGAAACATGTCATGCTAATTAGTATTTTCAAGAACTGAAGTGATGCATTTATCTATGTTTATTTCACAAATTGGATTCTTCAAAAAAGCTTTACATTTTATTTCATTTATTGATAAAACTTCATATACAGTGCCTCACAAAAATAAGCGTACAGTCCTGTTAGCAATGTAAATTGTACATTTTGAAGACATATGTTTTCATTTAAAAATCTAGTCTAAATCGTTTGTACCTCGTTTGTGCCTTTCTTATTTTCGTTTGTACCCATTTTGTTTTTCAAATATTTTGAAATATCTAAAAGAGGCATTTCGCTAGCCCCCCCCCATTTCGAATATTGGATCCAAAATATTTTTAATCGTTTGTTCCTCATTTGTACCTGTTTGTACCAGTTTTGTTTTTTAAAATATTTCATAATTTCTAATAATGACATTTTGCTAAATCCCTCCCCCTCCCCGGATTTTAAATTTTGGAATTGTTGAGTTTAAGGTCTGTGATCAATTAAATTGACTGACGTTTCGTGTTTTTTATGAACACATTATCAAAGCTACAAATATTAAATTAAAAATTAAACGATTTAAAAAATTCTTACTTTGACAAAATGTCAATGTGATGTTTGTTTTAAAATTGTTTTAACATTAAAACATTTGAATAAAATGATGAATATATAAAATATTTTTTAAAATCTTTTAAATTCTAAAAAAATAAACTTAATAAACTTGAACAAAAAAATTTTAAATATAATTTGACCAAAAGTCATGGCATCGTTTTCATGATATCTAGGATGTGTTTGTATCCACCATGAAAGTATTGAACATCCCTTTTATCATTCATTGCTTTTATATTCATATGGATGTTAATTGCCTCTTTTATTTTACGTTTTTTGTCTATCTTCTCCCTGGCCAGTACTGTAATATCTTTACGATTTATGGAATGAGAGTTGTTAGTCATGTGTTTGCACAAAGCGGTGTAAGCGTTCTCATCTTCTCTAAAGAAAACGCGTGCTTTTATTTTAAAAAATTTTAAAAAAGTATAAAATAAAAGGTCAACAATAATCTAAAAATTATAATTTTAATATGCTCATTTTAATGCTTTTCAATGCTCTTTTTTAAATTTTCTTGAATAAGTTTAGGTATTTTTATTTTCTATTAATGCAAAATTAATTTATATAATAAGTACAATAATGGACAAGTTTCATTATTTTTTTAAATTTAAAAGTAGAGGTCAAACTGAGCCTTCAAATTTTTTAAAAATAATTTTTGAGTACACCTAAGGTAATAAAAAAATTATTAAAGAAGAGGCCACTGACATTGCAAGCTTACTACTTTAAAAACAGCCGGGTTTTAGAAAACAATAAAAACAGCCGTGATACTATTTTAAAAGTTGGCAAAAGGAAGATCTTGAGAACGATAGTGGGACACAAACAAATAAATGTACAATACCGAAGTAGAAATAACTCTGAACTACTTGAAGAAATGGCCGGGGAAGATATAGTGAAATTCATAAAGGCCCAGAGAATAAGATGGTGGGGTCATGTAATGAGAGCAAACAACGAGGAAATTGGAAGAGCAATAATGGCATGGAAGCCAAGGAACGAGAGAATGTAATGTTAAACCTATATTTTGATCAAAAATTTACCACGGCTAAAAAGACTAATAAAACATCCAGGTTGCGATTTGAATAATTGCAAAAAGATTAAAACAAGGATTACATTCAATAAATTTAATAAATAAAAAAGGATTAATAAAAAAGAACAATAATACAAAAAACAAATAATTATACTAAACGTACAAGTTACAATAATCGAAACAAACACAACTTAAATTTACCCCAAACACATAAAGTCCTGGTGACTAGGTAGGTAAACTGAATTTTATAATGACGCTCTTTTGTAATGTAGATGATGTTTAAAACGCCGAAGAAAGGTTTTGATGTATTAATCGTAGTTAGTGATTCTCTACATACATTAAAAGATCTTTTGGATGGTTTTTGCTGTTCCTCTCGTAGTTAGCGAAAATGGTAACAATAATTCCCTTTTGGCTTCTCAAACTACACTCTCGGTTATCAAGTAAGATTTTTTAACCGTCCTCACCAAAGGGTCTTTGTCGGCCGAATATGTGTTGAGGTTTCATTTCCTAACTTCCCCCTTTATTTTTTTTTAACTTCATATTTTTTTATTTTTTTCATATTTTTGAAGATGGCGGCGCATGAGAAGGAGTGTATTCCGAAGTGCGGTGAATGTCTTGAAGATTTTCGAAAAAGTGAAGCATTTATTAAGTGTGGAGGTGGATGTAATGGTGCATTTCATACCACTTGTACTGGCTTGGGTAGAAGTGAGAGTAAATTATTGCTTGAATGCGGAAGATTGAGGTGGTTTTGTGAATCGTGTGATTCGGTAAAATCGAGCTTGCTGCATGTCGTGCGTGGCTTGGAAGATCTGGTGAGAAGTTTGGAAAAAAGCGTAAGTGAGCAGACAGTGCAAATGAATCATCAAGGTGTCGTGATAAAGGATTTGCAAGAGGTTATAAAAGACTTGGTTGCAGTGAACAAGGAAAAGATTAACGCAAGAAATACAAATCTAGAACCATCAGAGACATCTAGCGAAACTGTCCAGGAGATCATGAATAGTTTTATTGCAGCAAATATGCAAACCAAAAACCAAAATGTTTTAAAATTAAGTCCATCGGTTGTAACACCAAGTGCAAGAAAGATTAGTGAAGTAGTATCAACAAAACGTGGCGGAAAGACTGGAGGGGAAGCCATCAATAAACAAAAACAACAGCTGTCTGAAAAGGGAGCTAAAAATGTTAATAATATGAACACCATTTATATTAAAACTAAAACTGGCGATGCTGATAATGTGCTATCGGAGATTCGAAAGGCTATTGATCCCACAAAGTTGTCAATTGAAGTAAATAATGTGAAAAAGGTTCGAAATGGAGTAGCTGTAAATTGCAGCAATAAGGAATCTGTTGAAAAGCTTAGGCAGAATTTGCAAGAAAGTCTCACGGGGGAATACGAGGTGAATATGAAAAAGCATTTTAACCCAAAAATAATAATAAAAAATACCGAAAAGAATGATACGATGGAAGAAAGTGAATCATTGGCAAAAAATATAATAGCTCAAAATAAGATCTGTACAACTGTAAGTGGATTTGAATTCAAAATAGTAAGAAAAATTGACTTAAGAAATGGTGGTGAAACTCATTTAATTGTTGCAGTAGATCCAACAACAAGAAAAGGAATAATGGCAAAAGGAAAAATTTTTGTTGGTTGGAAAAGTTGTGCAGTGCAGGATTCTTTACACATTAAGAGGTGCTGGAGATGCTGTCAGTACTACCATCTGGCAAAAGAATGTAAGAGTGCAACCGTAGTATGCGCACTATGTGCGGGTTCTCATGAAACTAATCTTTGCGTATGCAAAGATGAAGAAATTAAATGCGCAAATTGTATTAGAAGTAATAAAATTTTCAAAACTAATTATGGCATAAACCACTCGGCAAAAAGCATATTGTGTCCTTATTATGAAGGGATGATGACTCAAATGAAAAAAAATGTCAATTATGACATATCCTCGTAGCAAACGTGGGAGTGTTTAGGTAAAAACGGAACTGGCAGGACTATTAATAACATACAACCAAACAACATTGATATTAATGACCCAAATGTGCAACCAAAAAATCTTACCGTCATCCATCAGAATGTGCAATCCATAGGTAACTCATTGTCAGAATTGGAAGTTATGCTGCAAGAAAACAAAGACTGTAATATATTATGCATTACGGAGCATTGGAAGACGGCTCAGCAATTGAAGAATTATGGAGTACATGGTTTCAACTTAATAGCGTATTATTGCAGGGAGGAAAATCAACATGGAGGAACTGCGGTATATGCAAAAAATGATATCATATGCAAAGACAGAAAGGACATTACAAACTGCTCAAAATTAAGAGAATTTGAGTGTTCGGGAGTGGAATGTGAGGTAGACGGCACGAAGTTGATATGTATGTCGGTGTACAGAAATGGAAACTTAAACATTTTTTTAGAAAAAATGGACAAAATATTGAATAATGTAACAAAAGAAAACAAATTGATTATAATTGCAGGCGACTTCAATATAAATATGTTAAGTGACAGTAACGAAGCTGAGGAGATGATGGCATTATTGAATTCATTCAACATGCACCGAACAATATTCGAAGTTACTCGAGAAACTGATACCACATCGACGTGCATAGACAACATATTTATAAATATGCAAGGCCCTTATGAAGCAGAAGTTTTAAAAACGCATATTTCCGATCACTACGCACAGAAATTAACAATTATAATAAAAAACAACGATAAAGTTATTGACACATGTAAAAGAAGAAATTTTTCGACGAAAAATAAAGAAAAGTTTTTAAAATGTTTAAAAACAACATCATGGAACTCAGTTTACTCCATTAAAAAACAGGACATCGATGAGCAGTTTGCATGTTTTCTAAGCATCTACCAAACATGTTTCAGAGAAAACTTTCCCATAAAAAAAATCAAAAAATACAAACAAAAATTCTCAGTAAATATGAATGACCCAAAACTAGCAGAATACAAAAAAAAACTAGACATACTTATGGTAGTTAGTAGAGTAAATGGCGATTACAAAAAAAACTACAATGACATTAAGCGAGAATATAACAATTATTTAGCGCAGTGTAAGTTGAAATTTTATGATGAGATAATTAAAAACTCTGATAACAAAAATAAAGCTTTATGGACTACGGTAAACTCTATTAAAAATAATGAAAAACACAAAAGTTTCCAAATACAAGGGAATTTGTCAGTGATTGCAAATGAAATGAATCAACATATGATACAAGCAGCGTCTCTAAACATTGTACGAGCAAAGCAAACAAATTTTATGGAAAAAAGTGAAGTAACCAAAAATAACAGTGAGAAAAAATTGGAAATGCGGCAAGTAACAAAAAATGAAATTTTAGAAATTGTCAAAGGACTGAAGAACAAAAACAGCAGTGGAATAGATGAAATACCAACTAGTATTGTCAAATATAGCATAACTGAAGTACTGGATCCAATTTGTTATATTATAAATGGCTCGATTAAGTATGGGAAATTTCCGGATCAACTAAAAATAGCAATAGTAAAGCCCATATATAAGAAAGGCAACCCGTCAAACTATGATAATTATAGACCAATCAGTTTGCTGACAGCTTTCTCAAAAATTTTCGAATTGGCTATGTGTAAGCAAGTCGTACAATTTCTAGATGAAAACAAAATTATCACGAAAATGCAGCATGGATACCAAAAAGGCCGATCCACACAAACGGCAATATTCCAATTCGTAGAAAACGTACTAAAGGCGTACGAAAATGGAGAACTGGCTCTTGGAATGTTTTTGGACCTAACAAAGGCGTACGATTGCTTAAATCCTGAAATACTTTTTAAAAAAATGGAAAAATATGGAATAACTGGAATGGCATTGGAATTAATTAAATCTTATTTTACAGGAAGAAAACAAATTGTTTCCATAATTAGCGAAGGAGTGGAATATAAATCGGAAAGCAAAACTTTAACTATGGGTGCACCGCAAGGTAGTATTGCAGCACCATTGTATTTTATAATATATATAAACGAATTACCAAGTACAATAAATAAAACTGCATTACAGTATCTTACCAACTACGCTGATGATTCAAATCTATTAATAAGAGGAGATACATGGCCCGAAGTGGTAAGTTCATCAAGTGAATTTTTTGCAAGGGTAGAACAATGGTTTGTTGCAAATGGAATGCTATTAAACAAGCAGAAAACAAATTTAATGCTATTCAAAACCATACATTCTGGGATTGAAACACCTGAGAAGGTGCAAATAAATGGAGAAACATATGATTTGTGCAGCAGCACGAAATTCCTGGGATTACACGTAGACGGTGAGCTGACATGGAAGGAGCACATCCGAGTGGTAGCAACAAGCTTAAATGCAATTGTTTATGGATTGAGAGTCATATCAAACTATGTAAGTCATGGGATATTAAAGACGGTTTACCAAGCAACGTTTGAGTCAAAAATAAGATATGGAATAATATTCTATGGAAGTGGACAAATTGATAAAATATTTAGGATACAAAAGCAAGCTTTAAGAACCATATTAAAACTAAAATTTAGAGAAACATGCAGGAACAGGTTTAAACAAAACGGATTATTAACTGTGTGGGCAATTTACATACAGGAGTGCGTTCTATTCATATATAAAAATAGGCATCTATTCTCTCAGCATTTTAATGAAAAAAATCACTATCCCACAAGAAGTGTGGATTACATAATACCACAGCATCGACTAACAACAACAAAGAAGAAGAACTGTTATTATTCCTGCATAAAGTATTACAACAAGTTGCCAAATAAAATTAAAACAATGAATGTTCTTAAAGATTATAAAAAGGCTGTGCATGAATTTTTGTTAGAAAGAGAACCATATGATGTGAAAGACTTTTGATTTTGTTCAGATTGAATGACAATTTTTTCTTTTCTGATGTACACTCTTAGAATGTATATTTTCTTAGAAAAAATAAACTTAATTATTATTATTATTATTATTATTTAGGGTAACCACCGCTAACACCATAAATATTAATAAAAGTCACTCGATTTTAAAACTTTGTAACAATTATTATTTGACCTTATTAAACTGTGTTTTGAGCAAGCGCATGAACGAGCGATAGCGGGTAGGAAGTAGACTTCACTTTCTGTCAAACTTTCGTAGAGTCAACTTATTCAAGATTTATTGGAAAACTTTAGTTGCCTTAATTTCATTTCCTGAGAACCGAACATCAGGTAATTCAGTTGCTAGTTTTGATAGCTAGTGGTCTACTTCTCAAATTTTTTTAGGTTCTCATTATCTTTCTATCAGAAGTCGTTTTTTTGGTATCACAATATTAATTGATACGTTTTATTTGGTCCGTTCGCCGCATTGTGAATTTGGACCGGGTCATATTTTCGGAGGACAGTTCATCTTAGTTCCCAGTTGCTGCTTGATGCCAATATTGGAGGCTTCCTGCTTGAATCACTTTTTACCAACTCAAGGAAAACAGAAGGTCGTATACCGTCGTTGCGCCTTCAAAATCCGACATGTGCATTTTAATGAATTGTTCAGGAGAAGGAATAAACTGTTTAATTTTGTTTTGGTTTGAAGTACAGATACTACGTATTTAATTTTACGATTTATACGACCTAATTGACAAATTGGGTAACATTATAATTTAAAAAAAAATTATATGTATGTAATAATTAATTTTTAAAAAAATTTAGTGCACATAGCTGATTTAAAATGCGCCATTTGAACACATAACTGGATTTGATTGAAAAACATGCAAGTAATAATTTATGAGATAAATATTTTTAATTAAAAAAACAAGTTAGTACTTTTAAGAAATTTTATTATACTTTACTAATAAATAAGAGATTTTATCAAGAAAAAAAAATAATAATAGTAAATAATCAAATTAATTTATTCTGATTTTAAATTTTCATAAAATAGTTGGTAGTCTTTATGCATGTAGACTTTTAATGCCTGCAAACTCTGAAATTTCTTCTTTTCAATTTTTTTTGGTTCCTTATATAGTTGAGTAGGCTTCGTTTCTAGATGTTTAATTCTTCTTTGGGGAAGTGATTTCCAGTCATCAGAGTGACGTAATTTATAATGTACTTCGCCATTTTGATAACGCATCCCTCGGATGTCTGTTACAGTCGGATCCCCTGTTTTTTTACCTGGTCTAATTGAACTAAAATTGCTACGGAGTTCTTCGTAATTTTTAAAAAATGAATAATCGAGGTGATTAATAATATAGGGTTGCTTTTTCCTAGCTTGCCCCATTCTCTCAATATAATGTGAGGGTGTGTATATAGGTGGTTTGAAAAGTTGTTCTAATGTAGAATGAACACTATCCACCTCCATCATTGTATGGCCCTTTTCTAAAATGATTTGCTCAATTTCAATAGGAAATTTAATTGTAAAATCTAACAAAGCGCTAGCTAACACTCTGTTTTTGTTTTGATATGCGCAACCGTCTGAAATCAGAACAATTTTTTTTAAGTGCGAATGCTTTTGAATGAAGTTAATGATGCAGCTTGTAAATTCATTTGACGTAATGTTTCCATTTTCTTCGCTCCATACATAAAGATGAACATCTTTGTTGTTCGAGATATAAATGGTAAAATTATGTACTTGCAACTTTTGGGAATAATACTGTTTGGAAACTAACAGTTTTGGACTAAGTAAAACGCTTTGTACGTCCATGGTAACTACCAATGTTTCGTCGGACATATTAGCAATAGCATCTTGCTTCGCCTGCCGAGCTTCTTCTTTCTTGGTCATGTGCTCTTGGTATTCTTCTTCAGATAAACTACCTTCCTTAAATGACACACAAGTGTCGCACTGGTCCTTCCTTGGCTTAAAAATAGAAATTTTTTCTCTCTTCATAATTTCACAAAATTTTTTTCTCTCTACAGTACTTTTCTCATTTTCTTGACACCATTCTTTAAAAACAGTGTGCATGTGATTTTTTGAGTTGAACGTAGATTCGAGATAAGTGCGGGAACTTGAAGCCCTACAGTAATGACTTTCTACTTTTGGCAAAATATTTAGCCATTCAAGAACAGAATCAGATTTAAGATTCTTTTTAATTTTTGTTTGCTGATTGTCACCTTCAGGGCTTAATTCCTTGTATACATTAGGATTGTTTTCTTTTATCCAGCTGCAGAAAGAATCTTTCTTAATATCGAGAGTATCTAAAAAAAAACTTCTGCACACTCGTACTTTACAACCATCGGATTTTGGCAAATAACAATCATATACGTAGTGCTTTTTTAAATTACTTAAGTTTGTGTCTTTTCGTCTTCTCTTTGGCGTTCTAAACTCTACTAGGCCTTTAAGGTAAGCCTTTTTAGAATCCCAGCTATTAATCGACCAAAAATGCTGAAAGATAGTTTTTCTAGTGTCATCATTTATTTCTCCGCACATGTAAGATCGTTTAGATTTTCCAACAGTCTTAATATGATTGCAGAATTTCACTTTCATTAAACGGGGACCTTTGTCACCCTTATACCCAAGGTAACGTTTACCAAGAACTCTGAGAGTTTTGTTAACTTGTCTTGACATCCTTGAGTAGAATTTTTTGTCTGTTCTTCTTCGGGATTAGGAATGCCTTCTTCCTTATCGCCATGTTGATCGTTTTCCGAATCGGTGTCATTATTTAATGGCGGTTCGTAATCTTGGTCGTAAAGGCTATCATCGGAGCTGAATAATTTTTCTAACTCAGAACTGACAGAACAGATAGATGATTCGATAGAAGACAAGTGATCTACAATAAAAAAAGATTTGGGGTTACACAAATTTGTACAATTTATTAAAATATATTTTTTATTTACTTACATGGTGAAGGCGAAACATAAGAAGTAGATTGGTGTTCAGCTATATTTTTAAAATCACAAACTTCTGTGTTTGAAGAATAATTTTTGTCCAAAAAGTTATCATCGGAGCCGAATAATTTTTCTAACTCGGAACTGACAGAACAGACAGATGATTCGTTAGAAGACAAGTCATCTACAATAGAAAAAGAATTGGTGTTAGACAAAAGCTATATTTTTTTACAATTTGTTAAAATATATTTTTTTAAATACATAAATTTACTTACTTGGTAAAGGCGAAACATGAGAAGTAGATTGATGTGTAGCTATATTTTTGATATCAGAAACTTCTGTGTTTGAAGAATTCGAGTGTGACGATTCTTTAGAAGATGTAGCTTCAACTAAATATTATAAAATATATTTTATAAAATATTTTTCTATTATTTCAATTAATCTTTGTAAAATAGATGACTTTATTCTTTATATTATAGTACACTCACCTTTCTCCTTGTTCAATAAAGCCATCGCAACTAATTTCTTTGACCTATTCATATTTTGACTAAAAAGTTTTACTAAAATATTTGAAAACACTAATAAATCACATTCACCAAAATCACAGTAAAAATTTTTTAGTAAGTTTCACAGTTTTATACTTCAATGTTAGCACACGAAAAAACGCAATCCAACTGAGCTGTGCACTTTTAACTAAACATTTTATTTGTTTATTTATTTAAAAAAGTATTGTATTGTTATCTTCACCAGTTCACCTGCTCGATATCACAAAATGCTACCCAAAACACTTGATTACATTCCGATTTGTTAAACAAAACGGAATGTTATCAAACGTAAACGCACCTTCTTCCGTTTTCTATTGTACTTTTTCTTGATTTTGTACTCAAGTGCAACTATAAAATTTAATATTTATTGGGCTTTACCACGATTAGTAAATAAGTAAATAATTACATTACCATAATACAAAATTACTTCCTTAGAACTGCTAACTCTCCTCCGTAAAAAGCCCTATGTGCTTTAGGGACTTTGAAAATAGTGTTCACAAAAATGCGCTATGTGCATTTTACACATAGCGTATTTACAAGGCGCACATTTTAGCATTTTCACATGTCGTTTTTTAATTCAACCAGGATAAAACAACTATTTTATAGAATAACACATAGCTGCTTTTAGGAAAATGTGCGGCTTGAAATCCTTAGTCCGAATCTGTAAAAAACTCATTTTGCTCAAAATGTGCACATGTCGGATTTTGAAGGCGCAACGACGATACTTAAATTTCGTGCCGTACGCAAGCGATTTGGCTACGGGTTACGTATTTGAATTTATATGTATTGT
This sequence comes from Cantharis rufa, assembly GCA_947369205.1. NCBI lineage: Eukaryota > Metazoa > Arthropoda > Insecta > Coleoptera > Cantharidae > Cantharis > Cantharis rufa. The sequence continues at coordinate 10,350,746 of OX376309.1, read as the reverse complement.
CAAATCATCTTTAAGAAGAACAAACGCAAATCATTTTTTTGTTACCGGAATAGTTTTGTTTTGAACCGGATTAAGTTCGTTTTAACAGACATAATTTTTATTTCAATTACCGAGTGTTTCTCTTTTAAAACTTTACTTGTACAAGATTATTGAAAACCCACAGGTTAATAGCTATTAGACGCGTTAGGTAATAACCGTTTTTGTTATCATTAATACAAGATATAACACTAATTCTCTGTTGGAATAAATTTAATTTTTATGGTCATCATTATTTTATGTCCTTTCTGACTTAAGGATTTTTATTTTCAGCTTGTTTTTCCGTAATTTTTGTCTGATAAAGTCAGTGGCGCCTTATAAATTTTAAGACAAGTTTTTTTACCCGACTCCAATTCTAGGGGACCTACGACTCGCTCTCCAAATAAACAGCAGAGCTACCGGCCGGCATTGTGTTAACCGGAGGATTTTTAGAGTTTTTCGGTTATAACTTAAAACTAATATTCTTTAAAATTACTGGTAAAACGAATTCCGTAAGTAATTTTAAATCAAAATCGGAAAATTCCATTGCAAGAACGAGAGCTAGGCCAAGATTGAGATGGAGCGACGGAGTTGAAGGAGATCTTGAAAAGTTAGGCGTGAGAGACTGGACACAAAAGGTGAAGAACCAAGCGGCATGGAGTAATGTAATGTAATGTAAACTTAAAAAGATATAAAAATATAATTCCCTATTGGAATCGCGAAGTTGTCATGTTTCTTTAATGTCATTATCTAACATTACTGTACTACTGATGATTTCGAGGTTATTCCAAAGAGATTTCTCATCATCAGGCACAGATTAACCCCAAGTAACTATTCATCGACTGAAACCTTTACAGTACTACAAAAATTTCGATATTAATTTAATGTATAATATTGCAATTATATATCTAGTGAATAGAAGCAGCACACTTTTTGATTATGTATACAATGTACATAGCTCTTTAATGAAGTAGTTGAGCATCAGTCTCAGTTCTGAATACCTATAAATAGCATCTTCCAAGATATTTTTTTATTTAAAAATGTGGGAATGGAACCGAAAAGATAATTGCTGAAAAAATGTGGTATACAAGTGAAGGAAAATTTAAAGAAATTTTAAGAAATTTAAAAAAATTCTAAGAAATCTACATAGATAATATTTGGAAATTTCAGGAAATCAAAGAAAATCTTAGGTAATCGCAAGAAATTTTAAGAAAACTATACTTTTTGATTACCCTCTTTGAATGAAAAAGCTACGAACCGTCAGTATGTTTGATACATGAGGACAAGATATATTTAACAGCTAAAGGTGACAAAAGATCTCAGTATTTCCTAGTAACATTAATTTAAGTGATAATTACACTTACGAAAGGTAAACAAACACTTACGCAATTGTGTCTTTTCCTGCGGAAAGAGTGCCTCATCGGGTTCGATGCCACGCTTCTTTGTTTACATAATTTTGACGTTTGTCAATATCAAATAAATATAACTCGACTTCATTATTTTTAGATCGATAAGTTGCTGATAAATTTTACTCAGGCATCGTTGCATTAAGCAATTGCACTCAAAACAAGTTTTTCGTGCATTGCTATGCAACGATGCCTTCGTATTTACAATACAACTTATCAATCTAAAAATGAGGTCTTGTTGTTATATTACTATTGATAATTTACTACTTAACATATAGTATCATAATATATTCTATTGACTCTAAAGAGACAGTGACTACAAGTTATGTCCGATTATTGATTGCCTACAATGATTTGATTCTTATATAATTTAAGACAAAATAAAAATAAAAGGTTTAGCGCAATCATGCAAAATTAAAAAATTAAAAAATAAAACACAAAGTAAGAGTGACAGACACAAATAAAAATATTTTTTTTAATAATTGATGCATTTTATTTACATAAGGGAAACCTTTAATTTAAAGAACATGTCATACTAGAGCACGTATTTCTTGATTAAATTTGCAACATCATGGCTCAAATAAAGAGGTTTTGTAACATTCTGGATTGATTTAGGAGCGATTGCCATCACTATCTCTAGGTATAAAGTCACAGCAGTTTTATAATTGTTTAATACCTAGTGATAAACTAAATAGAATTACAATAAATTATTGGTAGAGAAGAAATGAGCATACAAAAAGAATTTATGTGTAGCAACAATTGCTCTCAAGTTTTTGCCACAATGCCACTTGCTTAATCGTAGATGTTATTACACGTATTAGCTAGCCTTGTAACTTAAAACGCAGTTCTCGAGAAGCGTAGTGTTTCGAAAAACCTCGTGGATTCGTAACCATGTACTCAGATATCTTCTCAGCTAAATGAAAAACCTGATGTTAGTGACGCCAGTCAATACTAATAAAACCAAAAGAAACGAAGAGTCGTCTTATAGTAAAAACACAAATAGAAAGAAAGATGTTGGCGACAATGTTTAATTAATTCACTATTCTTACATAGAACGTACACATAATGGTCAAGATGAGCTGTTATTTAATTGAAGATTATAATAACAGTAAACAAAATAAAATATATAAGGCAAGTAAAATACTGACATCCACCTGAGGGGTAAATTCAGCCATGTAGCAAAAATACAATTGATCATCCATGAGGAGGATAAATCAACAAAACGAAGTTATGCTCTAGCAGAAATTAATTGGACACCGGAATTCATTATCTCGGTTATAATTGATATTAAAAACAGAACCTGGAATACAGCATCATTAATAAATAAGTAAATGTATCTCTAAGAGACTTACCCTGAATGCAATGCTACCAATTTCACGACTAGGCAAGTGTCTCTCCTTCGAATTCAATATCCTTACTTCATCATTACGTTGGTCCACCATCCAGGAATAAAAGTCTACAAAATAGAGAACACAAAATACTTATAAAAAAATCAACATGCTTGCCATTTCCAAGACTCATCAAACGAGAAAGTGTGACTGCAAATTCAAATTAATCTCTACTATCGCATCTTTCTAAAATAAACAGCTGTTCGAAGTTTGGGTGTAACCTAATCCATATCCAGAATTAAAAAGAATTAAAAAGAAAATTGCAATTTTTGTTGGAGCGCCTTACTTCAAGAATTCTTGTTTTACCATCTTTTTAATTCTGGATATAGATTTGGTTACACCCAAACTTCGAACAGCTGTTTATTTTAGGAAGATGCGATAGTAGAGATTAATTTGAATTTGCAGTCACACTTTCTCGTTTGATGAGTCTTGGAAATGGCATGCATATTGATTTTTTAATAAGTATTTTGTGTTCTCTATTTTGTAGGCTTTTATTCCTAGATGGTGGACCAACGTAATGATGAAGTAAGGATATTGAATTCGAAGGAGAAACACTTGCCTAGTCGTGAAATTAGTAGCATTGCATTCAGGGTAAGTCTCTTAGAGATACATTTACTTATTTTATTATTATTATATTATTATTATAACAAAAATTGTTGAAATCACATGTTGCATCTCAACATGAACAAACTTCATTTACGACGCATAAAACTTGTATATGGCGATGTAAACCAAAAGTACGAATTATTAAAATTAAAATGTTCAACCCGTAACCTGGGTGCTAAAAGTAATTTGTTAACACAAATTAATTAGATGGAAAAATTATATTTACCCGCTATACGGCAAAACTAAATTATAACACATATATAACGAAATTAAAAATGAACTAAAACGATTACCCGCAAATCTTTGAAGAAATCTACGGCCAATGACGTTCCTATAGGAGTTACCAACCCCAAACACAAAAAAACACAGTGGCGTTTCAATCGTGCAGCTTGTAAAAGAATTGTAAATGACAAAACGCATTTTGTCATGTTACACGTGTTTTATCACAGGTTTTCCTATTTGTCATCTAGTTTAACTCATAATAATCCCAAGCTGACCATGTATTACTAGAATTATATAATATTTATTTAAAAAATAAAGATAATGATAAAATTAAACAAATAAATTAATATTAATTACTGTTGAGTATGTGGTCCAATACGTAGAATATACTACATATATTAAATTTTGCATTATCTTATTCCCAAAGCTATGGAAATAATAACAAGTTAATCAAACTACACTTGATGAGATAGGAGACTACTAAAAGTAATTGTAGTGTATACAATTAATATTTGAATAAACTACTATACAATTCGAAAGTGTATTAACAGTGATGTTTTTAAACAATGAAAATCTAACAATGGCATTTATTATGTTTCGAAATACATTTTATTATTAATTTAAACACCTAAATTAAAACAGTTATTATAGTGGCTAAATATTTTAATAAATAATATTATATTTTCTATTTCTATCCTTGCGGATGTAGCCTCTCCTTTATTACAACATAGTATTATGTAAATCGATTGTGTCAAACCTATAGTTACAGTAAGCATTTCAGAAAATGCGATATGATAAAAAATATTCCTGCACAACTAGGTGTAGGTACTTCTTTTTCTTATGATCCTATATCAGGATGATCAATGTGATGCGCATATTTGGATGAAATACAAACCTCATGGCGCCCTAGTATTTTTTTTTGACACCCAGAAACCACAGTCGTAATAGATAGATATTGCAATGTGTTGCTCGTCTCAAAAATATATTGTACAATATTATTGACGATAATGTATTGAACATCCAAAAGCACCTTTAGACTACATCACTTCCTCTCTTGATGGCTCGTGCTCGAATCTGTCTACTCCTTTTAAAAATTGTTCCTTTTCCTCCCTATAGTGTTAAATACTATTATTTAAGACATAATTGCGTGAATAATTTATTATTTTATTGTTAGGCATATCTTCAACAACTCATTTATTAGAGAAACCTATATTACGTTATGCAACATGGATTACATCAATTATAACGTGCATTGGAAATATTTTAGTAATATGGGGAAGGTGTACGATACGAGATGATAATAAAGTTTTAAATCTGGTGATTAGAAATTTAGCAGGTATGAAATCATAAATTTCAATGTTAATTAAACATGTATTAATTTTCAGGAAGTGATTTATTAATGGGAATTTATTTATTGATTATTGCTGTGAAGGATTTCAAATTTCGCGGTGTATATAATCAATATGCTTACAGTTGGATGTCATCGTGGTTATGCATATTTTCTGGAGTTCTAGCAATGACTTCATCAGAAGTTTCTATTTTACTACTAGCTTTTATGTCAGCAGAACGATTTCTATTAATTTCTCTTCCATTTGGACACTTTTCAAATATGAATGTTAAAACAGCATTAATTGCAATGATTACAATATGGATTCTTGGAGTTGGATTTGCAGTTATTCCAAGTATATATTGAAACATTATAATAAAAATGATTTAAAAAAATTAGGTATTATCGATGATAGGAATTAATTATAAAACCATTAAAACATTAGTATTACAAGCAACAATAATATTTCCAACAGGTTTTAAGCAGTAAGAAATTACTACGAAACTTGATAAGACTAAATTTAAATTTCAAATTATACAAGAAAAAACTAAACCAAAAATTGAATTAAATGTACAAAATAATCTCGCATAACCAAAAATTTAATAAAATATTTACATAAATATGTATAAAACAGTAAGAGATATTAATGCTGCCTTCAATTTAAAACCGTAATAACTACAGTGCCAAATATATTTTAAATACCTGATAACAATAGCCTATTGCTGAAAACTTATAAAAATAACTTAATTTTGGTTGTTTAATTATGAACTCCATGATTTCCTAGGTTAAAATTTATGTATGCCACATAATATATAAACGGTGCGGTGTTAGAAGTTGAGAATCTACTTGACGCTGTATAGCGCGGGCCAGTTTGGCGTATGACTTAATTTTCGGTGCAAACTTTATTTTGTGCAGGATTATCCATAAATTATCATTTCAGGTGGTTACGTGATTTGTACAAAATTATGTAGATGTACTAAACAGAAATGGCAATAACCAAAGAGCTCTCCATTGTTTTTGTGAAAAATTAATTTTTACAACAAATTGATCGTTTAGTTTAGTTTACTATTACACAATAGAGGTGATTGGTAATTTTTTTTAACCGTTAATTAGTTATGTTATTAATATTAAACCAAAAATTACGCGGAAGCTGTCAGTCAATCCTTACTACGATTAAATGACTAAATATGAGAGTGGATCCGAGATACGTCGTGGTTGCGTTTTTCAAAACGGCTCGGTGTGAAGAGTACTCACTCATGTACTTACTTACTAAAAATATCCCCATAGACCGGTCCTACTCGGCAAAGTGTGATACTAGGAAGGGCTAGATAACCTTCGATATGCACATTACGCTGTGATGTTCACGACTTGGTGATTGTAGTCTTAATGAAATCACTACTGCCCAATTTAGGGCCGCTCTCAATAAGATCAATATCTACTACTGATGCTCCCCATATTTAATTAGAAGAATTAGGTTACCAATCCAAATAACTTTGAATTACCATAAGAGTACAACAACATGATAGAAGTAACCAAACACAAGAAAATGAGCATTTGCGACTATTTTGGATGATAGATGCGCAATGAATCCAGTAGATGAATTTGTCCTAAGATGAATTGCCGGTTACTGTCAGTCAATCATGACCACTCGTTGGGCTTTGATTTTTTTTCTATTAGAAAGAGGACAATTTTCCAATTTTCCAAACGCAACCAAGGCAATCGAGATTCTAACCTAAAAACGAGTTCTGCGTTTATTTTTTTAATTATTGCATAATGTTGCGTAATACACCCGATGTACACCCGGCTATGTCACAATCGCGTCTGCCTGGCAACACTAAGACTATATCCGAACGCACGCACCGTCAATAGAACTTTTATGTTAATGAATTTCCCTATCTAAAATGCATGTAAAATTTTGATTTTCAAAAGCCGTTTTCTCGAAAACTAATGGATAATCCGCATTTTTTCTTTTTTTATTATACACAGAAAATTGTCCTCTTTCCTATAGTGTAGGTGTCGAGGCTCAATTTTTGGTGATGATTGACTGACAGTTCCCGAATTGCCTGCTGGATCAATCGTCCAGAGTTCAATCGTTCGGAAATCAATCGTCCGGGACCAATCGTCCGGGAGGACCAAACATCCCGACTGTTACTGTTACTTTACCGGTACTGTTACTTTCAACCCTACTTAGTTAGTTTCAATCCGGTGTGTTGAAAGTAACACTTGACATTTCTCCAAAAAACTGAAATAACTATTAAATCAGTTGCTATAATAAGATCTTTTCTAGTTTATATTTTAGATAATCATACATAGTGTATCGGCAATCAAAATCCCAATTTTCTTAGTGATTCTAAGTGCCAATCTTCTAGAAAGATCTAATCTACATGTAACCCCAAGGTTATCGTATATGAGTCATCATGGATGACTAATCACAGAATGGTCAACATACATGAGTCATCAAATACAATTAACCAGTATTGTTAATAATATGTTTTGCAATAAATTAAAAAAGCAGAATACAATTTTAAAACATATTTAATTAATTGAGATAATAACGTATATGTTTCCAAAACTAGTAATTTGTATAAAAAATTACTTATTATGGGAATGGAAACCAGACATATGAATTGCTATTCCCAGCCTCTGCTACAATACATATTTCACTATCTCCACAACTTGTAAGAAATAGTTAAATCTCTACCTTATTTTCAAAATTTTATAACGCAAAAACTAAGGAACATTCGACAAAATCCCAAGGACGGCATAATTTTTTTGATTCCAAGAATCACCAAAAACATTAAGATATCGATTACCGATATACTGGATGTAGTGGGCTTTTGTTATTCAAAAATTTGGTGTCATTGATTAATTAAGATTTTTGTGCAACGGAAAATTGACATGTACGCTAAGTTGTTAACAAGAAAGCTCAAGATGGTTGTTACTATGTTGAATTGAAACTGGAAGAAAGCGGAAAATTTTTTATTATACATATATTATATTATATACAAATTTAGGACATTTATCATAAATTTCAAAAAGTTGACGGAAGGCTTACCGATATTTTTAATCATATTAAGCTTAAATTAGATACTATTGTGCTTAGCTATGTTTTAATTTTTCATTTAAGATGAAAAATTAATTAACTCTACTTACAGCTTTTAAACAAGTGAATAATACGTAGTTAATTGAAAAAGTTTTAAAATTTATAACGGTGACTGAATCTTGATAATGTTTTGTCCTTTAAATCTGCCATATACACGACGATCAGACGGCAGATTTGTTGTTAAACAAGGCAACATTATACATATTTTAAGTTTCCTTACACGAAATCATAAATTTATATTTTGTAAATTATTGTCAACTAGACGGCAAAATTGTAGCATCCAGTTTCCTTTTGCAATTAATATAATATGGGTTTGTAGACAAACAAAAATAAAAATATAAATTTTATGCAAATCCTATATAGCTGTAAAATTGGTTCAAATGAACCTCAATCATTACTGAACAACATACTAAAACTCCCATTTCCTGTAGTAATAAAAGCGTAAGTCATATGCATAATAATAGTAAAAACCTGCTAAAATCTAGCCAAAAATATCGTTAATTACGGTTTTTTGATATAAAATGTTAAACTATTTTTGAAAACTGATAAAAAAATCTTTAATTTGATTGTTTTAATATAGCTTCATACGAATTTTTAGACAATATTGCAGGTGTTCAAATATTTCATAATTAGTGAAGTTTTATATAATCGAAATTATCTCCTTTTGAGTTCCTATTTAATAAATAAACAGACTACAGGTATAAATTAACATAGGGTATAAAAGTCTATTGTAAAAGTTTTAAAGATAATTGATTCCACGTGAATTTGACAGTATGTGGCCCCCTTATTGGTAAATCTCTTATGGCTTCCCTCTACTTCCTATATGAATTCTATCAATCTTCTTAATATATAAAATCCCAGCACGCTGCTGCTCCTGCTCCTGCTCCAGCGTGTCATTTTTTGGTAACCTAGAAGCACTTTTATTGGTCGACTTTTTTACTAACCGAAAAATATATTAAACCACCGCCGGTACTCCCCCTGGGACGAGTTGCACATCAATCGAGTTTCCAACCAATCGGGTCTAGATGCCCGTCCGTGGACGGGCTTACTGCTAGTTTTATTATAATCGGATACACTTATAGCGGAAGTAATTGAGAAGTTCACATTTGACATTGTTTTGTACATTAATTTTTATATTATACATGTGCACGTAGATACAATTATTATTATGTATGTATAATATATATACGATCAAACGCATCAAATAATATCTTTAATTTTTTGGTAAGTGTAGTTGGTTTTTCCTCCAATTAATAAACTTGTTTGTTTGCTCTGTGTATTTTAGTCTTGAAGATAGAGTAAATCTATACTCCGGAACGTCCGTCGGCTTACTTCATGAAAACTTCATCTATTCCAAAAACAGTAATGTCGATGGGAAAAGATTTTGGAAATGTACAGAATACTTCAATAGTAAGTTTCCAACAGTTGTTCATACAGAAGGTGAATCCGTTTTTTACAAGAGCAATCGAGAACACAATAACGTGCCTGTAGCAACAGAGGTTAAAATTCGGCAGGTTATGGCAGAGATCAAGGATAAATCGCGAAATACTCAAGACACCCTTTAGCAAATTTTTGCCAAACGGCAGAATTGGACTTCTAGCGACCGCACAAGTCGCGCTATATTCAAAAGTATTGCTAAAGTGCAGAATTCAGCGGACATTTCCAACATTGTTATAGCTCACCGATCTTCAAATCAAAAATTGAAATGGCAAATTCATCAATTTCTCATTCTCGACAGTAGACCTGGAGAAAAACACATCTTGATTTTTAGAACCCAAACCTATTTGAAACTGATGGCAAGTTGTAGGCATTGATATGCCGATGGTACATGCAAGACTGTGCTGCCACTCTGAACATTTATTCAAAATGTATCAATGCATCAAAATGTTATCTCTTCTGTCTCCTTCCGAACAAACACTAGCAGACGTATATTTAAGTTCTTGAAGCCCTCTAGAATCTAAAGCCAAATATTGGTCCAACCTCCATCATAATAACTTTGATATCATCTTGAAGGCTTCAAGAATTTGAATGCACGTCTGCTGGTGTTTGTTCGGATGGAAATAATAGACAAAAATGATCACATTGTGATACTTAACGCCATAAATCGTAAAGAGTTGTTCAAAGAGTGGCGGCGCAGGCGCAGTTTTGAAAGTCCCATCAGCATACTAAAGCCAACTAAATAAGGCTGCTTAGTCACATTCCCCTCGGTACGGATATGTGCTACTATTATGTTAATAATAGTAAATAATATTTTATAATTTCTGCTTTTCCGTTCGTATTTTAATATATTTTAATTTTTGAAATTTACTTTTGGGCCCGCACGTGAGATCTTTTGGAACCCATGGTATTATTTTTGCGCATAACTTCTATTTCGAAAAATTTAGGCATAAATGCATTAGGCGTGGATGTCTTAGGCCCAATTTCTTCACCTTGAGATATCTATCAGATAAGTATAACCAATCAAATTAGTCAAGTGACCAATCAGACAACCGCAATTCAAATTCAAAATAACAAATCAAAAATTTTATTGATTATATTTATATTTTATACATATACTTATCCAATAGATATCTTAAGGTGAAGAAATTTATTAGGTGTAAAAGTTCTAGGCGTACTGGTTTAGTCGTAAGTGTATTAGGCGCAACGACGGTCCATCATGCTGCTCAATATATATTTTCTTTTAAATTAAAAATAAATTTTATAAATCTGAGGCTGACTTCTGAAACCAACCTATTATATAGATATCTAGAATTTTTCTCAAACTTATATGGTTATATGTTTATATATTGCGATGACCCTGCCTCTCAAAATCCAAAATAATTTTAATTTTATTGACGAATGAAATTCCCAAAAATTTAATCTTTATTCTATCTAGGCTCGGCAAATGTGCTCGATAACATCACATGCCTCGTCGTACTGATAATTTTCTGCCTTCAAATAACCACCATCCAATTTCGCTCAAATTAAACAAATTAAATAAATTCTAACTCACAGTAATCAAAAAATAAACTTTTATTCACTAAATAACCAAAAAAATCTCGACAGGAAACTCAAAATTGTTAAGTACGGAGACGCTCCTAAAAGCGACCATTCACACCAACTTCATGCCAACATAAAATTTTTGACGCCAACAATTATTCAAATTAAATAAAATTCTCGTCCGATGTATTAAATTAAGAAAATGATATTGGGTATATGGTATTAGATCTGGTTATGGAGGTATGATTACATGTTGCTAGCTATTACTGTCGATGTTATATTTATGTTTTTCCTTTCAGTCTTGAAGATGAAATGAATAAACTCTTTCAAAACGTCGACAAAATAACCTTATAGTTTTATTGTGTCCGTTATACCCAATATCATTTTCTTAATTATTCAAATATTTACAAATTGAAATTAAACCAATATTTTTAAACAAGCAAAATTCCAAATTAAACAAAAACTAAAATTTCAAAATTTAAAACTCAAAAAATATGATTTTGGAACACTACAAAATATATATATTATTTATAAACCATTTCATGTTGGTGACTGAAGTCAAACAAGTAATTCCAACAAAGAAATATGCAGCAAAAAACCTGAAGGTGCCAATCGGGAAAGTACACCTTAATAATGAAGAAGTACGGAAAAAATATGAAAAGGAATTAGAAGGATTTCTAAAAGACAAGGAGGTACAACACAGTGCAAACGAAATAATAGCAAAAATTCAAGCAGGTATAAGCAAAGTAACACAAAATCAGTCTAGGGTGAAACTAAAAAGAGTGAAGGAATGGTATGATGAACAATGTGTGGAAGAAGTTAAGAAACGCGAAACGCTAAGGGAAAAAATGATAAGAAGAAAAACTGAGGAAGATAAACATAAATATGAAGAACAGAGAAAAAAATGTAAAACACAAATTAGAGATAAAAAAGAAAATACAATCTTCGAAGGCTGGAAGAAATACAAGAAAAATACAATAATAGAGAAATAAGAAATTTTTACCAAGGGGTAAAGAAACTTAAACGAGGTTTTCAAGCAAGGACAACATTTTGCAAAGACAAAGAGGGAAACTTGGTAGGTGCAAAAGAGGATGCAGCCGAGAGGTGGGCCGAGTACTTCCGGGAATTAATGAACAAGCAACCGAACAAGAGTAAAAACGAAAATCAGAACTTACAACAAACCTGCGAGGATAGAGTGAACTATAACACTGAAATGCCAAGCGAGGATAAGATACAAGAAATAATATCAAATCTTAAAAATAATAGAAGTGCTGGAGAGGATGATATTCAGGCTGAGATGGTAAAGTACGGTGGAAAAAAGTTGCATGAAATGATAGTGAACCTGATACAGGAAGTATGAAAGAGAGAGATAATGCCGCAAGCATGGAATATGGCTCTGATATGTCCAATTTACAAGAAAGGAGATAAAACAGAATGTACGAACTATCGAGGAATAGCGTTACTAAATGTATTATATAAGATCTTATCGACGTGCATAAATAATAAGTTAAGAACATATACAGAAGAAATTCTAGGCAAATACCAGAGCGGCTTCAGGAAAAATAGATCAGTTACTGACCAAATCTTTGTATTAAAAGAAGTTCAAGCAACAAGTCACGAATATGGTCTTAGTACGCATGCTCTCTTCCTGGATTTTAAACAGGCTTAAGATAGTATCATAAGGGAAGAACTTTTTGAAGCTATGGACAACCTCGGAATTCCAGTAAAATTGATATCCCTGGTGAAAATAACACTAAACAACACAGAAAATAAAGTAAAAGTACATGGAATGGTGACTGAAAATTTTGGTGTTGGAATAGGGCTAAGACAGGGAGATCCACTGTCGTCGATTTTGTTCAATATAGCCCTGAAAAATCTAATAAGAAAAGCAAAGTTAAATAGGAGCGGAACAATATATAGACAAAAGCATCAATGTCCAGCTTTTGCAGATGACTTTACCATCCTGACGAGATCTAAAAGAGAATTACAGGAAACTACGAAGAGATTGTTGCTGGCAGCAAGTAAGATAGGTCTGGAAGTTAATGCAATGAAAACAAAATACATGGTATGGGAAGACAAACCGTTTCAACCAGACGGACACTTGAAACTTAACTTGGACGATACTGTAATAAAATTTGAGGAGGTTCAGCTCTTTACACATCTGGGTACAGTAATAGCAAAAAGACCAAGAAGCGAGAATGAAATTAAAGCAAGAATAGCGGCTGGTACAAGGAGCGCTTTCTCAATTAAGTCTATGCTATCCAGTAAGATCTTTTCCCGAACATTAAAATTAAGATTGTATAAAACGATAATAAGACCGACAGTAATGTATGGATGTGAGACCTGGACACTGAGAAAACAGGATCAGATGATGCTGGAGGTATGGGAGCGGAAAATCTTAAGAAAAATATATGGAGGTAAGAGAACTGAAGATATATACCTGAGAAGAACAAATAGAAAAATAGAGGAATTGTACGGAGAAAAAAGTATAGTGAGTGTTATCAAGCTGTAAAGGTTAAAATGGGCCGGACATTTAATCAGAATGGAAAGCACAAGAACGCCAAAGAAAGTATGGGAATCGGAGTTTGGAGGTGTAAGGAGAAGAGGCAGACCGATGAACCGGTGGAAAAACGATGTGAGAGAGGACTTGTTTCGTATGAATGTAAGAGACTGGGAGAGCAAGGCAAGAGATCGAGTAGAATGGAGCAAGGTTTTGAAACAAGCCATGGGCCTTCAAGGCCTGTAGTGGTGATTTATATATAATATATGTATTTATAAAATTATGACTAGTAAAACTAATAAGCTAAAGGAATAAAACTATCGTCCATTGTTAATTTTAATTTTGAAAACTCACTTTTTGGTCATAACAAGGCCAAATTGTACCATGGAAAAATAATTAAAAAATAAAGTTACCGAAAAGTCAACTATCATTTACGTTGCTAGTTACAATTTTTTATGGAACTCTACCTTTCGAGCAAATCGCAAAAATAGTGCAATAAAATTTGATTTTTACAAAAAGGTAAAATTTTAATCAAAATCGCCAAGTTTATAATATGTAAGTTAATACATATAATTAAGTTAATTTTCAATTTTCAATATATTTGGCTGGGTTTTATCAAAATTTTGTTAATATGCAATTGATTTACGCCCTTATTACTATAAAAAAACATGACGTCGACGTGGGAAGTTTTTGGAGTTTTAGTATGCTGTTCAATAATATTTGGAGATCATTTAAAGCAATTTTCACAATTAACTATTTTTTTGTAAAATTTTTAATCAATCATGTTCAACGTTGCTTCCATATCCAACGTTTTAAAATTAATTTTTATTTTAATTTTCTTTTATTATTTTTATTAATTTAATTAATTAATATTATATTATTTACGTTTTTCGTTTGTTTATATTTTTCTTTTGCAATTCTTTAATTTGTATTGTCATTTTTCTTTATCTTTATTTTTATGTTTTTGTTTTTCTTTTGTAGTTTTTTCTTCTGTATACTCTTCTCTGTATTGTCAATTTTATCTGTATGTAAATTTCAATTTTTGTTTGCTTAGCTTTGAAAATGAGGCAATAAAGATCCCGAAACGTCAAACAATTTATTTATTTGTTTCTTTTAACCGCAATCTCAACTATTCTCCCAATATTTAATTAAGGAAGGTCAACTAACATTACACTATTTCAACATTACCTGTTGGTTAATATTAATTTTCTTAAGCTTTTAAACCAACACAACCACAAGCGATTAAGAATTTAAAATATGGTTAATATCAAGTTTCACTACTTAAACCATGTATCCATCAAATGAATTAAAATATATTAAAAAATTGCTATGACCTTAGACGGTGTGTAGATATATTTTTAAAATAGAAAATATTAATTTTATTCCGTTTTAATGTTTAAAATTTACATTTAATTTAAATGATAGACCATTTTATGTAACCGCTTAGTTCATAGTACAACTACAAAAAATAATTTATTACAGCTATGGAATTTTATTCAAGTACCCGTTTTTATGGATTAAATGGATTATGTTTTCCACTATATATTGACGAACCTTTCCTGGTTGGATGGAAATATTCGGCAATAATAACATTCGGGATTAATACTCTGAGGTATAAAAATGTAAACATCATAAACAAATTAATAATGAATTCAATAAAATTTAGTTCAGTATTTTACCTTTATATTCATTTCAGTTTGCTTTTTATTGCCACGGTTTATTGCATAATGTTCGTTAGTATTTGGAAAACAAGAAACGCTACCTCCTTACCAAAGACAGATTACGAATTTGCAATTAGGTTCTTCTTTATTGTATTAACAGATGTCAGCTGTTGGTTTCCGATAATTATTGCAAAGCTGTTAGCTCTATCCGGCATTGAAATAACTGGTAACCTGTTTTATTAATAAAAATGTTTTTATTTAGTAACTTTTAAAACAGAAGATCTGCATTCCTGGTTGGTTGTTTTTGTATTACCAATAAATTCTGCCGTTAATCCGTTGTTATACACATTTACAACAATGAAATATAGATCCAAGTTGGGTGTTCCATGGAGTAGTAACGACGAAAATAAACATTTGAATCATCCAGAAGGTGTAAGTCGTTTCTCACCGCAATCAAATTTGGGTAAGTGAATTTTACAAAACATCATTAGTGTAGATTAGTCAAGTTAAGATACAGGCTTTATACAAGATGTTCCAATTATAGTGTAGTTCCAGATTAGTAATCATAAAACGCTACATGAAGAAGTAACGCAATATATAGAAAAAATGTGGTTTCAGCAATGACAAGCAAGAGTGGTCACTACGCTTGTGCAAAATTCTTTCTGTAGAGTTTTTTAGTACAAAAAAAATAAGATAGAATTCTTGAGAAAAAGTCTCACTAAAAATTTTGTCGACATAGAGTAGTGTGCAAACAGCAAGCAGATTAATTGGAAAGAATTTTCTTACGCTATACACCGAATTTGTGAAAGTCAAAAATATTACAAATGTCGACCTATCTATGATAAGACTTGCAAGTTGTTACAGTGACGTGCAGGTCTTTTCGAATAGTTCATTTAATAAGATAGTGTGATTGCTTTGAAACAATAAGAATTCAAAACCTACAAACAGATAATTAACAAGCAGAGATATAAGAAAAAAATCTAAGAAAAAGCTAAAGTATATGTAACAACTTTCTTATTACATTAGCAGATTAAGGAGCTGATATAGTCATCATGAATGAAGATGAATACATACATAAAGAAATAAGATCTACAATTGTATCAGCGATAACGAAAGCCACGAGCCGAGGGTCAACTCGTTCAACGGAACTTTATAAAGAAATTCACAGGAGAAATAGACTCCTATGAATTCAAAGATGCATAATCTGGTATCCCAGCCAAAGCTACATAAGGATGAATGATATTCCCATAAGACCAAGAATTACCAACCGAAGAATTCTAACTAACAACTTCCATTATACATCTAAATATTTAATAAAATGCACCAGAACACTATTTTCGAAAGTGAATACATTTAGTGTACTACATTTAGAATTATATATTTAGTACAATATAGTATTTAGTATAATTAGATGTGAACCTCGAAATCCAAAAACCAAAAAGTTTGATTGTCACAAATTGTTTATCAACTGCTGCTCTATAAATACTAAAAAGTCTACAGCTTTAGAGCGTCGGGTTTGGGTGGAAGAAAGAAGGGAGAAGTCAAAACCATACATTTCCACAGCTTTTGTCAAATATCTCGGAAATAATGTGTCATACAGCAAATACCACACTGTATAAAAATTAAAGGCAGTTACATTTTCAACAAAAATAGTCCTATACATATTTTTAGTAAAACCCACAGATTAAAAGATAGGACCACTTCAACAAAAAACTAAAAAATATACTCCGCAATTAACCTTTTAAGGACGAGACTGCTCGAAATATCGACCACCGATAGAACGCAAAATATTTGTTGTTTTTCTACGTAATATGATACACTGGGCAGCCTCGGATTTTGGGGGAGCACTCGGCAAGTGCCCAGAGCGGCAATACCAAGGAGCGCCAAATTTATATGTTTGAAGTTACCATTTGTTTGAAAAGCCACATTTCTGCAAAATTTTGTGTAAAAGCTAAATAATCGCAAAATAAAAGCTAATAATCTATAAATCGTGGGTATACCAATTTTGAAGCCAAAACAGCAAATACAATAAATTTATAAATATAAATATAATTATTTTTAAATAAAATTCTTGAAATGCGATTTTCAAAGTCAAGTATGTCTCCAAGGATTTTTTCAACTTTTTTTTAATTCACGCATGGAAACACATAGGGAAAAGAACTTAAATCGGCAAACTCCATGTTTTTACATTGGATTTTCCGTTATGGACGGGATACTGGTCGATATATCGACCAGCCGTTTGGTTGAAAAAAAATGTCAATTTACACCTAAAATTTCCCCGTCCTTAAAAGGTTAATAATGGAATCACCTTAGCCACATGAGAATCTCAGATCACGCACCAAACTCATTAATATCATATATCGAATAATAAACAGAACAACAAAAATCACACCTAAATTCTAAAGTCACTTGAGTTTTAACCAACAATATAACTTAACGTAGAAGCTACAAAATTTTGCATACAGAAGACCATACTCACAAACGCAACTTAGTGGTACCCTTAATCATTTAATGCTGTCACATTTATAAATCAATATTTTTATAAATTTAAATAAAACTGAAACTATATTGACAAATCACGTTTGAACGAGATCAGTATAAAACCAAGATTTGATCACCCGCACTTACAATAAATTGTATAATATGAATCAGTAAAAAATGAAAAGTAAAATCTACTGAAAAATATCTAAAATGTCGATAAACTTAATAAGAAATCTTAGAGAGGAGATTGAAATTTTATCCAAATGAAATGGTGACATGAACTATGAGTAAGAAAGTTCTCAGGCACACAAAAATCAATTAATGTTAGTTGTAAGTTAAAGACTTCAACAGCAGTAAACAAAAATATGAAAGCGTTAATTATTTTGTAAATTTTAATAATTTTATTAATTGCAATTAAAATTATGAAAACAATAGTTTAACAATGTAAAATCGTCTTGCAGGCAGGGCCGATTTATCCATTAGGCAAGAAAGGCAGCTGATTTTGCTAATAAATATTATGCTGTGATAATAATTTTAATTTTAAGGGGGCGGCAACAAAAATATGCCTAGGGTACTCACATGTCTTAACGCGGCCCTGCTTGCAGGTAAGACTTATTGTCAACCAATCAAAATAATAAAAATAGTAATTCCTGCAGGGAAACTACCAGTAAAAGAAAAGTTATTCCATTGTTAGAGAATGAAATGCACACCGAATAAAAACTCTCAGTAATGACTTAGAGCAAAAGTTGAGTATTTAATAAGCATTTCTTCGAATTATAATTTACTGGCCGTGTAATAACAACTGCGTAACAAAATTAGTTCTATATTTGGCAGCATTGCAGAAAAGCTATTTATTTTTAGAGCGTGTGAAATTGTTAAAAACGAAGAAGAGAGCGTAGCGGCCAAATTTTTACAAACCCACAAGCTGAACAAAAAATATATTATATAACTTGTTAAATACAAGATTTTTTGTAATTATGAAAACAATATTGGATAAAATTAATAATTTTATAAAGAACATGGAACGCAACGAATAAAGGCTTAGAAATCGGCGAAGAGTAAGGTAGTAGGAATACAAAAGAATTGAGAGGCTAGACTAGTAAACAAGTACTAACAATAAGTATATCAGCAGACAGTACTGACTATTTGCAGTATCTATGGAATTTAAAATAATACTAGTACTAGTTATTTACGCGCATTAGCTGCCATGCTGCCAAAATAATACTTATTCATTTTCTCCAAGACAGGACTATTCCAAAATAAAAGCAAACTGATGATAAGTAGTAAAACTCATATTTTAAAAACAAACACGAATAAAAAATTAATTATTATTGTTTTAATAAAATAAGTAACTTAGATATTGTGTAAGGTTTATAATAAAGAATTAATTTTATTGCAATTTTGTTACGTTAATAAATTTAATTTAGTATCTAGATCTAGAATTTCATATTAACAATTTAACGATTTTATTATAATTAACAATAATTGAAATAAAACCAGCTTTATAGTTTAAATTTTCTTTACAATACTAGTTGCGGAATGAAATACATACCTATATTACTCGACTGGCTACATTCGTATACAATGTAAAATGTTGTCTAACCGCTAACATAAAACGTCATAATAAAGTGATACTTAATTATCTATCATAATTTGATAAAATAATATATTGAAGTGATATTTTCTAGGTCCAAATTTTCCAATATAATTCATCCAAAAAATACACTCCTTAAAATTTTTGCCCGGCTCTATTTAAAAATTTAAATTAAAATTTCAAATAAAATTTTCCAATATAAAATGGAACGGTCAATCGGAAAGATAAATCGCACCATACACACTGATAAAAGTTATTCACGCTGCCTTTAATGTTTAACTTCAAATTTTATATTTAAATATCCAAACCAAATAAAAATACGATAATCCAAAAACCATTATCCAATCTCAAAAAAACTTTCAATTTTAACATCCAAATTAAATATTCAATTCAAACTCTTCAAAAAGATTTTATCTTCCTCTAAGTCTGGTTCACTTTTGGAGCAAATAACCTTCTTCCAATAATAATAATTAACTCACGCAAAATCAAACGTTTTATTAACAAATAATCTAAATTTAAATATCAAAAATCACAAAACATAAAGGAGACTATTTGCTCCTCAACCGCGTAAGGGGGCCATCATCGGCAAAAAGCCTGGTTTTCACCGCCCATTGCTGCCACTACAAATCGTTGGCGGGAAAGCCAGCAGATACAAAATAAAAAATAAATTTTCAATAAATGAAAATTACAAGAAAAATAATAATTTTCAAAATTACCAAATAAAAACTCCATGTTAGATTTTGAAACACGACATCTGCTCCTCTGGATTTCATCGCACAACAGTGGTTATAGCATAACTGGTGGTTTGCAATGAAAGCCATCACCAGTCGTGATTCAAATTAAGAAATCAAATTAATTTAAAATACGTAAAAACATCATTTCCAAAAATATCTAAATAATTCCCATAAATATCAAATTTTAAACCAAAAT
Source organism: Cantharis rufa (assembly GCA_947369205.1). Classification (NCBI taxonomy): domain Eukaryota; kingdom Metazoa; phylum Arthropoda; class Insecta; order Coleoptera; family Cantharidae; genus Cantharis; species Cantharis rufa. The sequence continues at coordinate 10,330,534 of OX376309.1, read as the reverse complement.
AATTTTCAAATATTTTTTTAAATAATCAAGTCAATTAATATTATAAAATAAACTACTGAAATAATCGCTATATTATAAACCAATTTTCATCTTACACTTAACATGTTTTCTTGGAACAATCTTTATTTTCCATTTCCATTCACGCGCAGGTAGATCCTGTTTCATTTCTGTAAATTGTGGTTTCGTGAAAATCCGAATTTTTCTCTCGTTCCCAATTTTCTTCTTTTTGTTTTTAGTCATTACACAGCGTTTAAATCTTGTTTTATAAATTTTAAATGATATTTTAAATCTTCGTTTAATTTTTATTGAATCTTTCAGAATTAATTTATTATTTCTGTGCTTAGATTGTCCAGTTTGTCCATTATAAATGTTAATTTCCTTATTACTTTCAGTCAGTAAAGTCTTTTGTTCCTGAAACTGATTTATCATATCATCTAAGTTATTATTATGTTTTTTAGTTATTTCCCTTTCAAACATAAAATTTATCTGCTGGTGTTCAACAATACTTTTTAATTAGGTCTTTTCATTTTTGCTTTCCATAAGTTCACACTGTAATTTCTCAATCTTAATTACACTGTTAATTAGCTCTTCTTTCTTCTCAGTTAAAATTGATTGAAAATTTTCAAATTCTTCAAATTTACTCAAAAGCTGTTCTTGCAAACTTTTTATTTTATTATGTGCTTCTTTTAATTCAATCTCAATCAAATCTTTTTCGTGAATTTTTTTTATCATTTTCTATTGCAATTTTCTTCAATTTTTCATTTTCTTCCAACAATGATTTGACTTGATTTTTATGTATTGAAAGTTCATTTTTTAACAGATTATTACTTTCAATCAAACTTTTGTACGCTTTTATTTCCAATTTTTGTTGCAATTCGCTTGAACTACCATTTAAGTTTTGACTTTCTTTTCTTTTCTTTATTCTGTCTAAAATTTTATTTATTATTTTTGTATTTTTTTCCCTTCTTTCAAAATATGCCTTATAATATTTGTTGTGTATTGCTTCACAATTTTTTGGATTTTCCATTTTTTCGTCTCGAACCTTTTTCTCATTTTGCTTGTTTTCCCGTTCTTCTGTTTCTTCTATTTCCCATATTTGTATTCTATCTTGTATGTCCAATAATAATTGTGTTTCCATTTTTTTATTCTAATTATTAATATTAATCTCAGGGTAAAAGTAGGTTCAAAAATATCTAACCCCACGTTTTGGGATGCCAGAATAAGATGTAATTTTTTATTCAACTCAATTTTTTCCAAATTAATTTTAAAAACTTCTGCAAATTTATTGTAATTGCAATAGCAATCAATGCTAAAATGTGGGAGATTACGGACCACACGTTGCTATCAAATGCCTTAACTTTTATAAATTATTGCACGAATTTACTATATAATTAAAATTTCATTTCTCAATTTATCCAATTTGATCAAAATTTATTTCCAATTAAACAAATTCTCCTCCAAAATATAAACTTCCAAAATTTTTAAAAAAAGGCAACTCTCTTCAAATACTCGTCCATATACGAACAAAAATATACAAAATATTTATTAACAAAAAAATTCTTACTCGCTCAATAAAAACTATTTATTCGCAAAATTCAAAATTAATAATTTCAAAATTACGGGAGACGACATTTTGGCAAAAAACCCCTATAAAATTTTTAGTCGTGCCAACTTACAATTTGTTGGCGCGAACAATTATTCAAAATTTGAAAAATTAACAAAAATTTAAAGAAGTGTAAAAACTTAAACCACATTAAAATTCAAAATTTCATTCGGTAACACGACAATATATAATGCTACGAAATTCACTTGTAAAATATTATGTAGTATTGTAAAGAATGTTTATATTCCTCGGCTATGCTTATTGAAATGATATTTTTTAATTGTGTATAAATTTTAAAATTATATTATGTCATGTTATACAGCAATCCTCCAGTTTACAATTGTACTTTTTCCTATCCGGCATGTAAAATATTACGTTTTAAATTATTAATATTTTTAGGTGAGCAATAATAAGAAATTTATGAAGATGGCTGTTAATTTTATGGTTAAAAGAGAACAAAACAATAGTGTTTGTAATTTTTATTGGAAGATCTCCCGCATCAAGTTAATTCCGATAAAAAGTTAAACTTATTTAATTAATCTCAAACCCTGCACTGTTAAGGTTTTCTTTGCGTTGATTAACTTATTTAATATCATTCTTCACACTTCTATTCGTAGTTGTGTATCTTTCGTTTTATGGAATTGCTGTACTACTACTATGTACTCAAGTTGATTTAAGAATTACGGTTTAGATCTTAATATAATATAACAATATAATATTTGTCTCAAGATTAGCAATATATCGTATGTATTAAGAGAATATATTTTTTAACTTTGTATTGTGTTCTATTTTAAAAAAGTATTAAAATTTTGTAGATGAGAATATTTGTACAATTGCAATAAACATTTTATGAACCAAATTTTCATTGTTTATGTAGTAATAAAACGCAACCCACATTAATTTAAGAAGACATAATGTGAAATTGAAATTATATATTAAAGAACAAAGTAAATTAAATTTTGAAGTGGTAGAATAGGGACTGTAATATTTTGCTGAAAAAGTTTCAGCGATTTAAAAAATAAATTCAAACACCCAACTCAAATGGTAAGTTGTCAAGTAAAGCTTTATTAATTAAGTCTTGACTAAAATAAACCGACTATATGCAACTAGACTGATATATTATTATTTGTAAAATTCAGTTTATTATATAAATCGTTGCCTAGTAGGATAGTAATTTTTAAGCCAAATTTAATCCGTCATTAAATTAACAATTAATTTTCAACTGTGGTTGGTTTCATTTATCAAAAGAATGAAAAATTATTCAGGCAAAATTAATTTTGGGGTCCATATTTGAACTGTCATCAAAAAATGATACTTAGTGCTAATGGGTTTATAAAATTTAAATAATTTGAAGCTATTTGCGTGGTTGCTAACACGCTTTCTAACGCAAATTTTAATGTACCCGTAATCTAACACTAACCTGTTAGATTTATTAAAATAATATGTGTCCTTGGTTCAATATATCACGAAATTTAAACATTTATTACAAGTAAAAAATATAAAAGTTACATATAAATTAATAGTCGCTTAAATATAAAAATATTATACTTAAATGTTATAACCGCTTTTAATATTTCACCAAAAAAGGCTCAGCAAAATTTCAAGTAGTCATTTAAAAGCTTTATGTAAGTAATTTCCAGTGGTAGCCTTTTATGGTAGTTTATGTCGTCATTTGAAAATTTTGCTTAGCACGTCTTTTCAATATTGTGTTAAACTTCTAATTATTATTTTCCTTTTATAACTTCAAAGGATACCTTCACTACTATTGTATCTTTTCTTTTTACAATTAAACGCCTAAATACTTACGCAGAGCTTATTTTTAACTTTTTATTTTGCATTAAAGTATAGTTATACTTTGTATTTAAGTATAGCTATACTTTAATGGTATAAGTTTATAAGATGGAAGTAATATTTAAAAAATTTACATCACATTGAATAATAAATGAAATTAAGTTTTGAAATAATTTGATTTTATATTTTATATTATTTCCAAATATGAACTATCAACCGAATAAACTGATTAATCCTTGCAGAAATAAGCTGCAGCAGTTTATGTTTATTATACTATAATTTATATTTACCAGAGAGCATCTGAATAATAATAATAATTAGCTATACTTAGGCAGTAGAAAATCACTCAATAACCCGTAACTACATTGAAAATATAAAATTATTCAGAATATTATCTAGTATAGTATTTTATTTTAAATTATTAAACATGGATGTAAAATCAAACTAATACTTATTGAAAATCTATTCATAAATTATTAATTTATTGACCGCTACAATAATTATCTATATAAAAATTATATAATTTATATTTTATTCTATTATTTACGTTGTTATTAATATCAGTTTGAAATGCTGACATAATTTAAATTGAATTAGTTTACTGTTTGTACTTCGCGTTTTAGTGCTTTTCGTAAGAAAAATACAAAATGTGATCTTTTTTCTGCACGACATGTTTTTTGTCTCCTCGGCTGCTTATAATTAAACACATATTAAAAAACAAAATATTTACAAATAGTAAAAATATTCTAATTTAAATTGATGTTTAATTTAATTTAAATTTTATCCTTACAAATTAAGCTTAATTTTAACAAATAAAGGCGTGCCATTTGAGTTGCAATAATTTAGATGTGAAAAGAAAGAGAAAACAGCTTTTGTATTAGTAAAAATACTTTTACGATTTGAAATACTTACATTCCTAAGACAACCTAAGGGATATCGTGCAATCACGTATTATTATTGAAACAATTTCGTTAAATTCCCTGCGAAATAAATTAAAAGTGCATGTTTGTATTCGTGCAAGACTTGTAAAAATGGCTTATCTTTGTTTTCTGGGCATTGTTTTATATCTTCTTAAATATAATACGTTTTCACTTATTTTCATTCTATTGTATAGATTTCCTACACAACTAAAATAATAATATTGAAATAAAGATTACGTTTAGCGAAGTTGATTATAATTATGCTAATGTTTTTTAAAACATTAAAACATTCATTAAAACTCAAAATACAAGTAGTTACCAAAAAAATAATTTTTTTTTCACTTTTAATTTGTATTTTAATTTTAATTTTGTAAACGCATGAGAGGCGTGTTGGATGACGTGTGGTTGGAATGCCGAATGTATTTTTTTAAGTAACCTAATGCTGAAGTCCTGAAGAAGAGTTGAATAATAAACTCGAAACGTCGACAGAAAAGTAAAAGGTTTTTATTTTCCCATAGTCCACTTCCCGATAAAGGTGTTTTAATTAAATTAAATGTTATTTATTTATTAAATGTTAATTATTAGGCATTAGGTAATTAATAAAATATTATGATATTTAAATAACAACTGATAACAACTGAGTAAAGTTGACCAAAATTTGCTGTTTTATCGATTTTTTTACTTAAGAATTACATATTCTTTTGGAATATGGAAAAACGAACATAGTCAGAATGTAATTTTTCCTCGATAGCATAGTTTCGTATTATAGACGCAGTTTGTACTAACGCCGCGCCGGTGACTGCAGTAAAACACTGAAAATATAATTATGTAGGAGAGTGTTCCGGGGTATAATACCACGTTTATATGCAGCCGTTAGGTCGACCTAAGCCGGCTCGAGCTAGTTATTCCTTTCATGTATACACTCAGGTAGGGCGATCTAATCCGCTAGGCAGACCTAAATTAGGTCGAGCTAAAAACGTGGGCTAAGACGTTAGCTCGACTTTAAATTTGAATGTATACGGCTTCGCTCGAACTAAGCGCAATTGTGCCAACTATTTGGTGGGTTAATAATATGGATTAGTAATAAATATTCGGTTATTATTATTACTTGTTGGTGGTTTTTAAATTATTTTTTCGATATTTTCAATACCAATCGGCGGTATTTTGGTTTAATAATTCTTGTAAGAGAGGAATTATTGTTATATTAAAATTATTGTTTATGTTGACCGTCAATCGTCCAATTGAGTCTTAAAAATTCATGGATCTGGCACGATCTGCGTAAAGAAACGGAGATACATCTTAGTCGTAATTTCGGAAGAGGAACGGTGATGGTGTGTGGTGTCTTTAGCTTCCACGTACTATCCCATTGGAATGGATTTCGATTAAGATGAACTCAAAGAAATACATAGAAGTGTTGGAAGTTAATTTTTTGGAAAATGCAGAAGATTTTCTTGGAAAAAACTACATTTTTCAGCAAAGCAATGCTGCTATCCATAACTCCCAGAGCCACTAGGGCGTTCTTCAATGACAAAAATATTGAGGTTTTGAAGTAGCCAGCTTGAAGTCCTGATGTAAACTTCATAGGAAATTTATGTGGTATTATTTCCAGGCAGGTTTATGAAAATGGAAAGCAGTTTCAGACAGCGCGCGGCGCTTACATAATATGTTTCATTTGATGCAATTGACAACGGTTAATTTGTTCGGCAACAACTTCAAACAAATGTTGCTAAAATCATATTCATCCTATCGTGGTGATGTTACCTTGGAACGCTTGCCTGGTGGTGTTGCCTCTTTCAGGTTTGCCTATTTTGCTGTTGCTTTTATATTCAGAACAGCAATGTTTTCTGGAAAAGTCAGATCGCTACTCTCCATAGCTTTTCGGCCACGTTTCAACGGCTAATTTCATCAAAAATCGATGAAAAACTGCTTGCACCTGACATAGCTGTTGTCCATCGAGATGTTGATGTTTGAGATGTTAACATGTATTCTTCTCGGCCGATATTAATCGGTTTAAAAATAATACGGCGCTGATCATCTTCACTCAGATCTGCGTCAACCGCAACAGCTTTAGCATTTTGTTCAACGTTTGGACATAATCAGTATCAGTGAAAATATCGAAATTGATTGAAGCACTGCCTGATGCAACGCAAAGTCCAATTTGATTGCTTTTTGCCTTATCACCAAATCAAATGTTGTACACACAAGTCCAGAAATGTGCCGAATTTTCAAAACCTATTGAAAAAGAAAATGGAAAAAAAAATTTTTAATGGCAAATATTGCGACTTGGAGTAGGTCTTCGTAGGGCCGAAAACCGACACATTTAGCGGCTGCAACTTATGGTTACAGCGTGGAGTGAACGAGGGAATTTGGAATATAACTCCATTTGCAGCCGCTATTTCAAGTGCATCAAAGGATAAATGAGAAGTATAATGCTTGTCTATCAGTAAGAGAACGAGTCGGTAGATGGTTTGACGAATTTGATGAAATGGCGAATGTAACAAACAAACTCTGGCTGACAAATCCAACCAGAACCATTCGCGAAGCCGACGGTTCCACATGACACATTATCCAGAAAAGAAAACTGAATATTTTTTCGTAGAAATGAAAAGAACGGAGAAATATAATTGAATCTCACTAACTGCGAGAGCCTAAAACACTAAAAGCTCGGTCGCTTCCACTTTTCCAACTCTTCTCATTTCTTTTATATCAAGTTTGCTTGGAACAGTTGGAAAACCGCTTTCATCGATGTTATAAATAGACATAGCATAGAAATTTAATTCATCTAATAACTGGGCCAAATTAAATACGAACATGTCGGAAGAAACATGTTCATAAAACATTTTTTGCTTTAATATTCCGCAACTATTTGAAATTAGATTATTTTTATAATGAGTTTTAATATTTACATTTAGTATAAACAGATGTTAAATTAATAAATTTATAATAGTTGTAATATAAATAATAATAAATTTATTTAATTACACTTAGTTGTAATACTTAATAAATTTCATTAAAATCAAAATTACATCTTTTTCAAATATCGTGTTTCGGGTTTATTGAAATTTATTAATGTAATATTCAAACTCTTTATTATAGATATAATTATCATGTTAATAATATAAAAAATACTTGAAATATAAAATTAAAATGATTATAAACAACGTTACAATTTTAAATAAATATTATATACTTGAAAACCTTCTAGAAGTACATTTAATACTTTTGAATATTCTGTGTTTTATTAAAGGGAAAACTTTGTTTGTTGCAAATTTTGCGGTGTATGTGATTAACTAACTAGAAGGTTAAGTTATTAAAAGGATTTTAAGTTTCTTGCAAGTAAACTTCTAATTCTAATATATGCATTAACTATTTTGTATATGCATTTTACAGGTATATTGCATAATATACAATATACCTGTAAAATATTTATATAAATATAAAAAAAATCTCTCCATATTATGGAGAGATATTTATTTTGAACGTGAAAAAATATCAAGTTTGTGTATCTTTCACAAATGTTGCTAATAAAAACTTTTTCTACAAATAGGTGACCACTTGATTGTCATTTTCTGATCTTTGACCTGTTATGCACTAGTGCCCAAAAGTAAGACAGTTAAAAAATGATTTTACAGTTTTCCTTTTTAAAAGATGTTATTATTATAAGATGATGGGAAAAATGTACCAACAAGATTTTTTTCCGCATCTTAAGATACCCAACGCTTGATGTTTTGTTCTTTAGTTATTGGAAGTACTTAATAATATAATATAAAATTAAATATAAAAAAAAGATAAATACTTAAAATATAAAAATTCTTGGAAATAAAAATGCAATTTTAATTTGCTTTATTATAATTAATTACATTATAAATATTGATTTGTATATTTTGATTTGATTTTCAGTTGTTTCTTATATTCCTATTTTTTGAATTTTTAGTCAAAAGTATTGTTAAGGTACGGGTGTGAAGTGAATACTATACTACAGTTTATTGTACCGTAAAGTGGGGTGACTTGGCTACGATTTCCGCAAATAGGAGGTTGTACCGGACAGACAAAATTTATTTAAAGGAAACCAAAAATACTCTGGATTACTTTGGAGTATCGGGAACACAATCGAATATAGTAAGAAATAACAGGATCCCTGCTTAGGGAGTAAATAAATAAAAAGAGTAATTTTCATCTCGCCCCACAATGGAGTGACTTGAAAACTCATAGGATTTATGAATTATACACGCTATAGATGCTTCTTGAACAACTATATTATTCTATAGAAAATATTGGAAAGAGTTTCCAATTTCAATTTTCAATTTCCAAAAAGTTTCAGGGATACAATCCGAGTCATCCTTGGGGGTGGGGGCAATTGCCCCTTTGTTTCCTCTAAATAAAAAATCTCTAAATATTTTATTCCACTGCCTATGAACCATGATAATATTCCACACGCTCCGCCCATTCCAAACTTTACTACAACTTTTAAAAACCCCTGACACTCGAAAAATTAACTTATCATCTTCTCCACCCCCTTTCCAGTACACAGTTTAAACATTAATTTTGAAGTCAGGGGAAACGGAGATTTGTTCCACTTACAAAACCTATTTATACATTCTATATTAAAAATTCTCCGTTTCCCTTGACTTCAAAATTAATGTTTACCCTTTGTACTGTGAAGGGGGTGGAGAGCATGATAAGTTAATTTTTCGAGTGAAGTGCCAAGAATTTATGTTGAAGAATAGTTTTTAAAGTAAGGTGCTTTTATTATTAATTATTATTTTTGGAATTTTTTTACAGTCAGGAGTTTTTAAAATTTTTAATTTTTATTTTTTAATAATAGCTAGTATTTAGATTTTTAGAACAAAAAGGTCACAAATTAATTTCTGTACATCTAAAAAAAACACACAGGTAAAAACCATTAAAACTATCTTATAACTAAAATTTAAAATCCGGGGGGGGGGCGAAATATCATTATTAGAAATTTTAAAATATATCAAAAACAAAACTAGTACAAACCAAAATAGGGAAGGTACAAACGATTTTGACTATTTTGGATCCAAAATTCGAAATAGGGGGAGCTGGCAAAGTGCCTATTTTATACTGGACAAAATAGGCAAAATGTCTATTTTATGCTGGGCACAATAGGCAAAATGCCTATTTTATATATTTCAAAATATCTGAAAAACAAAATAGGTGCAAAAGAAAATAAGGAAGGTACAAACAGGTGCAAACGAGGTACAAACGATTTAGACTATTTTTGATCTAAAATTCAAAATGGGGAGGGGTTCTGGCAAATTTCCCATTTCAGATATTTCGAAATATCTGAAAAACAAAATGGGTACAAACGATTTAGACTATTTTGGATCCAAAATTCGAAATGGAGGGGGCTGGCGAAATGCACCTTAATTGCTATAATATTATATACATAGTAGACAAAATTAAATAATTTTATTTTTTTTTTTATTTTTTAAGTCATTGTAAATTTTTCGTTTACCCTTGTGTCGTCTCCCATAGGTCAAAAAATGTCCCTTACAATTTCAAAAATTTGTATCCTTTAAATACAAAATGCGAGTTAATTACTCGGGGGGGGGGCAGTATCAAATCTTATTATCTTCTCTATGACCCGATCTATTTAAGTAATTAATAGTTTTTGTATACTGTAAATTATATACAGCAAATAAATAAAATTGATGGGCGCTCCAGACTCGAGAACATTACGAGAAACGAAAGTGTGGAGCCGATTCTCGTGTTCATTTTCAAGTTCACGCGTTGCAGGCCACTCCAGACTCTCGCAAGAATCTCGCGAGAACCTCGCGAGAACATCGCGAAAAAACGAGGACAATGCGAGAAAAGAGAGAAAGTGGAGCTGATTCTCGTGTTCCTCATAAGTTCTCGCCTTGTTCTCCACTTGTTGTCGGTTTTTTGATGCGAGACAAAGGAGTCGAGATCGCGATAACACTCCCACACCTGCACATTCGCATTCTTCAGTAGCGCCTGACTCACCGATTAAATAGCAGTATAATTTATTGTGAATTAAAATGAGCGTAAATTGGAAAACGAACAAAAATTGGCATTTATTTATTGCCTTCAAGCAGAAGCAGTTTTGTGGAAAACAGGCATAAAAGACTATAAAAATAAATCGAAAAAAATCATAATGCTTGGGTGTGGATTAGCACAATAATGTAAATACCTGTCAATGAATTAAGAAAAAACAAAGATTCCCTGATTGCAAATTATAGAGGTTATAAATATAGAGTGAAAAAATCAGTGAATTTGGGATCAGGTGCCTACAAGGTCTATAAATCCATTTGGTTCGCGCTATTGACTGCTTGCTTGGTGACAGTACAAAATGTAAAAACACAATTAATAATAAAATAATGAAAACTTGAAGTTTGACGTATTTACGTCGATTTTATACCAAAAAAAATATCTTTTTTTTAAATTTAATTTAAACTAGGTACTCAATGACACCAGGCCCTACGAACATTCAAGATGCGATTTTGACAAATATTAATTGTCGAAATAAGTACTGTTTACGTGTGATCGGGTGTTGGTACGTTTACATAATTCGAACGCTGTGACATTACTGACCTCGTTGGTCTTGTAGCGCAAACCGGGTTCAAACTTCGCTGCGCTCACAATATGCGCGCGTGTATACAAACTAAAATACGCTTCAACAGTCGAAATAAAAAGAAATAAAATGGCAATATTATCTTTCAAGAAGATGTTACGGTTTGATTTTGTTTTTAAATAAAAATTCGATTGTTGTTAAAGATTTTCAAAAGGTGGCATCCTAATTCACTTTTGAAGTCGAATTTGATGGAAATTATTATCATATCGATAATTTGCACATTTTTAATTTTAATTTTAACTTTGCGATTTTGGTGAAAAGTTACAATTTTAAGTCGAGTAATTATATTTGGACGACGTAGCTAATCAATTTTTTTGTGGAAATTGCGTTATTTTCACATCCAGATTTATTTGGGATTAGTATTGATTGCTACGATTTTGTTTTGGATTGCTTCTCCTATTTTTTTACGTTTACTTGGAAAGTTATCCGATCTTCATTTGAAGGATTTAAATTCGTTCATGGACCATTGCTTCGCTTGTTTCACTAATAAACCCTCACACAACATCTAGAGGTATGTTTGATAATTTTATTCCACATTTGTTAAGTTTGAATTTTTATAGGGTGTTAATAGCGGTTCACCAGCTATTACTTCTTATTTTTGGATTATCGATATCAACCGTTACAATCATAATATCGATCGTGACGTTACTCTTTTTTACTCCTTGGTTATCTGGCGTCGTATTTCTGTTTGGATGGTTATTGGGTATCCACCTGGATAACAACACAACAGCTTTGGATAATTCAGTCGAACCTTTGGTATCGCTATCGCTATCCTGATCTAACCATCAAGAGAGAAGACAACGGAAAGCTAAGATTTTGTTTGTTTGTGCCGTCATTTATTATTGTTAATAATTATCTTTTTGCGCGAAGAATTTTATTGGGCCGTTCTTTTCATTATAATTTTGTATTTAAACATCTAACAACTCGTAAAGCTGTATAAAATCATTACAGTATTTGTACGCCAAAGTATACGTATACGCGGTAACTATAACGCGAGTATTTACTTTTACTTTTTATATATTACCTTATATTTTTATCGTGAGCAATTGATAGCTTACAACGTATTCATTTTTTTTTATATTAAAAAGGTAGCCCAATTTATCGCATTATTTGTAAATATTTTTATTGTCATTAAATCGGAAACAAACGTTATCTCTGTTACTCAGTCTTTCCTTGACCTGGTTACTTCTTTTTTTGCAACAGTCAGTATTTTTTTCGTAGTTTAACGTGGCTGTTAATTCGAATATACAGGGTGATTCTTTTGTTTAAACTTCGTGGCGCCCAAAAATATCAACACTTCTGCTGGCTCTTCGGAGCGTTACTTTGGCGATTTTCCCCTGTATATTAATCCTCCAGATCTGAAGAAGAATCAGCTCAATCTCTTTTTTTTTGCATTTAGTTTATTTGCCTTTACGAGCTAGCCAAAGGCACACGACCCAACTACCGATAAATCACCATCAATAATTTATATTATTAATATTTTTATTCTATCTACTTTTAACGGTAGCAAATTGGCGCCCAACGTATAAAGAGAGAAGAAGTAGAGTACAGAGTTTGTAGTTGTTTTCACTTTGTTTTTGGAATTCGGAGTATTTTTATTTTGCCTTTTTAGAATTTATTTTGTTTCTTTAAGTTTGATTCTTAGGGGGAGGGAGAGTGAATTCCCTTCGTGAATTCTGACTATTGTTTGTTTTGTTTTTTCGGAAAATTTGTTTTTCTTAGTATTTGATTTTGGTAGCTTCTTAATTTTTTTTGTAACTATGGATGTCAATCGTTTATTAAGCGATGAACTTTCATATGAATTAAGTTGGAGAGGAATTGAAGTAGGCGAAACAGTCGCGGAGAAGCGTAAGTTGTTGAGGGATGCTCTAAAGCAAGGTATGCCTGTTGCGAGTAATCCAAATGTTGATTTAGACGTAGAATTCCATACATTATCGGCAAAATTAATTGAATTAGGTGGTCAGATAGAAGATTTCGATCAATCAAATAGAGATAACGAACAAAAGCGAATAAAAGCTCGTCTGTTGCATGTTCAGCGTCGTTTGGAAGCATTGCCAATACATCAGGAAAAACATAAAATGAAATGTGATAATCTTTCTATTGTAGCTGCTGGTTTATTGAAAACACTTGGTGAGGTGTATTTTGTATCAGGGTTAAATAGTACTAGTGACAATAATGATTTAATTTCATTATCGGATTCGCTTATCGATGCTCCTATTCCGGAATCGCAGTCGTGCGGTTCTTTATTGAATTTTTCTGTACCATCTGCATCTTATACTCCACCACTAGACGTAGATAATTGTATTGCAGCACAAACTTCCGTAACTCGAAATCCTCTAGCTAACGTTAATTCTTTGCCTATTATACCTATTGCCAGTTCCAATTTGGATAATCAGGAACATCTCTTTGAAACGACCAATCGCAAGGTTATAGATTTACTTAAACATCTTCGTGAGGTTAATTTAGATTCTACTCATAATGAGTTCTCAAATACTCGACGGGTATCTTTTGCTGAAACTTCAAATAAATCAACTCCTCTCATTACAAGTTATTACAGTGATAGGGACAATATCAATCCTGTATCGCAAGAAATTAATGACAACAATGTTACCTTCGATCCTTCTAAACGATTAAGTTCTAGTACGTCACTAAGTTTTAATAATGTTAGTTTTGGAAAGAATCCACCTATATGTAAGTGGGGTGTATATTTTGACGGCAATAACAGTGTGACGGCTTTTCTGGAAAATATAGAGGAACTTCGCGTAGCACGTGGTGTCACTAAAGAACAACTTTTTCAATCAGCCGTGGAACTTTTTAAGTCTGATGCTCGAGTTTGGTTTCGGCCTAGAAAGCATCTTTTTAAAGATTGGGATGACTTAGTCAGTCAACTAAGGGCATCGTTTTTACCTCCTGGGTACGAGACTCGACTAGAAGCTGAAATTAGAAAGCGAACCCAAGGTGCTGACGAAAAATTGATTTTGTATGTTTCGGTTATGGAGAATTTGTTTAATAAACTTTCTAATAAACCACCTGAAAGCTCCCGAGTCGACACAATAAGGGGTAATTTACTTCCTCATATTCAAAGGGGACTTGCTTGTTTAGAAATATTTACAGTCGAGGAACTTTTACAGTATGGACGTAGAATTGAAGAAAGTGAATATCGTAGTAGAATTTTTTGTTCTCCACCAACAACTGGGAATTTATTGGTTGAACCTGAGTTGGCTTATCGTAAGCCACCGACAAAATTTACATCCACTCGTATTGATCTCATTTCGCGTCAACCTACTACCGAAATTCATCCTAATACTGAGATTGTCTGTTGGAATTGTGGACAGTCTGGTCACAGAAGGTCTTCTTGTAGTAAAGTAAAGAAAGTTGTATGTTTCCGATGTGGTAGAGTTGGTTTTACAGTTGCTTCTTGTCTAAATTGTTCGGGAAACGGAAGAATGGGCCATTAGGTATCCGGTCTAAGGTCCAATCTCGTTGCAATCCGGTTAATATTAAAGGCAAAGAGCAATTGAAACACAAAGTTCTTCTCGATTATGTTCTTTCTCATGCTGATGGTGATCAACGACCTTATTTACGAGTTTCTATTTTAAACCGTAGTATTTTAGCTTTACTAGATTCAGGCGCTACGCGCACTGTAGTTGGAATGTCTGGGTATAAATTTTTATTGAGTTTAGGATTAACGCTAAATCCAGGAGAAACTGTTGCGTGTACTGTTGCAAACGGTCAGACTTGTAAAAGTATTGGTTCTATTAGTACTCCCATTCGCCTCATAGATAAAATAGTTGTTTTAGAAGTATTGGTAGTTCCAGATTTGCCTCGCGAGTTAATACTCGGAACCGATTTCTGGTTGGCTATGGATTTAGTTCCCGATCTTAAACGAGATGTATGGCATTTTGGATCAAATCCTTCAGTTACTGCGATTAATTCTATTAAGAACGACTACGATTTAAGTTCAGAAGAACGTCTTGCTTTAGACAAACTTCTTGATAGAAATTTCGAATTATTAGGTACAGGCGTCGGAGTAACTAACGCGACTGAACACGAAATTATTACTGATTCACCACCCATAAAACAACGTTGTTATCCAGTATCTCCGGTAAGGCAACGTATTATCAACGAAGAAATTAAAAAAATGTTAGATGATAAGATTATAGAGCCTTCGAAATCAGCTTGGGCCAGTCCAATTTTGTTAGTTCCCAAAAAGGATGGAACTTATAGGTTTTGCGTTGATTATAGAAAACTTAATTCTGTAACAAAAAAGGATTCGTACCCTTTGCCTTTAGTTAATTCAATTCTTGAGCAATTAAGAGACGCGAAGTACATTAGCTCAATAGACATTAAATCTGCATATTGGCAAGTTCCTATGAAGGAATCTTCTCGAGAGTATACGGCTTTTACTGTTCCTGGTGGATTATATCACTTTTTGCGAATGCCATTTGGGCTTACGAACGCACCTGCAACTTGGCAGAGACTGATTGAGAAAATTTTAGGCGCCGACCTTTTGACCTATGTATTGGTGTATCTTGATGATATAATTATTATTGCTAAGGATTTTAAGACCCATTTGGAAATTTTAGAAAAAGTCTTTCAGCGTTTACATACCGCGGGACTCACGATTAGTCGCGAAAAATGTGAATTTTGCAAACCTCAGCTTAAATATTTAGGTTATATAGTCGATGGCGGTGGTTTGAGAGTTGATCCTGAGAAGGTGAAGGCAATTTTGGATGTTCCAGCCCCGAAAAATGTAAAAGAGCTGCGACGATTTCTCGGTATGTCACAATGGTATCGGCGGTTTATCAAAGATTTTTCCACTATCATTGCTCCCTTAACTAATTTAATTAAGAAAAATGTTGTTTGGTTGTGGAAACCTGAATGTGAGCAAGCGTTTGCATCTATTAAGGAACAATTGGTTACCGCACCATTATTACAGTGTCCCGATTTTGAGAAGACCTTTATATTGCAAACAGATGCTTCTGCATTTGGAATCGGAGCTGTACTGACGCAAAACTTTGAAGATGGAGAACGGGTTATATGCTATTTATCCAGATCTCTCACTAAACAAGAGCGAAATTACACAACTACCGAACGTGAATGTCTAGCAGTAATATACGCTATTGAAAAGCTTAGGCACTATCTTGATGGTGTACGTTTTACGGTGGTCACGGACCATTATTCATTATTATGGTTAAAGCGCATGCGCGATCCGGTTGGAAGATTGGCAAGATGGTCTGTTCGCTTGCAAGCTTTTGATTTTGAACTTGTGCATAGGAAAGGAAAAGATCACGTTGTACCCGATTTTTTGTCCCGCTCTGTCCCGGTAGACAACATCCAATTACAGACAGACGACGATTTTAAGAACACCCAAGATTCGTGGTATTTAAAACTCCTTCAGTTGGTGGAACAACATCCGAATAAATACGCACAATGGATGTTAGAGGGAGGACAATTATTTAAATATGTGAAAAGTCGAATACCTGAATTAACACCAGAGACAGAGAATTGGAAACGCGTTGTACCTAAAGATTTTAGAAAAACCATATTAGCGAAACATCACGATGAACCAACTGCCGGACATGTTGGCATATATAAAACATTTTGGAGACTTCATCATCGTTATTTTTGGCCCAAGATGAAGAATGATGTCGCAAAATATGTTAAATCATGTAGAGTTTGCGCCGAGCAGAAACCTGAACAAAAGGCTCCAGCAGGCTTGATGGGTACTCGAACCGAAGTGACACATCCTTGGCAGGTCATATCTTTGGATTTTATTGGTCCTTTACCGCGTTCCACTTCGGGCTATACTCATATTTTGGTTGTTACCGATTCATTTAGCAAGTATGTTGTACTCTTTGCTATTCGTTCTGCTACCGCTAAGTCCTTGGCAAGAAATATTGAGGACGGTATTTTTCTTGTCTATGGTGTGCCTCAAGCCATAATATGTGATAACGGAGTACAAATGCGCAGCAATGAATTTCGGAATCTTTGTGAACGCTACCGCACAAAAATCTTTTACACAGCGTTATATTATCCTAGAGCTGATCCCACGGAACGCGTTAATAAAGTAATAAAAACCATGTTATCTTCTTACGTAAAGGACAATCATCGTAAATGGGATTCTTTTTTATTTTCTGTAGCTTGTGCCATACGTACCTCCAGACATGAAACTACTGGCTATACTCCATATTTTGTGAATTTTGGTCGTGAATACGTTGGTTCAGGTGACCATCATCGACACCCTGAACAGCATCACCCTAACGATGAAATTCCAAAACGTATTGCAGGATTTCGTAAGATGTTTGAGAAAATACGTAACAGACTTCAGTTAGCTTTCGAACGTAGTAAACGTGTCTATGATATGCGTCGTAGACCTGTTCAATTTGTTGTAGGGCAATATGTTTGGCGACGAAATAAGGTTCTTTCTGACGCTTCAAAGTATTTTTCGGCTAAATTAGCACCCACTTTTGTTGGTCCCTATAAAGTGAGGAAGAAAACGGGAAGTGTTACGTATGAACTCGAAGACGACCATGGCAAATCTGCAGGAACTTGGCATGTCCAAGATTTGAAACTTCATTGTGAAGATTAGTTTCTACATTTTTGTGCTTGTTTTTTTTATATTACTTGTTTCACGTTGTTTAATATTTAAACATTTTATTAGGTTTCTGATTGTTTACTTATTATAGATCCTTTTAATATTTTCTCGTTTCTCGAAAATTTTCTTTGGTAAGGGGGGAGTGTTACGGTTTGATTTTGTTTTTAAATAAAAATTCGATTGTTGTTAAAGATTTTCAAAAGGTGGCATCCTAATTCACTTTTGAAGTCGAATTTGATGGAAATTATTATCATATCGATAATTTGCACATTTTTAATTTTAATTTTAACTTTGCGATTTTGGTGAAAAGTTACAATTTTAAGTCGAGTAATTATATTTGGACGACGTAGCTAATCAATTTTTTTGTGGAAATTGCGTTATTTTCACATCCAGATTTATTTGGGATTAGTATTGATTGCTACGATTTTGTTTTGGATTGCTTCTCCTATTTTTTTACGTTTACTTGGAAAGTTATCCGATCTTCATTTGAAGGATTTAAATTCGTTCATGGACCATTGCTTCGCTTGTTTCACTAATAAACCCTCACACAACATCTAGAGGTATGTTTGATAATTTTATTCCACATTTGTTAAGTTTGAATTTTTATAGGGTGTTAATAGCGGTTCACCAGCTATTACTTCTTATTTTTGGATTATCGATATCAACCGTTACAATCATAATATCGATCGTGACGTTACTCTTTTTTACTCCTTGGTTATCTGGCGTCGTATTTCTGTTTGGATGGTTATTGGGTATCCACCTGGATAACAACACAACAGCTTTGGATAATTCAGTCGAACCTTTGGTATCGCTATCGCTATCCTGATCTAACCATCAAGAGAGAAGACAACGGAAAGCTAAGATTTTGTTTGTTTGTGCCGTCATTTATTATTGTTAATAATTATCTTTTTGCGCGAAGAATTTTATTGGGCCGTTCTTTTCATTATAATTTTGTATTTAAACATCTAACAACTCGTAAAGCTGTATAAAATCATTACAGTATTTGTACGCCAAAGTATACGTATACGCGGTAACTATAACGCGAGTATTTACTTTTACTTTTTATATATTACCTTATATTTTTATCGTGAGCAATTGATAGCTTACAACGTATTCATTTTTTTTTATATTAAAAAGGTAGCCCAATTTATCGCATTATTTGTAAATATTTTTATTGTCATTAAATCGGAAACAAACGTTATCTCTGTTACTCAGTCTTTCCTTGACCTGGTTACTTCTTTTTTTGCAACAGTCAGTATTTTTTTCGTAGTTTAACGTGGCTGTTAATTCGAATATACAGGGTGATTCTTTTGTTTAAACTTCGTGGCGCCCAAAAATATCAACACTTCTGCTGGCTCTTCGGAGCGTTACTTTGGCGATTTTCCCCTGTATATTAATCCTCCAGATCTGAAGAAGAATCAGCTCAATCTCTTTTTTTTTGCATTTAGTTTATTTGCCTTTACGAGCTAGCCAAAGGCACACGACCCAACTACCGATAAATCACCATCAATAATTTATATTATTAATATTTTTATTCTATCTACTTTTAACGGTAGCAAAGAACATTATCAATAGTAATTTAACAAGACCTCATTTTTAGATCGATAAGTTGTATTGTAAATACGAAGGCATCGTTGCATAGCTTAATGCAACGATGCCTGAGTAAAATTTACAAGCAACTTATCGATCTAAAAATAATGAGGTCGAGTTATATTTATTGAGATAATTACCCGAACATTTATTTGATATTGACAAACGTCAAAATTATGTAAACAAAGAGGCGTGGCATCGAACCGGATGAGGCACTCTTTCCGCAGGAAGAGACACAATAATTGCCAGTGTAAGTGTTTGTTTACCTTTTGTAAGTGTAATTATCGGAATAATGAAGTGGAAATGATCACTGGCACGACAGTAAATGCAACAGAAAATCCTGATACGTGTAGTACAATTTTTGAGCAGGTACAAATAGACTTTAATTCAAAAATCACACTTTTTGATGATACTAATCCATTAAAGGGGTCAAAAATTCCAAATTTAAACTTTTCGACATATCACAAAATTAAAGAACTGTTAATCGTTTTAGAAAAAATTATAGAAATTTATTTAAAAAATCTGGACTGTAGTACTGAGAACCTTGTGAGTGTGGATGTTTTCTAATTTTCGATGTAACACGATCGAAAATCATTTCTTGCCTTGTTGTTGCGTTGTTCTCGCCTTGTTCTCCGATGCTATTCTCGCCGAGATTCTCGCGAGATTCTCGCGATAGTCTGGAGCGCCCATGAGAAGTACCGACCTCAGTATTTGCATTTTTATTTTTTAAAGCTTTTTGTTAAGGATGAAATTAATGGTTTAAGTAATCTGTATTCCAATACTATGTATAAGGATTATAAAAAGAAACAGTGTCAACGAGTTATGTTCTATGATAAGAATATAATATCATTGTTTATATATAAACAATATAATATCATTGTTTCATTGTTTATATATAAACAATGATAATATCATTAGATAACTGGTTCGTAAGAATTATAAAATAAGAGTGAGCACCTTTTAGTTGCTGATGTTATTGACCATAAGTTCCATGGGAACTATGAATATATGAAGATATGAAGATCCAGGAGAAATGCATAAAAGGATAAGCTTTATATTATAATAGTAGTAGTAGTAGTATTATATAGTCCGTAGCGTAGTCTTTAGCATAAGTTTATGTAATAGTTGCATTTAGTTATACTTATAAATTTTCGTAATAAAATTTGTTCAAACATTTTTTGGTTTTTTAAAAATTCAATTAGTTATTAGTAGAATTTAACTAACGCACAAAGCGATATAATATTATGTTAATTTTAACTTGCTTCTTCTGTTATTAAATAAATTACATAATGTAGATTAACAATAAGCCTATAAGCTGTTAAAAAATTATTAGTAAAGTTTCAAGTGGGCGGAGCGTGTGGAATATATTATGGTTCATGCGCAGTGGAATGAAACATATAGACATTTTTATTAAATACTAATTTGTGAAGAAGCTGTAGCGGTGCTAGCTCTAATATTTTGTTGCTAGCCGGTGCTAGCTATATAGATTAGGAAGCTAGGTTTTGGGGCCAAAATGTTAACAGGGGGGCTAGCGTTACTTTAGCCCCCCCTCCCAGTTTCAATGTGGATTTCTGAAAAAAATTATAAGAGTGCTAGCTATATAGATTACGGAGCTAGTTTTTGGAGCCAAAATATTAACTGAGGGGGGTGGGGCTAGCGTTATTTTAGCCCCCCCCCCCTTTTTCAATGTGGATTTCTGCGAAAACTGTAAGGGTGCTAGCTGTAATATTTGGGTGCTAGCTCCATAGATTCGGGATCTAGCTTTTTGGAAAAAAGTTTTAACTGGGGGGGGGGCAAAGCAACGGACCCTAGTAATTGTAGGTAAAACCGATCAAGAAGATCAAAACGAAAACTTCATTAAACAAAATAATAGAGATTAGAGAATTTAGATATTATAGATAACATTGTAAAACAAAATAAAAATTTGGATCAAGTCGAGGACGATATTATGCGAAAAACGGAAAAATTAAAAAGAGATCAAATATATGAATGAAAACGAAATATAAGAACAAGACAAGGAAAATTTAGAAAATGACAAAGACAAAGTTTTTTATACAAAAAACAGAAAATTTATGGATAATGATACAAAAATAAAAGAAAATTTTGATGAAAATAAAGCCGGAAAGGAAAAAAATATTTTGGACAATTACGATTTTAAAGTAGTGGAAAATTTCGATGAAATGACCACGAATGGATGAAACTGTGGAGCCGGGAGAAGAAAAAGATGAGGAGCAAGAAAACCAAATTATGTCCATCGAAAGTAGACCGCCAGCTTAATTTATATTGCACTAGGACCAGTATTGGTATATTTAAATACATTTGATGGTTTTACGTCAAAACGCCGCGCCACCGTCCCCAAAGACGCCGTTTCAAGAATGCAGTGGGAAAGACGCCGTCCCCAAAAACGCCGTTGCAATAACGCCGTGGAAAATACGCCATCACAAAATGGCCGTTGCTCAATAATGCCGTATGGCATGCACAAGATGGCCGTGCCCAATTTTTTGGTATTTGGTTGGTGTTTCTTAATCAATGCTTTAAAATAAATTATTGTCAATTTAGTTAATTCATAAAAATCGGTTTAGTAACCCTCGCTTATTGTAACATTCATAGGGATTTATAGGCACTAACAAATCGGACTCCTCCTAAAGAGGAGAAAACCTCATTAACTCTAAATACCTCACCAATAGAAAAACTCACCAGTTAAAAATTAACTCTTAATTAACGTTTTATATTGACGAATTATTTATAATAGGGTTATACCAGTGTTTTTTAGTGCCTATAAATCCAGACCCTATTCATAATATAATACTTAATCTAGAATTTAGCCCTGAGCCAGGTATAAAGGCGTCCCTTTACCTCACGGCGTTATTAAGACGGCGTAATTGGGCTGTGACGGCGGTATTACCATACGGCATTATTGGGCAACGGCCATTTTGTGACGGCGTCTATCCCACGACATTCTTGAAACGGCGTCTTTGGTGACGGCGTTTTGACGTGATACCGTTCCACTCTCGGTAGTGAAATAAGTCATGCGCATGACGCTTCATATCAGACTCGAGTTCAAACCTCCTAACGGGCGGAGCGATTTATAGCGCATTTAATAATATAAAAGGTTTTCAAACAAGATAACAGATGGAGCACCCTTAGTCTGTTACACAACAAATGGCGCTCCCTCATTCTATTACACCTCCATACTTCAAAACATCCCAAACTTTAATCGATTTCCATCATAACTCGACAATTAATCAGACCTTTATTTCAAAACACCCATTTTAAACAATCGTTTGAAAATCAATCAGACTCTTTTAAGGGAAGAATTAAAATTTTAATAGATCTGGTAGAACACAATTTACTAATTGATTACACGAATCCATAAATACAAGTAGTTCTTATATTATATAAATATTCTATGAACCATCTTTTTAATTAAAATATAATAGAAAATGAACAAATCGAAAACAAATTTAAAAAACCCGTTTAATTATGAAAACAATGTGAAACAAGACGAGTTTAATAATCTGACGGAAGAGTGTAATCTAGTATACGCTCAGGATCCATTTTTGCAACAAGATAATGCATTATCCAACTAAAGTCAATGTCAACAAAACGCTATTAACACGGATAACTTATTTTAACCACATCAAATAATACAATTAAACAATTTCGATTTTCCGCATATTTATGTACCAGAAATTAACGCAAAGTTTTTATTCAATACAGTACAGGGAATTCAAAAGTTTGATTGATCCAAAATTAACTAATCAATTTTACAACAACTTTATATTTAATAAAAAATTTAACTTTAAAACGGCACATATAATAATATGTCATTTCATAATGAGGTTGCCGAAATACCTATTTATCAAATTTTTAAAATAAATGAAAAACACAATCTTTTTCAATTCAGCGAAAAATATCACGGGTTAATCGAATTCGACTTACTCACAAAATTAAATGCTCAACTTAAATTCGAGAAAAAATAATTTTAACACCGCATAATTTTAATAATTTGCGAAACTAATAAAAAACCTTTAATGTAAAATTTTAATAATAAATTAAAATTAAACTATTCAATAATAATACCACCAAGAGTGGTATCAGAGTACCTGTGACTTTAAAAGATGTATTAGAAATATTATATTTATGTGCAATTTGAAGATGGTTAGTAAACATTTCTAATCATTTTGCTATCAGGTTATCAGCACAATTACGTAAAATTAAATATTTTATAATCTAATAGAGCCAACAAATTTAGGAGATGTTAAAATTTTTTATATAATATTACATCAATAGTCAAGCATTAGTCTCGGAACAAGAAAATTTATTAAAACAACATTTTAAAAATAACAGAATATAGATTGAAAACGAATCAATAATTATTAATAATTCAGAAGAAATAACTGCAGATAATTATTGAATTTTTACGAGAATTTACTATCGGAAATACTACAATAGATAAACCCAACCTTCGATTAGTAAAAGCGTTAAACCAAAATTTAAAATTTTATCTGATATTCAAATTAGATCCCTTAATTAACGACAAGTACCCGTTCAATTTCTAAAGTACATTCGAATATAAACGAAAATACGAATGATGAATTCAATCTTTTGATAAAATTATTAATAATAAAGTACCTAAATGAAATTTTAGCGTCCTCGAAAGTATATCATAAAGCGGCTGTAAATCACGATAGTTATAAAAATTGTAAAATAATTATATAAAGATTACCCGAAAAAGATACCGAGCAACTAATATTAAGGTGCGTACAGACACTGCAAGACTGCCGCGTAAGGCCTCTTCCTCGCATAGCGTGGACCGCTTGAACCATAGTTAGTACGAGCTAGAAGTTTCAAGGTTATGTAATTTACACACGTTCAAGATCAATCCGATGCATTCCTAGTTAGTTGACAATCATGCACTTATTTCTAAGTAACGTGACGACATCAGTATTACTTATTAATCAAATAAAAAAAGAAAGCAATCCTTTGCTGGAAAATAACAACATTACTATATTGGCTATATATAATATTTATACAGGCGGAACCTTCCAGCAGCGCACTTATTAGAAACCTCTCTGAAAAGGCTACAACTCTAAAATTACAGATCTAGATTTTCCTCATAGTTAGCAGCATTAAAAGGTGGGCATGTTTTAGAACTAAAAGTTTCATTAACAATTCTTTAAAAAGGTTGTACAGTACACGTTGGTCTTCCAGAAGTGATTCTCTCTTGGCATTACGGTTGCTATATCCGGATGTAATGAAAGTATTAACCTACATATCATTTATAGGACGCGATAACCACGAAAAGAATGAAGCAACTGCACTTCATAAATATTTTCAAAATTTCGATGCTATTATAATATTACCATTTGAAGCAAAACTCTTGAATTCACTGAACACGGTATCTCTTCTATTGCAATCAACCGAATGTGAGCTTAGTAAGGCTGCAGATTTACTTCAATCAGCTTTAACAACATTACAAGAAATGAAATCAAATTTTGACCAGGTGTTAGAATATGAAGAGAATACTGCAAATACTTGGGGAGTTGAGCCTATATTTCCACAGAGGCGAACAAGAAAAGTTCCAATATTTGCAGACGAATTAAGCTGCGACGAATAATTACAAATGCGAGAAAATATTTTGAAACACAGGTTTTTTACAGAACGTTAGATACAGTAATTTCGCAATTGAAAACACGTTTTCTAAGTTTACATCAAATTGCAAGTTTATCTTCTTGTATAATTTCTCAAAATTAAAGTACTCTAACAGAACAAGAACTTGAAAAATCGGCTTTGAAATTAGTTCAAAAGTATACAGATGATTTGTCAATAGATCTTGCTAACCAAGTTGTTCAGTTCAAAGTCGCATTTGAAAATAAACTGGTACACTTAGATCTGTGTATGATCTGGCAAAATTTTTAATAATTGAAAATCATCTACTTGCAGAAAATTTTTCGGATATGTGTACAGCATGGAGTATACGTAGTATTTCTCACACTTCCCGTAACAGTTGCCCATTCAGAGCGCTCTATTTCAAAATTAAAGTTAATAAACGATTACCTAAGAAGCACTATGTCTGAATATCGTTTAACAAATTTAAGTAGTTATTATATCCATCGAAAAACGCAGAGCTAAAAATCTTAAAATCGATGAAATAATTCAGTCGTTTGCTAACCAAAAGGCAAGAAACGGATATTTGTGATTTATATATTATTTTTTAAATTTTTGTTAATAAATGATTATAATACATTAAATACAATGCATGGAACACACGTAAATGTCACTTGCCAGTTGACTGTCTAATTCAAATCGCCAATTTGCTGTTCCTTATAGTATTTATTCTATAAATCATCATTGTCCAATCCTTTTGACGTTGACGAACGTATGCCAGCTTGACATACGTTCCTTTTTGGTCAATAACGTCATTAACCGGACAAAGACGTAAATCTTACAATCAGGTGAAAATATTTACATTATTGTCCACCGCTAATTGGCAATAACGTGAATGGCTGGCCAATGACGTTAATGGCCAATATAAATAGACATTGACGTCATTGTCCGGCCATTGACATCAACGCCCGATTTACATCATTGACCGTAACATACACATGTAAACTATGTAAATATAGATAAAATAATTGGATAAAATTTTTTTTTACTAACTACACTTTAAACTATTTACATTTTATTAACTGACCACAAAGGGGCCCTACAATTTTCTTGCCCCCGGGCCCAATTTTTGAAGTTACGCCACTGGGTTTTGGTGTAGCTCAAATTCAATAAATCAACACGAAGATTTAACACATATAATAAAACAATAAAAATATACAGGTTTACAAATAACTTACTCTAGAAGTACCAGAAGGAAAATCGCCATAATTTCGGGCATGGATCACTGCGGAAAGACTCGTAATATACCGAAAATACCGGTCAACCTCCGATCCTTGATTGATTACTCCTTTTATGACATTTCTCCCTCTTAATCTTAATTTTCTATTTTGTCTATGCTATTATAATATTAATCATACTATTGATTATATTTGGTCAGCAGGATAATCTTCATTTATTTTACATTTGCATAATCATCGATCACACCGGATATTAAATAAATTTTATTTATTAATTATAATTTTTATTATATACAGAGTGACCAATATTAATGTGACATTACCCCCTCGCCGGCGAAAGCGGCTGGCTCAAGTCGCCAAAGTTGATCGGTTACTTGATCGGTTTTAACCAATAAAAAAAAACTACAAGAAACATAATAATTGAAAACAAAAAGATATTTCTCAAAATATATCAGAACAAAAATTAAATTAACAATCTAACCAATTAAAACTATAGGAAAGCAGATATAATTATAATCTAAAAATATAGCTTAAGAATTAACCAAAAAATATATACATACTATATGTAAACATATATGTATGTAGGTGTATAAACTAAGTTGCATCAAGATTAACTATTCTTAAGGTGACATCGCGTCATCCTTTATATCGTTTATATTTTTAGATGAAACAACAAAATTAATAAAAATATTATTTTAAACAAAATTTTAAATATCATATAGTCATTTAGTTTTCTCCTACTAACCAAGAATTGTATGATTTACTTACATTATTTTATAACAAATGGTATGTTTGTGCTCTTATTTTCCATTATGGTCATATTGCAAAAAAAAAGAAAAACATTTGATATCGTATTCTTTCGTACACTCTTTTATTCTTTGATCCTACTATAAAATTTATTACCTATTTATGCTCAGTTGCCCTAATATAATTTTTAATACTGATTCTTTCGTGCTCAGTTCTTCTATTTGGGCCTATTACAATATTTGTTACTCAGTTGCACTAGCTTTTTGCGTAAGTCTCCGTTTACATTAAGCGTAGCCCACGTTTGAAATTTGTATGACATTGTAACAATGTTACGACATTTTTATAAAATACTTTTACAAAATAGCACTTAATTTCACTTTTTCTCTGCTTTTGTCACTTTAATTAGTTTCACTTTTATTTACTTATTTATACCTTGTAACACATTAATTGTTATACATTATAGCACGTTTTACATCCTTGGTTATTTTTATGGTGTTAGTAGGAGTTTCTTCTTGATCTGACTCTCCTTCTTCTTTTGGAACTATATTATCTGGAATTATCGACTGCTATACCTTTGCGTTCGATTAGGCTTCCATATAACGATCAATTTGTGTTTGCCTTTTTCTTCTTAGTGCTGATTACCATGCCAAACTGCTAATGCTGACCATACCAATCCATAATTTACGTCTTTGGTTGTCATTTACCAAAACAAAACCCATTCCATTCTATGCTATTCTATTCGATTCGATTCCATTTGATTTCACTCCATTCCATTCGACTCCATTCTATTACATCGACCATTTCCATCATATTGGGTGTTGATTAAGTGCATCTTGTTCATTTTCGTCTTGGACCATTTCTACTTAAGTTACCATTAGCTTGAATGATATTGGAATGGTACTAGTTGCTTGAAAACCCATTCTTCTTATTGGATGCTCTTCTGGATAAATTACAAGGCAGTGTAGATATTTTCCTCTCCTTACCAAAATTCGACCCAGAATTTTGACTGGTCGGTACTCGTAAGTATCCTTGTTCTGGCCAACATCACGTCATGCCCCTTTATGCATAAGTTTCATTCCCATAATAAAAATCTTGGAACAAAATAATTTAAAAATATTAACATACACAAAGAAGATAATTATGTCCATTATTTTCGATATTTCAATGTTTGTAGTTAGAGCATACAAAAATAAATATACCACTTGATTCAGATTTCTTAGTGTTAGCGGCTTTAAACTGATATTATATTAAATATTTTGATTCAGGTGGGTATTGAATTTAATACCTCCTTTGTTAATAGTAATCGAATTACATTAATTTCTTTATTACTTTGTTAATAAACGGCCAACCATCAGAATAAACAAATTTTTTACATTTATGAAAGACTTTGTTAATTTTTGTTACGGCCTCATTTGGCCGACGACCATTGAACCCGCGTTAGAAGATTGGCTCGACACCTTCGATGGGATCCCGGTGGTCGAATTAATTTTCATTTAAAATTTATTTTAAAAATAAATAAGCAATTAAAATTGTTTTTAATTTTATATTTTTAAATAATTTAATAAAGCTAATTTTATCCCATTAAATTAAAAGTTTAGTCAGGTTTTGGTAATGTACTTGAAGAAGTACAATTTACACGTGGGAATAACACTGTGGTCCATTCAGAGGGAGAACAAGACCATATCAAAAGATTCGAAAAAGTTTTTTAAAAGATTACAGAAGTCAAACATAAAACTTCGACCTAAGAAATGTAGTTTTTTCAGAAAAAGGTAAAATATCTAGGTTATATAATTACCCAGGAAGGTGTGCAACCCGATGCTGAAAATTAGATACAGGCTATTAAAGATTTTCCTATTCCTAGGGCAGTAAAAGGGGTTCGATCATTCTTAGCGCTGATAAATTGGTATCGAAAATTCATACCGAACATTTCGGAAATAGCGGCGCCTCTTACTAAAAGGGATGTAAAATTAGTAACAAATTTGGCAAGGCTGAGTTAAATTACTCCATTACTGAAAAAGAATCGTTATGTTAATCTTATTAGAAGATTTGGCAATAGACGCTGGGGGGTATTTAATTATACCCCCTTATCCAGATATTTGGGAGACTGGTATTGAGACTAGTACTTAGCACATATCTGTCAAATCTCAAGTTATCCTAAGGGATTTCTTTATGGTCCTTTGAACCGGATTCTAAAAAGAAGTTTATAGTCCTTAGCGCCTTCGAACCGAAACAACATACATACAACATTCAGAATCCAAACAACGGATTCACATACATCCAACATCCAGAAGCCAAACAACGGATCCAAATACATCAAACAACTACATACACATCCAACTACAATCAACACGGCCCATCAGCGACTACAACAACACGGTTCATCAGCGACGACAATCAACATCGTCCATCAGCGACGACATACAACACAGTCCATCAACGACGAAAATCAATACGGTCCATCAGCGACGACAATCAACACGGTCCATCAGCGACAACGAAAACAAATGCAATAAATCAACATTTAAATGAAAACCAACAATCAAGAGATGAGCGAAGTCGTAAAAATCAACAAATTCGAATTTAGAAAACACTGAAAAAAAAAATTCGTCAAAGTAATGCTGGCCTAAAAAGAAGAAAAAATTATAAGTCATCAACTTTTGTGCAGAGGCGTTACTTACATGATTAAAATCATGTAAAGCTTCTCTGCAAACCTTCTAAGTTAATCAAAATTCCAAACCTGCCAAAACAACCAACGTTCCGGATTGGCAGATCCGGCAATCAAATTAAGGTTCCAAATCAATAAGAAATACCAATTCAAGTGCAAAGTCCAAATAGAAGTTAAGAAGCCCATCCACTTCAAGTGCAAAGTTCCAAAGCGAACAAATAGAAGTTACGAAGAAGAAACAGTTACGAGGTTACAAAGAAGTAAGCAGTTACGAAGATATGAAGAAGCAGTTACGAAGATACCAAGAAACGGTTACGCAGTTATTACGAAGTAGAAGTTACAAAGAAGAAACAATTACAATGTTACAAAGATGAATCAGTTACGAAGTTATTACGAAGAAACGGTTATGCAGTTATTACAAAGTAGACGTTACAAAGAAGAAACAGTTACAAAGAAACAAAGAAGTTAGAAAAAGCAGTTACAAAGATACGAAGAAGAAGTTACGACGTTACACAGAAGTTACAGAGAAGAAGTCAGTTAAGAAGAAACAAGTAGAAAGAGCATCGAATTGGATTGGAAATGGGCACAGTTAACAACAAGAAAATCATTTAAAGAAGAATGGTCGTGGGAATTCCAGATCGGATCAAGGATGCTGTCGACTACCCTTGTATGAGCCTATCGTGCAGTTGAGCTTAGGATACTGCCCGATACATCCTCGGTGTATGTCAGTTCCCCATGATAAGATTGGAAACCCCCTAATCAGCAAAGCAATGGTCTTACAAACCAGTTGCACATAAATGGACCAACTGGAGTAAAAAGAACAAAATGAAACCAATGGCACAAATTGGCACAACCTACCAAAACAACAATGAAGGTAGATGAAATTGTCAACAAAGACAAGAGGAGAACATTGAGATGCAGTCATTCGTGGAACCAAACCAACTACCCCCTCCAGGGAATTAGATATTTTCCCGCGGTCGCCAGCATGTTTAATGCGCATATTTAAACAGAAAATATTATTTAAGGATCACCCTGTAAATACAATCAATAAATAATTACTTAACATAATAGAATTAAATAATAAAGAATTTACCATCGTCAACAAAAAACATTGTGTTGACATACAACAATATTCATATAGGTTAACATTAATTTATTGTGATTGCAATAATTATGAACTGCCTGTTTATTTTGGCCTGTCTCCATTTTCAGTCCTGAAGATGGAAATGTAATAAATTTCCGAAACGTCGACGTTCAAGTAGTTGTAGTTTGATTGCTTCCTATTCAACCCGATAATCCCTTATTTTAATTATGAACTAGATTTTAACAATTATTTTATGAATGAGCAAATTGTGATGTATATAAATAGAGCTAAGTAAATTGAATAAACGAGAACTAATTTGAATGTAGTTTCGAATTACTGCTTCTCCATCATTTTGATAAGATATGTGGAATAAGTCTAACATATTCGTAACTAGGTATTGAGACTGGTACTTAGCACATATCTGTCAAATCTCAAGTTATCCTAAGGGATTTCTTTAGACACATTATGGCCTCAACCCCCTGCCTCTATTTAGGGTAAGATTTATGTTTATAACATTTGTACCGCTATTCTAGTATGCTTAAATTATATTTATTTAAACCCGTACCGTCATTTCTATCAAACCCCTGAGCTACACAAACCCCTCACGAAATACATTCGTTACACTATGTAAGAAGCAGCTCTCAATTTGCGTGAGAAACTTGAACTAGATTTAAAAATCTGTCGGTGCCAAAGTTACGACAACGCTTAAAACATGTCGGGAGTATACTCAGATCATCAGTGGAAAGTACTACTAGAAAAAAATGTCCTTGCTGATTATATACCACGTGCAGCCCATTCCTTAAACCTAGCTGGTTGTTTTGCTGCGGAAAAGGCCTGCACTGAAGCTACTGTATTATTTTCTCTTGTACAAGGACTTTACAGTTTTTTTTCGTCATCCAGTCATAGATGGAATATATTAAGAGATCATATGCAAAGAAGTAATGCTGACAATGTGTCTGACTTTACCACAGACACAAACAGTGTATAAATAATATAAATTAAATTTTCTATAAAATGGCTTTTGGGCCTGGTCTCCAGTTTCAACTTTTCTTTTTGTTTCTCTACAACTGTTTTGTCCTTTTAATCATTTGCTGTCAAACAGTTAAATTTCACATTGATAAAACTTTTTGTTATTTTATAGAAACAATACATATTTATTTATCGTGCTTTAATGGAGTTGGGTCAATTTGGCGATACGGAAATTGCAGTTGCAGATATAAAAAACAGCGTCGAGAAATTGAAGCAATGTACCAAGGAAAGTGGCGGAATGTGTAAACTACAAGAGGAATTTGAAGTAAGTTTTGAATTATAATGAACAGTAAATTTATGTTAATTATTGTAGAGTATAAGGGAAACAGTTGAAGAACAAAAATGTAGTTCGGTTGGCAGTAGTGAAGATAATGATGAAAAAAATAGAAGTAGTTCTGTTATACCGTACGACAGAAATAGAGTTATTCTCACTCCATTATTAGGCAAAGAACATTCCACTTACATTAATGCTTCGTTCATTGAGGGTTATGATAATTCTGAATCTTTTATTATTACTCAAGATCCAATGGAAGCAACAATTACAGATTTTTGGCGAATGATTGCAGAACAAGGTGTTAATGTTATAATAATGCTCTCCGAAGTTGGAGAAGGAAAGTGCCCTCGGTATTGGCCAGAAGATGAGTACTGTTATGATCACATTAAAGTGAGATACGTTCAAGCCGAAAGTTGTCCTTATTACACGCGACGAGAAATGTTTGTTAAAAATAAAGATAGTGAAGACGTACAAGTCACTCATTTACAGTATCATGGTTGGCCTACCGTTGCTGGAAAGGTATTGGTTTCCCTCTTTTTAAACTTGATGCTTCATTCTTAAAATTATTTTGATTCTAGGTACCAGAAGTAACACGAGGTCTGATAGAATTAGTTAATATTGCACAATCAACTCAAATTGATCATAATTCGATGACACCTATTGTTGTCCACTGCGATTTAGGATCTGAACGAAGTTCACTCTTTGTGGGTTTAAGTATTCTCGTTCAACAGCTGCAGGTTGAACACAGGGTCGACATCTTTAATATGGCACGTAAATTACGTTCCCAAAGGCAAACCCTGATTAACAGTTATGTAAGTATATAGGAACTTTAAGTTAGCCACTGTTTAATTACAACTTTTCTAGGCTCAATATGAATTGTTACATCGAGCAATTGTAAATTATGCAGAACTGCACGGATTGTCCGATACTTAGTGCATATTTGAAAATATAATTTTACATTCCATTCATTACATTGAAAATACCGACTGTAGATTTTATAATATTATGAAACATTGTAAGACTTGATATAAGTGTAGCATGTACCATGAAATTGTGGTTTCTTAAACTATGATAAAATGATATTTTGTATGTCGATGTGAAGCCAAAAATTTTTTATTTTGTGAAGTTCATTGTTTATTTTTACATAAACTAGAATATTTTAATGTCTTACTGGTTTCCACTTCTCTCAAGTCACCTTTTTTGAGAAATTGACTGCTTCATTTTAGTACATTTCAGTACAATCAGACTTGCGGGTTTTGGAAATAGGTGACCTTACCGGTCCCGAATTGTCCGGTGCCGAGTTTTCCCGGTGCCGAGTTGTCCGGTGCCGAGTTGTCCGGTACCGAGTTGTCCGGTGCCAAGTTGTCCAGAGCCGAGTTGTCCGTGTCCGCTTTACTTGTGGTAAAGTGATCTTGAACAGGCACAACATTATGAAAGAATTAAATTTGCAAGTTTTATCAAAATATACACTGTAGAAATTAACTCTGATATATCGAATAAGGATTAAGAAAAATTCCGAGTTGTTCCTTCTCATCTGCTGACATACACACCGCCTTTTCTGCATGTGACCACCCGTTTTACTAATGTTCTGTAGATTTTTATTTTGATACTTCTTGTTATTTCCTTGCTCTTTAACATGGTTTTATTAGCATAATATTAAGTGTATTTATTCTCTTTTCATTATTCTCTTGTATTTCGCTTTTTCTGCTTATTAGTACCCCTAATTTGTATATTATATAAAATTAATTTTAATAAACACATTTTTTTTTATAATTATTTGATTATTTGGTACCTTGAATCCCTAAATAGTGTGACCTCCTTATTTATTTTATAAAAATTAATCGTTAGTGTTAGAAAATTATTAGGGTTTGATTTTTGTGGGGTGAAACAATAATCAATACTTTGATATATATTAATAATAATATTAGAAATAAATATTAATAAACCTCTAGACTTAGAACAATTTTAAATTTCTGGCCTTATTTATCTACTTTCGTTTTACCACAACCAGAATAACCAACAATCAACCCCATTTTTGAGTAACACCCCAATAAAACACCATGTTTAGGAAAGGTGTATGTTTGAACATCGTGGTTTGGTTTGGGTAGCTGATGATAGTGTTTCTCTAAACGAATTTTTAAATGATTCTGTTTTTATAAATAATATTGTCGCGAATAGTAATATATAATCTACGCACGAACCCCCGCACGAAAACGCTCGTGACATGTGGTGGAAGTGCCGGGCACATGCCTAGCTTCTTAGTATCGATTGTGTCTTTCATGTTGGGACTTTTTGGCGTGGAATGGCCAAAAATCCGCGCTCCAACCCCTTTTACGAACGAGGCCGTAGAAGATGTTCTAGAAGACCAGAATGATTGGCCCGAAATGTTTGACGGGCTAATATTAAATGATTTGGGCCTGGACAAAGAAGGCTACCTAGTGCTGCCGCCATACAATATGGCCAGCTAAAAAGGGGTGGATAAGGTAAGTTGCTTAAAATAATACGTATTCTTAATGTTTATTAATGTTTAGGTTGGCTTGTTAAATCGAAAACGTGGTCAGGGTTTGAAAATGAGAAAAAGGGTAAATTTTATAACAACTTTTTAAATTATTGTTTTAAGTTTAAAATTTATTTGTTTAAAGCATTTTTATCAGGGGTCCATGGTTCAAAATACGGTAAAATTCTACTAACGTGAACTATGTCTTTTTTAGCGTTAGCGTTTTTGCCTTTGGTAACCTCGTAGTCGATCTCGCCAATTTTTTTTGAAATATAGTACGGCCCAAACGAACGAAATAAAAGTTTTTCACTACGGCCGACCTTTTTTATTGGAGTGAAAACTTTTACTGTATCTCCCACTTCAAATTTTAAATTTCGGTGTTTGTTGTAATAATTTTTGTCAGCATTTTGGCGAGCTTTTATATTTTCCACTGCTACACACTCCTGACATTTAGCACGCGATTACGGGTTTCTACGACCGTTTCATTATTGACGGGGAGTGCTAAGCTGGCTTCTGTGGGTAGCATTGGCTCTCGCCCGTAGACCAACATGAAGGGAGAAAATTTAGTGGTATCTTGTACTTATGTGTTGTACGCAAATGTTACGTGTGGTAAAAATTTTTCCCAATTAGTTTGATCTTTATTGGTGTAAATAGATAGCATATCTGCAACGGTTTTATTAAAGCGTTTGGTAAGGCCATTACACTGAGGGTGGTAAGCAGTGGTGAATTTGTTGTTAGTCCCCATTATTTGTGCTAATTCGGTTACCATTTCTGACATAAAGACTTTACCACGGTCACTTAGTAGGGTTTTGGGTGACCCATGTTTGCAAATAATATTTTCTAAAATAAATTGGGCGACATTTTTTGCTCTTCCGTTAGTCAATGCCTTGGTTTCCACCCAACGTGTAGCATAATCAATGGCTACTATTATCATTGTTCTTTCTTTCTAATTCATCGACAGACATTCTTGCAAATCGCAAGGTACAATACATTTGCAAAAATTTTGGTTGTAGCCCGTTCTCAAAAAGTAATCCACAAATTCATTTTTATTCATGTGTGGGTTATAATTTTTAGCCAGCGTAACCAAGTCATAAAAGTAATTTTTTATATTTTCCGATAATTGTTGTCTCCTATTTATTAATTTGATTTTAGCTAATCTAATACAAGAATCTCCCCCAAACTTATTGTTTATCCGTTTTTACTTCTGACCATTTTTTGTTAGCATTGTTGGGGTCTTCTATATACCGATTGTACCACACGCGACTTGCTCCTGCTAGGAAACCACCGAGAAATTTGATTTTAAAGTTATTAGCCCAACCATTAGCTTAACAAGCGAGTTCGTAAGAATTTAAGAGAGTTAAAGCGTTTCCATTAGATGGGTCAAATGTGTTAGGTGCCACGAATTTTGGTAGTCGTTGTGAATGAGCAGTAGTATTGGCTTGTGAAATTGTACAATTTCAATCGTTTTCCATTTTGGCGTTTGAATTTGAAATATTAGGGACCTTCGTTAAACACAAGAACGTGATTTGTTTAATTTACTCTCGGTTGATGAATTTTTAACCCTAGTATAAGAACGTGAACGTGTCGAATTAGGTATTTCTGAACAAATAGGGGTTTCTGTAGGACTTCTTAAAATTCTGGAACTTCGTCTAAAGGGGTCCGTAACGTTTGAATTTTCTTTAGCAGTACTTTGAAATTCCGGGTTAAAATTCTCACTAGCAATTACGGTGTCGTTTATTGAACAATTATCAAAACTTTGTATTATATCTACAATATCGGGTGAAAGTACTAATTTCAATTTAGCGGCAGCCCTTGTTAACGGTTTTTTATTCAGCATTAAGTCGGAAAAGTTTACAGTTGCACATTTAAAATTAAGCGACGCAAAAAGTGTTACTTAATTAAAATTCTCTATTGCTTCAGCAAAAGAGTCCAGGAGGGTGAACGTGACAAACGTGAAGAAAATTTTATATTAGGAAAGTAGCGTAGTATTAGTAATTAAATAGAAGATAATATGTAGTGTGATTTTTTTAAAAAACAAAAAATGTATCTTATTAGTACCTACTTAAATAAACATATTTGAAAAAAATAAAGCCAATCTAATTTTTTACTTTATTAGCACGAGGTTTTATGAACTTTTATGTAATCTTGACGACCGTAACAATACTCAAACATCCTGTGACTTGGATAACATGTTATGACTACAATGAAATAGAAATATAAGCGTGTGATTTAATGAAGTTCAATTTAATAAAACATTATTTAAAATTAAAGATTTACATCTAAAGGACATTTTTTAACGCGTGATTTTAGTTAATAATTTAAAAGATAAAACAAATTTTTCTAGAAAGCAAATAAGTGAAAACTCCATTTTATAGATACCAGAATCTTAATTTTAGTGGATCCTTGAGACAGTCTCATCACAAGAATTTAATGCGTGCTTTAAGACTTAGTGCAACCACCAAAAAGGTCAACGCCAGCCTCCACCACATGTCACGAGCTTGTGACCGAGCCCGGCACCTCCACCAAATTAATTAATGAACGGGAGTTCGGAGTGTGCACCTCCTGAGGTCAAGATGTGACCTGGCCGCTTGATGGCTCCACCCTCCGTAAGGGTACGTAGAGTAAGTTTTAATTATAAGTATGTATAAATAATTTATTAGTAGGTATGTAGTTCTTATTATAATTTAATAAATATTTTAATTATCGTTACAGCTGTGCTTTCAAAAATCATTTTGTGACAAAGCCCCTTTAAAAAATTAATTCGTAACATGCCCCCTTCAAAAATATTCGTAACAATATAAATACTATATTATACATTACGCAAAACCGCTACAATATATATAGGGCATTTTTTTAAATACCATTTTTTAATACCGTTTTAATACGGTATATAACAAAAAGTGAAGGGCCACTGTCAATTATATACTACTTTTGGCTACAGAGAATCCAGAAATATTTCTGGCCGCCTTCAATAAGGCCATCGATGAAGGCACTTCATATCGACGGATCTGCCGACTGAACCACGTCGGGAGGCTCTTCGAGAAGATGATCCTGCGAAGGCTGACTAAACCACATTACACATGGAATTTTTTTATGGGTTTACAAAATTGATGAATAGTAAATTTTAATAAAATGTATTATTATAATTAGAAAACCATCCTGTATATAGCCAAGTACAACTATTTCATAAGTTAAGTACATAATGTTAGTTTTGCAATCCTGCAACTCTTGGTAGGTGAACATATTAAGTTTAAATCATCAGCAATTTATATTTAAAACAGTAAAGATAAAAATTACAATTATACGGTCGCACGCATTATTGTAATTTTTTGAATTTTAATATTACGCTCAATAAGCAAATAATTATGAATATAATGCCAGTAAATGATGAATAAAAATATCCCTAACAGGAACGTATGACGGGCCCAGGCAAAGCCTGTCTAAAACCGAATTCCGAATTTTACTCTACCACCACGGAAACTTCTGAGTTCCAAGCCTAATAACTCGTTGGTGATGCTGCCAACGCTCAGAAGTCCGCCAAATCATCAAAATCTCTCTTAGGAGATTTTACAGGCGGCCTGTCCGACAACCAGTTCGGATACAGAAAAGAGGACACCCACAGAACGAAAAAGTACTGTCTGGTAGTGACTTTATAATATATTGATAAGTCGTAATGGTAGTAACAGTAGTATTTGTCTTATTACTGAGAGATAACAAGATCATGTATGGTGTGTTTCTATAAAGATTTGAAATTAAGAGATGTACCGTTATTACATGGCGATCTTGCCAGTTGGGCCTAGGATTCAAAATTTGTTGTGCTAAATATGGTATAAGTGTTAAATAGTGAAAAAAATTTTTATTGTGTATAAGTAAATCAACAACAAGAAAATGGGAACAACCAGATCGAAAGAATCGAAAGTTACGGACACGGGAGTTGTAAACACGAACATCATTGTGGACGAGCAAGTACACAGCTCACAAAAAGACGTAAAAATAATGTTGTTGATTTTAACCACGGTGGCAGTATTGTTTCTATTATTGAAGATGCATAAAGAATATCGACGTGGTATGAAAAAAAGTGTGGCTAGAAACATTGCGGTACAGTCATTAAAAGTCTAGAAAATTGGAAAACAACAATTGCGTCCAACTCATGGTATGTCATCTTATGGTCAGCATCAGCAGCCAGCACGGTCGAATGTAAGTTATTAGTATATTAAGTATGTTGTGATGCGGTAATGACAACCTGGGAAGAGATATATGCGGTGTTAACTCAGTTTTATGCGGCAATTTATAAAGAATCAAAAAGGGTTTTAAAATAGAACGTGCCCAAATCTGCTTCAGTGCGGGATGAAGTTAAAAATAATATAATTGTAAATTTTAATAAGTTTGTTAAATTAGTAAGGACAGTTAGGGACTCTTTAGATTTAGATCAAATAATAATAGTTAATGGAGATTTTGAAAAAATCAGAGAACGGGTCTGTAGGGTATTCCAAGTGTTAAAAGTAGATTATAAAGTATCGACTTCATATTCAATGTCAATTGATCCCTCTATAAAACACGAAAGCGAGACAAATTTTCAGTCGAGTTCTAATTCAGAAGAAAACATTTCAGAAGTAAAAATGGCGGTACAATCGGTACAATTTTTTAATTTCGCTAGTAAAATTTTACCTACCGAATTCGATAGTTCGCAAAATAGGCTACTGTCATTTTTAGATGCATTGCAATTACTAAAAGCTAACTCCGAAGGACAAGAAGATAATGCACTTGCTTTTGTTAAAACTAAACTTACGGGTAAAGCGCAAGACGTAGTAACGGATACAGATTCCTTAGAAGAAATCATAGACAAGTTGAAAAAGGGAGTAAGTAAAGAAAATTCGAGGTTAATCGCGGCAAAATTACTTAAGTTAAAACAAACCAATAAAGAAGTGACTAAATATGCAGAGGAAATAGATGCTCTAGCGTCCGAGTTAAAAAGGACTTACATTAGCGAAGGTGTAATGTAAGGTGTAATTTTGCCGGATGATTCCAAATATGATGCTATAAAAAGATTTCCAATACCACCAGATGCTGATTCGGCAAAGCGTTTTATTGCATTCTGTAACTATTATAGAAGGTTTATTCCAAATTTTGCTGAAATTGCGACACCAATTAATAAATGAGCTAGGAAAAATACTATATTTATGTGGAGTAGCGAATGCCAAGTGTCCTTTGATAAACTAAAAAATTCACTATTAAGTCCAGAAATTTTGCAGTACCCAGATTTTACAAAACAATTTACCACTGACGCACCGAAAGAGGCCTGTGAGGCCGTACTGGCGCAAAACTTTGATGGAAAACAGTTACCCATTGCGTATGCATCAAGGTCGTTTACGAAAGGAGAAGCCAACAAATCCACTATTAAAAAAGAGCTTGCTGCCATAATGTCACAGAAATATCGATCACACTGTATATAATTGAAATTATAATTAATAAACGAAATATCTTTGGATATCCGGTGTGATCGATGATTAAACAAAATCAAAAGTAGAGCAGCTGGAACGCTGATCGAACACGATGACTAAGAAGATCAAAAGTACAAGAATCGATAAAGAACCAATAGAGGTAATTAATTTGATAATTTGATTGAGGGGGAGAAATATGATATATGGGGGCGAGAGCACGGAAGCGGCAGTTTTTTCCCGGTAATTACGGTTTGAACAGTGTTGCCGCCGCGTGATCTATGCCCTATTGCATGATGATCTCCCACCTATGTGTTTTAGGGTAAGTCATATTGTAAACCTGTACATAACTTTATTTGATCGAATATATGTGTTAAACTTTTGTGGTGTATTAAATCTGAGCTACCCCAAAAACCCCCCACGAAATATTCGTGACATGTGGTGGAGCGTGCTGAGCTTATTTTGGTGGTTGCATCAAGTCTAAATGCACGCATTAAATTCCTGTGATGAGACTGTCATGGGAACCCACTAAAATTAAGTTCAAGGTACCTACAAGAGTTTAACTTACGTGGTGTTATATGTCCCATATAAATATTTGTGTTTTAGGAAATTAGCTAAAATTTACGTTTTTAAAATTTGGCCTTCGCGTTTAAAAATGTTGTTCAAATAGGTTATTAATAATGTCACGAATATTTCGTGGGGGGTTTTTGGGGTAGCTCAGATTTAATACACCACCCAAGTAACATTTTTTCCTGGCCAAATTAAAATTTCCCTGCTAGGGCTCTTGCTAATTTCTAGCAGGTGGATATAACAGGTTTTTTTTTGACAGACCTCTTACAGATACCTTGCAGGTGTCTATAACAGATTATTCGCAAAACCCTGAAAAGTATCAGTAGTAAGGCCCTACTAGATACCCTGTTCCAGGTAATTTGCAAAGCCCTGAAAAAAATCTGTGGTAGGGCTCTGCGAGGTACTCTGTTGCAGGTAATTTGCAAGGCCCTGAAAAAAATCGGGGATAGGGCCCTACTAGGTACTCTGTTACAGGTTATTTAAAAAGCCTTGAAAAAAATCTGTTGCAGGACCCTGCAAGTTACCCTGTTGCAGGTAATTGTCAAAGCCCTGAAAACATCTGTAACAGGGCCCTACTAGGTACCCTGTTGCAGATTATTTGAAAAGCCTTGATAAATATCTGTTGCAGGACCCTGCAAGTTACCCTGTTGCAGGTAATTAGCAAAGCCCTGAAAACATCTGTAACCGGGCCCTACTAGGTACCCTGTTGCAGATTATTTGAAAAGCCTTGATAAATATCTGTTGCAGGACCCTGCAAGTTACCCTGTTTCAGGTAATTAGCAAAGCCCTGAAAACATCTGTAACCGGGCCCTACTAGGTACCCTGTTGCAGGTGATATGAAAAGCCTTGAAAAAATCTGTAGTAGAACCCTGCAAGGTACTCTGTTACTGGTTATTTCGAAAGCCTTGAAAAAAATCTATGGTGGGACCCTACAAGGTACTATGTTACAGGTAATTAGCAAAGCATTGCAAATATCTGTGGTATAATGCTCTACTAGATACCCTGCTGCAGGTTATTTACAATGCCCTGAAATAATTCAGTGCCGGGGCCCTACTAAGTACTCTGTTGCGGATTATTTAAAAAAATTTTTAAAAAAATGTTTGGTAGGGTCCTACTACGTACTCTGTTGTAGGTTATTTACATAGCCTTTAAAAAATCTGCGGTTGGGCCTTCCTAGGTTACTCGTTTGCAGGTTATAAAAATTGACTTTTTTACCATTTTTAATATTGCACTTATTCATAATTTTGGTTACGGCCCTTGTATAAAATAATGTTAATTTTTTTAATAAAAAAGAATTTATTTAATTTGTTTAAATTAAAAATATATTACGAAATATCTCAAAACTAAGAAATGCAGATGTAAATGTAATATGTAGGACTTTCTTTTCTTAAGACAGTAGTCGTATTATATATATCCTACACGTGGTTTCCACAGTAAAAATCGTTTTTTTTTAATCAATTTTTAATAATAATTATTATATTTAAATATTCATTTAATTTTAATACTATTGGTATTTTAATAGTATTACATAGGTTTATTAGTAGTATAAACACTATAATACATATTATTATTTTAATATTTTAGCCAATCAGAATCAAGAATTTTGTTAACGATGAAATTTTTCTTCATTCTGATTGGTTAAAATTGTTAATAAATATCTTAGAGATTTATTGAAAATTTATATTAAATTTAAATTATTTAATTTTATCTTTTTTTTATTCTAATTTTCTAATTTTCTCAATATGACAAATAAATTAATTAAATATAATAATAATTATTAAAAATTGGTAGAAAAAAGACGATTTTTACTGTAGAAACCACGTGTACTTGTTGTACATGACTACTTGTCTTAAAGAAAGATAGTCCTATATGTTTATTACATAGATCTGCATTTTCTTAGTTTTGAGCATGGGTTTCGAGATATTTCATAATAATTTTATTACTTTATTAAAACAAAGTAAATAAATTTTTTTTAATTAAAATATTTAATATATTTTATACAGGGCCGTAACCAAAATTATGACAAATAAATATTGCTGAATAAGTGCAATATTGAAAAATGGTAGAAAAAATACAATTTTTAAAACCTGCTATTAGTATTGTAGGTTTATAAGTATCAACACTATAATGCTTATTAGTATAATCTTTTAACCAATCAGAATCTAGAATTTTGTTAACGATGAAATTTTTCGTCATTCTGATTGGTTAAAATTGTTAATAAAAGTCTTAAAAGATTTAAATTTAAATTATTTATAATTTTCCCTGTATATTATTGCATTATACCAACTACATAAATACATTTTTTTATTATATCTAGACTTGATGATTAAAGGCTTGATATTGAAGTTAGTGTTTATAGTTAGTTAGTATATTTCGTTAGTGTTTTAGTTGCGTTTTGGTTGCGATTACGTTAGTGTTTCAGTTGCGTTTGGGTTGCGATTGTGTTAGTGTTTGATAGCAAAATATGTCTTTTAAAGTTGTGCAAACAATATAATGCTATAACAGTTTTCGACAAAGCTGCTATCATCGTCATCCGAGTTGCCACTATCATCGTCATCCGAGTCGCCACCATCATCGTCATCGAATAAATTAGATTCATTATTTCTGTCAAGGTCGTTTCTTATTGGTGTACTTTCTTGTCCAACTATTGGTTGTTGTTTTATATTTCTATGTGATGATGCAATCGTATCATTGGTATCGTATCATTTCGTATCATTGGTATCATTGGGATTCAACAATTTGTGCAGAAACATGATCGCGCCGTTGTAGCATAATAGTATTTAAACGCCTTTTGTACGTACCCCTTTTTTTAAATTTACGCATTACATCTATGAAATCATTATTAGACCACTCGGATTTTTTAATACCAATATTTTTCAAATTATAGTTTTCCATTTTTACTTCAACTGCTGGATAATAATAATTTATTCTCATAGCAGATCACTTATATACACAAAAATGTGACCATCATGATACCAATCGTAAAATAATATATAATAAGTATAAGGGTCCGTAGGTAAGTGGTTACAGCAAGAAGTTACGAAGCAATCAATGGATGACGGTATAGGTTCGAATCCAGGTAGGGTAAAAAAAAATTTAATTCAAATCTTTCTTTCAGATAGGTAGCAGGGAAGCAGTATCGACAGAATGGAATTTAGCCAATAATAGGTACAAAATAATAAAAATTATAAACAAAATTAATAAAACATAGATAAATAATTTAAATTGTAATCACTAGAATTTGATTAGTTCAATACGGAATATTAACGAACTCAAGTGGATTACAAGAAATATAAAAAATGAAATAAATATTTATATAATATCAAAAAAATTTATTATTTTGAATAAATTTCATATTTTTTTACAGTTGTAACCTTTGATAAAATTTAACTCTGTAAAACACCTGTAACATCTTCCTGGTAGGACCCTAACAGAAAGACCTGGTAGGTCTCTGGCAGAGAGCTTGGGTAGGTCTCTAATGAGGTCTCCAACAGAGAGACCTGGCAGGCCTTTAACAGAGAGACCTGGCAGGTCTCTAACAGAGAGACCTAGTTGGTCTCTAACAGGTGCCTAACAGGTACCTAACAGATACCTAACAAGTACCCTAGTAGGTCTCTAAAAGCTTTGCGACAAACTTGCTACAGACGGTTTACAGGGTCCATTTTCTCTGTGTCATATTATGTCGCAGAGCCCTTTTACACCCTGTCACAGAGACAGGGCCCTGTAAGATTTCCCTACTAGAGATCTAACAGATATCTCTCAGATTAAAATTGTTACTTGGGCATAAAAGTTTAACACATATATTCGATCAAATAAAGTTATGTACAGGTTTACAATATGACTTACCCTAAAACACATAGGTGGGAGATCATCATGCAATCGGGCATAGATCACGGCGGCAACACTGTTCAAACCGTAATTACCGGGAAAAAACTGCCGCTTCCGTGCTCTCGCCCCTATATATCATATTTCTCCCCCTCAATCAAATTATCAAATTAATTACCTCTATTGGTTCTTTATCGATTCTTGTACTT
The DNA here is from genome assembly GCA_947369205.1 of Cantharis rufa. NCBI lineage: Eukaryota > Metazoa > Arthropoda > Insecta > Coleoptera > Cantharidae > Cantharis > Cantharis rufa. The sequence continues at coordinate 10,286,230 of OX376309.1, read as the reverse complement.
TTGATCTTCTTAGTCATCGTGTTCGATCAGCGTTCCAGCTGCTCTACTTTTGATTTTGTTTAATCATCGATCACACCGGATATCCAAAGATATTTCGTTTATTAATTATAATTTCAATTATATACAGTGTGATCGATATTTCTGTGACAATAAATTTCTTTTAAATACTTCTCAAATTCACTTATAATAAATTTTTTTTTTCTCTCACTATGCAGTTTCTTTTAAAAATATAAACTTTGTACTTACTAGGCGAGTTCATGTAAGGTTAAAGGAAGTTCTTGTTAGGTCAAATTTTTTTATTTCCAACTATTGTCATAATTTGTTTGTTAATTTTAAAAGTAAATGGTTAATTCAATTAAATCACTCTATGCTTTCCAATTAAACTTTATTTTTTTTTTCAAAAATTAATTACAATAAAAACATTTCAAAATTTTAATAAATTTTCTTAAAAACAAAATTCTTCTGTAAGTCCCAATGTATTCAATTATCTTCCATTTTTGAGTCCATTTGGAAAGCTTGCTGTTTTTTTTTGGACTGGGAATGTTCCGCCGTATTTGCTAAAACAAAAATAAATGTTAGATATCAACCTCACTTAGTATTATTTTTTTTGTAATAATTCTAAATATTTAAATTTAATGCCTAATAAACCCCTTACAAGGGCTCAATCAAAATTAAAATTTATAATTACAACCGATAGTGATGAGACAACAGAAAATCTTGATAATTCGACACTAAAGAATACGGTTATTACTAGCGAGCAGTTTCATCCTGATTTTCAGAGTACAATTAATAATTGCGTTCAAAATTTAGAAGATGATTGTCAAGAATTTGAGATTGCCACAAACCCTTTTGATAAAAGTTCTATGATTTTAAGAAGCCCGCCAAGGTGTTCCGCGATTTCTGACTCCCATAATCTTTTACATTCAGATTCTTTTACTGAGGTTAATGAACCCTTAACTGATATTCAAAAACATAAATTAGTTCCTTGTACAAAATTAACGGACATTGTTATTAACCCAAACTTAATCGGCAAAATGACGAGCGAGTTAAATTGTACGGTCCAAGAGGCTAATGTTACTTTGCAGTCACCAAGATTACCTAAATTTGTGTCTCCTACTGTTTTTGATCCAGCTAATAGTAATGTTGTTAACTTTTTGAATTCTTTTGAACGTACTTGCTTAGCAAATGGTTGGACTAACAATTATAAAATCAAATTTTTGGGCAGTTTTTTAGAGGGGGCAAGTAACATTTGGTATAATAAATATATGGAAGACCCTGCAAATGTTAGTAAGACTTGGGCCGATGTAAAAAAGGATTTCACTTCTAATTTTGGGGGAGATGCTTGCGTCAGAATAGCCAGAATTAAACTAATCAATAGAAAGCAACAACCGTCGGAAAATATAAAAAATTATTTTTACGATTTAGTTACTTAAGCCGAAAATTATAACCCCAATATGAATAATGAAGATTTTATAGATTATTTCGCAAATGGATTACAGCCAAAATTTTTACAAATGTATTGCACGTTGAGATCGGCGGGAATGTCAGTGGATGATGTTGAAAAATTAGTCCAACGCCTTAGTGATTTTGAAGAAAGATCTGCTGTGTGTAATTTAAATCAGTTACCTTCCTTACTTAGTTTGGAATCTACAAAACCGGGCCTTCCAAAAAATACTTCAAATTTCCAATCGATATTGACCCGAACAAACGGACCAAATAACAATAATTTTCCCCTGAGACGAACAAATCGCTCTTTTTGTAGTCAGTGTAACGTACTTGGACACTATACTTCCTCGTGCTGGTTCAATCAGGGAAACCGGAATGCTTCAAATACCAATTCGCTATTCAATCCCAATAGTCGACCCCCTATGCGTCCTAACTTTCAAAATTCAGGGGGACAAAATTTTCAAGGATACAATAATACTGTCACGTAAAAATCAATCACACGGTATAGAACTAAATTTATAATTACTATAACAAAATATATTCTATATCCTGTGTGATTGATTGATCATCAAAATTGTAAACGGAACATTGCCCCGATGAATCAACTCAATCGATAAACCAATAATATTAATCCAACAATAACCAATAAGAATTATAATTAGTAGAATTAATATTAAGAGGGAGGATTACAACAAAAAGGGCGGTAAGTCGGAAAATCGGCAGTCAGCCGTGGGTGAAGTGCGAGTAGGGATTACCGCTGAAACCTATGTCCGTCATGTTGGTGATCCAATCCTCCCTCAGCCTTTTAGGGTAAGACTTAATTGTAATTGTTGTATGTTTTATTATGCGTCATTATAATTGTTTAAACTCCTGTCGTGACTTTAATTGATTAATCTGAGCTACAATAAAACCCCCACGACCAAAAGGTCGTAACATGTGGTGGAGCGTGCCGAGCTTATTTTGGTGGTTGCAACAAGTCTAAATGCACGCATTAAATTCCTGTGATGAGACTGTCATGGGGACCCACTAAAATTATGGTCAAGGTGCCTACAAGAGTGTAACTTACGTGGTGTTATATGTCCCATATAAATATTTGTGTTTTAGGAAATTGGCTAAAATTTACATTTTTGAAATATGGCCAACGCGTTTAAAAATGTTGTTTAAATAGGTTATTAATAAATTTCATTTAAATACTTCTCAATTGCACTTATAATGATTTTTTTTTCTCTCACTATGCAGTTTCTTTTAAAAATATAAACTTTGTACTTACTAGGCTAGTTCTTGTAAAGTTAAAGGAAGTTCATGTTAGGTCAAATGTTTTTCCAACTATTGTCATAATTTGTTTGTTAATTTTAAAAGTAAATGGTTAGTTCAATAAATCACTCTATGCTTTCCAAATAAATTTTATTTTTTCCAAAAATTAGTTTTAAAATTTTTCAAAATTTTTAAATTTTTTAAAAAAAAAAAAATCTTATGTACATTCTTTTTTAGATATTTGACTTCACCCAAAATTTGTATTCAATTAGTTTTTCTTCTCCCATTTATGACCTTATTTGGAAAGTATTCTTCTCTTAGTTTTTGAATTCACTTAGTTTTACGTTTTTTTTCACTTTTCATGTACCTTGTAATTCTAAATTTAGTTGTAATCTAGTTGATTCATTTTTAGATTTCTTTTAAAATGCAGGCGAATAAATATTATGTTGCAAAAAATGCATTAAATTCGTTAATTGTGAAAATCTCATTTAAAAGGAAATTGAATATTTTATTGATTTAGGTAATTTTTATCATTTTTCTGATAAATATAAGTTTAAAATTAGTTAAAGTCTACTTTTCTTGGATACATTTTTGAAAAATTGGGAAATTGTTCTTTGCCTTTTTTTGTGGGTTTTATCTTATTTCAACGACCAAATAAAATTGGTAGGCATTTTAGGTTACAGTTAAAAAATTAATTCGACTAATCATTTTAATTAATATAGGGATTTTACTAATAATATTTACTGATGACGATTGGAACTTTTATAAGCAAAATTTAAACTACGTTTAAGAAATTTGATTTCTACAGTTCGGTTAGGGTAATTTAATTGAAAATAGTTTATATTATATAGGTCGATGTTAAATTTGGCTATATTTTTAAAAACAATTGGGCTTTTTAATCTTTTAGTATTGTTTAATGGAATTTTGTCTTAATAAGCGAATTTATATAATAGTTATACGTTTCATAATTGATGAGTTCAAGCAAGTTCATGAAAGAAAGAAAATGCATTGTTTTTTTATGTTGCAACGAAGTAATGAGCGGATATTATACTATACATTTTTAATTTAATTTTTCAAATTTGAGTAATATTCTAGAAATTCTAAGCCCGTTTTTTAAGAATTTAACTGAAGAAAATTTATTTTCAATTTCCCATTATCAAATTATTTTAGAATAAATGAAATTTAATTATTTATTTTTTTTTTGTCTTGTAGTAATTTAAAAAGTATATTGACTTTACGTGGAATGTGGTAATTTAAACTAAATCATTTTATGCGGTCTATGTAAATTATAATGTACTATAGAAGAAAAAAAAATCGCAAGTCAATGTTTTAATTATATAGGTCATTAGAGTAAAATAATAATACAATTTTTATACATTTATACAACTTTTTAAAGACTTGATCTTAGGCCTTTCTCTGTTAACTTTTAATTTTAATATTTATTTTTGGTTTTATGACAGCGAATATAATGATGCGGTGTAATTTTTATTTTATTTTATCAGCTATTTTTAATAATAATTAGATTAGTTTTGACCAAATAAATTTCTTTCTAAATGCTAATGCTAAATCTTTAATTTGCTAAATCTTTAATTTAAATTTAATTTATTGGGTTCTAATTTTATGTATATTACCAGATAACTATCTATTTTTCAATAATATTTTAATTTTTATATGGTGTAAAATATCAAATTTAAAGGACATTTTTTTTTCTTTGTGTATCTTAATATTTTTTAATTATTATGTTCTAAGATTTTTGTTTTGGGAAGGAATCTTTGTTTTCTTATAAGACAGAACAAGGGCACCTACGCGTACCCTTCCAGTCAAAATTCGAGGTCGAATTTTGGTAAGAAGGGGAAAACAATTTCGCTGCGTTGCAAATATCAAGAAGAGCTTCCAATAAGTATGGGTTTCCAAGCAGCTATGTACCGTACCAATATTACCCAAGCAAATGATAACTTAAGTGGAAATGGTCCAAGACGAGAACGAACAAGATACCCTTAATCACCACCCAAACTTTTTCTAAGATGACGGAAATGGAAATGGTATGGTATGGAATCGAATCAAATGAAGTGGAATGAAAGCGAATGGAATGGAGTAAAATCGAATGGAATCAAATGGAATGGAATGAAAGTGAATGGAATGAAAGCAAATGGAATGGAGTAAAATCGAATGGAATCAAATGGAATGGAATGGAAGCGAATGGAATGAAAGCGAATGGAATGGAGTAAAATCGAATGGAATTAAATGGAATGGATGAAAGCGAATGTAATGGAATCGATTCAAATCGAATGGAGTAAAATCTAATGGAATTAAATGGAATGGAATCAAATGGAATAAAATGAAATTGTTTTGTATTGGTAAATGACAACCCAAGGCGTAAATTATGGATTGGTATGGTCAGCTTTAGCAGTTTGGCATGGTAATCAGCACTAAGAAGAAAACGGCAAACTCAAACTGGCCGTTACATGGAAGCCTAATCAAACGCAAAGGTAACAATCGGAAGTTTCAAAAGAAGAAGCAGAGTCAAGGAGAAACGCCTACTTATAACATCAACATACCCAGTGAAATTAGGACCTTAAAGAGAGGAGATTCTATGAACGTTCTGCTAGAAATAATGTGAAAAAACCTAACGCCCGTGCAACAAGTTAATTAAATGTGCTCCGAACGAATGAACTTAAGCGGGTTCAAGAGTGTAAACAAGAGTAACGTGCTACAATTAATAAAAATGTGCTCCAAATAATTAATTATAAGTGAAGTAGATAAAGTGAAAAAGCAGAGTAATTGTGAATTAAAGTTAATTTGGTTAGACCTATATTATAAAAGAATTGATTTTGTTTAATGTAAAATATATGTAATGTTATAGTCATACAAATTGCAAACGGAGGCGCCTCGTATAATGTAAACAGAAATTTATGCAAAAAGTCAGTGCACAGCTAGCAAAAAACATCAGCACCACTTCTTACATAGATTATCGTAAACACATTAATTTAGTATGAGCAATAACAAGATACGAAATAAATAAAAAATGAACACAAATGAATAATAAATATTGTAATAAGGCCAAAAAGTTAAAAATAAGTATGAATGATTTTTAAATATTGTAATAAGGCCCAAAAAAGTTAAAAATAAGTATGAATGATTTGCAAATATTGTAATAAGGCTTAAAAAGTTAAATTTAGTAATAGAGCCTAAATGATTAAAAATGAACATAAATGATAAATTAATAAACACTGAAATAGAGACGACATGATTAAAAATGAGCACGAATGAATAATAACTATTGTTATACGACCAAAAGTTTAAAAATTAGCACAAATGCGAAAAGTTTTTTATTAAAGATAAACGATTTTTAAAAGCACGGGCTAGCACATAACTTACTAGAATGACTTTAAGCCAATAAGAATTTTTTTTTATTATTATTTTTAAATAACAATAACTGTCCTACTATCCAAGCGATAATATTGTTCCATAATTTTGTTTAATTTTAATAATACTTGTAAAGGACTAAGTTATAAATTTTATATTTTTTACATAATCTTGAGACAGACTATAATTGCATCATTGCTTCCACTATAACGTAAATGAATGTAACTAGATATCATCATTGAAGATTGCAAACGGCAAAATAAGCAAATCGCTCGCTATAAATAGTAAATAATACATTTAACTATATTTTGCAGAGACGTAGTAAGGAATTTTAAATAAACATCTTGTGAGTATAATTTATTGTATACTTACCTTGGATTGTTTGATTGCACTGATAACAAACACTTTTTTTTTCTGGATGAGGAAGTATTTTACCACTGGAGTACGGCCTATGCGCTTAAAAATATACCCTGGATAATACGACCCTTGAACTAACTGAAAAATTTTAGGAACAAAATTTTAATTCTTCAAATAAAATTTTTTTTTATTTTTTCCGATTTGTATCTTCAATGTGAAAAAATTTTTTTTGTTTTGTCAGGAATTATTTTATTTTTTTCTTCCTGTTGCAATTATAAGTTGTCTTATAAAACTTTGATTAGTTATTTTATATATTTAATTTTAATTTTCTATTGATTTGTTTTTGAAATACTATTGTTTTTGTTGTTCTCATAGACATATTTCGATATTTTATTTATAAATTATCTTTACAATTACTATTGTAAGCCGAATTTTTTTTATTTTATGTTTTTTTTCGTTTGATTTGGTAGTAGTTTTGCTTTATCATTGTTCTTTTAATGTTATTGGTTCAACTGGTTGTTGATCAGTCAATTTTAGCGCCTTGGGCCAGCCGCTTTTGCCGGCGAGGGGGTAATGTCACGTAAAAATCAATCACACGGTATAGAACTAAATTTATAATTACTATAACAAAATATATTCTATATCCTGTGTGATTGATTGATCATCAAAATTGTAAACGGAACATTGCCCCGATGAATCAACTCAATCGATAAACCAATAATATTAATCCAACAATAACCAATAAGAATTATAATTAGTAGAATTAATATTAAGAGGGAGGATTACAACAAAAAGGGCGGTAAGTCGGAAAATCGGCAGTCAGCCGTGGGTGAAGTGCGAGTAGGGATTACCGCTGAAACCTATGTCCGTCATGTTGGTGATCCAATCCTCCCTCAGCCTTTTAGGGTAAGACTTAATTGTAATTGTTGTATGTTTTATTATGCGTCATTATAATTGTTTAAACTCCTGTCGTGACTTTAATTGATTAATCTGAGCTACAATAAAACCCCCACGACCAAAAGGTCGTAACAATACTCACAACCGTGGCGGATTTCATTCAAATTTTTACAATTTTAGAAATAATCAAGGTTTAGGAAATTCATTCACGCAAAATTTTGGTGCTAGGGGTTACGATTACAAAGAACCAAATTTTCAAAACTATACTAATCAAAACGCTATCAAAATCGGGGACGCGGAGGAAATGGATCCTCTTATGAAATTAAGAATCTCGTTAAAAATACGGGCAACCCAAACGACGGAGGGCGATGAGGAAGACCCTCGACGTCGCCTGTTTTCAACTATTGAACGATGGGTCAAACAAACTCACAAATATATTAATAGTAAACGGTAATCTTAATAATAGTAATCGCAATGTAGAAATAGTATTTGACACCGGCTCCAGTTATAATATAATTTCACGCAATTTTATAAGTAATATAGAGACTAACCCAAAAAATTATGTCATAAAAACAAGCGGTAACCACATGGTACCTATCACTGGGGTTAGTAAAGTCCAAGTAGAAATAGATCAACACATTTTTTTCATAAGCGCTTTAGTTGTGGACCGGTCGCCAAAACCGTTAATTATAGGAACTAATTTTATGAATGAATACAAAACGATAATCAATTACGAAAACTGTACAATAGGCCTTAAGAAAAATAATAATCTAATTTCCCTGAAATTTTATAAATTTAATGAACCGTATCGTAGTAACAATTATATAAATAACATAGTTGTGAATCAAGTTGCAACTTCAGTTCATGAACCCCCTGACCTACTGAACGTGAGTAGTACCGTAGTAGATAACGCGATAAAAGATAAGTTAGGAGAAAATCGTTTAGAAACTCATAATAACAATTTAGAATTCAATAGAATAGATTTAAAGCAAACCGACGAAAAATCATCCGTTAATAATATTGATGATAATAATAATGTCAAGAATACGAGTAAAAACTTGACCCGTACTATATTTAAAAGCACCCAAACCAATAAAGACGAAACGGTTACATCTAACAAAAGTAATGAAAACGTGGATTTCACCTCGCAAGTGGTAAATTACCAGCCTACAACGCGGACGCCTGGAATAACAATATTTGATGATAACGCAGAAAATTTAAAGGCTCTAAGCCAAGACGTTCAAATCCCTGACTCCACTAAATTTAAATTACAATTATCAAACGACTATCGAATCCAACCAGGCGTAACTACAAAAATTTCTCTAATTTTAAATTGCAATGATGATGAGTTGTCACCAAATTTTTTCAAACCTAATGATTCCTTCCTGACCAAAAACAAACTAGCTTTTGTGTCCCGTCTTAAATTTGAAAAAGATTTGTTATTTACTATCGATATGATTCTAAAATCACCTTTACCTTTAAAATTATTCGAAGGGACCACTTTAGGATTTCTCGAAACGTCACACGAAATAGATAACTTTATGATAATACCCTCCCTTGAAGAAAACCAGCAATATGGCTGTCAACAAAAAGACAAAGTCACTTTAGATGACCACTCCTTAAATAATGATCTCTCGGGGGAAGAAAAGGAACAATTAGAAACTTTATTACTAGAATTTGAGGATATTTTCTCAAAGAATACAAATCAAATGGGTTATACAAATTTAGTAAAACACCAAATAGATGTTCAGGGTGCAACACCCATTAGGTCAAAGCCTTACCGAGTTTCTGCGGTTGAAAGGGAAATAATTGATAAACAAATTCAGGAAATGTTAGACGCGGGTATCATTCGACACTCACAATCCCCTTGGAGTAGTCCTATAATTTTAGTGGACAAAAAGGATAAAACTAAACGTTTCTGTGTGGACTACCGAAAATTAAACGAACGGACTAAAAAATCGAGCTACCCAATTCCGAATATTGATGATATTTTAACTTATCTACATGGGGCAAAATATTTCACGTCACTCGATTTGTTCAGCGGTTATTGGCAAATAGGTAGAGAAGAAAAATCTAAAGAATATACCGCGTTCATTGCGCCCAATTTCGGACTTTATGAATTTAATGTTTTACCTTTTGGCTTGTGTAATGCCCCTGCAACTTTTCAAGATTTAGCGGATCGAATCTTTGAAGGTATGAAATGGATAGAAATAGTGATTTACCTAGACAATATTTTAGTATTTTCAAAAACATTTAAAGAACATTTAGAGAGATTGCGTAAAGTTTTTTAACGTCTAAGGGATGCAAGGTTAACTCTTAAGCCTAGTAAGTGTTGCTATGTTGAAAAAGAAATAAAAGTATTAGGGCATGTAATAAACGAAACCGGTATAGGCCCTGATGAAACCAAATTAAAAGCGATCAAAGATTTTAAAACTCCAAATAACGTAAATACTACCCAAAGTTTTTTAGGCTTATGTAATTATTACAGAAAGTTTATTGAGAATTTTTCAAAAATTGCACGCCCCTTATACGAAGCTACGACTAAACAAGGGTTTAAATGGGAACAAGCGCAACAAAACGCGTTTTTACAATTAAAAGATAAGCTTACAAATGCGTCTCTATTGAAACATTTTGACCCAAATTTAGGTTGCGAGTTAAAAACGGACGCCAGTTTCCATGAATTAGGAAGTATTTTATTGCAAAAAAGTTCGGACGAACAAATGCACCCCGTCGCATACGCTAGTCGGTCGCTAACGAAAGCTGAAAAAAAACTACTCCATCTCAGAATTGGAGGCTCTAGCAGTAATTTGGAGCTTACAATATTTCCGTCACTTGGTTTATGGAAAACCAATAGAAATTACTACCGACCACCATGCACTTTGTTATATCTCGTCCATTCGCGAAACAACGGGTAAACTTGCCCGCTGGGCGATCAAATTATCTGAATTTGATTATAAAATTAAATACAAGAGTGGTAAATTACACCAAGATGCCGATTGTTTGTCGAGAAATCCGACCACTCTTGGGAACATAAAGGATGAAGAAAACGCAATAGAAATTCCAACCTTTCTTTTAGAATCCCAAGACCTAAAAAATTTACAACGTCAAGATGACAAAATTTTGGAACTCATTACCGCGCTACAACACCCTGACGACCCCAAAATAAGTATAGGATTTAAAAGACGATCAAAAAATTTTACTCTGATTGAGGGGGTTTTATATAAAAAAAATGCTCAAATCAATGGCGCCCCTAACTTGTTAGTCATACCCACAAAATTAATTTTTGAAATTTTACATGGTTTTCATAGCGATCCTTTGGCAGGGCATCTGGGTATAGCTAAAACGTTAAACAAAATTAAGAATAGATTTTATTGGCAAGGTCTACTGAGAGATGTAGAAAAATTCGTTAGAGGATGTCCCGAATGTCAGTCAAGAAAAGGTAGGGCTAACGTCAAACCAGGAGGATTCTTACAACCCATTTCCGTCGGGTTACCGTTTGAAAAAGTAGGTATTGATCTGTTAGGACCATTCCGAAAAAGTTCTAGCGGGAAAACCATGATAATAGTAGCCACTGATTATGCTACACGTTGAGTGGAAACCAAAGCTTTGACTAATGGAAGGGCAAAGAATGTCGCCCAATTTATTTTAGAAAGTATTATTTGCAAACATGGGTCACCCAAAACCCTGTTAAGTGACCGCGGTAAGGTCTTTATGTCGGAAATGGTAACCGAATTAACTCAAATAATGGGGACTAATTTAATAAAACCGTGGCGGATATGCTTTCCATTTACACCAATAAAGAGCAAACAAATTGGGACAAATTTTTACCACATGTAACTTTTGCGTACAATACATCAATACAAGATACCACCAAATTTTCCCCTTTCATGTTGGTCTACGGGCGCGAGCCAATGTTACCCACAGAGGCCAGCTTAGCAACCCCCGTAAAAAACGAAACAGTCGTAGACACCCGCAATCGCGTATTAAATGCCAGAAGTGTCGCGGTGGAAAACATAAAGTCCCGCCAAAACTTGGACAAAAATTATTACGACAATAAACACCGAAATCTAAAATTTGAAGTAGGAGATACTGTGAAAGTATTCACCCCAATAAGAAAAGTCGGACGTAGCGAAAAATTATTACTACGTTGGTTCGGACCGTATTATATTTCAAAAAAAATTGGCGAGGTCGATTATGAGGTTATTAAAGGTAAAAATGCTAATGCTAAAAAAGACATTATTCATGTTAGTAGGATTTTACCTTATTTCGAACCCTGGACCCCCGAAGCCCGAACTTAGCATAACTAAAATTCTCCCATTATCCGTGTGTAATTAATCCCACTTAAGTCACGTTTTTTCTAACCTTCTTTTAAAATTAATGAAACAAATATGTTACGAAGTTAAAATTTGAAACTTACCTTATACTTGCCAGACCTCGTATTCCGACCCTACGTCCGGATAAGGGGGTATCACCAAATACCCCCCTGCGTCCAATTCCAAGTCTTCTACCAAGAGACCATTAAAGGTCTCGGGCCAGTCGGCCCTTGGATCTATATAATCCTCGCACGGGTGAACCCATTGTCGGCCCCAGTGGACCACCATCTGCCATAGTTTCCAAAGCGAAAACATGTCGAATAATAATGTTATCCCGACGAACCAAGGGAACTAACTAATACTAATACTTACTATTTACTTCCAACAAGGGAAGTATTACCGTTTCACAAATTTTGCGAAATACAAAACCCCGTGTATAAATCTTAAACTCAAGTATTGTAGTTTTGCTGTAAATAAAGCTCGAAATTAGATTCATGTACATAAACGCTTACCTTAGAATTATTAAAATCGAAATACCTATTACTAACTATGTTGTACATATCCGTAAATAATATTTTTTTTGTTTTCTCCGTCACCTTAAGATACTAATTATTATGGTGCCCCAAATCTAATTTACTAAATTCAATATATATCAAAAGGACAAATTTTTGTGATAATATTTGTGTACACCCTAATAACAATATATTTTAGATTTTTATTAATCGCTGAGCCAACCAAAATAGAGATTTCACCAGGGGCTATTTGGAAACAGCTCCCTCAGGTCGTGGCTTATGAAGCCACCATCCCTTTAATCTATCAGATGGACTTCCTGCAAGAAAAAATTGAACTTCTTCATAATACCCAAAAGAAATGTTACAACAAGGTAAACACTGACTGCCTTCTACAAACATCAATCGACAATTTAAGTGCAGCCTATGAGAAGGACCTTAATTTGCTAAAGAAAAATCTATACATGGATCTCAACTTGGAACGACCGCAGTTAACATCGCACATAAGAGATGAAAGAAGTTTAGACTTCATTGGGGATGGCCTAGAGTGGTGCTGTGGTGTTGCTACAGTACACAAATTAGACGACTTCACCACCACCGAAACTAACATCGAAATTCAAGTAGAAAAGTTAACCCAGGGATTGACAGACACATTGATGGGAATAAGCAGGGATTCAATAGAATTCAAAAAATTTGAAAAAGAGACGAACACCGCTTTTCGAATAGTTGAGGACAAGGTCAAGTCAGTCGAACGTGAAATTTCAGACATCCTAGTGGAGGAAGACAAACGCCGAACCGGGATGACGACACTTTATGACTACTCCTTTCAAAATTTACGAAGAATAATTTCCATTTCAAGAATGTTTCGAACCTATACTATCTTGGATTCGTGCAAACAACACCAAATCCCTTCAAACATTTTGGATTCTGTAACCCTAAAGACCGACTTATTGAATCTAAAACAAGAATTAAATCTCTCGAAACAAACCCTGGCCATCGCTATTAAGGACATCTTCAGGTATTACCAACTGCCCATTTGTGATTGCTCGTTCACAAAAAATAAGATAACTCTTCATCTAAGAATTCCAATCATCAAAAATCATCAATCGTGGCAACTTTTTGAACTTCTCACAGCATCCTTCGTGAGGTACGACCAGTCTTGCACATTAAATCACAACACTTTGTACTTAGCGGTCTCCAAAACTCATAGTGGAACAACTTCTATACGAGCAGTAGCTGGCGGCGTGGCGTTACATCAATGTAGGGCCTATGAGGACAAATTATGTTACATCCCTCGTCTTTCCGCCGACAAACTCCATGGACCTTTGTGCGCTATCAAGATGTTTAAAGGAGACAGCATAGAAAACCTCAGTAAATATTGCCCTATGACCTGCCACTCCTCAACTTCTATGTTAATCTTGGAAATAGAAGAGGGAGAATTTTTAATTACTCATCCAACAACCGAAACTATTTTACAATGTTCAAACTATTCCAAACCCTTAATATCCAAAAATCCACCCAAAATCGGTTCAATCCGCTTATCTCTTCCTTGTTCCTGCAAGTTGATTCACCTAGAAGATACCCTAATTCCGGAACGTTACCCTTGTTTAGAACACTTCCCTTCTGAAACAAAAATTATCCACACCATTCCCGCTACCTGGTCCTCCCTGAAAAGTTTTATTATCCATCCTACGGCAAAAAATCCTCCTACGTTTAATAACCTATCCGAAAGCCTAAATCCTAACTGGACCCTACAAGTCCCTCACCTTAATCTGAGTAATACACCTGAGGCCATAGAACATTTGATGGATTTGGTACAACGCCGACCTACGGAAAACTTCAGTTTTGCAGATAAATACGGATTCCATGGACAGTCCGTACTATTAATTTGGAATGTCATCGTAACCATCCTCGTAGGTTACCTAATGTTTAAAATTTTGAATACGCCAGTTACCATAATCGCCAACACGCCGACGGTCTCCGCCGTAGAGGGAGTAGAATCAACCATCCACCATGAAATCTTAATAATCACCAGCTGCATTTTATTTGCTATTTTTATTCTAATTTGTACTTGGTGGCAAATAAGGATTTGGATCCACTATTGTAAAAAACAACAAACGATAACGGAACCGGAGGCCGAAAATGCTATTCCCAGGATGGAAGAATCGGAAGCGGGTCAGGAAGAAAATCCATTATACCATATCAACATCCCCAAAGAAATCAATACTTTAAAAAAGGGAGAATCTATGAGTGTCCTATTAGAAATCATGTGACAAAATTCTACAACCCGTGCTACTAGTGAAGCAAAAAAAAAAAATGGAAGAATAAAATTTTATATATTTTTTATATTTATATATTTATAATATTATATAGTAAATAAAACATTTAACTATATTTTGCAGCGACGTAATAAGGAATTTTAATTAAACATCTTGTGAGTATAATTTATTGTATACTTACCTTGGATTGTTTGATTGCACTGATAACAAACACTTTTTTTTCTGGATGAGGAAGTATTTTACCATTGGAGTACGGCCTATGCGCTTAAAAATATACCCTGGATAATACGACCCTTGAACTAACTGAAAAATTTTTGGAACAAAATTTTAATTCTTCAAATAAAATTTTTTTTTTTATTTTTTCCGATTTGTATCTTCAATGTGAAAAAATTTTTTTGTTTTGTCAGGAGTTATTTTATTTTTTTTGTAGTGCAATTGTAAGTTGTTTTGGGATTCTGTTGGTGGATCATAACAATTTTTTTTTGTATATTTTTTGTATTTTGTATTTTTTTTCTTTTGTATTTTGTATTTTTAGTCTTAAGCTGTTTGATCCATCACAAGAATGTGTATTGTTGGTATAGTTTTGTTTAATGTTTTCTATCTCTATTGGTTTGACTACTTATCGGTTCGATCAACTTTTGCGTCTTGGGCCAGCCGCTTTTGCCGGCGAGGGGGTAATGTCACAGAAATATCGATCACACTGTATATAATTGAAATTATAATTATTATAATATAATTGAAATAATAAACGAAATATCTTTGGATATCCGGTGTGATCGATGATTAAACAAAATCAAAAGTAGAGCAGCTGAAACGCTGATCGAACACGATGACTAAGAAGATCAAAAGTACAAGAATCGATAAAGAACCAATAGAGGTAATTAATTTGATTGAGGGGGAGAAATATGATATATGGGGGCGAGAGCACGGAAGCGGCAGTTTCCCGGTAATTACGGTTTGAACAGTGTTGCCGCCGCGTGATCTATGCCCGATTGCATGATGATCTCCCACCTATGTGTTTTAGGGTAAGTCATATTGTAAACCTGTACATAACTTTATTTGATCGAATATATGTGTTAAACTTTTATGGTGTATTAAATCTGAGCTACCCCGAAACCCCCCCCCCCCCCACGAAATAGTCGTGACAATACATTGGGCTATAAAATATTTTAAACCATACTTATTTGGTACAAATTTGTGGTGAAAACCGATTATAGGGCATTAGTATATCTTTTTGCGTTAAAAGACCCATCACCTAAGTTAACCCGAATGCGTCTAGATTTAGAGGAATATGATTTTTATATAGAATATATTAAAGGAAAAGATAATGTCGGAGCAGATACATTATCTAGGATAAATATTGATGATCTAAAGGAAATAGTAAACAAAAATAGTAAGGTTCTTGTAGTCACAAGAGCAATGTCACGAAGATATCCTCAAGTAAACAAAAAAGAACGATTCAAACAATAAAAAAATAATCTCAATGGTACATGAAGCTTCAGATGCTGCTGATATCATAAGTTTGCCAGTTTTAAAATTTGTAATTAAGCCCACTTATCTTAGGATAATGATGGGAAAACGTGGTAAACGAGGGTTTCACAAAGAATGCCAGATTACTAATGATAATTTTTCTTTAGGGAAAATATTGTTTAGGCTGGAATTAGAGGCCGGTAATTTGGGATTCAATAATGTGAAACTGAATATGAATGATCCTATTTTTAAATGGTGCACCGTTAATAAGTTTAAGGAATTAGGATCGAATAAGCTCAAGAAATTGTTTAGGGATCCCAAAATAATAATAGATGACAGCGAAAAAATGAAATTGATTGAAATGTACCATGATCATCCACTTATGAGAGGTCACTGCGGTCAAAAGAGGTTATTGAAAAAATTAAGAGTAAATTATAGATGGAAATTTTCTCACAGTTTTGTGAGAAAATGTCAGTTGAACAAGAACAAAGTAATACATAGGGAACAAATGGTTATTACGCCAACGCCACAAAAGCATTTGATATTACTGCAATTTGATATTATTACAATCGGTCCATTTTTAAAAACGTCAAATGGATATACTTATGCAGTTACAATTCAATGCGAGTTAACGAAATATGTAATTGTTGTACCCGTTCCAAATAAAGATGCAAATACCATAGCAAGAGAAATAATTATGGATAACTTTATTTTAATTTACGATCCTATGAAAGAAATTCGTTCGGATATGGGTACGGAATATAAAAATCAAGCTTTAGATAAATTATTACAACTCATGAACATTGAGCATAAAATTTCAACTGCTTAATATCACAGTCAAACTATTGGGGGATGTGAAAAAAATCATCGAGTTCTAAACGAATTATATAAGAATGTATGTTAATAATAATCAAACTAATTGGGATGATTGGATTAAATATTATAGTTTTTGTTATAACACTACGCCAACTGCACATCATAATTATACGCCTTTTGAGCTAGTTTTTGGTAAAAAAAATGAATTACCTTATTCAGTAATAGGAACAACAGTTGATCCGGTATACATATAATATAGATGCTTATTATGCGGAAGTTAAATATCGTTTACAATTAGCTAATAGCCGTGTTAATGCTTATTTGCAAAAAGTAAAAGAAAAACGTAAAACAGAATTTTATAAGAAGGCCAATACTGTAAATGTGAAGTCGGGGGATTTAGTATTACTTAGTAATGAAGCGAGAACAAAATTTGATCCTTGGTATAAAGGACCATTTCCGGTAATTAGTTGTGATGCATGATGGTGTGAATTGTACTATAAAGAATCAGAAAGGACATTCAGTGATAGTGCATAAAAATCGGTTAAAACTGTTTAAAGAGTAAAAACAATGAGATGTGGTATTGAATAATTATGTAATTTTTGTGTAATTATTGTAAAATACAGATAATATTATATCGACGGCTAAGAAGCAATAGAACGTATCGGACAATTTTCAAATTTTGTGTTTTATGTCTTATTTTATTCTCTAGTGAAAGACGCGCTTGTTTGTGTATAGAATGTATAATTTAAACCAATAATAATGGCTTAAATAAGACAGATGGACAATTTCCGATAATGTGAAATGGACAATGGACAAAAATTCCACAAATCTAAATTGTTAGCATGCAGTGGGTGTTTTCATTTTATTTTTGTTGAAAAATAATTATTGTGCTTAGGCATGATTTGTGGAATTTTTAGAATTTTATTACATGCTTTGTATCGGTGAGTTAATACGTTTTGTTGTAATCTGTTTTGCCTTGTACTTGTTCGATGTTCCTGATAGAGCTTATGTTGTTTGTTTTTGTTGTTATAGACTGTTGTTATATTATTCAAACATGAAGATTTGAATAAAAATCGAAACTGGTCAGTCAAGGATTAAGAGTTTTTTTAGTTTATTTTGACCCAAAACCCAAGAGATCCATCTTGTTAAGTTCAAAGCGTTTACTGACTACCAGGAGAGAATTTGCGAGCAGGACTGTCTCCGCTGAATATCTAATTATGTGAGTAGATTTAAGATTATCAGTTTATTAAATTTTGGGTATCGAGAATCAAATTCTGTTATGTTCACCACTATCAACTTTGGACGATTCGATAGTTTAAATTTCAAGTGTTTGTTTACTAAGTAACTAGTAATGATCAATGAGTTTATTGAGTGTGAATCATTTTGTCTCGAGAATCAAACTACCGTTGTGTCGCGAACAATCCATATGGCCAGTTGAAAGCATCTTTTACCTAATACGTCAGTTAAATTCCCCATTGGTTTCATGAGTCAAAAGTACTTGAACAATAATTATTTCATAACCATCTATTTTGATACTTGTAACAAATTTGTATTTCGTGTTATTTCAATTTCTTTTCAAAATAGTAAACCATTGTTAATTGTCGTCGTTATTTGTGTTTTATTTGTGTTAACCATTTGTGATTTCAGCTATTTTGTAAGGACGGAGCTATCTCGAGATTCACTCTCTAGAACCACAGCCCTTTTTGGTAAGATTCACGCGTTCCGTTATTGTGCGTAGGCCATTTTTACCGAGACTTTATTAATAACGGTGGCGCCCTTTAAACAATTGTGACAAACTTGTCCCGACTAACAACTCACCCTCTGGCGTTTTGGGTAAACCACGTCCAGCTGAGCATAGCCGGCACAACTAATAACCTGCGGAGGGTGCGGTTTGCCAATTTGACGTGTAACAAGATGTAGAAAAACAGAAGAATAGAAGAGCAGCACCTGGAGCATGGAAAAGAAATTAAACAAAGAAGAATAGAATGGAAGGAGAAATGTATAAATGCTACACGAGAAATAGAGTTGGATTAATAAAATCTGGACAACAAAGAGATGCAAGAATAATGGGACCTCCTTGGTCCTTGTGCCAAAAATCAAAAAAAAAAACATTGCACAGAGTTTTCGCATCAAGAAAGGCAAGATTTGTTTAATCCCTTCTGGAAAGATTTAAACTGGGACCAAAAAAAGCTCTATATATCCTTTTTAATAGATCACAACGAAAAAAAGAGGTGTTCTACCGAAAGTTCATCTAGAAGAAGTTTCATCCTGCGAGTATTCCTTATATCATAATAAGCAAAGAAAAACAGTCTGCAAAAAAATGTTTCTTAACACCATGGGACTTAAAGAAACAATGGTAAGGAAGTGGATTAAGAAGAGTAACTGGAACAATAAAATCATTACTAGCAAAGACAAATGGAAAAGAAAAAGATCAAAACCCAAAGAAACTAAACAAAAATTGATAGATTGGTTAGGAAGCATTCCAACCATGGAATCCACTACTGCAGACAGGGAACTTCAAATCAATACATCGAACAACAATTTCAATCAAAAGCCGAACTATACAGAGCATAATGCAAAAATAGTGAAGAAAATGACGACATTCCCCTTAGTCAATGGACATTTTATGAAACACTTATGAAACATGCTTAATCTTGCATTGTATATACCGCGAAAGGATCAGTGCGACGTATGTTGCTCCTATGAAGTTGGTCAGGTATCAGATGCCGAATATCATCTCCATATTCAAAATAAGGATCGTGCACGATCCGAAAAATCAATTGATAAAGAAAATGCAATTGCAGGTAAGTGTTACTTATTCACCATGGATCTGCAGGCAGTAAAGCAATGTCCAGTTATTCCTGCAAGTGCTCTGTATTTTAAAACTAAATTAACTGTCCACAATTTTACTATTTATAATCTGGCTACCCATCAATGTTCCAATTATTGGTGGCACGAAGCTGAAGCAGATCTTTCAGCCTCAACATTTACGACGCTCATTATTAACCACTTAAATCAACACTGCATAAATAAAAAATCTTCTAATTATCTTATTCTCTGATGGTTGCTGTTATCAAAACAGAAATGCAGTTCTAGCTAAGACTTTGTTACAGTATTCCAAAAGTAATAAGGTAGTTATTATGCAGAAATATTTAGAAAAAAGACATACAGAAATTGAATGCGATAGTACTCACAGTATTATTGAAAGAAAATTAAAAAATCAAAAGATTTTCTTGCCTAGTGACTACATTCGTATAACACAAAAAGCAAAAAAGAAACCTTTTCCACTTGACGCCACATTCGTCACCCATGATCAATTTTTAAACTAAGCTGATGTGTTTAAGCTTTACGATTCTATTCGTCCAGGTAAAATAGCAAATGATCCTACTGTGACTGATGTTCGCGTATTAAAATATGAAGAAGATATATCTAATCTCTAATATATATATAAAAGAGCTTGTTTGTATGTTTGTTCGTTATATACTCCTAGACCTTTCGACCGATTTTAACCAAATTACAATACTCAGTAGGACTTGGAAAATGTTAGTACAAGAAAATGTTAAAAAAGTTAAAAGGAAAGTGAGATGTCACAAAATTAGCTCACGCGCATAAACGGATTAACGAAATTCCCGTAATCCCCCCCCGCCCCCCACAAAAAGGTATTTTGAACTTCACAAAGAAATCAGCAACAGAAAGCAAGACTGGAAAACATTGGGGTACTCAGACTAAAGCAAAGTATTATATTTTTAATGAGACCCCGGGCGAAGCCGGGTATCCAGCTAGTTACTTATAAATTCTTTTAACGACCAATTTTCAGAATTGCCGGTAAAAAAACAAAGAATTTCGATTTCGAATTCAGGCCTGTTGTACCAGCTAGACTCCATAAACAACGGTTGCCAATTCCTAAAACGAAATTCAATCATCATCTTAAAAGTTTAAAAATAGAACTTCCAATAGATACTCATTCTTTTTATGACTAGTTACCACGGGAAGAGTTTTCCCGCATTTTATTAGGTTTATTTTGAGTTTTTATGGATTTTTAGAGTTGTGTTTGCTTTATGCTGTCCGTTGTGATACCTATGTTTTATATTATACTCTTATGCCCGGTTTCATAAAACTTTTAACAAAGCATTAAGTAAATAATCTACCATTAAGTCCAAATTTGAGTTTCATAAAGGTCAGTTAACACTAATCTCTTGTTAAACTATAATTGGCCAAATTTCGTCAGTCAAGTTCTTAATAAGAGATTATTCCTAACCAACAATTCAAACTATTTACAAAGTGACAGTTGTTTATAATAATATAATATGTTTGGTAAGTAACTAATGATAATATTATTTAAAAAAATTTCTTACTAGATAATAATTACATTTTAGGAAAGAAATAATATGTACAAATGGATTCAACTACTGGATCTAGTTCATCGGATGAAGATGTATTACCTCGACCAAGAAACTTTAGAGATCGGAATAATCCTATTGAAGTATTCAACGAGATTGAATTTTTACAAAAGTATAGATTTAGTAAAGAAGCATTCACGTATCTGGTACATTATTTAGATGATTATTTGAGACCTAAAACTCGACGTAACCGAGCTTTAGATACAAATATGCAGTTAGCAATTGCATTACGTTTCTATGCTACAGGCGCTTTCCAAATTCTCATTGGTGA
This sequence comes from Cantharis rufa, assembly GCA_947369205.1. Lineage (NCBI taxonomy): Eukaryota > Metazoa > Arthropoda > Insecta > Coleoptera > Cantharidae > Cantharis > Cantharis rufa. The sequence continues at coordinate 10,264,852 of OX376309.1, read as the reverse complement.
TCAAACTAATGTTAGCAAAAGTTCGGCTTGAGAATGAATTCAATGAAGTAAAAGTGAATTTTCATCGAATAGGGGAATTTCTAGGTGTTATGGCATGTATTGATTGCACTCATGTTAAAATTGAATCGCCAGGTGGTCCTCATGCCGAACTTTATTGAAACAGAAAATCCTATTTTTCTATAAATGTTCAGGCAGCATGTACTGCAAATTTAAAAGTAGTCAACTTGGTTGCACGTTCGAGAGGATCAGTACACGATTCTACTATTTTTAACAGCAGTAGATTGCTAGCAAAATTTGAAAATGGAGAGTTTGGACGATCAATTTTACTAGAAGACAGCGGTTACCCTTGCAGAAATTATTTGCTTACACCTCTACTAAATCCAAGTACCGAAGCTGAATCTCGTTATACCATAGCCCATATAGCTACCAGAAATAGTATTGAAAGATGTTTCGGTGTTGTTAAAAGACGTTTTCCATGCTTGGGACAAATATTAAGAACTAATATAAATACCACTATTTCAGTTATTTGTGCAACGTTTACATTACACAATATAGCAATAGAATTAAAAGAAGATTTACCCGTTGAAGAGAATGATGAACCACCAATGGAGCAACCAGGTGCAAATGCATATGAAGGTGGTAACAATAATTATGCTGTTAGGAATCACATAATAAATACAATTTTTCAATAAATATTTTAATAAATTAAATATTATTTAACATATCATTTCGAATTTTTTCAATTTGTAATTGAAGCAAAGTGATCTCAAGCAAACTCTTTGTTTTGGCTGCTTCAATATTACAATTAAGTAATGACATTTCTAAAGCGTTCTTTTGTTTAGCCGCTTCAAGTTTGTATTCATAATATTTTTGCCTGGCATCACCATCAATGTTCTGTTGCATATTTGCAATTTTTTTATTTTTAATATCCGAAATTGCACTTCGAAAAGATACAGCTTTTTTATTTTGAAGCGCTGGATGCTTGGGTGTATTCTCCACCTCGAGTATTTCTTCCTCGTGAAAATCTTCTTCGTACGTGTACGAATTTTCGACTAAAACATGAATTTGGTGATATAAATTTAAATATTTAAATAAAATAGTAAATACCATTATGATGATCTCGATTTGTATCGAAGCCATTTTGTTTAATGGTTCAAATTGATCGCTTGACTCAGTTGCCAACATTAGCTTGCTCTTCAGTATATTGTGGAGTATATCGGCCTCCTCCAGTTTTTTAATCTCCGTCTTGTCCTTTGTGCGAGCTGTTACTGCTGCTTCGACAACAAGGCTATCCGCTTGTAGAAACGGTTGTTCCGTTGCAATTGCAAGAATCACTTGCGTACACTTTTGTATATAAGCATGAACCTAAAGCAAAGTATATCACATGAAACCAGTAATAAATAATATAATATGTGGTACTCACCTTCCCATCAGCTATATTTTTTTTAGTTTTTTGTTTTATGTTCTCGTACGCATTTTTCAAATGCTTCGCATTATTTCTAATGCTGTATCCCAAGCTATTAAACTCTACTGCAATAGCGGCCCATGCCTTGTTTTTCTCTTTCATACTTGCTCCATCCCTTTGCTTATTTTCAACAATCTTAAATTTGCTGACAATTCGCATTAATTCCTCTTTTTCCGCAGTGGTGTAGTTAGTACCACGTTTTTGTTGCAACATTTTAAAATTGTATGAAATGCACGTTTAATAATAATTACTGAAATTTTAAGTTTTTAAATTAATACATATACTAATAATTAATAAATTACTTACCTAATCTAAACAAACTAATCACGTATTAGTTCGTGGTGATACACGTGAATCCGAAGAAATCATTGACGAAAGCGTTCTGTAGAACCACAACGGTGGATTGGTGTGATCGCTGGTGGAGTTACGGAGCGGAAATTCTGGGTTCGAATCTCGGACTTGACAGAATTTCTTCGCTCGGCCTTCCAGGGTGCATCAACACGTTGTGGTTTGACAGAACGCTTTCGTCAATGATTTCTTCGGATTCACGTGTATGTTTAGTGCTCAAAACCGCAAGAGTAATTGAATCACTGTTGGATTCTGAATCACTTCCAGAAAGTTGAGGTATGAAAACACTTTCATTCGGGTTCATGCTATGTTCTAATTTATTTATACTTTCCGCACATAAAGCCAAGGTAGTCTCAAGCAGGCTCACTTCGTTACTTTTTGTGAAAATGCCTATTGTGATGTAATGTAACTTGACGATATTCTTATACAACACGTTGTAAGTTGAACTTGTTGAATTAGTGATATATTAATTAAAGTATTCGAGCAAAGTATTGCAACATAATTGCAAGTCGATACTTTTAAACAGGATGTTAAGTTCAAAGACTCTATGCAATTATGCTGTAATAAGCCGAATTACTAAATATAAATAATGTTAATAATAATAGAGGGGTTAGTTGTAGTTGAGGTTTACCGTCACTATGTCGGGTGTACGGATATCGTGCCCTTCAGGCACAGTATTGTTATTTGTTAATTAATAGCTACTTAGTATCATTAGTCGATAACGTAAATGTAAATAGTATTGAATATAATCATTAAAAGCAATACTGAGTATTATTACCAAGAACCACCAAGAGAAGGAACACCGGTAACCCTTACAGGACCAGGGTTTACCATACTATATTCATGTTTTGTTTGTACTTTTTTATGTTTCTTCCACACAACGCAATAGAAGTTTCGATGCAGCTAACATTATTGGACGTGTCGACAACTTGGAGGTCGTTTCCGCTATCGTCAGACTCCAAGTTGTGCATAAAATCTTCTTCATTGTATGTATTGTCTATTATGTTATTATCTTCATCTCGACTAGAATCGATAAAGAATCGATAAAGAACCAATAGAGGTAATTAATTTGATATTGAAGATTGAGGGGGAGAAATATGATATATGGGGGTGAGAGCACGGAAGCGGCAGTTTCCCGGTAATTACGGTTTGAACAGTGTTGCCGCGGTGATCTATGCCCGTTTGCATCATGATCTCCCATCTATGTGTTTTAGGGTATATAAGTTAGTTATATTGTAAACCTGTATATAATCTTATTTGATTGAATATATGTGTTAAACTTTTATGGTGTATTAAATCTGAGCTACCCCGTAAACCCCCCACGAAATATTCGTGACAGTATCAATAAATAGTAATAATATACAAGTTAGGAAATTGGATGAATTTAATGTAGTACGTATAAATGAAAATAATGTAAGTAAAGATCGAGAAGATGCTATTATGAATAAATTGAAAGAAAGTATTCCGGAATTTGTGAAAGATGACATGGAGAAATTGTGTAAAAATTTTTCAGACATTTTTGCACTTAAATCAGAAAAATTAACTACGAATAATTTTTATGAACAAAAACTTAAACTACACGATAATTCACCAGTTTTTGTAAAAAATTATTGAACTCCGAGAACGAAAAAAGTGGAAATCAATAACCAGGTTAATAAAATGCTAAAAGACAATATAATTGAACGATCGTCAGCAGTATATAACAGCCCAGTGTTGCTGGTACCTAAAAAATCGACTGACGGTGGAAAACAATGGCGTTTAGTAACTGATTTTCGGCAGGCGAATAAACAATTGGTGGGGGATAAATTTCCTTTGCCTATAATTGAAGATATCTTAGATCAGCTAGGTAGAGCCTGGTTTTGCCTGGAAAATGGTTTTCGGTAATAGATCTTATGTCAGGTTTTCATCAAATACCATTAGAAGAAAATTCGCGGGATAAAACATCTTTTAGTGTAGATGCAGGATCTTTTAGGTATACAAGGTTACCTTTTGGGCTCAAAGTTAGTCCTAACAGTTTTCAGAGGATGATGTCAATGGCATTTGCAGGTGTAGCACCTGAGAAGGCATTTTTGTATATGGATGATTTAATAGTAATAGGTTGTTCAAAAGATCATCACTTAAAAAATTTAAAAATAGTTTTAGAAACTTGTAGGAAATTTAACTTAAAATTAAATCCGGAAAAATGCAAATTTTTCAGAAACCAGGTTACATTTTTGGGACATAAGATTACAGACAAAGGAATTCTTCCGGATGATTCTAAATTTAATGTTATAAATAAATTTCCAATACCAACAGATGCTGATTCAGCAAAGCGTTTTGTTGCGTTTTGCAATTATTATAGAAGGTTTATTCCAAATTTCGCTGAGATTGCAAAACCAATTAATAAACTAGCTAGAAAAAATGTTAAATTTATATGGAACAACAAATGTCAAGAATCCTTTGATAAACTAAAAAAGTCACTATGTTTAACCATGTTAAACATGGTATTTTTGGCTTTACAAAATTTATCAATTTTAATAATATGTAATTATAAAACCATCCTGTATGTGAAAATATTTAAGTAATTATCAATATTATTTTGCAATCCTGCACATATTTAATAAGTAGGTGAATTTATTTAATTGTTATTAATTCATCAGCAATTATAATGTTAATTGTAAAGTCGCATGAATCGACTACTCATCAAATTATTTTATATAAAAGACCAGCAATTGATGAATAAAAATCTAGTCTAAAACTAAACCTCGAGTTTTATTCTACCACCACGGCGACTTCTGAGTTCCAAGCCTAAAAACTCGTTGGTGGGACTGCCAACGCTCAGAAGTCTGCCAAAGCTTCAAAATCTCTCGTTCGGGAGATTTTACACACTATTAAGTCCAGAAATTTTGCAATATCCAGATTTTACAAAACCTTTTATCTTAACTACGGATGCATCTAAGGAAGCCTGCGGGGCCGTACTAGCTCAAAATTTTGACGGCAAAGAGTTACCTATAGCGTATATATGTTTCAAAATCGAAGAAATTATTTATTTAGTTGATTTATTAAATCAACTATTGAAAATGAACTGGCCGCAATACATTGGGCTACAAAATACTATTAGCCATATTTGTTTGGTACAAAATTTGTTGTGAAATCAGATCATAAACCTTTGGTGTATCTTTTCGCCTTAAAAGATCCATCACCAAAATTAACTAGAATGAGATTAGATTTAGAAGAATATGATTTCCATATCGAATATATTAAGGGTAAAGATAACGTAGGAGCGGATTGTTTATCTAGGGTTAATATAGCTGATTTAAAAGAAATGGTAAATAATAACAGTAATGTATTTGTAATTACTAGATCAATGTCACGCAGACATCCTCAGGTAACAAAGAATAACAATAATAATAACAATAAGAATAATAAAAGAAAGACGGAAATAATCTCAATGGTTCATGAAACTTCAGATAACGTTGATATAATTAGTTTACCAGTTTTAACATTTATAATTAAACCCACTTACATTAGAGTAACGATGGGAAAACGTGGTAAACCCAGTTTTTACAAAGAATGGCATATTATTAATGATAATTTTTCTTTAGAGAAAATATTGTCTAAGCTAGATTTAGAGGCCAGTAATTTGCGGTTCAATAAAGTGAAACTGAGTATAAATGATCCAATATTTAAAAGGTGAACCATAAACGAATTTAAAAATACTGGATCAAGAGCGCTCAAGAATTTAATGATAATATTATATAAGGATCCCAAGATAATTGATGATGATAATGAAAAAACAAAGTTAATAGAGAAGTAATGTCACAGAAATATCGATCACACTGTATATAATTGAAATTATAATTAATAAACGAAATACCTTTGGATATCCGGTGTGATCGATGATTAAACAAAATCAAAAGTAGAACAGTTGGAACGCTGATCGAATACGATGACTAAGAAGATCAAAAGTACAAGCATCGATAAAGAACCAATAGAGGCATTTAATTTCGAGCTTTATTTACAGCAAAACTACAATACTTGAGCTGAAGATTTATACACGGGGTTTTGTATTTCGCAAAATTTGTGAAACGGTAATACTTTCCTTGTTGGAAGTAAATTGTAAGATTTAATATTAGTTAGTTCCCTTGGTTCGTCGGGATAACATAATTATTCAATCGACATGTTTTCGTTATGGAAAGTATGGCAGATGGTGGTCCACTGGGGCCGACAATGGGTTCACCCGTGCGAGGATTATATAGATCCAAGGGCCGACTGGCCCGAGACCTTTAATGGTCTCTTAGTAGAAGACTTGGAATTGGACGCAGGGGGGTATTTGGTGATACCCCCTTATCCGGACGTAGGGTCGGAATACGAGATCTGGCAAGTATAAGGCGAGTTTCAAATTTTAACTTCGTAACACATTTGTTTCATTAATTTTAAAAGAAGTTTAGAAAAAACGTGACTTAAGTGGGATTAATTACACACGGATAATGGGAGAATTTTAGTTATGCTAAGTTCGGGCTTCGGGGGTCCAGGGTTCGAAATAAGGTAAAATCCTACTAACATGAATAATGTCTTTTTTAGCATTAGCGTTTTTACCTTTAATAACCTCATAATCGACCTCGCCAATTTTTTTTGAAATATAATACGGTCCGAACCAACGTAGTAATAATTTTTCGCTACGTCCGACTTTTCTTATTGGGGTGAATACTTTCACAGTATCTCCTACTTCAAATTTTAGATTTCGGTGTTTATTGTCATAATAATTTTTGTCCAAGTTTTGGCGGGACTTTATGTTTTCCACCGCGACACTTCTGGCATTTAATACGTATCATGACAATCCCCTTACGGGAGGTCATTGTGGTCAAAAGAGATTATTAAAAAAGTTAAGAGTTAATTGTAGGTGGAAAGGAATATCTCGCGATGTTTCACAATTTATAAGAAAATGTAAAAAACGTCAATTGAACAAGAACATACGGAACCAATGGTTATTACGTCAACACCGCAAAAAGCATTTGATATTACCCAATTGGTCCATTTTTAAAAACATCAAATGGTTATACTTATGCAATTACAATTCAATGTGAATTAACAAAATATGTAGTTCTCGTACCTATTCCAAATAAAGATGCAAATACAGTAGCGAGAGCAATTATGGACAATTTCATTTTAATATATCGTCCTATGAAAGAAATTCGTACGGATATGGGTACCGGATATAAAAACGAAGTTATAAATAAATTGTTGAAACTCATGAAAATTGAGCATAAAATTTCAACTGCATATCATAGTCAAACTATTGGGGGTTGTGAAAGAAACCATCGGGCTTTAAACGAATATATAAGAATGTACGTCAATAGTAATCAAACTGATTGGGATGATTGGATTAAATATTACAGTTTTTGTTATAACACAACCTTTTGAGTTGGTTTTTGGCAAAAAAGTTGAAATACCAGATTCATTAGTAGGAATGACTGTTGACCCTGTGTACAATATACTAGATGCTAACTACGCGGAAGTACTTTGAATGTGAAGTTAGGTGATTTAGTATTAGTTAGTAATGAAGCAAGAACAAAATTTGATCCGTGGTATAAAGGACCGTTTCCGGTAATTAGTTGTAATGGTGTGAATTGTACTATACAGAATCAAAAAGGACATTCAGTGACTGTGCATAAAAATCGAGTAAAACTGTTTAAAGTGTGAGAAAATATAGATTTAATTATATGAATATAGATTTAGGTAAATAATTAATGTAATAATTGTATATTGAATTGTATATTGTATATTGAATTGAATGTTGTAATATTTAGTCTAATTTTTTATTTTAAAATTTCGAGAATGTCTTTCACAAGTGTACATAGTGAAAGTCATTCTTGCGAAAAGGGAGATGTAGTGCATTTAGTAATTAATTATTATTGTAATTGAGGACGGTTACGGGTTGATGCTTAAGTGAGTTGACTACTAAGCAGAGAATCCTGGTTCGAGCCTGAGTGAGGTAAGAACTTTATTCTAATCGTCCTCTCTCGGCGGGCAATGGAAAACCACCGAGGTAATCTGCCTTGAGAACCATTCAGAGAAATGAAGTGGTTAGCCAAAACCCACCCTGGGTTGTGGTGCTATCGTGTATGTAATGTAGAAATAGTGTCCTAGATATTAAGTAGTATTGTAAATATGCTTAGCTAGTGTTTAGTCTTGCTATATAGGTTATAGTAAACAGTGATAATATATATACATAGTCAGCATAGTATGGTAGTGTAGTAGTATTATGGTATTAGTATCTCATTATGTCAGTATTACGTATAATACTGTATGATGTATCAAGTATCATAATACAGATGTTTGAGTTTTAAACGTCGACTTTTGAATCACTACACCAAACTGTAGAAAAAAGAATGCATTTAGTCGAAGATGAAATTGATACGTCGCGTAAAGAAAAAACCGATAAAGTTAGAATAATTACCCAATTATACACGAACATGTACAAAAATTTACAAAGGATCTTCTTAATTACAAGGGTAATCCGAACAAATTCAATAATAAATTCATGTAAACATCATCAAATTCCTTCCAATATTTTGGTAACTGCAACCTTACACCACGATTTATAGTTAGGTTGGAAAAGAAACTGGAAGCGAATAATCAGAGATTGGCCAATATTTATCTGTAAATAAAGTTTCACGTTACTGATGTGGTAACGTGGTCAAAATAGAAATGCATGGTATAATAATATTATACTATTTTTTTGTATTTAGGAGTAAAAAATAAATATTGCTCTGTTTGTGCAAGAGCAGAAAATAAAAATGAAGCCGTTAAAGAGAATGATTGTTTTAAAAACTGGTCAAAATCGTCTTCAGCTATAAAACCCGCAATACTAGTAGAAGGATTCAATAGTAGTATAGAAACGCACAAACTGAAGTATATCAAATATATTGGTGATAGCGATTCAACTGTATATTCAGAGTTAGGAAGAAAGTTGTGTATGGTAGTGAGGTTGTTAAAATTGAATGTACAAACCATTGTATAAAGAATTATGGAAAGCGATTATACAAAATTAAAAACGATACCAAAAGTATTTCTTTGAGTTGTAGAAGACTGTTGACAAGAGACGACATAGCTAATCTGCAAAATGCTGCACAAGATGCCATCTATGTCAACGCTCACGGGGACGTGGAAGCTTTAAAAGAAAATTTGAGAAATTCTGTTAACCACGTATACGGTAATCATGATCATTGTAAATCTTCTATATGTGAAAATGTTGGTGTTCGAAGATTAGATCGCACATCAGATTTAGAGAATAGTGGAGCTCATCACCACATTTACGGAGCACTAAATTCATTGATTACTAAAGCGCACTTACTTATTGATAAAGAAACCAGTAATAAAGCCGAATTGTACATGAGTTTTGCAGCCAGATTTAATATGGGCAAGCGTCTTAATTTAGTACAAAGAGATTCTTTTCAAATTCGAGCGTATCTAGCGGGTTTGAAATTTAACGGCGGTCATTTATACTTTTATAATTCCGATAAAATTTTACAGAAATTTATGAATCAAAGAGATAGAGCTTGCAAAAAAAACGAAAACCTACAGGTCGACGAAAAGCTAGTAAAAAATTCAAATCGAACACGGAAACCCGCGATTATGGTAGTAACATAGCAGAAGTCTTCATTGATGAAAAAGCTTTAGAAACTGAAATAAATGCGTTATTGATACTTCGTTTGCAGGTTACATCGACAGAAGTTGAAGAAATCTCTCGAAAAACAAAAAAACAGTTCGACTCTGTAGAATTCATTCAAACCAGAAAGAACAGATTGACGGCTTCTAAATTTGGAGCAGTAATAAAACGAAGACCAGCTACTTCATGTAATTCGTTAGTCAGATCAATTTTAAATTGTAATTCGGTAAACAAAATTGTAAACACTGATGCTACTAGATATGGGACAAATAAGGAACCGGTAGCCATAAAGAAATTCGAAGAAAAAATAGGTCGCAAAGTGAGTCGCACTGGTTTACATATTCACGAAGAGACGGGTTTCTTGGGGGCTTCTCCTGATGATGGAGTAATGAGCGCAGATGAAATAGTGGAAGTGAAATGTCTCTACAAAGTAGCATCTTCAAAACTTGTTTTACGAGAAGCTGTGGAAAATAAAAACGTGCCTTTGTTTAAAAATAGATGAAACCGGAAAAATTATATTAAATAGATCACACGATTATTTCTTCAAAATTCAGGGGCAGCTAGCAATAGCTAAAAAGAAGAAATGTTACTTTATTGTATACTCGGGAGATCATAATGATTTATTTATTGAAGAAATATATTTCGATGAAGAAATTTGGTTAGACATGCTACCAAAATTAATTAGATTTTATAAAGATTGTTTAGCACCCGAAATAATTTTAAATAGGAGAGAAAAGAATTTAAAATGCCGAGATCCTCCTGCGATAGTTGAAGCACAAGCACTAAAAACTTCCAAGAAAACAAGTAAAGTAAATAATTCGCATACAGGAACATCGTAAGCGAAGGGTTTACTATAGTGTCCTATAGTTCTATAGTTCCAAATTGAAATTAGTGTTTAAGTTTTTCTTTAGCATATTAAGGTCCTTTTCGTAAGCTATACTTAATTTGTTGATGGCAGTTTGTAGTAGGCAATCGGTGTTTACTTTGTTGTAACATTTCCTTTGAAAGTCCGGAAGGCTTTCCGTTGATTCATGAGGGAACTCCATCTGGTAAATTAGGGGAATCGTAGCTTCATAGGCCACTACTTGCGGAAGTCGTTTCCAAATGGCGCCAGGTGAAATTTCTACTTTAGAGGTTCAAGCGATTGAAAGAATTCTAAAAAATATTTTGATTAGGGTAACACAATTATAACCTTAATGGTTCGCCCTTGTATGGAATATTTTTAGTAAGCTTTATGGGTTAGTGATAATCAAAGATATTTAATATAATATTTACAAAAATTTATAGTACCTAGTTAGTAAGTGAAATTACAATTTCTCTTCTAGTCTTAAATTACTAAGGTCAATGTGTATATACAGGGGTCTGGTATCTAGCTAGGATTACAGCTATACCACAATTGAATTGGAAATTTATACACAAGGAATCGAATTCTGCAAGAGCCAGAATAAGTTAAAACTTCCGTTTTCCGTCTAACAATTGAATCGTTTATTGGAATTTTAAGTTAGTTTATTGCTAATTTTGTTACTAACAACATCAATAGAAGATAAAAAAAATGTTCCACGTTTTAATCATTTTAAGAAGAATTTTAAACTGGGGTTATGGGTTCATCTGGCCCAGCGAGACCTATAACGATCCCAGGGCCGACTGGCCGGACAGTTTTGACGGGATTCTGGTTGGAGAGTTGGAGGTGGATTCAGGGGGTTACTTTATAATACCCCCATATCCGGGGATATTTAATGAAGAGAAGGTTTGGGACGTGTAGGGTGAGTTTTATTATTGATATCTATATTTTATTTATAATTAATTATATCGGTTTATTTGTGGGGTTCTATTAAAATAAATTTTACTTCAGCATTATTATTTACACACGGATATATTAAATTTAGTTCTCCTCAAGTGCGGTTTTCGGGGGTCCAAGGCTCATAATACGGTAAAATACGACTAACGTGAACGATATCCTTTTTTGCATTAGGGTTTACCTTTAATGACCTCGTAATCAACCTCGCCAATTTTCTTTGAAATATAAAAAGGTCCGAACCAGCGTAATAATAATTTTTCGCTGCGGCCGATTTTCCTAATTGGGGTAAATACTTTTACTACGTCCCCTACATTGAATTCTAATTTACGGTGTTTTTTGTCATAGTAGCTTTTGTCTGTAGTTTGGCGATTTTTTATATTTTCTACAGCTAAACTTCTGGCATTTAAAAGACGGTCTCGGGTTTCGTCGACGGATTCACTATTGACGGGGATATGGAGGACACTGTATATGGAGGGACGGGAATATGGAGGGGGAAGCATCAAGCGGTGCAAGAGAAGAATTAATTAATTAACTAGAGTTCGGAGTGTGCACCTCTTGAGGTCAAGATGTGACCACCGTTGATGGCTTAACTACCCCTCGTAGAGTAAGATCTAGTTTAAGATGTTATTTAGTATTTATTTATTTAGGAATTAATAATTAAATTTAATAAATATAGTTTTCATTATAAACACCTGTGTGAGTAATTTCAATTAAAGTACATAAACCTAACTCAACACCTCTGAGCTACACAAACCCCAAAAATATTCGTGACAATAGGATTAGTTTATATTTTATTTTATTTAGATTATTAGATTTAGATAGATTATAGATTACACTATAATTAGATTATAATAATTGAAATTCTTAAAACTTAAATTTTATTTACTGATTGCAAAATTAAATATATTATTAACAATATTTTGTTCATTCATTTATTCAAAACTACTAGACCTGATGATTCTTAAAATAAAGATTGGCTTGGAAATAAATGTAATTTAATTATTATGCCGCGGAATAATTTTGTGTACAGTTGTTCTTTGGAATTCCCTCACAAATCATTGAAATTTCCTCAAAATCTCTAGAATTTTTTAGATTTATACATTTATTTAGAATTTAGGTAGATACGATAAATAGATAAATAGGTAGATACGATTTTGCAAGATATCCTTGGGAGTGACATTCTTTAAAAATGTCCACAATTTCTAGGAAAACCCTGAATATTTTGGAAATCCCTGGATTTCTATAAAAAGCCTTAAAATTTCGAAATCCGTGTACAAACATTTTTTGAGATATTCACCATTTACTCTAGGTAATTATTCTTGAACCGTATGTTCAGTGTGCCTTGCTTTATATGTATGTACATATATTCTTCGAAATTTTAGTCGCAAAAACGTTGTTACTAACAACGTTAGTAACATGTAAACTACATACTTGAGTTTATCGTTTCGAGATACAGTGACTTTAAAAAGTCAAACCACTTGAAAGAATTATAATAAATTAATGGTACATTTCTCACAATGTTTTCCGATTGAATTTGATAGTAAATTTTCCGTGCTATAAATTGGTAATATTATTTTTTGGATTGAGTGAGTAACTTTGGCAGAAATGGAGAATTAAAGTCGATTAGCCGTAAATCTTTGATAGTTTTTTATTAATTACAAATTAAGCCGGAAAAGTTAAGCTGATACATTTTAATATGTTCATAATAAGGGAACCTTTAGCTATCGATTGGTATAACTTTCATTCCCTGCAACGCAACTTTTGGGTTCAAGTCTAATTTCGTTGGACTAATAAGCGACTTAACAATTTACAGTTTTCAAACACAAAAACATGCATTTCGTACAAAAATTATTTCAAATTATATATCAAAATAATTCACATTTTATTAGCTTTCTGTTAATGTTGTTATCTCTTTTTTTAAATATAGCCCTTTTGCGCGTTCTAATTTTTGATTACCTTCGGATTATGAATATATGTCATCTAACCCTTAATTTTTTAAAGTTTCAGCCTTTAACCCTGACGTGCCCACAGAAGTCAAAATAATTTCAAGAAAGCACACTTCTCTGTATAGCATAATATTTAATATTATAAAAATAGTATACGGTTGACCTTTGATAACGTACATATAGTAGTATGATAACGACTTCTTTGTCTTACCTTCTACCCACACACATACCTATATTATGTTTCTTATATTACCTAGTATAACGCTAGTATTAGTATTATGCACTTAGCAAAGTTTGAAACCATTGGTAGCATTTATAATCAGCGCCGTTGCTGAAGAAATAGACAAATTATTACACAATAAAATTTAATTTTTTTCTTGTAATACGGCAGATTTCTATCAAATATTTCAAGTAAATTCGCCATTAGAAGAAATATTGTACTATCAATTTATATTTGCTCTAGTTTCTACAAAAATGCATATAACGCTACCAATTTTTTTTTTCAAGTTAGATGGAACATGTGTGCTGGATGTGATCTACTTTTTATACTTCTATTTATTAAAGTAATGTTTATAAAAATTATTGAATGGCTACATTTGTGGTTAAAAAAATTGTAAATTTAACAGCAAAATTTTTAATATTTGCGATGTTCTGATCGTAATAAAAACTAGCTAAGGTCCGAGAGCCAACTTTTAGCTTTTAAATGGTTTCAAATTTGGTTTCTAAAAGTTCCTACTTTTTCTTCCTAAGCAAATACAATGACACCATATCTTCCATATATTTAACATAGGCGTGACGCCAACCTTAAGTGTAAATATAATTAAGTGTAAAGATTAAATAAATCAAAATTGAAACAACCCAAATTATTTTAATATCAAACCTTCAATATAACCACCAACAAGGGAGCGTTCATAAACTACGTGGTTTGGCCAAGGGGGGGGAGGGGTTAGGTAGAATGCTACGCAGGGCTACGTTAGGGTACGGGGGGAGTTATAGTCAAACTACGTAGTTTTCTTCATTTATTATGAAAGCAATTTGCAGAATATAAGCGACAACATAATATGAATATTTATTTCCGTATTTGGATTTTTTTTATTATTTATGTCACTATTATGCGACTAGGCGAAAAAATAATTTTAATTTTGTATTATTAAAGTGAATATTAACGCATCTTTAATTATTCTAGTGTTCTTTCAAGTGTCACTTCAAGTTTCAAACAATTGATGTGAAATGACCCTGTACAATAATCTTTACGAGGCTTATCGGAAATGTTTTTCCAACGAGTTTTCAAAAGCCAAAATCCAAAATGATGTTAATGAGTTATGGAAATCTTTTAAACAGGACACAACATGTTTTCTGGACTTTATAGGAAAAAAAACTACGTTCCATCTAAAGGGGGGGGAGGGGTATCATGGTAAAAGCTACGTTAAGCTACATGATGGGAGGGAGGGGTTCTAAAGAGGTCAAAATCAAACTACGTGGTTTATGAACGCTCCCCAACCAGAAACTACGCACAGCGCCATACCAACTATACGTAGAATATCACATTACTACCAACTACCGATTTGTGCATGTACTTTTACGGAATCAAAAATATTTCTTCAATTAAAAATTCCTATAATTTCATTAAATCAAATTCGGAACCTATTTGAGTTAGTTACTAATTCTTTTGCGTGGTATAATTTAACGTGTACTCTAAATCGCTGCTCTAAATCATAATAGGTTATATGTAGCCGTATCAAAATATCTAAATGGTAAAAAAACTATACGAACAGTCACAGGAGTGGCGTTATATCAGTGTCGAGTTTATGAAGACAAGTTATGTTATGTTCCTCAGTTGTCAAC
This sequence comes from Cantharis rufa, assembly GCA_947369205.1. NCBI lineage: Eukaryota > Metazoa > Arthropoda > Insecta > Coleoptera > Cantharidae > Cantharis > Cantharis rufa. The sequence continues at coordinate 10,249,799 of OX376309.1, read as the reverse complement.
CGATGACCTGCATGGACATTATCTGTGTGTCATCAAAATGTTTAATAAAGACTCAGTCGAAAATCTAGGTAAATATTGTTCCATGACATGTTACTCATCAACCGCGATGTCAATTTTGGAGATCGCCCAAGTAGTATATAATTGACAGTGCCCCCTCCACTTTTGCATCTTCCAATACTTTTTTCTCAAAAAACACCCACTTTCCAAGGTCGACGCACGCGCAACCAAGGCACACCCACTTATAACGGTCAAGCATTGTATTGGCTGTAAGCCCCTCCCACTTATCAAGGTCAAGCATCCCATTGGCTGAAAGGCACACACAGTTTTCAAGGACATCTCTATCTTTCTCTTCTCTCTCTCGAGGTCACCCCGCCATCAAGGGCAAACACACGGTCACCTTCCAGGTTGATGTATATTTATCACAACCCATAGTCAAACTTCTGAGCTAAATTAGAAACTTTTACAATATAATAAGGTAGAAAATCTCTTAATTTTTATAGTAAATTTTTAAAATCATTTTCTATTGACATTTGACAAAACATATCTAATGATATTGTTTTTTCAAAAAAATTTTCACATATTTTTATTGAACATCATATTTTTTCCCAATCACTTCAGCATCATCTCTGTCGGGGTAGTCTGCCTTCATGTATACCGCTCCATGTCTAGCATCAAAAGCCCTAATACTCAAATAACTCATCTGCCGCTCTACATCTGAAATGAGATCCATAGTTTTGGGCCAATGTTGCTCTCTGTATACCATCCACATTCTATAATTTGATACTATTAGCAATTTCCACGTCTACTGTAACTTTTTTCAGGTAGAACTGTATCATCTCCATCAATGTATAAGAATTATCCCCATCGGTTTCGATGTTTACAAAATTGATAATATTAGATGTATTTTCTAATAGACTTGAATTATTAGTTTTAATTATATTTGAATAATATGTTGCAAACGATTGTTTATGTAACACCGATAAATAGGTGTTTATCAAATGAACTAATCCCCAGAACCCCGTGATAGTTTCCAACGCAAAATAAACACATAGTTCTTTATCTTTATACAATTTACAATTTTTTTAGATTTAAAAATTTGAAATTCAATAGTAAACGAATCCAATATTGGTGACCATTTTGAATCTTTCTCGGTAAAATATGCAGTAAGTGGTAGTTTGTAAAAAATAATGCGTTTCCAATCGTCTTCATTTAATATTACTTTTTGTTTTAAACCAATAATTGTAATAGTGGGTCGTAAACTAATGGAGATGCTTTAAGAGTTCGATTTATTTAATGCATAGGAATTAATAATTCCACTGTAACAAAACAATAAGTGGTATAAAAATTTTAAAAAATGAAAACTTTACTTACTTGTACTTATAATTTGATTTGCAATAAGTATAGTAGGTGTCCTAATACGTTTAATTGCTATATATATAAAGTTTGATTTATAAACACATAAATAAACTATAAATGTATTATGTTAACGTTAGACTTTTATATTAATCTCTGAAAGTTTGAAACTTTGAAGTTTGACCATGGGTTGTGATATATACATACATCGACCTTGGGAGTAACCTTAAAGGCGACCGTGTGTCAAGCGACCGCTTGATGGCGGGGTGACTTCTCGAGAGAGAGGAGAGAAAGATAGAGATGGCTTACCGTCCTTGAAACGTGTGTGTAGCCTTCAGCCAATAGGATGCTTGACCTTCATAAGTGACTTTCTTGATGCTTGACCTTCATACTTACACCAGACAACATGGTGGACACAATGCTACGAAGCGCAAAGAACTGGACCCTCATAGAGAAATGGGTCCACATGGTCCTCCAAGATAAAGAGGCGGCGGCACGTGAAGAACAATCTGCCACTCCATAACAAACCAGACGGAACATCAATAAGATAGAAGAAATCACACAAACGGCGACAGATGAACCATCACATAGAAGATACCACCTGCACGACACGAAAGTAATGCCTCACGGCGGATTCTCGTGATCGGTCAGTTGGGTGAAGGGGGGAGGTTTTAGTCAGTGAAAGTCTGACACTACCATCGTAGATGGCGATGGTGTCTCGCACAAGATTTCCTCCTCCCTGCTTTAGCTAAAAAAAAATTGGGTGTGACTTGAGAAAAAGTGGTGGAAGGTGAAAAAGTGGAGGGGGCACTGTCAATTATATACTACTGCCCAAGAAGAGTATGTCATTACTCATCCAAAAATGGAAACCAGAATCGAATGTGCAGATAATTGCAGGTTACTCATCAATGGAACTTTAGGAAATATCGGATCCTTACTTGTAAAGCCGTAGAGATTAATGATTGTTTGCCGTTTGCCACTCATTCAAATAAAAATATCATTACAATATGTATAAATACGAACACATTTTAAAATTTGTAATTGTATGTAAACATGATTTGCCCTATCTGTATAGACGAGATGTGTGATAGCATGGTACACCTACCATGATATCACAAGTTTTGTGAGTTGTGTTTAACCACATGGTTAAGCACAACAAAAAAGTGTCCGATATGCAGAAATTGTGCGTTACTGTGCATTGATGGTGAAGGAGTAGTTCGAAAGGTTAAACTACTTCAAGAATCGCAGTCACCACCACCTTCATCGGCAACATCTTCGCCAGCATCACCATCACCATCATCGCCAGGACCATCAACATCAGAAGCATCATCATCTACCAGGCCACAACAACTTCTTCCCCCAAGTCATGGTAGATATTTAGATGTTTAATATGACTTGGGGGAGTTGGACGATAACCTAGAGGTTTTTGATTATGATAGTGGATTTGAGTGTGATTCAGATTTTTAGTGAATAAATGTGAGTAAATAAAAATAATTTAATATGAGGTAAAGAATAATATTATATTTAAGTACATAGTTAAGAAAAAATCATTATTTTAAAATAATTTTTCAGATTTCACTACAGATTCAACTACCCCGCAGCATACCACCACCACACCAAAAATGCATCTTTTAGTTGACGATTAATTTGTTTCGTTCTTATTTTGATTTTATAATTTGTAAATAAATAATTAAATAAACAATGGATAAAACTAATAAATTCGATATTATAGGTCCTTTATTCCACCACACAAAATGTAAACATTTAAAACATATCAATTTATTACTTATTCATAATGGTTTGGGAAAATTTCATTATTGTTTAATAAAAGATTTATCTCGATTGGTAACCACTCAATTAAGTGAACATCATGGTCAAAAATATATTTGCGATGGATGTATTCAATTTTAATGATAATGCCTCACGGCGGATTCTCGTGATCGGTAAGTTGGGTGAAGGGGGGAGGTTTTAGTCAGTGAAAGTCTGACACTACCATCGTAGATGGCGATGGTGTCTCGCACGAGATTTCCTCCTCCCTGTTTAAGCTAAAAAAAGTGGGTGTGACTTGAGAAAAAGTGGTGGGAGGTGAAAAAGTTGAGGGGGCACTGTCAATTATATACTACTGCCCAAGAAGAGTATGTTACTCATCCAAAAATGAAAACCAGAATCAAATGTGCAGATAATTGCAGGTTACTCATCAATGGAACTTTAGGAAACATCGGATCCCTACTTGTAAAGCCGTAGAGATTAATGATTGTTTGCCGTTTGCCACTCATTCAAATAAAAAATATCATTACAATATGTATAAATACGAACACATTTTAAAATTTGTAATTGTATGTAAACATGATTTGCCCTATCTGTATAGACGAGATGTGTGATAGTGTCACATTAATATCGGTCACACTGTATATAATAAAAATTATAATTAATAAACCAAATATATTTAATATCCGGTGTGATCGATGATTATGCAAATGTGAAATAAATGGCCATTACCCTGCTGATCGAACATAATAAATATAACGAATAGTATAATTATTAATATTAGAATAACATAGAAACAATAGGAAATTAAGATTAAGAGAGAGAAATGTCATAAGCGAGGTAATGAATGAAGGATCAGGAGTTGACCGGTAGTTTCGGTGTCGCGTGTGCTTCCGCAGGAATCCATGTCCGAGATTATGGCAATCCTCCCTCGGATATTTCTAGAGTAAGATATTTGTATATTGTTCTTATGTTTTATTATATGTGTTAAATCTTGACGTTGATTTATTAAATCTGAGCTACCCCGTAAACCCCCCACGAAATAGTCGTTGTAAACCTACGTGGTAAACATGGCATGGTAAACCTACTATGCTATCACAAGTTTTGTGAGTTGTATTTAACCACATGGTTTAGCACAACAAAAAAGTGTCCAATATGCAGAAGGCAAATTGTGCGTTACTGTGCATTGATGGTGAAGGGGTAGTTCGAAAGGTTAAACTACCTCAAGAATCGCAGTCACCACCACCTTCATCGGCAACATCTTCGCCAGCATCACCATCACCAGCATCGCCATCACCAGCACCATCATCGCCAGGACCATCAACATCAGAAGCATCATCATCTACCAGGCCACAACAACTTCTTCCCCCTAGTCATGGTAGATATTTAGATGTTTTATATGACTTGAGGGAGTTGGACGATAACCTAGAGGTTTTTGATTATGATAGTGGATTTGAGTGTGATTCAGATTTTTAGTGAATAAATGTGAGTAAATAAAAATAATTTAATATGAGGTAGAGAATAATATTATATTTAAGTACATAGTTAAGAAAAAATCATTATTTTAAAATAATTTTTTTCCTTATTTTTCAGATTTCACTACAGATTCAACTACCCTGCAGCATACCACCACCACACCAAAAATGCATCTTTTAGTTTACGATTAATTTGTTTCGTTCTTATTTTGATTTTATAATTTGTAAATAAATAATTAAATAAACAATGGATAAAACTAATAAATTCGACATTATAGATCCTTTCCACCACACAAAATGTAAACATTTAAAACATATCAATTTATTACTTATTCATAATGGTTTGGGAAAATTTCATTATTGTTTAATAAAAGATTTATCTCGATTGGTATCCACTCAATTAAGTAAACATCATGGTCAAAAATATATTTGCGATGGATGTATTCTGGTTTAATGATAATGCCTCACGGCGGATTCTCGTGATCGGTAAGTTGGGTGAAAGGGGGAGGTTTTAGTCAGTGAAAGTCTGACACTACCATCGTAGATGGCGATGGTGCCTCCCACGAGATTTCCTCCTCCCTGCTTAAACAAAAAAAAAAGTGGGTGTGACTTGAGAAAAAGTGGAGGGAGGTGAAAAAGTGGAGGGGGCACTGTCAATTATATACTACTGCCCAAGAAGAGTATGTTACTCATCCAAAAATGGAAACCAGAATCAAATGTGCAGATAATTGCAGGTTACTCATCAATGGAACTTTAGGAAACATCGGATCCCTACTTGTAAAGCCGTAGAGATTAATGATTGTTTGCCGTTTGCCACTCATTCAAATAAAAAATATCATTACAATATGTATAAATACGAACACATTTTAAAATTTGTAATTGTATGTAAACATGATTTGCCCTATCTGTATAGACGAGATGTGTGATAGTGTCACATTAATATCGGTCACACTGTATATAATAAAAATTATAATTAATAAACAAAATATATTTAATATCCGGTGTGATCGATGATTATGCAAATGTAAAATAAATGGCCATTACCCTGCTGATCGAACATAATAAATATAACGAATAGTATAATTATTAATATTAGAATAACATAGAAACAATAGGAAATTAAGATTAAGAGAGAGAAATGTCATAAGAGAGGTAATGAATGAAGGATCAGGAGTTGACCGGTAGTTTCGGTGTCGCGTGTGCTTCCGCAGGAATCCATGTTCGAGATTATGGCAATCCTCCCTCGGATATTTCTAGAGTAAGATATTTGTAAATTTGTATATTGTTCTTATGTTTTATTATATGTGTTAAATCTTGACGTTGATTTATTAAATCTGAGCTACCCCGTAAACCCCCCCACGAAATAGTCGTTGTAAACCTACGTGGTAAACATGGCATGGTAAACCTACTATGCTATCACAAGTTTTGTGAGTTTTTTTAACCACATGGTTAAACACAAGAAAAAAGTGTCCGATATGCAGAAGGCAAATTGTGCGTTACTGTGCATTGATGGTGAAGGGGTAGTTCGAAAGGTTAAACTACCTCAAGAATCGCAGTCACCACCACCTTCATCGGCAACATCTTCGCCAGCATCACCATCACCAGCATCGCCAGGACCATCAACATCATCGCCAGGACCATCAACATCAGCAGCATCATCATCTACCAGGCCACAACAACTTCTTCCCCCAAGTCATGGTAGATATTTAGATGTTTTATATGACTTGGGGGAGTTGGCCGATAACCTAGAGGTTTTATATTATGATAGTGGATTTGAGTGTGATTCAGATTTTTAGTGAATAAATGTGAGTAAATGAAAATAATTTAATGAGGTAGAAAATAATATTATATTTAAGTAGTTAAGAAAAAATCATTATTTTAAAATAATTTTTTTCCTTATTTTTCAGATTTCACTAGAGATTTAACTACCCCGCAGCATACCACCACCACACCAAAAATGCATCTTTTAGTTTACGATTAATTTGTTTCGTTCTTATTTTGATTTTATAATTTGTAAATAAATAATTAAATAAACAATGGATAAAACTAATAAATTCGATATTATAGGTCCTTACCATCACACAAAATGTAAACATTTAAAACATATCAATTTATTACTTATTGATAATGATTTGGGAAAATTTCATTATTGTTTAATAAAAGATTTATCTCGATTGGTATCCACTCAATTAAGTAAACATCATGGTCAAAAATATATTTGCGATGGATGTATTCAATTTTAATGATAATGCCTCACGGCGGATTCTCGTGATCGGTAAGTTGGGTGAAGGGGGGAGGTTTTAGACAGTGAAAGTCTGACACTACCTGTTTAATCACATTAAACATGAAATCTAATTTTGTATTATAAATATTTTGAGAACACCCTGTAACTTGTAATTAATAATAATGTATCACTTAAATAAAATAAATTGCAATACTGCACTCTTTAGTAGGTTAACAATTGTAATATTGTAAGCAAAATGTATTTAAACGTTAAAGGTAAAGTTGTAAGGTCGTACGCATTATTTTAACATATTTTTAAACTTAAGCGCGTGCGACTCGTCAGCAGTAAATTAATATAAATATTGTAACATTTGATGAAATAAAGAGAGTATAATTTCAACTTGTTTGATTGAATACTTCCACCGAAGCGACTTTGCAAGGCGTAGACTAAAATTGCCTTTTAACCTGTTAGATAGTCTGCTAACAGGCGCAAAGCTTTACTTCATTTTTATACATGGTCCTTCGAGATTAAGAAACCAGCGGGAGAACCAGTTCATGCACCTAGTAGGAAGATTCACCAAATAACACCATCAAACACCAAATAACACCATCAAACACCAAATAACACCATCAAACACCAACCACCATCATCAAACACCAACCACCATCATCAAACACCAACCACCATCATCAAACATCAACCACCAGCATCAAACACCAACCACCAGCATCAAACACCGACCACCCTGCACCCAACACCATCCAGCAACAACCAACATCATCAAAAAATGGAAAACAATAACAAATCGTGGTTTGCAATAAATCATATCTTAGTAACTCTAGTTTTGTGCTTATATTGTAGCGAGAAGCATGGCTTATATGACTGCCGAAAATACGCAAGAATTTCCGCTCCAGAACGACTACAGATAGCCACAATCTCAAGAAAATGCAAACGCTGTCTAAAACATAACGACACATCCCCTTGTCAATCCACGACGAGATGTCATGTGTGCGCCCAGGAGCATCACACTACCCTGCACGACTCATTCAGCTTTGAGTTACAAAAGCTGAATAAGAAGTGGAGCAGATTAGTGGAAAGACTGGAGAAGACAATCGAAGAATTGAAAACGCAAACCAGCAAACAACCAAACGATGATCCAGATGAATCACAAACCAGCAAACAACAAAACAATGACCAGGACGAACCATAAACCAGCACCAGCCACCAAACTATTCCTCCAGCCAGGTGGTACGGTCGACAAGCGGATGCAGAACAAGAACTTCTGCAATGTCCTTATTGCAAAGCCATGATAAAACGATCAAAATTTACCATCCATACCTCTCGGACCCACGCAACATCAAAAGAATATGAGAAAAATAGCACCAAACACAGCAAAACAATAGAAGAACGGGAACAACTACTCACGAAAGTAGAGGAACAGCGGGAACGAATGTTGGCCCGCCAACGGGCTAAAAGAGAACAGCAATAAGAAGAAAAAGATTCAAAAATCATCAAATGTTACAAATATTATTGTTTTTAATTGTTTCAACATTTTTGGGAGAGACGCAGCTTACATGATTAAAATCATGTAAAACACAACACCCTAACATCAAAATTCAACGTTTCAATTGACTAATTAGATTTATATAATTTAAGATCACCAACTAAAGTTCAAAAAGCAAACTTGTCGACAACTTCTAAATTAAAAAAAAAAAACTGCCAATCTGCAAAACCGTTTCATTTCAACTTACTTAACAACTGGTTCGTGTCCATTCGACCAAGAAGTAGGAAAGTGGTCTTACAAAGCATAGCTTGATGAAAACTTATCCCTTGTTCTCCAATCGAGAAAAAACAACGAAGAATAAACTTAAACGGATCGAGTGGTCGTACAACCCACAGATGGAAGTTTAAAAAATCACCAGGAAAGAAAATCGAATTGGACAAGAACAGCTTCTACTTAAACTTTACAATCAACAAACACCAATCAATCACCAAACACCAATCAATCACCAAACACCAATCAATCTTCAAACACCAATCAATCACCAAACACCAAACAATCACCAAACACCAATCAATCACCAAACACCAATCAATCACCAAACACCAATCAATCACCAAACACCAATCAATCACCAAACACCAACAATCAACAAACACCAATCAATCACCAAACACCAATCATCAACAAACACCAACGAACACCATACAACACCTTCAACACCTACCAACCATCAACATCTTTCATTTTCAAAACGGCAAAATAATTCTTCTAACTAATTGTAAACACCCTATATTCATCATTCAGTTAATATATTTGTAATTAATAAATTGAAAAAGTCGACAGGTTTGCAGCATTGTACAAAATAATTTTAAATAATAAATTTTTTCCTTATTCCCAAAATAAATTGAGGTGGCAGTATGTTTAATCACATTAAACATGAAATCTAATTTTGTATTATAAATATTTTGAGAACACCCTGTAACTTGTAATTAATAATAATGTATCACTTAAATAAAATAAATTGCAATACTGCACTCTTTAGTAGGTTAATATTGTAAGCAAAATATATTTAAACGTTAAAGGTATAGTTGTAAGGTCGTACGCATTATTCTAAATTTTAACATATTTTTAAACTTAAGCGCGTGCGACTCGTCAGCAGTAAATTAATATAAATATTGTAACATTTGATGAAATAAAGAGAGTATAATTTCAACTTGTTTGATTGAATACTTCCACCGAAGCGACTTTGCAAGGCGTAGACTAAAATTGCCTTTTAACCTGTTAGATAGTCTGCTAACAGGCGCAAAGCTTAGCTTCATTTTTATACACTACCATCGTAGATGGCGATGGTGTCTCGCACGAGATTTCCTCCTCCCTGCTTAAACTAAAAAAAAAGTGAGTGTGACTTGAGAAAAAGTGGTGGGAGGTGAAAAAGTGGAGGGGGCACTGTCAATTATATACGACTGCCCTAGAAGAGTATGTCATTACTCATCCAAAAATGGAAACCAGAATCGAATGTGCAGATAATTGGATCCTTTCTTGTAAAGCCGTAGAGATTAATGATTGTTTGCCGTTTGCCACTCATTCAAATAAAAATATCATTACAATATGTATAAATACGAACACATTTTAAAATTTGCAATTGTATGTAAACATGATTTGCCCTATCTGTATAGACGAGATGTGTGTTTCAGCTTTCAGAATAAGAGGTTTTTGATAAACCTACCATGCTATCACAAGTTTTGTGAGTTGTGTTTAACCACATGGTTAAGCACAACAAAAAAGTGTCCGATATGCAGAAGGCAAATTGTGCGTTACTGTGCATTGATGGTGAAGGAGTAGTTCGAAAAGTTAAACTACCTCAAGAATCGCAGTCACCACCACCTTCATCGGCAACATCTTCGCCAGCATCACCATCACCAGCATCGCCATCACCAGCACCATCATCGCCAGGACCATCAACATCAGAAGCATCATCATCTACCAGGCCACAACAACTTCTTCCCCCAAGTCATGGTAGATATTTAGATGTTTTATATGACTTGGGGAAGTTGGACGATAACCTAGAGGTTTTTGATTATGATAGTGGATTTGAGTGTGATTCACATTTTTTGTGAATAAATGTGAGTAAATAAAAATAATTTAATATGAAGTAGAGAATAATATTATATTTAAGTACATAGTTAAGAAAAAATCATTATTTTAAAATAATTTTTTTCCTTATTTTTCAGATTTCACTACAGATTCAACTACCCCGCAGCATAACACCACCACACCAAAAATGCATCTTTTAGTTTACGATTAATTTGTTTCGTTCTTATTTTGATTTTATAATTTGTAAATAAATAATTAAATAAACAATGGATAAAACTAATAAATTCGATATTATAGGTCCTTTCCACCACACAAAATGTAAACATTTAAAACATATCAATTTATTACTTATTCATAATGGTTTGGGAAAATTTCATTATTGTTTAATAAAAGATTTATCTCGATTGGTATCCACTCAATTAAGTGAACATCATGGTCAAAAATATATTTGCGATGGATGTATTCAATTTTAATGATAATGCCTCACGGCGGATTCTCGTGATCGGTAAGTTGGGTGAAGGGGGGAGGTTTTAGTCAGTGAAAGTCTGACACTACCATCGTAGATGGCGATGGTGTCTTGCACGAGATTTCCTCCTCCCTGTTTAAGCTAAAAAAAAGTGGGTGTGACTTGAGAAAAAGTGGTGGGAGGTGAAAAAGTGGAGGGGGCACTGTCAATTATATACTACTGCCCAAGAAGAGTATGTCATTACTCATCCAAAAATGGAAACCAGAATCAAATGTGCAGATAATTGCAGGTTACTCATCAATGGAACTTTAGAAAACATCGGATCCTTTTACGTTTCTACCCACCCTGTTCGTGCAAATTAATCCTTTTAAATGATGTCCTAATCACAACTAGCTATCCTTGTCAGAAAATATACAGACATAAAGTAGAAATAAACCAAATCATCCCGGCCACATGGACGTCCTTAAAAACATTTGTCCTGCATCCTCTTTCAAACAACAAACCGACTTATAACAACATGTCAGAATGCATAAATCACAATTGGACGTTCTAAGTGCCACATTTAAATCTCACAAACACGCATGACAAAATGGACAACATAAGGAAATGGATTCAGATTCAAAAAAGAAACCCCATTAGTTTTTCCGATAAATAATTTTAATTTCAAATTGATATCAAACTATAAGATCTAAAATGCCGAAATTTTAAATGCTACTTTATTTGAATAGTAATAAAATAAAAGTACTACAAGTAAAAATCAAACCCGTACGACCTAAGTGGTTGAAAAGGGACACCTTTTATTACACCCTATTTAAATTTTACAAAAAAAAATTTTATTGCAACATGGCGAAAATTGCTGATCTGTATAAAAGAAATAAATTCAAGAGTTTCTAATCTTCAATATGACCATTTATTAATATTTTAAGGTAAAAAAATTTTTTAGCTGTTGTATAATTTTGAGACAATAATCCTGAACCATATAATTTTAATTCACTGGGTTATCTTTAATATCTAGTAATATAGTATACGTATTTGTAATAGTAATTTAATTATAATTCATTTCATAGTAATTAATCAAGCAAATTAACATGTAAATTTAATGTAATCCTAATTTTCTAATTGTTTTATATATTTTTATAAAAATAGGTGATAGAACAGTAGCATGACTAAGCAGGTACTTGACCAATTTTCGTGAAAATATAATCACTACTTCAATTTTTTTTAATATTTTAAATTTTAAAGATTTTTTTATTTTCTATTTCTCCCTTCTACTCTCGACTGGGATCAGTCCTCTTTCGGACAGGGGGAGAGGGTAATGTGACATTCAAAAATATTAATATTTAATTAAGTAATTGTGGTAACGTAGCAATATTGTTATTTTGCTGCACATTCAATATTCATATATCAAGGAAGCCAACGTGTGATGACCCCTTGGTATGTGATGAATAAGTATAGTTAATATTACAATATTATATTAATAAGTAAACTGTAGAATAGTTGAGGAGTAGTAGAGTAGTAGTTAGGATGTCGACAGAGTAGGTTTAAAAATGTAGTTTAAGTGTAAATATAATTAAGGCCTTATTATTAAATGTTAAATAAAAATCAGTTAAACTCAAACATCTTTAAATTCAAACAACCACCAACAACCCATAGAATATTGTCACATAAAAATCGATCACACTGTATATGAATAAAATAATTATTAATTAATAGACAAAATATATTTAATATTCGGTGTGATCGACAATTAGACAAAAATCAAAAGGAGTACATTGCCCTGCTGATCAATCACAATATTAATAACCAATAACATTAAGTTTAGAATAGTATTAGCAAATTAAGTTGAGAGGGATAAAGTTGATAAAAAAGGGTAAGAATCACGGGAGCAGGAGTTGTCCGGTTAAACGGTTGGATATAGTGTTACCGAAGTGACCCGTGCCGAATATCAAGATGTACATCCCAATTATAATATTAGAGTAAGAATTAGATATAAGTTGTATGTAAATAATTATATTTGTGTAAATAAATGAAATGTTCTATAATTGAGTTGAAATCTGAGCTACGATAAACCCCCGCACGAACATTCGTGACATTATGGTGGAGGCGCCGGGCAATAATGTTATAACTAGAACCGGTATCGAATACTATTTCTACCTTACTACAAGAATAATTTATATTACCATTTATAATTAAAATATTAGTTTGTGTCTCGGACCCGTCGTTTAAAAATTGATAAGAGGCGATGCTGTGGGTCCATCTGATCGCCCTCCGGCGTTTGGGGTTCTATTATAATTTACGAAATTCCTATTTCCATAAGAAGGATTCCCATTTCCGCGGCCATTATTTTGATAATTTTGAACGTTGTAATTATTATTGTGATTTCTTAAATGGGCTCTGGGTTGGTCAAAATTTCCAGCATTAAAACCTTGTCCGATCGGTTTATCATTATTTGAATAATTCCTAAACCCGTACGAGTTTGAATTGTAGCCGTTGCGAGTCTGATAATTATTCTGTTGGTAATTATGTCTTTCTGAATTTTGAAAGTTTTGATTATAACGGATAGGGATTTGGTTGTATGAATTAGTATGGTTTAGGGCACCGTTATTAGCGAATTGGGGGCTCTCTTGATTATACCAGCAATTGGTTGTAGAATGTCCGAAAATATTACATCTGATACAAAATGGGCGGTTATTACAGATAGGGGGAAGGTTATTCAAGTTTTGGTCGTTAGTTCGGTTTCTTAAGGAATGGAAAGGCGAGGGATTATTTAAATTACATTCTGGAGTTAAGGAATCAAAATTACGCAACAAGGGTAATGGACCCGCGTTTCTCACGGCAGTTCTTTCTTCGAAATCGCTGAGTTTATGAACAATTTTCTCTAAGTCATCAACACACATTCCCGCAAATCGTAGTGTACAATACATTTGTAAAAATTTAGGTTGTAACCCGTTCTCAAAATAATCCACAAACTCGTCCTTACTCATGTTTGGGTTATAATTTTCTGCCAAAGTTACTAAATCGTAGAAATAATTTTTAACGTTTTCTGAAGGTTGTTGTTTTCTATTACTTAATTTAATTCTAGCTAGTCTCATACAAGAATCTCCCCCAAATTTAGAAGTAAAATCAGTTTTAATATCAGCCCATTTTTTGTTATTGTTGTCAGCATTATCTAGATATTTATTATACCAAAGTGCACTAGCTCCCCCTAAATAACTTCCCAGAAATTTAATTTTAAAATTATTTGTCCAGCCATTGGCTAAACAAGCGTTTTCATAAGAATTTAGGAAACTTAAAGCGTTACTATTTGCCGGATCGAATATGTTTGGGGTTACGAATTTAGGTAGTCTAGGTGATTGAGCAGTAAAATTTGCTTCCTGGATTGTGCAATCTAAATTTTGTTCCATTTGGTCGTTTAAATTTGGATTGTTAATCAAATTAGGAGGAATGACGTTTAAATGAGGATTCTTATTTAGAATTGGTAAGTCGATTAATTTTGAATTTGGTTGTTGTTGAAATTTATTAGGTAGCCCGGACTCGCGTGGCAAAGGAGTAGGAACGCTCGGTAATTTTTCGCATGAAATCGACGCATCTACATTAAATTGTGCTAAAGAATTGTTAACTCCGGATTCCGATTGTGAACGTGTGAATTTTGGGAATTCTAAAAGTTTAATAGGGCTTCTTAGGACCATAGAACTTTTATTAAAAGGGTTTGAAATATTAGCGTTTTCTTGAAAATCTTCTTCAGGGTTTTGTAAGTAATTATTACCCGTACTTTCAAATTCAGGGCTGAACTGTTCACTATTAACAACCGTATCGTTTAAATGCGAATTATCTAAATTTTCTGTAGGCTCTTCGATCTCGGGTGAAATAATTAAATTTATTTTTGCTTGAGATCGCGTAATGGGTTTATTAGGCATTAAATTTATTTAGCGTATTATTTACTTTATGTTATAATATTATAAAATTGTATTATTTACGGAATTTATTAATTTGGTAAAATTTTATGTTTCAGGAATTCGAAGGGTGAAGAAACTTTTCAACAAAATAGAAAAAACTAAAAATTGCAAGATAAAATAAAAATTGTAATAATAGCATTATGTAATAAAAAAGTTTTGGAAAGGCTAGATTAATTAATTGTATTAAAGAAAACTAAAAAAGTTACGTTAAAAAAAATGGATTATGACGCTAAGTAAAGGTTAAACAAAGATAAGACATTAAGTCAACGTCTTGCATTCCACAGTTTAAGTGCAATGACCACCGTCTAGAATGCAAAAACATAATGCGAACTAAGGTAAAAACAACCGTATAAATGAACCTTGACCAAGTTAAGCTAAAAATATTTAATAAATGAGTGCGACATTGTCTACTTTAATTAGATAAAATAAGTATCAATAAAAAAAAACTAATTTCGGCGTTCATTTCCCTATAATTTACAAATTGATGTAACACTACTACGCAAGAGGACCAGGTTCCTTATTTCGGTGGCTCCTTAAGACAGTCTCATCTCAAAGAATTAATACGTGCAATTAGACTTATTGTAACCACCAAAATATTGGCACCTCCACCATAATGTCACGTCGACACGTCATGTCGGAAACTAAAAACATGTACAAAATAATAAATTAAGATTAAGAGGGAGAAATGTCATAAAAGGGGTAATCACTCAAGGATCGGGAGTTGTTGACCGGTAGTTTCGGTGTCGCGTGTGCTTCCGCAGGAATCCATGCCCGAGATTATGGCAATCCTCCCTCGGATATTTCTAGAGTACGATATTTGTAAATTTGTATATTATTCTTATGTTTATTATATGTGTTAAACCTTGACGTGGATTTATTAAATCTGAGCTACCCCGTAAACCCCCCCACGAAATATTCGTGACAATATCACATGGCAATCCAAATTAAACACGGATTATTACATAATAATTTTTACCCATTTATGCAATTCAATAAATCTATGATGATATTAATTTATAAAACGCTTGTTCATATTTTACAAAAACATATTTCTTGCTGAGCAAATAATTTTCACGGAAATTGAAAAAAAGAAATGATTTGCAATAAAGCATGTCCAATAATTGAACTTAAGAAGTTCATGACCTGCAAGTGAGGTAGAGGAGAAGTTGGAGCAATCAATTAATTGCAAATCAACAATTGAAAAAAGATAAGAAAAAATAATTAGTCGTGCTGTTGATTTTCAAGTATTAATTTGGATCAATATCAGAATGTGGTTTGCTCCAACATCCATAACCTTGGTCTTCCTTGTAGGAAGATAAAGTCCCATTTATTGTAAATTTTAAAAAAACTATTATTAGTTAAATTAGAAAAAAAACTAAATCTTTCTAAACAAACCTTGGCGATAGCAATAAAGGACATCACCCGATATTACCAACTGCCCATCTGCGACTGTTCATTCGCAAAAAAACAAGAAAACAATTCATCTAACGATTTCAATTGTTACTAACCACCAATCCTGGCAACTTTTTGAATTACTCAAAAAGTTGAGTTACTTGAATTACTTGGCAGTTTCAACAAATTTTAGAGGAACTACATCTTTAAAAGCAGTATCTGGTGTGGCTCTACATCAATGTAGGACCTATGAGGATAAATATTATGCTACATTCCACAACTGTTCGCCGATGAACATCATGGACCTTTGTGTGCTATTAAAATGTTTAAAGGAGACAGCGTTGAAAGTTTAAGTATATACCGTCCAATGATCTGTCACTCATCAACATCAATGTTAATTTTGGAAATAGAAAAGGGAGAATTTCTGATCACTCATCCGTCAACCTAAACCGTTATAGAACGCTCAAATGATTCTAAACCCCTACTATCCCAAAGTCCTCCCAAAATTGGTTCAATCCGTTTAAACCTTCCTTGTTCCTGAAAATTAATCCACCTAGAAGATACTATAATCCCAAAGCGATATCTTTGTTTAGAACATTTCCCTTCTAAAACAAAAATTATTCATACAATTCCCGATACTTGGTTCTCTTTGAAAAGTTTCATTATCCATCCAACAACTAAATATCCTCCAAACTTTAATAATCTATCAGAAAGTTTAAATACTAACTAGACATTACAAGTTCTCCATCTAAATTTGAGCAATACACCTGAGGCCATGTTACACGTAATGGAAATGGTACCTAAGGAAAAAACCAGTCTTGCTGATAAATATGGTTTTCATGGACATACCATACTGTTAATTTGGAATACGATCCTAACAATCCTCATAAGCTACCTAATACATAAAATTTTAAAAGCACCAGTAACCATAGTGTCACGTAAATATCAATCACACGGTATATAATTAAATTTATAATTACTATAACAAATATATTGAATATCCGGTGTGATAGATGATTAACAAAATTGTAAACAGAACCTTTACCTTGAGTTTGTTTTATGGGTTTACAATTTTATCAATTTTAATAAAATGGATCATACTAATAACTATAAGATCATCCTGTGCTAAGTGTAAATATTTGATAAATTATCATAATTTTATTTTGCAATCCTGCAACTATTTAATAGGTGAACTTATATTTCATTGGCAATTTATAACTTCAATTGTACAGTTTGCACGCATTATTGCCAAGTTTTACTTTTTTAACCCTACACTGCGCATTGTATCAAAGTGATACAACTAAATTTAAATTCTATTTAAATAAATACTACAAATTTTTAACGTTTCTTCAGTTATGTGTCAGATTAGTTACCACTTTATGCAAATGCACATAAGTTGAAAATTGCGTGGTTGAACTCAGGCGCCTAATAATCGCAAATAAAAGTGCAGTGCCATACAAATTATGCTTATTCAAGTTGCAAGTAGACTTGATATAATTATTTTATACAAAAAAATACGTATAAATTTATGTAAATAAGTGAATAAAAGTGATTTATAAGGTAATAATTACTAGCAATAATCGTTGTTTATTGAATAATGGGAATATTTTTATTTATTTACAACGTAAAATGCAGTTGTAGCATTTCTGATACATAGCGTTCTAATGTATGTAAGTATTATTATCGTTGAAGATGAAGCTAAGGAGACCTTTGGCTGATGAAGAACTAGAAGTAATGCATTACTTAGCAAAACGGGGAATATATTCTCTTGGAACTGTGAGAAGGAATCGTGTACCAAATTGCAAAATACCTTCGGAGGATGTCATGAAGAAGAAGAACCGTGGTACCTCATTTGAATATGTTTGTGACTTTGCAGGAGTAGAAATATCGCCAGTTGCTTGGAAGGACATAAAACTCCATTTATTATCAACAATCGCCAGTGAACTGCTAAAAATTGAAATAGAACGCTACGATAAAAAAATAAAAGAAAGAATAAAAATTGACTGTCCTCATATCATAAAACTTTATAATAAACATATGGGAGGTGTAGATTTGATGAACAGTCTGATTGGGAGGTACAAAATTATTGTGCGTACCAAAAAATGGTACATGAGAATATTTTACCACCTTTTTGATATGACCATCGTAAATACTCGGCTTTTATATCGACGTGCAAGTAAACAGAAAGGGAAACAAACATGCCTTAAACTTGCTAAATTTAGAGCAGAGATTGCGTATTGCCTTTACAATATTGGAATGTAAAGATCATCAAAAGGAGGAAGACCATCAGTTGTAGAAAATGAGATACAAGAAAAGATCTGCTACAACGTCTTTCATTCCAGCAAAAGACGTCAGGTTGGATGGGCAATCTCATTGACCAGTACATAGTGATGTAAGATAAAAATGCAAAATGCCAAATTGTAAATCATTTTCATATCTAAAATGTTCAAAATGTTGTCTTTTTTGTGCTCGAATAAGAACAATAACTGTTTTCAAAATTTTTACACTTTTTATTTATCATGCATATTTTGTAATATTTTTTCATGATACAACTGATTCTTTTTAAATAAAATATGTTTTTTGAGAGAATAATCTTTTTAAATATTTTTACCAATAGCTCATGATGATTTTACGCATAAAAATATTTTTTTTAGCAAATACTAGAAAATCTCGCAGTGTAGGGTTAATATTACGCGCGTGCGACTACTCAGCAAATTATTATGTATAAAAGACCAGCAAATGATAAATAAAAACATAGTCTAAACTTCAACTTGAGTTTTATTCTACCACCAGGAACTTCTGAGTTCCAAGCCTAAAAACTCGTTGGTGAAGCTGCCAACCAACGCTCAAAACTCCGGCCAAACCTTCAAGATCTCTCTTTTGGGAGATTTTACATTTAAAAACCCAGATTTGACTATTTTTTAATAGCCAATAATATTTTAGTATAACAATAAATAATAAAAGCCAATAAGAAGTGTAATTAGGATATCAAGATTAAGGGGGAGGAAGGCCATAAAGAGGGTTGTCAGTCAAGAAAGCAGTAGTGGCGCGCTAGTTTGATTCGCGTAAGTGATTACTACAGGAATCTATGTCCGTCATTATGGCCTCAAACCCCTGCCTCTATTTAGGGTAAGATTTATGTTTGTAATATTTGTACCGCTATTTAAAGTATGCTTAAATTATATTTATTTAAACCCGTACCATCGTTTCTATCAAACCCCTGAGCTACACAACCCCGCACAAAATCTATTCGTGGCAATAGCAACTACCACGGCGACAGTATCTGCCTCAGAATTTTAATGATCATCACTCACACGTTATTCTCAATTTTATTATTATTAGCTCTTGGTGGTTAGTAGGAAAATGGATAAAACGTTATGGAAAACAGTCAATCTTATCAAAATAAGAGAGCAAACATCCTAACCCGGAAAAGGCAGAGTCTGGGTCAATCCAGGAAGAAACTTACCTACATGATAAAACTGAATCAAGACGTCAGGACGCTACAAAGTGGAAAACGTATATACATTTATACCTTCGTGACAGTAGCGTCCATTAAAACAAAAACATCAATACCGTGACTGGAATTATGCGCAGCAGTACTTCTGGCAAAATTTATGGTACACGCACGACAAGCTCTAGATATTTCAAACGTTCAACTAATGGAACAAGTTCGTAGCAAATCGAGAAATCTAAACTTTACCAGCAAAATATTGGCAACATGTAAAAACAGTCGAAAATTCAGCAGATATTATATCAAGAAGAATAACAGAATAACTCTGCACAATAAACAATAGCGAAGATGATTTAGAAGTAGGGGAGATGGGTGTAAAATGATACCCTTAAGGGAAAAACATGACTGCGCTCAAAGTTTAAGACACAAACACAAGATTTACATTGTTAAGAATAGTGAATTTACTTATTTTCGTAACGGCATGCTTATATCTTATTATATGTTATGTGGTTTATTAGTTTCGTCATATTTTCTGAGAAAATTTCAACAAAAATTTTTATTATTTGCAACACAGTTACCGCTCTACCAGGATTGTTATTCAACCACTTCATCAACGCTTGGTTATGATAAATACTTAGCGGATATCGCGGACATAGTACATGACCTCAATGTCCAACGGTTGGAGTTTGTGGGTGCAATGAGGTGGTAGCCATAAAATGGTAACATTTTTTAAGACCACATTCAAATTTTATGTATAATATGATAGACGATTATCCAAAAGCAGAAGAACCGGATCTTGTGCTAACAGTTTGGCGTGACTTAAAAAGTGATCAAACCACTGAGAAAACACATCTAATTTTAGTAAGGAAAAAGCTGGAATTGATTACCCCATGTAAAAAACATAGGGTAATATTGTCACATCATGGAAAAAAAATAATAAGAAAGAAAATATCGATATCCGATATTTCCATGAGCATTCTTGAGTGTCTGGAGCATTTCCTCTATCAATGCAGAATTGCTTCAGTATAGCTAAAAGGTAAAAGACTTCCGAGGCGATAAAGATCGTTAAATTACGCCTGAAGGATCGATCTAGATTAAGGTAGGGGTATGAAAGATTTGGTGAAAATAATGATAAAGGAAATTAATCAGTCTCGTGAGTGAGGTGATAGAGAGCCAAGCGCCTTCAAGAATAGGAAGATGAGCCGACCTTGCATCCCTCTCATCCTAGTTTCATTAGAGTAAGTTGTAGCTTAAGTATGTAAAGTAACCAATGCTTTTAAATGAATTTAAATTAATAGAGTAGTTAAAAATAATTCGAGTTTTACTATCTAAGTAGATTAATACCTTTATTTTAATAAACCAAAGAGTTACACAACCCCAGCATTAAGGGCACGAGCCCTTAATGTGACAATATGATTTCAGGGATTGTTTTATACCCACGCAGAGGGATCATTTCACCCCAAACACTAATTTTCAAGACATCGAGGCCGAAGTCGGTAGGTGGACCAGGCGAGGCGGCTCATACCCAACATCGCAAAATGGCTCGCCAGAGGTTACGGTGAGTAATTTTAATGGTAATGGTATACCGTAAAGTAACGCACACAAAATGAAGTAAATTGGATAAAGATTGGTACCAAGTTAGACATAGGTCCACGGTGGACCGACTTCCAGTAATAAGCTGATAAGTGCATAATTCGTGAAGTGCAGTACAATTGTACAATTGCAGAGTAATTGTGAAAATGCAGGTTAACGATAAAAAGTTTTTATGTTAAGGACGTCCTATCAGCAAGTAATGTAGCGAAGAATTCTTGTAAAAAGTCGGTGTTCAAATAGCGCTAAACTAAAACATCATACCACCACTTTTTGCATGAATCTTTCCAAACATTAATTAAAAATATACATATGTTATTGTATTTACTGATTGTGCATACTGATTAGGTAATATAGGTCTGCTGTCTTTTGTCCATAATCAACTTTATTGTCCCATTCCAATAACTATTTACTTTATATTTTTTGACATCTTAAAACAGATACTCATTAAAAATCTTCACCTAATTACAAAGTAAGCCCTGTTTTTTCTTTCTTTTTTCTTTTTTATTTATTGGATGTCCGCTTAGGAAATGCCTATTACGTATTTTTAACGTTGGTCCCATTATTCCCTTTAAAACAAAAAAAACAAAATCCTGACCATTCGAATTATTTTCTAGTAATTCATTAACCCTTGTGCATACGTTTAGAACCTCATTGTCTGCCATCGTCGTATTTCTACCGAGAACTCTATAATCTAAAAACTTGTTCATTTTTTTAATTTCTAACGTCAGTCTAGTCAAGTTATCTTAAGTGTAAAATTATCCCAGTTAACAAACTTTATAATATTATCTAATTCTCCACCACGATATTTTACATAAAATAGGTGGTACGCGCATAATTTCTCTAATTATTTTCGCAATTATGTCGAGTACCAACAGTAATTATCCCGCTGTAGACGAGGCCTGCTTACAAGGGGCTCGCCGCGCCGTGACTCGGGGTGGCTTCGACCAGCCCCCGGAGTCTAATTTCCAAAAAACACCGAAAAGTCTACGCCAACTCTCTATTGAGTTTGTCCGCGGCGGGGGTGTCTACTCTAGCCTGGGAGCATCTCCCAAATCCGTTGAGGGGGCTTGTGGAGGACGAGTGGAACCGGCTGTTCCTACTTGAGGTGGAAAAATTAACCCTCCATCCCGCAGCGACGGCCGCGTTACGCGGTATGGGGGGTCGGCAGCTTTGTGACTGCCCCCCTGCGTGGCGCTGCGGTCATTAGGATTATTTTTATTACCGCTCCTGTGGGGTAAGTTAACAATAACACTATTCTATTTATTTAAGTTGTCTAATTTACTTTAATTTGTTATAGATGACACAGGATTACTCTTCATCTTGCGGGAGCGGTATTTTAATATGTGTTTCTTTTCTACCAATAAATATTTATACACCTTTTGCGTTATTATTTTTCTTGTCTATTGGGTATAAGTGGGTAACAACAGGGGATATCGGGGTAATCTTGGAGTGTTTACTTAAATCTATTCTTAAACTACAGTGGCGTATATTTTTTAGTTACAATTAACCGATTTTACTAATAGTTTATGGGGCACTTCCATGCCTCATTATAAGGGAGAATTCTACTGACGTGAATAACTTCCGTTTTGGAATCCAACGGTTCACCTTTACGAACTTCGCAGTTCACTTCGTCAGTTTTCTTTTGAATGTAGTAGGGTCAGCCGTTTTGTTGGTAGGGGGAGATGTCACACTCAAAATATTCTAAAGAAAAGTAAGTTTGTAATAAACATAATTTTAAGGAAATATCGATATTCGATATTTCGATATTCGATATTTCCTCTGACATTCCTGAGTGTCTGTGGCATTTCCGCTTACGACAAGAATTGTTTCAATGAAGAAAAAAGGTAAAGAACCCCGAGACGATAAAGTTTGATTGTAATCGTCCGGAGGTTCAATCTAGATTAAGGTAGGGGATTAGGAAAGATTGGCGATAACAATTAATGAATAATTAAACAGTCTCGCGAGTGAGGTGTTTAGGAGAAGTCCAAACACAGCTCCCTATTGGAACGACCATGGTCCAGTCTTTCCTACCCCTCATTAATGATGTACTTAGGGTAAATATTAGTTTATAAGTTTGTAAATAATAGTGGAAATATATTTAGTATTTAGGAGCAATGAGTTTAACTATCGGGTAAGGGTACCCGATCTTACCAAATAAGCTAAGCGCCTTCTGCGCTACGCACCCCAGCATGCGAGTAGCCCCGCATGTGACAATAATAATGATAAAGGAAATTAATCAGTCTCGTGAGTGAGGTGATAGAGAGCCAAGCGCCTTCAAGAATAGGAAGATGGGCCGACCTTTCATCCCCCTTATCCTAGTTTCATTAGAGTATAAGTTGTAGCTTAAGTATATAAATTAACCAATATGCTTTTAAATGAATAGAGTAGTTAAAAATAATTCGAGTTTCACTATCTAAGTAGGTTAATACCTCTATTTTAATAAACCAAAGAGTTACACAACCCCAGCATTCTAGGGATCGTTTTATACCCACGCAGAGGGATCATTTCTCCCCAAACACTAATTTTCAAGACATCGATCAAAATATAACCTTTAAATACAACTTGCGGTATTGAAACATTGCTTAAATGTAGCTGAGCGTTAATGGAATCCGCCAATTAAACAACATTTCAATAAACCTTAACACGAAGAAAGTAATGAAATTCGAAAAATAGGCTTAGCATAGATCAGAAACACGATTTTGAGGCCCTCCAGGTCCAACAGAATCGCGAGCAAATACTCCAGGTACAACGAAGAGAAGCGATTTGCGTCATAAGCACAACATGACTGTATCGGGACAAGCAGCGTTGGTATTAACTACATCGATACCACCTGCTGATCTACAGGCCGGAGAAAGGTCGAGAACCCACTCCGGACAAGTGAACACCTCCGACGTGACGCTGAATCTGTGGCAGGCGCGATAGGAAAAGGCCGAAGTCGGTAGGTGGACCAAGCGGCTCATACCCAACATCGCAAAATGGTTCGCCAGAGGTTACGGTGAGGCAAAATACCATCTGACGCAAGCCCTCAACGGCCACGGATGTTTTAATGCATACCTGCATAAGTTCACCAGAAGAACGGCCCTCCAATGTAGTCACTGTGGAGCGGAAGAGGACACTGCTGAGCACACCAAATTTGAATGTCCAAATTGGGAACCAGTTAGGACTGCCGCGCCGGCACCGCTCAGTCGGGCACGAACACGCAATTTACGCCCGACAACATAGTCGACACAATGCTGCGAATCCCGGAGGACTGAGACATCATAGAAAATATGATCCATCTGATCCTGCAGGAAAAAGAAGCGGCGGAACGAGAACAGCAATCCGCCACCCGACATGACAGAACGAAGCACATCACTATGAACCAACATCACAAACAAGCCGACAGACGAAACAGCCCGAAAACCCGCACGACACGGAAGTAATGCTAAACGGCGGATTCCCGTGGTAGACAAACGCGGGTACTGAAGGGGATGTTTTAGTCAGTGAAAGTCTGACACTACCGTCATAGATGGCGACGGTGTCTATTACGAGATTTCCTCCTCCTTGCATAATGTTAAAAAGAAAGGTAACCCGAACTCAAAAGGTTTTATTTTAGAGTCATCCGATAATTTTCCGCAAGAAACTGACTAATTGAATTGAATTTTACTTAATAGTTCGTTAATCCCGGTATCAGAATGCGAATGTATGATTTCAGGTGTTACTAAACTTTTGGAAACTTTTTAAATTTAAATTTTTAAAAAATTATTAAATGGATTTGTAACATTCGCATTTTCTTGAAAACGTTCTTCTGGATTTTGAAATTCAGAATTAAAACCCTTACTAGTAATAAAAGTATTTTTAATCGTAAGATTATCAGAACCTTCAAATATGTCCACAATTTCGGGGAAATTACGGCTACTGTTAGTTAAGTATTACCACGAATCGAGCCTCGACTCTTACACTATTGGAAATAGGACAATTTTCTGATCATTTTAAGACCGCACTGTGGTAACGTAGCAATATTGTTATTTTGCTGCACATTCAATATTCATATATCAAGGAAGCCAACGTATGATGACCCCTTGGTATGTGATGAATAAGTATAATTATTACAATATTATATTAATAAGTAAAATGTAGATTAGTTGAGGAGTAGTAGAGTAGTAATTAGGATGTCGACGAAGTAGGTTAACAATGTAGTTTAAGTGTACATATAATTAAGTGTAAACATTAAATAATATATCTAAATTGAGACAACCCATCTTTAAATTCAAACAACCACCAGAAACCCATCAATCGATACCAACAAAAATGTAAATAATCAACAAACATTTTTAAGATTATTACAACACTTCAATATGGATTAGGCCTTAGTTTTTGAGAAAACGGCATTTGAAAATCAAAATTTTACATGCATTTTAGATAGGGATTTCGCTAACACGAGAGTTCTATTGACGGTGCGTGCGTTCTGATATAGTCTTAGTGTTAGCCGTCAGACGCGATTGTGCTACCGTCTATTTATTAGTTATTTATTAGTTATTTATTAGTTATTAAATTAATAACTAATAAATTTTTTATTGTTTTATCAAATAACAAAAAAATTTAGCAAGAGAGGATTCTAGTCGTGAGAATGCAAATAATTACTATTAAGAAGACAAAAGATAAAAATTTTATAATAAATAGTTAAATTTTGAAATTTATTCTATAATATGTATTAAAAATTTTGAAAAGCACAAAAATTAAAAGTTATTTGGGAATACAAGGACATTTTAATTTTTTATTTTTAATCTCCCAAGTGAATTTTGTTATTTGTGAAAAAATGAACCCTAAACACTATCAAAGAATTATTTACATACTTATAAACTATAACTTACTCTACATCACCCAAGGGGGATGGAATCACCAAGACACCTGGTTACACATCTCGACCACTTAATGACTTGATCATGACAAACTGACTCGAGCGTTTTCTTCTTCTCTAAAAAAAAATAAAATTCAAAATTCACTCGACGATAATTTGACAAAGTACTTCCTTAATTTATACATATTATTATAAAAATTTATAAAAAATGGTAATACTATCTTGGCAAAATATATAAATATTTTTCATATTATAAAAAAACAAGGTGTAACTCGGATGATCGCAGTTCTTAGACTTCTATACTGCTGTCTTCCTGGTTGAACTTGAAAAATATAGATTAGAATATAAGGTAGATACAGAAAAATTCGAAATAAAGCCCACATTAACTTATCGGGTTAACTATCCGATAATTAGTTTGTAAGTTGGTAATATAATTTTAGTATACTAAGAAGATTTCGAATATTAAATACAAAAAGAAAATAATAATCTACGGTAATTATAATAACGCACTTATATTTTTCATACTAGAACAATAAACGCAATACACCAATAGTGTAAAAAACAGAACTACGTGTCCGCCCATCCTTCCGTCTGCATGTTTCAAATTTCAGAACTATTTCTAAAGTTTAAAAAGTATACTAGAATCACGGCCGGATAAACCATGGGTGTGACAAAATCGAAAAAAACTTATGCAAATAAAAATAACATCTTTTAAATTCATACGATCAATAGGGGATTAATAATGCGTTAATCTTGATTATTTAATTTTTTATGCAGTACTTTTTTTAGGGCAAATATCGGCAAATAAATTTTTCATAGAATTGATAGAAAGGAATCTACCTTTATGTTAGTGTACATGCCGAAGAGTCGTCTTGAGTCGTTTAACAGTTATTTATGCTTTTCAATTTTTTTTTAATGATATCATCAAAACATTAGCAAACATTTTCACCCACTTTTGCCGATGATATTGAATATTTTCGTTTTTTTTCGATTTTGCCACACTGTGCGCTGCACCCAGCGCCAAAGTTTAGTAGGCGCCAAAATTGGGCATTTTTTAATTGTGAATAAATGTTCATTTTGATTCCAAGGTATTATATAGTACAAGTCATCCTTGCCTGGGTAGGGGGGATAGACAATTTCTTACTTGTCAAACTTGTGCTTCCGAATAAACAATTTTAATTTTAAATTTGTGGATTTTGCAGCAAAGTATATCCGCTGATTAATAATTATTTTACACTACTCCCTGTATGTATAATAGTAGAGTTCTCCAGGCATCAAATTGTGATTTCTGTTGGAACTTCGTAGTTAAAAGCTGGAACCTTTTTTAATTTGTTCCTTAATCCCTAAGTAATTAATATTAAAATAAAAATTTTAAATTTGTCGATTTTGCAACAAAGTATATCCGCTGATTTATTGTTGTTTTACATCACCCCTGATGTATATGTATAAGAGAAAATAAAGAAATCGTTTTTAAATTCTGAGCTGGCTAGAGCTAAAACTAGAGCTGGCGCTAAAGGCGGACAGACTAAGTTTTTTTAAACGATACGTGGAGTTTTAAGACCAACCAATAAATTATACCAACATAATTATAATTAAAATTAATAACACTATATATATTATGCCTCTTCATGCACACCAGATCCGGCAGAAATCGGGTGTAGATACGGTGGCCCAAAAGGCTTGCCAGATTAAAACCAGATGAGGAATCATTAAAGGTGCACGGGATAAGGATCTCTGCAGGCACACCAGATCCGGCAGAAATCGGGGGTAGACACGGCTGCCCGAAAGGGTTTGCCAGAATAAAACCGGATGAGGAATCATTAAGGTGCACGGGATGAGGACCTCTTCAGGCACACCAGATCCGGCAGCAATCCCGAAAGGGCTCTCCAGATTAAAAGCAGATGAGGAATCATTAAGGTGCACGGGATGAAGACCTTTTCAGGCACACCATATCCGGCAACAATCGGGTGTAGCCATGAACTGCCCTTCTAGGGTTCTCCAGATGTAAGAATGCCCTAACAAATTTCTAGTCGGGTATATGTTTTATTTGATTATAATATTCTATATCAGCGTTTCTCAACCTATGCCTAGGTATCCACTAGAGGTACTTTTTGGGGTACGGCTGAGAAACACTCTTCGATCGCAATTGACATAAAAAGTGCCCAAAAAAATTTTATTTTTGTTTTTTTTATGCTGATATTTTTTAAATATGCATAAAAACAAAAAGTAATACCAATGTTTTACTAACTTATAAGATAAAGTACCTATACTTATGATATTAATACTGTGTAGTAAAAACTTACAAATTTGTTTATATTAGCAGTTGAATCTTATTAAATGAGACCCAAAAAATAATTCCACATTTCAATTATTATTTATAACTTGCATTCATAACATTATTGAAAACGAAATTCACCATGAATAAGAATAAGATTATCGTGTTTATCGTAAATTTTTAAATTGGTAATATATTTTTACTACATAACAAAACTGCCTCGCATTTTGTGGGGGTACGCAAAACTTCATAGGGGTACAAAAAAAGAAAAGGTTGAGAACCGCTGTTCTATATGATATAATTAGTATTAAAGGGGCTATTTACCTAATCTGCACCCGGTGCTGAAATAGTTTGATCCGGCCCTGACTGGAATAGTTCTTAAAGTTGAAATATGCGGACGGACGGACACGGAACCAGAATATAAGGCTTCTTGCTATGCTTTGTATAAAAGCCTAAAATATAAAAATTATTTTTTAAAATTGATTATATACATTTTAAAATAAAAACAATTAACTTTATTATATTTCAATCATCCAAAATATCCACACAATTTTTAGTTTAATTTTTCCTTCTATCTCAAAATTACATTATTTAAAAATAAAATCGAAAGGTCGACTAGACCCCACATTGAAAAATTAAAATAATTCAATGTTTAGTTTTTCTTCTAAATAATTCATGTTTGAAATTATTCATACAAAAGTAGTGATTTCATGTGTAAATTGTTAGCTCATTTTTAACACAGACTTTTTGTATGAATTTTTTGCCAACATGTTATGAACCGTCCGGTTCCACTTCCATTACTATCTAAAGAAAATCATTGCCATTTAGGAAAATCTTGTATAATTTGCTTAGAATTTTGTATAATTTTGATGTGGGTTTTCATTGCTCCAATTTTGCTAACAAAAAATTTTCATTTTGGTAGTTTTCTTTAAAATTAGTATGTTCGGATTCAAGAATTTCTTAAAAATTTACATTACATTCATATGGGTTATATTTTTACGGTCCCGATCTTAAGGCTGATTGTGATTTACGGACGCCATTATATACTCGTATGTAAATTATTCTTTCAAATTCAAATTTTAATAGTTTCTTAACTAATCAAATCTTACTAATTGTTCAGTTTACTTTAAAATTCACATTTTTATATAATAATTTGATTGCATATAAAATAGAGGCTTAACAATTTCTTACGACAACTATTAATTCGTCTTATACAGCATTAAAATTGACCCATATTTATCACGGTGACCTACATTTCTTTTTTACAATTTAAAATTTAAAATTTGTAAATTCTTGGTAACATTGTTTGGACATGATGTAATAACATATTGGATGAGCAGTATAAATTTAAGGTGATAATTAAAATTATTACCTATTCTCCTTTTTGTCATAGCAAGAATGGCTCACATTGAATTCAACAGCTGACTTGGAGCAGCTCACCATTGGTTTGCTTAACATTTCCTTCTTTAAGTAATATTTTGCCCATTATTGTGGTCTCATTTACTTTGTACCCATATTTATTTTTATACCATTTTTATCCACATTATCGATTTTTTCTTACCATAACCATGCCATAATTACATATTTCTTTACAAAAATAAAAAATATTTCATTTCCACCATTGTTCCAATTCGTTAGATGACTGATGTGAGACGCATTACATCAACCGTTGGTTGGCCAATCCTCGGTTTGACATCTAGTACTCTTGTCGAACCATCTAAATTGAAAACCAAATCAAATCTTGAAATGACATCTGGCTTTTCCCATTCGGTTCAAAGTTATAATCTAGCATAAGAAAAATTATAATATAAATATTTTTACTCATAAAATTAAGCAAGTATCATATTATAATATCGTGCTGCACGATATTTTTCTTTCATTTTTTCTTTTTTCAATTCTATCTTTCAATTTCAATGAACTTACATACTGTGTGAAATGCTGAATCAAAATTATGAAAATTATTCTAAAAAACTTAAGTGATGAAAAATAAGTGAGTCTTGAAAATATTTTTGTAGAGCTTAATTTTTAAATAAATTAGTTTTTAAAAATTTGTTGTTAATCACCAAAATAAACTCTATAGGTCTGCTGTTTTTTAAATTCTTTTTTCAAATTGATGCTTTTGCTTTTCTCAAATCTTTACATAATTATTTATACTTCAAAAGATTTTTTCAATTATTTTTCCATCAATAATCAGATTTAATTCTAAATGAATTAAAGATTTTATAATTATTATCAGTTATTTTAATTTTAAGTAACTAAAAACTACCCTATTTTACCATGTAAATTTTTTTCAATATATTTTCTTTGGTTTTGATCTTATTGTAAGTCTACTGCATAACTTTCAGAATTTTGGTCAAAAATTTGTGAATTTGTCGTACTGTGCGAGGTCGCGGTTTGTTTAATTTTATAATTACATTATAAAATTGTGACAAGGGTGGGGTTCATGATATTTACTGAATTTCAGAGAAATTAAATTATTGTTTTTACGAAGGCCAATTGTACAATTTTCATAGTCAATTATTACTTTTTATTCATTCATAAAATTAGTTCCTATAATTAATGGTTTAGGTGACCGATCCACCACTAAAACGCTTATAATTAATATGCTTTATATAATCACAGAAATATTTCGGTTATTATTAATATTTCGGTCGATTTTTTATCGAGTTATTATCGAGTTTCAAAATCTTAATCGATCGAATCTTCAAAACACTGAACAATTATTTGGCTTTTTAAAAGCACTACTTACTTTGAAAGTGCGAACTGCAAACTGGAAATTAAATTATATTGTTTAAGTTGTGCGGGTAAGCGGGTGCAATATTACAATTTTGAAATAATAATTATGGTTTTATGACTAATAAAATACGGAAAAGATCGACACTGTACAATATATTCGAAATTCCAGATGTGATCAAAGTTTTCCGCTTCCTAGGTCACCTAAACGAAAAACGTGGTATACTAACATAAATACCTCAAAAATAATCAATTAACACCCGAAAATCTGAAAAAATTATTTTAAGAATAAAATAAATGTGATTTTATAACAAAATTTCCTTATAAGTAGTCCCTATCCGTTTTTATTGTGCATGTAATAATTTTAATAAAACACGAAACGGAAAAATGCATATAAACAAAAATTAGACTGGGAGGGACTGTATGTAATTTAAGAAAAATTATACAACAAATCTGTTTTTACGAACCTACATTTTTATATAACGCAATTGATAAATTTTTTTTATATGACGTATAGGTATCATTGTTTTAATTCACTGTAAAATAAATTAAAGTATCACGGCGTCCTAATACTTTTGTGAAAGATTGATTTGAAATTTTTTTTATATATGTATTTGGCAATCTCCAATCTGCCAATCTTTAATCTGCCCCAATCTGCCGTTCGCCCCGATGCTATGGCCTCACTGGCTCTAGGGCCGGCCCTGATTAAATTGTCCTTAAAATCTTAATTATTTGCATATTTATTAGCTAAACACCGTGTGATATTTTTAATTTTTAAATTTATGTGGTGCTGATTAATTTTATGTTAACTCCGAGTTATATTTTTATTACGTAGACATAAATTAGAAATGATTTTGTGTGAATATTCTTATTTGTAATATTTCCGATGTTTTCAGTTTTTATTTTGAATAGATTTGGTTTAGTTGTATTTCCTACTTTTTAAATTTTTTTAATTTTTTTAAGGCGTTTACATTATTTACTTTTGCGACTTATTTTCCACTTTGTAAATATTTATTACATGCTTACATCATTCAAATTTATCCATCCATTTTATATTCGCTTTATATTAATATAATATGTTATATTATTACTCAATTGTCGCTTTTTATTTCATCACTTATGTAAGTATTTAGCATTTACCATTATTAGGTTAAACTTTCATCAACTTGGACCCTACAAATTTATATCAAAATTTGCAAACTACATTATATTTTCAAAAGGAAATTGCTAAGCATATTTCCGTTACAAAAGTGAACTACAATAAGAACCTCATTCCTGTATTCTTGCATCCGTTGCATTTACCTAATCAGTAAGTCTGGATGATTATTATTATTATCTCATACATTTTTCTTCGGACATTAACACCAATTTTTAAAATTAATACGATTTCTTTCTACTTTACATTTTCTTGAATATAACAATTAATTTCAATCTATTCGTCTTTCAACTAAAAATATTTCTTACAAATACTTTAAACTTAAATTGCGACTTACAATTTCCTTCTCACGATAATCATTTTTTTCGAGATCCGTGTATTCTTGAAATTGTTGTTTTAACCCTGCGTCTTACATCATACATTTCCTAACGTCGCGTCGTCTGACATCTGGGTCTTCTACGGACAGCACTCGTTTTCTAGCCAAATAATAAGTTTTTTCACGGTATAAAAAATTGATTTCACTCATAAAAATCAAAAAAACAGCAAATTAAAAACTTAATAACGAAAACTTTTACTAACGCGGTCTGACCTGTGGGTCGTTTAGGCAAGGGAGCGTTCATAAACTACGTGGTTTGGCCAAGGGGGGGGAGGGGTTAGGTAGAAAGCTACGCAGGGCTACGTGAGGGTACGGGGGAGTTATAGTCAAGCTACGTAGTTTTATTCATTTATTATGAAAGCAATTTGCAGAATATAAACGACAACATAATATGGATATTTATTTCCGTATTTGAATTTTTTAATTTATATTTTATAGGTGCGCTATTTAACACTTACACTGCCGGATGTGTGTCTGACTTGTAGTCATAATAGTGCTCGGGTGGCATGGGCCTGGCACGTTTCGTGGACCACGCCGCACCGTCCCAGTATCAATGTTTAAAAAACATTATAAAGAGACTTTGTAGTAACACTATACTTTTAATTTTCTTGTACACAGCACTTTTCCTGGTAGCAACAGCCACTACGATTTTGTATACTATAAAACAAAACTGTCTCATTCGGATCGATTGCGTGTCACTATACGGCTTGGCGAAAAAATAATTTTAATTTTTCCAACGAGTTTTCAAAAGCCAAAATAATGTTAATGAGTTTTGGAAATCTTTTAAATAGGACACAACATGTCTTCTGGACTTTAAAGGAAAAAAAACTACGTTCCATCTAAGGGGGGGGAGTAGGGGTATCATGATAAAAGCTACGTTAAGCTACATGATGGGAGGGAGGGGTTCTAAAGAGGTCAAAATCAAACTACGTGGTTTATGAACGCTCCCCAACACGAACAACTTCGCACGTACGAACTACGCAAATATTTAACAAAAAAAAATTTATTTTGCAGGTATGAACCCTGTTTAAGAACTACTTTTTTTAGAGAGGGTGGTTAAATTTTTATATTGGTCCATTTAAAATTTACATGCATCTAAAATTTCAACTATGCCTTAAAAGACCCAGAGCTAAGACGCAGGGTTAATCGTAATTTAACGTGAAGTAAATTGAATAAGAAAAATTATCTACTTCCACTATATCGCATTTCATTTTGCTAGACGCAAGAATGTGTCTACCGATTACGTAGTACTTCAGTACTTGAAATGCAAAATTTACATTTATGATTTAATGTTTGAAAAACCATTTAATTTATTAATTTTCTTTATGATTTTAATAATTTCGTTATTGGAACTTTTAATTATCCAACTAGTAGCCTTCCTAGTTGGTTGTGGACCCAATTTTAGGCTGTGGGCCATAAGTAAAAATTACCAATTTTTGGAATAAAACATCCTTTATTGCTGCATAGTTTCGTATATACTACGTATGTAACTTAACTACGATACAATAAAGCTGCAGAGATTCCATATTTTTTAAAAGTTAATTAAAATATTTTGCAAAATAAAAATAATGTTATTAAATTAATCTGACACTCATTTACACAAACCGATTAAATTGCTTTATATTTAACATAATGAAATTAATTGCTTTATACATTACTTTATTATATATTATTATCCAAGGAAAAATTTTTTACAAGAAAAGAAATTATATTTTCCAAAATTATTACAACGAAAATGCAAAGATGTTTGCTTTCCAAGAGAGACCGGCATCTCTACTATGACCCGCTAAGGGTGGTTACCCCTACGCTGGGGTTACTGATAACGAAATGATAAGCACAGGTGTAATAACAATCAACTATTTATTAATAAAGAATAAAAAACCCTTTAATAATTATTTACAAACTTATAAACTATAACTTACTCTACATCATCCAACGAGGGTAGAATCGTCAAGCGACGTGGTTACATCTCAATCACCTGAAGACCAATTAATGAATTCATCAAGACTTCATAAAACACTGACTTCTTTGATTAATTATTCTGTTGCACCTTGCACCGCTTGTCCCCTTCCAGATTATTAATTTACTTACTATGTAAGTAATAAGTATACTTATGTATGGTACTTGTCAACTTGCTATGGCTATAAGAGGGGGAGCTACGTGTGGAAATCTGTTATATATTTTCATTAATTTATTTGTAGATTTTCCATTTCCACACACGACAATATTAACTTAAAACGTATTCTAACCTACAGAACAGAGAGAACCTGTAAGTCTCACATATCTCTCTTAAAAAAAAATTAAATACTTATAATACTACAGTAGAATCCGCTTAATGTGATCACGAATAATGTTATCAGTCGGGTATTTGTGATCACTTTGACTGGGGACCGGCCGCTTTAATTACAAATACCACCAGATAATGTGATCAAAAAGCGGCTTATTACAGTCAAAACTCTCTAAATTGAATTCTCATAATGCATTAAAATGTATTCAAATTAGGGGGAGTTCGAATTAGAGAGTAAAAACAAAACGCTTTAATTACAAAACGCTTTAATTACAAAAACCACCAGATAATGTGAT
Organism: Cantharis rufa; assembly: GCA_947369205.1. Lineage (NCBI taxonomy): Eukaryota > Metazoa > Arthropoda > Insecta > Coleoptera > Cantharidae > Cantharis > Cantharis rufa. Next base: position 10,214,561 of record OX376309.1, on the reverse strand, counting down.
CAAAAAGCGGCTTATTACAGTCAAAACTCTCTAAATCGAATTCTCATAATGCATTAAAATGTATTCAAATTAGGGGGAGTTCGAATTAGAGAGTAAAAACAAAACGCTATTTGGTTGCATGAGCCAAATAAATAAATTGATTTAGATCTCTAAATTGAATGAAAAAAATATGTATAAAAAATATTTAGAAAAACAAGATAATATTTGAACCAAATTTAACAATTAATGACTAAAATATTCAAAATAATGAAGATGACTTACCAATAACCAAAAATAAAAATAAGTGAAGCCACGTGTGTTAACATGAATCTTGAAGTTTGAATAATAACAGAAAATTCTAAGAGACAGTACTATTGCCATGTTGAAATCAAATTCAATATTAAATCAATATTAGTTATAAAATCAAATAAATATTTTTTGTATTTTTTTCATTCGATTTAGAGTTAGATACGACTGACGATCGGCAAAAACCGTGAAATAGGGCCTTATATCGTATTACTAATTTTAATTTTTAATTTTTAATGTTTAATTCTTTTATGGAAATATTTCATTTTTAAATATTTTTAATCCGAACATGTCAAGTGGTAATTAATGTCTTTTTGGTTTTTATAGTAACAATTTTTCTACGTATTGTATTTCTTTACTTTACTGCTAAAACTTATTGTTTTAACGTTTTGTTTAGTTCTGTTAAATCTTACATAATTTAGATTTATTTTGAGAATAATTTAGGGAATGTACCCATACTACGTGACCCATTTTTTTTTTTTGCAATTTTTTACCCCCCCCCCCCCGGTGACCCCCCCCCCTTCTGACTCTTCTGTCAGTCACAAGCGGTGCAACAAAATTGAAAAATGTATAGAAACAAAATTGAAGGCAATGAAATTTGAAACAAAAAATGTCTACAACGATATGCTGTAAAATCGATTTTTATATGACAAAAAACGGTTTTAAAATGTACAATTACATTATTAACATAGGAGTATACGAATACTTTCTGCAGCCACTTTACGTAAAAACATTTTACAAAGTATCACTTTTCAATCAGTTGACGTCCCGGTGTAGCCGGGAATTTTAACCCCCTTTTATTTTACCCCCGGTAAAATTCCATTTTTCCCTAGAGAAATTTTACCCCCAGTAAAAAATGATTAAGGGGTAAAATTTCACTAGGGAATTTTTACCGGGGGGTAAAAAAGCTCAAAATATTTTTAGTGAATTTTTACCCCCTTAAGAAATTTTATAGGTAAACTAGCTGACCCGGCGAACTTCGTATCGCCTCAGAACTTGAACCATATAAATTATTTGTAAAATTCTAGAACATCGTACCGCCTCAGAATTAATATACCAAGTGACTCGGCGAACGTTCTGCCATATAAATTATATGTAGACGATGACGATATTTTTCGTCAGTCCATCGAAAACATGCATACATGCAAGAACATGCCACGTTTAATTGTCCGTGTAAAAAACACGGTGTTGTCAAATCTATGCCGCAAACAGACATCGTTTGGCTTTGCGACTTATTTATTGTCATTGCGAATTCCAACCTAATCGGAAATTAAACGCGTTTGATTGGCACGTCTGTGCGAATCAGTGGAATTCGTGGTAGCAAAACATTTTCGGCTCGAGATTTGCCATTCAAAAATGGTGGTTTCTATAAAGTTTATCATTAATCTTTTAATTACCAATCGGGTGCCATTGCACAGCCGTGCGGGGTTCAAATTCCGAAGTAAAATAACCGGAGATCCAACTTTTAGTCGTAGAAAGTGTGGTGGCACGCCTGACAATTTCAGTGAGTTCAGAAACTCTGTTGGATAATTTACAGCTTCGTTGGCATCGCAAACTGAATCGATCGATTTGTATGATACCAAGTCGCCTGGAAACGACGCCTGTATCTTGTAGTTTAAATCGTCGACGTCCACATTTTTTCTCCACATGATTCTTGTGTTGTGTGCCTCCATCGGGAAATATGCGACCAATGAAAGCATTTTGCGAATCAATGATTGTGCAGATGTTAGTGGGTAATTTTATGCATGCAGTATTTTCATAAACAGCAACTTTACCATCGCCGATATGTAATAATTGCTTTGAGAATGTGCCAGCGGATGGTTCTTGTAGCATTTGCACTCGCATGTTAGTTTTTAAGTGGATTTTTTCTACATGACGCCACAGTGGCGATGATTTAAAGCAAGCGTTGATCTCACCAGTGTACGTTGAACGTGGAATGACGGGAAGTGTTTGTCTAAAATTACCGGAAAGGAGTAAAAGAGTGCCGCCGAATAATTTGTCGTTATTTTTTATATCTTTTAGTGTTCCGTTCAGTGCCTCAAGAGAATGTTTGTGTGCCATCGTACATTCATCATTGTACATTCACCATGGTACACTATCATTCAGATGATAATTTTGGATTGTTTGAGCATTGTGGCCATGGACGATTGTTTTTTATGCAGCACACTGCGTCTGGATTATTTTTAATATTCAGTGGCAGCTTAAATGCTGAATGAGCAGTTCTGCCTCCATGCAATAAGGTTGCTGCAATGCCAGATTTTATTTTTTGATTCCACGTGAAATACCTTGGTACTTCGGAATAGAGTAATTCAAAAAGCTCGGTGAGTTTTTAGTTTACTAAAAATTTCGCCTTGAATGGAAAAATCTTAGTTTTCCTAACTTTTAACGAAAATATCTATTTCGTGCTTGATGGAATTCAGATCTCACCTGGAAATCTTCATATTGTGCAACTAACGAAGCGCTTTTTAGCGCATCATCAATATAATGTTCTGAAAATCTTTCATTTTCTCTGAAATTTAATTTTTAAATTAAACTCAATTCAAAATCAAATATGATAAAAAGAAATAAGTCTCTCTATTATGTAAATCTCTACATACAATATTACCAATAACTTGTAACCTTTACGCCATTTATCGAAAAAAAATTTTCTGGATAGGGACACCTTAAACATCTGTGGGTATGCAGGGTCGTAGCCAGATGTTGGTCATGGAGGGGAAGGGTTATGTGGAGGCACAATAAAAATAATAATAGATTTTCTTAAAGAGAATAATTATTGAATTTAATTGTAATCCATGTTGTTTCTTTAATCCGAATATTCGATAATTTTGGCCAAAATTGGCCACCTTAATATTAATAACAATTCTTTAAAATCACTTGTGCCATACCGCCATATTCGGCCCTGGCGGTATGAAATAGTTGACCCGGTAAACTTTGTTCTTTTCTCTAAAATTTAATTTTTAAATTATATTCAATTCAAAATCAAATGTTATAAAATGTAAACAATATAATAAACGCCGTATGAAATAGCAATATGCTTGTAGCCTTTGCGCCATCTATCTCTCCAAATTTTAGACCCAACTCTGTGCGACTACCTGATAGCAATGGTTTGGTTCACCCTGTACGTGTACCTTTTTCATCGGATTATATGATTAAAAGTCGACCAATCAGAGCGACGTTACCGTAAATCGTTTGTGGATTCCGCATTTTCGCGAATTTTAAAATTTTTTTAGCACAAAAACCTATTCGCAGACCTACTGAATGTATATACAAAATTTCATTAAAATCGGTTCAGCCGTTTCGGAGGAGTATGGTAACTAACACTGTGACACGTGAATTTTATATATATAGATAAAATTTTTTATATCTGTATATGTATCAAATTCGATAATATTTTACTGCGAATTGCTAAAATATTTTCCTCAGATATTGGAAGAATTAAATAGGATAATTTAAAAGTTTAACACAAGATTTATTTAAAACTTACATTTTTTTATACACTTTTGCGGTCTTCTGAAATACACACTTTTAAATTTTTAATAAAAGTTTCGAACACAAACGCACCTTGCTTCCCTGACCAGGGCATGATGGCGTTTAAAAACTACATTATACATCTTTCCAAACAATACCACCCAGCCGCTCTCGGACCCCCATTCCTCCACTGCGATTTTTTGAAATGTGAGAGGTTCCCCGCCCCACCCTGTATTACTATTACTTTTAGTCATTAATTAAAATCGTGACCCCCAACTGTTAATCTCAGAAAAATGGTGGAATTCGTGGGTTTCTTTGGGTCAAATAAACAAATGATCTTTCTTCTTCTTTTACTCTTAAACTAACTAGTTTCAACCTTAATTCAGGTCTTAATCAGAGTCTGAAAATAACAAATACATAAGTAAGATCATCAAGGCATCATTCACAATAGGAGCTCCAAAAAATTCATTACAAAAAAAAATACTTTAAGGACTCACCAATAAAAGTAAAAACAAAAATTAACAATTAATAACATGATAACATGTGACTTTTCAGACTCTGATGAAGACCTGAATTAAGGTTGAAACTAGTTAGTTAAGAGTAAAAGAAGAAGAAAGATGATTTGTTTGATTTGACCCAAAGAAACCCACGAATTCCACCATTTTTCTGAGATTACTTTTAGTATTTAAATAATAAATTATCCTATTTTCTTTATTTTTATTCTTCCAAAATCTGAGGAAGATATTTTGGCATCTCAGAATAAAATATAAACGAATTTGATACTAATAAAAATTCTGATTTACCTATAAAATTTCTTAAAGGGATAAAAATTTACTGAGGTTATTTTGAACTTTTTTACCCCCGGTAAAAATTCTCTAGAGAAATTTTACTTCCAGTAAAAAATGATTAGGGGGTAAAATTTCTCTAGGGAATTTTTACCGGGGGGTAAAATTTTACTGGGGTAAATATTCCCTGTTACACCGGCATGTCGTCGCCTGAGAATCAGAGTATTCTATATCCATTTTTCTAAATCTTACAGTACAGCAGTTTATAAAGATTCCGTAATGCATTACTCTCCATTAGAAAATTTTTATGAAACTTCGATTTAAAAAGTTAATAATAAAGATTTTGCCAATGTTTTTGCATTACGCTATAGAGAAATTAGCATAAAGTAAAATTGCATAGATAACTCAATTTATCAAAAAGTATTGACTACGTGACGTAAACCTAACCCTCCTCCCCCGCCCCTGTGACCAAGCGTGGAATTTTAAAGACCCCCTCCGCCCCTAAACGGGTCACGTAGTATGGGTACGTTCCCTTACCTGCAATGAGTAATTTTGAAATTTTGTTTTACTCAAAAGTGAAGTAAAGTGATTTGATTTAAGATTTTTAAAATCTAATTAAACAGATAATTAATATATTTAGAGGTAGTTTTAGATAAATTTAAATCTTTAAAAAAACTCGGCGCTTTGCGCATCACCCAGGACCCCCGGGTTTCTTCTAATTTAGTCTCCGGCTAATGTATTAAACATGGAACATGTTGAACCTAACAGACTTGCGACAGTATTAATGGATCAGCAGATCGACGGATCAACAGATAATAACAAAAAAAAACAAGGTGGAACTCGGATGACCGCAGTTCTAAGGCTTCTATACAGTCGCCCTTCTATATAGCTACCTTTCTAGTTTAAGTATAAAGAAAACCTCGCTTAATTCATTTATCCGGATTAAGCGCAGATAATAGTTATTACCAACCTTAACATTATTTTTTGGTATCGGTTTTTCCTGTAGATTTTTGGAATGTTAACAAGAAGAATACTTTTATTTTAAAAGTAGAACAAAAGTTGTGTCCTTTTTTTAATTACTGTTATTGCTTTTAATAAATTGGTAAGTATCAAAAAACGAAGAAGTACGTTATTAGAAAAATAAAAAAAAATAAAACATAAAAAAATAATATTTAAAAAAAAGTTGTGTTACATTACTTTGTTATTTTTATTTTTCAATACCTATGTGTCACAAAATGTTTCATTTGAAATCCATACATATTTGCGCCCCTAAGAATGTTTTGCCCCTCCCGTCCTAAAAGGCACTGCACGCCACTGCTTATATCCAGTAGGGTAGAGTGCGCTAACCAGGCCCACAGGTTTTTACAGATATAACTAAAATTCTTGCAGAATTTGAAAGAGGACATTATATGAAGCGATTAAACTATGGATGAACTCCAAATATCGATTAATTTAGGAATTAATTAAAAAGTTTTGATTTTTTGCATAGAAAGTACGTTAACAATGCTTTTTGTTGACGGTGCGTGTGCTCCGAGTGGGTCTTCGGAGACTGGGAATTGTAAGGGGCGTTTTACATTTACAGTGTATTTTATTTGTGATAACTTAAAAACATTTTAGTTCTAAAAAGTGTGTGTGCATTTTTTACACACGACTGTTCACTAACAATAATTATTATTGATTAGCTTATGAACTTATCGATAATACAACTTCTTCGCGTAATCGTGTTTAGTTATAATAAATTATTGAAAAGCCGTGATGTTACAAAGCAATTATTATTTCGTAGACGACATTTTGAGCTGCACTGCATTGTTAGTAATTATTTATACATTTTATATAAATAATACTGACATTAGCATACTAGACTTAAATTCTAATAAATATATATAACCTCAAGAGAAATCTAGTAAATAGCCAATACGTGTTTAAACAATAGAGAGTAAGAAAAATTACAGTATTTTTCAATTTAAATTAATCATTGTCGGAAGGTTATCAATCACAATGAAATTAATAAAATACATTTAAAAAATGAAGTTACTGCATCAGTAGCGTCGGAAAATTAAAAATTAAATTACTTTTTATTGCAAAAATGTACTTCAAAAGTTCACAAAGTTGACGACCATACAGTGTGCTACTAAATAATCCAATCAGGTAATAATTTACAAGCTCGATCAGAATGGTTGGCTTTCGACAAGTTGTCTAATCATGAAACAATAATTATTATTGTATCCTATTATTTAATGGCCTTTAGCCATCAACACAACTAACACAGTTTACTGTATCTGAATCTAATAAGCACTAGGTGAAACTAACGGATGTTTCCTGTACAGGTTTGTTTTTCAAACTGATAACTCTTTTTTTAGCAATAACCAATTTGGCAGCTGACAACTGAATTGTGCTTGATTTGGTTTGCCATTTTACCATGAGAATTACGCCAGAAAAATGCTTGAAAACTGAGAAAATTTATTTTGTATATATTTTTTTCTATTATTGTTATAATGTACAAACATTTTTATCGTATAATTATCGCATAATTCTTCTTAATAGACCCATGTGAATTGTCATCTAAAATTGAGGATTTTACATATCTTTAGATTTTTTTCTGTGTGAATATGTAAAGTTGCTAGTCTACGCCGATAATTTAAAGATGATGAACAATTTGCACCGCAGTATTGCCGATTACGGCCTCAGCTACTCCAAAGAGCGGTAGAAAATTGGACTTAAAGATGGCATCTTATTCGAACCAGCCGCGGAGTCTATATATCAACTAAGAGATATATTTTGATGATTTTTATTAGGCCAAAAATTAGCGATATTTTAATTTTGGTAATTTGTATTTACGCGGCAATCGTTGGTTTGTCGCTGTTGTTTGAGCAGAGAGACACCCATACAGGAAGTAACGACGGGCCCAGGTTTGGTCCAACTCTGAATAACTCTGGCCCAGGCTTGTAAGCCAGTATTGGCCCAGCCTTGGTAGAAGTCTGGAATGATAACGTCGTGTCAAGCTTGGTTGCCATGACTGGGCCAAGCTTGGTTGCTAAGACTGGACCAAGCTACGTTATCAATGCTGGCACGACGTTATCATACTAGGCTTTCACCAATGCTGGGCCAATACTGGCTTGCCAAAACTGGCCCCTGGCCCCTGGCACTGGCTTGCCATGACTGGCCCAAGTATAACTGACAAAACTAATTCACAAGAATTAAAATTAAAATTTCTTTTTACCTGACTAATTACATATATATATTATATACAGGGTGTCCCGGTGACCGTGGAGAACCTCTTAGGTGGTGATAGAAGACACTTTTCTAAGACATATTTTTAAATAAAATTTTTGTCCAAGTCCAAACCCTTGGAGGGTACCTCACTTTAAAGCAATTTTTTCAATTTATGATTTCAAGCGGCCATTGCATCGATATTTTTGATTTTTTGGGTTTAATGGATTAGATATTTTCTATAGAGCATTTGAATATCTACAAAATATGTCATAACCCCTTATCGCCTAGAATCAACAGATTTCGAGTTATAAATTAAATTAAGGGAAAAAATGTCAAAAAATTCCGACTTTTAATTTTTTACTTTTCTTGCCAACCCCGTATCTTTTGAACGAAACGTCTTAGAAAAAAACTAACGGCCCAAACCGGATAGGGAATTTAACGGGCTACAACTTTAGCTTAATAATTTTTTTTGGGAAACCAACCGTTTTCACAGAAATTACGAAAATAATAAACAAGGTGTAGGTTAAAAAAACTAAATCAATTCACAAAATTTATTTTAATAAATTTTCAAAATGGCCTTTCTCATTTTCAGCACACAGGCATGTTCTTTTCAAAAGATGTTGCACTGTATTATTTGTAATGGTGCTTTTTTCGGTAAGTTCTGTTACACCTATCAGTATTCTTTCCATTAATTTATGTTTTTTTTTTGTTATTAGATTTCTCGTGAACGTCTGTATACTCGGGAAACCATAAAAGAGCAGCTACTTGCAAAACGGTCGTGTATTTATTGGAAAAGACTTCTCGCGCCAGCGTACAAGTGTAGATGCGCAAGTACTCCTGAGTTCTCCAGTCTTGGTCTAAGCCTGGCACGCCATTGAATGGCCGAGTCTGGGTTACCCAGACTTGGCCCAAGGCTAGATAACGGCAGGGATGGCTGAGGCTTGGTTCCCAAGCTTGGAACGCTAATGAATGGTCGAGGATGGGTTACCCAGACTTGGCCCAAGGCTAGGTAACGGCAGGGATGGCTGAGGCTTGGTTCCCCAGTCTTGGCCCAAGCCTGTAACGCCAATGAATGGCCGAGGCCGAGTTACCCAGTCTTGGGACCAACCTTGGGACGCCGAAGTTCGGCGTCCCAAACTTGGCCCCGTTGTTCAACTCTGGGGGCTCTTGTATGAGCAAATCTACACTTCATGTGAGACGGTGCAGCCGCAAAATTGAGCGTTCAAGCTGTTCCAGAAAATTAATGATAAAATCGTAAAAATAAATAATTATTTGTATTATTAACTCTTGAAATAACTACCGTGACAGATTAAAATAGACACCATAAATTATATTTCTTACACCTTCTTTTATGACTCAAACCGGTTTAGAGTGACAAATTTTAGGTTGAAATTTTGTTTCAGCAAAAGCAAGTGTTTTCTGTTGTATTGCAAAGGGACAAGTTCAGTTTTAAGAATGCCACGAACAAAAGGCGCAAGTGATGTTAGTGAGTTTACGCGAGGTAGAATAATCGGACAATTTGATAGAGGTGCAAGTCAACGCGATATTGCAAAATTTTTAAATATACCGCTGTCTACTGTTAATAGAATAATTGTAGAATTTAAACGGAAGGGTAAAGAAGTGTCAAATTTTAGGCCTGGACGAACTGGATCAACGGAAAGATTAAAACGCTCAGTAGTGCGTGAAGTAATAAAAAATCCTAAGTTGACGGTAGAAGAAGTTGCTGAAACGGCAAAATTATCGAAAAGAACCGTACAACGGTACCTTCATAGTATGGGATTATATAAAAGAGTAGCTAAGAAGAAACCCCTTTTAACCGTATTCCAAAAACAACGACGATTAGCTTGGGCAAGAGATATGGATTCTCGTTCGGAAAATTTTTGGAGTAAAGTAATTTTTTCCGACGAGAGTAGATATTGCCAATTTAGTGATAGTGGAAGATTATGGGTATGGCGGCGTCCTTCTGAACAGCTTCAAGAGCAATTTTTACATCATACTGTGAAATACGGCGGAATTAGTGTAATGGTGTGGGGTGCAATTTGGAAAGGTGGCCGTTCTAATTTAATATTTTGTGATGGCATTATAAATGGGGAAAAATACATCGGCATATTAAAAGACGGTTTATTACCCCTGTTTAACAAAAATTTCAAAAAAGAAGAAATGTATTTTATGGAAGATGGGGCGCCATGTCACAAAGCAAAAATTGTTGATGAATTTAAGGCCAACAAAAGGATTAACATTTTACCGTGGGCAGGTCAATCTCCGGATATGAATCCTATAGAGAATGTCTGGCACATTTTACAATTGAACTTACACAAAAGACCCTGAAAACCCACCAGCAAAGATGATTTGTTTGCAGTTTTAATCGAAGAATGGGTAAAATTCCGCAAGACACTATCGATAATTTAATATCAAGTATGCCGCGTAGGGTTAAAAGTCTTATTCAAAATAAAGGAGGAGCAACTAAATATTAAAGCCGTAAAAAAATTTTTTTTTAAATTTGTAACTTGTTCTAAATAAAAATAAAAATTTGTAATTTATGGTGTCTATTTTATTATGTCATGGTAGATAATAATAATATATATTTAAATAATTATAATATAGGAGTTAAAATAAATCAATTAAACTATCAATAAATTTTCTTGAAAAAGGAAACATCAAATTCCCGAAAGCTCGAAACAGTGTTACTTAATTTTCCATAATATCTAAAATACACACTTACGCACCGGCGAAACAGAGAAGAAAAAAAGATAAAAAATAGTTTTAGTACAACTTGGAACTGCTGTATGATGCGATACCAAGGCGCGATATAGCAATTATAATAGGCGATTTTAATGCACAGCTTGGGAAAGAGAAGCATATAGAATATAGAGAATACAGCTAGAAAATGCAATGCATACATAAGCAAATGGTCACGGAAATTGACTATGTTATATCTAGAAGGCGGATTTATATGCGCTAAAAATGTGTAAACAAAGCATTACTTAATGAGGCTTTACAAAAATCTGCTAGGATGTGCACTGATTGAATTGAAAAAATTCTAGCAGCTATTTGTAAAGCCTAATTAAGTAAAGCTTTGTTTACTTGTTTTTAGCGCATATAAATCCGCCCTCTAGTTATATCACATGGCAGCATCACTTGACAATAATTTGACATTATTATTAGTAGTACTATATTCGAACATACAAAGTTAACAATAAACAATAAACAAAGAAACCAAATCGATCGTATACTGGTGAAAAGAAAACGAGCTATATCAATAACAGACATGAGATCATCATAGAGATGGCGACATGGATCATTTTTTGGTAGTCACAGTAATTAATCAGAAAACAATGATAGAAAATATAAAAAATAAAAGATATAAAAGCAGAAACATTATTAGCAACTGAAAAACTCAGCAATGCAGTGTACAAATGAGAATTATGAAAACAAGGTAACAAAAGAAATAGAAATAAAAAAAAAATTATAAAATAAACACGATATGGGATGATATTGCATAATCGTTTCTAAATAATAAATTGTTAGATTACCAAAAACGAAAATGTAAGGTATTTAACCAAAAATTAAATAGCTAAGAACCAACCAATAAACAGGAACAACTGGATAACTACAATAAAATAGAAATGGAAGATTAAGAACTGTACAAACGAAAGAAGAACGAATGGATCGAAGAGAGAATGAGAGAATGAGAAAACTGAAAGTTGAAGTTAAAATTAAGAAAAACTGGGAGAATCACTTTCGGAAACTTTTAAATAAGCTAAATGGACGAAAACCAAACAAAGAAAGCAAAAAAGCAATCATGAAGTTAAAACACCGAAAAATACCCAGGCCAGATTAAATTTTAGCAGAAATAATTAAAGAGGACAAGATATGAATATACACAATGTTCTGAAACTTAAAAATTAATCTTCACTTTTGTAGTTAACCTGTTTTCATTAACAACCTTATGGTGACATAAAACATTGTGCTTATCTATTTCTTCAGAAGAATTTCAAATTTTGATTTTTATAGAATTTAGTTTTCAGATGGATAAACGTTTCTTTGCAGTATTTAATGAATTTTCTTGTTGTTCCTGTGGTTGTTTAAATGGTTGTGAAGATGTTGTTTCGGCGAATATTGCATCCCAACGTGATTGGTGATTTATGACAAGAAACTGCAAAAATTTTACAAATATAAATGCAATATGCGCAATATACAACACAATTGTGGCACCCAAACTCGAATATGCAAGCCAGATATGGAATCCCCAATACGAAACTAGTATAAGAAGTCTGGAGCGCGTAAATAGAAGGTTTCTGAAGTTCCTACACTGGAAAAAATTTAAAATCTATCCCGAAAGAGGAATAGATCACGATGAACTACTAAATGCCGTGGAAAGGAAGAACTGTGCGGGTAAAAGAAATAGAATCGATTTAATGTTTATGGTTAAATTAATGAAAGGGGATATTGATGATAGTGAATTTTTAAATGCAATACCCTACAAGGCAGCACGGAATGTAAACACCAGAAGTACAGACCAATTTTATCCAAAAAAAGCCAGAACCAACCTCTATCAAAATAGCCCGATATACAGGTTTTGCGCTCTGGCTAATAATATATTGAAAGATATAAACATAGAGAGTATGAGCACCTACAAACTCAAAAAGGTAATAGCCGATCGTACCTAACTAAGGACATCGGTAATCTTCTAGTGATCTACATCGTTTTTTTTTGTATCTGTAATTGGCTATTGGCTGTTGATATGTAAATAATAAATAAATAAACGTTTTTCCTTGACTGCTTTAAACATACAATGCATGATTTTTTATTTTGTAAAATAAAATTTAGAAATTAGAGAGAAATAATGTTTATTCACAATCGGTTAGTAATCAATACATTCCTGATTTTTAAAAAGTTGGGAAGCAGTTTATTATTTACTTTCACTTGCCAACCAATCAGAGTTAGTTTGTTTTACTTCCCAACCTACCTCAGGTCGGGAAGTGATCACTTCCCGACCTGCAAAGTCGCATGGCAAGAAAAGGAACTAACAAATAATGTGCGTCAAATTAATTAAAATTATGTCAAACGTCAAGTACAAATTTAGTGCAAGCTAACTGCAATAATCTAATTTTAATTTAGTTACTTTAAAAATGAAAGTTTTATAACAATATTGTTAATTTAGCCAGAATAATTATTAAAGTACAATTTCAAATATTTACTATCATTTTGTTTGACATAAACAGCAATTTGCTTATTTTTTATACCAACTTGATAAACTATTTTTTCTTTTCAAAAATTAAATAAAGTGAAAAGCAGCGTATAATTTCATACAAATTTTAATTATTTGTTATTTACCATCTGATTGTGAATAAAATAGTATACATACCTCGGTGTCAAGCTTCATTCCAGCGTCGCGCTTATAGTTGACTTCGGCGCTTCGCGCCTCAGTCAACTAACTTAGCGCTCGGCTGTAATGAAGCATTTTCCACCTCGGCATGTAATATACTATTAGATTACTAGAAAAATAAAATAAAATATTTTTTTAACTTTTAACTTATAAATATAAAATAAATTTTTTTTTTATTTTTCATACTATTTTATTAAAAATATTGAATATTGATGAATATGTGAATCATCTTTTAGTGTAAGAAATATAAATATGCAAAAAATCAAAATCTAATATGACAACATCATGCTTTACAACATATTCAATGCCGCGAAAAAGATATACATAACTTAAATACACAACAGGCGTTATTATTTTACAAAATAGCACAGAATAGTGGGAATCACTACATAATGTTTGTCGAACGTTGTTATGGTTATGTTATAACCTTATCACTAAGTTATAAGTTATCTGCCGGCTGCGAGCATCTTTTCATTAGGTGGATGCTGATCCATATTAGATACATAATGCATATTTGTGATATAAATTATTTTCATAATTTTAAATAATTATTCATATATGCATCACCATGCACTGTAGGGTTAAATTTATTTTCATGATAATCTTTTTAAACGGACAAAGTTTTTAAAAGAAGCAATTTTTTTCATTTTATTATTGAGTTTTGAACAATAATTAAAGAACAAAATATCAAGTGTTGGGTATCTTGAGATGTGGGAATTAAGAATTTAAAAGTTAGGTTAGGGTAAGGTGATTAGGTTAAGGTCAATCACTCGGTATATTATGATCGAAGCGTTTTAGTATTTATTAATACTAAATATTGAGAGTAAGGGTAGTGAAGATAGCAGCGTTTGTAAACAAATAAAGATTTTATCAGAAAAGGTAGAAAGAAATAGTGCAAAACGAGAAAAGGTATCTTATGCGGAAGCAATTAGAAATAAAGAACCTATAATTCTTGTGCCAAAAAACAAAAGTCAAAGTAGCGAAGTCTCAAAGCAAGAAGTGAAGAGCAAAATTGATCCTGGAGAACTACAGTTAAACATCGGTGGTATTTATGGTAGAAGAAATGGTGCTGTGGTAATAAACTGCGAAGATAAAGACTCGGTTAGGAAAATTAAAGAATTGGCGGAAAGTAAACTGAGTGATTATGATGTTGCAGTTCCAAAAAAGTTTAATCCAAGAATTATGCTGATGGGTTTAAATGAAAATTATGAGAACAGTGTAATTGAGCAAAAATTAAAAATTAGTAATGAAGTATTTAAAGATAGTAATATCAAGGTTATATATAAAAAAGAAGCGTTTCTTAAAAAAGGTAATTACAATGTTGTAATTGAATTGAATGGCGAATCATTTCAACGGGTAATGAATGTTGGTAAATTAAAAATTGGATGGCAAAGATTACCGATAAAAGAATATATCCATGTTAAAAGGTGTTACAAATGTTGTGGATATAATCACGAATCAGCACAGTGCACCAAGGAAAGATCTTGTCTGAAATGTGCAGGTGACCATGATATCAAAGATTGCAGTGAAAATTTGGAGAAGTGTGTAAACTGCATCAAAGCAAATATACACTTGAGTGAAAAACTTGATGTGAATCATAAGGCGAATAGTTTATTTTGTGAAATTTATAAAAATAAAATAAAGATAAATAAGAATCGTATAGATTACTAGCAGTCACAGATAATTAAAGGTGTTTATTTGAATATACAAGGTCTGTTGAATAATTTTGAAGAATTACAAGTGATAATACAGAACAACTGTTATGATGTAATTTGCTTAAGTGAAACACATGTGAATAATAAAATACAACAAAACGAACTAAAAATAAACGGATATCGAAATATTAAATTGGAATCGGAATCGGCTCACACGGGTGGCGTTTCTATGTATATAAAAAAGAAAAAAAATGTGAAATAATTTATGAAAATGTTGTAAATAAGGTTATTTGGGTTTTGATTTGTAAAATAATGGAAGGAGATTCTATGGTAGTGATTGGTTGTGTATACAGATCGCCTAGCGTGAGTGCGGGATCACAGTTGCAGTATCTTGGGGAACTATTTGGGGAAATTGTACCTAGCAATATCGACTTTATTATATGTGGAGACTTTAATGTGGATCTTTTGAAAGATAGTTGGATTCAAAAAGGTATGTTAAATACAATCAGTGATAACGGATATGAACAAATAATAAATGAACCTACAAGGATTACGGAGAGTAGTGCAACGTTGATAGATTATGTAATAGTAAATAATAGAAATGTTGCTGCTTCTATAAAGAAAGAACTCAATATAAGTGATCACGAAACCATTGAATTTGAAATCTTGCTTAAAGCTAAAAAGACTAGAAAACAAGTAATGACTTTTAAATACGTTAAATATGTAAGGAGTGAGTTCGAAAAAGAGGTAAGGGATCAGAACATTAGTGATTTGTTGGATGTAAGTGATGTCAATGAACTGGCAAAGAGATTTGAACAACTTATGTTAAATGTTGTTAAAAAATTTATCAGGACTAAAGTTATACCGGCGGATCAAATCAATAATGAGTGGTACAACGAAGAATTGAACTGTTTAAAGAAAAAGAAAATTGAATTATATACTAGAGCTGCCGTTTCAAGGGACGATAGGCACTGGAATGAATATCGTAAGATGAGAAATCAATTTAAAAACAAAATTAAAGCAGCTAAATGTGAATATCTAAAAAATAAAATAAATGCAAAAAAAGGCGACCAAAAAGGAATGTGGCGAGTGTTAAATAAGATAGTTTTTGAAAAGAATGAACAAGAAAAAAATGATGTAGTATTTAATGGGAAAATCGTTACTTCCGATAGGGAAATTGCTGAAAATTTTAACAAATACTTCATAGAGAGCATAAAAGTGATTGTGAATAGTATTCCAGTTGTGCCTTTTTTATATGATGGTGAAACAACAGACTTGGTATTTAAATTTGAAAGTATTGATATTGATCAATTGGAAAAGGTAGTTAAAGGCTTTAATAATAAAAATGACCCAAATTTTTTGAATGCGGGCATGATTGTTGATAATTATGTTACAGTTGGTCCGGTTTTGCTCAAAATAATAAACGAATCGTTGAAAACGGGAACATTTCCAGAATGTTGGAAAGAAACAACTGTTATACCTGTTGAAAAAATCAAAGGAACAAATAAATGCGAGGAATTTAGACCAATTAATATGCTGCCAATATACGAAAAAATCTTGGAAAAAGTGGTGCAATTGCAGTTGGAAAGTTATATTGAGAAAAACAATCTGTTATCCGAACAGCAATCTGGTTTTCGCAAGGGGCACTCATGTGAGACGGCGCTAAACTGGATGATCACAGAGTGGAGATCTGAAATCGACAAAAAAAGATTTATATTTTCAGTATTTCTGGACCTGAAAAGAGCTTTCGAGACGTTGAATCGGGAAATTCTGATAGCCAAGTTGCAAAATTATGGTATTGGAGGATTGGAATGTAAATGGTTTGTGACTTATTTGGAAAATCGCACACAAAGAACAAAACTTAATGGTATAATATCAGAAGAAATAAATTGCGATGATGGTGTCCCGCAGGGTAGTATTTTGGGAGTGTTGCTATTTATTTTGTATGTTAATGACTTAGGGGCTGTCTTGAGTTGCTGTGAGGCGAGACTTTTTGCGGATGATACATTAATATATATAGTAGGCGAAAATAAGTATGAATGCGAAAAAGCAATGACAGAGGATATGAAAAGATTGGAGAATTGGTTTAGTATGAATCAATTAAAGGTAAACGCGCAGAAGACGAAATGTATGGTAATTAATAGCAATTTTAATCTAAATCTATGTATTGATGGGCAAAAAATTGAACAACTTAATGAAATAAAATATTTAGGTGTAATCATTGATAAAAACTTAAATTTCAGTAAATACATTAACGGGTTGTGTGCTAAAATTTCAATGAAAATTAATTTATTGGCAAGAATACGATGCAAAATACCAAACGAGTGCATTGTAAATGTTTATAATACAGTTGTATTGCCGTTATTTAATTATTGTAGTACCATATTGTTCATGTGTAGAGAGGGAGACATACAGAGATTGCAAAGGTTGCAAAATAGAGCAATGAGAGTGATTCTGAGATGTAATAGATTTACGTCAAGTAAGTCTATGCTAAGTAGTTTGAAGTGGTTAAGTGTTAGACAAAGACTAAATTTTCAAATTCTGATTTTTATATTTAAAATGAAATACAACTTGTTGCCAGGATACTTGTCGAAAAAATTAAATTGTGTAAAAGATGTGTGTAGTGTTAACCTGAGAAATATGAATGATTTCAGGGTTGATCGAGTTAGGCTAGTTAAAACGCAAAACACTGTTATGAATAGGGGTGTATTTATGTTTAATGAAATGCCTAAAAGAATTAAGGAGGAAACTAACTTGGATTCTTTTAAATGTAAGTTATCTAGATATGTATTAGAGTCATTTTGAGGTTGGTGTGAGGCTATAGTTTTTGTTTTGCTATTTTTGAGGGTGTATATGATATCGTTTAAGCTACTTTTAATAATTTGTAAATCTATTGTAAATATTTGTACAAAAAGTTTTTTCTTAAACTAATAAAATCTAAATCAAAAAATCAAAAAAAAAATACCATCTTCAGAACCAACTTCAAAAATCTTTAATGTAATTAAAACTAATCCAGCCCCTCTAAACCTAGTCCCCCTGGGTTGATGATTTGCCCTTATCAACAAAAATCCAGGGTTACGGGCACATCTGAGACGAGCCCAGCAAGCTACCTCAGATGTTAAACAATTAATATGCTCACAGAATAATAGTGACTTCGGCTTCTCTTCGATAGAAGCAGAACCCCGAAGTCAAGGCAAACAGAAGAAATTCTAGCCTTAAAATAGAAGAAAACTAATCCAGTTATTAAAATTTCAAACGACAGTATAAAATATTATTGAATCACGAATGCAGGAGTGTTATTAACTTTTTATCTTTTACACTTGTTTATTATAAAAGCGTATTTATTAACTATTTTGAAAAAAATATAGTAACTATAATATAAAAATTATCCACAATTTATCAATGTAATTATGACAATTATATACGTATATTATATAATATGTTTTTTATTACGAAGTATTAGTACTGAAATTGACTTTCTAGATGTGTCTTAAAAATCTCGGTCATATAAAAAGCAAAACCGCGGGGCACAAAATAAACAAAAGATCTGTTGAAATATCTCAGAATCGTTACTTTTGAGATATGATATTCGTTCTTAGTGGGACAATACTGATTTTAAAGTATTTAATTTTTATACTATTTCCAGAATAATCAGTTCTGGAAAACTAGTAATTTATAAAATTACTTATTTTATATTTTTTTAAATATAATAATTATTTTTAAATTATAACAAACAAAAATTTATTAATTTTTAAATGTCATTATTTAAATTTATTTAAAATAAAGTAAGTACACCTGAACTGTAGTTACGACGGAACCGGACAAATAGAGTCAAATAGCCATTTAGGCGCCAAATTTTTTAAGTATTGCCTTACTTCTGTTCTTAGTTATTATATTGTTATTATTTTTTTACGATCGGTATCTACACTAAATTAATTTTTAAAACTCATTCTAAAAGCACTTCCTAATTTTGAAATTTTAGGATGCTTTTTTTCAGGAATAGTAAATTGCCCTCTAAACTTGACCATAAAATATAAACTATCCTCCCAGCACAAAGGTTGCCAGTAATGCCAGATGTAAACTGCCCTCCAAACTATCGAGGGAGATCCACCCCCTTCCTGGTAGCGCACTTTGCCTAGTAGGACCGCTCTAGAGGGATACTTTTAGCGAGTATGGCAATTGTCAAAACGGCCCGGAGCGTCCGGTGCGGTGAGGACCGGAGCGGAGGGGACCAGAGGATCGGTTTTGACATTGCAACCACCGTAAATTTCAGATCCACTCTAAAATCTAGACATATTATTAGGGTGTTAGTTATTTTAAGGACCCTTACGTGGGAGAAAAGGGAGTCAAAATTTACAAAAATCGTCCTTACGTAAAAAAAAGATTTGGTGCCTATATGGGTCGGCGCTTATATGGCTGGGGGGGGGGGCTATTTGTCCTAGACTAGTAGTTACGATCACAACTTATACACGCAGAATAGAACGGAATCCATTAAATTAATTAATTAAGTATTCCATAATTATTTCTAAGACCATATTACTACCTTCTCTTCTAACACATATTTGACTTGAAATTTCTTCATTTCAAATTTGGAATGTATCCATCAAGACCTTTTGTTTGATATCCCACTTAAAGGATTTTCAAATAGAGAAATAATTTTTTTTCAATTTTCGATCTTTCCCTTTACTTATACACAAAGAGTTATCATCCTACCAAATTTCAACATTCTACCTACATGCGATAATTTTACTGAGTATGTGAATGAGTCAGTCAGTAGTAAAATGAGCGATTTTTAAATTGCTCCATCTCCGCAATGGTTCTAAATAGAACTTTGATATGTATTACTATAGAGGGTTATTTAATAACTGTGCAAAATTTCAAATCTCTGGTGTAAGAATAAAAAAGTTATGGTGAGGGTTAAATCACAGCAAAATGTTTCGTGTAAATATACACACTACGCTACGTGTAGCGCTCAGACGGGAACTACCGTGCGCTTTCGAAATTATACATCGATTAATAATTAAATTTTTTAAATGAACGCTTTATTAAATAACAACTTTTTCATATTTTAGTAATTTTCAGGTAACATCACTCACCTTGTACATACCACACATATCGGAAAATGTTTTATTTGGTCAGTTAATCTCCATAATTTCATTTTTTGCTACAAGCATATGTATAATGTATACCTATGTTAAATCCTCCTGTGTCAGTCCGTGTTTGAAAGAGTTAAAAATTTGTGTTTTTCTAATTTGCTCGTTTGTTTTTACACGCTAACTTATTAAAAATGGTTTTTGAATTAAATTTTGTTATAATTAAGTAAATTAAAAATTCAACTCAAATTAAAATTTTAAATTATTGTTGAGGATAGAAAGTAAAGGCATATTTTTTTTAATCCAGACTTTAATTATCGTTTTGTTTATTTTTTATTCATACAGAAATTTGTCAGTTCACTTAATTCAATGTTTACCTAACATTAATCAAAAACCCTTTCGGACATAAACAATTGTATGGTTATTTTATTATTTGATAAATCACTTGATGTGCACGTATTTTTCAATTTATTGTATTCGATACCAAATATTTTAAATTTACATTGATAAATATTTTTTAAATCGCAATATATATGAGCAACATGTATTTTTCTACTACTAATAATTTATTTTAATAGTATATTATACACCAAGATTGAGAAATATACTATTATTGATATAATGCAGTTTCCCGTTTGGCTATAATAATATTTTTAACCAAGTTATATACACAGTGAATGGAAATAATCGACGATACATTTTTTTTGAATTTGTTAGTAATAAGAATTACTTGATTTAACTAATTTACGATTTAATTAATATTTTAATTTTATCTGATAGGGTCAGATCTGCCCATTGTTTAATGTTACCTATTTTCAATAATATTTATTATTATTTACCCTAAATATTTATTCAGAAAAGTTGATGGCAATCGTGGATGTTATTATTATTATTGATGCACGGATTGTGGTGATAATCATACTTGCACTGGAGCTCTAGGCTTATTGTACCCAACGTTCCAAGTTTTACTTCATCAGTTTAGCTTCTTCAATAAACTTGAGTATCCAACTGATAGGTTCTTGAGTTATTCCTCTGTTGTAGGATAAGGTCAAACGAGGTATCGTAAGCTAGACATACACATAATATGTGGTATGGAGTTTCGTCTTCTTCCCCACATTTCCTGTAATTCCAATAATTTTGAGATGGCGGTTTAGACAATAGTGTCCTGTAAATAATCTTACTATCTTCCTCAGCTGTGGTCTGGTCAGCTTAAGGATTTCTTGTTTTGTCGTTTTCTTTTGTCGTTGGTTCTGGTTCTACTAGTTGTCATTTTGCAGCAGCCTTAGCGAGAGAGTTTGCTTTCTCGTTACCTTTTATTCCTGCATGGCCCGGCACCCACCTCAGCGTTAAGCTGTTTTGTTGTGCCAGTGCCACTAGTACGTCCAGGCTAGTTCTCAAGGCACTCACAACTTTGGATTGCGTTTCCACGCCTTCTAAGGCTTTTAATGCAGTCATGATACAGATCCGCTTTTCTTCATAAGCCCTCGATATTATTTCTTTTACATATGCTGTAATTGCAGCTATTTCTGCCTGGAAGACAGTTGGGTTACAGCAATCGTGGGTATTTGGGTCTCTTAAATAATAAAAAAACTTCCAAAAGTCTTTCTTTATTAAACTAACCAGTTTCGACCTAAATGCAGGTTTTCATCAGAATCTGAAACAAATACAGAAACATTGGAAAAGGATCGAACAAAAACTTTTTGTACGTTTTTTGAGTACTGTGACTTATTTTTGCTTTTCTCTGTAGTCTTGAGAATGAACAGATATAGTGTTCGAAACGTCGACTAACAAATTTTAGTTTTGATCTGCCACCCAATCAACCCAAAAATCCTTTTCCAATTTATAATCGGCGTGAGTGAGGATTTATTTTACTATAAAGACATTAATCACAATCGAAGTCCTAAAGTGCATCACAAAAAATTTAGGTTAAAACTGGTTAGTTTAATAAAGAAATAATAATTTATAATAATTTTCAAATAATATTTTAATTTTGACTTCCTGATGATGAATATCTATATTCGAAACATGTCGTCTTACTAATTAAAAGAAAATATTAAACGAAGTATTGTACATTTTTAAATAAATTATAAATTAACTTCGATAGACAAATCATAATTATTAACAATAAAGAAAGGTTTTTGAAAATTTTTTATTACTTTTCTGAAAACTATTCTGAAAGTTGCCGTTTTGCTAAAAATGTACGACTAAACAGTTAATGCAGTGGATTTTAATCTGCCGAAAAAAACAGATTATTGTTCTGCAACAATTATTTTTGTACCTCCCAACATGTGATTTTTAATTTAAATTAAAGAAAGTAGCTTCTTTTGAATGCCTGGTTTGATAAGCGACTTTGCTTATACTGCTGAGAAGTAAACTTTAGTTGATGTTCAACCTCTGATCAGTTAATCTGCTCAAATTATTTTAGAAAACTTTTAGTCAACTTAATTTTTTTATATAAGTAAAAGGATATCGGGTATGTTGGAAATCCAATCAAACAAAATAATTTGCTAAGTCGACGTTTCGGAAAATTTATTCTTCCATCTTCAAGACTAAAAAAGAAATAACAAATGAGCCCTGTAACGGGGCAAAAACACAGATTACACTCACCAATCAAATAAAGGTGTTAATTTGTTTAATTACAAAATTATATGGAGAGTAATAATATCTTTTGGCGGTCACAACAAACGAAGTCACATCAATAAAATTGTAAAAATAAAAAATATAAATAGTCATATGTATTAAAAACATTAGTGAAAGAACACCATATAAAATTTCGTTTACAAAAATGCATACAAATCTCCACCGATTACAATTTTGCTTTAATTTCCGCTAGGTAAAGATAATAACCAATAAAATTAATAGCGATAACATATAGTAACAAAATTCAAACTCCCCGCCAATACATCTCCATCCATCTATGTATGTACAAATCATGAAGGTTAGAAAATCTGCTATAATTCAGCAAAATGAAAGAATTCTGTAACCGTGGGTGTAATCTTGTGTAACACATAAGTAAACAAACCTAATCAAGTTTACAAATAAAACGTCGACAGAAAGTGTAAAAATACAAAAATCTTAAACAAAATTTCAAGAAAAACTCGCCTACAATTGAGCAAAATAAACAAATCAATTCGAACTGAATCGGTTGTTAAAATTATGGAGTAAGCTCTTATATCCTGCGTTAATATACAAAAAATCTGCCTGAAGATTGATATTACCTGGGGTGGTCGAGATATACGCCGCCTCCACGAAAGTTCTCTTGTGGTAGTTATTCTCATTTGCAAGAACTTTGACATTTTCATGCGAGAATCTATGTGCTTCACTTATCATATGGTCAGCTAATCCAGTTTTCTTTGAATTAGATTTAATGTCAAATTTTTTTAATTTTTTTACTTTCCTGCAACCCAATATCAGGTATAAACAATTGTTTCTGAGGTTTCAATAGGCTTATCTATTTTTAATTTTTACTTCAGGTTTTCAATAACGCTACATATTTTTCTTATCAAAATCTATTTCGCTCCAGTTTTGTATGTTTGATTTTTCATATTAGTGAGTACACGTCCCATATCAATCAATCAATCATAAGGCTTCCAGTCCTGTCGGAAGATTACTACTTCTTAGAAGTCTTGACAATTCATTTCATGAGGTGAATTACTCTTCGGTTGCTACTCTTTGCTATAGCTTTCGTATGAGTATCCTCTGTTTGCAATCAGTGTCCAGGATTTTCTATTTGTGCATTTTGCTCTTCAATTCTAGACTTTCATTTCATCATCTCGCCCTTAGCTTTGCTGTTCTTTCTTTATCTATTTCCATTCTGTCATCAATCTTATTACTTTATTATTTTCTCTTTGCATTTTGTGTTTTCAAATATTTTAAATCAATTTTATTTTGTATAAATCCACAATAATATTGCTATAAATCATACAAAGTGACTTTATAAAAACATATTTTTCGCTAACTTTTAGTCACAACAGTTACTGATTAAAACTGCAAGCAGGGACGAACCCATTTATAAAGTTGGAACAGTCGAAAGCTCAACGTTTCCTCAAAATTGGAAAAAATCGTTTTCCTCAAAAAGTATTCTGAAGAATAATTTGAGGAGCAAAAGAAACACTTTAAATTGAGGACTAGCAGTCCTCATCCTCCCACCCAGAAAACTTTTGCTTCGGATCGTCCCTAACTTGAAAGTAATCATTATTTGCATAGGATAAAATTTTACGTCTAATCACCAAATTGGAGAATGGTGCAGCTTCTATTAGCCACATATTGTGATCTCTCAAAGTGAACTTTCTCCCAGTCGGAAGGTTTGGATTATATTCAAAAGTGCATTTGCGACGTTAAGTATTATTATTATAAGAAGTCGGAAGTATTTTTTCAGAAAATATTCGGATTACTATAGGGAAATACTGAGTGAATTGCAAAGTTTTGTTAACAATAGTATATTTATTTTATTATTTTAAAATTATTGTGTTAGTTTGGATTTCAATAGGACGAATTTATATAGCAAAATTAGAGTTTTAAAGTTTTGCTTTTGCAAATTTATCATTGAAATAAAATTACTTAGCAATATATATCTGTACTTACTTAAATTGAAGAAATATTGAAGTTATGAGAATCTGAGAGTCTTACTCCTGTATTCATAAAAATACTTAAAGAGTGTTTTAAACCTATTTTAACTAAAACGCTCATTAAAGTTAAACAACTAATGAAAACCTTACAATGTAGACGAATGATCGTTTGTGATTGGTGTTTTATGACGCCTGCATTTTCAAGGCATTTGAAAGCTATTTTAACTTTCTAAAATTTTTATGAATACGGGTGTTAGAGTAGGAGCTGTGAACAGCAATTTTTCTAGACAGTACCGTGTTTATGTTGAATGCAAACTAAGAGGGATTTTATTTGCAAATTTATTTAGCCAAATTTTCAAGGGAATTCTTTTGTGAAACCAAAATCTTTATTTAATTTTACTTTTCGCACTCCTTAGTAAGGAAAGTATTATTATCTGAAATTGAAAAAAAATTGACCCCCCCATTTTTTATCAAACTTTTATGTTTCGAGGTTCCTTATACTATATCTAAAATTTTTGAAAAAGTCTGTATGTATGTATGTATGTTTGTAAACATGATAGCATCTAAACGAACTAACGAAATCATTCCAAATTTTAAATTTAAGTTTTGATCTGTTGAGGCACGAAGCCTAGTGAAGATGAATAAAATCGAATGGCTGGAACGGGGGGTTTACTTGAAGCTATAAGACATAATCCATCATAACTTCTCAACGCAATGGAACAGGTAAAAGTTTATTATAACAAAAAAAGATCACTATCAAATTACCTACAATTTTTGTCTATAAATATTTTTAAATTCTTTTTAAAAAATTTTTTTATTAAATTCTTTGTGAATTTTTTTATATTTGATTTTGCTTATTATCTTGATTTTCTGAATGATTTTTACTATTATTGCTCTTTTGATTAGATTTAGTAATGTCGTGTTTTCACCTCCGATTTTTTATTATTTACTATAGTATAACATACTCCTATATTATAGGATTTATATTTTATAATATTTTAGTATAAATTGCTCAAAATTTAGCCACATCTGCCACTTTGTGAATAAATAAGTAAAAATCCTCGTAATCGTAGATGTAACCACGTATTAGCTAACTTGGTTATTTAAAACACAGTTCTCGAGAGCGTGGAGTTTCAAAAAAACATCGTGGATTCATAACCATATACTCATATTTTTCCAGCTAAATGAAAAACATGATGTTAAAGTAGACGCCTGTCAATATTGATAAAACCAGTAAGAAAATAAGAGTCGATTTATCGTACTAACACAAATAGAAAAAAAGATGTTGGCGACAATGTTTAATTAATTCACTAGACGATACATAAAACATACACATAAGGATCAAGTAACGCTAATAGATAATTGAAGAGTGTAATACTAGAAAACAAAATATAAAATACAAAAGGTAAAATACTGACATCCACCTGAAGGGTAGTTTCAGTTTTGTGAAAAAATACAGTTGAGCATCCTTGAGGAGGATAACCCAACAAACCGAAGTTATGCTCCAGCAGAGATTAATTGCACACCGGAATTCCTTATATCGGTTATAATTGATAATAAAAATAGAACCTGGCATACAGCATCATTATTTATAAATAAGTAAATTCATCTCTAAGAGACTTACCCTGAATGCAATGCTACCAATTTCACGACTAGGCAAGTGTCTTTCCTTTGTGAGGACCTTTTGAATTCAATAACATTACTTCATCATTACTGTTATGTTCATACATTTTGTACTATGGCGCGCTCGGAAATATGGAGCGCCATCTATGAATGTAAAATTAACTTGCGAAGCATCTTTGTGATAATAAATTACATTTATAATTACAGTGTGGAATTTAATTACATTATTACCTTACAAGTACACAAAAGTGGCGACGAGGATAAAAGAAGCTTTACAAGATTTGGTTTTTCAAGTAATTTCGAGTTTTACAGTGATTTCGAGGTTTATAAGAGTACGGAGGAAAACCTAACCCAAAACCTTGGCACTTTCCAAGCTTTGAAAGCGTGACGTTGAAAGCGTACGAAATTTGCGTTCGTTTTGGAAAAAAGCGTGCAACGCGCTTTCCAAAGCGAACGGGGTTTAAAGCTATGAATGCTTGAATGTTGGTAATGTAAAATTTACATGTGGTATTAACCTAACTTATTATAGTAACAACTCTTGAAATCAAATAACTTGTAAAATTATAGCAATTATTACAGGGAGTGAAATATTTAAATTAAAAATACTTTGTTAAAATTAAATTAAATTTTTTAAATTAGCAATGATCCCCGAAGAAAATGTGATTCTTTTTGTTGCGGCAGTGAAAGAAATTGTGAACGAAGTTTTTTCTTCTAGTGAAGAGGAAAGTGACCATGACGTAACTCTTGAGACTCGTAGACATAAAATATTGACATAATTGACATAAAAAATTGAAATTAAATTAAAATTTAAATTCAAATTCATTTGCAATTGAATGTGTAGAAAATTTAAAGCAAACATATTCAAATTTAAATTCAAATTAATTTGCAATTTTGCCACAACAGCGCCACGCTTTTTCCAACCCACCTAAAATGAAAAAGCGAAAAAAATCGTTTGAAGCTTTCAAAATGGGTGGAGCCAACGCGTATGAAAGCGCGCAAAAGTGCCAAAGCGAACGGGTAAAAAGTGTTTGTCGGCGCTTCGAAGCGAAAAAAGTGCCAAAGCGAACGCGGCCTATATGGGACCCGAGGCTTACGATGTGTTGTGTGACAAAATATCACCAGCACAACCAAATACCAAAACTTACGAGGAGATAATAAAAGCATTAGGTACACACTACAATCCGGAACCATTGGAAATTGCAGAGAATTTTCGTTTCTTGCAGCGTCGACAGGGTGAAGGAGAAATGGCGCAGGAATACTTGACAGCCCTACAAAGATTGGCAACTACATGCAAATTTGGGGACTATCTCAAGAAAGCACTGCGAAATCAGTTTGTTTTTGGCTTACGTTCGCAAAATATACAAAGTCGGTTATTGGAATACAAGGAGTTAACGGTGGAGAAGGTTCTGGATGTAGCAGTCAGTATGGAAGCTTCAGCTCGGGATGCAGCTCAGTTACATCGGACAGTTACAACCGCCGAGGTAAACCGTGTTGGAAGTGACGCTTATACAAGAAAAAATTTACAGACATTTTCAACATTCAAGAACAAGAACAAAAGTTGGTTGGTCCACCATCCAGGAATAAAAGTCTACAAAATAAAACATACAAAATACTTATAAAAAATCAACATGGTTGCCAGTTCCAAGACTCATAAAACGAGAATTGATTTCTACTACAGCCTTTATAAAAATATATCAGCTGCTCGAAGTCTGGGCGTAACAAATAATCCGCATCCGGAATCAAAAAGATGGTAAAACATGAATCGTCGAGGTATGGCGCTTTAACAAAAATCACTCTGACCCACCAGGTGCAAACACTTTTACAAGAAAATACATCTTCCCTAACAAGAAAGTATGACGGGCCCAGGCTTGGGCCAAGTCTGACCCGTCATACTTTCCTGTTAGGGATTGTGAATAAAAAAAACCGTAAAGCCAAACTATTAATTCTTCAGACCAACTTAAAAAAATAAATTTCGTCCATTCCAAATCTTCGAACAGCGATATTTAAGATAAGCGTCATCGTAAAACCAATCAAACAAATTCTGGAAACCACATGTTTACATGTAAACCGCAATATTAATGAAACATTCAACCCGTCACCTGCGTGCTGTTATACGGCAAAACTGAATTACATGAAACATATAAGGAAACTAAAATTGGACATACAATGACTACACGCCAATCTCGTACGTAATCAAAAGTCCGCTAAAATACAACGGCGTTCCACTGGCGTAGCGTGAAGAAGAATTGAACCTGACAAAACGCATTTTGGCATTTTACAATATCCACCTGAATTTTAATATTAAATCTGATTAGTTCGTCATAGCAATAGAAATAATTTTACTTAAAGTTTGCTTGATTTTTTATTTTCACTAGAAAATAGTCGAAGCTTCAGTTCTCATACGCATATTTTCAAAATAATTTACTATTTAATCAATGAAAATTATATTAAATTTGTGTGTTTTATGCTGGAGCTGTGATAAGCGATGAGAGTCGCGATGCAATAGCAAAACAAAGAGAAGTATACGCATGGTTCTTATTGTGATGTTTATGTTGAAGAGTGTAATAAACCTAGCAATACACTTGGTTCGATAATAAGAGAGAAGAAAGCACTGCATTTACAATTCAATGCTAGCCGCAATATGGACATAGAGTTTTTAATTAGTGAAATTTTTAAGATACCCGCTTTATGGGACTAACGTGATCAGAATCATCACACATTAGATTTATATAGGAAAAATTATGGAATGTGACAAATGAATTAAAGAGCCAGTGGCGGAACTACCAAGGTGCCGTGGGTACGATGCACACAGGCTCCTGGTTTTGCTGTGATTTTCCTCAATATTTAAAAAAAAATTTAACATTAAAAGTTGTAGAATTTAATTTTTAATACTAAAATGAAGTATTATGATGACGTTTTTCCTTTATTGAGATAAAAATAATGGGAATGTTATATATCCTTATTTTAAATGGAAGTTAGCACACAATAAATTTGTTAATAAAATTATGATTCTTTAGGGTATAAATTACAAATATATACTGCTACGACCCTCGCCACCTTTATACGCTACCTGAAGGAAATCGCTGGATCTAATATCCTTACTCCGATTCATTCTACTCAAGTGGTTAGGCACCACATCTAAATGATTGTTGTATTTTTGTTTGTTAAGTTCTTTTTCACAAATTCAAATTAAAGATTTTGTTTCTTCAACTTTAATTTATTTGACAATAACATAAATAGACTATAAGCTTTCCTAAAATTAGTTTGTGTTTGTGGTGCAGTGTAACATTCGTGTACTTATCAACTACAACCAGAAATCTGTGGCAAATAGTCAAAAGTCCTTTTTTTGGTCATTTTGAAATAATTGCATATTCTCAGCCCCAATATACTAATCTTCATTAATAAAACGGATACAAGTCAGTAGATAGAAATACAATAGGATACAAGACTTGTGATGAATTTAGGTGGTTAGGCATGCGCGTGAAACCGAAGGATTTGAGGTTTTTAAAAACTATCAATTATGTTTTCGTAAAAGTAAGTTGTAAAACGAACAAGCCGTTTGTTGGGTAAGAAACTGCAAGAACGTTGTTACCTTTATATACCTATACAACGTCTGTCTGTTTTAACTACAACAATATTTATTGAAATGGAATAGTAGCTTATCATAACTTCACCGATAGATGGAAGCTATATTGTGATACACAAGTTATGCTTTAGCTTGTGGTAAATAAGATTGCAAAATAAAGTGAAAACATTTAGAGAGCAACCCTCTATAGCAAAATGTATTAACTGCTTGAATCATAATTACATTGTTTGGAGATTGTGAGTTCGAACCTCACATCGGTCAAATTTTCACCACGGGTGAGATTGCGAGCCCACCGGACTCGCGATTTCGAATCGCTCTAGCTTTCTTCTTATTTTTATTACCTAATTAACGCAATTATCTCCCATGTTTTTCAGGATTCCATATCCAGAAAGATTTTGCTTTGGGCTAACAAAGAGGTTAATTGCCTCTATAACTCCCACCGCCAACGTTCACTTGCGACGAAGGCGATATTTAACTAGCTCCGGCACTCCACAAAGTGATACAGTTTAAAGTTCAAGTTAAAAAAACATTTCGCCTTGCGCAGAGGTGATATTGTAACTTACATAAGGTACTTCCGAGGTGCGATTATTGCTAGTTGAAAACTTTAACCAATAGCTCGCCAAGGGGATGTGAAATACCATCCGCTACGGCAATTTTTAAAAGCCCTTAAAAGGGGCTGTACAATAAATAAACACAATTAATATTTTATTTCATTTGAATGAAAATGCTGCCGTGCTACGTTAAAAAATATCTCCAAAATCGTTGTTTTTGTTAATTTTGAAATTAGCCAGGCATATAAAATATGTAAGTTTCATACTTCAATAACAATATATTATAACAATGTTTATTTGTTTAACCCTTATGGGGCCATACAAATTTACACCTTATATCTGCCATACATAGTACCCGGGTACTACCATATATTTATATGTAATTCAGGTGACGATCACAGTTTAAATTTTTTTGCGTACAGAGAACCTGTTTTGTAGAGATGTCACCAAAGCTTAAAAAAATCTGCGCGACAGGATAACAGTTATGTTGGTTTAAAGTCAAAATAGTACCCGGGTGTGGGGTATGGGGTATGGCCCCATAAGGGTTAAATATTGGTAAAATGGCGCTTGCTGCTTTTTAGTCGAGCATATTTTTCTTGGCTGACCGGAGAAGAAAATGCAAAATAGCAGTAAAGACCAACATTATTAACTTGAAACGTCAGAAAACCAAAATTTATTTTCAAAATACATACCTGATAAATAAAATATACAAAATTTGAAAATTGATATATAAAATATAAAAAACTATAGCTTGTTTATTCATTTATAGTGATATTTAATTTTCATACGTTTTGGTTTTCCGCGACTAAGTGGGGGATGCGCGACGCTACGAAGTCATCCCCATTCGATCAGTGACCGTTCTAAGCAACGCTACATTTACAGAACTATCGTTTCATTTACAATTTTACCATATTATTTATATGTATTTTTTACTTATTAAAGTTCGTTTATTTTATGTGCAACACTTATTAACAACAAGCTTTAAGTTACAAAACTAACGTGAGATACAAATCAAAGTTACAAATCAACTTAATTGGTCTTAAAAAACTAATTAATAATTACACAACATTTTTGGTCCTTCGACATGGATAATTGCAATTTTGATCTTTAATACGGACAATTGCAATTTTTGGTACTTCGACAGCGGATAATTGGATACACAAATATTCAACACATGAACGCAGCTAACAAATACGCCAGGTGCAAGCTCGTCTCTTATCGCAAGGTTAGTGCTATCTCTACATTCTTTGATCCTTTATACCCGAATTTATTCCTTATCGCGACACATTATTTTTGCTTATCAACTTGTGTATTTACCATTGAAAAATGTCAATTAATTACAAACTTCATCGAACAAACACTAAAGGTGCTTTAACACGTTTTACAACGTATTTTGAATCAATCAAAATACAAAACGATGACGAAATCAATTTTGAAGAACTACAAACACGTCTAAACAATACCGAAAATTTACTTGAAACCTTTAACGACGCGCAATTTCAAATCGAAACGAAAGATGAAGATTACACAAAAAACGAAGACATGTACTTCCTGGAACGAGAAGAATTTGAAAACAAGTATTTTAAAATTACTTCAATAGTAAAAAAATTTATTGCGGACAAGACTCAAACTTCAACATCTCGCACCACAAGTCTATCAAAATCAATTTCACACTCAATACGGTCAAACGACTCCATAAGTCCCTCCGTGCACAACAATTCACCTGCACCAGTACAAGTACTACCAGTACTACCTTCAAGCATTAACGTTCCTACAAATAATAACACCTCTCAAGTTAATATTTCTACTACAAAAATCAAATTACCTTCACTGAATTTACCAACCTTTAACGGTTCTTATGAACAATGGCTATTCTTTAGGGACACCTTTAATTCATTAATACACGAAAATGCTTCACTTGCGAATGTACAAAAATTTCATTATTTACGACTATCGTTAAAAGACGCTGCAGCCGACACCATTAAATCTTTAGAAATTTCCAATGACAACTACACAGTAGCTTGGAACCTACTGCTTGAAAGATATGAAAACAAGCTCTTTCTAATAAACAACCACGTCAAAGGTATATTTAACATTCCAACAATTCAAAAGGAATCACACCAAGGTTTAAGGTCAATTTTAGACAGCATGGAAAAACATTTACGTGCACTAGAAGCACTCAAAATGCCAATAAAACATTGGGATATCTTGATCATATATTTAATTACTTCTAAACTCGACAACATTTCAAAACGAGATTGGCAAAAAACTATTTGCGATTCTGACAAACTACCTACTAAATTAGATTTAACAAATTTCCTCAAGGAAAAATGCTGCATGCTAGAATCGTTAGATTCGTCTTGCGAGGAATCAAAACGCAATACAAACAAACCATTTGCATACCAACACAAGTCCAAATCATTTCTTGCTACTTCAACCACAACTTGTGCCGTTTGCAAAGAAGATCACAATATTTATGCATGTCCCAGCTTTAAAAAACTTACAGCTTCGGAAAAACTAAATGAAGCCAGACGCTTATGGCTCTGTATAAACTGCCTTTCTTCCGGGCACAAAACAAAGGAATGCAAATCTGGTGGTTGCAGAAAGTGTGGAAAGGTACACCACACACTTCTTCATTTTAACAACACTACCAGCCACACAGCAACAAATTCTCAAAATTCCGAAAATCAAAGTACTAATGCCATCTTAGACTCAAGCGAATCAATTGCCTTAACAATTAACAACGTCTACAACAACAAACCAATGGTTTTACTCTCAACAGCAATAGTGAATATTTATGATCACAATGGTATCGCTCACAATTGCAGAGTACTTCTTGACAACGGTAGTCAATCGAATTTCATAACTGAAAGGCTATCTCAACTTTTACATTTAAACAGAAGGAAAATCAATTTTTCTGTCACCGGCATAAATCAAGTAAATTCTAACATCAATTATGAAACAACTATTTCTATGAAATCAAAAACAAATGAATTCTCTTGCACGCTATCTTGTCTTATTGTACCCACCATAACAGGAAATATACCTACAGTCTCCATTAATAAAAATTTACTACAAATTCCTACAAATTTATTACTTGCCGATCCGAACTTTAATATAGCAGCGCCAGTGGACATGCTTATTGGTTCCGATATATTCTGGGAATTGTTAAGCGTGGGACAAATAAAATTAGGCAGAGGCAATCCGATCCTTCAAAAAACTAAGCTTGGATGGCTAGTTTCGGGTCCAATCCATCTACAACAACTTCACAAAACATCCACCAAATGTCACCTCAACGTGTCACGTGAATTAGACCAGCAGCTACGAAGTTTCTGGGAAATAGAAGATTGCCCAAAAACTAAGTTTCTGTCTAAAGATGACATCACTTGTGAAAATCATTTCCAGCAAACCACCACACGCGATTTGAATGGTCAGTTCATAGTTTCCATACCTTTAAAGGAGCCAATCACGAAATTAGGTGATTCAAGAAAAACTGCCACACATCGGTTTATGAACTTAGAAAACAAACTCACGAGATCACCAGACCTTAAATTGAAATATGACGAATTCATGCGCGAATACACAGATCTAAAACACATGACTTTAGCCAAAGACCAGAATGATAATTCAGGATTCTTTTTACCGCATCACTGCGTACTCAAAAATAACAAACTACGCGTTGTTTTTGACGGCTCTTCCAAAACGACTTCTGGTGTCTCTTTGAACGACCTGATGATGGCAGGACCCACTATTCAAGACGATCTCTTCTCTATAATTCTCCGTTTCAGAAAACACAACATAGTTCTTGGCGGGGACGTGGTCAAAATGTACCGTCAAGTATTAATACCCGAAAGTCAGCGCAACTTACAAAAAATTTTATGGCGTTACACCACTGAAGAAAACATACAGGTGTACAAACTTAATACAGTAACCTACGGGTTAACTTCTAGTGCCTTTATGGCCATAAGATCTTTACGAGAAGCAGCAATAAGACATGCTTCAGAATTTCCAGCGGCTAGCACCACTATACTACAAGATTTTTACGTAGACGACCTCTTGACTGGAGGTAATACCGTTGACGAATTAAAACAACTTAAACGTGAAATTACTACTATACTTAGTCAATACGGTTTCGAATTACGCAAATTTATTTCTAACGAAAAAACCATCAATTGTGATGATACAGATTCAATTTTAGAAATCGGTGAACAAAACAAAATCTTAGGTCTTCTATGGCACGCTAACAATGATACATTAAAATACACAATTAAAGACTGTAGTCACTCAAACAAAATCACAAAAAGACAAGTTCTGTCAAACATTGCGCAAATATTTGATCCTCTAGGTCTTCTCGCACCTGTTACTATAACAGCCAAAATCATATTACAAGAATTGTGGAAAATCAATCTGTCGTGGGACGAATCAATTCCGCAAGAACTTCACACTATTTGGCAAGGATACACAGCTCAGCTCACTAAACTTAATGAATTAGAAATTCCTCGACAAGCTTTAAACGCTAATTCAATTTCGACGCAACTACACGGCTTTTCAGACGCATCTGAGAGCGCCTACGGAGCCTGTATCTACATACGATGCCAAGACAAAAATGGAAATTTTACCACGAACCTTCTATGCGCCAAGACAAGAGTTGCGCCTCTTAAACATACCACGATTCCAAGATTAGAACTCTGCGCAGCCTTGTTACTTAGCGAGCTGGTAGATAAAGTAAAACACTCTATTAACACAAACTTCGACAAAATATTTTACTGGAGTGATTCTTCGATAGTGCTAGCATGGATTCGCACCTGTCCCAGCCTGCTAAAGGTTTTTGTTGCCAACCGAACATCGCAAATACAAACTTTGTCCAACCCTGATTCATGGCACTATGTAAATACGCTTGAAAACCCTGCAGATTTACTCTCAAGGGGGACAAAGGCTTCTGAATTATTAGATTCAACAATCTGGTTTCACGGACCAACATGGCTTTCGCTAGCAGAAGACCAATGGCCTTCTTACAATACCCACAGCGAAAACTCTACAAATTATTCTGAACACCGCACGGTAACTTCACTTCTCGTTATTAATAACGAACTCGACGATTTTACTACAAAATTTTCTTCACTTAAAAAACTGCAACGAGTCTTTGCTTACGTGCTCAGGTTTACACATAACCTTACAAACCCTACAGAATTAAGAAGAACAGGTATTTTGGCGCCTACCGAACTTGAAGATTCTCTTAATGCCTTAGTTCGAATATTACAACAGAAACATTTTTCTACAGATTATCAAGCCTTACAAAAGAGCCGCAGATTAGCTTCCAACAGCAAATTACTTAATCTGAACCCATTTATGGATAAC
The DNA here is from genome assembly GCA_947369205.1 of Cantharis rufa. Taxonomy (NCBI): domain Eukaryota; kingdom Metazoa; phylum Arthropoda; class Insecta; order Coleoptera; family Cantharidae; genus Cantharis; species Cantharis rufa. The sequence continues at coordinate 10,178,987 of OX376309.1, read as the reverse complement.
CGCGGCTTAATCCGCGTAGGCGGACGAATTCAAAATTCCGATTTCGACTACGACAAAAAACACCCTGTATTACTACCGCCAAGGCAACATTTGGTAACCTTAATTGGTAGGGAAGAACATCAACGGTTACTTCACACCGGCCCGCAAGCATTACTGGCTTCGTTACGTGAAAAATATTGGCCTTTATCTGGCCGCTCTTTTGCAAGAAAAATTGTTCATAATTGCTTAACATGTTTCAAACACAATGCGAAACAACAGACTTATTTGATGGGAAATTTGCCCAAAACACGTTTGACTCCCACCAGGCCATTCCTTATTACTGGAGTGGATTACGCAGGTCCTTACTTGATAAAAGACAGAAAAACTAGAAATTACAAAACTACTAAGGCCTACATATCGTTATTTGTATGCTTTGCTACAAAGGCCATACACTTAGAAATCGTTTCGGACCTTACGACGGAATGTTTTTTGGCAGCGCTAAGACGTTTCATGAGCCGACGAGGAAGGTGCGCACAAATACATTCTGACCAAGGAACTACTTTTATCGGCGCAAACAATGAATTACAATCTTTTTTGCGTCACCATGAAGAAGTTGTTGCAGAAGCTCTCAGTTCCGATGGTGTTGTATGGAAATTTATACCACCCAGAGCACCACATTTTGGAGGCCTCTGGGAAGCTGGTGTTAAATCAGTCAAGTTTCATTTAAAACGGGTTATCAAAGATTCGTTGTTGACATACGAAGAATTTTCTACCATTTTGACACAAGTTGAGGCATGTGTCAATTCTAGACCTCTTTATCCCTTATCCAACGATCCAAATGATCCCAATCCTTTAACACCTTCACACTTCCTTATAGGTACTACCTTGACGAGCTTGCCGGAGCCTAGTTGGCTTAATGCAAATCAACACACCTTATCACGGTTTCAACATCTCCAACAAATGTACCAACATTTTTGGTCACGTTGGAATAAAGAGTACATCTGCAATTTACAAATCCGATCCAAATGGAAGGAAAATATGCAACAGTTGTTAAAACCTGGTGTTATGGTAGTGGTCAAAGAAGATGGTCTTCCACCCATGAAGTGGCGTCTAGGAAGAATTTTGGAAACGCATCCCGGAAAGGACGACATCATTCGAGCTGTAACAATTAAAACAACCACGGGTATTTTCAAACGACCGGTAGTGAAAATATGTGTGCTACCGAATCAGCCAACATAACTTTATCTCTTTTCTTTTATTTAAAGGCCTTTCGGCTTTCAAGGGGGGCGATATGTTTATTCATTTATAGTGATATTTAATTTTCATACGTTTTGGTTTTCCGCGACTAAGTGGGGGATGCGCGACGCTACGAAGTCATCCCCATTCGATCAGTGACCGTTCTAAGCAACGCTACATTTACAGAACTATCGTTTCATTTACAATTTTACCATATTATTTATATGTATTTTTTACTTATTAAAGTTCGTTTATTTTATGTGCAACACTTATTAACAACAAGCTTTAAGTTACAAAACTAACGTGAGATACAAATCAAAGTTACAAATCAACTTAATTGGTCTTAAAAAACTAATTAATAATTACACAACAATAGCTTCTCCCTGCGATTAAAAGAAAAATAATGTAGAGTCGACAAATATTTTTGACCTATTTTTTTTGATTTTACTAGACTAATAGCAGTAACTCCAATATTTCTGGGAGATATTGCTTTTAAGGCATGTAAATGGTGTTTACTGCTTTTTAGCGTAGGGGATGGTATTTTTCGAAGTTTTTGTGTATGATTTTTGACACTTAACACTAAGTTAAGTGTTAACACTAAGTTAATAGTAAACAGTTACAGTCCATGAAAATTAGCATTTTATTTATCTTCGCTCTGGGATTTTTGATATTGAGAGATACAGATTTTATTATGAGCAGTAGATTTGGGATAAATTGGATAATTTAATAATGTCTTTCAATAACAATAAAATAAATATCGAAGCGCGTTTCACTGACTTACCTGCATTTTGCAGACTTACCAAAAAATTTATTTTTCGAAAGCAGCATTACTAGAAAAACGTTAGAACAAGTCTGTTAGTGTTAATGGGTCTTACGTTGAAAAATAAAATTTTCTATGTTCTCTAACTCCTTGTTCTTATGGCTAGGAAAAAACATAAAAAGCTCTCGTCGTACTTCACTATTATAGAAGCCTCATCACAACCAAGATAAAAAAAAAGTTGCTATGCTGTTGCTATAAGTTGCACAGCTCTCATTGCTATTCTCACAGTCCAACATATATGCAACATTAGGTATTTTGCTATTCCTAGTCTGCGCCAGATCTAGTGCAACAGGAAGGGAATCGCTAGAACTACCTGTCCAGATCGAGGTATGTTATGGAGAGCCACTGATGGATTAATTCTTCACTCGAGTGTCAATATTCTATAAAATTTGCTTATGACTTTTAAATAACATCTAAATATTCTCCTTTTAAAGCTACAGTTTAATAAATAAAATAAAATAATTTAAGTAGGTTTCATGAATAGAATTAAGTATTTTATAATTTATTCGTGGCCCTGACGATTTTATACTACATTGTAATGTTATGTATAAATATCCAATGTAAGAACAATTTAAAATATAATGTAATAAGTTGTCTTACTTGAGTCGGTGTGAAAAGCGTGCTGCGTCGGCTATGTTTTGTTTTGATCAACTAATTTTAAACAGCGTTATAAGCTGTTTTAACTTTGGAGATATTGATTTAAATTAAAGTCGGAAAAATAAAAAAGCCTAATAAATTTTGTAGCATCAACTCGACATCAATTCATTTTGTAATAAAAAAAATTATATTAGTGCCTTTGCTTTGAAACTGTTTTCGTAATAGCGATTACTGTAGTGGGGCAGCGTTGTAAGTAATATATCAGTTTAACGTGGATTGAGTAATTCGTGCTTCAATTGAGGAGCGACTCTAATGTCATAGTCAATTATAACATAATTTTATGAAATAGTTAGTATCAAGTATTAGTAAAGTAAACCGATATCACTTTGTATACTTCACTTAGTGGTTAGAGAAGCTTTTGTTAATTGCTGTCGGGGTTTCGCAGTGGTTGTTGGGTAGGGCAAACTCACCTTTCAGCGGGGTTGATTACCGACGCCTTCAGAGAGGTCAGGATAAGCGCAGGCGTCGCCATCATCACTGACTCACCCGCGCCAGTTTTTCGCGACCTGTAAATGGGGTTACTCATGCTTTTACAACACAATCTTCATTTAAGTTACACAGTTGCATGTTGAACTTTCAAATAAAAACGAAATATTTTCAAAGTACGTTGAATTGCGATTTATAATTTAAAAAATTATTCTAAATAATATAATTAAAAAATGTTTATTCATAAGTTTTAAGTGTTTTTACAATAATAAGTGGTTATATGTCAACATTTAAAAAATTTAAGTATCTATTGCCAAACTATGGAATGTTATTGTAAGTGCAATTAAGAAATCCTAATTAATAATTTAATATCTATCGACAGTATTGTCCGTTCATTCAAAATTAATTTGAAAATATTTTGACTTGAATATTAAATTGGTAGCTTTTTATTTACCATTTGGATATTCAATAATCGATGAATGCATAGCTATCTATGCAAATCGTTAGGTAGCTATTAATATATTTTCGATTACAGATTTTTATATTAAAAAAATTAGACACACTTTGGCAATACCCATAAATAATAAGTAACTGCAAAGCTTTCCTTTAAGCTATTTTTATTGATAAAGCGATAAAATCAACGGTTTCCATATAACCACAAAATGCACATGTCCCACATTTTTCTAAAATAATATCTTTGCTAGCACTTTGAAAACTTGGTCAAAACCAGCAAATTTAATTTTAGTTTGTTTGTGTATCTAAATAAATTATATTTAAAAAGCATTGAATTAAAATTAACATTTTTTTATTTTTACAAATAATTAGCATGAAATTTAAATTTGATAGACATGCTTCTTAAATTTAAAACAAATTTATTTTTTTTTGTCGAAAAGTAAAACTGTTGTTACTTTCAGGATATAAAATTAAAACTTCTAACGAGTCTTCTAAAGTAAACACTTACAGACGAGGTGTTTATCTTCGATGGAATTAAAATCGTTTCGAACGTACATAGTGGAACTTTATTTTACAAAACACATTTAGAAAGTATTTGCAATGTTTAAAATAATTCGCCTATAACGTTTTAAGTACGGGAGGCTGCGGATTAAGTACCTAATGCCTCCTTTGCGTTTTTTAATTTTTATTTGGTTAACTTCGTTTAACCGAAGATTATTAACCGATGCCAAACTTGCATGGACTTCAATTTACGTAGATGGAAATAGTAAGTAAATTTCAATTTAATAATGCACTTCTTTTCGTTCATTTAAGACACATAATTTTAAATTTATTTTTTTAAATTTCAATTCATTTTCATATCTTAAAAGGAACCTATGAAAAACTTCCCACTTGACGTTTTTCATTTTTTATGTGTTATCTAAACTACAATATATTAGTTAGTATATATAAAATTTTATATGGGTAACTTGCTATTGTTATAAATATTCACTATTATTTTATAAGTTATCTAACGCTGTTTCATAACATTTATTAATGACGAAATATTTTTTGGTCAACTGGGTTTGGAATCTCGCTCGAGTTACAATAAACGCAAATTGAATAAACAATTTTTTACCAGACAAAAATGAAAGACCAGATAATTTTCAATCAAAATGATTGAAATTACATTTTAGCAGGATGCTCCAGGAATCACACGAAACGTGCAATTTATAATATTGAGTCAGATAATACTTATTTTATTTTATTAAGACACAAAATAATATTCTTAGAACACGAAATTGGTATAAAAGTTGGAAAATTTCTTGAACGTCATTTAAATGCAATAACTTTTACAAAACTGGACCAATTTAATATTTCCTACCTATTCAGAAGGGCCTGTTTTCAATCTAATACCTTATTTTAATACTTCTGCTTTATGGTGTAAGGTTTGCGAGCTATCATTTATCCAAGTCGAAAAAGCTAATAAAAATCTTAAAAAACTTTAGAAATTCTAATTTTGCTCGTAAATTTTGCAATTGTCACTGAAAATTTTATTTGAAATTATAATTTTACTTTTAATTTACTCTCATAAATGTAATTTAAAGTTTTCTCCACATTTCCTCAATGTTTTTAGCATTCGTTATTAAATCTAAGCTTTGAATTTCATATATAAAAATTATAATGTTGGTGGTGTTAAAGTGTACTTATTATTACCTCTTTTTAAAAAGTAGTAAAATAAAGTTTTTTTAAAAGGCAAATAAAAATTAAAATTCATTAATTTTTATAGCAGTTATCCCATTAAGTTATTCAATGTAATAATGCTGAGTAAATGGAACGTACTTTTAATACCAAAAAAATTAAATTAGTCAATTAAATTTTATTTAATTGAATGATCAAACATCAAAAAAAAAATTCATTCGCTTTAGAGATGCAAACGGAAACTGAAACTGTGGAACTTTTAGAATGTCGATTAAAAATATTCAAAGCATAAGTCCCATTTCACACACAACTGGATGCGGCTAGTCGGCATTAGATATCTGCTGGTTAAGCATTGACTTTACTTCGGGTTTGCATATACATTCAGCTCCCGAACAAGGGTATGTGATGGGATTATGTTATGATAATTATGCTCTAACACTGTCAAAAATTATACAATACTCGATCTAAATATTATATATTTAAAACAATTTTCTCTTATTAAAATTTGTTACTTTAAGAGTGTATTCTCAAGTGCACTTAACTAATGAATTTTACTGTAAAAATAGTATAGCCACATTTTTATATGCAAATTGTAATATAAATAAAAATGTCTAGTCTAGACTAATAAAATAGCATTGGGTTTATCACCTACAACTTAACCGAATGAGTTATTTAAAACAATATTATTTTGAATTTCAGGAAATATTATGTACTAATTTATAAGTATAATGTTTACTGTAAAGTTTGTATAGCTGAAAAAATTAAAATAACCACTTTATCGTTGTTAAAATGCAAAATTAATTTACTAGCGTAATCAAAGTATGAAAATCTTATTAATCCATTCAGACGCATCGGTAACCGATTTTCTATTTTATCTACTGAATAAACACTATATCTATAAACTATGTTGCGATGAGAATAAATAGAACACTAAGCTTAAAGCACTAAACTTATTTTGTTGACAATTATCTTAAAATATTTTACATTTTAAGTCAAAAGTATACTACATGAATTTCCCCAGTGTTCTTCTCTAAATCAGAGTAATGAAGAATAACAGAAACTAAAATAAAAGCAGTACAAACAAATTAGATTACTTGGAGGATAAGAAAATGCATTCATGTGTACTGTGGCTTTAAATTTTTAAAAATAAAACTTTAGTAGAGATAACAAATCATCAAAATCTCTAATTTTATAAATTTCCCTATTATAATTTATTAATCTTCAAGATTTTGTTCAAGGACTAATTAGATATTGGGGTTTTGCGATGGTTCTTATAGAAACACATGTCTACAATGTAAATTTTATTGATCTCAATGTCGACATTAATTTAATAGAAATATTTTGGTTTTATCAAGTTTAATAAAATTGGTAAGAATTACCCTTGACGCTTGGCAAAGGGAAAAATAAAAATGTTCAATGCAAATTAAGTGGACAGAAATTGTATTTTCGTTAAATTGAGTTTACTATAATTATTAATTTGTTTCATTTTAACGTTGTGTGTATAATATAATTAATTTTAGCTAAACAAATATTACAACTGTCAAGCATATTTACAATGCAAAACACAACAATAGCATAATTGTTATAGTTTCTTTGAAAGTTTATACAAATTATAAACATATATTAAAATTCAAATCAATTACTAATATTAATATTCAATACAATAAAATTCATAACAATGTGGTTAATAATTCGCATTGTGAATAAATATTTAGTACCAACTTAGCATATTACAATTTCATGATTATAAAATTATAAATTACGTAGTTGAGAAATGGGTATTGTATACTATACAAAATAAATATGTTTCTATCATAATGTTCTTAGGAAAACATATTATCGGGCAGGGCCGTCTTCAGAATCAGCTTAAAATAAAATAGTTACTAGCACAAAAACATGCTATGCAAATCGTCTCTTTTTTATTGTTTTTCATTACTTGACAACTCGTGTGACTGAAGATGGAAATGTTAATGTAGATAACCGAAACGCGTTTCGATTAATAAATAGGACGTAGAGAAATACACTTGTATTTCTTTTTTTTGATTCTTAATTTTGTGTTTATTCTTCTTGTTCGGTACGCCCGAATCCGGGCATCGTGGCAACATTCATGATAAACAATTGTTATATCATATCATATTGCTGTCTTGGGACAAAGTATGGATGCAGTGGGGGTCCCCCTCCCTTCTGCACAGCCCACAGATCTATCTTGGGCCCCAGATCACAGCAGCGTATTCGACTCGACCAGGATTTGAACCGCGGTCACCCGCTTCCCAGTCGGCCGGTGTAGTCTTTACGCCACACTGCTGGTGTGAAAATTGCTCCAAAATTGAGAAAATGAGTTTCACAAAAAAACTAAAATCGCTTTTCGAAGCAATTAAAATTAATTAGAAAATTTGAAGTTTGATAAACTGGTTAATATTGCGTATGCCAAACATCTTTCACTATTACCTTACTACGGCACTGTTGTTTGTTATGATTGACAATCACTGAACTATATTATATCAATAGTACTTACGACTTATAACTTTTGTTTATAATCAATAACAATTTGCGATTTCATTTTTCATAGACGTTTACCATAGCTATAAGGTGTAATTTGTATTAATTAAACAAGCTATTGATTTTGTATTACATATATGTCTCCACTCACCCACTCATTTGTCATGCATGTATTATATTACCTATATAAATAATTAGGTGATATAAATACATTTTGAATTAATTACCTACTTAAAAGTTTTAACTAAGTTTGTCATTACAACAAAATGTTTGTTATCTATCTTATTATTGGCACTAAGCACATAGAATAATTGATGAAGCTTTAACTAATACTTTTTAATTCTTTTTGTGTATTTTGTTCGATATTTTATTTCTCTAATTAATAGCATTATTCTACCTAATAAGCATTATGCTTCAAACACTATAACATTATATTGCGATGTAATTTAAAAAAATCAAAACCCACACAAAATTACGTCTCGCCTGCATGAGCATTTGAGATTCCAAAATTAAAAAATTGAAATTTAAAAAAAAGATATCACGTTATAAATTTTGTAACTTGATACTAAGTTTTCAACGTTAATATAGAGCGCCAATATGTGATAATGCTACACGCTTTGTACATTAAACTAATTTTTTCTTCACATTTCCATATAATTTTTTAATTTTAAAAATATTTAAATCGTCCTAATTTCAAACTGTCGAATCCAAGTTTATATTGCTTTGAAATTTATTCTTTACAAAAATACCAAAAACTCGTCCAAATTTCGGACGATATCCAAAATTAATAAAACTCGTACTTAACGATTTTAAACTTATTTATTCACAGTAACTCAATATATTATTATCTCACAATTGAGACGCTAATTATAAAGTTTTACGGAGAAACGCGACCAGTCAGGTCGAAATCACCTTGTGCAAAAGCGTTCTTGTTTTGTTAAAGCGAATAATAAGAAAATTTAAATATTTACAAATTTTCGAAATTATTTACAAAATAATAAAACTCAAAATCCATATCTGCAAAAATAATCTAAAACAAATTCAAATTCATATCTAAATATCAAATTCAAAATTGAATTAAATTCAAAATAAAAGCTTCATAATGAAATTCAAAATTCAAATAATTTTGGAACATGGCATTTTATCGATATCAGCCGGTGAGAATCAGCATGGTGTAAGTAAAAAAAAATAAACATTTGAGTAAAGTCAATATTTATTATCGTAATGCATCGTTCTGTTTATTCATCTAAATTTCTGATCAAATTGGTTTAAATTTACTCAACAACTTGACAATAGAATTGACCGAACTGAATCATATTTTCAATCGAGGTGTCAGCTTAATATTTATTGGTAACGTTTTGCTTTTACTATTATGTAGAATTAAAGTATAAGTTGAATTTTTTAATAGGGTTACCAATTTTATTCTTTTTAAAATAAAGTATTTGTTTAACGATTTGGCGAATCAACTGCCGTATTTGTAAAACTTTTGATAGAGAATCGAGTTCACCTCGTATTACGCTATTTAAGTTAATTTAAATTTAAATTTTTTAATTGCTATTGGCGATGCCGTTGCTCTTAATAAATTTCAGTTAACATATAGCCAATGACTTTTTATATTGGATTCGTGGGCTTCATGTTTTTTGGTCAATAAAATCTTGAAGTTTAGTTAATTGCAAAACGTAGAGAAGAAACATCAAATCTTATCGAATTACTAATTGAAATGATTAAAGTGCTGACATGTTTTGGTATTCGCTAATTCGCATCTGAGCTACATCTCGACGGTTAACTGTGCAATTTAACTTATAACTAACTATAAGTAATACATACATAAATTAATATGCTTTATGTCGACGCATATAAGTTATAGTTGGATCGTGATTATCTACAATAAATATGCATACGGATTTAAATGATTAATTTTGACAATAAGAAATAAATTAATTTATTCCTTCATTTTTGTAATATACACAATAAATTAAACATTATATTATATACTACAGCAGTAAATTCACTACTAACCGATTTAAATGGGACCCATTTCCAGGCTTGTAGTAGAATGGGTCGGCTACTACACCTTTTCCAGTAGTAATTCAGAACAGCTCAACTGCTATTCAGAAATAGTCAGTTATAATTCAGATTTAACTATTGATATTCAGAAATCGTCAATTGTAATTAAGATCTTTGAATTGATATTCAGAAATCGTTAAATGAAAATCAGAAAACGTCAAATGTAATTCAAAAAGCATCAATTCTGTGGGTTAAATATCATGCTTATGTATCGTATATAAGTGAGTAAGTGGAGGCGATTGTGCTCGTGCTGCGCAACACTGCACAATATACATCAATCAACAGCCTTAGCAATGGAAGATATGCCAGTCGATCGCTAATAAAATAGTACTGGTTGTTTAACATACTCCAGACCCGTATCTAGAGCTTTGATACCATCACTGTGACTGCATTTGTTTTTTGTTTTGAAACAATGAAATTGTTCTTCATTGAAACAACAATCCTTTTACGTTTTCCACTTTTAATTATATGCATGTAATTAAACAAGTCTCAAAATTATAAACTTTTCAATTTTTATAAAATTAAATATCGTCCAATACGGTACTGTACTATGCACTTGCATTCACACATGCGAGGTTACTGCAGTGAATCATTGAAAAAGATACGAACTGATATTGACTAGTCCTGCATACGAGTTTATTTATTATAATGATAATTACACTTACGAAAGGTAAACAAACACTTACGCTGGCAAGTGTGTTTCTTCCTGCGGAAAGAGTGCCTCATCCGGTTCGATGCCACGCCTCTTTGTTTACATAATTTTGACGTTTGTCAATATCAAATAAATGTTCGCGTAATTATCTCAATAAATATAACTCGACCTCACTATTTTTAGATCGATGAGTTGCTTGTAAATTTTACTCAGGCACCGTTGCATTAAGCAATTGCACTCAAAACAAATTTTTCGCAAATATGCAAATATGCCTTCGTATTTACAATACAACTTATCGATCTAAAAATGAGGTCTTGTTATATTACTATTGAAAATATATTTATACACATACAATTTTTTATTTTGTAATGCGTTTTGTGACTTCACAAGCAAAAGTAACAAAATTGTGACAATTACGCGTCATACAATAACAAATCTATGCAAGTAGAATGTAAAATAAATTAAATTATTTATTTTACCATCAAGAATGATGGTAATTTTTAATATAATGCAAGCATTATAAGATTATAACATACATGTGTAGGTAATCAATCTGTCTTCCTACATATTACCTCCGATTCGCGGCGAGCTATATAAGCCTCACGAGTATCGGTGAGTTAGCAATATAAATTGTCAGAAAAGTCGGCTAGCAACGTACGAGTCGAAAGTAGCTCGACAAATTTCAATCGCATCAAAACATTAGTAATAATAATCTATCAATCGTCTTGTTTTTTTTTACTGTACCTTCTTTCATCTATTTAATGTCAAATGTGATTAGTTTCGTTTGAATTGTCATTATGAAAGCGTGCAAACAGAATTTTTTGCGAAAACGCGTTTCTAAAATGCTTGACGAGCAGGATAAAAGTTGCGTTTTAAATCAGTGTATAAATTAAGGGTTCAGTCGAAGTACCATGTTTTCCATTATTTCGAGGCTTAATATAAATATTGGTTCCGAAAATAAAAAAAATCGAAAGGCAAACAATACTAAAAACATCTCTGCTGAGTTCCTTGGAGATAGCCGCTGAAAACAAAATATACTCCGCATAACTATCAAGGAAATTTAAAGTTTCGCAAACAATAATTTGCCGAAATTTTAAAAAATTAAATGTAATAAGATACAAGAGAAACGTGAAACCAAGATACACAGAAAAAAATTAGCGGAAATACCTGGAAAGTGCCATCTTTTGAGACAACATTTTTTTTAAAGCGATACAGTGATAATTATGGACGATGAATTGTACTTTGCTTTTGTAAACAGTTGTGATGTTGAAAATAAAGGATTTTATACCACCAATAAAAGTACGGTTCCTGATAACCTAAAATTTATAAGGAAATCAAAATTTGAACCAACAGTATTGGTGTGGTGTGCGATATCAGTCTAAAGCATATCAAATTATTTTGTTCAAACTCAAGAGGGTGTTGCGGTTAACACAGACACTTATATTAAAAAATGTGTACCAAAAATGGTTAATTCTGTCTATAGAAACCACCAAGATGATAAAAATCATCTTTTGGCCGGATCTTGGGTCTTGCCATTACAAAAGTTTGCCAGTACCAAAAAAATTGATGTGAATATGCTCCGGCGTATGATGGAAGGTATTATAAGTAAAGTCTGAAAAATTGAAGAAAATATACCATTATGTCTTTAAATTTTTACCTCCAATCAATTTAAAAAAAAAATTGGAGGTATGGTAATCGAAAAAAAATTTCAACTTTTTTTTTGCATTTTCGAGATCACCGTGTTCAGAAACGTAAAGATCTGCAAAAAGTAAAATAAAAATTTCTGTGTCGGTCTGTCCGTCGGTCGGTCGGTCGGTCTGTCTGTCGTTGGATTTTGTCGATCGATTTGCTTCCGAACCATCCAACCAATTACGACCAAATTTGGTATGGTGGTAGGGTTCACGGTGGAAAAGTGAAAATAAGGTTTTCGTCGCGATCTATCAATCAGGAGTGCCACCACAAGAAAATAATACGGGATTTTTAAAAAATATTTTGTTTTGCGATATGTTATTTTAAAGGCCTTAAAAGGCTTTATCCAGAATAAGTAAAATTAATCTTCTATCTGTCGTCTGTCAAAAATCACTAGTTGTCAAAGTTGAAATTTTAAGAGTGAATAACTCAAGAAGTGCTGAAGGGATCTTACCCAAATTTGGTACGTAGGTACATTGATCCTAATGGATATGAGAACATATGTAATCCTTCGATAGAAATCAGTAATGCAACATGAAAAAAATAAAATTAACTTTTTTGGCAAAAACATGAAAAAAGTTTTTGTCGATCGATTTTCTTCGGCATTTTTTGGTCGATTGCAATCAAGCTTATTGGACGTATGCCTCGTGGGCTGAAATGGTGAAAATAAGGTTTTGCCAGAGAAATCTTCACCAGGGCCACCACAATAAAAAAAATTAAAAAAATGAAAATGTCGTCGTATCTCCGGAAATGTTTAACCGATTCAGCTAAAATTTGGTGTTGTAGTATTGTATTTTCATAATATAAAATTAATTTTAAATTTTCTATTACCAACCTTTTGTTATTACAGTTTGAATTCTGTCCAGCTACTTATGAGTTATGAGGTTATGACTTACACGCTACAGCGTTGGTTAGTGGAGAGTTTACTGAACTTGATAACACTGTAATAGTTATAAGTTAATAATTTTATATGTTGTTTTGAATTACGCTGTCCAAGTTCTGATGTAATCACAATCACGGATATTTATTTTAGTAAAACTTAGTGAAAGGATAAAAATTATAAGTAACAAAAATAATTTATTTCTTCCTCGTAATTTAGAATTTGGTCTTGTGATTGTTTTCTCTCAAATAAGTGTTTCTATGAAATAATTTAGAGGACCAAAAATATTTTTTTTACTCTACCTAAAACATTACTAGTATTCAATACACCAAATTTAGCGCGCTAAGCTTTGCCCATCTGATAAAAAAACGGTAAACTAATTTGATCAAATGATACACTTGGCTGATTTGGTTATGCCGAATAATATGCAGTGATTAAATTAGAATTACGTCTTTACCACATTTTTTTCGTAAAACCGCTCTAATGTTGACGTATCTTGATGGTTAAGTGCGTACTTAAGTACGCATTTTTGTCAGAACCTTAGTAAAGATCAAACAATGTCTTTAAGTTCAGAAAACCGGTATTTAAAAATAAATTATTTTGACAATTTATATTAACTTGTAGTTGTTTTAATTGATACAACATTTAATACAAAAGAAGTTGTTATATTTGATACTGTAAATTATTGTGATTATGGTTATATGTTCAGTGACTTTTTCGGACGGCACATTAAAATTTAAATAACCTGATCGTTTGTACTGCCAAATTTAAAACACAAAATATTGCTGTATTTTCAGATAAATAATGTTGTTTGAAGTTTTATTTGCAATTTTAATTTTAAAGCGTAATATAACATTTTAGGTTAAATGTCAATTTAAATAATCGATATTATTATGACAAAATATACTTTCTGGTTAATATAAGTGTATTGCTTTGCTTTTAAGTCCTTAAGCAATACAAACTTTGAAGTAACACTTATTACAGAACTGTCGTGAACACGAAACAAATTCAATATTAACTTTTTAAAAACTGAAATTGCAAACTTGAAATTAATTTTTTACGTCTCTTGGGGGTAAATCAAAATTTATTAAAATATTTTTATGTATTACAAAAAGTTATATTCCATGTTGACTCGACTAATACAACTGTCAGTAAATCACATAATTTAACTTTTAATTCTATACATAAAGTATTGTTTAAATTAGCTGTTGGTTAAACAATCCAGGCATCCCTAGTAGAATATTTCATATTTAAGTTAAAATTTCATTTGTATTAATTAAATATTGCTAAAGTTAAAATTTTTTACATATTAGAAATATTAATAATAAAAAACTTACTGTTTTAATAGTAAATTAAATCAAAACTATGCAAATTAGTTGAATTATAGTCTGCGACATGTGAATTCGTATGTAGAACTATAAATTATTATTATCTATATAAATTAAATTATAACTCCATAACAGAATACTTTAGAAGATACTCAGTTATAATTTCTAGTTTTTACTTAGTTATTTTAAGATATAAAATTTAGCATCTGAAAATCATAATTTTATTAAATTTCAAAAATTAACAAACTTGCCGTCCTTTGTTTTCATATGTATGTTTTGTATTTTAGTGTATTTGCTAAACCTGTTAATTTTAAAATATAAAAGAAGACTATAATAACATAGTAATCATAAAAGTAAAAATTTTTTCATAAATAAAATCAACTTTGGCTGGAAGATATTTAAACTGCAATATCTATAAAATCATCATCAAAGTCAAATAATAGAAGTCTTTGATAGATCTTTAAAATTAACGCGAACAAAGAAGGGCAGCTTTGTAAACTGTAAAAGAAAATTTAATTAAAAAGGGCTAGCCAGATAACATAAGCAAGAAAATAATTAAGAACGTGTAAATAAACTTGACAAAATTATCTGATAATTTCAATCACCCCTATTCTGTAACTTCTTCGTTTTCACAACGATTTGTTAAAACTCGTAAAGTATTTGTTGCCTACGTTGGTGTACATTGTACACCCAAAATTAACTTTTTTTTTGAAAAAAATTTTGAAATCTTAATGTACTGGCAAAATGCCATTACTAGACATTTTAAAATATCTTAAAAATAAAATGAGTAATACAATCATACAATTACACATCATATAATTACACAATCAGTACAATTTAAAAAAATAGCGTATTAACCCTGTATCTGAAATTGTTGCTTATAAGCAACATATATTTTGTATAGCATTAAAAAATTTTATTTTTAACTATTTAGTCTTTAGAAATCCCCATGAGAAGTTAAAAATTTTTTTACTATACTATCTTTATCCTTGCCAGATACAGGGTTAAAACCAACGAAGTCAAGTCGGTCTATGTGATTTTTACCCTGAGAAAGGATCGAGATGCCCATCATAGCGGTTGGGATCAGAGTGATCTTCTGAAACTTTGATTTGCGTTTCGTAATTTTGGTTTTACAAAATTCAAGTTTGATGTTTGCTACAAGCTAACAGTGATTTCGATTTGTTTAATTTTGAAATTTATCCCGATTTTGGAGAAGGATTAGATATATTTGGATTAGATAATTTGAATTGGATTAAAATTGGAAATTTGAAAAATTTTAATTAATTTAAAAGATAAATTGTATTTTGCATAATGTGAAAAATAAAATAAATTAGTTTGTATTCCATTTTGTATTGAAAAGTTACTGAAACAAATTTGAATATGGAGTTTTATATTGAAGAAGTAGTTATAAATTGATTACAGTTTGGATTTTTGGTGTTCCGATATTTATATTGGAAAATTTAAGTATAATGGTAAAGGTAAACCTAAATGGTTAGGTCATACAGAGAAGCCTATGTGGATACCGGCCATTACATGGTATTAGCAAAGGTCCAAATAAATAAAGAACAAATTGCTACATATAATAGAATAAATACAATCTTAGCAATTGAAGAACTACGCGACGAAAAAATAAAAATAAAATACGAAATTACGGTACAAACAAACCTGGAAAGTTGTGAGAAAGAATCGCAGACAGTATAATGGCAAATGCAAAGCAGGTGATAAGATACAAGTAAAACAACCAGAAGAAATGGTTTGATGAGGACTGTAGAGGGATGGGAAAACTAAAACGTGAGGCAAGAATGAGATGGTGTAAAAAAATAAAGAAGAAAACCTGGAGATTTAAAAAAGTAAAATGGAGAAGCTTACAAGATGTATAAGAAAAATGAAAACAGATGGTTAGATGAAATTATGGAAAAAATAGAAGAAAGTGGCAAGAACAATAGTAGACTATTCTACGAAACGTCAAATAGGCAGAAGGTAGAACATAATAGAAAAACAATAAGAATGATAGACAAACAAGGAAAAATGGAAGATAACCCAAGAAAAACAGAATATAAGGGTGGAATACTTCTAAAAGATATTAAACAATACTCAGTTAACTGAAGTAAATTCCATAAATACTACTAGCATACTATGCAAATTAATATCTGTTAAAGGACAAAAAACTTTCAACAACAACAAAGATGAGAATATAAAACGAGTAATTTTACATACGTGTCAGAAACGATGAGTCTTAGTACGAAAAATAAAGAGGAAACGAATCATCAAGTAAAAGATGACGATCAAGAGAATAAAAGAACGATAAATCACAAATTAGTGAGAAGTATGGATAATGAAGATATGGTGAAGACGATCAAGTCTTTAAGAATAAGATTGTTTGGACACGTGATGAGGTGCGACGAAGACTCGATCACTAAATGGGAGCCAATGGAGGACCGTAAAAGAATGGTGGTAAGAGATTGGAAGGAAGCGATGAAAAATAGATTGTAGAAAAAGAATAATTTAAAGTAGATGAGGACTAATCCACCTCAAAAATCGGATCTGTTAAGTCTCGAAAGGGACAGCTAAATTTCTACGAGAATGGTCGGCTTATTTATTATAATTTTGTTACAGTTTATTAAAGTTTTCTTAAAATGTTTATTATTAAAATAAAATATAATTAAAAAAATGTTTCGCTTGCGTTGTCTCCAAAATATTAGCTGTAGTTGCGCTTATAAAAATAATAAGCGCTAATGTAAATTTGTTTTGTTTGCAGACTCGGATTTTTTCCAAATGATTGTAAAACCCAATGATGTGTTAAGAAATGAGCATTAGTTAGGTTTTAGCGATAACTCGATCACTCATTTCGTTTATGACATTATGGAAAGGTCACCTTTAAGAATTTTCCTTTAAGTTCCCGAATTTGTAGTTTATTTGTTTGGTTTCTTTTATTAATGAAACTTCTATGTATTTTAGTTCTAAAAAGTATGTAGTTCATTATTTGGTTATTTTTAAATACAAACATACATACATAGTGGCTCCAGAAAGTATTCGTACACTCCTATGTTAACAATGTTAATTGTACATTTTGAAGCCGTTTTTTAAAATAAAAATCGATTTCACAGCAAATTGTTTATATACATTTTTTTATTTTGTCGCACCGATGCTGAGTGACAGAGACTTAAAGAAGCCTTTAAAATACAAAAATATTGTCATCTATATCTCAGAAACGATGTGAAGACAATTGAAGACAATGAAATTTCAACAAAAAATGTCTAAAAAGATTTGCTGTAAAATCGATTTTTATACGGCAAAAACCGGCTTCAAAATGTACAATTAACATTGTTAACATAGGAGTGTACGAATACTTTCTGGATTTTACTACTTACACCACGAATATCTTGATTAAGAAAAGTTTGTTGCTTAACTGATTAAATTAAATTAAAAGTTTATTAAAATTTGTTGTTTATTTTAAGCAAAAAAATTCATAAATATGTATAAGCAAACTAAAAATAACAATAAATGAATGAATGAATAAAACGAGAAACGTAAAATGAAATACTATGCAAACGATAAATTAAGTATGCGAATTACAGTCTTAATTCTTATGGATTTTATTCAACGAAGTCAAGCTGAATTTTGCAGAAACATGGTAAAAAAGTAACAAAATAAATTTTTAAATCTTTTAAATTTATGAGCTATAATTCTAATTGAAAATAATTACTTGAATATTTAACATTAACATTTTATTAATCAATGTTGAGCTCATTAATTAGAAGCAAAAAAGTCACTAAAGAAAGCACCAGTCTAGCATGCTTATCTTGAAACTGCGATAGGGGGATTTGAATTTGAGGGTACTTTAGACAACGGAATCCGTTTGAGCTACAATCCTTTTTTTATTAATTTAAGAAGATCCTATACAGCGGTAATTTTAATTAATTTACTTTGTAAATTAAATAGGGAATAATATGCAACTCATGTTTATTGCCAATTGAGATTTACCAAGATGGTTAAAATTACATTTTTTCTTAATGGTTTAATTCCATTATCAAGCGCAATCATACTGATGTGTAAATAACACTATTAATTTTAAATTTAACTATTTTGATTAATAGGTTGCTTGCTCCCTTGTTGATTAGATCGCAAGTTTTGTTGACTTATCTTTCCAAGCGTTTACTTCGAGAAGCAATGGGGCGCGGGCGAATGCATCTCGTGGGCAATATAATTTTATCTGAGATTTAAGATTTCTACAACGATTTTCTAGTTAGGTGGATATAAAAATGGTAAATCTTTTATTGATTAAATTTATACTAATTCTGTTTAGCTGGACAGATATCAAATATTAGGAATATTATTTTGTGCAAACAATTTTGAATTATAACGAAAATCTTTATTTTATTTGAAAAACGTGGTTGACTGTTAGTGAATAAATAAATAAAAAGTGAAAAATTTATTTTATTTACTTGATAAAATAATCTGCACGAAATTTACGAGCAACCCATTATAATTTAATGATAGTGAATAAACTAGAGAGAGCATAGAAACGCAACCTTCCAAGTGTATTGGATTTTATGGGATTAGTGCACCCTTACAGATAATTATGCTAATTATTTAATTTGTGTAATTTATATTACGTTAATACTTTATTATTAAAAGGTTTAATTATTATTCTTAGTACCTCTTATTGCCATTAACAAATAAAACTTTTCTCTAAAATTCTCAAATCAAGTTAGCTATAGGTAAACAATAATAATATTGTTTTTTACATTATTGCAATATTAATTAAATAATCGGAATGATCGAGAATGAAGTTTTTAGAAATGTAACTTTGTAACTTGAAATTTACATAAAGGAAATTTTTATGTTTCATGCGGTGAAACTTTTTATTTTGAGACACAATATAATCATACTAAAACATGATTTTTGAGAAATTAATTAAAAAATTTACCAAACAATTAATAATTTACAACCAACTGCTTTAAAAATGATTTATGGTGTTAAAGTTATTTAATGCAGAATGCGAGGAATGTTAAATTCCATAGTCGAGCGGTAACCTCAACTTGTAGATTTTTTGAAAAATTAACTGTTATTAGTCAAAACAATAATTTTGTGTAGTTCAAAATTATTCACAAAATAATTTTTTAATTTTAAAATATTTTGAAAATAGGGTAGTTATGAAGTTTCATGAAGTACATCAGTAATGGAGAGCAGAGAAACAAAAGAAAAATTATGCCAAGGTTTTTTAATTTTTCAATATTTCAAGCAAGAGGAAAATTTTAAATCAACTTAATTAAATTAATTTAATAAACGTCGTTATAATAAAATTATACAGATTGCAAATTTTTTTCTTTCTTTCTTGAAAGTAGGCTCGAATAATTTTAAGAAAGAAATCTTGAATTGATATTAACTTTTGCATAATATTATTACGATGTTATAAATTTTACTTTCTTTTTCTTCTTGGTGTAAGATTTATACTCCCTGTGAATGTAGAAAAGTTGTTGAAAAGATTTTGCAAACAATGATGAAAAGTATTTCACTTCTCAATAATTTTCCTCTTTTAATTAAAAAAAAAAGAATTCTGCACTGAAACATGAATTCGAATTTTAAAAGTAGTAATTAGTCTCAAAATTAATCAATAGCACTTTAAATTTGGATTAATTTTAAATATAATTTACAATATATGCAGCTTTAAAACTAAAAGTTTTGTTAGAATATTTATGTTAAAATGTTTTCAAATAGTATTTAAATTTATGTATCAAGTTGTTTCGTAATTAGGTAAAAAAAATTTATAATTTACTTAAACACCTTAGATAAAATTTGTAATACCTAGCACATAAAGTTGTTTGTCAAAAATTTTTATTTTTTAAATAAAAGTTTTATTGTGTTTTCTATAAATACTCAGGTTAAGAAATAAAATATAGAGCAACAGATACAGGAGCTATTGATTTATGTTATTAATTTATAATTTAGTAATTGCCCTTTACTTCAGTGGCCAGTGGCGCACCAACTAGGGGTTAGTTTACGTCAAACGCCAACGCACGTACCTTACGTACGTAAATACGCACTCGAATAATCGTTCTTAAAGTTTCAATAACGATTTTGCGATCAAAAACATTTTGTGCGTAAACGTTTACTTGCGTAAGTAAAGTACGAAGACGCGTCTACAGATATTCCAAGTTTAAACTTTATTCGTCTGAGTACGCAGCCGCGTCGGCGTTTAACATAAATCAACTTTTACACTTATTATATTAAAAAATTATAAATTAATATTTAATAACGTGTTTGTTTAACAAAAATATAGGTTGCAATTTTAAATATTTTGGTGGGCAACAGATATACCTGCGAAATATACGGGTATACCTAACTAACAAAAAGTTCCTAAACTTGCAATAACGGATTTTATGATCAGAAACGCAAGTACATTTGAAAGTTAAATAAATTTTGGTCAACAAAATGCATAAACTCTTCCACAGAAATTAAATGCTTCAACTTGCTTGCGGCTGATGACTATAAATTTAAACTAACGGACAGCAGAAAATAAAAATAATTTAATTTATCTCGAAGAAGATTTTTACAAGTAATCAATTGACTTATTATTAAATTCTGAGTGGGTCTCCCTAGTTATTTTATTTCTAAAATTTTCAAATAAAATTGACAACAAAACTTCTTTTGTTAAACTTTTTACACAGAATTCATATTCACAAAACCACAAAGTTCCTACATACAATAATATACCTTATATTACCAAGCAAGTTGTGTATATCACACCACATCGTTCAGCCATAAAATTCGACTTTGAGGGATGGGGATGTTGCTATTGCGCATAGATCCAATGTAAAATAAAATTAACAATCTAATTTCGTAAAAGTTCATATCTAAATAGAACTTAGCACAGCGTGAATCGGTACTTTTGAGCCGTATAATGTAGAGGATATCGACGATAAATGGATTTTAATTAATATATTGCTGTGTATTTTGAGATGTAAACCGCCTTTAATTTTGTATTTTGATTACATTAATTTTGATTTTGGAAAATACCCAGTATTAAGATTTTTGGAAAAATTTTTGATAGAGTTGAGTTGAGCGTGAAAGTTTTGGCTGTCGACGATGATTTATTCCATTGAATAATTCTAATTTGGATGAAAATAAATTAGGAATTTCTTGTAAACATTGCTTTGATTATGTTAATGAAGAATTGGTAGTACGTAAAAATAATTGGTGATAACGACTGAGTTGATAAGCAGGTATCTTTTAAGTTTGAACAGATTTTTGTTATTGGATTATTGGAAATTCGTTTTAAATAAGTTGGATTATAATTTTTGAATGCACCTTGAGATTATTGTTAACAGCAATATATTATATGATGTTATGTTTCTATATTATGTTAATAAATATTCTTTTGTTCTCAATTTTGGGGATTGCAGAAACCTGCAACTAGACCACGAACCGCCACTGATTGGCACTAATAACGTCGGATAACTTTAAGAATAAAAGTCAGAACTTTTACTTGGGTTTATATTACTAAAAGTTTTCAAATTAAGTATTGATCTACAATATATTCTTAAATTACGTAAAAGGAGTATAAGTATAGGTACAGTAACTAAATATGGTAATTGAAACACAATAACCTTTCAATAGCAATTATTATATTTGATTATAAAATTAAGCAGGAATTAATGACTACGAAAAAAATTGTAAATGCTAAATTTATTATAAATATGCTTAAATTGAAATTTAGTAAAATATCCAATATGGCGGAACGATTATTATCTGAACCATGTGGTCAAATTGTTTTCTCTCCAGTCGCATCCTCTTGACTGAGAGGAATCGTGATCCCAATGGTTCACTCGCAGTACATTGAACGAAACCATTAGGATTCTCTTGGGAATAATGAATTAATCCCGGGGTGGTGTCCCGTTGTTTTCCCCACAGCCCACAGATCTATCTTGAGCTTTAGATCATAGCAACGTATTTGACTCAACCAGGATTATTCTGGCCCAATTGAGGATCAACTAAAACAAAATTTGTGAATAAACCTATATCGGAAAATTTTTCTCTAGATCGACTCAAAAATCACTCGCGATCGACCGTTTGAGCACCCATGGTTTACGTAGTTTTTATGTTCGCATAACGTTTATTCATAAGGATTGGAGTGGTTTCAAATGTTTGTATTTTTTATTTAATTCTTACATTACATCTAGTGAAATTTGTGGTTTAAACTTGGTAATATTTTTATTGACAGAGCCCGCCCAGTTTGATATTTTTCTTATGATCATTGTGAACTCTTTTACGTTTTATGCTTATGCTTTACGTTTATTGTGAACAAAGCAGTTTACTAAATGAACTAATTTTTTTTACTAAATAGAAAAAAAACTTTGTTATGGTATAGTAGAAGATTTGTTATAGAAGAAAAACGTTAAAAGTAAGTCGATTTTTTCTAAAACACAATAATTATTCCTTACTTTAGCCTTTATCTGTATTTATTTTTAAGTTATCGTTTGATACGAAATAACCAAAGCTAGCTAATGTCAAAATTTAAGCGCCATTAAACAAAGACGTAGGTGTTTAATAAGTATTATTTATATAAATGTTCATTATAATTTTATGAACTAATCTGCTTTTGTAAAACTTATTGTCTTTGCAAGTTCTTGTTTCGTTAATTTATAAATTATTGCCAGCTTGATAAATCAAAATATAAACATAATATGAATGCATTATTATGTAAATTTAAGATATAATTTTGATATAATACTCTCTTGAGCTATGAATGTGAAACAGAAATTACTGCTAACTATGTTTTTGCAAAATTTTGCTTGCAAGAAATGTTTTCAAAAAATAGTTAACCATAGTTTATCTGGAAAAACGTATATATTATATAATTATGTAATATATAAATAAAAATAAAAAATTATGTTAATCAATAATAATCATTATCAAACATCTATTCATATTCCATATTTTCTTCATAATATGTTTTCCATAATTTCATATCAAGAGTAGAAGTGATACCTATTTTAAAACTTTATCTCAATAATGATTTTTTAATTTCGGAAGGTTTAAATACCCAATAAGCACATAATATGTATGAACGTAAATTCAACGTAGAAATTCCGTTGGAGTTAACGTGTTTCTAACAGGTTTGAGGTATATAATATGTTATAACTAAAATCGACGTTCAAAATACATTGTTTAATAACCAAATTGTCTTCACGTATATTTTGACAAATCGGTACCTATTTTAAAAAAGCTATAAGGTATTATAACGTTGAAAACACGTTAATTTAACCTCTTTGTGTTTACTGGGTCAAATGAGCTTAAATTATCTTTCAAATTACAAACGACTTAATGTCTAAAATATTTAAGATTACTTAATAAATAATTTATTAACGAAAATCGGAAAGCATTATTGTGTTTATATAAGAAATATCGAAACATGGTGTGTAAGTGATTTGTAAAGGTGATCTAAATAATTGTTAAATAACATTAAAATATTGATATTGTTCCTAATTGACTTTTAAATGTAAAACTTGTCAACCGACATAATATACATAATATATTAAATTGTTAAGTTATATTTTAATTGGGGTAATGTGTGTACGTACTGGTATATAAATAAATACCTACAAAAGTCTTTAGCTACGGTACTGAAAGTAGCCGAATACCAACCAAATAACAATACAAATAAGTTAGTAGTATTTCCATTATATGTATTATTAATTCTGTATCTACATTATCAAAGTTTACGAAATCATTATACAACCAATGTTAAATGTCAAAGCTTCTTCGAAGTAGAGAAATCGATCTGTAAATAAGTTTATCTAACCTTTCATGAATAACTGTTTACTGTTGCATAATATATACAGTTTCACTGTACTGGTTTATATATTAATACTTGTGTGCTGTGCTAGAAATACAAGAAGTAAATGGTGCAGCGTATAGCACGGAAAGAAAACTTTTTACGTTTCTTGCGAAGCTATAAAAATAAAAACTGTCAATCCAATTGTGTTTCGCAATCATACCTGGTTACTTCAGTACACAGCCCAGGGTATATACATACATATGTAATAAAATAACAATCACTCTGTACCCAATGTAGTTCTCTAGCAGTCACATTTTCTAAAATTGCTATAGTGCAATTGTGTTGGAGCGAGACTGCGCTAAAAATTTCTAATCGATTTTGGAGATAAAGTTTAATATCATTTATACGTATCACGTGACTATGGAATTATTTTGAGCACACTTGCATTGTAATCTCAAGTATATGCAGTAATAAAATTGAATTTACATGCAAGCGGCAACCTTTACGATCTAAACCGCGGTAATCTCAAATTCCTGGTAATCCGAACCAAATTTGAAATACAAATTAATTTACACATTTGAATTATATTAACATTCAACAATATTGCATGTCGTGTTCTTGTAGAAAATTGATACAGTAATAAATGGAATTGTCGAATTCGACTTACGTTTCTAAATGCAAAAATTTCTGAATAAACACGTTTAACGATATCTGTGATGGAAACGGTAGTTTTCCTCAAAGAAAGTTTCAAGCATATCAACGTTCATTACGTTTATTCAAAAGTTTATATTAGGTAAACATTCAAAAGTTTATTTATATAATAAACTTTCAATAGTAACTTAAAATTTAATAACAATATACTTAATACTTACATTAATTACTTTGGATTATCCAGTTTACATGATATACAGTGAATAAAAAAATGATTTGGAGAGTCATATGTTAGTATAATATAAATTGTACCTTGTGAAGACTTTTTTGACACATAAAAATCACTTTTACAGCAATACTTATTAAACATTTTTTATTGCAAATTTCATTCTTTTAAGCTTTGTTGATATACATTTTTCTACTTTGTCACATTTTTTCTGACTGACAGAGACTTAAACAAGACTCCGTAAAAGACAAAAAATATTTTTATCTACCTATAACTCGGAAACAGTGCAACGAAATAAAAAGATGAATATGCATTTTTTCTCGTTGATTTCATTATCTGCATTTTTGTTCGTGAACATTTTATTCACTGTACTTATACTTCTATACTCACAAAATAATTTTATACGTTTAGTATACCATGATAATAATTATTGTGATTATATATAGGGTCACTGGTACAAAAATGATCCAATGAAATTCAGGACTTTATTTTAAAAACTATAATTTTTACATTATAGAATCTCTCACACTATGTTTATTTTTTTAATCACTGTATTCTAATGAA
Source organism: Cantharis rufa (assembly GCA_947369205.1). Lineage (NCBI taxonomy): Eukaryota > Metazoa > Arthropoda > Insecta > Coleoptera > Cantharidae > Cantharis > Cantharis rufa. Next base: position 10,153,399 of record OX376309.1, on the reverse strand, counting down.
ATTTGAATTTTATCAACTTCTAATTTTTATTTTATTCCTTCTACTTCAAAATTTCTTTCACAATTAAATTAATGACAAAAGTAGCGCATTTTGTTTTCTTTTTGATAGTTTTAAATTGCTAGTCTCAAGAAAACTAAATTATATTTTAAAACTTATATGTAATAACCTACTTAAAATAAAAGTTTGATATTATAGCAAATACATACAAGTGAGATTTATTTTTACTGTTTTAAAAGTATATAGGTATTCTGATCTTGGTTACCGCACTTTAAAGTTCAGATAACCATCTACTGAACTTCTATAAAAGGTGGAAGTTTCTACATACACACACAAATTTTGCAAGTTTTCTTCCCATTAATTTACTTAATTAATTCTCGATCACGATCACAATCACGATTTGCCTATGTCAGTCCACTGCTGGATGAAGACTTTCCTCATTTCGTTCCATCTTCATCTGTCCCCCGGTTCTATCATCCAACACACTCCAGCCATTTTCCGGATATCATCCTTCCACCTAGTATTTGGTCTTCCGATACTTCTCCGGGCCTTTCTTGGTCTCCACTCCAAAATCTTTTTCGTTCATCTATTGTCATCTCGACGAGCTATATGTCCAGCCCAGTTCCATTTCAGCTTGGAAATGCGTTCGATGACATCTGTGAGCTTTGTTTGCTGTCTTATCCAGATATTTGTTTTACGGTCGGTTAATTTTATGATCAGCATTATTCGCTCATGAGCTCGTAGTGTTCTTGCAAGTCTCTTTATGTGTTTTTTAGTGAAGCACCAAGTCTCGGCTCCGTAAATGAGCACTGGAAGATACACTGGTTGTAGAGTTTGCTTTTCAGGGTGTTAGGAGTTTCCGATTGAAAAACATAGTGGAGCTTTCCAAAATCGGCCCTGCTTGTAGAGCTGCTATAAACAGCTTGGGGGGAGATTGTATCGCCCTGGCGTACTCCTCTTTTTAATGGTATCGAGTTTGTCTTATCGTAAAGCTGCATACGAATTTTTGCATTGTCGTAGATGTTCTTGATCAAACCGGTGTATCTGCTGTCGATGCGGCATCTCCATAGAGAATTTAGTACTGCCCACGTCTCCACGGTGTCGAATGCCTTCTGGTAGTCGATAAAAGCCATTATACAGTTCCAGATTGTTATTTTTATAGTTTGTATATGGTCACAAGTGCTGAAACCTGATCTAAATCCCGCTTGTTTGCGTAGTTGTTGGGAGTCTATTTTATTTGTCAGTCTATTCGAGATTATTCTGGTGAAGGTCTTATACATTTGAGACAGCAGGCTTATAATAGGTCTATAGTTGTCAAGCTTGGTGATGTCACCCTTTTTGTGTATAAGAATGTCGTCCGCTTCTTGCCGGGATTTGGGGATTATTTTTTCTTCCAGACACACATTATACAACCTTTTCAATTCTTCCAATAGTGCACTTCCACCTTCTTTCAGCATTTCGGGCAAGATTCCGTTTGGGTCGGCTGCTTTGTTTCTTTTTGCCTGTTTTAAGGCATTTGCGATTTCGACTACATTATGTCGAACCACCGATACATAATTGTGTCGTTCGATCACAGAATGGTGAGAGCAAAAGTGTATATCAACTTAATTAATTAATTTCAATACGTTTGAAGATATCGGTACTAAAGCGCTGTCTACGCACTGTTTAGTATTCAGTCGGGACACTATCGAGTATTTGTACATTGTACAGTGTATAAATAAACATTTTGGTATAAATCTGAGTAAAATTGTAAAGAAATTTTGTTGATAGGTAGGACAGTAAACCGATTTCTCGCTGTGGCTCTGGGTTAATTGCACATGAGATAGACGAAGAGAAAGCCTTTTCGTCGGTGACAAACTAACTTGTCATGTTATTTAGTAATTGTTTATAACAACGTATATCTATTTTACAATTAAATGGCATAATTAAATAAAATAAAATTTAAAACAATTAAATAGTCAAAAACGCTCTAATTTTGTCATTATTTACACTTGTGCGATTTAACTAATTGATTTTTGTAGAAATAAGTTTGCTTTGCCGCGCTTCTGATTTATTTGGTATGATCCTAACTTTTTATTATAGTAACCGAAGACAAATCCAGTTTAAATTGGTGTCAATTTTATGTTGTTAAATATAAACGTTATCATTATTTATTTGATTTGTGGTAATTTTTGTTAGTATTTATTAGCTCGACAAAATGCGTATAAATATCAATTTTAATTAATTTGTTGATTTTTAATTAAATTATTTACGTTCACTATATCAACAATACGTTAAATAATAGTTTGTATTTTTAAAAGTAAATAGGTAAATTTCGCAAACAATAAAAAAATTAAAATCCAATGCATTTTTAACTATTCGGCTGTATTTTGTTTGATTAATTTAGTATTTAATAAGCAATTAATTGTAAAGCATGCATATTTACTACTCACAATTCGATTATTTGTCAACATTATCCTGTTGACTTCTCTATCACCAAAAAGAAACAAAAACTATATTCAACTTCATTGGGGGCGCCACACGTGCCCGTGTAACGCTAGTATCGTTACTATCTTGTTTGGATGGTTGTAAGTCTGCATTAATAAAGTGAAAACTAAGCACTATATTATTTTCAGACTATTTAAAAATTTAAATGCATTTCTGGGTTTCATTTCTTTCTTAAAAATGAGTTATTATTTTTATTGGCAGTTAAAAGAAGTATGAGAGCCTAATAAATTGTTTCGAGGATCAATAAAAACAATTCCAATAGCGGCACGTATGCTGACGGTAAACACACCAAGTCCTCATTATAACTGAATGGCGATAGCTAATACGTAGGTATTTGCTATACTTGCCAGCAAAACGTTTGTTGTGGCTAGTAATAAAGTCTTTATATTTTCTCAACTGCAAATTTCAATATTTAAAAAAAATAAATAGTAGGTATATTCAAGTTATATAAAATCAGCATTATATTATATCAAAATCATATTATATTTATTTGTCTCACTTTCCTTCTTAGGTAATACTTAGTTTACGAAACTCAAATTTTTTAAAATTTATTTTTAAATCTCACACCATTTGGAAGCTGTAATGAAGCTTCTTTTTAATTAGCTTCTCGTTTAAACTTATTTAAAGTTTTAAGAAAATATAATATGATTATAATGGTAATAATAAACATTAAAGTTTTTAAATTATTGTTGACCTTTTATTTTTATTTTATTAATTAAAACATTATTGAGCTGCAGGTCTATTTAAACCGAGATTTAAACAAATTATATTGTCCGATGTTTGGGACTATTTTTTAATTATATTTATATAATCATCCATTTTAACCTTGAAAATGAGTTAACAATAGCTCGAAACGTTGAACAATATAATTTGTTTAAATAGACCTGCAGATCAGCAATTTTTTAATTAATAAAACATTAGAGTTTATTTAACATCCTAAATGCTTAACATTCATATTATATTCAATTGTTACATTGAATAAATACATTGTTGTATACAATGGGGCATTCCGCACCAAATCGGACTCCACTTCTCATTTCAAATGTTTTTGAAAATTTCTTTTCTTATAGTACTAGTTGAGACTAAGCCTCCATGATTGCTTTCAATTTTATTTATCAAGTCATTTAAGAGATGAATTTTGAGATTCTTACGTTAGGTACTTTTTTTCAAACTTTCTGTTTTTAAACGTACTTTTCATAAAAAATATTGAAAATATTTTTAAAACAATATTTCTATTAGATTTTCAAGTTTTAAAAATAAATCGTCATTTTTTAACAATCTATTATGGATCGCCTTTTTCAAACTTATTTGTGAAAAACACTTGTGAATCCATTTAACAAATTTGAAGCCTAGTCTCATAATGAATATATGATGGGATCTATTTTTTTTCAAATTTTTAATTTTTATGATTTTTTTGTAGTTATCCGTGTTGAAAAATATCCAAAAAAAAATTTTTGTACTCGGCTAATATCAATAATTATCTGGCACTTAGTGATTAATAATTAAGTATTTTATAGATTGATTTAAGGAACGAGATATAGACAAAATAAAGTACTTACTATGCTCGATAAAGTTATTTTTAGCAAGCAGCATTTATTTTCTGACACATTTAAATATTTTATAGATTTGAGATTCAATAAATGATGAAAATTCTTTAAATTTCAAAGCGTCAATTTCGTCTGGAATCACCCAATGATATTTATGGGTCCCTGTCATTGTCTTTTTACTTATATATCTTGGCTCTATTGATTCTTTACTTCAAATGAATCCTTCGTTAGATAAGAATTGAACATGTGTAACGGGCCTGATTAGCCCAAGAGACTTAGGGATGATAAAACAGGGGCTTGATTAACTGGAAGATCGCTAGCTCTAGTAGCGAAGGTGGGATTTGCTCAAGTTAAGGACATCCAGCAACCAACTTCCACTAAAATATAAATCGAGAAGAGGGGGCACCACTCGAACTAAAATCGTATCAAAGCCTATCAGGTTGAGGTCGCTAAAGATAATCAAGGGGCGAAACGGAATTTAATTAAAACAAAATAAAAGATCAGCTTGTATCAAAAACATTTAAAACATTTGACTCAATGAAGAAATAATTTGTGAAACTTAAATTGAACGGAAAAATCATCATAATAAAACCTCATCACTAAAATGGAGATGATTGCTAAAATTAATGATTTTGATTCATAAACACAATAATTTCTTTCATAATTAAGTATATAATAATTAAGTATATACTTTTAGTATATAACAAGAATATTAAAAAATAAGAAAAGAAAATAAAAATCTATGGTCATTATAACGTACTTATGTTTTTCGTACTATAACAATAAATACAATACACCAGTAGTATTCAAAACAGAAGTACGTGTTCGTCCGTCCGTCCGTCAGCACGTTTAAAATTCTAAAACTGTACTGGAATAGTTCTTAAATTTAAAACTTGCGGACGGACGGACGGATTCTTGGTATACTTTGTATAGAAGCCTAAAAAGTGCAAACTTTTGAACGCATTGGATTAGGAGCAATTACAATTTTTATTTTTAAAAAATTAATAATAATATAACAATATTCATAATAACAATATTTCTTTAAAATATGATTTTTCCATTGGAAATCAACCGAAAAATAATCAATAATTATAATTAATACTTTAATAATAATTGTGATATTTTCAAATAAAAATTATCGGTCGTTGTTCATTGAATAATTAAGATAAATTATGATTTGTCTATCGAAGTTAATTTATATTATTATTTAAAAATGTACAATACTTCGTTTTATATTTTCTTTTAATTACTTAGACGACATGTTTCGAATATAGATATTCATCATCAGGAAGTCAAAATTAAAATATTATTTGAAAATTATTATTATAAATAATTATTATTTATTATTATTAAAAAAACAATTTTAAATTTATAATAATAATTTTCAAATAATATTTTAATTTTGACTTCCTGATGATGAATATCTATATTCGAAACATGTCGTCTAAGTAATTAAAAGAAAATATAAAACGAAGTATTGTACATTTTTAAATAATAATAATAATTAAGATAAATATTTTATTTGAAAAAATAATAATCATTGCCGTTGAGTATGAAAAATTAATTATTATTTATTTTTAAGACGGATATAACTAAAAATATGAAAACTAAAAAAAAACATAAATCCCATCGCTTGCCCATTATAAGACTAGACTTAAAATTTGTTAAATAGATAGAAGTTCTTTTACAAAACAATTTGAAGAAAATCGGTCAGTACAATATACAGTAGCGGTCATGGAAATTGCATTGGGAATTATTCCCGAATTAAAAACATAAATTTAGAATTATATTATCTTTTACTTATCGTCGACTTGGAGCAAAAACAAGATAACTCCATTTTTGGACAAAATAAGTTATCTACACGATTGGATACGAATCATACTCAACTACGTCCTGGCAAAATCAGATAATTGTACTAACACTAATAAAATTTTTATTAAGATATTTAGTTTTGAATAAGTACACTTTTACATTGTCAACTCAACATTCAAGTCGCATTTTCTCAAAACTATCATTTTGGAGTTATCTTGTTTTTGCTCCAAGCCGACGTTATATTACCTATATTCTTAATAATAAAAAAATAGAATAGAAACAGATAAAAAGTTAAATTTTTTAAATTTAAATCACAAAGCTAGGTTTCTCAAACGGGGGGGGGGTCTGGGAGGTATGTAATACCCCCAGTTTACAAAACGTAACTTCGTGTGCGTATTGTATTTATATTGTGTACGATTATTGAAATTTCATTTCCATGACTACTACTGTATGTATATTTTTATCAATGACGGTTTATTTTTAAAACTTATGAGTTATGCGCTTACAAAAGTAAAGTAATTTTCTAAAAATTCATAGCTTTTTAATGGCTTGGTAAAGGCGAAAAAATTTTTCGAAAAGATCCGAGATGTAAAAATGGTGTCCGATTTGGCGTGGAATCCATATATGAATTTATACACATAATAAACTCGGAGCTAAAAATGCAGGAAATAATATATATTATAGAAATATGAGGTAAAAGTCAACTTTTTTGTTGAACAGGTACATTTTGTGTAATAGTTCACTTTACAAGTTATAATTTTAATGTGATTAGTTCCATGTTAGAACTACCACATACCTACTGACTTTCGTATTGGACTGCAACCGATTTTGCTACTTCCAATTAAATAGTAAAAATTTATTTTACGATTGTTTAAAATTACTTTATTTAAAAGCTTAAATATAAATACATATTTGCGCCGTTTACATTCTATTTAATAAATATTAATTATTATTTATCCTAGTCTTTGTGGTTCATTTTTACACAAGTTGCCAGCATATTTTTTAGAACTCGATTAACTCTTTCTGTGAAATTATCCTGAGAACGATAGTTTGACATGTTGAATATTATACTATCATATTTTTGTCTATTTTCCTACATATTGACTACAAAATTAGACTCTATTATCGCAGACGACATTCTTAATAATATCCTTCACTACATTATATTCCACTGTTGCTATGCGTAATAAAAATGTAAGCTTTAACTTGTTAATGAGTTGAGCGTAAAAAAGCATAAACAATATAGATATGTATGTACTATGTATTATTTACAATGTAAATTCTCATAGGTAATATATTTTATTATATTTTGACAAGCTGAAATCTGCTTTCATTTTAGAATAATCTTTTATAACTATTGCTTCAATATATTATGTGGCTAATCTATTACAATATAAGCATCTAGTAGAATAACTGACAAACAAAACTAAATATTTCTTTACTTACATGAATCCTTCAAGCTGGCGGACACCAATTGCTAAGCTAAACTACAAATCGTCAGCTAATCTAGGTAACTTTTTAGACGACATGACCAATTCGGGCTAAACTATTAAGTGAGATAGAAATTTTATTTGTGTTAAATGGGTCAAATACCGTATTTTTATTTTACCAAAATTCATCGATAAGCAATGTATACTTTTTATAATATTATAATTAATTAGTTCATGTTCAAGCTATACATAATTGATTGATGTGTATCTTTATATATTAAATTTATATATTTATATAGATAGGTACTTATAGGCACTTAAGCATTGTAAAGTATAGTATAGTGCTTTTCGAAGTTTGTATATAGTGGTTGTAGGTTAATAGCATATGACCACTTATTAAGAGGAAGCTCATTATGCTGAGTAAACTAACACAGCTAATAAATTCCAAAAGGGCTAATTTGAACTAAACAGAACCTCAATACATTTTAATTACTAATCTATCACATTTATTTATTACTAAAGGATATATAAAACTGCATTTTCAGATTGTCTCGCAGTCATATTTTAAAAAATTCATATTTTCAAAATAGTTACTATTCCAATAATAAAATTTCATTAAATTTTTTATGAGTTGCTCATGATAAGCAATCAATTAATAACTATTCTATGAAGTTGAAAATCAGATAGTACAGGATTTACTACTTTAAATATATGTAGGTATCTTGTTTATTTTAGAGAATTAACTGGATTTAGAATTTTGTTGTTGTATTTGGACCAGATTTATAAATTTTTGCTAAGGTATTACATAGATTATGAGGTGCATGCGTATTCGACATAATTCAGTTTATCAATATGTTAGATTTCACTAGTTTTCATTAAATCAAAATCAATATCTAATTTTTGTTGTGAATTGTATTATGTACGTTATTAGTTCCAAATTTCCAGTCTGACACCGTTTAGGTCTTTCTTTCTTTATCTAAACCCTATGCACATCTAGACTTTTATAAAATAATTTAAATTTCATTATTTATATTATTGGTTTTAATAACCATTTTATCGTTGTCATATTCGGTCATTTCTGTTTAATAATTTTTCTTCGTATATCTCTTATACTATCTTTATTGTTTAATTTAATTTTTCAAACATTTCTAAAATATTCAAAAATTTTTTTTCTTGATCATTCCATATTTTCTTGTGTATTCTGGTGTTTTTGTGCTTTACTTGTGCATTTCTCTTCAATTGCTTAATTTTTACAAATTTTTCTAACTAAAAATAACTTTTGTAGGAGTGTTCGAGTTAAAAGCAAAAGATTAAACATTTACCATACATTATTTTGGTATTTTACACCAGATTTTTGCCAACAAATTAAGTGTCATTGCCAATTTAGCACACAACCCGCTTAAGTGTCTGTCGAAATTTAAATGCTGATCAATGATTACACCAAAATATTTAATTTCAATTATCAGTTCAATTTTTTATTTTATAATAATCAGTTCAAGATTGACTTCAAAAATTGCTTCTTCACATTCACGCTCAATTGATTCATGTTAAACCAATTTTTTAATCTTTTCAGATCCTTGGTTTTTAATCATTCATATTTATATTCATTTTCTTCTACTTAGATTTCTACTCTGTTATCGTCCAATTCAGCGCCATCTCACATGAGTGCTCTCTGCAAAAACCAGTTTACTACTCGGCTTACAATTCAATTTTTTCAATATAATTTTCTAATTAAAAATTAATAATTAGAAAGCTCAAAATAATATTTGATTTTGCCGTTTAATTAACTTGTTTATTTGAATTTTTAACATTAATTAATTATGGGTAATTAATAACTACACCCTACTAATAACTAAATAGCTATTTGTTTGGTGTATCTATCTTAAATGATAGATCACGGACTGATACCATTTACACCTTTTTGATTTAATAAAAACATGACTATTCTAATTTAAAATAAGTACTTATTTATAATAAAGTATAAAACAAATATAAGTCTTTTGTAGGGCTATATGGCATTTGCTTGACAGTTTTCAATTAATTTTGATTAAATATTATAAATTCGTCAGAAAGTCGAATTTTGCTCCGATTAGTAAGTTTTATTTTGAAAAATAAAGAGTGCTGATTTTTAAAATATGGTTTAAAGCTCTAGTTTTATCTAAAAAACTCAAATTCTTTAACAAATTTCTTTCTTTTACTTTTAATATTAATAGTGGAATGAGAAATTAATAACTGACAGAGCTGTCACGTCTATTCAATTAGGGTAGAGTACCCTAAAGTCGACATTCTCCTGTAGTCGACAGTTTTAAATAATTCTGCGCCGAAACAAGCTACAAATAGCATATTTAATAAAAATCGACAATTTTGCGATCATCATTCGACCTCATTTGAAATTTTCCAATAAGATCAATATATTTAATAAGACTTTTACTTATGTACTTGATTTTCTTGTTAGACTACTGGTGAATTTTGACTACATTAAATTATTTTATTATTGGTTTTTTTGATTGCTCAAAATAAAATGATTACAAAAACAAAAATTTAAGAAACACAATAGCTATGTGCAAAACTCATAAAAAAACATACAAAACCCCAAAAACACATACAAGTTTTGCAACACAGCATTCCTATACAAACTCAAAACCAACATATTATCTTTCTATATTCCTCTTAAAGGACACCAATTCAGTCTCTAATTTGAGACTCAACCGCAAACCGTTGAATAATCTCAAACCACATAAGCATGCTTTGTGCTCGACTATTTCTAAAAATATCTAAACGAAAGTCATGTGCATTAAGCACCGAGTATCCATGAGAATCTGCAACAAAAGAGATGCTATTGCACAAATATTTAGGTAGCATTTTATTCCTTAATTTGAATACGAAAGTCAGAAGATTTTTAAATTATTCTCTGGTATACACCATGCCACTGCAACGTCTCAAGCAAGACAAACCTTGATACAAATCTATTAACTCTCAATACAACCCTCATTCCCCTATTCTGGAACTTCTGCAATCTGTCCAACATGCCATTGTTACCCATAAAAAGAACAGAAGAACAATATTCAAAATGGGGCTTCAACACAGTATTATAAATTCTTATAGCACTCATAATCGAGACATTCTTTCTAATTTTGAAAAAAAAATACAATTTTTTTTCTATTTTTTTACAAATGGTATCAAAATGCGCTTTAAAATTTAGTTGTTCGTCCATTACAATACCTAAGTATTTAATTTGACCAACTCTCTCAATTAAAAAACCCTCTATTATAACATCAGGACTTCTACAGCCCTTACTATTTAAAACCGACAAAGTCTATTCATTTGAAACCAATGACACAATTTTTCCAGCTCCTGATTAACAATTGTTATACACGAATCAACATTATCCCCAACTACATAAACCAAACCATCATCTGCAAATAAGAGTGATTTTGCCACATCAAATACTTTGTTCATGTCATTAATGTACAACAAGAACAGCAAAACACCAAGAATAGTACCTTGAGGAACTCCCAAGAAAACATCCATCGTCTCAGATAAAATACCATCAACTTTTGTTCTCTGCTTCCTGTCACTCAAATAGGACTCAAACCAATGCCATTCTTTTCCTCGAATTCCATGTTTTAACAGCTTTTGCAACAATATCCTCCTGTCCACAATTTCAAATGCTCCACGGAGGTCCAAAAAAACCGCTACAATTACTTTATTATCGTGAAAAGGAACTTTCCACTTATTAATAACAAATGCAATCAATGACTCACAACTGTGGCCCTTCCTAAAGCCTGACTGATACTCATAAATTATATTATTATCGTCTAGGTAGTCAATCAACTGATTGATAACTATTTTTTCTAAAATTTTTGACTGAACCGAAATCATATTAATTGGGCGAAAATCTTCACACCTACTCGAATTTTTTATTTTACCTATAGGCACCACTATTGATTCTTTCCATGAATCAGGAACAACTCCAGACTTTAGCGATACATTAACACTAGACAACAAATTTTCACCAATCAGATCAAATATATCTTGAAGCATATCAGCACTAGCAAAATTCACATCCTTTTTATTATTCATTAGTTTCACTACATGCTTAAGTTCATCTATCGTTACCGACTTAAACTTAAAAGAACAACTCGCATCATCAATCATGTTTACGTATTGTTTCACCGAAATATTGTTATTAATTTCAACAACACTATTAATAAAATATTTATTAAATTTCTCCGCAATTATCGTAATATCCGTGCACTTCCCCGTATCAAAAATGATCTCTTTAATATAACATACTTTTGTTCCTTCAAAACAAATGTTTTCAACGATCTCCACATGAGTTTTTGATTAGCAGAATTGTCAATTTTTTTACTGATTCTGCTATAGCGTTGTTAATTTTGATCTTGTACCTATTTCTAATACACCTTTCCCGCTATTTGAGACGCTTTACGATATTGGTTTACTTTTTGAATCTTTAAATCATTTAGTTCACTAGAAAACCACGCGCAACATACACCCGAAACCACCGTAGTCTTAACAAATTCGTTAATAAGCAACTGTAAACTTTTACTAAATGTTTCTGCTTTAAAATGACAATCATCGTAATAAGTGGTCATAATATCACTTCGAGCAACTCTGTCTCTAAATTTAGCTCTATCGTATTTCAAAATATCGATAGATCTCCTGTACCTTTTATCTACCTTTGAATTTAGTACAGTAAATAGAGACACAAAAATGGCATTTACTAAAAAAAAATACTTAATGGCTGAAATTTTGAGGGGGTGTTCGGGGGCATGTCCTGAGTCTAAAACTGAGTTTTCGTATTCGAGGGGGTGGGGGAAGATACAACCCCCGGTCTATATGGGGGTGAGTTCGTTTTAATTCTATATCTCCGTTGCTGTTGCCCGTACAGTCAAGTCCAAGAGATCATATTTGTAGGAAATTGAATTATCTATCCAATGATAATAAAATCGAGGTCATAGGTCAATTAGGTCAATTACAATTGCTGGTCAAAGGTCAAAAGTGAAGGGAATTTTTTCATTTTTCGCGAATACTGTGAAACTGGTAAGTTTTTTGCATACTGCTTTAATACCATTTCGAAGTACTTGAAGTTACCTACAAAATGAGCTCTCGAACACCCTTCTACGATGAAGAGTTTTCCGTCACTCCAACGATCAAGTTGACCGCGCGCGCCAATGTTGACCGCGCGAGCCGCGCCGTTCGCGCGAGCCGCGTGTCGTACTCTCATTGCTCGTACATTGCACTCTCTACGTGCAGTTAATAATTATGGTTGAGTTTTTTCCTAATTAGAATGAATAATATGGGTGAAGGTGGACTTGTTTTTACGTGCGTTTTTTTAAAACTCGCCGTAGATTATTAAAATACTTCAGGGAAGTTTTGTAAATACTCCCTAAAATTTAGGAAATATATCAGTGAGCTACGTCACGGTGTTGACAGGTCATTAATATTCAAAAACCTGTGCTGCACGAAAGCCATTAGTCACGTGACGCATTTTCTGTGCGCAGTGACTCATCAAGTGACATTTTTGGGATCTATCCATTCGGAAAACATCTCCTTTTCCGAGTTTAGGTAGTAGTTTTCTGCACGACAAGTTTAGAATCAGTCACATTTTTTCTCGTTGAGTGAGTGGATGAGCGCGAAAAAATGGACACGTGTTTCGTATGTGAAAAACTTTTGAGTGGAGGCGATGTGTCGTCTGTTAAATCTAGAGGTGTACAGAAATTGATCAAGATCAGTGAACAAAAATGTGACAACAAAATCACTAATCTTCTGGAAAATGCGACGGAGATCCAACTTCATACATTCTGCTACAAACGCTATACCGACGAAAGGAGGAATTCGTCATCCAACCAACGTAATGTAAGTGCATCACCGTCCTCTTCTCCCACAACATCTTTGAGTTTTGATTTCGAATCTTCGTGTTTTATATGTTCAAAAAAACTTGGAAAAAAAAAAGAAAATCTCACGTGTCAGGTCATAACGGAAGAAAAAATTAAATCGATTGTGCGCGAGTTGAAAACCCGTCATGACGACGTTGCTAAAAAAAATTCATCTCTACGCTGGAGAAGGATCCCCAACTACTGGACTCGATTTGTCTGTTTCAAAATAAAAAAGTTGTTCCATCAGCGATAGCCGCCCTCGGACAATTCTTCTTCTACAAGTTATACGGAGGAAACAAGGACGAGACTTTGAACTTCTATCGTTACAAGCGTTTTCTCCAGTCTGGAAAAAAAACACTTTCAATTTGGCTTCCCTACCACCTACTGAAGATGCGGCTCGTCTACACACGTATAGAGTGTATCATCAAGTTCAAGAATGGTTGGGAAATTACAAAGATCCTGAAGACTGGGGTTGGAAGAAAACGAAGAGCATTTATATGCCCGTCGCCCACTACTAGCACTTTACCATTTATTTCGTTTAATTCGTCCTTAAAATTTTCAAAACACGCGTAAAAGTCAGAACCAATGTTCAAGTATTTAAGCGGTCTATATAATACCGCCAAATGAATAACAACTAACCACCAAATATCTAAATTGATCACGATGCTGTTAAACAATTCATAAAATTAGAACTTCAATATAACAAGTTAGTTAAAACGAATAAAATGCAATAATTATATTTGAGCTTTCAGCGAAGGTTATCGCTATCATCAGAAATTATATTTCAATAAAATTACATGTTTATATGGAAACCGAAACAAAGGTATTGTCATTTGATACGATCAAAGAAATCACTATGGTCTTGAAATATGATCGCGAAATATAACTAACTTGTTATATTGAAGTTCTAATTTTATTAATTTTCACAAGTTAAGAATTTATATAAGTTAAACAATTCATACTTCCAAGACTTCTTAATATACAACACACCTCCCGCATGACGAGATGCATCCTTTGGAATTTTAAATACATTTTGAATTTTTTGAATTGTTAGTGAAGCATTTGAATTTTTAATTTTTGATAATTTATGAAATTGAGTTTTAGTTTGTAAATTTTGTAAATCTGACATTTGCTTGTAAATTTATAAATACTATTTAAAAAAAATTGTGTAAATGTGTGTAAAAAGAATTTACAAATGCGTCTCAAGCTTGAAATTTTTGAAAATTTTGTAAATAAAAGTTTGATGTGTGAATACGATTTTTTATTATTAGTATTTTTTGGATAGTTTTCGTCGGTATTGGACAAATTATTTTGAAAAAGATTTTATTTACTGGGAAATTTGATTTGGATAAAAAGGAGGAAGACGTCAAAACGACGCAGGAATTTTGACACGCGACAATTGGACGCGGTCATTTGGGCGCGCGACAATTGGACGCATGCGACAATTTGGGGTACGACAATTGCACACATGCAATAATTTGACATTAATATAATAGATATAAGATTTATTTATAAAAAATAAACTACAAGAAGTTAATCAGAAATAGTTTTATCAATTTTTTGTAATGTAAACAATAAATTTTTTATCAAATTTACAACATTTTAATATTTACATAAAAAAACAAATCATATTGATTTTAAATCTGCAGCTGAAAGTTGTGCGCGATTCCTCGTAAGTAATCCAGCAGCAGCCTCTTTGCATAATCAATAATCATCGACAATTACTTTAATTCTCTTTGCAGTATCTCGATGCAGTTTTTAGCGTACTGGGATATCTCCTGCGATATATTGCTCTGTTATAAATTAGCACTTTCAATTAGCACTATCAATTAGCACTATCTTCTTTCTTAAGAGTTTTAATGAATTTTCAGATATTGGGATGAGCAACACCAAGGAAATACTTAAATCCATTATGCCATCCTTCAACGGAACTATTTGTTCGTGGAATGTCATCTTCCACCAGTTGATAACAATTCCACAAATTACTTGAAAATAATGGTGGTCTTCGACGTTCCCTCCTATCAAGGCGACCTATCCATGTTTCTTCTGTCGTACCCCAAATTTTCGCATGCGTCTAATTGACGCGCGTCCAATTGCTACGTGCATCCAATTGTCGTGCGTCCAATTGTCGCGCGTCCAAATTGATGCCGCGTCGTTTTGACGGGATACCTGAACCGGGTACCTTAGTGTTAGCAGTTATTCAGCTTACATACTAGGCTAATGACCATATCTCTTTCTATCTACTTCAGTTTAATATTTACTTCTGATTCATAATTTTTCCTCTTCTCTTCATAGGTAAACATTTCAGTGTTGTTATATCTTGCGAAGCGAGAATAGCGGAGCACAAACCTTATTAAAAAAATCCCCCGGAACATAACAGAATTCGAAAATGACGGATGTCTAAAAGCTGGAACTCGAAAAAGTATAAATTCAGCAATGTTAATCACCGAGCGGGTGCAAGTCAACTGACGCGAGCCACGCCCATTACAATTCCCAGTCTCCGTAGACCAACTCGAAGTACACGCACCGTTAACAGAAAGCATTGTTAACGCACTTTCTATGCGAAAAATCAAAACTTTAAAATTAATTAATTCCTAAATTAATCGATAATTGGAGTTCATCTATAGGTTAATCGCTTTATTATAATATCCTCTTTCAAATTCTGCAACATGTGGGTCCGGTTGTCCGGGTCCAATGGTTAACCTGCTACCTAAAAAGTGTGGTTCTTCAACTTATCAACCTATGTAAAAATGATAAAAAATTTATTAGTAAATATTACTTTCCAAGTAATTATGGATAAACATTATTTAAACTAAGTAAATCAAAATAAGTCGAAACATAATCATAAAAATAAGTATTAAGTTTGTGGCGAACATAAAAAATTCAAATTTGAAATTAAAGTAATGATAGTTGGTAATAAGCCAGGAGTACCAACAAGGAAATGGACGGGTGCGATGACTAGGGGAAAAAGGTTAACTTTAGTTAGTGACATTTCGACGACAACCACGTGCACAAATTATTGATTTAATTGATATATTTTATTTATCTGTTATTTGTATTATTTAATAATTGGAAATAAACGATCTCCAAAAGTTGAATCGATATGACGTAGGGTTAAAATAAATTTTAATTTAGTAAATAAACTTTACATTTTATAAAACTTCAAATAAGGGTAGTGCTGCTTAACCCGCCATTACATATGTGGAGTGTGGTGAACCCCAGCGATTGAAAATCGTTCTGAATATGTACCAAATGTGATCTCTTGCGCTTTTCCTTTTCAGTAGCTTCCCGTATAAGTCTCCACCATCGAAATTAACTGTTAGTGCAGTATTGTGTGAACATAAAATTTAGCTAGAGTCATCTAAAGTGCTCTGGGGTGTGTCAAACCCCACATATGTAATGGCGTTTGTAATTTAGTCTTTAAAAGTAAATTGTGATTTTGAGATTCTTTTGATTAGGGAAATTAATATTCTTACTTTTTGTGGTGTATATGCATGCGGATATAAAAGGAGGAGGTAATTACCTCCTTGGAATCTTGGAAAAAAATTTACTTAAAAAATGGACTTATCTGTGTATTGCATTGTATGTTGGCAGATAAAATTAAACAAATTCTCTTAAATTTTTATAAACTATTTAATTACCCACCCTTCATCAATTTTGGCTTGATCTACTCTTCTGTATATGAGTACGGCTCTGTATAATCTCAAAACCAATTATTCCTACATGAATTTCAAGTCGTTATTGTGTTTGGAACATGCCATAATAAGTTACCAAAATTGTCTGAATTCAGACAGCGAATAGTTTTTTTTCAATTTGGTTTACAAGCATCTAATTTTTTCCATACGTTCTTTTGTTATTTGTTTACTGTTTCCATTTAATGTTTTCAAAATACGATGTTTATTTTTTTTTCTTTATAGATTTGAAGATATGTTTTTTGTTTGCTGAAAATTGACTGTTTCTACTTTTTTCTTTGTTGCTTTCAAATAACGCAATTCTAATAATTCCTTTGGTATTCATATGTTTCTTAGGTGATCATGAGGACAATTAAACAATAAAAAATTTTAAAAAAGCAGAAAACAAAAAATACCAATTTTTTAGTGATGGGGTTTGTCACACCCCACATATTATGTACTGGTGTAATTTTTTTCCACATACATATGTAAGGTTAAGAAGTAGTATTTTATTTACCTTCCAATTTTAATTAAATGCATAATTTAATTAGTTTTAAATAATTTTAATCTCGGATTTATTTTATCGTTTTTAATATTTTTATTCAAATATTTTTATTTTCTGAAAAATTTTCTTTTATTATATGCAATCAACCAACTATTAATAATTACCATAATATGTTGGCGGTAAAGTAAATAATTCAATTAGTTCCCAGCATTCATGATTACATATTTGGTATTAATTTATTCAATTTATGGAGTTATAGCTTTTAAAAGAACAGCAGTTCGACATAATGTATTTCCGCTGGATAGAGAGCGTATATTCTTATATTCTCAATATTATAAATTGATTAGAGAATTTAAGATTAAATTATGGATTTGGGAATTTGAAAATTTATAATTGAATATTAATATTTTGTTAAATTACGCTTAAAACCAAAGGAAACATAAATTAAATTTTATAGCAGCTAGGTATGGTCACGTTATTTTGTTTGGATTGATTTCCACTTTATTTTTGCAAAATTGGATATTTAAATTACCCAAGTACATGTTTTTAAGATTTATTTTTGTCTGGCGGATGGGAAAATTTGGATTTGGAGGCTGGAAAAATACACTTTAATTGTTGCCACATTTCACATACACTCAATTTAAAATTGACTAACAGTTTCTCTAAAAATACCTATAAATTCATCTTCAATCAGAAAATCAAAATTTTTCTAATTTATTTATAAGCTGTTAATTTAATATCAGAATTATAATAATAAAATTATCTGCGATTATTGGATTTTGTTTATTAAATTTTGCTTTTCTCGGCGATGCACAGTGGGGTATTTGACACTAAAAACGGGACAAAACTCTGAAACACACCAAATGAGTTCAAAATATGCTTGGAATTTTAGAAAAAATAATCAAAAAAAAATATATTGATAAATAGGGTGGTTTTCTGGGGGTGCAAAGCAAAATAACAGAATAAAGTTATAAAACTTTCGATATGTTGAGAATTTGACCTAAGAATTCGTGGAAAAATAATGAAAAAAATTACATTGATAAATAGGGTAGTTTTCTGGGGGGTGCGCAAATCAAAATAACAGAATAAACTTTTGAAATTTTTTATATGTCGAGAATTTGACTTACAAACTTATGGAAAAATAATAAAAAAATTATTATCGATGTATTGTGGTTATTTTCGAAGGGATGAAATCAAAATAAAAAAAAAATAAAATCCATTTCTAATAGTTTTTCATCCAGTTTTCGTTTATTGCTGTTCTTGAAAATCATGTACAATGATCTTCTAGACATTTGGAAGTAATTTGGGTCGGAACCTAAAATAAAAAACAGCCTATAAAATAAATGTGTTAAATTATGATAAAATACCAATAAAATATAAACTGCCTTTTTTTTAAAAGGTGGGTAGATGGGTGAGATATTTTTGATTGGTTAGCATTAATAAGGTGTACAGTTAACTATAAAAAAAAAATCTTAGCCCGATCATGCCCGGAAGTAGTACAAAAACACCTTTTTTCTAAATTATTTAATCAAAAATATTAATATTTTAGTATAAGCCATTTTCATCTCAAAAATATACTAAATATCAAGAAAAACAAACATATTGTGATATCAAAATTAAGTACATACCTTGATCTTCAGTATCCATTGAAATATTTTTCAAAAATCACTACCAACAGCTCTAAACACAAACTGCACAGTTATTGTAATTGAAGGTGTATCGAGAATAAAGACGTGTGCATTTAACATCAACTAGATTTCAACTATCTATGCGCCTCCAGCGCGGTTCCCAAGCCTTTTTTGAAGCCGGTTTAAGTTAGCTTGATTTATTAGGTGTGCAAAAAATGATATATGGGTGTCTTTCGTTAAAATTTTTATTTTACATTTTTGTCCGGATTTTTAGGTTGAATACTCCACCGTGCGATGTGTAATTCAAAATTTAAATCAAAATAGTATTGCATTTTAAATTTAAGTTTAGAAAAAGTGTGGTAATTTTAAATTTCGAAGAAAATATTGTAAAAATGTGCAACAAGGAAGGAATTTGTTACAAGTTTAAACGATTTTAATTATAATCCGGAAAATGTAAAAATTGTAGTGGTTGTATTATTTTAGCGTTTACCATACACACAATGTTTTCCGGATATATTTGATGTTTTAGGATTCGCAACTGTTTAGCCGGATCATTAAGGTTGTTCCTAAAAACTAGCAATACTGTTTTCCTTTATTTTTGGCATTAACAAGACAAGCATAGCTGAAAAACACAATTGTTACAAATTTGAATGACATCAACTTTTCTTTCCGTCCTTTTTTGTAAGCATCTTTTCGGATGTTTTCTTGTTACTTTTATTTCGAGATATTCCTGCCTGTCCAATATTTACAAACTTTTCTAATAAAACATATACACATGTACAGCTAGTAAAGTAAGGAAAATATTCAAATAAAGTAATCGTGGAGTTTCACTTGTCCTACTTCTAACAGTTTGGTATCTTCTTCACTGTTTCAAAATTGTCTTCACGTTAAGTGCTCAATTTTGATGGCACTCATAAGAAAAACCTGTCATTGAAGCTGTATATAATATATATTTATTAATTAGATTTACTCTTACAATCTTAATACTTATTTTAAAATACTGATTCAATAAATAATGTACTATAATAAATTACCTACAATAAAATTTTTTAAAAGTTTATAACTACATTTAAAGCATAATGTTTTACATTATTTTGTTCTCCTTTCGCAGATATTTCAAAATTAGGACTGTAACTATACAAACTACTACTGCTTGTATTTACGAACTGATTTTGATTAATTAAATTGACGGACGAATTATTCACACGAAAGTGTTTCTAAAATTTTGCTCGTATTACATTTAAACAAAGCAAACTAATATAGGCGAAACCGGAGCTAATGAGCTATAGGAGTAAGTTGACACAGTCAAATTATTTCAGACACCATTTAGTGTTGTGTTATGTTAGTCTAACATAAGGCTGGCTGTGTATTATACTTGGATAAAATTGGTAAAAGTATAAACAATAATAAACAAAATATAACAAGACATTACAGCAAAAAATATTGCAAAACTTTAAATTTGTTTATATAGTTCTCTTATTTATAATACAATTTGCACAGAAAAAATATGTGCGCAATTTCGCTTACGCCTAAGATAGTATAGTATATACAGGATGTCAGTTTCTTTCCAGAGGATAACTGACATGAATTTTCTGGAGGCGATACTGGACATTCAACATTCCATCCAAATGTTGGGCAACCTGATGTTTTATGATTTTTTATTAACTTTGTTAACTTTGTATAATTGGTATTAATGGGGTAATCAAAATTTTATCCGCGATAATAAAACAATTATTGCAGAAAAAGCACTAACATGCCCAAAATTTGATTAGTAACAATGTTTCTATTTCTAGTATTTGGAGTAATTGAGGAAACTAAAAATAATTGCTTCCTGTAAAATACAGTTGTGAAACCTTCGTTTAAAAATGAAATAAAATTTTTTTGAAATTTCTCAGTGTCCTGCAAAATCTTCTTTTAAGTCGAAATATCAAATTTACAGTTTAGAAATCATTATTTTAAAAATAATAAGAATTCTTTATAAATAATTATAGTAAAAAAATTTAATTAATTTTTCATGTATGAAAAAACTTTCTAAACAAATTTTCCAAATTATTGTTTATAATGTTTACTAAGTAAGTAAACGTAATTGCAAAGCTATTTGCAAATTTAAAATAAATCAATTAAAAAATTTTAAGCATCGAGTAACTTTTTAAACAAAAGTTTTTTCTTCATCGTTTTGTTACGGTCGTAATTCTGTACAGGCCTCTGTGCTGAAAATCGAACTCATCACTAATCGTGAATCACCTGCTGCTGCGAGCTTTCCATTTCCGTTTGGGTAGGGTTATTTCTTTTTGTTTTTATTGGAAACATAGAGAAAATAAATAATTAATTGAACGTTTTCACACCAAATGAAGAAACGACGCAAAATTAAATAAAAATATTTCGATAGGTTTATTATATTTCAAAATCCCAACTACTGCGAGATCAAACCAATATACGAGTATCTGGTATCTTAAAATTTGAATAAAAGTAACTGAGAATTAGATCTATTTAAACAATTTAAAATTGTCCGACGTTGCGGGGCGTTTTTATTGGCCCATTTTCAAGGTTAAAATATGTTAAATAGTAAAAATCATTACATAAGTTTGACAATTATTGTTGTCAAAAAATGTCGTAATGGTACTGTTAATTATATCATTAGTCATATAGCAAGCGGAATATACTCGCAAGTTCTATCCTCTTATATAGAGATGATCAGGATGAAGTAAATTAAAATTAAAAAATTGAAAGAGAGAAGAATTTGACCAAAAATTATGTTGTTTTCATGATATCTTGGATGTGTATCTTGAATATCCACTACGATAATATTGCACATCCTTTTTATCATTTAGATATCATGAAAACGATATAATGTTTAGTCCAATTCTTCTCTTTATTAACTTTTTAATTTTTATTATAATTTTAATTTTAATTTACTTCATGCAGACTGATACGTACACAAATGAATTCATGTTTCCTCACCTCACGCACGGGGTTAATATAAATATCTAATATATTAGTTCAGTTTTAACTAACTTACTAATCCAGGTGTTTGCCCAATTTTTTAAATTCGCTTCCTGATGTACACTTAGCAAGCACAAACAAAAATGATAATGATCCGCCATATTGAAAGAACCAGTCAAGAACCAGTCAATTTGTTGTGATATCCATTTTGGAAAATTTTCCTGATTTTTTCAAGTGTTGTGTTACCAACCAACCAATCATAAATGAAAAATGATCGAAACATTTTGATACCATTACAGTGCTTATCAGTGACAATCAAATATGTTGATTCTTATCTGAAGAGAGAAGCGAATCGAGAAGAATAATCTGGTTGGTCACTGTATATCTTACATCTTTATCACAATCGACAACCCTAAATACAGTCCACTTTTTGTTTTCTTACAATAATATTATTTGGGGTGAAATTTTGGCTTAAACATCCGGCCAGAGAAAATTTGTGTAATGATAGTAGAGTGCTATAAAGTAGCGGAGATATAGTTCAGTAAGCAGTCAAAATAAAACATATAGTATTGTCCTGTGTTTCGGGATCATTTATTGACTCATTTTCAAGGATAAAATATACAAATTAAAAATAAACATTAAAAGACAACAATTGGCATGGAAAGATAAAATACGAGTTAAAATAGAAAGATAATATGAAAAAGAAAAGAAAATATTGGAATACTTTAGATAAACATTTAATTTAACCTATTAAGAGAAAAATGAAGGTCGAAGCGTTCAATCGAAGAATCTTGTAAGTTTTATTAAAAACATGGAATTGAGGTTTATTAATTTAATTTTTTATGAGTTTTTACCTAATTTTACGATTAATGAGACTTACTAGTGTTTTCGATTGTACACAAGGTATGTGCTTAAATTAGACTTATATTTGTACTAGTTTAAGCTTTTCGTGTATACATTCTTTGTTTTAGTATACGCAATGTTTATTCATGTAGTCTCAATTAACATAATCAAAGTTTGACGAGTGCACGCAATAAAGTAATTTGCCGAATTTTAAACAACTACATTCAATAATTTTAAATACAACATATAAATAGAGAACCTCTGCTAACTTTACCTAACTGTTAGTTTAATGTATTTAAATTTTGATTTGCATAACAAAGTTATTCTTGACACTGATTGTGAGTTAAAAAATTAAGCAATTATAAAAGAAACAAATTTTAATGTCTTGTTTTATTTCTACTTTGGAATACCTTAGTAAACAGAAAAAGTATTTGTTATTAAAACAAGAGAAAATTTGATTAACTGAGATTGAATATTAATTAATTTCTCGAATAATAAATTAAAGTGCTTAAATGCTGCACATTTGCTTACAATTTTAATTGTGATATTATTAATTATAATTTATGCTTCACTACAGCAATTTGTCACAATTTCAGTTTTTTTTAATCACACAAAACATGTTTACTAAGCATCACACAATAATGTTGAAAATGCCGCTTAACTAATTACTATAGCGGAAGGTACATTGTTTTTGTAACTTAGCTTATTACAAATCTGTGACAAGTTATATTAACTTTTTCGAGTTAAAATATTCAAAATATTTTAAAACATTTTTAAACCTTACACCATCAACGACAATATTAATACTATATCAATATTACATCAATAATTCGCTATCAATATACAGTTAATATTTTTTACACCTTGTAGCATTAGCATTATTGACGTTGCACTGATGAAATATTTATATAATAATGATGAAAAGGACCTTACATCAATAATATACATATATACAGTACATATGAATTTCTTCAATGAATTTATTAACTGAATTTACTATATTTACAAATTAAGATTACGATTATAAATAGGTTCAGAAAGCATTTTTGTGTTATCGCTTTATGATATAGGTATAGGATCTGTGGTCTCCGCAGCAGTTCTAACATTTGACAAATATTGATAAAGGTACGTACAGACACTGCAAGGCTGCCGCACGAGGCACGACTCACGCTGTGTGAACGATGATTTTCTCATGGAAATTTCATTAAGTTGACATGTATTGAGCGAAGCAAATTTGCATCACTAGCCACATTATCGTCAAGTCTAAATCATGTTTACTGCAAGGCAAATGCAAAACGAAGCGGCTTCGCAACGAGTCAAATTTTGTCGGTCCACTCAAAGAAAATCCTACATACGAAAGTGGTCGAGTAAATAAACAAAGTTTCCAAACAGGATAAAGTGAATATTACTGTCATACTTGGGTACTTAATTAAAAATATATTACTATTAAGTGTTCTATTTTAGGTGTAATTTTTTACATAATTTATGTCAATATGCATTTCAAATTTTAAAACTTGAAAAGTTTTAGCCGAACTTTTTATTGTGTATGTATGTCATATTTACTATATGTATTGGTCGGATCATAAATATAATAAATTTTTTATGAATAACAATAAAACATTATTAATAAAATTTAAGCTGGAACGCGTAATACAAATACAAAATAGTAAAAATTAATCGCAAAAGAAATGCAAGTAGAAAATCTTTGATGAGTTTGACTGCAAGAAATAACAACAAAATCCTCAAAATGTGAGGAATTTTGAAATGCGAGGGTAATTTGTATATAATCCAAAATTGTGTGGTATTTTAAAGAAAAGTAAAATGAAAGGATGTATATTGTCATGTTTCAAAATCTCTTTTTGGAACTTTTGAATTTTAAATTTTATATTTTAATTTAACCGTTTTGGATTTTGAAATTTTTTTTGTGAGATTAAGTTTTGAATTTTGAATTATGTTTTTAATTATGTAAGTTTCGCAGATATTTTAAAATAACTCGTTTTTTACGCCGACAAATTTTTAAGTTGGTAGAGAAATGGTACAGGTGGTCGTCATTCTGAGTCTCTTTTTTTTGATATTATAAATTGAGTATTTTGTGAATAAATGTTTTGCTTTACTGCGAGTAAGTTTTATTTTTAATTTGGATTTTATTTGTCCGTATTTCGATTATTTTTGGATGATAAAAAGTTTGGAAGCAATTATTCAAATTTGGATGAATTGATAATAAAAAGTTTATTTGGATTTTAGAAAAATAATTGCGCTTATATGGAAAATTTTAATATTTAGAAGTTGAAAGTAACGCGAATTCAAACTGATACGTGTGGTGTTCGTTATCACCGACATTTGGTTTTCCATTGCAATTGACATTTGAAATATAAAAGCTTCAATTTAATAATTTGATAATTAGAATTTAAAAATACGGAAGTTTAAAATTATTTAAAATCAGAATCGAGTATAAAAAATAATAATTTAGGAGTCTCATGCTACAAAAAATGTACGTACCCAGGCGAGGCGTATTTTTGTGGTAGGTTAATTAATTTTTTAAATTACACCGCCGGGTACATCGCAATATTATGATGGTTGACTATTTTTGGAGCATCAGGTGAGATTGTCCACAGATTGAATCCTCCAGGAAAATACGCTATAAGCGAACATTTTTACCTTAGTATGTAGATTTATGTTTGCTGTTTGGTAAAAGTACTTTATCACTTGTATGAAGTATGAACATAATACAGCCTTTGTATGAATAAAATTATTCTCTGTGAAGAGTATATTTGGAAATTTTACTTTTATTTTCCGGTGTATGCACATTTTGTAATGACAACATTTTGGGACAAAAAAAGAGTATCCCATAGTTTAAAAATGTTGATGACAAAAGTTAGTCAAAAACAAATCGCATATTTAAGACAACGAAATATTTAAGACAACGAAATATTTAAGACAACGAAAAGAAGTGTAATTTATTATTTTTTAAAACAGTAAACCTATCATTTATGTTTTGTAATTATTGAATGTTGAAAATTTATGCATTTATGGATAATATTTCTAACAATTCCTTTTTTACTTGTACAGATTTTCAGTTAACAGATGAAAGTTATTCATTTTTAAAAAATAATAAAGAAGAGTGGTAGTCACTTCAATCTACTTAGTACAAAAGCCATTCTACTTATTACTGAATATTATTTGCTGTATCGATCTTTAATTTAACCTTGATGAATTCTGTTAAGAATTACCCTGCAATCATAATTTTGACGAATACAGGTACTAAGATTTTCAACAGCTCCCTTCCACGTTGGTAGATGTTGTAAGAGATAAACAGCACGATTTCGCAAGTAAGCACATTACTATTACCTACTAACATTGTGAGGTTTCAAGTTTCTTATTATGGGTACTTTCAAAGCACTTTTGGATGTTGATGCAATTTAAACTGAGCGCTGCGTAATTTTTTTAAGTTTTCGATCAGATTTTCTAATCGAAAAAATACGAACTTGATGTTTGAATTTGTCATTTGATTGTAAATAAACTAAATCAATTAAAAAAACAAAATTACTTCCAAAATCGCCGAAAGTATCACTTTCTGTATGATTTATCAAACCAAAAATTATATTTTGCGGCAACATGTTAGACAACGTTAATCTTTATTCAGGATACAATTTTTATTTATCTTTATTTAAGTTAGAATTTAATTTTTAAATTTTGTAAAGGATAAAATAAAATATTTGATTGATCTCCCGTAAATAGCTACAGTTTTTCTGATAATTTTTTTTTTAATTTAATAAAAACGTTACATATCAATTTTGTACTCGTGGATCAAATACTAGAAAAACATTTATTTAAAAACATACATTTGCATATTCATTCGGAGTATTATTATTATTAAAAATTAAGAATTTGATTATAATTATATAATAAAATATCTAAAATTAAAATACTTAAGTAGAATTAGATCCAAACTATAATAAATAACTATATAATATTAGAGAAGAGATGATATACAGTGCGACTTAAACGTAAATTATACCAAAGGAAGATGTTTTTTGTGATAAAAAATTACTTTTACGGCAATACTTATTAGATATTTTTTGTTGCAAATTTCATTCGAAAACGTTGGCGATAATCCTTGTTATGATAATCTTGTTTTCTACGGATCTGAACAATTACACAGATGTCTTGCTATATACCATTTCCTACATGACCTAGTGACCTAAATAATTACGTTTACGGTTCGTAATGCTTTCATGACTTCAATAAATAAATGTTAATTTTTTTACTTGTTACTTAAAAAAATCCTTTTTCTATTTCAGATGTGAACCTGAACCAAAGCAAATTTGATAATGAAGTTTAAAAAAATCACAAAACTTCAATTGGCCGTTTTCTATTAATTATTATTATTAACACTACATTCTATGCAGAATTTAGCTGTCCTTTCGGACTTACAAAATTCATTTGTTGCGGTGGATTAGTCCTCTTATTTACATTTATTTATTTACAGTTCCTGATGTGTTTTAGCATCATTAACAATCCTTCTCCAGGTTGCGCGTTCCAAAACTTTCTGTCTCCATCCTCTTTCGCCCATTCTCTCTAGATCTTTCATTACACTATCGCTCCATCTCAGTTTTGGTCTTCCTCTATGTCGCTCACCATCAGGTTTCCATGTCATTATGGTTCTCACTACTCCCTCACTACTGGTTCTCATCACCATCTCAATCTTCAATCTCATCTAAATCTTTGCGTCTTGATGTACGTTACTAAGTCTTCTTCATTCATAATTTCTGAGTTTGTTCTCATTCGGCACTCACCCTTAACTCGTTTAATCTCCATTATCGTTCTTAGTACTTTACTCTCAAGTACTCGAAATTAACTCTCCTCTTTCTTTGACATACATATTTCAGCCGCGTATGTAACTACAGGGCTTATCAGTGTCTTGTAGAGCTTTATTTTTGATCCTTTTGAGATTTGTCAATCTCTCAGTAAGTGGTTATTTGCATAGTAGGCTTCATAGCCCGCCTGAATTTGTTTTTACTTCCGCATTTCTGTTATTATTGGAGTTCATTGGTACACCGAGATAGTTGAAGTCTTGTACATTTTGAAATACATCATCGTCGATTACTAAATCAGGTCTGGTGTCATTCTTTTCCCTTGTCCACTTTATGTACATTTCGTTTTCGTTTGGTTGATGTTCAGCCCCATTCTGTGTGCCTCTCTTTTTATATTTTTGCTATTAATACAGTTCTTAAAATATCAGATCTTATCGGAACTAAAGTAGATACAACCCAAGAGTATGTGAGATACAAGAAAAAGTAAAAACAAGGATTTTGGGTGGAAGACGATTTATCAAAATCTATGTTTTTGCTTTTGATTATAATAAAATTTAACCAAATAGCTCAACTATTTTATGGAATATTTAGAAATTTTTATTTAATTTTAAGTAAACAGTTAAAACAAAATTGTTAGATTTACAGATTAACGTAAATAAGAAATGTTTTACGAACACTGAGTTACTGTATTTATAATAGCATTAAACAGCGTGAGATTTAAAGTGGTGGATTAATTAAATTACTAGTGGCTATCTAACCTGTGCATGCGGTGTTTCAAAATTAACTAAAAAAATAATTGAAATGTTACTCCGTGCTTCCGTTTTCAATTTATTTTTGGGGTGTTGAATGCCTGAAACTGTTTGTTTCCTAAAGAAATACAATTTAAATATTGTTTACTCCTTTAACTCAATTTCTTGTATGCGTTAATGAGCCAATAGTTATAGTCACTGTAAAAATAGTCATTGTCCTTGTTTGCATAATAGCATAAATAGCATTTATAAAAATATTAAAAAAACTCGTTTAAAAATGAAATGTCGATAATGATGCAGGCATCTATTTTATATTAAAAGATTATTACAATTCGGATGCCAACAGATCGATCTTGAACACAGCAGTGTTTCCGACGCAACCAGGATTAAAAGCGCGGTTTCTCGCTTTCCAGTTTGCCGACGTATGTTTTATGCCACACCGCTGTTATGACAACATTCAAAATGATAATTGTTGAAGCACGAACGATTTCTATAACTATCGTTTATTTTTATTATAATCAACAGTAGTTTCAGTTCGATAACTTAATCGATAATATACTTCCATTTCAAACAGAGCCGGACCGGCTGAAGGACATGCAGCGAATAGCAAATAAATTATTAAATTCATCCCACAAAAATTAATAATTTTTAATCTCCAAAGTTGAGAAAATTTAGAATTATTTTGTCGCACTTGGTATATTTCTGGTAGCTCAAAAATGTTATTTAGTATATTCTGGGATAGTAGGCTGAATTAAACAGGCTTCATAGCTATTGAAACTACGAAATCTTTCATAAAGCTGTATTCAAACAGATTAGGCTACTGTTTGGAAAATGCCCGTTAGTAGCATTAGAACAAACAGTCTAATCCTACAGTATTGAAACATGTTAACAAACTATGTAATTAGCTTAAATATTTTTGACACTTTCCATGTAAACAACAAACGCACTATTAACTTGTTAGAGGAAGAATCTCGTATACCAAGTAGTTTTTAGTCTAGAGCTTACTTAAAGTTTTAACTTTTCATTAGGTTTCGTTGTTAAAATTTGTTGGATTTAAAATAAATAAAATCTTAAAGTATAAAGTGTACCAAAAATATTTAATATGAAATGCAATAGCCTCAGTTGAGGATGACAGCTTTTGAGAATTTTTACGATATTGACTCTATTTCTAAAATCTTTATAATATATAATTTTATTGAAATATGTCAAATTCCAGAAAGTGAATTTATAAAACAAGTTTTCAAAATTAACCAAATGAAATTGATGTCTCCCTACGTACAAAGTTACTCGTTAGTGTAATTTGGTAATTTTTAAAATTCTGAGATGAAGGCAACATCTCCAATAAAATTCCTATTTTAAATAAAATATTTTGTTGTTGAAAAACATGGAATAAAATTATCGTGTTTTTTACCTATAAGTATTGTACTAAATATTATGATAAAAAGGTAACCTGCTGGCAGAAAACTCTAGCAAGTCAGACTCGTGTGCTTAACCGAGTGAATAATATGATTACCTTGTGACTGGTAAAAATCAGATCTACAGATGAATGGGGTGAGAAGTGAATTTCATATGTGTTTGCGTTTGATTAAAAATTATATTTACGACTTGTAAGTTAATGATCTTTTTGGGTATCTCTATAATAATTGACCTAGCATGGAGTTTGAAAAGAGCTTTTCCAGGTCTAAAATTAAACAAAAAAATTGATGATATTTGGAGTGTAAAATTGATATATGAATAAACTCAACTTATGTGTATATAACAAGATTATGTTCATACTAATATAAAATTCGTGAAGGTAGAATATCAAAGGAATTGTTAATTATTTTTTATACTACAAAGGGTTAAAATATGTATTAGATTTTAAGCAATTAAAATGTTTAGAATTTGTTCAAACCAACAACCTAATGTGAATTTATCAAGTCATTAACAGATAAAGCTGTTAGGGCTATATTCAAAATTTCCTGCTCGTTTGTGATCGTTAAATTATTTCCCAAAAAATACATATAACACATAATTTACTGTGTTTAATTAATAATAGTTTATATTATTACATCAAATATAGATATGATCTGACCACCATATGATTATTACCATATAATATCTGTCCATATGATTCGAGTTTAGCTGAATTAAAATTTTTAAAACCAGTATAACAGCTTTACTTATACTATTGTAACCCCAAAATTGTTTGATTTAAATTCAGAATTTTCGAAATAAGAAGCTTACTTTTGGACATTTCGCTCCAGGATAATTCGCTCCCAGACATTTCGCTTCCGGACATTTCGCGACCACTGCTAGTTTTTTACTATATTCGGGTTAGTTTTTAAAATTATTTCAAGTTTGCTTGATGAGAATTCAATATTTGAAACACATGATAGAGATCGCAAACTTTATTAACCAATTAGCATAGTTTTACTCTAATAAAAAAGAGAGTTGTTCAATTAAATAACTGTTTTTTAATTAAAACTTTTAAAAATATTATCTATCACATTGCCAAATATATATTAGTAATTCCTTAAAATATACCGCTTTTAAAAATACTTGAGTTATTGTTGCTTTAGGCTATTTTTAATATGATATTTAATTTTACAAACATAACTACAACTTAAAAGTTATGAAAAGTTGTATGTAACTTAATTGGTACTTAAATTAAACAAAAAATTGGTTAAATGGAAGGGATAAGGGGTATTTTGGATAATAAGTTTAATTTCAAAATCAGAAAAGCAATTTAAAGCCTGCAATTCATAGTAAGCATCTGTCCCCTCCCGTTTAGACATCCATGCAGTCATCCATCCAGATAATAGTTTTCATTATATTTATATAATATAATAATGTCAGGGATATACACCCGCAGTGATCAACCGAACACCCAAACATTGAAAATTACTATGGGAATTTTTTTTTTTAATTTCTGTTTTCGATTATAACTGATTATGATGAAAGCTATTATATCAATTTATTGATAGATTATTTTATTCCATTTCTAAAGCTCTGTTGCATAAAAATTTATTTTAATCTGACAAAGTAACTAGACGATAATATTGTTGTTGAAATGACAAAGTAATACTTAAAAAAATAAGTTGTTTACAATTCAATTTTTATTGTTTTAGCAATAATAATTATAGAACAAATACTAAATGTTGCATACCTTTAAACGCAGAAAAAATCTTTGGATTGATATGTTTTTCATTATAATTCGTTATAATGGAAAGCAAGAATTAAAAATGCAATAATTACTTTTGTTAATTCCTACAGAACCGGTTGCTTCGACGCCGGAATGTTACGACGTAAAAAATATGTAGTATTTTTTTGCAAAACCGTTGGCAAAAAGAAGTCCGTGCGAAGAAATAGATCTGTTCTGTACATAGATTAGGGTAGGTTTAAGTTTTTTTTTGAACGAAAAACCCTTTTTTAAGGTTTTGTCTGGAAGTTAGAGTATCACCTATCAACACAGCCTAGGAACGGACTGATCAGCCCCAGCAAATTTTATTTCTTGTGTGCATTTAAATACCTAACAGCATCAGCACATTACCTGCAAGGCACGTCAATGTTAACACTTTTAAATACACATAAGAAATAAAATTTGCTGGTGCTGAACAGTCGCCGTTTCTATGCTATGCTGATAGGTAAGTAACTTTTAGGTAATAAATTTTATGATTATTGAAACTCATTTTTCTAATTTTAGAATAGATATTAAGTAAAAAAATAAACCAAATTTAATATTTTCCTACTTTATTCCTATTTAAATTCTATTTTATAAGACACGTGTTTCGGGAATCTATAACAACCGCATCTTAAGTCTCATTTTTGTAATAGTTATTTTATTTAATTTTATTGACAACTCTTACGCAACTCTTACGTGTGTTTGCTGAGACCGAAGGTAGGAATGTAGATTTGAAATCTCTATGAGTCTCTAATGAAATGGAACGAGAAAAAATAGATTTTCGTACAGAAAAATGTCTGGTCATGCTGTATAAAATTCTAACAATTGCAAAATTTATATAACAGGTGACTAGATCCTATCACAGGGAAATAACATGTGCAATTGATTATTTTTAT
This sequence comes from Cantharis rufa, assembly GCA_947369205.1. NCBI lineage: Eukaryota > Metazoa > Arthropoda > Insecta > Coleoptera > Cantharidae > Cantharis > Cantharis rufa. Next base: position 10,121,014 of record OX376309.1, on the reverse strand, counting down.
ATTCTAGCTTCCCCGTTGCTTAACGGATAAGAATGAGAAAGATATAAATTTAAAGACTTTTGCTTACACGTCTAAAAATATCAGACACTTGATATTTTGTTTTTTAATAATAAATTATATAGGTAGTTCAAAATAATTGAATCGGGTGACCGCTCCTACACCCGATAATTAGGGAAATAATATATGATAAATTAAATTTTTTTAAATATTTGCTTCTCATTAGACAAGATCAGAATGAAAAATTTATTATGAAATTATGTTAAAAAGATAAATTTTTGGCTTCTAAAGATACCCAAGACTTGATATTTTGTTCTTCAGTTTTTGTTAAAAACGCAAAAATAAAATTTATATTGAAAATGTTGTCGTTTGCACAACTAACGACAGCATTTTCAATAGAAATTATCCATTTTCATTGGACTTCTCACAAAAAGTTGGTATTTAAAAAAATTATCGATGTCATCATAACTTCAAGAAATAAAATTATGAAATGTAAAGAATTTTGAAAAATTTCAAAAAAAATTTTTTAACTTATTTTAATTAGTGCAATATAAATTGAGTCAACAAGATTAACGTTAATCACACTTCTCACACACACAATCAAAGTTCACTGTCTATCACACAGTGAAATTTAAAAGTGTAATTACAGTAGTTAGAAGTACGACATTATTATAAATATGTAGTAGAGAAACGCGGAGAATGAGATTGCAGGTTTCGGTGCAAATAAAGTTTTTATATTTCAAGTAACCATATGGAATAGATTGAGCACATTGTATTGTGTTTTGAAATTTAATAATAAATAAGCAGCCATATTTATTTTAAATTGCTTGTAGCTGCGTTGCTGTAAATGTAAGCAAAACTCAATGGCGTATTTATTTAGACCAAGTACATTTTATTATTAGATGTAAAAAAAGGAGGACGGTAACTTCCTAGGAGTTCATCCGGGTAATTGTTTTGTTAACGGAATAGTATCAGGAAAATACTAATATCTATTATTAAATTAACGAAAGGAATAATAAGGAAAAAACATAAGAAAAAAAATTCACTAACGGAAGATAATAGCGGATTTTGAAGAAGCAGGTAGTGGTATGATCCCCAGTTAGCAGTAACAAAAATCAAAAAAAAGAACATACAACCAGCGAAATGAAAAAATCCTAGAGAACATGAAGAGAATGAGAAATACTATAAAAGAGGAAATTTAGACTGGAAATGAAAACATGGTGGAGAACTGGAAAATACAGTTCACTATGGGTATAAGCAATAAAATAGGAGTGGAAGCAGGTACGTGAGTAAGCGAAACTCTACTGGTAAAGTCATTAGAGTAAAAAAAGAGAATGAAAAGTTGCAAAGAAAAAGATGCAAGATTGCCTAAACATACTTGAAAAAGAATTAGAGGGCATGGAGAAGAAGTCAAGAGAGCACTATGTGGTGATAACAGGAGTAGACGATTTCATGACAGATAAAGAAGACACGAAAATTCTAATCATGGGTGTTATCAGAAAAGCGAATATCCCAAAAACGTACAGAGTGGGCCGGTGCTTGAAGAAGTATTTAGTAGAAATGGAAAATTTCGAAGACTAAATTGAAATCATGAGGAATAAAAATATACTGAAGGGTAGCCGAATCATTATAAACAATGATTTCATGAGTGAAGTCCTTATCTCTGCTTGTGAGCAAAAGTTGAAAGCGGTGAAAGAGAAAAACAAAGAACGTGTGGAGTGGATATATAAAAATAACAGTAAATGAAAAGCAATATTAATGGAATTATGAGGAAAAATACTAAATATTATTCCACCATCCTTTCTTTCTACAGTCATCTTGCAAGGATTTCTGTCCCATTCGAAATCATTTTGGGTAATCTTTTATAACAGAATAAGACTGAGAAATTTTCCCGTACACCTTATCTAGCCGATTTTTGATACTTTAAGGTGAAATACCCTCTCAAGTAAGGAGTTTAATAACACCTTTATACTCAATTATTGTCATGACTTCTGACGATCAACCAGTCAGTTATAAGAAAACTAATATGTTCTCCGGACATAAAATCCATTTTTGTTCTTTCGAAGGGTAATAAGATTTGAACCAATGTTCAATTTTGGAAATTTTGTTGTCTACCTCGTACAATAGGTTTATATTTAAATATATTGTAAAAGATAAGTATAGGTTTAACTTACATTAGTATAAAAATGAAAATGTTATGGAGGTATCAAAAATATAATTTTCTTGAATGAAGAATCTCTAGTTTAAGTATGTACATTTAAAAATGCTTTTATCAGAAATCAATCAGTAAAGTAAAATAATTGTATTTTATATCAATGATTTCAAAGATATTATTATTTCATATTATATACTAATGTATTATAAATTAATAATTTGACAATAAAATTATGAAATCACTTATTAACACTATTAAATTTATGGGGCTAGGTAATGTAAAATCGATTTTAATGGTTATTTCAAAAATTATTGTTGATCGAATTTAATTACTTTCAACTATGCTGCAATTGCAATTTTTATTGCTTCCCGCTTAAATATATGGCAGTCTATTTTATTTCAAAATATTTAATAATTTAAATATGTGATAAATAACAGTAATTTCACTCTAAAGCATAATAGAGGTAATACTTATTTAGAGCAGATTATAGCCATACAAAATTTTGGAAACATCATAATCTGTCAATTTCGTAATGTAATTTCGATTATATGCATTTTGAGATAAGTGCTATTAAGAGGTAAATTAGTGTCGGTAAAGCATTAAAAATTTATTTTACTAAGCTCTGCCTTTCCTTCTTAACTAATAATTAAAATCAAAATAAATCCTTAATTAGTCCTATCTTGTACCAACGGATTATTGCTTTATTCTCAGTACATTAGAGATTTACCAATATTTTTAAATTAACGAAACGAGGTCGGGAAGGAACGGTAAACAAAGTAGCCATAATCTGCTAAAGAATAACATAAAAGTTTGACTGTTGGAAAACTTAAGTAATAAACAACATTATACTAAATTATAAATATGGATTCAATGTTATGTCCCAAAGCATTAATATCTTGCACAATAATTTTCTAGAAAAAGTGTGTCAAGGTAAATATATCAATAATTATTATCGATGCTTATATACGATACCTATAGAAATGGGTCATATTTTTTTACATAAAAGAAAAAGCTTTTTCGTTTGACATTTTCAATTGATTAGGCCAGGTTTAATAAAAACAATGTTGAAACATTCCGAGACATGTAATTCTCAATAAAATGAACAATAATGTCTCCAGAAACTTTCCGTAATTTGTTTTATCGCGGTGACTTAATTCTAAACCTACTATATTAGGTTAGTTTCGATTGTATCCGACCATATTTGTTGAAACCAAGAGTAGCGACCATTATAAGGGGTCCATAATCGTGATCATATTATTGAAACTGGATATGATCGGGTTAGCAGAAACAGCAGTTTTCTTTCGTTAAATATGCAGTTTTTCTATTGTTGAAGATAACCATTTTTTAATTAAGTAATTTAAATAAAATTTAATCAACCATACAATGCTCCAAATCCTAATTATTAAGGTCCCCAAACTGTAATTATATGTAAAACCCTGAATGTCGAATAGCCTTATGTGGAGAAAGGGAATTCATAAATTGTTATTTGTCGAAGATTTTGTAGACTGGAAGCCTTCTAACCCTCTCACACAAGCTTACATTGAAAAAATGTAAATTATATAATTTAGCCGCCCTCCCCTAAAACTTGAGGTTCTTTACTCTACTGAAAACTGGTAAACGGTAAAGATATGCGAAGTTTGATTATTCTACTGTAAAATAATTCTTTAGTTAAGGAAAGTATTTTAAAATATAAATTTTACGTAAGATAGATGGGAATCAGCAAAATCTTATTCTGATATGGCTGAGGGCATATAAATTGATATGAACTTTAATATTCTGTGCAGGACAATTGCAAATCTTGAAAAACAAATGTTATACACACGTTTAAAAGTTACAATATAAATTTGTATTGGAAACTTAAATAAAATGCAAGAATATGTTTGAAGTCCTCTAAAATTTAAACATTTAGTTAACTACGATGGAAGTTGTAACAATGATACCATGCTTTTCTTATAAGTCTGAAGTAAATCATTTCTACTTGCTACAAATGCGTTTGTTATGCTTAATGGTTTAAGAAAAGTTACCTGAGCGGACGGGTGTGGTCTATCAGAACATTACATTTATTTCCCATAAAATGACGCTTTTTATAAATATTAAACTGTTTTCTAATATGTCTTTTTATATTCTTGAAAAGTGTACTAAGGCTTGTAAGCAAAATTTTTAATTTATCAATTTATAACGATATTTGTAAATTTCATGGACAAATAAGCCACACTCGTCCGCTGGAGGGTTAAGAAATATAAGAAAAAAATTTTTTAACTATATTTTATTCAAATTTATTTTTCAAATCTCCAATTATTATCAATAATCCCAAATCATTTCATTCAAAAATATAACGGAACTTCAATCTTATCTAAAATATGCAATTCGTCCAAATATGGGTCAATTTTCAATATCAAAAATCCGAACTAACAGAAATTAGATAAAGTGTGCAAAACTTTGAATTTGGATATATTATGCAACAAGTACTTTTGCGTAAGAAGAAAAATGAAGAATTTTCCACGGTAATATAGGTGAACGCTGAACGAGTAAAACTACAAATTAACACGAGAAGTTTAAAATTAACTCGAATGAAAACGTGTGCAGTGACTGTTGTATCATTTTTCAAATTAAAACTTTATTGGCTTTAAAGAGTAAACATTATCATCCGCATCAGTAAAAACTTTGGTAGACTATTGCGATTTCGAACAAGCAACCTACATTATATGAAATCACAAGTTTTCTAGTGGATCAGTGTTTCAAAGGATGTAAAACTTTTCAACGCACAACAAGTTTCTTAAGCAATCAATACTCAAGTTTTACGTAATTGTTTATTTTATACGAAACATCTGTGGGTATACATAAATATGGTCTGCTTAATTATCAAAAAATCTCCTTAGGACATAATATTATTATATATGATATAATTCATTGAACCATAAAAATTAATAAAAAAATATATTTCTTATAATATATCTATTGTTAATGTTTCAATATATAATACGATCATATTATATAGTAATATAACGGTAATATAATAATAATAATAAATAATAATAATTTTTACTTGGTAATTTTCTTCAAGTAAAATTTATTCTTAAATAAAATTATAAATAAACTTAACATTTTAATCTAAGTTTAGAGCTAAATGGTGCAGTTGTGCATTGATGTATTACTATTATACATTCAAACAGAGGAAAATTTATTAATTGATAAAATTCTGAAGCCGTATCTCAGATACTTAAGGGTTTTTTTCCAAATATATTTAAAAATTTTTGCGGAATTTACATATAAAGCATACCGTTTGGTATGCCTTAGATACCGGAAGGCATACTCCTTACATGCATAATTATACACATACATATTATAGTAGCATACCATACAGAGTTAGGTTGTGCCTCTGCTACGAATTGGCTAGTTAGGTATGTAGCTTAGGTATGAAACTTAGAAGATAGTTTAGATCTTTACTAAATTATTCGTAGTGAAAAAAGCATTTTTGGATGGTAGATTGAATGTATGCAAATTAAAGTCTATTGTTTTAGTAAACCTTTTCTATTATGAAAAAGTTAAATAAATGTTTTTCGCACATAATGTGATAACATACAGTAGCGGTAAATCGTTCATTTCCATTTAATAACTCTCAGGCATTTTCTATATACAGTTACTCACATAAATATTCGGACACTCCTATGTTAACAATGTTAATTTGACGTTTCAAGACGTTTTTTTTATATAAAAATTGCTTTTACAGCAAAATTTTGTAGACATTTTTTGTTGGAAATTTCATTACCTTAAATTTTGTTTATATACATTTTTCTATTTTGTTGCACCGTTTCCGATTGACAGCGACTTAAACAAGACCCTGTAAAATCCAAAAAATATTATCATCTAAATCTCGGAAACGGTGCATCATAATAAAAAAATAAATATACAATTTTTTCTTGTAAATTTCATTCTCTACAGTTTTGTTCATATACATTTTTCTAATTGGTCGCACCGTTTTCGAGATATAGATGATAATATTTTTTGGATTTTACCGAGTCTTGTTCAACAAATATTTGCTGTAAAAATGTACAGAAAAAAAACTGGTGCTAATTGGGTGCAATGTTTTTTTTTGTATGACTCCATATCACACCCCATGTCAAAATGACTTTGAAGACAGCGAAAATGTCTATGTGTGCAATATTTGTGAAGCCGTAGAGGAAAGCGATAATTTTTTTAAGTTTTTCTTTTAGCTTTTAGTTTTAATTTGTTTTAATTTCAAATTTTCTTTCAAAAACTTTCAAAAAGTAGTGTAGTGTAAATAAATGATCTTTTTTTACAAATGGCTTTAATTGATTAAAATTATTCTTTACGATTTTACAACTTTCATTATATCACGGCATTACCTAACCTATATCACGACATTAACTGTCCTATCACGACATTACCTTAAATTTTCACCTGAACAAAAATGACAACAACAAAATTATGCTTCGCTCAATATACTTAATTTTTCATAAAAGGAGTTGCCTAATTGTAATATTATTACCTCCTGATCTCAAAATTAGAAAAAATTATTTAACAAGCCCAGAAGTAACAGTTTTTCTAAAATATCACGACATTGCCTTACCTTACCCTACCTTATTTTTTATTATTTTTAAAATTTTTTACATTATTAAACATTATATTAAGAATATTCTGCTAAACTTTTGTTAAAAAATATTGCAAAATAAGCCAGTGGTGGTAGTGGTGAGAACTGAGTCACATAAAAAAAAGGTTCCCTGCGCTAGTCAGGATAACTCATGGTTGCTTCATCTGAAATCAAAAAACCAAAAATATTTCTTTAGTACATAAGTTTATCTTACATATATAATTACAACTTAGTTTTTAATTAAACAAAAGAAACATTGTATTGACATATTGTCAACATATTGTATTTGATTTCATTCGATTTTAATGTTATCTCGTACTAAATTTTGAAATTTTATATTTTTGACTGCAATTTTTGCGAATGTTTTTGACATTTTATGTACTGCTTTATGCGCTTTTTAGATGTATTTTACCATGTTTGGATGTTTTTTTTTTAAATAACTTGTTGGTGCGTAGCTGTGTTTGTTACTTGATGTCATTCATTATGTTTGTTAATTCGTTTTAGACTCTGAAGAAGGCTAATATATGGGCCGAAACTAGTTAGCAAGGATACTGGAGTTTTATTTCAAAGGACCCAATATACCCACTATATTGTCCACCTTCCTTGGTTTATTGAAGCTAACGGGTCGATACTATTTGTTTTATAATTAAACAAAAGAAACAGTTTTTGGTAAAAATCACAGTTTTTTGATTGCACCTTTACCAAAAAGTAAAAAATCAATATTTTTTTGTTATAAACAGAATCAATTATATTACAAGTTAGAAAAAAAGATAATTAAATATTTTCGAAATGCTACAGTAGAAATCTGTACTGATATATGGATTAATTTAATTATTATGCTGTTTTTAGTTTTCAATTAGTTTAATAAAATTATTTTATTTAAAAAAGTACAATACTTCGTTTAATATTTTCTTTTAATTAGTAAGACGACATGTTTCGAATATAGATATTCATCATCAAGTCTAAAGAAGATTATGTTACAAATATATTATTATTATATAAAGTTAGAACGTACCAAAATTAAAATATTATTTGAAAATTATTATATTATTATAAATTTGAAAATTGTTTTTTGAAGTTGACGTTAGATGGTGTGTTGATCTATATTCGAAACATGTCGTCTTACTAATTAAAAGAAAATATTAAACGAAGTATTGTACTTTTTTAAATAAAATATAAATTAACTTCGATAGACTAATCATAATTATTAATAAAATTAATTTAAAACTTTAATTAATATTTATTTTTCCATATTTAAATTTGTTTGAATGAATATCTAAGTTAATGTTTTAAATTATTATTTGAATTGAATTTGATAACTAACTTATTGTAAAGAAGTCTCGATATACCTTTCCCAAAATCACTTGGTACATGTGCAGATATTCCTAATTCTATTGGGAAAAGTACATTGTATGTACATTTACCATAACCGTCGGCATAAGTGTATATTTACAGGAAAACATAATATACATAATATGTAAAGGCGAACGTCCACTAGCATGCAAGTTTTCTTCTGCAAGTGCCGTCTGCAAGTCGTTCCGGTTACACATTTTTTGGACCGATTTTAAAGATGTGTTATGTGTTCACTTCAAAATATGTATTACGTAAAATGCACACATAAAAATAATTAAATTTCGATCAAGAAATCAAACATTAATACAAATTCAATTACATTACCTGTACTTAAATTACTGATGTTGATTATTGATGTAATTACAAATAATGCATAAATATTTTAATACAGATAAAGAAAAAATATTTTTCTGCAGTGAAGATATTACTCCACATGTTTCATTTTAGCACTGATATAAAATAGCACTAATATTTTTATTACAATTGCAAAGAAGTACATATTTAAATTTATTTTTAATTAATTTTAGTTTATTAGTACGTATTTATCTCGTAGTTTACAGCTGTTAAACATCACTTTTGTTGAAAGTTTATATTATGTGTGTAAAACGTGATTACAATTGATGATTTTACAACTCGGGGTCTTGAATCCAATTCTGGATATCTTCGCTCAATCAAGTTTTAGTAGTGTACAATTTTATGTTTGAAAAACGATTTAGGATGTTTCGAGGTTGCCATTTCAATGCCACCGTTTCAATGCAGATTGTTGAGTTCAAGTTTTTTCTAGACTTTTTGTAAACCCCTTCTAATCAAAAAATCTTGCATTGAAACAGCAGAAAAGCTTTATATTTAAGCTCACTTTCACTTTTTGACATCATTATGTATTTTACGAAGAGTCGCAGATTTTATTTATAATTTTCCCTTTTTATTTTAATTTTTTCCGTCACTAACCGAATTAATTTTTTAACTTGGTTAAGTCCTCGCTTTTATGAATGATAATTACTTTTGATGTAGTGTACGGTGCATTCTAACATAACTGCTAGTAAATTATGCAAATGTGTAATTTAATTTGCTTTTTCACCTTTCTTGCTTCAAACAGCACTTCTAGTTTTACAAGTAAAGAATAATAGTTGCAACTGAGAAAAATTAAATTGCATAGAGTAATTTGGTTCAGTTACTGTTATATAGAAACTAGTAAGCGGCAATCTAGAAAGACGACACAGGGTATTACAGCATTTTAGATTTAAATTAATTGAAATGAAATTTCAAATTGTAGAATTATGGGGCGTGACAAAGATGTAATTTGCACGTTACATCCGTTCGTTAGCTTTTCTTGTTCTTTGCAGAAAAGTAACTTTGTTCAATCAAGTTGGAAAGCAATTTTTTTTTAATCCAAAATTGCTTAAAAATAAGTTTCTTTGCTCTAAATCTAAAACTTAAATAAAGTTTTTAATGTTAAGTGTTAACAAATAGTAAGTTTAACTTTAGTTAAGTTGACAGCAATCAACAGCATTTCAATATGTTTAGTTGATTAATATTATTGGTTGAAGATCCAGTTCAGTTAAAATTAACTTAAACTTGCTTAGTGTGATAATTGGTCCCAAAATTAAAAGTATTGATAGACGTTTATTAATATAGATTATTTGATCGTCTGGTATTATGTTTGAAAAACTTTAGATTAAGAAAAATATTAATATATTATAATAAATTAAACAATAAATCTATTACGTGAAAACTAAATTTAACTTTTCGCAAACATCGTAACAAATCACTTTGGAATAAGAAATTCCAGTAAAATATATTCAGTAAATACCGAAATCGTAACATTATATCTTGCAAGTTATTTGTGTGTTACATAACAAAATTCCTACTGAAACTCATAAGACGCTTTTATTGAATGATCAAGATATTTCTGTTGAATTATAGTAAAGATTACCGCGTATTTCAAATAGAACAATTTTCCTTCAATTACCTACAAACAACTAGAATATCTAGGTATACAAACGTAATTACCATGTTTGAATAACTGGAGTTAGTAGGAATCCGTTTAACAATTTTTTTTAAATTATAACTGAAATTTTAGAACTAAAAATAGGCCATGTTTCCATTATAATTAAAAAAACTTACTTTTTTCGGATCTTTAATTTTGATATCAAAAATTAAATAAATAATATACTGTACAGCAACAATCTCCAATCACAATCAAATTGAAGTCGGCATTCAATTAATGAAACAAAACTTTCATCAGGATGTAATTAAACAAGTACAGACTCTATTTTCTACTTGAATAACAATAAGGCAGAAATACTCGTATAATACGAAAATATTACTTACCAAAGTACTTCACAAATTTCAATTTTATACAACTTATATTCATATTTGGTAAGACCTTCTTGAGATAAGTCTCGTTTTAAAACGTTTAAAAATAAAACAATATACACTTTTCTCAAGTGAAACTATTTATTTTCTGTACTGGTTTTCAGTAATTTATCTTCTTGATCAGCTCTGCAAAGATTAAGGACTCATACAACTAATCAAAATATATAAAGGTATAGATCGAACAACATGACTTTTTTACAATCAATTTAAAAATAATATAAATTTATTGTCGTGTGTACTTCTGATATAGTATTAATCTCCAAGTTGCTATCTTCATGCAAAATTATCAAAAACGTCGAAAGTTGGGAGATATAACTAATTATAAATTTATAAATAATAGAAATTTTCTTGTTGATTAAGTGAGAGAGAATTAGAATCTTATTGCATCTTTTTTATTTTTTCGTTAAATGTGAGGGCTGCAATAACATATACTTAGACCAAACCGGTAGGAACCTAAAATACCGTCTTACGGAGCATAAAAATAAAAATAAATAATCAACGGTTTTACAACATCTACTACTAGCGACCACACATTATTAACGAAACAAGTATTGGATTGAATCATATTCCATACAGGGCCGGATTATCAATGTATGCGCCCAGAGCCAAAAGTTTTTAAGCGTCCAGCGCCCTCCCAAAAAATTGTTTCTAGAAAATTTCGAGCTCAGACTGAATATTTCTAAAATTTTGAAATTAAACTTGAAATCGTTGTCCTACAAATATAAAATCAGATCTCGCGGAGGCACCGATTTTTTGTAAAATTTTATGAAATCGATTTGACTTTAGTTAGATTTTTGGAATATCTGCTATTTGATATGCTAGCATATCGCTTATGTTATACGATATGCTAGCAGATAAATACCCAAAAGACAAAAAAATACCCAAAAATCTAACTAACGTCAAATCGACTCAGTCGAATCGAAACCTTAACCTCCTTCCTAGAAATAATATTTAAGATAACCATAGACGCACCTGAACGAAGTTCAAAAAAGGTTCCAAAATGCTTCTATTTCTAACATAACATTATATCACTTAAGTTTTTCAAGTTGGGGTATTAGAGGGTGAAGAGATAAGTTTCAGCACAACACATTAGAGTACGCAGCTAGTCTCCGTGTATTTCGTGTAGTTTGAGAGAAACTTAAGTTGGGTCGTTTTCCAATATAAAATAAAATACTAATAATGTAGATCAGTCCCAAAGAAATAATAATAGGCAATTGAAATTTTAACAAATTTTGCTAAATAATAAAGAGATCAATTAAATTGAAAGAAACGAGAAGGTAAATAATGTAAATTTTTTTAAATTACAAATGAAAAAAGAAAAATTATCGCACATAAGTTAACGCAATTATATGAAAACAAATTAATTTTGTCAACTTGCATAATTAGTAATAAGCGGTAGTCATGTGTTTATGGCTTAATAGTTATTTACCATAAGTTATTTTTGAAAATGGAAAAAAGTGTTTTCTGAAATACTACAATATTATGTTTAAAAAAGTATTTTAGAAAAGCATTTCAAAATAAATTTAAATTTGACTGACGTTGATTGTGTTAAAACTCGAGAGAAATAAATCTTCATGCTTAAATTGGAAGAAATAATGGAAAATAAAGTGTGAGAAATACGGAAATTCAAAAGTTTAATTAATAATTAACAACTTGTCCAGATTTTAAATTAATAAGCCACGTATTGATTGATTTTATATAAGCTTACGTTTATTTTGGGTTAAAAAACTTGTAGCTAACAGTGTTAAATTTTGATTGTTTTATGACTTACAGGGTGCAAGAGCGTAAAATCTGAATTAGTCGGTGATTATATTTCTAATAAATAATTAGAATTATTAGCTCTTGAAAATTTATATAAATATAATATCAGTAATGAGCTAAAATAAACTATAAATTAATAAACTAATATTTTCGAGCTTTCGAGAGTGGATACTCTCTTTTTCAAGATATATTAATATATTTGTGAATCGACGTTGTGACCCCATATTCGCATATAAACCGACGTTGTGGCACCTATATTTACGTTGTGGCACCACTCGGTGGTGCCTTAACGTTTTTTCACTATATTTGTGTCCTTCATGGGCCTATACGTCTAACTACAAAATTTGAGAGAGGTGCCAGTTAGACCATATAATATATCATAAAAGTTTGTGTTTAGTTCGCTCGTATAAAATCATATAAGTCTAGGGGGCGCTCTTGTAGTTCTAATAGTAGCTCGATCACGTTAACGCGCTTTTAGGCACCTTATCGTAATACGCAATAGTTTGACGTTTAGGCACACTTGATTTTTTTATTTGAATAGTAGAAGTTCCGTACGTTAAAGTTTAGGTATGTTTAGGCCAGAGAGAGCGGGTCTCTTTCTAATTCACTCTCTTATTGTATTCTTATGAGTAGATCTACTTACGAGTTATGACCGGTGAACCGAGATCATTCAATAGTTGAATAAAATAATATTTATACAACTGGAAATTTATAATTTTCAATAAGCAACACTGACTAAAAGTTTTAAAGATATTAAATTATCAATAAATGAGCTAAGAGAACAATTAAAGTGATAAACTTTTTTTGTTATAATAATAATTTGAATTATATTGTTCGAATAATAATTAATCTCTTAATCCCGTTTTAGACAATCAATAATTATGATCATAATTATGGCCCTAATTTTGCATGAGAAATTGTGGATCGTGTAATACAGAAATTTTTGTAAATGTCACTTTTCTATTCATAAAAATTGGATCTGTTCTAATTTTACTAACAGAAATATGTACAGGGTAGCTGCCGGCAAGTATGTCAAATCGTGTGCAGGTCATTTTATAACAATTTTGTAACACCATATTATTTTTCCAAATTTTTCAAAATTCCCATTTTTTCATGTTAATTTTTTGAAATTTTTACATAATTTCTTATAAGTCCTTGTATCTCGCAAACGCTGCGACGGAATACAAAAATGTATATAAACAAAATTGGAGGGAAAAAAATGTCGAAGAAGTATTGCTGTAAAATTGATCTTTACATGGACAGAAAAAAGTCTCTGCACGATGCGATTTACATTGAAATTACAAGTGAAAAAAGTGTATACAAAATCGACGGAGACATTTTTGGGTCACCGTATGTGTTACGTATACAATAGTCCGTATTTTCCCGGTATTTTCTAATTTTAAGTAATAAAAGAAATGAAATAATATGTAACAATACTGTGTGTAAATTTATCCCATCTCGGCAACTGAACAGAAAACCGTTGGGTACTTACGTCAAAAAACGCAATTTTGCAAAATTTTCTCGCTTTGATAATAAATTATACTACCTACCGCTACAGAATTACGACATAGAAATACAATTATTTGCAGTCGGTTAAACGAATCTTACTTGCAAAAGGTTTGCAGTAATTTTCTTTTTCAAACATTTTTTTTGAAAAATTATTTAAAAAAATAAACTGTCAGAAAAATGTCATTGAAGGTTATAGGCCAGATTTAAAGTTACCCGCAAATAGAACTTTTTGTCCTGTAGGAGTAGTCCAGAATTCTTGTTCATTTTGTTTTATTTTATAATTAATTTGGCAATTTTAAATTATTTAAAAATGTTCACGACAAATTTACAGACTAAACGATATCTGATTTTATTTATTTGTTATTTCACCAACATGGGGAATATTTTTTGTTGAAATTGTCAACCAGCGAGGTAGGTATCAATTGTTTGCAACTTATATAAAACACCGCACTTCCCAATTTAACTAGTAGGTACCTACTGTGTTGTCCGGGCTGATCTCAAAAACTACAGATCCGAATTTGAAGAAAATTTTATCGATAATTTCTTCAAATTAATAGAGTAACAAGGGCTAGAAATTAAATTATTCACTTAAGTTTATTTTACTTCAATCGACTCAGCAACTTTTGTTTACGATAGTGTAAATATCATTTTACACACCACCGAGCAAGTTGCATTGCGACGTACACCTTACTTTTAATTTTAATTCGTAAAAATTTCAGTTGGAATTTTCAGATAAGATTAGTATTCTATAGTCGGTCAAGAAAATAATAAAGTAATAAATCTGAAAATTTTATTAAAACATAAAATGAAATTACTGACATGAACACGCATTTTTACTTAAAAAAAATATAAATTAGTTTTTGAAATTAGTTTTGAATTAGTTTTATCTAATCAATCTATTGTTTATAGCGCAACATAGAGTACAAATAGTATAATAGTCTTCTATCCTACCCCCATTTTTATCTAAAATTATAAACTATGCATTTTACAACAAAATTTGGACTTTTCTTGCAGGACTAAAAGTGACCCACTTTGACCTGTATTGAAGTTTTCCTGACAGTTAAAATTTTAGAATAGTTTATCTAAAAAAAAGTTGAAAAAAAACGTTACTACTACAAACCATTGCAGTATAGGATACGTTTGACCTTATAAATACTTATTTGGAATGTCGAAATATTGTAGCTTTGTAGCGGTAAGAAAGAGCGGGAAAATTTTGCAAAATTAAAATAGACGTTTCTAGACATAGCGTAGGTGTATTTAATGCACCACAGCGGTTTTCTATTCAGTTGCTGAGATGGTTTCAGTTCACACAAGGTATTGTTACGTATCTTTTCATTTCTTTCATAATGTAAATATAAAAATACGTAACACAAATTACTGTGAGCTTAATTATAAATGCTGTTAAATTATACTAGTAAGCACACTTTGTAAGTAATATGTCTTTGTAAAATATGTTACTCACAAAAATGAACATGCAGTCGTATGTTGGTAATATAAATTATAAGATTTGAAATTTTTTTTGCATATAAAAATGATAATAAAATTAATATTATAATTAGATTTTTTGAAAATCAAGTATGTACTAAACCGATGACATCAAAATATTAACCAATGAAATTGGTTTAAAATTATTCAGTTTATATAGGGTTACCAGATTTCTTCTGAGCGAAAAGAGGACAGTTAGTGAGCAGCTTGTTTTTTTTTGCTTTTTCCCTCTTTTTGTAGCGGCTCGGGAAATTTCTTCGGGTGCTTTCAGGAACCACCGATTAAAAACCACTGATCTACTACATAATAAGTATTACGTAAAATAAAATATTTTCTAACCACCACCAATCACAAACGTTCATTTGTTTATAGGTATTGATCAAATAGAGGACATCTTCATTGAAACATGGAAATATATACCGGACAAAATATCAGGCGCCAAAAAGAGGACTTGTCCGGGAAAAACCGGACGTCTGGTAACCCTAAGTTTATACTAGCAAAACGCGTTGTTTAACGTTTAAATTCAAACAAATTTCATTGGTTAATGTTTCGCGGTTATAGGTTTAGTACAAATTTTTACTAAACTATTTGTATACAAAAAAAATTCATATTTTTAACCGACTAGAATACAAAGCAGATCTGAAAATTTCTTACTGAAATTTTTATGGAGCAAAGTTCGGTGTAGGTGTACGTTCCCACACGCAACTTACTCGGAGGTGTACAAAATTTTAACCGCTCATAACTTTGAAAAAAGTTAATGCTTAATAAACAAGTTTTATTTTTTCTTTAACTCACGTACAACTTCACTTTTTGCTTTTTTTTGCAATAGATGTCTTAGTTGGTATTCTAGTGAACAAGAAAAAATTAAAAAGTAATTAATTTTAAAATTTTATTAACTTTTAATAATACAATATAAACACATGAAATATGATGTGGTGCACTTTCCAAAGAGGTGTTTTCTTGAATAAATTGATTTGAGTGTGAATTTTAAAACTCTTAATAACTTAAAAAGAAAATAATGGCATATTTGCACACCTTGATAATACATAATTAAAATAAAAATTTTTTTTCTATCTAAAACATATTTAACCCTTATGTTAATACCCGGGTACCCGGGTACCCTCCGTGTTGTATTTGCATGAAAATAACTGAAAAAAAATTAAATTTTTATTTTGAGCTCCCGGATCGTCGTTATTTAGCTCAAAATCAAGCAAAACATGAATTCAACTTATTATTATTATTATTATATATTTTTTTAAATTAGTTTAAAGTTCAGCCATCGCTGCATTCGCACCCGGGTACCCGGGTACTCACAACGGAATTTCTACAAGATACTTTTAAAATTATTTTTATTAACGCCTGGAAGTAAATTTTATTGTAAGAATAGAGAATCATTACAGTTATTTCTTTATAAATAATATTATTTATTGCATTCCATACATTTTATAATATTTGTTGAATGCTCATCACAAACCGGCAGTTGACATTCGTTACAGCTCTTGCGCGTTTTTCGTCGTCTTTTTATAGTAAGTTTATAGCACATTTATACAGCATTTTTTCTTCTCAAAGTTTTTTAGATACTCAATAACAATGTATATTTAATATAAAATAATATTTTAAAACACTTGCCTTTACTGAAATATTAAAAATTTGAATATTACTATAAATGGGTACCCGGGTACCCCGGGTGCTAAACAACGTCGGTAAATTTGGGTATTAACATAAGGGTTAAGCAAACTAATGATAATTTTTTGAAGTAAATAGTACTTGAATAATTATAATTAAAATATCGCTCAAATCACAACACCTGAAAAATTACAATTTTATTTTGCAATTCATGCACAATTTTGCACTGCATTGCTAAGATATTGCTTTGTGGCACAAAAGACCAAGGATGAAAAGTCTTTGTTTTAATTTTGGAAGAACACACAAATAAGCAGGTGTCTAGTTTTTCTAACTTTTCTTCCGGATTACTTGATAAGATTGGGTTATCCGAAATTTTAAAGAATATCATTGAAAGAAATTCAACTACATTAGAAAAATGGAAATAAAATGATATAACTATAATAATAATTATAAATTAATTTGGGTGTGCTAAGACTTTTACATTGTTGTATGAACAATAATAAGGATAATAATCTTGATAGGACGTTTACTTGAGACAATTACAGTAACACTATCGTGCTGTCACAGTGACCGCTAGCATATTTGTTTCTTTTCTATAAAAAAAAACAGGGCAACTTTCGACCATCCCCGTTGGTCAACACACTAGGAGTGATGTAACTTAAAGGTATTGAAACCCATAATATCTAATTTAACGAATCGTAAAATAAACACAAATCAAAAATTGATGCGGTCATGGTGACCGCAAGATAGCGATTAAGGGTTAAGAAGTACTTTTTTACCCCAATAGGGTTTTAAAATCCGTGATTCACAGGAGGCGACGAGCCTACTTTCTTTAAGAAATACCCTTATAGCAATATCCAAACAAAAGTTGCTGAATTGACCGAAATAAAATAAACTCTAGCGAATAATTTAATTTCTATCCCTTGTAACTTTATTGATTTTTTAAGAAATACTTAGTAAAAATTTCATCAAATTTGGTTCAGTAATTTTTGATATTAGCTCGAAGAACACGGTACAAACGCTCTCTTCCGAAATGCGTTTTTTTTTTATAAATTGCAAATAATTAATACTACTTTTACCTGGTTGAACAATTTCGATAAGAGATATTTATTTCCCTATAAAAGATATTAGAAGAATGGATAACGTATTATGAGAGAAGAAAGACTACGTTCTTATTAATTTCTTTTTCCTTTTTAATTTTGTAGTTGCAAGGTTATAATGTACTATTTATATCAACAATGAATGCAAACAAAACATTATAAAGGTAAAAAATGCAGACCACATCAAGGTCAAGATGATAACTCGCTAAAAATGAAATAGGTGCCGAAACGCGTCTTTATGCCATTTTATATATAGCCAAGGAGCCACAACACCTTATATAGCCTTACATATATACGGGGTCTCAAAGGATATTTATGAATATGTGCCACAAAGCCTTTTTAATTTTTGGTGCTTGTTCGTTAATCTACGCGTATATATTATATAATATATAATATATTAATATATTAATATATAAAAAGAGAGTATCCACTCTCGAAAGCTCGAAAATATTAGTTTATTGATTTATAGTTTATTTTAGCTCATTACTGATATTATATTTATATAGATTATATTTCTATATATTCATTTCAAAACAGTATATCGTAACTAATTAAATATTTTCGAATAACAAATAAATGCAAAATACACTATCTAGAACAGAAATGCTTAAAGTTTTCCCAAATAAAATACAATTCCTTGCCTGATAATGACATCGTTTCTAAAATTTATTCTTACAGATATTTTATTTTTAAAAACTGCATAATTTCAATAATATTTGCACTAACAATGCTAATAATACAAGTACAGGGTTTACCAATACGACGTTTGTTTTTAAATTTTAAATGAAACACATATTTTGGATGAAAATGCTATGGATTTTTATTTATATATAAAGTAGAAGGTCTGCCATTTATGAATGAAAAATAATATCCTTCGAATGCCCACCACGACCACGCTTACAGACATCGATTCTTTCGTCAAAATTTTCAATCACATTTTGGCATAATTGAGGCTCTATCTCACTAATGACACGTTTGATGTTGACTTTTAAGCCCTCAATGGCTTGTGGATTATCCGCATAGACTTGATCTTTCACATAGACCCACAAGAAATAGTCAAACGGTGTAAAATCGCACGATCTGGGGGGCAATTTATTGCTGAATTACGCGAAATTATTCGATCTGGAAATTTGTTTTGCAATAAAGCCATTGTTTCTCTGGCTGTGTGACAAGTGGCGCCATCCTGTTAAAACCACAGATCACTCACATCCATATCATCGATAATAGGCCAAAAATAATTTGTCAACATCTCCCCAAATGTGGAGAATGTCGTGGAATCGATAAATTTGGACGTTCTTCGACACTTTCACTTACAGCAGCGATATTTTCGCTGGATCAACCCAAACGAATATGTGTTGTTGTTGGTATGTTATATACCAAACCAGTAAACTTAAATTTATCCACCAAATTCTCGATAGCGGTTTCAGAAGACCGATCATGACGACCAAAAATATCGCGAATTTTACGAAATGTGGTTTTCACACATCGACTATTTTCGTAATAGGCTTCAATGATTTTAATACAATTTTCAATTGAAATTGAAAACATTTTCACAAATGGCACAGCTTCTGCTGTACATAGGTCAAAAAACTAAATGCAAGAACTGTCAAAATATCCGAATATGCCCCTATTGAAAAACAAACGTCTTATTGGTAAACCCTGTATAATAAATAATAATAATGTAAATCTATCGGTTCAACTTTAATTAAATAATAAATGTAAAAAATAAATATAAAAGCAATTTGTCGACTAGCTAACTAAATAGCGGAATCCAACACTTGGGTCAATAGTAAATGTTACCATAACTGTTCTAGTATCATGTTTCATGTAAATATAAAAGTAATAATAATGCAAATTGCCTATTTGTATTTCCAGCCGTTAAAAACGCATTTGATTATATTTTTAATTTTTCTAAAGTAAAAACTATGTTCTTCTTCTTTATCAGCCTTGCACTGTCCACTCTTGAACATAAGCCTCTTCTAATCTTCTCCGAACTTTTCTCTTGTTGGAGTTTTGTAACCACGACTTGCCACTGTCTTGACATCGTCGAGCCATCTCTTACGTGATCTACCTCTGCTGCATTTCGTCGTCATTGGCTTTTAATTTATTATCATTACTGTCCACTTCTTGTAAACCTGCCTCGCCACGTGCCTCACCCAACTCCATTTCAGACGTGCCACTCGCTCTATCATGTCCAC
The DNA here is from genome assembly GCA_947369205.1 of Cantharis rufa. Lineage (NCBI taxonomy): Eukaryota > Metazoa > Arthropoda > Insecta > Coleoptera > Cantharidae > Cantharis > Cantharis rufa. The sequence continues at coordinate 10,100,842 of OX376309.1, read as the reverse complement.
AACTCCAGTTCTATTTCTTATCTCGGCATTACTTATTTTTACTTCTCTATAGTCTTTCGCACCACCCTTAGCCTTTCTGCACTGTTGTTGGTAATAGCTATTGATTGTAGCCCGTACGTCATCCCCGGTACTATGCACGAATCGAAAACTTTTAATGTATTAATCAGACATTTGGTGAAATGCTTTCAATAACAATTGGTATAAATTTGGGTTTTTTTCCATAAATTTCTGAACAGCGACCAAAAATGATTTAAAAAAATAAACAATTTGATTTAAAAAGTTTCATACCTGTAAACACGAAAATGTTCGTTAAATACCTGCGCCTATGTAGTTACGAACTTGTGTAGTTGCCTGCGCTGCTTCTTGAACGACTCACTATTATTACTCCGCCTTAGTAAAAGTTTTTGCTGTTAATTTTTTTATCTGTTACTTTTCCCATTTTTTTTTTGTAAAATCCAATTCTTAATAGAGAATAATTCTATTCTATATTCTTAGGAAACTCAAACTGTGAATATAGAGTTAATGTTGGAAATAATACCATTTTCAATATAATAAATTGTAAAAATAAATAAAATTTTTTCAGGAGTCATTATATTGAAATTTTGTGTGTGTAGGATAATCCCGTAATAATCTAAATCCGATTGGGTTTTATCGTTTTATTTATTTTTATGCATTGCCATGTTACTAATTCTTATTACAAAATTGGAAAAACATAGTTTTACAACATAATATGGTGACACATTTAGAGGAGTGCATTCCATTTTCAAAAAAAAGAAAAGTTAAAAACAATGCAAATGTAAAACTGAAATAGTAAGAACATAATATTATTTATACCGTGTAAAGGCGAACGTCCACTAGCAAGTTTTCTTCTGCAAGTGCCGTCTGCAAGTACTTGCAGAAGTATTTCTACTACTGTGGAGTAGCTTGCAGATTGTGTTTCCACAAGCAATAACTTCTGGAAGCGACTTGCAGACGGCACTTGCAGAAGAAAACTTGCTAGTGGACGTTCGCCTTAAGAAAACGACTGCTGCTTAATACCCACGGTTTATAAACCGTTAGCTAACATATTAGTCACATGCAGCATTAATAAGATCAAAATCAAATTGTTTTTATTGAAATGTTTATAATTTTAGCAAGTGGCAGCTTGTGCCATTATTTGCAAGTCTGTGCAACCTCAAAAATTTACTACGAAATCAAATTTAATTTAATTATATAATATTAGCGTGCTAGGTACTAACGAGATTCTAAGTTGTAAGTTTTTAACAAAATTTTACATTTTACATTAAATCTTTGTACAACAGCTACGTCCTCGCCCCTCAAAGTTGATTTTTACTATTGAAATTGTGTTTGTCCAGTTAGAGATTTTCTTTTATATTTTATTCGATCTTACCTTGAATCATCAACTTCTCCATTTTTATGGTGCGCCGTCCACTAGATTCTCAGCATTCTTCTGTACGTCAACATTTTTAAGGTCTCTATTCCTTCTATCGTCTATCTTAATTATCCATGTCTCGGCTGCATATGTGACCACTAAGAATATTAATGCGATCATAACCTCATCTTTTAGTCTTAGTAACTGCCATGTCCTTCCAAATGTTGACGAGTTTTGTGGTCGCCAGTTTTGCCATGGCCAGTCGTCACCTTATTTCTGGCGTACTCCCTTTAGAGTTAGAGATGAAAGACCCAGACAGTTAAAGTTTTGTACTACTTCAAACCCCGTGGATGTGTGGATGTTCTGGAAATTATTATTCACTATCATGACTTTTGTTTTGTTGCAATTGATCAGTAGACCATACTGACTGCTTATCGTGACTAGTTTACATAAGATGATTTCAAGTTCTTAGTTCGCCGCAATTATTATTATCATCTGCCTATTTCAGATTGGAGATCCTTGGAGCACCATTCACATAACATATTTAGTAATGGCAATTCCGTCCACTCCAACAGCTTTCCGATTTTTCAGCTTTTCCAGTTTTTGTTTTCATTATTTTCTTAATAATAGCTGCTTTATTTATTATATTTTCTTATCAGTTAGTTTAAGTTTATTGTAATCATGCCTAAACATGTTTATAATAATAATAAAAGCAAATAGTTTCTGTCTACTTTTGGTAAAAATTTAAAATACCTACATATATTAAATTTTACTAATTACAATGGTAATACATATTACATAGTACATATGTTTTGTATGTAATTTTACAATTATTTTTGATCTTCCGTCGCATATTACTAAGAAAAAAAATATAAAAAAAAGATTCGAACTGAAGTGAAACAAAGTACAAATAAATTGAATATATACATGGAAAATAGAATAAAATAAAATAAATATAAAAAATTTATACTCATATCTTATTTTTAAAAGACATTTCTGAATAGTTATGTTTAAATTTATTCCATGTTGTTTCTAATAGTTTCATCGCAGATGTAGTGGTATTAATTCATCTTAATTAATAAATTAAATTACACAGCTATGCAAAACAAATGTTTTCGGAGATTATTATAATCGTTTTGATGCCGAATGCGAGAAAAATAATGAAAAACCTCGATCACATACAGTTTATTCCCTAGTTTGTCTTTTTCAATATTCTTAAAAGTTATGATAAACCATAATAGATAGTACCTTTGTAAACAGTTTCCGGATTTAAGTAAAGCAAAGCTGAAAAAAAGAATATTTGTTGAACCTGACATAAGAAAACTTATAAAGGATGACAATTTCGAGTCGAAAATGGAAAGAAAAGAAAAAACCTTGAGTATCTTTTAAACTTGTTGTAATCAGCTTTCTTGGGAACAAAAAAAAACTTGAGATTATGTGTTGATTTGATCTAACATTTTGTATCTTTCATAAATATATTAATTCTTAACTTATGAAATATAATAAATTCAAAGTTTCATTATAACAAGTTAATTAAACATTATAATGAAAATCAATTTTAATTTTTAAGCATAAACAATAAATTTTAAATTTTCTGATGATGATGGCGATAACTTTCGCTAAAAGCTTAAAGAATAAAATTGATTTATTAATGTTTAATTAGCTTGTTAGACTGAAACTTTGAATTTATCTTTCAATAGTTAACAAGTGGTAAACTTAATTCAAAAATGGTAAAAATTGTGCTCTAAGTTAATTTTATTCAAAAATATTAAATAAATCCTTTCATTTAAAACATTTTAATCTTATTAAAATTGCAAGTTATGAAATTTTTACTAAACTAACATGTAAAGATTAAAACTCTTTATTATAAATATTATCACATGTGAATAATTTAAAAATACTCATATTTATTTTATACGTGATTTTTTGATGACTGTGAATTTTATATTGGCATTGATAAACCTAAGATTAACTGCTAGTCGTTAAAAGATAACAAATATAACGATTGCGGCTACTCCAGTTGTTGGAAAAAAATAAACATAAAAATGAATAATAAACAAGTACGCACAAAAAGCAACCGTAAAAAATACGTTAGTTATTTCTCACCAGACCGAACTATTTCCGAAGAACCTCGATTTTATATCCAACTTTGTCAAAATAAGTTCTTGTCATGACATTTCGTTTTGAAACAAGTAAGTCAAAGGCAGCTAAATCTGGCAAATAAGATGGATGATTCATTGTGCAGAAGAATAGTTTACATTTTTCTGAATAAAAATTGCACTGCACACATTTTTTATTTTTATCTCTGCTTTGAAGGAATATTATGTAAGAAATAAACCAATTTTGATGGTTTATGACATAAAAATACTACAAATAAATTTTAGCAAGATATATAGGTTTAGCACTCATATTATACAAAATTTTCATTAATATTAATCCGATCAAAGCTTTTAATAAACTTATATATTTAGAAATCAAAAAAATTTAATCAAAAATATTATAATTGGGAGAGGGGAGGTAGAAATTAATTAAAAAGAATTTTAAAAAACTTAAAATAATTTTTATTTTTTATGTTTTATTAATTTATGCTCTCATATTGATGCGGTACTTATAATCTACAATTTTTGAGCGACTGATTGACTTATCAAAGCAAGAAGAAAGCTCACAAAGTTAGTTTACTAAACAAACTGGGAATTTAAATAATTTCGTTTTCTTGCTAAGTATGACTTTTGTAAATTAAATACTATACTGTCGTCTGATATCTTCCTAATTCAACCCCCTGGGTCGGCGTCAAAAGCAAGCAGACCAAGCGGGCATTTACTCATTAAGATTTTACTATTATTTGTAAAGAACGGCAAAATCATCAGTTAAATTTAAAAGAAAATCGAGTTAAATGTAAATGTAAATTAACTAAAAATATACTTAATGCGGTAGGTGTAATCAAGTTAAACTTAAAAAGGGCACAGTAACAATTGATAGAGATTCGATACTAATTTTTCGTATTTTTTATCAATAATAATAATTTATAATGCACCAATGTAACTTAAATAAATCTTAATACATAAAATCCCAGCACTCTGCTGCTCCGGCTCCAGCGTGTCATTTTTTGGTGAAAAAAGAAACAATCTGATTGGTTGGTTTTTTTACCAACCGAAAAATATATTAAAGTACCGCCGGTACTCCCCTTGGGACGAGTTGCACATCAATCGAGTTTCCAACCAATCGGGTCTAGATGCCCGTCCGTGGACGGGCTTTCTGCTAGTTATCTTATAAATTGATACTAATAGCTGACTTAAAAACCTATTTTCACCGATTTAATACGCACTGAATAATTAAAACTTGGTAATTCAAATAAGATCGCCCGACGTCTTAAATGTCAGAATCAAAAAGCCTTGCGTTGTCATTTTAGAACTCGAATAACCAAATTTTCATCGCTTAGGAGGAATTTTAAGATCTCTTAGTTCTTAACCAGTAATTTACATAAGCGTATAGCAATGCATATTTAAGGTTTCTAGAACATTTTTAATGACATACATTTTTACATCGTCTCTATTTGAAAACCTTGGCAGTCACAGTAGTATTTAGTAACTTACTTGAAATAATTATGATAATTAATTATAAATTATTGAATTTAATTATTATAATAATATGTTTATTAATAAAATTAAGAAATGCTTAAATACCAAAACTACTTTAAAAGTAGTTTAGTGTAGACATCCACAGGATATTTTTGTAAATTATGAATAAGGTTGAGAACTACTTTGATTCGATCATGATATAAGTCTGACCCTGAAGATGTGCACGGAAGTGCACGAAACTAGTCGGCAGCATTAAATATAAATCTGTAGAAGAGTGTTTTTTTATTTGATTAAAATAGTAACAGTTCAGCACTATCGAGCTATCATGGCTTAAGTGACGTTGAAGAAAGTACATTTTTTTGTCACTCAAACCGTTAGGTATACATATTGCAAACGAAAGGTCTTTTGGACCCGCATTCAAACCCGAATTCTACACTATAAAATGTTAATACGATTTTGAAAGTGAACAAAAGAATACAATAATATTGAATTTGAAATAAGATAGAACTGCGTTTCTGGACGTGGAAAACTTAAAGGTTTGAGAATATAATTTAACCACAGAAGTTTGGTGTTACCGCTTACGCTGGTTGAGTTATAGAGCGGAAATTCTGGGAAATCGTGGAGGAAATTTATCTGCTCATCTCATTGAACATTGACATAACTTGGACTAAAGAATAAGTTCTGTAAATCGAATCAATTGATTAAACGTCAAAATCAAAAACAGAGCAATGTTTGCATGGATAACTTTTTATCCAAAATAATTTTGCTGAACCCTGATTAAGAAATGTTTAATTATATTGACTAAATAGTCAAATATGTTATGAGTTGCCGTAAACATTATAGAAGCACCACAAAAGGAATATATTAGAGAAGAAAATATTGGAAATAGTAAATAAAAATAGCTAAATCGGCCAACAGAATAAATAACACCTTGCAAATAAAATATAACAGAGAGGAACTAAAATTGTTTTTAAGTTTTCCTTTGTGACAAAGTTATCTCTTATTCCGAGAAACTTGGCGTTGTTAAGATATCTGGAACAACTGAAAGAAAATGTTACTGCATCACAGCATTATTCTGGCCTTTTAATGAAAGGTAGTCGGATAATACTTATAAAACAGCTTCAACCACCTTTAATTAATTTTAGATTTACCAAATAAACTAATTACTAATTTTAAACTATATTTAATTAATCCCTACTTTGCACAATCAAGTTAGTAATAATTTACACTCGGGTAAAAATTATAATTCAAACTATTATTATGTAAAGTCAACAAATAACAAACTTTTCCTTTTCATATTTCATATCATTAAAAGTTTCAAATTTATTACTGAGCCGCTTTTAACCATATTTTGCCTGAATAACAAAAGAAGAAATTATAACTACTTCATTATTATACTGTTTTGCATAATTTTTGCTTTAATTTATTCATTAAGCGGGTGTTTCGGATTTTCCAAAAAAAATTATCCAACTATAATTTCGAGTTTCCAAACTGATAGTTAATTAAAGCTCAATTAATGTAACTGTGATTAAAAGTTAAAATTAAATTTAAACGTTATTAAAAATTAATCTTTATAATTTTATGTAATTTATATAGTCGATTAGATAAAATTTACTTCTTTAATGTTTAACCCTTATTTAGTTACGCTCTGAATTTGTTGAATGTCAAGTTTCTTGTACTAACAAAAAGTTTCATAAACTTAAATTGGAATAAGGTATTCAAAATTGGTAAACTTTTTATCTGTATTGTCTTCATTTTATTTTCTTGCATGAGACAAATTGTGAAACAATTACCTTATTTACAAATTTTCTTCCCATTAAACATAATTTTGTTTTCACCTTTGCTTTGCCCTTCTTTATATTAAGGAATAAATTATGCACACTTAATCGTTTCTATACAGTACATAAAATCTACACTGTTAACAGATATTGTTTAAATTTGAAATGTAATCAAATTAAAAAATATTTTTAATGTAATTTAAAAACAGGACGAAAGTTTTTCCAACAAGCTAATTGTAGAAATACAGGCGAGATAACTAGTTCGTTTTTTTTACGTTTACGTTTAATTTCTTTTATCGTTTTAATCTTACACATCTAAACAAAAAATAAAGCTCTGCGTTCCAGTTGTTCATATCTTCGCAACAAACATTACAATTAATTCATCAGATCAACACAACATAAAATCAATAGTCTCGGCAAAACGAGACTTCGAATTCACATGCAGATTGAATACACAACAAACTCAAATAACCTTTAATTAGATTTTAATTAATAAGAAATTAAATATTCACAGTTGAAAATACGTAAGATGAACTTATCTCACGGCCATCTGAAATTATTAGTACCGTCAACTTTCTGGTTATTTACATTGATATTCAGAATAGCAAATGTGAGAAAGTCAAAAAAAGAAATATTTTCATTTGTTTTATTTATATATTTCATTTATTTGTATATGTTATTTACGTAATTATACATAAGTATAACATATTATTATATTATATAATTTGACAGTATTTTAGGAAATTCATCAACGAAAAACTCATGCGTATTTCATAAAATAAATATAATTTCTTAAAAACAAACTGATAAAACTGTTTATAACAAAAATAGAAATTTTTGTAATTGTAAGATCTAACTTTAAATTCAATTTTTAATGAAGCCTCTAGGATAAGTAGAACCAGAGAACAATCGATATAAATATATAAAGCACATTTTTGACTTTCCGTTCTTGTTACTGAATTTAATCAGACTAAGAATTTTACAGAAAAAAGGCTTGTATATTTGGTTTATTAATTTGTTCCGTACAATCTATAAAAGCATTGTAGCAACTTCAGAAACATTGAGATCAGTTAATTGTTTCTGTTCTTTTGTGGAATTTCTAGAATTTTGGCATTTTCTTCCATTTTCTCTTCTAGCATCTTCGAGTTTTTTAACAACTTCTCTTCAAGTTTTTCTTCTAGATCCTTTAAATTATCTTTCAAGATATTTTTAATTTTTTTTCCATTCTTTTTAGAATCTTGCAGTTCTCTTCTATTTTTTCTTCTAGGAAATTCAAATTTTCTTCAATATCTTTGAAATTATCTTTTAAAAATTCAAAAATTTTTCTTTCTAATATTTTCAACGTTTCACCTTTCATTTGTGAAAAACCAATCGTGTCTACCTCATATGCAACCATATGCGCTGCGGATAGTGCATTTCTTGTCGCAAGCCACTTTCACTTAGTTTATAGAAAATATTCTTTTTGATAGAATTTTGTATTTCGAAATTAGTTTACATGTTAGAATGTTGTTATTGGAAATACTGTTTGTTAAATTCAAAAGTTTTCTACCTAAAATGTTTTAAATGAAAATAGAATATTACAACAAAAACTGCAGGAACCGTTTTTAAAAGAATTTTACAATTTCTCCGTCGCATCGTCAAAGCAACGCTATAAAAGAAATACTATTTTATATGCAAAAAGTTTGATCCATCATTGAGTTATTTATTACAAAAAGTATTTAATAACTTTTTTTTTAAATATTTGCTTAATATTAGAAATTTTGATTTCTTAGACATTATTATTACAAAATTTCTTATACAAAAGATATAATTTTGTATTTAAAAAATTGCAATGGGTTAAGTTCTAATTAAGATTTACAAGTTAAATATAAAAGGTTGAAATTTATAAACTCGGAAATGAAATATTATTTTACTCTTTAGTAAATTTGTTGCTGTATCTTTTGTATCAATATTTTTTGGTTTAGTAAATATTTGAGATAGAGACTGTTAAAATATACATATTGTATTTATACAATAACACCTTTCACCGATATTGCGTACATGTGTTAAAAGGAAAGCCTCTTAAAGCGAAGTATTTTAAGTTAAAACCAAAATTTCAGTATATTTTTGTTTGAAAATTTAACAAGTTTATCGTGCTCTAGTTTGGCTATGTCGTATTGTCCTATTTAGGGTAAGAACTTCTTCTACTTATTACTAACTATGTAATATTAGGATTAACGGGGTTCTATATAAATAGATAGCTACCGACCAAAATGGGTTTATTCAAGTTTTGGTAATAATAACTTTTCTAATAGCTGATTAAAAATTTTAAAAACTGTAGATAATATGATCTTTTTGACTTTTTTGTTTTTAAAATATACTGAACGGAATGTACACACTGACGCTCTTATGGTTTAACGAGATTCTACCAGATTACTTTCGAAATGATTAAGTACTCTTTGTGTAAGTAGTAAGGAAACATTGCATCTCTAGATTATTTTCTAAATAATCACGCAGTATGGATTCTGGATTGGAAGTAGAGGGCAGGCTGAAGCTTGCCACACATCGGGCCCATTATGCTAGCTTCAAATGTTTAGCGGCCCACCTTCTCTTCTATTCCTCGAGCCATCCCAAACTTAAAACAAATAATACAATAATAAAACAATAAAGCAGAACAACACAACAAAAAGAATATTTTCAGTGTGGTATACAGTACCTTTGGCGGTAATTTCAAATTTCAAATAAGCTACTTAATATGTTCCGTGTATTAAGGCAAAACATAAACCATAGATGTGTAGAGATTTATTATTTGAAATTTTCTCGATTTTAAATTGATAAAATTGCTGAAAACGCGATAGGATTTTAGATGCGAACTATTCTTTAATACTTCCCAATTGTGTGACCTCTATATTATCAAACAGATAGTATCAAAGCTTTTGTACGTGCTCGGCATATGCAGGTTTCTAATATTAAAAAAATTTAAACTTTGTATCTCAGTTTTTTAAAATTCATGTACTTGTGTCAAAGTGAATACCTAGTATTATTTTAATTTTTAGCAAGTCAACTTTTACAAGTAGAATTTAAAGTAATAAATTGGCACTGACACGATATTCACAAAATATTCACCAGAATCGGTGAACATGTGCAGAACACTTTTTATAACGTATATAGATATAGCACCCTTAATACACTCCTAAAACAAAAGAGTGGAAATGCCTACTCAAATAAAAGAGTTATGACATTTTTCATATGCAAAAGATTGAAAGCCACTCAGTTTACATAGACAGAAAGCCAGATAATATTTCTTACTGTCATTATTAGGTAGCTAAAGTACTTTTTAAACTCACAAATAAAACGATAAGATTTATTTTAAATAATAGCAAATATTGGAATTATAAGATATCCATTAATAAAGTTAAAACCACAATTTTTTTACTATATTTGATGATGGTTGGTACATTTAAAAATTACACAAAATAATACTGATGTTTAATTGGATAAAACTTCAAGTTGGTTAAATATTAATTTTACTTTATAGTTAAGTCCGAATTTTAAATTTTCATTCTTGCTTAATAAATCAAGTATTCTTAGATCTAACTTTGAGTAAATAAAAAGTTTTAAAATTAAATTTCATAATTTGGTTAGGTATTCTTGTTTAATATAAATAAAGTAATAAGAATTAATAATCACGAAATTTAGTCCAAATTGCATCGCAGAATACGATTTATTAAAAAAGTGTAAAAATTTGAAAATGAAATATGGAAATTTTCATAAAAAGATTTCCAAGCAATTTTGTGGCAATTTCGGTATTCGTACGTCTTACAAACATAATAATTTACAAAGAAAACTTAATTAATGTTAATTTTAACTTAATGAATTTTAACTTGAAATTGAAATACATACATAATACCTTATATTAATTTGGAAAAAGAGAATCTAAAAATTAAACACATTTCCTCTTTACCATGATTTCATTTTAAATTACAAAATTTATACTGCAATAATATAAAAATGTTAAAGAATAAAATAGAATGAAAATGAGACAATGCTACTAAAATATGTTTAGAAATTTAAAAAACTTAACTGACAAAAATACGCTGTTGTTCACGAATGCACTAAGTAAAAAAGTAATTAATTATAACATTAAAACACAAAACTTTTGCTAATTAAAAAAAGAAGCAAACATAATAAAATCATTTGCAATTAAAAACAATTACTAGAAACAGGATAACATCATAAAACCAATATCGTATAACTAACGACAATATTATTTCATAATAAACAATAGAAGATGTATTTACTAGAATTTATTAAAATATAAAAAATACATAAATGGCATAAGCCTGAACGAACACGAAATTTCAGTTTAACACCCATTTTCGAATTAAAAAAATCACTGTCTTCGATTATTATTGATAATATCACTGATGCGCATGAAAATCGACCGTGACACTATTCCTGCTGATTTTTATGTAAAATGACCTCCTAAATCCTAATGTGACCCCCGTTTTTCCCCAACACCCACTTTTTACGTGGGACATTCCCCCACCTGTTTTTATCATTTTTAATATTAATTTAGAGGAATTAAAAGGATTATTTTAGTCTTTACAGACGCTAGGGGAGAGTCTAGAGGTGAAAATTAAAAAAAAATGAACATTAATTTGTAGCAACAAGGTAGATTTGGAAAAGGATTTTTCCCTCGTAAATCGTAAAAATTTACAAAAAATTATCGATTTTTCCGTTTTCTTCGAAATTGTTTCACTTATTTTCTCTATACTCCAGCCCCGTCATGCTCCCACAAACACTCCCAAATAATTAAAATATATAGCACGGAAGGGAAATAATAATCTTATTATATAAATAATAAATAATGGAAACGGAGTATACAATATCACAAACGTTTTCACCATACTATAGCATCATCAGGCGATGAATTAGTAAGAGAATTTTAGAGAGAATCCGTTTAAAAAACAATGTTTGGGGTGATGGAAGTGGGTAATTTTTTGAAAAAGGAAGGGACTTTTTAATAAGGGTAGGGGTGTAAACGAAATAGGCGCTCTGATAGGTTAAAAAAGGGGGGGTTGTAATTATATTTTGAATATGTTTAATAGAGTGTTTATGTTTATACAGAGAATATGTTTAATAATCATTTAATAATAATGATCGTTTTAATTTATTAATTTTCATAGCTTCTAAAAATGTTAGTTTCTTACATTTTGACTATACTTGCAAAATTTTGCACCCCCCCCCCCCGTTTGTGATTTGTATCTAATAGGTGTTTTGCGAAAGTAAATTTTCCGTCTGCAGATATTTGGAGAGATATACCTGCTGTACAGGGCCGATTTATTCATTAGGCAAGAAAGGCAGCTCTCTAGGGCGGCAGTCTTTTAGGGGACTAATTTTGCCCACACTTCGTTTTAAAATCATGAAGAGTTAGTTGTGGGGTTATTTCTTAGTTATCTGCATTCATATTAAAAAGTTCCATGATGTATCCATGATTATTTTAATACGTATTTTTGACATTTATATCTACTATATACGTTTTCATGCAACGTACGTGAACCTGGCTCCCCTTTTATCAAAAAATTAACTTTTTTTGTTGTTCTCGATTGTTCTTCATTTGTTCTCAATTGTTTTGTTATTTTTTTTGATTTTACAAAAGAATATAAAAAAATTGCAAAAAACTTTATTTTCTGCTAGCTCCCTATTTTTCAAAATTAAAATTTTTTTTGATTGTTCTCGATTGTTTTTGATTTGTTCTCAATTGTTCTGTAAAAATAAAATTTTTAAATCTAATAACAACCGCGGAAATCGCAAAATAAAATTTCGCGTCAGCTCCTCTTTTTTCGAAATTAATATTTTTTTTTATTATTCTCGATTGTTCTCAATTTTTTCCCAATTGTTATGTAAAAATAAAATTTCTAAATGTAATACTAACTACGAAAATCGCGAAATGAAATTTAGGCTCAATCTAACAGCCTCAGCTGTTATCGTATTAGAGACCGACTGTTAGTACTGGAGAGTTAAGAATCCCGAATAAATTCGGAATTTTTATACTTAAAATTTTAATAATTATAGGTAAAACGTTGAATAGGAATGACATTAATTTTCCAAAATTTAATTGCAATTTTTGCAGTAATTGTTTATTATTTGCTACATAAAATTGATTATTTTTTGAGTATGTCGTATGATACGTGTATCACAGGAGGTTAGATTTAGAACAACCGTATAATAAGAGGACCATTACAATTGTTCGGCTTCTTTTTAAACTAAAATGCGCAAAGTAAAAGATCCAAGTAAAATTTTAATTCAAACAAATTATAGAATAATAAAATAGAACATGCTATCTTATGCAACGACATTTAAAATAACCGCCGAAATCGATCTTGAAAATATAAAATTTTGCTTTTGAAAAGAAAGGGGAAAATTTCGTTTTTGTTTATGAAAACAGTTATGAAAACTCAGCACGGCTCTTTAGATGCAGTTTGTCCAACCAAGTTCATAAATTTTTGAAAATCTCTAATTTGGAATATGAAAACATTATAAGTTAATATGAAATTTGGAAAATTTGATGCGTACATGGACTTGTGGTTTTGGAATTTTTTTTAAACATATGATTTTAGCAGATCTTGAAGAATGATGAATGATTTGGATGCAATTAATTATAAATAGCATGGATAATTGTAATTACTTACCTGGTTGTATTGGATATTTATGAAATTGTTGTAATTGGACACAACGTGAAATCATCTGGCGGTAAGCCTAATTTCGATTAAGTAAATTGCTACTGTGGGAAGAGACAGCAATACCAATATTAATTATTACGTTCTAATAAACTAATAAATATTAAAAATTTAAATAAAACAATTTATCAATAACTTATGCATTTTGTTAATTTGGGTAAATTTTATCATTATAAATTTATTTTAGTTCATATGTAAAGTAATATAATTATCAATCTGCAATGATTGTATGTTATCTCCGTTTATAAGATTAATTTATATTAATTAAGGGAACGCCAAATAAAACAAATCTTAGTATCAACTAGTTTAGGTTATTACTAATCCTCAGGATACTGTGTCATGAGATTATTCTAGCAAAACTTGTCATACACTGACAAAAATGGTTCATCATATTGACGAACAAAAATTTTGACTTATTCAAATATGTATTTTACTTAAATATTTTACTTATTCATTCATTACTATACGAATTTTTCATCAATATGATGAATATTGTTCATCAGCGAAAAAATGATGAATTTTTTATGAACTTTTCTTTCAGTACAGTATAAACCTAAAAATGAAAAAAATATTAAGTTTTTATTTTGTTATTTTTAAAAATAAAAAAATAAAATTAAAAATGTTTTTAATTTTAATTTTTAGTTTTATACTTACTGCAAAAGTGTGTTGCGAGGATAATCTCAATTTGACACAGTATCCTGAGGATAGTTAATAACCGATAATAGTCATTACTGAGATTTGTTTTATTTGGCAATAAAATATCTTTATAACTGAAATACTTAGTAAATTTTAAATAAAATTATTATTAAAAGAAAATAAATAAACATATTTTTATGCAAATCAAATGTTAAAATTTAAAAAGGATAAACTTATTTATATACACATCGCAACTGAGTAATATAAGTAGTTAAAAAAAACATTTCATAACCAGCCGGAACCAAAGCCAAATTTGAACACATATGTGCCTGAAGTTTTCATACTTCAACCATAAGGATTATAGATAGCATGCATCACTGCAATGTACAGGACGGAACAGAAGTGGTGGAGATTCACAGCAGAGTTAGTAGTGGATTTCTTGGTTCTGGTAGAAACCCCTTACAATAGTTAAATGCAAAAAGCGGTCCTATGGACCAAATCCGTCAAATTCAAAATAAATATTTTCACAATTCAAAAGCTTTAGCTTAAAAAAATACATATTATAAATATGAGAAACACAACAATATAATATAGCACATTATCTGTGTCGCGCTTCATGAATTTTATGGAAACATTCTTTTATTTATTTAGCGCAAGATCCACGGGGGCGTCAAAAAGTACAAATAAAATTTAAATAAAAGAATCATTTCCTGATATTATTTATAGTTAATACGATTATATTTTAATAGCGTACCTGCTTATACCTTAATAAGAATACTAATAATTTCTTTAATTCTTTGTTGGCTCATATTAATTATTTTTTTAAAAGTGGATAGATTATAACTTTAAAAATTAAAAAATAAAAATTTATTTAAAACATATTTAATTATTTCTGTTTAAGTTGTTTTAAGTTGGTTAACAAATTTATCCACTCAGTACTAGAAAAACCTCCCATGAATCTAATGTGATTGATATTTTTCCACAATTTGTCAGAATATACAATTTTGTTTTTGTATACGAGCGGTTATTATTTATTACGGTTGTATACATTATACAATTTGGTATGCACATTCTGAACACGAAAACATTGGTGACAATTTATAAGCTCCATATTAAAGTACCTACGGCTTTACTACGTATATGTAGTATACAATCTGAGTTTCTTGTTGCTTTCTGTGAAACTTTTAGGGATGAATAGTTGTACTTGCTTGTTCATTAATATTATTATGCATCTGTACTTTAATTTGTATAAGTTATCTACTCAAGGTTTGAAATTATCCCGCCCAGTTTAATTTTTTTGTAATTAATTTAAACCTAACATAATTTTTCATTAAAATTTTTTTAAGAAAATTTGAATTTTTTCCCAAAATGGTTATTCTTTATATTAAATAATATTATTTTAAATTTTATTTCTATTTATTTGATTACTTAGTAGGCAAGGTTGAAAAAACACAATTTTATTAAATTGAACAAAAAACATGCTGTTTGTTGTTGGCTGTTTTTTATTTAATGTGAAAAACAAGTGCTAAGTAAAAAAATTTTTTTAAAGGAAAGATAATATTATTTTATGTGCCCCTAATGTAAAATTAGTTTACTGAAATATTTAAATAATAAATATAAATAACACATACTAATACAATACCATCATAATTATTATTTTAATTTTTTTTATTATTAATTTCATTATAATTATTATATATTTAATATTTAGTAAATTTTTTGGGTAGTAAAAAATGAACTAATCCAAAATAAATAATTAATTGTAATTGAAAGATACAAATAGCTTTTTATATAATTTAAAATGAATGATAATATGCGATTATATCTGGTATGATAATTGTTCGGGTTAGTTTTTTAAATCATTCCAGGTTTGCCTGATGAGAATCCAAAATTTAAAACACATGTTATCACCTGCAGCAAACTATATCAATGAATTTGTATCGTTTTGAATAAATAAAAAGTAAGTGATTCATTAAATAATTAAATTTCAATGTGAAAAATTATTTAATTTTTTATAAATTATTTATATAAATCTATAAGTTAGATTTTTAAATAAAATTGAAAACATCGAGAACAATAAATATTTAAAATTTTTACCGATCTCACCTTAAACCCAATAAATTGAGTTGACAATGACATACTTTTGTGCTCCTGTGATCTAAAATTACTCAATCATTATGAAAGTTAATTGAGCGATGCAAGAAATGATTGATGTTGTTATAATGACAAAAATATCTGAAAATAAAAAATATTAAAACAATAGAGAAGTGGGCTGCACACCTAAAGGTTGTAGCTTCCAATTTATTATTTGTACATTGGTGGAAATTACACATGAAACTATTTTATACTTAGAGTCAGTAAGTAAAACCGTTGTGTTGTAAAGTAGTCTTGGTAGAATAAGTTAAGTGACATTTTTCAAATATGTAAAAATGTCGAGTCTCACGAATAATATCTGAACGTTCCCACCAGCTTCCTAAGGTATTACCTAGAAAACCTGTAAAAAATAAAGCAATCTGGAATTTTCTTTTAACCCACACAGAAAACGAACGGATTCACTTAGTAACAAGATTTATTTTATATATTGCTTGTTTTTACTTATTCCCATTTTCTCGGTAGTTCACCTGAGTAGAAAACGAACATTTCACCCAAAAATATTCTTGAACATTAATAATACGTGATCAGATTATCATCTGGAATAGTTTGGTGGGGAACAGTACCCTACCTAACCGGGCTCCCAAGTTTAAAAATTTCCGAATGGCATTATGATAGTTTAGGTCGTAAATTACAAATATAAAAATTAAATTTTATGGATCATTCAAAAATACTGCCAAAATTCACGAAAAACTGGAACCAACTATTCGATTGGTTGCCTTCATAAGGTTTGACAAGCACAATCTATATTAAAAAAATTTTAGATTTTTTACCATATATACCATGGTTTTACAAACCATAGAATCACAAAATTAAAAAAAGTCTCTAAAAGCTGGAACTCGAAAAATTACAAATTATTCAACGATGTTAATCACTGAACGGGAGCAAGTCAACTGCGACGCGAGCCACGCCCAGTACAATTCCCGGTTTCCATAGACCCACTCGGAGCACACGCACCGTCAACAGATTGAATTGTTAACGTACTTTTTATGCATACATCAAAACTTTAAAATTAATTAATTCTTAAATAAATTGATATTTAGAGTTCATCCATAGTTTAATCGCTTTATTATAATGTCTTCTTTCAAAATCTGCAAGAATTTCTGTGATTTCTATAAATAGCTCTTGACCCGGTTAGGGTACTATACCTAGTCTGGTGTGTTTGCAAAGTTAAATTCAAAGGCGAATTTCGTATTCGTACACACCTGGAAGATATATGAGATGTTTTACTGCTCTTGGTACAATACGCGCAATAAATAAACTACGAGAGGACAATGTGCACAAGCTACTGTGCTAATCTTGCTACTTTCCATAAACTGTGCGAAAAGCTAGACAAGGAGACAGAAGACTGTCAGTACACTCTTGACAAATGAAAAGCATCTAAAGAGGAAACTGTTGAAAAAATATAAGAGAGTGCATATACAAAGTGGGAGGTCCAAAAGAGACAGTGTCTTGGCGTGCAAGGTTTCAATCCTTCTGATCATCTGAAACAAAAAAAATCCAACGGATACTTAATTAGTAAAGTTGTCGCTATGGTATGATCCCTGGATAAGCAAAAAACATTATTTTAGACAAAATGGCGGCAGTTAAAAATATTTAAATTTGGATTCATTCCAGGATTTTGATTAAAAAAATACATTACATTTGGAAATCATAAAAAAATCACTTCAATATATTCATTATGTGTGTAATTATTACAATTTGATTTCGTTGTAAAAGGGTTTTATGCGTAATTCTCTTGAAATCTTAATCGGGCAGCGGCAATCTATTACCCCTGGGTCACTAAGTGACCCATTTAATAATTCCCAGTGAACCACTAGAGTTCCAAAAATATAGTATAAGATATAAAAATAAATTATAATTGCGATTATTAGAGATGTGTGAACTCAAAGTATAGATGTATGAAAATGATGACAAAATGAAAATACATATTGACCCGAACTGACTCTTAATAGTCACATTTTGTGTATTTTCACCCTTAGCCAAAAAAAATTGCAGACCCTGATCTAATATCAATTAATTTTGATACATTTTTGTTTGTTAAATCAAATTAACTGCTTTTTAGAAAAGCACTAAACGATGCAAACGGTTTTTTTACAATATTAGTAAAAGAAGCGTTTTCTTCACCTTCCCGGGTTGAGCAAGCCGCTAATCTTTTACAAAAAACAACGAATAAGTAGCAGAAAAAAAAAGTTCTGAGTTAGTATTTAGAACAAAAATATAAATAAACTCTATTTAAAAATTGCCTTTAAAATTGAGTTTACACGCTCAAATAATTTGCGGAAATCGACTTAAACCAACAAATTTGTTGAAATAAATCGTACGCGTAAACGAATAATACTACACGATTACTTCTACAGATTTCTTGGTCCAAGCTGATTTCTGCAAATTGTTTGAGCGTTTATTAAAACAGCTTTCGTTCATACTGTTTCAAACATTACTCATGCTTTACTCTCAGTCCTTACTTTATAAATAATGTTTGCTCTAAAATACAGAAAAACTTTGTAGATCTCTGGAATATATAACAAATGTAGAAAAAAATTAAAATAGCAAGGCGCAGAAGCTAATAGCAGATTGTTGACAGATCATCAATGCAGTTTCCTATTGACTTGCTTAGTTGGTAGATTTAGTTTCAAATCGATTTCAAGCTCAAATTAATTTATATTTGCATGAAGCAAATAACACTTTTTGTTGGCCGTCCGTAACTTTAGTAAAAGACAAAAATTGGTGAAAAGTGCTAACTTTCAAAACAAAATTTTCTAAAATGAATGAATGCTTTTAAAATATAAATTAATAATTCAAAAGTTTAAGTGAAAGTTACTTAGCAGTTGATAAAACTTATTTTCTTATGTAAATCTATATAAGATGCTTCACGAATTTATAAAGATTAAATTAAAAAATTATTAAAAATAACGTTGCGATATTATTCTCCGTCCGCTTTTACATTAGGACTTTAGCTTACCTAATTAGCGAGTACTGATCAAGAAATGTTGGAAATATAGCTACGATTTTTATATGCTACGTACTATATTTTTAAATTTTTTTTGCAAAACCATTTTTGAAATTTGAAATTAGTTTGAGAGATTTGAATTTAATATTTTATTTTTGTACAGATTTTGGATTTTGAATCTTTAGTTATGCTTATTAATTGCATATTTAATTATTATTTGATTATTAATTGATATTAATTTGATTAGCAAAATTTAAGTAAAATTGGTATAATTATAAAATTTTTAAAATAAAATTTAGAAGGCAACGTAAAAATCAAACTGATAGCGACGTGTGACATTCATATTCGTCACATTTAAGCGTTCCATTACAATTCGGATAATTTGTATGGTAAATTTATATTAAATATTTGGATTTTTTTTAAATTATCAAAGGAGTTTGTTGCTAAGCAAATGAGGCTAATAATAATCATTGCTTACAATTTGACTTGCATATAAGACAAACAACGATAATAAATATAATAAAATGTAATTTATTAAAATAATAAATTTGTGACAGCCAAATTTTAAAAAACCCAATCTTTTCAAATAAATTATTCTCATCGAAATCCAAATTTAACTTTAAAATAAACTTCAACACAAAATGGAATGCAAACTGAAAGATAAATCGACCCAGGTGCGACGATATTAATTTGATCTTACAGTGCCGTAAATTTATAATTTTAAATTTATTAATTTTCACCATTAAAATCAATCCAAGTCAAACTATCCAAACTATCTTTTCTATCTCTAAATCTCAAATTACAAATATCCATTATCCAATAATTTTCCAATCAAAAAAACCATCAAATCACTTTTTATTTTAAAAATAAAAAATTCAATCAGAAATGTTCATGGAAAACCATGTACGAGTTCCTCGCTAGTTATCGCAACGATATCGAATAATTATTTTGATTTTCAATTTTGTGAATTTTTATAATTTTGTTAATATTTCATTTTTACTAATTTTTGAATTTTTGAATTTGTTCATTTTCCCACCAACAAGTTAAGGTGGCAATAACGAGGTGGGAAAAATGTGACTTGCCGTTGGGAGATCCGCCATAGAGGTCGGAACAATTTGGTTTCTCTTAATTTTGATTTGTATTTCCGAGGTTTTGGAAGGTGATTTTGTATTTTTGGCAAAATTAAAGTTTATTTTTGAAGTGAGTAGATATTTCATTATTATTTTTGGATTTGAATTGTTGGATTTTGGATAAAATTTGAATGGTTTTATAGTGGTATTTTGTGTTATTGATGATATTGTAACTGAGATTAGAAGGAAGAAGATTTTTTGATTGAATTATTGTTATGGATTAGAAAATATTAATTACAATAATTGTTTTTGGATTGGCGAATCTTTCTAGTTTTTAAAATTAAAGTTTGAAGATATTGTCGTATGACGATTAATAACGCACGTATGTTACGATTTATCGTGTTGATTTGAAATTCCATTTTCGAGGAAATATTTTTAAAGTGAAATTTAACTAAATTGGAATTTTGGATTGTTATTAAGAAAAATATATCACTTCAATATATTCTATATACAATGTAATGATTTTTTGACATCTGTTTTTTTGTATAATATTAACAACAATTTTTGTATAATATTAACATATTGGAATTAAGATTATTAATTACATTATCATTATTATAAGATTGACACCAATCAAGTTTCACACCAAGTCAAACATTCAATGGAATGTTTGAAATCAAACTGAATGGGAAATGGGAAATCAAGATCTACAGAAATGTATTGAAGACTAATAACAACGATAATCGGGTTAATTATGACAAAACTTAATAGTTTTGCGTACTTTAACTAGTTGAAGCGCTTATTGGCGATTAATCACGAGTGATAAGATATCTGATCTCTCACAGATCTCTCGTCTTTCGCACATCTGATTAGTTCGTTAATAATAATATTAATAACCCTTCCTTACACCGTGTTGCATATATGCAACAACATTTTAAATTTCGCACTTCTGTGCATTTTTTCTAAACATTGCTACAATATATCTGTGATCCTTATTAGGTCTTAATTTTAAAAGATAAATCAGATTTCAGCAGTTTACTCTTTGCTGTATGTATTACTCTGTATTTATTTATAATTTTTTTCATCTCAAATTGTTTTATTTCTTTTTTAAGTGACATTTAGTTAGGAAAGGTATTTCAAGTAAAACACAATGCAATTTTTTATTTTGCTTTATTAGTTTTTATGCAATTTTTCTATAATTACGACATCTGTAAGTGTTGCCATGGAAGAAGTTCAGTCGTAAAGGTATATTGAATTTGCAATCAACTATTTGCAGTGTTCTTTGTTTTTTTATCATATTTTTTGCTTCACTTTTTCTACTTAAATTTACTATACACATGTAGTAAATATATATTTTATAAATTTTTTAATTAAAAACTTCACCGTAATGCGTTAGTTATGCTATATTTCTGAAAGAGATTCAGTGATGTTGACCGTGATTAAAATTTAATTAACGAGATTATCAGATAAAAATATCTGTTTAGAATAACAATTTGTAAATTTACAAATACCACATCAGTACAGTATTTTATTCAAGACTATAATAGAAAGACTGATAAATACACGAGGAGATAATAACAGAGAGAAGAATACAGAGAACATGAAGAGTTTATTATATTGTAGAAAAACATTTCCTTGTCGTTGTAGAATATTTGGTATTTAAAAACTTTTACCTTCGCCTATCTTTAGCTTCATTTCTTGAGATCTATATCTTGGATTGTTTTCTTTTAAATTTTAGGGCAGTGTGAGTAACACTCTGCTTTCGTTTTAAATTATTTCAATGTCTATTACTGATCCTTCTGACTAGAGTGGTTTACGAGAGAAGTTTACGATTAAAGGATGAGTCATACGATGACTTATTTTTTTAGTATTTTCTTGCACTACCATTTATTGCACAATAGTCTGCAATTGAGCAATTGTTCAGCAGAGCTAACACCAACTTTTACACTCTGTGTAAAATTCATTGTTTTACTTTTGTGGTTGCTTGTACCTGTTTAAGAACCACACTTATCATTATGTTTGAAGGTAAATTTTAGTTTTCAGTTACTTTGGCAAAGTGGATTTATTCGAAAATTTAGTTTATTTACCTCAAACCTCTAATTTTTTCTAAAACTTTTATTTTGATATTATACAACAAATGTTCGTGACATTATAAAATACAAAAATGTTTTAATCTAAATGCTCATCTCCTGAGTCAATTCATTAAACCAAAATGCAGATTCGCTACATTTGCATAGTCAAATATACATAATACTAATTTTCCACTTTACTAAAAAATAGAACAGTTGATTGTAATCTATCTATAGATATCTTATAAATATATTATCTTATAAAATCTTATTTAAAAAAAGGAGTTTTACGCTTTCAATAGTTTGGCATATTGGGGACATATTATGTTAAGCTGATCTTGGGGTTCTCTGCTAAAATATCTAAAAATTTCTTTCAAAAAAAGGAAGGGAAAATTAATGAGGTTTAAAAACGATTTTATTGAAAAAATAAAATAAAATTAATTAAATTTAATGGTTTTTAAATTTTACAAATAATTTAAGAAAGTGTCAATGACTTGAGTAGTATCTAGAATTCGATGTTTTAATATATTTCAAGATTCTAAATATGACTTTGCTTTTCTTTCAGGTCAAATAGATCTATGGACTCAAGAATCAAAAGGTTGTTCTTGTCCTTGGAATCTTAGTAATCATCAGTGTGCTTGCTGTGTTCAAGATGGAGGATGTCATTGTGGTAAAGAGTCTCCAAATCGTTGTACACAATGCGGTCTAGAAAAATTTTGCAGTTATAGTAAGTAGTAGTATAATATTAAAAATTTAATAGATTTTAAATTTAAAACAAAAGTTTCATGTTTGATGTGTTTGGTACTAAATTATCCAATTATCATTTCTAATATTTGTTACCTTATAAAGTTTATTGCTTTTTTATTAATTTTGATGAGTCAAAATTTAATATTTGTATCTACAGAAAATTATAATAATTGATAATAATTAAGCGACGTGTTTATCTTGCACCGATCCAATAAGCGGACAACTCATACAGAAATCTAGCGAGAGTTTGAAATTTTAATTATAATTTGGTATAGCGAGGTTATATTGTATAACCTACTAGTTATTATTATTAGTTAATATCTGTTCGATCAGTATTTGAACTAATATGGTCCGACAAAGGTGATTAATAAGACATCTCTTTATTTTAGGTAAATCAGTTGAGTACTTCTTAAAAGTTGCAATAATAATAGCCAATACAATACACTAATTTTTACAAATAATTGAAAAATTATTATAAATTAAACCAGGTCTGAAACAGAAAGGAGGGAGTAACGAAATAACGATAACCCATTAAAAACCAACAATTTTAAAATGTCGTTTTTTTGGAATTTTTTTTACTTATTACATTTGTAAATTATATTGCAACACATTACATTGCTTAAGACATTTCGTCATATTTTGTTTACTATTTGTACCTTTTTAATAATATTCTAAAAATTAGTTTGACTATATTTTCTTATTTCTTATTATTTTCATTTTCTCCTAGTTGTATGCCACTGAAGATCGAAAATAATCGTGAAATACAGTCTTATCACTTTAAATTTAAATTTTTTTCAGTAGGTATATATTTTTTAATTTTATATCATAATATATTCGTTTATCTTCTTTTGCAATTATTTTTAGTCCAAACCTGTCAAAAGTGGTAATTAATCTCTTTTTTAGTTTTTTAATTAATGCTTTCTTCTTCTTCTAAATTATAGAATAATTTAATTTAAATTATTAACTTATTAATATTTTATTATTGATTATTAAATTGTTTTGATTATGCTTGTTTTTCCATATTCCAAAAGAGAATTTTCTAATCTTTTAGTAAAAGGACCGATAAAAAGGTAAATTTTATTCAGCTTAATTCAGATGTTATTCAAATATTAAAATATTTTGGTGTGCTACCTTTTAAGATGATAGAACGGAAAAGCAACGATCGGTAGTTCCTGAAGGTCCCTCCAATATGCAAGAAGCTGTTTACAGTTCCTCGATAGTCATCTTTGCCGTCAGGTATGTCATCCCACAAGTTAGCTTTGGTTCTACTAGATGTCGTTTCGCAGCTGCCTTGGCGAGGGGATTTGATTTTTCGTTGCCTTTTATTCCAGCGTGTCACGGTATCCACTTCAGCGTTTTCGATTTTCTATTTTTGCATTTTTAGGGACTTAGGGCAATTTACAGCGACCCATTTCGTTGTTCCAGTGCCACTAGCCCATCGAGACAATGTCTTGCAACTTTTGTTGTGGTGGATTGTATTTCCACCTCTTCCAAGGTCCTTAGTGCTGCCTGGCTATTGACCAGATACATATTCGCTTATTTTTATAAGCCTTCCATGTCACTATCTCTGCATAGGCTGTGATTACAGTTATTTCTTCCTGGAAGCGTGGCAGCTCAGTTTTGTGCTGAACGCATCTCTTGTTCTACATCCACTGATGCCTGCTCCAGTGATAATTTTCGTTTTAGATCCATCTGTGCACCAGATGGTATCATATCGAGCTTTCAACTCCGGCTCAGCATCTTCTACTCCCCCCTCTGGTATGAAACTCTAAAATGTTTTTGGAATCTGTAGGGTTTAAAAAGGTAGGGTTAAAGTAGTTTTGTAAATTACACACACTGTTAACAGAATTACTTCGAACTAGGTGTTTGAAAAATACATAAAAAATCAAAACTCTAATGTCGATTAATTTAGGAAATAATTGAAGTTAATTTTATAGTTTAATCGCTTCATTTGAATACCATCTATAAAATTCAACAACATTGTTTCTTATATCAATAAAAATTTGTGGGCCTGGTTAACAGGCTAGTCTATAAAATTTTTCATTTTGAACGCAGTTTTCAGTGTTCAGTTTTCAGTTATTAATTTCATATTTCTAAACCGAATCGGAAGGTTTGCGTGCATGTTCTGGGATTCTTCTTCTTCAACTAAATTTAAGCCTAAAGGCTTGTTAATTATCATTAATGTACCAAGTTTACACTTGGCATTCATGGTTCTGTGAAGACTTAAATAACATTCTAGTAGGGTGCTAATCTTACTAGATGCATAAGCCCATAGATCACACTTTTACTTTAGATCACCAAGTATTGAACCGAGGTTTTCCGCTTTGTAGCCCGTCATTTTAAGCTTTACACCACACTGCTGGTTCTGGCATTGGTTTTATTAAATAAGTACTTTGCACTACTTCAGAAGCGTCTGTACATTCATAGCTTACAGATCCATCGCAGGTTTAATAAATTGAAGTATATAGTAATTCTGAGGGTTTGAGCATCTTTGAGGGGTTACCTCGCGCATGTTACTCTGCATTCTGCTTGTTGCCGTTACAGTATCTCAGTCTTATCATGTTGAGTCTCTTGGCAGGACTTTTCCATCTTTATTTTAGGTTGTACCTCTTTTTTGTTTCTTTTTATACAAATCCGTTTGTGATTTCAAATGATCTGTGTCTCAAGCATTACTTACGTTTCACTATTTGGGTTCTATTCGCAATCAGCAAACTGTTAAATTTGGAAACAGTTTTTCTAACATATCACATAAATTAGAGCATTTAGAGAAATGCAAAATTAATATTGTAAACTTGCACAATGAGCGGCAGACATTATACGGTTAACAATTAACAAAGTCAGAATTGAGTCAGAAACAAATGACAAAAACACATATCTGCCGTTCATCTTTAATTATGCAAGTTTATGAAACTTGCCTAATATACAAGCCGAATGACAACGAGCCAATACATTAAAAATAAAATTACCTCTCTGTCGGAAAGCTACACCCAAAGATCTTTAACCGTAAAAATTCATTAACAGTAACAATAACAATCTAAGCAACGTAATTTTACCATAATCTATCTTTTACCTTGATGGTTAGATTATATTTTTCATAAACTTAAATCGAGGAGACTTTTAAGACCAGATGCTTTTCGGGGTCGAGGGGGATCTTTCATGTATGATAAAAATTCCCTACTTCTAATAATTAGTTGAAAAAAACTTTTTTTACTTTGTTTTCTGTAGAATACCTATAAACAATAATAATTATTGCAATCACTTTCCTTGGCTATGAAATTCCAAATCCAAGATTTTTATTAGTCCACTTTTGACAGATAACAGACAAATTGAATGGTCCCATCAGTCGGACAACCAAAAATATTAAAATATAGTACTATGTAACATATTAAACCACAAATTAATTGTTACATAATCAAATATTCAATACTAAACATATTTTTGTATTTTTAGACTTTCTTTTTTAAATTTGTTTAATATTAAAAATATTACGATGTAAAAATATTATTTAATTGATGACAATTTTTTGTAAACTGATCGTGTTTGAAATTTGACTTTCTCAAACATAATTTTAATGTAAATAAGAAAGTCAAGTGTTCAAAATTATTTGTCAAGCAATAAAAACGTGTGCTTTTCGTTAATGCGGTACTCGGAGATCTTTCAACGGTGAAACTTATATACGCGTAATGACGCAGTAAATATTTTTAAAAGCACTGCAGCATTTTTAGTTTCTAAATTTGTTTCATAGTTTATATGCTACATTAAACATGCATCACAAGTAATAATAAAAAAAATTAGTACTTACCTTCAAACACTGATAATTATTAACACCCTACGATACGATAGAAAGTCCCTAATCTTTTAACAAATTTCAAACAAAATTTCAAAAAATCAGTTTTCAACACTTTTTCTGTCAAATTTTTATTATACCGCAACAAAAATATTTCTTTAAACAAAAATGCACGTAGAATAAAATTAATTATAAATTATTTGGTATGGTACGAAAGCGGCGGCGCAGTCTCTGTGGTATGTTAGACTCCAAACTCTATTTTAAAATGAAGTTTTTTAAAAGTAATGTATTAAATGTGCATAAATGATGTGCATCTTTAATTTTGATTATTGAACAATATACCTAATGTTAAACTCTTCAATTGATTGATTTCATTTGGACAAAAAAGATTTTTGTCTATGGGGTTGTCGAACTCGGCTTTAGCCTCGAGCGGCAATTTTTCTCACTTGTCTAATTCTCAGATTGTAATACCTACATTAGAAATTAAAACTTGAGAAGTGAAATGTTATAAAATAAATTTATTTGATAATAAAATTGTAGTTGAAGTTATATTTTTAATAATTTTATTAAAAAATTTTAAATTTAAATAAGCTTTCATGGATTACCTCGGTTTTGATTTCGTCCACGGTTTATAACAATAAATTAAATAGACATTAAATTAACATAAAAAAATCTCTTTTTACAGTATTGTATGTTGCTGATGACAGTTTAATATGTTGAACCGTTGTAGTCGCAATTTTTGACAGCATTGTTCCCAACAATTTCCATAGCCTGACATACATCAAAGGCCTCTTAGATAAATTAATTTCAATCATTAAATCTATCTCAAACATAAAATTTGGTTTCAGATGCCCGAATAAATATCTAAAATTCTTTTCTAAAACCAAAGATCCCACCCCTATAAGAGAACGAGAACCCTTCAGTATATCTTATCCCTTGCAAAAATTGTGATTCTATGTATGTAGATGAGAGTTTCAGAAAATTTGGTGTTTGCATAAAAGAACATATCACAAGTGTACAAAAGGCTCGCGTTTTCTTAAAAGAAAATACATGACCGATAACTCTCTTTCCATAAAACGTGGACATAACACAATACTGGCTAGAGAAAAAAATAGACAAAAATCGAAAAATTAAAGAGGCAATTAACATTCACATGAGTTGTAAAACAATGAATGATAAAAAAGATGTTCAATACTTTCATGGTGGATACAACCACATCCTGGATATCATGAAAACGATAACATAATTTTTGATCAAATTATTTAACTACATAACTGGGTATTCAATTTTTAAGTTTTAATTTATTTATGCTTGACTAATCTATAGGCAAGTGTTTTCTCTTGTTCTGCATAGACAACATTATTTTGACATTATTTTGTTAATTTTTCATTTTAATAATTGTATTTGAAAACGGGTCAATTAACAATGACTGGTATGACAATTGACAATTAACTGGTAATAAACGCTATCGTCAGATCGACAATACGAACATACAAATGAAAATCACAAACGACAGATTGACAACATTATGGAGTTACCCATACCTTGACAACTTCCTGAAACACGTTAACAGAAGCTCAGAATGGATACAACTAAAGAAACGCAGGGTGCAGAACAGGAAACTAGAGCGGTTGAAACAGAATAAGATTCTCATGCAACACACTTAGAATTCTTAGAATACGTCAACACCATACACAGAAAAATCCAATTTACCTTAGAAATAAGTGTTAACAATTCCATCAATTACCTGGATCTACAGATAAGTATTGCAAACAATAAACACATATTTGATGTATACAGTAAACCCACCTACACGGGCCAGACAATCCACTTCAATTCATGCCACTCAATGCAACACAAACTTGCAGCTTATAACAGCTTCGTGGATAGAGCACTAAAACTCCCACTTGAAAAAGATAAGCTACGAAAGGAACTTGATACTATCATAAACATCGCCAACAACAACAGAGTCCCTACTAATGTCATTTCGAAACATATAGAAAAGAGAAAACATGCCAGGCATCTAGAGGAGAATTTCATTATCCCAGAAAAACCAGGAGAAGTAGAGAAACCGGATTTTGGAGTCCTCTCATTCCTTGGACCCATCTCATACAAGATAAGAAACTTGTTAAAGCCGGCAGATGTTAGGATAGTATTCAAGACACCTATAACTACAATTTCCTCAACAACGAGGACCCTGTCGATAAATTAGACAACAAAGGCATATACAGGTTGAGATGTGGGAGTTGTGACTCATTCTACATAGGAAGAACGTATAGACCATTCGAGACCAGACTCAAAGAACACCTTGAGGTGGATGAAAAAAAGAGATCGAGAGTCACACTTTGCTCAACATCTCCAAGAGACTTGTCACACCTTTGATTACACCAACGATTTTGACATTCTCAGGGTAGCGGAGATGGGTAGCACCCTGAACAACCTGGAAGTACTGGAAATTCACAAAGCTAAAGTACGCTACCCTAATAAAATCTTGAATAAGCAGGTGATATTCGAAGAAGCACTCATAATCTCTGGCGCTATAACGTAACAACATCCGACAAACTAGTCCCAGTATCTAGCCTGTTAACGAATGGTTTCCTTTTAATAATTCTGTCATGATCTATAAGTATTGAAAAGTTTTAAAAGGTTATCTGCCAGTCTTGGGGCACCAAGTCGAGGGTTTGTCTTAATTTTTCTGAAAATTGTTGCTAGTTCTATTTCACATAATTTCTTTGGATGACTCGTTGCGGATCAAAATCAAAATATTTCTATTATTTAAACCGGTTTATTATATTACCAGCAGTACTTTATATTTTTCATGATGATAATGTCCAATTTGTTATTTACTCATTGTATGTGTTGACCTCGCGAAGAATAATTGTTAAAAATGAAAATGATAAATGAAGAATTACTGGTTAACGAACTAAATAATCCGCAAAAGTGGTTAAAGAAACTACTTAGTAAAGATGATGAACCAATTTTTGACCATGAAGAAGATTCAGATGAACTAGAAGAAAAAATCACAGAAACTAATAACTACTACGATTCGGAATCGGAACAGGAGTTATCCGGCAATGAAGACGAGCAGATAAAGGAAAATACAACTTTTTATATTGGTCAAGATAAAATGACTAAATAGAGGAAGAATGCGCCGAGATCACAAGTTTGTGTTCGCTCCCATAACATCATAAAACACCTTCCGGGTACAAAAGGTATTGCGCGTGATGCAAAATCTGCAATCGAGTATTTAAAAATCTTTGTGAATGAGGTCATAATTCGGCTAATTATACTGCTTCTGTCCAGTATGCATCATGATCATGCAATTGATTCAGAAACTGAAGAGAAAAAAAAACTCAAAATGATAACTTTCTACAATAAAACAAAAATAAGAGTTGATCAGCTTTGTCAAACATATAATGTTGCACGAAATACACGCAGATGGCCAGTGGTAATTTTTTATGATCAATTTTTTACAATAGATTAGAAGGAGCGATTTCGTAGAATAATTTGGATGGAAACTTATTAAACCCCAAATGAAGCATATCA
Source organism: Cantharis rufa (assembly GCA_947369205.1). NCBI lineage: Eukaryota > Metazoa > Arthropoda > Insecta > Coleoptera > Cantharidae > Cantharis > Cantharis rufa. Next base: position 10,070,436 of record OX376309.1, on the reverse strand, counting down.
TATTATGTCTAGTTTAAAAAAAGGTCTAGATTACTGTAAGCTTAAAATAACTTAAATGGTGTACAATTGTAGACCACGCGTCAAAACTCGTAAGTAATGTATGCGTGCCTACTGGAGGGTTAAACACATGTCATTATATCATCATTCATCATTATATTATCAATGATGGTGTGGTAGACCAAAACATGTATTTTTACGTCTCTATCAGGAAAGTGTTCAATTGCATATTTCAAATGCGGCGTGAAAAGCTGGTTTTCTCGCCTAGCGTTTGAAAGAAAGCAGTGATTATTTTATAAGATGTTGGCATTCTTGGTTATATTTTGTACGTAAAATTGAATTAAAATTAAATAAGTATTACATTTCATAAATAACTCGTATTTGTGCCAGTATCGGGGTGCAGATTTTTCTAGCAATAAATTACCAATAATCCATTCTGCCGCTTCTGTAATGTGTGCTGGTGTATCCATTATCACAAATATTATCACAGTCGCAATTTTATAATACGATACAAAATAATTAAATTTAAACGTAAAATTTTTAATTCAAATGTGTTATACCAACAACAACAAAATATCCCTAATACCAAATATTTCAAAAAATAATTAAAGTTTATGTAACAAATTATAGAAGTCGGCGTAAAAAATTACCTTTATCATGCGGCAGGAAACTGTTTTCCGAGTACTCGTAAATACAGGCCTCGGTTAATCCGCCTCAGCCTGTAAAAAACTCGTACTCGGAAAAATTCAGTTTCAAGCCTTACGATAAAAATAACTATTTTATTTACCAATTGTTAGTTTTATTGACTAGTTTTTATTGTTTCTAGTAAAAAGTGTGACTACATCTTTTATTTTATTTTGGTATTTTTTAATTATAATGTTATATAAATTCTAAAAATGTTAACTAACATTTGACTCATAACTTAGAAATAAATAAATCATAAATCATCAAATAGATTTAATTTTCTACCATAAAGGAAAGCGGTTACATGTTAAAAACAAATAAAACAAAACTAGTATAAAACTAAACTTGAAAAATCAATGTATTAAATCACTCGAAAATATATTCAAATTCTATGCTTTAATTTTATTAATTAAAGGAAAAGTATTTTCTTGCCAAATAAAACAGCTTACTTTAAATTATTTGTAATACTCCTGTTTGTCTAACTCGTATAACAGTAAAAATGTTAATTACTATTATAATTTAATTTATCACATTATCAAATAATTTACAAATATGTTGTATGGTTTGTGTTTTCATATTTGAAGAAAACCAATATGTTTCCTCCATGTTTTAAACAAACAATAGTATTTTATAATAGATGTAAATATGTAAATTTCAACATACATATCTTTAAGTTTTTGATATTGATTAATTGCAAACTACGAAAAATGTTGAAATTCTCCGAATATTTTGAATTCTCTATATTAAAATAGAAATAATAATGCCGGCTAAGCAATTTCTTTATTTATATTGCCATCGCTTATTACCAAACACTAAATATTGTATATTATTAACGTCAATTTAAAATCAATATGTTTTTAGTTTTACTTCTTTTTCACATCAATAGCTTGTCAAATCAGATTTAAAATACTTTGTAAGGTTTTACGATATAAAATTGGACTTTAAAGATTCTCGGCAAGCTGCATAACGCCAATAAAATAAAATAAACCTAATATAAATATGGATCAATTTTTTATTTTTTATTATGCAGTACACATATCTTTAAAATTATTATATAATTTGGTTGAAACAGAAATATTTGTTGCAATAACGAAGAAAAGATTTATTTTAAAATTAAACCAAAATTTTTTTTACTATTTCAAGTCTATTTTGCCATGTTTTCAAAAAATTTTGAACTTTTAATGTTTAAAATAAAGACACTGGAATGCAATTTTGGTTTAGCTCATATCAATTGTCTCCATTTAAACACATTGAAAAAATTTATCAACCAGTGTCCGTTTATTTTTCAAGTTGAATACGTTACAATTTAAAATTTTTAGATTCATTACGGTTTTTGACTTATTAAGACATTATTTTGAAACTAATAAAATATTTCAGCTAAAATGGTGAATATAATCAGCAAATATCCAATGCCGGATTAAACCAGTGCGGGGCCTAGAAAATGTTATCAAGAAACTCCCTTGGTTTAATTTATGATATAAAATAAAACTCAACAATATTTTGGTCTAAATACAAAATATAAAACAAAAATTAAATAGAAATTTTGATGAATCGAATATTTATTATATTCTAATTTTTATTCTGCCTGTGCGCAGGGCCCCTAGCATTTGCTACTTCTGCTATATAGTTAATCTGGCAATGCAAAATACCTTAAATTTAAAATTGATAAGGGGAATAGTTGAAAAATAATAATTGAAATTGATGCCTACGTTCAATAATTTCATGTATTGCTCTATTACAATGTTGTTGACAATTTATTATATAAACGATACAAACCAAATAATTAATCAGTTAAACATAAAACAGATAGTTGTTATTAATATTACCATAATTGGCAATTTTAAAATCATACATACTATATTATAGGAAGGCGATAATGGATGGATGAGAGACCCACTAATTGGAATACATATTTTATTTATGTCAATGCAATGTAGCGAATTGAAATTTGGTTCTGATTATTTTAACTTAAATGAAATCAAACTTGAAAATAAAATATAAAGTTTATTTCTCAATTTAAAAATGCTCTTTTTATGGCATACAAAATGCCTTTTAAAAAGAATTAATATTTATATTTTTACTTGATTTTATGTTTTACTTTTACAAAAATTAGTATTATGCAAAAGACATCTTTATATTTCAGATTTCTACTATTTTATTTTCGTAGGCAGATTATGTTACGTAGAAAAGAGAAAATCAAGTAATGCAAAAACAGCAGTGGTTTATCTTTAGAGCGCACATTTTAATTTTAATTTTCAATTTGTAATTTAATAGAATAGTCACCAATTCCACAGATAATTTGAGTTAGCTGCCAAATATAATAAACATTTAAAAATGTATCCTAATGTTCTGAAACACTTAATTGTACTAACATTAAAACCAACATTTGGGAGAAATTATTATTTACATTCGTTGATTGCTTACAATCATCATTTTGTTTTTTATCTGTTTAGTATCAACAACAATAATATGAGAAATGGATATTTTTTTAAATTTCTGCTTCCCATTATACCCAACACTTGATATTTTATTTTTTAATTAATATTTTTTATTGTTTTATTTATTTTGAATTATTTTTAGAATTTATAATAAGCTATGGATAAATAACTTCGAGTGTAAGTAAATGTTTTCTATTTTAAATGCTTTATTGAATTAATATTCATTGGGCTTTGAATCGGGATACTTAAAATAGTTAAGGATAATTTGGAACGGTGTGATAAAATCAAAGCGATGATGGTGTTACCACATAACACAATCATGTTCTCGTTAGATGTCAAGAACCTGTTTCCAAACGAACTTATCAAAGAAGTCTTACAGATAGTGAAAGATAGAGTGATAAGCAGTGAATAAGTGTCAGATGTTCAAACGATTCAGTACTTCGACCTATACTAGCATAGAATAGCCTAGAACAGATTTTTTTATTTTGCACAGCAACACTTACAGATTAGACAAGAATTTGAAAATGGGAAGCTGCGAGGTACCTTTTCTGGACCAGCTGCTTATGAACTAACAGGATAAAATTGTTAACAATAACAAATACGCCAACAAGCTGCTATATTACTACCGATACGTAGATGATGGTCTGAGTGCCTGAGTGGGCACAGAGTTGGAGTTATAGGAGTTTTTAGAATACATAAACACCATATATACATTCAAGGAAATTTATTTTACCTTAGAAAGAAAAGTTATTAATAAAATTAATTATTTCAATGTACCGATAAGTATCTCAAATATATTGCCATGAAATTCAACATCTGTTAAATAATTCTCTTTCCAAATTATTCATAAAAATATACAAAAGCTCTTCAAAAATGTCCAAAATACGAATAAACATATCCAAATTATTAATAATAATTTACTCACAATATCCAACTAATTTATTTCGTCACAAATCAAAAATCTCAAAACGCAAAATATAAAAATTAACGGAAACCGTCCGTAAATACGACCACTTCGGTCAACACAAAACGGCAAAAAGCCAAGTTATCACAAAACCTTTGTTTACGCCTATTCAAATTCTTCCCGTCGAGGCGATCTGAGTATGCGCCAAGAGTCAAGAACACGCGCCATATTGGAGGAACCAACATTTTTGTTCTAATATCAGTTTTGTGGTATTTTCCCGGTTTTTTCAAGTGTTTTGTGACCAACAACCAACCTTGACCAGCTGATTAATAAAGGAGCATTTCGCTACATTATAATAGTGCTTATCGGTGATCATCCTATTGTTATCCTTTCCCTTCACCCTATATGTTATTTCCTATCCGAAGAGAGAGGAGAAGCAAGAAGAATTCTCTGGTAAGTCACTATTATTTATAACATCGATTACGCAATCATAAACCAAATATACAGTCCACTTTTTCATTCTCACTATATCTTTAGAAGTGAGATTTGGCCCAAACAACCTTAGTGTTTTTTGCCAAATGGCATTCAGGTTGTGGTCCAAAATCTAAAATTAAAACCACTTCCACCTGTGGATTTCCACAAAATAATTTTCATCGTAGGCGGATATTCGTCCACAAAATTAAAAATTGTTAGTTTTTTTATTGTTAGTATCGAGATTATTTTATATTACATTTCCTTTTGTGATGTTTTCTTCTTATCTTCCATAAAATCTAATTTCTTGTTCAAATTGCTCACAGCCGATTTTAATTTTGTTGTATTTTTGTACATTTCTTTGTTTTCTTTTCTCATTTCCAACAGCATTTTAATTATGTCGTCCAATGAACCTTTTGTTTCTTCCACTTGTTCGGTGCTCATTTGCGTACTGTTGGCAGCAGAATTAAATTGTGGCTACCAATTTCTTCAAAATTTAAGTGTTTTTGTGCTATGGCAAATTTGTTAAAGTTTTATTTAATTTTGAAACAATTATCAATAGTAATATAACAAGACCTCATTTTTAGATCGATAAGTTGTATTGTAAATACGAAGGCATCGTTGCATAGCAATGCACGAAAAACTTGTTTTGAGTGCAATTGCTTAATGCAACGATGCCTGAGTAAAATTTACAAGCAACTTATCGATCTAAAAATAATGAGGTCGAGTTATATTTATTGAGATAATTACGCGAACATTTATTTGATATTGATAAACGCCAAAATTATGTAAACAAAGAGGCGTGGCATCAAACCGGATGAGGCACTCTTTCCGCAGGAAGAGACACAATTGCCAGTGTAAGTGTTTGTTTACCTTTCGTAAGTGTAATTATCCAATTAATTTATTGATTTGTAAGTTTTAAAAGGAAAAGAATTTATTTTTGTTACCAAAGCATATATTTTGTTTAATTATCAGTAACACCTTTGTTTGTTAAACACCTTTAACATCTTATGTTATCCAAAAAAATCTTAAAGCGGCTAAACGTGCAAGTAAATAATTATAATTTTCAATTCTCAGGGTCTAAAACTAGGTTCAAATTTATACAATAGCTCCGTTGCATGCGGTAATTAATAAAATAACTCGAAGCCTTCTAATTTTATGAAATTTTAAATTTTAGGACACCCATTTTTATAAACATGAGACTTTTGCTTTTATAAGTTTTAATACTCCATTTTCTAAATTTTAATTATCAACTCCAATTATCATACGAATACTTCCAAATTTCAAATTTAAAATCTTCTAAATCACTTCAAACTGTCATCCAAATCAATAATAAAAAATTACTCATAGTAAATAACAACTTGGATAAATACTCAATTAATTAATAAAATTATACGGACGTCCGTCCACTGGTAAAAGCAAAGTTATACTTTCGTGACAACATAAAAATTTTGGCAAAACAATTATTCAAAATATTTGTAACATAATTAAATTCAAATTCACAAAATAATTGAAACAAAATAAAATTTCAAATTTTAAAATTTATAAATGATTTTGGAACACGACAATATCTACACATATTTTATGTATACATGAAACCTACCTACACAGGATAGAATATCCACTTCAACTCATGCCACCCAATGTAACTCAAACTAACAGCTTACAACAGCGTCGTCTACGAGTTTTAATGCTCTATCTATAGAGCACTAAAACTCGCACTAAGAGCTTGTGAGTGAAGCTGACCTATGGAAGGAATCTTGGGATGGAAACTAACGGATTTCCCACAACTATAATTATCAAACTCGTTGAAAAGAGAAAACATACTAATTTTTTGGAAAAGAACTTTGTGATTACAGAGAAATAATAATTAACCCAGGCAAATTCTTTTATTCCTTACCACACTAACAACAGCTAAAAACACAAAATAGCCGCTTTCCATGCACTAATAGACTGTGCTTTAACAATACCTTTATCCGCAGCAAATAGAAACAAGAAAATTCTCATAATTAAACAGCTAGCAGCTGGCAATGGTTATCGAATCAAAATAATAAATACGCTGTTGAACAGATTGCAAAGCAGAAAAGAACACCATTACATCAAAGACTGTACACAAAATGAAGAAAACCTTAATACATAGTACCAGAAAAGAATTCACACCTAGATAAAAAATACATAAAATGTAAGAACCACAACATCGTCCTAGCTAAAAAAAACAAAGGGTACCATTGCCGATATATTATGCAATACTCAGTAAAATCCGGATGGTGTATACAAAATCATATGCAAAACTTGCGAATATAGTTCCATAGGACAGACAGGACGATGACGTGTAGAACTAAGAAACATTAAAAGAAATATTCTAACTTACAATTCGCAAAGCACATCAAACTAAAGGACACAATATGAATAAAGGAAACACCCAAATTATGCATAATGGAGAACAAATACACATAAAGGATTTTATGGGAAGCATACGAAATACAGAAAGCAACAAAAAACGGTGAACCACTGCTTAATAAACAAGAATCGCTTACTAACTAAATTATTTGTAACTTATGGGGATGGGGTACCTATGTTTTTTATTGTAATATGTAATTTTTGATGGACAAGAGTATATTAATCTCTGTAGCACTTGAGATCGTGTGTATAACCACACGAAACATGGCGGGCATAAAAAAACATCAAATTTCACATATTTTTTAAGAAAAATACTAAAAACTTAAAAAAGTACAAACAGCAAACTGATTCTATTTATTACTTATTTTGCTATTCATAATAAAAATAAAGCTCTTCTTAATGTTTTTCTTCGGTTTATAGGTATTTTAAGGCCTTGCTTTCGGATTTAGTTTACTGTAAATTGCTTAAAAAATAATTAATCTCTCTAAAATAATCAAAAATAAATTAGAAGTTATGAGACGCCATTTATAACAAACCAAGTTTTGCTACGGTAGTTCATATAATTTGTTTTGTCAGATAGCCTGTGTAAAACCGGATGTTTTTAAAATATAAAGCTAAAATTTGTTTTTGATACAAATTTCATGAAACAGAACATGTCTTGTGTTTTATGAAATCGGTGTTATTTTGCACGGACTATCTGATAATGAAACAAACTTTGTATTAAAATGATTTAAAATGCACTAAATAAGCAACAGAGCTTGTTATGTTTCATAAAATTTGTATGTCAAACACTTAAGTTTCTCTTATTTGACAAACATCAGTGTGCATCGATGCATGATTGTCTCATTTAATTACATAAGTTATGTGATAATAAAAGAAGTTCAAATAAATGAAACAATAACAAATAAGGTTTCATGAAAACCATTCCCTGGGTGTGTTATCCGCATTAGTCCAAAATTAGGCATTGTAAAATGTATTGCAAAAGTTGGAATAGTCAAAATATTTTATAAAACTATAGAAATACCATACTTCCAAAGTTAAAATTCATGGAAACCTAAAAAGATCTGCATGATATGACTAAAAACTCAACTCCTTCTAATATCAATTTTTATATTAGATTTTTTAGTAACTTGATGATATACCTACCTATACGCAGTAGTAAATATATAAAAACGTGCAAATCGTAATAAAATAAAATATAAATTTATAGCGCTGTCAAGGAACAAAACGGAATAGGAAAGCATGCAACAAGCACCTAGTAAAAGGAGAGATACAATAGTACAAATGACTTTGGATATAAGCTGATTGATTGTCGTTTCCTAAAAGCTACTAGATACATTAAAATTTAGATTTATTTTAACGTCGGGTTTATTAAAAAGATAAAATTTAATTATAATGCACAAATAAATAATAAATAAACAATATTATATCAAAATTAATATTACTAACAAAAGTTGAAAAAATATACTATTTTATTTTATTTCATTCTTTGCAAAATAAATATTTTCTTTTATATTTTCTAAATCTAAAACATATATCAGGTACTTTCAAAACTTACACGTCACAAAATTTAAGTGGGAAATATTTTTAGCAAACATATAAGATAGAATCTTTTAGTCGAGATTCTCGATAAATATAAAGTAATAAAACTTTACTCATACTATGAAATATCTTTCGCTGGTTTATTTTATAAATGAATATATTACCCGAATTTAAATACGATAGATGATATAGGTTATTGTAATCACAATTATAAGAACCAGCGGTCTTTTATAGTCAATTTTCGATTAAATTTTTCGATCGATTCTAATTACTTACCATTCGTTTTAAGATTATCTTTACTTAATCTAAATAATATATTATGATGTATGTATATATTTTTACGTATTTGTTTTAATACATTACACAGGTTGATTTGTAAAACTTGCAATAAATATTTCTACACATAATTTTTACTACCACAGATTTTTGTAGCAAAAGATTCCATTTTTAATTTATTTTATCCAAATAGAAATTTTTATTATTATTTCCAAATCCGATTTTATTTTATTACTTAATTTTCAATAATTGTCTTAATTTTGGATAATTTTCTAACTTGTGACCAAATGTGCACGATAAGCGACCACATTCCATAATATCGCGTTTGAATTTAACTTGTAATTATTAAAATTTCTCAACATTACCATAACGGGCCATTGTAGATTGCACTGATTGTCAGAAATTTAAGTGCTGCTATACCGTGCGGTCCACATACAAGTTTTTGCTATAGTTTTCGGTTTACCATAACATTTGAGGGAGATCCATCCCCTTCCGAGTAGCACACTTTGCCGAGTAGGTCCGGTTTACGGAAATATGTTTAGTGAGTACAGCGTTTGTTAAAACTGACCGGAGCGAAAGGTACAGAAGCTCGGTTTTGACAAAAGCAATTATGGGAAATCTCGGATTCCCCTAAAATTTGGTTCTGCATTGAAAAATTTTCGAAATTTTTCCAATATACAATAAAATATTTTGAGCATCTATTGGTGTTTTTTTATAGTTTAAACATTACAAGTAAGCTTTACATACTTACTGGTAAGTCTTTCACTTCAAGAAATTAAGTACATTTATATCGGTAAAATTAGAAACACAAAATTATCAAATTATTGGAGGCTTTCGTAAATGTGACCACTTCGGTCAACGCACTTGGCAAAAAACCAAGTTGTTGTAACTGAAAGTATAAGCAGACGTAGTTAGATAAAAATTGTTTTATTATTCAAATACTTCTTCCATTATTATTACAAGCCACTTCTGGCATACTATTGTAATATTTATAAATGCAAGAATTCCTTTTTTTGAATGAGGAATTGTAAATTGCCCTCCGAGGTAAAAGGTCACCAGTAATCCCAGATGTAAACTGCCCTCCAAGCAAAACGGTTGCCACTAATCCCACATGTAAACTGCCACCCTCCAAACTACCTGAGGCTTAATTTATTGATCCCATAAATCCCCGACACCATTACCAATTAAAATTATAGATTTTAGAAAAGTGACTAACTGCAAAAATCGAGTTTTACAGGTGGGCACTTTTTAGCTTAAACTTTGACTATAAAATCAGATTAAATAGTCAATTTTACCATCTCTATAACTTATTAGTTTAATTTTTTAATAATTACAGAAATTTTTTCTTGGAACCGCACTGATTATTCATTGTCAATTATTCAATTATCTCATTTTCGTCATTTTTGCACTTGGTCACTTTTGCTTGTATGCCGAAGATATAAAAGTGTTGAGTCCATATCGAGGGAGATCCACCCCCTTCCGGGCAGCACACTTTTCCGAGTAAGACTGGTCTGGAGGGATATTTTTAGCAGATCTGGGTCGACAAGGATCGGTTTTGACTACTCATGGATCCACGCTAAAATTTAGACATCTGTATGGTATCAGTTATCTTACGAATCTTTACGTGGGAGAAGAGGGAGTTAAAAATTGCTAAACTCGTTTCTTACCAAAGCAGTTCGATTAATATATAATAATAAAAAATTTTAAATATTAATTTTCAGGTCAGGGTTTAGGAGTAATGATTATTTCACAAAAATTATTGGCACATTAATGTGTGAATGTCAAGCAAATTGATTTTGAAATTTTTTCAATATGCAATAAATTGAAATAAAATAAAATATTTTTAGCAACTATTAACAGATAATAATATGTTTTTAATAACTAAATTTAATTAACTATTTTCTTGCTGTATCACCATGCTTTATCCATCTATTACTGAGATTAGTGACAACCTTTTCGCTTGGAGGGCAGTTTACACTTTTCCATTTAGGCATTTTTAGGGGATTAGCGAAATATACAGCGACCTTTTTAAACGGAGGCATTGCTTTGAAGTATTATTTTTCTTTCGAGAACAGTGGGCGACTATACTATGTCCACTTCCAAAGGCAACTTATTCCGTCTTATCTTGTACTTGCACACTTGCACGAAAATTTCAGAAGATACATGGAGCTTGGATCTAAATATAAAATTAATTAACCATGAAAATATTCTAATACTAACCGATGATTCTGTAAGCCTACCTGCATTATAGTTTATTTGAACCTCCACCTTTTGTTTCAATTTTTTATAAACCTTCCGTATTTTCTTCGAGTATGTCTCCTGTGATGTTTCGTAAGTCTGCCTCAGCTTCGTCGAAATCAAGAATAGGAAAATAGGATAGGTTGCATTTGAAATTTCTCTCTAAAAAAAACTCTCTAGAATGATTCAATTAAAGTTCTATATAGAACCGTTTTGGAGATAGAGCATTTAAAAAATAGTTTATTTTACTGACTCACTCACTGGTTCAGCAAAATTATCGAATACTTCCCGTATAGGTAAAAAATTAAATTTTGGAAGGATGATAGTCTTTGTGTATAAGTAAAGGTAAAAATCTAAAAATAAATAAAAGTTATACTTGACCCTGCTTACAGGGTACAAACGAAGGGTCTTAATTAGTGGAGAGTAATTTAGCAATTTTTAAAAATCTTGGTGCTTAAATTCTGTTATCCTCTCAAAAAATAACTCTTCTACAAAGAAAGATATCTTGTGACAAAAAAATTGTGGATAGTAACTATATACCGTATAATCATCAGTTTCAACTACAAATTTCAATTTATAAATTAAAGTCATTCTTATTTCAAAGTCATAAATTTTAAGTGTTACGTTTTAACTACTAAGTACTCAATCAAAGTTACAATGACAAAAATCTCTGTTGCCGTCATTTTAAGTGAGGCTTACAATTTTCAAATACAAACGCGATAGCATTCAATTCATTTAGAAAATGAATAACAAGTAGAAACCAAGCATTATTATTTCAACACTTTAAATTTAGTTGTAGATAGCATAAAATAAGAAAGACTAAACACTTAAATTGTCTAGCAACTCAAAAGCATTTAATACAGACAAAATAACCTCATATTGTTTGAAGAATTACAGTAAAAACATTATAATAATTTCATTCTGAAGAAATCGTACAACTCGGTTTTTCTGTGGTTTATAAATCACAAATTTTATACCAAGAAAGAAGTTGAAAAATTATTATCAGTTTAAAAAATAAAACACAATTAAGGAAGAGCGACAGACACACACTGCTTCTTCGACAATCAAGCCATAACATCATGTATGTGTTTCTGACTCATTAGTCGTCATCGGTGCCGCATACTTGTTGAAAAACACTTAATTGTGTGCACTAAAACGGCTACTGGTCGAAAGAACATGCCGAACTACTAATACGCACGTAACTAACACGCACACCACCTTGCCAACGTGCAATATCGAGCACACCGCTCATAAACTATGATAATGATAAAAAGTTTATCGCAATCTTGCCAGTATAAATTTAAAAATTTTTTAAATTAATTTTTTAAATTTGTGTTTTATTTTTTAAATTTTGAAATTTATACTTGTGATGGCTTGATAGTCGAAAAAGCAGTGTGTGTCTGTCGCTCTTCCTTAATTGTGTTTTATTTTTTAAAGTTTGGAAATTATTAGAAGAACGAACAATGATGTATCTGTATTTAAATAGTGTATCTAGGATAAGAATGCACTGTATGGAATCAGCATTGCTAAAGAAGCTATCGAATGCTTAACTTACATTTACTCATGTGCGTGAAGTTAGCCCCGCCATTTTAGAAAATTAAAAAATTAATATTGTGCTGGGCTGTGCCCGATATGTGCCACGTTGTGCCGTATTTTGTTTTATTTATTTTGGATTTTATAGAGTTTACTTATTTTTGGGTAGAAGTTAGCCCCGCTATTTTTGATTTTTTTAAAAATCGAAATTGTATTGGATTCTACTCGACGTGTGCCGTTGTGTACCGTAAATCATAAAATTTTATTTTAATAAATAAAATTTTTTTGGGCTAAAAATTATTTTATCGATAGAAGTTAGCCTCACCATTTTTGAATTTCTTTAAAAACAAAATTGTATTATATTCTAATCGGCGTGACGGTCAATTGGACACCGGCTTCTTGGGCGACGTCTTATTAGGTGACCCGAACTAGGCGACGGTAAATTAGGCGACGGCGACGTAGTTTTAGAGGAAATCATGTTGCTGCATATAAAACTACAGTTAAAGCTGTAAATATTAGTTTCATTACAGAACTAATATTTATAAACCCTATAACATAATAATTTAATTTAGTCGGCAGACCGCTTATTGTGATTTAAATTTTAAACTTATTTACTACCCTTGTAAGAGTAGACGTCTGTCCGACTTCAATACCCTATTTTACCAATTTTTGTAACGCCTAAAATGGTTAAGGTCATACCGTCACTAGCTCCAGAAAAATTACGGAATCTTATTTTCACGAAATTATAGCATTTTGGGAAAGTAATTCTTTAACTAAAACCAAAAATGACCAAATTTTAAATTATGCGACATAACTAAAAAATCACATTTAACCCTCTAGCGGAGGAGTGGGGCTGTGAGTTCACGCAAGATAAAAATTGCCATAGCTCTATAGCTAAAGAATGTATGATTACAAAAACCTCTCAACGTAATACTATATTGTATTAATAATTATAAATACTTATATTTACCTTGCCAGGGTTGCAGCAACATTTTCCACTCATTGTACACGCGCTATTTATTCTACGACTCAAACATTATAATAAAGTGAATGACTCATTCTGTTTAGAATTTATTGTAATCTGTTTTACTTGTTCTTTTTGTATTATTCAAAATTGCTGCCAATTATTCAATGCTTTTCTAATATTGTGTACACCCCTGTTAATTATGTTTTGTTCATCCCTCAAATTGTATCGTACGCATGTCAATCTTTACCGCTCCAACTTCAGTTAGTTACCTACAGTTACCTACAAGTTTAATGTACTCCACATGCAGTCATTCGAATTACACGTATCTATGACAAAAAGATTCAGTGCTTGCTGTGATACTAAAAACACCCAAATTACCGGTCAATAAATACATTAAGTGCAAACATTAAGTGTTTTTATTTAGTGACCACCCCCACATTTCGCCTACATAAGAGGTCTTTCAAAGTTGTTCGTAAGACTACGAATTCAACAGACTGCCCAGTTACCGTTTCGCAAGCAGCCTTGCGAACTTGCAGACCAACGAAGCTAACACATTCACTCTTTTCTGAAATCTTGGCCGTTTATATTAGTAAATGCATTTATTAAATGTTTTCAAATTGGTAACGATATTATATGTATATGTTAGTACATTTCAGTACATTTATGTTTGTAGAACAATTATTTTGCGTTTGTCAATTTCGATTATGACCGGACCTCGTGTTTGTCCTACTGCAATCGTACGAACTTATAACTTCTTCGTCTAACTTCAGTATTCACTTATCTGCAATGTAAATAAGTTCGTTGCAGAACTGCAAGCTGCAGTTAACATTTCTAAACAGTATATCTTTTATACATAATAATGTATCATGTTTGATCAAGTCACATATCCAACAATAGAAGAAAACCATTGTAAAATCTTTAACAAAATTGTAAAAAGTTTTACTATTTTTTTGCAGTAAACAATTCTTTACTATTATATAGTAAAACTTCATACAATTGAAATAGCTTTTTACGTAAGAGCTAGCGAAAGAGATCCATTACGGAGGATAGCATACTAAACGGAATGGATCTCTTTCGCAGCGAGTTTCGTATGCGATTTTTCATCCAAGACAGGTCTTTTCTAAAATATAAATGTTTAATACGTCACTAGCTAAATATACACCGAAAGAATACTTTCTGTGCATGCCGGCAAGTTATGTCTAGCGAAAACGTGTTTAAACGTGAAAACAAGGTAATACTATACCGCAACGTATCATTTTCGAAAATTTAAAATGCGACGTTAGATGTCATTTTCCATCGTCTTGGATGAAAAGGATTTTACAATAGTTTTCTTTCGGTGAACTAGGGGTAAATCAATATTAGATAATGTTTTTATTGATTGTTAGTTTTATTAGTGATATATTCGTATATTTATATTTTATTGATAATAATATAATAGTTTTAGCATAACTGATATTCCAACAAGTTTGCTGATGCATTGCGATTGCGATGCATTGCATTGCTGATGCGATTGCGATGCATTGCATTGCTGATGCAATTGCGTGTTGTATTGCGATGTAGCTTATTATCAGGATATTATCAGAAAGCTTGGAGTGCTGCAACGTTTACTGTGACGATTGGAGATGAGGTCGTTAGGGTGGTATATTCTGCTTGGAATCTGGGGCTTGTCTTGGATAGTGAGCTTAATTTTTGTAAGCATGTGGACCATAAGCTTAAAATATGTTATTATAAGCTAAGATCGCTTTATCAGTTCAAATCAATATTGCCTTCTCGTGTGAAGTGGTCGATTGTCAGCAGTACAATTCTGTCTAACATTGAGTATTGTGCAGTAGCTTACTATGGTTTTCTAATATAGACGCAAGCTCCAGCTCTTGCAGAATTCGTGTCTGCGTTTTTCCTTTGACATGCGTAGGTATGACTATGTCACTCCTATGTATCGAGCTCTAAATATTTTGAAGTTAGACCAACGCTTCTCCTTGCTGTTTGGAGTTATGCTTTTCAAGATATGGAAAAGTGGAGAACCGATATATCTGCGAAGTATGATTAGGCCCCGTTCAACATGTCACGCTCGTGCTTTACGTGATTTGGGAACTTCGACCTGTTTTCCCATTCCACAGCGAGGTTTGAACAATGATTTGCATGTTTGGCGCCCAGATTTGTGGAAGAGCATCGAGAGCTCTTTGGGAACTCGGCAAGTGTAGCGTCTTTTCGCCGCCATTTAAGTGACGTATTGCGTTATTTACAAATGTAACGTGTACATAATTTATTATTCTCAGTCTGATTTTTGTCTTTTTTTATTTTTTATGTACGGGTGATTTGAAAAGCTAACCTTGTTAGAAATCATCCAATTAAGAAAATGTATATTTCATTCTCAATAAATGTGTATTATTATTATTATTATTATTATTATTCAGTGTTGTTTAAACTTGAGTATTGCTTTGAGTAAAAGGCAAAACCAAACATTTTCACAAGTAAAGCAAAACTTACAAGGTGCTCTGTGTTGGAATTTCAACGGGTAAGTACTCGATTATGTGTGTTGACCTGGAGTTTTGAAAATTTGGAATCAACTTTTGCTTAATTTTATTAAATATTTACGTATCAGTTTAATATAAATCATTCATAGTGTATTGATTGCACTAATTTTTTAGTCTAGCAAAATTAAAATAAATAATCGAATTAACACAAGTGTTGTATTGTACTTAGATTGTAGTATATTTTCTGAAATATAATCAGTTAATCGTTATGAGATAAAACAAATTTTTATATGCAAATAACTAAAAACATATTGAAAAGGTGAAAAGCGTAAGTTCATTTTGATATTATCATTGTAAGACATCATATTTGTATATCCGAAGGGATTTACTCGGATTTACTTTTATAATTATTGTTGTCTTGACGTCAGTACAGGGTAGCGTTGAAGTGTCCACTACAGTCTCCATTCTAATGCACAGAGATTTTGAGTTGGATTTTTTCCTCGGAGATTCCTGGCAGTATTTTTGTGTTAATGCATGGAGATTGTTTGTGAAGAATCGGGTTGTTGAATAGTGTAATGTCGTCACTTACTGATCTATGCCAATTTTTGATCAGGGCAGATTGTGAGCGTATCTTTCAGTTTGTTTTATTTATGTTTTGCGTATCTAGTGTCATAGCTGGAATGGCATGTAACACGCATCCCCTTTTTCGGTTAGTAAATAAACTTTGTTGAATGTTGCTGAGCATTATTTTTAAGTTAAGAATATTTTTTTGATTTTTAAGATTACAACAAAAGCTGAAAAGGATGATTGCAATTAAAATAATCAGTTATTTCATGACCTAGAATATTCAAATAAACCCGTTTATTCCTCGGGGTCAATTTAAATCACTACAGCGGTATGCTATTGCTGAAGTATTTTAAATTATTCTTGACACAACCTTGATAAGAAATTCTTGCTATTATATTCAAATTCTGGCATTTCTATTAAGCTCCTTTGTTATCACAGTGATTGTAAAAAAAACTTATACCGTTTAATTAAATGTAACGATAAATTGTATGCATATCAACTGATGGTAAATTGGTTAACTGTCTCGCAGTAAGAAAGACAATGAGTAGGTAGGAATGCCTAATTTTAATAAAACTTGATTTAATTTATCCTAAAGCTAAATCATGTTTTATTAAAAACAATCTAAATTGTGCATTATCTTCTATTGTCAATCCCAAGCAGCATTTTGAAGCTGAAAAACAGCAACTTGCTGGCTGTAAGCTTTGTTTCGCAGCTGGTACCGCTGGGGCAGCTAGCCAAATAGCGCTTAAAATGCTGCATATTTGCAGCATATTGACTAAAATGGCCCACTTTTTTTCAGCAGAAAGCTAGCTATTTTTAATGCTGACAGCGAGCTGCGCCAGCTGTCTGACAGCCAGCAGTTTGCTTGCTAAAAGCGAGATATTTTTAAGCTAATAGCGCGCTTTGACAGCTAGCTGACAGCCTACAATTAGCTTGCTGAAAGCGAGATATTTTTAAGCCAATAGCGCGCTTTCCCAGCTATCTGACAGTCAGCAATTAGCTTGCTAAAAACGAAATATTTTTAAGCTAATAGCGCGCTTCGACAGCTAGCTGACAGTCAGCAATTACCTTGCTAAAATTGCTAAAATTTTGCTAGTTATTTATAGCAGCCGTAATTTATTTAAAATTTTGTAAATAAATCGAATTTAAAAAAAAAATTATGAATAAATGAAAAATTTTATTTTACAGCTTTATTTCTATATATAATTTAAATTCTTGATGATAGTTTTTTTATTCGTATAAATCTGTAATTTTAAATACAATTTTGTAAATTAATCCTTTTTTTATTTACCCATGTGATTGATGTTTCGGCTTTTATTTATATTAAATCCACAATTTTTGTAAATTAATCCTCTATTACTTACCTTATATGATGGTGGTTGAAAATCTATAATATTAAATTTAGTTTTGAAAATAAATTTTATTTTTACTTATCCTGACTGGGATTTGAACTCCTTACCTTTACACTGTGAAGCCACTACTTACCGTGCACAGCTACGGGGGTTATACGTTGTCTTGTTGATTTCAGGTATATTTATAAACTTTTTGACAACTCTGTATACTACGGATTAATTACACGCTTTAATTATTGCCATTTGTATAATAATTTTTTAGTTGGTACAATATTAAAATATTATTTTACAATAAATAGGTATATAGTATATATATGCATTTCAAGATTAAGAGTACTGATTTTTTATTAACGATTAACGATTTGAGCTAAAAGGTAAGGTACGGTAGATACTATTTTCTTTCCGTTTTCGTAGGTTTGCACTACCTTGTAGGGCATTGTGAAAAATCTTCGATCAAATAAACACTCAAAAATAACTATATAATCAAATAACCACACTGACACGTGTTACAATAATGTTAGGTAGTTAACCGTTTCTTAAGATACATAACCCGTTATGCGGGGTTAAAACACAAGTGCCAACTTTATAAAAGCAAGAACAACAAATTTAAAAAAAAATTTAAATTAATTTTTAAACTTTAATTAATAGCATTTTGCAAAAAACAGAAAACGCTATAATTATATTAATTGTAGTTATTACCAATTCACACTTCTAACTAAAATTCGAATTACATATATAACAGTTTGACTCAGTAGCGGATTTAAGCAATTATTACAGGGGGGTAACAAAATAAAGATTAGGTAACTTCTGGATGTTCAGATTTAAAATCTTTGAAGTGCAAACTGTGGTTTCTGCGTAAATATAAATGTGTAAAAATTAAATAAAAATACTGTTTAGTTATATAATAGTTATTATGTAAGGTTACCAATTGAAACATCTTGTTTAAAATGTATTTATTTTCAATGGGGGGGGGGGGTACCCCTATTTCCCTCACGCTGGTTCTAGTTTGATGACGATTTACTTTGTTAATTTACCTTAGTTAATTTAGAATCTTTATCCCTTATATAAAAAGACGTGTAGCTAAATAATCAAAAATGGCGTTCTTTAATAGGTAGCAAAAGACATAAACAAATTTTTTTTTAATTGTGGCACCTCCTGTATTTGTATTTTCATTACTGTAATAAATAAATTAATGAGTTTAAAATATCTTAAAAATTCCCAAAATAGTTTTAGAAATTTCAAGCGCGTCATAATTGATAAAAAATTGAAGTTTATATATTTTCGGTTGAGGGGGGGGGGTATCTCATCCATTTCTCTTACCCTGGATCCGCCACTGGTTTGTTTCGGGTTTATTAACAAAATTAAATTTTATATTATAGATTTTCAACCACCATCATATAAGGTAAGTAAAAGAAGATTAATTTACAAAAATTGTGGAGTTAATATAAATAAAAGCCGAAACATCAATCACATGGGTAAATAAAAAAAAGGATTAATTTACAAAATTGTATTTAAAATTACAGATTACTACGAATAAATAAACTATCATTAAGAATTTAAATTATATATAAAAGTAAAACTGTAAAAAAAAAGTTTATATATTTTCGATTAAGGGGGGGGGGTATCTCATCCATTTCCCTTACCCTGGATCCGCCACTGGTTCGTTTCGGGTTTATTAACAAAATTAAATTTTATATTATAGATTTTCAACCATCATCATATAAGGTAAGTAAAAGAGGATTAATTTATAAAAATTGTGGAATTAATATAAATAAAAGCCGAAACATCAATCACATGGGTAAATAAAAAAAAGGATTAATTTACAAAATTGTATTTAAAATTATAGATTACTACGAATAAAAAAACTATCATCAAGAATTTAAATTATATATAAAAATAAAGCTGTAAAATAAAATTTGTCATTTAAAAAATAATTTTTTTTTAAATTCGATTTATTTACAAAATTTTAAATAAATTACGGCTGCTATAAATAGCTAGCAAAATTTTAGCAAGGTATGCTGACTGTCAGCTAGCTGCCGAAGCGCGCTATTAGCTTAAAAATATCTCGCTTTTAGCAAGCAAACTTTTGGCTGTCAGACAGCTGGCGCAGCTCGCTGTCAGCATTAAAAATATCTGGCTTTCTGCTAAAAAAAAGTGGGCCATTTTAGCCAATATGCTGCAAATATGCAGCATTTTAAGCGCTATTTGGCTAATTGTCGCAGCTGTGCGGAAACCAAGCTTAAGCTTTATTAATAATAAAGCTTAATAATCATTACAGCCAGCAATTTGCTGTTTTTCAACTTCAAAACGTTTACTTATTGGGACTTTGGGACTTGTCCCAAATTAACCATATGTTAATTTAGAATCTTTTAATTTAGAATATTTAGTATAATTTAGAATATTATTATTAATATTAATAATAATATTAATTACAAAAAATAATTTTTGTTTAAATTCGATTTATTTACAAAATTTTAAATAAATTACGGCTACTATAAATAGCTAGCAAAATTTTAGCAATTTTAGCAAGGTATGCTGACTGTCAGCTAGCTGCCGAAGCGCGCTATTAGCTTAAAAATATCTCGCTTTTAGCAAGCAAATTGCTGGCTGTCAGACAGCTGGCGCAGTTCGCTGTCAGCATTAAAAATATCTGGCTTTCTGCTAAAAAAAAGTGGGCCATTTTAGCCAATATGCTGCAAATATGCAGCATTTTAAGCGCTATGTGGCTAATTGCCGCAGCTGTGCGGAAACAAAGCTTAAGCTTTATTAATAATTATTACAGCAAGCAATTTGCTGTTTTTCAACTTCAAAACGTTTACTTATTGGAACTTTGGGACTTGTCCCAAATTAACCATAGGTTAATTTAGAATCTTTTAATTTAGAATATTATTATTAATTAATCGTGTAGGACCAATACTTGCCTTGGTAACACCTGAAATTTGTCATACTTATACTTATCTAAGTTTTGCCTTAAACTTGATTTTTTAATGTCGATTATTAGTAGTCAAACCTCGGCAATTTTTAAGAGCTATTTCAGCTTTTGCTGCCAGCAAGCTATTTTTTAGAGCTATTAGCACGCTTACAGCGCGCCATTTCAGCTTGCTGCTAACAAGCTACTTTTGCGAGCTATTAGCTCGCTTTCAGCGCGCCATTTCAGCTTGCTGCTAACAAGCTATTTTTGCGAGCTATTAGCGCGCTTTCAGCGCGCCATTTCAGCTTGCTGCTAACAAGCTACTTTTGCGAGCTATTAGCTCGCTTTCAGCGCGCCATTTCAGCTTGCTGCTAACAAGCTACTTTTGCGAGCGATTAGCTCGCTTTCAGCGCGCCATTTCAGCTTGCTGCTAACAAGCTATTTTTGCGAGCTATTAGCGCGCTTTCAGCGCACCATTTCAGCTTGCTACCAGCAAGCTATTTTTTAGAGCTATTAGCGCGCTTTCAGTGCGTCATTTTAGCTTGCTGCCAGCAAGCTATTTTTAAGAGCTATTATATAGCTGATTAGCAGCTACTTTGCTAAATTGATCACCGCTGGAAAAATAGCAATGAATTGCTTGCTTCCAGCAAGCAAATAATCAGCTATTGAATTTCGCAGCAGCTTTTCAGCTAGAAATGCTGCTTGGGTAAACTTCGAAATATATTTAAAAGTAATAGTTTTACGATTTTCAATGCTGTAAGTTGATTAAAATAAAGAACATACCTAAAATGTTAATAATGGCAATATTTCCATGTATGTATGTACTGATTTATTTTGAATTAAAAGTTCAACTACTTACATTTAAACTTGAAATACATTTCTTGGTCTTAGGGTGACGCGTTTCAATTTTTAACTAACACCTTCATCCCCAGTGTAAATCAATAAATATAAAATATGTTACGCTTTATAAAAAAAAATTAGCTTTTTACAGTATATTGTTATGATATTTTGTTGTTACAGTGCGGGAGTACAAATAAAACAACTTTTTGTCAGAATCAAAATTGATTTACTTTTCTAAAAGGCTCAATTTTAAATATGTTTTTACACTGAAAATATTTCGGGATCTGTCAGGGAACTCATACCACGAATCGAGCCGCGATTGCTGCACTATAGGAAAGAGGACAATTTTCTGTGTATATTAAAAAAAGAAATTTTGCGGATTATCCATTAGTTTTCGAGAAAACGGCATTTGAAAATCAAAATTTTTACATGCATTTTAGATAGGGAATTCATTAACACGAAAGTTATATTGACGGTGCGTGCGTTCTGATATAGTCTTAGTGTTGGCAGTCAGACGCGATTGTGACATAGTGGGATGTACATCGGGTGTATTACGCAACATTATGCAATAATTTAAAAAATAAACGCAAACTCGTTTTTAGGTTAGAATCTCGATTGCCTTGGGATTGCGGAGGGAACCGAAGCGGAGGGTAGCGGCTCCCTAAAAACATCCCTCTAGGTAGCACAACCTCGCCAAAGGTGCAACTCGAAAGGAGTGAAACTCGTAAGGGGTGAAAGTCGTTAACAACGCTCGAAGTGTACCCAACGGTATCACAATCGCGTCTGACTGCCAACACTAAGACTATATCAGAACGCACGCACCGTCAATAGAACTCAGGAGCGAATCAATTCCCTATGTAAAATACATATAAAATTTTGATTTTCAAATGCCGTTTTCTCGAAAACTACTGGATAACCTTGCCCCAAGTGCGGTCTCAAAATGCTCAGAAAATTGTCCTCTTTCCAATAGAAAAAAAATCGCGGCCCGATTCGTGGGATGAGTATTCTGACAGTAACCAACATTTCATTATAGCGCTGCAATATAGAAAGACAATAATGGCAATGATGAAATCTAAAAATAATATAACATACTCCTAATTTCATATAATCATTTTAGAATTCAATGTTTTATTCTACTTAATATTTTAAAATTTCAGTCTAAGCTTTATTTGGAGTTATTTTTGAAATTTAGTTTGCATGTGTTGGTTTGAATTTGGATTTTTATTTCGGTCTCGTTTGCATTTGAGCTTTTTGCTGTTTCTGAGACAATCATAAACTACTTATTAATAACCTCAAAGTAGTTTCCTTTTGAAATTCTTTAGTTCCTTAATCCGTTTAATAGTCAATATTACCGATAGCTTAAACTTCTACAACAATGCAGGATTATAGAAATAGCCTCACCTATGTTTTTTAGTAAAAGTCAAAGTAATTGTCATTTTAATTAATCTGTATAATTTTAATTCTTTAAAAATAAGAAAGAAATAATCGGCCGGGCATCTCTCTACTTTTCATGAATACTGATTTCCACTCTTCTGTTGATTACAATTGTTAATATTTTGGTAAATTTGCCTTAAAATAATATTTCACAGATAAACAATCCTCTATAATAATCCCCGTTTGTACCAATTCTGTATAAATGTGACTCTTATCTAAGCGGCTCTTAGTAATTTTTAAGTGGAAATTTAGTTAAGCTTTCCATAAAGATTGCGACACCGCATTTAATATCTTTGCTAATATTTTATCAATAAATTGCTTAAATATTAAGAAAATATCGAGCAAATATGATATAACATAAGTATATATGGGGCATTCAACGCCAAATCGACCACTTTTGAACCCGACCCCTTTCGATTTGGCCGAAACTTGTTTCTCGTTTTTTACCCCACTAAATATATTTCTCAGAATTTTTTCAACTTTTTTCACCCAACCCAACAAAAGTTATGAATTTTTCAAAAATTTGGCTATTTATATTTGGCTATTTTTTCAGATACCCATAACTTTTTCAAAAATTGACTAAATCCAACGTTCTTTTTTTTTAAATTTTTCAGTTTTGAATGTACTCTTCAGATAAAAATATTAAAAAATTTTTCGATGTTAGGTTCCATGAAATTTTTCAGTTTTTTGAGAAAAATCATCAATTTTTCAAATTCCGACACTTTCAATTTCCTCATTGCTGGCTCTACTGCTAGTTTATCCCTAATCTCTAGGTTTCTTACTCTATCCAAAATTATTTAAACGACCAAGAATAATGAAATAAGTAATTATTTTCAATTATAAATCATTAGTTAAGATTACGAATAAAGTAAAAAAAATTTAAGATGTGTTTATTTAAATTTTATTTATTATATGTATAAACATATTTCAACCTTTAATAATTAAATAAATGTTTATTATACATACCGGGTGTTTATTTGAAAACTTCCAGCAATTAATATCTCAAAAACCAAAGGTCAGATGAAAAAATATTTCGGACAAAAAAAAGAATTCTATTTATTTCTAATAAATAATTCCTAAAAAATAAATTCTAATATTCGGGAAAGAATGTTGCATTATTGTTTTTTAATTTATTGACCTTTTCAGGGTTATTTGAAGGTCAACTTTGTTTTTTTAAATGGCACCTGATATTTTTTAGCTAATGTCGGATAAAAAAAATTTTCCAACAAAAGTTGTTTACTTTCTTATGCAAAATATGAATATGCTAAAAAAATATATAAGATGCCATTTTAAAAAACAAAGTTGACCTTCAAATGACCGTGAAATGGTCAATAAATTAAAATAACAAATATGCAATATTCTTTCCTTCTTGCTATCATATAACTTTTATCCGAAACATTTTTTCATCTGACTTTTGGTTTTTGAGATATTAATTGCTGGAAGTTTTCAAATGATAAAACTTTTGTGAGATACAGATAGAAATTTTTATGGTATCGTACAGAATTTTATTTTAAGCTACTGTAACTTGAAAATAGTGCAAAAACAATACAAAAATATATATAAACAAATATCAAAAGAATAAAATTTTCAACAAAAATTTCTAATAAGTATTATTACTGTAAAAGCGATTTTTATGTCACAACAAGTCTTCAATGTTCATGAAATCAATGACTGAATAATATGAATTTATTTTTCTTTTAATTTTAATTGATTAATGACCATGATACGTTGTTTTATAGCTATAAATATAACAATAATACTTGAAAATTTTTAACTTGAATGAATGAAATTATATTATGTACTACTACGTGCAAATGTTTAAAAACAATTCACTCCTCTACTTTATTATTCTTCCAACCTATTACGTGTTTTAAAAATAACTGGCAATTTTGTCGGAAAAGTACATTAAAAATGCTTCATTTTAATTATATTTCAAGCGAGGTGCTTAAATCCTCATTATTTGCCCATCTGAAATAATTGTAATATTTTTGTTCATAAAGTACCGTAACGTTAATTTAAATTGTAAATATTTATTTATGATATTTCCATTAGATTAATTATTTTTTCTATAATATTAAAAAATTTTGTTTAGTTAATCTTGAAAAATATTTTCAGGATATTAGGTTAGCGTTGCTTTATTATTAACATAGTATATGTACATAATTGTGTAGGTATAAATAACAACGAAACATTGAAATCTATCTATCGATCGGTTTACAAAGTTCAAGAAGAATTGTTTAAGAACAAGAAGAAATTTTTATAGGAAGTTTTACTTTTTACAAGTAACAGGAAACTAGCCTGACGCTTTAACCCTTAACTTGCAGAAAGGCAGCTAAAGGTGTTATAGAACTGGTCATTCGTTTAAGTGTAAACCACGTGTTGCATGTCTTTACTTCTGCGATCTAGCAGGACCGGAATATTAGCTTTGGACTATGTTGTTGCTCATAAATTTTAAATTACGCAATAAAAAGTTTATAAAAGAACAAGTATACCATCTTCACATAAATTCCTACTAAAGCCATACAGCCACTGGCGGGTTTCGATGTGTTGTAAACGCGACAATTAAACACCCGTTGACATATAAATATAAAAATATTACCTATAAGTTAGAAAATGGATAGAAATGCAAATTAAAATGATTTTTTGTGCAACCGAAGCAATATTCATTAATTCAATCAATATTCAGTATTAGACCAAAACAGCTAAGATTGGGATTATATAATTATTAACAATGCATTTTGCCTAGAGCGTCTGTTCTACCTAATGTAAAAATACGTAAAACGCATTCAAACGCCGCGCCGACATGACGCAACGGCAACTATTCATGATACTGATTTATCTGGCACGGTTTGCCTATTGTGAATTATTTATATTTACTTAGATTTATTATTGTTGGGGTTTAAATTTGAACTTTGGCCAGAACCTAAAGAACCTTGATTTACAGCTGTTCAATATGCAAAACTTTAGCAGCCGTTCTTGATAACATTTGATGCGCAATATTTTTCTGTGTCTACTGAAGTTAAATTGTATTTTTGCACACCTGTCTTTTAGAGTGAAAGCCGCCTATGAATACAACATAAGAGTAGCGGCCAGCTAAATCTAAATCGACACGTAACCGACAGGTATTGTCTGAATGCAGTGATGCAATGATTAAAACATCGAAATACTTCTTACTCAAAAGATACTTTTACATAAATTTTATCGTTTTTAAAGACAGTTAAAATGTTTGCTTTTCTCTTCAGGCTTGTTTGTATGCAATCCTAGTTGAAAATCTGTTCGAATGATAGGTAGGTCGGATTATCGAAGTTGCACTATATGTATACATAAGAAATTGAGTATGCATATGCGTTATTCTGACATCTAAATATTATTTACTCTCCATATTTATGCAATAAATTAAATATTTCTTTGAATTAAATAAACAATTTGAAATGCGATATTTAATACACTATACAGATTTACAATTATACTGTATATCAAGTTTATAGCAATTAATTTATCTCCAGATACGCTAAGCATATAAAGTTATTCATGTTGATAAGCCGTCATTAGAAATAATTAAATTAGTATTAATGAGTTAAACCTGTATCCAACCAAGTTAGTCTTGGTAAACTTACATTGATTTGAATATATACATGTGATTTATTTATGAAATGCACTCTGTTTAAAAACAGTGAAACTAATTAAATATTTGTGCTACCTCTATAATCCGATTTGAACACTAACAAATATTTATTTTACTTAAATTATATTTTTAAACTTCAAACCATCAAATTAAAAGTTTTAAATTAGCGAAATTAAAGCAGGAGTTTTTCATGACTTCGTAATTTTTAATTAATATTACCCTAAAAATATATTTGTACAATCTCCAAAATCTGCATAAACTCTAGGTTAATAAAGAACCAAGACAATAATTACTTTCACTATGCAGCACGATAAGAAAAAAAATTAAAAGAGATTACTCTGCTTTAATGTAGTAGTCATGCTATTTGAATTTTCATTAGTTGTAAAAATTGTAATATCGTACAACGTTCAAATTTTAAATAAGTCTTAAACCTAGCGAGAGTATAACGTCAACTGCGACTGTAATAATGCAACCTACATACTGATATTATTAATGCCCTGGTTTTAATTACAAAAGAATATTGTGCCAATTAAATTGTAAAAATATTCAGGGTTATAATACATTTTACTCCAATTTACCTATAACTTAATTGGAATCCATTTGTAAAAAGCTACACCTCACATGTTCTAAAATTACTAAGTACTATTTATACAGCTCCACCAACGTTAGAACCAATTTTAAGAGCGTGTCTAGCGCTGCTAAAATTAAAAATGTACACTCAGATGATGAAGTTTCTCTGAATAAACTGAACAAGACAAACAACCACGACAAATGTAAACACAAGCAATGATTTGTTTTGTTTTACAACAAAGTGTATTTGAGAAAAACGGAACTCATGGGTATACTACACTGTGCGGAGATAGTCCAGGAAAAGGATATCCGGGGCAAAACAATTCAAATACTCACAGACAGCAGAGCTGCTCTTATGGCACTTGGTCGTCATAAGATTGTCTCGGGCCTGGTGCTACAATGTATCCGGGCACTTAATGTGATATCAATGCACAATGCTATAACTCTTAGTTGGGTGAAAGGGCACACGGGTAATGAGGGCAACGAGAGGGCTGATGAGCTGGCGAGGCTGGGCTCGGGTAAACCACCTTGTGGTCCTGAGC
Organism: Cantharis rufa; assembly: GCA_947369205.1. Classification (NCBI taxonomy): domain Eukaryota; kingdom Metazoa; phylum Arthropoda; class Insecta; order Coleoptera; family Cantharidae; genus Cantharis; species Cantharis rufa. The sequence goes on along the minus strand of OX376309.1, from coordinate 10,042,671 downwards.
CCTTCATTACGCCGTCTGTCAGGACCTTGGATGTCACCATAAAGATGGAAACGCGGAAATTGCATGCGGAAAGATGGGCAAATGTTACTGGATGCCGACAAGCGCGGGCGACGATACGTTCTCCCTCTGAAAAACATGCAAAATATTACCTACAGTTGTCCCGGAATAATCTGCGTATTATTGCTGGATTTCTTACGGGACACTGTAAGCTAAATAAACATCTGAACACAATGGGACTGGTTGACAGTCCAATTTGTCGCGGATGTAATGAAGCAGACGAAACGATGGAGCATGTGCTTTGCAACTGCCCGACGTTAGCATCAAAAAGAGGATCCATGTTAGGGAACTTCTGGCCTGACATGGCCAGTATTAGTGACACACCGCCTTCTAAAATACTCGAGTTTGTTTTAAGTTTGGGATGGCTTGAGGAGTAGAAGGGAAGGTGGCCGCTAAACAACCGGAGGTAGCATAATGGGCCCGATTTGTGGCCTGAGTGCATGCAAGCTTCGGCCTGCCCTCCACTTCCAATCCAGAATCCAGAATCCAGAGAAATAACTCGACGTTCATTGGTTCATTCAAATTTTTATTTGCAATATGCCAATATGCCAACTAATTAGTTGGCATATTTTCCGCGTCCTTTCTAATAAGCTTGGTGAAGCTGTAGTAAGTCTTAAACCATGTTCTCAAACAAAACCTAATTTTGAATTTCGCATTACAAAAACAATACTTTCCTGTAGTATAATGTTTATTTTTGCCAACTAGTTTTGTGTGCACTTCTTGCGCACATCTTCAGGGTACAGAAAATATGTTATATTCTTATTCTTACAAATAAGATATAGGAGGGTAATGCGGTTCATCGGAAAATAATACCTACTTCTAAAATAGGCGCATAAACTATGTCCGATGAATTTGCCTTTTTTTTAATAGATATTTCTATGCATCCCTAGCCTTATACAGACACTACGAGGCTGCCTCGCGCGGTGTGCCTCCCGCAGCAGCTGCCTCATATAGTAATAATAATAGCACAAATTAAATAAAATTAAAATCATTTCCAAATGTGGGTACCTGTTTACCAAATAATAATTAAGTTGTTGCACATTTTAATAATTAATTACATTCATTCGTACAGCAGTTTACATGGTATATTTTACTAAGTTGTTGACCGTTATATGTTTTAGTAATTAGTATTAATAATTTCGTTTTCAATAACGAACAAAAAAGTCAATACTTTTTGCTCTACAAACCAAAAAACAAGAGAATGGTTTGGTGATAAATATTAACAATTAGTAATTTTAACTAATACATTATAGACGTAAAATGTTTACAATAATCAGATGGATTATTCAGTGGCGGATTTCCGAACAGGCGCAAGAGGCGCGCGCCTGGGGCCTCTTAAATCCAGGGGCCTCAAAATTCAGCTCTCAAAATAAAATAAAGTAATTTTATCTAATTTTCTTTATAATGAAAATAATTAATAATTATCACCAGCGTATTTCATAATTTATAAATTTTGCTCTCATATTAATTTGATTTCATCATTTCATAACTTTTTTACTAGAATCTACCTAAAAGCACGTAATGCGTTGTTAACAAACTGCATCGCCTTCCCATAAAATATTAAAAGCACAATACATGCATAATAGGTATATCACGGACTCTGACAACTGGGCGAAAAAATTATAAATTTTATTATTTTTATTTTTTTATCGAGAATGCATAAAACTTTTTCAGGAACTCTACATTAAAGAATGCAACAAACATATCCTAAAAACCTCTACCCCGAGAGAATATAACTCTCAAGACACTCCCAACCTCCCCACACCATATCAGCCAGGGATTTTATTTCTCAAGATAATCTCCATTCCCCCAGCGCTAAAAGAGCCGCAAATCAAAACCCGAAGCCCGATCTCCTCGTTAACAGGAGAATAAACCGGCCCCTCTTCCAAAAACAACCAATCCAAACCCGTCAGAACCCTTTCTCTTCAAGGCACCCCAATATCTGCTACGCATTCGAACAATGCTGTAGATTTTCCCACCATTCCTGTATCAGGGATAATCCAATCCAAGGTTTCTGATACCTCTGTATTTGAAACCTAAAATCAACTACCCAGGCAAAGTTCCAGAGACCTTTTTACTCCCCCACACCCCCCATTGATTCCCAACTTATCATTGCCCCACAACCAACTATCCGACCAGCATCCCCTCCCATCAAAATAATCGATCAAACGATTATTCTTTCTATTTGAATATTTGTACTTACGTTGGTTGATTGCCATTGGTTTTATAGGAAATTATCTTCTTCTTGGAAATCTAACGTCGAACTAAATAGTTTTAAAAACAATATATTATTAAAGATATTGCGTAGTGTATTAGCCGGTTTTTGGGTTTTTGTTATAGATAAAGAGATGTATTCTCATGTAGAAATATTTATATTTATGACTATTTCGCCTGAAGATGGGAGTCTCCCGAAACTAGTAGCGAAGTAAATCTTGTTTAATTGCGAAAAAGTACCAAATATTAAAATTTATTATCCAAACTTGGCCCTATAGCACACATCAAATTATCAGTACCTATTACAGAAATATATCATAGAAATTTTCTTTTTTGAATGCCCTGAATGACCGTCTCCCAGTTTACTCGACGCCCAGTTGACTACCACCCAGTTGTCCGTCGCCCAGTTGTCCGTCACCCAGTTTACCAATCGCCCAGTTATACGTCGCCCAGTTGTCGTGTACCGCTGTTTGTACTTGGGAGTTAAAAGCTGGAACTTATTTTAATCCTTCCTTAATCTCTAAATAACAAACTGCCGTTGGTAGTCATGAATTCGTCCTGTCCAGGGGGTATAGGGTAAAAATTGCAAAAATTACCCCAAAAACAAGTTGGTTTTATAAAATGACAACTGATTTGAGTAGTGAAAATATTTAGAGAGGGCATCAAAATTTAATTGCGCCTGGGGCCTCTCAAGTTCTAAATCCGCCACTGGGATTATTATAGAAAATATAATACATATAAATGCAATTTTTTTAGTAAAGCAAAGCATTTTTTATATAAAATAATATGTGTGTTACTATCAATAAAATAGCAGATTATTTTGCTAATTATTTTTTCTTGTATTAACTAGTAACATAAACAAAACTTTGTCAGGTTACAACTGACGTATATACAGGGCATCCCTGGTGTTTGCTAGAGCACACTTTTCTAAGAAAAATATTTAACGACAAGTATTTCTAATCTAAATTTAAACCCTCTAGAGTTAGGCCTCTTTAAAGCATTTTTTTTTAATTTCCACGTTTACTACTACTACGTTTACTACTGCTTTTTTAACCCTCCAGTACTAACAGTCGGTCTCGTAGACCGACGACTTCTATTTGTAACTGTAAATTTAATACGATAACAGCTGAGCGTCGAGAGTTCTCGGTACCTACAAATCAACTAGTTTATAAAGAATTAAAAATTAAAAACTAGAATCGGTCTCACAGATCGACGTTAGTACTCGTGTTATAAAAAATATTTAGTTAGTACTGGTGGGTTAAAGAGAGTGAATTAATCTATAATCTAGATTTAAACCGTTTATTGTCTAAAATCGACAGCTTCCGAATGAATTAAGGAAAAAATGTTAAAAATTTGAACTTTTTTGGGCTTTTTTCAAAAACCTGGAGTTTTTAAACAAAACGTTTTACAAAATATCAGACGCCTCATTCTGGATAGGAAATTAAACGGACTACAACTTTTGCCTATTAATAGTTTTAGAAAGTGAATCCATTTCATAGAAAATCAGAAAATAATAAGCAAGGGAGCTAGAAAACAAAAAATTAAATTCACAAAATTTTTATTTTTATTGAAAAATTATTTTTTGCAATTCTGGTGGTAAAGTATGCACTTTACACCCCGTTTTTCGAGTGTAATGTAAAGCGGCACCTTTTTATCCTAGGGCAGCGGTTTTCAATTAGTTTTGGTCACGGAATCCTTGGGCGATGTAAAAAATTTGGCGGAACCCCAAACATATTTTTTATTATGTTAGCTAAATAAAAAGGTAATCAAGTTTTGAATTTAAAGATTGTTTGTGTATCTCTCTCTCTCCCGATGCGGAAGAGTCGATTTATACGCCATTTTGAAATTCTTTTCGGCGGAACCCCATTTGGGAACCGCTGCCTTAGGACAATAAAAAATTGTTTTGTCCTGGGCAAATAACGAAATTACCAGTTGATTAATAAGAAAGGTCACTAGGAGTAAAAAAGAAAGTAAAAAGGAAAGTAAAGAAGAAAGTAAAAAAGCTGTTATATTTTTTAATTGTCATTGTTTTAACATTTACATTTATGTGTATCGTATCTGGCCGTAATTTATAATTCCAAAAGTCTTTCTGATTGCCGGCAAATCTTCACCTTTAACCCGTTCGGGAACTCCTGCGACGGGCTTGATATTGCCAAAAATTCTATTACCCCTCTGCCACCTCTTTGACTTTAACTTTAGATGGTACGACGTGTCTCTAATATTTATTTAACCCCACAGTGCGTCGTGATTCATATTTGCATCACATAGTTTTTTTTTTGAATTTCTGTATTTCGAATGTGCAATGATTCATAATATATCAATTTTCTTTTCACTTTACTAAATTATTATTATTAATAGCTTTCACATTCCTAAGCGGAATTTTGCTGTTTCTATATTGAAACTTTACATATCCGTTTGTTGGGGTGGATAAATCCCTTTATATCTACATTACAATTTCAAAGTCTTATATCTGTTTTCGCTTCCATCACAATTCTTCTCCAATTATTCCTGTCTCTGGCTTTCTCCCTCCAGTTTCCCACTTCCATCGTCTTCAGATCGTCTGTCACCTGGTCCCACCATCTTATTTTGGGTCTTCCTCTTCCTCTCTCTTCCATGGGTCTCCACTGCACTATCTGCCTCACTACCTCGTTCTCTTCTCTTCTCATTACGTGTCCCAGCCATCTTATTCTGTTCGATTTAATTATCTTCACCACGTCCTCGTTATTCATCGCATCTAGTATTTCACTATTCATCAAGGTTCTTGTTTCATCTTCATTAACTTTTTTTCTACCCAACACAGTTCTCAATACTTTACGTTCAAATATTCTTAACTCTTCTTCTTGTTTTTTGGATAGGGACACAACTTCCGACGCATACGTTACAACTGGTCTTATTAATGTTTTATAAATCTTAATTTTTGTTGATCTTGACATATGTTTATCTCTCAGCAAGTGCCTATTAGCGCTATATATAGCGCTATATACTAAATAAAATAAATAATAACAATCTTTTTTTTAGCAAGTTTAACTTTTTACACGTTAAATATGTTACGGTAGATGATGACAACTCGGCCATTAACGTCAATGGCCGGACCGTGACGTTAATGCCCTGCTTAGCTGGACATTGAAGTTAACGTCCGGCCAATGACATCATTGACCGTGTATTTTGGGCGATGTTGACATTTAAATTTTATATGTGGTTTCTACATCATTGTTTGGGCAATGATATCATTGTCTGGGCAATGACGTCATTGCCCAATACAGAGTGGGCGATGATGAAACTACGCTTTTCTAAATGTGCATGTCGCGCCAGCAAAGAAATTTGCAATTCGAAATGCCATGGATCACTCTCATGCCAGAATAAAAATCAGCAACTTAAAAAATTTAGTTAAATTATTTTTTAAATTTTTATTAATTTAATTGTCATTTTCTGTTCCTTATAGTATTTACTCTATAAATCATCATTGTCCAATCCGTTTTGGTCAATAACGTCATTGACCAGCTCGGTCAATTCACAAAACGTAAATATTACAATCAAATGAAAATATTTACATCATTGTCCACCGCGAACTGGCAATCACGTCAATGGCCGCACAATGACGTTAACGGTCAACATAAATGGACATTGACGTCAATGCCCGATTTACATCATTAACCGTAACAAATACATACATGTTATTAATATACTAATAGTAAAAAAAAATAAAATTAAAACAAAAACGTAATATAAATATTTTTAAATTATTTTTCCTGTTTGTAGTGATAAAAATTGCAAGAAAAAAATTGTTTTTGCAAAAACAATTGTGTGTAGGGTTAAAGGTTAGTGTCTAGAAAATCACTTGAATACTAACCTTAAATTCGCAATCTGTAAAAAATTAAAGACGACTTTATTATTCGCAGCGATTATTCTAGAAACTTGGGAATCCTTGCTAATCCCGGCACAGTGTTGATGTGCACTAAAAATCTATAATTTATGTAAGAAGAAAACAATTAAATATTTAAAAACGAAATATTTTAAAAATGTAAATAGAAAGTAGCAGATTATTTATATCGGAATCGATTATCTGATATACATAACTAATGTCGATGCCACCAAGTCACTTTGAAATATGTTCAAAAACGTGTTGTTGAATATTATTTATAATTTCAAAGAAAGCGGTTAGTAACCAGTGATTGATTTTGATTATGATCTGCTGCTGAGATTTCAACTTTAATATAACTTTATCTTTTAATTTAACTTTTCGTCGTTTGATATTCGTAGGATTTTCTTTAATATGCTGCAAAGTATTATTAAATTTTCTTATTCTTTTTTAAGTAAAATCTTTTTTTCAAGATTTGCCCTATTAATATCGTATGCTGTGTTACCAATATTTATTCTGACTTCAAAAGGAGTTTCTAAAATCATTAATAATTATGATAATAGTAGCATCGAACTAAAGTGAAGTGATTTTCAGTGATATTCATAAAATTAGGTATTACACTTAAGCAGTAGGTAATAAAAACGATATAATGTGTTGGCATAGCAAAACAATATTTTGAATAATGTAATACAAATAAGCAATTTTTACAAGTACCTAAATATGTTATAATAACTTAAATTTAACTATCTATCTGTCTGTCAATAGAAAATTGTGTCTTTGAACGTATGATTGATTCAATATTTTATTATCAACATAAAATAACCATAATGTCGGGTGCTCACCAATCGAGTTGTAAATTTCTCTATTAAAAATGAGTTTCCAAATCATTAACTTTCCATTAGGACAGGGCGGCTTTGGAAAAGCCGCCTTACAATCTAGTTTTTGAATTAATTACAAAATTAGAACTGCTGTAAGTTGTATTGTGATACAATATTACATTGATGTAAAATGGATTATTGATAAATAAATAACAATAATATTTATTCATACTTCTAATTTAGCTATAATATTCAATTCAATTTAAAGATAATATAATTTGCAATCAATATTCTGAACAACGTATAACACAGTAGTGTTAACGTGGAATGTGTACCATATTCAAACCTATGTATGACCATAAGGTCCAAATAATCAAAATCAAATAAAATATAATTACGATTCAAAATTTTCTAAATTAAGTTTTCTCCAATCAAAATTCATCTAAACACCAATTATTCTTCAATCATAATCCTTCAAAACTAAAATAATTAAAGACAAAATTTTGTCTCTGCCGCTGAAATGACCTGGTTTTCCCACGGAGTTGCTGCTACCTCAACTAGTTAGCGGGAATACTAGATATACAATATATTTTGTTTATTATTGTTTATTATTTTTTGATTTTCTGTGAAAGGAATTGGTTTTAAAAATATTTTTACTGTACAGAAGTTGTAGTCCGTTAAATTTCCTATCCGAAATGGAGCGGCAGAATGTTTGTAAAATATTTCGTTTAAAGATACAGGGTTTTGAAAAACCCAAATAAAAAAGTTTGAATTTTTCAAAATTTTTTTAATTACTTCATAACTCAAAATCAGTTGATTTTAGTCAATAAAAGATTTGAATCTAGTTAGTAGATTATTTCACTCTCTTTAAAAAATCACTGATTCACCTTTACCGAAAAATCAATATTTTCTGGGCTATGGTCACGTGAAGGTGGAAATTAAAAAAGTGCTTTAAAGAGGCCTAACTGTCGAGGGCTTGAATTTAGAAAAATCATTTTGTTAACCCGTCGTTACATATGTGGGGTGTGGTAAACCCCAGCGTTTGAAAACCGTTCTGAATATGTACCAAATGTGATCTCCTGCGCTTTTCCTTTTCAGTAGCTTCCCGCATAAGTCTCCACCATCCAAATCAACTGTTAGTGCAATATTGCGTGAACAGAAAATTTTGCTAAAGAGTCATCTAAAGTGCTCTGGGGTGTGTCAAATCCCACATATGTAATGGCGTTTGTAATTTAGTCTTTAAAAGTAAATTGTGATTTTGAGATTTTTTCGATTAGGGAAATTAATATTCTTACTTTTTGTGGTGTATATGTATGCGGATATAACGAGAGGAGGTAACTACCTCCTTGGAATCTTGGAAAAAAAATTTACTCAAAAAATGGACTTATCTGTTTATTGCATTGTATGTTTGCAGATAAAATTAAACAAATTCTCTTAAATTTTTATAAGCTATTTAATAATTTAATTTTGGCTTGATCTACTCTTGAGTATATGAGTACGGCTCTATATAATCGCAAAACCAAGTATTCCTGCATGAATTGCAAGTCGTTATTGTGCCTGAAACATGCCATAATATGTAGCCAAAATTACCTGAATTCAGACAGCGAATAGTTTTTTTCTGTTTGGTTTACAAACATAAAATTTTTTCCATAAGTTCTTTTATTTGTTTACTGTTTCCATTTAATGTTTTCAAAATACGATGTTTATTTTTTGTTCTTTAGATATTTGAATAAAGATATGTTTTTTGTATGATGAAAATTGACTGTTGCTACTTTTTTCTTTGTTGTTTTCAAATAACGCAATTCTAATTATTTCTTTGGTATTCATATGTTTCTTAGGTGATCATAAGGACCATTAAACAATGAAAAATTAAAAAAAAAAGGCAGAAAGCAAAAAAACATACATTTTTTAGTGATGGGGTTTGTCACACCCCACATATGTACTGGTGTAATTTTTTTCCACATATGTAACGGCGGGTTAAAAATGTTTTTTAGAAAGTATCCTCTATCATCACCTAAGATATGTAAAATATATCCGGGAATACCCGGTATATAACTACAAGTTAGTGGTTTTAATTGAATTGTAAGGCAATGCTCTTCGTAAAAGTAAAATTTCAACAAAATTTAGAACATTACAGAACAAACATTTTGATCAATCAAAATAGATTTTATGGATACATTTTACATACAAAGAGCTAATATTCAGATATTGTTGCATCTCTTGAATAGATAAAAAAGCTCGCGTGGTTAGTATGCTTGATAATGCTGAGAATTTGCACAATTTCATTGTTAATGGATGAGGATTCTCAGCGTATTCGAGATATTTTTAACATTCATATTTTTGCTGTGTATTGTGAACTGCAAGAATTTCAAAAAACTAAGATACCACATAATAGATGATAAAATTCCACTATTAACATAGTGAAGAGTAGATTACGTAATTTATTTTTCAATATAAACTATAGCGATTTTTAATATCGAAATATGCTGTCCCTGCATAAGTTGAGATTTTTATTATCGATTAATAAGAAAATTAAACTTTAACTATCCGTATATTAAATAAAGTAAAATAATTTTTAATAATTACTTTCAAAATTTATTTCTTAAGGCGCATGACGTATACATAGGCGTACATTACTTTTTTCGCTATAACTAAATTAGTTAAATTGTTATATGTCTTATACGGGGTGATACCTAACACCTGATCATAGAGAAATAACATGGGAAATTGATGATTTTTAAATTCACTTGATATTTTCTTCTTTAATTATTGTTATAAGCAATAACAAAATGAAAATATAGCACTTTCAAAAGAAATCTAGTATTTTCCTTCAATTTCATGGCTATTACTTTACATTGCTTTGCAAAATTTAATTTCTTTAAGGCTATTAAATAAATTTTATAAGCACTATTTTCTATCTTCAGTACCGGATAATATTTCTTTAAATTGATATATTTTTTATTTTATCTGCTATAATGGGAATTATGAATTGAAAAAAATTTAATGTCCTATTATATTATTTCTCTATGATCGGGCGTGCGGTCAGTCACCCAGTTTAATTTAGCTTTATTTACAATCTCTTTTAATTTTTATACTACTTTTTTTCAGTATTTAAAACCTGTTATTGCAAAATCAATATTACTATTTTTTCTGCAATCTACTTTTTTGCATAATATGACCAATTAATATAATTCTTGGTCGCTGAACGAATCTGACTATTTTATTACATTTTAAGTTTTTTACAGAACATTATTACAACATTTGTTATTATTGATCTTATCAGGCACCTATACAATTAGAGCTTAATTTTTTAATTAACATTTCTAGTTTTTAATAATTTTTATTGATACATTTTCACTCCTATTTCTTTATAGTTACTTCGTCTAATTCGTGTTTTATCACTTTTAAACTTATTTGCCTTTTTACTAAATTGGATTGATTTTGTCCTTTTCTCATTCACTTTTAGTCCCATTTTGGTTACAGTAGTGTTCACTCTTTAAAAAAAATTTAACGTCTACTCTAATGTATACTGTTTTAGTTTTACCCACTATGGTTTTCTAAAAAGGTTATTAATTGCATTCGGAATAAATATAAAACACATAGAAAGTTTAATAAGTTCAGACACTCTTTCATTATGACATCTTTAGGAATCTGAGACGTGAACTTAAAATTTTTCTTAGTACCTCCTACAAAGATTATATCCAAAATTTGGAGCAGGATGTAAATATGGTCCCAAAAAAGTTTTGGGCATACATATGTAAAAAAAAGAAAGGGCTGCTCGAGGATTCCTTGATCGGTCACAAAGAATGGGCTTATTTACAATGCCCCTCAAGAGATCGTCCACGCGTTTGCGGATCATTTTGTAGATGTATACTGTGACTCGCACCCTACCATGCCTGATGTACCTGATGGTGCCTTAGGCACTGGCGCAAGCATACTCCAATTGGGCAATGAGGATGTAGTGCAAGCAGTTAACGCTATAAAGACTTTAAAAAGTAAACTAACGGCTGGAGTTGATCAAATTCCCATATCTATCGTCAAGGATTACATTGACTGTTTGTCAGTACCATTGAAACATATTTATCTTCAATCGTATGCTACTAACTTCGTCCTTTCCAGAAATCTGGAAGCGCGCTAGGTTGGTGCCAGTTTTTAAAGGGGGGGGGGAGATCCTACTGACATAACTAATTGTAGACCAATAACTATCTTGTGAAATTTTTTAAAGGTGATGGAAGTTATATTGTGCTCAAAAATAAACAATGTGGCTATGTCGTTTGTTTCACCATTCCAACATGGATTCGTGAGTATTAGGTCTGCGATCACAAACCTGGCATGTTTTACCCAATATGCCTGTGAGGGATTGGATGGGAGTGGACAGGGGGAAACTATTTACTTAGATTTTGTTTGTGATGGCATAGACTTGTATCTGCTTATTGATAAGTTGAAAGTGTTGGGGTATCCGATGACCTGATAGGACTGGTAAATCGTATTTGTTTAATCGACGGCACTGTCGAGTATAAAGGCTGCAAATCGTGGGCTCAGGGCTCTAATCTTGGCCCATTGTTATTTGTCATATTTGTTAATGATCTAGCAGATGTGGTAAAGTGTCTAAAAGCGTACTATTGTACGCCGATGACACAAAAATTTATCGCACTATAATTTCAATTTGGGACTGTCTTATGATGCAGCGGTTCTTGGATTTGCTAAGCGATTGGTGTATGAGTGGCCTATATTTAAATATTGCTAACTGCAAAATAATGACATATTCTCGGGTAAAGAAACCGCTTCACTATCCGTACAGAGTTGATGAAAGACACAATCAGTGTAGAGATTTGGGCATTCTCTTTGATGCACAACTGAGTTTTTTTGGGCATGTGGAAAGTATCAGGTCCAAAGCAATCAAAACCTTATGTTTTTATTATGTTATGTGGCTAAACTAGAAGTCATTCAAAGACGCTTTTAAAGTATTTATACTTAAAAACACATTATGGCATATACCCGGTGAAAGGTTTTAACCATATTCTGCTTTGTAAAGAGTTTGATTTTCACACGTTGCAGGCTCGCAGATTTGAAGCGACCGTTGTGTTTTTATAGAAAATTGTTAATGCCGAATATGACTGTCATAGATTATTAAATAGAATTAATTTTCTTGTTCCGATGCCTGCTAGCCGTTTGAAATCAGCATTCTATCTGAACTGCTTCAGATCGAGATATTGCGAAAGATGTCCCATAAATGTAATGTCTCACAATTTTAATTTAATGTCTGAAATAGTTGAATTAGTTGATATTAACTTTAATACTTGGTAATGTTTAAAAGACTTGTTCGGGACTACGTTGTCGATCATCTATGACTTATTAATTTTGAAATTTTGCTTTGTATTCTTATTTTCTTTCGATGTGACTTATTATGTACTATTGTATAATATTGTTTACTTCTGTAAAATCTGACGATGTAATCAGACTTTATTTTTCCTGTTATTGAGTGTATACCTGTTGGTAAACAAAATTTATGATTATAATTTACAAATTCAAGTTTGTTAAAATTTATAAAATAGGAACATAAAAGGGAATGGGATTTTTGGAACACGACAATATGTATGGGGCATTCCACGCCAAATCGACCACTTTTGAACCCGACCCCTTTCGATTTGGCCAAAACTTTTTTCTCGTTTTCTACCCCACTAAATATATTTCTCATAATTTTTTCAACTTTTTTCACCCAACCCAACAAAAGTTATGAATTTTTCAAAAATTTGGCTATTTATGTTTGGCTATTTTTTCAAATACCCATAACTTTTTCAAAAATTGACTAAATCCAACGTTTTTTTTTTAATTTTTTAGTTTTGAATGTACCATTCAGATAAAAATATGAAAAATTTTTTCGATGTTAGGTTCCATGAAATTTTTCAGTTTTTTGAGAAAAATCATCAATTTTTCAAATTCCGACACTTTTAATTTTTGATTTTTTTTTTCTGAAAAAATCTTCAACTTATTCTGCAGTTAATGCCGCTAAACCCAAGTGGGCCGACTCTGCTTTCTATTTTTTTTTTTCAATTGAAAATTTTTTTTGTTTATTTTACCACAATCTAACTTTGTTTTTATAATAAATAAAATTTAAATAAATATATCTTAAATTTTTTTTACTTTATTCGTAATCTTAACTAATGATTTATAACTGAAAATAATTTTTTATTTCATTATTCTTGGTCGCCGTTTAAATAATTTATAGGCTATGAACTCTTTTGAATTAGATAAATTTCTAACAAACATGCATAGACAGCTAAAATCATAACCATTCCTTTTTGCCTGTGCAATTGCTAAGTTTGTTTATTTTACCACCATCCAATAAATTAAATTTAAATAAATATATCTATAGTATGTTATAAATGTACAAATGTTCCTTAATGAGAAGATTTTTGAATAGTTTTAAATTAATATGATGAGATTTTTGTCAATTTATACTACCACAACAGTGATTTTGGAATGCCTGCTGAATGGCATTTTTTTGCGATTGCTCATGGAAAAGGTTCGTGTGATGGAATTGGTGGTACGATCAAAAGAGCAGCTGCGAGAGCAAGTCTTCAACTAGCAGTTGATAAACAAAAACACACCTTACGAGCTATATGCATGGGCTTCTGCACCGAATTCATGAAATTCATGAAATTTATCATAAACCTACGTACTCTGGACGTTTATTAAATTTTTTCTCCAGCCATCCAAAACACCAGATTTTTAATGTAGCACAAAATTTTGTAAATAAAGTTCTCTCCCTATCTCATCCAAAATTTCAAACAGAAAATTATAAAAATATAAGTCTTATTCTTTCAGCTAACAATTTTTCAAATTACATCATAAACTCATTTTTTAAAAACAAAGAAACCAATTCCTCAAAAAATATGAAACCTACTACAGTTTAGCATACATTAAAGGCCTATCTGATAAAATAATTTCAATTTTTAAAACAATACCTAACATGAAGTTTGGTCTGAAATGCCCTAATAAAACTTTAAAATTCTTTTCTAAAACTAAAGATCCCACTCCCATAGAGGACGAGAGCGGTTTAGTCTATCTTGTCCCTTGTCAGGATTGTGATTCTGTTTACATAGGTGAGAGTTCTAGGAAGTTAGGTGTTCGCATAAAAGAACATCTTTATTGTTGCGGCACCAAGAAGTTTGAAAGATCATAACAGAATTTATGAAAACGAAAAATAAATAGACACAAATGCAGTATGGGTCACAACAGATGTTAGAGATGCTTTTTCCTATAACACTAATAAGTGCCGATATATATACATAATATGTATCATGTTTTGATACTATATTCGTTTATTCTATTATATTCTATCTATCTATATTCTATAGATCTATTCGTTTATTCAAATTTCCAACAATTCTTTAGCATGGGTAAGATTTTCAAGTTCAATACTCTATGGTCTGATAAGCCGATTACAAAAATCTCTAGAAATAGGTTTCAGTTTCAGTTTCAAAAAAATTGTGTAGAAAAAAATATGTTAATTTAATATTCAAATATTCTATAGATTATAATACACGGAGGATATTTTAGCATCTTACAATAAAATATTATCGATCAATAAACAGTAATAAAAATTCTTGTTTAACTACAACATTTTTTCAAGAGGTAGAAATTCACTCATGTTATTATTAACTTATTTACCTCCCAGTAAAAATTCCTAAAAAAATTTTGCCTCATTTTTCATCACTGGGGGTAACATTTCTCTAGGAAAATTTTACTGGGAATAAAATGTAAGGGGTGAATAATCCCGGGTACAGCGGCGCTTATAGTAAATTGAAGGGTAAACACCGAGGGATTTATGGTGTGCAGTCATGAAGATATACAGGGATGTAAGAAGATGTACGAGGTACGAGGATTTATCAAAATTTACATAAATGTATACTTGACAGACAAACACAATAAATTATGGAAGATTCATAAATAAATTATGCGCTTTTGTTTATATGAACTATGCAAATGCAAAAAGTTTATCATCTAGATAAAATTGTGATCAATCGCATTATTATTATTTTTTCAATTTATTTCAAGTTATTAGTCGTTTTTACAGTCAAGGCTTATCCTCAGAAAAGGTGCACTATAAAGTGGATAACAAAATTTAGAGTCATGGGATTATATTAGATATAAAGCCGATTAAACCCAATTTATCTAATCGTACAAACATAAGTACACCTTTTTGGTTGATACAACTCTTTACAGTTAATATAATGTTTAACTCAACTAAACAAAACTTCAAAATAACAGAATTTTAATTGTAAAGTATAAAGAAAATAAATTCATACTAAATACCACACAAATTTATTAAAAAAATTTTATTTTAACTTCTTTTCTATTAACTTTAGTTTAGGGATTTCCAAAAACTCATGATATTATTTATTCTTATATCTGAAAAACCTACGAAATCATAAGAAGAGGCATTGAATTTATAAATGAGAATTGTTGCCAACTGATCTCCATGAACATGTAAATTATAAGTAACTAAATAGATTTCTGTTGATGTACCTATACATATCGACAAGTGACTACATATTGAATTTGAGATATAATAAACGGAAATGTAATAGCAGCAAACAAAGAAGCAGCAGTTGATAATGAAATTACATTCTAAACTCAATTCTAGTAAAACGATAAATTTAAGATAGCGATACCGATAATTCAGTTAGCGATTTATACGAGATTTATATAGCGACACGGACACGAGACATTATGTATAAAAATAGTGCGTTTGGTACGAGAAAGGAATCGGCGAAAAAATCCGGTGTACAAAAGAAAAGAAATCTGAGAAAACCCAGACAATCCAAGAAAATTTTGGAAATCCTGGAAATCCAAAAAAAAAACAAAAATATTACAAAAGGTACTATAATTTTAAGACACGGCTTCTTTTGCAAAACAACAAACAGTAAACAACTTTTTCTAATTTTTAATCATCCAAAATTCTTCGTTTACTGGAAGATTCCGTTTATTATTGTACATGTAAAAAATTCACAAAAATATTGTTTCTTTGAAAGAATATTTTGCAATAACCAGCTGATTACTCAAATCATAAAATTAACCTACTTAAATATATTGCCGTGTTCCAAAATCCTAGTTTGGAATATTATTATTTATTTTAGGAATTTTAAATTGGAATATTGTAAAGGGTTTTATTGTGATTTTGAATTTGTGAATATTTGAAATTTCGTTTTGTCGCCGGGTAGTTGAGCTCGGATCAGCTACGCGGCTGAAGATCTTTTGCCGGCAAGATGGCCTTGAGAGAAGTGATGAATGATATTTTTAGACAATTGGATATTGGAAGATAAGGAATCCAATCTGTAAATCAAACTTAATTTAATGGTGAAGTTCGTAAAATTTAAATTTCATAGAAACGTAGAATAGATTTGACAGCGTTACGTATGGTCTGTTTATTGCATTGATGGGCAGTTTTATTTTATATTTTATGTTGAAAATTTTATTTATAGTAATTTTGAATTGGATTTGGATTTATTTGTAAGGTTATTAAAATTTAGGATTTGGATTTACAAGGAGACTACGGCTACTCGTCATCACCGATTTCGTCCAGGTTCATGGTATATGTAGGGCTTGACTAGAATTGAACGTGACCCAAGTGGGAACTCCAGATGGCCAAGCGTTTAGAAAATCAATTTTTTTCTCGCAGATCTGACACTACATAAGTCTTTTAGGTTAGGTCAATTTGCAAATACTAGTTAGCTTAGCAGTAGGAAGTCGGACTAGTACTCCGAGGGTCGCAGGTTCGAATCTCCTGTGGGTAGCATTTTTTTGCTTTTTTTTTCAATTTTTACGATCCTTACGTGACAATAAACCGAAATAAAACTTGGTGTTAGCATCGTAATTTTCTAAACGCTTGGCCATCTGGAGTTCCCACTTGGGTCACGTTCAATTCTAGTCAAGCCCTACATATACCATGAACCTGGACGAAATCGGTGATGACGAGTAGCCGTAGTCTCCTTGTTAGAGGAGTTTCGAGCTCGCAGTATAAATAGTGGTTTCATCAGGGATTGAAATTTTTTTTATACATTACCACTACATCAAATATCACCTCAATATAGAAAAAAATATTTTAAATCAAATGATCTGTAATCTGACAGTCCCCATAAATATTACTAAAAATGAATAAGAATATTTATCAATAATTAAGTCAATTAAAACAAAAATACCTATATTTTTAATTAAAATTAAAATAACAATTTTAATTAATAAATGTGATAATTTTTCTTACGAGGAGAACTGCCCAAGTGCAACTCAAGGAGCGGGATAAGCTTTGGTAGATTAAAAGAGCACTAAAATTAAACAAGCACCTGTTTTTTAAGTGCTGTGGGCAACCGTTTCTGAGAAAATAGCTTTCACAAACTTGAATACAATACTAATACTACAATATTTTTTTACAAAAAGAAAAATCCAAATATTTTCTAATTGAACTTATAAAATATAATAACCCATCCGCAAGTAATAGTTATTTTCTTGCAGTATACTATATTATAAGGGGGTCAGAATATAGTACGTTCTATATCGTATTCGGAAAGATATAAAAATATCTCATCAGCTGAAAAACCTTTTAATTATTGTTCAATAAACTAGCTGAATTATTGCAATTAGAAAATTTTAAATGCTATTTTTTCAGAAACGATTGCTCACAGCACTTGAAAAAAACATGTTCGCTTAATTTTAGTGCTCTTTCAACCTACCAAAGCTTTTCCCGATCCTAGAGTTACACTTGAGTGGTTTTCCAAGTAAATTCAAGTCAGTCAGGAGGGCTTTAACCGCCGGAGGTAACGGAGCCTCCTAGTAATAAATATATTTCTCAAATTTTATTTACTAGAAAAAAAAATAGTAATTTACCAGTAACCAGTTCCACCAACAAAAAGTACTGCAATTATTTTATGAGTTTTAAAGCAATGTTTTATATTTATGTTGGTATCCAATATTGTTATTAAGCTTATTATATTTTTTACTTTTTGACTACATTTAGACATAATTGAAAATGAAGCTTTTAGTTTGGTCGTCGGTTAATCTTCTTGAGAGTCTCCAAGCTCCAGTATATTAGATTAAAAAGCTAAATATATTAAGATGTTTTTAGATAACTGCTATGTGTGCAGTTTGTGAAAACAAATTTATTCATATAACATAAAACCTGCTAATAGTTCCATTGCTTCTAAAATTAAAACTACATAATAAATTTGTATTATTGAACAATAAAAAAAACTTTCTGGCATTGTGATTATTGGAATTCTAAGTTATGTATGATACATTGAAATAATAATAAGTAGCCGGTACCGTAGACATGCTCGGGAATTTACATGTTTATACGAAAATTAGTATTTGATCATTAGTAATGTTAACTATATGATATTATATAAAGCATTGCATTTAATAATAAGAAACACAAAGTGTATTTTTATTTTAAAAGAGCTTGTTTGATCTAATGGTGTTTCTTATTTTAATTACATTAATGAAAACTTGGTTTCAATCAGTAATATAAAGTAATTATAAACATAGCTTAGTAAAAACTTATTTTAATGGTTGATTCATATCAGCATGTTTTTGTCATATCAGTTAACAAGGATACTTTTCAGTCTAAATCCCTATTTACGACAAACTATGGCAAATCTGATCCTCTACTATCACAATTTTACATGCCGACTTTATCTCTACACCAGTTTTAACTCTACCTACACCTAAAGTAGAGTATAAATAAGAAAAACATTTTTGCCAGACAGGAAGTAGGAATTACATTAGCAAAAGCTTTTGAGTTTACATCATTGCTAAACTCATAACCAAAATGAATATTAAACTTGAATATAATTTGCTTGTGTTATGCTCGGTGACTTGATTCGGTCCATGATATATGACTACTTTTAAAGTTAATTTTTTGGAAACATTTCAAACAGATTAAATACGAACAGCTTACACAATATTTTAAACAATTAATTTACGTAAATTGCTATTAACGGGTAACAAATATTTATACAGAGGGATTGCAGAATTATGGAATAGAATTTATTAATTTGAAAATTCAATTTCTTTTGCAAAACCAACGAAACTCGTATATTCAGTGGCTATAGCAATTTCCATGACTGCTGCTGTATATGTAAATGTTTTATTTATAATAATTACTATCAAGCAAACAGGGCACCATATCAGGCAAGGCCTAGGGCGCAGACGTCCCTAAATCCGCCACTGTTGGGACTGAGAGCGACTTAAACAAGACTCATTTCATTCTATACATTTTTGTTCTTAAACATTTTTCTATTTTGTCGCACCGTTTCCGAGATATAGTAGATGACAATATATTTTGTATTTTACGGAGTCTTGTTTAAGTTGCTGTCAGCCAGAAACGATGAAACGAAATAGAAAAATGTATATAAACAAAATTTATGGTAAAGAAATTTTCAACAAAGAACGTCTAAAATGTCTAAAATCGATTTTTATACTTATGACAAAAAACGGCTTCAAAATGTACAATTAACATTGTTAACATAGTCTACGAATACGAATAACAAAGTCTACGAATACTTTCTGGAGTCACTGTAAGTACTTTTTATATACCGGGTAACTGGCAAAGAAACTAGCCAGCTAACCAACAATTTAAAAATAAATACATGTTTCGATCTATTACACCATCATTCAGTATAAAATAACAAGGTTATAAACAAAAATGTATAATATAAAAATGTTACAAGGTTATAAAAAAAAAGTGTAGTTGGTGTTTTTATTCTTCGAAAATCGACTAGTAATATAAAATCGACTTGTAAAGTTGTAACGTGTTTTCCGTTATAGGTCGATTTCCAAAGAATAAAAAAGTATGTCACCTTTTAGTACTATTAATATTAATATTTCTAAATAAATACATAATTTAATTAGCAAGCTAAAATTAAAAATTCAATTAAACGGTCATTTATATCTATAATAACAAAACCAAAACGAGAAGTTTCTATGATAGCCGTATTTGAAACTCGGTCTGTAATATACTATTATTATTACCATGGCATTATTTACATAAAAGCCCTTATAGTCTTTCCTTGTTTACATTACAGACGCGGTACACGTGCTGTCTATTCATCTGTTATATGTATAGGTAGATCTCTCTCGTTAATCTCGGATTTGTTTATTTTAAATTACAACCTAAAAAAAAATGTCGTCACTCTCTGCCGCAATACCTCCAATCACCAGCACACCAAATTTTGTCCGGAGATACTACGACGACATAATATTCATTTTTGTTTTCTATTGTGGTAGCCTTAACAAAGATATCGGTAGCCCTGGCAATGGTGTCTATATGTATCACCCCCTACCCTAAATCTATCTATAAAAGTTTTTTTAACAAAATCCAAAATGAAAAAAATTTTTTATTTTTGTACGCCACTGAATTTTTTCCAAAATTTTTATATACGTCACATAATACCGTAAGAAGTCACAAATAAAATTTCTCCAAGATTGGTACAACAAATTTTTTCGGTCTAGCGGATTTTTCGAAAATAAATTTTTGTAAATTACGGACTGTCGATTTACTGATTCTGAAAACATTTTCGAAAAAATTTAACAAACAGCCTAAACTTGGTCGCTACCTAGTGGCAGAACCTTTTACTTATAAAGTAACGTTCCGTCAGTCCGTACGACGATATTATAAAATATTTTCCACCGAACCACCTATTTTTGTATTCTAAAATAAATTGTTACAAGCCCTAAACTCAATTCTTATGCTGCACTCGGTATACAAATCAACATTAACCTAATTTAGACACATATGTCACAAAATTATGAAGTTTATTAAAATTTTGAATATATTGTTTTATTTTTGCAAGCCATCTGACAAATTCTCACAAAAAATATATAAATTAAGATTTCAGTTAATATTTTCTGTAATTTTTTTGACCTGGCCACCCTGTTACAATTGGCTTGGTTTGTTTTCTCACCAATACTTATACTTTCAAAGCTCCATCGACACACCAAATTTTAGCTGAATCGGTTAAACATTTCCGGAGATACGACGACATTTTCATTTTTTTTTATTTTTTTTATTGTGGTGGCCCTGGTGAAGATTTCTCTGGCAAAACCTTATTTTCACCATTTAGCCCACGAGGCATACGTCCAATAAGTTTGATTGCAATTGACGCAGAAATGCCGAAGAAAATCGATCGACAAAAACTTTTTTCATGTTTTTGCCAAAAAAGTTAATTTTATTTTTTTCATGTTGCATTACTGATTTTTATCGAAAGATTACATATGCTCTCATATCCATTAGGATCAATGTACCTACGTACCAAATTTGGGTAAGATCCCTTCAGCACTTCTTGAGTTATTCATTCTTAAAGTTTCAACTTTGACAACTTGTGATTTTTGACAGACGACAGATAGAAGATTAATTTTACCTATTCTGGATAAAGTCTTTTAAGGCCTTTAAAATAACATATCGCAAGACAAAATATTTTTTAAAAATCCCGTATTATTTTCTTGTGGTGGCACTCCTGATTGATAGATGGCGACGAAAACCTTATTTTCACCTTTCCACCGTGAACCCTACCACCATACCAAATTTGGTGGTAATTGGTTGGATGGTTCGGAAGCAAATCGATCAACAAAATTTGACGACCGACCGACAGACCGACACAGAAATTTTTATTTTACTTTTTGCAGATCTTTACGTTTCTGAACACGGTGATCTCGAAAACGCACGATTACCATTTTTTTCGATTACCATACCTCCAATTTTTTTTAAAAATTGATTGGAGGTAATTGAGATATTTTGACGGATCTTTAATTTTATAAAATAATTTTGTCGAATAAATGAACACAATCCTATTTTAAATTTAATTAAATGCCCACTTTGACATCGTTTCAGTATAAATCATCAAGGCGATGCCCCTAGTAGAAAACAAAAAAGTTTACGAGTACATTATCATTGCTGATAATGAAAATTTTATTTTAAAACACTTTTGCATTGTTTATCTTTTTTTATCAAATTTATCTCGGCAGGACGTGCTTAGTTATAATTAATTAAAAAATTACATAAAACTTGAGATTCCTTTGAAAAATCAAAATGATTAAATTAAACAAAATCTTGATAATCCATCTATTTTGTCGATTTAAAAGCGAATCAAAAAGATTTTCAAAATATTTATTTTCATCCGATAAAATTAAGCGTTTGACTTGATTGCAAATAAGAAAACAATTTTTAAATTGAAGTATGCAACTGATACTTTTAATTTAAAAATAACATCAATTTGTGCATAATTTGTATATTATTTTTGAATGCATTTGATGTTTTGGAGTACTTAAAATAAAAATTGGTTCGTAATTTTGAAAACAATTTAAAAAAAATTAATTTGTACGTAAAAATAAATTGAAACTGATTTACGCACTGTTCAGACTAGTAAGTTGTTAGGTCGAAGACTGACTGTAATTTTTATCTTAGTTTTATAAGTTATCCTTTTTTTGCTTTGCAAACTTGTTTTTTTTGCCCTATTGATTTCTTTCACGATTGATTTCTTTCTCGCGTGGGTGCCTATATCAACAATTTTGCAAAAGCGCCTTATTTCCTTTTTCAAGTGAGTTTGCTAATTATACGCGTTATTATAAAAATGCCTTTGTTAATAAGTGAAACAACTCATTTGAAAGGCTATAATGGTATATGAGGATGAAAGAAAATACAAAATTAAACAGAATATTACGTTGTTATGATTTTTTTCCAAATAATTTGTAGTAATATATTTTGTTATATTGGCAAAAATGTATAGGACAATTTTAAAAATTGTCGAGATAAAGCGAAGTAAATAAATTTTCCTATTTACATGTCATGTTTGCAATAACTTACCTATACTTTATAAACGATAGCTCATTAATTAGCGATTCCATTGTTGAATATTTTGAAATTATAACAAAGACAAGGTGAATTTAAGATTCCAAATGTCATATAAGATGAGATTAAGAATTAAATGGTCCTAACATTAAAACTACCGATTTATCAGTTTTAATGATTTTGTACTCTTTTGAACCCAAACTTGTACAAAATAAATTGTAATATTTTATTGTCTAGAATAAACTGCATTCGAGTTACATGAGTATATTAAATGGAGCAAGAATATGCAAAAAAATTTCAAATACATTTTTGTTTTCTTCTCAAGCAAAACCAACAAGCTTTTTAAATTAAAATTATTGCAAAAAGTTAAAGGTTTATTCCGGATATGAATTTTAATCTTTTTCGAAAATCCAATTTCTTTTGTAGAAAAACTGAAATTGAAAAATAGTTGTTTTATTATTAAATTAAATTACTAAATTATAAGATAAGATATTAAAATTCTCCGTTATTCATATAATTTTAACACATATGGAGGTCACTTGTGGATTTTGTCAAATGCAAATTTAGAATTCAGCGATAAATATTGCAGGCATTCAAACTAGATTTCAATTTACCTATAAAATGGATTGTTTTTCAAAAAAAGTTTATTCAAGTTGGAGCTCGTTAAATTTGCTATCTAGAATAGAACATTTATTTTTTTTAATAAAAATCAACTATTGCTCACAATGAAAATTTAAAATCAGTAAGTCATCGGTAGAGTTACATCGAAAAGAGTTACGAGATATTCCATGTTATTTAAGAGTTTTCTTAAATTTACGCGTTTCGTGGTTATAATTTCACGTTAAACTGTAATTTTCATTTGTTTAATTAAAAAGAAAACCAATTTTGAAAAGATTTAAATAAAATATTTATTTTGAGCTAATTAATTTTTTTGTATATCCAGTTTTTGCCTTTATTAAACGAATTATACTGTATTTTACATTTTCTAATATTAAAAAGAATATCGTCCCTTAACGTTACCTCAAGTGGTTGACACAGTTTGTATCTTAATGTAGAGTTGAAAGATTAAAAATTTACACTATAAACCAAATCATAAATTTCTAAATATAGCAATCTACATAACTAAAAATATTTTTCCGAGGGTTGATTATAGCGCTTAGTTTAATCTTTAATGCTATCAAGAATGAACATAACGCTTATATATTATTGCACTACATTGCATTTTAACGTTTTCTTCCCGTTGTGTTATAAACAACCACATCAAATATTAGACCATTAAGAACTTTTATATTATTGCCAAACACATTACAATATTATGGAAGCACAGTGCCTTTGTTTTTACTGAATATTAAATTTAAAAAGTTCATAAATTTTTTAATTTACTTAAAAGTTTTTAAATTTAATTTATTCCTTCTTGTTTCAGCATGTAATATGACAATTGATTCTGTTGAACTTCAAAAACATTCTGGAAAAACCTTCGGGCAAATTAAATCACCGTCTCTAGAAGGACCAAACTTTTGTTGGTTTACGTTTATACCTTCACCTTCACAACGCATAGAAATTCAAATTTACAGATTAGTTAATGTAGGAAGATTTAATGGAACTAGGTACGTGGATA
This sequence comes from Cantharis rufa, assembly GCA_947369205.1. Classification (NCBI taxonomy): domain Eukaryota; kingdom Metazoa; phylum Arthropoda; class Insecta; order Coleoptera; family Cantharidae; genus Cantharis; species Cantharis rufa. The sequence continues at coordinate 10,018,261 of OX376309.1, read as the reverse complement.
TTGATTAAACATTTAAGGTTTTAATAATTAAATTCGATATTTTGCTATTTTGCGATAATGGCTTCTTTTAATTGTTATTAGGCTTATAAACCTTTAAAAGTTCAATAATGATTTTTGTTCGCAGCTGTGTTAGTGGTTTCCTTCAACTTGTAAGTGGATCTGAGCCTATTTACGGTTCAATAGATAATACAGTATGTGGAATTAATGAACGATATACTCCTCCAGTTGTATTGTTTTCTGACGAAGGTGTGGCCTCTCTTCTATTTCAGTAAGTGTTTAAATATTTTAAATTATTTAAATAATTTAGTATTTAAATTTACGACATTTTGAATTTTAAGATTGTCTTTGCCACGTGATATGGTAAATTAAATATTTATAATTTAAATTACAAAAAGCAGCCATAAATATAATCGAAAACAGATAGCAAATAAAATCAAAATTTTCTGACTTTTTATTTGATAAAGATTATTTAGCAAGCTATATACCTATATATTTACTTTAAATTAACTTTACCAATAACACTAACAAGAAGATAAAATCAAATGTGGAAGTGACATAATAGAAAAAGACCGAACAAGGGATAGGAACTATAGAAGATAAAAATTCCTATACTCCCTATTATTATGATATTGATATCATATCAGCAAATGAACTGAGAAGTTGAACAAAACCACACTGATAAGTAGTGTAGTAGACCAAAACTTCTCCTAATTTAAAGAAAATCTAGAAAATAAAGAAATACATTATGAAATTCGTTTTATCAGTTGAAAAAAATTTAATTGACCCAAAAAGCTAAAAATTACTAAGTAAATGCACACTTTTTCTGTATTTTTTCATTAGATTTTCACTTTGAATTTTACTTAATCGGACGAGGTACGCTATGAACAATTAGGGCCGGTTCCACCAACTATCATTAAATTGTTTGTTAAGTAATCACGGTTAGAAGAATTTAGCCGACATTAACCTCAAAGTGTTCCACCAAGCGTTTTGTAACTATATCATTAGTTGATTGTTTGCTTGCAAAAGCTATTCTGGTTAGTTGATAGATAAGTTGTCGTATAGTAGTGGTTTAGTAAAAAAACCATAAAATATAACTTTAAATTTTGAAATTAATATTTAAACTTTTTTGTTTTAAGTTAGTAAAATAAAATGAACATAAGGCACCAAGGTTAACAATGAAAAATTTCAAACCAAATAAAAAATAAGTATTATAAAAATATATTTTATTACTGGTTAAATAATTTTTATTATAGAAATATTTTTTTATATTTTTCCAATATAGTAAACTGCTGTATTTCCAAAAGTAGATCGTCTACTGTAGGTGTTTGTAGATAAAAACGTCAAAAGTACTCAAAATCGTCGTTTGTTTCATGATAATCAGATCTCGAATTTAACACTCGTAGTCTACTATAATTTATATTATGCATATCTTCATCACTTGTTAAAGATAGAATATTATTGTAAAACATGATTTTCGCAAATACAGTACAGTACAGTCTCGGTAATCCGAACACACGCTAACCCTAACAAAAGAAGGAAAACTCAGTAGTCCGCACAAATAGTTATAATCCGAACACAAGTAATGAAATTTTCGGACTATAGAAAAATGTTTGGATTGTAGAATGTATGTATGTAATGCAATGGGTCTAGGACAAATAGGCGCCGCCGAATCGTATCTTTCTTCTGCAATTCGAACATTTTCTTATAGTCCGAAAATTTCATTATTTGTCTTCGGATTACCGAGACTGTACTGTAATAACAAATAATCGCTTTTAAAACCACTTTCTCAAACACATAATACGCTTTTTACTTTTGCGCACGTCCAATCCGCATGCATCCGCACGCAAAGATGCAGAATCGGAAAAATTCTGAAACTTTGAAAATCTACTTGCACAATGTAAACATTCATTTGAAAAATATTTTAAAAATCAAATCTTTTAATGGGGTGAATTTTAGAGGATGAAACATAAATAAATTACTAAAACGCTATAATTTTGGGGATATGTTCAATTTGAGGAATATCCATTGAGAAAATATTGAAAGCAATCAAATCTTTGAATGAAGTGAATTTTAAGGGGTGAACATTAAATAAATTACTAAAATATCTATAATTTTGGGGATGTGTTCAATTTGAGTAAAGATCCATTGGAAAAGTATTTTTTAAAATCATTTTCACTTTCTTGAACAATTTTTGATTTAGTCTCATACGTGGTATTAGAATGAGGGTAGCGATATAATAATATATTTTAACATTTCAATCAAAAATCTTTTTCATAACATAATGTAAAATAATGTGCATACCTCAAATAAGCTTCTTGAAAAAATTCACTTTGAATTAACAAGTTTTAAATTCACAGTCTCTTTTCAAAAGTTGGTGACAAAAGATCTGTAAGCTGCCAGGCGTAAAGGTCGTGTTAGCGACCCTCTAGCAGGTAGAAATTTCACTGAATGATATAGATATATCAGGAAAAGAAATTTTCCTAGGTAGTCGACAGATTGCTGTTGTGAGCCTTATTATTTCACCTCAACTCGGAGATAAAACATTATATGGAGATAACAGATTCTATACCTCGACAGGAAATGGGTCCCGTTTATGTCGAGGAATAGAGGTTCTACTGTACTTGGATAATTTCGTTCCATACAAATTATACCATATTGAATCATGCTGATATCTTCTTCATATTTTCATTTCTTTATTGTTGTTACATTGTTTGAGCAAAACCGTTTATTCTTTTTTTTTCTTTATTATTTTTCAATTTCTTGCGTAATTTTGCTTCTTTAACAATTTTTTGTGCTATATTTAAAGAATTTAATTTTCACTCCGCTTATTTGTTCCATATTTCATTAGACTTTTTATAACTTATGTCTCCACTTTTCAGTTCTATGTTAATTTCATAATTAGTCACTGTAAATAAAAATAAATTCGATAAATTTTGATACAAGCACAATAAAAGTTTCCTGTTTAACTGTATTTTTAATTGTCAGTTGCTATAACCTTTAAAATTGTAAAATGCATTAAGTGGAGGCTTAAAATAACTTCTTCATTTCGAGGTAGATCGTATGTCACGGAGCGTAACCAAATGACATACAATCCACAGGTTTTAGCTTGAATTATAATATACTATTTTATTTTTTTGTTAAAACTTGATCTAAATAAATAAATTTGAATAATAAATATAACAAGAAAAGATTACAATTAAAATATCTCTTGAATTAAAAGTAATTAGTCTTGTGTTTATCAAAAAACACTCGATACATCATTCACCATTGCAGGTGTCCAGTGATGTCATACTGACGTGTTAATAATATATATACTACTATATATCTAATATGCGTGATATATTACTTTTATAAAAGAATAACTGAATATTGTAACAACTAGGTCAATTCAACCCTACTTAAGCAAGACGTTGACAGAGATTATCTAGCCATTATACGTTAGAGTGATATCAAATTCTATGTTTAACCTGCAGTTCAAGCGATTACAGCCTTTATTCGCGTGGATTCGGGATAACGGGAATGCACTGTAATAATGTCTTATTTTTATTAAGCTTGTTCAAATATCTCTCAATTCTACTCAATCTTCATCCCCGTGCTCAAAGAGTTGAGGTTATTTTTTAACTATAATATGGCACATTAATGTTTCAGCTATATTAATTTTACTTTATATTTAAATTTTGAAACGAGTAAATGTAGAAATTACCACTTGTTATTGATTTTTTAGATAATCGGCATAAAAATTATACTACAAACCTTCAAATTCTTATAGTATTTCATTTAAAAAAAATTTTACCTTACCGATATTATTCGCTCACAACCATCTGTAAATAATGCCTCGAAGAAAATATATTTTCCACAAAGAGACTTAAACGGGAATTGGTTTTCATTTTTATAATTTGCTTTTATAATTAGAAGAATACATTTTTTCAGTTCTTTACTATATATACGTACTTGGCTGTGGAATATTATGTAGCATTGCACACATTTATTATGAAACAGTATTATTACACTAAGCAAAGAACCCTGGTTCGAGCCCTAGTGAAGTAAGAACTTTTTTCTAACCACCGAGGTAATATGCCTTGAAAACCCTTCATAAACATGAAGTGGTTAGCCAAAACCCACCCTGGGTTCAGGGACGTAGCAAGGCATTGGCGGCAGAGGCTCCCGCCAAGGGCGCAGGAAGCAAAGGGGCGCAAAATTGGTTAAGTAGGCTACTTACTATTGTCCATTATTCACTATATTATGTAAAATTAAATTACTTATGAAGTTTTTATTCATTTTGGTGTTGTTATTGATCGTAATAGGCAATAGACCTACAGATCGCGCGCTCAAGGGTCGGCCTCAACGTGCACTACGGTATAAGTGCCAACAGCCAATCCGTTAGAGAATTATTAAACACTGTCGTAGCGGTTCAAACTATACATATTACATAATACATATTACTGTACATAGTACATCACGCTGATATTCAGTAGCGTGATGTACAATATGCTACAAAGTGCTACAAAATAAGCAGCTTTCAGCTATATCTCTATTTTTCGTAAGTAAATTGCCTTTTTAAGGTTTAAATAATCGTCGTGGCCGAATATTGAGCGCGCAATCGGCAGCTATGCTACCTAAAAAATGTTCTGTGAGATATTTAAAAAAACTTGCTATAAACTTGCCCCCTTTGGCTGGGGGGTTACCCCCCAGACCCTCGTGGGGGCGCGGCCAGTACAATCTGCCGAGGGCGCCATATACTCTAGCTACGTCCCTGCCTGGGTTATAGCGCTACTGTGTAATTATTACACTAGCAATAGAAAAATTACGTTATTTGATGTTACAATCTGCATTATGAGAATGACATAATAAATATGCCAATAATTGTAACTGCAATCCAATAGTATTCATTAACTCTTTATACTAAAGTGAATTTCCGAACAAACATGTTAATTTATTACTGTATATTTAATAAGGTACCATTTCGCAAAAATTAAACAAAAGTACTAATTTGCAACTACTGTCGCAATTTTTATTGCATCATTGGGCATTTAACTACAAAAATGTTCACACAAAAAAAAATTCCAATGTTAATAAATTAATATTATTATTAATTAATATAAAATATCGTCGTAATAACAACATAATAATATATTTTTTATTGGGATAGTTTTATTTCTTTTATATTTAATTTTCTCCAAATGAATTTTTTTAAATTGAATTTCGTAAGATAGTATATGTTAATTATGTTAATTCCTAGATAATCTACAAACCGACTAAGTCGTAAGCTACTATTCAAATTCACAAGTACTTTAGGCAATCTGCAAAATGGCTACGGTGTTTCAGGCAATCTGCAAATTGTCTATATTGTTAGTTAATGTGCTTTTTAAGTATGCGCATACCTCACATAGCCTAGACATTGTGCGATATTTGCAATTTACATTTATATTTATATTTTATATTTGCAGTTGCGATTGCAATTTTGAAGTTTTAAATAAACAAGTGTGCACTGTTTGTGAATCTACTCATGAGACTGTGCTGACTGCAAACATCATTTTCACGAAACTAAATGCAGTAAAAGTATCAACAATATAATGATTTGTTTGCATTGCATGAGAAGCCGGAATATGAATGTTGAGAGGAATAAGAGACAAAGATTTGTCCAGATCTTCAAGCAAATAAAATGCTTGGAAATTCTGAAAAAAGATTAAAAGGCTGCACCACTGAAATAATCTTTGAAAAGATAATGTAATCCGTCTGTAATCTGATCCAATCCGTCTGAATGGATAATGTAATCTATTCCGTCTTTCGACAGGGGTTGAACAGATCCAAGGAATATGTTAGGTGTAGTTCTTGGCGAACAAGAGAGGTGTTATAGAAACTAGAGCAGGAGTTCTTCAGAAATGCTACAGCGAAATGAATTTGAGCCGGTGCACAGTGGGTCAGACGCTCGGAAAAGTGGCCAAAAATACATTTTTGTCAACTTAACAGTATTGCCACAAAATTTAGTATATCTTTAGAGAAAACATCAGTGCACCTTTTTCTCGAATCTCAAGTGAATTGAAAAATATTTCTGCTTGTTAGAGCGATGCAAAAATCACCTTCTATTAATCGCTGATTTGAGTAGCATTTCGCTCCATGCAACACCAAGTTTTGACGACTTATTGTCCAGATTTCAGCTTCGAGTTTAAATTTGTATTTAATAGAAAAGTTGTCTTGAAGTATGTACTTTCGAATAAAAAAATTTTTAGACAATACAATGGTGCAATAATTAAATACATTATTTCATTCCGGGAGCTGCTCAATAGAAAATCTCAAATAATTCTCCAACTTTGTGTGGACTTATAAACAATTTCCCGCAATTTCCCGTTTTGAAAAAATACGCAAAAAATACATTAGACATTTCTCAAACAAACTATGTAAAAATTGTTTGTGCATTCAAGTGCGTTTTTTAATAATTCGCGATTTTGAACAACGCGACGGCGACGCGCTACGTGTCGCATAATTATGATTATATTCAACGCATTAAAATACAATCACTGTCGAAGTGTGGAACGGTATTTGGAAAATTTGGAGTGACGATTTATATATTATTTAATTGTTTCCGTTGAAAGTAAAAGGATTCAACATCACTAATAAAGCGTAGAAGTGATAAAAATCATTATTTAGACTAAAAATATCCTCTAAAAAGCACCCTGCAATTCAATCTTTTTAAAATAAATTAAAATTCAAACTTGCAATAACTTTATCAAAAACCATCCCTTAGAACACAGAGAACACCCATGGGGTCTCAATTTTGTTTTTACTGTTACTGTATTGCATCAATGTTGTTTAACATAATTAATGCGAAAGAAAATATTTTTTGCTGGCCGTATACAAAAACCACCCTCTAAAATCAACCCTCTTTAGTTTTTATTTTATTTATTAATTTTTCTGTATTATGTGAGCCAACTTTAAGTCATTAAAATTAAAATCATATTTTAATAACCACTCGTATAAAAAGCACCCCTCTAAATCATCCCTGTTAATTTAAAATTTTTTAATTAATTTTCCCGTGTTATTTATGCTAGTTTTAAGTCATTAAAATCAAAATCTGATTTTTGGCCACTTTTTCGTGTTTTCGACCCACTGTGCGGTGACGCTAAACTTTATACATGCAGAAGATGTAGCTGCAGACGAAATTAGTCTTCGTGTGGGCGGTAGCAATTGCTTCTTCTACAGGTGGTTAGGAAATGTTGAAATGTAATAAATTGTACAAAGAAGTGCATAAATAAATCATGCAAATGCCTAAAATATAGAGTAATATGTAATAGTCGCTATCACTTTGCTAATCCATGTAAAAATAAGTGTAAATTACTTATTGAATTATTATTAATTAATTTAATAATCATAATAAAACTTAATTAATTATTTTAATAATTAAAATAAGTAGTAACCTTAATATTTGTATAGGTTTATAGTTTTTATTCTTGCATAAAAATGTTCACCGAGCTATGTTTTAATAAATGTTTCTTTTAAAATTATCTATTTAAAATATCATTCTTTATATTGGCTAGTCAATATGAGTCTGTTACATACTCAAAAAGCACATTAACTAACAATGTAGACAATTTGCCAATTGTCTGAAACACCGTAGCCATTTTGCAGATTGCTAAAGTACTAGTGAATTTGTGTATCAGCTTACGACTCAGTCGGTTTGTAGATTACCTAGGAATTTTGCAAATTGCCGGATTTCGCAAATTGTCGGTAACATATTGTCATGATTTTAATTAGTGAAATAATTGGCGATATTTTATTTATTTTTAAAATTTGTATTTGCCCGCCAATTGTTTTGGCGCTGTTGCTGGGAACGATGAAAATAAACTTTACTTCACGTGGAATGGTTAAGCCACCAAGTCGAGCGAAAGTCGCTCTAATACAATTAAATAAGAATATTGTAATAAGTTTTAAAATAAAAGTAAATTTTGATAAAAAGGTGTTTTAGTTAAATGGAAATTAAAAGTTTAAAATATTAAATAATAAAATTAAAATTTGACGCGTGAGCGCGGCGTGGACATCTGCGATGCAGAAATTTTAAATGGACGAGTCCATTTTAAAAATAAAGAATAATTTTAAAATTGAAAAGATCATAGCAATATACATAATATACATAATAGCTGTCTGTGATATGTTGATTTCATACCAATTCGAACAGCAGCTTGCAATATGTTTGTTCTTGTAAATTTAATAAAATTATATCCGGGTTGATTTTGGTTTTTTCTTTTTCTTTTTTCGTTTTCCAAAAATTAAAAGAACATTGAAAAGACAACATTTCGACATCTGATAGAAATGATAAAGTAAATATTGCTGCAAGAACTCAACACTATACCAAAAGAAACGTTTGAGAAGTGTTTTGAGGATTGGAAAAAAAGGTGGCTAAGGTGCATTATATCCGAAGGGGATTACTTTGAAGGGGACAACATTAACATTAATGCAGCGGCGTGTCGAGGGGTTTTGGCGCCCGGGGCGGTTCCTAAATTTAGCGCCCTCCAAATTTAGTTTGCAACTTGCAAGTTGTCAAAAAAGCTAAAAAAAAAAAAGGTCAACGGTATGTTTTTATGTTATGTTTATGATCTTTTTTGAAAATTTTTTTGGCGTTGTTTGGCGCCCTTTGAATGGCGCCCTGGAGCTGTCGCTTCTTTGATCCGTGCCTTGCCACGGCCCTGCATTAATGATTAATAAAGAATTTCTGAGAAAAAAATCCTGTTTCATTTTTAACCTACCTCGTATATCTAAGAAATTTTGAATATTTCGGGTATATGTACAATTTCTAACTTTGCAATAATTAACAATATTATATTAGAATAGGAGAACAGAGTCGGTGTATACGAGTATGTGCACTCGTATGTTCTTTTGTCGTATTTGATATGGCAGTGATTCGAATGAGAGCTTTCGGAAATTTATATTCGGGCAATAATTGCTCGATTTAATTTGAACAAACCAGTAAATTTCGTTGTTGAGTAGAGAATATTATGCAAATTTTTAGATTTTCAACATTGATCGGGATATCTGAACATACATTTTACATTTAATCTGACTTCAGGCACTACCTTATACAAATTATAAATTACAAATTAAATTAAATAACATTATAAATTAAAACACAAAAAAGTTGAGGTCGTATTTTTCGAAACTAAGCAATTACATTATTAAAAACACTATTAGCACTTTCTCGTAGTTTTAAGATCAAATTTAAAAATTTAAAAAGTCGTATGATTGACATGGCTGCCATTATTTATTTTATAAAAGCTCAAGCTAGCACCCACTGGAGTATTCACGCAGCGCTCGACGCCCGGAGCTTAGACACTTACGAAAAACTCAAAACAAGTAAACTGAAAACCTTAAAGCTATTATTACATCATCTTATTTATAATAATAAAATTTGAGATAAATGGAATTTAAGTAATACTGACACGAAAACTTCGAAAATAGTTTTTGTTATGTTGTGAGAACTGTAAACATAATTTAGAGTTATAGCCACTAATTTATGTATATTAGAAATCATATTTCATTTTGTATTGTTGTATAATTGGTTGGATAACCTGTTGAACAATAAATAATTATTATAAATTACAAACTATCGGTGTGAATTCCCCACTTCTAAATAAATAACTGATGAGCACGTTCCAATTCCAACTTGAACATTACTAAAGCTTACGTTAACTTGTGCAAAACAACAGTTGGCAGTTGACTGATTGCTAAAAGAACTTGTGAAATTTATTTTTACGCTAATAATAATTTTAAAATATTCCAGAACCCCGCAAAGCCTAATTAAAAATTTATTTCACAAAAAGCGACTTTAATTTCATTTTAAATCTAAAATTACATAAAAAATTAATAAATCTGATAGAAAATTATTAATTCAATACCAAAAATCTGTTAAAAAAATTCCATTCAATAAAGCGATCGTATCAATTTCAAAAAGCGATTCAATATTCTCAATGTCAAATTCATCAATATTTGCTGTCATATTTAAGTCATAACTCTAACAGATTTGTCAAAATAGCAAACTGTAATATGTAATCTGTGAAACTTCATGGGATTATTATTTTATCGCAAATCTTATATTTGCTTCTATCAGAAATTAATAGATTATTTTTAATTTACCTATTATTAATTTGTAAAATAACAGAGAAGTTATTAATTAGTTGATACGGTAAACTTTTCTATTGCGCGATGTTTTTTAACGCGATTTTCATACAAGGTCATTTATACCATCTATATTGTGACTTACTTACTTTGACAAAATATAACAATTAACAATCTAAATAATTAAATAAACAGCTGTTCAGAAGTAGCCATGTCGAATTTAACTGACGTTTCATTGGAATACCAACTCCAAATTCCCTGCGGTTTCAATATTAGACGATATATATTTTTTCATAATATTAAAACTTCAAAATAACAAGTTTATCATTTTAATTGAAATAAATTTCTGACGAAAGCGATAACCTTCGCTGAAAGCTCAAATAATTATTGTATTTCATTGATTTATTTAACTTGTTATTTTGAAGTTTTAATATTATTAATTTTCACAAGTTAAGAATTTATATAATTAGATATTTTTTTCATATAAGACGATACGAATTAACGTGCTTTGTAATGCTTAATTTCGGATTTTTATAATGCGGTTTTCATAAAACCGAAGTATAATTTATATTATAAGTAGATATAAAATTAGTTAAAAATAGTACCAACACTAAAAAATTAAATTCATTTATTCGATGTTTCGAGTGTTTGTTTATCCGAGTATTTTCCGAGTATAGGTCTGAGTCTTTGCTTAGCACCAGGTATACACCATCATGATTTTTTGTTATTAATTATACCACATAATAAACGCATTACAATTTATTTAAAAGCATTAAATCTTAAAATTAAAGAATTTCGAATATTCGAATTTCAAACCAATAAAAAAAGAAAGAAAATAGTCAACAGAAATTGCAACAATATATGTATAGGTACAATTTAAATAATTAATTATGATTTTCCAATATTCAAACTATCTTTTAAATCTCCAATTTTTATCAATAATCCAAAACTCAATCTTTTAAAATATCAAAATTTGTCTATAATACGACAAATTTCGGTCTAGGACATTTGAACGCGGCCGTTTGAACGCGGGCGTTTGAACGCAGAGACGCTTGAACGCAGGGACGTTTGAACGCACAGACGTTTGAACGCAGGACCGTTTGAACGCGAGGACGTTTGAACGCAGGGACGTTTGAACGCAGGACGTTTGAACGCGAGGACGTTTGAACGCGAGGACGTTTGAACGCGAGAAATTAGATGCAATTGACCTCCCCCCCTTATTATATTTAACCCGTCGTTGGTACACATATATTTCCCAACGTGATTGTTACACTACAAATAAGAAATAGAAACCTGTGTACGTAATCGACTACGGGGGCGATGATAAAAATATTGCACGGTTAGTGCAATGTTAGCGCGACGCTCACTTTATCGGTATTGTCGACTTTGTAAGACAATAACTAGGCGGGTATGACAAATGGCATTATGATTTATTTTTTTCTAAATTTGTAGACATGTCATTTGAAGGTATTAATAGTATCAAATTAATTCGACATCATTTTTTATACGATGGACATACGAAATCCTATTTATGTGCGCGGCGCGCTCACATGTGTACCTACGACGGGTTAATAAAAAGGTGGGGGGGCATTTGAACGCGGCCGTTAAAAGATTTGGATTTAGAAAAAAAAGTTTGACGACATATTTATTTGTTAAAAAATTAACCATTCATTTCATAATTATTATGAGAAATACCTCTCAAAAAATCAACTATGTTCCGATTATTGTAATCCATCAAAAGTTAAAAAACAGTTAAAAATTTAGAAAAAGAAAACACTAAAACTAAAGTTCAAACGTCCGTTTGCAGATTTAGATTCCTTGCAATGTTAAGAAGAATGGTAACATTTATTATTTATTTATTATTCATAATAATTATTAATAAATACAATATTTAAACATAATAAAAGGGGGGGGTCAATTGCATCTAATTTCTCTGCGTCTCTGCGTTCAGACGTCCCTGCGTTCAAGCGTCTCTGCGTTCAAACGGCCGCATTCAAACGGCCGCGTTCAAATGCCAGGCTCCAACAAATTTCAACTTTCGACTATCAAAATCAAGTTAATTTTATTCTTCAAAATATTAAATTCTTAATAAAACTTCAAATCAAAACTCAGAAGACAAAATTTTAAAATGTTCTTTGGGGTATTTTGGCACAACGCCTTGGTTTTTACCGTAAATCGCTGCTAATTACTAATGGGAAAACCAGAAAATACAAATATTTACAAATAAAAATAAACTTTTATTGAAGAAAATTTAATTTTACAAACAAAAACATCAAAATCCAAGGGAAATTTTGGGTCTTTTTGGATTTTTATCTTTTTATTTATTTTTTGCTGTAAAGCAGGTACTATTCTTTTTTTGTTTAATTAGTTTGATGGTTTCTCTTGATACCATATCAAGAGGCGAATAATCCATATAAAGTGGCTCCAGAAAGTATTCATTCACTGCTATGTTAACAATGTTAATTGTACATTTTGAAGCCTTTTTTGGATATCAAACTTAATTTTACAGCAAAACTGTTTAGACATTTTTTGTTGAAAATTTCATTTCCTTCAATTTTGTTTATATACATTTTTCTATTTTGTCACTCAGTTTCTGACTGACAGCGACTTAAACAGGGACTCGGTAAAATACAAAAAATATTATTATCTGTATCTCGGAAACGGTGCAACAAAATATGAAAATGAATAGGCATTCTTTTTTTGTAAATTTCATTCTATACATTTTTATTCCTATACATTTTTCTATTTCGTGACACTGTTTCCGATATACACAGATAACAATATTTTATGTATTTTACCGAGTCTTATTTAAGTTGCTCTCAGTCAGAAACGGTGCGACAAAATAGAAAAATTTATATAAACAAAATTGAAAGCAATGAAATTTGCAACAGAAAACGTCTAAAAAGTTTTGCTATGAAATCGATTTATGTAAGAGAAAAAACGGCTTTAAAATGTACAATTAACATCGTTAACATATAGGGGTGTACGAATTCTTTCTCGAGCCACTGTACACATCCTTATAGATATTAAGGTCTCTCTGTTTGCCTATTTTGTAACTTCTAATCTAATTTTTGTAACTTTCTGTTTAATAATCATTATAATATATTCATCGATATGGTCTATCCAGTTACCATGCTTGATAGCACCTCGAAGTATATAATTTTTTTAATTTTTTTGTGTTTTAATTTTGTGCTATCAGTCACTGTCTTTGTTGCTTCTGCTAGTTTATGCAATATGTTTTCGTTTTTATTTGGTTTTTCGTAAATAGTGTGTTTTCCAGCGACGAATCCTGTACTTTCCTATTTTCATATTTTTGCATTTAAATCTGTTCTACCGCTTATTTCTTATTGCTACCATGTTAATACGTTTTTGACAATTTTACTTGTCATAGTGAAACATAATATGTCATCTCTGCCTTGAGTGTTTTCTCCAGAGAAAAATAATTTATATTTATTTTGATTTAATTCTCAGCAACCGTTTCACCTTAGTTTTTGCAGTGCTGCTATGTTTACTCCATATCTTATAACCTCATTTGCCACTTTATTCATTTTTCCGGGTTTCCGCATAGTTCATGCATTCCATGTTCCTATTTAGAAAATGTAAATCAGATAATAATAGGGTTAATAGTTTTTACTTCGTATAGATTGTAAATGAATAATTTCAAATCAAAGTTTTAATGACAATTGTAATTGTATCACTCAGAATTTCCATAGCTGAATGCGCTACTATTTGTTAGTATTTAACCACCCTATGCGATGACCTGTTAAAATTATGCATTATAATATTTTATTAATATTAGAATAACCATTAAAATAAAACTAGAATACTAGTATACACTACAGTTAGTAGCGCTCATAAATAAATTTCCAAACAATTTTTTTTCAATAGCTGTTTCAAACACATTATGTCAAAATAAAAAAAGTTATTTTTGATAGAATAATAGGATTTAAGCTCCAAAATTTTTAAAAATGGCATTGTGTAATGAAAAATATCAAATCTGGAATGTACTAATCAACCTTTCGTTTGATACCCCACTTAATTTGATTAAACTTGATCTCCTCCTTTAAACCTGCTAAGCAACTCCGAATAAAAGTCTAAAATTGTAGAACACCGATATATCATTACAAATAAACATAACCAGCGTTGCACATTTTAAGAATTTAGATTAATTAAAAAAACAATGATTTCACAGTACTCAGTTAGTTGATGTGGTTATTACTTAAGTTACAGACGAAATTTTGCGTCTTGATAGAATTTGGCGCTCATTAGTAAAAATTTGTGTCTTACAACAATATACAGTAAATTAATGTGTTCACTTAAAGGTGCGTACCGACACTGCGAGGCAGCTGCCTCGCATTGTGTAGATTGTAGACCACTTGTGCCCTTGCCCCATCTAGCGCGAGCTAGAAGTTTCAAGGTTGCCTAGCATGTTTGCTGATAAATAACAACATTACTGTTTAAAACTAATGCATATAAACATGAAATGTAGAGGTATATACAATAAAACGTTGGCCTAACATTTTTAGTTTAATTTTAAATTAAATTTTAAATTTAAAATATTTAAAGTTTAAAAATTTTCAATGCACATTGACATAAATTATGTAACAAATTACACCGAAAAGGGAACATAATATATCTTCAATTAAATACCTAAGTATGACAGTAATACATATTAACTTGATCCTGTTTGGAAACTTTGTTTATTTACTTGACAACTTTTGTACGTAGGGTTTTCTTTGAGTAGACGAACAAAATTTGCAATTTGCAGCAAAAATTCAGCTTCATTTTGCATCTGCCTTGCAGTAAACATTCAGAAACAAAAGAAATTCACCGTCCACACAGCGCGAAACATGCCCCGCGCGGCAGCCTCGCAGGAAACACGTTTTCCTTACACTTTCCGAGGATTGTATTCCGAGTCTGTACGTACTTTAACAGTCACGCATCGTATGGATCCAGCATTACATAACCCTTATTACTTAGTATTTAAATAAAACGACCAAAAACTAACAGAACCAGCTAGAGAACATTAATAGTCAGTATTAATAAATAATTAATGTAATTTAAAAAGAATGAGTTCTGATCCTGAAAATTAAATTGAAATGCGTTTTGTCATCTTAAAAAAGAAATGAAGTAATTCATTTTACAAGCTCAGTAATATAAAAAACCGTAAAAAAATAGGAAAATTAAATGTCTACAAAATATTACTTAGGATATTGAAATGGTACATACATTATATACATACATATATTATTATAGTACTACTAATTATTACCTACTCGTGTTAGATGTACTGAATGTTACGTTACGTTTGGGCATCCCATATTTTCTTAGGTCGGTCTGATAATAACTAATTTATATTATACTCGTACATAATAGCTTTCTTAAACTGTCGCATTAATATCCTCTTTAATAACAATAAATAATAGAGCGAAACATAAAAACAACATATTTAATTAATGTTTAAAAAATAATTTTTTAATTTCAGAAAATAACTGTTTTAGTTTTCAAATTAATTATGGTGTAAAGCCTATAACCTGCCAACTGGGAAGTGGGTAATCGCGGTTCAAATCCTGCTGTCATCTAGAGTCCAAGATAGATTTAAACATATTAAACTTACTTGTTTAAAATGAATTAATAGGTATATTATTTTTTTTATAATATTATAAATAAGAAATTGGGCACTGGGCTCTAGGTATCTACTTATGTAGTTTACGTGAGATATGAAATTGAACTAAAACATAAAACCTTTAACTTGATCGTCAAACCTCCACATTAAGTCAACTCAAATCAGTTGCTGATACCTTATTGGGGGAGGCCCCGTTTCTGCATTGCATGAAATACCATCAAGCTTGATTTTTAGATTTTGAAAAAACCTTTGTCACAAAACCTTGTATAGGCACGAGATAAAAAACAATTTTACAATACTTCTGTCTCTAAAAACCACCAGCGCTCTGTTATAGCATAGAGCTTAACTTTCTAAAAATTTCCTTTTATATGAGCCTAACTTGTTTTTGCCTATTTCACCTATTTTTGTGTTTTTTCGTTTTAGCACCTTTTTTAACTTTTTCTTGCCTTTTTTACATTTTTCGCCTCGTTAGAAGAAATTGTTTTAAGAAATAATTAAATTAAAAAAAATTGCATACTTACAACAACAATAAATTTATTGCTGTTGAGAAAAAATAACTTGAGAGATAATAAAGAAGAATGTGCAATATAGCTAAAGGTACTATTTTAATTCTTTGAAAACGTTTTTATTTTCGTCTGGATTGATACGGATTCATACTGTGATCTTTCATACATAAGTGAAGTTTAGTAGAAGTACAGTATAGTATAGTAGAGTTCTCCGGCCATCAAATTGTGATTTCAGTTGGCACTTGGGAGTTAAAGTTAAAATATTTTCGGGAGAAGACATCCCCTTACCAGAAACTATTTCTGTAATGGACGCGGCAACTTACAAATATGCTCCAATTACTTCATGGGATGTTGAGCCATCTTTCTTACTTTATAAAAATATTTTAACCGACAGAAGGCATAGTTTATCACCCGAAAACATAGAAAAATGAATAATTAATTTTTGTATTACATTGCTTTAATATCAGTTTTTTTACCTAAAACATGTTTTTATCTAAAACTCGATTTTTCTTACCTAAAAGTAACTTTTTAAGCACCTTTTTAGTTACTCTTTTTTTCGATTTTTTACAACCCAAAATCTCAGCTCTTGATATTAGCTATTTGTGCAACAAGCAATGAAAAGTGTCATTTTTTCGTACTAGGCGTAAGATTTTTTATCGAAGCTTTAGCCTCTGCTGGGAAAAATAAAACTAAAGAAAAGTTCAAATATATTGGAAATACACGAAGAGTATAGATTCTTTTCCATCTGAAACACTGATCTAACGCAGTTATTTAATTAAATAATTTAGGCTTTAATTAGCTATTTTCTTTAATAACAAAAAACGTTATCGTAAAATTTGGAAGGCAAGCCTCATGTTTATCGTGTTTAGGAATCTTTCTTTGTGCGTTAAGGAGGAGTGAAAACCTTGCATAGGTCTTTCTAGGTCTATAAATTTTGATTTCTAGCGACCTCATGAATTGTTTTAAAGGGGGTGTAAACTAAAAATGTAAATTACACACAGTTTACAACGTGTAACCTAATTTCTCTCGTGGTTTTTACCATTGTTCTTAGATACTTTTGTAGTATTTTTTATGAAAAAATTTAACTTTTAGTTTACACCCCCTTTAATGATTTGAACTACTCACGCTTATAGACTTATAGATCTATAATTTTCGAGTTCGCGTAGTTTTAGGGATATTTTTAATGGCAGCAGAAGTTCAAAAATTTACTGTCTAAGTAAATCCGCTGTTTTTGAGTGCAATTTATGCCCAAAATTATTTGTATAAAATAAAAACATGCCATTATGGAAGCAGCCAATCAAAAACAGGCTTTCAGATTTGGCCTTTTTTATGCGTAATTTTGAATGACCCTCAAAATTTAATGTTTATATTTGTAATTATTTTACGCTCTCAACTACCATAATGTTATTAGGAAATTTTTTAATTTAATTTTTCTTTAATGTTAAACATCTCGGTTGTTCTGTTATCCACCCTTCTCTTTCTTCACGTTTTCCCGACTCACTAACATAACTTGGAAAGTTTGGGAAGATGTCGCACAAAGTTAAACGTAACAAATATTATATCTAACAATTAGAAACTTCGTAATATTAAAAAATTTTAAATTCGAATTGAAAATGAAGTTGGTAGTTTTTCATTTAATGTTTTCCATTTGCACCATTGGTTAATAAATTTTAATGCGTCACAAATTACATCCGTTTTCCTATGCTTCGCAATGCAACGGTAATTCAGTTAGCAACAAAATTTAAGTGGTTAATTTAAATTTAAAATCAAATCCTTCCAATCAAAATCCTCCCCTGACTTTTCCAGACACCTTAAAAAGAGATGTATCCGGTGAACCCGGACGCATGGCAGCACTATATTACGTTTAATTTCTTTTTAATTATCAACGCTGATGTTGAATAATAAACAAATAAATAACTTCCTTGGAACAATAAAATTGGATAAATTTAGTGTTGAATACTTTATTGCAATATATAAACTTCATAACATAAAATAATCAATTTTTATTGTTTACTAACTTTAAGTAGGTACACGACAATTTTCTTCAACGGGAAGCAATACTTTCCTAACGAATGGATTGAAAACTGGCTCATTTTCTTTACGCTACGTTTAAATTTTGCTACGACTTGAAATTTTTGTACTGAGCTAATAATTATATTATTATTATATAGTCGATGAAAGTTTTCGGAACAAAAATGTTCCGTTCTTTCGATTTTCTACGCTTGTAACCAAATAAACATGCTTGAAGTTCTGAAATAATATTATAAGCTACTCTAAAATGGTTTCGAGGGTGAAACAAATACGCAGTGCTATAAATATAGTAAAACCTTCTTTTGTAAATTACTTTGTAATTTGAAGAATTTTTGAGTAAGTATCAACGCGTTTTATTTTGGAACACAAATTAGAATAATTCTGTTTTATTTTCATTGTTTATGGTATATGCTTGAAAATTTAATGTTAATTACAGTACAATGATATTGAATAGTGATTCGATAAAAGGAAGCAATTTATTAAAAGCTAAAATACAATAGAGCGTTTGATTAGATGAACTAAACGAGGCAAGTAAAAGTAAAAGCTATTGGAGAAGAAAATTGCAAAAAATATTTATTAACCTTAAAGCTTATGCACTTAAAATAATAAAATTGCTTACAAAGATGTAACGTTTAAAACTAAATATTAAACAATATAGTTTACAACATTTTTTGTTCAAGTTAATATGCATTAGCATAATATAAGATCGTCATTTTCTCCTATTTTCAGAAATAAAGCGCTTTCCGTTATTGCTCGTCAAATACATGAGAGAATTGATGGTCAGTTTTCACCAAAACTAAATATTCTTGGTGTTTCGCGTAGTACGTGACGAGATTGCTAAGTTATAAGAAGCCACTGTCTCTTCCTCTATTAAATTAATAAACGCCTTAATTATGTTACAATTCATAAAATTAAACTGTTTTTATTATTACAACACTTCGTATATAAATCACAATAAAACTTTTATCTAGTTATTTCATCGAGCTTTTGAGTTGGTAATTGAATTTTGTCGAATAAAACAAAGAGCTTAACAAATACAACGAGAATTTATGAAAATTAAACAAAAATGTTGATTTATATTTCTACATTATGAAGAATTGTGTGTATAGTTAATAGACTTTTTAATTTGATTTTATTGTTAGTAACTTAAGTGTGCGTGGACATATTAAATAAATGAAATTATAGGCTTTAATAGATTGGTAATTTAACAATTAAATGGCACCATTGTAACAACTCAAAACAATTAAAACAATTTTATGCTTTATTGTTATTTTTTTTGAAAGCTACTATACAAAATTACATTGGTTACTGACGTAACATAATTTACTTAATTGACAGATTGGCACTTTATCAATAGGATGGAAGTAAATCCACTTGGTAACTAAAGAATTAATTGAATTATGATGGAAATGTGTTTCTAATTTTACACAAAAACTGGGTATAACAATAATTTAATTAAGACATAATTTACAAAAATTTAATTTTACGAATTTTTGAAAACTACTGGTAAACGTTTATTAATCAATTTTTTAATACATTATATATTATACAGGGTGTCCCCGGATACACTTTACATAACTTGGGTCTTAGGTGGTGATAGAAGATACTTTTCAAAGAAATATTTTTTTTAAAAATTGTTTTCTAAATTCAAGCCCTCGAGAGTTAGGCTACTTTAAATCAATTTTTATAATTTCCACTTTCACGTGGCCATAACCAAGAAAATATTGATTTTTCGGTAAAAATGAATTAATGCTTTTTTAAAGAGCGCCAAATAATCTACAAATTAGATTTAAACATTTTTTGTCCAAAATCAACAGCTTTCGAGTTATGAATTAAAGTTGAAAAATTAAAGCTTTTTTTATTTGGGTTTTTTCAAAATGCTGTATCTTTCAAACGGAATATTTTACAAAAATTCTGATGCCCTATTCCGGATAGGAAATTTAACGGACTACAACTTCTGTCTAGGAAAATTTTTTGAAAAACCAATCCATTTCACAGAAAATCAGAAAATAATAAACAAGGCAGCTATTATCACTGGGGAACAAAACTAAGTTTTGTTCCTGCGGCCTGAGTTTTTTGAGTGAATTTAGATTCACTAATGTAATAAAGTATTCTGCACATAGATATTTTGTTCAAATTGACTCTAGTTCTCATGATAAACTTTAAATTCTTTAAAAAGTCATTTTTGACTTTTTGAATTCGCTTTGTACTAACATCAGCTTATTTCTATTATAACAAAACAAAATTGGTACTATGCGCATGCGCACGGCTATGTGCAATTGTTAACTTTGCTGTTTAAATATTAAGCTACGCCAAATGTGTCAGTTTTTATAGTTAGAGTAGAAAAAAGTATGAGTTCTTCCCGACCAGGTTTGCTACATGTGTGGTAAATTTTGTCAACAAAACCAAAAATCTGATGTGGACACCACATGACTTCCTTGTTAAACTGTTAATACTTTTCTTAATAACTAAAATGTAGAATAATAATTATTTTGTAGTTAGAATCTCGTAAGCCATTCGTGCGCGTCATGTATCGCTTTACAGTAAGCCCTTTATACCCGGACAATTAACTCTATTTTATCAATTAACTCTATTAATTAGTCAATTAACTCTATTTTATCATTCATAACGTTATCGCCATTCAAAAATAACGGTTTTTGAATATATTGAATGTGTTTTTCATTTTATTTTTAATAATTGAATTGCCTTTATCTCAAAACCTAGAGTCGATTAGGCAAATCGGATCAATTTTTTGCATTCAGGAGACTAGAATTACCCAAAATGGACTCCTAAACGTCACGCCGCAGAATCACTGTTGCCCAGTGTTATAAAACAAAAAATTAAATTCAGAAAACACAAAAAAAACAAATGAGAGTTAATATGTTTGAAATTTACCCAGATTTGATTCAAGCATTTTGTTTACCGGCGAATCACAATTTACAAGGGATGGTATAAACAACTGCAGGAATGAACACCGATAGGCAGTACAAAATCCGCCGGTAAAACTAGAATCGGTCAGGTACCTGGTTTTTTTTAAATTAATTTATTAATTGATATTAATTTATTATTAAAATCAATTTATTAAAATTAAAATAATTAAATTACAATTTTATTCTGCGTGATTTGTGTTATGCAAACTCTTAAATACTTCGTCAATGTTTATTTGTACATCTTTTTCAATTGCTAAAATACCTAGTTTTTAATTATTTTTAATTTAGAGTAGCTTCTCTCACAACTGGCATTACTTATTGCAGCTTTTCTTTTATTTTTAACTATTTCGCGCCATCTATCCATCATCAACATGGCCGTTTCCTGCCCCCCCCCAGACGTGCCGCCCGGGGAATCCCCCCTTGCTCCTCTACGGCACTACGCCACGGCACTGGAATCGGTACATCAAAGACGTTTCAGCATGAACTGTTGATGCAGAATATTAGGAAGCCGCAACATTGGTTCTTATTTTTTTTCAGAAAACTTACCCTCAACAGCTTCTGGATACTTGCGATTTTTACAAGATGAACTTCCAATATTGCTAGATGACATAATCCTCGTAGCACGTGAAAGAATGTGGTACCAACACGATGGTGCGCCCGCACATTTTGGGCTTCTAGTAAAAATATTTTTAAATGAAGCATATCCTGAAAATGGATCGAAAGAGGAGAATTAATTGGAAAACAAGATCTCAAGATTCAATTGCTTTTGTTTATTTTTTATAGGATGCTGTTAAAGCGTTGATGTACAGCAACAGAAGAAAGCCCGACACCAGAGAGGAACTAATGGAGAGAATCACGAATGCTATAGTGGGTCTTAACGAAAGAGGAAATATTATAAATAACACTCTACAACATCTTTTAAAGCGAAAACGACCAGGGGTGGGCAAAATTCATGAAAATATGTATTTTAAATACAAAATACAAAATGCATTTGTTTTTGGGTATTTGAAATACAAAATACAAATACATTTTGCTCCGAGTATTTAAAATACAAAACACAAAATACAGTATTTCAAATACAAAATATAGCATTTAAAATACAAAATACATCATGCAGGTATAACAATTTGTTATACCTGGTTGGGAACAAAACAAATAACAATACAATACAACGGCAGGGCCGTATTCAGTAACATCGTGGAATGAAAAAAATCGTAAACAAAAATATTTTACGTTACTGTTACTGAATACGGCCCTGTCTATTTGATTTTATCAATTTTAAAGTATTTTGTATTTTGTACAGTATTTTGTAATTTGTATTTGAAATACAAAAGACAAATACATTGAAAATATGTGTTGAAATACAAAATACGAAATACAAAATGTATTTCAAATACGTATTTCATTTGAAATATACTTGTATTTAACCATATCACTATTTTAGAAAACCTAAAAAATGCACACACACTTTTCAGAACTAAAATGTTTTTAAGTTATCACAATTAAAATACACTGTAAGTATACAATATCGCAAACGTTTTCACCATACTATGGCATCATCAGGCGATGTATTAAAAAGAAAATTTAGAGAGAATCCGTTTAAATAACGTTCGGGGGGTGGGAGTGGGTAATTTTGAAAAGGAAAGGGTTTTTTTAAAAAATGGAAGGGGTGTATAAGTAAATGTTCTAATAGGTTAGATAAAAAAGGGGGGGGGTAATTAAAAAAAATTACTGTTTGAATATGTTTAATAGAGGCGAGTTGTTTAAATCTGATTGACTATTTAATAATAATGAAGAATATTTTAATTTATTAATTTCCATAGCTTCTAAAAATTCTAGTTTTTTACTTTTTGACTCTACATGCAAAATTTCGTACCCCCCCTGTTTGTGATTAGTGTCTAATAGGTGTTTCGCGAAAGTAGATTTTCCGTCTGCAAGTTTATGGGATCGCGTGTGTTCATTAAATCGTGTTTGAAAAGATCTGCCTGTATGACCGATGTATTTTTGAGAGCATTCGCAAGTGAGCTCGTAAACCCCCGATTTTTCTAAAAGATCTGATTTGAATTTCGCGTTATTAATAAATTTATTAAGTTTATTGTCTGTTTTGAAGGCAATGTTAAAATTTTGGTTTTTTAAATATTTGACAATTTTTTCAGATTTTTTTCCAAGAAAGGTAATGACATTAAAATTCGCGTTAGTTCTTCACGCGAAGAAAGGACCGCTTTATCCTTACGTAAACTCGCGAAAGATTCTAATTTAGTTTTTACAAAAGCCGATAAAGGTAACACCGTAGTTTGCATTCATAATACTGATTATATTAAAAAAGTTGAAGATTTCATAAAACCAGAAAATTTTTCCTTAATTAAAAATGACCCTACTGCAAAATTCCAACTACAAATTAAAAAGATTATTAACAATACGGAGATTATTTTTTCAAAAAAAGACAGGTACTTCCTAAGTTGTATGAACCCTCAAGCACCCGGGCTTTATGGTACGGTAAAATTACATAAACCAGGACACCCTATTCGACCTGTTGTCAGTTACATCAATGCACCTTGCAGACATTTAGCTTCAAAACTCATAGACGTAATTAAATTTTATACAAAATTCGAACCAAAATACACTATTAAGAATTCTTTAGATTTGGTCAATAAATTGCATAATAAAACCCTTAATAGTTCTTTTAAACTCGTATCTTTTGATGTTACAAATCTTTTTCCAAGCGTGCCGATTAACGAAACGGTTAACATAATCCGAGAACTTTTAGTCAATAACAAAACCAATCCTGTCATTATTCAGGAAATTTTAAACGCCTTAGATGTTTGCCTTAAGCAAAATTATTTTAAATTCAATAACAAATTTTACCTACAAAAGGATGGTTTACCGATGGGAAATCCCCTATCCTGTCTTTTAGCAGATATTTTTATGGATCACCTCGAAACTAAAATTCTTAACTCGGATTTCAAAAAGTTTATAATCTATTGGTATAGATATGTAGATGATATTTTTATTTGTTTCAATGGTTCCCTTAGACAACTAGATCAACTTTTTAATTTTATTAATAAACAACACGCGAATATTAAATTTACCAAAGATATTGAAGTCAATAATAGAATTAACTACCTCGACCTCACAATCATTAAAGATAACAACACTTATTTATTTGATATTTTTCACAAACCAACAGAAGCAGGATCAGTAATTCATAACAGCTCCGAGCATCCTTTTTCACATAAAATTGCTTCTTTTCGCGCTTTTCTTAATCGTTTAACCAGAATTCCTCTTAGTAAAGTAAATTTCAAAAAAGAATTAGACAGAATTAAATCAATTGCAATTTCCAATGGTTACCAAGTCAAATTAATAGATAACCTATTAAGTTAAATTAAACAGAAAAACCTAATAAAATCTATATATCCTTATACCCACAATAAAACTAACGCGAATTTTAATGTCATTACCTTTCTTGGAAAAAAATCTGAAAAAATTGTCAAATATTTAAAAAACCAAAATTTTAACATTGCCTTCAAAACAGACAATAAACTTAATAAATTTATTAATAACGCGAAATTCAAATCAGATCTTTTAGAAAAATCGGGGGTTTACGAGCTCACTTGCGAATGCTCTCAAAAATACATCGGTCATACAGGCAGATCTTTTCAAACACGATTTAATGAACACACGCGATCCCATAAACTTGCAGACGGAAAATCTACTTTCGCGAAACACCTATTAGACACTAATCACAAACAGGGGGGGTACGAAATTTTGCATGTAGAGTCAAAAAGTAAAAAACTAGAATTTTTAGAAGCTATGGAAATTAATAAATTAAAATATTCTTCATTATTATTAAATAGTCAATCAGATTTAAACAACTCGCCTCTATTAAACATATTCAAACAGTAATTTTTTTAATTACCCCCCCCCTTTTTTATCTAACCTATTAGAACATTTACTTATACACCCCTTCCATTTTTTAAAAAAACCCTTTCCTTTTCAAAATTACCCACTCCCACCCCCCGAACGTTATTTAAACGGATTCTCTCTAAATTTTCTTTTTAATACATCGCCTGATGATGCCATAGTATGGTGAAAACGTTTGCGATATTGTATACTTACAGTGTATTTTAATTGTGATAACTTAAAAACATTTTAGTTCTGAAAAGTGTGTGTGCATTTTTTAGGTTTTCTAAAATAGTGATATGGTTAATATCGAGTTACACTACCTAAACCACGTATCAATCGATTATACTTGTATTTACTTGTATTTACTTGTATTTACTATATACTTACTATATAAATAATACTTGTATTTACAAGTATTTCAAATACTGCCCAGCCCTGTATCACGACTGTGTATTGAAAATGAGGGTGGAAATTTTCAATAAAAATAAACATTTTGTGAATTTCATTTTTTGTTTTGTAGCTGCTTTGTTTAGTATTTTCTGATTATCTGTCAAAGGGATTTGTTTTTCAAAAATGTTTACCAGACAGAAGTTGTAGTCCATTAAATTTCCTATTTGGAATGAGTCTTCAAAATTTTTGTAAAATGTTTTGTTTAAGAGATAAAGGGATTTGAAAAAAACCAAAATAAAAAATAGCTCCAATTTTTCAACATTTTTTTACTAACTTTAATTCATAACTCGAAAGCCATTGATTTTAGACAAAAAGTATTTAGATCTAGTTTGTAGATTATTTTACGCTCTTTAAAAAAATACCAACTCATTTTTACCGAAAAATCAATATTTTCTGGGCTATGGCCACGTGAAGGTGGAAACGAATTTAGAAAAGAGAAAAGTTAGAAAAGTGTATCTGGAAACACCCGGTATATATGTATGTATGTAGTTTGTATATTCTGGTATTAAGCAAACTACTTTCTAATTAATAAGTTATAATAACAAGACCTCCTTGATTTAATTATGATTGGTAACTTTAGATTCTAACAATAATGTATTGATGTTTAACAGTGCACGAGAGTGTTAGTTCAAGTGCTCTGGTTTCAAGCAGTAATACAGATTTTTATTTAGAAGCTAAAATTACCGCAGTAACTCCACAGCTTTCTTTTCAACATATATGTAGGTATAAAACGAATCTTGAATCTATCATTTTTCTTATTTTACGACTGTCCACGAAGTATAGACGCTTACTATGTTAGTGTAATCACATTTCTTTTCAAAAAAACGTTTATAAACTCTTTGCTCCTCGATGGTAAAGCTTCGATGGTATTCAAAAATCGTGGTTTACTCAACATAGATAAATAAAACTTCAAACAATTATATGATCTGATCAACTCCAGATCTACGATTCTTTTGAACCTGAGCAAGAGCGTTTTTCCTCTAGCATTTGATTTTAAACATTTCAAAAACTCATAAAACAAATATTCTGGGTGGTAATTTTGGTGCTCCCACTGCACGTAGTACCTTTCGAATGCACTTAGCGAAACAACTTTTGTTTCAAACATATGAATTTGAAGCCTCTTGAATTGATTTCGTTATTTACAAATAAATAATGATGCTGTTCGTGTCGATGCTTGTTGCAAACGCTACGTGGTCATAAAAACTGCATCAGGAATTATTATTTAAATTTGTAAAACCGATATTGTTTCAATAATTATTTAGCTGATTTGGTTGGTTGGTCGCTAAATTACTTAAAATATAGGGAAAATTTGCCAAAATTGGTCGTAAATTCATCAACACTCTTACATTTGCTCAGTGCGCATCAGGAAAAGAGCGGCGCACGAAATAATCAACTTAAAATAGCTTTATGCAACATTGATATAGCCCTCAATTAGTTTTACCAAAAAAATAGCACTCAAAGAATTAATGTCAAATTGCATAAAAATGTCTCAAAACTCAAAATTATATTACACAGGCCAACAGTGGTTTTGGTGTAGGGGAATTTGGAACTGATTTTATAAGAATTTAGTGCCCTGAAATCGAATATATAGCATTAGTTTTTGCCTATCAGCTCAAATCAGCTCTGTCGTACTTCGATTAGGTCAGTTTTGCGCTTTTTACTTTGGATGTTTTTTGACAAACTTACTGTTGTCTCACATAATCCTAATTTGTTATTTACTTTTACACTGTTTGCAGTTTCAAAAATGTCGAAAAGGATTTCTCTATTTCAAACTTGGCGGAGAAATTTCTAAAAATTTTAAACTTCAAAGTTAGCGACATTGCTTTTAATCTAACACCATTTGTTCTACAAGTTTAGTCCTGGTCAGACATTTTAGAAAAGTTTTTATTATACAAAGTTAATGTATTTTTGTAAATTGTACAACAATTTTATCGACTTGGTTGAATTGTTTTTTGCCATGGTACCTGTTACTCCGCCAACTTAACTGTAAAAGTGTTTATCAAATTTATAAATAAATATCAAATATCAAATAAATTTATAAACAAAGACAGAGGAAAAATCAGCGATGAAGCCACTATTTTACTGAATACTTGGGAAACTTCTTTTCCGTTACTTTCTTGAGTGTATTTTGGTACAGTTCCTTTGTAAACTCCAGCAGTAATCTGCCATCATGTGAGTATCCCATCTTCCTTGGTATCGATCCTCTATAGTTTTGATATCCTGGTGAAATCTTTCACCTTGTTCTTCACTCATGTCTCCTAAATTTTCAGGAAAATGGTTTAAGTGGCTATGTGTAAATAGTGCACCTTGATACTTATTATACATTAAGGGATCTGAAACTGTTAAGCATTTTGTTTACCAGTTCAACATAGTTTTCAGCTTTGCATTTTCCCAGAAAATTTCCGACAACTGCAACAAATGCAGTCCAAGCTTTTCGCTCAGCTTCATTCATTGAATTTACGAAACCAGAATTTCTAATAACTTTATATAACTATGACTTTATAACAATTCCTTGACAAACACAAAATCGCACTCTGCACTGCGAAAACTCACAAACTCACCTCTATTTATTTTAAACGTTTTACTTAAGTTAAGTCACAGTATGCTTTTTCCATCTTGTGAAATTTAATGTAACTAACTGGCATGCAGACTTACATGTAAAAATATATGATAAAATACATGTAAATTTACATGTACGCTGTACTGTAGTACACTGTCATATTTACACCTTAAAAATGGTATAGTTTTTAAAATAGTAATGTTGGCTATCGTTGCAGAAATAAAATATCACTGAAAGAACTGTTACCAATTTCTCATTTCAGTTGTGTTTTGTCCAATGTACAAGTGAAACGCCAACTCCTAAGTGTAAAACCAGAAATACACGTGTATGACCTTCAAAAATAGGACCTGTTCTATTCCGTCAATTTTTGCATGTAGAAATACATGTATAAATACAAGTGCAATTTTAGTGTAGTATACGCTACATTCATCATCTACATGTAAATTTACATGTAAAATATGATGGTGTACTACGACCATAATGGTAAAAGTTCTTTCAGTGATATTTTATTTCTGCAACGATAGCCAACATTACTATTTTAAAAACTATACCATTTTTAAGGTGTAAATATGACAGTGTACTACAGTACAGCGTACATGTAAATTTACATGTATTTTATCATATATTTTTACATGTATAGAAATATAATAGTGTACAATCGCTTTAACAATAGGGCAGTTGTATACAAGAACAAATCCTTGTATTATAATGTGATTTAGAACTGCACAAAATGGACCGCATTGCTGCATATTTCGTGTAATACTGCACGTTTAAAGAAAAATCACTTTTATAAAAAAGTAGGACTGATAGAGAAAAACTGTTTTCATATTTAGATACAGCGACCCAAATATAGCTAAACTCAGTTGCAAAATCCTAGGCACCAAAAAAAATTTTGATTTTGTAGGCCTGTATTATGTATAAAATCCATTTGGACTTTTGAATTATCTTATTTAAAATGTAGTTCGTGTTGTAAAGAAAATGTAAGATTACTTAGGTAATTTTGCTTAAATAAACATTTTTTGTAATATCAAATGAAGTTTTGTTATACAGCTAAAATATTTAAAATGCATACTTAAACGAGGACGTGGAAAACTACAAACTATTAAGCTTTAACACTATTATAGCAAATTGTAATTTCATTCATCTTTTAAAGAACGTATCCGAAAAAATCGTAAGTAGCACTAACGAATCGTGATCAAAATCTTGTTAAACAAACTAAAGTTTCCTTGTTTTGTTCTAAATTAATTAAATTCAAATTGTAAACGTTATATTCAGATTTCGATCGCATAACAACTTGATAATTTTTTTAGATTACTGATTAGGAAATTTTAATTGAATTTATTTAAAAATTCACTGTGGAGTTTAATTGTGGTAAAATTAAACATTAAAATATCGCAAGCATTAAATTGTGCGATGCTTCCTTAATTAAGGAAGACATTAAAACTTAATTCAACTACAGGTATCAGAAAAGCTTCTTGTTAATTAAATAAAATATAATTTAAGCACAATTTATTCCTAACAATGTCAATCAAACTTTGCCAAAGAACATTAGGAGGGCACTTACTTATATCTGAGCAAATTGCTACTACGTGGCTAATTTAATTTAAAAAAATTTCCAGCTTATTCTGCTGTAAATCTGATGTTATCTCCAGTGTTTATTTTTAAATTCATTTTATATTATTTATACATACATACAAAAATTAATTAAGGTATGTATAATTACCTGCAAAAACAAACACGAGCAGTACGAACGTTTTTTAATTATTATGAAACAGCTGGAAAGTATGATGTAGATACTAAAATAACCAAAAAAGGTCAAAGGCAAATAAAATTCATAAATATTTGCTTTCACTTTTCCAATTTTTTTAAATGATATTTCAATAAGTGTTTCTAAAAATATGGTATTTCAAATTCTGCATTATATCACCGATTAGTCACTTTAGTCATATAATTATAAACTAGGAAGAAAATAAAAATAATTTTTTTTTAATATAATTTGATTAGTGAAGTAAATACTAAAAAATAACGTTTAAATTATACTTACCAATAAACAACCAAATATCAAATTTAAGCAATGTCAGGTGCTTTAATGAATTTTGAAAGTTAATAAACAAGAAAGTTCCTATAAAACGGCACTGCCGATTTTGACATCTAAATAGACTGCACCTCAGTCTAGTGATTTCTAAACTATAATTTGAAAAATATTTTCAAATTTACCACATTTATACACTCAAAGACTGCGTTCTAATAAAATAAAAATTAACTTAAAAAATAAGAATTATTTTTAAAAATTCATTCTTATTTTTTAAGTTACTTTGTATTATAATAAATTTTGTACAAAAGAAGTAGTAAAATAAATTCTAGGTATATCCAATGAGTAACGTGGGGCTATTAAGCTGCACCCCAGCCGAAACATTTATATGCATATGGTCTAATCATGAACCGCATAGTTTCATTGCATTACAATTTGTACCTTTGATTGTTCTACATTCAAAAATACTATTTTTCTACTGGTGTTTACTAATATTGCCCTGCTTGCATCAGCAGATAAGGTAGTAGAAGTTAGTGAACTTCTTCTTTTCTCTTTTCTTATAAGAATGTTTCCTATTATATAAATTATATAACAAAACTTAAATTCATAGTTAAAATTTATGATAAATTTGAAATGTTTAAAACAGTATACTTATTTAGTCAAGCGGCAAAAAAATTAACGACTATTTCCTGTAGCTTACTTGCGTCCGAACAGGTCGATGGTTCAAATCAAAATAAAAATAATTTGCTATTCCTAAGTAAATTCTGGTAAAACCATATTCTATTTTATTGTAAACCTTTATCTTGACAAATTTTATAAGATTTCAAGTTTTGGAAAGCCTCAAAAGTTATTATATTTTTGCCCGTTACAGATAGATAGGCTATTTACCCTAGTATAGAACTAAGAAGGAAATAAAACGTTACAAATGTCAATGTACTAGAGAACGATGACTAGTACCGTTAAAACAGTAGAGGGGCCAAATTATTGTATAGGCTTTATAAATGGTATCAAAATATAGGCAGAAAAAGTTCTACCACCAATGTACTAAGAACAATTATTGAAAATTACAAGAATGTTTGTAGAGAATCTGAAGAAGTGCGGGACACTGAAAATGTCACACTCCCCGCGATGCTCAGTAAAATATTTTGCAATTTTCAATAATTGTTTTAAATTCGTTAGTGATCGAATTTTTTCTGTTAATTTTTCAATAATATTTCATAGTCAAATATTACTAAAATCGGAAACATCAACATTTTTCTTTTTCAACTTTTTTCCAAAGGACAATTTTTCCTAATACTTTTCAACATATGAACTTGGATAAACTCCGCAAAATAACTATTTCACATCCTGTTAACGATTTCTGAGATTTCTTGCTAGTCCTTCAGGAAGTAATATTTTTCAAAATTCAGGGTAAGAAGTTCAATCCTTGACAAGATAAAATTTTAAGTTTTAAATTTGGCGCCAACGAAAGGCGCTACTTGCCTGGATCTACTGACAGTGCCGCGACACCAAGTCAACCTCCTGACTTTTTTGACTTGATCACTGGTAGAATTCCTACGTTCACGGTATCAAATAGTGACTACTAACACTCACTGACGGTAATTAACATGTCTTAATTGTTATTTTTACTCACCCTTTCACCGTTCAGCGAGCCATTTTGTAATTACAACAAATAAAGTATTTTGTGCATTTGAGGCATTTTATTTTAAGAATAAAAACGCCTTTGCTTCTTGAGTCGCACTCAACGAAGCGTCGTCATGCGGCAGCGCGGGTTTACAGCTGAAACATTTCAAAGGTCACGAAAAACTCAAGCTCTCGCCAGCGAAATAACAATAATAACAATAAAAGATTGCATTAAACTACAAAATTATTTTAAACCTGTATATATAGCGAGTTACAATGGTGCTTGAGTTTAAGTTTTTTGAATTGTAAACTTAAACACAAATCTTAAACAGATCTTCTGAAATAAGTGGAACCCCTCGGGCAGAAGCTCTTTGAAGATAGTAACAACTTACTTGCAGAAACAAAGGCTTGCGCAATAGGATTTTTTAAATTAAATGCTTGCTCAGAAAATCAAATGTGGGTCAAATCAAAAAGTGGCTTAATAGTAAACGGTGGCTTGACTGTGTTAACATAAAAATGACTGCAAGAAACTTATCAATACAGCATCAGAGAGGTGCAATTACAAACATCGGCATTTGTCCAACATTACTCGTATTGGAGTTCAAGACATTGTTTGGATTTTGTTAGAGCAGAGACTTTGGATCGAGAAAGTAAGCACCTGAAGAGATTAAAAGAGATTGAAGAAAGACATAATAACAACAAATAATATACAGAAGCCGTGTGGCATTGATTGCGATATCTTATGATAAAGTTTCCTCATAAAATTATTTTTTGTCTTCTGAAATATAATAGTAAATACAATCTTGTTACCAGATCAACTTAAGCTAGATAAGTTTGTCTATGAGCTAGTGACGGTTTGATCTTAACTATTTCAGGCGTCACGATATTTATGCCCGATTTCTTCACCTTGAGATATCTATCGGATATCTAATCCGACCGACAAATTAATCAAGAAACCAATCAAATTTTTGATTTGTTATTTTGAATTTGAATTTCGGTTGTCTGATTGACCACTTTATTAATTTTTCGTGCGGATTCGTTATCCGATAGATATCTCAAAGTGAAGAAATCTAGTATTAGTAAGGTAAACATAGGGTGTATCCTGATTAGAAAATGGAAGGTATTTTTAGAAAAAAAATGAAAAAAATTAAAATAGGCCAACTATCCAAAAATACATTTAAAAACCTTATTAAATGAAATAATTCAAATTCACTGATTTATTTATTTTATTGTACTTTATTAAACTGGGTGATAGGATTTGAAGTAGCGCACACCTGCCGGTTAGGCAAAACTTCCAACTCGTTAACCAGACTTTATACTGTAAAAATATTTTGTATCTGAGTCGAAGACATATTTATAATAATCAAATATCACTAAAATCGGAAACATCAACATTTTTACCTGTCCACTTCACGTGGAATGCCCCCTTATAAGGTAGGCGCCGACTGTAATAACATTTTGCAGTTCTCCTAGAAACGTTCGTCATTTTCAGTTCAAATATGAAAGCAGTTCTTTTGGTTTAACTGAGAGAAAACTCGTTAGTCGTCAACTTCCAAATAAAATTTAAAAATACAAAGATATAATTTATTTAAGATTAATAATTTCAATTATAGCAGAAATATTTTAATTTTAAATCTAATTATAGATTTCTTACGTAGATATTCAAAAACAAAAAAATATGGTAATCTCAGGGTTTTTTGTATAGTAGCAATGTAATTTAGTTGGCTAAAAAAGTAGGCTTAGCATACAAAATTGTGGCTGTTAACGAAAGAGGAAATGTTATAAATAATACATCTGTTAAAACAATCACGACTGTGTATTGAACATTATCTTAAATAATGTAATAATTTAACCTTAATTAATAATATAATTTTTCAATAAAAATAAAAATTTTGTAAATTTAATTTTTTGTTTTGTAGCTGTTTTGTTTATTATTTTCTGATTTTCTGTGACATAGACTGGTTTTTCAAAAAACCTTAGTAGGCAAAAGTTATAATCCGTTAAAATTCCTATCCGAAATGAGGCGTCAGTTTTGGTGAAATGTTTCGTTTAAATGCTTTAAAAGATACAGGATTTTGAAAAAAGCACAAAACAAAGCTTGAATTTTTCAACATTTTTTACTTATTTCAATTGATAACTCGAAAACCGTTGATTTTAGATAATAAAAGGTTTAAATCTAGCTTGTAGATTATTTCTGGCTCTTCAAAAAAGCACTAAACCAATTTTACTGAAAAATGAATATTTTCAGGGCTATGGCCATGTGAAGATGGAAATTTAAAAATATTTTTGTTAAATATTTTTCTTAGAAAAGTTTAATTTTTCACCATCTAAGTGATGTGAAATGTTTCGGGTGACACCCTGTATGTGCAATGCATATAGCATTTTCATTTTAATTCAGAAAATACTAATGATTAGAATTGAAATTTATAACAAAAGAGATTTTGGGATAAGTCGTGATATTACCTGCAAACCACAGATTTAATAAAATTTTAAATATTTTAAAGAATTCCTATTGGACCATATCTAAGAATTGTGATGTTAAAATGGTACATTTTGGTACCTTATGTTTATAACATAATGAGTGAGTTTATTTGCACGACCACGTTTACGAAGTTCATGTTTTCTTTTTATTAAAAATATAACCGGAATTTTTATCTGATCTCAAACACATTGTAACTGTACTACTTGTAATTAGCAAATCTAGAAGATATTTTCACATTACTGCATTTACCAATATTAAAATTTTTTAACATGCAATTCACATTTGTATTGTTTAAAATCGAAAAGTTATGGATATATCAAAAAACACAATTTTGTATTATTGCGCCTACTACAGTCAACATTTGGTATAATCTCATGTAATATTTACACAAATAGCATTATACCTTATTCGGAATCAATACACATTCGATTTAGAAGTTTATATTCTCACTTCAATATTTATAAAAAAAATATTTTTGGATTTGATCCAAGTACAAACACCTTTCGCATGCTTGCCATAAATTCAAGTGTAATATTAACAAATAAAAAAATAGTAGGTAATATTAAAATAAATTACTATATTATTAAATTAAAAATTCAATAACCAATATTCAGCAATAGTTTGCTATTATCATCAGATCTTGAAATGTTTTTAGATTTTTCTTATTTATAATTTTTTTAATGTAACCTGTTAATTTTTCTAAGTTTTTATATTACAAGTTAACAACTATCTACATATATTATTTTAAATAAAATTAGTAGTAAACAATAGTTAATTTTACAATCAATGGATTCCCAGTCCCTCACCGATTTTAATAATTTTTTTGTGTGGTAGTGCATCGAAAAATAAAAAAATTCCTATTTTTTAATTTAGTTTAGGAGTTGTAATCGTACTTCAAAAACAGGAAAAAATTCAAATTTTTGAATTTTCATGTTGAATGTTTTTTATTTCAATGAAACCAATGCTGAAATACTTCATATCATACCCAAACAAACATTTCTTTCTTAACATTTTCTGTTTTGCGATAACTTGTTATACTAATCATAATCACACTAATTTTCAATATTTTTTACATACATTTCGACGTATACTGTTTCAATGGAATTAAGAGGAGGGGTGTTACCACTTTAAATGTCAACTCGGATAAAGAACCAAAAATACTAACTTTGAGTTTTCATATTTTATTTGTCTTGTTTTGAACCGAGAACATTAAAAATGCTTTCTGTGGGTTTCAACATTTATTGAAAGTGGTTTACCCCCAAAAATATTAAGAAATAGCAGCTAGAAAATCATATACGAGGGAAGTTTTTTATATTTTTTATCTAGCTATGAAAAATTTTATTTTTCAATGTAAGAACCATGAACACTAACACACTTACTCCATCGTTTTTCTAGTAACTCTATGCCTTCGAAAAAAGTTTCTTTTGATGACTACAAAATACGACTCCACAGCATTTTTCAAGTCGTCATTCGATAAAGAGCGACGTTCTTTCAAATGGTTTTTGAGTTTTGAAAAGAGATAATTGTCACGGGGACGAAGTTGAGACTGTAAGATATTATCGTAATTCCTTAAAGCCGCAATCATTAACTACTACTTCAACAATTCGGGCTGTCTGCACTCTTTCGGTCATTCTGTCCCACATCATAAAAGCAATAGAAGAGAGCATAAAAAATATTTGTCAGGAAAGATTGGACAACGGTGAGTACGGAGGAATTACCAATTCTTTCATACCAAAAATGGATCGACCTCATTCGGAATCTTTAAAATGGCACAACTGCTGACAGGATATACAGAGCTCTGAAAGCATTTCAAATGTTTGGGAAACGCTTTTGGATGAACCGGTACATAGAACCATAAAATGCCTCCTTTAGAAGGACAAGCAGACAAAAGTGAACGCCTTTCATGGTCAAAACCGTTCTGCAAGCTTGGATGAGCTATTCAGGAAAATACCCCTGGAACTATTTTACCCAGAATTAAGCAGAATACCGTAGACCAATAGACCCAGACTCTCCCCCCGAGTCAGATTAGCGGAACAAAAACACGTAAAAACGTACGTGAAAATTTGACAAAACTTGTAAGACGGCAACCCAGCCCTTTTGTGCTAACATGATAAATTTGTCGGTTAGTAAACTTTTTTTTACAATTTTATTTAATTTTTTTGTTATATCAATCACGCATGCATTTGTCGTGAAGAAGTAAAGTTTTCTTACCGTAATTGTGGCATCTCTTTTCGTGTATGGTCGCTTTGTATACATTTCCCGTTATTGTCAGTTATTGTAGTACCTTTTGACATATAGAGAATCCCAGAGAACTATGGCTATTATTTTTCCCGCATAAAATTGCGTCTTCGCCTTCTTGGGTGTGGTGGAGAAGTCTTGCGAACTCATTTTATGGGAGGGGGGCCTCCACTGGGACAGTGGTGTACCCAGGTTTTATCTTCAGTTATAATTCTATAGAATAAATCTTTATCTTGGATTAAAGCAGCTAAATTCTCACTCAAATTTGTCATCCACACAGTTTTTGTTCAGGGCTAACCTGCTTGGGAATTCATTGCGCCGACACTTTGCTCATTCCCAAATATTTATGTAGGATTTCGTCCTTTCTGATATTCTTATTTCTATATCAATAACTGAAAATTTTACTGGGCGGTCGATCAACTCAAAATCTTCAACTTTCCTGATGATTTCCTGATAGTAATAACTCTCGCAAACTTATTTTGATAAAATTTTTGAAAGTTTGTATTTTAAAATGGTGGCACATGGCAAAAAATAAGAACGGGGTTGTTACCTCTTTAAATATCGGTTTCTCCTCCAGTTTTTTGTCTTCTACACATATTTTTTTTTGATAGTGAATCTCCAAAAATACTAAGTACCGAATGTTACATACTAGGTTATTCCAATTTTCTATATTGTAGTCTTATAAATTTGATCCGATAATAAATGGAGAAGCCATTTACAATACTTTCTTTCATTTTTGTTTTAAAGCCGACCGACATCCCGCCTATCTATTACAGGCAATGGCGCTGAAGCAAAAGATCCAGAAAATCCGCATTGTAGGGAAGATAAGCAAAATAAGCGTGCATCCAAACCTAGACCCGCATGCCGAATTGAGTAACCTACTGAGGCGTAGGGACAATTTCTTACTACATATCAAAAAAATTTTCAAATGGGTGAAGGATACCGAGGATCCTTTGCTTGTTAGTTAACTAGCATATTTACAATAATTAAAATTCTTGCGAATATTAATTAAACAATTTCAAATTTCAATTAGTTTATCCAAAATCATTAAGTTTAGTGTCCCTGTTAATATATACTTTAAAAGTTTTATTTCATATCTCATTTAGTGCATTGAAGTAATCACAATAAATCTTTGTTGTCATTAATTGTTTTCTGTTTTTAACTACCTATATATAAACTATTTACATATATATTACACAAAGAAATAATAATATAATTATTACACGCTATGAGCTGAATAGAAGTGATTAATTTTTTCACACTTTATTTAGAAAATTAATTAACTAACATATTCTTTGTGTGTTCAAGTTTTGTGATGCAGATCCATTGTGGGCTCCAGATTTTACTTTTCATTATGTTCTAGTCACGATGCCGCTGTGTAATTCATACAATCTTTGTGTTAATAATAACACTATAGTATTTTCGAATGTTATTCAATATTAATTCAATGGTTAGAGATACGAGAATTTTATCGAGCGGTTTTGTTCTAAAAGAGAATTTAAAAATTGAAAATATAATAAAAACGAAAAGAAATTTTGTATATTGTTTGTCGAACAATATCACGCATATTTTAGTAAAACTTTTGTCAAATATTTATTAAAACGCATTAATGGGCATTTTTTTCTTTTGCACATTGACTTTAATTGTAGATTATTTTATGAAGGCTTAAAATCGACTATCGCCCAAGTACCATAAAACCCAAAACTTGGAATTCTACTTCACGCAGCAAGTTTACAATAATTTTTGGATCAGATTTAAATAATTTTTAATTTAAATTGAAACGAGTTTTAAGTTAAATTTAACGAGTACTCGTTTTTATATATTTTATTAAAAATATAAATTAAATGTCTTGTTTTGTCTCTGTCTTGTTTTTCTTTGACATGCGTCTCAAACCTTCCTCGCCTGGGGTAACTTGAAACGATATATTTTGTGACGTTAAATAATTTTAAGTCTAAGTGTAATTTGTGGACTAAGTCAAAAATATAAAGATTTTCCAAAAATGTGTAATAAATACGTAAAAACTTAATAGCTAATCTTTGTTATATAACTGCCAGATGGAATCCATCTGGCAGTTATATAATATAAGCTATAGGGTCGATATTTTTTCATCGTTTTGCTAATCTTTGTCTCAAGTCTCTCTAGTCTCTCTATTTTGTCAGCTACCGATGCGATTGTTGCATAGTTAAATATTATATACAGGATGTCTCCGTGACCGTGAAGAACCTTCGAGGTAAATTTCTGATTTCAAACGGTCATAGCTCCGATACTACTGACTTTTTAAGCTTCATGGATTAGAACTTTTTTAAAGATCATTCGCTTATCTACAAATTAGGTTATAACCCCTTATCATCTAGAATCAATGAATTTCGAGCTGTAAATTAAATTAAGGGAAACAATGTTCAAAAATTCAGGTTTTATTTTTTTACTTTTCTTGCGAACCCCGTATCTCTTAAACGAAACGACAAAAACATATGACAATTCTGTTGCCCATTTCAGATTTAAAAGAACTAAACTTATACTATTGTTAGATAAAGTACTTGACAGTTTCCTGATGTGAATAATTACTTATAAATAATCATAATTGCCCAGTTTGTCTTACAAATAAAGAACATTTTTCCGTATAAAAACTTTTTTTGATTTATTATGATTAAATATTATATACTACCTACTAATATTAAAATATCAATTATAAATGTATACCGGGTGACCGATATTACACTCACTCGTAGGGAAATAACATAGAAAAATTATAATGAGAAAGTGACCAATTTAAAAAGATTTTTTTTTAACATAATAGTCGCTTGATTTGAATTTAATTGACCAACAATGGGCAAAGAATGTGAATAAATCAAACTAATCAGTCGAAGTTTTTTTTAAAGCGGTGTGTTTTCATTTTATTACTGAGTTGTTAGTGCAACAATTAAACAGCAAACTATCAAGTGTTGGACGTTTAGATTTGAAAAAAAATTTCTTTAAATTAAAGCCTTTCTCACTCTTATCCGTTAAAAAGTGAAGCATGAAATGAAAAATTATAATTTTCTCATATTATCTCCCAATAATGGGGTGTTACGTCGGTCACCCGATATATTGACTTTTTACGGTTTTTAAGTATACATTTGTGTGGTAGTAATTAAAGTAGTAAAAATTGAATTTGAAAATATATTTTTTGAGATATTCAAAGTTTACCTTGAAGAATGTTTGTTAGAAAGATTAGAGAAATTTTAGTTAGAAGCGCTTTTTAATCAATACAGGAAAACTTGAAGTATGTATTCTGATAAATGAAGAAGTGATTTGCACGAATCTTGGGTAGTTGCTTTAATTGTTTTAATTATTTTAAATTGTTTTCAACTGTTTGTTTGTGGGAGTACGTATCTATGTACCTGTTTCGTGTTGTTTTTGGAAATGTTTATTTATACACTTTTTGCGTTTAATGTAATTTTGATTATAAATATTGAATAAACATTATCTATCTGTACCTATATTACATGTGGTCACAGAATTAGAAGCGGAGTTTGCTACGTGCTACAAGTAAGAAGACTACAATATGATAATAAACGATAAAATAAAATAATTGAAACGTGCACAGTAAAAAGTAAAATTAACAATTGATCTAAACAGTATACAGTAGCAGTCATGGAAATTGCATCGGTAATTATTTCCGAATGAAAATAACAATTCTCAATGAAATTTCAATAATCGCACATAATTTTATATTGTAATTTATATTGTAAAATATTTATATTTTGGGATCTGGGGGGTATGGAATACCCTTCACTACCCCAGAGATTGCTTGCAAAACAATGTGTTATTGAGCTTATGAGTTTAAAACCACTTCTAAAATTATAAAATCTAAGATTTCTGATTTGAAATTCAATAACACATTTTCTTTTTTTTGAACACAATCACTGATGTGCTGGGATCCCCCGGTTTGGGAAACCTAGCTTTCAAAAAAGTAAATGTTTTAAGCTTATTAGTTTTAATAAACCAAACATTTAACATTTTGTCTATTTATTGTTCTATTCTTTAACATTAAGAATATAATATACTTAGAAATCTATTTTTGCAATTCTGGAATAATTCCCAATGCAACTTCTATGACTCTTACTGTAATTCACAAGAATTCAAATGTCCCGTCATAATATGCCTTATGATTTCGCATTGTTTTATTTGTTTATTTTATGTAAGTAACTTAAATCTCTGCACAACTATCTACACACAAACATATGTCAAAAAATACTACTTTATTATTCTATCATACTACTACGATAAAATACAGGTTAATTGAATTTGATGACTCATATATGATAACTTTGGTAGCTGTTATACTAATCTTCTGACTGTGCTGCTGACTAGCAAGTTTTTGTTCTAGAGATTTCTAGAAAATTCTAGAAATAATATTCGTTAGGTATAAATAGCAAAGCCATTTGTTGTGAAGACAGTTCGAGTTCTACAGTGTAAATAAATAATTGTAGAATAAATAAATATACAGGGTATTACATAAATACAGTGAATTAATTGTAAATACATGAATACAGACTTATTGTTAAGTAGTGATTATTATTAATTTTAGTGTATTTCGGAATTAGTGTAAACCTTAGTGTATTAATTGTTCTGTTGTTATTAACTTTATCTGTAAATATATTTTAGTCCTTATAATTAATAAACCTTTTATTTTTTGCAATACTATTACTTATGATTATTTACAAATCTATTTTAAAAAAATGTGCATTCATCAAAGAGGAATACATTTTAATAAATGTTAATAAATATAACATTTCTTTGCCAAACTCTCGTTTGTCCGGATTATCCTTGGTCAAAATTTATCATCTTATGAACATCACCCACCGACGCACCCCTAACACACTGACATGAAAAACTTAACACACTATAATTTAAATTTGAATTATTTCTCTAGTACACTGCGTTCTGTAGTTTTTGTTGCTCACAGATTCTGCCTTCCGAAATATTGAAACAAGGTTTCTCAAGCACAATATAAAATACATTCGCAGCAGGCCTTTTGCAACATTTTTAAAATAAGCTCCCATACAAGAACATTTGAATCTTCTATAATATAAACCATTTCCTGTTATTATCTGATTTCTAACTTTTATCAGATCTCAAGTTAATAAGACAAATGGAAATTCGGTTACATTACAAGA
The DNA here is from genome assembly GCA_947369205.1 of Cantharis rufa. Lineage (NCBI taxonomy): Eukaryota > Metazoa > Arthropoda > Insecta > Coleoptera > Cantharidae > Cantharis > Cantharis rufa. The sequence goes on along the minus strand of OX376309.1, from coordinate 9,976,614 downwards.
CTGACAATAATTCAAGAAATTATGTTCATTTGTTTTGTTATATTACATACAGTGTTTTGTTCTGATTTAATGTCTAATCTAATGTCATACATAAACTTGAAGTTGAATAATAATAAAATAGTTGTTTACAAACAATTTATCTACTTTTTTCTACAACTATTAAAAATGTAAAAATTTTGAACAAATGTTTTACGTTTTTGTGGAAATTCTAAATCTGCTTAAATAAATTTAAAAACCAAAGTTGGACCTTGAAAAATAGTTGAAAAAGTTTTCTCATATTTTATTCCTGATATTTTCTTGCACAAAATTGTTTATTTTCCAATAATTTTATAAAGTAATTTTTTTTTTAGTAGTATATATAGCACACTCAGAAGTTCATCTCTTCTGCGCGTCAGTTATTCTTTCTTAAAAATACTACTATTTGGCCCATTTTTTGCTCCCTTTCTGATTAATAACGTATTAATTCAAATTTAGAAATAAATAATGTATAGCTATATCTGCAATTTTTTTTGAACTAATAATTAATTTGCCCGATAAATATAAAAAAATGGGTATTTTGACTATAATATAAGAATTTCTTAGGTTATCTTGATTGTTAAACAATGTAATTTCCGTTTTTCAGAATTGAAGAAAAAACTCGTCGATCACAATTTTTAGCCTATTTTAGTTTTACATCTACAAACAACACGGAAGGTCTTGGTTATCAGCCAAAAGGAGGAATGAAATTGCAAAATACAGGTACGCTACTACTTAGGATTTCGTGTTAATTTAGTTAAATAAATATAAAAGTATACTTACCTTTCCTTATTTAATAAAAGCAAGCTACACATTTTACTTAGATTTACCTTCGTTTTAAATATTTAACAAGTGAATGTAGGTACTTGGTTAAATCAATAAAGTTCCTAAACTTTACGACTATTACGGTGCTACCAGGAGGAAGTCTTGCTTATCTCTGTTAAATTTCTAATCTACTGTGATTTACTTATGAATTAAATATTATCATTATGTTTGTTAACAAATCAATAGCTCTTAGTTTTCCCACCGCTATTCTAATGTTATAATTATTTTGACACTTTCTTAAGAAAGTTTCTTCATAATAAATTAATCTGACATGAAGATTTTTAGGTCATATTTTCGGTTAATTCATTAAAATTCACAATTTTTCGTTTTATGAATTTCCTTAGTTCTCATTTTCAAAATTCCCAACAATATTTTCATGCAAAAGCATTATTTATATTAAAGTCCTCTGCTTGAAGGCATACATATAACTCTAGAACCATTAGTCTCTCAAACTTTTATCACTTAAAATTTTAAATAAATCGGTTCACGAGTTTCAAATTAATTGTTTTGTAAATTGTTCTTTTTAAACTTAATTCCCTAAGGTTAAAAAATTAAGTAAAACATGAATCGGATTTTAACGTTTTTCAGTCATTTAAACTTATTTATCTATATACTATATCTTTTTGTAGTTTAATTTCTAATAATTCATATTAGGTTTATTTGTGTATACTGGAAACAAGTAAAAGAATTATATACCTAAACAAATATATCAGCAACACGCGATGCTTCTAGATTTATTTACAATTTAAATTGTTTTTAAAGATAGGTTCCTTTATTATGAGATTAATTAATATCGAATTATAAGAAAAATAATTTCTAGCAGTTTCTTTCATTTATTTATTTAATTTGATTAATTATTAATATTAAATCAAACTAGCTGACCCGACAGACGTTGTCTTGCCCAAATTTGAATAAATTTGGTTGTTCGTTGTGTTGATGTTCGTGATATCCCTATAACTTTTAAACGACACATTTTACAAAAAATCTGACATCCCATTCCGGATAGGAAATTTAACGGACTACAACTTCTGTCTAGTAAAAATTTTCGAAAAACAAATTCCTTTCACAACAATTAAATTCACAAAATTTTTATTTTTAGTTGACCCGACAGACATTGTTCTGTCCAGATTTACATTAAATTAAAAGGTAAAAACTGAAAGGAAAGAAAAATAAAATAAAACAATAAAAGAGCAACATGTGACTATTGTCGCCCACATTTTGTTTTAAAGTTGGACGGCGTTGTACAAATAAATAATATTGGGATTATTTAAAAAAAAGTATCTTAAATTAATTAAGAGTCTCATCATCGATTGATCTGTGGTTTAAGTAGTGTAACTCGATATTATTCATATCAATATTTTAGATAACCCAAAAAATGCACACAAGTGTGTGCATTAATAATCTTCTTTTCGTGCTATAAAAAAACGAATGAAGAAACAGAATTTTATAGCATAAAAAGAAGACAAGGAAACATAAATTGGGAATTAATATTTAAAAAACAAACATGGTTTTTGTTGTTTACTATTTCGAGACTCGACTGTATACACATATGTACACATTCTTCTTGAATTACTCAACTCTACAAAAAAAGTTTTGTTCTTTGTCCTAAAGTTTATTTTATGATTTTTTGGTTAAGTATGCACAAAAACGAAAAGAAAATACATTTTTTTGGTATAAAGTTTGCTTTTGCGATAGTTATAGTAATAATACTCATTTTTGAATTTTTTTATAAATTCGTTGTTAATTTGAAGTTAAGTTTCAGTTAAGTTAAAATTTTGTATTTGAGACTCTTATAGCATCTAGTTGCGCACCTCCTATTTTTGGTTGCAATTCTTCTGGCAAAAGGGACACATGTAAAGCAATACATGACGCGCATGAATGGATTAACGAGATTCTAAATACAGTTAGATTTAGTTATTAAGAAAAGTATTAACAGTTTATTTGTAAGTTATTTTGATAGTAAAACTTACTAAAAACAATAAACATATTTATTTGAATGGTTTCATCTTCAATTAAAAATTAAAACCACAGATTTTGAAAAATATCGTTCAATCGGTCTCCTAAATACAAAAGCAAACTTTTTCATGTCATATATATTTTTTTCGTCTAATTACGAGCCAAAATATCAAAATTTTATGTTTTAAAGTCAAGGCCAAATTTTGTGTTGACCCGTGTTATTATAGCTGGTTTTATACGAAAGATCCAAACTCTTATCAATTTTTAGAATAAACCTTCCAATATAATGTGAAACGCCAAATCGAAAATTGTTTTTGAAACCTTTTCGTACAATCCAAATTAATAATTTCTTACAAAATAATAACTCGCGGCACATGTTTCACTAGTCCAATTATAACAATTAATATTTAAAAATTTTAAATCAAAGCTCCTTGTCTAAATCAATCCAAATCAGATCAGCAATCAAATTGTCCTAATTTTGGAAAAATTATTTATTTTTATAAATTTATTTTCGCCAAAAATACGAAATCTCTCATCAAAATCAACAATAAATTTTACAGTAGTACATTAATTTCATAATTTAAAAAATCCTAAAATCTTAGTTGTATTTTGGAACATGACATCTGCCTGCATCTGCCCTCCTGGGTCTCATAGCATAAATAAAATTCTCCTTTCCATCTTTAGACATTTTTATATCCATTTTTTTTTCTTTTTTTTCTTGCTTTTTCTCTCAAATTTTACCATTGGTCCTTGTATCTTTTACGACCTTTTGCCACATCATTCTGTTCTGTACCCTCATTTAGCACTACATTACTCTTAAATCGTAGATTACATCATTCTTCCATCTTATCTTTAGTCTCCTCTTCGATCTGTTTCAGTCTGGTATCCATTTCATTAAGAATGCCATGGTTTTTCTCTCTAGCACTCTCTGAGTACTCGTGACTCATCCATCCCTGTCTCACTGCATTGATATGTTTCACTATATATTGGCTTCTTCCAGTTCGGTATCTATTTCTTTTTCTTTTCTTTTTATATATTCCTCCTTATTTAATTTTGCTATTTACTTCACTTTTACAAAATTTTTCTCAAGTTTTCTTCTTCTATTTTTAATATATACTGCATCTAAAAACGATAGGTTTTACAATGTTTCTGTTGCATTGCATAAACTTGGTTTTGTCTTCGTTTACACTTATCCCTGCTTTAAGCGATTATTTTTCTATATATTTAAAGATCTTAATATTATTCTCATGTCATCGGCATGCGCAATTATTGTACTTCGCGATTTATTATCCTTTCATAGCACTTGGCTCGTATTATTATTCCTTCCAAGCAAGGTAACATTAATCAGTAATCAGTAATCAGTAAGTAAGTAATCAGATTTCCGAATCTTGATATCAATATTTTTACACACCTACTTTGAAAGTGGTTTTTAGAATGGAATATTTTATCCACATTGGTAACGGTACTAACTTTTTTCTGTAATAATTACAAAAATAGGGCAAGCATCACATTTTCATTAACTTCAATTACATGACACTTTACATTCTGTGCACTACTCATAAAGCATTGTAGTTTAAATTTGACAATTTAAAACGTCAAATTTCAAATTTGACAAATGCATTTAGAATCATTATTAAAAGGTATTGGGTAAAGTTTTATGTGGCACTAGTGTGTTAATTACATAAGTCACTTAAGAAGATTACTCCACTCACTTCACCAGGCACGTAACTACGGGGGGGCCAGGGTGGGCCATGGCCCACCTAAAAGTTGTGCTGGCCCACCCTTGTGCCCACCCTGGCAAATAAAGAATTTCGTTCCAATAATTTCGTGATTTATTTCTGACTAATTAAGTTTAAAATATTTTACATACGCATTTTTAAGATAATCGCAGTATTGCATTATTTTTTGTTATTAGTCACGTATATTACTGTTTTTTTAGCTTTGTTAAAAAACATTCTAGGTCTTTGGCCCCCTTAAAAGTAACTGGGCCCGGCTTCGGCCCACTTAGTCTAACAGGGCTAGTTCCGTGCCTGCACTTCACGGACGCGGGTTAATATTTTTCTCGCGTGAGTTATTTGGAATAACACACTTGTATCATAATTTACTATTAAATAGTAAATTAAATTTAGTTCCAATTAAGTTATTTCCCTCAGTGCGTAAATATTAAATAAATGCAGTTAATTTGCATTTCATCTTTGCCTGAAAGTGTAATTCGGAAAATGGTACTCAGAAATATTGCCTACAAGAATTTTTAATTGCCTCATTTAAAAAAAGTTATTAATACGCTTATGAAATGTTAAAATTCGTAGTAAATTACCAAGCAATTTGTATTAGCTGCAAAAATTTGAACTGAAAAAATTTTATCTTGAAAATGTTTACAACTGAAAGATTTATAGAAGTAATTATTATTATTGCTTTAATATTCTGTAGGTAATAAACTGACATTATTGCACGATTTAAATTAATTTACATTTATTTAAATTCCACGAAAATAACTTTATTTTCATTCAACAAATTTACAAAGCGGTTTAGAGATAAAGAAACTTTCAACCATGGGATAAATTATTAGCTACAGCGTTGTATATTTTTATGGTATCATATGGTTTTCTTTTTCTCATTTAAGCCCTTGCAGTACTAAATTATAATAGCGTATGAAACGGATAAAGCAATTATTCCTTCTTTACTGAAAGTATGTAACATTCGTACATTATACATATTATGTACATTATACGGCCAGCGCCAGTGCATGAAACATTACATTGACCCACAACGATAATGGGCAAGTTTCCTCAGATATAATTTTTTGAAGTAACATATAAACATAAAATTGTAATAAAAATGCTGGATGTTAATATAATTGATTAGTCTTAAAACTCAGCGTAATTTTTTTTTAAATTTATGAATTAAAAACATATCTTGAATCCTCCCGCCACCGCTGTTGTCACTTTTTTATTAGTTTATTATTTACAGTTAACATATTACATATTATATTTTAAATAAATATTATTATTATTTTTCATTATTAATATATCTTGAAAAAGAGAGTATCCACTCTCGAAAGCTTGAAAATATTAGTTTATTGATTTTAGTTCATTTAGCTCATTACTATTATTATATTTATATAAATTTTCAAGAGCTAATAATTCTAATTATTTATTATATTTTAAAGTAAGTTAATCAAATAAATGTTAATTTTTTTCATTTAAATAATGTAATTAATTATATATTTTTTTAATTATTTTAAATACATTTCATAATAAATTATGAATCCCAATTATAGTTCTTCATAATCCATATTCAAATTTACGATTCTTAAAATATCAAAATTGTTAATAGAATTTTTAACCAAATGGAATTGCAATGCAATTGTTAAGTCGACCGAGGTGTCTACCCACGTCAAGCTAGCACTCTCACCTTTTCAAAACAAAAAAAATATTTATACCATAATTATGGACTTATTTTGGACAACATTCACGAATTTTGGACACCAACGGTTTTGCGAATAAACATAAATGTTTGGTGGGGATGCTGAGTTGACGTCAAGCTAGCACCCCCACCTCGAAAAACTTACTGTTTTTTTAATTAAATAAACCATAATTATGGACTCATTATCGACTCATTTTAGACAACATTTGCGAATTTTGGACACTAACGGTTTCTCGAAAAAAGATAATCCTTTGGTGAGGCAAAATTTGTTTAAATATTTAAGAACAATTAAAAGAACTTAAAAAAAATAACTACTTATTCTGAATATAACACTAAGGCAGGATAAATTTGTTTTTTTTTTCTGGTGGTGCTGTTTTGAGCATGATTACTATCATCTATTGCACCCAGACTTGCTGGTGTCGCAAACAAAGTGCATAATAGTGACCAACAGAAGTCAAATCATCTGCCACTGGTGGTTCAAAATGAACCAACCGTTTCAGTTTATATTCCTTTTCTATAAAAGAAATTAAAGATATTTCATTGTCTGTTAAAAGAAAAGTAGTACAAATCTATATTCCATTTCTTACCCCCCCCCCTTTCCACGGAAACCATTTCGGGAATTACAAGTTCGTTATAAGAAATTGAAATTTAATAACTTAAGTCGAATATAACTTAAAAGGGGTGGGAGTAATAAAAAAAATTTTTCTACAAAACTTGCTTATTTTTTAAAGAGCTTTTCAACGATACTACTTTCGACATATGGTGCTATTTAAAATTCTGGATTTCTGGACTTTGTGGAGCAAACTACTCTGGATGCCGACTTTTCCCGGAAATAATAATATCACCATTAGATTCGTCATTAGGGCTTTTGTAATAAATTTTTTTAGCTCAACTCTCTACGACTTACCGTTTTTGAAAAAAAAAGTACTGATACGGGTGGTCTGGGTCACCCTGTATAGTATACTTGTAAGTTATCATAAGATGAGAGACACTATGGTAAATAATATTATTTAAAAAAATCCTCAGTGAATTTTTAAGACTTATTGAACACTTATTGGACGATTGACGCTCAACATAAACAATAATTTTATTGCCAGCCAGAAAATCGACTATTCTTGTCTTACGAGTATTATTAAAGCAAAATACCGCCAATTGATATCAAAAATATCGAAAAAATAATGCAAAAACCGTCAACAAGTAACAATAATAACAGAATATTTATTACTAATCCATATTAATAATCCACTAAATGGTTGGCACAATTGCGCTTAGTTCAAGCTAAGCCGTATACAAGTCGAGCTAACGTCTTAGCCTACGTTTTTAGCTCGACCTAACTTAGGTCGGCCTGACGGATTAGATCGCCCTACCCTAGTGTATACATGAAAGGACTAACTAGCTCGAGCCGACTTAGATCGACCTAACGGCTGCATATAAACGTGGCAACAGACTCGCTAGTTAGTTGATAAGTTGTTCGTTAGACAATTTGTCAACTTGACAAAAATTACTTATTTAATATTGCATGGCTTAGAATGGACAATTTGCATGATTTTTAATTTTAGCATATACCTATTCTACATATCAACATAAATTGTCTTTATTTGTGTGTTAAAATTTAAATGTGTCTTAATTTTTTAAAATTCGGTTCACAAATAAAGCCAGAAAACAATATTTAAATTTAAATAAATTTTTGTAGCGAGAAAACGTAATTAATAAATATTATTTATTATTTTTTATTTAAACAGCGTAACATTCCGAAGAATTGAGCTACCTCTTGGGGCTTCCAAAATCCTTTTTTGAGGGGGATTAGTTCTCTTACAATTTCAAATATTATTTCACGCGCTTTCTAGAGACTGTGATGCCCTCTCGCTTCATTTGCTCCTCCACCTCTCCCTGTCACCGATTAGTCGTCTGCACTCGCTTATACCCATCTTCCTCAGGTCATCGACCACGCAGTCCCACCATCTCAACTTGTGTCTTCCCTTGAATCTTCTTTCATCTGGTTTCTACGTCGTCAATGCCTTTATCGGTTCATCATCATCGCTTCTCAGTACGTGTCCTAGCCATTTCATTTTCTTTTCCGTATTTATTTATTTATTTATTTATTTATTTAACGGTTTAACCTTTTTACAAAAAAAAAACAACAACAATAAAATAAAGTTTAAAAAAAAGACTTCAGAGAGTAGATAGTTCGATCTTTGACACGATAGTTTTAAACTTTGTTAACGAAGTATTAAATATATCAAAGTCGTTATCCACATTTAAAGTGTTGGATAACCGAACCATCCTAGCCACCGGGCTGTGCCTGCCATAACTTGTTGAGTGATATTGAACATCAAAAATCCACTTGGATCTGGTGAGTATGTTTGGCTTTCTAAACTTGAAAAGACGGATCATTGCATTGCAGTTGATTTTGCCACTGAATAGACCATGCACGAAACAGAGATCGGAAACTTTACGTCTGATGGCTAGTGACTTAGTTTTACAAAAATCCAAGTAAATCTGGTCAGAGAAGTCATCTTTATTGCGACCTAATTTAAGGTGGAGATGTTTAAAAAACTTGTGTTGTACTCGTTCAATTTGATTTATATGTAGTTGAAAGTGTGGTGACCAAACACAACTAGCATATTCCAATTTGGAACGGACTAATGAAAAGTATAGCACTTTCACCGTATTGGCCGAAAAGTAGACCGACTGACGACGGACAAAGCCCAATGTACGAAAAGCAGAGCTGCAGATATGTGATATGTGCTTTTTGAAAGATAAGCCAGCGTCCAATCGTATCCCAAGATCGTTAATTTCAGTAACATGTTGAAGTGGATTACCATTTAAGGAGTAATTGAAGACTTGTGTGAAGGTTTTTTTTGAAAAGGAAATTGTAAAGCATTTATCAAAGTTGAGATGTAAATTGTTTAATACACACCAGTTGGAAAGATTATCAAGATCATTTTGTAAAAGTATAGAATCGGTAGAAGACTTAATGGCTTTGAAAAGTTTAAAATCGTCGGCAAATAATAAGTAAGAGGAATAGAGAATAAATTTCCCTACATCATTAATAAATAGCAAAAAAAGAATAGGGCCACAGTGAGAGCCTTGAGGAACGCCAGAAGACACCTGAATAACACGAGAAAGAAAATTATGAATTTTTACCTTCTGAGTTCTACCCATTAAATAATTTCGGAGCCAATTAATAATTAACGGACCGAAACCGAGGGAGGACAGTTTAGCTAGAAGAGCAGCATGAGAAACACGATCAAATGCTTTTGAGAAGTCAGTATAAATGGCATCTACTTGCATATGTTTCTCGAAAGCGTCAAAACAAAATGTGGTAAAAGATAATAAATTTGATGAGGTTGAACGTCCTGGAAAGAATCCATGTTGGTGTTCAACAATGAGATTTTTACTTGCGGATAATAATTGTTGAGAAACCAGTTTATCTAACATTTTAGGAATGGTTGACTGGATAGCGATACCTCTATAATTGGAGATGTCACTTCTGTCACCCTTTTTGAAGATAGGCGTAATATAGCTTTCCTTCCAGATTTGAGGAAGGATTCCACAGTCAAGAGAGATTTTAAACATGTGATAGATCGGCTTACATAATGAATAAAGACATCTTTTAATAAAATATGAAGGGATACCGTCAGGACCAGAGTTGATGCAGTCTGGCAAGTCACTGATAACTTCAAAGATGTTAGCTTCAGATATTACAATAGATTCACAGTTGGTTGAGAACTCAGCATCATAATTGTAATTGTATACGTTGGGGTCGCTGTCCCCATAAACAGTCGAAAAGAAGTCAGCAAATAGATTGGCACATTGTTGACTGGTGCGAGACTTCTTATTGTCAAGAAACATGTCAACAGGTAAACCTTTCGTGTTCTTGCAATTGTCAACATGACGCCAGAATAATTTAGGGTTAGTAGATATGTCGCTTTCAATCTTCAACAAATAATTTTGATAAAGTTCTGCATGGAGCGACTTGACTTTGTCCCGAAGAGAACTGAATGCCCAGTAATCATTTGCACATCTGGATTGTTTGAAAATTCGATGGGCTTGCTTCTTTTCCTTAATTAGACCAATCAGCTTGCCTGAAAACCAGGCTGGATAGTTAGATACACGTACCCTTTTAAGTGGCACGTTAGCGTCAATAATATCCTGTAATAGAGAGTAAAATTGAAGGACAATATTGTCGATATTGTTCAAACTCCATAATTCGGACCAGTTGATGTTCAATAGACAATTGTTGATTATATTGTAATCAGCAGTTTTGAAGTCATAAATAAATTTATCGACCGGTTGGATTGAAAATGATGAATTATTTACAGAGAAACTTAGCATGTATGGATTGTGATGTAAGGACGAATCACTTAGTTTGTCATAAGCCAGCGAGACTGAGATGTCAAAATTGGAGAGGACAAGATCTAATAGAACACCTCGACCATTAGGAATCTGATTGAGTTGATACAATCCATGATAGGACATACAATCACCAACAAGCAAGGATTTGTTGCAAATGTTATCAGTGGAGATAACGTTAGTTCCATCAAAACACCATTTAGCTTTGGGTAGATTAAAATCCCCACAAATAGCAAGTTTAGCTTGAGGATAAGATTCACAGATACCATCAACTATGTTGCTGAAATCTTCATAAGATGAAATACCCGAATCGGGTGGTATATATACGGCACCAATAATAATATTGCCAATTTGTACAAATAAATTTTCAATGCACGCAAGAGTGTTAATAAGTTTACAGCAACCAAGACTGTTGTGAATAGCTATTAAAACACCACCACCACAAGATTTATTGCTGGACAAACCAGAACGATCACAGCGAAAGATATTGAAGTTGTGGAAATTGAGTTCACTGGATAAGATGCTGTCATCAAGGAATGTTTCGATTAGAATAATAATGTTGTAGGAACTACAGATTAAATTATTGCTAATAATTTGAAATTTAGATTTGATTCCATTAGAGTTATGAAAGTAGATACTGAAATTCCTTAAGTGTTTGTTACTGTTGCTGCTGGAATCTGAAAATTTACACGACGGTACCGACCATGATTAGTGTTTATAAAATCACGAACACCAACACCACAGGGCCAAGAATTTTCATCAAATAACGCTTCGTAACCATCTTCGGGAACACCTACTTTAAAGTTGCAACAAAATCTGTTTGACGAAATCTTGAAACATAAAGAGTCAGTATGCGATAAATTATCAATAAACATTTTTAAACATTCAGACGAGGTATCGATCCCTAGTCCCGAAACATACACCCAACGTCTATTTATTTTAATGGCAGCAGTTAAATTGCCTGAGTTCACAACGTTTTTACCAACAATTTTCCTAACTGTAGGTTTACTGGAATGAGGGTCATTAGCGCTGTTGTTAATGGAAGTAGTTGATACACAATTATTAGGTGAAGGTTGAGGGTTAGCGATTATAGGTAAAATTGCTGAATTTGCAACGGTAGCTTCAGGTAATACTTTGTCGTAGATGGTATCCTCCACAATATCAATTCCATTATTAACTGGATTGTCTTGACTAGAAATTTGACTAGAAGGGTTAACGATTATAGATAAAATTGCTGAATTTGCAACGGTAGCTTCAGGTAATACCTTGTCGTAGATGGTATCCTCCACAATATCAATTCCATTATTGTTTAATAAACTATTAACTGGATTGTCTTGACTAGAAATGATTAAGGAATTATTTTCTTTACTTACTGGTTTAATAGTAGGATTTTTAAATTTCGTACGACTTCTTGTAGCAATTGAATACGGTTGAGCAACAGAGGATTTGAGTTTAATTAGTTCTTCGACTTGTGAGCTGATTAATTTGTTTTGATTTTCAACTATATTGCTTAAATTGACGATTTGCTTACTCATTTCATCGATGGTATCGTGTAAAGGTTTTAAAACTTCCTTAAGAACCTTCTTAACCTCGCTAGAGATGTTAAGCAACAACTTGCTTTCGTCGGTACGGTCGGTACCTGTTTTGGTAGGTGCCATCTTTAATGATTTATTAAGGTACGCAACACACTTCTAAAGCTGGACGTAAACGACAAAATTTGATAAATAATTTAAAGATAATAGAACTTTGCAAACTAACAAAATTCAGCGAAAAACGATTGGAAACCAAAGCAACATCAAACACGTGGTAAAAATAACAAAGATATTTAGATCACATAACCTGCACCTCCTATAACTTCGCACATAACCTCAAACACGTCCGTTCACTTTCACTGTTCACTCTACGTATTCATAATTAGCGTGTCGTCTCTCTTTCTTCACTAATTCCCTAATCAATTCGCCTCCATCATTAATCGTTTTTCCATTTTCTCGCCTGTTCGTCATACTTTCATCATCCGTTTCGTTTTCATTTAGTTTTTTGTTCGAGGTGTTCTTCTGATATTTTTTCGACCATTCCTCCATTTTCTCGATCCCAGGTTATTATCTTTCCCTTCATAATTAGTTTCATATGACCCACCTTTACCTGGTTTCCTCTTTCTCTCTCAGTTCTTGCTCTCTTTCTCATGTCACTCATAATACGTCTTTGTGTGGGTGTGAGATCGCTATCAATATATATTTCGCTTCGTATGAGCTTATTCTTGTTTCTTAATACCTCCATCTTATCTTGTAATGAAAAACTGGTTCCGCTCAGAAAAACGGCAACAGCCCTCTCACCACACCTGGAATAGGTGTCTTCCAGTAATATTCGTGGTGAAGCCCAGATGTAAAAACCAGCTCTTTCTTATACGGAGGCAAAGAGCGTGGGTTCTGAAATAAATAATAATCTGCTTCCTCGTAGAATAAAACGCAATACAAATTTAAGCGTATAATTATAAATTTCAAATTTAGCAACAGCAATATTACAGCTAATTCAAGAATTAATAACAATAAAGTTATGGCAACAATTTCCAAAATTTCTAAGCCAAAAAAATGGCCAAAGGCAAATTTTTCTAAAATTTTAAAAATGGTAAACTGGGCCAAAAGTAAATTTAACTAAAATTTTGAAAATAGTAAACTGGGCCAAAAACAAATTTTACTAAAATTTGTAAAATGGTAAACTGGGCCAAAAGCAAATATTATTAATTGAAAAATTGTAGTATGGGGTTTGAAAATCAAAAACCGCTACACTTCAGCGTATCCGGAATTTTGTTTGACAACATTTGTGCGAATAGCAGTTTTTCGAATGCTTTTCTTCGATTTAACATTTATTCAACTGAGCAGTTGTTCGACTTAGCATTTATTCGATATCGAATTTATATGAATTTTATTTATATTTTTATTTTTTGTTTAGTCTTTGTCAAATTCAAGTTTTGACAAAGACAACTATGGCAATGCACGGATCCACCATAAAAAATAGTTCTGCAGTTTTTATAATTAAATGCCAACAAATCCCTGATAGACACTAATAATTATATTTTACAAATGCAAAACTTGCTTTTAGGGTGAATTTCCTTCGCACCCTGCACTTTCGAATCCACCCTGAAACGAGTTTCACCTTTTTTGAGTTCCACCTTTGACGAGATAATTTTATTTGACAATAATTTGACAAAGACAACCATGGCAATATACGGATCCATAAAAAATATGCGCGAAAAGGTAGATCGATTGCGAGGATCTAGTAGATTCATCGGAGGTTGCAGTTAGTTTCTGATATTTTTTTGAAATAATATCAAAAAAAATTCACACCGGAATACCCTGCCTGCACCCCTTTTTGTTACCTTAAATTTGTCTTTGGCCCAGTTTACTATTTTTTAAATTTGGCCCAGTTTACCATTGGCCCAGTTTACATTCATTCATTTGAGTCTCTTTTCCCTAGACTTTTCTTCCTAAATGATTCTTTTGTATCTTTGCTGTAATTGCGCTCCTTCTGTTCGGGGTCGCTTTGTGTTCTTTTACTTGGGGATCTCAAGATTTTTTTTCTTTTTCGGAAGATCTCGTATGTGGCTAACCTTTTTCTGTTACTTCCGTCCGTCGACGTTTCGTCACTGCTCTCCGCTAATTTATCTACGTCTTCTCTGTCTATTCTTTTGCTCATACTCAGCGGCGGTTCTACCATAGGAGCTGCAGAGCTGCAGAACCGCCAAAAATAAGAATGAAGTGTACCATAATTAATTATTACTTATTAAGTTATTAGTATACGTAATCACCATATTTCAGATTATTTCAATAATTGAAGAATAATCAGTTTGGGTTTCAAAGTCAAATAAGTGCTATAATAATTAATACATGTCCGGTACGCTTTCGAAATCACTGTTTAACCACGATAGAGCTGCATTTAGCTGCATATTCTCGTGAACATGTAATCCGTGATGCTATGCATATATTCGTTAGGCGACGGGAGCTATCGGATAGAATCGTATACCCGGATTCATTTACATTACAAATCGAGCTGCGTTGTATGCAGATCTTACGTTCCGTATTTTGTGATTTAAATAAATTATTAATCTGATTTATTAAAACAATTAAGCGAGTTAATTTTTGTTCATTAATTGTTCAACAACAATTAAGCAATAAACAAATAAACTACAATAGTTTAATATAGGTAATATAGTGTAATTTGAAAATTTAGTACAAATTTAAATTTTACCAAGTTTCTTATACAAATACTATTATCAAAATAGAAGTAAAATTATTTTTTGCAGATCCTAACTATGTATATTAGAAAATCTAATTCAAATTACGTTTAATTATTAATATTAGTATAATTTAAATTTATCTTGTTTTTTTCAACTCCTGATTTATAGATTACAAGATTGCATAATACAACTACTATGGTACAACCGTTCTGCTTATAATGCAGCGCTGGGTACATACTAACTACAGTTACTCATGATGAAATCCGGACGCTTCTATGTTACCAATGCAAATTGCCTGTTTTGAAGACGTATTTTGGCATATAAAAATCGATTTTACAAGAAAACTTTCTAGACATTTTTTGTTACAAATTTCATTATCTTCAATTTTGTTTACATACATTTTTTTATTTTGTCGCGCCGTTTCTGACTGACAGCGGCTTAAATAAGACTCGGAAAATACGAAAAATTTTCTCTCTTCTCTTACTTAACCGAGTCTTGTTTATTGTATAAGTCAGAAATATATAAACAAAATTGAAGGCTATGAAATTTGCAACAAAAAACGTCGAATAAGTTTTAGCTGTAAAATGGATTTTTATATACTTATCCAAAAACGGCTTCAAAATCGGAAATTTGCATTGTTATTTGTTACCATAGGATAGGAGCGTCCGGATTTCATTATGAGTACATCATGAGTACATTATAAGTACACTGCACATAAAATAAATGCTTATGAATTTACAACTAAATGCAGAAAAAATAAAATGGAATATTACTAATATTTTTAACACAACTTCTCTCGTAAGCCGTACTTAATAAAATTATTAATTACAAAATTATTTTTTGAGATTGCCATTTTAGTGATACCGTTCCTATTTTTTATAATGCAGAACACCCAAAAATATTACTCACGAGCCGCCACTGCTCATACTAGATTCGATGTGTATATATGTCCGAAAGGTTTTTCTCCGGTGTTCGATTTTAGTCGCTTTACCTTTCCCTGTATATATTTTTCCCTCAAGAAAGACCGTTGGATATAGTTATGATTCGCGCTTAACACAGACCCTCGGTTCAACTCCTCGGAAGAGTCTGTGTCGTAAATCTCTATTTTATGATGGTTTTTCTCCTTAGTATTTATTCAGTGCTTTTCCTTCAAAATTCTTTTTAGGTTAGTATTGTATCTTATAACTTATGTTCACGTATAAGTTAACCTCCAAATCGGTTATTTCACCTATCTTATTCTAGTCGGGGCACTTCCTCACGTCACCCACACCTTCACAACGAACTCCGGTTCTACGGGGGGCACACTGCAAATACTCTCAGCTGTTTATATCCACTGAATTTCTGTAGCGCGAAAACGTATTAATAAATATAGCGGGTTTAATGTAAAATCTTCGCATTATGACGTCATTTTAGTAACCATAATTAGTAGTTCATAGATAAAAGATTTGTATTATAGATGCACAACTTTTACTGGCGTTGAATGCAAAATGCTAGATTTTGTAGCATAACTAGAATTACAAATTTCATATAAGTTTATTTTATATTTTCCAATCATCATAGAACAAATCAAAATAAATATCCCGAACGAATTCCATAAATTTAATTATTAAAAATAAGAACAATATGTTATTTCTGCCGCATGGTTAAATTGGCACCTACTATAGTACATATAAATATAAAAGTGTTATAACGGTAGTATAAAGTTTTAATTACTATGACATACAACGCAAACCGTTGGAATCAAAACATCTGTACTTTTACCTCGGTGCAACGGAATAACCGTCGATTACCAAAATAACTTACAGTTACATGTTTAACTGACAGTGGTGCAAATGGGCATTAGTGTTTTATTTCTGAACTAATACCTAAACTCCCAAGATATATAGATAGTAACTTTATAGTTTTCTGAATGGAATAATTTAATAATATACTTGCAACAAAAGTTCCAGCATTAATTTAAAATAATGTTTTCGTTTTATTTTTTCGATAAAAATGTTTAAATAACATAGACAACGATGCAATCCTTATAGTTTTTACCTATTATTTTTATTAGATAAATACATACATAATAATATATCAAATACAATGATTTAATCGTCTTAAATAAATATATATTGATTTCTTATTGTATGTAAATTATTTATTTAATTTATACAATAGCATCCATATAATATACAATTATTATTAAATTAAGCCAATTTAAACTTTCAAATAAACTAAAACATAATGCTTAATATATATTTCATATATAGACATCTCTGTTTAATGCACATCATCATGCATCTTCTGTCTTGCTCACCAATGTTACACGAAATCTTTGTAGGTATAGTATGTGTGTATATTGTATAGATACTATAATATAATATGTTTTAGCGCGCTCTCCTTTCAAGTGTATATTTACAGACTATTATTAAAACGCGAAATAAACTATTTAAATGAAATAAATTGTAATCCAGATTTCGATAAACCTATATCTCATAAAAAATTGATATCGTGAAATATCACGTTAAGCAATATTAAGTTAGAAAATGCTGCCGATGCTTTATATTTTATATTATATGTATTTATTTGCTTACAAAAAAAATCGCTACAAACAGTAAATACGAAGATATTAATTATTATCAATCAATTTTATATTTGTTATTCTTTAAATTAAAAAATATGATTTAAATAAAACAAAATTTTATTATTGTTATTAGTAAAAATTAGAGAAAGATCGCAGACATTGTCTTATAGACCTCAATATATGTACATTGTACATACATAATATTATAATGTAGGTATGTTCCTTGTTTGGTGGTCCTATGGCGTTGATGATTTATGAACACTCTTCCGTAACACATTTTTGCATTGTTTCCTGTTTCTTATTTACTTTTTTTATTTCTCCTTTGTTAAATCGTCATCTCTCGGTTTAGTTTTTGCCTTCTTAGCAGCTATTTTTTTTAAATATAATATACCAAGTTTTTGCTAGCCCAATGGGCTTGGCAAATTTTGTTAACCCAGTAATGCACACATTAATTTCAAATTTTCCGTCAAAAACTTATAGATTTTTTTGTAAGTAAAAATTTCGAGTTTCAATACAAATATTAGAAATCGCTTGCGTCGATTTGCTGAGTAAGTATAGCGGTCTCGCGTAAGGGCGTGTGCGCAAGGATATCTAAGTTTTTCTTTTCAAAATCTTAATTTATTATGAAATTTTATATACGCCTATAGTATACCGGTTTTAATTAATTAAAAATTATTAATTTATAATTGAAATTATTAATATTAAATAATATTATATTTAAAAACGGAAAAGAATCATTTTTAATTGACACCTTTCTCCGTTATAATGGAAAGCAGGAATTGAAAAATATTAATGTCTCATATTATCTCCCTATGTTCAGATATAAGATTTGTCACTCGGTATAATGTAGAAGAATTTAAAGTGGCGCTGGGGACATGCTTGCAGAATAAATCTGACGATGAGACAAAATATTATTTGATCTAACACAACTGGATTAGTTGATTAAACAGAAATTTTCATTGGTAGAATAAAAAACTTGGTTGTAGCAGAAAAAAAGCTTTGTTGATGCTTTTTCTAATAAAACATTAGTTACTACTACAAATTTTTTTCTCAGTGTATCAACTTTGTGAATTATTTCTGATAAATATATCGTTTTTACGATGTTATTATTATTTCATGCCGTCCCACTACTACAAATGTTTTCACACGATGAAACACTCTTCGCATTAAATTAAATATTACCTTACATTTAAATACAAAAAGTTTTTTTAGTATATCTTATATAATCTTAAAAAATTAAGAAAATTTTTTTCCCCAAGTTTCCCTAGAACCCCAACTTTGTAATACGTTTTTTTTGTCACAAATGATGAACTTTGCGGCATAAATCAGCACGAACAAAGCACAAACAATTGTTTTGGTTTGGTTGCAATATTTTGAAGTGATGGTGCTGATTAATTATGAATTAATTTAAAAATAATTGTAATAAAAATTTAACTCATATTACTTAATCAAATGAAACTAAGTTAATTTAGTCATATGCGCTTATCAAAACCTGTTATAACCTGACTGACTATATTGTCAATCGTGTTATAATTATTCTGAAAAAACTAACACAAATTAAAATTTTTGTATCAATTTCAAAAAAATGTGCTAGCTGCAGGAAAAATCGGATCGTGAAACATAAATCGAAATTTACGCTCTTTTTCGAATATTTTACTATGTATATAACTTTGCAAATATGCAATTTAGGGAAAAAACAATACTTAAGAATTTGTTTGATGTAAAATTCTCTACAAGATAGAAATAGTTTAAAATGCGCACATATAAAATTTTTGTTAAAAAATAGTCAAACCTTGAAGAAAATAGGTAAAATGAAAATACTGTATAATAAATTATAATATACATAATATTAAAATAATAATAAAAATATTAAATATTAAAAAATAAATATTCGAGCGAATATTAATGAATATGATTTCTAGCAGATATATAGAGGCTGCTCGAGAACCTGGTTATTGAAGTTAATGTCAAAACTTAATTAATCTTTACTGACTTGTTTATATCCTGATGAAAGTCAGATTAACATGTTGGTTCATTAAATAAGCTCTTTAAAGCTTCTTATGTTTCTTTGGTATTTGATAAATAAGTAAAATATTATATGACGGAAAAGGAAATTAAATTTTTATACAGAAAATCATTATATTTTACGATGGAAATGATATAACAGGAAGGATGTAATTAATAATTTAAAATAATAATTAATGAAAAATACTTCACTAAAACCCATATTGTTTATTTTGCAAGTATTGTGTCGCCTTGATTGCTATATAACTGTGTATATCAAACATTTTACATCACATATCTGTAGTAACAACCATTTCGGTGAATGAATGAATATCCTTTCTTAAGCTGTGCATATGTATATTACGTTGTAAACGATATACTTTTTTCATTATTAAAATTAAAGTAGGTTCTATATAGCTTTTAACTACAAAGTGCGAACAGAAATCATTTCTACTCGAATAGTATAATAATTATATTGTTTTAGGGTAGAATTCTGAAAAACCGAACCATGTAAAATATTAAAATTAAGTTTTACATGATTAATAAAAATGCTTTTATGGAAATCTGTTATTTGAGAATTTTTTTCGTTTTATATTGCATTGTGGTTTATAATAGTCGTTTATTTACCAATGGTATCTGTTTTCGATTTTTAACGTTAATTTAATCTGTTATTGCAGTAAATAAAACTAATTGGTTGTGGACATTTCGATGTTGATTTTACGTTGAGTTTTTGTTATTGTTTCACGTATTTTTAATGTATTTTTACTGCAGGAGTAAATAAAACAGCATAATTCGTTTTTTCAACACCCTTTATCACACATTGTTTGTTAATTGAGAAGCTGTAAGATATACGATAAAATTTTAAGCGATTTCTGTTCAATAAATTTATTTGCTGATTTATAAGATTTTAACTACGTGCTAACCTTGCATTTTCCATTTACCTTGTTCGTATTAACAATGCTGAATTTATTAGCAAAAAGGTAGAAAATTATTTGTTTTATGAATGTAACTATAGAATGTAACGATATTAATTTTCACGCAATATTATTTTAAAAGAAGTTTATATGGTTTTCAGTTATTAATATTAACATGTAAATGCATTGTAAAAGTTTAAATTTTCTACATTAGAAAAATTAATAATCGAAAAACTGGGTGTTTTATTATTAGATCAAAATTATTCAAATTAGTTAAATTAGTTTGGGACATGTGATATCATATGTTTCGAATTTCAGATTCTCATCAGGCGTACCTGGAATACTTAACAAAATTAACCCGAACAGGATTAAAATTCAATTAGTATACGAAAATATGAAAATAGTTCAACTAATTTGCATAGTTTTCATCTAATAATAATTTTATTAATAATTTTATTAGAACTTAATTGACATTCTTAGTTTACAGCTTATATGTTTTTTCTCTTTTGTAGTCTTGAGAATAGAGAAATAAATTTTCCGAAACGTCGACTTAACAAGTTATATTTGTTTGATTTACTATTTAATCAATCCAATATCCCTCCGTTTTATATCATTATATTGGATGAGAATTGTTTTACTTACTAATAAAGTAAATAAGTTTTCAGTTATTAATTTTTCCAGCATGTAAAAAATTTAAACTTTTACAATAAAAGAAGTTTAGAAGTTTTATAAATGCGGCGATGTAACATATCGTGCTTTTATGCTCATTCCGTTAAATAATTTATTTAATCATAGTTAAATATATAAAATTTCCCCGTTAACAATTTTTTACGAAACCCTACAAAATATTTTTGTGTGTAAACAAATAAAAATTTTCCAATATAAAATTAAATAAATCTAAGTGTCTGAACTTTGTTTCTCTTTTTGTAAGACTAATTTTTTAAAGTTGTTCCATGATGTTTTAAATTTGTTCTACATATATTGAAAATATTGTATATGAATAAAATATAATATATAAATATAATTCATTTTTTCCCTTCTGAAGATACCCAACACTTGATATTTTGTTCTTTAGATATTGTTAAAACCTCAATAATATATATAAATTTGTTTTATTAATTTTAAATAGGAAGTGCGTTTAAAAATATTTTGATTTTTTCTGATTATCAAAGGTATCTCATGTTAAAAAAAGGGTGGACCGTAGGCAAAATAACTTTTCCTTAAAAATATATTATTTTATATTTTGAGAGCCTCGGGTCATTGCTATACATAGTAGGTATGTACATACTATACTGTAAAGTAATTAAATTACTTATTACAACGATCGATTATTTATATACATAGTGCCGCCAGGGCTTTATTTTTGTAACTAACGTTTCCAATTTCAATGTAATTAAATGGTCAGCTAAATTAATTTCAAAAGTATTCCTAGACAGTTCGTGTCAGGTATGTTTATTCGAATGAATAGAGAAATCAGGTAAATCTTTTTACTACTCTAAACTGTTTTTGAAGTTTTCAATACAAAAATGTCAACCTTTTAAGGACGGGGAAGTTAGGTCGAAATTGACCATTTTTTATGTAAAACCTTTGTACATGAATCAATGATCCAAAATCATCTTCCAAGTCAAAGAAAAGAAAATAAATAACAATAAATTTGACATTCAAATGCGATTTTCAAGGTCATGTGCGCTTCCAAAAGAAATTTAGCAATTTTTTTAGTATTCGGCCCATCAAATTACGTAGAAAAACATCAATGGTTCATTTTTGTTCCACCCCGTCCTTAAAAGGTTAATTGTAAATTAATTACAAGTTATATACAACTTGAAAGCCCATAGACAGAATACATGGAGTCTTTTATAAAACAAAGTTATCATATATACAGAAGGACAGAACTTTTCAACAGACACTAGCACAGCATCACAACAATAAACCCATGCAGTTTAGAGCTTAGAGTGCGCGCTAGCAGATGTCACTTTATTAACCGTCGTTGGGATTATACGGTTCTTCGGTTGGTTGTTCCTAGTAATGGGTTATCACAGATGATGAAGATCGACAGTACAATCAATTTCTAAAGAAAATGCTTATTATAAATATTGAAATAAAACACAACAAACTGAATGAAGGAGATGTATTCAATATTAAATATAAAGTGATAGATAGGATTATGTGAAACACGCAGAAGTACAATAATTATACAACAACTACTGGATTCTAGATTTCTAGGTCCCAAACAGTGAACGCTGAAGGCGTGCAAAAAAATAAATCTACTACTGACTGACTGATGATCGTATACAAACAAATAGTCATAGTGTTACCAACATCCATCCATCTAAAGTTACTAAACCAGATTCGTGCAAGGTTTGAGGTAACGTTAGAAAACAAGTAGTGATTGTAAAATACTAACTGAACAGTACTTACCCAGTCTTAAGGCTTATCCACATATGAGGCAGAGGCAAGACGAGGCCGAACAAGTGATCAGATGTGGACGTTAAGCCGAGGCGAGGAACACTGGGGTGTTCGACGAACAGTCCGAGGCCGTTTGAACGCTATCCAAGTGAAGTCGGTACATCAAAGAGAATTCGGTTAGGTGAAGACGATATAATAGTCACGTCTGCCTCGACATGCGGCGAGCAATTTATTTCTGAATGCACCACATGCTAAATAACCATCCATAATAATCCACAAATAACATTAATCCAGTGAGAATGAACAGTTGCAAACACTAGCATACACAGTACATTGCAGCCTCTTTCGCCGCATCGGTTACTTCGTTCGGCAACACAAAAGTACATGAACGAAGCTTTGCCTCGTTCGCGTTTTGCCTCATATGTGGACAAGTCTTGACACCTTCCTAATCTGCTATTGAGTAATAGTAGAGACACAATATTGTTACACGGTCCAAATTCCTTCCAAAAGCTCTTTTCTGGGTCCGAATCTATGCCAAAGAAATAGAACTACTAAAACAGATAAATGCTATTCAACATCACACAAGTAATCCACAAAACACAAATTGTCCAACTCAAGCTACCTAATTTGAGCAACTCAAAACAAGCAGATATAGGGACAAACTAACGACCTGACTACATAAAAAAAGATTAAATCTTGGTTGTTGGTATACCAAGATGTAAAATTTAATTGAGCGGCCAAAGTTTTGTAAAAGAATTCTAAATAAGATTATAATAACAATTGGTAGTCAAAGCATTGTCCGGATATGATGATTAAAGTTGATCCATTAAATTCCTTCCAATTATTGCAAGCAACGGTGTTATCAACCTCCAATAATAATCAATCGAAATGTATTTAAAATGGTTATAAAAATATAACAGCCTTATATCGTTAGAAACGACTAACCATGTTCGTTTTCTCAATCAAAAAATCCCCTTGATTAGAGGCGAGCGATAACTTAGTATTGCAATTCATGTTATTAAAACATCTGGATAAGTAGAAATAAAAAGTAATAAACTTACGTTATTATTCTTTACGTTTCCTTTCAATGCTTTCATCTCTAAAGATAACAAAGAACCAATACAAACGAATAAGATACTCGTATTCATATTTAAATTTTCCATTAAACCATCTCCTATTAATTAGTTTAATTATATAATCATATATTATACAATACATTTGACATATTGTCTTTCTTTTTTAGTCCTGAGGATGGCATTTAGTAAATAAGCCGAAACGTTGACGAACAATTCAGTTATTTTATTAAGCGTTCCAATATCCCGCTATTCCTTTTTACTTCCTTATAAAAAAGGAAGTATTGTAATCTCGCTTTTTTTCGGATTTCAGATTTTGACGGAAATATCCGTTTTGTCTGATGTCTGAACGTCTGTACGTGCGTATGTACGGACGTCTGTATGTCGCTATTTTGTCGGGGCTGTTTTGTCATTGGGCTATTTTGACGGGTCACCATGTGTTAGCTTCGTTGGTTTGAAAGTTCGAAAGGCTGCTTTCGAAACGCAACTAGGCTAGAGTGAGGAAACTCAGTCTTGAGATTCTTCTTTGAACGACCTTTGTGTAGGCGAAATGTGGGGGTGGTCGCTAAAATAAAACACTTGTTTGGTTGCACTATATTTATTGACCGAAAGAATGGTTGTTTTTTAGTATTGCTGCAATCACTGAATCTTATTGTCATCGATACGTGTAATTCGAATGACTGCAGGGTTTTACACAAATAACTGTTACAATTATAAGAAGGTTCGGGCTTCGTTACAAAAGGAGTATGAACGATACGGAAGAGCGGTATGTTTGCTCGAGTACTTGAATGCTACTACTGGTGGTCATGCGTGCAATACAATTGCAGGGATGAACAAATATGACAGGGGCGTACTAAGTAAAAGAAAGAATTGTTGGCGGCAATTTTGAAAAAGTGTAAACATAATAAATAAACATATTGCAATTCTAAACACCATGAAAATTTCATCATTCTCGTGATGTAACACACGTAGGCTTTTTGTTTATGAATTATTTAGCTAATTTTAGTCGCTTCATTATGTTTCTTTGATTTATAAATGATTTCATTCGTGCGACACAGCCGTTGTATCCGTAGATTTTAAGTAAGCTGACAATAGTTTGGGCATGTACCGGTTTTCCCGTCTTTTGTTGAACTTTCCTTGCTATTTTTGGATCACTACAACAAGAAATTTTCTTAATTTTTCTAACGATATTATAGTTTACTCGCGAGTATTAAAAATTTTAGGACGGCCTGTTGATTGTTTTAATTCAATTCTATTTTCGTTTGTGTTTCTGTAGATGATACTTCTCACTATATTTTTTGCCAAATTTAATAAATTGCTTATTTCACTTTAAGATTAACTCTTTTCGCTGTAAAAAAATTACAAGTTATCGAATATCAAAGCTAGTATTGCATTTTTAATTTGAATTGAATGCTAATCAAATTGCTTAAAGACTGATTAAGGTTAAAAAAATTATTATAATAAACGGAGCAAAAAATTAATAAAAAGCTATAATAAATTAATTTTCCGAAGATTGTAATTTAATTGAAACCGCGAGACGGTAATTTGATTAAAATGTCAAACAATTATCGGAAAAACCACGAAAAAAACTATGGGAAAGTTTACTTGTAAAGTTGATATAGAAATCAGCTTTATAACCTTGAATATGTTCAAGGAAATCGAAAAAAGAAAATTATTTACATAAAAAAAAGCATTTTTAATTGTTTCACTTACGAGTCTTAAAATATTGCATGACACACTTTTGAAAACTTGTTGATTGTTAAATTAAGAAAGAGCTCACCAAAACAAATTGAAAATAAAATAAAATAAAACATTGACTAGGTACTGCAATTTATTAATTCATTATACGTTAACCTTGGAAAATTCGTACATACCCTGGAGTACATTTAAAAGCTCGATGCTTAAACGTTTAAAATAAAAACAAATTAAATGAGTTTGCTATTTTAAGCGTGCACATTTTAAATAATTAAAGAACCCAAACATTTTTGATAATTACTTGAGAGGTTAGCAAATAGCACAATCGGATTTTCTAAAATGTTACGACATTTTGTTTCAATTACTTTAATTTGATTTATACCTTCGTACCTAGTTGAAAGAAAAACCCTACAATAAAATTGGTACTGGTCCCTTCACTATACAATAAACTAGAAAATTTAATTTTCTTTTTACATTTTCGTAACGCAGTTTCGTTACAACAAATTGAAGACTTAACGAAAATATCTTTCAAGTTTTATTTTTAAGAAATGTGGTAATAATAGCTATTTTATCTTCACTTTCAGATTGCGATTGGTTATACCAAGATATTTCTTGCATTAAATATGGAGTATGTGTATTAGCTAGTCCAAATTATCCAGGATTATATCCTCCAAATCGTCAATGTAAATATCACATTACTACTAGTAGTGATCGGATTCGAGTTCGAATTATCTTCAATTCTCTTCTACTTCCTCAAAAGTAATATAAAATATCGTTTTATATAACATGAAACAATTAATGTGCTTTTTTGTAGTCATTGCAGTACCGATTATGTCACAATTTACCACGGTTCAACTACAAGTAATCCTCATCTTATCACATTATGTGCTAACCAGAAAAAAACTTTAGATTATCCTGGACCAAAATTGTTATTAGAATTTAGTTCTGGTGCCCAAACACCACCCTATAATCATAATGGATTTTTAGCAACCTTAGAATTTTACGAAAAAGGAAGTACCACGGAATCTTCTATAACGCACTATCTCCATACAACCAATAACGTAGGAATTTCGCATCAAAAATGTAATTTTTTTTTGTAAAGATTAACACTTCACTATAATTTCATCCACTGCAATTTTAGTGAACTTTACTACGACACCAGCTCCTGATATATTTGGATGTGAAATTATAATATCTGGTAATAATACCAGATCAGGACATTTTGACACACGAGAATATGAATGGTTTCCAACTTGCCGTATAATTTTTAAAGGACATTCTACCGATGTGATACATATCTCATTTTTTAATTATCGTTTGAAAGCTTCTGGATGTCGATCTGTTATTGAAATATTTGATGGATTTATGGAAGATACAAAAGGCCCAATTGACAAACTATGTAGCCCTTTAATTAAGCAAATACATGATTCGGATGGTCAAAGTTTGTATTTAAAGAAGTTTTTATCTACCAGTAACATAATGGTTATTTTATTTCGACGTCCAGTTGCTCCATTATCAACAAACGATGCTGAATTTTTATCTGGATCCTTTTTCTTTCATGATGGTAAATAGTAAAATGTTTAAACTTTCAAATTTTATTGTTTACAATATATTTTTAGAACAAATAAGTGGAACCATGCAACCAACAGGATTATGTGACGTTAAATATAATGGTATTAATAGCCCATTATCTGGTACTATAGATAATCCTGGTTCGCAACAACTTTATTGGAATGTAGATGGGCCTTTAACATGTCATCAACAATTTGTGCCAGTTGATAACCAAAGTATAACTGTTAAAGTATTAGGAATAGAACGAATGGCCCAATCACCAGCTTGTGTGACACAATGCGGGGATAACGGATGTATTTGTGTTTCAAAAGTGGATTTGAAAAAAGTCGATCACCTAATGCTAGTAAATGAAGAAGGTTGGACCATTGCATGTTTATGCAGTGCTTTTAGATCGGAATGGTTTCCTATTAGCGTACGATCTTGGAATTCCTTGACTGTCGTATATTCCGTGGCACATTACATATGGAGCAATAAAGGATTTAGCTTTACTGCTTCGTATTCTTTTAACACGGATAGTATATGTTTTGATCAAATTTATACGCTACATTCTGGAGAAATTACTTTAAAAAATATTACACCACCAGATAATTTAAATAATTTTTACTACCAAAATTGCACTTGGACTCTTCATTCGAATGTCGAAAGACAACTGGAATTAGATATATCTTCTAAACAAAACCGTTAGTATAATTTTGAAATTTTATATTTTGAGTTTTATATTAACAATTTTTAAATTTATTTTTCAGGTCCGTGCACTGCCTGGAATATTAGTATACACCAATATTCTGTTAGTTCTAAAGATCATCATTTAGGTGAACTTCTTCACACATTCTGCTCAAGAGACATTCACAAAGTATATTTATTACCATGGAAACTAAATACAGTTATAATTAGGTAAGTACTCCATATATACAGTCAACTCTCTACTAACCAACCTAAACGAGACCCATTTCCGGGCGTATAGTAGAATGGGTCGGTTACGAGGAGGTTGAAATAAATATCAAAACATGAAACCGAAACCTGCGAGTATTTTATGTTATTCTTGATTATGATAAGAAAACACTGTGTACTGACACAGCAAACAATAAAATAAATGATTTAATTTGAATATGTAAATGTAAATATTTAATTTTTAGAATTATTTATAATCTCGGAATAATCTCTCTTTAAAATTTAAATTATTTATGTTAGCATTAAGAATGCTGCTCATTTTTCATGT
This sequence comes from Cantharis rufa, assembly GCA_947369205.1. Taxonomy (NCBI): domain Eukaryota; kingdom Metazoa; phylum Arthropoda; class Insecta; order Coleoptera; family Cantharidae; genus Cantharis; species Cantharis rufa. Next base: position 9,948,353 of record OX376309.1, on the reverse strand, counting down.
AATATAAGTATTGTATCGTAGTAGGTAATTAATCTGCCTGCCTACATGTTACCTCCGAGTCGGAGGCGGTGAGCTAAGACTCACAAGCATTGGTTGATTAGCAAGATAAATTCTCAGAAAGGACGGCTAGTACAGCATCGGTAAATACAGAGTGTACTGTACATATATTGCATCCAAGTATCTTTGGTTTATTTTTTTCAAATTTCTTGGTGAGTTACTGGGTGCGGTTTTGGTAAGCCAAGTTGATGATTTCATAGTCTCAAATTATTTTTTGTTGATCTTTCAGTAACTATTGTTTATAGGTTTGCTTTTCAGCTGCCCAAAACCAAACAAGAAGGCTTTGGAAGGTTCCAATGAAAATATCTGTATTGATTTTGTAAAACAGTATTGTTTCAAGGATGTATATTGAGACGTCTGTTAGAATTTCGTTTTGTGTAGAGACAAGTTTACATTTGTATGACTTTGTTTGTGCCTTTAAAACTCAAAATCTTCTAATCAGTTACATCAGAAAATGATTTTATACCTTAATATTAATTCAACGTAGCAAAAATATCCCGCTAATGCTGACCTCCAATTGACCAACTGACCTGAAAATCGAATTGCTATTAAATTTATTTGAATAGCAATAGGATAGGGTGGGATCGATTTTTAACAAAAGTTAACAATACATAACATTTAAATTCACAACACAACACACTTTAAGGTAGGTTTTGCAAGCGACTGCACTTGCAGTACCGCAGAACTGCTCATATGCAATTTCTGTTATGTGGCTTGCTAGACGATACAATCGAAGCGCAGCAGCTCCCATTACGTATTGCAATTGCGACTGACGCCAGCCGTAACTGCACTGCTGCTACTGTTTCTTGCAAAACGTACCTTTACAGCACAACACTGCACTGTAGTTCCAGGAGGAATCGACTACTGATAGAAATTAAAACAGTCGGCGCACTAAAATTGATTTCAATAATTTGGTCTTCGTTCTGGATAAGATTTCGTCAACCAGGTCATAGCTTCCAATGTCATGGATCAACTCGTTTTCGTTGTTGAAGCTCATATTAAGTAGTTTTTCTATAGATGTTTTTATTAAGTCTCCAACAATTTTATTGCATCATCGTCGTGCATATGTTTAATGATTGTATACATAGATACACGCTATCTTGTAATTAAATTGCTTTTTATAGCAGTGCCCCAGATGCTACTGTCTGATGACCGTAGTATTACTGTAAAATGACCTATAGCACAAGTACGATACATTAATAATTTATCTTCTCTTGGTAGACTTATGAAGTAATGGATTGTTGCTTTAGTACTGCTGTTTTAAACATTGTAACCTGGGTTTTATTGACATTTAATTTCAGCTTCCACTTGCTGAAAATTTTTTAAATTAATAATTGATAAATTAAGTGCCGCGTCATCATAGCATATAAAGCAAAATTTGTATATGGGTGTTTAGGAATATCATTAATATGTATTTCAACGAAGATGTAGCTACCGGTAAGAAAATGTAGAAGCTACGACCATGCAAATAGTTTTGATCAATTCTATAGTCAAAACAGTTGAAAAATGTATGTGGGTTATGACCTTTGTGCCACACAGTGTTTAATGCCTTTTCCAGGTCCAGAAACGCTATTCCATCATAATGGTTATTGATGCACTCCAGGAATCGACACTGATACTATCACCTTTTCAAGGCTAAATTGTTTACTTAGACTTACCTGACGATAATTCGTGGCTTCTCTCTTATCTTTTTTGGGCTTAAGAGTTAGAAGTATTTCAACTATTTTCCATGCATTTTAAGATGTTGGAGATATTTATTTTTGATTTTATCATGTCCCTTTCTTGATTTTAAACTTCTAAATAATCTTTTTTATTCTATCGGAAGTAATAGTAGTGTTATATGGAATGTTGTTCAAGTTTTCTTACAAAATATTACTCTCCACTAGTTCTTTAATTGGAAAAGTTTAGTTGACAGCAGTTTATTTCGCCTACTTCTTTGTTCGATTGTGTTTAACACTTTTATAACTGGTGGTTGGCGTAGGTTTATTTTCCTCTTAATGATCTGTACCCTACCCTTTATATAAAAAATTTTTTTTTGTAAATCGTACTCCAGTTTTGTTTAGTCATGGTTGGCTAAACCATGGTTTCTTTCGTGGTAGGTCAATTTCAAAATTATACCGCTGGGGGCATAGCAATATAATTATATAAAGATATGAATCCGAGACTTGCCGAGGTTGCTGTTGCAAAACCGACTTTCCTCCGTACCCTCCGCTCCGGTCTCCACCGCTCCGGACCGTTTTGACAAACGTTGTACTCGCTAAAAATATCCCTCCAGAGTAGACCGTCTTACTCGGCAAAGTGCCCAGCAAACATACAAGTCAAAAAGATTTCTTAAAGAAGTCTTTTTAAAGACGTCTTTAAGAACTCTAAATATGATGTCTGAACGACTTCATTTTTCTGAACTCTCAATTAAGAGGTCTTGACTTCGTAAGATGTCAAAAATATGAGTTCTATAGAACTCATATATTCTTATATATAAGAAGTCTTTCTTCTGACTTCATAAGACGTCAAAACTATGACTTCTTTAAGAAATCTTTCTTCTGACTTCCTAAAACGTCAAAAATATGAGTTCTTTAAGAAGTTTTTTTTCTGACTTCTTAAGACGTCAAAAATATGAGCTCTTTTAGAAGTCTTTTATTCTAAGGTTTGGTTGGATTAAATTTGACGCATGCGTTTGGTGGTATAACATGCACATGTTTTATAGTACGTAACCTACAAAATTCGAAACAGTTTTTGTTGGCATTTCCCATTTTGTTTCCAACTCAATTTATATTTGTGGTTCAGACTAATAACACATCAGTCTATTTTACAGGTAATGTATTAATAAAATAAAAAAAATGAATGTCATAATTTATTATTTTTTGTAAATTGAAAATAATTTTCACCAGGATGTTAAGAAAACGCCGGTTTGACGAATTGTCTAAAAGTTAAAATGAATCGACTGCAAAGAATTAGTTTTGAAAACTGTTTTATATATGCTCCTAAAAACACCACTGTCCGTGCTGTTGCTACTGGAGAATATTTCCATTATGGACTACAAAAAGGATTAATTGATCAACCGAAGGTTATTGATATGAGTCAGTTTAAAGAAATTATCCGGATTAATGTGCACATCGATGGCTTGCCAATATGAAAAAGCTCAAAAAGTCAACTGTATCCAATACTAGCAGAAATTTACCCAAAAGTTGTACCTTTTGTTGCCGGTGTATATTATCATGGATTCAGCAAACCAGATGATTGTAATGAATTTTTATATTTTTTGTTTTTTTTTAAATTAATAAAAAATTAATGTAAAATTAGTAATTGTTTTAAATTGTCTTTAATAAGAACTATTACAGAGCTCTTTTTTCTGAATTCAGAAATAGCTTTTAATTCTGACTTCTAAAAGAACTCTCTTTTCTGATTTCTACGAGAACTCTTTTCTGAATTCAGAAATAGCTCTTAATTCTGGCTTCTAAAAGAACTCTCTTTTCTGATTTCTATAAGACCTCTTTTTTCTGAATTCAGAAAAAAGAGCTCTTTAAGAGTTCTTTGAGAAGTTTGAAATTGCTCTTGAAGTGGCGCATTGGACGTCCTCAAGACCTCTTAAAGCACTTCTTTCTGAAGATCATTAAGACGTCCAAATCTTAAATAAGAGCTCTATAAGAACTTTTGAAGACATCATATTGTTTACTGGGTGTGTATTAGGATGGAGTAGATCTCCCTCACAATACGAAATATATTAATGTCAATTTAAGGAAAAAATTTTAAAATTCTATAGCTCAAATTTTTAAAGAAATATTTGAAAAATATTTTTAAAAGAATAATAAATCGACCGATGTAGTCTTTACACCACACTGCTGGTGTTTACCCCACTACTAGGGGTAGAATCACTTAAATAAAAATAAAACACAAATGAAAAATATTACTACAAAACATCAAGTTCTAAGTACTAAATTATTTGTTTATTTTTTGTTTCAGATTAAGAACAGTAAGTAGAACACTACCCCAAGTTACAATTAAGTGGAAATCTCAAGTTATTAGAGCAAATAGTAGATTTGGCACTCCTACTGCAGTACCAAACACAGTGTCTTCTAGTTGTATATGTTTAAAACCTAGATTATCAAGCCTTGTACTTGTGTTATTTATTATAAGCAAACTACACTTTAAATATAGATGAGTGTATACAGTAGGGAAATTACTGCAACGATGTAAACAACGCTGTTAGATGTGTAAAATGAATTGTACTGCACATTTCTGGCATCCCATGTTTTATACCTTTCATTTAAAGATGAATTGGTTTAAAAGTAGCACTTTACACATAGACAAATCTTTGTAACTGTTACCTAGTTACCTAAGAAATATTAGAAAATGTACCTTAGTAAATTATTTTATCATAATGTGGTAAAAAAATCTGCTCAATTTAGCAACCATTAGTGATATTCCAGATAAAAATGAATTTAATGCTGGAAGGTACTTTAAAATGATGGCTTCATATAGGCTGTGTTAAAAATGTTAGACAGTAACAATAGTTGAAAATAATAATTTTAAAGCTATGCAATGAAGGCAATTTTCCAACAATTGTCTGTCTAAAATTTTGCCTGATAGCTTTTACTATATTACATTTAAATTATAATCACAATTCATTATTTATAGTTGATATTTGATGTAAGAACACAAAATTTAGATACCTAAACAAATTTTCTTTGGTTGTGTCAATATTAATATTTTTCTCCTTAGGTTTATCATAATCATATTTTTAACTTTTTAAAATGCACAAAAAATGTTGATTTATTTTACATTAAATAAATATAAGATAATAAAATATGTCCAATGATTTATTTTATTCGGGGGATATTAGGTAATTCCATGGAATTTTTGTGAGGTAAGGCAATAACAGCTTTTATTCAAAATACTATTCATCTATGTCATTGGTTCATATTCGTTGTTGTCTTATCATTGTGATTCATCATTGCAGAATCCGCATACAACAGAGCACTTCAACCCACCTTTCCTGAAGCCATATATACTCCACCCAATCCCTTTTTGCAATTGCATGAAATGACATTTAATAAGGTATCTGGTGAAGGTTTCTCTGATATTGGCACTGGAGTGAGCCCGTTGGTACCAAGTTTCAAGCCCCAGCTGGGTAGATTTTTTTGAATTCCACACCATTTTTGGACTTGGTGGTAGGTTCTAAATGCATGGTACCGTACAGCGTCCTCCGTTGGTGGTAAAGAAGCTAGGTTGAATTCGCTTTTTATTGTAGATTTTGTGAAAAAATTGTAGCGGACTTCTTGCAAGGTTTCATCTTCCATGTTTGCCATGATGCCAATCACGGCATTGAATCCTTTGTTTTTTGGACAAGCGAAAAGAATTTTGTTTTTTCTTGGTTAGAGGGATGATGTATCATCAGCCAACTAAGCGCATGTATAAACAAGATATTTTCTGCTGATTCTTTCACTTTCAAACAATTCGCGGAATACACTTGACACAAGGTCACTTTTTTAAGTTTTTCTTGAATAACTCGAAAACTGTGGCTTCCAGCAAAGATTTTAAGTTTGTCTTTCCCTTGCTATCTATTAAAATGGCCAGCTTTTTTTAGAATAGCAAGAGCCTGCACTGACTGTGCTTGTATTTATATAGTTGAGTTGGTGACTCGTCAAAATAGCCCAATGACAAAACAGCCCCGACATAATAACCCTACGACATAATAGCCCCGATAAAATAGCCCCGACCAAATACCCCCGACAAATAACCCCGACAAAATAGCTCAGACATAATATCCTTGACATATTAGCTCCGACAACTAGCCCCAACAAAATAGCCCCGACAAAATAACCCCGAAACTACTTGAATAGTTACGTTTTCCGTAACTATACTGGCAACCTGATAAGTCCTTGAATAATGAAACACGGAAACATTTTTTTAGCTAAATTTGGTTTAATTTCTCAACATACTTTCCTTTTAGGTCGATACAACGAGTCCAACGATTTTCTAATTTTTTTTTACCGTCCGAATAGTAGGCGATTGGAAGTTCCTCAAAATAGGCCTCAGTTTCAGCTATGAGTTCCTCATTTGAGTAAATACGTTTACCGATGAGCAATTTCTTCAAGTTTGAAAGCAGGTAGAAGTCACTGGGGCCCAGGTCTGGCGAATATGGTGGTTGAGAGATCAGTTCAAACCCGATTTTGTGCAATTTTGCTTGTACAACTAACGATGAATGAACAGACGCATTGTCGTGATGATAAAAGATTGCTTTCTTCTTTAAATTTGGCCGCTTTTTGGCGATTTCAGTTTTTAAAGGATCAAATAATGATGAATAATATGCGCCGAATCCCAAAATACGACGGCCATAACCTTTCCAGCCCATTGTTGCGTTTTCGGATGCTTTGGAGCACTTTCACCCGAAGAAACCCATTGTTTTGATTGTTGTTTTGACTCTGGTATATAGTAATGGATTCAGGTTTCATGAATTGTTATAAATAGGCGAAAAACGCCTTTCGAATTACGCGTAAACATGCTCAAATTCTGCTGGGAAGTTGTAACACGAATTCATTTTTGGTCGACTGTGAGCAAACGCGGCATCCAATGTAGTAAGCCAGTATGTAAAAAATGTTTACAGTAAACCACTTATGAATCGTTTCAATCGACGGTACAGAGTCCGGGTTATAATAATTATCCAGCTTGGTTTTGATCTCGGCTATTATCATTTTCTTGCGTAAATAATAGTGTTTAATCAAAACTCGGGTTACTGTCAGTTAATGCGCACCACGAATTCCGCCGCGAAAATTTTTCTATTGGAAAGAGGACAATTCTCTGAGCATTTTAAGACCGCACTTCGATATGGATTAGGCCTTAGTTTTCGAGAAAACGGCATTTGAAAATCAAAATTTTACATGCATTTTACATAGGGAATTGATTCACTCCCGAGTTCTATTGACGGTGCGTGCGTTCTGATATAGTCTTAGTGTTAATTTAATTAAAAACTCATTCTGTAATTTTTGGGCCCTGAAAAGGGCCGATGTCTGACTAAACCGGGAAACGTGTGGCTATCTGATCGAGCATATTTTGGAGAGCCACTTTCGGCGTACGGCCGTAGAGCTGCAGCCACATGAAGACGCGGATGTGCTCCGGCAGGTATTTGCTTTTCAGCAGATCCCGCTTTCGCAACCAGCGCTTCAAAGTGGACCAGTAACCCTCGACACCGTTGGTGCAGACGCCGGTAATTGGATCGCGAAAATACATCGAGTGATTAACGGTTTTATGGGTGTAGGGCGATACCCTGCCGAGACGTGATAAGCCAGCATAACCACTCCAGCAGTCAGTCCAAATCTCAGAGTCAGCCCTAACGTGCTCGGAGATTAGGTCCTCTAGAGTTTCACCTTTTCTATTGGGGATGTATAGTATAACCCCACCTTTCTCAGTCATACTGTACATGCCCAGGATCCACTTTTGAGGAACTACCCTCCCCACGTTATACTTGCGCTTGGTAATAACGCTCTCGTCGATTTGGACGACGTCCCCTGGGCCACCAACGCGGAGAAGCTCCGCGTCCTGGTTAAGCTGCCATATACACATTTCGCGGAATATCCGGAACAACCTGTACGCTGTGCGCCGTGGCATGCCTACGGTGACAGCGGTTTGGGCTGCGCCGTTACCCGTTACCCAAAAGTATACCGCGTTTATCACCCAAATTGCTCGAACGCGACAGTGGTCTAAGAAGGCGCTCTCGTTCAGCGAGTACATGCGATCCCGACACTTAGGGCACCGAAAGACGTATTTTAGATACCTCTTGGGGCGCCGCAGAAGTGTGCAGAATCTACGACATCGCACGTTAGGACACCTTTTCTCCCACGGTATCAAACGTAAATCCTGCAGGAGTTTTACCCGTTTCAACGATTTACCCTCGAAAAAGCGGATAAAACGACCTAGCGTGGTACGTGCCATCACTCGCAGTAGTCGACAACTGAATGCAACCGCCACGGCCAACAGTAAGACTATATCAGAACGCACGCACCGTCAAGAGAACTCTCCTGTTAACGAATTCCCTATCTAAAATACATGTAAAATTTTGAATTTTCAAATGCCGTTTTCTCGAAAACTAATGGATAATCCATATCAATGTGCGGTCTCAAAATGCTCAGAAAATTGTCCTCTTTCCAATAGAAAATTTTTCGCGGCCGAATTCGTGGTGCGCATTGCCTGACAGATCCCAAAACTCGAAACTCACTTTTTTCCATAGTAAAAAATACTAATTGGTTAGTCTCTTCTTGGTGCTCTAACTTGTAAATGAGTAATCGTACATGGCTGAAATTTTGATAGACGTCATTTAAAGGATGAAGCTTGTCAAAAATGATTCAAATTATGGAATACTAATGTCATCTCTTAGAATTTTCAGGAACTTATCAGACTGCCAGGTACGTTTACCATTTTCAGAATGGTTAAATGAAATCCCCTTATTCCTTAAGCTGCATAAAGGTTTAAAATGTTTTGGTCATTTTACAGTATAAGGTGTTACAACTACTATTATTAAATTGTTTTTTTATAAATATTTTTTTACCCTTCCTGGTAGCACACTTTGCCGAGTAGGACCGGTCTAGAGGGATATTTTTAGTAAGTATGGCGCACCCGCGCACTCCACACCCACCGCTCCGGTTCCCTCCGCTTCGGACGCTATGGGCTGCTTTGACAAATGCAACCACGGCAAATCTCGGATCCACCCTAAAATCTGTGTGTACAATTTACAAATTTTTAATAGTAATTTAAGGAAAATTAGTAATAGTAATTTTAATTTTAAATTTAATAAATTTGTGCAATTTTAATCGATTAAAATTTGGGATTTGTGTTGGAGATTACTGCTAATCCGCTTAGGTTTCGGGACCTTTACCCGTGCTTTGGATGCAATTTGGATGCGCCCACTTTTTCAAAGAGTTCTAACAAGTACTTACCTGAGTCATCATCATTTTGTAGATTTTGTCGGAGATATTTTGTCATTTATTTATTTCCGAGTAGTTATACAAGTAACACTTAAACCTTGAACGAACAAATTTGTTGGATCGCAGGTTCCAACAATAGCCTTCTCAAGTTTGGATACAAAATTGAGAAATTGAAGCTTTCCATAATATTACATTGTTTGTTAGGATCATAATTCATCGCCTGATGATGCCATAGTATGGCATTTATTTTGGCATTAATATTTGCGATATTGTATACTTAGAGTGTATTTTATTTGTGATAACTTAAAAATATTTTAGTTCTAAAAAGTGTGTGCAATTTTTGGTTTTTCTAAAATATTGATATGGAGAATTATAATTAACTAGCTGGAAAGCCCTATCATCTAGACTAGACCCGATTGGTTGGAAACTCGATTGATGTGCAGGGGGAGTGCCGTTGGTGGTTTAATATATCTTTCGGTTGGTAACAAATTTTACCAATCAGAGTGTTTCTTTTTTCGCCAAAAAACAACACGCCGTAGGAGCAGCGTGCTGAAATTTTATGTATTTAGAGATGTTTCACTGTGTTCTCAGTTTTTAGCTCATTTCTAACATTTTCTCGCTAACTTTCGTGTCTCGGAGACTCGGGGAAATATGGAATAATAAGAAATCGCTTATGTGGTTTAAGTACTTTTATTAATTGCAAAACAGAGCTAATAGACGAAAAGTATCGTGAGTAGTAATTATAGTTTACTAGATAACGATGTTAAGGCATTTTCGACCAATTCAGCAACTTCTAAAGCGCAGCCATAGCATAACGTAACTCCACTTCCTCCATGTCCATAATTATGAATTACTTTTAATGTCTTTGTTTTTGTTTTTAGAAGTTCAAATTCTAACCTCACTTGATTTCTTCCGGGTCTTAATCCCACAGATTCGGCAAGAATATGAGCATTCTAAAAATTGTAATCGTAAATAATTTTACTTACAAATTTTAAATGTTTCTGATAAAAACCGACCTTTAAAGATGGTATAACTTCGGAGCAATTCTTCAAAATTTCTTTTCTATCATTTATGTTAATTTCTAAATCGTTGTTATCATCTTGTGCCGTTCCTCCAAGAATAATTGAATCGGAACTAACAAAAATAAATGCTAGTATATACAAGTAAAATTATTAAACAGAGTGTAGCACTAATATTGCTATTAAAAACTACTACAAAAATAATAAGGAAGAATAAAAATGCAAAAGTATAAAATTATTTTAGTTTTAACTAAAATCGAATAATTTAGTAATATAAATGGAAATTGTAGTGTAATTGTAATCATGGTAGTGTAAATTTGATAATAGGAATTTACGTCATAAAAGAACTAGAGAGATGAGAGTGACATAAGTTGATGAAAACTTTAAGCAACTGAGAAGCAAGAGAAGCAAGATAGCGCATGTTTTTCACAATTTTTTGAGTACTAAAACCTGTTTTTTGGGTAATCTTAATTATTTGAAAAACCCTGTATTAAAATGGGTGCATTCGTTCTAAAATTTTAAATACATTAGATGTACAATAAGAAAGTGTGTTTTTCTTATTGATTCAACTATTGCAAAGCTGATCTAAAAGAAACAAAGAGTGCAGAGAGAAATATGTGTTACTAATCCACACAACTGTGCAGAAAAATTACACAATTGCTTACTTTATCTGCATAATTGTGTGGATTAGTAGCACATATTTCTTTATGTGAGCAAAGGTTAACAAATTGTAATTATTACTTATATTTTTGTTAAGGCCAGTTTACACGAGGCAAGTTGGTAAGTGATTTAGTTGGTAAGTGAAACCAGTGAAACATAAACTACATTCTATTCTACTTGTAACTTACCAACTTAATTTTTACTTAATAAACCGTTTACACGTTACAATTAAGTTAAATTTAACTAAATCGAAAAATAGACTTGTTTCTATTATATTCTAAGTTGAATTTAACTTAATTGACAACTTAATTTAACGTTAATTTAACAACTTAATTTAATTTAATTTAACTTAATTTAAGTGAAAATTAAGTTGGTAAGTTACAAGTAGAATAGAATCTAGTCTATGCTTCACTTACCAACTAAATCACTTACCAACTTGCCTTGTGTAAATGGCCCTTTACGTTTTACATTTTGAATATGGTTTGTAGTTTATAGTTATATTAATAAATAATAAGTACGTGACACCACCTACACTGCGCCACATAAGAACAACTTAAATTAGGAAAGCTTGTTTGATATTGTAATTTGTGTTTATTATTACTTAATTTGACTCATTAAATTAACGTCTCCAAATAAAATATTCTATTAAATCAAGACAAAGAGAATTTTAAATAGAATCAATTTTACAAAAATTAATTATTACATTTGGCACCCAACGAAAGAGTTTAAGCATCAACATCGAGAAAGAATATTAGATTATTTGAAGTTAGAATATTGGTACAGCGTGTTGTAGGTCATTGTTTCAGTCGATGCATAATCACTGCGGGTTAATTTGTGATTCACAGAGAAGAGTCACATTGAAGCAGAAGTAATGCAAACGGACATTTTACTATAGCAACAAGAAGCTACTGGTGAATAAAAATTTAAAAATAAAAACAAAGATATAAAAGGAAAAGTTAAAGTTATTAAATGCCATCTTAAAGAAAAGATAAATTGGAAATCAGAAGTAAGCATACCGAGGGAAGAAGCTGAAGAGGGATCATTAAAAAAAGACAAGAAAGGATCTTTGAGAAGATGAAGACACGCGGAGGTGCCTGAAAAACAATAGAGTAGTTGAAAGATGTGGCTATTTTAAAAGAAAAATGGAAAGTAGAAGAAGAAGAAAATAGGACGCAATCATTGGTTAAATGACCTGAAAGTATAGCTTAAAACCTTAGATTTAATTTGTGTAAATTATTACTTACTTTGCTATAATATACGTATGAGTATGGATTTCAGTAAATGAACCATATACCCATGGAGCTTTTACCTATAAAATTATTAACAAATTAGCTTAAAATTATTTCTTGAAATAACGGTATTCCTTACCCTCATTACTTGTCCTCGGATCGATTTCAGATTATCATCATTTACAAGAATTTTTGAATATAATCCTGAACAATTTACAATAATGTCATAAGAAGAAAGTTGTTCAATATCGGTAATCTTTTTTAAAGTGATTGAACCACCATTTTCAATAAATTGTTTTTTCAGGAAAGGTAGAAATTTTGTTGGTTCACATGTTACTGTAACATACGTTACTCCACTCCTGAAAGTTATATTATTAACACAGTTAAGTTATAGGCAATTATAAATAGAAATTATTGCATGTGAAGAATAATAAGTATCCTTTCATATATAGATTTGATTATGTAAATAATATCAGATAAGTAAACCTTATAAGCAGTGACGGAATTTTGAGATTTTCAATAGAGCAGAGCCTTTAAAAAATTATCCAAATTTTTTTTCTAAAAGGCATCCCAACATTTTAAAAATCCAGACCGCCAGTGCTAGTTATATTAAGTAATTTTATTAGTAATTTTTATTAATATTATGACTTACTTGTAATTTGTTTTGAGGTCACTATTTATTTTATTAATTTGTTCATCAGATAAAATCTGGTAACCTAACGTTAGTGGTAACCATTGTACGGGTTCTGTCGTGTGTTCAATATCAACTGCAGTCATGGGTTGTATGCATATACCAGCTTCATTTGCAAAACCCTTTTTCCATAAATCTAGACAATATTCTAAGGTAGCATTGGACCAATTGCTAAAATAAATATCTATAAAATTATTCTATTTATTGCACATTTGTAATATTAATAGCATATTATTTAACGAAAACTACTGTATCCTCATCGGCGGGAAGTTTGGGGGAGCTATATCTTCACTGATGCAACAGGTTCTAAAATTTTGTTTTTACCTACATCTTGTTCATTATTTTCAGAATTTCTGTAAAAACGGGTGGTTTCCCAAAAAAATTTATTTGATCAAAGTTGTGTAGCCCGTTAAATTCCCTATCCGGTTTGAGCCATCAGCTTTTTTCTTGTAAAAATCTTGTTATAAAAATCTCGTTATAGAATTATAACTGTCTAAAGCAACCTTTAGTTGAGATATTTTAATCCACCCGCCTTATAATCCTGATATTACTCCATTGGATTACCATTACTTTTTTGCAACTCAAAGCCATCTTGATTAATGTTATTAATGATTATTGAATAGGATTAATGAAAATAAAGATTAATGGATAAATGGATTAATAGGCTCTGTTGATAAATGCAATACAAAAGAAAACTATGAAAACTTTTTGTTCCAGTTTTTTCCGATGAAGACAATAGATTTTACAAAAAAAGCATAATAAAATTACCTGCTAAATGGCAACGAATTATTGATCAAAACGGTGCATATTTGACTTAATTCAGTTAGCCCTAGGTATATTAAATAAAGCATTAAAAATCATATGAATGGTATACAGTGGGTTTACTGTATTTACTGTTTACTGCCATACAGTGGTGTAATATTGAAGGTTTTGCAAGCGTTCTACTAAGTAGTTAACTACTTAAGAGAATTACGTTTCACGTAATTCACGTTTCACGTAATTCTCTTGCAATAAATAACCCGGCTTCGGCAATTTACATAACAAAAAGATATTAAAATTTTCCAATATTACCTATATTACCAATCAAACCTTCAATATTACACCACTGCTGTATGGCGCTAAATGTTGTAGTCACTGCTTGAAGTTTTAAGCAATGCAAATTACAAGTGGAGACTTTGGCAGAACTTGGTACTGCGTTCACCAGCGATTGACCGATGAGATCCATCTCGTTAGAGTAAGATCGAAACTCGAGTCTCAGTCTAGGTGACGCGGTCCATGTTTTGGTCAAACAATCTGCTTTTGCATCTTAAGACAAAAGTTGGTGCTGCTCGTTTGACGTCAATATAAACAGTGGCTGGATATTTGAAGATAGTACCTTATCTAATATGATAAGGTCATCTTGACTAAAGGCTTATAAAACTTTTTAGTTTTTCTTTCCTTTATTTAATTATTTTCAAAATTTATTGTATAACGAATTGTCTACATAAGTTGTAGTTTTTTATTTTGATTGATTGTTGATTTTTGTGAGTTTCGTGCGCTCGCACTCTTAACACTGGGTCGTCTACTTATACCTACTTATGTCGTTAGTAGGAGATTAGTATTGTTAGATAGAGTTAGTAGGAGTAGTTAAGGGTAGATTAGATAGTAGCCGGTAATTTGATCCCCAGAAAATTAGTTGCCGGTAATTTGATTCCGGTAAAAAGATCCCCTGATAATTTTACCCTCGGTAATTTCACCCTCGGTAATTTGATCCTCTGGTAATTTCACTTCCGGTATTTTCAGCACCGATAATTTTATTCCATGATAATTAAATCCCCGGTAATTTGATTCCCTGGTAATTTCACCCCCGGTATTTTTACCCTCGGTAATTTCACTCCTTGATAATTAGATCCTCGGTAATTTGACCACAAGATGATTTCATCTCCAGGTAATATGGTCAATTTTACTAAAATTTTAAAAATGGTGAACTAGGCCAAAAGCTAATTTTATTAAAATTTTAGAAATGAATTTTCAAGCAAGCTAAATTTAAAGAAATTTATTTTAGTTTGTTGGTAGTTGAAAAATTATTTATTTCTTTTATAGTAACAAATGCAAAAAGGTAAGGTCGGTTATGTAGGTTAGTGTTAGTTTAAGTTATATTTTAGCAAGAAGGCTCAAAAAAAATGATCCATGTGAAAAGGGAGATCTGTGCGCAGACATGGGTCCAAATTTTCATTTGGCTGAGTTTACCATTTCAAAAATTTTAGTAAAATCTAATTATTACCATGAGGTAAAATTACCGGGGGTTAAATTTCCGGGGATCAATTTTTCAGGGATCTAATTACCAAAAGGTAAAATTACCTGCGGTGAATATGCCGGAGACGAAATTAGCAGAGGTCAAATTTTCCGGTGATCTATTTGCCAGGAGATCAAATTTTCAAAGGGGGGGGGGGAATTACCGGGGGTAAAAATACCCAGAGTGAAATTACCAGGGGTTAAATTACCGGGGATCAATTTACCAGAGGATCAAATTACCGGGGTCAAATTACCGCAGACCAATTTACTGGGGACAAATTCATCTAGCGCCATACAAAGTACAAACAAGCAAAAACAAAACAGGTTGCCTTTCAAAAACCTCACTAATCGAACATTTTCAGATACGGACGATTTTCTAGAATACCATCAAGATTTATCGCGACCTAGTTACTGAAGAGAGAGTAATGTGGCAATCTTAATCACATAATCTCATTATTTTATACAAATCGTATACTTTTTTTATTTAAAAAAATTAGATTCTAAAAACTTTCAAGAGAAAGTCAAAAGATAGAAGATTGTATTTTTTGTAGTTGTAATAAAATTGTAGTTAGGGGTTTTGTCATAAACGGACCACTTTTGGCCCATGGACCACTAGTTTGAGAGAATTTTTAAAAAAAGCTTAAAATAAAAGTTACTACATTTGTACACTGTTTGCAAATCTTGAACCGGTGGCGTCAAATTTGATTTATGACGTCGATCATTACCACCATAATAAAAATTAAATTCTAATTTATCCTATGTTTACAGTATTAAATTTTTTATAGAAGTTCAGTATGTTGAACCGTTGTAGTCCTATGATGTTTAAAATTTTGTCAACACTATCGAATGTAATGTCGTCAATGTTCATGGCGTAATTGGTTCAAGATTTCAATGAATTTTTATTTACTAACAATTATTTCCAACTTACAGTATGCTATCCATGGGCGTATCCTTTAATAAATATGGAGTCCAAAGACCTGCTGAAACATCCCCTGTGGTGTTTGGACTAACATCTTCGGTAAAAATATGAATATTTACTGAATGCTTTAACTTTTTTTGAATTTCCAAAGCAGATGTAAGACCAATAACACCACATCCAATTACTGCAATATTATACATTTTTGTTTTAACTAGCTATTTGACGTTTATAAGATAGTGAGTTTAACAGAACAATTAATACGAGTTATATTAATTATCTTATCGATATATGTACAATAATAATATTTCAAGTGTAATGAATTTACAATCATTTGCAGAGTAGTAATAAGATTATTTTATTAATATCTAATGTTTTTTATACCTACTCAAAACACATCGAATAATGGTGGCCTCTAATCGAATAACCTACTAAATTACTAAAAAAATCTATAATTTTGGGGATGTGTTCAGTTTGAGTAAACATCTATTGGAAATATATATTTTATAAAATCAAATCTTTGAATGGGGCGAATTTATTGTAATATTGTACAAATAATAATTATGCATTTTGCTGCCGATTCATACGATGAATGTGTTTCCCATCTTAAAAAAATAAATAAATTTCGAAAAGGTGGTTGAATGTGGTTATAGTTTTTTAGTATGTTGCAAAGGGAGGCTTAAGGTATTATTTATACTTAATTTTTAATTTATATTTAATAGGGGTTAAGATTATCAATCTTAAATGGGATTTTTGAATAATTTTATATTGCAGTCAAAACTCTCTAAATCGAACTCTCTTTAATTCGAAATATTCTCTAAATCAAATTACTTCTTTGGCACGTGCAACGAAATAGGGTTTTGTGTGTTAAAATTATTCTCTAAATCGAATTTTTCAATTTAAACTCTCTTTAAATCAAATCAAATGTTAGGCTATTGATCTCAATTTACATGTAATTTGCCACTCTATAAATCGAATTTCATTTGAATGAGTGTGACTCGGTATATGATATAGGTATCTTGAAGAGTATGCATTTCATTAAACCCACGGTTTTTAATTTACATGTGTAACTACAAAATATTTAGTATTTATTTTTGTCATGTAAGAAATAAACTTTTTTTTCATATTATACATGTTTTTTTATAGTTTATAAACATTTTTATTATTTTTTCCTATTTTATTTCTTACTCTCTAACTCGTACTCGAATATATTTTAATGCATTACGAGAATTCGATTTAAGGGCCGTTTACACGGGGCAAGTTGATAGGTGATTTAGTTATACTCAACTAAATCGAAAAATAGGCTAGATTCTATTCTACTTGTAAATTATCAATAGTAATATAACAAGACCTCATTTTTAGATCGATAAGTTGTATTGTAAATACGAGGGCATCGTTGCATAGCAATGCACGAAAAACTTGTTTCGAGTGCAATTGCTTAATGCAACGATGCCTGAGTAAAATTTACAAGCAACTTATCGATCTAAAAATAATGAGGTCGAGTTATATTTTTTGATATAATTACGCGAACATTTATTTGATATTGACAAACGTCAAAATTATGTAAACAAAGAGGCGTGGCATCGAACCGGATGAGGCACTCTTTCCGCAGGAAGAAACACAATTGCCAGCGTAAGTGTTTGTTTACCTTTCGTAAGTGTAATTATCAATAGTAATATAACAAGACCTCATTTTTAGATCGATAAGTTGTATTGTAAATACGAAGGCATCGTTGCATAGCAATGCACGAAAAACTTGTTTTGAGTGCAATTGCTTAATGCAACGATGCCTGAGTAAATTTACAAGCAACTTACCGATCTAAAAATAATGAGGTCGAGTTATATTTATTTAGATAATTACGCGAACATTTATTTGATATTGACAAAAGTCAAAATTATGTAAACAAAGAGGCGTGGCATCGAACCGGACGAGGCACTCTTTCCGCAGGAAGAGACACAATTGCCAGTGTAAGTGTTTGTTTACCTTTCGTAAGTGTAATTATCAACTTAATAAACCGTTTACACGGTATAATTAAGTTGTCAATTAAGTTAAATTTAACTAAATCACTTACCAACTTGCTCCATGTAAACGACCCTTTAGAGAGTTTTGACTGTAATCTTCTTAAATAATTAATTTTTAACTAAGTACCAATAAGAAAAGTTACCAACTTTTTGATAAATTAATGTAATGAAGTTTGTTGTTATGGGTTATAGTTTAAATGTTATTCACAGTTTCTAAACGTTTTTTTGTTTATTTTTTTACATGCAATTATAGTTAAGTTTTTGTCATTTATTTCACCATTTAATTTACTACAGACTACACTTTCAAATTATCGGGTGCATTTTTTAGTTGGAATATTACAGTTTCTATATAAATGAAGAAGTTCAACAGAAAAAAATCACAGCGTTGAGTCCACATCGAGGGAGATCTATTCCCTTCCTGGTAGCACACTTTGCCGAGTAGGACCTAGTATTAGGGTAGGGTCTAGAGGGATACTTTTAGCGAGTATGGCGTTTGTCAAAACGGTCCGGAGCGGAGAGTCGGTTTTGACAAATGCAACCACGGCAAATCTCGGATCCACCCTAAAATCTATTATCTTACCGACCCTTACATGGAAGAAGAGAGAGCAAAACTTATCCTTACATATGTATCAGTTCATAAATTATTACTGCGTAGTGGGTCCAATAATATTTGTCGGACTCTGTATAGAAATAGAGGGAGAGTTAAGTTGGTACCTTGGCAGAAGATAAGTCTTTTTGATAATCTATCGAAAATGTGAGGTCGCAATTTTAGATTTCGGAAAATAAAAATTAATATTTCTGGTTAATAATTTGCTACCAAATTATTTTAAGTGACAAATCCACCTGTGCTATCCATAGAGAGCAGCAAGAAGTAATTTGGAATTCTGTGCTGTGTGCACAAGCCGTGCTTAGCAAGTTGAAGGTGGTTATCGGTAGAGTTTTGTCATTCTATCTTTTATAAATTTTGCTTTGGCGGTTCCTTGCTACGATTGAGTATAGTAACGGGGTTCTGTTCAATATCAACTTATTCTTTATCTGTAGAGTTTCAAGTAAAAATCCCTTCAATCCATTTGTGATTGTATTTTTTTGGAGTTCCTGGCGCCCATTTCGAATAACATCCTAGCAAAAATTAATCGCCTTATCACTTTATATACATATGTATAAGAATCCACGAAAGCGAACATCTGCTACCCTCGCTCCAGTTAAGTGATTTTGCTGGCCGATGCGTACCTAACATCAACCTAAGATCATTTAATAGGGCCGTGGTCGAGTAATTGTAAATTATTAGTACACATAATGTATGGACGCACCCTTACCATGATTACAGATATACAGATTACATTTAATTTAGTTAAGTTCTGCTTAATAACCTACTTAAAATGTTAATTCCATTAGAGGACTCTACATCTAGGGGAGTTCACCATTTTTTAAATTTTCACCTGCTGCCTTCTCCGCCCTCCTTCGGGCGCATCCAAATTGCTTCCCGTGGTCACTATTTTTGAAAGTTTTTAAAGTGATCAAAAAAAGGCACGGGTAAATTGAGTCCCGAACCCTAAGCGGATTAGCGGTAATCTCTAACAATAAATACGGGATTAATTATTTTAATCTATTAAATTTGTACAAATTTACAAAATTATACTAAATTAATTTTTTATTAATATTTTTTTACTGAACTGTACTTTAGTTCATGGTAGTTCACAAGAACTAAAGTAAACGGAAATATATAAAGTACAATTGCTTTATGTTTATTTTTAGAAAGGGCAAACTCAAGTGGTTGAAATTTACGATTTTTTATTACACAAAATAAGCAGAGTTGCAGCAGCTTGCTTATTAAAATCTATTTTTAGATTTCCTGAATTGGCGACGACCTGTAGGGCGACAGACAAATAAATGGCTAGACTGCGAAAACTGTAACGCGAGTGGGCGCGTGGATTACAAGTGTAATCCAGTGCATTTCAATATTTTTTCTGTCACTTAACCGTCCACACGAGTTGAGCTTCGACTCTTGCCCTATTGGAAAGAGGACAATTTTCTGAGTATTTTAAAACAAAAAGTTTTGCGGATTATCCATTAGTTTTCGAGAAAACGGCATTTGAAAATCAAAATTTTACATGCATTTTAGATAGGTATTTCACTAACATGAGTGTTCTATTGACGGTACGCGTGGATTAATATACTCTTACTGATAGCCGTAGCGCTTGTATTCAGTTGTCGACCATCGTTGTCGACAAACGTTGAACTCGTTTTTTATATTTTAATTTGTTGCATAATGTTGCGTAATATAATGAGTGCGGTTACCAGCAAGGGGTTCAACACGCACGATGTGTATCCGACAGTGTAACAATCGCGTCTGACGGCTAACACTAAGGACTATATCACAGGAGTTCTCAGCGCCGGCGATCTACCACAATATATTTAGTCGACTAATATCGACTAATCGACATTAATAGTGTAAAAGTCAAAGCCCAACGCGTGTGGTCGGTTAAGTGACAGTAACCCTATCTTTACTGAAAGTCGCTACGTGTTTAGAAAAAATAACATGCATCATGTTACATGAAACATGCTCACAAGCATGGGCGTACCCAGTTTTTGGCCTGGGGGGAGGGGCAAATCAGGAATTTTCTGTTGATAAATAATTATCCTGGCATAGGCACATAGGTAATTAACCAGCTAAATGTATGGGAAATAGGAAGTATCCAGGGAGGGGCAGCTGCCCCTCCCTGCTCTCCCCTGGGTACGCCCATGCTCACAAGGGCCTTCTGGATAAAGCGAGCAACTCTCAGAATTTTCCGATATGACAGATTCGGTTGGTAGAGATTCTACTGTATCTAATTTTAGCCTTAAAAATGAGTTACTAATAACTCGAAACGTCGGATAATAAAATTGTTTAAAATAGACCTTAATCTCAACAATTTCTTGATTAATAATTATAATTTAATTTTAAAGACTTGATAATGTGTAAAAATTTATTTATTTATTGAAAAACAATAGTTTAACAGAATTAAACGAAGAAATACATACTTAATCCTAATATACTATTAAACTACAGAAATTTAACAGTCTTGCTTTTTACTTTAATTTTCCTTTTCTTTGTTAGGTACTCTTTTTGCATATGAGTATTATTTATATAAAACTTTTAAGTACCACACTGTACTGATTTAGAATTTGTTTATTACACGAATAGCACGATATTTAATTATATCAAGTACAAAAGTACAAATAAATTTATTAATGTAATTTGTAAAAAATTAATTTTATTGCTTTAATATTATTAATTTATCGTAGATATTTCCATATCTACTATATCATTTTTAGAATAGCAATCATCAAATTTTAAGTACCTATGTATTTAATGAACTAACTTGAGTATTCATATCAATATAATTTATATAGTTATTATCAAATATTTAAAAAACATTTAAGGTTGGCGTCACGCCTATGTTAAATATATGGACGATATTATGGTGTCATTGTATTTGCTTAGGAAGAAAAAGTAAGAACTTTTAGAAACCAAATTTGGAACCATTTAAAAGCTAAAAGTTGGCTCTCGGACCCTAGCTAGTTTTTATTACGATCAGAACATCGCAAATATTAAAAATTTTGCTGTTAAATTTACAATTTTTTTAACCACAAATGTAGCCATTTAATAATTTTTATAATCATTACTTTAATAAATAGAAGTATAAAAAGTAGATCACATCCAGCACACATGTTCCATCTAACTTTAAAAAAAATTTGGTAGCATTATATGCATTTTTGTAGAAACTAGAGCAAATAAAAATTGATAGTACAATATTTCTTCTTATGGCGAATTTACTTGAAAGATTTGATAGAAATCTGTCGTAAAAAAATTAAATTTTATTGTGTAATAGTTTGTCTATTTCTTCAGCAACGGCGCTGATTATAAATGCTACCAATGGTTTTAAACTTTGCTAATTGCATAATACTAGCAGGTAAAATAAGAATCATTCATAATATACGTGTGTGGGAAGGGTATGCTGATTGGGCGTTATCATACGACTATATACGTTATCAAAGGTCAACCGTATACTACTTTTATAATATTAAATATTATGCTATCTAAAAATAGTAGAGTGCTTTCTTCAAATTATTTTTTCTGATGCTGAAACTTTCAAAAATGAAGGGTTAGATGCCATATATTCATAATCCGAAGGTAATTAAAAATTAGAACCCGTAAAAGAGTAAAAAAAATTAAAAAAAAAGAGATAAGATCATTAACAGAAAGCTAATAAAATGTGAATTATTTTGATATTATTATAATTTGAAATAATTTTTGTACGAAATCCATTTCTTTTTATGTTTGAAAACTGTAAATTGTTAAGTCGCTTATGAAGAATAAAAATTTTTTAACCACCGCCAATTACTCACAAACGTTTATTTGTCCCTGATTTACCGGACAAAAAGAGGACCTGTCCGGGAAAAACCGGACGTTTGGTAACCCTATTTATATTATAAATAAAAATTGTATAATATTATTAAATTTTTGCGAAGTTCAATTCAAGCTCTTATGCTAAGTCAGTCAATTTAATTGTGTATGTGGATGAATATAATATGATGCATTACATCATCACATGATAAAATCTTGGCGGTTTTATGTTACGCAGGTCAGTGTTAGGATATCCCTTTTTCAAAGATTTTCCCGCTTTCGACCGTAAAATGCAGTTGCCATTGCTCAGAATTTTCTCTATGGCGTACGGTCCTGTATAGGGTTCTTTTGTCCAACCACCTTGCGATCATCTCGTCTGCAATTTCGTACCAGTAGCAATTCTCCAACTTTAAATTTCACTGCATTTTCACGACGCTTATCATAAGAAGTTTTTTGCTTTTCTTGACTTTCCTTTATATTTTCAGTGGTCTTTTGAAATACGCACTTTTGAATTTTTAATAAAAGTCTCGAACACAAACGCACCTTGCTTCCCTGACCAGGGGGCATGGTGGCGTTTGAAAACTACAGTATATACACCCTTCCAAACAATACCACCCCGCCGCTCTGAGACCCCCATTCCTCCACTACGATTTTTTGAAATGTGGGCGATTCCCCCGCCCCACCATGTATTACTATTACTTTGACAATTTAAATAATAAATTATGGGGTAAGGTAAACTACACTCCAAAACGACCTGCAAGTGGTAAACTGCACTCCGAACATTTTTCAGGTAAGCTGTAACCCAAAATAATGGGGTTATACAGAGTATAACAAAAATTACTTTGTTATACAAAAATTATTTTGTTATGCGATTAAATTTATTAATTACATGATCCTTATAAAAAATAAATTCAAATTTTGATTTTTTTTTAAATTATTTTTGTAAAATAAGCATTTCATTACTGGAATAAAATCATTTTATCAGAAATTTTTTGTTTGTTGGTACTACACTTTATGTATTAATATTTACTCTATAAAAGAATTACATTTTTTTTATTGATATAATAGAAGAAAACTTATTCATAAACATTAACGAGATCACAAGAGAATGTCCGAACTAACGATTACAGCAAGCCAACGAGGAAAGCCCTTACTACTTTATCAGCAACACAAATTTTATATGGAACGTATGTTGAAAACAGGTGAACAAAAATGGCGATGCTGTAAAAGAAAATGTACCGCGTTTATTTTTTTTTGGAGAACGCGCGGATATGCACATCACATATGTTCAAGATAACCACACACATGAATCTAATGAGAAGCTTTTGCATAGGCAAGATTTGTCAAGTCGAATGAAAGTTCTAGCGAGTGAACGAGCGTTGCAAACCCCACAACAAATTGCAAATACCTGTTTGGATCAAGTTTGTTTCAAGTTAGTTTGTTTCTACTCAGGTTTTGCAGAAGAAAGATATACAATATGCAAAAAAAAATACTTACAATATGCGACGGAAAAGTATGAGTACTCTTCCAAAAGATATTGCAGAAGTGCATCAGAAGCTACAAGAAATGGATGTAAAAACTTGGCAAGGAGAAAATTTTCTGACGGTTAACAATCGCACTTCAAATATTGTTATATTTTCGTGTTCCACAAATTTGACTGCTTTGGCGAAAGCTGAAGCTATCTACATGGATAGTACATTTGATTATTGTGCTAAATTTTTTTACCAATTTTTTACAATCCATGGATTAATTAATGGTCATTATATACCACTGGTTTTCTGTTTATTACCAGATAAGAAACAATCAACACATACCTTCATTGTCTTAAAGAAATATGTACACTTGGTTGTTCCCTTTTAATAGATGATAGCGTCTTCGAGATATTCAAACTGTTCCAAATATCCAAGATAGTTACCGATTTTGAAGTTGCAATCAGAAACGCGTGTGCGATTCAATGGCCAGAAGCATCAATTGAAGGTTGCAGGTTTCATCTTGGTCAAGCGTGGTACTGTGCTCTCCAAAAAAAAGGTTTAGCTTCAGACTATCAAGATCGCGATTCTGAAGTTGGTAGGTGGTTGCGCTATTGCTTTGGATTGAATTTTTTGAAAGCGGACGACGTTTTGGAAGCTTACTATGATTTATTGAAAATCAAACCCATTGATGCTAATCTCGAAAAGTTTTGTGAATACTTATTCACTACATATGTGGATAGAAAAGCCATGTTTCCTCCAATGGTTTGGGCTAAGGCGTCTGCTGATTTCTTTTCAACAACTAATTGTTGCGAATCATTCCATGCCGCATTTAAACAGAACTTTAATTCTATTCACCCCAACATATACAATTTTGTAGAAGCTCTTAAACATGAGCAACATAAAGTTTACATAGCCTTGAACAGTGTTGAAAAACCACCTACGCAAAACAAAACTTCTAAACAAAAGCAAACAATTGTTACTGATTTATTACAAAAATATGAAACAGAAGAAATATCTCGGTTACAATTTTTAAAAGCCGTCTCATTTTACAGTGGCCCTCATATTAATTAGAAGCCCTACCTAATTATTAGGTTACCAATTTTATATTTTAATTATTAGCCTATTAATTATTAGGTTACCAATTTTATATTTTATTTTTTGATTTTTTATAAAATTTTAATAAAATTTAATTTTATTTTTTCAATTAATTTCATATTTTTACTGTTATTTTCAAATCAACAACACATTTAGGTTGATTTTTTTTATAAAAATGTATTAAAAATAATTAGGATAAAACTACCTGCTAATAAACCAAAAATAATTCCTATGGTAAACTGCACGAACTTCGAGTGCAGTTTACCACAGGGATTAAAATTTCTCTGTTTTGCTCGGAGTGCAGTTTACCATTTTGTTTTACCATTACTTTAAGTCGTTCGTGCAGTTTACCGTCACCCTAAATTATTCTATTTTATTTATTTTTCTTCTTCGAAAATCTGAGGAAGATAATTTAGCATCTCAGAATAAAATATAATCGAATTTGATACATAAACACTAATAAAAATTCTGATTTACCTATAAAATTTATTAAGAGGGTAAAAATTCACTGAGGTTATTTTGAACTTTTTTACCCCCCGCTAAAAATTCTCTAGGGAAATTTTACCTCCAGTAAAAAATGATTAGGGGGTAAAATTTTACTAGGGAATTTTTACCGGGGGGTAAAATTTCACTGGGGTAAATATTCCCGGTTACACCGGCATCACCCAGGTGGGGTCTGTTAGACCACCACTGTACTAAAATAGTACACTAGAACACATAACTTTCAGTTTATGTTTTTCTGGTTGTTTATATCTTTCTGAAATATACAGTGGCTCCAACAATTATTAATACACCCCTATGTTAACCATGTAAATTGCACATTTTGAAACCGTTTTTTAATACATATATAAAACTAGCTTTTACAGCAAAACTTTTCAAATATTTTTTATCATATCACTATTTTAGAAAACCTAAAAAATGCACACACACTTTTCAGAACTAAAATGTTTTTAAGTTATCACAATTAAAATACACTTTAAGTATACAATATCGCAAACGTTTTCACCATACTATGGCATCATCAGGCGATGTATTAAAAAATCGCCTGATGATTCATAATTCATCGTAAAGTATGTATAATAACATATTATTATTACCATGCATTTCTATTTTGAGAAACAAGATAAAACTAGCTAAGTTTCAATTAATTCTTGGTAAGTAGCAAAGAAAAAATAGTTCAGCTTTTATATACAGCGCACCGCCACTTTCTTTTTAATTATTCTGGAATAAAGTGCGAGGTGATCGCTCACGCTAGTGACGGCCCCCTTAAGATATCTTTTGAATGGGGTAACTTTTAATTTACATTTATATATTATACACATGATACTTATATAGATCATTCTATGCTAAATATTCTAATATGCTTATTTTTTACTCGTTCACACAATTTGATTCGAAAGCTTCAAATGCCTACAATTCAACAAAAAAAAGGTAACATTTTTTAAACTTTTTAATGGCGTTGCTTAAGAGTGGATCGGGTGGGTCCCGACTCGCCCAAGATTTCTTTAGTTTACCAAATTTGGATCATCCGTCAAATTAATAAATAACTGTTTGTGCAACAAGTAATAAAAACTGCAATTTTCCATACTACACTTAAAATTTTTTATCAAGGCTTTAGCCAAGATAAACAACACGCCGTGTATGGAATAATAAGCTTTCCATAGATGTTTCACACAATATTTTGTGTGAACCGCACCTACTTAAACACAGGAGGGCGCCTACCTAACAGCAAGAGAGCGCCAATAGTATTATAATAATTTTTGAAATTTTGCAAAAAAATTGTATCTTATAAAATTTGCAAAGGTGAAGGTTTAGACTACAATTAAATTTAGTTTTTACAGAATTTACTTAGGAATAGCAAAAATAAAATTTTTTTATATATTTTATTTTTATTAACAGCCGATATCCTAATGAATTTTAAAAGAAGCTTTAGCTTTAAATCCTTAAAGAAAAATAATCGATAAAAATCACACGTAAATATTTCTTTCGACTGCAATACTTTAGCTAATTTATGCATTATGCAACAGAAACCCAAAGGTCGTATAGTATAGCTCAGGCAGTAACGGGTCTGCAATTAAATCGAAAGGTTTCAAGTTTGACTCCCAACAGATATTTTTTATTTTCCTGAATACGACAACATGCTATAACTATAACTCTTATAACTCGGCATTTTCACAATGCAACAAAAAGCAAAACCTTGACGTAATTTATTTTATTTAAATTGTAAATAACTTAAATCTAAAAACCTATAGAACAAACCTATGTTGGACCTTTAAACCCCTTTTAAACCACGGGTTTGCTAAAAAAAAACAACTTACCTTATCTTAAAGTTCTTTTTTTTAAAGCTCTATTACTGTTTTTCACCTTTTGCTCATTGGTCTAAAATCTGCACTCCATGGAGGGCTCCTACATTTGAAAAATTGTATCATATAATATACTGCTGCTCTCTACTACCGCTAAGGTGAACTTCACTTGTGAGAACTCCCCTGTATAAGAAGCAGCGCCATATCAGAGCGGCACCTTAAGAGTCTATGTGCACACGGGTACACTGACGTCAGCAGTGATACCCCCCCAGGAATTTTCAGAAACGCCTTATGAAATACGCCCAATAAAGTGATTGGCTCAAAAATAGACGGTTGATTTAAATTTAAAACATAATAGTAAATTTGCGCACGGTAGTTTAATGTTATGCTTATAGCTTATTCTTCTTTCGTCGTTATGTTATAACCTAATAAATGACAGTTGTAGTTGGGACAAGTAAAACCAAACCCAGCAAACATACAAGTCAGAAAGATTTCTTAAAGAAGTCTTTTTAAAGACGTCTTTAAGAACTCTAAATATGATGTCTGAACGACTTCATTTTTCAGAACTCTCAATTAAGAGGTCTTGAAGAAGTGTTTTTTCTGACTTTGTAAGAAGTCAGAAATATGAGCCCTTTGAGAAGTCTTTTTACTGACTTCGTAAGATGTCAAAAATATGAGCAGGGTTTACCAAGATGTTTGTTTTTCAATAGGGGCATATTCGGATATTTTGACAGTTCTGGCATTTAGTTTTTTTATCTTATGTACAGCAGAAGCTATGCCATTTGTGAAAATGTTTTCAATTTTAATTGAAAATTGTATTAAAATCATTTAAGCCTATTACGAAAATAGTCGATGTGTGAAAACCACATTTTGTGTAAAATTCGCGATATTTTTGGTCGTCATGATCGGTCTTCTGAAACCGCTATCGAGAATTTGGTGGATAAATTTAAGGTTACTGGTTTGGTATATAACATACCAACAACAGTACATACTCGTTTGGGTCGTTCAGCGGAAAATATCGCTGCTGTAAGTGAAAGTGTCGAAGAGCAACCAAATTTGTCAATTCCACGACGTTCTCAACATTTGGGGACACGTTGAAAAATTATTTTTGACCTATTATCGATGATATGGATGTAAGTGATATGTGGTTTTAACAGGATGGCGCCACATGTCACACGGCCAGAGAAACAATGGCTTTATTGCAAACCAAATTTCTAGATCGAATAATTTCGCGTAATTCTGCAATAAATTTCACCTCAGATCGTGCGATTTTACACCGTTTGACTATTTCTTGTGGGTCTATGTGAAAGATCAAGTCTATGCGGATAATCCACAAACCATTGGGGGCTTAAAAGTCAACATCAAACGTGTCATTGGTGAGATAGAGCCTCAATTATGCCAAAATGTGATTGAAAATTTTGACAAAAGAATCGATGTCTGTAAGCGTGGTCGTGGTGAACATTTGAAGGATATTATTTTTCATTCATAAATGGCAGACCTTCTACTTTACATATCAATAAAAATCCATAGCATTTTCATCCGAAGTATGTGTTTCCTTTAAAATTTAAAAACAAACATCGTATTGGTAAACCCTTTATAAGAAGTCTTTCTTCTGACTTCTTAAGACGTCAAAACTATGAGTTCTTTAAGAAGTCTTTCTTCTGACTTCCAAAAACGTCAAAAATATGAGTTCTTTAAGAAGTTTTTTTTCTGACTTCCTAAGACGTCAAAAATATGAGCTCTTTTAGAAGTCTTTTATTCTGAGGTTTGGTTGAATTAAATTTGACGCATGCGTTTGGTGGTATAACATGCACATGTTTTATAGTACGTAACCTACAAAATTCGAAACAGTTTTTGTTGGCATTTCCCATTTTGTTTCCAACTCAATTTATATTTGTGGTTCAGACTAATAACACATCAGTCTATTTTACAGGTAATGTATTAATGAAATTAAAAAAATGAATGTCATAATTTATTATTTTTTGTAAATTGAAAATAATTTTCACCAGGATGTTAAGAAAACGCCGGTTTGACGAATTGTCTAAAAGTTAAAATGAATCGACTGCAAAGAATTAGTTTTGAAAACTGTTTTATATATGCTCCTAAAAACACCACTGTCCGTGCTGTTGCTACTGGAGAATATTTCTATTATGGACTACAAAAAGGATTAATTGATCAACCGAAGGTTATTGATATGAGTCAGTTTAAAGAAATTATCCGGATTAATGTGCACATCGATGGCTTGCCAATATGAAAAAGCTCAAAAAGTCAACTGTATCCAATACTAGCAGAAATTTACCCAAAAGTTGTACCTTTTGTTGCCGGTGTATATTATCATGGATTCAGCAAACCAGATGATTGTAACGAATTTTTATATTTTTTGTTTTTTTTTTAAATTAATAAAAAATTAATGTAAAATTAGTAATTGTTTTAAATTGTCTTTAATAAGAACTATTAAAGAGCTCTTTTTTCTGAATTCAGAAATAGCTTTTAATTCTGACTTCTAAAAGAACTCTCTTTTCTGATTTCTATAAGACCTCTTTTTTCTGAATTCAGAAAAAAGAGCTCTCTAAGAGTTCTTTGAGAAGTTTGAAATTGCTCTTGAAGTGGCGCATTGGACGTCCTCAAGACCTCTTAAAGCACTTCTTTCTGAAGATCATTAAGACGTCCAAATCTTAAATAAGAGCTTTTTAAGAACTTTTGAAGACATCATATTGTTTACTGGGAAGAAATGTAAGGTTAGGTGTATGTTATATTGTATAATAAGAGAGAAATTATAAAAATATTTTAGAAACTATATTGGTGCATGGTGACATAGACAGTATTTATAATTATAACTTTTACAAACAAACAATACAAACGAATTTATGAAAATAAATTAATTTAACACTTTTGACAGGATAGGACTAAAAATTTTTGAAAAAGGAAAAATAGTATTACACTGTGAAAAACAGATGCAAATTTAAAAATCTAAAAAATAATGTAGTGCAGCATAACGCATAAGGCCCTATTTCACTATTATTTCCGATCTTCAGCTGCATAATATATAACATATTATAAAAAACGAAAAAATAATATAAAGCAGAAATAAGTTCAAAAACAATTGAGAAAATTATAATAAGTACCCAAAACACATTAAAAAATATGATTTAAATATGACTTAAAAGTTGAATTAATAAGAAAAGTCTAAAACGACACTGCCGCTATTTTTAAAAACACGACTACTCTGTAGCCTAGTGTGTTTTCTTAGAACCAAATTTGAATAATTTACCCCATGGGCTTTCTTATAGATTCAATTTTTAAAATTCATTATTTTATGTACAAATATTTATGTACCATTATACATTTTTATTCTTTTTGCTAATTGTATATTGTCATTTTAATCAGAATCCCCACTGTTTTGTATAACGACCATCTTTTTCAATTTGATTTCTTCAATTTCTTTTAAAGCATTTTTCATTTCTTTTTCATTTTTCTTTTTCAACTTTTTTTCATCACTGAGAGTCTTTTTCTCTTGCCAGATTACACGAGCCGCTAATATGTATTCCGGATCTTTAATTAATGCCTTACTTTTATTTCCACAAATAATTTCCGGTAAGAGACAATGGGTATAAAATGCTGTTAATTTTTCGACCATATTAGATATCCAAAATTGATCATCTTTAAGTATTTTTTCACACTTGATGCCAAAAGGTGTCCATACTACAAACCAGCAATATTGTTTTTTTGTAACATGGAGTTGTCCTTGTACTTGGTAATACCATACTGAATTTTGATTAATTTTATAGTGTGTGGTCTCATTTATACACTTTCTTTTCCAAAATATTATTTTTTTTTTATTTATCCCTTCTTCTGGTGTTAAATTTTGAGCAGAAGATGGACATTTCACCTCGATTATACCGTCTGTATCAATTAAACCATCAGGACTTGCTCCCAAATAAGGTATGTGCTCATCTAAAAATAACCCACATCGCCTTACTTCAATATTGTGCTGCTTACTAAATTCACTAATAGCTATAGGTTCAAATTTTTTTCCATATTGTAGCGAAGGTATATTTGCTAATGGTGGGGAATATAATAAGTTGAACACAATATTCCTGCAACTAGTGTGAGGCATCATTTTGCAAACTCTGCCAAAATTGGATGCAGTTAATAAAGTTTTCCTTATCTCCATCCATTCTCGACAGTCTGCTTGATTTCGTGTTCTTTCTTCTACTTCATTTCTCTCTGATTCACTACGAATCATAGAAGTTATATGTAACTTTTTTGCTTCTTCTAACTCCTCACTTGACATGACCTTTTCACAGTTTGCACCGTAATCCCTATCTGTTTTATTTTCATAAATAATTTTTCTTCTACATTTCTGCTGTATCCGAACAGGTTTCTTCTTTTCTATATTTTT
This sequence comes from Cantharis rufa, assembly GCA_947369205.1. NCBI lineage: Eukaryota > Metazoa > Arthropoda > Insecta > Coleoptera > Cantharidae > Cantharis > Cantharis rufa. The sequence goes on along the minus strand of OX376309.1, from coordinate 9,916,909 downwards.
AGCTATTTTACCTGGACTTTTCCCACATATTTTTTTATGTATTCCGTGAAAGGGATTTCCAGCATTTCTACTTAAAATAGCTAATCCACATCGTGCATTGTACGATCTCCGTTGCGTGTAATTAATGCGTTTTCCAGCAATAAATTTTGCAACAATTGCATGAAACTGTTCAACAGTGTTACTGTCTACATCAAAAATTAGACTTTGAGCATGGTTAGCTAAATACCGGACAGAAGACATCAATTGTTCATATAAACCGGCAGATTGAAATTGCGGTATCAAATTGTTATCGCTTGGGGAAGATTCTTTGCAAAAATAACCGCTTTGCAAACAACTCTTATGTTCCCCAAATACATGACTTGGACTATTGAGAATATCTAATTTTAAATTGTCAATTTTGAGTTGCAATTCTACATTCTGCTCCTTCCAATGCCTTATAGCTTTGGTGACAGCAGATCTTAATTTTAATAATTTAGCCTGCAACGCTTGTCTCAATTTTGCTGGACCTGCTTTAGAATTCTTGCACAATTCTCTAATTTTATTGCAATAATTACGTAGAAGATGATTTCTACATTCAATTTTTTGAATTATTGTGTTTTTATACGGACGTGTTTCCGCTAAACGTTTCTTGACACTACTATCCCCGTCAGCAATTATATAATTGTACCGAAGACCATACAATTCTTCACTGTTACAAAAACCTTCAACGATACCGGTGGATTCTATACTACTGGCACTATATACCCTCATGGTTTTTATAACATTTGTGATGTTTAGGAGAAACGTTCGCATTTTTAGCCCTTGCACAAATCATACAATATCTATTTTTTATAGACATCCACAATACTTTTTTTGTTTTATAACCAATTATTGTAGCTGCGCCAGATAACGCATTGTATTTTGTTTTGTAAGATCGCTTTGACCAGGATCCATCACAAACTACGGTTACTAAAGGTACACCATCTTGATCTATATTGCCCTCCGCAATAGCTAATTCTTTCTCTTCCAATGCCGCTTCTTTCATTGCTAAAAAAGATTCTTTTTCCACTACGTCACAAACTGTATTTTGGTATTTTTGAAATGTAGTTGGAGTCATACATGGTATATTCTGTAAACCCGTAAAGTTTTTCATATGGGTATATCCACAACCAATATTTAAAATTCCAGTTACAGCTGAAATGTTGATGTCGCTTTCTTGATTATTTGTAGTCTTTATGGGAAATACCATATTGCACATATCACACTGTAGGTCAATTGTAGAATCGAACCCAGTTCTAACTTCATTACATATGTGTAAATTTTGTATGTTGCATCCAGGAAAATGATTATCCAATTTTTGTAATTGCTGAAATACGAATTGAAAATCTACTATCCTTCTTCCATATAGTTCATCATTGGTGTTAGAACTGACGTTTCCCTTTAGACATTCTTCATTGATAATTTTTTTTGGCATACTTCGTTGTTTTGTTCTACATTCTTATCATCAAAAGTGTTCACCATTTCTACATTTTCTTCGCATATTTCTGTTAAAACGTTACTAGCAGAAATATCCTCATTTTTAGTATGTTCCAGAGAAGTTCTCTGACTGGATTTTGACCTAATACAAAAATTATGTATAAATAATAATAATAAATGAATGATATTATACTTATACTACACCCCGTTTAAAAATCATAAAGTTAATAACAAAATAGTTATTTATGTATCTAGGGCATTATGACGATGTTTATGTCGAGGACAACTAATTTGGCGGGAGAGGGCCGCTAGGCCCGAGAGTTTTTGAGTTGCTCGAGAGCATAAACATCGAGTAATGCTCGTGATGCATACAACGTTTAATATTTCACTGCATTTGAATTTGTTAACATTTAAAAATTTTTATAAATTTTGAATTTGATGATTGCTAAATTTAATATTTTTTAAAATTTTTAATTGTTCGATTAGTAGATCTTCATTTACAAGTTGTAATTTTAATTTTAAATAAAATTGAAAACAATAAAATGTTTTTTGAATTATATTATATAATTGCGAATCAGAGGGCATAATAAGCGGGCATTATGATTTATACGCCCTAGGGCATTATAGCCTATTTAATATATCTCGTTGTCAAGGTATAAAAGACAAATAATGATTCAGTGTAATATAAATGAATTTTATGCAAAAAATATCCTTGGATTCAACTATTGTTATGATAATGTGATAAGATGTTTATTGTATAAATAAATGCATCCAAAATCGCAGTTTATTGTACACTAGTAAAAATGCGGCCTCAAATAGACCCCGATTAGTATCTATTTGAGGCCACCGCTTTTTGGTAGAAAATTTACCACATACGAATTTGGTAAAATTTAGCATCGTGTATTGATAAAATATTTTACCATAAAAACCAGGGCCGATTTATCCATTAGGCAAGAAAGGCAGCTGCCTAGGGCGGCAGTCTTTTAGGGGGCGGCAAAAATACTAAGTATTAATTCTAATAAAAAATGTAACATAAATAGAAACTTGATTGTAAATTGTACTTATTTAAAAATCATATTACATTATGTAGAAAACATAAACAATTTTTAAGTGCCGCATAGAATACAAGAGAGTAAAGAATAATAATAAATGAAGAACAAAAAACTGTCTAATAAATATTATGCTGTTATAATAAGTTCAAATTTTAATTTTAAGGGGGCGGCAAAAAAATATGCCTAGAGTATTCACATTCCTTAACGCGGCCCTGCGGATGAAGGGTGGAAAAGCTGTTTAACAAAAATGTTTTTTGTTTTTTTTAGATTTTCTGATAGACGATTTACCAATCTAAAATATTTATTTCTTCAGTTTATGCTCTAAAACGCGCGGTGTTCGTTGGAAAAACTGCTTTTTTTATAAGTTGGTTTGAAACTAATAAAATTTTCAAAAAAAACCGTTTTTAATTTACTTTAAAGTAGTTTCGATAGATGGCGTTACCGTTAAAAGTACCTAATCAAGTTAATGGAACCACTGCACTTAACCGGAAAAAAAAATTAAAAAAATCAAGATCATACTTCACAGGATCATTTCTGTAGTATATCTTCACATACTCAGTATTCAAATATTGAGTAGTAGCAACCACGATGAGGAGTTAGAACTCTGCATTCTGAGCGTGAGATCGATCGAAGGTGTTACAGTTTTCTGAGCACCTAAGATCAACGATGATCGTTTGCTTTTAGTATATCTAAAAGCGTTGAATGTGGAGTATTCTGAGTGGTTACTTTTATATCAAATAAATATAATTTTAATATTAGTGGTTTTCGAGGTGGGAAGTTATTTCCCACCTCTTGTCAAATCTACTTTCTGGAACACCCGCACGACTACATCGAATTCACCACCCTGAATACTGCAATACCTAGTACTACACTCTTCTCTCAGGGTCAAGAAAAAGAACTCATAAACGTAGTCAAGGGGTTGCTGGGATGCCAAATAAGCTGCATTTGGTGTAGTTCGAAGTGCAAACAATAAATGTAAATCACATTTAATTCAAAAATTTTCAATTCATTTTTCATAAAAATTCAAATTCTTTATTCAAATTCAAATCTATATAAATCACATCATCAATCCTCCAAACCAGAGGCGTCCAAACTTTTTGCTACGAGGGCCAGTTTGGTATTTAAATTCATTAGCGGGGGCCAAGCATCGTAAATATGTGAATTAAAAAACCTTATTACAAGTAAAGCAGCATTGAATTTTCCTTGAATTTTTTGAATTTTCATTGAATCAAAATCCTTGGCGGGCCGGATAAAATCGCCTGCCGGGCCGGGTTTGGCCCGCGGGCCGTAGTTTGGACACCTCTGCTCCAAGCAACCAATCGCATCCAAACATATTCAAAAATCAGCTTATGAAATTCTAAAATCAATTTAAGGTCAAAATTTATGAAGAGAAAATTGCTCTGGCCGTCACAATGGCAAAATCCTCGCTCCCCCCCCCCCCTATATTATGTATATGGTCTGAAATTCATCCAATTAAAAAATGAACGATCCAAACATAGTTCTATTTGCGAGTTGCATGAAAGTGAGGTAAAAATTACTAAGGAATGCTAATGAAAAATTTTTCGAAGAGAAACATAATTATCATTATGTTTAATAGACCAGGTGGTAGGTTATTAAAACATACAAAATATATTAATAACCATTAAACATTAAAACTTTTTTTCATTTTTTATGGGTACATCAAAGAGATCGTAAGATTCCCCGTCTCCTCCTATGATCGCTTTAGTTTTTTTTTGTTAAGGCATATCGCAGATACGAAAAAACTGTTTTTTGGCAATAATTTTTTTTGTTTTTGAGAGTACAACCTTAAAGCTAATAAAATTCTTTGCCAAAAAGTTAAAAACAAAGGAGCCTCAACATCTTTGTGTATAGTTGTCTTTGAAAATTTACTAGGAATATTAGCCAATCAAATGAAATATTTCAATTTACTTTTCTGCCTGATGGTTCGTGTTTTTCAGTCCAATGTATTTCAGTCAAGGCATATGGGGTACAGGGCCGGATCAAGCTATTTAGGCGCCCGGTGCAGATTAGGTAAATGGCGCCTTTAATACTAATAATATCATATACAATATTATAATCAAAGAAAAATACAGTACCTTGGAATCACAACGATTAAAAAACGCTCAATTTTAGCGCCTTCTAAACATTGGCGCTGTGTGCGGCGGCTCCATTGCACCCATGGTTTATCCGGCCCCGATGGGGTATTTCTTCTTTGTGATGTCATGACTAGTAATATTTCTGATTTATCAGTTACCAAGAGCAGATCCAGACAAAATTCCGGTAGGTGGTAAATTTCAACAAAATTTAGTAGATTTTGTTGATTTTTGATGGGTAGTAGTTACATCGTTAACCCCCCCCCCCCCGCTCTTGTATCCGCCCTGGCCATTGGCCATACCTGGAAAATTCATTATTTACATTGCATTTTTTCAATTCTCTTTCAATCAAGATACATGCTAACATTTTGAAAAATTTGAATCTACTCTTGTTTATTCATTTATAGTGATATTTAATTTTCATACGTTTTGGTTTTCCGCGACTAAGTGGGGGATGCGCGACGCTACGAAGTCATCCCCATTCGATCAGTGACCGTTCTAAGCAACGCTACATTTACAGAACTATCGTTTCATTTACAATTTTACCATATTATTTATATGTATTTTTTGCTTATTAAAGTTCGTTTATTTTATGTGCAACATTTATTAACAACAAGCTTTAATTTACAAAACTAACGTGAGATACAAATCAAAGTTACAAATCAACTTAATTGGTCTTAAAAAACTAATTAATAATTACACAACATTTTTGGTCCTTCGACATGGATAATTGCAATTTTGATCTTTAATACGGACAATTGCAATTTTTGGTACTTCGACAGCGGATAATTGGATACACAAATATTCAACACATGAACGCAGCTAACAAATACGCCAGGTGCAAGCTCGTCTCTTATCGCAAGGTTAGTGCTATCTCTACATTCTTTGATCCTTTATACCCGAATTTATTCCTTATCGCGACACATTATTTTTGCTTATCAACTTGTGTATTTACCATTGAAAAATGTCAATTAATTACAAACTTCATCGAACAAACACTAAAGGTGCTTTAACACGTTTTACAACGTATTTTGAATCAATCAAAATACAAAACGATGACGAAATCAATTTTGAAGAACTACAAACACGTCTAAACAATACCGAAAATTTACTTGAAGCCTTTAACGACGCGCAATTTCAAATCGAAACGAAAGATGAAGATTACACAAAAAACGAAGACATGTACTTCCTGGAACGAGAAGAATTTGAAAACAAGTATTTTAAAATTACTTCAATAGTAAAAAAATTTATTGCGGACAAGACTCAAACTTCAACATCTCGCACCACAAGTCTATCAAAATCAATTTCACACTCAATACGGTCAAACGACTCCATAAGTCCCTCCGTGCACAACAATTCACCTGCACCAGTACAAGTACTACCAGTACTACCTTCAAGCATTAACGTTCCTACAAATAATAACACCTCTCAAGTTAATATTTCTACTACAAAAATCAAATTACCTTCACTGAATTTACCAACCTTTAACGGTTCTTATGAACAATGGCTATTCTTTAGGGACACCTTTAATTCATTAATACACGAAAATGCTTCACTTGCGAATGTACAAAAATTTCATTATTTACGACTATCGTTAAAAGACGCTGCAGCCGACACCATTAAATCTTTAGAAATTTCCAATGACAACTACACAGTAGCTTGGAACCTACTGCTTGAAAGATATGAAAACAAGCTCTTTCTAATAAACAACCACGTCAAAGGTATATTTAACATTCCAACAATTCAAAAGGAATCACACCAAGGTTTAAGGTCAATTTTAGACAGCATGGAAAAACATTTACGTGCACTAGAAGCACTCAAAATGCCAATAAAACATTGGGATATCTTGATCATATATTTAATTACTTCTAAACTCGACAACATTTCAAAACGAGATTGGCAAAAAACTATTTGCGATTCTGACAAACTACCTACTAAATTGGATTTAACAAATTTCCTCAAGGAAAAATGCTGCATGCTAGAATCGTTAGATTCGTCTTGCGAGGAATCAATACGCAATACAAACAAACCATTTGCATACCAACACAAGTCCAAATCATTTCTTGCTACCTCAACCACAACTTGTGCCGTTTGCAAAGAAGATCACAATATTTATGCATGTCCCAGCTTTAAAAAACTTACACCTTCGGAAAAACTAAATGAAGCCAGACGCTTATGGCTCTGTATAAACTGCCTTTCTTCCGGGCACAAAACAAAGGAATGCAAATCTGGTGGTTGCAGAAAGTGTGGAAAGGTACACCACACACTTCTTCATTTTAACAACACTTCCAGCCACACAGCAACAAATTCTCAAATTTCCGAAAATCAAAGTACTAATGCCATCTTAGACTCAAGCGAATCAATTGCCTTAACAATTAACAACGTCTACAACAACAAACCAATGGTTTTACTCTCAACAGCAATAGTGAATATTTATGATCACAATGGTATCGCTCACAATTGCAGAGTACTTCTTGACAACGGTAGTCAATCAAATTTCATAACTGAAAGGCTATCTCAACTTTTACATTTAAACAGAAGGAAAATCAATTTTTCTGTCACCGGCATAAATCAAGTAAATTCTAACATCAATTATGAAACAACTATTTCTATGAAATCAAAAACAAATGAATTCTCTTGCACGCTATCTTGTCTTATTGTACCCACCATAACAGGAAATATACCTACAGTCTCCATTAATAAAAATTTACTACAAATTCCTACAAATTTATTACTTGCCGATCCGAACTTTAATATAGCCGCGCCAGTGGACATGCTTATTGGTTCCGATATATTCTGGGAATTGTTAAGCGTGGGACAAATAAAATTAGGCAGAGGCAATCCGATCCTTCAAAAAACTAAGCTTGGATGGCTAGTTTCGGGCCCAATCCATCTACAACAACTTCACAAAACATCCACCAAATGTCACCTCAACGTGTCACGTGAATTAGACCAGCAGCTACGAAGTTTCTGGGAAATAGAAGATTGCCCAAAAACTAAGTTTCTGTCTAAAGATGACATCACTTGTGAAAATCACTTCCAGCAAACCACCACACGCGATTTGAATGGTCGGTTCATAGTTTCCATACCTTTAAAGGAGCCAATCACGAAATTAGGTGATTCAAGAAAAACTGCCACACATCGGTTTATGAACTTAGAAAACAAACTCACGAGATCACCAGACCTTAAATTGAAATATGACGAATTCATGCGCGAATACACAGATCTAAAACACATGACTTTAGCCAAAGACCAGAATGATAATTCAGGATTCTTTTTACCGCATCACTGCGTACTCAAAAATAACAAACTACGCGTTGTTTTTGACGGCTCTTCCAAAACGACTTCTGGTGTCTCTTTGAACGACCTGATGATGGCAGGACCCACTATTCAAGACGATCTCTTCTCTATAATTCTCCGTTTCAGAAAACACAACATAGTTCTTGGCGGGGACGTGGTCAAAATGTACCGTCAAGTCTCAATACCCGAAAGTCAGCGCAACTTACAGAAAATTTTATGGCGTTACACCACTGAAGAAAACATACAGGTGTACAAACTTAATACAGTAACCTACGGGTTAACTTCTAGTGCCTTTATGGCCATAAGATCTTTACGAGAAGCAGCAATAAGACATGCTTCAGAATTTCCAGCGGCTAGCACCACTATACTACAAGATTTTTACGTAGACGACCTCTTGACTGGAGGTAATACCGTTGACGAATTAAAACAACTTAAACGTGAAATTACTACTATACTTAGTCAATACGGTTTCGAATTACGCAAATTTATTTCTAACGAAAAAACCATCAATTGTGATGATACAGATTCAATTTTAGAAATCGGTGAACAAAACAAAATCTTAGGTCTTCTATGGCACGCTAACAATGATACATTAAAATACACAATTAAAGACTGTAGTCACTCAAACAAAATCACAAAAAGACAAGTTCTGTCAAACATTGCGCAAATATTTGATCCTCTAGGTCTTCTCGCACCTGTTACTATAACAGCCAAAATCATATTACAAGAATTGTGGAAAATCAATCTGTCGTGGGACGAATCAATTCCGCAAGAACTTCACACTATTTGGCAAGGATACACAGCTCAGCTCACTAAACTTAATGAATTAGAAATTCCTCGACAAGCTTTAAACGCTAATTCAATTTCGACGCAACTACACGGCTTTTCAGACGCATCTGAGAGCGCCTACGGAGCCTGTATCTACATACGATGCCAAGACAAAAATGGAAATTTTACCACGAACCTTCTATGCGCCAAGACAAGAGTTGCGCCTCTTAAACATACCACGATTCCAAGATTAGAACTCTGCGCAGCCTTGTTACTTAGCGAGCTGGTAGATAAAGTAAAACACTCTATTAACACAAACTTCGACAAAATATTTTACTGGAGTGATTCTTCGATAGTGCTAGCATGGATTCGCACCTGTCCCAGCCTGCTAAAGGTTTTTGTTGCCAACCGAGCATCGCAAATACAAACTTTGTCCAACCCTGATTCATGGCACTATGTAAATACGCTTGAAAACCCTGCAGATTTACTCTCAAGGGGGACAAAGGCTTCTGAATTATTAGATTCAGCAATCTGGTTTCACGGACCAACATGGCTTTCGCTAGCAGAAGACCAATGGCCTTCTTACAATACCCACAGCGAAAACTCTACAAATTATTCTGAACACCGCACGGTAACTTCACTTCTCGTTATTAATAACGAACTCGACGATTTTACTACAAAATTTTCTTCACTTAAAAAACTGCAACGAGTCTTTGCTTACGTGCTCAGGTTTACACATAACCTTACAAACCCTACAGAATTAAGAAGAACAGGTATTTTGGCGCCTACCGAACTTGAAGATTCTCTTAATGCCTTAGTTCGAATATTACAACAGAAACATTTTTCTACAGATTATCAAGCCTTACAAAAGAGCCGCAGATTAGCTTCCAACAGCAAATTACTTAATCTGAACCCATTTATGGATAACCGCGGCTTAATCCGCGTAGGCGGACGAATTCAAAATTCCGATTTCGACTACGACAAAAAACACCCTGTATTACTACCGCCAAGGCAACATTTGGTAACCTTAATTGGTAGGGAAGAACATCAACGGTTACTTCACACCGGCCCGCAAGCATTACTGGCTTCGTTACGTGAAAAATATTGGCCTTTATCTGGCCGCTCTTTTGCAAGAAAAATTGTTCATAATTGCTTAACATGTTTCAAACACAATGCGAAACAACAGACTTATTTGATGGGAAATTTGCCCAAAACACGTTTGACTCCCACCAGGCCATTCCTTATTACTGGAGTGGATTACGCAGGTCCTTACTTGATAAAAGACAGAAAAACTAGAAATTACAAAACTACTAAGGCCTACATATCGTTATTTGTATGCTTTGCTACAAAGGCCATACACTTAGAAATCGTTTCGGACCTTACGACGGAATGTTTTTTGGCAGCGCTAAGACGTTTCATGACCCGACGAGGAAGGTGCGCACAAATACATTCTGACCAAGGAACTACTTTTATCGGCGCAAACAATGAATTACAATCTTTTTTGCGTCACCATGAAGAAGTTGTTGCAGAAGCTCTCAGTTCCGATGGTGTTGTATGGAAATTTATACCACCCAGAGCACCACATTTTGGAGGCCTCTGGGAAGCTGGTGTTAAATCAGTCAAGTTTCATTTAAAACGGGTTATCAAAGATTCGTTGTTGACATACGAAGAATTTTCTACCATTTTGACACAAGTTGAGGCATGTGTCAATTCTAGACCTCTTTATCCCTTATCCAACGATCCAAATGATCCCAATCCTTTAACACCTTCACACTTCCTTATAGGTACTACCTTGACGAGCTTGCCGGAGCCTAGTTGGCTTAATGCAAATCAACACATCTTATCACGGTTTCAACATCTCCAACAAATGTACCAACATTTTTGGTCACGTTGGAATAAAGAGTACATCTGCAATTTACAAATCCGATCCAAATGGAAGGAAAATATGCAACAGTTGTTAAAACCTGGTGTTATGGTAGTGGTCAAAGAAGATGGTCTTCCACCCATGAAGTGGCGTCTAGGAAGAATTTTGGAAACGCATCCCGGAAAGGACGACATCATTCGAGCTGTAACAATTAAAACAACCACGGGTATTTTCAAACGACCGGTAGTGAAAATATGTGTGCTACCGAATCAGCCAACATAACTTTATCTCTTTTCTTTTATTTAAAGGCCTTTCGGCTTTCAAGGGGGGCGATATGTTTATTCATTTATAGTGATATTTAATTTTCATACGTTTTGGTTTTCCGCGACTAAGTGGGGGATGCGCGACGCTACGAAGTCATCCCCATTCGATCAGTGACCGTTCTAAGCAACGCTACATTTACAGAACTATCGTTTCATTTACAATTTTACCATATTATTTATATGTATTTTTTGCTTATTAAAGTTCGTTTATTTTATGTGCAACATTTATTAACAACAAGCTTTAATTTACAAAACTAACGTGAGATACAAATCAAAGTTACAAATCAACTTAATTGGTCTTAAAAAACTAATTAATAATTACACAACAACTCTTTTTATTTAATTATTTTGTTTTAATTTAATCTTTAATAATTAAAATATTAAAAGTTTTATATTAACAGGATAGTTCTATCAAAATTAGGACTAACAATCATACAGATTACTCTATCAGGGCCGATTTATCCATGGATTTATCCATTAGGCAAGAAAGGCAGCTGCCTAGGGCGGCAGTCTTTTGGGGGCGGCAAAAATACTAATTAATTCTAATAAAGAATGTAACATAAATAGAAACTTGATGGTAAATTGTACTTATTTAAAAATCATATTTCATTATGTAGAAAACAAACAATTTTTATTAAATTAATATCGGCTATGTCTACGAGTAATAGTGTTAAAAAAATAATTTTTAAGTGCTGCATAGTAATGCAAGAGAATAAAGAATAAAAATAAACGAAGAACAACAAAATGTCTACTGTTTAAGTAAATAAATTTGTTCGCTAATAAATATTATGCTGTTATAAATTTATAAGTTCAAATTTTAATTTTAAGGGGGCGGCAAAAAAAATATGCCTAGGGTACTCACATGCCTTAACGCGGCCCTGATAAAAACTATCAACACCACCGATACATTTTTTATTTGTTTATCTAGCATTCTTCCCACGACTGAGGACGCCATAAAGTTGTTGGTTTTCTGCATCTATACAATAACATTGCTGATTATGACAACGATATAACTTACACCTATAGTTTTTGGTAGAAATTCTTTGTTTTTACACCAAACAGTGTCTTAAATTTACACGATTCCATTTACCAAAATCAAGGTGGTGGAATTTTATACTTGATTTTTACTAGTGTAAGCTGTTTATAAATAAACTGTTTAAAAATAAATTGTAAATTGTGTTTTTAATCGTTTCAAAAGTATGAAGTCAACCAGAAAATCCAAAGAAAACTGTTCCTTTAATTTTTTTAAAACACTTTTAAATGAAATTTTATTTTAAGACATTATGGCATGCGATAATATAAAAAATAAATGAAATTGTCTACGTTTTTGAGCGTTTTTGGGACTTCGACGTTTTTCAGTTAAAAATTTACATTTACCACTTTTATAAGCTGCACTATACGAAATTTTACCCATGGCCACGTTTTCCGTTCGGTTCGAACAATTCTGGTAAAATAATAAATATGACCTAGCAATAAAAATGTGCGCCTATGAATTTCAGCTCCTCCTCTTACATTGCGATGCATTTTTACGCCAGAGGGAACTACCTCGTGAAGATTAAAATGCAGTTTTTTAAAATACTTTTAGTAATGTTAATATTTTATGTATTCATATTTTTTTAAAGAAATTTTCATTTAAATTGTTTGTATATATGTGAAAAGTCATTTACGGTAATGACTTACGGCAAAGTAAAAGATTTAACCATAAAAATATTTTAGAAAACCCAAAAAATTCATATACACTGTTTAGAACGAAAATGTTAATTCATCGCCTGATGATGCCATAGTATGGTGAAAACGTTTGCGATATTGTATACTTACAGTATATTATATTTTGATAACTTAAAAACATTTTAGTTCTAAAAAGTGTGTGTGCATTTTTTTGGATTTTCTAAAATATTGATATGGTTAATATCGAGTTACACTACTTAAACCACGTATCAATCGGTTATAAAAAATTTAACACAATGTTAGCAGCGACCGAGGGGTTGTCACTTCAATAATCATGTGTACAAAATATCAATAATTGATTACTAATCTCAAATAATCTCTCATAATATTTAATAATCATTAGTAATCACAATAATCTGAAGTAATTAAATAATTTAAAGTAATCCAAGTAATCTCAAATAATTTCAAATAATCTTGAATAATCTCAAATAACCTCAAAAAATCTTTCAAATAATCCGAAATAATCTCAAGTAATATCTAATAATCTGAAATAATTTTTAACAAACAGACAAATATTAATTTTTATATAAGAGATTTACAATATATAATAAAATAAAACAAACACATGGAAGTTTAGTAAAGTTAAATTTTTTAAACTTTTAAATTTTTTTTGGAGCAGTTAGAGCTGAAAATTGTTTTTGTTTTCCTTTGCCGGTTTTGTATCTAAACGCCAGAATTCTTCCAACAATGGGCTCATCTCGACTTTGGAAAACACACCAGTCCCCAATTGACACGTTTTCTTCTTTTCATTGGACATTTATTTATTTAATAGAGTATTTTATAAATAAAATATTTAAACAGAAATAAAATTTTTAAATAAAATATTTATACGGAATGCTCCTGTAAAAAATTTACAGGAGTACCCATAATTTATAATTAGATTACAATTTAGATTATGAAGTACCTGATGGAATCGTTGCTTCGTCGGAAAGTGTTTCGTTTTCAACATCATTTGAATTTGTTTTACGAAAACCAGCAAAGGACAATAAATTTTTCTGTGTGTTGGGTTTATTCCTTTTATGTAGCTGACTATCTTGTGGTTGCGTATCATCTTCACTTTCATTCTTATGGAATTTCTTAAAATGTCGATAGTAATTAAATGTACTCCATGAGCGCTTATCGGGTCTACTAAGCGTTACAGAGCATTTATTTTGCTTGCATGTTTCAATAAGACAGATGAGTTTAGCAGTACTAGAAGATTCCACAATTATTGAAATAGGGTTGTTTTTTTTCCGTTGAGTTATCGTCGAGGTTATCGTTATCGGTGAAACTGAAGTCCGTCTTAAGGCAATCAATAATTAGACTTTGAAGTTTTTTAGCTTCTTTTTCGTTATCACATTCGCTTATGTATTTTGTAGTTTTAGGCGAGGTTTTAGACGAGGATTTAGGCGAGGTTTACCCGAATCGATGTTTATATTGGCCTTCTTAGATACACTTATCATATTCTTAATAGTTTCCCCAATTCTATTCAAAACAATCTTGCTTCCTGGTGCTATTCGATATTTAGTAGGATCCGAAGCAAATATTCCGAACATTTCCTATTTGTCTTGGCCGAGGTCTTGGCAACTACCTAACACAGTACGGGCATATTCTTCAATTTCAGTAATCGACTCGGCAGTTAGCGTTTGAAGCGAAACAAAATTGTCATATCCCTGAGCTGTCAACATGCTTTTTAAATGAAGCGGTATTTCTGCTTCTATCATTTTTTCCACGACAGACCAGAAGGGGGGGGGAATCGTCGTTTTTGTTAGGAATAGCTTTGGTAATAAACTGAAATTAATTTTGATAGAAAAAAGAAACATGTAAAAAAATATAACTACATAATAAGAACAAATAAAAATAAATAAATAAAAATAAAAATAAAAATAAAAAAACAAAAAACAAACGCGATAAAAACTAACAAGTAAAATTTTTTGCGATAAAAAAAATAATTCAGTATTTATTATTTGTTAATAAGCATACATTTTACTATTTTGCGGCTGTCCAAACATCCGCATAATTTATGCTGAATAACAATACATATACTTGCTCTTCAACTGAGTTTTCAGTTTCAATGATATTGAGATCGAACATGACTTATTAGAAACTGAACTATTAAAAATTAAGTTATACACGTTTAATTATTCCTCAAAGGGTCAAAATATTATCACTGTTAAATTAAACTTTATAATACACTGAGACTATAATATATATTAGAGAAGAATACGGGACTACTTTTCTTGTCCCGTCCCGTCCCGTCACGCAATGCCGTCTCGTTCTGTAGGTCCCGCACGTTTTGCGGGACCCGCACAAATTTGAACTCCAAAGATAACAATAATTGGCCGCCTGTGCCAGCTAGTAACTAAATAACGTAATAATTTTTTACTTTTTAGTGCATTTTTTTCACAGTAGTTTTTTTAAGTCAGTTTTATTTTAATCCTTTAACGGTTTTAACGGACTAAATTGGCAATCCGTCTCGCGCGGGATTGTATATTTTGTGCGGGACGGGGCGGGACGGGACGGGATTTTTCCCATCCCGCATTCTTCTCTAATATATATCTTGTAAGTTATTAATTTTTTGGTTGGGAATTTTTTGATTAATCTTGGCAAAGAAATTTAAAAAAAACACAGGGTGCGTAAAAATATATTTAGATATATTTTACAAAAAAAATTAGTGGCGCCATCGGTTGTTAAAATATTTTAGCTCTTGAAATGATTATATAATAATAAATAATACCAAGTAATCACAAATAATCAAGTATAATCATGAATATAATCACCAATAATCACTTATAATCAGGTAATCCTGATTATTATCCAGGTAATCCTAGATAATTACGAGTAATCTTAGTAATCATTCATAATCACAATAATCAGTAATAATCTTAAGTAATCACGATAATTTTTTAATAATCATAATAATTATTACGTAATATAATCTTGTGTATAAAAAAAATCTCAGTGAACAACCCCTCGGCAGCGACAGAATAAAAGAATAATAAACCGTCCAAAAATTGCAACCCCCGGGTTACCTCACAAGCTTATCTAAACTTTATTTCTTTAACTTCTTATGATGTTCCTCACTTGCTTTAGTTTTCTTAAATTTTTCTCTCTGCGTTATTAGTTTCTCCACTTGCATTTTAAGGGGGCCGTCACTAGCGTGGGCGATCACCTCGCACTTTATTTCAGAATAATTAAAAAGAAAGTGCGCTGTATATAAAAGCTGAACTATTTTTTCTTTGCTACTTACCACGAATTAATTGAAACTTAGCAATTTTTTTTTCTTCAGTGCAAATTTTATTTACATCAAATTTACATTGTACATTTATGTTTTTAATAAAATATAAAAATTTTATTATAAACCGTTAATATTTGGATTTTGTTCAGAACTCCTACCTAAGTTTATCTCCGACTAACGTTCATTTATATTATTTATTTTAAATAATTTATGTAATTTAAATGAGACTGTTTTCTTTACTTACTATTTCATTATTTTGAAGGAAAATCATAAAAACCTTCTTCAAATATTTAATTTTTACATGTAGTTAAAATTTAATAATTAATAAATATATACGACAAAATAACCAAGAAAAACATAAGAGACGAAAAAACAATAAATAAATAATAAAAATAATAAAATAAACAAATTTATCGTTTCATTATCACAATATACTTTATACTAGCTGGAAAGCCCGTCCACGGACGGGCCTCTAGACCCGATTGGTTGGAAACTCGATTGATGTGCAACTCGTCCCAGGGGGAGTACCGTCGTCGGTACTTTAATATTTTTTGGTTGGTAAAAAATGACACGCTGGAGCAGCAGCAGGAGCAGCAGCAGCGGGCTGGGATTTTATGTATTACTAGCTGGAAAGCCCGTCCACGGACGGGCCTCTAGACCCGATTGATTGGAAACTCGATTGATGTGCAACTCGTCCCAGGGGGAGTACCGTCGTCGGTACTTTAATATATTTTTTTGTTGGTAAAAAATGACACGCTGGAGCAGCAGCGGGCTGGGATTTTATGTATTAAGATTATATATTAGGTACCCATATACAATGATAACAAACAAATTGAATACTGGAGCTTTTTTTTTTCGGTGGCGTTACAATATTAGTCATTATCGCTTTATTTTTAAATGTTATCTATCTATTAGTTGTAGATGTTGAAATTGTGTTTTATACTTTTGCTTTTGACAGTTCAAGTTAGTTTTTGTCATATCTTTTGTTAGATCACTATTTTGAATTTGTCTTGTGTAGAATTTCTTTGCAATTTTGTCAATATGATCTTTTATGTAATCAATATTCGTTTTCTCATGTAATTCAGTAATTCTTGTGTATCTATCTAGTCCCGTTATTAGTATTAAACATTTGTTTTGGTATACTTGTAATGGTCTAATCCTTGTTTTTGAAACTCCGGCCCAAGCCGCGCAAGCGTATGTCAATGTTGGTCTCAATATAGTTTTATATAGTATAGTTTTGTTTTTACTGGTCATTAATTTTCCTTTCAACAGAGGGTAAATAGGTCTCATGCTTGCGTAGGCAAGCTGTTTGCGTCTTTGGAGATGTTGTTCAAAGTTAACTCTGCTGTCCAGGGTTACTCCTAGATATTTAACTGTTGTTTTTGGAATGATTTTATGTCCTGTTACTGTTAGATGTTGAAACACCTTGTTATTTGTTCTTTTTCTAGCAAAAACAATACTCTCTGTTTTACTCGAGTGTAATTTAATTTTTCATTTGTCAAAGTAATCTTGCAAAATATTTAAATGTATTTGAGTTTGTTTCGTGGCTACTTGTGCATTAAATGAATGAGCGTATATGGCCGTATCATCTGCATACAGCGCCAGTTTTGTTTTGGTAAAAGTTGGCATATCATTGATAAATAAATTAAATATTTTAGGCGCTAGTATTGAACCTTGCCGTGCTCCTACTTGAATTGATTTAATTGAAGATGTTTGATCATTAATTTTAACTGCTATTGTTCTGTTTGTAAGGTAAGAATGCATTAGTTTAATTATGTGAGGTGAAAAACCATATTTTATCATTTTATATATAAGTCCATCTGTCCAGGTCTTATCAAATGCTTTTTCTATATCCAATAATGTTAGTACTGTAACCTTGTCTTTGTTGAAGTTATTTATAGTGTCATTCACAATTCGAGCCACTTGAAGAGTTGTGTTGTGTCCTGTAGTAAATCCAAACTGGTAAGGACTTGAAATATTTAATTTAAATTCTTCCTGTAATAGTCTGTTAAGTATTATTTTTTCTGTCACCTTGGCCATGGAATTCAATAGCGTTATTGGTCTGTAGCTTGTAGGATCAGTAGCGTTTTTGCTTGGTTTCTTTATTGGTATCGTAAGTCCATGTTTCCATTTTTGGGGAAAGTACCGATGCTTAAAGATGGAATTTACTATATATCGTCGGCTTGAAGCAAAAACAAGATAACTCCAAAATGATAGTTTTGAGATAATGTAAAAGTATACAAATTCAAAACTAAATATCTTAATAAAAATTTTATTAGTGTTAGTACAATTATCTGATTTTGCCAGATCGTAGTTGAGTATGATTCGTATCCAATCGTGTAGATAACTCATTTTGTCCAAAAATGGAGTTATCTTGTTTTTGCTCCAAGCCGACGATATGTAAGTTGTACAATTGCTTTTCTTGACAGATTCTTGAGGATTTTATTTTCGATCTGATCCGGGCCTGGTGCTTTGTTGTTTGTTAGCAATTTGATATATTGTCGGAGTTCAGTTGGTTCAGTTATTAATTTTTTGTACTTGCGTCTGTCAATTGTGTGTTTTTTATTTATAAAAAATAATACATTATTTTTTATTTCTATTTGTTCATTTGCGTCGTTTTGATCCAATTTATGTATTTTTTGGAAAGTATTTGCCAGTAATTCAGTTTTTTCTGCATCAGTCATGATAACGGTGTTGTTTACTTTTAATGCTGCTATTGGCTCGTATGTCTTTTTTAATCTCTTGGTCAGTCTCCACAATGAGTTGTCATTTGGCTTGTGAGGTAAGCAACACTTCCCATTGCTAGTTTTTAAAGGTTTTTATTTTAGATTGTATATCTCGATTTATTTCTATCATAATGTCTTTGTAATATACGTTATCAGTGTGCTGCCATTGTTTCCGATACCAATTTCGTGAGTTTATCATCGTCAATATTTTGTCAGGGAATAAATCTCTGTTGTTGTTAATTGTTTTTGTCATGGAGTGTTCTCGTTTGGCTTGTGAAATGCATTTTGTTAATATTTCAACTTCTTCTATTTGATTAGTTGTGTCGATGTTATTGTTGATTTTTATTAATTCATCTAGTCTTTTACGAAATTTATTCCAGTCTGTACTTTTGTAGCTAGTTATTCGCTTAGTAATTTTATTTTTTGTTATATTTTCTATATAGAATTCTACCAAGTTATGATCCGAAGTTAATTTGGATTTGTTTTTTATTCTATTGATGTTAGTCACGTTTTTGTTTAGTATCAGGTCTATATTAGATGGTGTCGAATTATTCATAGGGTGATGAGTTGGCATGTTTGTGTGCAATATATCAATATTTTTGTTGTTACAATAGTTCTGATGTGAAGTGGTCTTGACGGAACTGATGGAGTTGTATAATGTTTGCTTGTAAGAACAGGCAATTCCAACATCATGTCCTGATTATTAGTGGAAAAAAATGAAGAGTATAGCATGCAAATGTACTTAGCATTCATGGACTTCGAAAAAGCTTTTGACTCAATCGAATTATGGGCAATAAGGGAATCTTTAAAAAACTGTAGAATAGATGACAGGTACTCCACCCTAATTAAAAACATACCTATATGAAAATGCAAAAAAGAAAATAAAAGCAAATATACCAATAAAAAGTATTTCGATTAATAGAGGGATACGACAAGGGGATACAATTTCGCCAATATTATTCATAACAGCAGTGGAAGACGTTTTCAAAGATCTGGATTAGCAAAATAAAGGAATATGTATAGATGGGGAGTGCCTTAACCATCTAAGATTCGCAGATGACATCGTTTCAATAGCTGGAAGTGGAGAAGAACTCCAGATAATGGTTGACGACCTCCGAAGAGCATCTAAATTGGTAGGATTACAAATAAATAAAGCAACAACAAAAGTAATGTCAAACGTAAACAACTACGACGGAATCCACATTACGCAATGTAATGGCAACACATTGGAGGTGGTGAAGGAGTTCGTGTATCTGGGGCTGTGCATAACAACGAACAAAGACAATATGACACCTGAATTAACCAGAAGATGCAAGCCGAGGTGGAGAGTTTTTGGAGGATTGAAATATATATTAAAGTCCAAAAACCAATGTCGCTTTGAGTTAGACGACGAGTATACGAACAATGCATCCTCCCAGTTATAACATACGGCTGAGAAACTTGGAGCTTATCAATGTCCAATGCAAAGAAGATCAGAGTGACACAAAGAGCAATGGAAAGACAGATGTTAGGCATAACCCTAAAAGATCACAATACAAATGCATGGATTAGGCAGCAGACAAGACTAAAGTATGTGGTAGAGAGAGCATCCCAGCTAAAGTGGAATTGGTCAGGACATATGACCAGAATAACGGATGATAGGTGGACAAGAAAGATGATGCAGTGGCGACCGAGATCTGGAAAAAGGAGCGTTGGGCGCCCAAAGACGCGATGGAGGGACGATATAAAAAGGACGGCAGG
The DNA here is from genome assembly GCA_947369205.1 of Cantharis rufa. Classification (NCBI taxonomy): domain Eukaryota; kingdom Metazoa; phylum Arthropoda; class Insecta; order Coleoptera; family Cantharidae; genus Cantharis; species Cantharis rufa. The sequence goes on along the minus strand of OX376309.1, from coordinate 9,896,643 downwards.
TATTGGTTTCTTGAACGTGGCGGCAGATAGAGAGATGGAAAATTATGAAGAAGGCCTTTATCCGCAGCAGTGGACAGAAGCAGGCTAGTAATGATAGTGATAGTGCACAAAACAAATTCTTCAAAATTATTAACAACTATCCAATGTATACCACCATCGAGCATATGCACGATGACAACACGATAGAGTTTGTTGGAGACTTCATTAAAACATCTACAGGGAAACTACTGAAAAATTGCTCCAAGCACAAAAACGAATTGATCCGAGGCATCGGAAACTATGACCAGGATGACGAAACTATATCGAGAAAGAAGAATAAATTACTGAAATCCATCTTGGTGAGTCGTTTCAATTTCTATGAGTAGCCGCTCTGGAACTAAAGTGATGTGAAGTCCTGTGAGGTGAAGTGTTGCGATTTTGATTGTAATGATTGATTTTATATATAATCCCACACCTTACCTTTGTTAAAACCCCTCCCCCGTTCTAATCCTATTCCTTTCCGTTATCTTCTTTTATCAATTTATAAAAAATAATTTATCAGGTTTTTAAAAATTTTTTCCTGAAACTAAAATAATGTATATTTTACTATAAAACTTATAACTACTATAAATCAATTATATATAATTGATATATTGTTATATTGTTATTATTTAGATATATTGATATTATTTTATAACATTGTATAATGTACACATGATTTGATTTGATGGAGAAAATTTATAATTAATTGCAAATGCTGCAGTCAAACGGTTACTCGCCCATATGAGTTAGTAAATGTCTTTTCAAGGTTGCTTTTCGTGAACTTTTGTAATCGCAAATATCACACTCAAACCGTTTTTCGCCTGTATGAGTTAGTGCATGTGATTTTAATTGTCCTTTTTGTGAACATCTGTGACCGCAAATATAACACTCAAACGGCTTCTCAACCGTATGAGTTAGTAAATGTTTTTTCATGTCTCCATTTCGTGAACATTTATAAGCGCAAATGTCACACTCAAACCGTTTTTCGCCTGTATGAGTCCTTAAATGTGTTTTCAAGGATCCTTTTAGTGAACATCTGTAATCGCAAATATCACACTCAAACCGTTTTTCGCCTGTATGAGTTAGTAAATGTGTTTTCAAGGTTCTTTTTTGTGAACATCTGTAATCGCAAATATTACACTCAAATTGTTTTTCGCCTGTATGAGTCATTAAATGTGTTTTCAAGGATACTTTTTGTGAACATCTGTAATCGCAAATATTACACTCAAACCGTTTTTCGCCTGTATGAGTCATTAAATGTTTTTTCAAGTTTCCTTTTTGTGAACATCTGTAATCGCATATATCACACTCAAACCGTTTTTCGCCTGTATGAGTTAGTAAATGTCTTTTCAAGGTTGCTTTTCGTGAACTTCTGTAATCGCAAATATCACACTCAAACGGTTTTTCGCCTGTATGAGTTAGTAAATGTGTTTTCAAGGTTTCTTTTTGTGAACATCTGTAATCGCAAATATTACACTCAAACCGTTTTTCGCCTGTATGAGATAGTAAATGTATATTCAAGGCTTCTTTTCGTAAACATCTGTAATCGCAATTGTCACACTCAAACCGTTTTTCGCCTGTATGAGTCATTAAATGTGTTTTCAAGGATACTTTTTGTGAACATCTGTAATCGCAAATATTACACTCAAACCGTTTTTCGCCTGTATGAGTCATTAAATGTGTTTTCAAGGATCCTTTTTGTGAACATCTGTAATCGCATATATCACACTCAAACCGTTTTTCGCCTGTATGAGTTAGTAAATGTCTTTTCAAGGTTGCTTTTACTGAACTTCTGTAATCGCAAATATTACACTCAAACGGTTTATTTTTTGCCATATCTCCAATATTAATTTGTGTATTACCCTGTTCCCATTTTTCGAAATATGTCTCCTCATTAATCGAAGTACCTTCTTCTTTAATGTCAATGGAATGATGCAATGATTCTAGTTCCATGTCCTCCATTTTAATCGCATTGCTAGTATTTGGTAAATCTGTCGACAATATCACTTTCATACTGATATCTGCACTTAATATCTTTTTGTAACAAAATATCTAAATGGCGGAGTACTGGCAATACTACTAAAATGTCGAGAAAGAGATCTTCGGACCTAAAGATATTAGGTTTTGGTTAGAATCAACATAACTTAATAAGAATCTGAATATCTTACCATTCATATTTCCACGTTCTGTTTATTACTTAAACTTTCGTTTAATAAAATTTTAAGAGAAAATTAAGCGAAAAGAAAGTATCTATGTATCTTATCTTATCTTAATCTATCTATGTATCTTAATTCTATAGAATTAACACCACGCACCTGCAATATTAAAGTGAAAGATTTTACAATCAATGATTTTTGTTTAAGTTATATTATATTTTACTTACTACAGGAAAGCATTTGAAATCAACAATAACTAACAAAAATAACGCACAACCATTTCAACCAGGGTATGTTAACTTCAGGGTATGCTACACGCTAGTTCAACTCAAGGCGAGAGGAGTCGTACCAAAGAATATATACCTATTATAGGAACTTCCTATAGGTATATCTTCTTTGGAACCGTAATTTGTTCCTAGATCTTCTTGTTATTCTCTCTTATTTTCCGCTTTACTTCAGCATTTTCAGTTCTTGCTTTATATCATTATTTATCGTCTTTAGAAAATCTTTGATATCCTTCATCTTTTCTTACCACCTCTATACTGTTATGGTCTTTAGTCAATGTCCTTTATTTTTTATACTTCTCTTGAAATCATCGTTTGTTGCCTATATCACAGTATATGTATGTATTGTCGTGTTCCATAATTTTCCAGTCATGATTTGATTTTTTATATTTTGTAAATTGAACATTTTCTTAATTCAAACTTTTGATTAATTTGATTGTAAATTTAAAAATATTGTAAATTTTTTAATTTTCTGGTTTTCCCCTCCAACTAATAGTTTACGTTGCGGAAACTAGAGTGCTTTTTGCCGTGAAGATTTTGCAATTTTCATTTTTGAGTTTATATAGTGAAGAAATAAAGTGATTACATTTTTAAATAAGTAGATAGGTATAGATTTGTTTTATTTTTTTTTTTGAAATTATCCAGTATAATTTTGAATTTTTGAGATAAACTTTAATTTTGAAAATTTGGAGAATTGTGATTTATTTTTGAATAGTAAATTTATAAAATTTAAAATTAAAATTAAAAGTATTTTAAAATAAAATTTGATATCGTTGCGCATGGTCAATTATCATTAAATTTAACCTTTCCACTTATTCATGGAAATTTTATTCAACATTAGTTTAAATTCAAATATAAATATTTTGAAAGAAAAGTAAATGGAAGTTATATTTTTAAGATATGACTTTCCCAATTACCATTTATATTTAGAATTAATTTTGTGGATTGGATTTTTGAAAATTCACAGCGCAGTCATTTATGCATTTGTATTTTTCTAGATGTGCCATTTACAATCTGAGAATGACAAGATTTCAAATAACCGCGGACAGTTATTGAACATTAGCTTGCACAGAGGAGAAACGCGAGGTTCAATTAACTTTTGTCAAAAATATCATCTGGAAACGGAAAGTGAAACTACTAATTCTATAATAAATTTTACCATATACTGTGCCTATATTTATAAGCTTTCTTTTAAAAACTTTTAAAATTCAACTTTTCTAAAATTGAAATTATCTTATTTTCAAATCAATTCAAAATTCAAATTTAAAGTTAGAAAAAAAAATTTCTAATTCTGTTACTACAAACGCAAAAGGGTGCCGAATTTGTAAGCAGGAACTTCTAAGCATGTTGGTCCATTCCTCCCTTAAGGCACAGATCCAGAAATAATTAACTCGGAGCACTCATACTAATGTGAATAGCAGTACCGGATTTAAGAAGCCCACACTGTACACGACACAGACTGGTGGTGATTTTAAATTATTAAATAAGTTATATTGTTTATTTTATTAATACAACAATTCATAAAATATGTAATTTTAGTGTAACAATAATATTGCAAAAGATAAATATTATCTTAAATACCAGCATGCCTAGTCTAACTCTAACTAACATAAACAAAAGAATATTAAACGCTTTAAAGATGTATAGGAGGTACATTCTCAGACTAAAGTCTCCTATACATACGTCTTTAAAATGAATATACAATTATAAACGCTTGCGTTTAAATTATATAATATTAAATTACTTAGTTTAATTATAAATTTATTATATTTTAAATTCATAAATAAATTTTAAATAATTAAAATTAAATTAAATTAATTTAAATTATATACTAGCTTATATACTAATTTATAATAATATAATTATTATAATAATATAATTATTATAAATTATAAATTTAAATAAATTTATTGAAGTACTCCTACAACTTTTTTGATTTCAAAGTTATTTCAAAGATTAGCCATTTTGTTTTCCAAATCTGTACGATCTACAATTTCGTTTAATTCTTTATCGGTAATTTTGCAATCTTCTAAATAAATTTTGTTATTGAAATCGTTCGATTCGAATAACTTTTTTAATTCTTGAAAATCGATGCTATTTTCAAATGTTTCGTTAATTTTTATTGATTTAAACAACCCTATATAATATAAAATGTTAAATTTCAAGAATGCTAAAATAGAATATTATACTAACCATCTTTAACGATAAGCTTTTCTAAATGTCGCTTTATAATACCACGCTTAATAATTTCTTCCTCAATTGTATTTTTAGTGACCAAACTGTAGATCATGACAGGTTTTGTTTGACCAATGCGATGACAGCGATCCTGAGCTTGAATATCCACTTGAGGGTTCTGAGATAAAAGTAAATTTAAACATTTTTTTATAATTAACCTTTTGCTTACCCAATCTCTATCGTAAAGTATAACGGTATCGGCAGAGGTAAGGTTTAAACCAAGAGCTCCAGCACGAGTGGACATTAAAAAAATAAATGAATTGGGATCTTCATTGAAGCGAGATATGTTTCCACCACGTGACTGTAAACCGTCATGCCCATCTAATCGACAATATTTGTATCCTCGCATCAAAATAAAATCTTCTATGAAATCTAGCATCATCACTAAAGTACAAAAGATTAATACTTTGTGGCCACGTTCTTTTAGCTTGACCAACATGGCATCCAGTACCAACATTTTGCCACTTTCTTGCACAATTTTTTCGTCAATCAAAAGTTCTTTTTTTTCGCTGTGTGGATTTAATGGGAAGTGCACTAAATATGGATGATTGACAATTTTCTTCAACATCATAAAAGAATTTTGCATTGTGATACGATAAATATATTGGAGATTATCTTCGCTGATTTTACTGCCAATGATTTTCTCTTCTCTCACTTTAAAACTTTGAATTTGAGACTCCTCTAAATCGGATTCTTCCAACTCTTTATAATATACGCTTCGGGTTAACGCTCTTTTTTTAGGCGGCCCATTCTCATTTTCATCAGAAATTTCTTCCTAAAAATACATTGCTTAAAATAAAGCAAATTTTTAAAATTACTTACTTCTTTTCCAGTCAATTTGCAAATATTTCGTTCGATCACGTAACTATACAGATTTTTCTGCAACTTTGTCATTGGGCAGTATACTTGAACCATCTTCTTGGGAACAAAATTTAAAAGAACGTCAGATTTTAACCTACGAAGCATAAATGGTGCTAAAATTTTATGTAGCGTTGATATTACGCCAATCACTTCTTCATTAATTTTGTTATTCTGTAAAAAAATTATAAGATATCACAATATTGTGGAAAATTTTAAAATTAGTTATATGAAATGGGATGAAGCAAATGTTACAAACCATATACATATGCATATACGTACGTATATATCGCTGTACTTGAATAATAGCAATATAACTTAAAACACCATAGTTTTGAAAAAAAAAAACCGGTTTAAAGCTTAAATAGTAAACAGTAAGATATTCTTTATAATGTAACAATTTTATGTTGGAAATAAAGGTGTTTGAGAACCCTTTTTCATACTTCGTTCTGGTGCGACTATGGTTATTTAAGTATCCGGAGAGGAGCGAAGCGCAATAAATAAACTTATTTCTTGCGGATTTTTTAATCTTAATACACGTAGAATAGATTTTTCTAGCAATACAAAAGATGTAAAAAGGCCCTGATTTTGATGCCAAGCTCTGTAGCTTTTCAACGTAGAGAAAAGAACGTGGATTACAAGATGATGATTTTCTTTTTCTCTTAACTAAATAAAACACTGCAATAGTGACAAAAGCTTAAATAGCGTTAAAAAAATCTTAAAAGCTTAATAATTACAATATTATAATAATATATAATATATATCATAATAATATAATCATAATCTTTATGTTTCCTACTTGAATAGCAAAGCAGTAATATTATACGAAAAAAATTACTTACCAAAGTACTTTGCAAGTTCACAAATATCAATCTTATACAATTTGTATTATATTCTGTTACTGTAATTAAAATGACCCAAAACTTACGGTGACGGCAAGCAGATTCCACCAGACTGATGTTATTACAGTTGAAACAAACCTCTACAGCTGACCCAAGGAAAGATAACAGATGACACATGTTTCGATCAGGGATGATGACAGTATAGTAATCGCTCTGTTGATTTGCGATGTACTAAATTGAACAACGCAAGATCGTGATTAGTGGTTTCCAATGGCTTTTAAATTCATTGATTTTTGGAACGAAGTTCCTTAACGCAAACGCGGCTTATGAACTTTTACGGTACGACCAAAACGGCAGAAATCGTCACGCATTTTATATCCAGTCGGCGCCATATTGGTTTATTGTTTTGTATATATATATATATATGTGTGAAAAATCGTAAGCATTATTTGATTTTGCACTTTTGCATGTCAAATTATTTGAACCAACGATTCCCAAAAGTAGAAATTGTGATTCTAGCACTTAAAACATTTCGCCATAAAGGGTTGCTCTAATGACATTGTTTTAATTTGTCTTATCTGTTACGATTTGTGATTTAAACAATATTTTTTATATTATTTGATATAATAGATAGTTTTATGTTTTCCGATAAAAAAATATACTCACCTCTCTTCGAAATATCATCGAAAAAAAATTATTTTTTTCTTTTTAAAGGGAACAGTAGTTTTTAAAGTAAGGTGCTTTTATTATTAATTATTTTAGAATTTTTTTACAGTCAGGGGTTTTTAAAATTTTTAATTTTTATTTTATTTCACTATTTTTGGAGTATATTTTGTCAAAATGTATAGAGAAAGTAATATATGTTTTAAACCGCTTCGTGATCCAGTCAGCCGATGTGGAACACACAATCAGTGGAACACGGGTTCTGTTCAACGGCATTGCATCTTCCAAGCGTGCCTCGGTCAGTTGTCTGTAAACTGTCGCTTTTCCTTTCTCTATTCCTAGAGAAAAAGCACTATGAAGTGTTCGCCCGTTAACTAATCAGGCTGCGACACCCGTGAAGGCAGTCACTTCAACGAATGAAGCTCTCGTCAACGGATCCACTGTCGGAGCATAACATATCTTGATTTGGTGTACAATAGTTTTAAGCAAAAAGGTCTTGCCGCAACCAGCACCGCCAGTAATGAAGAGCTTCAAAGCGTCAACGCCTTGATCGTTGGCATACACTTCTTGACGAATACGGGCAGTGATTGTGTTGAATAAACGCTTCTGTTCCATATTCATACTGCTGACAATCTGAAGAAAGTCTTCTTCTGAGATATTATGCTCCTTCTCATCCTCAAAACCGGTATTTTGGATATCAATGTCCACTAAGTCGGGATCGCAGCCGTCGATCATTGCACCGACAAGATGATAGGGTGGTGGCAAGCATCTGTCATTACCCAAATCTTCGACATTTCCCATCGCTAAAACTTGAGCTATGACTCGTTGCAACTCTGGTTCAACGTGTTGAAACTGTTCTACATTTCCTCCTTGTTGCAGAGGTCGCAGACGTTTTCGTTGAGCAAGAAAAGCTGCTTCAGCACTGTCGTAATCTTCGATCAAATCTTGCTCATTCCTGAAGGATAAGTGTGCAACCAGGTAACTATAGAAGTAACCTTCTCTATCAGCCGTTTGTGAGTAATACTTAGTTCTCAACACGGCTTTTCGGGATCGCAGTTTCATTTTGGTGCCGTTTAGTAGTGTTAGATGTGATTCGCGACGGACCGGAGGTTCATCCACATCATAAGCTTCGGCATCTCCTTTTTCTTCATCATCATTCTGAAGCCGTGTAGTGTGGTCGTAGCTAACAGCAAATTCGGCTAAGCTAAGGTTTTCCAAATTCAATTGTTCCACCATAACGATTGGCGGGATTTGCTAGAGTCTTTTTAATACAGAGGATTGTGCAGGGGCGAGTGCATAAATTTTGGGTTTTTTTGGGGGGGTGTAGAGATAGTTTTCTGAGATAGAATTTCTTCTCGTGGGTGAAAATTGTATTTGACCAGCCAGGAACACTCCCCTGGTCTTTACAAACCTGCTGTCAAAAATTTACGTCGCTACCTGTAACCGTTCGGGAGATATGGTGACACAAATATATATATATATATATAAATAACACAACTCGACAAAAAAAGTTTTGTTCTTTGTCCTAAAGTTTATTTTATGATTTTTTGGTTAAGTATGCACAAAAACGAAAAGAAAATACATTTTTTTGGTATGAAGTTTGCTTTTGCGATAGTTATAGTAATAATACTCATTTTTGAATTTTTTTATAAATTTGTTGTTAATTTGAAGTTAAGTTTCAGTTAAATTGAAATTTTGTATTTGAGACTCTTATATCATCTAGTTGCGCACCTCCTATTTTTGGTTGCAATTGTTCTGGCAAAAGAGACAGATGTAAAGCAATACATGATGCGCATGAATGAATTAACGAGATTCTAAATACAGTTAGATTTAGTTAATAAGAAAAGTATTAACAGTTTATTTGTAAGTTATTTTGATAGTAAAACTTACTAAAATCAATAAACATATTTATTTGAATGGTTTCATCTTCAATTAAAAATTAAAACCACAGATTTTGAAAAATATCGTTCAATCGGTCTCCTAAATACAAAAGCAAACTTTTACAAGTCATATATATTTTTTTCGTCTAATTACAAGCCAAAATATCAAAATTTTATGTTTTAAAGTCAAGGTCAAATTTTGTGTTGACCCGTGTAATGATAATAAAAATTGGCTTTAAAAAACCGACTCTGTTGTAGTTGCATGCGTGATTCGACGTTCTTATTTATAGATCAAGCAAGAGTCGACCTTCCTAACACCACTGATTACAATTACAAGAAATTCATTTAAATATTTCAGAGTGAACATAATCAAAAATGTAAAAAATGCATTGGTGTTAGTCGAAACTCCGCTCTTCCACGTTATTAATGGAAATTTTTTGACATTCTCACAAATAAAGATATGAATTGCGCCGTAAGTGTAAAATATGTAGTTTCAATAAGGAATTTTTTTGAATTGTTGGCTACAGCGTAAAACAACCATGTCTTTCCATATCTTTTCATAGTAATAGTGCGCAGTTTCAAAATTGATTTTAAGCCCTTTAAATTTATTTTTTCAATATTTTGAAACGACAAAAATGTGTCTTTTGTTTTACTGTTTAAATAACGTCAACTTGTTTCTGGGGTAATTTTTGCAATTTTCTCCCTACAGTCCCTACGTCCCTGTACAGGACGAATTCTTGACGACCAACGGAATTTTGTTATTTAGGGATTAAGGAATAAATTAAAATAGGTTCCAGCTTTTAACTCCCATGGGCCAACAGAAATCATTTCTAGACTACTTTTGGTGGTCCGTGGACTCTACTACTATTAAGGAAACTGTGATGTGATGAATTTTTGGTAATATTGGGAATGATCTATTTTTGTTGTGTTCATGTCAGTACATTGTAATGGATCTTTGGTGGGGTTGATTTTGATTTTTGTTGTTTTGAACATGTAAAATAGCATTAGCTAATAAACCTATTATTATTGTATGATTTCAAAATCACAGTGCGGCTGCAAGACTGGATTGTGTATTCGAGGCTGCAAACAGGTAGCGGCTATTTGCATTTTTATACATATTTAGAAAATATAAAATTATGAAAAATATTTATATTTAAAAAAAAAAGTTTATTTAGTCACTATTTAGAGCAGACGTTGGCAACCTAAAAGCCGCAGGTCACCCAGTGACCCATTTGATAAATTCAAATAAATCACTTCAGTTCCAAAAATAAAGTAAAAGATATAAAAATAAATTTTTAAGTTGATTTTAACCCACAGCCAAAAAAGGTTGCCAAAAAATTTACTACAAAAGAAGCTAAGCGACTAATGAGGGAATTTAATGAAGTATATAATAACTAAAATTTTTCTGATGTTCTAAATTTGTCATGTCAAACATGTATGATTTACAAGAATCACGCTCAAGTTATCGAAGTTATTAATGCACATTAATTGATGGATTAAACATTTTTTTTAAAACGTTTAAATGTCCTGAATATTTCAAGCCATCTAGATTTCTGTAAAATCTGTAGGCAACTCAAATTGTTTACAGTGCAGTGGTTTGAAGAGGGAGCTAAAAGAATAACGTGTTTTAACTATGTCTTAACAAACCTCACAGAATAAAATCCAAAACGGACAATTTTGACACATTACAAGAGAAACTTTTTATAATCTAATTGGTTTGAAAGTCGATATAGTTAGATTGGTGATAAATTTAAAGTAACTATTCTTAGCAGAAAGTCCACATGGGATCATAATAGATGATAAAGCTTTTTTAGAGATAAAATAATCGTGGATTGCAAAGAAAAACGTGCAATGTTCCATATTTACTATCATTCGTAATACAGATATCAGTAGCTCTTCCTCCATGTCCTTGGGAGACCTTGCAAATGAAACCATCTGATGTAATTACAACTAAGTATTTAACTAAACAACGGAAATATATAAGCACTCGTTGCTCAACAGTAGGTGGTTTTTCAGTAAATTTTTCAGTACAATCAATTATGCACCCGCAATTCAAATATGTCTTAAATGTGGCAGGTAGATTTTTCTTCACGGCTTCCTTATTTAAAATATTAAAATTTGAAGCTTTTTTTTGTTGAAGTATCTGAAAAAAACTAACCAAAGCACAAAAAGAAATTAATTAATTAAGCAAAACACTACTCACTAGTGTGAAGAAAAACACTATCAATTAATTATCCAACATACAGTTCGTTCTAATAAGTATAACTAATAAATCTAAATCTAATCTAAAAAATCTAAAAAGAAATACCTAATTTCATTTTTGTTAGAAATAGTAATAACCTGTTTTCATTACCTCATGCTTAACTTTCTTTACTGAATTAAACTGACAAAAAGATTTCAACAAGTTGGAATCATAGCCCTACTATTATTAACTACTTTTTACTTTATGTGTAAGCCATAGTTATGACTTCAATAACTCCAAATTATAAGACGCACTTTTCAGTAATTTTCGTATATTTGTCCGTAATCCAGCTCTGATTGGTTCCTGAGTTTATTACCAATAGGAGTGTAATTATGGAGCAAGATACAAAAATGTAACATTTTCTCGGAAATTACTTAAAACTACATATTATAATTTGGAGCTAATCAAAGGGATAATTTCAACTTGTTGAGGTCTCCTTGTAAATAATACAGAGAAAAGATTCAGTGATACTCCATGTAACTGCAGTATATTGTTGGATCCGATTAAATGCTAGAAAATCCTGCAGACCCAGGATTTTGTATCGTATTGGGTCCACTTCTTTTATCGTATATAATTCTGTTATCATTGACTATAATTTTTTTTTCTGCAACTTCACAATGTAAGTATTAATCTGGATGGAAGCATTTTTTCCACCATTCTATCAAAATAACACATTTATTTCTAGGTAATTCTCTTCCATATTCCTTCGGGATCTGTTTGACAAATAATGCTTCCAGTTTCTAGTCCCTTTTCAATTTCGACTAACAAGCTACCTCAAATTTAAAACAATTAATATTAATATGCTCATAGTTCTAAAACTGGCTTCAGAACATCACCGAGGTTAGTTGGTAGAAACAAGCACTAGGTATGTCTAAAACGTAAAATATGAAGAGAAGTAATTAATTGTAAGAATCACACAATTTATTCTTACCGGTTTCAATATTTTCATTTCCCGCTTCATCATTTACAGAATTTATATTTCGATTTATGCGTTTTTGGAAATCGTTCGTGTTTAGCGAAGGCTGTTGCCGACATAACCGACAGTTTTTGATAAATAGGTAAGAAAATTGTCGGAATATAAGATGGACTATTTACAAGATCAGATTTCTTACCTCCAATAAAATGTGAACTGCAGATTCAACACTGAAAACACTGAAAATCATCAAAAACAAATATTTATATTTGATGTACTTAAATTCTGAACAATATATATAACACAAGTTGCAAAAGTATATTATTAATTAAATAAAATTTAATTACTCACACATACTTCTAACAGCTTGAATCCAATTTTTTTGTTAATTTGATAATTTCTTCCATGAAAACGATAAAGGACAATTTGTTCGGAATTTTTATACCCAACTACACAGCACAGCAATATCTTTTTGCACACGGGAGCTATGCAACAAGCGCATAACACCCCTCTTTTAGGTCAGGATGTTAAAAACGAAATTGAGGTTTAGGATATATTAGAAACCTAGTTAATGGCATTGTTCCTTTTCAAGAGGTCTTTTTATGTTTACAAAGTAGAAAATATATAAATTAAATTAATACATCATACACAAATTTTAAAAATAATCTATTTTTTAGCAGTTGAAATAACCTTGAAGAATATAAATCAACCAATTGTCCACAAATTTGAAATAACAACTATCTCTTTTAAGAGACACCTTCTGCTACCAGGTTACAATTATTATTATTATTTATATTTGAACAAAAACAAGTGAGAATTTACCTTGCTTTCTATTTTTCAATGTGTCATAATTTGAATATTACTTTTATCTGAATTAAAATTATTCAATTTTACTCAATTCATGCAAACAGTGCTTACGTTAGCTATAATACTATCAACAATTCTCCGATGTTTAGTAAGAACGCAATACTTTGGTTTAAGTTCAAAAGAACTTTTGAAACCAAAAAAACAGTAAAGTTATTTTCTGTAAATAAATTTTTGATGTTTCAAAACTATTGGTACCCTTTCTACCATCTCCCTTTTCCAAATGATATTTGGAAATTCAGTCACCAACAAGTATTTAAAAAATTAATTAACAAAATTTTACCCACTTCTTAAAAAGGTTTGCCGTCATTCGTCTTTTACAAAGAGAAAGATGTGGAGAGTCAACCTAAAGTTTCTCTAACATACGATATCAACCAAACTACGTGTTATTATTAACGGCAATTGTTAGTGGGATAGATTCTATTGGTAAATTATTCTACATAGTAATAATCAGAATTAACATGTCTACTTCGCAGTTAAATTCAAAGGTTACTGTAACAATTAAATCTATTTAGAATAATTTTTAAACTACAATTTCTTACTTTGTTTTATCAAAATTAACTGAAAATTTATCATTTCTTGATATAGATATAGAAACTTGGAACATTCCCGACATTCTAGTTTCAATGTAACTAGTGAACATTTTAATTGATGCAAGTTATTTTTAGAACTTATTAAACAACATAACAGTGAGATTGGGAAAGCATTTTCCAAATCGACAAGAAGCTACCTTTGGTTGAATTGTAGCCAGTTCAATTAACAAGCCAAACAAAAAAATCATTTGCAACCTTTCAACTTAGAAGATAGATTTACAAAAATTCTGGGAAATTGATGAATGTAGCAATTCCATAATGCATTTATCCAATCAAGATAAAATATGTGAAGAGTACTTTACAAACAATTTTTCGAAGGATAAAGAAGGACGATTTGTGATGCGACTTCAGTTTAAGCACTCCTTTGCGTTTAGGTTATTCAAAATCCTCAGCAACTAAGTGTTTTCTTCACGTAGATTCACCACCAACAAAGAATTTAAAAAACAATGTTAATTTCATACAAGCATACATCCACATAAAACATACACTATTCAACCTAAACACAAACAGAACGATTTGTAGGGTGACTACATCTTAAACACTCCTTTCTGTTGAGGTTATTCAAAATTATCAGCAATTAAGCGTCTTCTTCATGTAGATTTGCAACCAACAAAGAAATTAAAGAACAATATGTTAATTTTATGCAAGTATACATCTATGTATATGAAATATATAAGATATAACTATTCAACCCGAAAAACAATACGTTAAACAATTTGCTATCAACTAATCAAAATACATGTACTTAAGAACCTCTTTTCTATTTTATTACGATTCAGACCAAATCCTAAAGTCGTATGTGCTGATGTGGAAAAAAAATGCCGACAATATAAGCCTTAAAAAAATTGACAACTCAATACCGTTAAGTACCTAATCAACATCTACTGCACCATTCTTGGCTGTAAGAAACAACTCTGTTGTGATAGAAAAAAGGCAAATGAAAATCTTTGATATATACTGATAGCAGCCTAATGGCCACCGATTTTAGGGGTAAATTTACGAGAAAATTCTTTACAGTGTAGTCACTGTGAAGGTTTCATTGCTGAGTTAAGATGATTCCCCGCCTGCAAAGGAAAAGCAATATTCTGATAACGGAACTAACTTGGTTGATGCAAAGAAACCCAACCCAACCACCAGAAACCCAAACACAGTTTGCAAGCAGTTCTAGCTTCTTCCAACGATAAAATCTCAAATTTTTATGTTAACATAGGCACTGTTTGGCATTGCATTCCACCAAACTCACCTCGTTTTGGCTTCACTTCAAGAATACGAAGTGAAAAATGTTCAACACCGCTTCTTTCAAGCTATCAAATTCATTTATCAAAAATTCAACATAATTCTTATGCAAATTGAGGCAATCGTTAATTCTTATCCTTTCTGTGCGTTATTATCTGACACAAACGATTACGAATTTCTTATTGGACGTCCATTGGTGGACCAGAACTAAATTTATTGGAAATACCTATGAAAAGACCATCTCATCATCAACTTCTACAATACATTAACGAGAGTTTCTGGAAAAGGGATGAAAGGAATATCTAGGACAATTATGGCAAAGACGCAAGTGAAAACTTTGGTTAGCTAATCAAACAATTGATTCCCTGATGGTCATCCTAAATGACAATTTACCATCACGCAATTAGCCATTAGAAAAAGTTGTAGAACATCCCAACACGGAAGGTGTAGTTCGTGTTGTTATAATTCAAATTGTAAAGGAACTTTATAAACGTGGTGTAACAAAAGTGTGTCCTCGTCCTAAGCCTGAAAAGTGAAATTGTTTATTTCAATTGTTCTAGTTTTATTTGTTAGCAGTTATTATATTTACCTAGCAATTAATGTTTATTAACTATTTATCAGTTTTACGTACATAACTAATTACTGTTCAATTAAATCATTCTCCTACTGCTTCGAACCCCTTGAGTGTTCAATGCGAGGAGTATGATACCAGGTTACAAATATTATATCTATATTGTCATGTTCCAAAATCCTTCATTGAAAATTTTAATATTTTATTTGGAAAATTTTGTGTTTTTATAAAAATTTATTTTATTTTAAAATTTGTATTACACTTGTATTTGCTAGTTTTCCCGCCAACTAGTTAAGGTGGCAATGGTGAGCGGAAAAAACTGGGCTTTTTGCCAAGATGGCCGCTTGAGGCGGATAGTAGAAAATTGTCTCCTGTAATTAATTTTGAGAATAAAGTATTTGTTTTAAAGTGATAAATTCTTAAAAGATTGGAATACTGGAAGTCTGGAGAAATATTTGTATCAGTGGAAAATAAAATTCGTAAAATTAAATATTAATATTAAAAGTTTTGAAGGCAGTGTAAATGCAATTGATAACAATAGCGAATGGTCAAGTTATCACTTTCGATTGTGTTCCCATTTTTAATATAAAAATTTTATTGTAAATTAAATTAAATAATTTTGATTTTTGAAGAAAATTTTAGTTTGAAAATTAAATAAATATTTGGAATAATTGATAATTATAAAAAATCACAGCAATATATAATAATATATCTCAAACGATCAGTTGCATTTTATTTTAAAACTTATAGTAAAACAGCAAAAAACGACCAAATCATCATAAACACCTTCAAAGGTGAAAAATATAGCAAACTTACATTAAATTTTGACTGGTCTAATTGGTCAATTGCTGTTTTACAAACCTAATAAAATACGGCAATCAATTGAGTTTTATTAAATTCACTATAAGTAAAGTAATAATTAAATGACACTTCATTGTTATCGCCAATCGTCAGTTGTATTTAACCAAAAAAAACATGAAACGAAAAATTATTTATTTCATTTCTTGGTTCCGATTTAGTCAAAATCTATGAAAATGCAACAACAATAAATTAAGTAATAGTCGTTTCTCACCAAGTTAATAAACCTTACAATTTTCATTAAATCAGTTAAATCAGAAATGATTCCATTGATAAAATTTCTATTGCTTTTAAGTTAATACAAAAATTTTCTCTAGTATGTATAAAATATACAGTGAAATGTATACCAACGTAACTGGAAAGGAATCGCCATAAGAACTACCGAGGCAAACTGCATTGGTTAGGCAACCCAACAGTGTGTAGTATTACTGATTCTAGGAATTTTGTTCGAATAGCAGTTGTTCGAATGCTTTTGTTCGATTTAACATTTATTCGATATCAAATTTATATGAATTTTATTTTTATTTTTTGTTTAGTCTTTGTTGGAGCGGGGGGGACCAAAGCGCAAACTATTTTTTATCCTGGATCCGTGTATTGCAATGGTTGACTAGACCCATTAAAAATATCCCTGAAGGCCGAAAGAACTCGCCAAAGGTGGAAATCGAAAAAGGTGAAACTTTGATGTACTTAATTCAGGGTGGATTCAAAAGTGCGGGGTGCGAAGGGAATTCACCCTAATAAAAACAAGTTTTAAATTTGTAAAATATAACTGGTGTCAGGGATTTGTTGGCATTTAATTATAAAAACCGCAGAATAATTTTTATGGTGGATCCGTGTATTACCATGGTTGTCTCAAAACTTGAATTTGACAAAGACTAAACAAAAAATAAAATAAAATTCATATAAATTCGATATCGAATAAATGTTAAATCGAACAAAAGCATTTGAACAACTGCTATTCAAACAAATGTTGTCAAACAAAATTCTGGATATGAGTATTACTATCTCTTTCTATAGTATACGTTATAATGCCAAGTGTTGTAGGAATAGAATAAAACCAATTAATTACTTTATGTGGTTTTTCTATCGCATATTAATATTATAATATTATTTTATATTATATGCTATTAATAGTAATGTAAAAACACGAATTTGATTTTTTTCATTTTTGAATTCAAATAAGACAAAACACAGACCAAAATAGAATTGTATTATTACTTATTATTATTACCTTAAGCAACAGGTAAAATAAACTAATAACTATAGTGATGTCAGTGATGTGCACTATAGAGAGCACAGGTAAGACAGCAACAGAGATACTACAACCAAGCTGTTTGCCCCTGCCTCAGCAAACACAATCTACAGTATACAAGCGAGTCCTTTCCAGATACGTAAGTATACATTTCAATGAGAACATAGCGTACAACAAAAAAAGTGTATTTTTCCCACCTTAAGTAGCTTTGCTATATCTGTTGCGTACTCAAATTTATCCAAGACACGGTAACGATTAAGCAAAAGCCAGGTGTGAAGCATATTAACAGATAACTTTAATGACATTATGTAATATGCAGACTTTATAATGAGTTTTCAAAACACCCGTTATAGTTCAACAGCGATTCGACAATAAATCGATAATATTTAGAACTGCATCAAGTGTTTTCAAAACTGCCACACGGTTTTACTATTTGTTCCTAAAAATAATTAAGGATAATAAGCTTCCGAGTGCAGTGGGCTTTCTGTACCACATTGCATCATAATAATAACAAAAAAAATAGAGTTTCTCACCTGAATTTCCTCCAACTGCAATGAGTATGAAAAAATCTCAATGTTGTCAAAAATATGAGGTAATAAAAAATTTAGCAATGACCACAATTCGCTCATATTATTTTGTAGAGGGGTTCCAGTCAACAAGAGTTTATTTGTACTTTTAAGCAAATTCAGTTCTCTAAAGTTATCAAAACAAAAAATTAATGATGGTTTGTTATATAAATTATTGGTAGTTAAGGATACTTCTTTGTAATAATTACTTATTATTATTGTAAAAAAGTATCCTTAACGATTGATAATTTAAAAATACATTATTAAATACTCACTTGCTTAGTTTAGATTTGTGATTTTTAAGACGATGACCTTCATCGACAATGATGTACTGATATTTAAATCTATTCATAAACTTTGATTCTTTCAGTGGGATTTGGTAAGAAGTCAGAATTACTGGTTTAACCAGTCGGTTTTGTATTTTAAAGTTGCCTTCTGTGATTTTAAATTTAGTATCTACTCTTGTCTGTTTAACACCAGATAGTACCACGACAGGTATTTTAGGTGCAAATCTCTTAAATTCTGATTGCCAATTAGGTATAGTCGATAACGGAGCCACGATGAGGAAAGGACCTTCAACATTCCTTTCATATAAATGGCAAATTAACGCAATCACCTGTATTGTTTTTCCTAAACCCATTTCATCTGCGAGAATGCCGTTTATACCATTTTCAAACCAAGTCTGAAATAATCAATACTCAAGCAATTATTATACCAATAGTACATTTGGATAATGCATTTTTAAATCTTAAAACAATACATATCACGCTGTAAACATAGGTTGACATAAACAAACTTGTAGATAAAAATCACTATACCGACACCCCCAACGAAGAAGGACGTAACTCACTTTTACCTATTTTTCAGTAGAACGATACAATACTGAAAAATAGGTAAAAGTGAGTTACATCCTTTTTCATTGGGGGTGTTGTTACAATCGTATTTCGTATAAGTGATAAATTGAAATTTAATTTTTATGATGGATGTCATCAAATTTGTATCGATGACATGACTGTTTCAAGTTTTATAAACAGTATAATACTTTACCGTCAACCAAATCAGTCCTTCTTCTTGGTACGGTTTCAACACTCCACCTTCGAAATACTTAATTGACTGTAAGATAGGTTTAGAATCTAAAATTAAAATTACACAAACCTGTCGACATGCTGATTTTAATTTTTACCTTTAATCATTGAGTCGGCTGAATTACATGGAGAACTATCAATTTGATTTTGTTCTCTCAATATATTACGTGCCGCACAGCGCTTTTCGAAAGCTCTGGTCATTATACCACTACTTTGGATAAATTGTTACAGAAATAATAAAATTCTTGAAAAATTCAACTTACGCAGCAATGTCACCGTTATCCTTATACTTTCGTAATTTTTTCTTGAAGGTTTTGGAAAACTTCATACTTTTCTTAAGAACTGATTGCAAGCCTTTCAATGATTGAGTTTTCCTTTCTTGATCTCTTACAGCTTTTTGTTGTTGAGCGCTCATTTTCGTCTGCATTTTGACTATTAAATAAATATATCAGGTTAGAGTGCTAAAATTAAAACAATTTACCGGTAAAAGGACGAGTTGTGATTGGTCACGATTGTCTCGGTTCGCTGTACAGTGGTGTACGGTAAAAATAAATAAAATAATAAACTTGATACAAATTTTAAGTGGCAACCCAGTTAATCTTGATAATCCAGCAATTTCATAAAATTAATTATGTTCTGTTGATTGTTGTTAAATATTCCAAATTTTTAATTTGATAAATAAAAAATAAATCCATAAATAAATCGCAAGAAAAGCGATAATAATAGTAAAATAATGCATATAATATCAGGAAAATTGGTTAAGAAGCTGCTATCAGACATGTAATAATTCGGAAGACTTTTAGTAATGAAAACTTGAAATTTAGTTAACCCATTATCGCATCGTGTCCATAATTATGGACATTGGGGAGCGTTCATAAACTACGTGGTTTGGTCAATGGGGGGGGAGGGGTAGGTAGAAGGCTACGCAAGACTACATGAGGGTAGGGGGAAGTTAGAGTCAAGCTACGTAGATTTCTTCATTTATTTTATTTCGGCACAATGAAAGCAATTTGCAGAATAACTAACAACATAATATGGATATTTAAAATTATAACTATAAAAAAATATCTTAACTAATACAAATATCGGTCTTATTAATTTTTTATACCAAATAATTTTTTAATAGTTTTGTTAACTGAAAGCACAAACTGTCTTCCGGACTTTGTAGAAAAAAAACTACGTTCCGTCTAAGGGGGGGTGTAGGGGTATCATGGTAAAAGCTACGTTAAGCTACATGATGGGGGGGAGGAGCTCTAAAGAGGTCAAAATCAAACTACGTGGTTTATGAACGTTCCCTAACGGTGCGTGCGTTCTGATATAGTCTTAGTGATGGGCGGAGCACTTGTATTCAGTTGTTGTCGACCACCGGTCGGGAGCACACCGACCGTTGCTAACGAGTTTCACACCTTACGAGTTTCACCCCATTCGAGTTGCACCTTTGGCGTGGTGGTGCGACCTAGAGGGATGTTTTTAGCGAGTCAGCGTTCGTTTTCGACGAACGCAACCAAGGCACTCGAGAATCCACCCTAAAAACAAGTTCTGCGTTTAATTTTTAAATTATTGCATAATGTTGCGTAATATTATGGGTGCGGTTACAAGCAAGGGGTTCGATGTGCACTCGAGTATGTCACAATCGCGTCTGACGGCGAACACTAAGACTATATCAGAACGCACGCACCGTCAATAGAACTCTCGTGTTAATGAATTCCCTATCTAAAATACATGTAAAATTTTGAATTTTCAAATGCCGTTTTCTCGAAAACTAATGGATAATCCATATCAATGTGCGGTCTCAAAATGCTCAGAAAATTGTCCTCTTTCCAATAGAAACATTTTCGCGGTCGAATTCGTGGTAATACTTTCCTGACAGATCCCCAAAATTTTGAATATTTGTTAAACAAGTTTCAGACGATTATCTAACACTAAAAAATTAGAAAAATGATTTTTGAAACAATCAAAATCTAATTTATGGCCAAATTCTCATACTTAGTATTAGCCAGGTGTTATTATTTGTATTACTATATTTTTTCAAATATGCTAGCTCAGCTAAGCTAAAAGTAACTGGGATACCCAAGCATAAACAGAAATTTAGTAAAATGGTAGTTGGAGCAACACAACTAAAGATGCTCATAGGGGGGATTAGACCCCTGCAAAATCACAATTCACAGTGACCAGCAGTGTGGCGTAAAATCTACACCAGCCGATTGGGAAGCGGGTGACCACAGTTCAAATCCTAGTTGAGTCAAATACGCTGCTGTGATCTAAAGCCCAAGATAGATCTGTGGGCTGTGGAGAAGGCAACAGTCAAACAGCCCATTAATTAAATTCTCTAGTACGTCATCTTGGCTCAGCCAAGTTTGATCACCAACGCCCATTGAAGGTATGGCACATTAAGAAGAAAATCACAATGAAAACTCTCAAAATTAATTGACTGAAGCCAGTATCAGTGAGGTTTGGTTCTGGATAGAACCGTAAAACAAGATATAAAGCTAAAAAGAATAGTTCTTCAAAATGTTAGATCTAGGTCTATGACAAAACTATAAATACGATCGACAAGTTGGTATTGTAACTGATATATTAAACTGTTGGCAACACTGCCATTTTTAAATTTAAAATAATTTCAGCCTAAATGCTTAATATTTATTATATAAAAATTAATAAAAATAGGTACACGTTATGTACACGTATTATTAAAATACAATTATTCGGAGTTACCAACTATAAAACAAATTTAAAAAATAAATGCATAAAAAAATAATACTCAAAAAAATACTTTAATAAAAATTAAGTAATCACCCACAGCGGGTAACGTTAAAATTAAATAAAAAGTTTCGACGTTCAAAACTATTTATCTCATTTAATCTGAAGGTAGTTTGGGCAGGGATGTTACAAGGTGAGAACCCATCCCGCCATGAAAAGTAACTTGCTCCAAAATATTGACTTTAAATGTCATTTTGCTCAAAATTGTCAGTATCTAAAGTTATAAAAAATGTCATTTTAAAATACTGTTCTAGCTGCCAATTCCATATCTGGATAAAATTGTTCGTACTGAAATTCGGGATACAAATAAAAATTTAAGTGAAGATTCAGTGCATCTTCTTTAAGGTTGACAAGTTCTTGCTTAAGTTCTTTAAAAGTAGGACGTGCATCTACATCAAACAGCCAGCAATTAAGCATTAATTGGTAGAATTCATCGCTAATGTGTCTCAACTGAGTTAAACGAAGACCACGTGATATTCTGTCAGGAATTTCATTATTTGGAACACTGCCATAAGGAGTACCACCTAAATAAAATTATTGAATAAATTTGTAATTTGAATGTAAAATATTTTTTACCCAATACACAAATTTCCCACAGAAGGCAAGCAAATGACCACACATCACATTTTGAAATGTAATTATTTGATTTAAATACTTCTGCTGCTGTCCATCGTGTATAATCAGGTACCAAATTTGGATTACAGTATTGTGCTACTCCGTAACCACTGACTTTAGGAATAAATCCATTTGTAATTAATATATTTCGTGCACATAATTGTTTGTGTAAAATCTAAAAATATTATTTAAAAAATAAATAAATTATATAATATAATAAAATACTCACTTTTAATGATTCCAGGTGTGCCATACCATTAGCAATACCAATAGAAATATCTAAAGCTTGAGATTCTTGCATGTTACTAAAGCGACCAGGTAAAGCATCTCTGCTACCCAAAAGAAGGTCTTTGAGATTCATTGAGGCATATTCCAAAACAATAAATAGAGTATCTGGGCTTTCACATGTACCAACTAAACTTAAAATATTGTCATGCTTTCCAGTACGTAAAAGTAAATCTAAGTCTTTTAACATTGCTCTCTTATTTTCCCTTCCTAATTTTTTATCAGGTATGGTATAAATAGCAACGGGTATAAAACTGTTTTCTTTTCTCACCGTCCCACTATTAACACGACCATATTTCCCTATACCCAACGAATTTATTGGTTCTATTTTAATATAAGTTTGGGGAATATTCCACAACTTTTGCTTTAAACTTTCATAATGATTAGTGGGAACTACTTCATCTTCAGGTATGTAGCCTGAATTTTCCTAAAAATTCAACAATAATTTTGGAATAAAGAAAGTTACCTACTTACAACTTCAATGATGGGGCCTTGTAAAGTTAATTCTTGATTGTCGGTTAAACGACGCCTTCTTTGTGATAATTTTCTGGTTAATAAAAAGAAACCAATAATTCCAATTACCAATAAACAACTTAATAAACCAATTGCAATTGATAATCCTATTATAATTCCAGGAGTTTCTTCATCTGGTTTAATTGGTGAGATATCTACAGACACTAAATTGTGCAGAAATTGCGAAGAATTTCCATAAATAACTTTTGTAACTCCGTTGTATCGACTCACAACTCCTACCATGACTTGATACATTGTGTCGGGTTCTAGAGGCGCATTGTAATAATCACCATATGTACGCCCATCACCAATTGTAAAATTTTTGTAAATTTCCTGAAATTAAAGCAAATTGTGTATTTTAAAAATGAGTTGATTACATTCACAAACATCAGGTCGAAGTTCTGCTGTAATGTAAAAACCAATTTCTTCTCTTGAGGCTTCTCTAAATGATTTCAAATTTTCATTTTGCATAACTTGATTCATATCTTCATTAATAACAACAATCTGATAGGCAGAAACTGGTCCATTATTATTGGTAACTGGATTCAATTGTATAACCATTTCTTTAACTTCGTGTTTTAGAATGTTTGGAATGGACGGATAATTATCAGGAGCTATGAAATACCTCATTATTAAACATTTTATGATTTAAGTGTTTCTTTAAATGTTTGTTAATCTATACAGAGTGGTCTAATTTCATTAAAATGTTAATCATATAATTATAGGAAAAACCTCTAAGAGAATCATAGGAAAAGTTTAATTAAAAGTTTGATATAAAACACAACACTGTGAATTCAAATCTCAATTAATCAATTTCGGTATTAGAAGTATTGAAAACGTGATTCAGGAGAAAACCCAAATGGTGTTTGCAACAATGACAACTGCACTCAAACGTACCCAGAGACATTATGGTCTTACATGAAACAACTATTTTAATATTGTAAAGATAATTTCTTAAATACAGTAGAATCCGATTATAGCGACGGTCAAGGGACCGGCGATATTACGTCATACTAACCGGACGACGCACAAAACGGTTTGAAACTGTATTTGATAACGTTATATGAAAACCAAACTGGAGCTTGCACTTCCGTCGTTAAAAGCGGTCGGTAGTTATAAACGAAGTCGTAGTATTCGGATTCTACTGTATATAATTTATTGTCTTGCGAAAATTAGTTTTAGATTAAAATTATAATATAAAAACATCTTCAACAACCAATACTAATAAGCAATATTGCTTAGCTGTTAAAATTTTGTTAAAATCATATACTAAAGCAAAGTTCGAATATCGGTATAAAGGTACTTCTTCGCAATTAAAACAAGCATTTTACAAATTCAAAATTCAACTCTATCAAATTGTAATATGTAACTAATAGAAATCATGTAGTTTTTGTCTGAAGAGTCAGAGTCTCCCAAAACATGTTGCAAACATAAATGTTTGTTTTAATTATGAAGAAGTATCTTTGTACCTACTGATAGTTCATTTTGCTTTACTTTTATATATATTTGGAGTAATGTCCAGATGTTTGAATAGAAATGTTTGAACAAAATTATTTAAAAAAGGAAGACAAAAAGGGCAAATTCAAATAATAATTTTAAAGTTCCATGTTTACAAAAGTGGCAAAGGCATGTTAACTAGACACTGCAAACTGAAGGAACATATTCACACACTAGGACTAGGACACTAGGACTTGTAGACAGCCCCAGATATCAAGGATGCAACAGAGCAGATGAAACAGTAGACTATGTGCTTTGTCACTGTGTATCGCTAACGTCAATTAGAGGTGCCATGCTTAGGGGACTTCTGGCCTAACATGGCCAGAATCATTGACACTCAGCTTGCCAAAATACTTGAATTTATGCTGTAAATGGTTTGGCTTGAAGAGCTACAGGATGGGGGACCGCTAGTACAATAGGCTCAATTTAGTGGCATAAGATAATGTAGGGGATTTTCCCTACCCTTCCATCTAAAATCCAGAGCAAAACACAAATACAATTTTGGGATTAACCGTAACAAAAAGTTTAACTTGGAATTCGTTCGAGAGTTGATGAAACTTGATGAAAATTGTTGTAACAAAAAAGTTACAGATAAGAGTGATAATCTGAAATACGAAGTGAACAATATATTTATATTAGATATCCAAGATTAAGCTCTGTTAATAATAATGATTATCGTAATATAATAATAATAATAATGAAATTTCGTAATATGATAACAAGGAAATTTATGAATTAGCACTTAGAGAATTTAGAAGTACTACTAATACATACATCATGATCTAGAAAAATGTTTTTAATTCTCTATCAACATAGCAGAATCTACGTGCTTTAAGATAAAACCCTCTTTATATACTATACTTCAATTTTTTGGTTCTTTCAACAAGTTTTTACCTACGTAATACAACTAATCCCGATGTGAATGCTGATAAAAAATGAAAAATTATTGTAAAACTTGATTTCAACACAAAATGTTAAGAACGTTATAAGATAGTTAGCTATAAGTGTGCCACCCTGTATATATTATGTATATCTAGAATTAAATAATAAATAGAAAATAACTTACTTCCTATAAAAGTTTCCAATATTTTAAATTCTGGAATGCTTTCGTCATCACCAGAAATTGCTACAACACTAATATTATACTTGGTAGCTGGAAGTAAATTAAGTACCGTGTCAAGAGTATTATTTGAGTATACCAGCTTAAGATGGCCATAATTAATGGTAGAAAAGGTATGTATAACTTTAGCCTCTAATTGATAAGAAGTGATGCTCACATAAGATATTGGTTCCTTCCATGAAACCAATGCAACAGTGTCAGTTACGTTACTAATTCTTAAATCTCGTGGCGGTCCTGGTGCTTTAAAATGAACGATCTCTTATTACAGTAATAAATTAAAAAGACAAACAATAGTACCACTAACCTACATTTCCAGTCTCATATACATCGGCTAATTCTGATTTTTCAGGACAAGAAATGCAAGATTCTTTACATATTTTAGAATTAAATTCACTTCCAAGAAGATTGGTACAAAAACACTCATTTTCATTTTTAATAATAGCATACCTAACAAAACAGTATGAATTAGTCATTTCAAATTGATAATAATTAAGAACTTACCTATAAAAATCTCGTTTACACATATCATTACATTCATTTATATCAGAATACCCTTTCTGAATATCTTTGGATGAGGGTAAACTTCTATAGCAGCCTTTAAAGTTATCATTATCCAACGCTTCAGCAGCCCCAAGTATCACCAGTAAGATTAAAAACATCTTACAAATTAATTTGTATATTATCACACAACCTTTGTAATTTTCTTAAATTTTTATCAAACAATTCAGTCACAACGTTGATCATATTACAAAATTAATCAACACAGCTTTTAACAAATCGCTTATAAACTTTTATCACGAATAATTAATGCACCTCATTTTTATTATTATTTTACTCCCTGTATCAGGAGTTTGTTGGACGGATGACGAATCGATCACGCCCAAACAAACGCGCGCAATTTTATTTCTTAATTTTTCTAAAATTTCATTCACGTGCAACTAATTGAACATAGATTTACATAAAAAAAATTCAAAAATATGCCCAAGAATATAAATCATCAA
This sequence comes from Cantharis rufa, assembly GCA_947369205.1. Lineage (NCBI taxonomy): Eukaryota > Metazoa > Arthropoda > Insecta > Coleoptera > Cantharidae > Cantharis > Cantharis rufa. The sequence continues at coordinate 9,869,733 of OX376309.1, read as the reverse complement.
AAATAACACAAATAAAAATCTTTTCAAAAATCAATTGAACTACTTATGTTAATTTGACAACCGTAGCCAGGGTGGGTGTATGCAAACGTTTTTAATTAAATTAATTAAATAGTGTTTGCTTTGTTAGTGTGTTCAACGGTCCAACAAACTTACTTTTGTAAAGTAAATATAAATTTTGTGATTTTATTCGTTGTATTAGGAAAATCATTGATACAGAATGAACTACGGAACATTTGAACTACAATATTTGAAACTTGAAAGTTTATAACCTTCGTTTTTGCTTGTTTACGTGTATAATTTATTTAATCAAGCTTGAAATAATTACCAAGATTAGATATCTCGGAGAACGAAGTTTAATGCAATCACTACGTTGGATACTGTGGAAGAACTTGGCAACTAGAAATTTTGGTACCACAAGCCTAAAAATGCCCAAGTTTTGTGCCAATATATCCTTCATGTTCACCGAAAAACCATTTGAAGAAAGGTATAAATTGGCAAAAGAATGTGGATTTAAAGCCGTTGAAAGTGGTTTCCCATTTCAAATCGAGAAGGAGCGAATATTGGAAGCAAAAACTTCCGCCAATATTGAACAAGTTCTTATTAATACTTTCACAGGTGCTTTACTTGAAAATTTCCTCTTCTTTTTTCTAATTTTTAAATGTTATAGGTGATGTAACCAAAGGGGAGGTGGGGTATGCTGCAATTCCAGGAAAAGAAAATGAATTCAGGAAAAGTTTGGATTTGACCATCGAGTATGCAAAAATTGTGGGAGCTAAAAAGTAAGCTATTACGATTTTATGAGGAGTAAATCACCAACAAATAATGAGTAAATCAGAGGTCTTTTTAACCAAATTCCTAAAAGTCAAATTTATCCTTGTCTTCTATTGGTCTCCTATATACTTTTCGACACGTTTTAAATGATTACTTTGTTATAATAATAATTAAGTAATTACTTTGCTTGAGTTTTACATTTATGATATTTGGGGACATTATTTTGATATATTGAATAATTATTTTTGTATATTGTAACGTTTGTTGACTATAGCTTTGCCCTGAAGATATGTGCCAATTAGGTGTACAAAACTGCTCTTTAAATTGATTATTATTAATACCAAATTATTTCAAAAATATAACTTTTTACTTTATTATCTCGATTGGGTAATCGTAATAATCAATATTACTATTTGCCATTAATTATGATTTAAATTGTAATTACCAGTTTTACAATTTACAGATATACCAATTTTTGTTTCACATCATCAGGCTTTAATATTCACTTGATCGTTAAAATTCAACCGCTTAAAAAATACTGGTATTTTAGGGAATATTTTATAGGAAAACTACATGAGGGATTTTTTCACTACATTTTATTGATTATATGAGACAATAGAAAAAATTTAGGCTCATTTCTAGCCCAAATACCAAGGACCTGGAACTTAGCACTAAAAAAAAGGTGTTTGCCTCGATGACAGCAATTTGGCCATATGGCTTGTCTGAAATAGAAATCTCAAAAATATTTACAAAGTGTATATGTATAACTACAGTCCTACGGGGGAAAACATTAATATCTAGAAAAATGGCAACCTTGAAAAAAATCTTTTAAAAATCTAGAATTTTTAACCTTTTTACTTGTGGGTAGAAGCTAAAAAAAACCACCAATTACAAAAATCTCCCGTCAGACTACAAAGACGTATTTTGCGAATTAAAAAACTTGGAAACTGTACCAAAACTGACCTAAATTTATCTGAATGATCGCTTTTTTTGTTTAAATTAAATTTATTTAAAATTGATAGTTATTGGAACTGACTAGTTTTGAAATGAAAATATGTTGAGTTATCACACATACACTTTTATAAAATTTGCTCACACTTATTTTAATGTTTTCTGATTTTTATCACAATTTTATTAATGTTTACACTTTTAAAAAAAGCAATCTGTTTCTTTAGGTCGGTAAAATAAAGTTGACCAATCAGAGTATGGTTACTGTAGTTACAAGGAGATCGAGAGACCGTATGTAATGTAATCTAAACATTTATTTATTATATCGGCCGTGCTGACCTAATGAGTGGATACAGTGAAACTTAAATACTGTGGAATTCGACTGGTATGGAACTTGATCAGTTCGCATGTTAGCAATTATGAAATTATATCAAAGCAGACACTGAATAAGAATGATGATACGGACCTGTACATTCAAATGTAATGTTAGTAATGTGTCAATGATTAGATTTATGTATAAATTAGTTCACCAGAGCATTTGCTCTACATAATTTTGAAAATATTGATGAAATTGACTTGGAAATAGTAATAAGAAAATAAAAGTTGCTTTGTCTGAAATGATGTTTGGAAAGTAAAGTTATCTTAACTTAGACTTTTTTTTTATTAGATTTTACTTAATATTTTTTATTAATATACCTATGGCTAGCCTGTTTTGTAAGCTTTTCTTTGAAACCCGTCCAATTAAAATTTTCAATCTTCCCATTTTCTACTCCATGAACACCAAATCACATCATGATTTACTCCTTGGGATATTATAAGACTAATTTATTATTTACAACAAATTCTAGAATACATATTATGGCAGGAATAGTAAAATGTGTTACTGCAGAACATGATGAAGTATACAAAGCAAATCTGAAATATGCTAGTGGTATTTTACAAAAAGAAAATATTGTAGGACTTATCGAACCCATTAATAAATATTCAGTGCCCAATTATTATTTAAATTGTTATGACAAAGGTAATATAATTTGCTTTTAATGAATTCCGGAAATATATGTATTATTTTTAGCTCTAACTGTGATCAAGTATGTTAACAGCCCTCATTTAAAGCTCATGCTTGATGTATTTCATTTACAACAAATTCAAGGTGATGTTTTTCATAGCATAAATAATTACATATCATTTATTGGGCACGTGCAAATTGCACAAGTTCCAAATCGAAATGAACCGGACACACAAGGTGAATTAAATTTTAAGTACATTTTTGAAGTTTTGGAAAAAGCTGGATATAATGATTGGATTGGATTAGAATATAAACCATCTACCAGTACTAAGGCTGGATTAAAATGGATTCAAGATTTTGATTACACTTTGTAAGAAAATTCAGTTATTTTAATGTAAAATAATTTGTCAGTTAACAATAAAATTTATTTTGGCACTTCTACTATATAAACTAAAAAATTGCTTTAAGTAATGAGGAATGATTTACAAATTGTACATACATCTAATTTACTAATATTAAAAACTTAATTTGAGAAGGTACGTTACTGCAAATGAACTTATTTTAACAATAATTAAATATATATATCACTTTTTTTAATTCGAGGACTTGCCATACTGCCTGCCTCATATTGTGTGCTACTTCTATGTAATTTCTTCTTTCCATATCGCTAAAAAAACGTATTATTAAAAAATTAGTTTTAACATTTTTATACAAGCAAAACTTCAACAAAGAAAAAGAAGTCAAGTACAGTAGAACACCGATTATACAATCTCGCAAAAAAATTTTATTACAGACTTCATGGTGCGATTCAATGGTTTTCTTATGGTTTGAAATGAAAATTCTTTTTTAAAAATTTCTGAACTAACTAGAACTTAAATAGTTTGGTACATCGCCCTGTATATAGGTGTAACATTTTCTATACTCAAATTACCAAATTGCTTATTGTAGTTGAATTCTTCGCATATCAGATTGTGATTGCTATTTACACTTTTTAGTTAAAAGCTAAAAACTATTTTAAATAATCAAAAATTCGTCCTATGCAAAAGGAACTACATAACTGGGTTAAAAACATATTTTTTTTAATAATATTGTAGACCCTATATTAAAGACAACAATTTATCCATTAAATATATTAATTTATGGCTGTAGGAGCCAGTTGTTGCGACATTCTTGACTTTTGCTATGCATGTTTGTGGTGAGACTGAGCTGAGTGAAATATCTCCACAATCTGTTCGGTTTCGAATAACATGAATTTTTAATAACCAACTGCATTTTATTATTTATGGAATAAGGAATAAATTAAAATAGATTCCAGCTTTTAACTAGCAAGTGCAAACATAAATCATTTCTAGACTCGACTAATATCTATAATGTGTAATTCTTTTTAATATCAGAGCAAGACAGCCGTTAGTGTAAATTTTTTTGTTAATTTCTTTGGTTTTAGTCGATGTTGCTTATTTTTACCGGTTTTTATAATTATTTATTGTGCAATCCATCCCTGTGCATTGGCGATTTAATAGTTTAGATAATAAGTGTTCTACTGTACAAAGTGGATAAACGTGGTTATTTTTGCAAGCTAGCTCGATTATTATTGAACTTATGAAGTCCTGGCTCAATTTTTTTAATCTAGTTAGATTATGGAAACAGATTTGCGCTTCAGTTTTTGTTATCTGCATTTATTGTTCAACTTTAAACATAACATATGATTTCTGCTGATATGGTAATCTTGATAATTTTTGAACTAATTTAAAAACTATTAACTCATTATGAACAAAAAATGTAGTTAGGCAATTTTCTTATTAGGCCGACAATAGGCCACTTTCTCATCAAAAAAGGTTTTTATCATTTATACCTCCCAGCTACTTAACTGGATTAAGGAATGACCCCATAATCCTGTTTTTTATTGTTAATGGTGACAATTTCAATGTTCTTTCCTAAGGACGGAGACGATCTTAAGAATGTTAGTTTCTCTTTGAAGTCTGCTTCAAACAAAATAGACATTAACAATATTAACGCCGTTGCAAAATAACTGTAACCCCTTCATCCAATGTAATTTTGTTTGTATGCTTTCTTTTGTTCTCTGAAAAAGGAAAAGTACTTTTGACTTCGACTAATAGACTAAAATGTGTGTAGAACCGCCGCCATAACAAACAAGGTGCCTATGGAAAGACAAATTTATGATTTGTTTTTAACCTACAACCAAAAATTTATATGTAAAAAGTCAGGAGGCAATTGTCCATCCTAGCCCCCACCCCCAAATAAGTTAAAAATATCGTATAAATGTGTGAACTGTAAAGCAATGTCGTTCACTGTTTTTCCTACAATTAGTAAAAAAAACAAAATAGAAAGAATTTTTTATTAATTAACTAGAAGATAAAGGATAAATTACTAATGCTTGATTTTCTTACCTTGAAGTATTTCTAGGATACAAATCTATTAGACAAACAAATCAGTAACCAATCAAACAGCAAATTAAATTCCCAGTGGCAAATCAAAAATTAGATCGATTACTTGATTTATTTGTCTAATAGATTTATATCCTCGAGATATCTTGAGGTAAAGAAATCAGGCATAAGTGAGTAAATAGATTTAAGCACAAGCTTAGGCCAGTGCGTGAAGTCCAACAGTTCCGTAACGTTTTAGTTGGGTGTTTTGTATCGTTAAGACGTTTTTTATAAAAATGGATAATAGTCAAATCATAATATTGGGTTGCAGTCGTGAATTTTATTCCTAACTAAGTACACCGGGTTCCCCCTGACAATGTGTAAGCAACATCTTTGAGGGATTAAATGCGTTATAAGTTAAAAATATTGATCTCCAAAGGAAAAATGATAGCCCAAATCTCTTTACACAGCCTACTAGATTCAAAAACAAATTGGTTAAAAATATGCTTCTTACTTCTTTTCTTTAAATAATAATTTTGGCTTCTCATTTTTAGTAAGAATATTCCCACAACCATAATTTTTTTTATTATTTACTGTGAAATTGATAGTAAATTATAACAAAAAGTTCAAGTAGTCCCAAAACCATACAAGAATTGAGATATAAAAAGTTAAGAATTAGAAAATAAAATGAAAAGTTAATAAAAGTCTACCAATGCAATTAGTCTGCTAACTACCACCAGTTTTTTTGCCTTTGAATTTAAAACGTACAGGTCTCTTTTCTTTTCCAATATCTTTACGATCTTGGGCCTTTTTTTGAGCATCTTTGGCTTGATGAGCTAAATCGCTTGGCACAATCCATAAATTATGCCCACATTTTAATATTTGTTCCATAATACAGCAACAAATTGCAGCACCATTTATATGCTTAACCAATTCCTCCTTAGGTAAAGTTTTTATGGCTTTCATACTCAGTCTTCCATTTTCCCTAATTAAAACAAAAGAACACAAAATAATTTAAATTAAATAAAAATCACAAGCACAAACTTCGGAATGAGAAGTCTTGGTGAAAAAAACGAAGGTGCCATAATCATGGCCACATTATGTAAGTTCATTCTGTTTTGATCTTGGTGTTCGGTAACATTTATACAAAACTGCAAAAGTAAACGAAACGTATTTCGATGTTCCACTGGAAGTAACAAAACTAATAAATTTAAAGCTTTCAATTGCTCTTCACGTGTGGGTATCACTACAATTAAAAATTTATATTACAAATTTTAAAACATTTTTAGACGTACTGCTACACTTGTAAAACATATCCAACAGTTCCATTGTGAACATCGTATCTGGTAAATCCCTTAACAACTTTTTCAAAACCCCTGTTAAATCGTGAGCTGTCGCCTCATTTAAAATATTTTCAACGTATTTACGATTGTTATAAAATTTGCTTTCAATTTCTGTGCATAAATAATTTAGTTTTTGTTGTTGGCCTGCTATTCTAAGAATACCATCCTCTTCTAAACATCGCTTGTTTAGTTGGGTTATTATACTCTGAAATATTTGAGGTACCATTGAATTATCTGTGGGAATTGGCATATCACGCATAACCAGACTCGATAAATTAACACCAAACACGTTTCCCCCTATAAAAGAGAAATTTCAGAATTGGGAATCTCTGACAGTTTACTCTTATTTACTTTTATTTTTTGAGCATGATTTTCTCTTGAGTATCGAAATTTTATGCTGATCAAATATTACAGTAATTTCCATCCAAAGTAAAGGTTTTAGATGCTGGTATTGGCTATCAGTCAAATCGTCCACATAAGTTGAATTTTCGAATTCTTCACTCTAAATCAATTAAATTAAAATTAGAACATAGTGCTGAATCGAAACCTTACAAGAACTTCAGGTTGTGAATCTTCATTCTGCCTAACAAGTCCTTCAAAACTAACACCTTCATTACTCATTAAATATTCTTGTTGATCGTTATTATTTAATAAACTATTATGACTACGTGACAATTTATTATGTAAATTTGCAGGTTCGTTTCTAAAACATTGAAAATGCAGTAAGGAAATTTTAAGAATGCATTCAAATTACACGTATGAGCCAGAATTAGTATTTTCAAGAACATCAGTAGTAGGATCACTTCCACTGCGTTCCCTCCTTGTGAGAGTTCCATACTCGTTAAGAGGTTGATACCCTTTAAGAATCACATTAGAAGAACCTAAGTGAGCAATATCTCCTCGATCTGGTTTATTAAATTTATTGCTTAAAGGCTCACTAGAAGTCCATTTTAATTTTCCTTTAAAAACCATATTGTTTGAATCTACAGTACTTAAAACACGCATTTAAAAATAATCAGATACCCAAAATTGAAACTTACAATGGCTTAAATTGTAAATGTGGTTCTTCGTCAGACGTTAAATCCTCTTGAAGTGCTTCGACAGAGTCGAGAGAATCTGGAGTTGCACTCCTAGATCTCGTCCCGGTACTCGAAGTCTGTTAAGAAATAAATTTTGACAAAATACTCTATTTTCCGTGATGTACATACCTCTGCATTCCAGGCTACATCTCTTACGTCTTGTCTTTGTTTTCTTCTTGCTTGACGATTACCCAAAGTTTTGTTTAATGTTTTGATCCTTGACCGTACCGTGTAAGCTTGTTTTTCAGTTAAATTTCTTTGCCTTACAGAATCTTTTATAATAGCATCTGTAATTTCGTTACCTTCTTGATATATTTTTGACAAATTGGATAATCCTACTTTGTTAAGAAAATCGGTTGCTTGTTCGACTTCTAAAAATACTTTAATTGTTACAACAAAAACATTCGACAAACTAAACTTTACCATTTAAAACCAAGTGTTCGTCTTCTTCAAATTCAATCTCTTGGTGAGAATTTTTAACTTCACTTAGGTAGAGACCAAGAGCTTCACTTGACAAACCGATATCTACTGCTGTTTCCATTATCACGGTAATTGGTTTTGATGACTAGTTTATTATTACTATTACTACATAAATTAACACGTGGATTTGTGTATGTTATTGGACCTATAACAATAGAATTAAATCAAAAGTACGTAATTAATAAAAGAGTTTATAAAATATTTATCCATTTAATATCAAAATATTGATTGAATAATTATCTTTTGATTGATAATTGTAAAGAAAATTAATAACAATTATTAGCAACAAATTTTAAAGTAAACAATTAGAAATGCATAACTTGATATATTATATTGATTAAATTGATTGATAAAAAAAATAGAACTAATTTTTACATTTGAAATAAAAAATATATTTGTATTTTAGGTAACAATGTTAACCCCTTAATCCGCACATTAATTTAGAATTTTTGGTCAAAAAATGATCGGATTTCTTTAAAGTGAAAATTTAGAATTTCAATACAAATATTAGAAATCAGAGCAAGTTTTAACCCCCACATTAAGGGGTTAGGTTGGTTTGGTGGTGCTTAGTCCTCCCCCATTACGACAGCCTTACAATCGAATAATTTCGATTTATTAAAATTTTGATTTATGAAGATACTATAGATTGTTAGGCATATAAAAATACTCCGATCAACGCAATTAAATTAAAACTTTTTTAAAATTGTTGACTTTAAGGTCTGTGATCAATTAAATTGACTGACGTTTCGTGTTTTTTATTAACACATTATCAAAGTTTGACAAAATGTCAATGTGATGTTATAAATGTTTATAAATCAATTTAATTGATCACAGACCTTAAACTCAACAATTTTAAAAAAGTATAAAATAAAAGGTCAACAATAATCTAAAAATTATAAATTAAAACTCTTTATATAAAGTATTTGCAGCCAATATGACTTTTATCAAAAAATCAAAAAAAAAAGTTATCAAAAACTTAATAAACAAATCAACAATTAATGCGAACTGAAAGAACACCCCTATGCACCCCTATAATGTATTAGATACACCCCTTACGGAATCTAACCAAATGTCATGATAATTGCCGAAACACAAAACATTGGCTGTATTAGTTGCAAATACCTTACATGTTACTGTGGTTGGCCAGGACCTAATTTAAGGGAAACAAATATTTCTCAAAAATTCCTTTTATTTCCTCGTAAATAAATACCCAACATTCAAGTGGTGATCCTTTTTTTTAGTTTTTCTTCTTTTTTACTTCCTACCTTCTTTTGTGTAATACACTTAATTTCTTTAAAATTTCAAAAGTTATTTAATGTTTAATAAATTTGGTTTAAAATTTTTGTTTCTAAAAATCAAAAAGTTAAACATCGACAACTTATGGTTCCAACAGGATGGTATTGCTACGTCAATTGGCCTCAAGATCGTGTGATTTGACGTCTCAAGATTATTTTCTTTGGGGGTGTGTTAAATCCATGATTCATGCTAACAAACCAACAACTCTGGAAGCATTGGAGGTTTTTTCAGGAAGTTTTCATTCAGGAAGTTATTTATGAAATATTGGAAAAAGTGGTCAAAAATTGGACTGATCGGATGCGCTTCATAACGATTAGTCGTGGTGGAAATCATTTTCAAATCATAAATGGCATTAAATTTACTTCATAAAATAAATAATAAAAAAACATTTCATCAATTTTTTAATATTTTTTTCAATTTGAAGTTCTCGTGCAGCTGAAAGTACTCTTTAGTAAGTGCAATGTAATTTTTTATTCTCTTTCGATTCTCTCTATGTTACCGTTTTTGAGAAAAAAACCGTAAGTAGGAGGTGGGGCAGCCTTAGCTAATTTTCTAGGTAGGTCTTCATCTCTTTATTTTAATTTAATCTATTCGTGATTAAACGGATTTGTTTTTATAAAAAAAGGAAAGTATCAGTATTGTAAACTCTTAGTTATTATGATTGTAATGCTAACAAACACCAAATGTGATTTTTAAAGCTTGCGTATAGGCAATCCATACTACACGACGTGCTGCATAGTTTTATATCGTTTGCTGTTTCATTTGAATCAGTGGCGTAACTAGCGGTTTCAGTACTTTCTCGTATGATTTAATTTTTTTTACTTCTTATCACGTTTGGAAAAAAATATCATATTTTCTTAAAAATTAATAATTGTTTCGAAAAATATTATTGCTTTTTTTAATTTCTAAAAGAGACTTTGAAAGCAGTCCAGATGTAAAAACATTAATTTTCATAATAAAATGACCCCAATCTGCTTTTCGAGCTCTACATTTCATACAAAAATGATTATTTTAATTATTTCGATATTAATTTTAATTTGTAGTAATACCTATCGCTATAAAAATATTTTCATTAACCCTTTAAGTATCAGTGATTTCCAGCTGAAGACACACTTCCAGAAATTTTTTATGAGTGTTCCAGCATATTTAATTTTTTGTTATTTTGTTATTATTTAACTTGAAGTTTAAATATAATATGTTTAACATGGTCATATTATCAAGTTTTTTAATAACATTCAAAAAAATATGTTTTTCTAAGGTGGGGACTAAAATGGTTGTTAATAATAATAAATGACAAAGTTAAAATTAATATCTAAAAACTTGGAATATTTTTTCATAAAATTAATTAAAATATCCGAAGTGCGACAAGTTTCGACTTTGTTATAAATATACTCAGGCATTACCTCCAAAAGAAACATACGCCAACCCTACTGTCAATCTACTAAATAGAAAAAAAACATTCTTTTCTTAATTGGTAGTCCAAAATAAAAATTTAATATATTTATGTAATAACAACACTATAATATTATAGTGTAAGTGTAAAAAACAATATTTTTTATGAAGTTCTTAATAGCAAATGAATTGCTTAATATTCACTTAATTCACGTTTACCTTTAACGTAGGTAAATTACACAGAAACAACCACGGGATCGCAGGAGATACATATTATGAGACAATCTTAAAACTTCTGGCTCGCGATCGATCATCCAAACTTTGTGAGGCAGATGCCGCGCGATGCAGCCTCGCAAAGTGCGTACAAAGCTTTATAATCCACGTAAAGGGCACTTCACATTATATTTTTCTCTTTCTGCACCATAAAATATGGTTTACACGATATTATTTATAATTTAAAGGAGAACATAATAATATTATGTACTTTTACAAGGAGACTACGGCTACTCGTCATCACCGATTTCGTCCAGGTTCATGGTATATGTAGGGCTTGACTAGAATTGAACGTGACCCAAGTGGGAACTCCAGATGGCCAAGCGTTTAGAAAATTACGATGCTAACACCAAGTTTTATTTCGGTTCATTGTCACGTAAGGATCGTAAAAATTGAAAAAAAAAGCAAAAAAATGCTACCCACAGGAGATTCGAACCTGCGACCCTCGGAGTACTAGTCCGACTTCCTACTGCTAAGCTAACTAGTACTTGCAAATTGACCTAACCTAAAAGACTTATGTAGTGTCAGATCTGCGAGAAAAAAATTGATTTTCTAAACGCTTGGCCATCTGGAGTTCCCACTTGGGTCACGTTCAATTCTAGTCAAGCCCTACATATACCATGAACCTGGACGAAATCGGTGATGACGAGTAGCCGTAGTCTCCTTGTTAGTATAGTGTAAAATGTGTTTTATCTTCTTCCTATGATAAAGCATAAGAGAAGTTATATAATGTAAAGTGCCTTTAAGAAATAAGCTATGACAATTTTGTGTCATTGTATAAGCAAGGTGAAATTAGAATAGCACTAAATAGTTAGGTAGATCTAATTATTATTTCTGGTGTTAGATAAATTATTTTCAATTTTCTATTTCTTACTTGTTACCATACATAATTTTTCATAAATTAACCGCTAACATTAAACTTGACTCAGTTAATTTTTTAATTAAATTCTAATTAAAATTAATTAAGTAAATAGGTATACAATTACAGCATCACTTAATAGATACCCGATTAAAAAATTACTTCTATGGGTATTTCAAAGCAGGTACCTGTTATTAATACTAATTTATATTTCAACCAAGGGGTAAATCACAGAAATGTGGTACATACGTGGCAAGAAATAAGAAAATTTTTGGAGATATTGTTGGAAAATATGGGTGAGATGTGGTGGAATGTATCAATGTATGGGACGTATGAGGGAAAGTCCAAAAATCTGATGAAATTTTTTTTATCATTTTTTAGGAAAACATATTACAGAATTTCGATTTCAGAAAATCGAAAGTTTTTAAATTTTGTAGTAAGTTGTACATAGAATCAGTCAGTAGAAAATAAACAAAAATGTTTTGTAACAATCAATCATATTTAATTCAATCAGAAAATATACAAAACAATGTACAACTGGTTTTGGCATATACCGTTTTAAATTGTAGATATTCGAAACTATTTCAAGTTCATTGGAAATTTTTTGCCTCATCCTGGAAAATATTCTATTCAAATTAATTCAAAACCGAATTTTCATAATAATATCATAGAACTTATTGAGTATAAAAAACATACCCTCATCTTTTGAACTTTTCATATTGGCACATTTGTAAAACAATTAACTAAATAAGGCAAAATAATGTTAGCAGTTCGTGTCAAAAAGTTTTATTGAAACGTCCTGTTTCTAATAATAATTTTAAATTTTTGCTTAGCATTCGCCTAATTAAAAAAATTTTAATAAACGCACAACAAAGAATTGACGTAATTTGTATAAAACTTTTCCATGTCAAATTATAGGGCGGTTAAAACATTCATATAAAAAAGAAAAACATTCTAAGAAACAAATTATAAAAAGGTGAATTGCTCTTTGTATCTCTAGTTCATAACTAACATATTATTATATTAGGTTAACGTACTAATTACCTGTTTGAAAAACTTTTTAACTACGTCGTGTTCCCAAAATAATTAACCCTTAAAGGACATATTAATTTAGAAAACCGAAAATTTTAGCGTTTCCAGTAGTAAAAGTGTTTTTCAAAAATATAGTAATATTATGTCAGGTTGGAAAATCAAAACGCATTTCAAAATTTCTCGTAAAAATCCAAATTTAATTTCGTTTAAACAAACTTTTAAAAATATAAAATGGAAAAATAAATCAGATAACCTGATTACAGCTTTACAAATAATTACACAGCCAGTGGCGGATCCAGGAAATTACCATAGGGGGGGCGACAACATAAAAAAATTTTTAAATAAAAAAATAAAACGTAGTATAATAGCAATTTCAAAAATAGTTGCAACATTTATATTTGCAGAACATTTGTCTTGAGATTTACTACTTTGTGGTTTACTGTGTCGATTTTCATTTTCTTGAATTTTGTGCTTCTTTACAATCATATTCAGAGTGGACTGACTCGGACACCGTTTCATTTTCAAGATTCTTAATTACCTATATAATAGATATACGGTTAATGTGAATTTTTAAATCTAATGTCTGCTTACGTAAAATCAAGTTCAAATTTAATCAATGATTAAAATTTTACAAAAAACTTTTAAATTGTTATGAAATTTAATTTATTGTAAGCAATAGTAAATAAAGCAATTTACCCTTTTTAGTTAACTTCAGATAGAAACTCCAACAGCAAGTATAACAAAATAATATCTATAATTATTGAAAATTAAATATTGATTATTGATGAATAATACCACTGCACATATAATTTTTATTGTTTCATCATCATTTAAATTTATTTTTCATTTATAAATCATTTAAATTAAGTGAGTAGTGAAGTTGTGAAATTAATTTATCATACAATTACAGTTGATTTTTTATAAAACAATAAAAACTATATGTGCAGTGGTATTATTCATCAATAATCAATATTCAATTTTCAATAATATTAGATATTATTTTGTTATACTTGCTGTTGGAGTTTCTATCTGAAGTTAACTAAAAAGGGTAAGTTGCTTTATTTACTCATGCTCGTTTTCACTAAAATGTGCGTTAAAAATTAATATACATACAATAAATTAAATTTCGATTCCCTGAAAGAACAGAACATGAAAGAACAGAACATGAAAAACCAGAACATAAAAGAACAGAAAATGAAAAAACAGAACACTGAAAAAAGAGAACGGTTAAAAATCAAAACCATGAAAAAACAGAACATTGACAAAAGAGAACTTTGAAAAAACAGATCACTGAAATAAAAGAACATTGATAAAAGAGAACTCTGAAAAATGAGAACATATGAGATTTTAAAATAATTGAGATTTTAAATAAAATATAAATTTTATTTTAAAATCACTGCAAGTTTGCCATCCGCCGTAAGAACCTCAGCTTATCATCATAATTTTCATACTCTTTTATTTCAGTGTTCTGTTTTTTCAGTGTTCTCTTTTGTCAATGTTCTGTTTTTTCATGGTTCTGATTTTTCGCCGTTCTCTTTTTTCAGTGTTCTGTTTTTTCATTTTCTGTTCTTTCATGTTCTGTTTTTCATGTTCTGTTCTGTCACCAATTTGAATGATATCAGTACTGAAGTACTGAAAATATATTCAAAAAACGCAAATTGAAATAAAAAGCACTTCTGTTTGCTTTAAATTATGAAAAGCAACGACAAAGGAGAATATTGTTACCTAAACAGATTCTTTCAGGAATTAGGGAAAACACCAGAAATTTTGGGTTTTCCAAAATTGCAACAAGCTTAGACAATTTACCTGGCGCTATAGAAGCCTCAGATTAGGCGACTTCCGGAAGTTCGGCTTTAAATTCTTTGAAGTACTAAATTTGGTCTTATTTTATAAAATGGATATAACATTTAAAAATATAATAATATCGTAGTTTTGTGATTTTTTGTGATTTTGAAGTTTAAGAAATACAAAATACTTTTGTATTTTCTAAATTCTTAAAATAGTTTTAGAAATTTGTAATACGTCAAAATTTTTTGGTGTAAGAATTAATGTTTTTTGGAGCTCTAAGGGGGGGCGATCGCCCCCCCCCCTGGATCCGCCACTGTACACAGCACTCATTAAGTGCTGCAATCTTTAATTTTTCTCTTTAGGTTATTAATTAATTGATTTATTTCTTGTGCCATGTTGATACGTTTTTGCTGATTATTCGTGTTCATAAATATTGTCGTTTTTTAATATTTACTTCTAGTTTTATTTTTTTGAAAAATTTTAATATTTTGAATTTTGTCAATATTTTACATTTTCTCATTTTCCCACCATGTTGTTGGTATTATCATAGCGAGGTGGGGAGGCGAGGCTTTTCGCCTTCGAAAAAGCCGGCATAGCGGTCGAGACGATTTGGTTTCCTGATATTTTTGCTTATATGATTTTTGTATTCGAGTATATATTTTTTAAGTACCGCTCTATAAAATATCAGATATCTACAAAAACCAGAGATTTTAAGAAAACACAATATCCCTTTTTATCGGACAGAACAGGAGATAAAATCATCAATAGCTTGGACAATGCAAAGAGAACAAAGTGATTATATTAGATGAAGGGGCGGCTCGTGAAAGGAGGCAAAAGAGGCTTAGCCTCCCCTGAAATTCTATTCTATTAATTAACCTTCATCCATCATCCGGGCCGCGTCTTTCCGTAGCGGGCGCGAAATGGTGATTTACCGTCTCTGCTTTGTTTTGTCTTATTCATCCAAAATCTTTAAAATTGCGATAAGTTACCTAGTGTCATTTTAAGTCAATTAAGAATACAAACCACTTTTTTTTTTAATTTTTTATGAATGAGGCGGTAAATTATCGCCCACGCGCCCAGATGAGGGTTAAACTATTAAAATTTTTATAATATGAGGTTTATAATAAAAAAAATTATTAAAATTTAATTTTAATTTTAAAAATTATATAATTTTATCGAAACATTGAAATTAATGTCCGGGATGATTCCTGCCCGAATTACTTAATAAGCACTTTTATTAAACAGAGGAGGCTTATTTTCTTCTCAAAGTTTGGTAAGAGAACAAAATAAATCAGAATAATTTTTCGAGAGAGAAAAGCACCGTTTTATGAAAAATTGAACAGGTGGGTAAATTTAGCACCCAACGACCGCTAAGTGCGCTACTGATATAATTCAATTTCTAACGAATAATATAAATTTTATCAGCGATTTATTTAATTTATTTAAAGTTTTATCTTATAAATTCTATCGTAAAATTGATCATTATATTTATGAAAATAATTTTATTAATTTGTTATAAGCTATGCAGATATAAATAACAATTAGTTAATAAAATCAATCAAATATATTACTTTATAAAATTACATTTATAAGATAATTAAAATAAATTATCTAAAAATTAAAATGTCGGCGACCTTATATTTAGTTAAATTAATATTGTGTTATGAATTGGCTAATTTAAATATTTGCTATTTATTTTTAAATGGCATTTTTAAATTGTAAAGTATATTCATTCATATAGCATCCAATA
The DNA here is from genome assembly GCA_947369205.1 of Cantharis rufa. Taxonomy (NCBI): domain Eukaryota; kingdom Metazoa; phylum Arthropoda; class Insecta; order Coleoptera; family Cantharidae; genus Cantharis; species Cantharis rufa. The sequence goes on along the minus strand of OX376309.1, from coordinate 9,853,332 downwards.
CATGCCAATACTTTCACTTTTTGTTATTTGTTTTAAAATTATAATTTTACATATTATACGATTTAGATGTTCCAAACAACCTTCACTTATTTACCATTATCTAATTAATTCTATTTTGTTTATAACAGTAAATGCAGCAATTTCCAAGTATGAAAATCATGAACCACTTACTATTAGGTATAATATGGAATTATTGATCACTGATAAAGCTGTCATCGTTATAAAAAAATGCAAACCATACTGTGCACGTGTTTAATTTATTGTCATGTTGGTGCATTTTTACAACCGAACAATAGCGATATTTCAAATAAGAAAACAATATTTTCTTAAGGGAACCCCCCATAGATGTTACGCCACTATTATGCACCGAGTAAGTTAATTTTTGTTAGTACTAGTTACTATTTACTGAAAGATTATTAAACAAATTTGTGTATAATTTCAACAAACTAAGTATTTTTAAACTCTTACCAACATTTATAAAATAAATCCAATTAATAATAATAATAATAATAATTTACAGCGGTAAGTATACCTAAATCAGTAGTCGATGTTGAAGATATTTTGGGTCAGATGAGAAAGTGGCATCAAATTATTATTTATTGTCTACAGAACACGCCTAACTAAATTGCGTTTTGATCAAAATTAATAATCGCAACGTGATTTAAATCAATCTGCTTTATCTAGAATACGGAAATCCGAATTCCATATTTAGAATGTCCTCAATATTATATTTAACTTTACTGATACGGCATTCGAATGTCGTTTCTAATTTTCGTAAAATGCTTAGCAATGCATTTTTAAAATTAATCGAAAGTATCTAGAAACTAGAGACCGAAACTGACTAAATTTGTAATATGTATCTCAAAATCGGTGCATTTTTTCTTAGTCTCGTAATTTCAAAAAGCTACTATTCAAATTTTTCACCGAATGCTTTTATTAAAAATTTTGTTCAACTAAACGACAATTTTCGATATAAAAATATATTTTCCTTAATAAATCACTGCGTTATTTACATAATTTAGTATCTACCTATATTGTTTTTAATATTGGAAACATAATACATGTAAGTACTAGTGCCGTTGACAATGCCGCAGGAATTTAAAATGGAATTTTATCATTCTCGTAACGCATAGGTACTAAAAAACTGTGTAACGGAATCTAGGTATTTTAATATGGTTAAGCTATTTTACATAAATTATACTTGCCATTGAATTGTATGTGATTCGTAAACAAATTATTTTAATAGATATGTATGTATACAGCTGAAATGCTATTATGTTTAAGTTATTAAATTGAATCAGATAGGTTTAAATTAGAATATTAAAAACAATAGCAAAATAGTAATAGAAAAAGGCTCGATTTAAGAAATAATTAAGTGTTCAATTTTTATTTGCAAATACCGTACCTACTGGCCAACTGATAATGGGTATCATGCAGTCAATACGGTAGAGACTTGCTAAGGAAGAAGCACTGGCGTATCTAGAGCTTTTGCCCCCCCCCCCCCCCAAAGATCGTTTGGATTTTTCTTGTAGAGCATGTACAGACATAACAGTACGTAAATGGAAAATGTACACATTTACTGGTAAATGTGTACAGGTTCCACGAAAGTTTGTAAGAGTGCGTTGAATAATGTGAAAGACAGCATTATCTTTACAATCACCGGTAAATGTGCACATGTGAACATGTACCTTGGTAAAAGTGAGTCGACGAATGCAGTTTAAAAGGAATAATTTAATATTTTCCAAATACTACAGTAGCAATTCGTGCCGAAATAAAGAATAATTTAATTATTATTAATTTATTAATTAATTATGCTGTTTTTAGTTTTCAATTACATAGTTTAATAAAATTAATTTAAAACTTAAATATTTATTTTTCCATATTTAAATTTGTTTGAACAAATATATAAATATAATATAGGTAATATATATTTTGAATTATAATTTGAGTTTCACATTTACCGGAAAATGTGCACTTTTACCCGAATACGTACTTTTTCCGTAACATACATATGTACAGGGGAACGGTACGATTCGCCGCGCACGATTTGCCGTGGCACGATTCGCCGCGATTTTTTTATTTTTATCCGTTCAGTGACCCCATCTATCGATAATCTTTGACAGATTTTTAACCCATAAAAATAAATTAAATAAATTAAACTGTTACAAAACGATATTCACGTTTTTAGCAAGTTTCACCTTTTTCGAGTTCCACCTTTTCCGAGTTCTTTCGGTCTTCAGGGATATTTTCAATTAGTTTAGTCTTTGTCAAAATGGCTCGAAGCGCCCGGAGCGGAGGGGACCGGAGCGCAGGGTAGCGCAGAGTCGAATTTGACAAAGACAACCACGGCAATACACGGATCCACCGTAAAAAAGAATTTTTTTTCATTAGAGATACAATTTGAACCATATTAATTGATCTGTTTTCTCATGTAAATACAAAAGGTCAATAAATCGAGTAATTACATTATTGATATATTGCGCTAGAAGCTCTCAGCGAATCGTGCCATGGCGAATCGTGCTTGGCGGCAAAATCGTGCCGGCGGCGAATCGTGCGAGTTGTACCCAACCCATAAACTTAGATCATAAACTTAGAAGCTTAGGAGCCTGCATCTTCCTATCAGAAGGCTTATAATTTTCGATCAAGCGAATAACGAAAGAGTTCACACTAGGTGGCTCTAAATAAGTAAAGCCAAATTAATTTCAATATTTAATGAAGCTTCTAAGACCATAGCTTTATGCAAGGAAGGCAGGCCCGTAGCCAGGGGGAAGCACTTACCCCCCCCCCACAAAAAATTTAAAAAAAATTGGTTTTTAATAATTGTTTCTATAAAAATTTGTGGGGAATATTGGACTAAGTCGTAAATAAAACTATGTATCTACGTTTTGAAGTCTATTACTTCTTCTTCAGGATCTATAAAATGAATCAACTGCAATTAACAATGAGCAACAAAACACTGTCTTAAAATTTACCAGTAAGGTAGTCTTACAAATGTAAAATTGACAAATTGGAGAAAATACATTCGGGAAGCAATAAAGTATCTTCTACACCAAACAACAATTCTTTAAATAAATAATTAAACAATCAAACAATACGTCAAATTTTAAAAATTATTTTCTATAAAAATTCCACTAAAATAATTTACAAACTTAAATATTATCAAACCACCTGCTGATTTTTTGTCAGTTTGTAATAATAAAAATTCCCGGAAGGGGAACCCCCGAAATGTTACCTTTTAGAAATAGCTATTTACGAGTGCCCTCCCCGAAATGAAATCCTGGCTACAGGCTTGAAGGAAGGACTGTCTACAAGGGCTATAGCTAATAAGAATAGAATGTACATAGCCATGTTACAGTAATTAAAATGTTAAATACTATACAATGACCCGAATAATAACTCGGACAAGCAATAATATTGCATTTAATTTTCTTTTAATTCGATTATTTAAACAGAAAACGATGGTGTCAACTGATCATTTGATAAAGTACTCCTTCAGGTCACCAAAAACACAAAAGAGTTTTTAAAAAAATTAACAAGAAATTCTAACGTTTAAACAATTTAATACTAGAAATGATAGTTTAATACTTTCTTATCATTGTGCGTTTTTAGGATCATGTAACAATAATTTCAACTTCCTGAAGTTTCAACTAACATTTTGTTGTTGTTGTAATCAGTTGTAATCATTACAATAATCGATTGATACGTGGTTTAAGTAGTGTAACTCGATATTAACCATATCAATATTTTAGAAAATCCAGAAAATGCACATACTTTTTAGAACTAAAATGTTTTTAAGTTAACACAAATAAAACACACTGTAAGTATACAATATCGCAAACGTTTTTACCATACTATGGCATTAACAGGCGATAAATTCATCGAATAATTCATGAAACAATACCCAGAATTTTATTTTGCAAAGGTAAACAGAAAGAAGCGACAAAAATTCGCCAGAAAATACATTATGTAAGTGAATGCCCAGAATTCTGGAATAACGTGCTGTTCTCAAATTAGATCAAATTTAACATATTTGGATCTGATGGAAAACAAATGGTGTGGAGGAAAGTCAATACACAACTGAAGAAAGAAAATCTTTGTGCTACAATAAAACACGGTGGCGGAAGTGTAATGGTTTGGGGTTGTATGGCTTCAAGCGGCGTCGGTAATTTAGAATTTATAGATGTAAAAATGAACAAATAATACTACACGAAAGTTTTACAGAAAATTTTAAAGAGCCATGTCAATAAATTATGCCTTCCTAAAGTTTGGTGGTTTCAACATGACAAACGACCCCAAATATACAGCTCATTTGGTAAAGATGTGGTTGATCTGTAACTGCACACGCCGCCCCAATCGCCCGATCTCAATCCAATTGAGCATCTTTGGGCGGAAGTAGAACGTGGGATCAGAAAAAAAGCAATTACGAGTAAGACCATTTTAAAACAAAGATTAGTTGAAGAATGGGGTAAAATAGAGGCAAATGTTACTCAAAAACTAGTTGCAAGCATGGCAAAACGTCTGCAGACTGATGCTCGAGGCGGCTCAACTAGTTATTAGACATTAAAAAATTAATTATAAACTAATAAACTTTGTGCTTTTGTCATAAATTTAACAAGATTTTCTAGAATTTCAAATCCTATTTGAATAATTCTGTAAAAAAATTATCGAGAGATTATTAGTTTAGAAAATATACAACGTTTTATCGTTAGGTTTAGTTTGCGTCATCAATTTTGTGAGCCAGTTCATCACGAAGCCGAAGAGAAGACAGTGCGAGAAGTTGCCAAATTACTAAACCTTATAGTAAAAGTACAGTTGGTGACATCCTCACAATATTTCAAAAAAAAAAGATCAAATTGATAAAGCCAAAAATCGGACGTCCACGAATATTAACTACTCGAGAAGAGAACTACATTATATATAAAGTTTAAAAAAACTCGAATTAGTGCTAAAAACTCAAGCGTTAAATGACATGGCGAAAAATGTACATCCAGAAGATACCTTGAAGATACACTTAGTACTACTATTTTGAAAAGAAAAGGCTGCCACGGCTGAGTAGCCCGTAAAATATCTTATGTAAGTAATATAAATCGCACTAGATATATCACACTGAAAAAATATTATATTTGCTGATGAAAGCAAAATAATACAACATTTTTGGGTTCGATGGTCTGGCGTAGACCAATACGGAGATCGCTCCGCAGAATTTAAACGTAATGTGCTTGTTTGAGGGTGTATTTCCACTGAGAGAGTGCACTAAATGCACTATTGGAAAGAGGACAATTTACTGCTGTAATTAAAACATTTGTTATCGAATCAAAACGGATTTGCATAGTATTATCTTAAATGAAGATAATTTTATTGATACTACAAGTTTAATTATATTAATCATTTATGTAACTTTAAAAATATACCTTCGATAAAGTACATTCCCGTTGTTTCAACGAGTTTGCAGTTTCTTTAAGCTGAGCTTACACGATAAACTCATTGATTATAATAAATTATTATATTGTTCTGATGAACTATTCTGTAAATTATTTGATTCTATGAAATGCAACTTCGCCATATCAGTACAGCTACAGAGGAGTAGTAATTTTTTTAAAATTATTATTAAAACATTATCTTTTCAAAATTTATAATCAATGCTAAGTATACTATACATTCAAGGATGTAGAATAATATAATAAAATGGCAGCATTAAATTAACGATGCTAAATTTTTGTGAAACAGTTTTTAACTAAACTAAGAAGCACATACTTTTTTTAATAGTAAAGCATATAGGAAGAAAGAATTTGCAAGTTAACGACAATTGCGGAATTAATGGAATTTTATTTATGTTAATATAATATTATTTACTCATCACAAGGACGTCCAAAGCAATATTCTTAAACTATCACTATTTGCACTTCGTAGGTAAATAAAAAATGTTTTGCTAGTCATGCACAATCACGATTAAAAATATAAGGATGTTTAAATATAATATGTACACGAAGCAAACGCAGGAAGACTACGAAGAATAAAGAATAATTTATTATTATACCCACAGAGTACTACGCAGGGTAATTATTTCGTTGAGTACTTCAGGTCAAGTTTTTTAAAGTCTTCATTGAAAGACTGCGTGTAAAAATTGTTGACAAGAGTTGGAGTATGCAATGTATAGCTGCTAGCCAAGTAGGGAATGTCTGGAACATGGATCTGATACATATTTGCGATGGAACAAGCGGTTACTATTGAGGTATAGTCCAGTGGTGGCAAACTGATGACCCGCGGGTTAAGCACTGACCCACGAAGGGTTTTTTAATGACCCACGGTACCCCCCTTTTCAAGTGACACCATTGACTTAGTGACCCACAGGTAACTATTAAAAAATATAGATTTTTATAAACTTATTTTTTATATTATAGAAAAGAAAACAAACAATAACAAAGTCAACTATCAAGTTTTTCTGTTTATAAATTTTCAGTGTTTTCAAATTATTGGTACCCCCCTTTCCAAGTGCCACCATTGACTTAGTGACCCACAGGTAACTATTAAAAAATATAATAGACAAAATTTTACCCATTTCTCAGAAAGGTTCACTAGGGTAGTTCAAGATCCTACAACAAGATCTTGTCTTTCTATCTATCTATAGATCTATATTTCTTACATCCCAATCAGCCGGAAAATCTCAATCGTGCAGGATGTTTACAGTCTCAATAGTGCCGGTTGATCGAGAATTCACTGTACGTGAGTACTGGATTAAGGACTAACACCTGTGTAAAGAATTGAAAAGAATGCTTTTTTCTGCTTAAAATATATATACAGGGTGTCAACAATAATGTCCCTTCGTCATTATCTCCTTATCTAGTTATAAATCTCAAACGTAAAAAGACAAAAGACCTACGCAACGACTATCCGCTAGACTGCCCAAGTTATTTTTTTTTTTCTAATTTACATTTGAAACTTTAAAACTCAAATTAAAACTAAATTTTCTCAAGAAATACATAGGGATTTCGTAAAAACATTTCGAAAATTCATAGTAAGAAGTAGAAGTCTCCAGCCGCTACTGATTCCAATATAATACGAGTAATACAATAACATTAATTTTACAACATTTAGTTGCTTTCCCAATCCCAATCGCTTTCATCCATACCTCTACTTTGAATCGCTTTTGGCATTCCTTCATTCCACAATTTACCGGAACGTCTTGTTTTGTTCTTCTTGATTTTCTTCTTTTCCCAAAAGCTCGAATAACGCATTAAAACAAAAGAATAGTTTGTTTTGTTTAACTTCAGCTTTCGTCAATTTTTGAATCTAAAGGACATGAATATGATTTGTGCGACACACGGATAAAAATAATAAATAAACTAAATATATTTTTAAACACTTAATGTGACATTTTTTAAAAATCGAAAAATTTTTTTTGCTTTAAAAAATTGTTCAACATAAGAATAATGTGTAAAAATTTCATGCCAATATTCGTAGTAGATATATTTTTAGTTATAGGGCTTTAATCTGGTCAGGATGTAAGCCATAAATCGTTCAATTGTCGGCAACATTTAAAACTGTTGTATACGAACGTTTTTACTTAAATTTTATTATTTTTGTTGCACTATCAACAATATCCTGTAAAACCAAGTGTGTACTTAAATTTTATCACTTTTTAAAATTTTACTGGATGAATTGACTTGAAATTTAGAACACATATTCAAAGAAATAGTAGTTTCGGCGTGACGAAGAATTTTTTTGAATTTCTTTTCTGTTAATTTTTTATTTAAGAAATAGAGCAGAAAATATGCATTTTTTTATAACAATAATCTAAAAAAATTTTTTTCAGCAATTTAATTGAATATCGGGAAAATCCCTAGTCACACCATAGCCAATACAATGTAATTAACAAAAAAAAATTTTTTTCATTTTTTTTCGAATTGACCCAATTGCCAAAATCACCTATACCATCCGACCATGCACGAGAAACAAGGTCATACGTAAAGCCGCGTAACTCCTGCAAATTTAATTATTTTTTAATAAAATTTTATATGTAAACTAAGAAAGAGAGTTATTAATAAATATCCAAAAATTTCAAAAATCGCAATTGTACTTTTCCCGGAATTAATTTTCAAAGTTTACATTGATTTTCACTAGCTCCACATTAGGGTGACCCCTTAATATATTAATTTTCAAATGGATCCTCTTTAAGGTATAGATACTACCAAGGCAAAAATGTTTCGCTATAAAATACTTCATATAAATTATTTAGTAAAACTCATAGCATTAATAACTCTTTCGAGCATGGTCGAACGAAGGTATTTAAATCTGTTTATACCTTTTTATGACTTAGGGTAATATAAAAAACTTGGTAGGTACATTAGATAATTTGAAGACAGAAGACCTTGGAGAACACTAGAAGCTTTCTGGAATGAGCAACCCATTGTGACACTCGATCAATGGAACCGAGTTCACGTATCTACGCTTTTATAAAAGAAAAAAATAATTAATTATAGTTAGGACAAACACGACTTCTGCTTTAAACACCCAGCATAATATAACTTCAAAATTGTAAATTTTAAATTTAAGGTTAAATAACAAGTTAATTAACATAACAATAACTTGTGCATCAAGAAGTTCAAGGTTGTTTTAATATGCGATTTTAATGGATCAAACAAGTATTTTACAGGTAGGTGTATTTTTTAGATTTAATGATTTATAGCAAGTAGCTAAACCCAAAATATCTAACAAAAGAACCTTATTCACCAAACAAAATTTATTTGCTCTTTGAATATGGGTACTTTTTTTAGTTTCTATCATCAAGTTTTTAATAACCCAGTTTATTATATAATTTTAATTATTATATTATGACGTTCAAGACTGGTTTTAAACTATTCATTAATTTTAAATCAAGATTACTAGGTAGAAACTAAAAATTCAAACTAAAATTTTGAATGAGAATCGAAAATCGGAAGAGAAAAATAATGAGTAAAATCAATTTAAATTTAAAAATTTATTATATTAGAAAAATAATAATATTTAAGCCTATTTCAGCAATTTTTTTAAGTGTTGACGTTTTTAAATTAAATCAATTTAGCAAATGTACGTATTACGTTGCTCAATTGACCAAAGTTCCTTTATATTTTTATCCACTATACCTAATATACGTGTATTTATGGAAAACGCAAGGATAACTTTTATATAACCAGCAAATTTTAATATTATATAGGTTATTAAATAGTTTTGGTAACATTTAAAATTTAAAGATTTTATTTGTTTTTATATCTTTAACATTTTTAAACAATGCTGTATTATCATGTTTTTATTATTATTATTATGATATATATATACCAATCTTAAGCAAATATTAACCGAATTTATTGTAACACTTCTCTAAGCTTTATTGTAAACCAATATTTACTTCTTTAAGTCATCGAGGTTTATTGCTCAGTACATTTTATCATTTATCCACTATTACTAAAAAATAATATCAAAAAATATTATAATAAAAAATCAAAAAATTGTAAATTTACTTTGTTTCAAAATATGTAATGGTTTTTGTATAGTTCCTTCTGTAAAAGTATTCAAAACATTGCTGAACTACAGTGAAAGTTAAAATTATATTTGAAAAATTTATTTAGAAGCAACATGAAATAAAAAATAAATTTTCAAAATAGTAAAACAATTCCTCGCAAAGCATGCAGATCAACGCCGCCCCACGCTTTTTGTAATTCCTGCCTCAACGCAACTGTACTAATATAGCTATTTATGTCACCAGTTACCGAAAGTTGAATATTCCGTACTAGGCGATGGATGTTAGTACGAGGCGCAGCCGAGCACAAAAAGGAGCTGCATATACAGAAATAAAAACTTTCCTAAGTGTGGCATACAAAATTTTTTTTCATTGCATTTCGAATAATCAAATAAAAATTTAATTGTAATTTCAATATGCGTATTATGCACTAAAAATGGTCCCCAGGAGTCGGAAAAGTAACAGTCCTGGTCTTGGTAAATACGGAGTCCGGTAAAAAGGGAATTTTCGTCACTCAAAGGGCGATTAAAACCTTACCTACTGCAACGAGGAAAAATTTTTTAATACAAACACTACTTCAGCAAGGTATAATCTGATTTTAAAATTACTTTCTTCAAAAGATAAAATTGCTGCTTTGTAAATTGTTAGGGGTGAGTTCGATTTATAAAACTAGAAGTTAAAAGGTTACGTTGCATCAGCCATGTCAAGCTCATTTAGTTGTGAGTTAAATTTTTCGAAAATTAGGTTCCGAAACTTTTTGCTGGTCACAAACCTAATTAATTATTTTTGCAAAAAAAATGTATAATTATTTTTGCCGTCTCGCAAATTCTCCATTCCCGGTTTACGCTACTGTGTGTATACTTGATGTTGTTTTGAATTTGATTCCGAGTTATTTTATGATAAAACCGTGGGGAAAAACAATTCACAATATAGAACACCAAAAGAACGCAAACGTTTTGTTTATAAACGAATCATCCTATGTCAACTATACGTATTACATTAACTTGATATTTTTCCGCATGGTGTCGCTTTGCTTAATGTAAATCGCAAAAAAGATTCAAGCTTTCAGGGCTTCCGCTTTTAATGCAATCACACAAAATTATGGGAATCCCACCCTTTATTTTAAACTTGACACGAAATGTTTGGTAATTTTAAAAACAAAAATGTAATCGATGCGTTTGCAACTAAAAATTGAAATTTCAACTTAGTCAAGATTGTATTACTTTCTATTTATAAAGTAAGGAAAGTAAAAATTGGTTAAAAATAAATGTTTTTCAAGATTTAACAGTTTTGAAATTAAAGAGGTATCAAATTTTGCGTAATAATTAATGACGTCGTTAGATTTAAAGATACTAAAATAACTATTAAAAATAACCTCTTCCTGTATACTCTCACTAATACTTTTATTCTTAATTAAAAAGTGAAAAACTTAATTTCCATAAATATTTAACCTACCTACTGTATACAGGAATATAATTATAACAATTTTTAATATTAATTTATTTATATTTAATGTATTTAATATTATAATTAGTAGAAAAATAGTTTTTAATAAATCTGTTTGTTTATAAGTAGTGTACAATGTACATTTCTTATAGAAAAGTCCTTCCTTAGTCTCCCCACTGGAAAAGAGGTAGATAATAAATAATTCGTCCCTTTTTAAAAAATAAGTTACAACAAAGTTTTTTTATTTTTTCAGTAAAATGTTTTCGAGTTTATTCAAAAAGCGATATCAAAGATCAGTTTAAAAACAATATTTTTGAGGTTAAAATAAAAATTTTTTAAAATTGAAATTTTAAAAAGCTTCAACTCTTAACTCTTGTCATCAAGTCGTAAATTTGTCAAATGCAATGTGATATCTCGATAGTTTTTAAATTATTTGCAATTAAAGTTTAATAGAAGTTTCAAACCTAATTTATAAATAATTTTAAGGTTTACCCCATTTCTTTTTTTAAACTATGAAAATTTCGAGTTTTTTTTTCGAAGAATTTAAAAGCTGTACGCCCAAGCAGACAAGCGGCACAAATTTATAATCGTGTTGGGAAGTCCCAGCGACCAATAGGAAGAAGTGAATCTGTTAAATCAAGGATGCTGGCATTCGTAACCAGAGGTCCTGGAATAACAGTTTAGTTGTTTAGTAGAAAACAGTTAACTTTTGAAGAACGGTCTCGTTATTCAAGTGCTCCCGAATCACAGTAACTTTTGAGTTTGATTTCAAACGGTATCAAGTCGTGTGGGTCCACAATAGCCTAGTGTTGTTTTACGCAAAGAATCATACGCAAATCATCGTGATGGAAGTACATCAAAAGTTTTCAGTGCGAATTAGTTACTGAGACTGTTTTAGTATTGTTCACACGTCTTCAACTGTTTTAATTTATTGTTTAATTTTTATTTAAATTATTTATATTTCTAGTAGTAGTTTATAAGTACACGCCATACACTACGCCACCATAACAATATACCTTAAGTAGGTACCTATTAAATTAATGGTTCTTAAATTGATTTTTAATTTCATTTCAAACGAAGAGTTTTCAGTTTTACAAAATATCACAATCATTAGCTCCCTATGTTTCCTGCAAGGTAGGATTGAGGGAACACGCGGTGCAAACGAAGCTTCGAATGGAGTTATTATGAAATATTATTTTTCAAAACTTTTAATTGTGTATTGTGTGTTAAAAATTTGTACTCGATCTCAAGATTTAACCGAAATGAAAGATTGGTATTTAACTGAAGTTACCAAAATGTTTGTTAATGTAACATTACTTTCTTCATAATTTTTTTAATTATTTTATTATTGCAAAAAGTTTAGATAAAATCAAAAAGTTTTGACAAAAATACACAATACATAAGCCAATCAGTAATTGGAGGAATAAATTGGAGATTATTAATATGGATCTTAATCTAAACCGATGAACAAATTGCAAAACAAAAATTTGAGAAGCACAAAATCATGATTAGATAAATAAATATAATAAAGCAATAAAAAGTATTACTCATAAATTACAAATAAACGATAATAATTTATATAATGTGAAAACAAAGAGGGTCAACTTCACACGTCACCAAACAGGGGTAGATTATAATTATGCCTAAAAAATCTGATGTGCCATCGACAAGACTTGATTTATGAACTTTTACAAAAAAAAATAGTCCAAAAATCCTTAAATAAATAATGTTCTACTCATAAATTCGGTGTATAGAATAAGAAAAATCGTTGCCAGTGCAGAATTTTCTAGATTTTGGATTGGTTTTTATTTCCTTACGTGGAAATATCGTATTTGCTTTTTTTAAATTTAAAAATCCAAAAATATTTCCAGAAAGAACAAAAATTTTGCAAATTATCTCAAAAAACCATTCTTTTTAAAATTTTGATATTTTCGGGAGATAATTATTTTCTCAGATTTTAATTTTTAAAATTATGTAGCTGTATTTTCACGACGATAACATTTAAAGGGAATACAGGGTAAGTATTCCCCAAAACATGTTAAAATTTAGAAAACCCACTTTCAATTTTTTCAAAAAAATTGCAATATTTTCGGTCTTTATAAGGAAGTTTTTGAAGGAAAGAAAAAGAGTCTAAAGCTAAAAATATTTTTATAACCAGATCGGACCTAGTTGTACTGGTATACCAAATTTCAACCAGGAGATTTGCACACATTTTTTTTCTAAAAGTTCTCAAAGTTTGGAAATTCAACAAAACGGACCACATAAAAATTTTAGCTCATAATGGTACTATATGGTTGTATTATGTAACCCCATATTTACAGTTTAAGATTTGACTACAAGCAGAGATATACCAAGCACAAATGTTAAAAAAAATGCACTCCCTAACAGCCACATAAAGGGTCGTTTTGAAATACGAAGAAAGATTATATTTTACATTCTCAGGAAAGTAAAAGAGTTTCTAAAATCACATATTTTTGTTAAATAAAATTATGTATGTTGAAAACAACCAAATTTTAATAAAATTAAATTGATAACGGAAATTACTCATGCAGTAGCGATCCTGGAAACATTGGGAATTATTCCCAAATTAAAAAATAGATTTCTAAGTTATTATATTATTAATAATAAAGAATAGAAAATAGAATAGAAATAGATAAATAGTTAAATTTTTGATTTGAAACTCATAAGCTCAAAATTACATTTTCTTTTTCGACCACAATCACAAAGCTAGGTTTTGCAAACCGGGGGGTCTGGGGTCCCAGAACATCTGTGATTGTATTCAAAAAAAATAATAGGTGTTATTGAATTTCAAATCAGAAATCTTAGATTTTTAGAAATTAGATTGTGCTTTGGAGGGCACCTCCAGGGTTGGAGGCCCAAAATCCAGGGTTACGGGCACATCTGAGATGAGCCCAGCAAGCTACCTCAGACGTAAAACAATTATATGCTCATAGACTAACAGTGACCTCGGCTTCTGTTCGATAGAAGACAGAACCCCGAAGTCAAAGCAAACAGGAACAATCCTAGCCTTAAAGTGGAAGAAAAAGAAGAAGATTTCTGGTTTAAAACGCATAAGCTCAATAACATGTTTTGCTCACAATCTTCGGTGTACTGGAAGGTATTCCAAACCCCCGGTTTTAAAAACCTAGCTTTGTGTGCGTATTGTATTTATATTGTGTACGGTTATCAAAACTGTATTGGGAGTTGCTATTTTAATACGGAAGTAATCATCGATGCAATTTCCATGATTGCTACTGTAACTCCAAAATGTACGATTTTCAGAAAAATATATATATTATAGACTTTTTAGTCACCTAAGTAGGTATAATAAAGTCTTTTAAAATTTGGCAAAATATTTTATAAACACCCTATATACAGCCACTAAAGTATAGATTTTTTTGACATTTTGGGCTTGTAATACCCCGCAGTTAGTTGAATCTCAAACTCCAAATTTTGTGCTCATAATACCACCATAAGTACTATGATGGGCTAGAATTTTAAATTTTTATCTGGTTCACCATCAGCGATATTTAGCGTTAAAAAATGCCGTTTTGTTGAATTTCCAAACTTGGAGAGAAGTTCTAAAAAAAGAGGTTTAAATCTCAGGGTTGAAATTTGGTATACCAGTACAACTGGGTTCGATCTCGGTGTAAACAAAGTTTTAACTTGTTTCTTTCTTTAAAAATTTTTTAATTTCAAAAAATTTAAAAATTTTCCAATGAGATGTCTGTTATTTAGAAAACGAAGTAAATATTTAGGGTGGAATTTCACCCTTGAGAATTACAATTAGGTAAAAATAGGTAAGGATCAATTTTGTAGCCAGTTTCTTTTTAAATAATTTGTTTTTTGAAAATCAATAGCATTCCTTTAGAGTCAAAATTCATTTGTGTGACGTGAGAGCAAAAAAGTTGGCAAATTCAGAACTGAACCCCCCCCCCCTTAAAAATGTCGATTCAGCACGTCCCTGGTGACTCGTTATTTGAATATAATGTTTGTTTTTTTAAAATGTATTTTCAAAATATTACAATAAAAGAGTTTATTAGCAATATACAAATATCAGGATAACATTTGCAATAACCATACAGGGGCTCACATTAATATTATTTATACAGTTCTGTTAGCAATGTAAATTGTACGTTTTGAAGATGTTTTTTTGACGTATAAAAATTGCTTTTATATCAATACTTATTAGTCAGTTTTTGTTGCAAATTTTATTCCCTTCATTTTTGTTTATATACATTTTTCTATTTTGTCGCGTCATTTCAGAGTTACACTGACTTACTTAATAAAGACTATAAAATACTAAAAAAACGCATATAAACAAAAATGAAGGAAATGAAATTTGCAACAAAAAATGTCGAATAAGTATTTCTGCAAAAGCAATTTTTATATGACAATAAAAAGTCTTCAAAACGTACGTAGTCTTCAAAAAGTAAGTTGTTTCCATCAAAAAAGTGTCGAATCAAAAAGTTTCCCAATTGTTTCCCGTATTGCTACGCCAATGGTCAAAAGTTAATGTAAATATTAATGAATAATGATGAACATCGCAAAAACGCTATCTAAATTAGTCTTAATTGTAAGTCCGGAACTGTCGTGACGAAATTAAAATTTTAAATTATTTTGTTGTATTAGAAGATTTTTAGCAAGTTATGTTTTTGAATACCAAAATGTAACTTTCTTACACGCACGTGATTTATCACCGTGCCAACTGGGATTTGAACCAAACATAACATAATAAATTCCGGTTGACTAATAAGTTTTAGAATTGATATCTGGTAAATTTTAATTGAAGTATTCCAGTATTCGGCTACAACGCACTAATTTCTGCAAAATTCAAGATACTAACAAGTGGTGTTGAGACTAACTTACTAAAGTTGTCAAGAAATTTTTGAATTAGAATAATAAATGAGAACTTACCTATGGATTTTAAAATTTCAAACCTTCTTCCATCAACCAAAGAAACATAAATTTACGGAACATTTCGATGTGGAGTACACGTTATCGTCATTTATAAAATTTTGGATAATACACATTTCTTATCAAACAGGTTATCATTATTAAATTATAAGGAGTAAACACACAAAAAATCCTTAAGTACGCAAAACGCAAAACAATAAACTAACGCACGTTTTGAAGGCGGAACATAACGCACAAGGCAATAAACAAAACAAATAATAAAAACTTGCTTTCAAGACGACACAAAGATAAACTACCAATTCTACTTTGTTATTCGTAGCATCATCGTAGCACACAAAATACCCCCTCTGCGTTACTCAAAATAAAGACATTGCTTCTCTTTTTCTATTTGATAGAAAGTTTTTAAATAAAAACATAAATTTTAAAATTAGTATACACACACACTGAAAAGCGTAGGTGTTTCTTAGTTGCATATGTAGTAGGCGCAACAAAGTTATTCAAAATTTGGGAGTAGGACTAAAAGTGTTCCCACGATTTCAAAATTTTTTTAATGGCATTATGGTAGTTGATGGCTTAAATTACAAATATAAACAATAAACTATGAGGATAATTAAAAAATTTACGTAAGGGTTGCCCCTATGGCATGTTTCCATTTTGTACAATTATTTTTGGACATAAATTGCACTCGAAAATGACGGATCTAGAAAACTGGGATCTTAGAGTACCCGAAAAATATTAAAAACATCCCTGAAGAGCTTCCAACTTGCAAATTACATGTGATCATTGTTTTTAAGTTAAAACCGGCTAAAATATTGTTGTTGGAATACAAACAATATTGTTGGAATACCAATTCAAAAATGGCTGGTGTTGCGCACCTGGTTTGGCATCGGGTTGAGAAACCCCAACCGTCAGCCAGGTTAAAGCATATTTTATGCTTAAACTTTAAGCATAAAATATTATTAAATATTATATTATAATAATATAAATTTAAGCCTTAAAGCATAAGCATAAAATACTAAATATTGCTACGACCTCCGCAGTACGCATAATATAGTACCTGTGATGTAGAAGATCTAATATCTAATATCCTCTGTGGCTGATCGGAGGTTGCTTATCTTAGCAAATGACATTACATCAGTGGCGGCTTGTCAGGGTAAGCAGGGGAGGCAGTGCCAACCAAGACAACAAGGTAAGTTCACAGAAACATAATTAATATTATTTAAAACCTCTAAAATCTTTTGTTTTCCATGCCTAAATTCCAGTCCGAGTCAGGCGCCGATACAGGAGAGGGGTGCAATTGGCCCCTCTCCACCTCAGGCACTTTATTTTTACCAATTTCAAAATTTTTAAATTGTCATAAAGATATCACTACCTGTTTACATAAGTCGTTATTAACTCATTAATACTTAATAAGTAAATTAAATACATCGATGGTTTCGTTCGAGTGTTTTACTCGAAATTACTGATAAAAATACCATCACAAAGTTTGACTAAACTATTGAAAAATTGAGCTTCAGTATTTGTATAAAAAATAAGGTAAGAATTTGAAATTACTTCAAATTAAATTGTTTTTTTTTTATTTATAGCAATATCTTATATTCCTACCTATGTGTTTTTTTTAATTCTTTTTTTAAGACTGACGAACAGATCATTCATTATTAAAATGCAAGTGCAAAATGCATGAATAAAAGTTTATCAAATTCTTTATTTAGAACAAATTTTCTGGAAGGAATTTTTGAAAAACGAAATTAAAATATTAAAATTCGCCAGAAGTGAAAGCTGTGTACTAAATTTCAGCTCTCTAAGACATCGAGAAGTTGGTTAAATATGGCTTCAAAAAAGTCCATGCACAAGGACGCCGGGACTACGGACAACGCTCACGTCAAGTTAAAAAAAATAATAATAATAATAAAAATAGCTTTCAAAAACGGAATAATCCAGATTAACAAATGATTAATCCTTTAGTATCATCGATCTTCTATTAATTCTATTAATCTTGTTAATCCATTTATGCTAATTTGCAAAATCTCTCTCATTTCAAAATTTTAAAAAATGTTTTTTTTTAAACAAAAATCTAATGGTAACATCTACATGTTAAATCTAACCAAAAAACATTAATTTTTTATTTAAATAAAGCGCGGGGCCCCAAAGACGCGAAGCCCGTTAGCATTTGCTACTTCCGCTATGTGGCTAATGCGATACTGATCCTTTGCATGTAAACTCTCCTCATACAATATTTTCGAAGTTTACATGTGAGATTATACTGTCCACACTTTAGCAGAGTTTAGAGTTTTGTATTTTTACCTGCCAAATTTACGGAGTTTATTATTATAACAAATTGCTTTTTTGACCGACGCGGCGCCGTGAGGTTCGAACCCCACGGTCTCCAAACGATTTATTTATGATTCAAGCACTTAATACATTTCCCTATAGAAGGTTGCTCCAATGACATTGTTTAAATTTGTCTTATCTGTTACGATTTGTGATTTAAACTATATTTTTTAATATTTGATATAGTAGTAGTCGTCATGGAACTTCACGTCTCGTAATCAGTGGCGGATTTAGGGTTACCTGCCCCCTAGGCCCTGTCCGATATGGCGCTCTGTTTGCTTGATATTGATAGTAATTATTATAAATAAAACATTTATATACGAATATTAAAAATCCTAACCTAACCTAACCATGTGTGGAACCAAAATATTAGCCCCATCCCCAGTTTCAATGTAGATTTGTAAAAAAAAACTGTAAAAGTGCTAGCTTGAATATTTGGGTGCTAGATCCATAGATTGGGGTGCTAGCTTTTTAACAATCATTTCAAATACTTTCCTGAAATTTGTTCATGCATTCACAGCAAAGCTAAACCAAATCAAATTTTTAATTTTAATTTTTCTTTAAATTTCATAACTTCTAAAAGTTTCTTGCCTCTTGAACAACGTGTAGGTTAAAAAAACATAAATTAATGGAAAGAATACTGATAGGAGTAACAGAACTTACCGAAAAAAGCACCATTACAAATAATACAGTGCAACACCTTTTGAAAAGAACATGCCTGTGTGCTGAAAATGAGGGAGGCCATTTTGAAAATTTATTAAAATAAATTTTGTGAATTTATTTAGTTTTTTTAACCTACACCTTGTTCATTATTTTCGTAATTTCTGTGAAAATGGTTGGTTTCCCAAAAAAAATTATTAAGCTAAAGTTGTAGCCGGTTAAATTCCCTATCCGGTTTGGGCCGTTAGTTTTTTTCTAAGACGTTTCGTTTAAAAGATACGGGGCTGGCAAGAAAAGTAAAAAAATGAAACTCGGAATTTTTTGACATTTTTTCCCTTAATTTAATTCATAACTCGAAATCTGTTAATTCTAGGCGATAAGAGGTTATAACATAATTTGTAGATATTCAAATGCTCTATAGAAAAGCTCTAATCTATTAAACCCAAAAAATTTAAAATATCGGTGCAATGGCCGCTTGAAATCATAAATTGAAAAAATTGCTTTAAAGTGAGGTACCCCCCAAGGGTTTGGACTTGGACAAAAATTTTATTTAAAAATATGTCTTAAAAAAGTGTCCTCTATCACCACCTAAGAGGTTCTCCATGGTCAAGGGGACACCCTATATGTATGTATGTATGTGATTTAATGTATGTAATTTTTTAACAAAATTTTGTATTTAGTACTACATAAATATTGAGACTTAAAGCTGATTAGATTTTGGTTAAAATCGGTACACGGAAAAGCAAAAAAAATAATATTTTGTAAATTAAAAAAATTGTTTTTCCCTTATTTTTAAAATTTTATTTTTTTATTGTATTCTCCTCTAAAATAATAATAAAAAAGTATTAATCAATAATCGTGTAAATATCCTAATTTTGTTTATATAGTTTTTAAAAATTAAAAAAATTTTTTTTTTCTTATTTTTTAATTTTATTTCTTTATTATAATTATTTCTCTCCAAAATAATAACTTTAAAAAATTTTTTTTAAATTTATTATTATTTAAAAGTATGATAAAGTTATGGGCATGGCCATATCCTATTTTTTACTTATTTATCGATTTTTTGGGTATCTAAATTATAAGACATTTTTAAAGTTCCACCTAAATGCTATCGATTAATTGAGTTGAAGAGTTGATTATTAAAATCGTGTCTATATGAATTAATCTGATGCCTACTCAAAAATTAAGGACAATTTTTAGTATACAGGGACGGAACAGCCGTATAGTATCTTGAGTGCGTATCTGATTAGAACATATATACATGAAGAGTACACGGGAATAACGATCAGAGTCACAAACTGTAGTATATTTTGCGTAAATTGAACTTCAAGATTTACAGACTAGTAAGATCGTTAACAAATGATTTTAAAAATACGGTTTTTTATACTGGACTTTTTTTTTAACTTATATATTTTTACTAGAAGATACCTTTCATTACCATCTATCGAATGGCATTAATAGTTTATTTTCAGCAAAATTGGACCCTGATCGTTATTCCCGTGTACTCTTCACATGTTATATTATAGTAAGTTGATAAAAACTTTAATAAACACATTTGATTTGACGATAATTTACTTAATCAATTCAAAATTTAAATAACTATCATAGTTAGTCATAATTTGTTGTATGTTTTAATTTAATTTTAATTCGCTTTTTAGTGACTAATTAAATTTTATTGGCGTAAGTAGTGTGTAGGATTACAGAGTAAGAATTTTTGTATTTTGAAATTATTGTTCGAATAGGTGGAATAATTCAGTGAAGAAGAAATATTTTTTAAAAAAAGTAAATAAAAAATAGATCGACCGTATTTTTGATTTTATGTTTTCGGAAGTTGAAATTCACACCAACAAAAAAACGGGTATTTTATTGTTTATTATCAACGTGCAATAGTGTTGACTAATAAGTAGGAAGACTTGATATGGTTTAAATGGGCGAGGTTCTGTGATAAAACACATGTTGGTGCGATTTCTCGTTTTAATTTTAATTTTCATAGCGGGAGACATTTTTAAACTAATATTTTAGTTCAAGATTTAAATTTATTTAGATGTTTGTGCCTATTCAAAGGATCCAAAATGACTAAATCCATTGATATTAATGTGCTGTATAATGACTTAGGAAAATTATTAAACGGTAAGTAATATTTGACTAATTTAAAAATTTTATCAATAATTAAATAATTGACCAATTAATATTGCAATAAAAATTTTTGTTTGATATTCACCAAACAAGCATGCACATTTTGAAATTTTCTCTATAGGTAGCTAATGTATAGGAAAATTTAATTTTAAATTTCCGTTATGATAAAATAATAATATTTACTCCAACTCCGAACGTTAGAAACATAGGATCTCCTTGGCTCGACGGCGACGCTTTTATTTGTAAATATATTTTGAGTACAGCGTTTGAAAGAATATTTCATTAGAAAAGAATGGTTATTGTATTTTATAAAATAAGTAAAACTATATTAATGGTTAAAAAACCAAAAATTATAAACAAAACAGGTTAATTGCTACGTAAAGTATAAAAACGGTAAAGGAGAAAATATGGAAACTTATGCGACCTATATTAATTAGCCTGTTGACATTTTTTATCGTCAATATACGGGGTCAATCCGTCAATCAACATTGTTGCTTCTTTGATAGCTCTCCTTAAAATTAAAAGTTATTTTTTATAGCTGCATTTTATGCGTAGTTGTTTTATTTTCTTAATTTTTTTAAAACATAATAAATTAAACTAATGTTAAAAATGCATTCGCGGCGTCCTTTGTCAACTTTGAAAAAAGCTTTTAATTTGCGTTGAAAATCCAATTTAATTATTTTTATTATTTTTTATTTTTTATTAATTTAAGCATTAATTTCAATTAAAATTTTTTTGTTTAATTTCTTTATTTAAAAAAAGTAATTTTCCGGTAATTAAGGCGACATCTAGTTTTAATAAAGAAGTCGATCCCCGTATAACGTAAAAAAATATCTCTAAATAACTAAAGTATTAACTAACCCTAACTAAATAAAATAATAAAAAAGTGATAGTTTTAGCTTAAATAATAAAACAAATCTTTCCAAAATATATATTATGTATTTAACCCTCATTCAAATTTACAAAAATATATTTTTAATGCTATAATTCTTATATAGTACCCAGTGGCGTAGCTAGATGAAAGAGGGCGCCGGGGCAGAAAATACACTAACCATTGTACAAATGCAACCTTATAAAAATTATTTTTATTATTTTTCAAATACATATTTAAAAAAAGCGATTAATTACGCTTTACGTAAAAGTTATACATTCTGTATATTTTGTTGAACATATGTTCAAACTCACAGTCTTTTACGTGCTTTAATATTAGCAAATTTATTTATTACTTCACATAAATTCAATTTCGAAGCAGCTGTGTTTTCGATTGCAATCAATGCTAAATGCTTGAGTCGATCTTGTTTGGTACTATTTCTTAGATAAGTTTTAATTATTTTCAGTTTGCTAAAGGATCTGCAGAAGTCACAGGGATGGGATGGTGTGAAATAATAGCATTGCAATGTACACTTCTGTTATGTCACATTCAATCACTCCAAATTTGGTTAGAATATCCCTGCATAACTGATGAACAGTGCACTCCTCAGTTAATTCACGTAAAACCAGATGGTAAACATTCAGAAAGTGAAATGAAAAATTTGGTCCTATAACATCTGAATATTTACTTTGAAACTGATCACATCTTTGTAACAAAGTTTTTTCGTCCATGCTGAGTAATATTTTTGGAATTAAAAAGTTACATATTTTGTTGACTGGACTCATACCAATAAAACGCGTATTTAATAATTGAGAGATTATTACGTCCAGTATATTAAAAGCGGTGATTTTAAATATCTCTTTCCTGTTTTCAAATCGGTGGTCAAATAGTTAAAATACACCGAGGATGCACTGCCCCGTAGTAACCGTCGCGTAGTAACCAAGCAGTATCCGTCGCGTCACACAGTGGGACGAAATCCCAAATTTACGGCCAAAAGTCTGATACGCGGTTATTTTTCTCCAAGATTTTGGGCCTTTTGGAAGAGGCCCAGCAGAAGGTGACTTGATACAAAATAATTCAATTTTGAAGCGTAAAATATAAATCCGCTGTAAAAACTGAGAGAGATGATAAAAAAAATCTATTTCTGGGCCCACGTGGCGCACTGGGCCGACAACGTAAGTACACCCCTGAAGAGATAATTTGAAATTATACAACTTTTATCTGAATAACTTCTTCTTCATATTTCATGTTTTAATTGTTCGAAATCGAAAAAAATGCATTTTTTAGCGCAAAACCTTGTACCAATGGCGGTGGCGCAAAAAGTCGCAATTTTTTTTTGCTGTATCCATTAAACAATAGAATAATCTATAACCTAGAACAAGTCCGGCCGCTTTACAATGTTTTACAATTCAACTTTTCTCTACGTGTTTACAATTTTTAGTTGCAATTCTACGTTGATTTTCGGAAAAATCATTGGTTAACTGATATCACATACATCATTATTACAATTTTTTTATTACATGATAATATTCTACATACTTTCCTCTTTCGAATCAATTTTGAAAATCGTTAATCGGTTTATTTTTCTGGAACTGGCGACGTTATGAAGAGAATTTTTAACAAAATTTTGTATTTAGTATATAAATATTGAGACTTAGAGCTGATTAGATTTTGGTTCAAATCGGTACATGGAAAAGCAAAAAAAAAATATTTTGTAAATTAAAAAAAATTTTTTACCTCCAATCAATTTTTAAAAAAAATTGGAGGTATGGTAATCGAAAAAAAATTTCAACTTTTTTTTTGCATTTTCGAGTGTTCAGAAACGTAAAGATCTGCAAAAAGTAAAATAAAAATTTCCGTGTCGGTCTGTCTGTCTGTCGGTCGTCAAATTTTGTCGATTGATTTGCTTCCGAACCATCCAACCAATTACGACCAAATTTGGTATGGTGGTAGGGTTCACGGTGGAAAGGTGAAAATAAGGTTTTCGTCGCGATCTATCAATCAGGAGTGCCACCACAAGAAAATAATACGGGATTTTAAAAAAATATTTTGTCTTGCGATATGTTATTTTAAAGGCCTTAAAAGGCTTTATCCAGAATAGGTAAAATTAATCTTCTATCTGTCGTCTGTCAAAAATCACAAGTTGTCAAAGTTAAAACTTTAAGAGTGAATAACTCAAGAAGTGCTGAAGGGATCTTACCCAAATTTGGTACGTAGGTACATTGATCCTAATGGATATGAGAGCATATGTAATCCTTCGATAGAAATCAGTAATGCAACATGAAAAAAATAAAATTACCTTTTTTGGCAAAAACATGAAAAAAGTTTTTGTCGATCGATTTTCTCCGGCATTTCTGCGTCGATTGCAATCAAACTTATTGGACGTATGCCTCGTGGGCTGGAATGGTGAAAATAAGGTTTTGCCAGAGAAATCTTCACCAGGGCCACCACAATAAAATAAATAAAAAAAAATGAAAATGTCGTCGTATCTCCGGAAATGTTTAACCGATTCAGCTAAAATTTGGTGTGTCGATGGAGCTTTGAAAGTATACTAAGTATAATATAATATATATAAGTATAATTTTCATTTTGGATTTTGTTAAAAAAACTTTTATAGATAGATTTAGGGTAGCGGGTCATACAAATAGATATCTTTGCCAGGGCTACCGATATCTTTGTTAAGGCTACCACAATAGAAAACAAAAATGAATATTATGTCATCGTATCTCCGGACAAAATTTGGTGTGCTGGTGATTGGAGGTATTGCGGCAGAGAGTGACGATATTTTTTTTTCTTATTTTTAAAATTTTATTTTTTTATTATATTCTCCTCCAAAATAATAATAAAAAAGTATTAATCAATAATCGTGTAAATATCCTACTTTTGGTTATATAGTTTTTACAATATTAAAAATTCAAATTAACAAGTTAATTAAACGATAAAATCAAAATAAATAATAAATAAATAAATAAACTTTAATAAACTTTCTGACGAAGGCGACATACATATTCGCCGAAAGCTTAAAATAATATTTTGATTCTATCGTTTGATTAACTTGTTATAATTTGAATTTTTAATATTATAATTTCACAAGTTAAAAATTTATATATATACCAAACAAAATTCTCATCCAAAATTTGATTAAATAATAAAGGATTTCGGGTGGAGTGGATTAAATCAAACAACAAGAATCTGCTGTGTCGACGTTTCGAACGAGTGTTTAATTTTTGTTATACTTATTTGAACATTTTATTTAATAATTTATTTAATTTATTTCAACTCTGTGACTGTTTTGCGATTTAGCAATGCAATTTTATATTTTTTTGACTTGTTTGAGAGTTACCATTTTTCTGACCATTACATCAATTTCCCGAATAAAGATCAGACCAATTTCAACCGTAATCTGTGTGGTGAGTCCATTGGTTAAATTGTGAGCTCCGCCACATTAGAATTATATATGTTTTTTCCATTTTAGTCCTGAAGATGAACGAATAAATCGTTCGAAACGTCGACACAGCAGATTCTTGTTGTTTGATTTAATCCACTCCACCCGAAATCCTTTATTATTTATATATATTTATATAGTTTTTACAAATTAAAAAAAAACAATTTTTTTCTTATTTTTTAAATTTTATTTCTTTATTATAATTATTTCCCTCCAAAATAATAATTTTTTAAAATTTATTATTATTTAAAAGTATGATAAAGTTATGACCATGGCCACATCCGATTTTTTTTTCTGCAAAAACCCATCAACTCCCACTCTCTGACCCCCATAATTTGTGCAAATAGACATCGAAAGTTTAGGTAAATTCTGAGACGGTAAGGGTAAGGGTGAATCCACATGGCGTTTTACCGTCTGAGAAGTTGAGTATGGCGGGCGAGTTAGAATGAATTGATCGCATTTGTACCTGACTTTTTAGACGATTGATTCATTTTGATGGGCAAAGGCCATGAAAAAGTCCATTTTATCACAATAATTTTTCCAATATGTTAAAATTGGAGGTTAGAAAGCTCAAGTAAACAATGGATTATATTCATTTGAAGTTCAAATTTTGAACTTGCCCGCCAATGCCAATCTCTCAACATGTATACTTATTGATCATGTAAAATGAATTTTGTCACTGCATTTCCCTCCCAAAATGAATCGATTGTCCCAAATCCACAATTAAACACTATTAGAAGAATTGGGAAATATGGGGTGAAAAAAGTCAGGTACAAATGCGATCTATTCATTTAAACTCGTCCGCCATACTCAACTTCTCAGACGGTAAAACGCCATGTGGATTCACCCTTACCGTCTCAGAATTCACCTAAACTTTCGATGTCTATTTGCACAAATTATGGGGGTCAGAGAGTGGGAGTTGAGGGGTTTTTATGGTGCTGACTTGATTTTGGAGCTTCATTTTTGGGTAGAATCGTTCCCGAGGGGTTGGAACTTGGGCTCAAATGTCTCATGAACCTCATGATAACTCAATGTTCCCAAAAACGCCGCAAGAGAATCAATAAAACGGTCGAAAATAGGCCAAAAATGTGCAAAATCGCATAGTTCACATGTTTTCGACCTTGGGTCCCACATAAAAAATTTTTCACATTACATCATCTGAAAGGTAATAAAATATGCCAAAAATTGAAGTTTTTTAATTTTGTGCCGGGAAGAGAGAAAGTTCTGAAAATCACGTTCCAAATATTAAAATGGGTGTCATTTTTGGGTTATGGAGCCCAAAAAATCTGAAAAAATTCAGACGTTTTCTTCATTAAATCACCCTTTGAATGCCGAAAACCGGGTGTGAAAATGTTATTTCTAGCGAGAGTTATCGTAAAAATGGTGAAAAGTGGCTTTTTTGGCGGTAGCAGACGCTAGAGTTGCCCTAGCGGGCTGAAAATTTGGGGGGCTTGGTCTTTTTTGATACCAAATCGAATGCCCTAGTTCCGGTCAAAATCCCAGACGGGGGAATTTGCACCATCTTATTGGGCTATACCCTTTCTTTAATTTTTTTTAATAATTATAATTATGTATTATATCCATATTTCCTTGCCAATTTTTTTTTGAGAAAACCAACATAGTAGCTCAGTGGCGTAGCCAGGAATTCAGAGGGGCCCACGAGCAAAGCGAGTCTTGTAATAGCGTCGCAGACGAAAAATTTTCAAGGTCAAACGCTTAATCAAAAGTTAGAAAATTACAATACAATAATAATTTGGGGGGGTGAGGGGCCAGCTGAATACGCCACGGTAGTAGCTTAAAATTTTGTAAATAATAATCTCTTTTTATACTGCCGATTGGTTACATTTGGGTTACTTTTGAATTTTTATAAGTTACTTAAGTTACTTTTCTTTTCTAAATAACACTGAGCATCCTGGGCTAGCCATATAGATGTGGAAATAAAGTTTTGGGGATGAATGGGTTCTTAGATCAGAACAAACAGTGGATAAGTATACTGCCCTGCTAAGCAAAAGTGCCGTATGTGCAAAAATTGCCAAAATGAGTTATTGGTATATATGTTAACTACGAGCATTTTACTACATCTTTAATAAACAAAAAAGACGAAAATCCCACAATTAGTTGAAATAAACATGTTTCGCAACGCCATTGACCGTAAGTTCCTTGGCTAAAGTTAAATTATGAAGTCGAATATCTCAGAAAAATATCAACAGTAAAAAGGATATTGTAAGAAATTCGATAAGAAAAAGTTGACGGGTACCAATATAAAAAAGAAAAAAAGAAGACGAAGAAGACAAAGAAGGATGGTGAACAACAACGTTGGTCCAGCGAGAATACGGGACATTGCGTCGACTTCCAAAAGACGGTTATTTTGGATTATGAGCAAAATGCGTTAAAAAGAAGCATAAGTGACTTGTTCTTTATAAAATCTCACAAGGAGAGTATTAATCATAGAGAAGACACCCTAAAACTTAGTACCTTCTGGGTGGGGGTTAATTATTATGTATAGCTTTGGTATTTTAATAGTTTAAACGCAGTTTATTGTATTGTAAAAAATATAAAAAGCTCATAAGATACAACTCAGTTAGTTCTAGTTAGTTCTAAGAAATTTGTTGGTAAGACTGCAGATTTCACATTACCAGACAATTATGTACTGATGTCTCTAGATAGAGTCTCTATTCCCAAGCATACCAAAAGATGGGTGTACCGACAGTTAACCCTGCGACAGGTGGCCCTGCGACAACTCGCCTCGGACAGCTGGCTTTGGCGGCAACTGGCCCTATCGACAACTGGCTCTGGTGACAACTGGCCCTGACGACAGCTGATAATATCGACAGTCCTATAGCCCTTAGACTAAAAATTTTATTATTATTACAGACAGAGTTGCACCGGAAATATTTTTTCAACTTTAGAGTATTCACTTCGAATTTGCGCCTGGTGTTAATCCAATGGGTTTGCATTGTATCCTCACGAATAAGAACAGAACAACGTATAATCGCCTACTTAACGAAATTAAAGCTCTTATCCAGATGCAAATCCGCGAAAAATTTTTCTGGATTTTGAAACTGCTTCAATGGCGGCTTTCGCTTCAGTTTTTCCAGAAGCCATTATTACTAGCTGCTATTTCCATTTATGCCAAAGCATCATAAGAAAAGTTCAGCAACTTGAAATAAAAGAAGATTATGTCACTATACGACGTCTGCCGTGAGAGCAATCGTAGTCTGGCTGCTCTTGCTTATGTTCCTGCCCTTGAGGTTACTACTGATTTCGATATTCTTGTCATTTTTCTTTTTCTTTTTCTTGTTTTTTTTCTTTTCATTCTTGTCAATTTCTGTTTTCTTCAATTGACTCGTTTCTTTGACGTGTGAATAATTTTAATTATATTATTGTCTATTTATTTATTATTTGTATTTTCTCTAATTTGCGGTTACTACCTATCGCACATGTTGACACATTTGGGGTATATGCTATATGAACATCCAGATATACATACTGTTTGCTTGGCTATAAGAATGTTTTAAAATTACATGTTTGCCTCTAATGATACCATATTTTAGTCCTGAAGAGGCCCACAATAAAGTTGGGCGAAACGTCGACCATTAGAACAAGTTGGAAATAATAAAATTAGAACTTCAATATAACAAGTTAGTTAAAACGAATAAAATGCAATAATTATATTTGAGCTTTCAGCGAAGGTTATTGCTATCATCAGAAATTATATTTCAATATAATATAACTTGTTATATAACTTGTTATAACTTTATAACTTGTTATATTGAAGTTCTAATTTTATTAATTTTCACAAGTTAAGAATTTATATAATTCAAGTTGGAAATATTACCCTAACCGTGCCCACGATTTTAAACATTTCCGAATGATATTTTTTTAGGGCATAAATTACAAATCTAATCTAATCGTGTAGCTCTACAACCCTGGGTGGGTCTTGGGGTAAATTACAAATATAAAAATTAAATTTTATGGATCATTCAAAAATTCACGAAAAACTCGAATCAACTATTCGATTGGCAAATTTCATAAAGTTATGACTCCGCCCATATCTCTTAAAATTATTTTAAAATATAAGTTAAGGTTAAAATAGGGTTTTTTATTATAGTAATACTCAAATGTGTTGGTGTGTATTTTATGTTGGATGCGTATCTTGCCCTGAGAATGTTTTTCAAAACGGACCGCAACGCCCGAGCGCAGCGAGGGTAGCGGAGCAATTCGAACAAACAAACAAACGAAAACAAATATTAGCTAACTTATTTCCTTAAGTTGAACTTTTAGCGACCGGGGGTACATCAAAATGTGCGTAACCGACTAATATTCTATTTAAGATATATTTATTCAACACATTTTATTATTGTTGAAAATACCTCAAGTAATAATTATAATAATGGAATATAATTCGTCAACTACATATTTATAATTCCGTAAAATATTAATAAAACCGCAATTATAATTATGAATGACCGCTATCTCAAAAAAAACGCCAAATGCGATAGACTAATCTTCATCTTCCAATATAAATTCAACATTGTGTTTTGAATAATTTAATTTTTTAAATTAATTCATCACTACCCAGAAGGTCACTATAGATGACACTGAGTTTTTGGGTATCCTTCCTGTAAATCACATTTTTGTTCTTTCAATTACAAATATCATTGTAGTTAATTTGATTTATTATAATAATCATAAGAGAAAAAGAAAAAAAGGGCCTGATAAACTAGTCACAAAAAGTTAGATATTTTCCTTCAAGTGCTATCTTTCTATTAAACCAAAAAAAATATCGAAAATCTGTTACCGAATGGTGAAAAGTTAACCTAGGACCAGAGCCGGATAAACCATGGATGCAATGAAGCCGTCATGCTGCACTTGAGCTTGGCACCATAGTTCAGAAGGCGCCAAAATTGTGATTTTTTATTTAATTTCGAGCGCTTTTTCATTTTGCTTTATATTAAATTTTGTAGAAAATTAAATTTTATTAAAAAAAAAAATATATTTAAACGGAAGAGCACAACGATAGATTTGGATTTGTCGTTATAATATATTTGAATTTAAAAACCGGTTTTAGGTTTTAGGTTAAAAAGCAAATTTAGTTGATTCAAACATGATTTTATTTATAGTAATGAAAAATTACCTAATGAACAAAAAACTAACCCCGGTATAAATTTTAAACTTTCTATGTTTGCAAAGTTAGAAGATCTTTCACCAAATTTATTTATAGCAGTATATAATAACTGCCGACGTTGCTACACAGTAAAAACGTTTTGTTTTTTAATAAAGAATTTTGTTTGAATAATTTTACTCAACAGAAACAAATTTTGTTTTGATCTCAATAAAATTGTTTCCGTCAATCAAACTGAATTAATTATTTAAAAAAAGAAAATTACTTTAAAAATTTGTTTGATTTAAATAACTTTTGTTTTTTTTTAAATAATTTTTCATTACTTCAAATAAAAGATTGATTTTAAATAAAAAAAAATTTAATCAAACAAACTTTTTCTTTTAGCCAACTACAAAACATCAAAAAAATCTTTTATTTGGGTTAAAAACACTTTAGTTGCATTCATATAATACAGTATACAGGGCTGGTCAGTATTTAAAATACATTTTGTATTTGCATGTTGTCCTATTTCGTATTTCAGCACATATTTTCAATGTATTTGTTTTTTGTATTTCAAATACAAATTACAAAAAGTACAAAATACAAAATACTTTAAAATTGATAACATCAAATAGACAGTAACGTAAAAAATTTTTGTTTTCATTTATTTATTGCGTTTATTTGTTTAAATAATATAAAAAAAACTTTCTTATATTATATTATATTACTGTTAACTAAAAACCGCTTTTTTTAATAAATATTTTGTAATAATAAAAATGTAATGTATTTGAAATTATGTATTTTGTATTTTAAATGCAATATTTTGTATTTTAAATACTCGGAACAAAATGTATTTGTATTTTGTATTTCAAATACCCAATAACAAATGTATTTTGTATTTCAAATTCATATTTTCATGTATTTTGCCCACCCCTGCATATACATATATAACAGAACTTTTTGTTTAAATCAACTAAATAAGATTTTTTGATATACCATTATCATCAGCATTATTATTCAATAAATATTTTACATTGAAAAACGTAGTTTTTTAGTAAAGTTTCGTTTTGTTTTAGATATTTGTGGTTTTCTGAACGATGAATCTGCTAATGGATATTTATCTCCAAATGGAAAATCAAGAGCGAGTTTACTAATCGAGAGATCAAAACATCAGTTGCAAACCATAGCAATCGTCAACACTATAAGCGATGCTCCTCTCGAATCTTACGTTGACATGAATGGATCTAAAGGTAGGTACTATACATATATATTATGTATGTTATATGCATATTACTCTACTGAAAATAGTTTTGCAATATTAAATATTTAAATTTCTCTACAGTAGATCAATTAGAAGATCACCAAGAAGTTTATTCGGACGTTTCTTTGGTTTTAGAAGAAAATATTTCGAATTCTTCACAGACAGAAGATAATTCCATTACTTGTCCTTTCGGAAGTATGTTCAATTCTTATTAGATTAGTATTTGTAAACATTTTCAATTTTATATTTTAGATACTCCAGCTGGTGAAATTACTGATGGAAAATCAGGACCTTTACTCCGCAAAGAAAAAATATTATTTTTTGAACAAACTAAAAAAGTTTTTGTTGCAATTTTATATCCATGGTTTATTGTTTATCCCCATGAATCTGCGTCAAAACCTATTCAAGCTTTGGATTTGACAAGATACGAAGCTTGCTCATGTGTGAATAATATAAAATTGCCAAATAATATGAAAAAAAGAGAAGAGAGTTTTGACCTACATCCAATTGATGGCTCTAGCTCTAAATCGTTTCGTGTACGTAAATGATTTTGTTAATCTTTTTTCATTTGAGAGTTTAAAAGCGTCAGTGTCGGTTATTAAAATTTAAGATAGTGAAATTTTTGAGGGTATCTCCACGTGGTTACTTTTGTCAATTTTAAAAGAGTTGGTAAGATAATTTTCTTTGTAATATTAATTTTTGTGTCTAATTTTGTTTTTTAATTTTCCAAAATTTTTTTTTTATTAATACCGTTTTTATTATTTTTACGCTTCTTGAGCGTTTTTAACTTTTTTATTTACTAATAATGTTTTGTTTATTAATTAATAAACAATTATCTTTAACTATCTTATATTATATAAATTATAACAAACTATCTAGTAAGATAGAAAAATTCGTTCATTGATTTAAAAAAATTTTTTTTCGTATAATTTGTATACCGGGTGACCAACCATTCGTCCAAACATAGGAAAATAACATGGGAAATTTGTTTTTTCCGCGTATGATGACTTCTTCTTCAAGTTCCACTTCTTTTAAAGAAGAAGTGGTTTATCCCTTTAAAAAAATTGTCGTTTATTTGTATATTTTTAAATAAATATAATTAGCGTGAGTTTTAGCCGATATTTCCTATTGTTTATGTTCATTTGTTAATCTTAATATTTTCATTTTATTATTGAGTTTTGAACAATAATTATAGTGTAAAGTAAAAAATAATCAAGTGTTGGGCATCTTACAATGGGAAGCAGGAATTTAAAAATAAATCAATTTCCCATGTTATTTTCCGCAATTTTCGGATGAACAGTCGGTCACCTGGTATATTTAAATATTCAAGTTCACAGATCAAATATAATGGAATACGTCTTTCCTATTTTATGCATTTTAGAAACTAAACATTTTTCGGACCATTCGCATTTTCAGGATCTGCGTTTTATTATACTTTGTCTTTTATCCACTGAACTTCGCCAGATGTTTAACTTCATTAAGGTTCAGTTAAATAATTTTTGTATTTAAATTTTTATAAATCATAGCGATCCAGAAAATATTTTGAATACATTAATAGTTATTTACCTAACCCAAAAAATATATAAGTCTTATTGTTCAACGCGTGTGGAACAAAATGATTTATTTCATTGCGTGTTAACACGCAATATGCAATAAAATTAATAATTTTTTGAAGAACAGGTTACAGATTACTTCAGTGGCAAGTAAAGTATAACGAGGAGATGTCTAAAGTTTTTGCAGTATTTATATACTAATTTAAAATAATGCATAAAATATAATAGCTCCTGAAAATTTATTATATTTTGAATTTCAAATTATTTTGCTTATGTTTGTAGTAATAATAATTTTTGACAAAATACACTTGCAGTTTATATAAATTACAATAAATAAAATAAAAATAATAGGGAGCAGGAATTTAAAAATAATAATCAGTTTTCCATGTGGTTTCCCTGTGAACTGCTGTACGGTCGGTTACCCGGTATATAAAAATATATGAAGACTTAATTTTTTTATTCCTTTGCTGTAATTTTATAGATAGTTTATTTATTTATTTATCAATTTAGTTTATAGCATCTACACCAAAGGACATGCTACAATGGATTAGTGCAATTAATAAATCTTTTCAAAAACGAAGTCTCCCTCCAGTACCAATAATCGCAGATACTAATACACAAGACAATACATTAAATGATGATAGCGTTGATTACGAATCTCTTAAACTATTCCTACCAGATAAAAGGTAAATAATACTTAAATTAATTAGAAACTTTTAATAATTTATTGATTATATATTCAAGGACCGACATTCAAGCCAGGGCGAATATTCCAATTCCATCGCCAAAGCTTACACCAATATCTCTTCTACCTAAATCTTTATCTCTAGATTCTTTAGGCACTGAATATGATCCAGTAGAATCTACTAATATAAATCATTCTGTAAATGGAAGCTCAAATTCATTTTCGACAGATGATACTGATGACGTTTATGACGATCCTGAAAATATAAAAGAAAATACTAATATTAAAAATATTAAAAATGCCACGGTAGGACTACAAAAAGACACAAACGTAGAAAAAGAAAAAGAAAAAGTAGAAGTGGAAGAAGATGATGAAGAAGCCATATACGATTTCTTACAACAGCACAGTGTAGAAGCAAAAACTAACGTTGTATCAAAAGTAGAGCAACCAAAACCAGTCATAAAACCTAAATTATTATCTTTTATGAATAGGAAGAAAGAATAATAATTTTTAGCATTATTATTAAATTTGAAAACTGTAAATATCACAAAAAGTAATATAAATAGATTATAATATAATAGTTTTTGTATAGCCAAGTTCGAATTATACTATATTCAAGTACTTTAAGATCATAAAACGCTAGTACATTTCTGGTAATATCATGAACTACATATAATGTAATATATTGAGATGTTCCGAAGCCTCTAAATAAAAAAGTTTAATTTTCAAAAATAACTTTTTTTTCAGGCCATCCATTTTTTGAACACGAGACTTCGCTTCGTTTAAATAAATTGTAAATTGAACCGTAAAAATTAAATTGATAGGCATATACACGTTCACTCGGTATCAAACTCTATTTTACATTTGCTTTAAATTTCCAAACTCTAATTTAAGTAACTAAAAGTGCCCCCCCCTGGTAAAATCTGAATCAACGCCCTTCTCGATAAAGTAATTTCCATATGATGGGTAGTATCCGTAATTAAAAGGTATTAAAAAATAGCTAATTTTCAAAAAATTATTATCCTTTGCCCAAAACATAACCATCGCAGTACCTTTAACCAATTTTGTGCTAGAAATAACATTTTGAAATTCATTTTATATTTTTATTAGTTTCATAAGTCTGTTATGTAGGGTTATAAGTAAAATTTTCTACTACACTACACCTGTTATGTGATGATGATGTCAAGCCTACAACGATCGATCGGGAAGCGGGAGACTGCAATTCAAAACCTGGTGGAGTCAGATACACTAGTTTCAAAATATCTGAAAAACTAAAAATGTGTAAACGAAAATAAGAAAGCTACAAACAGGTACAAACGATTTAAACTATTTTGGGGCTGGAAAAATGCATCTGCAGGCCTGGCATCCTCATAATATGTAGTTTCCCATTTTGCAATTTCCAATAAACCTATCCCAAATATACGATGCTATTTCAAATTTGTGTGTTTTGAGGCGCTCAGATCGAGTTTGTCATTCGTTAAATATACGAACATAAAGCACAGCAATAAATGCATCAAGTAGTGTAATGGTCCAGTCAATATACAGATTCTTGTCTTCGATGTTACCATCATCTGGCGCAGTATTCGAATCCTCTCCATTAGTCCAACATTAACAACAACTGACTAATAGCAAATCCAACGACCGTTTGCAGATATTGTCGCATCCTCTTACGCAGAAACGAATCACTTGATCGGCCTCTGCATGGGGTAGTGGACAGACCTATTGACCACAACTAAAAAACTGTCGATGTTTGTTCAGATATATCTTCTATTTGTATTAGATGTCAATTCAGACAAATAAATAATCAGTTGATTAGTGTTTCTCTTTATTAAAGGCAAGAGTCAAAATGACCTCTCGGCGCTAATAGGTAGAAGCTATCAAACATTAAAAATGATCTCCCAAACAAAGCTAAGCTTTCTTAGTTCTTACACATGTTTACAATATATAAAAATTAAAAGTTAAAAATACCCTGCCTCGTAGTACCCTTGAACTTTGAAAAGTGTCAGAATGACCCTTCCCGCGCTTCTAGTGTTAAGAATCTATTTAAACCGACATTTACCACTTTACGTTAAAACTTTCAACAAAAACTACGAATTTAAATTTTAAAATGTAACAATTAAATTTGAATAAAACCACATTAACACAATTTGTTACAGCGGAAATTAGTAATAATAATAAGATAATATAATAAACTATTGATGTTTTTTCTTTTCTTTTGGATAAGTGTTTTAATAAAGAAATATACGAAAATTTACAACGATAACTGCATAATATGTATGTAACAAATCAAAACATATAAAATAAAGACTCCAACCCGTCACTCTTTCCAACAGTCCCCAAAACACTAGCAGCGTTTCCTCGCTGTATAGCAATACTAACATGTTGCTGAAGGTATTGTGTAGCTTGAGGAACACCAGATTTGTTTTTAATAATATTCCCCAATTCGTTTATTATTAATTTAGCATCTGAACCCCATGTTCCAAACGTTTCCACGGCAAAAGGTAAAAATTCATGTCTCTCTTTAATTTCAGTGTACTTGGAATTTTTCGTACGTTCGGCTGTAGCGGCGGCAGTTCCGGATTGTAAACAACTGTTTTTCAAATGTGTTGCGGCAACAGTATCAACGCATGTGACATCCCATACTAAGGACCGACCTTTTTTCCAGGGTATCATTGTGATACCATCTGGTCGTTTACCATCACTTCGAGATAAACCACAAGGTTCAAGTATAACAGGAATGTCGGCAGATACAAAAGCACGCTTCAAGATATTGTTTATTGCACTATGTCGCGAGAATCTTCCGTAACTTTTCGAACAAGAGAGGCCATGATGTCCCAACCGATCAACCAGTGTTCCACAGACACACACATGCGGCTGGCAAATCTCTGCGCAAATTCTCAGAGACACGGCTACTTGTAAAGTATGTTTGTCTAAAAGTGTTCCTAAATTTGCCGAAGGTAACGCATATAACCATGCACCAGATTCATTTTCAGAAGTTGCAAGTAAGATGGCCTTGTGTGGGGATTCGAGACGAGATAATAATTGTTGGTATTTCTTTTTCATAATTAGAATATCCCAATTTTTTTGCAGAAGTGGTCTATCCGGAAACATTAAATCAGGATGCTGTGTTACCCAAAAATCTAAAGCTTCTATTTTGTACTGGATCTCAAAGTCTGTTAAAGACGGATTCAGAATTGTACCGACAAGATCCGATGTACAATGAATAGAAGCAAGAAAAGAAGGTAATGATAAATCCGATATGGAACGAACTCCTAGACCCCCTAAAGAGACAGGAAGGGAAGCCTGATACCACGAAATCGAAGAAAGACTGATATTTAAAAGATTTTCCAAAGTGTTTTTGATCTTGGTGTCAAAAAGTTGACATACATTCTCGTGTTTCCAAAATGGGCAACATCTCAAAAAATAATTAAGTTTGGGTATCCATAAACAGTTACGAAGAAGAAAAAGCGCCATATGTGGGTTTATATTAGATAGATTATTGGCCAGAGATGTAAATTTTTCCATAATTTTGGACGGAAGTGAAGAAAATGCTTCCTCAGTTATAGGGGCACCAAGAAGATATAAATTATTTTTGGATAATATTTGTATAGAGGGAGTAAGAGATTCAAATCCCTGCAGAATCATTGCAGTTTGTTCATTCGGTAAATTCTTGCAGAAGTATATTTCACACTTGGAAAAATTTAGAGATAGTCCAATATTTTTGAATTCATTTATGATTGTTTTTAAGTCTCCAAGAACTTCTTCATATGAACCTCCTAAAGTCCCATCATCCAGATACCAAACGTTAAGTTTTGAGGCAAGGCGCTTTAAAATGGGATGAATTGCCAAACTAAATATAGCTGGCCCAAGGGGATCTCCTTGCTGACAGCCGACGGCAGACTGAATTATGTGTTGTTTGTACATCAAATTAGATGAAGAAGAGTAACACTGCCAGAGGTATGGGTAAAGCTGTGGTATTATTTCTTTAGCATTCTTTAGAAGGATATCGCGTTCTACAGAGTTGAAAGCGTTTTTCACGTCTATTTTCAGCAATACTTCTGCTGAACTGTTCTTGGTAATGTAGGTTCTGACTGCGTGGACGGCGGCCTCACACCCACTTTTTACTCCAACACCAACCTGGCAAGGCTTCAAGTAGTTAGAAAGTAAATTCGAAGAATGGCGACATCCAAGTTTAGATACCAAACGGCGAAATGTACACCCTACTGCGATGGGGCGTATGCCACCATCTTTCTTGGTTAAAGCACATAAAGATCCACCATATAAAAACGGCGTTATATTAATATTCACTTTACCAGACAACATGAAATTACATAAACTAGTTATTTGTGATAGCAGTTGCTGTCCGGCTTCCGCAACAGACTTTCCAACTAAATCCTTGAGGTGTTGGGGCCTTAAACCATCGATTCCAGCAGCCGAACCATTAGGAAAGGACATGATTGCATTATAAACATCTTCTTCAGCGACAATAAGAACTGGATCTAGGCTAGTTGGTGGTATAGGAAGATGGAGGGAACGTGAAGGGGTTAGATGTTTGCTTTTTAACTGTTCAAGTGTGTTTTGATTTTCAATTGCAATTTTATCGTCTGATGTTAACACTCGAATAGCTCCTCTGACATCACCATCATTTAGTTTACTTTCAGCAATTTTATAGCTAGGCTTATGCTTTGAAGTAGTCGTTAGAATTAATTGTGGTATTTCATATTCAACAATGTTGTCTTTGACTTTACATGTTAAAGACTTATCTTTGGTAACCGACTTTGGAGAAATGTTAAATATGCGATATGAGAACAAAAGAAGATCTTCCCATGCTTCGACAGTATTCAGGAAGACACAGGATTTAATTACAGATGTTAATTTCCGTGCCACAGAAATTCTTGCTCCTCGCGGTATTCGTTTCAAGATAGCTGCATTAGATTTTAATTTGCAAATTCTTTCTTGAAAACCACAATTTGGATCAATTTTTGTTTTAGACATATCCTCCTTGTGACAGCGAGACATGTGTATTTTTAGGCCAGTTTCATTTTTATAAAAATTCGAATTTTCGCATAACTGACATTTAACTCGTACATCCATTTTTATTGTAGAATTGATAGGATTTCTAGCAGTTTGCACCAAAAGCCTGCTCTTCATCATCGGAACTCGATTCCACACCTGAAGTATATTTATATTGAGGGCGAAAATATTTTCCTAAAGAACGACCTCCTATTTTTCCTGTAGACGTTGTTTGGGATGATTGGCTATTCTCAGGTAGTAGTCGATGCACTTTGCCATCATGAATATGCAAGCCAGATATATTCTTAAAACTTTTACAACAAATATTGCAACTAAAATCAGTTAGAATTATCCAAATTTATATGTCTGAGAGATGACAATGATCTGTTTGTCATTATGTCATTATGTCATAATAAATAGAGATATTTCATATCAACTTTAAATTTACCATTGGGAATAAGCGGAGGAAGCTGAGTTTCATCTACGATAAAATTGCACACGCAATACGTAATTTCCTAAAAATTATCAATTTAAGATGCAATTTAATAACCCAATATATTTACTCAACTTTTTCAAAATAAATATTAGTTAAGTTACTAATCATTCTATTCTACAATAAAAATGGATGTACGAGTTAAATATCAGTTATGCAAAAATTCGAATTTTTATAAAAATGAAACTGACCTAAAAATGCACATGTCTCGCTGTCACAATGAGGATATGTCTATAACAAAAATGAATCCAAATTGTAGTTTTCAAGAAAGAATTTGCAAATTAAAATCTAATGCAGCTATCTTGAAACGAATACCGCAAGGAGCAAGAATTTCTGTAGCACGGAAATTATCATCTGTAATTAAATCCTGGGTCTCCCTCAATAATGTCAAAGCATGGGATGATCTTCTGTTGTTCTCATATCGCATATTTAACATTTCTTCAAAATCGGTTACCAAAGATAAGTCCTTAACATGTAAAGTCAAAGACAACATTGTTGGATATGAAATACCACAATTAATTCTAACCACTACTTCAAATCATAAGCCCAATTATAAAATTGCTCAAAGTAAACTAAATGATGGTGATGTCAGAGGAGCTATTCGAGTGTTAACATTAGATGATAAAATTGCGATTAAAAACCAAAACACACTTGAACAGTTAAAAAGCAAAAATCTAACCCTTTCACGTTCCATGATAGCATACGCCCCATTGCAGTACGGTGTACATTTCGCTGTTTGGTCTCTAAACTTGGATGTCACTATTTTTCGAATTTACTTTCTAACTATTTTAAGCCTTGCCAGGTTGATGTTGGAGTAAAAAGTGGCTGTGAGGCC
This sequence comes from Cantharis rufa, assembly GCA_947369205.1. Lineage (NCBI taxonomy): Eukaryota > Metazoa > Arthropoda > Insecta > Coleoptera > Cantharidae > Cantharis > Cantharis rufa. The sequence continues at coordinate 9,813,086 of OX376309.1, read as the reverse complement.
GCGGTCCACGCAGTCAGAACCTACATTACCAAGAACACTTCAGCAAAAGATTACTGATAATAGACGAAAATGACGTGAAAAATTTACAACTCTGTGGAACGCGATATCTTTCTAAAGAATGCTAAAGAAATAATACCACAGCTTTAACCCTACCTCTGGCAGTGCTACTCTTCTTCATCTAATTTGATGTACGAACAACACATAATTCGGTCTTCCGTCAGCTGTCAGCAAGGAGATCCCCTTGGGCCACCTATATTTAGCTTGGCAATTCATCCCTTTTTAAAGAGACTTGCCTCAAAACTTAACGTTTGGTACCTCGATGATGGGACTTTAGGAGGTTCATATGAAGAAGTTCTTGGAAACTTAAAAACAATCATACATGAATTCAAAAATATTGTTCTATCTCTAAAATTTTCCAAGGGGAATTATACTGCTGCAAGAATTTACCGAATGAATAGCAATCAATGGAATTTGAATTTCTTTCTCCCTCAGTACAAATTTTATCCAAAAATAATTTACATCTTCTTGGTGCCCTTATAACTGAGAAAGCATTTTCTTCACTTCCGTCCAAAATTATGGAAAAATTTACATCTCTGGCCAATAATTTATCTAATATAAACCCACATATGGCGCTTTTTCTTCTTTGTAACTGTTTATGGATACCCAAACTTAATTATTTCTTGAGATGTTGCCCATTCTGGAAACACGAAGATTTTATGTCAACTTTTTGACACCAAGATCAAACCACTTTGGAAAATCTTTTAAATATCAGTCTTTTTTCGATTTCGTGGTATCAGGTTTCCCTTCCTGTCTCTTTAGGGGGTCTAGGAGTTCGTTCCATATCGGATTTATCTTTACTTTCTTTTCTTGCTTCTATTCATTGTATATCGGATCTTGTCGGCATTTCATTTTATGTGTAAGGTAGGTGATGGGAATATGCCGATGCTAAGGGAAAACCTTAATAAAAAATAGAAACAATCGGTTTTTATAACAGTTTTTGTGACATGGATATTTTCGAATACCTCTAGTAACTATTTCTGAAAGAAATTTTAATAATATAATTTATTTTCTTTTATTTATATTTTTTGTAAATCAACCCAATTGAGCATATTAGCAATATATGATGATAATATGCCCACCTGGTATGGGGTACACAACCTCTATGATAATAGCCAGTAGGGTTTGAAAAATTAAACAAAATTTTAACTTTTTGTTTTGTTATTATTGAAGATTAATGAAAATACAAAACTAAAAATGGTTTAAAATAAAAAATAACTAACAGGAAGAATTATTTAATTAAAAACTCATAAACACTATTTTTAAGCAATATAGGAGCACAATGGACAAATAAAAATTGATTTATCATTTTTCGTAAGTCCTACACATTTTTCAATGACATGCTTAAAAAACTACGCACAAGCCACAAACGCATGTCGTTTGTGCTCGTGGGCATATTGACAACACCGCATGTTGATACATTTATGCATGTTTTTATAGAAGTACGAAATATGTTTATAAGAACCATGCATCTAAAAAAATTAGAAGAAAACATACATTCATATGCCATACGTACATTTTCGAAAAGCAACTTCATCAACTTGAGGTAGATCTAAGTTTTTGATTTTCTTGTAACACAAGACGTCGAAATAGTAACATGCACTTTGTAACCAGTCTATAAGCATATTGAGGTTAGATCTGCTCAGGGTGGTGGTATTTTATGTAAATTGAAGTTCCTACGGCCACTTTAAATTTTATCGTTTCAAATTAAGTGAAATTTCAGTTATTGGGCATATTATCAACATGGGCGTATTCCCTTCACCTACCTTATACTATAGAAAATTGGATTTTCACTTTGAAATTGAATTATTTTTAAATTACTTAATTTTTCGTTTTTTAAAAAGAGCTCTTGCTCACACCTGCAGTGGTGCTGTTGAGTGGTAATCTGGTCCGTAGGTCAAAACAAGTGTAATTTAATTTTCCACCCTCCAAATTATACCGCAATATAATTAGAATAATTTTTCTCCCTACTAATTGAAATAATTATATTTATTAGAAATTATAAGTACGTAAATAATAAGGGTAAGTTTGTGTGTTAAAAAATGCATACCATATCAATAGTTTAGAAAACCTTGTTAGAACTAAAATGTTTCAAGTTATCAGAGATAAAATACACTGTAAATGGCAAACGCTTTTACCATACTATGGCATCATAGGGCGAGGTTAGGTGTCAATGATGCCATAGTTTTCTAAAATATTGATATGGTTAATATTGATTTATATACACTACCTAAACCACGTGTCTATCGATTTTTCATTAAATGCATAATTTAAGATATTCAAAAATTAAACTCACCTTAGACAAAATATTTTCATTACTGGAGATATCTCGAACAAATAATTCGACTAGCAGCAGCCAAATTATGTTCTTCATTGCGACCATATTATTCAAACACATCTCTCAGCGGTATGGTGCCGAACATTAACAAAACTTTTCAAAAATGTGCAATTTTATACAGAATGTAGCAGGAAATACAGAGTAATTAAACATAAAACTATCATTATCGTTAACAATAATCAAAGCTATGTACATTATATATTTTTTCCGATTTAGATTAAAATGCATTTCTGTAATAAAAACAATCACAATATTTTCTATATGAGTAATTAATAAATAAAATAATTGAAATGAAATAGAGATTGCGGTAGCTTTGAAATTATGATATAACATTTTTTATTGATTTCCTTCATCAATACACAATCACGGACTTTCACTAACAATGCCCTGGACGTATTTTTTATTTCTATATACAAATATAATTTGTATTATAATAAGATATATAATATTTGTATTATATAAGATGTATTTTAACATTAAGTTTATGTATTTCGGATGCGCTCATTTCTGCTTCCTGTAAATTTATAATAATATGTTGATGATCTAGCTGTAGCTAGACGACAAACTGTTCGTTTTGTAACAGTTTAATTTATTTATTTCATTTTTATGGGTTAAAAATCTATCAAAGATTATCGATAGATGGGGTCACTAAACGGATAAAAATAGATAAAAATAAAAATAAAAAAATCGCGGCGAATCGTGCCACGGCGAATCGTGCTGCGGCGAATCGTACCGTTCTGGTAGAAAATGTGGTTTAAATATTCATGATATAGCATTGAAAATAAACCAATCTGTCACAGTAGTATATAATAAATTACATAAAATTAGGCGATAATTATTACTTATCTAAACGAAAAAGACCTAAACTAAAAATTACATCTCGAGATAAATGGGAAATAATAAGAGCTGCATCTATAAAAAAAATTATCATCGTCAAAAATTGTAGATGAATTGCACCTTTTCATTACCGGGAGACGTGTTCGCCAAATTTTGAATAACAAAAAGTTCCTTAAATGGTCAAAAATATAGCTAAACCACGTTTGAAACCATGCCACATTGAAAAAAGATTAAGTTTTAGCAAATTTCATACATATGTCATGACAGACAATATGGACAGATGAATGGCTCAGTGTGATATTTAGTGATAAAAAAAAGTTTAATTTAGACGGCAATCATACTTTATACTCATATTATTATCATATAATTATTATATTTTTAATTATATTTATAATTATTATTATCATTATAATCATACATAATTACTACTACGTATATTATTGTACCGTCAACTGGGGTAACTTTGGCCCTCAAGGGTAACTTTGGCCCTAATTTAACTTTGGTACAAATGTTGCTTTACTATACCATAATTATGAATGGGATAATATTGTCCCAAAATAATATTAGGCTTGATTTATATGACATTTTAAGTTTGGGGCAATGTTATCCCAATTGAGGGTAAGATTGACCCACATTTTTAAAAAATCATAAAAAAAAAATAAAAACGTTCTCAGCTTTAATTTTCAGTCCATTTGTTTTCTGAAGTTAGCCGAGTTCAATAACACCAGAAAATTGGTTGTAAGTTTGGTATATCTGTGTAACTTAACGCAATTCATGAAAAAAAAACGCAAAAATTGGGCCAAAGTTACCCCCGTTGACGGTAGTAAATTTTTTACTGGATACAAAATTCATTTTTATTAAGTTATTTGTTTTTAACTATAAGGTCGTTATATGCAAAGTGTACATTGCTAGAAATTATAGATACAATGCTAAATTATAAGTTAAATTTATTGCATCAACGAGTTTCTCCTTCTAGCAATCAAAAACTAAATGCTCTTTTATAAAAGAGTTACTTTCAGTTAGAGAGTTACAGTTACTTTCGAACTGATATCATAAACTACTATTCTATTAAAACAAAACTGTGTTTGATGACTCATACATACATGTTGCTTCATATAACATGATAACTTTGGTGCGTATTATTACAAATATGCAGACTATACTGCTGACTTGCAGATTTTCCTAAACGTTATAGAAAGATCTATTTAGAAAAGTGTGATTTGCTGTGAGTTCTGACTTGTAAGTGTTACAATAAAAATTCGCGTAAATATTGTCGTGTTTCAAAATCCATTTTTATTAATTTTGAATTTTGATTGTTTTTATTTTTTTTGAGTTTCCGATTTTTGATTTTGTGAATATTTTGAATTGAGCGTGTACAATTTTGCTTAAAAAAATCCAAAATGGCAGTGCTAACTTCTATTGATAAACTAGATTATGGCCCAAAAAACTTTTATTTATCAAAATAAATTTTTATGGTTTACGGCACACAACGGCACACGTCGAGCAGAATCCAATTCAATTTTGATTTTTTAAAAAATTTAAAATGGCGGGGCTAACTTCTATCGATAAAATAGATTTTGGCCCAGAAAAATTTTGTTTATCAAAATAAAATTTTATAATTTGCGGCACACAACGGCACACCTCGAGTAGAATCCAATACAATTATTATGGTTTTAAAAAAAATCAAAAATGGCGGGGCTAACTTCTACCCCAAAATAAGCAATCTCTATAAAGTCCAAAACAAATCAAATTAAAAAAAAAATACGGCACAACATGGCAGACATCGGGCACAACTCGGCACAATATTCAGTTTTTAAATTTTCAAAAATGGCGGGGCTAACTTCACGCACATTGCTTTGGTGAACCATGGAGGGTAACGTCTATGTGACCCACAGGTGCTCAACGGGACACTCGCACGGAAAACTCGATTCATAAATTATTTAAAAAAAAGGCCTGATCAACATCCACACAGTCGGAAACAGAGGACCAGTCAGCCTCATCGAATAAACGGTACATGAGAACAAAGTCAGCTTTCTTGAAATCAAAATACCCTGCCAGATTAGAAACAAAACAAGGGAGAGCAGGGATTCGATATTTCGATGGATGGTACTCATATTCCAAGATCAAAGCATCAAGACTGTGTGACAAAACAGTATATTCATATTAGAAAAGACTAAATCCAGGGTGCGACCCATGGAATTAAGGATACCACTATGTTGAGACACGTCCAAGAACTGCATAAAGTCGTTGATGGTAATACTTCTAGAATCATCGATATCAGTATCAATATTAAAAAGCGGTGCATTAAAATCGCCGACAATCAGCAATTCACCCACCGGAGAGAAGGAAGCCGTAGCAAAGAGCTCAAAAAACATGTCGTAGTCTTCTGACGAATGACTCGGTGGTAAATAAGAGGGAGCAATGCCCCGGGCGGCACGTCTGGGGGGGGGGCGGTAGGGAACGGCCGTGCTGATGATGGATAGATGGCGCGAAATAGTTAAAAATGAAAGAAAAGCTGCCATAAGTAATGCCAGTTGTGAGAGAAGCTTCTCTAAATTAAAAATTATTTAACACTATTTAAGAACTACAATGTCAACGTTATAAGATTAACAAATTTAGGTATTTTGGCAATCGAAAAAGATGTACAAATCAACATTGGCGAATGTATTCAAGAGTTTGCATAACACAAATCACGCTGAATAAAATTGTAATTTAATTATTTTAATAATTAATAAATTGATTAAAAACAAACTGTTTTTGCGAAAATTGGGGGGCGGCAAATTTAAGCTTTGCCCCGGGTACCATAAATCCACGCTACACTGAATGTACGGCAGCAAGATCGATCGGAACGGGATTAAGAGAAGAGCGCACTGCAATCAATACGCCACCTCCACGTTTATACGCCAAGTATAAACGGCATACTTCCAGGTAGAAAATATCTCAGAGTCGGCGATGTCCGAAGAAAGCCAGGTCTCACTAATACGAATTATGTTTAGGTCTTGTGAGCACACTGTTCAGGAGCTGAATAGTTTTTGTACGCAGTCCACGCACATTTTGATAATATATGCCGTTAAATAAAGGAAGCACCTGTTGAGGAATGGAGATATTTTGAGGTGACATTACGGAGCAATCAGACTGTCTCTCACGTTGATAAAATTTCCGTTTTCGGTATCACTGAGAAAGTTGCGCGAGGATCTAAATCGCTTAACAGCTACGCGAGAAGGCCAGAATTCGGGCTTAAGTAAACTGGCAACAACTGAAGAGGGAACGGAGACAGCAAATCCCTTATAGCTACCAGACCTAACCTTAAGCTCGGTGCATTCGAGTTTGAAGTCTGAGCATAGATGAGTCTGAGTCTATGTATTACAATATATAGTGGTGTAATAAATAAATATACAGGGGGTTACATAAATACAATAACTTAGTTTCCTCTTTTCTCGATCCTATGCATTAACATTCAATTTTATTCTCAAAGAATATGCGCTTTGATAAATTTGTTTTAATCCCATTCAACTACAATCAAGATAAAACTTTTTGCAGTTACTCTATAATATTTTGAACGATTGTGTCGAATGGGAAATTATAAAACGAGGTCTAATACGATCAGTGGTGGAATTTTGGAAAATTTGAGGAATTTTTCATCAACAGACTCGCAGATTTTATGTTACTTTTGGAACTGGTTATAAAATATAACCAAATCAACATTTGAAGAAACCGCTTTGTAACATCTAAATGTTTTAACAAATACACGGAAAGGAAAATTAATGCACTGAAAAAGCAAAATTAATTTTTTAAATAATTTTTTAATTCAGTTAGTGTATACAATTTTTACATATACCCAAACATATATCAAGGCGACTATTATAACATCAAACTTTATACTTATACAATTGAATATTAAATTAATTTTTACAATATTAATAAAAGTAAGTCACCTCGATCGAATACGAAAATTTAAAAAAATAAGTTGAAAATGTTTCAGAATGAAGTACCATCATTCACATTTTGTTGAAAATTTATTATACAATAAATTTTGTAACATTTTCACATTAATATTCAATATATATAAAATAAGATTATACATACACCACAAAATAATTCTAAACTTTTACTCATTTTTAACGCAAAAATTTAAAATGTACTATAAAATAAATTTTAAGTACATGGTTTTATTTCTTGTGCACAAGCTAATTTAAATCTTATAAATACTTATATACAAATTTTATCAATTGAAAAATATATACAAAAGTAAATGCAAAAGGAAAACGACTTAATAAAAAAATGCATTAATATAATTCGAAATAATTAAATTTGTGGTATTTCCTAGTTTATTATAAACAGACTAGAAGTACTAAGTATTTTCTCATCAATACTTACAATATTGACTTGGTAACTAGGAACAGTTCTATACAAAAAATATATTAAAACAGACATCAAGATTTGTCATCTTCACCTTCACAATATTGGCAATTTGTTAAATTATCTTAAAATTAATAAAAGTAGGTATGTTTTAAAAAAGCATTTCTGCTTCCATCGACGGTGTTATAATTTTAAAATTGTTTTATCAAAGAAATGTAGTACCTGCTGGTCAATGTCATGGTTCTTAATTAATAAAATTTAAACTATACTGCATTTATTAAAACTAAAGATAAGTACATAATATAACATTTTAAAATTAATAATAGGTAATTTAGGCAAATCACCAATTACCATTAAAGCTCATACTGTTAGGCTATGCTTATTTTTTATACTACAGGATGAGTCAGGAGAAAATTTATAGGGGAGATCACATTTTTACGTATAAGTGGTTTAACAAATATTGACAGAGCCAGGAATTAAAGTCTATGCCACTATGCTATAAAATTCTAGTGCCGTTAATAACTGTATTAATTTTAAATTAAACTAATGGTAATCGTCAGCAGGTAAGCCTAGAACTCCACCAGCTCGTATAAAACAAAGCCGCAGATACACCTCATTGCAAAATAGCTTTCATAATAATTAATTCGATAAGAATCAGCGTTTCCTCTTGACTCATTCTATAAATATTTTTCAGATTCAAAATTCTTATACTGATAATATGAAAGTAAAAAAGATTCCCCATACTGTTTCCTAAATAATTTTCTTATAAACAGAAAGCTTCTTCCACAAAATCTTTGGGTGTATTTTTATAATCAAAATTTACGGTATTAATTTATTTAAATATTTAATATAAAAGTTATATAAATCACGATATAAATATAATTGTTATGTAATACTCTTGTGCCAACTGATTCCTTCAATTGTGTATAAAAACCAATATTTATTCAAGTCAACTTTTTAATTTTTATAAAATGTGATATGAAGTCTTAAAAAAATTTTAAATATTCAACAAGGACATCTTTTACAAAAAACAACAGTTGACTCCAATAAATTAAAGCACTTTATGGAACTAAAACATAATTTACATGAATAAAATTTCAATTTTAAAATATACAAAAGACAAATTTTTTTTAACTCAAGAGCAAGCAAAAATTGCAGCCATTACACAAAACATTAATTTTATATTGATCTAACAAAAATAATTAGAACACCAATTGTTCAATTTATTTACGAAGAGCTACAATTAATTTGCACTATTGTGGGTGCATCTCAGTCGATGACTAGGGCACAACATTAGGGAAATACATCTATTAGTAGATAGTTACCATACCTATCAGTACGTAACGTTTGTAAATATTTGTCGTGCTTCAATTTTAGTATAGTTAAGCTTGGTTTCAGGCATCAGTTTCACCTCCTTTTAATCGTAAACGAGCAAAATCTTCAAATATAATATCATCATCGTGGTCTGGTACATTATCAACATCCCTGAAAGAAAAACCAGTTTATTTTCTTGTTCAAATTTTAATTTAACCCGTAACCGGTATTATAAAATTTGGGAGACTCTACTTCAATGCTCTACTCATAGCTCTCATGTGCTCCACATGATTATGTACTAGTTACGGGTTAATTACCATATAACACTGTAATATTATATGCAAGTTCACAATAGTATGTGTAGTGCAGAGAGCGCCTTAAGTGGATTACATTGAACTTAGTGGTATCCGAAGCCAAAAAAATAGATACTTTTTATACTTTAGAAAAATTTAGATTAAAATATGGAATACAAAAAATTAAAATACAGCTATAACAAAATCCTAGCATCGCACTAACTTTTGAAGAGACACGCTTTCATTAGTTTCTGCTATTATTTTGATTGATCAGGTTTCAAGTTCCTTTTTTATTACACAAAGAAATTTATGGTTTCTTCTAGAATTTGTTGGTTCAATACCTAAGGTAATAACCATAACTTTTTTCAAAATAAATATACATACAACTTTTCTGAGTACCAAACTATTTAATACTTGCACTGCTATTATTTTAAACACAGCTGTAAATACAATATATTATATTCGAACACGTTCCTCAAGTAATATTTATTTATAAATACAATACATTAGAGATAATTAAAGCTTTCACATGAAACGCAACTATTGCTGTAGATTGTGGAAGGTCATATTATGGTATTCGTTTGGAGGAACTGCAGCCTACTGTTCTTCTTTCTCATTGTTTGAAGTGTTAACACACACACTTTTTTCCGACAGTCGCCATTTTATTAGCTTATATTATAGATTTATTTATTATAGAATCTCGTAACTTTGAATTTTGATTTTTTGATAATAAAAAATGCTCTCACTTTTCGTTTGATTCCACTCATAAGAGTTTGCACATCATTAATATTGAAAGAATTGGCGGCTTTCTTATCTGGTTTTTTAAATTTATTAACATCAGTTGTTTGTCCTTTGGTTTTTCCAACTTCATTTTAATTTGCGCCCAACATTTTTCAATTGGTTGAAGTTCCAGACAATTTGGCGGATTTGCAATTTTGGGTACAATATTGATTGCATTTTCTGCATAAAATTTTAAATACCATTTGCTATAATGGCAAGTAGCCAAATCAGGCCAAAATAGAAGTGGTTTGTTGTACGAATTTAAAAACTGTAGTAATCGCTTTTTAAGACATTCAGATAAATAAATTTTGGTATTTACTGAACTTGTTGTGACAAACGGCTGAGATTTTAAGACGCACAAACAAATCCGGGATTGATTTATCTAGCCAAATATAAAGTGATTTTAAATAGAGTGTCAAGAATGGATAAAGTGATTAGTGACTTCAATATGATGGAATTGAAGGAGGTTTTACGACGAAGAGGGTTAAAAACGACGGGGCTCAAAGCAGAGCTATTTAACCGCTTAATGGAAAACGATCCGACGGGAGCACGGAAGAAACTCCAACGCGACAAAGAAAATTTCGAAGGTAACGACGGCGACGACGACGGCGGCAGCGACGAGGGTAGTGAAATGGCAAATGTGAGGACGACGTCCATTACAACTACATACGATGCACGAGTAGTAGAATTAATAAGACGCGAGAAGGAGTTAGCCGAACGCGAATTAATGTTAATCCGAAGAGAAATAAACGAGTTGCGTGCGAGGACGCATAACGAAGAACGGTGACAAATGCGGCTAGGGCAAACATAGGTGCTATAGCTGAAGTGTTAAGTTACTTTGATGGTGAAAATTATCAAAACTGGGAAAAGCAAGTGAAGCTATTGCAAAAGACATACGGGTTAAACGAAGGGTTGACAAGAATTTTAATTGGTACCAGAATTAAAGGTAAGGCGGAGGAATGGTTTAACTCAAGACCAGAATACCTTGAAATTCCTATAGAAGAATTGTTTGGAGAAATGCGTTCAATGTTCGACCACCGACCTAACAAATTAAAACAGTTGTGAAAGTCGCGAGTGAAAACGGGCTATTGATGAATCGGAAAAAGTGCCAATTTTTGAAATCGACGTTATGTGAAGACCCAAGGTTACGGTTTTATCGAGTGGACGCGGTAACGGTAACGGAAATGCATATCGACGCTATGATGATGAGGAGGGTGGTGACACGTTTCGGGTGCAACGTGATTTGTCAGGATTGGCCGAGTGTAGGGTACGGGGTTAGGTGGTCAACCGGGTGCATCTTGAGTGGGTGGGGTGAAGTCAATCTCGAGGATCTACCCCTAAAGAAAGACAGTGTACGACGAACGCTCAAACGACGATTGCATTTGGACGATGCGAATGCAATATTTGTATAATTAGTTTAGTCATTCTTGTACATATACTATTTAATAAATCTACTTAAATCAACATCTTGTAATTAATCCTACACAAATGGCCTGCCATATGAAATATTTTTTTGGAAACTTTGAAATTTTTACCGTTCTGTTCTCTTTGGCTACCTGCCCCGACCCTTGGCAACATAAAATTCCTGTCAAGGTAACTGCCGAAAATCTGCTTTGCAATAGGTTTCGTCATTCATTACCACACATTTCAGGTGGTTCTTGAGTTTTGGACCTATATAGCTTTTTAATCTAGTACGAGCTTTTATATTCTGAAGATTAGATTTTGATATACCAACTTTATCGGCCATGTCCCTTACTGATATGTTATGTTTAAGCTTGAATTCCTGTATCACTTTGTTTTTTAAATTAAGATCAACAAAACCTCGTTTTCTACCAGAATTACTTTGTCTCTCAACACTACAATCCTTTTTAAATCTGGTCAGCATATTTTGAATTGTCGATTGTGGTATTTTCAATTTTTCAGAAAGTTATCCTTGTGATATTCGCGAATTTTTGCAGTGCATGGAAATAACTGTTTTTCTTCGTTTCACTTGTTCGCTCTCCATGTTGCTACAACCAAACTATCGTCTAAAACTAAAAATTTTACGTTGTTCCTCACCTTATTCTGAAAGTGGTCAGTATTTTGTGTAGACAGGGTTTATATTATAAAACTTAAACTTATAAAAGTTTGTAAATATTTATGTTATACCAAGATATTGTGAATGGGAACGTTACAGTGAAATGAAGTTTTAATTGAACTTTCTGGTGTGGATTTCTAGATCAAAGCAAATACTTTCTATATTTAATTTTGTTTTATGAAAAAAGTAATTGGCGTTTCTTGGATTTTGTTAAAGATAGATGGCATAGCGGATTAATAATTATATTCTAGTAAATCATAAAACTTACCCATCTAACTGAATCAAATTTGTGTCGTCTGCAACATCTCCTGGTTCTTTACTTCCTCTATGTGATGGAGAAGCATCAACTCTTATGGAACTTTCCTCTTCTGGTTTTGGATGCATAAGAATAAACGGTAACTCTGCTACTAAATCTCTAAAATAAAAATAAGATGTAAGATTTACAAAGTAACATTTATTTATACGTACCCTCCTAAAGCTCCAAGACATAATTTCACTTTAACCTTATACTGAACTATAATACCCAAATTTTCACGTTGTGCGGGATCTGCAACTCTAATAAGAAAAAAGTAATAATTAAATTAACAAAAATTGAATAAAACCAAAACTTACAAAGTACTTGAAGCTAAATTGGTATCCTCATGTTTCAATTGTCCATCTAAAGCCAAACCCCATTTATCTTTGTTATTTGCCAAAAGTGGTGTAAGAGTAAAAACTTTACTCAATGTAAAACCCGGACCAATAGGACAACCTTCCCTAATAAACAAATTAAAAATTAATAAGCTAAGTAATATTTAAATGAAGTAACTTACTCGCTTTCCGCTTCGGCAACAGTACACTTATACTGTGCCGTTGAAAATAAACAAATATCAGCAAACTGTCGAACCGAAACTTTAATCTTTTTTACAGTACGATTTGAATTATTCGCTATGTGAACGTTAATAGCAATGTTCTCTCCGTGATGATATAATTCTTTATCCAAAGACGCTTCTAAATGTAATTTATTTGGACTCATCATAAATTCTTTGCTAACTTCAATGGACGGCTGTTCACCTTGTTTGCTAGGTGCATACATTATTTTACGAATTGCTAACCTAACAGAATTTCGTTTATGTGGTTTATCATCCTGCGATTCTCCAACAAATGCTTTCAATTCATAATCGACACCACATGGTTTGCCAGTATCCCCTGGTGCAGGCTGTAATGTTACAGAAGCTGGACAGTGAGGCGGTAGTTCAAAATAAAATGGGTATGCGTTTGGTCCCAATTTCTTAATTAAACGTTCCTGTAATCTTGTTAACGGCCTTTTTGGAATTGTGCTACCATCAGTTGGATAAATTTGTTCAAATGCTAAATATAAATCTTTTCTAAATGTCAAGCCCAACACATCCAAATCTTCCCTCCCATAGCGAAATGCTGCCAGCACATGGCCGAACACCTTACGGTCTTTCACATATTCAGGATCTATGAGAACAACCCCATCTGAAAAAGAAATAATCATATTTTTGTTATCTATTGCACAGTTATTAATAAAAATAAGCGACTTGAAATATTGTGAAAATTATAAAAACGTGAGCTTAAACTATTTTCGCGTGCAAATTGAAGTACATAAGCGGAATCTCTTTGCGTGTTTTAAAGCTTGTCTTTCTTATAAGTTTTGCCACAAAAAGCGCGCGCTTGAGCATCCAAGTACCAAAAAGATAATTAACTAGATACTTTTTTTGTAATTGAGCATCTAAAATGGATGTAAGCGTAAGAAATACATAGCACTAATGCTTAATCGAGTATTATAATGTAATGTCATTAATATTAATATATAATTTAATAATATTGCTGGAGCTATTCTGATATACCCAAAAAACATTCGGTGCTGCTATAGCGTGCAGTCTACATACAAGTTTCTGCTATAGTGTGCAGTCTACCATAAAATTTCTGCTATAGTGTGTGGTCTATCAAAAAATTTCAATAGCTGAAGCGAAATTTTTTCGAAAAGTAGGGATTCACCAATAGGTTAGTGTTAGTAAACAGTATTTTCACTTAATAATATAAATAAAAATAATAATATATCAGAATAATATAAATAAAAATAATAATAATATATCACTTAGATACCAAATAAAATATACAAATACATAATTATAACAATAAAAAATTCTTTTTATTTTGGAATTTCTAATACCTTGTACAATTAGCAATTTTTACCCGACTGCGACGAAGCCAAAAAAGGAGGGTTATGTGTTTAACCTGTATGTATGTATGTATGTCCGACCCTATGTTCCCTCGTAACTACTAAACGGCTGAACCAATTTTGATAAATTAAACGGCGTTAGATTCGACTTGATAACGCAAGTGTCACTGGGTATATTAAAATTATGAAAAATCAAAAAAGCAAAAAATCAAAAAAGCAAAAAATCAAAAAAGAAAAGTCAAATATAAAAAATATTTTATTTACTAGAAAGCAGAAAATAAAAAAAAATTTTAATAAAAATAAACCCGCCTGCGTAAAAAATTATTTATAATAAAAAACAAACGCGTACTAAAAAGTTAAAAACAAGCTAAACTATACGTACATTATAAAACTATAACTTGAATGTTATAAAAATTGCAGGCGGGGACAAACAAATATTACAATACATATTATTACTTGTACAAATTGGAATAGATTTTCACTCACAAACTACCACCAACATAATTGTGGGTTTTAGTTTGTCCCCGACTGCAATTTTATAACATTCAAGTTATAGTTTTATAATATACGTATAGTTTAGCTTGTTTTTAACTTTTAGTACGCGTTTGTTTTTTATTATAACAAATAAAACAAAAAATATTAACTACTTTAAAATAATTATTAAGTGAAATTATTTTAAAAGCGCCATCTGTACATCTAACATCACCCAAAAACACAGGAAGAGGTCATAGAAATCTTTCCTCTACATCTTCCACCAGTAATGGTCTAAAAGTGACTAAAAATGCCGAGGTGGAACAGCCCTAATTATTTTCAAAATTTGGATTTTCGCATTCAATCAAGACCTTTTAATTCCTTGGGTATGGGCTCCTGTCATAGGATGAACGTAATTTTCTTGGTGGTTCATGATGTGATGTTGGAAACTTCCTGAAAACTTGAAAACAATCCAATTTCGCGTTGGATTATTGGCACCCAAGTTGCTTTATCTTGCCGCTCCATAAAAATATATTGACAATCTGATCTTTTTTTCAGTCCAAGCACCCAGGGATTATCAATTTTTGCACCATGATTTCTGTTATTGACTATTTCAGCTTCACTGTCTTAGGACACTGGACACCTTTTGCCACCTAGTAAATCTGGCTTCATCAATTTGGATGAGGAAATCTTCAGTACCTACCATCTCACCAGGATGGTCACAGAAAATGGTAGCACTGCATACTTCCTCGGCACAAATTATATCAATCGGTAATGGTATTGTGGGATTTTGTCGTTAAATACTAGTGCTTCGTATTAGAATTTTTTCCACGAAGAATAATATTAACTCCAAGATGTCATACAGGCTGAGGTTGGAGTTTATCCTATTGTTAATATGTGTGAAATAGAAGAATTGGTTTCCACTTCGAACTGACCGTGTCGACCGACAACTCCTCTGCAGACAACAAAGCACAGGTTGGAATTCTACACTTCTATTGCGTATTTTCTTCTCTCGCATGACACTTCTACACCGATGACACATTTCTGCTTGTTCAGCCTTGTCGAGAAGATCGTCTTCGCGTAAAAACAATACAGAAGTATTTTCATCCAAAATTATATTTCTGTAAACATTTTTCAACATTGTAAGTTCACTAAAAAAAAATATGTATTTATATATATCTCGTATAATGAAAGTTGTTAGTAAAATCAAATAAAAAAAATAAAACAAAAACAGTAAAAGAATAAAAATAAAAACTTATAATTTACTTATCGGAATAATACTAAACATGTATGTAGGTAGACCGCACCAGAAATTTCGGTAAATTGGCGCTAGTCAGTAGATCGCACGCCATAGCAGCAGTAGACATTCTGTATCATGCAGATTAAAATTCAATATGAACCTTTGTATGCAATAGCATTATTCAATACTCTACCAAGCTTTTAGACTTATATACCTCTTACGTTTACGTCCATTGTGAATACATTCACCTATTCTAGTTCAGGTTATATGCATGGACCCTTATATTTTGTTATAAAAATATAGTATTTGGTGTAGTTGATATTTAGGTCACCTTTGAGAGAATCCTCCCTTTCTTATGTCTGAAAATCAATTTGTTACATTTTGCTCAAAAAGAATTATTTTCATAACAAAATAGGATATAAGACATTCTCCAATGAAAGCCTGACCATTTTATGGTGCTATTGCATCTTTTTTTCAGAATATTTTGGAAGTAACAAAAATTGAAGTTAGAAGTGACAAGTAATGTTACAGGCCTCTCAGCTAATATTATTTTGTAAATGTCTAGGATAAAATTAAGGAAATAAATAACTTTAATAAGGATTTACGTAACAGCAAATATAAATTTAATATTAATAATCTCTTTTTTCTATTTCAGAAGATTAAAATTTATAATAAAGGTAAGCAGCTTGTGGGTTGTTCAAAACATTTGTATGTAATAAAAATTGGAGATCTCAAGGCGAGTGTCGACTAACAAGTTTTTTTCTGCAAGTCGCTTCCAGAAGTTATTCCTTGTAGAAACACAATCTGCAAGCTCACTCCACAGTAGTGGAAATACTTCTGCAAGTACTTGCAGAAATAACTTGCCAGTCGACACTCGCCTTAAGTAACAAGTAGTATAGTGTTCACGATTCAAGCACTGCTAAGCGATTATAAAGGTGAACGTCCACTAGCAAGTTTTCTTCTGCAAGTGACGTCTGCAAGTCGCTTCCAGAAGTTATTTCTTGTGGAAACACAATCTGCAAGTTGACTCCACAGTAGTAGAAATACTTCTGCAAGTAGGGTAAAATGAGGTTAACTGAACAGGTAGGTTAACTGAACAATTGCATATATCTGCCGTTTCTTAATTATTTATGGGCTCTAATTTTGACAATTCAAAGACTTTCCTATAAATGTCACTTTAAGTTTATAATATATTCCAGAATATTAAAAATCCCCTAATCACAGCCTAAAATAATTTTTATCGCTGCTGTGTAAATTTTAGAACTCTTACATATTTTGTTTCACGTGAAAAAATCAGTATTTGACTATTGATTATCATTATTGTTTTTTTTTAAACCCATGTTGTTTTCAACTTGTTTGTTAACATTTTTTGTATATACAACAGGTTATATTATTATAACTGAACCATATTGCAGACATGCAAGAAATTAAAACTAGGAGGTGTATTTTTATAAACTTTGTGTTAGATATATTTTTTTTTATTGCTATATAACCAAACTACATGCTGTACAAAAATTGTTGATCTAAGTTTAGGCAATCTCATATAAATTTAAATATTTTCAAAAAAATTTTCCAGTTAACCTCATCTTACCCTACTTGCAGAAATAACTTGCTAGTCGACATTCGCCTTTAAGCATTCTATTCACAACCCGATCTGGTCAGGTGTCTTTGAAGCATCAGGTGTCCTCACATTAGATCAGATAATATAAGTTGAGTAATGTGGAAGCTTGTTAGCCAACAGTTTAATATGAATTTCTTGTCGGGAGGAAGTAGGGTGATTTTATTATCCGACCTTGCTAAGTCAGGCCGTATGTGGGCATATCAGATGATGGGGTGAATCTGTCTTGCTTTAAACAGCGACTACAAGGAGTTAATACAAACAAAGTTAATAATTTTCAGTTTAATTTAATCTAATAATTCACTGAAATGATCTTAATTAAAATACATACATAGATCGATGGTTTTAATTGTTAAACTGTTTGACAACCATTACTCTTTTTTTAGTTATAATAACTTACAACGCACTTTTGATTGATTGAATTATTTTAAGATTTTATAATTTCTTCTTTTCGATATTCTTTTAGGATGTCCCTTAATCAGAAACTTACTATCTGCAAAGTTGATTACACTGTTTTTTTCACCAAATAAATTTTTTCACGATTATTGTTTTAAGGTCAACTGATTGCTAGCAGTCGAAAATATTAAGTTATTAAAAAAAAAATTGTAATATTGATTCTGTTTACAATAAACTGCATTCGTGGACTCACTTTTACCAAGGTACATGTTCACATGTGTACATTTCTATGTTCGGTAAGTCGACTTTTTAGGTTCCTACCGGTTTGGCCTATGTATCTGACATTTCATTTTATGGTATATACTCCTTTTTGTGTCTAACATTTTGAAAGAATCTTTGTTGTTAATATAAGTGCTTCTCTTACAGTATTTGAACTCTTTACTGCAGCTTGCAATTTAATAGCCGTGTATTCTTATGATTTTATTATAACTAGGTATCATTACGTTTTTATTATTTTTTTTTAAATTCCCGTTAATAATCGTTCTATCAATTACATCGCCGTAATAACCATTGTTCTGAGCAATAGTTTTTATCATATTAATTTACTTCTTTCTATTTATTGTATTAAACAGCGTTGTTTTTGTGCTGGTCCGAATCTATTTTAACGTTTATCAACCTCAAGAGGGTCCATACCGAAAGTATTTTTGGTTTTGTTTCAATAATCAATCAGTTTAAAATTTTCCAATTTCTCTCAAGTATCAATAAGTATGTATTTCGCTAGCTGTGTTACTGTACTGACATAAAAAAAATGTTCAACCAAAGCTTGATTCGTTTTCGATATTTTAGATTTGATTTCAAATAGTTTCGAAACGCTTTTAAAATAAAATTTTGCAGTTTCTTGAAATAAAACTTATAAAGAAAGTTTTTATTCTTTGCCGATTAAACTTCAATAGAATGCATTAAAAACTCTTAAATAACAATTTTTCGTTTTGAACTATAACTGTTTTCTTTGATGTAGTTACTTAAAAACAACAACAAATAATTATAGAAATATGTAAACAATTATCACTGTCATAATAAACTATTTAAGAATCGAATACGCAAGTTTCAATAAATTGAAGTGAAATTGTTTGCACTCTTCGTACTCCCTGTTTAAAGCAAAACCGACTATCCAATTTATATAAATTGGATGGCAAGAGCATTTGACAAGAAATGCCATTGGCAGTGGTAAAAACTTACCACCCGATCCAACGCTTAAGGACACCTGACCAGATCGGGTATCGTAAGCAGAGCACATACTTATTTCTTGCGATAACGAGAAAATGCATCGGTTGATTTTAATTCGTTTTGCATTAAAAGATAATATATTTTGTATAGGTTTCGTTTTAACATGTTGGAAACGATCAAGCGATATTTAAGATTTTTAAGTTGGGGTGTGGAAGTGAAGGTTAAAGTAAAAAAAATCGGTTAGTGAAGTAGTTTTGGATAAGCATGGCAAGGTTTCTCTAAGTAAGCCTGAACAAAGGCTTCTATTTAAAGAGACATGGTAAGATTACCACTTTTCAAGTACAGATTTTTGTAAATATTGGTACGGTAATTCTTGAAACAAATTGTTTTTGGCTTTGTTCCATTTTCGGTCATTTCGGATTAGGGGCGTATGACATGTTACAAGTTATTGTATAAAAATTATTAAATGAAAAATAATAAATGTTAACGGCCTCTTCTATTTTAGGTTTTTACCCAATCCAATATTGTGATATCCTCATGTGTGATAAATGTGAGTTCTAATTCGTGTGTTTACATAAAGCAGTACACGGAATTACAATCTTGGCCAAGGATCCGATAGACTAAATCGCTCGGATCCTTCATGGGGGTAAGATCTTTGGTTTTAGAAAAGAAACACAGATATTACTGGGGCATCTGATACAAAAATCGATGTTGGCGAGTGTCTAGTTGGTAATATATCTGTTGATCTACCTAACATCTGTATGAAAATTTTTCTCGATGACGTTTCTTCATTTAATTCTTCTACCATTTTACATCCTTCCCATTACAAAACTTAAACATTTATGGTCATCAGCAATTCCTTTCAATCAAAAAATCAAAATCAAAATTTCAATCAAATCAAATCAATTGGCTTTTTTTGGTTTAAAAAAGCCAAAGAAAATTCAAAATCTACGAAAAAATTAATTTGTTGTACCGAACCGTTAGTATCGATAATTTGAATGTTGCAATCTCTTCCAGTAACAGTTAGTAATCTTTACGCTCAAGTTGCTTAGACCGCTCCCGAGTTGAAAGCTTTGCATACTAGTACAACCAATTAGAACGCGGCCTACAGTTGCCGACTTACAAGCAATGTGCTATAGCGAGTAAACCCTATTACTTAACAATTTCTTAAAGAATTACAAATTGTTTATTTCAAAAAATATGTGCTTATCAAATCGTAACCTATTTGAAGTCCCCAAACAAGATGATTTACTAAGATCGAGTCAATGATGTAATACAAATTGTTAATACTAAACCATAGTATAAATTTAAAAAAAAATCTTGCATACTTGAGCAATCTAAGCATAAGCTAGTTTTTTATTTAAAAAATCTGTACCTTAAAAAGCAAAATTTAAAGTAAATGTTTGGATAGCTAAACAAAGAACAAGGTCAGGCTTTGGAATATGCAACTTAATCATAACATGATTATCAAAATATGAAAACTCCCGTTTAACTAATATAACGCTGTTCATATTTTTTCAAACCAAAAATTAATTTTACACTGCAAAAGTAGTATGGCTCAACCTAAAACTACTCAAATATTATTATTAATTCAAAATTTTTAATAATCGATGGATAACTGTTGCTCGATATTAACAATATCAATATTTTAAAAAATCAAAAAATTGCACATACACGTTTTTCAACTAAACTATTTTATGAAGATGAACTAGTTTATTGCCTGATGATGCCATAGTACGGTGAAAAAGTTTGCGGTAATAATACTTACAGTGTATTTTATTTGTGATAACTTAACAATTTAGTTCTAAAAAGTGTGTGTGCATTTTTTGGGTCTTCTATAATATTTATATCAAAATTTTTTAATTTAAAGTTTGCAAGAAAAATATGGTGTTGTAGAAAATGTTTATATAAGGGAGAAATATCCCTAAAAAATCAGTGGTTCTAAATTCAAATGATGAATTTTGTATGTTTACCTATTGAAAAAAGATAAAATAATTTTTATAAACAGTAAAAAAAAGTTTTGCAATTATCTCAATCACCCAATAAACTGCGATAAAAAGTTTTATTATCATTTAATCAGCATAAAAGACTTACCAATTGGGTCAACATATGATATGTGATCCACAAAATCCCTCTTGCCAAGGTATACGGTTATCTATAAATTGAAGCAATAAATTATAGATTAATCTTTAATGACCTATAACAGATGTTTATTCTTAAAATAACACACACTCAAATATATAAATAACACGGCATAATCATAAAACAATAAAAATTAAACGAAGTAAGTTTGTTAGTTGCGCAGTACTTCAATTAGACTTTTTATTTAACGTTTACCTCAATAAATAAGCAGGATCAACAAAGATTGAAAATATTGTCAATTGCTTCCTACTATACAGAGTGTTTTCGACCTAATCAGATCAGAAATACACAGAACATTTTCAAGTAAATCTGTACCGTAAATCTAGTAAATTAAAATTTAATATTTAAATGGGATTCAAATTCAGTTAATACTCCTATCAATTTCTGAAAGATCTGTGTATGCAGGTCTAGTCGGTGCAGTGGTGTGATATGGTTGGACTCCGTTCTTACTGATCAGGACATCAGTTTTTGAAGTAAATGCGGTAAAAATTGTTTAAGATCCAAACGGCATCTATACAAAATTGCAAAATAAGTGTAATTTTAAATCTAAAACAAGTTTGACGAGCTGTTAAGTACTTTTATAATATACTCTACCAAGTGTTTCTTTTATAGTCAATAATGCAACATAATATAAAATAATAAACAATCCTCCAATTAGAGAGCCAAGCGTGAATTTAATAAAAATCGTAAAAGAAATTGTTTTGACAAGTGTTTCTGATTCATTAGTCGTCATCGGTACCGTAAGCACATGAACTTACGCCATATATGAACCATGAGTTTTGTAATCAGTTTTATGTATACAAAATGCCCTCTTTGACCTCTGTAACCAATCTCGAATTTTTAAATGTTTTTAACAATTAAAAAAAATGGTAGCCGATTGCGATATTAAGACAACAGTCTCTTTAAAACCACCCACCACCAACTAAAATTAATTATTACAAATAATAAACATGCGTGTTCTGTATGTTGCACTAGTGTACACCAGGCCACCGGTTTTTACAAAGTTGCTTTCTTCATCTAACAGAAAATAACAAGATTTGCTTAATAGTCTACCAGTTGCATTATTTTGCTCTTCAACACAAATATACCACAATTACCAAAATTTACAGTAAAATCTTCAACTTTTATTATTTGAATCAATTGAGTTAGTTGAATTTTATAGTGGAGTGGTTGCAGTGTGAACTTCAGTCATTTATTAAGGGTAGGGGTCACAGCTCCCCTCTTAATCTTGGTAAATTAATAATATCCTTACAATTAAAAAAAAGCAACTTTTAAAAAATAACAGGTGCACTTTCAAATAACATCAAAAATGCTATCGCCAAATTTCAAACCAATATCTTCAGAGGTTTCCCAAAAGACCATGAAAAATAAAAAGAATAAGAGTGTTTTTACTTTTCGCAGTCATACGAGAAACCGCTGAAGATATCGCTTTGAAATTTAGCAGCAGTATTTTTGATATCACTAGTAAATGCACCTGCTATTTTGTAAAAATTGTTTCTTTAAATTGCAAGGTATATAAATTTACATGAAAATGAAGGGGTAAAAAAATATACCCTACCCTTAAGGTTTAATATTTATCAATGTATAAACTCGACAAAAATTAAATAAAAAAATTCTGTTAAAATAGATCAAGGTTGATTTTGTGGTTAATTTAGACTACTTCCGGTTAACGGAAAGTATTTGCAATTTTCTTTATATGTATTTACGATAATTCTATCTGACGCAAACCAAATATGCGTTTTAGGCTTCTATATGAAGTATAGTAAGAAGCCTTATGTTCTGGTCTCGTGTCTGCATCTTTCAAAGTCCGATTCGTTAAGCTAATCATAATTCTTAAAATTCTTCCTTTAAATAAAATTTGTGATTTATCAACCACAAAATCAACCACACTGAATAGTATAAAAAAACACAAATAAGTTATAATTAACATAGATTTCTTTTATTTTTATAATCCTCATACAGAAGTTATTAGAACAAAGATTAGCGATGATGTATTGAATATTAAGACTTCTCCATAATACTTATACAGAAAGTATGTCAGAAAATTTTCTAAGACTGGCAAAGCAACTTTGTGCGTTTCGTTTCACCCTTAATTCATCCAAACTGTTTAAATAATTTTATTTCAAATTATTCCAATTTTTAAAAAATATTAAAATTTAAACCAAATTTATAAGTCGAGCACTGAAGTATAAATATTTTTAACCCTTAAATTGGCAACGTATCTCACGAGATACACGGTTTAAAAAAATTCCATTTATAAGATAATAGGCTAGGAATATAGGAGGATAGGCTTGATGATTCTGGAACGGATGAAATGAAATATTTTTAAACCACGTATCTTGTGAGATACGTTGCCAATTTAAGGGTTAATATAAAATTGTGCTTTACTGAAATAGTTCACCCTTTATACTAATTTAGTAAGATAATCCACATATTTTTACGGATTTTTTCTACTTTACTTTACTTCTTTTGTATAATATGACTTTTTATGACTATATGTTTTTTAATTAATTTTATCTTCCGGCTTCGTTTATTTAGGAACATTTCTCGTTGTTGAAGATTGATAATACGGATTAAACAATAAAATACTTGACCTTAAAATAAAGTCAAAAAATATTTGGGGAGGGGTTCACAATAATTATTTAAAATAAATACCAAAATTGTATTAAGGCAAGTTTAAGAAGAAAGAATTAGAAGAGCAAAAAGTTAGCAAATTTAGGACTACCTCCCCCCTCCCGAAAAGTGTCGCTTTGGTTTGTCCCTGCCTTTAACAGTTAATGCTTTACTAATTTTTTTGTACAAAATGTTCTATATAATAATATAATTTTATAGTATTCCTTTCTATTTCACAACGTTTTCAATGTAAGATCATGCCGTATCTGTTTTTTTGTGCTGCAGTCGACTCTCTATATCCAACTACCATTAGTTCAAATATTTCTCTAAATCTAATTATTTATTTGGAACGTGTAACGGGCTTTGTGTGTAAAAATTATTCGAATAAATCGAATTTTTTTAATTCAAACTATATCTTGAAATCGAATTCAATGTTGGGCATTTGATGCCAATTTACATGTAATTTGCTTCTCTAGAAATCAAATTTTATTTTAACGAATGTGTATTAAGAGTATCTTGAAGTGTCAACATTTCTCTACCAAACATCAATTTCACTGTACCCTTTTTCTTTAAAAGAATTTCAGTATAAACGTCTTTCAGTAAAACAAGACGGTGACAAAATTACCTCCCTAATCTACAATAGGAAATTCTGAAAGAGCTACAGAGTGAAAGTTGATGACATTCTGTTAAATAAGTATTCTATTGTTTTAACAATAGTAAGAAGTAGTGAAGTAAGAATGGGGGATGACAAACCACCGAGGTAATCTGCCTTCTCTAATTTGTTAAACAAATAACTGGAAGCTAAAGACAGGATTTGCATGCACTAAAAAACCCAAGCAATTTTCGTAATTTTTTTGTAAAAATAATATAACTCAAATGATAAATTTTGGCATATTACTATGGGTGGATATAAATAACCTATAATTTTTTGTGTAATTAAAAAATATATTTATAATTAAAATTAAAAATATATAAAATTACATCATTAATAATTTTAAATTTGAATTAAAATCAAAAATAATGTTGCCAAATATTGACTACATAATATGTGATTATATGGATAATAAATATATATGCAATAAAAACCCTAAATATTAAATTATATGCGCAATAAAACTTCGTATTTTGAATTCTTTCAATGAGAAATGTATATAGATACTAAAAACCAGATTTCTATGCTGCATCAAATAAAACATGTAATTACATACAAATCCGGTCTCTACTAACGACTGTGGTTACCCAAAATGATTAAAAGTTTAAAAAAACCTTGAAAAAGAGGAAAATACAATTATATATATAAAAAATACAAATACATTTACAATTTGCTGAGTAAATACAGCGGTCGTCCGTGACCCAGACTGGGTATGTCACGAGCACGTACATTAAGGGGTTAAACTTAAAACAGTGTCTGTAAAATTATTGCTGGTTCCCAAGCACAGAAATAAATACGATTTTTAGTCAATTGAATTTTTGAACAAAATCCTATGCTATGGTTGATTTTTCAAGTTTATTATTATTCAAAATCATTATCATGAGAGAAACATATTTCCAAGTATATCAAAGATTATATGACTAAGACTAAACTTCGTCTGTTTGAGTGGTCTAGTCAGTCCCCCCCGGATCTGAATCCGATAGAACATTTGTGGGTTGATGAGAGATGTATGAAAAATGTAACATCGAAATGCAAAGCAATTGTCGGAAAGTTTGCAGAACAATTAGAGCAAAATACTGATCGAGTGATTAGTAAAACTCTATGCCATGAATGTGCAAAGTGGTTATTGCTGCAAATAAGCATGCAACAAAACTTCAGATTTCCAAAAATATTTAACAAAACCAATAATTTAATTTTAGATACTTGAGATAATGTGTAATACAAATTTACACGAAACATGTCGTCAATAAAAAATATAGATTATTGAAGAACAATAGTTTAACACCATTAAACGAAGAAGTATATAATTAATCCTAAGAATTAACTTTGTAAAAAGGAACCGATTAAATTATAAAATATTAAAAGTTTTAAACCTTAATTTCTTTATTAGATTTTATTATTATTAATTAATACTAACGAAGTCAAGGTATGCTATAAACTTGATAAATAGCAAATTACAACTAGACCACAGCGACCAGGGATAGAATCGTGGTGGTTTCCTGCCTCATAGTCGGCATGTGTGTGCTTTATGCCACACTGTTACTATTTTTATGATTTTTTATTTAACCTGTCGTTGATACACATATATTTCGCAACGCGATTATTATACTGGGAGCGGCGCGCTCACACGTACTTTTTATATCATTATTAATTGCTCAATCAACTTAGAACGTCTAATCATACATAAAAATATGTATATTTTTACACTTTAATGTAAATTATATATATTTTTTTAAATTTTAATATTAACGTGCATCAACTACTATGGTTATTAGCACCTGGCCACAACGTGTTTGATGCACACCGGAAGGCCGAGCTAAGAAATTCTGTCAAGTCTCTGTGGCTGGAGACTCCAACCCAGAATTTCCGCTCTGTAATTCAACCAGCGATCACACCAATCCACGACTGTGGTTAAAATTATATTTTGTATGTACTATTTATAAGTTATCAAATAATAAAAAGAAACTGAAATTTTATTCCAAAAAATCTTTTAAAATATACGAAGTAATACAAATTAATTCCAAACTCGATATAAATGAAAATTGAATTATTATTTATCATCTTCTCTTCTTAGGTATGTTATATGTATCAGGTATAATTATTAAAATCGTTAATATCTATTTACTTTCTGTATTTGTTCCAATATTGCACGGTTAGTACACTGTCAGTGCGAAGCTCACTTTATCCGTATTGTCGACTTTGTAAGGCAATAATTAGGCGGGAATGACAAATGGCGCTATGATTTATTTTTCTCTACATTTGTAGACATGTTATTTGAAGGTATTAATAGTATCAGATTAATTCAACATCATTTATACGATTGACATTCGAAATCTAATTTATGTGAGCGCCGCGCTCACATGTGTAATAACGACGGGTTAAGTGCTTTTTATAATTGCTTCTTATAAGTAAATATTTTATAGTCATACTTTAATAAATTTTAGAAATATAAAAGAAAAATATCGTTATTTAAAAAAATTATTAGGTACGAAAGAACCGTTTTGCAGTTTACTTTTAACTGTATAAACATTATTTTCAATATGCTTCTTTGTTGAATGGGACCAGCAGTGAGGCATAAAACCTACATCGGCGGACAGGAAAGTACGCTGTGATCTAAAGCCTAAAATAGATCTGTGAGTTATGAGGAAGGCAACGGGAAAGCACCCCTTCATTAAATTCCCTAAGTTCATCTTGGCGTCAGTCAAGTGATCGTCTATGCACTGCATAGTGTATAGCACTTCAAGAAGAAGAAAGTTAAAGTAGAAACAAAAAAGTGCAATCAAGCAATAGAGTTAAAAATGCCTTCCAGAACGTATTATTTTTTTAACTTCATAGAAGTACCTATTTTGTATAAATATAAAGATATTCTATTTTAAATGAAAATAATAAAACTTGAAAAACTAGACTCGGATCACAACCACACCCACCAACAGACAGACATTTTACAAAAAAAAAAGCCCTTATCGTCGATAAGTTATCGACTACAAAACATCAAATTTGTATGGAAAAATGAACATTTCAAAATGTTTGATATTAATTTAGAACAAAATGATACCCCGTTTTAACCACCAAATAGATTTACGAAGAAATTATTACCAATAAAAAGTAGATGTTTTAAAGCAAACAGAATTAAACTAGGCTAAATATTAACTGTAGTATATTCAAAATAAACAAACATACCATGAATTGTTCATACAGTGTTAAAAATGACCTAATCCTAACATAATATTTATAAAGCATTTGGTTTTATAACACCAACCAAAATTTTCAATTTTTAACTTTGCAACTACAAAAGATAATTTAAAGCAGATGCCAAAAAATGGATTTTTCCTAGCAATTTTCTTTTTAAATTAAGACAGAAATCCTATAACGTGAATTTGACCCAAGCACGATTCTAAATAAAAAAAACCAGTATAACTGATTTTTCCTTTTAGCATATTATTTGTGCTATATAGCAAACGTAGTAAGCAAATTATTTACAAAATCAAACATAGCATTAAAATTTCCAACACAAATGATAATAAAATTGAATTACCTTGCCATTAGGTGAGCTCTTTTTGAAGACCCTAAAAGATATAAAAATGATTAATTATTTGGAAGAAATAAATTGAAAACACAAACCTGGTAGCCTGCCTTCTGCCATTAGCATCATCCATATCTGGATTTGAAAGTGCCAGGTTGTATGAGTTTCTATTCAAAAAAGGTGGAGGCACAAGTACCTCCATCGGTTAGGTTAATGAATATCGACACAGAGAAATGTTAAAATAACTCGAAACACAATTAAAATGTTGACCATTTTTATATTGTAAATTTAAAAAAAGTTAAAATGATATGGGAAAAATTAAAATACAATCACATAATTTACATTATTTACGTAAAACTTCAAGTTTAATTTTTTTAATATTTGAGTAACACTTTGAAATATTGTATATTTATTTGGCTAATAAATTCCCTAATCATTATATTTTATGATAAACTTGCGTCTTATTTTAGAACTTTACCAAATAACTTAACAATTTCAAGCCCACCTCTGACTCATTTAATGATCACTTAATGTGTCAGGTTATATTAGAACACATTTTCCAGGAAATATAAAAATTATAAAGGTAAGATAAACAAAGTTGAATTATCGAAAATTTATCTGCCTATGTAATAAAAAAGCAAAATTACCTAATACTCGAATAATCCACTAAATTGTTTTCTGGTAAAACATATAACTTGTATAAAATTATCAAAAAGTCCTATCACCGAAGTTATAATTCACTAAAAATATTTGGGCCGTGTCTACCTAGCGTGTGGCACTAACTATAAGAAATTTACTACGAGATTTTCATTTTCCCCCAGGTTCTTGGTGCGTTCACAAAAAAATGTCAACAGTTTGACATTTACATTTCTAGTAGCCCTGTAACTAAGAGCTAACACTTTCCGGAACCTTAATTAAAATTATAGATATATATTTTATAATTTTCGTGTAATTTTAAGTTGATTTTTGAAAATAAATAATTCGCATTCGAAACTATTGTTTGACGGTCACTGTAACAAATAGGGGCGTGGTTGAAAGTATGGGAAAATTCAAATTTGCATTGTAATTTCTTGTTAAGTAAATTTACTTTTGAAGAAACGTTAATGTTTTTAATTTTAGTTTAATAAATAATTTCGCTACTTTACTGTTATTAATGGTTCGTTCATTAATCCGTTAGCGCCTTTTAATACTAAATTATAATAAATTTATGGTGATAATTTAAAATATAGTTGATGATTGGCGGTGTTCGCGATCATGCGTATTAACTCCGTCGCCGTGGCGTTTGTCACCCTTTTAGCGAACGTCACTTTCTTGGTGGAGTGATATGTTGTGATATTTTATTGTGAAATTAGAATTTGAAAATTTTTGTAAAACAATTTTATATTTGTAATTAAAATGTCGACTTCGGGCGATTTTGGTAATCCTTTACGAAAATTTAAGTTAGTTTTTTTAGGGGAGCAAAGTGGTAAGTGGTTTATTTTTGATTCTATACAAGCCTTGTCAAAATCAATAAAATGACACGTATTATTGGCGTTATTATTATTGCATTTAATAATAAATGGGTGTAATTAGTTGGAATTCATTTAGTTTACATCATTTGTGCATAAATTTACTTACATTTTTCACAATTTTATGTTGTCATGGTAGGTTAGGTTTTAATTCTCTTTGTTAATTTCAGTTGGGAAAACTTCTTTGATTACAAGATTCATGTATGATAGCTTCGATAATACTTATCAGGTGAGTGATTTGTTTAAACTACAGTGCACTTAAGGTTACATTTTTCAAATTGTAGGCAACTATAGGAATTGATTTCTTATCAAAAACAATGTACCTCGAAGATAGAACAGTTCGGTTACAGTTGTGGGATACTGCCGGGCAAGAAAGATTTAGATCTCTTATTCCTTCTTACATTCGAGATTCAACTGTCGCAGTTGTTGTGTATGATATTACTAGTACGGTAAAGTTTTTCCAAAGCTTGATTCTTATCTAACCTTTTGTGTTTGTAGATGCCAATTCTTTTCACCAAACTTCAAAATGGATTGACGATGTACGAACGGAAAGAGGAAGCGATGTTATAATCATGCTCGTTGGGAACAAAACCGATCTTTCTGATAAAAGACAAGTTAGTACAGAAGAAGGCGAAAGAAAAGCAAAAGAGCTCAATGTTATGTTTATCGAAACTAGTGCTAAAGCAGGATATAATGTTAAACAGGTACTTTTAATTTTTTTATTTCGTATTGGTGCAGATTTCAATTTTGCGTTTTAGCTTTTTAGACGTGTAGCAGCTGCACTTCCAGGTATGGATTCAACTGAGAATAAGCCACCAGAAGATAGTATCCTTTTTTTTGTATATCGTAAGCATGTGCACGTTTTTTTAAGTTTTGTTGCTTATGTTAGATTTTATGCAACAAACGTATTTTTCATGTGTTTATATATCTGTAGGCTTTGTTTTGTTATTTTCCTTAATGTGTTTTTAGTGCAAGAAGTTGTATTAAAAGATACACCTAACGAAGTAAAAGATCCAGATGGAGGCTGTGCATGCTAACTGAAACTATGACTGTAAATTGTTGAGCTTTTATACGATCTTACGTTGGTGTAAATATTTATTTTCATTTATATGTATTGCAAATTATATTATGTGTTAAAAATAATTTGCATTTAAATTGTTTGGGGAAATTCTTGAAACTTAAAATTGTGACCAAAACTCAAACGATATTTTGTGCATTTATTACAACAAAGAGATGCCTTGTTGAGAAATTTTACACATCTTTGAATTAATTAAAACGACTAGCATATAAGTTAATTAATTACTAATTATTTGCATTAAAACAGTACCAATAAAATGCCATTTTATAAACTTAGTTTAGAATATCTTAAGAATTAATTCCTTTTTATAATTCATTCTAATTTAAACCTAAGAATTCCCCCAAGTGCTGATTTTATATTAATTTCACTATTTACTATGCAAAATATACCCCCAGTCAGTAATGATGAATTTATTTGTTAATGATGCACTTATTGCTGCATGTGCCTAATCCACATTACAAATTTATTTTATACCTCATTAAAACTAAAAAGTATTAAAATTTTATAATAATATGAGATACATTATTATTTATAAGATCAAAAAAAATAACATTTTGTTAGATATTTTTGACAAACATTGCCATTTGAAAACTTAATACGTGGAAGTACCCAGAAAAATTGTCTTTTTTAAATTAATTGCTCAAAACACGTTTTTGTATTAAAAAGTTCCACAATTTTTTTTAATTGTTATGAATTTGAAATAAACAGTAATATACATTATTTTGTAAAAATGTTTATAATTTATGAGTGTTGTTATATTTATGTTATTTGAGCTTTTTGAATATATATTTTGCATGACTTACAATTTCCATTTTCTAAGCAATACGAAAGAGTGCAATTATTTATTTTACAAACTTGGCATAATATATATGTACGTTTCTAATTTATTTAATTAATTTATATAATTATAATTTGAAGTTTTATGTAAAGTAAATTATTTATTTGTGCTAGGTTTTAACATTTTAAGTTTGTTTATATCGGTAACCGATGACCTCACAATGTATTTTTTAAATAATACTATTATGGGTAACATTTTTCAGCTATAATTTTTAACTGCTAAAAGCAAAAATGTGAACAATTTATTATCTAATGGTATCTTGGTGCTTCATTTTTTGATGTTGAATATTTTATCACCCAAGGTTAATAAATTTTAGACAGACAGACAGAGATTGATTTACACGTTTTTATTTATAGTTTTTTTGCAAGATTATACCTTCCAAATATTTATCAAGAGTATTATAATTCTGATATAATTTTATGAAAATTGACAGTCTAATCAACTGGTAATTGCTCAATTTTTAAAATAGGTATTAAAACTGGGATAAGTTGATGTATCGACAGGATGAAATTTAATTTCAAAGAACAAACATATTGCAAAGTTGCTTTCTTGATTATGTGACCACTTGAGCTTGACATTTTAAAAAATTCAAACTTTGACAATATTCCTTCTTTGGAATGAGAAAAAGAAATTGTTAATTTTTTGAAATATATTGCTTGAAAGATTTTAAAATTGGTGCATTTATGAAATTTATTTTATTATACTCACATTTCTACACCGAGGAACTCGTGTTTTACATTCAGAATTCTAATAAATTTCTTAGATATTAAAATAAGTGCAAGTTTACGCTTATTTTGACATACATTTATATTTATTCATTTGGATTTTCGTAAAATGAATATTGGAATTCTTGAATGTTAATATTAATTTTACGCGATATTTAAATGAATTTCTTTGTGTTCGCATAAAGAGATGTTTTAAGATTGACAGGTACTAGCAATTCTTGAATTTTTAAAACATTCGGGATATAAAAGACTCAAAATACTAATTATAGCATTAAATGTCGTAGTAATGTATGAGTTGTGCCTTTTCTAACCGATTCATGCTTGACCATAACAATTATACAGGTCTGGAGTTTATTATACTTGTGTAAAACGGTACACGACATTTAGGCAACGACGATTAGGCGATGGTCAATTGGACACCATATTCACTGTCACCGGAAAATGCAATCAGGTTTTGGTACTGGTAATGTGCATCCTAATTTGTTTATGTTTTCAGGTAAGTTGAAACAAATACAAAAATTGTATGACATAGACTACGAAAGAATTATTGCCAGACATGAACCTAGTCGAAAGTGAATCGAGAAGTATGTACATGCCGACAAACGAATCTTAAATAAGGTTCTGGAATATGACAATTCACAAAACGTTATAGAATATCTTTGCGGTTTATCATACAATTATAACATGGATTGGGAATATAACATAATATCTACATATTAAATAAATTAAATTTTAGTCTAATTGATTTTTTAATTTAAAAACTTTGCCGAATTTTCTGTCACCTAAAAACATGGTGTCCAATTGACCGTCGCCTAAATGACAGTGTCCGATTTTATTCTACTTGTGTAAAATGATACTTGGAAACGATGTACTTTGATTTTAATTTAAACTCTTATGAACTAGCTGTGTATATGCACTGCCTGGGAATTTAGTATACTATCGCGCGGATCTGCCATATTTATCACTAATTTTTGGATTGCTACATCACCTTCCAGTTAGCTGGGTTAGTTGCAAATAGCATGGTTGTAGCTGTTGGATAATTAAAAGGGGGGAGTTAAATGTGATACTGTCTAAAAATTAGATTTTAGAACGAAAGAAGCTTGTTCTATTGGGGTTACCAATCTAAAGAGACGAAGTGTAGAAAAAATGTTCCTCAATTTGGTTGAGGAATTTTACAATAATTGCATGATTGAGATCAGTGGGTGGCAAGGCAACGCCAGAATTTTAAATTTGTATTTGGGCACCAATTTCTGCACAGAAGAAAATGCGGAAACGCTCTAAAATCGTTTCTGTGCAAAAATTTACCCATTTTTGTTAAACTTAATTATTCATAATAAAAAGTACATTATAAATTATAACGTAATATTGAATTAACCACTTGACCATATCAATATTTTAGAAAACCCAAAAGATGCTTGTACTAAAATGTTTTTTAAGTTATCACAAATAAAATACACTGTAAGTGTAAAATATTTAAATATTGCGAACGTTTTCACCATACTATGGTAGAAAAAATTTAAAACTTACATTAAAATTCACGTTGGTTTTATTATAAGTATTAGGGCAGCGTTTTTCAACCTTTCAGTATTTGCGATCCAATTTTTAAACATAATTTTCATTGCGACTCTCTCTCATACACAAGAATTTTTCTGTATTTTATTTTTGTTTATTATGTCAGAACGTTCTTTAGTTTAGTTTTCTTTCAAAAAATTAGATAAATTTAATTCTATCTAATTCATTTTTAAAATCTACTGCTGCTATGAATTACTGATCCTACCTCGGTTGGTTTATGGAAAATTGTCAGGTCGAGGTAATTAATTCAATTATTAACTGAACATTTAGAATAGTTAATTGAACATTAATAAAAATTAATTTTATTTTTGAGCTTAGGGTATTCAATTTTTGATTTATCTTGCGATCAGCTGCGGATGTCGGGGGTCCAATTACTTTTTAAAACTTTTTTAAATTAGACATTACACTTATTAGTTATTAGTCACAAAGCACAAACAAGCGGGGTGTGAAATTTTACATGTAGAACCAAAATACCAAAAAGTAAAAAACTTGAAATTTTAGAAGCTATGGAAGCATCCTTGTTAAAAATAATTAACCCCCCTATTTTACTTACAAATAAAACCTCCCTTAGTTTTTTAACCTGTAGGAGTGCTTACACTTATTTTTATAATTCTATCCTATCCTATTAAATCACTAGCCAAAATTTTCTTCGAAATAGCAAAAACGATATTCTCTCTAAAATTTCTTTCTATTAGTTCATCGCCTGATGATGCCACCGTATGGTAAAAACGTTTACGATATTTTTTACTTGCATGAAAAACATTTTAGTTCTAAAAAGTGTATGTGCATTTTTTGGGTTTTTTAAAATATTGCTGTGGGTATTATCGAGTTACACTACCTAAACCACGTATCCATCGTTTATTAAACACTGAACCAAAAACAGCGGCGTAGCGAGGGGTTTTGCTGCCTGGGGCGGTCTCTGAAATTGGCTTCCCCCTACTTAGTGAAAGTCAATTATTCTACCCAAATTTTACGCACAACACATGACCCATAAAATTATTTCGTACAAAAATAATAAAAAATCTTAATAATAATAGAAAAATTGAAATAATTATTTGTTTTATATTTTATTTAATAATTTTACTACAAATTAATTTTTCTTGCCTTCATTTATGCAAATCTGTCAATAACACTATCAAAAATTATTTTTTTTTAGAAAAGATTTCGCCCCTAAAAAGTGTTCTCAGGGCGAACCGCCCCCTCACTACACCGCTGACCAAAAATAAGCCATTTTAATTTAAAATTACGGGAGTCACTGTAAATGTTAAAGAATGCGAAATTAACAATCAAATAGGTAATATTATAAATATACCATACATCGATGATTTCGCCAAGTGTTTAGATTGTAGAGTTACTTTTTTTGAATCACATCTTCAAATTAAAATAAAATCAAAGTTATTTGAGATTTATCTGGTTCTGGACCATTCTAAAAAAATTGATTTTTTTTTTGTAAAATTGGCCTAACATGGTAGTGGTACTAAATGAAGATTTTTTCAATTTTATTTTGTTTGTTTTCGTGTAAGGACCATATTTGCTTTAAGGGACGTCCCTCCCTCCCCCTTGGTGAGATTTGGTAAGATGTACCGGGACCCCCCTCCATCTCACGTGAGATTTACTCGATACTTTTTAAATAATTAAATTTATTTGATGTTTTACATATTTACATATAATTTTACACTAAAATAAAAAATGTTATTTGTTATAATAATGAATCTTGAATTAATTTTTTTTTAAATTAATTAAATCCCTTTAAATGAGATTTGGTCGAACCCCTCTCCCCCATTTTGTGCTCACGTAATTAATGGACGTCTCCTTACAATGTGCGGCTTTTTTTTGCAATTTTAAGGGTTGACGGCAACTGAAATATTTCAGGTCTTATTTGTAGGACTTCTCAATATGAGGAAAAAATGAAATTGTTTAAATAGAAATAACGGACTATAATATTGTACATTACATATTTTTACTTAAAATCAATTATAAACGGTTAAATTGCAGCCTCAATTCTTATCTGGCTTTTCAAAGAAGTGCAATCTTTAATGGGAAGTTTTTGACCGAAGGAAAAGAATCTCAAAGTTTGATTTTTTTAAAATATGGTAACTAGTTAAATTCACACACCAAATATCAATCCTGAGATTAACTCCTTTTTTTTCCAAAAATCCTCAAAGAAAGTTGGGAAATTTAACAAAATTACATTTTTCAATGTTAAATATCGTTGGTGGGGACGAGATAAAAATTTAAAATTTTATCCAATTGTAGTACTATATGATGATATTATGTCCAAAAATTTTGGAATTGGAGATTTAACTAACGACAGAGATATGGCAAGCGCAAAATGTTAAAAAACAACACTTAAATAAAATTTATATGAAATAGTTTGCCAGATTTTAAAAAAGGGAGTAAAAGAGTAGATATAGATATTTGTCTAAAAATTGTACAATTTGGAGTTCCGAGCAATTCTCATTTGCAATATAATTTTATTAAAATCTGGTTATATTCATCAAACTTAATTTTATTTAACAAGGATTAATTTGTTTAATACAAAAATTGCTTGTAATTCTGAAATACGCGCGATTTTTACTTGCCTGAGTGTACAGAACAGAATTCTTCTTCAAATTTTAATAAAATAATTTAAAACCAGCCATGTGGCCTTTAAAAGGTTCATGTTTTTTAGCATTTGGTCCTTGCTATAATATCTCTGCTTGTAGGCTGAGACTGGCTAAAATTTTAGATATTTTCACACCAACGATATTTAGCATTGAAAAGAGTAATTTTGTTGAATTTCCAAACTTTGAGAATTTGAATTCAACTTTGTAAAAAAAATCTAACTTTGAGATTTTTCTCTTCATGCAAAAACTTGGCTTCAAAGATGGCATTTTTTTAAAAACATGGCCAAATATGGCCCTCACACGAAAACAAAATCAACAAAATTGAAAATTCAATTTTTTTAGAACGGTCGAGCGACAAGATTGGACCACTTAATATGGAATCACCTTTATCGAATATATAGGTCAAAGGCCAAAGTTATTTTGATAGTTATTTTGACGAGTGGCTTTTTTTACAAACCCGATACGTTCAACACAAATTTTCACTGTATTTTCACATAACTTAGAATCAATTTTATTAATGGTGTCTGTGAGATATTTTTACACATCAATAGTCTTTGGATTATTAGCGTACACTTGACTTTCCAAAAATTTATCCCCATCAAAAATACCAGAATTCGTAAATTCTTTAAAGCCCAATTAGCAAAGAGGTGATTTCTAAATGAAGTCTGTGGTATGGAAAAAAATGAGTGCATAAGACTTCGGGAAGTCTTGCAATCTTTATGAAGTCTTGGGCAAATTTCATAAAAATTCATGAAGTATGTGGAGCAAAGTGATTACTTCTTTGCCAATTAGCGAATTAGTTGATGGAGAGAATTATATCGAAGCAGTAATTTAACACCAATTTAATCTTGTATTTGAATCTGTACAGATTCAGATTATTGAGAACGGCGAAGAATTGATAAGTTCAGATATTGGACTTTATTTTACATTGACGCAAATAGCACTAATATTTTTACCAGAGCGAACTGAACGTTGATACCTAGAACATGTTGTAGAACAAACCTAGCCAGTTCTTCCAATTTCTACACAATTCGATGAATTGTACGCTCAGATGATCGATTTCGTGGATTAAAAATAATACGAAGCAAACAAAAATTAGCCCGAACTAAACTTGACTTTTGGTAATAACTTTTAACAATTCACATACTTTTTTTTTCATTTTTGACCTTTTGATCTGTCAATTTGCCAGACCTATGCTAATATTATGGAACCAATTCTTAAATCTGCAAGATGTTGATGCACACCGGAAGAAATTCTATTAAGTCCGAGATTGTAACCCAGAATGTTGACCTGTAACTCAACCAGTGCAGTGATTCAATCACCCAATTAAAAATACAAAGTGTTGTAAGATCGTTTATCAATATTTGCTGATGACATTTATTAAAAACAAATGAAGATAAATATGTCAAATCGTTTTTTAGTGCCGTCTGTTGAAAGATGTGACACTGAATTTGGATAACCCTTCATTTGCGATTATACATATAAACGTGTATACGGTTTTTGCAAATCTTGAATCAATGAACCAAAATCACTTTGCTTACGTAATATTTGAATGCTCCCTATGATACCATTTAAGTTGGGGTAGCCGAAGATGAGGGGATGTGTTTAGCCAGTGTTTTAGCAGTCTAGTCTCCCATTTTGTATTCAGAGAAAGCTTCATTTACAGTTTTTCGATATTTGATGTACCTAGTTTACGAGAAAGTTAAGGTGGACCGTTTTCATATCTACACCCCGTATAATTTACATATAATATGGTTATTTGCAAATATTCTTAATTGGAAGATTGAAATATTTCCGTTTTAGGAAAAAAAAAAAGGAAAATCGTATTGAGTTATCCATTGCTATTACGGTGTAGTAATATTGTATTATTATATCAATTATATTATTGAAATATGCTTTAATAGTATTTTATATCATGAGTTGAAAAAAGGTAGTAGTACATTATTGACCGAGTAGGTAAATTTGAACAAGAGCTGTCAAGCGCGTGAGTAAGTTTACGATCAAATACAATAATTTTTTTACCTGTGGTGTGCAATGTTTTATCTAATTTCACACAGGATCGTCATTAGGATAACCAACATTTTTAATTTATTTTCTAATTGCATAAAAACCGTTATATGGTAAAAACTGATTTGACAGTTTAAACATGAATTTTGATGGTCGAAAAACGTCTTTTCTCCAGAAATCAGATAAATCAATTTTTCACTATAATGTTCACGGGCTTCGAAGGTTTAAAAAATTAACTTGTAATCTAAAAATTTTGAATTATACGAATTACTATTTTAATAGACTTGTAATATCACACTATCGTAAATTTGCTTATTAACCCTTT
The DNA here is from genome assembly GCA_947369205.1 of Cantharis rufa. NCBI lineage: Eukaryota > Metazoa > Arthropoda > Insecta > Coleoptera > Cantharidae > Cantharis > Cantharis rufa. Next base: position 9,774,302 of record OX376309.1, on the reverse strand, counting down.
GAGTATACACACTTTCAGAAATTTTTTATAAATGTCCCAGTAGCTATAACGCGAAAATATTCATTTATAGTGGTAGTCCGATAGACTTTTATGGGTGACTCAGTAAGTTTGCATTTCAAATTTGGTGTTATTTGTGTTTTAGGTTAATAATTTTATAATTATTATTAAAATGTTTGCTTGGCATTGAATTAACTGCGAAAAAATGTTACTGATTTAATTATAATATAAAATAGTAATTGTAATTTTACAACCTCACATATTAGAGATTATTAGTATTACTCGTATTATTTATTTATTTAATTATTTTATTATTATTTTTATATAAGTTTTTGTTATTTTTTAAAGGCTTTAAGTTTAAATATATGTCTAACATGTTCATATTGTCACGTTTTTTCAAATAAAATTCAAAAAATAATATATGTTTCTCTAATTGTATCTAAGTTTGGGACTCAAAGGGTTACCTCATTTGTAAAAAATTGATTTAAGCGAATCAAAAAAGACTGTACGACACAATTAAAATTGCCATCTCAGAAACGGTGCGATGAAATAGAAAAACTCTTCATAAACAATAATGAAGAGAATGAAATTTGCAACAAAAAATGCATCTTTATATAACAAACAAAATCTTCAAAAGGTACAATTTACATTGCTGTAACATAGGACTGTACGAAAACATTTATGAGTCAGATTATGTTTAAAATATGTTTCGCAAATACTGTGCAAAATAAAACTATTTTCCAATACCATTTTCCATGCAGTAGCGATTCTTTCGATATACTCTCGTGCGCGGATACAGTTAAGGGATAAATATTTTGAAAAAAATTGTTTAAAAATTTTTTTTACTAAATTAAATCGTTAGAATTCCGAGACCATAGCATTCTATGAAATTGCAGGCATTTTCAAAGAATTCCACAGAATTCCATGGAATTTTACAGAATAATTCCATGGAATTTTACAGAATTCCAATAATTTTTAAGAAATTCTAGTGATTTCCTAAGAATTTCAAGGATTTTCATAGAATTCCAATGATTTTAAAAAGAATTCCAAACAAGTGTACAGAAAATCTGAGAAATTTATTTAATTTTATTTGACTTATATAAGTGATATAAGTCAAGTGTTGGATAAATCGAGATCGTTAAATAGAAATATTTATTACATAATACATAACATAGTACATTTGCACAAAACAGTATAGTTATATAACTTATATCGGCTATAGAACGGACAAAATTCCACATATATATGCCACATATATTCCCACATTTTCGCGTTTCTCTCTTTCTTTAGCAAATTAAATTACGATTAGATAGAATGTTCTTTTATATACGAGAATAACTCCAGTATTATTCAATATTCGATTAACGTTTTATTTGCATTTGTAATTCTTACGTTTGCATTTCTTGTGTTATGTATATTGTGACCTAAAATAGTTCATATTGTTTCGATAACTTCTCAATATAAAATGGAAAATCAGAACGGAAATATAACTCGATCATACGGGTCGATATCAAATCGATCCTTCCAAAGTATAATTTAAAAAATTTTTTTAAATTTAATTTCACAATACAAACTAATTATTATTTTTCAAATTATGCCAAATATAATTTATCTAAATTAATTTCAATCTTTCCAATTTTTAATCTAATTCTAATTATCACATTCAAAAATATTCAATCCTCGTCCAAAATTGGGACGAATTTCAAAATTAAACAAATTAAAATAAAAAGTCAGACTTATAAAAGATCTGCTTTCCCCCATCGCTCTCACAATGCCAACTTGATGGTAGGAATACGAGAAAATACAAAATATTAATTTACAAATTCAAAATAATTTTTACAAAAACATAATAATCTCAGAACATAAAATCCAAATCTAATAGGAATTTGGGAACACGACAATTTGTACATATAACACATTGAAATATTATCTCAAGTCTAAACAGTTATGAACAAGTATTACACTTTGAAACAATTTATACATATATCTGCCACCTTAAGATCGTTCGTTACTATTAATTAATTGATTTCACGAATTGAACTTTTTCTAATAGACTATTGGAAAGAGGACAATTTTCTAAGCATTTAAAAAAAATTCAAGCTTGATTATCCATTAGTTTTTGAGAAAGCGGCATTTAAAATCAAAAATTTACATACATTTTAGGTAGGGATTAAACCACGATTTCTACGTTCTATTGCAGGTACGTGTGCTCAAATATATTCTTACTGATAGCTGTTAAATGCGATTATTACTCTGTCGAGTGCACATCGTGCGAGAAGAAACCCTTTTTACACCCCTTTCAAGTAACAGCTCTGGCGAGTTGGAGCTTCCTTCAGGGATGTTTTTAGCCAGTAAGCGTTCGTCAAATCACGGATCCACCCTAAAAACTAGTTTTGCGTTTGTCTAATTTAAATAAAAACTCTGAAATCGTAGTTTAATTCCTATCTAAAATACATAATAAAATTTCGATTTTTAAATGCCATTTTCTCGAAAAATAATGGATAATCCAGTTTGAATATTTTTTAAACATTTAGAAAATTGTCCTCTTTTCAATAGTCCATAGGAAAAAGTTCGATTCGTGGAATCAGTTTCGTGATAGTTCTCTATCTGAAATGTCTTAATTAGGTATTATATCTTTACACACTTCCTACAATTTATTATAATTAGATATTAATTAAGAAAAGAACTTTATAATAATTAAATCGGACATTAGAAAAAGGGGCCATCTAACCGAGTTCTAGATAAGGTTTTTTTCGCGGAATTATTTTTAAGTTTATAGTGTGCATTGGTTTAGTAGAAAAAGGGCCAAAACTATGCACCAAAACTGTGTCAAACTAATGTTTGTTTATTCAATTAACTGTTATTGGGCGGCCAAAAATTTGGATCCTTATTTTAATGACCGATACACAATTTATAAATACTAACAAATTCTCTCGAAGGAATGATAACATCTTTGCGATGGTACTTTACGGATAAATCTTGTTTCAAGTGCAGGGATTGTACCAAATTGGCTTTACGCCGAAACGCTCGGACCAAAACTCCCGTACTCGATTTGATTCCCGTAGTTAACGGTATCCTGCGAAGTTGATTCGTATGTCATTCAATCATAAACTTATAACTCACAGAATTTTTCACGTTATCGCGTGAAAAATTTCACGTCGTTTCACAAATTTCATAATTTTATTTAAAAGTGAGTACCGGTCACCAAACCATACAAACATGATAAATAAACATAGTATATACATATGGGTTGGGTACAACTCGCCGCGAACGATTGGCCGCCAAGCACAATTCGCCGCGGCACAATTCGCCGCGGCACGATTCGCCGTGGCACGATTCGCCGAGAGCTTCTAGCGCCATATATCAATAATCTAATCACTCGATTTGTTGACCTTTTACATTTACATGAGGACACAGGTCAATTAATTTGGTTCAAATTTTATCTCTTATAAAAAAAATTATTTTTTTACGGTGGATCCGTGTATTGCCATGGTTGTCTTTGTCAAATTCGACTCTGCGCTACCCTGCGCTCCGGTCCCCTCCGCTCCGGGCGCTCCGAGCCGTTTTAACAAAGACTAAACTAATTAAAAATATCCCTACAGACCGAAACAACTCGTATAAGGTGGAACTTGAGAAAGGTGAAACTCGTTGAAAACGTGAATATCGTTTTGTAACAGTTTAATTTATTTAATTCATTTTTATGGGTTAAAAATCTATCAATGATTATCGATAGATGGGGTCACTGAACGGATAAAAATAGATACAAATAAAAATATCGCGGCGAATCGTGCCACGGCGAATCGTGTTGCGGCGAATCGTACCGTTCCCTATACATATATTGGTCAGCGGTACCGATACCGGTACGGGACAGTACTTGTTGGAATGGTGCATGAAGCGCTTCTGAATAAGCTTGGTTTAGTGAATAATATAAAAATTAGTATTTTGTGTTCTGAAATAGATTGAAAATTTTAACTTCATGGAGTAAAATGCTCTGCGAGGACAAAAGTGCAAAATAAGAATAAAACTGGACCAGCGGATTTTAATGGGACCAAATTAACCAGTCGCGGGACTTAACTTGGGAACTTATTATTAACCGTAAGTGTATTTCGTGCATTGGGTATTCTTAAACTACTATGTAAATGTGCATTATGAATGAAGTGATTGTTACTCTAGTCAGAAGGAACAAAAAAAAATATTTGCCCTACAAAAAGTGGGTTAATAACGATTTTGATACATGATATTTAGGTCTGGGTCCCGATGAAAAACCCAAGTTTTTGACTTTGGCAGGAGTCAGCACGATTCGTCATCTTGGATGAAAGGTACAAAAAAATTGTTTTTTACAAAATAATTCATTAACGGTTGATCCTACGACAAAAATGTCTAATACAAACCCGAAGAAAACAAAATTCCCTATATTTTTGTACGAACATTTCTTTTATAAGCTTGATGTGTAATGAGTTACAGTGGCAGCAACGTAAACATTTTTCCAAAAAATCATCCAACTTCTTTTCTTTCTTATTTTAAGGCAGCGTTTTTCAACCTTTCAGTATTTGTCACCCAATTTCAATCATACTTTTCATCGCGCCTCCCTTGCATAAAATATTTTTTGTATTTTTGTGTATTTAATGTTTTATTATATCAAAATTGCTTTATTTTGGTTTTCTTTTAAAAATCAAATAATTTTTTTTCTTTTCTATATTATGCTCTTGCCCTCATTTAGTATTATGATTTTAAAAATGAAAATGGCACTTTCGACTTCCATTGATATTATTTTGTTATCTTCGTCGTCATTCTTGATGATAATCTTTGGTGCAATTTTGCATCATTTACCGTTACAGACTCCGCATATAATAGAGCACTTTAACGCAGCTTTCCTGCAACCAATTGCTCCACCACATTCCTTTTTGCAATTGCGTGAAATGAAATTCAATAAGGTATCAGATGCTGATTTCTCTCTTAGTGATACTGGAGTAAGCCCATTGGTACCAAGTTTCCAGCCCCAGTCGCATTAAAACTTTTGGAATTCATACCAGTTGAAATTGGTAGTAGCTCCTAAACGTATGGTACCGTGCAACGTGCAAACTTCCAAAGTTTCCTCTTCCATGGAAAGCAACAAGAAAGAGTGCTTCAGCGTCTTCTTCTAGTTTGGCTTTCTCATCTTTCATCAAAATGTCAGCATCTTCTTCAGCCGGATTAACTGTATTATAAAAAATGTTAACGTTATTGCCGCTGTAACTCGTTATCAGATTAACAAAAAAATGTTTATAGGAATTTTGTCTTCTTCAAGTTTGTAGTAGATATTTTTGTTGTAGAATGTTGTTTACAGTTGAAGAATTATTTTATAAAAACTAAGTTTTTATACTTATACCAGAGTCAAAAACTTGAATATTTCATCGGTGCCCAGACCGAAATAACATGTATCAACATCATTTTTACTTTCCACTGCCTTCTGACTGGACTATGTATGAATTATACGACTGATAATACAACTGAATACACAGCTAGTGTATTTAGTACATATCGATGCACACGATATATCATTATATCATTTTCATAATAATTATCAGGGGTAGAAATGGAAATTTTGTAAATCTCTTCATACCCGTCGCTACTTAGATAACACGCGAGGCTAGATGTACGAACAGAGCAAGCTACGGAAAAGCCGTTTATTTTCCTTTTTTACTATGATAAACCAGAACTGTATTACATATTTTTCATGAATCTAAATGGCGTTTCGTTACGTATTCTTTCATTTCGACACAGAGAAAAGTCGTGGTAATTGAATTAACTTTCTAAGTTAATATTATACAAAAGTGGTTTATTTATTTACGAATATCAAAAGTTTTCTTATATAGAGAAAATGGTGTAAAACCGACCGGTATTCCAAAACCAACCTCCGTATATATTTCGACAATAATAAAACCAATTGAGTTAGTAATTATGTCAGTAAAGCCGTCGATCAAAAGATAGGTAAATAATGACGTCTTTAATAAAATAATTACTTTAATAACATAATTACTAACTCCATTTGTTTTATTACTGTCGAAGCAGCAAAAAGTAACAACTATTATTGGTGCTCATTTGCGTCCGAGCAGGTCGATGGTTCAAATCAATGAAAATAATTTGCTATTCTTAAGTGAATTCTAGTAAAACCAAATTCTATTGTATTCTAAACCTTTAAACAAATTTTATAAGACAAAAAATTTTCTAAAACCCCAAAAATTATTATAATATTTTTGGTACCTGCCTGTTTCATGTGCTTGCCGGTTAACTCCCGCGAAACTTAAATTTTGAATTTTTGGAATTTGTAAGACAAAACTGGACGAAGACGGAATCTATGAAGTAACCGATAAAGCTTAATGCGGGACAGAATAACAAAACACATTCCCTTCCAGTAAAACCCAATAGATGTGTAGAACACGGTGCCCAAGTCTTGGTGTTATTCTTCTCACAGATATTTTAATATTAGTAGAAAAAATAAATTAAAAAAAAAAAGTTATGTCTGATGAATGTTCGGGGATTTGCAAAATTGGCTTACCAGAATTCACTTCTACTCATAATATTCTTTATATTATCTAAAGCACCATATAGCCAAAATTAGCACAAAAAAAACTCTGATTCGGGTGGGCTACGGATGGGCCATACTTCGAAAAAATGGGCTAAAATTAGATATTTATTACCACTCGGCCTTATATTTTTTATTGGAACGGTACGATTCGCCGCGGCACGTTTCGCCGCGATTTTTTTATTGTTATATTTATCTATTTTTATCCGTTCAGTGACCCTATCAATCGATAATCTTTGATAGATTTTCAACCCATAAAAATGAATTAAATAAATTAAACTGTTACAAAACGATATTCACGTTTTCAACAAGTTTCACCTTTTTCGAGTTCCACCTTTTCCGACTTCTTTCGGTCTTCAGGGATATTTTTAATTAGTTTAGTCTTTGCCAAAACGGCTCGAAGCGCCCTGAGCGGAGGGGACCGGAGCGCAGAGTCGAATTTGACAAAGACAACCATGGCAATACACGGATCCACCGTAAAAAATAATTTTTTTTTATTAGAGATAAAATTTGAACCATATTAATTGACCTGTGTCCTCATGTAAATACAAAAGGTCAACAAATCGAGTGATTAGATTATTGATATAATAAGATAACACTTTAAAGTATAGAACAAGTTAAATAAATAAAGTTAAATAAACTTCAATAATTGGTAATTCAATTGAGCTTTCAGCTTTCAGTAGATTATTGATATATGGCGCTAGAAGCTCTCGGTGAATCGTGCTTGGCGGCGAATCGTGCGCGGCGAGTTGTACCCAACTCATTTTTTATATATTATACTAATAGTCTTTATAAAATATAATATAATAATAATAATAGAAATTTAAACTTAAAATTTTTTTTTTACAAGAATTACATGTTTCGTTGAGAAAATAATCTGATACAAAAATATACAGATACAGTATCTGTATCAGATACAGATACAAAAATACAGTTTTGGAAAAATAATTTTAAAATGAGGTTTACTATTTTATGTTTTTTTTCAATTTATATTTTAAAAAATTGAATTTTTCTAGGATTTAATGTCATTTTTTTCAAATTGCAATGCAATTATTAGAAATGTTTAAAGGCATATTTTGCAATTTTTAGAGCATTTAAATGGGCATCTTTTGCCATTTTTAAGATCTCTGAGATTTTTAAATTTTTAGATACTACAGCATACTTCAACTACAACTTCCGAATTTTGGCAATACAAAATTATTTACAATTTTTTATAATAATATTTGAGAATGATTATACTATATAAAATGAGTATTCCAAAAAACAATACAATAACTCAATTCAATTCAATCGTAAAATAGCTTATTAGTCATTGCTATTACATAATATCAAATACAAACGAGTGCGATTATGATAAAAAAATGTAAATTACAGCAATTGAAGTTTAACCGATACTTTTTTTTTCAGTTTATTGAATAACATCTAAATTTTTAATAAATCTTACTACGAAAACAAAAAAAAACGCAATATTGGTTTTTTCTTCAGTAGTATAGTTACAAAGTTTGAAGAACATAAAAATATGCATTTTTAGAAGAGCATTAAGCCACAGCGGTGGTTTGGTGTGATCGCTGGTTGAGTTACAGAGCGGAAATTTTGGATTTGAATCTCGAAATTCTTTTTAACCCGGTTTTCTAGTATGCGCCAACAGGTTGTGAATTTAAGAATTAGTCCTATATTTACCAAAATCGGTACACGTCGTTTCGGCAACCGCAGTTCGGCGAAAGCGATTCGGCAACGTATATTCGGCGACGGTCAATTCGGCGACCCGAAATTCGGCTATGCTACTTTCGGCGATTCCAATTCGGCACTGGCATTTCGGTGATTCTCATTCGGCGACAGAAAATTCTACTACGTTGATTCGGCGACGGAAAATTTATTTAAGTGTTACTCCTATAATTTATTAAAAATATTAAAAAAGTAATTTTTTTTTTAATTAAATATTTATTTACATATTCATCACAGGTATCATAATTTTACATACTTTTTAAGCAATTAAACAAATTTTAATCAATGTTATAATTATAAGCTATTCCGCGAAATTTAGTTTATTCGATAAATTGAATAAACTAAAATTATACCCCTCCTCGCCGAATCGACATAGTCGAATTTTCTGTCACCGAATGAGAATCGCCGAAATGCCGGTGCCGAATTGGAATCGCCGAAATGACGGTGTCCGATTTACAAAAGTCTGCCAACAAGACAAAGACATTTTAAGTTGTATTAATTATTAGGTATAGACATGGGAATTAATAAAATTTTTTCAACTGTTTTTTAATAATGAAAATTATTTCAAGTAGCTTCTCCGAGACTCGGATGGTTTTTAACCAATATGAACTCCCAGTTTGGTATTGTGCTTTAGGTATGTAAAGAATATTTTTTTTGCATCTTGCAAGGATTTTTAATATGTTTACATTTTTTGTTACAAACATTAATTTAATTTATGGATAACAGCTTGGTTAGGTGGCTGGTGAAAATTTTCATTTTTTTGCAGTTTTATATGTTTTTACAACTCGCTCCTCGTGCTTAATAGTCTAATAATGAAGATATTTAGTAGTCCGACGTATATCAATGGGATAAGGGTAGCAGGCTGATGTTTCTCAAGGCCACATGGACGAACAAAATTTCCAAATTTTTAAACCTCGATATCTCATGAGTGATGATTCGTAGAAAAAAAAGTATTTAAACACTTTTGGAGAGAATTGCATAATCTACAAATTTTATATGAGCTATTTTTACAATAAATTTTACCGTTTAAGAGATATTTATGAAAATCCGATTTTTCGACCTTTGACTATGAATAAAATTTTTAGCCGAATTGGGATCGATGGGACTTTTGACATTTTATTAATAATGATGTATTTAAGGTATGTACCGATTTTCAGCTTTATGTGAATTTTTCCGAAGTTGAATATATATTTTGACTGGACTATAATTTGACCTGTTTTTTATATCGTGAGCAATAAGGAATTACATTAATTGTTATATTTCAGAAATTAGTGTTCCGATTTTTCTAATGGATTTTTTCGTATTTTTATCTGTTATTTTCGAGCTTGTTGAAATTTAGTATTATAAAAAAATTCCGTTTTGAAATAAATCGTTGGAAAACACAAATATGAATTTATTGTATGATGTGTATACAGTGGGTTCACAACATTATCTATACAATCCTATGTTAGCAATGTAAATTGTGCGTTTTGAAGAATCTTTTGTCATATACTCATATAAAAATTGCTTTTACAGCAATACCTATTAGACATTTTTTTTATAGCAAATGAAATTTATAACAAAAAAGTCTAATAAATATTGCTGTAAAAGCAATTTTTATATAACAAAAATCGTCTTCAAAACGTACAGTTTACATTGCTAACATAGGTCTGTATGAATAATAAAAATTATTTGTGCCGTGGTTTGAATTCCACGTTAAGTTGTAGACCCTTCTTTACATTTAGTCATTAAAGGATAAGTATACTGGCTTGTAATTTAGTTTTGCGGGTTTATCCCAATTTTAAAATGATTTATTTGTAAAATACATGAAACGAGATTTAGATTTTTGCTTCGATTCTAGTCTGCCTACTTAAATAAATAATCACATGCATTGAATAAGGCTTGGTTTAGTTTAGATAGAAGATACTTTTTATTTTAATAACTTGTAAACAAAATTTATGTGTGCGCATACTTAGAAATTTGAATAAGCTTAATATTTTTACGATAAGTAAAATTGTTAAAAAAATTTTTCTTGACCACAAATTAGCTGTCGATTTACAAACTCAACCTCAATTGCAAAATCATCAGCAAGACTCGGAAGGCAGCTGTATGTGTTAAAATTACCAACATTTAGCGGTTCCAATCATCTAGTTGAAAAGACGTAGCCTCTGCCTGTGTTAATGTTCAAGAGCTCTTGAGTGTGATTTTTTAAGTTGCAAAGGCACTTTATATGTGGTACTTTCAACTTTTATATCTTTAATTGCATTTTCATGTAATAAAAGACTAAATTAATATACCTAACGTGATTTTTATATTAAAACAGTTTTGCCTATCAAATTATTCAGTTTGTTACCATGTTAAATTAGTATTACCTTTATACTTATAATTTATTATTATAAAGTGCAAGCCATAAGCAATGATGCATGCTGTATTCTTATATTTACTAATTTTGAATATAAATAAGAAATTGTAGCACTAAAATAAAAATGATCACCTTATGAACTTAATTATTTAATTCGACGGTCCATTTATTTCCTCTTGAACCCTATATGATTGCTTGTTAAAAATATAGAATATTATAATAAAGTGGCCCAGTGAACGTCCATAGTTCAACCATGGACTTCTCAATGGTTATCATGTTGGCAGTTTTGGAAAGATAGAGTGAGTTCGCCTGTGGCCGTACTACGCCCGCTGTCGTACACCATGTCACCAAACGATATATAATTAAATAATAGTAAAACCATTTCAAATTCAAATTTCCCACTAATAACCCCAATTTCCTAAACTTAACCGGAGTGTAAATGTGGTGGCCACCAAACCCGAAATACCGTATCGTCTAATACCAGAAGCTCTACGTTATGTACGAAATACTTTACCCTCGACATTACCAATCCAGTCGTAATACTCGTAATTCTCTTGTATCGAAAGATGAACTCGAGAGTAGCTGACGAGTCAAAAGAAACCCAAGAGCAAACACTGTAATACACAGAACGATTTAGATGTTTATGAGTTGTTGATTATATCAATGACAAAATAGCCCCGACAAAAGGGCCCCGACATAATAGTTCCGACAAAATTGCCCGATGACAAAATAGCTCCGACAAAATAGCTCGATAGCACAAGTTTTTAAAATCTTTTCATTACAAATTGATAAGCACTGAAGATCAGGTTAAAGATACTTATCATGCAGAAATCAGGATTTACTTGCCATCCCATACCACAGGACGAATTAAGGAGAGTGTGACGGCTTTAAAATAATCCGATAACCACATAATATCAATTCACTAATATAACTATTACAAAAGAAATATAATAAGATGTAGTACAATTAATAAATGGGATAATCATCCCTAAAACAGCATAATACATAATAATGTTGAATTACATCAACAAACAATGTAATATCATGGAAAGCTTCAATTTTTCAATTTTGTATCCAAACTTGAGAAGGCTATTGTTGGAACCTGCAATCCAACAAATTTATTAAATTTGTTCTTTCAAGGTTTAAGTGTTACTTTTATAACTACTCTGAAATAAATAAATGACAAAATATCTCCGACAAAATGATGATGACTCAGGTAAGTACTTGTTAGAACTCTTTAAAAACGTGGGCGAATCCAAATTGCGTCCCGTGATCACTATTTTTGAAGGTTTTTGAAGTGGTCAAAAAAGGCACGGGAAAACCCTAAGCGGATTAGCGGTAATCTCTAACACAAATCCTAACACCCTTACGGTAAATACGGGATTAATTTTAATCGATTAAAATTGTAATATTTATTAAATTTAAAATTATTATTAAAATTACTATTACTAATTATTATTAAATTACTATTAAAAATTAGTAAATTGTACAAAAAAGATTTTAGGGTGGATCCGAGATTTGCGGTGGTTGCATTTGTCAAAACTGACCCTCCGCTCCGGTCCAGTCCGCTCCGGACGCTTAAAATATTACTCTAGACCGGTCCTACTCGGCAAAGTGTGCTACCAAGAAAGCAGTGGCGGTGCAAGAGTAGCTAGGGCCCGTAAGCAAATATACAAATCGGGCCCCTAAAAAAACAAAGTATTAATTTTAACTGAATGGCGAGATTATTATTGAGAACATCACAATATTTTTTCTGAAGCAAATCACAGCATTAAACTGCTTCGATTTCTTTCATCTTTAAAATGATCCTAGGTTCTAAGAATTAAAAATTTTCTTTTAATTTTCGAAAACTCTCAAAACGAATCTCAAGGCGTTGTATTATAATGTCTAATGTCTATTATAATGTCTAAATGGTTTTGCGATTATACAGAGCCGTACTTATATACACAAGAGTAGATCAAGCCAAAATTGATGGAGGTGGGTAATTAAATAGCTTATAAATATTTAAGAGAATTTGTTTAATTTTATCTGCAAACATACAATGCAACATGGTACTATTATACAAGGTATGTTCCTTTTGTAGACGAGTTTTGGTTTCGTTTGCGCATTATTCCAACCGACGCCATCTTAGATTTATCCCGCCTTCTATTCAAATGTTGTAAAACCCGTAAATATAGTTATTTGAACGATACTTCTGTAGATTTTAAAAATTCATAAAAAAATTATTTTGATTAAAATAAAATAAATAAATATTTAAACATTAAAATAAAAATAACTAGTCATTCATTTATTTTTTGCCCGCAAAATGCGTGCTATTGATCTAGAATTTTGCATAAGGCTTCCTACGACAAATTGCTATAGGAGGTTAAGTACGAGCAAAGGGGGGTACATTTTTTTGCTCATTTTTTCGATATCTAGCGCCGTTTTCGAGTTATTGCAATTTCAAAATCTCAAATTTAATTATTGATGACACGAATTTTAATAAATTGTATTTTCATACATTTTTATATTTATAAGTGCAGGATTAAACAAAACGGTATACATCACTCATGGAGAAACCCTTTCGCTCACTTATTTGCGTCCGCAAACACAAATGCGTGAGCGAATCTTTCGGTTTCTCCACTAGTAATGTAATATACTATTATTAAAAGTTATTAATTGCCGTTAAATTAAAATATTTTTTTTTACGCAATTTTTGCAAGTTTTCTATTTTGTTCTTGAAGGTAGACTTCTTCCTTTAACTTGGTATTAAATCGTCTGATCCTAAACAAGGAAACATTTTAATTTGAAAACAAGTAGAATTTTGTACAGGTACGGCATTTACACGTAGATTTAAAATAAGCAACTATAAATTAGTTTGTTTATGTTTTACGATAATGCTGATCTAATAAATCACCAGCTGAAGACTTGACATTTGACAAATTAATTTCAAATTTATTTGCGCATGGAAAATAGCAGTATTATTGAAAGCAACGCCATCCCTGGACCGTTGAACAAATTACCAAAATGCCGGCGGTTGGAATAATGGTGCGAGAGAGATTACCCAAGCTTGCTATCTCTCTCTGCGTAAGAACATACCTGTATAATAGTACCATGCAATGCAATAAACTAATAAGTCCAATTTTTGAGTAAATTTTTTTCCCAAGATTTCTAAGAGGTGGTTACCTCCTCCCTTTATCTCCGCATGCATATACACCACAAAAAGTAAGAATATCAATTTCCCTAATCAAAAGAATCTCAAAATCACAATTTACTTTTAAAGACTAAATTACAAACGCCATTACATATGTGGGGTTTGACACACCCCAGAGCACTTTAGATGACTAGATAAATTTTCTGTTCACGCAATTAGTGATGCCGTCAAGAGTAATCAAGACAAGAATTGGGAAGTCTTGATCTTGTCTTGAAAGTCTTGAATTCTTAAAATTTCTGCATCAACCCATATATTTAAGTGTTAACTAATGAAATTTCGCGTGATTTGAATTAGACATGTTACCAAGTAGCCCTCTCGCTCTTTGAACACGTGGTAATCTAATCACAAATCTCATAAAAAGTGATTAAATCTTTAGATATTCCAAGGCAGCATCGGCTGATAATCGTAATAAACGATTCCCTGAAAGAACAGAACATGAAAGAAGAGAACTTGAATAAACAGAACACTGAAATAAAAGAACATTGACAAAAGAGAACTCTGACAAATGAGTACATAACATTTTTTTTAAATATAAATTTTATTTTAATTTAATTTAAAAGCAAATAAAATAAAATTACAAATAGATGTAAATCACTGTAAGTTTTCCATCCGCTGCAAGAACCTCAGCTTATCATCATAATTTTCATACTCTTGAACAACGGATGCCACTTGATTTCCAAGGTTCTCAAACTCCTTCTTTCTTACTTCAGTTTGTGCATTGGCTAGCAATAATCTTTGACAAGCAATGTCTCGTTTTAATCCATCCAAGAAATTCCATATACCGGGATGGCTGCAGTAGAAGATGGAGTTCAAAGCGTTATGTCAAAAAATTTCATTGCGATGACATTTGTGCTAATAGACGTTTTCTATTGGTTAATTATTGAAAATATACTGAAGCCGAACCTTAAACAAGTAGTACATTATTTAGCGTAAAAAGTTTTTGTTTTTATTTTTATTTTTATTTTTATTTTTATTTTTACTTTTATTTTTATTTTTATTTTTATTTTTATTTTTATTTTTATTTTTATTTTTATTTTTATTTTTATTTTTATTTTTATTTTTATTTTTATTTTTATTTTTATTTTTATTTTTATTTTTATTTTTATTTTTATTTTTATTTTTATTTTTATTTTTATTTTTATTTTTATTTTTATTTTTATTTTTATTTTTATTTTTCAGAGTTTTCTTTTGTCAATCTTCTGTTTTGTCAATCTTCTGATTTTTCACCGTTCTGTTTCTTCATTTTTCTGTTTTTCATTTTCTGTTCTTTCATGTCCTGTTTTTCATATTCTGTTCTTTCATGTTCTGTTCTGTCCGGTTACCTAATAAACAATATAGAGAAAATATCAAGACTCTTGATTGGCGTCAAGACTCTTGATAGCGTCTCTTGATCTTGTCTTGAAAATTCAAGACAAGATAAACGTCGACTCTTGTCTTGAAATTTCAAGATTTTCAAGACAAGAGTCTTGATAGTCTTGATCTCGACGGCATCACTTACACGCAATACTGCACTAACGGTTGATTTCGATGGTGGAGACTTATGCGGGAAGCTACTGAAAAGGAAAAACGCAAGAGATCACATTTGGTACATATTCAGAACGGTTTTCAAACGCTGGGGTTTACCACACCCCACATATTATGTAACGGCGGGTTAAAAGTACTCTCGAAGTGCTGACGAGACGAGTGCTGTAAATTTTGTGAAGATAACATTTTTATTCAAAAATTTAAAAGAAATCTCCCAAATTTCTCTAGGTTACATTTTTGCAATTCTTCTTTTAACCCTTTACGGCGTAAGGTCATAACTTTTATTACTTTTGAAATATTAGATGAAAAATGGGGTATTAATAAAGGAAAAAATAATAATAAAAAAAATATATACAAAAAAGTATTTATTATTCTAAAAAAAAGTATCTGTTACAGAAATGCAAAACAAACAAACAAAATCGTTGAAAATAGTTGAATTCTCGAAAATAACAATTTATTGTTGATTATTAAAATCCATTTACTTACCTTTTTAAACGAATTCAAATAGAGAGTATGTACGCGGCCATCACTTCAATGCAGAATAAATACACCTATAAGCATCCTAGTTAGGGAGCGTTCATAACTACGTGGTTTGGCCAAGGGGGGGAGGCAGGGCCGTAGTTAGACATTGACCAAGGGGGGGGGTTTATGGAATTAAAAAAAACATTTACATTGAAACATTTCTTAAATGTAGTAATTAATGAGAATTACTTAATCCATGGGAGGGGTTTGAACCCCCAAAACCCCCCCCCTTATATACGGCCCTGGGGGGAGGGGTTAGGTAGAATGCTACGCAGGGCTACGTGAGGGTACGGGGGGAGTTATAGTCAAGCTACGTAGTTTTCTTCATTTATAATGAAAGCAATTTGCAGAATATAAGCGACAACATAATATGGATATTTATTTCCGTATTTGGATTTTTTTTATTATTTGTGTCACTATTATACGACTAGGTGAAAAAATTATTTTAATTTTGTATTATTAAAGTGAATATTAGCGCATCTTTAATTATTCTAGTGTTCTTTAAAGTGTCACTTCAAGTTTCAAACAATTGATGTGAAATGACCCTGTACAATAATCTTTACGAGGCTTATCGGAAATGTTTTTCCAACGAGTTTTCAAAAGCCAAAATCCAAAATGATGTTAATGAGTTATGAAAATCTTTTAAACAGGACACAACATGTCTTCTGGACTTTATAGGAAAAAAAACTACGTTCCATCTAAAGGGGGGGGGGTATCATGGTATAAGCTACGTTAAGCTACATGATGGGAGGGAGGGGTTCTAAAGAGGTCAAAATCAAACTACGTGGTTTATGAACGCTCCCTTAGCTGAATTGTTATCAAATCGTTAAAATGCTTTATTGTAATGTACAAAACCGAGTAAAGTCGATCTATCAGATTTTTCTATATTATTTATTTCAAGTAGAATGGTGTGTTGCAGAACTGCAACATGGCTGCGTAAAGGGTTAATGTTTTTTTCATTTCTTTACTTGGACATTTTTTTACTTACATATGTGGTGGCACAGTCATGCATGATGCACACACATGCAGGACAATGTCACTGCAGCTACATTCCATGGCATTACTTGGTCATTAGAAATTAATTTGGAAATCCAGGAACTTAAGGATAATGTTTCCGGTTAACAACAAAAAAGCAAATTCTGAGCATTGTTAAGAGTTTTTTGTTGTTAGCTCGAACCGACCAATTGAACCGAGTCAGCCAAATGAACAACATGTTCCAACACAATTATAAATACTCAATAATAATTATATTTTATCAATTTTAAATTAGCTGTGTATAATTATTGTTTCTTGTTCATGTTTATTTATATTATTTATGTTAATAAAAGTTTTGTTAAAAAAACTTAATTATTGTTATCCTTGGTTCCGTCCCATCTAACAAGTCATATCTGGGAACCTTAAAGAACCACCTTAACACATAAGTTATAAAAACTTATTTGTAATTAATACTAATTTAGGTAATCTTATGATTAACTTTAAAAATGCATACGAGTTGGCAGACACCCGTGAAAAAAAATATTACTCACTCACTCTCTCCCCCCTCCGTAAGTGCTCTAATACTTTACAATCGATTGTAAGTATGCTTTTATTATTATATTTATAATATATTAAAAATTTTATTAAAATAATGCAAAACTATTTTTGCAATAATGCAGAACATGTACATATCTGATACGGGCCATAAAATATGTCGTGACAATATAAATATATTGAATTATGAGAGGGACCTTCATAAGTAATTAATATTAGAGATGATAATAATAAACAAAAATAGAGAAGCGTAGCTTAATAATTTAAATACAGGCACAATAGGATTTACAATCAATTGATAAAATTTATACAGGATTATTGAATGAACCGGATGCCGAAGTACGGTCCTGTAAAAAATATCGAATAATATTTTGATTATCACAGGTTTGCCACTAAAGTGTGATATTTAGTTTTATGTTTTAAGTTTTAGGCAGAAGATTTATGTTATAATTATTTATTATTTTATTATATTGCTCGTTATTTGTTAAGTGTTTTTTCTGTTGGTGAGTTGATCTTTGTAATGGGGTTCGGTGTGTGTAAAAGGTTCTGAATTGATTTTGGTCCTCTGATGTTCTATATATTTTTTATTTCCAGACTCCGATAAATATATAAATTAAAATCGAAATTAATCAATTAAGAGAAGGATATTTGTTTTATGTATATTGACCTAGAACCTAAGAGAAGCATCCGTTTGTTGAAAATTACTTTTTAAAGTTTTCTGAATTTAATGTATCTTGTTCCGAGCTTATTTTAAAAAAATTTTTAATTGAAAAGGTATCTTCACAAAATTTACAGCACTCGTCAGCACTTCGCGAGCACTTTCCGATAAATCAAAACAAAAATGAAAAATTCTGAAGTAGAGGGGGTGCGTCAAGTTGGCCCCTCTAGGCTCAAAAATGGTTTTTTCATAATAAAATATTAACGAACCCAGCACTTTCAAAATAATTTACATGCATTCGCAAGCACTTCCAAATTACGCAAAAAAAATTCTAAATTTCAAAATGGAGGGGCCAAGCCTTTTTTCAAATTGTTCATAAATTTTAATGCTTATATTTATAATTTACACCATAAACTTTAAACTACCATAATTTCATTAAGAAATTTTTAAATTTGTGGGCGTACTTTGCGTGCTACTCTCGATATATTTTAACTCAATTGGATTGTTGGCAATTACAATACTTAAGTGCAATCCTAGAGGGTGAAAGTTTACTTCTTCCTCTAAAAAATTTTAAAAATAAAAATTTTGATGGTGAAGCAATGGGTGTGACATCGAGGGATTTGAAATTTTTAAGAATACAAATTATGTTATTATAGGACTAGACTTACTGACTAGGCGAGGTACTGCCTCCCCTGCCTACTTCGATCCGCCGCTACTGGTATGACTTACAGTGGATTTTATTTGTGAAAACTTAAAAACAGTTTATTTTTTGAAAATGGTATTAACATGAAAATAAAAGTTAAATAAAGGTCATATTGAACTACCAATATGTTACATTGATAATATACAAGAAATCGATTTTTTGTATAATGGTCGATGATTGATCAAATAACTGCACAACTTGATATAGAATGACTCATACTTGAATATTTTTGTGAGTAAATTTTAAGTTTGTTCTCTCTCATTTAGAAAAAATTCTTGGGATGCTATATATTGTAATAAACAATTTAGAATCAATACAATTTAATCGACACAACTATGTAAACATTTTATCAAATTTATTATTATGTTACATGGCATTTTTATTGTATTACATTTCTTCATAGTTCCTGATTATATTGCTGCGCATTTTGTAGCACATTTTGTTAATTTTTTTTTAAATTTTTTTTGGCAATTACAGCCGATTTTAAGAGCGCACTCTGTATTATATCACATCTGGACAATTGAATATGAAACATAAGAAATAATATTACATTACATTTTTTTAAATTATATCTAAATAATTGAACTTTTTATTAGTTATGCATAAAAATAAATGACGCAAAAAATGATTTTGATTTGAATAACCAATGATGGTTGTTCCCTCTATTAATTATCGCGAAACTTGATTGAAATTAAAATTTATCTGACATTTTTGTTAAGGTAGCTGTCATTACATTCCTTTATTTATTTTCTAATCTCATCTTAGCATTTGCAAACTAGTCATTTTTGTACGGATTGTGATAAAGAGTGCATTTAAGGTAATTGTAAGTTAAATATCATTTTCAGATTGTATTCTTTATTTAATTTTGGATTTCAATTTGGATTAATTTAAAATTTGCTTCCGTTTATCTTTTTATCCGGTCCTGCGCGTTTTCTCGCTCTTATAAAGATGAGGGGATATAGGTTGATCGTGATGTTTTGAGATGATTGTGTATCATAGATTTAATATGTACTAGTTTTAAATTAATATAATTATAATTAGTTTAAATAAATGATAAATTTGTGTTATGAATTTGTTACAAAACTAATAGTTATGAAGTAAACAAATAACTTAACCTAACTTTTTCGGTTTGAATGTAAACAATGGTGGGTAGCAATTGTGCGTGTATATTTAAATTATATTTTTTAAATATTATGTCTTCTTAACGACTTCAGTTACAATAATTATTTTATTCAATGTCATTCATGTTACACAGTGGCTCTTATTGCAAAAGAAAAATGAGTGATAATCCCTCAGACGAAGAAATTACTACTCCGGACACAAGCGAATCGAGCTCTACACTAAGTGATTATGAAGGTATCTTGTGATTTTTTTTGTAGTTACCAACTTGCTAACGAATTATGTATTTCAGTTGCAGCATCGTTGAAAAGGCAAAAATGTACTGCAAATTCTCCAGATCCTGTTTACACTGACCGTAAGGATTAAATCTCAATGGTTTATTCATTTTTGAGCTAACGAGACTACTTTCTTTTAGGTGGCCCATTTTCTGATAGTTTGGAAGATTCAACCTCTTTGGCCACTGGAACGACCACCAATACAAATAAACAACCCGCCAATCAAAAACGAAATGTAACTTTTGCAGATGAATCCTCCTTTAAGTATTACGAAGCACCAAATCTTTTGAATGGATTTCCAGGAGGTAAGATTTTGTTATAAACAGATTCTAACTTTCTTTCGCCGTGCAAATTTATGCGTATTACCAATTACCTTGAGATTAGTGTATTTGTTTTTTTTATTTGATTTTTTCTAAAGCACTTTTCGCAATAATTGTTTATCTCGGCATTGTAAATTAACAAAATAAAAGTGTTAATCTTAATAAATAACTAAGAAACAAAAAATACAATTTTTATACTACCGGGCCTACAAACTAATAAATAAAGTTTATTTAGAAAAATCTATTTTAAGAACTTGAATTTTTAAGATTAGATTTTTTTCCATACATAAAATTGAAATTTTACTAGGTAGTGTTATTATCATTTATCTCAAATTCTTCAGAATTTTTATCATATCTTGTGTGAATAATATCTCACTTATGTAATCGGAAGAATGTAACCATGAGAAGTTTTAATTTTAATAATAAAAATAAAATTAAAACATTTATTATCAATGGTAACTCAAAAATTGGGGACGCATTTTTAATTTTGTTTTTCATTTTTAATGATTTAAATATTATATAATATTATATTTACTACCGGCTAAAAATTTAAAAGCTCATG
The DNA here is from genome assembly GCA_947369205.1 of Cantharis rufa. NCBI lineage: Eukaryota > Metazoa > Arthropoda > Insecta > Coleoptera > Cantharidae > Cantharis > Cantharis rufa. Next base: position 9,753,268 of record OX376309.1, on the reverse strand, counting down.
TAAGTTTGGACACTTAATAATATGTAAAAAAACAGTAAAATAAAAACAAACAAAAGTAAGGAAAAACAAAATTTTGTGATATTTACAAAAAAGACATTAAAAATTACACGAATAAAAATACTTTTTGTTTAATTATAAACAATTTAAAAAATTTAATTTTCTTGTCAAAGTAACCACCTTTTATAACTGCTTGCATTCTGTTAATAAGTTTTGACAAAACACTTCACTTCACTTCATAATTTTTAAAATATCTTATTGCTCTTGAGCATTCAAATAATTTTTACACACTATCGCTGTATGTTTAGGGTCTGATAGCAAAGTGTTTTCTTGCAATATTTTTAAATAATTTTCTTTTCTTATAATTTCTTCAATTTCTGCAAAAGAGAAGCATCCCCAAACAAGCACTGAACTCTTCTCTTGTTTCACAGTGGGCACAATACACTGCAATCATTTTCTCACTTTTTGATTTTTGGACAAACGCCCGTTAAGTTTCTCCGAATACTTCAAATTTAAATTCGTTACTCCACCGACCAATATATATAATATCGTGCCCATTGAAATCACTTCATTCTGTTACCCTGACATAAAAGTGGTTTTCGAACGGCAACATGAAGATAAGCTTCTTGAAGTCGACGTTTCATTGAACTAGTTAAAATCTTTTATTTTGCATCCACAATTCACTTCGGAAGTAATTTCTGATGCTGTAAGTTTTCTATTTCGTTTGCTTAACAAAAAAATATCGTCACTCTCTGCCGCAATACCTCCAATCACCAGCACACCAAATTTTGTCCGGAGATACGATGACATAATGTTCATTTTTGTTTTCTATTGTGGTAGCCTTAACAAAGATATCGGTAGCCCTGGCAAAGATATCTATACATATGTATCACCCCTACCCTAAATCTATCTATAAAAGTTTTTTTAACAAAATCTAAAATGAAAAAAAATTTTTATTTTTGTACGCCACTGAATTTTTTCCAAAATTTTTATATACGTCACATAATACCGTAAGAAGTCACAAATAAAATTTCTCCAAGATTGGTACAACAAATTTTTTCGGTCATCTAGCGGATTTTTCGAAAATAAATTTTTGTAAATTACTGACTGCCGATTTACTGATTCTGAAAACATTTGCGAAAAAATTTAACAAACAGCCTAAACTTGGTCGCTACCTAGTGGCAGAACCTTTTACTTATAAAGTAACGTTCCGTCAGTCCGTACGACGATATTATAAAATATTTCCCACCAAACCACCTATTTTTGTATTCTAAAATAAATTGTTAAAAGCCCTAAACTCAACTCTTATGCTGCACTCGGTATACAAATCAACATTAACCTAATTTTGACACATATGTCACAAAATTATGACGTTTATTAAAATTTTGAATATATTGTTTTATTTTTGCCAGCCATCTGACAAATTCTCACAAAAAATATATAAATTAAGATTTCAGTTAATATTTTCTATAATTTTTCTGACCTGCCCCGCCCTGTTACAATTGGCTCGGTTTGTTTTCTCACCAATACTTATACTTTCAAAGCTCCATCGACACACCAAATTTTAGCTGAATCGGTTAAACATTTCCGGAGATACGACGACATTTTCATTTTTTCTTATTTATTTTATTGTGGTGGCCCTGGTGAAGATTTCTCTGGCAAAACCTTATTTTCACCATTCCAGCCCACGAGGCATACGTCCAATAAGTTTGATTGCAATCGACGTAGAAATTCCGGAGAAAATCGATCGACAAAAACTTTTTTCATGTTTTTGCCAAAAAAGTGAATTTTATTTTTTTCATGTTGCATTAGTGATTTCTATCGAAGGATTACATATGCTCTCATATCCATTAGGATCAATGTACCTACGTACCAAATTTGGGTAAGATCCCTTCAGCATTTCTTGAGTTATTCACTCTTAAAGTTTCAACTTTGACAACTTGTGATTTTTGACAGACGACAGATAGAAGATTAATTTTACCTATTCTGGATAAAGCCTTTTAAGGCCTTTAAAATAACATATCGCAACACAAAATATTTTTTAAAAATCCCGTATTATTTTCTTGTGGTGGCACTCCTGATTGATAGATCGCGACGAAAACCTTATTTTCACCTTTCCACCGTGAACCCTACCACCATACCAAATTTGGTCGTAATTGGTTGGATGGTTCGGAAGCAAATCGATCGACAAAATTTGACGACCGACAGACCGACACAGAAATTTTTATTTTACTTTTTGCAGATCTTTACGTTTCTGAACACGGTGATCTCGAAAATGCAAAAAAAAAAAGTTGAAATTTTTTTTCGATTACCATACCTCCAATTTTTTTTTAAAATTGATTGGAGGTAAAAATTCTTAAATCTTCAACACCTAGACGCACTTCGATATTGGTGAATAATATCATTTAATGACACTTGCTCGTTTTTTGGTGGTGGTAGGTTTTCCACATGGAATTTTTAACACTTTTTGCTTTTAATCGAAGTAGAGATGTAATCACAAGCTCATTTGCATGGAGATTGATAAAATGTAACGCCTATTTTGAAAATCTATAAAATATTGAAGTAATTGTACCAAGATTATATTACCACAACAATAAATTGTCGGAAGCCTACTTCAAATTAAAAAGAAAAAAATATTTCAGTAAGTGAACCAGTAGTAAAACCTAGTAAAAGGACTCATTAGTGCAGTTTAAATTTAGTTTCATAAGTGTTAAAGGAAACAAACTATAATATAAACTTATAATATTAGTATAGTACTTATTTCCTGTTGTGAGTGAATATTTCTCTCATTTAACAAATGTGGATGAAATTTTATTGTTATTAATAAATTTTTATTAAGCATCCGAACTTCCATGAGCGGTAGTATACATTCTTAATACATAGTTCTTTGACAGTTAGACAAAAACCCCCAAAAAAATTTTTTATTTAAATTTTAGGAAATCCTAGAAAATCTTGAAATTTTAAAAAATTCAAGGAAATCTCAGAAAATTTAGTAAAACTTTAGGAAATCAGGAAATTTTAGAAATATTCTAAACAATTTTTTTTTACGTTTTCAGAAAGATGTTTGATAGCAAATATAATAATTAAATTGAATTCTTGAGATCATCCTTGTTCAAGAAGTCCCAAGAAACGTATTTCTTGCAATGCACTGTTTTGAAATTACAAATCAATCTTTTAAGAGGCTTAAATCAAATTTAGGTACTAAGTGACAATTAGTGCTCACAAATGTAACCTTTTACGATAGCCATCGTCAAATTAAAAATACATCAAACGATGAGCGTTAAAGTAAAATCCAATATTTTCATTTTTATGAAGCTTGAGCTATACATTATTTCAGGCTAATATTGTACATTTTCACTGTTTCTTTTGGTCAAAATTGAGCTAAATCATAAAAATACATGTCCAACCTGCAATGATTGACCGAAACTGATGCTACGATTACGCTGTATATTATAGTTTTTCATAGTTATCTCAAAATTAGGTAAAGTGGACTATTGGGTTTTTTATAAATGCTTTTTTTGTGGCAATTTAGGGAGTAACATCACTTTAGCGACAGAAAAAATGGGCCTAACTTTGACAATTTATTTTGGGAGTATGAAAAACAGAATAGGATTTCTTTTTAGAGGGTTTCTTTAACACATATTGAAGTATTAAAAAAAATTATTTTACCATCATTTTGATATAAAATGACGGCGACAGAGCCCATGTTCAAAATCGTCTTTTTTTAAAACACCTTCACGGGAGGATGGTTTTCTCGGAAAGACTTGTAACAAAAACTCAAACATTTTTAAAATCAATATAATATTTATTGGCTATAGAATTAATTGAATATAAACTTTCTTTTTTTATAAACAATTTACTGTTTATGTTTTGGCAAAAAAACGATTAATTTTTTCAAAAGTGCACCATTTCTACAAAATTTTATTTAAAATAAAAACCCTTTATATAATTCTGGCTTCGTCTGTCCATTCCATGAGTCAATGAGCAACAGAAATCGTTTTTCCTCCACATAAGATTTTTAAGATTTTTTTAGATAAAGATTTTTAAGATTTTAAAAGATTTTGAAGATCTCTGTGTGCAATCCTGTCGTAAGCTTTCCTGACTTCGATGACGTTATTACGACATTTTTGTACTTTTTGCTTACTCATTGACTACTGCTTTGATTCGAGAATCAGAATTACAGCCAGAATTATACGATTAGAATTTTTCAAGATGACGAAACATGTACAATTAAAGTTATACCTCCAATGTGTACCCCTCTCATTCAATCCTGTGACGTTTATCATTTATAGTCAGGTAAAAAATTTAATTATATGTCCGTAAAATTGTGCATATTTAATTAAAAATGATCGAGAAATAAATTCTCTTGACGATTGGTCTTTTTCGAGACGTTACTTGGTACGCTTTGAAATTGTCAGAAGAAAGAATAATTTTTTTAAACATTAATGAAGTTTGTTTTTTGATATTTATTAAATAAAAATTGTTATTGTAAACAATTATCTTTTAAGGGGAAAATATCTCATCCAAAAATTGATCTCGGGATATTGGAAAGGAATTACATCAGCCGACAAGCTATCTTATGTTAGCTTTATTTCCTTTCCAATATCGCGAAATCAATTTTTACAAATTATCTTTTATTAATTGTGTGAAATGCCAAAATATGTTTTTTTTTATATTTTTACAGTCATTTTCATTCTGGTTCTTGTATGTACGAGGGGAATTTTTTATGTTTTCTTCCTAACTATGAGAACGAGTATAGGACAAACAAAATTTTATTTTATACTTGATGATTTTATCAGTTCATGCTTCCAGAGGTCTCTCACACTGTTTGCATTAATATTTGACTTAGAAATAGGACGGACTATTTTCTCCATACACTGCTACCATTTTCTCATGGATGTTCTTCTGGCTACTGCCTTCTTTTGATAGAAATGTAAATGATTGAAGATAAACTTGACATAAAAATTTTTTGCAAAAGCATATAGTTTTCATAGCTAAGTAGATAAGTTAATTACTTATTATAAGTAAATTTATAATGAATAAAATTCTTGAATTTTTTTATTTTGTTTATATTTGAATTATTATTCGTATTTGTAAAATCCAAAACAAAAGTGGTAAATATTACCAATTAATATTTATATATTTGTTTTACACAGATGTATACTTTCTGTTACAGTGGAATCCCTTTCAATTGATGCAGTTGTGGACGCCTATGTACAATCTTGCTGTGAGAATCATGTTCCGAAATCAAATTATATTATTCACCAATTGATGGTAAGCAAGTTTAAAATACAATTAATGTGGTTTAATAATTTATTTTATTTGCAGGGAATGAAAATAAATAATGATTATTCAGGTTCTTTAAATTTGATTATGCCTATAAATTTTGATAACGTTAACACTTTGGAGATTATTTTTGCGAGAGCTAATTTTAAATCTATTTATCTTAATAATAGTAAGTACCTACGAGAGTGCTCAATAATTATTCTTCAAATTATTGAATATTACAAACCAGCAAAAGAGCTCTATATTACTGAACGCGAAGATAATATTTTGTATTGGGATACTTTTGGTCATATGGTTAAAAATAATCATACTCTTGCTACCATTGGATTTTGTGAAATAAATGTTGGAAATGATACGAGTTACAAAGTGTATAGTAAAATTGACTTAAATAAGAATATCAAAGCTGTTCGTTTTGATGCCTGCCAATTAATGTCATCTCCTACATTCAATATAGGTGTGACAAGTTGATATTTTGTATAATTTTTAATTTTTTAAGTACTTTTTTTTACAGAAACTACAAATATTACAGAATTACATATATGTTATTGTAATCTTTTGCCAAAACATGCAGCCGTAATTGCTGAACATTTAGAAAAAAACAATCAACTTACCATATTGGATCTAAGTTACAATAAATTAGAAGATAATGGATTCTTAATGATTTCTAAAGTAATTTACAATCGAGACTCACATTCATCTACCATTACTGAGCTCATGATGGTTGAAAATCAGCTTACCTACAAGTGTTCTCTTACCGTTAATTTCTTACTTGTGAGTAGTTACATTTGTTTTATAAAATAAGGGGTACTTTAAGCAACAATTTAAGTATTTACTTATCAGGGAGCATTATAGTGAGTATATTGGTAATCAAGATTTTAATTTTTTTATCTTTAACAATCAATGACCTTTAAGGGGTAGTACAACCTTACAAAGTCCCACCCAGAAGTCAATTTCCTAAGTAGTGCCCTTCCCTTGTAAGTAAGTCAGATTAAATTCAAACAAAAATTTATTGTTGGATCATTTTTTATAATGATTAAGTTGATGACGAAGACAAAAACTCAGTTCTCCAGTACCAGTTTCAATGTTAACTTTCATCAGATACTTGGGGTGCCCAGGAGATCATTGTTTCACATCAACACATCAAACACATCAAAGTTTCCATTTTTTTGTTTTAATAAAAATTTTTTTAATTTTTTTTGTTTCAGTTCTACTGTGCACATTTGAAAATACTAAATTTAGGGAAAAATAATTTAGGAGACCTGTTTATTTCCGAAATAAGAGATTCTTTGATGGGAAATAGATCTCTTGAAGGTTTGGGTTTACAATCGACAAATTTAACTGGTGAAGCATTACAAACCTTGAAAGATATTTTGCTGCAAAATTCTTCAATATTGGTAAAATTACTTAAAATATAAAAAGGAAGTATTTTTCAAGTATAATTTTTTTAGCACATAAATATACAAAATAATTTTGGTATCTTACCGGAATACATCCAGGAATTTTCAGCATATGTTCAGCAAACGTCTTTAATCCAAATGGACGTCAATTCCGATCCTATGGTAAGAGTTATGTTTACAATTTAGGGGGACAAATGATTGATATGTAAACCATACTCAACTATGACATTGTAACTTGAAAATTACTGTATTTTAAAACTTAGAAAATAAGGAGAACCTTATCAACACCTATACAGGGTGTACATTTGAAATTGATCCATCTTAAATTTCTCGTGAACTACACCAAATATCGTAAAACTGTAAAAGAGATTTTGCTAAATAGGAGAACAGAGACTATACTGAGTACTCTGCATTGTATTAGGACTCGTCCCCTTGTCTATTGCTATCCCAACTTCAAAAATTTTAATGACACTATACTGTTTGCAACAACTCAAATTAAGGGTCTTTTAAAATGCAATCTTTTTATGCAAAAAAAAATTAAAATCCATTAAGGAACAGGTAGTCAGAAAAACATCAAATTTAATTCTGGAAATTAACTTGAATTTTTCTCATTGCAAAATACCACGGAATGTCCTCCAAATAATACTAATTTACCTAACCGGATTATGCGATTTAAAATACAAAATTTGCAAACCAGAAATTTTCTTATTACTTGCTAAACTGGGCTGGTAGCCAACATTGTAAATTATTTATTTTGTGGTAGCTTATGAACTGTGGTCATCAGAGTCTTGCCTGATTTGTAGCCGTCCGCTGCCTGAAATTAATCAATGTAGTGATGATGGCATCTTCCTTTTCTTTTGTACAATGTTTTGATTTTTGATTGGAAGATCTTAATAGATAATTATTTTTAGAATTCTGGAAACTTTTATGAAGAAATATGCGAAGTTCAAAGGGTTTTAACATTACACAGGCATTTATGGGAAGTAGTGAACAATAAAGTTTGGGTACCAAAAAAGGGTTTATCATGTGAAACTGAATATATTCCTCCAATAGTATGCGTGGAAAAGAAGAAACCAAAAAGTCGATTTGCAGTTACTAAAGTATCTGAAACTAGCGATAAATGTAGTTCAGTAACACGGTCTAGATTCACAGTACAAGTTATTTCTGATATGCAAGTTCCTAGTACCTCTTCAGCTAATATCGAACATATTAATGCTAATGTAGTTTCTGAAGTGCTTACTGATGTTATTGAGAGAGTAGTATTATCTAAAGATGGTGAAGGTAAGAGAATTTTCTTGTTTTTAACTTTGTTTTTAATAAAACTTTTTAGCACCAGCTTCATCTGACGAACAAGAAACTTCAGTTGAATCCGATTTATCTGAAAATCTAAATTTATCATTTGGTACCAGTTCATGGGACGAAGAGTAGACAATTTGACTTGTAAATTTTTTAACTGCCACTAATTGGGGTGTAACAAAATTGAATTTTGCATGTTTTTTGAAAAATGTGTTTCATTGTTTATGAGACTGGATGGAAAGTCAAAAAAGTAGTTTTTATTTTGTGTAACATTACTTAAATTTTTTTGGCAGGTTACAGAGTTTTTCTTGTGTTTTGAAATTTAGTTAAATTTTGTGTTGACGTTGTGATTTTGTAATTTTTTTTTAAAGGAAGAAAGTTTTATTTTAACATTTGTTGTGTATTTGAAATAATATAATCAATCGTTACTTGACATTTTCCGCAATTTAAAGATTTATAATTCTGTTATTATCTGCTTCATAAAATTGATTGGCTGTGAATATACAGAATTACATGTGTAAGTTTTCCAATGTGCCATTTAAACAGTTATGCGATTGACATCGAATTTGTTTAAGAACAACTTGCAGTAAAGGAATAAAATTTGATTTAAAGTTTAATATTGGAAAGCTTACATTACTATAAATATTTTAATATTTCTTAAATGAATTTCTTCTTCAGTTGTGTAGCTTATATGCCAATATCCAAAGAGATTCGTTACATTTATTAAGTTTAATACTATAAATATTAGTTCATGTGTTCAACATGTGATAGTATTGTTTTCGTTTTGTTATATTTTATTCCTTTGGTTTGAATGTTTGCAGAACTGTTGAATGGGGAATGGTAAAAATTGTGTAGGTCTGATGTTGTAACCCCAAGCAAACATTCACATTAGTTAATAGATAACTTATTTACATCGTTTAAAACAATATTTATAATCTGTATCGTACTTAGTAGTAACATTTTGGTACAATTTAATGTTTGCTTATTGAATGCGATTTTTGTTGGTTAAATATGAAATAATAGTTTAACTAATTTTATTTAAATAATTTGAAAATTAAAATGATATTTTAGTTCCTTGACTTATTCAAATTGTTTAAATATGACACACTCGATAGCAAATTAAGTCAAATAAGACTGTTTCGTAACTTACTTTTAAAATTTTTGTATAATGATTCTCAATTTTACAAAAGAGCAGTATAAATTTGTATAGTAACTGTTTTATACAGTTACTCACATAAATATTCGGACACTCCTATGTTAACAATGTTAATTTGATGTTTTCAAGACTTTTTTTATATAAAAATCGCTTTTACAGCAAAATTTTGTAGACATTTTTTGTTGGAAATTTCATTGCCTTAAATTTTGTTTATATACATTTTTCTATTTTGTTGCACCGTTTCCGACTGACAGCGACTTAAACAGGACCCTGTAAAATCCAAAAAATATATCATCTAAATCTCGGAAACGGTGCATCATAATAAAAAAATGAATATACAATTTTTTCTTGTAAATTTCATTCTCTACAGTTTTGTTCATATACATTTTTTAATTGGTCGCACCGTTTTCGAGATATAGATGATAATATTTTTTGGATTTTACCGAGTCTTGTTCAAGTCGCTGTCAGTCGGAACCGGTGCAACAAAATAGAAAAATGTATATAAACAAAATTTAAGGCAATGAAATTTCCAACAAAAAATGTCTACAAAATTTTGCTGTAAAATCGATTTTTATATAAAAAAACACGTCTTGAAAACGCCAAATTAACATTGTTAACATAGGAGTGTCCGAATATTTATGTGAGTAACTGTAAGTGAGAATCTGATGTTGTGTTTGTTTGTGTAACCAAATGTTTAATAAACATTGACTTTTAGTTTAGCATTGAATTTGCAAATTATTTTGACTAACAAAGGCTCACTACATCCAGGCAATCGAGATCCCAATTTGGTTGGTGATTCTAGGAGTCAATAAATTATATTGTATCTCAAGGTTATGTCGAATGCTCTTTAGTTTTTTAGATGAATTTTTGAAAGTAAGGTAGCACTTGATTTTTTCCACTTTTATGTTTCAAATGCATATACAGTCCCAGCCTCTACCATTACACTATTTCGACAACTTGTAAGAATTAAAGATTTAACAGAACTAAGCAAATCGTTAAAACAATAAGTTTTAACAGTAAAGTAAAGAAATACAACACGTAGAAAAATTTTCAAATTTCAGAAATCATATATAGGGGGCAGTGCTCCTTTTGATTTCAACATGGCAGTAGTACTGTCTTTTAGAATTTTCTGTTATTATTCCAACTTCAAGATTCATGTTAACACGTGGCTTCACTTATTTTTATTTTTGGTTATTGGTAAGTCATCGTCATTATTTTGAATATTTTAGTCATTAATTGTTAAATTTAGTTCAAATATTATCTTGTTTTTCTAAATATTTTTTAAATTTTTCATTCAATTTAGAGTTAGGTACGACTGAAGATCTGCAAAAACAGTGAAATAGGGCCTTATATCGTATTACTCATTTTAATTTTTAATGTTTAATTCTTTTATGGAAATATTTCATTTTTAAATATTTTTAATCCGAACCTGTCAAGTGGTAATTAATGTCTTTTTGGTTTTTATAGTAACAATTTTTCTACGTGTTGTATTTCTTTACTTTACTGTTAAAACTTATTGTTTTAACGATTTGTTTAGTTCTGTTAAATTTTGCATTTTACAAATACACACTAATATCCACAAAATCTACTTATTTATTTTCTTGTAAGAATTAGTAACAATCAAGTAGTTAAACCGTTACCTTATTTTGAAAAATTCAAAACTCAAAAACCAAGAAGCATTCGACAAAATCCCAAGATTTGTCATAATTTTTTTGGCACCATAAAATCATCAAAAAAATTAAAATATCAATTGCCAATATACTAGATGTAGTGATCCCTTGTAAATAGCACGATTGATGTTATATCCCAATATATTTCGGCAAATAAACAGCCACGAAACACTGTTACTTGTAGTGTAAAATATATTTTTGTATTTAATGTTAAAACTTAAAAATACAAAATGTTACTTGTTAATAAATCGTAATAAAATTCAACCAAATCTTATATTAGGATATTTTTTAGTTTATTTTATCGTACCTTTTTGCGATAAATTTGGTTTAATTTTAATATTCATTAACGGTAACAATTATTACTTACTTTCTCATAAAAATAACTACAAGTGATACATTTTTATGTGATAATATTAAACGTTAATAAACTATATCTATAAAACCATTTGTTTTTTTCTTAATACATTGTTGTATTAAGTATTCAATACTTGAATGTATAATACAGTAAATACAATACAAATACAATTGTTTTTTAACTAAATAAAAGATCCAATAAGTTGATAAAACATTGCAGAAATCTTCAAATTTTCTTCAAATCAAAGATTCATTCAATATTTGATGTGCGCAGCCAGTCGGGAGAAATCTGATGAATACAGGTGGCGTGTTTGTGCCGTGTGCGGTAATTGATATGGTGAAATTAATGAAGGGGTCTTGATGGCTGAGTCAGCTTGGGGACGTTAGTAGTTCCTCTGGGTCTGGCAACACTTTACTTTGGTCTGGATTTCCACTCAAACAAGTGGACTAGGCTACATTGACCAATCGGCTGCACTGTTCCATCAAAGGTTCAATTGAGAATAGTCTCACTGCTGCATTAGATGGTTTTATAGCAGCCGCAGAAAATGAAGCAAACCCAGCACACACCTTCAGCGGGTTCTACCACTCGGGACAGATTTTTTGGATTACCTGCAGTGATCAGAGCTTTCTGCACACAGAAACAAATATGTGTTACTAATCCACACAATTTTGCAGAAAAGTTACACAATTGCGTACTTTTTATGTACAATTGTGTGGGTCAAAAACACATATTTTGACGTGAATACGTCTATAAAATCGGAAGCATGTTTAAAAATTTAATAAAAATATGTAACGAAAAGTACGGTGTAACGCTGTTTGTGTGTGTCCATGCATAAGGTTGGATAACGTGAATATACGTCTATAATATTGGTAGCATGTTCAGAAATTTTATAATAATATGTAACGAAAAGTACGGTGTAACGCTTGCGCTGTTTGTGTCCATCGGATAAGGTCGGGTAACGTGAATATCAACTTTATAATATAAAAAGGTAAGCCTTTTTATGCAACGCTAAAATGCAACGCATTTTCATAATCTTAATACATAAAATCCCAGCACTCTGCTGCTCCGGCTCCGGCTTCTCCAGCGTGTCATTTTTTGGTGAAAAAAGAAACAATCTGATTGGTCAAATTTTTTTACCAACCGAAAAATATATTAAAGTACCGTACCGACGACGGTACTCCCCCTAGGACGAGTTGCACATCAATCAAGTTTCCAACCAATCGGGTCTAGATGCCCGTCCGTGGACGGGCTTTCTGCTAGTACCTTTGGATCATTGGATCAACGCTGCTTATCGGATCAAGGATCTCTATTCTCTATAAAAAAAAAACACCAAGAGATAACAAAAGGCAACAGAGAACATTATTTTCGGATATTCTGATTATTGCATGAGAACGATACATGCCGCGACATGACTCACCGGGAACTATTCGCCGCGACACGATTTGCCGGGAGTTTTTATTTTTTATTTTTATCCGTTCAGTAACCCCATCTATCGATAATCTTTGATAGATTTTTATCCGCTAGATTTTTAACCCATAAAAATGAATTAAATAAATTAAACTGTTACAAAACAATTATTCACGTTTTCAACGAGTTTCACCTTTTTCGAGTTCCACCTTTGGCGAGTTCTTTCGATATTTTTAATTAGTTTAGTCTTTGTCAAAACGGCTCGGACCGGAGGGGACCGGAGCGCAGGGTAGCGCAGAATCGAATTTGACAAAGAAAACCATGGCAATACACGGATCCACTATAAAAAATAATTTTTTTTTATTAGAGATAAAATTTGAACCATATTAATTGACCGGTGTCCTCATGTAAATACAAAAGGTCAACAAATCTCTATAGAGTGTCATTACTCCTTAAATTATTGAGCATGCTACCAATATTATATACGTAAATCAATTATAATTAATAAAATAATTATATACAAAAACATGTTTTTTTTATTTTAAACAAAAAAAACGTTTTTTTTGTGTTTAAAACGTTTTTTTATGTTTAAAACTGTTTTTTATTCTATTTAAAAAAAACATGTTTAAAACACAATTTATTGTTTAAAACACTGTTTAAAACAACTAAAAAATCTACACCGAGAACAAATTAAAGAAAAAAATCTAATTTTATTAATAAAAAATTAACATTCAAAATCTATTCGAGTTCATCTTCCTCCGAAATTGTTGAATTATTATTTAGGGCTCTCATAATTGATACAAGTTTTGATGCTTTATCGGTCCCTAATCTATTACGTAGTTGACTATGGACAAGCAGGGTTGTTAAAAAACATGTTTTTTTTATTTAAACAAAAAAAAACGTTTTTTTTTGTGTTTAAAACATAAAAACTAGTTTTAAACAAAACTGTTTAAAACAGGTCGTCTTGTTTTAAACATGTTTTAAACACTTGTTTAAAAAAAAATGTTTAAAACAAAACAACTCTGATAGAGACGCAAAAAATAGCATAATTTTAACAATTTTTTGTGGCGTTATAGTAAATGCAATACAAAAATTTTTTTAAAGGGATTTATTGGACATATTTTAAAGAACATTGTATAATTTTTTATAAATTTTTTTTTGAAAAATGGCAGCAAAGGAAACCTCTCTTTATATAAATAGCGTTCCGCGGCCGGCAAGATTTCTCCTTCAATTTTTGACCTTGAACAAAAACAAAATTTTTTTTCTGTTCTATATAAGATTATCTAGAGAAGTAAGTAGCGGAATTAAAAAATATTGGTTTTTGTAGAAATTGTGCACGATTGATTTCAAATTTCTGTTTTTTCTTGAAAAATTACGTAAAGAATTGTAACTAAAAAAGTATACAATGTAACGTCAAATCCCTACGTACTTCTATAGATAATATAATTTTACAGCTACAGTTAAAATTTGAAGCAAATCGGTTAAGATCTGTTAAAATTGTGCTGCCGGCCAGTTTGGAAAACGTAGTTTTGAGATACAGCGTTTTGAAGTTTTACATATTATCTCTAGTATCATAAACTTCAGTAATATATTGCCTACTTCTTATTGCGCTTGACATGCTTGAGTTCCGAAAATATTCAGAATGTCAATATAAAATTTTGACATAAATTTTAAGATATTGAATTTTTAATTAATGAAAAAAATTTTTTTTGCATTATTTTGAAACTCTAGAGTGTCATTACGCCATGAAATTACGCAACGAAAGGTGTGTGTAACGGCGGTACACTACTTGTAGCCCCCTTGACATTTTTGTAATTTGGTCTGTTATAGGGGTTCACTTTAAAATTGTCTTCAAATCTAGGCATTTATGTAGATCTTGATGATCCTATATAAGCCTAATTGATTAGATGATACGTAGATAAGATGATCAGTACTTTAATCAGTACTATCAGTACCGTTGATCAACGTCAGTACTCAGATGATCAGTACTAAATTGCTGTTAATAAACAGATGGTAAATTACGTCCCACAGTCAAGGGTACGGGTAATTTGCGTTCCAACGGGATCGATGGTCAGAATGGTTAAATGAAATCCTCTTATTTCTTAAGCTGCATAAAGGTTTACAATGTTTTGATCATTTTACAGCACAGGGTGTTACAACTACTACTTATTATTATATTGTTTTTCTATAAAAAATTTTTTTACGAACAAGGGAAATCCACCCCTTCCTGGTAGCACACTTTGCCGAGTAGGACCGGTCTAGAGGGATATTTTTAGTAAGTACGGCGTTTGTCAAAACGGCCCGTAGCGTCCAGAGCGGAGGGGACCGGAGCGGAGGGTGCGGAAGGTGCGGAGGGTCAGTTTTGACAAATGCAACTACGACAAATCTCGGATCCACCCTAAAATCTTTTTGTATAATTTACAAATTTTTAATAGTAATTTAATAATAAATAGTAATAGTAATTTTAATAATAATTTTAAATTTAATAAATTTGTACAATTTTAATCGATTAAAATTAATACCGTACTTACCGTAAGGGTGTAGGGATTTGTGTTAGAGATTACAGCTAATCCGCTTAGGGTTCTGTACCATTTAAAAGTATACTAGGTATAAAAAAACTTCATAATTATTATTATTGTCGCCATGGCGCCAAATGTATTTATAAAAATGATATAAAAAAAAACTAAATAAGGTTATAAGGTTATCAAAAGACCCCAAGAATGATGACTATAGGTCGCAATTGCATTTAAGACAGTTGAGGCTTAGGTCATTCCAGGAGATAGTGAACACATATTGTAATAGTCTCGAGCGTTAAACTGAACGGATCGTTTCTAAAAACCATGCTAAAGCATGCAGGCGAAGAAAAAGGAAAACGGAAAATATTTGGTGGGGTAAATTTTCGTTTTTTCGCATGTGATATTTTGGATATTTTTATTAAATGTCATTTTTATTTTTAATAAATGTCATTTTATTTTATATCATTGTTGCTTCTGTTTATTTGGACCTCCCGTTTGTTTTTCCGTCATCCATCCAACAGTTACGCACCTAATTCACTAGAATTCCAATGAAAGCCATGAAATGAAGGCCATACTCCTTTAAAAAAAATTTCGCCTGCGTCGTACAGTGGGATATTTGACCTTAAAAGCTGGCCTAAAATCAAGAACTCAAATGCTACTTAGCTGCAGCGGCGAGCTTTTCCCGTTACATCGTCTTACCCGCCTCTGTTAAATTCAATTCTCCTGGATCTATGTTGGGTTCTGGGCAGGGGATAAATTCAGTTTATAGCAACAGCTTCGACCATATTTTTATTATCTTCTTTCACAGGTGGAATATTTTCGCACATACCCATATTAATTGAAAGGGTTCACAATATATTTAGAATTATGATTAGTCTTATGATTAGGTACTTACAAGTGTTTACAAGGACGATTAACAAATTTGACAAACATGTGATTTATGTCAAACAACTTTTAGTTTTAAAAGTTTTAAAAACTCGTTACTTTCAAAAGTTGTTTGTCAGAAAATGTGCGTTTATTGAATAGTACAATGGATATCGAGGTGCTTCGCAAAGAACGTGAACGTTTAGAAAACGCTATAAAAAAATTAAAAAACAAAGTCGACTTGCAAAATCAAGAAATTCACAAATATACCAACGACATTTCCGTTGCAAAAGCTCTCGAGAAAGATTATATCGAAGAAGTTCAATATTTGAAGAAATCCAAATCAAAGAAATCCCAAGATTTAAAAAAAGAAGTTGAACGAGTACAATGCAGCCTCACGAATTTACAAATACGTAGTCAAGATGAATTAGTACAAAAGTCGAAAGCTGTGGAGACGCTTAAAAGTCAAATTAAAGAACGTAAACGTGCAGTTGCACTTAAGGAAAAAACTGTTAAAAACAATAAGAAAGATGTGGAACGGGAAACAAAGAGGAACTCGGAATTGGAAAAGCAAATTAATTTAGTAACCACCAAGTTGGAAAAAATCAAAGAAAGTTATGACCATTTTAAATTGCACAATCAAGAATTAAAGGCAACACAACAGGTAAATGACTTTGCAAACATAATGTGGTTTAATCGATTTTGTTTTAGTCGTTTAAAAAAAAATTAGATGATCTTAAAAGTTCTCTGAAAGTCAAAAACGAAGAGTTTTCAAGAATTCAAGGTTTAATGCAGGATTTGCAAAAAACTAATTTTGATAATAAACTTAAATTGGACTCGTTGAAGTGTAAACCTTTGGATCCAACCAAGAAAGGCAATTCCATGTTCGGAGAAGTAGAAGACAGGTAAAGATGCATTTTTTTAACTGAAATAAATACTTGAAATTGATTCCTTTCAGTTGTGTCAAGTTGCAACGGAATCTGCAACAAATGAAAAAATTTCAGTCCAATATCGAGAAAGAGTTGAAAGAGGATTTTGAGAAAATACCACAATTTATACAAGACAACACTAGGTTAAAGAAAAAATTAGAAGAGTCACAAATATATGAGAACGAATATCATGAAGAGCTGGAAAAATTTTTAACCACGGTGCCTATTTTAGAAACTAAAATTGAAGAATATAAGAACGAAATTCTTCAAGAATGTAAATTCGTTACACAAAAGCCATCAAATTTTCTTCAATATATAAATTCTAGAATAAAATCTTTGTGGTGAGTACCGACGATAAGAAAATGAAGTTGTATTATTATGTTCTTTTTTTGATAGGAAAGAGTTGATTAAAACTGGGGACGAATTAAATATCGCATCCCAGGAAGTGCTGAATACTTTTAAAACACTGGAGGATACAAATAAAAATTTGAGAACGAGAAAGAGACACAATTTATTGCTGGAGTGGACCATAGACGAGTTAGACTTGGTTTTACTTTTATTAGAAATTCAAAGAAACATGGATTTTGATGAAATTAAGAAGATATTTGAAGAAAATTTTATCACAGGAATAATCGATGCTTGCAAAATGGAAAAGAATTGTATGCAGTAACGAAATAATTAAATACGAAAGTACAAACCTTATTGCTATAACAAGTAATTAGTGTAAATTGGAATTTTCAACTTTCAACTTTCATTTTGGATATTTTTACCATTAACAACTTTATATTTTAACAGTTTTATTATTGCATGGATTGAATAATTTATTATTATTGATTATTGAATTTTTAAATTATTGTTTTTTGTTGTATTTGAATTATTGAATAATTATTATTGAATTGAAAACGTTATTTTATTTTAAATGTGATCAGCGACATCAACTAGTATTAAAATACCCCGCATATTATAATTTGATTAGATATTCTCAATTAATGTACCACACCTTGTAAATGTAGACCTTTTGATATCGGCAGATGCAGTATATCAGAAAAGACAAAAATTTCAAACACCAAAATAAATATAAAACTAATTTTATTTAAAAAATAATAATATCTACTATAACTACGATTATTAATAAACACTGCGTACCACAAGTAGATTTTAATTGTCTTTATTGGCCACTTTCGGCTAACATCCACTTCTATATACAAAAAGGTCAACTAAATTAATAAGTAGTTATTATAATACAAACTTTATTTTTTCTAAAATAATTAAATATCAACTATCACAACTGACACAAACTTTAACCTAATTAATTTTATCAAAATTAAATTATATAAAAACTTCCATAACACAAATTCTCTGAAAAAACAAAGAAATTTGTTGAAATTAGTCAAACAAAAAAATATTGAAAGGTTGTAGTTACATATTAAAAAAATCAGTTAGAGAGTTCAAGAGTAAATACATCGAGATCATCAAGAAGATCAGACGAAGATGTCATCACGTGATGCTTTTAAAAGCAACTAAAAAAAAGCAGATAAACTTACCGTAATACACTCTATGCTAAAAGATGAAATACATTTATCCAATTATCGTTCTTCAACTAGAAAGAAAAAATTAGTTAGAACATTTAAGAAATCCTTGGCAAAACCAAACAATAATAAAAAACAAAATCAGAAATAGAGTTCAAGAGTAATACATTCGGTATCTGAAAAACATCTGAAAAAATGGTCAAATATTTGAAAAACCAAAATTTCAAAATTGCCTTTAAAACAGACAATAAATTTATTAATAACGCGAAATTCAAATCAGATCTTTTAGCAAAATCGGGAGTCCATGAGTTCACTTGCGAATGATCTCAAAAATATATCGGTCATACAGGTAGATCTTTCCAAACACGATTCAACGAACACACGCAATCCCACAATCTTGCAGACGGAAAATCTACTTTCGCGAAACACCAATTAGAAGACACTAATCACAAACAGAGGGGGTACGAAATTTTGCAAGTAGAGTCAAAAAGTAAAAAACCAGAATTTTTGGAAGCTATGGAAATTAATTAATTAAAATATTCTTCATTATTATTAAATATAGTAAATCAGATTTAAACAACTCGCCTCTTATTAAACATGTTTTTATCCTCCTTTTATCTAACCTATTCGAGCATTTATTTACACCCCTTCCTTTTTAAAAAAAACCCTTCCGTTTGCTAAAATTACCCACTCCCACCACCCCGAACATTATTTACAAGACGGATTCTCCCTAAATTTTCTTTCTAATACTTCGCCTGATGATTCCATAGTATGGTGAAAACGTTTGCGATGTTGTATACTTACAGTGTATTTTATTTGTGATAACTTAAAAACATTTTAGTTCTAAAAAGTGTATGTGCATTTTTTGCGTTTTCTAAAATATTGATATGGTTTCAATTACATCTTGCATAAATTTTTTGCAGACTGGGCGAATATCTTTACTTACAAGGAGAGGACTTGTACTGTGGGTCACGGATTCAAAAACCCTTTTGGGGTGGAAGAGTACTTTGTAATAAGAGACTCTAGGACAAGCGGCAGCGCGCAACTCTCAAAAACAAAAAAAATTGAAAATTAAAATTTTAAATATTTTAGTCATAAGCTGCTCGGTTGCATTAATTTGCAAGTAACCGCGATGGTTTCGAGGTTGGCAAAACGACTACCATCCGGTAGCTCCAGGTTCAAATCCTCAGAGTACATTTTAAAAAAATTTCTTTTTACTTTTATTTTTTTTATAATTTATTAATAATAAATTTTTATAATTCAATCATTTTGTAGGTAAATTGACAAAATTGTTGATAGATTACGACGAGTAGCAAAGTAAAGTAAAAAAAAAATTTTTTTAATGTACTCGGTGAGCATTTGAACCTGGAGCTACTGGATGGTAGTCGTTTTGCTAACCTCTGAACTGAAACTGAAAATTTGGTTTAAATCAGTGAAATGACCTAGGAGAAAATGGGGAACAAACAAACGCCACAAAAATAAAAAGTCAAGAGGTGTTACATCGCATGATCTGGCCGGCCAATTCACTTTTGCATTTTCTAGAAATTAAGCGATCATATAAGAACGATTTCAATTGCTGGATGTTGGTACGCGAAGTGTGGCATGTTGCACCGTCTTGCTGAAAATAAACCTCGTGCACATCCAATCCATCAAGTTGTGGAAAAAAAGTCCCTAATTATTGCTTAGTATCGCTCAGAATTGACGGTAATGGCTTTTCCGACCTCATTTTCGAAAAAATAACTAAATGCACACCAAACTGTAACTTTTTGAGGATGCATGAGCCGCTCTTGATATTCATGAGAATTTTCAGTGGTCCAAATTCGACAATTTTGCATGCTTACCGTCCCATTTAATGTGAAATGTGCTTTATCACTAAACATGCTTTTTAATAAAATTTGAGCATCTAGCTCTTAAATAACTTTAAGGCGATCAGAAAACGAATACGATTCCATAATTATAAATGGCAAACATTCAAGTACGTGAAGTTAGCCCTCTTTTTTCGAAAACTAGAAATTTTTTTTATTGTATTGTGTTGTATTCACTTGTATTAGATTGTATTGTAAAAATGTTTTTCATTTCGCGAAGCATAAAGTTGAAAATCGCGAAAAACCATTTTCTGCGCTGGCCCCCCTTTTTCAAAAATTTTGAAATTTTTTTAATCGTTTTTTTTTGTAAAATATTTAGTTTTCGAAAAACCCCCGTTTTTCGAAACTTTTCTAACTTTTTCTAACTTGCCTAACTTTTCGCACTTCAAACATTCAATTAACAAATGACAAATTTTTGACAGAAACGAAAGACGCTATCTTTGTCAAAATGACGCTTACTTTATTGCGCTACAAATGGACAACGCTTTATATTATAGAGATAATTTAAAATAATAAGATTTATGATAATTTATTTCATTATTTTAAGTATAGGTAGTATGTTGCAACTATAATTATTAAATTTGTTAAAGCAAATCAGTTTATTTTCTTCATTCTTCATTATATAATAAAATAATAAAATAATTCTTATTTATCCAATTTGTATAATATTTAATATTTATAGTTTTTTAATATAGTGACAAGAACTTCGTGATAGACGGGGGAAAATGTTAAGAGGTTCATTTTTAATGAAACTAAAAATACAAAATTAAATGTTGAGCAGCCGTAGTTTAATATAAATAAAGCTTAGAGCTTAATAACCCTTAAACTTTATTTCATTTACATTGGGGTTCTTATTACTACACATTAATTTGAAATTTATCTCGAATTCATGTAACAAAGTTAAATATCGTCGGATTCGAGATAAAACGTTTAGTAAGAAAAACAATAGCTAAAACATTTCTTCTACCTTAAATTTAATTTTGTTTGAAAAATTTTAAAAATATTTTGAGTTTTATAGTGATTTTTTTCTTTCGCAAGTAAAAAGTTATTTTTATAACAAAACTAACTTAGCGAACTTTACTTCTAAACCGATTTAATACTTAGCTATAGTATATTGTTTATACCATTATGATGTAATAAACTAACAGTAATAATCTACAAGTAGTAGTATTTGATTATAAATCTGCTAATTTTATTTGGCATTAATCAATGATCACCTGTTGAAAATGGACTGGTCATTTATCTTCAATAGTGATGACATCAATGCAATTGTTGTCGTTGTCCAATTATTGTATCAAGAGCTGTGGAGTATTATTTATGCTTACGTGCCTAGTAAAAAAATAATTGCATCCAAATATCCAAATTGGTTCTTCAAGGAGCTCATTCGGTTGATCATCAACAAGAAAGTGCCTCATAAGAAGTTTAAAGAAACTTGTGATCTAATCGATTATCATGTGTTTTGTGACTTATGTGATATATTATGCGAACCGAAGAAGCCATTATCAAGAATCTCAAAGCGTTTTGGCGATACATGGATGATTGTAAGAGAGTCAAGGATTATCCTACATGTATGTCTCTCGATGGTATATTTTCCAACTCGGGCCTTGGCCTTGGCATTCTTGAATGCGTTGATCTGTTTGCCAAACATTTTTCAACAATCTACTGTAATTATAATACAGACTCAAGAGATGTTCATTATGATGCGGTTAATGGGATTAATTGCAACGTTTCTATAAGTGATGTTTTTGAGGCAATTGGAAGTCTACCAGACAGTTTATGTTCTGGGCCTGACGGTATTGCTCCCTTCTTCATAAAAAAGTATCAATACTATCTTTCTACTCCAATTTACAATATTTTCGCATTATCGTTATCTACAGATCAGTTTTCTAATATTCGGAAAAAGAGTTTCATAACTCCAATATTCAAGAAAAGCAATAGCTGCGACATCGGTAACTACAGGGGTATTTCTATTCAGTCAACAATTCCCAAATTGTTGGATAAATTGGTTGCAACGCAACTTCTTGAGGCCAGTAAAAAACACATTGTGGACAATCAACATGGCTTTTACCCGGGTCGCTCGACAACTTCAAACTTGCTATCCTTTGTCACCGATTCATTCGAAGATCATAGGCATGTCGACGCTGTGTATACAGATTTTTCAAAAGCGTTTGATCGTGTGTCCCATTCTGCTCTTTTATCAAAAGAGCCTTGCCTTGCTAGCCTTGCTAGGCTTTGGTCCAATGATAGTCAAATGGCCTCGCAGCTACCTTTTAGACAGAAAACAAAAAGTATGCATTAAAAATTTCCACTCATTAGATATTTTGGTGTCATATGGTGTTTTGCAAAGATCTCATTGTGGTCTCATACTGTTTCTACTGTTTATTAATGATATTGGTCACTGTATTAAAAACAGCTCTTACCTGCTGCTTGCCGATGACCTTAAAATATACAAACCTATTAAATCAACCCATGACTGTTTGCTTCTACATCAGGATCTCGATTGCCTTCACCAGTGGTGTTTGTATAATAGTTTAAGTTTGAACTTCGACAAATGTGCAGTGATATCGTACTCGAAGCACAGTTTTAGCGCTTTTGATTATTGCATAGATGGCAAAGTTTATTTTTTAAATATTCTTCGTAAAAACCTGTAAAAAAAGTGGAAATTAATGTCTTTTTAGTGTTGTTTAACAAGTATTTTTCTATGTACTATGTATATTTCTTCATTTTATGATTATTACAATTTTATTATTTTAACATATTGTAAAGTCTTGTAAATATCAAATATCATATTTTATAATATACGTAAGATTACGAGTACACCCTGTAAGTTGAAATTTATAATATAGAGCGGCTAAACAAATTTATGTAGGTACGTACTATTTATGTATTGATAGTAGGTGGTAAGTATCGCATCTATAATAATCTCTAATATACCTAGTATATAACTTGAAAGTATAAGGGGTTGCTAATTTATTATTGAATTACAATTGATTTTTAGTGAAGAAATTTTTATTTAACAATATCAGTAGTTTCAAGTCAATGAGTAGATTTGTCTGCTTTAGTGATCAGCAAGCTGAACTTGTAGAGCATAAGAGCTCTTGAAGAAGCCTTTGCTCAACACCGCTGATATAATTGGATCTCATTGAGCTATGAAACAATAATTTGCATCCTATCTACACAGTCAAACTGATTCATGTTCAATAATATATATTTTTCTTTAATCAAATTTTAAAAATAAGAAAAATAATTGTCAAATAATTGACAATTATTTATATGTATGTAAGTACATTTACATAGATAATAGAATTTTGTAATAATTTATTATAATTCTTTAAATTTTATTATTTTAACATAAATTGTAAAGTCTTGTTAAATATCAAATATCATATTTTATAATATACGTAAGATTACGAGTACACCCTGTAAGTTGAAATTTATAATATAGAGCGGCTAAACAAATTTATGTAGGTACGTACTATTTATGTATTGATAGTAGGTGATTAATATGATCTGATAGGATGACCACCGGATTACCGCCGATTAACAGAAACGTCTATTTGACATGTTGTATGTTGTAAATTATTAATTTTTTACTGTATTTATTTGTAAAATTTATACCGGATATAATAAAATAATTAATTATTATCCATAATAATATGTATAGTGGTATATTTAACCCTTATGGGGCCATACCTAGTACCCGAGTACTATTTTTACTTTAAACCAACATAACTTTTATCCTTTTTTTTATCCGCCGATTTTTTTGAGCTTTGGTGACATCTCTACAAAACAGGTTCTTTGTACGCAAAAATATTTAATTTATGAATATAAAAAATCTTGTTTAAACTGTGATCGTCACCTGAATTACATATAAATATATGGTAATACCCGGGTACTACGTATGGCAGATATAAGGTGTAAATTTGTATGGCCCCATAAGGGTTAACATAAAAACTTGCAAAATGTGTACTACAAAACATAAAATTATATTTATTTTTGTGAAAATTAATATTTATTACGTATGTAAAAATCATATGATTGCAATTTAAGTTTTTTAAACTTAAATACATAAAAGTAATACGTACAAAAAGTACCTAATAAACAAAATAAATAGTATATTATAGGCCAAGGTTGTGAAGACTGTCATTATAGCCCTAGCGCCAAGATTATATTCCGAGGTGCAAAGCAGTGAAGTAGCGAAGCAGCGTGGTTTATATACGATTTTTTTAACAACTAGATTTATTACCAATTTTTAAAAATTTTTGTTAAAAAAATTTTCAAATTAAAAATATTTATTTAAAATGACACTTTTGTTTTGTTTTGTTTTGTTGATTTGACAGTTGTTGACAAATGTTTAAAATAAAATTAAACTATTAAAACAACGTTTTGAATAGTTTAAATGCAATTAAATAGCATCTCTTGGTTATTCAAAATTGTTTTTTTAACAAAATTTGTCTAACAAATAGTCGTCAAACTATTGAAAAATATCAATATGTTCATTATTAACTAGTAGTGTATAATGAAAAAATTATTCACCACTTGTCAAAAATGCGTCACTTCACGTGCGACTTAGCTAAGTTGTAATGATAGCCTATATGACTAGTAGTTGAAAAAATGTATTTATTTAAACCTGTTTTTTAATTTTGTGTTTTATAATTTTTATATTTTATAAAGGAGGGTATTTATAGATAACATTGAAACTCAAATTTATTTAATTTTCGTTAATTAAACTAAAAAAATTTAAAAGAAAGCAGCGAGTAGAGGAATGTTTATTGTGTATGTTAGGTAAATCTCGGATGCACCCTAAAATGAGTTTCACCCCTTTCGAGTAGCACCTTTGGCAAGTTGGAGCTACAGACAGGGATGTTTTAGCCAGCAAGCGTTCGTCAAGACCTCAGCAATCCCTCGCTTGCGCTCTGGGCGCTACGCGCCATTTTGACAAAAGCAACCACGACAAATCACGGTTCCACTCTAGTTCTGTTCTGCGTTTGTCCAAATAAAAAATGTTCATAAAATACTAGTACTATCTGAGCATACGTACGGGTGACAGAATACCCGTGTAGAAATCATAGTTAAATCCTTATGTAAAATGCATGGAAAATTTTGGATTTTAAATGCCGTTTTCTAGAAAACTAATGTATAATTCGCAATAATTTTTTCTAAATGCTCAGAAAATTGTCCTCTTTCTAATCGTCTAAAGGAAAACATTCAATTCATGGAATCGATTCACTGATAGTTCCCTAAAAATCATTTAGAAATAATACTCTCGTCCGATGAAATGTTGGAATGAAGCAAAAAGGATATCGGGATTGCGGACTCCAAATAAAACTAGCAAAGTTACTTTGTTGACGTTTCGAAGACTTTAATATGCCTTCATCTTCAGGAGTCCGTAACTGGATGAAAATTTGTTAATGGTTCATGGAAGCAACAAAATGTAAAATAGCTCCGGAATTTGTTACAGGCTTTAACGATGTCAATAACAATAATAATTAGAGTATATAAATAAAATAATATAAATAAATAACTATGATGTAAAATTATTATTAAATTAAAATTAAAATTTTAAATGTAATGTTCGTAATTATTTATTATATAATTATTATATAGTTCGTAGTTATTTATTTATATTATTTTATTTATATACACTAATTATTGTTATTGACATCGCTAAAGCCTTGTAACAAATTCCGGAGCTATCTTACATTCTGTTGCTTCCGTGAACCATGAACTAATTTTCATACAGTTACGGAGTCTTGAAGATGAAGGCATATTAAAGTCTTAGAAACGTCGACAAAGTAACTTTGTTAGTTTTATTTGGAGTCCGCAATCCCGATAATTCATTTTTGCTAAAAATCATTTAATCGAATTTTTACCTCACGCTAAGTCAATAGCAACCAGGGTTATATAACAATTTTTCGGGAATCGACAGCAACTTAAAATCATTAATCTTGATTTTGATTTTCTTAATTTAGCCATAACCATCACAATGCCATCTGGGTAAGCTAATACTTATTATTCTTTGATATTGTTCATCTATTTCCCAATTTTCTCGCAATACTCTCAATTAGTAAGATAAACAAAGCCGCCGACTGTGCATCCCTCTGTCTCATCCCGCTATTAATTGCAAACTCATTTGTTTCATTCAACCCAATTTTTACAGTTGCATTTGAATCTCTCATATACTACGTTTAAAAACTAAATCAATTCACAAAATTTATTTTCATAAATTTTCAAAATGGCCTCTTTCATTTTCAGCACACAGGCATGTTCTTTTAAAAAGGTGTTGCACTGTATTATTTGTAATGGTGCTATTATTTTCGGTAAGTTCTGCTACACCTATCAGTATTCTTTCCATTAATTTATGTTTTTTTAACCTACACCTTGTTCATTATTTTCGTAATTTCTGTGAAAACGGTTGGTTTCCCAAAAAAAATTATTAAGCTAAAGTTGTAGCCCGTTAAATTTCCTATCCGGTTTGGGCCATTAGTTTTTTTCTAAGACGTTTCGTTTAAAAGATACGGGGTTGGCAAGAAAAGTAAAAAAAATAAAACTCGGAATTTTTTGACATTTTTTCCCTTAAGTTAATTTATAACTCAAAATCTGTTGATTCTAGGCGATAAGGGGTTATAACATAATTTGTAGATATTCAAATTCTCTATAGAAAAGATCTAATCCATTAAACCCAAAAAATCAAAAATATCGGTGCAATGACCGCTTGAAATCATAAATTGAAAAAATTGCTTTAAAGTGAGATACCCCCCAAGGGTTTGGACTTGGACAAAAATTTTATTTAAAAATATGTCTTAGAAAAGTGTCCTCTATCACCACTTAAGAGGTTCTCCACGGTCACGGGGACACCCTGTATATGGTGAATAGTTGAGTATACGGTCAAAAGAAACAAATAAAATTGTCCGACGTTTTAAGATTTTTATTGCCCCATTTTCAAGGCTATAAAAATAAAAATGAAATTAAAAAACAATTAAAATGACAATATAAAGAAAAGTACATATTAAGGAAATGATTGCAGCAAAACAAATAAAGACGGAAAAGTTAGAAGTTTATTTAACTACGGATTATACAAAGTTACAACTTCAGCTATACTAAGTAGACTACTATAAAAAATGTCGTGTACCAGCTTATATTTAATGACGGCACACGCGCAGAACTAGTAATAATTAAGTAATGAATACAAATAATTCAACACTCCCTCGTATTCATAACTTATCCCTTTAAAACATAATTCAATAACACATAACATATAAGATAAACATGAAATTACATATACATATATATATATGAAAAAGAACATAAAACAGTGAAATAAAACTTACAAACTCATAAAAAAATGAAAACAAAACAAATTTAAATTGCATTTTTTATGCCAAGGCAATCTCGCAAATATTCAAATTTTTGACATGGCAATGATTTAGTGAAAATGTCTGCAACCTGTTCACTCGTTGGTACGAAATTCACGTTAAACTCGCCGTTTTCATATTTTTCGCGCACAAAATTGTATCGTACATCTATGTGTTTAGTACGCTTATGGAATACTGGATTCCGAATAAGTTTTATTGCACTTTGATTATCAATATTTAAGCACAAATCACTAATCAAATTTTTATCAATTTCATTCAGTAAGTGTTTCAGCCAAATGGCCTCTTTCGCTGATTCAGAAGCTGCCACGAATTCCGCCTCGGTGGTTGATAAAGAAACACCTGTCTGACGTCGACTGCACCATGTTATTGCACCTTTGCACATTTTAAAAACATAACCGGTTGTCGATCGTCTTGTATCAATATCATTTCCGTAATCAGCGTCCGAGTAACCTACTAATTTATTGTCGTGTTTTTCATACCAAATTCCATAACTTTTAGTGTATTTTAAGTACCTCATAATTCTTTTAACTGCGTTCCAATGAGCTGGTTTTGGATCATTTTGATATCTGCTAACAATATTTACTGCATACATAATATCTGGCCGTGCCGATATTGCAGCAAACATCAACGATCCCACTGCTTCACGGTAAGGTACATTTATTTCTTTTCCCTGACCTTCCATTTTTGATAACACAACGTTTGGATCCGCTGGAATTTTTAATGGTGTAGCATCACTCATGTTAAAACGACTTAACATTCTTTCAATAAAATCTTTGATATGAATAAACATCGATCCATTGTCATATTTAGTGATTTGTAGACCCACAAAATAATTCGGATCACTAAGTGTTATGTCAAATTTCTTTTTCATTTCGCCTACTATTTGCCTTAGTAACACTTTGTCCTTTCCTAGTAATAACCCGTCATCCACATATAATACAAGCACAGTTAATTGGTCATAAATGTTCCCGACGTAAACACATTTATCCGATTCGCATTGTTTAAACCCAAATGTTTCCAAAAAGTCGTTAAACACTTTGTTAAAACACCTTGAACTTTGTTTCAAACCATACAAAGATTTATTTAACTTGCAAGTCAAATTTGAGTCATTTTTTATTCCTGGTGGTGCTTTCATGTAAATTTCCTCTTTAAGTTCGCCATACAAAAAAGCTGTTTTTACATCAAATTGAATCATGGAATAACTTTGTTGTACTGCAACCGCAATTAGAATCCTAATTGTTTCATAACGAGTCGTTGGTGCATAAGTCTCTGTGTAATCGACTCCCTTAATTTGAGCAAATCCACGAGCACACAACCTTGCCTTATATCTGCTGACCTCGCCATCACATGACCTTTTCACTTTAAATAGCCACTTGGCGTCAATAGCTTTTTTATTGCTTGGTAACGGAACCAATTTCCAAGTATTATTTTTATTTAAAGCTGAAATTTCTTCATCAATAGCCGCTTTCCATTGTTTGGCTTCTTTTGAAGCGATAGCTTCCTCATATGTTTTTGGAACTACTTCCATCATATTTACCTCAGGATCATCATATCTTCTTGGTGGACGTAAATTATCGCGATCTCGTAATTGGTACCGTTGCTCTGGTAGTTCAATGTTTTCCATATGAATTTGATCAACAGGTTCAATAACTTCTTCCGGTTCAGTAACTTCTTCCGGTTCAATAACTTCTTCCCGTTCTTCTTCACTTTCTTTATCATTTTCAATTGGAAGTAAAATGGTGTTTATTCTAGGAAGTACAACATCGTTATTTTCGTTAAATGTAACGTTTCGAGAAACTTTTATTTTCTTTGTGTTTGGATCAAACAATCTATAATTTGTCGATTCGTTCTCATACCCAACTAGTATTAGCTTTTTACTTTTCGGATCAAGTTTGCGTCTTAAGCTATCCGGTATGTGCATGAATGCTTCACATCCAAATATTTTTAAATGATCCAACATTGGCTTTTTATTCGTCCATTTTTCATACGGTGTTGTATTTGGTGTGTTTACATTTGGTGTTCGATTTAAAACGTAAACCGCAGTATTAACCGCTTCTGCCCATAAATACAACGGTAAATCTTTTGTATATAACATCGACCGCGCGCTTTCCACGATCGTTCGATTTTCGCGTTCCGCTTTTCCATTTTGCTCTGGGCAATAAGGAGCACACGTTTCGAGATTAATACCTTTATCCGCTAAAAATTTGCGAAAATCTTGGTTTACATATTCGGTGCCGTTGTCGACACGTAACGATTTCACAGAATAGCCAAATTTATTTTTAGTATTTTGCTGAAATGCTTTAAAACAATCTAAAGTATCTGATTTATGCCTCATAAAATTTACGACCCGATAACCTGTATTGTCGTCTTTGAAAAGAACATAATACCGAAATCCACTAACCGATTCTGTTGCCATCGGTCCACACACGTCCGAATGTATTAATTCGCCCGGTTTTAAATTTCTTGATTTTAATTTATTGAACTCGAGCCTATGTTGTTTTCCAAATTGACAACCATGACAAATAAAATTTTTGTCTTGATCACTTAAATTTATGCCACCGATAAGTCCTTTTCTTGTCATTTCACTTATGGTTTTTAAATTTAAATGACCCAAGCGTTCATGCCACGCTTTCAAGCTATTGTTGCTCGTTAAATTTAATTCTGAATTTATAATTGACCGAAATAAAAGTTTGTACAAATTATTATTTTCGCGAATAGCACATGCTTTTAATAATCCGTTTTCGAAAATGTTAGCTTTATCATTTTCTTTCACCACTTTCATTCCTTTTCTTGTTATGGCACCTTCTGAAAATAAATTTTTCCTTAACCCTGGTATGTACCAAACATCTGTTATTATGCTTTTGAACCATTTTCCTTCAATTAAACACTCTATTGTTATCGTTCCGATTCCTTTAACCGGTAATTCTTCATTATTTCCCAATTTAACAAAAAATTCATCGATTTGTTTAAAATTTGTAAATAAGTTTCTGTAGGGACTCATGTGATTTGAAGCACCACTGTCAAGAACCCATCCCATTTCATCGTGAATTATTGCTTCTACGACTTCCTTCTTATTTTCAACATTAAACGCCGAGTAATTACTATCACCAGTTGTTCTTCTAGAAGATTCATCAAACTTAATTTTGTTCTTTATTTCTGATTTACGAGGGTGTGGACATTCTCTTTTAAAATGTCCCCTTTTGCGGCAATTGTAACACGTAACTTTACTCTTATCAAAGCTTTTCGATTTTCTTTGATTACGACTTGTACTAGATGTTAACATGGCATTTTCTGTCTCCTCTGTAGCCGATAAAGTTAACTCTTCATCTACTAAGCGCGATGTTAAATTCCTTAACGTTTGCTTACTATCAGGTGTAGACAGCCAACATTGTCTAAAATTTCTAAATTTTGACGGCAATGTTCCTAGTATTTTTGTAATAATCGCGGTATCACTAATTTCTTCTCCTGAATCTTTAATCTGACGAGCTAAATTTTCAACATTAGTGACGTGCTGAATAATCGAATCCTTTGATGACATCGTGTACTTGTGAAAATGTTCATGCGCCAACAACTTATTAGTTTCAGTTTTCATCGCATAGATTGAATCCAACTTATCCAATATTTCTTTTGCGGATTCACAATTTTCAATATGACTTACTTGTGAATATTCCATAGCTGTTGTTATGATACACATCCCAATTGCATCCTTTTTCACCCATGCCGAAACATCTTCAGCGGATCTACTCGCTGCAGGTTTTTCCGTGACGCCGGTAGCAATGTCGTAAACGCCCTTTGCTTTCAACGCACATTTCACCTGGAACTTCCACTGATGGAAATTCTTACCGTCGAACTTGTTCACCGTATAGTTCAAGTTATCGGTTATCATCTTAATGTTAAATTTATACTTTACTGTAATAACAAATAAAACAATACTCAAGTCCCTTTAACAAAGAAACCGACCAACACGCACTTCACTTTTTAGTCAATATTTCTGTTTTTCGCATACACTGGGCCCATAACCTATTAAGGAAATGATTGCAGCAAAACAAATAAAGACGGAAAAGTTAGAAGTTTATTTAACTACGGATTATACAAAGTTACAACTTCAGCTATACTAAGTAGACTACTATAAAAAATGTCGTGTACCAGCTTATATTTAATGACGGCACACGCGCAGAACTAGTAATAATTAAGTAATGAATACAAATAATTCAACAGTACAAAACAAAAATTACAAAAGAAAACAAAGCAGTAAAATTTGAAATAAAATCACAAGTTAAAATAACAGTAGAACTTAAAGAAAATATAAAAGAAACATATAATAAAAGAAAATATCGAAAAAACTTTTAGACGGAATACTAACCTAAGAGAAGAAAAATTGAGATTAAAAAGCCACCATTTTCCAGAGAGGAAAGGACTGCATTACTCTGGAAAATGGTGGCTTTATATTGTCATTTTAATTGTTTTTTAATTTCATTTTTGTTTTTATTGCCTTGAAAATAGGACAATGAAGATCCCTAACGGTCGGACAATTTTATTTGTTTCTTTTGGCCGCATACTCCACTATTCACCCAATATTTTAATTGTGGAAGGTCAACTATCATCACACTATTGTATGTCTAAATCTTTAGTTATGTTTATAATACTTTCATGAAATTCATCCAATTTTTTTGACGATTTTCTTCTACCTTTATTGTTAGTTCTGTTTTCGTTTTATATACTTCTTTGCAGTACGTCATTATTATTTCTTGTTTGCCTTTCCCTTTATTTTCTTGGTCTTTTTATGTATATTTTTGGTGTTTCTCTCTTGATCTCTCATCATCCGTATTACTTTCTTTATTTTTGTCATATTTTTTTCAATATGTTTAATGTAATGTTGTTTTAGGGTCCGAAAATTCCAAGCGTTGCTCCCCAGAAAAAAGCAACTTCATAATAAAATTATCAATATACTAAATGGAAACGTGAAATTTAAAAGGTAAAACTACTAAAAAAGATTATCTATAATCTAATTCCAAATAATTATATTCAAAACATCCAAATTCGTTCAAATTGGGACAGTTTTCAACTTAATATTAATAATCAAATATTGTTCAAATCAAATTAATTTATTTTTGCAAAAATATCAAATTTCATAACACAAAATCTCAAACAACTTTTAAGAGATAAATTTCTACTTTCCGCTTCCCGCGGCCATTTTTGGCAAAAAGCCTGGTTTTTACCGCTCACTATTGCCACCTTAATTAGTTGGCGGGAAAACCAGCAAATACAAATTTATTATCAATTTAAAAATAAATGTTTACAAAAATATTAAATTTTATAAACAAGAAAAAATTAAAATCTAATAGAGAATTTTAGAATATAAGAACGCTAGAGCGGGCACTGTTTGAATAAAGTCGGGCTACGCTACCTTACGTTACGCTATCTTATCAACAAGAATCCCAGTTCGGTTGGCTAGATGAAAAGAAACTGAACACTACCCCGTTAATTAAAATTTTCTATAAAATTACTTTACCTTCGACCAGGAAAGCCTCAAAGAGATTCAACATAGCACTTGAATAAACTTGAAAAATGAAAGTAATTTACGAATTAAATTGTTACTTGAATTAACAATAAGATAATATTAAGTAATTAAAACGGTAAAAAATTATGAAGTGCAAATTAAAGTTTTTTGAAACTTTATTACATTTATGCATATCTGCATCATATATCACAACTCCGAAAAATTAAGAAATATAAATTTATTAGTTGAAAATAATGAAAATTTACATATTTGAATTAATTTTGCAAAATCCAAACCTGTTTTGAAACGATCCCCAGTATTACCATATCGAGTATGCTCTGGTTGTAAATACAAAGATAACGATGCCGTTCTGGATCAAAGTTCCGCCGTCTAAGTGCTTCACTCTCGTATTATAAGAGGAATTCAAGGTTCCTCAAGCGAATGCCATATAACTTTTGATCTTTGCTAGTACAAAATATTCGTTATTATTTTATTTACTATTATATTTTTGTGGAAAATTATGAACGATAATGCATTTTTCAGTAACAGAATTTTAAAAGGAAAACTTTATTAATCAGAGAAAATATTTATGTGTATAGATGTGCCATAAACCACTTAAATAATCAGGTTTTCCATTCCAAAAACGAACGATCTTATCAGTGTGATGCTTTTCGTTGGATTAAGTCTGGTGTATATATTTAATGAAAGTATCCCTACAGTTGAAAGCTCTAAAAGGATGTAACATTCAGATGTAAGGATGTAACACTTTCAAATTATTTTAACGCCAACCTTACTTTACTTTGAATCAATTAGTTAAATTATTAAATTAATTTCTTATTTTAATAATAAATTAAATTTAATAAATAATTATCTCTTTAACCATTACGAGCTTTCGGAAACAAAGTTTTGCTACTTTCTAAATTTTAATTTTATAAAATAATGAAATAGGAATTCTAGAAAAGCTGCACTGGGCTCGCAATTTTATTTGCAATTTCATAAATTAAAAGTTCAATTTCTCAAAAACTAACCGTCGCGTCGCATTTATATGATTTTACTAGTAACAATGAAACAATGTTTAAATGTTACTTTTTAATAAATTACTCGAAAACTAGAGTACCAATTTCATTGTTTTCAATGCTTATGATGTAATCTATTTACTGATATTTTAATCCAAAATTTAAAATTTTTAGCGATCAGTGATCTAACGAGTCAGTTCATTTCATAGTTCCAGTCAAACCAGTTTGGTGGTTTACCATTGCCTTCCGACAGGAGGTGATTAGAAATAAAGTTCTTATCTTACCCGGAGTCGAGCAGGCTGGCAGAGCGATTCATCCTCGTGCATTTGTCACTGATCATTTTATCCCGTGATTTGAACCTTTGTCATTTTAACTTTAGATTTTTGATGCTTGGCAATTTGGTCCTCGAGTAATTTATATTGTAATTAATTAAATTGGAGCTATGTGACAATTAAAACGCCATGCTTGCCGAGCGTGTTGGCGTGTGTAGATCAACTAATTAGAACTGTAGACAGTGGCAGATTCAGGATTTTGGTTTGGAAAGGGTGTGACCTAGCTGAGGGTAGGTTTTATCAAGGTAAACATGAAATACTAAAATAGCTTATGAAGAAAGATGCTTGGAGGAGGGGGCTTGAGCCGCTTAGCATCCCCCCCTAGATCCGCTACTGACTGTAGAGGCCAGTTGGCCGATATATTAATATGTAGCTCTGCTTAAGACAGTTTCCTTATTCTTAGGTTTAGTTTAGCTAGCAGGTCAATGTAGTTGGTGTGGTGCGTGAAGCCATAAGTGAGAGCTGGGAACCCTGGGGAGATAGCTGGAGATCTCCAACAAGAAGAGTTATATAAAATAACTAGCTGATCCGGCAAACGTTGTTTTGCCCTAAATAAGGGTAAGTTCTATAAAGTTGAACTTTAAACCATAAAGCAAAACTAAAACCAATGGAACTTCAGAGAGTTGGTAAGTCTTTCCTTATTCGCGAAAAATACAGAGTATGTCAGGATAAATGCAATTTCAATGCAAAGGTAAACTTCTGGTGAACTACGTTATTCGTTTTGTTTTCTGTCGGGTAAATAAACAAAAATGATAGCTTTCCGACACGTAAACACGCGACATACAGTTGTCCATGCGCGAAACCCGGAAACTCCATGTTAATACCGCAAACTTCCAATCGGTACGCGACAACTCGGCTCTGGACAACTCGGCACCGGACAACTCGGCACCGTACAACTCGGCACCGGACAACTCGGCACCGGGAAAACTCGGCACCGGGACAACTCGGCACCGGACAATTCGGCACCGGACAACTCGGCACCGGACAACTCGGCACCGGACAATTCGGCACCGGACAACTCGGCACCGGGAAAACTCGGCACTGGACAACTCGGCACCGGAAAAACTCGGCACCGGGCCAACTCGGCACCGAAACTAGCGTGTTCCGTCTTACGAAACTTTTCCACTCTTTCATTACGTATCCATGATACCTTTAACTATCCATCATCCACCATGACACCATCCATGACACCATGACACGAAAACGAAAACGTTATGAAGACGCAGATGACCGTATCCTTAACAAAGTTTCGAACTATGAGCCAGCAAATATGTGGGAGTATTTGCGTGGTTTATCCCACAATTATGTTATGGATTAATTAATAAATATGTAATTTTTTTAAATAAAGACTTAATTTTTTTGATTTAAAATTTTTTGTGATAGTTAAAAACATGAAAGGTGGTAGGTTTTCCAAAAATGTGACGGAACCTTTGCTACCTTTAAAAATCGACATAAAATAAAAATAATAACAATTATATTGATAATGATTAAAATATTAATCCCAAATAAACTTGGATGAAATATAACACAATTTTCACAAAAAAATTGATAAACTAAAATGTCCAAATATAAATAAAAAATTTGTAAGTTTTCTGAAGATCGCTAATTCAATAATGTATAATGTGCATGTTATCATTGTTGATAATAATTCTTGTTGAAATTTAAAATTTTTAAAGTGAATTAACATGCCACCTTTCGAAAATTATTACAAAACAATTTAAATCCCATTATAGCATAATTGAACAGTAACACCCTAGTCTCGGTGCCGAGATGTCAGGTGCCGAGTTGTCCAGTGCCGAGTTTTCCCGGTGCCGAGTTGTCCGGTGCCGAATTGTCCGGTGCCGAGTTGTCCGGTGCCGAGTTGTCCGGTGCCGAATTGTCCGGTGCCGAGTTGTCCCGGTGCCGAGTTTTCCCGGTGCCGAGTTGTCCGGTGCCGAGTTGTCCGGTGCCGAGTTGTCCGGTGCCGAGTTGTCCAGAGCCGAGTTGTCCGTGTCCGCTTCCAATGACTGTCCTTGTGATTTGTTGATGGTCATCGCCAAGGCCAGACGTACGGGGAATTGCAGACGTTAGAACTTGAATAGCAAGTCCGTTGGAATCATCGGGATACGCGGAATCAAAGCATCTTCTCCTCTGTACTTTCCCTTGATAATCGTCGCCTCTCAATGATGTTGTTCATAAGCTTTTTCACAGCCAGTCTCATTCCATTAGTCGAGGTTGATTGATTGACAATATGATGATGACTGAGCCTACTTTCAATTGCAAATTGTGAGGTGGTAATCCAGGCAATTCCAGGGAATTCAAAAATTCTGTAGGATAGTTGACTAACTCATCCTGGTTAATAACTGTGTCAAGTGATTTGAAGGAAAACAACTGTCCCGGAATGAAATTTTGAATGGTCGCATTGAGATTATGGACATCTTAGTTTTTTTTTTCAATATAGCTCGTTCACTTAGCCAATTATGGTTTTCAAAGTTTTGAGTGAGCTCTTCCTTCTTTTCGGTCAACTGATAGAAATTAGTGGGCAATGTAATGAATCCGGTCGAGACGTCAACTGCAATTTTCCCATTATCAATGTCCAACAATTGCTTGGAAAACACTTCTGCACTTCGATCTTGTTGTAAAACCACTCGCATGTTAGTCGTCAATCGGAGTATCTTCACATGCCACCACAAATTTGATGATTTCAAACACGGGTTTAGTTTGTCAGCTACAGTTGATCGTGGAATAACTAGAAGAGTCTGACGAAAATCACCAGACAACAGAATCATGGCTCCACCAAAAATGTTTTGGTGGAGCCATGATTCTGGCTCTGATTTGTCTGGATCACGAAGATCCAGCGCCTCCAGTCACCTCTTGTGGGCCATCGTGCATTCGTCCCAAAGAATCAATTTTGCATATCTGTAGAATCTTTGCCATTGCGCTGTTTTTGGCGATGTTGCAAGCAGGTGTCTCGCTGATTTGCATATTTAATGGCAAAGCAACTTCTTTCTGCGATCGAATTGTCCCAAAAGCAATGATATTAAGAACGCTTTTCCAGTCCCTCCGAGAGCATCAAGGAAGTAAATTTCACCAGTTCCATTGTTCATAGCTTCTATCAGACAAATTGATCTGTTGTAAAAGATTAAATAAGATTAGGATCCCTTGAATACAGGGTTTTATATAAATAATAATTAATAATTTATATAAAATGATCAAAAAATGTATTCTTCCCCACATTTTCCAATAATACATTTGCTGACAGAGTCCCCACGCCCTTACCTATATAATATTAAAATAAGGTTGGGATCCTTTAACCTTTAACATAATTCACTAAATGGAGTACCGGGGCAAGCCCCTCTGCTCCTTCATCTCATTTTGGTAACTCACGGGTGTGGTGTTTCGGGGGCTCTTATACCCCCTTTGATGGCGCATGATTGCGTTGTCGGATGGGAGGTTGGGATCCTTTAAATATAATGTTTTAAATACTGTAAATTAAACGACATCAGACGATATTTGCACACATAGCGCCATCTATCGGAATAGAAATAAAGTAATTTTAGTTTCTCGTAGATTTTTTAATTTTTCGGGTAAACTTTCCCAATTTTTCTTTCCGTAAAAACCTTACTCGGACTATTACCAACATTTAAAATGAAAATGAGTCAAATTTTTATTTATATAGATAACAATAATAATAATAATAACAATAAAAGGTTTAACGCAATCTTGCAAGTAAAATTTAAAAAATTAAAAAATTAAAACACAATTAAGTAAGAGCGACAGACACACACTGCTTCTTCGACAATCAAGCCATCACACCATGTTTCTGACTCATTAGTCGTCACCAGTGCCGCATACTTGTTGAAGAACACTTAATTGTGTGCACTAAAATAGCTGTGGTCTGAAGAACATGCCGGACTACTAATACGCACGTCACTAACACGTCTGTATGAGTATTAGTAGTCCGGCATGTTCTTCAGACCACCGCTATTTTAGTGCACGCAATTAAGTGTTTTTCAACAAGTATGCGGCACTGATGACGACTAATGAGTCAGAAACACATACATGATGGCTTGAATCTACAAAATCTTTTACGTTCAAGACTATGGAAAGTATAGCATATTAGGCAGTTAATCCCTGGAAAATGATACTTTGCAGCACTGTTTGTTATAAACTTGCAAATAAGCGGTTATGATAGTGTATATAAACGTTACGTGATATTACATATAAAGGGAAAGCACTACACACCGCTTTCTCACTATATACAATAAAATAATTTATACGAATCGTGTTTACTATCTTGCTACGGCGGATGTTGATAAGATAAGATAAGATGCTGGGACTTATATTATATTCCAACCCGCTTTATAAATTATTAGTAAGGTACCCCTTGAGGCTGTTAATTAATGATATAAAAGTACACTTTCCTCAAGAATTCAATTTTTATTTAACGTACTAGTTTCGGCGGTTAGCTTTCATCAGCGTTTTCGTCATACACTTTTACTAGACACTTCCAAACATTTAAATAATTAAATCTTAATATATTATTTTAGTTGTCAATAAATAAAATATAATGATATTATATTATATATGAAGGCTAACTGCCGAAACTAGTACGTTAAATAAAAACAAGGTGGAACTCGCTTTTGCGACAGTTCTTAGGCTTCTATACATCTACTTTTTCGGTAGGTTAAATTATTTGGGCTTTATTTTATTCCAATTTTTAATGCGTTAATCTTTTAATTAGGTAGATTTTTTTACTATATAAGGAAAACGCTAACATTTTAATATTTTTTTTTTATTTCGACCTTTATAGGTAAATATTTGCAATTTACAAACCACAAATAAAACACAATTCATAATGAAATATTAAAATACCCGAAACACGTACCGAATACCGTATTAGAAACACGTAAAATACCTACTCTAAAAATACAAAATAAGAATATCGGATTAAAAAATATATATGTAAATAATCTGAATAATTAATACCAATCTAAAAATATTCTATATGAAGTAAAATTGTTTTAAGAACGTGCGTTCTGATTGGTTTTGAATTATGCGGACAGACGGACAGACGGACAGACGGACAGACGGACACGGAGCTAGATCATAAGGCTTCTTCCTATACGTTGTATAGAAGCCTAATTGAATTCTTGAGGAAAGTGTACTTTTATATCATTAACCGCTTTATAAAAGTTAATGTTTATTTTAAAAGTGTAATTTTTGTTATCAGTTTATGTTTTTATTTTGGAAAGGACCTGTCTTGAACGTAAAGCTAGATACGGTGACTCGCTGGAAAAGTGACATTTCGTGTTCGTAAGCTATCAGAACGAGCGTTAAGCGAGTCACGTTAAGCGTTGCTTATTCACACGAAATGCATAACTTTTTCAAGCACGACCGTAAATAGCTATTATAGTAGTACATAAACAATATTATTTCCTATATAAATTCTAATTCTACATATTTCTTAATTTTTATTTTAAATAACATCAGCTCCGTTTCAAATTTAAAATCCAGCGGCAGACCATTTAACAATCTCAAACCACTGTAAGATGTAAGAAACTATGCTCTGTGCTCTATTATTCCTGAAAATAGTTGTTTTATTTATGCAAGATTTAACAGAACTAAACAAATCGTTAAAACAATAAGTTTTAACAGTAAAGTCAAGAAATACAACACGTAGAAAAATTGTTAATATAAAAACCAAAAAGATATTAATTACCACTTGACAGGTTCGGATTAAAAATATTAAAAATTAAATATTTCCATAAAAGAATTAAACATTAAAAATTAAAATGAGTAATACGATATAAGGCATTATTTCACTGTGCTTGCAGATCGTCAGTCGTACCTAACTCTAAATTGAATGAAAAAAAAAATATAAAAAATATTTAGAAAAACAAGACAATATTTGAACCAAATTTAACAATTAATGACTAAAATATTCAAAATAATGGAGATGACTTACCAATAACCAAAAATAAAAATAAGTGAAGCCACGTGTTAACATGAATCTTGAAGTTTGAATAACAGAAAATTCTAAAAGACAGTACTACTGCCGTTGAAATCCAAAGAAGCACTGCCCCCTATATATGATTTCTGAAATTTGAAAAAAATTCAAATTATTTGTTTTTGTTCTATTAAAATTTGTTTAGTTCTGTTGCATTTTACAAATACACACTAATATCCATAAAATCTACTTGAAATTTACATAATAATGGTTTAATAGTGATATCAAGTTGCTTTCGTAAGTGTTTTCTGTTGCTTTCTGTTTTTGAATATAAAGTTTGTTATATACCTACATAATATGAACTAGATCTAATTATTAAATACTTAACGGATATTCGGATAATAACTACTAATAATGCTATCATCCATATTAGACACACAAACAGAGTTACACCATAAACACACTTTTCGTTACTTATTTTCATTAAATTTGCCGAACAGGCGGCGCCGGAAAGTCCTAGACCCCCCTTTCAGACCATTCTCATAGTCTCAGGGGCTTATTTTTTAAAGCTATAAGAAAACAAGAATATAACGTCTTTAAAATCCATAGCATGTTCAAAAATTTAATGAAAATAAGTAGGTAACGAAAAGTGTGTTTAAGGTGTAACTCTGTTTGTGTGTGTCTAATATGGATGATAGTATTATTAGGGGTCTAGGACTTTCCGGCGCCGCCTGTTCGCCTATGCCAATTCGGCATAGCCGATTTGGCATAGCCGATTTGGCATAGCCGATTTGGCATAGCCGATTTGGCATAGCCGATTTGGCATAGCCGATTTGGCATAGCCGATTTGGCATAGCTGATTCGGCATAGCCAGTTCGGCGCACACCCGATCTGACGCCGCCCTTTTAGAGCAGGGACAATTCGGCGCAAGGACGTTTCGCCCGTATTCCAATTCGACGCGAAATCGATTCGGCGCGAAGACGATTCGGCGCAAAAACGATTCGACGCAGAACAATTCTTTTTATTTTATAAGAACATAGAATTTTAAAACTTAAATTAAAAGACTGTAATAATTACATTTTTTAAATTTAATTTTCAATAACGCCACTCTGCATTGCTATAAAAGAAAATGAATGCAATACGATTCGGGGCAAACGAATTATATTTTGTTTAGTAGGAACATAGAATTTTAAAAATTAAAGAGATAGTAAGAGATTTTTACAACAGAAATCTTATTGATTATTTGCGAGGACTAGCACATAATTTTGAAATGCAAGTGTAAAATTTTCAAGTTACCTTTACTTTTAAATAATTGTAAGTAAATACTTTTAATTTAAATAAATTATTTTCTATATTTAATATTATAATAGTTGTTTTACACATATTCTCGCCTCGTGTAAGGACAAAGGCAGCAAATACAATATTGTAGTTTTGAATAAAACGCCAAAACGGGTTACGTAGAATCGTCCCACATTTTCAATAGTTTACGCCGAATTGACTTCGCGCCGAACTATCTTCGCCGAACTGGCTGTATATAACTGGCTACACCGAACCGGCGACGCCGAAAAGACCCATTCCCCTGAAAGGGTTATGATGAAATTTTGGAAACTTGATCATAAGCATTTTGCCTTGGGAACCACCGAATATATAATTATAAAAACAAAGATTCACGAGAAAATGCTTTAGGTTTTATTGTAAAGGAAATTTCTGGTCTTGCTATTCTGCAACCATCTGTGCAAATTCACGCAAATCTGCGTTAGATGCCATTTTAAAACTGAAACGGTCGATCAGTTTCTATTGAAACGTGTGAACTATAACTTTTTCAATTTTTGTTGATCAACTAAAATCGGTCATCTCAACTTGAATCGTGAGAACGCGCCTTTAGCTTTGATAAAACTGATAATTTCAATGACTTGAAATTTAAGACCACGGGGAATACTGCCCTACTTAGGAAAAACACCGTATCTAAAAATAATAATAAATTTTGTACCTAATATCAGATATATTAATTTATAATATATTATTGTAAATACATTTTGATTTGTAAATTAAAATTTAAAATAACTTCAAATTACCAAAATGTGACCGAAAAAGTGACTTTCGTTCCAATAAATATTTTGCGGTTCAAATTTATGTACAATAGGAATCATTTTTATTTTTTCAATTCGGGGTTTTCACTCATCCGGAAAAGTCAGGGAATTTGTTCTGAAAAATAAGCGGGAATCTTTTATTTTTTTTAAGTATATAAAATAATTTAATAAATCAGAAATATCCCCAGGTTTGAAGCACCAAACCATATATCGTCCAATCGAGAACCCTTCTTGCATGAACTGTTTGTGATGAATTTTAAAGATTGGGACATTTTATAAATTATTTTGAAAATTTATCGTATTTCTGATTAACAAAGTTATAAATTATCAATTATCATAATTTGTGTCTAATATTGATGTGCTTCTTACAGGCATGAAGAGGGATATATTCAAGAAATTTATCGTAACACACCGCAATGAAAACAAGTGATGATGTTTAGTGCAGCACTTATAGTAAAGATATTCGTCCAGTCTCCAAAAAATGTATGCAAGATGTAATGGAAACCATATCAATATTTTAGAAAACCCAAAAAATGCACACACACTTTTTAGAACTAAAATGTTTTTAAGTTATCACAAATAAAATACACTGTAAGTACACAATATCGCAAACGTTTTCACCATACTATGGCATCATCAGGCCATCATCATGTGTGTATTAGAAAGAAAATTTAGAGAGAATCCGTTTAAATAATGTTCGGGGTGGTGGGAGTGGGTAATTTTTGAAAACGAAAGGGTTTTTTTTTAAAAGGAATCTGTGTAAATAAATGCTCGAATAGGTTAGATAAAAGGAGGGGGTAATTAAAAAAAATGCTTTTTTAACATGTTTAATAAGAGGCGAGTTGTTTAAATCTGATTGACTATTTAATAATAATGAAGAATATTTTAATTTATTAATTTCCATAGCTTCCAAAAATTCTGGTTTTTTACTCTTTGACTCTACATGCAAAATTTCGTACCCTCTCTGTTTGTGATTAGTGTCTTCTAATTGGTGTTTCGCGAAAGTAGATTTTCCGTCTGCAAGTTTGTGGGATCGCGTGTGTTCGTTGAATCGTGTTTGGAAAGATTTACCTGTATGACCGGTATATTTTTGAGAGCATTCGCAAGTGAACTCATGGACTCCCGATTTTGCTAAAAGATCTGATTTGAATTTCGCGTTATTAAAATATTTATTGTCTGTTTTAAAGGCAATTTTGAAATTTTGGTTTTTCAAATATTTGACCATTTTTTCAGATGTTTTTCAGATACCGAATGTATTACTCTTGAACTCTCTTTCTGATTTTGTTTTTTATTATTGTTTGGTTTTGCCAAGGATTTCTTAAATGTTCTAACTAATTTTTTCTTTCTAGTTGAAGAACGATAATTGGATAAATGTATTTCATCTTTTAGCATAGAGTGTATTACGGTAAGTTTATCTGCTTTTTTTTAGTTGCTACACTTTTAAAGATATCACGTGATGACATCTTCGTCTGATCTTCTTGATGATCTCGATGTATTTGCGCTTGAACTCTCTAAATAATTTTTTTAATATGTAACTGCAACCTTTCAATATTTTTTTGTTTGACTAATTTCAACAAATTTCTTTGTTTTTTCAGATAATTTGTGTATGGAAGTTTTAATACAATTTAATTTTGATTATTCATTAATGTAATTTGATAAAATTCATTAGGTTAAAGTTTGTGTCAGTTGTGATAGTTGATATTTAATTATTTTAGAAAAAATAAAGTTTGTATTATAATAACTACTTATTAATTT
The DNA here is from genome assembly GCA_947369205.1 of Cantharis rufa. NCBI lineage: Eukaryota > Metazoa > Arthropoda > Insecta > Coleoptera > Cantharidae > Cantharis > Cantharis rufa. The sequence continues at coordinate 9,709,003 of OX376309.1, read as the reverse complement.
AGTTGACCTTTTTGTATATAGAAGTGGATGTTAGCCGAAAGTGGCCAATAAAGACAATTAAAATCTACTTGTGGTACGCAGTGTTTATTAATAATCGTAGTTATAGTAGATATTATTATTTTTTAATAAAATTAGTTTTATATTTATTTTGGTGTTTGAAATTTTTGTCTTTTCTGATATACTGCATCTGCCGATATCAAAAGGTCTACATTTCCAAGGTGTGGTACATTAATTGAGAATATCTAATCAAATTATAATATGCGGGGTATTTTAATACTAGTTGATGTCGCTGATCACATTTAAAATAAAATAACGTTTTCAATTCAATAATAATTATTCAATAATTCAAATACAACAAAAAACAATAATTTAAAAATTCAATAATCAATAATAATAAATTATTCAATCCATGCAATAATAAAACTGTTAAAATATAAAGTTGTTAATGGTAAAAATATCCAAAATGAAAGTTGAAAGTTGAAAATTCCAATTTACACTAATTACTTGTTATAGCAATAAGGTTTGTACTTTCGTATTTAATTATTTCGTTACTGCATACAATTCTTTTCCATTTTGCAAGCATCGATTATTCCTGTGATAAAATTTTCTTCAAATATCTTCTTAATTTCATCAAAATCCATGTTTCTTTGAATTTCTAATAAAAGTAAAACCAAGTCTAACTCGTCTATGGTACACTCCAGCAATAAATTGTGTCTCTTTCTCGTTCTCAAATTTTTATTTGTATCCTCCAGTGTTTTAAAAGTATTCAGCACTTCTTGGGATGCGATATTTAATTCGTCCCCAGTTTTAATCAACTCTTTCCTATCAAAAAAAGAACATAATAATACAACTTCATTTTCTTATCGTCGGTACTCACCACAAAGATTTTATTCTAGAATTTATATATTGAAGAAAATTTGATGGCTTTTGTGTAACGAATTTACATTCTTGAAGAATTTCGTTCTTATATTCTTCAATTTTAGTTTCTAAAATAGGCACCGTGGTTAAAAATTTTTCCAGCTCTTCATGATATTCGTTCTCATATATTTGTGACTCTTCTAATTTTTTCTTTAACCTAGTGTTGTCTTGTATAAATTGTGGTATTTTCTCAAAATCCTCTTTCAACTCTTTCTCGATATTGGACTGAAATTTTTTCATTTGTTGCAGATTCCGTTGCAACTTGACACAACTGAAAGGAATCAATTTCAAGTATTTATTTCAGTTAAAAAAATGCATCTTTACCTGTCTTCTACTTCTCCGAACATGGAATTGCCTTTCTTGGTTGGATCCAAAGGTTTACACTTCAACGAGTCCAATTTAAGTTTATTATCAAAATTAGTTTTTTGCAAATCCTGCATTAAACCTTGAATTCTTGAAAACTCTTCGTTTTTGACTTTCAGAGAACTTTTAAGATCATCTAATTTTTTTTTAAACGACTAAAACAAAATCGATTAAACCAAATTATGTTTGCAAAGTCATTTACCTGTTGTGTTGCCTTTAATTCTTGATTGTGCAATTTAAAATGGTCATAACTCTCTTTGATTTTTTCCAACTTGGTGGTTACTAAATTAATTTGCTTTTCCAATTGCGAGTTCCTCTTTGTTTCCCGTTCCACATCTTTCTTATTGTTTTTAACAGTTTTTTCCTTAAGTGCAACTGCACGTTTACGTTCTTTAATTTGACTTTTAAGCGTTTCCACAGCTTTCGACTTTTGTACTAATTCATCTTGACTACGTATTTCTAAATTCGTGAGGCTGCATTGTACTCGTTCTACTTCTTTTTTTAAATCTTGGGATATCTTTGATTTGGATTTCTTCAAATATTGAACTTCTTCGATATAATCTTTCTCGAGAGCTTTTGCAACGGAAATGTCGTTGGTATATTTGTGAATTTCTTGATTTTGCAAGTCGACTTTGTTTTTTAATTCTTTTATAGCGTTTTCTAAACGTTCACGTTCTTTGCGAAGCACCTCGATATCCATTGTACTATTCAATAAACGCACATTTTCTGACAAACAACTTTTGAAAGTAACGAGTTTTTAAAACTTTTAAAACTAAAAGTTGTTTGACATAAATCACATGTTTGTCAAATTTGTTAATCGTCCTTGTAAACACTTGTAAGTACCTAATCATAATTCTAAATATATTGTAAACCCTTTCAATTAATATGGGTATAAAAATATTTAAAAATGAAATATTTCCAAAAAAGAATTAAACATTAAAAATTAAAATGAGTAATACGATATAAGGCCCTATTTCACTGTTTTTGCAGAGTCGTACCTAACTCTAAATTGAATGAAAAATTTAAAAAATATTTAGAAAAACAAGATAATATTTGAACCAAATTTAACAATTAATGACTAAAATATTCAAAATAATGACGATGACTTACCAATAACCAAAAATAAAAATAAGTGAAGCCACGTGTTAACATGAATCTTGAAGTTTGAATAATAACAGAAAATTCTAAAAGACAGTACTACTGCCATGTTGAAATCAAAAGGAGCACTGCCCCCTATATATGATTTCTGAAATTCGAAAAAAAATTCAAATTTACCACATTTTAACCGTAAGGCGTGAAACTAGAAAATAAATTTCAAGTAGATTTTGTGGATATTAGTGTGTATTTGTAACATGCAAGATTTAACAGAACTAAACAAAACAGTAAAGTAAAGAAATACAACGCGTAGAAAAATTGTTACTATAAAAACCAAAAAGACATTAATTACCACTGTAATTTACCACATTAATTGTTAAATTTGGTTCAAATATTATCTTGTTTTTCTAAATATTTTTTATATATTTTTTTTCATTCAATTTAGAGTTAGGTACGACTGAAGATCTGCAAAAACAGTGAAATAGGGCCTTATATCGTATTACTCATTTTAATTTTTAATGTTTAATTCTTTTATGGAAATATTTCATTTTTAATCCGAACCTGTCAAGTGGTAATTAATGTCTTTTTGGTTTTTATAGTAACAATTTTTCTACGTGTTGTATTTCTTTACTTTACTGTTAAAACTTATTGTTTTAACGATTTGTTTAGTTCTGTTAAATCTTGCATTTTACAAATACACACTAATATCCACAAAATCTACTTGAAATTTATTTTCTGTTTTATTTATATTGAACTAGAACCCAAAAGAAAAATCCATTTGTTGAAAGCTACTTTTTAAAGATTTTCTGAATTTAATGTATCTTGCTCGGAGCTTATTTTTTAATAAAATGGGTATCTTTAAAAAATGTACAACATTCACAAGCACTTAAAAATACTTTTAAATAATATAAATAAAATTTAATATCTAATAAAATTGAAAAACTGAAGGGTCAACTTATCGATATTTCAATTCGCTGCTGGGGGTGAATAAAGGGTTAGGTCATTTTTGGAACCTAAAAACGTTCAGTGCATGTGTAATATCTCTGTTAATTGAAACGCTTCCAAAAGGCTAGCTCTCCCTGGTTAAGGTTGCCCTGATAGGACTTAAATTATTTTACCAATGCAAAGGTGAAAGCTTATATATGTAGATTCCAAAAATGACTAAATTTCATTTTTCAAAAAACGGTTTAATCCTTTTTTTACCCCCAGCAGTGAATTCTTAATAAAACTGTAACGAACACAAACTTAAAAAAATATCGTCACTCTCTGCCGCAATACCTCCAATCACCAGCACACCAAATTTTGTCCGGAGATACGATGACATAATATTCATTTTTGTTTTCTATTGTGGTAGCCTTAACAAAGATATCGGTAGCCCTGGCAAAGATATCTATATGTATCACCCCTACCCTAAATATATCTATAAAAGTTTTTTTAACAAAATCTAAAATGAAAAAAATTTTTTATTTTTGTACGCCACTGAATTTTTTCCAAAATTTTTATATACGTCACATAATACCGTAAGAAGTCACAAATAAAATTTCTCCAAGATTGGTACAACAAATTTTTTCGGTAATCTAGCGGATTTTTCGAAAATAAATTTTTGTAAATTACTGACTGCCGATTTACTGATTCTGAAAACATTTGCGAAAAAATTTAACAAACAGCCTAAACTTGGTCGCTACCTAGTGGCAGAACCTTTTACTTATAAAGTAACGTTCCGTCAGTCCGTACGACGATATTATAAAATATTTCCCACCAAACCACCTATTTTTGTATTCTAAAATAAATTGTTAAAAGCCCTAAACTCAACTCTTATGCTGCACCACTCGGTATACAAATCAACATTAACCTAATTTTGACACATATGTCACAAAATTATGACGTTTATTAAAATTTTGAATATATTGTTTTATTTTTGCCAGCCATCTGACAAATTCTCACAAAAAATATATAAATTAAGATTTCAGTTAATATTTTCTATAATTTTTCTGACCTGCCCCGCCCTGTTACAATTGGCTCGGTTTGTTTTCTCACCAATACTTATACTTTCAAAGCTCCATCGACACACCAAATTTTAGCTGAATCGGTTAAACATTTCCGGAGATACGACGACATTTTCATTTTTTTAAATTTATTTTATTGTGGTGGCCCTGGTGAAGATTTCTCTGGCAAAACCTTATTTTCACCATTCCAGCCCACGAGGCATACGTCCAATAAGTTTGATTGCAATCGACGTAGCAATGCCGGAGAAAATCGATCGACAAAAACTTTTTTCATGTTTTTGCCAAAAAAGTTAATTTTATTTTTTTCATGTTGCATTAGTGATTTCTATCGAAGGATTACATATGCTCTCATATCCATTAGGAACAATGTACCTACGTACCAAATTTGGGTAAGATCCCTTCAGCATTTCTTGAGTTATTCACTCTTAAAGTTTCAACTTTGACAACTTGTAATTTTTGACAGACGACAGATAGAAGATTAATTTTACCTATTCTGGATAAAGCCTTTTAAGGCCTTTAAAATAACATATCGCAAGACAAAATATTTTTTTAAAATCCCGTATTATTTTCTTGTGGTGGCACTCCTGATTGATAGATCGCGACGAAAACCTTATTTTCACCTTTCCACCGTGAACCCTACCACCATACCAAATTTGGTCGTAATTGGTTGGATGGTTCGGAAGCAAATCGATCGACAAAATTTGACGACCGACAGACAGACCGACAGACAGACCGACAGACAGACAGACCGACACAGAAATTTTTATTTTACTTTTTGCAGATCTTTACGTTTCTGAACACGGTGATCTCGAAAATGCAAAAAAAAAAGTTGAAATTTTTTTTCGATTACCATACCTCCAATTTTTTTTTTTAAATTGATTGGAAGTAAAAAATTGAAAGCAATGAAATTTGCAACAAAAAAAAAATTTTTATTTTTTCCTTCATCCGGGGCTGATAAGACTTCAACTGATTTGCATTGGGCAATGGTGTAAGCAGTAGCTGGCGGACCGGGTGACGGAAAAATGGGCCATACAAACTGCGGATTCTACATTCCAATTTCTGGAATGATTTGCTCAGCAATTGCTTACATCAATATGATTTGTTTGATTTATCTATTTCGTTGGCGATATTTAAATGAAATCTCAGATGTAGCATAATATTTTTATTTTTGACTTGGACGTTCTGTCAATTGGTCAGATTTATGTTAATAGAGAAGCAATTCTTAATCCGCCAGGTGTTGATGAACACCGGAAAGCCGAGCTAAGAAATTTTTACGATATGTCCGAGATTATTGAAACTCAGAATTTTCGTTAAAGAAAGTTGAGAGTGGAAGTTCTAGACAGTGTATTAACAAAAAATGAAAAAGCTACTTATTTTTCTAACAAAACTTGTCATGTAATATTATTTTATTTAATCTCAGCCGTTACTTCATTTTGTTTCAAATGCCTTCCATAAATTGTTTGCATATTAAAATTTATTACATTTTCATTTTCCAGGTATTATTGGAATAAAAATTATTAATTTTAACTCTAGCCTACTAATAAAAAAGTAAAAATTATTGTTTTACGTTTTCCTCAAAACGTTTCTATTATTGCTAAAATAAGGTTATTTTACAAAAATGATATGTATTATGGGAAGTTTTATAATAAGAATTTATAAATCAAATTTATTTTTTCTTATTATAAAAAGACGACATAGCTAATTTTTCAGCTCTTTAATCCGTTGATAACGTTTATTACATTTTTACAATACTGCTGATATCGAAAAAGATGAGTGAATACAAAAGGGTTGCCAGAGAACTTATTAATTGCTTATCACCCTCACTTGCTTCGACACCTTCGGCATTCATAAGCAATCTGGAACAGACGTAATATCTCCCCAATAAGGATTATCTGTTAGGGGCGTTTTCTGTCGTGTGCTGTCAACATCATCATTGATTCTACTCTTCCAAATCGTTTTGGTTCGATGACGTTGATATCAAATTACCCCAACAACCCTATCTAACCATAATGTGTAAACGGCTTATTTAAATTATTAAAAATTAATTCATTTGATGTTGTATGACTGCTTTACGTATTGAAAATTTTCAATTCGAAAAGGTTATTGAAAAGGTTATATGATCAATTATAAAATACGTTTTTTTAATAACTCGAAATGTTTACTTTAATTAGCAATTAAAATTTTTTTACAATTAATTGCATAATAATGAGCAGATAATATTGCACAAGTAGTTGGTGTATTGCATAGGGTTTTGGATTTCAAATCGGAGGGTCATAGGTTCCATTTCCATTTGCTACTCAATTATTTGTGTTTTTATTTAATTTATTTATGAAAAGCAATAAAACTATTTCCATTTCTTTGTTGAGGTTTTTCTTTAGCAGAGGCGAAACTTCTACATTTGGGCTTTCTGGCAAAAACAGTTTCTGCAGAAATTCTTGAAAAATTTTTGCACCTTTCGGTGTTAGTGAAGTTGATGTTCAGATGCCACTTGTTCAACCATACAGTTAAAATTTGATCTTTTTCTACTCCCTACGGGGAGTAGGGTACGTTTGCACGTTTCGTGAATTTTTACAAAATTGGAATTTTAGAGTCATTGTATGACAACCACCTGAAATGGTTGACGCCAGCTAACTAAAATAAAACTCAAAAGTAAAAGAAATGAAATTTTATTATATTGGTAAAGGGGAAAAGGGCTTAAAAACCCCACAAAAATGTTCACTGAAAACTTTCACCTTTTCGTCGTCTTTTCTAGCCCAAATCTCGATTTCTAATAAGTGGAAATGTGTTTTTGTAAATTTCCATACAGAATTATCGGCAGCTTCTGTTGCTAAGAAGCTTTCCAGAAACTTCTGTATACTCTGCATTTTAGCATTGCTCAGCATCCTTTTCAGTTGATGACAAGATTTGTCTTATCGCTTGGGGTATGAGTGATCTGCCAGCTTTTCCTTAACTTCCTGTTTTCTTCAAATTTCTTTTAACGCGAATACGTTTACAAAATCGCTAGCATGTTTAAAAATCTTATATAAAAAATTGTGATGTAAAGTGTACAGGGTACACCCTAATTTAATGAGGTCTATAAAAGCGGTAGCATAATGTTTAAAAAATTGTTAAAAATGTTAAAAAATCAAGTGTTCATTTAGAAAATTTTTACTTAAATAAATTTTTTTAAGTTAATATTTACCAATTTTTTACTTTTAATAATAAATTATTGCCACTTTTGTGCATTTCCTATTACAGATTTTGCAAATGCAAACTTGTTCGATACAAGTAGAGGGCGTGTACTCCGTATGTATAAGATGGAAATTTTTTATTGCCAATTCAAAATTATTGTAACTGAAGATAATCCGAGAGTTCGATAAGTAATTTGTGCCAACTTCAAAATATTTCTATATTACGAAACAAATCAATGTCGACAACAATTTTAAAAATTACAGTACTCAAAAATAACGAAAAAGATGGAATAATATGATTTATCATTACGGAGACAGAACAATTTGTAAATGACATGCAAAAGCAGCAAAATACAAATGATAAATTTCAAATTGTCCAATCGGTAGACCTGGACAAAAACGGATATCCCGCGACGACGTATTTACGTAAAACCATCATACGGTCATGTCTACGTACATAGCCTCGGATCTTCGAATCCTGATTTTTGATATAATCGGAACAATGATTTGTGCTATTAGTACTCTGGTTTGGAAAAGTAGTCCAAGCAACTTATTGTATTAATGTAGATGTTTCACCACTTGATCAATCGTCCGGGGGGACCAATCATCCGAGGACCAATCGTCCGGGGACCAAATGTCCGGGTACCCTTTAGAATATATATTTTCCAAAACCCAGCATCAGAAAAATTGTTATGAAAATTTACCATCCTCGTAGTTTACAGTATACTGATATAAAACAAGGTAGAACTCGCTTTTGCGACAGTTCTTAGGCTTCTATACATCTACTTTTTCGGTAGGTTAAATTATTTGGGCTTTATTTTATTCCAATTTTTAATGCCTTAATCTTTTAATTAGGTAGATTTTTTTACTATATAAGGAAAACGCTAACATTTTAATATTTTTTTTTTATTTCGACCTTTATAGGTAAATATTTGCAATTTACAAACCACAAATAAAACACAATTCATAATGAAATATTAAAATACCCGAAACACGTACCGAATACCGTATTAGAAACACGTAAAATACCTACTCTAAAAATACAAAATAAGAATATCGGATTAAAAAATATATATGTAAATAATCTGAATAATTAATACCAATCTAAAAATATTCTATATGAAGTAAAATTGTTTTAAGAACGTGCGTTCTGATTGGTTTTGAATTATGCGGACAGACGGACAGACGGACAGACGGACAGACGGACAGACGGACAGACGGACAGACGGACAGACGGACACGGAGCTAGATCATAAGGCTTCTTCCTATACGTTGTATAGAAGCCTAAAAATAAAAAGTAAACAGTAAAGATGATACCATTCAAGGCATCGTTCCGTCCGCCATTTTGGCCTGTTTCTCAGGTGATTTTCCCGGTGTCTTAATCTAAACAGATAACGGTTAGCCGGGGTTACCCGTAGGGAGGGGGGGCTGCATGATTTCTTTGGGCCTCCTGTACCGCAGATAGTCATCGAACTGGTAATTACCTAGCTGTTTAACTATCGGGTTTTCGGAGAAGTCCGAAGTTGAATATAGTCTATCTACGGCATTTCTGATATACTCTATTATTGGTTCCAGATTTGCTTCTTCCTGCAGCCGCTTGTTTGAGACGTGCTACTGGACTTTCATGGAACGTCTCATTGCAACATTTTATACCGTTTGTAGTTTTCTTATATGGGTTTTGCTGGCGTAACCCCAGACTTGAGAGACGTATGCTAAAACGAGCCTGAAAATGGTTTCTACAAATGCAAGCCCATTTTTTTGTGCTTAACTTGCTTTCCTTGCTTAGAAAGGGCTCAATGCGGTCATTGTGTCCCTGGATTTTGTTGTGGTTGGCTTGACACTCGACTCTTATCGAGAGTAACTCTCGGATATTTGGAGTTGTTACTCCAATTTATGCCTGTCTCAAGCTTTTTTAATTTTATCTGCGGGAATTTTTTACTATTTTCCCTGTTAGCAGTTGACCTAGTGAAAAATGTGACCGTGCTTTTAGTAAGGTTTACCCCGATTCACCAGACACGGCACCATGCTTCTAATTTCTTTAGTGCATCTTGTAGTTTCTCGAAAATAACTTTGGAGACTTTTGGAGCTCACGTAGTACGCGGTGTCGTCCGCGTGCAACATGTGCTTCGCCGTGGGGGTCGTGAGTGAGGGAATGGGTTTTGGTACCTCCTTAACATAGTATAAGTAGAGGGTGGGGGGCTAGGCTGCCGTGGGGGATTCCTGCTTCTATGCTAAGTTCGAACGATCTTGTATCCTCCACCCTTATTCTAAATTTTTGGCCCGACAGAAAGGACGTTATCAGCCGGACAAAAACTGAGTCAATGCAGCCGGAGATGAGCTTATAGATTAAGCCCTGACACCTTATCGAAGGATTTGGCGACATCGAGGAACAGAGCTCCCGTTACCTGTTTGTGATTCCAATGCAATGTGATGTGTTCCACTAGCCTCAGCACTTGATATGTAATGGAATGCCCTGGTCGGAAATCAAACTGCTTGTCCGGGATTGATTGGTTTTCCGCCAAAGACGTATTTTTGTTTGGCTAGCTTACCATGTACGAGGAAGAGCCGGATAGGTCTATACGACACAGGGAGACTCGGATTATTATAGCAATAGCAATAGTACTTTATTTCCAACAGGTAGCCCCAAGTCATGGAAAGTGCTCAAGTTGCAGCACAGCATTGAGGATACATGTAACCGCCGCCATTCTTGCTCTGGACAGTTCCGCGATCACCCTGTTCGTTATTCCGTCGGAACCCAGAGTTTTCTTTTTCTCTCAAGTTTTTATCGTAAATATCTTTTATATCATTTATTGAGGTAAGCTTAATGGGTGTGTCGTGTTGTCCAGTTATGTGTCCCTCCCCCTAGACAAACCACGACCTCAGCTTTGGACCTCAGCTTTGAATTCTTTCTATGTGGTCAAGGTTTGTGGCATCAATGTTACGGGGGAACAATTTTTAATCACAAAATATAAGTTTCCATTGACCACCTTATCTCTTGCAAGTGATGCTGCACGGAATCAGTTCTTACGAACCTACCATCTAGTTCAATTATGATACAAACGCAGCTGATTGGAGATGGAAAAATAGTAAATTTGTCTTACTCCAATCTTCCTATGATGGAAGATCCTGCGCCCGAAGTATTCTTAAAATGAATTTCATCTAAATGCAAAAAGGAATGGGGCACATCATGCAGTTGCAGACAGGTAGGCTTAAATGCTAATTGAGCATATAATTATATGTGCAACTTGCACAGGAATTTCATGCAACAATATTCCGGACATGCTTTTCGACTCAAAAGATGAAGAGGATAAACCACCCGAAATCAATCAATTTTTTTCGTTACAAATGCCAGATGATGATGGTGATAAGAAAAGCCTGAAGAACAAAGGAAACTTTTCCAGAAAGAATTCATAAGTATTAATGAACCATATTTTTCAAAATTAATTGATCCAGATCAACAGAGTCCATCCAGGATACCACGTTATAAAAATGCGCCTTTATACTCTACCTATACATATGGTGTTGTGGAAATAAGAAAGGAGAAAGATAAAAAATGAATAAAAGGCGAGAAGTTTAATTAAAAATAACATTTTCCAAAAAATTAACAAAAGCGCTTATTTTCTATGCAATATAACTTGAAAACTATAATTAACCTGTTACAATTAACGGCTTTAACTGAAACTGACACTGAAAAAAACAAAAGCAAAAATACAAATAAAATCAAAACTGCTTCGGCTCAGACTGAAGGCTCTCTCGGGCCTGGTTGTGAATAGTCAAGAAAGTCAAAAAAAGACAAAATACACAGAACAATATTTAATCAGTAAAAATCATGTTTAACAACATTTTTCCAATTTACCAATTATTATTAAACTAGCAGAAAGCCCGTCCACGGAGGGCGTCTAGACCCGATTGGTTAGAAACTCGGTTGATGTGCAACTCGTCCCAGGGGGAGTACCGGCGGTGGTTTAATATCTTTTTCGGTTGGTAAAAAACCGACCAATTTGATTGTTTCTCTTTTCACCAAAAAATGACACGCTGGAGCAGGAGCCGGAGCAGGAGCAGCAGAGTGCTGGGATTTTATGTATTAAGATAATTAAAAGTCAAAACAATCAAAATTTAAAATAATTAAAATTAATCCAAACTAAGATTAATCGAGAGTAGTTTTACCACACCTATTTAATCCATCTGAATGAAACAAACTTTACTTAACCTTACTGAAATTTATACATAAAAACAATACAAAAATAATTCCATTCCACATGAAGGGTGAAATGAAATAAACAGTTTAGTGACTTATTCGGGCCAATACAAAATTATTACGTCATAATCTCATAATCATCATTATTTTATATATTACACAGCACTACGAGCCTAGCAGACTCATGGCTTGGTTGGCTATTCTAGCCCATTGCTTTCTATCTCTTGCCAATCTTTCCCATTGCTCAATATTCATCTGTCTTAAATCTTCTTTTACCTCATTCTTCCATTGGTTCATTGGTCTTCCTCTTCTTCTTGATCTCCCAACTTCAGCTTTCCATACTTTATAGGGAGTTCTCTGTACATCCATTCTTACCAAATGTCCCAACCATCTAAGTCTCTGTGCCTTGATCACTCCGACGATGTTTGCTTGACCATATAAATCATAAATCTCTTGATTCGTTCTTCTTTCCTATCTTCCATCGTTTAATTTTCCTCCATAAATCCTTCTTAAAATTTTTCTCTCCCAGACATTCAGCATTTCTTGATCTTTTTTTCTTAATATTCATACCTCACACCCATATGTTACAGTTGGTCTTATTATTGTTCTATACACTCTCTCGTTTACTGTTCTTGACAATTTCTTGCTAGACAATACTAACTTCAGTGAGAATCCGCTTCTGGTACCTGCCGATATTCTAGCTTTTATTTCATTATTGCTTCCTGGACTTTTTGTTATCATTGTTCCAAGATATGTAAATTCTTTGACCTCTTCAAATCTCAATAATGTGTTCTCTGATAACTGTAGCTGCGTTTAATAACCTCTTGGTAACATTGCACAATTCCTTTCTAGTTCTTGTTAGTATCACCAAGTCATCGGCGAACGCTAAGCATTGATGTAGTCGGTTGTAGATTGTGCCCTCTCTATTGATCTTGGCTTTGCGTATAGTTGCCTCTAAAGCCAAATTAAACAAAACTGCCGACATCGGATCTCCTTGTCTCAAACCAGTACATACCTCGAAATTTTCCGATAACATTCCGTTTACTCTCACTCTGTTTTCCGTTTTATTTAGTTATTATTTTATTTAGATTATTTATTAATCATCATTATCATTTTTAAATAATTGAACAAACTAACTGTATTGCCTCAAAATACAATGACCAATAATATTGGCATTAAAATTCATTTTACTAAAACCAATCCTTAATTTACCAAAATGTCACTTCACTAACATAATATTATAAACTGTCGAAATAATGGATACTACTCACATTAATGAAGTGGAATTGATAACCAATTTACTGCCTGCCAGCCCAATCGCTAAAGATGTACCCGACGTCATCATATAATTGAACCTTTGTACGAATGACCAAAGTGGATAATACTTTCGGAATTCTTTTTTCTAACAATTTTTGATATTTCTTCGAAATTACAAAATTTGACAATTTGTTTTAATCACCATCATAGCCATGAAATGTGGTTACTGGGAATGGATTACTCATCACCAAGTTTTATGTTACGGAAGCGATTGACTTCTCACAAATTTAATAAAGAAGAGAAAAACTAAAAAGTTTTTATAAGCCTTCAGTCGAGATGACCTATCATATTAGATAAGGTACTACCTTTCAAATATCCATCCACTGTTTTTATTGACGCCAAACAAGTAGGATATTTGAAAGGTAGTACCTTATCTAATATGATAGGTCATCTCGACTGAAGGCTTATAAAAACTTTTTAGTTTTTCTCTTCTTTATTATCATAGAACAGTCGACAAATGTTAAAATTTGGGCTACTGTCAGTTAATCATCAACACTCGTTGGGCTTTGATTTTTTTTCTATTGGAAAGAGGACAATTTTCTGAGCATTTTGAGACCGCACTTCGATGAGGATTATCCAGTAGTTTTCGAGAAAACGGCATTTGAAAATCAAATTTTTACATGCATTTTACATAGCGAATTGATCCGCTCCCGTGTTTTACTGACGGTGCGTGCGTTCTGATATACTCCTAATGGTGGGCGGAGCACTTGTATTCAGTTGTTGTTGACCACCGGTCGGGAGCACATCGACCGTTGCTAACGAGTTTCACACCTTACGAGTTTCACCCCTTTCGAGTTGCACCTTTGGCGAGGTGGAGCGACCTAGAGGGATGTTTTTAGCGAGTCAGCGTTCGTCAAAACGGCGCGTAGCGTCCGGAGCGGAGGGGACCGGAGCGGAGGGTAGCGGAGCGTCGGTTTTGACGAACGCAACCAAGGCACTCGAGATTCTAACCTAAAAACGAGTTCTGCGTTTATTTTTTAAATTATTGCATAATGTTGCGTAATACACCCGATGTACATCGGACAATGTCACAATCGCGTCTGACTGCCACCACCAAGACTATATCAGAACGCACGCACCGTCAACAGAACTTTTATGTTAATGAATTTCCCTATCTAAAATGCATGTAAAATTTTGATTTTCAAAAGCCGTTTTTTCGAAAACTAATGGATAATCCGCATTTTTTCTTTTTTTATTATACACAGAAAATTGTCCTCTTTCCTATAGTGCAGCTGTCGAGGCTCAATTCGTGTTGATGATTGACTGACAGTTCCCAATCAATAATACTTCATCATCTCAAATTATAAATGATATCCAGAATCATGATTACGCGACCGACCTTAAATTGTTGTTGCCGCACATTACTGGCTTATAAGACAATATATAAGACATATAATCACACATAATCACACGATCTACAACTTTTATAATGACTTTAGTCGACATACCTCGCACCGGTAACGAGATAGCAGCTAAAATGCGATTTTCACCCCTTCAAAGCAAGATGGCGGCGTAAACGGCTCCCACTCAAGGTTTAAAACTTAGAATTTTATATAACTTATACGTAACTGAACAATCGTGCCAAGTATAATTCTATGCGTTTTCTAAAAGGAACCCAATTTTTTTGCTCGATTGACTGGGCTATTTCAGTGTACAATAGAAAAACTAAATTACAAAATTAATCTTTGTGGTTTTTATATTATATCTATTCAATAAAACGATGAGACGGTCATTAGCCTAGTATGTAAGTTGAATAATTGCTAACACTAAGGTACCCGGTTCAAATCCGGAAAGAGTCTGAAATTTCATATGATCGTCTCCATGCTACGGAGGGCACGTAAAATTGGCGGTACCCCTGGGTTGATGATTTGCCCTCATCAACAAAAAATCCAGGGTTACGGGCACATCTGAGACGAGCCCAGCAAGCTACCTCAGATGTAATACAATAAATTAATATGCTCACAGAATAAAAGCGACTTCGGCTTCTCTTCGATAGAAGACAGAACCCCGAAGTCAAGGCAAACAGGAGCAATCCTAGCGTTAAAGTGGGAGAAGAAGAATACAAAGATGCACAGCTGAGGTTTTGGTACCAATCGAAAGAGCATTCAAAATAGATTTAACTCTAGCAATAAAAAATTTCGCTAATTTCTGACTGGACCCCTTTATACCAAACTGCAAAAATGTAATTTTTATAATTAATTATAATACTACTACGCCTTTTTGAGCAACTTGTTTTACTTGTATTTTAAAAATGTCTACTATTACTGTAATGAAATTTTAAAATGTATTATTTAAATTTCAAGTTTTGAAATAAACAATAAAATCAAAAACAAAGTAACTAAATTTGCTAAACGCAATACTATTATGCTAGCAACAAAATAGAATTTGTATGCTCAGCGAAAGTATTTTGTTTAATGCTAATCTCTTTTTTGTTTTGGCTACAATTACAGCAAAATTATTGAACTGTGAAAGTATTAAATCTGACATAATAAACTGAATTCAGCTTCATATAGGGTTCTGAAAAATGAAACGTTCGACGAACCGTACAGTAGCAAACGTTAAAAGCGATTTAAACACACGGCTTATTATGCGAAAGTGTTGATCTGTGCAATATTCTGGGACATTCGCAGGTGTTCCACCCCTACTAAACGGAATTAACTCAAACAAGTTGTTGAATTTTCATGGATTGCTTTCAAAGAATTTTTCTTAACAAAAGCTTATAAGTTGTATTAAATTTCAAATTTGAATTCTACCAATGCAAATTATTTATTGGTATTGGTAGTTTTCTCGGTATTAATACATAAATACAGAATGACCCGTGATGAATAACCAACATTTAGGTGGAGATAGAAAATATTTTTCTCAAAACCAGTTTTAACAAAATTTTAATACAATTTTGTGTTCAATTTAAACCCACTTTGACGAAGTAATTTTTTGGACTGCTATTTTAAAATAGCAATATCACTGAAACTATTGATCTTTTACTGTGGATTCTTAAATATTTTTTAAGACAGTGAAATTATCTTCACAATAGGTCTAAAATCAATAGTTTTCGAGATATTAATTAAATGAAGTAAAAAAATGTTACAAGTTTAAAATCTTACATATTAGATATGCTAAAAAGTTCCGGGCCTAATTAGACAATAAATGACTTCAAAATAGATTATCTCTGAAACTACTTATCTGATCGCATATTAATATACGTATGTCATTGGAAAAATGACAATATTAGCTAAAAACTAAATGTAAAATCATTCGATTCGGATCAAGCAGTTGTGAAAAATTGCTGTTTAAAGATGGAAGTAAATAAAGAAAAAATTCGCTACATTTTAAAATTTTTCTTCGATCAAGGAAAAAACGTCGCGCAGGCTCGTGAAAAAATTTGTGCAGTTTATGGTTCAGATGCTTTATCGAAAACCGGAGCAAAATAATGGTTTGCGCGTTATCGTTATGGAAATTTTGATGTCAAAAATGCACCACACTTTGGTCGGCCATTCACCAAGAGTCTAATCATCAATCGCCAAACAGTTGCAAACCATTTGAAAAAATATAAATTCAAAAAGAAGCTTGATATTTGGTTGCCACATGATTTGACGCATAAAAATTTTTTCGACCGAGTTTCCATCTGCGAATCGTTGCTGAAACATAATGAAATCAAACCATTTTTAAAGCGACTGGTTACTGGAGATGAAAAATAGATTACATACTGTTACATATGTGACTCACATATATGTTGTGGGGACAACTCATCAGTATGTACGCTCCTGAGTAACCAGTCGCATTGGAGCAACACAAGAAAGTACATGTAACTTATCCCAATAAAGTACTATTAATTAACAAGTTGTTTTAACGCTATATAACACATACGACAACATTGTGCGCAAAAGATCGTGATTGAAGCGAGGCAAAGCTTTCCAGACGGTGGCAAAGCCGGGACTCACCAATCGAAAGGTGAAAGGTCTACTTGGTGGGTTTGGAAAGGTATTCGTTATTGTGAGCTGTTCAAACAATTGATTCTGCACGCTACTATCAACAGTTTACTAGATTACAGCAAGAGATTCAAAAAAGCAGCTAGAATTGATCAATAGGAAGGGTATTGTGTTCCATCATGACAACGCCAGACCTCACGTATCTTTTGTGGCCCGAGAACAACTGGAAGAGCTTGGCTGGGAAGTTTTGATGCAAGCACCGTATAGCCTGGAACTTGCACCATCAGATTATCATTTGTTTCGATCTTTTCAGAAGTCAGAATTCCCTTAATGGTGTAAAGTTGGCTTCAAAAGAAGCCTATGAAAACCACTTGGTTAAGTTTTTTACCGATAAATCACAGAAGTTTTACAGTAATGGAATAATGGTTTTGCCCGAAAAGTGGTAAAGGGTTTCCAAACAAAATGGAGCATATTTGGTTTAAATAAAGAATTTCGAAACATAAAAATTTTGTGTTTAAAAAACTATCTAATTTGGCCGGGAACTTTTTAGCACACCTAGTACATACATTTTTCTAAGACCATGTATCTTTTAAACGAAACATTGTAGCGCGACTATTTTGCCTTTTCTAAATGAATTATTATTATTATTAAATGAGCTATTAATAATAAATTAAAAATAAAAGTATCAATTATAATAAATTGTTACCTTAGCTTATAATCAGTGGTCGAAGTGAGGGGGTATGCAGTGGTATGGCATACCACCACTTTTTTTAAATTGCAGAAACGTACCCTAACTTATTTAGCATTATTTAGCATAAAAGTACCTATTCAGTTTCAATAAATTCTTATTATTATTAAATTTAATACCCATACCCCCGGTAATTATTTTCCACTTCGACTAATGCTTATAATTGATATTTTTGTTTTTAATTTATTTTTCATTATTGTGATATTTTCTAGAAATAATAATAACACGATGAAAAATTATCGACCCTAAAGCTTAACTTTCATGCTCACCATATTTTAGGTCGAAAATACCTACAAAAAAAAACCAGTCCATCTTTCTGATTTATTAGAAATAATAATATTTAATTATTTGATTAAAAAAAATTTTAAATAATGAAATAAAATAATATTAGCGCCATCTACCGTAATGTGAAATTATTTTAATTTGTAACCAGAAAACGCACTAGAACGCATCAAACGCATTCGAACATGAACTTCTGCATAAACCAATATTTTTGTGCCGCGTTTTGTGCAGGGCGTGCAGTACGTGCAGTACGTCGGCGTTTTGCATAAACCAAGCTTAACGGCTATGTCACCGAGCATAGTCTCAAGCCCAGTGGCGGTGCTTGAGTAGCTAGGGCCCGTAAGCAAATTTACAAATCGCGCCCCTAAAAAAACAAAATAATAATTTTGAACTGAATGGCGAGTTTATTATTGAGAACATCACAATATTTTTCCTGAAGCAAATCACAGCATTGAACTACTTCGATTTCTTTCATCTTTAAAATGATTCTCTCAATTTGAGAAAAACTCAAAACGAATCTCAAGACGTTGTATTACAATGTCTAATGTAAAATAAAATACATTAATTTTAAACGAATCATCTGGATTTTGAAAATGGAAATCAGAAGCTAATTCATCAAAATATTTTTTAACTTTTGATTGCCGTTTTATGGGAAAAGTAGGTTCGACTCCCCATTTTTTTGTTAAAACTTTTCCTTATTTATGAACAGTAGGGCCCCTTATGGTCCCGGGCCCCTAAGCATTGCTTACACTTGCTTATTTATATCACCGCCACTGCTCGAGCCTAGGCTTCCATTTTTTTACAAAACTTTTTTTCTAAATTCAACATAGTAACCCGCTTTCGCCCAGGTCTACCGAACGGATAACATCGATTTGAAAACATGAAAACAACTTCCAAGATTTTGCAGAATATTGGCATCTTATTCTACTGATATCAAGATGACATAATAATGGTTTAATAGTGATATCAAGTTGCTTTCGTAAGTGTTTTCTGTTGCTTTCTGTTTTTAAATATAAAGTTTGTTATATACCTACAAAATATGTACTAGATCTAATTATTAAATACTTAACGGATATTGGGATAATAACTACTAATAATACTATCATCCATATTAGACACACAAACAGAGTTACACCTTAAACACACTTTTCGTTACTTATTTTCATTAAATTTTCGGAAAGTCCTAGACCCCCCTTTCAGACCATTTTCATAGTCTCAGGGGCTTATTTTTTAAAGCTATAAGAAAACAAGAATATAACGTCTTTAAAATCCATAGCATGTTCTAAAATTTAATGAAAATAAGTAGGTAACGAAAAGTGTGTTTAAGGTGTAACTCTGTTTGTGTGTGTCTAATATGGATGATTAGTATTATTAGGGGTCTAGGACTTTCCGGCGCCGCCTGTTCGGCGTAGCCAATTCGGCATAGCCGATTTGGCATAACCGATTCGGCATATCTAGTTCGGCGCACACCCGATCTGACGCTGCCCTTTTGGTGCAGGGACAATTCGGCGCAAGGACGTTTCGCCCGTATCCCAATTCGGCGCGAAATCGATTCGGCGCGAAATCGATTCGGCGCGAAAACGATTCGGCGCAAAAACGAGTCGACGCAGAACAATTCCTTTTATTTTATAAGAACATAGAATTTTAAAACTTAAATTAAAAGAATGTAATAATTACATTTTGTAATAATTACATTTTTTAAATTTAATTTTCAATAACGCCACTCTGCATTGCTATAAAAGAAAATGAATGCAATACGATTCGGGGCAAACGAATTATATTTTGTTTAGTAGGAACATAGAATTTTAAAAATTAAAGAGATAGTAAGAGATTTTCAAAACAGAAATCTTATTGATTATTTGCGAGGACTAGCACATAATTTTGAAATGCAAGTGTAAAATTTTCAAGTTACCATTACTTTTAAATAATTGTAAGTAAATACTTTTAATTTAAATAAATTATTTTCTATATTTAATATTATTATAATAGTTGTTTTACATATATTCTAGCCTCGTGTAAGGACAAAGGCAGCAAATACAATATTTTAGTTTTGAATAAAACGCCAAAACGGGTTACGCAGAATCGTCCCACACTTTCAATAGTTTACGCCGAATTGGCTTCGCGCCGAACTATCTTCGCCGAACTGGCTGTATATAACTGGCTACACCGAACCGGCGACGCCGAAAAGACCCATTCTCCTGAAAGGGTTATGATGAAATTTTGGAAACTTGATCATAAGCATTTTGCCTTGGGAACCACCGAATATATAAATATAAAAACAAAGATTCACGAGAAAATGCTTTAGGTTTTATTGTAAAGGAAATTTCTGGTCTTGCTATTCTGCAACCATCTGTGCAAATTCACGCAAATCTGCGTTAGGTGCCATTTTAAAACTGAAACGGTCGATCAGTTTCTATTGAAACGTGTGAACTAAAACTTGTTCAAGTCTTACTCAATTTTTGTTGATCAACTAAAATCGGTCATCTCAACTTGAATCGTGAGAACGCGCCTTTAGCTTTGATAAAACTGATAATTTCAATGACTTGAAATTTAAGACCACGGGGAATACTGCCCTACTTAGGAAAAACACCGTATCTAAAAATAATAATAAATTTTGTACCTAATATCAGATATATTAATTTATAATATATTATTGTAAATACATTTTGATTTGTAAATTAAAATTTAAAATAACTTCAAATTACCAAAATGTGACCGAAAAAGTGACTTTCGTTCCAATCAATATTTTGCGGTTCAAATTTATGTACAATAGGAATCATTTTTATTTTTTCAATTCGGGGTTTTCACTCATCCGGAAAAGTCAGGGAATTTGTTCTGAAAAATAAGCGAGAATCTTTTATTTTTTTTAAGTATATAAAATAATTTAATAAATCAGAAATAACCCCAGGTTTGAAGCACCAAACCATATATCGTCCAATCGAGAACCCTTCTTGCATGAACTGTTTGTGATGAATTTTAAAGATTGGGACATTTTATAAATTATTTTGAAAATTTATCGTGTTTCTGATTAACCAAGTTATAAATTATCCATTATCATAATTTGTGTCTAATATTGATGTGCTTCTTACAGGCATGAAGAGGGATATATTCAAGAAATTTATCGTAACACACCGCACGGAAAACAAGTGATGATGTTTAGTGCAGCACTTATAGTAAAGATATTCGTCCAGTCTCCAAAAAATGTATGCAAGATGTAATGGAAACCATATCAATATTTTAGAAAACCCAAAAAATGCACACACACTTTTTAGAACTAAAATGTTTTTAAGTTATCACAAATAAAATACACTGTAAGTATACAATATCGCAAACGTTTTCACCATACTATGGCATCATCAGGTCATCATCATGTGTGTATTAGAAAGAAAATTTAGAGAGAATCCGTTTAAATAATGTTCGGGGTGGTGGGAGTGGGTAATTTTTGAAAACGAAAGGGTTTTTTTAAAAAAGGAAGCGGTGTAAATAAATGCTCGAATAGGTTAGATAAAAGGAGGGAGTAATTAAAAAAAATGCTTTTTAAACATGTTTAATAAGAGGCGAGCTGTTTAAATCTGATTGACTATTTAATAATAATGAAGAATATTTTAATTTATTAATTTCCATAGCTTCCAAAAATTCTGGTTTTTTACTTTTTGACTCTACATGCAAAATTTCGTACCCCCTCTGTTTGTGATTAGTGTCTTCTAATTGGTGTTTCGCGAAAGTAGATTTTCCGTCTGCAAGTTTGTGGGATCGCGTGTGTTCGTTGAATCGTGTTTGGAAAGATCTACCTGTATGACCAATATATTTTTGAGAGCATTCGCAAATGAGCTCATGGACTCCCGATTTTGCTAAAAGATCTGATTTGAATTTTGCGTTATTAATAAATTTATTGTCTGTTTTAAAGGCAATTTTGAAATTTTGGTTATTCAAATATTTGACCATATGTTTTTCAGATACCGAATGTATTACTCTTGAACTCTCTTTCTGATTTTGTTTTTTATTATTGTTTGGTTTTGCCAAGGATTTCTTAAATGTTCTAACTAATATTTTCTTTCTAGTTGAAGAACGAAAATTGGATAAATGCATTTCATCTTTTAGCATAGAGTGTATTACGGTAAGTTTATGTGCTTTTTTTTAGTTGCTACACTTTTAAAGATATCACGTGATGACATCTTCGTCTGATCTTCTTGATGATCTCGATGTATTTGCGCTTGAACTCTCTAAATAATTTTTTTAATATGTAACTGCAACCTTTCTATATTTTTGTTTGACTAATTTCAACAAATTTCTTTGTTTTTTCAGATAATTTGTGTATGGAAGTTTTTACACAATTTAATTTTGATTATTCATTAATGTAATTTGATAAAATTAATTAGGTTAAAGTTTGTGTCAGTTGTGATAGTTGATATTTAATTATTTTAGAAAAAATAAAGTTTGTATTATAATAACTACTTATTATTTTAGTTGCTTTTTTTGTATATAGAAGTGGATGTTAGCCGAAAGTGGTCAATAAAGACAATTAAAATCTACTTGTGGTACGCAGTGTTTATTAATAATCCCATTATGTGTAGATATTTTTTTTTTTAAATAAAATTAGTTTTACATTTATTTTGGTGTTTGAAATTTTGGTCTTTTCTGATATACTGCATCTGCCGATATCAAAAGGTCTACATTTACAAGGTGTGGTACATTAATTGAGAATATCTAATCAAATTATAATATGCGAGATATTTTAATACTAGTTGATGTCGCTGATCACATATTTAAAATAAAATAACATTTTCAATTCAATAATAATTATTCAATAATTCAAATACAACAAATAATAATAATTTAAAAATTCAATAATCAATAATAATAAATTATTCAATCCATGCAATAATAAAACTGTTAAAATATAAAGTTGTTAATGGTAAAAATATCCAAAATGAAAGTTGAAAATTCCAATTTACACTAATTACTTGTTATAGCAATAAGGTTTGTAATTTCGTATTTAATTATTTCGTTACTGCATACAATTCTTTTCCATTTTGCAAGCATCGATTATTCCTGTGATAAAATTTTCTTCAAATATCTTCTTAATTTCATCAAAATCCATGTTTCTTTGAATTTCTAATAAAAGTAAAACCAAGTCTAACTCGTCTATGGTACACTCCAGCAAGAAATTGTGTCTCTTTCTCGTTCTCAAATTTTTATTTGTATCCTCCAGTGTTTTAAAAGTATTCAGCACTTCTTGGGATGCGATATTTAATTCGTCCCCAGTTTTAATCAACTCTTTCCTATCAAAAAAAGAACATAATAATACAACTTCATTTTCTTATCGTCGGTACTCACCACAAAGATTTTATTCTAGAATTTATATATTGAACAAAATTTGATGGCTTTTGTGTAACGAATTTACATTCTTGAAGAATTTCGTTCTTATATTCTTCAATTTTAGTTTCTAAAATAGGCACCGTGGTTAAAAATTTTTCCAGCTCTTCATGATATTCGTTCTCATATATTTGTGACTCTTCTAATTTTTTCTTTAACCTAGTGTTGTCTTGTATAAATTGTGGTATTTTCTCAAAATCCTCTTTCAACTCTTTCTCGATATTGGACTGAAATTTTTTCATTTGTTGCAGATTCCGTTGCAACTTGACACAACTGAAAGGAATCAATTTCAAGTATTTATTTCAGTTAAAAAAATGCATCTTTACCTGTCTTCTACTTCTCCGAACATGGAATTGCCTTTCTTGGTTGGATCCAAAGGTTTACACTTCAACGAGTCCAATTTAAGTTTATTATCAAAATTAGTTTTTTGCAAATCCTGCATTAAACCTTGAATTCTTGAAAACTCTTCGTTTTTGACTTTCAGAGAACTTTTAAGATCATCTAATTTTTTTTTAAACGACTAAAACAAAATCGATTAAACCAAATTATGTTTGCAAAGTCATTTACCTGTTGTGTTGCCTTTAATTCTTGATTGTGCAATTTAAAATGGTCATAACTTTCTTTGATTTTTTCCAACTTGGTGGTTACTAAATTAATTTGCTTTTCCAATTCCGAGTTCCTCTTTGTTTTCCGTTCCACATCTTCCTTATTGTTTTTAACAGTTTTTTCCTTAAGTGCAACTGCACGTTTACGTTCTTTAATTTGACTTTTAAGCGTTTCCACAGCTTTCGACTTTTGTACTAATTCATCTTGACGACGTATTTCTAAATTCGTGAGGCTGCATTGTACTCGTTCTACTTCTTTTTTTAAATCTTGGGATTTCTTTGATTTGGATTTCTTCAAATATTGAACTTCTTCGATATAATCTTTCTCGAGAGCTTTTGCAACGGAAATGTCGTTGGTATATTTGTGAATTTCTTGATTTTGCAAGTCGACTTTGTTTTTTAATTCTTTTATAGCGTTTTCTAAACGTTCACGTTCTTTTGCGAAGCACCTCGATATCCATTGTACTATTCAATAAACGCACATTTTCTGACAAACAACTTTTGAAAGTAACGAGTTTTTAAAACTTTTAAAACTAAAAGTTGTTTGACATAAATCACATGTTTGTCAAATTTGTTAATCGTCCTTGTAAACACTTGTAAGTACCTAATCATAAGACTAATCATAATTCTAAATATATTGTGAACCCTTTCAATTAATATGGGTATGTGCGAAAATATTCCACCTGTGAAAGAAGATAATAAAAATATGGTCGAAGCTGTTGCTATAAACTGAATTTATCCCCGGCCCAGGACCCCATCATGGATTAAGGAGATTTGAATTTAACAGAGGAGGGTAAGACGAGGTAACGGGAAAAGCTCGCCGTTGCGGTTAAGTAGCATTTGTAATTTTTTTTAAAGGAGTATGGCCTTCATTTTATGGCTTTCATTGGAATTCTAGTGAATTAAGTGCGTAACTGTTGGATAGATGATGGAAAAACAAACGGGAGGTCCAAATAAACAGAAGCAACAATGATATAAAATAAAATGACATTTATTAAAAATAAAAATGACATTTAATAAAAATATCCAAAATATCACATGCGAAAAATCGAAAATTTGCCGCACCAAATATTTTCCGTTTTCCTTTTTCTTCGCCTGCATGCTTCAGCGTGGTTTTTAGAAACGATCCGTTCAGTTTGACGCTCGAGACTATTACAATATGTGTTCACTGTCTCCTGGAATGACCTAAGCCTCAACTGTCTTAAATGCAATTGCGACCGATAGTCATCATTCTTGGGGTCTTTTTATAACCTTATAACCTTATTTAGTTTTTCCTGCATCATTTTTAAAAATACATTAGGCTCTATATGGCGGTCATAATAATAATTATGAAGTTTTTTTATACCTAGTATACTTAAACAAGGTGGAACTCGGATGACCGTAGTTCTTAGGCTTCTATGCTGCTATTTTCCTGGTTAAACTTGAAAAATATAGATTAGAATATAAGGTAGATACAGACAAATTCAAAATAAAGCCCGTATTATAAATAAAACCCGGATTATCTTATAATTATTTTGTAAGTTGGTAATATAATTTTAGTATATAAGAAGATTACGAATACTAAATACAAAAGAAAAATAATAATCTATGGTAATTATAA
The DNA here is from genome assembly GCA_947369205.1 of Cantharis rufa. Classification (NCBI taxonomy): domain Eukaryota; kingdom Metazoa; phylum Arthropoda; class Insecta; order Coleoptera; family Cantharidae; genus Cantharis; species Cantharis rufa. The sequence goes on along the minus strand of OX376309.1, from coordinate 9,683,396 downwards.
CGTACTTTTGTTTTTCATACTATAACAATAAACACAATACACCAATAGTATAAAAAACAGAAATACGTGTCCACCCGTCCGTCTCCATGTTTCAAATTTCATAACTATTTCAATAGTTTAAAAACTGTACTGGAATTGTTCTTAAAGTTGAAACATGCGGACGGACGGACGGACGGACAGACATACAGACAGATCATAAGGCTTCTTTCTATACGATGTATAAAAGCCTAAAATTTTATACTAGTATAGCAAAAAGCCCGTCCACGGACGGGCATCTCGACCCGATTGGTTGGAAACTTGATTGATGTGCAACTCGTCACAAGGGTAGTACCGGCGGTGGTTTAATATATTTTTCGGTTGGTAAAAAAATCGACCAATCAGATTGTTTCCTTTTTCACCAAAAAAGACACGCTGGAGGAGCCGAAGCAGCAGAGTGCTGGGATTTTATGTATTAAGATATTCACGTTACCCGACCTTATCCTATATGGACACAAACAGCGTCACACCATACTTTTCGTTACATATTTTTATTAAATTTTTGAACATGCTACCGATTTTATAGACGTATTCACGCAGGGCCGCGTTAAGGTATGTGACTACCCTAGGTATATATTTTTTTTCCGCCCCCTTAAAATGAAAATTTGAACTCATTATAATCGCATAATATTTATTAGCAAAATAAATATAAACTCTGAGAACAAATTTATTTACTTAAACAGTAGACAGGTTTTTGTTCTTCGTTTATTTTTATTCTTTACTCTCTTGCATTACTATACGGCACTTAAATAGCTATTTACGGTCGTGCTCGAGAAAGTTATACATTGCGGTTGAGTAAGCAATATATCAGAACGAGCGATTAACGAGTTCTGATAGCTTATGAAACCGCAATGTAACTTTCCGAGCGAGTCACCGTATCTAGTTTATGTTCAAGACCAGCGCCTATTTTTAATTGAGTTGGGCCCTAAGCTCTAGCAAATTTTCGGGCCCCTTATATTCGAGTGTAACTAATAGCATCGAAAACCCAATTTTTGGTTTTTTTTTATCAGTATGTGATAGAAAATAAAAACCAAATAAATTTAATAGAATATGTAATTTATTAAATACAAGAATATTGCCTTAATCTTTTGCAAGAATATTGATAAAATCATTGCAAATGGATGATGAAAGATAGTTAACATATCCACTTCCCGGATTACCATATATTTCAAGATTTTCAGCTAAAAACAAGTCAAACTCGCTAAGAAATTCCAACGAGCTTAAAAAATTTCCATTTTCCTTGGTAAAAAGTATACCATCGTGGAACCATAAAATGCTAAACCATCATTTATTGTTAAAAATTTAATGGCAGCGACCACCCTTAACAGAACATTTTTCCAGTAGTCTTTTTCTTTTGGGTAATTTTTCTCTACTTCAGTATCTATTCTTCCTTCGGTGCAGCTTCTACTAACTATTGTACTGATAAAAGCTGCTACGTGTTCATGAGATCGTTCGTGGCTTTTTAACGTCAGATTTACATTTTTCCAATCACTATAGCCATCGGAACTAGGAGTTGTACTCTTTTTCGAAAAAAGTTTGCACACGTAACAGTAAACAGAGCCAGATTTGCGACTATACACTAGCCATTCATGGAGAACTTTTTCACCGTTTACTGTAACTTTGTAAAATGCTGAACTTAGTAACTTTCTTGTTATTTTACCGTCAAGCTGTTTTGAAAATCCACTTATTTTGTCCAAGTTTTGTTCTGGTCTGTTTTTAATAATATGCTCTTAAAAATCTAAACTTATATTCTTCAGCCAATCTGCTAGGTCTTGAGTCTTTTTAGGAAACATCAGTTCACCTTCCTAAGAAATTAAGTCCTCATTTACTCCGTCGATTTCAGCAGCAAATTCAGTATTTGATTCTTCTTCGTAATTTGTTACTGGTTGAAGAAGCAACAGGAGAAGGATTAACTTCCTCAACTTGATTAGAAATAGATGTTGCATTTTTCTGTTGGTCCTTGTTCCGCTGGAGCTGCCGTTTGTAGATACCATTAACATTGCATTTTTCTGCTTTTCTGTTTCATTTTCTCTGAGTTTTCTCTTCTTTCATTTTTCATTTCCACTTTGATAATTGTAACTCATCTTTATTTTTTATAATTTTATTCTTGATAGGCTGTTTGTGTTATGTTCATGGAACTAAGAACAAGTGTGATGCTTTTAAAATATTTGATTTGACTTAGCAAAAACGTTTGCAATTCTCGCGTTGTTATTTGTTTAATAAAAATTATAGCTTTGTTTTAGTAGGTTAGGGTTCGAAAGATGCATGATGCATATAAAAATTATTTCAATTGTATTTATTATATGAGAAATTTAAGTGGGTATTTTTATTTTGTTTGTGAATTTTTAAGATTTTATGTTCTCTCTTTTCGGGCCCCTTTGGCCATTGGGCCCTAGGCACGTGCCTAATGCGCCTAATGGTAAAATAGGCCCTGTTCAAGACAGGTCCTTTCCAAAATAAAAACATAAACTGATAACAAAAATTACACTTTTAGAATAAACATTAACTTTTTAGAACGGGTTGGAATATATTATACTAGCAAAAAGCCCGTCCACGGACGGGCATCTAGACCCGATTGGTTGGAAACTCGATTGATGTTCAACTCGTCTCAGGGGGAGTACCGGCGGTGGTTTAATATATTTTTCGGTTGGTAAAAAAACCGACCAATCAGATTGTTTCTTTTTACCTCCAATCAAAAAAAATAAAAAAATTTTTTAGAGGTAAGGTAATCGAAAAAAAATTTCAAATTTTTTTTTTTACATTTTCAAGATCATCGTGTTCAGAAACGTAAAGATCTGCAAAAAATAAAAGAAATTTTTCTGTGTCGGTCTGTCGATCTGTCGTCAAATTTTGTTTCTCGAAAGAAAGGTGAAAATAACGTTTTCGTCGCGATCTGTCAATCAGGAGTACCACTACAAGCAAATATCACAAAATGATAGGTTATTTTAAACACCTTGAAAAGCTGTATCTAGAACAGGTGAAATTGAATTTCTATCTGTCATCTGTCAAAAATTACAAGCTGCTAAAGTTTAAACTTCAAGAGTAAATAACTCATGAAGTATTCAAGGGATCTCAACTAAATTTTGTATGTAGGAACATTGGCCCCACAGAACTTCACAGCATATAGAACCGTTTGATAAAAATCAAAAATTCAACATTGAAAAAAAAGATGACTTTTTTTTGCGAAAACATGAGAAAAGTCCTTGTCCCTCGATTTTCTTCGGCATTTCTGCGTCGATGGCAGTCAAACTTTTTGGACGCATGTTTGGTGGGCTATAGTGGTGAAAATAAGGTTTTGGAAGAAAAATCTTTATCAGGGCTACCACAATAAAATAAATTAAAAAAATGAAAATATCTTCGATCTTCGGAAATGTTGAACCGATTGTGATAAAATTTTGTGCGCTGATAGAGTTTTTAAAATGCAAGCATTGGTGAGGAAACAATTGAGACAAATGTAAAAGCAAGAAAATTACAGAAAATATTAACTGAAATCTTATTTTATCTATTTTTTGTGAAAATTTATTAGGTGGCTTAGTATATTAATTTCGCAAGTTGGACAACAATAACAAAATAATTATTGTTTTATGATTTGCTATTGAGCACGTTAATTTTCAATCAATTCAAAAAATAATTATTATTAACAATTACTGATAATTGACATAAATTTGATCACTTTTTTAAATATTCATATAAATGAATACTATGTGTTGTATCTCCGGATAAAAATTGATGTGCTGGTGATTGGAGGTATTGCGGCAGAAGTGACGATATTTTTTCACCAAAAAATGACACGCTGGAGCCGGAGCCGGAGCAGCAGAATGCTGGGATTTTATGTATTAAGAAGTCCCAGCATCTTATCTTATCTTATCAACATCCGCCGTAGCAAGATAGTAGGTCACGGTTCGTATAAATTGCTTTCCTTTATATGCAATATCACGCAACGTTTATATACACTATCATAACTAGAGCTGGGATTTATATGCACAAAAATACTTGAAAATATGCGCATATATATGCATCAAATTTCTCTAAAATATGCACTAATATTGATAAAATATGCATTGATATGCATAATAATAAATTTTTTTTTTAAATTTTTATAGGTAATGTATTTTAAATATGTAGTACCTAATATATAAGCATAAAGCATCGTTCTTGTCCAATTAATGCTACGAAAATTAATCGAAAATAACCCAAAATATATGACATTTTTTCTTTAAAGTCTCATTTTCTCCGATGTATTTGACTTTAAATTAATTTTTTTTTATTAGCTAATTTAAATCAAATACATCATAGACTAACAACATATTATGAAACTTGGCAAAAATTTACTATCATTCTAACTAAACCAAAAGGCTACCCAAATATTTGCAATGAAGAAAAACATTAAATTTCTAGAGTGCATATTTCAAAATTGAAGTTGTAAACATAATTGCTTAAAATAAAATAATTGCTTAAATTGACAAATTAAATAATAAAATTTTTTATTTTCTCTATAAACATTATCCTAAAAACTCCAAAAGTGGCCTAAATATGCACAAATATGCATTATTTGCTGAAATATGCACCAAACATTGAAAATATGCAAAATATGCATTTTGAGGAGCGCTTTTTCGGATTCGCTTTTTCCTAATTCGTCCAGATTTCAAAACGACTCTGTTGGCATATCAATATTAAAGAATATGCAAAATGCATAAAATCCCAGCTCTAATCATAACCGCTTATATGCAAGTTTATAATAAACGTTGCTGCAAAGTATCATTTTCCAGCGATAAAAACTGCCCAATATGCTATACTTTCCATAGTCTTGTACGTAAAATTGTTTATGTTTTCTACATAATGTAATATGATTTTTAAATAAGTACAATTTACAATCAAGTTTCTATTGATGTTACATTTTTTATTAGAATTAATTAGTATTTTTGCCGCCCCTAAAAGCCTGCCGCCCTAGGCAGCTGCCTTTCTTGCCTAATGGATAAATCGGCCCTGTATTCACGTCAAAATGTTTCTTAGAAAAGTGTCCTCTATATAACCTAAGTTATGTAAAGTGTATCCGGGGACACTCTACATATTAGATAAGTATTATATTTAAAAATTATATTTTAGTGCGTAATTCCACACACAGATTTAATAAAAGAAAATAGAATAGCTTTTCAACAAATTTGGTATTAAATTTTGTGTATAAAATTAATACAAAAATCAGACGGCTTTAACGGAATGCAGTGTATTATAATGACCGCGACATAAAAGATGTTCAAAAAAGTTTAGCCAAATGAAATTCAAACTAAAAAGTCGTGTTTTGTAAATTGTTTTGATTGCTTTTCTGGTGTCCCGATTTAAAGAGATCTTAAATATTCGAATTGTACCACGGGGAACCCCTTGATATCCTTCGGTAAAGGTTTCATTTAGTGCTATTTATATCGATTCTTCATACCTTGACAAGTAAATTTGACCATTTAAGTTTTCTATGGTTACCTAACGATCAATCTCACAAATTTAAGTAAGTAGGACAGACATCTTAGTTGTGCAAAATTTATGGATAAAGAGTGGGTGGATAAACCGTTTAAAATAATCTTACAAAACGTCGGTATAGATAAGAAGCTATTAGGAAATGCACAAGTGTAAGCGGCATCCAAAAAGTAAGCAACGATCGCCCCAGAACATAATCTACTTAAGAATATTAAGAGATTTTCTGTTGTGACTGACCACTGGAGAGGAAAAAACATCGGCATTTTGGCCACTACACATATTATAGTATACACCACATGCGGTCGATCATGTGTTCAAATTCACTAGTTTGTTGCTGTAATCCCAAATTGTATAATCTTAGTTGCATATGCTCTATTTTGTCGTCTTTATTTTGTTTACTATTTTTCTTTTTAAATAATAAATTCAACCACAACCTTTATTTTTCATACCTCAAATCACATGGACCATACTTATCACATTGTACAATTATGTGCAATTGTTCGCTTTATTTTTTCGTTTCATACTTTTTCGTTTTCAGTAGGTACATTTTGAATTTTCAAATTTAACTGAATAATTTTTACCAGCTTTAAATTATTATTAAAGTGAATTATGAGTCAAGTGTTTAAAAAGCTCAAATGAGAATGCTAATTGATATTTTAGAAAAATTTCTGACAATCACAATTTAAAGATAACGATGTGATAATTTGAACTTTAGTAACACTTATGTCAAATATCGAATATTTAACAATAAAATGTAAACGTGAACGTGTACTTGAAAGTAAGATTTTAATCAACACTATTAGCTGAAGAACACTTCACATAATCTAATATCCGGAGGTTAATATAATGATAATAATGGGGATAGTACGAAAAATCTTTAAATAGAACTACTAACCTTGCAGATTATTATCATTAGCATATTACATAATCGGCTGAAGTTTTTTTAAAACGTGAACATTTTTTCCCAATTTTCTAAATTATGACCGTCCGGTTTTAACGCATCACTCTGTATAGAGTTTTTATTTTTACTTGGGTAATAACGAAAAAATTGATAAATGAAGTAAAATTGCAAAATTTATTTATATCATAAGACTACTACTTAAAATACCGGATGTTCAGATCATCGAGTATATAAGGGTTTACAAGGTTCGCTGCTTTTCAAACTATTAACAATGTATGCCTTAAGGCTAGTTTTTAAACTGAAGAACGTATGCTCATGAACTAAGATGTTTGCTCTATCTAATCCATCTTTCATTCATGGAACATTCTTTGTTATTTGCTTGTTGAGGCGTATGCTTCTCGTAGTCGGTTGTTGTAGTTCTTTTTCGTAACATTTGAGAGAGTCATCAAAGCTTCTACGTACAATAACCTAATAAAATAAAATTTAGTTTAAAAAAAATATAAGATTATGTCTTTTGAGGTTCAATAAGAGTTTTTATCATCAAAAGTTATTTAGTTTGCAGCAATCGGTTCTTTTATCGTTTTTCTTTTGTATAGTACGTATTGAATAAATTATCAAATCCAAGAAATGGAGAAAACCATAAAAACACATTTTTTTATTTACGATTATTGATAGCATATCTTTCTAGGCATTTGCTAGGTTGCGGACAAAATTATTAAAATCGCCACCCCCCGGTATTAAATTATTGCTTGTCATGAATTAAAACATTTAATTACATTTTTCTGATTTTAACAAATAGTGAATACTATTAAAAATATATAATTATTTTTATATATTTGTGAAAAAAGAAAAAGTTCTAATCTACTTTATTTATAATATACATTTACGGTTACATAGAACAATTATTGAAAGTGTTAACAGCGCCCGGATCAACTTTCGACGTGGACGCTCCAACATTAACAACACCGCCACCTAAAATTTAATTTAAAAAAATATTATAGTTTTAAAAAAACCAAAAAACACGCTTTATGACGCACTAAAAATTTTAAAATAATTTTTAATTCAATAAACTAATTCAAAAATCGTGGAGCGCTTTTTGGTTATGTGGCTTTTAATTAATTTTAAAAAAGCGCTCCACGCTTTTTGAATTAGTTTATTGAATTAAAAATTATTTTAAAATTTTTAGTGCGTCATAAAGCGTGTTTTTTTAAAACTATAATATTTTATTTTATATTTTTTAGTCTTAAAATAACTTTTAACATAATCATCTGTGTATATCTATATCATATCATTTTTGCTTTCGAAGCGCAACGGCAATACTTGGAAATGTACACAACAATAGAACGACCTCTGTCCGAAAGCATTTTACTAAGGAATCAGCGCGCAGTGTGCATATACAGGGGACGTTACAATTTTGGTTTTTTGTAATTTATCTATTGTCACGCCACCTGTCGACGACACAATTTTTGTTAAAGCTAGATAAAACTTTTATTGAAAACTTGAATAGTAGTGTTGATAGGAGATCGTCACATAGCTAACCATGTATTGTCATCTAAACTAAATGTGCATACAAAATTTCAACTCAATCGGAAAACGGGAAGTGGGTCAAATTTAACTTTCAAGATTTTCTTACATAGTTAGTTAGTTAGTTAGTTACAAGTGAAGCTAATAAAAGCGTGTTAAAAAACGTGGTAAAAAAAACTTGGTCACTTACCTGCTCCCGTTGTAACTGCTATTATCTATGACCTATCTACCTACCTATCTATTGTCGTGGAACGTTGGATTTATTTTCCAACTTTATTTTCCAAATTTTCTGTCAATGTCATCTAATATTTTATCCAGTTTCACATTCATTAAACTTTTATTTTCTATTACGTCCTTTAATGTTTTTGTATTATTTTCTAACGCTTCTGTTGCGTCCAGTGGCGGAACTAGGGTGCGCAGAACTCCGCATTGCGGGGAGGCCCTTGGTCATAAAGGGGCCCCAAAATAACGCCACAAAACATTTTTTTACGTAGTTTTATTTTTATATGGTTAACAAAACAATTATTTTTAAGACAACTTTTAACATTCGACGTTGAAATTAGATTTTGAAACTGTTAAAAATCTTTCAGTTTTTTCTTAAAAACACATTTATGTAAACTATTAAGTTATTTATTTGCTTATCTATCAGCTGTTGGCCATAAACAGTGCAAGTAATCAGGTCTATTATGTATCACAACCTTTAAAAATAACGGTCAACCTTTATGTTATAATAAAGTTTCAAAATAGCGTAAAACGAGAAACATTATTATAGCTAACATGTGTCAGAAAGAGAAAGTAATATTTCTATTTTCAGATCAAAACGCGGTTCATCAATTTTTTATTTCATATCGGTCACTGTTATAATAACGTTTGTGATACATAATAGGCCTGAATATCTATAGTTAACTAGTAACAATAAAGCAATAAAAACTGCCCTTAAATCGGCTCATTTCTTATACTTTGTCGCAGGGGCGGATGAGCAACATCTTAGCGGATGAGCAACATCTTAGCGGCCCAGGAATACCTTTTAATATCCGGATATGGCTAAAATATATATTTACAGGGTGTTACGCATTTTTCCTTTAAAATTAAATAGAGCATAGGTCAGCAGAGGTTTATTACAGATTTTTGAGCCAGATTACATTAACTATTCAAAAAACATTCTTTTATGTTTAAAAATTAATAACCCACAGTGTAGACCCTCTCCTTATTAGACGTATGTACTTTCAGCCACCGGCCTTGCGAACCTCTGAACAACCGGCCCACCGGAAAATTTCCCGGTTCGACATATGGCCCATCCGCCCCTGCTTTGTCGGTATATACGTAAAAATATGTCTTATTTTTAGACAAAGTAGTTTTTCTGGAAAAAATTGGGTAAATCACATCTGAAAATTTTATTATATAATTTGATTTTAGTTTAAGCATATTTATGCCAGTACTTATAGTCACGGATCAATCCGAGACTCAAAATGATCCTAGAATTTATCAATGAGGTTACTGGAATTTAGACGTATCGTAGCAACAGCTGTTATTTCGAAAATTGATCTTGATCACTTTGATCTTGATTCAATCCATGACTATACTATAAGTACGGGCATTCGAGATATATTAGGAACAATGGATAATTTTGAAATTTTATTTTACACCACAGTTTACTGTATAATTTAGTACAACCAACGACGGCACCTATTTATAAACTAATCAGGTAATTAATACATTTTTAATTTTTTTTAAACAATTTTTTGCTTTAATAAAGAAGTTCGTCAATATAAAAAATTAGTTTTTTCAATTATCGTTTTTGTAATTTACAAAATCATTGGCACCAAAAGTGTGACAAAGAATTTTTATCGATTTTGATTAGTTTTTAATTTGCGTTAATTATATTTTAAATTTTAATGCCCTTTTAACATTTATTATAAAATAAGCCCTTAGTTTTCTTTAATACAATAAATTAAAAAAAATTGTATTGTTTATTTTTTTATTATTCTATTTTAAGAAATAAATATTTAGTATACCTTTACTTTCTTTTTTTTTATAAAAAATACAATTATATTAGGGGTCCATAAATTTTTTCTGCGGGGGAGGCCAAATTTTGAAGTTCCGCCACTGGTTGCGTTCCTCAATGTTTTCATATATTCTCTTGCGATTCTCGTTATGCTGCGTAGCATCGCCCATATCTCCGCAATCCCCATTACTACATCGCATCGTCGCCTGCCTCAGATCCCGCTGAGGGAGGGCGACAAAATAAATTTTTTTCTAATTTTTTAAAAATATCAATTAATAATCCAATTTCAATTATTTATTCAAATAAAATCTCTTACGATATACATTCGAAATTTTAATGCGAACGAAAATGTGCGCGATAACCATACACGTCGCTATCTCCCTTCACGTTGTTTTCTAATTTTAATTTTTTCCTTCTTTCCTTTTCTTCTTTAATTTCCCCTTCTGGATAGAAAATATAAAACGTAATTTTTTATTATCTTATCTGAAAATGAAGCTTTTGACTTTGTTGTGGGAGAAGAAGGTACACTGCATAAAATTACTGATAAAGATATGGTACTTCTAAACTTAAGTTTACTTGCTCTACTAATCACTTATTTTTTTGCTTAAAGATCTTTCTCCTGAATTGACTACAGAAGTAGAGGTTCATGACATAGTTATTGCTTATTGCGGTAGACCAATTTTCGCCTTCTACGGCAATACAAGCACAAACAATTGAGAGAAACATTCCAGTGAATTTTTCTTCAACGGCCACAGCCAGGAGCACAAGTAGAAGAAATTTATCAAGATACACATAGCGAGAAGAATATGCCCATGGAAAAAAACGCAGAAAAAAGCAGGAGAAGTGAATTTATGTAACTGAGAAAACACAGAAAAAAAAACTGGCTTTGCAAGATATGTGAGGAAGAGTGTAAAGAAGATATGATTAAATGTTAAAAGTGTTTGCAATGGAAGCACGAGAGGTGTTCGTCTGCTTCAAAAAAGGCTAAAAAATGTATTTGTCCAATTTGTTTGTCAAATTTGTACTGTACTTAACTCAAAATAAATAAATAAATAAAAACATAATAATTAGAGTGCGGATTTATGGCATTTTTCTTATGTCTTTAAAATTAATGCAGAATAAATTTGTTTTGGATATACACCTTATGTGCAAAATGGAAACATTTGGCACTATTTTTATTTTGCTTTTTTTGCTTTTTTTTCGACATAAATGCTTAAATGCTTTGGTGTTTTTTGGTGATTATTTCAGCTTTTTATAGAATTTTTTAGATTTTCTTCATTTCTTGATTTTTTATAAGAAAAAGTATTTCAAAATGGAACATTTTAAACAAAAAATTGTAATGACCAATATAAAAATGTATACATAGATTTTTGCCTTTCCACCCAGGCAATCTACCACAGAATCTGAGTAATCAAGAGCGCGAACCTTGATGAAAAGAGGAAGGGGAGAACGGAACATAGAGCAAATATACGAAGGAAGAAAACCAGCGAAATGGAGAATCGAAAATCGTAAGAGAAATAGATCGAAATGTAAGCCAGGACCGAACCGAAAAAATTTGGACACAAAATCGCGGACGAGTGACAAGAGGGTGAAAGGCCCTCACCCCCTTTTCAAGTCAATTAAAATAATAAAGGAATTTCAAAGCGAAAGTAATAAAATAGGTGGACCAATAGGAGATGTTGTAAAAACTAAGTTACTGAAGTGTTAACTAAAAATACAGGTTTTAACATTTCATCAAAAATTTCAAAAGTTTTGAGTCGTGGAATAATTTTTTTTTTTTGTCTATAAGAAATCTTACTGACCCTTATGTGGGGAAGGGAGGGGGTCCGACGCAGTCCTTACGTAAGGTTTTTAAACCATTTTCTTAAATTAAATTTAAAATTTAAAAATATTCAAAATTTAAAAATACCCAAAACTCAAAAAACTGGTTTTTAAATTGTAGATGTACATACCAATAACAAAAAATGATTAATAATTTTTAATAAAAAAATTGACTCCTCCCTTCCCCTAATAAAAAGGGCTAGGGGGTCAATGCATTTTTTTTTTATAATCCTTACGTAAAATGTGGGGGGGAGGGAGGAGATTGCTACAATTTTACGTGCCCTTACGTAGGGGGGGGAGGCAGCGCCGATTTATCCATTAGGCAAGAAAAGCAGCTGCCTAGGGCGGCAGTCTTTTAGGGGCGGCAAAAAACGAATTAATTCTAATAAAAAATGTAACATAAATAGAAACTTGATTATAAATTGTACTTATTTAAAAATTATATTACATGATGTAGAAAATAAACAATTTTTAAGTGCCGCATAGTAATGCAAGAAAGTAAAGAATAAAAATAAACGAAGAACAAAAAACTGTCTACTGTTTAAGTAATTAAATTTGTTTTTAGAGTTTATATTTATTTTGATAATAAATATTATGCTGTTATAATAATAAGTTCAAATTTTAATTTTAAGGGGGCGGCAAAAAAACTATGCCTAGGGTACTCACATGCCTTAATGCGGCCCTGGGGGGAAGGGGTCAAAAATTACAAAAATCGTCCTTACGTAATTAATGGACGGCCCCTTTTAAGAAAAGTATGATGTTTAACAAGGAAGTCATGTGGTGTCCACATCAGATTTTTGGTTTTGTTGACAAAATTTACCACAAATATAGCAAAACTGGTCGGGATTATTAACACAAGACTTGCGTGAAGAACTCATACTTCTTTCTACTCTAACTATAAAAACTGACTCATTTGGCGGAGCTTACTATTTAAACAACAAAGTTAACAATTGCACATAGCCGTGCGCATGCGTATAGTACCAATTTTGTTTTGTTATTATAGAAATAAGCTGATGTTAGTACAAAGCGAATTCAAAAAGTCAAAAATAACTTTATAAAGAATTTAAAGTTTATCATGAGAACTAGAGTCAATTTGAACAAAATATCTATGTGCGGAGTACTTTATTACATTAGCCCATTAGCGAATATACCGACCCGAACATAGGTCGTTCATGAATTACGTCAAGCAGGGAGGGGTGACTTCAGACCCTACGACGATATTGGACAATAGTTGATAAAATTATGACGTCTGGTATAATAAATTTTTAAAATTTTAAACTTTTTGAAATTGCATATTTGGAAACAAATTTTAAATAAATTTTTGAAATATTTTTTTTTAAATGTAGTTACCAAAGAAGCTGCTGTAGCACATAAATTAAGTTGGAGTTTGAACTTGGTATACTAAATGTAGATTTTATCGGTTTGTATAAATGATAGAAAATGGATCTTCTTTCAGATGAACATAGGGTTGCTTATTGAAAGTAAGGAAATTAAGCAAAACTGAATTAGAAAACAAGTTAAAATTAAAGCAACTTCGACAGAACAGATCGCAAAAATTTCCAGTAAATCTTGATATATTTGTAATTATTTGTGAATACATATATTAAGACATACCGTAGTAGAGCCAGAATTGAAGTAGAGCAGCCGTTACTACTGAAAACTTTTATAGATAGTAAGTAATAAAGGGTTTTCGTCCAATAATAATGATAAGTGACCAAAAGATATCGGGTAATTGGAATAAGTAAATTAAACAACTATGACTTATTATACCGACGTTTCAGAAGATTTATTCTTTCATTTTCAAGAATAAAATAAAAAGAAACTTATAGAGCTATAGAGATATCGATCATCAGCAAAGTTTCTATTTTCAGAATAAAAATTATTATGAATCTTTCTGTTTGAAATTCTATTGAAATTATATTGAAATAAAAATTAGAAAAACAAATATTTGAAAAAAACAATTTACCTAAATTAAAAAATTTAAAGAATTATATATGAAATTTGCAAAAATACGATCTCTGCGATATCATTGCCCATCTGAATTTACCACTTGTCGATTATATAATTTACTCGAAAACTAGGTGTGACGTCAATACTACACAGCAAACAGGATCGGATCAAAATTTGTTTAGTCTTATCATGAATTTTTTCCACATGGAAACTTAGAATGCTATTCACGCCTAAACTATTGAAGATAAGTAAAATATTGTTTGGACCTTTTTATTGGAAATAAAATTTACAATATAATCGGGCAATTTTCTAAGGAAAATTGCTAATTATAAGAACTAAATTTATTAAATTATCTACATATATTTAATTTTTGTTTAGTTGTTATAGTATTTTATGTTACTTTTAGCAAATATGCTACAACCTCCTCCGCTAGCATACAATACCTGCAGTGCCTGCAGGATCTTATATTTTCCCTCCGATTCATTCCGCTTCAACTCAGTTGTTGGGTGCCAAATGTAATGATTATTCTAATTTTTTTATAACTTTTTTAAAACTTCTTTTTCTTATTGATTCAATTAAAAAATGTAATTATTGAAAATAATTTAATGTTAATTTCATAAGAAAATTAGATTTATCTAATTTTGAAAACACAATTTTCAAATCAACAAACTTTCCACAATACACTGTGGCGCAGTGCATTGTTCGTGTACTTATTAACTTACTACGACTACAAACAATATAATAAAATTGGAACAGATAAATAATACAGATTTGAAGAACCCGTTTTCTATTGCTTCCACAAGATTTGAAAACCCCTGCTGCTTTAAGATATTATGATTGACATTAACTACAGAAGAAATTGTTACATCTTCATCATTACATTTTTCACACTTATAAGTTGTTGTGCAGCTTGGAGTTGCAGTTAATAATTCGTTCAGTAAATTTGAAATATTTACAGCAGCATTAAGATTAATAATGCCATGAGATAAGTCAATATCCAATATTTTTAATTGTGACAGCAATTGTGCTCTTTGCCTGTGCTCTTTGCCTGACATGGCGGGGCTAACTTCTATCGATAAAATAGATTTTGGCCCAGAAAAAATTTATTTATCAAAATAAAATTTTATGATTTGCGGCACACAACGGCACACCTCGAGTAGAATCCAATACAATTTTGGTTTATAAAAAAATAAAAAATTAATAAGCAATCTCTATAAAGTCCAAAATAAATAAAATTAAAAAAAAAAATACGGCACAATGTGGCACATATCGGGCACAGCCTGACACAATATTCAGTTTTTAAATTTTTAAAAATGGCGTTGGTTTAATTTTGTCGATTAAAATTTTTTGCCTCGGCCCTACGCACGCAAAATGTTTCTTTCGTTTCCATATCTTTGAGTCGCGTTTTGTCGCAATATATAATATGTCAATTTTAAAAATCATTACTATATTGAAACGTCTAACTAATGGAAGCTGTGCTTAAGAATTGCAGGTCTTAACTAATAAGGATCATATGGATCGTATTTCTTCAAATTTTGTACATAATTTATTTAATGCAAATGCCATAAATAGGTACAAATAATTTTGTTATAAGTTAAATAAATAGCAACATATAGTAGAAAGACAATTATTATGATTGGATAGGGTTATAACATTACTTCGAATGTGTGGGGTTAGATTGAATTCAGTCAATGAATACTATATCAACTCACAATGATGTAATACTCAGTTAGATTAAAGGACATCAAGGAAATAAGTAAGTGCAACGAAAATCTGATGAACTGGTTAAAAACCACTACAACCTTTATTTTTGCAGCGCTTCTGAAGTTCATTCATTTAACCAATATATTCCTAAAACATAGTTTTTCGCATGAAAATTTTGAAAAGTTTTTGAGAATTTTTCATAATTTTTCAGTCCTATAGAGCCCGAAAAAATTCAAAAGATTTTCAATTCCGAATATACAGGGTGTCCCCGTGACCGTGAAGAACCTCTTAGGTGGTGATAGAGGACACTTTTCTAAGATATATTTTTAAATAAAATTTTTGTCCAAGTCCAAACAAATCAATTCACAAAATTTATTTTAATAAATTTTCAAAATGGCCTCTGTCATTTTCAGCACACAGGCATGTTCTTTTCAAAAGGTATTACTGTATTATTTGTAATGGTGCTTTTTTCGGTAAGTTCTGTTACACCTATCAGTATTCTTTCCATTAATTTATGTTTTTTTAACCTACACCTTGTTCATTATTTTCGTAATTTCTGTGAAAACGGTCAGTTTCACAAAAAAAACTATTAAGCTAAAGTTGTAGCCCGTTAAATTCTCTATCCGATTTGGGCCGTTAGTTTTTTTCTAAGACGTTTCGTTTAAAAGATACGGGGTTGGCAAGAAAAGTAAAAAAAAATAAAACTCGGAATTTTTTGACATTTTTTTCCTTAATTTAATTCATAACTCGAAATCTGTTGATTCTAGGCGATAAGGGGTTATAACATAATTTGTAGATATTCAAATGATCTGTAGAAAAGCTCTAATCCATTAAACCCAAAAAATCAAGAGTATCGGTGCAATAGCCGCTTGAAATCATAAATTGAAAAAATTGCTTTAAAGTGAGGTACCCCCCAAGGGTTTTGACTTGGACAAAAATTTTATTTAAAAATATGTCTTAGAAAAGTGTCCTCCATCACCACCTAAGAGGTTCTCCACGGTCACGGGGACACCCTGTATATGGTTATCAAGTTTCAATTTTCTCACAGTCACATCTTGTTACAGTAAGTTATTGTCTCAGAATTTTTTGGAAAAGTAAAAAATAAAAACCAAAATTTTGAATGCCCTCTTCAATTTCATTTATCTCTGCATTTTTTTTCCAATATACTAATAATGCAAAATAAATTCAAAACACATTTTTGTCATCATCTTAGGTAATAAATAATAATACATTATTACTCATACCGGGTGTTCATTTGAAAACTATGTCAAACAGGCCCGTAGCCAGGATTTAATTTCGGGGGGGGGGTACTCCTAAAAACCTTTCGTAAAAAGTAACATTTTCGGCGGATCCCCTTCCGGGAATTTTTATTATTACAAACAAATGTTGTTTTTTTACATTTCGGGGGGGGGGGGGCACGTGCCCCCCAGGTCCCCCCCTGGCTACGGGCCTGATGTCAAGCAATATTTGACCATTTTCCTTTACGTTACTCTCTCCTTAAACAACAAGGTGGAACTCAGGTGACCGTAGTTCTTAGGCTTCTATACTGCTATCTTCCTGGTTAAACTTGAAAAATATAGATTAGAATATAAGGTAGATACAGACAAATTCGAAATAAAGCCCGCATTATAAATAAAGCCTGCATTATCAATTAATAAAGCACGGATTATCAGATAATTATTTTGTAAGTTGGTAATATAATTATAGTATATAAGATTACGAATAGGTACTAAATACAAAAAGAAAATAATAATCTATGGTAATTATAACGTATTTTTGTTTTTCATACTGTAACAGTAATCACAATACACCAATAGTATAAAAAGCAGAAATACGTGTCCACCCGTCCGTCTGCATGTTTCAAATTTCAGAACTATTTCAATAGTTTAAAAACTATACTGGAATAGTTTTTAAAGTTGAAACATGCGGACGGACGGACGGACACGGAGACAGATCATAAGGCTTCTTTCTATACTTTGTATAGAAGCCTAAAACGTGAGTTCTGATTTTTAATAGATTACATTATTTGGGCTTTATTTTATTAGAATTTTTAATGCGTTAAACTTTTAAATAGGTGGATACCAACGCCTATTTTTTTTATATAAGGAAAACGCTAACGACTTCTGTTCTTTTTAATCATGCGGACGGACGGACGGACGGACAGACAGACAGACAGACAGACAGACAGACACAGAGCCAGATCATAAGGCTTCTTTCTATACGATGTATAGAAGCCTAAAAGTGAATCAAACTTAGTATAAAGAAAAACTAGTTCTGATTTTCAAATGATTTTGATGAAAAAAATTTATTTAATTCGGTAGAATTAAAACTAGGGAACGGTTACTATCTGATGCTTAAGTGCGTAGATTGCTAAGTAGAGATCAAGAGCTTTATTATAACCGTCCCTCCCTCGTTAGGCAATGACAAACCACCGAGATAATATGCCTTGAAAACTCTTCAAATGAAGTGGATATACAAAATCACAGTTTGCAATATTATTTATTTTGAAAATTTTGAGTTTTGAGAAAAACTTTATTTTGATTTTGATAGATAAGCTTGGATCAGCTAAGCGGCTGAAGATGGCCTTTGCCAAAGAGCGCCGCCCGCAGCGCTTGAAGAAAAAGTGGTCTCCGTTATATTCTGTGCTTTTGGTTTTGAGATTTAGATTACCTTGCTAATAAAAGTTTGAATTTTTGAACAAACTTCAGATATTTTGGATTAGACATAAATTAGAGTATTTTTGGACAATCGATTTGTATCAAGATTGGAAATTTGATATTGATTGGAAATTTTTAATTATAGTTACATAGTGAAGTTGATGAAATTCAAAATTCAAAATTCGGAATACTTGTAAAGTTAAAAATAATATCGTCACAGGTTCCGAGAGTTGTATTTCAACTTGCTTTTCCATTTTGGATGTTGAAAGGTGGATCTAAATATTATCTAGAATATAATTGTAAGTTAAATTGATTTACATTTATTTATGAATTAAGAGTTTGGTTTTCAAAAAAAAATATCACTTCATGAGGCATCCCATAACGTGGGGCTTCCAAAAATTGAGACCGCTTTTTAATCCCGATTTAGATAAATTTGTTAAGTTACAAATTTAAATAAAGTTTAGATACGGATTTTTTTTTTAAATTAGCCGATCAACATTTAAAAGATTATTTATTCTGGAGGTGACATTCGAAAAATTTGGAAAACTGAAAATATTACTTCAACTGGTGCTCAACATACAAGGTGATTTAAATTATTCAGCCCCTAACCCAACAAATTCCAATAAAAATATCAATGAAAATATAGAATCTGGAGGAATTCATGATACAAAAAACAATAGAAGAAAATAAGAAAACAACGAAAAAAAATTGAGAAACGATTTATAGAAAATAATAAAAAAATAAAAAAATTTGAAACAGGCCAAAAATTTGAAAAAAATAATAAGAATAAAATTAAAAATTTCGATGAAATGGAAACTGAGATGAATGAAGTTGAGTTAGAATCGGAAAGCAAAGAAATAATTGTAGAAAAAAACGAACAAGAAAAGAAATAGAAAATTTTGATAAACAGAAAATTTGGACATTGATGAATACAAAATACTGGAAAACAAAAATTTGGAAAACGATTTAAAAGTAATGGAAATATTGAACGAGGACAATGTTAAGAAGATGGAAAACTTTGATACAATTGAACTAGAAGATGGCTTTTGACAATAATGGCCAAAAGAACATGAGGAGTCGGAAATAAAAGAAGGTGAGGAAGAAGAGGATGAGGAGAACTTCGCCATTCGCTACCCTTACTACGTTCTGGCGCTGCGGCCCATTTTAACAAGCACAGACCTTATTTAATGAATCCTGAGGAGCGCAATAAAACTCTAAAATTATGGGTCTCGAAAAGTTGAAACTCGAAAAATTTGGAAATTATTGAACAATCTAGTTAATCGCCGAGTAGGTGCAAATCAACTGACGCGAGCCACGTCCCGTAAAATTCCCAGTCTCCATAGATTGAACTGTTAACGTACTTTGTACGCAAAAATCAAAACTTTAAAATTAATTAATTCTTAAATAAATCGATATTTGGAGTTCATCCATAGTTTAATCGCTTCATTATGATGTTCTTCTTCTGCTTCTTTCAAATTTTGCAAGAATTTTAGTGATATCTATAAAAACTTTTAGGCCCGGTTAGGGTACTATACTCGAATACTCCAGCATCATTTATCACAGAGCAAATAAAAGCATTTTAACACAGAATACAACCAAGGACTTCAAACAGCTAGTGGAGTACTATAACCGTCTCATCAAAATCTTCCGAACGGAAAGCTCCATCGAAATGAAATTTTAACTAGATATTCATCTAAGAGTTTTAAGTACAACGCCACTATTTCCAGCTTTCCATGTCAACTTATTTTTGCAAAATTAGGGAAACTTTATTTTAACGTCTTCGGTTGGTTAGAGTCTAATTTATTCCCGCTTTTCGGGTTTCACACCAATCAAGTGGTACATCAACAGGAGTTCTACTGTCTGAATTAGCTAAGAGGTCGCCTGATCTGCTAGTGTTTTGCATACAAGAAAATGCTTAAAAATTATTGATGGACGAATGAACACGTGACCAGAACATAAGACTTCTTAGTAAACTTCGTATAAAAGCCTAAAAAGAGTTGAGTAATTATGATTATTCATTCACATATTAATTTCCAAAACAAAGACCTGAAAAAACAATTTTTTTTGTTTTTGATTATTTATATTTTCTATTATTTATTATTATTTCTTTTCTATTTTATTAACTAAAGTTAATGAAAGTAAGTCTCAACTATCACGTATTATCTAGAATAATTATATTGTAAATGTTTAAATAAATTTTAGGAAACAAAGGGGGGCCAACTGTCCTTCTTGCCCTTCCTCTTATATGGACAAATGCGATTGTATTAATAAAATTATTTATTTAAACACAAAGTCTTTTGATATCTAATGCTAATTACGTGCCAGTAGCGTTATACGTTTTCTATAAAGAGAAATAAAACTCAAAAATAATTAATTATTAAATAACATTTATTTGAATATAATATGTTGCTTAAAATATATACTATGTACAAGCTAAGCATTAGCAGTAATAATTGTAATATGGCCAAAGTAGATACTTTCATGGCGATGATATTAAATAAGAGCTGTTTCGTATTGGACTCAGTCGAGGAGAATAATATGAAATTCTGATCAAATGAGTAAGATCAGAATTATTTAGTTTGAGTAATTATATAAATAAAATTAAAATAATTTATTTTAACCCGATATCAGTAAATCGAATAAGTGAAATGAAAAAAAACCAAGAGCTGTATTGTTATTGTTCCCGATAGCCCAAATTTGAAAAAGCTCCAATATTGCACATTTAATAAGAGATCAAAGTCATCAATCTTTTGTTATATTTTCTATAATATATAAATTGAATGCGCCAAAGTAAAATTTAAATTGTCAGTGTAAAAAATATTTGTAAACCACACTATCGATCGTGTCGTTCGTAGTAATTTCTTGTAGGTCATAAGAGTTTTCCAGAATAAACTGGCGGGCGCGATGCAGGCGGTGGTAATAAAAAAGGACTAATAAAATGTTGTAAATCTCTTTCACCAGAAAATACCGAATTATTACTACTATTACCGAGAAATTCGCTATCGGCACCATTTTCGTGCAATTTTCGCATATGTTTTTTGAGATCAAAATTTCTACAAAATCCTTTTCCGCATACTCTACATGTAAAAGGCTTTTTATCGTTGTGTGTATGCATATGAAAAGTCAAATTATAAATTTGATGAAAAGCCTTTGAACAAACCGAACACTTGTACGCTTTTTCTCCACTGTGTGTGAGTTTATGATTTTTATAATTGCCTTTTTGATGAAATCCTTTTCCGCAATATTCACAAACAAATGGTTTATAGCCCGCATGAATTCTTGCGTGCGTATTAAGAGTCGATGATCGGTTAAACGCTTTTCCGCAAGTATGACATTTATGTGGTTTTTCTGATGTATGTATTATTTTATGTCGACACAAAGTTGACGCTTGGCGAAATCCCTTTCCACATATTTTACAAACAAAAGGACGAGCACCTGTATGTACTGGCATATGACGGGTTAAATTATAATGAGCGTTAAACACTTTTCCACATTCTCCACATTCAAAACTTTTTTGTTTAGCCGAGTTCGATGTAGGTGTATTTAATGCACTTTTGCTTTCCGTTCCCGATTCTATTGTTCGTTTTATATGACATGACTTTACATAGTGTTCCGATATTGTTGTAGAGTGACCCGAGGGAACCGAGGTAACCGTAGCTAGTCCCACAGGAGCGCTATTTGCTGCCACTGCCTCAGGAGTCACAGAATACACAGAAACTGACGTAGCTGCCACACACATTAATTGACTAGGATGATAATACATAAAAGGATATTGCTGTAATAGTTCTTGAGATCTCAACACATTTGGAACATATTTCTTAAAGGCTGATTCCAATTGAGAAGAATTCGAAAGATTTGACATAACTGGGACATCAAAAACTTGCTCTATATTACTATCACGTTTCTTTACAGTCTTTTTATCAGGCTCCATTATCTTTTCTATTGAAAAATTTAATGTTCTAGGGGTTGACGAACAGTTTGATACCGAAGATTGCGACGTACGTCCAATTAAACTTTTTGATGCCATCTTGGTTTTGTTTCGGAATAATTTTTACATATCTGCAACAAAAAGAATAAATTACTCATACAAAAGATAACTGACTTGCAACTTTTAAATTACATATGTTTTATCTTATCAAACTATGTAAAACGAGAATTTCCAAAAAAATGGAACCATCAAAATTTAATTTGCACTCAGTCTACACCTAATTGGTCACGCCCAATTTAGTGCTATTCGTAAATCTTATACTACCCAAGTAGTCATTTGTTTCTTATAGTAGGTAGGTATATTATGGCAAACCACCGAGATTATCTGCCAGAATAATTTTTCTAAAAAATGGAGTGTAGTACCGGTGTTCAAAGGTAACTATAAACAGTAGTTCTTCTATGAATGTAAAAACATACATATATGATATTCCTTTTTTGAAAAGGAATAAAAAGGAAAAACAGAAAGAAATAAAACAAATATCAAAATCATCGTTGAAATGGAATAGCCAAATGGAACTAGCCATGACCATGGTTATTATAATAATTATTTGTAATATGACTAATCCACATACGAAGAAGTTATGAAGCTTATAAACAACAAAATAATTTTCGGTAGGCGTCATATAAGTGAAAATCAATTAGAAAACGCCCCCATCAAACCGTCGTTATCAAGTGACAGTGCTTTAGATGTATTGTGAACAAGGGTGGGTTCGATTAGAATTAAAGCTCACGCGCAGTTAATAGGACGTCTCCGCAACGACGCGCCGGGGTGCACAAGGCTAATCACAGTCAATTAACGACGAAGAATTATCTGGTTCTGAACGAAATCGCAGATGTCATTGTTCAGAATGTCGGATAACACGGATGTCATGCCATACGGTTTTTATATAAACTGCCGACCACAGACTCAATCATTCCATACAATTATATACTACTACATTTTATAACCATCATTTAACCACCCTATATCATTTATTTGCGATTGCAACTATCCAAAGTATTAATTATGTTTTCATCATAATTCTAATGAACCTGTTCACGACATTTAATAATAATTTTCATTATTAACTCGCTTCTGTCGATACAGCTAGTTCTTTAATGAATAATAGATTTACATAAGTAAAAAGTAAAACAGGCGGTTTTTAAACAATGGAATGTTAAATTTATTATGTGCTGTTTGTACCCACAAAAAACTGGCACCGTACAACAATATTTTCTTTGTAATACTGAACAAATTTCTTACGAGGTTTTTGATTTTAAAAAGCGCAGGGTCAATTCGCTTACGGATTACGACCGATTATAACAGAAATTTTTTTTGTAAAATTTATACCGGGTATACGTCAGAATGGTTACTGCTGCTCCTTAACTTTATTTTTTTAAGTGTTTAAAAAACGAAAAAAAAATTAAAATATTTTTTTATATAAAAATATATATTCAATAATCGACAACTATTTTTCAGAGTGTATCAGAATATATTGTCTTATACACCACCAGTTCATAATACATTCGCTTAATTTTTTGTTTCTTTTTGACCAACAGTGTTAAAGGATATGAAAATTTCAACCAAAACTTTTTTAAATTGAGGTTTGAAAAATGGACAGTGAAACAGCATGAAGTTAACCCTAAGGTGGGCATACCGTATTACTACAGTTTTTGATCAAAAAAATTAAAACTAACTTGATTAAGTAAATAACAACAAATTTACACATTTGTGTAGGTTCAATTTAATTTAAATTACCGATGAAGGATTACACTTTTTGTTACATGATGAAAATAATGGGGTTTATCACACATCAGCGATCTCCCTTTGACATAATTCTTATTGGAAGTATCATCCCTTTAAAAAACCCTTCTTTGCTTTAAGTAATTATTAGCATCAAATTTAAACTGGCAAATTAAATTTTAGTTACAATCTTCCAACAACATTATCTCCGTTAACAAAAAAGTATACTTTTTCTTCTCTATATTTTCTTAAAATATTTTATGTATTTTCTTCTTCTGGGCATTTAAACCGATTTGGAAAATTGTGTAGACATTTCAAAATGGCATACGTCTAAGTTTATTTCTATATCAATAAATAATTTTTAAACTAAATATCAATGTTTCCAGTGAGAAATCTTTTTTTGGTAACCTAAAAGCACTCTGATTGGTCAAGTTTTTTACCAACGGAAAAGTATATTAAACCACCGCCGGTACTCTCCCTGGAACGAGTTGCACATCATCGAGTTTCCAATCAATTGGGTCTAGATGCCCGTCCGTGGACAAGCTTTCCAGCTCGTCCTGTATATTAGAATTACGTACAAAACTCACTCCTTAAAAATACTCTAATTAGTTCATTTTTTTACCAACAAAAAAATATATAACCACCAGTAAAAAAACTCTGTCTTTCTATCTCCCTGTGACAAGTCTCATATCAGTCAAGTTCCATATCATTCGAGTTGTGCTCAAATAAATATATATCAATCGAATTACCAACCAATCGAGTTGCACACTATTCACTTGTTGTAGTATATAACACTACAAGTATGTTTTGTTTGTAACAACGTATTTTTTTTAGATTTCTTCAATTTTTTAAAGATAAGCAGAAGTTTAGCATGACGGTATACAGCCAAAAACTGTTTCGACAAATTTTTTTATCATTTGAAAAACCGTATCAAAAATCGGGAACTGTCAGACAATCGCCACCAAGAATTGAGCCTCGACACCTACACTATAGGAAAGAGGACAATTTTCTCAGTATAATAAAAAAAGAAATTTTGCGGATTATCCATTAGTTTTCGAGAAAACGGCTTTTGAAAATCAAAATTTTACATGCATTTTAGATAGGGAAATTCATTAACATAAAAGTTCTATTGACGGTGCGTGCGTTCTGATATAGTCTTAGTGGTGGCAGTCAGACGCGATTGTGACATTGTCCGATGTACATCGGGTGTATTACGTAACATTATGCAATAATTTAAAAAATAAACACAGAACTCGTTTTTAGGTTAGAATCTCGAGTGCCTTGGTTGCGTTCGTCAAAACCGACGCTCCGCTACCCTCCGCTCCGGTCTGAAAACATCCCTCTAGGTCGCACCACCTCGCCAAAGGTGCAACTCGAAAGGGGTGAAACTCGTAAGGTGTGAAACTCGTTAGCAACGGTCGGTGTGCTCCCGACCGGTGGTCGACAACAACTGAATACAAGTGCTCCGCCCATCACTAAGACTATATCAGAACGCACGCACCGTCAATAGAACTTTTATGTTAATGATTTCCCTATGTAAAATGCATGTAAAATTTTGATTTTCAAATGCCGTTTTCTCGAAAACTACTGGATAATCCGCATCGAAGTGCGGTCTTAGAAAAAACCAAAGCCGAACTCTTGGTGGCGATTGTCTGACAGTAACCCAAAAATCAACCTTTCCGTGAAGAGTGAAACAAACAAATAAACTGTCAAACTTAAAAAACGTCTTGTTTTAGGTCGGGAGGTTAAAACTTTTACACCACAAATGGTTTGCATCAAATAATTTAACATCAAATCGGTGTAGCAGTGAATTGATTATGCACCGAATAATTTTTTGCTAAAATAATCTTGCACCAAATCTTGCATGCGTCTAATAGGCTTCGTACCAAAATAGCTTTTCTTCAAACTCACTTACGCCGAATTGAAGCGCTCTCGCCGAATTTTGTTAGACCCGCTAGAAAGAATAAATAAAGATAAAGAAAATTGGAGTGCTTTGGATCACACAATAAGAACTAAAACTGACCAGCAGAGAGGCTACGAAACCAACTTTACGGTTATGATCTAAAACCTAAATTTCACCTATGAGCTTTAAGGCGCATCCAAATTGCGTCCTAAGATCATTGTTTTTGAAGAGATTTATAGTGGTCAGAAAAGTTACGTGCAAATTGCGTCCCAAATCCTAATCAGTTCGTAGATAATCCCTAACAAATCCTATCCAAAATATAAATCCAAATTAACTGGTCACGTTGCATCTCAATACTGGTGGATAAGTAAATTGGAAGTAAGCGTGAAGTAACTCATTAAAGTCATTTCGTAGGGAGAGGGAAGCGTAAAAAGTTAAATTTTTGTCCAAAAAAATAACGTTGTTTTCGGTTTTCGGCGTAGATTTTATACTATTTGTTATGATTTCAAAAGTGATTTAGAGATAAATGAAATTAAACTCAATTATCTATAAATCTACGTATAGAACAACTTGGTAACTATATTGAAGTTCTAGCTGTAACCGTTCTAACTTAATGTCTTTTGATCTTTTTTGGTTATTTGACACTTTCTGGCAAACCTTTGGCAAAATGGACCAAGTTTAAAAGCTTACCGGTAAGGCCCTATTATAGCTACAAAGTTGTTTACATAGATTTACAGATAATTAAGTCCTGTTTCACTTAGCTATAAACCACTTTTGGGGGAAAAGAACAGAAAATAAGCATCTAGATCGAAAACGGGATAGTAGTTCAATAGTCAAAGATAAGAACATAAGCGCAACTGGTGTCAATACTACCGACACTGGCTTCAGTCAATTAATTTTGGAGATAATCAATTGATATGTGGTTTAAGTAGTGTAACTCGATATTAAACATATCAATATTTTTTAGAAACACTTTTTAGAACTAAAATGTTTTTAAGTTATCGTCCTTAACTTATCATCGTAAGCGTCCGTACTATGGTTTTTTTTGTACATTAAGATTTTAGATAAATCTAATCATCATCAAATCTAATAAACTAAAAGTATACCTCCCGTCGCCGAATCGACGTAGTCGAATTTTCTGTCGCCGAATGAGAATCGCCGAAATGCCGGTGCCGAATTGTAAGCGCTGATACTGGCATAGCCGAATATCGGGTCGCCGAATTGACTATCGCCGAATCAAAATCGCCGAAATGACGGTGCCGAACTAAAATCGCCGAAATGACGGTGTCCGTTAATTTTCCTCTCCCCAGCAGTATACTCTTCTTCAAAAGTACTTAAAAGTGAAAGTTCTTATTTTTACATTTTTGCTGTTGATATTTTTAAATGCCTGAAAATGCTCATTTTCTCTTTTACGTATGGTAATTTAAGAAAGTAAAAGTAAGTTTTCCATTGTAAAAGGTATACATATATACATAGAGAACAATTTCGTAACATTAATAATTGTAACACCCTGTACTGTAAAAATACTAAAATATTTAAAATATAATTGCCGTCACTGCACTGAGGCTATGCATCTAGCAAGGTTAGCACCTTACTAGAATATATACAAGTGCTTAGAAAACCATGAATGCCAAGTATAAATTTGGTACATCACAGGACGTAGTCTTATAATTAAGGAAAATATGAAAAGTGACAAAAACTTTCATAGTTGCAAAATACTTCTTTTAAACAATCACATTATGATTGTTTTGAAGCAATCCTTCAATATTTTGGGGTAAACTACTCCCAAAAGTTTTAAAACTCCATAGAGGATCATATAATATCATACAGTTACCTATGTTGTTACAAGTTATCTATGTTAGGAGAGAGAAACTGTAAGTAAAGTTTTTTAAAATTTTTCCCTAAAATGATATTTAACCCGTAATAGCCACACCTCGATTTAGGGTATATACAAACCACACTAGTGCGATTTGGAATTTTGCATTTTCAAAGTAATACTATAACTTTCGTATAAATTGTCGAAAAGTATTCGATAACCAATGTTTATTGGGATAAAATTTCCATCTAATGAAAATAGTCTCGAATGCGAAAAATGATCTTAATTAATTGAAAATACTAGCCCGTAGCCAAAATGAGACAAAAAACATTTGCTAATTAGAAAAATCTCGCATTAAGCTGAAAATTAGTACAAACCTTAAATACATCAGTATAAACGAAATGTCAAATGTCCCGTCCACTCTAGCCACTTCGGCTAAAAATTTATTTAATAAATAATTTTTATTTAAAAATGACAACATATGGCAAAAGTTAAGAAAGGGGTTGGTTACTCCCTTAAATATCATTTTAGAAAAAATCCAAAAACACATAACTATCCCTTGCAGCATAATTTTTCTTGAAAAAATTTGATGACGATGCTTTATGCAGGTTTTAAAATTTTGGGAAATAGCCCACCCCAAAAATATTAAGTGATCGCTTCGAAAAAATTATATGTATTATTGGTTATAAAATGAAATATTTTACTGTTGATTTCATTCAAATCCAAAACTTCCTTCTATATAAATTCAAAAATTTAAATTTTTATTCTATTTTTAAAGGGCGATTACATCTGTTAAACACCCGTCATAGCAGCTAAAAAAAGGGTTTCTTATATTTTGATGATCTGCCACGTATCCAAAAATTATTCAAATCGGTGACGGACACCGGAGATTCTTTGCTTGTAAGTAGCAGTGGTGCTCGCTGTTTCCAATTTCTCCAATTTCATTTTATATTAGATGTAATTAGAATAATATTTGCAGTTTACAAAAAATATACGAGGCTGATGCTTAATTAAGTTATTAAAAAACTACTTTACTCTATGCAGAGGTTTCAGTGGATGCACAGTCACTGCGGGTGTATCTGCGCCCAGTGCAGGATTTACGCTTAGGCCCGTGAGGCCCGGGCCTAGGGGCGCCTAAACTTTAGAGGCAAGAATATTTTAGAAGTTATAAAATTAAAAAAAATTTTTTTATTTAATTCGGCTTAGCTTTACTGTGAATGTATGAACAAATTTCAGTGAAGTATTTGAAATAATTGTTAAAAAGCTAGCTCCCCAATCTATGGAGCTAGCACTGGCTAGCACCCAAATATTAAAGCTAACACTTTTACAATTGTTTTAGAAATCTACATTTAAATACCGAGGGTGGGGCTACTATTTTGGCTTCAAAAATACAGTGACTCTTAAATTATAATGAAATCCGAAGGCTCCTATGTTAACAATGCTAATTGCCAGGTTTGAATCCCTTTTTTGCCATATAAAAATAGATTTTACAGCAAAACTTTTTAGAAGTATTTTGTTGCGAATTTCATTGCCTTCTATTTTGTTTGTATTCAATTTTTTATTTATATCTATATCTCGGAAATGGTACAACCAAATAGAAAAATGTATATGAACAAAAATGTAGAGCATAAAGTTTACAAGAAAAATGCTTATTCATTTTTTTTATTTTGTGGCAGGCACTATTTCCGAGATGTAGATGACAAAATTTTTTGTATTTTACCGAGTCTTGTTTAAGCAGCTATTAGTCAGAAACTGCGCGACAAAATAAAAAAATGTATAAAAACATATTTGAAGGCAATAAAATTTTCAACAAAAAACGTCTAATAAGTTTTGCTGTAAAATGGATTTTTATATGGCAAAAAACGGATTTAAAATAGGCAATTTGCATTGTTAACATAGGTTAACATAGTGATTCATAATTTTATTATGAATCACTGCAGCTAGCACCCAAATATTGGAACTAGCACCATTACAGGTTTTTCAGTTAGTTGATGTTTTTATGAAAGCAAGAAAAATATTCGTTGTTTTCATTCATTGTTCCGTTTTAAGAAATTTATTATTTACTAATAAGAAATTTATATTTGGATTAATAAACCTCAAAATGAAATACAGTCGAGTTTCGAAACAGTGAGTAGGGAAAATCATGTTTGTTTTTTAATATTAAATCGGAATTTTTATCTTATTTTATCTTTATTATGGCATAACAAAGAATAAAGAAAAAAGATTTTTATAGGATAAAAAGAGGGAAAAAGAAATAAATTGGGAATTAATATTTAAAGAACAAACAAAGCAGGCGACCCTAAATCCGCCACTGTCTGTGCCCGATGGTGAGAAACTTTTCAGAGTAATTTCAAAAATATCAATAGTATAGTGAAAACTTGATGTTGATGTTACGATTAAATCACCTGTATGTAAGTAAAAAGTGGGCATTTTGCTTTTGCGGTAGACTCACATTACTTTTTGGATATGTATTGTGAAGGAAGTATCTATTATCTGACGTATCTATCTCTGACGAGCCGCCGCTGATAAGTAGCATTCATAAAATCAAACATTTTAAGACAATTTTTACTTTCAATTTAGAAAGACAAGAAGACAACTAAACAAAGTTTCGTTTTTCAATCTAGAATTTGAAAAGTACTTTTCAAGCACGCGTTGATTATTTTATAGTGACTCTTTTCATCATAAATGTAACTTAGTGAGGTTTACCTCTAAGCAGACGAAATGCTTTCGTGGAATTTTATGTAGAAAATTAAATTTTTTACAACATTGTTCCTATGAATTTTATCCTATTTGTTATGGTTATCTTAGCGTTTCAAATATAATTATTAGTGCCTATAATATCGCTTTCATGGGTTTTTTAAAATTTTTTGCAGATAAGCAGAAGAATTACGACTGCTCTATCGTTTTTAAATATTTCCACATCTAAATTCTACCTTCCGTTGATGAATCATGAAGTCACAGACAGACAGACACACATTTGCGTCAAATTTATAACTCCTTTCTTTTGGGTCGTAAGTTAAAAATAAAATTAAAAATTAAAACAATAAAGCGCCCGGGTAGGTGTGAGATTAACCCGAAATAAAAATATATACTTACTGCAACCAACAGCACACGTTCATCCAACTTGGTGTAGGTATTTATGAAAAAATTAATTTGAATGTTTTTCTTTAAAATCAAAAGTTTTTAAAATAGTAAATTAAATATAGAAATGAAATGCTTATGATTTTCAATAGCAGAAAATTTTTCAAATAAATAACTTTAAAAATATACTTATTTGTCGGATAAAACGACTACTTCGGGGTTGTTTTAACATAGCATAAATTTGGCCAAAATGTTCTTTTTAATATTTTATACATGTGAGTAGTAGAATGCAGTAGAGTACCCGAAAAACGCAAAAATTTTTAAACTATAAAAGATAAAGTAAGCCAACCTTGGGTTTTGGGAAAAGTTAAATTTTGAAAATCAGGTAGTTGTGCATGAATGCGTTTTATAAACCGCGCGTGTTCTTAAAAAAAGAAAAGCTGACTCAAACAGTTGGTTAGCTATGTGCATCCGGGCACGTGTCATTACCGTCGTATTTCCATATTAACTTTGTACTTCCGCTGTCGAAAACAGAGGAAAAAGTACCTTCAATCAACCCTTCTTGTAGACATCATTTTATGTTTGTAGGTAAATTTAAAAGCCGATGTTAAAGTTTTCTAATGTTTCAAAATACGTTGGAAATAAGAAAAGTACTTCAACTTCCAGAAAGCATTTTGCAGATGGAAAGATAATTGCTACCTTTCGAGCAATTTTATATTTCGTATATTACCAAATAATGATATGGGTGTTGTGTAACTGAGATAATAGTACAATACAATATACTAATTGAAAAAATAGAAGTGTGCAGATGTAATG
Source organism: Cantharis rufa (assembly GCA_947369205.1). Lineage (NCBI taxonomy): Eukaryota > Metazoa > Arthropoda > Insecta > Coleoptera > Cantharidae > Cantharis > Cantharis rufa. Next base: position 9,652,003 of record OX376309.1, on the reverse strand, counting down.
CAACTTGATCCTCAGAAATCCGGCGGAAGCAGTTTCTCAAGACATTGATCAAATAATCGCATATCCTCATTGTATACTCGGCGCGTGTCGCATTGAACACAATAAGAGGCGGAAGCGCGGGCAGATGCGCGATGCTAACAGTAAATCTGGCACAACTCCATTTTAAAAGGTCGTGAACACCTATTACAGTTTTAATAACGAACCTAAGTTTTGTTATACTCAATAAACACTCGTATTCGAGATATAGGGGAGAAGAGATTTTAATGTGTACAAACTAAATATAATCGAACCAAACGCAGTTATTCAATATTTAAATTACAAAATGAACGAAGGGTGATGAACGTAAAGCAGGAAGTCGTTGTTGCGCTTCGGTTAACCGATTCAACCACTAGAAATGAATTTAAGATATTAGTATTAAGAGCTAACCAAAAGAAAACAAATTCAATCTTCTTCTATCATAAAAATCATATTAATTGCTAGTGTATTTTGGAAGCTCAAAGTACCAAATAATATATTGCTTTTCGAAATTACAATTTAAAATCAAATTGTATTAAAATATTTGCGTAATAGAAAAGGTCAAGAAGTCTAACAGTCTAACCGAGCGACTAAACTGATTAAATACCCATATTCCCAAATATATATTACTTTTTCAAGTTTCAACGTTAAAAATTTTAAATTTCATTAATTATATTATATTGATTTATAAAAATCAAACTAGATCCTGTTAGTAATACAAAATGGTAGTCAGCGTATAACTTACTGTGAAAAATCAGTCATTATATTAAAATTTACGACCAATGTACTATGTATTTCTTATGGACTAGTATGCAAATTGTAAATAGCGCGCCTAATGAAGGGTTAAAAATAAATCGACTAACTTTATTTTGGACATTTTCTTATTGTAAATAGATAAATCTCTTTTTTATTTTAATTTTATCTTTTTGTATTATTGTATTATTATATAGATAAATATAAAATATTTATATTTATACTTGTCAAATATTATTGAATATAATAATTTTGAACGAAAATATCAATTATAAAATTTAATTAAAGTATTCCAAAAATAGTTGAAAAGGACATTTTTCTAATATTTTTATGTTTTGCAAATATTACTAAATATATGTACCAGTGTTTGAATTTTAAATTTTAATACTTAATTTTAGCAAACCCTGTATATAAATGCTCAAGTAATGTTTTTTAAATTTCTTTATGTTGAGCTTTATATATGCAAATGTTAGTTAAAAACCGCCGTCAATGGATTTGTTATGAATTGAGAATGTAAAGTCCCGTATAACGCCCCATTGCATCAATGCATGAAATCGTTTTCATAGCACATTCATCCAGTAAACACCCGCCCTCACTGATGGGTGAGACGCGAGATTGGAATCACCTATACCAATTTCATCTGTCGCTTCCTGTTGTGATATCTTAGCTCTATCAAGATGCTAGGGGAATCAACTGGAATGAGCTTATTCAAAAAGTTCCAACAATAGGAGCGCAATAAAAATCTGTCTCTTGTGGATGGAGTTGGTACAACAAATTATTGTCACTTCAATAATATTTATTAAATATAATAAAAAGTCCAAATATCAAATAAAAATTATAAGAAATACAAATAATGTTTCTAGTATTCTTTTTAAAAATTTAACAAGTTTTGTTTTCAAGTGCAAGACTTTGAATATTCCCTATTTTTGAAACCGCAATTAATCAAATTTAAAAAAAACTCACCAATTTATGGCAAATCATTGTTTAGGTAAGAACTGAAACACCAAAATTAAGAACTGTGACAGTAACAACTCGAAATGCTATAATTCCAAACAAATATTCAAACCGAAATCCGAACGGCTTCAAACCAACAGACATAAGCCTGAAGCTATATACTCCGGTAATGAGAATATCCCAAAATGCTGAAATCCCAAGGGAAAAGGTAAGCAATTTAAATCCACCAAAATGTCGGCATTATACAAACAAAAACGAAAATAATTGAGCATACATAATATATTAATTACTGTTATTAAGGCAAGGAATCCACAGATACCAAAAACTTGAGAAAAAAATTTGTTAAGCGAAAACTATACTTTGCTTTGACTTCGACGTTTTGTCAATTGGCCAGACTTCTGTAAATAAATAGGACCACACTAACAAATTTAAGAAAAACAGCAATTTAAACCCAATTTTTCTGCTCCGTAACTCAAAAAGCAATCACACCAGCCACTACCATGGTTGATGTGTTGATAATATAATAAAAATAGAAAACTGCCACTTGTACGCTGAATTATTTTACATTCAAAAACCAATCAACAATGTCTGCATTGGCAGTTACAGAAATAAAAATTTTTTACTGTAGTAGATACTTCAAAACACACGGGTTTCGCTAAAATTTGTAAAACATGAAAGTTATTGATTAATATTAATGAAGTTTTACAAAATGCTGGTTTTAAAATAACTATACAATTTTAAATTTTTTGTTTAAAATACAACGTTCTTGTTAATAACTCGAAAACATGTTCAATTTTTCGGATTGAATTTACGTAATTAACCTGAAAAACGCCGCTACTATATTATAAAAAAAGCTGTTTTTTAAATTCTAGTTTTCTAGTGGTAATTATAAAAGTATGTAAAGTATGTGAGTATTTAATTTGGAGCGTTGTTATATAATATTGTATAGCAAAAATACCTACATATTTTTGCTACTGAGGAAAATGGAAACAAATCAATAAATTTTTAAAAAAATTGATTTGACAATCCGTTTTTCAGTTCCAATTTTGCAAGAATGATTCAAAAATTAAAAAAATTATTATTAAAAATAATAAAACCGATTTTAAAGCATTGTAGTGAACTTATAAGTATAAAAGTAAAAACATGAGACAAATCGATTTCCCGGAGTACTCGGGATTTATTTTCCCGCCAGTTGCTAAATCACGGATATTTACTGAGAAATTTAGTCACATGGGATAATTACTTTAAATATTTTGTATTTTCTTGCTTTCCCGCCATCAAGTTGGCATTGTTAAAGCTCTGGGGGAAAGCGGGGTTTGTGTCATTGTGACGGCCCCCATAAGTTTTGGGACAATTTTGTCTCCTGAAATTCTGATAAAAATTTTGATTTGAGTTTTGTTATATCCGACAAAATGAAGTTAATTTTAAGTGTTTGTTTTAGAATTTGTCAAAAATTTGTACAAAGTTTATACATTTTTTAATAAGATTAATTGATTTAGATTTGATGATTTGGTTTTACTTTTTCACTTTTGTGTTAAAAGAATTCAATTAAAGATTGAAAGGTTTTCATTGCTTACAGTACAGTAATTTGGACAGGGGTATGGAAAATATTTTTGGTATTTCTTTTTGGTATTTTAAAATTTTGAAAATATTTGCATTTACTGGTTTTCTTGCTAATGAATTGTAATGAAAGCAATGGGTGGTAAAAAACTAGGTTTTTGCCAAAAATGGCCACTTTACGCGGTTCAGCAGAAAGTCGCTTCCGTAATATTTTGAAAATTGGATGTGAGCATTTTTGTATTTTTGGCGAAAATTATGTTCAATTTTGGGAGTAAAATTTTTCGATTTATAATTTGAAATTGTTCTAGTTTGGATAGAGGTTGAATACTTGGATGCGATTATTTGGACAATTATTGTTTTAGATTAAGTTTGGAAATTAAAAATTTCAGCTTATAGTCGAAGTTATCAAGATGATTTGTTTTCCCATTGTATTTACTTCGAAAATGAATTTTAAATTAAAAATTAGGTTTGAGTTATTTTGCATTATTTGAAAACTTTGGAATTTGATTTTTAATTGATTTTTGGATTTATTTAATAATTAAGAGTTTGGATTTTCCAACTAGTTTGGCTCATCCATTTTAAAAGTGTGTATTTTTGCGGTAACGTAAAGTAGCTTAAAATAGGGTTGCAAGCAAGGCTCGCAGACTGTTTCGGCTAGGTCAACAAAGCTTCCACGGGGAAGCACAAGATTGACTATATTGACGAAAAATAATATATTAAGCTAAATCTACTGTAAGTGTAAAAAAAATTAAAAGAAAAAGTTATAATAATAAACTATTCGGTAAGATTCGGTAAGAAAAAATTCGTCTATAAATGTCTCTATAGGCATCGATCCTATCACCAAAGCAAGATTTCCGCGTTAGATGCATAAACTGATTCTTTAAATTAAGAAACTCTTGAATGCTAAGAAAGAATGCTAAGAAAAAATGCACTAATGCATAATGATCTTTTATCGATTTATACTTACATTCAAACTAAATTTTAATTTCAATTATCCAATTTAACTTATTTTTCAATCCCCAAATTTAATTCTTAATTGAAAAAAAAATGATTCTTTAGAAATAATCCAACTTTTGTTCAAATTATGTTGGACAATTACCAAATCAAAATAATCTAAATCATTTGTTCAAAAAATCAAACACTTTTCATTTTGGCAATTTTGTGGGCAGAAAACCTGGTTTCTCTACTTAGTTGTTGCAACCTCAACTAGGCGGTGGAAACAATCAGAGAATTTTAAATATTTACTAAATCCACAGTAAAATCAAAAATTCTCAAAGAATTACAAAATTTACAAAATAAATTTCAAAATAAAATGGGGATTTTGGAACACGACAATGTAATGTTTTAATAATATAATTATTAGATTAAAGAAATTATTTGTAAGTTAGTCTTGCACCGGATAGTCCTTGGGCCGAATAGGTCCTATACCGATAGTTTTGTATGTAAGAATGCATGTAAGAATGTATGTAAGAATGCATTGTCATCGACATCAAGTTAATGTGCAAAATTTCAGTTCAGCGGGATGGCGGGATGTGTGATAATTTTCACTTCCAAGATTTACCCACAAGCCGGACCGGCGCGTGGTGAAGTTAATATAAAGGATTTAATTAAAAAAAAGGCTAGTCAGTCGACTTAGAATGCATCAAAACAATATAATACAAACTCAAAACATTTTACACAATTCAAGACCAAAGAAATCATAAAAAAAGGTTACTGGGCAGCTAATTAGCACACAATTATCCCGACGTTAAACCATCCAGTCTTGCTTGGAAAGAATTTACCGATGGAGCGCCAACAATATTGCAGTGTGGCGAGCTCCACACACCTTAATGACCTGGTTGCTTAGCTATTATTCCCTGCCCCTGGAACGATAGTTCTCGTGATTCAACATGAGGCCATTATCGCGCAAACGCTCATCTCTGCACCGAAGAAGGGCCACAATAAAGGAATGAAATAAAAAGACAGCACTTGAATTTTAGTTTTAATCTAATTTATTGCGATGAAACGCGATTCAATTTTTGAACATTTTTTATGCGTGGGACTTCCATGAAAGCCGAAGAACAAGCTTCCAAGAGTTTAATTATAAATCTTAAAACCCAGTATATAATTTTAAGTTTCTATCGATTTTTACTATTTTTAATTTTGAAGAATTTATGTGTACAATTTTTCGATCGGTGGCTTCCAAAATAACGACCAAGACAACACGCAACATTCAAGGTGTACGATTACCCAAATTCAAACATGGATTTGAAAGAAGTAGAAGCCAATTACAAAAGTGAAAATTTTAACAAAAAAACAAAACCAAGGGGAAAAATTTTACTCACCAAAATTAACCCAACATGCGAGGGTGATGTTGAAAAACGATTCGGAGGAATCCGAAGACGAAAATAAAAAGAATCAAGTTAAAAACATTTTGAACCAATGAAAATATTTAAAATTTTACAAAACTGATTTTTGGTAACCTGGAGTTAATTAATTTCAAAGATTGTTTTCTCCGGAAAGTTAGTCGTTCTATTTCAACATTATTTCGTGATTGAAAAAGATCAAAGATCTTTGACATGCTAAGTTCCAGCATACCAGTGAAACGAAAGTTTTTTTGCGGCATAGTAAACTGCAAAATTTAGAATCACCTCAAGGCGGCAGATCGTAAAAATGAGAGCAAAGGTTAACAAAATCGTTGTTTATTATTTTTTGCCACGTTTTTATATTTTCAAATTTATTTTTATTTTCTATTCAATTCATTTTTATTGTTGTAGTTTATTGTTAATTTAGTTTAAGTACTTGCCATCTACATTGCACCACATAAAAAAATTAAAATTACGAAAGCTTGTTTATCAATTGTAAATTGTGTTATTGTTCTTAAAAAAATTTTTTAAACATTGCATTTGGTGCCAACAAAATTTTTAAGCGTTAACGGATACGAGAAAGGTTATTAGATCTTTTACAGGTATTGTATGGTACGGCGCAGATCGTAGCAATATTTATATATACGCAAAATTTAATAATGGTAACAATCCCAATGTTGTACGGCAAAAAACCGGAGTTTACAAATAATTTGGTTAATGAAGTTATTATGCCATGTAGATAAAATAAATAATTTTTAATATTTAATATTTAAAATATAAAATTCTTATTACAGTCATCAGATGTAAGATAAAAAGTCCGTCCACTAGTCGTCGATATTAAATCGGATATAATTTTTGCTTTGAGAGTTATATATATCGGTTATATTACTGTAATAAATATAATTAAAGTGGAATATAGAAAATTATTCTTCCTCCTTTGAGTCTGCGACCTGCACGTTTATCTACACCAACTCCGGTGGTGTTCCCAAGTCACTATTAATGTTGTGAGCATATTAATTGTTTTACATCTGAGGTAGCTTGCTAGGCTCACCTCAGATGTTTCTGAAATCTTGGATTTTTATTGTCGATGAAGGCAAATCATCAACCCAGGGAGCCGTCGGCTTTATGTACTCTCCGAAGTATGTAGACGATCATAAGAAAGTTTAGACTCTCACCGGATTTGAACCGGGTCTCTTAGTGTCAGCAATATTATTTGCTGACATACTATGCTAATTATTATTTAATTTTTTTTTAATTAAAAATAACCCAATTTGTAAGCAGGTAAGATGCTAAAACAATTTTAAGGTGGTGACCATATTTACATTTTTACTTTTAATAAAGAAATTTAAATATTTTATGCAATTGGTCTGCATAGCAGTAGTGTCTTCCGCTAAAAGATCACCAAATTAAAAATGTTTAAAATCAGTTTTGTTTACTAAAACGTAGATAAAACGATTTTCTCGTCTGAATTTAATAATCGAAAACCAAGAATCATTATAATATTTCTAAAACAAAATTTTTAGTTTTAAGTTTCCTTTTATACAACTATTTCATATTTCATATTTAAAAAATAACTCAAAAAATTTGTTTTATCTCAAAATACGAAAAATTAAAACAAAATGTAAACATTTTTTAGTTAAGAAGCATAAAAAAGTCGAACATAATTTTTCTAAATAGCAAAAATAGTGAAATGAAAGCATTAAACAGAAAAACGCTTAAAGCAATTAATTTCATAAAGAAATTATAAAACTCAAATTATTAGCAAAAACTTGGCAATAAAAATTGAGTTAACGGCTTATTAAAGTTTTAAAGTTTTTTTCTACATTTTTATTGCATGATAATACTTTATACATACACCAACTTAAATACATAATACAAAATTGAGAGAAGGTCGTCTAGACACCGAGGATCATAAGACAAATATATTTATTGATTTAAATTGAAATCTTATCATTTATATCAGCATCAATATAAATGGCCAAGGTTGTGCGGATTCAAGGCCGCACTGTCCGGTTACTGATACCGCAGCCCTGATAAGTTAAATTATAAAATATTATATATAAAATATTATAAATATTTAATTATAAAATATTTAATTAGAAATTAAATAAATTAGAAATAGAAAATGAAATTCTTTATATATTGCTATATATTTCAGTTTGAGAATTATTTCTCAATTTTAACTTTAATTGTGAAAATTTTTATTATATGGATTAAAAACGCGAAACAATATTTGCACTACAATATTTTAGCTCTCAAAATATTTAAGTGAAGCGAGATGTGATTATAGGCATATGCTAGTAAATTGAAGAAAACCGCAGGGGAACAAAATCCTGCTGTATAACAAATAATTGTCCTGCCTTTAAAATTACAGATCCCATGCTTGTACAACTAGGGCACTCGCGGCAATATGCCAGTTTATTGTTATGCTTGTACTTCTATTGTTGAGTTATGAAAAAGAATGGAATAAGGTTTGCACACATCAAAAATCACTTCCTGTCTACTGGTTTTTCAAAACTAAAAGATATTTATAATTTGGATGTAATGACGCTTTAATAATATTCAAATATTAATTACGGTTTAAAACAATTTTTAAATAACAAAATTTTAAAATTTATTATTCGTTTTAATTTTATAACATTTCAAGATCGACGGTTATTGGTTTATTTGACAATTAATTAAGTGATGTGGATTATACAATAGTGTATGAAATTATAACGAAGCTTAATATTGAAAAGCCGTCAAAACGCTTCAATGCAAAATGATTGGAATTTGATTTGACGTGATGTGAAATGATCCATGCTTTTATGTACAACATAATACGCTTATAATCCATCCCCGGTCAACGTCTGATGCTTCTCCACTTTAAATGGAGCCTAAATATATAGATTTAACTACCCTTATTAACTTGTTTTGCATGTCACAATTTATCTATACTAATAAATCACACTATTAACACTCTTTCGGTAATTCAAACTAAAGTACCAAAACTGATTTATTTAACAAAAAAATAAGTTTAATTAAAACTGTTACCATAATAATTAAAAAAATTATTATTTTTTCTCCCTACTTACAAAGAAATAATCCCCGGTGTGGCGGTGTCCCACGCCAACTTAAATAAATTTTGGGTAATATGTTCCACATAAAAAATTTTAAAATTCAATTTTGCACCCTATTTTTGAAAAGCGATTACGCCCTTTAAAACCATTTATTACAAGCTTATTTATTTTTGTTCCATTAATCTCTTAGTTTTGAATGCTCTACCATATATCACCGGAAAGACACTGAAAATTTCTAATTTATAGTAGCCTGCCCTGAAGATGCACACAGTAAATGTGAGAAACTTGTCGACTGAATAAATAAAAATGTATAGAAGAGCATATAATAAATCCTTGAGTTTATTTTACGTCATCATCATCGCCAGCCTTTTCGATCCACTCCTGGACCATCAGCCTCCCTGCTGCAACTCTACGACTGCTTAAACAAAACTTGCGAATGCCTGTAAGCCTGTTTTTAATAGTTGATGATGGCGATCAACCTATAGGGACTGCAGGCTTTACGTGCCTTCCGAAAAACGCAGACGCAAGTTTAAGCATTGAATTTCTGTAGAAGAGTTTATGCAGAATTTATTTAACTTTCAAATGTGCTTGCGTTTATAGTGATAAAACCTGTTATTTCAAGTTTAGGAACTTTTTGTTAGTCAGGTATACCCATATGTTTTAAAGGTATATCTGTTTACCACCAAAATATTTAAAATTGTAATTCTTTTTTTTAAATATTTTGTTAAATAAATATGTTATTAATAAGTTGTATCTCGTAACCAAATTTATTAATCGATTTCATATAAAATAAAATATTTCATTTTATTTGGAAATAAATGTTAAATTTTCATTGATATTTTTAAGTAAAATAAAATAATATTATATTTATCCAGAAATCAATTTATTTCTTATTTATTTGTTAATTATTATTTAGTTTTTCTTATTATTATTTATGAAAATATCTAAATTTTTATTAAAATTATAATTTAAATTTTTTATCAAATTATTTGAAAAAATACTTAAAAGAGATTTGCAAAAACAATACGGCACTCAAACGGTTAAAGTATGTATAAAGTATTCGGAATGCATGCTAATTTACTTCGGCGAGAAGTGATCATTGGTAAAGCAAGAAAAGAAATAATTTTCGTCCAATGAGATTAATTTCAAGCATTACTTCTTTTTTCTTGATTATTACCAAGAGTCAAAAGTAAACACTGGCAGATGATGACTTTTATCTTAAAATCCTGTCGTTACTTTTAACTGTAATATATAATCAGCTTAATCCTGAAAGTTTTTTACCTATTTTTTTTCTTTTTTGTTCTTTCTGGTCATTACTCTTTAGTACCAATTTCTTCTAAAATAACAGATAGTGCTTATTCCTTTCTGGTTAGTCTTCCATCGGAAATGGGACTTTTCGGCGCCGCTGATTCGGTGCAGCCTGTTAGACGCAGCCGGTTTGGCGTAGCAGTCTAGCGCAAAAGGAATTCGGTGTAACCCAATTCGGCGCGTTTTATTCAAAACTACAAAATTGTATTTGCTGGCTTCTTCCATACACATTATAGAATAGGTTAATTTTTAATAACAATTGAAATATTTTTTAAATTTAAGAATTAAAATTCCATGTTCTTACAAAATAAAATAAATTTTCTTTTGCTCCGAATCATCTTGCATTCTTTGTTTTCTTAATAGAGTCTTGTTATCTTTTATAGTAATACCGAGTGGCGCAAAATAAACGTTGATGTTTGAATTCTTTTTGTTTTTTCGGCGTCAATTAGGGAGTGTGCTAAACTGAATTTGGCGCACCAGATCGGCTGCGCCATAAAGCCCTAAACCCCTTCCATCACAGGCAGAATGTCTGGCGCTGTCTGCTACCCTTCATGTGGTTTCTATCTCTATACTTTATGCAGAACAGTTATTCTGTTTATGCAGAAAGTTCATTTTGTGTTATGTGTGAAATAGTTGATGGAGCTGGAAAGCTGCATATTTTGCATCTCACAAATGTCATGTAAGGCAAACTCCGGATTACACCACCTGGCCACAAAGCTTTTGCGTACAAATTTGTCGCATAAAAATAATCAGCATTGAAACAAACTAAACTAAATTATTTTATGATTTCTCAAAACAGCTTACAATTTTAATGCTTTTTCCCTTCTCCATGGTCTCATTCGTATTACGTAGAGAGAAACCCTATATACAATTTTACAAGTTTTTTTACTAAAACTCCAACTTTATACAAACTAATATAAAATCAACTATTATAGTAATAATAATAATAATAATGCAATTTCGAACTCAGTTTTAACTAAATTGGGTTAGTTATGAATGTAAATTTTACTGATTTGTACTGTGGACATTTTAAAGCTGGTTTGTGTAATAAAATCTCTTTAAGCTTATTTTTTGAGATTGTCGGTTTTGCGATTAGGTGATTCATGTATTGTCGGAAACTTTACAAAAAATGTAATTCCCTACTAAACTTTTCGGTATTTCTTTTTTGGTTCTTTCTTGAACCATATTTCTAATGTACAGTGCTATATCTTCTTCAACAGCTTTTATATAATAGTGAGAGTCTTGGAAATTGTAGCTGGAATTATTTTTAAGTCCAAGTCAATTTAAAAAAATTTAAAAATAATTTAAAAATCACAAAGACAAAATTTAAATGTCAACTTTTGAATTTGAATTTCAACTCTCAAGATTTGAAGAATTTAGTTAAAAATATAAAAGGTTTTAAGAACAGACATAACAAATCGTGCCAAAATAAATAAAATTATTTAAAAACCAAATTTCAGCAAAAAACCCAATTTTTTAATTTTTTAATTGTTTTTAATTATTTTAATACGTTTTAGTATTACATATGTTTTTATCTCTTTTAATTATAATTTTAAATATAATTCAAGCCAAAACTAGATTATAGTAAACTAATTAAATAAAATATAAAACAAATAATTATTTTTCCTTTTCTAATATTATTAGAATTTGTCATTATACTTTGTACTAAATAATTTGATGGGTTATGTGTTGTGCGCAAAATTTGGATAGAATAATTGACTTTCGCCAAGTAGGAGGGCGCCAAATTCGGGGACCCCTTCGTGGGGCAGAACCCTTGGCTACGCCGCTGGTCCTACATGTAAAACATTAAACATATCCGAACGAATCAAATATAGCTACGCTTTTGTGTCAGATCATTGGGGAAAAACTTCTTCAAGTTTGAAAGTTAAAGCACTAATTTAATTTATCATCACTTATTAGAAACAAAATTTACTAAAGTTAATTAATTTTGAACTCAGTTAAAGCTGCTCTATTAAGTTGTTTTTGCACCTTAGTAAAGATAAAACTATTAACAATTTATTAGCCGCAGAACAGTAAAGGATTAACTTGTAATCCGCTTTTCTTGGAGGTAAAAAATAAATAGCAATTTTTTGTGTTTTCCAACAAAATATTTTATTTTTAAAAATAGAAAAAAAAGAGATTCAACATTTTTTATATTATTTTGCTTTAAATTTCTTCATTTTATACCTATATTGTAAAAACGCTACGAGACAACTGGGCGAATCCCACTGGGCGACATATAACTGGGCAACGTATAATTGAGCGATTAAGCGATTGGTAAAGTGGGCGATGGACAACTGGGCGATTGGTAAAGTAGGTGATTGGTAAACTGAGCGACGGATAAACTGAGAACAGTCATTTAGGGCATTCAAAAAAGAAAATGGCTATGATATATTTATGTAATAAATACTGATAATTTCCTATAAACCCAATAGCAATTTCAAAGATTTTAATTTCTTCTTCGCTTGCTGTATTAAAACCGCGAAAGCTATATTAATGATTTTTGTATTAATAAAACTGCTGTGGCAACTTAATATATTGAGTAAATTACTAATTTACTCAATATATTAAATAAAAAATAGGTTTAACAGTGAAAACAATAATCACTGTCAATTTTTTATTATGCATCACAAAATCAAAATTATAATAAAAACATCACATGCGGAATAGATCTGTAGGCATTTGCATATCCTTTATGGAATATGAGCGACAAACGCTAAACTTGCTTAAAAAAATGACTGAATACTCGAATACTCCACCACCGTGACTGGAGGCCCGACCGTGATAGGGTAGCCATTTTAATTTTTAATTTTTGAATTTTTATAAATAATTTAATATTCCTTCGCCCACTTATAAGTCGGCCAGTTGTCCCTCGCCCACTTTACCAATCGCCTAGTCGCTCAATGGGATTCGCCTAGTTGTCCGTGTCCGTTGTAAAAAACATATAGCTGCCTAATACCGTTTTCACATACACAGACAAAACGCCAGCGCCAGAACCGGAATAGGATGTGTGAACGTGAGGCGTTCTCACTTAGCAATATTGTCTTTCGGGACGGATGGGGCATAACAATTTAAAAGCCCAAGAAAACTTATAAAATACTACTCTTCTTTTATAATCTAAAAATGTATAAAAAAATGCAATTTACCTATAATGCTAATAAAAATATATAATACTAATAACGGTGACATTTACTTAACATTGTTTCTGTATTTGTTATTAATAGGGAGTTACAGCCACACCACGGTAAACTCTCCGCTAACGCTAAAAGTCACGTGACGAGATACGGTATTTTACAATAACAGGAATACAGTTTTAGACTTATCGCAAATCCCGCTATTTTTGAGACGTTATTTTATAGTTATGGTAAATTCCTATAGATGGTGCACCCTCAAATTCTAAGTTGTTGTCTTGTTATTGTATTTGAAAGATGACGAAGACGAATTGAATATTTAATTTTGGAAAATATTCTGCAAACTAATTTAGCTCCAGCCAGAAGAAGAGTCGATGTGTTTGGACATTTTAATTTAGATCGGTTGACAAACGAAGAAGTAAAATTATACTTTAGGTCTAAATCGTCTTCAGGTGTAAAGCCCAAACGAGCTTTTTTTACAACTCATAGCTTGTAACTTGCTGTAACCTACTTAGTACAACAAACAAAAAATATAAATTTTTTTTTTAAATTTTAACCTTGCTTAATCATAACAAGGTACCCTGGTTTATTAAACTAAAACCTAAATAACTAAATACCCTAAAATATGTAAATAACGTAACCGTTAAACACCTACGCTATTTTTGAAAAATAGCGGGACCCGGTAACGTTATTTGCATTACGCTATTTCTGCGCATGCTCATTTGAGTTTAAAACTAGAATAGCGTTAGCGTAAAATTTACCGTGGTGTGGCGATAACTCCCTAATATTATTCTGATTACATACGTTATTTTATTACAATGTTTTTATGGATTAAACTTTTTATATAGTATACTTTTGTTATATTTTCAAATTTTTTACTTATCATTTTTGTCACCACCTGGTATAATCCTCAAGCTTACGGTTATTTATTTAATAAATTATTTTTGTTATATATAAAAATAATTAAGTATCATGAGTCATAGCTTAAATTTTTTAATCAATTTCATATTTAAAATTTACTAAACAAGTACCAGTGTAATGTAATAATAGAATATTATTCTGAATTCACATTATTAACTGTTACCTATGGACTATGGTTTATAAATGTTTCAATACGCTATATTATAAAGGGGAGACTCAAGAGGCCATCAGCAACTCTATTATGTACGCAATCGCTATTCTTTAAAAAATGTAGCTATTTAATAAATAATATTTTAAAATGTTTTTCGTTACAAAAGTATTCAGGTGCTTTCTATAAATAAAAATTGTAAAATATTTGTTCCCTTAAAAACAACTTTCTCGAAGTATCAAAATTATTTTATAAAGTAATAATGTTACATTTAACAAGTAATATTACCCGAAACCCGTATCAGATTAAATATAAAATAATTATTAAGTTTGCAATATTGAATTAAATGAGAAAAAAATGAGCATTTATTGTCATTTTTGCGGTTATCTAAATCCGCGCCCTACATTGATAAAAAAAATGAAATATATACACTTCATCGCAACTTATATTTGAAATGATTTGTTCATTTGATGGTATTTGGTGAATATGTTATACCATTACTTACATGTCTGATGAAAATGAATTAATGAATAACCAAAGAATACCTTAAAAACACAAAGTAGCATCTAGATATTTTATTATAATTTGGATGAGTAATTTTGAAATTTTGTTTTACACAAAATTTGCGTTGTAAAAAGATATTTTAACCAAATAGGCAAATACATTTTATACGTCGAAAATTAATTAATTAAAGATTTATTGATTTACTTAATACAATAACGGTACATTTTTGCGCTCAACTCTAACAATATAAATTAATTAAGTAATTAATGTATATAATTTAAATATTTTTTTGTTTTAATAAATTGTAATAAACTCACTTTTTTCGCTCAGTATAATTTAAAAACAATTATTCTAAAGAAAACAGTACAATTTATTAAAATAATGTGTTTTCAAAAAAGTTTATTGTTATGGACGTAATATTATTATTACAACGCGAAAGAATCAAAATTAAACATAAAATCGACTAAGAAATAAAGTATATAAGTATGCAAAATTTCACAGTCATTATGTGAAAAGTTAGAAAGAAATAAATATTTATTATGAACTTTTTTATTTTATTAGGGGGCCAGAAATTATTTTTGCTGGGGGCCAAAATTTTGAAGTTCCGCCACTGAAACTTATTTATGGGAATTATTTATACTATGTTTATTTTAATTCTCCTCCTTTCCCCAATCATTTGTTCATCATTTTACCAATCATCCCCCCTAAGACAGACAAGTGACACAACGATAATTTTATATTTTATCTTAAACTACAAAAATTATGGTAATAAATTATGAGTATTCATAAATTGTTTGGATATTTTAAAATATATTGAGAAGACTCGAAGCTTTCAAAATATAAAATAATTAATTTTCCTTCGGGCCAACCAATTTTATAGGACATGAGGCTAAATTATAATTTTTTTTTCCTAATTTTTTCAAATTATTCATGCAATTTTAATTATTCTTTATCAAAATTTCAATTTCATAACCAATTTCCATAATCATTAAAATAAAATTTTGTACAACGTCCAAATTGTAATTGTTAACATTGCTTATCGCTTCGACTCACGGTGCTTTTCAATTTTCAAATTTACAACCATTCCAATTTTACCATTTAAAATTAATTTCAAAATTCAAAAAATCTTCCAAATCTCTTCAAAATAGTCCCAAAAATGCACAAAACTTCCAAATTCAATAATAAAATTACGTCAATTAAAGACGTAAAATAAAAATTTTATGGGATCCCCCTTACGAAAATAGTAAAAAACCTTTAATATTAAATTCTTTAATTAATAAATCCTTATAAATTCAATATATTTCAATATGTTCACTACTCTATTTTGAAACACGACAATATATCTTTTACGTGAATTAATAACTTTTTAATTTTTGAAAAATAGTAAATTGAATATGACAAAAGACAGACTATAAAAATTTACAATATAATTTTTAATTATTCTGCATACCAGATAGATGTGTATTTATTCTGTGAGAATTATATATTTTGAGTAGTGAAAGGGTTAAATGATTTTTTGAAAATGATTTATGTAAAGTGATTATATTCGTATATTTACAAATACAGATTATAAATTGCTTCCATGACCATCATTGCTAAATCGATCCAAATAGTTAAAAGGTAAATGCAAAGTAAATATTTGAGTGAGATAATTACAGCCGCGCCTGGGAGGCGGTATAGGCAAGTTCAATTTGAAGAGCTTAGTATTTCCCATCACTAAGGAAGCACATTGAACGATTTCTACCCTACAAATTACTAGGTGGTTGAGAAAATTCAATGTTATATTTTATTCGTAATTTTAATTAAATATTGGATACCGAAAAACTAATTTCACTAGCTTGACTAACTAAATTCAAGTTAAAAGTAAGAGACTAAAAGATATTTTATTTTTTTATCAAACAAAGGATTTAAACATAAACATAAAATAGCGTGATTATGGCCAGCAAGGTGAACACTATATACTGTCAAACCTTCTATCTAGAAGATAAATGCGTAAATGCGATGGCCATCTCGCGATAGACTGACAGACATGCATATTATCTAAGCTTAACCGCAACTTTTGCGTGCACATTAACCTTAGATATTATTCCTTCCTATGTGATAGTGTAAATCAAGACCTGATACTATAAGGAAAAATTAATATATTCGAAACTTATCAGGTAAGTTCATTGAAAAATTGAGCGAAAACGAATATAAATTCACAAAGTAAAAGTTCATTCTAACCACCTTTTATTATTTTAACGATTAACTAGCGAACAGCTAAGTTGCTCAGATAATTTGTGTCAATGTAATTTGAAATTTTAATACATTTCTTTCGAGCAGTGTTTTTCAAATTAAATATTTTATATTATCATTTTTTACTCCAATTGCAACCATCATATTTTAAAGATTTTACATTTTGATAATATAGAAAAAAAATAATATAGGTTACAATTTAAAAAAAAAAACTATAGATATAGAAATAATTGAACATTTTTCAAAATATATTTTTGGGATTTTTCCTTACGAATAATTATGTTTAGATTTTTTTCGTACTTTTGGGACACACCGTAGAGGAACTTTAAGTATATATTTGTAAATTGTTTGAGTATGTTCATGACTAACAACAGTTAATTTTAAAGGATATGACGAGTGTTCAGTTTAGTTGATGATAAAATCCTTAGAGAGAATACACAAATTACCTAAGCTTATAATCGAATACTAAAACCTAGCAGTTAAACTAAACTACCCTCGATACCGTTCACCTCACATCATGGTTGGATTCGCGCCCCCGCGGTTAATTTTATTGCCTGTGTTAAAACATACGTACTTACAACACGTTGCGTGTTGAATTTACTCACTTTATTAGGCAAGTTCATTGTGGGAAAACATTTCACATTTAAATTGCACGTGTATCTAGTTTAACAAATTGTTATTGAAGGTAATTTATAGACCAATTTCAACTAATTGGACTTAATGAGAATATTTTAATTCTTAAAATTCAATATTTAAAAATTGTCTACTTAACTAATCAAATCAGGAATCAAAAACCCCGAAATAGTTTGTTTTAGTAAATTATCTTCAATATTGTACAATTATCTTAGCAAATCCAACAATCGCGAGTTACGAAGTTAAATTTACGAAATAAAATTAAAAGTTTATTAAAAGTTTGCTGATCTTCTATTTTTGCCAGAGAAAAGTCTAGTCATTTATTGATTTCTTATAAGCTTATAAGAAAGTAAGTGCAATTGTCTTTTCATATTTTTGGAGATCTTTTAAGGACCTTTTAGTTTTGATCCTCTCATCATTGCCATTTAGCTACTCTACCATCTTCCACTCTCCACATGGTTCCTCCAGTATTGTCGTCCTGCTTCCGTTCACCTAACTAAATCTTGGAATTGCAACCACATTTTCATATAATATGTTATCGTTGTCTACTTTGTTTTCGATATTCAATGTTAATATAAAATGGGAACGGTACGATTCGCCGCGCACGATTCGCCGCGACACGATTCGCCGCGATTTTTTTATTGTTATTTTTATCTAATGTTATCCGTTCAGTGACCCCATCTATCGATAATAAAAATGAATTAAATAAATTAAACTGTTACAAAACGATATTCACGTTTTCAACAAGTTTCACCTTTTTCGAGTTCCACCTTTTCCGAGTTCTTTCGGTCTTCAGGGATATTTTTAATTAGTTTAGTCTTTGTCAAAACGGCTCGAAGCGCTCGGAGCGGAGGGGACTGGAGCGCAGGGTAGCGCAGAGTCGAATTTGACAAAGACAACCATGGCAATACACGGATCCACCGTAAAAAATAATTTTTTTCATTAAAGATAAAATTTGAACCATATTAATTGACCTGTGTCCTCATGTAAATACAAAAGGTCAACAAATCGAGTAATAATTAGATTATTGATATATGGCGCTAGAAGCTCTCGGCGAATCGTGCCGGCTGCGAATCGTGCCGCGGCGAGTTGTACCCGACCCATATAAAATGTATTGATAAATTATGGTTTTGCGCAAAATGATTATGAGCTGTCGTAACATAGAATATTGCAAATAATGAAAATATTATTTTAAAAGTATTTTAAACGCTCTTCTATCCGACCATTCTGAAAATGTATTGTCTTATCCGATTGATGCTAAAATTCGTATCTCGCCGTGACTCGGAAGTGAACATGTGGACAGACAGATTGATTACCTATATTAAAATGCTTACAATGTGTGAAAAAGAAAGTTTTTTGCACTTGTACTTGTAAGAAACATTCAGGAAAGCAATAAATAATATTTCAAATATGTAAAGACGAAATTTTATCTGACTAGCCGTTCACTTTATTTATGTAACAAAAGTTGTGTTTTTTATAATAATTTTCTTAAAAATAATAAAAATGTCTAAATAAATATAAAATAAAATTAAAAGGTTTCAATATTATGATCTATACCTTTTATTATTACTACTTATAATAAAATATTTGTAAAAAAAACATCGTGTCGTACGAAGTGCAACACGCGCCCGCTCATGTAATACATATTGGCGCGCCTGCTGAAAGGTTAAAGAAAATGTTTTCGCTCACTTGAGCTTGTTGCGGCTTAATTTAAAGCAATTATTATAGCATTTTTAAGCAATATCATTATTATAATATTTAGTATGCAATTGTAAAAACTTTTCTATTTGAGTTAATTTTGCAATATTTGAAATATTTCAAATATTTAATCCATTTAATCCAAAGTTACTATTAGTGCCCGCAACCTTGGATTTATATTTTTGATGATGGCAAATCATCAGCTCAGAGAGACTAGTAGGTTTACGTCTCCAAAGCGCGAAGATGATCATAAAGAAGTTTGGATTTGAATCGGATACCTTAGTGTCTACAGTTACTTCACTGACATGCTAGGCCCATCCGGAAAGGAAGGTTCAATATAAAAATTTTATTTAAAACGATTTTAGGGTTTTTTTACCTAATTTAATGCACTGAATACGAAAAAAACAGGATTATTAAAATGATAATAAATTTGACATTAAAATGCTATTTTCAAGGTCATGTGCGCTTCCAAAATTTCTTTTTGGAATGTTTTTCGTATTCAGAGCATTAAATTACGCAGAAAATCATCAATGGTTCATTTTTGTTCCGCCCCGTCCTTAAAAGGATAATAAATGAACTTGTTATATTAAAGTTTTAATTTATTATATTTCACAAATTAAAAATTGATATATTGAAATAAATCAAAGCACATTTTAATATTTTATATTATAACTTGTGACGTTTTAGTTTATGTATATTATATTACAAATTAAAACTTCTATGGCAATTTTATAATTTTTAATTAATTGTGTTTAGTTTAACTAAAAAAAAGTTTTAGAATATTATAATAATTATGAACTATTGCTATTTTCACAATTTTTAAAATTTTCTACAGTTAAAAACTTCAAAGACGAAGGATATCAGAAACCATCATTCAAATTAGAAGTAACGAAAAGATTTATTTTTTCTTCAAAAGTATAAAATGACTTAGTCAAATTATAAGAAAAAACTTATCTAGTAAAAATGCTTTCACTTCAGGTAACTGGTGAAATGTTTTCAGCATATTATGCCAGGATTTGGCCTACCGCTTCAGTTAACATTTCTGAAAGCATCAAATTACTGACTAATATATTGAGATGACCCGAGAGCCTCAAAATATAAAATAATTTATTTTCAAGAAAATCTTATTTTTCTCGGGCCATCCATTTTTTCCAACATAAGACTCCTTTATAATTTAAAAAATTTTATAATTTAATTTCACTTTTGTATTAAATTTTCTTTACACTCCAATTCCAAATTTTAATATTTAAAATTATAAACTTTTAATTTTATAAAGCAATTTTCCAATGGTAAATTAATGGAAATAAATGATAAAACGCCTATAATCTCTTGTGCAAAATTATCACGACTATTTCCAAAAATGAATAAAATTCTTACTCACTCAAATCAAACATTTTATTAACACAAAATGTTCAAAATTATCTGAATCAGAGCCGCAAATTATAAATTTTACGAGACCTCCCATAGATCACGACCACTCCGGTCAACGCAAACGGCAAAATCAAAATTATATACAATTCTACCAATTCCATAACATAAAAATATTGGCGTGAACAATTATTTAAATATTTACATAAAATTAATTTTAAATTTTAACAAATAAAACAAAATTTCAAATTAAACAAAAATTAAAATTTTAAAATTTAAAATTAAAGAAATATGATTTTGGAACACGACATTTTGCTCCTCTTTGTTCCGTTTCACAACCATGGTTAAAAAACAGGTGGTTTGTAACAGAAGCCATCCCGTTTATGGTGCAAAATCTGTAATAAAATTTTTTCGTCGGATGAATTTCCACAAAATTATTTCCATTGTAGGCGGATGTTCGTCCACAAACTTGATTATAATTAAAAGTTAAATCCATTAAAATCGGCCCATATTGGCCCTGGTGTTGGAATTGCTGGTTTGATTAATTGCTCCTCATCTTGTTTTTCTTCCGGCTTCTCAGGTTACTCTTCAGGTTATTTAATTTTCTTTTTAAAATTATTATTGTCCAACTTTTTAATTAACTTTTAATCATTTTGTTGCATTTTTGTAATTTCTTTTTGTTGCTCTTCCAAATCTTGAATCACTTCCATATCGAATTTGTCTAGATCGTTATTATTCAAATTTTCTTTTTGATTACTTTCTTTATTAATAATTTCATCCGGTTTTTCGTTTCCTTCAAAATCGTAAAAGTCCATAATTTAGTTTTCTTCTACAATAATAACTATTTTTTCTTCTTCTTTCTTCATATTATTAATTTTATTGTTTATTTTGTCATAATTTAGGTTGAGATCTTCTTTTAATTTCTTTTTCATTTCGGTTATGTTTTCTTTTGTTTCAGACATTTATTTTTGTTATGCTTTTTTACTTCTAATATATTTTTGTTTATTCTGTTGTCCATATCCATCACTATTTTCAATAAATCATCAAAGGTTGTTTTTATTTCTCCTTTTGTTCTTCAATTTTAATTTTTCTTGAATTGGGCGCCAAATAATTGTAATTTTATTTAATCTCAGAGTCTGTTGTCGATTGAAATGTACACAATAGCCCCATGTTGCATGCCACAATTAAATGAGATGTACAACTCCGTCCAGTTTTCTAATTTGGACGCGTTACATTTATTGTTTGCTTTTTACCTTTTATTTATCTTTCACAAATTTTTCCAATAATATATTCAATCATCTGGACTCCCACATATCGTTCAATCATAACGAAAACCTCAAAATTCAATAAAACAATAGTACTTACAATTTCAACAAAATAAAATTGCACAAAACTCAAGTAATCTCTAATTATAGAAAATTTAAAGTTTTACGGGACCAAAAGCAAAATTATAAACAATGCTACCAATTCCATAACATAAAAATAATTACATAAAATTAAATTAAAATGTTTAAACAAATAAAACAAAATTTCAAATTAAACAATAACTAAAATTTCAAAATTTAAAATTAAAGAAAAAGATTTTGGAACACGACAATATATTTGTAAAATATTGTGACAATTGCTAACGCCTGTTAGCGTAAAGTACACTGGACGAGTGGGAAGCACGCTGCTGTGATCTAGAAGTCGAAGATAGATCTTTGGGCTATGGGGAAATCAATGGGAAACCAGGAAACTACCCCATCAATAAAATTCTCTAGTACGTCATCTTGGCTTCACCCAAGTTTTTCTTAAGTAATACAAGAGCAACAAGATTAATTTTTTAAATAAATACCGAATCTGAATCACTTCAAATATCTACTCATTCATTTAATAGCATTGTAAATTCTCTTATTTTAGAAATTTTAATATAAATTATCGACTTCGTCTAACCTCGAAATAAAAAATAAAAAAGCTAACTTCATGATGGTCACCTTTTTATAAAATAATCTCCCTCAATTAATATCATGTAATAAATTTATCAAGTTATCTTTCACACCTTATAATTAATACATTAATCATTTTTGTTCCTACAGGTTGGTGTTATATTATCAAAAAATTCATATTATGATGAAGTTACCGGAAATAATTGTAACCCTAATTAAAGGGGTTTTGCATGCCGTGCAATGCTTACACGTTTAATACGGTATGCAAACAAATAAAATAACAAGTCGACCCTCTCGTATCATAAATTAATGTAAATACTATTTTACCTAATCAACTCAGAAGTACATTTTTATCCGTATTAATCTAAATAAATATGTGACAAATATCGTAATGAAATAAATTCAAGCATGTGGACCTAATATGTTAAACCGTGCTGCTAAAATTATTTATAATATTGAATGTTCAAATATGTATTACAATATTTTTGTGTATGCTTAAAAAATAATAAACAAAACTGTGATTGTATGCATAACTACTTAAAGGTATTTGTACCCGTAACAATAGTATTCTCAAGTGTATACATTACTTAAATAAATATTTATCAATCATAATTGAAGTGGTTGCCTTTAGTGTCTAGTATAGGGTTGAAATTTCAAAAAAAGCGACAGCTTGCGTTTGCTTTTGTTTTACAATAATGAATGTTCTCCAAAAAGCACCAGCAAAGAAATAAAGAAAGCAATTTCGATTGATCTGTTCTGAACAATATACTACAATATCAAACGCGAAGTTTGTTACTAAAATATATAAATAAATATGAAATTAGCAAAAAAATTATTAAAATTACAGTCATTTCTGCAGAATTAATTATTTGAAAATTCACAGTATTTAACAAAACTAAACACAGTCTACTTGAAATTCTTGTATTTTTAAGTTTATTTCTAGTAATTGGAAATTATATTCCATTTAAATTTAAACTGGTATAAATTTAACATTAAAATGGATGCAGTTAAAATGCATCCAAACTATCGTTTTTTAAATGGATATTAATTTCTACCCTCTGATCCTCTTTTTAAATTTTCAATTTTTGGAATTTGGAATATATTCAATTGTGCTTTGCCTTAAGTATAAATTTCTAAAATTAAGGCAAAATCACCAAATGCAAAAGGCATTTTTTGGGCAATCAAATTGAAGAGGAAAATATTTGTAACTTTTTTTTTAATTTCAATTTTATTTTTATTGTTTTTATAGCCTTGAAAATGGGACAATAAAGACCCAATATTTCCCAATAATACATAACCCAATAAATACATATAAAATGTAACTTTTACCTACAAGTTCTTGTTCCTATAACTTGAGGTAAATATGAGTTTCAAAATATTGCAACATCAGTATCTCTATCATCCACAGACAGTAAGTTATATAGAGATAAATCAAATTGTATCAATCCCATGTTCCAACCAAGAATTTTTCCTCAATATAGTAACATTAATAGAAAACTTGTAGAAAACTACAAACTATGGAAATAATTAAATGTATTTGCGTGTAATCGTCTTGTTAATTTCAGTTTTAGTTGAAAGCGTAAAATCAAAGAATTTTTAATTTGCCTTGAAATTATTAATGAAGTTATTTAAGTTCCTGTGAGTTATCTGTTTCAGGTGCTTGAAAATGCGTAAATATTCAAAACAAATAAATAATTTTTAATGAAAAAATCTATCCATAGTCTTCCGTTATGAGAATAATTTAATAATGGTAATGCATAGTAACCAATAAATGATAAGTCTGATAAGTAGTATACATTTCAACATTTAAATTGACCTTTTACATCCGAGTGCCTAAATTATATCTTTGTGTGGTCTGTAATTTCATAAATCCAATATCAGTATTATCCAATTTCGAAAAAAAAGGAAATCCAATTTTTTGTAATTTTGAAAATATACTGGAAAATATACTGGATACCAATATTCAAAAACTAATGCTGTAATCAACCGTTCATATACATCACTGAGCTGAGAAAAGGTATGTTGCAGAGAAAAAGGCTAATATCTAACGGTTAGTAATTAATTACCTATGTCTGAAAATATAATAAACAGCTGAGAGATAGAGAGAATAGATCTAACTTCTAAGGAAAAACCTAAATATTTGGATTTATTTAGATTGATTTTGTTCGCGACACTGACCGTTTCATGTGCAATAAAATTGCTTTTATGACAGAGCTTTTATTACTGACCTGGCCACTATCAACTATCTCTCAAAATGTTACTTTCTTAATGTAATTCAAGTCTATTTCTTCTTAGTATAGTAAAAAAGTTCGATAATATCAAACTTCTCAAGCTTGATCTTAAGATACACTATTATAGATCAGAAAAAGCGGCTTTTATAAAATATCTGTTGGTAAAATTCACGTGGCCAAATCACGTCATAATTTTGAGGCGGTCTTCTTTTAAACCTAGTTTCATAATTGTTGCAACTTTTAGTACTTATTTTGATCAAAAGTAAGAAAAAATTAAATTAAACATGAAAAGAGAGCGTAATAAGTATTTTTACTTTTCTTTCTGTTGTATATTTCTGATATCTCCTTATATTCATAAATCATAAGACATTTTTAGTTCTAAGCATATTTTTGCATTTTTTAATTAATCAAAATGTCGAACCCCGGTTCGAGCCCGAGTGTAGTAAAAATTTTATTTTAACCGTCCTTTCTCGACCGCCAATGGCAAACCGCGGAGGTAATCTGCCTTGAAAACCCTTCATAAAAATGAAATGGTTGGCCAAAAATCACCCTGGGTTTTAGCGCAACTGTGTTTAATTAGTCAAGAGTATCGTCATAACTACCAAAAATTAAAATTACATTTTTTAAATTAAATTTTTTTTATATCTTCCACTGTTTTCCAGTTATATTACAAACGTGAAATGTTGATGCAATAAAAATTGTAGTAGTAACTATATATAGTAACCGAACTTGGAATAGCATAAATTACATTTCATTTCAACTATTTTTAGACTTGAAAAAGAAGTTTTAATATAATTTAATTAATTAATTTATCTGTATAATACTTTTGAGTAACTTTTACAAAAATGATGTAAAGTTTAACTAATAAATAAAATTATTATATTAAGTAGTAATTGTTATAATAGTTCCCTTGCAATTTTAGTTTAATTATATATATAAAAGGAAAATGTACATTTCCTATTATATATTATATTATAGTTTCCTTGCGACGTCGCTTTTCAGAGTTTGATTGCCGAAAAAAAATTTATATTTGCTCTTAAAAAAATTAAAACTTTTTCTAATATAATTTAACTTACGAACAAAAATTATTTATTTTTCTCTGTGTAAGAATTTTTTTTATTTCTAGATTATATCAGGAACGAAGCAAAACGCGAACATTGAAAATTTTATTGAATTAAATAATTTTTCCGAAAATATTTGAAGATGCCGTCAGAGCAATCATAGCACAAGAAACATAATCATAATAATAATGATCAAAGTAAGTACCATAAGTATAATAGTTTACTGATCATATAATTTATATTGCAATAAGAAATATTATTATTAAATGTTATTAAATTGGTGAATAGATACTATATTCAATATTTAAGTTAAGTATAATATCTACCGGCCATTTAGGTATTAATTTACCATTAGTTTAAGCTACACGCGGTATATCTGTATATAATTATTATATTCCCTCCCGAAAATATCTATCAATGAACCGTCGGAATTATCCAAGTTTAAAATGTTATTTTCAATTTCATTTAATTTTTAAATATAACCGTAAAATTTAAACCGAAACTTTTCAAAAACATGAAGTTTCTGTTTCTTTTTCAATTATTTTGGTATTGATATCCATAGAAAATAAGTCGATAGGTAAGAATATAAGACTAACATTTATAATTAAAAAATAATAATAAAACAGTTAATTATTTTCTAAATTAAATAATTTGACCGAAAGATTACTGATTAGTATCCTGTAAATGAGCATTGGTATGGAATAGCATAATATAGGTATTACAACAAACAACATATTATATAATGTAATATATAAAATAAGGGATATGTACTGAAGAATATAAAAATTAAAGAAACAAACCTTGTTAAAATGTGATGATTAAAAGTTGTAATTTGTTGAAAATAACAATAATGATGAAGTATAATGCACTAATCACTCACATAAACCAACTTGAATGTTTATATCTATAGTTGATACATTTTACTAGGACGGAACTGTGAAGGGCCACCAGAGGCTACTGCAAAGGGCAAGCTGAAGAATTCAAAATACAACATCGAGGGTGATATTTTGTCAGTTTTAGTAAACTTCGACCTTTAACAGTGATAGGTACCCCCACTAGGTATTAGAAAAGCGCAAAACTACCACCACCGCCACAATGCTACGAATATGGTTCACGAAAGAGGGCGAATTGTTCTAGAGGTGAGCAGAAAGACATTTGCATAATTATCTAGATACAAGCTGAGCTTAGATGTCACAGGCCACCATGGTTCAATGTTAGGATGCGCCAATCATCAAGAGTATTTGAAGTGTTCATTTTAGAACGAAATCTAGTGGCCAATGACGATGCACCTTCGAAGCCTCTTTCTGCTGAAGGCCGGCGAAGGGAGGAGCACCTGTCCCTAGGGAGTCCCTATCCGATGCAGCTGCTCGTTTCTGATCCTGTGCGCTTGCCTGGATAAAATCACTTCTACACTTCTGACGTTCCGACGACGTTCCGATGACAGCCTTGTTCATTTATATGCACATTCCATGTTCAATGTTTACATTCTCTTTCCAGATTTCTACATAATCCTAATCAACAATCTTCGATAGGTGATCATAATAAGAAATTATTTCTCATACATCCGGTATTTCTAACAAAAGTTACAATTAAATCTTTTATTCTTAAATCTTAAATTAATCTTATTTAATAAAATATTAAATACCTATAAGTATCGACTTTTTCATGAGAGTTATAAAACGTCGACAGGGTCTTGTCATATCTTAGGGTGTCGTTGCGATACTTCTAACATTGGTATAAAATCCATGATGTGTATGTAGTGTAATTGCATGTCAATATAATATTGTTTCAAGTCCAAACTTCAGATTCTCTAAATTTTCCAGCCCGAAAATTCCAAAAACAGCAACACTCTATGATATCCGATGTAGAGATTTTCTATACATATTTATAAAATTATTTATATGGAAGTGTAGACAATAAACACGAAATTCAAAGAAAATACGTTTTACTGGAAAAACTAATTTGATAATTTTAAATTCTCAATTTTAAAATAATAGTAGATACATATTGTCGTGTTACAAAATCCCTTTTTTTAATTTTGATTGTTTTTTTAAATTTAAAATTAATTCTGATTTTGTTGTAAATATTACATAAATATTGTGTTGGTACGGAAATTTGTCGTAACTAGGCTTTTTGCCGTTTGCGTTTACCGAAGTGGTCGCTTTTTATGGAGTATCTCCGTAGTTTTGAATTTTGAGTGTCTTGTTGGGATTTGTTGATTTTTTGGTAAATAAAACTTTTGATTTGCTGTGATTAAACTTTTTATTATTAATTTTGATTTTATTTGGCCGTATTTGGATCGTTTGGATTAGAAGAAAAAGTTTGGAAGAAATTATAAAATTTTGGATTTGGATATTTTTAATTTATAATTGGGAGTCTCTTGCTTGCAAAAAATAAGGCCTCTCATCTCAATATATAAACCAATGATTAAAATTTGATGCTTTCATATTCTCGAAATTCTCAAATTTTTTTTAAATATTGATTTTATTTTTTTATCAATAAATGATATACTAAGTAATTTTTCGTCTTCTTAAAGTCGGCAAAAAAAACGATAACATTTAATGATTTTGGAGTGTTTAATTATAATTATAATAAATGAAATAAATTCTGTATTTATAATATATAATTATAATAAATAATTTCTTTTTATAATTTAATAAAGACGCATTTCAGGAAATTTTATTGCATTATGTGTTTGCCTCACTTGGAATACCTACTTATAAAACTACTAACCAAAATTGTTTCCTTTTCATCATTGCCATAATCACCCCGACGTATTGGACGTACTGTCTGGTACATCATTCTAGATTGACCCATCATTTCTCCCTCCCATAGTTCCTTTTATTTTACCCAAATAGTAATTAAAAATAATTTCGACAAGAAAAGTATGAGATTTCAAGGGTTAACTGATTTGTCAAATTTTATCAAACAAATCTTAAATTTTGCAAAGAAGTACGGCCCGCTTAACAGTTTACAGTACCAAATGACATTACATCAGTGGCGGCTTGTCAGGGTAGGCAGTGCCAACCAAGACAACAAGGCAAGTTCACAAAAACATAATTAATAGTATTATTTAAAAACTCTAAATTCTTCGGTTTCACACACATACCTCAACACCTAAATTCCGGTTAGGATTCAGGTGGTGAGGACCATAAATAGTCCTCCTGAGTTTTGCAGTGTTGTCCTTTTCCTATGATAATTTAAAAACTGAATATCATGCCTGATTATGCCGGATGTGTGCCACGTTGTACCTCTCTTTTTTTAAAATTTATTTTAGATTTTATAGAAATAGCTTATTTACCTGTGTCGTTGTGTACCGTTAATCATAAAATTTTATTTTGATAAATAAATGCAAATTGTAATAAATAAAATTTAAATTTAAAATAAAAAATAAAAATTAAAATTCATGATAAATAAAATTTTGATAAATTTACTATGATAAAAAAATATTACATGAAAATGATAATGAAGTTATATATTCGTCTATCGAAGTTATTCATAATAAGTATAATTTCGTAGTACTTCAGGTGTCTAAGTTTATACAATTTTTGAAATTTTGTTTGAAAGGAAACTTTCAAGCCGATCAAAAATCTAAACATCAAAAAACAATTTAAAATTTCCTTTCAAACATAACTTCAAAAATTATATTTAATAAAATTAGAAACCCGATTGTTAGAACTCGATGATGGCGGTATTTTTATCTATGCCCATGCAGTAGCGATACAAGACTGCGTGTAATACAAGGTGCCCAAAAACGGAGTATGCTGGGGATGACATTTACTAATGTCGTCTGGCTAATGTAATTAATGAATCCGTTATCAATAAGTGTATACGACTGTGAATAATAAAGCTAATGCTGATGATACACGACACTCGTGTGAAATATGTCGTGTTAATTATAAATTAAAAATTCAAGAGAATTTTTTATTTGCGATGAAGTATACTATAAAATTATACTTATTATTAAAGATTTCGAACTTTCATTTTTTGGGGTCAAAAAGTAGCAAACCTCTACTCTCCTATAGAAATCTTTTACTCTGTTTTCTCTCCCATCTGTTTCTATTTCTTCCATCTTTCCTCTCATCCATTCCTTTTTTTTCTTACATGTTTTAAACGCTTCGTTTCTTTTATTCTTGTATTGTTCCTTTTTCTTCCTATTCTTTCTTTACATTCTGAATTAAACCATTTCTTGTCAATCTTTTTCTCTCTGTACTCTATTTCTCCGAGGTGGCCTTAATTGCTTCTCTTATATTTTTCCATTTCTCATTAATATCTGCTTCTTCCCCTCTTGTATTTTTTTATTCATTTTCATCTTTTTTTCTCATCTTCATTTTCAAATCTTTCGATCGCCCATCTATATTTACTCTCTTTTCTCTTATTGAAAATCAATCTTTGGTTTATTTCTGCTATAACCATCAAATATGTACAATAAATCTCTTTAAACAGATTTTGTAGTGCATTATATGCCATAAAAAATTCTTAAAATTAATTATGGTAAAAACCTGTTTGTGCCTAAAAATACTTAATTGTTTAACATAAAATTCAAAGGTTTATTAATCAAAATTATTAATTAAAAAAACAGAATTTTAAATTGGTAACCATTGCCCAATGCAAATCTGTTGAAGTCTATCAGCTCCGATGAAGGTTGGAAACTTGCTTAATAAAAATTTTTTTTTTATTTTTATATTGAGATTTTGATTTTGAGTTTTTATATTATTTTTATGGCAACGCGGTATTTGTTTGCAAACAAACCCGTTACACAGGTGAATTAAAAGTGAAAATTAAAACGTAAACTGATATAAACTGTAAAGGGTATATTTTCTTTCTGCAGAAGTCGTAACAAACGATAACAATACTTGCTAAGTTAGGGTTGGGTTAATCTTTTTGAGAAATTATCGAGAACAAACCAGTAACGGCGCCAGAGGAGTAGCCAGGGTGAGCACGTGCTCACCTAAATTTTTTAGAATATACGTTTTCTTTTTTAGGTGCGCATTTCAATAATGTATTTTATTGAGTTTATTTATAAATTTTGTGTGCCCCTGTCCATCTCAAATATATTAGGTTTAGGACCAATTTGTGCCCACACATTTCAAAAATGCTGGTGCCGTCACTGGAGTAAACATTAAGGTTAGAAGGTGGAAGTTTCCGAGGAATCAAGAATCAAGCCGAACGACCGTCTAACGCGTTATACTCTTAAAGCCTGTTCACACTATAAAATTTCGTTTAAAATTTTGCTTAAAATTTTCGTTAAAATTTCTGTAAAATTCCTTAAAATTCCTTAAAATTTATGGATTTGTAGATTTGTGTTTACACCTTAAAATTAACCTTAAAATTAACCTTAAAATTATTTTACGGAAATATTTAAATTATTAAAAAATATATTAAAAAATTAATTGCACTCTTAATAAAAATTTGTTATTTTATAACATTTATATTTATTTAAAAATTAACATAAAATAGTTATTTTATTATCTATATATTTAGATGCCTGCCCTTTTACGAGCCAAATCCTGTTTTTTAGCTGAATGAATAATATTGTGAATGTCCAATTTTGTATCATCCAAAATTTCTTCATCGTGGAATTTTCTCAACTCATTTGCTATAAAAATAGGTAGTTTACCTACTACCAACGTAGATACTGACAACCTGATATCACAAAACACACCATAAAACTCACTATATTTTACGTAAAATTTTAAGGAAATAGGTACCGCCCTATTCCTTAAAATTCGTTAAAATTTCTCTTAAAATGGTTTTTAAGGAAAA
Source organism: Cantharis rufa (assembly GCA_947369205.1). Taxonomy (NCBI): domain Eukaryota; kingdom Metazoa; phylum Arthropoda; class Insecta; order Coleoptera; family Cantharidae; genus Cantharis; species Cantharis rufa. The sequence continues at coordinate 9,620,388 of OX376309.1, read as the reverse complement.
TTTTAACAAAAATTTTAAGGTGTAAACAGTGAAATTTTTTTTTATAAAAATTTTAAGCAAAATTTTAAGCGAAATTTTATAGTGTGAACGGCCTTTTTGGTTATACTACACAGAAAGGTAGGCAACTCGTTTAACACATTAGCAAATAATAGTGAGAAACAGTCCTGGTCAGGAGACGATTACATCAATGGAACAAGAACAAAATCCCAAGAAGTTCAAGGTACCCCTATATTTCAAAAAAAAGTTATTAGAACTCCAAGTAAATATAACGAAAATATTGAAACAGATCTAAAAATTGTAACAGATGAGATGGAAGAAATTATGCAAACTAACCGACTTAAAACAAATGCGCATAGAAAATACTGAAGTTAAACTTTAAATAGAAATTCAAGCTGAAGAGATGAAAATGCTGAATGAATAATTCAGGCAAACTAGGACCAATTGAAAATAAGGTGAGGAATCAAATGAAAAGAAAATAGAATTAAAATGTTGAGTGAATTTATTCGTTTCTATGGCACTATGCCTTTGTTGATTAACAGGTTTACTGTTAAGAGTAAAAATTTAAGTAATGGTGTGCGGATTTAGAGCGACAGCATAGTTATTAGCTACTATCATGGGCGTACCCAGGGGAGGGCAGGGAGGGGCAACTGCCCCTCCCTGGATCCTTCCTGTTTCCCATACATTTAGCTGGTTAATTATGTGCCTATGCCAGGATAATTATTTATCAACAGAAAATTCCTGATTTGCCCCCCCCCTAGGCGAAAAGCTGGGTACGCCCATGGCTACTATAGTACTATTTAGTAGTACTATTTAGTACTAGTAGCATATTATGTTGCTATATGTACAATAGTACATATAGTACCATGGTACTATACTGCCCTGCTAAGCGAAGGTGCCGTATGTGCAAAATTTGCCAAAATGAGTTATTGCACTGAGAAAAAGGATTTGTCGCCCTAACAGAGCTATTAGTAGCTATAGTCTCAACAGAGTTCTTCGTTGCTGTAACAAGTTTTCTGCTGTCACAACAAAGTTTTTTTCTATGCAGAATAAGAAAATTTGTTAAATCAACTACACTGAAAAAAATGTTGATCATAATATTAACGAAACTAGGTTCACTGACAAAGTTCATTGAATTTTTGCAATAAAAATTAACACATTTTCATAATAATAAAAATGCCGTTTATAAATATAATGAACTGCAGTTCATTGACTGCTTAGCAAGATTTATTCATGGTATCTATGATGCATTTTATAATATCTATGAACACCGTTCAATGCATACAATGAACTCGTTTATAAATACTAGATGAAAAGTTCATTGACTGCTATTCTCAGTATTTATGATTTTATTATATTTATTATATATACATATATATTATATAATCTTTTTTATTGAATAGAAAACAACTTAGTTATGGCAGCAGAAAATTTGTTGCATCAACAAAAAATTTGTTATAGCAGCAAAACAAAACTCAGTTGGGCTATAGCTACTATTAATAGCTCTAATAAATTGAATTAATGATCCAATGGAATCAAATGGTCCATCTAAATGAATAGACCAATAAAATACAATAATTATATTTTTAAGCTTTCAGCGAAGGTTATCGCTATAATTAGAAATTATATTTCAATAAAATTTACATGTTTATATGGAAACCGAAACAAACGTATACGTTTCTAATTTTGACAATATATTGTCATTTGATACGATCAATGAATAAAAATCACTATGCTCTTGAAATATGATCGCGAGTTAAGGAACAACCTACAGTGAGTTTCCGTCAAAGTATATAGGAAAAACTTAATTCCAATACGTGCACGAAAGAAATTAAGTAAGTAAATGGCTGTAGATGTTGCTTAAACCTCTATGTCAGCTTTTCTATTCATAGAATTCTTCTCTCTTTTGATGCAAATGTCTCTCCTAAATTATTAATCTTTAAACAAACAAATGAAAATGTGTTTTTTTTACAAAAAACACGTGTTTTTTACAATGGATCCGTGTATTGCCATGGTTGTCTTTGTCAAATTCGACACTGCGCATTTATCGGTGTATTTTTATTTAATTGAACCATACTTAAATTTAAGGTACCTAATGTAGTATTTTAAAGCAAAAACTCCTTTTAACCCGGCAAGTATGATACACGTAATAATTTGTTATATTGCAGTATATTATTTTTATTATTAAAATATTAAAAATGCAAAAACCATTTTTATGGTGGCGAAATCGGCGGCTAACAGCTGGCCGGCGGCGAGTTGGCCCTGCGGCGAGATGGCCGCGGCGAGTTGTCCCATCCCCTAATTTATCCGGCCCTGGGTGTATAGATTTATTCGAGGGGTAAATCTCACGGGAAGTCTGGTGTACAACTTGTGGGAAGTCCGAGGAAGTCTGGGGAAGTCCGGGAATTCCGGGGAAGTTTGGGAAGTCCGAATTAGTAGGAAGTCTGGTGTACATAATTTTTGACCGTGGTTTCTCCCTCGATTATTTACCTATTTTGTGATAGTTGTATACTCCTGAGTCAATTTCACTTTAGTTACATTTTTGAGATATCTGCTATTCGATATTATGCTAGCATATCAATAGCATCTGCTATTCAGATATCAGATATCCTAAAATTCTAACTAAAGTCAAATAAACTGAGGAGTATAAAACTATCACAAAATTAAAAATTTTATTTTTTACGAATTAGAGTTAGACTAATTAAAAACAAGCTAAAATTACAATTTTTTAAAAAACATACTTTAAGCGCCTCTTTGCTACTCGGCGCCCCTAGGCAGTTGCTTAGTTTGCCTATTGGATAATCCGGCCCTGAATTTGTCACTGTTATTTTAAATGAATACTAAATTTGATGATCTGTAAATCTTTGCGAAGTTGGCATCCCATCTTCATCATTTTGATATAAAAAATATAGAATCGTTAGGTCTTGAAAGGTTACTCGGTTTTAACGTTATGTCGCTTCTGGTTTAAAAAAATATTATTACCTTTTTGAAAGATTTTTGATTTTGTTTCTTGAATAGAAAAAAGTTTGATCTTTTTGGAGACTGACGTTGATCCGGTTAGCCGGACTTACGTGGCTATTCTGAACTCCATAGTTTTAGTCCCTTTCTAGGACCACTTCCCAACTAGATCTGAGTCCTAAATACTTCACTATTCGCCTGCTCGGCATTAATATGTATAATTAACGAAATGTTTTGTTCATTTTTATTTTGGGATATATTTAAATCTATCCTGTTGACGGCTTGACAATGTGATTTATTGAAAGCTTAACAAATTAACCAACTTTCAAGCAATAAAAACCTACGGAGAAACAAAATTAGTTATTTGCTTAGATCCATGATCTAAGGTTATTTGCAGTTTTTTACTTCAGAACGTGAAAAAACTTTTCTTACCTGGCTGCAGTTCGTGCATTATAGAAAAATGCATTTTTTCACAATATCAAACTATTCACTGGCTACATCACTAGAGAGAAAATTTTACTAACCTGACTTGCTGGCAAATCCATGAAGTGGGCCCTACCTATACAATAATAAAGAAAATTTTTTGGTAGTTATTATTGCAGATGAGAACGGTTTTCTTCAAATTACCTTTATCACTGTAGTCCTTTTGCCTTATTCCTAGTGGCCAGGATAGCTTCTTTGTTGTTCCTTCCAATAAACATAAGTCACTCACAAACCCGAACACTTTCACATTTTGTTTCACTCAAGTATTAAAAAGAAAATTGTTCTCGATTATTAAGAAAGCTTTCGAAACTCGAAACACCACACTCTCGTTCGCGGAAAACGGAACATTTCTCCGAATTTTCTCCATACGATTACTTTTAAGCTGAATACATGCCCTTATGGCGTGCCGTTTTACTTTTTATTATAATGTTTTCAATTCTATCGTTTAAATAACAAATGTTTTAATTCTGCCAATTAAAACATTCGTTTTAGTTTGGTGTCACAATTTTTACAATTGTTTTTTTTACAATACAAATTTATACAATTGTTTATTTTTACAATTCAAATTTTTACAATACATTCAATTTGAATTAAAACATTCGTTTCGAAAAGCAAACAATTGTAAAAATTCGTTCGAATTTCGACATTCAATTGAATGTTTTAATTGGGAGCCACAGTCGGTGAAGGTTTTACACACTACACCATAATGGTTTTGGCAACTATGTAATAGAGAAGGCGTAAACTTATGTGATTTGTATGAAAATAATGATTGTAAACAAATACCAAAAGAACAAATACCACCCAATGGTGGAGGCATCTAGGTTACACTTCGGATACAGGGGGTTACTTTTGGAGTACGTTCCACTTACAGCCCACGACGACCGCGGCTTGGTCGTGTCATTTAGCGTTCCACTTATACATTTTCGCCCACGGCGACCACGGTCGTTTAGTGTAGTGGAACGGTTTTTGTGATCTTTGTGGGCGGGCTAACGTCATTTTGAATTTTTATATTCAAATTTTAAAATGTAAATCTTGATGTTGATAACCTTACAAGTTTTGAACAAATTATTATGATGAACTGTTAGAACAGAGCAAGTACAAGTTTACTTTTGCATATTGCTATGAAAATGAAAATATTTTTATGAAAAAAAAAACAACATTATTTTATAACAAGTTATGGGAAATAAGTTCACAAGTTAACTAAAGAATAATATATTTATATATATATTTTAATTTGATAAACACTATCATGTTGATTTTATCATTATGATTTATCAAATCATTATGATTTTCACTATCGGCATTATAAAATGCTATTCTTTTGGAATCCATTCTTAAACTTGCAAATTTGCGCGCGAAAAAACTTTCACGATCACGGCAACCCACCTTTTACAGTGGGGCTTCGTGGTCGTGGTGGGCTAGCAATCGGTGACGTCATTAGTGATGTTTTGAGCTCGACCGCAACGACCACGGCTTTAGGTGGAACGATTAATAACGTGGTCGACCGTGCGCTGTAAGTGGAACCAAATACTATAGACTATAATCTATAGTATTTGGTGGAACGTACCCTTGGTGAGCTGGGTCACGTTGTGATGCTATTTCTGCAACACTATGCCAATGCTGCGCCACGATCCGCCGTGTATCAGATAGTGATGGCTGAGACAAGAAGTCTCGCAAGACTTGCAAAAAGTATTGCTGAAGTAAGACAAGAATCTGTCTAGTTCTTGTCTTGCTTTAATCTTGCTAGGTTATATCTTGTCTTGTCTTGCGAGAGTCTTGCAATTTCTTGTCTTGCACAATGAAGTTTAATATCCCCCCCCCCAATATTTTTTATTAGTTTTACTATCTTTTCCAAATATTTCTAGTAATACCTTGTCAATTGGAAATATTACAGGAGTACATTACTGCTTATAAATTTAATCACCATTGGAAAAAATTTAATCACACAGCGATTAAATTAAAACTACAATTTTTTTTAAATCGACTATTTTGTATACAAATAGAAAACACGTAATAGATCAAAATAACACTCTAATGTCTAAAATATTATTACTGCAAAATTAACAAATTAAAAGTTTTTATTAAAAAAATGCCGTTATCTATTTCTATAATATATTGCGGTTAGGGGCTGTCCATTAATTACGTAAGGGTTTGGGGGGGGGTATAAGAAATCTTACGGACCCTTATATGGGGGAGGAAGGGGGTCCAACGCAGTCCTTACGTAAGGTTTCTAAACCATTTTCTTAAATTAAATTTAAAATTTAAATATATTCAAAATTTAAAAATACCCAAAACTCAAAAAACAGGTTTTTAAATTGTAGATATACATACCAATAACAAAAAATGATTAATAATTTTTAATAAAAAAAATTGACCTTCCCCTAACCTTAATAAAAAGGGGTAGGCGGTCAATTAATTTTTTTTTATAATCTTTACGTAAGATGTGGGGGGGGGGGGAGGTTGCCACAATCTTACGTGCCCTTACAAAGGGGGGGAGGGGGTCGAAAATTACAAAAATCGTCCTTACGTAATTAATGGACGGACCCTTAATATAATTCATCCCTTAACTACGTTTTGTTTGATTATACAATTATACTGATATTTAGTAAATTGTCAAGTAACTATTTGCTGTAGTTGAATTGATCAATGAGTTTTCTCTGGGTGCAATGAGCCAAAGCTGCATCGAAATTTTGTTCGTGTGTCGAGTGATGATTTCACTCCATTTGAAGATGGAGTCAATTTTAAATTTTCGGAAAGAACTTGATTTATCATTTTGATATTTGTCAAAGAGTGTACTAGTACCTTTATACTTATTAGTAGGAATGAATTCCTGCATTGTCTAGGTATAGTTTAATTGTTTTTAAATTTCATTTCATACTTTATTATTTTTATCCAAAATTTGATAAAATTCTTATAGACTGTTTAAAAATCGAATTAACACACGCCTGGCATACAAAGCTCTAGTTTAGCTAATAATAGTTTAAAAATCTCTCTCTAACTACATACATACGTCTTCGATTGACTTCGATCAATCTTTTGCGACAGCTGTTATTTATAATTATGAATGTTGGAATCAATGATAATTATGTTTGAATTGGAATGCATTGGTTTTCCTCTTGCTTTGCTGCAACTCCATATACACCAAGCACTCCTGGTAAAGCAACCTTTGTTTAAATAAAATACAATTTGGTATAGTATGCTCCCTAATTTATCTCTCTCATCTATGATTTACACCGTCAAAAACATAATAAACCTGGAATTTGTTATTCTTTACTTCTTGTTTACTTCATAACGAAAAGTTTACGCCTTCTTTACGGCATGGTTGTCAAGTATATTGAGGTGTAGTTCTAAAAAAGCTCACCGACTGTGGCTCCCAATTAAAACATTCAATTGAATGTCGAAATTCGAACGAATTTTTACAATTGTTTGCTTTTCGAAACGAATGTTTTAATTCAAATTGAATGTATTGTAAAAATTTGTATTGTAAAAAAAACAATTGTAAAAATTTGTATTGTAAAAAAAAACAATTGTAAAAATTGTGACACCAAAATAAAACGAATGTTTTAATTTGCAGAATTAAAACATTTGTTTGAGTTTGGTGTCACAATTTTTACAATTGTTTTTTTTACAATGTTTTTAAAATCTATCGTTAAAATAACAAATGTTTTAATTCTGCAAATTAAAACATTTGTTTTATTTTCATGTCACAATTTCTACAATTGTTTTTTTTTACAATACAAATTTTTACAATACATTCAATTTGAATTAAAACATTCGTTTCGAAAAGCAAACAATTGTAAAAATTCGTTCGAATTTCGACATTCAATTGAATGTTTTAATTGGGAGCCACAGTCGCACGAGAATTTTAAGAACTACACTGGAAGCATTTGGCAACTTTGTGATCAGCTGATTACTTTTAAAGAGCTTAAAGTAAGTTAAGAAGTATTAAAACTAAAGTTAAAGCTGTTATTTATACAATATAACTATTAATAATCATTATTATGAGTAGTTTTATGTGTTACATAGTTAAAAATTCAAAATTATTTCAAATTTTGTCCGACATAGTTGCCAGAAGCATCATGGTGTAGTGACTAATACGCTCACCGACTGTGGCTCCCAATTAAAACATTCGTTTGATATCCGAAATTCGAACGAATTTTTACAATTGTTTGCTTTTCGAAACAAATGTTTTAATTCAAATTGAAAGTATTGTAAAAATTTGTATTGTAAAAAAAACAATTGTAAAAATTGTGACATGAAAATAAAACGAATGTTTTAATTTGCAGAATTAAAACATTTGTTATTTAAACATTCGAATTTAAAAACATTACAATAAAAAGTAAAACGGCACGCCATATGCCCTAGCATTTTGCGAAATGCGATTTTTGTTTTGATTGATTAAATTTCAATAAAAGGTTTAAATTTTACTAATCAAAACAAAATTCACATTCCGCAAATCGCTAGTGCGTGTATTCAGCTTAAGGCCTTACAAACGAATGACTGATATGAGTCCGTACAGGGCACCGCGTCATAATTCGTATATAACTTTTTTTTTGTTTCCTGTTTGCAATTTTAATCGATTTTTGTCTATAAGTTTCCCACTCTTTCGTCATCGTGCATTTTTGTAATCAAAACAAAAGTTATATACAAATATCAGTCATTCGTTTGTAAGGCCTTAAGCTGAATACACGAACTAGCGATTTGCGCTCCAGGCGCTTCGAGCCATTTTGACAAAGACAACCATGGCAATACACGGATCCACCGTAAAAAATAATTTTTTTCATTACAGATAAAATTTGAACAATATAATTGACCTTTGTCCTCATGTAAATACAAAAGGTTAACAAATCGAGTAATTAGATTATTGATATATGGCGCTAGAAGCTCTCGGCGAATCGTGCCACGGCGAATCGTGCGCGGCGAGTTGTACCCAACCCTTATTTTATATAGTAGCCTGGTGCCATACTTTATAGAACACCTAGGTAACGTCTAAAAATGCAGCCGAACAATACTTTTTACGCTCAAATGTGTTTTTTACTTTTATTACTCTATGTGTACCTATTCAATAGTTGCATGTTATCCGCGAAATCCAAATTGGTGTTCTGGTATAATATTAAAATAACTGAATTTTAATGTTTTGTGGTGTAAATAAAAGAGAAACGTTGCGTAGTAATAAATGGTTTAATGTAAGAATAACATGTAAATACAAAAATGATGCTTGCGCGTGAAGTCACAACACTCGACTGACTATACGTGCATGCGCACGAACGTGCAGGTTTAAGTTGACAATTAACAAAGAAATATTAACAATATTCAATAGTCCCACAAATTGTTAACTAACCCAAAAATAATATTCAAAATATTACATAAATGTTTAGCTTAACATACAAAAAAAAAAATTCATAAACAATACATTTTTAATTATTGTTTTCGTTCAAATCGCGCATTCCGAATTTAAACTTCAATTCGTTAAATTGTCGCGCATTAAGTGCTTTTGTTGTTATGTCCGCTAATTGGAGCTTGGAAGGTACATATAAAATATTTATGATCCCTTCCTCATATTTTTCGCGTATAAAATGGTACTTTACATCGATATGCTTAGTACGTTTATGAAATTCCGGATTTCGTATAAGTTTTATCGCGCTTTGATTGTCCACGCACAAAGTAGTCGATTTTTCTTCATTTTCACCTAGTTCTTGAAGGAGATTTCGTAACCATATCAGTTCTTTTGTTGCATTTGCGGCCCCCACGTATTCACTTTCTGTTGTAGACAAGGAGACAGTTTTTTGACGTTCACTGGTCCAAGTTACTGCTCCACCACATAATTTGAAAATGTAACCGGAGGTTGATTTTCTTGTTGCCTCATCGCTGGCAAAATCTGCGTCGGAAAATCCAATTAATTTTCCATCATGGTCGTCTGATCTGTATTTTATTCCAAGATCTTCGCTTCCCTTCAAATAACGTACTACACGTTTCGCTGCATTCCAATGCGATGTGTCCGGGTTATTCAGGAATCTGCTTAATAAACATACAGAGTAGATTATGTCTGGCCTACTTACGATTGCAAGGAACATTAATGCGCCCACGATTTCTCGATAAGGGAATTGCATCTGCTTGTTTTCCTTGGGGTAGGACAGTTTCACATTACAGTCGGCTGGCGTATTTAATGGCTTCGCGTCATCAAGGTTGAATCGTTTTATGATTTGTTTCACGTAATTCTTTTGATGAATAAACACCGTTTTATCTTCGCGATTTCGTGTTATTTCTAGTCCCACAAAATAATTTGGATCTAAACTAACCGTAATTTCGAAAACATTTCCTAGTTTTGAAATTAAGTTTTCAACTGCATTTTTATCTTTACTTAAGATGAGTCCGTCATCAACAAAAATTATCACATATGTTTTTATTTTATTTGCTTCACTTACGTAAACACATTTATCCGCATTACACTGTTTAAAGTCAAATTGTTCGAGAAAGTCATTGAACCGCTTGTTCCAAATTCGGCTCGATTGCTTTAGCCCGTACAGAGCCCTCTTGAGTCTACATACTTTTCCTTCTTCGACATCTAAACCTAGAGGTGGTTGCATGAAAATTTCTTCTTCCAGTTCTCCGTTGAGAAAGGCTGTTTTCACATCGAATTGTTGAATTTCCATGTCGTGTTTTGCTGCCAAAGCTAGTAAAACTCTTATGGTGTCATATCTGATTGTTGGAGAAAAAGTTTCTTCATAATCTAACCCCTTTATTTGCTTGAAACCTCTTGCACAAAGTCTTGATTTGTAGCGAGATATGTTTCCATTCGTCGATCGTTTTACTTTAAACACCCATTTGTTGTCGATTATGTTTTTGTCTGCTGGTTTCTCAACTAAATCCCACGTTTCGTTCTTCTGTAACGCTTTGAGCTCTTCGTCAATGGATTCTTTCCATTTTTCCGAATCTTTACCTTCCAGTGCTTCTTGGTACGTTTCGGGTACGTCGACCTCAATATAATTCGCTTCAAGATCGTCGTATCTTGCTGGTTTTCGAATATTTTCTCTTTGTCTGAAATTATACGAAGCTCTTGGGTTTTGTTGTTCATTTCCGTCGTGTATTTCGATTGGTTCGTCTTCAATGTCACTTGTTTCGTGGTTTACTTTCACCGCGTTGTTCCCCTCTTTGGTATCATTTTCTGTGTATTCATTGAAGATGACATCTCTCGATATACTTATCTGTTTTGTCTTGGGGTCGTAAAGTCGGTAGTTTGTGGAATTTCCATCATATCCTACCATTATCAACTTCTTGCTCTTTGAATCCAGTTTGGTTCTTTTTTGTTTTGGAATATGCATGTATGCATCGCTTCCAAAAATTTTTACATGATTCAATGATGGTTTTTTACCTGTCCATAATTCATAAGGACTTATCTTTGTTTTACTGTTAGGCGTTCTGTTTAATATATAGACTGATGTATTCACGGCTTCCGCCCATAGATTCATTGGCATATCTTTTCCATATAACATTGATCTTGCTGATTCTACGATCGTTCTCATTTCTCTTTCGGCTTTGCCATTTTGTTCCGGTGTATACGGTGCGGTTCTTTCCAGATCGATTCCTTCTGTATAAAGAAATTCACGAAAATTTGCGTTGATAAACTCCGTTCCGTTGTCAACGTGTAAACATTTTACCGAATTTTCGAATTTTGTTTTGCACATTTTTATAAACCGTTTAAAACAATCGAGCACATCTGATTTATGTTTGATAAAAAATACTACGCGATAACCCGAGTGGTCGTCTTTAAAGAGTACAAAGTAATTTGAGCCGTTTACTGAGGTCGTAGAAAATGGTCCGCACACGTCACTATATATTATCTCACCTGGTGTAGTGTTTCGTCTGACGTTCTCAAAGGTCATTCGATGCTGTTTGCCATATAAACAAGATTCGCACATTGTTTTGTCCACGTTCTTCAAATTTATATCTGGGATTACACCATTTGTAATCATTTCTTTTATTAATTTAAAGTTGATATGTGCAAGGCGTTCGTGCCACTGCATTATCTTGTCCTCGTCGGTTACAATATTCACTTCGTAATTGCTTACGGTTTTAAATTCCATTTGATATAAATTGTTGTTCTTGCGAATTGCATGGGCTTCTAATTTTTCTTTGTTGTAAATGTAGGCATCTTTATTTTCCTTTACAATTTTCATTCCTTTCGTAGTAAGTACACCTTCTGAAAAAAGATTCTTTCTTAAGTCAGGAACGTACAACACGTTCGTTATTGTCGCGTCATGCCACTCATCGTTCAACAGCTTCCGAATTTTAATCGTTCCTTTTCCTTTTACTTCAAGAGTTTTATTGTTTCCTAAAGTGACTAAGATCTCGTTTTTGTTTTCTTCGAATGTATGGAAAAATTCGCGTTTGAAACTCATATGTCCCGATGCACCACTATCTAGCGTCCATACGTCATCACTGGACTCCGTCACATTGACAAAATTGTCTTCTGTTGTGAAAGCCGATACATTGCCTTGTGGTCCATTTTCATCCGGTTTGACACCTTTTTGTTTTCTCATTTTCTTTGGATTGGAGCAATCTCTTGCAAAATGCCCTTTCTTCTGGCAGTTGTAGCAAGTGATCTTATTTTTCCAATTTTTGGAATTTCCATTTGTCGTTGTTTTCAGCTTTACCTGTGCTGAAAACGCGTTGTCGACTTGTTCTACTGCAGTTAAATTTGATTCTTCGTCTAACAACCTTGCAGTTAGATTTTGTATTGTTTGACGTTCCTCGCTTACTGATAACCAAGCTTGTCTTACTCCTCGGAACTTTTCTGGTAACGAGCTCAACATCTTAGTCATCACTGCCACGTCACTAACAACGTCACCTGCTTCTCTTACTTGTTTAGCTAGGTTTTCAACTTTCGCAACATGTAATGCAACGCCATCATTTGGATCCATTCGATACTGATGAAAACGTTCTTGGTGCATCATCTTATTCATTTCTGATTTTTGCTGGTAGATGGTGTCCAAGCGATCCATGATTTCTTTTGCGCTGTTACAGTTTTCTACCAGTGTTATCTGCGCAAGCTCCATTGCCGACGTCAAGGTGAACATGGCCAGGGCGTCCGTCTTGTTCCAAAGATCAATCTGTTTTCGTTCTCCGGAGTTTGGCTTTATGGACTCTCCAACTGCGACCTCGTAACAACTTTTTGCACGTAGAGCGCACTTCATTTGAAATTTCCATTGCTGGTAGTTCTTTCCATCGAACTTGTTTATGGAACCCATTTCAATCCTGTCGGCCATTTTTACCACGTGTAAAACTGATTCACCGCGTTTCACTTTAGTTCTTTTATTTACTTTCCGCGTTCACTGGGCGCATAACCTATTAAAATAACTGAATTTTAATGTTTTGTGGTGTAAATAAAAGAGAAACGTTGCGTAGTAATAAATGGTTTAATGTAAGAATAACATGTAAATACAAAAATGATGCTTGCGCGTGAAGTCACAACACTCGACTGACTATACGTGCATGCGCACGAACGTGCAGGTTTAAGTTGACAATTAACAAAGAAATATTAACAATATTCAATATATAATATTGAGTTGGTCGAGTTCTGATTTAAGTTTTCCTAATATCTGGAAGCATGCACGTGTAATTCTTGTGTTGAAAAAAGGTGATCCTACCAAGTTGGACAATTATAGACCTATTTCGATTTTATCCAATTTCTCTAAAATAGCCGATAAGATTCTTTACACTAAATTAAGTATTCTGAATTGTCGCCAAATCAACATGGTTTTATGAATAATCAGTCAGTCCTGACAAATCTCGCTTGCTTTTCGCAGTATGTCCATGAGAACCTGGACAATGGTAATCAGGTGGATACCGTCTACCTCGATTTTCAGAAGGCATTTGATAGAATTGATCTGAATCTCTTACTACATAAGCTGGCAAAGATGGGCGTATCCAATGGATTGGTGAATTTGTTCAGGTCTTATTTATTCAACAGATTTCATTTCGTGGAATACAAAGGCTGCAGATCTAAAGCGTTCACACCTACTTCCGGAGTTCCTCGGGTTTCTAACCTGGGACCCTTGCTGATTTTAATTTTTATCAACGATTTAATTTATATTGTAAAATGCCTCATTTTGCTTTATGCGGACGATTCTAAGCTGTATCGATCTGTATCATCTGTACAGGATTGTGTGTTGTTACAACAATCTTTAAATTTAATTTCCAAATGGTGTAATGATAATAATTTACAATTAAACATCAATAAATGCCAAATACTAAGTTTTTCCAGATCCCAAAGTCCCATCTTATATGATTATGTTATTAACGGAGAATATATAAATCGTTGCACTGTATGTAAGGATCTGGGCATTACTTTTGACGCTAGCTTGAGTTTTATAGAGCATGTATACGACGTGAGGGCTAGAGCTATGAAAACCTTAGGCTTCATAATTCGCAGCTGTAAAGATATGACCGACTTATCTGTAATTAAGCGTCTGCATTGCGCTTATGTCCGGAGTGTTCTGGAATATGGATCGATTATCTGATACCCAATCTATCAGTGTCACATATCTGAATTGGAATATGTTCAAAGATGTTTTCTTAAATATATGTATGTACCCTATGATCGGTTTCAGCCTGGGATTATTGTTGCGAGAATTTGATATGCAGACGCTGCACACTCGTAGAATTGTAGCTTCAATTATATTTTTACATAAATTGATTGTAGCTCACTCTTAGGAAGAATTAATTTCTATGTACCGAGATTCGCTAGTCGCAAAGAGCAGGTTTTTTATCTGGATGGGTATCGCACCAATTATTGTGGTAAATGCCCCATAAATATAATGTGTGCTAATCTCAATTTAATTCCACACTTGTTCGATATCAATGCTGATAATATCAAGAAGATCTGGCATTGTGTCGCGGAATGTATTGACAAGAATTGTTAGGTTCCGGTACATAGATTATACTTATGTACCATTGTAATTCTTTTTTTTTATTGTTTTTATTACTTATTACTTTTCTGTAATTGGGTGTGTGATGGTGGCACAGTCTGCATGCACACGCATGCAGGACAATGTCACTGCAGCTACATTCCATGATGGCATTACTTGGCCATTGGAAATTAATTTGGAAATCCAGGAACTTAAGGATAATGTTTCCGGTTAATAACAAAAAAAGCAAATGCTGAGCGTTGTTAAGGTTTTTTTGTTATTAGCTGGATCAAGCCAGTTGAACCGAGTCCGCCAAAGGAACAACACGTTTCCAATATTGCATTCCATAATATTCCAATAATATTGTATCAATTTAAAATTTGTATTATAAATCGTTCCTGTTCATTTTTATTTATATTATTCAGAGAATAAAAAGTTTTGTAATAAAAACTAAATTATTGTTTAAACATCCTAACAATTGGTGACCACCGACGTGATCTGAATAATAGAAATCAGGAAAAGAGTATAAATATCCAGTATTTGGCCCTGCACAGGAGTTTGATTTTTACGAAGAAAAGTTCCAGATTTGGAAGAGATTCCGGTATTTGGCGCTGCACAGGAGTTCCAGCGGGAATTGCTACAAAGTTCTACGAATTGTGCTACAAAGTTCTAATTGTGCTGCAAGTTGTCAATCGTGAGTATCTTTTTGTTCTTGCATTTTTTAATTAATCTCCAATGGCTAATCAAAATGTACCCGATAATCTTTTTCCTATCCCTGCTTTACCTAATCCTTTTTTAAACGCGCAACAAAATCAAAATTTATCCCCAGTCAGTGTCAGAGTTCCAGTATTCTGGAAAGCCAATCCACGCATTTGGTTTTGTCAGATTGAAGCTCAATTTTCCAACTCGAGAATAACTAATGATCATACCAAATACAATACTGTGGTAGCTTCATTAGAATCTATATGACACATTAAAGTCAAAATTACTTGAACGATTTGAAGAATCTGAGCAATCGCGTTTGAATACCTTATTAAATTCACTTACATTAGGTGACAAGAAACCTACCCACTTATTACGACAAATGCGTGAATTGGCAGGAGGAACCATTACCGACACACCTCTAAAATCTCTTTTTTTGCAACGATTACCCCAACAAGCTCAAGCAATGTTTTCTATTAGTGACCAACCTTTAGATCAAATAGCAATCCTCGCAGACCGATTTTTAGAAGTAACTTCGTGTGACACAGCTGCCGTACAATGCAATTCAATAAATAGCACCAACAATTCAATAATTTCTCTTATAGAAAATTTGAAATTAGAAATTGCCGAGTTAAAAGTAACAATAGGGAAGCAAAATTTTAACCGCGGAAGATCGCATTCACGATCATCTTCACGTTCTTATCAACATCAAAAAAGATCATACAGTCGACCCATGTCAAAAGATGGCTTATGCTGGTACCACAACCGCTTTAAAAGTAATGCGAAACGATGCATTTCGCCTTGTAAATTTGTAGAATCGGAAAACTAAATAAACACAATACCGCAGCGACCGGTATTGTGGATTCAACAAATAGTCGTTTGCATGTTTTTGATCCGGTGTCAAAACATACGTACCTCATAGACACAGGAGCACAGATTTCCGTATTACCAAAGGAATTCAGCTTACCTAAACTTGTTCCTACTTCCTATAAATTATTTGCAGCTAACGGAACTAAAATTTCTACTTTCGGTACAAAATTAGTACATTTGTCATTTGGCCTCAGACGATCATTTCCTTGGATTTTTACAATCGCTGATGTCGTCAAACCAATCATTGCTGCAGATTTTTTAGCCAAGTTCGGTTTACTAGTAGACCTGCAAAATAAACGTTTAGTAGATAGCGTAACAAATTTATCTATTCCTGGCCAAATAAATTTTATCGGAAATCCAATTTTAACTTTAAAATCCATTTCTCCTTGCCACATACAAGACAACGTTTTCAAAATTTTGCAAAGTTATCCTGATATCACTCAAGCAACAATCTGCAAAGCGGTGCCAAAACACAGCGTTCGACATTTTTTAAAAGTAAACGGTCCTCCGGTATTTTCTAAACCCCGACGTTTGGACCCAGCAAAACTGGAAAGTGCCAAAAATGCTTTTGAATTTATGCTAGCTGAAAACAAATGTAGACCATCTTCATCTTCTTGGGATTCACCTCTTCATATGGTGAGAAAAAAGAATGATGATTGGCGTCCATGCGGTGACTACAGACGTCTTAATTCGATAACTGTGCCCGACCGATATCCAATAACCAATATACAAGACATGGCTAATAATTTACGTGATAAAACTATTTTTAGTACCTTAGATCTAGTAAGAGCATACCACCAGATACCAATGAACCCCGAAGACATCGAAAAAACAGCAATTACTACTCCTTTCGGATTGTTTGAATTTCCCTGCATGACGTTCGGTTTGAAGAACGCTGCACAAACACTTCAACGCTTCATCAACTTGATCGTAAGCAAATTCGACTTCTGTTTTCCATACATCGATGATTTGTTAATTTTTTCAAAAAATTTGAAACAACATTTATTTCATTTAAATCAAATTTTCAAAGCCTTACAGGAATTCGGTTTAATATTAAACGTAGATAAATCCATTTTTGCTCAACCATCGGTAGAATTTTTAGGCCACCTTATTTCGAAACACGGTATTCAACCTTTACCATCCAAAACTAAAAAAATTTTAGATATCCCACAACCTACAACTGTTGTAGAACTTCGACGCTTCTTGGGCATGTTAAATTTTTACCATAGATTTATGCCTAATGTAGCTTCCATCCAAGCACCTTTGCATATAATTTTGTATTTTTGCAATAAAATAACTGTGCAATAAAACAACTGTGAAGTTGAAGGTGAAATTTATTTATTCAGTACACAAATACAGCACGACTGCACTTCAGTGACTTCCAAACAAATCTAAAATTGTTAAGCCTACATAGGCGTTTTATACAAATATAAAAAGACATTAAAATTAATTAGTTCTTGAGTTCCAAAAATTATATTTTGAAACAATACATGCCTTCATCTTAAGGTCGTAAAATATAGTAGGTATAATATCGACATATACATTCTTAAAACTAGAGAACCCCTAATACGTCGTAAATTTAATTTACCATAACTCTTCCCTCCTTAAGTCAGAAAATAAGGGTTCTGAAATTTTCTGTAATTGTATAGTTTTTTTTGTAGCGATTTATTATTAGAAATACAATTTTTTTTTTGCACTTAAAATAAATTGTCACTATAATTATAAGGCCCATAACACAAAAACACACAATTACACTGTTGATTCAAGAATGGTGTCCATTTGGAGTTGATAACGTGTTGGTTGCAAATTTGCTGCTATGATGTTGATATGCTATGATGTTGATATGCTATGATGTTGATATGCTTTGATTCGGATGCATCCAAAGTTTGAAGTCGAATTGATTTTATTTGAAGATCGTGTTTGTTGTAGCCGTCTAAAGTTATTAACTAGGGTAGCTCGAAGATTAATTCTTCATGACGAAGTCCAATAATCGTCGTCGTTTGAGCAATAGGAATGGTTGTTCAGGTAAATATTTGAATGGAGAAGTAACAATAGGTATATGAATTTTGAACACTATCGTATCTTTTTTTTTTTATTATTTGTATTGAAAGTAACGAATAATAATTCAAAACATTTTTTTTTTGCGAGGAACTTGTGTGACTTGGTAGAATGATATAATTTTGTAGTAATTAATTGAGTTTCTTTTGGTTGCATGATAAAAACGTGTAAAATATTCAAACGAGCAAATGAGATTGCGGTTTCCATATTGTTTATTAATTTTTGAACTATTTGCAATTGTAGTATTAAGTTATCTATAGTGTTTGAAAAAGAAAAAGCTTTTTCAATGTTAGAAATCTTGTTAATTTCTTTTGATAACAGATTTACTTGATTTTTTTTTCTTTTTTTTTTTTAATATTCTGATTATTTAAAAGTTTAAAAATTTATTATTATAAGTTTTCGTGATTTCTTTTATTACGGTTTTTTTTTGTTTTGCTAAATCATTGTGCATTGATTGTTGGTTTATTTGTAGGGTTAAATTAATGTTGTAAAAGAATGTGTGTTTTGATTCAATAATTTTAGTTTGTCCTAATTGAACTGGAAAGATCGGGTTGTTTATTTCCTTTTATTTTGAGACCTAGTAAAAGGCTTGGAAGTAGTAGAAATGTCAAGTACCGGACTGGGTTCATTTTCAACATTTGAAACAAAGCGTTGTGGTTTCAGTAAAATTTGATGATAAACTTTATCGTTTGATTTTATTTTGTTGTCATCAATGATTTCTGGATTTAAAACCGTAACAAATGGTTGTGTGACTTTTTTTGAGTTCGTAAAGCGAGTTTCTTTTCTGTAAAGAGGTTTTTCTAAACTTATTTCGGGATTATTTCTGATTTGATTTAATTTTTTCAAGTTCGTTTGCTGTTTGTCGATTAAATTTTTGTGAATAATAGAGTTAAGGGTTTTTAGATTTTCGGAATGTTCATGAACGTACTGAGCGACTTTGAATTGTTCGTTTAGTTCGAACGGATTTTTATAATTTAATTTTCCGCGTGTAATTTGGAAAGGCGTATAATTAGTTGAACTGTGAACGCTGTTGTTATAAAGTAAAATCGCGTAGTTCATAATATTTGAAATATTTTCATGTGGTTTTTCTCTTTGGAGAATCCTTAAGCTTTCCGCTAGGGTCGAGTGGAATCTTTCAACTGGGCTGTTACTATTAGGATTATAAATGGTGACGTAATGGATTTCAATTTCATGGATCTTACAGAATCCTTGCATTACTTCGTTTTTCCATTCGATACCATTGTCGCAAGTTATTTTCCTAGGGATTCCGAAATGCTTTATGAATTGTAATAATTGGTTTGTGGTTTCTACGGCATTTAAACTTTGAATTGGGTATGCTAATCCAAACTTTGAGAAGCTGTCTATAATGGTTACGAAACATTGTCCAGAAAATTTATAAGTGTCGGTATACAAGTGGTCAAAAGGTTCGAATCCGATAGGTGTTGGTTTAAATATTAATTTATTAGGGTGACGTTCGTATTTAGTTTTCTGACATGTTCCACAGGTGTTAACATAGTTTTGTACGTCTTTATCAATGTTTGGCCAGAAAAATGATTGCTTTATGGCTTTAAGGTTTTCTTGAATACCTCGATGACAAGTTTTTGTTTCGTGGTATTGTTTTAATTTTAGATTCCTTTCGTCTTGTTCGAGAACGTCTGTTACAAAGTAGTTTGAAATTATAAGATTAAGTCCTTTATTCTTAAAGAATTTTTGTACGGTCCGTATAAAGGGTATTTCGAAGTCTTTATAAGTGAAATGTAAGCAGTAATGTTTTTTTCGTTCAAAATGATCTTTTATGATATTTAAAAAATGATCTTTCGATTTTGATCTAGGGATTTTAAAATAAATGCGGTCATTATCAAAAATTTTTTGTTTAGTTATTTTGGTTTGGTCATTATTTTTTGAATCACAAAGAGATATTATTATTTGGTTTTTGAATGTGTTAACTGTTCTTTCTGTATATGGTATCGTAAAAATTGGATCTTCTTGGCTAGTGTGTACTGTTTCATCGTCGGAGACCGTTTCTTTCAAATTTTCTATTTCGGAAAGATTTTTATCTACATTGTCTATATTTACTATCATCGAAGCATTATCATTGATTTCAATGGGATATATTTCGACACGTGATAGGGCGTCAGCGTTAGTGTTTAATTTTCCTTTTTTATATGTAACTGTGTAATCAAACTCTTCTAGTTTAAGCCGCCATCTCACCAATTTCGAATTTGGTTCTTTTAAAGAAAACAACCACTGTAATGGTTTATGGTCGCTAATTATATTAAATTTAACGCCAAATAAATAAGGCCTAAAATGTTTTGCCGCCCACACTATTGCGAGAAGTTCTTTTTCGATCGTACTGTAATTTATTTCGGCTGGATTGAGAGTCCGTGATGCGTAAGCAACCGGAAGGTCTTTACCTATAGGGCCTTGAGAGAGAATCGCGCCTATTGCAAAATTTGAAGCGTCTGTGGTGAGATTAAATGGTTTTGAAAAATCTGGATGTTGTAAAATGGGATCGTTCATTAAAAGGTTTTTGCAAGTTTCAAAACTTGTAATAAACTCATGATTGTGTATGATTTTCGCGCCCTTTTTTAAACATTGTGTTAAAGGTTTAGTTAACTTAGCAAAGTTCTCAATAAATTTTCTATAATAACCTACTAGTCCGAGGAAACTTTTGATTTCTTTAGCTGTTTTCGGTATAGGAAATTTTTTGATAGATTCTATTTTTTTTTCGTTTGGTTTGATGCCTTCAGGAGTAATAACGTGACCTAAAAATTCGACTGATTTGCAAAGAAATTCTGACTTATCTAGTTGAATTTTTAGTCCAGCTTCTTTTAATTTGGAGAATAGTAATTTTAAGCTATTAATGTGTTCTTGCAAAGATGCAGAAAATACAATTATATCGTCCACGTAAATTAAACATATTTTATTTAGCAGTTCTTTTAAAATGTTTTCCATCGCACGTTGGAAAGTACTGGGTGCGTTTTTTAAACCGAATGGAAGCCGTACAAATTCATAGTGTCCGTTTTCAACATTAAACGCAGTTTTTTCGATGGAATTAGGGTGCATTTCAATTTGGTGAAAACCTGAAGCTAAGTCTAATGTAGTAAAATATTGGCAACGTCCAAGTTTGTCTAGAATGTCAGTTATATTTGGAATGGGGTACCGGTCATCAATTGTTTTTTCGTTAATTTTACGGTAGTCAATAACAATTCTCCATTTTTGTTTGCCACTAGCATCTGATTTTTTTGGGACTATCCAAATAGGTGAAGCCCATGGAGATTGTGAGGGTTTTATGATGCCATCTTGTAACATCTTTGAAATTTGTTTCTTTACTTCTTCTTTGTGAACATAGGGATATCTATAAGATTTAGTATGAACCGGAATTTCGTCAGTTGTTAATATTTCATGTTTAACTTGGTTTGTGAAAGTTAATTTGTCGTCGGGTTGATGAAAGATTGTTTTATATTCGCGTATTAGTTTTTTCAAGGCAATTTTTTCTTCGATGTTCAAATGGTCAGTTCGTAGTTCTGGCAGATCTGTATCTTGATGTTTGTAATTAGGAGAAAGTAATTTTTCGCAATGGAAACATTCGAATGTTTCTTCAGAAAAGTTGGAAATAAAAGGCTTTAGAAATTCTTCGGTTATTTCAAAGATTTCAGTCTTGGTCGTCGTGTTCATTATTTCTAAAACTGTCAATCCGTTTTCTATTTTTAATAAACTCTCCGGAATTATTAATGTTTTTGCGTCATTTCTGATTTCTGGAATTAATACTTCGCGATTTGAGATATTAGTTTTTATACGTTTTAAAACTGAGGACATTGGTGGAATTTCAATTTTTTGGGTTTCAAAATTTGTTCTATAATACAAGGGTATTGATAAGCGGTCATTGTACAATAATTCATTTTGTATATCTATATTAAGTTCAAGTTTTCTTAAATCTCTTATGCCTATAATTCCATCAAAGTAATCATGAAAATCAAATAATACAAATTCTAAATTTTCTTCTAAGGGTTTGAATTCTTTGAAAAGGGGTATGTGCGCTTTAAATTGTGCATGTCTAGATCCTGTACAAGTAGTAATGGGTGTATTTGATTTAAATATTGTATTTGGAAAGTATTTTTCTGCAATAAATGGTCTAATCAACGAAGGGTGACAACCTGTATCAATCAGAAGTTTTAAAGGGGGATTGGAAATTTTTATGAATGATAAAGAATTTGGTTTTAAATTATTAAGATCTACGTTTTGTCTTGAGAAATGTGGGTTTCTTGAAAATTTTGCATAAAATTTTCTTCTTGGGTGTTATCCGTGATATTAACTTCTGAGTGATCGTTTTCAAAATCTATTTCGTTTATTTGTTCGAAAGCTTCGGTTTGATGGTTTGGGTTACAATAATAATCATCGCCATAGTGTTGACTATTATCATCGTATTCACAATTTTCCGTTTCCACGTTAGTGAGTTCTTCCGAAATAAAGTTTTGAGGATTTCTATTTTGGAAATAATTTCTGTTTTGTCTAGAATAAAAAGAAGGGTTTCTAGACATTGTTGACATAGGTTCTGGTTTATTGAAAAAACTATTTCTTGACGTTGTAGACATAGGTTCTGGTTTGTTAATGGATTTATGAGAGTTTTGTGGACTAAAAACATTTTTTGGTTTTCCAAAAACTTGACTATTTGTAGGAAATTTCTGTTGAATTGGACGACTCTGTATATTAATTGGTGCGCTAGGAAATGGCGTACGTGATTGTTGGAAATTTTGTGAAATTCGGCTATCATTTAGTTGCGAATTAAATGGGGACCAATTGTTATTATTTGTTGAATGGTTAAAGTATGACTGGTTGTGGTGGTTCCTATTCAAATTTGTTTGAAAATTTTGACGTGATGAATTAAATTTTTGTTTAATTTGCGGTATGTTAGTATTTTTGCCAAAGTCTTGCAAACCTCTAATTCGTTGTTGATTATAAAAATGACGTGTGACGATGTCACTTGCTTCTAACATATTTCGGGGTTCCTTTAAATCTAATTTCACGCGTAAATTATCGTCTACATTTGAAATTAATACGTCAAGGGCGTTTGCTTCATTTTGTTCTATTAACAAAGGTTTTCTTAGATTAGGTATGGTGGGATCTGACATGATTTTAATTTCTAATCTTGATTTCATTTGTTTTATACGTTCTAGGAAATCTATAATATTTTCATTTTTGTTTCTCGTGAGATATAAAAATTCGCGAGTTAAAGTTTGTCTATCAATACGATCACCGAATTGTTCTCTTAAAGCTGATTTAATTAACGACCAGGTATTTAAGTCAGGTCGACACATAAGATAATTACTTACATCGTCTTTTACTTTAGATTTAATAACAGTAAATGCAAAATGATTTAAGTTGTTATCGGTGGTTGTGCCGTAAGTATTAAAGAAATTATCACATGCATTGATAAAGCTTTCTAATTGCATAAAATTTCCGTTAAATGTTGGTAAAAAATCCGCAACAGCTTTTGCTGTTTGAATTGTCGGTGTTGCTAAAGACATATTTTTTAAACAATTTGACAATTCGTTTATATCAATCTCTTTGTTTACCATTAAATATAATATTTTTGTTTATAAATTTAAATTAATGTTAATAACAATTTTGAAAACACTCGTGTGAAACGAAAATGAATCAAGTTTTATTGCATTAATCTATAAATAATTACAAGTTACTTTGAAGTTTTAAGTTATGTTTTCTATTATATTTCTATTATAATAGTTATTGTTATAATTTATAAATTGAATAAATTTTTTTTCTGGTAATAAAAATAAATTTTAAACACTCGTTTAAATTCGAAAATAAATAAAATTAATTTATTTAATGTAAAAGTTAAACTAAAAATGATTTTATTTAAAATTAATTACTCGTTCTAATTTAAATATTTTGAATTATGATTTTGAAAATGATATTAATAAAAATCACTCATCAATAATTCAATAAAATTTTAAGTTGTTCAAAATTCACAATAGGAGTGGTAATTGGGATAAAAGAAATGCTCAACGACTTACCAAAATGTTCGGAGATTTCTTCTAAAGGTGTAGATTCTGGATCTCGAATTAATGGTTGAAACCAAAGGTAGATACTGGATTCCAAAATACTGCCTTTCGCGATCCTGCCGACTGCGCCAATTTTGTATTTTTGCAATAAAATAACTGTGCAATAAAACAACTGTGAAGTTGAAGGTGAAATTTATTTATTCAGTACACAAATACAGCACGACTGCACTTCAGTGACTTCCAAACAAATCTAAAATTGTTAAGCCTACATAGGCGTTTTATACAAATATAAAAAGACATTAAAATTAATTAGTTCTTGAGTTCCAAAAATTATATTTTGAAACAATACATGCCTTCATCTTAAGGTCGTAAAATATAGTAGGTATAATATCGACATATACATTCTTAAAACTAGAGAACCCCTAATACGTCGTAAATTTAATTTACCATAACTATATACAGTGCACCACGAAAGTAAAAAGAACGACAAAACTGCTATTCATTGGAACGTATCTTCTGTATCTTCTGTAACGTATGATTACTGCTTTCGAAGCCTGCAAACAATATTTAGCAACTGCAGTGACACTTGCTCACCCATCTAAAGACCTACCGCTTTCTTTAATGGTAGATGCATCCAGTTACGGTGTTGGCGCAGTTGTACAACAATTCAATGATCCAAATTGGGAACCATTACATTTTTTTTCAAAAAAATTATCTCCAGCTCAAACCAAATATAGTACTTACGACCGAGAACTACTAGCTGTATACCTAGCTATACGTCATTTGAGACATCTCTTGGAAGGTAAACCTTTTACAATACTGACCGACCATAAACCGCTTATTTATGCTTTTACCAAAAAGTCAAAGGACATGTCACCAAGACAAATAAGGCATCTAGATTACATCAGTCAATTTAGTACTAATATTAAATTTATACCCGGTAACGAAAATGTCGTTGCAGATACATTTTCACGTATCACCACGATGTCTTTTCCCGCCTCTTTTGATTTTGAATCTTTAGCAACAGATCAACTGTCCGATCCAGACTTAGAAGTTCTTCAATCACTCCCAAGTATTAATTTAGAATTATTACCAATCGTTGCTTCAACTAAATTAATATACTGTGATACTTCTACAAATGTCGCTAGACCTTTCTTGCCACTGTCATGGCGTAAGAAGATTTTTGACAATTTACATAATTTGTCACACCCAGGTATCAAAGCTTCAATTAAGCTAGTAAACAAACGCTACATCTGGCCAGCAATGAATAAAGATTGTGCCGTTTGAACTAAATGTTGCCTTGTTTGCCAAAAAACTAAAATTACCAGACACGTTCATTCTCCTTTTCAAAATTTTTCTCTTCCTTCAAGATTTGAACATGTTCATATTGACTTAGTTGGCCCACTTCCAACCTGTCAAAATTTTAATTATTTATTAACTTGTATAGACCGTTATACACGATGGATGGAATGCATTCCAATTCCAGATGCTACTGCCGAGACAGTTGCGACACATTTTTAGCTAATTGGATTGCAAGGTTTGGCGTCCCTTTAAAGATTACTACTAATCAAGGCCGTCAATTTGAATCCTCTCTTTTTAACCAATTTTCATTACTATTAGGTATAAAACACACTCGAACCACCTCTTTTCACCCCGAATGTATTCGAATATAATCGAAAGATTACACAGATCGTTAAAAGCTGCTATAAACTGCTACCAGAGTAAAAATTGGGTTTCGGTGCTACCTTTAATTTTATTAGGTTTTAGAACCTCGTTTAGGAATGACCTGAATTCCACGGTATCGCAATTAGTATACGGAACTACCTTACGCGTACCAGGTGATTTTTTTACAGAATGTAAAAACACCGCCTCAACGCATGAGTTTCTTCAAACGTTGGAAACATTTTTTGACGACGTTCACCCTGTACCACCACAAAACCATGCAAATCGCTCAATTTTTATTTTTAAAGAGTTAGAATTTTGCTCCCACGTTTTCATGCGAGACGACACATTAAAAAAAGCTCTTAAGCCTGCTTACTTAGGACCCTTTTTAGTAGTCTCTCGAAATAAAAAATATTTTACCATTAAAATTCGTAACAAGGAAAAAACAGTGTCACTAGACAGATTAAAGCCTGCTCACTTGTTGGAGTAAACCGTTCGTTAATAATTTTTTCTGTTTTATACCCTTTCCTTTCCTGTTTCCTTCTTACTCTTCTCTCTAGAAGGGGGAGTAATGTGGTGGCACAGTCATGCATGCACACAAAACACTGTGTTCGTGGAAACACTGTGTAAACTGCATAGGTTCCACAATGTTTCCATAGTGGATTTGTTCCATTGATACACCGTGTTTCCACAGTGGTCTCTCGTTGGATCCACGGCGCTTACACATCGAATCCACGATGAAAACACAGTAAGTATCCACGATGATTGCACAATTAATCCACGGTCGTTATGTTATAAATCCACAGTGGTTACATAGTGTTCATATAATTAATCCACGATGTATTCACGGTGGATACACTCTGAGTAATCACGATGATGACACAATGAATCTACATCGAATTCACGGTGGTTACACGTTGTATTTACGATGAGTACACGATTAATCGACATTAATTACACAGTGTATCCATGGTACAAAGAAAGTTTTATTCGTTCCATCACATCGCTCAAGTCATACATGGCAAAAACCGTAAAACAACAAAAATAATTTTTAGAAAAAAAATTATCTATAAATGATAAATAATCTATTTTCGTCCATCTCAACTAATCTGCAATTAAGGTTTTTGGGAAGTTGGATTTTAGGCTTTAAGTAAAGCTACTGCGTAAATTTGTCGACCACAATCGAATCGAACACAAAATTGTCCTGTTTTCAGTTAATGGTCAACGATATACGATTTTGAATTGAATTTAATGCACCGCGATTATATTTATTTTTCCCAGTGCTCTAGGAGTGCAATAAAGACGTTATGCGCGGCCCACGCGCTTCATTGTCGTCTGCATTTATTACATTTTGCTGACGCTGACCACTGACGGGACGTGTTGAGTTTTTCATTCTTAATGAAAATTAATTATAACAAGTAAGTACCTAATTTTTTTGGGGGTCTATTAGAAGTCATAAAAATTATTATTTAAATTAATGTTCACAAGTTTTAGTTACATATTGACAACCATTGGAAAAATTGTACCTAAGTTTGATTATTATATCGCATCAAAACAGGATGAGGAACGCTGCAATTACGTAATGCGAGGGAAATGTGGCCAATTGCAATAATATGAGACGTATGTTTTTGAGACGACAAGCTGGCATTGATGTCCAAACGTTGACTATGGCTGAAGATAGCAGAAAATCAGTGGCGGATCCAGGGGGGGGCGATGGGGGCGATCGCCCCCCCTTAGAGCTCCAAAAGACATTAATTCTTACACCAAAAAATTCTGACGTATTACAAATTCCTAAAACTATTTTAAGAATTTAGAAAATACAAAAGTATTTTGTATTTTTTAAACTTCAAAATCACAAAAAATCACAAAACTACGATATTATTATATGTATTTTTAAATGTTATATCTGTTTTATAAAATAAGACCAAATTTAGTACTTCAAAGAATTTAAAGCCGAACTTCCGGAAGCCGCCTAATCTGAGGCTTCTATAGCGCCAGGTAAATTGTATAAGCTTGTTGCAATTTTGGAAAACACAAAATTTCTGGTGTTTTCCCTAATTCCTGAAAGAATCTGTTTAGGTAACAATATTCTCCTTTGTCATTGCTTTTCATAATTTAAAGCAAACAGAAGTGCTTTTTATTTCAGTTTGCGTTTTTTGAATATATTTTCAGTACTTCAGTACTGATATCATTTAAATTAAGTGAGTAGTGAAGTTGTGAAATTAATTTTTCATATTACCTGCATTGAAACAGTGTGTTTCAATAGCTGTCAAGACAGTCGAAACACGACAATTTCAGACCACTGCGAATATTGGCCAAACATTAAAATGTTTCTGCCCGAGGGCAGAAACACTCAAGTTTCTTACCGCCAACTCTGTTTCCGATTTCATTTCAACCCTGTCAGAATTAAAATAATTTTTCATTACTTCAAATAAAATTTTATTAATATGACAGCTGTCAGATTAATTCGATATTAGGTTTGTTCGTGCTAGTTACACCTTTTACACTTTAAGTGTAAAAAGTGTAATTTACACTTTAACTTTTTCCCGAAAGTGTAAGTTTAGCGCGAACACAAAAAGTGTAACTTGAGTATAACTCCACCCCTTGAAATCAAATTTGCGTTGGTAGGTTATGTTGGTACCTAACCTAATTTGTCATTAAATATAAAAATCTATAAAAGACCAATATTTAGCAAAAAAATACCAAGTTAAATGATTTTCTCCTTCCGCATTCCGAATCATCCACGCCGTTTTAATCATTTTTAAATAAGAACAAAGTAAAAATAGTAACTAAAAATAGTAAATCGTAAATTGTTAGTAATTAATAGTAAATAAAAAAATTAAAGACAAAGACTTGATATAAAAATATATTGTTAACGTTTTATTTTTAGCAACCATTACTTTTAGTTTTTAAGTATGCATTTTTAAATTTCATTTTTAAAAATCTAAGAGCCAATCAAAATTAAGTGTAAACGGTGTAAACTTTTACACCTGCTCCAGAGCTGGTGTAAAAAGTGTAAGAAAAGTGTAAAAAGTGTAATTACACTTTCTAGCACGAACAGAGCGCTCGGCTAGCACGAACAGAAAAGTGTACACTTTACACTAAAGTGTAAAAAGTGTAGCTATAGCACGAACAAACCTAATTGTTGTTTGAGTAATTTTTTTTTTGCGCGCGATCGATTTAAATTTTTGCATATGGTTTCCCACCGATAATTCACCAGGGTCAAATTTTGCAACTATTTTTGAAATTGCTATTATACTACTTTTTATTTTTTTATTTAAAAATTTTTTATGTTGTCGCCCCCCCTATGGTAATTTCCTGGATCCGCCACTGCAGAAAATTGAGTAATCAAGTAAGTTCAATATTAAATTTTATTACTTCCTAAAATATTTCATGAAATGTCAATGTAGAAATAAAAAAAAATTATAGGATCAAAATCGTATTTTTGCTCAATTTCATTAGATGCGTATTTTTATTACATCCTTCTTTTAGAAAAATAAACAAAAGGTAAGCTAATTTTTTTAATTGAGTGTATTAAGTGTAATCAATAAAAGTGTAAATTTTCTAATAATTTCAAAATATTAAGAAATTTCATATTTTTTTATATTACTATACCTTCTAGTCCTTCTTTATTGTTTGTTGGTTTAAAATAATTGCTTTTGTCTTCTTAATTTTAGATGTATGCTCACACTACCAAAAAAAATCGAAAGAGGTGTCGTGGGACAATCGGTTGGAACGAAGTCCTTACGCGATATTGTTTTCATAATTTAAAATCATTTTTTCGATCATATTTCGAAGAGAGGTGAGTATACTTTTTCATCGGAAAACAAAAAATTATCTATTATATCAAATAATATAAAAAATATTGTTTAAATCACAAATCGTAATAGATAAGACAAATTAAAACAATGTCATTAGAGCAACCCACTATATCAAAATACATTAAGCGATTGAATCATAATTTCTAGGTTTGCGAATAGTTGGTTCGAACCTCACGTCGGTCAAATTTTTTTTCAATACCTTTTATAATAAAGCAAATGATTTGACATCATGTAAAAGTGCAAATGAATGCTTACGATTTTTCACAGATGTAAACAAAACAATAAACCAATATGGCGGCCACTGGGTATAAAAATGCGTGACGATTTCTGCCATTTTGGTGAAAAGGTGAAAAGAACAACAAAAGTACACCACCAACCATGATACAAAAATCATTTACCAACCAAATCATATTTACCAGAAATGTTACCCTATAACCCAGATGGCTAACTACGAATTCAAAAGTGAAGCCGGTCGCCATTTGTAGTTGGGTCAAACGACCCAATCGAATTGCGAGAAAGAAAGTATTCTATCTAATCCTAGAGATATTACCCTATCACGGGTAGAGAGTTGACCCAACTACAAATGGCGGCGATCACGTGACCAGGCTTCACTTTTTGGTATGCAAAATATACACAGTTAGCTATCTAGGTTATAGAGTAACATCTCTGATATTTACCAATAGTTGATAGTTTACTATCAACATAACCTCAACCAATGCCTCAACATAACATAAACGTGACAATGTTTACTATAACCATAACCTTCACAAAAACAAATGAGGCGTTAACCTTTTTAAACCGACCAATCCGGGCTATTTCCCAATTTAGCTCAGTTCGTACTCAGTTGTAACACTTCGAAAAAGAGGTGCATTTCGCCAGCCCCTCCTCCCATTTCGAATTTTGGATCCAAAATAGTCTAAATCGTTTGTACCTTCCTTATTTTCGTTTGTACCCATTTTGTTTTTCAGATACATATTTTAAAATATCTAAAATGGGCATTTTCCCAGCTCCCCCATTTTGAATTTTTGATCCAAAATAGTCTAAATTGTTTGTACCTCGTTTGGGGTAAGATAAACTGCACTCCAGGTAAACTGGGACGGTGGTAAGCTTCACCGATGGTCAGTTTGTAATCCGCTTTTTTTGCTAAGCTACCGATGTCAACATGTAAGTTCCACCGCTGGTAAAAAAGGTAACATGTAAGTTCCACCGGTGGAAACTTAAAGTATTACTGGATTAAGACCCGCAAAGCCGGTGATAGTAATTATGGCAATATTGCATTGATAATTCAAACTGCAAAAATTGATTCTTCAAAATAGGTTAAAAAAATATAATCTTTTAAGAAATTTCAACTGTAATTGTTTTATTATGTATTTTTATTAAAAAGAAAAGTATATAGGTAACATATTAATCTAAAATGAAGTAAAAGATATTTTAGTCACCCCCCCTTTTCATTCACATTTATCTCACAGAAGCGATTAGAAATATATTATTTATTTAAAAATGTACAA
Source organism: Cantharis rufa (assembly GCA_947369205.1). Taxonomy (NCBI): domain Eukaryota; kingdom Metazoa; phylum Arthropoda; class Insecta; order Coleoptera; family Cantharidae; genus Cantharis; species Cantharis rufa. The sequence continues at coordinate 9,589,399 of OX376309.1, read as the reverse complement.
TACTTCGTTTTATATTTTCTTTTATTAGTTAGACGACATGTTTCGAATATATGATATTCATCATCAGGAAGTCTACAGAAGATTATGTTACAAATATATTATTAGATAAAGTTACAACGTACCAAAATTAAAATATTATTTGAAAATTATTATTATAAATTTGAAAATTGTTTTTTGAAGTTGACGTTAGATGGTGTGTTGATTTAAAAAATAATAAATGTGAAGAGGGTGTGTGTAGTTTTCAAATTATTAATCTAAAGGTGTGTATATGTTACCGACAATTTGCGAAATTCGGCAATTTGCAAAATACCTAGGTAATCTGCAAACCGACTAAGTCGTAAGCCACTATGCAAATTCACTAGTACTTTAGGCAATCTGCAAAATGGCTACGGTGTTTCGGGCAATTTGCAAATTGTCTATATTGTTAGTTAATGTGCTTTTTGACTATGTAACAGAGACATATTGACTAGGCAATGTAAAAAACGATATTTTAAATAGATAATTTTAAAAGAACCATTTATTAAAACATAGCTCGTTGAACATTTTACATAAGAATAGAAACTATAAACCTGCTATAAACATTAGGTTACTTATTTTTACATGGATTAGAAAATTGACAGCGACTATTACACATTACTCTATTTTTAAGACATTTGCATGATTTATTTATGCACATCTTTGTACAATTACATTTCAACATTCCCTGACCACCTGTAGAAGAAGCAGTTGCCACTGCCACCCGAAGACTAATTTCATCTGCAGGTACATCTTCTGCATCACCGGCTCAAATTCATTTCGACTGTAGTATTTCTGAAGAACTCCTGCTCTAGTGCCTATTTTATAAAATCCCTCTTCTTCGCCAAGAACATCACCTAACATATTCCTTGGATCTGTTCGACCCTTGTCGAAAGACGGAATGGGTATGATTACATTATCGTCAGTAGTGCAGCTTTTTAATCTTTTTTCAGAATTTCCAAGCATTTTATTTCGCAATCACTTTTCTAATCCATGTAAAAATAAGTAACCTAATGTTTATAGGTTTATAGTTTTTATCTCTTATGTAAAATTTTCAACGAGCTATGTTTTAATAAATGGTTCTTTTAAAATTATCTATTTAAAATATCGTTTTTTACATTGCCTAGTCAATATGAGTCTGTTACATACTCAAAAAGCACATTAACTAACAATATAGACAATTTGCAAATTGCCTGAAACACCGTAGCCATTTTGCAGATTGCCTAAAGTACTAGTGAATTTGCATAGTAGCTGACGACTTAGTCGGTTTGCAGATTACCTAGGAATTTTGCAAATTGCCGGATTTCGCAAATTATCGGTAACATATATATAAATAAATAGTTAGAGAAAAATATTATAAAGAGGAAGAAAATTTAGTTGTTCGTGTTTATTCAAAAGAGGTTCTTTTTGTTTAGTAGCTTTTTGAATTTCATAGGATTCCCAAATTAATCGTTTTAAGTATTTATCTTCATTGTGAAGGTTTTATTATGATTAATTGTGTGTTTTTTGAGTTTTGTACATTTTTAAATAAATAATATAAATTAACTTCGATCGACAAATCATAATGATTAGAAATATGTTGTACAAATTGAAATCTGTTAATTTCTTTGGTGGAATATAATTGAAGTAAATGCTCCAACTGTTTGCGTTTCCTTGCAGTATCACAATTACTATGTTTAGTTATGTGAACGCTGTTAAGTTTGATATATGTTTCTGCTTGGATTTCTTTCAGTTTCTCCAAAAACGTATATAATAGTGGGTGGGCAGTATAAAACTGCGAATTAAACATATTGTGAAAAGACTCACAGGCGTTAGTGGTCCGACACATACTAGCTGAATTTGCAGCCCAAAGCTCAGGAGGATATGCTGAAGTTGCATCGACATACGTGCGAAATAAATAATCCGAATATTTTAGCAACCGTGGATCGTCCGGTATAATGGATATTAAGTCTTCGCTGTAGACTGCATCGACTTCATTTGGACTTAAATATTGCAAACCAAAACTATAACGCAGCCAATTACCAATCTGCGAGGAAGCATCTTTATATTCTCTGGCTAATCCAAACTTCTTAATATTCCTATACCAAGACTGGCCTAAATGGAATCTACAGCCAATTAATACAATATTTTCCCAAACGTATTTTAAGCTAGCGTGTATTGCAAGTTCAAAATCCACAGTGGCGAACTTTGGTTGAAACTGCAAATCGTGTTGATGACAAATTTCAACTAATTTTTGGAAACAGTCACGATATGTATTTTGTGTCTTGTTTTTCAAAAGACAAAACACCAAAGGTATATAATAACCATTACTGTACCCATGAATGGTAAATAACTGAGTAAAAAATTTTGTGCAGTAATTGAAAGTGCCATCCATAAATACATTTTCAATTGAACACAAAAAGCGTAAATTAGTTAAACATGAAAAAATAATGAGGTTGCTGGGGCTATCATTCAACATTAAAAATTCTTCGCCAGACCATGTCACAATATTGATGGCATCTAAAGCGGAATGCACATCTAGCATTGATGTTGGCAAAGGCGGTTGTATTTGTCGCCTTGCATTATATGCATTTCTTTTAATCCGCGCAACATCAGGTTCTGTAATATTAACAGGCGGAAGACTTTTTAAAGCATCATGGAATATCTTAGAAGGTTTTCCCGATATATCTTCAATCGCTTTTTTCTTAACAACCCCACTTACCGCTTGACGTTCAATTTTTTCTTGATTTCCCGTGTGATTATGTATATCATTTTTTTTGGAAATCTCACGTAGTTCTCCCTCTCCTTTGGTGTATAGATTTGCTGAACACTTGTTATTGCTACAACGCCACTTAATAGTTTTATTTGATAACACGGATTGTTTATAAAATGTGAATCCTTTGTACACTAACAATGTATTACCACGAACGCCCAATATTTCTGAAAGTGTTTCCATAGTATTCGATAATAATAAGTAATCTCTTGAAATTTGTATTATTTGCGATGGTTAATTTCTCGTTCTTCTTTTGTATTTCTATAATAATTATTCATTGATGTTTTCCTTATATAATAATTAGATGTTGTAATTGTACATATTACCAATTACAAGTTGGCAACCTAATTAAAAGTAGACCCCTCCCCATCGATTCTATTTATTATAAATAAGAAAATTTAGAGCTGTATTTAATTTCTCTCTGCGATTATTGCGTATCTACTGATAGAATGGCGTCAAAACAAGATTCCGACTCTTACCTTTGAGACACCCTGTATTTATAAAATCAAAATAAAATGTGGTTTATTTGCTAGTTGTGCTTACACAGCGTTTTATTTTATAACATCAGAATAATTTTCGTCTCATGAAATTGTTACGCCGATGGTTTTCTGAACACGAGTGACCGCGCAATCGTCTGCGCACAGCGTGAACGTGCGGACGGGAGCAACGTTTGGCCTTACTTACTTTCTGACGTGCAAGGAAGCAAGTCAGTAGTCATTATAAGACTGGCTAATTTTAACTGTAAAATTTAATTTTGGTGAAATTATGTGGAAAAGTTTACGTTTTCCTGGTAAAATTTCTGTTTTCGCGAAAGAATGAATTTTGAAGAAATTTAGATCATTATTGTTGGCGACGCGCGCCAGGCGATTCTCGACTCTAGTAAACGCGGGAAATGGTTACAGCGTTGCAATTCGCGCATGGAATGTGGCGATCCGACCACCATGTTGCCGGTATTTTCCTAAAATTTGTTAACGAAATCCGACAGTGCGATTTGTTGTCGAAATATTCAAATTGTTGACGTTATAATCAAGTGCAAAAATATTGAAACTTAAATGGTTTTCTGATACTGCGCGTTTCGAACTTATTAAAATATGATGAAGTTTTAAATTTTGGTGTCGAAATACTAAATTATTGTCATTTTCTGATATTGCGGTTTGTTTCGAACTTTCAAGTTTTGATGAATTTTCCAATCTGATGGGTAATAAATTATGCCGCTGAGTGATTCTGAATTGTTGCTGCTTTGTCGTGATATATCTTATGGACGTCGGGTTATTCTCAATGTAATTGGAGCTACGAACTGCACGATGCCGACCTGCTTCTTACAATCATCTCCATGGACACCTGCGTCTATTAATGGAAATTAAAATTGTAACAAGGTACTGTCATTTTTGTATTGTTTGGTTAGTACATTTTTGGTGCTGCTTGCACATTTTTTTGGATAGTATCGACGTATTTTTACATGTTGTTTGGTTTTACAATAAACTTTAGGTTAACCACCTAAATTACTGATGTTGATCGGTTATATTTTACGACTGTTAAAGTCAGTTTTGTAGTGATGTAGTCATCACTGAATTTTGTTATAATAAACTGGGCATTGTTGCCAACCATTACTGTTGTGTTGACTCTATGTTAGTGAATGTTACGAAAATTGTTGACTTATTAATGAGTTTGCTCATTCTACGTAAACCGAGGGAGAAATTAAACTATTTATTAAATATTTGTGTTTTAATTGTGTTGACTTCCGAGAGTAGACCACGCCCAATTTTTAGATCCGCTGAGCCAGTCGTCGGCAACATTAAGTTACAGGTAAGTCCAAGTAACACATGGTGCCTTGAACGTGGGGCAATTTACTACTTAAGGAAGGTGACACAATTAAAAAATTTCAGGTTCGGCGAATATTGTAAGTGCGTCGTAGCTCCAATTATTTTCTTACTGTGTATTTTTTATGTTACGGCGACAGCAGCAAAATTTGAATTTCGTCATCATGGAACCAAAGCACTTAAGTAGTACAGAATTGTTGTTTGAGTTAGTTTGTCGTGAAATTACACCCCGCATAACGGAAGTGTCGAGGCGAGTTCAATTAGATATAGCTTTAAAGAATCCGAGCGTCAAAATGAGTTTACGTAATGTTGATTGGGAAATCACAGAAAAAGAAATAAATTTATCGTTAATTAGTATTGCTGAAATTTTAGACAGCAAAGGGCAAAATATCGAATTAGGAATACAAGATCAGTTGAGATCAAGGTTTTTGCACTTAGATAATCGTATCTCGTTACTTAAAATTATCGCGAAAAAGAACGATAAATCGCACATTGTTTCAATGCTTGGAGCGGCCATCAAAACAGACACGAAGCTCCCCGTTCCGCTTCTTAATTATTAACAAGGGACTACACCAAGGAGAATTGCTCGGTTGGATCACTTGATCTTTTAACATTTGGGAAATCTCCGTCCTCAATTTGGCTTGCATCGCCGGACTCAGCGGATACTGACGAGTCTTGACAGGAGGAGCATTTCCGGTATCGATGGTGTGACTCACACCTTTAACTCGACCCAATTCTTTAGTAGATAACGTAGCAAATTTCTTAATAACATCATCTAATTGTTTTTGTTGACTTAAGGTCAAAGACGCTTGATTGACAATACCTTCCGAGGCTGCAACTCGCGGAGCAGTGGTATGCCACGAAAACTGATCAAAATGTAGCGACAACTGAAATATTTTACAAAAATCCGCACCCAACAAAAATTCATAAGCTAAATTCGGCACAATAAGAAATTTCACTGTCTTCACAGTACACCCCAACTGAATCTCTAAGGCGATGATACCAGTCACTGGACTACTAGCCCCATTCGCTACTTAAATTTCCCCAACCTCAGACGGCAATATTTTTCCCACGCCAGCTTTCCGCAACACTTCAAACCCCTTTCCCCCTAATATAGGGCTCATTGCCCCCGTATCCAACAACGCTGTAAATTTATGTTTTTGTATACAAATTTCCAAATGAGGTCGATTATCAAAAGGTTTCTTAGTCATAACAGGCGCAACAGATTTAGACGCATGAAAATTTTTTACTGCTATCAACCAATCTTCCCATTCGGTTTTACTAAAATAATTCTTTAATTTTTTCTTTGAGTCGGAGACGAAACGTACGCGCCTCGGCCTCTTCCACGAGAAAAGTTTCGACCTCTCAGACTCAACGTTCCGAACGCAGCTTCGAAGGGGCGATTCGACACATCGAGGTTGCTCGTGCCCCGGGGAGACACAACCTCGTTCGAGTTTTCCGAACTTACATTATTGACGGACGTAACCGCTGAAGAACAACGTGAACATTGATTTTTATATACATTTTTTGTCCCACAGCCATAACAAAAAATATTTCTGGCCATTCCACAATTTATGAAACGGTGACCCTTTTCATTGCAATTCCAATTGATTCTTCCTTGCTGCATAAATTTTCAAACGATAACTAAAAAATTCTTCCAAGATATGTTCAACTGAAGAGTACTCTTTTAAGATACCTCTTTCGTCTAATGCACACATCGTTAGAGTACTTATTTTAACTTGAATTTTGAAGAATGTATACAAATCGTTTATAGTTTTAAGAGCATCTGGCTTAAATGTAACAACAAATTTAATTGTACTGTCAGTGTTGTATTCTTTACAATCTTGGATCGGGGAATCATTACCAAGTAATAGAGGTTTCAGGATGTCAGATTTGTAAGTGTGGGTCCAAAGTCCAACAGGCAATTCAGTTATTTCTATTTCATCCGTTCCGAAAACACTAATTAAACCCGAAATAATAAACCGAGATTTGCCACTCTTCTTGATGGTACCTCGAAAGTTTTTGTACCATGGAAGCAAAGGTGTGGGACTTCTTTTATTCAACATATCTAACAAGTACATTATGATATCACGTGGATTATATTTGTGGATTTTCGTCCTCCAACCTGTTGCCATACCTTCGCTTCCATTGACCAACAACATTGGAATAATGGGAACGTACCACTGGGGTTCACATTTTAAATTTTCATAGTATTGATGTGTCAGTAGATTATCATCCTCTCGCCGGAAAATAAGTCTGGTGATGGGTGAAAGCTTTGTGGAAAGGCTCTTCGGGTTAGCCGAATCTTTACCGCCTTTTAATCTCGAACCAAATTGACCAATCTGTTCTAATAAATTAATATTGTTGCTGCCAACAAAATCTTGCGCTAACTTAATAATGATTGTGGCAATCATACTATTGTCAACATAATATGCCGTAAGTTCCATCACGGAACCAATCAACTGTGCAAATTTGATTTTCTCTTTATAGTCACGTTCTAAACATGTATAAAATACTTTTCTTTGTCCTAGTTTGAAGCCATCTATCAAGTTAGGAATTGATCTGATAATATCCGCGTATGAATATGAAACCAGTTCTAAATTAATTAAATCGGAAATTGAAATTGTTTTCGACTTGTCCCCCCTATAGAGGTGCTGATGTGGTATTGCATTTTGTCCTTTTCCTTCATACGCATTCATAAAATTTGTGATCCAGATTTTACGTTCTTTAACCTTATCTTTACTAAACGCAATCAAGATGCTTTTCTCGTCTATTTCTTCATTATATGTAAATTTGATACGATATTTCTATAGATCGGCGAAGTACTCCTTCATTTCGGCAGCGGTTAAGGAACCCAACTCTCTGTAATATTTGATAAAATACGAACAATATTGTTCTTCTTCTGTTTCGCTCTTCCATTGCTCAAATTCCGGAATGGAGAAAAAATTCAATGCCTCCGTTTCATTTTGGCAACATACAGCAGGTGCAATGAATTGCTTCAAAAAGTTTTTCCTCAATAATTGGGGCCAATAGTAATGAAAAAAATTTATAACTAAACCTTTTAGGTGAGACCCATCCGGATCCTGATCGGCCATTAACAATACCTTTCCGTATCGTAAGTTTTCGATGCAGTTGGGCTTAGAATAAATATTGAAAAATGCGAATTTTATCGTAGCTCGCTTAAGTTTCTAGGCTTCGTGGTTGATGATCAAGGGCTTCGTACCGATCCAGAGAAGGTGGAAGCTATAACTCGGTTTAGGACCCCGACTAATACGACGGAGGTTAAAAGATTAATTGGATTGATCAGTTACTATCGAATTTTCTTACCAAATTTATCGACATTATCGTCTCCGATTACCGCGTTAATAAAAAATGAAAAAAAGGGCCAGACTATAAGTTGGAATTCTGAAGCTGAAGCGGCGTTTTCAGAAATTAAAAAATTAATCACTGTTGCTCCGATCTTAATAAGTCCAAATTTTGATAAGAAGTTTTTTATCCAAACTGATGCCTCTTTGGTTGGAGTAGGTGCTGTCCTATTCCAAGAACAAGGTGGGCTTGAGCATCCTATCGCTTATGCGAGCAGAGCCTTGTCCAGCGCGGAACAGAAATATGCCGCTACTGAGCGTGAATTAATTGCGATGATGTTTGCCATCGAAAAATTTAGAGGGTATATTGAAGGGACCGAATTTGTAGTTATTTCGGATTGTTCGGCTTTGCAATTTTTGACGCGGATTCAAAATCCTTCTGGGCGGTTGGCCAGGTGGGCCATGCAACTGGGTCAATATGAGTTTGAAGTACGGCATAGGCCGGGTAAATTAAATATTGTGCCGGATGTCCTTTCTCGAGATATCGCTTCGCTTAATATCGATAAATTAATTCCTGATGAATGGTATCGTGACATGTTAGATAAAATTCGTCGAGATCCGGACGGGTTCCCTCATTTCAAGTCGGTCGAGGACCGTCTGTACAAATTTTTGCCTTCTTCATTGCCGACAGTGTCTAATATTCCGGATTGGAAATTGGTGGTTCCGACCGCTAACAGGCCGGAAGTATTAAAGATGTGTCACGACGAAGCTACTGCCGGTCATTTTGGGGTTGCAAAAACCACTGCTCGTGTGGTTGAATTGTATTATTGGCCGAAGTTGAAAAAAGATATTATTAGTTATGTGAGTAATTGTCGTACTTGCGCGGCACACAAAAATTCGACTCAAGCTCGTCTCGGACTCATGGGTCAGTATAAAAAAGTATCGTTCCCGTTTCAATTAATTTCTGTTGATCTTTTAGGACCGTTACCTCGTTCAAAAAAGGGTAATCAACACTTACTGGTAGTGACCGATTGGTTCACTAAATTTGTTTTGGTGCAGCCCTTAGCGAAAGCTACAGCTGCGGCGGTGGTGAAATTTATGGAGAACCAAGTTTTTCTATTATTCGGAGTTCCACAGATCATAATTTGCGATAATGGGGTTCAGTTTATTTCTAAATAATTTAAAAAACTTACTGACGACTATCATGTTTAGGGTGTCTGGAAAAATGATAAATTTCATGCTCAAAATAATTTTACAGAAAGGGTAAACAAAACCTTAGTGGCTGCAATTTCTTCCTATGTTAATAAGGAGCATAAAACTTGGGATGAAAATATTTATAAAATTGCGCAAGCAATTAGGACCGCGAAACATGATGTTACCGAATTTTCGCCAGCTTATCTTATGTTTGGGCGTTATGTGCCGATTGATGGTAGTTTTTTTGGCCCCTTTCCGGATGATAAGAATGTAGTTGAACTTGAAAAAAGAATCCGTTGGGATGCCGATCATGTAGAAATTTCCGATTTGTATCGAAAGGTTCGAGAAAATCTTAAGCACTCGTACGATCTTACTAAAAAACGTTATGACCTGCGGAAGCGACCCTTGATGTTTCAAGTAGGAGATAAGGTGTGGAAGAAAAATTATGTTTTGTCGGACGCTTTAAAAAATTTTGCCGCTAAATTAGCACCCAAGTACGTGTTGTGTACTGTTTTGAAAAAAGTCGGAAATTTATCTTATGAGTTAGTTTCGGAAAAAGGAAAAAATGTAGGGATGTGGCACGTGAAGGATTTGAAGCCGTTCCGTGGCACTGTCCTTTCTGCGGATAATTAATTTTGTTGTAGATATTGTTTTAGCAAGCGCTAGTATTATAGTTAGTTATCGTGATTGAGTTTCTTTAAGTTTAAGTACTGCTTTGTGCGTTAGGTTTACGTTATCAGATGATAAGTCATCGAGCTAATGATGTTCTCGGTTGTTGGATAGATTGAGCTTGGTCAAGATGTTCAAGTTTTTCTGTAAGCACAATTTGAAGCAGGCTAGTTGAACCATCGTTGCTGCTACTGAATTTTGTTATTGTCTTTTGGTCATTAGTGAAACCTTCCGGAATTGATGGGTCGATTTTGTAGTTTCAATTTTAGAAATCATGAATCTTTTGTTGAAACGACTTTATTTCTCAGTTAGGACGTTAGGAATCAGTGTTTCAATTTTGAATTTAGTCGAAATTATTTCAGGTATTTTGAGATTGTGTTGAAAATTAGTAGTTATTATGAGAAATTATTAGAGCCTGCTCTGTATCGTAGATATTGTGCAAGTTTATTGCTCGTCTTATCTTGCATTCCAAGATAAGCGCGACGTGTTCTGTAGGTCGACAACCTTGGTTATCGTGGTAGTAATTTGTTGACCTGAACTTGGTCGATCTTTAATGGAATTTTGCTATTTAGATACATGCAGAATTTAGTTTTGCGTATAGAGATTTTTGTTAAATGCTTAGCATTTAGATTATGAATTTAGTTCAATTTAGTTTTGCGTTTTTGCAAAAATTGTTAGGATGTCTAACGTTCCGTTTTGAATTTAGTTCAATGTAGTTTTGCGTTTTCTGCAAAAATTGTTAGGAGGTCTAACGTCTCGTTTTGAATTCAGTTCCATTTAATTTTGCAAATTTCGAGATTGTTGTTCGAAAACTCTGCACGTGCAACACTCACCCTAAATTTGTCGTAACTCCAGTGGCGTTCTTTCGCCGGACATTTTTCGAGTTACCTTTCATCACGTCACATTTTAATTGGTTAAGTGATAGTGAAAATTTATTCTTATTTAATTATCTTCTATAATCTTTAGCTTAGGTGTATATTTGATCCATTATCCGTTTTGCGACCTGCTTAGAGGCATTGTGTCGAACTGGCTGTTGATTGATCTCGGATTTCAATAGACCCGGCTCTCTGTTCTCCTGGTATTTTTGCATATCGGAACCCTTTCCTGTTCACAGTAACGAACCCTCCGTGCAGCTCTTAGCTCTCTCGTCCCTGCATTGTCCGAAGACCGTTCTGATTTCGGTTGTTTTCGCAATTGATTGTTCCCTTGACAATGCATCTGCCCTCCTCCTTCTCTCCCTGTACGCTTTCTGCCGTTTTGTTTTCGTTACTGGCCCTCCCCGGCTTGTAAATATGATTGGCCTTTCATTCTGAATCTTTCTTGTTTTCTGTCGGAATGTTCTTGATAAAAATAAGTGGCGTCCAACAAATTTTTTTGGCTTTTAGCCTGTTTTTAGTTTTAGTACGCATAGTAGGTTGGGTAGAGTTGGGTAAGTCCATCAGTGGAAATTTTGTCCGGCCTCATGCTTAGGTTAGCTTAGCTTATATTAGTTATTGGTTTCTCCCTTTAGAGTAGTAGTGTTCAGCGAATTCCTTCGCTGCCGAACTTATTTACTGTTATTGCTGTCCTTCTTCTGTCATTTTGTCTCCGTCATTGCGCAAGCTTTGATCGAATTCAGCCTCCTAGCAAGTTGGTGGTTGCTAGGTGTGCTTTAGTCCCGGTGGCTCTTTTTAAGGAGTACACCCTATATAGTAATGGTTAGGTTGGTCCCGCTGTTCTTTGAAGCTTTCCGAAGAATTTAGGCTTCCATTACGCTACTAGGTCAGTCCAGTGCGGACGCTTGGTATCAGAGTGGGTAATTTGATCGGCCTGGATCCTGGGTTTCCCAGAGGCACGTTTCGCCGCCTACTCGCCCGGTACGCACCAACGTATTGGATTTTTCTGGCGAAGAATTAGATTTTCCGTGTAGTAGCTCTAGGTTACGTGGGTTTGAGTTTTCTTGTTCCTTAGAGTGGTTTGACCGATTTTTTTTTTAAGTTTTTTTTTGACGACCCCCCGTGTGTTACGCCGATGGTTTTCTGAACACGAGTGACCGCGCAATCGTCTGCGCACAGCGTGAACGTTCGGACGGGAGCAACGTTTGGCCTTACTTACTTTCTGACGTGCAAGGAAGCAAGTCAGTAGTCATTATAAGACTGGCTAATTTTAACTGTAAAATTTAATTTTGGTGAAATTATGTGGAAAAGTTTACGTTTTCCCGGTGAAATTTCTGTTTTCGCGAAAGAATGAATTTTGAAGAAATTTAGATCATTATTGTTGGCGACGCGCCCCAGGCCATTCTCGACTCTAGTAAACGCGGGAAATGGTTACGGCGTTGCAATTCGCGCATGGAATGTGGTTATCCGACCACCATGTTGCCGGTATTCTCCTAAAATTTGTTAACGAAATCCGACAGTGCGATTTGTTGTCGAAATATTCAAATTGTTGACGTTATAATCAAGTGCAAAAATATTGAAACTTAAATGGTTTTCTGATACTGCGCGTTTCGAACTTATTAAAATATGATGAAGTTTTAAATTTTGGTGTCGAAATACTAAATTATTGTCATTTTCTGATATTGCGGTTTGTTTCGAACTTTCAAGTTTTGATGCATTTTCCAATCTGATGGGTAATAAATTATGCCGCTGAGTGATTCTGAATTGTTGCTGCTTTGTCGTGATATATCTTATGGACGTCGGGTTATTCTCAATGTAATTGGAGCTACGAACTGCACGATGCCGACCTGCTTCTTACAATCATCTCCATGGACACCTGCGTCTATTAATGGAAATTAAAATTGTAACAAGGTACTGTTATTTTTGTATTGTTTAGTTAGTACATTTTTGGAGCTGCTTGCACATTTTTTTGGATAGTATCGACGTATTTTTACATGTTGTTTGGTTTTACAATAAACTTTAGGTTAACCACCTTAATTACTGATGTTGATCGGTTATATTTTACGACTGTTAAAGTCAGTTTTGTAGTGATGTAGTCATCACTGAATTTTGTTATAATAAACTGGGCATTGTTGCCAACCATTACTGTTGTGTTGACTCTATGTTAGTGAATGTTACGAAAATTGTTGACTTATTAATGAGTTTGCTCATTCTACGTAAACCGAGGGAGAAATTAAACTATTTATTACATATTTGTGTTTTAATTGCGTTGACTTCCGAGAGTAGACCACGCCCAATTTTTAGATCCGCTGAGCCAGTCGTCGGCAACATTAAGTTACAGGTAGGTCCAAGTAACAAAATCTATATTTGATATTATAGACTATATAATTTGATATATTATGGAGCTTGCCTAGAACTAATTTTATTGTAAGTGAAATTGCATCATAACTCACAATTTTTTTAAACAACTTGAATGAAACTAATTTCTCACAACCCAATGAAAGCTTAAAAGGGCTTAAAAGATTACTAATAACTTTGACAACCTCGACTTAATTGAACGACCGGTGGAACTTACAATCGCCCGTAAACTGCACGAAATTGTTACCGACAATTTGCGAAATCCGGCAATTTGCAAAATTCCTAGGTAATCTGCAAACCGACTAAGTCGTAAGCTAATATGCAAATTCACTAGTACTTTAGGAAATCTGCAAAATGGCTACGGTGTTTCAGGCAATTTGCAAATTGTCTATATTGTTAGTTAATGTGCTTTTTGAGTATGTAACAGACTCATATTGACTAGGCAATGTAAAAAACGATATTTTAAATAGATAATTTTAAAAGAACCATTTATTAAAACATAGCTCGTTGAACATTTTACATAAGAATAAAAACTTTAAACCTATAATCATTAGGTTACTTATTTTTACATGGATTAGAAAAGTGACAGCGACTATTACACATTACTCCATTTTTCAGGCATTTGCATGATTTATTTATGCACTTCTTTGTACAATTACATTTCAACATTCCCTGACCACCTGTAGAAGAAGCAGTTGCCACTGCTACCCGAAATGGTTCTTTTAAAATTATCTATTTAAAATATCGTTTTTTACATTGCCTAGTCAATATGAGTCTGTTACATACTCAAAAAGCACATTAACTAACAATATAGACAATTTGCAAATTGCCTGAAACACCGTAGCCATTTTGCAGATTTCCTAAAGTACTAGTGAATTTGCATATTAGCTTACGACTTAGTCGGTTTGCAGATTACCTAGGAATTTTGCAAATTACCGGATTTCGCAAATTGTCGGTAACATATATATTATGAAATATTGTTTAAATATGTTATACAAAAAATGGTTACTGTCAGTTAACTGCCCGCACGAATTGGGCTTTGATTTTTTTTTTCTATTAGAAAGAGGACATTTTTCTGAGCATTTTGAGACCGCACTTCGATGCGGATTATCCAGTAGTTTTCGAGAAAACGGCATTTAAAAATCAAAATTTTACATGCATTTTACATAGGGAATTGATCCGCTCCCGAGTTCTATTGTGAGCCGGTCGGGTAGACATCCAGTGGCGGAACCGGGGGGGGGGCAATTGCCCCCCCTTAGAGCTCCAAAAAACATTAATTTTTAAACCAAAAAATTCTGACGTATTACAAATTCCTAAAACTATTTTAAGAATTTAGAAAATACAAAAAGTATTTTGTATTTTTTAAACTTCAAAATCACAAAACTACGATATTATTATATTTTTAAATGTTATATCTATTTTATAAAATAAGACCAAATTTAGTACTTCAAGAATTTAAAGCCGAACTTCCAGAAGCCGCCTAATCCGAGGCTTCTATAGTGCCAGGTAAATTGTATAAGCTTGTTGAAATTTTGGAAAACCCAAAATTTCTGGTGTTTTTCCTAATTCTTGAAAGAATCTGTTTAGGTAACAATATTCTCCTTTGTCATTGCTTTTCATAATTTAAAGCAAACAGAAGTGCTTTTTATTTCAGTTTGCGTTTTTTGAATATATTTTCAGTACTTCAGTACTGATGTCATTTAAATTAAGTGAGTAGTGAAGTTGTGAAATTAATTTATCATACAATTGCAGTTGATTTTTTATAAAACAATAAAATCTATATGTGCAGTGGTATTATTCATCAATAATCAATATTCAATTTTCAATAATATTAGATAGTATTATTTTGTTATACTTGCTTTTGGAGTTTCTATCTGAAGTTAACTAAAAAGAGTAAGTTGCTTTATTTACTCATGCTCGCTTTCACTAAAATGTGTTAAAAATTAATATACATACAATAAATTAAATTTCATAACAATTTAAAAGTTTTTTGTAAAATTTTAATCATTGATTAAATTTGAACTTGATTTTACGTAAGCAGACATTAGATTTAAAAATTCACATAAACCGTATATCTATTATATAGGTCAGCGGTTCTCAAACTTTTTTGGTGACGGAACCCTTTTGGAAAGCAAAATACTTGACGGAACCCTGCAATAAAACAATAGTTTTTAAAAGTGTATTCTTTATTAATAAACATAATAAAAGTACAATGTAACAGTTTCTAATTATTACTTACTTTACCACATGGCAAGTACATACATTATTAAGGTGGATCCAGACACTGCGAGGCTGAAGCGCGCGGCAGCCTCGGGATACAAGCCTCGCGCTGTGTGGACCATGTTTCCTGCGAGGCTGCCGCGCGCGGCACGCTTCGCGCTGTGTGGACGATAATTTTCTTATAGGAATTTCATTAAGTAGACATGTGTCGAGCGAGGCAAAGCTGCCTCGCTAGCCACATCGGAATGGTCTAGCCCATGTTTACAGTAACGGAGATACAAAACGGAGCTGCCTCGCTGCGAGCCAAATTTTGTCGGTCGACTCAAAGAAAAGACTACGTACAAAAGTGGTCGAGTAAATAAACAAAGTTTCCAAACAGGATAAAGTTAACATTACTGTCATACTTGGGTATTTAATTGAAGATATATTGCCATTAAGTGTTCAATTTTAGGTGTTATTTATTACATAATTTATGACCATGTGCATTTCAAATTTTAAAACTTTTAAAATTTTAGCCTAACTTGTCATTGTCTAAACACGTCATTTTTATACATATTAGTTTAAAAATAGGAATATGTTGTTATTTTCCAGCAAACAATTGTTTTCTTTTTTTATTGATTAATTAGTAGGTAATCGGCAAATAAAAATGCAAAATTGTAAAAGAACATCGCAAACTAACTAAATTGATAATAAAATAAATACATAATTAGTTACTTTTAGGTAATCATTATAAAATTGATTAGTACTACAATTATTTAATTACAGAAAGAATGAATGTTATGATAAAATTTTCATAGATGTAAAAAAAACATTATGCAAGTTGTAGGTAGGTAATTATTATTAGTTTATCGACTTCGTTTAGTAATTATTTTTCGAACTTATAAATCAGAAATAATAAACCTCAGGTAAGTGCTATGATATTCACAACAATAACACCAATATATCTTTTACTAACGTTTTCACGCTACTTAAAGAATAAGTGTAACTGGTAATATTTTTGAAATAAATAAGAAAGGTTTATCCGTGAACTTATTTATTCTTTCTTAAAAAAAATTTTTAATTATTTCTTTAAAAGATTGGATTTATAACTTCCATGCTCCGTTTACACGGTATTTATATACTCAGATGCCATGATAAGATGTCAACTAACTGGAGATGCATTCTACAGAGGCAACTACGCAATCGCAGGGGATACATTTGAAGCAGCCTTGAAAATTCTGGCTCGCGCTAGCTGAGACACAATTGGTCCCCACTGAGCGAGGCACCTGCCTCGCGCAGCAGCCGCGCGCGGCAGCCTCGCAGTGTCTGGATCCAGCTTTTGAAGATAAAAAAGAAAAAATCTAACTAATGGGAGGTATGAAACTGTTTTTTATTTTTCATTAATTGGTTGATGTCAGGTTTGATAGAAGACAGTTGCAGTCTCATATCAGGTTCGGCGTCCTGTTTCGCACAAATATGTTGTTGAGAACGGGAGAAGAATATTCAGAGCCATTTTGCCAAGCATTGGATATTCATTACGAATTCTGCACCAAAAATCGTTGAGAGGTGTCGTTTTGAACAGTGACTCCATACTTGTGTCTGAGGACATTTCTAAAAGAGATTCATATATCTCGTTTGACATACTTTCGGCTTTTGTAAATTGGGTAAAAAAGGATTATGAATCCATGAATTCAGTTTCATTTTTGTATTCTGTTCTTCGGGAAAATAGTTTTCAAAAGATGCGCGCATCAAAGTGAGATATTGGACTTCAAACATATCATCTTGAAACATTTCTGAGTCGTTATCGCTAAGAAACTCACTGAGTGACGTAAAGATTTCTATTTCTCTGTTATCAACGCAAACAATCCAAAAATCTAATTTTCTTTTGAAGGCAGTTATTTTGTTATAGGCCTGGAACACTGCTGTCTGTTTACCTTGCAATGATAAATTCAATTCGTTTAGTGTTTGAAAGATATCCGCCATAAAAGACAATCGGAACAACCAAGTTTTATCATATAAACGGTCTTTCAAATTAAAAGAAGTATCTGAAAGAAACATTTGTAACTCCGCTCTAAGTTCAAATAGCCTTTAATAGGCGGGCGGAGTCAAAACGTTCGACCAGAGAGAGGTGTTTTGATTTTTTTTTTTCTAAATTCTTGCGGAACCCCTACAGGGGTATCGCGGAACCCTAGGAACACACTTAGAGTATAGCTGATATAGGTAATTAAGAATCTAGAAAATAAAACGGTGTCCGAGTCAGTCCACTCAGAATATGATTGTAAAGAAGCACAAAATTCAATAAAATGAAAATCGAGACAGTAAACCACAAAGTAGTAAATCTCAAGACAAATGTTCTGCAAATATAAATGTTGCAACTATTTTTGAAATTGCTATTATACATTTTATTTTTTTATTTAAAAATTTTTTATGTTGTCGCCCCCCCTATGGTAATTTCCTGGATCCGCCACTGTAGACATCGAGCGTTGCTAACGAGTTTGACCCCTTTCGAGTTGCACCTTGGGCGAATTTGAGCGACCTAGAGGCATGTTTTTAGCGACTCCGCTACCCACCGCTCCGGTCCCCTCCGCTCCGGGCGCTACGCGCCGTTTTGACGAACGCAACCAAGGCAATCTAGATTCTAACCTAAAAACGATTCTGCGTTTATTTTTTAAATTATTGCATAATGTTGCGTAATACACCCGATGTACGGGGAATTGTAAACTGCCCTCCAAACTTGACCGTAAAATGTAAACTGCCCTCCGAACGAAAAGATCGCCAGTAATCCCAGATGTAAACTGCCCTCCAAGAAAAAGGTTGCCACTAATCCCACATGTAAACTGCCCTCCAAACTACCTGAAGCTTAATTTATTAATCCCATAATTTTGGTTAATTTACAGTACAGGGTGTTACAAAATTATTATTACCTACTAGATTCACCCCAACCGAGTCTCACGTCTCACCTTTTTGAGTTCTGCCGCGCTCAGAGCTGTTTTAAATTTGGTTTAGCTCTCGTCAAAACAACGTCACGAACCGTCCGAAGCGAAACAAAGGGTTCGTAGTGGAAGACTGTGGAAACTCTTCTAAACAATGTTGGCGAGGTACACGAAAACCTGAAAGAGATGGAAGTGAAAACTGGTCAAGGTGAAAATTTTCTCTTTGCAAACGATCCGCATTCAAACATTATTGTATTTTCCCGCAACACAAATTTGACTGCTTTGACGAGAGCTGAGGCAATATACATGGATGGCACATTTGACTATTGTATTGTGCTGATTTTTTTACACAATTGTTTACTATCCACGGACTTTTTAATGGACATTATGTGCCGCTCGTGTTTTGCCTGCTCCCGGATAAGAAACAATCGACGTAGGCGAATTGTTTTAAAACAATTTCCAAGCTTAATAGTGGATTTCTGATCGATGACAGCTTTTTCGAAATGTTTCAGTTATTCAAATTTTATATAATAGTTACAGACTTTGAAGTGGGGCTGAGAAACGCATGTGAAATTCAATGGCCACACGCGTCTATAGAAGAATGCAGATTTCATCTGGGCCAAGCATGGTATCGATCTCTCCAAAGAAACGGTGTGGCTTCTGAATACAGAGATATGAATTCCGAAATTGGTAGATGGGCGCGATATTGCTTTGGATTGAAATTTCTAAAAGCTGGAGATGTCTTGAAAACTTATAATGATCTACTTGAGATAAAACCAGCCCATGCTAATCTCGATAAGTTTTCAGAATATCTGTTTACATATTATGTGGGGGACAATGCGGTATTTCCTCCCAGAGTATGGGCCAAGGCGTCTTCAGATTTACTTTCGACTACAAATTGCTGTGAATCTTTTCATGCGGCTTTCAAACAGAATTTTAATTCTCCTCACCCCAACATATATCAATTTTTGAAGGCGTTGAAACAGGAACAGACCCAAGTTTATATTGCTTTGAACAGTGTTGGAAAGCCACCTACACAAAGCAGAGAATCTAAAAATAAACAGAAAACTATTGAGGCACTGCTTCAAAAATACAACCTGGAAGAAATATCGCGGTTGCAGTTTATAAAATCAGTCTCTTTGTACAGTCACCCCAAATGTTAAGAATTTATTTTTTTTTGCTTTTTTTAATAATTATTTTAAAATATGAAATTCCTAAAATATTATTAATAATAATATAATATTATTATAATTATTATAACCATTTTCATTGGCCCTTTCAATGAGATCCGATGAGATTTCACCTGACCCCCCCTCCCTTTGAGTATTAAAATTATTAATAATTAACATAAAACATTTTAAATTTATTAAAAGTAGGTATTTATTATAATCACATTACATAAAATATATTTCATTTCATTGAAAGGATCTCATTGAAAGGGCCAATGAAAATGGTTATAATAATTATAATAATATTATATTATTATTAATAATATTTTAGGAATTTCATATTTTAAAATATATTTCATTTCATTTTTTTTCATTTTATTTCATTTTTAAAATATATTTTAATTTAAATAAATTTAATTGCTAATTTTAATTAATAATTAAATTACATAATTAATTGCCGTATCACCATGTACTTTGTATTAATCAGATTAGTGGCAACCTTTTAGCTTGGAGGGGAGTTTACATCATTTTGTTCGGAGGGCAGTTTACATCTGGGATTAGTGACTACCATTTTGTTGGGAGGGGAGTTTACAGTTTTTCAATTTTCCGTTTTTAGGGGATTAGGGCAGTTTACATGCACCCCGATGTACACCCGGCTATGTCACAATCGCGTCTGCCTGCCAACACTAAGACTATATCAGAACGCACGCACCGTCAATAAAACTACATATCTACATTTTGGTTAATTTTTGGCATTTTGCAATCTAGGCTAACTACGCCCCTGCTTACGGCAGGGCTAATTTTTAATTTAATTTAAATTTTTGTTAAATATATCTACGTTTAGGTTAATTTTTGGGATTTTGGAATATAGGCTAACTACGGCCCTGCTTACGGCAGGGCTAATTTTTGTTTATAGTTAAGCAATAATCCTAAGAAATTTTGGGATTACGACGAGTGCGGCTTACGCACCTCGACACTACCTGCTAATGGTAAACTGCACGAATTTGGAGTGCAGTTTACCACAGGGATTAAAATTTCTCTGTTTTGCTCGGAGTGCAGTTTACCATTTTGTTTTACCGTTACTTTAAGTCGTTCGTGCAGTTTACCGTCACCCCCTCGTTTGTACCCCGTTTGTACCTTCCTTTTTTTCGTTTGTACCAGTTTTGTTTTTGAAATATTTCAAATTTTCTAATAATGACATTCTGCTAAACCCCCCCCCAAATTTTTAATTTTGGTTATAACATAGTTTTAATAGTATAAATAAGAGAATAATCTTTTTTCACTTAATCCCTTAATCACAAAATAAACAAATTTAATTTTGGATTGGCAAATAAACTTATATTATTTTCAACTTCTTACCTCAGACTGTTTTTCAAAAACACCGGGTATATGAAGTTACTATGTAATGTACATGTCAGCGCCCCCCCCCCCCCCAGGTTTCGAATTTTTTCATGATTTTGGTGTCAATCGTTAGAGCCTAAGTGAGCTTCCATTATTTTCGAGTACGCCTCAAAGGTCGCGAAGTTACTCGCAAAAAACAACTGGGGGGGGGCTGTAGACATGTTTAGCAATTTTTGTTCCCGTTTTGAATTTATGTATAAAATTGATGTCAATCTTGAATACACTGTGTAAAAAATATTGATATTAAATTTACATAATTATGATTAGAGCTCGGAATTATATGCACTGGGTCCCTGATATCGGGGATAGTAATATAATATTCCACCAAAATGAAAATTAATTAAAGTTTGGGGGGGGGGAGAGCTTCCGAAAGATTTTAGTGTTAGGAGCTAGATATGTTTTATCTATATAGATATATATTATCTATCCATGCATAAAAATTAATGTTAACAGATACAATATACCAGAACAATATACCAGGTGTAGTGTTGTAAATTACACCTATGCTATGTAGTAAAACTTAAAATAGTTTTCTATAAAAATGTATGTGCATTCTTAAACGAAATGATAATACTCTGTTTCTTCTGGCGCATAAATAAAACAAAGTAAATATCCAAAAATGCCCCTGGTAAAATCTGAATCGACTCTCTTCTTGATAAAGTACTTTCCATTATTTGGTGGGTAGTATCCGTAATTAAAACTGTTAAAAAGTAGCTCAAGAAATGTTCAAAAAATTATTATCCTCTTTGCCGAAAACTTAACCAACGCAGTATCTTGAGCCAATCTAGCTCTAGAAATGACGTTTTAATATTCATTTTATATATCTATTACTTTTATAAGTCTATTAGGTAGGGTTATTGATACAAGTTAGTATTCTACCTGTATTAATGCTCGCCGTATCATAATAATTTCCAACCTCGGTTCACCAAAAGAGAGTCGTTAGTGATTAACGACTGGATTTTAAATGAAAAAAAAGTAAAAATATCGTATTTTAAACATAATACTAATAAAAACTGTAGCAATAAAACAATTACAAAAATTATAAAATTATAAAATTCAATATTTTAAATAATTAAATATTAAATTTAACTTTAAAATAATCACCAAAAATATGTTTTAGAAACATTTGATATGAAATTTTCCAAAACCTGACAATAAATATATAGTAGGTGTTTTAAGTACATCCATGATCCGTGTTAACAAAAACTGAATAATTTGCATGAAAAATATATTTTGAAATTCGAATATCCAAAATGAATATTATTCACAAACATTATTCAGATTTGACCCAGTTTCGGTATGACAAGCGTTAATTGCAGCCTGATTAGAAAACACTTCCATTGTTATAATTTATAATACTTTTTCAATAAAATTTATTGCAATTAAATTCCAATTCTGTATAGTTATACAGAATTATTAGGTAGTTAAGCCAACTACTCAGGTAGATTATCTTTCAAATGAAAAGTTAAAAGTCAAAACCTTAAAATAATTTTACTACTATAAAGGGAACATGCATAAAAACAAAGGTTAAATAACATTGATAGACTTATTAAATTATTAACAAAGTCATTAACAAAAACTAAAACATTATAATCCTTTAATTCTAATAAACTGTTTCCATTATTTGAAACTTGAATGGATAAAATTCAAGTTTCGACTCACCCTCGAATATTAAAAAGAGTTTCAAAAAGTTCGTCATCAGATTTACTACTGGCTTTCTTAGATCCACCAAACTTCATTTTAATGATCATTCTCTTCTTTGGTTTCTTCTTCCTCTCCACTGGTGTTTTCCAAATAAGCAGTAAGCACATTTAGTATGGCTTCATAATGGTATCTCATATCCGCAGCATCGTCATAATTGTAGTCATCCCAGTCAAAAGGCGACATCTCAGGTGTAAACTTTGAAAAGTTATCTTCTTTGGACTCATACACTTTACGGTTTTATCGTATAACTTCTGCCAATTTTATCTTTTTCTAAGCGTTACTGGTAGCTGCTTTGTCTGACAAACGTTTTTTTGAAAATTCTTCACCATCACTCATATTTTCATTCTGTACTTCTACTTTTGCAGACGATTTGTTCAACGGAGATTTCTGTAGTTCACAGATTAACGGTGTCACATCTTTCTTTTCATTTGTAGTGATCATATCAAAAAGGGTCACTTTAGGGCTTAACCTAAGTTCTTGAGAATTTAATTCAATTTTTGTTACTGCCATTTCAAAGTCGCTTTCCATAGACTTACTTGTTTTAAGAGTCGAGAGAAATCTTTCACTCTGGTTTGTGTTAAATTTATTTAACAGAAACTTTTTAGTTGGTAAATCTTGCAGGGGTTTCCTTAATTTTTCAAAATTATTTGATTCCTCATCGCTTATATCAAGTACTTTATTTCTGTTGATCCTTGATTTATTAATTTTCTCGCATGTAATAAATTTATCATTAAGAAAATGTTTATCTGATAAACAATTACGGCGTGACTCGATAATTTCTTGAAAACTATTTTCAGATTCTTTATTGGATCTTTCAGGTAGGTTTGTAATTTGTTCTTTTGTCCGTTTTCTTTTAGGTGGGTCAGATTTCTTCCTTTCGACTGTATTATTGTATTTTGTATTTTCAGCTCGATATGACTAACGAAAAGAATTCAATTAAAATTTTATATAAAAGGTATTATAGTGTTGGTCAGCAGTTTTTACAACCAACAATTTTCTAGTTGACACATAAAATACATCAGGTATCTTTTGTTTAATAGTAAAAAAAATTGCTCACTGAATTAGGTGTTGATGAGTTGAACGGAAAATCTGGAAATTAAATAAGATTATTATTTTAAATTTCATTAATAATAATAATAATTATTATTTATCAATATTAATTTTTCAAAGTCAAACTTGACGCTTATTAATAAATACTGATTGTAATATCAATTTTTAGCCATATAGTTGTGGTTAAACGGATATTTAAAGATATATGAATGAATAGCTCAAGTACCAGTGCAGGCGCAAATATTCCGATGCGCAATATAAATCGGCATAGTGAGCAAGAGTTGGTAGGTTCCAATTGCACACTTTCACAAGAACCTACAATTGAAAGGACAACGGATCAAACTCATAACAATTTCATAAATAGCTTGTCTTCAGGATCAGTAATGATTCAAAATGAGGAGACCGCTTCAAAAAAGATCCAAAAACGCATAAAATGGACAAAAGATATGAACACTAAAATAATGCGAACGTTGTAAAAAATAAACTTATGCAATGATAGTCCACTACCAGGATGGACAAAAAAAAATTTCATATGGCTATGATAACCATATATCCTAACTTGATGTTGTCGGAACAAAATGTCGTAGACAGAAAAAATGTGATTATTAAAAATATTTATTTGTCAACTTCAGAAATAGATAAAATTAAAAGAGAGGTAGGACATATTTTATATCAAACTCAACATTTTGAAGAGATACTAGAAGATCCGTGCAATAAAAATAACGAAAACATAAATCTAGATGACAAGAGTGACAACAATGATGATGTTGATAATAGTGACGATTTTTGACGAAAGATATTTGTGTTCTGACAGCAATTAAAAATAATCCAAATAAAGTGTCACAACATAAACTATATGACATTTTGCAAAAATACAAGTTAAACTATGTCAGTTATACTACTTTTGATTCAAAATTATTAGTGTGACTAATATTTAAACTAATATTAAACAAAAATTGAAAATAACTTCCCATCGACTTAAAAGATACAATGCCTGCACTCAACGTAAATTTGAAAATAATATGTCATAATGAAAATCCAACTAAATTTTTTAGATACTTGGAATCAAATGATTCAAAAAAGAATTATCCGGATGACAATACGATACATAGTTACTGGTCAGGAATTTGGTCAAATACAAGTACCTACAGATAATAAAAATTCATTTTGGTTGCCGCAGTTAAGAGAAAATTCTAAATTATATCAATCCGATAATAGCTTAATAACTATTGATGAACTATCTATAGCTATAAAATCTTCTGCAAATTGGAAATCACCTGAACTAGATAACATTCAAAATTATTGGATAAAAAATTTTAAATCCGTACATGTTTATTTATTGATATGGTTTAACGAAGCAATAAATTTAATGATCCATGCATTATCCCGAAGTTTTTATGCACCGGGTAACTTATATGCTCTTTAAAAAAGGCAACTCTTTAGAACGACAAAATTATCGGCCCATTACGTGTCTACTAATCATTTACAAAATTCTTACATCAATTATAACATCAAAATTTCAAAGTCATCGCTCAGCAAACAATATTACAAACTTTCAACAGAAAGGTTGCGCTAAAAATTCGAAAGGTTGCAAAGAACAGTTAATCATTGATACAGTAGTCACAAAACTGGCGCATTCCAATAAAAGAAATTTAAAAATGTGTTATATTGATTACAAAAAAGCATGACTCTGTACCACATGATTGGATGATCGAAATTTTAAAAGTTTATAACATTAATCCCAAAACGGACACGGACAACTCGGCTCTGGACAACTCGGCACCGGACAACTCGGCACCGGGAAAACTCGGCACCGGGACAACTCGGCACCGGACAATTCGGCACCGGACAACTCGGCACCGGACAACTCGGAACCGGACAACTCGGCACCGGGAAAACTCGGCACTGGACAACTCGGCACCTGACATCTCGGCACCGAGACTAGGGTGTTACGGTTCAATTATGCTATAATGGGATTTAAATTGTTTTGTAATAATTTTCGAAAGGTGGCATGTTAATTCACTTTAAAAATTTTAAATTTCAACAAGAATTATTATCAACAATGATAACATGCACATTATACATTATTGAATTAGCCATCTTCAGAAAACTTACAAATTTTTTATTTATATTTGGACGTTTTAGTTTATCAATTTTTTTGTGAAAATTGTGTTATATTTCATCCAAGTTTATTTGGGATTAATATTTTAATCATTATCAATAATTGTTATTATTTTTATTTTATGTCGATTTTTAAAGGTAGCAAAGGTTCCGTCACATTTTTAGAAAACCTACCACCTTTCATGTTTTTAACTATCACAAAAAATTTTAAATCAAAAAAATTAAGTCTTTATTTAAAAAAATTACATATTTATTAATTAATCCATAACATAATTGTGGGATAAACCACGCAAATACTCCCACATATTTGCTGGCTCATAGTTCGAAACTTTGTTAAGGATACGGTCATCTGCGTCTTCATAACGTTTTCGTTTTCGTGTCATGGTGTCATGGATGGTGTCATGGTGGATGATGGATAGTTAAAGGTGTCATGGATACGTAATGAAAGAGTGGAAAAGTTTCGTAAGACGGAACACGCTAGTTTCGGTGCCGAGTTGGCCCGGTGCCGAGTTTTTCCGGTGCCGAGTTGTCCAGTGCCGAGTTTGCCCGGTGCCGAGTTTTCCCGGTGCCGAGTTGTCCGGTGCCGAATTGTCCGGTGCCGAGTTGTCCGGTGCCGAGTTGTCCGGTACCGAATTGTCCGGTGCCGAGTTGTCCCGGTGCCGAGTTTTCCCGGTGCCGAGTTGTCCGGTGCCGAGTTGTCCGGTGCCGAGTTGTCCGGTGCCGAGTTGTCCAGAGCCGAGTTGTCGCGTACCGTCCCAAAATTATAGCAATGCTAGCCGTAGTGATGTCCAAATGGAACACAGTAATTTTTAATGGAAGAACTTATTTGGATAACATTAAAATTAAGTGTGGAATTTTCCAAGGCGACTCCTTGAGCCCGCTTTGGTTTTGCCTTGCTTTGAATCCATTATCGACATTATTGGATGAGTCTGAAGCTGAATTTAAATTAAATTTCAAAAAAGACACCATATTTACTATATATGGATGACTTGAAATAAATTATATTCTGGCAATGATGCTCAATTGGATAGCTTAATTAAAACTACCAAATTATTCAGTAAAGACATTGCTATGGAATTCAGTTTTGAAAAATGTGCTAGAATTAACGTAGTGAAAGGTGCTACAGTTTTAAATGCAAATATTATAAACGAAACTACCCAGTTGCTTCCAAACAAATTTTACAAATACTTAGGTGTCAAACAAAAATTTTGTTTTGGACCGCACACTTTTAAAAAATAAATACATCAACAGATTAAAATTAATTTTAAAAAGAAAACTAAATTCTGGTAACTTGATTTCGGCAATCAACACTTGGGCGGTGCCGATATTGTCATATTCTTTCAAAATATTAAAATGGTCAAACACAGATTTAAATGCCATGGACACCAGAAAGTTACTATATAAATAAAGATGCTTACATCCAAAATCAGCGGTAGAGAGATAATATTTAAAAAGAAAGGAAGAGGGGCGTGGATTAATAAATTTTGTAATGGAATTTTCCATTGTAAATTGTAGCTCACACTTAATTTAAATATCGGTAAAGTGTACACTTTTAAAATCGTGGGAAGTTAATTTGTAAATAATATTAGGTTACATTGAGTGGTTGGTTTTCACACTTGATGTTAGAAAACCAATCATAAAATGTTCCTTTGGATCCTGTTCTTAAAGACAATTCCTTTATTTTATATTGGGACAGAATAATCTTGACAGACCGGAAAGTTTGTCATAATAGACCGGATATTATTTTAATTAATAAGCAAGATCAAGTTGCAATTATGATAGATGTTGCAGTACCTCTATCAAAGAATATTTTGACTACGGAATTAGAAAAAATCAGAAAATATGAGGCACTGATAATGGAGATGACGTCTGTTTGGCACCTAAAAAAAATTACTTTTATACTTATTGTTATATCTGCTACTGGTGAGGTATTTCGTAAATTCAAAAATTACTTGTCATGTTTAGACCTATCTTCAACATTATTTAGTGTAATCGTGTAATGCAAAAAAAAACTATTTTAGAAACGTGTCATATTGTACAAAAATTTTTAAATATTCAAAACTAAAGCAAAATTTATTATTTTTTGTAATTTACTACCACCTTCGTTATATTTTCAAAATTTAATGTGTAAAATAGTCTTATATGTATGTACACTACCGCTCAAAAGTTTGGAAACACTTAAATTTTTTTTGAAATATTAATAATTTTACTACAAAATACTATTTAAATTTGATATAAATTTGACACAACATCAGTTTTGAGTTATAAATGTAAAAATTTACGGAAAATCCGCTTTCGGAAGTTCTTGAATTTGAATGGAAGGAATTAAACAAATGTTGGGAATTTTACCTGCTCACACGTGCCTGGCGGCAACGGCGAACTTTAAACTAAACCAATTTGAGCCCTTAAAACTCTTTGTTTATTTTTTTTGATATTTTATGATTGTAATTACCCCAAACTGCAGATTTATTTATTTTACGACCCTTTTGTAAGTTGCAATACAATATAAGCTGCATTCAAAAATTTAAATCATTCGTAAATTTGTTTTGAGTTGCTACTGAGTGTAATTTTATTTTACAATGGCGAAATAATATCAAATTAGTTTAGAAAAACGTAGTGCAGTTATTACGCTTTATAACGAAAAAAACCTTTGCGTTATAGCGCAAAAAAAAAATTTATCACTAAAGAGAGTACACTATACTGTTACCCGGTATAAAACTTCTGGCAGTTTAAGGATAAAAAAAAGTGGCAGACTTAAAAAAAAGAGTGACTTATAAGATACCTGGAATGCCCTAACAGTCGTTCAACGTGAAAAACTTGTTGCAAGAATGCCCAGAAGTGTGCAGCAAATTATTAAAAGTAACGGAGGCTACTTCGATGAATGGAAATTCTAAATAATTAGTGTTAATTTTCAATTGTGTATATTTTTTTAATAATTTTTTTAACCTTAATATGTCACTCATTAATGTATTTATTCAAAACTTTA
Source organism: Cantharis rufa (assembly GCA_947369205.1). Lineage (NCBI taxonomy): Eukaryota > Metazoa > Arthropoda > Insecta > Coleoptera > Cantharidae > Cantharis > Cantharis rufa. Next base: position 9,560,848 of record OX376309.1, on the reverse strand, counting down.
TATATATACTCGTAAATATAAATAAAATCAAATATGAAAAAATATCAAAAATATTAAAATTATTCTATGTTTCCAAACTTTTGAGCGGTAGTGTATTTATACACAGTTAGAAATATTTTGTAAAAATTAACAAAAATGAAGAAGTCACTTTTTTGTAGAGAATAACAACAAAATTTTTTAGTTAACTAAAGATACACATTATTGTTAAATCCATAGAAGTCAATTTGACACAAATTATTGTAAAATGGACATATTTTTAATGTTTATATTACGTTTTGAGAGTAAACTAATTGAATTTTGCAAAAAATTTTGTCAATTATAATAAAATAAGTACTGTTATTATTGACTCTATTTGTTGTTGCCAATTTAACAAAAAATAAGAGTGGACCTGTGGGAACTCCATTTTTTTTGTTATTATGGTAAAATATTTCTAACAGTGTATACTAATTAACACTACTATGAACACGGTCTTGTGCTTGCCACGGAACGTGTTTAAAAAAAAACCAAACGTGTGAGATTAAATATATAATAATAACATTTATTACATAAATCACAAATACATGGATTAACAGATCAAATTAAATAAAGTAACTTGTATAGACTTGTATAGACTATAACAGTATAGACTAAGAAAATCACTATAACAAAAGCAGTTTACATGAAAAAAAAAAAGAAGCCATACAAGGGGTTACATAATCGTTACTAAACAAAAACATCCAACCCAAACTAAACTGAGGCTAGAAATTCAGCAACATCGTAATAACAGCCGAGTAAAAGCATGCTGTGAAGTTTCAACTTAAAGAGCTTGTCAATAATTAGGCAACTTACCCCTCTTGTAATTGAAGATGACATCTTTAATTGGCATATTATTGGATTGCTATAAAAATAAAAGCAAAATGTACTTGAAATGCTAAAATATTTATTTAGTAAGTACCTTAAATCTTTCACCGAAGAGTATGATCAATGCGTTTTTTAGCAAATGCAGATGTGAACCGCCCAGTACAGTCAAGGTTATTGTTTTAACTGAAGAGACAATTTCCTTTGATGAATCAAATCGGCACGAGCACTTTCCAGTCAAATCAATTAAAAATGTTCCACCAAACAAGTTAACAATTTCGCTATCATTATTTCTAAGTAAAAAATATAATTAAAAATTTCATAACAATGCAAGAAAAAGATCTTACATCAAAAGACATATATGTTTAATATCTTCGAAATTAACTGTGACAAACTCATCAGAGTTGGAATGATTAATTGAACCTGGTAGGCTTGTTAATGAGTCTTGTTGACAACCGAATGAAAGAGTACGAAAGCCATAATTGATGTGCATCCATGTATCATCTCCATTCATGCCCTTTAAAAACAAAGAATATATTGCATTGCCAAAACGGTGCAAAATAACTTACATTTATTGGAGGAATAACAGTCTTCTCTAAAATCACCTTTAAACAAGGTACTGAACTTACGTAATGAAAACTGTCATTAATAGCAGTCAACAATGTTTTCAAATCATTTACATAATTTTGTTTGCTGTAGACTTGAAGAAACATTCTTGTCAAGTGATTTGTGTCGCCAAAGTTACGTACCAAAACTTCTTCGATATGCCACAATTCGCATGTACTAATAATGGCTTCCATTAGAATTGTTTGCAACTCATAATCACCACAAGTCATTATTAATTGCAATAATCTTTCCCTAAACAATAAAAATATACCTAAAGAAATAAAAATTATTTCTGCACAAAATTACTACTTACACAGTGCGCAAAAAGAATGTTCTTTTCCCTTTTCTACTAAAAATTAATAGAGTGGGTTTCTCGAATATCCGATTTAAATGTAGCAGAAATTCCTTTGTAATCCATAGTGGTAAGTCCTCGCAGATTAAGTTTTGTACAACGGGCATGAAGAGTGTAAATTTATTCTTAACGTTGTCAAAACCTCCAAGATTCTGAAAGAATAAAATTTGTTTAAGAAACATAATTATCAAGTAATGTGTTTAGATGATCATTTTTAAGGTCATGTATCTCCATATGGAGGACATTGTTCCAGGATTTGCCAGACATGCCACCACACCTTCTACAACTGAAAGTTGGATCTCCGGTTATTTTACTTTGGAATTTGAACCCACCACGACTGTGCAATGAAAGTAATGATTAATGAAAAACATTATAGAATCCACTATTTTGAATGGCAAATTCCGAGCCGAAAATGTTTTGCTGCCACGAATTCCACTGATTTCCACAGACGTGCTAATTGAATTCAAACGCGTTCAATTTCCGATTAGATTGGCATTCGCAATGACAATCAATAAGTCGCAAGGCCAAACGATATCTGTTTGCGGCTTAGATTTGACAACACTGTGTTTTTCACACAGACAATTATACGTGGCATGTTCTCGCAATGGCAATTGGCAAACCAGCGAGCTTATTTGTGCTGGCTAAAGACGGACTGACGAAAAATATCGTACAATCGATTGCTCTTCGAAATTAATATTGATTTTTATTTATATTTATGTTCCTTAATAAAATACATTGAATTGAGAAAATGAATGGTTAATGTTTTTTGTTTGGTATATTAATTCTGAGGCGGTACGATGTTCTAGAATTCTACAAATAATTTATATGGTTCAAGTTCTGAGGCGATACGAGGTTCGCTGGGTCAGCTAGTATAATATAAAAATAAAGAATGTGTCAACAGGTACAAACGAGATACCTACAAACTATTTAGATTATTTTGAAACCAAAATTAAAACTGAGATTTTAATTTTAAAACTCTTTGATGCGTGCAGGTTATGCATGCATAAAAGAAATTATGTACGAAATTTAAAAACATACTATCTCTATAATCTCTAGTCATTTAAATTTATTTCTCGGCAGATACTGTCAAACTCTTTTATTACTCATTGATCAGATTGCTTTTGGAGTATGCTTCATGTATTTGGTCGTCTTACTATGTTTTTCACATTCTTTCACAGAAAGAATTCAATCTGTGCAGCACAAATTCTTAAAATGACGCCGGTAATTAGAAAATTACCGAAAATACCTCGAGTGATTTACGGTGTAATGGGTGTAGGGCGGTACACGTTTGAGATGCGACAGGCCGACTTAACCGCCTCAGCAATCCGTCCAAATCTTTGAGCATGGCCTAATGTGTTTGGAGGTTCAAGTCTTTAAAGTACGACCGCTTCTCTGTCAAGATTCACTTTTGCAGAACTACTTTCCCCATGTAGGACACGTTTTATGTTCTGGTAATTCTCAAACAGGGGAAATTTATCAAGCGTAAAGGGTTCCATCGCTTGTGATGCATGACACCTAAATGGTAGCTAAATGCTAGTGCAATGGCAATCACTAAGACTACGGGTAACAGAATACAGAGTGCAGTAACAGAATAGGGTACTTAGAAATCGTGGTTTGTTCCATATCTAAACTGCATGTAAATTTTTGATTTTTAAATGCCGTTTTCTTGAAAACTAATAAATAATCCGTAATAATTTTTTCTTAAATGCTTAGAAAATTGTTCTCTTCCCTATTGCATATAGGAAAAAATTCAATTCGTAAGACCGATTGACTGATAGTTTCCCGATTATGTATATTTTAAAATTAATCTTTGTATTAAAATGCCCAATTGCCAATTAGTAAAAGATGAATACATAAATATTATGTATCTAGTAGGATGTTGTGAAGCTGTAGTGGATAAATAGAAGAACAGAGATATTTTGTTCGAGTTGCGAGAAAAAATTTATTCAGTTATTTATTAACGGAATATCCTTTTTACATATAAAATATACACAAAATTAAATTATACCATACAAAGACATCAAGTAATGGTAACAACTAGACTTGTGAGTGCACAATTAAAAAGTTTGTAGGATTGCAGGTTCCTTCAGTAGCCTTTTCAAACCTGGAAATAATATCAAGAAGTTGAAACTTTCGACTGCATTACATTTGTTAGTGTAATTCGTCATTCTGGTGATCGGGTTATGCTGTCCATAATTCGGAGAAATATTTAAACATCGATTGTTCGTGAACCCTTCAATTTAAAATGAAAAGTGTCGAGGGTTACTAGTCCACTTTAAAACGCTGGCTGCGAAAGTGGAACCTTATGAAAACAGGTATGAAACACATAAAGAACACATTGAATAAGAAATTCCGTGTTCTCAGATTAGTCAAATCTGATTTGGCTGATTCAGCTAAAGTTCATGAAGTAGGGGACGTTAAAAAAAAGTATAATTTTAAATTTTAAGCAATTTAGTACAGTTTTAAAGTTTTTACTAACTTTAGTAAAGCTAAGGTTTTACTGTTTTAGTTTTTCAAGTCATCCAGGGTAGTTACCCACATTGTCTTGTATCACCCATAAACAAAAGATTCGTATGCAAAAAAATTCGTGAATCGAGGATAAGACCCTTGTTCCAGGATTTCTTATGAACTACATATTTACTCTGCCCATCTGGAATCAACTTTTTAAGAAAGCATATCTTTATGATATAATAAGTAGTCCTGATTTATTGAAAGAGAATTGTAAGTTAATTACAGCTATACTTAATAAGAATGATGGACAAGTGTGGTGGAGGATGATGGAGGTGGTTAAGTCAAGAAGTATGTGAAGATTCCATATGTACCAAAACTGTCAGAAGGGTTGAAAAATCTGTTTGATTCTGGAACTACTAAGACCATATATTATAGTGTGAAGAGCACTTCTTCGTTTTGTAATTATAGAAAAGATCAAAATGAATATAATAGTAAAAGCGCCGTAATCTACGAGATCAATTGCAAAAGTGGTCTAAGCTACATAGAACAAACAAAGCAATATTTGAAAAAAGGCATACTAGCATGAATATGACATTAGGAATAATAAGAGCAGCACAGGATTGTCGACGTACGTTATAAAAACCGACCATAAGATGCCATATAGTAAGGCAAAAATTAAAAACCGGAAAAAAAACTATAAGAAACGCTTGGTATTGGAGATACCGCATATTAACGATAACAAAAATAGTAATGACAGTCATTAAATTTTCAAACAGACATGATAGGCTGGAGTAGCATCTATGCCGGTCTAATAAAGCCAGAAAGATGCTGATTGTGTTGCTGTTTTCCTACTGAAACCAAAGTCTGGTATTTTTATTTAATTGTAGAATTGGGAACTACATTTATAGGAAAATGTGCACTTTTAGCGGTATACTTACTTTTCCGTAACATATTATACACTCAGGTAGACCGACGTAATTTGTCAGACAAAACTAAGTTAAATCGAGCTAAAACCGTTGACTAAGAATTCAAAAAAATACCAAATGATTTCTAACGAGTTTCAAAATATTTTGATTTTCCTATTTGAAAGTTTTTCGGTACCTATACTTTCTCTAGGACGAAATGTCTAGAGCTTAAAAATTATTTTGAAATTCCTCGGAAATCTTTGCAGTTCCATGTTCCATGTTGTGTACTTATTTTTAAGCACATTTATCACTCGTATGAGGTAGTTTGTTTTAGCCGTAATATTATATACATCTACTTCTTCGAGAAAAGCTATTTAACTACCAAACTATGTTGTGGTTTTTGCCATGCATGAAGCATTTAGGAAGAAAAACTCATATAAAATTGGGAATAATTTAAGAAATATAGGAAATTTAAGATTACTTAAGGTAGGTATTAACAATTAACAACAGTGCAGGAAAAATTATTAAGGTAAAAAAAAGCAGTTATTATAATTGCTACCCAACACCCATGTTGATTACCTCTTTTTTTTACAAAAATGTGCATCTGTGTCAGTACCTGCAAAAATGGAAAAGTTATTATCGTTCAAGTATAATAATATATAATTTTGAGTCCAATAGTTTTCAGTTCTTGCAGAAGTTTAAAACATTTAACTTGAAAGTGAAACCACATTTTAAAATTAAAAAAACATATAATTATAAAAAATTAACAAAACATAAGTCGTAATCAGCAGATTCACCAGTGAGCTTGCCGGCAAGTAAAATTTTCTACTACACTACACCCGTAGTATAATGTAAATTCTACAACGATCAATCGGGAAGTAGGAGACTACAATTCAAAACCTGGTGGAGTGTTACACACACTAATGTGATCTAAAGCTCAATATAAATCTGTGGGCTATGGGGAAGACAACAGGAAACCACCCCATTATTTATTTTAAGTGATAATAATTAAATTAAAGATAGAAAAGTAACAGGTAGCTAATGGTATTATTATTCAGCTGAACACGACCAATGTTTGAAGTTTCAAGTTAAAATAAAAAAATTATACATACATCTAAAACGCTCAACCATCGTTTAAGATAATCAACTTGATCCTTTCTGATGCTAACTGAATTGTCTTGAACAAACATCAGAATACATTCGCAATACTGCGTTATACAATTATATAGCATAGTCGTTTCAAAGCAAAGTAGTTGGTAAACTCCGCTAAACAATACCTCAAATCTACTGCAGAAATGGTCGATTTTCTCAAGTTTTATGGCCAGCAACGGATTGTGGTTCTGAATTATAGTAAAATGGAGTTACTTTTTTGTAATACACTTGATTTTACAAACTTATCAAGCAAAATGACATTTCCTTTGATAAATCATCGAAACTTTGGGTCATTAAAAACTCTTCAGACATTTTGATTTGTTTATTGAGCACAAAGCACAACAACACTGGTCAATTTTACACGATCTTCTAACAATTTATTATTATTAAGGTACTTTTTAAACCGCTTTGTCTTAAGATAGCGAATTATGTGTTATTTTAACAAAACGTTAAATATTAATATGAACACTTTAATTACAATATTATTATTAGATGAAATTTAGCGCTGTTATGCACAATACCGAAATACAAAAATTTTCACTTTCTAGTACCATACAACATACAATCGTAAGTTGCCATGAAATCAAAACATAAACAAAACGTAAGATCCCTATTGGCTGACGCTTTCAGCGGTTTCAAAACGGTGAAAATTAATTAACGTTTGCAATTCAAATGGAATTGCGATATTTATTGGTCATGATTTAAAGAAATACAAAATCTTGAATTTGACGTCTGCTTTAAATAAATTTTAAAAGCGAATTTCTTAACCACAAAGCAGACAACTTACAATTTTCTTAACTTACCTGCATGGGCGTACCCAGCTTTTGGCCTAAGGGGGGGCAAATCAGGAATTTTCTGTTGATAAATAATTCAACATAAATAGAAATGTGCATTTATTTGATTTATTACAGGTACTACAGGTATTACATTTATTACAAGTAATGAATATTAGTAATGAGTAGTAATAATATTAATAATACACATTAACACAATTTTTTAAATCGGGAATTAGTAATAATAATAAGATAAACTATTGATTTTTTTTCTTTTTTTTTGGATAAGTTATTTTAGTATATACTTCGCCGAAAAAAGCTACTATCGCAAATTCCTTATTTAAATATAGATATTTCACATCAACTTTAAATTTACCATTGGGAATAAGTGGAGGAAGCCGAGTTTCATCTATAATAAAATTGCACACGTGATACGTAATTTCCTAAAAATTAACAATTTAAGATGCAATTTAATAACCCAATATATTTACTTAACCTTTTCAAAATAAATAGTAGTTAAAGTTACCACAATTTTGTAATGCTTTTAGTCCAATTGCATTTGAGTCATATGCTTTTTTTAAATTGACTTGAAAGCGAATTGGAAAGTGTCGATACTCGTTACTCAAAACTTATAAACTTGTATAAGGACCTAAAAAGTATAATTTTATATTGATAGATTCTTCTCTTCCTGCGCACCAAAACAAAATACATAACTGACAATAAAGAATCAATACAGAACTAATTCTGCTTTTTTGCTACATACTATTTTCTGTTTACAAAATATTAATTTAAAAATAAACTAAATGTAAAGTTTTTTAATTACTGCAAGATATAATACAAATTTAAAAATTAATTTATGGTTTTTATATTAAATTTATATTATATACTCTTAATTTATTTATTAATTTAATCTTCGTGTTGGCTTTGAAAAAAACAAAAATCTACAAAGTTTTATTTTTACCTCGACTTTGTCTCCCAAGGTGACTTTCATGTTAACGCGGTAGCATTAATAACTGGGGTAGTGCGATTGTATTTATATGTTATAAGTTCCACTTTATTCAAATAATTTTCGTCATAACTCACTAATTCCGCTCGAATGTCTTTAATTTTAAAACCAGATTGATGTAACTGAAATAAATATATATATATACAATGGTGGTCATTGAAATAGAGCCACTGCATTGATATTATTTAAAAAGTATAAAATTTATAGTACATAATTTTATGCTAACACTGCCTGTTCAACAATAAGTGAACTATGTAGTACCTAGAGTTAAAAACTATAAATATTTTCCATTAGGGTACATTTGTATTTGTTGTGGGAATCCCCAATTTATTAAAATGTCATAAGCTTGGTCAATGAAATAGAGCCATACCATAACAGTGGTAGTTTTTATATAAGAACAAGTGGTTAAATGTGTTAATTTTTTTTATAATTTTTAGGTGAAAATGTAATTTATCTAAATGCACGAGATTTACATAAATTACTTCATAATTTTTAGTTAAAACCGTGGTTTCGAAAACCACGTAATATCTATCGATTTTTTATTAAATGTACAATTTAAGAAATTCAAAAATTAAACTCACCTTAGACAAAATCTTTTCATTACTGGATATATCTCAAACAAATAATTCGACTAGCAGCAGCCAAAGTATTTTGTTCATTGCGACCATGTTATTCAAACACTTCTAAGCGGTATGGTAAGCAAACTTTTCAAAAATGTGCAGTTTTATATGGAATCTAGCAGCAGGAAGTATAGAGTAATTAAACATAAAATTGTCATTATCGTTAACGATAATCAAAGCTAAGTACATATTATATTTTATTTTATTCGATTTACATTAAAATGCATTTCTATAATAAAAACAATCACAATATTTTCTATAGGAGTAATTAATAATAATAAAATAATTGAAATTGTTATAAAAACAAGAGCTTGATTGTGACTGACTTTATTAATGAATTCCTTCGACTCCCCACCATACATTATGTTATTACAACATCTCCCCTTTTTGATACATTAGGGTTTACAAATTTCAAAAACACAATTATAATTTACAAATCTTAAATCTAATTAACAATTATTAAAAATTCTAATTCTAAATGAACAATAATTAAACAAAGTAATTCTGAAGATTTTTATTTAACATAATCTTTCAAATACTCTGGTCTTTTAATAGTCCTTCCCAACCTGGTTTTTATTATTTCAGGTTGTTTTTGAGGTTGTACCTCTTCGCTAGGATCTATTTGCGAGCTTGGATCAATCATAGAAGGGCCCGCTATTTGTTCATTGTTTTCTGAATCTAAATTTAAATCTAGTTCCGGTAGTTCCTCGGTGAACTCATTATTTGATTTTCTTAAATGATGGCTATTTCGCCTAACTATATTGCCCGAACTATTTTTAATTCTATAGGACCTTGGAGTGTTACTCACTTCTATGATTTTTCCTGGTGACCACGTTTTATCAGGAAGATTCTGAATTGTTACATTTTCTCCTTTTTCAAAACCTTCTCTCTTTTGTGTATTTCTATTATAATAATCCTGTGTTTTTACTTGAACTTCTGTTCTTTTTAATTCTAAATCTTTACTGCTAAAAAATTTCGGTTTTAAAATATTAGCCGTACATGAAATTTTTGTTCTTAACACTCGACCCATTAGCATTTCGCTAGGTGTTTTGTTTAACCCTGCTACTACTGAATTCCTATAATTAAGTAGGCCTAAATGTATGTTTGAATTACCGGTTTTACATTTTCTCATTATATTTTTTACTATCCCTACCGCCTTTTCCGCTAGCCCGTTTGATTTTGGGTATCTAGGGCTGGATGTTATTATTTCCATGTCCCATTCATTGGCAAAATTTTTGAATTTTGAACTTCCAAAAGGCATATTATCACTTATTATTATTTTTGGTATTCCATGAATTGCAAAAATATTTTTTAATTTTGTAATTACCTCTTCCGCTGTTTTATATTTTAATGATTTGACCTCGATCCATTTTGACATATAATCTATCAAAACTAAGTAATCATGTCCATTATAATATAAAATGTCAATTCCTACTTTTAAAAACGGTATGGTTGGAATTTTATGTGATATTATAGGTTCTTTTTTATTTGTAACGCGATATTTTTCACAAGCTGTGCAAGAATTAATTAGCTTTATGATATCTGTTGTCATTCCATACCAATATTAAGCTGGATCCAGACACTGCGAGGCTGCCGCGCGCGGCTGCTGCGCGAGGCAGGAGCCTCGCTCAGTGTGGACCACTTGTGTCTCAGCTAGCGCGAGCCAGAATTTTCAAGGCTGCTTTATATGTATCCCCTGCGATTGCGTAGTTGCCTCTGTAGAATGCATCTCCAGTTAGTTGACATCTTATCATGGCATCTGAGTATATAAATACAGTGTAAACGGAGCATGGAAGTTATAAATCCAATCTTTTAAAGAAGTAATTAAAAATTTTTACTAAGAAAGAATAAATAAGTTCACGGATAAACCTTTCTTATTTATTTCAAAAATATTACCAGTTACACTTATTCTTTAAGTAGCGTGAAAACGTTAGTAAAAGATATATTGGTGTTATTGTTGTGAATATCATAGCACTTACCTGAGGTTTATTATTTCTGATTTATAAGTTCGAAAAATAATTACTAAACGAAGTCGATAAACTAATAATAATTACCTACCTACAACTTGCATAATGTTTTTTTTGCATCTATGAAAATTTTATCATAACATTCATTCTTTCTGTAATTAAATAATTGTAGTACTAATCAATTTTATAATGATTACCTAAAAGTAACTAATTAGGTATTTATTTTATTATCAATTTAGTTAGTTTGCGATGTTCTTTTACAATTTTGCATTTTTATTTGCCGATTACCTACTAATTAATCAATAAAAAAAGAAAACAATTGTTTGCTGGAAAATAACAACATATTCCTATTTTTAAACCAATATGTATAAACATGACGTGTATAGAAAATGACAAGTTAGGCTAAAATTTTAAAAGTTTTAAAATTTGAAATGCACATGGTCATAAATTATGTAATAAATAACACCTAAAATTGAACACTTAATGGCAATATATCTTCAATTAAATACCCAAGTATGACAGTAATGTTAACTTTATCCTGTTTGGAAACTTTGTTTATTTACTCGACCACTTTTGTACGTAGTCTTTTCTTTGAGTCGACCGACAAAATTTGGCTCGCAGCGAGGCAGCTCCGTTTTGTATCTCCGTTACTGTAAACATGGTCTAGAACTTTCTGATGTGGCTAGCGAGGCAGCTTTGCTGCGCTCGACACATGTCTACTTAATGAAATTCCTATAAGAAAATCACCGTCCACACAGCGCGAAGCGTGCCGCGCGCGGCAGCCTCGCAGGAAACATGGTCCACAAAGCGCGAGGCTTGTATCCCGAGGCTGCCGCGCGCTTCAGCCTCGCAGTGTCTGGATCCACCTTAACAACGTACGTGCTCTTTGTAAGCATTTTGTTATGCCTAAATGACCTTCATGTAATAAGCTTAGCATTTCCCCACGCATTATTCTAGGAATAACTACCCTATTATTTTTATAAATAATGTTATCTTGTATTGTTAATTCATTTCGTAAGTTAAATAGAACTTTAAGTTCCTTATTTAAGAGTTTATTATTTTTTGGCCATCCCTGATAATGCCAATTTAAAACTTGCTTTAATATTTGATCTTCTTTAGTTGCGATTTTTATTTGTTGTAACCTATTCTTTGAAATTGGTAGATCGACTTCAAGGCAATGTACCATTTCACACAACGTGACATCATCTTGCGCATTGTTTTTTAAAAAATGTCGCGATAAATAATCGGCGACGTACATTTTACTACCCGGCCTATAATTTATGACAAGTTCATATTTTAATAACTTTAAAATCATTCTTTGTAGCCTATTACTAATTTTACTTATGTCCTTGGCAAATATAGACACTAATGGCTTGTGATCGGTTTCAATTACAACTTTGCGACCATAAATAAATTGATGATATCTTTGTACCGCTGCACAAATTGCATATAATTCTTTTTCAATTGGAGCCCATCTAATTTGAGTATCTGTGAGTGCTTTTGAATAAAAAGACACTGGCTGCTCCTTTTGCAGTACACATGCACCTAACCCTTCTTTTGAACTATCACATTGAATTTTAATTTCGTCATTTTTATCTAAAATTTTTAGAGTTGGTGCACAACTTATTTTTGCTTTTAAATTTTTAAACGCTTTTTCATGAGAACTATCCCAATGCCAAATTACATCTTTTTTTATCAAACCCCTTAAAACGTTTGTTGTTTGTGAGTAATTGGGTATAAATTTACTCAAGTAATTTGTCATACCTAATAATTTTTGTAACTGTTTCACAGTTTTAGGTGCTTCTAAATTTAGAATTGTTTCTATTTGTTCCGGGTCTGGTTTTATTCCATTTCTAGAAATAATGACTCCTACATACTTTACATGATCTAATTTATACTGTACTTTCGTCGGATTGAATTTTATACCTTGCTGGCGTGCTCTTTTTAATACTTTATTCATAATGTTATCGTGAGACGCTTCGTCATCCGCTGCGATAATTAAATCATCAAAATAAATTGCAACGCCTACGATGTCTCCAAAGATTTTGTTATTAATTTTTTGCAACACTTCCGGTGCTGAGGATATGCCGAATGGCATTCTTTTGAATCTATATCTCCCGAAAGGTGTTCCGAACGTGCAAAGTAAGCTACTGGGATTGTCAAGTTCGACTTGAAAAAATCCATCTTTTAAATCTAGTACACTATAAATTTTTTTCCCTTCTAATTGATTGTAAATTTCTTCTGGTGAAGGTATTAAGTACCTCTCTCGCAATATGTATTTATTTAAATCTTTAGGATCAAGGCATAACCTAAGCGATTTATCCGTTTTTTCTACAATTACTAAATTATGAGACCAATCTGTCGGTTCTTCTACTTTAGCAATAATATTCCTATTTTCCAAATCATCAAGTTTTTCTTTTAACCTATCTTTTAGGGCTTCCGGTACCCTCCTTATTGGTTTTACTACCGGTTCAAAATCATCTTTTAACACGATTTTGTATTTCCCTATTTTCCCTAGGCCCGTAAAAACATCTTTGTTATTTTTAACAAATTCTTTGACGTTCGCTTTGTGTGTAATTTCACTTAATCTAGATATTAAATTACATTCTATACAGCTACTTAAACCTAACAATGGGCTACTGTCCTGCTCGATTACTTGAAATTTCAACTGATAATTTTCTCCCTTGACAATACAATCTAAAACTACTGATCCTAATGGAGTAATACTGCCCCCATCATACACAATTAATTTTGATGTACTATCTAATATTTTATCTTGACAATCCTGATTTAACATTTTAAAATATTTTAAGGGTAAAACATTACAATCTGCCCCTGTATCGATTTTGCATTTTATTTTAGTACCACTTACGTATACATTTTGTAACCATTGCTCCATTTTGTTGGATTCTTGTTTAAGTTCGCTTAGTTCAAAACGTTCATCGCCCTCTTCGTCTTCAGATGATTCTTCGTCTTCAGATGATTCTTGTGCTACGGTGTGTAGTTTCTTCTTATACGTTGGCGTCTTGACACTTGTTTTGTCTTTGTTGCCGCACATCACTGCATAATGACCCTTTCTTTTACAGATCATACACAACTTTCCCGAAGCCGGACACCATTTTCCCCTATGCACTTTCCCGCACTTTTCACAACCACTTGATGTTGGCATTGCCTTTCCTTTTTCCTTTTTCCTCACCACTGATACCATCGGTTTTTCTTGCTGCAGAGTTTTTATTTGGTCTTTACCAATTTCTGTTGCCCTACAGAAGTCTACGGCTTTGTTCAGATTCAAGTCTGGTGCTCTCAACATCCTTTCTTTTAGTTGAGGGTCGTTTGTCCCCATTACTATCCGATCTCTTATCATTCTTTCTTCTTGGTCCCCGAACTCACATAGCCTTGCTTGAATTGTAATTTCGGTAAGAAAATGATCGAATCTTTCATCTGGCATTTGCGACCTGGAGTAGAACTTGAAACTTTCCGTTATTACATTTTTCCTTGGTTTACAGTAGGCTTCAAAAGCTTTTACGACTTCATCGTATTTTCCTTTTTGTTCATCTGTTAATTTAAGCGTATTAAATATATCTATCGCTTCATCTCCCGCGACATTTAGAAATATGGCAATTTTTCTTGCATCCGGTTTGCTTTCCATTTCTATTGCTTTCAGGTACAACTGAAACTGTTGAATAAATTTGGTCCAGTTCGTTGTTTCTCCTGTTGTGAGTCCTTTTGGCGGTTTCATGGATGCTTCCATTTTGACTTTTATTAAAATTAACACTTAGTAAAATTAAAATTCCTTGTCTTTGATTATAATTAACACTTAGTAAACTTATAATTTCTTCTCTTTGAATAAAATTAACACTTAGTAAAATTTTATTATCTGTTCTTTTTGAATAAAATAAACACTTAGTAAAATTTTATTATCTGTTCTTTTGAATAAAATAAACACTTAGTAAAATTTTATTATCTGTTCTTTTTGAATAAAATTTACACTGAGTAACATTTTATTATCTGTTCTACCGCCTCTGACCGCTAACCTGACACCATGTTATAAAAACAAGAGCTTGATTGTGACTGACTTTATTAATGAATTCCTTCGACTCCCCACCATACATTATGTTATTACAACAGAAATAAAATAGAGTTATGTTATTATGATATAACATTTTTTATTGATTTACTTCATCGCAATGACAATACACAATCACTGACTTTATAGACGCGGCCCTGGACGTTGGATGCATTTTAACATTAACTTTGTATATTTCGGATGCGCTTATTTATGCTTCTTGTAAATTTATATAATATGTTGATGATCCAACTGTAGCATAGTATACAATTACGACAAAATTGCAATAGAATAATTTTTATACGCTTGGAAGAGCAGTAAATATCGGTTTTTCTGTAACAGAAATCCTTATATAAGTAGTTCGCTAATGCCCGCTTGACCAAAATTCAAGTTAATTGTTTAAGAATTAAAAAATGCTTATAATTATTTGCTCTGAAAAGTCCTTGTACCGAACCGGCTCGTGCCGAAATGAACACTTATGAACACTTGCCCACATAATACAAAGTGCAGGACATTGCATAATTTTTTTTCTTCATATTTAGGATTTATTTCATATCAATGAACAATACGAATACGTTCTAATCAAAACCGTTAAAAGGTTAATACAAAAATTTGAAAAAAAAAGTTAAAGGTCTGTTGTAGTTCATGTGGGAGCTAGCCATTCCGATATGGATTCTACATGCGGAAAATCTATTTTCCTAGACCATCACCATTACCACCATCATTGGGTATTTTTTAAATTTTGAATATTTTAAAATTTAATTTAATTTAAGAAAATGGTTTAAAACCCTTACGTAAGGACTGCGTCGGACCCCCTCCCTGATTTTATTGAGTAAAGAAGAAAACATTATTTTTTTCTTTTTAAAGGGAACCGTAGTTTTTAAAGTAAGGTGCTTTTATTATTAATTTTTATTTTTGGAATTTTTTTTATAGTCAGGGGTTTTTTAAATTTAAAATTTTTATTTTATAAATTCATAATGAATGTGTTGAAACTCAAATGTAATAACAACTTCCATATTAGAAAATAAACTCAAAAAGAATTTCAAGTAGATTTTGTGGTATATTAGTATGTATTTGTAAAATGCAAGATTTAACAGAACTAAACAAAACGTTAAAATAATAAATTTTAACAGTAAAGTAAAGAAATACAATACGTAGAAAAATCGTTACTATAAAAACCAAAAATACAATAATTATCACTTGACAAGATTAAAAAAAAAATATTTAAAAAATGAAATATTTCCGTAAAAAGATTAAACATTAAAAAAAATAATGAGTAATACGTTATAAGGCCTTATTTCACTGTTTTTGCAGATCTTCAGACGTACTTAACTCTAAATTAAATGAAAAATTTAAAAAATATTTAGAAAAACAAGATAATATTTGAACCAAATTTAACAATTAATGACTAAAATATTCAAAATAATGACGATGACTTACCAATAACCAAAAATAAAATTAAGTGAAGCCACGTGCTAACATGAATCTTGAAGTTTAAATAATAACAGAAAATTCTAAAAGACAGTACTACTGCCATGTTGAAATCAAAAAATAGGGGGCAGTGCCTCTTTTGATGACGCAACGCACTTTTATTTATCATTCAACCCCCCCCCCGAATTGAAGTCCGAGATACGGCCCTAGTGTCACTAACTTAATGTTTAGGTACGCAGTTTCATTTTCCTTATTATTTATAGACTTGGTTGTGAGTCTGGTGGTTGGCGAGGTTAGTAGTTATGACTTTGTAGTTTCATCAATAACTACAAACTTCTTAAAAGGCAACTCGGTAAAATTTAACAGACAATCTTTAGTACCTTCCAAAACGTTTTCATTATTTTCTAAAGTAAGTGAATTTTCCAGATTCAAATTTTTCAGAAAAACACTTGCTTGACTACTCGTCGAGTGATTATGTTTCTTCCTTCCTCTTCTATTTTCACCTCGATATGACTAACGAAAATAATTCAATTAAAATTTTATACAAAGAGTATAAAATTTTATGAGTCAGCAGCTTTGATGGACAACAATTTTCTAGTCTACACATAAAATATATTAGGTAAACCTTCATTTAATAATAAAACAAATTTCTCACCGAATTGGGTGTGGATGAATATAACGGAATCTGGAAATTTAAATTAGATTATTATTTTAAATCGCATTAATAATTAAGCAACTTACCCCTCTTGCTATATAAGTTTCTTTTTTTAATTGGCTTCCTATAAAAATAAAAACAAGATGCACTCAAAATACTAAAATGATTATTTAGTAAGGACCTTAAATCTTTCACCAAAGAGTATAATGAATTCCGTTTTTAGGAAATGCAGATGTGAACCGTCGGATACAGTAACAGTAATTTTTTCAATGGAAAAGACAATTTTCTTTGAGGAATCAAATCGGCATGAGCACTTTCCAGACAAATGAATTAAAAATGTTCAACCAAAGAAGTTAACAGTTTCCCAATCATTATTTCTAAATAAAAAATATAATTAAAAATTTTATAACAATGCAAGAAAAAGATCGTACATCAAAAAATTAATACTTTTAATATCTTCAAAATTAATAGTGACAAACTCATCTGAGTTGGAACGATTAATTAAACTGGGTAGGCTTCTTAATAAGTCTTACTGACAACCAAATGAAAGAGTACGACTGCCATAATTGAGTGCACCCATGTATCATCTCCATTCATGCCCTTTAAAAACATAAAGAATTTATTGCATTGTCAAAACGGTTCTAGAAAACTTACTTTTATTGGAGGAATAACAATCTCCTCTAAAATCACTTATAAAAACAAGGTACTGAACTTACATAATGAAAACGGTCATTAATAGCAGTCAACAATGTTTTCAAATCATTGACATAATTTTGTTTCCTGTATACTTGAAAAAATATACTTTTCAAGTCACTTGTGTCGCTAAAGGTACGTACCAAACCTTGTTCGATATGCGACACTTCACATGTACTTATAATGACTTCCACTAGAATTGTTTGTAACTCACAATCACCACAAGTCAATATAAGTTGCAATAATCTTTCCCTAAACAATAAAAATGTACATCAAAAAATAAAAATTATTATTAATTCTACACAAAATTACTACTTACACAGTGCCAAAAAGAATTTTTTTTCTTTTCTACTAAATAATAATTAAGTGGGTTTCTCGAATATCCGATTTAAATGTAGCATAAGCTCCTTTGTAATCCATAGTGGTAAGTCCTCGCAGATTAAGTTTTGTACAAAGGGCATGAAAAGTGTGAATTTATTCTTAATGCTGTGGATACCCCCAAGATTCTGAAAGAATAAAATTTGTTTAAGAAACATTATTAATTATCAAGTATGTATGTAGTATTTGAAAATAATGCAAAGTCTACAAAACTTTACACTTAGCACTGTTACTCCAGTTACTAAGCATCAAATTTATCAAAGTTAATACTTCAAGTTGGAAATTACTGCTTTGCAAATTAAATAGTATATGTGTTACCGGCAATGGGCAAAATCCGGCAATTTGCAAAATTCCTAGGTAATCTGCAAACCGACTAAGTCGTAAGCTACTATGCAAATTCACTAGTACTTTAGGAAATCTGCAAAATGGCTACGGTATTTCAGGCAATTTGCAAATTGGCTATATTGTTAGTTAATGTGCTTTTTAAGTATGTAACAGACTCATATTGACTAGGCAATGTAAAAAACGATATTTTAAATAGATAATTTTAAAAGAATCATTTATTAAAACATAGCTCGTTGAACATTTTACATAAGAATAAAAACTATAAACCTATAAACATTAGGTTACTTATTTTTACATGGATTAGAAAAGTGACAGCGAAATAAAATGCTTGGAAATTCTGAAAAAAAATTAAAAAGCTGCACTATTGACGATAATGTAATCATACCCATTCCGTCTTTTGACAGGGGTCGAACAGATCCAAGGAATATGTTAGGTGTAGTTCTTGGCGAAGAAGAGGGATTTTATAAAATAGGCACTAGAGCAGGAGTTCTTCAGAAATGCTACAGTCGAAATGAATTTTGGAATTCATGAATCAGGGAATGTTGAAATGTACTTGTACAAAGAAGTGCATAAATAAATCATGCAAATGCCTTAAAAGTAGAGTAATGTTTCATAGTCGCTGTCACTTTTCTAATCCATGTAAAAATAAGTAACCTAATGTTTATAGGTTTATAGTTTTTATTCCTATGTAAAATGTTCAACAAGCTATGTTTTAATAAATGGTTCTTTTAAAATTATCTATTTAAAATATCGTTTTTTACATTGCCTAGTCAATATGAGTCTGTTACATAATCAAAAAGCACATTAACTAACAATATAGACAATTTGCAAATTGCCTTAAACACCGCAGCCATTTTGCAGATTGCCTAAGGGAGCGTTCATAAACCACGTAGTTTGATTTTGACCTCTTTAGAACCCCTCCCTCCCATCATGTAGCTTAGCGTAGCTTTTACCATGATATCCCCCCCCCCCTTTAAATGGAACGTAGTTTTTTTCCTATAAAATCCAGAAGACATGTTGTGTCCTGTTTAAAAGATTTCCATAACTCATTAACATCATTTTGGATTTTGGCTTTTGAAAACTCGTTGGAAAAACATTTCCGATAAGCCTCGTAAAGATTATTGTACAGGGTCATTTCACATCAATTGTTTGAAACTTGAAGTGACACTTTAAAGAACACTAGAATAATTAAAGATGCGCTAATATTCACTTTAATAATACAAAATTAAAATTATTTTTTCGCCTAGTCGTATAATAGTGACATAAATAATAAAAAAAAATCCAAATACGGAAATAAATATCCATATTATGTTGTCGCTTATATTCTGCAAATTGCTTTCATAATAAATGAAGAAAACTACGTAGCTTGACTATAACTCCCCCCATACCCTCACGTAGCCCTGCGTAGCATTCTACCTAACCCCTCCCCCCCCTTGGCCAAACCACGTAGTTTATGAACGCTCCCTAAAGTACTAGTGAATTTGCATAGTAGCTGACGACTCAGTCGGTTTGCAGATTGCCTAGGAATTTTGCAAATTGCCGGATTTCGCAAATTGTCGGTAACATATGTACACCTTGCGAGTTATTCAAACCCAAACTATCAACCAAGTCAACGTAGTTGAAATCTTTGCAGTTTCAAGTTCCGTGTGCACTTATTTTCAAGCACATTTATCAATCGTATGAGGTAGTCTATTTTTGGCCATGGTTTACCCTTCGTTATCTGTAATATTATATACATCTACTTTTTCGAGAAAAAATATTTAACTACAGAACTATGTTATGTGGTTTTTGGCAAGAAGCATTTAGGTAAAAAACTCATATGGAATTGGGAACAATTATAGAAACAGGAAATTAAAGATCACTTTTAAGTAGGTATTAACAATTAACAACAGTGTAGGAAAAATCATTAGGGTATAAAATCAATTAATACAATTGCTACCCAACACCCATGTTAATTCCTACCTCTGTTTTATTACAAAAATGTGCATCTGTGTCAGTACCTGTAAAAATTGAAAAAGTTATTATCGTTAAAGTATAATAAAATATAATTTTGAGTCCAACAGTTTTCAGTACTTGCAGAAGTTTAAAACATTTAACTCGAAAGTGAAACCACATTTTAAAATTAAAAACACATAATTATAAAAAAATAACAAAACAAAGTCGTAATCAACAGAATCACCGGTGGGCTCACCGGCAAGTATAATATTCTACTATACTACACCCTACAAATAGAAAAGTAACAGGTAACTAACAGTATTATTGTTTTGCTGAACACGACCAATGTTCTGAAGTTTCAAGTTAAAATAAAAAAATTATACATACATCTAAAACGCTCAACCATCGTTTAAGGTAACCAACTCGATCCTTTTTCATGCTAACTGAATTGTCTTGCATAAACATCAGAATACATTTGCAGTACTGCGTTACACACTGATGTAGCACCACCTTCTGAGACCTAAGCAGTCTTCAGTCTCTGTTAAACAACAGTTGAAATCTACTGCAGAAGTGTTCGATTTTCTCGAGTCTTATGACCAGCATCGGATATTTGTTCTAAATTCAAGTAAAATGCAGTTACTTCTGTGTGATATTATACTTGATTTTGCAAACTTACCAAGCAAAATAACATTTCTTTCGATAAATCATCGAGAGGCTTTGAGCAATTAAAAATTCTTCCGACATTTCAATTTGTTTGTTGAACACTAAATTTTAGTTTTAAATTTATTTATTTTAATAAATCATCAATTACTAATATGAATACTTTAATTACAATATTATTATTAGATTTAATTTAGCGCTGTTAAATCGTGGGTTGCCATGAAATCAAAACATAAACAAAACATAAGATCCCTATTGGCGGACCGTTACCAGCGGTTTCAAAACGGTAAAAATTAATTAACGTTTCTAATTCAAATGGAATTGCGATATTTGGTAGAGATTCAAAGAAATACAAAATCTTGAATTTGACGCCTGCTATAGTAAATAAATTTTAACAGCAAATTATAAAACGAAAAGGTCTCAGTGGTCTCTCATACAATCAGTGGTGTTCCGTGACTTTTTTTTATAAGATTATTTTAAATGAAAAACTTGTCAAGTAAAAATTTTTCATTGTTCTTTATTCATTTTCTTGCCAACTTCAAATTGCGAAGTCAAACAAGAAATATAGTACAATAAACAAAGGAATTTTAAGACACACAGGCTATTAAAATATTGGTTTATGAATGATGAGATGAAATTCAATTAAAAATTCAAATTTTGCTAAAGAAAATTTGTAAGAGAATTGACGGGAGACAATTTTATATCCCTTTAAAATATTATTAAATGTAATAATAAAAAAAGTTTCAGCTTTTAAAATTTTCAACCTTTACCTTTTGTGAATCGCTGTCCTGCCGATATTCCCGCAGAAGTGGATTTCAGGTTTTTGTAGCTGTATATGACACAAATGAATTAAAAATCTTACAAAATTTAGTATCGGTAGCTCCCGAACTATTATGTTCTCCGATTTTCCCGTGCTTGTTGATGCATTGTACAATGGGTTGCCTAGCTCCTCTATATATTTTATAGTTTAAATTTTAATAGTTTATTATATCTGATTATATCTTATAGCACATAACATTTTAACATTATACATGTTGAGTAATATAAATATATACAAAATATTCAAAAATTATTAAAAAATACCTAATTTCTTAACTTTACTCAGAATTTGCCTGAATTGCCTCATCTGACTAAAGCAGCATTCACATAGGGTATTGTACAGTGTGTCCAGTTATAGTGGACAACACATTTTTTATTGTTATTTTCAGTTGAACACGTGCAAGATCGGTACAGATCTCTTAGAGAAAAATACCGGAAGGAAAAATTGAAGGAGGAAGCACGAAGTAGGTCTGGAGCCGGGACCGATGAATCCAGCGAAGGGTGGGAATTGATGGATGGTCTGAGATTCCTAGATGAGGTAATTCTAACCAGGAAGTAAGTTTAATGTTAAGAATATTGTTTTATAAAACAATATATATAGATACATATATACATATTTTTTATTATTATTAGAAGTACAACTAATGTAAACATTCCCAAAGGAAGCTCGTCAACACAAGGAACGATTGGTAAATATGATTTAACGTTATCTTAAATTCATACTAAACTTAATTGATTTTCAGATGAATCGATTTATGACATAGATCCATTAATGCTGCCGAGTCAGCAGATAGACGAGCCTTCGACATCCTACAGCATCGTTCTTGACCCGTTAGTTTCGCCACCACCATCAACTTTTTCATTAGATAGTGGACGCAATCAACCACCCTCACCAAGCCTTTCGTTAACTTCTCCATCGACCTCCACATTCGGCACTGGTCGAAATCCGAAAAGGAAAGCCACTGACCCAGCTCTCACAGGCGAATTTGACATGCTGAAAGATGTCGCAGCATCTCTGCGACCAAGTACATCGGCCACAAGATTTCACCGGATGGGAAAATATATTGCTGACCGCTTAGATCGAATGGACCCTGTTGTGGCAGATAAAACGGTGGAAGAGATAATTCAGTTGTTGAATAAAAAATCGAACAGCTAGCACTATATTTATTTAATTGTATTTTATTTAGTTACATAACTTATATTATTGAAAAACCCATATATTATTAAAAAATTCAAAAATTACATTGCATTCACATATTCTCTTTGCCACTCAACGTTTCCTTGATTATTTAAATAATCTTTCATTATATTCCGGTTATCAGCACATAATTTTGCATTTCGACTTCCTAATCGCCGACCCCTAATCTCCTCGATGGCATTTTTAATAATATATGGGTTTTTCAATAATATAAGTTATGTAACTAAATAAAATACAATTAAATAAATATAGTGCTAGCTTTGTCCAACCTACAAAAAGTATGTTAATTTTAATATATTAATAATTATTATTATAAAGGTAAGAAATTAATTCAAGTAAATAATTTTTTTTCAAATAACAAAAACAATTCATTCCTAAAACTCTAGATGGAAATGGATAGAAAATTGGTGGATTTGTTACCAAGCTATCCAGCAATTTGGAAAAGAAATTCAGCTATATTTAAAAATAAACTAAGAAAAGAAAATTCGAAAATTAGGTTGTCCACTTAATAAGTTTGATTAAACATACTTGTAGTGTTTAAAATTTTAGCTAAATCGCTAAACGAATTTTCTTTTCTTAGTTTATTTTTAAATATAGCTGAATTTCTTTTCCAAATTGCTGGATAGCTTGGTAACAAATCCACCAATTTTCTATCCATTTCCATCTAGAGTTTTAGGAATGAATTGTTTTTGTTATTTGAAAAAAAATTATTTACTTGAATTAATTTCTTACCTTTATAATAATAATTATTAATATATTAAAATTAACATACTTTTTGTAGGTTGGTCATACAGCAACCTTCAATAAAAAATAATAACGTTTAATAAAATTTGAATTTTAAGGTTATCACTGGTTAGGCAGTTGGCTCCAATCCCTGCAATAATAATTAACGTATTATAGAAAAAATATAATTATTGTTAAACAAAATAAGTACTTACAAATTTTCTTTCTTATTTATGTTGCACTCGTAATTTGTTTTTAATTTTTGTTCGTTCATTTTGGATGGTTATATACAGCAGCGGTTCCCAATTAGTTTTGGCCGCGGAACCCTTGGACGACATAAAAAATTTGGCGGAACCCCAAGCCGTTTAATATCAGTAAAAAAAAATGTATGTGCTTCTCTGGCTAGTGCTATACGATAACTCACTCTGTAAGAAGCTTCCGTGGAATTTTCGTTTTCTGTTTTAAATTGATTGGTTATAAAATTTTGAACATTCTTGTGCTGTTCAAGTTTTCTTTCGAAGAAAGTAATCGGTTTGTCTTGATAGTCCGAGTGATTAGTTTCAAAATGATGACGTAATTTAACAGGTACCATAGAAGAATTTTCCAGTATTTTGCTGCAAAGTAAACACTGGGCATTGGGATATAATTCATCACCAACGCTTGTGAATCCATATGATAAATATTCATTATTATATTTTCGTTTTTTATTGGACGGGAATTTAATGGAAGTTGTCATTTTCCGCTTATTTCTTATATTTTCGAATACAGGAGGTATGGACATATTATTTTCGGATGTAGCTTCTTGCGTATTAAATCGGCATCTTCTTCGTTACCTATTATAGGCGTCGAAGAACTTGAAGC
This sequence comes from Cantharis rufa, assembly GCA_947369205.1. Lineage (NCBI taxonomy): Eukaryota > Metazoa > Arthropoda > Insecta > Coleoptera > Cantharidae > Cantharis > Cantharis rufa. Next base: position 9,536,415 of record OX376309.1, on the reverse strand, counting down.
TTTATTATTTAAAGTTCCCGTTTTCAGCCAATTGTTCAAACTCATTTCAATTAAAATTTCTTCTTTTTTCCTTTCTTCTCTAAAATTACTGACTTTCTTCTGCTCTGCGTCTTCTTTTTTTACATTGTTTTCAAACACGTTTTGCTTATGCTTATATAGTAATTTCGTAAAAATTGGTAATTACATATTATAATCCGATAATCAAACGGATTATATAAGCATATAGGGTAAAGGGTATAAAAAATATTTTTTAAGCGGCAAAATTGATTTTTACGCCATTTTGAAATACTTTTTAGCGGAACCCCTGGACTTTTTCGCGTAACCCCAAGGGTTCCGCGGAACCTCATTTGGGAACCACTGCTCTAAAGTTTAAGTTAATTCTCTTGTTGTTCATGCCTTTCGTCGTTTTTCTTATGTGTTATGATTATGACAGTTTTCACGTATGTTCGCCCAATTTTGACTAACTTTTTGTTTAAATTGGCTTGAAGGTCTTCCCATTTATTGCAGCATAACATCGTGTGCGCAGGAGTACTATTGTCTTTCGCGTAGTAACGACACTAGAGGGACTCTCTATAAGTCCCACATTCTGTATAAGTAGCTGTTAATATCAAAATAGCCATCATGCCCCGTCAGGAGCTGCGTGGTGTGAAAGTCAACCTTGCCATGCTTTCTATCTATCCTCTCATCAATATTGGAAATATTGATAATATTGAAATATTGCAGGTCGGAGCAGGTCACTAACTACCACTGCTCTCTCCTCCTTTTCTTACGTTTTTTTACGAACAAATGCCTGCAGGTTAGGGGTTAATTATCATATGTTAGGTACCTACCTAACATAAAATATCAGTACTAAAATCCAAATGGCGGTGCTAACTTCTACCCCAAAATAAGCAATCTCTATAAAATCAAAAATAAATAAAATGAAATAAAAACAAATACGGCACAGCGTGGCACATATCGGGCACAGCCCGGCACAATATTAATTTTTAAAATTTTCAAAAATGGCGGGGCTAACTTCACGCACATTGTTGGGATTTGTGTTAGAGATTACCGCTAATCCGCTTAGGGTTCGGGACGCAATTTACCCGTGCCTTTTTTTTACCCCTTCAAAAATAGTGACCACGGGACGCAATTTGGATGCGCCCAATCAAATATAGTCCATTGCGTCGACTGCGCGTCGTTTGCAAAGTCTAATTTACATCGAGAAACTTCAGATAATTTAGAGTAAATCGAACGGTTATACTTCACAATACACAACCCAGTCAACATTTTGCATAAGGTTTCATAGTGATACCGATGTCAGTTAAGTAACTCTGTAAAAAAATCGAATTAAACGTGATCACGAAATTGCACTTGATCTTGTTGTGGTAGTATTAAATATTCATCACTAAAAAGCGAAATATTATAACCGAGTAACTATATCGTATTCGATTTTACACTTAACTCTGTCCGGTTCAGTTTAGGCAACACACATAACGCTTAAATTGCGAAAATTTCGATATTGTAAAACCGTCTAAATTCAAAGCAATTTTATTGGTTAACATTTAAAGGTCATCGTTTTAGTACCAATTCCAATTTTTTTCTTAAAATAATCGTACTATGTTGCGTTTTGGGCTTTTATTTGATTATGAGCTGGCGATATGGTTTTCCAATATCCGACAATACTACACGACAAAGTTGAAATCGATTTATCTCAAAACTACATTTTCTCAAATCGAGCGCACATTTTCCAAACAAATCACTCGGTGGATTGACTTAGTTTTTTTTTAGACATTTAGAATATGTACATTACAGGCTCGAAATTTCAAAATCAAAAAAGCTCGAAATCGAAAGAAAAAACAATTTAGCTCGAGCTAAAAGATCTAAAATTAATTTAAAATTACTATTTTTCGGTCTGTGAGAAGTAAATATTTTGTTGTAAAAATCAAAGTTTTTTTTCAAACCTTTGCAATTTTCAATTCAATTTTATTGTAAATTATAATAAGTCCTAAAAGTATGAAACTTATAACTATACAAATAGTTAGGACTACAGAATGTAGTCACTATTTTTTAAATAATTTTCTTATTTCCAGCCATAGAAACATTTATTGGAAACAAAATGCAAAAGTATCGTTTATTTCAGATAACTACGTCGCACAGTGGGGTATTTGACCCTAAAACCTGGCCAAAACTCAAATGTATTAATTACACAATAGCAGTGGCGGATCCAGGGGGAGGGTCATGGGGGTCATGACCCCCCCCTTGAATCCATAATTGTGGCTAAATAAAAGCTTCTCTACAGTGTAAAAAGTGTTTATATTGAATTTAATATTTAAATTTTAAACAAACTGATAATATCCATGAAAATCATAACTTTTCATATACGTGCTTCTAGGACAATAAAAAAAAATCGCCTGTGGCGCATTTTGATGACGCGGTTTAACGACCGCACATTCAGGCCTAATGAATATCCACCACCTGTGTGACCCCCCCCCCCCGTTGCCAAAAGTCTAGATCCGCTCCTGCATAATATAGGACCACTGTAATAATTTTTTGGAGTAGTACAATAGTTGGGGCATTAAACGGTAGTCATTTTAAGATGAAATTTTTAGTAGTTTGGTTACAACGGCACTCGGAATTTTGTCTTCGGTTACGTTGCACATTACAGTTTTCGGCGCTTTGAAAAACACCTACTTTTAATCCTCCTATAAGGCAGTGATACTTTGATTCAGAAGAAGATTTTGATATGGACAATAAAAATGAAGCTATATGTAGTCTATTATTTACCTAAATACATTAATTTATGACACAATTTTAAGGCCTCTGTGACGTATAGAAATTGATAATAACATTTTATTGTTTTTAAAACTAGATATTACGCCTATCAATACATGTTTTCAATATAAAATTTTTATACAAATATCAGCAATAAATTGCAATTAACAATTTGGGACTATTTAAAAAGATTCAAAATGCAATATGCCATTTTGGTATTTATGCAACCGAATTTTATAAATAAAATAATATTACATGTGATTAGGGTAAATCCATAAGCATCCATGAAACATCTTAAATGTATTGCTATATTAAAATTTTTAATATTATATCCTGTCTACTACATGCTTTTATGCCTTTTTAGATAAAAAGAACTTAATTTTTCAGTTTCGAATTTTAGTATTATTTGTGAATTTCTGAGAGTACAGTAAAATATGGATTACTTAATGCAAATCCACAACACAGAATTCCATTGTTCCTCTGCCCAATTCTTGTGAATTAGTGCCCAGCAGGTTAGAGATTGGCCATAGGGGGGGGGGGGGATTTGAATTAACAAAAAGGTTGGCATATGCCCGCATTTTAAATTTATTCTTGTAATCGGGTAATATACATATTTAAAGTTTTATAACTTTATTCTGTTATTTTAATTTGCACCCCCAGAAAACCACCCTACTTATCAATGTAATTTTTATCATTATTTTTCCATTAATTTGTAGGTCAAATTCTCAATATATCAAAAGTTTCATAACTTTATTTTGTTATTTTGATTTACACCGCCAGAAAACCACCCCTATTTATCAATGTAATTTTTTTAATTATTTTTCCATGAGTTTGTAAGTCAAATTCTCGACATATTGAAAGTTTCATAACTTTATTCTGTTATTTTAATTTGCACCCCAGAAAACTACCCTGTTTATCAATAAAATTTTTTAATTATTTTTTTCTAAAATCTGAAGCATATTTTGAACTCATTTGGTGAGTTTCAGAGTTTTGGCCAGGTTTTAGGGTCAAATACCCCACTGTGCGTCGGTCTGATGACCACAAAATGTGATGTGGCCATCACATAACTTTCTGAAAAATGAACTCCCAATTTACTTCGGATAGAAAAAACTACAATACTAAATCTAATCAGAGGAGCAATAATAGTAAAAATATTAAATTTTTTATGTCAAAATTTCGTAACAGTTTAAGTATGTGAAAAACAATTTTTGAGTGAAAGAAAAAATATGTAAACATTAATCAGATGCAGGTCCAATGCAAATTTGGACCATTTATATTCCGAAATAAGAAGATGCAAGCAGTGGCGCAGCCAGGAATTTGTTATGGGGGGGGGCTAAAGGATGCGAGCTGGGCCAAAAGCGTGCGCCCCAGGCAAAAAATTTTCTGAAAAAGAGGCGTGGTCAGCTTATTTTCGAGTATAATTATTGTGTTACCACTGTTACCTATCTTAAATTAAAAGTCGAACACAAAAATATTTTAATTTAAAAAAATTTTTCATTGCACCGGTAAAAATGCGACTATGATCATTAAAAAAAGATTATCATTAATAAAAAGGAAGAGTGTCTGGGGGGGGGGGGGGCTATAGCCCCCTAGCCCCCCCCTTGGCTGCGCCACTGGATGCAAGCGAATTAAGATTTGGTAAAACCACGTGCTTTTGAAATTTCAAATGCTCCTAGCGCTCATCTAGATGAACAAACTTTTATAAAGTATCTTGAGAGTGTTCCTGGAAGCTAAAGCAAACTTTCCGTCAAGTTTGAAGCAAATCGGTAGATAAAATAATTTCCAAAAAATTTTGACAAAAAATTTAATAAAAAAAATTTTAAAAAGAATTTTAAAAATTTTATTTAAAAAAATGGGGTGCCAATTTTTTTTTCAATTTCAGATAACAATACTTTTCTTACTAAGGAGTTCGGAAAGTAATAAAAAGTAGTAAAAATAACAAAAATAAATTAATTTTTTGTTTTTAATAAATTAATCACTAATTTAAAACAAAATAAATTAAATAGCTCCAAGTTCTTTAGATTAAAATCCCAAGATAAAGCACTACCTATATGGAATATGTAAGCAGAATTTAAAATTTTATTTATTAAAGAATATATACGGGGAGTATATTTGAAAATAACCTACCTTAAATTTCTCTATAACATAACTACACCAAATATCAAAATATCTGAAACACAAAATCTGAAAGAAGGTTTTGTATATAGAAAAAGGGAGATTAAACTGAGTAATCTGCATTGCACTAGGACTCACCCGTTCTCCCGTAGCTACCCTAACTTTAAAAATTTTAATAGCATACCATACAAATCGTCAGGTATTTTATAATTATTAAAAGGAGTTTGTTAGTTAATTTTGAAAGGTGTTATTTCTTAATACAGTCAAAACTCTCTAAAAATCGAATTCTCATAATGCATTAAAATGTATTCGAATTAAGGAGAGTTCGAGTTAGAGAGCAAGAAATAAAATAGGAAAAAATAATAAAAATGTTATAAAACTTATGATAACAGAGTACATATTTATCAAGTTCTGACTGTGTCAGCGTCTTCTTGTATCAAATAGATACCGTGAGATTAAAGAAATGCTTACCGTTCAAGATACCTACATCATACGCCAAGTCACACTCACATTCAAATGAAAATCAATTTATAGAGTGGCAAATTACATGTAAATTGAGATGAAATGCCTAACATTTGATTTGATTTAAAGAGAGTTCGATTTCGAGAGTTTTGACTGTAATTATACAATACTTGACGATGCTATAAAAAGCAAAACCGGTAAAAAATAAAAATAAAATATACAAGTGTTAATTTCATTTTCGTTTATTTTGTTTATTCGTTAATTTCATTAATTAATTGAAAAACAATTTTTTAAATAATTTAAAAAATAGTTATTAAATAATAAATCAAAATAAAATACTATCTTTTAACACAAAAAGATTTAAGTCAATAGATCTGCTTCAATAAATTCCTCAAAAACTATGTATTTTATTTTGGGAAACCAGAGATAGTATTAAGATTTGTTAAATAAGTTGATGGAAAAATATTACTTTCCAGCAAATTTTAAATTTTATATAATTTGTATTACATTTTTTATAATAATATGGTTTATCAAAATTTACCAAAAATCTCTTCAATATTATCCAAAATCGTCCAAAATACAGGCATAATCAATCTACTTAAATTATTTAATAAAAATCGTACTCACAATAAATCAAACTTTATTCACAGATGCCAAATAATATCTCCAACTTAAGATGCATAAAAATTACGGAGGTTCAATAGGTTTCACATACGATAACAATACAAAAGCCTTGTTATTACCAATTTTCATGCACATAAATTTTTGACGCGAACAACAATTCAAATATTTACAAATTACAAAACTATTATTTACAATAAAATTAAATATAAGTTTACAAAACAAGCTAAACAAATTTTCATATTTACAATAAAAATTAGAAATTAAATTAAATACATAATTATAACAATTGAGTTGAGTTGGAGATATACTGATAACAACTGAATGTATGGAAACGTATAAAGATAGATATATCCGTCAAAATATACGCCAAAATAATTATGGATATACAGGAGAGTCCCCGTGATCGTGGAGAACCTTTAAGGTGGGGTCGCCGTAAATTGCTATAATCCCATAAAAATACAAAAATGAAAAAGTGGAAACTGCCCTCAGAACAGAAAGGTAGTTACTAATCTCAGATATAAACGGGATATGGTAAATTGCGTCCCAACGGGATCATAGTCAGAATGGTTAAATGAAATCCTATTATTCCTTAAGCTGCATAAAGGTTTACAATGTTTTGGTAATTTTACAGTACAGGGTGTTATTATTACTAAATTGTTTACTAAATTGGTAGCACACTTGCCTAGTAGAACCGGTCTAGAGAGATATTTTTAGCAAGTATGGCATTAGTCAAAACGGCCCGGAGCATCCGGAGCGGAGGGGACCGGTGCGGAGGGTCAGTTTTAACAAATGCAACCACGGCAAATCTCGGATCCACCATAAAATCTTTTTTTTACAATTTACAAATTTTTAATAATAATTTAATAATTATTAGTAATAGTAATTTTAATAATAATTTTAAAGTACAATTTTAATCGATTAAAATTAATCCCGTACTTACCCTAAGGGTGTTGAGATTTGTGTTAGAGATTACCGCTAATCCGCTTAGGGTTCGGGACGCAATTTACCCGTGCTTTTTTTAGCACTTCAAGAACCTTTAAAAATAGTGACCAAGGGACGTAATTTGGATGCGCCCATATAAACTGCCCTTCGAAGAAATAAATGTAAACTGCCCTCCAAGCAAAAACGTTGCCACTAATCTCAGTAATACAAACTACAGGGTGATGCAAGAAGAAAATAATTAATTAAATTTGTTTATTAAAAACATATTATTATCTGTCAATATTTTATCCTATTTTAATTTATTGCATATTGAAAAAATTTCGAAAACTAATTCGCTTGATATTAACACATTAATGTAATGTAATAAGATTTTTGCAATTTTTGACTCTCTTCTCCCACGTAAGGGTTCTTGAATTTAGAGTGGATCCAAGATTTGCAGTGGTTATGTTTACAAAACGACCCGGTGCGGAGGATTCGTTTTGCGTTTTGATCGACTCTCCGCACCCTTCTCTCCGGTCCCCCCGGCTCCAAACGCTTAGGGCCGTTTTGACAAACGCAAGAAAAATAGAAATAATAAAACCTGAGTTTTTTTAAAACATTGTTTCACTTAATTCAATTTATAATTCGAAATGCGTTGATTATAAACAATAAGGGGTTATAACATAATTTGTAGATAAGCGAATGATCATTAAAAAATTTCTAATCTATTAAGCTTAAAAAATCAATAATATTGGAGCTTATAGTCTTTTGAAATCAGAATTTCAAAAAATTGCTTTAAAGGAAGGTACCTCCCAAGGGCTTGGATTTTGACAAAAATTTTATTTCAAAATTTGTTTTAGAAAAGTGTCCTTCATCACCACCTCAAAGGTTTCCTACAGTCACGGGACACCCTGTGTATATTGGGTGTAGGACTTTTCGTAGCGAGCGTTTCGTCGCGGCCGTTTCAACGTGCAGCCGTTCGGACGCAAGCGTTTCGACGCAAGGATTATTAGGCGCAAGACCTACTAACCGCGATCTTTTCCGACACAAGACCTATTAGCCGCAATCCTTTTTGTCGCAAGACCTATTAGCTGAGGTCCTTTTGGTTGCAAAACCTACATATCAGATTATCGCATTAACTGCGATATTTTTCGTTAGTATTTTACAATTTTACAAAATTGTAAAAATTTTGGGGCTAACAGTTTTGCGGCGAATTGAGTTTGCGACAAACAGTCCATGGGACCAATAAGTTATACGTCGAAATGGCTTTGCGGTGAACTGGCTTCGGGGCTGCGGCAAACTGGCTGCGTCGAAACGCTCTCGACAAAACGCTCGCGACGAACTGGCCCATTCCCGTATATATTAATTCTATTTTTTTATTATGAAACAATTTACTATGAATTCAGAGAAGTCAGAAATAATCCAACAACTCTTCATGTAAAACGAAGTTTAAGCAAAATTCTGTGATGTGAAGTTTGTGCGATTTTGGAATTTTAATATTTAATTCATCAATATTTACAAATTTATCTGGTATCATGGAGCTGAATTTCAAATTAATTTGATGGCTTTGCACTAGAAATTACAGCGATCTAATCCTCTGGTACATTTTTTTTTCCTTTTTACGATGAGATCAAAATCTTTATCATTTGGTAAAAATGAGTGTCCCGTTACCAGGAAGTTCAGTTCAATGCTGGTGATTTCGACACATCTATCAAATCAAAAAACGACCTGTGGTGTCTACATACCCCCAGTATTAATTTTGCCAGATTATTAACTCAATTATAAATATCTCAGGGTCTAATGTTGATTCTGGGACACGGTCAAACCCCAAGTTGGGCGCCAATAAATGCAATGACCCGCGGCTCTCAATATATAAAATAATTAATTTTCATGAAAAGCTTATTTTGCCTGCGGACCACCCATTTTTTTAAATATACAAATCTCTTAATTGATAAAAATCCACATTCCTTTAAAACAAATCTTCTAAATTTATGTTCAAATTAATTATTCAAGTCAGATTTCTGTACGTTTTTCGTGTTATTTTAATGGAAATCCAAATGTGCGCGATAATGTGACCACAACGTCGCTATCGTATCGAGCTTCACGTTGCCTTTCAATTTTAACTTTTTAACCTTACTGTAAAACCAATGCAATTCAATTTTTTTATATCTAAACCAATTTTCTTCTTTAAAAAATATTTTAACAATTATTTATCATCATCATTTATCATATAAAACTATTTATTCATTAAATTGAAAAAAAATCTTGAGATGCAAATTTAAAAATTTACGGAGATCCTCCGTAAAAGCGACCACTCCGGTCAACGCACTTGGCAAAAAGCAAAATTCTTTGCCAACTCAAAATTATTCGACGCGAAAATCAACAAAACTATTTGCAATAGAATTAAATTTAAATTTACAAAACAATTATTAAAACAAATTTTTATATTTATAATTTAAAATTAAAATTAAAATAAATTCATGATAATAAAAATTAAAATAAAATTAAATTTCAACAATACAAAATTCCAAAATTCATAAATGATTTTATAATTTTTTAACACAGCAACAAAATCGTCTCGTAATGTATCCAAAACCAATAGCAATAAATCGAAAGCAATAAATCAAGCTATTGATATTAGATACTAAAAAAAATTAAGTAAAACAAAATAGACAAAACAGAAACAAGTAAGACAATTAATAATTATTATAAATGGGGTAAAATACATATTTTGAAAGATTTTATTAATAAATAAATAACTATAATAAAAACAAATAACAAATAACAAATAAAAATAATATTTACACTATAACCGATAGCTAGCTAGACCGTACCATCAAAACAAGATTTTATTGGATTTTTTATTTAAATCAACAGATGTGCATTAAAAAATATTCAGTAATGCTGATTAGATATATTTTTTAAAATAATTTTAAATTTAAAAAATAAATTATATGAAAATGATCTTTGAAATTTGAATTATTGTCAGTTTCAAATCACCATGTCTTGTATAACTCGAAATATTTTCAGCATACAAAATATTAAAGTATAAATAAACTCAAAAACGAAAAAACGTTGGATAATTTACCGATTAACAGAATTTCAAAAATTATAATTTCTGATTATAGTACCTCTTCCTTGTATTTTAATCATAATTTAATTTAAATTAACCTTATAAACTGTAAATATTTATGTGTTATAATTAATATTCTACACTGACATTCCTTCAATTGTAAGGTTTGTTGGTTTAAAGTTTTATGACACTTTTTAAAAGGGAAATAAGAACCTGATGTATTCAATATGTAATATTAAGATACCAAGTATGAAATAATTAAATTATTAGCTTTTAAAAATAAAATAATATAAATTATTTATTTTTGATTTTCATTCACGTCCATAATTATTTGATTTTTAAATCAAAATCAAAATCCCCATTAAAGTTGACTTTAAAAGTAAATTATTTATATTAATATATTAACAATATTTTCGCTTGACGTAAAATTTCATTATAATAATATAAATCTTATAGTAAAGCTAAGTAAACAATAAAATGCAAAATATTAAAAAAAAAACTATTTTGCATTTTATTGTTTACTTTAAAAAAATATAATAAATAAATAATGTTTATTTAAAAAAAAAATATTTTGCATTTTATTGTTTACTTAGCTTTACTATAAAATTTATATTATGATATTTATATTATGATTATATATATGATATATTATGATTATTATTGATATATATATATATAAGAAATAACTCAAAAAATATGTTTTATTAATATTTTGAAAAAATATTTTGGTTATTACTTATTATAAACCTTAAACCAACAAATGCTAGAAAAAAACAAAAATATATGTTTATTTAATAAAAAGGAATAAAAAATTCTTGATTTTACCTTAAATTGGAAGAATCAAAATAATGCCTTGATAATTAATTAAAAAAATAGTAAACTAATCACAAATTGTTTATAAATTAAGGTATAAAATATGTAGTGTAATACTTGGTACAATGTCTTTTATTTTTGATAATTGCCTCACAACGGGCGGTTCATTGCATTGACAAGACCTATGGCATCTTTCCTGAAGCAATTCGCGCCATGATTGTTCCACAATAAGCCAAAGTTCATTATTATTGCTTGGCTTAGCAGCAGAAATTGCTGTTTTGATGTTTGTCTAAAAGTTTTCGAGAGGATGGGCCAATTCGCCGTAGCCGAGTAATTACTTATTAATTTATAAAAGCCACCAATCAGAAGCACGCTTCAGTAAACTAAAAAGGTCAAACGCTTGCAAATCACATCCTACTACACTCAAAACATCATAATATAATGCAAAATCTGTTTAATTACAGGCGGCGACCTGTATAATAGACCTAATAGACCCAGTTTTTAAAAGGACTGAAGTCAAGAGATTGAGCTAGCCAATCCATGATCTCAATTTTGTTGACCCAAAACCAATGTTTAGTTTTTTCTAGTATGTTTTGGGTTATTCTCTTGCTGGAAGACCCATTTGAGTGACATTTTCTTCTCGACATAAGGCACCACGGTGTTCTGCAAAATGTCTATATAAACGTGTCCATTTGTTTCTAGTATACGATGTAGATTGTAGATAGGACCAACACCGTAATTGCTAAAGTTTTCATTCTTCAAAAATGACGAAATATTTTATGGACTACGATAGTAAGATTGCTTTACGAGTATATGGTAACATTGGATCAAGGAATAATGTAAGACATCCGCGCAATACAGAATACAATCCAAAATATACAGTAAAAACTTTAAAACATGGAAGATCCAACATCATGATTTAAAATTTAAATTATTTATTTTATCATTAATACTGGGTCATTTTTCATATAATGTAAGCATTATAATATAACGTAGGTAATCAATCTGTCAGCCTACATGTTACAAACATCGGACGGTTAGCAAAACTAAGGTCACCTTAAAAAAATGTAAAAAATGTGCATGCGGCGCGTTTCCCCTGATTCCCGAAAATTTAGTTACCAACATAATATACGTATATATGTATTTAATTATTAATTACAATGAATTTCCGAAAACTTTTCTTGGTGTAACTTATTGCTTTTATTAATGCTACTGTTTAAAATGAATATATTGAAAGGCAGCAAAACTTTAGTCGCACATGGAAGCTAAATATCATGTAAGGTCAAGCAACCGTCGTGTCATTTAATTTAAGTCGCCCCCTCGTCCTATAATACCTGCACTCATTTTTTAAATCCGTGTATTTTAGTAGAAAGAAGCTAGTTGCGAACTCCGCGGCCGCTTCCTATGTTCGAATGCCTTCGAACCGGCCCTGCAAGTAGTTACGCCACTGCCTATACCTACAGGTATAACATGCTAACAAAAATATTTTTATATTATTTATTTATAATATACATATTAAAATATTATATATTATGCACGCAAAAATGTACCTATATATTTTATGTACGAGGTTTGAATATTTTACACTGCTTTTATAATAAAATTAAGCAACAAAAAAATATTTAAAAGTAGGCTATTATGTTACAATATTTAATTTTGAGTTTATTTAATTTTCTTCTGCAAAATAAAGTTGATTTCGGTGTAGCAGAGAAAATAATTCCCAATAGAGGTGATTATTGCCCGAAAGCCTGTTTAAGATACGGCTTTCTGAGCAACAATCAAAACTATTCAAGAAAATATTTAAAAAAAATGGTTTGTATTGGTAGTGGCGATTTAACTGTAACAAAATTATAAAAATTAGTAATAAATTTGTAAATAAGTACTCTATTCAAAAAACAAAAATTATTAAAATAAATATTCAAGTTCTGGTCAAAAGCGATTCAGCACCACCCACACGTGAAAAAGAAAAATAGGCGTGTCAAGTCAAAAACTTGATTTTTGTATTAAAAATTGGTTCTAAATGGACCTTGTAAAGCAAAAATCAAATTTTGATATTTTAATTAAATTTGATATTTTGATAAATTAAAATAAAATATATATTTAAAAAGTAATAATTTATAAAATTTAATATTGATTATAAAATTTATTTTTAGATTTAATTTGTAAATAAAAAATATTTTTAATTCAAAGTTTTCATAGCTTTTAATCAATTTAATTTTATCACTTAACTGTGAAGCGATAAATTTATGTATCCGCATAAAAATGTTCAAATAAATTTAAATAAAATTAAGACTCCAATTTAAAATTGTTTATAAATTTAGATGAGCAAATTATAATTATTAATTCAAATTTGTTTCTTTATCTATCGTTGAAATCTTTTCAACTTCTTTTAAGCAACGCACTTTTTGTTACTTTTTTAATGTTTAATTACATTACGTTATCTGACGTTATATTTTTGTATATGGTCAACAATTTTAAAGTTGTTTAAACAAATGTTGATCAAAATGATTTCAATATCAGAATGCGAAATGAATTTTATATTTATACGTCAAAGACGTGCTAAGTATTCACTTCTGTTTGGAATTGGAATTAAATATGCATGTTGTTTTAAGAATATAAAATTAGTACCGTTGTCACTTGTCTGGTTGGGTTGACAATCTATGTAAAATTCAGATATTTAAACTGTCAACGCGAGTAACTTGTTTAAAAATATATTAGTGCTAATGTATAATGTCAATCATTGTTAGTACTTCATTGGCTATTCAATGGATTTATAATGCACTTGGACCTCGACATGACTCTTGCATTGGACGCCATATCAACTGCTAATCTGATGAATTTTAGATATGTAGCTGTCTGACAGTTAAATATCAAATTTTCTTTTCCATGACCTCTTTTTCCGGCAGTTTCGAATTGACAATTTAGTGCTAAAAAATAAATTTCAATTATTAAAAATAACATAGCAATAATTACATTTCTATTTTCTAGTGCTGTTATTAATTTTTTTGAATAACTACTCCAGCTTTCTATTATGATTGATAATATATAACTATAACATTCGATTTTGAAAGCTCTGGTTTTCAGAAATCAAATTTTGAATTGATTTAAAATAATAACATTTTTTATTAGACTTATCCTAGTCAGTGGATACAGTGAAACTCACTTCCAAAATGAAAACTTTGTATAGTAATATACTATTATACTAATTTGTATTTTACTGTATAATAGAGATTTAATTGATAAAAATTCATTGTGGCACTACTTTTGGTCCAGTATATTTTGAAAATTAATTAAAAATTCCCCCTCCTTTAATTTTTATCATAAGTAATTCATTCTTTCTTCAAACGCTTGCCATTTATAAAATGTAATAAAAACCCTTACTATGTGAATAACGTTTATCCTACAATAATCTAAATCTTGCTAATCTATTCACAACCGGCACCGGTGACATAATCAAAAATTTGAAATGTCTATAATAGGCATGCTTAGGACACAAAGACAAAATCAGGATTTTATAAAATAAAAGAACAATATACGATCAATTTTAACAAAATTTCTGCAAATGCAGCCATATTTGAATCTTGGTTTAAGTGGTTGCTTTTTTAGGAGCTCACTATTAATCTTTGCGTTTCCTAACCAGGTTAGCACCCCACTAGAATAAATAATTTGCTTACAGAATTCACTTTTTTATTTCAGCAATTTTAACAAAAATATTTTTAATAAAAGCTAAAATATTTGGCGCCTTGATGGCGCTACTAAATGTCGACAATATAGCGGCTCTATTACGTCCCCTTGAGTTGTCTTGAGTTTGATTTTGAGTGATTTTATGGTAAAATCGCAATGAGATAATAATTCACAAAATAGAATACCTAAAGAATGCAAACTAACTATACGTATTAAATTAACTTAACATTTTTCCGAGTGGCGGCGTTTGATTAAAATGTAAATCGCGAATATACTTTTGTTATCTACTATACATTTTTTCATAATATTTTTGTAGAACTATTGCTGATGTGCAATAGGTACATAATATACGAGGTGTCAAAATTTATTTCGGAAAATTTCAGCAGCGTATTGTGTTAACCAAATTAATAAAAGACCTGCTGTATCAATTTGTTTGTCAATATCGCCCATCATACTAAATTCCGGTTTTTGGAAAACTTTTAGAAATTTTGAAAATCCTGTACATCTCGAAACGAAGCTTAGATCTTTATGTAAAGCTTTTTCATTAATTTGGTCAAGAGATGCTGTTAATTAGGTTTCTAGAAAAAGATTTGGATCACAGTTATTTATAACTGTTTTCTATCTTGAAGTATCTCAAAGTTTCATAAAAATTGCATGAATTGCTCTTTACATTTCTCATTTATCTTAGGGTAACTGGGTAAGCATATCATTTTTAGCTCAAACAAGGACTAGGTTCTCTCCAGGTGAGAGCCGAGGGGGTTAAACAAATAAAAAGTACCTACTGCAAGTTTTTTAATAATATGAAGGTTAGCCCGCGTGCAAGTTTAAAGTATAAGTTTCATTCGAACCAAAACGATAACATTTTGGGCCTGCCTCTAAAGACTATATTATGAATAATTTTATAAAACAAGGAGATATTATTTCAAATACAAGCTACAAAATGGAATAGGGCCACCATCGAGTACCCACATATTAATTTTCAGAACACTCCAGACTTTGTATAATATGCATGTTTTCGGGGAATTATGGATTTTTAATTCAAAAACCTTATGTTACAAAATTGCTAAAAAATTTGAAAATTATAGAAAAACGATTATATCAAAAGAAAAGGATTTAGATTTGGTTTAAGAAATTCTATTTAAGGACAAATTCCTATATATTATGATTTGATGATGACAAGCAGTGTGAATTATGGGATTATTCGATAGTTTTAAATGTCTAAAATTATTTTAAATTTTTCTAAAATTATAATACTAAAAAAATAACAAATGCTTTATTCACTAAATAAAATTTAAATTAATATCTTGATATACTAATTAAAGCATTATTTTTGAAATTATTAAAGAAATATATCAGAAAATCTAAACCAAGTCGCTAATTAAAAATTTAAATATACTAAACTTGTTTGTATACCTACACTAATTAGTTGTAAAAATTACTTCTAGCTAACAAAATAAATGTAAAAATTGAACATTTAAATAAATGTTGATAAAAATTTAACGAACATTTTTGCGAAAAAAAACTTTCATTTGTTCATGATTGTAATAATGCTTGATTTACACAAATTTACCAATCGGTAGCTAATTAGCTTGGGTAGCTGAATAATGTTTTTAAATGTTGTTCTACAAAACCAGTTCTAATATTATTTATTTATAGGAAAGCTATCTTGAAATCTTATTAAATTAATAAAACTATTGGTTAAATAAATATAATTTTAAATACTTGATTGTAAACATTTAGAAGAATTATGTGATAATTAACCTAATTTAATGTAATTGTGCAGTGTTATAGTCAATAATATTAACAAAATAAAGTGGCAAATAAATAATAAACATTATATTTGATAATTCATATATAAAAATTTACATTTTAAAATGTGCTACATTTTAATTGCATTCATGGACACAATTTTGTAGGAAAATGTTGTTTTATTGATTTCTGCATATTATTTTATCATCAATTTTATAAATGTTACAATATATTAGATACTCACAAACGTTTTAAATTAAATTCTAAACAGTACCTTACATTATACAATGCTCAGAGTAATTATCATCATTTTATTAATCCATCGGTTAAATCTTAATTGAATTTAATAATTCAATTGTGCAATTCAAATAACACCATATTTCGAGTATTTTAAACTATAAATTAAAATATTTATTTTAAGTTTAAAATTAGAAAATGCTTTAGAAAATGTCATAGTTTGAGGTTAGAGGTTAATTCACCATTAACACAGTAATTTAAAAAAAAATCTAAATTATACTGTACCTTATTATTTTGTTTAAAAAACAAATTTAACAGAAAACTAAACTTGAAAAACATAAAATAAAACCAAAACAACAAATAGTTAAAATAAATCACAAATAGGAAAAAACACAAAATAAAGGCGCGTTCAAAACTAATTTCACAATGTCACAAATTTTTGCACACTTTTTGGCATTGTTTAAATAAATTGGTCTTTATCTGTTTGAACTTGCAAGGTATCGCACGTGGTACTACATCCGTTTTCGAACGGAAGTGGTGCTTTTGTAGTACAATTATACTATGCGCAAATGGCTGGAAGGTAGCGGTCTTTTGATCTGGGTGGGCACCCTCTCTGGGTGATTTTAACCCCCATTTGACCATTAAAGCTCCGCCTACGTTCACCTACATCAAAATGGAGTCATATTTAAATATTAATTTGCAAATTTACCCCATTATCAAAACATTTATCTGCTAACTTAGAACTCGGTTGTTTTTATATTTTTTTACGGAACTGCTAAAGAATTCAGTTAGGGGTAGGGGTTTTATAGAATATAACAATGAACGGATTAAAAAGATTCTCACCCCATTTTTTAAAATAAACGTTTATCCGCTATACCTGGCCAAGTTATATATTATATTTATTTCACCAAGTCTATGTCACTTATCAAGTTAGATATAGTGTAGTAGGTACACAAATTCAGTCTTATGTTACAAATAATGTGACAATTTTCGAAAATGTCACTATCTTATATGGGTTTCAAATTTAAAAAGAAGTTTGTGTTAAAATTGGAAAAATAAAATCTATCACAATGATAGTACAGCTACGTTTAAATTTATAAAAAAATATTTTGGAACCGTAAGTAACGTATTTTAAAAAATTTTGTATATAAATATTTTCGTAAATTTATTAGACCGCGCCGATATTTAAAAACTTTTCTAAGGAAATCTATAAATGTGCGGATGGGGGATGATTTGGTTTCGATTACTATACCTTTTTAGTTCCCTAACCAAATGAATCATATATTTTTTTATACACACTCCGATAATCTTTTTATCTCGAAAAAAATCATACGGTGAACTCGAATTGTAAAATTAGAATTAAAAGTACTCCAGTGCCATGTCAATAATATAAATTTATAAAGAGGCTTAAGTAATTTAAAAAAAATAAATTGGGAAAATTGAGACAAAGTAAAGTTTTTTATGTGCGGTTTTTTAAAAAAATATAGAATATTTAAATATTTGATCGAAACTAAGAAAGTTTTTTGTATTTAAATTTTTTAGTTTAGAAAAATTAATATATTTTTTTTTAATTAAAAAAATTTGGAGCGTAGATACTAGAACAATCTTACACCTCCTTTACGAGAAAGTTTTATTTGCATAGGTACATACGACTTACACAAGAAAATTTTATTTATTTTTGATTATTTTACTGCAAAGAAGGTCTTGTAACTCCGAAGTATACTATTATATTTTTAATTTGTTTTGATGAGTTCCAAGTATTTTTCTAAAATTTCATAACTAAAAAATAAACCACATCAATACTAAATTGCATTACAAAAAAGGGTTGATATTGTTAAATGCCAATTTAAGTATGACCTTTTTACTACAAAATAAAAATTTTTAAATTTGTTTTGTTGTTTCTTTTTGCAGTAAAATAGTAAACATCTTTAAATTCCGTATAAAACAAGTATTTGCTTTAAAAAGTTAAATTCATCTTTATAATTGGTAATCTGTATAATTTCTCAATAAATTTCATAATTATTCAATTAATTAGTTGATTATAAAAATTACTGTATTTGTATAGATATAATTGCTAGTATATAGGCAATGTAATGCTAAAAATACAAATATAAAAATTTTTAAAATTAGTTCATTAATTAATAACTATGAGATTTATTGAAAAATAACAAATTACAAACTATATCTTTCGAATGGTTTATCTAATACAACTGAAATTTAGTATGCATACATCTTTTAGTCATAAAATAGGACAATTAAATTTTGGCTAAAATCCATCACATAAAGCATAAAATTAATTAATAAAATTAATGCATAAAATCACATAAAGCACAGATTTCAGACGGTGATAAATTCCACCGATGTTCAGGTTTAACCATTTTTTTTGCTAAGCTGCTAATTATCAACAGAAGTTTCACCGCTGGATCAAAAGGATGGTGATTAACTATACTTTCACTATTATAAATCAAACAAAATTAGTAGTTTAAAATTTATATGTCTAATATTTACTAAAAATACTGCTAACTTGGATTACCTATTGCCTCGATCATGACCGATTTTTTTTAGTAATTGTTAAATAATTTTGTAAATTATAGTTTTCATTAAATATTTTTAATTAATACCTACTAAACAATTTTGTATTTTATTCAATTAACATTTTTTTTCCAACACTTTATTTAAGCTACCCACACTACCGCTAGTGCAATTCAAGAAACATTGACTGCTGGCGCAGTTTACATAGTGTCCGATCTATTGATGGTCTATCGAAGTATTGAAAACTTCCACGGCTTTAGCTCTAATGGAGCAAGAAGAAAAAATACTAAGCAGAACGGGGAGTTCATTTCTATAGATAAAAATAAATGGAAGTGTTAAAGTTACTCTGGGCGCCCATGTGATGCGTATAATACGAACTCGGACGATAGAACATATTTTCGAATTAATAAGCAAAAGTAATTTATTGGAATATTACAACACCAAAATTTGGTACATTGCCATTTCTTGTAAAAAGCGAGATTAACTCTGGGATAGCTATCCTTATGCTTTTACAATTTTGTTGGCACAAATTATCAAATTTAAATCCAAAAGATAAACCCATATTTCAATAGCTCTACAGGAATATCTCCTGGGCTGCCTATCTTCCAGTTTTGATTTGATGAAATTTTGCATTACTTTTCACAATAAATCCTGTGTTGGTTGATAAATATCCCTTCGAATCTTGTCTGTTAATTCTGGAATCGTTTAGGGATCATTGGCATACACCTTTTGCTTCACATAACCCGAAAGAAAAAATCCAACGGCTTTATTTTTGATCACACCATAAATTTTGGAGAAACTGCGAACAAAAAAATTACAATGTGAGTTGGATGTAATTCATTAATTCATTTAAATTGTTTCATAGATGGGCTAAAAGAGGATAAAAGAGGTTTTCAGCACTACCACTGTAAAATTTTGAAACCAAATCAAAGATAACTGTATGTACTGATTTGTACTGCAAAGTTCATCGCATGCCAAAAAGATAAAAAAGTCACAAGGGTTTTAAAGTGGGGGTCTGGCTCACTTTGAGATAATGAAAATAACTTAATCTAGTCGTTTGTGATGTAACTTAAGACATTGGAGCACCTAAAATTTAAAATAAAATTTCTCTTTTTTTATCAAGTGGAATAAATTTAATTTATTTAATTATTAAATTACAAGTTTATGTTGAATGAACATAATATTAATAATCATACTCATATTAGGTACTTTTTTGCACGACTCAATAACTATAGAAAATTAAATTTTGTTGCTTAAACCCGAAACAGAGACAAATTTTTCAAGAAAAATTCCAAAAAATCACAAAACTTTAAAAACGCATATAATACTCATATTCAAAAAAATGCAATGAAAATGAAAAAACTCGCAACAAAAAAAAATCGTAACAAAATTATTGTAAAATTATAAAAAATTAATATTTAACAAAACAATATCTAAAGTTTTAGGCGATAATAGTACTACATAATTATACTTATGCTATGATGGTATTATGTACCCCTTATTTGGAGTTTGAGATTTGACTACAAGCAAAGGTATAGCAAGAACAAAATATTTAAAAAATTTCATTTTCTATAACTTAAAATTTATTATTGAAATATGAAGAAAAAAGAAATATTTGAAAATCGCGTATTTCAGAGTTATATACAATTTGTGTATTAATGAAATTAATTATTGTTAGTTTTGTATTATTTTGAAACCAAAATTAAAAACAACCTGATTTAAAAAAAATATATTCAAAACGAAAATTGCTGAAAAAATATGCAATTCTCATATTTTACTATTTTAAAATTTGACAAAATATTTTTTTAACATTTTGCGCTTGTAATCAGGGCCTCCCGGGTATAAGGGAGAGGTCTTCCAAGGCTGCGAATGGCACCCTAGACTTTGACGACACCCTATTAGTGCACTTTAAAATATTAACTCAATAAAAAAATGTCCACTATTTATTTCTTAGTAATAAAATCCGCATAAAATTTACTCAATATTTACAGCTTCTCTGCAAAATTTTGAAAAATTACAATATATACTTTTGAATTAAAAGTCATTGTGGTTTGTGGGCAAGGGGGCGCATAAGATTGATTAGCCCCAGGACTAATCTGGTCATAATACCATCATATAGTACTACTATGGGTTAATATTTTAAATGTTTATCTATAAAAAAGAATATTTAGCTTGTAGGCTTTTTTCCTGCTTTCAAAAATTTCCGCTTAAAGATGTCACTCCTTTATAAAATGAAGTAAATATTTAGGGTGGACTTTCATCCTTAAGATATACATTTATGTGGAAATAGGTAAGAATCAGTCTTGTAGCCCGTTTTCTTGTAAACAAATTCTTTTCAACATTGATAGGTTAAATAATAGATAAGAATTTTCAGTTTCTGTAAGCTCTTTGAAATGCAAGAAATACTGCATTTTACCAAACAGATATGGTAACCACATGAAAACAAAAATATAGTAATAAATTTAATAAAAATTATATAACGGTAATTTTAAACTACCATAAATTAATTTAAAAAAAGCTAAAATTAATTTTTTTAATTCATTCCGATTGTAAAAGGCGCCCCAAGCAGAGCGCGAAGAACGGCGGCTTGCGCCGCCCCTCGAAGCCTTAGGCCTTGTGACCTTATGGCCTTTAGGTAAATACGTCTCTGCCAATATAGTGGACAGCTTACACCCAAAAAATCAAATTTTTTTAAATCGTCGAGCAACCAAATTGTCTTACATAATATGGAATGGCCCTATATCTTTTTTGTAATAATTTAATAAAATAATAAATATTTAATTAATAGTTGTAATATTATGATGTTTCACCGATTGAAACCTCTCCTTTGGTGTAATTCATTTTTTTAATTCAAATTCAAAAATTTACAGCATTTATTGACTTTATTTATATATTATTTATTTAAGTCATTGTAATTCAGAAATGGTGCAACGAAATAGAAAAATGTAAATAAACGTAAATTAAGAAAATGAAAATTTCAATAAATTATGTTCAAGAAATATTGCTGTAAAAGCGATTTTTATGGGTAAAAAAATGTTCAGAAGTACTATTTACAATTTTGTGAGCCAGTGTAGAAGCTAAATAACCCAAGTAACAAAATGTTAGTTGTGAGATAATCAATTGTAAAGTTTCCTTCTGAAAATTATAAAAAATTCTGATTGCGTAGTACAATTTTTTTAAATATTTATTTGTTCAGCATGATTTCAAGATTGCAATAATTAATAAAAATCTAAGAAATTTTGTTTTTTACTATATTTGTTTTAAAAAAAAGTTACTTGTGTACATTTGCTTTAAGCAATTTGAAAGTTCTATGGTAACATAAATAATACAAGTAAATGTTTAATAATAATTTTTACACTCAACAGAAAGGAACTTCGGGAAGCCCAAACAACACTTAAATGATTTTTTTTTAATACAAAAATAAAATGTGCTTCCAATCTAAGCAATAAGAATAAAGAGAAAGACCAAGGCATTCACCATTAACATTAATACAAAGGTCCTTTTCTTCTAGTGATTTTGATAAATTTTAGTAATCTTTTTTTAGTTACTTCTTCAATCACAGTTGACTTCTCTGCAACTTCAGAATAGAATTTGGACAATAAAAAGAGCTTCTCTTTTGCCCATCGCGTCGCAGAAACAGAAATGTTCAAAAATGTCTAAACATTTTTTTAAAATTATTTTTAGGAATAGTTTCAAGAGGTGACTCATATAAGGCTTATGAATGTGGATTTCTGCCACATTTTTTGTATTACTCCAGTAGAGTAGTAATATTTAAGTATCATCTGGTCCAGAAGAAGTTCCTTCAATGAGTAGTGAGATTGTTTTTCTGACCTCGTTTATTGTAATTGGTAGGTCATCCAAGCAAGCAAGAGTATTTTTTGAGTACTCTTTTCTGTTATCTTTGAATAGTTTGCATATACAGGAATACAGGGTTGTCTACGGGAATCACACTTTTTTTTTTAATCGTTGAAAACGATCAAAACTTAGATCGACCGCCTGCTCTACCACTTAACCCTAAGACTAGCACATGCACGCATCCAGCCCCCCCCCACGCCCCAACCGCAAGCATCGGTCAGCATTACCAACTCATGTAATATATCTTGAGTACAGTGTCAATGACACTTTGCATTCCGATGCTTTTGGTCCGAATCGTATTATTCTTCTCATAATATTTTCTCTTTTCATATATTTCTATTTTACAGTGAGGTGATTTGCAATTTGTTGAACCACTTTTTCAGAACCGAAGAGGTGCTAATTGTCTGGAAGGCATCTCGTGTGAGACCTCTTTCCAAAGTTCTATTAACTTCGGAACCTCCTCATTTCCCTCAAGTTAGTGTTTTGTCGCCTTTCGCAAAAATACCAGAATCAGTTGTTAAGGATGCTCTATGTGAGCACTTGGCACTCTAACAGGTTTTGTCGCCTGCTCAGTCTGGTTTCAGGCTCACCATACCACTGCGACTTCTCTGTTGCGGCTCACCTCGGATGTCGCTTCATCTTATTAGTACTTCTTGACTATTTCAAAGCTTTTGATTCCGTTGTGCATGATCGTCTTTTAGCCAAATTACGCTATTATAGCTGTGATGAATAACTGTGTAGGTGGTTAGCGGGTTATTTGCGCCTCAGATCCCAGGTGATTGAGTTGGCGGGAAACGTATGGCAAATGGCAACAGGTTGACTGTTTTTCGTGGTGTTCCGCAAGGAAACATTCTTGCCCCATTTCTATTTGTATTACATATGACTAGAGCTCGGAAATATGCACTGGGTCCCCTGATAAACGTTTTCTGTTCATCAACGCATGCACTTTATCATTTTAAGTTTTTCTCCGATTTGTGCTTATTTTTCAGAATTTTTTAAAAACAAAATTTTTAATTTTCAGCTCTTTAGGACATAGGAAAGTTGGTTAAAAATTGTCTCATAAAATTCCATCCATACGAACTAGGGACGACGAACAACCCTCACACTAAATTAAATAAAAGGTTTTAATAAAAAAAAAATTTTTTATTATACATCTTCTATTACATAGTTTATAAGAGAAAAACATTATATTTTTGATTGATACAAAACTGAAATCAATAAATAAATTTTATAGGTAAAAAAGCGTATTTTGTATCGTACAAAACCTTCTCCTACCTTCTCCTCTACAAACTAAATAAAATACAAGAAAACCAAATCAAAATTATTATTTTATGAATTTCATTTTAATTATTATTTAATCAACAAAAAGTGAAAATTTATAAGTTCAAAAATAATGGCTAAAATAATGGGACAAGAAATGTTTCTAACAATAGATTAGAAAATAGAGCGGTCATATGGTGGGGCAAAACCCCACAAAATACAAAAAAAAAACATTATAGTGTTTTAAACGAATGTTCTTATTAAATTCCAATATATTTTTCAATATTTTGGTTATTTTTCAAAATGCTCCACCCTAGAAATTAGAAATATGACCGCCCCTGATTAGAAAATGGGTAATAAATAATAGGCTAGAAGAGACACAAACCTTTTGTAATGAAGCGCCTCTTACTTTAGATTTTATTACTATTTATTTTGACATTACCTGATTTTGAAATTCTATTAATTTATTAACTAAAATTGTAATTTGTGAGATCTAAATCTAAATCTTGTAGTTTTATAATTGGCACCTGCAAATAGTGCATCAAAGAAAACAATTAAATCTATTTTAATGGTCAAGGAACAATTTTACAATACATTTTATGTGATGGATGAACAACCTATGTGGTAAGGGCTTTTATAATAATTATTTAATGAATTTTATTTCTGTAATTTTAATGCTAACAACTTTAGAAATTAATATATAAGTAGAATTATTAAATCAAATCATGTAACTTCATGGTATAATAATTTTTTAAGTTAAGAAAGTTGTACCATGATATAACATAACCTCAAAAATTAACGCTTGCGCCTTATGTCACCTGCTTTAAATTAAGGCAGTATCTAGGTAGCCGGAATTAAAAATAATATTGAGAACAGGTAATCTTTACAAATATGCAAATATATTTGTTTTGTCTCGCGGTGAAACTTTATTTTCTGGTGCAGTTTGACAAACTGCATTGTTAAGGTGGCAAAAATATAAATTGTTTCAAAATAAAACCAACAGATGGCTATGGTAGTGATTGTCTCAATATTATGTCTTTACTTTTACTTTTGCTGCTTACAAAATATTTTAATATGTTGCATTTGAAACTTTGAGTGGCTATCTATGTTATACATTATGTAGCACAAGATGTGAATATTACAAATTCATAAAATTGCAATATATTATTTAATAAAATCTTATTTTTTCTTTTCTTCTTATCTTATTTTATTACATAGTAATCTCGTAATAATCCTCTCACTTTTTAATTTAATTCATATTCTCATGCCAATTATTGTAAAAATAGTATTTTTATTTTATTACAAACAATATATATTCAAAACCATGATATCCAATCAAAAATCGGACATTACTACTTGACACCACTGCCTCTATTATGTGAGTGTAAGGTATCTTACTAAAACCTACAATAAGTTTAAAATTTCTAACTAAAGAACATCGCAATGTAGTTCAGCTGGGAAATTAAAGAAAGAAAAATAAAGGAAATTGTGACTAGAAATCACTATTCATTGTTTCCTTATTGTCCATAATTTGAAATATATCAAAAACTTTATTGGGAATTGGACTTGATTAAAAAAATATTTTAACTTTTCGTCAACGTTTCGAGTTATATTCTACTCTTCATTAATGCTATAAATAAGAGAGATCTTAAAAATCATTCGTTTTAACAAAATTTAAAAAAATAAGGTTCATTAAATTATTGACTAATGATTATGAAATTATATGTTGCAAAAATTTATAGGCTCTCATAATCAATTACGATATGGTATGTTTGAATGTTTATAATGTAACAATGTAGTGTTTCGTATTAACCCCTCATTCATCAAAATTATGTGGTCAGTCGATCCGGTAGTGGTTCAATGGTCAAGTTTTGTCGAGGGTCAAGTGATTTATATTTCCTATATACCTACTACCTACTTACACATGCGCGTATATGAGATCACTTTTAGGAGGGGGGTTGAAATTTAAAAAATTATTTATTATAAACAGAAATTAATATTTTTATAATAATAATAAATAAATTATCATCATCTGCACGTTTAGGACCGGTGGTCCGTTATATCGGGAAGGGACAAAATCCCGCGACCACAATCCTACGGTCACAATCCCGCCGGACCATAATCCCGCAGCAATAAAATTAGTATTTGCATTTTTGTCTTGGTTTTTCCTGTTCCCAAATAAATATTAATTATTTTACAAATGCAAAACTTGTTTTTTGTGGATTCTCTTCGCACCCCGCACTTTCGGATTCACCCTGAAACGAGTTTCACCTTTTTTGTGTTCCGCCTTTGGCGAGTTCTTTCGGTTTTCAGGGATATTTTTAATAAGTTTAGAAACTTAAGTTCCTTAAGATTCTAATCTTAAAAAGTGAAAAAACATGTTTAAACACAAATTTTTTATCAATCATAAATTGTACTAAACAGCAGAAAATATAAGTCTTAATATAAAAATTTTAATTTTAAACTGAAGGATAGATTGCCCGTTCGCGGTGAGAAATAATGTAAATATTTTCATGTGATTGTAATATTTACGTCTTTGGCCGGGGTCAATGACGTTATTGGCCTAATTTGAATGGACAATGATGATATCATAATTTAGTGGATAGAAAACAAAATCAAATATGTCAAATTTTGCTAATTTTGCGATATTTATATCTGCAACTCGTCTATCAGTGGAATTATAATGTTTAATAATTTATTAATAAAAATTTTAGAAAATAATAAAAATTATATAATACTATACAATTATTATAGAAAAATTGTAAAAATCTTGTCAAGAATAGAAAAATACTCTTAGGATGTTGAAAAAACATGTTATTTTTTGAAACCCTGTTCCATGTAACTGGTTTCATCATCACCCGCCCTGTGATGGGTAATGACGTCATTGCCCGGTCAAAGCTGTAATAACCATATAATATGAAACTGTAAATATCAATATCGCCAGAAATGTATGGTCATTAACGTTATTGGCCGGGCGTTAACGTCAATGTCCAGTTTAGCAGGGCTTTGACGTCAATGAGCAGACTATGACATTAATGCCCGAATTGTCGTCATTGACCATAACAATACGACTATAATGCAGCAATTTGTAGTTTTATAAATATTCTCTATTTTTTTCACGGTTTCTCACTTTGCATTGCACCGTCCCGGCTCCAACTGTGCACGCTGTGCAGTAGCCGACAATAAAAATCGAAGAAATAACCGGCCACAGATTTGAGGCACAAAAATATAAATACATAGTATAAAAAAACAAAAAACGGAATTGGTGTGCAAGTTCACAAAGGGCTATAAAAGGAAAACTTAAAAAGGTATTTTATTTTAGACTACAAATATAACCCAAAATGGATTGGATTGTGACCATTGCGGTTCTGGATTAATATTAAGGGCAATGTCCTTGCACATATTTATGTAAATGCCACGGCTATTAACCGATTTTTTAATTATTCTATAGTAAATTATATAGTATACCGGGTGACCGATCGTACACCCGATCATGGGTAGGAAAATTATGGAAAATTAAAATTTTTTAAATTCTGTAGAATGCATAAATTTAAAGAGATGTTTTGTCAAAAATAAAAAATGAAAAAATAGCGATTTAAAAAAATATGAAACATTTTGTTAGAATTTCATCGTCATTGTTTTTGTTGTAAAACCAATTCCTAATAGGTTATACTTTAACAGATTAAATCTCTATCTTGAGACTAGAAAAAACATCCCTTTAAATTAATACCTTTTTTATTCTTATCCGTTAAAATGGGAAGCAGGAATTTACAAAAAATCAATTTTCTATGTTATATTTCTATAATCGGGTGTAAGATCGATTACCGATCACTCGGTATGCTATTCCGTCTCTACCATGACACGAGCAAAAATTTATTTATTCTACCTGCTGTACCTCTGATGTTATAAAAAGCACCGAGAGAGAGAGAGATAAAGTATGCAGATTCAGATGTGACAATATAGCTACAGTTTCTTTATATAAAATTAATGACATAAATTTTTTAATGTGACATTTGTAGAGACCCTATTGTATTTTTAAAATGTTTCTATTCCCCGTGGTTTTTTAATAAAAATTTTAAAAATGTAAAAATGCATAGGGATTAAAAATTAAATTATTTTAAAAATTGAATGTAATAACTTGCGCCAATTAGGTTATATTATGTCAAATTTGTTTTTTCAGTTGTCAGTTACAAAATGACGTGCCTAATTGATAAGTAAATTTTGAACTTCGTGTTGCAATTTGTGCACGAATAGCAAAATAATTAATAAGTAAATAAAAATAATGATAGCAATAATAGCATAAAAAAGAAAACGTTGAATCAAGATTTAAGATATTCGGTAAGAAGAAAGTCAGGACTTGGGTTACACATTAACTTCCCGTTGAGTTGGCAAGTTTGGTTCTAGTTACTTAGTGAGTAGGCAAAGGTAGAAAATAGAAATGTTAAAAAAGTTAGATGAAGAACACAAACTGCGATATGGACAGGTGTGAGTGGATTAACAAGGCGACACCCGGTGTACCGTCACATTCGCGTAACCCATTATAGCTGATTGCGATCTTTGTTAGCTCGTGTAGCAAATGCACTCGCACCTGGACCTCACCCCTCTCGTACTTGTTTTAAACATACATCTAAAGCATAAAAAACCGGGTCGAATGGAATATTTGGGGATGCTTTTGTGAATGGGGTAACATAATGGAATCTGAGACGCAGAGCTACCCTTAGTGCACCCTTTTGATACGCGATGATGCTGCAACCATCAGAAAGACCTTAACGGTTGTTGTCTGCTACCTTTAAACTTTTTTATACTAAACGTTGACCTACATTGTCAACTTTTCACAATTCATTCTATTGATAAATAGGTAACACATACATAGGTAGATATAATTTTATCTACCTAAAAGTTTAATACAAAATTAGCAGTCACTAATAAATATCAAATTCGTTGGCATACATTCCCATATATGTTAAATGATTTGTTAAAGCTAAAAGCAAATCATTGTTAATTTTAATTTAATTACAGTTGATACGAGAGCATAGTCCTGCACTTCCTGCACTTATTTTAATCAAATTTTAAAATATCAGCTTCATTTCAAGATATTTTATTTCGAAAAATATATCGTTGTGTCCTCATTTTTCTCTTTTTATATTATTAGGCAATACAGTCCAGTTTTACATTTACATTCACTTTGATTTCTTGTATAAATTCAAGATTTTATAAATTTGGAACAATATATTACCGGTTTCATTTCTTACCAATTGCTTTATTTTGCAAATACCTAATAAAAATGGAAATCGTATTAATATATTAAATGAAATTTTCTTTTCTTAAGTCCTTCACGTTATAGTATCAGAAAAATGGTCGTTAGTTTTCTAAACAGATTCAAATCGGAAAAGTTCCAAAAATAATAAGATCTTAAATTGGCCATTTCCTGTACATTCCCTACCCAAAATAGATCATATCAAAATTAAAGTAGATGAAATTCTGCAAAAAAAATTATTACGAAAATCTTCCGTTTATTTCTGTTTATCTGACGTAAAAGTGGTCTACAGATAAATGAAATTAGACTCAATTATCTGTAAATTTAATTTATAAAATAATTTTATTTTAATATTTTTTTATTTTAATAACTTTTAAATTTTTATCTAGTACCCCACCAACAATATTTAGTGCCGTTTTGTTGAATTTCAAAACTTGTGCAGTTCTAGAAAAAAGGAGTATAAATCTCAGGGTTGATATTTGGTATACCAGTACAACTAGGTCCGATTTCTTTGTAAACTAATATTTACCTTGTAAACTCTTTTCCTTCATTCAAAAATTTTCTCATAAAGATATCCCATATTTAGAAAACGAAGTACAAATTTAGGGTGGAATTTCACTTTTTTTTCCGTCCGTTTCCTTTTAAATAATTTGTTTTTTACCACTCATTCATAGGTTGCATAGGAGATAACCCTTTGAAATTCAAGAAATGCTACATTTCGCCAAACAAATATCGCAATAACGCACGAAAACAAAAGACAATAAAATTTAAATAAGGGTCGTTTTGAACTACCAACATGTTAAACTAATTATGGGGTAATTATGACCCAGACACAATATTAAAATTATTTAAAATGTAGAAAATAAAATTTTATGTCTAGAAAATAAAGAAATCGAGTCGTAAGTTAACCAGTTATAGTGATATGGCTTTCTAAAATATCTCTTGGTGAAAATTGTAAAATTTATTTTTGTTAAACTGCTTTTTTGTGTTACAAATTTTGTTTTCTACACTTTAGGTAATGTTAAAATTGAGCTTGAAATGCACTAAAATTGAGCTATTTACAAATATTTTAAAAATCCAAAAAATAAGAGAAAAATTGTTATTATGCATAGATTTACAGATAATTGAATCTAGTTTCATTTAACAGAAAAAAAACTACATCGAAAACTGAAAACAACGTTGTTTTGGGCAAAAATATATAGCTTTTAAACTAGATATTCTACACAGTAAAAACGTTTTATTTAAATTTAATAAATAATTTTGTTTGAATAATTTTACTCAACAGAAATAAATTTTGTTTTGATCTTAATGAAATTGTTTCCGTCAATCAAACTGAATTTGTTATTTTAAAACAAAATTTATTTTAAAAATTTGTTTAATTTAAATTAATTTTGTCTTTTTTATAATTTTTCATTACTTCAAATAAAAGATAAAAAATATTAAATCAAATTTACTTTTCTTTTAGGCAACTGAAAAACCTCAAAAGAAATTTTTTTATTGAGGTTAATAAACACTTTAGTTGCGTATAAACAGAATTTTTTGTTTGAATCAACTAAATTTGCCTGAATGAAACAAACATTTTTAACTGTGTAGACCTAGAACAATAATTTTTTAATACTTTTATCGGCAGAATTTTATCTATTTTAATTTTGATATGCCTATTTTGGGTATAAAATGTAAAAAAATGGCCAATTTAAGATTCTGGAAATTTTGGAATCTTTCTTGACAAAGGACCATGCACGTTTTACATCAGGTAAATTAATTCACACAGAGAGAAATATGTGCTACTAATTCACATATTTGTGCGCATATTTCTTTCCGTGGTGTAACGGTTAAATTAAATTCACTTAATTTGACATATGTATATGTTGCAGTTAATGATGATAAGAAATTGTGAAAAAATTAACTTTTTCATTTCGTTTTTGTTTTTTGCGCCAAATGTCATTCCAGATCCCACTAATCCGTTGAACGACTAACAAAAAATCATTAACTGTATATGTTACGGTCAATGATGTAAATCGGACGTTGATATCAATGGCCGGACAATGAACTCAATGCCCATTTATGCTATGGCTATTTGACATGATTGCTCGGGTGGGCAATGATATAAATATCATAATCAGATGAAAATATTTACGTCTTTGACCGGTCAATGACGTTATTGGCCAAAAAATGATTCCAAACAGAAAATGGCCATTTGAATTTGACAGCCAACTGGCTGTAATGTTCTGAAATATGTTATATTTCTGTTATGTTCAACTCCGTCGTTTTAATCGTTTTTTTGACATGGAACATGTTCTTTCGGTCGTTACCTGCCAATAAATCGACAGGAAAAACCGACACTAAAAATAAGGTTGGTAATAAGTGTTATCTGCGCTTAATTCAGATTAATGAATTAAGTCGAAGTTTTCTTTACACTTAAACTAGAAAGTTAGCTGTATAGAAGGGCGCCCGTATAGAAGCCTTAGAACTACGGTCATCCGATTTCCACCTATCAAGGGGCGATGCCCTATATAATAATATAAAAATTTATCTGTTGGTCCGTTTTAGGCTTCTATACAAAGTATTGTGTTCTGGTCCCGTGTCCGTCCGCATGTTTCAAATTTAAAAAGTTATGAGCTTAACAAACTAGGATTTGTAACATACGGACGAACATGATGTGCGTGAAGTTAGCCCCGCCATTTTTAAAAATTTAAAAAGTAAATATTGTGCCGGGCTGTACCCGATGTGTGCCACGCTGTGCCGTTTTTTTTTTATTTTATTTTATTTATTTTGGATTTTATAGAAATTGCTTATTTTTGGGTAGAAGTTAGCCCCGCCATTTTTTCTTTTTTTAAAAATCAAAATTTTATTGGATTCTACTCTACGTGTGCCGTTGTGTGCCGTAAATCATAAAATTTTAATTTAAAGAAATAAAATTTTTTGGGCCAAAAACCATTTTATCGATAGAAATTAGCCTCGCCATTTTTGAATTTTTTTAAAAACAAAATTGTATTGTTTTCTAATCGACGTGTGCCGTTGTGTGCTGTAAATTATAAAATTTTATTTTATTAAATAAACATTTTTTGGGCCAAAATCTATTTTATCGATAGAAGTTTGCCCAAACATTTTGAATTTTTTTAAATCAAAGTTGTATTGGATTCTACTCGAGATGTGTTAGTTGTAAACCATTAAAATTTATGCTGAAAAATTAACACACACAGTTTTTCACTATAATTCATTGAGATGAAAGACACAGTTATCCGGTCGTTTGGTCCCCGGACGATTGGTCCAAGAATATTCAATTATTAAACATTAAGGATATTAAATGTTATTTTTAAATAAATATTAAGGGGAATTGTAAATTGCCTTCCAAACTTGACCAAAAAATATAAACTGCCTTCCAAACTACCTGAAGCTTAAGCGTTTGTCAAAAAGGCCCGGAGCGGAGGGGACCGGAGCGGACGGTCGGTTTTGACAAACGCAACCACGGCAAATTTCGGATCCACTCTAAAATCTACACATATATAAGGCCCAAATAAACCAAACCAAACCAAATTAACCCTACTGCAATCAGATAAAAATTGTTATCAGGCATTATGGAACAACGGTAATGGTTGATACGGACACCGGCGACCGCAATTTTGTTAAGTTGCAAGATATACCATTCCAATAAATTAGAACTATTGCAAGGTTCTTCACGGAAAAAAAAATGTAGTTAATGTAACTACAATTGCAATAAAATCTACTACAATCAGGTGTAAATATAGTGACAACACCAAAGACGAGTAAAATTTACAAGTCAATTGTTGTAAAATTACTGTAGTACATCTTACTACAATTGTTGTTAATTTCTAACAACATTGTGATATAAAGTACTTCATTTTTTGTGGTTATAATGACTTATGCTAAAGTACATAGTACTAATAGCGATGTTGTTTTAACACCTGTAGTTATAGTTGACTCTACGTTTTCTGTGTAGTAAATATTACCACAATTCAGTATAATTCACTCTTTGTGCTATTGTAACTTGTACAACATTGTTGAGTAATATTAACAACATGTAAAGTAAATTGTACTACAAAGTTGCTGCTTTTTTTACTTATTGATGCTGCTAGTTTTGCATTATGAATTAATTAAAACTACTACAATTATTGTGTAGGTTTTACTACAAATGACGTATGTTAAACTTATTTTTAATTTTATTAAATTAAAACCACTTCATTAATTTCAGTTTAAAAAAAATTACTGTACCTCTAAACCTATTTTGATGGATAAGCTATACATTTTAGAAGTACATTAATTTTTTTTAAACTGAAATTAATAAATTGGTTTTTAATTTAATAAAATTAAAGATAAGTAAAACATACTGTCATTTGTAATAATTATTATAGATAATAAGGAATAGGTAGGATACTGATAAGATTTTAATATGCAGTGAAAACATAGTTAAAATAAGTTGTTTATTTACATTAGAATAACATTTTAAATCTAATAATAATATGATACAATATAAATACATAGATACATATACTAGTACTATTAAAAGAAATAATTCAATATAAAAAAAATAAAAATAAAACGAAAGACGTTAAACAGATAAAACACATACAAGTATATTATTACAATTTTTAAATAAGAAATTATCGAGTAAAAAATCATCTACATATAGTAATAACTAAAATGTAAAATCATAACATATAATTAATTAAAACTAAATTAAATAATTATTTCATTAAACAATTATTAATTATTAAATTAAAATAAAAATTCGTTGTTCCAACTCTGGTTCCAATTCGGCCGCTGTCTGAAATTCATATTACCTCGTAAGACACTATTTCTATTTATGCAGTCATAAAACTACCTGCAAATGAAGCAGAAAACCTTTTTGGACTTCAGTTTTTGAGGGCCTCCAGTGATGTCCAGATTTTTTTGATTTAATGGATGCAGTACCAAGAAGTAATGGCAATAATAGTAATGCCAGTACTTCAATTTTACCTACAAAATTGATTATATAAAATAAGAGATATATTATGATACCTATAAGCACAATACCTTCCGTTATTAATTTTTGGTTTTCATCAACCGCTAAATAGGCTTGAACTACAGCGTCTTTAATCGATTGTGAAAAACGAACTAATTTAGTTGCTATTGCTGGCCATTGTTCAGTCAAAAGCCGATTACTACTGTTAGTATATTTATATTGAAAATCTATTTCCAGCTGAAAGACCAGGTTTTGTTAATTTACAGTTGTTATAAATATTACATACAATTCGTTCATATTTACCAATAAATGTCCAGTTGGTAATTGTAGGCTTTTATACTTGTTATAATATTCTGCTATGGTACAATCAGTATCAGACAACCGAATATTACAGGTATTTTGCCATTTGTCGAGGACTTCGGGAAGTGGTTCTATATTATTCCTTTGCCATTGGATTTCTTCCAAATTAATTACATTACTAGCTGATGCATCTAAAAATATACACAATAAGAAATATTTCAAGAAAATATATTAAATTAGGTGGACATACCCAAAGTTTTCTCAGTCAATACCCGTGATTGGTGCTTTTCCAAAACTCCTATTTTTCTTAACAACCTGCGTCTGTTCACGTATTTATCAAATAAGATACCTCTTGCTGCTAGAGGTCCATTTGGGCCTTTTCTATAAGGCACGTAATATGTTTGACGTATTTCTCCTATAAAATAATTTTCTATCGCGTTGGCGAATTCGGAAAATCTCGAGCCACTTATTCTGAAAATAAAGTTAATAATAAATCATCGCATAATTGAGCGAATGATGGTGTTATGCAACATTTTCATAAAATTTTTAAATTGAATTTTCCAAAACTGTTAAACTTGTAATTTAACACTTTCATTCTCTCGTTTTATAAATTATAATACATAATGTGCTACGTGGCTCACAAAAATAAGTCCTATGCTAGCAATGTAAATTGTACCTTTTGAAGACATGTTTTCTCATATAACAATCGCTTATACTTAAAAATTTATTAGACAAATTTTGTTGAAAATTTCAATATCTTCATTTTGATTATATACAAATTCTATCTATATCTATTTCGTCGCACTGTTTCCGGAGTTTCGGTGATTTAATTAAAAAGAATCTGTAAAATACAAAACATATTTTCATCTGCATCTCAGAAATAGTACAACAAAATAAACAATTAAATTTGCATCTTGTTTGTAAATTTTATTCCCTACAGTTTTGTTCATATACATTTTTCTCTTTTGTTGAACCGTTTTTGAGATACAAATGAAAATACGGTAGACTCGCGTTAATGTGAACACAAAAAAATCTAGCCAGTTCACACTATTGAGGGTAATCAATGATTCAGGTTATTTAATCGCAGATACTTAATTACGATTTAATTAAGAAATATTAATTTAAATTTTTAATGTATTCATAACTTTTATTACTTTTACATACCGAAGGTCTTCTATAAATATTAAAGTATTTATTCTGTATTTTTTAGGCATCGGTAATTTACTTAAAAGAAACAAACAATTACATTTTCTATTTTGCTCGCAAAGCGATTTCAATAAAAGAACATTAGGTTATATCATGTCCTATGTTGTGGTACACCTACACAAATCTAGTACACGTGCAATTTTGCTGATTCAGTAGGTACCTCGGAAGTTGTTTATAAATTTATTTTACACACTTATTAGATGTAAAAATTTTTTTTTTATAGAAAATCTCCGTGAACTGCTCAAATTATTGGTAGGCTACATACTGATTGAAAACGCGATTTCGTAAGTTTACAATAAGTTTTATACTAATTGTAAATAAGTTTGTTGGTGACTATGTTATTTCGAAAATAAAAATAAATTTTAAATTTCCACTTCAAAAAGTACAATTTAATTGATAGTATAATATTATGACTATTTGATCATTTTTATGAGCCACTGTACATTAAATAACAATTATCGTCGTGCTGCAAGTTAAAAAATTTTAAATTTGGTACTTACCTTTAAAGGAATTTATTAGATACGCCATTTCCCATTCAGTTAACATGTTTTGAACGTAGTCATCCATATTTTCAATCACTTCACTTTAGCACTATTTAAAAAAAACTTTCAGTCCACGTACTTGAACTTACAGTAGTTCAAACATAAATGAAGAACGAATAAAAGATTCTGTATCTTCAACAAAGTGCGCTTTATTTATTTTATACAATTTATTTCATACAAAATGCAGATTTGCAAAAAGCAAATCGCAATATTATGTTACATATTATGCGGGGTCAATTTTTACTACAATCCAGCGTACTTTTTACTCATCTTATTGTTACACTAAAATCAACACTATTTTGAGTGTTAAAGCAACACACTCTTGCGTTAAAAGTACAACAAAATTGTAAAGTTAACTACAGGCATCTTACGACAATGCATAGGTGCATTTTACAGCTGATGTAGTATAAACTGCATGAGGGGTGCATTTTATTTCACTACAATTGTAGTTCGTTTGACAACAATTATTTTACTACATGAAAAATGTAAATATAACAACAACCTTTTTCTGCGTGTTCGAGAAAAAAATTTGTGCTGGCAGGTGTAATTGCACACAACGGCACGCGTCGATTAGAACCCAATACAATTTTGTTCTTAAAAAAATTCGGTGGAGCTAACTTCTATCGATAAAATAGTTTTTGGCCCAAAAAACTTTTATTTGTCAAAATAAAATTTTATAATTTACGGCACACAACGGTACATGTCGATTAGAATACAATACAATTTTGTTTTTAAAAAAATTCAAAAACGGTGGAGCTAACTTCTACCCAAAAATAAGCAATCTCTATAAAATCCAAAATAAATAAAATAAAAAAAAAATACGGCACAGCGTGGCACACATCGGGCACAGCCCGGCACAATATTTATTTTTTAAATTTTCAGAAATGACGGGGCTAACTTCACGCACATACGGACATGTCATATTTTTAATACTATTGGAGTGTTTTCTATGTTTCATAATAATTTCACTCCAATAGTATAAAAATTATTAATTTTTAATTTAATATTGTAGCTTTGAAAATGTGTGAATAAAAAAATACGAAACGTCAGACAATTTAATTGTTTATAGACCTGTAACTCAACAATTTTTAAAAAAGTAACGAAAAATCCGTTTTATAGTATTTGACTATCTGAAAAGCCCGTCCAAGGACGGGCATCTAGACGGTGACTGATGTGCAAATCGATTGGTTGAAACTCGATTGATGTGTAACTCGTCCCAGGGAGAGTACCTGCGGTGGTTTAATATATTTTTCGGTTGGTAAAAATGTTTTACCAATCAGAGTGTTTTTTCTTCGCCAAAAAATGACACGCCGTAGCAGGAAGAGGAGGAGGAGCAGTGTGATGGAATTTTAAATATTAAGATATTTATCTACAATCTCTAAATAGGCTGTCAGATTAGCAGCATATCCTTTTATCCATTTAGCCGTAGAAACGTAGTAGTATAGAAGCCTAAGAACTATGGTAATCCGAGTTCCACCTTGTTTACTTTTGTTTTTATCTGTTGTACCGTCGATTTGCTGATCCATTAATACTGTCACAAGTCTATGAGGAAGTCTGAGAAAAGTATTTGCTACCAAAAAAATTAAAAAAATAAAATAAAAAAATTACTTCTCTATTAATATTTTTACATACATTATTATTTATGCAAATTCTTAAATTAGTAATAATCCCTCAATAACCAATACTAATTACAAAGGCACATTTAATATGTTACTTCCTGATAAACTAAAAAAGCGCCAACTAAAATGATACCAGTTTTGCTATACAACATTCCTCACCGTAGAATAGTATAGTAGTTTTATCATCACCCGTTCTGTATCGGGCGATAACGTCATTGTCCGGACAATGATGTAAAAACCACCTATGAAATTTTAAATGTCAACATCGCCCAATATGAATGGCCAGCTAAGCAGGGCATTGACTTCATTGTCCGGCCATTGATGTTAATGGCCGAATTACCACTATTGACCGTAACATATATATAAGAACGTAGAATTAGACATTTGTTATAATGAACAAAACAAAAATACGATAAAGCTTTAACCGATACCTTATTTACATACCTGTAAAACGTGCGGAGTCCTTTGCCTCTTGTTCCGGTTTGAATCTGTTGTAGAAAACTTAAGGTTTTTTTCTGATGCTTAAATGAAGGGTTTAAACAAAATAAATTCATTTTTGAGTTATTTGCCTACAAAAATACTTTATGACTTGACTATTTTTGGTGCGACCAGGAAAAAATTTTTCCGCTCCTTACACAGTAAAAAATAGTTATTTTGTCACCAGCACAAAAAGTAAAAACTAATCTGTAACCCTTTAACTACGCAAATATCTTCACAGCTCCACCAACGTTAGAACCGACTTTAGGGGCGAGACTGGCGCTGCTAAAATTAAAAATGTACACTAAGATGTGGAAGTTTCTCAGCGCGAATATTTAAAATTCATAAAATATTTAGTCAAATTGCAGTCACGAAATACGTAAAAAATGTTAGCGCAAATATTAAATAATTATTTAAATAATATTAGATAATTATTTAATTATAATTTAGTAATAAATTTCTGACGAAAGCGATAACCTTCGCTGAAAGCTCAAAATATTAATTGAATTTTATTAGTTTATATTTAACTTGTTATATTGAAGTTTGTAATACCCTTCGGTGCTCAGATGCCCCTTTATGTCGGTAAATGTTAAACCCCACAGCTATGCTTTGATCTTTTCGATCGACAGATCGAGAGCAGGGTACATTTGCACGTATCATGGATTCTTAGGAGCCACTGTTTGACAGCCACCTAAAAATGAAAATGGAGTTGCCGCTGGACGCCAGTCAACTAAATAAAAAATAAAACCCAACGAGTAGAAGAAATGAAATTTTATTTAATTGATAAAGAAAGAAAAGAGAAAAAATAGAAGTAACAAAACGTAATGTGTAAAAATAACAATAACAATAAAAAATCAAACAGAAGTTCTGAAGGGATTCTACAAAGACAACTAACAAAAAAAGGAGTTGAAGACTCAGTTGGTTATAAACTCAATTCACAAAACCGTATAGCCAAATCTACCAGCAAAAATGCTGCAAATCAGGCAAAGACACAAAGGTACCACTTGAATCTTTTTCAATACGCAAGTAGGAACTTCATATACAAAATATCAAACGGTATTTTGATAAGATAACGTGACTTACCCTTCCACAATCGTACCCATCAACATCTACACGCAGAACGCCTTCGTCCAGTAAACCAGCAGCTACCAGATTTCCTTTGGATAGACTTGGTGCTTTCGATTCTGCGGCTAACTATCTGGAGAGATCAAAAAACATTAAGCAAACCGAAATACACTTGATAAATTGGATACCAACTACTACCCAGTCTCTAATGACTGAAATGCAACAAAATTACAGGCAGACTGCAGCAGCTTTGTGAATTGTTAACCTTTCAAATCAAAATCTTGGGGCTTTTGCGATTTCAACAAAATCTTGGTGATTCAAACTAAACTGACTGTCGCACCTAGACCACCAAACTTCTCAGCACCAGACAGCCAAACTTTTATATATAATTTTCCAAAAAAATCTTCGTCATTATAAAAATATAATGTTCCAAATATAAATAATTTCGTAATCTATCACTTTTTAGAATTACATCTATTATCAAATTATTAACAACTATCTATCTATATATATAAAAATGAATGTATGTATGTAGGTATGTATGTATGTATGTATGTTCCTTATAGACTCTTAGACCGCTTGACCAATCTTTATGAAATTTGGTGTATAAGCTAATTACGATGCTGCGAAGAAGATAGGCTACTTTAGAACGGCTTTCAACAAACTTTAATAAAATATGTGGCAAATAGTGCCTATTCATCGGATCAACAGATCGACGGATCAACGGATAATTGGATTAATTTCCCTATATAGGACATTACCCTTTCAGTACAAATGTAAAAGTTTCTGTGAATATTAGATAAAATAGCTTGTGTCTATGTTTGTTCGCTATACACTTCTAGACCCTTCGACCGATTTCAACCAAATTTGGAACACATACTCAGTAGGACTTGGAAAATGTTTTAGTGCAAGAAAATGTTAAAAAAGTTGAAGGGAAAGTGACCGATTAACGAGATTCCCGTAATTCCCCCCCCAAAAAAAGGTGCATTTTGCCAGCCTACCCCCAAATTTTGAATTTTGGATCCAAAATAGTCTAAATCGTTTGTACCTTCATTATTTTTGTTTGTACCTATTTTGTTTTTCAGACAAATATTTTTGTTTTATTTCAATTTAAAATCCGGGGGGGGGAGGGGCTAAGGACAGAATGTCATTATTAGAAAATTTGAAATATTTCAAAATCAAAACTGATACAAACGGAAATAAGGAAGGTACAAACAGGTACAAACGATTTAGACTATTTTGGATCAAAAATTCAAAATGAGGGGGGTGGTTGGGGAAATGCCCATTTTAGATATTTCAAAATATATGAAAAACAAAATAGGTACAAACGAAAATAAGGAAGGTACAAACGATTTAGACTATTCTAGATTCAAAATTTGAAATGGGGGGGGGAGGCTGGCGAAATGCCCATTTTAGATATGATATTTCGAAATATATGAAAAACAAAATAGGTACAAGCGAAAATAAGAAAGGTACAAACGAGGTACAGACGATTTAGACTATTTTGGATCCAAAATTCGAAATGGGGGGGGGCTGGCGAAATGCACCTAAAAAGGTATTTTGAGCTTCACAAATAAATCAGCAGCGGAAAGCAAGACTGGAAATCATTGGAGTACTCAGACTAAAGCAAACCATTATATTTATAATGAGACCCCGGGCGAAGCCGGGTATACAGCTAGTTCCATATAAATATTAATTGGACTTGAGCCAATATCAAAAACGTTTTTCTTTTAAAAATTTGCAAAAATACAACCACAACTCGTTCGTGTATGTTCACGATTTTTTATTATTCATTAATTAATTCATTTGACGTTTGGTCAGCGCCTTCTCTTAAAATCGGTTGGAGGCATACCGCACATTAGGAAAGGTAATGCTGCAAGTTTTTATATTATTGATAATTATTTAAATATATTTTATTATTAACAGTATTTTCATAAAAATAAAAACTAAAAGTTAATATACTGTAAAAATGTAAAAAGTTATCAAAAAAATAGAAAGTAACTAGACTACCTCTTATTTTTGAATATAAGTAATTTTAAGTTTTTCTTTTCTATTGTAGATTAAGTTATTTTGATTAATTTAAAAACTGAAGTTGTACCCGATGTGTACCAATAAGTTGGTTTTCGAAAAGTAAATTTTTTTTATTGTTCTCCATTCTTCTTCATTTGTTCTCAATTGTTCTGTAAAAATAAAATTTCAAAATAATTGATTTTAAAATTAAAATTGTTTTTGATTGTTAATTTTGATGCCAGAAAAACAGACAGACAAATAAATACACAGCTAAACAGACAGACAAACGCACCAAACTTATAACACCCCTTTTTTAGGTGAGAGGTTAAAAAGTATTGAAATAAATTTAGGTGCGGGCTTACTTCGGTGGCGGTCATATGGCGGAGAGGACAATTTCTGAAAATTGTCCAAAATATTGAAAAATATATAGGTATTTAGTGAATAAAGACATTAGTTTAAAACACTATAATACTTTGGTTTGGAAGGGACCATGGCCACCTCTTGACCGCCTTTGGCTTTAGGAATTTTAAAACGGGAATTCTTTGTGGCAAAATGCAATTCTCGCGATAGTCTTACACTGCTGGTAGACGCTGCTTATTGATATAGTATACTTGATGCACTTTTTTTCCAAATCCAGGTAGCAACAACATTACATTAATTCTTCTTGAGATTTATTGAAATGTTCAATCGTGTCACAGACACAAAGAAAACGTCTTTGTAAACTTTCAATTGATGATTTGACTTATTTTAGTCAGTTATATTGATGCTTTTAAGTTAGCTCTTTGAAATGGAAACCATAGTTAACTACAATATTTAAAGATCTAGTATTTTTAGCTTTCTAACAATATTATAGTTTGTATACTACTAATAATATAATTATTAGATACATATTATAACATGCATAATACATAAAATGTATTTTTTGAAAATCTAAATAATAAGCATTTAAAATAGGTATGTCATAACTAGAGATCGGACTTGTATGCGATTACATATTTCTTTTATGTAGCATAGAAAACTGGTTTTTGATTATCTATACTTTTCTTATTAAAAGAAACCAAAACACTAAATTTAATATTTAGGTTTTCACCGCATATATATTTATTACTCATATAATCATATAATATAACCGCATATAAACGCGTGTAACAGCATATACCGGTTGACCGACCTTACACCCGATCATAGGGAAACAACATACAAAATTGATTTGATTTAAAATTATCAAAAAAGTATAAAAATACCTAACACGTGATATTTTGTTCTTAAGTTATTGTTAAAAAATCAATAATAAAATGAAAAAATAACATACAAAATTACATACAAAGCTACTAAATAATTTTTAAAAGCGCTATTTTATCATTTTATTCATTTTTATTAATTTTATAAACTAAAGAACAAAATATCAAGTGTTGGGATCTTTAGACGTCAAAAAAAAAATTTTAAATCTATACATTCTTCATTCTTATCTATTATGATCGGAAGCAGGAATTCACAAAAATTAAATTTTTTATGTTATTTCCCTGTGATGGGGTGTCAGGTGGTTCCCCGGTATAGTCAATATTTGGTATAGCATAGTTTTTTAATTGAATTTTTAAAATTATGAAATATTGTATTTGTTAAGTTAACAAACATATAAAGTAATGAGTACAAGATGTCTATACCCACCTATGCTAATACATTATTATCAATTTATCATATTCAGTCGGTGAATAAAAGTATATATAACAGTTTAATTATGCATTACTGCACAAGACTGCTTATTTTCAAGCTATAAAAGCGTCCTTAGTGATAATCTAAATAAAATATTACTTCTGTATTATAATAATATTCAATAAAATATAATAAAAAATATTGTACTGGTATATTAATTTTTGCTGCGTGTATTTGTTTTTGTGTAATCGCAATTATATCCACTAGTTTTTACATCACAAAAAAAACTTATTTTGATGTTTTTTTGACGCATATAAATCCGGTCTCCAGTCATAACCAAATATAGTTTCCATTTAAAAATCCTGAACATTGTGCCAAAACTCCCAAAATAAAATACTGAGAGAAAATTTGGCTGCAATACCGAATTGTAATTGAAAAAGTATCTATGAATGCGTTTTTTGACATTAATATTTATACATTGAAGCAAATGATATTAACATTTAAAAAACATTGATAAAACTGCCTAGAAAAGTTCAACTAATATTAATCAGTTCTTTCCAAACTCCAAATGGTGTACCCGTGATACAGTCAGTGGCGGCAAAATGAAATAAACACTTTAATATGCAACTATATAAATATATAAATAGTATATTATAGTCATTAGAATTACACACAAAACTCACTCACTCACTCACTCATTCGGTAACCTATTACCGACCGGAAAAATAGCAAAACTCGGATTGGTCGACTTCTTTTTACCAACCGGTCTGGGTCTCCCTATCTCCTCGAAAATAATATTTTGCAACTTGCAAGAGTGAGCCACTAGGCAACCTCTTAAATATTCTTTTAAATTTTCTTTAAAATGTTTTAGTAAATTATTAATAGACCCTTTGAAGGTTAACTTGGGTTTTTTAAATTGCACGTTATATTTTTTTTAGGTGATTCCGATTCTGAATGAAAAAATCCTTTATTGAATAATTTTTTGAGTCCAGAATGTACATTACACAATTTCTTCTGATTGTGCACCACCATCCCGGCGTGATTCTAGTTCGGCACGAGTACGATTCGACGCAGACCCGATTCGGTACGAGTATAAGCATACTATATTCCGAATAAGAGCATGCAGCAGCACACAAGTACTGAAGTACTGCCTTAATCTCCTGCATCTGGTAATGGGTAAACGTAAACATAAAAGAATCGTAAGATTGAGATGGAAAGGATAGGAGTGATGGGGAGGCAAGGGGAGCGGGAGTTGATATTATTAA
The DNA here is from genome assembly GCA_947369205.1 of Cantharis rufa. Taxonomy (NCBI): domain Eukaryota; kingdom Metazoa; phylum Arthropoda; class Insecta; order Coleoptera; family Cantharidae; genus Cantharis; species Cantharis rufa. Next base: position 9,491,979 of record OX376309.1, on the reverse strand, counting down.
GAATACTAGATTTGACTTAATCGATGAAAAGAATTATGCAGTTTTGAACATTGTTGTCGGACTGTCAGCGTGTGTGAAAGAGATCAGGATATGTTCTATATAGGAACAGATGAGTTTGGAGAATCAGGGGTATGTTCTTTGCGGGAAAAGAAAGGTTTTGGAGGGCTGGGATATGTTCTTTGTGCGAACATTATGAGGTTGAGAAACTAGAGTATGTTCTTTGCGGATACATGTGTGAAGGACTGACTGAGAAAGGTGACTGACGGCGTCACCAAGTTTGTACACTCCAAATAAATAAACAAATAACTTTCTTTTATTTATCTAAACAAGAACGATGCACATATGTATACGAATATTATTGTCTAATTAGGCCATCTGAAAGTAAAAGCATAAGTTACTATCGCGAGAAGATAAAAAGATACTTATTTCTGATGGAGCTGATTGGTTCGGTCTTGGTTGCCTGTAAACAAAAGGAATGTGAAGCTGGTCTGATTAGAAGAAGGGTACTCCACCGAAATACCGATTTCCACCAGGAAATCGCCGGGTTGTATCGTGCCAAATTTGAGAGCAGGAAATTTTTGATATCGCGACTTCTGTTGTAAAATTTTTCGGTCCACTTTTTGATAAAGTAGCTGATGAGATCAATGTTGGCTGGGTGGATTTATCTGTTGGACTGCAAGAAAAAGGCGCTTGATGACTTACGCAATCAAATGTTTTGGATGATATGGATCCGGTCCATTTGCCATTTGCCTGTTGAAGAAGCTGCATAGGTGAGGATTGCTCTGATCAGTGACTTGCATAAGCGGATCTTGATATTGAGTTCCAAGGTGCTGCAACTCCCGATGATTCTAATGCACCCAGTGTGCTTCTTGCTCGATTGTTGACTGAATCTATAAGTTTAACCCACGAGAGTTTACTTGATTAATTTGTCGGCCGGATTCATTATCCGATAGCTATCTCAAGGTAAAGAAATCGGGCAAAAGTCGCTTTGTAAACATAACGGCCGAAGTCTTTTCCGAATTGACTTCTTGGATGCGACCATATGTGTGTGGCGCGAAGTGGCCAAGGTGGTGTTGTCGTCCGCGTATAAAACTCCAATTGTTCTGGCTGTCTTGGGTAGATCATTGGTAGATCGTAGATCTACCGTCTGGTTTTATTACATTACACGATTTTATGCATTTGATTATTGCCATGCCAATTAATTTTATTAAAATAAAATTATTCAAAATAATAAATTTTATTAAATAAATAAAAAAATCAAAGAACCATATTCGCGGCAAAGCGTCTGCGTCGAACTGTATTCACTCCAAAGTGGGTGTCGCCGAACTGTACTCGCACTCAACCGGGTTTGCGCGTACATTCCGAATTGGGAATCTCATCAGGCATACTTTGAATAATTTTTGACAAAACTAGCCCGAACAGTATTAAAATTATTAATAGTGAAAATCGAAACATATAAATTCAAATGTCGCAAACAAAATCTTTGTAAAGAACGCAAAGAAAATTTCTGACGAAAGCGATAGCCTTCTCTGAAAGCTCAAAAATATATAATTAATTTTTTTTTAGTTTAATTAGCTTGTTTTATTGAAGTTTTATGTAATATTATTAATTTTCACAAGTTAAGAATTATATAGTATGTTAATAACTACAATTATATTAAAAGAAAATCAAAATAAAAAACATTCTGACAATAAAAAAATAAAATACACAAAAATACAACAAAAATATTGTATGGAGGGGAGCACAATAAAAATTGTGACTAAAATTTGGTCGCAAATACGAGTATTTGAGGTTGAGAAACGCTGACCTATTATGGCTTTTATTTAATTATGTATCAAAATGATATGCCAACTAAAAAATGTATTTAAATAATATTAAGTAGGCAGCAATTTTATCGATGTATTTACAAAAGGTATAGGATTAACATAATTGATGTGCGGATGTGTCACTCGATTAGTTAGGAACTCGATTGATATATGTATGTAACTCGACTTATACAACTCGATTAGTTGGGAACTAGCTGATATGGAACTCAAACTGATGTGCAAATTGATTGGTTGGAAACTCAATTAATATGAAACTCAATTAGTCGGAAACTCGATTGGTGTGTAACTCAATTGGTTGAGAATTCGACCAATGTGCAAGTCGTCAGAGATAAATAAATACCACAAATCTACTTGAAATATTATTTTAAGTTCATTTCTATTTTATTTTTTCATTAAAGGCAGGTTTTTGCTCTTCTGCCTCATCTTCTGGTAGTTGGATACATTTTTTGGTTGGTAAAAAATCGACCGAGTGTTTTTTTTTTCGTTTAGTGAAAGGTTACCAAAAAACGCCGTAGCAGGAGCAGCAGTAGCGTGCTGGAGTTTTATGTATTAAAAAGATATTTTGATTCAAGAAACATTTATTAGTATTTCATTTTTGACTTTTGTTGTAGTGTTAATTATTAAATTAATTCTTAAATATTTAAATATTACAGCTTAAATGTTTTGCAAAAAATTTTTATGATTTTTATTCAAAAATAATGAAACAACTAATAAATGAGAACAGTTTCACTAAAATTGAATAAATTATTTAAAATTAATTCTTAAAAAAATAAAATAAAAAAAATTAATTCTTAAATATTTAAATATTACAGCTTAAATGTTTTGCAAAAATTTTTTATGATTTTTATTCAAAAATAATTAAACAACTAATAAATGAGAACAGTTTCACTAAAATTGAATAAATTATTTAAAATTAATTATAAATGAGCGTCATCCAAAGATAAGCCTAGGCAAAGAGCTCTGATGATTTACCCAAATAGTAAATCTTAAAAAGTAAAATTTATTTTATGGCCAGCCTGATAAATAAAAATTTTAACAATTGCAAAAGCTTTTTTCACCTCTTAAAAGTAAAAGCTAGATAAAATCTAATGCTTTTATCATTCGTAGTTTATATTTTTGCATTATTTTTGTGTCTTTCATTTTTTCTCTAAAATAATTAGGGAAGCAGCAATTTGCATAAATAAGTTTTTACATGTTAAATTCCTATGTTCGGCTAACTTATTCAGCACCCTGTATAATTATTTGTATTTATGTATTACTGAGTAGCAATTGGAAATTTTTATTTAGATAAATGCCTTACTACGGAACGAAAATTTTTTTTTCCGATTTTAAACAGTTCTCCTTCCACTCCTGGCTCCTTGATGTTTTATCAAAACTTGTTGTGATATGAGTATGTTATCGCAACGACCTTCATTCACTATGAACATTACCTAAAATTTATCAGAATTCAATGACACAAGCTTTTGTTTGATAATACTAGTTTTTTTTTACTTTAATTGCAAAAATTTTAAAAGGGATTGTAGGAAAAAACTTTGTAGAAAAGAAAATTGTAATTTTCTTCTTATCCAGTACACTTTGAATATTTTTCTTAAATCGAAATTTGTAATATTAGGGGTTGTCCATTAAGTACGTTTGTGCCTAGGGGGGAAAACGTCACAGACGTGACGGGAAAAAAATCCCATTTTAGATCAATTTTTAATTCGAGTTTAGAGAAATTTGGCCAGGGGTCTTTGATTCGTGATCATCGTAAAAGGTTGAAAAAAATTGCAGACGTCCTTGGACGACCTCTTAGCAATAAAAAAGTTAATTTACTGTTATCGACATCTAGATAATGGAAAATGTTTGAAATAATATAAGAAAATAATTACTAAATATATTTTGTATACATAGGTAGGGGAATGTTGTCAGGGTTGGCCCGTAGTCTAAGTCGGCCCACTGCGATTTTTCAGTGTAGACCACTGGTTTCATCTATGTGCGAGCGTGGCAAAACTTCCCTCAATGACATCGAACTTTTTGTGCCATTACTGATTTCGGAGTGTGAAATTGAAACGTGTTGTGAACCCAGTGGCTTAACAAAGACAAAAAGAATTTTTCCGCAGCGGTAAACAGGGTATCAAAACTTCTACCGAAAACATGAAGTCGGTAATGTAAGTATCTAAAATGTGTTATGTAGATATCCTTCAAAAATTAATCACGGAAAAATTGAATTTCATAACCGGTTTGGATGTGGTGTGATGCAATGCCGCCATGGTACACATTTTTGTAGTCAGGGTTGGCCGACCGTGATTGTGTGCGTTAAGGTCCTTAATCAAATAAGAAAAGATAAGGGTAGTGGCCACTCTCAGTGTCGATATAAGTCGACATCGACCGATAATTTTTTTGCAATCCGGGTTATGTTGCGTCAGTTTTTATAGTAGAGAATGATTGAGCTGTTATGAAGCCGGAGCCAACGACGAAGAATTACAGCGAATTTTTTCGAATGTCGCCGAAGTTGGCATGTATGAAGAAGATGCGAGGTCCATTGAGGCTTCGACATCCATGTCTCGTTTGTCAAGTCTTTTTTTGATTTTGACCTCAATAACCATTACTGTAATAGAGGACCCCCCCCCTTATGACCAACACAGTTCTGAATTGGGCAGAGAGCCTCTCCACATTGCGCGAGAAGCAACAAAAGCGCTATACTTCGAAGACGCCTAAACAAAAGTTCAGCACCAACCCTAACAAAGTCCGCCACTCAAACACCAGCTATACGAGGTTGCCCGCCCAAAAAAGTGCAGAAAGGGTCCTCTTCAGATGATGATGAGGACTTTTGCATAATCACTTGAACCGCGACATCGGATTGGATTGGATGTATCGAATGCAAAAGAGAAGTGCATTTGAAATGTGCCAAGATGACGAGAAGTTATTTTATTTGCCAAAACTGCGATTCTGAATAATGTGTCATGCAAATCAGTTTTCTACGACATTGTTTTGTCAAGTTCTTCTAAATCGAGTTTAAAAAAAACTATTTTGGCTTTTTATTTCATTCAGCTAATTTTGTTTGTCATTTTTGAACATTTCATCATGAATTTGGCGATTCTGAACGGTGGGCCAACCTAGACAACATGGGCCAACCCTGACAGCATTTTATTTTAATGCGCATATGAGTTTTCTACTTTTTTAGCCAATCAATTTGCAATGCCCAAAAAAAGTGTTCTTAATCCTAGACCTTTCTGACCATGTGCTTTCTTACATGAAAGTTATAGGCAAAAGTCAAAAGGGTGACCAACCCTGACAAGATTCCCCTACTTTATAAATAGTTATTTATGTCTATAAACATTAAAATTTAAAATGATGTAGTAGTAAATTTACTAGTACGCTTCTGAATTAATAATAACAATAAATATGTAAATCTAAAAGTTGTTGTTATTTTTTAGGAAATAGCGCAATTAAAACAGCATTTAATTTTAGAATTTAAATATCTATTTTAATTTTCCATAAATGAAAACCTTGAGAAAATATAATTATTTGTTTTGCTTAAAATTTAAGTTAAACCTGATATTTTCTTTTGTCGACGGATTTAGATTAGCGCAAATTAATTTAATCTCTGTTTAATTAATCTACTTATATAAATAATATATTCTAAAAATAATTTTAAATTTGTTATTATATTGTTAAGAAAATTTGCAGATTATGACATAATTGAGTTCATATTTAAGGTCGAGTGCATTTATGTAACCTTCAACTATACTTAAAAAATCACAGTGACGCTTTCCTATTAAAATAAATTTGTCCACATAATATGATAATTACAATAACTTTACAATGTAATTTGTTTTAAATACAATTTTTTTATTATTTATTTGATTGTAATATTAACACTTGGCACTAATAAAAAACGACCTACGCTACTGATTTCACGCAACGAATTTCCAAATTCTAAGTTTTTCTAACATTGTTTTAAAAAATTATATTTTGTAATAATTTTATTGTTGCTGATAAAACATAAATATTTTGGTATTGAAGCGAGATAGCCCATAAAACTATTTCATTTTTATTACGCCAATCAGCAGATATAGTACGTATGTACTTATTACTTAAATTTCTAATATTAACTGCATAGCTTACTCTAAGTCGTATGATATAGTAACTTTTTGTGTTAAATTTATACAGTGGTGTACTTCACCTTTAATACATTTATAAAAACTGAATTATTTGGGGCGCACAGGTGCATTTTTGTTGTCCCTTAAAAAAGTGAAAATGAAAACGCTTTTCATTAATTTTTCGTTTTGATTACAAGTATTTTGACGCACCAAGTAGATACTGCTATATTATAAATTATAACTTTCATATTTTCAACACCTATTAATTGCTTGATAGTGTTATCGCAACTTAGTTGCTGTATGTGCTACGTAGCTTATTGAACTACATTTCTGCATTCAAAAAAACGAGAAAAAGCCGATTTAGAATCATAATTGAATTAAAATATACAGTGTCCACCAGAAAAATTAATTATTCGATGCAAATTAAAAACATGTAATAATTGGTGTAACTACGTGTTTTCAGTTTTTAAAATTTGTGTTGATGTTATTGTTACGCATTTAATATACAGGTAAGCTCTAATCAAAATTTTAAAAATAATAATAAATATTGCATAATAGTTGCATTTTATCTTGAAAAATCAGGGCAATTCATTTTTTGCTCAAGGACGTTAAGAGTATTCGATAAAACATCATTGATTAGCTTATAATGCTTATATCAACGAATTACTATTAATTATTTGAACATTTAAACATTTGAAATTTATTTACCAAGTTTCAAAATTTTCCATCATTTGGTTACTAATTCATTAACGTTTAATCTTGCATTGTTTAAGCTTAAATTAAAAATATTTTCATTTAGCAAAGCGTCGATAAAAAGTAATATGTAATTATGAAATGCAAACAAAACATTTTTTATACCTCAAGTTTTATTAACAATAATTTTCGATTCGAAGTTTTTAGCAGGTCCGGTTTTTAGAAAATTACTTTTCAAATACATGAAAAACTTTTTGATTCCGCAAAATAATTTAGTTTAATGGAAATTAAATAATAAAGCAATCGATACTACTTGAAAACTTGAAACGCCGGTATTAATTAACAAAATGTAAGCCAATAAATCGAAGTTTCGAATTCAACAGTGACGTAGGTAGAGTGGGGTTATCTGGACAATCTATTGAAAATATTTAAATTTCAAATGTGTTTGTGTAAACATAGATCAACAATTTGTTTACGGTACATAGAAAAAAAATACAGCCGACACGCAGTGTTTTTAAATATTAGTAAAAATTAAAAGAAAATACTTAAAACTAATTTTCAAAATAAATTAGAATTTCATACGGAAAACTTTTTTAGGGAACTAATCTAAAATATAAAATTTAGAAATCTGTAAATTTTAAATCACTAAAATCAACGGAAAAGGATGTCATATTTGCAAAGCGCGCACTGCTACTCTTTATTGGGGGGTGGTAATTCAAAAACATCTTTTTTGGCAGTAGCGGAACTTCAAAATTTGGACACCCCAGCAAAAATAATTTCTTGGCCTCTAATAAAATTACTAATTAAAATATAAAAATTAAATAATTAATTAAAATTAAAATACAATAATAAATATTTATTTCTTTCTAACTTTTCACATAACGACTTTGAAATTTTGTAAACATGTACTTATACTTTATTTCATAGTCGACTTCATGTTTCATTTTGATTCTTTCAAATTTCGCATTATAATAATAATATTAAGTTCTTAAAGAATTTGTGCAAAGCAACATTGAAAATTTTTTAAAAATAAATGATTATAAATTTCTGCCGCAAGTTGCAGAATATTTTTAATATCAAATTTGACTCCGGTTAAGTAATTATTATTGTTTAAAATGTAAAAAATATAAATTAAAGTCACTGTTACACAATTAAAAATGTTTGTTTGATTCAATCAAATTTAATTAATGCAAACAAAAAATTCTGTTTAGTTGCCTAAAAGAAAAAATTTATTTGATTTAATTTTTAATCAACAAAAAAAAAAATTTTTTGAGGTAAGGTAATCGAAAAAAATTTCAAATTTTTTTTTTACATTTTCGAGATAATTATCAACCGTGTTCGGAAACGTAAAGATCTGCAAAAAATAAAAGAAATTTTTTTATGTCGGTCTGTCGGTCGGTCGTCAAATTTTGTTTCTTGATTTATTCCGCAACCGTCCAACCAATCACGGCCAAATTTGGTACAGTAGTAGGGTTTATGGTATAAAGGCGAAAATAAGGTTTTCGTCGCGATCTGTCAATCAGGATTGCCACTACAAGAAAATAATACAAGATTTTTAAAAACGACTTTGTCTTGTGATATGCTATTTTAAAGACCTTGAAAAGCTATATCCAGATTAGGTGAAATTAAATTTCTATCTGTCATCTGTCAAAAATTGCAAGCTGCCAAAGTTTAAACTTCAATAGTTAATAACTCATCAAGTACTGAAGGGATCTCAACCAGATTTTATATGTAGGAACATTGCCTCCACAGAACTTGACAGCATATAGAACTATTTGATAAAAATCAAGAATTTAACATTAAAAAAAAGATTACTTTTTTTGCAAAAACTTGAAAAAAGCCCTTGTCCCTCGATTTTCTTCGGCATTTTTGCCTCGATGGCAGTCAAACTTTTTGGACGTATGTGTGGTGGGCTCTAGTAGTGAAATAAGGTTTTGGCAGAGAAATATTTGCCAGGGCTACCACAATAAAATAAATAAAAAAAATGAAAATGTCTTCGTGTCTCCGGAAATATTGAACCGATTGTGATAAAATTTTGTGTGCCGATAGAGTTTTTAAAATACAAACATTGGTGATGGAAACAATTGAGCCAAATGTAAAAGCAAGAAAATTACAGAAAATATTAACTGCAATCTTACTTCATATATTTTTTTGTCAAAATTTATTAGGTGGCTTGTCATATTTCAAAGTCATTTGTATTATTTACATATCAAGTGGTCAAATCTGACAGTTTACAATTAAATAATTATTTTTGAACGATTGAATTTTAAATTAATAAGGTATATCCTTTTCTTGTTTATTCATTCTTTATTTTTAAATAACTCTTCTTTAAAACAAAAATTTTTATGGTGTGTTGGTGATAAACCGTACTTTAAGCATTAGAAATTGTGTGAAAAAAACTAGTGGAGGGTAGTGTAAATCTCGATTTTTTTTTCAAATAACTCGCTTACTTTCAACTTGAGAGTGAAAATTCTAATAGCGAAAATTATAACTTTTACCTTAGGATGGATGTTTGTAGAGTTAGACTGCAAATAGGGTTGAAAAACATTTTTTCTCAATTTATCTTGTTTATTATCATGTTTATCGTAAAAATGGTGAAGAATAATTAGGTAGGGGATTTTATTTTCTTCAACTTTAGTCATTACCAATTTTACCGTGGAAGTTGTATACATTACCAGTAAATGTGGACGGGTTCTGTGGTAGTGCAGTGGCGTAACTACCAGTGTTCGATGTACTCAATCGAACAAGGGCCCGAAGAGTAAAAAAGGGGCCGGCGTTGTCACCACTACAAAAACAAAATACTTTAATGATTTTATGCGAATTCAGATTTTTGTGATTTGTAGCACTAAATATTGAAAACATCAACAAAACCATAAAATATGCGGCACTTTTTCAAAATAACCTGTCTGCCACATTTCTCATGGGACCCCGTTCTCTATTTTATTTAAAATATAAAATATATTTACTGTCTTTTTCATCTTTTGTTGAATTGAACTCTAAGCCGGCTAAGTATAACAAAGATTAAACGCACCGTAAAAGTAAAACTTCGCATCTGGTAGCAATACGTACAGTAATAAACAAATAACTGCCACCTTTGGCACTTCCGAAAAAACTGGGTAGGGTATATTTTGATTTTTGTTGCATTGCTAGTTTGTTCGTAATAAGAATTGTTTTGTTTTTATAGATTTTTTAAAGTTTTAAATAGTGGATTACATTTAATCGTTTATTTTGGAGTATAGTTGATTAAATTCCTTTTTCGTGCAGTAGTTTTAGTGAAATTTTAACTATGTTATATTTTCACCATACCGCTTTTTTTCACTGCGCCTTCAGGAGAAAGATCGTTTTCAAAATTAAAAATAATAAAAAACTTTTTAAGGAGTACTATGGGCGAACAAAGATTATCTGCTTTATCTATTATTTCAATTGAAAATTAAATTGCCCGAACAATTGATATAATATATATATTATCTAATAATAGTGTCGACGTTTAATCAGCAAGGAAAAATAATTTTGAGTAAAGCAGCTTTTACCTGCTTACCTTACTTGCAGCTTACCTCCTTTAATGCTTCTATTATTTTTGTTTCCTGCTTCTCTTTTGTAAATGTTAATTTATTAATTATGTTGTTTATTTTCTACAAAGTTGAGTTATATCATTTTTCAAAAATAATATTATTAATTAAATTATTAATTTCAAAAACACTTCAAAAATAAAATTATATTTAAAATTAACTCAATTTAGAAGATTTGAAAATGTATAACAATTTATACGAAACATATGTTGTCTTAATTAAAAATAAACATCTTATAAAAAACGTAGAAGTACGTTATTAGAAAAATAAAATTAATTTATTATGTAAGTAATGTTTGTTTTTGAATAAAATTCTTGATTTTCTGTTAAATATTTTACCTAGTAGTTAATCCCTAAAGCCCCTAAAATCCCTAAAACTAAATAACAGTAAATTTAATATATTTTTTCATAAAAATTAATTTTAAAAAATCGTTCCGCTTATAACGCTATTAAAAAAATGTAATATCCATTTGGGGGCCCGGTTTGAGTCGGAAATACAGGCCCGGAGCTGCCTTGTTACGCCACCGTGGTAGTAAATGATATAACAACGATTTACTTACAATTGCCGATAAATGTACCCACGTGAATATGTATGTTGATAAAAGTGAGTAGAGGAATGCAATATTATTGTTAACATAAGCTATAAATAACGTGTCAACTAACCTACATAATACCTATCAATATACAGGGTGTCTTCGGATCACGGATTTATGAATAAGTAACGAAATATTTTTTTCTAAATTCAAGCCCTCGACAGTTAGGCCTCTTTAAAGTACTTTTTTATTTTTTACTTTCACGTGGCCATAACCCGGAAAATATTGATTTTATAGTAAAAATTAATTAGTGCTTTTTTTAAGAGCGTGAAGTTATCTACAAACTAGATTTAAACATTTTTTTGTCTAAAATCAACGTCTTTTGAGTTATGAATTAAAGTAAGTAAAAAAATGTTGAAAACTTTGAGCTTTTTCTATTTCGATTTTTTTCAAAACCCCTTTTGTTTTTTGTTTTACAGCTGCCTTGTTTATTATTTTCTAATTTTCTGTGAAAGGGATTGTTTTTCAAAAATTTTTACTAGACAGAAGTTGTAATCCTTTAAATTCCCTATCCAGAATGGAGCGTCAGAATTTTTGTAAAATGTTTCGTTTAGATTTTAGAAGATACAGGATTTTGAAAAAAACCAAAATAAAAAAATCTCGAACTTTTCAACATTTTTTTACTTACTTTAATTTATAACTCGAAAGCCGTTGATATTAGACAATAAAAGGTTTAAATCTAGTTTGTAGATTATTTGTCGCTCTTTAAATAATCACTACGCCATTTTTACCGAAAAATCAATATTTTCTGAGCTATAACGACGTAAAGGTAGAAATTAAAAAAATAGCTTTAAAGAGGCCTAACTCTCAATGTTAAAAATGTTTCTCAGAAAAGTGTTCTCTATCACCACCACCTAAGTTATGTAAAGTGTATCTGGGGACACCCTGTGTATGTATATTATAAAAAATATAATATTTTAAATAAATAACTTAATAAATTCGTAATGCGACAGTAGCCCCTCGTGTTGTAAAAAACGATGTATGTATGTATGTAAAATATTCTGCAAAAGAGATTAATTTAATTATTACGCTGTTTTTGTTGAAGTTGATAGCAACTACATAATTTTGTAATGTAGACAGGTGTTTATAAAGAAAAAATGAAAAAATGAAACAAATGTTTTTTAATTTCAATTTATTTTCTAACACTTTTTAGTTTTCAATTAGTTTAATAAAATTTATTTAAAAAAATATATAAGTAGGTATATGAATTATAATTTAAATTATTGCACACTAACTTGTTGTAAAGTTCTAATGTACTTTTTCCAATATTGTTATTGTTGGGTATATTATGTGCAAATATTACAAGTTCCAAAAATGTATTCCAGTATTCCAAGAATGAAAAAGTACATTGTACTTTTACCATAAGCGGTGGCATAAGTATATAGTATATTTACCGGAAAATATGCACTTTGACCTGTATATTATATACTTTTTCGGAACATATCCAAGAGATGATTAGTAAGTAATAACTTTTTGGATTTTTTTAGAACACATTCAGCAAAGATAATTAATGGTTTGTCACTGTAATCAAAAGTTGTCGAGAAGGTTATTAATATTACGAGTGTATTGATTTGTGGTTAACCGAATTGTTGACCTAAAAAGTTATCAAGATAATTAAATAATTTTGTAACTTTAAATAACTGATGTGAGTATAAATGGTTTTATTCTCGTGGCGTACTATCTACAACAGAATTTTTGTATACCTGCTGACCCAGGTAACATAATTAGCGTAAATTGGTTGATTCTAAATTATTAACGGTGTAAAATTGTGTTTCTTGTGTTTTGGAGTTCGCGGTAAGCTGAAAAAAATCGGAAGCTTTGTTAACCAGAAATTTGTTAAGAATTAGATCGATATCGATCGATCGAGAATATGGTTTTTATCGGAAATACATCGAAAAAAATCTGAACGTATCGTCGCTCACAATATATAGGGGTAAGTGATCTAAACGCCACCCCTTTTTGGCAGCGCAGGATTTACGCTTAGGCCAGTAAGCCTAGCCTAGGGCGGCAAAATTCTAGGGGCGTCTAAACTTCAGAGGCGAGAAAATTTTAGAAGTTGTGAAATTTAAAGAAAATTTAAAATTTGATTCGGCTTTGATTTGCTGTGAATGTATGAACAAATTTCAGTAAAATATTTGAAATATAATTATTAATAGGTATAAAGGTAGTATTACATAGTACTAACAAGGGCTGACTCAAACGTGAGAAATTTTGTTTTGCTTTATACTTATACTTAATACGTGAAAATTACACCTAATTTTCTGACGAAATTGTGTAGTCTAATACAAGGTTAACACTCCTATTCTACAGGCACGTGTCTGTAACTTTTCAACGCGGCCACATTTGATTATAGATTTACTAATCATTAGGCATCTCTCCCTAACGAGGTTTGCTGCTTTTTGATAGATTTTTGAATCAAGATTACTAAGTTTTGGAATATTACAGTTTATTTCACAAGAGAACATCATATTTAATGTGACTTTTATTATTCTGGCTTGTACAGTTACATGGGGTAAGCTACCAATCTAAAAATTTACTGTAATCTACTAAATGATTTACTTTCACTAAAAAAAACAATAATCAACTATGAGGTGCTTACCAATCAAATTGCGCACTATTTGAGTTTACGCATTAATCGAATCCCATTGTATTCACTTCTTTGGAAATGCATGCGGCCGCCAGGCCGCTTTACATTCTAGTGTATGTAAATATAGTTATGGATAATTTCGGGATGGCATATACACTTCTCACATAAAATTATTTATTTTATGTCGAACAAAATTGGATTTGCGTTTTCTTGCTGTGTTCATTAATTTAATTTAACTTGCCGATTTTAAAGATTTGACAATTCGAGTGTTTGACGGATCATATTAGCGTATTTTCCATTATGAAACTAGGATACTTTCCTGGGCAGTGGAAGGTTGCACAAATAATCGTAATTTCTAAACCTGGAAAGCCTCCAACGGAAGTTACTTCATATAGGCCTATTAGTCTACTACCTGTCTTATCAAAAATATTTGAAAAACTGTTTCTGAGAAGATTACAGCCACTAATTGAAGAAAGAAATATAATTCCCAAATATCAGTTTGGATTCCGCCAACAACATTCAACGATAGAGCAAGTACATAGAATCGCTACCAAAATTAGGCATGATCTGGAAACCAAGAGATATTGCTCATCGGCATTTCTCGATATAACCCAGGCCTTTGATAAGGTGTGGCATACTGGTCTACTGTACAAGATTAAAACATACTTGCCCCACACCTACTACCAGGTGCTCAGGTCCTACCTTACCAATAGATACTTCTTCGTAAAATTCCAGGACGAGGTTTCGTCATTGTTACCCGTGGACTCGGGAGTCCCTCAAGGAAGTGTTCTTGGCCCAATACTGTATTTGATCTATACAGCTGACCTACCAACCACTAGAAATACGGTCATTGCAACTTTCGCTGATGATACCGCGATCTTGGCTTCCCATCCAAATCCAATTGTTGCGACTGCACACTTACAAATCCATCTCAACAAACTTGAAAATTGGTTAAAAAAATGGCGCATAAAAGCAAACGTCCAAAAGTCGGTTCATGTTACATTTACCAACAGAAGAGATACCTGCCCTCCTGTTAACCTCAACGGAAACCCCCTACCACAACGAGAAGAAGTCAAATACCTGGGTATGCACTTGGACCGAGGATTGACATGGGGTAAACATATTTGGAACAAGAGACTTCAACTGGGTCATGCATTTAGAAAACATTCTTGGATGCTACATCGTCACTCACGATTGTCACTTGAAAACAAGCTACTTATATATAAATCTATCATAAAGCCAATATGGACATATGGCATTCAGCTCTGGGGCGCTGCAAGTGACTCTAACATTGCCAAAATTGAGCGTTTCCAATCAAAAACCTTGAGAACCATAACCAATGCTCCATGGTTTGTGCCCAATGATGTCATACGTCGTGACCTTCAAACTCCCACCGTAAAGGAATGTATCAAATCATTCAGCTCCAGATACCAACTTCGTATTGAAGATCACCCAAACCCACTTGTGGTGGATCTACTGACTGCCCATCGAACAAAGAGGTTGAAACGTCATGATCCATTGGACTTGCCCCAACGCTATTAAATAAACCCACTTAGAAGGGCCAAAAATAACATCGTGGATGTTAAAATATAAAAAGAGCGAGCAATGGCAAACTCTTGCTATGTTATGTTTTCTTTTTCTAATCTTTTACTTATTGTTATTTTTTGACAGATTGTAAAACACTAAGAAGTCAATAAAAAAAAAAAAAAAAAAAAAAAAATACAATTTACATTGCTAACATAGGACTATGGTAATTATAGTCCATATCATACTCATTTTTTTATGCACTGTATAAACATGAATAAAAAAAAAGTTTTTAATCAATGTTTAAATGTTGAAAATGTTTTTAATCAATCGATCAAAGTTTAGCTATTATAAGAAAATTAAGTGCATGTATACTAACACCTGCAATAACAAATTTGTACTTTCTGAATGAGTAGGTAGATGCGTGATTCAAATATTCCATTTAAAATATTTCTAACGTTGTTTATTATTATTATCAGTATTACTCAGAACAAATAATATATACAAATACCAAACAAAATTACGAGTCGTCTGTGTGGTGTCTATAAAATTTCCAAAGCGAATTGTTTAGTGATACATTTATAATAATGAGCTAAACTATAAAGGCATTAATATTTTTCTTTTTGTTCTAATTTTAAGAGAAATTCTGTATGTAACAGATAACCATATCCTCGGGGTTCCACAGGGTTCTAACTTCGGTTAATTTTTATATACCATATCAATATTTTAGAAAACCCAAAAAATGCACACACACTTTTTAGAACTAAAATGTTTTTAAGTAATCACAAATAAAATACACTGTAAGTATAGAATATCGCAAACGTTTTTACCATACCACCATTTTTTGGGTTTTCTAAAATATTGATATGGTTAATATTGAGTTACACTACTTAAATCACGTATCAATCGATTAATTTTTATTTATATTATTTTTATATTTTTCAATATAAATATTGATAATAATATTCAATATTATCAATATCAATTCTATTATAATCTGATATCGAAAAAATAAACTAAACCTGACTATCAACAAATGTAATGTCATGACGTACTCAAATAAATTGAATGATTGAGTATGCATATGAAATTCCTCACACTAACATTAATCGCTGCAATTAATTTAAATACTTGATCACTGCTCTCTTTTTTTTTTAAGTTGGAATCACAGAAACATTGTATTATGTACATATGTACAGTAACTCATAATGATATCCGGACGCTCTCTTATATTAACAATGCAAATTGCCTGTTTTGAAGCCATTTTTGGCATATAAAAATTCATTTTACAGCAAAACTTATCCGACGTTTTTTGTTGAAAATTTTATTGCCTTTAATTCTGTCTATATACATTTTTTTATTTTGTCCCGTCGTTTCTGACTGACAGTGACTTAAACAAGACTGTAAAAAAATACGAAAAATATTGTCATCTATATCTCGGAAACGGCGAGACGAAATAGAAAAATGTATAGGAATATAAATGTAGAAAATAAAATGTACAAGAAAAATTGCCTATTTATTTTTTTACCCGACTGCGGCGAAGCCAAAAAAGGAGGGTTATGTGTTTAACCTGTACATAATGTATGTATGTAAAATGTACATATGTCTGTTTGTATGTCCGACCCTGTGTTTCCTCGTAACTACTAAACGGCTGAACCGATTTTGATGAATTAAACGGCGTTATATTCGACTTGATAACGCAAGTGTTACTGGCAAGGGGTGTTTCGCTGGAGAATTTTGGTGTACAATCTTTAGGAATTAGTAAAGAATTAGAGGAATTAGTAGAAAAATGAAGAAATTAAAGAATTTCTTGAGAATTTAGAGAAATTAGTAAGAAAATAGTGGAATTAGTGGGGAACAAGCGCAGATACAAGGGGGGTAATGTGGGAAACTCCCCCCTTTATCCCCCCTGTATATAAATAAATAATTTAATAACAAACACCCCCTATATATAAATAAATAATTTAATAACGAACACCCCCAATAATAAAATTACTGTATAATTATATTTACTAAATTGTAATACAGATAATAGATTGAAAAGTCGTGTTTTGGTATAACTGAAAACAAAATGTATATAATCAGAGAGAAAAAATTCAAAAAGAAAAATATGCCATTTCCACAAATTTCTTTCATTCGTTCCACAGTAACCCTTGCAGAGATCCTGTGTACTTAGAAAAGAACTAAATTTAAATAAAGGAAGGATTATATAATTGGTATGCCAGACGGGCATTGGTAGTATTTAATACTTTGGGTATGCTGGTCTTAAAAGTGTATTAAATAAATCTTGGTTTAGTGGTCAGATAATGGAAGATAGGGGAAATGCATTTTATAAAATAAAGTTTCTCAAAGCTGAGCTGGACACATTTATTTGGCCCCGAAAAGATGACATTGATACCGTTAACAAAGATTTCATTTTTTACGGTCCAATTAATTTAATTTGTGGAAGCCGATATGGAGGCTCATTTCAATTAAAACGAATAGACCAACTTAATATTAAAAACCGATACAAAGCGTTTAAAAAACAATAATTTTTTATTTTTGTGCAATACAGTTATACTAGAAAGATTATGTTTGGTTTTACTATTTAAATCACTGTGTTTACTTTATTTTATAACTTTTTTTATGTTAAAATAAATTGTTTATTTTTCCCAGGCATTTTATGAGAATTTTTATTTTAATACGTTTTAATATGGGAACGGTACGATTCTTGCCGGGAACTATTCGCCGCGGCACAATTCGCCGCAGCACGATTCGCCGCGATTTTTTTATTTTTATTTTTATCTATTTTTATCCGTTCAGTGACCCCATCTATCGATAATCTTTGATAGATTTTTAACCCATAGAAATGAATTAAATAAATCAAACTGTTACAAAACGATATTCACGTTTTCAACGAGTTTCACCTTTTTCGAGTTCCACCTTTTCCGAGTTTTTTTGGTCTTCAGGGATATTTTTAATTAGTTTAGTCTTTGTCAAAACGGCTCGAAGCGCTCGGAGCGGAGGGGACCGGAGCGCAGGGTAGCGCAGAGTCGAATTTGACAAAGACAACCTAAGATCGACCGTAAAAAATTATTTTTTTCATTAGAGATAAAATTTGAACCATATTAATTGACCTGTGTCCTCATGTAAATATAAAAGGTCAACAAATCGAGTAATTAGTTTATTGATATATGGCGCTAGAAGCTCTCGGCGAATCGTGCCACGGCAAATCGTGCCACGGCGAATCGCGCCACGGCGAATCGTGCTTGGCGGCGAATCGTGCGCGGCGAATCGTGCGCGACGAGTTGTACCCAACCCTTTTAATATATACTGCAAAGATTTTTATTTTACACCATTCTGTGGTCTAGTTTACGTAATAGATTTGGTAAATTAGTAGGGAATTAGTTTGGGAATTACTAAAATTAGGGGAATTAATAGGGAATTAGGAAAATTACTAAATATTTTCTTAAGTTAATAGAGAATTATAATATATAAGGGGAATCAGTGAGGAATTTGAGGAATTAGTAACAATAATCGTGGGAATTAGTGTACACATTTTTTTTAGCGGTTTACCCCTCGGTTACTGGGTATATTAAAATTATGAAAAGTCAAAATGGCGGCTTATTAACGCCAAATTGTGCGCATTGAAAAAATTTTTTTCTTCCAAACCTGTCGAGTGGAGTATCAAAATAAAAGGTTTTAAGAGGAGATCACAAAAATATATTATACCTACAACTTATATGTTTAAAAGTAGTTCGCGTTTGAAGTTCATAGAATTCTAATTCTAATTCAATCAAATAATGTATGCCAAATATAAAAAAATATTCTATTTACTAAAAAAATGAAAATAAAAAAAATTTTAATAAAAAAAACCAGACTGCGTAAAAAATTGTTTATAATAAAAAATATAATAAATTTTATAATAAAAACAAGCTAAATTTTTTTTTATTTTTTTTTTATTTTGTCGCACCGTTTCCGAAATATAGATGACAATATTTTTCATATTTGACAGAGTCTTGTGTAAGCCGCGGTCACTCAGAAAGATGTATATAAACAAAATTGAAGTCAATGAAATTTGCAACAAAAAATGTCTGAAAAGTTTTGCTGTGTAAAATTGATTTTTATATGCCAAGAAATGGCTTCAAAACCAGCAATTTGCATTGTTTCTTGTTTATTTTTATGGAGTATAAATTATATTAAATTAAAAATTATAATAATTGGAAAAAGCCTAAATTTACTTATAACTAGTATCCGACCGAAACACGATTTTCAGCCGAAACCATAACCGAGTATTCGACTCCTCTTCAGTTTCAGCCGAAACCGTAACCAAAACACAACTTACGCAGTTAAATTAAAATTTAGTTAAATTTGCATTATAGCTTGATAACAGATTATTCGATTAGATTAAATAAAAAACCTGATGATTTAACACGGGTCGGAGAACAGCAGTTTTCCAGTATTATCTTAATAGTTTGTTAGGTATTGATTTTCTTTATTATTTTATTTATTACTGACCCCCTTTTTTTTAATTTTACATTTTACTTTTATAGTTTATATTTTTTATATTATAATTTTATATTTTTTTATATTTTACCCCTGGTAAAAAATAAAAAGGTAAAATTTCCCTAGTGAATTTTTAAAATCCTTTAATGAAATTTAATAGATGATAAGAATTTTTATTATTGTTTCTGTATTGATAATATTTAATTGTCAACTGCTAAAATATTTTCTATTGATTTTTGAAGAAATTTGATAGTTACATACGATATCTTAATAGTTAAATAGAAAATTTATTCAAAAATTGTAATTATAAAATTATATTATTTATTAATGATATAAAAAAATTTGGAGTTCTTGACATTCTGAAGTAAAATTTTCAGGATTTAAATTTCGATCAGAATCTTTTTGACTAAACTGTCTACGACTAACCCTGTATAAGTATACTAATACTATAAAGCATTAGTAAGTAAAATAAAACAACTGTCTTCAGCTGAATATCATCAAGTATGGATTAAAATAATGGAACAAAAGAATATTGTGGTAGTCAATATAAAGTAGCAATGGATAATTCCGTAAAGATTTGGATCAAGATTTTAGTAATTAGTTTAATTAATATATAGAATTATATTATAGGTAGTAATAAATACTAAAAAAAATTTTAAAACTTTATTTTTGCACTCAATAAAAAATTGTTTACACAATAAAAATTAAAAATTTCACGCGCAACTTGCTCGGAGGTCAATAAAATTTTAAACAACTATAACTTTGAAAATAATTAAATTATAATGATGAACATAGAAGTTTATTGAAGCTCAAACGAAGCACTATCGATTAACACCAAATTTACACAAAAATTTTGAATAAGCTTTGAAAAATCAGAAATTGCACTTCTTACAGAGTGTAACAGATAGTAAAATTTTTTGTAATTGTTACTCCCCTGGTAAATATTCACTAGGGATATTTTAACCTCTTATTTTATTTGCGGCGGGGTAAACTTCTCTAGTAAATTTTTACCACCGGTAAATATTCACTAGTGAATTTTTGCTGGGGTTTTTTTTATTTACACCGAGGTAAATATTCCCGGTTACACCGGCAGTTGCCCACCTCTGCTTTACACAATATTGCATTTACATAATATGCTTTTTTCCTAACAAATGTAACCTGCATTTCTTCAAAACAATTTTTACAGTTTTTATTATCAGTTCTCTTTTCGAGGCCGCGTTAGTATATCTTCTTCTCTTAATGTTAATGTATACAGTACCGCAAAAGGTATTCGTACGTCTTAAAAATCACATTATTTCATAAGCTATTAAATATTTTTCTGAAAATAACCTTTACAACGCCTAAGTATTAACTTTTCATTGCCCGATTTTTTTGTTTGGCTTAAAATTTTTTTGTATTTAGTGTGCTTTCTTGATGTATAGAAAAATTCTAAAAATAAATATTTCTTGCACGGCTTTTTCATTATTGAATAAAAACATATTTGTTTTTTATGTAGCAGATATGCTACATTGCACGTAAACGACAAAATATTTTTTAAGTTATAAAATTTAAAACCCGCGTGAAAACAGCAACTAATATCAGCGACAAATTTTTCCGAAAATTGCCGAACCAACCATCGAACAACGCAATTCTGGAGAGATACTTTGGTTGCGCATGCGCAATAATATAATTAATTTAAAATTTCCTCCACTTCATTTATTCTTTCCACATAAATATCGATAAATGTAATCAGAATAAAATAACAATTAAACGCAATATTAATTATAACAATATTATAACTATACCTAGATATAGTTAGTGTTAGTCCTTAATTTTAGATATAGCTATAAATTTAATTGAATGTACATTATGTCGATATATAATTTTATCATGTAATAATAACCATGAGTTAAAATATAAAATGTTATAGTTTATTATAACAATATATCAACAAAATTTTTATAAATATAGTAAATCGCAATACCTGCAAAATAAAAATTTTACTAAATCAGTGCATATTTTGCATGAGCAACAATCCCATGCTAGTGCGGTTCATTTGCAAAGGGGCCTTGGTACTAGCAACTGCTCCCATGTAGAAATTCAATAAAATTTTGAAAATAGAAAAAAAATTATTTCTACAAAACGGCACATACTTTCACTTTTAAATTTATACCACCGACACCTCTACTCATGAGCAACAATCCTACGGTAATGCGGTTCATTTGCAAAGGGGCCTTGGTAGTAGCAACTGCTCACATGTAGAAATTTAATAAAATTTTGAAAATAGAAAAAAAATTATTTCTACAAAACGGCACATACTTTCACTTTTAAATTTATACCACCGACACCTCTACTCATGAGCAACAATCCTACGGTAATGCGGTTCATTTGCAAAGGGGCCTTGGTAGTAGCAACTGCTCACATGTAGAAATTTAATAAAATTTTGAAAATAGAAAAAAAATTATTTCTACAAAACGGCACATACTTTCACTTTTAAATTTATACCACCGACACCTCTACTCATGAGCAACAATCCTACGGTAATGCGGTTCATTTGCAAAGGGGCCTTGGTAGTAGCAACTGCTCACATGTAGAAATTTAATAAAATTTTGAAAATAGAAAAAAAATTATTTCTACAAAACGGCACATACTTTCACTTTTAAATTTATACCACCGACACCTCTACTCATGACCAACAATCCTACGGTAATGCGGTTCATTTGCAAAGGGGCCTTGGTAGTAGCAACTGCTCACATGTAGAAATTTAATAAAATTTTGAAAATAGAAAAAAAATTATTTCTACAAAACGGCACATACTTTCACTTTTAAATTTATACCACCGACACCTCTACTCATGACCAACAATCCTACGGTAATGCGGTTCATTTGCAAAGGGGCCTTGGTAGTAGCAACTGCTCACATGTAGAAATTTAATAAAATTTTGAAAATAGAAAAAAAATTATTTCTACAAAACGGCACATACTTTCACTTTTAAATTTATACCACCGACACCTCTAATCATGACCAACAATTCTACGGTAATGCGGTTCATTTGCAAAGGGGCCTTGGTAGTAGCAACTGCTCACATGTAGAAATTTAATAAAATTTTGAAAATAGAAAAAAAATTATTTCTACAAAACAGCACATACTTTCACTTTTAAATTTATACCACCGACACCTCTACTCATGACCAACAATCCTACGGTAATGCGGTTCATTTGCAAAGGGGCCTTGGTAGTAGCAACTGCTCACATGTAGAAATTTAATAAAATTTTGAAAATAGAAAAAAAATTATTTCTACAAAACGGCACATACTTTCACTTTTAAATTTATACCACCGACACCTCTAATCATGACCAACAATTCTACGGTAATGCGGTTCATTTGCAAAGGGGCCTTGGTAGTAGCAACTGCTCACATGTAGAAATTTAATAAAATTTTGAAAATAGAAAAAAAATTATTTCTACAAAACGGCACATACTTTCACTTTTAAATTTATACCACCGACACCTCTAATCATGATCAACAATCCTACGGTAATGCGGTTCATTTGCAAAGGGGCCTTGGTAGTAGCAACTGCTCACATGTAGAAATTTAATAAAATTTTGAAAATAGAAAAAAAATTATTTCTACAAAACGGCACATACTTTCACTTTTAAATTTATACCACCGACACCTCTAATCATGACCAACAATTCTACGGTAATGCGGTTCATTTGCAAAGGGGCCTTGGTAGTAGCAACTGCTCACATGTAGAAATTTAATAAAATTTTGAAAATAGAAAAAAAATTATTTCTACAAAACGGCACATACTTTCACTTTTAAATTTATACCACCGACACCTCTACTCATGAGCAACAATCCTACGGTAATGTGGTTCATTTGCAAAGGGGCCTTGGTAGTAGCAACTGCTCACATGTAGAAATTTAATAAAATTTTGAAAATAGAAAAAAAATTATTTCTACAAAACGGCACATACTTTCACTTTTAAATTTATACCACCGGCACCTCTACTCATGACCAACAATCCTACGGTAATGCGGTTTATTTGCAAAGGGGCCTTGGTAGTAGCAACTGCTCACATGTAGAAATTTAATAAAAATTTGAAAATAGAAAAAAAATTATTTCTACCAAACGGCACATACTTTCACTTTTAAATTTATACCACCGACACCTCTAATCATGACCAACAATCCTACGGTAATGCGGTTCATTTGCAAAGGGGCCTTGGTAGTAGCAACTGCTCACATGTAGAAATTTAATAAAATTTTGAAAATAGAAAAAAAATTATTTCTACAAAACGGCACATACTTTCACTTTTAAATTTATACCACCGGCACCTCTACTCATGACCAACAATCCTACGGTAATGCGGTTTATTTGCAAAGGGGCCTTGGTAGTAGCAACTGCTCACATGTAGAAATTTAATAAAAATTTGAAAATAGAAAAAAAATTATTTCTACCAAACGGCACATACTTTCACTTTTAAATTTATACCACCGACACCTCTAATCATGACCAACAATCCTACGGTAATGCGGTTCATTTGCAAAGGGGCCTTGGTAGTAGCAACTGCTCACATGTAGAAATTTAATCAAATTCTGAAAATAGAAAAAAAATTATTTCTACAAAACGGCACATACTTTCACTTTTAAATTTATACCACAGACACCTCTACTCATGACCAACAATCCTACGGTAATGCGGTTCATTTGCAAAGGGGCCTTGGTAGTAGCAACTGCTCACATATAGAAATTTAATAAAATTTTGAAAATAGA
Source organism: Cantharis rufa (assembly GCA_947369205.1). NCBI lineage: Eukaryota > Metazoa > Arthropoda > Insecta > Coleoptera > Cantharidae > Cantharis > Cantharis rufa. The sequence goes on along the minus strand of OX376309.1, from coordinate 9,467,864 downwards.
AAAAAAATTATTTCTACAAAACGGCACATACTTTCACTTTTAAATTTATACCACCGACACCTCTAATCATGACCAACAATCCTACGGTAATGCGGTTCATTTGCAAAGGGGCCTTGGTAGTAGCAACTGCTCACATGTAGAAATTTAATAAAATTTTGAAAGTAGAAAAAAAATTATTTCTACAAAACGGCACATATTTTCACTTTTAAATTTATTCCATCGACATATGCGTGGAGAGCAATCCTATCTATTTATCTACACCATAGTAAAAATTAAAATTAAAAAAAATATATTGTCAAATGAAATTAGGTATTTACTAAAATTTTTAGATAATATTATATAAAATAATGTACCTACTAGTCAAAATAATGTACCAAAATTCCAAAATTTCAAAATGCAAAATATAGCTGTTTGAAACACGACAATAGTTAGTTATTAATGACAATTGGCATTTATTGATGCCTCGATAAATGAAGTTATTCTTAACTCCACTACCTGCACTCTTAATGTGATAAAGAAAGGTAATTGAATTTGTAGTTCGTTGTCATTAACATTTTTGTAGTAAATTAACTTAATTTTTCACCAAATTTCTGAAATATAAGATGTCATATTTCCTATCACTTTTACATCGTTTCAAATTTCAAACATCGCCATATATTTTACTTTATTGTTTTTGTAATTTGCCGAGAATTTTAAAAATACATAATAAAAGGAATTACTTTATTAACTTGTGGAACACCAATGAAAAGTGTATACCAAATTTCAGCTTTCTAGGTTCTGGGAGAATCGGTTAAAAAGAGATTTAAATAAATCCTCTCCAATACCCGTACGTACATACGTTATCATATTAAGTAATATAAGGTTATGCTAGCATACGTATGTGTAGGTACAACACTTGGGTACATGCTTGGGTACAACATACTACATACATACATAATATTGCAAGTTATGAAAAGTTGTCATACCTAGTTGATACTAATGAAAGTTCTACCGTTACCACTGTCTCGGCACTTAACTTATCTTATCGCTTTGAATGTTATATTGAGATACCAAAGTGTTTAGAACGGATACATATTTTACTGACCACTATTCTGTGTTTATTAAAATTGTTGGCTATCAATTTAAATTTTGTTTATTCTATAAATCGCAACTTATTGTTTGGTATTTGGTTGTTTTATTATAGAAAAATCATACTTACATAATAAATTGGTTGTGTTTGTAGCGAACATCCAAATACCTGTTTTTGTAGTTTGTAGGTTTTAGTAATTTTTATTCGTTTTAAAATAGAATTTAAGTACCTATTTAATTTAGTGTTTGTTTTATTTTTAATATTAAATTAGTAATAAATCAGTAATTCTTGTAGTAAGTTTCAGTTTAATTCAATAGTATTCTTGTACTATTTTGTTTTATTACTTTTTATTTTAGTTAAATTGCTTATAATATTAATTATTAAATTATAACATAAGGTTTTTTCATAACTTGTTTTTATATCACTATAATAAAATTATTCAAATATTGCTTGAAGAATATTTTGATCTCTTTTAATTTTAAAAGAGTTTTGTATTATTTTGAGTTTGATACCTAGGTATAAGATGGTATTTTCCAAAGAAAACGATAATGTATTGGTTACTATAGCTAAAGCTATAAAACAGAGATATCCAAGATTCTCAATAAGAGATTTAGAAGAGTTACATGTAAATCATACATTGATTTCTTATATTGTAGATCAACTTAGAAATACTAAATATGGATACTCGAGCATTGTTTTGCGAATAATTAAGCGAAAACGGGATTTCTTAATTAATTATAATGATGATAATAATTACAAGTCGGTAAAGAATATTATGTTAGGAAGAAAAAATTTAAACAATTTGCTCGAACATCATAACATTAACCTATCCCTTTCATCTTCATACCATAACAAATCTTCTGATTATGGAAAGTTGTGTTCTTTGTTCAAAATTAAAAATAATTTTAAAAACCGACATAAAATATATTACTTGTGGAAGCATCAGAATTTTGAAAAAAATATTGAAAATGTGTATGAAGATGGTCATACATCGAAATTCGAGTTGGCAATTAAACAGGAAATTAATGAAGAACATGATTCATTTCATTTTGACGTAATTACTCCCAAGGACAATCTCGAAAACTCCGCAAATGAAACTTTATTATTGGAAGAATGTTCATCATTCCAAGCTAAAGATTGTTTAACTCCAAAAAAAGAAATTATCAGTAGTAGCTGTACATTTGAAGAAAATTTAACGTCGGTTAAACAATTACGGCCTGCTTTATGTACTGAGATTTCTCCAATCACCAGTAGTTCACCAAGAATTAAGGAAACTCAAATGAATTTAGATGTAACACCTGAAGGTTTCAAAATTCCCAAAGAAATACTCAATTTATCTAAAGATATTTCAAAATCAATATTGCCTATAGGTTCAATATCTTCAAGCCTACCAGTTTTATCTACGTTCAGAAACTGTCGAGTATTAGAAGGGCAATTTATTATTCCACAAGACATGAGAAAACTTTTATGGGATGGAATCAAATTAAACAAAGAGTACTATCCCTACTATTTTAAAAATAGAATTACAAAATTTATCAATAACACATGTGTTCTCGTATTTAAATCAACAAAATATTTAAAAGGGTCTGTTAAACTCTATGCAGCATGTAAGCACAAATCCTGTAAAAAATTTGTAATTATAATTGAAAATGGATTGGTTCAAGTTTTTAGCTCCGACTTAAACTTTTATCACATTGGTAAATTAACTTCGTATGTAACCCGCATAGAAAGATCGATAGTAAAAAATCAATTATTACATCTAAAACCATTTGAGTACAAGAAAACAACTTTGGTAACATCAAATAAAGTATTGGCACATCTTGGAAATTTACAAAATATTAAATCAGACACCACCATTCGTAAAATCAAATCAGAAGCAAATAGCGAAAGGGATCGGCATTCAAATGATATAATGGATATAATTCAATTCAAATCCGATCATCCCGAATTCATCCAGGAAGTATCTGTTCCGTTTCAAGTTAAGATTTTTAGCAAAGAACAATTACAAATTTTGATATCTCAAAAGCACAAAAATTATCTTCCCGTTATACATTTTGATGCCACAGGTACCGTGGTTCGAAAACCAATTGCTGGCTGCAAAAGAGTTTATTTATATTCAGGCGTAGTGCAAATCAATCAAACAAAACGAATTTGCCCAATATTTGAAATGATTTCGTCAGAACACTACACTAAAAGTATATTCAAAATATTTCATGATTTTAAAACATATTGCGAGGAAAATAATAAGTGGCCAATTTTCAGTACTTTGGTAACTGATTTTAGTTTTGCCACGATCCATGCTGCAAGTAAAGCATTTAATCGTATTGATTTGATTGAATACTTGGAAATTTGTTTTAAAATTAATAGGGGGGAATTTATTCAAACTGAAAATTTTATATTAATTAATTTGTGTTGTGCTCATTTTATGAAAATGGCGGCTAAAGATATTGAAAATTGTGATGTTGGTGAACATTTGGTATTTTTTAAAGAGGTAATTGCTTTTGCAATTACAATAAACTCGTTTTCTCTATTGGAAGAATGGTTTGTAAATTTTTCAATATTACTAAATTCTGATTATTTGGACGAAACTGTTAAGAATGCGCATATCAAATTAATACATATATGCAGTCAAAAGAACTTAGATATAGATATTACTACTGTATCATCTGTAAGTGAAACAGTAATTATTGATGAAAATCATATTAAATATGAACATCAATATTGCAGTAGTCCTTATTACAAGCATTTTCAAAGTCTACTGTCTAATAGTGTACATAGTTGCAGTGAAAATGCAGCAAATGCATTTAAAAATACAAAACTATTTAATATATTAATGACAAAATATATGCCATATTGTGCACTTTGGACTAGTGTCATGTCCAAAAAAAGATTAAGCAATGCTTGTGTTGAAAATTATTTTGGTTATTTGAAAAATCATATCTTAAATGGATCAAGTAATTTAAAATGTTCTAGATTTGTAAGAAAATGCCGTGAAAACGTTCTTGCCGTACATTCAGAATTAGAGTTAGGAATTTCAAAATCATCATTAACAAAACCATCACAAATAATTGATCTATCTAGTGATCAACATTCTCAAGAATCCTGGAATAGAAAGAAGAAGCCTACCACAGGAACTCATTTTTTAGGCCGCTTTATAAAAAAGCAAATTGAAATTAAAGAACCTCATTTATGCCTGGAAGAGCAGCAGATTTTGGAAATTAGCGATCCTACTAAGTGCTTATACTGTGGGGGTGGGACGTTGCACGAAACAGTAAGTTGGGTGCGATGCGACACATGTGATGAGTGGATTCATCAAGACTGTGTGTCAAAAAGTGATCGGTCCTTTAGTGGAAATTTCCACTGTAAAATGTGCACTTCTTCTGTAACGCCATTAAAAAAAGACGTTGTTAGCATTTCACCATCGACATCACTTAGAAATAACTGTGTCACATTTCTCAATTCTCTTAAACTTAGCAACATCCAACGAAAGGAACTAGAACGGAAAACTAAAGAGCAAAGCAAATGTAAAGAATGGCATGAAGAACGTTTAAAAAGGGTTACCGCATCCAATTTTGGCAAAATCATTAAAGCAAAAAATTTCTTAAGTTTAAATAATATAGCACAGAGGATTCTTGATAATAAAAAAATAAACACGGTTGCAATAGAACACGGCAGATTATATGAAAAAGTAGCTTTGCAGAAATATATAGACGTAACAAATTCTGAATGTCAATCTTCTGGATTAATAATACACCGTGAATTTCCATTTCTTGCTGCTTCTCCAGATTCTTTAGTGAATAAAGATGGACTACTGGAAATTAAGTGTCCATATTCTACACGAAACAGTAACATTAATACCTACAAATTTAATTTTTTAGAAAAAGATGGTTCCTTGAAACGAAATCATAATTATTTCTTCCAAATTCAAGGTCTACTAGAAATTTGTAATAGGCCTTGGTGTCATTTATTTATTTTTAATTTTACTGGTACACGTGTTATAGCAGTCAAAAGAGAACCATATTTTTGGAAAACGATTATGTTCCCTAAATTAAAAGCTTTTTATCTGTTTAACATGCTACCCAAAATTGTCGATCCTAAATCTGTTTATTCTCAAAAAGAAGTGAAATGGTGTACCTTGAATGATATAGAATTCTTTGAAAATGGTCTGGTAAAAGATTCTGCATATTATGTAAATGTATCAGAAAGTAGGTATTATACTGTCGCTGTGTACGATGTTGATTGTTTTGTAAAAGAACTGCTAATTTCAGATTTTCTAACTTTATCGGATAAAAATTGGTTTTCTAGTTTTGTCATAGATATTTTACTTAATTTAATTGGCTTTCAAAAATTTTCTATCATTCCATCCGAAATATCTACCATCATTTTTCATGCTCATAAGACTCAATTTAATGATCAATTTTTTAATAATATTAGTTTATCTTTATCAAAACTTGCTATGCCAGTTCTCATTAACAACAATCATTGGTGCATAGCAATTGCAGATTTTGACAATAAAATATTTTATTTTATAAATCCAACGGGCAGTTCCTATTATACCACAGACCAATATTTTCTTCGCTTTCAATTATTTTTAACTATGTACAATAAAGCCAAAAATTCCGATTATTCCTTGGACGAATTTACTATCCGCGTATATCCACATCTAATTCAAGATGATGGATATAACTGCGGTCCATATATAGTATACTTCTTTAAACAAATTTGTTGCAATAAAAGCTTACTAGACAAAATATCTATGATTAATTTTCGGAGGGACCTAAAAAGTCTACTGTTAGAATCTTCCACAGATATGAAGTTCATTTGCTTACTGTGCGGAAGGGACCTTTTAGTTTGTGATTCGATACAATGTTTATCCTGCAAGAGATATATTCATAATAAATGTCTGCGTTTTTCCACAATCAATTTCATACAAAATCAAATTTGCAGCTTATGTCACTTATATTAATTCCAGAAACTTAACTCAATAAGAAATTTCATGTCTTTTTAAACATTATTAATTTATCATATTCAATAATAGAGAGCAGTTGCTACTACCAAGGCCCCTTTGCAAATGAACCGCATTACCGTAGGATTGTTGCTCATGAGTAGAGGTGTCGGTGGTATAAATTTAAAAGTGAAAGTATGTGCCGTTTTGTAGAAATAATTTTTTTTCTATTTTCAAAATTTGATTAAATTTCTACATGTGAGCAGTTGCTACTACCAAGGCCCCTTTGCAAATGAACCGCATTATCGTAGGATTGTTGGTCATGATTAGAGGTGTCGGTGGTATAAATTTAAAAGTGAAAGTATGTGCCGTTTTGTAGAAATAATTTTTTTTCTATTTTCAAATTTTTATTAAATTTCTACATGTGAGCAGTTGCTACTACCAAGGCCCTTTTGCAAATAAACCGCATTACCGTAGGATTGTTGGTCATGAGTAGAGGTGTCGGTGGTATAAATTTAAAAGTGAAAGTATGTGCCGTTTTGTAGAAATAATTTTTTTTCTATTTTCAAAATTTTATTAAATTTCTACATGTGAGCAGTTGCTACTACCAAGGCCCCTTTGCAAATGAACCGCATTACCGTAGGATTGTTGCTCATGAGTAGAGGTGTCGGTAGTATAAATTTAAAAGTGAAAGTATGTGCCGTTTTGTAGAAATAATTTTTTTTCTATTTTCAAAATTTGATTAAATTTCTACATGTGAGCAGTTGCTACTACCAAGGCCCTTTGCAAATGAACCGCATTACCGTAAGATTGTTGGTCATAATTAGAGGTGTCGGTGGTATAAATTTAAAAGTGAAAGTATGTGCCGTTTTGTAGAAATAATTTTTTTTCTATTTTCAAATTTTTATTAAATTTCTACATGTGAGCAGTTGCTACTACCAAGGCCCCTTTGCAAATAAACCGCATTACCGTAGGATTGTTGCTCATGAGTAGAGGTGTCGGTATTATAAATTTAAAAGTGAAAGTATGTGCCGTTTTGTAGAAATAATTTTTTTTCTATTTTCAAAATTTTATTAAATTTCTACATGTGAGCAGTTGCTACTACCAAGGCCCCTTTGCAAATGAACCGCATTACCGTAGGATTGTTGCTCATGAGTAGAGGTGTCGGTGGTATAAATTTAAAAGTGAAAGTATGTGCCGTTTTGTAGAAATAATTTTTTTTCTATTTTCAAAATTTTATTAAATTTCTACATGTGAGCAGTTGCTACTACCAAGGCCCCTTTGCAAATGAACCGCATTACCGTAGGATTGTTGGTCCAGATTAGAGGTGTCGGTGGTATAAATTTAAAAGTGAAAGTATGTGCCGTTTTGTAGAAATAATTTTTTTTCTATTTTCAAAATTTTATTAAATTTCTATATGTGAGCAGTTGCTACTACCAAGGCCCCTTTGCAAATGAACCGCATTACCGTAGGATTGTTGGTCATGAGTAGAGGTGTCTGTAGTATAAATTTAAAAGTGAAAGTATGTGCCGTTTTGTAGAAATAATTTTTTTTCTATTTTCAAAATTTTATTAAGTTTCTACATGTGAGCAGTTGCTACTACCAAGGCCCCTTTGCAAATGAACCGCATTACCGTAGGATTGTTGGTCATGAGTAGAGGTGTCTGTGGTATAAATTTAAAAGTGAAAGTATGTGCCGTTATGTAGAAATAATTTTTTTTCTATTTTCAAAATTTGATTAAATTTCTACATGTGAGCAGTTGCTACTACCAAGGCCCCTTTGCAAATGAACCGCATTACCGTAAGATTGTTGGTCATAATTAGAGGTGTCGGTGGTATAAATTTAAAAGTGAAAGTATGTGCCGTTTTGTAGAAATAATTTTTTTTCTATTTTCAAATTTTTATTAAATTTCTACATGTGAGCAGTTGCTACTACCAAGGCCCCTTTGCAAATAAACCGCATTACCGTAGGATTGTTGGTCATGAGTAGAGGTGTCGGTGGTATAAATTTAAAAGTGAAAGTATGTGCCGTTTTGTAGAAATAATTTTTTTTCTATTTTCAAAATTTTATTAAGTTTCTACATGTGAGCAGTTGCTACTACCAAGGCCCCTTTGCAAATGAACCGCATTACCGTAGGATTGTTGGTCATGATTAGAGGTGTCGGTGGTATAAATTTAAAAGTGAAAGTATGTGCCGTTTTGTAGAAATAATTTTTTTTCTATTTTCAAAATTTTATTAAGTTTCTACATGTGAGCAGTTGCTACTACCAAGGCCCCTTTGCAAATGAACCGCATTACCGTAGGATTGTTGGTCATGAGTAGAGGTGTCTGTGGTATAAATTTAAAAGTGAAAGTATGTGCCGTTTTGTAGAAATAATTTTTTTTCTATTTTCAAAATTTGATTAAATTTCTACATGTGAGCAGTTGCTACTACCAAGGCCCCTTTGCAAATGAACCGCATTACCGTAAGATTGTTGGTCATAATTAGAGGTGACGGTGGTATAAATTTAAAAGTGAAAGTATGTGCCGTTTTGTAGAAATAATTTTTTTTCTATTTTCAAATTTTTATTAAATTTCTACATGTGAGCAGTTGCTACTACCAAGGCCCCTTTGCAAATAAACCGCATTACCGTAGGATTGTTGGTCATGAGTAGAGGTGTCGGTGGTATAAATTTAAAAGTGAAAGTATGTGCCGTTTTGTAGAAATAATTTTTTTTCTATTTTCAAAATTTTATTAAATTTCTACAAGTGAGCAGTTGCTACTACCAAGGCCCCTTTGCAAATGAACCGCATTACCGTAGGATTGTTGCTCATGAGTAGAGGTGTCGGTATTATAAATTTAAAAGTGAAAGTATGTGCCGTTTTGTAGAAATAATTTTTTTTCTATTTTCAAAATTTTATTAAATTTCTACATGTGAGCAGTTGCTACTACCAAGGCCCCTTTGCAAATGAACCGCATTACCGTAGGATTGTTGCTCATGAGTAGAGGTGTCGGTGGTATAAATTTAAAAGTGAAAGTATGTGCCGTTTTGTAGAAATAATTTTTTTTCTATTTTCAAAATTTTATTAAATTTCTACATGTGAGCAGTTGCTACTACCAAGGCCCCTTTGCAAATGAACCGCATTACCGTAGGATTGTTGGTCCAGATTAGAGGTGTCGGTGGTATAAATTTAAAAGTGAAAGTATGTGCCGTTTTGTAGAAATAATTTTTTTTCTATTTTCAAAATTTTATTAAATTTCTATATGTGAGCAGTTGCTACTACCAAGGCCCCTTTGCAAATGAACCGCATTACCGTAGGATTGTTGGTCATGAGTAGAGGTGTCTGTAGTATAAATTTAAAAGTGAAAGTATGTGCCGTTTTGTAGAAATAATTTTTTTTCTATTTTCAAAATTTGATTAAATTTCTACATGTGAGCAGTTGCTACTACCAAGGCCCCTTTGCAAATGAACCGCATTACCGTAGGATTGTTGGTCATGATTAGAGGTGTCGGTGGTATAAATTTAAAAGTGAAAGTATGTGCCGTTTGGTAGAAATAATTTTTTTTCTATTTTCAAATTTTTATTAAATTTCTACATGTGAGCAGTTGCTACTACCAAGGCCCCTTTGCAAATAAACCGCATTACCGTAGGATTGTTGGTCATGAGTAGAGGTGCCGGTGGTATAAATTTAAAAGTGAAAGTATGTGCCGTTTTGTAGAAATAATTTTTTTTCTATTTTCAAAATTTTATTAAATTTCTACATGTGAGCAGTTGCTACTACCAAGGCCCCTTTGCAAATGAACCACATTACCGTAGGATTGTTGCTCATGAGTAGAGGTGTCGGTGGTATAAATTTAAAAGTGAAAGTATGTGCCGTTTTGTAGAAATAATTTTTTTTCTATTTTCAAAATTTTATTAAATTTCTACATGTGAGCAGTTGCTACTACCAAGGCCCCTTTGCAAATGAACCGCATTACCGTAGAATTGTTGGTCATGATTAGAGGTGTCGGTGGTATAAATTTAAAAGTGAAAGTATGTGCCGTTTTGTAGAAATAATTTTTTTTCTATTTTCAAAATTTTATTAAATTTCTACATGTGAGCAGTTGCTACTACCAAGGCCCCTTTGCAAATGAACCGCATTACCGTAGGATTGTTGATCATGATTAGAGGTGTCGGTGGTATAAATTTAAAAGTGAAAGTATGTGCCGTTTTGTAGAAATAATTTTTTTTCTATTTTCAAAATTTTATTAAATTTCTACATGTGAGCAGTTGCTACTACCAAGGCCCCTTTGCAAATGAACCGCATTACCGTAGAATTGTTGGTCATGATTAGAGGTGTCGGTGGTATAAATTTAAAAGTGAAAGTATGTGCCGTTTTGTAGAAATAATTTTTTTTCTATTTTCAAAATTTTATTAAATTTCTACATGTGAGCAGTTGCTACTACCAAGGCCCCTTTGCAAATGAACCGCATTACCGTAGGATTGTTGGTCATGAGTAGAGGTGTCGGTGGTATAAATTTAAAAGTGAAAGTATGTGCTGTTTTGTAGAAATAATTTTTTTTCTATTTTCAAAATTTTATTAAATTTCTACATGTGAGCAGTTGCTACTACCAAGGCCCCTTTGCAAATGAACCGCATTACCGTAGAATTGTTGGTCATGATTAGAGGTGTCGGTGGTATAAATTTAAAAGTGAAAGTATGTGCCGTTTTGTAGAAATAATTTTTTTTCTATTTTCAAAATTTTATTAAATTTCTACATGTGAGCAGTTGCTACTACCAAGGCCCCTTTGCAAATGAACCGCATTACCGTAGGATTGTTGGTCATGAGTAGAGGTGTCGGTGGTATAAATTTAAAAGTGAAAGTATGTGCCGTTTTGTAGAAATAATTTTTTTTCTATTTTCAAAATTTTATTAAATTTCTACATGTGAGCAGTTGCTACTACCAAGGCCCCTTTGCAAATGAACCGCATTACCGTAGGATTGTTGGTCATGAGTAGAGGTGTCGGTGGTATAAATTTAAAAGTGAAAGTATGTGCCGTTTTGTAGAAATAATTTTTTTTCTATTTTCAAAATTTTATTAAATTTCTACATGTGAGCAGTTGCTACTACCAAGGCCCCTTTGCAAATGAACCGCATTACCGTAGGATTGTTGGTCATGAGTAGAGGTGTCGGTGGTATAAATATAAAAGTGAAAGTATGTGCCGTTTTGTAGAAATAATTTTTTTTCTATTTTCAAAATTTTATTAAATTTCTACATGTGAGCAGTTGCTACTACCAAGGCCCCTTTGCAAATGAACCGCATTACCGTAGGATTGTTGCTCATGAGTAGAGGTGTCGGTGGTATAAATTTAAAAGTGAAAGTATGTGCCGTTTTGTAGAAATAATTTTTTTTCTATTTTCAAAATTTTATTAAATTTCTACATGTGAGCAGTTGCTACTACCAAGGCCCCTTTGCAAATGAACCGCATTACCGTAGGATTGTTGCTCATGAGTAGAGGTGTCGGTGGTATAAATTTAAAAGTGAAAGTATATGCCGTTTTGTAGAAATAATTTTTTTTCTATTTTCAAAATTTTATTAAATATCTACATGTGAGCAGTTGCTACTACCAAGGCCCCTTTGCAAATGAACCGCATTACCGTAGGATTGTTGCTCATGAGTAGAGGTGTCGGTGGTATAAATTTAAAAGTGAAAGTATGTGCCGTTTTGTAGAAATAATTTTTTTTCTATTTTCAAAATTTTATTGAATTTCTACATGGGAGCAGTTGCTAGTACCAAGGCCCCTTTGCAAATGAACCGCACTAGCATGGGATTGTTGCTCATGCAAAATATGCACTGATTTAGTAAAATTTTTATTTTGCAGGTATTGCGATTTACTATATTTATAAAAATTTTGTTGATATATTGTTATAATAAACTATAACATTTTATATTTTAACTCATGGTTATTATTACATGATAAAATTATATATCGACATAATGTACATTCAATTAAATTTATAGCTATATCTAAAATTAAGGACTAACACTAACTATATCTAGGTATAGTTATAATATTGTTATAATTAATATTGCGTTTAATTGTTATTTTATTCTGATTACATTTATCGATATTTATGTGGAAAGAATAAATGAAGTGGAGGAAATTTTTTTCAATTAATTATATTATTGCGCATGCGCAACCAAAGTATCTCTCCAGAATTGCGGTGTTCGATGGTTGCTTCGGCAATTTTCGGAAAAATTTGTCGCTGATATTAGTTGCTGTTTTCACACGGGTAAATTTAAATAAGAAAATAAACTAAACAAAACAAACAAAATAAAAATCACATTAATGTTTTCGCAAGCTATCTGACTATAATATGAAATTATTTACAATATACAATTAATTATTATACAATATACATATTAATATACAATTATTTGTTTATTCATTTAGCATACACATTGTAGCATAAGTGCATGCTACAAAATGTTTGAACAAGTACTGAATTTTTTATTTTGTACTAATTTACAAACAAACTTTATTTATGTGTTAGTTTAAACCTTTCTAAATTAGATATAACTTTACCTAAACTATAAAAACAGTTCGAAAAGTAAATAAATATGATATAAATACGAAGCAATAAGCAATAACAGTAGATGCACGTATAACAAAGAATAAACTGCTGAAATCAGATTATCTTTTTTAAATTGAACTTTTTACAAGTGTGCGATAAGAATCGCAATAATATCGTAGCATTATTTAAATAAAGCGCACGGAAGAGATGCGAAATTTTAATTTCTTAGCGGTGACTTAAACTATGTAACATATATGTTACACTGTGCAACGAAGGGTTAAGATAAATAATTACGAGGTTATCAGTTTTCACCAATTTTTAGACTTTTTAAGGAGCCAAAATTTAGATAAAATTTTTCTTAGAAAACCTTTTTTAAGTTCATGCATAGGAATAATTAATTAACTCTTAAATGATAAAATAACTCATAAACTAAATATCTTTGTTAGCCTTCGTGTGTTTTTTTATCGTTCTATGCGCTAAAAATTCGACCTCTTTACTTTTCAATGTAGAGTTAATTACCTTTTCTTGCCGTAAAAATTTTAATAATGCATCAACCATAACCAGTCGCCGGTCCAACCTTCGCGAATTTTCAGTACAGTACATTTCAGTACAATAAAAATTAAATGTTAAATAAAGTTCGCAATTAGTTCTTTCAATAAAAACCAAATTTTTGAAAAACTGTTAAAAAGCAATAATCAAAAGTTAATCAAAATTAACGAACCAAAAGCCATGACCGTTTTGAGTCATCTGGTACGTGACGACCATATTATACAATATGACCCTGCTATATCACAGTACCTTTGTACGTGTAAGAATAAATGCAATTTTCTGATAAGTAGATGTACTAGGTCACTCCGGCGATCAAGAATTTTAAAAAAATTTTCTAAGTCATGGAATGTGATAAATTTTTCTAAGTGTGGTAATTAGAGCTGGAATGCGTTTCTATTTAATGACTACCTAATTAGTATAATAATATGTAGACTCATTAATATTAAATAACATCGCTTATCGTAGGTATTTTTAATAATTGCAATAAAAAATCACTTATTATATAAAGTGATATGATGTTAGATAATACAAAATAAAAATTATACTAATATGATTTAATTGTTAACAGATTTCATTTTTTTCTAACATGTGAAGGAATAATTTAAATTTTACTATGATACAAAATTTAGAAAAAAACCATTATAGAATAATTTTGAATAATTTTGTATAGCTTAAAATAGTATTCGAAAGTGTTTCGAGTCATTATAATTAAGGGTATTTTAATAACTATAGTAGAAAGCAAAGTGTAATTGACTCGCATTCTTTACCATATATACGTTGAATCACATCTCAATAAACATTGTAGTTCGGTATACATGCATAATTAGTATAACAAGTAGTGATCGGAATATTTAAAAAATGTCTTCACCTACTAAAATATCAAGTGCAATGGCTAAAATTATGAAAGACACGTATTTGGAATTATTAAGGAATCCTGATGAGGTAGAAAAATGGGTTAAATTGGGATTTAAAAATATAAGATTATTAAATTCAGCTCTGAACGTTATCGAATTAAGTATTGGCAGCAGAAGAAAAATTGAAAATCATCTAAGATTGATCAAAGGTATTTTATTTATTATTTATTTATTATTAAGCTTATTTAATTATTATTTATACATTTTTTAAAATAATTTTTATTTTATTGAAGGCTATATTACACATATGAAGAATTTACGTAAGGGTGGAGGCTCTATAGTAAATAACGGGAAGCGTCGATGTGATCGAATTAAATGGGAAGATGTCCAGTCAGCCTTTAAGAGTCGTATCAGAACAGGTGTAATTATTAATCTAAAACATATGGACCCTTAATTTTTAAGGAATCAAAATAGTATTAGATCTGTGAACCATACTGTATATAGTATTAGTCAAACCAAAATAGCTTTAAGTTCAAACGATGATAAGAGATGTGTACTCCCTCATACTATGGATACCCTAGCATGGGGTCATTATAAATTAAAAAAATAAATACAAAAATTTAGTACAAGTTTTATTATTATTATTATTTTTTATTATAATTATTATATTTTATTCAAAATCTTATATAATTATTGAATAATTGCGTATTTAGATATCCATGTAGGTTTTTGATAACCCATCCACTTAACATATAGCTGATCACCTCGTTTACGTAACACTTTTTCAATTAGAAAAGTATCTGGGTAAGCAGTAGTTTGAGCTCCTCCGTATAAAACATGCCTTTAATAGGATTTCCATTAAGATCTTCAATGTTGTAAGTCGTAGGACTTCCTAAATTAACCCGAACAATTTTAAACAATTCTGCAGTCCAATTTGCGTTGTAACCTTTATCGAAGACAGATTTATACTTCGATATTCGCACAAAATCACCATTTTTAAATTTTATTTTTCCAATTTTTTTATTTATATTGTAGACTTCTAACTTCGTGGAGACTTTAACATCACAAGGACGCATCTTAATCGTTCTATGTTTATGATGATTATAATCAGCAGTAACTGAAGCTAATATATCAACCCATTTATATTCAGCTCGATAACTAAACTCTTTGTATAACATATTTTTTAATGTTCGTATGACGCGCTCAACAATTGAAGCTTTTTTAATACTAAATGTGGAGTAATGATTTATCTTATTACTTTTCATAACCTCGGCAAAACTTTTATTATAAAACTCTTTTCCTTCATCGGTTTGTAAATTTTTGGGTTTTCTTCCATCATTCGTAAGAATTGAAGTCATTGCATTCGTGACTTCTATACCAGTTTTTGATTTTAGGGGGTATGTCCATAAAAATTTAGAATAACAATCAATAACTAATAGAATATATTTATAACCACTATTATATTTGGAATAAGGTATAAATTCGGATAAATCTGCCTGCCAGAGATCGTCAAAACCTCTAATTATTACACTTCTACGGGGGAAGTTTTTTCTAGCACTTCTATGAATTTCGTCTACAATTGCACGTTTCGACATTATTTAGAGAAATGTTATGTATTTCATGCGTTATTGCCCGATATAGCTATCAACTATACTCCTAAAACCAATTGTTTGATCAATTGTTTTCTTAAAACCATTCAGTCTAGTATTGCAAGCATTTTTAAATTCTTTTAAATCTCTCTCAATAGACTGTTGATATTTATCAAAAACATCTTCTCTTGCAGCTTCGGTAGTATTATGTTCCAACACCCATTGATCAAATTTTTTTACATCCTCAGAAGTATTTTCAGATTTTCTCTCGATAGTATCAATACGTTGTTTTAGAGACTGAATATACAGTACTATTGTATCCACATATATTGTTTATTAACAGCATCGAATTCTTCAACCCCGCTTGCTAAATTTGTTATTCTTTTACTTTGCATGTCATAGTCACGATTTTTAGTAAGTTTAAATCCGATACCCTTTTCACCCTTGGGACCCTCTTTTGGATGTATTTTACTGCGACCGAATACATCAATATTCATTTTTAAACTGGGTACTAAAACTAGAAAAACTTTATATTTATATTATAATTTTTGCCTCTACTAGCTCTTCCAAGATACTGATAATTTCATTATCATGACTATTATTTCCAGCCTGTTGAGATGCATGTAGTAGCATGAGCCGGTCCACGAGTTCCGAAGGGTTATCCCAATAAGTGTAGTCAATTTTATTATCATTTAACAACTTATGCTTAAGCACTAAATCCCCACCACTCTTGCTAAATAAACCCTTTATTATTTTCGTATACTTGGCATCGCGAGTACCAAGTATTGGATTTTTATGATAATACCCCCTTTTATAAGCATTGGTCTGTATTAAAATTTGCTTATATTGTTGTAAATCATTATTAGTATAATTTTTAGGAGATTTTTTAAATATTAATTCGTATAATCCCTCAGTACCGTCATATACTTTATTATTAATATTAAAATTATCCGAATTTTGATCAAAGTTAATTTTAGCGTTTCCAATCTTCCAAACCGCCGTATCAGGATCAAAATAAACTCCATACAGATGATCCATCAAATTTTTGGTATCATGTATAGCCATATCAGTATATCGAGTATGTAATCGTTCAATAATGCTTGTGCTAGCAGCTTCATTATATTCATCACTAGCATCATCATCATCCTGATCATATGTTTTACTCATGACATCTTTCTGCTCACTTTTAGGACGTTTGATATTTTTATTCATAACAGATTCGTCATCATCTTCTTCATCTTGATCACTTGAGCTACTTATGGTCTCCTCCTTTTAAATGTTTGGATTTTTTCTTTAAGGCTGTTAGTTCTTTAATAGGATCCATAATAGGTTTATATTTCTCTTCCGAAATTCTTTGAATAGCTACTTGACCACGTTGTAATTCAAGGTATTTACGTTTTACAGACTTACGCGCTCTAATAATTTTTTTAGTTAATTCAATCTCATCGGTGTCCATTATAATAATAATTATGCAACTTATTAAGATATATGTATACGTCACGAAGCGGTTACAAGTTATGTAAGGCACGTACTATTCATTCAAGACTTATATACGAATCAAATCCTTTCCTATATCTACCATTATTTATATCAGACTCAGTATCTATCACGATAAAACCGTGAGGTTCCTTCCAACATTCGGCACACATCGTTTTAAATTGATTAAATGATAAATCGGTTCCGATGTGGTCATCATGCACATGCTTTAAATTCAAAACATCTTGTTTAAATAGTATAATTAAGTTTGAATTATCACGTATTAACTGTTTAGGTATTTTTGAATAAGTTTGACTGAGATAGAAGGAATCGATTAAATTATGCCTACCCATACAGAAATAATCTCGAACACTAGCACTCTTATCAGTAACGACGTCATCAAACACCATAATTGAATGAGGTTTTGCCTCACTTACAGGTATAACATCTTCATGTTGTGAAAAAGTAAAGTATCCTAATCCCTTTATAGGTTCGAGAACTTTTTTTAAGTATTCATATTTGGGCTGATGTAAAGATTTTGAAAAGATATATACGTTTTTAAATTTCAAACCATTAGGTTCTTCTATAAGGCTGATGAGCGTATTTGTTTTACCACATCCTGAACTGCCTGCTATAATACATCTAATTGAATCAGGTAATAAAGCACCATGTTTTCTTGAATAACTTTTTTTAAGGTCATGATTGTTAACTGGAAGAGTTTCACGTTGTTTAATAAACCTCATCTCGGAATATAATAAATTAAATATACGTTCAAGCTTATATAAATACCTACAAAATAGTCAACAACTATCTCATTAAATGCTTACCCACCGAGGTGAAGGTTTGGTTAACACCATAATAAATAAATTACCAGTAGAGCTTCATATACCTGGTTATCAATATTGCGGTCCAGGAACTAAATTACAAAAACGTTTAGCTAGAGGTGATCCTGGAATCAATCCTTTAGATTCGGCTTGTAAAAAGCATGATATCGCATATTCACAACGTAAAGACTTACAAGATAGACATCAAGCCGATCGTGAATTAGAAGAGAGTGCGTGGGGACGAGTTAAGTCTAAGGACGCCAAGCTGGGAGAGAAAGCTGCAGCGTGGACGGTGCTAAATACGATGAAAGCTAAAAGAAAGCTTGGTATGGGATATGGAAACAAGCGTAAAATAATACTTGGAAAAGGACTTTTAAAAAATATATCTCAAGAACTTGAAAAATCTAAATGTAATAATAATATTATTAAAAACGCTTTAATGGCGGCTAAACGTACAGTTAAAAAAATAGGGGGTAAACGTAATATTAAAATACCTCGAATAATCCCCGTACCTAAACAGAGTGGAATTCTACCATTTTTGATACCACTCTTTGCCGGTCTTAGTGCAGCTGGAGCATTAGCAGGTGGCGCTAGTGGAATAGCTAAAGCTATTAATAATGCTAAGGAGGCAAAACAACAACTTGAAGAAAGCGGTCGGCATAACAAAATGATGGAGGCGATCGCAATGGGTAAAAAAGGTGAAGCTTTATATTTGAAGCCATACAAAAACGGTAGTGCGTTATTTTTAAAACCGTATTCAAAAAACTAAATGGGTTGCCTCGGAGAGCTCTAACCGATGTGGATTTAAGAAAATATACCATCAATATTCCTAATTTCCGAGGCATCTTCATGAGAGATACCTTACCCTCTACTCCAAAACTTTTCGAATGTGGTGTAATAAACTTGGATGTTATGAGTGGGCATGGCACTCATTGGGTTGCATATAAGAAGAAATATAATAATGTTATATATTATGATAGTTTTGGTA
Organism: Cantharis rufa; assembly: GCA_947369205.1. Lineage (NCBI taxonomy): Eukaryota > Metazoa > Arthropoda > Insecta > Coleoptera > Cantharidae > Cantharis > Cantharis rufa. Next base: position 9,449,035 of record OX376309.1, on the reverse strand, counting down.
ATCTGAGACCTCCTCAAGAAGTTATTAAATACTTTAACAATTGTAAAATAAAATATAATTATGTACGTGAACAAAAATTTAATACCATTATATGTGGTCATTTATGCTTAAAATTTTTGTATAAAAATGAATAAATACTTGGTCATCAATAAAAATCTTTAATAATGAGCCAGACGTTTACTCTGACGGGTGTGGGTAATTCACTTAGTGTGGATTACTTTCCCCCAATTCAATTAAATCCTAAAATTGACCACGTCTTAGGGTTAATAGGTTTCTACGGTTGTAATTCCATAAGAAATATCTATGATGGAAATAACAAGTTTTATTATAATGAAAAAGTCATCACCATACCATCGGGTGCTTACGAAATAAACGAATTAAATGGTTATCTGAAATCTATCTTGAGTGACGGATTCAACTTATGGGCTAATAATAATACATTAAAATGTGAAATATTTTCACATTTCGAAATTGATTTTACAAAGCCAGATAATATAGGTCGTATGCTAGGTTTTTCTAAAAAGAAATTAAAATCAGGTGTTAAGCATGAATCTGATTTAAATGTTCAAATTATGAAGGCCACAAACATCCACGTGGATTGTAATATAACTGCAGGAGCATTTCGTAATAATAATCTAGCGCATACAATATTTGAATTTGACCTATCGGTGGAACCCGGATATAGATTATGCAGAGAACCTACAAACATTATATATTTACCTGTTACCGTAAATACTGTTCATAACATCACCCTAAGGTTATTGGATCAGTTCGGTGAAGCAGTAGATTTTGGTAACGAATCTTTAACTATACGCTTAGAGTTAAAACAGGATGGGGTTAAACCTCAATAACAGTATAAATAATGCTGGTAATACTTTAATGGACATTACACCTTCGAATGTAGTACTCACATCTATTCAGATAAGATTTTTGGAAAGTTTGGGATATCGCGTAATAAATAAATATTATAATAATGCAGGACGAGCATGCCCTTCGAAATATATTCGCTGACGTATCTTATTCAGACTTAGTAATAGATAATTCCACTCATACATACCATCCTTATACTGTGAACGCATTCGCTAACTATGATGAGGTCAGACTTATTCTTGAGAAGGGGGATTTGATCACTGCCACTTATGATAGTAAGATTTATATTGAAGGAATAGTTACACCTACAGATCCTACACAGACTTTTAAACTCAACGATCCGCTATTTTTATTTGAGGAAATACGTTATCAACTTGGTGATGTTGTGATTGATAGTTGTAGAACACCCGGTATAGCGACATCAATTTATGGTCAATGTCGGTACACTCCTATAGAATCAAAAGGTTTGGGCTCTGCCGGATGGTACGTTTTAGATGAAGAATCTCAAATATTCAATACATCTGAGAGGACCTTTAGTGCCGTAATACCATTAAATCATATATTAGGGTTTGCATGTGATTATACACGTGATATTATAAACATGCGTCAAGAACTGATTTTAATTCGTTCGAATTCTGATACCGATTGTTATAATGGTGAAACCGCTGTAACAATAAAAATTTCAAAAATTAACTGGCGTGTACCACATATTACCCCTAGCGATTCTGCAAAATTGGAAATATATAATCGCTTAAAACAACAAAAAATAGTAAAAATTGGTTTTCATGGAAGAAGTCTATATCAGTATCCTTCTCTACCTACCACATCTAACTTAGCAATTTGGGCTGTTCAAAATTCTGTAGGGTCCCGAAGACCTCGATGGATTTTTATTGCATTTCAAACGGGTAAACGAAACAATCAAGCTTCTGATGCAAGTACTTTCTCACAGTGTGGAATATCAGACGTTACAGCTTTCATTAATCAGAATCGGAGTCCATACGCTAAAAGAAATAATGATTTTTCTAAATGTAGATACGTGTTGGCCTATAATGATTATGTATCATTTCAAAAGAAGTTTTTAAATAAGCAGTTTTGTGAACCATTATTAGATTTTAAGCAGTTCGGTCAAGGACCGATTTTTGTTTTAGATGTTTCAAAGCAAAACGAAATGGTTCACGAACCTGTATTAAGTTTAAAATTGGAAATAGAAAGCAATGTGAATTTTCCTGCTGACACCTCTGCATATGTATTAATTTTACATGATTCTGTTTATGAGTATGATCCAATTTCCGGATTGGTTACCTTTGTATAAAAGATTTTTTTATTTTGTAACTTTTTTTTTTTTGTAATCGAAATAAATAAACAAATCAAGATTTAAAAATTTTTTTATTTCTATCTATAATAATAATTCTGTTTTATTTTTGCTATAATAATAATAATGCAAGTAATATATAATTATCAATAATGATAAAATAGACGGCGGTAAAACTTGAGCCATGCTTGTAGACGTCCAATTATCGTTGTGTAAAAACTCTTCAGTAAATAAATTTTCGTTCGCCAGTATTAATTTACATATGGATTCTCCGGTTGAGTTGCTGTTAATAAATCGTAACATGCAAAATAAAAATATTTGCGTTTCAGTTAAGCGGTAGAAGAAGGTTGACTCATTTATATTTTTTATATATTCCATCGGAGGGCACTTTAAGCATAGTGTTCCATTAAGATTATCCAAACTATTCATCTCAATATTTTCCGTGCTTGTAGATGGTGATACGTATAAAGTATTATTTAAAATTAGAACTAATGAAAAAATTATTATAGTCGAATGCATTTTGATGTATGCATCAGCTGCTTTCCAAAATAGTAATGATAAAGTAGATATAAACTTACTAATTTATATCTTAAAGTGGGTGTAGTGAAGATTGATGGAATTTTGAATTAAACTAACATCGTTCTTAAAATATTTATTATTATTATTATATTACATAATACTATAATTTATCAACAACTAACTCAGATAAATTTTCTATGATTGTTTCGGGATACATATAAAATAGTATATAAATATAAATTTATATACTAACATATAATATATATATATATATATGTATATAATTATATAAAACATACAATATAAATTTATACCACGATATTGTCCTAGAGATCTTGCAACATCCTTAAAATTCTGGAAAGCATCTCCTCCTAATTGAATACAAGCAAATAGTACGTCCGTATAGTGATCTCTTATCTCAAGCTCTTCAATTTCAGCCTTCCTTAAGTTGACTAATGATGAAATTTCGAACAATCTTCTTACCGAAATTTCTGCCATGGATATATAAAAATTTTCAATATTTTTAAATGTAAGTATGTTTATCTTATTAAATTGTCGGCCCGTTACTGTCAATCCGCTACCATTCATTTCTATAGACTCCATATGACCATTTTTAAAAAAGTGGTCAATCTTGGTTGTATTTATATCATTCGTAAGGATTTCCCAGTCCTCACCAGATATATGGATACCGACTCCATTTGATCCACTGATTCTAAGAATTGGTATCCAATTTTCTACATCAATCCCAACAGATATAAATTTGGACTCGGATTTGTTTAATGCGTACTTATGCCCGTACTTATAGTGATGGATTGAACCGAGAATCGAGATCAATTCTCGAAATAACAGCTGTTGCTACGATACGGTCTAAATTTCAGTAATCTCATTGGTAAATTCTAGGATCATTTTGAGTCTCGGATTGATCCGTGACTATAAGTACGGGCATTAGTCTCGTAAATGATCTTCAGTGATCGCATCGTTTTCATGGTTTTTTTATTTGAAGTACAATCTAAAAATAATGTAAAATTAATGTAAATCATAATATTACAAAATTTTTTTTATACTGTTGAGGGTTAGGTTATCGTCCATAGGTTAGTTTCTATGGACGATAACCTAACCCTAACCCGTTTATTTAAAAAGTAATTTATTATAAGTAAAACTTACTTGGTTCAATTGCTTCAGCAGCACGCTTCAAAGTTTTCAAACCCGCTTTATTCTCCATTTTAATTTTTCTTGCAATTAAATTGTAAAAAACAAGTTACCGTTGGTACTAGTAAAATGAAGTGATGTAAATTATCCAAATTTCAATACATTATATATGAATACTAGATACCTAATTAGTGCGGGATAGTTTTTGTGAATGATTTTTAATGGATTTAAATATTAAAAACAATTTTAGAAACGGTATTTACATAATGAGGTATACCTTATGATAAATATAATAGAAAGTAGAAACGATACTAATTGATTTTGACTGCAATTTTACAATAATGGAATGTCACTAATGTCTACACCCGTAGGCGATCAAAATAATTATAATGAAATTTTAATTTTAAAAACAGAATATTTTATATAAGACGGATAACAACTTATTTTAAATAATACGTAATGTAATTAAATAATTATAAATTAATAACCATCTCAGTTAAAATATAATCTTATGTATTTTATATAATTAGTGGATAATTAATAACCCTCATAATTAAAATATATATGGTACTTTATTACGCGGAATTGGTGCATGCGCAGTTCTCAGTGTTGTGGACTTAGAAAATTTTTTAAAAATTCTTGATCGCCGGAGTGACCTAGTACATCTACTCTGATAAGTTTTTAACATACAATTTTGTGTTATATATAAAATGCACTATCCTAATAATCCTTGAATTTCATTTATTCGGAGTAGAAGATCTCGTGTTTGATTTTTTTAAGAATAATAATTATATCTAATTTATTATGTATATTATATAATTATGATAGAGGACACTTTTCTAAGAAACACCTTCATGTGGCCATAGCCCAGAAAATATTGATTTTTCGGTAAAATTGGATCAGAGCTTTTTTAAAGAGCGTGGTATAATCTACAAACTAGATTCAAACCTTTTATTGCCTAAAATCAACGGCGTTCGAGTTATTAATTAAAGTAAGTAAAAATATGTTGAAAAATTCGAGATTTTTTTCTTATTTGGTTACAAAAAATCTTTAATAAATAAAGAAATCTTTGTAAATTGTAAAAATTAACTGTCATTTGTTTTTCTGTGATTTTATGAATATAATTTTTTTTTTGTTTTTTGTTTTTCTGATTATCTGTGAAAGGGATTGCTTTTTCAAAAATTTTTACTAGACAAAAGTTGTAGTCTGTTAAATTTCCTTTCGGGAATGGGCATCAGAATTTTTATAAAATGTTTCGTTTAATAGATACAGGGTTTTGAAGAAACCAAAATAAAAAAAAGTTCCAAGTTTTCAACATTTTTTTATTTACTTTAATTCATAACTCGAAAGCCGTTGATTTTAGACAAAAAATGTTTAAATCTAGTTGATAGATTACTTCACGCTCTTTAAAAATGCATTAATCTATTTTAACTAAATAATAATCAATAAAGATAAAAAGTTTATCGCAATCTTTCTAGTATAAATTTAAAAATTTTAAAAGTAAAACACAATTAAGGAAGAGCGACAGACACACACTGCTTCTTCGACAATCAAGCCATCACACCATGTATGTGTTTCTGAATCATTAGTCGTCATCAGTGCCGCATACTTGTTGAAAAACACTTAATTGTGTGCACTAAAACGGCTACTGGTCGAAAGAACATGGCGAACTACTGCGGACTTCTTTCGACCAGTAGCCGTTTTAGGCTACTAAAAACACATATGTACATGGTGTGATGGCTTGATTGTCGAAGAAGCAGTGTATGTCTGTCGCTCTTCCTTAATTGTGTTTTATTTTTTAAATTTTTAAATAATCAATATTATTCGGGCTCCATAGCCCACCTGAAGGTGGAAATTAAAAAAGTGCTTTAAAGATGCCTAATTCTCGAGGGCTTGAATTTAGAAAAAAAATTTGGTTAAAAGTGTTTCTTAGAAAAGTGTCCTCTATCACCAGGTGGTGATATATAATTGATAACAAAAATTTATGTAAAGTGTATCTGGTGACACCCTGTATATGAGTTTTGTCTGTATAAGTTCAGCTATGCAAATGTATGCTCTAAGTCGTAATGTTCTAAATCTAAACATTTACACAAGAATAAGCTTGATACCCCTTGAAAGCTATATATAAATATAACATACCAGCTTTCGTACCCGGTTTTGCTTGGGTTTCTTTCTCTTAATTTTTAAAAATTTTACATCTACTTATCTAGAAATAAATCAGTAATAATTGTATTTTAAAATTGTAATTTATATTTCCATTGAAGGTACATAAACAATACTATTTGTTTTATCGTATATGCAAAATCACTGAACTTTGGTTTAGATTAAATAAATTTGAATATCTATTTTGTTAATAAGTCTATATAATATTTCTATCCACTTGATAAAACATTAAAGAACTTGAAATAATTGATTTCGTAAATAAAAATATGAATTGCCAAGTCCTTTAATGATACTGATAAGAACAAAGTTAAAAAAATTAGATTTAATTAATTTAAAGAAACATAGATATTGGTCATCCGATGTTTCAATAAATTGTAATTGAAATTCGCATTGTGTTATCGATTAACTTTAATCAGCGTGATCAAACATTCATTCCGTATTTACTATCGAGTGTAAGTGTTACAATAGTAGATAACATCTTATAAGTAAGCAACCAACTTTTTTTTATACAAACAGCAAAAATAATATTTACGGTTAAAATAATCATTTATCCAACCGTTTTAGACATTTTAATTGACTAATTAGTCATTAAAAAATATTTGGTTTTATTATTTTTACTATACCCACACAAGCAGTGGCGGATCCAGGATTTTGGTTTGGGAGGTAAATATTAAACACTAAAATACTACATAAAAAACGATGCTTTTGAGGGGGCTTGAGCCCGTTAACCCTCCCCCCTGAATCCGCTACTGCACACAACACTGAATATTCAGGCCACATGGGCGTATCTATTAGTCTTAAAAATTAGGGGATGTTAAAGTTCTTTGCCGAAACTCTTCTGAGAAAGACTAACATAACACTTTTTAATAATAAACCATATCAAACAAAAAATCAGTGGTTTCTTGGTAAATTTCAAGGTTAAATGGTTTTAATCTTCGAAACTGTGTTTTGTGGGATTTTTCAGCACCAAATGAGAACATCACACATTTTTAAACAAAAATGGCTTGTTGGTTTGATAATGCCTAAGCGAAATTAGTAACTATTAAAAATAACATTACAACGGGTGGGCCATGTAAAATTTGGAATTTGAACCCCCCGTTATTTCAAAGAATATAGCTAATTTGACATTCATGAAGTGACAGATTATTAGTTTAAGATTAGAAATTTACAAAATGCGTCACTTGAAGAAAATTGGGAAATATTAAAAACTTTCTTCCAAGGTTCTGAGTCTTCAACTCTAACTGTAAGAAATCTACGAAATAAATTCCATAGAAATAGAATGCCATCAACGCAGTTTGTGAAGCGAGTTCGTCAATCCGGGTCCTTATTGGACAAAAGAACTCATGTGCTCGAACAGCCATCAACATCAACTCGCCACCGTTCGCAGCAATTGAACATTTCTCGCACTTCTTTGAGCAAAATTTTTCATGAAGATCTCGGTATGAAGACTTACAAAGTCCAATTAGTCCAAGAACTGAAGCCTAGTGAGTATCCGATGCGTTTTCGCTTTGCCGAATGGGCTGAAGATGAACATTTTTACCGAAAAATCATCTATTCCGATGAAGGTCTTTTTCACCTCGCCCCCGAGGTAAAATGTAAAATGTAAAATGTAAACGTAGCCCCCTACGTTAACAAACAAAATTGTCGCATTTGGGGCTTGGAAAATCTACACGTCGCGTCGTCGAAAAAAAGTCAATGCAACCACAGCGAGTGACTCTTTGGTGCGGTTCCTTAGCGAGTTTTGGTCCCAAAAGTTGAAAAGGATAGCATGAACAATGTATGGTTTCAACAGGACGGCACTACGTGCCACCCAGCCAACATGACCGCAGCCGAAACTCGGAAGTCAATTGGCCGCCTCGCAGCTGCGATTTGACTCCATTAGTAAGTTTTACCTTACCAGTAAAATCATAATTTTGAAAAAATGTCTACTATGTAGTACTTTTTTTAAAGCGAAATTAAATTCCAAATTTTACATGACCCACCCTGTACAAGTAAAATAATATTGAATTTTATTTAACTTAAATATAAATTAATATCTAATTTTAGTGGAAGGACTTTACCAGTATGATTACTGGTTGTAATTTTACCGACAATTGAATATTTATGTAATTGAACAATTTGTATACGTGTATCATTAAGGTGGATCCAGACACTGCGAGGCTGAAGCGCGCGGCAGCCTCGGGATACAAGCCTCGCGCTGTGTGGACCATGTTTCCTGCGAGGCTGCCGCGCGCGGCACGCTTCGCGCTGTGTGGACGGTGATTTTCTTATAGGAATTTCATTAAGTAGACATGTGTCGAGCGAGGCAAAGCTGCCTCGCTAGCCACATCGGAATGGTCTAGAGCATGTTTACAGTAACGGAGATACAAAACGGAGCTGCCTCGCTGCGAGCCAAATTTTGTCGGTCGACTCAAAGAAAAGACTACGTACAAAAGTGGTCGAGTAAATAAACAAAGTTTCCAAACAGGATAAAGTTAACATTACTGTCATACTTGGGTATTTAATTGAAGATATATTGCCATTAAGTGTTCAATTTTAGGTGTTATTTATTACATAATTTATAACCATGTGCATTTCAAATTTTAAAACTTTTAAAATTTTAGCCTAACTTGTCATCGTCCATACACGTCATGTTTATACATATTAGTTTAAAAATAGGAATATGTTGTTATTTTCCAGCAAACAATTGTTTTCTTTTTTTTATTGATTAATTAGTAGGTAATCGGCAAATAAAAATGCAAAATTGTAAAAGAACATCGCAAACTAACTAAATTGATAATAAAATAAATACATAATTAGTTACTTTTAGGTAATCATTATAAAATTGATTAGTACTACAATTATTTAATTACAGAAAGAATGAATGTTATGATAAAATTTTCATAGATGTAAAAAAACATTATGCAAGTTGTAGGTAGGTAATTATTATTAGTTTATCGACTTCGTTTAGTAATTATTTTTCGAACTTATAAATCAGAAATAATAAACCTCAGGTAAGTGCTATGATATTCACAACAATAACACCAATATATCTTTTACTAACGTTTTCACGCTACTTAAAGAATAAGTGTAACTGGTAATATTTTTAAAATAAATAAGAAAGGTTTATCCGTGAACTTATTTATTCTTTCTTAGAAAAAATTTTTAATTATTTCTTTAAAAGATTGGATTTATAACTTCCATGCTCCGTTTACACGGTATTTATATACTCAGATGCCATGATAAGATGTCAACTAACTGGAGATGCATTCTACAGAGGCAACTACGCAATCGCAGGGGATACATTTGAAGCAGCCTTGAAACTTCTGGCTCGCGCTAGCTGAGACACAAGTGGTCCACACTGAGCGAGGCACCTGCCTCGCGCAGCAGCCGCGCGCGGCAGCCTCGCAGTGTCTGGATCCAGCTTTACAGAGACCATCTTTGATACTTATTATATCTTGAACTGTTGAAATTATAATGATTATCATTGGACTTAATCGCATGAATTTATTCTGATCTACTTGTTAAAATATACAAAACCTTATACAAATATTTAAAATAATAAGAATGTGCATGAAAACGTTCAAGTTGTGCGCTCAAGTATTTGGTGTAACTCGAAAAGTCGAATTGCCAGTTTTAAATTCTATTTTGTATAACTCGAAATATCTTTAACATTCGAAAAATAATAATTAATAAAGAAATAAATTTAAAAACAAAAGAACTCAGTGTAATCTACTGAATTTTGAAAATAAATTCTATTAATTAGAATTACATATTATCTTTCGGATTGCTATCATGGGCGTCTATAGATCTCTTTCAGAGGAATAGGGCAAAATTTAAAAGATTTTTAAACAAAACATATTTTGTTTATTTGTAGAAAAAGTTAGATTTTGTAATTAAACTTACGCTGACGGAATATTAAATGTATATTTAATATTTTTATTATATGTAAATAAAGAAACTTAAGCCAAAAGCCAGGGTCAACTGCCCCTCTTGTCCCCTTTAATAGACACCTATAGTTGCTATTTACCATTTTTTTTCTTTTATAAATTAGCATTCTTTTCTTATTTTTAGGAATACTAATTTCTTATATTGGGTTTTGTTCACTAATAAATTAGTAAATTATTTTCTGATACTATATTTACTTTTCTTGATATTAGGAAACATATTTACTCTATAGCAGCGGTTCCCAAAGTGGATTCCGCGGAACCTAAGGATTGCACAAAAAATCACAAGGAAAAAATATTAAAACTGCATAATACTCATAAAATTTATATATTATACAATATTTAATATTGTCGTTTTCCAAAATCAATTTATTTAATTTTTGAATTTTAAAATTTTATTTTGTATTTGAATTTTGTTTTAATTGTTTTTAAATTTAATTTTGTAAATTTGTAAATATTTGAATTGCTGTTCGCCCCAATAATTTTTGTGTTGGTGCAAGAATTTGTAACAACGAGGATTCGTCGGGTCTATCAATAGTAGACGGACGTGTTTTGCGGACGGTCTCAGTTTTTTTGTATTTTGCGTCTCTGTTTTGAGATATTTTAATTAATTTGTGCGAATAAAGTTTGTTATTTGCGTGAGTAAGATTTTTATTATTAATTTTGAGTTGTGAAGATTTTATTCGGATTTATTTGAAAATTTGTAAATTAATTGCACAATTATAAAAGAACCTTTAGGTTCCACGGAACCTATTTTGGGAACCACTGCTATAGAGTAAATGTTTTCTAATATCAAGAAAAGTAGGTATAGTATCAGAAAAAGATACTAATTTATTATTAGTAAACACAACATAATATAAGAAATTAGTATATCCAAAAATAAGCGAATGCCAATAAATCATTTATTTGATATACATATCTATATAATAAAACATATTTAATAATAACAATGAAAAAGACAATGAGAGCGGTGTAGTCTACAAGATTGAATGTGAATGTGGCTGAGTTACATGGGACAAACGAAACAGTATTAAAATGACGCATATACTAACACCGTGTTTTTCACACGGTTTTTCATACGTGGCATGTCCTCGCGTGGGCAAACCAGCGAGCTTAGATTTAGCCAGCTGGCTAAAGACTAAAGGCTAAAAAAATATCGTACACTCGATTGTTCTTCGAAATTAATATTAATTTTTTTTTATAATTATGTTCCTTAATAAAATACATTGAATTGAGAAAATGAATGGTTAGTGTTTTTTTTTATCGGCGGTCATCATCTACATATAATTTATATAGCAAAATGTTTGTCCGGTCACTTGGTATATTAATTTTGAGGCGGTACGATGTTCTAGAATTCTACAAATAATTTATATGGTTCAAGTTCTGAGGCGATACGAGGTTCGCCGGGTCAGCTAGTGTAATATAAAATATCGAACGGGATTCGAACTCGCAATCTCCCAAGTATAAATTTGTAATTTGTGCGCATGACTCATTTCACTACCAAGGGTGGAACTAATATTATGTATACTGTATACATAAGTTTGCTTTATCTGCTGCGCTTTGCGATTGCTTGTAACGTAAACCTTTACACATGTATATTTGGTATAATTAAATTAGAACTTAAAGAACACTTAGCTTATTCCAGTTCGCCAATACTTCCACGGCTTGCTGTATTACTAAATTCATTTTTTAATATATGCGGCTAATATAAAGAAAATGTACTGAATGGAGACAAATATTAAACTTGCTGTTATCACACAATTAGTTTAATTTTTGAATAAAGTTACAATATAATACTCAGATGCATTTTTCTAGATTCCAAATTCCAAAATTTGTTTCTTCAGAAAAAATACAAATTTTAATGTTTGCCCGGCTAATTTATAAAATTTATAAATTATATTTCTATTTATTATTATTATTATTATTAAATCCAAATTTTTATTTAATTTTAAATAAAATTCCAATAAATGAAAACGTAAAACGTAAGATAATTTGCCCATATGCAGTGGTATAAAATTTTATTCTATAATACCTTCAAATTTTAAATATTATAATTTATAAGTTTACCATTTCAATAAATTACAATTTTCAAATCTTACAATTAAAACTTATCTTCTAAATCTCCATTCCAAATTATTGATAATAATCTAAAAATTCAATCTTATCAAAAAAATCCAATTTTATTCAAATCTGTTTTGAATAATTTCCAAATCCAAATAAAACAAATCACTTATTCAAAATTATAAATGGATTTTATTCACAAAATTTAAATTCAATTGAAAATCGCAAATAAACCTCAGGCAGTTTTCTCAACGGCAAAAGCCTTGTTTTCCTTTCTAGTTCAATTACCTCAGGAGAAAACCAAAATATTCAAAATTCACATTGTTTAATGGACAATAAATTAATTAAATACTCAATTTACAAAAAAAATATTTCTAATCAAAATATTAAATTGTCAAATCTTGCTGGATTTTATTGTGTAACCTGGAGTTCACAATGAAACAATGATCGTAACTTTACGATGATTTAACTTTTTTTAAAAACATAAATACAGTTTTCCATCATCTGTCCTAGTGATACATAGAGAAAAGGCTGCATCGTAATATTTGGTAATAGTTTTAAAATCGAAACTAATGTTATTGAGTGTGACGACTGTGTGCCTAACCCTCTAACCATTTGTTGAAGTTCATACCAAGTAGAATTTTTATTAAAAACTATTATCTAATTTGAGTAATGTTCATTTAGTCATCTAATTTTCAGATTTTCAATTTCATCATTATGTATTACCCTCAAGGTTGTAATTTTTTTTAAACTCTTATCTCGGGGTCAAGAGGTAGATTCTGTGATGTATAACCAGGCCCCACGTTGTTGGAATGCCAATTAAGCTGTTTGAATTGATGTAAAAAATTTCAAATGGCTTTCTAGAAAAATATACTTTTTAAATTATTTAGGATAAATTCAAATTTACTTTAAATAAATTTTATTTTTATTTATAATAAAAATATTTTATTTTCAAATTTACTAATTTTAAAATGCAAACTAATTAAGTAAAATAAGAATTATAATAAGGATATTACTATCTTCTCTTTTTCAAACCTACTACATAATTTTTAAAAATCAACTCTATAAATGCGACCTCCTTAAATTATTTGAAAGTTTTTGCGTTGTATGTTACGTATTTTTCTGATGATGTATTTAAAACACGTAACCGGTTGCAATAAAATATATGTATATGTGAATACCAAGAAATTTTTTAATTAAACATATACATAAAATAATTACACGAATAATTTGTTATCGAGGTACGGTTCGTTAAGCTGAACTTTTTATGCACTACATCTACAGGGTGTAGATTTGAAAACAATCCACCTGAAATTCATCGTGAATTACATCAAATATTGAAAAAATATAAAAGAAGCTTTTTTGGATAGGAAAAAGGATACTAGACAGCGTACTTTGAAAAAAAAATTCAAGTCGATAAATTTCAATATTTTTTATGTAAATAGATAGCATTTTAAAGGGCAGAACCAAAAGAATTTGAGGTGTCACAAAAATATGGTGCTATTTAAGTTTTTCAAGTTGGGGTAGCTGAGAATTACGCAAGTTTAGTCTCGCCTGGCGTTTCTAGAATAGTTTCTTTTGATATTTTTTGTAGTTCACGAAAAAAGTATTATTATAAAAAAACAATACAAATTTTATATTTAACTTGATATCGTTTTATTTAAAGACACTAATTGGCAATTTAGGTTTTGTTTTTAATTTGTATATCACATTAATCGATAATAATTTATTGTTAAGTTGCGTCACTAAAAAGTTTTTATTGCCAAGTTACAAATTATCCAATTTTGATAAGTTTAAAAAAATAGTAACCATTACAAAATTAATTTAATATTTTAGTTCTACCATGACCTCATCTCCATCGGAAAACACGCCAATTGCTCAGAACAGGAAACTGACGATTAGAGAAAAATTACAAGAAAAATTTGACTTCAAAAGCTTAAACAGATACAAATGTAGGACACTCCTCGCATTTTGGATATTAGGGATATGTAACAATTACGGTTACGTTGTTATGCTAAGTGCGGCGAATGATATACTTCACACTTCTGACTCAGTAAAAATGATAATACGGAGTTCCAACAACACTGACGACACTACTAGAAATTGCAATTTTATATCAACAGGAGCTATATTATTAGCAGACATTATGCCTTCTTTACTTATTAAGATGGCGTCTCCTTTTTTACCTTTTTTTATACAGTAAGTGTTTTTGTTTACAAATATTTAGCTATGCTAAAGTGACATTCCGTTATCTCTTCTGCTACTGCAACTGGTGATTGATAGTTACTGGAGGTTTTCGGATTACTAAACGTTTCTGTTCTGATCCTTTAAACAGATTTCACTGGATAAATTATTCAATCTACTTTAATGGATTTATCAAATTAAATAAGCTTGACTGATTGGGGTAGTAATACTGGAAAAACCGAAAACATCTATTGTCATCCAAACATTGCAAGAAGATCACAAAGTCTCGTTTTCAAGTAGCAATATAAAAAGTTTATTTTTCGTATTTTTTAGCCTACGAATAGCGTTTGCTGTCATTGTGGGTTCATGTGGTTACATCTTAGTAGCATTTGGCACTGGCCAAAAACGATGGTTATCGTTAACGGGAGTTATTTTAACCTCATTATGTTCTGGATTAGGAGAAGCATCGCTTCTTCAATACAGTTCCAAATATGATAGGTACATTATAATAACTAAATTAAGTACTGGTATTACTATAATGTGATTTTTTTAGAGACGTACTGTCGACGTGGTCTTCTGGAACAGGTGCTGCTGGTATAACAGCAGCTGTATCTTATGCAGCATTAACGTCTTTTGGAATTACAAAAACACTTCTTATGATGCTGGTTGTTCCTGCATTAATGGCAGTAGCGTGAGTAAAGCATATTTATATGATTATAATCATTACTTTATAGGTGTAATCTATTTTCTCTGGCGAGTTGCCATTGCCGTTCGAGTCTGGAGTGTTGCAAACTGGTTTTTGTAGTTATCTCTACTGATTTTTCCGTTTGTTTCAATCAATTTCTTCCAATATCAAAATAAAAGCAAAAATATCCAATTTCAAATTCAAAATAATCAAACCACCTACTCAAATAAATCATTTTTATTTTTCCAAATATAAACTCAAATCAAAATCGTAAATAAAACTCAGAAGACAACTTTTATCTTGACCTTTAAAAAACCCGGCTTCCCTACCTAACTGTTGCATCCGCAACTAACTTTTAAAGGTTAATACTACGAAAGTTCCAAAGAGCGACATTCTCGTTTTGAAATCTAGACTGCAATGCATCCTTGTATTGATTTTGTAACTGTAAATCTTCTACCGTCAAAAATTTTATTTATGATTTATTTGTAGTTTTTGGATAATTTTACCCAAACCCATAGTTCCTGAAAGAGCTGTAGATGAAAATTCTTCAAACGAATCAATAGACCAACCTTTAACTGTAAGAGAAAAATTAGCTTTATTGCCTGGATTACTAAAATTTATGATTCCCTTGGGATTAGTTTACTTATTTGAATATTTTATTAATCAAGGACTGGTAAGTTGATATAATTTTGAAATGGAAAGATAAAGAAGCATTACTTTTAATTTTGTTTCTAACAGTTTGAATTAATACAATTCGAAGACATTTTCTTGGACGTAGCCAGTCAATATAGATGGCTTGCGGCTGATTATCAATTGGGAGTATTTATATCACGATCTTCCGTTAATTTTCTCCATGTTAAGCGTATATGGATAATGGCTATTTTACAAGTAAGTTATTGTGTTTTTAAAATTTGAGGTATTCTAACAAATCTCTTTAGTTTATAAACGTTGTGTTGTTTACAACCGAAGCTATATTTTACTACACGCCGTACTTTTGGATTGTTCTTCTGTTTACTTTTTGGGAAGGACTTTTAGGCGGAGCTACTTATGTAAATACATTTTACACCATATCAACTGACGTAAGTTTTTTAATATTCTCTTGTATGATATAAATTGACATTTTTTTTGCTTTTAGGTAAATGATAGAGACAGACCGGCTTCCCTGGGCCTAACCAGTTTTTCTGATAGTATTGGCATAACATTGTCAGGTCTTTTAGCTATAGTAGCTCATAATGAGATCTGCAAATTGCCTAAACCGAGTAGATTTGAAACTATATGAATTTTTATACCTTAGCAAATAAATTAATAAATAAACTAAATTAATCAGTCCAATTCTCAAATTTAATTTCCACCTAAACATAATATAGCAGTATTAGCCATTACAAATTAACTAAAAAGGCCGATTTTTTAGCAAAGCATAAGACCTGTGGCCTTGCTTGTCTCTTTGGGCTCCCGATCGTCTCACTATCGCCATTATCAGATTAACATTGTGTCGGATCTACGTCGAAATAAAAAGTGTTGGGTATAGTACCCTAACCGGATCCAGAGGTTTTTTATAGATATCACAAAATTTTTACATAATTTAGAAGAGGACATTGTAATAAAGCAATTAAACTATGGATGAACTCCAAATATCGATTTATTTAGGAATTAATTAATTTTAAATATGTGATTTTTGCATTGAAAGTACGTTAACAATTCAATCTGCTGACGTTGCGTATGCTCCGAGTGGGTCTACGTAAACTGGGAATTCCGTCATTTTCGAGTTTTTTTGGAACCCAGAGGATTCTTTTAATGATGTCTGCACTTGTCAAAATGAGCCGCAGCGTAGCGAGAGTATCGGAGGCCGAAGTTTTAACAAACACCTTCAGGGCAACATACGCATCCAACCTAAAATACACGCTAACACATTTGAGTATTGTGATACAATAATAAGAAACCCTAATTTTAACCTTAATTTATATTTTATAATAATTTTAAGGGATGGGCAGAACCAACTTTATGTAGGTAGCCAATCGAATAGTTGGTTCCAGTTTTTCGTGAATTTTGGCCGTATTTTTTAATGTTCAATAAAATTTAATTTTTATATTTGTAATTTATGCTCTAACTACCATACTGTCATTTGGAAATTTTTGAACCAGGATTCTCTGCTTAGTATTCGACGCACACCCACGTCAAGCTAGCACCCCCACCTTCTCAAAAATTAGAAATATTTATACTATAATTATGGACTAATTTTGGACAGCATTCGCGAATTTTGGACTACAACGGTTTGGCAATAAAAGATAAATCTTTGGTGGGGGTGCTGAGTTGACGTCAAGCTAGCACCCCCACCTTGAAAAAATTACTGTAAGCTATAAAGCTGTAAATACATGCACAGGGTGTATCAGAAAATGCTCAGAGTCAAAGATACATGTCACTACCCCCCCCCCCTCCAAATGAATTTTTTATTAAAATTGGTGTTAAACGTTTGAGCTTCCTTAGAGCTTCAATGAGCTTCCGTTCCCGTTGTTTGAACTTCAACGGTCGCGGAGTTATTTGCGAAATCTTTGAACAATGAAAAATGAACAATAAATTATCATCAATTTTGAGTCCCCTGACTGATGGCTGCTGGTCTTTCAATTAAATACCGCAATTCAAGTTTCTTAGCATTCGAACCAATAAAAACGATTACCTCCCTGTAGAAAAGGAGCATAGGAATATAAAGTCTTGTCAACTCGAACAATAGCAGTAAAAGCTCAATGAATCTTAAACAAAACTTTATCGATTGATCTCGATTGCATAAAGAAAAAGTTACTATAAATTCTCTATATTCTTTCATATCCCCCCCCCCTTTTCTTCAACCATTTTTAGGAATGCTGTCCAGTTGGGGTGCTAGCTTGACGTCAACTCAGCACCCCCACCAAAGATTTATCTTTTATCGCGAAACCGTTATTGTTCCAAATTCGCCAATGCTGTCCAAAATGAGTCCATAATTAGTCCATAATTATGGTATAATTAATTTTTTAAAAATGTAATTTTTTCGACGTGGGGGTGCTAGCTTGACGTCAACTCAGCACCCCCACCAAAGATTTATCTTTTATTGCCAAACCGTTGTAGTCCAAAATTCGCGAATGCTGTCCAAAATTAGTCCATAATTAGTCCATAATTATAGTATAAATATTTCTAATTTTTGAGAAGGTGGGGGTGCTAGCTTGACGTGGGTTCGACGCACTTAAGCATCAGACCGTAACCAAAAATTATAAAATTAAATATATATTTTAGTTAATTTATATTAAAATAATAAAAAAAGTTAAAAATAAGTATATTTTATTCAAAACTCAATTCAATTCATTTATCAAAGAATTTTATTTATTACTATATAATATGAAATATCTTTAATAAAAAAAGTGAAAGCTATGTAACTTCTTATATTTCTCACCACAACCAACAGGAAAATTGAAAAAAAAATCTATAATATAGAAGAGATTTGCAAATAAAAAATTTTAAGGAAATTTGTATTTTTCGGAGCGGAGGGTGCGGATGGTCAGTTTTGACAAATGCTGAATTGGCAGCCCAAAGCTCAGGAAGATATGCAGAAGTTGCATCTATTATGTGCGAAATAAATAATCCGAATATTTGACCAACCGTAGATATAATGGATAGTAAGTCTTCGCTGTAGACTGCATCGACTTCATTCGGACTTAATTAAATATTGTAAACCAAGGGAGATCCACCCCTTCCTGGTAGCACACTTTGCCGAGTAGGACCGGTCTAGAGGGATATTTTTAGTAAGTATGGCATTTGTTAAAACGGCTCGTAGCGTCCGGAGCGGAGGGGACCGGAGCGGAGGGTCAGTTTTGACAAATGCAACCACGGCAAATCTCGGATTCACCCTAAAATCTTTTTGTATAATTTACAAATTTTTGATAGTAATTTAATAATAATTAGTAATAATAATTTTAATAATAATTTTAAATTAAAGAATTTGTACAATTTTAATTAAATTTGTAAGTAAATTAATACCGTACTTACCGTAAGGGTAAGTAGACCCACAAATAGATGTTTACTAGGGCATAGAAAATAGGAAACTGACTGAAAACTGGTCATTTTAACGAACCGCAATTATAAAGGGCTTCCCAATAAGAGGTTTTATCTTGATATTTAAAAAAATGAGTATTTTTAAGAGAAATCAATGAATGTTTATTTCTTTGTAAGGAGGAGTTACAGAATAGCTTTTCAACGGTTTTCTTTCAGCTATCTTTGAGACGGAGACGGTTTTAAAATTTCAAACTATAATTTGAAATTTGTAATCATGGTAACCGTGCTTGTAATTATAACGTATTGCTTGAACGTGCTTGTAATGATAACGTATTTGTTAGTGATTGGATTTTTTTTAAAGTTTGATTGTGATTTAAAATTTATATATTAATTTAAAAGTTAACATTGCGATGGCCATTTGTAAAACTAGCGCAGAAATTGAAGCTTCTGAATTTATAGAGAATACACCGATTCCAGAAGAATATAGAGATGGTGTGAAAAAATTTGTATCAAAAATGATATTCCATATCCTGGATATATGATACAGAGTAAGCAATATCTTACAGTTAATACTGTAATTTAAAGTTCTGTTAGGTATAAATGGTCTTCGGCAGACTTCGAACTTGGGAGTCGTTTGGGTCGAGGAAAATTTGAACGTGTTTTTATGGCTCGGGAAAAAAAACAGGATATCTGGTGGCTATGAAGACATTAGAAAATATTCTAATGTTTTTCTATTCTAACACCCAAATATTCTCGAGTTATATTCTTGGTTTCATGACGAATATAGGATATACTTATATAAACTTAGGCATTTAATATCTCAAAGATGTTGCCAGCATCTTGTGAGAGAGAGACAAAGTCGAGATCGATAGGTGTACTTTGTCGGGGATCGAACTCACGACTTCGACATAGCAACTCAGTAACCTAACTGCTAGCCTACGACCGCTCTCACGTTTTATTAAATAAATTATAATATTAGAGTTAAAGGAAATAAATAAAACAGTAATCTTTCAAGCTTTCGGGAATGTGATGTTCCCTTTGCCAAAAATATATTGATAACACAGGTCTACAAAAAAAACATTTTTTTTGTTGCCCTGATTTTTTCATTGAATTTTGAAGATTAAGAACGTAAAAGCTATGAATATAATGAAAATTGGCCAATATTGGCTCTAGTTTTTATGTTATTGTAATATACGAGGTATGTTCAAAATATATCCACCCCTTCCTGGTAGAACACCTTTCCGAGTAGGACCGGTCTAGAGTGATACTTTTAGCGAGTATCCGTTTGTCAGAACGGCCCGGAGCGGAGGGGACCGGATCGGAGGGTCGGTTTTGACAAACGCAACCACGGCAAATTTCGGATCCACTCTAAAATCTACACATATATAGGGCCCAAATAAACCAAACCAAACTAAATAAACCGTACTGCAATCAGATAAAAACTGTTATCAGGCATTATGAAACAACGGTAATGGTTGATACTGACACCGGCGACCGCAATTTTGTTAAATTGCAAGATATACCACTCCAATTAGAAGTATTGCAAGGTTCATCAATAAAAAAATTTGTGCTGGCAGGTGTAATTACACACAACGGCACACGTCGATTAGAATCCAATACAATTTTGTTTTTAAAAAAATTCAAAAATGGCGGGGCTAACTTCTATCGATAAAATAATTTTTGGCCCAAAAACATTTTATTCGTCAAAATAAAATTTTATGATTTACGGCACACAACGGCACACGTCGAGTAGAATCCAACACAATTTTGAATTTTAAAAAAATCAAAAATGGCGGTGTTAACTTCACGCACATCATTTACTCACAAAAATATTCGGACGCTCCTATGTTAACATTGTAAATTGTACGTTTTGAAGACATTTTTCGTCATATAAAAATTACTTTGACAGCAATATTTACTCAACATTTTTTTGTAGCAAATTTCATTTTCTTCATTTTTGTTCATATACATTTTTTTATTTCATCGCACCGTTTCCGAGTTAAGTGACTTAAAGAACACTCTGTAAAATACAAAAATATTGTCATAGTTCTCAGAAACGGTGCGACAAAATAGAAAAATGTATATATGATCAAAAGTCAAAAATGTCCAGAATGAAATTTACAAGAAAAAATGTCTATTAATATTAATGTTTAAAAATAATACTACAATAAGATCATTTTATGTTGTATCAGTTATCAGCAAACACAATCACAAAAAATGATTTAAAAAATGTGGTTAAGGTGCCTTAACCGTATTTGTGGTATCCATCCTTGTCTAGGGGAGTGCTAACCGTCTCTCCTTTCATACAACACATAAATATGAGTCTTTAATTTTGTATATATCTTAGCAAATCGCCGAGCATGTTAGTGTTAAACGACACTTTGCGTAATATTTTCGACCACAGTTTTTAAATTTATTCAAAATCAAAACTTAATTCAGCTTTGTGATAAAATTTCGAACGAAATTGTAGTTGGAAATTAAAAAATATCAAAGTCTAACTTTGGAAGTGTCTCCCATATACGTCGAGGCTAAACATAAAAACGCGCAAATTTCTAATTTAGCGTGATCAGAAAACAACGAATAATCGATGATTATGTTCAAATAAAATTTTAAAATAACACCAACCCTGGTGTGTGGTGTATATAATCCGTATAGGATTTTGGCAGTAAATTTAAATACGAATTGTATCATGACTGTGTCTTCTGTCAACACTATTATTTTTAACAACCTTGACTATCTCATTTGCATTGTAAGCAATTTTAATCTAAAAGAGATGAGTGTGAGTCGCTAAAACGCTAAAAGATTAGTGATACTTAGGTCCTGGTGGAGCTAGTTGCTCGGGGATGATCGAGAGACGGGGTCGGTCTTGTTTCTTGTAACTAAAGGGGGGGTGAGAAGTTTGTCTGAAGAACGAAACAATACTTATAGGTTCGGTGGAGCTAAGATGCTCAAGGGTTTCTTGTGAAGAGGAAAATCTTTGGTGTTGTATTTTATCAGGTTGGAACCAGGGAATTTTCAACATCTTGGTTTCTGTCGTCAAGTTTCTGATGAACTAACTCGCTTAGAAGTTCTACGTTGGCTTTGGCGGGGTGAATATAATGGTTTGACTTGAGCAGGAAAATGTTTTGGACGACCTAAATCCGGTCTATTTGTCTGTTGGAGGTGAAAGCTCATACTGGGGTTCCATACGTAAGAATCGGCCTGATGAGCGATTTATATACAACCTGAACTTGATGTTGGAATCTAGGGTGTTGCGAATCCAAGGCTCTTTCTTGCACGATTGTTGATGGAATCGATGTGTTTCACCCAAGAGAGCTGCTTGTTTAGGATGATTCCGAGATACTTGGTAGATGAAACCCAGGGGATCTTCTTGCCGAACATAATCACATCTTCGGGTTTCCAAAGGTGGCCAAAGTGGCGTTATCGTCCGCGTATAATACTCTTGTTGTTTCAGCCGTCTTTGGTAGGTCATTCGCAAACAAATTGAACATCATTGATTGAACAAGGTAGGCGACAGGAGGGAGCCTTGAGGCACGCCGGCTGTGATTTTCCGTTTCGTGGAGCGGATTCCTTCCAGTTGAGACATTTAAAAATATCGCTGTTGTTGATTCCTTCTTGTTGAAGAATAACATTATGTGCTCGATGATTGGCAACAACTGGTGGGTGGTGGAGCGATCTGAACGAAATCCGAACTGCTCGTCTTGGATGATCTTGAGTTCGTCGGTGGCTTCTTTAAGTCTTGTGAGGATGACTCTTCCTTCATCATTTAGCATACGTATTGAATTCATATATTGCCTCAGCGGATTTTTCTGACTGAATCCCAAAGGAAAGAATGCTATTTGCAATTCAGGTGAAATACCTACGGGATAAATCGATTTTCATGGAAGAAAATCAACTTTTAGATAACATTTAGCAATTACCAGAATGTGCCGTTCGGCAAATTCTGGCAGCCGAAAATATAGTGATTTTGATTTGTTCGAAGAACATTTTACTTGATTTTTAATAATATAAAAATTTAAGATATTTTCAAAAAGGCAAAAATACATTGTTGTATCTGCATTTCCGGAACTTACATGTAAAATTATTGTCGCCCTTTTTGCTCAAAGCGGAGTTTTGAAATTTTAAATTTAAAAAATCATTTATTATGAACAAAATATTAAAAGAAATTAATATTAAATAATAATAAATAAATAATAAATAATAACTGTAATGATATTTACGTAATTTATATTTGGCGCTTAATGAACGACTTAAATGATTAAAACATACTGTCAAATACACATACATTACATTGGAAGAACTGAACGTAAACGATACCAACAATCTAACAACAGGCTCTTGAGACACTGCCAGAGGGTAGCACAAGTGGGTGGGAGAAAGGAAGGGACGAGAAGAAATGGACCGGAAAAGAAGCCCTCTTCCATTTTGTGAGGTTCAACTGTGCAGACGTGCTTAAGAGGCTATTTCAATTCGTTTGCTGTATTTTGTGTTACTTTGCTATATTATTTTAATTATTGTGGTTCGGCAAATCCAGAGGTAAATATTATTGTAATATAATTAAATTCAAAAGGCACGAGTTTCGAGAAATCGAATTAAATGAACATGTGTATTTATAAACTTTAATCATCACAAGAACTCATGTGCAGGCGTGCTCACAGGTTAATGTTAGAACCACATATGGTAGATTATTATCACCTATGACTAGCTAAAAAACTTAATACTGACAACACAAAAACTGCAGATACTCCTAGATTCTATGAATGAGATTAAAGTTTGGGTTATTTTGTACGGAGGCCATTTTGTATAGGTCACTCTCGAGACTCGTGTGTTTTGCTTTTATGTTGGGGATTAAATTGTTATGTTTATCCAGTACATGATGATACTAAAGGTATCAGTTGATTCATGTGCTGACTTGCCCTGTATATTTGATTAATAACGAATTATGTATTTTGACCACATATGAGTATGACGTATATGTAATTTGCCCGATCACAATTATGAATATTGAAATGACAAAAAGCTAACTACAATGTGTAAACTGAAATTATACGACAATGATTTACAAATTATAACTATTTAAACTGCTCTGTGTTTTATATGTGTTCGCTTTACGTTTCTCCTGACTCAATTTGCTACTGCTAAAGTTCACTCATCACTACGAAGGAAATACTACGACGTGGGGGTAATGTCTCGAGTGTAGGTTACGACGTGGGGTCCTAGCATTTTAGACGATACGGCATTTTGCGTGTGGTGGCCACCATTATTATAGCGCTTAGGAGGTTAGAGTAGGGTTTCGAAGGTTGGGGATTCGGTGGGAAATTTGAGTTTACGTTTTGACATTACATAACTATCAAAAATATAATTATGTACTTAGACAGCATATTATAACTTTTTTAAGATCTTGCATAGTTTTTTCGTGCAATAGTTTTTCAAAATAAATTTGAATATTTATAATGCAAAAATGTGTATTTGGAAATTTTTGTTTATTAGATCCGAACAAAGAGTATGTATATACTCATATTATATAAATATATACATACCCTTTGATTCGAACCGAATCCTTTGCTTATTGAAAAATTTTCAACCATATTATATGATTCTATCGAGCAACATATTTTGTATATTTGTAAGAAACGTTAAATTTTACAATTAAACTTATATTAACTGTCTGATTCAAAAAAAACTTAAGTCATGAGTCAGTGGGGCAGCTGTTCCTTTTAACTCACGTAATAGACGCCTATGAATTTGCTAACTTCATGATTTCAGCCAACTTCAATACGTTGCTATGGCAGGTAAAACAGAACCCTGCTGTTTCATTATCGTTTTTAAATATACTTATTAACATAAACAATTTAATGTTTAATTAAATTGAATTGGTGTAATAAAATGAGTGGTGCAATATATGGGGGAGGTAATTTTTTCTGTTGTGCACAACTCTGTTTGAAATTAATCAAATTTCATATTTTAGATGAAGTTGGAGCTTTGGTTGTAGATATTGGTCATAACACTATTAGAGTAGGATATGGCGGTGAAGATTGCCCAAAATTTGATATTCCTTCAGCAATAGGTGTGTGGTCAGATTCTATTGATGATATTGGAGAGCCACAATGCAAGTACAACATCGGATTAACATCAATTCATGTGGCTCGATCAGGTTTATTATTTCATTCTTAATGATACTCCAATATGTATTTTAATATTTTCAGGAATGGAATTAGTTAGTTTCTTAAAGGAAGGTATGGTTGAAAATTGGGATATGTTTGAAAACTTCTTTGATTATTTGTACAATTATGCACTTCGAGTAATTCCACCAAATCATCCCATTTTACTCACTGAACCTCCTGTAAGTGCATGTTAAACTTTGGTTTGTCGATTTTTAATGTCATAATGTAATGCTTTATAGTGGATTACGCCTCCAAAACGTGAACAAATGGCAGAATTAATGTTTGAAAAATACAAGGTACCGGCATTGTATTTAGCCAAAAATGCTTCGCTGGCATCATTTGCTAATGCTCGTCCTACGTGCCTTGTTGTCGACAGTGGAGCTACTCATACATCTGCAGTTCCAGTTTTAGAAGGGTAATTTTTTTATCTTTCATAATAATTTTTTTTAATTTGTATAGTTTTAGAGTTGTTTTAACTCAAGCCGTAGTTAAATCTCCAGTGGGGGGAGACTACATTAGCTCACAATGTCGCAATTATTTAGAAGATAAGAATATCGATATCATTCCACCTTATATGGTTGCAAGCAAAGAAATAACAAAACCAGACGAACCAGCTAATTGGAAACGTAAGACCAAATTACCAAAAGTGTCAGAAACTTGGCATACTTTTATGGTGAAGGTATAGCATAAGTTTAATATAATTTTAACAAAATTATCTGTTTTTCGATATTAGGAAGTAATGCAAGACTTTCAAGCATCAGTGCTTCAAATTTCTGATAACATTTACGATGAAGAAGTTGTTAAGACTATGCCGGCAGTTCATTATGAGTTTCCTAATGGTTTTCATAAAGATTTTGGCGTTGAAAGATTTAAAATTCCCGAACCTCTTTTTAATCCTACAACTGGTGCTAAATCGGGAATTCAACCAATTTTGGGTGTTGGCTCACTTGTTACAACAAGTGTGGGAATGTGTGATATTGATATAAGACCGGTAAGTAATTTTTAATTGTAGATATGCTAACTGTTTGCAGAAATTTCTAGTAAAATTTACATTTAATCTTGAAATTTCAAATTATTTACAACAGCTTTTATTTAGCTTGCTTCAGATGTTAGTTTTCTTGTAATTGATTTTTTATCAACAATAACTCTGAAATTTGGCATAAATGTGTATTGCTAATGACAAAATAATCAATAATTTTTTTTAACCACTTATTATTTCTACTTTTCAAACTCCGTAAGTAGGAAAGTATTAACAGACAAAATTTCACTAGCATTTCTGTAATATTTAGAAGTCTTCTGAAGTCTTTTTGATCTTTTTTGATGGATATTTATATGTATCTATATGTTTATTTAACGAGAGGTAAGTCTCGAGAGAGAGATGCAGTGTACACGAGGCAGGAGATGTAAGGATATGTTTGGAAGTTCCGAGTGAGATATGGTGCAGATGTTTGGAAATGTAGATAAGATGTGGTGAAATATATAGGATGTGTGGGAAAATGTCCCAAAATCTGTTGAAATTTTTTTATGTTCACCATATTATGGTGTACATATTTTTGCCTTTTGATCTACCCCTTCAGTATTTAAGTTATCTTGGTAAGAAACCAGATGGAACCAAACTTTGGTGTTGGCAGAAAAATATTTTTTTTCTATCGTGGTTTGGATTCATGCTTTTCAAGGTTGCAATCAATGCATACAATTTTGCCGCCAAACCAGCACGTTATGGAGATTTTTGGGCATAGCCCTGATACTCAGTGGCAGAACTTCAAAAATTGGGCCACCTTGCAAACAATTTCTGGGCTCCCCCATAAAATTGTATTTTTTTTTAAAGAGAAGTTTAATATGATAGATATTTATTTTATATTATACTTACATACATAATTTCACAAAAACAAAAAAAAAAAGGTTTTAATTAAACCAATCAAAAATTAAATGTGGAAATATTTCTTTCCAGCCTTCATGTTAGCACAAGATTTAGGTATAATTTCATAGTAAAAGTTAATCTGGCATAAAAACTTAAGCAGAGAATTAAATTAAAATTGAAAATTTACATTGGTTTGTTTTACTTTCAAAACAATCAATGATATAAAAATATTTTCTTAAAATTTGGGAATTTTAAACATTTTTTTTACTTCTCCCTCTATTGTACCACTTTGTTACCAAAACCTAGACCCCCTCCAAATATTATGTCGCACATTCTTACATTAAATGTAAGATTTTTTTAAAGAAAATGTATCATTAGGTAAAGCTGAAACAAAGAAAACAAAACAACAAAATGTTAACTACAAAAAAAACAATTTTAGAAATCTTCCCTATCCCTATTGTCACAAATCGTCAAAGGCTGAACTTTCCCTACCCTTCCAACGATCTCTAAAGCTTTACCTTTAAGTAAATAGTTTCAAAATTTAATTTCAACGTAGAATGCTAAAATTTGTCTTAAATATAATTTTGTTGTCAGTTGTATTTCAGGGCTGTATCTTCCCAATTACAACACTGACTATTATACAACAGTTAAGCGTTCTGCTCAAGGTCTGATTTGGTCAGGTGTTCTTAAGACGTCGGGTATGTAGTTCAGATGGTAAGTTGTGTAGTGTGTAGGCTTGTCAGTCGACAATTTTATGGCATTCCTTGTCGGATGGTTTTGCCATCCCACTTGAATAAATTGGGTAGTCCGTCTTGCTTTAAACAGGGAGTGCAAAGAATTCATGCATACGATTGACAATAATTAATTATAAATTCATTTAATTTTGTATCATTTTAATAATTATTCATTAAAATTGTCGTAGTCAATTTTTAAATAATTACAAAAGTCATTATTGTTTACATATTTCTGTAATTATTCTTGTGTTGATAGCTTAAAAAACTACTTAAGAACAGGATCTCGCCTACAAAAATAGATATAAAATTTCAATGCAATAGAGAGGAATCGAAATATGATACAATTTCTCGATTTTAACAAAAAGTATTGTTCATATCTATATTTTAGAAAACCAAAAAATGCATAATAATGACTATCCGTTGATAACCAATCAACAAAAGCCTTTATTTGCACTAACTTGCTCGGGTCAAGTTGGTGCATACAAAGGAACAGACCTAAACGTGCTACCTTCTGCAACACACCCCTGATTGGTAATTTTTTTAATTGTAATGGGTTTTCTAAAATATTGATGATTAATATCGAGTTATACTATATATATATATCGAGTTATAATAATGTAATTTATTTCAAAAAACTACAATACAAAATCAAAGACTTGCACATAATTGATTGAAACAAAGTCATATTTTACTAACATCCAAAGATACAAACAAAAACCAAAAAAAAGCCTGAAAAAAGTTAAATCTGCTCTTTCCACAACATAAATTCTTGCTCAGTGTAGGGTTCAATCTTCAATAAAAATTATCTAAAAAGAAAATAAGTTTTCCTATTTTTAAATATTAATATTAATGCTAGGTATATAATATGCAATCTAGGAACAGTTAAATTCTTTTTTTTTTTAATACGCCTCTACGGGATGCTAAAAACTGCATTCTGTCCATCAACCTTGTTATTCTTTTTTGTATGATGAAAATATTGCTCATATCGGAACTACCACCTCAGAATATAATACTAAACTCAACAGCTGATTCAAAACTTGCAAAATAAATAGCTCTCAAAGACGCTTCATTTGGATATTTTCCCACCACTTGCAGTTAATTTGTATTAATTACAGTTAATTAATTTGGAAGCAATCTTCATGTACTTCAAACCCCAAAACTTTTACAATTTTTTTATACTCCACTTCTTTTTTTTTATTGTTTTAAATTGCTGTTTGGTTGAAATAGCACATTTCTTTTTTTTTAATATTAAGTATAAACTCGTTCTTGGTGAACTCTTTGTTAACCAACGAGTAAGGTCCATCAATTTCCTCAAGCAAGATTGAATAATTTTTGACAGCCACCAGGATATTTGTGTCTTCCACGTAGCTTGTCATGTCATGGTTTTTCCTTCTTTTGTGGTCACTTAAGTCTTTATTAAACAAAATAAAAAGCATAATACCAATAATGCTACCTTGGGGGACACCCGTCTTTTACTTTTGTATAATAAATTCATCCTATATCGAGTAGTCCAATCTTGTTGCTCGACTATATTTAAAAAAATTGATTTTTATTGTGAGATCAGTATAACATAGTAGTACTAAATGACTATTATTTCAATTTTATTGGTTTTTGTTTTCATGTGGTGGTCATAATTACTTTACAATTTGTTGCTTTTTTTGTAATTTTAAGAGTTTTCCGCAACTGAAATATTTCAACTCCTATTTGTCCTATCAAGATGAGAAAAAAATAAAATTGTTTAATAAGATAAAGGCTGCAATATTGCACCTTACATATTTTTACTAAAAACAATCATAAAGAGTAAAATTGCAGCCTTAATTCTTATTTTAAAAAAATTTGAGTGTGAGAATTGCTTTTTTCGAGGACTATATTAAACTGCTTCTTTTTACTAAAAAAATATAATTTTAAGGGGTCCCAGAAATTGTTTGCGGGGTGGCCCAAATTTTGAAGTTTCACTAATGTGGTATGGTATGGAATTCGTAGCATGCTGCAATTGATGAACTAGGGTTTAAGCAAGTACAGATTGAGCTACGTAGAAACTGATAAATATATTGTAACAAAAATTTAAACGTTTATTTAATTATTACGGGCTAAAATATATTTACAGTTAAAGTTCATAACAATAGAACAATTAACACACTGAGATTTTACACTAATACTAAAACACCACAATTAATAACAATTACTTAACAATAAATCTGTATTTATTTAAACTAAATCACTATATTTATGTTTACACTTGCAAGTCAGAACTAGAATTATTTCTCACAGCAAATCACTCTGCTATTTATACCCAAATACATTTTTCTATAAGTCTCTAGAAAGATCTAGACCGCAAGTCAGCAGTTTTATATTATAACTACCAAGGTTATCATATGTGACTCACCACGAGTGAGTCATTCATTATGCATGATTAACTATTATTGTTTTGTAACAATATATATATTACACATACCACATGCGTATTAGCGATTTAAACCATAAAAAATATTTAACAAGAACTAAACACCACGTTAAGCTAGAATTTTAATCTTCAAGTGATAAAATACAAACTCTTTACTCATACAACATTCATTCACTGATTGTATCTTTTTTAAATATTCTAGACTAAAAATATAGTCACAGATGGTAAATTAATGACTTTTTAATGTTTTTTTAAAAAATAATTTTTTACATACTTATGTATTCTTTACTTGACCCCCACCTAAAAAAGAAAGTAGTTATAAGTTGGACGTATATGTTTATTTTTTCTGTGGCTCCATAACTCTTCAACGGAAAGTCAAATCTTGATGTATTTTTTTTATGATAGAGCATTTTGTTGTTCTTCCGCTTATCTTCAAAAAGTCTTAGTTTAAGCGCAAGAGGCATTCAAAGTCTTATATTTGATTCTTTACTAGTTATTATTAATTCACAAATTCTTAACCTTTAACCCAAAATTCTTACAAGTAATAAAAATTTGTTTGTTTATTTAAAAATTAATAAAAAAAAATTATAAATTAAAAAATAAACAATATTAAAAAAGCTCTTTAAAAAGATAAAAATAATTCCACTAACTAGTTTTATATAGTTTCAATTCCGGTTTTACTTCATACAATACAAATACTACTAGTCAGGAAACTGCAATAGAATATATAGACTATTTTTGGATTTCACAAAAGAGTTTAAAATTTAATTCAGGATTATAATTATTATCAAACAATATGGAGGGACAAATGGGATTTAATTATTGTAACTATAGTTATAATTTTAATCGTAGCTTAAGTTTTAAAATTCTTTTATAAAACCCACGTTAAGGTATTATGGGTACTCACATAAATTTGCAAGGGTGCTCCCCCTCAAAATGTAAAATGATGGGTTTTGGCTAATAAAAAATCATCAAAACAAAAATTATAATAATTACCAATAAATAAATATAGTAAGTTAGTGTAGTATCAACATGGTGTATCAACATTATCAACAAAATTAAATATTCATAAATCATAATTATTTACACCGAAAAGTTCTTGCGCCGCACCGTCTTCACGCCACATCGATCCATCCTGGTCCGTCAAATGAAAATATGGTCGAATGGCGAAACTTGTTGTGGAATGCTGAACATAAATATATCACAGAACAAGAAACCGAAATTATCAACCGATGCACAAGTAAAGATAAATTCCGATAATTTTGAATACGGGTTCTTTTGCTGAACAGGCGACGCGACAGAAAACTTTTTTTAAATTTTTAGTTATTCAAAAATTTTCATTCAATGTAAGATTTCGTATATTATTGTATGAATTTTTTCTTTGAAAGAATATTTAGCAATAACAAGCTCATTACATAAAAAGAACACTGGTTTTAGATTAAAACCTATAAATATTCTTGAAACTAATTTAGCATTACATTTTAAGTAGGTAACTTATATGCATAAATGTGAAAACACCAAAACATGGCTACAACTCTGGTATTTACTAAAATTTACGAGGACATACAAAGATGTACGAGGGTTTGTATGATTTCAAGGGATGTAGGTGTAGATTCTAGGACACTTCGCTCCGGGACATTTCGCACCCGGACATTTCGCACCCGGACACTTCGCACCCGGACATTTCGCTACCAGGACATTTCGCTACTAGGACATTTTGCACCCGGACATTTCGCACCCGGGGACATTTTGCTACCAGATTTCGCTACCACTTTTAAATTAAAAATTTTTTTTTTATTTTTAAAAATTTAAAAAAAAAATTTTTTTTATTTAAAAAAATTTTTTTAATTTAGCCGCCACCTTGCTAGTAGCACCTATTTGAGTTCTGGGTTAACATTTATTAAAAAACAGTGAATATAATATGCAAAAAGTGGTTTCAAATCAACAGGGATCAGGTCGGTATTCAGTACCACAACAAAATTAAGTAATAAAATATTTAAATTAACAAGAATTAAAATTATTTTAAAAATATTTATTTGAAATAACTAATAATTTTTAAAATTTTAAATTTTAAAATTAAAAAAAAAATTGTTTTTAAAAATAAAAAAAATTTCTTTTTTTAATTTAAAAGTGGTAGCGAAATGTCCGGGTGCGAAATGTCCCGGAGCGAAGTGTCCGGCCACCGTAGGTTATACCAAATGGGTCAGGTCCTTGTTTACTCTCGGGTTAAAATTAATCGACATACGCGCTAATAATAGATAATATGCCATTACACTAAAACAAATTTCATCATCATCTAGTCATTTTTTTCGTCCACTGCTGGACATGACCTCCTTCTAGAAGGTTCTTTTTTAGCCATACGTCACTACGCTGGCTAGTGCGGATTGGTATTTGACTTGTATTGAATTGTATTCGACAACATTTGTTCGACTTGGAATTTTATTTGACACACATTGTCTTCGAGTCTGATATTTCGTGTAGTTCACGAGATATTTAACTCTCCAGTCAATGAGTAGGATAAGTTACATATTAAAGTGATAATAAATCCTCATAGGACGATACTTCCAAACTTCAATTTTATAAATTCACCATTCCAAAACAATATTATTGTAATTAATATTTTCTAATCCAATACAATAATTCAATCAAAAAACCTTCTCAACCATAATAATTATCCAAATCAATTCTTCATCTAATCGCATTCAAAAATATTCAACCTTGTCCAATTCTGAGACAAATCCAAATATAAATAATTTAAAGTTACTTACGAAGATTTAAAAAAGTTTATTCTCGCAAAATCATAAAACTTTAAACAAATGCAGGAGACAAAATTGTTCTGAGCGCTAAGGCTGCTCTTCAAACGGCAAAAGCAACATTTCCTCCACCTCGTTATTGCCACCTTCACTTGTTGGTGGGAAAATGAACAAATTCAAATATCAATAAAAATAAAATATTGACAAAATCGAAAATCAAAATAATCATTTACAAATCAAAACAAGATTTTGAAATGCGTTATATGAAATAATCATATAATATAAGCCTGCGAGGCTTCACCTGTTGACTGGAGGGTTAAGGTGAATCGTTTTCAAATAGACATTTTTTATATTCCAGTAGTAGATATGCTGAGTCCAA
Source organism: Cantharis rufa (assembly GCA_947369205.1). Lineage (NCBI taxonomy): Eukaryota > Metazoa > Arthropoda > Insecta > Coleoptera > Cantharidae > Cantharis > Cantharis rufa. The sequence goes on along the minus strand of OX376309.1, from coordinate 9,415,851 downwards.
GGATGATCTTTGAGGTAAAAACGCGTCACCCTAAGAACAATAAATACTAATATAATAGTGCAGTACTTTTTTGTCGTCATCTTATTAATTAACATTTTAATTCTTAAAATGTCTTTCTCTCGAGTTAATCTTAAGTATTTGAACATTTTTAGAGCATGTACAGTAGTGTGGTGGTGACAGGGGGAAATTCTAACATTCAGGGATTTAATGAACGCCTAAATCGTGATCTTTCGGCAAAAACTCCTCCGGTTTGTAACCATTATTGTTGAATATTTAACAAACTAATTAATTATTTTTTAGAGCATGCGCTTAAAATTAATAAGTGCTGCAGGTGTAGCAGAAAGAAAATTTGGCGCATGGATTGGTGGTTCTATTTTAAGCTCGCTTGGATCATTTCAACAATTATGGATTTCTAAACAAGAATATGATGAAGGTGGAAAAGCTTTCGTGCAATCTAAATGTCCATAAACAATAAATTTTTATTTAAAAATTATTTATAAGCAAAAAGTTCTTTTTTGTTACATTTGTGTAATGAATTGAAAGTAGTCAAACATGGTGATAAATTTATGATTTTTTTTAAACATTTTGTATTAAATTGTTGAATATTTTTATTGTATTATTGGCGATTTTTGTGTATTTGCTTTTAAAGTGTTTTTATTTATTATTTTATACACATTTATGGTAAATCTATATCAGACTTAAAATTCAAATTTTATTTAAAAATAATTTATAAGAAAGTTGAATTTTTTTAATTGCTTTCTTGTAATGAATCGAAAATAGTCAAAATCGGTGATACATTATTGTTTTTTCTTTTTAAGCAATTTCGTGTTGAATTGTTGAACATTTACTTCAGTATTATTAAAGACTAGAAGTATAAAGTATTTATACTATATAATTATTTACATTGTTTTTTATTTTGTTGAATTTTTGTTATTATTTTTTTTTATAAAACACTGTGTGATAAGTCTATTTGGACTTAAAATTATTTTTAAATTTATTAATATTGTTCCTATTTGTAGTGTTCATTATTTATGTTACATATTTAAAAAGGCTGAATTTAGTATTAGAATTTTTACTATTTCAATTAAGTGATTTAAAGCGATAATCTTTTTAGTAATTGACTGGTTTGTAGATTTAAAGTGGTTTTGTGTATAAGTGTAAAATTTTATAATTGTGTAAATGCTCAAATCTGCATAACTTTATTTATATTATATATGTGATTGATTTTACGAATCTAACGATGTGCCAAATTATACAAACCAGAAAGTTATTTTTCAATAATTACAAATTCTTGTGTAATACAATTAAAATAATATATTCAGTTGTACTGAAACATATCTTTTACTTTAACCATTCCATACATTTTCTTGTACTATTACAAAATATTGATATTTGTAAAATCTCGATAATTGTGTAAATGTTATAGATCAAGATTAGGCATCTCAACGCAAAAGGTTGATTCTGGATGGGTGTGGGTGAATATAATACGTTTTACAAACCAATCATCAAAATAAATAACCACCCATTTATTGTATACAAGTACTAACAAATTTTCTAATAATCTAATCAACTATCAATTGTTTTGTGGTTTTAATAAGGGTAATCCAAAGCTAAATAATGTAATGTTATAATATTATGTAAAACTGGAAGTCACAAGAGCCAGATGGTTTTCTTGGATTGTCAGAATGGAGCAGGTTTAATTCTTTGGTTGGAATTTTGTCTTTGATTAATTGATATTAAAACATTTGTTATTGACTTTAAAAATACGTTTGTAATTTGGTCACTAGGTAGTGAGTACAATTTTTAACGTTTATTTAGTCAAGGAACAAAAATTGTAAATAAAGGTTCAACTAGAATTGGTTTTTTTCAAGCCACTTTTCATAGTAAATTGCTATTTCTATCCCCTTAAAAATTTTATTTTGCGGAACGTAAAAGTATATTTAAACAAGGTGGAACTCGGATGACCGTAGCTAAGAAATTCTGTTAAGTCCGAGATTCAAACCCAAAATTTCCGCTCTGTAACTCAACCAGCGAGCACACCAATCCACTGCTGTGGTATGTCTTATGTTAATAAAGAAAATAAACACTTATAGTAAATTCATGATTTTTTTAAATTATTAAATTAAATCGTACCCACTGAATCTCATTTGCTAATTGCTAGCAAGACTTTTAGTTGAGATTAGCAAAAGAAAATCTTCTGAAATAACCACCATAGATGGATTTAATAAAATGGATATTTTAATTAACTGTGAGTACGTTTCTGTACAAATTCAAAAGTAGATAAGATTTGAAAACACTTGTGTGCAGATGGTCTCTATTCAGTAGATAATTTTGCAATGAATTCTAAATTAAGTCAACAGTGAAAGTAATTCTATTTAAAATTATTTAGTATAGTAACACATTAATAATTGGTAAATACATTTTTAATAAATAATTTTAATCATTGACATTTTAAAATGGCTGAAATACCGGAAGGTGGCAATGGAATTCCAGTACTACAAGAACAAAATGTAGCTGATTTTGATCCTGCTGTTGCTCAAATACCAGAAGGTGGCAATGGAATTCCAGTACTACAAGAACAAAATGTAGCTGATTTAGATCCTGCTGTTGCTCAAATACCGGAAGGAGGCAATGCAAATCCAGCACCACAAGATGAAAATGTAGCTGATTTTGATCCTGCTGTTGCTCAAATACCGGAAGGAGGCAATGGAAATCCAGCACCACAAGAAGAAAATGTAGCTGAATTTGATCCTGCTATTGCTCAAATACCGGAAGATGGCAATGCAAATCCAGCACCACAAGAAGAAAATGTAGCTGATTTTGATCCTGCTGTTGCTCAAATACCAGGTGGCAATGCAAATCCACCACCACAAGAAGAAAATGCAGTTGGTCTTGATCCTGCTCTTGTTCAATTAGGTTTTCAACTAGTTCCACCAGAAGATTTTAATTTACCTGCACTTGAACCTGTAGAGCATCGAGACCTTGATATAGATGATGAAGATATAGTTGACGGACAAAACCTCAATATGCAGGCTGTTACTAATCATATTCTGAAAGCTCCCCGTTTAATGCCTGGAATGAGAGAAATTGCTAAATTAAAAGGAAGTATAATCGAGCCAAATCGTTATTTATGTATAGCTGGCGATGCAGTTACAGAATACAATCTCATTATTCCAGAAGGATTTATGTTAAATAATTTACTTGCAGATGGAGCATTTGTGGTAATAAGTATACGCGAAGATGCCAATGGAGAAAAAATATATATTCTTCATAGATTAATCGAGAATAATTTAGTAGTTAGACATTACATGTATAGGGGAGAGTGGCCTCAAAACGCCGTATTTCATGTTAATTTCTAAAATAGCCCATTCATTAAAAATAATAAAATGTTTAACATGTAATCAATATTTAAATTTTGTTAATTTGTCTTTGTCATATAAAATTATTAAAAATAAATGTTTAAAGTAAAAACGCTTCATAATGTTTATTGCTCTTGATCAGAGACTATCAGATTATAGAAAAGGTTATAGAGAACACCCTTTAGTCTTTAAAATTTTGACAACACTGGTCATGTAATGTCGTTTTGTTTTAAGTTTAGAAACAGCATACATTAGGTATCGGTAGGTAGCATACATTTGTTTCTCTTATCCCAACCTATCTATCATCATACATATGTATATCTCTTATGTCTTAGATCAGCGTTTCCCAAACTTTCGACATCTGGCTACTCCTATAATTTTCGTAACACCGATTACCCCTTATCAAAAAAAAAATTGTATATACTTGAATAACGATCAAAATATATTTATTTTTTCCTTTTTTAGTACATGTAAAATATAAAGTAAGCTGCTTTAAAGCCCGCAGCGCGTACCCCCACCAAACTCTTCCAGTCTCCTAAAAGATATGTGTACCACTGGAAACATAAGTAACAAAAAGGGAATACCTTCTCTATTATTTAAAAAATAAATAGTTAAAAAAAGACACAAAAATAAAGATAATGTTTTTATTATTGGATAAAACAATAATAAGATACATTATTAACAACACTTAAAGCAATAAAGGTTAGCAAAATACAAACATTAAACAATAATAAAAATTCTAAAATTAATATTCATTCAACAATTTTGAAAGATAATAATAAAAATTAAAAACATTAAGAGTATTCAAATTATTTTAATAAATTAACTATATCATTTATAACATTTACATAGTATTAAGGCGATTTAAAATAAACCATAAAAATTTACATAGTAATTGAGAAGCTTAAATCCAGAACGTTATTATTTCTATAATTTTTGGTCACTTTATTTTATTTTGACTAATTATTCATTTGTTGTTTATGAACTGACCCTTGTGGTAACTTTAATTTTATTTTCTATAAAAAATATATTTTAATATTTTACAGTAAAACTTCGTTTATCCAAGGTAATTTTGGAAGGAGGTACCTCGGATAACACGGAAGAAATAAAAAATTCGAAAATTTTAAATTTTAATGTACTTTTATTTCCTTGTAAAAAAGGAAGTATTGTAATCCTGATTTTTATCAGTTTTCAGATTTTGACGGAAATCTTTAAACGGAAACGGAAATATCCGTTTTGACCTTCTCTGAATCCATTTTAACTAGTTTTGTCGTGACGTATGTACGTACGGACGCCTGTAACTCAAATACGGCAAGTCGTAGAAAGTTAAAATTTTGTATTTGAGACTCTTATAGCATCTAGTTGTGCACCTCCTATTTACCACATCTAAAACGAAACATTACACATACTAATAAATTAACGAGATTCTAACTACAAAACAATTATTCTACATTTTAGTTATTAAGAAAAGTATTAACAGTTTAACAAGGAAGTCATGTAGTGTCCACATCAGATTTTTATTTATTTGAAATGGTGGAATGAAATTTAATCACAAAAGTATATAAAACTGAAAATCTAATGAACATAGATTAATCTCTGGGGTATAAAGAAAAGCGACATGGCAATGTTCTTTTATAGATTGTTGAAAGACAACTGTTAATTTTTAGCTCGCACATCCGTTTTATTCGAGTTTTTCCGTATTATCTGAGCATACACCTTAACTAATGCGGAATGCTCGGACCTCGGATAGGTCTGTTGCCTCGGATAACGCGGAGACTCAGTTGATTGAAGGCCGGATAAACGATGTTTTACTGTATAAATAAAGAAACTTATCTGTGTATAATTAATAACTAGTTCTTACCAGTCTCGTAACTAAATATTGAATTTGCACCGAGTGTAACATAGACTAGTTACGGCACTGGTTCTTATTGTCAGCTAGTCGACTATAAAGGGAGGAGAAAACCTTAGCTAACAAGGGAGAAACAGGGTAGTCAAATGATTAAAAATTTTATCCTGGAATAATAGAGCCAGATATTCATCAAGAATATTTCCAAACTGTCTCGTACTGTGGTTGGCATTGCTATCCTGGATAATAAATCAGAAAGTAGGTGGTTTGATTCCCTCTGGTGCTAAATTTTTTTGATTATGCGGTTTATTAAATTTTATGCTATCTACCTATGTACGTTTCCATGCATTCAATACTACATCAATTTTCTTGACGACGGTCGCTTCTCGATCCACTTACTCAATTGTTATAAAAAAATAATGACTTTGCTATTATTATAAAAGCTTCCCAATGCAAATTTTCATGAAATTATTGTTTCATCTAATCACAATTATATTTGATAAAAAGTGGACTACACACAAAAATAATGACACTGATAAAATTGTACTATAAATTCTAGAGCACGCTTATGGACAATAAGAATTGCCTGAGTATTTCTTACATCCCCGTTAAGACGGCAAGCGGCACTTTGATCTTGCAACAAAAATCAATAGTACCTCAACCAATATCAATAGTGTCGTCTTAATGAAGATGCAGATTTAAGCTATAATACTACATAAATATTACACAATTGTTATCCATTGTATGGTTCATCTAGAGTACTATTTCATAAAATTTTCACATACAAAATAGTATAAAATTATGTAATAATTTCTAAACTTGTATATAAATTTTAAATTTTAAAAAATGTGCTTTTCATAAAATACATTCTATAAATATAAGCTGCATACTATCTGATTTTGGCTTAAGCAAAATTGATTTATATCATAAAAATATTATACATTTGAGCTTTCTGTTATAGCACAAAATCCTGAGTAACGATTCGAGTATTATTGTTGGGCAAAGTTCATCTTTGCAAAGCTAGCTCAACTTTTAAATAAACAATACATACATAAAAATTCTTATTCGATACTGATAGGGTCACAACACATACTAATGGCAGATCTAGGAAGATTAGTTTACTGAGGTTGAGTATTAGGATTATTAAACATTGGATACATGGGTGAATACTGCTCATTGTTATTCCAATACATTGTGTATTCACTATCACCTTTTTCTTGAATTGAATTTGCTTTATAATGACTTTCAGCAAATGTCGGTAAAGCTGCAAAACAAAATTTTATGTTAATTTTCTGAAGTTGTACGAGTAAAAGATAACTCTAAATATCAAGTAGCACATAAATAAAATAAACTTTCAGAAGGGTAAATCTGGGAAGTGCAAAAACTTCCCTTTAATTATTAAAGTAATCTGCATCTTTGTAAAACAAATAGCTGCTACAAGAAAATAAAAAAACAAAAAAATTTAAAAAACGTTATTTTAAACTACCAACATGAACATGAAGTTCATAAAGTTTTTAAGTGACCAGTTTTAGATTATTTGATATGAAAGAACTCGAAATAATTACCTGGGTACATTCCAGAATTCTTTTCTCCTAAGTTATCTGTAACCACCCATCCCAGGTTACCTGCAGCTGGAGACTGATTAGAATTTTCATTTTGTACTGGATTCATATTGACTACTGTAGTATCACCAGGAGTTGCATTTGATGGAATAGTTTCCATTAATGGAACTGTGCCAATGGTAAGCGGAATTGATGATTCCAAATTGGTGTGAAATCCAGTAACACCCACAACAACCTAAAAGATTAAATCAAAAAATAATTAAAAACCAAAAATTCTGTTACAACTCACATTTAAAACATAATCCAGATCAATCAAACCACAGTTGGTCAAATTTGATGGTGGTAATGAAGGAATTGCAATTGGTTGATTCCATGTATTGTTAGCATTAGCAGCAACAGGACCAACTTTAACTTCTGCAATAATTTTAATATCTTTCTTAGTTTCTCTATGTGGAGATTGCGAATGATAAGTTACTACCTAAACAGAAACTTAACTTAAAAATAAATTTCCAGTAAACATGGTTGAGGAGAAATTGAGAAGTTCGTACAAAAACAAGTCAAGTTCATATTTTAACATATTTGACTTTAATTATAATAAAATATATGTCAAACCTTAATTTTTTTTGCAAAAAGTCTAAACTTCCTTCACCTGGCTAAAGGCAATTATAAAATCTTACCTGTACAGATGACAAAAACTAATTTATACACAATTAAAACTGTATATAATTTAATGTTCCTACTTTCGAACTAATCGCCTGAAATCTTAGCATTTTTACTTTGAGATCAGATATAATTATTTACCTCTGCTACCTGTGATTTGCAAAAAGCCTATTTTTAGGCTTACGGACGGTAATGTGTTAATTACGATGTAAAAAAAGTTGAGTCCTAGATTTTATAATTTTTTTTCCCAAATGAAATGGTTTGCGTGGATTTCAATACAGTTGTCAGTTCTGACAATCCCACTAAACATAAAGTCATGTCTATAGTAATTATGTTGATTTTGAATAAATGTCTTTAATATTTTTAGTAGTAAATGTAATGCTGCGTTTTCAAATTAACACATTACCGTCCAGAATCCTAAAACCAGGCTTTTCGCAAATATCATGTACCACAAGTAATTAAATTATATAGAGTTTTTCAGGCCCGTAGCCAGGATTTCATTTTGGGGGAGGCACTCATAAAAACCTTTCGTAAAAAGTAACATTTCCGGCAGATCCCCTTCTGGGAATTTTTATTATTACAAACAAATGTTGTTTTTTTTTAACATTTCGGAGGGGGACACGTGCCCCCCCCCCTGGCTACGGGCCTGGAGTTTTTATGTTTTGTCACCTGTACAGGTTAGATTTTATATAACCGTGCTGAACGGTAATGTATTAATAATAAATACAATATTTATTCCGCTTTGATAGTTGGAAAATATTTTGGTGCAAATACCTATAAGTCATAATATAAGCACATAAAAAATTTTACATTTATTACAACATTAAAAGTTGCAACACCAAAAATTAAGTAACAAACTCGTGTTTGTTATCATATTTTTAAATAAACTAAAATTACTTTTATGATTTTTTTAAAACATGATTTGACTTGTTTTCGTTTTTAATTATTTTTGCATATTTTTGAAATCCAATCTACAGTAAAAATACTGCCTTCTTCCTTACAATGTGAGCAAATTTATGTTATAATGCAATATAACATATTGGCACCATATATTATGGTTTTTACCAATCGTCAATTGCTTGTAATCAAAAATACAAAGTGAAAATTTTAGAACAATTCTTTGCAGTTTGGTATAAAGGGATTAAGTCGAAAATTGGCAATTTTTTTCATTGCTGGAGTTCTAACTAATTCATTTATTTTGAATGCTCTTTCGATTGATACTTAAAAACTTAGATCTACATTTTTTCATTTAAAAGTTTATAAATATAAAAGATATAAAAATACACAGAGGACATAGGGCAATTATAATTTAAATTGCCTTTTACACAAAACTACAGTGGCGGCAATATGAAACGCACGGTCATAAATTCTAAGCGGAAACTTTTACAAATAGATCTGGAAAAAAGAAAGATGAGTTCTTCAAACTTTAAACAGCAATATAGTAGTTATAAGTAATATGATAACAAGACCTCATTTTTAGATCGATAAGTTGTATTTTAAATACGAAGGCATCGTTGCATAGCAATGCACGAAAAACTTGTTTTGAGTGCAATTGCTTAATGCAACGATGCCTGAGTAAAATTTACAAGCAACTTATCGATCTAAAAATAATAAGGTCGAGTTATATTTATTGAGATAATTACGCGAACATTTATTTAATATGTATTGACAAACGTCAAAATTATGTAAACAAAAAGGCGTGGCATCGAACCGGATGAGGCACTCTTTCTGCAGGAAGAGATACAATTGCCAGCGTAAGTGTTTGTTTACCTTTCGTAAGTGTAATTATTATTATAATTACTTGTGTATGTCTAAGGATGAATTAGAAAACGCAATCACTTTAAAATTAATGACTAATTCATAAATATATCAAATATCCTAATGAGCAACATATGAAAAAGTAAAATATATTTTCATACTTTGCGTAGCTGTCAACAGAGTAGGGTTTCATTAATTAACGAATAATTTATGAAGTATATACTTTAACTATCATAGATTACAATGGCCTGATTTTTTTTTACAAATTTAAAAGTTTAAAAATTCGACTTTTGGCCATGCAATCAGGTCTCCTGTCCCACTGTGCATTGCGGCTTTTGAATTAAGAAATAAAGGATCCAACTGTTTAGTTCAATATTTTGACTAGAATAGAAAAAGATAACAAAAATGTTCCTATGGAACGAATTCAGTACAATCCGATATTTACCAAAACAAGGCAAGGTGGAGATCAGAAATTAGCTGATGACAAGTGGTGGGTAAAAAATTTTGAAAATCCAGGCAGATGTCCAATTAGGTATAAATTACAAATAAATTTGATTCTAGTTAAAAATATAGTAATTATAATTTTTCTTAGCTTATTCCAGAAAATGTTACCTAAAAGAACACCCATAATAAAAACTGATCAAGTTTTTCTAACGCCGAATCTTAATTGAGAAAAGCCTGAATCTATTGGATGGTACAAAAATTGTTCTGGTGGTAAGAACACAATATCAAAATGGACTAAAACATCAGCAGAAAAAGAATAGGAATTAACACGGAAAAAATAAAGTAACAAACCATTCTAATCAAACCAGTGCTGTATCTCTTATGGCAAAAGCTGGAGTTCAACACCAAGAACACTTACAGTGTAGTAGGAGTTTTCTGAAAACTCCTACTACACTGTACGTTTTCTGACTTAACCCCTTTATACCAAACTGCAGAAAATTTACATCCTTAATTCAATCTATACTAACTTTTTCAAATATAAATTTTTCTAATACACAGGGTGATTTAAATTCTCTTGATTAGTTTTTATGGGGCTGATTTAACTTTCTGATTTTTTTTATTTTTGATTAAATACAACTGATGATTCAGAATAATAGTTAAATGAAGCCATATTGCCATACCTCGTTTTAGGCCTGTTTCAATTTATTTGATTGCACTTATTAATAACAATTTACCTTTTGCAAAGAAAGCACCACATCTGTTAATTCAACATTTGATATGTTATCAACTTCAGTAAGAACAGGAATGACTTGCCCTGGAACAAATCCCGTTTGTGGCAAGGTCACCACACATGTTAAAGGTCCTGATTTACACCAGCAACAACAAAAATATTTTTCTAACGTAACTTGTGTGCGTTCCTAAAAGCTCTTATTAACATTCAAGATAGACACTAATAAATAAACATTTAATACTTTTAACCTGGGATTTAGGTTTAAATCGACAGGTGATAAAACAGTGAAAGCCCTTTTTGTTTCTTGATCAAATTTCCAAGGTCTATCTAACGTAACTTTTATGATGTATCGAATGTGACCCAATTCGCCTTCAAACGAAGATGGCAAAGTTGGTGGTAAAACACATGTAAATGGATAAGTGTGTTGCCCCGGAGGAATTTCAATTTCACCACCTTTTAATTTTAAAAAAATTTATCTTTCCATGAACACATTTTGTGTGATTTAATAAATTTTTAATTGCATAAAAATGAATGATTATAACGAACCTTGACCTCCTATAAGATAGTATTGAATTTTAAAATACTCTTCATTTCCAGTAAGTTCGATACGTTCGTTCTCCAAATTTCCTTCATTATTAGTCCTGGACTCTTCGATAAACCAACTAGTATTAGCTTCACCCTTAAAAAGTATTTGTATCCCTAAAATTTAACAAATAATTTAAAAAATGCTTATTCATAACCTAATTGATTTTATTTACCACGAACTTTTTTCGGCGAATCAACTATTAATTCAATTCTACCAGTAACAGTTTGCCCTGCATAATACGCTGCCCAATTATTGTCCAATATTATTTGGCAGGATTTAAGACCCATTTTTTAATTATTTGAAAAACGAAATAAATTAAAAAATACACCTAATAAAACTAAATGAGTCACTAATATTTTGTTACGGAATGTCAATCATTTGAAATTTCTTCTTCCGCTTTAATTGTCAGGATCAGTGGCGTATCAAACTCGGTTTACAAAACGTGATGCGATCGATTCAAAAAATGTCCGCACAGATACAGGCAACCCTCTGCGAATTAACACAGTTAATTCGTACCTCATTATATGAAAACCCCCCCGTGCAATTTCGCAATAGAAGGGTATACAGTATGTATACTCGCAAAAATATTCGGAGGCTCTTTTGCTAACAATGTAAATTGCTTTTTTAAACTTATTTTTCTCTTATTTGAGCATGCCTTTGCATTTTTTCAAATTTCGGTCATTTGTACTTTTTCATTTACGTTTAAAAAAGTAGTTGATGGCAAACGGGTTCCGTCCGGAAAAAGATTTTGGATAGCACACTTTCAGATCTATCAACCCCGGGCCCCCCGGACGTTTCACAAGAAACATTGGCGTACTTACAATTCCAAAACGAAATTACAGCATGTCTGTCGAGGGGCGGGCGAGTGCCAAATCAAATTTTTTAATTTTTGAAAAAGATTTCAGTAGATCCCTTCACTTGTACGCCAGATTTTCCAAGCGGTTCCCTCTTCGATATCTGTTAAAAATCGGTTTGCAATCAAGCAACTGCGATAACCGATAGCGAGTACATATATGCAAAATACGGCGTTAACCATAACTTGGTTTTTAATAAAAATAAGCTAATATTTTCAACATCCTGTAGTTAATCAGTTTTCAAGTCAAATGAACTATCTAGCATCAACATAACTGTACATAACCTTTTCTATCACAAATGTCAAACAGTAATTAGTTTTATTTCAGATATTATCAAATTTAAATTTGATATGCATCTACACAAGTTGATTTGACCACGTATAAGTTTTAGTAAATGTAGAATATGTTGTCTAAAATAAATTTTTCAATCTATTTTTATTTATTTATACTTATATTGAATTGTTGCTGTGGTTATTTTGATGTTCAGGAAGATGAACATTGTTTTTGCCAGGTATTATTAAACTATTTGCGTATAAATATTTTATTTATGTATTATTTTAGTTATCCGGTCGAGTCGATGATTGTACGTGTAATGTGGATACAGTAGATCATTTTAATAATGTTAAAATATATCCTAGATTGCGTAGTCTTCTTACAAAAGATTACTTTAGATTTTATAAGGTAAACTTAAAGCATGAATGTCCATTTTGGGTGGACGATAATCGATGTGCCATGAAATACTGTCACGTCGAAACCTGTCCAGAAGATGATATTCCTTTAGGATTAAAAGGAGCTAAAAAAGAAATCAAGGTAACTTTTTGTTTTTACTATTTTTCTTTCTATTAAAAACTTTTTGTAGAAGTTAGAAGGTGAAAGTTGTGAGGATTACAATACAGAATTAAGCTTTTTAAATACAACAATTAGTGCAAAAGCTGAAGAAGATTTTGCATTGTGGAAGGCATACGATGCTCAAGATAATTTTTGTGATTCAAATGATCGTGATAATGATGCCGAATATGTGGATTTATTATTAAATCCTGAAAGATACACTGGGTATCGAGGCAAATCTGCTCATAAAGTTTGGAATACTATTTATATGGAAAATTGTTTCAGGTAGCTTATTCAATTTTTGTTTAATATTTTTTATTATTACATTTTTTATAGACCACATAATATGTACAGTTTATACATCCAAAGTGATGTTTTAAATGGGATGTGTTTGGAAAAGAGGGCGTTTTACCGAACCATATCGGGTTTACATGCAAGTATCAATATCCACTTGTGTGCTAAATATTTGTTGTCAGAATCAAACAGTTTAGGTATGTATTTTCTCAACTATTTTTCTTGAGAATTTTTAAATTTTCGTATCAGGTTTAGGATCTACCAAAGTGGAATGGGGGTTAAATTTGAAAGAGTTTAAGATGAAATTTTCACCAGAACATACAAATGGAGAAGGACCAAATTGGTTAAGAAATTTATATTTTTTGTATCTATTGGAGTTGAGAGCTTTATCAAAAGCATCACAATATTTACAAAAGGAAGAATTTTATACAGGTATTCTTTGAATTATTATTTTAATTATAATTATACAAGGGGAGTTTTTTATATTATCTATGTATGAAAATAATATGCGTTCTTTCTGAAAAACCCACAACCGTACCGGAAAATGACAAGAAACAAAATGTACTTATTTTTATTAAAAACAAAGAAACTAACAACACTTATCGTCTAATATTGTGAAATAATATAAACAATTTTAATAAGATTACGGCTGCACAAGCATGATTTAATAAATTTAATAACATTTCAATAAAAGATTAAAATGTACAAATTTAAAGGTTCTGTTTCAAACAGTTCTGCAAAAAAGTTGAAAATCTAAACTTCAAAAGCTATATCTTCGAAACATGCACTTTTGAATACAGTAGGTAACTGAAGTTGAATCGGCCTAATACTGTCCCACGAATCGATCGTAAAGCTTTGGTGGTAATTTTTTAAAGAAATCCTGTGCAATCGAGTATCTATATTTTGTGTCGCTTTGTAATTCTGTGTTCCGTATCCAGGCTTTAGACGATCAACAATTAGTTTTAATTGTGACTTAAATTCGCGTTGTATTGCTTGCTTGTGCTCCACGATCATCTTTTTTTTATCTTTGTCAGTACCTGCTAGTCTATAATCATTATCCATTAAGGAATTGACGGTTTCCAGGGACAGTTTTTGATAATTTTAAAAATCGAAATTCGAAGCAACTTTCAAATAAAAGCAAAAAATCAAAATGATAATTGAATCCACAAATGTAAAGACGATGAAAGATACAACTAAAAGTTTGCTTGAAAGTAAATACACTTTTCTGCAATGAACAGTATAACTTAAGTGATGCAGCTCTCTCAGCTATAAGTTAAACGTTCCTGTAAATGTTTAATAAAACGGTGGAGATGGCTCTTGATATGCTTATTGGATATCTACTACTACTAGCATAAATATACTATATTGAGCCGATTGAACTTAATTTATGTAACACAAATGTGCACCCTTTTCGAAAATAGAATCATTTACTAAATTTTAGAATTTAGACAAAGTTGAGATTGAAGATCGTTGTGATTGGTCCATTCCCACTGATTTTTTTTTCATTGCAGCTTTCGGTTCTTCTAATATAAAAAATGTAAATGTTGAAAACCTCAACTTCGAAGGGATGTATCTCCGAAACGGTGCACTTTGGGTTAAATCGGCCTAATATTGTTTCACGAGTCGACCCTAAAGCGTCAGTGGTCGTTTTTAGACACCCTATAATGTAATAACTTTTCTAAACAATTTGTAATTTAGGTGATCCTAGTCAAGATTGGGACACACAACTTGCAGTTCGAGATTTACTCGGTGTTATAAATTCATTTCCGCATCATTTTAACGAGTCGTTTATGTTTAATGGAGGAATGGAAGCAATGAAATTGAAGAAAGATTTTAAACAACATTTTCGTAATATTACTAGGATTATGGATTGTGTGGGTTGTGATAAATGTAAACTTTGGGGGAAGTTGCAGGTGAGTTAAGGTTTTTGTAGACATTCTTGGCGACTATTTATTATTTTTATAGATTCAAGGTTTAGGAACAGCTTTAAAAATTTTATTTTCTGGAAAATTTGATACGCATTCATATGTAAATCAAAATAAGAAAGTTTTTCAACTAGAACGTACTGAAATTGTGTCTTTAATAAACAGTGTAGGAAGGTAAGTATCTACATTTTATCCTCAACTTATTTTAGTAAAATAAACTTTAAAAAAATTGTGTACTATACGAGTACTTCTTAATTTTTATAAGCGAGAGTAGTGGTTGCTAATATAACACTAGTTATTGTATCATGACTACTACTATTACCACCCTCGCTTTAAGTCTTACAGTTAAGGTGACAATTATATAAATTATTTCAGAATAAAACCAACAGATGGCCATAGCAGTGATTATCTCGATATTTGTCTTTTCTGCTTTATACTTTTTTACTGCAAACTTAATATTTTAATAATTTGCATAAGAACCTTGGAAGTAATAATTTATGTAATTTTCGTAGCTGGAGAGTCGGTGTTTGTCCTTATATGTAAGTCAAATGTAAGAACTACTGGAGACATAATATTGAGACAATCGCTGCTATAGCCATTTGTTGATTTTATTGTGAAATAATTTATATATTGGTCATCAACAGTAGTATTTTAGTACACATTATTCTTAATTATTTTATTGTTACAGATTGTCTACAAGCATTTACGAATTAGATCAATTTCGGCATTTATTAAATAACAAAATTTCCACATTATAAAGAAAGAAAAGTAAATTTTTATGTATCGACTATTGACTGTATGTTTCAAGGAAATTTTAATTGAATATTTTATTCCCTATTAATTTTAGTGTTATTGCACTCAATTACTTAAATATATATTAAAAGGACGTCAACGTTTAAAATTAATTTGTAAAATTTTTATAAATGTAGATATGTCTATTTTATAACGAAACTTTGTGATATATAAGATGTCATTTTAAGGTGAGATTATTCTATATTTACTTTATTATTCTTTGCAAAAAAAAAATTAATTACAAAAATGATTTGCTTTCTTGCAATTAATAATAAAGTAATAGCATTGTGTATTCTGCACAAATAGAACAGCTTGTAGACTCTTAAATAGAAAACCTAGGTTTTATATTTTTTATATTTTACAGGAAGCATAATCAGGAGGATGTTATTGATTTACCAATTGTAAAACTATTTTTTCAAGTGCCGAGTCATAAGTAAGCTATAATTGGCAAAAAAAACTAGAAACGTAAGTAGACTGTTTGTTATCACTTTAGCATTCCTTCCTATAATAATATAACATATAGACTTACCATCCTAGTACAATTAGTAACTAAGCTTTATCAATTAAAACATTACAATATAATTGGAAAAGTATAAGAAGCTTGTGCTCTTACATACAAAATACACGCCATTAATGTGACGTCATACTGTCTCTAAACATGGTCTGTATCCAATACTCGGACCTCGAGGTGTGTATTTTATTGATAATTGTTGATTTTGAGCCATTATTGTTTATCTATACTCAAACAGTATTTTGATTACTAATAAATAAGGATTTACCAATGCGTACCTTTTTTACACATCTATGGCTTACTTACGATCAGGTGGTTTAAAAATAGGGTATATGCTTTTTGTTTTTTGAGGAGTGAGTATGTAAGTACCTTATTGAGTATTAATGTGGTTTTAAATGCTCTAAAACTGAATTCTCCTTTCATAAATACTACATACAGTCTTCCCAGATATCCAAAACAGATTTGGATATTTTATTTTAATTTTGTTATTAAATGTACGGCATCTATTTTGAACTATTTAGCGACTGTACTTAAAATTAAAGTGACTTTATATGGATAGTGACGACAATAGATGTCAGATTTTTGATTGGCTATAATGTTTTTGTTTATTTATTATATAAAGATCTAACAACAATAATTCCTTTTTACATGCTTAGTGTATTTTATTGACATGATGTGTAACAGTAAACTTTTTAATTAGTAAACCAGTGAATCGTTAATAAACGATGTTCCAGGTTTTGATTTATTCGGTAGTTTGGTTGCCTGGTTTAAGAAAATCCTCTCGACGACTGGCTTATTTTCTAGTTGAAGTTTTACCAAACTACATCTTCTCTTGGTTTGTTTTCCTGTATTGTATATATTTCTGTGTATCATTTGTATATTATGAAAAAGGTTTACCTGTTAAATAAAATAAATAAATGTAAAGAATAATATCAAAATGGAGCATGTATTTCTTGGTTGAATTTGATGGCCACTGTCGTTATTAAGTCCCTGTACACGATGGTTCAAATAACCCCATCCTTTATTTGTTAAAAGAAATAGTTAATAGTTTTAAAATTTATTTATTATTAAATAATTTTATTATTTTTTTTAAAAGCACTTTACTTTTGTTAACGATTTTATTTATAATTGTACATAAGTAGCTATTCTAGAGAAATGTGATGTTAAATGTTTTCATTATTTTTGAAACATACTGTATGAAAACACGATGTAAGTAAATATTTTAATATTACTAAATTTTATTCCAGGTTATTTTCACTAAAGCCGTGTTAAATTTAATTATGTCAATCTTAAAACCAAACCGGCACTTTTATGAGAAATTGTAAATTGATTTTATGCAATAAAATACTTATTTAATTTAATATTACTTTTTATTATTTTGATGAGATGTAATACCTAATGCTAAATTACAGTACGATCACCGAATATTTTATAAAACCCAAAAAATGCCCAAACACTTCTAAAAATTAAAATGTTCTTAAATCATCACAAATATAGTACACCGAGTATAATAATTGCCAGCGTTTTCACTTTACTAGGTATCACCAGACGATGAAGTAGAGAGAGAATTAAAGTTCGATTTGTGATTGGCATATTGATGATTATATTTAATTACTTATACGAGTATGACTATCGTAGTGATAATGCTGGAAATAATACAATTTGGAATTGTCAAAATAAGTATATATTTTTCGGGGATCGTTACTGATATATTTTTATGGTAATAATCTAAATCCGATCAGATTTTATTTAATTTATATATGCACATTACCGTATTTTTGACTAAAAATTAACTCCGCATGTCAGCTGAAATAATGCATTTGATTAAGACTAACTTAATCTGAAATAGCAAGGCACTTTTAGTCCTTGGCAGTATTTTTCAGATCAAAAGATAGTTGTGCCACCAATTCTCTTTTTGGGAGATGATCGGTTGTATACGACCCTATTATTGTTCATAAATGACCGGTACGTGACGGGAAGCTCGAATTCGGAGGCCGATGAGAATCTCTCATGGCATAAGCTTTGGTTGGACTCTACCTGTTCGAGGGGGTTTGATTACCTAAAAGAAATAAAACAAAAGATATAGTATAAGGAATTCATTTGAAGTTGTTGGAATGAAAAGAAGTGAAAGGTGAAAATATATAAGTTAACACGCACTCGTAGTGAAGCGTAGTCACTGGGGCTGGTCTTGATGGTGCTGGTATAATTAAAGCTGGTGGTAACCGTAATATGATAATAAAGAATGGTGGAAACAGAAAATAACTTGCAATAAAGAAATAATAATTTGTCTATAACTAGGTGACTTGCTACTAATAGCCCACCAACTATTCTAGAGTAGGACGTGCCTGTTACTACTACGCAGGCAACAAATAGCAGCAAGTAAAATTGTAAGCTGAGTGAAACTCGCCCTTAATACTAATATACTAATCATCTTGAATTACTCGTCGTCGTAATCGAACAGCTGCAGAATCCTCGGACGGTCCTTCACGACGGGTAGGTTTACCTAAAAGCAAGTCAAAATCACAAAGTACTATATCTGCGGTTCTCTGTGAAAACAAAGCTACCCCAGAATTAGCAAGTAAACTAAAGTAACAGACATGCTACAGACAAATCAAGCAAAAATACGCAGTGCAAAGTTATACCAAAAGAGTCGATACGGTTTTACCACTTGTTGACCAGTCGCAATATTTAAATAACGGGACGAGTTTTCTTCGTAACTCCAAAATTCAATAAATCAAAATTACTTGTAAAAATCATCAATTGAGTTGTTTGGCAAAGAAAACAACTAGCGGGAGAAGTAATTGTGACATGCTAAATGCATGTTACAAGTTTTATCCTCTATTACTTACTGCCTAGGTCAGGTCAGGTTTGATAGTGCAGAGTTCCCATTCTAATAACAAACTGTATTTTTTCTTATACAGTAATACAAGTCCTATTAGAATGACATCCTCGTAGGCTACTAACTTTTCTTACTTTAAAGTACATCTCGGACTACCGAGGGTTCTTGTTTTAGCCTTATATTACCCAACCTTATCAAAATTTTGGAAACCCCTCCAATTTAGTAGTAATCTGTTCTACGAGGACTCCCTTGTGGAAATATTTCTCTGAAAAAGTAAAACAAAGTCTACAGAAGTCTTACAAACTCTGCAAAAGTCTACTTCAGAGTTTTCAGAGATATATTTATTTCCACTACGGCTGCCTTTTAGGTTTTTACAAAAACTTGGAACAAACTCTTTTTATTTATTGTTTTTCAAAATATTCGCTATTAAGATTTGCGTACTTTTGCATATGTTCAAACCAATTCTCGAAACATTTCTTCTATTCTGAATATGGTACCTCAAAAACATGATTTTTGAAGGCTTACAGTTTCTTGAAGTAGATTGTTGCTTAGTTTCCAGTTTATATGAATATATCAAAGTTTCATACCTATGATGATGTTGTATACGGATTTTGCAATTCCTCGGTCAAATTTTTGAGCAGCTGCTTACACCAAGTGTCAATTAATTAACCTAACGAGCCTATTTTTGATCTTCAGTTAAATTATGTGGAATCCATCGGAAACAGATCTATTTTTTACAGCTAAATGTTCATACAAAATCAAATGTATTGCAGTCTTACTGCCATCAGAATAGTGTTAATGTTAACGAAAGCTCGCATTTTACTGGTAAATCGTCGGAAAGATGGCTTTAGATTAGAGCATTTGGGAACATTAACACTATTTTGACAACGCAGTTAAGGATGCCTAAAGGTACGTTTTGCAAGAAACAGTAGCAGCAGTGCAGTTACGGCTGGCGTCAGTCGCAAGTGCAATACGTAATGGGAGCTGCTGCGCTTCGATTGTATCGTCTAGCAAGCCACATAACAGAAATTGCATATGAGCAGTTCTGCGGTACTGCAAGTGCAGTCGCTTGCAAAACCTACCTTAAGTCACATGCCAATCTTTCTTAATCATGTTGCGCAGAACATTGATGCTTTCTGCACCACGACAAAATTTTGCAGACCAATTATAAACAGTCTTTTCTGATGATGCTTCATTACGAAAAGTTGAAGTTGTTGTCGAGTTAGGCTTTTGCACCAATTGTAAAATTTATGGAATGAAAATCACAAAAATCCCATAAAGTTGACATATAATATGATGATACAAAATCTAAGAGTTTTGGAATTATTTTTGATTTAAATAAAACACTTAATTTTTTAAATTACCATTAAAAAATTTATTTATGTTCTATACGTTCATTACTGGAAGTTTGTGAATAGGCAATTTCTGTATGAGGAGCTAAGAGTTTAAAAACTACAGGAATTGAACTTAATTTTGGATTTCCATCCTTCTCTAAATGTCTTATCCACGATAAAAGTGAATCACGACCTGATGATCCAGTCACACATACAGCGAAAATTAATCCATCTTCTTGTTCATGAACTGAGGGATAGGTTATTACGTCTTTCGGAGGTGGAGGAGTGAAACTGAAGAACGGAATTGATATGTTACTAACATCTAAAATAAAATTTTAATTATTTCCGAGTGGAGATAAATAAAAAACTTTTAAATTTACCATCAACATCACAATCATCTTTCAAAAATGGTTTGGAATCTCCTCTCAAAATAAAGTAATTTATTGGTTTATCTTTTATCCAAATTCTGTAAGCTCCTTCAACATAAATCGGTTGATCTGGATTGTGTTGATCTAGTAAGTTTTGCTGAGAAATACTTTGCGAACTTACGATCCATGTATCTTCTAAAGCTTCGGGTATTTCAACAGTCTAAATAATTTAAAATTAAAATTGGTTCTCATTATTTAGTAGTCACAAACCTCATAAACAGTTAATTTTGATTGTATATCTACACTACACATTCTTTGCACTGCTAGCTTTGCTAGTTCAAATACATCATCTGGAACTGGATTTGGTAAAGGCCAAGGGGAGAGATTTTTAAATTTGGGCATCCAATACATCATTCTCCAAAATTTTCGTAAAGGATATCCACGTCTTCCAAAGATATTTAACAGCGTTTCTTCAACCTCATAATCGGGCATTACACCTATAAAATTTTACGTAAATAACCAAACATTTTTAACATTTCTCCTCACCATTATCTTCCATTTGTTCTAAAAGATCAATCATACATTGTTGCTGTTTGGGGTAATGCATAAATTCGGCTTGTATAATATTTTCGGGAATGAATTTTCCTTTTGGCATAGTATCGATAATAGCTTTATAAACTTCCAGATCTTTGTGAACATCAAATTCTTTCATATTCTTCAAAGCAGAATAAATAAACTCCACGTGACCTCTTCTATGAAAATCTTTATCCTGAAATATTTTAACCATTTCTAAGTAAGTATTCTTGTTTTTATTCGATATGTTTTCGAAGTTTGTACGTAACACCACATCTTTTGAACTGGAGCTTTTATCTTGTAATAGTGAAGTCGTATGTATTTTTCGCTGAACCCCATTGTAATATAATCTATCACTTTTACATTTACAACGTCTTACGAGTTGAATTATCAATAGTTTTTGAAACATTTTAGGTTAATTAGTTCTAACCTATAATAACAAACATGACAGCAAGTGCAGAGCAGTGTTTCTCAAAAGTTTGTTTTTTAATGCAATAAATATTATTTGAAATTGCTTCAGCACAAAAAAAAACAAAAAAAATTATGAAAACGTTATTACCAAATATAATTGGTATAATTACCAGATAAAAATGATTTCAAATTCAAAATTTGTACAACTTGTGAATCACCCTGTGTTGTTGTTTTCACGCCCTGTATTATATAACTTTGGGTGGTAATGCTATCTGTGAGAATAAATTGCAACAAATTTATTTGCTGCGTTTTTAATGGCGGATATAGTGTATGTTTGATGGTCACGTTAGTTTATCTAAAATAATTATAGTTAATTTTTAAATTTTCACGATGTCTACAGAGTCAGAAAGCCGTACTCTAAACGATTTGAGAGTAGTGGATTTGAAAAGTGAATTAGAAAAGCGTGAATTAGATCGTAGTGGAAATAAGCAAGCGTTGGTCGAGCGTTTACAAAACGTAAGTATCAAGGTGAATCATTTATCTAATTAATTAAAAAAAAATCCTCTCAACTTTTATCATGCAAAGGGATATTGATCAATATAATGTTACAACGTTACGTTTTTTAGAATTTAAATTATAATATTTAATTTTTTCTGTTGTTTTATATACATGGTGTTTCATAATATATTTTGAGTTTGCCATGTTTATCTTTCAGTCAATAATCGGAGGTCCTTCTTTAAATGTCATCAAGTTGCATAAAATTTGCAATTTAAAAATCATAACATTTTTAATCAAATTTTTTAACTATCTAAACAACATTGTATGTTGATTGTATTGTGTTTGCTCTTTAAATCTTACAATTTTTTAATCGTTACGCACAGTCACTCCCAAAGTTCTCGAATACCTAATTAAATTGAAATAATTTTAACGGAATTAGATTTTTTGAAGTAATTTAAAAAGAAAACGGCGCTGTCAACTTATCATTTGATCAAGTATTCTTAAGGTCATTCATTGATAACCAAAGAATTTTAAAAATTTTAACCACAAACAAATTACAACAGTAATTAAATTATACCTGCAAATGAACTCGGTCGCTGTACATTTTATTACTTGAATGCTTCTTAGAATTGGGTAACAATTTTAACATGTAGTTACAGCACATTTAACACAACGGAGCATAAAACGCTTTTCATTATGCGAAGGTACATTGTATTGGGAAATTGGAAGTTGCTCAATATGGGTAAGAGTACTGGATCAGATTTATTTCCAAGAGACGAGTTGGCCATCCACGTAAATAACTTGTAAATATGAGAAGTGTGTTTTAAAGAAAGTAAGAAAGGCCCTAGAGTTAGTGCATCTAAATTAAAAACTCAAGTGTTACATAAACTAGGAAAGAAACATGAAACTATGTACATGGACATAGGGTACAATAGTCAGGTGTCTAGAAAAAATCCATTTGTAGGTGATATTAAAAGGAAGAATTGTTTTATTTACGCCAAAGAGTACCTTAAAATAAACAACATGGTGGAACGATGTTATATTTGCAGATGAGAACAAATATCTATGAGAGTATGGTGTGGCGTAAAGCCTTAAATCCTTAAAAATTGATGTGGTACGATCAAGCATGGACTTGGAAATGTCCTTATTTAAGGTTGTATTGCGACTCGGGGGGGGGGGGACAATTTATATTTGTGATCGACGGCATAATAAACCGTTTTGAATATTTGCATCAAGATAATTTATTAGCAGGTGCGGCTCAAATGGGAATTCAAAACACTTAAATATTACAAGAATCAAAACCCTAAAAACAATTTCCATTTATAATTTACAAGATTTTTTTTTTGTATAAATGGCTTAAAGTGTTACATTCATCCCCTCAGAAAATAGAAAATCTATGGGATGAATTAGACCGTAGGATACAAACTACCTAAAAATAAGCCGGAGTTGATTTGACGTTGACAAGAGGAATAGTCTCTTATAAACAAAAAGTATTTTAAAAAAATATGTAACATACCCAAAAGACTTAAAAACTGTTATAAAACTAAAAGTATACCTTACCAGCAGCACTGTGCAGTACTCAAGGACTGCTCGGAGTACTTTTAGTATACTTTGTGCTCAGTCCAGAGTACTTTTTACTTTTCCCAATACGTATTAACGTATGTTAAGGGAAAGTATTGTAATCCACCCAAAAATCGAAATTTTGATATTAAAATGTTCCTTATCATGCTCTGATAAGATTATGATAAATTTTAATTGGATGTTCGTCTGTATGTCAGTATGTGGTTGATAAATAGTATCAATCGTACAGGTTGAACCGCGCAACCAAATGTCATGAAAATTGGCATAAACGTGCATCATAACTAAACTTAGAGGCCAGCTAAAAATGGTGAAAATTGATAAAAAATTATGGAAATGATAAAGAAAATGAAAAAAATTTAAGTGTCAATTACTTTTGAAACACCCTATTTTTACTGTTTTATTCAATTTGTTTGACATAAATGAAATGTTCAAACAAACGACATAACCTCATTTTTTTGCATTTTGACGAAATAAATGGGGAAAGTTATGCAATGTTTACACGGCCAATTTTTTTAAATTGTACTTGTACTTTCCGTAAATGTACTCAAGTATTTTCGCTATAATTGAGTACTTTTGCTCTACTCAAGTACTTTTGTTGTACCCGAGTACATTTCACTGTACTTGGGTATATTTTAATGTTAATTACAATAACTTTCTTTGTATTCTATTTTAAATTTCTTTAAAGAAAGTTAGTTTTTCGAAAGGTGGTGCAGCAAGCATACATGTACATACAAAATACTGCGACTTCCATATTTTAAGGAACAAGAGATTTGTTATTTGAAAGATCATTGCCAAGTACTGAAGCCATTGACTGTAACTATGAATATACTGCAGGGAAAGCAAATACCTGTTTTGATTACTTAACTAACTTTGATATTAAATTCATACTTATAAGTAGACCGTGGAATTATATGCACTGGGTCTCCGATATCTTGTATGCCGCATACAAGATATCAGGGACTCCCTGATATCATATAATTTCGCGCTCTACTTATAAGCCCTAAGAAGGTTTTCTGCTATTTTTAATTTAGAGGAAGCAATAATAGCTATGATAACATGTCCCAGATTCAAATTTCGTTGTTTTAATGTAGTAACTAAAGAATGAAATTAACAGAAATATTCAAATGGATCCTAATGATTATATAAAGCAAACGATAATTTTAACAACTGAAGAATTTCTGTATTCAGAGAGTTCTAGAAATGTGGCAGCGATATGCTGACGGATCAGTACATGGAATACGATGATAAATTTCTCATAAAGTCCTGCTCGATTTTTTATTTTCGCGCCATCTGCTGACGTTTTGACTTCTTTAGATAGGTACACAGTACTTTATACTAGACGACTACTTTTATTTTATTTTGGTATTGAAATATTCTAAGTGCATTTAATACTGTCTACTTTTTCTTAATAGTAATAATAATATAAAATAAAAAATAATAAAATGAGAGCTGAATTGTATTCAAAATTCTCAGTCAATTTTTACTACTTAAAATTATTGCTTATTTGAAATTATTCGATTATTCAAATTACTCCGTTGAGATATTATTCGTATTTAAATATTCAAATAGTTGAATTATTCGAATTTGATACCCAGCTTTACTTTGTACCCTAGTACATTTTGTGAGAAGTATTTATACTTATTTTACTATACTCGGACCAGCTCTGCCCACCAAATACTAGACAATGACAATTTTTTCCAATTTCCTTAAATTACAATTCTAATTCATGTAGTATCCGAATTTTTGCAGTTATAATTTAATTAGACTTACAACTATAGAAAAGTTAAACCTTTGTAATTTTTGTGTTATCAGTGACTTTAAGGAATCAAATAGTAAGTTGACACTGCCGTTTTCTTTTTAAATTACTCCAAAAAATCTAATTATATTGAAATGATAGCAAATTTTATTAGATGTTGAAAAACTTTTGCTAATAACTGTGTACTTTGTAACTATATACTTTTCGAGAGTGAACAGATAGGGCATTTAATGGTCATGGGATTATTTCTTACAATTTTATATTTGCCAGGGAATTTAAAATTGTCCAAATTTTGATAGAGAAGTCCTGTGTGAAAACATAGATGTAAAGCGGCTTTTACAAAACCTGTCATAAGTATTTGCTCCCTTATATTTTTATAATTATTATGGAAACTGTTATACATTTTCTGAAAACAACCATGGCAACTGATTTGTTTTAATGTTTCGTAACACAAATACAAAATGTGCTTCTGTTTAGTTCTTAACTTTTGCTTAATTTTGTTTTATTTTAGATATGTTTTTTAATTGCAGGCTTTGGAAGAAGAAGGTTTGGATCCTAAAACTTACCAATTTGAAAGTGATAAGAAACCATCAAAAAGACTTTCAACATCATCGAGTAAGTTTTTCTGTTAATTTTTAGATTTACAAATCTATAAGTACCATGAAAATATTTCTTTATATCAAAATCAAAAAAAATCAAATTTTATTATTAAAATCGTCTGCCACTCCTAAGTTGCACTGTTAACTTGGGAGCTCTAGAAAAGAAGCATTTTTGGGTTTGAACTAAACCATAGGGTTTTTTTTTTATTTAAACCATAGGGTATATGGAAAAGGTAGATATGAAAAGATTCCTTTTTTTATTATTGAAATTGTTTTAATAAATAATTAGAATTATTAGCTCTTGAAAATTTATATAAATATAATATCAGTAATGAGCTAAGTTAACAATAAATCAAACTAATATTTTCGAGCTTTCGAGAGTGGATACTCTCTTTATCAAGATACATTAATATATCTTGATAAAGAGAGTATCCACTCTCGAAAGCTCGAAAATATTAGTTTGATTTATTGTTAACTTAGCTCATTACTGATATTATATTTATAGAAATTGTTTTAAATCATCTATCATGTATCAAACAACATAAAAGCTTGGGGGGATTAATAAAAAGAATAATTAATTTTTGCAATAATAATAAATATATTTCAAAATTAAATTTATTTTCTACTAGTAGAGTCTACGGACCACCAAAAGTCGTTTAGAAATGATTTCTGTTGGCACTTAGGAGTTAAAAGCAGCTTTTAACTCCCAAGTGCCAGGTTCAGCTTTTAAAAAGCTGGAACTTATCTAAATTTGTTCCTTAATACCTAAATAACAAAATGCCGTTGGTCGTGGAGAATTCGTCCTGTATAGGGGGAGTGTAGGGAGAATATTACAAAAATTACCCCAAAAATAAGTTTACGTTATTTTAATCAGAGGCACATTTTTGTCGTTTCAAAATATTGAAAAAATAAATCTAAAGGGCTTAAAATCAATTTTGAAACTGCCCTATTACTATGAAAATTGAAAAGACGTGAATGTCTTATGCTGTGGCCAACAATTCCTTATTGAAACTACATATTTTACACTTACGGTTCTATTCATATCTTTATTTGTGAGAATATTGAAAAATTTCCGTTAATAACGTGGAAGGGAGGAGTTTCGACTAACCAATGCATTTTTTTACATGTTTGATTATGTCCATTCTGGAATATTTAAATGAATTTCTTGTAATTGTAATCAGTGGTGTTAAGAAAGTCGACTTGCTTGATACTATAAATAAGAAAGTTGAATATCTTGTTAAGGCTCAACTTTTATAAATAGACAGATAAAAAATCAGTCAGAAATCTGTAGAATTTATTCAAAAATCATTAGTTATACATTAAATGCAACAAAAAATTTCCCATCTTCGTGACTTGATAGAAAATTCGTCAATAAAAATTGCTAAAGGCCGAAATTTCAAAATTGAAATTTCGTTTTCATTGTTTGGCAATGAAATGCAAGCAAAGCTACTAAATAATTTTTAAACCGCTATTTTTTCATTTTAATAATGAATTTTTAACAATAACTAGAGAACAAAATATTAAGTGTGGGGTATTTTTAGATGAGAGAAAAAAAGTTTTCAAGGTAACATATTCTCAATCTTATTTATTATAATGGCAAGCAGGAACTCAAAAAAACATTAATTTTTCTTGTTATTTCCCTATAATCAGATGTGAGGTTGGCCACCCGGTGTGCTATGCTATGCAACTTGAAAACAATATTATTCCTTCTATTTGTGAAACATTTTAAAGCAAAAGTTAATAAAATGTATTTCAAATTGTAAATTTAATTTCCATCTCTCTGAATGTCAAATTAATTTTATGATGTATATTGCAATATTTAGCTTTAAAAAGATTTTACAGGATTTACACGTGTACAGTAGCTTAAGCAAGCTACTAAAGCAAGTAGCTAAATTAAGTGTTGGTGCTTTTCTACACACATTTAGTAGATTTGTCTAATGCCCGATTTCTTCACTTTGGGATAGCTATCAGATAATGAATCCGGTCGACAAATTAATCAAGTAACCAATCAAATTATTAATTTGTTATTTTGAGTTTGAATTGCGGTTGTCTGATTGGTTACTTGATTAATTCGTCGGCCGGATTCATTATCTGATAGCTATCTCAAGGTGAAGAAATCGGGCATAAACCATGCAAGTAACTAAATTTAGTTCCATATTTTAGGAGCTTGCTTAAGCTACTTACACATATAAATTAGCCTTTTGCATTGCAATTACTTGTAAAGTTTTGAATTTTGTAAAATTGTACACACAGAAAAATTTTAATTTTCTGGCCAACTAATTGTATCAGTAAAAACACTGCAGTTAATAAAACTTTTAATACATTGTTACATAGCACTCAAAATGGTAACTTTTAACTATACAATTGTAACCCCTACCGATACAAAATAGTTTTAATGCAGAGTATAATTAAATACAACAAATAGTAAATTTAAACTAATCTTTGTATCATGGTACTAATATACTAGTACTAGTATAATAGTACCATGCTTGGTATGTATTATTCACCCTTTAGCGCAATAGTAAAACCCATCGCCATAGAAAATAACTACTAGTATAACGTAATCTTACTATTTTGTGTGTACTATTTTGTAGTGGTAAATAATACGTCGTATCAGTTGAGGCCTATTTTACTACTGCAAGAAGTAAAACATAACCTTTATAACCTTTCTCTGTGTGTAACAAAGTACCATTTTTTTTAACGTTTTACCCTTCCTGAAGGAAACGGAGTTGACGTTTTGAACTTTTTGATTTTTTTTTGGGTGTACACGCCCGCTCGCAATATTTCACATCTCAATGACGTCTCGAGTGGGCAAACATTATCACACATTTTATGAATCGGGGAGTAAATTAGTACATAATTAATATAATGAATTATTCTAAGTTCAATAAAGCTGCTGATATTTCACTTCTTTGAAGCAGATTACACTGCTATAGTAATTAGGATTATTAATTTATTTATATTTGTCCAACTTATAGAAGAAAAACAAGTTTTATTGAACTTAAAATATCCTTTTGAATTCTTCAAGTCACTATTTTCTGTATCAAAAAATCCGACTTTTACTATTGTTTACTACAGTCTTTTTTTTTTTAGATTTTAAAGTTTTGATTTTTCCCATAAAAGTCGGTGAATAGTTCATTCTGTTGACAGTACGTGTGCTCGACGTAAATAGATGAAATGGTATGTTTTAAGGAACACATAGTCACACAAACACCAAACCCTTCTGAAAACGGCCAAATTAATGCTTATATTTATAATTTACACCATAAACTACCATAATTTTATTAAGAAACTTTTTAATTTTTGGCCGCACTTTACGTGCTACTCCCCTATCACTATTCCACGCATTGCTTTCTCTCGCTCGGTATTTTTAAACACATCATGAAAGCTAGACTTAAAACTGTCTGTCATAGTATATTCAAAAACTACAAAAAAAAGGAATCTTTGCATACATAACTTTTCCATGCACTCTATGGTTTAGTCAATCCCAAAAATGCCTCTTTCGCTTCGCTCCCAAGTCAAGAGTGATATAGGCGGGCGGTTTTACTACTCATTTGCGTTGGTCTTACAACCTGTATAGTCAAAAAAATTTGTATCTTATTGCTTAGTTTACATGTAAATTATCTACATCACCAATACCAGTTGAAAAATGTATTTCTCTTTTTTTTTTTATTCATAAAATTATTTCTAATAATTTTAAAATTGCTTAATTTTAATAAATTATAATATTATATAAGTTAGATTAAGCTAACCGACAGTGCTCCCATCACTGGAATTGTAATTATTCAAATTGAACGACAAAATTTACGCGCTATAAGCATTCACTTATAGGGTTTTTTGTGTTAACTGAAATGTTTTTTTATAGGTCAACCTGAAAGTGATTTAAAAGCAGTTGAGAATGATGATACTGAAGAATTAGGAGAAAATTCAGAAGTAAGTTATTTTTACATTAATTTTATATAGTATAATATTGCGATTTAGCAAACCAAATCAACTGAAGACAAAGTTGAAAGTACACCTTCTGAAAAAATGGAAGCAACCGAAGCTGCTTCCAAGAAAGAAGTTCGAGGAGATAAGCAGGCAAGTGAAAAAAACTTATCTTTAGAAGAGGATAAAACTGATGCCGATGGAAGTGCCGAAGCAGAAGGTGTTATACGACTCACACTTGAAGAAGAAGAGGAAGCGTTGCAAGATGAAGAGGTGATTTTATTAAATAAAAAATTAAGCCTATTTGTTCTAAATTGTTTTGTTTAGGTGGAACCTGAGAGTATATCGCATGGTGATGTAAATAACTCTGAAAGTCAAGGTAAGTTTCTTATTTCTATAATTTAAATGGTTACTCTAAAGATGAATTGTGTTCTGACTAAGATATTTTTTAATCATTGAAATATAATGCAATATAACCAAAAATTATTAAAAAGTGAAAGTGAATGTTATAAAGTAAGACATTTTCAAGTTGGATGTGTGACAATTGGCAGTTTTTCAAGAATTTCGAGATGATGGATAACACTAAAGCAAGATTTAGTAGAAAGAAAACTTTATTTAAAGTTGAACAACTTTTGTGCTTTGTAAAATAAACGTCTGGTATTGCATTTATAATTCTTGAGGTTTATTTCTTAGTTAGATTACAATATTTCAGTTGTTAGTTTATTCGGAAATAAATTAAAGTGCATCTAAAGTTAATTTTACGTAATTCAGTGTTACAATCAACAATGAGTTTGTTGCAAGCAACTGGATGTTGATTTACTACCTCCGTGACTTCACGTTTTTGTTTCTAAAATATTTTTGCAGTAGTAAGATTAACAGTAGTTGCTTGTAAAATTATACTTTTTAACCAACCTGCTCAGCAAAATAAATTTTCGTTTTTTCCATACATTTCCATTTTTTTCCATGCGGATAATCGAAGAATTTGTACTTATTATTTTGCGTTGTTCGAATTTCTTTTGTTTATAAATTTAAAAAAAAAAATGAAACCAGTTTTCATAAAAGTTTGTTAATATGGGCCCATCAAATAATTAAGCATTTCATATACCTGGATTTGTTACATAGATAAGAAGAGTACATCAAACAAGAACCCACAAGAGGATCCAGGAAAGGAGGTACAGGATAAGGAGAAGACACAGGAGAACAAAAAGCCAGAGGGAAATAATACATCTGTTGGATCTAGGTTGGTTTTTCTTCGGTACATCATGACTGCATTGTAGTTTTTATTTGCACTTGCAAATTCAAAACAAATCGACCACTATATTTTCAAAACTCATCAGAAAATATGCTGCTAAAATGATAATATAAATGGATAAATTAAAAAAGATTAAATGTGATGATATTGATCGAAATGGTGTACACCAAGGCTCAAATTTCACCTATACTGTTCCATCCACCTACGTGAAGCTTTTCCAGGATTTCAGTTGGTGTTCATCACATTCTCAGATTACCTACAAAATATTTCATATCTGAAGTTGAAGGAAGAATAACTTTTAATCTGAAGATATTTTAACTTCACCAATGATCCACAATTTGGAAAATTATAATCATCAAAAGCAGCTTTTTTGATGAGTTGGAAATATTAGATAATGTTTTAACATTCCTTGGATTGAGGTTACCATTTAAGGTATTTTTGGTATCGAAGGTAAACTGATAATCAAAACAATTTTATCCTGGTAAACTTACAACTTCAGGAGTAATTTAGGGCTGAAAATCACAACTTTTTGTTCAGCTCTTTCAAAAATATTTGTTATTTAATTAATATTTTCTGAAAGAGACTATGAGTAAGGGAAAAATATAATTGATTTCATAATAAGAAACTTTTTTATTTGAAAAATTCAAAATTTCTATTCATTAATGTGAATTTTAATCAAAATTAAATAACTTGCACAACCATGATTTAGATTGTGCCCTGAAAAATGAATTTACTATTTAAATGAAGAACAAAATTGGGGTGCCGATATTATAACTATACTCGGAGCATTTTGATGTAGCAACTGTTATTTTAGAAGAAATCAGTTTCATCGATGCTGATGTTTTTGGATGAATTGCTGTGTAAAAAAAATGGTGAATTCTACTTCAAATCTTGTAGGAGCTTGTCGTGACTGAAAGAATTGATTAAGTGGTTTACTTCTTGGAATTGAAATCTATGCTGCTGCAGACTTGAGAACAATCGCCAGAAAATTCCAAAAATATGTGACATGCACTGCCAATCACACTTCCATCGTTTGACAACAGGCAGCATAAAATGTAAATTCATTTTTTAGGGCACGATTTTTAGGAAGAGTCTACAATGCAAACAAATTTTTTTATACTTTTCCTAAATACATATTTATTACAATCATTGAATTTGCAAAATTCTATTTTAGTTTATAAATTGAAATTTGACAATCATCCAAATATTACAGTAATTTGTTCTTGCATCGATTTTACATTTTTTAAGATAATTTGTTACTTTATAGTGCTAATAAAACACCTTCAAGAGCTAAGAAGAGTAACATCCAGAATAGAAATTTGTGGATAACAAATATCTCCCAGTCGACGAGGGCAACTGAATTAAAGCAGGCCTTAAGTTCTTATGGAAAAGTAATTGGTGCTAAAGTAGTCATCAATGCTAAATATCCAGGAGCTTGTTGTTATGGTTACGTAACAATGGACACAGTAGAAGACGCTGATAATTGCATTGCAAAAATGAACAATACTGAATTAAATGGACAAATCATAAGAATTGAGAAGGTAGTTACTACTTACTCATTATTTTCAACTCTTTAAAATAATTTATTATAGGTAAGACCAGACCATATTAATTCTTCTAAATTAAATCAAAAAGTACCACCTAAAATTGACGGAAAAGCAAAACCTAAACCTTTATCCGCAAACAAACCACCATCTGCTACTCAAGATGGGGAAAAGAAAGATGTACCAAAAGAGGAGAAAAAGGACGATAAGAAGGAAATTAAGAATGAAGCACATAAACCCGATTCCTCTACAGGAAGACGTAGAGATAGCAAACGAAAATCCAGAAGTCATGACAGAAAGTCACGAACTGAAAATGAAAATCGTTCCAGATCCAACTCAAAACGAGCACGTAGACCGCAAGAAACGCGCGACATTTTAACATTTGACAAAATTAAAGAAGAACGTGAAAGGCAACGTCTTCGTGAACGGGAACGCATAATACGGGAAGATACTCGTAGGAGACACGAAGAAGCTGCCCGTCAACGTGAAGTTGAACGTATGCAAAGAAGTGAAGCTGCACGTTTGGATCGTGAAAGAGAAAAATTGCGTATGGAACGAGACAAGCTGGAAAGAGAGAAGGCTGAAATCATCAAACTAGAAAGAGAACGCCAAAAATTGGAACGAGAAAAGTTGGAATTGGAACGGCTTGAATTACAAAGAGTTAAATTGAGGCTACAAGAAGAAGATCGTCGAGCCGTTAAAAGAACCGTTCCTTATCGACGTGAAGGGTCGTATGAAGATAGAAAACGTATTGCTACTGATCGACATTATGAAGAATCGCCTCCATCACCTCGCTTTGATTCAACTGGGTAATTATTTCTAATAAGGATAACTTATTTATGCGTTGTGGTCACATTTTCACATTATTTTTGTTTCTTAATTTAAAAAATTAGGACGTTCAAGCTTACGAGTAATCTTCATAATCTCAAAAAGAAATGAATTTAGTGTTAACAAGAATTTATTAGATAAAGTTGACGAATACCTACTTTATGTTCAATTTATGTACAGGGTGGGCAAGTTTTTGTGTTTTTGGTGCCTAGTTATCATTAATAGCAATCAACATTTTGAGCCAATTTTTTCATTTTATTAATTTCAGTCATATCGTCACCCTAATATCAATTGTGCTCAACTTTATTTGTCACTATTTTACTTATATGTAAAAAACTGTTTAAAATCAATTCTGTAATCATAAGATCAGATTCTAGATTTTTTTACCCGACAGCGGCAAAGCCAAAAAGGAAGGGTTATTAAATTATATGATTTTTGCTAACAAGGTAGTTTCAATAATTGTTGAACTAATTTAAAAACTATAACTCCTTTTGAACAAAAAATGAAGTTACACACAATTTTTATTAGGTCGGCGATACGCTGTTGAAAAAGTTTATTTAGTTTGTATGAAAAGTTTATTCCAAATATAAAAACTGAACTGACACTGAGATACACGCGAACACAGTATATAATACCAAAATCATTATTTTTAATGTCCACAGAATTATTTTCAGTAACAGCTTGTGAAATTTTTTTTAAGAATTGCAAGGTTTTATAGCCAAAACAAGTGAACATATCTCTGAGCTTCAACTGCAGATAGCAGTCTCTAGCTGATACATTCAATATGCAACCAAATTGGGTTTTGTATGTATTTTTGCATTTTATTTAAGTTTTTAGTACAAATTTAAATTGTAATTTGTAAACATACGAATAAAAGTTTCTTTCAAAATTTGCAAACGCGATGTTCAAATTTTTAATTTTATATCAATTTAAATACATTTTTTAAAAGTTTCTTCAAAGTTTTAGCTCTTTTTATGTTATTATAAAACAAAACTCGAGGTGTTAATACTCCTTAAAAATTTAATGTATGTTTACTAATGATATCAGTATATGTTATATACATATATAGCACTGGCTGCTTAGTTTATAAAACAGGCATGTCTGTTAGCTCTCAATGCAGTAGAAATTCTTATCTGAAAAAAAGTTTTTGAAGCAGAATTATGGAAATTCGAACTTCGTCTATGGCAGCTTTAAAAAGACCAACTGTCGTAATATTGAACCATGTTCTTAAGTTGTTTAACCATGATATGCGTCTTCTTCTTGGTCGTCTTCTTTCGTTCACCTATTTCTGTAATTGCAGCAATTGATACAACCTGCGGTGCAAAAATTTAAGGAAACAGCTTTGTTTGCAAACTAACTATGTTATCACAATTACAAGACATTCATTGTTGTTGACATAGCTAGCTTGCAAACAAGTTTTTTAAAAATGTCACTAAAACCAACAATTGACGCTGAGATTGTTGATACTGACATCATTACGAAAGCCAGGATTGTATCACGGAAAATACAGCTGAGGCAAATGGAACAAGAAGAAATGCAAGGTGGAAAAAGAAATTGTTTCAAAAAATGCTAAATAGAAAAAAGAAGAAAATTTAAATTTGTTGAAATTGCTAGATTTATTCAGCATAAGTTAGGAAAAAAAAGATGAAGCATTCAACGGATCAATTCCAATGATGCACAATACGGATCGGTGGCAGCGATTCGATTGAATTGCTTACTAATCGGGTTGTCTTTTAATTGGATTGTTATTCAATCGAGTTGCTTATCAACTGAATTGTTTATTATTGGAAATTGCATATAAACCAAGTAGAAATCTTATTGATGACCTGGTAATCAATTTCTTAAATTACTCACAAAATCGGAATTTTTTCATTTACTAAGTTATTGGGAAGTCCTTGGCTTATCCGCCAATTTGCACTAACGAACATTTATTAATGAACAATAAAATAAGAATTATTAAAATCAAAAATAAAATTTTACAAAAACATACAAGACAGTATACAGCTGTGGTCAGAAGTATTGAGCCATACTTGAAAATCTCATTATTATGGAAATCATTAAAAATTTCTGAAAACAACCACAGCCTTACTAGTAAAAAACTCGTTTGTTTTAATTTTAATATTAGTACAGCCGTAATACTAAAGGCATTACAGCTTGTTATATTAAATTCTAGATTTTTTTGGGTATTTTTTATTACGTTAATATAGATTTTCTATTTTATTAAAAAACTGCTGATGCTGGTTTTTTTAAATTTGTGTTTTAAATTTTCTGTGTGTCACTAAATAATGATAAGTTTATGATCTTAACCTGAATTTAGATTAAAATTTTACTTACAAATGTTGATTATTCAATTTCTATCCGAGCTAGCCTGCACAATTGACCCACCTTGTACGTAGACTTTGCAACTCAGGTTTTCAACATTCGTACTTCATTTGTTGGTTGTGTAATTATTATTTCGAACAGATTGCAATAATAATTAAAATTTTAGTGTTAAACCAAGGGAACCGACGCCACCTTCTAAGAAGTTTAATCCTATGGTAAAAGACTATAAGGCGCGGATGCCATATGATAAACGGGAAGCTTATCCTCCTAAACGTGATCGAGAATATGAATCACCTCGTTCACATCCACAATCATCACTGTCTCGTAGTGGACCATCAACAACAATCACTAAGTATGAAGGTAGTTCAGTTTTCAATATAAATCGTGACAGAGACTTGCACGATGCTAGAGCGAGAGATAATACTTCGACCGTTCCCAATTCAAGGTAATGAATGCTTTAAATTGTATCAATATGAACTTAATTCTTAACATCTTTTAGGATCAATAAGGATTCACGTTATAATGAACGTGATCGAGATCGTAGTCCACATTATCGCGCTATTAGGGACGATAGAGATCGGCGCCCTATACCCGAACATAAAGGTAATTGTTAATAATTTAAATATTTATTCAAATGTACAATTGAAATTTGTTTAGAACCTCAACGATTTGATCGTAATGCAGGTGGTAATTGGAATCATCCAAATGCAAATAACAAGGGATTTAATTCTGGAAACTCAGGACCTCCCAAAAGTTGGGGCAAAGATTCCTGGAGACCTGTAGATACGTCTAATAATTCTGAAAGATGGAATTCTGGTAACATTTCACGTACATCTATGTCAGGGGTGCCATTTTCGACCAATTCCAATATGAATATTGGACCCTCCTGTCCTCCACCCCCTGCAATCAATAGTTATTCTGGTGACAGGTTTGATTATAAATCTATGGGAAATATTCGAAAATATTAATTTGTTTATTTTACACTATTTTAAAATGATTTTAATATTATGTATTATGATACATGCTATCATGAATATAATAATTATATATTTTTAATTTTTTACTTCAATTATAAATTACAACATTTATTGTGTATTTCAAGTGTGAATTGAGAAACTATGATTTTTATTTTTTCTTACACTTTGCAAGTTTAATTTTTAATGTAAAAGTATAAAAGAAAATGCAAAATTTTGTAATGTACATAGTGTCTTATTTAGTGGGGGTGTTTTAGAACATAGAAATGATGTGCTGTTCGGTGTTTTAAATTCTTGAAATTAATAAATTGACTCCCTTAGATGATTTAAGACTTGTAGTCATTTGGTGACTAATATATTTTGTATCATTAGAGTAAGTTGGCGTTCTATAAATATATTGAAAAAAAGAGTATCTTGCATTTTATTTTTTATTTTAGAATAATTAATATATCGAATGTAACAGATTTACATTAACGATTATTTTAGCATACTGGTAATCAAAAGAAGTTGAGAGAATACCCTAAATAAGAAATTTCAAAATTAACATTAAATTATGGCAAGTGGCCAAGTTTTATTACGTTTAGTTGCCTTGACTAGTATTTTTATAATCGACTTGTCCATATGAAAATTCGAGTAAATATAATGAAAGGCCACCAATTTCGTCAAGTCGATACCGGCCAGCGATAGCAGAAAATCAATTTATGGGGAAGGCATCAGGAAACCATCTCATTAATTAATTTTTTGAAACAAATGAGTGAGCGAAAAATTAACAGTTGGCCTTCAACAATCAATGAAGGAGCATTGCTATGATTTTCACTTTTATATACTTTTGTGATTAAATTTCATTTTACTATGTCAAATACATAAAAAATTACTCTAATCTTCAAATTTTTTATTTCTTAGTTTTTTTTTTTTGTTTTTTTTTGCTTATCTGAAGTACCTTCTTCCCTCATTATCTCATATAAACAAGGTTTTACTGTTATATATATAAACAAGACTTGACTATATTAATTTTTATCACCTGCACAGGTAAGTTTTTATATTATATTTTATGGAAACTGGGCATAAGTTTAATTTCATTAATTACAAGATCTTGGACAGTGAAACTAACACATTAAAAAGGAATATTAGCGAAATGTTTTTCATAAAAACTAGTGAACAATCTATAAATTTTCGCGATGACACACAAAAACTTAGCATTTTTTACGGGGATCTTATGAACACAAATTAGATTCAAATGTGGTGGAGTTGGTTTCTGATTAGTTGTCCTATGAGGATTTATTAGAACGGGAGATAACATTTTTGCACTAAGTGATTGGTTATCTATTTATTGTGTGTATTGCAAATTTGCTTGTGTTAATTTTAAGTATTTTGTATTTTGACTAAATTGTAAATTATTTATTTTATTGGTTTTTAAGAAAATAATTTTTTGTATGCGCAAGAGAGGCATGTTGTGGACGTGTGATTGTTGAGACTATCTGATGTTTTCTTGTTATACTTTGGTAACCTAAACTTGAGGTGAGGCAGTTTTGTTGTAGTAGCCTATCAATACTTAGTAATTATTCTCTATTGTAGTCCTGATGAAGAGATAAATAAAGTCTCGAAACGTCGACGATAAGTTAAAGGTAGTTTTATTTTTAACCATTGGTCCAATTCCGAGAAGTAGTGAATATTTAAGAGTATGGACGATAATGAGATTAAGGATTTTTATATTATCTTATCGGACGGTAATATGTTACATAAGATAAGAGTAGATGGCGTTAATAAAAAAATTGAAATTGATGTTACAATTATCCAATCAATCTTACTCTGATAGTGGCCAAATTGGTGGAAACTATAATTGCTGAAGATATGATGCAATATGAGATTCTTTATTGATAGCAATGTAATACCCAAGTGTCGGTACAGATGACTCCATCATGACTAACTTGGTGATGCGTGTTAAGGAGTGGAGTTCTAGTCTCGATTATAACATCTCAGTAGACATAATCAATATTTGATAATTGGGCTTTAAATATTTCTTCGGTAATTGAATTACTCTTTTGTTAATTATAATTAAGAACAGATGTGGTTTTAATCCTTTGGAGGTACTAGACTATTTTGCGATACAATTTAAAAAAAATAATTTTTAAAATTTTTTTTGCATTTTCCAACGACTTCAAGTTTAAGTTCAAATGGTACACTATACAGTAAAATAGTTATGTTTGAATAATTTTATTCAAAGTAAAAAATTTTTGTCTACAAAAATCAAATTTTGATGAATGATTTCTTGAAACAAATTTTTTTTACGGTGTAAAACGGTGAAACTGCTTTGTAAGAAACTTAGTACCACGTTATATGGAAACCGTAATTATTGGGAATTATGCATGTATTCCAACAAAGCCTCCGTTGAATTCCACATGGCGAACAGTGGGGCAGATAAAAGGGAATTTTTCTTGCATAACTTTTATTTTGGTAAAAATGTTATTTTATAGTCACTTCTGGGTCATTCCATTCTGCTCAACCATTTGCATATTTGTTTGACAAAATGCAGCATTATTGGTTGCATTTCAAAGGGCTTACGGAAACTGAAAATACTTAGCTCCTATTTAATCTATCAATGGGAGGTAAAAAAACAAATTGTTTACAATGAAACGGCCTACAAGATTGACTTTTTTACTTATTTTCACCTAAATGTAATTCTAAAGCGCGAAAGTCGACCTTAAAATAATGTTAACTTTTTTATAAAAAGAACATCTTGCAATGACACAAACGTAATTTGTATTCAGCGCTTGGTGTACGATTTTAAATTATTTGAAATTACCGCCAAATATAGCTACATTGAACGCAACCGTTCAATGTTGGATTACTTGGATTGAACTACTGGATGCGAAGAAAGGAGACAAAGGGACGCTGTTCACAGACTGGCGTATATGTGTATTATACATCCTTGTGCGTTGATATTTGCTAGTATGTGGGTAAAAAAATAGCATAGATGTGCGTCACTTTTTGCCCAGACACTTGCAAATATCAACGCACAAAGATGTATGACACACATATACGCCAGTCTATGGCCGCCTTTAGGCCAGTACTTACATTCTGGATTATTTATTTACATGTATTGCATATATTTATGCAAATATCCGACAATTATTAATTTTGTTAATAAAAAGAATTATATATTCTGATCATTTTATGAATTTTACTTATTGTATTTGAAAGTCGATGTTTGTAAAGGCGGCCGCAGACTGGCGTATATGTGCGTTGATATTTGCTAGTGTGTGGGCAAAAAGTGACATGCATCTAAACTCGGTAATATGTTCAAAAACAGCCAAAAAATTAAACCTGAGGGGACATAGCTATGTATAGTAGCTTTTACGTGAACACGTTGTTTGCTGGACACTCATAAATCAAAATTTAAATAAAAGATACAAATAATTTAATCTTAAACGCCAACAACAAAGTAGATAACAAAAATGCTAGCTACCTTATCCAATTGATGGATTGGTGTCCCGCGACGACGTATTCACGTAAAACTTAGGGCTATGTGTTTCAAGAAATTCTTATAAAAATTGGACTATACTGATATAACACTCAAAAAATGCAATTCTGCGCAAAAATTGTATAATTTCTTATTCAATAAATTTTGCCATATCATGAGCACTTGAAATTAAATTTTTGTCGGTATTACGTATTTACGAAACAACGAAACCTTGCTTATATTTAAAAAAGTTGTTCTATTTTATCTACACATAGTAATTAGTTGTTTGCAATCTTAAATATTCGAAAAGCACTCATTTGCATTTATAAATAATAATTACACGTTTGTTTAAAATTTAAAATTTTAATTATTGATAACCAAAGTAACAACCTATCGAAACTAGTGCATTTATTTTATACTGTAGTATATCATCAATATTTCTACTAGAACGTTGCGAAATTTATTTCAATTTTTTTAAAATGCGTTATCCTATTTTAATTATTCTTTTTTGCAGCTTCATATTTTTATCAATTTTTATCAATGTGGTACATTGCCAAGGTATTTTAAGCAATAATAGGTAACTGGTTTTATTTTAATAACTTTTTGTTATAGCTCCTTGTGGCCAATTCAATGGTGGTCAATGTGCTGCTTTTTGCCCCCCTGCAACTCAAGTTTTTCCAGGAACATGCGACAAAGCTGGGCAACAATGTTGCAATTAACAACATTTTTACAAGCATGTACATTTTTTCCAAAATAGCAATAATATGTTTTTAAAATATGACTAAACTGCACATATAAATAAAATTTTTATTAAAATGAAACAAAATTTTATATTTCCATGACTCGTCTTGTATCTCGACTGAAAAATACTCATGCTAAATAAGTTGATTAAAAAAACCAACGACTGTTTTGGAATTGAATAATTCGGAGGGATAAAGCACTCATTTATCAAGTTACAGCGAATAAAGAAATGATTCGGACAGTCATAAATATAAATTGTAACTTTTGAAGACTTTTTTTAATATATAAAAATCGCTTTTATAGCAATACTTATTAACCTTTTAAGAACGGGACTGGTCGAAATATCAACCACCGATAGAACGCAAAATATTTGTTGTTTTTCTACGTAGTTTGATATACTAAACAGACTCAGGTTCAGGGGGAGCAAGTCCTGTTCGGCTGTACCCAGGGCGGCAATACAAAGGAGCGCCAAAAATTATATGTTTGAAGTTACCATTTGTTCGAAAAGTCACATTTCTGCTAGTTTTTGTGTAAAAGCTAAATAATCGCAAAATAAAACCTAATAATCTAAAAATCGTGGGTATACCAAGTTTGAAGCCAAAAAAGCAACTACAATAAATTTCGAAATATAAATATAATTATTTTTAAATAAAATTCTTAAATGCGATTTTCAAGGTCAAGTATGGCCCAAAAATGTTTTACAACTTTTTTTTATTTACGCATGAAATCATAGGAAAAAGAATTAAATCGGCAAACTCCATATTTTTAACATTGAATTTTCCGTTGCGGACGGGACTGGTCGATATATCGACCAGCCGTTTGGTGCCTAATTCTATGTGGGCACTTGATTGGTTTTATCTACAAACTTTATGAAAAAGAAAAGGTCAATTTCCACGTAAAATTCCCCGTCCTTAAAAGGTTAAACATTTTTTGTTGCAAATTTTATTCCCTTCAGTTATATTTATATACATTTTTCTATTTTGTCGCACCGTTTCTGACTGACAGAGACTTAAACAAGACTAAGATAAAAAATATTTTCATCTATATCTCGGAAACGGTGCAATTAAATAAAAAAATGAATAAGCATTTTTTCTTGTAAATTTCATTCTCTACATTTTTGTTCATATACGTTTTTCTATTTTGTCGCACCGTTCCGAGATATAGATGAAAATATATTTTGCGTTTTACAGAGTCTTGTTCAAGTCGCTGTCAGTCAGAAGTAGTGCGACAAAATAAAAAAATGTATCTAAATAAAATTGAAGGCAATGAAATTTGCAACAAAAAATGTCTAAAAAGCTTTGCTATAAAATCGATTTTTGTTTTGAAAAAGGCTTCAAAATCCACAATTTACATTACTAACATAGGACTGTCCGGATCATTCTTTATTCACTGTATCTTCCAAAATTACGTTTTGTAATTGTTTAAAAAACGTAATCGTTTGTTCGTCTAGTGTCAGTTTTTGGAAGACCCTGTGATCTGTACACTTTCTGGCAAAGACTATTGTCTCCGTTTTTCCAGCGTTCAGTCAGATCTTCCATTTATCAAAGTATTGTTTGATGAAGTCGAGATGAATTTACGATTGTTTCAGTTTCTTACAGTAAATCAATAAGACTATAATACAAAGCTTTGTTGATGGGTTACGCTAAATGCATAATTCAGCTACTGTTTGCCATTGGGCACATCACGTATGAAAGCTTAAGAAACCCACAAGTAAAAATTCATATCTTTACAACAGAGGTTCCCAATTAGTTTTGGCCGCGGAACCCTTGGGCAATGTAAAAAATTTGGCGGAACCCCAAACCGATTTTTTTATTATTAGCTAAAAAAAAGATCATCAAGTTTTGCATTTAAAGGTTGCTTGTGTATGCACTCTTTCTCCCCCACTGTGGAAGAGTTTTTACCTTCAAAAAGTTAAAAACTATTTTTTAGTATCACAACAATATTCGCTAAATTTATCTTCAGGAGTCAATAATTGCAATATTTATTTAACAAAACTTTATTAAAAATTGGGATTTAACCTCTATTAGTAATAAAATTGCATACAAAATCAGCAGTAATAAACAAAATATATAACTTTATTAAATCTACTTCATCATCAAGTATAAATGAAATAAAATGCGCAGATACAACCCTCAAACAGATTCATTTTCACGAAAACCCGCACATAAGGAAATTGTAACTGTTAACTTTAGTAATAACAAACTTATACATACAAATCAAAATCAATTCTATTTGTGGAATGAAACTCTGCATTGGAGTTGCTTTTTCGTGCCCAGACGCCGGTTTTAAAATAACCTTCCGTTGCATATTTTAGCATTTGTTGTGAATCAAAAGGACCTTGAATTTCCTTTTCTTCAAGTTTCCATTTAAATTCCCACATTACTATATTTGGGGTTTCTAGTATCGGTGTTTGAGACGACGTACCAGCACCGTCACTTGATTGTTCTTTTACGTTAACGTCAAAATCGTCTGCATACATATCGAGTTCTGGTTCAACAGTTTTAATTTTGTTCTTTTCATCGTTTTCAATCTACAGTAAAATTCAAAATTATTTACTTAAA
Organism: Cantharis rufa; assembly: GCA_947369205.1. Classification (NCBI taxonomy): domain Eukaryota; kingdom Metazoa; phylum Arthropoda; class Insecta; order Coleoptera; family Cantharidae; genus Cantharis; species Cantharis rufa. Next base: position 9,372,134 of record OX376309.1, on the reverse strand, counting down.
AAGAAAATTTATTTAAATTTACCTTTTTTGTAATGGATTCAAAAGTTTCTTGATATATGTCCATATTTCCAACACTTAAAAATTTATTGGCCAACTCTGTTAAATGAATTACTTCGTGGTCAGATTCTAACAGTCCGGCTTTCTTTCGTCGTAATCTTTCTAAACTTGATAACTTTTTATTTTTACCTAATCGACTTATAGTTCTGTTTAATGTTTCTCTAGGCTGCATGTAAGTTAACATTTGTTTGTAGGTTTCAATTTCTTGAAACTGTTCTCCATCCGATTCATCACTTTCTTCTCCCAGTGTGTGTTCTTTAGAAGCATTATCTTTGGTTTGAACTTTTTGCCAATCGATATTGTCTAGCCAATTGTCACGAACTTCTTTTTCATTTTTCCAAATAAAATGTCCATCTTTATCAAAATGACCTTCTTCCATCTCTTCGTTCATATTAAATGCTGTGAATTTTTCTTGGCCTGCATTGGTGGCAACACCATCTTCTTCACCTAGAATAGAAATAAATTAAGGTAAATAATTTTAAAATTAAATAGTTGTAAAAGAACTTTTTAAAACATTGCCGGAAACATTTAATTTACCTTCTATAGCTTCTTTGTCCAAAACATTATCGTCTTCGGTTTCGTCTTCTTCGTCGGAATCTAAAGTGTGTTTTTTTGCAGATGCATTTTTAAAACTTTTTGATGGTAAATCATCAGAAAATCTTGCTTTTCTTTTAGACATTTTTCATCAAATAATGACAATTTTTTTTAGGTTATAAATAACCATAAATAACGAAAAACTCCGGTTGATTTCAGCGTCGTTAACAAATTTAATTTGGTATAAATGCGCTAGATGACGCTTTGCAAAAGCAGTTTGTGGCACTGTGCCGCCGTTTCAGGCATTCAAATTTGTCTCACCGAGGAATTCAGCTACAAATTTTTTCCGAGTTTTTCTTGTTAAAGAGCTGAATTATTTCAAAATCGCCCTAAACACGTGTCAGCAGCTACCAAGAAGCAGCCAATATTGATTTGTTGAAGCCTTGAACTTTTTGTGAGGTGAGGAGGTGACAGCCAGTGCTGATTTGATGAACACAGCTACAACTACTGTACTGTAACCTCAAATGTTCACAATTATAAACAAGGCTACCAAAAATGTGAAAAGGAATGTAAATAATACAAAACGAAGTAGTGATTGGTAATTGAGCTAAAACTGGTTGTCGTGGACTTAGAAGACTTCTAAGTCAATGCTGGTGGTGGTTCGAACTATGAATTTATTGCGGTTTCTTGCAGAGATGTAGAGCCCGCAAATCTTCAATGTTTTTGACACGAATTAGTCCTAATGTGAGTAAAGACAAGTTTCTAGAGTTTATTTCAAATCTTGGTGATAACAGTCAACCTAACTTGAACGTAGAAGTTCCGAATGCGAGATATCCTGACGATTACAGTTTATTTTAGCTATAGCTATATCTTTTTTATAAGACTTAGTAAATCCGAATTCGTACAATGTTAAGTTATAAGGAACTAAAGTACCTTCAAAAATGTCATGGTAAAGTTCCCAAATATCTTGAGGCTGTTTGAGGGTTCGAACACTTCCACGCTCCGCCCTTGGAATAATTCTGAATGTAAATATTGGTCAACCACTTTTAAATTTATCAGAAGAAAGCCGAAACCTAGTAGCGTTAGCACTTTACAAAGGTACAATTGGGAAGATGTCCTTCGCTATTCCGTAACAATATTTACGGAATTAAATATTTATTCTGATCATAAATCATCATTTTCTGAAATATTAGAAATACATACATCAGGTAATCCGACTGTTTTGTTAATAGTTCTGATAGAACTGCTCAACAACACGATAAAGCTGGTAGTATATCAGATATAAGAAACGCAGACTCAGAAGGAATAAAATGCTTTGCAAAAGATGATGAGCTATGGAATTTGCTGTTAAAACGGTAAATTTTCGAGTGACATAAAAGTTACAGGGGTGAAACCCTTACGCAACCCTACAATCTTCATCACTGGCATATCTGAGAACATTGCTTAATAGAGCCTTAAAAGTAGCTATTATTGATGTAAAAATCTGTAGCCTTAACGGTTCTTGAGATATCGCAAAAAAAGTAAGAGAAAACAATTTCTTTGAACACCCTGTATCTCGAAAACGGTGCGTTTGCGGACCCATGTTAATAGGAACTTTCTTTCTTAAAATAAGTCGTAGAATCACCTCCTTCGTTTTGCTGTACTAGTTGGTAGTTAACACCCTTATACATACCAAGCATAACATTCCATTCGATGCCGTTGAACCATCTAAATTTATACTTACCATGGCGCAAGTGATTTGGGGCATAGAAAAAATTTCTACACTTGTCGTTCGTTGCCAAAATAATACAGGAGACTGTGTCAAGTTTTAACGCCAAGAAAAGTAGAATTATTAAAAATTCATTATAAACATTATTTGAAAGAACGTAATTTTTCAGAAGGAGTTAGGGAGTTAGGAAGAATTTAGACCGCTCAATTCAAAGTGCTTAAAAAAAAGCTCGGAAATTGAACTTTTAACATTCTGTTACATTTTTATAGTCTGCATTACTTGTTCTACACAATGTTTGTTAAAAGGAATTCAAGTTTCCTTTAGAGCTTTGCCAGCTTCTAATTTTTTTATATTTTCAAGAAACTTAGGCAATATAAAAATATCTACTTTTGTCATTAAGGATAATTAAGTACTTTTAGTACTTACTTTAAGTAACACTGAAAAAGTCTTATAACTCTTACAAAAAGTCCGAAATATAGGGAATATTTGACTGAATTAGAGTTTTTCAGTTTTTCAAAGAAAAAAATTTAAATAAACTTCCAATATAAATGGGAATATTAAATTTTATCAAACTTTACCATTGAATCATAAAGTTCTGATATCATAAAAATATCCAAATTAATTATAATTTTGCAATCCCGTTATACGCATTATACTAACGCTTCTACTAATTTAAAAATTTACAGGTAAAAAGCACTTTTGAATTTGAAGAAATTCTAAAGTTTTTAAATATGTACTACCTTTTTAGATGACTTTTCTATTTTAGGATATTACAAAAAATTCAGTCTTATCAATTCTATCCAAAATTATACTGAACAATTTCCAATTCAAATATCAAACTACAGTAGAATCTGCTTAATGTGATCACTTTGGCCCAAGGCATTTTGATAACATTAACCGACTGATAACAATAAGCAAATTTTAGAAACGAAAAATTAGAGAATCTTAATTTACAATAATTTTCGATAATTTCCAACTTCTGTTTTACCAAGAGATCTTTCGCTTTTTTGTCAACATCGTAAGAAAAGCAAGAATAGACTAAACTTATAAATTAAAATGCATAAAGCAAAGTCCTCTTTTAGCAAAATAAAAACAGAAACACCCCATGAAACTTCATTAGTTTTTGTATAGAAATTAAAATGAGTGACGTGTTTTGTAAATATATATAAAATTTCAATGACAAATCAGAAAAAGATACTTAGAAAAAGAGATTATTGTGTCGGTAATTCCTTGAAAGTGATAATAATAAGCGGCTTTTTGATCACATTATCGGGTGGTTTTTGTATGTAAACTAATTAAAGCGGCTGGTTCCCAGTCAGAATGATCACAATAACCAACTGATTTTTTTTTTATTTTTTAAGCGGATTCTACTGTACTTACCTAACATAAAAACTTAATAATCACTTTTAATACAAACTTAATAATCACTTTTTATTCTCAAAAATATAAAAATAAAGAAATAAAACCTACTAAAATAAAGATAAAACTTGATCTTTATAATTGTAGTTGCTGCAAATATCGATTTTGGGGCTCGACCCACCCAAACACAAAGCCTTATATGGAACGTCTTGATAAGCTACTGCATATAAAGTCGAAGATGATGTAGGAATCTTTGAAACAATTTCACCATTAAATGTCATATTATAAAAATAATTCATTCGACCACCAGCTATAATTTTATCATCTAATACTTCGGCCACATGAATACCACCATCATCTATTGGAAATACAGTGGATGTGGTAAGAGACCGAAAATGCCACAGCGATAACTTTGGACCACCACCACATAACTATTAAGTAGGCGATTTAAAAAGCATTAATTAAAACCTTTTTAAATACATACCAGCCAATCTTCATTTATCGATAATGCTCCTATCCATTTTCCTATTTCTGGTCGCGCAATTCTATCATTTTTGTATGGTTCAAGTTTGTTCACAACTTTTTTGTCTCTCAAATCCCAAATATTAACAATACCGTCTTCACCACCTGACGCCAAATCGTGACCACTAAAATTAACAATAAATGTATGCAAAAATAACTACAGACAACAAAATAATAAGTTGAAACTTACACGTTAAATAAACAGTGAACATAATCGGTGTGTCCATTTAACGTTCTTACAATTTTACCATGTTCAATATCAACAATATAAATGTTATTATCTCCACAACCTGCGTACAACAAACTGGAAGTTTTATCCTTCTTCATGCAATTAATTTCTGCTTTATTAAATACATCTCCACTGCTGGGTAACTCAATATTCCAGGAAGGCTTTGCATCTTTATTGCTCAAGACAACTTTCCAATCGTACGCACAAATTTCACCCAACATTCCGACCAAAAGAAAGTCATTTGTAGTGAGGAAGCTATTAACTTGTACATCTTCTTTGACAGTGAACACATTTTTGGGCAACGAATCTTGTTTTGTTAGGTTCGTGTCGGGGTTCATGAGGCGGTTAAGGCTGAAAATAAAAAGTGTGAGGTAATGTATACCATTTATTTAATCTTAATATACTTACTAGATAACGGAGATATCTCCATTTATATCACCGACGATTAAATAATTTCCGCATGGCGAAAATGTTAAACATAAAACCGTATTGTAAAATTGTTTGTTTACCATTTTGAACGACAGGAACCTAATGCCGAATGTAGAGCGTGCGCTGTTGGTAAAAAGTAATATCCCTAAAGTTGGTGTTATTCTCCTGTACTATAGGCAACCTAATATACGAAAATCACAATTTCTTTTGACTTTTTTAATTTTATTAACTAATTCATAATTTTGTATAAAGAGTTTTCGAGTTATTAATAATTGACAAAATATTTCTTATAGAGTTGTAGAAGAAAATATTGTAAAAATATAATTTTGGGTAAAATAAATAAACAGTTCTAAATTGCTATGTCACTGATGAATTTGAAAGATAGTTGTGGATATATACGTTTCGAACAGGTTAGTTAGTGTACTCGCTTCGGCGGTACATATACTAAAATTGGAACGATACAGAGAAGATTAGCATGGCCCCTGCGCAAGGATGACACGCAAAATCGTGAAGCGTTCCACATTTTTTTGAGTTTTTTTGTTCAAATATTAATTAAGAAAGTAGTTTAAATTATCTTTTAAAATCGACTGTAAATAATGATTCAGGGTTAGTGGTGGAACTTCAAAATTTGGGCCACTCCGAAAACAATTTCTGCCTCCCCTTCATTAAAATTGTATTTTTTATAAAAAAAACAAAAACTAAAATAAACGAAAGAAAGTTTTAATTAAAAAAATCAAAAATTAGTCGTATAAGCCTTGATTGTCTCTAGCCTTCATCTTAACAAAGGATTTGAGTATATAATTCCATAATTAAAGTTAACCTGGTATTAAAATTAAAATCGAAAGTTTTCATTGGTTTATTTTTCCTTCTTTTTTCAGCAGCAGCGATGCTTACTTAATTTATTTATTTTCAATTCTGATAATTTGAAATATAATTATTGCAAATTAAAAAATTAATCAAATGTTTTTGCCAATTCGTTTTTCATGTATTCTGTGCAAGATTTGATGTTCGAGCTATGTATATAACAATAATTAATTATTGTGTAAAAAAAATTAAATAAATAACAATTATTACAATTTGATTATGTTTCCTGATGATAATTATTAACTATATAATTTATTGTTGAACGGAAGCCTCTTTTAGGAGCAGATCCCATCTTTGCGTGTACGATACTGTGGTAACCTGGACTTCGTGGTTGGAAAGGCGGACCTGACGGTGTTGCTGAAAAATAGCTTTAACCTACCTTTCTTCCCTTTTGTTCCAGATCACTTTTCTTTAATCGCTGCCACCAGATCTAGTTTAAAGATTTAACGAGATAGATCAGCTCGTTTTGATTGGGTTGTAGTAGCGTGGAACTTTTAGGAGACGTAGGGATGAGATAAACAATACTTTTGCAACACCAAAATTAAACAGTTTGAAATTATAATTTAATTTATTAAAATCAAAAATATAGGGGAGATACAAAAGAAAAATAATATAACAAAATAATGCAATACTAAAGATTAAGACACATGAACATGGGTAAAAAAAATAATAATAAAATCGATCGCGAATATACAGAGTGAAATAAAATGTTTTATTACTAACCTTTTCCTATAATTCGAGCAACGGCTTTGGCTGGTTGTTGTAGAAATTGTCACTTTAATTTAATATAATTTAATTAATTGAATTTAAAAACAAAATATCACTTTGTGATTGAAATTATAAAAGCAAAAATGAAAATCAAAACTTCGAGTGACCGCGACGTTATCGCTTCGTCTCAAAACCGTTAACTGACTTGTCCAAAATCCTCCACTAAATTTATAACATTTTTACGTCTTTGTCTTTAGGTTCTCATAAAGTTCGTTAAACCAAAATTAATTTACTTTGCCTCTTAGCTCTGCTAATTGCATTCCGATGTAATCATTGCTCGAATTATTGGAAGATCTTGTGAGAGTGAACTCATAATTTTACTATTCTAAACAATTTTGAGTAGCTTGAGCCCATAGATACCTAAGTTTTCCCACTTAACGCTCTTATAAAGCTAATTTAGACGTCCGATTTCTCGTCAAGTGTAACTTTTAGTATCTAAGCGCTCTTAAGAATGATAAACAACTTATCAGCCCCTTGATTTCTAAATTAATAAAAATATAAACAATTTACTTAAAATTTATGTGTGACCAAATTGCAATATTCATCTTTTGAATTTATAAAGTTTAAGTTTAAAACAAAATTAAAAAATTGACTTTAGAATTAAAAATATACTAACAACTAAAATGAATATGATTTCGCGAATTTATCAATAAAAGAAATGTTGCAATTTATCAAAAGAAAAAGATATTTGCAATAATATAATTGGTTTTTATTTTAAATGTAATTAAATTTAGTGTAAAAGAAATTATATATATTTAGGGATAAAAAAATAGGGGTGGAGTACTACAATACTACAAAACAGTTTGGGAGGGCATAATACTAAAACCTCCATCATAGCTACAATATCGTCTGTAATCTGCAACTTAGAAGAAACTTTAAGTACATTCTTCTTCTTGTTCGTGCACAGCCCACAGATCTATCTTGGGCTCTAGATCACAGCAGCGTATTCGACTCGACCAGGATTTGAACCGCGGTCACCCGCTTCCCAGTCGGCCGGTGTAGTCTTTACGCTACACTGCTGGTCTTAAGTACATGGTCTTAAGTACATTAAAGCTAGATTATGCAAATTGTGCAAAAAACATAACAAATCGTCCAGAAGTGGATTTAGAAGGATTTATGTTTTTAAGGGTTTCATCAATGGTTCCATGCTGATTTGAAAATGTTTATGACGCCAGTATAAAATGGTGCGTCTTACAGATTCGTACTTATTTCGTCGGCACGTTAATTCACAAAGTTTTGCGTTATGTGAATATTTCTGTTTGAGGGAGAATGAAGTGTGTATTTTACAATCTCCTTATTGCAGTGGGCTTTAGTCGGATTACTTGGATATGCATTCACCAATAATACGAAAGAAATGGATTTGATGTTGGTAAGTTCCTTCAGCTGCGTTTTTCGCGCACTTTCACTTTTTAGTTTATTGTTTTACGCACTTGGGGTATCACTTGTTTATTTAAGTCACTGAAAGTTTTTATATAAATCAAAAAAAAAATAGTGATTTTATTAGCAATGTTTTCTTTACACTCGCGGTGTCGCGGTTAACTTTTGTCTTTATTCACTAATCATAATTGTATGCAGTAATACGCAAACATAAAATTTTAATTATTATTCTTTAACATTTATGAAAACATAATTGCATTCCTGATGTAATCATTGCTCGAATTATTGGAAGATCTTGTGAGAGTGAACTTATAGTTTTACTATTATAAACAATTTTGAGTAGCTTGAGCCCATAGATACCTAAGTTTTCCCACTTAACGCTCTTATAAAGCTAATTTAGACGTCCGATTTCTCGTCAAGTGTAACTTTTAGTATCTGAGCGCTCTTAAAAATGATAAACAATTTATCAGCCTCTTGGTTTCTAAATTAATAAAAATATAAACAATTTACTTAAAATTTATGTGTGACCAAATTGCAATATTCACCTTTTGAATTTACAAAGTTTAGTTTAAAACAAAATTAAAAAATTGGCTTTAGAATTAAAAATATACTAACAATCAAAATGAATATGATTTCGCAAATTTATCAATAAAAGAAATGTTGCAATTTGTCAACAGAAAAAGATATTTGCAATAATATAATTGGTTTTTTATTTTAAATGTAATTAAATGTAGTGTAAGAGAAATTATATATTTAGGGATAAAAAAATAGGGGTGGAGTACTACAATACGAATTGATAGTAAAATATTTTAGATTACATTCAATTTTGGAGGAAAGAGCTAGATCTCTCTAGCTCTATCCCCCCTCCTAGCGATCCCCGTCTCTTCAATAAATCCTTATACATATAAAGAATCTAATAAATAATGGATTGTTAAATATAAGATATAAAAATATGTTAAATATCGTCGGCTTGGAGCAAAAACAAGATAACTCCATTTTTGGACAAAATGAGTTATCTACACCATTGGATGCGAATCATACTCAACTACGTTCTGGCAAAATCAGATAATTGTACTAACACTAATAAAATTTTTATTAAGATATTTAGTTTTGAATTAGTATACTTTTACATTGTCAACTCAACATTTGTTGAGGATAGAATTGTTAACGGGAATCTGTATTCCAAATATTGAGGGGATTAAAAATCCTAAGCGGATAATCCAATTATACTGTAAGAAAAAGTTATATAAGGAAAAAGTGAACAGAAGAGTAAGCATAGGGAAATATAGAGAAAAACAGACAAGAGGAGAAAAGAGCACAGAGAAAAAGTGTAGAGAGAAATAGAGGAAAGAGATAAAGAGAAATGAGAAGATTATAAGTAAATAAAAGATTTTAATATTACACGCAATAAAAGATCCGCTGCGCTGCTAGCTAAGTTTAACAGGTTATGGACCCAGTTTAAATATTAAGAGAAGAATAAGAATAAATACAGAATGGACGAGAAATTTGAAAGACTAAATAATAGCAATTATCGACAATGGTCGATGCGGATGCGAGGCTTGTTGGGCCTAAGGGGCTGTTCGGAAGCACTAGAGTTCAACACGACAGAATTGAACGCTGCACAGCTGAATAAGGAAGAAACGTGTAAGTCATTACTATATCTGTCAGTAGATGACGACAATTTGGATAGCATCGAGGATTGTACAACGGCAAATGAAATATGGCATAAGCTTAAAGAAATCCACACGAAGTTCGACAGCTACCACAGCATACTGATGCTGAAGGAATTCATTAATATGGAGAAAAATGATAATGAAGATGTTCTTGAGTACACAAATCGTAGAAGCAGCTTGTATAGAAAGGTAGAAAACGCAGGTTTTAGATTTGATAACAAAGTTTTAATGGGATTGACGCTAATAGGATTACCAAAAGAGTATGAATACTTAACAAGAACTATAAAAATTGACGACGAAAAGTTAACACCAGCCGATTTAAAAATGAAATTAGCCGAAGAAGAAAGAAGGTTAAAAGAAAGTAGAACGGAGAACGATGTGAAGGTATATAGGGCAACGACTACAAGGACTAACACGAGAAGAAATGGAAAACAAGAAATCAGAGATGAAATAATACAGGCAAACACAATTCGATATGACAGATCAGAAAATGTAAAGTGTTTTAAATGCAATAGGTTTGGACACATTAGTAGAGAATGTCAAACATACAATGAACAGACGAAATATAGAAATAGGCAGCATTATGACAAGAGATCATCATATGTGAAACGTATAAACCTTGGCTGTAAATATGGAGAAAGAAAAGAAAACAAAGTATGGATTATTGACAGCGGATCTACAGACCATATGACAGGAAACAAAGAGAAGTTTCTAAATTTTAAAGAAGCAAAATACGAAATTACCTGTGCAGGAGGTACAACATTAAAGGCAGCCGGATATGGAGATATAGAAGTAAGATGGAGAAAAGAAAATTGTGGTCTTGTGGTAATTTTAGAAGATGTATTGTATGTTCCCGGTTTAAAAGTAAACCTGCTATCAACAGCAAAAATGTGTGAAAAAGGAATGGAATTTAAATTCCGGAATAATAAATGTGAAATAAGCGACAAGAATAGAAGCCTATTGTGCTTCGCTACGATTAAAGAAGGTCTGTACACAATTGTCGAAGATGATATAATTAAACCAAGAACGAATTACGTTGAAAAAGAAGCAAATTTGTGGCACCAACGGTTGGGCCACGTGAACGACAATGATTTGAAACTGATGGGAAAAAGCCAGGAAGAACGAGTGGGAAAGTGTGATATATGTGAAACGGCAAAACCAAGAGCGAAGAGCTTCCCACGGAAAAGTGAAAACAGAAGAACGGACATTCTGGAATTAATACACACAGATATAATGGGACCAATAAGTCCGACATCACGAGGAGGTAATCGGTATATAATTACATTTACGGATGATTACTCAAGATATACCGAAGTGGTTCCGATCAAGACGAAAGACGAAGCCTTGAAAAAATTTGACATATACAGAAGAAAAGTCGAAAAAAGATTTGGGAAAAATATAAAAGCTTTAAGAAGCGACAATGGAGGGGAGTACATAAATAAGAGGTTCGACGAATATTTAATGGAATCAGGTATTACGAGAGAACTAACGATACCTAGAACACCTCAGCAGAACGGAGTGGCAGAACGTGTAAACCAGACATTAATGAACATAGTGAGATGTTTAATGGAAGAGTCAGGCATGTATAGCGATATGTGGGCAGAGGCAACAATAACCGCTTGTTATTTAAAGAATAGAAGGCCTACGAGTGCAAATAATGGTAAAACGCCTTACGAACTATGGCACGGAAGAAAGCCAAATATAGATCACTTAAGGATTTTCGGATGCAGAGCATGGAGTATAGACGACAGGAGGAGACACAAATGGGAACCTAAAGGAAAAAGATATATATTCATAGGATATGACACGCACGCCAAAGCATACAAATTATGGGACAACGAAGAAAATCTGATAAAGATTAGTAGAAACGTTACATTAGACGAAAACGTTTTTCCACTTAAAAATCGAAAAAATGACGAAGAAAGAAAGGAGAAAGGTCACACATATTGGAATGAATTTGGAAATGGAGATGAATTTGAAGAATCAGACACATTAGAAGATTGCAACGAAATTTATATAGAGAGCGAAAATAGAGACGAAAGCGGATCAAGAAGTGACGAAAATAATAACAAAGAAGAAAAACGTATGCAACAAGATGAAGCGAAAATAAACAAAGAAGAACCCAGTGCGGGTAGCTCTTCAGATGATGGAAGCGTGATGCGAACAAGAAGTGGAAGACAAATCAGAAAACCGGAATGGTAAAGCATGTGAAAAATTTAGGAATGGAATAAAGATTCAGGAGGAGTGTTGAGGATAGAATTGTTAACGGGAATCTGTATTCCAAATATTGAGGGGATTAAAAATCCTAAGCGGATAATCCAATTATACTGTAAGAAAAAGTTATATAAGGAAAAAGTGAACAGAAGAGTAAGCATAGGGAAATATAGAGAAAAACAGACAAGAGGAGAAAAGAGCACAGAGAAAAAGTGTAGAGAGAAATAGAGGAAAGAGATAAAGAGAAATGAGAAGATTATAAGTAAATAAAAGATTTTAATATTACACGCAATAAAAGATCCGCTGCGCTGCTAGCTAAGTTTAACAACATTCAAGTCGCATTTTCTCAAAACTATCATTTTGGAGTTATCTTGTTTTTGCTCCAAGCCGACGATATAAGAAACGGGCTTAATGTTGGTTAAGTTTGGGATTGGTGTTAACTTAATAATAAAAATAATTAATTAAGTAGGAGTACATTTTTACAGGTAGGCACATTAAAAAACAAATAAATAAAACACAAAATTATTGCACAATTTATTAAATTCCACCTAGAAGTTTTTGTAAAATATCGCTATAAAAATATTACGTAACAATTAAAAAAGTGTACAGTAGAATACAACAAAATAAAATAACAATAAAAATATAACAGTTGGATTCACACGTCTACATATTTTAATAGGAATAACAAACAAAATTACAACAAAATAAATACCTAATAATTATCAACATGTTTAAATAAATTCGTCAATCGAGGTAACCGTAGCTTCAATTAATAAGCCAAAATCTAATTCAGTTAAACTAGCTTTTGCTGTAAGCAAATCCAGAAATGTATCCAAAGGTGACAATCGATCTTCCGATGGAAAAGCAGTTAAACCTAAAAACCGCAAACTATATTTTTGTTAAACCTTGAGTATTATCATACCTAATTGATAGTTTTTATCTTTTTGTACTCCCAAAGAGCGTGAATTGGCGCCTTCAACACCAGACAAAATATTAAAAGAGTGCTCCCTTGCCCTAATCATTAAACTAACAGGATGGTTCCATAAGCTCAACAAACGTTTGGCACGTGAACGTGGAAGAAGACCAAGTAATTTAAGTTTCATTTGAATTCCTGTTTTAGTGTCTTCAATATCTTTTAAAATAATTTTCATAACATCAACATGTAATTCGAAAACATTTCTTTGTACATATTGCAAAAAAACATTAAATCTTAAAGTACGATAACCTAAGAATGTAAAAAAGGATGTAAATCCTTGAGGTAAAGGAAATGCAATTGATTCCACAGCCAAATAGTACTTTTCCAATACTGTAAACAAAATATGGCGTTTCTTATCAGAAAGTTGATCGCTAAAAACAAAAGGTTAAGAGAAAAAATACTAATGTAGGAAATAATGAGTTTACATAAAAATAAATCCTTTTTCGTGTTCAAATCTGGAGTCGTATGCTACTATTTTACATAGAATGTGGCACAGAAAACGCGATTGTTCAAGTTGTGCAGCAACATAACGTGTGGTTACTGCATGCACGTGCATAGGTGTTTGAGATTGCCATTGAAATTTACTTATCCTATTTTCCGCACTTTGTTTCAATAAATGCATATTGAGTTCACGTAAATTCTAATAAACAAAGAGTTAAATAAATCTTTCAAAAATTAAAACAAAATTATTTATTATTACCACCGAAATAATATGTTCTTGTTTACTAGCTGTGCAACTCTCCAATTCATAAAATGGTAAAGCATCAACTTGGCTTTTACGACTACACTGACTAGTCATAGCAGCTAAATCACTAATTGTGCTATTACTTCCCAAGGAACCACTAGGTGATAAGGGAGTGCTCGATCTTGAGAGTGCTTCTGGCTAAAATATTGTACAAAATAGAACTGTTGATGTTCAAACATAATGTAATATAATTTTTTTGGTGCTGCTATAGCGTGCAGTCTACATACAAATTTCTACTATAGTGTGCTGTCTACCATAAAATTGGAGAGAGATTCACCCTTTTCCTAGTAGCACACTTTGTCGAGTAGGAAAATCTAGTTCTGCAATCTCTGCAGGAGAGCCAGTAGTTTCAACGATCTACCCTTTACTAGCCGTAGAAATGACAGTGTGGAGCAAGGCATCGTTAACAGCGTATTGTATTATAAGTAAAATAAAACCGCATCACAAATTTCGGTAGACCGCACGCTGTAAGAACACCACTTTTTTTTATAACTTAGATGCTAAAATAATTTAATTTTAAGTGTAAATTTGAACATATACAAATTTTTATCCAGATACATCAATTTTATACATTAGATGTAGAACCTATTACTTAAGGCTGTACCTGGGTAAGCATTGGAAATGACCTTTACATCGATTAGGCTGACTTTTTTCAAAAGGCGTTTCTAAGTAACATTAAGTTTAGTAAGCTAGTTGAAAACTGTTGACGGCAAATAATCGGTTTAAATCCGGAGAGAATTTCAGCTTTCTTATGACCGTCTCTATGCTTCAAAAAGCACATAAAACAGACGCAGCAGTAATGGTTAATGATTACCATCATCAACTATTGAAAACAAGGTTACAGGCATTTCCCAATCTGGTTTAAGCAGCCACGAAGTCTAAATGCTTAAACTTTTCTCAAAAAAAGGCTGAATGGACTGAAGGACTGACAAAGAATGCAATTATAAAGATCATAAAAATTAAAAAGTGTAGAGGTGTTTTCGAAATGAATAAAAATTATAAAACTAGTTTGCAAATGTTCTTCTCTTTTTCTTTCTCAGAATTTAAAACTTGGTCCTGTTTTACTATTAATGTTTTAGTCGAGTTCTCGATAGTGAACCATTTTAGTTATCCAAATCCATTGCATATAATTTTGGTATGGTTTGGCCCAAATAGAATTTATGGTTAAAATTCCTTCTGTGTAGCTTCCAACTGAGACAAGTTGCTATTTTGAATAGTTTTCTAGTTTGATATACAATTCAAAATTGCAAAATCTTTGAAATAAACTTAAGCTGATAATTATAAGGATAAATATATCAAAAAAAATCACTCCTAATTATTCTTACTAACAACTATAATTAAGTAACTATAACAAAATAATTAAGCAATCTAATTTTTTAACAGCACGATATGCTGTCCCCAAAGAATTAAGATATATTATACTTTGGGAAAATAGTATAATATACTTCAATTCTTTGGAAACCTGCAACTGGCTCTACCAAAACCAACAGAGCTACTGACCGGTATTCTGTTAACCAGAAGATTTGCAAGGTACTATTTCCGGTAATTTAAGAGTTGTTCTGCTTAATTTACCAAATAAATGAATGTTCCCTCCTTAAGAACCAACATCCCCTGATCAATTTTTGACTTTAGATCATAGTAGTATAGATAACGAAACTAGACAGTGATTTTTCCGCTTTGTGGTCTGTCAATTTAAGCTTTATGCCACACTGCTGGTCAGGGGTTACAACCGTTATTTTTGTTATGGCTAATTGATGTTCTGGTTAAAAATTTGTATGCATTTTGACTAAATCAAAATTAACGGTTAGTTAATATTTTATTTGTTATTTTTGTTACATCGATAAGGGGGGAAAACACTCTAAAATTTGATTTTCTAAAAAGATGCCCGTTTTAGGAATGCTCTTTTGGCTAAATTGCATCTCAAGTAAAAGAAATACAGTGAAAATTTGAAAAAGGGTCCTTATGTAGGCTTCCTATAAAAATATTCTGGAAAATACCAGTATTTTTTGAACAGTTACAGTGTTTCCCCCCCCCCCTTAGTAATATTTTACATAAAATGCGTATTACAATTGCGCTCATAAGTAAGTAGTTAAACAGTATTTTTGCAATAACTTTTTTCAAATTGCAATATTATTTCTCTTTGATTTTTTCAAAATGTACTCTTTAAAATTTAAAAAAAATATAAAACATCTACGTTGGTTTACATGGATTTTCCTCGTTAAATGGTATCAAAATATGTTATAGAGGTACTAAAGACATAAGTGGTAATTGTTTGAAGGGGGGTTTCGACCCCTGGAATGCTTCTATTTTAGTTTACTAATAATGTATTAAACATGAAACATGTTTTTCGATACCAAACACCTGTTTTGGTATCGAATTTAGCAAGATCACGACTGCAAAAACATGTTCTATGTTAAAAAAAATCTTGTAGCTGTTGCTTCTTCGAGCAGTTGCATAAGTAACTGCACTCTCACTTTCTTTTGCCTTAATAATAATAGTTTTCGACAAAATTTTCAAATCATGTTCATCAAGCTTATTTTTCTTGCAGTCAGGGTAGTCAGTCCCCTTAAGAAAGATATATTTCAATAAAGATATATTACACTTCTATGTAAACATTAATATTTTGATGAGAAGTAATTTGTGACGATCTACTTTTGAACCCTTAATTTCAGGTTAATTGACATACTTTTAAAAAAGATATAATATTCCACTAAATAATTTCTATTTTTTTAATCTCTAGTCTCTTCTCTAATCTATATAAAAGAGCTTGTTTGTATGTTTGTTCGCTATACACTCCTAGACCCTTCAACCGATTTTAACCAAATTTGGAACACATACTCAGTAGGACTTGGAAAATGTTTTAGTGCAAGAAAATGTTAAAAGTTGAAAGGAAAGTGAGATCTCACAAAATTAGTTGACGCGCATAAACGGATTAACGAGATTCACGTAATCCCCCCCTCCCCCAAAAAAAAGGTATTTTGAGCTTCACAAATAAATTAGCAATAGAAAGCAAGACTGGAAAACATTGGAGTACTCAGACTAAAGCAAAGTATTATATTTTTAATGAGACCCCGAGCGAAGCCGGGTATCCAGCTAGTATTTTATATTGCTAAAAAGCTGTTTGGCAAATTACTTATGAACGCTACTGTAATTACCACTTTGTTCTAAAAGTTTCGTTTGAGTCAATTCAAAAATAAAATTAATTTTCAAGAAATCTTACTTGATAGCAAACTAAAGAAACCAAAAGCTTTTCGACAACTTGATTTGGCTTGAATTTTTGTTTCCCTTTGGCTATTTTTACAATACGATCCCATAACTTGGTCCAAATATCTACTCGGTATGGAACAAGTCTTTGTTGAGGCGATAGTAGCATCATAGATGCGTTCCATAAGACATCTTGAGATAAACAAATGGTTTTATTTTGTATTTTAACTTCCAAATCAAAACCAGTAGGTTGAATGGTTATTGGCAGCAAACTAACTAATTGATTAGCATCTGAAGGTAAGTTTCTTTCTGCTGTTATATATGCACTACCAATTAAGAATTCTTTTAAAATTTGTGGAAATCCTACAAAAAGTGATTTTTCGATTTGATGAGTTATAAGCTAAAATAATTAAATTCAGAACTGCAATAAAAAGAAAAAGTTTAAATAACCTCAATAGCTGCATCAACCTCCACTTGATGAACTAAGAAATAATGAAGTATCGATAATTTATTTTCTAGTGTAGTATCACTTTTATAAGTCTCGATTAATTGAGTATTGGATAATGTAATATCAACCAAATCTAAATTTGCTAGATTAACTACTTTCAAATCATCCATTTCTAATAATGGAGCTAAATTTATTTCTTGTGGACTCAAATTGTGGGTTTCAGCCGTTGTAGTTATGTGACAAACAGGTTCATGACTTATTCCTACGTCCAATAAATGGGTACATATTCCGGGTATGAAAACCAATACATGATCATCTACACAAAAGAAATAGTTTATTATACACCAAGAAACTAAAGTAACATTTTTTATCCTGATAGCGAAGATTTTTTTGAAATAAAACCTTCCTCTCTTTTCCACCTGCATTTCAGTTGTAGTGTTAAAATAACAAAATTCTTACCGTCATGTAAAGTAAAAGTTGGACGAATGGTTTTTGCTTGATTCCATGGAATTGCAGGTATTACGCAATGAATAATACAACTTTGATGTAAAACGGTAACAGAATATGCAAAATGTACGAGAGTTTCATCATTTTCTTCAAGATTGGGTGCAGGTTGAATTGGCTAAATAATATTATTGTAACATTTTTCTAATAAATGAATTGATTCATTTACCTGATACAAATAATGATGACAAATACAAACAATATTTTCTGAATCTGTCAAAACCATAAGATCCAATGAGCAATCGTGTATTCTAAGAGGAACAGCATCGTCTTCATAAATACCACAAGAAGTAGATAAATTTGAAATGTGTGGTAAATTTAGAGGAATATTCATCTAAAAATTATAATTTATTTTTCAATTACTACACGAATTTGCTTGTATAATTTGTTATTTAATTATCATCTATTTTAGTTTCTGTCGCATGAGTAGGTATATAATTAAAATATTAATCCATAGTAAAACATCTTTCAGAAATTACCGACAATTCATATTAACTTGTAAAATCTGGATTACACTACACAATTTTGTGCAGAACAAAAGAATCGCAAAGTACAGACACCCTAAAAACGCTTCTGTGCAAAATTGTGTACGGTAATGCAGGCTTAAGTAATAAAATATATAAATCTTTCAGAGTCCTTTGTTCTATGTAAGAGCATAGTGACCACTTCTTCTTCAGAAGGGTTCTCTTGGCAGATACCTCGGTGATTTCGCCATTGCTTGCCGAGGAAAAATGGTCAAAATAAAGGATTTAATCTGCCCAGGATCAAACCAGGGATTTCGGTTTAGCAAACGACGCATATATATGCCACGCCGTGATCGTCTTCATCGTCAATGTTTAAATAGTATTTGAAAATAATCTTATATCTTGCAGACCTTAGTTTTGTAATACTACTTTACTTTAATCAATTCTGACTTAATTGTAAGAGAGCATTCAAGTATTACGTAAGCAGGTTTAGGGGGCAGAGGGGCTCAATTTTTTCTTACTTTTGCTGACAAAGGGAGCAAAAAAGGGGATATTATAAATCTTATCTAAGACAAAAAAATTACAAAATAATGAAAGTTTTCAAAATAATACTTATTAAACTTGGATACGGAGTCGGTGGACAACAAATGATTCTCAATTGTATGATTTCATTAAAATCCTAGTACTTTAATCTTAAAAATAATTTGGTTTTTAAAATTTTAATTTCGATATTTAATAAAAGTTTCCCCAGAGGAAGAAGATCGGTAGGTTGCCCCAGAAAAAGATGGCGACATCAGTTTGAGTGACGTAACGGACTGCAGTCTTACACGTGAAGATAATGATGAATAAGTTTTGAAAAAATTCTTATGTCATCATTTGGAGAGGAGGGGGTCACGATGTTCTTACTTTTTTTTATACCAGAGACGAGTGGGCCTAAAATCACTGAAAGTTTGCTTACGTAATATGTGAATGCCCTCTAATTACTTTTAATATGATTGATAATTGCTATACTTCCAATTCCACCAAAATTTAAACAATGTTATTCTCACAAATATTAAGAACCATTTACTTAAAAACGCACAGTATAAAATACTCAACTGTTTGCTCGAAAATATTTTCAAATTTATTGATCAAAATTTAAGTCATTTCACATCTGAAACAAATTTCAAACATTCATCATCATACTTTCAATTTACAACTTTCATAGCAACATAAATATTATTCTCACATTACCACTGTTTCGTGTGGAAGATCATCATGAAATTGCAATCCCGATAGAGTTGGTGATAATTTAACATCGTAATTTCGTTTCGGTTCATCATCTTCTCCCAAAGCATGAATAGGTTTACGATAATGAATGTAATATAACGTTCGGTGTACAGAATCCCACTGAGCCCATAAAAATTTTCTTACCAAAGATTCTATCACAAATTCTTCATCATTTACTTTTAATTGATATTGCAAAACACCTTAAATAATGTAAGCTATTATCAAGACAAACATTTAGTTATGTTAACTTACATTCTTGATGTATGAGAACCAAACACTTTTCGGGTCGATTTTCAGTAAAGATTGATTTCTTTTTATAAATGAATTGAAGCATAACTTGTTTTGACCTCTCCAGATTTAAATCGTGCAATTTTTGTTGACCATTATTTTTTGTAACAATAAAAGGTTTATAAACATATGTAGCTTCTGAATCTTCGCTTTTAGTAAATTCTTTAAGTACAAAACCAAATATTGTTCTGTTTAAATTGATTGAAGCTTGAATCACTGTAACTTCTTTATCAAAAGTATAAATTATGTCAAGTTTGTGTTCTCGGTAAGAATATAATCCCATGTAAGTACGGGCATCACTTTCCGAAGTAAATTTCACCCATGAGAATAATAAAGTACCATCTTGCTCTTGGCCCAGTAAACGCCAATCTTTCACCTCTATAAAAATTTAAATGACGAAACAGTGATGAGGCCACTTTTGAAACAAATAATTACATATTACAATAAAAAATTACCTTCTGAAATATCAGTGAGAACAATCGAGCATAATTTGGCAGTGAAATTGTCCACTGTTTTCATACTCATTTTGCTTTGTGTTTATTATACCATTTTCTATTTTCAAAGTTTTGCATTTAACAAACAATATTTTGTGATTATAAACGTTTCCATATGTTATTAAAGTATGACAGTTTGTTTTCTTTTCATTTTAATAACAAATCGATTTAAATCATCTTCTTTGTTGATTTAATTTCGCGTGTCCCCACTAGGGAATAATCAGAGGTTCTCAACAAATTAATATACAGTGCGGTATCATAGATTCATGGTTATGGTAAATACTGGTATTTACTGGTAAATACTAAACTTTAGTTAACTACACCACGTATGGATGGCGCTATTCTAATAATACTGAAAATTAAATTTATAAGGTGATTTTTCTGTCCAAAGCAAGGCAGTCATAACTCATAAGGAGCATGATAAGGAGCCATGTCTATAGCCTCCTCATTAGTAAATAGGACCTTATCCGTTATCTGTCTACCACTGATGCGCATGAATAAATTAACGAGATATTTTAATAAAAAAATTAGTAGGTAGCATGTAACCTGAAAACTTCATAAGAATTTCTCCTCCAGAAAATTAGAAGTTCTGGAAGGTTGCGCCACAGTGGTAGTCGGATAACAGATGACATCTAAATTAATGATATGACCGCCCTGGTCTGAGATATATGGAATATATTATATATAATAATTTTTGGGTTGGCGCAACCTTCCAGAACTCCTAATTTTCTGGGGGGGAAATTCTTGTGAAGTTTTCAGGTTACATGCTACCTACTAATTTTTTTTAAATATTTCGTTAATCTATTCATGCGCATCAGTGGTAGACAGATAACGGATAAGGCCTTATTTACTAACGAGGAGGCTACAAACATGGCTCCTTAAAAGTTATGACTGCCTTGTTTTGGACAGAAAAATCACCTTATAAATTTAATTTTCAGTATTATCAAAGAGTATGTATATATGTACCTACTCTTGGGTATTATTAGAATAGCGCCATCCATGGTGCAAAATTTTTTTGAATTGCAGCTTCAAATATTAATCAAACCGGGGGTCTGGGGGTATACGATATTTTCCAGTGTACCGTTTACTTTGTATTCATGGGCCAATACTGAAGAGTTACTCAATAGCTAATGTTGGGGTTATTCCGTATTTCCCCGTGTCTCCGAGACACAAAAGTTAGCGAGAAAATGTTAGAAATGAGCTAAAAACTGAGAACATAGTGAAATATCTCTTAATACATAAAATCCCAGCACGCTGCTCCTACGGCGTCTTATTTTTTGAAAATCGAAAAATATATTAAACCACCGCCGGTAATCCTCATCCTGGAACAAATTGCACATCAATCGAGTTTCCAATCAATCGATTTGCACAGCAGTCACCAATGGTGGACGGACTTTCCAGCTAGTTAATATATAACTAAGCATAAGCATATAAATGCACACTTAACTATCAACTGTTTATATCAACGTTTGCCAAACTACTGGTTCGCAAGCCATTAGTAGTGCGCGAAAAAATTTAGGTAGATTGCGGAAATAAGGAACGTTACAATGAGATCTGCCACCGTAAAAAAAATATGTTAGTGAAAATTATGGATTATAGTAGCACGAATCTCATTAATTCACTCATGCGCGTCACTGCTAAACAAAACCGGGTACTCTCTGAATTTTGTTGAATTTAATCAGCAGCAAAGAGTATGTATACATACTCTTTGTCAGCAGCGCAAAAACGATGAATTTTTTGTCAACTATTGATGTTTTTACCGCATCGAAATGTTCCAGCGATTTACGTGATCAGGTTACTGTAATTGGTTACTGTAGTAATTTTGACTATTTATATAGACTATTTTTTGAGTTTTTACGATTATTACAAATAGGGAGAATTATTTATTGTTAAAACAAGAAAGGATTAAAAAAATGCTTTCTTTATATTTTGAAATACTTTGTATATAACTGTCAATGTACAACTGAGAACTGACATTTATTATATTTTTGACATGCTAGTAAAATAATGTGAATTTCAGCTGTTTTATGCAAAACTGAATTTAATTTGATTTTATAGATTTTAATTAACGAAACTAAAAATGCAAAACACTAATAATAATCCGAACATTCCTATGTTCATAGTTAATTTATGGAAAATGGTTAACAATCCTGAAACTGATGATCTGATCTACTGGTGTAAGGTAAGGTTTTGCACAATCAAATAGTATAATAATTTTATTAGATTTTTTGTTATTAATTCGTAGGATGGTAAAACATTTGCTATACGGAACGAAGCACCAAATTGGCAAACCTTATTATCAAAGTATTACAAGCACAATCAAATGAGTAGTTTTATCCGACAGTTAAACATGTGTAAGTAAAATTTTGTATTGTTAACAAATAAATTTATGTTGTGTTCTCAGATGGATTTCATAAAGTCACTTCGAAAATAAATGACGATTTTGTGTATAAAGAAGATAAAAATGAATTCCAGTTTATGCATCCTTACTTTCGTAAGGATCACTCGGAATTACTCATTAAAATTAAAAGAAAGGTAATATTAATAAATTAATCGAGAATCAAATTAATTAATTAATTTATATTTTAAGGTATCAAATTCGAAAATGATTGCATCCGATGGAAAAGTTGTAATTGATAATGCAAACCAAGACCAATTATCTAGTGTGCTAACGGAAGTAAAAAATCTACAAAGTCGTCAACAAGGTGTATCTAAAATACTTCGTGACTTACAACAGGAAAATACAATTTTATGGCGTGAAATGGCTATGCTAAGGCAAAAACACCAAAAATTACAGTCCATTATTAATAAAGTATGTTGCTTTAAGAAATATTTTAAATGAGAGCTGAAATAAACATTTATTTTTTTAGCTTATACAGTTTATAGTATCTCTTGTTCAGCCGTCTACAAGATTGGGAAGTTTGGGAATGAAAAGGCATTATCCATTAATGATCAAAGATTGCAATGATTCTAAACAGGCAAAAACAGAAGATTTTCCCACTATTCATGAATTAGATGATCCTACCGTTTTAAATGAAAACTTATTAAAAGATACTACTTTTGAGGTATTTAGCTGTGCAAGATTTTACATTTATTTCATTTTATTTTTATTAGAAAATAAATAGTTTGGCTTCTACAAGTCAAAAGGTAGATTCAATACTTCCCGAGGAAGAAGACCTTGCTACTGCTCTTCTTAAGGAAGGAAATAGGGTGCTTCCAAATAAAGAAGAAATTGAGGCTCAAAATACTAATAAAAACCTTGAAAATGCGGTAGGATTTACAACCATTTTATTGTTAATAGAGTAAAATATTTATTTTTAGCAACAAATGGATTTACCTAATTGTGATGTTTCGGTTGATGATATTTTCTCATCAAACTTACCAGATTTTGTAGAATTTCCTGATAGTTTTGATAACTCGACACCTTATTTATACCAAAATGATGACTTATTTAATTCAGAATTGGAAAATCAAGCAGGAAGCGATTCTTTACCAAATGAAAATGATGAAGATGGTATTTTACTGAATCCTTCATCAGCAAATGTGTTTTTGAACGAATTTTCATCTACTCAAAATCCTTCAGATGATTTGGCTGGCAATATACCCACATCAAACAATACCGAAAACATGACTATTGCAAAAATGCCTACAAAGTAAGTTTCTTTTTATTATCACTTTTCTACTACTTTTATACACCTGCAAACCGGTGAAAATAGGCTTGCAGTTAAAATATACTAAAAACCAATGAGTTTAGAAATTTTTTTCTTTAAACCAAAAAGTTTAAAAATGCAGTATTTTATAGATCAGCAGAAATACTCTGCATACCGACATAAGTCTTATTTATTTTTTGTGTAAACTAACAAGTTGTGTTTTATTTTTAATATCTGTATCTTAATCTGATATATTTTAATATCTTGATAACATTTTCTAGGGGCCCCGCGCTAGCTTAGTACGATACTGATTACAATAATACTGATTAATAAAGCATAATTTACTTCAGTTCATAAATAATTCATTTTGACTTAGTGAAGGTATAAAGGTGGGATCACATGAGTGCTGCATTGTACAAATGTTGGCCACATGTTGATACTTACCACTTCGTGGGACCGCTATAGTTGTAGAAATGTTGTCAACATTTGTACAATGCACCACTCGTCTGATCCCGCTTTAAGCTAATGGATTTGTGATATGATGGATTTGAATCATTGCTAAAATGGCAGTAAAATAGGTTGTAAATTTTCTGAGTTAATAAAAACATTAAAATTATTATCATTCTCAACATTTGAAATATGGCGCATTATGTTTTCTGGAATTATTTTTTTATTTTTTTTACAGGGATCAAATTTACAATCATCTTGCAATGACTGAAATTGACATCAACCAACTGAAAGATTTACTAATTAGCAGTGGTTCCATCGATTCATCAGTTCTACTGAATGTAAGTTTTTTTGAAAGAAAATTTTTCTTGTTAATTATATTAAATTGTCCCAGTATGGTAATTGAAATTTTTAGAACAGGCTTAGTTCTAACTTGGTTCTTTTTGATGTAAAATTGATGTAATAAGTTTAAACTTTTATTTACATGAATTTATTGGAATTCAAACAAAATTCTATTGATTGAGATCAGTAGAGGGGCAACAGGCGACCTGCCCCACTTTTTTCCATGTTCAAAGATGAACTTTTTTTGATGAAATATTTTTATTCACAATTTATTTATTTAATTGACATTTTGATTGATCTAATTAATTCCCAGTTTGGTCTAATTAATTTTTAAATGAGTGACATGACATCGATAAAATTGATTTTAAAAATGATACAAAATCAGGTATAGTTTTTTAGATTTTTCTTATGGTATACATCGAATTTTTGATAATAATATTATTAATTATGAAATCTTCATATGACCCTTTTTGGGGTGAAAAAAAATACAGGTTTCCTCATTTGGTACACACAACATATTTCAACAAAAACAAATTCTATAACATGGGCTCTACCCACCCTGCATGATTTGTAATGGATGCAGTTTATAACTACTATGTATAATAATTTACTTATATTACCTTTATTGTTGTTATGCGGATACAGAAACCATGTTCAAGTTAGCCGAAGATATGTATATAGTCTCCGGTGTTCAGGGTATCGCGTGTCTACTGTATAGCGGAAATTTAGGAAAATGGTATAGGAACTGTTATACTGAGACAACTCAAAAAACCGAGCAATTCGTATATTGCGCCTACTACATCTACGTCTATTATTGATAGTAACAGAAGAACTTGCTCCAAAATAAAGAAGAAAACAAATGATAAATACTTATTTTTATAACAAAGATTGTACACAGTGAAAAGAACGTTGGTTATTTACTACTATTATAAATTAATACCCTGTATTCTCTGACGTTGTGGAAAATTTGCATTTTTTTTTTAAGTCTATAACTTACATATAGATGCCAGAAATGCTACCGCCAGACGGTTAGACGCCAGAGATAGGGTAACATCTCTGATAGACGCCAAACTTTTTGGATTGTGGCTGATAATAAATAAATCGAATAATCGAGGATGTATCACACAATCAAATTTTCATTCATTATTATTATTAAATGTAATAATAACCGACTACATATAAGTATGTATGTTTATGTCGTCGGTATACTACCAAAACTTGGCGAGTTAACTTTTTAGGTAAACCGAGTTAGCAATGAATTGAATGAACTCAAACAGAGTTGGCAGATGAAGTGAAAAATAATGTTGCTTTTGAATTAGAGCAAAAGAAATGCGAAAACAATCTAGAAGACGGTCCTGTGAGTGCATTACATAGGGAAAATAAACTACTGAAACAATTAATATCCGATAAAGACGTAATTATACGAATAATGGCAGAAAAGATTGTGATGTTGAATGAAAAAATGAAATTACTCGATTTTATAAACAAATTGATGGATGTTCATCCTGATTCAAAAATTCATAATTCAAACTCGGGATTGGTTGAAGTTGAAACAGTTACTCCCAGGATTGGTCAATAATGTAGAGAAAATAGATGAAACTAAAATTGTTTCTATTGTTGACCCGCAACATGTTGAGGAAGAGGTGACCAAAGTGGAGGTGTCAAATCCTCATCAAGTTATAACTACTCCAGAAGTAGAGAATATTGATCATTTGAGCGCTACAGCCTCTCTTGTTACAGCAAGACAATCTGCCAATAGAATGAACGTGGATAGTAAACCAATGATTCGTTTGATTATTGGAAAGAATAACGACGGTACTTCTTCTATTCATGTAGGATTGGCACACAAAAGAAAATGGGTAGTTGTATCAAAGCTTCAGATAGATTCTGATTCAGAAGCTATGCTTAGTTATTTAAAAACATTTAATATCAATGCTGTGTGTTACAAGTTGACCTCGGGTGTATCTTTCTGTGCACTTAAAGTTGGTATTCATGAGTCGGACTATGAGAATCTATTTAAAGAATATATCAGTCCTGCTGGAGTTGTGGTTCGTGAATTTGTTTATCGCAATAATAGAAGAATTGGTAAAAACAGGAATTTTTATCAGCAAAAGAGAGCGACAGAAGTTGTCTAGCAAACAACTTGAAAGTATATTTTCAAAACTGTGGTGGTATTTTGACCAAAGTTAGTGATATTAGTAACGCTGTTAATTGTTCCTCGTATGATTTAATTGTTTTGATCGAGACGTTTTAAGCGATAGTATAAATTCGGGTGTGCTTAATATTTTTGATTTTAATATATTTCGTTGTGATAGGTTTACGCAATCCAGTTATAAGATCAGGGGGGGGTGGCGTACTTATTGCGGTTCGTAAATCAATTTCTAATTGTTTGTTAATCGATACCTCTAACGTTGTTGAGTCAGTATTTCTTAGTATTGGAAACACTGTTTTCGGTGCGGTTTACATACCCCGGGATTCCTATATACCAGTTTATCAAAAATTTTGCGAAATTGTTGATAAGGTTTATGATCGTTTTCCTAAATCAAAACTTGTATTATGTGGCGACTTTAATTTACCTGAGGGTAAATGGGCAATATGGTATTAATGTTGTACAATCAGAAAACACTTGCAGAAAAACTCAATCGATTGCCAACTGTATGTCGTTCCATAATATGTTCCAATACAATCGTACACCCAATTGTAGAGGAGTACTGATTGATTTACTTTTTGCTAATGTTGATGACGTCGTAATTTCAACTGCCGAGGATGATGATCAGTTGTGTGGTGAATTTATTCGTCATAAAGCTTACTCATTTGGTATCTCAATAGGTCGTTCTTTGTACACCAACATGTCAGTTGTTAATATCGTTTTTGATTTTAAGGTAGCGGATTTTTCGTTGATTAATGACCGTCTTCAGTAGGTTAAATGGTCGAGTATATTTACTTCTAATAATGTAGATCAATTTTATGCAATACTGTGGGACATTATTAAGTCTTGTGTACCACTTAAAAGGGAATAGGTGTCGAAATATCCACATTGATTCTCCAAAGAACTAATTCAATTAATTAAAAATAAATTATATCACCACAAGTTGTACAAACTGAACGGGAATACAGATGATTATTTAAAATTTTTCCAATTTCGGGATCAGGCTAAGCGCCTTAATTTAAATCTATACAATAGTTATTTATTGAAAACTGAAGAAGGCATTAAAAGTAATCCAAAAATCTTTCGGCATTATCTTGATAACTGTAAAAATATTAGAGATTATCCGAGTTCTATGTTTCTTAATGAGAAAGTTGTCAATACTAATCAAGATTGCCTAAATATGTTTGCAGAACAAAAATATGGTCAGACCGACACAAGGGATTACAACTATAACAAGGAAAAACTTCATTGATTGTGATTTTTTGGATATCTCTTAGTGATGTTTTTAAGGAGATTTATGAAATTCGTGATAGTTTCAGTACGGGATCTGATGGAATACCTGCTTATTTCGTCAAAAGATGTATATACTCTTTATGTACTCTAATCTACGATATTTTCAAGTTATCATTGTCGTGTGGGCACTTTCCTCCTCTTTGGAAAAAGAGTTACTTAACTCTGATTTTCAAAAAGGGCAATAGGGGTGATATTGGGAACAACAGAGGAGTCTCAATTCAGTCTGTAATTCCGAAATTGCTTGACAAACTGGTATCGACGAAACCGCCTGTAGTGACCACTTGGTTCATCAACAACACGGATTTATTCCGGGTCGTTCAACAATAATAAATTTGTTATTGTTTGTTATATTTGCATTGGATGCCATGGAAAAGGGCATGCAGGTTGATGCCGTGTACACTGATTTTGCAAAAGCATTTGATACAGTTTCACATAAAGCTCTTATATCCAAACTGGCTGCAATTGGTTTTGGTCCATTGGTGGTGCTGTGGCTAAACAGCTTTTTGACCGGTAGATTTCAACAAGTACGAATTAAGAATTGTGTGTCTTCTGATATTGCAGTTCCTCAAGGTTCGGCATTTTCTCAAGTTAGTGTAATTGATGATTTGGGTATTCGTTTGGATTGTGGCTTAACATTTAAACACCACATTATAAATGTGAGTGGCAAGGCTCTCCGTACTCTGGGTTTTGTAAAACGTCAAACAAAATTTTTCTCCGCTAATACTGTAAAAATATTATATTTTTCGTTCGTCAGGTCGCAGTTGGAGTATGCCGTATGTGTATGGTCTTCGCAATATCAAACTCATATTTCCCAACTGGAAAAGGTGCAGTACAAATTTTTAAAATATTTTTCTTATAAAATTGGATCTCCACTGGAAGAATTCTCGGATAACAGATGTCGTTCGTTATACAGAACAAGATCTCTGGAACACAGAAGATTGGTCATAGATCTTTGCTTTGTTCATGGCTTAATAAATATTAAGATTAAGTGTGTGGCTCCTTGCGTGCTTATTTTCAGTTTAGGGTTCCACCTAGAGACACAAGACAGGTTAAGATATTTTGTACGTTTCTGGGCTTTTTTATATTATTTTCTGTTCGTCCTTTTGTATCTACACCCCTTTGTGTCCTTTTCTGAGCTACACATTTATTATAATTATTATTTCGTTCTTGGACCTTCTTATTTTCCCTCAATATTCGCCTTTCATGGCCTTTTTATTTATTATATGTCTTTTATAATAGGATGATCTCCCACCTTGTGCCATGTAAAGGTACGTTTAGATCTGGAACTTATTACACGAATTTTATGTCCGACAGTAACTGTCGCTAATGTAAACGACGATTAATTTCTGTCCGATATATAGGTTTCAAATTCTGGCAATATATGTCGACACATATAGAAGATCAGATGTAAACGCCGCATTTATTTATGTCAGACATAATATTATATGTTTCAATGCTAAATTGCAAGAGTTTATCACTCGTCTACTTTTATGTTTTACAAATTCTTGTTTTTAATATAATTTAATTTTTAATTAGTAATTAGGTAGTAATATTAATAGTAACTAATTGTAAATAATTAAAATACACATTTGTTTAGCTTAAGTTTTTGTAACTATACTTGAGCTCGGATTTTATGCATTTGCATGTTTTTCAATATTGATATGCCATCAAATTCGTTTTGAAATCTTGAATACTTTATTGCTTGAAAGAAAAATATCAATATGTGTACAGATTTCTCCCCGTCAAAAAGTACTCCACACCTGTTGTCGAAATTTAATAGTCAGGTGATAAGATAATGATGGATACCAGTTGCAAAATGCTATCAATACACATGTCGTAGGAGTGTGAAATTGCAGGCAAAACTACTGACGTACAACTTCTTGGTGTTTACGCTTATATTTAAAATTTGTTTTTTAAAAAATAATTTTAATGCATTATCTAATGAACAGAAGGTTAACTTAAAAATTACCGATTTTTTTATTACAATATAAAGAAGGTAAATTTCAGAGGTGGCCAGTCTACCCAAATTGCTTACTCACGGGCTGCCACTGCTTAAGCTAAACAAAAGTGTATTTTAAATATTTACAATTAATTACTATTAATATTACTACTTATAAGTACTAAATATAAATTAAATTACAAGAATACAAGAACAATAATTTGTGAAACATGCATGAATCCTGCGCGACACTTTCATAAAAGTAGACGACAGGTCAACTCTTGCAATTTCTCTCAAGGACGTCGGAACGTACAAAAAAGTATCGTTTACATCAGAATTTTTACAAGCCGACACATTTCACCAGAAGTTAAAACATATATGTCTTACATAAATTTCATGCAGCGTTTACATCTGATCTTCTATACACTTCTATATGTGTTAAAAGGATTGCGAATTTTAACGGAGGGCAATGTATACACATATTCATGTTTTTTTTTCAAGCAATTTCTATCTCAAGTGTAAACAGTCAAAGCGATTTTATGTCCGACACTTGACATATATGTCTGGACATAAGTTCCAGATCTCAACGCACCTTAAAACAAATCACGTACATGTAAACAAGTTTCTAAAATATATCATTTTGTTTTAGCTTTTTAATAATGATGGTCCTACCTTCGGAATTCCTTTTAGTCAAGACTCGGACAAAACAGATCCAAATGGTAAGTTACTCTTTTGCTACTTAATAAATAATTAATGTGAGATTTTCCTTAACCAGATTAGAGTGTTCGTAAAACGCTTAAAAATGAATTTAGTGAAATTAATAAACTTTAGATTTTCTTTTAAGTAGTCTTGTTTTTCTTCATGTACTTCAAAACCATGAAAAATGATGATTGCTAGGTTTGATATTAAGCCTCTCATTTAGAAGTATAAGTACACGGTTACATATTTGTTATTCTTACTTTCAACGCAACATAAATTTTAAGACATATTTTGCTAATATAATTTTAGTTGTAGGTAATAAAGTTGATGTCACTAATATTTAATTATTTTTTTTAGATTTGCTGTCAGAACTATCAGATTTGACTGATTACGATAATAAGCCAGATACTTAGATACAATTTAATTTATTTTTTATGTTGTAGTTAAAATGTATTTTGTTAATTTAAAAATTTTTCTTCTTGAAATTAAATCTTGTGATGGACAACATTTCTGAATTACAGTTGAATGAATTGAAAATTTTATAACTTGATAATGAAAAATCTTTGTTGTAATCATTAATTAATTAGTAATAGAGATTTAATATGTTTGAGAGTAATATTTTTACATCTGGTAAAACTTTAATATAGC
The DNA here is from genome assembly GCA_947369205.1 of Cantharis rufa. Taxonomy (NCBI): domain Eukaryota; kingdom Metazoa; phylum Arthropoda; class Insecta; order Coleoptera; family Cantharidae; genus Cantharis; species Cantharis rufa. The sequence continues at coordinate 9,340,841 of OX376309.1, read as the reverse complement.
ATAGGAGAAAAAAGGAAATAGAAAGAAGTGTAAACCTTTTTTGGTGTTGAACACATTAATTTTTTTAATAATGGACCAATTATTGAATGTGAAGTTTGTAATTTTTTATTAAAAGTAAAGAAAAGAACAAGTAGTCACAGAGATACCAAATTTAATTTTGGAAAAATATTTATTTATTAACATGTTTTGTCGACAGTGTGGTGTAACAGCTAAAATCGACGGGCTATGAACCGGGAAAAATCAAAAAAAAAAAATAAGTATTTTTCTGGAATTAAATTTGATATTTCTGTAACTACCTGTTTTTTAATTTACCTTTTCGGAAGACAGCTCTAGTTTTTTATTTTAATTTTATTAAAAGTGTTTAATTTAGTGAAATTTAATATCTACTTAATAGTTATTACACCTCTGTGAAAAAGGAGACGGGATAAACCGCTTGGAATTGGTAGAAATCAAGAAAGTTCTAAAAAACAACCCTGCAACACTTCTCAATGAACATCTACTGGACCTGATAGGCAGTCCGCTTATCGAGGGAGGCTGTATCGACCTCAGAAATAGTGATAATAAACCACATACGCAACTAATCACTTTTTACAACCTTTAGTACATTTTATTTTTAATACTGAATGATGGTTTAGAAAACCGAAACTTGTATTTTTTAATGTAGTTTTGTCACTATTATTTTAATTTGAATTAGTAAAAAGAGACATCAAAAACATTGTTTTTATTCATTATTCACTACCATTAGGTAATCGTACTACTCAATGTACTATGTAAGGTAAATTGTGCACCCAGTAAAATACTGTCGCTAGTAATAAGCAAACTTATTACTTTACATTACAAATACATCAATTGCAAATGAAAAACGTACTAATTGAAATTAGAAGGAATCCTGTCAGAAAAGGGAAGCTTACGTATGAAAAAAGTATCGAGGAAAGTTCGCACTTATTTAAAATTCTTCCAAGTCAATGTAATATGAGTGTCTCAAGTGATGAGACATAGCTTACAGGTTATGACCATGTGTACAAATAAATTATTATATAAAGACTGTTTAATGTGTTTTATTTTTATTCATGATACTAATTTCACAAAATCCTAGGTAATAATATAAGGATACACAAATTTTCGAAATAACTACAGTACTTCACTTGTTTAGTACTTTACGGCACTTGACGTCACAACTTGGTAGGTGTGTTCTTGTCCAATGGATATAGCTCATAATTAAAATTATCTTTTGAAATTAAGACAGTTTTTAAAATGACACGTGATATTTTTGCAAGCAGATTTGGATTTTATGTAAAAAATAATGAAAATTTTGCCTCAAACATTTTTTCCTGAAGTCTCTGTTGACCTTGAAACAATTCAAATGTGTGGGTGTCTTACCCTCCACCTCTTTCAAAATGAAGGGAATTTGTATTATTTTCCAATCTTATATACCTAATGAACGCCACCGCACACTACATTAACGCGGGTTCGAGTCGAAAAGCAGAATCACATATAATTGATATAAATATTTAACAAGCTGCCAAATAAAAATGATGCATAAAAGATGTTAGTGCCCACTACAACTTTTGTTCAGAATGATACGAACTACAAAATAAGCAGCCAATTTAAGCAGTCCTTTATAGTATTTTACAAAAGAAAACAGAACGCTAAAATGGAATAAAAAAATAACGCGTTAGGAAATATCATTGTAGAAGTCAAGTAATTTTTGATACTTCACTACTTCGGATAGATTCTACTGGTTCTAAGATATAACGATGTGGTATATTTAAAATTTATTGACTTATAGTAAAGTAACACTGTTAATGTGATATAAATATTTATTAAATATTAATAAAAATAGTTTGGAATTTAGAATAAAAAATTTATAGAAATATATAACATTTTTGTGTGATAAAAAGCAAACCAAAATACAGAATGGTAAGAAATAAACTAAATAATTTTATTGAAAACATAAAAAATAATAAATTTATTTAGGAATATCTTCTTGATCTGCTTCTATTTTTATATCAGAATCATTTAATTTATTGTCTCGTTTAATTGGATTTTCACTATAAGATGTTCGGCTACTAGAGCGTCCAAATTGCCGGTCTTGCTCAGCGATTAAGGAAACTGAACAAATTAGGATATTTATTTGTTCTGGAGTTGGACAACCAATAATTAGTTGTTCTTCGTAATTATATTTTGTGTTAATAAGCTGTTCCACTTGTATGAAAGCTTTTATAACGTTATTCTGAAAAATAAACAAATACAAATTTTTAATATAAAGGTTACATAGCAATCATCATCGATCAATCAATCGAGCAATCATCGGTGTTGTTTGAACTTTTTCAAACTTTCAAAAGAAGAAAATATAGAAATTATACTCTGACAGTTCTTGAATTGGACTTGATGAAATGTATTATCGAAATTCTTTCTCCAACCAAAAATATGTCCGATGTCATGGCCGAGGAGGAATATGTAACTGCGTCAGCCATTTTACCGATCTCGAAACAAATTATGACATCATTGAGGGAACTTAATAGACTTTTTTAAGAAAAAGCACTTTCCTCGACCCCCGTTTTAAAACACACATTTTTGAAGAGAAAGAAATTCTTAAAATTAAAAATTTGATTGAGTTTGAAGGTATAGATAGACTTGGATGTGCCAAGAGAGCCATTTCGAAAAAGAATTTCGGGGGGACTGAGTTCCATTTTAAAGATTGGAGGGCCACAAGGAAGTTCCGACCACCAGGGTGACATTTCCAATGAAATGGATATCTATGTAAAAATCCTTCTATAGGGTTAGAAGAAGATCTTCTGAAGTGGTTGGCTGACAACGCAAAAATATACCCAACTCTGAACGTTCTGGCGAAAAAATATTTGTGTGCTCAAGCAACAAGCGTAGCGCCTGAAAGAGTGTTTGGCAAAGCAGGGAGAGTTATTTCAGACAATCCGTCGTGTCTAACTGGCGAGCACGCCGAACAACTGATAATGCTCTCTATGAATAAGGACAACGTCAAAAATTTTTAGCAATTTTACAATGTAGTTATACAATTAAGAGTTTTTTTTTTGTTGTTATCCTTATCATGTAGCACTATGAGTATATTATTATAGTACACTTTACTTCACTTATATTGTTTAACTCAATATTGTATCCTTTTTCAAAAGGCAGGCTACTCCTTCCTAGTCCTGGGAAAAATATTGATAAATGATATAGATATTTTTTGATATCGATATTTGATATTGGAATTTCAATATCGCCCAGCACCATCGAATACACTGCTATGATCTGTAGGCTATAAGGAAGGCAACGGAAAACCACCCCTTTGTCAAGAGTGAAAATTTCGAAAATCTTGCTGGAATTTTGGAAAAGAAGTAGATAGGCAGTTTAATTACCGTTATTAGAATAATGTAAATACCGTTTACATTACTGGAAAGGCAGTTTATTGGTTTGTTTTGTCTGACTAAAAATGTGGCTTGAGAAGTTATTAAAATGATCTAGCCATTCATGCAATCAGCTACCAGAAGTTCGGCATTAAATATTATAACAAAAGTAATTCTTGCCCTATGATTTTTTGCTAGTGGGATCTAACAAATGGGCATAGGAAGTAATATTTTTATATCTGATATATCTGGTTAACTTTCAGTCTACCGACCAAACAATCATCACCGTTTAGCAACTACACTAATTAAACTTTCAGCTTGAAAATGATACTAACATTATAATTAGAGCTCGGAATTAATGCACTGGGTCCGCGATATCTGGTATGCGGCATATAATATCTTGTGTTAATGCATAAATTGTCCGCCGCATACTAGATACCAGTGCATATAATTCCGAGCTTTAATTATAATAATATTAAAGTCAATCTGCACCGGATCTGAACTAAAATATTTTCTTACCCAACCTGCAATTGAAAAATATATATTTCTCTCAAAATAAAACTTTTTTAAATTTAGATAATCCGTAGGTTAAGTAGTTTAGGCAAACGATTTTTGTTAAAACCTATAGAATTACATTACCTTGATTGGTCTAAATAGGATAAATTCTGTTTCTTTATTAGCTAGATAAAGTTGTAAAGATTTCTGTACTTCTGGAATTTTTGATTTTATGTTTCTTCGAGCATTATTGATAATATTAGACAATATTTGTGGTTTTGTAAATTCTAGCTTGCTGAACACTTCATCTTTATTTTCAGATGTAGACGTGTTAAAAAAATGTTCCACCTAAAACATTTCGATTTACAAAAAAAACATTATAGAAGAAAAATGGAATAAATTTAACCTTTTGATTCCAGTGTATTAAATTGCCAATTAAAAGTGATGTTACATTAGATATTAATAATTCGCAAGACGTTTTTAACTGTTTATCAATTTCTTTACGTGAGTCAATTAAATATTCCTTAACTTTTGGTGTTCCTTCTAATAAAAATTCCAATAATGCGTTATTACTACTAAACGTAAAAAGTTTATCGCTGTTTTGTATCAATCCAACAGCTGCAGCTTTAATATTACTGAAGTCTAAACTGATTGCTTTAACGGTAAAGTCCACTTGAAACGGAGCTATTTGTTCACGCAATATTAACAGATGTTTAATTTGAAACAATTGGCCATCAACAACCGACTAAAAATTTCTCTCATTATTCAATGTAATTGTAGTTATAATAAAAATTATATTTACCTTCTTTGTACTTATTTGATTTGATGCACTTACTATTGTTTCAACGCACATTGACAATGCTTCGTGAGCTAAACCTTGAAATATCTCCCCGTCTAAACAAAAATATAAGCGAGATAGACACACTAATGTACGTTTTACTGTAGGATACCACATTCCATGTAAATCCGCAGGCGAATCTATAAGATTTCTTGCATTACTAAAAAAATTAAATTTCAAAATACAAACTTACTTCCAGTGTAAGAACGAAACGGAGTCATATGATTATTGGAATTAACATTGTCCACATCTTGAGAATCCCTTGATACAAGAGAAGCTCTTGATTCTGCTCGAAATTCTGATATTTCTTCAGCAACTTGCTAAAATGAAAGCAAATTTCAACTTAATATTTATTATCAAAAAATAAAAATAATTTTTACCTCCATCTGTTCCAATTTTTCTGGATATGCTAAATCTCCAGGCGAAGGCTTATATCCTAACAAATCATTCCGAAAGAAAATGTTAGTACGAAATACTAAACGTTCTTCTACATCTTGCAGTAGTTGTTGGGTAGTTTCTATAAATTTATCCAAAGTTGCTGAAATGACAGACAAAAATTAAGCAACGCATAAACTTTCAATGAGTGATAACTAACTGCTGCTGTGAACTTGATTAGTCAACATCTCTCCTCGAAGAATACCACATAGTTCCGTTAAAACCTCCAAGTGATAGATTCCAATTAAACAGGGCCGCAATAAATCGTACATGTTTTGGCATAAAATTCCGAAGTATTCGCTAAAAAAATTAATAACATTTTAATTTTTAGAAATATGTAAATTACATTTGTTATTTAATGAAGGTATTTGCCTCCGAATTCTGTCCTAAAGCATCGATTTACTTGAAATTTTCACAGTAGGTATGAAATAGCTCAAGAAGCAAAATCTATCCTATGCGAAAGTATGCTTTTATCTTCTCGGGGGGGGGGGAGAGGTGGAAAATTTTTTGGTTAAAATAATCCCTGGCGTCGATAAAGGATCTAATTTTAACCAAAAATGTTCTACAAAGGTTTTTTGAAAACTTAATACTGTTTGAGTTATTCAAGATTGAAAACTTGCCATTTTCATTGAAAAATTACACTTTTTGGAACGGTTTTTTACGAATAACTCAAAAACTATATGTCTAATAAAAAAAAGTGTTAGAAACATAATTGTAGCTTATAAAAAACAAAGAGATTCATTTGTTTAGAAATATCCTAGGTACAATACAAAGCGAGATATGGTTGACGAAAGGAGACTTTGTTTTTTGTGAATGCTCAAATCGATGCATTCAACTTAAAATAACGGAAAAACGACCGATTTTACGGGTATAATGCTAAAAACATTTTTTGTAGTACTTGAAAAAAACCTTTAAAATGAGCACTGCTAAAAGTCGATTGCGTTTAAACTAAGAGAGATACAATTCAAGACTGATCTCTCAAATTTAAAAAAAAAATGAGCAGTATAATTAACCCCACATTCACCAGAATTGAAATATATCGTTTTCCTTCTATAGTACCTTTTATTTTAGTGTTATGTATATGCTGAAAAAGTTTGACTGGTTTAGAATGCATACTTTTTGAAAAAAATACGATCAAAGTATAGGGCGCATTTTTCGATTTTCTGAAAAATCTACATTTTTCTTCATGTAACTCAAAAACGATGAGATGCGTAAAAAATTATTCCTATAATCTATTCTATAATCTATAGGAAGACCTTTATTTAACTTAATCAAACGTTATTAAAGCCTAAAAATTACTTTGATTTACGTTATAACAAGTTTTATTAAAGTTTGGCAATAAGGTGTAGTTTTCACCCCTAAAAAGCTATAAGCATATATCGGTATAGGGTAGACTTTATAGTGGGAGGTAAGTAGAGCCCATTCCCAAAATTTCATCAAAATCGATGTTTTAGGAAAGAATTAGGAGGTAATACCCAATTTTTGCACTCATTGACTGGACTATACATATTTACATGCTTGTGTTTTTAAGAATATTCATAGTTGAAACCTCAAAAAACATCATTTAGTAAAATAATTATTCCTTTTCATGACTTAATTTTTTTTATATAAATTTTATTTTGGCAGAAAGATTTTCATCAACAAAAGTGATTATTTGTATTTTGTTGATTTTCTATTGCCGTGCCATTTGTTGACAACATTTTTCCTTTTGAAACAAATTAATAAATATTACTTTACAACAATCAAAGTGCATATAATCTAAAGCAGGCGTCGACAACCTATGACCCATGCGTCACTAAGTGATCCATTTGATAATTTCAAGTGATCCACTTTATTATACTTATTAATTTAAAACAAATAAATTATTAACTTACTCCAATTGTTGAGACTGTTGAGTAAAAAAGTATTTAAAACAAGAAGATTCATCTTGGCAAACTTGCATTATAAATAATCCGACAGAACGAAATAAAATACTATGATCGTTCCTATATTTACTTTTCAACTCCAGAAGAGCCTTACTTACAGCATCAGTCATTATTGGAGACCTGTGTGTAAAATAAATTTGTTGGCAATCGAATAAAAGCTGCTGATAACTAAAACCAAAAAATTGTTGTTAAACTGTTTGCTCATCAAATATATTTGAAGTTACCATTCTCGTTTTTCTATTTTAGTTTCAATGTGACTAATAATTGGTTTAACTCTAACTGCAGCACTCAAAAATTTACCATAATACAAAGAAAAACTAGATTCTTCATTAACAGTTTCACATTCATTTTCCGTTTCGTTAGAAACCAGTAAATTAGTTTTGTTGTTTGGACTTGTTACTTGTTTCATAGCATTGCCAATTACATTATTAAAATATTTACGAATTAATATCATTGATTTTGAAAGCAAGTTTTCAAATTTTGCAATGTAATTTTTTGTTTCTTTAAAATTACTCTAAAAAAAATAATTATAAAAAGTACATCAATTAAATAAAATTTAGCTACATGATCGTTCAAATAATCGATGCAATCGTCAATTTTGTCCATAACATTCATAAAAACATCTGGGATAATATTATTATCAAATCCATTGATACTTTCACCTAGCGAATGATATAATCGAAAATAATATAACCTTTCTTTAATAACATTCCTCTTATTTTTTAATTCGTTTTGATGATTTAACAATCGTTCACTAAGATTATGTAGAGAATCGGTTTTTGAAGTTACTTGTTGATACTCGGCATGTAGTTGCTCAATAGCTTTAACTGTTTTATTAATCTATAAAGTAAAGTTTTATAGAGGAACAGTTTTAGAATGTAAAAGAGCTCACATCGGTAAATAATAATTCACATTTTGATGCTTGTTCGCTTTGCTTCTTATAGAAAGATACGTATTCACTTAAACTTTCCAATTTCATCTCATTTTCGGCTCTGATCATCCATAATATGTAATCTTGTGTGGTACTTATTACCGGTAAGTTAAGATTATCGGTATCGGTCAACGCTGTCGTATTTACAGCCGTTGTACCGCCCTAAAATATTTAATGTGGAATTACAGAAATCAGATTTTTTCAAGTTCTGGCATTACCTTAGAAGACCAATAGCATTGTTCTTTGATCAAATCTTTCATTTGGTAAATAACATCCAGCTGATTTTCCGAAAGTACAGTCAAAGGAGAATTGGAGGACTGCCAATTTGCTATGTTTTCTTGAACACTTTGTTCTGTAACTTCTTTTTTTACTTTTGCTTCTGTTACTTTTGAATATTCCATGTTTTATTAAAGTTAAAAATTAAAGATAAAAAATATTTGACGTTTCTATGTTTACATAACCTCCAAAATAGTTTTTCACCTATGTGGACCACACACACTAAACAAATTACCCATACACGCACAATGATGTTGAGAGATAAATGAAAAATTAGTATATTTGTGTCACCAAAACTTCAGTAGAATATTTCTCAGCTGTTATCAAAATTTTTGAATTATTCTTAAATTGACTCAAATTTTATAAATAAATAATCTAAATATATTGAGCTGTATTTTCTCGGATTCTAAATTTTCTAAACAATCTTCTCTGGAAAAATGTACTATTTAATATTTAAATTTTCCAGGATAGTTGAAAATCTAAACTTTTTTCAAAATTCCTCATAAAATTCAAATTAATATTTCGTTTTAACAAACTTTCAAGCATAAAATGGAAAAATCAATCGTCACGTACACTGTGCTATCGAACTATTTCAGGTCGCCTCGAACCTTTACCTTCAGTTATAATTTTTAAATGATCAAAATTATAAGTATCACTATTTCAATTATCCCAATTCAAATCAATTTATTATCCAAAGTATCTAAATTATGTTCAAAAATCGCTTTTGCAGAATATAATAATAAATTTATTTGTAAAATTCAAAATTTTATTTCAAAACGCAAATATAAATCACAATGGTTACTGTCAGAATACTTATCCCACGAATCGGGCCGCGATTTTTTTCTATTGGAAAGAGGACAATTTTCTGAGCATTTTGAGACCGCACATTGATATGGATTATCCATTAGTTTTCGAGAAAACGGCATTTGAAAATTCAAAATTTTACATGTATTTTATTATTTTGCACATTATGCAATAATTTAAAAATTAAACGCAGAACTCGTATGTAGGGTGGATTCTCGAGTGCCTTGGTTGCGTTCGTCAAAACCGACGCTCCGCTACCCTCCGCTCCGGGCGCTACGCGCCGTTTTGACGAACGCTGACTCGCTAAAAACATCCCTCGAGCTAGCACATACTCGCCAAAGGTGCAACTCGAAAGGGGTGAAACTCGTTAGCTACGCTGGATGTGTACCGTGCGGTATCAGAATCGCGTCTGACTGCCAATACTAAGACTATATCAGAACGCACGCACCGTCAATAGAACTCGGGAGTGAATCAATTCCCTATGTAAAATGCATGTAAAATTTTGATTTTCAAATGCCGTTTTCTCGAAAACTAAGGCCTAATCCATATCGAAGTGCGGTCTTAAAATGCTCAGAAAATTGTCCTCTTTCCAATAGAAAAATTTTCGCGGCCGAATTCGTGGTGTGCATTAATTGACAGTAACCATGTAAATGCTTAATAAACCATTTTAATGCATGTAAAAATTTTGATTTTCAAATGCCGTTTTCTCAAAAACTAATGGATAATCCGCAAAATTTCTTTTTTTAATATACACAGAAAATTGTCCTCTTTCCTATAGTGCAGCAATCGCGGCTCGATTCGTGGGATAAGTTCCCTGACAGATCCCATCATAATTAAAGAAGACAAATTCGATCTCCAACCAAGAAAGCAATACAAAATTTTAAATATCATAGACAATATCAAAAATCTAATCGATATTTTGGAACACAACTTGTTTCACTGCGGAATCACTTTTAAATCACCCATTGTGATTTAAAATCATTTCCACCTGACGATTTTCCATACGGTTATCTCTTCCGGAGAAAGATGTTTGTCGATTTGCGTCAAATTCTTTCATTATGTGCTGTATATATTTTTTTTATTCTTGAAGAAACTTTTCTTCGCGTGTTTCTTGAAAAATTGTCATTTTGACAATATTGTCAAAATGGTGCAAAAAATGTCACTGTATGTGACAGCCTCTATTTTGTACGTAAAAACTTTTTTCTCAGGGTTTAGAAGTCGGTAATACATTTTTGTACAAGTCGTTTTGAAAAAACGTTACCTATCACAGCGTATTCTTTCAGCATCCAATTTTCCAGTAAAAACCGCCACAAAAATACAAATTTAGAAATAATTTTTAATTTAAATTCCAATATAAATGGAAAATTGAAACCAACAAGATAACTCTATGTGTCGTTATTAAATTCATTAGTGACACCTTCAATTTTACAATTAGAAATCAAGTGGTTCTCCTTCCGATTGCTTTGAAGCATCAAAATATATTACAATTTTTTGATTGTTTAAAAGAAATTAATCTTCATATGGCTTTGTTTATTTTAAAGCATTTTGTTTTTATTCCACAACTAAATTATTTATTGCGTACAATTCCGATATGGAAGTTTTCAGGTTTAATGTCTTCAAGCAACTTTTTTATGACACTCCATTTGGAAAAATTGTTAAATATTAAATTAAAAAACTCGTAATTGTAATTTTAACAGTTATTGCCTAATAAAAAATTCTATAACAAAAAACATTTTGTCATTATTTTAGTATTATACCTTGAATATTTATAAAGTAAACTAAACAATTATTTTTTCAATATTAATTTATTATATACAAAATAAATAAAAATAAATAGAGAGGAAATGAACACAAATTTTAAAGAAATGACAAAAAATCACAAAGGTCAAGAGATTGTCTGAAATATACCCATTTCAGATAGTTTTATACACAACTATATAGTAACAAAATAGTTAAAGTAATCACAAAATGGTAAAAAGGAATTTTAAAGAAATTGTGTAATTTTGTACATTTAATTAGAAAATTAAAGTATTTCAAACTCTTCAGTTTCAATATATTCCCTATCTTGTCCTTCGACACAATATTCTACATCAGGTGGTAACATTCTTGTAATTGGTAACTGAGTATCTCGTTTATAGCCATCAACAAAAACAAACATTGGATACTCGTTAGAACTTCCCGATCTACTAGGAGGTATAACTAACTAAAAAAAAAAAGAAGTTATTAGTTATTTTAAACAACGACTGGAGAGGTCGCCCCGCCCTACTTATGACACCCTATTGACATATTAAAAAAAAATCTGCTTACTAAACTTATCATACCCTATTTTCTTACTTACATAATTATGTAATATTATATATTATTAGGGCTTTACCCTCCTAGTTGCCTTCGACGGCCCAGCCCCCCGCCCGCCTCTGGTAGCTAAATCTTTCTTTTGTGTCGATTCAAACTAAAGAAAAGTACACATGTCTTATCTAAACAAACAGATAATCAGATTATCTGTGGATACGATTATTCGTTGATTAAAAGATAAAAGTTTATGTTACGTTTTTATATATAAGTATATATGGAGTTTAAAAAAGCCTTGCAAAATTTGTTTGCATATTTTAGGTTATCTTTTTATATATATAGAGTAGATATAGATAAAACTCTTATTTTCAGAACGCAAAACTAAAATTTTCTATTTTGTCACCATCCTTTAAATTCTTGCTATCAAGCATCTTTTACAAACAATTTGTATTGCTAAGTTTTGTGAAACTACAAGTACTGAAATTTTCATCACAAATGATTAGGAAAGATTACCCAATAAAGCTCATTTTACAAAAAATTCCCACCTCTCAAATTAACTTAAATATTATTAATATATTGCTACTAGTGTATATCTGTCCCATCAAAATCTCCCGCACTAAAAGTTCTAGCAAAGTTAACTGAAGGTTCCACTAGAAATTCTATGGCAAACACCGTTATTCCTGTCCAAATACGTCGTTCCGTTCCGTCGATATCAAAGAGAAATCCCTAGGAAATAGGGACTTATTCCTCTTCTATCTTGGACAATCTAGAGGAAAATCCAAAGCAGGAGTGTTGTGACTACATAAAAACCGCAAGCTGTAATTGCTGCTCTGCATGTATATAATTTAAAACTAAAAAACCATGTGCACGGATAAATTACATGTTATAATTTGGAGAATAGATGACACCAAAATTGTCAATTTTACCAACTCATAACTTGAAAATACAAAAATATTTATAACGAAAATGAAATTTTCAATTTCTATTTGAAATATTTTTTGTTACATCACGGTTAATTCAATAATTTTTTAATTTTCCAACTTGAAAATAGTAGCACAATTCATGTTTTAGGAAACTTTCTACGTTGTAAAAAATTATACTTACAGTTTGTACTGTTTCAATAAGCATTAAAAAATCTTCTTTAGTGGCACAATAAAATCCAATACAACACGATGGATCCATTTTACTAAGATGTAATTTTCTAGGAGATCGACAATGAAAACTAGTTAATGGAAAATCAGCTGCCCAAACATCTACCGTTTCCTGGCAGTAATGTGGATCTAACTGTATTAATTTATCATCTACAATACTTAAAAAATTATCAAAAAATATAAACACAAGGTTCTATTTACCTTGATAACCAACAAAATATAAGGAATGCTTCGGACGTCCACCTATTATCCCGATACATTGTTCAATACTCAAGACAGAAGTGAGACACGAAGCATACAACTGATTAAACTTTTCTGCTCCTAAACGAACAGGAATGAGTAAAATTAAAGACTTCCATTTACCACTGCTGGTTATTGTACACTCTTCGAGAATGTCCCTAATATAAACTTTAAAAAAATTAGTTTTTACAATTTAAAAAATTATTTCCCTTACCTGCACAATCCTGTGCAACATACACATTCAGCATATCAAATTCATAATTATCTTTTGATGCTAACTGTACAGCTTTTCTTAACAAATGTGCAACAAACCCGGGTCCGTACCAATCTCCAGCTTTTTTACCTAAACTTTCCCCTAATTGCACTAAAGAATGTATCGATAAAGGACTATTTGTAGATGGTTTATCACCAAACCATTTAATAATTTTTCTATGATTTACATTTTCGATGAAAGCTTGTTTAGTAGCTGGTGGTTGATCCGGATACCATCTCCAATCTATTTATTAATTCACCATTTTATTCACAATAAACTGAAAATTAAGTAAATTACTCACCTCTTCCTAAAAAGTGGCAAATTAGACCCTGAGCTAGGAGCATTTGTCCACTACGCAACATACAACCCCATCCACAATCACTACTAAAAGTAGATCCATTTAATGTAGGAAATTCTCTTCTATAAGTTAACCACAGCCGACTAATAAAATCAGCTTTAAAACCTTCAAATCCTTCTTCGTCGTTAGTTCCTATATCATTTTGAAAAGCTGCCACGTCTTTTCCTAGTTCCGTTTTATCTGAACATGGACTATCGAGCTTTTTATGATAACATCTACCTAATAACCATAAGGGAGATTCTTTAGAAAAGTTTGTTTTCAACTTCATCCCTACAAAGCGGTAATATTTAGACTGGAAAGCAGAATAAATTATGTAACTAACCAAATTTCATATTGTTCCACATAGAAAGTAAACGATTTTTAACTTTTCCCTCGTCGAACACATTTCCATAGTCATCTTGTCTGATATTCGAAGAAGTTTGAGAAGAACTGTAACTTGTTGAATCTTGAGAAAAAACTTGCATATCCATTTTTTGCCTTCAATTTTTATCTAAAAGAATACAAAAACGTGACATGGTTTTTTTGTTATGTTCGTATATTATTCACGAAATCGAATAAAAAGTTTCGTACTTTTTTTTAACTTGGGTTTTCATACATGATTTTTATCAAAATTCTTCGAAAATTTTAATTCGTCATTATTTTTTATAATTTTATCAACACTGATGTTCTACATTACGCAAATACAGATAACTGTATTCTGTATTGTATAGCAACGCAGTGGCGTATCAACTCTGTGTATTAAAGGCTTCATTATAAATATATAAATATAATACAGTCAACCCTCTTATAGCGTGGTTAATTCGTACGTTAATTTCTTATATAGAAACCGCGTCATAAGAAACTCAAAATTAACATTACATATCACCTTCGATTTTGAGCTGTAAGTCCTCTCGCGTTTATGAATCAAAACTACCGTCATGGACCCAATCCTTAACATATCTTTAAAAGACGAAATAGGGAAAATTACAATCGCCAAAAGCATATACCTAGATGTTTTCGGATGTGTTTTAGAAATAATAATTTAGAAATAAATAAATTTAAAAGGAAAATTTAAAAATTAAATAAGTCATGCCATCTAGGTTGAAATTTGATTACCATATTTTCAATAGCGTTTGACAGACGTCAAAAGTGAAAAGCAAGATGATTCGAAAGATTAAAAATTAGTAAATTTCGTATTTAATATTTTGGAAATTATTTAAAATGATGGCAAAACCAAAACAGAATCGCCAAGATGCGATTGAAAATGTACGTGTTGTTATAAGAGTTCGGCCTCTTAGTAAAAGCGAACAAGCAGAAGGTTATAGAAATATAGTAACAATAGATCGAAACGAAAATGTAATAAATTTAAGTAAACCTGCAACAATAAATGAAAAATCTAAAACTTTTAAGTTTGATCACATTTTTCCAGAAGATTCCACTCAAGTAAGTTTATGGTTACTTGCATTAGAAATCTTTTATAATTCTTCTCTTGTAGATGGATCTTTATCGCCTTATAGCTTTACCAATCGTTGAGAAAGCTTTCGAAGGTTACAATGGCACTATATTTGCTTACGGTCAAACAGGCACTGGTAAAACATACACCATGTCAGGTATTTCTAATCAAAATGTTTTGAAGGGTATTATACCGAATACCTTTTCTCACATTTTTACTCAAATTTCAAGAGCTAGTGGCGAACGATTTTTTGTTGTAACTGTTACTTACTTAGAAATTTATAATGAAGATGTTCGAGATTTATTGTCATCGACTCCTAATGCAAAGTTAGAAGTACGTGAACGGTCTGATGTGGGGGTGTATGTAAAAGACTTAATGGGATTTACAGTAGATTCTATTGAATCAATAACAGAATTAATGAATCGTGGCAATTCCAATCGTATGACTAGATCAACCTTGATGAATGATGTTAGTTCACGCTCTCATGCAATATTTACTTTAACTATAGAAGCTAAGGATCGAACAGATAAAAAAACTACAATAGGAAAATTAAATTTAGTGGATTTAGCGGTAAGGGAAGTGGTGCACTTCATTACAAAAATTTTTAATTTAAATTTTAGGGTTCTGAACGTTTAAGTAGAACTCATGCTACTGGTGAAAGGCTTAAAGAAGCTAGCAATATTAATCAATCTTTATCGGTTCTGGGTAATGTTATATCTGCACTAGTTGAAGGAAAAAGTACTCATATACCTTACAGAAATTCAAAACTGACTCGACTTTTGCAAGATTCATTAGGTGGAAATTCTAAAACAGCAATGGTTTGTTAAAAAGTTTTTAATTTAACTTTTTTTTCAACAACTTTTATTCAGATTGCAATGGTAAGTCCATGCGAAATGGACTTTGAAGAAAGTATCTGTACATTACGTTATGCCAGTCGTGCCAAGTTTATAAAAAATCATGTTCGTGTGAACTTGGAAACTAAGAAAGGTTTAATAGAATCATTTGAACAAGAAATAGCAGTTCTTCAACAACGCGTAGCTGAGATATCACTGGAAGAATCTAAGAATATTAAACCGGTAATTATTTTTAATGCTTCGGAGCTGACAGAATCTCAAATAAAAGACTTCAAAAAGTATTTTAAATATTCAATTTTATTTGAAATATTTTATGATTGGATTAATTTCTGATTACGGTAATTAATCTTGAAATTGTCACGTTAAACTTTCATTGATTTGTTTGGTTAATTAATCAGAGATTACCAAAGGTGATGGGTTTTTAATGTTTTACGGAATTACATTGAATAATTTAATGCTCAAATTTGTGCCTTCAGAACAGCTTAATCTCTTTTTTCCAGTTTGAATTTTGTGTCCCTATTAAATAAGAAAAATTGAATAGTTTTTTTGTTAATATTTATGTTTTGATTTTTACTTTATTATTTTCTAAAATTTCCGTTTGAAATACTTTTTGCTTTTTTACTTTTTATATACTTACAAATAATATTCCTGAGTTTTTGATATACAGTAGAATCCGAATAGTACGACTTCGTTTATAAGGACCGACCGCTTTTAACGACGTAAGTGCAACCTCAAGTTTGGTTTTCATATAACATCCTGCGAAAGTATATCCGTTTAGTACGACTCCCGTTAAAGCGACCAACCGCTTTAAGCGACGTATTTATTAAAAATCGTCAGATTAAAACGACGCTCGTCTCAAAATAGTTCATAATTTCAAGCGCAAATGCATACTTCGCATTATATTGCCGCCCCCACAAATGCCTTACACAAGTAAAATGCCTTCTATGCACTTTATAATTATTATTCCAGAGTAAATCACTTCGTATTTTGCTACCTTTCACTGTGTTATAACTTTTTTTTTTTGATTTTCTAAACCAGTAGGTTTCTTATATACTTATCTACATGTACCTACATTATTATGTACATTACGATCATGTTTTAGTAAAGTTTAAATTTTTGATTTTTTTTTATTTTACACGCATATTATTCAACTAGCTGCCCGGATTCGCCGTGAAAATTTCAAACCGTTTTGTGCGTCGTCCAGTTAGTACGACGTAATATCGCCGGTCCCTTGGCCGTCGGTATAACCGGATTCTACTGTACGTGGGATATTTAAAATACTTTTTTAGGGAATTTTTGAGTATTTAACCCTTTCGGTCACGACTTTTTTTGTATACATGAAATTAATTAAAAGAAATAAAATAAAAAATAATTAATTAATGCACAGATAGGGCCAAAAAAAATTGAATTTGTGTATTCAATTGAATACACAGTGACCGAAAGGGTTAAAACACTTTTTTGATATTTTGAAATTGTTTTATAGAAGAAAAAGGAAAAAGAGAAGGATAAAGATAAAACTCAAACTGTAGCCATGTCGGAGGAATTAATCAAAACTGAGTAAGATTTTCCATTTGCTAAATTGAATGATGTTGTTAAATTTATTTTTAGAAAAGAAAAGCATGATTTACTTCAAAAAATCACGTTAATTCAGAAAAAAATATTAGTAGGTGGTGAAAATTTATTTGAGAAAGCGCAACAACAACAATTTCTCTTGGAAACTTCTGTTGCCGAAATCGAAAATCTTAATAAATTTCATCAACAGTTAGAAGAAACTTTACAAAAAACAGGGGTACTGTTAATTTAATTTTCAATATTTTAATCTTATGAACATTGCTTTTGTTTCAAGGCAGAACGTATTGATGTGGAAGAACAATATTCAAGTTTGCAAGAAGAAGATTTGGCTTTAACTAAAAAAATTAAAAAGGTGCAGGTTTTACTCAATGAAGCTAAAGAGGAGTATGCAGATAAAGAACAAGAATACCAAAGAGAAATGCAAGGTCTTCGTGACACAAATCGGTTGATTGTGCGAGAAATACAATTTGCTAATGTGATGATTGAAAGTTACATTCCAAAAGAATATTTGGTTAGTTTTTAAATTTTTAACAGTTGCATTTTTAAACAATGATTTTCAGAAAAAAATTGAAGCAAATACGTGGTGGAATCAAGACACTACCGAATTTCAAATGAGAGGGGTTGCTTATACGGGAAACAACATGAGAAAGAGCCTATCGGCTCATACAGATATCGAAAAATTAGTCACACATGGAATGAAAGCAGTTTATCATTCTTACAATAACATGAAAACTAAACAAAGAGCACGCACATCTTGTGTACCTCGTCCTAGCTGTAATCGTCAATCTGGTTCCAGATCAGCACAACCAATTCCACCAGCATAAAAGTATTTTTATAGTAGTTTGCATTAATTATATCTAGTCACAAATTAAATACAATTACCATTAGCTACTTAATATAATATATTGAGATACATTATAAGGGAGGCTCATTTATGGCGAATTCTGCAGCTTTTTTGATAATGAAACTAGAAAGTAAAATGATAAAACTAATTTGTAATGAGCAAATGTAGAGTAGAGCAAATTTTTATACCTCTTACTCTTTTCAAGTTACAGCTTACTTTTTATTAATCCTTCAAATTAATATCATTTTTATAATTTTTCCAAATTTGCTGATAATCCACTAGACTTGAGATGCTAATGCTTTCTAAACGTGGTAATTAGAGAATATTGAACGGGAAATTTAGAAATATTTAGTGTTTTTTAATTTTATTTTTGAGAATTTGACAAAAGAATTTACCAAAAATGGGTTATCTTATATACGGGGTGCCTTGTTTTAAACCGTTAAACGTATGGGTGGGGAATAGCTTGTTTTATTAGAAATTCAGATTGGATTTTAAACAGAATGATTTTTGCAACATAATTGTCAAGTAATTTTGTTTTTACTTGTAACTTTTATATTTTATCAAAACTTCAAAAACATTATGCTATTTAACCAAGCTAATTTGTATTCATGAATTACTTATGCTTTAATTAGACCTATTACAGTGACTTCATAGAAAGTGTAACTACAAAAAAAAATTGCATCTGTTTGCCTCGAGTAGTCTCAATATACAATAGTCATATTGTGGCTAATTGGTGCATTGTCATTTTCTCTATTAAGTCACTGTAGCTCTATCAGAGCCAAATTTTATCCACTCGACTACATGTCCCAGAAGAAACAGTAGCGTTTGCTTTACTTTTCTTTATTAATTACTCACGGAGGTCATGGAAAATATTTTGGAAAAAAATAATAAATTTTTATATTAATAATACTTATTATAACGCTGTGTTGGCATTTCTTCAGATCAAAAAAATGTTGTAATAGTAAATCGACTGGCTCTGGCCCTAATTATCACAAGGCACCCTTTTTGAAGTGACCAGTAAGAGCAAGTGTACTTTTTATATTAAGTAAAACCTTTCGCACATGAAGCTATTAAAAAGAAACTAGTTTCTTCCCTAAATCACTAATCAGTAACTAACAACTGACTAACTAACAGTAACATTTTCGTTTGTTCCAAATCGGATTTTATTTGTTCTGTTTTTATTTGTACCAAATCTGTTTTCAAATTTTTTAAATCAACAGATTTTTGAAAAATTCACCCCTGTTCAAGTTCCAAATTTGAATGTATTTTTAGAGGTAGAAAAAGAGGCTAAAATTCAGCTTTTTAAATTTTTAAATATATTTTTGGATACATTTTTTCAAAGTAGAAAAAAAAACAAGGTGGAACTTGGAAGATTGCAGTTCTTTCTATACACCTTTCTAGTTTAAATGTAAAAAAGACCTCGACTTTATTTATTAATCCGGATTAAGTGCAATTCTTTTCTATTAAGCTCAGATAATAAATTCATCTCATGCTCAAAGCGTTGTTGTTAATTAAAAAAAATAAAATTTTTATATTAAAAATATTTACATTGTAGTGCGCTACTTTTATAAATTTGGTTTGAATTTTAATATTTTTTAAAAATTATAATAATTTTAAATAAAATCATTTGAGCAGTTTGGATGAAAGAAAACGTACAAAGTATCTGCATCTGTTAGATCCCAAAGTAGATCTCGTGGACATAAGTCGTGTTCAAGCAGTCCTAGAAATTTTTCTATGTATAAGTAGTATGGACAAGTCTTAACATTTAATACATCATCTTTAATTTTAATGTTCTAATAAATTTTGAACGAGGAATATAAAATTTAAAAAAACCACGAAATTTATAACTTATTTATATGCTGTTCTAGTGTTTTATAATTTAATTTTGAATAAATTGTATAAATAGGGGGGAACCTTAAAAATTATGATTAATGAATAAGACTTTGAAAGATGTGGATGGACAGATCGACACCGAAGCAGAACAAAAGGCTTTTTACTATACTTTGTACAGATACCTAATAGAATTCAAATTCTATAATTTAAATAGTATCATGTGAGAAGCTTAGTCATAAACTAAGCTAAACTAGAACTTATTTCGTCACTTTTTAGTAGCTCCATGTGTGAAAGGCCTAAGGGGTTTGTAAATTAAAATTTTATTTAAGCAAAAGTATTAATTCTAGTGAATCGCACAGGGTGTTCCATTATTAAAAACTGTATTATAAATTTTGTTTTGATGTAATTTTGCTTCTTAAATTTTAGACATTCATTACGTCATTACATTACTTTAGTTTAGATTATATGTAGATATCATTGCTAATACCTAGTATATTTAGGAATTTGATTGTACATTTGCCCTGAATTCCAGTTTATTTAATTCTACCTACAGTATTGGGCTTGTGCAATTATTTATTCCTTAAAAGCTCTTCTGGTTGCTTCATATTTATTTTTACTCTATTTACGTCAGTATTATTTATTTCTTTGTGCTAGTCCAATTTTGTTAATTTTTATCAGAATTTTAAAATGCATATTAAATCTAAATGTTTTTTTTTCAATTAAAAGTTTGATAACTTACACATTGAATATTATTATTATGAATTTTATCTGTATCTGTTTGTTTTGTTAATTTATTTATGGATAAATAGTTTTAAAATATAAACATACATACATTTACAATGAAGGAAAAAATAAATTCTCATTTACCTGGAAACAGTAAATATTTTAATAGTGAAAAATATAGTTGGAATAACATTGCAAAAAGACATCAGCAGTCAGAACAGAATCGCTCCTTAGTGGTTTTTCATTGCAATTGTATTCGCTTCATGTCCAATCCATACCGAGGTAGGTTGTATTTATAGTGATACTGATTTCTGTGTTTCTGTTTTTAAATTATACATAAGACGGTCATTAGCCTGGTATGTAAGCTGAATAACTGCTAACACTAAGGTACCCGGTTCAAATCCGGAAAGAGTCTGAAATTTCATATGATCGTCTCCGTGCTTTGGAGGGCACGTAAAGCCAGCGATCCCCCTGGGTTGATGATTTGCCCTCATCAACAAAAATTCAGGCTTACGGGCACATCTGAGACGAGCCCAACAAGCTACCTTAGATGTAAAACAATTAATATGCTCACAGACTAATAGTGACTTCGGCTTCTCTTCGAGAACCCCGAAGTCAAGGCAAACAGGAGCAATCTTATAGCCTAAAGTGGAAGAAGAAGAAGAAATTATACATAAATACATTCAATAAGTTATTTAGTAGCCTAGACCATTTCTTGTTTTTTCCTTTCAGTGGTTCCTAGACCAGACCAAAATAAATAGTGCACGCTGTGCTTGTTGATGTATGTCACTACTGTTACAAATATATTTGTTAGCAAACCAAGACCGGCCTGCTTAGTAGGAGTAACACTCCTAAGTTCTAAGAACAGACCAATGGAAAGAGACGTCGCCCCAAGTACGGACCTGATAAGTGAACTACTAGACCGAAAGGGAAACCGCTGGAGAAATTTGGTGTACAAGTAAATGGAAATCTTAAGACCACTTTTTTGTTACTTTTTCTAAAAGAAATCTTCAGGCAATCCAAGGAACTCTAGTATGTAAAACTTAGATCATGGTCAAAATGCTACAAAGCAGGAGACCGCGGTTCAATGCTTGGTTGCGCAAACTGCACTGTTGTGATCTAAAGCCTAAGTTTCACCTGTAGGCTATGCATCTAGGAAGGTTAGCACCCTACTAGAATATATGCAAGTGTTTAAAGAACCATGCATACCAAGTGTAAATTTAGTACATCACATGGTAATAACAGAACGTACTTAAATTAGAAGGTGAAAACAAATAACATTTTGATTCTGATCGTTAAAAATCATCGGGTGGAGTAAATTGGCTTATTTAAGTATGCATTTCAACCGAGGTGGTTAGTATAATTTAGTAACGATAGACGGAAGCTCCTGCAGAACAATTTAGTAAAAAGTGCTATCTGAAAGAGCATTGGAAACAGTTTTATTTATTATTAGTACAATAATCCAAATTAGAGTCTTTTATTTTAGTTATGTTGGTTTAAATATTCGATAAAATAAAGATTTATGTCCACCGCGGTCAAAGAAGAAAGTTCTTGGTGAGAGGGATTTCCATGATCCTACAATTGTTCATAGGATACTGGGAATCGAGTAACAAATTACCATCGTTAACTTATTTTTAATCCTTGTATAAATAATTTAAGTTACCATGTTTCTAATTTTAAGTTTTTTTCGATTACTATTTTTCTGGGTTTATTTTAAATATTAAAAAAAAAATATAAAGTTTGACAGAAACAATTTATAAAAACTATAAAGGAAACCAAGATTAAATTTTGATCTAGATAGGATCAACTTCAAAAATAAAAAATTTTAAAAAATGAGCGTGCTAAAATAGATAACTCCAAGGGGATCAAGCCAATAACAAAGAAAATAAGTCTGCAGTATTGGGATAAGCGTAACGGTCGACGAAAGTTCTGGCGGCCAAAATTTAATTGAGGAATACCAGAAAGAAGTTTGTGCTACTGTGGCGAATTTGAACTTGTGTGTTCCGTTAAGGGAGTTTCGTGTGAGTGGAATCTCACCCCCTTTGACAGTGGTTTGTTCAACGAATTTGAAACCAAGAAGAACAACTAAGGTCGTACCGAAATATTTTAAACCAAATTAACCCAGACTCACTTATATTTTTATTATTTCTTCAATAAGATAAAACTTTAAAATAGAACAAGTTAAATAAACTTCAATAATTGGTAATTCAATTGAGCTTTCAGCGATGGTAATCGCCTAATTTGTTTAGAGTTAATTCGTTTCGTTTATTTTGTTCAATAAATTGTTATTCTCCGTAATTATCATTTTAATTGAGTTTAACTGCATCGAAATTTATTAATTATTTTATATAATTTGGCGCCCAACAAAGAAGAAGGCCCCCACGAACCTGGGAGAGGTTTGCTAAGGAAAAGGTAGTAAAAATAAAAAGAGGAGCAGTATATTCTTTTCCTAACCCGCATTCTTCTCTAATCCAAATCACAATTAATAAAAAATTAAAATAACACGTCTTAATTTCCTGTTGTAAACAGACACCTTCAATTTTCAGTACTAAAAAAAGTAAGTGTAGTGTAATACAACTAAGGCAAGGATAGCAACGAATATTTAAACAAACAAATAAATGAATAGAATGTTTATTATAAACATTAAAAAATACAGAAAATATGAAAAACTAACGAAAAGCAGTTTGATAATCACTTTTCCAAACTGCAAAATATAACTATTTATATTAATTATAAAATAATTGTTAAAGAAATAGCATAGTAAACATGAATACAAACATTTATTTAAATTGATGAGATAAGCGTAACCCAGAACAATCTTTACCAATTTCTGCGACATCACAAACATTGCAAAGACAACCTTTGAATTGTGGTAAATAGCTGGCGCTACACAATGGACACTTTTCTTCAGGCTTTCCCCTATAAATAGGTTTGTAGGTATATCCACACAAATTGAATGGATTGTGTTCATCATATAATAACTGAACTTCGTCAACGTGATCATTTGCATCACATGCCTGTAATATTTTTCTGGCATGAACAGTGACATCTTGCTTTGGACCTAAATCTAACAATCTTTTAGCAAAGGAGATTGCCATTTTATAGTTTTTAATTTTAAAGAACATATTTAAAGCTGTCCTCAAAGTTAAGATTTGATGTATTGGTTGTAGATTGCAGTGCGTAAAATATGCAGCCAACTCACACTGCCGTTTTTGTTCATCAACAGTTACTTTAGGTAAAGTTTTGCGGAATGTTTCCATTTTCAATCCTAGAATATATTCCCTGCATATTTTTAATAACTGCTGAGCTTCTGAAACTTCCTGTTTTGAATCCACATTAAGAAGGGTAACTTGCAATAATAAATTTTGCAAATTTTCCACAGCTTCACCAAATTTCCCTTTTGTTGTTGATTGGTAACAAATCTAAAATTTTATATGTTAAAAATATGCTTGTATTATATTTTGTAATTTATTATACAAATAGATAAAATTTCAATATTATTCATTAACAATTACATAAATAAAAATTTAAGAAATTTTATTTGTTTTTTTACCTGTAAGCGTTGCACCAAATCAGCTAATTTTACCCCTTTAATTGGTAAAGAGCCTTTAGCACTGGAATCTTTTACATTACGTTGAGGGTAACTGTAAGATGATGGTAAATTCTGTTGCCAAGTTGAAATTGTGCGTGAACTGGCATATAAATTCAGAAAAATATTCTGATACACCTTAAAATTTACAACGCCAACCTAAAATTTAGAAGACAGTAGTATGTCAATCAAAATAAATGAAGGATTTTACTTGATCGTAGAGTAAACGACATGCCGATTCAAATGATCCTGCCATGATGTGGTCGATGGCCAATTGAGAATTTTTAGTCCAAAGAGTTCCCATAGATGGTCCTTGTGTAGGTAAATGAATAAATTCTTGTCCATCTACAGGTTCACTTTGGCCTGGATCCAGTTCTGGAATTTCCAAATCGGCATCTTCGACATCCCAGCCAGCCTCTCCGTCGCCCAACTACCAAAAACAAAAGTAAGTAGTTATTTAAATAAAACCACAAAAATAAATCTTACATTGTCGGTTTTGTTAGCAGCACCAAGTTCACCTTCAACTTCATCATCTTCATCATCAACCCAACCCCCTTCGACCTCCACAGAAGTATCCAAGCTTATATCAGGTGCAAAGGCACTCATTGTAACTGCACTTTTCTTGCTTAGTGCAATATTTTCGAAAAAGCCCTGTAAATAATATGTTTAGTTTTTCTTTTATTTTGAATGGTCAAAAAGCCTTACTCGGCTAACAGTCAACAGTGGCCAATTGCTTTCAGCTTGTTTTATTGGAGGAGGAGGACGTAAAAATCTGGCTTGAGGATCGGGATCAGGCATACTAATATTTTCTTCACTGGCTTTTATATCACTTGCAATTTGGTCATATCCATGAGTGGCGGCGGTTAAATAAGCTAAATTATTTAACTTTGAATCTTTTTGTATTTGAATAATCTCTTCCATTTCTCCTGTTAAACAAAAACGTACATCAGCATATTTGTAATTACAAGAATTCCAGTATGTCATGTCAGTTTCTGTAATAACTCGAAAATTACATAAAAATACGAACCTTTCTTCAATTTAAACATTTTACTCTTTCTATGTATTAAATGAACCTCACCCCTTGTTTTAGATTTAGCAAAGAGATGTAATTACAACAAATAAACGATTACAACGTATGAGATGCTCTAACCTACTATCGCGCTAATTACTAGGTTAACGAACATCTCTTTTTGTAGATCAACACTAACATTTTGAAAACCACAATTCACAATTTTGTTGTATAGAAAAATTCACCAAAGAGTCACTTACGCAACTGGTTTGAGATTCTTGTTGCAAAACAGTCAACCCGTATGCGGAGGACCTTAGTTTTCTGAAGTTTTTACCAAGAGGTTTTACTTTGCATTCGATAGCCGATTCATTGGGCTACAAAATATATAATAAAGAAGAGAAAAACTAAAAAGTTTTTATAAGCCTTCAGTCGAGCTTACGATACCTAGCGCCAAGAGAATTACGTTCGCGTAATTCATATAGTTGCCTAGAAGGACGCTTGCAAAACCTTTAAATATTACACCACTGTATGGCGCTAGGTATCGTAATCGCTACCTAAGTTTTAAGCAATGCAAATTACGGGTAGAGACTTTGGCGGAACTTGGTACTGCGTCTGCCAACGATTGACCGATGAGATCCATCTCGTTAGAGTAAGATCGAAATTCGAGTCTCAGTCTAGGTAGCGCGGTCCATGTTTTTGTCAAAAAATCTGCTTTTGCATCTTGAAACAAAAGTTGGTCTTGCTTACTTGGCATCTACAAAAACAGTGGCTGGATATTTGAAGGTAGTACCTTATCTAATATGATAGGTCATCTCGACTGAAGGCTTATAAAAACTTTTTAGTTTTTCTCTTCTTTATTATCAAAGAACAGTGGATAAAATGTTAAAATTTGGTTTTCCAAATTTTAATATATTTTTTCCAAATTTTCTCTCATAGGAAACTTGGTGATATTTATGAAAAACACAAAATTTGAGGATATTTAAAAAATTATTACCTAGTAAAAGTGCTCCTTGGAATTGAGACGATTTCTGTTTGCGAATTTCAGCAATCTTCATCATTTTATGCAACTTATCCAAATTTCCTGTTATTAAATACAAGAAAGATAGTTTATCGAAACTCTTTGTGCGTTGATAACACATTTCCACAACTTGATGATTGCCATGCATCAAAGCTGCATCTGCTAACTGGAACCAACAGGAACGCTCGTTTAATGACTTAGCTGCATCTAGAGCAACCTCTATATTACCACACTCTAAAGCAAGTGTGAAACGTGTTTTGTCATCTTTAACAAAATGCAGAGCAACTTCTGGGTATCCCTTTTGTTGCAAGTAAAATATAACTGCTTGGCCAACCAAGCGTGAATTTTTTACCATATGAAGTACTTCTTCATATTTATGCTGAATCAACGCTAATTTAAATTTAAACTCAGTTGAATCAATCGTAAGCATTCTAGGCCTGCATTCACGATCCAAACAAAATACGTGATTCCCTTTCACTTTTGTTATATAAATTGGTAATTCCAATGTGCGAATAATACCATGGTCCCTAAATAAAATAAATCAAACTTTTGTCATAAGAAGAAGCAATGTCTTACCCATTAATAATAGTGTATTTGATGTGATTGCTTGTTGTGTAAATAAATAAACCACCATCATCCCAAGCTCCTGATTTTACACGAGTACTTTCATGAAGACTGCATAAAATATCTAATTTTCTGTTACAAATGGTAACTGTATGTTTAGCAAGCAATGCCAAATACATCATATCAGAAGACCATACGACATAACGGCACTTAGCAATTTTCACTACAACAAATTTTTTACTCATCAAAATAAACGTAAGCAACTATTTAATACCTTGTGCAAGTGTTCGCTTCTGCTGAACATCAAACAAAGTAACCTGATCGGCATCTCTCAGAAGTAACATTCCAGTACCGGCATAGAATATTTCATCGCATGGTGGAGTTTGCACTTTTTTAGTCACATCATTTTTTAGATTTTTTATTACAAGCTGTAATTTCAAAAATAATCAAACAGTTCTTCCATATTACAAATTAATGTAACTTACTTGATACGATCTGTCCAATACAGCAAATCGATTCCTAGCAACCCATATGGCAGTTATTCCTGCAGACCTTTTACTATCTGATTCGGTAGTTTGTACATCACGATCCTGTTCTTTAGGAATCATACACAAATCATAAATACTGTTATCAAGATTACTCGATCTAGTACACAACAAAATCGCATTTTCGGCAGGATTAAACGATATACCGTGAACTGACACTTTTCCACCACCTCTGATTTGAATAACGGGAACGTCTTTAGAAGTTGTAAAATCCAATTTACGTAGATACTTTTCGTTCACATAATAAAGAAAATTGCCGTGAATGGTATAAGCTGGTCTTTCTCGTTCAAGCTATAAATTTCGTAACTGTAATGCAAATCAAAATTAAATTAAAACTCACCTTAAAAATAATCATTCCAGAATCGTGACCAGCTGCAAATAAGTTTAATGTTGGATGAGAGGTCAACACCCAAAATCGTTCGTGCTCTCTACGGAAAGTGTGAAGACAAGTACGCTTTGTCATATCCCAAACCCTGATGCTCTTATCTTCACTATTAGAAAGTAATAATTCTTGTCGTGGATGAAACAAAACACACGAAACGTTGTTGTAATGACCACGACAAGTATCTACTTCCCATGCTTTTGAATCATTCATCCTCCATAACTTGATTTGTCTATCGTCTGCACCAGACACTATTAGTGGTAACGTTGGATGAAAACAAGCCCAATTAACACCACGATCATGTCCTTCAAGAACATGCTTTACAACGGCGTCGGCTTGTCCAAATAAATCAGTAGATCCAGGGTTCTTCAAGTGATCGTCTAAACCTCCGGGACCAGGTGCTACATTTTTCTTACGTAAACCTGATATGTCCCATACACGTACAGTCTGATCAAGAGAAGCAGAAACTAATAAATCTTCAGATGGATGAAAAATAGCACACATCACATAATGATTGTGACCAGTAAGAACACAAATACAAGCACGACTTTGCCAGTTCCAAATTCTTATAGTTTGATCATCAGAAGCTGAGACAATCCAAGGATATTCGTGATGAAATACTGTGGTTCTAATGTAATCCAAATGGCCCAACAACGTAAAAATGCAGCGCTTTTGTTTATAATTCCATACCTATTAAAATGTAATTAGTTAAAATTTTCTGACTCTCCTAAAACAATTACTTTAATTTTGTAGTCATCTCCACCCGACACAAAAAGAGGCTGTTGATTATGAAAACATATACCCCGAACCGGTCCATCGTGTTCGTCAAACTTCTCCAACAACGTGCACATACGATAATCCCATAACTGTATCACACCATTATGTAAACTAAAAAATTATCGTAAACAGTGAATAATTTAAACGAGTCAATCAATACTACAAAAAACTACCTTGTTAATATCCAAGGCCTTTTGGGATGAAACGATAAGCCCTTCACGCGAGCTGATTTGGTTTCAAATTTTGTTAACATATTTCGTCAATTTGAAAACGAATCTAAAGAAACAAATATGAAGAATTTTAGGTTATGCAGGACTAATTGCAAGAAAACGAAGTTATTACAATCATTACAAATGTAATTATTACTTCAAAACGTTAGAAAAGTTTATTATTACATTTCAATATATTGTAAAGTATACATAATAATTAATTTACCTGTAAATTTTAATTTAACATAAATAAGTCACGTCACAACTCTACGTGTACATCGTTCTTAAAAAAGTGACAGTTCACATATAGAGCAGTAATTCTCAAACTTTTTCGTTTTAGATCTTGTAATTTCAAGGTTTTAAATTGAATTAACTTGAAAACAATAAAAATCTTACTAAAATAATAAATAAATACATTTATTAAGTGCAACAAGAAACACACATCGATTTAAAAAACATTCAAATTATAATTTAAAAAAATGTGGCTTTCAGCGGCGGCTCGTCAGAGGAGCAAAGAAAGCTTAGCCTCTCTAAAATTCTTGATTATTAGTTAAACTATCAAAATTTTTAATAAAGCAAAAAAGTAGATTTTTGATTCTGAGAACGATGAAAAGATACTCCTTTCACAATACTTATTCAAAAGGTAAAGTGAGGCTACCGCAGAAGTAAAATCTTCGACCTAGAAGTTTGGGGGCACACGACTCGACGTTATTCGTTGTCAAATATGGCCTGGACGCATCCATAGTAAGCGAGACTTAATATTTAAAAGAGAGTCACACTATTCGGATCCGTCTACCCAACTATGTTCTATTGTGTAGGAATTATAGAGATAGCAACAGCTTTGGGAGCACCCCTATCTATACGTTAAAACCTGTATGGAATATCACGAATTGCCACTCCCGGAAACGCTGCAGGGTGTAGAAGCAACATCCATTAGAATCTTTGCGGGTAATAATGAATGGCTGCAACTTATCTATGCCTCTGTCTGCAAGTCACCCCTTTAAATAGTTCTGGAGTTGAACCTAGTGGCATTGCTGAGAGGGTTGGGAGAAGAACCATCTCCTCACCAGATCACCAGATCAGGCTATAGTCCCAAAAGATCAATCAAGATCAATTGATTGAATTGATCCTCAAGATCAATTACGCCGGGCGCAGCGTCTTAGCAATATCTGACAAACTAAACTTTGTGGTGGATGCTCCAGTGGAGTATAACTACTTTCAATTTGATGTAAGAATCTTGTAAGATCTACGGGAAGACAAATACTCCAACGAGCACCGTCATAACTTTCTAGATACCGCGTTCATTAAAAACTTGAAATTCCTACACAGATCAACCTCGCTTAATGGACTTGCTTCCGTGCTTCTCATGAAACCTTAGGTCTATGGGCGTCACATCAAACAAGTTTCCGGTAAAGCAAGGAGAGCTATAGCCGCACTGGATTCGTTGCGAAACAGCAAACTCACTGTAAATATGGTGAAAATCATCATCAGACCTATTTTCACATATACTGTGTCTTTAATCATAGGTGGAACTGTCTGCCGTCCAAATCATCTGCGTATCCCAAAAATGGTGCCACAAAGTAGAAAAATATAATATTATAAGCAAAAATTAAGGGAATGAAATTTGTAATAAAAAATGAAAATAAGTATTGCTGTAAAAGCAATTTTTATGATAAAAAACGTCTTCAAACGTACAATTTACATTGCCAACATAGGTCTGTACGAATATTTTCTGAAGCCACTGTATAAATTTTTAATTACTTTTTATTATAATATGGTAGGATTGTTTGATAGTATCAGAGAAAATCATAACAAAAGGTCGTGGGTCAAACTAAATAAACGTTGTACATATAATTAATGTATGTACATTGTATAGAATATGTATTAGGACAATTACCCTAGCCGACGCCTATGACCTAAATAATTTATAAAATTTTGTAGTACACAAAAATTTCAATTTACTAATTTACTTTATAGCAAGTAGTAAAGTAGTATAAAAATGTAACAGGTAACACCAAACATAAATAAATGATTATTATACTCTGTAAGTATCCCGATGTTAATTAAATTTTTTTTTTAAACAACAAAATTAAAAAAATGTACAATTAAAATAAATTATTAATTAGATACTTGAATTTTAGACATTGACACCACTTGAAATACGTTAATTCAATTTTATCATAGCGCTTCGGTTATTTATTGACTTTTGACGTTTCTGATTCCTTCTGACATATCCCGTATAATACACCCGAACCACCTTCAACTTAACCTGTGTTTTTACGATTTTGACAGTTTTTGTGATATTTTCTTTTTGTATGATAAACAAATATAATTAAATTTTACTTTTAATTGTGAATAAACTTTAGATGTTTGTTACTTTAAATTCAACGTAAATATAAAGCAATCATTTCAATTTATTCGGTAAAATGCAAGTTGAACCTGTCTAGAAGAAAATGTAACATTGTTAATTTATGTATTTCTAGAGAATTATGGAATTAAACGTGATATTTCGCCAATATGATTGGATAATATTAGTATTTTTACAAAATATAATGTAAATAATGTTATTTCATCGCTAAATGTTCATCGAGCACAAGTAGTTAGTACATAGGATTAAAAATTTGTAAACTTAATTTGTGTAAGTTGCTTTATATAGACATTGAAGAATTTATTTTTAATTATCTCTTTATTTTAGTTGCTTCTTTCGAGATCGTAAATATGAAAGCCGAAGATAAGAAACCTCGTACAGTTCTGCAAATACTACCAAAGTTGCCATCCAGTGACTCTCTAAATAATAGTCCAGGATCTGCTTCTCCAGGTAAACTAGTATGACTTTAATAATAATAAGAACAACTTTTATTTAATGTTTTTGTGAACACTAAAAAATCTTTATTTGGTATTCAAATGATATTTATTATTCACGAAAATGTTAATTATTATAAATAGATTTCATTTTTGAAGGGAATCATTATTTTAGGAACTCGTCACTTACAGTACTTTGTATCGATAAATTACGAGCATTTTACTTTTGGCTTATCGTTTTTAACTTGCTTAATTTGTTTTATATTTTGCTTAGATTGCAAAAGCGAAAATTAAATTTTGCTAGAACGTTTAGGGCTTAATTTGTTTTTATCAAAGGTTGGCTTACATTTGCTATTTCAATAATTTTTAAGATACATAGAGCGCTATTTTAGTTACGTTTTCACAATCAATGTTTGATTGATTACAATGTTATGATTGTATGTTTCAATTTAGCTTGATTTAAAATTGTGTTTAAAAAACACCTGAAAATGGTTCTTAAAAGCACCGATGATTATAAACATATTAAAAAAAAAGGTAATGTTTGGGGACATGGCCTCAAGGTTGAATATATTGGCACATGGCTAATTTATTTAAGGTGGAAAAATTATGAAGTTTTTTCAAGCACTGTTGGTAGATGATTCTGATATCGATTGTACGTTTGATTGTATAATGCGAGTGGGAAACTTATCGAGGTCTCCACTAATTCATACTTTTCTTTGCCACTTATATATTCAGAGAGTAGTTTGGAGTACAACTGTTCATATTGCAATGGGTGTTAGTGCAAGAATTTAAATAATCACAATATTTGGTATGGCCAAATATAAATTTTTTTATACATGATATTTTTCTAATTTACTTTTAACTCTTTCGTGCATTAATTGGGCGTCTTTTTAATTGGACATTTATGTTCATACCATGGGCTGAAATAGTTAGAGAGAGATCGCCTTTGGAGTCTTACACTTACTTCCATCGTGAAGTTTTAAAAATTCAAAAAATGTGCTTTCCAGTAATCACTAAGAGGGTGGAAATAGAAAAGAAACATAACGCTACTTGGTCCGGTGTGAAGAACTTGTGAAGGAAAAGTGAAGAAAATGGAAAAAACATTAGGCGCATTAAGTGTAGTTGCTATAGTAGAAAGAAGCGAGAGTTCTTACAAAGCATACGGCTTTTACTATACCCTAACAAATTTGAACAATATTTTGTTACACCGGATGGGTACTGCTACGCAATAACGTTGTCTACGACAAACCTCAACAAATAGTCAATGTTGTTGCTAATTACTTCAAAAGTGTTTACTGCTGTTCTGAGGAAATTGAAATTACTGAATTGACAATGAATAATACAAAACATCTATTACCCACAATTAGATATTATTAACATATACAAATGTGATATATTAGATGCAATCTATATGTTAAAAAAAAGCACTGCTGATATTGACAAACTTATGAAACTTATATATATGTCTATTCCATCAAAATCTCTCGAACGAAAACCTCAACCGAAATAAAAATTTAACTAAACACTCCTAAAGAGTGCTAAGGTTAACGCCACTATTTCCAGCTATTCTTGCAAAATCGTTGAAACTTCAATTGAACGTTCTGATTGGTAAAGAGGCTAATTTTTATCTGTTGTGGTTGAAAAAGTTAACAATTTATAATACACATGCCCGGTTTCAGCAACGTTAATTTAGGCATTTAATCATAGATTAAATATTTAATCATAGATTAAGTCCGATTTGGTTTGCAGCAATATAATTTTTAACACAGGTTAAGTTTAATCTATGATTAGCATAACCATGAATTTAATCTATAGTTAAAACGATTTTGGGTTGCAGCAACGTTAATTTGTGTTTAACACAGGTTAAATATCCAAAATATTTAATTACTGGTTGACCAGTGATTAAAGTGACAAAACCTCCTTTTGGCCAGCCCGTGTTTACTTTTATTACACATATTTTTTGGAATTTAAATTTGAAATTGAAAGGAAGTAGTATTTATTTTTAGTATATAAAGTCACAATATTTTTTAAAATGTGTTTTTCGTATTTGCAAAGTTTGCTTTGATGTAAACTATTTTTTAATTTTTTAGAAAAGGAGTTTCCATGATGTAATAAAAAATAAAAAGCAATAAATAGCTTTATAAATAACCAATAAAAAGCTCTTGAAAAAAAAAAGATTGTATTAACTAGCTTTTCATATTCTAAACTTGAATTCCGTTTTATTTTTGTATAATATCAATAATATTTAATTGACTTCTCGTTTTAATTTATGCTCATGAGAAGTGTTGAAAACAGTAAAAGGAAAGTGTTTTTGCAAATCGTAATCGTAAGATATTATGTTTTAAATTCAAATCAACTACTTGTTATACTTAATGTCCACAATCCTAACATACTATGTCTTACCGAACATGACTTCCAAGATGACAACCTGAGTGGAGTGGTAATCCAGGGCTACTCATTGATTTGTCACTACAGCAGAGAAGGAAGACGTTTTGGTGGTGTCTGCATATACGTGCAGGATGCTCTGGTGGAACGGGTTTCTGACGCTTCAATGGGGAACTCTACTCCGTTTGCATGTGAGCATTGCACCCTTCGAATAAAACTCGACAATACCGATGCATATGTGATTGTGGCCTATAGAACTTCGGCTCCAATAGACACCTTTGAGCACATCATGGCAGAAGTATTACATCACATTCAAATACAAAATAACACCATACCACTAATAATGTGTGGTGATTTCAACATCGACCTCTGCAAGCAGACGGAGGAGTCTTCTGGGTTCAAGAGTTTTTGCTCTGAATATGGTTTGACGCAGACAATATTTGAGCCAACAAGGTATGCTTCTCGCACCAGCACGTGTATCGATAACTTCATGACGAACATAACTGAATACAAAG
Organism: Cantharis rufa; assembly: GCA_947369205.1. Lineage (NCBI taxonomy): Eukaryota > Metazoa > Arthropoda > Insecta > Coleoptera > Cantharidae > Cantharis > Cantharis rufa. The sequence continues at coordinate 9,306,428 of OX376309.1, read as the reverse complement.
TCTCAGTACACAACACACATGTATCTGACCACACATACCAGCTGCTTTCGATTCCTGTAATTTTTGGTGCTCTTCGGAGTTCGAGGGTATACAGAGACACATCCACTGTAAATCTCTCAACGCTTGCAGGTGAGCTTGCACGGGAAAATTGGGAGAGCGTGTATATGGGAACCAATACAGACACTGCCTTCAACAGTTTTATCGACACGGTTGCGTTCCATTTCAATAATACTTGTCCAGAGAAAACCCAAAGAAAACACAAAATACCCAGCCTCAAATGGATAGACGATCGCGTTAGAATTGCCTCACAAAATTTACGCGACTTAGATCATATACGAAAATCATATCCTAATGATCAGAAACTTGCGCAATTCTACAGAAGCAGAAAGAAAGAGTACGTAAACTTAATCAACCAGAATAAACTTAATTATAATAACAGAAGAATACAAAATTCCAATAACGTATCGCATACCTGCTGGAAAATTATCAATGATGAAAGATCTAGATCGTCGATTGATGAATATCCTGATCATTTGCATGACAAGCAAGGAAATAATTTTGCTGCGTCCGATGAAGAAAAAGCCGAACTCTTTAATAAGTTTTTTACGAATTTGAATGGGCACAAAAGTCGTGTTGACAACATCACTCTACCCACTAATGAGCTGTCCTCATTTTTTCTGACTCCCTGTTGCCCTGATGAAGTATTACTTACAATACGTAAACACTGTAAGAAAAATTCCTCTGGCTCGGACGACGTTTCTGGTCGCGTACTACGTCACATTGCAGATATAATATGCACCCCATTATGCCATATCGTTAATGCATCATTCTTGGAGGGCTGCTTTCCTGAGGCACTAAAAATATCTAAAATTCATCCAATTTATAAGAAGAAGGGAGACAGACACTGCGTTGATAATTACCGCCCAATTGCCTTACAATCACAATTTTCTAAGGTAATTGAATTAATTTTCTACAACAGACTTCTTAACTACATTGAGACCCGGAATCTACTTAGCGATTGCCAGTTTGGATTCAGGAGGGGTAGGTCAACGAGCGACGCTATTCTACGTGCCGTTGATTTTATTCAAGCAAGCCTGGATAGAGGACAACGAGTTTTGGGCGTATTCTTCGATCTATCAAAGGCATTTGATTCAATAGATCACGATATCCTGCTCCAAAAAATCGAAAGATTGGGAATTCGAGGTCCAGCCAAGAGATGGATTCAGAGCTATCTCGCCGGGCGAAAACAGTATGTCAGGATCAACAAATCGACATCCACATATTTGAATTCCATATTAGGTGTGCCACAGGGTTCAACATTGGGTCCCTTGCTTTTTCTGCTGTTCGTGAACGATTTGATGCAGTATTTGCTCGGGGGGGAATTAAGAGTCCAATTTGCAGACGACTTCAATGCACTGTGTGTTTCGGGTGATGAAGATGCATTGTATCACAATTGCAAGCAAGTTATCCGAAGCATGCTCGATTGGTGTACAAGAAACAGCCTGACGCTGAACCTGGAAAAAACCCAAATTATGAGATTTCATCCTAAAAATGCTTCTGTCAATGGTGTTACTACGATGGATTTTGATGGACAGTCGATTGGTTGCTGTGTGTCTACTAAATTTCTTGGAATTCACATGGACCACAAGTTGACATGGATCAACCACACTACTAAATTGAGAGAGGAATGTAGTAAGTATTGCTACCTGTTTCGTAATCTGTCAAGATGTGCAAGTGAGTCGATCGTGCGTACTGCATATCTCGCCATAGTTGAGAGCCGTTTTGCATATGGTATTTCGGTATGGGGAACATCCACACATGCCACTCAGATATTTTTGCTGCAAAAAAGAATACTTTGCACTATGGAGAGGGTTCATCCGCAGACACCGTGTAGGCCGCTGTTAGCCAAGTGGCGTCTGCTTACGTTGCCTTGTTTGTACATATATGCAGTCTGTAAAGATATACATAAGCGTAAACATTTACTTCTACACAACAACCAGGTCCATGGATACAACACCAGGAAATCTCATGAACTTCACATTCCATACACACGTTTGAAACTTTCACTGGATGGACCAATGGCCACAGGAATACGACTCTATAATAAACTACCGCCATCAATCAAAAATCTAAACAAATTAAGATTCAAAAAAGAGTTGCGACTGCACCTGGAACAACAACCACTGTACAGCATCAATGAATTTTTCCATTTATAATGTATACGGTTCACATTTTTTTTTTCTTTTTGACGCATTCATAGCTTTTGTAAAGTTCCGAGAATAAAGCCTATTATTATTATTATTAAATCAAAGCACAGTGTGCCGACTAGTGTGTTCTCGGGGGGGGGGGGGCGCGAGTAACATTGGGGCATTAGCGTTCGGCGCTGATGCCTTTACATCGATACCCCGATATATCCTTAACCTTAGGTCATGTTTGTAGATTTGTAAGGGTTTTTGATACATATTTCTTTTTATAATAAAATATAAATTAAATCACAGTAGAAACAAATATTTCTGAAAAGTAAAATTTTTTTATTTAAAAATTTAGATCAAAAATACAATAAAGTCTGTTTATTAATAAAAATTAAAATAGGTTGATCTATGATCTTGAACATTGATATTAATGAGATAGTGATGGTAAAACATAACTAGAAGACGTATAGCTCATTTTCTTTTAGTATATTAAGGGGATACTTAATTTTTAGGGGGTGGAGGAGCTTTTGCTGATAGAATTGAATGTACTCCATCAGATAAGGTAAATATAATTTTTTAAATAACTTGCAATTTTTCTTCTATAACCAAAATTAAAAAAGCAAAAATTTTTCTATATAATTTTTAGGCTAAGTGAAAGTAAAATGTTTATAGTAGTGTTCAAATTTTATTATTTCCGTATTATTAAAGTTTTTTTAAAATTTAGCCATCAGATCTAAAATTAACACGAAAGGAATCTTACAAAGCACAAAGAAAAAATTATAGGAGAGAAAAGAAACGCGTTACAAATGAACTACTTAATTCCTTGAAGGATCCTTCTGTTGTTGTTTTGGCAGATTGGTTAAAAATTCGAGGCACTCTTAAATCATGGACTAAGCTGTGGTGTGTACTTAAACCAGGATTGCTATTACTCTATAAAAGTCCGAAATGCAAGGTATTTATATAATTTTTTATCTAATGAAATTAGATTATAAAAATATCATCCTCATTATTATTCATTATCGTTATAATCCACTAAATTTAAATTTACCACGTTAATAATTTTAAGTTTCAAGAGTACAATATGTTTATGTATTATTTTAAATTTTATAATCATAGCAGTGGACTGGTGTTTCAACACCAACACGTTGTGGACTTAAGAATTGGTTCTATATTAACATAAATCTGACCAATTGACAGAACGTATTTTATATATTTATATTATGTATTACGTATTTTATACGTCTTAAGAGATGGTTTGTAGTATATGTTATGTACGTTCCTTCTTCCCACCTTAATATCCATCGATTGCTATACTTTTATTTTTTGAATTACCTGTTCTTTATAAAATTATTAAATTTTTTGGGTATTTTTTCATAATTAGATAAAATTTTCCATCAAAAACCTTAAAAATATGCAAAAATGAAGCCCGCTAATGGCCAACGGCGGGCTTAATTTTTTGCAAGAGGATTACCATCAAAAATAGTTACTTCATTTCATTACGAAAATGTTTGATGTCATTGTACTGTCTTAACATAGGTAATATTTAAATGAAAGTTCTGCCATATAATACTGGTGGAGACAGTAGCGGTAGAGAGCGAAAGTGTTAAAAATATTAATACAAAAACTCGTATCAATAAAAATGACGTAATAAGCCACATATTTTGTCGACTTTTCTCGTTGCCTGCTCCCACTAGCCAAACTGTCTGCCATTGTAATATATTACATAAAATATTATTTAACGTCATTACACCAAAAATCAGCTTTACTGATTTTGTATTAATATTTTTTAACTCTTTCGCTCTCTACCGCTCTCTCCACCAGTATTATGTAGTAGAACTTCCAATTAAAGATCACCTATGTTAAGACAGTACAATGACATCAAACATTTTCGTAATGAAATGAAGTAACTATTTTTAATCGTAATCCTCTTGCAAAAAATTAAGCCCGCCGTTGGCTATTAGCGGGCTTTTTTTTTACATATTTTTATTTTTAAGGTTTTTGATGGAAAATTTTATCTAATCATGAAAAAATACCCAAAAAATTTAATAATTTTATAAAGAACAGGTAATGCAAAAAATAAAAGTATAGCAATCGATGGATTAAGGTGGGAAGGAGGAACGTACATAACATACATATATACGAGTAATGCTATTGTAGGTTGGTGTTTGACGGAACTTGGTATTGTTATTGCCAACGTTCAACTGAGAAAAACGCATCCTGAAATGAGTAATGTTGAAACTAGAGTCAAGATCTAGATTAATGCAATCCTTGTTCTTTGTCAAACCACCTGCATTTGCATCTCGTACAGGGGTAGCTGCTGCTATCGTCTGATGTTAAAAGCTTTGGTTGAGTTATGAAGTAAATATTCATATAAGAAGAATAATTTCGACTGAAACTAAAAAAAATTTTTTGATTTATTAAAAATTACATTAATTTCGCAGCGTTTAACAAAATACTAGGTTTATCTAACTGGTTAAATAAATAGCTATTACCATACTTTAAACTTGAACTTAACTGAACTTTTTAGAGCAATCACTGGGTTGGAACAATTTTATTAAATTCCTGTAAGGTTATAGAAAGACCAAGTAAGAAGGATGGATTTTGTTTTAAACTTTACAATCCACTAGATCAATCAATTTGGACACCAAGAGGTCCTGAAAATGAAACTATTGGTAAGTTAAATTTCTAGAAATGTTGATAGAATAAACAAACTGTGTTCTTAGTTTGCGTTTGTACTGCATTTAAGTGTTTAGTTGTTTGTCTTACTGTTTGTTAATTAGAGGGTTTTTCTTTCTAGCGAATTAGTACAGACAGAATTTTCTGTCCAATTATGGTTTAACCCATTATAGGCTAGTGATCTAAACAGTACCACATTTCGAGTGTTTTAATTTGGCGCTATGCATATCTATCTGGCTAGCTATCGATGAAAGTGGTACCGTTTGGGATCACTAATTTATAATGGGTTAATTACTTACACTTTAAAATGAAGAATTACATCTTTGTAAATTATCTTATACTACGTTGTGTTCGTTAATTTAAGGCGTTATCCTACAGTGAGGTGTTTAAAAAATCAAAAAATTTATTTTTATTTTTCAAGTTTCCAAGGTTACACTGTTTTAAGGTTGATCACTGTAGGATAAACCCTTAAGGATAGGACTCTGTTTGTATTCAGTGTTGCCAATGTATGAATAATTCCTAAAAAGTGGAAAGATTGCTTAAAAAAAGAGGTGGAAAACCCAAGAAAAGGTCTTGATGGATTTATCGAGCTTACGAGTAATTAATTTGTACTTATTTATAGAATATATTAAAATCTGAGTATGGAGGGTAGAGGTACCTCTACCCTCCATAAATCTGAGTAAACAGGAAAATGGAAGAATTTTGGTAACATTGTTGAGGAATATGCTACTGAAGTATTGGCAACACTGTGTATTAGAGTTTTTTCAAATTAGTATTACACTTTGTAATTTAAAAAACAATAGCTTATGCATTTCCTAATAACTTCAAAATATTATTTCTAAATTTCAAACTGATGTTGCTGCCAGGTTGTTTTTTAAGGGGTAACCTGATTCTCAAAAGTTAAAAATTTACATTTTTTTATTTTTCGTTGGTAGTGCTACTATCGAAGACTATACTTTTTGTTATAGAATTAAATTTGAAGTGTTTTGCAGTTACAGTCACAAAAACGTGGACAGGTGTCATACAGGTATACGAAAGAGCAACAAGAGGGCATACTATGCTTGTTTTTATGCTCAGCAGATGTTTTATGTTGTATAGTTTTAGTGGTCAGATTTGAAATTTAAACAATAATTTTAATTTTATGGTTTGGTGCCTCTCTGCAAAACACTTAAATTTCGGCTATAATATTACAGAAAAATCGGTGCCTTCGCAAGTGCAGGTATATCTTCAAGAGGGATATTTAGTTGTAATTTTTATTATTTAAGCAATATAATTTTTTCAAATACAAATTAAGTTATTTTACAATAATGAATCTTATTTCTTTTAAAGAATATTATCTTAAGTAAAACTTTTACTTAACCCTTCATCAGGTGGGTGAGGCCTGTCAGTCATGTAATATAGAAATTTCGCTATAATTAAAGAAAATTCTTTTTTGTAAAATAAAATAAAATAATATTTTTGATAAAAAATAATGTCGGAAAGCGGAAAAGAATTTCATTAAACTCAACTACAAATTAAAAAAAGAACACCTTTTTCCACTAGGCCCTTTAATTATTTATGTTTCAAGAAAACAATGAAACATTTAAAAAACTTCAACTCTAAATAAAAATATATGTATACAGAAAGAAAATTATTTAAATTTAATTTAAAGGTAAAGGCCGGTTGTTCCACAAATAAAACTAAACGAAGTTTAAACTTCTGTTTCAAATCTTTTACGATTACTTAAAAATTATTTTTCTGGTTTAAAATTGCAAAAAATATAACATGATAATTTAAACTTGGTTTAGCTTAATCTCCCGTTTAAAGTTTAAACTAATATTGAAAATTTCCCTTGGAATTGTAAACTTGGATGAATACTAAGCACAATTATATATTATTAATTTCATCTACTTTACAATTGCTTTAGTTTTATAAATAAAATTTTAGGTGCAGTAGTACAACCACTACCTAATTCATATTCTATATTTCGTGCTTCATCACAAGCTTCTGGTATGTGCTGGCTGGACGCATTAGAAATTTCATTACGAAATAACTCAGCACTCATTCGATCTATTAGTACAAAATACACTTGTAGTAGCACTAGTCATGAAACACAATGGTCTGAATCTGATTACGAAAGACATTTCGTACATGGTAAGCGTTAATCACGTGATTAAAATTATTAAATATGCAGATGAATCGTAATAACTTCTCTTTCATTCTAGATTTAGATGACGTAAGTCAACCTGATAATGGAGCGCAATTAAGCACAGGCGATGGTGAAATGAGTGACACGGAATCTGAAATATCTGTTAAAGAAGACTACTTTGATGAAGACCCGCTCGAAACGCCATACATAGAAATTGAAGAAGAGGAATTTGGAGATGTAAGATTTTTTTTCTATTAATTATAATACTTACTATTTTTAAATGTTTTCAGGCTGGTGAACAAGTGCAAGAATTAGCCGATGAACACAAGTCTTTAATATGGTATCTAGTTAAACAAGTTCGTCCTGGCATGGATCTCAGTAAAGTGGTGTTGCCTACTTTTATTTTGGAGCCTCGTTCCTTTTTAGATAAACTTACGGATTCTTATTTTCATGTAGATATTTTATCAAGGTTTGTATTTTAAAAATTGCGACAACAATTTAAGGAAGCTTTTTAGTGCTGTTTTGGAAGATGATGCTTTTACAAGAATGAAAAGTGTGGTGATATGGTATTTGTCTGGTTTATATAAAAAGCCTAAAGGTTTGAAAAAACCATATAATCCTATATTAGGCGAAGCTTTTCGATGTTATTGGCTACATCCAGATGGTTCTAAAACTTTTTATCTTGCTGAACAAGTGTCTCATCATCCACCAGTAAGTAAAAGAAAAAATTTAAGTAAATTAATCGTCTACTATTTTTAAAACGAATATATAAATTACTTATTAAATTATCAAATTGCCAAATGGTGGAAATTTTGAACAATTTATCAGATAGGTCGTGTTTTCTGTACTGTGATGTTGTTTTGTTTTTCAAAGGACTCTAAATAAATTAAATAATTAATAAATTTATTGTTTGCTTAAATCTTGCATTTTTATCGAAAATTTTCTTATATAACCCCTGAGTGTGACCCTATGATAATTTTATATGTACGTATAGAGAAAAAACTGCAGTTTACGAAAATGCTAAAAAAAAGACATGTTGCCATTTGAAAAAAAAATTCATGTTTACTTTCGGTTAAGTTCGAAGTACAAAAAAAAATTTACCTTTGCAGTTTCCGCTGGTAAATTTCGAGTTGAATAAAAAACTATTTAAACTGGTTTTTTGAGACTTATTGATACTTATCTCCACTACAATGTTTTAGGTGTCTGCATTTTATGTTACAAATAGACAAGGTGGTTTTGCTATAAGTGCATCCATATTAGCAAAATCAAAATTTTATGGAAATTCTACATCAGCTGTGTTGGATGGAGTTGCTATTTTAACTTTGTTACCACGTGGAGAAGATTATACGCTTACCATACCATATGCTCACTGTAAAGGTATACTGATGGGAACTTTAAGTATGGAATTGGGAGGAAGTGTTTATATTGATTGTGAAAAAACAGGTTACCGAACTGAGCTCGAATTTAAATTAAAAGTAAAAATTTTAATTACAACAAAAACAAAAATTAATTATTAAAATTTTTAGCCATTTCTAGGTGGATCAGATCAAATTAATTGTATTTCAGGTTGCCTTAAGTTAGGAAAAGAAACGTTAGCCACTTTAGATGGATATTGGGATGGTGCTATTAATATAAAGGATAAAAGAACGGGGGTATGTAAATAATATTTAAGGGGTTAGACTACAGTGAAATTAAAAAAAATCGAACTCGGTTTTAAAAACAAGGGAAGGTTGACTGAATGTAGTATGGCTCACAGTTTACCTGCAAGACATCAAAATGTAATTATTTTATATAATAAAAAACAGGTTGTCAAACTTTATATGCGATAAATTCAAAACTACAATTTTACTGCCCTGTCAGAATAGTGTTAATGTTAACGTAATGTTAACGAAAGCTCACATTTGATTGGTAGATCGTCGAAAAGGCGGCTTTAGATTGGAGCATTTGTTCAAGGTTAAGTCGACTATGTTAATCTGGTGTACACGATTCTGCAAACTACAATCAACGAATTGGCTTGAAATTCTAAACATATGTTTAAAAAGTAGTAGTTTTTGGCTTCAGAGGGTTTTGTTGAAATTTTTATTTAGAAAATTCTATAAAAATTTTGCAAATTTTCGTATCAAAAAACTTCAAACTTTTCTTTCTTTGTGAAAAAAGTGACGTAACTGCTATAAAAATAATTTTTTTACATATCTAAAAATGAAAAATCGCATTTATACTTTATTCTGAATTACCTAATTCCCAAATTTTACACTATTTTAAGACTATAAATAATTCCTGAACAGCAATACACTTATATATTTTAAGACAGCTCACTGTAGTCCAATCCCTTAACAAAAAAGTCTTTTTTTTTTACAAACATTTTTCCCTAATAATTAGGGAGAACCGTAGAAACTGCGTTTCTGATTTAACCACATATGTATATGGTATTGAGAAAGATTAATGAATCACAAACACAGTGTCTATCGTTTACTCTTAATTAAGCAATAGTGTTCGAAATTGTTTGCATTCATCTAAATGTGTGAACTTTTATGTTATTTTCTTAATTTTTTAATTTAGGAAGTAAGAAGTTTATGGAATCCCACAGCGGCTGTGAAAAAAACAAGGTTAAAGCGTTACACAGTAGGAATAGAGCATCAAGATGAGTTTGAATCGGAAAAATTATGGCAACATGTGTCAGCAGCAATTATAAGAGACGATATGAATACAGCTACCAAAGAAAAGACAACTTTAGAAGAAGCTCAAAGAGGTATTAAATTTAATCCAAGCCCATTAGGAAGATAAGTGAAAATAATTGTTGATCGATTTTTGGTATGTTGGTACACTTGTTTACACTTACCACCTTTTAACATACTAAAAGTCCTCTGCAATAATAATCACAAACCATCCTTTTTTTATAGTTGAGTAAAAATTGTTTTTGATTGCCATCTTGAAAAATTTTCTATGAAAGTCAACTCTTTGCCTAACATTTTAACCGTAATTCTAGTGAGGCTTAGCTGAATAATATTACGAATTTTTGTCCCCTAGTAAAACTTTTAAACGTGTTGGCCCATTGTAGTTCAGGTTACATTTTTTTAAATTGGTTAGTAAACAATTCTTTTTTGCAAACCATGTGAAGAGGTAATTTTATGTTGTCATCTTAGTTGACACCAGGGCTGGGCAGTATTTGAAATACTTCTATTTGAAATACAATTTGTATTTTGTATTTTGTATTTCAACACATATTTTCAATGTATTTGTATTTTGTATTTCAAATACCCAAAACAAATGTATTTTGTATTTTGTATTTCAAATACATTTCCTTAGAAAATGATCGTCGCATGCGACTATTGCTTGCGACTCCCATAAGAAAGAGAAAGAGGGCATTCATTGCGACTGTAGTCTCTCCCACTGGAAATATGAGGGATGCATATTTTCTGGAATAAACAGAAGAAATCGATGATAAACCGCCCCCAGACCTATCCCTGCATTGATCATTCAGGGCTAAGTTGAAGATTTCTTGTTCACTTTTGTAGGAAAACAATTAGAATGGTTGTAATTTTCCAAAATCGCGGCCATAGCACAATGCAACGTGATACGTTTAGTATAAATATTTAAAAGTATTCTATTCACAACAAATTAGTTCTATCTTTCACATAAATTGGACCAAATAATCCTTTATTTGATAATGTTTACTTTAAATTGCAGCTAGATCAAAAGAAAGAAAAGCAAAATGTGAGGAATGGATGCCCAAGTATTTCCAACAAGATTTTAAAACTGGCCGATGGATGTACAAACATTCAGATCTAAGACCTTGGGATCCACGTAACGATCTTTATCAATATGAACACAATTACATTATCCAAACTAAAACTCGACACCCAGCTCCTATAATTCGAACATCCAGTATAATTGGAGTTGAATTACAAGTAATTATATAATAATTAAAAAAAATTATTTTGTAATAGAACATTTTAGAACGAAAACCGTCCTATCACTTTAAAAAGCATTAAGAGGAAACTGCCTATCAAACAAATATCCTCGGATGCTGATGTGAATGATAGTGCAACTACTTCAGAAGAATTTCATTCTGATTCGGCACATTCAGTTAAAAAAGCTACACAACTTGCAGCCACAAACTCAAGGTAAATGAATTTATTTTTAGTTAAATACTTAGTGATTGTATGATTGCTACTTTTAGTATTATGATGGCCATTCATGATCTGGAGCAAAGCTTGCAAGAACACGGTGAAAAAATAAATCAATTACAACGGAATTTAACAAGCGTTCTAGAACAAGATCGTAATTTACATAAAATTTATCACTATGGAGAATTATTTGTAGTGGTATTAGTAGTTGCCATTTTGCAAGCTCTTTTTTTATTTTATACGTAATAAATTACTGAACTAAATGTTTATTTTAATGTCATATAGCACATTTAAAATGTATTTTTTAAATTCTTGTAAATGTATTTATGAGCATGTTACAATATTGTAATTTCTATTTACAATTAAAAGTTGTTTTGCTTTATTTTAATATCTTTAAAACCAAGGTGACCATAATAGAATCAGCTGATTGGTTGAAGTTTAATTTAAAAAAATAAAAAATTCATGAAAAAAGTGATCAATTAAAAAAAATTATTCAATTAAAATTGGATTAATCAAAATGGGACTTATGAAAATTTTGAAAAAAGTGGGGCAGCTTCTGCATAGTTTCACTACTTATATATTTTACATACTTCTGTTTTTTTCTTGTTTTTTTCTGAAGAACTTCACTTTTCTTCTTCTAAAAATTTGAAATTGACTTTCAATTAAATTGCAATATTTTTGGTCTTTTTGAAATTTTTTTGGATTTTTATATTTTAAAAACTGAAGTACTATGCTCCACGTGGGAGATTGTGCTGTGCACAATTCTCTGGGAACTATTCGCTTGACAATCTTCACCGGTAACGATTTGCCGGCAAGCACGATTCGCCGTGACACAATTTGCCGTGGCACGACAAATTTTTCGCATTACGTATTTTTGGAAATGGATTTTTTGTTATTTTATTCTTTAAATCTTTATAAGCTGTTTATTTTTTGGCATAATAAATGATTAAATTATAAAATGTTTGTGTTTTTATCATTTTATCCACCTACTTTTTAATTCAATACTAATTGAATTTAAAATTCAGTTTAAAATTAAATTTTATTAAAATTTAAAACAGACTACACAAATTTGTAGTAAAAATAGAGTTCACACATGCACCATATGCAATTTCTGTTATGTGGCTTGCTAGACGATACAATCGAAGCGCAGCAGCTCCCATTACGTATTGCACTTGCGACTGACGCCAGCCGTAACTGCACTGCTGCTACTGTTTCTTGCAAAACTTACCTTTAGATGTAAGTTTTTTGCAGGCTGCAGGTGTACCCCAATCCCATTCAGACAGTGGCGGATTTACACATTTGGCGCCAGTAGGCTATTTAAATTTTGCCGCCCCTATCGACCTCTATAAGTGTCAGTTCCTACACTAGTAAAAATCAAGTATACAATTCCACCACTTTGATTTTGGTAAATGGAATCGTGTAAATTTAAGACACTGTTTGGTGTAAAAACAAAGAATTTCTACCAAAAACTATAGGTGTAAGTTATATCGTTGTCACTTGTCAGCAGTGTTATTGTATAGATGCAGAAAACTAACAACTTTATGGCGTCCTCAGTCGTGGGAAGAATGTTAGATAAACAAATAAAAAATGTATCGGTGGTGTTGATAGTTTTTATGGTAAAATATTTTATCAATACCTAAATTTTACCAAATTCGTATGTGGTAAATTTTCCACCAAAAAACCCCGTTTGGTGTCTATTTGAGGCCACATTTTTACTAGTGTAAATAATTTTTGCAAATTCTGTTTAAATTCAGGTTGTAATGTCAAAACGTAAACTCAGATTTCCCACCGAATCCCAACCTTCGAAACCCTACTCTAACCTCCTAAGCGCTATAATAATGGTGGCCACCACACGCAAAATGCCGTATCGTCTAAAATGCTAGGACCCCACGTCGTAACCTACACTCGAGACATTACCCCCACGTCGTAGTATTTCCTTCGTAGTGATGAATGAACTTTAGCAGTAGCAAATTGAGTCAGGAGAAACGTAAAGCGAACACATATAAAACACAGAGCAGTTTAAATAGTTATAATTTGTAAATCATTGTCGTATAATTTCAGTTTACACATTGTGGTTAGCTTTTTGTCATTTTGTTTGTCATTTCAATATTCATAATTGTGATCGGGCAAATTACATATACGTCATATTCATATGTGGTCAAAATACATAATTCGTTATTAATCAAATATACAGGGCAAGTCAGCACATGAATCAACTGATACCTTTAGTATCATCATGTACTGGATAAACATAACAATTTAATCCCAAACATAAAAGCAAAACACACGAGTCTCGAGAGTGACCTACACAAAATGGCCTCCGTACAAAATAACCCAAACTTTAATCTCATTCATAGAATCTAGGAGTATCTGTAGTTCTTGTGTTATCAGTATTGAGCTTTTCAGTTAGTCATAGGTGATAATAATCTACCATATGTGGTTCTAACATTAGCCTGTGAGCACGCCTACACATGAGTTCTTGTGATGATTAAAGTTTATAAATTTTAATACACATGTTCATTTAATTCGATTGCTCGAAACTCGTGCCTTTTGAATTTAATTATATTACAATAATATTTACCTCTAGATTTGCCGAACCACAATAATTAAAATAATATAACACGATAGTACAACAAATAAATTTAGGTCGCGTGTAAACACGTCTCGTCTGCTTGACTACCCCAATCTAACCGGTCGCCATTAACGGTCCCTTCCTCCCCGTTGTAGCTCTTCTTCTCCCACCTCTTTTGGTTGTGTCTCAACTCACGTCCTTTCGTTAGATGGTTGGCAATATTTTACGTTCAGCACTTCCAATGTAATATATGTGTATTTGACAGTATGTTTTAATCCTTTAAATCGTTCATTAAGCGCCAAATATAAATTACGTAAATATCATTACAAGGTAAAAAATATTACTTCTCCCTTTGATATAAAATACATATTACCTCTCTTTTACATGTATTTTGAATTCACTCTACTGCGGCATTAAAAGTATAACTTCAAATAATTTTGCCCTAAATTTCCCGCCTCTAAAATCTGCCGTTCTAGGTTCCAGCCTACTCAACCTGCGGATGGGGCGGATGGTCCATAAAATTTAATAGTTTAATATAACTGTGGGTTATTAATTTCTGAACATAAAAGAATGTTTTTTGGATAGTAAATTTAATCTAATTCAAAAATCTGTAATAACCTATGCTCTATTTAATTTTAACGGAAAAATGCGTAACACCCTGTAAATGTATATTTTAGCCATATCCGGAAATTAAAAATGGGCCCACAAGTATTATATCCCGGGCCCATCCGCCTCTGGATATCTGGATATCAGCATTTGTGTTCTTATTTTTGTCTTAGTCTGGGTACGTGTAAATGAACTAATCCAGAGACACCTTTAAGATTTGCATCATTAGCCATATTCATCACCACCGACCTCGTATTTATTCGCGACGTGAGAATCCAGACCCAGTCGGCTACTCGCTTGATACCACACTGGAACTGTCCTTGTTCATATAAGGTAAATGAAGGCAATAACGCCAAGCTGGCAATAACGCCATATACTCATATTTTCGCAAATATAACAATTTACCGATATATCGCAATAGTGGTGGGAGACATCTTAAGAACTCTATGGCAACGATCAAATTTACTATACATATTTTTCAACACCGGCACCGTAGCCATTGAAAAAGTCTATCATAGTGAATCAGCGATAGTTTATTATAAAATAGAGGTGTTAAATTTAATCGCAACAACAAGCTATCGGTAATTGATTTTTTTTTTCAAATGTCTTATCAAATACTACTTTTTCTAGAGAACATTATATTAGTTCAGTCAATGAGGGTATTTGGGTGCGAATTCTGTCCTAAAGCATAGATTTACTTGAAATTTTTACAGTAGGTAGGAAATAGCTCACAAAGCAAAGTCTACCCTATGCGAAAGTATGCTTTTATCTTGGGGACGGTTCCCACCTCTTCTCGGGGGTGGAAAATTTTTTGGTCAAAATAACCACGGGAGTCGATAAAGGATCTAATTTTAAGCAAAAAATGTTCTATAAAGTTTTTTCTAAAGCTCAATACTGTTTGAGTTATTCAAGATTGAAAACTTGCCATTTTTATTGAAAAATGGCACCTTTTTGAACGGTTTTTTTGGAATAACTCAAAAACTATGCGTCTAATAAAAAAAAGTGCTAGAAACATAATTGTAGCTTATAAAAAAACAAAGAGATTCGTTTTTTTAGAAATATCCTAGGTACAATACAAAGCGAGATATGGTTGACGAAAGGAGACTTTGTTCTTTGTGAATGCTCAAATCGATGCATTCAACTTAAAATAACGGAAAAACGACCGATTTTACGGGTATTCGCGATTCCAGCTATGTGAAGCGACGTCTAGCGGAAGAAATGTGAACTAGTCTAAATGAGTAGTTTGTCATAAATTTACTTGTATGTAAATTAAATTTAAAATTTAAAAATACCCAAAACTTAAAAAACAGGTTTTTAAATTGTAGATGTACATACCAATAACAAAAAATCATTAAACATTTTTTATAAAAAAAAATCCCTGGGATTTGTTTATTGTTTTTAGGCCCTGCATCTTAGAAACCTGCCCTTGAAACGCACTAATTAATCCCTTTCCACCAATACGCACTTAAAAATATAACCGCATAAAATTCATAAGTGGAAAGAGATTTAAGATGACAAACTATGAAGATAAACTATTACATTTTTTTTAGCCGACTGCGGCAACGGCAAATACAAAAAAGAAGGGTTATTTGAAAAAGAAATGTTCACTGCCTGAGACGCCCCTGAACGGAAATTTGAATTCTTTACTTGTGGTAAAGAAATGAAAATTTGTGCTATATAGGTACATATTTATCAATGCATTTGACCATATCAATATTTTGGAAAACCCAAAAAATGATTTGATATGGTTTATATCGAGTTACACTACTTAAACCATATATCAATCGATTATTTTTTATTGAGGTTATATGAAATTAATGTTTGTCAACTTCAAAATCCTAAGTGGGCGGACTCGAAGCGGGAAAATGTTTACTGCGCACATTTACACGCACTTTTACCACCAAATTTAGAACATGTTCTAAATTTTTGACTATGGAGGGTAGAGGTAAGGAGGACAATCTCATATGGCTGTTTTATTCTAAAAGTGGCCACTGAAAAGCACTAAATAAGGTTTCAGAAAACGGCCAGAATGGCGCTGGCGTACCGAGAGGGTATGGTTTGAACTATGGAAGGTAGATGACTCTATATTGCATTAGATGAGAATTAAACTTGAATAATAAATATAAACTCCTCGCTTGACATAAAAAGTTCAATTTATCAAGATTGTGTAAAAAGCAATAAATTAAAATACTACAAAATTGTTTATAAAAGTTTAATAAAATATAAATTGAACATTTTTATTAATCTTTCAAACCCTGACCTGGAAAAAAGACAATGACGGCGATATGTTCCATAGTTCAAAAACCATACCCTCTTGGTACACCAGCGCCATTCTGGACACTTTCTGAAACGTTAATTACTACTATTTGAAGCACACTTTTTGTACACAGAGATTGTCCTCCTTACCTCTACCCTCCATAATTTTTGACATAAAAATTTAACATAAAATTTACTGGCAAATTTTCTGTATGCAACGGTGTTAAATATTTTTTTTTAAATTTACATGTAAATTTTATGTAAAATTTAACGTCGTGTCATACAGGCTTTATGGTCATTTATGGTGTTATAATCGTTTTTAACGCTGAATACTTTGCAAGTGCTTGCATTTGGAAATCCATTTGTTATTAGGCGAACAAGGAAATAATTGATAACAGAAAAGGGTGGATGAAAAGCTTCAAAATGGGAAAATAAGCTTCAAAATACATGGTTGTGTGCAGTAAACATTTTAAATCAGAAAATTAAATTTTATTTATTTATATAAAGTACTTTTCAATCGTTTAATTTACAAATTTCAGGATGGTTCATATTTATTCCCATGTTCCACATATTTATTTGTAAATTCCTTGGGAACAGCCCCATATTATCCACTAGGCTGACTAGGCTAAAGCCTAAGGCGCCTTTTGCAGAAAAGGCGCCAGCTTCTAAAATTACAAGTGGAAAAACATAATTCAAATTTGTTTTAAACACTCATTGCAATATACTACATAAGAAATGAACAAATCAATTGATAAATTTTTATTTTAATTGACCTTAAATATCATTTTATTTAATTTCGCTTTTCACCGTTCGCGAATTCCTTGGTGATACGGCACTGTATCACATAGTCTTCCTACTATACTACCTACCCATTTTTTATTATTATAAAAATAAGTTGGAATATAATTTTGAAAAACATTTTGAAATAAATTCAAAATTTTGAAATTACGTATATATTTTTTCCCATAAACGTTTACAATAATTTATAAAAAGTAGTAAAGTTATAAAAGGAATCGTTCGTGCATTATTTTCTCTGAACGACATTCTGTTGTTATTCGATATTATAAAATAATATAAACAACAGACACTGACAAGTGCATTCATGAAATGGCAACATCGCTTTCTTTGATAAGAGCATGCAATTCAAGAATGGACGAGTTCTCTACAGCTTGCCAACTTCGGTAAAACTTAGTATTCGGTTACGCACTTTTTTAATAATTTTTTTATGCAGAAATGATTTATTTTTAATTCTAATTATTATAAAACCGTCCCCGAACTGTAAATTTATTTAATTTAAGAAATATTGCTGTTTTAGTTACTTTCTTTGAATCCCCTGCGATATTATCAAGTTTGTCACTATGAATATATTGAAAATAAGGTTATTTTAAATGTCATCTTCAAAGTGTTACATTAAAAAGTTGGGGTTATAAAATTTGTTTAAGTTATTACTGGCATAATCAACTCAATTTTTAACAATAATTCGACAATACATTATGAAAAAACTAATATTATATTTCAAGTTCAAATGCATTACACTACAAGGAGATGATAGGTGAAACCGAAAGTGAACCGTACTACAAATCCTACTCCTCATTCCTAAACAATATACTACATTTTGTGTTTTTAGATCAAATAAGAGTATGCAGTATTGGTGTCGATGGAGATAAAATTCAATATTTAAATATTTACATGAGTTCCGAACGTATTGCAGATACAGTAAAACTTAGATTATTCGGGCCGACTGGGACCTTGCCGATAATTGAAAAACACGTATAATAATAACTGAAGTATTTTGTTGATATTATAAAATATACCTATTATATAGTAGATCACAAACAAGGAACATATATTGTTGTATAATGTACAATAACAAGCATTATGTGTAGAATGAACGAAATCATGTACAAAAGTAAAATATTTGTATTTATTATATTATACATTTCCAACAGGTTTACACTAAATAGCAAGAAAGACTACTGCCTATTATTGTCTACTTTTATTAGAAATCCTTATTAAGTAGTGCATTGTTTCACGATGAATATTCTCGTGTGAGACTCAAACTCACGTTGACCACTCTGGAAGTCGACACTCCACCGTACGGCTAACCTGAGCGGTTTAACTTAATAAAGTAAATTTGGTATCAGATAAAACAAAGTAGTGTTTAAATATTCATGCAGTAATTAGACAATTTTTTGGTATAATTTAATAAAACACAAATTAAATCATTTTCCTTGGTGAGAAGATGTTTGTTCCACTACGATGAGTATAGAGAAAAATATAAAGGAGAAATCAATAATATTAAACATTTCACTTAAATTTTTTAATTTGACAAATAAATAATAATAGGTACAAAAAAAATGTATTAACTTGCAATTTTAAAAACCAAATCACATATTCATCTCTAATCCCCAACAGTATTCCAATCTGCTACATTGTCAATGTTAAAAGTTCGATGATTTAGAAAAAAAGAACAACACGATTTTCACATCGAATTCTACACCTGTAAGATGTTTGGTGTACATGGTCGTTGAGTAAATATTTAAATCTTGAAATTATCCATAACTAAATATTACTTCCATCGACATCAAAAGTACATACTCTCATTTGATCTAAAAACACAAAATATAGTAAATTGTTTAAGTATCAAAAGTAGGATTTCTAGCTTACGGTTCACTTACGGTTTCACTTATAATCTGCTTGTAGTGTAATATATTTGAACTTGAAATATAATATTAGTTTTTTCATAATGTATTGTCGAATTATTGTTAAAAATTGAGATGATTATGCCAGTAATAACTTAAACAAATTTTATAACCCCAACCTTTTAATGTAAAATTTTGAAGATGACATTTAAAATAACCTTATTTTCAATATATTCATAGTGACAAACTTGATAATATCGCAGGGGATTCAAAGAAAGTAACTAAAACAGCAATATTTCTTTTATTATTCAAATTTACGCTTTCGGGACGGTTTTATAATAATTAGAATTAAAAATAAATCATTTCTGCATAAAAAATTTATAAAAAAAGTGCGTAACCGAATACTAAGTTTTACCGAAGTTGGCAAGCTGTAGAGAACTCGTCCATTGAAATAAACTGCAAAACTTAAATATTCCACCGTTAATGGCGTTACTTGGCAGGTTTTTCTGTCTCATTTCAATCATTTCATTAATATTCTCTCGCATAAATTTACTCCGACACATTTGCCTATATGATGAACCTTCTATAATACTTATCATTCAACGATAGCAGTAAATAGCAGGAAATTATTATTTTATTATAATTACTTAAATTATATTATTTAAATTAAATAGGCGCCAAATTTTTATTAGCCTAGGGCGCCAAATAGGGTTAATCCGGCGCTGCTTGGGAATGAACCGAGTTTTTGCTTGTTTACCCCAATCATTTGCTTTATAGATAGCACGTTGTACCTGGAAAAAACAAAATCTATGTTACTTATTCTTAAATCCACCACATGGATTTAAATGGACCATCGACATGGTCTTCTAGGAACTCATTTTCCACTTCGCCAGCCGTATGTATAATGCAAAGGCAGAATTGGGTAATCGGTTAATCATTCTTTGGTATAAATCTTTATCGGCATTAATATTTTTTAAATTAACTTTAATGTGAATGTAGCAACAATATTTGGTAACATCTTCTACTGTTACTTGATATTTATCTATAGCCCCCTTTTTCATGTTAGACCACAAACATTTTTTGTCGGTTGCCGAGAGCTGTTCTAACTCGTCTAAATTATTTCTGAAATCAAAAAATTATAAATAAATAAATCATCTTCAGTTAAAATTAATCTTACCTGCTGCAATATATTAAAGCTCCGACTACATGCTTACGATTCCGATTCCTTTATTTTATATTGGGACAGAATAATCTTGACAGACCAGGAAGTTTGTCATAATAGACCGGATATTATTTTAATTAATAAACAGGATAAAGTTGCAATTATGATAGATGTTGCTGTACCTCTATCAAAGAATATTTTGACTACGGAATTAGAAAAAATCAGAAAATATGAGGCACTGATAATGGATATGACGTCTGTTTGGCACCTAAAAGAAATTACTTTTGTACCTATTGTTATATCTGCTACTGGTGTGGTATCTCGTAAATTCAAAAATCACTTGTCACGTTTAGACCTATCTTCAAAATTATTTAGTGTAATGCAAAAAGCAACTATTTTGGAAACGTGGCATATTGTACGAAAATTTTTAAATATTCAAAACTAAGCAAAATTTATTATATTTTGTATGTTTGTTATGTTATGTTTTCAAAATTTAATGTTTAAAGTAATCTTATATATGTGTGACACTAATTAATAATACTGTTATGAACTCGGTCTTGTGCTTGCCACCGAACGTGTTCAAAAGAAACCAAATGTAAGATTTGAGATTAAATATATAATAATAATAGGTATTTATTAAGAAAGCTACAGAAAAAAAGTCTCTTAAAAGGATGATTTCTAACTAATTAGATTTTCAAATCACCCCTTTTAACAGTATATTATTTACAACGATATATAATTTATATGTACAATTACAATCTAAGTTAATAGATATCATAAGCAATGTCACAAAATTCAATTCGCATAATACCTACTGCTCCAATTGCAGTGCGCTGGTTAAACCACGGCGGAAACCTGTCAAACTCGTTGATACTAAAAATAGTCGTCGATACCTTTTCAGACGTCTCGGTGCCCAACATGCAAAACAGTGTTCAAATTTGGCTGTAGAATGAGAAGGAATGTCAAAATTTCCCAGATCACGCAAAGCCCGGGAATGACAAATAGAGCGGGGCCTAATCATATCTCGAACATGTGCCTGTTCACCACTCCTGAATATTTTAAAAAGAAGAATTCCAGCAAGTAACAGAAAGCGCTGGTCAATTTTCACGACATGCATCAGATCACGATAATATAATGTAATGTGGATCATACCTGCATATGTTGAATGAATAACGCAAGCATGAATTCTGCAGAAGCTGCAGCTTGCGCTTGTACTCCTGAGTTAGGAAATCGTAATAGACCGCTGCACCATATTCGATGTTGGACAGAATTGTGCTGCTGACAATCGACCACTTCACATGAGCAGGCAATATGGTCTTGAATTGGTACAGTGATCTCATCTTATAGTAACATCCCATCAATTTGCGGTTAACATGTTAACGAAAATTAAGTTCTCCGTCCAGGACAAACCCCAGGCTACGTGCAGAGTCGACCATCCTAACAATCCCATCACCAATCCTCACTCGAAGAGTTGAGCCATCGAGCGCTCTACGTACCAGCAGAGGACTACCCACAATGATTAGTTCCGGCTTCGCCGGATTCAATGTCAGACCATTTACTAAGGACCACACACGCAGTGATTCAAGGTTACGATTTAACCGAGTTAGTGCAGCATCTAAGTCCGAGAGAGGACATGATATACGGATTCGGGAATCGTCCGCATACAGATCCAATGAACAGTCTGAATGAAACATTCCCAGAAAAATCAACCACCTAAAACCTGTCACGCAGGTAACTCGCGAACCAGTTGCACAGTGACTCACTGCACTCATAGTAACGAAGCTTAGCCAAAAGGCGTTGGTGCACAACGGAATCGAAAGCCTTGGAATAATCGAGAAGAACCAATAAAGTTACCTCGGAACGATCGGTTGTTGATGTAACATCCGATGTGAGCTTCAAAAAGGAGATTACAGTACTGTGGTGGGGCCTAAAACCTGACTGCCAAACTTATTATGTTTATTCATTAATTACGTAAAATATTATTACGTAATATAATTCTATATATTGATTACGTACTTTTCAAATGTAAAATGCAAACCTAAAATTATTAGTGCAGTCTTGTATAAATTATTTTGCTAACCTACAATTATGAGTCACGTAATTATAATATTAGTAATAGAGAGAATCTAAGAATAATGAAGAACTAATAAACAAGCCCGAAAGTTAACGCAGACAAGTATTACGTTTTTAGGTCGGGTAATATCTAATACTTGTTGGCAAGGCTAGTAATCGCGACGCCTAGTAATCGAATCAACCGCCAAAATACAAAATTTATATAAAATTTGCAACTTTGATTTTTTTGTTAAATACTTCTACAATTTTATTCGTTATTTTATGGCTATGTTTGAACTATGCAGTGAATTGCAAGAGGGTCTCGCTATTTACTGATTAAATTCTATTATGTTGCACATCTCACTAAAGTCGGTTTCAAATGTATCACATATATACAAACTTATAGCCATATTATAATGTGTAGTCCGCGGTTTCTCAGAAAAGTGCATTTATAACGTTTATTGCGTGTAAATGTATTTATAATCATGATACATATAATTGTTATAGTTGCTGCAGCAACTACAAGGCACTGTAGAAACGACTTTGGCTACATTTTTGTTTTTTGAAAGTTCATGATAAAATTATTATAAGAAACCACATCGCAAATATAACAAATCAGTTATGTAATTAGTTTTTGTAGTTTTAAATATTATGTGTCCGATTTATAACCCAATGCGCAGTTTCGCGGTTCTCAAATAAATATTTTCATGGGTTACGGCAAGTGCTGTAGCAGGATGCCTACCCCTTTGTTATGCAATAACTTCAGAATTTCTTTGATCGTCTCCTATTTACAGCAAGGCCGGCAGATACTTTAACTTTTTCGTCGAAATCTAGTCAATCTTCTCAAATGTTTTCTTTTATTCGCACAGTCGATCGCATGGCCCAACAATCAGGGGCGGATGGACCATAAGACGAACCAGGAAATTTATCGGGGGGCCGGTTGTTCAGAGGTCCGCAGGGCCTTTTCCGATCACGTGCTTATCACGCACTGATCACCGTTAACTTCGGCTGCATGTAAGAAATGATTAGAGTATAGTTCTGAATATAGCATTTATGTTTATGCCCGAATTTGATACGCACGTTTAATGATATTTGTGGATACAAATTCGGTCACGTCTTCAGACCATCTCGAGATGTGAGATGTGTCTTATCTATGAATGTGAGTTTTCGATTTAAGAACTGTTGAAATATTTCCAGAGTTATTAAAAAATTTCTTAAGCAGATTTGGTTAAATTAAAAATTGGTAAATATGTTGTGGTGGTGAGAGTGAGAGTGAGAGTGATAAGATAATAACTTAGCTATAATAATAACCTTCCTATAAATCCGAGAAAACTTTTTTTATAACTCATCAAATATGTATTTCAGAACAAGATTTAACAAGATTTCTACATTCGCTTGAAGGTCTCCGAGTTTTCACCATTCTCTTTTTGCTGTGCGCCAGTTTTACATTTCCCTGGAGTTTAATTGCAACTTCTGCTTTTAACAACTTGTGGTCCACTGAGAGAAAAACACTTTAAAGACAAATGAAAACGTACTTGAATCAAAAGTTTTCAAACATGAAAGAGAGCTTAGAATGAAAATCTTTTAATTGAAAACTTAATTTTTAATTTTAAAATGAAATTTGTATAAAAAGCATTGTAGATTTAAAGGCGAATCGTAGTAAAATAAAAGTAACATATGTTTTATTTAAAAATGTTACACGTTGAAGTAAATAGTAAATAACTTTTAATTTAAAATAGCAACACATTGACTTAAAGATAAAACTTCTTCAATTCAGAAGTGCAAATTGTTGATTGAAGAGTGAACAATTTTCGTATTAAAAGTTATCATGTTTAACTCAAAAGTGAAAAATACTGTATTTTAAATGTGTAAAATTTTGCATCAAAAATGAAAATGTTTCTATTTAAAAGTTTAAAGCTTTGATTTTAAAGTGATCAACTTTTGTATTAATAGTTAACATGATAACTCAAAAGTGAAAGTTATTGTATTTTAAAAGTGCAAAATGTTGACTCCAAAGTGAAAACAATTTTAATCAAAAGTGCAACGATTTGATTCAGAAGTGAATAATTTTTCACTGTAGTGAGAGGATTTTTAAATTAACAATGCAGTTTTAAAACTATATTTGATTTATTTTAATACAAGAATACATATTATATTATCATATACCAATTAAAAAAATATATAAAACTTACAGATAATTACAAAATTTATAAATTATTAAATTATTATAAAAACAAAAAATAATAAAATTACAAAATAACGCTAAAAAAACTAAAAACACTGAAAATAAAAAATTATACATACACAATAATATTATTAATACCATGATATGTCTGACAAAATTCGAAAATTTGACTTTCCAAACTACACTGTTTCACAAATAATTTTTATTTCTTAAATAAGTTTTACCATTATTAATTTGGTGTATATTCATTGGGATACTAGTAAAGTAAGATATTTTCTTTATTTTAATAGTATCTATTTTTCGTCCAATTTCAAATGACTGAAAATGATTGTCAAATTTACGAATTTCTATGGGATAACAGAAGACATATATTTCATTTTTTTCATGCAAAAAACATTTAATTTTATACAACTCATGTATGCACTCGACACTATGAGCTAAGTAATTATCTTTTTGGTAACGGGTTCCTTTTAGCACTACCGATTCTGAAATATCTGCACAACAATAGTTTAAACCTTCAATTATTTCTATTTTAGGAAAATATTGTTCTTGTGTCACATCTATTGATTTAAATTTTTCTAGATTGTACAAAGGTGGGAAACCATTCTTATATCGTATTAAAAAATATGAATTAGCTAAACCACTTTTTATTGCGGCTGAATGAGATGGATTAACTCGAGATGTAATATTATTGAAATAACTTTTGATTTCTTTATGTTTTCCTTCAAAACGCATAGACCAAATATTTTTAAGCGGACCACACATTTTTATTGCTCGGGGGTAATGTAATAAAAAGTGATGTTTTGGTTTCATAGTACCGTAATGTTGTGAGTATAATTTATGGTGGTTTTCTATTATGTCCGACAATTCATTTAAACAATCATTCGAATAAGTGGATTTGAATAAAATATCTAATATTTTTATTGTTAATATAAAAAATTTCCAGTGTTTATTTCCACTGGGTACTAAGTCGCCAATCATCAAAGGCAAAAAATGTGTGAAACATAATGTTTCACTGGCTGTCATTTTTAAATTAAATTTTTTTAATCTATTAATTTGCAGAGCTATGGATGCATTTCCAATATTAGTATCCCCTAAAGGAAAAAGCTGTTTCCTGCTGTTAATAGTATCCAGTGAAAGTATGTTATCTTCTATTAAACCTAGCAAAACATTGCAAACGTCATAAACACATACTCCCTCTAGAATATCGTGCATCATATCAAAGTAAAAATTTTCAGTTACATGAAAAGTCTTTAAAGAGTTGAAAATGCAATTATATTTTACTCCAGTTTCTTTAAAATCGTTCATTAAAAGATCCTCATTGTAATTGTCCTTATTCCGTAAAACAAGTGAATTTTCTAATCTATCATTTTGCATTTGAATCTTTGTACTACGACAAGCCCGACAGTACCGCTTACTATTAAAAGATTGTATAAATCCTAAAATTCCGTTAACTCCCAAATTATCGCCAACTATTAACCCTGCTATAAAGTGAACTTTTATTGTTTTTTCTGGTAGTTGAATATCAATTCCTTCTTCCAAAATTTTCAACTCTTCTATCAAATGGTAAAATGTAGTTTCGTTTCCACAATGTTTTATATGATTGGTAGCTACAAAACAAGCAATAAAAATAAAATCCAGCTTAGAGAGTACGTAATTTGGCATTGTGGGAAAGTTGTAGTAACAACCACAAATACTGAACGTATGACTACCAAGTGCGTTGTTGATTTGAAAATCATCAAAATATAAGTTATATGGTATTACGTATGCAGATTCAATCTTCGACTTCTTGGATTTAAAAATTTCCCCGTTTGCAAAATTTGTGTAAACATTTTTTACTTCAAATAGTTGTCTGGTGTTTTTAATAGTTTCGTGAAGTACGTTAGGTAATTCAAAAAGAGCTTTAAACTGAAAATGTAACGGCATTAGTTCAACAGTACAAGGTCTTGGAGCTAAAGTTGGATTTCCTTGAGTTATCCTCTCAGCTACTTCATTTCTAATGATAATTGACTTGGAGTCTGCATATAATTTCATTTCTTTTAAAATTTTCAAAATTTTATGTTCAGAGTTGATGATTTGAAATGGATCATTACAAAAATTCAAAATAATGTCTAAATCTTCATTTTGTGTTGTATTAAAATTTGAAACTACTAATTTTATACAATTTGACACAAACGAAAGTAAGTTAGAAATCATATTTTGGATCTTGATAACTTCTGTGCGTGGCATTGAATGTTTTGCATACAATTTTAAAGACAATGCAAGTACTTCTGTTTTCAAATTAACCAAAATTTGTTGGATATTGTAATTTATATTTATGTTTTCAGTAGGCAATAACGAAGGTTCTAATTGAGAAGATCTGTGTTCGTGTGGCAAATTTAACTGATGGACCTCAACTTGGTCAACGTTTTCATCTTCGTTTTCAATACATGCATGTTGTTTTAATAAATGACGTTTAAAAGAATTGAAATTAGTAAAAAGTTGCTTGCAGTGCATACATTTCAAAGTACTATTTTGTAACATCAAATGATCGAATTTAAAATGTTTTATTAAAACTTCTGGCGATTGAAAATTATTTAAACACTTAAAACACCGATACATTCTGTTTAACGTTAAGTAGTCAATTAAAGATTAATTTTGTTCCATAAAACTTAAGAGTGAACTTAATTTTGCTGATTTTCTATCGAATTCAGTATTAATTTTAAAAAAATATTTTTGAATAAAAATCCAAGGCAAATCACAAACTTGTGGATATTTTAAAAATAACGTCTGATAAATTTTGAAGCAGGTATCCAAGCTTTCGATAAAAGAGTTGAATTTATATAGTGTCTTGTCAAAATAAACATAAAAAGAGTTTATTTGGTCTAACTCACATCCTTCGACAATTAAAAAAGGTTGAATGGTTAAACCACTTGCATAATACTTCCCAATTAGCTCGTTGACGTGTCTTTCCAAGTCGTTGATAGACACAATATGCAAAATAAAACTCTCGTTTGCGTCCTGTATAGACGCTTTCTTCGTGCGTTTTCCACCGGTACCCAAAAATCTTGCCGATGGCGGCAATACTGAATTTAGTAAAATTGCCAAAATACAATCTTCACCATCTTAAAGTAGTAAAAGTATATAAACAAATAATTCCATCAGCAAAATCAATTAAATGTGTTACTTACCTCTGCGTTTAGTAATTTTTGCAAGTTGCAAAAGTTTCTTGCAGGCAGGATTGTGAATGTTTGTCTCATAAAAAGTTTTAATTTTTTCTCTAAACTTCTCCCATTCACCTAATAATAAATGCCCCTTATTTGGGTATAAAATATTGAAGTCAATATTAAACTGTAATGAAAAGTTGAAATTAAAATAAGTTACCGGAGTTTACATAATTTTTTCATACCAATTGTGGAGCTCTACAATCTTTTAATTTGGGCCAAGCATTGATGAATTCTACACTGGATAATTTTCTTACTTCTTTTTGTCTGAGAGAAAAAGTTTTTTCCCACTTATCACAAATATCACCCCAGTTAGAATTGTCTCTTTGCAGGGTAGCTTTTAATGATTTGGAAATAGATTCATCAACTTCAACAAAATCGTGATTATTTTTAAGAGCTTTAGCTGAATCATCAGAACTTGTGTTCAATTTAAATTTTTTTGTTTTGCTATTAAAATATTTTCCATACAATTTTCCACTAGGATTTTTTTTTGGTTGTCGAGGAATATAGTAGTAGTCCTGAAAATAAAATTAAATTAGGGTAAATATTAAGTTAGTGAAACAAACATTTTATTTCTAAAAGCCTTACAGAATTTTTTTCTTCTTTAGGGAACAATGCTATGATTTCTGCAACTATTATTTCAAAATCTTTTGGTTTTAAGCTAATTTTCAAAGAGATAACGTCCTCGATGATAATTTGCACCAATTGGTTTCGTTGTTCGTCAGTGAAAACAGAATTATCATTATAATACTGTATCAAGTTTTGTCCTTTTGCAGTTTGACTTAATATAGTTTTCACAGACTAAAAAATTCGGAGTTTTATTAAAATCATTTTCTTATAAAAATTACTTTCACTTTACCTTTCGCAAATGAATATTCTGAGTCAAAAAAGTTGAAGATGAAGATGAAGAGTTCGTAGTACTTCCCTCCTCATAGTTAAACCATTCATTAATTTTAGAGTGAACCGCAATGGTCTCTTCATCAATTCCAAACTATTTAAAATACATTTTTTAATTATTTTAGCAGTAACCAACTAAGAGCTAATTTCATAATAAAAGTTAATAGGGCATTAAAATTTAAAAGGCGACAAAAGAGACCAACAAAAATCATCAGTTTTGTTTTAAATCGCCTTTTAAATTATAATGCCCTATTTTCATGTTTGTTCTTGTTAATTTAAAAATTTAAAATTACCAATTTTAAATTAACTATGAACCGCTGCAGTGATGAGCATCGACACGTTCAACAATTTCAATTTTCAAAACAATCAATGAATCAATAAATTTTTGATTAAACAAATTATAATAATCTTGAAAAACAAAATAGTAACGAAAAAGCTATAAAATACTAAACAAATATAAATAATGTTATAACACTTACTAAATTTATTAGAATTAATAGAGTTCGTTAAAATTATCGTTTTATATGAAAAAATTATTTTTCACTTTCACTTGGTATTAACTTTCTGGGCATTAATGAATTATCATGAACTACTGCATCATTTTGCAAACTACCAAACATCAGCAGAAATTAATCTTGAATCAGTTTTAAAATTAAAGTGTTTGATGTTGATTTTATTTCTTCATCTTAAAATTAAGAGTGTTCACTATTAAATTTAAAATGTAAATTTTACATAATATAATTATCTTTTCAAACTACCAAACATCAGCAGAAATTAATCTTGAAACTGTTTTAAAATTAAAGTGTTTGATGTTGATTTAATTTCTTCATCTTAAAATTAAGAGTGTTCACTTTTAAATTTAAAATGTAAATTTTACATAATATAATTATTAAATATGATTCATTGATATTTTTTTGACATAATATGACTGAAACAAATAATCATCTTACCTCTTTTTTTTTCCAAGCAAACAGCTTTTCCCGAAACTCCATTCGCAAACCTAGCGGTTTTATTATGTCCGCGAGATCATCTTTTTTAATGTATCTTAATGATCGATATGTAACACTACATGCTGAAAATTAAAAATAATCATGTATAGCACATAAAAAGTATATTATGTGCATTGTCGCACTTTAATTTCTGATTTTAGAAATGTTCCTTACTTTTAAAATCGGAATACAAAGTCTCCAAGTCAAAATCTTTCAGGAGTTGAAATAGTTTTTCGTCATCCTCATCACAAATAACACTAAATACCACATTGGTAGAGCTTGTATCCAGATTTTCTTGAAACGCAATAATGTTTTCGATGTCACCCTCTTCGGGATTATCTGACATTAACATTTTTAATTAATTTTAGTTAACTAATTAAACAGAAACACTTGATCACTATTACACTTTAGCGTCGATTATGAGCTATCCGCGATGAAAGCAGTTTCTTCGCGCCTTTCTTATCAGAAAAAATAGTCAACTGACATATAAATTGTTTCGTATGTCAGCTATTTCACGGATAGAATATAACATGTAACAATCTTACATCTATAATTTAGATTTAAAATTTTTGAATTAACATTGAAACTTTTTATTTCAGGAAGACATTCTCAAATTTTCAAAGTACACTTTAAAATTAAAAGTGTTGGTTATAAAAATGAAAACTTTTGAATTGAAAGTTTTAACATTTATTTTTAAAGCAACCGACAACACAGATCTGTGTTGTCGGTTGCTCCGGGTTTTGCTATTACATTCGTTTATACATCGTTTGCCAGCCTGAATT
Source organism: Cantharis rufa (assembly GCA_947369205.1). Taxonomy (NCBI): domain Eukaryota; kingdom Metazoa; phylum Arthropoda; class Insecta; order Coleoptera; family Cantharidae; genus Cantharis; species Cantharis rufa. The sequence goes on along the minus strand of OX376309.1, from coordinate 9,275,959 downwards.
TATTTTCTGAATTTCATTCTGCATACCTATTAAATAACTGAACTTGGTCACATACAAGATGGTGTTTTATTAATGCTATACAGTTTATTTAATTTTACTGTCTTCCAAGTTTTATAAAAATGTTCATGTTTAACGTGGTTAAACCCTAGAGATCTACCCTAGAGATTAAATTAGGGTTAAGTAGAATTGTCTCAACAAAAACTCTGGTGGTTTGAGATAGTCCGCAAGTAGTTTGGAAGGTCCCAGGTTCGATTCCCCGTAGGAATAGTTTTTTTTCTGATATTTTATATTTAGAAAAGCCTTTACGAGTTTTGCATGTTCTATTAATAAGATAAACGAAACATTTCAGAAAAATGGTGGAATTCGTGGTTTTTTTGGGTCAAATCAAACAAATGATCTTTCTTCTTCCTTAACTCTTAAACTAACTAGTTTCAACCTTAATTCAGGTCTTCTTCAGAGTCAATAAAAGTAAAAAGAAAAATCAACAATTGATAACATGTGACAACATGTGACAACTTCTAAAAAATCTTTTCGAAAATAACTTAACATTAGTATAAAAATTTTCACAAAGTAAAACAAAACTATTTTTTTTAATGTTAAGTTATTTTCGAAAAGATTTTTTAGAAGTTGTCACATGTTGTCACATGTTATCAATTGTTGATTTTTGTTTTTACTTTTATTGACTCTGAAGAAGACCTGAATTAAGGTTGAAACTAGTTAGTTTAAGAGTAAAGGAAGAAGAAAGATCATTTGTTTGATTTGACCCAAAAAACCCACGAATTCCACCATTTTTCTGAAATTGACAGTTGGGGGTCACGATTTTAATTATTAAACGAAACATGCAAAACTCGTAAAAGATTTTCTGCAGTTTAATTTTAATTTTAACAAATAGTGAGGTGGTTTTCCGTCAAATGTTTTCTCGGTCGTTTTTCATTTAGATTCTGATATCTGATATGACAAAAATACTTCTAATTATTGAGTTAACAAAAACTTTGCTTTATAAAACATAAGTAATAGGTAATTTATATTTAGTTCATCGGCCGATGATGTCCTATGGGTTTATGGGTTTATTTAGACCCTATGGGTCTATGAATGCCATAGGGAAACCTATAGGTTTATTCGCAGAAGTAGCCAAGACCTAATTAGAGGGCAAATATTCTTTTTCCATACAAATATATATTATATTACCTTAATATTCAATACAAAAACCTTATAAATTTCCTAAAATAAATTAAGTAAGTTTAAAAAAATTCTATTTGTATCCGTAAAGTCTATAGACTTTATAGCAAATTGTGATCACCTTTTTCTTTAGGTTTTTACACGTTCTACTTGGCGAGTATTGGGATTTTACCCTACCGATGAGGGCGCCATCGTTTTGGCAAAATGGCTTCGTTAGGCATGATTTGTTTGGTATTAGAAACGGACACATGTTCATGATTATCGATTTTATGTAATCATATCACAAAATTAACTAAGGAACACACTTTACCATAAGAAATTTATGCAAGGTTTATTAATAAAATTGGTGCTTGTTTTAATTGAATTAATGTTTTTTTTTTTATTAAATTGATGCCTCTTTTGGTAATATTTGATGCATGTTTAAGCACCTTATTTTGAAATTTTTACGCTTTTTTATCCGTACTCCGTTATTATATATATTATATTATAAACGTTATTAATTTTTTAATTATTAAATTTTACTTACTGATCTTCAACATTTTCAAAATTTAAGTGAAAATTAACATCAATTGATTGGTGATTTATATCACCAATATCGGATCGATTTATTTAAAAAAATTTCATAACAATAATTATAAAGTTAGTAAAGTTAATAGTGAAATCTATTTGTTTGTCGCTAAATTCTCTAAGCGCGTGTGTATATGAAATAACATTTACTAATTAAAAATAATTCAAATAGTCTTTCACGAACGTATAACAATGGTCAAAATAAGCTTAACAAGCACTGAAATGCAGTTGTTATCATAACCATGAATTATAACAATAAATGGTTGACAAACCACACCCGCATGGTTATACCTGCACAATCAGAATAACAAAACGGCTGAAATAACCATATTGTTACAAAATAACCAAATGGTTATGATAACAAGGTTGTTATGTCAAATCAGAATCGCACCGATGGTATGTTCTTGCAATAACATGCAATGTTATTCCAATTTATTGAAAAATATTATTGATCTTGCACACGGAGATAACAAAAAAAAATAACCCAAATATAATTTTTGCCTAATTTTATTATTTTAGTATAATCAAAATCTTTTTATATAAATAATCATCACATGATTAATTTCTCCAATATACAAGATTACAATATATTATTATATTAGATACAGTATAGGTTCATATTAAATGTAATATAATGAAGCCCGGATGTATATAAATCAACCAAAATCCAAAAACCAAATACTTTTTCGATAAAAAAAAGTTTTAAATAACAAAGACAACGATGTGAAACCTTATGGTTTTTTCTATTGTTATCTATACGATTTGCCGTAATATGTACATGTACATAATAATAATATTAATAATAGTACATAATAATATATTAAGTATACATATAATATGTTTTAACAAAATATGCATTTATATTTTATTATATGAAATATTATTTACTTTTTTTATACAATAGCATATGTATAATATATTGTTATTATTAAATTAAACCAATTTAGACTTTTAAATAAACCAAACAATAATGCTTAATACAATATATTATGTATATAGACATCTTTGTTTAGTGCACGGCAACATACATCTCCCATGTTACTCTCTTACTTATTTACCCAATCTAAATATGTCTGTATAGTGATGGCTGTATAGTATAATATAATATTGTATAGGCACTATTATACCTATATATTTTTATATATATAAATATACTATATATTTTTATGATCAATAACAATATTAAATTAGAAAATGTTGCCGATACTTTATGTTTATTTGTTTGCTTACATAAAAAAGATTACAAATATACGAAGATATTAATTATTATTAATCAATTCTAATAATAGATAAATAATAGAAATTAAAAGGTAAATATAAATTTAGATTATTTTTTAAAATTTACATTATAAAGCATAGTTTTATCGATTAAAATAGTTTTTAATATAACATTATATAGTATAGAATGTAAGCATTTTGGTTTAATTTTTAATTAGAGAATACCCACAAGTGTAAGGACACTTATTATGAAATAATGCTTTCATTGAACTCAAGTTGCGGAACGAAAAATACATATAATAATATTTTATTCTTCATTTAATAATAGTATAAAGTTTCAAATTCCTTCAATTTGCACATCAACCTTTTATAGAAACAGTGTCCGAAATTTTGGTAATTGTAGACGGTCAAAACTTACACAGTTTACTACAGGAATAAGTATATATAAAGTACATATAGTCTGAAACACTTTATTATTAAAAATAGCAAGTTTTCTAATAAAATCTTCTTTGACTTTCTGACAATTAAATTTTGCATTGTATGAGTAATAAGTATATGTATTTATAAAATTTATCGAAAAGAAAATATTTCAAACAAATTAAACAAAGCGAAGTAAATATTATATAAATATTATAAGACCAATTATTAAATTACATGTGGTACTTATTGATAGAAAAATGTTGCTACCTAACAATTTTTAAAATTATCACTTTTATTTATTTTAGAAATTATTATAAATTTTCATCAAAAAGTTGATAAGGAATTTGAACTTGGAAAACAATAAATAAGGTGAGAAGTACTTTAAAAATCGATCTTAAATAAAATTGCTCAGTAAGACCTCGAACATAAGTGAAGCTAAAAAATTTACTTTTAGAGCTCGTCGATATACTATTCTTCTTATTATTGTTTACTTCAGGGCCGCGTTAAGGCATGTGAGTACCCTAGGCATATTCTTTTCTGTCGCCTCTTTAAAACGAAAATTTGAACTTATTATAACTGCATAATATTTATTAGCAAAATAACAAATTTATTTACTTAAACAGTAGACAGTTTTTTGTTCTTCGTTTATTTTTCTTATTTACTCTCTTGCATTGCCACGCGGCACTTAAAAATTGTTTATGTTTTCTACATAATCTTAATATATAAAATCCCAGCACGCTGCTGCTCCTGCTCCAGCGAGTCATTTTTTGGTAACCTAGAAGCACTTTGATTGGGCGACTTTTTTTACCAACCAAAAAATATATTAAACCACCGCCGGTACTCCCCTTGGGACGAGTTGCACATCAATCGAGTTTGTAGAATGCCCGTCCGTGGACGGGCTTTCTGCTAGTGTAATATAATTTTTAAATAAGTACAATTACAATCAGTGGCGTAGCCAGGAATTTAGTTCGGGGGGCCCACAAGCGAAGCGAGTCCTGTAATAGCGTCGCAGACGAAAATTTTTGAAATTTTCATGGTCAAACGCTTAATAGAAAGTTAGAAAGTTACAATACAAAAATAATTTCGGCCCCCCCCCTGGCTACGCCACTGATTACAATCAAGTTTATATTTATGTTACATTTTTTATTAGAATTAATTAGTATTTTGCCGCCCCCAAAAAGACTGCCGCCCTAGGCAGTTGCCTTTCTTGCCTAATGGATAAATCGGCCCTGGTTTACTTTCTTCTGGATCATGACCGGTTTAAGGAAGGATTTGAATTGTTTTGGAAAAGTTATTGCATGAAAGGATGTAGGATATTACTGAATTGGAACGAGGGATGTAAGATAGATAAAATTACGTTCCACATTAAGGATCTGGTATTTACGATGACTTGAAATATAATTTAAAAATGTTCCAGAATACGTTTCTTTGTGTTACCAATCAGTAATTAGCATACATTAACGCCCCTAATGGCCTAATGCGTTTTACTGAAGGATTTGAATTGTTTTAGAAAATTTATTGCAGAAGAGGATGTGGGATAATTTTTATAAAATTGGAAAAGCAGTAAAATTAAATAATCTGTAAGCATTAATAGAAAACCATCCTGTAACTGCATCCAAGTTCAATTATTTAAGGTATGCAGAATGTTCTTTGATCTTTTTAAAAGTTAAGCTCGTGCGATCCATCTGCAATAATTATAAATAAATAGCAAGTGTTGGATAAATAAACATATAGTCGAAGACAAAACTCGGAGTTTTATTTTACCAGTTTCTTCTGAGAACCCATAATACAATAATAAACTAAACAACCGAATAGGACATCTTTCACCGTGGAATCCATATATTATTAGAAAAGGTAAAAGAGGAAAAAGGTAATAGCAAATGAGAGAAAATATTTTTACTAAAATAAAAATTACCATTACTACAACTTCATTACCATTACCATTGAATTATCAACTTACTATTTTAATTAATTAATTACATAAATAAAATATGCCCCAATTCTACTTTGACTCGCTACAAACTATTCAAATGTAAAATGCAATCCTAAAAATATTAGTAGAGTCTTGTATAAAATTATTTTGTTAATAACCTGTAATGATTATATTATAAGTCGCGTATTTATACGTATTATTAGTAATAGACAGAATCTAAGAATTATGAAGAACCAATAAGCAAGCACGAAAGTCAACGCTGAGGAGTATTATGTTTTTAGGTGGGGTAGTATCTAATACTTGTGGGCGAGGTTAATATACTAGTCAACCGTCATGACACAAAATTTACATAATATTTGCAACTTTGATTTTTTTTTAATTAAATACTTCTACAACTTTATTCGATATTTTATGGCTATGTTTGAACTATGCATTGAATTGTAAGAGGGTCTCGTTATTTACTGATTAAATTCTATTATGTTGCACATCTCACTAAAGTCGGTTTCAAATGTACCACATATATACAAACTTAGAGCCATATTATAATGTGTAGTCCGCGGTTTCTCAGAAAAGTGCATTTATAACGTTTATTGCGTGTAAATGTATTTATAATCATGATACATATAATTGTTATAGTTGCTGCAGCAACTACCAGGCACTGTAGAAACGACTTTGACTACATTTTTGCTTTTTGAAAGTTCATGGTGAAATTATTATAAGAAACCACATATGCGATGGCAAATAAATCTGCCTAACTTGGGACGTGAGGAATTTTTGGAAGCATTCCGAAGAATCACTGTATTCTAGTTTATGTAGTTTTAAATATAATATTATGTGTCCGATTTATACCGCAATGGGCAGTTTTGCGTTTCTCAAATGAAAATTTTCATGGGTGACGGCAAGTGCTGCGACAGAATGCCTACCACTTTTTTATGCAATAACTTCAAAATTTCTTTGATCGCCTCATATTTACAGCAAGGCAGATACTTTTACTTGTTCATAGAGATCTAAGTTATTCTCCTCAAATGTTTTCGTATATTTTCACAGTCGGATCTTCTGGAATAACAGCAGTCGGATATTGGCAAAAAAATAATTGTTTTTTTAGTTCAAGGTCGATCGTTTCCCTTTGCGCGTTTTTAAAATCCAATGTAACTTTTTCTGCCTACTTTAACTTTCAGGTCAATAACGATGACGTCGTCTAGAAATACAAATAGTATTTTGTTTGTCACATAGATCATTGATCTATGCCGATTTTGCCACATGCAATGTCTTTTTTATTGAAATTTTTTTGCTTTTTTATTAGATTTTACACGTTGTTGTCGTTATCATTTGGAAACTTGTGTTTGTTTACTGCTTATATTTCTACATACTTTACAACCACGTTTATAGCTTTCTTCTTTCATAAAGCGGAATTTGAGCAGACGTGCCAACAGAACTTGTTTTAGACGTATAGTATAGATGGAGCTATATGGCGCGAAATTTGAATTGCGCTACTACATTTTATTACTGGTTTATTTTATTGGTCATGCAATTTATCAAGCGGAAATTGAACAAAAATTTTAATCTGCGACATTTTTACAGAGTTTTATACATGAATTTTATATGACGTTTCTAACTCAATGATTTTAATGTACATAATAGTTTATATGTTTTATATTTAAAATTTTATTTATTTGACTTCGTTTAATGTGGCTACCATGGGACATTATCGGTCTCTACGTATCTATTAATTAAACAATTTTATACCTAACAAAAAGATATTAAAATTTGGAAAACCAAATTTCAATATAATTATTATCGACTGTAATTTGATAAATGAAGGAAAAAAACTAAAAAGTTTTTTATATTTACAGGAGAATTACGTTTCACGTAATTCATAGTTACCTACTTAGTAGGACGCTTGCAAAACCTTCAATATTACACCACTGTATGACGCTAGATGTTGTAGTCGCTGCTTGAAGTTTTAAGCAATGCAAATTACGAGTGGAGACTTTGGCAGAATTTGGTGCTGCGCTCATGATACAATAATTTAAAGATATGATACTAAGGAGTTCCAATTTGGTTCGGTTGTGCGCATTACGTCATTGGAGAGGCAACTCAATGGCGGAACTACAAAATTAGGGTTCTTAAATAATTTTTTATACTTAAAATTAGATTTTGTAAAATATTCTTTGTTAAACAAGATTCTTCACTTGTCATTAGGTTTTTAATGAATTATTCCATTTTATGCGTTGTCAAAATTAAATTTTTTAAAAATAAAAACACACTAAAATTACTAATAAATTGGTTATTCTAGTTTAAAATTCCTGTCCAGAGCAAAGTGAAAAATAATCGCGGTTGTAGTCGAGACCTCCGTCAAGTCGTAGGTTCATAATACCTTAACTTGTTTACTTTAGTTTGAAATGCAAAATTTCGAGTAAAAAATAATGCTGTAATTAAAAAGATTATAGGTTTGTTCGTTTGCTTGAAAGCAAACAAACAGACCTTATCTTTTTAAATTTTAGTTGTAAAATCTCCTAATGTTTAGGGTTTTATTAAGTAATAAGATTTTGAAGTTTAAGTAGGCTTTAAGAAATTATTTCTTAATTTTGTTTATTAATCTCTTTTAATAATCAATACTTCCACTCCAGTTAAAAAAAATTAATCAACATTTGGAATTAACCTTTATTTATTATTTAACAAACTACGATAACATTTTATGTAGCAATTTTTTTCATTTTTCTTTTTCTCGAAAGCGTATCTTGATGCAACGTTTGATTCAATTTCTTGATTCTAAAAAACATTCGGGATCTGAAAAATAGAGTTTTCATTTTTGAACTACATGGAACCTCTTTACCTAGGTTCAATAAATTACCAATATAATTTTTTCCTATAAAAATTTCTTCAGAATTAAATGTTTTAAAGATGTGCTCCAATTTCTCCATATTTACCATTAATTCTTCTGGTGGCTTTGATAAGCCACCTTCAGATAAATGGTCGATCCAAGTGTAATTACACTGATCAGATGAAGAAGGGGTGGAAACACTTGGTTCTATCTTTTTCAACTTGTGACAAATAAACCCTGCTAAATTTTCTAAGCCATCATAGGTCAGAGAATCTAGTTCTGTATTTAAAATATCGCTTTCATCAGCTTCCTCAGCGTCTTCCACTCTAAGTAATGAGAAGCACTGCCCACTTAGAAGTTCTCCTTGAATTTCTGAATGATGTAGTAAATCAGGGGTAGTATCTTCATCCACATTTCCACCATCTGATAAGGACCCCTCATTCCTACCCAAAATATAAGCCCTTAAGCGATATTTAAATTCCAAAGCATCCTGATGATCGTGGAGGCCTCCCTTAGACCTTATTACTGCAAAAAAGTTTTCTAGAACGTCTTGATTCAAACGATACGTTAAAATATAATTAATATTATATCGTTCTTTAAGATCACTATATAGCAATTTTAAAGAATTATTACTGATTAATATTGCTGACTGGAAAGGTAACAATTTTTTTCTGCCTTTTACTCTAAGGTTTGTGATAGCTTTGGTCATATTATTTACAATATTTGTTTGAGTCTCAATTGACAGACCAAATGCGTGCATTCGTTCTCGACTGTCGACTTTTGGAACTCGAACGTTGAAGCAATCAAACCAATCGTTTACCTGGAAGCAAAAATTACCTACTTAGAGCAATATTATGTATAAAATAAACTGTACTTACTAATTTAAAAAATTCAGCGCAATGTATCCAGTTGTTATCCTCATACTTTCCCAAAGTTCCACATCTAGTAATTGCTTTCGAAATAGTGTGCGAAAACAATTTTGTTGCCAACTTGACCTTTTGTCTCTTTGGACCCACTACATTGAGAGATTCAAAAGATATTTTGTGAGCTATATTTAAATCCGACGAAGCAGTCAAATTGATTAATTTTTCAATTATCGTCTTATTTAATTCGACTCCATTTAAGATAAAGCCATGGTCGACAAAGTGATTTCTTAATAACTTCATTAAATGTGGCACATCAGCAAAAACATGTATTTTATTGTCGTTTGTTGGATTAAGAAACCACGTTTGCTCTACATTTATGGTTAATTCATTATGTAAATGCCGATTTCCTCCACCCATATCGCTGACCATTGCCACAACAGGAAAACCAGAATTCTCCACAAAAGTTATTATCCTAAACAATAAATCCTTTGTCATGGAGCAGTCATAATTGAAGTAAATTGGTTGTTTCCAATTCCCAACTAAACCTCGCAACATGACAACCTGAACATAATTGTAGGGCTTCAATGTTTCGTCAGTTACTTTATCGTATAAATAAATTTTTCGAATTTTCATTTCGTCAAATGAAAGAACACATAATTTCTGAATTTCGGTTAAATTTGCCCGTTGAACAGTTTCAAAAACTTGTGTCAAGATACCAGGTCTAATTTGAATTTTCTTGCACCAAGCCCTAAGTGTAGAAACTGCTGGAAAAGGGAAGCCTTTTTTCAGTAGTAAGCGATAGGCTCGTGGACCAGCAGAATGAATCACAATTGCTTTCGAAATATCTTCTACAGTCCATCTGGGACGCTTTTTTGGTTCTCTTAATTTTTTAATTTGTTGTGCTGTAAATAGATTTTCAAAAGCTTTTTTCTCTTCTTTAAGTATACGAATTTCCTCTCTTAACTGAGAAATAATTAGCATTTGATCTTCAGGAGGTATATATTCTGTTTTAACTCTACAAAATAAAAAAAAATAATTAAATTAAAGAACAAAGTATGCAAAATAATGAATGCAACAATACTCACCCGCTGCTCTTGTTTGTAGGAGGCATATCCACCTCTGGTGGTTCATTGATAACATCTACCTTTTCTATCGCCTTTGCCAAAACAAATTTGCCTACATTTTCCTCTGGTGGTTCATTGATAACATTTACGTTTTCTATAGCCTTTGCCGAAACAAATCTGCCTACATTTTCCTCTTGTGGTTCATCCATAACATCTATGTTTTCTGTAACCTTTGCTAAAACAAACGTGCCTAAATTTTCCTCAAGAGGCTGACCGATAATTTCAACACCACTACCACATGCACTACTAAAATTATGTTTAACATGATTAAGTTCACTTTTATTATTGGCCTTAAAAATTACTCACCTTGATTCAAAGATATCATCAACAATTTTTTTGCGTTTTCTCTTCCCAAGCTGAGCACCATTATTTTCCTCCTGCATCGATTTCAAATGTAACGATGGAACTGCATCTGGTTTAAGTTGACGCCGAGTTTTTGATGAATATCCCATTAGTTCATATTGTAAATTGCGTTCGTAGTCATTTTCATCAAAATGTTTCGAGCAAATCCTAGCATTGTTGATATTAAATTTGTCCTTACGTCCACATGCCTTGAACCAAATATCTCTAATTCTAACGTTTTTCGGAAATCGAAATAGTTTGAAACTTTTATCATAATGCTTTGCCTGATTGTCGGTATTACAACTTGCCACTGCACAACGCATTTTTAAAAGAATAATATTACCACGACTAACAGCAGATATCAGATTAGGAAAATTTCTGCAATAATAATTAACGTATTATAGAAAAAATATAATTATTGTTAAACAAAATAAGTACTTACAAATTTGCTTTCTTATTTATGTTGCACTCGTAATTTGTTTTTAATTTTTGTTCGTTCATTTTGGATGGTCATATACAGAAACTTTTATACTTACCAACATAAAACGGTTATTAAAATAAGTTTACACGTAATATTTAAACTTAAACCTTCCCCGACACTTCAGGGTTGGCTAAAATAACAGTTAAACTGAAAAAACGTCGTAACATTTAGCTAAATCTTTAAATACACCTTAACCTAATATTTCATAAATGTCACTACAAGTTTACTCACCAACTACGTCACGCATTAACGAGGTCATCTGCGCAATATCATATCTTTAATTCTTTGTATCATGGCTGCGCTCACCAGCGACTGACCGATGAGATCCATCTCGCTAGAGTAAGATCGAAACTCGAGTCTCAGTCTAGGTGTCGCGGTCCATATTTTTGTCAAACAATCTACTTTTGCATCTTGAAACAAAAGTTGATGCTGCTCGTTTGACGTCAATATAAACAGTGGCTGGATATTTGAAGGTAGTACCTTATCTAATATGATAAGGTCATCTCGACTGAAGGCTTATAAAAAACTTTTTAGTTTTTTTCCTTCATTTATTAATTTTATACCTTCTGTATTCGCTTGGGGGATGCAGTTTGTGTATTTGCTCCATTACAGTGCTCATTTGTTACTTCTTTTGTACTCTTGAAGATGGAAAAATAAATTTTCCAAAACGTCGGATTAACAAGTAATTTTTGTTTGATTCAGCTTCCAATTTACCCGACATCCATTTTCACATATATTCAGCATTGGAGGAAAGTTTTGGTTTTCTGACTATTGCCCGAATTGCAAGCTTTCTTTGCTGGAAGAGCTGAGAAAGGTAACTGCAGACATCAGAGAGAAATACCGTTGTTGAAGAGGAAGTAACTTCTCTTGGGAATAATGTAGTTGCTAATGCCCAAGAAGCGCCCCCGATGAAGACACCGGTAACGAATTTATGGAGCGGGCGACAGGAGAAATTGGCAAACGCAATGTAATATCAATTAATACAATAGCGTATGGAGTAGAGGAATGCAGAAACTGAAAGGATATGCAGAAAATGGTATCGTATAACAGGAAAAACTTCATGATTTTCCAAAGTGATTTTCCACCAATCTTCCACCATATGTAGCAAAAGTTGTTAATGATACTTTATTGATACACTGAGAGAAAAACACATTAAAGACAAATGAAAACGTACTTGAATCAAAAGTTTTCAAACATGAAAGAGAGCTTAGAATGAAAATCTTTTAATTGAAAACTTAATTTTTAATTTTAAAATGAAATTTGTATAAAAAGCATTGTAGATTTAAAGGCGAATCGTAGTAAAATAAAAGTAACATATTTTTTATTTAAAAATGTTACACGTTGAAGTAAATAGTAAATAACTTTTAATTTAAAATAGCAACACATTGACTTAAAGATAAAACTTCTTCAATTCAGAAGTGCAAATTGTTGATTGAAGAGTGAATAATTTTCGTATTAAAAGTTATCATGTTTAACTCAAAAGTGAAAAATATTGTATTTTAAATGTGTAAAATTTTGCATCAAAAATGAAAATGTTTCTATTTAAAAGTTTAAAACTTTGATTTTAAAGTGATCAACTTTTGTATTAATAGTTAACATGATAACTCAAAAGTGAAAGTTATTGTATTTTAAAAGTGCAAAAAGTGCAAAATGAAAACAATTTTAATCAAAAGTGCAACGATTTGATTCAGAAGTGAATAATTTTTCACTGTAGTGAGAGGATTTTTAAATTAACAATGCAGTTTTAAAACTATATTTGGTTTATTTGAATACAAGAATACATATTATATTATCATATACTAATTAAAAAAATATAAAAAAACTTACAGATAATTACAAAATATATAAATTATTAAATTATTATAAAAACAAAAAATAATAAAATTACAAAATAACTAGCTAAAAAAACTAAAAACACTGAAAATAAAAAATTATACATACACAATAATATTATTAATACCATGATATGTCTGACAAAATTCGAAAATTTGACTTTCCAAACTACACTGTTTCACAAATAATTTTTATTTCTTAAATAAGCTTTACCATTATTAATTTGGTGTATATTCATTGGGATACCAGCAAAGTAAGATATTTTCTTTATTTTAATAGTATCTATTTTTCGTCCAATTTCAAATGACTGAAAATGATTGTCAAATTTACGAATTTCTATGCGATAACAAAAGACATATATTTTATTTTTTTCAGCAGAAATTAATCTTGAATCAGTTTTAAAATTAAAGTGTTTGATGTTGATTTTAATTCTTCATCTTAAAATTAAGAGTGTTCACTTTTAAATTTAAAATATAAATTTTACATAATATAATTATTACATAATATGATTCATTGATATTTTTTTGACATATATGACTGAAACAAATAAATCATCTTACCTCTTTTTTTCCAAGCAAACAGCTTTTCCCGAAACTCCATTCGCAAACCTAACGGTTTTATTATGTCCGCGAGATCATCTTTTTTAATGTATCTTAATGATCGATAATGTAACATTACATGCTGAAAATTAAAAATAATCATGTATAGCACATAAAAAATATATTATGTGCATTGTCGCACTTTAATTTCTGATTTTAGAAATGTTCCTTACTTTTAAAATCGGAATACAAAGTCTCCAAGTCAAAATCTTTCAGGAGTTGAAATAGTTTTTCGTTATGCACATCACAAATAACACTAAATACCACATTGGTAGAGCTTGTATCCAGATTTTCTTCAAACGCAATAATGTTTTCGGTGTCACCCTCTTCGGGATTATCTGACATTAACATTTTTAATTAATTTTAGTTAACTAATTAAACAGAAACACTTTATAACTATTACATTTTTTAGGGTCGATTATGAGTTATCCGCGATGAAAGCAGTTTTTTCGCGGCTTATCAGAAAAAATAGTCAACCGACATATAAATTGTTTTGTATGTCAGCTATTTCACGGATAGAATATAACATGTAACAATCTTACATCTATAATTTAGATTTAAAATTTTTGAATTAACATTGAAACTTTTTATTTCAGAAAGACATTCTCAATTTTTCAAAGTACACTTTAAAATTAAAAGTGTTGGTTATAAAAATGAAAACTTTTGAATTGAAAGTTTTAACATTTATTTTTAAAGTACGAAAATTCTCTGAGTGTACTTACTTAGGAAGTTTTAGCTCAACCCGCGTATTCACCAGACGTTATGCTCCTTCTGATTATCACTTGCCAATAAATACAGCGCCTTAGTGGATAACCTCTTTACTTTAGAATAAAGTTATAATACTTAAAATGACTTCTTTTACCGTGAAATAAATTTATTATATCAGAAGAGGTGATAGGGAGAAAAGATTATAGCAAATGATGGAAATATTTTTACTAAGATAAAAATTACCATTATCCCAAATTGAACGATTCTGGCCAAAAACGGTCAGTTTTCAGGTTATAAACTTTTAATATTTTTAAATCCGTACATGTTTATTTATTGATATGGTTTAACGAAGCAATAAATGATACATGCATTTACCCGAAGTTTTTATGCACAGGGGTAACTTATATGCTTTTTAAGAAAAGCAACTCTTTAGAACCTGTTGAGAGTATATTATTTGTGGACTGTAATTTAAGGATTGGTAATAACGATCATTAAGTTTAAGTGTATATTGATTAAATGAAAGAAATTACAAAAGCTGCACCACTACTAACATTACGTAGCGTGTGCTCTTTAGATTGCTCCAAGCAACTCATTCATGTAACACTTGCATGTAACTAACTGCACCTCGCTTGCATGTAATGCGTCGTAGGTCGGTCATGCGTTCGATTGATGCGCATTAATAATTCACATATATTTTTATTTCAACACTTTCACCAAATGTTTGTAATTCTTAATGCCTAAAGAAAAATAAGCTTAACTAAACAAAAAAAAAACTAAAAGCTAAATTAACAAAGCATAAATATGGAGCAAAACAAATGAGCAAAAAAAAAATTTTAAATTGATTTGATACTTTTGATTCCTAGATATGTTCTAAAAGTATTAAATTTACACTTCGTCAAGGGCTTTGTAAAGATATCTGCGTGTTGCTCATTCGTGTCCACGTAATCGATGTCTATTTCCTTGTTTGCGAGTTTCTCACGTACGTAGTGGAACCTGATATCGATATGTTTGGTCCGCTTGTGAAATTCGCTGTTTTTGATCAATTTTATGGTGATCTGATTGTCTATATTTATGAGTGTTGGCGACGTTTGTTCTTCGCCGATATCGCGTAACAATTGTCTTAGCCAAACGGTTTCCCGTGTTGCTAAACTTGCACTCACGTATTCGCTCTCTGTGCTAGACAAGGTCACCATCTGTTGTCGTTGACTTGCCCACGTCACCGCGCCGTTATTTACTTTAAAGACGTAGCCCGAGGTTGACCTTCTGGAGTCGATGTCGCCGGCGAAGTCCGCGTTTGTAAAACCGATTAGTGTGTTGGTGACATCACTTTTGCCGTCGTATTCGATTCCGAGGTCGTCGGTGTTTTTTAAGTAGCGTATTATTTGTTTGACCGCGTTACAGTGGTCTTCGTTTGGATTTTCTAAAAATCTACTTGCAACGCCCACTGCATATGCGATGTCAGGCCTCGAAACAATCGCTGCAAAGATTAGCGATCCCACGGCTTCGCGATATGGGAATCTCACATTGGTTTTATCTTCAAGGTTGCGCGATAACTTTATGTTGGGATTTGCTGGCACGCTAGCAATTTTTGCATCTTGTTGATTTAACCGATTTACCAATTTATTCACGTAACTTTTTTGATGAATGAAGATTGTTTTGTTTTCACGATTTCTGATCACCTCAAGTCCGACAAAGTATTTTAATTCATTAAATGTTATTTCGAATTCACTTTTAAGTTTGTTTAGCACTTTGTTTACTATTTTCATGTCCTTGCATAAGATCAACCCGTCATCGACAAATATTATTAACACAATTTTTGTTTTGTTAATTTCACCTGTGTAAACACATTTATCGGCTTTTGCTTGAGCGAAGCCGAATTGTTTTAGAAAACTGTCGAATTTGCGATTCCAATATTTTGGAGACTGGCGGAGCCCGCAGAGAGATTTTTTGAGTTTGCACACGAGATTGCTTCTTATGGTTGTACCTGTTGGTGGTTCCATAAAAACTTCTTCCTCCAATTCTCCATATAGAAAGGCCGTCTTTATGTCGAATTGCATAATCTCGAGGTCGTTTTTTGCTGCAACTGATAAGAGAATTCTTATTGAATCGTATCTCGTGGTCGGCGAGAAAGTTTCCTTGTAATCTATACCCGCTCTTTGTGCAAAACCTTTGGCACATAGGCGTGCTTTGTGTCGTTTCTGTCCATCAGGGTTATTTTTTATTTTGAAAACCCATCTGCAGCCTATTACGTTTTGGTTCGGTTCTCTCTCCGTTAGTTCTCAAGTCGAATTTTTTTCCAGTGCCATCAATTCTTCTTTCACCGCATCTTGCCATTTTGCTGAGTCTTCGCACGACATTGCCTCTTCGAAGGATTGTGGCTCATCTAAAACAAAATTGGCTTCAAAGTCATCGTACCTGTGTGGTGCTGCGATTTTTTCTCTTGGGCGTAGCTCGTATCTCGGCTGTTCCACTGTTGCTTCGTCCTCTTCGGGTTCTTCTGTTGTTGGAACTTCCGGTGTGGGTTGCGGTTGTTGTTGGCATTCTTCCTGGTCGTCGCGTTCCTCCTCGTGGTCTTCCAGGTCCACTTTTATGGTGTTTATTCTTTTGATTGGTCCTACCAAATCTTCGTGAAAGATAACATCTCTGGGGATCGTGATTTTTTTTGTATTTACGTCAAACAGACGATAATTCGTTGAATTGCCATCGTAACCCACTAGGATTGTTTTTAAGCTTTTCGACTCAAGTTTCGTACGCTTTTGTTTCGGTACGTGTGCGTACGCCACACTTCCAAAAGTCCTTATGTGCGATAAGTTTGCTTTCTTGCCGGTCCATAATTCATAAGGCGTTGTTTCGGTTGTATTTGAATTCGGTGTTCGGTTCAACACATACACCGCTGTGTTGACGGCTTCCCCCCATAATTCCGGTTTTAAGTCTTTTTGGTATAATAACGCTCGTGCGCTTTCTACTATTGTCCTCATTTCACGTTCTGCGCGCCCGTTCTGTGGAGGCGTGTATGGCGCAGTTCTCTCAATTTCTATACCCCGTTCGCGTAGGAAGTCTCTGAAGTTTTTGTTAATGAATTCTGTCCCATTGTCGACATGTAATGATTTTATTGAGTGCCCGAATTTGTTGTTGCACAATTTTACGAATGATTTGAAGGATTCTAAGGCGTCACTTTTGTGTCTTAGAAAAGACACAACTCTGTAACCCGTAGATTCGTCTTTAAATAAAAGAAAATAATATGACCCACCGACGCTCATTTCGGTGAATGGTCCGCATACGTCGTTGAATATTACTTCTCCCGGTTTTACTTGGTGATTTACTCGGCCGAATTTTAATTTATGTTGTTTCGCGTAAATACAACTTTCACATTTTAAGTCTTTTATTTTTGACAGGTTTATACCCTTAATTTCACCTTGGCTGACTAAGCTTTTTAATGTTTTAATGTTCACGTGTCCGAGCCTGTTGTGCCACGTAATCATTTTTTCCATGTCGGTTTCGGCGTAGTTTAATTCGTAATGTCTTACCGTTTAGAACTGCAACGTGTATAAGTTGTTTGACCTTCTTATCCCGACAGCTGCAAGTTCATCATTCTCAAAGACGTAGGCGAATTTATCTTCTTTAACAATTTTAAATCCGTTTTTTGTTAGTACGCCTTCAGAAAATAAATTTCGTCTTAAATCTGGTACGAAAAGTACGTTTTTGATTATGGCTTCGTGCCATTTCCCATTTATTTTCTTTTCTATTTTGATCGTTCCTTTACCGTGCACTTTTAGGGTTTATCGTTACCTAACTTGATTGTGTTTTCACCATCGAATTTTTCGTAGGTTGAAAAATATTCTTTCATGTAACTCATGTGGGCGCTGGCTCCAGAGTCCATTACCCATTCTTCGTTTTCCACTGTTGTCAGGATTTCATCGGTTTGTTTTTCTTCGTCTGTTACGAATGCTGACAAGTTTCCTTCTTTCGGTGTTGGTCCAGGTTCCCGCCTTGGACGTTCGTCTTGAACACCTGCGCGCTCTTTTCTAGGCGCTCTGCAGTTCCTGGCAAAATGTCCTCTTTTTTGATAATTGAAGCAAGTTATTACGGCTTTTGGCTTTTTTGGAAATGTCTTCTTTTTAAATTGAGCTGAGAATGCTTCGTCATTTTGCTCCACTGTTGTTAGGTTCGCTTCTTCGTCTAACAATCTTGCCGTTAAGTTACTTAACGTTTGTCTTGATTCGTCGACTGATAACCATGCTTGTCTGAAACTTCTATACTTTTCTGGTAGTCCTGATAAGATTTTTGTCATTATTGACACGTCACTTATCGTGTCACCAGAATTTTTGACTTCTTTTGCTAAGCTTTCGATTTTTGCAATGTGGATTGCCATAGAATCGTTTTTGTCCATTTTGTAGCTATGGTATCTCTCTTGATTTATCATTTTGTTCGTTTCTGATTTCTGGTCGTACACCAGATCCAGTTTATCTAGGACTTCTTTTGCTGTCACGCAATTTTCCACTAAAGTGATCAGTGATATCTCTATCGCGGATGTTATCGTAAACATTGCGATGGCGTCTTTCTTGTCCCATACTTCTCTGGCAGAATTGTTTCCTCCGGGTTGTGGGGTCGCTTGTGAAGGTGGTTGTGGAGTTGTGCCATTATTTGGAATTTCCACTGCTTAAAATTCTTTCCATCGAATTTTGAAATTGCACTTACGTCAATTTTGTCTGCCATTTTCAGTCTTTAGACGCCTTTTCGTTTCACACTTATTGTTTATTTAATCGCGTTTCACTTGCACTGAACCCGGTTCGCGCACTATCTTAAATTACAACGTAGCTGGGTGTCATAACCTGTTGAGAGTATATTATTTGTGGACTGTAATTTAAGGATTGGTAATAACGATCATTAAGTTTAAGTGTATATTGATTAAATGAAAGAAATTACAAAAGCTGCACCACTACTAACATTACGTAGCGTGTGCTCTTTAGATTGCTCCAAGCAACTCATTTATGTAACACTTGCATGTAACTAACTGCACCTCGCTTGCATGTAACGCGTCGTAGGTCGGTCATGCGTTCGATTGATGCGCATTAATAATTCACATATATTTTTATTTCAACAGAACCACAAAATTATCAGCCCATTACGTGTCTACCAACCATTTAAAAAATTCTTACATCAATTATAGCATCAAAATTTCAAAGTCATCGCTCAGCAGACAATATTATGAACTTTCAACAGAAAGGCTGTGCTAAAAATGCGAAAGGATGCAAAGAACAGTTAACCATTGATGCAATAGTCACAAGACTGGCGCATTCCAATAAAATAAATTTAAAAATGTGTTATATTGATTCCAAAAAAACATATATCTCTGTACCACATGACTAGATGATCGAAATTTTGAAAGTTTATAACATTAATCCCAAAATTATAGCAACGCTAGCCGTAGTGATGTCCAAATGGAACACAGTAGTTTTTAATGGAAAAACTTATTTGGATAACATTAAAATTAAGTGTGGAATTTTCCAAGGCGACTCTTTGAGCCCGCTTTGGCTTTACCTTGCCTTGAATCCATTATCGACATTACTGGACGAGTCTAAAGCTGGATTTAAATTAAATTTCAAAACGAACACCATATTATCACATTTACTATATATGGATGACTTGAAATTATATTCTGGCAATGATGCTCAATTGGATAGCTTAATAGAAACTACTAAATTATTCAGTAATGACATTGCTATGAAATTCGGCTTTGAAAAATGTGCTAAAATTAATGTCGTGAAAAGTGCTACAGTTTTAAATGCAAATATTATAAACAAAATTCCACAGTTACTTTCAAACGAATTTTACAAATATTTAGGTGTTAAACAAAATTTTGTTTTGGACCACACTCTTTTAAAAAATGACTTCAAAGAAAAATACATCAACAGATTAAAATTAATGAAGACATTGTTGTCTAATTAAAGCTGGATGGATTCAAGTACATAGACTTGCTTCATGAAAAGAATAGATTCTAATTCATGGTAATTCAAGCAATAATGCAAGAATTTTAGCACAATGGCTACTTCATGATTTAGACAATAATCTAAATCACGGCAAAATCAAGTTACATACATACATGATTTTAGCACCCAGGTAACTTCATGATTAGACAAAAATCAAATTCATGGGTACTTCCAACTGTAATGCATAATTCAGATTAATAGTATCACTTGAAGAAAATGTACTGCTAATCCGATAAGAGGTCTTAACTTCTCTCTTAAACCTTTTGATCTTCTTTTCTAGTAGAATATTTCTGAATAATATTTCGTATAATATACGATATCATTTTCACAATTTCACTAACTTATTTAATTAACTTATGTGATTAACACTAGCGCGGGTTATGTGTAGTCAATACGCGCACGAAAACAAGAATGATGGACTCACAACCACTATGACAAGGATAGGGTGACCGATTCGGAATTTCCTTATTTAACTTTAAAGTGTGGTCAAGACAATTATTGTCAAGACGCCTGAAACCAAGATACTACACATGAAATAGAGGAAGGACAGAAATGCAATTAATTTAAAAAAGAAAACTAAATTCTGGTAACTTGATTTCGGCCATCGACACCTTGGCGGTGCCGATATTATCATATTCTTTCGGAATATTAAAGTGGTCAAACACAGATTTAAATGCCATGGACACTTTAACCAGAAAGTTACTTTATAAATAATACAGATGCTTACATCCAAAATCAGCGGTAGAGAGATTATATTTAAAAAGAAAGGAAGGGGAACGTGGATTAATAAATTTGTTTAATTTTTGTAAATCAAAAACTAAATTTTACCGGTCTTAATCTTAAAAAGCTAAATTTAAATTGTGAAGAAAATTTGGAATTAAACATTAATTGGAAAAATAAAGTACTCCACGGTAAGCATCCGACAATTTTGGATTCAGAAAACATAGACAAGAAAATGTCAATAGATTGGCTAAAGAAATGTATACTGTATCCCGAGACGGAAGGATTCATGTGTGCCATTCAAGATGGTGTTATAGCAAATACTATAGATTGATAGATAGCTAATACGCACAGCTTCGTCAAAAATTTGTAGCCCAGCACATTAGCGCCACCAACGAATCGAGTTGGAACTATACCAGTTTGACAGTTGATTTCAAGTTTGTTTATGTTGGCAAATCCTACCAAACTATGAAGGGTCCTGTGGACCCTATGGACAATCTCTGTGTTACAAAAGGTGTCCCTCAAATAGTAGTAATTAACGTTTCAGAAAGTGTCCAGAATGGCGCTGGAGTACCAAGAGGGTATGGTTTGAACTATGGAAGGTAAAGGTCTCTCCACTTCATAGTGCATAACCTGCATAACCTGAAAATTATTTGTGTGGTTCAATGTGGTTAAAAATTATTGTCAAGGTCTAAAATCTATCTAAAATCTATATTTATTATTCAAGTTTAATTCTCAGGTAATCCAATATAGAGTCCTCTACCTTCCATAGTTCAAACCATACCCTTTCGATACGCCAGCGCCATTCTGGCCGTTTCCCGAAACCTTATTTAGTGCATTTCAGTGGCCACTTTTAGAATGAAATGGCCATATGAGATTGTCCTTCTTACCTCTACCCTCCATATACCAAACCTAACTAATTTTGACATATTTTTGACATTTTAAATAATTTTATAGAATTCAAAAAGTACACGGATTCATCAAAATTATATTTTCCGAATGAAATAGCTAAGACAGCATCCAATGTTATAAATCATACTTTTAAAAGTATGTTTAATGTATTTTTACAAAAAATGTGAATAATGTTAAATTCAAATTAAAATTTTTTACAGTTTTAGTTCCAACAGTTTCAACTCCGGTAAACAGGTAGCGCCAATTTTTCGGCTACGAAAATTCTATTGTAATAGGCTGTACGTATTAAGCTGTGCGTATTATCTATCTATAGTATTTGGTTATAGCTACCAACAATTATAAAAAATATATAATGCAGCTGTAGCTCATACCGAACGAATCGATAGAACATAATTATTATTGCTGGTTGTGCAGTTTAAAAATGAATGTCGAGCCTTACTATAAGTATACCCCGGAACTTGTTCTTGAAAACGATTCCTTTATTTTATATTGGGACAGAATAATCTTGACAGATCAGGAAGTTTGTCATAATAGACCGGATATTATTTTAATTAATAAACAGGATAAAGTTGCAATTAGGATAGATGTTGCAGTACCTCTATCAAAGAATATTTTGACTACTGAATTAGAAAAAATCAGAAAATGATGGGCACTGATAATGGAGATGACGTCTGTTAGGCACCTAAAAGAAATTACTTTTGTACCTATTGTTATATCTGCTACTGGTGTGGTATCTCGTAAATTCAAAAATCACTTGTCACGTTTAGACCTATCTTCAATATTATTTAGTGTAATGCAAAAAGCAACTATTTTGGAAACGTGTCAGATTGTACGAAAATTTTTAAATATTCAAAACTAAGCAAAATTTATTATATTTTGTATGTTTGTTATGTTATGTTTTCAAAATTTAATGTTTAAAGTAATCTTATATGTATGACACTAATTAACAATACTGTTATGAACTCGGTGTTGTGCTTGCCACCGAACGTGTTCAAAAGAAACCAAATGTAAGATTTGAGATTCAATATATAATAATAATAGGTAGGTATTTATTAAGAAAGCTACAGAAAAAAAAGTCTCTTAAAAGGATGATTTCTAACTAATTAGATTTTCAAATCACCCCTTTTAACAGTATATTATTTACAACGATATTATAATTTATATGTACAATTACAATCAAAGTTAGTAGATATCATAAGCAATGTCACAAAATTCAATTCGCATAATACCTACTGCTCCAATTGCAGTGCGTTGGTTAAACAACGGGGGAAACCTTTTCTTAAGTCTCGGTGCCCAACATACAAAACGGTGTTCAAATTTGGCTGTAGAATGAGAAGGAATGTCAAAATTTCCCAGATCACGCAGAGCCCGGGAATGACAAATAGGCCTAATCATATCTCGAACATGTGCCGGTTCACCACTCCTGAATATTTTAAAAAGAAGAATTCCAGCAAGTAACAGAAAGCGCTGGTCAATTTTCACGACATGCAGATCACGATAATATAATGTAATATGATCATACCTGCATATGTTGAATGAATAACGCAAGCATGAATTCTGCAGAAGCTGCAGCTTGCGCTTGTACTCCTGAGTTAGGAAATCGTAATAGACCTCTGCACCATATTCGATGTTGGACAAAATTGTGCTGCTGACAATCGACCACTTCACATGAGCAGGCAATATGGTCTTGAATTGGTACAGTGATCTCATCTTATAGTAACATCCCATCAATTTGCGGTTAACATGATAACGAAAATTAAGTTCTCCGTCCAGGACAAACCCCAGGCTACGTGCAGAATCGATCATCCTAACAATCCCATCACCAATCCTCACTCGAAGAGTTGAGCCATCGAGCGCTCTACGTACCAGCAGAGGACTACCCACAATGATTAGTTCCGACTTCGCCGGATTCAATGTCAGACCATTTATTAAGGACCACACACGCAGTGATTCAAGGTTACGATTTAACCGAGTTATTGCAGCATCTAATTCCGAGGGAGGACATGATATACGGATTCGGGAATCGTCCGCATACAGATTCAATGAATAGTCTGAATGAAACATTCCCAGAAAAATCAACCACCTGAAACCTGTCACGC
Organism: Cantharis rufa; assembly: GCA_947369205.1. Lineage (NCBI taxonomy): Eukaryota > Metazoa > Arthropoda > Insecta > Coleoptera > Cantharidae > Cantharis > Cantharis rufa. Next base: position 9,252,144 of record OX376309.1, on the reverse strand, counting down.
AGGTAACTCGCGAACCAGTTGCACAGTGACTCACTGCACCCATAGTAACGAAGCTTAGCCAAAAGGCGTTGGTGCACAACGGAATCGAAAGCCTTGGAATAATCGAGAAGAACCAATAAAGTTACCTCGGAACGATCGGTTGTTGATGCAACATCCGATGTGAGCTTCAAAAAGGAGATTACAGTACTGTGGTGGGGCCTAAAACCTGACTGCGCCGGCGATAGAACTTTATAGAGTACCAAATGAGTGCCAAACTTATTATGTTTATTCATTAATTACGTAAAATATTTCCCAATTCTATATATTGATTACGTACTTTTCAAATGTAAAATGCAAACCTAAAATTATTAGTGCAGTTTTGTATAAATTATTTTGCTAACATACAATTATGAGTCACGTAATTATAATATTAGTAATAACCGTTAATAACGGTAATAGAGAGAATCTAAGAATAATGTAGAACTAATAAACAAGCCCGAAAGTTAACGCAGACAAGTATTACGTTTTTAGGTCGGGTAATATCTAATACTTGTTGGCAAGGCTAGTAATCGAGTCAACCGCCAAAATACGAAATTTATATAAAATTTGCAACTTTGATTTTTTTATTAAATACTTCTACAATTTTATTCGTTATTTTATGGCTATGTTTGAACTATGCAGTGAATTGTAAGAGAGTCTCGTTATTTACTGATTAAATTCTATTATGTTGCACATCTCACTAAAGTCGGTTTCAAATGTATCACATATATACAAACTTATAGCCATATTATAATGTGTAGTCCGCGGTTTCTCAGAAAAGTGCATTTATAACGTTTATTGCGTGTAAATGTATTTATAATCATGATACATATAATATTGTTATAGTTGCTGCAGCAACTACAAGGCACTGTAGAAACGACTTTGACTACATTTTTGCTTTTTGAAAGTTCGTGGTGAAATTATTATAAGAAACCACATATGCGATGGCAAATAAATCAGCCTAACTTAGGACGTGAGGAATTTTTGGAAACATTCCGAAGAATCACTGTATTCTAGTTTATGTAGTTTTAAATATAATATTATATGTCCGATTTATACCGCAATGGGCAGTTTTGCGTTTCTCAAATGAAAATTTTCATGGGTGACGGCAAGTGCTGCTACAGAATGCCTATCACTTTTTTATGCAATAACTTCAAATTTTCTTTGATCGCCTCATATTTACAGCAAGGCAGATACTTTTACTTGTTGGTAGAGATCTAAGTTATTCTCCTCAAATGTTTTCGTATATTTTCACAGTCGGATCTCCTGACCTAACAGCAGTCGGATATTGGCAAAGAAATAATTGTTTTCTTAGTTCAAGGTCGATTGTTTCCCACCTATACTACGCTTTGCGCGTTTTTAAAATCCAATGTAACTTTTTCTGCCCACTTTAACTTTCAGGTCAATAACGATGACGTCGTCTAGAAATACAAATAGTATTTTGTTTGTCACATAGATCATTGATCTATGTGCTTGATGGGATTGCTAGGTTGTAGTGTTAGGGAGAAATTAGTTTTGCGGTACATGTGCCGATTTTGCCACATGCAATGTCTTTCTTATTGAAATTTTTTTGCTTTTTTATTAGATTTTACACGTTGTTGTCGTTATCATTTGGAAACTTGTGTTTGTTTACTGCTTATATTTCTACATACTTTACAACCACGTTTATAGCTTTCTTCTTTCATAAAGCGAAATTTGAGCAGACGTGCCAACAGAACTTGTTTTAGACGTATATAGATGGAGCTATAGGGCGCGAAATTTGAATTGCGATACAACCTATACATTTTATTACTGGTTTATTTTATTGGTCATGCAATTTATCAAACGGAAATTGAACAAAAATTTTAATCTGCGACATTTTTACAGAGTTTTATACATGAATTTTATATTACGTTTCTAACTGAATGATTTTAATGTACCTACATAATAGTTTATATGTTTTATATTTAAAATTTTATTTATTTGACTTCGTTTAATGTGGCTACCATGGGACATTATCGGTCCCTACGTATCTATTAATTATTTAAACATTTTTATACCTTCTGTATTCGCTTGGGGAATGCAGTTTGTGTATTTGCTCCATTACAGTGCTCATTTGTTACTTTTGTACTCTTGAAGATGGAAAAATAAATTTTCCAAAACGTCGGATTAACAAGTAATTTTTGTTTGATTCAGCTTCCAATTTACCCGATATCCTTTTTCACATATATTCAGCATTGGATAAAAGTTTTGGTTTTCTGACTATTGCTAAAATTGCAAGCTTTCTTTGCTGGAAGAGCTGAGGAAGGTAATTGTAGACGTCAGAGAGAAATATCATCGTTGAAGAGGAAGTAACTTTTCTTGGGAATGAAGTAGTGGCTGATGCCCAAGAAGCGCCCGATGAAGGCACCGGTAACAAATTTATGAAGCGGAGGACAGAAGAAATTGCGAACGCAATGTCATTCGCCGAAATATATTATCAAAAAAACCACTTTAAGCCTATTTACCTATCTCTAAAACACATCCTTATAGTACAAAGTCACGACCTCCCAGGCTTGATACGTAATAATACAAAATTGCGTTTTTAGTCTTTTAAGACAAAAAAATTCTAAAATAAAAAATTGTGTAAAAAATTAAAAAATTTTATAAAAAACCTTTTGTTTAAAATTAAAGAAAGAAGTGCACTAAAAAGTAAAAAATAAAATTTTTAAAATAGTAACAAAAAAGCTCCTTGAAAACATCTATATAAAAGCGTGGGGCTGCTACGGTGGGGCTATTAAACGTCCAAGAACAATTTCAAACAATTACCGGATTAGAGCCGTTTTACATTATAATAAATTTGCAGTTAAATTTTGTCACAAATTTGGTAGCAATTATTGTATAAAATTTAAAGTAAATGTCATACATATTTGCGTCAAAAATTTTGTCCTATTTTTGATACAAAAATTACTTGTTTTACACTTGTAATATTTCCTTTAGCAATTTTTAAACAAGTTAGTGCGTTTCGTATAAAATCGGAATCAGTCGGAATTTACCGTGTTGCTTTTAGCGTGGTGTGAATCATTTTTTTGCAAACAGAGAGTTAAAAAAAATTAATTTTCTCGTTGTTAATATTTATTTACCAATAATAATATATTATTTAATTTATGCGGTGGAATATATTTATATAATATAATTTCATATTATGTTTAATTTCTTGAATTAACAATCTTATAAAATTAAACTTATTATGATAGAAATTTAGTTATTTGAATGAGAATTCTAAAGGTGCTTTTTTAAACTTATTTATTTACATTTCTCATTACACTGTACACCGCCAAAAGTCGGAATCCTATTTTTTCACGAAGTTTTTTCACGAAACGTCAAGCTTGCCGTCAACGTACCAGAAATTGCTTTCTGCGCCGATTTACAGTCACATTTTGGACGGAGAATAGAACAGGTCCTAAATATTTGGTATCAAATTTAGGATGCAAATTTGCGAACAAATTTACTTGTATGACACTCGTGTAAAATTGCATCCAATTTTTTGTCATAGATTTGCTACAAATTTTATGATAATGTAAAACGGCTCTTACTGATATTAAATTGCGTGATACACTTGCATAACAAAAATGTCATTAAAAATGTTGGATCCATTTCTGTACGTACTCATAGTTTCATGAAATTCATAGCCCCACGCTTACATATAGATGTCTTCAAGGAGCTTTTTTGTTACTACTATTTTAAAAAATTTATTTTTTACTTTTTAGTGCACTTTTTTCTTTAATTTTAATTAAAAGGTTTTTATAAAAATTTTTAATTTTTATTTTTTAACTAGTTTCATATGAAACTAGTAAACTTCTGTTTTACTAGTTTCATATTTTTCGAACTATTCAAATTTTCGAACATTGGTCTCGGGATCCAATCTACATTTTAGCTTTCTCTTTTTAGCTTAAATACGTTCTAGTACCGGTATTATTCTATTCAATTCTAAATTGAAATATTTTTGAATGCTTATGCGTCGGCGAGAAAGTTTCCTTGTAATCTATACCCGCTCTTTGTGCAAAACCTTTGGCACATAGGCGTGCTTTGTGTCGTTTCTGTCCATCAGGGTTATTTTTTATTTTGAAAACCCATCTGCAGCCTATTACGTTTTGGTTCGGTTCTCTCTCCGTTAGTTCCCAAGTCGAATTTTTTTCCAGTGCCATCAATTCTTCTTTCACCGCATCTTGCCATTTTGCTGAGTCTTCGCACGACATTGCCTCTTCGAAGGATTGTGGCTCATCTAAAACAAAATTGGCTTCAAAGTCATCGTACCTGTGTGGTGCTGCGATTTTTTCTCTTGGGCGTAGCTCGTATCTCGGCTGTTCCACTGTTGCTTCGTCCTCTTCGGGTTCTTCTGTTGTTGGAACTTCCGGTGTGGGTTGCGGTTGTTGTTGGCATTCTTCCTGGTCGTCGCGTTCCTCCTCGTGGTCTTCCAGGTCCACTTTTATGGTGTTTATTCTTTTGATTGGTCCTACCAAATCTTCGTGAAAGATAACATCTCTGGGGATCGTGATTTTTTTTGTATTTACGTCAAACAGACGATAATTCGTTGAATTGCCATCGTAACCCACTAGGATTGTTTTTAAGCTTTTCGACTCAAGTTTCGTACGCTTTTGTTTCGGTACGTGTGCGTACGCCACACTTCCAAAAGTCCTTATGTGCGATAAGTTTGCTTTCTTGCCGGTCCATAATTCATAAGGCGTTGTTTCGGTTGTATTTGAATTCGGTGTTCGGTTCAACACATACACCGCTGTGTTGACGGCTTCCCCCCATAATTCCGGTTTTAAGTCTTTTTGGTATAATAACGCTCGTGCGCTTTCTACTATTGTCCTCATTTCACGTTCTGCGCGCCCGTTCTGTGGAGGCGTGTATGGCGCAGTTCTCTCAATTTCTATACCCCGTTCGCGTAGGAAGTCTCTGAAGTTTTTGTTAATGAATTCTGTCCCATTGTCGACATGTAATGTTTTTATTGAGTGCCCGAATTTGTTGTTGCACAATTTTACGAATGATTTGAAGGATTCTAAGGCGTCACTTTTGTGTCTTAGAAAAGACACAACTCTGTAACCCGTCGATTCGTCTTTAAATAAAAGAAAATAATATGACCCACCGACGCTCATTTCGGTGAATGGTCCGCATACGTCGTTGAATATTACTTCTCCCGGTTTTACTTGGTGATTTACTCGGCCGAATTTTAATTTATGTTGTTTCGCGTAAATACAACTTTCACATTTTAAGTCTTTTATTTTTGACAGGTTTATACCCTTAATTTCACCTTGGCTGACTAAGCTTTTTAATGTTTTAATGTTCACGTGTCCGAGCCTGTTGTGCCACGTAATCATTTTTTCCATGTCGGTTTCGGCGTAATTTAATTCGTAATGTCTTACCGTTTAGAACTGCAACGTGTATAAGTTGTTTGACCTTCTTATCCCGACAGCTGCAAGTTCATCATTCTCAAAGACGTAGGCGAATTTATCTTCTTTAACAATTTTAAATCCGTTTTTTGTTAGTACGCCTTCAGAAAATAAATTTCGTCTTAAATCTGGTACGAAAAGTACGTTTTTGATTATGGCTTCGTGCCATTTCCCATTTATTTTCTTTTCTATTTTGATCGTTCCTTTACCGTGCACTTTTAGGATTTTATCGTTACCTAACTTGATTGTGTTTTCACCATCGAATTTTTCGTAGGTTGAAAAATATTCTTTCATGTAACTCATGTGGGCGCTGGCTCCAGAGTCCATTACCCATTCTTCGTTTTCCACTGTTGTCAGGATTTCATCGATTTGTTTTTCTTCGTCTGTTACGAATGCTGACAAGTTTCCTTCTTTCGGTGTTGGTCCAGGTTCCCGCCTTGGACGTTCGTCTTGAACACCTGCGCGCTCTTTTCTAGGCGCTCTGCAGTTCCTGGCAAAATGTCCTCTTTTTTGATAATTGAAGCAAGTTATTACGGCTTTTGGCTTTTTTGGAAATGTCTTCTTTTTAAATTGAGCTGAGAATGCTTCGTCATTTTGCTCCACTGTTGTTAGGTTCGCTTCTTCGTCTAACAATCTTGCCGTTAAGTTACTTAACGTTTGTCTTGATTCGTCGACTGATAACTATGCTTGTCTGAAACTTCTATACTTTTCTGGTAGTCCTGATAAGATTTTTGTCATTATTGACACGTCACTTATCGTGTCACCAGAATTTTTGACTTCTTTTGCTAAGCTTTTGATTTTTGCAATGTGGATTGCCATAGAATCGTTTTTGTCCATTTTGTAGCTATGGTATCTCTCTTGATTTATCATTTTGTTCGTTTCTGATTTCTGGTCGTACACCAGATCCAGTTTATCTAGGACTTCTTTTGCTGTCACGCAATTTTCCACTAAAGTGATCAGTGATATCTCTATCGCGGATGTTATCGTAAACATTGCGATGGCGTCTTTCTTGTCTCATACTTCTCTGGCAGAATTGTTTCCTCCGGGTTGTGGGGTCGCTTGTGAAGGTGGTTGTGGAGTTGTGCCATTATTTGGAATTTCCACTGCTTAAAATTCTTTCCATCGAATTTTGAAATTGCACTTACGTCAATTTTGTCTGCCATTTTCAGTCTTTAGACGCCAAATTCCAATCCTTTGCCTTGCCTCTTAATAAGGCTCAACTATGCTCTTGCATAGTAGCCATATTATTTATTAGACTGGTTCTCACGGTAGCACGGTAGATATCTCGATCGTTCGTTGTAGCTGGCCAAGAGAGGATGGTCAGAATGAAGTTTTTACTCCGTCATAGTTTATATATGTAAATACCTATACCATAAACTCATCCTACTTGACCTATTTCTCTATATTTTGAAGTCAGGTGTGACTTTGGGTGAGGTGAGAATTTGACGTCCAATGAAAATACGTAATTGGTGCAAAGAGTAGATTAATAAATTTCTTTATAATTTGTGAACGCATGACAAGAGTTCTACACACAAATTAACCAAACCATTTCAGGTATACCTTTAAGTACCGCGCGATGTAAATTTTTGTAAAAGTTGACTAAAATAATTTTAACCGCAACCATAAACCAATTATGCAATACTGATTTGTAAACTCAAAAAAGATCAAAAATATTGGGTTATCCGATATCTCGAGCATTTTCTTGTTGTAAACCTAAGACTAATTTTTTGGGCACCTAAAGATGCTGATAATGGATTTATAATTAACCTCTAACGGAAGGATATATCATGATAATATTGTATAAGAGTAGAATCAACTTCAGAGTGAAGGACATAATATAATATGCTCTTGTGAAGATCATCAGATAACCCGATATATACTAATGCCATTCAAATTGTATATATGCGGCACTCGCTCGTAACTCTATAGGGAGTTGCAAGTTCAATAAACGGATTTGTGTTTGTATAGTTTCGATTATTATATGAAAACCAAATCTACAAAAATATTCTAAATATTCATAGCTGACTATTTGTTATTGTAACAAATTTGCGTGATCATTACAACTGAAATAAAAATCAATAAGCACATCAAAATTGTTAAAATGATGTATTAAGGATTGCATAACTCGAGAGGTGTGCCTGTATGAGGAAAATGTGTTGCCTTGAATGAATTTATTTGGCAATTTCATGACATGTAGCGATGTAATTGTGTTTTATAAATTCGTAAAACCACTATTTTTCTTTATGCGAGAAGGCAATATCAATAACTTATTCGATTTTGGGGTATTGGGAATTTATAATAACTAAACGCCACCATACGTTTCAAATAATAACTACGTTAGGCGGTATACCTTGCATAATAGTCCGGGAGCCCGCGTGCATGGGAAGTAAACCATAAGGTACAAAATTTTTGACCATACAGGCTGAAAGGACATTAAAAATTAGTAATAAAACCACCCGTCTGCCACTCGAGAGTGGCAGCGTTAACTTGGGAGCGGCGCGAGAAAAGAGGCATTTTTGAGGTTGAACTAAACCATAGGGTACATAGACAATTTTTATATCAAAAGATTCCTTTTTTTGTGTATTTTTCAAATATACTATGACAGACGGTTTTAAGTGCAGCCTTCATGACGGCAGACGCGTTTGAAAATATCGAGCGAGCGAGAGTAATGCGCGGAATAGCATAACAAACAGAGATAGACTTTCGCCTTGCTTGCAAATGAGATTTGGTAGATGTAATTCACTTTAATAAGTAGGTACTACTTTCAAAAAATCATTGTAAGTGATTATTTTTTTGTTTTTCGAAAAGGCTCGTATTAACATCCTCTTTCCCAAGGCCAACTTTGAAAATTGGGGTTTTTTAATTTTGTGATAATTTATTGTTTGTGCTCTTATTTACAAATAGACAAAAGATTTTAAGCAATATTCTTTTCAAGTCCTAAGTCGGAGGCAATACCTCTCATGAGTGGGTTTATTTAAATTTCTTCTAATTTCTTAATTCTTAATTATTATATCCAAAAATAAAATTAAACTAATTTCTAACAAAATTTCCGATGTAAAAATGAAACGTTAAATTGTGACGATATGCCGACCATACGTCGCGTCGCTATCGGAACTCGCTCTATGTTGCCTTCTAATTTTAATTTCCAATAATTAATTTTAAACAATTATACCATTTACTAATTGAACGTCGTTTATTCTAAAAATTAATTCTTCAAAATCGTCCAAGAACTCATCCAAAAACGATCCCAAAATTCGTCCAAATTGGGACAAAATATTCTCCAAAATATAACAAAATTGTACTCACAAATTTTAAACTATTTATTGTCCATCTTGACTGACCTGGCGAAAAAACTAGATTTCACCGCTTACTCCTACCACCTTAAATAGTTGGCGGGGAAACCAGCAAAATACAAAACTTCAAAACAACTAATTTCTACAATTTAACAAATTATCCAAATACAATCTCAAAATTCATTCTAAATCTCCATTATCAAAACATTTCAACTTAAAAAAACATGAAATAGACTTAAACAAAATAATTATTTTACATAAAGAAAATAAATATTAAGAAGAACATTATGGGAAAAACTATGAAATCCAAAAAGTTATCAAATATAATGAAGCTATTCTAAACATTCAGGAACAATCCAACTTCTTACCATTGTTTAATATTTTCATTTAATTTACATTTTATCAGAATGCATACTTCACTCAAAAAATTTTATAGTATCATCAAATTTTAAGTATTGATTTTAAATATTTCATTTTTAATTAATATTTTATTTTAAGATAATTAATTCCTCCGAGCATGTATCTTGAACTATTTTCTAAAAAACTAATTAATAAAATATTTTCTGCAGTCGCATCTGAAGATAAGTCATGCTGATTTAATAATAAAAACCTGAGTTTTATTACATGAACGAAGATAAAGTACAAATAATTCTTATAAAAATATTTCATTGACAAAATTTTTGTTTTTCCTGATATTAGTGCTAAAAGTTTTAAATAACCTGACTTTCCCTGACAAGTTATGAATTTTATGACTTTTCCAGGTTTTCCACACAAGTGAAAACCTGTGATTGTATATACTGGACAAAATTGGAATAGCCTCACTTGCATTTTTTAAGAAAAATCAGGATTATTATAATTTAATTGACATAATATATTAAATTTTTTGATTAATAATAATACAAACACATTCATTTCAAACACAACATTTTCATAATAATTTATTAAAAAAAAGTACAAGATTTTCCTGAAAAACTTTATTATTTAAAATAATAAAGTAGAAGTTAAAATTGCCTCACTAGTAATTTTTGTAAAAATAAGGGTGATCAAAATTTAAAATAATTTTCTTTATTGTTCATAAAATTATTTATGACTTTTGGTGACCTACCAGTTCTTCTTGCAATTTGACGATTTGTCAAGCCGGTGTCTTTGTATACATACGTTGATTGCAGTAATTTCTGCATTATTCAAACGTTTATCTCGACCCATGTTGACTACAAACATTAAAATTTTTCAAAATTATACAAAAACAGGTTTTTAATAGTAGTGAGGACTTACCTGTATAGTTTGATGTCTACATTTTTTTTTAATTTAAATAATTTAAATTATTTATAAGTGAGGCTATTCAAATTTCCACTCAATTTTTGTAAAAATTTCACGAATTTTAAAATAAAACTCAAAAGGCACTTTAAATAGGCAGTAATTAGCAGGTACCAAGTTAGGACAAGATTAACGAAAAATCTGGACCCAAAAATGTTTCTGCCGAATTTGTGTTTGTATAGTTGCATACCATTTAGGGAGCGTTCATAAACTACGTGGTTTGCTCAAGGGGGGGGGAGGAGGGGTTAGGTAGAAAGCTACGCAGGACTACATGAGGGTAGGGGGAAGTTAGAGTCAAGCTACGTACGTTCATTTATTTTATTTCGGCACAATAAAAGCAATTTGCAGAAAAACTGACAACATAATATGGATATTTAAAATTATAACTATAAAAAAATTTTAACTAATACAAATATCGGTCTTATTAATTTTTTATACCAAATAATTTTTTAATAGTTTTGTTAACAGAAAGTACAAACTGTCTTCCGGACTTTGTAGGAAAAATAACTACGTTCCATCTAAGGGGGGGTGTATTATGGTAAAAGCTACATGATGGGAGGGAGGGGCTCTAAAGAGGTCAAAATCAAGCTACGTGGTTTATGCATAGTTTAAATATACAAGTAGTTGGACAACCTTACCTGGATTTTGGGATAGTAAAATTTATTGGTTTTTGGAATTCTCCGCTAGATGGATGCACTCCCTTTTCATTCATTATTTGCAAATTCACTATTTTTTAAATACTCAGCAGCTGTTCAACTGTTTGAATATATAAGCTGTGAGCTTAAGCTAAGATTTTAGCTTAAATATTCAAGTAGTTGAACAATCTTACCTAGATTTGAGATAGTTAAATTTATTGGTTTTGGATTTCTCCGCTAGATGGACGCAAAAATTTACTAACTTTTAAATACCCAGAGGTTGTTCAACTATTTGTATATTTAAGCTATGGTTTATGAACGTTCCCTTATCGAGTGAGGCTATTCCCATTTTCTGCAATGTAGTTGTTAAACTACACAAATACAAATATAGTTAAAAAATCTAATAAAAATTCTTGTGAACTCGATAGTTGGAAATCCGGCTGTAGAAACTAAAAATATTCATCGCTTAGTGTACATTAACAACAATAAGTTAATTTTATTTAAATTGTTTTTAGCTGATTTATAGTATTCCTAAGATTTTGTTGGAAATTTTGGATTTTCTGGGATTTAAGAAATAGATTTCTTAAATATTATCACTAGAAGCACCGTATTTGTAAAAATTAAAAGTCAAAAATATCTAGTCCTATTATAGTGCCCTTGGATGAAAAGATTCAGAACAATTAATTTTTAAAGAGGTCAAAATGACCCCTCCGGCGCTTCTAGTTTCAAAGCATTATTTGCTTAGTTTCAGTTTTATTTTATTGTTTCTTGGCCAAATATTTCTGACAACGTAGTTGCCTGGGCTTTTCAAAAATTAGAATCAAGCACAAAGGCCAGTACCTAGTGCAGATCCATGTGCATGAATTGAATTATTAAAAATATGGCATGACTCTCAAATGCGAATTTTATTTACTTAAGGAGGATTATATGAACTAAGCAAAAAAATTTAACCGGATAAAGACAGCTTCATCTAGCGGTGCTTTAGCTATACTGCAAAATACTATTAAGTTGCTATGACGTGTACTAAGGTTATGTGTTCCAGCCAAGGTTCATTAAAATGAGCCCAAGTATTAGCAATAAATAATTCAATTCAATAATTTTATATTTTACCCAAAAAATTACCCCCCAATATACTTGTAATAAAATTTCATGTATTTGGTAGAATTAATTAGTAATAACAACGGAGATAGTAATTGTTTAAAAATTTTCGTTAGTTAATGTCCCATTTAAGGGTTTGTTCCGGAATGTTGTGAATGTAATAAAATAGTACATTTTTCAGCATTTCCAAGATTCAGAATTTCCTGTTAAAATATAAAATTATCGCATTATGAAATGAAAGTGCTTATACTAACCGAGCTTGCCTAAGATTTTGTAAGATTCCTATAATTTTGTAGGAATTTTTGGATTTTCTGGGATATTTAAAAAAAAGATTTCTTAAATATTCACACTAGAAGCACCGTGTTTGTAAAAATTAAAAGTCACAAATACGTAGTCCCTATAATGCCTTTGGATCGTAAGATTCAAAACAATTAATTTTTAAAGAGGTCAAAATGACCATTTAGGCGCTTCTAGTTTTAAAGCATTATTTTCTTTTTTTCAGTTTTATTTAATTGTTTTTTAGCCCAATATTTCTAACAACGTAGTTGTCTGGGCTTTTCAAAAATTAGAATCAAGCACAAAGGCAAATACCTAGTGCAGATCCTAGAGCATTAATTGAATTATTAAAAATATGGCATGACTATCAAATGCGAATTTTATTTATTTATGAGGGATTATATGAAGTAAATGAAAAAATTTAACCGGTGATATATACAGACAGCTTCATCTAGCGGTGCTTTTCAGAATATGAATCCGAATATGACCGTCGTTCCCATCGCTCACCGTTTACATGGGATACTCCCCCACCTGTTTTTATTATTTGGACAATTTGGCGAGATGAAAAGGATTATTTTAAGTTTTACGGAGGTAATCGGAGAGCCTGAGCAGCTCGAGAAGTAAAAAGTTAGAAAATTCAAATGGCCATATTTGAATTTTTACAATTGAATGGGACAAATCCTCCAATAAATCTACCTCCCCTTGCTACAAATCAAAATAATCAAGATGATAAAATTATATTTACTATTTATTCAAATTGGTTAAAACCATTGGGCTGTTAATTTTGTAGTAATTTTGTGGTAGTTTTTTTAAATTAAATTTTACCCGATTTGCACAACCGCGTGGCGGTATTCAGGTTTTCAAAATTTATAAAACATTATAGTTTCATGATGACATCCAACAACGAATTGAGAGTAAATTTGTAAAATTTATGACGGACTACATTACATATGGGAGAAAAGTTAATCGGCTATACACGAGACAAGCTCCACCTAGCGATATGTTGTTTAACTATACTACAAGCGCAAACTTACGTCCCGTTAAAGAACGGTTAGATTGACTAAATATTCTTAAGTTTAACAAAGAAGTACAGGGATATCTGATGTATTTCTTAAAAATAAAGAACTAATATATAAATTGGACAAAGTGCTGTTGAACAGATTCAACCACGCAGTCAAATTTTAATGAAATCACATTGAACCATTTATTGTGAACTAAATTTTGAGAATTTAAATTTGAGAAATAAATGAATCATAGCAACATACTTTTAGAAGAAAAATATTAGTTTTAGAATAATAGAATAATAAAAATACATCATATATTTCCTAAGATTTATTAAGATTTTTTCGACGATTTAAATCTAGATCAGTAAAATATTACTAATATTACTTACGCAAAAACACATTTCTGAAATGTAACCAAATTTAAATTTTACCAGATTTTATTTTAAATGTTTTATTACATTGTTACTTTCTAATAAATTACGAAATCGAGCAAAATACCCAACCATAGTTAACCATCTTCGACGCCCGATAAAATTTGAATTGCACTCGAAATAGTAGCATTGAAAAGATGTGTTTTAATGAATCTTGTTTATTCCTATATTTTAATTTTCAAGAAAAACTTGTTTGCTTGGGGTGCATTAGAAATGCTGATACAGGGTTCCCACTAATTTTTCTACGCTTTCTTGACTTCCAGGTTTTCGCAGACATTTTAGTGTCGTAATCCAGTTGTCGGAAAACAATTCGCACCGAAAAAATTATATAATGAAAAAAAAATGGTATTATAACGTTTATTGCATACAGTAATATTTTTATAAATTGTAATAATAAATTAAACTTCTTTATTGAAAAAAAATTTGAAAATGAAAGAAAAATGATTTCCAATTTAAAAATATTTTATTTGAAAATATTTCCTTGACAAAATTTTTTTCCCCCTGATATTAGTGCTAAAAGTTTTAAATACTCTCACAAGTTTTGAATTTTATTACTTTTCCAGGTTTTCCACACAAGTGGGAACCTGTGATTGTATAGTTGTTAAACTACACCATAAGTATAATTAAAAAATCTAATAAAAATTCATAATGTTGTAATAAAACCAAAACTCTCATCCAATGATATGCAACAATGGTAAACAAGGATATCGGTCAGATTGGAATCAAATGATACAAGAATAATTTGCTAAGCCGACGTTTCGGAAAATTTATTTTTCCATCTTCATTACTAAAATGGAAAATGACAAATGAGCCCTGTAAAAAGGAAAAAAAAAACAAATTGCACTTACCAAGCAAATGATGGTGTTAAATTGTTTATCTTTACAAACATATGGAGAGCGATGATATCAATTAGTGGTCACAATAAACATAGTCATATCAATAAAACTGCAAGTAAAACATATAAAAAGGTTAAATACAATAAAAAATCCAATATAGATCATATACGTAAAAATTTCGTGTATAAAATTGTTTAAAAACTGTCACCGATTAAAAATTCTTCTTTGTTAATATCCGCTCAGATACGGTGATCGCCCAATAAAAATATTTAAAATGTTACAATTTTAAAGCAACCGCTATAAAACTTCATCTATCTGTGCACGCAACAATAGCAAATGTAAAATTTGATACAAATCCAGCTTTAAAAAGACGCAATCTGTAAGCATAAGTGCAAATATGTGTAAAAGTAAATAAACAAAAACAAGTTTACAAATTAATAAACGACCGGCAAAATTGCCAAAACTACCATAATTACAAAATAATTAGCAAACTCTTAGGAAAAAACTCGCCTGTAAAAGATCAACACTTAAAATCAGTTAGGACTGAATTTGTTCTTAAAGTTTTGGAGCAAACTCTTGTACCTAACCAGAGTTGATGTACGAAAAATCAGTTTGAAGGTTGATGTTTCCAAAAGTGGAGGAGATGCAAGCAGCTTCCACGAACGTTCTCTTGTGGTAATTACTTTCTCTAGCAAGAATCTTGACATTTTCATGTGAGAATTTGTGAGTGTTATTGATCACGTGGTGTGCCAAACCAGTTTTCTTAGAATTGGTTCTTATGTCATAAAGATGTTAGTTTATTCTTGAGGAGAGTCTCTGCTTGGTTTGGCCAATGTAACGACTACCACAATCACATTCTATGTCGTATATAACATTGGCTTTGTCGAGGGTGGGTATTTTGTCCTTAGTTCTCGAGTACAATAAATTATCCAAGGAAAAGCGGTTGTAAAATGCTAATTGCAGCTCACCATCCAATATGCACCTTCTAAATACCTCTTTTATTCTGCACGCCAGCCACGGATGGTAAGTGACTTTACTGAACGTTTTAAACATTTTAGGGTCCCCAGAGTCTAAAGCAGGCACAGTAACAATAGAAAATAAACTCAAAAATAATTTCAAGTAGATTTTGTGGTATATTAGTATGTATTTGTAAAATGCAAGATTTAACAGAACTAAACAAAACGTTAAAATAATAAATTTTAACAGTAAAGTAAAGAAATACAATACGTAGAATAATCGTTACTATAAAAACCAAAAAGACATTAATTATCACTTGACAGGATTAAAAATATTTAAGAATGAAATATTTCCGTAAAAGAATTAAACATTAAAAAAATAATTTTACAAATACATACTAATAGACCACAAAATCTACTTGAAATTCTTTTTGAGTTTATTTTCTAGTTTTACGCCTTACGGTTAAAAGTGGTAAATTTGAATTTTTTCAAATTTTAGAAATCAAACATAGGGGGCAGTGCCTCTTTTGATTTCAACACGGCAGTAGTACTGTCTTTTAGAATTTTCTGTTATTATTTAAACTTCAAAATTCATGTTAGCACGTGGCTTCACTTAATTTTATTTTTGGTTATTGGTAAGTCATCGTCATTATTTTGAATATTTTAGTCATTAATTGTTAAATTTGGTTCAAATATTATCTTGTTTTTCTAAATGCTACGTATTACTAATAAATAGGGAAGTACAATTGGTAGCATACGCCGATGACATTGTAATAATGGCAAGAACACATAAGGCACTAGTTGAAACATTTATAAAGTTGGCAAAAGAAGCAGAAAAAGCAGGACTTCAGGTAAATGAATCTAAAACTAAATTCATGAAATGTTACAGAGGAAGATCCGAACCAAAGGACCAAATAAAAATACAAGACTTTGCCTTTGAAGAAGTGAAAACCTTCAACTATCTGGGAATGCGAATAAGCAATAACAACGAGAGAGAGGAGGTAATGAAGAACAGGATAATGGCCGGAAACAGAGCATTTTACGGAAACAAGAAATTAATAATGAACAAATATATAAAGAAAAAAACGAAGATAAGAATATATAAGACCCTCATAAGACCCGTAGTGACGTATGGAACAGAGGTAATGTGTCTGACAAAAGCCGAAGAGGATAAACTACGAATTTTTGAAAGAAAAATCATGAGAAAGATCCTGGGCATAGAAAAAGTGAACGAGGAACAAATCAGAAGAAGAACAAACAAAGAAATAGAGCTAGAACTGGAAAAAGAAGATATTGTCAGACACATTAAATCGATGAGGTTGGGTTGGATGGGACACGTTCTGAGAGCACAAGAAAGTAGAACCATCAAAACCATAATGAAATGGAGACCAGACGTGGGAAGACCAAGAGGGAGACCAAGAATGAGATGGCAGGATGAAGTGGAGAATGACCTGAGCACCATGCAGATCTACGAATGGAGAAAGAAAGCCCTGGATAGACGGACATGGCGAAGGGTTGTAGAAGAATCAAAGACACATGCAGAATTGTGAATGAAAAAATGGTATACGACCCACAGAAGAGAAATAGGGATTAATCCACCCTAAAAAAATCGGATTGAGAAAACGTCAAACAACGTGGCGAAATTTCTTATGAAATGGAGTGCCGATGATGATGATGATGATGATTCTACGTATTGTATTTCTTTACTTTACTGTTAAAATTTATTATTTTAACGTTTTGTTTAGTTCTGTTAAATCTTACAGTAAGAATAGTTGGTTTTTCTCTTTTTCGAAACGAGGTCAAGTCCAATAGCCGTGCGGGATATTTTTGCAATTTTTCCGATCGTTTATTAATTTGTAAACTTGTTTTTGTTTGTTTACTTTTACACATATTTGCACTTATGCTTACAGATTGCGTCTTTTAAAGCGGGATTTGTATCAAATTTTACAATTGCTATTGTTGTGTGCACAGATAGATGGAGTTTTATAGCGGTTGATTTAAAATTGTAACATTTTTAATATTTTTATTGGTCACTCACCGTATCTGAGCGGATATTAACAAAGAGGAGTTTTTAATCGGTGACAGTTTTTAAACAATTTTATACACGAAATTTTTGCGTATATGTACTATATTGGATTTTTTATTGTATTTAACCTTTTTATATGTTTTACTTGTAATTTTATTAATATGACCATGTTTATTGTGACCACCAATGGATATCATCGCTCTCCATATTATGTTTGTATAGCTAAACAATTTAACACCATCATTTGCTTGGTAAGTGCAATTTGTTCTTTGCCCCACTACAGGGTTCATTTGTCATTTTCCATTTTAGTAATGAAGATGGAAAAATAAATTTTCCAAAACGTCGGCTTAGCAAATTATTCTTGTATCATTTGATTCCAATCTGCCCGATATCCTTGTTTACCATTAATAAAAATTCTTGTGAGCTGGATAGTTGGAAATCCGGCCGAAGAAACCAAAAATATTCATCGCTTAGTGAAGATTAACAGCAATAGGTTAATTTTATTTTATTTGTTTTAGCTGATTTATAGTATTCCTAAGATTTTGTTAGAAATTTTGGATTTTCTGGGATTTAAGAAAAATATTTCTTAAATATTAACACTATAAAGCACCGGATTTGTAAAAATTAAAAGTCAAAAATACCTAGTCCCTATAGTGCCCTTGCATCAAAAAATTCAGAACAATCGATTTTTAAAGAGGTCAAAATGACCCCTCCGGCGTTTCTAGTTTAAAAGTATTATTTGCTTCATTTCAGTTTTATTTAGTTGTTTTTTAGCCCAATATTTCTAACAACGTAGTTGTCTGGGCTTTTCAAAAATTAGGATCAAGTACCAAGGCAAGTAGTGCCTTGAGTACGGATCCACTTAGAAGAATATGTATTAGCAATATAAACTATGGCATGACTATCAAATGCGAATTTTATTTAATTATGAGGGATTATATGAAGTAAATTAAAAAATTAAACCGGTGATATATACAGACAGCTTCATCTAGCGGTGTTTTTCCAAATATGAATCGGAATATGGCCGTCGTTTTCTCCCATCTCTCACCGTTTACATGGGACACTTTCTACTATCATTTAGACAATTTGGAGCGATAAAAAGGATTATTTTAACTTTTACAGATGCTAGCGGAGAGCCTGAGCAGCTAAAGAAGTAAAAAATTTAAAAACATGAATTTTTACAATTGAAAGGGACAAATCCGCCATCAAATCTAGTACCTCCTTGCTACAAATCAAAATAATTAAATTATATTTTCTATTTGTTCAAATTGGTGAAAACCTTTGAGCTGTTAATTTTAGTAGTAATTTTGTGGTATAGTTTTTTTTAAATTAAATTTTACCCGATTTGCACAACCGCGTGGCGGTATTCAGGTTTTCAAAATTTATAAAACATTACAGTTTCATGATGACTTCCAGAAGTAAATTTGTAAAATTTATGACGGACTACATTACATATGGGAGAAATGTTGATCGGCTATATACAAATCAGGCTCCATCTAGCGATGTGTTGTTTAGCTATACTACATGAGCAAATTTACGTCCCGTTAAAGAACGGTTAGATTGACTAAATATTCTTATGTTTAACAAAGAAGTTTAGAGATATCTGAGGTGTTTCATAAAAATAAAGAACTAATATATAAATTGGACGAAGTGCTGCAGAAGAGATTCAACCACACAGTCAAATTTTAAGGAAATCAAGTTCAACAATTTATTGCAAACAAAACTTTGAAAATTTAAATTTAAGAAACAAATGAATCATGAGCATCACACCTTTAAAAGTAAGATATTCGTTTTAGAATAATAAAAATACATCATATATTTCCTAAGATTTATTAAGATTTTTTGACGATTTAGATCGAGATCAGTAAAATATTACTAATATTTATTATGCAAAAACATATTACTGAAATATAATCCAATTTTAATTTTACTAGAATTTATTTTAATTTTTTTAAATTTTATTACATTGGATAGCATTGTATCATACTTTTTAATTACGAAATCGAGAAAAATACCCAACCATAGCTAACCATCTTCACGCCGCACAGTGCGGTTCAGAATCGAAAAAAAGCGGACAAAAATTTTTTTTTTCAAATTGCGTATATCGCTTCAAAATTTTGTTGGTGGGTAAAAGAAAGGTCACTTGATCTTTTCCTAAAATGTCTTGTTGGTTAAGTAAAAATTCTATCTGCCAGAGGGTCGCAAACACAGCTCTTCTGCATGGCAGCTTACAGATTATTTTATCACCAACTTTTGAAGAGAGACTGTGGATTTAAAACGTGTTGATTCAAAGTGAATTTTTTCTAGAAGCTTATTTGAGGTATACACTTCATTTTAATATGTGTTAAGAAAAAGATTTTGGATTGAAAAAATGTTAAAAAACAATTTTATATTAGGCGTTTTACAAGTTACTCTAGTTTTATGTAGAGAAACAAAAAAGTCCTGCTCAATCCAGACATGAAAAAATGTTCAAAAAATACCTTAAGCCTTCATTTATAACATACTAAAAATTTACAGGATCGATTAGGCTCGGTTTTGAAATATTTATTTTTTAAGATATATTAATACATATTCATCGCTAGAAGCGGCAGCAAATGTATGCTTATTATTTTTACAATACTCTTAAGAACTCATGACTATTATTTGTTATCAATTGCTAATCAAATATGTATTTATTGTTTATATATGAAGATTTTACTCATGATTATAATTTATAACAAAATGTTTTCAAAAACTCGATTTTTCAATTTTTACATTTTCTTAAAGTTTGATATCTTAAGAACGTCTGGTGAAAATTTCAAATAATAATTCTAAAAGTGACAAATCCGAAAAATTGTCTCTTCAGATCTACTGTGCTTTTCGATGTAATGGTATTTTACCTGCACTAATATCACGGTACAGGGTGTCACAACTTTTTTTACCATCATTATTATTTTAGGCTTCTATACATCGTATAGAAAGAAGCCTTATGATCTGGCTCTGTGTCTGTTTGTCTGTCCGTCCGCATGTTTTACCTTTAAGAACTATTCCAGTATAGTTTTTAAACTATTGAAATATTTCTGAGATTTGAAACATGCAAACGGACGGGTGGGCACGTATTTCTGTATTTTATACTATTGGTGTATTGTGTTTATTGTTGTAGTATGAAAAACAAAAGTACGTCATAATTACCATAGATTATTATTTTCTTTTTGTATTTAGTATTCGTAATCTTCTTATATATATTAAAATTATATTACCAACTTACAAAATAATTATCGGATAATCCGGGCTTTATTTATAATGCGGGCTTTATTTCGAATTTGTCTGTATCTACCTTATATTCTAATCTACATATATTTTTCAAGTTTAACCATCAGGAAGATAGCAGTATAGAAGGCTAAGAACTACGGTCATCCGAGTTCCACCTTGTTTCTATAAATATAGCTTTCTTATTGAAAACAAAAATTTGCTGATTATTGTACAGGGTGGTGCAGAATTAACGTTTTGGTTTAGGCTTAAGCGGCGTTCAGATAGAGATCCTTATCTTGCCTTGCTTAGGTAGAAAACTGGCAAAAGCCAATCAGGTTGAAGTATTTTCTTTTAACAAACAAGGATCCGAGGAGACACCTAGCTCCTTTGCTCCGGAAAATTTAGGATCTGCAATTGAAGAAAGTGATGACTACTTATCAGATACCGAAAGCGATGTTGAGCTCAATGGGTAACGTAGTATCAATTTTACTGTATAAAGTAATGTATAAAAAATATAAATTTATATTTGTTTTTTTTGTGTTTTGTATTTAACATACAGATTGTACATAGTAACTTCATATACCCTGTGTTTTTGAAAAAAACAGTCAGGGGTAAAAATCGATAATCATGAACATGTGTCCGTTTCTAAGACCAAACAAATCATGCCTAACGAAGCCATTTTGCCAAAACGGTGGCGCCCTCATCGGTAGGGTAAAATCTCAATACTCGCCAAGTAGAACGTGTAAAAACCTAAAGAAAAAGATGATCACAATTTGCTATAGTAAAAAAAAGTGTCAAATTTGCTATATACAACTTGCTATAAAGTCTACAGACTTTACGGATACAAATAGAATTTTTTTAAACTTACTTAATTTATTTTAGGAAATTTATAAGGTTTTTGTATTGAATATTAAGGTAATATAATATATATTTGTATGGAAAAAGAATATTTGTCTTCTAATTAGGTCTTGGCTACTCCTGCGAATAAACCTATAGGTTTCCCTATGCCATCCATAGACCCGGGGTCTAAATAAACCCATAAACTTATAGGGCATCATCGGGCGATGAACTAAATATAAATTACCTATTACTTATGTTTTATAAAGCAAAGTTTTTGTTAACTCAATAATTAGAAGTATTTTTGTCATATCAGATATCAGAATCTAAATGAAAAACGACCGAGAAAACATTTGACGGAAAACCACCTCACTATTTGTTAAAATTAAAATTAAACTGCAGAAAATCTTTTACGAGTTTTGCATGTTTCGTTTATCTTATTAATAGAACATGCAAAACTCGTAAAGGCTTTTCTAAATATAAAAATATCAAAAAAAAAACCTATTCTTACGGGCAATCCAACCTGGGACCTTCCAAACTACTTGCGGACTATCTCAAACCACCAGAGTTTTTGTTGAGACAATTGAACTTAACCCTAATTTAATCTCTAGGGTTTAACCACGTTAAACATGAACATTTTTATAAAACTTGGAAGGCAGTAAAATTAAATAAACTGTATAGCATTAATAAAACACCATCTTGTATGTGACCAAGTTCAGTTATTTAATAGGTATGCAGAATGAAATTCAGAAAAGAAATTCAGGCTGTCAAGCGAAAAACCACCTGATTACACTTTCCAGAGAACCATTATGGAGACTGCTAGATACGATAAAGATGTGCCAAGCAAATTGGCAACAGAAGCCACAGATCAAGTAATAGAAGCAGTATACCAGGAAATAGAAGCAGTATACCGGGAAATTGAAAACACCATAGCTCGAATCCCAAAGATAAAAATAGTAATAGTGACGGGAGATTTCAACGCAAAAGTCGGAGAAACAGCAAATGACCCGCATTTTATAGCAATACAGTGAGCAAATACGGTTTCGGAAAACGAAATGGGAAAACCAAACGAGCTTTCGATTGCTAACACCATTTTTAGAAAATATCTTCGGCGACTTTTGACGTGGACTTCACCTAACGGCCTATATAAAAACCAGATAGACTTTATATTGATACGAAAGCGATCGAAAACGGCTATACAAGATGTAATAGCAAAACCCGGAGCAACCGACAACACAGACCACAAGTTGTTAAAAGCAGAAGTTGCAATTAAACTCCAGGGAAATGTAAAACTGGCGCACAGCAAAAAGAGAATGGTGAAAACTCGGAGACCTTCAAGCGAATGTAGAAATCTTGTTAAGTTTCTGAAATACATATTTGATGAGTTATAAAAAAAGTTTTCTCGGATTTATAGGAAGGTTATTATTATAGCTAAGTTATTATCTTATCACTCTCACTCCCACCACCACAACATATTTACCAATTTTTAATTTAACCAAATCTGTTTAAGAAATTTTTTAATAACTCTGGAAATCACCGTAAATATGTCAACAGTTCTTAAATCGAAAACCCACATTCATAGATAAGATAGAGCTCACATCTCACTATAACAATTATATGTATCATGATTATAAATACATTTACACGCAATAAACGTTATAAATGCACTTTCTGAGAAACCGCGGACTACACATTATAATATGGCTATAAGTTTGTATATATGTGATACATTTGAAACCGACTTTAGTGAGATGTGCAACATAATAGAATTTAATCGATAAATAACGAGACCCTCTTACAATTCACTGCATAATTCAAACATAGCCATAAAATAACGAATAAAATTGTAGAAGTATTTAATAAAAAAATCAAAGTTGCAAATTTTATATAAATTTTGTATTTTGGCGGTTGACTCGATTACTAGCCTTGCCAACAAGTATTAGATATTACCCGACCTAAAAACGTAATACTTGTCTGCGTTAACTTTCGGGCTTGTTTATTAGTTCTTCATTATTCTTAGATCCTCTCTATTACTAATATTATAATTACGTGACTCATAATTGTAGATTAGCAAAATAATTTATACAAGACTGTATAGTCTTAGAATTTATACATTTGAAAAGTACGTAATCAATATATAGAATTGGGAAATATTTTACGTAATTAATGAATAAACATAATAAGTTTGGCACTCATTTGGTACTCTATAAAGTTCTATCGCCGGCGCAGTCAGGTTTTAGGCCCCACCACAGTACTGTAATCTCCTTTTTGAAGCTCACATCGGATGTTGCATCAACAACCGATCGTTCCGAGGTAACTTTATTGGTTCTTCTCGATTATTCCAAGGCTTTCGATTCCGTTGTGCACCAATGCCTTTTGGCTAAGCTTCGTTACTATGGGTGCAGTGAGTCACTGTGCAACTGGTTCGCGAGTTACCTGCGTGACAGGTTTCAGGTGGTTGATTTTTCTGGGAATGTTTCATTCAGACTATTCATTGAATCTGTATGCGGACGATTCCCGAATCCGTATATCATGTCCTCCCTCGGAATTAGATGCTGCAATAACTCGGTTAAATCGTAACCTTGAATCACTGCGTGTGTGGTCCGTAATAAATGGTCTGACATTGAATCCGGCGAAGTCGGAACTAATCATTGTGGGTAGTCCTCTGCTGGTACGTAGAGCGCTCGATGGCTCAACTCTTCGAGTGAGGATTGGTGATGGGATTGTTAGGATGGTCGATTCTGCACGTAGCCTGGGGTTTGTCCTGGACGGAGAACTTAATTTTCGTTATCATGTTAACCGCAAATTGATGGGATGTTACTATAAGATGAGATCACTGTACCAATTCAAGACCATATTGCCTGCTCATGTGAAGTGGTCGATTGTCAGCAGCACAATTTTGTCCAACATCGAATATGGTGCAGAGGTCTATTACGATTTCCTAACTCAGGAGTACAAGCGCAAGCTGCAGCTTCTGCAGAATTCATGCTTGCGTTATTCATTCAACATATGCAGGTATGATCATATTACATTATATTATCGTGATCTGCATGTCGTGAAAATTGACCAGCGCTTTCTGTTACTTGCTGGAATTCTTCTTTTTAAAATATTCAGGAGTGGTGAACCGGCACTTGTTCGAGATATGATTAGGCCTATTTGTCATTCCCGGGCTCTGCGTGATCTGGGAAATTTTGACATTCCTTCTCATTCTACACCCAAATTTAAACACCGTTTTGCATGTTGGGCACCGAGACTTATGAAAAGGTATCGACGACTATTTTTAGAATCAACGAGTTTGACAGGTTTCCCCCGTTGTGTAACCAACGCACTGCAATTGGAGCAGTAGGTATTATGCGAATTGAATTTTGTGACGTTGCTTATGATATCTACTAACTTTGATTGTAATTGTACATATCTCCTTATACTAAAGCTCGAAGCCTAAAATCGAAAAAACCGACTGGAAAAGGTAAAGGTTTTCGAAAGGGGCGGCGGAGCCGCCCGTCCGATGTCTCGAAAAATCGACAAAAAAATCCCGCTCGGTGTGGGCTAGGTTAAGTTACGTTAAATTACCGATCGATCCCACAATTTTGATTTTAAAATATTGATTTTTGTGCGATTTTCGATAACCCACGTTCAACTTTTGAATCGTAGCCTATCGCATTTCTTTCTCGCACACGTAAACCGAGTTAGACGGAAAACGAGTCGCGTCCACGTCGCGTCGTAGTGGGCTTCGAAATTGCCAGCAAACTGACTTAGCCACGCCTACTCATTATTCGAAATAATTAATTTGACATTTCCGACGATTTTTAAAGTTTTAAATAAAATCTATTTGATTTTTCCAAAATTCTAACGTTTTTGCATTTTCGAGACGATTACGGACCACCGATGGATTTATTTATAACTACTTTAAAATTTATATTCTTTTAAAATGTATCCATTCGATACAAACTTGAAGGTTAGGTAAGCTAATTATAAATTTTTATTAAATTTCTTCGTTTGTATCGTTTATTTGTTTTAGGTCGCCAGGTTCTTTACAAGTTTGAATATTATTTTATTGTGGTGCAATTACTTAATCTAATAAATTTACTAGATAAGTGTAACAGTTCACCGCAGCAATCTCAAAAGTCATCGAAAGGCAAGTTCTGTATTCGAGTTTCATACCAAAGCAAAGTACCAAAGCCGAGAATATTTCGCATAATTCACGTTCCACATAAAATAGATCTAGATAGATGCAAACCAAGTTTTTTCGAAAAACACTCATGTTATGATATATAAATCTACATGCAAAAGGTTTTTCGCCTGTTCGAATGTCTCCAAAATGTAAAACAGATATTGTGTGTGTGTGTTTACGAATCAATTTTAAACTGTTTATAATCGTGCAAGGTGTGTTCTTGGTATCCAAAAGATTTACGTTTTTGAAAATCCATTTTTACTGCCGAGCATTCAAATTTGCTTTATTATTATAAAGCAAATTGTGAAATTGCTATTGCAATCGTTATCGAAGTTACATTTTAGGTGATTCTAAATGATGTCAGATTGTTGGGTTTGGTGCAACGCTTCGAGGCATTTTATCCTGTTTTACCAAATTGCAGCAATTTGTGTTCGACTCTCAGATATAACAGTTTATTGCAACTGATCGAAGCTGCAGTGTTTATGAAATTTGTATTTAATTTTTTAAGATTTGTAATTAATTGTTTGACTCCGAGATTGTACCTAACTTAAACGCCGGTAAGAAATTTTAGCTATTAAATAACGATGATGTGAAGTCCAGTATAATTTCAACACCAAAGAAAATTAAACCGAAGAAAATCTCTTTACGTGTGAAATTTTTAGTTTGTATTTTTGATTTGGTTTGAATAAAGATGTTTTAACAAATTTGCAAAGTTTCAATTATAAAATTTTATTATTAATTTAAGCAAAAGTGTTTCGAGTGTTTTCGTAAACTCCAAAGATGGTTCGAAAGTTAAAGAATCGAAGAAAAGTTTGCATCTAAATGGACCAAGAAATATTATTATTATAAGAATATTTTTGGCATTGTAAATAATGCCTGCATCGAATAGAACAATAAGTTAAATTTTGTGACGATATGTCATCAAATAATATTGTCCATGTATTTCAAAAATCAAATAATAATTAAACTATAAAATCGAATTTATTCCCAACTAAGATTTTATACATGTCCTACTGTTGCTCTGAGACGAGGATATGGTCGGTGGTGACCTTTTTGTGAGAAATTTATATTAAAATTTTTTATTTAAATGGTTTCTCACAGAAAGGAATTCCAAAATGTGTAAGAAATTAATCCTATAAAAACATTCAGGTCTATTATGTATCACAACCTCTAAAAATAACAGTCAACCTTTATTTTATAATAAAGTTTCAAAATAGCGTAAAGCGAGAAACATTATTATAGCTAACATGTGTCAGAAAGAGAAAGTAATATTTCTATTTTCGGATCAAAACGCGGTTCATCAATTTTTTATTTCATAACTGTCACTGTTATAATAACGATTGTGATACGTAATAGGCCTGAATGAGTACTTGAAATGGTATTTTCCTTTTGAGAATGAATTATCGAATACCTTTTTGAGAACAGCTATAAACTATACTTTTACGTTCGAAACATATCTCGCCGGTGTATTTGGAAATATACAGTTTTTAATTCTAAATTTATTCCAAAATGGCTCTACATGGCAGGCTCTTTCGTTTTCAAATTTTTACGCCAAAGAAAAATTGTTTTATAAAAATTTTACCACTCAAAAAAGTGCTTCTGTGACGACTGCGACTCGGTTTTGTCGTTAAATTAAAAAAAAAATGTATCAAATTTTTCCGAAATATTTTCCAAGGCATACCTTGACATTATTCTTTCTAAATTTTGTTTCTATTTTACGGCTTTCCTGATTGAGACGAGGCAAATATTTATCCCATCGATTTTGTGGTAAACCTCCGGACTCAATAAGTGATATCGTTTAAGATTTAAAAATCAGTCCATAAATATGGCCGCTACGGGGCTACGGCCGTATAAAGAAATTTTCAAATTTTGCGATTGTTGCGCCGGTAGCGCGGAAACCATGCAACTTTTGGAAATTTTTTTGCTGCTATGCGATTTCATTTTAAAAGAAGCGTTTTTTCGTATCTTAAACATTTTGTCGAAAATCGCTTAAAAGCAGAATAAATCGCGAAATTAAATTTTTGTTTAAAATCTCCAGCCAATTTGCCGTACACAAATAATGCGTGTTTTAGGCATAACCGAACGTTTTTTCTAAAAAACTCCAAATCAAATATTCTTTTTACGAATTATACTATCGAAATAAACATTTTAAAAATCAAATTCTGAAAATTTTACAAATATTGGTAAATGCGGTAATAAATGTTTGTTTGTGTTTATACGTCAGTCGACGTTGGTTTGGCAAAATTCAAATATTTTTCTCATTTTTGAAACATATACGGACCATCGTTGAATTTATTTATTACACGTATATTTTGTTTTATTATTAAAGAGCTAAGTCGTTTTTAACGTTTCACTTTTAAGTTTTCTCAAACCGATCCGACACTGCTGGAGAAACGCAACCAACAACTGCAATCATTAATGCATATAAATTTATTTATTTATATTATTTAATAGTTAAAATTATTGTTGGCATAAGTTATTTGCTTTGATCACGTTAGTTGGTAAACTGCTCTTCATCGATAAAAAATAATTATTTAATCCATTATTTTTTTGTAATTTACAGAACCATCGATATCTCACCAAGCAACTACTATTAATTCAAATTATTTCTTAGAATTAGAATTTTTCCGAAAACGTCACAAATAAATCGTCCATATTATCCAGTCTAAGCTCTGTTATTTAACTGCCAACTCGAAAAGGTCTGGAATAATGGTTTTGTTTTCGAGCCGATACCCATTTACACGACGTCGGGAGTAAACTGTTGGTTATCCAATCAAAGTTACAATACTGACCGCCGACTCGCGAAGGTCAGATATATTAATTGTTTTGTTATTCGAGTGGAGTCTCATTCCTACATCGTCGTGAAGAAACCGTGGGTTATCCAATCAAAGTTACAATATTGACCGCCGACTCGCAAAGGTCAGGAATAATTGTTTTGTCATTCAAGCCTTTCAAAAGTCGTTAGGAATAAGCCGTCGTTAATACGAGCAAAGTCCCCACCTAAATGCCGACTCGCAAACGTCTACAACTGTCGTTGTTATATAATATTGAAATTTATTCAAAGATCTACCTGGTTAACCACTAGTAAATTATAATATCGTTGTAAATAATATACTGTTAAAAGGGGTGATTTGAAAATCTAATTAGTTAGAAATCATCCTTTTAAGAAACTTTTTTTTCTGTAGCTTTCTTAATAAATACCTACCTATTATTATTATATATTGAATCTCAAATCTTACATTTGGTTTCTTTTGAACACGTTCGGTGGCAAGCACAAGACCGAGTTCATAACAGTATTGTTAATTAGTGTCATACATATAAGATTACTTTAAACATTAAATTTTGAAAACATAACATAACAAACATACAAAATATAATAAATTTTGCTTAGTTTTGAATATTTAAAAATTTACGTGCAATATAACACGTTTCCAAAATAGTTGCTTTTTGCATTACACTAAATAATTTTGAAGATAGGTCTAAACGTGACAAGTGATTTTTGAATTTACGAGATACCACACCAGTAGCAGATATAACAATAGGTACAAAAGTAATTTTTTTTAGGTGCCTAACAGACGTCATTTCCATTATCGGTGCCTCATATTTTATGATTTTTTCTAATTCCGTAGTCAAAATATTCTTTGATAGAGGTACTGCAACATCTATCATAATTGCAACTTTATCCTGTTTATTAATTAAAATAATATCCGGTCTATTATGACAAACTTCCTGATCTGTCAAGATTATTCTGTCCCAATATAAAATAAAGGAATCGTCTTCAAGAACAGGATCCGGGGTATACTTATAGTAAGGCTCGACATTCATTTTTAAACTGCACAACCAGCAATAATAATTATGTTCTATCAATTCGTTCGGTAAGCTACAGTTGCATTATATATTTTTTATAATTGTTGGTAGCTATAACCAAATACTATAGATAGATAATACGCACAGCTTAATACTTACAGCCTATTACAATAGAATTTTCGTAGCCCAAAAATTGGCGCTACCTTTTTACCGGAGTTGAAACTGTTGGAACTAAAACTGTAAAAAAATTTAATTTGGATTTAACATTATTCACATTTTTTGTAAAAATACATTAAACATACTTTTAAAAGTGTGATTTATAACATTGTATGCTGTCTTAGCTATTTCATTCGGAAAATATAATTTTGATGAATCCGTGTACTTTTTGAATTCTATAAAATTATTTAAAATGTCAAAAATATGTCAAAATTAGTTAGGTTTGGTATATGGAGGGTAGAGGTAAGAAGGACAATCTCATATGGCCATTTCATTCTAAAAGTGGCCACTGAAAAGCACTAAATAAGGTTTCGGGAAACGGCCAGAATGGCGCTGGCGTATCGAAAGGGTATGGTTTGAACTATGGAAGGTAGAGGACTCTATATTGGATTACCTGAGAATTAAACTTGAATAATAAATATAAATTCCTTGCTTTACATAAAAAGTTCCATTTATCAAGATTGTGTAAAAAGCAATAAATTAAAATACTACAAAATTGTTTATAAAAGTTTAATAAAATATAAATTGAACATTTTTATTAATATTTCAAACCCTGGCCTGGAAAAAAGACAATGACGGCGATATGTCATTTTTATTTTTACGACCACTTGAACAATTCTTAACAGCACACGCTTTTACCATAATTAAATATAGTCGAATGCAGGGTTTATCAAGTATAGATTTTAGACCTTGACAATAATTTTTAACCGCATTGAACCACACAAATAATTTTCAGGTTATGCAGGTTATGCACTATGAAGTGGAGAGACCTTTACCTTCCATAGTTCAAACCATACCCTCTTGGTACTCCAGCGCCATTCTGGACACTTTCTGAAACGTTAATTACTACTATTTGAGGGACACCTTTTGTAACACAGAGATTGTCCATAAGGTCCACAGGACCCTTCATAGTTTGGTAGGATTTGCCAACATAAACAAACTTGAAATCAACTGTCAAACTGGTATAGTTCCAACTCGATTCGTTGGTGGCGCTAATGTGCTGGGCTACAAATTTTTGACGAAGCTGTGCGTATTAGCTATCTATCAATCTATAGTATTTGCTATAACACCATCTTGAATGGCACACATGAATCCTTCCGTCTCGGGATACAGTATACATTTCTTTAGCCAATCTATTGACATCTTCTTGTCTATGTTTTCTGAATTCAAAATTGTCGGATGCTTACCGTGGAGTACTTTGTTTTTCCAATTAATTTTTAATTCCAAATTTTCTTCACAATTTAAATTTAGCTTTTTAAGATTAAGACCGGTAAAATTTAGTTTTTGATTTACAAAAATTAAACAAATGTATTAATCCACGTTCCCCTTCCTTTCTTTTTAAGAAAGGAATCTCTACCGCTGATTTTGGATGTAAGCATCTGTATTATTTATAAAGTAACTTTCTGGTTAAAGTGTCCATGGCATTTAAATCTGTGTTTGACCACTTTAATATTCCTAAAGAATATGATAATATCGGCACCGCCAAAGTGTTAATGGCCGAAATCAAGTTACCAGAATTTAGTTTTCTTTTTTAAATTAATTGTACTTCTATGCTTCCTCTATTTCATGTGTAGTATCTTGGTTTCAGGCGTCTTCACCACACTTTAAAGTTAAATAAGGAAATTCCGAATCGGTCACCCTATCCTTGTCATAGTGGTTGTGAGTCCATCATTCTTGTTTTCGTGCGCGTATTGACTACACATAACCCGCGCTAGTGTTAATCACATAAGTTAGTGAAATTGTGAAAATGATATCGTATATTATAAGAAATATTATTCAGAAATATTCTACTAGAAAGGGAGATCAAAAGGTTTAAGAGAGAAGTTAAGTAGACCTCTTATCGGATTAGCAGTACATTTTCTTCAGGTGATACTATTAATCTGAATTATGCATTAAAGTTGGAAGTACCCATGAATTTGATTTTTGTCTAATCATGAAGTTACCTGGGTGCTAAAATCATGTATGTATGTAACTTGATTTTGCCGTGATTTAGATTATTGTCTAAATCATGAAGTAGCCATTGTGCTAAAATTCTTGCATTATTGCTTGAATTACCATGAATTAGAATCTATTCTTTTCATGAAGCAAGTCTATGTACTTGAATCCATCCAGCTTTAATTAGACAACATTGTCTTCATTAATTTTAATCTGTTAATCTTTAATCTGTTGATGTATTTTTCTTTGAAGTCATTTTTTAAAAGAGTGTGGTCCAAAACAAAATTTTGTTTAACACCTAAATATTTGTAAAATTCGTTTGGAAGTAACTGTGGAATTTTGTTTATAATATTTGCATTTAAAACTGTAGCACTTTTCACTTCATTAATTTTAGCACATTTTTCAAAGCCGAATTTCATAGCAATGTCATTACTGAATAATTTAGTAGTTTCTATTAAGCTATCTATTTGAGCATCATTGCCAGAATATAATTTCAAGTCAACCATATACCTATAGTAAATGTGATAGTATAGTGTTCTTTTTGAAATTTAATTTAAATCCAGCTTTAAACTCGTCCAGTAATGTCGATAATGGATTCAAAGCAAGGTAAAACCAAAGCGGGCTCAAGGAGTCGCCTTAGAAAATTCCACACTTAATTTTAATGTTATCCAAATAAGTTTTTCCATTAAAAACTACTGTGTTCCATTTGGACATCACTATACGGCTAGCATTGCTATAATTTTGGGATTAATGTTATAAACTTTCAAAATTTCGATCATCTAGTCTTGTGGTACAGAGTCATATGCTTTTTTGTAATCAATATAACACAATTTTAAATTTATTTTATTGGAATGCGCCAGTCTTGTGACTATTGCATCAATGATGCAATAGTTCTTTGCATCCCTTCGCATTTTTAGCACAGCCTTTCTGTTGAAAGTTCATAATATTGTTTGCTGAGCAATGACTTTGAAATTTTGATGCTATAATTGATGTAAGAATTTTGTAAATGGTTGGTAGACACGTAATGGGCTGATAATTTTGTGGTTCTAAAGAGTTGCTTTTTTTAAAAAGCATATAAGTTATACCCCTGTGCATAAAAACTTTGGGATAATGCATGGATCATTTATTGCTTCGTTAAACCATATCAATAAATAAACATGTACGAATTTAAAAATATTAAAAGTTTATAACCTGAAAACTACCGTTTTTGGCCAGAATCGTTCAGTTTGGGATAATGCTAATTTTTATCTTAGTAAAAATATTTCCATCATTTGCTATAATCTTTTCTCCCTATCACCTCTTCTGATATAATAAATTTATTTCACGGTGAAAGAAGTCATTTTAAGTATTTTAAGTTTATTCTAAAGTTAAGAGGTTATCTGCTAAGGCGCTGTATTGATTGGCAAGTGATAATCAGAAGGAGCATAACGTCTGGTGAATACGCGGGTTGAGCTAAAACTTCCTAAGCAAGTATCAATAAAGTATAATTAACAACTTTTGCTACATATGGTGGAGGATTGGTGGAAAATCACTTTGGAAAATCATGAAGTTTTTCCTGTTATACGATACCATTTTCTGCATATCCTTTCCGTTTCTGCATTTCTCTACTCCATACACTATTGTATTAATTGATATCGCATTGCGTTTGCCAATTTCTCTTTCTTCTTGTCTTCATCGGGGGCGCTTCTTGGGCATTAGCAACTACATTATTCCCAAGAGAAGTTACTTCCTCTTCAACAACGGTATTTCTCTCTGATGTCTGCAGATACCTTTCTCAGCTCTTCCAGCAAAGAAAGCTTGCAATTGCAATTTTAGCAATAGTCAGAAAACCAAAACTTTCCTCCAATGCTGAATATATGTAAAAAACGATATCGGGTAAGTTGGAAGCTGATTCAAACAAAAATTACTTGTTAATCCGACGTTTTGGAAAATTTATTTTTCCATCTTCGAGAGTACAAAAGAATTAACAAATGAGCACTGTAATGGAGCAAATACACAAACTGCATTCCCCAAGCGAATACATCAGAAGATGTAAAATTGTTTAATTAAATAGATACGTAGAGACCGATAATATTCTTTGGTAGTCACATTAAAAGAAGTCAAATAAATAAAAATTTAAATATAAAACTATTTATAAAATATAATATAAACTATTATGTAGGTACATTAAAATCATTCAGTTAAAAAGCAATATAAAATTCGTGTATAAAACTCTGTAAAAATGTCGCAGATTAAAATTTTTGTTCTTAATTTTGGTTTGATAAATTGCGTGACCAATAAAATAAACCAGTAATAAAATATAGTATCGCAATTCAAATTTCGCGCCATATAGCTCCATCTATCTACGTCCAAACCAAGTTCTGTTGAAACGTCTGCGTCTGCTCAAATGCCGCTTTATGAAAGAAGAAAGCTATAAACGTGGTTGTAAAATATGTAGAAATATAAGCAGTAAACAAACACAAGTTTCCAAATGATAACGACAACAACGTGTAAAATCTAATAAAAAAGCAAAAAAACTTCAATAAGAAAGACATTTCATGTGGCAAAATCGGCACATGTACCGCAAAACTAATTTCTTCCTAACACTACAACCTACCAATCCCATCAAACAAAATACTATTTGTATTTCTAGACAACGTCATCGTTATTGACCTGAAAGTTAAAGTGGGCAGAAAAAGTTACATTGGATTTTAAAAACGCGTAAAGCGTAGTATAGGTGGGAAATGATCGAAGTAGGCATAGGGGCACTTGGGACGACCTCATTTGACCCCGAACCCATGACCTAGAGGTCATGAGAGGTCAAGGCCTTCCCAAGGTGCCCCCACGAGCCAACTCAGAACCACCTGTGGGGTTCTGCCCCAGGGCTTCGCCCCCTTACTCACGAGCCAACTCACAGACACCTGCGGATTCTGCCCCTCTACCGCCTCCTCCCCTAAGACGACCCTTTCCTTCGGTACATCTCCTATCCACAGTCATCTCTCTCTTTCTTCTCTCTCTCTCTCTTGTTCGTCCTTCACCACAAATAATACACACTACTTTTACCTAAACCGACAGCAATACTTAGAGATAAAACATCTATCGTTGACTCAACTACGAGGGTTTCAAGCTCGGGGATCTGTCAGACTTTCATCACCAAGAATTGAGCCTCGACACCTACACTATAGGAAAGAGGACAATTTTCTGTGTATAATAAAAAAAGAAATTTTGCGGATTATCCATTAGTTTTAGAGAAAACGGCTTTTGAAAATCAAAATTTTACATGCATTTTAGATAGGGAAATTCATTAACATAAAAGTTCTATTGACGGTGCGTGCGTTCTGATATAGTCTTACTGTTAGCAGTCACACGCGATTGTGACATTGTGGGATGTACATCGGGTGTATTACGCAATATTATGCAATAATTTAAAAAATAAACGCAGAACTCGTTTTTAGGTTAGAATCTCGAGTGCCTTGGTTGCGTTCGTCAAAACCGACGCTCCGCTACTCTCCGCTCCGGTCCCCTCCGCTCCGGGCGCTACGCGCCGTTTTGACGAACGCTGACTCGCTAAAAACATCCCTATAGGTCGCACCACCTCGCCAAAGGTGCAACTCGAAAGGGGTGAAACTCGTAAGGTGTGAAACTCGTTAGCAACGGTCGGCGTGCTCCCGACCGGTGGTCGACAACAACTGAATACATTTGCTCCGCCCATCAGTTAGACTATATCAGAACGCACGCACCGTCACTAAAACACGGGAGCGGATCAATTCCCTATGTAAAATGCATGTAAAATTTTGATTTTCAAATGCCGTTTTCTCGAAAACTACTGGATAATCCGCATCAAAGTGCGGTCTCAAAATGCTCAGAAAATTGTCCTCTTTCTAATAGAAAAAAAATCAAAGTCCAACGAGTGGTGATGAAAGTCTGACAGTAACCCAAGCTCGAATTACCGATGTATCTAAGATATTTTATTATCCTTCGTAAAAGACCTAAGTATCAAACCGTCAAGGTCTAGCAAGTATGAAAATGAACCGAAAACAGGTTTTACGGTAATTAATTAAAAAAAATTTTAAATTTAAAATTAATTATTATCATTAGATCACTACCCCAGATCCAGTCTCTTTATATCCCATTAGGGTAGCTATTCTCTGAAAAGCATCAACCTACTTTGTAGATAGGTATTACCAAGATGCCTTAATTATCCTTCGTAAAAGACCTAAGTATCAAACCGTCAAGGTCTAACAGATATGAAAATTGAATTGATTGGATGCATAACTTCTTCACACACACACTCACAACCTCGCATAAAGCCTAGATATTAGCAGGGCTTCGCCCCTTCACCCTCGAGACACTGCCAACCGATCACAGAATAAATAGGTTTTAAAATAAAATAATAATAATTTTCGCCATGATGAAAGCATTCAACCATCCACCATGAACACAGCGAATATACTATATCAATGAAGCATGTGCACGCGGACACCTATGTGTATAGGTATTTTAATAATAATGTAACCAGATACCTGTGCTTAAATATTCAAGAACTATATTAATACACATAATATACTCGCCTGTGCGTAGTACCACGAATTTGAATATGCGCCTGCTACTGCAAATACTATTGTCGTAAGTTTAAAAACGACGGCGAAGGAGCTGATAAATCATTAAACTGCTGTTTAAAATAGTGTTTTATTGGTTAATAATTTATTGTGAACACATAATAATAATAATAATAATAATGAACTATGATATAAGTAATATAAGCTACCCCATATCCTTTAACCACCCCACACACACGTTATTTATTTGTATATTTTAATTTTTACTACGCTTAAACCCATAAGGCACAGAAGAATTATCTATAAATCGCCTCTTTGTAGAATTTATTCTGTAAATTTTAGTTTCTCCGCGTCCAACTACGCGATGATCTGTTGTCCTTCGAATATTTGTAGTTGTTATAGGCAGAGGATCGCCATGCTCCAAAATCATTGCGGCGATTTTACCAAAATTTACTATTTTCGATGTAGTATAATTGAGAGATATACCCTTCACTTTTGCTACGGTCGTACCATCGTCTAACTCATATCCATAATTTTTAGGTCCACCGGATGCGAATTTGGAGATGAATCGCTCCTTGTCTAACTCATTTGTCATTTCACCTAGCATATTACCAACAGGTACATCATACTCCCCCTCCTTCGAAATGTAAATGACAGAGTCTGTGTCGTAATATAAAACCCTATCACCCAAGAGTTCAAGGTATGAATAAAGCTTCAGTCGGGCCTGCGCAGTAGTATATGCAGCTAGGGTTACGTTCACTGTACTGAGGGGCTGATATGCTTCCTCTATGTACTCGTAATTTACCACAACAACTTCCTCGTTTATAAGCTGAACTCCATTAACTACTATGGCCAGGTCGCATAGCAAGCCATACAACTCACTTGATTTATTTACTATTGCCGTCTTAGTCTGATTCTCCCTCTGCCCTATCTTGCCCCAGAATGAATTTAGCATTAGTTTAGATAGAGATCTCAACCCAGGATTGTTTTCAATTTTGTCACGCTGGAGTTTGACTCCTTCGTGATTGAAAAATTTCTCGATATATGAGCTCTTCTCCTCTTCTGATAAAATTTCTACAGGCCACCCTGATGCTTCTTGTTTGTATTTAATGAATCTGTTCATCATCTCCGTAAACAAGCCATTATCTGTTCTAGAGGCTATATTATACTGGCAAAACTGGTATCTCCAGATTTCATGTATATTTAATATTCTGTAACCCTTCTCAATGGTCTTTAACACCTCTTCAATAACCCAAGTACCGTGCAAGGCTCTCTCAACCTCAGAATGATTACAATCTTGCTGATTTAGAGTCTCGGCGCATACACGGCACAGGGAAAACATGAGCTTATTATTCGCCTTTACGGGTAGAACAGGGTGAAACAAATCTAACGGTGGTGCTATAATACACTTGATCAACCCGCAGGTCTCATATAGATTTACCTTAGAACACTCAAAGTGTCCAACGATAACCTCCGGGTGTCCTATGGGGAATTTCCCGTATTTGCAAACCCAGGGGTATAGCGAGCAAACATCAACATACTTGATTTTTTCATTTTGTGCGGCCTCATAGTATTCAGTACAATTACCAGTGCGCCCGCCGTAGAAGGCATCACGAGGATTAAGAGGGACCGATAATAATATAGGGTGATTCTCGGTGTAGCATGCAATCGACGTGTTGTTTCTTAACTGGCGTCTAAAATCACACTCCCACATTTCCACAACTGAATAACCCAACTCTTTTAGCCGATGCGCCTTGGCCTCCGTAGACTCGAAACGCATATTAAATGTTTCAGAACTATTATTGTACAGAGGTTTGTCTCTATCAAATTCGAAACAGACAGAGCAACCGTGGTAATAACACCCGTAAAACTCAAAAACTGTACTGGTATCCTCATTAAAGCCATCAACCTTCAGCCCACCAGCAACTACCTCTTGTCTTTTGGCTGAATGTACTATATTTATATTTCTTTGCTTCTCCTCCCATACCAGCCATTGTGTTGCTATTTTCGATTGTGTATCCTTCCATCTGTAACCCCCGCTAGGAATAATACCAATTGTGTTAGGTTTGAGAAAGTTGCGTCGGTACACCTTATTACACGCAGACGCAATGGTGCACGACTCTGTTAAAGGGCACACACCACCGGCTTCTAGCAGCAAGCTTCTAAATTTTAAACACGATGCTGCTAGAATTTCTACATCTGACGAACAGTATTCTACAAGCTCTTTTTTAAAATCAAATAAATCGTCCTTATGTGTGTTATACCAGACCATAAATTTTTGATACGCCTCATCGTCTTTCATTGTGTCTGGTGAGTAATATTTGGCATCCGGTAGAGGACCGATATAATCAGCGTTTGCTTGTTTGTTGAAAAGATGGGGAAAATACCCCTTCTTAAATTTATCCCCCAAACCAAAAGCGGCCGGTAATGCTGCTAGCGCCATCGGGAAGAAGTTCAGACTATCTATAAACTTGACGTTGCCAAGCAGCATTTGAACAATTTTTGTTCCGCGCATTATAAGCTCGGGTTCTAGATCGGTGTTGGTAAAAATATGATTTAATAAAAACTGATTATCGTACGCCTGCCCGTTATGCGCTACAACTACTACGTCCTTATACATTTTCCGTTTATTAAGAACAACACCCAGCAACCATTCTACAGGGTTTTTTCTGTAAATGTTATCCCTCATGTAGTCTGACGAGATCAACAGGCGCGTGCCGCACTTTTTACAGCTCTGTTGCGTATTAGCTATACAGAATTCGCAAGCCGTTTTAAGCACGCATAAATTAGGTTCATGTAAAAAATCGCCATTATCTAAAGGTGTCTCCTGTCTACACTCAAGGTCGTAGAAAACAAACAGATAGTTTTTAAGTTTGGGCTTCTTTGTATCAACATTCATAAAACATAGGTGCTCGCGCGGTTGGTGTTTCATACAAATCTTGCAATAGATTTCATCGCATGTGTGTTCTCTCCCCGTTTTAATAGTCTTCAAACAGATCTCGCACACTTTCAATGTTTCACACACCGTCGAGTTTTTTGTGTAAGAGTTCGGGGCCCTATGTTTACTGAAACACAAGTCGTTTTTAAACGCACGACCGCAATCCGTACACCGCACTCTATTTTCGTTTGGGCACGCAGGGACTTGCTGGCATGATGAGCAGGTTCCTCCACAACGATGTCTGTTTTTCTCGTTGTATGGGGTGTGACACTCCTCACAGTAGTAACTCGTGCAAAATGCAGCTGTGAGAGAGGTTATAACATTAAAGTGGCCCTTGTAATAAAGCAAGTGTATTTTCTGTAAAGAGGGGGTCTCCTTGAAAATTACATCACGCCCCCGGCCTCCGTATTGATACACAATAATTTGAAAAGCATTTAAGTGTTTTTGAAAAAGATGTAACTCTTCAACTCCGCACCCCTCCTCCGGAATGTTAAAATGCATATCTTTAACCATTTGCAGGGTTCTTATGGTCTGCTGCTTTCGTATGTCCCGGCGAATTTCACTATATTTTGGGTCATTCGTAGCGTGAGCTATAGCTACGACCAAAGCCCTCGGTAGACACATATTGTCCTCGTTCTCAATGGAAATAACGCCCCTTCTTTTTACGCATTCCTCATTGAATGTATTATATTTTGAACCTCGTCCTATTCCTCTGGGGATTTTTACGGTTGTAATAGAGAGGCAAAATGTATCGGTATTAAGCCCTGTAGAGTTGGATTGAAATACACCACTTATCAGAGCCCATACGTCATCGATGGACAGTTTAGATGCTACTTTGAAAGGCATGTATCCTGGTGCGGCTTGAAACTCGTTAGAACAAAACGTGATACCCACTTTATCTTCTGGTGATAAATGCTCTGTCGCCCTCGTAACTGTTTGGCTAATGGCGTCTTTGATCCATCCGACAGGTTCCTCATCGAGGGGTGTCGGTTTAATTTTAAACTCCGTTGTTTTTTGTTGAACATTATACTTTTTAATAGTTCTTACATGTTCCCTGGTTATTGAAAACTTTGGCGCATCCATTGCAAGCTCAGAGTGCTAATATATATTCTTTGCAAGTCCTTTCACTCTCCCTCTCTCTATAACTGAATACAGCTTGTTTAGTTTCAAAACTTTAATTTTAATTTAGCGAGTTGAGAACAGAAATGCAGCTTATGACTGAAGCGGATCAGGTAGTAGTTGTTGTTGATAACGTGTCTTCCTAGGTACTACTAATGATTTCGACCGACACACCGCCTTTTATAGTGTGCGTGTATTGCGCGTACCGATAACAAAACTGCAAAAAATTTAATCCATTTTAGACAGGGGTCGCAGAGTTTCTCTTATTTTAGTTAGGTTTTACTATTTAAAATTAAAAATGTGTGATGATGATGCAATAACTTTTAAATGGCTCAAACTTTTTTTAATATTGTTAATAATATAATAATATTATCTAGAGTTAACGGTTAGAAGTTAAACAGCCTAGCCCCAGGATGCCCCCGCCGTTATTAAAGTTATTAACCTACGCTCTTACTTCCGTACCCCTCTCTCTCTCTCGCTACCCCCTCTCCCCTCCTTCTATCACCTCTCTTTTCCACTTCCTCTTTCTCTTTAACTGGCAAACTCTCTCTCCTCCCTAACTCATTCTCCTACACACAAATAATACACACTACTTTACCTAAACCGACAGCAATACCCAGAGACAAAACATCTATCAATGACACAACTACGAGGGTTTCAATCTCGGATTACCGATGTATCTAAGATATTTTATTATCCTTCGTAAAAGACCTAAGTATCAAACCGTCAAGGTCTAGCAAGTATGAAAATGAACCGAAAACAGGTCTTACGGTAATTAATTAAAAAAAATTTTAAATTTAAAATTAATTATTATCATTAGATCACTACCCCAGATCCAGTCTCTTTATATCCCATTAGGGTAGCTAGTAAGATACCTCTGTTCTCTGAAAAGCAGCAACCTACTTTGTAGATAGGTATTACCAATGCTAAATAGGGTACAATCTCTCTGAGCGAGAGCATAAGCCGAGTACCCAGAACTGTAGGTAAATAATGATCTGTTTCGTAAAAGACCTGAAAGCTCATAGGGAGACAAATTTTACATATACGGGCGATTCTCCGAAAATGATCATTTTGTGAGAGTAGAAAAATTTTGAAACAAAATTCGTATTTTTCCGCATAAAATAAACGAACCCGGTTCGAGTTTAGATTGGTTTAATATAATTACCCAGTGTTCAAACTGTATTTTCAATTTTAATTAATTAATAATAATATTATTACAATGGCAACAGATCGAGAGGAACGATTCACGAAGCTGATTATAAGATTTTTATTTTATTTTGAGACAACCAACAATATAACTTTTTAGATATTTGAGGGGCAGTTGTTAATTTCTAATTATTTTAAAATACTGTTTGAATTTTTAATATCGTTTTCATTAGCTATAAATATGACAAGTATTGAGGGTTACAATCCAGAGAAACGATTTTCGTAAGCAAACATAGTAAAAAAAAACAATTAATTGACATTTTTATTTTTAATTGTTTTAATACAATGCATTCAAAATACTTTAAAGTTATTAATAGTAAAGGAAAACATCAAATAATTATAGTATTTATTTAATAAAAATCGGATACGTAAAAAAGAAAAAATGATCATTTTGGGGAGAATTACCCATTATAATACAGTCACCTGCCAACACCTATACTCACCTGAATTTGAATTTAAATAAACCTCAAGAGTGAACTAAGAAAACAATTATTTCTTTGCCAATATCCGACTGCTGTTAGGCCAGGAGATCCGACTGTGAAAATATACGAAAACATTTCAGAAGAATAGCTAGATCTCTACGAACAAGTAAAAGTATCTGCCTTGCTGTAAATATGAGGCGATCAAAGAAATTTTGAAGTTATTGCATAAAAAAGTGGTAGGTATTCTGTCGCAGCACTTGCCGTCACCCATGAAAATTTTCATTTGAGAAACGCAAAACTGCCCATTGCGGTATAAATCGGACACATAATATTATATTTAAAACTACATAAACTAGAATACAGTGATTCTTCGGAATGCTTCCAAAAATTCCTCACGTCCCAAGTTAGGCAGATTTATTTGCCATCGCATATGTGGTTTCTTATAATAATTTCACCATGAACTTTCAAAAAGCAAAAATGTAGTCAAAGTCGTTTCTACAGTGCCTGGTAGTTGCTGCAGCAACTATAACAATTATATGTATCATGATTATAAATACATTTACACGCAATAAACGTTATAAATGCACTTTTCTGAGAAACCGCGGACTACACATTATAATATGGCTCTAAGTTTGTATATATGTGATACATTTGAAACCGACTTTAGTGAGATGTGCAACATAATAGAATTTAATCAG
This sequence comes from Cantharis rufa, assembly GCA_947369205.1. Lineage (NCBI taxonomy): Eukaryota > Metazoa > Arthropoda > Insecta > Coleoptera > Cantharidae > Cantharis > Cantharis rufa. Next base: position 9,209,722 of record OX376309.1, on the reverse strand, counting down.
TAAATAACGAGACCCTCTTACAATTCACTGCATAGTTCAAACATAGCCATAAAATATCGAATAAAGTTGTAGAAGTATTTAATTAAAATAAAATCAAAGTTGCAAATATTATGTAAATTTCGTGTCATGACGGTTGACTAGTATATTGCCCTACCCTTTTTTAGGCATTGCCATACCTTGCCCACAAGTATTAGGTATTATCCGTCCTAAAAACGTAATACTTGTTAGCGTTGACTTTCGTGCTTACTTATTGGTTCTTCATTAATCTTAGATTCTGTCTATTACTGACTCAAAATTATTACAAGTTAACAAAATAATTTTTACAAAACTACTAATATTTTTAGGTTTTCGTTGTACATTTGAATAGTTCGTAGCGGGACAATGTAGGATTGGGACATATTTTACGTAATTAATTAATAAAAATAATAAGTCGATAACTTAATGAGAAAGGTAATTTTTTAGTTTATTCGTATAGATAAAGAGATTATCCACTAAGCCGCTGTATTGATTGGCAAATGATAATCAAAAGGAGTAACGTCTGGCGAATTCGCGGGGAGGGCTAAAACCAAGTATCAATAACGTATCTTTAACAACTTTCGCTACATATGGTGGAGCTTTGGTAGAAAATCACTTTGCGTCATTTACTGACAACTATTGATTGGTTTTGGTTCAATTCATTGTTTAAATCGATTACCGTTATAACCAGTTTATAACGGTTGGCATAATCAATTTAACCTGGTTTAAAGAGCTCATAATGAATATACCGTTTTTGATGTTGATGGTTGGTTAAGATCTACCGGAGGGTTTTAGATTATCGAAAAATATCCGCATTCCGTCACCAGTGAGATGTGGAACATAATAGAATTTAATCAGTAAATAACGAGACCCTCTATTCTTTTCCTCTTTTAATTTTCCTACTAAACTTAAAAAGTATTATATCCTGCTACAAAACGATTGAATTTTGTACTGAGCAAACAATGAAATACATTTGTTCAGCAATTTCCTATGGCTTTTTCTTTCAAATCATCTACTTCAAACGCTCCGAACACCAAATAAAAATAGATATTTCTTTTATCGTCCGCTCCTTAAAGTTGTTTTCAGTGCCTTCATCGAGCGTTTCTATTGTTCCCAAGAGAAGTTACTTCCTCTTCAACGACGACATTTCTTTCTGAAGTCTGCAATTAACTTGATCAACTCTACTAACAAAAAAAGCTTTTTCCAAACAAATTCCTACCAAAACTCCTAGATGTAGAAGAAGTAACTTTAGAGTTATTCTAGAATGCAATAATTAAATAATAATACTAGCAACAAAAGTTATAGTGCGGCTTGAAATGAGCAACTAAATGTTTTTCGTGCGTTTTCAGTACTGACGACGACTAATGGATCAGAAACACGTAGCATTCCATTCTCAGTTGAAATTTTTTTTTAATATGCAATTAGTAGGTACTTTAAATTTTTGTATTAATTTTCCTACTAAACTTAAAAAGTATTATATCTTAAAATGATTTCTTAAGTATGTCTTGAACAAAAACCGATATTGCTTTGCAGTTTTTAGTAAAAGAAACTGATCTTCTCAATTTTTGAATACACAATGTTAGGATTTTAAATGATTCTTTTAAATTAAACTTGAACATAGCAAAATTACTGTTACTTAATCAAATAGGTAAGTATTTTCGACTGTTTTTTATGTTTTTGACTGATAATTTTTCACTAATTTTATTATTTGGAATAATCAAAACTATCGTTGTAGGGTAAGGTTGCGCTAGTCGCCCTAGTCAACCATATTGTTTTACATCGTGTTTGTCTCCCGCCGATACCGTTAGTAAGCAATCGCTCAACAAGTAAGTTTATCGTAATTTTCTTATAATTTTTACTGCCTGTTTGGTAGTTTATCTTGGAAATATATTGTTGAAAAAATCATGCTTCATATTTTTAAGTCATCCAGTAACATTTAAGGAGTTGTTTACTGTAAACAAAATCGTGTTAGCTTTATTTAGTGTTTGGTTATGTTCATTTAAATTATAAATTGTGAGGTGTCTTAAGTGGTACCTACATGACGTTATAATGCAAAGGATAAAAAAAATGAAAAAAAAAATGCAAGGGATGGATACACGACGACTTATGTGCAGGAGTTAGCAAGAAAATTAAAAAATATCTTTTGTGATCATTGTAATTAATTGTATTCATAAATTAATTAAGAAAAGAAAGTTTTATTTTAATTGTCCAATTTTAAATGTAGGTACGACTTAAGTTATAGATGGGTACGACTTAGAATACTGGTTTCTTAAGTCGTACTAAATTCGTGTTCATAAATATTATTAATTTTATCCAAGAGAGTAGACTATATGGAATTTTATTGTAATAAATATTAGTAACGATAACACAAGATATTGTACCACACATAATTTTTATTTTTTTCGTAGATGCTACGTTTTATATCTATTTCTTCTTAGGGGGTATGACTTGCGCAACCTTACCCTATCTATATTTTATTACACCCAATTGATGAAACGTGTTCATTCGCTTTTTTATATACATATAATCATCGCCAATAATTAATTTCTGCAATATACTATTGAAGATATCCAATATGTATTATTATATTGGATACAATATAGGATCATATTGAATGCAATATCATGATGCCCGAATGTGTATAAATCAAACAAAGACCATCAATACTTTCTCGATAAACAAAAGTTTTAAATAACAAAGACAACGATGCGAAACCTTATGGTTTTTTGCTATTAGTTTTTATTCGATTTGTCACGATATGTACCAATACTATGTATAATAATATATTAAGTACATATAATTTCATAGTTTTAACAAAATACGCATTTATATATGAAATATTATTTACTTTTTTTATACAATAGCATACGTATAATATATTGTTATTATTAAATTAAATCAATTTAAACTTTTAAATAAACCAAAAAACAATGGTTAATATAATATATTACATATATAGCTATCTTTGTTTAGCGCACGCCAACATACAACTCCCATGTCACTCTCCGACGTATTTACAAAATCTATGTCTGTATAGCATAATATAATATTGTATAAATGTATAGGCACTATATGCATACATTTTTATGCGCCCTCTTAATAACCTAGTACTTAAATAAAATTTTAATACAAATTTCAATATTTGCATAAGATATTATATCTTATAAAAAATAGTAAATGAGAAATATTAATACCAATAATAGTATAAAGTTTCAAATTATTTTACTTTGCACATCAACCTTTCAGAAACACTGTCTGAAATTTTGGTTATTGGTTATAGTCTGTAACACGTCCGAAATGGCTATTCTGCATGTCAAACATGGCTGATAAAAATTTAAATGAAAAGCGGTTTCTTATATTTATCCCTATCGCATATTTTTCTTAAATTGATAAAATATTAATACTAATAAATGTTGTATTTTAAAGCTGAATACTATAATAACACAATGAACAATAAGAAATGATACATTTTTTATGGATTTTATTAAAGAATGTACTGCATATACACTATGCAAAGATATTTTTTTGTTGATATGTGCATCACGTTCTACCACAGATTCCACTGATTTTCATTATTAAAAATATTAAAGTTAAATGAAAAGAAATTTTCATGTTTTCAAACAAAAATTATCAACTTTCACAACTTTAAAATCACCATGGCTGAAAGTAAATACTATACAATATTTGAAGAAGTTTCACACATAAACAAAATGAAGGCCAAATAAAATTATACACAAAACACGTGTTCTAAATTTTTCTGATTGCAAAACGTACCTACTCTTACTCGTAATATAGTATTTAATCCCAAGTTAGATTAAGTTGCTTGTAATTGGTAATTGGTGTACTTTTCCTAAAATTTAGAAATTTGTGTTTAAGAATTCTTGCGTCCCACGTAAAGAAAGAAGAAATTGTCGCTGGCAACAGCAGATAAGAAAATGCATTGTACGCTTGTTATTTGATTAAATTTTATCAATATTTATAGCTCAACCGAGGTCGTAAATTTAGCTTGTATGATAATAATAATAATTCTTTATTTATCGTAAGATATTAATTTCTGTCGATTAAAAAGAACAAATTTACAACTAAACTATGCAATTGGGAATTTCCTTCTAACAATTTCCTTAATTTTTTCTTTAAAATCCCTTTCACTATTCCAGAATAATTATTTTTTAATCTCGTTGTACTTGTTTATTCCTTTGTAAAATAGTGAATTTTGTCAACATTTCATCTTTAAATTTAGAACATCGTACTGATCAGCAATTCTTGTTTTATGGTGATGCACCCTACTTTTTTTAGTTAATCTTTGTTTTAAATATGCCGGTGTTTTATTCATCTCAATTTTATGATGTGTCGACGAATCCTTTGTTTTACACTCATCCATTGCAATGTAACTAACATCATATTCTTAATTTGTACCTAATATTTTTATTTGATCATCACCACGCATAAACAATATTGAGGAACAATCATAATCGATATGCAGCACGGCACACATGTTGAACTGAAAACTATAGTATTCTTGATAGGAATGGTAATTTTGCGTTAATTCTATTCAAGTAAAACCAAAAAAAACTAAAACTTAAACAATCAAAATTGTAATCGATATTTTAGTAAATCTAATGGAATATTCTAAAAGTCTATAAAAAGGGTTGTAAGTTTAAATTGAATAAAAAAGCGCCGCGGCAAATACATGCTTCCGATTCCGGCAAGTCACGATGACAATCGACAGCATATTCTATAATCGCGCTGCTACAAAAACGATTGAATTTTGTACTGAGTAAACAATGAAATACATTTGTTCAGCAATTTCTTATGGCTTTTTCTTTCAAATCATCTACTTCAAACACTCCGAACATCAAATAGAAATATATATTTCTTTTATCGTCCGCTCCTTAAATTTGTTTTCAGTGCCTTCATCGAGCGTTTCTATTGTTCCCAAGAGAAGTTACTTCCTCTTCAACGACGACATTTCTGATGATGTAAAATTGTTTAATTAAATAGATACGTAGAGACCGATAATATTCTTTGGTAGTCACATTAAAAGAAGTCAAATAAATAAAAATTTAAATATAAAACTATTTATAAAATATAATATAAACTATTATGTAGGTACATTAAAATCATTCAGTTAAAAAGCAATATAAAATTCGTGTATAAAACTCTGTAAAAATGTCGCAGATTAAAATTTTTGTTCTTAATTTTGGTTTGATAAATTGCGTGACCAATAAAATAAACCAGTAATAAAATATAGTATCGCAATTCAAATTTCGCGCCATATAGCTCCATCTATCTACGTCCAAACCAAGTTCTGTTGAAACGTCTGCGTCTGCTCAAATTCCGCTTTATGAAAGAAGAAAGCTATAAACGTGGTTGTAAAATATGTAGAAATATAAGCAGTAAACAAACACAAGTTTCCAAATGATAACGACAACAACGTGTAAAATCTAATAAAAAAGCAAAAAAACTTCAATAAGAAAGACATTGCATGTGGCAAAATCGGCACATGTACCGCAAAACTAATTTCTTCCTAACACTACAACTTACCAATCCCATCAAGCACAGCATAGATCAATGATCTATGTGACAAACAAAATACTGTATTTCGAGACAACGTCATCGTTATTGACCTGAAAGTTAAAGTGGGCAGAAAAAGTTACATTGGATTTTAAAAACGCGCAAAGCGTAGTATAGGTGGGAACGATCGACCTTGAACTAAGAAAACAATTATTTTTTTGCCAATATCCGACTGCTGTTAGATCTGGAGATCCGATTGTGAAAATATACAAAAACATTTGAGGAGAATAACTTAGATCTCTACGAACAAGTAAAAGTATCTGCCTTGCTGTAAATATGAGGCGATCAAAGAAATTTTGAAGTTATTGCATAAAAAAGTGGTAGGCATCCTGTCGCAGCACTTGCCGTCACCCATAAAAATTTTCATTTGAGAAACGCAAAACTGCCCATTGCGGTATTATATTTAAAACTACATAAACTAGAATACAATGATTCTTCGGTATGCTTCCAAAAATTCCTCACGTCCCTAGTTAGGCAGATTTATTTGCCATGGCATATGTGGTTTCTTATAATAATTTCACCATGAACTTTCAAAAAGCAAAAATGTAGTCAAAGTCGTTTCTACAGTGCCTTGTAGTTGCTGCAGCAACTATAACAATTATATGTATCATGATTATAAATACATTTACACGCAATAAACGTTATAAATGCACTTTTCTGAGAAACCGCGGACTACACATTATAATATGGCTCTAAGTTTGTATATATGTGATACATTTGAAACCGACTTTAGTGAGATGTGCAACATAATAGAATTTAATCAGTAAATAACGAGACCCTCTTACAATTCAATGCATAGTTCAAACATGGCCATAAAATAACGAATAAAATTGTAGAAGTATTTAATTAAAAAAAAATAAAAGTTGCAAATATTATGTAAATTTTGTGTCATCCCAGACAGCACACAATATCTATTAGCTATCCAATGGATATCCACTGTGGACATTCAATATAACCACTGGATATCCGCTGGATATCTTATAGATATCCAAATGTCCGCTCTTTGTAGATATACATTGTAGATATACATAGGATATCCATAGCTATATCCTATGTATATCCATACATAATATCGCATGGATATCCACAATGTCCTGGATATAGGGCGGACATTTGGATATCTATATAATATCCAGTAGATATGATATAGGATATCCAGTGGATATCTTAATATAATATAGGTTTGGAATAAATAAAAATAGATTGCAGTGATAAAACTTTATTAACTTTTAACATAATATGTTTATATATAGGTAACTTCACTTTAATAAATTGTTGAATTTGCACAGCGGACAAATGTTTAATCCGTGAAGTTGATAATGATGATGAAAGATATAAAACAAAATTCATAGGCTTATAATAGTCACTAACTAATTATAATCACTAACTAATTATGAAGTTTAGCAGCACTAATAAAAAAAACACCCACTAGAACACTTTAAAAACACAAAAATTGATGAAAAAATAACAAATGGCAACGGTTGCATGTGATATTCGTAAAATAATGTGGCTTTATAGTTTAGTGCGCCAGTACCAACTTGCACGCAGACGCAATAACACATAAGACCCTGTCGCACTGTGTCTGTATATCCACAAAAAAAGTGGATATACATAACACATTTTTAGATATCCACTGGATATCCAATACATATCTATGTAAAAATTAAGATATTTTTATTTATTTCGACGAATAACTTACAGGTAGCCTATGGAGCAATATAATATGTTTCTTAAAAAATTTTTAAATTAATTTTACGTAATATAATTTCTTTGCATATCCACAAGAGATATCCCTTGGAGATCTATTAGATATCTATCATGGAGTGGACATTCAGTGGATATATGGATATCCTATGGATGTCTAATGGATATTGTGTGCTGTCTGGGATGACGGTTGACTAGTATATTAACCTTGCCCACAAGTATTACCCCACCTAAAAACATAATACTAATAATCAGCGTTAACTTTCGTGCTTGCTTATTGGTTCTTCATAATTCTTAGATTCTGTCTATTACTAATAATACGTATAAATACGCGACTTATAATATAATCATTTCAGGTTATAGCAAAATAATTTTTACAAGACTACTAATTTTTTAGGATTGCATTTTACATTTGATTAGTTTGTAGCGAGTCAATGTAGAATTGGGGCATATTTTATTTATGTAATTAATTAATTAAAGTAGTAAGTTGATAATTAAATGGTAATGGTAATGAAGTTGTAGTAATGGTAATTTTTATTTTAGTAAAAATATTTTCTCTCATTTGCTATAAACTTTTTCCTCTTTTACCTTTTTTGATAATATATGGATTCCACGGTGAAAGATGTCCTATTCGGTTGTTTAGTTTATTATTGTAGTATGGGTTCTCAGAAGAAACTGGTAAAATAAAACTCCGAGTTTTGTCTTCGCCTATATTTTTATTTATCCAACACTTGCTATTTATTTATAATTATTGCAGATGGATCGCACGAGCTTAAGTTTTAAAAAGATCAAAGAACATTCTGCATACCTATTTAATAATTGAACTTGGATGCAGTTACAGGATGGTTTTATTAATGCTTACAGATTATTTAATTTTACTGCCTTTCCAATTTTATAAAAATTATCCCACATCCTCTTCTGCAATAAATTTTCTAAAACAATTCAAATCCTTCAGTAAAACGCATTAGGCCATTAGGGGCGTTAATGTATGCTAATTACTGATTGGTAACACAAAGAAACGTATTCTGGAACATTTTTAAATTATATTTCAAGTCATCGTAAATACCAGATCCTTAATGTGGAACGTAATTTTATCCATCTTACATCCCTCGTTCCAATTCAGTAATATCCTACATCCTTTCATGCAATAACTTTTCCAAAACAATTCAAATCCTTCCTTAAACCGGTCATGATCCAGAAGAAAGTAAACCAGGGCCGATTTATCCATTAGGCAAGAAAGGCAACTGCCTAGGGCGGCAGTCTTTTTGGGGGCGGCAAAAATACTAATTAATTCTAATAAAAAATGTAACATAAATATAAACTTGATTGTAATCAGTGGCGTAGCCAGGGGGGGCCCGAAATTATTTTTGTATTGTAACTTTCTAACTTTCTATTAAGCGTTTGACTTTCAAACGCTTTCAAATTTATTGTTTTCCAAGTTCAAATTCCTTATCAACTTTTTGATGAAAATTTATAATAATTTCTAAAATAAATAAAAGTGATAATTTTAAAAATTGTTAGGTAGCAACATTTTTCTATCAATAAGTACCACATGTAATTTAATAATTGGTCTTATAATATTTATATAATATTTACTTCGCTTTGTTTAGTTTGTTTGAAATATTTTCTTTTCGATAAATTTTATAAATATGTACATATACTTATTACTCATACAATGCAAAATTTAATTGTCAGAAAGTCAAAGAAGATTTTATTAGAAAACTTGCTATTTTTGATAATAAAGTGTTTCAAACTATATGTACTTTATATATACTTATTCCTGTAGTGAACTGTGTAAGTTTTGACCGTCTACAATTACCAAAATTTCGGACACTGTTTCTATAAAAGGTTGATGTGCAAATTGAAGGAATTTGAAACTTTATACTATTATTAAATGAAGAATAAAATATTATTATATGTATTTTTCGTTCCGCAACTTGAGTTCAAATGAAAGCATTATTTTATAATAAGTGTCCTTACACTTGTGGGTATTCTCTAATTAAAAATTAAACCAAAATGCTTACATTCTATACTACTATAATATTATATTAAAAACTATTTTAATCGATAAAACTATGCTTTATAATGTAAATTTAAAAAAATAATCTAAATTTATATTTACCTTTTAATTTCTATTATTTATCTATTATTAGAATTGATTAATAATAATTAATATCTTTGTATATTTGTAATCTTTTTTATGTAAGCAAACAAATAAACATAAAGTATCGGCAACATTTTCTAATTTAATATTGTTATTGATCATAAAAATATATAGTATATATTTATATATATATATATATAGGTATAATAGTGCCTATACAATATTATATTATAATATACAGCTCACTATACAGACATAGATTGGGTAAATAAGTAGGAGAGTAACATGGGAGATGTATGTTAGCGTGCACTAAACAAAGATGTCTATATACATAATATATTGTATTAAGCATTATTGTTTGGTTTATTTAAAAGTCTAAATTGGTTTAATTTAATAATAACAATATATTATACATATGCTATTGTATAAAAAAAGTAAATAATATTTCATATAATAAGATATAAATGCATATTTTGTTAAAACATGTTATATGTATACTTAATATATTATTATGTACTATTATTAATATTATTATTATGTACATGTACATATTACGGCAAATCGTATAGATAACAATAGAAAAAACCATAAGGTTTCACATCGTTGTCTTTGTTATTTAAAACTTTTTTTTATCGAAAAAGTATTTGGTTTTTTGATTTTGGTTGATTTATATACATCCGGGCTTCATTATATTACATTTAATATGAACCTATACTGTATCTAATATAATAATATATTGTAATCTTGTATATTGGAGAAATTAATCATGTGATGATTATTTATATAAAAAGAACGAATTACCACATTTCATCAATTGGGTGTAATAAAATATAGGTACGACGATGATTTTGATTATAGATTATATATATATTTTGATTATACTAAAATAATAAAATTAGGCAAAAATTATATTTGGGTTATTTCTTTTTTGTTATCTCCGTGTGCAAGATCAATAATATTTTTCAATAAATTGGAATAACATTGCATGTTATTGCAAGAACATATACCATATCCCAATTCGGATATTGGGTTCGAAAATCCACTTCTTTTTACTTATTTTATTTATCTGACAGAGTAATTTTGTTATATTAAAGTTTAATTTAAAATAATTATTTTAAATCCTAACATTGTGTATTCGAAAATTGTCAAGTTCAGTTTTCACGGCAAAGTTTGCCTAATATTATATAATATTAAATAATTATATTAAATTGTATAAATTAAATAATTATATATTATTAAAAATATATTTCATTATTATTAACCCGTTGAGGTCACACGTCCAAATAATAACATAATGGTCACATGGGGTTCACTGCTTAGACTATAGAACTATAGAACTATAGAACTATAGAACTATAGAACTATAGAACTATAGAACTATAGAACTATAGACTTTCTATAGTCTAAGGTCCACTGGGTCCTCTGCACAAAATCGGTCGCCATTTGCTAGTATTTTGATATTTAGATGCAAAAATTTTACTGGACATACTTTGAGGTCTGTTTTTTTATCATTCAATAACTTTTCTAATTTGAATTTAAAACAGTAAAAGATTCAAAAAAAATTGAAACTGCAAAATGTCTTTATTTACAAAAATTTCTATAAAAATTTTAATTTTTGAATTAATTCAACTAAAATTTAGAGGTATACATGTATACTGGAAGTAATACATTTATATTTTTATACTAAAAGTTTTATAGAAGGTTCTGAAAAAGGTATTTTTATCATGAAGTTTGAATTACTCAATCTTGACAAATATCTATAGGTATAGACTTGAACTACTACAGAGGGCACCACGGTTTCGATTTTGAATATTCCTTTGGCAACTACGTACACTTAAAGGTACCATGGAGTGTTTTGGACTTCCAAGACTCTTTAACGTATGTAATCGTTTTGATCATTTTATTTTTCCTGATGCATACTTCCGAAAGAAGCAAAATGACTTCTCTAAATGACAAACATACTCATTTCCTTTTTTTCAGTGAACGGTTTTGTTCAAAAAGATAGCATAATTATAGTACATGCGTTTTACCGACAACATCAGATAATTTGTATACAATTTTACTACCATTGCGAAACAAATACTTGAAAATGTTATGTTTATGTTTTTAAGATATATCTAAAGTGACATTTTTAATAGGACAGTTAGAATTATCATAAGATTCCCTGAAAGTTGCTCAATAATTCCTTGGTTCCGTTACAGCAAAAGAAAGATTTAGTGGAAGACGCCACATTTGTGGAGTTACTCGGACTCCAAGTCACTTGAGAATTTCGTATCAAATGGCCAGTTTGGCAGCGACGAAAGCGGAAACTTTAAAGCATAATGGATAAAAGATTATTATAATCACCTAGCTTCTGCTGTAGAGCCTTTGGACCCATGGAGAAGCGAAGCAAAATCATTGATCGCTTGAATCGATCGTCTTTTAGTCGATAGATCAAGAGGTGGAGCGCAAAGAGTTTCTTAATTACAAGAAAGCAAGCATACTCCAATTAGATAATGAGGATATAGTACAGGCAGTTAACGCTATAAAAACTGTAAAAAGTAAAATAACGGCTGGAGTTGATCAAATTCCCATATTTATCGTCAAGGATTACATTGACTGCTTGTCAGTACCTTTGAAACATATATTCAACTGTATGCTACTAACTTCGTTTTTTCCGGAGATCTGGAAGCGTGCTAGGGTGGTGCCAGTCTTGAAAGAGGGGGATCCTACTGACATAACTAATTATAGACCAATAACTATCTTGTGCAATTTTTCAAAAATGATGGAAGTTATATTATGCTCAAAAATAAACAATGTGGCTAAGTCGTTTGTATCACCATTCCAACATGGGTTCGTGAGTAATAAGTCTGCGATCACAAACCTGGCATGTTTTACCCAATATGCCTGTGAGGGATTGGATGGGGGTGGACAGGTGGATACTGTTTACTTAGATTTTCAGAAAGCGTTTGATCGCATAGATTTGTATTTGCTTATTGATAAGTTGGAAGTGTTCGGGATATCCGATGACCTGATAGTACTGGTAAAATCGTACTTGTTTAATCGACGGCACTTTGTCGAGTATAAAGGCTGCAAATCGAGGGCGTTTGTTCCTACATCTGGCGTGCCTCAGGGCTCTAATCTTGGCCCACTGTTATTTATCATATTTGTTAATGACCTACCAGATGTGGTAAAGTGTCTTATACTATTGTACGCCGATGACGCAAAAATATATCGCACTATAATTTCAATTTGGGACTGTCTTATGATACAGCGATCCTTGGATTTACTAAACGACTGGTGTGCGAGGAATCGCCTATATTTAAATATTAATAAGTGTAGGATAATGACATATTCTCGAGTAAAGAAACCACTTCACTATCCGTACAGAGTGGATGGTAAACTTATTGAGCGTTGCAATCAGTGTAGAGATTTGGGCGTTTTCTTTGATGCACAGCTGAGTTTTTCAGGGCATGTGGAAAGTATCAGGTCCAAAGCTATTAAAACCTTAGGATTTATAAATCGCAATTGTAAAGACTTCACAGATCTTGGCGTCTTAAAGCGTCTGTATTATGCATATGTTCGTAGTAGACTTGAGTACGGATTGATCACCTGGTATCTCATTTATAAGTGTTACTAGTGGTTAACCAGGTAGATCTTTGAATAAATTTCAATATTATATAACAACGACAGTTGTAGACGTTTGCGAGTCGGCATTTAGGTGGGGACTTTGCTCGTATTAACGACGGCTTATTCCTAACGACTTTTAAAAGGCTTGAATGACAAAACAATTATTCCTGACCTTTGCGAGTCGGCGGTCAATATTGTAACTTTGATTGGATAACCCACGGTTTCTTCACGACGATGTAGGAATGAGACTCCACTCGAATAACAAAACAATTAATATATCTGACCTTCGCGAGTCGGCGGTCAGTATTGTAACTTTGATTGGATAACCGACAGTTTACTCCCGACGTCGTGGAAATGGGTATCGGCTCGAAAACAAAACCATTATTCCAGACCTTTTCGAGTTGGCAGTTAAATAACAGAACTTAGACTGGATAATATGGACGATTTATTTGTGACGTTTTCGGAAAAATTCTAATTCTAAGAAATAATTTGAATTAATAGTAGTTGCTTGGTGAGATATCGATGGTTCTGTAAATTACAAAAAAATAATGGATTAAATAATTATTTTTTATCGATGAAGAGCAGTTTACCAACTAACGTGATCAAAGCAAATAACTTATGCCAACAATAATTTTAACTATTAAATAATATAAATAAATAAATTTATATGCATTAATGATTGCAGTTGTTGGTTGCGTTTCTCCAGCAGTGTCGGATCGGTTTGAGAAAACTTAAAAGTGAAACGTTAAAAACGACTTAGCTCTTTAATAATAAAACGAAATATACGTGTAATAAATAAATTCAACGATGGTCCGTATATGTTTCAAAAATGAGAAAAATATTTGAATTTTGCCAAACCAACGTTGACTGACGTATAAACACAAACAAACATTTATTACCGCATTTACCAATATTTGTAAAATTTTCAGAATTTGATTTTTAAAATGTTTATTTCGATTGTATAATTCGTAAAAAGAATATTTGATTTGGAGTTTTTTTTAGAAAAAACGTTCGGTTATGCCTAAAACACGCATTATTTGTGTACGGCAAATTGGCTGGAGATTTTAAACAAAAATTTAATTTCGCGATTTATTCTGCTATTAAGCGATTTTCGACAAAATGTTTAAGATACGAAAAAACGCTTCTTTTAAAATGAAATCGCATAGCAGCAAAAAAATTTCCAAAAGTTGCATGGTTTCCGCGCTACCGGCGCAACAATCGCAAAATTTGAAAATTTCTTTATACGGCCGTAGCTCCGTAGCGGCCATATTTATGGACTGATTTTTAAATCTTAAACGATATCGCTTGAGTCCGGAGGTTTACCATAAAATCGATGGGATAAATATTTGCCTCGTCTCAATCAGGAAAGCCGTAAAATAGAAACAAAATTTAGAAAGAATAATGTCAAGGTAAAACAAATGTAATTATCGAAGATTAGCTAAGAAAACCATTAAAACAATAAATTATTTTCGAGCTTTCGGGAACGAAAATATTCTTGACAAAGGGAACATTCGTTCCCGAAAGCTCGAAAATAATTTATTGTTTTAATGGTTTTCTTAGCTAATCTTCGATAATTACATTTGTTTAAAACTATATAGCTAATAATTTTAATAATATTATAATGTCAAGGTATGCCTTAGAAAATATTTCGGAAAAATTTGATACATTTTTTTTTAATTTAACGACAAAACCGAGTCGCAGTCGTCACAGAAGCACTTTGAGTGGTAAAATTTTTATAAACCAATTTTTCTTTGGCGTAAAAATTTGAAAACGAAAGAGCCTGCCATGTAGAGCCATTTTGGAATAAATTTAGAATTAACTGTGTATATTTCCAAATACACCGGCGAGATATGTTTCGAACGTAAAAGTATAGTTTATAGCTGTTCTCAAAAAGGTATTCGATAATTCATTCTCAAAAGGAAAATACCATTTCAAGTACTCATTCAGGCCTATTACGTATCACAATCGTTATTATAACAGTGACAGTTATGAAATAAAAAATTGATGAACCGCGTTTTGATCCGAAAATAGAAATATTACTTTCTCTTTCTGACACATGTTAGCTATAATAATGTTTCTCGCTTTACGCTATTTTGAAACTTTATTATAAAATAAAGGTTGACTGTTATTTTTAGAGGTTGTGATACATAATAGACCTGAATGTTTTTATAGGATTAATTTCTTACACATTTTGGAATTCCTTTCTGTGAGAAACCATTTAAATAAAAAATTTTAATATAAATTTCTCACAAAAAGGTCACCACCGACCATATCCTCGTCTCAGAGCAACAGTAGAACATGTATAAAATCTTAGTTGGGAATAAATTCGATTTTATAGTTTAATTATTATTTGATTTTTGAAATACATGGACAATATTATTTGATGACAATATCGTCACAAAATTTAACTTATTGTTCTATTCGATGCAGGCATTATTTACAATGCCAAAAATATTCTTATAATAATATTTCTTGGTCCATTTCGATGCAAACTTTTCTTCGATTCTTTAACTTTCGAACCATCTTTGGAGTTTACGAAAACACTCGAAACACTTTTGCTTAAATTAATAATAAAATTTTATAATTGAAACTTTGCAAATTTGTTAAAAACATCTTTATTCAAACCAAATCAAAAATACAAACTAAAAATTTCACACGTAAAGAGATTTTCTTCAGTTTAATTTTCTTTGGTGTTGAAATTATACTGGACTTCACATCATCGTTATTTAATAGCTAAAATTTCTTACCGGCGTTTAAGTTAGGTACAATCTCGGAGTCAAACAATTAATTACAAATCTTAAAAAATTAAATACAAATTTCATAAACACTGCAGCTTCGATCAGTTGCAATAAACTGTTATATCTGAGAGTCGAACACAAATTGCTGCAATTTGGTAAAACAGGATAAAATGCCTCGAAGCGTTGCACCAAACCCAACAATCTGACATCATTTATAATCACCTAAAATGTAACTTCAATAACGATTGCAATAGCAACTTCACAATTTGCTTTATAATAATAAAGCAAATTTGAATGCTCGCCAGTAAAAACGGATTTTCAAAAACGTAAATCTTTTGGATACCAAGAACACACCTTGCACGATTATAAACAGTTTAAAATTGATTCGTAAACACACACACACAATATCTGTTTTACATTTTGGAGACATTCGAACAGGCGAAAAACCTTTTGCATGTAGATTTATATATCATAACATGAGTGTTTTTCGAAAAAACTTGGTTTGCATCTATTTGATGTGGAACGTGAATTATGCGAAATATTCTCGGCTTTGGTACTTTGCTTTGGTATGAAACTCGAATACAGAACTTGCCTTTCGATGACTTTTGAGATTGCTGCGGTGAACTGTTACACTTATCTAGTAAATTTATTAGATTAAGTAATTGCACCACAATAAAATAATATTCAAACTTGTAAAGAACCTGGCGACCTAAAACAAATAAACGATACAAACGAAGAAATTTAATAAAAATTTATAATTAGCTTACCTAACCTTCAAGTTTGTATCGAATGGATACATTTTGAAAGGATATAAATTTTAAAGTAGTTATAAATAAATCCATCGGTGGTCCGTAATCGTCTCGAAAATGCAAAAACGTTAGAATTTTGGAAAAATCAAATAGATTTTATTTAAAACTTTAAAAATCGTCGGAAATGTCAAATTAATTATTTCGAATAATAAGTAGGCGTGGCTAAGTCAGTTTGCTGGCAATTTCGAAGCCCACTACGACGCGACGTGGACGCGACTCGTTTTCCGTCTAACTCGGTTTACGTGTGCGAGAAAGAAATGCGATAGGCTACGATTCAAAAGTTGAACGTGGGTTATCAAAAATCGCACAAAAATCAATATTTTAAAATCGAAATTGTGGGATCGATCGGTAATTTAACATAACTTAACCTAGTCCACACCGAGCGGGATTTTTTTGTCGATTTTTTGAGACATCGGACGGGCGGCTACGCCGCCCCTTTCAAATGCCTTTAGCTTTTTCAGTCGGTTTTTTCGATTTTAGGCTTCGAGCTTTAGTATACGGAGATGTGGCTGAGCTGGAAGTCATTCAGAGACGCTTTTCGAAATATTTATACTTAAAGACGCATGGCATATACCCGGTGATCGGTTTTAGCTATGTTCTGCTTTGTAAAGAGTTTGATTTTCAAACGTTGCAGGCTCGCAGATTTGAAGCGACCGTTGTGTTTTTATACAAAATTATTAATGCCGAATATGACTGTCACACATTATTAAATAGAATTAATTTTCTTGTTCCGAGGCCTGCTAGCCGTTTGAAATCAGCATTTTATCTGAACTGCTTCAGATCGAGGTATTGTGAAAGATGTCCCATAAGTGTAATGTGTAACAATTTTAATTTAATGTCAGAAATGGTTGAGTTGGTTGATGTTAACTTTAATGACTTGCGAATGTTTAAAAGACTTGTTAGGGACTACGTTGTTGTTCATCTATAATTTGTAATTTTGAAATTTTGTTTTGTTTTCTTATTTTATCTTGGTGTGACTTATTATGTATATAATATTGCTTACTTCTGTAATATCTGATGATGTAATCAGATTTTATTTTTTTTTCTGTTATTGGGTGTATACCTGTTAGAAAATAAAATTTATGATTATGATTATGTTTTGGTGTTAAAGTCGATGCCTACAGGTATTCAAGGACAAATTTAACTTTTAAATTAAACAAATAGTAACTTAGCAGTTACCGAAAAAAAGCAGACTTCACTTTCTGTCAAACGAGTTAACTGATTCAGCTTATTTTGGAAAACTTCAGTTTAATGCATATAAACATGTGTCAAACCATCTTTATAAGGATCAGTAATTTCTAGTATAATAACAATTAAAAAACTTAGTTGAGTTCGTTCTAGCAGAGGAGATTTGAGAATACAAGTGCTTTATTTTAAAATTGATTTTTGTTTAAGATTAGTGAAAACCGACAAGTAATTAGATAAACACGCATAGAGTAATTAATATTACTATAAAAACATATAATTTCCCAGTTGTGAGGGGAAACAGTATTAAGGTAAGTGAAGGTAATAACGCCATGTTAAGCTTTATGAATTTTTTGGTGAAAACTAGAAGCACTTAGGAAAAAAACAAATACGGTAGTCTCTTAAGTAGTCATTTGCAAATGCACAGAAAAAATACTGTTGAAAATTATATTGCATTTGAACTTGTAGGACCTTTTTTTTAAAAAGATTCAAATTGGCGTTATTGACAACACCCTATCAGCAATAACGCCAATTGCAAATTAGACTTAGTATAATCTTTTTATTCAAATATTTCACCTGAAAACTGTATTAGAAGATGGCAAATCTTAAATGTAACCATATTTTGTGGAAAGTTACTTTTGTGGAATCTAATTAGAGTATGAGGCACTATTATGGACCTGCGTGTATTTGGTCGCGTCTTTTTGGGTTCCATCCTTTTGGGACTGCGTCCTTTTGGTCGCGACAATATGTCCGAGTATACCAAAACACCACGGTATAAAGAATACATTTGAAAGTCTCCGAGTTTTCACCATTCTCTTTTTGCTGTGCGCCAGTTTTACATTTCCCTGGAGTTTAATTGCAACTTCTGCTTTTAACAACTTGTGGTCTGTGTTGTCGGTTGCTCCGGGTTTTGCTATTACATCTTGTATAGCCGTTTTCGATCGCTTTCGTATCAATATAAAGTCTATCTGGTTTTTATATAGGCCGTTAGGTGAAGTCCACGTCAAAAGTCGCCGAAGATATTTTCTAAAGATGGTGTTAGCAATCGAAAGCTCGTTGTCTTCTCCCATTTCGTTTTCCGAAACCGTATTTGCTCACTGTATTGCTATAAAATGCGGGTCATTTGCTGTTTCTCCGACTTTTGCGTTGAAATCTCCCGTCACTATTACTATTTTTATCTTTGGGATTCGAGCTATGGTGTTTTCAATTTCCCGGTATCCTGCTTCTATTTCCTGGTGTACTGCTTCTATTACTTGATCTGTGGCTTCTGTTGCCAATTTGCTTGGCACATCTTTATCGTATCTAGCAGTCTCCATAATGGTTCTCTGGAAAGTGTAATCAGGTGGTTTTTCGTTTGACAGCCTGAATTTCTTTTCTGAATTTCATTCTGCATACCTATTAAATAACTGAACTTGGTCACACACAAGATGGTGTTTTATTAATGCTATACAGTTTATTTAATTTTACTGCCTTCCAAGTTTTATAAAAATGTTCATGTTTAACGTGGTTAAACCCTAGAGATTAAATTAGGGTTAAGTTCAATTGTCTCAACAAAACCTCTGGTGGTTTGAGATAGTCCGCAAGTAGTTTGGAAGGTCCCAGGTTCGATTCCCCGTAAGAATAGGTTTTTTTTTTGATATTTTAATATTTAGAAAAGCCTTTACGAGTTTTGCATGTTCTATTAATAAGATAAACGAAACATGCAAAACTCGTAAAAGATTTTCTGCAGTTTAATTTTAATTATAACAAATAGTGAGGTGGTTTTCCGTCAAATGTTTTCTTGATCGTTTTTCATTTAGATTCTGATAAATGATATGACAAAAATACTTCTAATTATTGAGTTAACAAAAACTTTGCTTTATAAAACATAAGTAATAGGTAATTTATATTTAGTTCATCGCCCGATGATGCCCTATGAGTTTATGGGTTTATTTAGACCCCATGGGTCTATGTATGGCATAGGGAAACCTATAGGTTTATTCGCAGGAGTAGCCAAGACCTAATTAGAAGACAAATATTCTTTTTCCATACAAATATATATTATATTACCTTAATATTCAATACAAAATGTGAGCAGGCAAACAAAGAAAAAAGAGAAACAAGAATTGCATGGCTAGCAACTAATGAACAGCATGAGTTGGACCAATATAGGAAGAAACGAAGAGAAGTGAATAAACTGTGTAGACAAAAGAAGAACGAATGGATGGAAGCAAGAATGAGAGAAATAGAATCGAGCAGCAAAAACAACAACATAAGAAAATTCTATAAACTAGTCAAAAATAGCAAGAGAAAACACGAGATAACAAATAGAGGAATAAGGAATGAGGAAGGAAAGATAGAAAATGACACAGAAAAAATTAAAATAATATGGGAGAAATACTTTCGCAAACTGCTGTATACACACCAAGAGGAAGAGATAGAACAAGTCCCAGACATACTCAACGAGGAAGAACTGACGGAGCCGACGGATGCAGAAATTGTAAAAGCAATAAATCAGCTGAAAAACAGAAAAGCTCCAGGTAACGATGAAATAATAGCCGAAATGATAAAGAATGCAGGAGAAAAAATACACGAGGAGATATGTGAGTTGATAAAAGAGATCTGGCGACGAGAAGATATGCCACAAGGATGGAAAGAAGGCGTGATCGTTACAATTAAAAAGAAAGGAAACGCTGAAGAATGTCACAACTACAGAGGAATAACCCTTCTGAATACATCATACAAAATACTGTCCACAATTATACATAATCGTCTAAAATCTTACACAGAAGAAATAATTGGAAAATATCAGTTTGGCTTTAGACAAGGCAAGTCGACGGTGGATGCATTGCACATATTAAAACAAATTTTGGAGAAGAGCTACGAACATGATATAGAGATGCATATGCTATTTGTCGATTTCAAGCAAGCATTCGACCAAGTAATAAGAAAGCAGCTGATGAAAACAATGAAAGAATTTGCAATACCAGAGAAGCTGATAAGGTTGATCAAGATGGCCTTAAAAGATACGACAACTACAATAAAGATTCCTCAAGGAGAAACCAATAGCTTTGAGATTAACAATGGAGTGAGACAGGGTGATGCCTTGTCAGCAACGTTATTCAACATCGTCTTGGAAAAGATCATTCGAGCTAGTAACTGTAAAGGATCAATAGTGACTAGAGAAACCCAAATACTGGCATACGCAGATGATGTTGTCATAATTTCCAGAACAAGAAGATGTATGACAGAGACACTGAGAACCATAAAAAGAGAAGCAAACAATATGGGCCTGAAGGTGAATGAAGGCAAAACGAAATACATGAGATGCTCGAGAAGAGAAGACAATAATAACGAAATAACCATCGATAACTGCGTATTTGAACAAGTAAAAAATTTTAACTACCTAGGAGTCATGATTAATAACAGAAATGATAGACGATCAGAAATAAGACAAAAGATTCAAGCAGGTAACAGAGCATACCATGCAAATAGAAATATACTGAGAGATAAACAAATAAAGAAAGAAACTAAGATAAAACTGTACAAACGCTAATAAGACCAGTACTCACATATGCAGCTGAGGTGATCTGCATCACAAAAAGAGAAGAAGAGGAATTATGAATTTTCGAAAGAAAGGTACTTAGAATGATAGTAGGACCTACACGACTAGATAACGGAGAATATAGAATAAAAACAAACACAGAACTGCGAGAAGTGATGGACGGAGAAGACGTAGTGAAGTTCATTAAAGCCCAGAGATTGAGATGGCTAGGACATGTCATGAGAGCTAAAAGAGAGGATACGATAAATGCGATAGTAATGTGGAAACCGAATGAAGATCGTGCTAGAGGAAGGCCGAGAGCAAGATGGTGGGACGGAGTGACGGGCGATTTGGAGAGAATGGGAGTGAGAGGATGGAAACAACTGGTGATGGACCGTACAGCATGGAGAACAATGGTTAACAACGCAAGAATACACGAAGACCTGTAATGAAATGTACGTAATAAACATGTAAAATAAGAGGATTAATCCACCTCAACTAAAGGATTTTGAAAGTCTACGGACAGCCGTATTCTAATGAATGTAGAGCTATTTAAATAAAATAAAAAAATTCAATACAAAAACCTTATAAATTTCCTAAAATAAATTAAGTAAGTTTAAAAAAATTCTATTTGTATCCGTAAAGTCTATAGACTTTATAGCAAGTTGTATATAGCAAATTTGACTATTTTTTTTTACTATAGCAAATTGTGATCATCTTTTTCTTTAGGTTTTTACACGTTCTACTTGGCGAGTATTGAGATTTTACCCTACCGATGAGGGCGCCACCTTTTTGGCAAAATGGCTTCGTTAGGCATGATTTGTTTGGTATTAGAAACGGACACATGTTCATGATTATCGATTTTTACCCCTGACTGTTTTTTTCAAAAACACAGGGTATATGAAGTTACTATGTTCAATCTGTGTTTATATATAGTCGTGTTCCGAAATCAATTTTTTTAGAAATAATATTATATTGCATTTGAGTTTTTATTTTGATTGTTTTTAAATTTTGTTTTGATTTTGTAAATAACTTATTATTGTAAATATTTTGAATTTCGTTGGTTCGCGCCAACAAAACTAAAGTTGGTACAAAAATTTTAGATAAAGGGGCTTTTTGCCGTCCGCGTTGACCGGAGTGGTCGCTTTGACGGAGTGTCTCCGTACTTGTTAATTTTGAGTCGTTTGTTGAGAATTATATTTTGATTATTAGTGAATAAAAGATTTTGATTTGCTGTGAGTGAGAATTTTTATTGATTTGTTCGATTTTTGAACGAAGTTGAATGGTGGTTTTTCAAAAGTAGAATATTAGAAGTACGAGGCATATGGTATGGCAAACATTTGGCTAGTCGAGATATCACAGGAAATAAATTACATTTTTAAAAAATTAACATCGTCAATAAAATTTAAATTATTTTGGATTTGGAGAGATAGGGTCATCTCAATATATATATATATATATAATTATGTTAGATACAAAACACACAAAAAACAAATATAAATTTATATTTTTTATACATTACTTTATACAGTAAAATTGATACTACGTTACCCATTGAGCTCAACATCGCTTTCGGTATCTGATAAGTAGTCATCACTTTCTTCAATTGCAGATCCTAAATTTACCGGAGCAAAAGAGCTAGGTGTCTCCTCGGATCCTTGTTTGTTAAAAGAAAATACTTCAACCTGATTGGCTTTTGCCAGTTTTCTACCTAAGCAAGGCAAGATAAGGATCTCTATCTGAACGCCGCTTAAGCCTAAACCAAAACGTTAATTCTGCACCACCCTGTACAATAATCAGCAAATTTTTGTTTTCAATAAGAAAGCTATATTTATAGAAACAAGGTGGAACTCGGATGACCGTAGTTCTTAGCCTTCTATACTGCTATCTTCCTGATGGTTAAACTTGAAAAATATAGATTAGAATATAAGGTAGATACAGACAAATTCGAAATAAAGCCCGCATTATAAATAAAGCCCGGATTATCCGATAATTATTTTGTAAGCAATATAATTTTAGTATATATGTATAAGAAGATTACGAATACTAAACACAAAAAGAAAATAATAATCTATGGTAATTATAACGTACTTTTGTTTTTCATACTATAACAATAAACACAACACACCAATAGTATAAAAACAGAAATACGTGCCCACCCGTCCGTCTGCATGTTTCAAATCTCAGAAATATTTCAATAGTTTAAAAACTATACTAGAATATATAAATATAATATCAGTAATGAGCTAAGTTAACAATAAACCAAACTAATATTTTCGAGCTTTCGAGAGTGGATACTCTCTTTATCAAGATATATTAATAATAAAAAATTATACATAGTTACGGTAAAAGTGATGTATTGACATTTATCCGATAACTTGATCAGAATTTTAAATAAAGTTAAATGAAAAGTTAAATGAATTAAAAATTCTAATAAGTTATCGTGGGTTAAGAAAAACCAGTGGTAAAAACTTAACCCCAATACATGGAGAAGAAATTATATTAATAAAGGACTATAAATATTGCTAAGTCCCTCGATGTCAGTTTTCCTGTTCATGGTGTTTTTTTCTTTTTTAATTTCTATCATCTCGTGTAATATTCTGTCCCTATATGTTGTGACTGTCTTAATAATTTTTGTGTTTTTGAAGTCCATATTATGTCCGTCTTCAAGGATATGTTTTGCGACTGCGGTAGATTCAGGTTTATTACATCTAATAGATGAAATATGACCGCTGATCCTTTTCTTAAGCCATTGATTTGTTTGCCCAATGTAAACTAAATTGCAATCATTGCAGGACATTTTATAAATAACTCCAGATCTTTTTTCTTGCGGAATGGGGTCCTTAAGTTTTGAGTAATGCAAGCCTAGGTTATTTGGAGATCTAAAACAAATGTTGATGTTAAACGGTTTAAGAATATATTTGATTTTCTCGCTAAGACCATTCACGTAAGGGATAGAAGAAAAGTATATTTTGGTGTCTTTTGTGGTATAATTACAATTATATAATTTATGAACCCCGTCTTTGATTAATTTATTTATAAGAGATTTTGGATAGTTATTTCTGATAAGTGTTTCTTTAGAAATTTTTAAAGTTTCCCTTCTGTAGTTCCCGTGTGTTAATTTAATGGCTCGATCTATTAACCCAATAGCGGTACCTATTTTATGACTTTGGTGGTGATATGAGTTGTAGTTTAAATATCTCCCTGACCATGTTGTTTTTTGTGTCCATTTATATTGAAGAGTGTTGTTGTGTCTTATGATTTCAATGTCTAAAAACGTTATTTTGTTGTTAATTTCTTTCTCTAAAGTGAATTCTAGTCTGTGATGGAAACCGTTAAAATGTTCGATAATATAATCTAATTTGTCTTTAGGTATAGCAGTGAAAATGTCGTCGACATATCTTTTAAAGAATGGAAGACTAAAAGGAAGTGTTAAAATCCGGTCGTTTTCCAGAGTTTCCATAACTAAATTGGCTACAGTTGCAGAAATCGGACTTCCCATTGCCGTACCGAAGATTTGTTGGTAAAGATGCCCATCGTATTTAAAATAAGTCGTTTCTAAACATAATTTTAAGGCCTTTAGAAATTTAATTTTTGGTATATTGGTATGAATTTGGATTTCATCCCATTTATCTTCAACAGCTTTGGTGGCCAGTTCTAAAGGTATATTTGTGAATAATGACTTAACATCCAATGAGACCAGAATATAATCATCGGGAATAGTAAATGTTTTAATTTCTTCTACAAATGTCCACGAATCTTTAGTATGGTATGATGTTTTACCTAAAATATTAGAAATTATTTTTGATAGAAATTTTGCAAGTTTATAAGTTGGTGAATTATTGCTTGCGACTATAGGTCTTAAGGGTGTTCCATTTTTATGTACTTTAGGAAGGCCGTATATTCTTGGAGGTATGGCATTCCCTATTTTTAATGAATATTGAAGGGAATCATCAATGTACCTATGTTTAATCCAATCTGAAACAATTTGATTATTTTTAATTTGAAGATTATTGGTGGGATCTTTAGTAATGGTTTTGTAGGTAGTAACATCATTAACTAAAAGATTCATTTTTTCTGTGTAATCTTTTTTATGCATAAGTACTGTTGAATTTCCCTTGTCCGCTCGGATAATAACCCACGATAACTTATTAGAATTTTTAATTCATTTAACTTTTCATTTAACTTTATTTAAAATTCTGATCAAGTTATCGGATAAATGTCAATACATCACTTTTACCGTAACTATGTATAATTTTTTATTATTAATATATCTTGATAAAGAGAGTATCCACTCTCGAAAGCTCGAAAATATTAGTTTGATTTATTGTTAACTTAGCTCATTACTGATATTATATTTATATAAATTTTCAAGAGCTAATAATTCTAATTATTTACTATACTAGAATAGTTCTTAAAGTTAAAACATGCGGACGGACAGACAGACAGACATAAAGCCAGATAATAAGGCTTCTTTCTATACGATGTATAGAAGCCTAAAATAATAATGATGGTAAAAAAAGTTGTGACACCCTGTACCGTGATATTAGTGCAGGTAAAATACCATTACATCGAAAAGCACAGTAGATCTGAAGAGACAATTTTTCGGATTTGTCACTTTTAGAATTATTATTTGAAATTTTCACCAGACGTTCTTAAGATATCAAACTTTAAGAAAATGTAAAAATTGAAAAATCGAGTTTTTGAAAACATTTTGTTATAAATTATAATCATGAGTAAAATCTTCATATATAAACAATAAATACATATTTGATTAGCAATTGATAACAAATAATAGTCATGAGTTCTTAAGAGTATTGTAAAAATAATAAGCATACATTTGCTGCCGCTTCTAGCGATGAATATGTATTAATATATCTTAAAAAATAAATATTTCAAAACCGAGCCTAATCGATCCTGTAAATTTTTAGTATGTTATAAATGAAGGCTTAAGGTATTTTTTGAACATTTTTTCATGTCTGGATTGAGCAGGACTTTTTTGTTTCTCTACATAAAACTAGATTAACTTGTAAAACACCTAATATAAAATTGTTTTTTAACATTTTTTCAATCCAAAATCTTTTTCTTAACACATATTAAAATGAAGTGTATACCTCAAATAAGCTTCTAGAAAAAATTCACTTTGAATCAACACGTTTTAAATCCACAGTCTCTCTTCAAAAGTTGGTGATAAAATAATCTGTAAGCTGCCATGCAGAAGAGCTGTGTTTGCGACCCTCTGGCAGATAGAATTTTTACTTAACCAACAAGATATTTTAGGAAAAGATCAAGTGACCTTTCTTTTACCCACCAACAAAATTTTGAAGCGATATACGCAATTTGAAAAAAAAAAGATTTTTGTCCGCTTTTTTTCGATTCTGAACCGCACTGTGCGGCGTGAAGATGGTTAGCTATGGTTGGGTATTTTTCTCGATTTCGTAATTAAAAAGTATGATACAATGCTATCCAATGTAATAAAATTTAAAAAAATTAAAATAAATTCTAGTGAAATTAAAATTGGATTATATTTCAGTAATATGTTTTTGCATAATAAATATTAGTAATATTTTACTGATCTCGATCTAAATCGTCAAAAAATCTTAATAAATCTTAGGAAATATATGATGTATTTTTATTATTCTAAAACGAATATCTTACTTTTAAAGGTGTGATGCTCATGATTCATTTGTTTCTTAAATTTAAATTTTCAAAGTTTTGTTTGCAATAAATTGTTGAACTTGATTTCCTTAAAATTTGACTGTGTGGTTGAATCTCTTCTGCAGCACTTCGTCCAATTTATATATTAGTTCTTTATTTTTATGAAACACCTCAGATATCTCTAAACTTCTTTGTTAAACATAAGAATATTTAGTCAATCTAACCGTTCTTTAACGGGACGTAAGTTTGCTCATGTAGTATAGCTAAACAACACATCGCTAGATGGAGCCTGATTTGTATATAGCCGATCAACATTTCTCCCATATGTAATGTAGTCCGTCATAAATTTTATAAATTTACTCCTGGAAGTCATCATGAAACTGTAATGTTTTATAAATTTTGAAAACCTGAATACCGCCACGCGGTTGTGCAAATCGGGTAAAATTTAATTAAAAAAAAACTATACCACAAAATTACTACTAAAATTAACAGCTCAAAGGTTTTCACCAATTTGAACAAATAGAAAATATAATTTAATTATCTTGATTATTTTGATTTGTAGCAAGGAGGTACTAGATTTGATGGCGGATTTGTCCCTTTCAATTGTAAAAATTCATGTTTTTAAATTTTTTACTTCTTTAGCTGCTCAGGCTCTCCGCTAGCATCTGTAAAAGTTAAAATAATCCTTTTTATCGCTCCAAATTGTCTAAATGATAAAATATAGGTAGAAAGTGTCCCATGTAAACGGTGAGAGATGGGAGAAAACGACGGCCATATTCCGATTCATATTTGGAAAAACACCGCTAGATGAAGCTGTCTGTATATATCACCGGTTTAATTTTTTAATTTACTTCATATAATCCCTCATAAATAAATAAAATTCGCATTTGATAGTCATGCCATAGTTTATATTGCTAATACATATTCTTCTAAGTGGATCCGTACTCAAGGCACTACTTGCCTTGGTACTTGATCCTAATTTTTGAAAAGCCCAGACAACTACGTTGTTAGAAATATTGGGCTAAAAAACAACTAAATAAAACTGAAATGAAGCAAATAATACTTTTAAACTAGAAACGCCGGAGGGGTCATTTTGACCTCTTTAAAAATCGATTGTTCTGAATTTTTTGATGCAAGGGCACTATAGGGACTAGGTATTTTTGACTTTTAATTTTTACAAATCCGGTGCTTTATAGTGTTAATATTTAAGAAATATTTTTCTTAAATCCCAGAAAATCCAAAATTTCTAACAAAATCTTAAGAATACTATAAATCAGCTAAAACAAATAAAATAAAATTAACCTATTGCTGTTAATCTTCACTAAGCGATGAATATTTTTGGTTTCTTCGGCCGGATTTCCAACTATCCAGCTCACAAGAATTTTTATTAATGATAAACAAGGATATCGGGCAGATTGGAATCAAATGATACAAGAATAATTTGCTAAGCCGACGCACAGTGGGGCCAGATCGCAAATCCGCGGCCAAAATAGAAAAAATGCAGTGTTATTTTTAAGAAATTTAAATATACAGTTAGGTACAGTAATACTCAAAGGGTCTAACGACATAATTTAAAGGAGTCGAATGTATATACCTGGCCCACAATAAGCAATTGAACAACGACTTTTGAACGCGCAGGTAGTACAAGCTTTGAAGCAAGTTTTTCATAGCGCTAGAAAAAGCGTGACCAAAGGCGCAAATTTTGTCCGATTTTCAATCTACAAAATGGAATCTTTAGGTGAAAGTATGTATATTATTTAGTACTTTAGAAAATTATATAATTGTAATATATGAATATAATCTTTATCAATTTTTTAAATGCAAAATAACGTAAAAAATACGTACAAAAATTGACAAACAAAGTTGATTAAAGTGCACTGTCGGACGTTGTTGGGCGGAGTTTTTTTTTTCAGATTGTAGGTAAGACTTGTTAATAGAATCTGAAAAAAAACCTGCCCCGGAGTGCCCCAAGCGTAATTAACTTATATTAAAAATGAGAAAATAATACATGCAATAATGCATATGTTATGTAATTCTCGTAATGCATGAAGAATTTGATTAAAATAAAACGACAATAATAATAATTTTATTGTTTCGAAGGGATATATCAAATTAATTTTTGATATGATATTCGTAATCAGCGACCCCAAAAACCCACGTATACCAAGTTCTGCAGAAATTAAGCATCATTTTCATATGTCAGTCCGCCATATTAAATCCGCCATTTTGTTTTTGGATTTTTTGATATGATATTCGTAATCAACGACTTCAAAAACCTACGTATACCAAGTTCTGCAGAAATTAAAGATCATTTTCATATGTAAGTCCGCCATATTAGATCCGCCATTTTGTTTTTTAATTTTTGATATGATATTCGTAATCAGCGACCCCAAAAACCTATGTATTCCAAATTTCATAAACATCAGAGAAGTCCTTCATATTTTGGCCACATATTTTCGATCTGGCCCCACTGTGCGACGTTTCGGAAAATTTATTTTTCCATCTTCATTACTAAAATGGAAAATGACAAATGAACCCTGTAGTGGGGCAAAGAACAAATTGCACTTACCAAGC
Source organism: Cantharis rufa (assembly GCA_947369205.1). Lineage (NCBI taxonomy): Eukaryota > Metazoa > Arthropoda > Insecta > Coleoptera > Cantharidae > Cantharis > Cantharis rufa. The sequence goes on along the minus strand of OX376309.1, from coordinate 9,180,229 downwards.
AAATGATGGTGTTAAATTGTTTAGCTATACAAACATAATATGGAGAGCGATGATATCCATTGGTGGTCACAATAAACATGGTCATATTAATAAAATTACAAGTAAAACATATAAAAAGGTTAAATACAATAAAAAATCCAATATAGTACATATACGCAAAAATTTCGTGTATAAAATTGTTTAAAAACTGTCACCGATTAAAAACTCCTCTTTGTTAATATCCGCTCAGATACGGTGAGTGACCAATAAAAATATTAAAAATGTTACAATTTTAAATCAACCGCTATAAAACTCCATCTATCTGTGCACACAACAATAGCAAATGTAAAATTTGATACAAATCCCGCTTTAAAAGACGCAATCTGTAAGCATAAGTGCAAATATGTGTAAAAGTAAACAAACAAAAACAAGTTTACAAATTAATAAACGAAAAATTGCAAAAATATCCCGCACGGCTATTGGACTTGACCTCGTTTCGAAAAAGAGAAAAACCAACTATTCTTACTGTAAGATTTAACAGAACTAAACAAAACGTTAAAATAATAAATTTTAACAGTAAAGTAAAGAAATACAATACGTAGAATAATCGTTACTATAAAAACCAAAAAGACATTAATTATCACTTGACAGGATTAAAAATATTTAAGAATGAAATATTTCCGTAAAAGAATTAAACATTAAAAAAATAATTTTACAAATACTTATGTATTTGGGACTAATGTGAGCCACTGGACTGATAAATAGTGTATTTTGAAGCTCCGATATTAAATTCAAATATTGGAAAATATCGAGCATTCTCTGGAATACAAAATTATATGGTGATAAGGCGAATTAAGTGATAGTGTTGATAGAAATCAGGAAAATTACTAATTAACAAATATAGCGGGTAATTACTACAAAACAGGTTTGTTTGTTGGTAGAGGTTGTTCACCCGAAAGGTTGACTTGTGAGCTGCTTCTGCCGCCGGATGCATAGTGATTACATAGTGATTGATTGTGGTGATTACAAAAGCAAAATTTATAAAATAAGGCACTGACGACTGAATCGACAATAAAATCTAATAGGGTAGCATACCAAGGACTCCAGATTGTAATCCTTACAAACGCAAAGGTAGGCAACTCATAATACGTCGGTATTAATCGATACGAAACTATCATTGCAAATGAACAGTAAGGAAAAGTTAAAACTTGAACAACTTAAAACTGAAAAGCGACAAAAAGCTAATAGTGTGGGCAGCTTGGACGAATACATTAAGAGAAGGCGACCTCAAGAAGGTGAAAGTAGCAGCGAAATTTTCAAGAGAAGCAAAAGGATTAATAGAACACCACCTAAAGAACGCCAAAATATTGAAATTGAAGCAACCACTAACGACACAGAAAAAATGGAAGAAATAAAGAAGTTCATGGAAAACCTCAACGCTAACATAACAGAGATGAGAAAAGATAATTCCGAAACAAAAATGGAAATAAGAGAAAACTTCAGAAAAATACAAGAACAAATGGAATCTCTGACAAAAGAGCTAAAAATAACGAAAGAAGAACTGAGCCAAACTAAAACCGAATGGCAACAGGATAAAATTTTGAACGATAAGAAAGTGGGAGAGCTTGAGAGTAAATTGAGATTGGTTGAATATAAACTGGAACAACAGGAAAAAGAAAAGAGAAGGAATAAACTGGTAATAAGTGGACTGAAATTTGAAACTGAAGAAAATATGAGAGAAAAGATAGAAAAATTTATAAAGGAAGTCGTAGAGGTAGAGGTAAAAATATCGACGGCATATAAAATCGGAGAGAAGAGAAGCGTTATCGAAGTAGAAGATTGGGCGAAAAAAATGGAAATAATGAAAAATAAACCCAAGTTGAGATACTTTAATAGTGCAAAGGTATACATAGATAATGACTTGACGATCTCAGAAAGAAAAATACAGGCAATAATAAGAGAGAAAGCGGAAGAGATGAGAAAGTCCGGTAAGAGAGTAAAGATTGGATACCAGAAACTAATAGGCGAAGGTGTGATGTGGAAATGGGCGAATGAGGATGGTTGCTTGCAAGAGATGTCAAAAAACTAAGCGGCCCTAATGAACAGGAAAAACAGAAGACGGAACGGCGTGAAAATGGAATAATTGACTTGAGAGTGATGAAAATATGGAAAATGGCTACCTGGAATGTAAGAGGATTAAATGGTAAGGAAGCGGAATTGCTGCATGAATTTAACGACCAGAAACTAGACATATTAACATTAACTGAAACAAAAAAAAAGGGGAAGGGAGAGATAATGATTGACGAGCACTTGTTAATATACGGAGGGGTGACAATTGGAGAGAGAGCAGCGGCAGGTGTGGGTTGCATGATAAACAAGAAGTTGATCAAATATATTAAGAAGTGGGAGACCTTTTCTGAAAGAATACTTGCAGTGGAAATAACAGACAAATATGAGAATACCATCACAATAGTTACAGTATATGGACCTAATGAAGACGAAAAAGTGGAGATAAAGAATAAATTCTGGGATGAAATGAACTTAGTAACAGAAAACAGTCGAGGCAAGATATATTTGGCGGGAGATTTTAATGGAAAAGTGGGAAGAAGTGACTTTGACTCGCAAGTAGTAGGTAAACATGGAGAAGAAAGAAAAAACAATAACGGTAAAAGACTAATAGAATATTGCAAGATGAATGACTTAATAATAGCGAACACCTTCTACAGTCATAAAGACATACATAAGTATACAAGACACGGCAAGGAAAACAAAGAACAATCAATAATAGACTATATATTGATCGAAAGAAAAAACAGAAAAGAGATAAAAGATGTGAAAGTAAAACGAGGACCAAATATAGGGAGCGATCATTATATGGTAGTTGCAAAAATTAAAAGGAATAACAGCGGAAGAGAACAGATACAAAAAGCCAACAAAGCAACTGAATATAGAACAATCAAAACATACAAATTAAGAGATGAAAATGTAACTCAAAAATACGAAAAGCTTGTAACGGAAAAGATATTAGAAAAAGCATCAATAACAAAACATACAAGCCTGGAACACATGTGGAATATATACAAGACCATACTGATGGAAGCAGCAACAGAAGTATGCGGAACATTGAGGGTTAATAACAATAGTAAACAAACTGCATGGTGGAATAAAGAAATTAAGGAACAGATAAAGATCAAAAAGGAAAAGTGGGAAAAACTGTTACAACATAGAAACGAAAATACCTACAGAGAATACAAAAACCAAAGACGGAAAGTAAAAGAAATGGTTGAGATTGCAAAAAGGGAATGTTGGAGCAAATTTTCAAAAGCAATGGAAACGAATAGTAAAGAAAACCAAAAGCTGTTCTACAAAACAATGAAAAACTTAAAAACAGAAAAATGTCCTAATACCACAACAATAAAAGATAAAAACGATAAGATACTTGTGGAAAAAGATAAAATTATGGAAAGATGGAAAGAGTATTTTATGACACTACTAAACGACACAGAGAACCAAGGCACAGAGACAGAAGAAGTGGACTGTAACGATGAAAAAGAAACAAAAAACATGTATAACGAAATAGATTTAGAGGAAATGCAAAATGCTCTAAAAACAATGAAAAATGGCAAAGCCCCGGGCCATGATAAAATAACGGCAGAAATGATGAAAAATACAGGACTGGAAGGAATGAAATTGTTTTTGGAAATATGTAAAAAAGCATGGAAGGAGGGAAAGGTACCGGAAGATTGGCAAATAGGGGTTGTATTACCTATATATAAGAAAGGAGATAGAAAGGACTGTAACAACTACAGAGGTATAACCCTGCTAAGCACTGCTGTGAAAGTATATGAAAAAATTCTAGAAAAAAAACTAAGAGTATTTGTGGAACCTACCCTAGAAGAAGCCCAGAGTGGATTTAGAAAAGGTAGAAGTGTACAAGATCATATTTTCAGTCTAAAGCAGATCATACAGAAGAAATTGAAGAGTGGGACAAGTGCGTATTTTGCATTCATAGATTTAGAGAAGGCATTTGATCGTGTACAAAGACATAGAGTATAGAGCACACTTAAAAAACGAAAAGTTTGTGAAAACTTGATCCAAGCAATAAAGAGCCTATATCGAGAAAACTACAACTACGTCAGCACTAGAAACATGAAGTCCGATAAATTCCAAACACATCAAGGATTAAGACAAGGGGGAGTGATGAGCCCAGTATTGTTTACAATATTTATAGATGAAATAATGAAAGAATGCCAACATAAATTGAAAAAACTGGTAGTGGGCTATAGAAACATGAAAAAGTCGAAATTACGGAATGCGCATTTGCAGATGATATGGTTATCATGGCAGGAAGTGAAGAAGGACTACAGCATAACCTAGAAGTATGGAATGACGAACTGCAGAAAAATGGAATGAAAATAAATAAAGGAAAAACTAAGGTAATGGTAGCATCCCTAGAGAAAACAACTCTGAATATCACGATTGATGGTGAAAGCATCGAACAGGTTGAAAATTTTAAGTACCTGGGAGTAATTATACAAAGTAATGGGAAGCAAGAAAAAGACTTAGAAGAAAGATGTGAGAAAACGATAAAAATGTACCACTCTATAAACAAGAGATTTATAAGAAGGAACGAAATAACAAAAGAAACAAAGATCACCGTATTTAAGACTATATATAGACCGATATTGACCTATGGGAGTGAGACATGGGTCCTGACTTCGCCACTAAGAAGCAAGGTACAGGCGATTGAAATGAAATATCTGAGAGCGGTACAGGGCATCACTATGATGGATAGACAAAGACATAAGGAAGACCTTACAGTTACAGCCAATACAAGAATACGTAGAAAAGAGACAATTGGGATGGTGGGGACACTTACATAGAATGAGCGAAAACCGCCCGACTAGAAAAATATGGAAAGCCAAAGAAGGGAGTAGAAGAAAGAGAGGTAGACCACAGGAAACATGGGACGGCACCATAGAGAAAATAATCACCAATAGAGTAACTACAATACAAGAAGCACAACAACTGGCTAAAGACCGAAAAAAGTGGACACATTATATGAACTACGTGGGTTAATTGAGAAATAGACTACACACCCTACACCTTATAGGTAAAAGGGTTAACGATTATATATATATATATTTTACAAATACATACTAATAGACCACAAAATCTACTTGAAATTCTTTTTGAGTTTATTTTCTAGTTTTACGCCTTACGGTTAAAAGTGGTAAATTTGAATTTTTTTCAAATTTTAGAAATAAAACATAGGGGGCAGTGCCTCTTTTGATTTCAACATAGCAGTAGTACTGTTTTTAGAATATTTTGTTATTATTCCAACTTCAAAAATTCATGTTAACACGTGACTTTGCTTAATTTTATTTTTGGTTATTTTGGTAAGTCATTTCTTCATTTTTTTAAGTTTTAGTCATTATTTGTTAAATTTGCTTTAAATATTTTCTTGATTTTTATATTTTTTCAATTAATTTAGAGTTAGGTACGACTGAAGATCGGCAACAACCGTGAAATAAGGCCTTATATTGTATTGCTCGTTATTTTTTTAATGTTTAATTCTTTTACGGAAATATTTCATTCTTAAATATTTTTAATCCTGTCAAGTGATAATTAATGTCTTTTTGGTTTTTATAGTAACGATTTTTCTACGTATTGTATTTCTTTACTTTACTGTTAAAATTTATTATTTTAACGTTTTGTTTAGTTCTGTTAAATCTTGCATTTTACAAATACATACTAATATACCACAAAATCTACTTGAAATTATTTTTGAGTTTATTTTCTATTCTTACTGTGCCTGCTTTAGACTCTGGGGACCCTAAAATGTTTAAAACGTTCAGTAAAGTCACTTACCATCCGTGGCTGGCGTGCAGAATAAAAGAGGTATTTAGAAGGTGCATATTGGATGGTGAGCTGCAATTAGCATTTTACAACCGCTTTTCCTTGGATAATTTATTGTACTCGAGAACTAAGGACAAAATACCCACCCTCGACAGAGCCAATGTTATATACGACATAGAATGTGATTGTGGTAGTCGTTACATTGGCCAAACCAAGCAGAGACTCTCCTCAAGAATAAACTAACATCTTTATGACATAAGAACCAATTCTAAGAAAACTGGTTTGGCACACCACGTGATCAATAACACTCACAAATTCTCACATGAAAATGTCAAGATTCTTGCTAGAGAAAGTAATTACCACAAGAGAACGTTCGTGGAAGCTGCTTGCATCTCCTCCACTTTTGGAAACATCAACCTTCAAACTGATTTTTCGTACATCAACTCTGGTTAGGTACAAGAGTTTGCTCCAAAACTTTAAGAACAAATTCAGTCCTAACTGATTTTAAGTGTTGATCTTTTACAGGCGAGTTTTTTCCTAAGAGTTTGCTAATTATTTTGCAATTATGGTAGTTTTGGCAATTTTGCCGGTCGTTTATTAATTTGTAAACTTGTTTTTGTTTATTTACTTTTACACATATTTGCACTTATGCTTACAGATTGCGTCTTTTTAAAGCTGGATTTGTATCAAATTTTACATTTGCTATTGTTGCGTGCTCAGATAGATGAAGTTTTATAGCGGTTGATTTAAAATTGTAACATTTTAAATATTTTTATTGGTCGCTCACCGTATCTGAGCGGATATTAACAAAGAAGAATTTTTAATCGGTGACAGTTTTTAAACAATTTTATACACGAAATTTTTACGTATATGATCTATATTGGATTTTTTATTGTATTTAACCTTTTTATATGTTTTACTTGCAGTTTTATTGATATGACTATGTTTATTGTGACCACTAATTGATATCATCGCTCTCCATATGTTTGTAAAGATAAACAATTTAACACCATCATTTGCTTGGTAAGTGCAATTTGTTTTTTTTTTCCTTTTTACAGGGCTCATTTGTCATTTTCCATTTTAGTAATGAAGATGGAAAAATAAATTTTCCGAAACGTCGGCTTAGCAAATTATTCTTGTATCATTTGATTCCAATCTGACCGATATCCTTGTTTACCATTGTTGCATATCATTGGATGAGAGTTTTGGTTTTATTACAACATTATGAATTTTTATTAGATTTTTTAATTATACTTATGGTGTAGTTTAACAACTATACAATCACAGGTTCCCACTTGTGTGGAAAACCTGGAAAAGTAATAAAATTCAAAACTTGTGAGAGTATTTAAAACTTTTAGCACTAATATCAGGGGGAAAAAAATTTTGTCAAGGAAATATTTTCAAATAAAATATTTTTAAATTGGAAATCATTTTTCTTTCATTTTCAAATTTTTTTTCAATAAAGAAGTTTAATTTATTATTACAATTTATAAAAATATTACTGTATGCAATAAACGTTATAATACCATTTTTTTTTCATTATATAATTTTTTCGGTGCGAATTGTTTTCCGACAACTGGATTACGACACTAAAATGTCTGCGAAAACCTGGAAGTCAAGAAAGCGTAGAAAAATTAGTGGGAACCCTGTATCAGCATTTCTAATGCACCCCAAGCAAACAAGTTTTTCTTGAAAATTAAAATATAGGAATAAACAAGATTCATTAAAACACATCTTTTCAATGCTACTATTTCGAGTGCAATTCAAATTTTATCGGGCGTCGAAGATGGTTAACTATGGTTGGGTATTTTGCTCGATTTCGTAATTTATTAGAAAGTAACAATGTAATAAAACATTTAAAATAAAATCTGGAAAAATTTAAATTTGGTTACATTTCAGAAATGTGTTTTTGCGTAAGTAATATTAGTAATATTTTACTGATCTAGATTTAAATCGTCGAAAAAATCTTAATAAATCTTAGGAAATATATGATGTATTTTTATTATTCTATTATTCTAAAACAAATATTTTTCTTCTAAAAGTATGTTGCTATGATTCATTTATTTCTCAAATTTAAATTCTCAAAATTTAGTTCACAATAAATGGTTCAATGTGATTTCATTAAAATTTGACTGCGTGGTTGAATCTGTTCAACAGCACTTTGTCCAATTTATATATTAGTTCTTTATTTTTAAGAAATACATCAGATATCCCTGTACTTCTTTGTTAAACTTAAGAATATTTAGTCAATCTAACCGTTCTTTAACGGGACGTAAGTTTGCGCTTGTAGTATAGTTAAACAACATATCGCTAGGTGGAGCTTGTCTCGTGTATAGCCGATTAACTTTTCTCCCATATGTAATGTAGTCCGTCATAAATTTTACAAATTTACTCTCAATTCGTTGTTGGATGTCATCATGAAACTATAATGTATTATAAATTTTGAAAACCTGAATACCGCCACGCGGTTGTGCAAATCGGGTAAAATTTAATTTAAAAAAACTACCACAAAATTACTACAAAATTAACAGCCCAATGGTTTTAACCAATTTGAATAAATAGTAAATATAATTTTATCATCTTGATTATTTTGATTTGTAGCAAGGGGAGGTAGATTTATTGGAGGATTTGTCCCATTCAATTGTAAAAATTCAAATATGGCCATTTGAATTTTCTAACTTTTTACTTCTCGAGCTGCTCAAGCTCTCCGATTACCTCCGTAAAACTTAAAATAATCCTTTTCATCTCGCCAAATTGTCCAAATAATAAAAACAGGTGGGGGAGTATCCCATGTAAACGGTGAGCGATGGGAACGACGGTCATATTCGGATTCATATTCTGAAAAGCACCGCTAGATGAAGCTGTCTGTATATATCACCGGTTAAATTTTTTCATTTACTTCATATAATCCCTCATAAATAAATAAAATTCGCATTTGATAGTCATGCCATATTTTTAATAATTCAATTAATGCTCTAGGATCTGCACTAGGTATTTGCCTTTGTGCTTGATTCTAATTTTTGAAAAGCCCAGACAACTACGTTGTTAGAAATATTGGGCTAAAAAACAATTAAATAAAACTTAAAAAAAGGAAATAATGCTTTAAAACTAGAAGCGCCTAAATGGTCATTTTGACCTCTTTAAAAATTAATTGTTTTGAATCTTACGATCCAAAGGCATTATAGGGACTACGTATTTGTGACTTTTAATTTTTACAAACACGGTGCTTCTAGTGTGAATATTTAAGAAATCTTTTTTTTAAATATCCCAGAAAATCCAAAAATTCCTACAAAATTATAGGAATCTTACAAAATCTTAGGCAAGCTCGGTTAGTATAAGCACTTTCATTTCATAATGCGATAATTTTATATTTTAACAGGAAATTCTGAATCTTGGAAATGCTGAAAAATGTACTATTTTATTACATTCACAACATTCCGGAACAAACCCTTAAATGGGACATTAACTAACGAAAATTTTTAAACAATTACTATCTCCGTTGTTATTACTAATTAATTCTACCAAATACATGAAATTTTATTACAAGTATATTGGGGGGTAATTTTTTGGGTAAAATATAAAATTATTGAATTGAATTATTTATTGCTAATACTTGGGCTCATTTTAATGAACCTTGGCTGGAACACATAACCTTAGTACACGTCATAGCAACTTAATAGTATTTTGCAGTATAGCTAAAGCACCGCTAGATGAAGCTGTCTTTATCCGGTTAAATTTTTTTGCTTAGTTCATATAATCCTCCTTAAGTAAATAAAATTCGCATTTGAGAGTCATGCCATATTTTTAATAATTCAATTCATGCACATGGATCTGCACTAGGTACTGGCCTTTGTGCTTGATTCTAATTTTTGAAAAGCCCAGGCAACTACGTTGTCAGAAATATTTGGCCAAGAAACAATAAAATAAAACTGAAACTAAGCAAATAATGCTTTGAAACTAGAAGCGCCGGAGGGGTCATTTTGACCTCTTTAAAAATTAATTGTTCTGAATCTTTTCATCCAAGGGCACTATAATAGGACTAGATATTTTTGACTTTTAATTTTTACAAATACGGTGCTTCTAGTGATAATATTTAAGAAATCTATTTCTTAAATCCCAGAAAATCCAAAATTTCCAACAAAATCTTAGGAATACTATAAATCAGCTAAAAACAATTTAAATAAAATTAACTTATTGTTGTTAATGTACACTAAGCGATGAATATTTTTAGTTTCTACAGCCGGATTTCCAACTATCGAGTTCACAAGAATTTTTATTAGATTTTTTAACTATATTTGTATTTGTGTAGTTTAACAACTACATTGCAGAAAATGGGAATAGCCTCACTCGATAAGGGAACGTTCATAAACCATAGCTTAAATATACAAATAGTTGAACAACCTCTGGGTATTTAAAAGTTAGTAAATTTTTGCGTCCATCTAGCGGAGAAATCCAAAACCAATAAATTTAACTATCTCAAATCTAGGTAAGATTGTTCAACTACTTGAATATTTAAGCTAAAATCTTAGCTTAAGCTCACAGCTTATATATTCAAACAGTTGAACAGCTGCTGAGTATTTAAAAAATAGTGAATTTGCAAATAATGAATGAAAAGGGAGTGCATCCATCTAGCGGAGAATTCCAAAAACCAATAAATTTTACTATCCCAAAATCCAGGTAAGGTTGTCCAACTACTTGTATATTTAAACTATGCATAAACCACGTAGTTTGATTTTGACCTCTTTAGAGCCCCTCCCTCCCATCATGTAGCTTTTACCATAATACACCCCCCCTTAGATGGAACGTAGTTATTTTTCCTACAAAGTCCGGAAGACAGTTTGTACTTTCTGTTAACAAAACTATTAAAAAATTATTTGGTATAAAAAATTAATAAGACCGATATTTGTATTAGTTAAAATTTTTTTATAGTTATAATTTTAAATATCCATATTATGTTGTCAGTTTTTCTGCAAATTGCTTTTATTGTGCCGAAATAAAATAAATTAACGTACGTAGCTTGACTCTAACTTCCCCCTACCCTCATGTAGTCCTGCGTAGCTTTCTACCTAACCCCTCCTCCCCCCCCCCCTTGACCAAACCACGTAGTTTATGAACGCTCCCTAAATGGTATGCAACTATACAAACACAAATTCGGCAGAAACATTTTTGGGTCCAGATTTTTCGTTAATCTTGTCCTAACTTGGTACCTGCTAATTACTGCCTATTTAAAGTGCCTTTTGAGTTTTATTTTAAAATTCGTGAAATTTTTACAAAAATTGAGTGGAAATTTGAATAGCCTCACTTATAAATAATTTAAATTATTTAAATTAAAAAAAAATGTAGACATCAAACTATACAGGTAAGTCCTCACTACTATTAAAAACCTGTTTTTGTATAATTTTGCAAAATTTTAATGTTTGTAGTCAACATGGGTCGAGATAAACGTTTGAATAATGCAGAAATTACTGCAATCAACGTATGTATACAAAGACACCGGTTTGACAAATCGTCAAATTGCAAGAAGAACTGGTAGATCACCAAAAGTCATAAATAATTTTATGAACAATAAGGAAAATTATTTTAAATTTTGATCACCCTTATTTTTACAAAAATTACTAGTGAGGCAATTTTAACTTCTACATTATTTATTTAAATAATAAAGTTTTTCAGGAAAATCTTGTACTTTTTTTTAATAAATTATTATGAAAATGTTGTGTTTGAAATGAATGTGTTTGTATTATTATTAATCAAAAAATTTAATATATTATGTCAATTAAATTATAATAATCCTGATTTTTCTTACAAAATGCAAGTGAGGCTATTCCAATTTCGTCCAGTATATACAATCACAGGTTCTCACTTGAGTGGAAAACCTGGAAAAGTCATAAAATTCAAAACTTGTCAGGGAAAGTCAGGTTATTTAAAACTTTTAGCACTAATATCAGGAAAAACAAAAATTTTGTCAATGAAATATTTTTATAAGAATTATTTGTACTTTATCTTCGTTCGTGTAATAAAACTCAGGTTTTTATTATTAAATCAGCATGACTTATCTTCAGATGCGACTGCAGAAAATATTTTATTAATTAGTTTTTTAGAAAATAGTTCAAGATACATGCTCGGAGGAATTAATTATCTTAAAATAAAATATTAATTAAAAATGAAATATTTAAAATCAATACTTAAAATTTGATGATACTATAAAATTTTTTGAGTGAAGTATGCATTCTGATAAAATGTAAATTAAATGAAAATATTAAACAATGGTAAGAAGTTGGATTGTTCCTGAATGTTTAGAATAGCTTCATTATATTTGATAACTTTTTAGATTTCATAGTTTTTCCCATAATGTTCTTCTTAATATTTATTTTCTTTATGTAAAATAATTATTTTGTTTAAGTCTATTATTTCATGTTTTTTTAAGTTGAAATGTTTTGATAATGGGGATTTAGAATGAATTTTGAGATTGTATTTGGATAATTTGTTAAATTGTAGAAATTAGTTGTTTTGAAGTTTTGTATTTTGCTGGTTTCCCCGCCAACTATTTAAGGTGGTAGGAGTAAGCGGTGAAATCTAGTTTTTTCGCCAGATCAGTCAAGATGGACGGGCACGTTTTGCGGAAGTCTCCGTTGATTTTGTATGTTATTGCGTCTCTGATTTGAGATTATTTGATAATTTGGTTAATAAAAAATTACTTGTTAATCCGACGTTTTGGAAAATTTATTTTTCCATCTTCAAGAGTACAAAACTAACAAATGAGCACTGTAATGGAGCAAATACACAAACTGCATTCCCCAAGCGAATACAGAAGGTATAAAAATGTTTAAATAATTAATAGATACGTAGGGACCGATAATGTCCCATGGTAGCCACATTAAACGAAGTCAAATAAATAAAATTTTAAATATAAAACATATAAACTATTATGTAGGTACATTAAAATCATTCAGTTAGAAACGTAATATAAAATTCATGTATAAAACTCTGTAAAAATGTCGCAGATTAAAATTTTTGTTCAATTTCCGTTTGATAAATTGCATGACCAATAAAATAAACCAGTAATAAAATGTATAGGTTGTATCGCAATTCAAATTTCGCGCCCTATAGCTCCATCTATATACGTCTAAAACAAGTTCTGTTGGCACGTCTGCTCAAATTCCGCTTTATGAAAGAAGAAAGCTATAAACGTGGTTGTAAAGTATGTAGAAATATAAACGGTAAACAAACACAAGTTTCCTAATGATAACGACAACAACGTGTAAAATCTAATAAAAAAAGCAAAAAAATTTCAATAAGAAAGACATTGCGTGTGGCAAAATCGGCACATGTACCGCAAAACTAATTTCTCCCTAACACTACAACCTACCAATCCCATCAAGCACATAGATCATAGATCAATGATCTATGTGACAAACAAAATACTATTTGTATTTCTAGACGACGTCATCGTTATTGACCTGAAAGTTAAAGTGGGCAGAAAAAGTTACATTGGATTTTGAAAACGCGCAAAGCGTAGTATAGGTGGGAAACAATCGACCTTGAACTAAGAAAACAATTATTTCTTTGCCAATATCCGACTGCTGTTAGGTCAGGAGATCCGACTGTGAAAATATACGAAAACATTTGAGGAGAATAACTTAGATCTCTACCAACAAGTAAAAGTATCTGCCTTGCTGTAAATATGAGGCGATCAAAAAAATTTGAAGTTATTGCATAAAAAAGTGATAGGCATTCTGTAGCAGCACTTGCCGTCACCCATGAAAATTTTCATTTGAGAAACGCAAAACTGCCCATTGCGGTATAAATCGGACATATAATATTATATTTAAAACTACATAAACTAGAATACAGTGATTCTTCGGAATGTTTCCAAAAATTCCTCACGTCCCAAGTTAGGCTGATTTATTTGCCATCGCATATGTGGTTTCTTATAATAATTTCACCACGAACTTTCAAAAAGCAAAAATGTAGTCAAAGTCGTTTCTACAGTGCCTTGTAGTTGCTGCAGCAACTATAACAATATTATATGTATCATGATTATAAATACATTTACACGCAATAAACGTTATAAATGCACTTTTCTGAGAAACCGCGGACTACACATTATAATATGGCTATAAGTTTGTATATATGTGATACATTTGAAACCGACTTTAGTGAGATGTGCAACATAATAGAATTTAATCAGTAAATAACGAGACTCTCTTACAATTCACTGCATAGTTCAAACATAGCCATAAAATAACGAATAAAATTGTAGAAGTATTTAATAAAAAAATCAAAGTTGCAAATTTTATATAAATTTCGTATTTTGGCGGTTGACTCGATTACTAGCCTTGCCAACAAGTATTAGATATTACCCGACCTAAAAACGTAATACTTGTCTGCGTTAACTTTCGGGCTTGTTTATTAGTTCTTCATTATTCTTAGATTCTCTCTATTACTAATATTATAATTACGTGACTCATAATTGTATGTTAGCAAAATAATTTATACAAAACTGCACTAATAATTTTAGGTTTGCATTTTACATTTGAAAAGTACGTAATCAATATATAGAATTGGGAAATATTTTACGTAATTAATGAATAAACATAATAAGTTTGGCACTCATTTGGTACTCTATAAAGTTCTATCGCCGGCGCAGTCAGGTTTTAGGCCCCACCACAGTACTGTAATCTCCTTTTTGAAGCTCACATCGGATGTTGCATCAATAACCGATCGTTCCGAGGTAACTTTATTGGTTCTTCTCGATTATTCCACGGCTTTCGATTCCGTTGTGCACCAACGCCTTTTGGCTAAGCTTCGTTACTATGGGTGCAGTGAGTCACTGTGCAACTGGTTCGCGAGTTAACTGCGTGACAGGTTTCAGGTGGTTGATTTTTCTGGGAATGTTTCATTCAGACTGTTCATTGGATCTGTATGCGGACGATTCCCGAATCCGTATATCATGTCCTCTCTCGGACTTAGATGCTGCACTAACTCGATTAAATCGTAACCTTGAATCACTGCGTGTGTGGTCCTTAGTAAATGGTCTGACATTGAATCCGGTGAAGTCGGAACTAATCATTGTGGGTAGTCCTCTGCTGGTACGTAGAGCGCTCGATGGCTCAACTCTTCGAGTGAGGATTGGTGATGGGATTGTTAGGATGGTCAGCAATCACAACCAGCAATAATAATTATGTTCTATCAATTCGTTCGGTAAGCTACAGTTGCATTATATATTTTTTATAATTGTTGGTAGCTATAACCAAATACTATAGATAGATAATACGCACAGCTTAATACTTACAGCCTATTACAATAGAATTTTCGTAGCCCAAAAATTGGCGCTACCTGTTTACCGGAGTTGAAACTGTTGGAACTAAAACTGTAAAAAAATTTAATTTGGATTTAACATTATTCACATTTTTTGTAAAAATACATTAAACATACTTTTAAAAGTGTGATTTATAACATTGTATGCTGTCTTAGCTATTTCATTCGGAAAATATAATTTTGATGAATCCGTGTACTTTTTGAATTCTATAAAATTATTTAAAATGTAAAAAATATGTCAAAATTAGTTAGGTTTGGTATATGGAGGGTAGAGGTAAGAAGGACAATCTCATATGGCCATTTCATTCTAAAAGTGGCCACTGAAAAGCACTAAATAAGGTTTCGGGAAACGGCCAGAATGGCGCTGGCGTATCGAAAGGGTATGGTTTGAACTATGGAAGGTAGAGGACTCTATATTGGATTACCTGAGAATTAAACTTGAATAATAAATATAAATTCCTTGCTTTACATAAAAAGTTCCATTTATCAAGATTGTGTAAAAAGCAATAAATTAAAATACTACAAAATTGTTTATAAAAGTTTAATAAAACATAAATTGAACATTTTTATTAATATTTCAAACCCTGGCCTGGAAAAAAGACAATGACGGCGATATGTCATTTTTATTTTTACGACCACTTGAACAATTCTTAACAGCACACGCTTTTACCATAATTAAATATAGCAGTCGAATACAGGGTTTATCAAGTATAGATTTTAGACCTTGACAATAATTTTTAACCGCATTGAACCACACAAATAATTATCAGGTTATGCAGGTTATGCACTATGAAGTGGAGAGACCTTTACCTTCCATAGTTCAAACCATACCCTCTTGGTACTCCAGCGCCATTCTGGACACTTTCTGAAACGTTAATTACTACTATTTGAGGGACACCTTTTGTAACACAGGGATTGTCCATAGGGTCCACAGGACCCTCCATAGTTTGGTAGGATTTGCCAACATAAACAAACTTGAAATCAACTGTCAAACTGGTATAGTTCCAACTCGATTCGTTGGTGGCGCTAATGTGCTGGGCTTCAAATTTTCGACGAAGCTGTGCGTATTAGCTATCTATCAATCTATAGTATTTGCTATAACACCATCTTGAATGGCACACATGAATCCTTCCGTCTCGGGATACAGTATACATTTCTTTAGCCAATCTATTGACATTTTCTTGTCTATGTTTTCTGAATCCAAAATTGTCGGATGCTTACCGTGGAGTACTTTATTTTTCCAATTAATGTTTAATTCCAAATTTTCTTCACAATTTAAATTTAGCTTTTTAAGATTAAGACCGGTAAAATTTAGTTTTTGATTTACAAAAATTAAAGAAATTTATTAATCCACGTTCCCCTTCCTTTCTTTTTAAATATAATCTCTCTACCGCTGATTTTGGATGTAAGCATCTGTATTATTTATAAAGTAACTTTCTGGTTAAAGTGTCCATGGCATTTAAATCTGTGTTTGACCACTTTAATATTCCGAAAGAATATGATAATATCGGCACCGCCAAGGTGTCGATGGCCGAAATCAAGTTACCAGAATTTAGTTTTCTTTTTTAAATTAATTGCATTTCTGTCCTTCCTCTATTTCATGTGTAGTATCTTGGTTTCAGGCGTCTTGACCACACTTTAAAGTTAAATAAGGAAATTCCGAATCGGTCACCCTATCCTTGTCATAGTGGTTGTGAGTCCATCATTCTTCTTTTCGTGCGCGTATTGACTACACATAACCCGCGCTAGTGTTAATCACATAAGTTAATTAAATAAGTTAGTGAAATTGTGAAAATGATATCGTGTATTATACGAAATATTATTCAGAAATATTCTACTAGAAAAGGAGATCAAAAGGTTTAAGAGAGAAGTTAAGACCTCTTATCGGATTAGCAGTATATTTTCTTCAAGTGATACTATTAATCTAAATTATGCATTACAGTTGGAAGTACCCATGAATTTGATTTTTGTCTAATCATGAAGTTACCTGGGTGCTAAAATCATGTATGTATGTAACTTGATTTTGCCGTGATTTACATTATTGTCTAAATCATGAAGTAGCCATTGTGCTAAAATTCTTGCATTATTGCTTGAATTACCATGAATTAGAATCTATTCTTTTCATGAAGCAAGTCTATGTACTTGAATCCATCCAGCTTTAATTAGACAACATTGTCTTCATTAATTTTAATCTGTTGATGTATTTTTCTTTGAAGTCATTTTTTAAAACAGTGTGGTCCAAAACAAAATTTTGTTTAACACCTAAATATTTGTAAAATTCGTTTGGAAGTAACTGTGGAATTTTGTTTATAATATTTGCATTTAAAACTGTAGCACTTTTCACCACATTAATTTTAGCACATTTTTCAAAGCCGAATTTCATAGCAATGTCATTACTGAATAATTTCCACAGCCAAATCCGAGAACTCCAAAACTTTCAAGCCGAAAAACAACAGGGATGTCTTCCCAGAAGACATCCAGTTGTTAATCGGAGAAAGAAACAGAAACCGGAAACTCTGGCAAGAAACGGCTAACATTAATTATAAACAGACCATGAAAAACCTGAACAGAGAAATTAACACTAAAATTACCCTACATAAAAACAAAACTTGGGAAACCCTTCTGTCATCCCTGCGTCTCTCAGACAATTCACTGTGGAAACTCACCAAACAACTCAGAAAATCCTTCGAACCCATTCCGGCCCTACGTGACAACAACTCCATAGCCATGACCGATGCCCAAAAAGCTGAAGTTTTGGCCACCGCTTATCAAAAAATCCACACCCTTCAGGACACAGACACTCCAGAACAAATAGCCATTAAACAATCCGTATATTCCTTCACAAACATATCTTACAATATTCCGACCAAAAAACTCAAAAACCTACTCACAAACCCCACCGAAATAATTCAGCTTCTAAAAACTTTGCCCAACAACAAAGCTCCTGGGCCGGACCAAATCGAAAACAAAATTCTTAAAAATCTGTCACGCAAAGCCATAGTCCAATTAAATTATATAATCAACGCAATATTCAGACTTCAGCATTTTCCAACCGCCTGGAAGAAAGGCCTAACGATACCCATCCATAAACCGAATAAAGACCCTGCATTACCTCTCAGCTACAGGCCAATCACGTTACTCAACACGATGGCCAAAATAGCTGAGAAAATCATCCTACTACGACTGGAAGATGAACAAAAGCGACTCGACATCACGAACCCTCATCAATTCGGCTTCACAGAGGGTCTTAACACGACCCTGCAGGTGGCCCGAATCGTTAGCGACGTGATAGCTCAGTTCAACAACGATAAAGTCACCGTCATGACATTGTTAGATATTGAGAAGGCCTTCGACAGAACATGGACCAACGGAATAATCTATAAAATGATCAAATACGGATTCAGTAACCACATAATTAAAGTCATACATTCATACCTCACGGGCAGATCTATCGCGGTGAAAGTAAATGCTACAATTTCCGAAACCAAAGATATCAAAATCTGAGTTCCCCAAGGCTCCGTACTAGCACCCAAGCTATTCAACCTTTTCCTTAATGACATCCCCACCTTCTCCAAAACGAAAATGGCGCTGTACGCGGACGATACTGCTATCTACGCGCATTCGTTTAGTGCGCAGGTTGCCACGAAACAGTCCCAAATACATCTAGATCTGATTAAGAAATACTTCCATAAATGGAAGATTAAACTAAACGCCGGAAAGACGGAGACAATTGTCTTTGCACGAAAGCGAACAAACCACCGAGTCTTTCAGAATCTGATCCTGGACGGCCAAACCATAAAACCCCAACAAAACGTCAAATACCTGGGAGTCACGATGGACTCCAGGCTTAATTTCGACACCCACCTAAAATTAAGGAAACAGTTGGCTTATGGCGCCCAACGTAAATTATATCCCCTGCTGAAAAGTGGGCAGATGAGTTCCGAAAACAAGCGTACGTTATACAAAACCGTGCTAAGACCGATCCTAACGTACATACGCTTGCCCTGCATGGGTGGGTGTTTCCAAAACCCGACTCAGGCCCTTGCAGGTGTTTCAGAACCGCTGCCTGCGGCTCGTTACAGGGGCAGATAGATATACACGCCTTACTACCATACATGACGACGCCCAAGTGGAATTCCTAGGAAACCACATCACCAGACTTTCCGAAAACTTTTATACCCATCAAACCAACAATAGCCTGCTCACTAAAAATATCCCAACCAACAACACCATCCGTAAATATAAGCTTCCCCATCAAACCCTACCAAAATTCCAAATTCTCACTCAACCCCTAACCCCTACCGACGACACATGACAAGACCACTAACTGCTACGCCAATGGAAGAAGTATACCTGAACCTTGAGAGAACGCGAGAAAAAACCGTTAGCGTTCCAAAAATTACTTACGCTAACAACTGGATTATATTATATATTATATATCATTATTTATGATATTCATTGTTAAGTTTTCTTATTTTTAAATTTTATTTTATCTAATTGTTATTATTGTTATCATTGTTTATATTGTTATTATTATTGTTATTGTTATATTTCATTGTTTATTTTTGTTATCTGTATATTTAATTGCATTATTGTAAGTTGGTTTTTGTACATTTTTCCAACAAATAGCTCCCACAACAACAACCTAAAACGCCAACAACAAATTATCAAATCCTACACGAAGAATTACTGTTCAACCAATCAGGTTACCACAAAGTTATCTGGAGATATGTAACATACGAGGTGCTCCAAAATATTTACGAAAATTTCTATGTAAGACCAATTGGCACTTGCTGTGCTCATTGGTCGAACAATTTATTGTAAAGATTTAATTTTTAAATAAATATTTTAAACTAAACTAAAACTAACTGAATAATTTAGTAGTTTCTATTAAGCTATCTATTTGAGCATCATTGCCAGAATATAATTTCAAGTCATCCATATATAGTAAATGTGATAATATGGTGTTCTTTTTGAAATTTAATTTAAATCCAGCTTTAGACTCGTCCAGTAATGTCGATAATGGATTCAAAGCAAGGTAAAACCAAAGCGGGCTCAAGGAGTCGCCTTAGAAAATTCCACACTTAATTTTAATGTTATCCAAATAAGTTTTTCTATTAAAAACTACTGTGTTCCATTTGGACATCACTACGGCTAGCATTGCTATAATTTTGAGATTAATGTTTCAAAACTTTCAAAATTTCGATCATCTAGTCATGTGGTACAGAGTCATATGCTTTTTTGTAATCAATATAACACATTTTTAAATTTATTTTATTGGAATGCGCCAGTCTTGTGACTATTGCATCAATGATTAACTGTTCTTTGCATCCTTTCGCACTTTTAGCACAGCCTTTCTGTTGAAAGTTCATAATATTGTTTGCTGAGCAATGACTTTGAAATTGTGATGCTATAATTGATGTAAGAATTTTGTAAATGGTTGGTAGACACGCAATGGGCTGATAATTTTGTGGTTCTAAAGAGTTGCTTTTCTTAAAAAGCATATACGTTACCCCTGCGCATAAAAACTTCGGGATAATGCATGGATCATTTATTGCTTCGTTAAACCATATAAATAAATAAACATGTACGGATTTAAAAATATTAAAAGTTTATAACCTGAAAACTGACCGTTTTTGGCCAGAATCGTTCAATTTGGGATAATTGTAATTTTTATCTTAGTAAAAATATTTCCATCATTTGCTATAATCTTTTCTTCCTATCACCTCTTCTGATATAATAAATTTATTTCACGGTGAAAGAAGTCATTTTAAGTATTATAAGTTTATTCTAAAGTAAAGAGGTTATCCACTAAGGCGCTGTATTTATTGGCAAGTGATAATCAGAAGGAGCATAACGTCTGGTGAATACGCGGGTTGAGCTAAAACTTCCTAAGCAAGTATCAATAAAGTATCATTAACAACTTTTGCTACATATGGTGGAGGATTGGTGGAAAATCACTTTAGAAAATCATGAAGTTTTTCCTGTTATACCATATCATTTTCTGCATATCCTTTCCGTTTCTGCATTCCTCTACTCCATACGCTATAGTATTAATTGATATCACATTGCGTTTGCCAATTTCTCCTGTCGCCCGCTCCATAAATTCGTTACCGGTGTCTTCATCGGGGGCGCTTCTTGGGCATTAGCAACTACATTATTCCCAAGAGAAGTTACTTCCTCTTCAACAACGGTATTTCTCTCTGATGTCTGCAGTTACCTTTCTCAGCTCTTCCAGCAAAGAAAGCTTGCAATTTTAGCAATAGTCAGAAAACCAAAACTTTCATCCAATGCTGAATATATGTGAAAATGGATGTCGGGTAAATTGGAAGCTGAATCAAACAAAAATTACTTGTTAATCCGACGTTTTGGAAAATTTATTTTTCCATCTTCAAGAGTACAAAAGAAGTAACAAATGAGCACTGTACTGGAGCAAATATACAAACTGCATTCCACAAGCGAATACAGAAGGTATAAAATTGTTTAATTAATAGATACGTAGAGACCGATAATGTCCCATGGTAGCCACATTAAACGAAGTGAAATAAATAAAATTTTAAATATAAAACATATAAACTATTATGTAGGTACATTAAAAACATTCAGTTAGAAACGTAATATAAAATTCATGTATAAAACTCTGTAAAAATGTCGCAGATTAAAATTTTTGTTCAATTTCCGTTTGATAAATTGCATAATCAATAAAATAAACCAGTAATAAAATATAGTATCGCAATTCAAATTTCGCGCCATATAGCTCCATCTATATACGTCTAAAACAAGTTCTGTTGGCACGTTTGCTCAAATTCCGCTTTATAAAAGAAGAAAGCTACAGACTTGGAGCAGAATGACATGTGGCGCCGCGGTGTCGAAAATTAAAATTACTGTATTCCACATAAAATTGTATGTAATGTATGCATGTAACTCTGCTTAATAATTAATTAATGTTTGTATACAGATAGACAGATACATTTTGAAAACAACGAACGAGACAAATTAAGTTAGTCCGACGTATTGGCACACAGCTTAAAATTAACGAACTGAAAATCTTTCTTGAAATATTTGGGGTTATGATTTCAATGTTTTTTGCAGTTTTTTCAGAACTTTTCGTAGGTAAATCTTTATCATATAAGAATAAATCGATTATTTCCAATACAATGATATATAGAAAATTTTTCTCAAGTATTTCAGTGCTTGAAAAAGTTTTAAACACCGGTTTTCATTAATATTGCATTTGATTATATGGAAATGTATTCAACACTTTTTTAACGATTTTTCACTACGAGCGCTAGTAGTACTTTTTTATTCGACTCCACCCCCTTGCTCCAAGTCTATAAACGTGGTTGTAAAGTATGTAGAAGAAATATAAGCTATAAACAAACACAAGTTTCCAAATGATAACGACAACAACGTGTAAAATCTAATAAAAAAGCAAAAAAACTTCAATAAGAAAGACATTGCATGTGGCAAAATCGGCACATGTACCGCAAAACTAATTTCTCCCTAACACTACAACCTAGCAATCCCATCAAGCACATAGATCAATGATCTATGTGACGAACAAAATACTATTTGTATTTCTAGACAACGTCATCGCTATTGACCTGAAAGTTAAAGTGGGCAGAAAAAGTTACATTGGATTTTAAAAACGCGCAAAGCGAAGTATAGGTGGGAAACGATCGACCTTGAACTAAGAAAACAATTATTTTTTTGCCAATATCCGACTGCTGTTATTCCAGCAGATCCGACTGTGAAAATATACGAAAACATTTGAGAAGAATAACTAGATCTCTACGAACAAGTAAAAGTATCTGCCTTGCTGTAAATATGAGGCGATCAAAGAAATTTTGAAGTTATTGCATAAAAAAGTGGTAGGCATTCTGTCGCAGCACTTGCCGTCACCCATGAAAATTTTCATTTGAGAAACGCAAAACTGCCCATTGCGGTATAAATCGGACACATAATATTATATTTAAAACTACATAAACTAGAATACAGTGATTCTTTGGAATGCTTCCAAAAATTCCTCACGTCCCAAGTTAGGCAGATTTATTTGCCATCGCATATGTGGTTTCTTATAATAATTTCACCATGAACTTTCAAAAAGCAAAAATGTAGTCAAAGTCGTTTCTACAGTGCCTGGTAGTTGCTGCAGCAACTATAACAATTATATGTATCATGATTATAAATACATTTACACGCAATAAACGTTATAAATGCACTTTTCTGAGAAACCGCGGACTACACATTATAATATGGCTCTAAGTTTGTATATATGTGATACATTTGAAACTGACTTTAGTGAGATATGCAACATAATAGAATTTAATCAGTAAATAACGAGACCCTCTTACAATTCACTGCATAATTCAAACATAGCCATAAAATAACGAATAAAATTGTAGAAGTATTTAATAAAAAAATCAAAGTTGCAAATTTTATATAAATTTTGTATTTTGGCGGTTGACTCGATTACTAGCCTTGCCAACAAGTATTAGATATTACCCGACCTAAAAACGTAATACTTGTCTGCGTTAACTTTCGGGCTTGTTTATTAGTTCTTCATTATTCTTAGATTCTCTCTATTACTAATATTATAATTACGTGACTTATAATTGTAGATTAGCAAAATAATTTATACAAGACTGTATAGTCTTAGAATTTATACATTTGAAAAGTACGTAATCAATATATAGAATTGGGAAATATTTTACGTAATTAATGAATAAACATAATAAGGCACTCATTTGGTACTCTATAAAGTTCTATCGCCGGCGCAGTCAGGTTTTAGGCCCCACCACAGTACTGTAATCTCCTTTTTGAAGCTCACATCGGATGTTGCATCAATAACCGATCGTTCCGAAGTAACTTTATTGGTTCTTCTCGATTATTCCACGGCTTTAGATTCCGTTGTGCACCAGCGCCTTTTGGCTAAGCTTCGTTACTATGGGTGCAGTGAGTCACTGTGCAACTGGTTCGCGAGTTACCTGCATGACAGGTTTCAGGTGGTTGATTTTTCTGGGAATGTTTCATTCAGACTGTTCATTGGATCTGTATGCGGACGATTCCCGAATCCGTATATCATGTCCTCCCTCGGACTTAGATGCTGCACAAACTCGATTAAATCGTAACCTTGAATCACTGCGTGTGTGGTCCTTAGTAAATGGTCTGACATTGAATCCGGCGAAGTCGGAACTAATCATTGTGGGTAGTCCTCTGCTGGTACGTAGAGCGCTCGATGGCTCAACTCTTCGAGTGAGGATTGGTGATGGGATTGTTAGGATGGTCGATTCTGCACGTAGTCTGGGGTTTGTCCTGGACGGAGAACTTAATTTTCGTTAACATGTTAACCGCAAATTGATGGGATATCGGGTAAATTGGAAGCTGAATCAAACAAAAATTACTTGTTAATCCGACGTTTTGAAAAATTTATTATTCCATTTTCAAGAGTACAAAAGAAGTAACAAAAAATGAGCACTGTAATGGAGCAAATACACAAACTGCATTCCTCAAGGGAATACAGAAGGTATAAAATTGTTTAATTAATAGATACGTAGAGACCGATAATGTCCCATGGTAGCCTCATTAAACGAAGTCAAATAAATAAAATTTTAAATATAAAACATATAAACTATTATGTACATTAAAATCATTCAGTTAAAAACGTAATATAAAATTCATGTATAAAACTCTGTAAAAATGTTGCAGATTAAAATTTTTGTTTAATTTCCGTTTGATAAATTTGATGAACAAAAATAAAACCAGTAATAAAATGTAGTATCGCTATTCAAATTTCGCGCCATATAGCTCCATCTATATACGTCTAAAACAAGTTCTGTTGGCACGTCTGCTCAAATTCCGCTTTATGAAAGAAGAAAGCTATAAACGTGGTTGTAAAGTATGTAGAAATATAAGCAGTAAACAAACACAAGTTTCCAAATGATAACGACAACAACGTGTAAAATCTAATAAAAAAGCAAAAAAATTTCAATAAGAAAGACATTGCATGTGGCAAAATCGGCACATGTACCGCAAAACTAATTTCTCCCTAACACTACAACCTAGCAATCCCATCAAGCACATAGATCAATGATCTATGTGACGAACAAAATACTATTTGTATTTCTAGACAACGTCATCGTTATTGACCTGAAAGTTAAAGTGGGCAGAAAAAGTTACATTGGATTTTAAAAACGCGCAAAGCGAAGTATAGGTGGGAAACGATCGACCTTGAACTAAGAAAACAATTATTTTTTTGCCAATATCCGACTGCTGTTATTCCAGGAGATCCGACTGTGAAAATATACGAAAACATTTGAGGAGAATAACTTAGATCTCTACGAACAAGTAAAAGTATCTGCCTTGCTGTAAATATGAGGCGATCAAAGAAATTTTGAAGTTATTGCATAAAAAAGTGGTAGGCATTCTGTCGCAGCACTTGCTGTCACCCATGAAAATTTTCATTTGAGAAACGCAAAACTGCCCATTGCGGTATAAATCGGACACATAATATTATATTTAAAACTACATAAACTAGAATACAGTGATTCTTCGGAATGCTTCCAAAAATTCCTCACGTCCCAAGTTAGGCAGATTTATTTGCCATCGCATATGTGGTTTCTTATAATAATTTCACCATGAACTTTAAAAAAGCAAAAATGTAGTCAAAGTCGTTTCTACAGTGCCTGGTAGTTGCTGCAGCAACTATAACAATTATATGTATCATGATTATAAATACATTTACACGCAATAAACGTTATAAATGCACTTTTCTGAGAAACCGCGGACTACACATTATAATATGGCTCTAAGTTTGTATATATGTGATACATTTGAAACCGACTTTAGTGAGATGTGCAACATAATAGAATTTAATCAGTAAATAACGAGACCCTCTTACAATTCACTGCATAGTTCAAACATAGCCATAAAATATCGAATAAAGTTGTAGAAGTATTTAATTAAAAAAAAATCAAAGTTGCATTGATTATGTAAATTTCGTGTCATGACGGTTGACTAGTATATTGCCCTACCCTTTTTTAGGTATTGCCATACCTTGCCTACAAGTATTATGTATTATCCGTCCTAAAAACGTAATACTTGTTAGCGTTGACTTTCGTGCTTACTTATTGGTTCTTCATTATTCTTAGATTCTGTCTATTACTGACTCATAATTATTACAAGTTAACAAAATAATTTTTACAAAACTACTAATATTTTTAGGTTTTCGTTGTACATTTGAATAGTTCGTAGCGGGACAATGTAGGATTGGGACATATTTTACGTAATTAATTAATAAAAATAATAAGTCGTTAACTTAATGGTAATGGTAATTTTTTAGTTTATTCGTATAGGTAATGAGATTATCCACTAAGCCGCTGTATTGATTGGCAAATGATAATCAAAAGGAGTAACGTCTGGCGAATTCGCGGGGAGGGCTAAAACTTCCCAACCAAGTATCAATAACGTATCTTTAGCAACTTTCGCTACATATGGTGGAGCTTTGGTAGAAAATCACTTTGCGTCATTTACTGACAACTATTGATTGGTTTTGGTTCAATTCATTGTTTAAATCGATTACCGTTATAACCAGTTTATAACGGTTGGCATAATCAATTTAACCTGGTTTAAAAAGCTCATAATGAATATACCGTTTTTGATGTTGATGGTTGCTTAAGATCTACCAGAGGGTTTTAGATTTTCGAAAAATATCCGCATTTCGTCACCAGTCACAACCTGCTACAAAAACGATTGAATTTTGTACTGAGTAAACAATGAAATACACTTGTTCAGCAATTTCCTATGGCTTTTTCTTTCAAATCATCTACTTCAAACGCTCCGTACACCAAATAGAAATATGTATTTCTTTTATCGTCCGCTCCTTAAATTTGTTTTCAGTGCCTTCATCGAGCGTTTCTATTGTTCCCAAAAGAAGTTACTTCCTCTTCAACGACGACATTTCTTTCTGAAGTCTGCAATTAACTTGCTCAACTCTACTAACAAAAAAAGCTTTTTCCAAACAAATTCCTACCAAAACTCCTAGATGTAGAAGAAGTAACTTTAGAGTTATTCTAGAATGCAATAATGAAATAATAATACTAGGAACAAAAGATCGCTGTGAACCTAGCATATCAAACATTAGCATCTCAAAAAAAAAGTTCATATTTGCTTGCATCCAGCATAGTTCTACAGTTCTCGACACATTTCAACAATAGTTCTGTTGATTTACCTTTAAAATCGCGATTTAAAGAAATGAGATGCCAACTTCACAAAACCGTTACAGCATCTCATTAAATTTCAAGTATTTGAGCATCGAAAAGTTGAATTAAGCATAGTTCTATACATCCTGATTGATTTTAAGAATAGTTCCGTTGATTTACCCTAAAAATCGCGATTTAATGCAATGAGAAGCCATAACTTCACACTAAACATTACAGCATCTCATTAGATTTAAAGTATTTGAGCTTCGAGAAGTAAAATAAACCATAGTTCTATACATCCTGAATAATTTTTAAAATAGTTTCATTGAATCTATACTATGAAAACGCAATTTAAAGGTATGCTCATTGTCCGCTGTCCACTGTCCGCTGCATGACGGTGAGATACTCATACTCAGGACCGAGCATCGAGCTATTTTGATGGTGCATCGGCAGTTCTAGTCTTTTTTCATACTTTAGAAAAGAGTTCCGGCTGGATTTGTAGCAAAATAATTATTAACAATTTTTTAATACAATTGCATGTATATAACTATGAGATGCTGATAGTTTTTGACGAGTTCTGGGATCTTTTGGGGGTGCAATCGCCAGTTCTAGTCTTTCTTCATACTTTAGAAAACAGTTCCGGTCTGTAATTGTTGCTTAATAATTATTAGCAATTTTTTAATACAATTTCATGTATATGACTATGAGATGCTGATAGTTTTTGACGAGTTCTGGGATCATTTTGGGGGTGCAATCGCCAGTTCTAGTCTTTCTTCATACTTTAGAAAACAGTTCCGGTCTGTAATTGTTGCTTAATAATTATTAGCAATTTTTTAATACAATTTCATGTATATGACTATGAGATGCTGATAGTTTTTGACGAGTTCTGGGATCTTTTGGGGGTGCAATCGCCAGTTCTAGTCTTTCTTCATACTTTAGAAAACAGTTCCGGTCTGTAATTGTTGCTTAATAATTATTAGCAATTTTTTAATTAATTTCATTTATATGACTATGAGATGCTGATAGTTTTTGACGAGTTCTGGGATCATTTTGGGGTGCAATCGATAGCTCTAGTCTTCTTTCACACTTTAGAAAAGAGTTCCGGTCTGTAATTGTTACTAAATAATTATTAACAATTTTTTAATACAATTTCATGTATATAACTATGAGATGCTGATAGTTTCTAACGAGTTATGGGATCTTTTGGGGGTGCAACCGCCAGTTCTAGTCTTCCGTCACACTTTAGAAAAGAGTTCCGGTCTGTAATTGTTGCTAAATAATTATTAACAATTTTTTAATACAATTTCATGTATATAACTATGAGATGCTGCTAGTTTTTGACGAGTTCTGGGATCTTTTGGGGGTGCAATCGCCAGTTCTAGTCTTTCTTCATACTTTAGAAAACAGTTCCGGTCTGTAATTGTTGCTTAATAATTATTAGCAATTTTTTAATACAATTTCATGTATATGACTATGAGATGCTGATAGTTTCTGACGAGTTCTGGGATCATTTTGGGGTGCAATCGATAAGGCATTTTTTTATATGCAGTATAGAACTAACGTAAAAGTTATAGAACAATAAAGTGGAACTTAGATATGTAGGTAATACGGTATATGCAGAATAAAAATAACGTAAAAGTTATAGAATAGAACAATAAAGTGCAAACGTGGTACAACTTCAGAAAACACTTAAGAAACCAATTCGGACTGTTCAAAAACTTTTCATTCCGTGCATATCAAATTATTTAACCATAGGTATTGGAATAGCTATATTGAAAATGTAACGAAATCTATTGGTACCTTATAATTTTATCTTAGTAGATATGAGTAAGTTGATATACCAGTTTGGCTTCAAGCATATCATTTTCTACGTTTTCGAGGTCCCTGATTACATTTTCGCCGATATTTTTTCTATCCATTGAGTACTAGGGGTTGGGGGTAAAAAAATTGGTATATTTTCAAATTCAGCTTCAAATATATCTTTTTCTACTTTTTCAAATTACCTGAATACATTTCGTCGATATTTTTTCTATCCAAGGAGTACTCGGAAGGAGGAGGTGAAAAAAGGAGGTGGAATTCCTAATTTGGCCTCAATCATATCATTTTATACATTTTCGAGGACCCCACATTCATTTTTGCCGATATATTTTCTATCAAATGAATACTAGAGGGGGTGATAGTCAAAAGGAGTAGATTTCTGAGTTTGACTTCAAGCACTTTACTTTCTACGTTTTCCATGGCCCTGAATAAAAAACAATGTCACTATTTTTGGTATCACATGAGTACTGGGGAGGAGGTAGTATAAAAGGGTTAGCTTTCCATGTCTGGCTTCGAGCATAACATTTTCTGCGTTCTCCGTGCATTTAAGTAAAAATATTTACTATCAAATAAGTTCTGCAGTGGAGTAAGAAAGATGGATCCAAAACTATCAACATCTCACAGTTATATACATGAAATGGCATTAAAAAATTGTTAATAATTATTTAGCAACAATTACAGACCGGAACTGTTTTCTAAAGTATGAAGAAAGACTAGAACTGGAGATTGCACCCCCAAAAGATCCCAGAACTCGTCAAAAACTATCAGCATCTCATAGTTATATACATGAAATTGTATTAAAAAATTGTTAATAATTATTTAGCAACAATTACAGACCGGAACTCTTTTCTAAAGTGTGAAGGAAGACTAGAGCTATCGATTGCACCTCCCAAAGATCCCATAACTCGTTAGAAACTATCAGCATCTCATAGTTATATACATGAAATTGTATTAAAAAATTGTTAATAATTATTTAGCAACAATTCTGCCGTCATAAGGAAGAACACAGTAACTCTGAAAAAGTTGAAATCGAGATAAACGGCAAAAACATTTAAATCCAATGCAATAAACATAGCAGTAAATGCAATTTTAGAAGACTTTTTTACCGTTTGATGAGTATTTTTCTGTTTTTTATCGTATTAGATCTGTAGAATAACGTATCATATATACTAAGTTGATATTAACTCATTTTTCAAAAATTTCCGACTTACTGTGTTCTTGCGTATGACGGCAGAATTACAGACCGGAACTCTTTTCTAAAGTGTGAAGGAAGACTAGAACTGGCGGTTGCACCTCCAAAAGATCCCATAACTCGTTAGAAACTATCAGCATCTCATAGTTATATACATGAAATTGTATTAAAAAATTGTTAATAATTATTTAGTAACAATTACAGACCGGAACTCTTTTCTAAAGTGTGAAAGAAGACTAGAGCTATCGATTGCACCCCAAAATGATCCCAGAACTCGTCAAAAACTATCAGCATCTCATAGTCATATAAATGAAATTAATTAAAAAATTGCTAATAATTATTAAGCAACAATTACAGACCGGAACTGTTTTCTAAAGTATGAAGAAAGACTAGAACTGGCGATTGCACCCCCAAAAGATCCCAGAACTCGTCAAAAACTATCAGCATCTCATAGTCATATACATGAAATTGTATTAAAAAATTGCTAATAATTATTTAGTAACAATTACAGACCGGAACTCTTTTCTAAAGTATGAAGAAAGACTAGAACTGAAGATTGCACCCCCAAAAGATCCCAGAACTCGTCAAAAACTATCAGCATCTCATAGTTATATACATGAAATTGTATTAAAAAATTGTTAATAATTATTTAGCAACAATTACAGACCGGAACTCTTTTCTAAAGTGTGAAGGAAGACTAGAGCTATCGATTGCACCTCCCAAAGATCCCATAACTCGTTAGAAACTATCAGCATCTCATAGTTATATACATGAAATTGTATTAAAAAATTGTTAATAATTATTTAGTAACAATTACAGACCGGAACTCTTTTCTAAAGTGTGAAGGAAGACTAGAGCTATCGATTGCACCCCAAAATGATCCCAGAACTCGTCAGAAACTATCAGCATCTCATAGTCATATACATGAAATTGTATTAAAAAATTGCTAATAATTATTTTGCTACAAATCCAGCCGGAACTCTTTTCTAAAGTATGAAAAAAGACTAGAACTGCCGATGCACCATCAAAATAGCTTGATGCTCGGTCCTGAGTATGAGTATCTCACCGTCATGCAGCGGACAGTGGACAGCGGACAATGAGCATACCTTTAAATTGCGTTTTCATAGTATTGATTCAATGGAACTGTTTTAAAAATTATTCAGGATGTATAGAACTATGGTTTATTTTACTTCTCGAAGCTTAAATACTTTAAATCTAATGAGATGCTGTAATGTTTAGTGTGAAGTTGGCATCTCATTGCTTTAAATCGCGATTTTTAGGGTAAATCAACGGAACTATTCTTAAAATCAATCAGGATGTATAGAACTATGCTTAATTCAACTTTTCGATGCTCAAATACTTGAAATTTAATGAGATGCTGTAACGGTTTTGTGAAGTTGGCATCTCATTTCTTTAAATCGCGATTTTAAAGATAAATCAACAGAACTATTGTTGAAATGTGTCGAGAACTGTAGAACTATGCTGGATGCAAGCAAATATGAACTTTTTTTTTGAGATGCTAATGTTTGATATGCTAGGTTCACAGCGATGAACAAAAGTTATAGTGCGTCTTGAAATGAGCAACTAAATGTTTTTCGTGCGTTTTCTGTACTGACGACGACTAATGGATCAGAAAAACGTAGCATTCCATTCTTAGTTGAATTTTTTTTTAATATGCAATTAGTAGGTACTTTAAATTTTTGTATTAATTTTCCTACTAAACTTATAAAGTATTATATCTTAAAATTATATCTTAAGTATCATACTTAAGTATGTCTTGAACAAAAACCGATATTGCTTTGCAGTTTTTAGTAAAAGAAACTGATCTTCTCAATTTTTGAATACACAAAGTTAAGATTTTAAATGATTCTTTTAAATTAAACTTGAACATAGCAAAATTACTGTTACTTAATGAAATAGGTAAGTATTTTCGAATGTTTTTTATGTTTTTGACTGATAATTTTTCACTAATTTTATTATTTGGAATAATCAAAACTATCGTTGTAGGGTAAGGTTGCGCTAGTCGTACCACCTCTTAAATCGTACCTTTTAAATATTAGGCGTAATATGACACCTACTGCGCCCCTTCCGGCAAGACGAGTTACTCCCTAGTCAACCATATTATTTTACATCGTGTTTGTCTCCTGCCGATACCGTTAGTAAGCAATCGCTCAACAAGTAAGTTTATCGTAATTTTCTTATAATTTTTACTGCCTGTTTGGTAGTTTATCTTGGAAATATATTGTTGAAAAAATCATGCTTCATATTTTTAAGTCATCCAGTAACATTTAAGGAGTTGTTTACTGTAAACAAAATCGTGTTATCTTTATTCAGTGTTTGGTTATGTTCATTTAAATTATAAATTGTGAGGTGTCTTAAGTGGTACCTATATGACGTTATAATGCAAAGGATAAAAAAAATGAAAAAAAAATGCAAGGGATGGATACACGACTTATGTGCAGGAGTTAGCAAGAAAATTAAAAAATATCTTTTGTGATCATTGTAATTAATTGTATTCATAAATTAATTAAGAAAATAAAGTTTTATTTTAATTGTCCAATTTTAAATGTAGGTACGACTTAAGTTATAGATGGGTACGACTTAGAATACTGGTTTCTTAAGTCGTACTAAATTCGTGTTCATAAATATTATTAATTTTATCCAAGAGAGTAGACTATATGGAATTTTATTGTAATAAATATTAGTAACGATAACACAAGATATTGTACCACACATAATTTTTATTTTTTTCGTAGATGCTACGTTTTATATCTATTTCTTCTTAGGGGGTATGACTTGCGCAACCTTACCCTATCTATATTTTATTTTACCCAATTGATGAAACGTGTTCATTCGCTTTTTTATATACATATAATCATCGCCAATAATTAATTTCTGCAATATACTATTGAAGATATCCAATATGTATTATTATATTGGATACAATATAGGATCATATTGAATGCAATATCATGATGCCCGAATGTGTATAAATCAAACAAAGACCATCAATACTTTCTCGATAAACAAAAGTTTTAAATAACAAAGACAACGATGCGAAACCTTATGGTTTTTTGCTATTAGTTTTTATTCGATTTGTCACGATATGTACCAATACTATGTATAATAATATATTAAGTACATATAATTTCATAGTTTTAACAAAATACGCATTTATATATGAAATATTATTTACTTTTTTTATACAATAGCATACGTATAATATATTGTTATTATTAAATTAAATCAATTTAAACTTTTAAATAAACCAAAAAACAATGGTTAATATAATATATTACATATATAACTATCTTTGTTTAGCGCACGCCAACATACAACTCCCATGTCACTCTCCGACGTATTTACAAAATCTATGTCTGTATAGTATAATATAATATTGTATAAATGTATAGGCACTATATGCATACATTTTTATGCGCCCTCTTAATAACCTAGTACTTAAATAAAATTTTAATACAATTTTCAATATTTGCATAAGATATTATATCTTATAAAAAATAGTAAATGAGAAATATTAATACCAATAATAGTATAAAGTTTCAAATTATTTTACTTTGCACATCAACCTTTCAGAAACACTGTCTGAAATTTTGGTTATTGGTTATAGTCTGTAACACGTCCGAAATGGCTATTCTGCATGTCAAACATGGCTGATAAAAATTTAAATGAAAAGCGGTTTCTTATATTTATCCCTATCGCATATTTTTCTTAAATTGATAAAATATTAATACTAATAAATGTTGTATTTTAAAGCTGAATACTATAATAACACAATGAACAATAAGAAATTATACATTTTTTATGGATTTTATTAAAGAATGTACTGCATATACAATATGCCAAGATATTTGTTGATATGTGCATCACGTTCTACCACAGATTCCACTGATTTTCATTATTAAAAATATTAAAATTAAATGAAAACAAATTTTCATGTTTTCAAACAAAAATTATCAACTTTCACAACTTTAAACTCACCATGGCTGAAAGTAAATACTATATACAATATTTGAAGAAGTTTCATATATAAACAAAATGAAGGCCAAATAAACTAAATTATACACAAAACACGTGTTTCAAATTTTTCTGATTGCAAAACGTACCTACTCTTACTCGTAATATAGTATTTAATCCCAAGTTAGATTAAGTTGCTTGTAATTGGTAATTGGTGTACTATTCCTAAAATTTGGAAATCTGGGTTTAAGAATTCTTGCGTCCCACGTAAAGAAAGAAGAAATTGTCGCTGGCAAGCCACAGATAAGAATATGCATTGTACGCTTGTTATTGATTAAATTTTTATCAATATTTAGCTCAACTGAGGTCGTAAATTACGTTGTATGATAATAATAATAATAATTCTTTATTTATCGTAAGATACTAATTTGTGTCGATTAAAAAGAACAAATTTACAACTAAACTATGCAATTGGGAATTTCCTTACTATTCCAGAATAATTATTTTTTAATTTCGTTGTACATGTTTATTCCTTTGTAAAATAGTGAATTTTGTCAACATATCATCTTTAAATTTAGAACATCGTACTGATCAGCAATCCTTGTTTTATGGCGATGCACCCCACTTCTTTTAGTTAATCTTTGTTTTAAATATGCCGATGTTTTATCCATCTCAATTTTATGATGTGTCGACGAATCCTTTGTTTTACACTCATCCATTGTAATGTAACTAACATCATATTCTTAATTTGTACCTAATATTTTTATGTGATCATCACCACGCATAAACAATATTGAGGAACAATCATAATCGATATGCGGCACGCAGGCACGTAACTACGGGGGGGCCAGGGTGGGCCACGGCCCACCTAAAAGTTGTGCTGGCCCACCCTTGTGCCCACCCTGGCAAATAAAGAATTTCGTTCCAATAATTTCGTGATTTATTTCTGAATAATTAAGTTTAAAATATTTTACATACGCGTATTTTTAAGATAATCGCATTATTGCATTATTTTTTGTTATTAGTCACGTACATTAATTTTTTTTTTAACTTTTTTAAAAAGCATTCTAGGTCTTTCCTTGGCCCCCTTAAAAATAACTGGGCCCACCTTCGGCCCACTTAGTCTAACAGGGCTAGTTCCGTGCCTGGCGGCACGGCACATATGTGGAACTGAAAACTAGTATTCTTGATAGGAACGGTAATTTTGCGTTAATTCTATTCAAGTAAAACCAAAAAAAAAACTAAAACTTAAACAATCAAAATTGTAATCGATATTTTAGTAAATCTAATGGAATATTCTAAAAGTCTATAAAAACGGTTGTAAATTTAAATTGAATAAAAAAGCGCCGCGGAAAATAAATGCTTCCGATTCCGGCTTTCGGCAAGTCACGATGACAATCGACAGCATATTCTAAATTTTTCTTTATTATATTTCGTAATTGTATTTCAAGTTTTTTTGCTTATAACAATTCCAAATTGAAATAAAACTTGGGGGTAGGGGGGGGGATTTCGTAATAAGCTTTCCTGATAATATCTGCATTGGAATGATTATTAAATTTGCTTAACTTCCTTAACAAATTTGTTGCTAATAATAATTAATTACTCGATATTTTTTAAATATTAATAATAGCGTTTTATTTTTGAGGTTTTATTGGCGATAAGATGGCTGCCTTTAAAGGGGACGATCGTGCAGCGGATGGCATACCTGTAGAAGTAAAATTGGATAATGGTGGTTATTTCGAGGTAAGTAAATAGTAGAAAACCGCGGTTTTGATTCATCATTTAGATGGAATTTTTTGGAATCAAAATGATGACACCATGTTTGATTTACATGTCTCTTATTTTCGAAATTAATAATTTCCAAACAACGTTTGTATTCTCGATTTTTAAAATACATGGAAAATGTTTAAAGAGAACCAAATTATTCAAACTGGAATTTTTAAAAATGTTATTGTGTTTATTTGGCTTCTTGATAATTTCTGTTGCTTATGTAAATGTTGCAACTATGCTATTTAATGTGGAGTGGCCGTCATAATAAATTCCTGTGATAACATTATTTCTTGTTATTTGTTATTTCTTCGTTCAAAATTTCTAGATAGGTGCTAGACTATTTCTTTCGCCAAAAAGCAATTCGTCAAGGTTGAATTTGTTTTAAATTAAAAAACTGTCGCATCGTAAAATTATTATCTACTAGGAACTTTTGCAAAATTTTAGTTTTTACACTGTTAAGAATTCCATAAAAAATGTTAGAAAATAATGTATGCAAGAAACGGCAAAATAATCCAAGGAGTAAATTTCACCTAAAACCAACCAAAAAGTGATTTGGGCTATGTTTATTTCAGTTTTACAACTTTTCGCGTATCAAACACGCAGTAGTACCTAATGTAATTTTCAGATATCAATATTGAAAATCCCTCTAAGTAGCTTAGTATTTACTGAAGAATTGCTAATCTTATGTTGTAATTTAAATTCCTTTGCTATTAAACAAGAAGTCATTCTATTTCAAAATTTAAAGTGGAGTGATTATTTTGTATTTAGTATTTATTATTTAATATTTATTATTAAAATGCACAATTTAATATCAGCTATCCGACTCTTTAACTCTTTTTTTGAAGTTAGGTATCAGTGATGGCGCCAACATTTTCGAAATAGGTGGGCACAAATTGGGCCCATTATAGGGTGGGCGAGTGCACACAAAATTTATAAATAAACTCAAAAACTACATACATTGTTGAAATACGCACCTAAAAATGAAACTTATGTATACTTAAATAATTTGGATTGGGCACTTCAATCAATAGGGTGGGCACTGGCCACTCCATAACTCCGTCACTGTTACGAATTTATCAAAAATTTAGTGCCCTCAGTAAGAGAGAGGGAAACCTCAATTTTTTTTCAATGCAGTTGTTTGTTGGTCAAAATTGCCATAGATATATAAAAATTTTCAGTTTGCTGAGCTAACTTCATGCTTTGCGTCACACCTTCAAATTTTTGAAATTCTTTTGGCAAAATTTTTGGTAGTGATAATTAGATACATCGATTTTTGTTCTTTGGTGGTCAAAACAGGAATAGGTATCGAATTTGGAATTTTTTTTCCAATCTGAATGTGAAAGTTCGGTGCGTAAACATCAAGTTAGCTCTACAAGTTTGAAAGTTAATATCTTTTGCAATTTTAGAAATTCAAACAAAAAAATGATCTTATGTATGACTACCATACGATTTTTTTATTGTTGGTTTTTTCTTAAATATTTAGTTCCTTCCGAAAATTATTTAAGAATTATTATAAAAGCAGTAATAAAATGTATACCTCACTTCCAAGTTTATGTTTATGTGAGGAACCATCTTATTTCAAATTTAAAAATTTTCTGATTTTGATAAAGCAATATAAAATTAAATAATATATTTACTGTGCTGACCGGCCAACTGATTCTAATTATGTTGCAGCCTAGCGGGGCTGTGCCCGGGAACCTTTAAGACCAGTTCGTCCCCGATTTCATATTATGTCAGGATGTGGTTTTCAAAGAGGGGGGCGCAGAGACCTGCAAAGGGGGGCGCGGGCCACCTGTGTAGTTGAAACAATTTCATTTAGAAATTTTTATGTTTTTGATATCCAAATGTATTTTCAACAGGGTTGGAACTCAATACTTTCCCTACTGTAAAATAATATTTTTAAAGTTATTCTTAGAAGTAAATTACGTCAGCTGTATTACTAAAGTATACAGTGGCTCCAGAAAGTATTCGTACACTCCGATTTGTTATTTAAAAATCCATTTTACAGCAAATGTTTTTAGACCTTTTTTGTTGAAAATTTTATTGCCTTCAATTTTGTTTATATACATTTTTCTATTTTGTCCCACCGTTTCTGACTGACAGCGACTTAAACAAGACTCGGTAAAATACAAAAAATATTGTCGTCTATATCTCGGAAACGGTGCAACAAAATAAAAAAATAAATAGAAATTTTTTCTTGTAAATTTGATTCTATACATTTTTCAAGATTTAACAGAACTAAACAAAACGTTAAAACAATAAGTTTTAACAGTAAAGTAAAGAAATACAATACGTAGAAAAAATGTTACTATAAAAACCAAAAAAACATTAATTACCATATTAATTATTTTAATGTGTAGAATGCTAATATTTTATTTATTGTAATAAATGATTACTTTCTTAAGAACACGGTAGTACAAAACATTTTTTTATTGAACCCGTAAGAACTCGAAGTCACGGAAGTTGACTTCTAGAAAAGAAGTGGATATTTGTATATTTTTCATTGCGAACAACACGAACCCCTGTCTTATTTCTAGTGCCAACCCATACATCATTCACAATATCTTCCATAACCTAATCAAATATTATGACTATAAATCCCTTCGTTTTTTCTAAAAGCTTACATTCGTAATCAACAGTGTACTTCTTCTTTAATCTCTTATTGAGATCTTGAACTTGGTATGAAGATAAGTAACGTC
The DNA here is from genome assembly GCA_947369205.1 of Cantharis rufa. NCBI lineage: Eukaryota > Metazoa > Arthropoda > Insecta > Coleoptera > Cantharidae > Cantharis > Cantharis rufa. The sequence continues at coordinate 9,141,419 of OX376309.1, read as the reverse complement.
AATTAGATGAAAACTTCAATTCTTGAATGCGATTATTTTTTCTCATTAATTATTTATTTTCTGTTTCTTAGCCAGAAAAGAAACGCAGAAATGTAATTAAGAAAATGGTTTCTTATAGTTTCTTCAAGCAAAATAACAACAGTTTATTTATTTTTAAATTATATGGAAAAGTTGTGTAGAAAAGGCAAATCTGCAATTCATTCAAAAACTTAATTACGATTAAAATGAGTATTTACAAAAACCAGCCGATAACTTCATGCGGCGATAATAAAACGAAATTTAAATCAACATTCGTGTAATTTAATATTCAAGTTATAAAACAAAAACCTCAACCAGAAAATTTTTTATCGACTTGACTACTCTGGGTTAAAATATAAATTTAATTTTATAGGCTTTCCTCATGGACATCATCAACGGCGAAGCGCTAATTCATTTTCCTTGCAGGTAAGATCATCGTCATATTATTTCCTATATTAAAAGGTTAATGCCCGGTTTAACAACGCGTTAAGTTTAACTAAGCCATCGAATATGTGCTTATAATATTTTGAAGAGCTTGTTAAAAGTTTTATGAAATCTGGCATTAAGTTCGTTTTTTATACTTGGTTAAATTCCGATTGTATTAATCGGGGATTAACTAACCAATCAATGAAAATTATGTAATATCTGAATTATTGATTAATAATAAGATATTTAAGCAAACGTTAACAATGATTCTAAACTTATTTATTTTCTAAATGTAGTTGGATGCCCGAGGACAAATATCAGTTTGCCCACGTACGTTTTCCTCCAGCAGAAAAAAGTCCACGGTCTGACTTGCAAGAAAAAATGATTGTCGAAGTGTTAGTAAATAAAAACAAAGGATTCCATGAAGGATGGTTCAAATGCTGCATACAGGTAAGCTGCATTATATATATTTTTGCATTATATTTATTGCATTATAACCCCTGGGTTGACGATTGGGGCCGTCAACTATTAAAAACCGGGTTACAGGCATTCCCCAACCCGGTTTAAGCAGCCGTGGGGTCTTAATGCCCAAACCTTTCTCGGAAGCGAAAGAGGCCGACAGTCCAGGAGTGGAATGAATAGCTGATGAAAAAGAGAAAGAAGAAGAATTTTCCTATCCGTGAAGAACTTTGGCCAGTTTCGAGAGTTGGTTAGAGTTGTCACAATTGAAAACGCTTGGTGTTCAATTTTTTGTAAGGTGCTGTGAAAAAAGTATCTATCGTTGATAGATCATGCCATCGAAGCCATTTAATCATAGAAAAACTCAAAACCAAAGTATATTATATAGGTGAAATATAAACTCTTAAGTAAAAAAAAGCAAAAATAATACAATGATTTTCGCAATTTGTCAATTATTTTTAGAACATAACGAATACATTATTTGAATGAAATACATATTTTACATTTAACTGTAAGTACATTATATACCTACTTTTAATTTTGTAGATACTAAAATCCCAGCTTTGTCAGTTTGAATATTTAGATTCACAAAGCGGCTCTCATTTCGGATATACTTGCAATGTGCGCAAACCGAATATCAATCCGAAAATATCAATTTAAGATTTTAAATGAAAACTGTATCTTTTATTTTAGTGCTAAATGCGAAAATGTTCATAAAATATTGAAGGATGCCATGAAGTGTGCATTAGTTAATTTTGATGCAGATCGCGGAGAGCTTGTTATTATTTCTCGTAATATAGCTGACATCTCACGTGCTCAAATTCTTGAAAAGGCCCATTTAAGTTCTTTATCTCAGAAAAACCGCTATTTACAAATCCGGACTTTTGGACTCGTGATATTGATAATACTCCTTTAAAACCATTAATGGAGAGGCAGAATACAACTTGCAGAAATCTGATAAAAGAACAAGTTGTTGAAGAAATAGATGGAGTAATTTTTGAAGCTGTAACTTATACCGAACAAATTCCTGATGTAAAGGAAACTCCAGAAATACATCTGCAGGAAGAAAATAATTTATATTTGGAAGCAAACTCTAGTACGCCAAAATGTTATAAGGGTGTTGAAAATTTGACTAAACAACCGATAGTGACACCAAGGCTTTCTATAATAAAAAAGTCTAAAAACTTCAGAAATGCTTCCACAGAAACTGATGATATGTTATATTCTTCTACATGGTCTTTTCAGGAAAACTCGACATCTTCTAAATCAGAAACAAGTTCTTTTTGCGATAACGATTTATCAATTAATATCGGACCGACTCTTTTTTCTGACAATTTGAAAGACGTTCATGAGACTACTTCTGAAGAAGAATGTATAGAATCACAATGCGACCACCAAGATTTTGATTGTTCTTTACTGGAGGATGACGCACCAAAAGACTTAAATTGTACAGATGCTTCTGACGTTATGGGTTTTGAGGGACAAGATAGTACTGTCTCTTTGAAAGATGATAAAAATGTAAGTGTTACAACTAATGATTTTGACAACATACTTATGGCTATTTTATAATTGTTTTAGATCTTCTACTAAATCATGAAACAAAAAGTCTTGCCTTTATCTCGGCAGGACAATTAAATGCTGCACTATGTTGGTGTCTAATTTCGGTTTTAAGTTAGTTCTTAGGTTAAGTTTACATTTTTTATTTGCAAGTTTGTTAATGTATTTAGGAATAGATTTCATTGACCACTAAGTTCTGTTCACGTTGTGTTTACTGAAATCAGTATTTGGTAACAACATAGATCGTCATCCTTGTTATCACAATTTAACATTATTAATCATTATTGTGTAAATTTAATGTACTAGGTTAAGTTGGGGTTAATTCAGAAACAAACACGGTTTTATACTAGATATATATTGTTTTCGCGAAGTTCTCAAATTATTGTACTATTGTTTTGTATGTATGTAATTGACTATTGAAATTATTCCGGCGAAATTCTTCAGATGTATTATTCCACCTTCCTAATTTTCCAGATGGTTTATTTCAGAAAAATACACTATTTATTGTCAGACTCCAAACAAATCGCCAAATATAAATATACTTTGATATTTATAGAAATTCTCTTTCATTAAAAGTAAAAACATAAAAAAGTGCTCCAGTGTAACTCCAAGAAGAAGCATGCGTAATTTTCGAGGTGTCAAAAATTAGACCCTTACGGCACATTCACGTAAAGTGTGTCTTTGTTGCACGTGCGTCACATAATTATAACCGCACTTCATATTTTTATGATTTCAAAAGAAATATAAAATTTATTTGCAATGTTGCATTTTATTTTTAATTAGTGTAACAAACAAACCACACTGCAAAAAATTAACTTGCAGTCTTACCTTAACGGCGAGCTCAGCACGGTAAATAAAATTTTGCTTGTCTCATAATTATAACCGCACTTGAAGAATACTTATGTTTCTCAAAATTTTTTAAAGTTAAAAACCAAAAAAACATGTTTAATATGGAATTTTATTGCCACTTTTGTGAATTAAAAAAAAAATTTGATTTTCGATACTTCCAACCAAATTATCAATCTTAATACATAAAATCCCAGCACTCTGCTGCTCCTACTTCGGCTCTTGCTCCTACTCCAGCGTGTCATTTTTTGGTAAAAAAAGAAACAATCTGATTGGTCGAATTTTTGTTACTAACCGAAAAATATATTAAACCACTCCCGGTTCCCGGTACTCCCCCTGAGACGAGTTGCACATCAATCGAGTTTCCAACCAATCGGGTCTAGATGCCCGTCCGTTGACGGGCTTTCTGCTAGTCAATAATATTTTGCTCTAAATTGTTCCAACAATTTAAAATTGTTTTGCGGAGGTCTTTTATATCTGAAAAATGCCTATTATTTGCAGGGCGTACAAGTATGCCCCAAATGTTTTCAATTTTTTTTAAAGGCAGTTTTAGGCAGCTCTTTGTATTCTTCTTTCACCATGGCTCGACAATATTTTCGGGCGTCCTGAACGTTTTTTAGTTCTACAATTTTCTTTTGTTTTTAAAAAAATTCGTACAACATGGTCGAGATCTCTTAATTCGTTTTGCGATTGTTTTAAAACTAACTCCGGAAACATATTTAATATGCTTGAATCTGTCCTTTCTCACTTTCACTCAACTTCTTTCCACGTGGCATTGTTCAACAATCAACAATTTGTTGCAACTGAGTCAATAATTCATCGTGCGGTTATAATTATGAGGCAAGCAAAATTTTAGTTATCGTGCTGAGCTCGACGTAAGGGGGTCTATAGACGTTAAACTTGGTTGTCAACCTAATCATCAACTTGCCATGTTGACGACAAAGTTTCGACAAAGTGACGTGTGTATGCTAGTTGAAGGTTGTAAGTACAAGTTGCAGTACAGGTTGACTAAACTTAAATGCATTGGATTTTATTGTGGGCCTAGTGTGTAGGATTGTTATCAACGCCGTCACCAACATTATTCAGTATGCAGTTTTCATCGAAGTACATGAATCGCTAATTACAGAAAGGGGACATGTCACATTTCTAAAAATGTTCAGGAAATGAAAAAAACTGTGTGGTTACTTAAATGTCAATCCTTTTTACTCAAATTTTCGGCAAGACATGCCTTAGAAGATCTAATTTGAATTGGTATATAATACATTTAATTTTTGTTTTCTTAATCAGAACATCTGCCAAATTAAAGATATGGACATGTCTCCTTTCTGCAGTAAAAGAAGAAAACACAAAAGAAAATGTGACAAAAAAATAATATTTTTTAAGTATTTTAATAAAAATAATTATAATAAGGTAAATGAAGGTAATAACGCCATGTTAAGCTTTATGATTTTTTTTTTAAACTAGAAGCAGTTAGGAAAAAACAATTACGGTAGTCTCTTAAGTAGTCATTATAACGGGTTTACCAATACGACGTTTGTTTTTAAATTTTAAATGAAACACATATTTTGGATGAAAATGCTATGGATTTTTATTTATATATAAAGTAGAAGGTCTGCCATTTATGAATGAAAAATAATATCATTCGAATGCCCACCACGACCACGCTTACAGACATCGATTCTTTCGTCAAAATTTTCAATCACTTTTTATCATAATTGAGGCTCTATCTCACTAATGACACGTTTGATGTTGACTTTTAAGCCCTCAATGGCTTGTGGATTATCCGCATAGACTTGATCTTTCACATAGACCCACAAGAAATAGTCAAACGGTGTAAAATCGCACGATCTGGGGGGCAATTTATTGCTGAATTACGCGAAATTATTCGATCTGGAAATTTGTTTTGCAATAAAGCCATTGTTTCTCTGGCTGTGTGACAAGTGGCGCCATCCTGTTAAAACCACAGATCACTCACATCCATATCATCGATAATAGGCCAAAAATAATTTGTCAACATGTCCCCAAATGTGGAGAATGTCGTGGAATCGATAAATTTGGACGTTCTTCGACACTTTCACTTACAGCAGCGATATTTTCGCTGGATCGACCCAAACGAATATGTGTTGTTGTTGGTATGTTATATACCAAATCAGTAAACTTAAATTTATCCACCAAATTCTCGATAGCGGTTTCAGAAGACCGATCATGACGACCAAAAATATCGCGAATTTTACGAAATGTGGTTTTCACACATCGACTATTTTCGTAATAGGCTTCAATGATTTTAATACAATTTTCAATTGAAATTGAAAACATTTTCACAAATGGCACAGCTTCGGCTGTACATAGGTCAAAAAACTAAATGCAAGAACTGTCAAAATATCCGAATATGCCCTTATTGAAAAACAAACGTCTTATTGGTAAACCCGTATCTTAAGAAAATTATATTATGCATTTAAACTTTTTACTTTTCTTTTTATCTCTTTTTATCTTTTTACCTCTTTTTAAAAAAAAATTCAAATTGGCGTTATTGACAAAACCCTATAAGCAATAACGCCAATTACAAATTAGACTTAGTATAATTTTTTTATTCTTATATTTCACCTGAAAACCGTATTAGTGAAAGTTACCTTTGTGAAATCTAATTCGAGTATGAAGCACTATTTTGGGCCTGCGTGTATTTGGTCGCGTCTTTTTGGGTTCCCGTCCTTTTGGGACTGCGTCCTTTTGGCCGTGACAATAATATTGTCATATTATGTCCGAGTACCGAAGCACTATGGTAGTGAAAATATATAGTGACAAATGGCGTTATTGCTCGACATAATTGGTCGATATGTCCTGGACAAGTCCCGTTTATGCAGTAACTGAATTCTTTATCAGCTCACAGCATCAAGAGGAATAATCCAAAAATTAAAATTTTTGCAGTACATTGTGCGTCTAGGCATCTAGATCAATAAAATATCAAAATGTCAATTTCATAAAAAATGTGACATGTCCCCTTTCTGCAATTAGCGATTCACAAACTTATTAAATTAAAAGATTTTGAATTAAAATATTATGGCTACCGTACCACATAGTGATGATTAGGTTAAATTCTTTGAAAGTTTTAAAAATTTTCCCGAACTGTGGAAGGTCAAGTCCGATGATTTTAAAGACAGAAACGAGAAGAGGGTTACTTGAGCCACCCTTTAAATATTTATAAAAAGATTGATAAAGATGCAAATATGGTTAGCTTAAAAAAAAGGGTTACCAATATTAAGACCTGCTTTAGAAGAGAATTAAAAAAGGTGGAACAGATAGTAAAGAACTGATTATGGAGGGTAGAGGTCTACCATCCATAGAACTGATGTTGATGCCAACGCAAGTTGGCAAGTGTGTGGTGAACGTGGTGATCAGGTTGATGATTTAAGTTGAAAACCAAGTTTAACATCTATAGACCCCTTAAGATAAGACTGCAAGGTAATTTTATTCACACGTAAGTCCTTTTTGTCACTTTAATTTAATTAAAAATAATATGCAATATTGCAAAAAACTTAATATTTATATTGAAATCATAAAAATATGGGGTGCGCTTAAATTATGTGATGCACTAATTATGATATAGGTACATATCACACAGATACAAATACTATATCATACAAGTATTTATGTATCACACGTTTTCGTGAAAACTTTAAATGTTGTTATTGTTTTACTATATGTTTTATAATATTGATTTCAATTTATTTAATGTATTTTATTTTATAATTTATTTTATGTAACAGAAATAACCGTTGCTCTCCATGTTTCCATCTGTATAATATCAAACAGCTGAAGTACCAACATCCTAATTTGTTTGTCTTGAAAATGGAGGAATAAATTTTTGATTTATTTGTTTGATTTACTGATCTAATCATCTTAATATCATTTCGTTTATTAGTTTATTATAGGATGAAAATTGGTCTTATTTATTGTCAGTTTTAAGTATCTGGCATGTGTGCCCAGTGGCGTATTCATAAAACATAGCTCGAGCCCCCCCCCCGAAATTATTTCTGTATTGTAATTTTCCAACTTTCTATTAAGCATTTGACCTTGAAAATTTAAAAAATTTTCGTCTGCGACGCTATTATAAGACTCGCTTTTCTCGTGGACCCCTCCCCGAACTAAATTCCTGGCTACGCCACTGTGTGTGCCTATTGGAGGTTAGAACTTGTTGTGTGAAGCGTGACTTGCGATCATCCAATAACGTGTAACGTTAATAACTGGAAATTTAGGAAATACAATTGTAAGGTTAGTAAAAGTAAGCTATATTAACATTAAGTACACTAAATTTTCATCTGTTTGATAATATTTACATACGATTTTTTCTTCAAAATTAGTAATGGACTTAAAAGTACCGTCAGGACTTAAGTGTCAAAAATTGTTTTATTTTTAGGCTTCATTTGAAATACGATTATGGCATTCTGGCGTTGTGGCGAGTATCTGGATAAGGCATTGAGTGACGAAGAACTATTGTTAGCAGCTGAACAAACCGCAAATGAGTTGGCTGCAGAAGAATTGCCCCTTGATAATTCACCTGATATGGATATTGAAAGCGACTACGAAGAAAAAGAAACTAATTTTTTCCAGCTAGCAGAAAAGCAAACTCTGCTGGTAGATATTGATGTTGTGGACGGATCCCATACAAATGTAAGTGAAGATAATGTTTAAGATAATGATTTTAATTCTGGCGATAGTGAAAACGGTTTCGCGCAAGCTAGTAGCAGCAAAAGTAGGAAGATACCTGATCGACGTTGGAAAAAACAAGATCTGAATATCAATGTTCCCAATTATGACCTTCCTGAAAGTCCACTGTTTGATGAATTTCTAACATGTCAGTCCCCAACAGATTATTGTAAAAAGTTGGTAGGTAAAACTGTAACAGATGTAACATATCATAGTAACTTATATATGCAACCCAAAAAAAACAAAATTATAAATTTGAAGGAGGATGAACTGTTAGCATTTTATGGTATTAACATTTTTATGGATTCCCATAAATTGCCTAGCTATAAGTATTACTGGAGTACAAGTAATGATATGGGAGTAGACATAGTCAAGAATACAATGACTCACAATCAATTTCAAGATATTATGAGTTATTTACATGTAAATGATAACCAGACTATTCCACCAAAAAAAAAGAATAAACTTTATAAAATATTACCACTTGTGAATACATTTAATTAACATTTTATCAAGTTATACCATGGTACAAGAGAAATGGCTGTAGATGAGTAAATGATTGTCTTCAATAAAGGCAATCAGTATTGAAGCAGTATAACCCGATGAAGCCTATCAAAAGAAGTTATAAACTGTATGGTGTTCGGCAGACCGACGGGTTATGTGAAATCATTCAAGATATTTATATCAAGGTAAAAATGCTGATCTACAAAACAAATTCAGAGACTATGGACTAGGTGAAAAGGTAGTGCTCCAATTGACTGAACCTGAATAGGACAATTATAGGAAGATTTATTTTGATAATTTTTTCACAAGTATTCATCTCCTAGAGAAACTAAAGGTAGAAAAACATTAGCTTGTGGTACTATTCGCTCGTCTAGGAAAGATTGTCCTCATTTATCTATTTAAGATAAAAAAAATGAAATGAGGATATTTTGATTATAGAATTTATAATAATGATATAAGTTTCTTCAAATGGAAAGACAATAAATGTGTCCACTTTGCATCAAATTTTCATGGGACTTAAACATGCACGGTGCGGTGGGATGAAAGATAAAAGATGGATCTAAGACACAAATACCATGTCCAGATGTTGTAGCCGATTATAATAGGTTTACGGGTGCTGTAGATCACGCAGATCAATTGCGTGGTGGTTCCTGCGATTATCGAAAAACGAAGAAATGGTAGCACCGCTTATTGTTTGGCTTAGTTGATATTGCCTTTGTCAATTCATTCATTATATATTTCCAACTAGAAGAAGATAAAATGATGCTTTTGGAATTTAGACGCTCCGTTGCTCAAGGTTTGATGAACGGAAATCCTACTAATCTTCAAGTCAATATTAAAACCTTTTTGAAGATAGGCGTACTATAGCTTTCCTTTCAGATTTGAGGAAAGATCCCACAGTCAAGAGAGATTTTAAACATGCGATAGATCGGCTTACACAATGAATAAAGACATCTTTTAATAAAATATGAAGGGATTCCGTCAGGACCAGAGTTGGTGCTGTCTGGCAAGTCACAGATAACTTCAAAGATGTAAGCTTCGGATATTTCAATAGATTCACAGTTGGTTGAGAACTCAGCATCTTAATTGTAATTGTATACGTTGAGGTCGCTGTCTCTATAAACAGTCGAAAAAAAGTCAGCAAATAGATTGGCACATTGCTGACTGGTGCGAGACGTATTATTGTCTAGAAACATGTCAACTGGTAAACCTTTCGTGTTTTTGCAATTGTCAACATGACTCCAGAATAATTTAAGGTTAGTAGATATGTCGCTTTCGATCTACAATAAATAATTTTGATAAAGTTCTGCGTGGAGCGACTTGACTTTGTCTCGAAGAGAACTGTAATCATTTACACATCTGGATTGTTTGAAAATTAGATGGACTTGCTTCTTTTCCTTAATTTGACCAATCAGCTTGTCTGGAAACCAGGCAGGATAGTTAGATACACGTACCCTTTTAAGTGGCAGGTTAGCGTCAATAATATCCTGAAATAAGAGTAAAATTTAAGGACAATATTGTTAAAGTATTAAAGTGAAATTTTAATGTTTAATTAAACACCAGCCACGATCCAAGTTGTTACGCCACTGTTCCGATTACAGTGACAAATAATACTCTACAAGTCTACAAGATTTACAAGTTTAATTATGAAATAATTCATAACTATGGATTTTTCCTTCTTTCTTAAATTTATAATCAATGATTCAGATTAAATATCTTCTTTATCAGCGAAATATATAAATAACTGCATTGTAGCAGATCTCGCTTTACTTATTAATATGTTAATACATAGGTGGCGCTGCATACATCTAAATCTCGGCTAAATTATTTTTGATGAAATTATTTAAATTACAAGTAAAATATATAAATTATTAAACAGGGAAATAATATTAATTATAAGTTTTGAAAGGTATATAGAAGTAAATAAGTAATAAAACGATTTTTTTAAAAGAAATGTTACGTTATAAAAAAAAGTCTATTCTTCCTTTTTAACCTGTGCTTAATCTTTAGAAGTTACAATTACTAATTATTGTAATAAATTTATTTTTAATAATATTCATAAATGAAATAGGTATTTGCATATATCTGTAGTGGTTTACAAAATTATTCATGTATAAAGGAGGTTTAACAATTATTGCAATACATTCTGGAAATATTAAAATATTATTTTTATTTAATTTTTATATATATGTACTTGAAAATCGACAAAATATTTATAAAAACATATAAAAGAAAAAGCATGACAGAATTTTCTATATCATTTATGTGGGTTATAATAGTGATAACAATTTTTAACGGTTTAAGTAACCGAATTCAATGCTACTTTACATTATGTATTATGTATGCACAAATCGGTAATATATGAATGTACGGCCTAGTTAGGACCTATCTCTGCCTGCATCTGCGAAGATCTATATTTTTTGTTTTAATTTTCTTAAGAGTATGATAATGATCTGACCCTTGTTATGTAAAACCGTTAGTTAACAATAGTATACCTATACTACTTATATTTACCTATATGTAGTACGTTGTTTCATTAAGAGAGTTTTGTCGATTTACCTGCTATATCCGTCAAATCTCATTCAGTAAATACTATTCAAAAGAGTAATTTATTTTTATCAAGTTACCAAAGAAACAAAACAACTTAATTATTTTATTAAAATTTTATTTATTAAAAAATTAATAAATTATTTTTAACTGTTGATGAAATCGGTACCCGTCGTTTCGGCGACCGCAGTTCGGCGAGAGCGATTCGGCAACGTATATTCGCCGACGGTCAATTCGGCGACCTGAAATTCGGCTATGCTACTTTCGGCGATTCCAATTCGGCACCGGCATTTCGGTGATTCTCATTCGGTGATTCGGCGACGAGAAATTTATTAAACAAATTTTAATTCATGTTATAATTATTATAAGCTATACCGCGAAGATATTTAATAACATAATTAGAATTATAATTGGTTACCTTCGCCAAAATTCGAGAATCAACCGCTTTGTATCGCGGTCTTTTTTTAGGAGGTGCATCATGTCCGGCTAGAATACGTTTTTTTTTGACATATAAAACTCGCCTTTACAGCAAAACTTTTCAGATATTTTTTGTTGCAAACTTTAATCTCTTCAGTTTTGTATCTGTACATTTTTTTATTTTCTTTCGCCGTTTACGAGTTACAGCGACTTAAAGAAAACTAAGTAAAAAAGTTAATAAAATTAACATTGCTTTTATGGGAGTTTTATTAAATTTTTTACAGAGTTTTCTTTAAGTCGCTGGAACTCGGAAACGGCGGGAGAAAATAAAAAAATGTATAGAAACAAAACTGAAGAGATTAAAGTTTGCAACAAAAAATATCTGAAAAGTTTTGCTGTAAAAGCGAGTTTTATGTCAAAAAACGGTTTCAAAATGTGCAATTCACATGCCTTGAAATTATATATATGCCTTGAAATATGCCTTGAAATTATAAAATTCTAAAGTAATGTTTTATCCTAATTAAAATGTTTGAAAAATTTCAGGTGTATTTCATGATTTGATTTGAAAAAATAGCAATACAGATCTCACATTATACAAGGTAACCAGGTGCAGTAAGTACTAGGTAAATATAACTTGAATTCGTTTTACTATGGACTAACATCTGTGTAACGGATTAAAAAATTTGATTTTTATATTTTGTTTAAAATTCTTAGGTTACAATAAGGTGTTAATAATAACAAGCATTCGGCATTTGGCTGAAAAATTTTTCTAGCTAGCTTTCTAATCAGCTAGACTATTTACTAGACTGTCAAAAATTTTATTTTGCAAATATAATCGATAAAATGTGCTGAAGATTTGAAAAACATTGGTTATATTACTTTTCCTATAAAACATTCTCTAAAATACCACATGTGAATTACAGTTGCCGCATATGTAGTTTGAATGCATTTTATTCAAAACTACATTTTTTTTTATGATCAACTACATTCAATTTATGTAAAATTTTAACTGTATATTCAAAACTCAATTTTCTAAAAAAAATACTTACGGATTTTACAAAATATTGACAATTCTTTATTTTATAAACAACTTTTTTTTATAAAATTTTAAATATAATATGATATATTAAACAATGATAAAAATATGATATATATAATAATATATAAATAAATAAATATAAAAATAAAATATAAAAAATATTATAGTTTTAAAAAAATCAAAAAATACACTTTTATGACGTACTAAAAATTTTAAAATAATTTTTAATTTAATAAAGAATAAACTAATTCAAAAAGCGTAAAGCGCTTTTTGGTTATGTGGCTTGTAATCAGAGATGGGTAACATAGAGATGTTAACATCTGCATACAAGCAGAGGCTTGTAATTAATTTTGACATCTGCGCATTTTGATTATATGTCTTTTAATTAATTTTGACTATAGACGTTTATATATAAGGCGTTCTATATAAATTTATAGAAGGCTTATATAGAAGGCTCCACGCTTTTTGAATTAGTTTATTCTTTATTAAATTAAAAATTATTTTAAAATTAACTTGAACATATTTATTAGTTTAAGATAATTTGATAAGTCGTAAATCTTAAGTAGTAAAGTAGATGATCCAATTATCTTAAAAATGAAATTAATACTAGTAGTCACGGATTAATCCGAGATTCAAGATTAATTTTCAAAATAGCAGCTGTTGCTACGATACGGTCTAAATTCCAGTAATATCATTGGCAAATTTTAGAATTATCTTAAATCTCGGATTAATCCGTGACTATTAGTCCGGGCGTAAATCTTTCCTTTCAAAACGCAACGGTAATCCTTGAAGATGTGCACAACAATAGAACGACTTCTGTCCGAAAGCATTTTACTAAGAAATCAACGTGCAGTGTACATATACAGGGGACGTTACAATTTTGTTTTTTGTAATTTTTCTATAGTTCACGCCACCCGTTGACGACACAATTTTTGTTAAAACTAGATGAAACTTTTATCGAAATCTTGAATAGTAGTGTCGATAGGAGATCGCCACATAGCTAACCATGCAATCGGAAAACGGGAAGTGGATCAAATTTAACTTTCAAGATTTTCTTACATATAGTTAGTAAGTTACAAGTGAAGCTAATAAAAGCGTGTTAAAAATAATAAATTTTGCACAAAATAGAGTTTGTACCGAAACGCTCGCACTGAACCTGAATTGTGAAGTTTTGGCATGACCAAAAGTCATATGGCATCGTTTATTTATTTTTTTTTATTGAACATCCCTTAATACTTTCATGGTGGATACAAACACATCCTAGATATCATGAAAACGATGCCATGACTTTTGGTCAAATTATATTTAAGTTTTTTGTTCAAATTGATTATGTTTAACTTTTTAGAATTTGAAAGATTTTAAAGAAATATTTTATATATTCATCATTTTATTCAAATGTTTTAATGTTAAAACAATTTTAAACATCACATTGACATTTTGTCAAAGTAAGTAAAAATTTTTTTAAATCTTTTAATTTCTAATTTTTAATTTAATAATTATAGCTTTGATAATGTGTAAATAAAACACGAAACGTCAGTCAATTTTATTGATCACAGACCTTCATCTCAACAATTTTAAAAAATATAAAAGAAAAGGTCAACAATAATATAAAAATTATATTTATTTTATTTTTAAATTTATATTGGAACTTTCCCATTACTCTATAATTTTTATAATTATTTAAAATATAATTAAAATAAATAAAGAAAAAATAATCAACTCAAATTTTGAATTAATAATTTAAATATTTAATAATAATCTAACTACTTCCTTAGTAATAATATAATTATTTCAGTAGTTTGAGTAAACTCACCGTAATTATGATTAAGGTGAAATTTAATTTAATACTAAATTTTATTACTGCGTGTAATCAACTACAGTCAAGTATTTTGTAAAATTGTGCCGTTTCTACAAATATGTATTTAACTTTTCCACATCATAACGGAAACGGTAGTGGCGGCAAGTCACCCTCGAGCTTCCTTATTTCTTATGAATAAACCCTAAGAAAAACCCTCTTCAATTGAGACACAATATCGAAATGCTACAGTCGAATTGACAATGTATTTATACTATTTTATACAATAATTTTAAATATTTTTCTGATGCTACTATAAGAATCAGCCTGTTTTTTTAAAATTTTGATTATTAAAAAATTAATAGAAATTTGTTTAGAATATTATGGTTAAACATTTATTTACTTAACTTAATCGAACTGCTTTTATATTTGCAGCTGCAACAATAGCACGTGCCAAACTTATAATGTAGGTATAGCGCACCCCTATTTATTAACGTAGAATCGTAGATCACGCTAATTCATGTCTAAGACTGAAACTTTTTCTAGCTTACCCTTTCGTGCTGTCGTTGTATTATTAATAGCAGTGCTTTATTATATAGTAGGTAGGTGAAAATTTTCGCTCTTTAACGAGTATTCTGCCGTGTTAATTTTGTGTTAAACAAAAAGTGATCTATCACAAGTGATCGAAGATTTTAAAACAACTCTGTTGGACTGTGTTAAACCGTTAAAAGATGATATACAGGAATTAAATAAACATATTGCTCAATTACGCTTAATTTAACAGAACTAAACAAATCGTTAAAACAATAAGTTTTAACAGTAAAGTAAAGAAATACAATACGATTAAGGCCCTATTTCACGGTTTTTGCCGATCGTCAGTCGTACCTAACTCTAAATTGAATGAAAAAATATAAAAAATATTTAGAAAAACAAGATAATATTTGAACCAAATTTAACAATTAATGACTAAAATATTCAAAATAATGAAGATGACTTACTAATAACCAAAAATAAAAATAAGTGAAGCCACGCGTTAACATGAATC
Organism: Cantharis rufa; assembly: GCA_947369205.1. NCBI lineage: Eukaryota > Metazoa > Arthropoda > Insecta > Coleoptera > Cantharidae > Cantharis > Cantharis rufa. The sequence goes on along the minus strand of OX376309.1, from coordinate 9,126,062 downwards.
TTGAAGTTTGAATAATAATAGAAAATTCTAAAAGACAGTACTACTGCCATGTTGAAATCAAAAGAGGCACTGCCCCCTATATATGATTTCTAAAATTTGAAAAAATTTTCAAATTTACCACGTTTTAACTGTGGTATTATATATCCACATACATACAGACGATTTTTTGAAATAATGATTTTCCGCTTCTGGGGACCCCAAAATGTCTAATGTCTAATTCATCAAAATCTCAACTTTTTTTTTACTTATTTTTATTTACAATGACATCTATTTTTATGACACAACTAAAATTAAAAAATTAAATAACCACCAATGACTATGACAGCAACAAATAAATTATGACCCTACCATTTTACCACCACGACACCTATCTTGATAACACTAAACTAAAATAAATTAAAATAACCAGACCGACATTCTACATACAAAACTACATACATACATATTTTATACAATACATATTTTAAATTATTTTAATCCGTCACTACTGTTTTCGTTATTCTCAGTTACTTTTATTAATTTATCATTACTTTTAATTTTAATCACATTATTTTATTGTTATATCTTCATTTTAAATCTCCTATTGTTATTCAAATAATTTTATTTCGTTAATTACTACTTTATTGTTATATTTTCACTTTATTAATTATTTATTTTATTGTTATATTTAAGTTATTTTTAAACTTGTATATTAACGCTGTATCAATTCGCAGCAATATACGCCTCTTTTACGTGGTTAACGTAGAAGGGAAAGAGGAAAAAAAACCGTAAGGCGTGAAACTAGAAAATAAATTTCAAGTAGATTTTGTGGATATTAGTGTGTATTTGTAAATTATTTATTTTTTATTACTGTTATTGTTGTTTTTGAATAAATTGGTAACTATTAAATAAAAGCTGTGTATATTGTTTTGTTATTTTTATTTTCAAACCCTATCTGTTAAAAAAATGTTTCATTTTTTCAACATCCTAAAAATGTTTTGCCCTTTCGCCCTAAAAGGCACGGGGGGGGTTACAGTAAGGGTTTATGATTAGGCAACGAGATTTTCACGATTGAAGAGAAACAAAGCAGCAACAAATTATAGTATTTCTGAAATATTTTTCTAATACTCCGTTCATTAATTACTAATGGTGGTTTTGCTAGCTTGATCTCATGTTGAGATTCCGCCGATTTCGGCGAAACGGGTGGAACAACAAAATTGGAAATGCGGTAACAAATTAGCACCAAAAAAGCACTAAATCCCTGACATGTTTTTTTTTTATTTTTTCTCCAAAGTGGTCATGGTGGTTTTGCTAGCTTAATCTCAAGCTGGCAGCGCCACCGATTCCGGCGAAACGGGTGGAGCAAAAAAATCGGAAATGCAGTAACAAATTAGCATAAAAAGAGCACTAAATCCCTGACATGGTTTTTTTTATTTTTCCCGAAGTTTTTTTTTTTTTTTTCTTTCAGCTTGGAATTTCAGCTTGGCATAGTGTGTTTTTTGCCTGAATACAAAAAAAATTTGTATTCTGAATTTATTTAAGTTTTGATTGAGATTTGTGGTTTTGAAATAAATTGTAATTTTGGATTAAAGACTTAAAGATTGAAGAGAAGATTGAATTTGGATATATTAAATGGATATATATTAAAAAAGATTATAATTAACTAAAGAAATCTTGATATTTGAAGTTACTTTGGAGGTAATATAAAGTTTTATTTGGTATCATCGCACCTGAGCGAGTTATCTCTTGTGTTTTATTTTACCATTTTATGCAAGAAAAATTTAATTTAAAATAATTTTGAACTTAAATTTGGATTTATTCGAGGATTCTTGTTCTTTGGAAGAAAATAATTGAATGTTGGCATTCCAAATTTAATGTATAATGCAAATTAGGATTTTATGAAAGTTTGGCAGTATAATTTTAAAAACTGAAATTTTTACCGTAGAAGTTATAAAATTTTTCATCGAAAAAAATAAACACAACAATATATTATATTAAAATTATTAGATTTTTGTTGAGGTTTAGGTCTTTATTTAAGTTGCTTGTTAACAATTTGACATAATTTGTCATTTTAGCCTTGAAAATGAGTCAGTAACGACTCGAAACGTTGGACAACAAAGATTGTTAAAATAAAGACCTAAACCTCAACAAAAATCTAATAATTTTAATTTTAATAAAGGTCAACAATAATTTATAATTTAATATATTATATATACGTGTAGTATACATAAAGCATATTAATGAAAAACTTTTTGAAAATGTTACTTATAAGCTATTGATTGTTATTATTTAACAAAAAAATATGATATTTACACGATTATTGATTAATACTTTTTCATTATTATTTTGGAGGAGAATATAATAAAAAAATATAATTTTAAAAACAAGAAAGAAACAATGTTTTTAATTTACAAAATATTTTTTTTTATATTTATGTGTACCGATTTTAACCAAAATCTAATCAGCTCTAAGCCTCAATATTCATGTATACTAAATACGAAATTTTGTAAAAAAATTTCTATTGCTTTTTGAGGTAGAGCGTACACAAAATTTGACTATTATATATCCACATACATACAGACGATTTTTTGAAATGATGATTTTCCGCTTCTGGGGACCCCAAAATGTCTAAATTCATCAAAATCTCAACTTTTTTTTTGCAAGATTACAATACTTTCTCAGACTTCGTATGATAAAGTAAAAAATATGGAATCATTATGTGTTGGTCTTGGTTTTTTCAAAAAAAAATTATTACATTTTCGAAAAATTTTCTTGATAAGTTAACCTCCCATTTACACTTTAAATAAATATTATACCGGTTCATCGTAAAATGTTTTTTAATAGAAATTTTCCATCTTAATTTAAGAGCTTTATTATTTAGACTAGCTGGAAAGCCCGTCCACGGACGGGCATCTAGACCCGATTGGTTGGAAACTCAATTGATGTGCAACTCGTCCCAGGGGGAGTACCGGCGGTGGTTTAATATATTTTTCGGTTGGTAAAAAATTCGACAAATCAGAGTACTTCTAGGTTACCAAAAAATGACACGTCCGTCGTAGCAGGAGCAGCGTGTTGAGATTTTATAGATAGGATTAATATTACTTCTCTGTTATTTGATTCAACGCCAACGGTTGATTTTACACTAATTATGTTTGCCAATTTTGACATGCGCATGCGCTAAAGAATATAAAATTTTATTTTATTACCAAAATTAATTTAATTAATTGCTAATAATAATAATATATTTTAATGACATTTGTCAAATTTAATTTTTTGAGTTTGCATCTTTGAAAAATGAAAGAATTAACTTGACACTTTTAATTTTTGGGATAGAAAATATCCGAGTTTCCTTAAACCACAAGTCACTTTGATTGTCAAAAATTAACGGCGTTTCCTTTTACAATTTTACATATTTATGTCAACAATTTGAATGAATTATGAAGTACGCGTGCTAAAAGCAGTTGCAGTGGGTCTACAACAAAGAATGTGATTAACAACTAGAACGCATATTGCACATATGCTGTTGCACCCCTAACTTCTTGAGAAAGCTGCATCGGGGTGTCTTAGGGAATAAAACGGCAAATCGCCAAATCACAGCTGCTAAGGGTTTATTGTACGTCACAGCTGCTGGTTAAATATGGTGCCAATATGCATTATTACCTTCAATCTTCGATTTTTTAATTCTTATACTTATATGCGTTAATTGATGGGTTATCGATCTTGTGAAAGGCTTTGAGACTAATTATGTAGTTTCTTTTTACAGCTGCTGTTGGAATTTTCTGAGGGCATTTTCCATCACATTACCGATAATGATTGTGGAATAATTACATACAAAAAAGAATATTTTGTAAAGATATAATTTATTGTAAAACAAATTTTTAAAGTTAACAACTTTTTTGTGTTAATCACGGAAAGTGCAACATGTAAACTGTAAAGAAATATTAATATTAATAATTAATAAATATAAATAAACTAAAGGTTAACGACTACTTTTATTTAGATAATAAAAACTGAAAGTATGTAAACAGTGAGCTTCAAATTTTACAAGTTAGCAATTTAAAATAAATCTGTGCTAAATGCATTGAAATTTTTAAATCTCACAATTCACAATGGGACACGTGGTACCGCTGAATGGGTAGTGGTGGGTGCATACTGCATACACCTTTTGAATTGTTGCTTCATGAATAGCCAGGTAGGCGTCGCACCTGTAAAAAGAACCTGCAACTGCACTACTTCCTTACTTCCTGCTAAAAACATGTGAATTTAAAGGAAAACAGTAATAAAATTATTCTTCCGTCATGTTTTATAAATTATAATATATAGTGGGAGTTTTTTTTTAAATAAAAATGCGCCCTACTATCAACCATCACACTTTCAATGAACTCCCGCTCAAGTTTGAACCAATGCAAAAACAAAACTTATTTTTTATTTATATTGTTTTAGTAATCCTGCGTATTTATTAATTTTAATTAACTACTTTATCTTGTTGAAATGTACTGTATATTTACTCCAGTGGCGTATTTAGAGGGGGCAAAGGGGCACATGCCCTCTCCCCCCAAAGATGACTCGGATTGTAGCTCTGAAGCCCTTTCTTGCTCCGATCTTTATGAAATTTGGTGACAATATTCTTGAGACATTGTACCTTAAAAATATCCAATATAAAATTTTTGGATTTTTCCGACCATCCCAACTGTATACAACCCCTTAAAAATCTGTACAACAAATTTTGAGCTCCCCCATATAATGAAATATCCAAGTATATTTCTCCAAATAAAAACGTTACATAATATGTCAAGTATCTCCGGATAGTCAGACCACAATCAAATGTCGAAGTGGAATCGTTCTCCGCGTTGGATCCAAAGCAGTCGCAGTCGAACTACGACTTTGATCGAATGATTCATCGATAAAAAAAATTTCTAAATTTTGAAAACTCAAAGACAAGATTTTTAAACATGAAATTGTTTTGTTTACCAAAATTTTTGATAATAAAAAGACAAAAATAATTGTATTTCATCGATATTATATTATGTAAATATAATTTAATGAAAAATATTTAGCTTAGTCAGCTTACACTGTCCTGACATGGTCGATTACACTTTTGTTCAATTAAAGTTTAAATTTATTATAGAAATAATCTAGAATCCGATCAATTAATTCTGTTAGGTTTCTTCAATCATAAATATGATAGATTTGCTTGAATTCTATATTTTATTGAGACAAATAAAGCTTCATAGATCTAAATAATTCAGACAAATGTATCATCGATTTCATCTAAATTTTCTAAAATAAATAACTTGGTTTGTATCAAATATAGCCGAGCAATTTCAAATAAATTTGTCAAATAAATCGCTCTTTATTTGCCACAAATTTTTATTTTATATATTTTAAATATTTACATTTTAAGGATAGAAATAATTATGCCGTAGGTAACTTCCTTTTCTGATTTTGAAATCAAGTTTATTAACCTTTTGGATTCTTAAAATGTTAAATATATTTTTAAGTCTATTGATTATATACAGTACATGATTATATTGATTAATATTGACATAATATTGATAGTACATAATCAATATTCCGATGAAAGGCTTCACAAGTTACGCGAAGGAAGTCTAAGGAAAACAACGAAACTTTTTTTTTGTACATGAAATTTTATATGATGGTGTTTTTCGCTAATGTTTTTAATACATATGACTATTTATATTTTTTATTTTTACAATTTTATTGATGTGACTTCGTTTGTTGTGACCGCCAAAAGATATTATTACTCTCCATATAATTTTGTAATTAAACAAGTTATTGTTTTATTTGCTTGTCTTGAAGATGGAAAATAAATTTTCCGAAACGTCGTCTTAGCAAATTATTTTGTTTGATTGGATTTCCAACATACCCGATATCCTTTTACTTCTATTATTCCTTAACTATCATTTTTATACGATTTCTTAATCAAAATTCATACAGTTCAAAATTGGACTTGTCGTCTTCACGCCAACTTGACAAGTAGTTACAAACTAGCGGGAAAATACAAACTTGACAAAAATTTTAAAATTTTTAAAAAATTAAATTTAAAAATAAAAAAGTTCCTAACAAACAAAATCTAAAATGTATGTAACATTCCTAACAAACATATAGAGTTGCTATATTGGATTGTTTCTCTTCATATCGCTTCTTACAAAGTAACCTACACCTTTTGTTCCTTGTTTCTCTTCTCCTGAGTACAATAATACGTATTTGCCGGCGTTTACTTCACCGCTACCTCCCCCCCATCTTATCTCCTGTACCGCTGCTATGTTGACTCCATACTTCTTTAGTTCTCTTGTTGTTCTCTTGCATCTTACCTTTCCTCAGCATTGATCTGACGTTCCATCTTCCAATCCTCCACATCTTAGATTCTCTTCTTTTCCTTTGCTTTACTTTCCTATGTTTCCCCTTTGTTTTCATTTTCGTTATGCCTTTTTCTTGCCGATTCGTGTCATGTGCCATCCATCCTGTACATTTTGCTAGTTTTTTGGTATCCGTTCCGCAGACTCAGAAGCGATATGAAGAGAAACATAATACAATTTAAACCAATTAACGGCTGAATAGCATATCTGAGATTAAAGGCAAAACCTATAAATATAAGCTTAATAGTTACATAAGGGCCAACTGAAGACAAGAATAATGACGAAAAAGAACAATTTTATTGTAAATTGGAAGGGGTGGCTGAAACAGTGCCTGGGAGGGATATATTGATAATGCTAGGCGACTTTAACGCTCAGATTGGGAAGGAAGATTACATTGGCGGAGTGGCAGGCAAATTTACGATACATGAGGACACTAACGATAACGGACAAAGATTGTGTAACATAGCAGCAGCACTGAATATAAGTAGCACGAAATTCAAGCATAAAGCAATTCACAAGGCAACATGGAAGAGTCCCGGAGCAAATGACGAGAAAGAGGAAAATCAAATAGACCATGTCTGCATATCAAGAAAGGGAACAAACTGCATCAAAGACGTGAGAACTTACCGCGGAGCGAATGTAGATTCCGATCATTACTTGGTCATTGCAAAACTAGCACACATAAACATGCACAAGATGAGAAGAGAGCACAGCAAGAAATTAGCAATAGAAAAATTGACAGACACAAAGATCAAGGAGAAATATGAAGCTGAGACGAATAGAATAATAGGGAGCATGGAGAGAAAACAAGATATAGATAGAGAATGGGAAAATATCAAGATAGCGATACGAACTGGGGCAGAGAGAACGGTGGGATTTAAGAAGCAGGTCGTACACAAGAGATGGTTCGATAAGGAATGTGAAGAGATGGCAGACATCAAGAGAACAGCAAGATTGAGATGGATGAAAACAAAAAGAGAAATGGACAGAATTATATATAAAGAAAGCATAAGGGAGGCGTACAAGATATACAGAAGAAAAAAAGAAAAATGGCTAAACGACATCATGAACGAAATAGACGATAACTGTAAGAATAATAACATTAAGAGGTTATATCTTGGAATAAAACAACAGACAAGGAAAAGAAAAGTAAATACAAGAACAATGAAAGACGAAAATGGACGAAGAGGTGACAATGAAATGGAAATAAAAGGAATATGGAAGAGACACTTCCAGAAACTGTTAAACCAAGTAGAGGGCGAAAACGATGAAGTAGAAAAGGAAGAACAAAAAGAAGAAACAACAGTAACGGAACCAACATACAGCGAGATGATAACAATATTGAAAAAGTTAAAAAATGGGAAGGCACCGGGACGAGACGAAATAAGCGGTGAAATGATGAAGAATGCAGGGGAAGTAATACATCAAAGAATGTACGAGATGATACTTGAGATCTGGAGAAAGGAGGAAATGCCAAAAGAATGGAGAACAGAAAGAATAGTAGCGATACACAAAAAAGGAGATATAGAAGAATGTGAAAACTATAGAGGAATAACTTTATTGCAAGTGGCATATAAAATCCTGTCGACAATCATATATGACAGAGTAAAAATTGAGATTAAAAACAAAGTAGGTGAATACCAACACGACTTCAGAGAAAAACGATCGACGATAGACGCGTAACATATAATGAAACAAATAAGCGAAAAAGCATACGAAGATAATATAGAGCTACACCTATTATTTATCGACTTTCGACAAGCATTTGATTCGATCATACGCAAGAAACTGTATGAAGTGTTGGAGGAATTGAAAATACCACAAAAGCTGAAACGACTGATAAAGATGACAATGAAAGGATCGAAAGCAACGGTGAAGATTGGTATAGATGAATCGGATGAATTTGAAATCAATGGAGAAGTGAGACAGGGTGATGCGCTGTCCGCTGCTATGTTTAACTTAGTAATTGAGAGCATTATTAGAAGATTAGGAAACAGAGCAACAATCGTTACGAAAGAATGGCAAATATTAGCATATGCTGACGATATTGTTATTATAGCCAGATCAAGACAAGAATTGATCAGAGTGTTTAGCGAATTGGAAGAAAGAGCGAAAGAAATGGGACTGAGAATAAATGAGAACAAGACTAAGTATATGAACCTCAACAGAAACGAAGACACAAGACAAGGCGAATTTAAAACTGAAACTTTGGAAAAAAAATATTCAAGTACCTAGGACTCCAGCTGAATAAAACCAACAATTGAACATATGAGATACATGAGAAGATACAAACAGGATAGAGAGCTTATCATGTAAACAAGAAAATATTAAAGAGCAAAAGTCTATCGATAAGAACTAAGATAAGAATTTACAAGACCTATGTGAGAACAGTAGTAACGTACGCAGCGGAAACGATAAACCTGACAAAGAGAGAAGAGGAAAGACTGAGAGCTTTCGAGAGAAGAATGATGAGAGCGATGGTGGGTCTGAAGAAAACCGGAGAAGGAGAATACAGCCAAAGAACAAAGTACAATAGATATTTTTTATTGATCAAGTTTGACCTCGAACAAATAGTTAGCTTTGTTTATGAAATGTTCATAAACATTTGCTTTTGAAGAATAAAAGCGTAGATGCTCAGGGTTATTGCAATATGAGTACTATAGGTATTCACACCTGGAATCAAATTTCTGGTAAGAATTAGTATCTTGCAACAGGAAGTCATTACAAAACAAAATTTAAATTTTGGTTAATGGTTTATCAAATTCTGCAATAAAACAATTTTTTTGAGCCCTGAAACCAATCCTGCTGATTCTTATGTAAAATGACTTTCTGATTCCGAATATATTCTCCGTTTTCCTCCATCACCTGGCGGTTTCGGCAGCCCCCCTATCTTTAACAGTTTTCTATAATAATTTTATGGCCTTATTTGGCATTATTTGGAATGCAAGCCAAGCTTGGTTTTTCTTTGGATTTGGGTATTAATAATCATCGAATCTTGAAAAATCTGGGAGACCACAAAAACTCCTTTCTTGATCTCACTAAGCCTCACTAAGGCAAGAAAATTTAGTTTTCAAAAATTGAAATGCATCCATTGATTTCACAAACTGTTGAGCAATATCAATCTTAAAGACGGCAAATAAACATTTTTCTTTGAGACTAGAGGATTGTGAACGACATTTTTCTGACCGGGAATACAACTTTCTTGTGGAGGCCAGTTCCGTACCACGTAATATTTGTCTCGGGCTCAGCTGGGTCATTCACATATGAAGCACTAGTATTTTGTGAAGCCTGATTGCAGTCCCGTGAGTAGAGCAACAACTTTTAAGTCAGCGCAAAGTTTCCAATTATAATCATGGTAACTGATTTTATCAAATATTTGGTTTAGTACTAAATTCAGCTGATGATTTCGTATATCTTTGTTATCTGATGGTAATTCATTTTCATTGGTCAACAGGACAACTTTGAAGCTTGTCTTTGAAGAGTATATAAATAGTTTCTATTTTTCTGGGTCAAATGGCATCTTTAGTTTTATTAACAATGGATTTGAATTAGGGCAGAACACTTAAGCCTTCATTTTCCGAAAAAATTAATTTCAAGGTTGAAGGCTTGTTTCTGTAAGAACAGATTTTTGCTTCCTTTTCTAAGAGATTCAACTGTTATTGTCTAGATCCAAGAAATTAAGATTTACTCTTAGGTAACTTCAAATCCCCGACGTAGCATTCACTTCCGACTGAATAACAAAGTGAGGTTGTCAATGAGCTGAATCAGCTCAATACTCTTCATCATCGGTGGACGTATCATTATTTGATGCTCAAGGTTGTGGCTCAAAGTCTTTTAAATTCATTTCTGGCTCTAGAGTATAGGTTTTTGAGAACATTTGTTGTGAGGAACTGGTATTGAGATATTAGGATACTGAATTGTATGCTTACTTTTGCTAGAGAATCCGACTGTGGAAGTCATACAAAAGTAACAATCTGTAAAATGACAGCGAGATTTGCGTCAAACCATGGCCATGGGCACACACGGCATTGAGTTAGAGTACCTTTGAGCCATTTGGTCAACGCAGTTTTAAGAAGCGAAAAAAAAGGTTATCGTTGTGCTTTTAAAATCAATTCTCCGCAAACATAGCAGAAGCTATCAGGATGATTTTTACACTTGCGTGGCATAATCAAACAGTAAATCCGATATTAATCACAATTCACATTCACGTGCTCTAATTCACTTGGAAAAAGCCAGAGTAAAAAAAAGCTACAGTTTTACTCTACGATCGATGGAAATGTACTGAGGGAAGACAAGGATTACAGTGATAGAGCAGTGCAAACCTGTGCGCGCGAGGTATTGAGAGCCCCAGGCGTGTTACAGTGAATCTTCCAGACTTTTGCTATTTATTTCTATTATTTTGTTACTATATATTTTTAGTATTTGAGAATATTTTAGGGAGAATTAATGGGGCTGAAAGCTGGAATATGTAGAAAATACGTAAAAAATTGCATAAAAAACGGAAAAATCGTTTTTTAATGATTTTAAGAAAGAAAATTCCACCTCCCCCAAATCTACTTTCTTGCTACAAATGCTCATCTTTTCAATAACCGTTAAAGGCTAAAATAATCCTTTTCATTTTTTCAAATTATTAAAAAATGATAAAAATAGGTGGGGGGAAAAGGCTCCCACGAGAATGGTGGGTGATGAGAAAAAACAGCAGAGGTCATATTCGGATTCAAGAAGTCATTTTGCATAGGAATCAGCTAGAACGATGTTAGGGCCGATTTTCATGCAGACCAGTGTAAGGATTTAAACTTTGCTTTTGTACAAAAATGTTCAAGGTCTAGTTTAGCAGAGTAATCCAGTCTATATTACAATATACTACGAAGATTGTAAATTAAAACAGTTGATTCTATAGTACATTGTTGCAATTGTTTTGTTCTGCAGAGCGTTGATAAACCCTGGGGTCGAGTTAGGAAATTCCATGGGTCATGATTCGAATCCCAAATTTTTGCGCTGTAAGTAAACGGGAGTAAAATATGTATGTCCATTAATATTTTTTTCCAAAAATATCCTATATATATTTTTAATAGTTTGATTATTTAAAAAATATTTGTGTCACATTTGGGGACAGGGGTAAAATCCCGGTAGAGGATAAATGATAATAATAATTAATTCATTATTTTATTATGTTAGGTTAGATATAGTATGGAATTGGACAGAATATTTTTGGACAGGATAAAGAGTTGAAAACGCTAAATAAACTAGCGATAACACTAACCACAGTGCTGTAAACAATGAAACGAATTAAATTTTTATAACAAGAATTTAACAAAATTTGAGAACTTTTTACTAATCCTCCGATTCTTATCATCTGAATACAATTGCAAGATTTTTTGTCGGAAATGGTGATATTTATAAAATAGTTGATAACCAACAGATTCAAGGTATTCAACAGCATGATCGTCTATTTTAATGAAACATGTGGGGTGTTTAAAAGAGGGTGGAAGTTGTATACGGTAGGGTGCACTCCCTTATCGGCCGTTGATATCACTTCGTTTATGCTACTTCGCACGAGCCATACCAGGTGCATTGCTTTTTGTAGAACAAACTTACGCATTGTTTAGTCGTTTATTACAAAATTCTTTTAAATATTTCCTTCTAATTTTTAAATTATATTTTAATTATTATTATTTTATTATTAAATATTAAAATCTAATTTACCTTTAGAAACTTTGCGTTTACTCACATAATAAATAGTGGGAATATAATAGAAAAAAATTAGTTGATTTTAATTTATTTGTTTAATTTTATTATTATGGAATATATTTTTAAATTTCTAATTATGTTATTTACTGTTATGTTCTTTTCAGTTGTATTATCAGCAGCTTATTTGTTTTTTTACTCATAACTTGAATGCCTGCTGCATGTACTATATAAAGCATAATAAATGTAATTAAATTTTGTTTTTTGCCTGTCGTCGTCGAATTTCTTGAGGATAAAATATTTTAGAGAATCTAAATTCCAAATTAATGGTAGAGGGTGAATTTTGAGAATTATTGAATTACAATATTTTGAATCCAATAAATTTGTGTGTTCAGTTGGTATAAAATTATGTAAGTATATAATTACGATTTTTTTGTAATTTTTTATGTAAATATTGCAAATATGTCTAATTAAAATATAAAATATAATATGTATAATTCAAATAATGCTTGCAAATTTGAAATAAAAACGAAAGCAGCTGAAAGTATGTGCATGACCGAAAAACTAACATTAAACCCCCAATATGTATTACATACACATGCTTATTCACAGAAGAACCCTTATGTGCACTTTAACACACATGCTGGGTTTAAGCAGGCGGGCGCATTCACTTTCGTATGCTACTTTCACATATGGTGGTAAACAATGTAGGGGACTTCAGTGCTCAGGGCAATGCTCTAGACTGAATATTGTTTTATTATGAGGGGGTGCAGTCTTTACACCAGCTTTACTAGAATAAACTAGTTGCTGGTGTTTTTTCGCTAAAATAATCTTCCAAAAGTTTTTCATAGAAAAAATTATTTACATTGACTATTTTTTTTATTTTTTTACATTAATTTATAAAGCACACTTCTTTGTGAAATTGCAAATATTTTTAATAATAATAATAATAACTTTATTTAGTACTGTGTACCATTATCATTACAAACTATTTTTGCACAAATCATTTTACAAAAAAATATAACTAAAACTTAAATAAACTCTAAGGCAACATAATCCTTAACCTGCCTTTTAAAAATCATTAAATTTTTCTCCAATTTAAGCGACAGTGGCATACCGTTAAACAATCTCAATCCATTATACAAAATCATATTTTGAGCCCTACTATTTTTAAACAATGTTAACCTAAAGTCACCTTTATTACGCACTGGGTAGTTGTGAATATCTTCCACATAAACAATATTCTTGCAAATATACCCAGGAAGCAAACCATGTTTCATCTTGAATACAAAAATTAACACATTGATAACAATTTTTTGATACACACTGTGCCATTGCAAGGCCTCAAGCAAAGCAAACCTCGGTGTAAATCTGTTCACTCTCAATATTACTCTCATACCCCTATTCTGCAGTTTCTGCAATCTGTCTAACATGCCCATATTACCCATAAACAAAACAGATGAACAATATTCAAAATGCGGTCTTATCATGGTATTAAAAATCTTTATAGCAGTAATAACCGAAACATCTTTCCTAATTTTTAACAAAAAATATAATTTTTTTGCAATCTTTTTACAAACATAATCAAAGTGGCACTTAAAGGTCAATTTATTATCAATAAACACACCCAAATATTTGAACTGATTTACAACTTCTATCACCGCATCATCCATCATAACGTTCAGATTTCTATTCCCACTATCATTCAAAATAATACATTTAGTCTTATTTACATTTAACTTGAGCTTATTCATCTGAAACCAGTCACCGAGTACTTTTAACTCCTGATTTATTACATTAATACAAGAATTTACATCATCACCAATAACATATATGTGACCATCATCCGCAAATAAGACAAATTTTGTGCCACCACCTACCAACTTAATCATGTCATTTACATACAGCAAAAAAAGCAAAACACCAAGTACCGTTCCCTGTGGAACTCCTAATTCGATGTTCACAGATTCAGAGACAAAACCATTTAATTTAGTCCTTTGCCTTCGATTCCTCAGGTAAGACTTGAACCACCTCAATTCGTTACCTCGAATTCCATACTTCTCAAGTTTTTTTATTAAAATTTCTCTGTCCACCGTCTCGAAAGCTCTACGAAGATCCAAGAAAACCGCCACTATCACTTTCTTATTGTGTAAAGCCATCTTCCATTCACCTACGATATGTGTAATCAAAGACTCACAACTGTGTTTCTTCCTGAAACCTGACTGATATTCAGATATTATTGCATGTTTTTCCAAGTATTCCACCAACTGTTTATTGACGATCTTTTCTAAAATTTTTGACTGCGTTGATATCATATTGACAGGTCTAAAATCTTCACATTTAATTGAGTTTTTTACTTTTGCGACAGGAATCACTATAGATTCCCTCCATTTATAAGGAAAAACTCCAGACTCCAGCGACATATTAATAATAGATAAAAAATTCTCACCTATGAGATCAACGATATCCTCAAACATATCAGCGCTCGCAAAATTCACATCTTTCTTCTTGTTCATTGACTTTAACACTATCTTCAAATCATCAATGTTCACCGTTTCGAACTTAAAAGAACAATCCACTGCAGTAATTCCACTTACATATTGCTTGATCGGTATACTATTATTAATTTCAATAACGCTATCTACAAAATATTTATTGAATTTGTCCGCGATCCTCAGGCTATCCGTGCACTTTTGGTTATCAAAGATAATCTCTTTAATATTACTTTTTAAATTCTTAATAACGAAAGTCTTCAAACATTTCCACATTAATTTTTGATTTATGGAACTGTCGATTTTTTTACTAATGTAGTCAGATTTCGCTTTGTTAATTTTATTCTTGAAATTGTTTCTCATACACTTGTATTTTGACCACTCCAAAGCACTGCCTGTCAAAACTGCCCGACGATACTGACTCACTTTACTATTTTTTAAGTTTTTTAAATCACTTGAAAACCACGGGCAACTAACGCTCGAACTCCTCTTACTCGTGATAAAGTCATTTATAAGCAACTGCAAACTTTCATCAAACTTGTTAGCCTTACAATTACATTCCGCATAATAAGTGGTCAATATGTCACTACTATTAACCTTGTCTCTAAATTTCACTTTGTCGTATTTTAGAATGCGTATAATATTTTCTTCCTTCGCACCAATCTTATTATGTTTTACTAATATTCTAATTGTTTCATGATCACTAATCTTCCTTTCATTTATTACTTCAGCACTGAAAGCGTATACATCATTTACCAACACATAATCAATTAATGTCGACGTTTCACATGTATTCCTAGTATACTGATTCACTATTTGTCTGAATCCACCATCTCTTATAATATCCCTTAATCTATCTCTTGCAGTAGTATCCCCATACCAGTCTACATTAAAATCTCCCATTATTATTACTTTACTACTCATTTCTCCCAATTCATCTAGATAATTTTCAAAATGTCTGTAAAATTCATCCCCAATACTTAAGTACTTTGGAGCTCTATATATCACCGCCAAGCACACTACATCATCTCCCTTGTTTACTTTTACTACTAACCACCACAGATCTAGACCAATAACCTTGCTGTTAATCACCTGACAATTCCAATTGTTCTTAAAGTAAATCATCACTCCTCCTGTATGACGAGATGTAGAATCAATTCTTTTTACATCGTAGTTGTTACAATGGATCAAGCTGTCATCATCCAGCTCCGACAAATGAGTTTCACTCAAACACACAAATTCTGGACCATATTCATCCATCAACAGTTCCAGCTCACTAAAATTATTAATAACTCCTTGTATGTTTAAATATACACATTCAATAGATTGTGATTGCTAATAATACACAGTTTTATTTTTTTCAATGTTTAATTTTCTTTTATATATTGGGCATTCTGAGCTCCATGTGCCATGGTTCACATCAAGATCATGCAGATTAAGATCCTTTTTAGCCCTGCAACAATTTACACATTTTTTATCCTTCTCCACACAGACTTTGGAAATATGATCACTAGCTCCGCATTTGTAGCATAATGACCCCAACGTACAATTCTGAGCCTTATGATTAAAACCACTGCATTTCAAGCATCTCAATACATTCATACTCTCATACACTGGACATCTGTCCCACATAATATTAATTTTCCCATTCTTTATAACATTTTCAAATGATTTACCATCCATTTCCAATATAGCATTAAATTTCTGGTTATTCTTGTATGATCTGTAAACCTTTACACAACTCAATTCTATGAAATTAACTTCATTTTGCGATTTAATTGCTTTCACAATTTCCTCTTTAGTCATTTCTTCGCTCATACCAGCTACTAAAATTTTTGGCTTTCTTAAATTAGCTACTTTAACATCATACTCATTTCCCAACTTACTTACTATTTCATTTTTGATTTTATCAGCCGACTGTTTACTACTACAACTTATCGATATCGCGCCATCATTCTTCAACTGAACTATATTATTCACCTTAGCAGAAATAGCCGACGGGTTAATATTTCTCTTAATAGCTTCTAATGTTTTTTCAACTTTTTGTGTTTTCTCTTTTGGTTTAACGATTACTGGTAATCTAAGCCTATCCGCATATGTTTTTAACGCTCCCTTATCTTCTACACTGGCATTTACAATTTTCAAGACTGAATTAATTTCACTTTTAAATTCTTGCATTACAGCTTCCACTTTTTGGACAATGCCATTAGATTTTTCTACAATAAAATCTTTCATTTCCACTTCATATTCCCTAATCTCATTCAGAATCTTTTCTTGATTTGTTCTCAGCACTTCAAATGTGTTAATACAAGAATCACAAATAAACTTAATGTTTGCACTACGTTTCAATACATCACAGTCCATCTCAGGAATACCGAAACATTTCTTCGCATGAAACGATTTCCTACAAAAGCCAGCACATACCAATATACACTGCTCCCTCCGCAAGCTACCGCCACACTTTCCACAATCCAACTCCATTACACCTCTTCCCAGAAAGGATCTATACCCTTTCTGTTATTTTCAATCAATAGATTCAGCAAAAATAAATTCTTAATTTCGAAAACCAATTTATACATGCAACAACTAGGTTATGTTACCAACATATATTTTTGATTAAATTTGACAAAAGTTTTCTTTAAAGAAAAATATTTTATTTCACTTATTAGTATTATTAGTAAGTACTTATCGTCAGCTATCTGTATAAATTCATTATATTTATCCGAATCATCTTATCGGCAAGTAATAGAAAAAAATGCATTTTATTTAAATGTTTCTGTAAGTTATAATCAAGTTCTGCTCAGTTTTTATTTAAAAAAATTATTAAATATTATGAAACTAAATATTATGAAATTTGCCATAAACGTGTATCATGTTAGATGAAATGATGAAAATCCGTTAAAATTGTGAAAACGATAAACATAATACAAAAGTTCAAGTGCCAATTACTTTTGGATCCCCACTTTTATTGTTATATTCAATTAGGTTTAGCTCAATTAAATGATCAGTTTTATGTCATTTATAGGAAAATTAGGAAATTTTTGAAATTATATTTGCATTTCTAGCAAAATTAATTAATTTGACTGGTGATGCAGGCAATAATTTTGAATATGAATTCAAATTTTATTGCCTTTCACAAAAAAAAAAAAATTATTGGCTAATTAAACTACGAAAGACAGTTATTTGACAATTTTCTGAATATCACTATAATCAAACAAAACGCAGTTCAACTGAAATTGTTTGCGATAGTTATTTCAACCAAGAACAAATAATTAAGCTACAAAAATGCAATAATCCAAAAAGTAGTTATTTCAAATATTTTTGCTGATGCTAATGATGCTGAATATAGACTACCTAATGAGTTTGAAATGCTGTCACGAACATGGCAACTCTATCTGTACACTATCGAGAAGCCGAACATGAGTTCTAGTTGGAAAATGTCCGAATATTGGATTTGGAATCCAATAATTTGAAAAGAAATATCAAGAAAATGTACTACATTAAAACTCTCCTTTGCATCAATTTTAGAGAAGATACCACGAAGTTAAATAAAATCTACAGTTACAAATTATCGATTAGTCTGGCCTGGATATTTTTGCCATGGTATGTTCATTTTGTAGTGTGGTACCTGCCTTACGGTTTGAATACACACGTTATCTTTGCCAATCTGATAACATTTTAATATTTTAGTACTTGACATTGTATTTTTAGTTGTTCCATTGTTTTTGTTTTGATATTTTAGTAATTACATTTTGTATCTTTTCGGAGATTTTTTGCGCTATGCATTAATTTTATATAAAGGGTGTTTCTGTGACCATAAAGAACCTTGGAGGTGGCGATAAAGGACACTTTTCTAAGACAAATTTTCAAATAAATGTTTTGTCCAAGTCCAAACTCTTGGGCGGGAACCTTTCTTTAAAGCAATTTTTTGAATTTCTGATTTCAAACGGCCATAGCTCCGATATTATTGATTTTTTAAGCTTAATGGATTAGAACTTTTTAAAGATGATTCGCTTATTTACAAATTAGGTTAGAACCCCTTATCGTCTAGAATCAACGGATTTCGAGTTATAAATTAAATTAAGGGAAAAAATATTTAAAAAATTCAGGTTTCATTTTTGTCACTTTTATTGCCAACTCCGTATCTCTTAAACGAAACGTCTTAGAAAAAAATGACGGCCCAAACCGGATAGGGCATTTAACGAGCTACAACTTTGGTTAAATAAATCTTTTTGGGAAACCAACCGTTTTCACAGAAATTCTGATAATAATGAACAAGGTGTAGGTAAAAATAAATTTTCAGCTCCAATATACTACACAAACCTGCAAAATACAACGGTTGGCTGTTCACGATCTAATGATGTTAGGGTTTTTTAAGGTTCAAAATAAAATAACACATGTCTTCGTGGGTTTTGTAGAAAATATAATGCACCCATTTACAGAGAAAAAATTTCGATGAAAAGGACATTACGTAAGACAATGCTTCCAAGCCCACCTCAAAGAAAAGTAAGGCAATCGTTTAATGATAATAAAATTGAAGTTATTATCTGGCTATTATAATCGCTAGGTCTTAACACAATTGAAAACTTATAAATTGTTATTAAAAAGCGGTATTTGAATTTAAATCGAATTATGAATGAATTATGGAACATTATTTGCTTGCCCCGCAGATTTATCTTACACGGAAAATTTCGTAAATTAGTCGAGTTGTTGCCATGTGGATGCACTTTTGTAATTAAAGGCAATAGCTATTGTACAAAATATTAATTAAACCGGAAAAATTTACTTTTTGGTACATTTATGTTATTTATCTAAAAAGTTAAAACAATGTCACTTTTAGACTTCTATACGAAGTATAATTCGTCCGCATGTTTTATATTTAAAAACTTATCTTAAGTTAAGTTAACTACTTTGTGTAGAAGCTTAAATTATGCTTTATTAACAGATTTTTTATTTTATTTTTAAAAATTATTTTTGAATTTTTTATCTAATACAGGGTGACCCAAAAAACATGATAACAAAGTTTAATCGGTCCTAACACGAAAGTTTTTTGTTGTTTTGTTTTAGCACACTGAGATTGCCAGTTAAAAATTCTGCATATATGGTGAACTGTCAAATTTTGTCATGTGTTTTATTACTTATTTTATAGATATCTAATCAAAGAGAGAACATTTTAGGGTTACATCAACATGGATTGCGCAATAGCGGCACCAAATATCAGCCGAACAATTAAACAAATTGAGAAGCGTGACCATAACAGACGTCATCCAGAGAGCGGAAGAAAACCAACAGTCAACACTCCGAGAGTCGGTCAGATTATCAAGAAACGACTTCTGCAAAATTCCAGGGTCTCAATGAGAAAAATTGTCCGCGAGATCGGTGTTTCACGTGAGTCGGCTCGCCGAATAGCTATAAGGAGCACCTTAGGTCAATCCTTATAATAAGCTTCAAAAAGTTCAACTGTTCACCGATGGTAACTTCTCTATCGTGGAATTGGATTGTGTTCACAGACGAGAAGCTTTTCACTATCGTGCAAGCGCACAACCGTCAAAATGACCCGATTTGGTCTGTTAATGCTCCAGGTACTTCCGCTGCCGTAGAGAACCGTCAATATCCATAGTCTGTGATGGCTTGGACCGGAATTTGCTCAACTGGAAAAACCCCCTGGTTTTTGTGGATCAGGGAGTGAAATTTAACCGAAAGGTTTACCGACGCGACATTCTTGAAGCCGTCGTCCTTCCATGAACTCATTAACATTTTGACGATGCGAATTGGACGTTTCAACAAGATTCGGCTCCATCGCATAGGGTAAAAGTCACTCAAAATTGGTACAAATCTAATTTCCCGGATTTCATCACATCCACGGAAAGACCTCCCTACTCAGCAGATCTCAATCCGATGGATTACAGCGTGTGGTCAATCTTGGAGAAAAAAACCTGTGGGACACCTCACAAAAGTTTGGAGGCATTAAAGCAGTCGTTGTGCCGTGAGTGGGATCAGATATCTATGGAAGATACTAGAAACTAGTTAATTATTTTTCTCAACAATAATGTTAGTTATTATTATTTGTTGCGAAAAAGTTTTTCCTTGATTTAGTAAACTTTTTATGATAAAAAGTTTTGTTATCATTTTTTTTGGGTCACCCTGTATTTGATTTAACAATTATTCGAAAATGCAATAGTTTAATGAGGGCTTTATTTGGAATGCTTCTGTATCTATATTCTAATCTATATTTTTCAAGTTTAACCGGGAAGATAGCTGTATAGAACTGCTGTCATCCGTTTTCCACCTTGTTTTTTGTTGCATCTCCAAAATATTAGACCTAGCTGCATTTATAGTTACTAAACTGGAATGCTTAATAAATTTTTTTATTAGAGAGGCAGCTCAAGTCAAATTGATGCCCAAAGTGGTAAAAATTTTGAGACCCTCAAACTGAAATTAGCAATATAAGCTGTAAGAAATTGCAAAATTTGGGGCCCTATGGTATCCAGAGGTCCCACGCAGCCGCTTACCGTTAAACTCGCCACTGCTTTATTATTGTAATTCTGAGTTTGTATATTATATAATAACATTAGATTCATTTATTGGTATTTTTACGAAGCAGTACTATTTAATTATATTAGATGGCTTATGTATGATGATATACCCACGATGATTCACATAATATGATAACCTTGGAGCTTGCTAATATAAATCTTCTGACTATACTGATGGAAGGTTTTAAAAAGAGAATTAAGGTATAAATACTGGTGTGATTTGCTGTAGAGAGAGTTCTAGTTTAGATTCGTAAGTTCATTAATTACGTCACGCAAAAAAAGTATCCTAACCCAAAACCTAACCCATCCTTGCATTTGGTCACAAAATCGTCACCTGCGTGAGTATTTGTGACAAAAGAAGTTTTATTTTAATTGTCGTTATTAATTAATTTTTGTTTATTTCAAACTGTATGCAAGGATGGGCTAGATTTTTATAATGAAGTACAACAATGTGGGAAAAGAGGCAAATATACAAAAATACAATTACAAAAATACAAATATCCAAAAAATTAATATTGTAATTGATTATTATTAACCAGACACGGTTAATAACAAGTGTTAAGAGCAAGTGGGGCACAGCTGGGCTTTCATATTTTTAAGATGGCCCAGAGTGTGGGGAAGGGGGAGGTCAATATTTATAATAGTAATTTGAAAAATGTATACATCTAATGCAAAACGATTCTTCTATTATGATGAGCAGCATCAAATTCAGTCACCACTTCTGATACAGGTCTATAACTTTTGCGAAAACCCCTTCGATATTATTTATTATCGTTATCGCTAAGTGACTTAAGGGTGAGTATTCGCGATTTACATTAAGAATACGCCACTCGGCGGAATAATTTCAAACTAAGTCAAAGCGTATGATTCAATTGCATTTTACGTGATTTTTTACTCAAAAGCATTTGTTTACGCGTATTTATCAATCAATTGGGTGAATTGTGTTTTAATTATTAAGGTGGTAAATAATTTATTGATAGGTAGTGTATAATAGTAGTGTTTTTGTACCAATTACTGCAATCTAGTAAATAATCTTTTTAAAATACAAATACAGGGCGTTTTCTGGTTCAGCACATATAATAAAGGTGAAAGATCACTAATTAACAAAACAAATGACAAAAAATTTAAGAACACACTAACTTTTTGTAAAATTTAACCTTAAAAACATTGAAGTGTACGCTTTAATCCTACCATGTTGTTGGTGTTAACAGCGCCCCCAACGTTAATGTAAATCGCCAATAACGGTAGGCCAGCATAATTTTGGGTTGACCATTGCCACGGTCAATTTCGTGCCAAAAACAGATTACTAATAAATACAACATCTTTAAATTCGAAATATTCGTAAAATACTTTTAATTTTTATTGTCCGATGTTTAAATGTTTACTATACATAAAATATTAGAATAATATTAAAATCTAATATATACTTTTCAAGTTTAATCCGAAAGATGGCAGTATAGAAGGGTAAGAAGTACAGTCACTTCAGTACCGCAACGTTCAGCCATTTTGGGTCCAAATTTATGCTTTCTCTATCGTACTCATTCACTCATTGTGCGAGTGGCCAATGAGTGCGAGAGAGAAAGCATAAATTTGGACCCAAAATGGCCGGACGTTGCGGTACTGTATATATCTAGTGACTGATGTAGTAAGAAGTACAGTGACTTTATAGTGACAGTGACGACACAAGCCCCTAAATTGGTCCAGGATGTTGCAAAATCCCCTTATTCGTCCCAGGATGTTGCAAATTCAAGCAAAAAAATATATGCTCTAGCATGGCCTATGCTTTAAATTAAAAAATTTTCTATTTCTCATGTTAATAAAATGCACCAATAACGTAAAAAAATTAATTTTTATTCTGCCTTAAGCTATATATAAACAAAAACATTGTAGCCAATCAAAAGTCGGACATCGCTTGTCGCCACTGTCTCTATAAAGTCACTGTAGTACTTAGATCATATATATTAAATAGATACAGACTAAGCGTAAATTTTAGGGTCAAACTATCTCGCACGTTCCTTTTTGTTGTTATCCTTGTTGAACACGTGCGTTCTAGATTTTGCATTTCTCTTAAGAATTCCACGAATAACAGCAGGTTTCAGAAATAAATTTTAGGTGGGAATTTCTAAACTTCAAAATTTAAATTAATTTAAAATTGCAAAGGCAATATGAAATTTCAACATTATAAAAATTTGTAGATTAACACAAGGTTAATTAGGTTAAGGGAGGCAAATTTAAGTAGCTACATACAAATACATAAATAAAACAAATTACGTAATAACAAATATTTCTTTATTTATTTTCAAATAAAATTAATCGTGCATATTTGCTTCTAATATTATTTTTCTTTTGAGACTTTTTTTTTGCCTCATGCCTCAAACAATTTAGCAACCGAGCAAAACAAACTATAATAATTGACAAACGTATCTAAAAGATAACCAAGGAAACAAACTAATTTTCGACAAGCGTTATTTAAGAAATAATTTAGAAAGAGAGAAAAGATTGGTGGTACTGGTATACAACAGAGATACCAATATTTCAGTAAGTCGAAAATAAATGGACACGATACTTTAATGCTCAGGTATAGGGTAGTCGTTATCTATGTAATATATATGATCTAAGCTGTAGTAAGAAGTAAGACTGAGGTCGTCCGAGTTCCACCTTGTTCTAACTATAAGAATTTATTGTATACATAATAATAATCAGTAAAATTGTAGTTAAGTTTTGTTGTAACTGATTAAAAAAAAAGTTTAAATACTTTTATTTTTATTGTATAAAAAATTATTGTGTTACTTTAATGCACATGTGGAAAGTGGAATATTTACCGTTTGGTGGATTATATTAAATAAAATTAAAGGGATGAAAGGAAAAGTGAGGGGTGTTGATTTCCTACACGCGCATAAAAAGACAAGTTCTTAATAGTAGGTTAGTAAATCTTTAAAAAAGTGCGTCAACTTGAGCAAACGAGCTTCTCGAGGAAGTCCGCCCGTCATGCCTTGAATGATTCAAAAACACGTGCATAATTACAACCCTTCTTATATTCTGGTTCTTCCTTCCGTTGCTTTCAACAGCGCGTGCAAGTCCATCATGCATTAAAATCTAAATACAAAATGCAAAGTGAGTTAGTTCTATTGTAAGACAATTTTATTTTCTTACTTTGCTTTATATTGTGTTTGTCTATTCTAAGTATCCGGTCGTTTCGTACACATGTGGTGTATTTATAACAGTGGCGGACTCGGGGTTGATAGGCACTTCCACATTTTTTTTCGAAATTTTGTAAATATTAGTGACAAATTTAACCAAAGCGTTCTCGACTTTAACTTCAATTACCACTGCATATTTAGATTCTAATGACCCCTTTATTATTAAAATTGACAATTAATTGTTTGGTACCCAAGGGCACACCGATAAAAATATAAAAGAATCATATACGTATACTGGAAGTAAGGTCACATTTTATTAGAGCAATAAAAATATTTTCGTGTACTCACCTTCTAAAATAAACAAAATTTAGTGTCTGAGAAGAAATTGAATACGTCTACTCGGTGTATGTTGAGGTGGTGGAGGTTTCCTGGGCCATGTGTAAAGTAGTAGAAATATCGACATCCTGTTAGACACTAAACACCATGACACCACCTGCACATGTGCAAAATCTCATTCAATTTTTTATAATTAAAAATAATAATAAAATAATCTGTGCTATTCAAAACTTTTATATACTTTTTCAACATCAAATTCGCGTGTTATGCTCTTCAATTTTTCAGTTATTATTTCTGTATAAACATTATTTTTCAAATTAATCAATTATTTAATTTCTGATTTTGAATAGTTGTAAAGAGGTTTAGAACAAAAGTTCCAATATATCATGCAAGAAATTGGTACAAGATAATCATGTCAGATTGTTAGGCATGATTATATTTATCATGGTAGCATGGTACAACACTTAAAATGAACATAAATTCGACATAAATTTTGACACAGATTCTATTTAGAGAATATAGAATTTTAACTGCTTTTTTTGCTTATACATCTGGTTGTTTTTCAAATACTACGTTAAATAACTAATACATAGTAATTTCATTTTGCGGGATAATTTCATTGGCAAAATGAAAGCGGCAAAATTTGGGCAATCCCGCAAAAAAAAATTTTTAAGTTTTTCTTATAGGTACACATATAGTGTAGTAAAATTATATTATCAACCTAGAAAATATAATTATTCGGTTTTGCTTTTAATCTGATATTTTAATGCGGGCTTTAATGGAATATTTTTCTATCTACATTCTAATCTATATTTTCAAGTTTAACCAGGAAGGTATCAGTATAGAAGAGCAAGAACTGCGGTCATCCAAGTTCCACCTTGTTATATCATAAAAGAAACAATATATAGACGATCAAAAAAAATTGAAAAATTGCATAAAATTTATTGTTATTGATTATTATTGAAATAAAGAATATTTCAGAACCTATTGTCGTTTTTCAAAATCCTCCATTAGATTTTGGTAATTTATTCATTCATTCATATAGCATTACATTCAAAAAGAATATTGCTTTCCCGTTTCCAGGAATCACAAATCCGATTAAAGGGGAGGATTAAGCCCCATGTTACATTATACATGTTACTCTATATACAATTCATCCTAATTAGTTATTTATACTTCATAAGAATTATTTGATTTCTTGTGTTTCTACAGTCCTAAAGTCTACAGACTAAAGTCTTTCGCATATAACAGCTGACAATATCTTATAAGTATTGTTGAGAAGTGCAATTCCCCTATAGTTTTTGCATTCTTCTGGATCTCCACTCTTCATCAATGGAATCACTATGCTTTCTTTCCAATTATTTGGCATATTTTCTTCTCTCTACGTTCTCTGTACCAGATCACACAATCTTTCATGAAGTTTACTTCCTCCATTCTTTATAAATTCCGCCGTGATTTCGTCCTTATTTCGAATTATGTTCATTATCTCTTCTTGTGTGTTTAATAACTTTTGAAAATGTTGAGACCAAATCTTTTTTATTTTTTCTGTTTCATAAACTACATTCCCTGAGTCATCTTTCATACCTCTTGTCTTTATACTATGTTTTGGGTTTTGTCTCTTTAACAGTTGATAAAAGATTCTTGTATTATTGAAGTTGTTGCTTGATTCTATTTTTAACATTTGGTCCATGTACCAGCCATTCTTCTTTTGCTTATACGTTTCATTTGCTTCTTTGATGCTTTTCTTATACTGTTCTCGATCTTACAGTTTTCCAGATTTCATCCATTCTATTCTTAATTTTATTTTTCTCTCATTACATTCTATGCAGTCATCGTCAAACCATTCTTTGCTCTTTATACCTTTTCTGTAACCTATTGTTTCCCTTGTGCTCGTTTTTATACTTAAAATAATATTGGACAACCCTTGGTTCAAGTCGGTGTGTATTACATTTTTGTTGATTTCTTCGTCGGTTCTTATGTGATATAGTTTTCTGATTTTACCACTATTGAGTTTTTCTGTTGCGAATCTCTTGTTATTACTTTGTTTGTTGCTGATAAATTTAATTGTTTTGAGTTTCATTTTTGCCATCACCATGTAGTGGTCAGTATCAGCATTAACTCCTCTGTATGATCTTACGTCATTCACTAATTGTTGTTCCTTTTTAGATATCAATATGTGATCTATCTGGTTACCCTCCTCTCTTTCACTACCAGGCCAGGTCTATGTTACTTTGTGCATCTCTCTATGTTTAAATTTCGTGCTCGTGCTGCAAATCACTGTACTTAATGATTCTGCCAGACTACACAGCCTTTCCCCATTGTTACTAGTCTTCTCATGTATTGTTTGCTTACCAGCTACCGAGTTTATATAGTCTTCTTTACCAATTTTGGCGTTAAAATCCCCTAGTATTATCACTATGTCGTGTTTAGGTATAGCATCACATAATGTTTCCAACTTTTTATAAAATTCTTCTTTTATTTCTTCGCTACTCTCTTTTGTTGGCGCGTATCCGTTAATAAATGACAAATTTGGTTTTGATTTAATTCTCAAGTGTGCCAGCCTACCACCAATTGTCTTGAATGACAATACCCTTTTCACAAAATTTTTTGCTACGACAAATCCTACACCATTTCTGCCTTGTGTATGTTCAAATGTGTAATTTTGGTAATTATTTTGTAAATTAAATATTTTATTTATGATCTTTATTGCTAACTAGCAAAAAGCCCGTCTGCGGACGGGCATCTAGACCCGATTGGTTGGAAACTTGATTGATGTGCAACTCGTCCCAAGGGGAGTACTGGTGGTGGTTTAATATATTTTTCGGTTGGTAAAAAAATCGACCAATCAGATTGTTTCTTTTTTCACCAAAAAATGACACGCTGGAGGAGCCGGATTCGGAGCAGCAGAGTGCTGGGATTTTATGTATTAAGATGTAAAATTTTTATCAAAAAATGTAGGCTTTGAATTTTTTCTTTTTCTCTCTGAAAAACTTAGACTAAGCAGATGAGAAAGTCTTTCTTTCACTTTTGATTGAGATTTATTTTGAGTTTGATATTATTCTACAAATAAAGTAATTTTGATTTTAAAGAGTAAGTGATTTCAATTATTATTGAGTTTTGAATTGTCCCATATCTAGACAGATTTTGCTTATATTTCTGGATGATTAATTTTGAGATAAAAAAGGATTCGGTTTAATTGAAATATTCAAAATTATAATTATTTTGAACGGTAAAATTTACAACATTTGGAATCTTAAGATTGTCATTGTTTCCGTGATTTAGAGTTTTTATTATTTTTATATTTAAATTTAGAATAATTCATTATTTTAAATTTTCAGCCAAATATACATAGCAATATTTGGATCTGTAATTTGTTATTAAAATAAACCCAAAAAACAATTCTCAAAAAAAATACAGTAGTAGTCAAAAATTACTTCTCATATAAAATTAAACCAAACTTCAAATAGAAAGATAATTGCACCTACCTGTCGTGGTATCAAAATTGATATTTTTTAATTAATTTTTAATTATTAAAATTATGAATTTCACCATTTAAATTATTTTGGATTGTAATTCCAATGTTCATTATTTCATATTTTCAAAAGTTTACTCATTGCTTCTATTTATTAATTTTTCAAAACAACTAATTTTATCCAAAACTACACTAATTAATTTTAAATCCGAAGAAATAAATTTCTTGCAAAAAATCACTTTATTTTGAAATTATTGAATTTTATCAAAAATATCGAACATCTAAAATGACACTTCCGGAAATAACTGTTACTATCAAATTAAGTAACATTTTTTTCGTTTTCTGTAGCTGAAATAAGGTAAGTATTTTTTATGATTTTGAAGCGGCTATTAGTAAATTTAAATTTTAAAATTTAAAAAATAAAACACAATTAAGTAAGAGCGACAGACACACACTGCTTCATCGACTATCAAGCCATCATACCACGTATGTGTTTCTGACTCATTAGTCGTCATCAGTGCCGCATACTTTGTTGAAAAATACTTAATTGTGTGCACTAAAATAGCTGTGTCGCTCTTACTTAATTGTGTTTTATTTTTTAAATTTTAAAATTTATGGTGGCAAGATTGCGTTAAACTTTTATCATCATTATATCGTATGAGCGCTGTGCTCAAGATTGCACGTTGGCAAGGTCGGGTACGTGTTAGTGGCGTTCGTATTAGAAGTCCGGCATGTTCTTCAGACCACAGCTATTTTAGTGCACACAATTAAGTGTTTTTCAACAAAGTATGCGGCACTGATGACGACTAATGAGTCAGAAACACATACGTGGTATGATGGCTTGATAGTCGATGAAGCAGTGTGTGTCTGTCGCTCTTACTTAATTGTGTTTTACTTTTTAAATTTTAAAATTTATACTGGCAAGATTGCGTTAAACTTTTATCTTCAGTAAATTTAAAGTTTTGTTGGTGTAATATGGTATTTATTTTGGCAAATTATTGATGCTCTGGCGTTTTTATTTTTATTTTTATTTCTTTACTGCTTGCAATTTTACAAAGATTTGTTATTTTAATATTTTTGTTTGACGACATCTTTCATACGAGGTCGCATGGAGCGATCTTAGATGACGTATTTTCGATATCAAGCATCAGGTGGTTATTTCTTTTGGATAATGAAATTCTGCAGTGACCAACTGTGATTTTGGTATAACGCATTTGGCTTTTGTGCGTGTTGGTTTTTGTCGAACACCTGATGATTGGTGTTGTAATTGGCTTCCAATTTGATTTTTCTACATCGCACAAATAGGTGCACTTACTAATCTATGTCAATTTTTGATCAAGACAGATTGGGAAGCGTGTCTTCAGTTTGTTATTTTTATGTTTTACACGTATCTAATCTTATAGCTTGAACGTTATTTAACACTCCTACCTTTTTTTGTAAAAATAAACAATGTTGAGTTAAAACTCCAGAAATTCTGGGTTACTGTCAGAGAATCACCACCACTCGTTGGGCTTTGATTTTTTATCTATTAGAAAGAGGACAATTTTCTGAGCATTTTGAGACCGCACTTCGATGCGGATTATCCAGTAGTTTTCGAGAAAACGGCATTTGAAAATAAAAATTTTACATGCATTTTACATAGGGAATTGATTCGCTCCCGAGTTCTATTGACGGTGCGTGCGTTCTGATATAGTCTTAGTGTTGGCAGTCAGACGCGATTGTGACCCGGTCTGGTACACATCGAGCGTTGCTAACGAGTTACACCCCTTATGAGTTTCACCTCTTTCGAGTTGCACCTTTGGCGAGGTTTTGCTACCTAGATTGACGAACGCAACCAAGGCAATCGAGATTCTAACCTAAAAACGAGTTCTGCGTTTATTTTTTTAATTATTGCATAATGTTGCGTAATACACTCGATGTACAACCGGCTATGTTACAATCGCGTCTGCCTGCCAACACTAAGACTATATCAGAACGCACGCACCGTCAATGGAACTTTTATATTAATGAATTTCCCTATCTAAAATGCATGTTAAATTTTGATTTTCAAAAGCCGTTTTGAGAGAATTGTTAGAAAGGATATTATTGCATAGGATTTCTTTGGAGAAAGATATTTTTGGAAGACAACATTTTTACACTAAATGCGATTTATCATCTGATTTCTCGTACGATTTTTTACCTTTCGGGGCTATGCTGGTTTTCGGTTTATTTTAAATTTAAAATTTTAATTGAAATAATCATATGCAAACTCGGAAGAAAATACACACCTTCCTAATCGTAAGACTTTGTTATGACGTTATGAGTTCCTTGCGAGTGAGTGTTTCCGTGCGACAAATCGTCTACAATGCAAACTGCAAAATATCCGCTTAACACAACTCATTGGAGAGAACTCCAATAGTAAATCGCATAATGTAAAGCGTACTTATTCCCATAAATTTTATAGTAAAATGTTAAAATAATTTAATAAAAAATATTTAAAATTTTTATGAATCACATATTATCTATTTTTTAACCATTTTCGTCTTATGATGGGGATCATTTTAGACCACTCTCCCTTATGTATAAATTTATCATTGGTGATCTGAAAATGTCTTAAAAATGCGAAAATTTTGAAATATTTAGAAACCTAACGCTTACTTATATACAAGGAAACTTTCTGGTAACCATGAAAGCAGAAATATAATAGTTTCCCTTACCTGTATTATGTGCTTTTTAAAAGTGAAATTACGATTCTAAAATAAAATTTATTTAAAAAAATTTTAAATGTATAATATTTTTAAGCCCAGTGTAATATTATTTTAGGGGAGACAAGGGAGACTTGATACATTTTTTTAGAAAAATAATGTTAAAATTATTTTAACAACTGTTACCGAAATCGTTTACATATTGATACTATCTTGGACTATTTCTGCAACTAAAGAATTTTATAATTATTAAAAATTTAAATATTTGACCATGTTATAAATTTTTTACGTAACCTTGCAAAATGTCTCTAACCTCCCCTAATGTGGGAGGTATGATACAATCACTGGGGAGGTTTGATACAATACATATTTGTACATTAAGTAAAGCAGTAGAAACAAAATATTTTATTTTTTAGAAACTCAGAAGATTACAATACATACAAAAGTTCAAATAAGCGTATAATAAAAAACGGAATAGATATGAATAAAACGTAGAACTTTAATTAAGACACAATTCACGCAGTTAAATGGTTTTATGTCTCGGTTGACACCAGCACAGTCCGACTGGCACCATTTTAAACAAATTTGGCAGCAAATCCAATTTTCACATGATCGAGACATCAAATATATCCTATCCAAATTTGATAGGAATATCAAATCTCCCGAAGCCAAACTTATCAAACCTCCCTGAATGACAAATTTACAAAATAAGCAAAATTATGAAAACAAGGAATTCTCTTTAACATTATTAACACTTATGCCACACTCTAAATTAATTGTAGATTCGCGTAGTACTAATGCAATTTTCGAAATACTGTTATAAACATCATAAAATCTTACGTTAGATAAGCGAAAACTTACATTGAAGTGCAGGAAAACACACTTGAACCTCTAAAACGTTCAGATTACGTACATTCTCTTTGATATTCCATTCTAGACTTGTGCATCAACCGCAACTCACGTTGCACCCATACAGAGTTTCATACCAATAATACAACGTAAAATTGTCCCTTGTCTCCCCTAATGTTATTTAAGTTTTGTTATAATTTTTAACAGTAATTATCCAGATAGTGTTTTTTAAATTTAGTTTCTAATTTGTAATAATTACTATTATTATTAATAATTTAAAATTTTCTACTTAATATAACACACAAGTATGGAACTTGAATGTGATATCACAAGATCTTCCAGAATTTAAGTACCAATTGCACTCCTAATAAGTGTTGTAATTAATTAAAATTTTTTGTTGAGTTTTAGTCTATATTATAACAATATCATATATATAGACCTAAAACTCAACAAAAATCTCTAATTATTTTAATAAAGGTCAACAATAATTTAATATTAATAGTGTTATAATTGTTTAATTTATTAGAAATAATTTTAAATATTTGCATAATGTATTATCCTGTTGGCAGTATAAAAGCATACATGTATGGCCATTATTAACAAGGTTATTAGCATCATTCTTTAAAGAAAATGATTTGTTATTGAACATCAATCTAAACATCAATTATTAATTTTTAATTTATCAAGTAATATTTTTGCCGCCAATATTCCAGAAGTTCTATAGAACTTCGAAAACACATTATTGAGATGTTAAGGACCAATACGACAATGACCATTTTTCAAATAATAACTCTAAGTACTTACTCGGTAAAAAGGTTATTGACTATTGACAGTAGTGACTATAAGTATATTGAGTATGTGAATAGATCCGTATGCACTTGTCGTGTTTTAAAATACACCTGGTCAATGGTTTAACCAATTCAACCCTAGAGAGATTATTCCAACAAATAGCAAGGAAATGACGAATTGTTTTTTTTTGTTTAAGAATTCAAAGGTTTCTAAAAGCAGGTTTGAACAATTAAAGTTAAATGTCGAAATCTTGCAATTATTCTGGTAACTTGAAAAAATTTGAATGGTAAATAAATATAAATGTTGCGGTTCGCCAATTTATATCTCAGTTTTATAGAGTTTATCAGTGATAATTAAATATTATTAACTTGTTTATTTCATTTTATTAATAAAAGCGAAAAACTTGCCGACTTACATGTATGAAGTCTTAAATCGTAATATGAATATACATGAATATATAATACTTATAATTATAATATTATACATTATATATTGAGATGACTAGGCAGGCGGTCTCAAAATATAAAATAATTTATTTTTAAGAAAATTTTCAAATTTTCTTCGGGCCACCCGTTTTCATGAATTTTTAATCTTTATTAATTTAAATTAATATCCAATTTTGGGTGTTTTTCTCGGTATTTTAAGTTTTAAGTAACTCCACCTACCCCAATTTTTTAAATAAGAAAAAACTAGAATGATACTATATACAAGTTACTTGGAGGACTAAATACAAAGAGGATGACGTTCAACTACGTTATGCGCAAAAAATATTGCAATAATGCGTTAAATTAATAACAGCATATTTATATATTTATTCAGAGGTTTCAGTTGATGCATAGTCATTGATCAGATGATAAGAAGTTTCTTCGGAGTCCTTTTAGTTCATATGATGGCTAATTCATATCTGCATGTATGTTCTACACAGAGAAAAAGGTTTCTTTAAAAATAAGAAATGTATTTCTTCGCAGAATATTTATTTGAATCTAAATTAGCTTATTTTATTGTAGCTTGAAACTTTTAATTCAAATACCAGTGTTTATTTCAATAAAATTTTGAATTGAAAATTTATTTTGAAAGGAATAAATGTTTATTTAATTTTAAGCAACACATACGCAAATTATTCAGAATCTACGACAATCGCGAGCGATAATTTTGCTTAGAAACAAATCATATTTTTATAACTGTAATAGGAAATTATGAGCTATACATCGAAGAAAATCTAAAATTGGTCTATTAGCGTAATCCTCAACTATTGTTTTTACTCTTCTAACCATTGTCTCTGTACTCTGTACACTCTTTTTTTTGCTGAATTTCATTTACAACTACAAATTCTTCTATTTTTAATTTATGTAAACTTTCTTTCTTTCTAAGAGAATTCACAAATTTGGATAAGCTGGGATGTGCGGCGTTGATTATTTATTTATTTATTTATTTACGGTTAGACCAATTTACATATATTTACAAATAATCAAAAGACCCTACATGGTGTAGAGGGTTCATGTTATCCCGAAGTGCTTAAATTCCACATAACATTATTTTTAAATACTCTATAAGAGCAATGGCATAAGTCAAAACTGTCAAAGTTGTTTAAGCTATTAACATGTCGGCACATTCTTGTTAATGGACTGTTTAGACCATAATTCGTCCTGTGATGATCAATGTGCAGTAATTCGTTACACCTAGTGTTGTGACTGGCAACTCGGAACTTAATTCGATCACGTAGAGCATTACAGTTGATCATTCCATTTAATAGGCGGTAAACAAAGCAAACGTCTGCAACCACTCTTCTATGTACTAATGATTTCGACTTACGTTCCACCCTATTCAACCTTGAGACGTGAACATCATAGTGTGGAGACCATACGCAAGACCTATATTCAAGTTTCGATCTAACATGAGAGACATAGAGCAATTTCACCGTTTTGGCCGAGAAGAACTTGCTATGTCGGCGAATAAATCCTAACGAGCGAAGGGCACTATGGCATGTAATAGCAATATGACTTTTAAAAGTCAATCCGAAGTCGAGACGAATACCTAAATCGTTAATTTCCGTGACACGGTTGAGTTCAACATTGTTTATTTTGTACCCGAACAAGTCACAGTCATGTTTCTTATAGGTGATGAGCGAGCATTTGTTGAAATTAAGCCATAAATTGTTATCGGTACACCACTGGTGTATATTATCCAGGTCGGATTGCAATAGCCTACAGTCTTTTATGGATCCAATAGTTTTGAAGATTTTCAAGTCGTCGGCAAATAGCAGATATAAACTATTCTTTATGTAACTACCGATGTCGTTAATAAATAGCAGAAACAAGATGGGCCCGCAATGTGAACCTTGCGGAACGCCCGAGTAAACCAGTATGTCTTTCGAGAGAAAATTATGTATTCGAACATATTGAATTCTGTCACGAAGAAAACTACCTACCCATTTAACTACATTCTGTCCAAACCCCATTGAAGCAATCTTGGACAAAAGTGCCGAGTGGGAGACGCGATCAAACGCCTTAGAAAAATCCGTGTACACAGCGTCGACATGCTTGGGATCCTCGAACGATTCCAAAATGTGAGTCGTGAAGGACAAAAGATTGGTCGTCGTTGAGCGACCTGGAACAAACCCATGTTGATTTTCCACTAAACAATTTATACTAGCCTGCATTAGTTGAGCTGAGACTAACTTGTCAAGCATCTTGGGTATCATCGACTGTATCGAAATACCCCTATAATTTGCAATATCACTACGATTGCCTTTTTTGTGTATTGGAGTAATATAACTTTTCCTCCAGAGACTCGGAAAACAACCACTTGCCAAAGATAATTGGAACATTATGAAGATTGGAGTTGACAATGAGTATTGACACCTTTTTATAAAATAGGATGCAATACCATCCGGACCACAATTCAAACTGTCAGGCAGTTCTGTAATTGCATTGAATACATCTTCCACCGTAACCTTCAGCAAATTGCAGTCGATGGTCGCATTAGCACCGTAGCTGTGATTGGTGGCGTCATTACTAGAGTACACGTTAGAAAACTGCTTCGCAAATAAATGTGTGTTTTATAGATGTAAAGCTATTGTGCCACCCTTCAACACTATTGTTCGTGCGAGGAATATTCTTTAAAACAGTTTCATAGCAATTCCATATATTAATTGCAAATAACGGAAAACGCCTCCTTCCCCTTCTATCTGTTCAACCTATCCATGTATCTTCAAAATAATGAATAAATTGGGTTAGAAACTCTTCATTTTGAGATTTTAGATGTTCTTCGAGGTATAATAGCTCATTATTTGCAGTTACAGTTATAAAAATATGATTTGTTTTTAATCAAATATGAACTGTCGCGCGCGATGAATTGACGGTACACCAGTTATTTAATGCAATTAAGTTGTTATTTATTTTAAAGAACTTAAAATTTTTTTATTTTGAAAATTTGACTTATTTAGTTCAAACAAATGGTTAGATTCAAACAAATTATGTGATAAAACGAAAAGGGATACGTATTACACTTAAATAAATGCTTTTTTAATTCTACCAGCATAGCATTGGGACAAATAACTCTTTACTTGAATTAAGCGCATATTCTTTACTCCTCACTTTCTTCATTTCAATTAGTATAGCACTCTTGTGAGATATTGTCGTCAACAATATGGAAAGAAAAAGTGTAACCATTGATCTACAACTTCAACAATGGTTCCATATGGTAGTTACTGAAATAGAATCTTTCATCGAAACGGTGAATAATTTGCTTTATTTCATGCCAACTGTTTTTGACATCAATAGCAAATAATGAGCAGTTCATGAAATTGTGTAGCTAATTAGATAGTACTTAAAAATTTTGAAGTAGAAATTTATGTTTTATTTTTTATATTATAAGTATTATAAATAAATTGAAAAATATTAAAAACTATACATTATAAATATAAAACATAAATAATTATTTTAATTAAAATATAATGTTTTTTTAATATGAAATTAACACCAGCTTTGGTTAAAATAAATGGTTTATTAAAATTGAATGCATTTAAATTTCAGTTATCATGCAATTTATATCTTTCAAAATTATCTGCTTGTTTGCATCAAAGAAAATCTTATTGCTTTTAGATAAAGATTGTAATTGCACCAAATATTACTTATTTTAACAAAACAAATTTATTTATTTGTTGCAAACCACAAAAATATGTTTGAGTTATTTTTAAATAAATACTTAGTTCCCACCAAAGAGATATTTAATTGCCACTATTTAATAGAAGGATTTATTTGAGTTAAAGGTAATTTATTGAATACAAAGAAATCTTTTTCTCTGTGTACTCTAAGAAAAAGTAGATGCTACTGCTTCTGCAGTAGCATAACGTTACATTTTGGATTAGTATTGTGGAAGGAGTGTCTAACTTTCGACAGATCTCACGTTCTAAAATTGACTTTTACCCTAAATACAGTTTATTTTTGTTTTCTTACCACATTATTATTTTGAGTGAGATTTTCGCCCAAACAAATATAAACAACTTAAAAAATGCGGGTCTCATTAAAATATTATCTTAAAACACAATAAGACTATATTATTTGAAATCACTTATCTTTTTTCTTGTGATTTATGAAATAAATAAATGTAATTTAAAAAAAATTAAATTACCCCCCTCCCTCCTCAGCCCTTATATTTGTAAAAATAAGTAATAATATATACTTACAGGTAAACGTAAAAATTGAAATTAAATTTTATTTATATAGATAAAAGCTAATAAAGAAAATTAATTACATAAAAAAGTTAATACAAAAATTTTAAATCAAAGATTAAGAGAATTAAAACACTTAAGATTTAACGCATGTTGCTCGGAGTTTGGACGAAAATTTCAACTATCCATATTTAAAATTACCTTAAAATCTTGCCTCCTTCAGGCTCAAACGAAGCTCTATCGATTGACATCAATTTCATACATAAATTCAAAACGGCAACAAAAATTGCTAAACATGTCTACAGCAGTCCCCCCAGTTGTTTTTTGCGAATAACTTCGCGACCTTTGAGGCTCAAACAAAAATAATGGAAGCTCATTTAAGCTCAAACGATGCTCTAACGATTGACACCAAAATCATCAAAAAATTCGAAACCTGGGGGGCCGCTGACATGTACCTTACGATTTTAGCAGTTTACTCTCGTACTAAATGTACATGGATTCATGGTGTTATTGCTTTTTTTACTCCGTATTTATTTATAATTTTTTTTCATTTCAAGTTGTTTTTATAATTTTGTTTAAGTTGTTTAGTTTGGAAAGGTGTATACTAACACATACTATGTATATCAAGTTTATTTGTAAAAAAAAGTATTTTTCTTTATATCAGGAAACGTAAATGATAATACTGTAATGTAATGTAATTACATTATACTGTAATGATACACTAATAATGCTTATTATTAACAAACACAAACATATAGGTTTTTTAAGTGAAAAAAAAAGACACCCTAGAAAAATATTGTAATTATTAAATATTTTATTTAGTAAAAAAAACAGAAAATTGTTAAGTACAAATGTGAATTGTTGCACATATGCAATACAAAAATACAATGTGATGCATATATTAGGAACACTGCATCATGTAGCACACTGTAGGGTTAATTAATAAATTAAATCTTTAATTTTTCCTTTCAAGACTACTCCCAATCGATAGCAGTTATTGAAACTGGCTAGTTTGAAATGAAAACTGTAAATGATTTATAGACTCAAAATCAAAATAGGCTTGTATTTGTTTTTACACCCACACATGTGTGTAAAACCATATAAAACTAAATACAATAAAATTTTATACTTTCGACAATCGCTAGGGTCTTGAGCTATTTTTAGTTTAAAGTTCGTTAAAATTAGTAAAACCATTTCCATTCAGAATAAAAAAGAAATCAATCTCGAAGATTTTTTTATAAAAAATGTAACTTAAAAAGGGAATCCTTGTATGTTTGAGGATGTCTAATTTAAATGGCGGAAACATGTTGTGCATCCCTGGATATAAATGCGAAATATTCGACACGCTCTCACATACATCCATATTTATATGAGAGACTATAGGACACCACCACCGCAGATTTACTTCCACATGTGTGATATGTAATTTGATACCAGCGTGCAGGAGATATGCAGTATATTAAGTTTTGACAGTTTCTAACGGAAAGTTGTTACGACGTCATATTATTGAAATTGCTTTAAGCTCCCCTAATAAGTACCTAATAATACAATTTAACAACTTTGATCATTACATTATGAGGAAGCGGGCTACTTTTACAGTTAGTACATTTCACATTCTGATATAATTTATGTTGGAATTAAAACAATAACAAAAAGTAGTTATAAAAAATATATCGAAAAAAAGCAAAAAGAAGCACACGTAGGTACGTACTTGATACATAAAAATTAACAAGAATTAAAATATATGAAAGCGTATAGGACAAACCCCATCATTAAAATCTTGTTTTATTTTGTTTACGTTTATTCAAACCGCCAATTTTCTTCTTTTTCTCATTCTACCATCTTATTTCATGGTTAATTCGTTATCAATGAAAATTGTAGCGTGACAGAATTTATGTACAAATTACAATAGTTTATATGAAAAATGACCAGGTATAAATTGAGAGACAAAAGTACTTTATATTATTTTCTCAATTAAAATTAATTAAATGTAATTTTTATATATCCTTAAATTTGGGTACAATGCTAAAAAGATAACGGAATGAATTACCCACACAAAATATGATAGTTGTATGTATAAATAAGTATATCATCGTAAAATTAGCTTCGGTTCTGCATTTACCATTTAAGTAATCCATCAACGGTGTACATATACATATGTACATAATGTAATGTATGCACTAAGTATGTAGTACTTTCACAAATTAATGCTTTAGCGTTAAATAGGTTATAAACTATACCATAAAAATATTTTTAATTATTGCCACAATAATATTATTTTTTGTATTTTACAATTTGTTAGAAAGTACCAAAAGGACTTCTACTCTAGAATTTAATTGTACCCTGGGGGCAACAGAACATTCTCCAGAACTTCTGTACATAGTACATGTAAAGGCTAATTATATTATTACTGGCATAGAAAAAATTAGTTCAAAATTGAACTATGGAAATTTAAGGAGTCAAACAAAATAAGTGTGAATGTTATAATTGAGTGTATATGGTCGGAAAACACGGGCCCCGGAACCAACCCATCCTGAAGGGGCCCCAATATGTTCATATATTGTCCTGTTTAAAAGTTGTTAATTTAAATTTGCAACATAAATTTTGTAAATATTTAAATTTGATGGTTTTCGCGCGAGTAAAGTTGTGGTGGCAGCAGTGAGAGGTGGAAACCAGGCGTTTTGCCAAGGTGGCCTCCGGAGGTAGAAAGTAGAAATTGTGTCTTCTGAGTTTATTTGAAAATTTTGTTTTTTTGAAAAGTTTTATTTGAAAATAAATTTAATTATAGTTGTAATAAGTGCATTATTACGATTTATGAAGAATTACTTAATTTGGAATTTTTTTGAAATTGTTTGATTGGTTATGGAACGATTATTAAAATTTATCAAAGACGATTTGCGTTCCCAGTTTGTGTTGAAAATTTTATTTTATTAATTTAAATTTAGAAGACAGATATTGAATTAATGTTTTTGTAGGTTTTTACGCCTCAATAAGTATTTGGAACATTATTTTAGAAATGGAGTTTCTTTGAGAGTTAACCGGGAAAATTTAAAATATACTATAAAAATTTGGGATTCTAAAGGAAAAATAAAGAATATAATATGTTGAGATGACCCGGTACTTTTAATTTATAAAATAATTTATTTTTAAGAAATTATTACTTTCTTAGGGCCATCTATTTTCATGAAAATGTGACTCCTAATTTTATTTTAAATAATCCACATAATTTATAATTAATCATCCAATTATATTTTCAAGTTAATTTATTTTCTTCCAAATCCCATTTTCACATCCACTTTTATAATCACTTTTTAAATCGTCAAATTAAAAAACTTTTACTTTTTAATCAAAAGATTACTCACGTTTTCAAAACAACTATATTTCATATAAAACCTCAAAATTATCTCAATCAGAGACACAAAATTACAAATTTTACGGGATCTCCACTAGGCTTCAATGCAAACGGCAAAAAGCAAAAAGCAAAGTTATTAACAAATTTTCGTACCAAAATAAAATAGTTGGTGCGAACAAAAATTCTAATATTTACATAAAATTAAATTTAAATCTTTAAACAATTAAAACAAAATTTAAAATTAAACAAAACTAAATTTTTAAAATTCAAAATAAAAAATAATATTTTTGAACACGACAATATGCATGTTTTAGAAAACCCTAAAGAACCTAATCTAACTAGTAAATTCTAGTTTTAACTAAGCGATTTAGTTAATTCTAGTTTTTAGTAGGTACCTATAGATTTTTCGTGCTTCGCAATAACAGATTCTTTTTTATTTTTTAATTTATATTAATTTATCAAACATAATTTCAAAAATTATATTTAATAAAACTCAGACACCTGATGATATACGATATTACGAAAAATACGAAAAAACTATACTTGTTAAATAACGTCACTAGGCAAATATAACTTTATTAATTCTAGTTTTAACTGAAATGGCTTTAGTTAAAACTAGAATTAATGTTGTAAATTCATTTTCATTTTCAAAATAAAATAAAAAAATATATATTAGTAAATTCTAGTATTTCTAGAATTCTAATGTATGTATTGTAACAGAGGTCAGTTAATTCTAGTATTAACTAAAATAATTTTAGTTAAAACTAGGTAAAGTAAATGTAAACGTAATTAAATTAAAATTGTAAGTTAATTCTGTTCACATTATTACTACATATTTATAATTTACGTGTTGCCACATGGCCACTTTTATGACATTTGGAATTGCAAGAAATTCCCATTTTTAAACACAGGCATCGATTTGAAGTGCAATTGTTTTTGCAAAAACAGCGGAAAAACCTTTGCCCAGTTCCAACGGCAGTTGTTTTCGCTGCTGTCATCAGACAAATTTTCTCATCTGGCACTTGTCCTCGAGTTAAAAAAACTTCAGATAATATATCGAATTTGCATCTAAAAAAAATATTGATTACTTATGTAAATATGTATGTATACTAATACCAACTAAAAATTCTGAAATCATACCTTCAATATAGTTTATTCAAAATCCTATTTTTTGATTCAATTCTGTACAGGTCATCTCCATTCTTTTCCACTAAGACTCCTATGATGTTGCGTAATCTGCCTTAGCTCTGTCGACATCAGGAATTGGAATTGTTTTCCATTAACATTACCTCCGATGTCAACCGCATGATGGTTGCATTCAAAAATTTTTTCATTCTTTCCTCCTGATTTTTCAAATTTTTTTGCGCTTTGTTTCTGGATGAAGAAGTGTTTGACGACGGCGCCTTTTTTACTTCTTCTATTTCTTTTTTCCCTCTTCTGCATTCATTTGTTGAATAATTTTATGAAGGTCGTCTTCTTCATGGATATTTGTAAGTAATACAAATGGCAATGCGGTTGTTGTCAGTTCTACTCTTGGTTTAATTCCAAACGTAGCCTCTTGTAGGAGAGATTGTTTGATTCCTAAATGAAGGGCTCCATTTCTCATATATTATACAGAACGGACACCGTTTGACTATTTAGGGGTATTGTTTTGCTTCATCCACGGATTTAACATTTTTTCTATGATCTCATGATTAGCTCTTTCAACAGAACCCTAACTCTGGCAACGGCGTGGCTTTTCATGAACAATTTATAATTTCGGCTAATATTCAACCTTAATAGTTCATCCATTACTTTATTTACGAACTCTCTTCCATTATCAGAGTGTAAAATACAGAGAGCACCAAATGTCGAAAAGATATTAGTTAGTTGGAAGGCAACCTCTTTAGTTCTCTTGCTGTTGATAACATGCAATAACACACATTTTATGAGATGATCTTGGTAAACCACAATTCTTGATCAGCTTGAAATTGCATGTCAATTTGAAAAAGTTTGCAATACTTCAGCTAGTTTATGTATAATAAAGATCTCAAAGTTTTTTAGCTGAGAAGGTAATGCATTCACAAGTAGTGTATTGGAAGGTTCAGATTAGCTTTTTAGAAGTAATAGTTTCATTTCATTCAGTATGTCATGTGTAATAGAATTATAGCATGTTTTGCATCGTATTCGGAAAGATATAAAAATATCTAAAAAATACAAATTATTTCTGGCAGGAATCAAACCTGTGATCTTCCAATTCATTTGAAGATATGTTACCATCTCATCAGCATCAGCTGAAGACCTTTAGCTGAAATATTGTAATTAAAAATGTTTAAATATTATTTTCTCAGAAACGCTTGATTTTAGTACTTTTTCAACTTACCAAACGTTGTCTTGATTCTATTATACTTAGGCTCTACTCGTAAGCTGTATAAAATATTTATATAATTTATACATAATAAGTTATACACATTGTGATTGTGATGTCCAATCAATAGGACCGCGTTTGAGTACACGTGACCAAATTTAAATTTTAACGGATGATTAATTGCCTCTTATTAATTTATAATGCATAGGATAATAGTTATTTGAATATGTATCTACTATTATTTTAAATTTTAAGTAATTTAAGCAATTTTGCAAATTATTCTTAATGTGTAGCGATGATTTAAATTTATAAGATGACTGCAGGCATTGTAATTTTAAAATTTAAAACTTATGGTAAATTCCAATTACTGCATGAATAATAATAAAATTATGTTGCAATAATTAAAATCTAGATAAACTTGAATTAATTGCAAAGAAATATTAATCGGCTAAATTGTTTAAACGAAGTAGCCAATATTGTGGTTAAATATTTTTAGGTTCATATTTTATAGCA
This sequence comes from Cantharis rufa, assembly GCA_947369205.1. Lineage (NCBI taxonomy): Eukaryota > Metazoa > Arthropoda > Insecta > Coleoptera > Cantharidae > Cantharis > Cantharis rufa. The sequence continues at coordinate 9,082,833 of OX376309.1, read as the reverse complement.
CTTTTATTATTTAAAACTTCTATATACAACACACTACCCTCATGTAACTAGAAGTGAACGAGACCTGAAAATAAATAATTTTGATAATAACGCACACCAAGAATATAAATATGTTAGACATTATTTCATTAATAAAATAAATTTTGTGTCATCAAAGTTTTTAGAATTTTATTATATACTTTTTTTTGGTTTACATTTTAAATAATTTACATTTTTAACACCAAACTTGTTGGGAAGTTCAGTTATCCGTCTGAGGGATGTTATGTAAAAAAGATGTTATAAAGCAAAATTTTAAATCTTAGAATTAAACATCAACAATTAAGATGTAATTATAAAAGAATTTCACAACACAATAAAAGTGCTTCAATCGATTTATTACGGGCCTGATTAAATAAGTGTGAAAAAATTATATATAAAGTTAATTAAGGTAGTTGTAACAATAACACAATTACGATATTTAACAATAGGTTTATAAAGTCTAGAAGTTAGAAAACTACAAGAACCGTTGTGCACTGGTCTATGAAGTTTAACTGTCTTTTTTTACGTACGGAAGTTGCAACAAAAAGAGAATTCATTCAAGAAAGTTCATATGTAACATCATTAAATTATAGTAAACGTAATTATTGTCAAGACAAAATGAGTTATTTCGAATTAAATACATAGTGGGCACATAATAATACCCCACAGACGTGTTATCTGGTAGTTTTAAGCAAATAATATCAACTTGTTTGACTTATCTTATGCCTTGTCGGAGCAATTACATTTCAGCACAATACAGTGTGTGCACGAAATAACTTGGTCGGAAAAACGCGGTTGCAACTATTACAATAGTATGTAATAAAAATAATTTACACATACTACATAATTGAACTTCACATTGTTGCCAATATAATAGTAGCACAATTTAATAATTGTATTTTATTGAATTGTAATTTTACATAGATTTTTAGTTTTTCATAAAGAAAAAAACTTGAAAAATCTCTTAATTTTTGTGTTAACTAAAAAATCTATCTCAAAGATGTTTTCAAAATTATTATTGCTTTTTATTAAATCGCACAAAGGTACTTTTTTGGCCAGAATGGTACCGCATTCGTGACCAGACGGCACCCTATTCAACCGATTCCATGTCAAAACGTCGAAAACAATAATGTCGAAATAAAAAAGGTCGAAAATCAAGATATACGCTAGAGTCCTTGATGTTCTCAAAATCGTCATACCTGGGCTAACTCCTGAGAGCAGCATGGCAGATTTTAAAGTCGCTCAGATTAATGCGTTCAGACAGGCATTCGAAGGCATTAATAACAGAGGATGTTTTTACCTCCAATCAATTTAAAAAAAAATTGGAGGTATGGTAATCGAAAAAAAATTTTAACTTTTTTTTTTTGCATTTTCGAGATCACCGTGTTCAGAAACGTAAAGATCTGCAAAAAGTAAAATAAAAATTTCTGTGTCGGTCTATCTGTCGGTCTGTCTGTCGGTCGTCAAATTTTGTCGATCGATTTGCTTCCGAACCATCCAACCAATTACGACCAAATTTGGTATGGTGGTAGGGTTCACGGTGAAAAGGTGAAAATAAGGTTTTCGTTGCGATCTATCAATCAGGAGTGCCACCACAAGAAAATAATACGGGATTTTAAAAAAATATTTTGTCTTGCGATATGTTATTTTAAAGGCCTTAAAAGGCTTTATCCAGAATAGGTAAAATTAATCTTCTATCTGTCGTCTGTCAAAAATCACAAGTTGTCAAAGTTGAAACTTTAAGAGTGAATAACTCAAGAAATGCTGAAGGGATCTTACCCAAATTTGGTACGTAGGTACATTGATCCTAATGGATATGAGAGCATATGTAATCCTTCGATAGAAATCAGTAATGCAACATGAAAAAAATAAAATTAACTTTTTTGGCAAAAACATGAAAAAAGTTTTTGTCGATCGATTTTCTCCGGCATTTCTGCGTCGATTGCAATCAAACTTTTTGGACGTATGCCTCGTGGGCTGGAATGGTGAAAATAAGGTTTTTCCAGAGAAATCTTGACCAGGGCCACCACAATAAAATAAATAAAAAAAATGAAAATGTCGTCGTATCTCCGGAAATGTTTAACCGATTCAGCTAAAATTTGGTGTGTCGGTGGAGCTTTGAAAGTATAAGTATTGGTGAGAAAACAAACCGAGCCAATTGTAACAGGGCGGGGCAGGTCAGAAAAATTAAAGAAAATATTAACTGAAATCTTAATTTATATATTTTTTGTGAGAATTTGTCAGATGGCTGGCAAAAATAAAACAATATATTCAAAATTTTAATAAACGTCATAATTTTGTGCGGATATGTGTCAAAATTAGGTTAATGTTGATTTGTATACCGAGTGCAGCATAAGAATTGAGTTTAGGGCTCGTAACAATTAATTTTAGAATACAAAAATAGGTGGTTCGGTGGGAAATATTTTATAATATCGTCGTACGGACTGACTGAACGTTACTCTATAAGTAAAAGGTTCTGCCACTAGGTAGCGACCAAGTTTAGGCTGTTTGTTAAATTTTTTCGCAAATGTTTTCAGAATCAATAAATCGACAGTCAGTAATTTACAAAAATTTATTTTCGAAAAATCCGCTAGATGACCGAAAAAATTTGTTGTACCAATCTTGGAGAAATTTTATTTGTGACTTCTTACGGTATTATGTGACGTATATAAAAATTTTGGAAAAAATTCAGTGGCGTACAAAAATAAAAAATTTTTTTAGTTTTGGATTTTGTTAAATAAACTTTTATAGGTAGATTTAGGGTAGGGGGTGATACATACAGATATCTTTGCCAGGGCTACCGATATCTTTGTTAAGGCTACCACAATAGAAAACAAAAATGAACATTATGTCATCGTATCTCCGGACAAAATTTGGTGTGCTGGTGATTGGAGGTATTGCGGCAGAGAGTGACGACATTTTTCCATTTCAGTCAATGCGTATGCAGAGCTATTCAAAGAAACCATATGATTCGTCAAGTCTAGTACGAGGACCGTGAGAACATTCAGTTCTCCGTTAATATTCGAAAGTTGCCTGCTTTGTGTTTTGTTCCCGTCGACGAAGTGATTCAATCTTTGAGGAACTCATTCAAATCGAGTTCATCATTACTAACGATGAGATACTTGAACCTCTGGTTTAATATTTTGAAAATACTTGGATCGGCCACCAGCGCGGGTTAACTAGACTCCCTTCAAACTTTCCAATTGCACTTTGGAATTGTTATGACTAACGGTGTCCTTAACGACCTGCCCATAATAAACAATTCTGAGGAAGGATGTCATCGAGCTCTCAGTTCTCCCTTAAGCTGCAACCACCCTTCAATTTGGAAGTGTATCGATTTTTTGAAGATAAAACAGAGTATAAACGAGTTCAAAATAGTACTGTCGTATGGTGAGCGTAACCTGGATGACTATCTGACTGGTATCGCCTATAGTTTTTGAATTCCAGGATAGTTGATACAATCGTGTTCAAAACACCTTTTGATTTTTATTTTGTGAAATAAAAAATAAGCGTTTTTATTTTCGACGCTTTGACTTCGAATTTTTTGTTTTCGACCTTTTTGATTTCGACGTTTGTGTTTTCGACGTTTTGACGTGTTACCAATCCACCGATGGTTGAAAGTTAATCCCCTACCCCAGAATGGTCTAGGTAGAGCAGTGGAAGATTCCACCGATGAAGGTCAGGCTTAGCTTATTGAAAATTAGTAGGAGTACAATGGCGGAATATTAAAAATGGGCCAATCTTTAAGAAAAATGTGAAATAACTGAAAAAAATTCCGTAATTTATTAATTTATTTATAAAAAACACAATATAATAAAAGCCGATAAGAAAATTAAATAAAATACTTTAGTTAACCCCCCCCCACCCATTCAGTTAAAATTCATCCACATTTATCTCACAGAAGCAGTTAGAAATATGTTGTACAAATAGAATATAGTAATTGGTAACTGCTTTAACCGTTTACGTTTCTTTGCAGTATCACAATTACTCTGTTTAATTAATGAATGCTGTTAAGTTTGATATACGTTATATCTGCTTGTCTTCTTTCAGTTTCTCTAAAAACGTATATAATGGTGACTGAGCATATTGTAAAAAGACTCACACGCGTAAGATAACTGACATCCAATAGATGTCTAGATTTTAGGGTGGATTCGAGATTTGCAATTGTTGCATTTGTCAAAACGGCCCGGAGCGTCCGGAGCGGAGGAGATCGGAGCGGAGGGGAAACTTCCTTCGAAAAGTATTATATATCAACACTATTTTATCTTAATCACTTAATTGCACATTTGAATAAAATAATAAATTTGAGTGAAACTTGAAAATCAAAAGGTAAATCAAGAGTTTTCGAAATAAAGGAAAGTATTAATTAATTTTTTTCTCCAGGTTACAACTGTGAAAACTTTATCAAACTTTATCGATACTCACAATTTTCAATATTTGTCACTATAAAAACGTAGTCGTATAAAACGGTCATTATATTGATCATTCAACTCAAAACAGTGGAACTCGATTGATACACAATTGAACGGTGTAGAACTTGATTGGTTGTCACTCTCTTATTGGCTAAGTTTTGGTTAGTAAAATGTAGTTACAAAAGAGAGAAAAAGAAAACAGTATGTATCCTACATATGTAATTTGTATTTAGCACTTGATGTGCGATTTTAAATTATTTGAAATTAACCCTAAATATTTACCGCATTGGAAATGTTGAACAAAATCGCTAAATATTATTTGTTAATAGCCATTAAAGAAACAAGAAACAAGAATGCAGATTTCGAGAAGAATGACGCGACAGAGAAAAGGACCAAGGGGACAGAGCCGTATTAAGGCGGGGGGGGTTAAGGAGGCTAAAAAAATTGAAGCAACAAAATTTAAATTAGCAGATTAAAATAAATTAAATTAAAAAATAAAATAAATGGGTATGTATACCTCCCGTGTTTTATAATAAAAAACTATAATCAATTATGTATAAGAATTATTATCCTTTCAAAAATTTGACATTTGAACTAATTTTGATTTTGAATTAAATTTGAATAATCAAAAACTTTCGCCTGATGCGCATTTTGTTAAAACATATAAGACCAAGGGGCCTCCAAAAAAAGTTAGCCTTGGGCCTCACATATTCTTAATCCGGCTCTGCAAGGGGAAGGCTCGAGATGAATGTGCTTGAGACACCAAGCAGGTCTACTGTTATAAAAATTTATTATAATGTAATATTTTGTGACGTACTCTAGAGAATCTAAAGGTAAATTAAATTTATAATTGTTATTGCTACCAGAAATACAAGTTCTCTTGCATTCATATTAAATTCTGCAGGTATCTTCGCTTAAGAAAGGGCTAAACGTGGCAAAAAAAAATTTGTAAATATTTTAAATTTGACTTTCCGCACAAATATCTTCACTGGAATGGTCGCTTTTACGGAGGCTTTCAAAAATTTTGTAATATTGAGATAACTTTGAGTTTGGTGCAAATAAAAAATTTATAATTTGTTTACAATTTTGTTTATATCTTCAGTACACTATAATAAGTCTTGGTGTCGTAAAAATGCAAACTTGAATGGGTCGAGTTTTAAAGGTGAAACAAAACATATAAATTAAAAATTTAATTAGTACTACAGCTAGGTTCTTATTGTAATGCAAAAAAAATTTATTGGAAATTGCTGAAGTGACTACTTTCCATATAGTAGCGCCATATGTTGATGTATTAATTTGCAAAAATATTTTTAACTGGAAAAATATTTTTCGCGATGTATTTATTTCTTTATAAAGCTTTTATTTAACTTGACGTGAGCGTTGTCCGTCGTCCGTGTGCATGGACTTTTTTGAAGTCATTTTTAACCAACTTCTCGATGTCTTAGAGAGCTGAAATTTGGTACACGGCTTTCACTGCTGGCGAATTTTAATATTTTAATTTCGTTTTTTTTAAACTATTATATTTTATTTTATATTACGGTAATATAATACTTGGAAATGTGCACAACAATAAAACGACCTGTCCTAAAGCATTTTACTAAGGAATCAGCGCGCAGTGTACATATACAGGGGTCGGTACAAATTTGTTTCTTGTAATTTTTCTATTGACACGCCACCTGTCGACGACACAATTTTTGTTAAATCTAGATAAAACTTTTACCGAAGCCTTGAATAGTAGTGTCGATAGGAAATTGTCACATAGCTAACCATGCACTGTCATCTAAACCAGGGGTTCCCAACCGGTGGTACGCGGGAACGTTTCAGGTGGTACGCGTGAGTGATGTGAGCAACATGCTACTCTGTACGCATGAGCAGTGAGTACGCAAACATTACTCAGCTGCTTGTCTCTGCAGGAGTGGAGGAGTGAGAGAAATTTTTAATTAACTTCTGAATCGAATGAAAAACCGAATACCCTTTCAGCTTCTGGCAAGCTCTGCTATTTTTGATGCCATTTGTTACGAGTTACTTGTGTGAAAGTGGATTTTCTGAACTCTTGTACATTAAAAATAAACATAGAAGCAGAATAAGTGTTGAAGAGGGCTTAAGAGTGAAGATAAGTTCCATTACTCCTAATGTTCATATTTTAATCACAGGCAAACAACAAGTTTCGCACTAAAGACTATGAAAGTGTATTTTGTATGATTTTTTTGTTGAGTTTGTACTAATTTTGTATTTGTATGTTTTTAGACCTATGGGTAATAGATAACGTGACCATCCGTCCCGCTTTGAACGGGACTGTTCCTATTTTTGGTACTCTGTCTCGGTTGTCCCTGAGGAAAGCTTCCGGATACAGAATTGTCCCGTTGACAGTTAAACGTCAACGATACACTTTTGAATTGATTTTAATGTATGTAAAATTCAAATATTTACGATTTTTTAATGTTTAAAAACTATATACAGAAGAAGATTTAAGGTTAAAGATTAAAGATTAGAGATTTAAGATTGAAGATTGAAGATTGAAGATTGAAGATTGAAGATTAAAGATTGAAGATTAAAGATCGAAGATTAAAGATTAAAGATTAAAGATTAAAGATTAAAGATTAAAGATTAAAGATTAAAGATTAAAGATTAAAGATTAAAGATTAAAGATTAAAAATTGAAGATTGAAGATTGAAGATTGAAGATTGAAGATTAAAGATTAAAGATTAAAGATTAAAGATTAAAGATTAAAGATTAAAGATTAAAGATTAAAGATTAAAGATTAAAGATTAAAGATTAAAGATTAAAGATTAAAGATTAAAGATTAAAAATTAAAGATTGAAGATTGAAGATTGAAGATTGAAGATTAAAGATTAAAGATTAAAGATTAAAGATTAAAGATTAAAGATTAAAGATTAAAGATTAAAGATTAAAGATTAAAGATTAAAGATTAAAGATTAAAGATTAAAGATTAAAGATTAAAGATTAAAGATTAAAGATTAAAGATTAAAGATTGAAGATTGAAGATTGAAGATTAAATATTAAAGATAAAGCTTTATATTTACGATTTAAATATTTACGATTTTTTAATATTTTTTAATGTTTAAAAACTATATATACAGAAGAAGATTTAAGGTTAAAGATTTAATATTAGAGATTTAAGATTGAAGAATGAAGATTGAAGATTGAAGATTGAATTAAAATTGTGTGAATATAGTTGACCTTCCATATTAAGTTAGTGATTATTGTTGAGGAAGCGGTCATAAAAACAAATAAATTTTTTTCAATTTTTTTTTTCAATTTTTTGTTTTTTCAATTTAAATTCTAACTGGTACCAACCTCAAGAAAGTAGTTAACTTAGGTTGAAAAAAAATTTTTTTTTATTCTTAAATGACGACTTGTTTGAGGTGGTCGAGTGTTTCTTTTGTTGAAGAATTTTAAATCTGAAGACACCACATGGCAGTGAGATTGGCCAGGAGGAGGGTAGTTTGAAATCTGGTGGCTCTTTAACCTCCATTTTTCTCCATTTAGGTTAGTATTCCATCTATAGGTTTTTCAATCTTATTTTATTCATTTTTGTTATTTTTGTAAATTTTTGTAACCTTTAGTAATTTTGTAATTTTTAGTCATTCTGTTATCATTGTTTTATCAAATTTTTGTTTTTACATTTATTATATTTTTAGCCTTGAAAATGGGTCAATAAAGAACCCGAAACGTCGGCTAATTTATTTGTTTTTATGACCGCTTCCTCAACAATAATCACTAACTTGAAGATTGAAGATTGAAGATTGAAGATAAAGATTAAAAATTAAAGATTTATTGATTAAAGAATAAAGATTAGAGATTAAAGATTAGAGATTAAAGTATTTTTATTTCAATTGACTCCACCTGTCTTCCCAAATTTTTACCAGATCGAGTCCCGTTTCGAGTAAATATAAAAATGGTAGCACGTTAGTAATAGACTATTTTAACCTTTTTATTTCTCTTGTATTACAAGCATGTTAATAAACAAATGTCTAACCATTAAATAGGAAGTGTTCTCCGGTCTTTGTCTTTGGTTTGTCTTTGAAAAAAGTCTTTGAACAAAATAGTCAAGTGGTACGCAGGTGGAAAAACGGGAAGTGGGTCAAATTTAACTTCTAAGATACATAGTTAGTTAGTTACAAGTGAAGCTAATAAAAGCTTGTTAAAAAATAAAATTTTTAAAATAATAACAAAAAAGTTCCTTGAAAACATCTATATAAAAGCGTGGGGCTATTAAACGTCCAAGAACAATTTCAAACAACGACAGAATTACTGATATTAAATTGCATATTGTGATACACTTGCACAGCAAAAATGTTGTATCAATTCTGTACGTATTCGTAGTTTCATGAAATTCAGAGCTCCACGCTTTTATATAAATTATTTCAAGGAGCTCATTTGTTATTATTTTAAAACTTTTATTTTTTACTATTTAGTGCACTTTTTTTTAATTTTAAATAAAAGGTTTTTTTTAAATTTAAAATTTTTTTTCAGGTTAAAAAAATATTTTGGAACAATATAGAAGGAACCTAGAATAATCTGAAACAATGAAAATTAAATTTTTGAAAGTGCAAGACTGGACTTAAATGTTATTTTTTCTTTCACAACTTTATTGTTGTATATATATTGTCATGTTCAAAATTGGTTAAATACATTGATAAAAATAATTGTTTAATTTTTGTAAATAAATTTTGTGCTGTAAATAATTTAAATCGTCCTGTATATTTTAAATTGTGTTAATAATGTTAAGTTGTTAATAATGTTAATTTTGTTAAGGTTGTAAATTAAAAAATGTGTATGTATGCTTTTTTATGTCCGACAGCCAAGCGAACGGACGTGTGTTTGTCCGTTCCAATTGAATTTAAGTTGCTAAGTTGATTTAATTAAAGTTTTTAATTTAAAATAATTTAAGTGTTTGATTTTATGTTTAAAAAGTGTTTATTAACAAAAGAAGAGTCTCATGTAAAAAGAAATGGTTGATCCGGAGAAAATTTAAATTTTTATTTAAAGTTCTATTTAATTTACAATTTTTATAATTTGAGACAGCCGGGTCATCACAATATGAAACTGATTTTCTGAAACAATATAGAACTAACCCAGAACAACATGGAACAACAAAAAATATTAATTTTTATTTCAACTACGGGGCTAACTCGAAAAAGGACTTTTTCGGTTTTTCCCAAAAAATTTTTTGAATTCGCGAAAACTTATTTTGGTATAATATAGTAGAAAACACCTGAAACAACCTGGAACAACTTTTAAAAATTATTTATATAAAAAGTCCGGGGTAAGTTTAGACACGTAAATTTGAAGGCAACATGAGTGTGATGGTTGGTATCGCACACATTTTGGTTTTCCATTGGAATTTAAAGTGTGAATTACAATAAGTTGTATTTTAATTATTAATTGGAAAACTGGAAAGTTTAATTTCAGTGGATTGAAAATTGGAAAGATAATTTATTTAAATTTGAATAACTTGGATATACATTAACGCGAGTTTTATGTTACATAAAAATGAATGCCTGTTGGTAAAAATCAAAAATTTATTCTACAAATTACTAATAAAAAATTAAGAGCCACGGGTCATTGCAATATATGCAGTACAACTATCTACACCTAGGTATTTTTAATTGCACTAATAAAAAATTGAAATTCTGCGTTTGACCAACAGTTTTAAATTATACCTATAGCTATAAAAGAAAACATACATAGGTAGTGAGTAACGATCCGTATTGATAATAAAAAGAGGATATGTAATTTCTGAAGAAAGTATTTTATTAAATGTGCAATTTAAGAGCAAAAAAACGCAGATATATCTGCGCTAAAAAAATGAACTAGCCATTAAATAAAAATAGAGCACGAGATGAGATAGCATGATTGTTTAAAATAAAAATGATAGCGTGAAATGTGGTCTAATAAGTAGTTTGATTAGCAAGACGTTACGGTTTCACTTTCATTGGTGAATCTTGTTTCTCTCCGTAACCCGAAGTCACAACATTTCAATCCTACTGTGCCAATTTGTTTAACGCCAGTGTTGACTCTTGAGAGCGTACTGTAATCATTGATCTTGTGGTATCTTCCGCATTAATTAGGTGCTGAATTACAAAATAAAAGATTAAATATGTGTTCAGTTTCAGACCATTAAGATGCGTTGCAAAAACCATTAAAATTGCAATATGTCAACCACTTTTTATTAACATCAAACCCTAACTCACGAACCAACTATGCAGGTGACATTGACCGTAATTTCCCGCCAAAACATACGGCATTCCTACAGGTAAATCGCGACTTTGAGAATCAGTGTCGGAGGCATATTTTAGTCGTTTCAGGTATTAGAAGTTATTTACCTGTGGCGAGCCCGAACAAAATACTTTTCCACTAATTAAAATGGTTATAAGCTAAAAGTAAATTATTCTCTTTCGATTATTACGTTTTATAATTATTAACCCTTATCAGATGATAAATTGGCGTCGTCTATTGTAATTGTAATAATTATAGAAGTCAATCATTCCAATAACTGGTTTTATTTTCAAGTGTTTCAATATAATATTGTAAAATTAAAAAATCTTATTTATTTTAGAACACAATTAATCTAATTTTAAAAATTTGCATATTATAACCAAGATCGACAGGTAGAGTTTATGGGCTATGGCGCTATGGTTTATTTTGCCCAAAGCGGTTACGACGAGGTTCTTGCCTATATCTTGGAAATATTTGCTGGCACACTAAATTAAATTTCAATTAATTTTGCAGGCTATTAAAGTTTTTTTGAAAAGTTGTAGATTTATGGATAAAAAGTAATGAAACCAGCCAAAAAATTTAAATTAGTAATAATTCCAAATCATTTAATTAAGCAGAATTTAATTTTGTACAAATTGAATTAAAGTGTTTGCAAAAAAGGCATTTGCAATTTTAACAAAGCAGCATAATAAATTATAAGCTGTGGTCTAGATTGCTCTAGAAAATTATAATATATATGATTTGACTGAGCTTTAACCTACAAAGCGGTAAAGACGTTGCAAGGATCGCAATTAAATGTAAACATTCTTCTATTAAAAATGAATAAGGCTATATTAATTTTGACAATGGAAATCTAAATTTAAAGTAGATAATATATTTGCACTTGCATAAGTAACTACAATAAAACTCGATTTGTTAAATAGAATTCCAGTCTAATTAGATAAATTTTGGCAAATGTTATCTCATTTCCTTGTTGAAACATCTCAAGTCTGGCAAATAAAAAGTTCGATGACATTAGTGTCGGGTGTATGTATATCGAAATATTGTTTGTAAAACAATAATAAATATTAAAAATGATTGTAGTCATTGGCCGAAAAACAAATCAAAATTTCTTGTACGCCACTGTGAATATATTCTGGACCGGTGAAGCAGGTTTATGGACAGGGTAACGACCTAAATGAAGTTAGATTCCCGCGTTTGTCGGTTATAGGAACTGGTTAAAGGGGCATCAAATGTATAAAAAGTGATCAAACATCAAACATATCGGCATTCATTGATAATTTTAGTAACTTGCTTAACTTACTCAGGCGGAATGGAAATGCTTATTATAAACATTCATTATAATAAATCTGATAAAGTAAATAGGTATATACACATTATTTTATTCATTATAAAGAGAATCAATTTTATATAATTAATTGAACAAATCTTAATTAAATTACAAATACAATTAGATAACACATTTATTTATACCTATAGAACTTGTAATGTATTCATACTTAAAAGTCGTGAGAAGGGAATTACAGATTCTGATTTGTGATTTCCTTTCCATTAACAAAGTTGCTTCTAAATAAACTGATTTATCCTACTTAACAATAAACCAGCCGGTTAATTTTTCTATTAAACATTTAAATTAGCCATAAATACATTTTCGACAAAATGTTTGTATTCATCATTTTATATTGAAAGCTTTATATCTAAGCGCTTTGAGCTTTACCGTTCATACAATTTAATTGTTATCGTCGTTAAAATACAGAATAATTAATTATGTACTTGGACATTTTTTACAACAATCAAATATATTATTCAATTTTAAAATTAAAATAAAATAAATATCTAAATTTATACATTCTCTTATAAAATTCATTCATAAAGGTGGTCTCACAATTGAAATCTTACAATATCTGCCTATACCTATAGGATAGGTAATTGAAACATGAGTTTCGACGTGTTATACATCCGGTGAGAAACAACGTCACGTATCGCATTCTTTTTCACTTAAAAATTTAGAAAACGTGATTTTACAGTTAAATGTAATATTGTTTAGTATTTAACTCATAAACCGATATCGCACACGGCGGTTATCAACTCTAATCTGAAAATTACCTTTTTTTAAATTTCAATTATTTGTAAGCAGGTCCACATCTAACTGGGTTTTTAAGGCATGTGCCATAATGTGGCACTGCTTACTTATTAAGAGGTTTCACCACCCTGAGATTTTCAAAAAATCGAATTTTGTTTTTTGGCTGGATATATTATTTATACTTTCAAGAATATTGTAAATGTTTAACCATTTCAAAATTCAAATTATTTCCGAATTTATAGCAATTAGAAGTGAAACTCAGCTATCAATAGGTGCTCTTTGTTATCTATGTAGATACACGACCGGTAAAAACCTTGACAAAAAGTGCTGTTCTTTCAGTCAGTTTTTCATTGCAATAATTCCTTTGCCCGAAAAGATACAAAAATGGGAAACACAAAATACACAGTCGAACAAAACTGACACAAACTGAGCACCTAATTTCCAATGGAGATAAACAAATCAACAAAGGAAAATATAAAAAAATATCGTCACTTCTGCCGCAATACGCAATACCTCCAATCATCAGTACACCAAATATTATAGGAATCTGTTAAACATTGCCGGAGATTTGTTCCTTGTTCACTGAAGAAGTGGCTATTTGACCGAAAGCTTTTTCCATACAATTCCTAATGCTAAAGTACGGTTTGTCACCAACACACGACAAAATATTTTTGTTTTAAAGAAGAGTTATTTAAAAATAAAGAATAAGTAAACAAGAAAAGATATACCTTATTAATTTAAAACACACAAATTTGCAATCGCTCAAAAATAATTATTTAGATTGTCAGTGTCAGATTTGATCACTTTATATGTAAAAAAATACTACAATTGACTTCAAAAACAAACTTGCGAAATGAATGTCAAGTCATATGACAAGTCAACTAACAAATTTTCACAAAAAAATAGATAAAGTAAGATTTCAGTAAATATTTTCTGTAATTTTTTTGCTTTTACATTTGGCTCAATTGTTACAATTGGCTTGTATTTTAAAAACTCTATTAGCACACAAAATTTTATCACAATCGGTTCAACATTTCTGGAGATATGAAAATATATTCATTTTTTTAATTTATTTTATTGTAGTAGCCCTAGCAAAAATTTCTCTGCTAAAACCTTATTTTCACCATTAGAGCCAACCAGACATATGTATGTCCAAAAAGTTTGACTACCATCGACGCAGAAATGCCGAAGAAAATCGAGGGACAACGTCTTTTTTCAAGATTTCGCAAAAAAGTAATCTTTTTTTCTGAAGTACAATTTTTGATTTATATCAAATGGTCCTATATCCTGTCAAGTCCTGTTGGGGCAATGTTCCTACATACAAAATTTGGTTGAGATCCCTTCAGTACTTCATGAGTTATTTGCTCTTGAAGTTCAAACTTTGGCAGCTTGTAATTTTTGACAGATGACAGATAGAAATTTAATTTCACCTATTCTGGATAAAGCTTTTCAAGGTCTTTAAAATAAACTATCACAAGACAAAATTTTTTTAAAAATCTTGTGTTATTTTTTTGTAGTAGCACTCCTGATTGACAGATCGCGACGAAAACCTTATTTTCACCTCTCTACCTTAAACCCTACTACTATACCAAATTTGGCCGTGATTGGTTGGACGGTTCCGAATTAAACCGAGGGACAAAATTTGACGACCGACACAGAATAATTTCTTTTATTTTTTGCATATCTTTACGTTTCTGAACACGCTGATCTCGAAAATATAAAAAAAAATAAAAAATTTTTTTTTGATTACCTTCCCTCCAAAAAAAATTTTTTTTTTGATTTGAGGTACAATTTAAATTGGTATTTCTTTTTATGAAAAATTTGTGTTATATAAATAAAGTACTTCAGTTGTTCATTGCTGTCATTTATAGTACTGAGTAAAGTTTAGCAAAAATATTGCAAGTTTTAAGTGAATATACAGGGTGCGGCATCATAACTTCCTTATTTCAAAACGCAATAAAACCCATTTTATGGATTAGAAGTTTTTATTATTTTTTTTAATAATGTAGGTACACATATTTAAAGTTTTGCTTCACGCAGTTTTAAAAATCATATCCGGTAGATGACGCCCCCCAATGTCAATACACTGAATAAGCCGATTTCTGGCGTTTGTCATAACCCTTTCCAGCATGTCAACTGGTATGTTGGCAGTTTCAGCCCAAATATTGGCTTTGAGATCTTCTAATGTTCTTGGACGGTTGACATAAACACGGAATTTTAAAAATCCCAACCAAAAAAAATCGCAAGGGGCCAAATCCGGGGAGCGGTTTCGAAAGGCACGCTGAGTTGCGATCACAGAACGTCCATTCGAAAAGTACGCCTCAACGGCAAATGCACGCTGCTCACTGTTCCAACGCATCGTGGCGACTGACCGGATGGGGAACAAAACTTTAGATGTACGCCTACCGAATAAGAGTAGTCTCCGCCCACTACGATCTTTACAGTCTAAATGGCGCGCATTTCAAAAAAGGAAGTTATGATGCCGCACCCTGTATAAGTAGTGCATTAATATTAATAACTGAATAATATAAGAAAAGTAAATTTTATTTACTTTAATAATTTGGTTAATAAGTTGATAGAATAACTTCTAATTGATCGACAACGCCTTCCTTCTCTGAAGAGACTTCGCATTTATGATGCAATTATTGAATCTTGCAATTGGCCTAAGGCCAACAAAAAAGAAGTTAACTTGGCTTCTCAACAAATAACTATAACCAACATGAGAGCCCAACAGGAGACTAAAGAAGCTAGGAAATTGAAACGAGCTGTTCAAAAGAGTCGGAGGACTTCGCGGCAACAATGGAAGACTTTCAGATAATTTTTTAACTTATAACATGTTTATGATATTTTATTTTGATTATAATTTGTAAACAAAATCAAATATGCACAATATCAGTTATCAAGACGACTTACTTTCCCTTTAAATTTATTTAAAGTTAAAAATTTGGATTTGAATTATTTTGCAATATTGGATTTTGAAGATGGAACGACCATATAGAAAGAATGGCAGAGGAAAGACTACCACTAATTTTAAGTTTTTAACCTGAAATTGATTAAAAATTACATGAATCGAAATTTCATAATGGGTATTCTTTTCATGGCATTAATTAGGTTACTTCAACTTAATAAAAACTCTTACAACTAACTCCAATTCCAGTTTTCTGTGCCTAAAATTTTAGAAATTCTATTAATTCAGTAAATTAATTCAAATAATTCCACACTTTATATTATAAATATTCTGTTATTACTTCCAACAAAGTATATTTTGGATTTCGGACGTATTATAACTATTTGGAATCATTTAATTGCGCCAGGAGACAAACCTTGTCAGTGCCGGTTCGAGCTTAAGATTAGTTTCAAATAACATGATTTTCATAATGAACCTTTTAACATTTTAACAAACATAACCTCAAATTAATTCCCAAAAACGGGAACTTTCAGAAAATATTTGTTTGTACCACATTTTAAGAAAATGCGATTATTGCCTTTATGTTTTGTGCAACTTATCATTACCCACATAATTAATAAATTAAAATAAAAAAATGGTGGATTAAGCTTTTCGGCTGCTTGCAACTGAACTTTTCAGTTCCTATCCTATCCTATCCTATCTATAAAATCCCAGCACATTGCTCCTGGTACGGCGTGTCATTTTTTGGTAACCTAAAAGTACTCTGATTGGTCGACTTTTTTTACTAACCAAAAAATATATTAAACCACCGCCGCGCCGGTGCTCATGACGAGTTGCACATTAATCGAGTTTCCAACCAATCGGCTCTAGATCCCCGTGCGTGGACGGGCATTCCAGCTAGTAATTCCAATAATTGATTCCAAGTAGAAAGATTTGTACAACCAATTCCAATGATAGGGGCTTCTCGAATCATTTATTTTTGGAAAAAATATAAATTTTATGTGAATGTTATACTTACTTTATTTGTGATTTTTGAGAAAAACATAAGCTTAGCAGATATTTCAATTGCAGTGTCAGGATTAAAAATATTGTAACTGTGGATTCACTAGTAATGGAAGGTTCCGATAATGAAGATAATGAAGATCAACTTTTTGACAGTTAGTCAATTCTTCGAGAAAAGATCAGATATTAACAACGGCGTCAACTTGCTTCCGGAAGAAATGATCACCAAGATCTTTGAATATGTGGAACCATATGAGTTGTTAAAACTAACTGAAGTGTGTCAAAAGTGGAATGTCATTATTAAACAACCATACTTATGGCGAAAAAAATATCAACGTAAGTACAAAGAACAACCAAAAAGATATCAGTGGTTTGTTTTATTCTCAATGGTGGCAACAGATTATTATGATGTTAAGCCATTAAGACGTGGAGATGCTTACAACGGATATCAAAATTGGACTGATAATACTCCACAGTTAATATCGCCTATAGAAAGTTGTGATGTGATAATGCTGGAAGAACCGGTTCCATTAGTATGTTTGAGATCTCTCTCGAGATGTGTTAGTAAATGCAATGTCTGCATAATTAAACCTGAAAAAGCTAATTTTGGAAAAAACAGATTGGCTACATCAATCGTGAATACTTTCAAGCCAATCGTTTACTATGTGGAATGGTTAAGGTTTTTTATGATCACCCATAGTTATCACCACCAAATGGTGACAGAAATCATGGGCAATGGGAGATTAGCAGAGTATTGTACAAAACACGCATTTGAAAGTGCAATGATTAAATTGCAAATTAAAATGCTAGCCTCGGGTACGAAAGGGGTAATAACTTTCAATTTTAATTAATTTTTATTTCAACAACGGTTGATTTTAGATGTCAATTTTGGTCACGGATGGAGCTTTGTTGGACAACATATCAGTTTCACATGTTATCTCAGTCAACCAACCCACAATTCAAGAATTGTTTGGTGATAATTTGGTCGACGTGATTGAAAAAAAAGCTAAAATTTTTGTGTGGTCTCTACCAGACTAAAACTGTAATGTAAATTTATAATAAAAAGTTTAAATTATATATGTAAATATAATATGTTATAATATAATATAAAAAAATAAAAAATACTTAGAAAAGTGTTAAGTTTGATGATTTTTATTAATCAGATGACTTATTTTATATAGTTTTATTGAATGGTAAATACAGTTTACCAATCAACAATCAATAAAAAGTAGTTGACACAATTAGATTTTTTCTGCTTTAGCTTTTTTTGCTTAAATTTTAGAGTTAATTTAAAAAAAGTGCGTTTTTTAAAACTTCTATCACTCAAAACCGACTAATAAATAGAAAATAATAAATATTTTAGGACATTTTAATCCATTAAAACTTTTGTGTCGTAACCGATTCCGTAATTTAAAATTGAAATCCCTAATAATTACTTGATGTGATGCATCATAATTGTAAGAGAAATATAGTGATATTGAAATATTGTAATCTCTTTAACCGAGACGTGTGCTACAGCTGACTTTTTGAGTTCTTTTGATTATTTTGAGGACTACAATGTGATTTATTTGTACTGTAGATCCACTACGATTCATGGTGGTGTATAGCGATGTCGGCCAGATCGGATTTGACTTAATTCTTATTTTTTGGATATAGTTGGCGATACTGTATCGGGAATAGCTCGTCCAGTTGGCACTTTTCCGCGAATACCGGCTGTTGTTAGAAGCATGTGCGTTTTTTCCGTATGATGAGGGAAAATTGCTTTTTGGTCTTAATAAGATGAAAAATACATAAGCAATCTGGACCAGATGATTTGCCCTGTAATATCTTGAAGATAGTTCTGCATTTGGTCATCGAGCCATATACTTTATCATTTTCTAGTGGTATACATTTCCTAGTTAATTGAAGTTATCTGCTGTGCGTCTAGCTCACAAGAGAGGAAAGTAGACTTGACCTTCTAAGTGACGCCTCATATTTGAATATGCAATTTTGCACATATTGCAGTGTCATCTGGAAAAACATCACATTATATCTGCCGGGCAGCATGGGTTTGATGCTTGCAATCTGCTATGACGGCAATATAATGCTTTTGTGAGAGCGGTTGTGGGTGCATTTAACCGCGGGGAGCGCTCAGCAGCACCATTTTCTGTTGATGGGTAAGCTGGATAGACACTGAGTGTGAAGCGTTATGACTGGTTTCACTCGTATTTATCTGAAAAGACACAATTTGTTAGCGTTGCGTATACTGGCTCGGATGGCATTTGACGTGTTTATAAATCCTCGTTTATGCCTGTGATTATGGGAGTGCCACAGGGTTCCACCTTGGGCCTGGTGACTTTCCTGATTTTCATTAATGATCATTTAGCATTTATTGATTTCACGAAACGAGTTGTTTATCTTTAACAGCTGTTTTCTCGAAAACTGATTTTCAAACGTAAGCCCCCTTTTCGTAGACCAGGTCACATATGGTGTTTCATAATCCACAAAATCATGATAACCTTGACCTTGAACTCCGATTGGATTCCAGAGAGATTGAGAGAAAATTCAAATGTTAAATTCTTGGGCCTGAATATTGACGATATGTGATTCATGACCACGACACTCATCATAAGTTTAATATTTGTCCAACTCTGACCTCTCTTAAGATAACGAGAGGGAGTCCTGAAATGATGGGGACCAGGTTATTAATGTACTTCCTGCGGTCCTCATTAATTTCAGGTCACTTAAATCGTTTAAGAAAAAACCACCGTTTACAGTATTAACAAGTTTATGGAAAAAATTGAGAATTATGTCTGAAATTTGCTCTCTGCTGCTTCTATTTATCTTGTTTTTTGTATTTTTATATTGAATTGTTATGTGTATTTCTCTATTCTTTTTGTTTTGACCTGTTCTATAATTTGTAGATTTTTATGAGCCAATAAATTATTATTTTTATTATTATTATTAGAAAGAGCTAGAACATATTATATAATATTCCATTAATTATGGAACACGACTTCATTCACTTTGCTGTCTTGGCAAAGACACCCAAAAAATTGAGTTGACAGTATGTTAACCCAATTTCTCAAGACGTTCTTAATGGTTTCGGGCTTTATCTGACGAATGATTTGGCATATGTTCAACTTTATGACCTCAATCGTTTGTGAATTATCCGCATAACATCGATCTTTTACAGAATCCAACAAAAAAATTCGGTGTCAAATCGCAGCTTCAAGGCGGCCAATTGACATCGCCAAGACGATTGATTAAACATTTATCTCAACAAATGCACAGTTTGGGCTACACAGCAGTCACTAATGGAAATAAGTTTTCAATATTTCTCAAAGTTGTTCAACCGTAAATTGATTTATTACGTATACCGCGGAGATGTGATACTGACTGTATATAAATATATATAAATGACTTTGGAGCTGTGAGAGAGAAACATTCAGAAAGTCCCCAAACCTACATAGAAGGTGCGAGAAATTCAGGAGGTACAAACGTGGTCCTGGGTTTTGGTTTTTTGCTTATGTTCTGTATAAAATTGAAGCTGACGAATTGACATATTTGCTTTAGTTTTGGAAAATATAACCATTTAAATCATGGTTACATTATGACAAAAATATCAAAATTTTTGTAAGTAATCAACTTTATCATTGATTGAGAATTGATGAAAAAGTTCATTAAAACTATACAGTTTTTCGTTATATTTATGACGGTTTTTGGTTCAGTGAAGTGTCAAGATATATTTTGTTAAGGAGAATTACTTGCAATTAAACTTTCATAATTTTTATATTTAAAATTAACAGACGATTTCTATTAGCTTGTTTAGAAAAATTTAAAGCAATAAGAAAGAAGAAAGAAAGAAACAGTTTAGAAAGATTTAAAAGATAAAATAAGAAAACACCCGAGGGGTAAATCTCCTGACAAAATTACGTACACTAAATTTCCTTTTCCTCAAAACCTCTCAACATTTCATCACATCATCCCCTCCATATCTCCCACACATCTCCGTACATTTCTTCTGTTTTCCCACTATCTCAGCACTTCTTTTTAATTAGCAATTTTTCAATTAAAAAAAAAATAAAACAAACTTCAACTGTCTGGACATCGTCTGGTTTAGGGGGTTTGAAATTGGCTGAAAGATTCACGTAGAAATTTGACTTTATAATTATAATTTTGAATTAAATTGACGAAATTACTACTTCTAATTCACTCTTGATCGTTTGGAAAAAGGCGTCCACAATTATTCCCATTTTATTCGACAGTTTAATAATAATTAATCATGAATAATGTATACTTTACTAACAAGCAGTGGCGTATTTAGGTATGGGCAAGAAAGCAATCCGTCACAAGAATAATTCGGATTGCATCCATGAAACCCTCGCTGATAAAAATTTTGTTTGTACGTTTATACTCGTACTTAATTCTTTTTAAATTTCTTTTATTTTTTCATTTTTTGGAACTTGCCAATTATCTCTTTACCACTGACACGCATGAATGGATTATTGAGAATCTAAAAAATAATCTGGTTTGTCCCCTTCCCTCCAATAAGCATTTTCTAAATACGTCACTGCAAATAAGAAAACAGGTCGAAGCATAAACAATACGTGCGCGCCAGGGGCGTAACAACTGGTGTGAGGCTCCTGCTAAAGGGCTCCCGGTTTTGCTGCAACTTCCTCCAATCTTTTAAAAAAATAACATGTAGGTAGTATTTAATTTTAAATATTCACAATAATAATAGTACATTACTGTTTTATCCAGATTAAAAGTAAAATTTTGTTTAACACCGAGTGGGTTGTATTTGCGAGGAAGAGCGTTAACAGAGCCGATTTGGGCCTATTATAAAATCGGAGCTTAATGTAATTTTGTTGTTTGTTTATTTTTTATTTTCTTTTGTTTTTGATTTATTACAAAAGCAAGGCCCTTAACAACTTTGCACACGGATCTCTCAACTGATTGTTACGCTACTGGTGCGTGCGCGCACATGGACAACTACTTAATTGACTTGTGTCAACGTGTCCCGTGTGTCTACCACTAACTGTTCTACATCATATTTAAACATTTTATAACATCTCCTTGCATCTCCCTACATCTTCTCGCATCTCCTCATACCTCATCACATCTTCCTCACATTTCTTGCCTCATGTACACCAAATCTCCCTGGAGATTTACTACTCGAAAAAACCCATTTCAAAAATATGTAATGCAAAAAAACGCTAGCTTGCGGCGAATCGTTCCCAGCGAATCGTACCATAGCAAGCTTACGACGCTTTTTTTACTTTTTAGGAAGATCTTTATGCATAAAACACAATAATATTTTTGTTATGCTGATGCACAAAAGGGAGATCTAATTTTAAATAATTTATTACAAAAAAAATAATGGCGGCCTAATAATAAAAATAGGCGACCATTCCTCAACAACCGCGATTTCTATTTATTAAATAGAAAGCTATACTTTACCAAGAAAATTTGTTAAAATTTTAATAATTTTTATTGAAACAACTAGAAGCGTCCTAACATTAAAATTGATCAACCTTTCAGGACCTACGACGACCTAACGATTTCATATTCTCTTATATCAAAATTATAAAGATGAGAGACCAACTTCGCAAAGGTACGGAGGTTTTCGTTACCGTCAGGGTCGTGGCGTGGCACGGATCAAAGGAGCGGCTGCTCCAGGGCGCCAAACGCCAAAAAAAATTTCAAAAAAGATCAAAAACATATCGTTGACCTTTTTTTTTTAGCTTTTTTGACAACTTGCAAGTTGCAAACTAAAAAATTATTCCCATGAGGGGCGCCAAATTTAGGGATCGCCCCGGGCGCCAAAACCCCTCGCCACGCCGCTGGTTACCGTACATGTTATTATAACTTAAGAAATTTGGTATAACATTTATAACAATTTAATAAATCTTGCTAATTAGTATCTTGAAATAGAAATCAATAATATTAATGTTCTACTTGTCTTTGTAAAACTACATTTCAATGTAATGATACATTGTACTGATATAATAATTTCCGTATGATACATACATATTATATTTTATCTCTTCTCTTTAGTGTTGTTTTATACCTTGTATATTATGTTTTTCGTTTTCTTAGCCATAAAACGTATTAATAAAATTGTCCGAGGTGAATTAAGTAGACTTACAATTAATAAATTTTCCGGCATAATTGATCCATCAATTTTGAAGTTGTCGTACTATATCAAGCAAGTACTATTGTAAATGTGTAAGAGAACTTAAATTTGATTTTATTAATTAACGATTGCTTATCTTGTATATTTATAGTTGCTTTTTAGGTATCGGTCACGTTAGCAAGTTAGCTATAAGTGAAAATATTTTATTAATTTTACAGCATCTGCACTAAAACTGGTTATTCAAGAATAAAATGATAAATGTAATTTTTTCAGTGTGGTACATATTTTAATTTTTTTAAAAATTAAGACGTTAACATTCGGGAAAATTAGCGGTGGTTCAATCTAGGAACGAACGAAAGTACCCATTCGTTAAATTTTCACAAAGTCAATCAAGTTTTCATCTCAACATCCTAATAAGTTCTTTGCCTCATAGGAAATTTTGCAAGTTCTCACGTATATTTACTTTGTTATCCAATTTTTCTTATCTCTATTTGGCTTTTAATATTTAAATATACGCTATTTCCTATAGTCACAATTGTTCACTTGTATTTAATTTGCTTACTACAGCAAATTGTGAATAAATAACTTTATTTGTTTTATAAACAATTTACAATTTGTATAATATTGTAATTTTTCTTGTACTTACATACTAATGTATACTTTTTTATTATTTTATGTTTACCTACTTACCTAACTGCAACAGTCAACAACAGCTTTGAATCATTCATATATCTATTTTTGATTTATACTGTCGAAAACCTAGACATAATTTGATCAATTTATTGCAAAATTTATTTTACATCCTTGAATTGTAAATGAAGATATTTAAATTTTTATAACGTATAAATAACGTATATATGTATGCAATATTGACAAACTTTTCGAATACAGATTTGCTTTTACTTTGTCGTGATTAATCATATTGAGATCATTTAAAAATAATTTTGGATAAATTATAGAGTCCACTTTGCACATTCTTCCTATTTCTACCTGACCATTTTAAAATAAATACCAAGAATTTTGCAAGGTCTTCAGTTGTTACCTTAATGTTATTTTTAGATGTAAATAACATTTTCTGGTATAGTTTGTTTTTTTAATTTATTTTTATATCATCATTAAGCATAATATTATAAATTTTTGTCATAGAGTCGGGTGTCTAAAGATGAAACCATGCATATCCTTTATTTATGAATTCTTAAATTACTTTCACCTATAATATATTGGTTTATAACTTATTCACGTATAATTTTCACGTATAATATAGTCAAATTCACTTAGTTCTCAATGGTTACTAGTAGGGGGGCATAGACCAATCTTGAGGTTTTCGTGAGATATTTGCGTGGAAAGTAAATAATTTTAATTCAAAGAAGTATTAAGTGTAGATAGTGAAACCACTTGTTATAGATGTCCAAAACATCGCGTTCACTTTCCCAAACTCTCCCGAAGTTGAAATAAATAAAAAAAAATTTTTTACCAAAATAATCTCTAGCTTATCGTCTATAAAATAGTATTTGTATATTTTTGATAAATTTGATATGGTAATTGGTTATTCAAACAACTGCCCGTTGTAAGTGTTGTAATTGAGAAGATATAACAAACTTCCGGAATGCAACTGACAATAGATATTTTTACGGGAAGGAAACACTCTAAAATTTTCTAAAATCTAATTTTTTAAATTTTACATGATGTATCAGGAAATACTCGTTTTAAGAACATTCTCTCAAAATTTGAGAAAGAGGTTACTGTCAGTTAATCATCAACACTCGTTGGGCTTTGATTTTTTTCTATTAGAAAGAGGACAATTTTCTGAGCATTTTGAGACCGCACTTTGATGCGGATTATTCAGTAGTTTTCGAGAAAACGGCATTTGAAAATCAAAATTTTACATGTCTTTTACATAGGAAATTGATTCGCTCCTGAGTTCTATTGACGGTGCGTGCGTTCTGATATAGTCTTAGTGTTGGCAGTCAGACGCGATTGTGATACCGTAGGGTACACATCGAGCGTTGCTAACGAGTTTCACCCTTTTCAAGTTGCACCTTTGGCGAGTTTGTGCTACCTAGGGGGATGTTTTTAGCCAGTCAGCGTTCGTCAAAACGGCGCGTAGCGCCCGGAGCGGAGGGGACCGGAGTGGACGGTAGCGGAGCGTCGGTTTTAACGAACGCAACCAAGGCAATCGAGATTCTAACCTAAAAACGAGTTCTGCGTTTATTTTTAAAATTATTGCATAATGTTGCGTAATACACCCGATATACACCCGACCATGTCACAATCGCGTCTGCCTGCTAACACTAAGACTATATCAGAACGCACGCACCGCCAATAGAACTTTCGTGTTAATGAATTCCCTATCTAAAATGCATGTAAAATTTTGATTTTCAAATGCCGTTTTCTCGAAAACTAATGGATAATCCGCAAAATTTCTTTTTTTAATATACTCAGAAAATTGTCCTCTTTCCTATAGTGCAGGTTTCGAGGCTCAATTCGTGTTGATGATTCCCTGACAGATCCCGAGAAAGAAATTCGTAAAATTTGTTGTGTTGTAGCGTCGTAGACGCAAATATCGTAAAACGACAAAGTTTAACCTGGTTGATAGCACATCAAGAATACTATGCATTCAATTACTATGACTAAAAAGTAATTTTTTTTTGGTAAAATACGTCAGACACCTGTTAGTTGAGTGCTAAGTTCCAGGTTCTCATATTTGGTATTTAGGCTACAAATAAACCGAACTTTATTTCTTTTATTGTTTCATATATATTTTAAAATGTGGTGAAAATTTGAAAAAATCTCTTGTGTAGTTTTCCTATAAAAAAGTCTTTAAAATACCAGTATTTTTGCAGGGGTGGATTAAGGTACCTTTGTGCCCTTAGGCACACCGTTGGTGCGCCCCCCTTGATAAATATATAAACAGTTATTTTTATAAAATAAAAAAAATTTACGTAAATAATTACCAACTTACTTTACGTACTAGATACGTATGTATTAAATAATTCGTAGTCGGCAAAAGTAAAATTGTAATTTATATTTTTACAATTATTGCGCCGCCAAGTAGTGTCTCGTAGGGTTGGGTACAACTCCCCGCCCACGATTTGGTAACGATTTGCCGCGACACGATTCGCTGAGAGCTTCTAGCGCCATATATCAATAATCTAATTACTCTATTTGTTGACCTTTGGTATTTAAATGAGAACACAGGTAAATTAATATGGTTCAAATTTTTTCTCGAATAAAAAAATTATATTTTATGGTGGATCCGTGTATTGCCATGGTTGTCTTTGTCGAAACGGCTCGGAGCGCCCGGAGCGGAGGGGACCGAAGCGCAGGGTAGCGCAGAGTCGAATTTGACAAAGACTAAACTAATTAAAATATCCCTGAAGACCGAAAGAACTCGCCAAAGGTGGAACTCGAAAAAGGTGAAACTCGTTGAAAACTTGAATATTGTTTTGTAACAGTTTAATTTATTTAATTCATTTTTATAGGTTAAAAATCTATCAAAGATTATCGATAGATGGGGTTTCTGAACGGATAAAAATAAAAAATAAAAAACTCCCGGCGAATCGTGTCCCGGCGAATCGTACCGTTCCCTGTCTCGTATGGTAGACAAAACGACGGTCTACAGGGAAATGCTTTGTAATCAGCAAATAAAAGCTGCAATAATCATTGTATTTTATGCTATATTTAATTTTTGAAAATTTCGTACAATTTAATATTTAATATATGTTTAAGTTTAAGAGATTGATGATTTTTTTCGTGCGCCCCTAGGCTAGCATAAACGATAATCCGCCTCTGACTTTTTGAGCGGTTACAGTGTTTTCTCCTCTTAATACAAATTTTACTATTTTACGTTGAAATTAGATTTTGAAACCATTTAACGCTGGGATTCCACGTTCCAATCAGAGATTTTCATAGACAATTAAAAACGGCTGAACGAAACTCTATCTTTGCTATTTTCTTAATTTAAAAATATTAAATAAATACTTTTATGGTTCAGTTTCGAACAAAAATGTGTTTTTAGATTTATAACATCTCCATTTGTTTCTCTTGTGCTATTGCTAATTAACCCCTTCATTAGACCAGTGCACTGTACAACCAATGCAGACGGTTATACTAGGTAGGAATATTTTAAATTGTAAAAGTTATTTGAAGAAAATTGTTCAAGTAAGAAAATATTTTATTTCCTAGTTACTTTGCTCAGTTTATACCCAAATTGTACATAACTGTAAGTAAATTGAAATTTATAATATTAAATAGCAGGGGTGGGCAAAATACATGAAAATATGTATTTGAAATACAAAATACAAAAATATTTTGTTCCGAGTATTTAAAATACAAAATACAAAATACATCATTTCAAATACAGTACAGTTGTTATACCTGGTTTGGAACAAAACAAATAACAATACAAGACAACGGCAGGGCCGTATTCAGTAACATCGTCGAATGAAAAAAATGAACAAAAATATTTACGTTACTGTTACTGAATACGGCCCTGTCTATTTGATGTTATCAATTTTAAAGTATTTTGTATTTTGTACAGTATTTTGTAATTTGTATTTGAAATACAAAATACAAAATACATTTGTTTTGGGTATTTGAAATACAAAATACAAATACATTGAAAATATGTGTTGAAATACAAAATACAAAATACAAAATGTATTTCAAATACGTATTTCAAATACTGCCCATCCCTGTTAAATAGATATCTTAATACATGCTGTGCGTGGGTTTCAAAAATTTCAAATGTCGTTTATTATTAAATATTAAGGCATTGCGGCGATAAAATCATATATAATATTATTGTTTGCTTATAAAAGGGGTTTTAGGGTTGGTTTCATTCAAATCGAAAAGCTCTTTCTATACAAGGTGTTTCAGAACTCAACGTTATCTAGGGCTGATAGACTAACTTATGACTAACCAGAAAATCAAATATGATAAATAATAACTTGCCAGGTTACGTTGGTACATTTTTTTTACAGTATGAAGAGTTGAAGTTTTGCGAATAAAAGAAATTTATTTATAAGTGTAGCAAAAACAATTTTTTTTTAAATTATGGCACTAATAATTTTATTTTAATCTGTAATTAATAGCAAGGTTATTCAAGGTTGAGTACCTAAAATTGTAGTCTTAAAATATTTCTCGAAAAACTGATTTAAGGTGACAATTTTCACAAAATTCATAAAAATGTTATTATCTCGAAAACTACCAATATTTTACTTCTTGTTCTTGTTTTCATGGTTTAGGCATTGTTGCCGGTTCCGACTTCACAAGTGCCGCCAGCGCTTTCTAGGGCGGCCAATATCCCTCTTCGCCTTTGTATTAATCAGATTAGTGGCAACCTTTTTGCTTGGAGAGCAGTTTACATCTTTTTGTTTGGAGGGCAGTTTACACTTTTTTAATTTTCCGTTTTTAAGGGATTAGGGCAGTTTACATACACCTTAAATATCATTGTAGGGAAAAATGCAAAACCACTTAACTTCCAGGTTTTTTTTCCCTCGCAACATGCATTTTTTTCTAAAAAATTTGATGACGTTAAGGATACTAATTTTTGGGTTCTAATTTTAGGGGATGATCCGCCCCCGAAAATATTAGATGAATGCTTCGAAAAAATTATTATTTATTATTAGTTACAAGATAAAGCATTTTGCCGTTTGTTTCATTCCAATCAAAAAACTTCTACATAAAAAAAACATTTTGATTTTTCACCCTATTTTTAAAGGGAAATTACACCCCTTAAATCCACTTAACAGTAGCTAAAAAAATGAGAGGTATCTCGTATTTTGATGCTTACCACATATACAAAATTTATTCATTTCGGTGATTGACACCGAGGATCCTTGGCTTGTATATATTTGCAAAACAGTTTGATAGCGAAAATTTTAATTTTTAAAAATTTTATAGCATTGGAAAGCAAATTTTTTAAATGCTGATGCCGAAGACCATCAATACCGGCAGCACTGCCATTTTAAAAATAATTTATGGCAAATCAAATTTGGTCTTCTGATACGGAAAGGCCTATATCTGTTCCTGAAGATAGCTCAGAAAACTTGAGTGACACGATTGGATTCTTTTACTACAATTTTGAAAGTGTTTTCTTGGTATTGGGAGCCAAAACATCGTCGGAAAACATCAGGAGGATGGCTTCATAAACGTTTCTATCTGAAATTTTGCCTTTCACATATTTTGTTAACGTAGAATTTCTTTTACAACAAGCTGATCAAAATTAAAAGAGGAGTTAGAATTATTTAGGTTATACTTTATTACTTGCACTACTTCTTCTAAAGTTGGTGATTGTGTCTCTTCATCTTCTTCACTTATATTTACTTCATCGTTTACTCTTGTATCATTTAACAGTTCCTGGAAGTATTCTACCCAAATGTTCTTTATTCTTTGCGGGTCGTCTTCTATTCTTCTCTGTTTGTTCAGCATTCCTCTTGTCTTAAAATTATGTCCCACTTTTTGCTTCTTCAATTTCTCGTAGAGTAATTTACTATTGTTCATCTTTCCGCTCATTTCCACTTCCTCCATCATTCCTTCTATCCACTTATTTTTCTTTTTCTTATACATCTTGTTAGCTTCCTTTTTAATTCTTCGATAATTCTCTATGTCCTCCTTTTTTCTCGTATTCATTGATAACATTCTTGCTTCTTTTTTCTTTTTTCCCATCTTTCTGCAATCCCCATCAAACCACTTTTTCTCTCTCTCTGCTTCTTTCTGTACTTAATTACTTGTCTTGCGCTTACCGTCATACTATCTGTAAACCTATCAAACTTCTCGTCCACTTTTTCTCTCTCTGTACCATACTTTCGTATTCTTTCCTAATAGTTTCATCTCTCAATTTTTCAATTGCCAGCATCCTTTTCATCTTAACGCTCGTAGTGTTTTGCTTTTTCTTTATCTTTATCTTTGCTACCACCATGTAGTGATCAGTATCTGCATTGGCACCACGGTATGTCCTAACATCATTCACTATTCTCTTCATTCCTCTTGTAACCAGGACATGATCTATTTGGTTTCCATTTCCGTCCTCTGCTCCCGGCCACATCCATGTGATCTTATGAAGTTTTTTATGCTTAAATCTCGTGCTACATATGTCCATGTTTGTTGCTGCCGCTAGGTTACAAAGTCTGTTTCCGTTGTCTGTAGTTTTGCTATGTATCGTATATTTTCCCGCGACTTTCTCAATATAATCTTCTTTCCCGATTTTGGCATTAAGATCACCCAGCATAATCAGAGTATCTCATTTTAATTGTTTCGCATAGTTCCTCAAGTTCATGATAAAATCTATTTTTTACATTTTCATCACTGTCTTCCGTTGGTGCATAAGCATTAATGATCGACAAATTCGCAGGGTTTTTCTTTATTCTAAGGTATTCCAGTCTTCCACATATGAGTTTAAATTGCATTATATTTTTCTTCTCTTCAATTTTAACCAAAAAGCCCGTTCCGTTTCTACGTTGTTCATTCTCTCCTGAGTATAACATTACATATTCATCGTTGACTACCATCTCACCTTGCCCCATCTATCTGGTCTCCTGCAGGGCAGCAATATCTATTCCATATCTACTAATTTCGGTTGCCACTTCGTTTATTTTTCCAGTTTTCAAGAGTGTTCTCACATTCCACGTTGCTACCTTTATTATTTCATTTCTTCTGTATTTCCTTCTCTCTTTATTTCCAATCACGTGCCTTATCTCGTTTATTCCATTTTCATGCTCAGTCGTTTCTACCATCTCAACCTCTTCTATTGGAGTGTTTGCCTGAGACGGTGCAAACTCCCCTTCCTTTTTCTTATTTAGTTTTTTGCTATTTGATCTGTGTTTCTTCTCAGCTTTAGATCTCCCTCGTTTACATCCCATATGAATACTTGATCCCGCTTAAACATCTTTTGGTAGCCAACCTTGACTCTTTCTCCTTTTCTGATTTCTTCACTTGCAATTGTCCATATTTTATTTTGTATATCTTTTTCCTTTTTGGTTAGGTCACTCTCTATGTACGTCTTTGTCCCTTTCAAATTGTTCTTGTTTTCCATCACCTTTGTCTTTCAAGCATGGTCCTTCAACCACAACTACTCGATTTTCAGTAGTTTTTACTGATATAGTTATATAGTTCCTGTATAATTTTTAGATTTTGGTTTGAAAAATTTTTATTAAGAGAATAAAACGTTAGATTTACTTAAGTGACTTTTATTATTTATAATTTATAATTTGAATTTTAAATATAAGGTTTTTTTTTAAAAATTTTTATTTTTGATGTTGAAAATGTTGAAAGTTTGTTTTAAAATTAATTTGGTATTGGATTTTAAATTGATTTACATTTATTTATTAATTAAGAGTTTGGTTTAAAAAAAATATCACTTCAATATGTTACGGAAAAAGTACATATAGCGGTAAAAGTGCAAAGTATTCGGCAAATGTACACTTATATGCCGGCACTAATGAGTAATGATAAA
The DNA here is from genome assembly GCA_947369205.1 of Cantharis rufa. Lineage (NCBI taxonomy): Eukaryota > Metazoa > Arthropoda > Insecta > Coleoptera > Cantharidae > Cantharis > Cantharis rufa. The sequence goes on along the minus strand of OX376309.1, from coordinate 9,051,594 downwards.
TGTACCTACATACAATGTACTTTTCTCAATCGAATGCGGAATATCTGCGCATCTACTAATGAATGGGAAAAGTATATTGAGACTTGACAACAGGTAAATGTGCTAGAATTCAAATTATTATTATTTTATAATATATACAGTAGAATCCGCTTAATGTGATCACGGATAATATTATCAGTCGGTTATTGTGATCATTTTGACTGGGAACCGGCCGCTTTAATTAGTTTACATACAAACAAGGTGGAACTCGCTTTTGCGACAGTTCTTAGGCTTCTATACATCTACTTTTTCGGTAGGTTAAATTATTTGGGCTTTATTTTATTCCAATTTTTAATGCGTTAATCTTTTAATTAGGTAGATTTTTTTACTATATAAGGAAAACGCTAACATTTTAATATTTTTTTTTTATTTCGACCTTTATAGGTAAATATTTGCAATTTACAAACCACAAATAAAACACAATTCATAATGAAATATTAAAATACCCGAAACACGTACCGAATACCGTATTAGAAACACGTAAAATACCTACTCTAAAAATACAAAATAAGAATATCGGATTAAAAAATATATATGTAAATAATCTGAATAATTAATACCAATCTAAAAATATTCTATATGAAGTAAAATTGTTTTAAGAACGTGCGTTCTGATTGGTTTTGAATTATGCGGACAGACGGACAGACGGACACGGAGCTAGATCATAAGGCTTCTTCCTATACGTTGTATAGAAGCCTAAAATCACCGGATAATGTGATCAAAAAGCCGCTTATTATATTTCTATACAAAAACTAATAAAGTTTCCCGTTTCATGGGGTGTTTTTATTTTTAAGTTGCTAAAAGAGGACTTTGCTTTATGCATTTTAATTTATAAGTTTAGTTTATTCTTGCTTTTCTTACGATGTTGACGAAAAAGCGAAAGATCTCTTGATAAAAAAAACAGAAGGTGGAAATTATCGAAAATCACTGTAAATTAAGATTCTCTAATTTTTAGTTTCTAAAATAAATTTTTTTCTAAAATTTGCTTATTGTTATCAGTCGGTTAATGTTATCAAAATGTCCTTGGCTCAAAGTGATCACATTAAGCGGATTCTACTGCACTTCGATAAAATTATATTTTTATTATTATTAGAAGCTTTTAAATTGGACGTTTTTGAAAACATTAATATGAGTGTTATACGGGTTTTTGTAAGAAGACGTCAAGGAGAAAGAGCATTGGATTCATGTATTGTTCTAATAGTGGTGGAGGCCCAGTTAAGATTTGAGGGTCTTTTGGAAACAATTCCTAATAGGATATCTCGTCAAAATAGACGGAATTTTGAAAAAAAAAGGATATAAGGAAATATTGGAAGATAACGCATTTTCATCAGGCCGACGTTTGATTTGGAGAGGTTTCGTTTTTCAAGAAGATAATGATCCCAAGCACCCATCAAAGTTGCATAGGGAATATATCTGAAGACAAATGAGAAACGACGAGTACTTAATTACATGAATTGTAATATAGCTATTGTGGAAGGAACTGGAGCAGTAGGTTCCAGAAAAAGGTCCAAAATCGCAAAAACCTTTATGGTAGATATTACAAGATTAATCGATTGATACGTGGTTTAAGTAGTGTAAGTCGATATTAACCATATCAATATTTTAGAAAACCCAAAAAATGCACACACACTTTTGACGTGAATACGTCTATAAAATCGGTAACACGTTCAAAAATTTACAAAAATATGTAACGAAAAATGTGTGTTTGTACAAGAAGTATTCCTTACATGTTTAAAAATTTAAAACAAATATGTAACGAAAATTGTGTGTGTACAAAAAGTATTCCCTGCATGTTTAAAAATTTAAAACAAATATGTAACGAAAAATGTGTGTGTGTACAAAAGGTACATCCTAGATGTTCAAAAATTAAAAAAATATATGTAACAAAAAAAGTGCTACTTACCATTTACTGCTAAATTTTATACAAAATTGTATACAAAATTATACAATAACGATGGATAAAGTTTGGGCAAATTTTTTAGAAAATTTTCGTGTGAAAAATACAAAAAATTAGACATCGTCTCAAATGGGCTTTATATAGAAATATTTCCGAATTGGCACACAAACTTATCGGATTATCTTCAGTTATAATTTTAAATTGGTAATCCTTTTCAATCATTTAATCAATTACAGACACAATTACAAAATAGTATTATGCAAACTCAGAAATAGAAATTTCACAAAATATTGGGGTGGCGATAATTTATTATTAAATCTAATAAACTCGTAAATATTATTTTAATAAAATTTATTATAAGTAAAAACAAGAAAAAAAGAAAATTTCATTAAAACGTCCCCTCATTATTAAGATCGTTTTTAAAAATTTCTATTTCTGCAGATTCTTCTTTAAATGTTTTTGCTGCCTCATCATTACACATATCTTCTTCTAAGCATTTTAAGCATAATTTCACTTCTGCAGCTTCTTTTTTAAATTTTTTTGCTTCTTTAGCGGTTAATTTCTCTTCCGCCTTGCGCTTATTACTTGCGTACAAGCAGTTTCCTCTGGTGCCCGCTTGTGCGTTGACCATACACAAATCACAGGGTGGAACGTTTGATGAAGTTGTCTTTCACTTTGATCGTTCGCAACAGACCTAATTGGTATATGTGGCGATGAGTCGAGTGACATCTTTGCAAAGACTCTACATAACCAACCCTACAGACGATTTCAAGTTCCATCACGGCTATGGTAGTGTAACACCCACTACCAAAGAGATACGAAACGAGTACGCAAGAATGTCCAATCATCGTTTGCAAACTGTTTCTGAACGGGTTAAACGGTTTATAGAAACAGCAGCAACTTCCTATGCCGACAATGATGGTATGGTTGAGATAATCGCGTGCAGTCTCAACACCCACAGTTTGGTGGCACATTCTCGCGACATAACTTCTGACTCGTTGATCAGTGAATGCGATTACCTAATCTGCAGCGAAACGTGAATTGACGAGTCTCTGCCACCGGTGAACATTGAAGGTTTTCAATGCGAGGTTCACAATAATAACAAACGTTGTCAATGGCAGACAAATCAATCACCGTACCGCCTACGAAGCGCAAAGCCGGCGGAGTCTGCATCTACAAAAATATCCGAAGTTTAACTAATTGTAAAGTCATAACGAGAGTCGACAATAAAGTGCGTAACGACTGGGGAGATGTGGGAGACATCTGCATGGTAAGCGTTAAGTTCAAAAACCAGTTCAAGTTCTTACTTGGTTCTATATATATTCATCCGGGTGTGTCGCAGTCGTCTCTTCAGTACTTTATGTCGATGATGCTCAACCAGTACTCGGACCCAATAAAGAAGCATATCAGAACCACGTGCTCCGACACCGAGACACCAATGATGCTATGCGGTGACTTCAACGTGGATGTGACGCAAAACAAGAACTTCTCAGAATTCATAAAACGAGAGTTCAATATGAACTGCGTACAGAACTCTCCAAGTACTCTCGGCAATACTTGCCGTGATCTTACATTTACCCGCAATATCAACGTATCCTGTATGCCGTTTGTCACCTATTTCAGTTACCACAGACCTATCATAAATAAAATTGTCTTTGATGTTTAACGACGACGACAACAATAGAGTTGTATTCGTTGCCTCAATGAGGAAGACCAGAGCGCTTTATTTATTTATATTCGAGCGCTTATTTCATTTACATCCTTTCCTTTTTAAAAAAAAACCCTTTCCTTTTCAAAAAATTACCCACTTCCACCACCCCGAACGTTATTTAAACGGATTCTCTCTAAATTTTCTTTCTAATTCATCGCCTGATGATGAATGGTGAAAACGTTTGCGATATTGTATACTTACAGTGTATTTTATTTGTGATAACTTACAAAAATTTTAGTTCTAAAAAGTGTGAGTGCATTTTTTGGGTTTTCTAAAATACTGATATGGTTATTACAAGATTCCTGGTAGAAATTGCAACCTCAAGTTTTGGACAAATTATTAAGTTATTTATTTAAAAAATTTACAATATTAATAGGTAGGAGAAATTGAGAAATATTAGGTAGGTACAATACTAAAATAATAGGTAGGTAAAATATCGAAGAGGATAGGAGAAATTTGATTTTACTATACGACATTACTCAACTCCCGATAATGTTTAACCTGTGCACATTTTCCGGTTACGTAGTACTTCTTCCGTAACATATGTATGTGTAAAGTAGATAATATTTCAGGTGGTGTTATATCTGATAAAAGCGAAGCAGATGGTGTTTTTGTCTAATCTAAATTAAATGCCAAGCGCAACCTTGTAAATGATAACCAAGGTAGGTTTTTTCAATCAATATAACAAATAACCAGTGGCAGTTCGTCAAAAGAGGCTTAGCTTTCTCCGAAATTCTGGACTATTAAAGTATTAAAATTTTCAAACAAGTAAAAAGTAAATTTTATCACGAGATCAATTAACAGATAGATACTTCTTCTACGATACATATCCAAAGCAACGTGAGGCTACCACAAAGTAATATACCCTTAGCCTAGAACATACACAAAGATGGTTTAGCCATAAAATGAACCGCAAGGTTTTACTGAACTACAGATGGAGTAAAGATCATTTTAGTTAATTTTTTTAATTAAAAAAAGTATGCTGGTTAGCTTGTGGTTATGTGGAACGTGGTTAAGACGTAAAGATTGAGGAAGTGTCAAAAATGAGATAAACTAGGAAAAATATTAAAATCCACTTCAGGGAAAGAGGCGGATACAAATTTTGAACCTTGTATAGGACGCAAAAACTAGCTCTCTCAATCACTGATCGGCAATGAATTACTAAATAAAAAGTGGCATTGGTAGTCAAATTATCTGAGAAAAGTACTGATTGCAGCTTCATGGTACCTAGTATAAGGAGTTTCCGTAGATATTGATTTATTTAATCTTATTCACGATGCCTCGTCTAGCCAATTTGTTACGTAACGAAGAATTAAGGTACCTCACGCGTTGCTCCTTACCTATATGTCATAAGTCTAGTTTATGGCTATCTTTTCTTGCTTTCGTACATCAGGTTAACTTTAACTGGTCGTCCTTGGTTCCAAATAGTTTCTTACTTTGGTTCTCGGAAATCGATCTGATTTTAAGTATTGCTAGAACATATTGCCTCTTTGTACTGGTACACCTAACCGACTAGAAAATTCGCATTTACTTTTGATAAATGTATGAATAATTATAAGTACAAATAATGCAAAAAAATTTCTCCGAAAACTGGAAATCATACTATCTGAAAAAGTGGTTTACATTTTCAAGAATATCCAGTTTCTTTTGTGGTCTCAGTATAGGTATTACATACTATACCTTACATAGGTACATATTTGTAATAATTACCGATGGGAAAATTTTTCGTTATAAGATAGATAGGTATTTAAATATTTATACTAAGAAGCTGATCATATTATAACATGTTAACGTTTTTAGAATCAGCTGTTTTCCGTGCGAATTACTTATTTAACTTTTTGGTTATCTAGAAATTCCATTAATCCAATTACAGGTTTCATTGCAAATCATCGAATTCCTATTATTTTAATATCTAGTAGGTAAATATATCATTCAAACATTTATAAATAGAAAGTTATAAAACAATAAAATCAAGCATTTATTGCAGTTTTACTATTTTGTTCAATTATTACTTTAAACTATTGTTATAAAATATTCATCAAGGTTTTAGCATTATTTTCTAGTTTAGTTTAAACGTCTAGATTTTAACACATGTAGGAACAAGGAATAACATTAACATAAAATCAGAAAAAAATGACCTCTTTTGATCTTAATAAAATTGTTTTCGTCAATTAAACTAAATTTGTTACTTGAAAAAAATATTTATCTTAAAAATTTGTTTGATTTAAAAAAAATATAATCTTAAATCAAGGATATTATGTTTTAAAGCGGTATTCTAGTCTAGAAATTCAAGAATATGCCCTTAAAAAGATGTTTCAAAACTCCTATTATTTAACGAGTTATAGCCATTTTAGTGACGCTGAATAAGTTTATTTTTGGCCAACAAAATTTTTTTCATAATTTATACAAATATACTAGTATACGTTTTAAAATTTATTTCAACAAAATATTTTGTTATTTCAAGGTGATTTTATTTACATTTTTATTTGAAAAATTGAAATTTCATAACTACTTTTAAATAATTTTTAATTAAGTTGAACAAAATTTATAATCGGTTTTAAATAACTTTTATTTACATTAAGTAACTTTATATTTTGATTAAGAAAATATTTTTGCATTAAACTAATTGTTTCATTGTTTTGAAAAAAAGATTACTCAAATAAAACAACATTTTGATGTTTTGAAGATAATATTGTTTAAATGAAATAAAAAATTTATTTGTTTTAAAATAATATATTTAAAGTTAAATATTTAAAAATGTTTAAATCAAATAAACTGTTTCTTTTAGGCAACTAAAAAACCGTAACAAAAATTTTTATTGGGGTTAACAAACATTTTAGTTGCGTATATACAACAGAAATTTTTCTTTACATCGACTAAATTTGCTTCAATCAAACAAACATTTTTAACTGTGTACAACCACTCACCGCCCTCTACTACAATTCAAGTAATTCATTTGTTGTAAATAATAAATCAATCATATACATGAACTTAGTATTAAAAGTATGTATTATTTAAAAAACAAATAAATGAATATTACGTTATAAAAATTTAAAAAATAATTAAAATTTAGTAAGGCGGTATAAGGCCCTATTTCACGATTATTTTCGATCTTCAGTCGCATATAAAAATTTTTAATTTATAATTTTTTACGTGATATTATAATAAAATCACCTTTATTGATCGAATATTTGGTCGGTGGTTCACTTTAATGAGACTGCGGCCTTATGTGGTGGTGCGTTTAACTACCATTGATTTTCATTAATTTTGATTAACAAGGAAATAGTTGTTGTTTGTTAAATAATTAATTTAGATTGAAGTGGTACATAAAAGAAGGCCGATATAAATAGATTTCTGTCAACGAACTTATGTAAGTGATACACATTAATTAAAATGTTACGAAAGTTAAAATTTTACTCTTCGTAGGGTGTTTTTTTTGCAATTGTAGAAAATAGTTATTAATTAAATTAGAAGTTTAAATATTTGAAGATTATTAACTCATCTTTCTCAAAATAGACACCATAAAGAGATTATCCTATATTTCTCAGTATAAAATGTGTTACAGCTTTAAATATATGGATGTAAATATGTGTATAAAAACCGCATAACCGTTATTGATATGCTGTCGCAACAGATAACATGCAGATAAAGTTTGGCGGCAATGTCGTTATGATTTGTAATAGCGTTTAACTAATTACTCTATCCTACCGCATCAAAACTTTTATAATGCTTTTTTGTTGAACTGACCTATATCCTATATTTATGTTATATTTATCTTCTATATTGATAAACATACTTGACAAAAATATAATCTCATATTCAGATGAGTTATTATGTAATTTTAATGGCGGTTATTTTAATTTAAATAATATAAGCCAAAAATTATACACCCTGTATAATATTTTTTTTTATTCACCACTCGCGCTTTTTACTAGATAACTAAATCTACAGTAGTGGCTTGGTGTCAGAGCTGAAAGTAATTCAATTAAAAGGCTTTATTAAATTACTTTTTTTATATTTTTTATATTAAATTTATATAAAAAATATAATAAAATTATATTAAATTACTTAAAAGTAATTATTGAATTACTTTTGAAATGAACCTAAAGTATTTGGTATTTGAATTACTTTAATAAAGTATTTGAGTATTTGGTAATTGGGTTTCAGATTTTTCTTCGGTAATTGAATTCCTTTCTCGGTAATTGAATTACTTTTTTAGTAATTGAATTCCTTTTGAGTAATTGAATTACTTCGAGTAATTGAATTACTTTTGGTGATTGAATTACTTTGAGTAATTGCATTACTTCGAGTAATTGAATTACTTTGGGTAATTGAATTACTTTTAGTAATTGAAGTACTTTTTTGTTACATTGAGTAATTGAATTACTTTTTGGTTACTTTTTAAATATTTCAATTACTTTTACGAAGTATTTGGTAACTGAATTACTTTTTCTTAGTAGAGTAATTTAGTAATTGACATGTCAATTACTTTTAAGAAAATTTGGTATTTGGTATTTCAAGTAGTTTCAAGATCAACAAAGTATTTGGTAATTGGTAATTGAATTACTTTTACCAAGTGCTTTGTACAGCTCTGCTTGGTGCGATCGTTGGTTGAGCTACATACCGAAAAGTCTAAACTCAAATGGCACACTTCAATTTCTATTATGATTTAATTTTTCAAAAATCAAAAAATATAATCAAAATTTTATTCATTGTTCTTCTGGGTCACTATTACATTTTAGTGGAATTATGACGTTTTCTCTCCAGTTTACAGGACTTTTGACTTATACCAGTTTGCATATATTCTCTTGCAAAAGTTTCTTTTTTCATACGTGATATGTTCAATATCTATTTGGTCTCTTTCAGATGCTTTCCCATTTTTAATCTTTTGTATTGCGTTCATAATTTCTTTATTGGTTGGCATCGGTATATTTATTATTTATCGCTATACATATTTTCTAGTTAATGTTCTTCTACCTCCGGATGATTATTCAATAGCTTTCGAAAATTCTTAATTCATTGATGTTTTATTCTAATGCAACTTTTTTCAGTAGAGTACGCTAACCAGGCCCACAGGATTTTACAGATATCACTAAAATTCTTGCAGAATTTGAAAGAGGACATTATAATGAAGCGATTAAACTATGGATGAACTCCAAATATTGATAAATTTAGGAACTATATCGATTCTTTCTTCTTTATTAACCGTTTATTGTTCAAATTTGAATATAGATGTATTTTTGCCTGTAACCCTCAACACAGGGGAACATCTCTTTTAAGTGCCCTCTGAAGCACGGAGACGGTCATTTGAACCGAGTACCTTCGAGTCAGCAGCTAACTTACTAAGCTAATGACCGTCTCTAGATCGATAAATTATATAAATTTCCAAATTTCAGTAATGTTTTAAATCCTAAGCGCTTTGAATATTGAAATATTGAATTAATAAATACATTAAATTTTATGAAATTATAACGAGAATATTTTTAATAATCAGTTAGTTATCTTTGTTTATAACATAAATTAAACTTCAATTTCATTATCTACTAAATATGGAAAACTACAATTTTCCTGACACATTAGGATTTCCCTTTAAATGATTTTATTTTTTCCTGTATAAGTATTATGTTTTGTGGTCTCATGTTGCTTAGGATTGGCTGCTTTTAGGCAGGGTTTTTAAAAACATTATTTTAATTTTTGCAAAAAAATTTTAAATAAAATAAAATTTCTAATGATAAATCTTGCAAATGATTAATTACATATCGATAATATAATTGATATCTTTATATACAATATTTATTTATTATAAATTATAAAAATTTATTTAAAATGCTAAAAACTGTGTATTTTAAATTGAATTGAATTAAAACTTGCGAATTTTACAATATGATTTTATTTGTGACTATATTGCTAGTTTTATTTTTGTATATTATACAGGACCCAAATTATATAAAATTATCTAAAATAAACAATATATTTTAAATTTGAAGATGTCATTAATTAAATATTCTAATATTAAACCACAAATATTTTGCGAAAAAATGTAAAACCGTTGAAGTTAAGACATCTGCTAGGAGATGAACAAGTAGTAATAGTGACAAGTGGTTGGTCTCTCTTAATCCAAAACCAGATGCCGAAGACCAATACGGATGTTTTTAGCGTAACTTGGCAATTAAGTGATAATTATTGTAAACTCTCTTTCGTTAACGGAAAAGGAAATCAGAACATACCATAGTTAAGAAATCCAAAAATACTTTGTATTTTGAAGAAAAATGTTACGAGTAGAATAGCTATCGGCTGCAATATTGGGTTTGCTATTAAAATTTTATATTAACACAAATGGGATACCACTTGTAAAAGAAAATTTATTTATTTAAATCGGTTTAATTAGAAAATAAATTAAAAAGTTTATTATCAGTTATGATAAGAAATATCAATGAGTTAGTCACAGGGCCGAAATAAAAATAATATTTTTGCGCAAATTATAACTGATACTTTCTATATTTGTAAATAATAATTTAAATTGGTAAATAATAGTTATGCCTAAAATTAAGTTTCCTTGTGAGTAACAAAAAATAATTTGTGACAACAATATCAAATGAAATTCTGCATTTCACACAGCTTAGAATTGCATGAAATATTATCTAAAATAAATATTTGCGAATTATAAAAAATATTAGAAGAATAATTGTTAGTTTTAAGTTCATTAGTAATATTGTTGTTCTGGAATTTATCAAACAAATCTTTATATACATTTTTTGATCTTTAGAGCAATGTCAAGTTTGTTGATGCAATTCTAATCAATAAAAAATTACCCATCATTATGAGTGTATCAATAAAAAAGTAGATACTTAAGTTGTTGCAATTTTTAACAACATAATTAGCAGTAGTTGTAGTCTCTGAAAGTTGGTTATTATTTTTTTTTATAAAAATTGTTTCAGTTACACCACGTAAACTGCAGTTAGAGTGCTTACTAAACATACATAAATATAGTTGTTCGTACAAAGTTTTAAATTTACCCATTAATGTCAACGATCTCATAAGTCAAAAGATAATCAATTTAATTAATAATTAAAACGATGTTACAATTGTATAATAAAATGAGTAACATCTTCAGTTCGCAAAGTCAACTATTGTATCAGTTTTAATTTACACTTTATGTTTTCTTGTTTATCTAATTTTCCTTTTCTCTATTTACAAAGCACAGTGAATGTCAAAATTAGTTTGATTGGCCGTGATGCTGTAAAAAGAAATAATAGTGATAATAAAAAATATTTTAATTTTAAACATAATTTGCATAATAGTAAAGATTCAAAAGATTCAAAAACAAAATGTCTAAAAGTTATCTAGTAGCTTTTCCAATTGTGAAGTTATAATATAGAATCTAAATTTTAGAAATTTTTACTTTCTTGTGAAAAATAAAATATATTTATGAAAACTGAAAATTACAATAAACTTCTTCTAATTTCTATTCTATTTCTAATATCTATTCAAAAGATTCTCAGCAAAAAATATACTAAAGTTACCTCGCCATTAATTTAACATAATTCTCAAATTCGATTTAATTCGTACAATTAATTTTAAAACAAGTACCGTTTTTTACATTTTATTTTTTATAAACTTTTAAACTTCAAGTCTTACCGCATGTTGGATGTCTTTCTTTATTGCCATTTCTCCTTTACCATTAGCATAAAACCGAACATTTGATTAATCTCAAAAATATTTTATGAATGCTTTTCGGAGGACGGTTAGAATAAAGTTCTTCCTCTACTCGAGTTCGAACTAAGGCACTCAACCATCAGACGAACATCAAAACTAAAATTTCGATTTTTGATTTTTGAGTAAATTAGAATACTTTCCCTAAGCATTAATACCGGGTGCTGAATGAGTTAGTAGAGCATAGGAATTTAACATATAAAAACATTATTATATATATTATATGTACATATATAATACTTGCATGAATATATTATATCTATAATAATGTAAGTTCCTGCTTCCCTAATTATTTTAGAGAAAAAATGAAAGATACAAAACTAACGCAAAAATATAAACTATACGAATGATAAGAGCATTAGATTGCATCTAGCTTTCACTTAAGAGTGAAAAATGTCATAAAATTTGGCATAGATCTATATCGTAGCCAAACTTAGAGGTTATTACTGAAAATGGTAAAAATCCGTTAAAAATTGCGAAAATGATAAAAAAAGAATTTTTGTTTTTTTTACTTTTTACTGCTTCATTCAATTTGTTTGACTTGATTTAAATGTACAGTTTTATCATCATCTCCCAAATACCCCCAAATAATAAAAAGATATAGCAACAATAATAAAAATATATAGCAACATTATATTTCTATATATTTTTATTATTGTTGCTATATATTTTTATTATTAGAGGGTGTTTGGGAGATGAAAAAGAGAGCTTGGAAGCTGAAATATGTAGAAAATAAGTAAAATATTTTGCAAAAAAATGCATAATTTTTAATGAATATTTTACAATTTAAGGAGGAAAATCCCCCCTCCCCCCAAATGTACCATCATGCTACAAATATTCATGTTTAAGAGATTTTCACCTTCTTCGTTCCTCAAGCTCTCCCCTAACCTCTGTAAAGCCTAAAGCAATCCATTTCGTTCCTCTAAATTATGGAAAGTGATAAAAGGTAGTTGGGGGGTGTCCTACGAAAACAGGAAGTGATGGAGAAAAACGGAGGTCATATTCGGATTCAGGAGGTAATTTTATATAATAATCAGCAAAAATAGTGTAAGGGCGAATTTTCATGCTGACCAGGATAACTAATCTTAGCAACGTCAGTAACTGCAGTAAAGCAGTGAAAATATACCTTTTTCTCGTACTAATTTAAAAATTATCTTGCATTTCATTTGTGCGAATCGTATCTTAGGGAATCGTCTGCGGCAAATTCATTTTCCAAGTTATTTTTTAAGTCATCGATTAACTATTAACCGTTTATTTTCATTTATTTTTAGTTTTTGTGAGCTGTTTTAGATATAACAGCAAAAATATTTACCTTTGCTGCAATTTGCTAGTTTTAAGAAATTATTAAAATTTAACGTAATTTTAACGTAATTGGGTTTTCATTTGCTTCTTATTCATTGTTGAATAATAATTATATATTTACTAATACTTTAAACAATTTACTTACACATATGTAATTGTGCCTAAATGTTTTGCAACAATTTAAAGAATAAATCCAATCTTTATTTAATTATAATTAGATAAATTAGATAATTAGGGGGTTGTACAGAACAACTTTGAAAACTGCTATTCGTAACATATTATGCACTCTTGTAGTCGGTGAGGCACCGGGGGCACATAAGCACCCATATTTAAATATTTGTTACGTATATTGGATGGAAAGCACGAAAAAAGGTATTTAATATTAGTATTGTTAAGAAAATCATGAAAGGCCTTCTCCTCAAAAAAAAAAATAAACCAAACTTTGCTGCAGCATTGAACATGTGGTCAATTTCCTTTAATTCGTAAAAACTATTTGCCAAAATTTTGATTAAAAAATTTAAATTAATTATTAATTACTGAGTAATTACTAATTATTAATGATTTATTAATTTTGATTAAATTACTAATTTAATTAATTTAATAAATAAATTAATAATTATTGATAATGTAAATTAATAATAATTTCAGTATACTATATAATTTAAATTTGTTTACTTTTATTTATTATATTATCGTAATCTTATAAATTTAAAAATAAAAAAAATGTCAAGTTTAGAACTTTCTGCTTTTTCATGTTTTACAAAAATTTTAAATTATAACTAATCAGCCGGTTAAAATAAAAAAAAAATTAGCATTTTCGTCGGACAAAGCTAAATTGTAAACAATTAATATAAAATAACAGATTAATTTTGGAATGTTTACTTAATTAGATACTTTTAGTAAAGTGATATTTGTATTTCGAAGGCACCTCAAAGTTTTATTGGATTAATGGATAGTTAAAAAAAATTAAAAGCGCTATTCCAGTGGCGTAGCTACATATTCAACGTCCTGAAGCAAGTATTTAAAATCGATGCTCCTTTTCGTTTCTCGGAAAAGTTTATTTTCGCGTTTATTTCATATTTATGCTTTTAATACCTCAGAAATATTGTCAACATCTTGTGAGGAAGAGACATGATCAAAACAGAGAAACTACTTGTTCGGGGATCGAACCCACGACTACTACATATAAATCTAGCCAATCTAATTACAACTGGCCTACGACTGCGCTACAAAGAGAACACTAAAGCTTGGTTTATTTCAAACGCAACGCACGCACTGCAAGCAGACAAATCAAGTCCAAACATGGAATTTATGTAAGAGCGTTTACGTTGGTTGATGGCGCACTCGAACGCTGCTATAAAAATTGAATGTTTTTAAATTCATCTGTCGTGCGTTTGGTGCGTTTGACATAAACCAACCTTAATGCTGTTTTAAAAAATTTTCCGGATACTTTAAATGTATGAAATGTTAAATTTATAATGTAGATTTTCTGTTTTTAAGTTAGTTTTATTTATCTAAAAGTTTTCATTTTTGTATATTTTATAAAAAAAACAACAACAAAACATTAGTTTTGAAATATTTTTTTAATATTAGAAAGGTCTCCCGCTGGGCAAAAATTTGTACAGTATTGCTAATTGTCGGCAATACAATATAATATTACTAATATTATCTCAATTATCTTTAATTCTATTTAATTCCTCTTTATTGCGATTAACACCATTTTATTCCCATTAATTCATGGTGCTACCGTATTTACAAAATATTGCAAGATTTATTATGAGTAGGTAGACAGACACTTGTTGTAGCTATTTACTGGAGAGCATTCGAAGCTTTCCTTAGTAAATTAAATTAAATTGTACACTCTCCTCATTTATATTTTACACTATTTTATTGACTAGTTTCGGCTGGTGCCAGTCTTTTTCAACATATTCCGTCAAAATTCAAAATTCAAAACTTATTTTTTTTATAATTAATTGATACGGTGTGTATTTAAACCCAAAAAATGTACACACAATTTTTAAAACTAAAATATTTTTATTAAATGAATTAAAATACTGGAGTTAAAGGAACAAATCTAACAACAATCTAGATGTTGATATAGATTATTTAATATATTTTTAAGAGTTAATATTACTCATAATTTTAAAATATTTTTAAGTTATCACAAATAAAATACACTGTAAGTATAAACTATCGCAAATGTTTTCGCCATACTATTTTAGTATTTTATTTGTGATAAATTAAAAACATTGTAGATTTAAAAAGTGTGTGTGTGTATTTTTCGGGTTTTCTAAAACATTTTTATAATTTTTAATTATATTTTAGATATATTATTAATTAATAATTTATTAATAATATTTAAATTCAGATACTATAAATAACAAAACTTCGTAAAATTGCAGAAGCAAAGAAAACAAAAATCTTAACCAGAGCACTAAAATATTTACCGTAATAAATACCACACTACACCAACAAAACTTTAAATTTACTAATGGTCGTTTCAAAATTTCGTTATTTCAGCTACTCAATTATAGAAAATAAAGAAAATTGTGACCTAGTTTGACAGTAACAGTTCTGTTTAGAATTAGCAATGTTACTAGGCGGAAGCTGAGTACAGTATGCACAAACTAAGATAAAATAAGCACTGCCATAGCAAAAAAGAGTTGGTATTGGAGAAATGGACTTGTTTCCCTCTCTTCATGAGTTTATAACGGTTCTGATGATAAAATTAATGCTCTAAAATGTATAACATAACATTTAGAGAATTTACAAGTAGGCCTGAAAAACTATTTTCCTGATTTAAACAAAAATATTAAACGAATAAGCTGTCGGTTTAACATTAATGCAACATTCTTGCCAGAAAAGGTTTATCGCATGCAGAAGAAGAGCAATTATTCGAATTAGCTTTAGACGGATTCATAAAAATTAAACACAAAGGATTGGACTTTAATATCATACTGGTTTCAAATACTACATCTTGCCTCTTCCAACTTCATATCTATAATATATAGTTACTTTTCAGCATTTGTAGAAAATTGTAGCATTTGCATTAAGTTTAATAAAAAAAAGGACAGACTTTTGAATGTGGAACTGTATCTCAGATTAAAATTAGTAACTAGAAAACCAAATTATAATGATCTGTCGTCTCACTATTAACAATTCTATTCTTCTCATTGATTTATTTATTTATAATATAACTTATTTTTTAATTTATATTTTATTATTATTTATTATTTATTTTTATTTTATTATTATTTATTACTGAAATTTAAAAAAAATTCTTAAATTAAATTTTTTATTATTAATTTGTTTATGTACTAAAAAATATCGTCACTCTCTGCCGCAATACCTCCAATCAATTTTTCAAAAAAAAAAAAAATCAATCAAAAAAACTCAATTCTTATGCTGCACTCGGTATACAAATCAACATTAACCTAATTTTGTCACATATGTCACAAAATTATGACGTTTATTAAAATTTTGAATATATTGTTTTATTTTTGCCAGCCATCTGACAAATTCTCACAAAAAATTTATAAATTAAGATTTCAGTTAATATTTTCTATAATTTTTCTGACCTGCCCCGCCCTGTTACAATTCGCTCGGTTTGTTTTCTCACCAATACTTATACTTTCAAAGCTCCATCGACACACCAAATTTTAGCTGAATCGGTTAAACATTTCCGGAGATACGACGACATTTTCATTTTTTTTTATTTTTTTTATTGTGGTGGCCCTGGTGAAGATTTCTTTGGCAAAACCTTATTTTCACCATTCCAGCCCACGAGGCATACGTCCAATAAGTTTGATTGCAATCGACGCAGAAATGCCGGAGAAAATCGATCGACAAAAACTTTTTTCATGTTTTTGCCAAAAAAGTTAATTTTATTTTTTTCATGTTGCATTAGTGATTTCTATCGAAGGATTACATATGCTCTCATATCCATTAGGATCAATGTACCTACGTACCAAATTTGGGTAAGATCCCTTCAGCATTTCTTGAGTTATTCACTCTTAAAGTTTCAACTTTGACAACTTGTGATTTTTGACAGACGACAGATAGAAGATTAATTTTACCTATTCTGGATAAAGCCTTTTAAGGCCTTTAAAATAACATATCGCAAGACAAAATATTTTTTAAAAATCCCGTATTATTTTCTTGTGGTGGCACTCCTGATTGATAAATCGCGACGAAAACCTTATTTTCACCTTTCCACCGTGAACCCTACCACCATACCAAATTTGGTCGTAATTGGTTGGATGGTTCGGAAGCAAATCGATCGACAAAATTTGACGACAGACAGACAGACCGACACAGAAATTTTTATTTTACTTTTTGCAGATCTTTACGTTTCTGAACACGGTGATCTCGAAAATGCAAAAAAAAAAAGTTGAAATTTTTTTTCGATTACCATACCTCCAATTTTTTTTTAAAAATTGATTGGAGGTAAAAGAAAATACAAATATGTTTTGATTGTTATTAAAGTAGGTACATATATTAAGCAATTTTGTTTGACGAGAGGACTCAGTGTTACGAAAATTATAGAAGGGGTATGCAGATGTGTAATGTTTGGGAACCGCGGCTCTAACGAATAGTATAATAATGTAAGGCATATTAAACCTATTCTTCTCAATTGGTGGCCTGACGAGTGGTGGTTGGTGGTCTGTGGGAAGAATTCGAAGAATATAATAATTTATCTTGAAATTGTATATCGATATAATGATTAATGGTATGACTTATTACAAACAATGATCTACTAATATTGGTATTGATATAACTCACAACTTCATGTTCATATAGATTTATTTTTGTGTTTTTATTATTACATAATTATTATCACTATTATATTATTAATTAAACGATAACATCTACCACCTTAATCTACATAGTATACATCTGTAACATTTAAGAAATTTATAGTTCAAACTCGGAATTATTTGAGTATAAAGTGAAGATCTCATTTTCATTTATTTATTTATAAATTCCGATTAATCGACATTGTCAGTATAAATAAAAAAAGGTAGAAGGTGTGCCAGAAATATACTGAATAATTTTTAAAATACCTGTACCAAACTTTAGAATTATAGTGTGTGGGTGCAAGTGTCTACTTAAAATCTAGGAACCAAAATGAAATCACAATGAAAGTATGTGGTGACCAGAAACTAAAAAAAGGCACTCGCGTCTCACCTTGTTTAATTTTTAGTGACCGCGTACCTTTAGGACAAATCATGCGGGCGTAATTTTTTTTATTAACCGACGGTAGTTATAGATAATCCGCCTTTTAGTGTTTATAAAGTAAAGAAGAAACTGTTTATGCTTGACCTCTTTCATACTTCTACCATTAAATTTTCATTTTATAAATTCCATTTTAATTATGATAATAATAATCTAATTTACTGTTCAAATTAGATAAGTATTTAATATCCTCCAGATAGGTATTAAATTTTTTTAACATCTACATAATTTTTTCTATT
The DNA here is from genome assembly GCA_947369205.1 of Cantharis rufa. Taxonomy (NCBI): domain Eukaryota; kingdom Metazoa; phylum Arthropoda; class Insecta; order Coleoptera; family Cantharidae; genus Cantharis; species Cantharis rufa. Next base: position 9,033,458 of record OX376309.1, on the reverse strand, counting down.
GCGTGTTTATGCTTACCATAACCAATTAAATTTTATAGTGAAATTAAATTAAAATTAAACTACATACTGCAATTTTGTATAATAAAAAATAATATAAGTCTATAGCCTGCAAATACATTTTCTTTAAAAATACCTAATTGGATATATTTCTGCGCTAGATTTTTATTTATTCCTATGAATCCTTAGAAACAATTTCTTCTATCTAATGATCATTGAATAGTTTGAAATTCGAAAAGAAAACCGCATCATAAATTTAAAAGTTTTGAACACCAGATTTCCTATAACATTTCTTAAATTTGCTAAAAGCTTCTTAAATTTTCCGGAATTTCTGACGCCGGCTGCTCGGTATCGCCGACTCGACGCCACCGACTCGGGGGAGAGGCCAACTCGGCGCCAAATTAATCTTTTTGTTATTTAAATTTTTAATTTGTGAAAATTAATAATATTAAAATTTCAAAATAACAAGTTAATTTAACCAATGAAATACAATATTTCAATTATTACAATATTACAATTCTCTGAAAGCTCAAATAATTATTGAATTTCATTGGTTTAATTAACTGGTTGTTTTGAAGTTTTAATATTGTTAATCTTTTTGTAAGTTCTTTAAACATTTGAGTAGAGAACGAGAAAAGCCAGTGAAATTTCGCAAAATTATTGCTAACTGGCTTTTTTCTGCATTTTCCAGCAATTTTTTTGCGCCCGTTAAAAACATATAATTGTGGATAAAGGTAGATCCGGCTATTTTGGATTACCGCAAGTCAGATCAGTTGCGCCTTAGGGATGTTTCTACTATTTGGGTCCAGCGGAGCGGGCAATACCCAACCACCTTTATGGTATATATTTTTTTATATGGGGGTATCAGAAATCTTACGTGGGGGAGAGGTAAAAAATTATAAAAATCGTCCTTACGTAATTAATTGACGCTCCGACAAAATTAAAAATACATAGGGAGTGCGATAAACGAATGTTAAAAGTGGTTACAGATTACGAAAACCGAAATATAATTACCTACATTTTTAGGCGGAATAGCGCATAACTATGAAATGAACCAATAAGTCAGTTTGATTTAAATCATTTAATAAATTAAAAAGTTTTTGGAACTTTTGGACTTAAACAGGCTAATAAAACAACTGTGTATGTGCCGAAGTTTCGCTCATCTATTTTGTGAGCTTCTTCAAAATAATGAATTTCTTTTTCAAAACATACAACTCACTCAATTACACTGTAAAATGTGTGGTGTTACAACCAACTAGATGGATTGGCCATGGGAAACCCAGCGAGTCCCGCAATAGCAGGATTAGTAATGGAAAAGCCCTAATAAAAGAAGAACTAAAAACTATTGTATACGTAATACCATTTTTTTACATTTACATAGATAACTCAATTATGGCAGTTCCCAAAGGTAAAGAAGATTACATACTCAATAAATTTAATGATTATCACAGCAATATCCAGTTTACAATGGAAATGGAGGAAAACAGGGAGATACCTTTTTAGATATCAAAGTAATTTGAGATAACCAAAATAGGATTATGACGAATTGGTACATAAAACCATATTCGCCCAGAAATTTGGAAATGTATACGTAGCATATTAAATCATTTAATTCCTTTCTTTAATAATTATTATAATTATTAATTTAATTTAATAATTTAAATTAATTTAATAATTATTAATTAAATTAATAATTTAAATCATCATTTATTTATACCAAAAATATTTAAAAAAATTTTAACGTAAATTTTCTAAGGTTTTCTGCGATTCCCTAAGATTTCCTAAAATTTCTCTTTGCTTCAATTTTGAAGCAAACAAAAGCTTATTCCCTTCTCAAAAATCAATCTATAGAAGTTTTTCAAATTTCTTAATATTTTCTCGTTTTTTCCTAGATTTACCTTCACTTATTCACCTTATTTGATGAAATTTGAATACCTTCTCAGTACGCCATAAGCTTTATAAGGGCGAAAAATGCTAAATTTTCCCCATACCACCAGTTTTGCAAATTACCAAATTAGCAAAAAAAAAAGAATATGAAACTATCAAAATGTAACTTGAAAGTGGTAGTCAGTTATTAAAACTAATTTTTAAAAATTTAAATTTTGAAATATGTGTTTCAAGGATAAAAGCTTTTTAATGTATCAAGATTAAACAAAAAATATATCTGGGTTATTGTTTGTTATAGAGCGCATACATACCTCAGACCCGATCTTAGGGAAATAACATTATGTGAATTGAATTTTGAAAAATTCTTGCTTTTCTTGAATGCCTTGAATGAAAAAATGTTAGTTTTCTTAAATTGTATCGAAAATTTCTATTTTTTAATTTTGAATTTTAAAATTTTAATTTTTGTTTAATTTGAAATTTTGTTTTATTTGTTTAAATTTAAATTTAATTTTATGTAAATATTTAATTGTTGTTCGCGCCAAGAATTTTATGTTGGTACCAAAATTTGTTAATAATTTTGCCTTTTTTCTTTGCCAAGTTCGTCAAAATGGACGGACGCGTTTACGGGAGGTCCCGTAAAATTTGTAATTTTGTGTCTCTGGTTGAGATAATTTTGAGTTTTTATGTGAAATATAGTTGTTTTGAAAACGTCAGTAATCTTTTGATAAAAAAATTAAGATTTGTCTTTAATTTGATGATTTAAAATGTGTTAATAAAAATGGATTTAAAAATGGAATTTGGAAGAAAATAAATTAACTTAAAAATATAATTGGACGATTAATTAAAAATTTAAAATTTATCAATTAAGAGTCTCATATTCTTAAAAAATGGATGGCCCAAAGAAATAGATTTTTTTTAAATTAAATTATTTTATATTATAAGACTCTCTCGGGTCATCTTAATATATACGGCTAAAGACAGCTCAGCTGGGAACAACCGAGATCGCATGTGTAAATCAAAAACAGCAATGAGACGATTACGAAACCCTGGGAAACCCCACTCACAACCTTTCTAAACTTCGAGAAATAGGTACCAAATTTTATATTTTCTTTCAAAAAGGAAAATCTCTTTTAAAAAGCAGCTCCCAATCCAGATTTAAAGGTTAAAATTGAGCTCATAAAAGTTTATTTTGCAAAACCGTTTCTCCCGCAATCCACCGCGCGACCCCATTATATTTATTATAAAGTATGCAGACAGCATAGTAAAATTTTGTGGTCTAATTTACTTATCACGGGTATATAATGTATGTATGTGTAGTATACTAATACATAAAAAATTTTTAAAAATATCAAGTGTTGAGTATCTTTAGACGTGAAAAAAGGTATCTTTAAATTGATAGCATTTTTATTCATATCCGGTATAATGGGAAGCAGGAATTTAAAAACAAGTAATTTCCTATCGTCGTTGATACTGCAATAGGACCTAAGTAAAAAACGTTGAATTTTCAGGAGAGGGAAAAACCACAGTGCAGAAGCAATGTTGATACTAATGATTTAACTGATGATTTAGCTGAAAAACTGATGAATTAGGTTTTTCATTTCTTTTTGATATAATTTGAATACTTTGCCATCTTAATTTCAAATAGCATTACATATTTCCATAGGTCCTATTGCAGTATCAACGACGCTATGTTATTTCCCTATGTTCGGGTGTAAGGTCGGTCACCCAGTACTATATCATTAGAAGCCAAAATTATTTACTTATTATTTTTATCAAAATTTAATAGCGTTAATTTCAAACTTCTTTGAAGTGTAAAGACCTTTTTTATTCAACTCATCAGGAAAAAAGTACATAAAGTATATAACAAGTTATTTTTTATACATATATCCAAGTTATCAATTAGGTATTACCTTTTCATTAAAATTAAAAAAAAAATTATAATGGCGTAGAAACCAAAATTAATTTCGCAAATAAATCTATTTACCGAGCTAGCCTGCAAAAGAAGTAAAACTGCATGTTTGTAAATCTTTCAAGTATGAATTAATATTTATAAAAAAATACAGATTATAACTTTGTTAAACCGGCAATGACGATAAACATACTAGATTAGTATGTAAAGTATGAGGCTTTGCACCGGTAGCATGTAACATCCTTTCAGACCTACACCACTAAAACCTAAATTGGGGGGCATCTCTATTAACTGAATGTTGAATTGTGCCGTTATGTATTTAGTATAACAAGATATTGCAATATAATATATTTATTTTAATTTTATTCGTATAAAAGTTTTTGTAATATAGTTTTGTACATCATTTATAATTTTGTTTACTAGTGGCAATCTAGTATGTACTATGTTCATACTTAACATCAGTTGATCCAATATAATCGTTTTATATTTACAATAAGTACTGAAAACGATGCTTAAAAGTTTCTGCACAATTTGTGTCTAAATTGGCGCTAAACGAAATATTGTGTTAAAATTTTAACTCAATATTATATTTCATTAAAATAATAATAATCCTTACAAGCAAGGGATCCCCGGTGTCCCGCACCGATTTTAATGATTTTTGGATGTGGTAGAAGGTAGAGCATCAAAAAATAAGAGACGTCTAATTCTTTTTAGCTGCTGTGATGCCGGCTTAAGAAGTGTAATCGCTCTTTAAAAATAGGGTGAAAAATGAAATTTTTATATTTAAAAATGATTTTATTTTAAATTATTTAAAATTATAAATAATTCAAAAATTCCTTCTATAGAAGGAGGTTTTGGATTTGAATGAAACCAATAATTGTAAAATACTTCATTTTATAACTAATAACACATAATATAATTTTTTCGAAGCGATCACTTAATATTTTCGGGCTTGGGCGATTCCCCCAAAATTTTAAAACCTGAATAAATTATCCTTAACGTTATACAAATTTTTTGAGAAAAATACATGTTGCAAGAGAACAAAAACTGTAAGTTACGTGTTTTTAAGTTTTTTCCTAAAATTATATCTAATGGAGTAACAACCTCTTTCTTAACTTTGTCATTATGTTGTCATTTTCGAATAAAAAGTTTCAAATATGTTATTGAAATAGGCTTGCAATCTCTAGGCTTCTCTATCTCTATCTCTTCTCTATCTATATAAAAGAGACTTGTTTGTTTGTGCCCGGTAATCTCCAAAACTACTGGATCAAATTTAACCAAAATTTTTGTGTTTTCTGTGAGCCGTGTGAAGTGTTTTTATAACATAAAAAGTAAAAAAAAATTAACAGGAGAGCGAATTCGCATAAGCAAAACTTGCGTCTTCGACAGGTGGCGCGACAATAAACAGTCGTTTCAATTTATGCTATGACAGATATTTTACATCAAGCACGTAATGCAACTGCAAATCCAGAAATGCCAAAAAAATTCCCCGCAATTCCAATACGAAAAAGAAAGGAGAAGAAAACAGAAAGAGGTATATATATATATAAAAATGGAGGGTGAAATCTTCGCGATACCTCATCAATTGAAAACGGCTTGACCGATTTTGCTGATTTTTTGATGAGTTGTTGTCTATATCTGTGGCAAGGTTTATATGAAAAAAAAATTGGAAATTCGCAAAAAAATTTTTAACATTGAATCAATTGTTGCTGATGCTATTACCGATCACACCAAAGTTTCTGTGATAAATAACCAACATGGCTTTGTGTCTGGACGCTCCACCTGTACTAATCTGTTCTCATTTACTATTTTTGTTTCTTCTGATATTGAGTCCGGTAAGACGGTAGATTGTATATTTACCGATTTGTCAAAAGCGTTTGATCAGATTCCTGTTAATCTGCTTTTATTAAAACTTAATAAAATATACTCCATTTCCTGTCCCTTGATCAATTGGTTGAAGTCCTACCTTACTGGAAGAGAGCAGGTTGTAATTGTAAATGGTTATGCTTCCCGCAGATTTCGTGTTACATCTGGAGTTGGTCAGGGATCCCATCTGGGCCCTATTCTTTTCTTACTCTACATTAATGATGGGGATTCTGTAATAAGATTTTGCGAATTTTTGTTATTTTATCATCTTATTCTTATCTTCTTATCCAATTAATAACTATTAATCTTCCAAAGCTTAATATTATTAAAATCCAATTCAAATCTTTGAATAATTCAATAACCAAATCAATAAAAAATCACATACTGAAATTAAATAAATTTATTTTCCAAATACAAAAATTCCAAAACTAAATCCCCAAACTATAAAGGCGAAATTATACGGGAGACCGGACGGTGGTAATTTCCACCGATGAGCAACTTTTTTAATACTTTTAAATACTTTATTTTGCTAAGCCACCGATGGTGAATATGTAAGTTCCACTTCTGGCCAAAAAGGTACCCGGCCAAAACATGTAAGTTCCACCGGTCCTAACTTAAAATATTACTGAATTCAGACCCACAAAGCCGCTTATAGTAATTATGGCAATATTGCAATAATAATTCAAACTGCAATAAATAATTTTTCGAAAAATTTAAAAAGTATAATTTTTTAACAAATTCAAACTTTGATTTCTTTATTATTTTGTTTATTAAAAAGAAAAGTATATAGGTAACATATTAATCTAAAGTGAAACGGCCACAGATATTCTGCTAGCCTTTAATTAGATTTTATATTCTAGGATTTTATCTCACGCTTTATTTCGGAGAGGACTTGGACCCCCAAAACCTCCTATCATATACGGCCCTGCCCACCGGCACGATTCGCCGTGGCATAATTCGCCGTGCCACGATTCGCCGAGAGCTTCTAGCGCCATATTATATCAATAATCTAATTACTCGATTTGTTGACCTTTTGTATTTACATAAGGACACTAGTCAATTAATATGGTAAAAATTTTATCTCTAATAAAAAAAAATTATTTTTTATGAAGGATCCGTGTATTGCCTTGGTTGTCTTTGTCAAATTTGACTCTGCGCTACCCTGCGGTCCGGTCCCCTCCGCTCGGGCGCTCCGAGCCGTTTTGACAAAGACTAAACTAATTAAAAATGTCCTTGAAAACCGAAAGAACTCGCCAAAGGTGGAACTCAAAAAAGGTGAAACTCGTTGAAAACGTGAATATCGTTTTGTAACAGTTTAATTTATTTAATTCATTTTTATGGGTTAAAAATCTATCAAAGATTATCAATAGATGGGGTTACTGAATGAATAAAAATAAAAAATAACAAATTCCCGACGAATCGTGTCCCGGAAAATCGTGCCGCGGCGAATAGTTCCCGGCAAGTCGTGTCGCGGTTAATCGTGCGCGGCGAATCGTACCGTTTCTCCGGTCCCCTCCGCTCCGGTTCCCTCCGCTCTGGACGCTCCTGGCCGTTTTGACAAACGCCATACTTGCTAAAAATATCCCTCTAGACTTTTTGTGATTTTCTTTGTTGAACTTTTTCTTTTATATAGAAATTGTAATATACCAACTAAAAAATGTATCCAATAATTGAAAAGTGCAGTCTCTGATAAATTAAGTGGTGATGGTGATAGAATTACTTGTAAGTGAAATTGCATCACAAATATTTCAAGTTTTTTGTTTATACAAATAAAAGTTATCTTTAATGAAGCTCAACTCCCACAACACAATGAAAGATTAATTATCGGAATTACTTTGGAATTATTGGAATTATCGGAATTATATTGGATTACAGGAATTTTTAGAATTAAATTGGAATTATAATTAATTGTACAAATTTTTTCTCAGCTGACGGCTCCTTGAGTAAATGCTTAAAACGTAAACCGACCCTCTGCACCCTTCGCTCCAGTCCCCTCCGCTCCGGACCGTTTTGACAAACGCTGTACTTGCTAAAAAGATCCCTCTAAACCTATCCTACTCGCCAAAGTGTGCTACCAAGAAAGGGGTGGATCTCCCTCCATGAGGACTCAAGGCTGAGGTTTTTTTTGTTGAACTTTTTTATTTATATAGAAATTGTAATATACTAGCTAAAATATGTATCCAATAATTTAAAAGTGCAGTCTGTAGTAAATTAAATGGTGATCGTGATAGAACTACTTGTAAGTGAAATTGCATCATAAATATGTCAAGTTTTTTGTATAACTTTAATGAAGCTCAACTCCCACAACACAATGAAAGCTTAAAAATGCTTAAAAGGTTAATAGCCTTGGCCATCTCGACTTAATTGAACTTGGAACTTACATGTGGGAAAATAGTGATCCAAAAGCTACCGGTGGAATTTACATGTCGGATTAAAAAAGATTTGACTAACCGGTGGAACTTACAATCGCCCGGGAGACCACTTTCTCCTCAACCGCTTCGGGAGGCCATTTTTCATCGGTCACCATTCCTACCTTATCTAGTTGGCGGGAAAACCAGCAATACAAATTTAAAAAAAAAAAAGTTTTAACAAAAAATACAAAATACCCAAATCAAATATCAAAATATTCAATGAACAATATATTGTGATAGTTGTCAATAATACATCAATTAAGAACTAATAACATGGGAGGGCCATGTTTAATTCCGATTGGTTAGCGATGGTGGGCCAATTAAATATTTTTTTGAAATTCAAAAATTGTTTTTAAATTTTACCCTGAATTTTAAGACTAACCAATTATATCACTTTTATTGCAGTTTCATGTTTATAAAATATATAATTTGAAAAAATTATTTCTAAGGAAATTCCCTCATTGAAAAACCCTACACAATAACAAGTGCACTTTATTTTTTGATTAATTTCTGGCCGGTATTAATGGAACAGTTCAATATGACATATTAGTATTATGTAACGTTATGTTTACGTTACGCATTAACACAAAAATTTTTGCTAATTAGTTATTTTGCGAAAACCAGAATCATTTTTGTTACTCGAACAGAATAACTTTTCATGGAAATCTAATAGGTCTGGCTGAATTCTTGGTAGATATCAGTACAACAGCTCAATAAGCAAACTCTGAAAAGAGTACCAGCATATTTCAATGGTGGATGAAAAGGTACGATAAACTATTAGAATTTGATGTATTTAAACATAGTTTTAAGAGATCACGCATTGAGTAAAAGTGATGCCGAAACGGGTGGAGAGGCGTGGTAGAAAAGCCTAACCGCCACTTCGTACGATGAACTTCTACAAGTTTGTCCCGCTACGAGCTTATTTCTTAGTTAAATTAATCATAAGCTTTACTAGCGGTGTTATGCTAAACGCCGCTGGCCTACGGTACAAGGCACAACACACTGCGTAGGTCGAAATATACACCACATTACTTACAAAGAGGTTTGTTGTTATATGTACGTACCGATGTAAATACTCACGTAATTTTGTCAAATTTTTTCATGATCGGCACCTGCTGTTCGATATAGATCCTGCAATATTACCAATTGTAAAAAAAATTCCGATTGGATTCAGCAACTGAAAATGTATCCTTTTCTACTTCTTTCAATATCGCCTGGCCTATGCCTGGCGATAGCTTCTTTTATACACCTTGTAATGTGAGTGTGAGAATGAATTTTTAATGTGCTACTAAAACAATAAAAACTATCATAAATTCCTTAATAAGGAAATCTTGACATGTATTAAAAGTAAAACTATTAATTGTAAGATATTCCTTATCGGTTACTTCGAAAAGGTATTTACTAGTCGTCAATAACATTTTACTGCATAATACATGCACTAAGTATAATAATTATTAGCCACCTTACCGCGTTCCCGGTTTTATATAAAAATAAAACATTGGTTACAATGTAAGCTTCATAATATATGCGTAGAAAATGAAGATAGCTTAGTAATTAGACAAATAAATAGGTGAAAGATATGTAGATAGATACATAATCTAACAGCTTCAATTCAGTGTCGCTCAATGAAATCAGATTAGATTGTAGGTTATTAAGAGTATATGTACACTATTAAACGTCGAGAAATACGTTATATAACTGGCGCAGTCGATACATTTCTAACGAACGCGAAAGAGCACCGTGAGCGATCAACAGCATATTATTATATTACAAAGAATGTACCTATATTGCAGGATTACGTGTATCTTTTTGTTCATTTTATTTTAATAATTAAAATAATTATTTTGAAATTCTGTATTAAATTTTGTCAATTTTTTGAAAAACGTTAAACATAACTGACGGTTAAACTTTCATCTGTATCACTTGATATTTATATTTTCGTTACTCGGGTTTTAATTCTATAAAAAAACTTACTTTACAAAGTGACATTTTTAAAAATTACTTCTCTGAAACTGATTAAAATTCCAGTTCAATTTCAAACACTTCAGTAATCCGCCAATTCGAAATTAATCCACATTATTGCAAATTAATTATTCAGGTCATTTCCTGAAAACGGCTAATTGTATAGTACCTAATATTAAATAACTTCAAATAATTAAAAATTCTTTCGAGGACAATTCAAATAATTCAATGATGCAAATACCCAGTGACAAATCTAGTTTTTCGGGAGTCTTTAGTTAAATACTTCTTGAGGCACTTCGGGAACTGTCACGAAAATGGGACCACAAATTTAACTTTTTCCTATAGGCCATTGGAAAGAGGACAATTTTCGGTAAATTAAAAAATTTATTGAGGATTATCCATCAGTTTTCGAGAAAACGGCATTTAAAAATCAAAATTTTCTATGTATTTCACATAAGAATCAAACCACACCCATGTCAAGCTAGCACCCCCACCTTTTCAAAACAAAAAAATTTTTATACTATAATTATGGACTAATTTTGGACAACATTCGCGAATTTTGGACATCAACGGTTTCGCGAATAAACATAAATCTTTGATGGGGGTGATGAGTTGACGTCAAGCTAGCACCCCCACCTCGAAATGGGATCCACGTCAATTCGTCGCGCGAAAATTCGTTGCGGACAATTTGTCGCGGACAATTCGTCGCCTGCGACAATTCGTCGCAATTAATTGTACTTTCCACTACCTTTTTGTTCACAAAAGTAAAAAGCTTTATTAATAAACAATAAACAACAACGCAAAAAGTAATCAGCAATAAACTCTAAAATAAAAAATATAAATTATATTTGTAATTTAAAATTAAGCGCAATTCATCGAAGATTATCCAAAATTGGTCTGTTTTGATAATCTCCAACCACAACTGCTATTCGTGCGGCAGTGTCTTTGTACTTTATAAATAAATGGGTATAAATCTCCACATGGTAAACCTCGAAAAACGGGCACCCTGTCTAACAGAAAACAGAAGATAACGAATTGAAGTGACATTTTGGAAACTCTCAGTTACATTTGGCGAATTTAGTGGTGATGAAATCGTTTCATATGACGAATTCTCTACTGCGACAAATTGTTGCGTGCGACGAATTGGTGCATGCGACAAATTGTCGCTTGCGACGAATTGTCGCCTGCGACGAATTTGCCGCGACGAATTGTCGCCTGCGACGAATTGACGATACACCCTCGAAATGGGCCATGGACATGGAAGTGGAATTCAGTAGTAAAATTGATGTCAAGCGTTAGAGCTTCGTTTGAGCTTCAACGAGCATTCTTTGTTTGAGCCTTAGAGTCAAGAATCTTGGAGGGGGGCGGCTGTAGACATGTTTTTCCATGTTTTGTACTTTTCAACATTTTTGCGTAAATTTGGTGTCAATCTATATAGAGCTTCGTTTGAACTTTAATAAGCTTCTATATTCATTATTGTAATATGTTTTTTTTTCAAAGTTATTATTATTTTAAATTTTTGTGCACCTCCGAGCAAGTTGCGCGTGAAAACCCTTAATTTTGATTTCGTGAACAACTTTTTCATGATTTATTGATTTCATTTTACTTTGATTATACAGTTTATACAGTTTTCTTAGAATTTTTAGTAATCTTCTCAACTTTACAGTGCCGTAGCTTGGTAAATACTAGAATTAAAAAAATGTTTTAAATAAATGTTGTAGGAATTTCTATTCTCTCTATGATTTATATAAACTATCTTGTGGTATAATTAACACGTTGACGTCCTATGAGCCACAATTTTTTTGATAAAATTTGGTTTTATGGGATATAATATAATAATTATTGTATATTTTTATGGGATTATAAAACACTCTTTTACGCCTTTGCCATTGTTTCATAGCTTTTTAAATGCACAATATTTTCATTTTATTATTATATTCAACAATAATTAAAGTACAAAATATGAATTATGAAGTAAATAGAAATTTTTTGATGAGTAGTAGGTCTATATTTTAACAATTTTAATTGTCCAACGTTTCGAGTCTTTCTAAATTTGACTCATTTTCAAGGCTTATTGACAAATTATGTCATTGAGATGATGTTAATACATGCAGAACATGTAAACAATTGACAATAGTTTAGCCAGCATAAATAAAATTTTTAAAAATTGAATAATATTTTAAATTAAGAAATATATTATAAGTAATTAATTTAACCAAAATATCTATATTTACGATATGAGTGTTAAAAGTGAGACTTTATTTTGTTAGTGGGGAATTTTGTGAAACGAGCGCTAGCGAGTTGAGCAACCCCACGAACAAAATTAAATCACTTTTAACATATATATCGCACAATATTTTTTATACAACTTCTTTATATTGAATTTAAAAACGAATTGTTGTTTTTGAGTAGATATTTTGTTTGCGCGCGATCGATCTAAATTTTTGCATATGCTTTCCTACCGATAATTCACAGTGAGTACGAGGAGAGGGGGGAAAATTTTTTGCTCAGTTTTTCGATATCTAGCGCCGTTCTCGAGTTATTGCTAATTCAAAAAATTTCATAGTAGGTATTTGTATTAACAATTGAAAATTGTTTATAGTAACTTCAGATACCGTATCGTGTGCGTTTTTTAAAACAGTTTGTATTGAAATGGATTGTGATAAAACCGAATTTTTTATTGAGGATGGTTCCTCTGTTAATACTGATACCGCTACCGGCGCCGTTCCTCGAGAAATTGAAGAAGCAGCTGGTAGAGCGACATTAGATCTGCTGCCCAAGAAATCGAGACAGCAGTATGATATCGCCTACAACCGATTCATGGAATGGTGCAACCTAAACAAGGTTCAAGGAAAGTTCAGTGAAAATGTGTTCCTAGCTTTTTTCGAAGAAAAATCCAAGTTGTGGAAATCGTCGACATTATGGTCTAATTTTTCTATGAAAAAACCGGTTTGAATATCAAGAACGACGTAGAAAAATCAAAGATTCTAACAAGAGAACATATTGATAATTTTTTGAATCAAGGTCCAGATACCAAGTATTTAATGGTAAAAGTTGCAATGATTTTTGGGTTATTTGGAGCATGCCGTCGCGAAGAACTTTGTAAATTAACAGTAGATGACATCGAAGAATTGGAAGACTCACTGTTGATACATATATCGGATACTAAAACCAACATTCAACGTAGTTTTTGCATTGTTGGAAGTTACATTACTTATTATCATAAATATAGTGCACTGCGTCCACTCAACGTTACTCATCACCGTTTTTTCTGAAATATTCCAACAATAAATGCACTGTCCAACCAGTGGGAATAAATACATTTGTAAAGATGCCATATGAGATTGCTGAATTTCTGAAATTCCCAGATGCAAAACTGTTTACTGGCCACTGCTTTCGACGTTCGTCGGCATCTTTGTTAGCAAATTCAGGAGCAAATCTTACAACAATAAAACGACTTGGAGGATGGAAGTCATCAATTATTGCCGAGGGGTACATCGAGGATTCCCTTAAAAATAAAGATCAAATTGCTCACAATATTTTTCCCTCGACCAGCTTTGGTACGTCATCTGCGATTGATAATTCGAGTAGTAACGACCCAAGTAGCAGTCACAACAATGTTTCAATGGCAACAAAAAATTCGTCAGCTATTTCCCAAGGAATTCATATTAGTAATTGTTCTAGTTCTAATATGTATGTCACTATTTACAAATAAATTATAAACTAATTATCACTAGTGTTAAAACTCTTTATTTTACTAGTGTTAAAAATATTTTTAACGTGCTACTTTATAAAATTGAATTTCTAACCCGGGTTATTTGAACTAAAAGTTACACTTTTAATGTCAGTTGTACAAAAAAATTTTTATGGCATAGTTTTCATTATGTTAAGAATGTGTTTATATTTAATATTTAAAATATGAAGTGTTGGATATCGTAGAGGTAACAAAAATTTCTTTAAATTGATAAATTTTTTATTCTTATCCGTTATATTGGGAAACAGGAATTTAAAAATAATCAATTTCCTATGTTGTTTTTCTATAATCGGGTGTAAGGTCGCGGTTACCGGGTTTATGGAATTGTTTATTTTTTATAATAAAAAAGTTACAAATATGTGTATTAAAATAATTTTATAATTTACTTCTTTTTCTTTGAATGACATGCAAAAGTATGCGATCAACTTGGTAGAAGCCAGGATGACTTATTAGGAAATCATAAAAAAATAGTTATTTTTATCATAAGGCTTGAAACTGAATTTTTCCGAGTACGAGTTTTTTACAGGCTGAGGCGGATTAGCCGAGGCCTGTATTTACGAGTACTCGGAAAACAGTTTCCTGCCGCATGATAAACGTAATTTTTTACGACGACTTCTATAATTTGTTACATAAAATTTAATTATTTTTTGAAATATTTGGTATTAGGGATATTTTGTTGTTGTTGGTATAACACATTTTAATTAAAAATTTGACGTTTAAATTTAATTACTTTTTATCGTATTATAAAATTGCGACTGTGATAATATTTGTGATAATGGATACACCAGTACACATTACAGAAGCGGCAGAATGGATTATTGGTAATTTATTGTCAGAAAAATCTGCACCTCTATACTGGCACAAATGCGAGTTATTTATGAAATGTAATACTTTTTTAATTTTAATTCAATTTGACGTACAAAGTATAACCAAGAATGCCAACATCTTATAAAATAATCACTGCTTTCTTTCAAACGCTAGGCGAGAAAACTAGCTTTTCACGCCGCATTTGAAATATGCAATTGCACACTTGCCTGATAGAGACGTAAAAAAGAGTTTTGCCTTCCCCACAGTCTACAGATTTTGGGCGGTAGATCACATTAATGTACCCGTCAATGTGATTTGAACCGCGTTCTTTCGCTTTGCAATCCGCCTGTCTAGGTTTTATGTTATGCTGCTGGTCTTTACTTTAATTTAATAATAGTAATTTACTTAGACTGACCAAAACTCTAAATTTTACTCATAAAAAATTAAATTAAAATTGCAAATTCAATATTATATCTTATTTATTACATATATAATATATAGGGTAAAAGTGGGAGAGACCGCCATATGAGGAGAGACGCCATACCTTCGCTAATTCACTATTTGGGAAAAAAAATTTTATTTTTTTTCTTAGGCTTAACTACCCATAGACGATATCAATTAAACCTATCAGTGCCTGTTCGACTGCGATCAAGCGTGACGTGTTTATAAGGAAAAGATTTACTTGGTGCGTAATTTTTTTCATGAAAATTTTGTGTGAGTGCAGTTTCAGTGGATATTGCAAGTAATACAAAGACACAGTAATGCAAGAAGTGGTTTTAATATATTTTTTTGATTGTTCTTAACTTATTTAAACTATATTTTGCCAGTTCTGTTTATACCTAAATATTTTTTAGTGGTATGGCGTCTTTCCCACGTAATGAGGAGAGATGCCACCTTTTGCAAAAGTGTAATCTATCAAATATTTTTATTGATTAAAGGATGCTGAGAAAATATGTAAGCAATCTTAAACTGGTCACAGGACAGTGGACAGAAGAAAATTTAATTTTTGCCATAGAAAAAGTAAAAAAGGTGAAATATTGAAAAATGAGGAAAAATGGCTTTATGAGTTATGCACAATATACTCTCTGCATTACAATAACTGTGGAAGAGAAATACTACTCAAAAAGAATCAAAAAAGACCATTTTGACATGTATGTCGTATCTTCTGCACCGTATGGCATCTCTCCCACACCATGTGAGAGAGATGGCTTTTTCCCGACTTACAATTTTTATTTTCCATTTTTGTATATTTTTGTCGAAAGACAAAAACATTGTGGTTAAAATACAAAATATTAGTATACCTTTAAAATAAAAAATAAATGATTTAATTATATTGCGTTTTTTGTACTTATTTCACCTTTCTACAAAAAGTATGGCATCTCTCCCACTTTTACCCTACATTAATATTATTAGAACATCCTCCAAGAGGTTAACAGGTTCTAAATCAAAACATCACACTTCCCACCGAGTAGACTATGTTACAGCCCTGTAAACATATTTGTGTTTACTGGGCATTTATTGTTTATATTGCAATTTACTGCCTAATATTGCACCTTACTGCTTAATATTACCTGATGCTGCTGCTTACGTGCTGCTTACTTCCACTTAAGGTTAGTTTATATCAAAGTATTGAAGTATTGAATTTCTATAGAATCGTTTAAGTGCTTTGTTGACTTGATTGATTTATTTACCTTTTAAATGTGTTTGCGTTTTTGGTCATAAAACCCGTTATTGCAAGTTTAGGAACTTTTATTAGTCAGGTATACCCGTATATATCGCATCTGTTTACCACCAAAATATTTAAAATTTGATTCCTTATTTTTATTACATAAACATGTAACAAAAAATCTTACAAAACACATTATATTAATTTACTAATTTTTAGTTTAATAGTTGTATCTCATAACGAAATTTATTAATTAACCTTTTAAGGACGGGGTGAGACTAAAATAAACCATTGAGGTTTTTTTACGTAATTTGTTGGGTCGAATACTACAAAAATTGCGAAACATTTTTTGGATGCGTATATGACCTTGGTAATCGCATTTGAATGTAAAATTTATTGTTTTTTTTAAATTTTTTGTGACTTGATGACAATTTTAATATGACTTTTGAGAGACGTAATACTGTTTTTTCATATTCAGTGTATCAAATTACGTAAAAAACCTTGCTATTGCTACGTGAGAAATTAATTGCTTCATGTTCAAATTTTTTATATAAAAAATAACTTAACTATAACTTCTCCGTCCTTAAAAGGTTAACTTCATATAAAATATAAAAATATTGCCTTTTATTTGGAAATAAATTTTTAATTCAAATTTATAAATTTTTTTTATTTTTGTGTAAATAAAACTTCAAGTTATGAAATAGTCATCTATTTGTTTAAAACTTAAAAATAAGAAACTTTTGCCAAAACCAATATTTTTGTGCTGCGTTTTGTACAGTGTGTTTCATGCGTGAAGTTTGTGCGGTGCGTGCAACAGCGTTTGACATAAACCAATCTTTACTGCTGATACTGCCAATACTGCTGCTTCAACCCCTGAAAATGAATAGAAAATTTTTAATAACGAAGTTCAATTACAACATTAAGCAATTTAAATAAACGTAACGATCAAAAAAATTTGCCAGTGGCGTAACTAAAATATTTTGTTATAATAATTATAATAATATGACTAAACTTTTATAAATTTTAATTTTGTTTTATTTTTAAGTTAAAGCTTTTCCATTAGAGACCCAAGAACACTCAATGTTTTTAAGTTTTGCAATTTGAATACTAATAGAAATAAAGCGTAATCTAAATATCATGACAATGTTTATATGCATTATTTCACTATATTATTAGTATTACCATTTTTCTAGTTACACCACTGCAACCGACCTTGACTACGTCAGGACTGCAACTGCCGGTACTTTTAGTAATTTGTTAACTATTTTTAATTTTAAAGTTAATTATTTAATGGTGATGGATAATTTGATTGTTTGTATTATTTCATATTGCTAAAACATGTAGTAGTGAATGCATTTTTCAGGTTTGATCGATCTTTTTATCAGGAAAAGTTCAGCCTTACCTGCTATAAACCAAAAATCGTGCAAATTATCTATGTATCGACTAACGAGCATTCTTTCGTTTTTCCTGTTGGATTAAACGCTCGTGTATTGCTCAAAATACAGGAATATCTTCGTTATGTTCTGGTTCAACAAATAGATCTACGTCGGCATAATGGAAAGAGGCATGTACCGACAACATTAAATTTATTTATTCTTCGTAGAGGTAGCATCAACTGGGTCTAGTACAATTATCGTGACTACAAATCAGGATAATCTTTCCACGAAAACAGTACAATAACAAATGTCTTAAGTTGTATAGACTCGAGATTCTTCGTGACTGAAATAAAAGTTTAAGCTATAAGAATGTGGTAAAAGCTTGAAGAAGCTTAAACAACTACGATTACCGTTGATTAAAAACAGGCTTTTAAAGTTTTTTTATTATAAAATTCTAAACAATAGTTCTATTTTAATAGGCCAGGTTGTTAGACTAGTTCTGGATTGGCCAGTAAAAAAGGTATACATTAACCACTATGTAATATAGATATTACGTATTGCGATATTGGCAGTGAAGATCTCAAATCCGAATATAATTTTAAATATTTGTTTTTGAAATAATCAATAAATTGTTATATGATTAAGAATTGATAACAAGTCGACGCCTCTCTGATGGAATTATGATTGGACGGTAAAAGAGGCGCTTTAAATGAAATGAAAGGTGCATTACTACTTGTTGATACCGATACCTACCAGTTTCATTAAAATATTAGACTTGATAATAGGTATTTTAATTAATTCAATCATTGAAGAATGGTTGTTATCTATAATAACAATATTTAAGTATGTAAAAATGAACATAGTAGGCACGAAATGTTTAAACGTGATGAAAATAGCAAAGTGTAGGCAGGTATAATATAGGTGGAATAAATGTGAATGAATTAAGGAAAAGTAATAACAGGAAATCACTTTAATGTTTTGTTGTTTTACAACTTCATCACGCATGCATTGCTTCGATTTAAGTTAATTATTTTGAATGCAACAAGCAATGTGAAAATCTGATTTTTATTAAATTACTATAAAAAGTTATTTATCTCGCTGACAACTTATGAGTAACGATCATTACAACACTTTTTATATATTTTTAAATAGATTTCATAAGTTTGAGTAATTACCATGCAATGTTTATTGCAATAACGGTTAAAAATTATCGACAAAAATAATAATTTTTACTGCGATAAAAGAAATGTCAAAAGTTAAGTAGCTATATTTAATAAAAAACTGTTATTACGCTTAATGTGCTTTTAGTAGGTGCAGAAAGAAAGAAACACCTTAACAGCTTAGGTGCTTGCTACCCTTGAACAGGGAACCTCCGAACGATGATCCACAAGAATGTAATTTAAAAATTATTATTTAATTGGATTTTTAGACCTTTAATTTAAAAAAAATGTAGCTCCATTAATCACGACAACAATTTAAGGGCGCTTCTACCGCTCGTTAATAATTAACAAGCAATTATCGAATTATATTTATAAAAACAAAATTTGTTTAATTTATGTAATGTTAATTTATGTAAATAATTTAATTAATAGAGATTTATGTAAATTGTGCAGATTAAAAGATTTGAAGCGTGGTTTACCGTTTACACGCTACTTTATCGCATTAGTGAATATTAGGTATATCGTATAATACATTATTATTGTGTTATGTAGTTTAAAGCACGGCCCAGACGTAACAATATACGTTATATATACGTAAATATAACGATAACTGCAACGATCTGTGCACAGATATTTGAATCAAAATTTGAAGAGATATAGGGCAAGTTTGCCTTTGACCGTACTTCGGCCGCTGTCGTACACAAAAAATATAAAATTAAAAAAAATAAAAAAATAAAATGGTAAATTGAAATAAAATGCACTGTACAATGTTTCGGCGATATAATAATGACATTATTGACGGTATTTAGTATCTTTGAATGTAATGCTAATTTTAATTTTTGACTTTTAATTATTTTTGTTGTGAATTTCGATAAAATTGATGCAGTTGACATCACAGCATCCTTTATAGATTGACACTTTGGTATGATTATGGCCTCAAGCGCCGAAACGCGTCACCAATAAGTATATAAATAAACATACGAGTACAGTGCATTTTATTTCAATTTACCATTAATATCATCAACTCGTAATAAAAGAAGAATAAATCAAAAGAAACAAAAGTTTAAAAAAGTGATATGTCTATTTTCCGCTATTTTTACTTCATTAAATTGATGTATTAACAAACAAAGTTGATAAAGGATGTAGTAATAAGGTACGATTGTATGTCTGAGTTTACAGATTTGTAGCAAAAATTTGAATTTGAAAATTTCTACAATCTACAACGTGATGAGTCAGTTGAAAGTTGTACCAGGCAGCTTGGTATTCCCGAAGTTGTCATAAGATTGTTAAATTTTGGACAATAAAAAAATATTTCTAATTTCCAAAAATTTTTGTTTGTGAAAATTAAAAAGAATTGATAAAGGTGTGTGTTGCGCAACTTTTCATAAAAGTCGATCTGTAGAAATGGAAAATTGTATTAAAACAAAAGGTGTTCAGAAATTAAAACCTACTGTGTATATAAAAAATTTAAATTTGGGTACCTCGAAGAAGTAAGGTTGGCAAGAGATAAAAAGGGAGAATAACGAAAAACGATCAAAAGCTACTAAAGTACTCCCCCCTAAGCAGTACTATTTAAATAAATGGTGACTGCAATTCGTCAGCAGAGTCTTCTCCTATATCAGTGCTAGTATTACTGTTAAGCGGCGTTTAGATAGAGATTCTTGTCTTGCCTTGCGTTGTCTTGAATTTCACGCAGAATTTCACGCTCTACATTTTTGTATTCTTCCATATTCGGCGTATCTGGCACCGTTACCCAGAAAATAGCAAAAAAGTGATTTTCTACCCCTTTAAACCAAGGTGGCGGAGCGAGCGGAACCCCCTCAAGGTCGAAAACTTGGAATTTTATATAACTCACCTAACTGAACAATCATGCCAAATATAAACTTTCCTATATCTTTTGCAAGTGAAACCCATTTTTTTCGCTCTATTGACTGGACTAATACCCCTGTATTATAGCGACCAAAACAAGAATCACACCCTTTTAAGGTTCCTGGCAGTTTTGTCCGATTCGGAAAGATTTCATAAAATATTTTATTATTTTCCAATACGCGGACACCCCTTACTTCCCTGCGACCGTGACTTTGTGTTTTATCAAACGGGTGATTAGAAAGGAAGACCGGAATATATACACCTGACGAGTATGCTGTCGTGGTTACCAGAGCTTGCAGCATAAAAGATAAGTTTGCAATCAAAATGGTTGAAACTGCTGATATTTTTGACTATAAAGGAAGGATTGGGAGGAAAATGGAAGAAGACGAATACTTCAATGGAAACAATCGAACGAAAATTGCAAGACAAAAAAAACAAAGTTTCTACATTTTGAAAATTTCCCGATTCGAATTTCATCATGAAAAACGGGGAATAATAACCGCTTATCATGGACTTAAAAACTTCTTAAAAGCCTCTAAGTCCACGCCGCTTATGATTTCGTAGCAGGGGTTTTCAAGCACTCATTTCAACTAAGATTGACAAAAGAATCAGTTTCAATGCCCACTAATAAATATATTCTTATTTTAAATACTTGGGTTTTTAAATAAAATAGAATGTTAAATTAAAATAAAATATAATTATTTTAAATAAAATAAAGAAAATAGAACAAGTATAGAATGGGAAACATATCATGGTTCATGCGCAGTGGAATGAAACATTTAGACATTTTTATCAAATACTAATTTGTGAAAAAACTGTAATGATGCTAGCTTTAATAATTGGTTGCTAGCTATATAATTAGGGAGCTAGCTTTTGGAGCCAAAATATTAACTGAGGGGAGCTAGCGTTACTTTAGCCCCCTTGAGTTTCAATTTTGATTTGTGAAAAAACTTTAAAGGTGCTAGCTTTAATATTTGGGTGCTAGCCGGTTTAGACTATCACCATAGATTTTGAAGCTAGTTTTTTGGCCAAAAATTTTAAGTGAAGGGGGGCAAAGTAACGGACTCACTTCTTGTGGATGACAATAAATTGAGTTTCTAAACCCTGTAGTATTTATCAGTTGGTGAGAGGAGCGATACTTTTTTTTTTAAGAAAAACAGCTTTTTCCTTAAGAAAAACAGATTTGTTTAAAACTTTGCTTTTGCCAGGTCCGTCAGTGTGGACGGACGCGTTTACGGACCGTCACCGTAAAAGTGAATATTTTGCGTCTCAATTAAGAGCTTTAATTTAATTATTTTGTGCGAATAAAGTTTTGTTTACAACGTGAGTTACTTTTAACTATAAAATTTGAAGTTTGTCTGAAAATTAGACAATTATGGAAGTAATTATTAGAAGTTTAATAAAATAATTTTGAATTCAATAATTAATAATTGCAAGATTTAACAGAACTAAACAAAACGTTAAAATAATAAATTTTAACAGTAAAGTAAAGAAATACAATACGTAGAAAAATCGATTTTTCTTGCATTTTACAAATACATACTAATATACCACAAAATCTACTTGAAATTCTTTTTGAGTTTATTTTCTAATTAATAATTGATTTGGATAAATTGGATCAATTAATGAAAAGTTGTTCATATGTTTTGGAATAAAAATTAATTAACTGTTGGAAATTTATAATAAAGTTTATTTGTACATTAAAATAAAAGCAATACAGGTGCAACGTGTGGCTATTGTTTTGCACATTTTGTTTAAAATTAAAACGGACGGCGATATACAAAATTAAATTTATATTTAAGAATTGATGATTATTTTTAAAAGAATTTGAGTATCAGGCATAAAATAAATATTTTGGCGATCCAAATATAGAGAACCCTGCATGAAACAGAAATAGGTGAATCTAGCTCGATTGCCATGTATTAAAATTACGGGAGTCGAGCGAAATCCATCGCAATATACACAGAAAATTTCATATCAATCCGACAAATATTCTCGAAGTTTCTTCCACATAGTAGAAAAAAATCTTTTACGATGTGTAAAGTGCTTTTGAAACTTTGCACGAGCTTTTTTCAAAACTACGTTTTTAAAAGTTACCGAACACTTCGCTGCCAAACATTTTGCACGTGGACGTTTTGCACCCGGACATTTCGCTGCCGGGAACATTTTCCTACTACTTTTAGCATATTATTCATTATTCATTATTCATATTTTTCACTCTTCACTATATAAGTGAAACAAAATGTAAAAAAAAAAAAAGTGAAGCGAGCAATTGTAAAATATATTATTATACCATGCCGCTTTTAAACGACCGACGACTTATTTAAAACGATATGGGGTTACTGTCAGACTTTCATCACCAAGAATTGAGCCTCGACACCTACACTATAGGAAAGAGGACAATTTTCTGTGTATAATAAAAAAAGAAAAAATGCGGATTATCCAGTAGTTTTCGAGAAAACGGCATTTGAAAATCAAAATTTTAAATGCATTTTACATAAGGAATTGATTCGCTCCCGAGTTCTATTGACGGTGCGTGCGTTCTGATATAGTCTTAGTGTTGGCAGTCAGACGGGATTGTGACATTGTGGGATGTACATCGGGTGTATTACGCAACATTATGGTCCCTACTGGTTAACTAAGTTACATAAATACATCATAGCCATTATATTGCGAAAATATATTCAAATATTAAAATTTATATTGCTAACATAATAAGAGTGAATTTTTGTTTTGTTTATTAACTCTTTGTACCCTTTACTTTTATGTAAATTGAATTTAATTTACAGACTAAAATCCATCAACCATATTAATTTATATAGCAATATGTTTGAATAATAGAAACTAATGGAAAGTAAAATACCATTTATTTATTAATATGTTATGTAAAAAATTATCTATATGTATCACCCCCTACCCTAAATCTATCTATAAAAGTTTTTTTAACAAAATCCAAAATGAAAATAATTGTTTATTTTTGTACGCCACTGAATTATTTCCAAAATTTTTATATACGTCACAAAATACCGTAAGAAGTCACAAATAAAATTTCTCCAAGATTGGTACAACAAATTTTTTCGGTCATCTAGCGGATTTTTCGAAAATAAACTTTTGTAAATTACTGACTGTCGATTTACTGATTCTGAAAACTTTTTCGAAAAAATTTCACAAACAACCCAGAGATGTTAACCTATAACCTAGATGGCTAACTATGAATTCAAAAGTGAAGCCGGTCGCCATTTTTAGTTGGGTCAAACGACCCAATCAAATTGCGAGAAAGAAAATATTCTATCTAATCCCAGAGATATTACCCTATCACAGGTAGAGAGTTGACCCAACTACAAATGGCGGCGATCACGTGACCAGGCTTCACTTTTTGGTATACAAAATATACACAGTTAGCTATCTAGGTTATAGGGTAACATCTCTGCAAACAACCTAAACTTGGTCGCTACCTAGTGGCAGAACCTTTTACTTATAAAGTATAACGTTGCGTCAGTCCGTACGACGATATTATAAAATATTTCCCACCGAACCACCTATTTTTGTATTCTAAAATAAATTGTTACAAGTCCTAAACTCAATTCTTATGCTGCACTCGGTATACAAATCAACATTAACCTAATTTTGACACATATGTCACAAAATTATGACGTTTATTAAAATTTTGAATATATTGTTTTATTTTTGCAAGCCATCTGACAAATTCTCACAAAAAATATATAAATTAAGATTTCAGTTAATATTTTCTGTAATTTTTCTGACCTGGCCACCCTGTTACAATTGGCTCGGTTATTTTCTCACCAATGCTTATACTTTCAAAGCTCCATCGGCACACCAAATTTTAGCTGAATCGGTTAAACATTTCCGGAGATACGATGACATTTTCATTTTTTTAATTTATTTTATTGTGGTGGCCTTGGTAAAGATTTCTCTGGCAAAACCTTATTTTCACCATTCGAGCCCATGAGGCATACGTCCAATAAGTTTGATTGCAATCGACGCAGAAATGCCGAAGAAAATCGATCGACAAAAACTTTTTTCATGTTTTTGCCAAAAAAGTTAATTTTTTTTTTTTCATGTTGCATTACAGATTTTTATCGAAGGATTACATATGCTGTCATATCCATTATGTTCAATGTACCTACGTACCAAATTTGGTTAAGATCCCTTCAGCACTTCTTGAGTTATTCACTCATTTTTGACAGACGACAGATAGAAGATTAATTTTACCTATTCTGGATAAAGCCTTTTAAGGCCTTTAAAATAACCTATCGCAAGACAAAATATTTTTTTAAAATCCCGTATTATTTTCTTGTGGTGGCACTCCTGATTGATAGATCGCGACGAAAACCTTATTTTCACCTTTCCACCGTGAACCCTACCACCATACCAAATTTGGTTGGATGGTTCGGAAGCAAATCGATCGACAAAATTTGACGACCGACAGACAGACCGACAGACCGACACAGAAATTTTTATTTTACTTTTTGCAGATCTTTACGTTTCTGAACACGGTGATCTCGAAAATGCAAAAACTAGGTGAAATTTTTTTTCGATTACCATACCTCCAATTTTTTTAAAAATTGATTGGAGGTAAAATATATCGATATACTAAATATATTGAGATGTACTGTGGTTTTAAATTTTTAATTTTTCAATAAATCGTTTTACCAACAGTAAAGCAGATTTCAACAGATTTCTGATACCCGGGAGCGCACCCTTAATTAACTTAAAAATTTATATAACAATTTTTAACTTCTCTTTCAATAAACGAATATGCAGCTGGAATGGAATGGTTAAATGTGGGCGATATGCGGACCATACGTCTCGATATTGTTTCTTGTTTAACCTCGTCTTTAACTTTGCTTTAATTTAAATTTTCCAATTTAACGCAATTTAAATGTTGCTAATCCAAATTAAATTCTTACTTACAATTATTATTTACTTCTAATTAATAAAATAATCTCTTCCAAAACCTGGCATCCAAATTATCCAAAAATCGTCCAAATCGGGACGAATATTCTTCAAATTAATAATAAATCATTACTCTCATCAAAAATAAAATTTGTATTTCACTAATTATCAAAAATCTCCAATTAGAGACGCAAATTTATCGCGGGAGCTTCTCCGCAAAGGCAAAAACCTAGTTATTGTTATATTTGCAAAATTTTTAAAAATTATTTAAAATATTAAATTTCAAATTTAAAATTAACAAAATGATCGAAATATAATGAAAATTCATAAATAATATCGATTTCAAATTCATAAATCAAATCAAAGTTTTGTCACATAAATACTTATTTAAAATTTTACAACAAAACAATTTAAAATTCAAAACTCAAAATCAAAATACATTTAACTAATAACTTTTAAATTTTTATAAACAAATAAAATCGAATTTCAAAATTGCAACTTTAAAATCAAAAAAGTTTTCACCAAGTTTTTCAAAAGCAAAAAAAAAAAGGATTTTGGAACACGATAATATATTGTTTATAAATAATATGTAGTTAAATAATTAAATTAACCACTACGGTGGATTGGTGTGATCGCTGGTTGAGTTACTGGCGGAAATTCTGGGTTCGAATCTCGGACTTGACAGAATTTCTTAGCTCGGCCTTCCAGTGTGCATCAACACGTTGTGGATTTATAAATTGGTTTAGTCGATTGCATCCTTTTTTACCTATTTTAAGTGAGATTGTACTGAGATACTCAGGTACTCAGTTAAATGGGTGTTCTTTTTACCGTTTCAACAGATTTAACTGACAAGCAAAGGATCCCCGATGTCTCTTACCGATTTGAATAAATTTTGGATATGTGGTAGAGCATCAAAAAATAAGATACCCTTAATTTTTTTAGCTGCTAACACGCGGGTTTAAGGGATGTATTTTTGAATTTTTATATAGAAGGAGGTTTCAAATTTGAATAAAACCAACGGTAAAATACTTCATTTTACAACTAATAACAAATATAATTTTTTCGAAGCGATCACTTAATACTTTTGGGGTGAATCACCCCCAAAAATTTTAAAATTGCATAAAGCCTCCTTCAGTTGATCAAATTTTTTCGAAAAAAATATATGCTGTAAAAAAAAAAGTATATGAAAACTGTCAATTACGTGTTTTAGGATTTTTCCCAAAAATGATATTTAAGAGGGTAACAATCCATTTCTTAACTTTGCCTTGTGTTGTCATTTTCGAATAAAATTTTTCAAATATTTTATTGAAATAGGCTTGCGAAAATTATTACTAGATACACACTGTACTACACAATGAATATTTTTACCCTTTTATTAATACACCCCCACCTATCTGGAGTTCAAAAGTTAGATTTTCCATGCATTCGATTAGAATGAACGAAATGAAATAATAATAATAATAATAGTATCTTGCAATCTAGAAAAATATTTATTAAATTTGTGTTTAACTTCAAAATTATTTGAAAACATGCAAAGAGCAACTATTTTGGGAACCTGTCGGATAGTTAGAAAATTTCTTAATCAAAATTTCTTAGCTCGGCCTTCCAGTGTGCATCAACACGTTGTGGATTTATGAATTGGTTTAGTCGATTGCACTCCTTTTTACCTATTTTAAGTGAGAGGATTTTCCCGGATTTCTTTCTGGATTGCCTCAAAATTTCTTTTCGAAAAAGTTGAAAAAGTAGAAGAAAAAAAAGATCTATAATCTATACTATGCAGTATTCCTAAGATTTCCTGATCTCCCAAAATTTACTTGGATTTTCTAAGATTTCCTAAGACTTTCTACATTATCTTAGATTTCCTATTTCTTAAGTTTTCCCTTCCTTCTAATACCAAATTCCCTCAACGATTTCCCCCTCGGAATTCTTTTAACAAAAAAGTTTTTAAAAATCTCATCAGAATCATAGGGGCGGCAGCATAATTCATAGACTATGGGCAGTAAATTTATAGATCCGCCACTGCTTAAAAATATGACAAGCTGATCAAATTTAAAAAAGATTTGTTGAAATTTCTATTGATGATTGAATGAATGATAGTGCAAGAATTTATGAAGTGGAAAAAGTAGCTTTTATTTTTCCCAGACATTTGCTTTTTGGTTTTCTTTTGTATTTTTGGAAGAGATTTTGGATGTTGGTAATTCAAGACATTGCTTCAATCAATTATATACAAGGTGTTTTGATATTGCATCAAGTTTGTTGAAATAAATAACATTTTTATTGTTAAACAAGTCTGAAATGTTTAGTTCATCATTTATCTTATCTAGTATACTACATGTAATATGTATGTACATAGCTATATATGTATTTTGCATACACGTGCGCGTTTTATCTTACTTCCGCAATTGATTGATTTCGTAAAGAGAGGTATAAAAATTTTAAAGTCAAGCTTAGAAAATCTATTCGAAAATAAATAAATAA
The DNA here is from genome assembly GCA_947369205.1 of Cantharis rufa. NCBI lineage: Eukaryota > Metazoa > Arthropoda > Insecta > Coleoptera > Cantharidae > Cantharis > Cantharis rufa. The sequence goes on along the minus strand of OX376309.1, from coordinate 9,005,399 downwards.
TTAGTATTAAATTCAGTACTCTCTAAAGCTTCGTGTACCCCGTACTGTTGAACTCCCTACATGGGGGGACCTTTCAACCTTTTCTTATAGTTTATAAGTTTTTTTTAAATGAGGTATCAAATATAATGAAATGGGCTCTCTCACCACGAAACAGTATAATTTTTAAAAAGATTTTATTGCTTAATTGTAAGTATAAACAAATAAAATCTTATCAAAAATTAAGAAAACAATATCTCTGCCTAGAGCAACAAGAAATATATTAATCGTTTTCAGAACGTGGTTCAGGTAGTGTAACTCGATATTAACCATATCAATATTTTAGAAAACTCAAAAACCCAAAAATATACACACATTTTAGAACTGAAATGTTTTTAAGTTTTTCCAAATAAAATACACTGTAAATATAAAATATCGTAAACCTAAACATTAGAAAATTTTCAGTAAGTTTTACCTAAACATGTAATTTTTACGTAATTTTTACATAATCTTTAGATACCTATAAGTAAGGTTTGGTATTTTTTTAGGTAAACATAACTTGAGAAGTTATGAGAGAATAAGCAGGGAAGAAATGGTACAAGTTTTGTGATTATCGAAAGATGGTTTAAGAAAATTCTGCATTTTAAGCCGATGGGTAGACGAATGTCGTACCTGAGAGTTCAGATGAAGCCGAATAACTTGTCTCTGGTAAACGTCTATGCACCAACCGAAGACAGCAGTGAATTTGAAAAAGAACAGTTTTACATCAACTTAATAATTTTACGATACCTTGACAAAACACGATATTGCGATTATCATGATGGGTGATTTCAATGTAAAAATTGGAAAAAAAAAACTACATAGAAACTGTTGCTGGAAAGGATACAATTCACACTGAGACCAGGTGTAATGGATGGAAATCAGAGAGATCATGTTTTAGTAAAAAAAAAGTAGGGCAACATCGATAAAAAATGTAAGAGCCTACAGAGGCGCTAATGCGGACACTAACCGTTTTCTGGTAGTGACGGAAATTAAACAGAAGACGGCAATAGAGAATAGAAGATATGAAAAAGAAAACAATGTCAAACAGTACCAAAAATGGATAAATTGTCTAATTGAAGGTAAGAAAGGAGACGAAGAGATAGACGTAAAATGGAATGAAATAGAAGAAAATGTTAAATCAAGCGCAAGAAGTGTACTAGGATATAAAGAGAAAAGAAGAGGCAAAGTCTGGTTTGATGATGAATGTGCAGGAGATAGTAAAAAGAAGAGAGAGGCGAGCATGGGCGTACCCAGCTTTGGGCCTAGGGGGGGGCAAATCAGGAATTTTCTGTTGATAAATAATTCAACATAAATAGAAATGTGCATTTATTACATTTATTACAGGTACTACACGTATTAGGTAGGATCCAGGAAGGGGCAGCTGCCCCTCCCTGCCCCCCCGTGAGTACGCCCATGGAGGCGAGAATTAAATGGCTAGCAACAAATAAATAGGAAGATTATGATGAGTATAGAAAAATAAGAAAGGAAGCGAACAAACTGTATAAAAGGAAAAAAATGAATGGATCGGGAGAAGAATGGAAGAAATGGAAGAAAACAGAACCAACAATGTAAAAAAATTCACAAAATAATATTGATATAACACAAGACATATGGCTGGAAAAATGGACGCTGACAGTTCACGGACCAACCCCTAAACGGGAGATAAAATTTGAAAATTGTTAAAAAAATTAATATCTGTGGTTATTAGTAGTACCACATTCATAAAAAATTTTTTGAAAATAGATAGAAATGTTTTAATCGTTTATTACAAATTTTCTCTTCAACTTTCTCTTTGAATTTCTTCTACCTCGGGTGCTAAAAAGCCCTAACTAAATACTTTTTAATCAAATATTCCGTAAATAAATTGAAAAAAATTTAATATCTTAACAGTAGAATTTCATATTTTGAAAAATAAGATTTTACCCTTATTTTGTTAATATAACAAACACGTCTGCTTTTGCAGGCCCTGTTTATTCTTTGGACTGTAGCCTAAAAGCGTCATTAATCCAATGGTGCTTTTAAAAACCGAGCGAAAAGAAAATTATTTTTGTAGTATAACTTTTCCGGGAAAAGGGTCCGTAAACGGGAGAAAAATCCAATGAAAATTCTTTTAGCATAGAGCGCTTAAACTTGTTTAAACGGCCCTACTGCTTTGCATAATAAGTGGTTACATTCTGTACGTTATATGCATACCACCTTAAAATTTAAACCATCTTAGCTTAAAATCTTGTTTTGAGTTATATGGGGAATAAGTGGTGAACTTTTAAATATATGTAATCAAAAAACACCGTCTTGTTTACTAAAATCTTTCGCGTGAAGATCGAACTATTGATTTTCTGCTTTCAAAAAAATGCGTCTTTTTAAAAGAAGACGAATCTTGCAGGCACTTGATGCTTTCAATTTAGCCTCCAATTGATGTAATGGTGTAAGTAATTATTAACGTAATACGTAAACGTACATTTAAAAAACAAACAGGTAAGAAAACGTGTTCAGTAAGAAATATATAATTCAAACTTGGGCGTCAATGATCGCCCTTGAAACCAGCTGATCTTGAGTGGTACTTTTTTATCCATGGGAACGTACAGATAAGGAAAACTTTGATAAGAATAAGCTAAATTTAATTCATCACATTACACTGGTAATATTAACTTACGTTTTGTTCCATATTGTCGTTACTTTAATGCAACTGTTGTTACTACATTATTGTGGGTGCAATGTATTTTATTTTCATTTTTCAAACCTACGTTAAATTCATAAAGCACTGAAAGCTCACTTATGTTTTTGAAATCAAATATGTTCGTTAATATATTACCATGTGTGAGTTTTATGGGTATGTTCTTAATTTCATTTGAACAAAAAATATTATGCAGCAGCTAAATTCTATTTTAAGAAAATGATTATTTGAATAATTTATAGATACGCAGTATGTATATGTAGTACAGAGTACAGAGTGGATCGCTATCATTAGGAATTTGTTCGTCAACTTTCTTTGCTACATTTTTTTTATTTGGTTGACTATGGGGCAGTCGGTTTTTAGAAAATAAACTGAAAAGCTATTAAAACATCGTAGTTGAGCAATGTGCGGCGTGTTTAATACTTGGTTGGGTAACCCTCCATGGAACAATACTCAGTAATTGATTTTTAGCAAGAGGTAGCGCACATTTCAGTTAACTCTTCTTTTTGGAATGCAGACTTCGGTTGTCGGTTCTAAACATCTAGACATACTAAAATCGAAAAAATTGTTTATAAACAGTAATAAAAATTGAAATAAAATCGACATAAGCAACTCACATTTTTGAAACGGCGATAATAAAAAGATTTTTTGGCGCTTTGTACAAATACTGGAAAAAATTCTTATCGACCCACCCTACACTGAAAAACATTTGCTGCTTTATATCATTATACTATCTGTTATGGGTTATTTACCCTAACAAACAACATAGCAGATTTGCGCAATAAATAAATAATGTAATGGATATTACTAAATGATTTTTGGCATCTGCGAAAATTTACCAGAAGCAAAATTAAAAATCATTAGAAAAATTAAAAAAATAACTGGATAGAGGAGGTTTATTTTTTCACAACATTTTACCTGCAAAATGTGCATGTCTAATCACAAATCTTCGGTTTTTTTCAATTCATGGTGCACAAATTTGATTTTTATTGATGAAGGAAAAGTCAATAAAATTACATTAGTCATTTTATATTGCATAGTAAGTTTATGGCAGACTTCAAATTTGTTAGAACTGAAAAAATAAATTTTACAACGAGAAATTCTAGAAATAAATTTTCCTAGTAAAAAATTATTAGTTATATGGTATAATAATTGCAGGTAAGTTGATCCAAAGCTTAGTGCTTGTAAATAAACTTACCCAAAATCATCGGCACATTTGATATCCAGCTTTAACAGCTGATTATGACAGGTCTTTTGTAGCTGTCATTACATTTTTCGAATTGCAGGTAGTTAACTATTTAACTCATAAAAGTTATTTTAGCAGGAATTCCTTTACTATTAAAATTCGCTTTCAGCATTTTGACCAAAGATTGCTTAAATTTATTGATGTTATAAAAGTGTATTTAAAGGTGCTGCTTTATGATAGTATATGAACAAATTGTTGAAAATTAATATTTTTGTTAATTTTGATAAAATTTTAAATTTTGTTCGCTTATTATTCGAAACTCATAGAAAGACTAGACGAAAATACCTGTTAAGGACCTGCTTAGAAAAGGAAGATTGTTGGCCACGTTGGTGGGCTAGCCAAGCTTTCACAAGTGTGTTATACACACCCTAAATCCCTTAATTTATAGGAATACCAAAAATAAAAAAATGTTGTCGTTTTGCTTATTGTTAACTTTTATTGTGATAGTTCAATATTGTAGAAATATAAACGTACAGTGATAGTACTTCAGTACTACAGTAGACAGTACCTTACATACTATACGCAATACAGTAGTTATATTCACAATTGAATTCAAAGGTTTTGCCATAACATTGTAGTTACTACATATTATATGTATAGTAATATATTATATGTAGTCATATATTACATTGTAGATATATATCTAAATCTATATAGTGGATACTAACATATATATATGCTAATATGGGTACATATGAAGTATATACATCATATTCTATATACAGATGTACATATAATGCATATGTACTTTAATACTAAACATCGCTGTTAGCAGCTTCAGAAAGACTTTCATATAGAAATAAACTAAAATAAAAAATTCGAATTTTTATTGACAATTCTCGTATGTGTATGTGTAAATAACACATTATATATTACAATATGAAGTTTGAGTATGTAACCATCCCCAATAACATTTTATTCTACAATCTTAAAGAAAACTTATTTTGGTTCCCACGTAAAATGCAAGAACTTCTAAGAATTCTCTTCAGTCGGCTCGAATGTGAATTGGCATGATTAAAACCGAACATCAGGTACACTTTTGTGGGATATGCTAGGAACAGGTTGGAGCATCCCGCGCTTTTTGGCATTGTGTTATATTTTACGTTTACAGTTGTTTTGTCCACATTTTTCTCTTAAATATACCTTGGCTCACACAGAGAAAGCTTTTAAATTTTGCTTTTGACAATCAGCTGAGTGCTTGTGCTTTATTACCTACTGCCCTTGTCGATGCTAGTACAGTCTTCACATTAACATTTTCCTTTCTAATATAAAATAAATAAAGTCAATTCATTATTAAAGTGCTTCTGATATTAATTTATTAAAAGATAATTTCGTATTGGCAAATTTAATACAAATTAAATATTATGTTATTTGAAAAATTTACAACAAGTAATAAATCACCAAAAGCATCTTTCAATAAAAATCAGCTGACTTCACAGCTGACTTTGACATTTTCGAAAACGTCTCTTTAAATATTAGAAAAGCAGGTAGTACATACAGTTAGAAATACCATCAAAAGCTTTTACATTATTAACAATTGTAGTACCTCCACCAACCCCTACTTCAATAGCTACCTCAGTGTTTAAATCAGCTGACTTTGGCATTTTGCAGAACCATTGAGGAATTGATTTCATTGTCTTTTATTCAAAAAATTTGTTAACTGCATTCTTATTACTGTTTCGCATCAGAGAAGTTAGCAAAACCTGTATTGAGGTTATGAAAACAAAAGAACGATATTAATTGAGTAGGTACGAAGTATAAAAGATAATTTGCATCGTAAATAAATTGTCTTGAAAGTAATGACCATGATGTGTAAGAAATGTAATTTAAAAAAGTAATCAAATCATCCTTTATTTATTAAGTTTAAAAATTTGAAACATTATTACATTGAATGTGATGTTAAATAAAGTGTATTACCTAAATTAAGTACACCATCATTTAGACAAGTATTATATTTTACAAATTTTAAATTTGTGTTCTACACAATTTCTCGAGTGCATTTCTAAAATCTATATATCGCTTAACGAAGCTGAAAAGCGCGGGAAGTTGTGGTATGTGAAGATGTTGAACTTCTACAAATAAGTAATCATAAAGCGCTACTACCTCATGTTACTGTACTACAATTTTCTTTAAAAATAGTTCTTAGTAAAACAAGATTCTACTTTAATTTCCATTATTTAATCAGTACATTATGGTTTTTCTTGCCCCAATAACAGCCAAATACTCAAATATATCAAATATTTGCCAAATATATCAACTGAATGTAGTAGACCTGTCTTGGTAAGATTTCGAGGAACAGGTTGCAAAATCAAACCCTTAGGACAACCGCCTTTTCTTTGTCCGCCTTAACCGCCCTCAATGATGTATATTATGTGTGTTTGCTTTTATGAATTCATGTGAACAATTTTCTCATTCAGAGGTGATTTTTGTCGTATTTCTTTGTGGAATTTTTCTACTTGAGTAAATTTAAGGCATCTATTATGGCATAAATTGCCGTAATAAAATCAAATAATGGCGGTGGATAATTTTTTATGCTTTTATATTTTTCGAGATTAACAAGCCTATAATAAATACAATAGTTATTATTACCAGAAGCAAGAATAAGATACATGGAAATTCAACAAAAGCGAAAAATTGTTAGAGAAACACAAAAAATAATTTTACCAACAAATTTTGCAAATTAAAACAAAATTCAATTTTTCGAAGTAAAGCAATTAAATATTTAGGGTAATTTTAAATATATAAAAATATGTCATAATTTTAGGCAGGAAATATAAATTAAAAATGTCTCGAAATTCTAAAAAAGCCACTTTAAATATCTCTTTCTATTCAATTCAATGAGTAAACAAGAGTAACCACCCGCATAGCCGACATTTTTAAATGCCAAGAATCAGTCAGCTGAGATTTTGAGAGAGGTCTTCCGTTAAGGCGGGAATCCTCGACTTGTTTCAGACTTAGATTAAACCAGTTACAAAACTGGACTTTAACGGACCAAATTCCACATATTTTGCATGCATTAAAACTTTTTACTTTAAATGCAAAAAACAAATTAAAATTTATGTAATAATAAATCGATTTCTTTTTCCAAAAATTTAAATCAAAAATGCCTCAAATGAAAATAATTTTAAAATATTACTTACTGTGTTTATTTTTTAATTTGATTTGTCAATTTTTTTTACATTCCAATTATACAGTTGTCAATTAATATAAAATTCACTGAAGAATTTTTTGTAGCTGATGAAGATTACAATGTCGATTTGTTTAATACATAGGTACAATGCACTTTTCAACAAAAGAAGAACTTTTGTTCCGCATTTTCTTAGGTATCAAAATTATTAATAATGAACCTCGTTAACTTAATTCACCGAATTTACGGCGTAGGCGATTCCTTAACTTTAATTATTTCTAAGAAAGTTATAAATTTTTAGTTATGTAATTTGAAAAGGAGGTGTTAAAGCAGAGCGTGCTGTGGACAAACAAAATTAATTGTATTTGTAAATACATTTTACATTACAAATGAAAAAATCATTAAATTTATGAATTTGTTCATCTTATATAATAAATTGTTACTTAAAACATTACGAGACTATATTTATAACAAACAATATAAATATTAAACATTAAGTGCATCATACTCCAAAAATTAGTGACTTTTCAGTAATAACAACAAATTTAAAAGTGATAAATCGTAATAAATCAGTAAAACTTCAAAAAATAACTTTTAAAAATTGTACAATAGAAAGTTACTTCACAAAGATTGGAAAAATAATATAATTAAAAAAAACAACAAAATTGCTTATTATGATTTTGGTACTTTTGATCAGGTCAGTTTGATGGCTGGCGCGGCACATCTGCCGTGGGGTATCGTCGTTGATGATTCTAAGGTTAAATTCTTGAATAATTTTATTTTGTTGTTATTTAATCTACATACTTCTATTCAGACTTTCGTTTTCAGAGAGAAGAACAAACCGTAAATTAGAGAAATAAAATAGTTAGCGAGACGGGTCTACAACAAATTAATATAGGCGCATACGATCGTGTTTTTATTTTGAATGTTATTGTGACCTTACGAGGTATTTGTAGGGCGCTATCTGAAGGAAAAGGGGAAGCTACACAAACTACCAGCTTTCATTACATCGCTCAATTCCGAAAAACTTTTCGCGATATTTATCTTCTTGGCGTATATATTTTTTTAATCAGATATCTGCACGGTTGTATGAGGGGTCCTGACTTTATTAATGTCTACTTTCTACGACTATGTTCCGAGAGATTCCACCAAGATGGATTTGGGGTTAGATGATTCCCCTTCTTCTGGAATGGAACCGCTCTCTACTTGTGAAGTCACGCCTGATGCGTTGAGTGCTGTTGTCTGGGCTTTGCGCTCCAATTCTTTGAGTAATGATGGGATCAGCCTTCCCTCCATTTTGCAGTGATGTGATCTGCAACTTGTTAAATTTTTCTCATCAACAGTGTTATTCTACCAAACATGAAATATTGTACGGCGGTATATTGTAGTTAAGCTCCAGATCTTGCAGAATTCTTGTCTGCATTTTTCTGTTAACATACGTAGATATGACCACGTCATTCCTTATCGGGGTTTCGATATTCTGACAGTAAACCAACGCTTTTTTTCCCTTTTTGGAGTTACGCTTTTCAAAATTTTGAAAAGTGGAGAAACGTGTAATTTGCAAAACATGATTAAGCCTCGTTCGACATGCCATGCTTGTGCTTGGATTTGGGAAATTTTGATGTGCCCTCCCATTTCACGGATAATTCATGGAGACGAACTCTACAAGTGTGGTTTCCTTCAGATAAGTAAGTTAAGTAATACACTTTGTTGGCAAATAAAATTTGTGTATTGAATTGATACATCGCATGAGAGATCATATGGCCCCAATCAATGTAAAAAGTTAAGGAACAACATCACATTAATGTTTGTGTTAAAAAAAGAAAAATATTTTAATAAAACTATTGACCAAAAATAAGAATAATAATCAAATTAGGTGGAAAATTTTGGAAACATTGTTACCCAATGGAAAAAACCTAATTGAACAGACAGTTATGTTTGATAATAAAAATTATTAGTGATGAACAAATATTTATGTGAGAAATTTAATAAATATTTTTCGGATAGCATAGAGAAAAGTATTATAAAAAGCATATCAAACATTGGTTTGTGATGAGATGATAAGACAATTTACATTTTTAAACAATAATGAACTTAAGCATTAGACCGTAACCGTCCTCTCATACATAATTGGAAATCGAAAATTAGATGTAATAAATTATTTAATTTCTTTTATTTTTCAACATTTTTCCAGAAAATTAAAAAACATCAACTCCAGTGCAAAGAGATTTAAATTCTAATAAAAATTGGAGACTATAAGACCGAAACTGATTTATGAGAATATTAATGATAAAATTAATAATGAAGCGCAAATAAATATTAATTTAAAAAAATATTTTTTTTGTTTTGATTTTTTATGTGAAAAGCATCATTTAATTAACGCGGCCGGAAATACAGTAGCAGTCATAGAAATTGCATTGCTGAATATTTCCGAATAAAAATAACAATTCCCAATGAAATTTTAATAACCGCACGCAATATAAACACAATACGCACACAAAGCTAGGTTTTCAAACCGGGGGGTCTAGGGGGTATGGAATACCCTCCAGTATACCAGAGATTGTGCGGAAAAAAATGTGTTATTGAGCTTGTGGGTTTCAAACCAGAAATCTAACTTCTAAATATCTATGTAAAATCTAAGATTTCTGATTTAAAATTCAATAACACATTTAATACAATCACTAATGTACTGGGGGCAGGGCCGTGCCGTAAAATTTTTCAGTATGATGCAAGTCTCCGTAATGCCGCCTCTTAAATGTTTTTTCTTCAAAAAAAACTTTTTTGTTTTTGTAAAATTTGCTAATTTTAGCAAATTCGTTAATTATTAGAGATGTACAGTTTAGAGTAAAAGCTAATCTAGATTCAATAGAAATTAATGACAAATTTCTTAGTTTTATTTGGTTTATTGAACTTCTTAAATAGGTTTTTATTAATTTTAGTTTGGAAAAACATTTTTCATACTAGCTACAGATATTATAGGGAGTGTTAATAAAATCCTCAGAGCTACAACAGTATTCGGATACAAAGTAATTAAGTTACTTTGACACAAATAATTTAAAACGTCCAAAGGTTTCATAGAATATGATAGCATTCGGGATACATCACGTAATTCTTCTTGAAGATCAATTGCATTTACCTCCGATTCATTTTCGACCGAAAGTATTGTGTGGAGACTGGTACAATAATTTTGTTTTTTAATAATCTTTCGTCCTTCTGGTTTTAACTTCAGGTTCGGCAGAAAATTCCGCACTGCATTCAAGATGTTCTGCAATCTCATTAGCTGAAATTTTCATTTGAACATATCCAGATTCTCTATAATTTTGCATTTTTTGAATGGTTTCCGATAAGATCCTTATACGATCTCACAAATTTATAGTCGCAGATTGCAATAGCTTTGAGACTATATTTATTTCAAATAAAATATCATGCCAAAGAATTACACCGCATATTAAATTAATAATAATAATAATTATGAAAAGGTGCCGTTGTACTATAAATATGAATTAATTCTTAAACACTTTATTTCACTTCACAAAATTTTCTCACTGATAAGTTAAAGGTCTGAACTCAAAAGCAAACTTTTGTGTAAAACAAAATTTTAAAATTATATTCATTATAATAAAATGTCCAGATGTTATTTTTTTCCAAATAAACTGGTTTTTCCAATAAAAAGATATGTATACTATTTCAATATTTCTATGGGCCGATAAAGTAAGAAATAAGCAGATTTAAGGGTACTTTTATTGCTTTAATACGTACTGTAGTTTACTATTATACCCCTACTGTTTGGTTTACTTAATAACTTAAATGTTTCCATAAATGTGTATTGAAAAATGTTTAAGCATAAAAAATAAAAAAAAATTTTAATTATTGAATGATTCAAATTGTATTTTGATCTCGCTGCTTATGCCGCCCTTCTATAGTGCCGCCTGATGCGGCCGCATCTTTGCATCATAGCACCGTACGGCCCTGACTGGGGGAGTATTTCATACTCCCCAGACTCCTGGGATTGAAAAATCTAGCTTTATGATTGTGTTCAAAAAAGAAAATGTACTTTTGAGCTTATGAGTTTAAATAAATTTAAATTTTTATTTATTTGTGTTCGATTTTCCATTCTTTATTATTAAGAATATAAATAATATACTTAGAAATCTATTTTTTTAATTTGGGAATAATTCCTAATGCAATTTATATGACCGCCATTGTACATACACTTTGCATTAATTTGAGAAGCAATGGCTTTTAAAACTACTTGGTCCTGAGAAGCACATGGTGACTCTCATGGGCAGTTTTGCTTATACAGGTGAGAATCGCGTTGTGCTTCTCGAGGAGGTTAACTATTGAGATAACAAAAAGGAAAATTTAATGCAAATTTGAGTAAAAAACAAACCGTAAACTGATCAAGTTTTAAGTTAAAATGCCTTATGCTCAATGTGGAATTTGAACCACCGTATAAATAATTTTGGCAGCAACTGGGAAGCGAAACTCTCTACGGCTGGAACCCAACTCTTTATATACTAAACCAACTACCCATGCAAATGCATATTTGTAAAATTAAAAGAAAGATAACATTTTAAGATGATTTAATATTAAATCGAATAACCCTTCAACACTCCTGTCTATTTGCCACCCTTTCTTGTCTTGGCCGAAAAAGCAATAAGAAGAAAATAAAACGGAAAGCATCTCAACATGTCATCATGTAAACTGTATAAACATAGATGGTTCTATCAGATATTTAGATTAAACTAAAGATAAGACTAAACGGATATTTCACCTGGTTTAATTCACGGCATCATATTTCGCATTCGCAAAATTTAAAGTGGCTTACCTTATGTTGCTAACTTATGGCAATCGAAGAAATTCTGCAATATAATACTTTGGAAGTTAAAAAAAACGCAAGTTTCAGAAACTGACTGGGTTTTTGCGTTATTTAACTTGACGTATACTATAATATGAAGTCAACCGTTAACAATAAGGAAGCCATAACTATTTTATAATAATAAATTTATTAACATTATCGTTCTATGCAAGCTCACATCGTCCATTATCGCATCGTCAATCTAAAAAGTGACCTGTTATCTTTCTATGTTGGAGGTTATTATTCTATAAAATGCAAAACTGTTATTAAAACAACAATCAAACCATAAAATTAATTTAGATAATAATTAAATTAAAAATAACAGAATAAATTATTGCAATAAAACTAATAAACAATAAATAATTTTTGCAATTAATTCAAGAGTAATCATTCAGAAGACAATTGAAAATTAATTATCTTCATTATATGTATATTGCTTTTTTTCTGAACATAATAATACAATAAGCATTAACATATACTACAATTATTTGAGTACCTACATAATATACACGTATTGCTCTGTTATCCTAAATTTTATGATTTTTGCAAATTATTTTAACTCACAACAGAATCATATATCGGAGCAAATTAAATTACTTCCTAAACGTCTTCATAGTAGTATAACCGTTGAAAATCTGTTTGATAATAATTATTTTTATAAATCCTTTTTGTTTGTTTGATTATACTTTGTTTTCGGTCACTCTGGTCAACAGTTCCATTCAGAATTCTTATATGATTTCTAAACTCTTGATTGATTCTCGGTGAACCAAATAACACCAAAATTTTACAAATTCAAAAATAAAACTAATAAATTCTACAATTGGAAGTTAATTAATTATCCCCAATTAATTTACTGTTACTGTACAAATTTATCTTTTATTTCTAACTAGCAGAAAGCCCGTCCACGGACGGGCATCTAGACCCGATTGGTTGGAAACTTGATTGATGTGCAACTCGTCTCAGGGGGAGTACCGGCGCGGCGGTGGTTTAATATATTTTTCGGTTGGTAAAAAAACCGACCAATCAGATTGTTTCTTTTTTTACCAAAAAATGACACGCTGGAGCCGGAGCCGGAGCAGCAGAGTGCTGTGATTTTATGTATTAAGATTCCCCATATTATCAGATTTAATAAATTATTATGATGTTAATAAATTAAATATTCGAATAACAAAAATAAAAGTCACTGTTTTTGAATTTTAAGTTGTGTAAGTACTAATACTCGCATTCTGGATTCCGTATATCAAATTCAATTTAAATGTTAATAATTAGAAGACTGATTATTATATATCTTCAACATAACTTAATTTGATAGAAAATTTTAATTATCTTTTTCAGGTTATAATTTACAATTTCTTTCTTTTCTTTTACTCATTTAATTTAATCCTTAACAATAACGTTTTTACTTCAACGTAAAAGTACCTTCTAAACCTTCTCTCTTTTTTTGATAAACCTTAATTTACATTTCAAGTGTAAATTTAAATTTCAATAATACAAACTTTTCTCATCTAAATAACTAAATTTCAATTCAAGTAGTACCTAATAAATATTATACATAATTTCCTTTTAGAATTAAAAAGCCTATCGACAAAACAATAAAGAGCAACTTTTATGCAGATTACCTTATGCATTATATCTAATTACAAAACCAAATAACGCCTATTACAGAATTCGCGGAGAACACAGCAATATATATACTGTGGTGATATATTTTTTTTAGTACCAAACTGCATTAATAAATAAATCAAAATCCAAACTTCATTTACTTCATTTAATCATCTACTTTATTTAATCATTGCCAAATCTTCAACATTAAAAAATCCAAATTTTAATTTTATTTTCAATGAAATTTTAACGCTTCAAAATAGGAAAATCAAATCTGAAAGATAACTTGCTCACATGCGGATGATATCTAATTTATTTTCGATCCCCATTACAATTTTAATTTCAAATATTACAATTTCACCAATTCATATAATTTCCGTAAAAATATTAAATCCTCGTTCAAATAACTGTTGAATGAAAGCAAAATATGAAAACAAAAAATAAAGTTCTATCATAGCTACTGAATGACACTGTACATACTTAATGTATAATATTTAACTAAATTAAACAGAATGTTAAAATAATAGAATTTTAACAGTAAAATGAAGAAGTAAAGAATTATTTAAGAATTTATAAAAATTATTTAGAAAACATTAAAACATGTTAATTTATCTCTTTTGACAGAGGTCAAATATTTGATTCCGAATATTTGAAGAAATTATGAATAAAAAAGAAATAAATTTTATATTATGAAAAATGATAAAATACAAAAATAATATTAAAAAAAGCTTATTTCACGATTAGTTTCGAATTTCAGCCGCATAAAACTGAGAAAAAAGAAAAATTAATAAAAAAGAAAAAGCGGGTGTTTAAGTTTTACATTCGGATTTAATTTTTAGATAAGTACCTCATAATTAGTGAATGCAATACCGGTATTTATACCGGACAAAATTAGTCCGGACTAATATTGCAATACCAATATTTGATATTGATTTGCATGTAATACCGGTAATAAAACAAAAAACTAAATTGTTTTATATTTTTTTATTAAAATTTTATTTATTTTATATATTTTAAGTTTAATTAATAATATTAAAACCTCAATACAACAGTCGGTTGATATAAAATTAGCTAATTCATCGCCTGATGATAACATAAGGGCGGAGTGAGAAGTCTGGTAAAATTGCAACAGAGGGCGCCACCCTCCCAATCCCAAATGTCATTGGTCAATACCATCTGTCACTAGACCAAATTAAAATTTTCAGACAGATTTGTCATTTAGTTCAGTTTTGACAGCCATTGAAACCAAACAACCCATCGTAGTTTTGCAAATATGAAGAAATGTGAATTTTGTGTGTTAATTAAACATTATTTTTTGCGTGGAAAAGCCATTACACAATCCAAATAAAGCTTGATAAGTATTATGGGACTCTTCATCATCGATTAAAATGATTCACAAGTGCCGAACGTTCAGGACGCCCAAATGAAGTCACCACACCAGAAATGGTTGACAAAATCCATGATGCGGTATTACAAGACCGGAATGGGACGTTTCGCCGTGGCCGTTTCGCCGTGGCCGTTTCGCCGTGGCCGTTTCGCCGTCGCCCATTTCGCCGTTGCCCATTTCGCCGTGGCCGTTTCGCCGTCGCCCTTTTCGCCGTGGCCGTTTCGCCGTCGCCTATTTCGCCGTCGTTAATTAAAAAATATAGTAAAATCAAAAGTTACAATTAAAGCTTTATTTAATTATATATAAAAAAATAATTTTTTAAAAATAATTATTAAAAATAAGTTACTTCCCGCTTTTCTCTTATATACTATAACTGTACTGTTCTATTATTTTGTTACCAACTTTAACATTACCAATCAATAATTTAATTGATTGATTCTATAGCTTATATACAGGGTGTCACACTTTTGTAAGAAAATTTTTATTTCTGCTTTTTTAATTTCTAATTTTTCATAGCCCCGAAAATATAAATTTTTGCAGTCAAAATGTTAGTTTTTTTTTTATAAGTTAAAAATTTTTTTTTTAAATTTAAAATATAATTAAATTCGACGGCGAAATGGGCGGCGGCGAAACGGCCACGGCGAAACGGCGACGGCGAAACGGCGACGGCGAAATGTCCTAGACCGATTACAAGACGGCAGAGTGAAACTGCGCGAGATAGCTGAGATAGTAAGCATCTCAGATGAACGTGTTTGCAATATATTACACGAAGATTTGTATATGAAAAAGCTACCCGCGCGTTGGGTGCCCCATTTGCTTACAGTCAACCAAAAACACGCACGTGTGACAACTTCAGAGGCAGGTTTGGCAATGTTTTTGCGTCGTTTCATAACTGTGGATGAAACATGGATCCATCACTATACACCGGAGACTAAGGAACAGTCTAAACAGTGGATTTCTACAGGCAAAACTGCGCCGAAGAAAGCTAAGGCGGTTTTATCGGCCAACAAGGTCATGGCCACAGTTTTTGGGATGCACGCGGCATAATCCACAACGATTACCTTCAAAAAGGAAAAACAGTCAACGGCGAATTCCCCTGCGACTATTTCCTGTTTCCGAACTTGAAAAAATGGCTCGGCGGAAAAATATTCGGCTTTAATGAGATCATAGATGCAACAAACGCTTATTTTGCAGGGTTGGGGAAATCATATTATTCGGAAGGGATAGAAAAGTTAGGAAAACATTGGACTACGTGTAGCGAGCTAAAAAGCGACTAGGTTGAAAAATAAATTTTTTTTTAACGAAAATATTATTCTTTGTTTCATTTTTACCAGACTTCTCACTGAGGTGAAAATGTTTGCAATATTGTATACTTGCAATGTATTTTATTTGTGATAACTTAATAGTATATTGTTTGGCAAGGGGTGAAACAAAGAATCGCGTTTCACCCCGCGCCACATATACTATTTTTCATATTAACTGCATTGAAACAGAAAATTTTTTTTGAATTGAAACTTGTATTATAAATATTTTAAATTCAAAAATTTTTTGAATTAGCAATAACTCAACAACGGCGCTAGATATTGAAAAACTGAGAAAAACTTTCCCCCCCTCGTCCCGGGCTCGCCCTCCAGTGAATTATCGGTAGGAAACCATATGCAAAAATTTAGATCGATCGCGCGCACAAAAAAATTACTTGTAAACAACAATTTCGAATTAATCTGACAGCTGTCATATTTTAAAATATAAAAAAGCATCAATTGTTTCATTATTTAGTCGCTAGCGTACTTTAGTACAAAATTTTGCGGTTGTAGAAAGTAGAAAATGTTCTTTCCGATTTTACACTGATGGCTAAATTTGCATATTGGAAACATAGTGCTTCCACAGCAAGCTTAATTGACAACAAAGCTGAAATGGTCATTGATATCACTGTAAATTCGCTACCCGAAAAATTAATGGCAGAATTATGATCAATTTTGATTTGATTTTATTAAGAAAATTTTTAATTTCATAGATAGTTTTATCACATTGAATCAACTTTTCTAAGTTTATTTCATATTTTGATATTTAAAGTAAAAAAAACCGAAATACCGATATCACAATTATTCAAAAATACCGGTATTTAGTATACCGGTTATATATTATAATGTTGCGGTAAATTATATCCTGCACGTGATCTCCTGTACTTTTTTGGCATGCTACGATTCTATTACAAACAATTTTCATCACATTTTGTCCGATTAATTAATACTATTTTTTTTATGTTTATTAAACATTTATTTTTTAAAGATTATCTTTAAATTTTTAGTCGCTTGAGGATTCTTAGAAATGAATCTAACATTGTTAGTTCGCACGATCTAAGCGACCACTTAATTTCCTCTTTTCGAGAAATTAGTCGATCATCAAAAGATTGATTGTTTGAATAAAAATGGCACACCGTCTTGTTGAAACCCCATATTCTGAACATCAATACCTTCCAATTTAACCCATAAAAAGTTTGTATTTTTTAATTGTTCTGTATTTAACTTTACTTTTTTAGCAAAAAATTTGATATTCCAAGACCCGTCTCGATATTGGCTAAAAATTCTCACTTTAAATAAGTTTATTGAAAAATTCAACAATAGTGTTTCGGAGGGATAAATCACTCTTCTATCAAAGTTCTCTTTCAAAATTACCTGCATTTTTAAAATGCCACAATCTTTTGAGATGAAGAGATCATTTGTCCACTGCACTGGTAAGGTGTTTCGTACAACAGTGGTGAGCTGGATGTTTATCCTGGAGTTCCAGTAGCGAGTTAATAAAATTTTTTCCGTTTTTATGTATTACCGCCTTTTTGATTTAGAGCCCTTTCAGTAAGGTGAGGATACGTTAGCATACCATACATGCTATATGCCATGACACGATGTTGTTAATGTCCAGATCATGACTTGTGTTTAAACAACGCGACAAATTTTTATTGTATATTTATAATGAATAATTATATTATTTATACAAAATGTTTAGTCATAAATTTTAAAAATTAAAACATCCAAATTTTCACAACTATAATATCTGTATCTCAGAGGTAATATGATTGGTGAATTTGAAGCATATTTTACTCAAACCGATAAATCAGATATAAGTCAAATAATAAAAATTTTCTATAGACGCCCTAATAGAGCGACAAGCTACTTATATAACGATTTCTGCTTATAAAAAGTGTTTTATTAGTGTAAAATTATTTTCCTCGCTTCAATCTGGGAAGAGCAGAAACTTTAGTCTGACATTTTTTCCCAGAGAGGCAATGACAAAACCCCAGAGGTATCTGTTAAGAAAACGGTTCTAGAGAAAAGGAAGACTTTGAGAAAGAGAAAGGGAGAGAGAAAATATGTAAATGATAGTTTAATCAAATAATATATAGTTTTAAAGGTTTACATAGTAATTATTGGAGAGTTTCATTAACTCACTGTTGACATTATTTGATGCGGTCATGTCAACGACAAAGCTTCAAAGTTTTATATTTGATTTACGATGGTACAGTTTCAATTATTTTTGAATAAAGAGAATTGATTAAATAGCAATAAAATTGTCTCGTCCATCTAAATCTAATTAACAAAGAACACTTGAGCACAATTTTTTACCTGTTGTGAATACGCCAGTTTTAAAATGCTTAAATATTCGCTTTGGTCCTAAAACTAATTTTATTTTCTAGGTAGTATATACTATCTATTGTATATTATAATACTATTCCAAAGTAATTTTTGTATAACATAGGCGTCATCTACTTGGATTAATCATAGAATTACTCTGTAACCATCTAGTTAATGGCGCCATGCAGATAGGTATATTTAAGAGCCTGTTCGATAACATCCTTGAATACTTTTGGCGGGAATCATGCCTGGTTTTATAGAAGGAATTTTAACGTGGTTTTAAATTACATGCCCAAGTATTATTTACCAATAATTACCTGAATAACATTTAATTTGGTTGCAAATTATTTTACAAACAAGTGTAAACACTGTTTTGTAACGAATTTATAATATAAAATTAAAAGGCGTATCGGTGTGAAAAAATGTTTAAATATCCAAGAATTAAAAGTACTACGTTTAGCCCCTATGATTAATAATAGAATAGAAAACCGTCACAAATTTTGGATAAAACCATACTAATGCCCAACCTAAAGTCAAACGTGTCTTTTTATAATTTTGGAGCTATTTTTTTTGTGCAGGTTATATTGAATAAAGAAATCTTTTGAAATGTTCGGCAAGTTAACCACAGAAAGAACTTATGCACTTGACTACCTCACATGGGTGCAATTTTCTATAGCACCCACCTGATATTAAAAATATTTATTTTTTTGCTTTCAGGATAAGTATAAAGATTTCTCTATAAATTCCTATAGAAACTTTCAACAATATAAGATTTTAAATTGATTGTTTTTAAATTTTTGTTTCCTATTTTAACGGATATAGGTACATATATAAAAATGGTATCAATTTAACCCTCTGTCGTATGGGTGAGGCCTGTCAGACCAAACGATATACAAATATTACTACAACTCTCTGGTTGCCTGGCAAAACCGTTTATCTCGATTTTTGACGAAAATTGGATTATTTTATTTTATAATGTAATTTTGCTATTTCTACAGTCTAGTCTGGCAAAATCGTATATTTTTAATACTATTAGTATATGAATACCTACAAACGCCATACAATATACTAGCAATTCATGATGCCAAGTTAAAAACTGCTCTCCTGAACAATTTCATAATAATTAGATAAACGGTTTTGCCAGATAACCAGCGAACTAAATATTGCATTTTGCAGTTATAAATAATGTTTTTAATATTTTTGATATACATACATATTATATTCTTTTGTAATATACGTTTTTCGACATTATTTTAAATTTTTTGCGATTCCAAAACAGAAATTTAAAAATCACAGAGGTAGCAACTTTCAAAAAATAGCGAAATTCGCCCTCCGCGAAAACCATTTCAAATGTAAGAAAATAGTTATAATGTTCTTGCAAATTCTTTTAATTTTGATTATATTTGCTTATTTTTTATATTGACATTAAAAAATTTTTTTTGCATTTTTGTGACACATTAGCTTATTACCTCTTTATAAAAAGGAAGTACTATTCTAATCCCGACTTTTCGGTTTTCAGATTTTGACAAAAATATCCGTTTTGACTTTCCCTGAATCCATTGCAACTAATTTCGTTGTGATGTCTGTAAGTACGTACGTACGTTCGTGTGTATATACGTACGGATTGTAGTTATGTCGCTTTACTCAAATACGGTAAGTCGTAGAAAGTTTATATTTGAAACTCTTTAGCATCTAGTTATGCACCTCCTATTTTTGGTGGCGATTGTCAGTGCCAAAAGGGCACTTTTGTGTAGTAAATCGTATAAAGTTGAAAATTTGTTTCTAGAATTATTATTAATTATTATTTAAAAAAATTTTTAATAGTATTTTAAAATTAAAAAAAAAAATTAAAAATTCGAAAAAATATAGATCCCATCATTTACCCACGATGGGACTAGGCTTAAAATTTGTTAAATTGGTAACAGTTTTTTACAAAAAAAATTGAAAAAAATTAAACTGCACATACATTGTTAAAAATGACTATTTATTTTTGAAACTTGAAAATCTATTAGTAATACCGTTTTAAAATAATTTTTGATATTTTTTATGGAAAGTAGATTTAAAAACAAAAGTTTTGAAAAAAAAGTGTAATTTGCCCAATTATTGATGTAGTTATGGGCATTAAAAAAAAAAGTAATGTAATTTTCCGTAATTTTTCAAAAATTTATTTCTCTTGAATGACTTGATAAAAAAAGCTAAAAACAATAATGGAGACTAGGCTCAACTATACTACTAAAAGAAAAAAATTTTTCAGTAAAATCCGAGATGCAAAAGCTAAATGGTGATTTGGCGTGGAATGCCCCATATATTAGTGGTCAAACTGCTCAAACTTTGTCAATAAGAATTTTTAATAATTAATTAATAAAAATTTTCCAATTCTATTATCATTTATACAAATTTTGTATACCCGTAACCGTCCTCTTTTTATTGAATAAATAATTCTTTATTGCTAAACATTATTTACTTTGTACAGAAATAATCAATGCATAAAATAAAAATTCATCATTTGAACTTGAACATCAGATTATTTTCTGATTAAATAATTATTAGAGTTAGCCTGGCATCCTTCAATTTTTCTTAGAATATGCGTCAATAACATTAACTATTAATACTTTTGGTAATTTATGTATTCATTATGTATTCTGTGTAAGAGTCTTGTATAACTTTGAAGATGATTTCTGCATCGTACTTGGTTTTAAATAGGTCAACATGGGAATCTCACTTATTGTACCTATGAATACATTATTATGTATGTATGCAGGGCTGGGCAGTACTTCAATTACGTAGTACCTACATGTATTTTAAATACAAATTTTTTTGTATCTTGTATTTTCGTAAATTTTCTAAATTTAATTTTATAATTGTATTTAAAATAGAATAAAAATGTATTTTGTGTTTAAAATAATCATATTTAATTTCGTTGCCATTTAAAATTTTTATTTAATACATTATTTAATACAATTTTTATTTAAAAATTTTTCACCGCATTGCAATTTTTTTTTCATAAATTAATGAATATTTCAGGTTTAAAAATAATAGTTTTCATTGTTAGATATAGTAAATTAATTTTCTTAAAAGTTGTCATTTAAATACATTTAAATTTAAATATTTTTCCAGATGTAAATTGTACACTAAATTAAAAAAAAACACAGTTTACATATTTTTTAATATAGAATAGTTATATATTTAAATTAAGATTCACACAAATTGTCCATCGAAAGGTTTTTAAAAAGGAACAATTGTGTAAAATAACTTATTTTAATCAAGTATTTTAAATACAAAAATGTATTTTGAGAATTTGGCATATTTTTGAAATGTATTTTGTATTTTTTTTTAAATACGAGACCTTCGATTTATATTTTGCCCAGTCTTGTATGTATGAATTAAATATTTTGTTATCCACAATAAAAAGAATTATAAAAATTACGAAAAAAATTTTAACCCTTCGTTTCATGGTGTGCCAGATTTGGCACATACCGAAGTTTTGATTATATTTCTTACAATTAAAGTTAATGCCCAATTTCAACTACTGTAGCCTATTCGTAGAATACCTAAGAATAGATAAAAGTGAAAATAATTTTGCTAGGGCACAACAGTATTGCTTAAACATAAGAATAATCAGCAATTTTTACAATTGGTTAATCTTCAGTGCAACGTGAATTTTTCACGTCAATGAAATTTCAAATTTTTCAAAGGAAAATTATGAAATTGGAGAAGTGTAATAGTAAAATAGTAATAATAACACATAGTTTTAACACAATTTAAAATTTTTTAAGTATTGTTGACCAAACAACGTAGTAAAACGGTGTGTGCCATATTGGGCCATACCCACTTTTTTTTAAATATTACAATGAATTGTTAAATTGGAATTTTTTATTTATTTTTCCCATTAACTACAGCACAAGAAGTAACCAAAAAAATATTTTTTTTCAAAATTCGTTTCATCATGTAACGAAGGGTTAAAAATCTATTCTTAAATTTTTTTAATGGATTTTGCAGTTTCTTACAATTCACATGCATACTATATAGATACTATGTATTTTGCCATTAGGATAATAGTCGATCATCAGAAATCGCTAGCTATTATTTTAATTTTAATATTAAAATTTAAAAATTTTTGCTACAAAATGCTAGTCTGAGATATCCAACGATTTAACTATATTTTATAAACCACAATAGTAGATTGGTGTGATGGCTGATTCAGTTAGAGACCGGAAGTTCTGAATTCAAATTTCGGATTTGGCAGAAATTTCTTAGCTAGACCTTCCGGTGTGATCGACACACCGTGGATTTGGATTGTGGACATACGTGTGGATTTAAGAGTATATATTACATATTTATTATTTAATAAGTCTGACCAACTGATAGAACGACAAGGTCAAAAATGGATTTAACAAACTAATTTTTTTTATGTAATTCCGTTACTTCCTGTTTATGGTTAACTATATGATACCAAAACATGTCTGTTGTGGTTTTTTTTGTCTTTGTTCCACTCTATCTCATCTTACACTTTATCGAATACTTTGCTGATTAATATCTGTTAATTCAAATAATTTATTTAATATTGCAAGTATACTATGTATACTTGGCCACCCTATCAATTGTTGTGTTTTATTTGAGTGATTCAACAGCACCTCAAAGTGATATTCTGATTTTTAGTATCATGTTGGATTGACCAAGTTCTAATGTTAACCTTTTCCAAAACAACTTCTTAAAAAAACAAATTAAACAGCAGGGCGCATTGGGAACCACTAAAGCTAAATTTTTTCCACAAGCGGCTTTCACTCTCAAAAACAGGTGTGCAAATTTACAATTTTAATTTTAGTATTGGCTGGTATTTCCATTATGATGCAACCTATGCAGTTTAACATGGTATGTAAACAACGACATCACACTACAGAGTGGCACTCTTATCTTACAAGCAAAGCTTCTCTGGTGTGTATTATCGATTTGAATAATTTTTAAATATGTGTTAGATACTGGTTTCCAAAATAGGCAATAACGCCTTTTTGTGGGCTCTGAAGCTCTGAGCTTCAAGGGGGAGGCGCAATAGAAGGCTTAGATGAGGGGCGTTAAAGAGGCATTCAAAAATTTTTTTGAAAATAAATTTGAGAATCAATATTAAAGTAAGAGCATCGAAAACTAGAAAAAAAATTTTATTGGTGTTTTTATTTATTTCTTTTTTATTAATTTTCTTAGCTGCTAATATAGGTGGGTTTAGGTGTAATCGCTTTTCAGAAATAGAATAAAAATTCGAATTGTTGAATTTTCACGTAGAAAGAGTTTTTTGATTAGAATGAAACCGATGCGACACCAAAATACTTTATTTTATTATACATATGTACCAAATTTACAAAAATATTTACAAAAAAATTAAATATTTTAAATTTAAAAACAATTAAAATAAAGTTATAGTCTTCGAAACGTCGATCAGTACAAATTGTTTTATTAACACCGTATTGTCCAAAATTCCCCACTATTTAATATTGTAATTAAAATAAAAAATTCAAATTTAGTTAAAACAAAATTCAAAATAGAAAAATAAATTCAAAATTAAAAAAAAAATTTTGGAGCACGACAACATATAATTTTCTCGTCGCGATCACTCAATAGTTTTGGGGGAAAACCACCCTCAAAAATGTTGAACGTCACGTCACGAAAAGCATGTTTAATGTCATCAATTAAAAACCAGACAGAAATGTCAGACAGGTACTATAAAGAAGCAGTGGAGTGATTAAAAGATAGGTAGACATTAGGCTTAATCTTTACTGAAAAGGACTTAAATCGAATGTTATTATTCAAATATGAGATGTTTTTATATAAAAAATAAAACATAATTTCATATATTAAAATACTAAATAAGAAAAAAAAAATTATGTTAAAGATTTCTCCGTTAGAGTACGATGTTTACAAATAATATATTTTTTAATTATTGTACGGAGAAAATTTTTATTGTTTTAGGGTGAGAGGCAACTTTTTATTAATAGTGGAATCGACATTCAAATGATTTCAAATATACTATTTTCAAGGTTGAAGAATTAGTGAATGAAAGATAAGATTTTATCAATGTTGGATTAAAGAAAACAAGTTTGCAGAGAAAAAGCGTAATAAGGACTTATAATAAAGAATGATTCAAAAAGAACGCCGGATTTGAAAAGCCCGCCATTTTTATTTATTTGTGTTAAAAACAATGGCAACATTGCTTTTGCTATTTTTGTTATCTATTATCATTAAGATTTTGTGTTAATACTGTGTTCCAGATAATTGTTTGTGTAGTATCGCCATGGAAAGATACAATAAGGAACAGTGAAGTGAACAGTGAAAGAATAGTGAATGCAAAGGTTCAACACTAAACATCAAAAGCCCTAGACGCCCTGAAGTGACCGAAATAAAGCTAATATTGAAGCAAATGAACAGAATCGTGCACAGCAACCACATTTGCTTCACTTCGAGGGCGTCTAAGGCTATTGATGTTTATTGAAGCCAAAAGGCTTGCGTACATTAAAATTCCAAAACCACACAAACTGCAGAATTTGACTCGCATTTCGTTTTAAAATCATAAAGAACGTTGGGTTATTTCTCACTTCTCTGAATTCATATTAAAACGTTTCACAATAAAAAAACTAGAATAATATGCATGCATGATTATTATTTGACGTATTTCTTTTGTTTATTTCTAAATTTAAAATTGTTTGAACAATTTTTTTTATTTTTGTTAAAAAATCGGTGTGGACCGATTTACTAAAGTTCCTGTTTTGAATTTCGTTAGAATTTCTTGTCGGGATTTTGTAATCAGCTCTCTAGGGAACAAAAGACACTTAACGAATAAAATAATTTGTTTTGAGCCATCCTCATCTTATAATAAGTCAAGGTCAAAAAGGTGAAAAACTCCAAAATCACCCAATCAAAGTTAACAATATATCTCGATTGAAATTCAATTTAAATAACTTTTATCGGCAAAACTTTAAAAATGTGGTTATCAAAGCTCTCATTATTAAAAATATTGTTGTAAATTTGTTACAGAGTACTATTTTAGAAAATGAGAAAATTTTCAATATTTATTTTCGAGTTTTGAAGCGTTTTATTTAAAACAAGATTAAATTTTGAAATTAAATCCTAAATAAAAAATCCTCGATTTTTACTCGATACGTTTTTTTTTCTTGTAATATAATTATAAAACCAATAACAAGGGTTTCTTTACGGATATGGACTTTACGGTCTAAAGAGTATTTCAATCACTGTTCTTTTTGTTATGGCTGCATTTTGAAGTAACCGCCGAACAAACAGATATCACTTTTAATTTTATCCATATTTTATTTAAAGTATAATCCCATACTTATAATTATAATTATAAAGGTAATTTATAACACAAAAAGAGACTTTTTTTAACAAATTTGATTTTGGTATGGTTTATGGCAATGTAGTTTTAAATATACAATGAACACTGTATTACTTTGGCATAGTGTACTATATTATGCAAATTATACAAATTATTATTATATTGTATTGTAATAATCAGACGCAAACTTATTAACTTACAATCGTATAATGTATGAATATATAGTACCATACTAATTATTTAAAAAATTATTCATTGTAATTGTAAATTATCAAATTAACAAATTCATAAATAAATAATTTACTTAAAATATCTTGAACCAAAATAATAAAATGAAACTAGCGAAAGTATTGTGATGACCCGCTTGTCTCAAATTACAAAAATTATAAATTAAATAAAATTTTAAATAAAAACTTAAATCTTCTTCTGGCCACCCATTTCTTATTGCATGAGACTCCTGATTAATTAAATAAATAAATACTTTTTTTTTTAAACTTAAACTCAAACTCTAATTAACTTAACTTAAAACTTAAATTCAATTGGAACGGACCAACACACGTCCGTTCGCTTGGCTGTCGGCCATCAAAAAGCATATCTACACATTTTTCAATTTACAAACTTAACAATAAATTATACCAACTTAACATTTTTTGACGATACAAAATATACAGTACGATTAAAATTATTTACAACACAAAATTTATTTACAAAATTTAAACTATTATTATAACTATTTTGAACATGACAGTATATTATGGCTTTCATACCAAATCGACTGGACCGTGATTCTTACCATTTTTACATGTAGGATAGCGATATCAGTGGTCGATAGGTAAATAATAAAAATATTATATTATAAATGTGTGTAGATGTAATTACCACAAATAGATTATTGTGTGTTTAAATTTTCATGTTACTTTAAATGTTATCAAAATTAACCAGTAGTCGGACAGTAAAATCTAGTAGACGCACAATGGAGCACAAGTAGTCGCCATTCCTATCTTTGCCTATACATATTCGGTTACTGTCAGTTAACTACAAACTCGAATCAGGCCGCGATTTTTCTCTATTAGAAAGAGGACAATTTTCTGAGCATTTTGAGACCGCACTTGGATGCGGATTATCCATTAGTTTTCGAGAAAACGGCATTTGAAAATCAAAATTTTACATGCATTTTACATAGGGAATTGATTCACATTCAAGTTCTATTGACGGTGCGTGCGTTCTGATATAGTCTTAGTGTTGGCAGTCAGACGCGATTGTGGCCCGGTCTGGTGCACATCGAGCGTTGCTAACGAGTTTTACCCCTTACGAGTTTCACCCCTTTCGTGTTGCACCTTTGGCGAGTTTGTGCTACCTTGAAAATAGTCCTCTTTCCTATAGAATTTTTTTCGGGGCTCGATTCGTGTTTCTAGTTCCCTGACAGATCCCACATATTCTTAGGATTTTAGGTACATTTTTGTTTGAAAATTAAAATTGAGCAGGAATATGCAAATGAGTACTACGGCTACACACTAAGTAAAGTAATAACTAAAATAATGAAACTTTGTAAAATCGTTAGCAGCAAAAAAATTAAAACGTTTGCCTGGGCATTAAACACAATACCGACAAAAATTTCATTTACTTTGAACTGCCGCACAGTGTGATATTTCAGCAATCTAAATGGACATAATTGAAATTAGTTAATTGCCGATAATATTATAATTTTTCAAAAATCGCGCGAAATAATATACAACAGTTGACAGTTGACAAATGCTAACAACTACATAATTAGCTGTCTGACATCGATCGCATAGTAACGCTATCGACGTTAACTACGTATGTCTCTAAAGTGAACTTTTTATGCCGTATTATTGTTATTTTCTCTTATAAAGGTAAATTACTGTAGTTTTATTTTATGAAATCGTCTGATAAAGTATTTCATTGCCATACAAAATCTATTTAAATTGGTAGCTAATTAAAAACGGTATTTTTGAATTATAACTAGAGTTTTGATAAATTATACCACGTTATACCATATTGTTATTATGTTTCAATTAAAGATAGACTCTTCAGCTACATAAATCTGAATTTTTTTTGCGAAAGTTTGCGATATCCATAAATTTTCTCTTTACTTTCAGAATGACTTTGCAAATTTTTCGTCAATCGATTTTTGACATATGGTTTGTGAACTCGAAAATTACGAGATTTGATGGTATATTTGCATATATTCTGCAAGAACTAGGAGATTCTTCATTATCCAATTTTGTATTTTATTAGATAGCAGCATAAAATAATAGTATATTGTTTGGCAAGGGGTGAAGCAAAGCGATTTCAGACGAGGGTGAAATTTGCCTGCCCGAGTGAAGCGAAGGCTGGCATCACCTTCGTCTAAAATCGCCTTTCACCCCGCGCCACACATACTATTTTTCATATTACCTGCATTGAAACAGAAAATTTTTTTGCATTGAAACTTGTAAAATAAATATTTTAAATTCGAAAATTTTTTGAATCAGCAATAACTCGACAACGGCGCTAGATATCGAAAAACTGAGAAAAAATTTCTCCCCCCCTCGTCTCGTACTCACTTTATTTAATAAAAATTTAGATCAATCGCGCGCAAAAAAAAATTACTCATAAACAACAATATCGAATTAATCTGAGAGCTGTCATATTAATAAAATTTTATTTGAAGTAATGAAAAATTATTTTAATTCTGACAGGGTTGAAATGAAATCGGAAACTGAGTTGGCGGTAAGAAACTTGAGTGTTTCTGCCCTCGGGCAGAAACATTTTAATGTTTGACCAATATTCGCAGTGGTCTGAAATTGTCGTGTTTCGACTGTCTTGACAGCTATTGAAACACACTGTTTCAATGCAGGTAATATAAAAAAATATATAATAAATAAAATAATACAAACATATTTTTCAGTCGCCTTCTAAAATCCACCTCTTGTGTTTTGAATTTTTTCGTTATTTTTTATGTCTTTGCAGGTATATTATTAGTATGTTAGCAAAGTTTCAGAATTTTTGGGAAAAATGTATAAAAAAATGAATATTTTTCATCCCCCTTCTAAAAACCACCCATTAGTACTTAAAACTTTATAACTATTTTTTTCGTTGTTTAACAAATATTTTTGGTCGATTTGGTGATTTATAGATTTTTGTCCATCTAGATTGCTGAAATATCACACTGTGTGCCGTTGCAATCACAAAATAACAATATCAAAAAGCAAAGAATAAAAGTGACGCAGTTTGATAGTAACAGTTTTATGCGGAAGTGCCAATATCATAAGCGAACGCTGTGTGCAGTATGCTACAAACAAATTGTACGTTAACAAAACTTTTAAGAATATTTTGTTACATGTTTTACAAAGTTAACTCAGAAAAATTTAAGATAAGAACAATTTAGAAAAATGACTTAAATCAATATTGATTACCTTGTTTTCTATTAAAAATTTTCTATCAGCATTCGCTACAAAACACTAATAGGTTCTTGTTGGAAATGATTGATTTTACAAAATAATATTGTACCTTTTTAATCGCTTAATTAAATTACTTGTTCTTCGTAATTTTTCGGATGCACAATTCAATATATAGAGTACTACCGTGTACTACTATGTTGTTTTATCAATAAAGCGACGAGACAACAAAGCATTCTTCCATATCGAAATGGTGATAAATACTATTTATGTATAATTATGTACATGCAAATTCAGATCACTTGTTGTACCAATAAAACTTCGAAGAAGTTTGTAGATTTTGAAGAATGTTGTTTTTTTTTAATATTTATAACTTGATATAAATTTTAAAATATTATGATTCATTTTTTATTAGTTATTGAATAATTTAAGAAACTGAAACCTTTGTTTTCAAAGTTAAAATGTTGTCATTGGCTCACTAACAAAATTATTAAAATTTGATAATGGAATTTGTTCAAAAACTTGTGAATTATTTGTGTTTTTTAGCTTCAGCATTCGCAAAATTTATTAAAACATAATTACGAAA
Source organism: Cantharis rufa (assembly GCA_947369205.1). Lineage (NCBI taxonomy): Eukaryota > Metazoa > Arthropoda > Insecta > Coleoptera > Cantharidae > Cantharis > Cantharis rufa. The sequence goes on along the minus strand of OX376309.1, from coordinate 8,975,532 downwards.
TTATCAGTAATCATAATATAATCTATTAATTAATCAATTGATAACAAAAAAGATATTAACATTTGGAAAAGATACAACCAAATACTATCACGTTCTAAGAAGTCTAAATATAAACTTGATTCGTAAAGACGGATTGATAAACCATCCCGCAGAAGAGAGAAAAACAAAAATGATAAAAATATTTGCCATTAAAATTACACTATTAGAGGACTAACAAATCGGTGACAAAACCCCGTTCCAATTTATAAGACGCTTACAAAGCCTAGGAGGGCCCGCGATACGGAAAGAGTTAATCAATACAATATGGACACAACGACTTTCAGTTCCAGCACACCTGCAACCACTGCTGATAGCCCAAACCGAAATATCAGTGGAAAAATTAGCAGAGATCGGAGGCGAAGTAAACGAAACAATTCCCACGAAGAGGAACACAGCTATCACGAAAAACATCAAATGGATAGAGGAAATATCGAGAACAGATCTCCGTATTATGTGAAGATACTACAAAAACTACAAAGGACATAGAAGAAATGAAGCAAAAACGTTCCAGACCAACATATAGAACCCAAGCCAAACCAACAAGAAGCAGCTATGGTAAACAAAGAAGTACACGTCAGCTACAATCGAATATGCCAATACCGCAGACTATTCCATAATAATAATGGACTATTTGATCAAAATAGACTTATTAATGGATACCTGTGCAGATTTATGTGTGTACCTAAAGCGATTCTTAAAAAGACATATAAAACGCAGCAATGAAAAGAAGCTATCTGCGGCGAATAACATAGAAATATACACATTTTTTAAAATATTGATAAGAAGCGCAAATTCCAGTGGCGGTTTTTAATTGAAGATGTAAACAACCAAATCACTTTCTCAACTACTTTGAATTATTGGTGGACATCAAACATAGAAAGTTAATTGATACAGTTACACTAAAGTAAAAATAACAGAAAATTAAACAGAGACGAAGTGATAATAGTGCGCACCATATTAAACAAGAACAAATACCATATGCTCTTAACCAAATTTCCGCCTCTAACAAATCCGAACACAGCAACAAGGAATATTAAATACAAACCAAGCATTACATTGAAACCACATCAGGACCATGAATCGTAGACTAACCCCATAACTACAAGCAACCGCATAGAAAGAATTTTAAATTCTCTGAAATTTAAAAAAATAAATTGAATTGATCATATTTGAAGCAGGCATAGTAGGCTCATCAAAAATCAGTTGGACATCCCCGTTATACTTGACAATAAAAGAGAATAATGAATGAATGACGACCGTGTGTCGATTACAGAGCCTTGAACGAATGCACAAAACCCGATCGTTACCCAGTACGACATATTGAAGATTTTTCATATATTATGCAATACAGAAAAACCAAAAAAAAAACCAAAGATTTAGTAAAGCATTTAATCAAATTCCAGTTCATCTCAACGATATACCAAAAACAGCCATAACAAAACCATTTGAACTATACGAATTTCTATTCATGGGTGTCGGTTTAAAAAATGCCGGGCAGGCCTTTCAAAGATTTATTGATGAAATAAACGTTAGAATTAGAGTTCGTTTACTCACAATTGACAGATAACATGCTGATCACATCAGAAAACAAAGAACAGCAGCACCAAGATCACGTAAGGGTCACTACTTTAGAGATGACAATTAATAGGGTGTGTATCCTAAGTATTATCTTGTTTGTGCAATGTAAAAAGTACATATTATAAAGTTTTGGAAAATATTTTACTTATATAGTAAAATTAATTTTATAACCACTTATCGAGGATTGGGACTTCTGGTTTTAATAAAACAAAACCGTTAACTTTAAGTCGACGTTTCGAGTTTTATTTTACTCTTCTTCGGGACTACAAAGAAGAAAAATCTTAGAAAATACATAATTTACAAGTAAATTTTGTATCTCACCTTCAGTTTAACTAAAGTTAAGTTAAGTAAGTCCTATTTTTACTTTATTTTTTTAATTTTTATTATTATATTTATTATTTTTTAATTGTGTTGTACCTACTTGTTTGAAGTCAAAACGCATCAACTTAGATAATAAATTGTGAGAAAAATGTATTGTGTTTTATTTCTTATATTAGAGCAATTTTTCTCGTTCGTTCGATCGTTTGGTGATCACGAACCCCTGGACATAAAATTTTAATTTGTTCGGGGACCCCTGTAATCGTGAATTTTTACCCCCGTGATATTTTACCCCTGGTAAAATTTCATTAGGAATATTTTACTCCGGGGTAAAATTTCTAGGGGTAAAAATCTACGTTGATACCCCCACAAACCAAATTTATTTAAAAAAACACTATCAAGCACGTAATCGAAACTGGTTAACATTAACCAATATACTATAATTCTTGAGAAAAGTGTTTTATTTATGTATTATTAGTAATCCCTCAAAGGTATGCTTTCTGTACCGTCTCATTTTCTCTTTATACAATTAAATTAATTATTCGTCCAAATTAAGAATTTATTTTGTTAAAATCTATATTAGGTACTAAATTCCATCTTTAAATCTATGGTTTGAGGTTATTTTCGTGGACTCTTTTGGACCGTGGAGTACAGAATGAGAAACGCTGCGTTAGATTAATTAATTTTGTTGTTGTGAAACGCATATTATGAAAAGCTTAGTTCACCTTGAAGTCCAACGAAAGTATCGCTTTCTGTACAATTTATCAGACCAAAAATGATATTTTGTCTAATCATGATCTTATCATGATTCATGATAAGATCATCATGATTTCATAATCATAATCATGATTTTATTTTGCCTTGGATTTGAAGCTGCATACATGGTTTGCAGCGAAGTAATTCTTTACATAATTTGTAAGTTACCAGAACTCGTCGCTCTGCGACTCGAGGCGCAGATAACCACAGACTCCACCATTAAATGATTTAGATATGTATAATATTATATAATACCGAAAATGTAGACTAAATGTATATGTTACGGTCAATGATGTAAATCGGGCGTTAACGTCAATGGCCGGACAATAACGTTAATGCCCATTTATGTTGGCCATTAATAGTAATGGCCGAGTTGTCATCGTTGACCGTAAGATGTATACCATATACGTACATATACGTAAAAATATTTTTAGGCGGATTTTAGGATAGGCCACATTAGCTTATCACCGTGGCATTAACATTGATGTGGCATTGATATGGTTAATATCAAGTTACACAACTTAAACCACGTATTAATCGATTATCTACGTTTCTGTTATACATTTTACGTACGTACTATTTCTACGGATAATATACGTCTAGATCAGATGTCTAATATACGATCTTGTGTTAGGTGTTACTAGGGTCATTCTGCCATATGCTTACTCCTTACATAAAACTTGTTTTGGTCGCTCTTCCGCAAATAGATGTTCCCGGCTAAAGTCTCGATAACATATCGCACGCTTAATATAGCGCTCTTTACAACTAGTTGCACAAATAGTTACTTTTATTTGTATTTTTTTATACTTTTTATTATTGCAGTTTGAAATTTCTCCTTTTCTATAATTATGTTTTAGTTTGCCATCATGATGCTTAAGTACACTTATTTGTGTAATAATTGCGTGGATTAATTAAAACTGTTGTTCTCATTCTCACTTTAATAAGTGCATTGGAACTTGCACAAAAACTTAAATAATTTTTAGTACCAATGCGAAATTTAGAACTTTAATTTTTTCAGTAATACCTACAATTTTTACACATACAAAAAAATGTAAAATTTTGAACAAAACAGATACTTCGTAAAATATGAACTTACGTTTACGGTACAATGGAATAAAACTACAAGCCAAAATTAATTTACAAAAAGGTGTAATTTCACGAAAATAATGAAAAAACAGTTTTCTGTGTTAAATAAATTTTTTGGTCAAACAATTTTATGTTAAATAAAAATGTATTAGATAAGCGATCAATTGACTAAAAATTCTTCAGTCAATGAGTGAGGTTAATGACCTTTTCTCCAATTAATCAAACTATCCATCATGTTAAAAAATTTTGTAATTGAAAATGTTGCTAATGATATCTAAAATGTCACCGAAATGGAAAGTATTGTTTCTCAAAATTGAATTAAAACATACCCAAAAGAGTTTTTAAATAATAAAAAAAGACGTGAGCAATATTCTGGGTAAATGGCTTATAAAATAGAAACAACTTTAACTAAATTTGTTTTATTCCAACTTTAATAAAATTTAAATATGATTTCAAGAATGTATGCCTCGCCTTTTTTCAAATTTTGGGCCCAAATATGAAGTATTTTAACATGTCACGTTAAATAATAACGCTCTGTATTTAAAAAATTTGGTTTATGCGTTTGAAGCTACCCACTCTATAATCATGCCAAAACTTGTTTTGATACTTTCATTAATAAAGCAGCTACAACCTGCCTACGCACTGGCTAACCCACCCTGTACAATAATAATGGCATATATTCTAAATAGTAAAATAAATTTAAATTATATTTAATTTACTGCTTTACTTTAGTAGGCACTTAAATACGTAAAAAATATTGTAAAAATTAAATTTTTGGCAATTAAAATTTAATATCCAATAGTCCTTCCAATATCTTTTGTAGATCGCCGGTAGTTAGAAATAACTTTTGAATTAGTGGTTATTCAGCGTGAACTCGAAATAACCATTTTCTTAACCCCCATAATTCAATAAATACAAGAGCTTTAAAATTATAGATTAAAAAGATAAAAATTTAAAACGTGGTTATTTCGTCGTCACGGACCGCTATATAGCGCTGTTATAATCCACATAAAAACTGAGAGGTTATACCTTAACAACATATAGGTAAGATGAACGATGAACAACAAAATGAACAATTATTACCACTTATTGTCCCTTTGACTGTTCAACAAGAACACAGGATGTAGGAGCCTGTACCATCCGGTAAGACTTGAATTTTTAAAATTTTTATATACCGACTAATAATCCATCCATAATTGAATAAATACATAATAATATGTATAAAGGTATTTTCAATTATCAAATTCTCCGGCAGCGACAATTTTCAATCAAAATATAGGAAATTTTGCGTTTCCAGCGACCGATATTGTTCCATCCAATACTAGAAGTGCACTCGCTGCTATTGTTTATGAAATTTAATTTGTCGGGGCAATGAGCTTACATCAAAACTGGAACAGTTAACTAATCGTTATTAACTCATCATGCATCCACGAAGCAAACGATTTGTCCTTGACATTCTATGTCTGAGGTCGAAAAGCACTTTATATAGTACTTATTAATCTGTTTGACAGGTAGGAGTAGTAAATAATTGTGGTAATATTAATTTTGAATTCGATTTGGCGGTTTATTCAAATGTAGAGTAAATGCAAGGCCAAAATGTGGTTTGTTGACGTAACATTTTATCATGCATACGCGTGACGTGAGTGTGTCTATTCTTAACGGACAAAATCTCATCTCCCCGTGGTCCACGTCTGCATCCGCTGACAACGCCCACCTCAACGTGGCCTGCTTAGCGTTTAACTCATTTCACGGACCTCGGCATTCAAAATAATTATTATTTTTTTTTACAAAATTGTGTTACCTAATTTATTATAACTCCAACAGTAATTTGGTATTTTTTTGTATGCAAACAACCCCTTCGATAGTTAAATTTTTAGACATAAGAGCAACTTACCACTTAAGTGAAAAACAACACTTGAAACTAAGTAAATTGTAAAGAATGTTTACTTTAAAATCCTTTTTATATTTAATGATTATGTTCAATTTTTTTAACATCGACACAGATAAACGATTCCTTAGATTTTATCCCACTAAAATTAGAAACACCTACAGTTTCAAATTTTTAAACTAGTTTGGAATCCGTTACTCTTCAGTTATCCGTGATATTTTTTAAAATCAAACTTGGGCTCAAATAGATTTTCCAAATGTATTCTTTCGACACACTAATCTAAATGTTATTTATTTAAGCTTTCAATTCTCGTATTGTTAAAAATTCTTAGTTTTATTAAATTCTAATTTTTAAATATTCAACCATGTGGAATGGAATTATTATTAAAATAGAGTAACAGCTAACACAAAAATAAATATTAGGAATGTAAATTGCACCATTTGAAGACATGTTTTCTTATATAAAAATCGATTTTAAAGCAAAATTTATTCAACATTTTGTATTAAAAATTTCATTCTCTTTATTTTTGTTTATATACATTTTTTTTCGTCGCACCGTTTTCAAGATACAGTGATTTAAAAATATCTCTGTAAAAAATGTAATGTGATTCTTTTAAGTCTCTGTATCTCGAAAATGGTGAGACGAAATAGAAAAATGTATATAAACAAAAAAGAAGAGAATGACATTTTCAACACAAAATATCCAATAAATTTTTGTATAAAAAACTAATATTAATAAATTATCAATTAATAACAATAATATATATAACAAGTTTTAATATCAACATAGTGTGATGATAGTTAAACCTTCCATAATTAAAATATTGAGTGAATATTTTCGTTAAATTGAGTTTGCGATCAAGAAAACAAATAAAATTATCCGATGGTTCGGGATCTTTATTGTCCTATTTTAAGGCATAACAACAATAAATATAAAATTAAAATTACAGATTAAAATGACAATACAAATTAAAGAAAAAACTACAACAGAAAAACATAAATAAAAGAAAATATTGAAAAAAAATGTTTTTCTTTTGTACTTTTCATTGTATTGTCATTTTAATTTTATTTTTATTGGTTTAACCCAATACCCGCCAATGTCCCATTTTTGGGACGCAGGAATTTTTACAGGTATCAGTAAAGTTACAGTCAAAATCATGTATCCAGAAGACTAGTGACCTGTATTAGATGTGGAACTACTGATATTCACCAACATTGAGCATTCAACTTTTTACAGGAAATTTTACCAAGCTGGGGATTTCACAGAAGGCGTCATTAAAATTTCGATGCATTTTTCTAATAGATTTCCATAATAAATATTTTTTTTTGTTTCTTACTTTGCTATAAATTTATGAACACAAATTATATGCTTCGATGTATGCCTAAATATGTAATAAAAATGTTCAGGTGAATGTGTAAAATTAATCAGTTTTTGCTTCTAATATCAGCATATGTCCCAAAAATGAGACGGTTTTTTTCTCAAAATTAATCAAAATTCTTGAGAAATTTTTCAAACAAAACTCTTTTCTTAATTCATAATAATCACTTTTCTGATGGAATTTCGAAAATTTTTCTCACCTGTGAATTGCGGCGGGTATTGGGTTAATAGACTTGAAAATGGGACAATAAAGATCCCGAAACGTCGGACAATTTTCTTTGTTTTTTCACCGCAAACTCAATCATTCACCCAATATTATATATCAACATTAAACTATCCAGTAAGATGAAAACATTTGTCCACAAATGCCGGACATGGGGCATAGCACCCAAGCAGAATTTCCTCCTTGGGTGCATAAATGATCTGTTGAGTTAAGCAACTCTTTGCATATTACGCTATTACATATTATACTAAATTAATTCAAAAATTTTAAGATTATAGCAACAAGTTTTATTAAATTAAAAACATAGTTGAAATTCTGGAATTAAATTATATTTTTGTCTTTATGTCATTCCATAATTTCATTAAAATCTGTTGATTATTTTTGTCATTAATGTTGTTTTTCAATTATCACGCAGCTTGTCTAAGTTGCTAAAATTAGTGTTGAAAAAAATCATTTTTCATCAAACTGTTTCTATTTCGGAAAAAAATCCGAGACCAATGTTCAATTGCTGCTGAAACTAAACTTCGGAATTTTTTCTCACCATATTGAATCCACCATTTTAAATTTCGAAATTTTTGCATCAGAAATAGAAACATGAAATGTGCCATTGCTAGATATTGCTAAATTTGTAATGATTTGTTAATTGAATTGATATCTACGACTTATTATATTTTACTAATGTAAAAGTAGCAACTTTATAATATCGTCTTTAACTTTTCCTCTACTAAATAGTAAATACTCTTATGGTTAGTTTATGCAAGAGAATTATAAATGTAAAGTAATTTACATTAATAAAATTAATAATCTTTACATTACATTAAATTAAATTAAATTACATTAAATGCTTGCATAAATTCTCCATTGGTTATTAATCCTAATTAATATTTATTGTATTTATTATTCGGTTGAGCTCCAAAATATTTATTGTTTATAGATATTTCCATAAAACTTAATTATAACATAAGTAACAGCTATTGGCATTTATGTGTACATAACTGATATCTATAACGATTTCACATTAATCCAAGAATCATATTTCTTCTACCATAATACCATAAACTATTAATATTGTAACAGATGGTTAATAAAATTCAATGGATATATTTTTGATTACGTATAAATGTCTAAAATTGAATTACTAGTAATAGATACGTAAGACCGTTAACAGTTACTACATCTAAAATGAATGCAATAATCGCAAGCAGCTTTTAGATAAATTTTATGTCTCATTTAGTAATAAATGGAAAAAATTTTATTAACAAAGCTATCACAAATTGTTTTTTATTAACTATGGTCGACCAAGATGTGCATATTATCTAACTTTAGTGTAACGTAATATTCTTGTTAATAATGGCAATATTATTAATTTTTATAAAATTAGCTTGATTGCTGTTTGAGTTACAGAGCTGAAATTTTTTTATTTCTCTAAATTCAGAAATGAATCACTTACTTATGAATTGAAACGATTGAAACCGTCTCGGCAAAACCGCTTCGTCTGTCATAACTCTAAATACGGTTTTGTGCTGATAGTATTTACTGTTTACTCCGACTATCTGTATTTATGTCGGCAGGCAACTGTATGCTTGCAGTATTTGTTCCAACTGGATTTGGGCGGTTATCAGATTTTCTTTGTAACTCTTATTAATCTTAGGTGCTCTTTTATAGGAGCACCTTGAACATAACAGAGCTTTTTGTGTTCTTTCCATTCACCATGTTCGAGTAGATTTCATATTGTTTTATCCGATGAGTTTTGGGCCCAAGCAATTACTTAATACAATAAAAGTTATTTTTATCAATCTAAAGTGTTATTTGATAGGATTGAACATGACAGAACTTGTGCATCCGGAATGATTTCTGGTGTAACTAGTAGTAACTAGTCAACGGAAGGTATCAAAGTTTACTGTTTAGGAAAGGTTTCTATTTTGGGATTTTAGATTGCGGTGAAATTTTTGGGGTTTAAATTAAATTAACAATTTTTTCCCAAACTTTACATCAAATCAGTTACAGGACTATTGGTCCTACAACAATAAATTGGCTCTTGACAACTGGCCCTGACGACAATTGGCACTACGACTATTGCCGTCGCGACAACTGACCTTTGAGTTGGCTCTAGGATAACTAGCCCCTCTAGAATTAAAAGTTGCAGCAAGGGCAAGGATTATCCAAAAAACCTATTCATTAAAATTTGCCTTTTAAGACTTGAGCCGTGAAGGGCAATTACAGTCGCAGAGGTCAATTATTGCCGGATCAACTCTTCGGACACGATCAAACCACCTGCACGATCGAGCATGAAACTTTCGTTAATTTAAAATCAACAAAACAAACTCTTATAATTTTAAAATTATTTAAAATAACTTTGAACTTCTCAGATAAAAATTTTTAGGTTCCAACAGTTCCAAAAGTAGGTTATAGGTGATCAGGTTGCCAAAAGAATGAGATATGATTTTGTGGCTTCCACTATTTTCAGAAATGATTTTTCAAAAATATTATCTCTGAAATTCGCCGGTCCAACGACGGTTAATTCGGCGACCGGTAAAGTGGGCGGCGGTTAACTCGACGATTATTCAGAAATACAGATATAAGTTTTTCTTTTTCTTGTTCTGATCGGCAGCAGCCATTTCTTCATCTTTTCTTCTTTTCCTTACGCGTTTTGCTGCAATTTTTTTTGCATTAGCTAATTCTGTACGACCCATGGTCGTATTTCTGTATTTCTGCTAAAATATTTTAGTGCCTTTTTTAAAGAATGTATAGTAGCTCGAGTAAATTCCAATTTTACGAAAATAAAATCTCATTAATCTATTCTTGTGCGTCACCTAACTTATCTGATTTTGTGAAATTCTCTCTCTTCTCAAATTTTTAGAATATTTTTTGCATACAAACCTAACACAAGCATTACTGGAATTATTGTATATTAATCAAATTCGTCACATTTAAAAAATGTTAGGAAGTTTACTTTATAATATAGTAAACAAAACAATAAATTGTCCCGCCGCCTGTTAACAATATTTTGCACATCATTTGTCCCTAACTTATTAGATCTCGCTCTTCTCTAAATTTTTCTTTGTTTTTATTTTTGGACCAAAACCTAATCGAAGTCCCAGTGAGTAAGTGTGCAAAGCTTGGTTGAAATCAGCCGAAAGGTCTAGGAGTGCATATAGCAAACAAATATCTAAACTTCTAAACAAACTAACCGGTGGCGTCGCCGAGGTAACTATCGCCGAGTTAACCTGACTTGCCCGTTCGCTATTTTCGTCCATTCATTTGATGTATCTAAACCAATCAATTGTCTCTATTCAACTTCCTTCGATATGCTTCTCTGCTTCCATGTCTCTTCTAAATCCTTTCTAATCGTGATCTTCTACACTGTACAGCTTGTTCTCAAGCAGTCCATTTCTGTGGCCAACAATTTTCATCTGTTAAACAAGCTTAAATTCCACATTTCTGAGCCTTATATCATTATATACCTCGAACTGTAGATTTGTATATTTTTCTTACAAAATTGAGTTCAGTGCTTCTATCGCTTTTCTGCTCTTGTTTATTCTTTCCTTTATTGTTTCCTTTTTTATTTAATATGACTTCCAGATATTTACACGTTTGCACTATTTTGATGATCTCTCCTTCAAGGGAGGGGTCATTACGTTCTTCACTTCTAACAATAAGGTATTCCCACTTACTCAAGTTCATTGTGAGTCCAATCTTTCTAAACATACATCTCAAATCCTGTTCATCTTCCGCTATCACAACTTCATCGTCCGCAAAATAGAAGATATAGTGTACGTCGTTGCCCACTCTAAGTACCATAAGTCTCACTTCTTTGTCCATTCCTTCATTTTATTACGCTTAAATTAACACATTCACTGCCCATTTAAAAATGGCACATAGGCAAGATGCCCGGGCTTTTATTTTGATATAAAAATAAATGTATGTAATGAAAGTAAACGAAAGTAATGAAGTATTCAAAAATTAATTATTATTAGGACAATCGAAAAATTATTATTTTTTCTAAACCGAAAACGCGCTAGGGGCGTTGTGGACACAAGTGGTAAAACAAATTGTTTTGGAATTTGACAAAATTCAATTAAAAAAAACTTCGAGTTTTTTTTGATAGAGTGCCATTGAGCAGATACAGTCAAAATCTGGAAAAAAGGGTAAAAGAAGAAAGGTAAAAGAACAAAACAGGCTAATAGCGATAGCGATATAAAAAAAACAGTATTTAAACACAAAAAAGTCTTTCACATCGAGAAAATCAGATGAAACTTTTACTAGATGCTTTGAGAAATTTTTAGAACCGAATTGAGATGTGTTTATAATTAATTTCAGTTAAACAATATTGTTCCAAATCCTGAAAAATTAAAAACTTGGTGTGGTAACATAAAAAACGCCGATATCACTGACGGTACCAAATTTTTGTGCCCACTATTTAAAACGTCTAATTTTCAATTCACAACAAGCACAACTAAATAATAGATAAAAATGGGGTCAGATTCATTAGCGTTCATTTTACAAATCATTCATTTTAATTTTGGAACCCATACAGAATCACCGCTACAAAAAAACAACGCTTTTGTAAAATATCTGAAAAGTTTTAGTTTTTTAGTTTTTTTTTTAAGTGTTCCTTTGTTATTAGAATGGTTTTCAATGAATACCGATTCAAAGTTATTTTTTCTTTTTGGTTAGGCATATTATATACCTATTACCCATTCTAATTTAGTTTAAATTTCACGCTGTTTTTTATTTTCTGAACTCTTTCCACTTTAACACTTACTTGCCCTTTAAAAAAAAATGACACCGCAAGAACATTTTTAAATAAACGATCCAATTTCATGATTAAGCTTCGGAAAAACTATTTGGAAAACAACTGCGAGTAGCAAGTTATTCGCGCAATTAATTAAATAGATGTTAGCAATAATTTAATTTGTCGAGCTATTTAGTATACGATGATGTAACGTGCGTTTCTTGCATTTTATTTTTCATTAATAGAACGTTACTCAAAGACTCGACATTCTTGAAAGTGAATACGTAAAATTACATAATTGCATGTGTAGGAGCAAGATAAGACCAAAACAATTCCAGTTCTCGTCCAACTAGCAGGTTTAATATAAACGTTTATTATATTTATGCATATAGTAGCTAACACAGTGCTTCCCAAACAAACAATATAATTCAGGAAAAGAAAAGAATATAACCGAATAAATAAGACTCTCGTACGATTTAAGAAGAATGACGAGGATTTTAACCTTCAACGCTAGAGATTAAAGTAACGTACGAGGAAATATAAAATTCGTTACAAAGCTTGAACGTATCTAAGGGCTAAGTTGATTTAAACGGAGGCAGTCAAAAATCAATTCACCTGTAATTCTATTCAAAAACGATCATAACTCAAAAAGTTGTTCTATTGTGGCAATGTTTACAACCTAGTAAAGTAATCAGCTGTAACTTTGCGCGACAGCGACCGCGGGAGAATGAGTGAATTGAGGGTGCAGCGGGGTTCGAGGCTCTTGTTAAACCACATTCCAATCTTAAAATGTGAAAAGCTCTAAGTCCAATACAAGGCTCTTCAGATCAGCTGTATCTCTACTAGGAAGTCGATGGGCAGTCCAAGACAATACAACATTTGTAAACAAATAATTGATTTCTTGTATTTACTTGAACGTTTACCTCAGAAGGATGTACCCGATGTACTGTACATGGTACATACCATACCTGCCTAGGAAGCTACGACTATCAAATTTTTGTTTCAACCTTTACGCATGCTAATTTATTCAAATTGCCATCAACGCTTTTTAGTTTAGCATTTAATCCAGACCGAGATTTCTTCAGTTGTAATTAAATGAATAAAAGCGTTAACCGTTCAAAAGTAGAGTAGAAAATTAAGAGTATAAAAGTGAAATGAATGACAGGTGACATGTTATACTATACTGCATAAAAGAAATCATCAGGAAGTATTTCGTTTTGCTCTCAATTGTGTCAAATGCGGAACTACCGAGGATCGGAAGTTTTGGCGGGTGATTCGATATAAACGTTATGTTCATATACCTGTAGTATGAATATGGCGCTTGATAACGTATAAGGAAAAGAAAATTATACAAGGGGGTTGCTGTGGTACATCTGCTTCAACGTTCAAGATTATGCCAAGAAGGGTCTTCAAAGTCTATAACAATTGAGCACGAGCGAATATGTATTGTAAGAAAAACATAACGCTACTATGGCAATCTAATATAAATTCTCATGTCTAGAGGGATTAAAGAAAATATTGTGGTTTAAACAGTTTACAGCCTATCGCCTAACGTAATTGGCACCTTCATAATCGTTAATTATTTCAAACCATTAAAAAGATTCAAAAGTTTATTTAACCCAAATTAACTTAATTTATTATTTTAAACCAAATTCCTTCCATTCGGTTCTTCTTTTGATAATTTGAAAATATTTTTCTCCAAATAAAAAAAAACAGGCGTATCTTTTGAATCTAACAAGTTGCCACTCAAAGTGAGGTCAAATTAAATTTTTTGTAAATTAAATAATCTCCAAAATATTTAAAGTCAAAATTTCGTACCCAGCCTCATAACCATGCATACGAAAGTATTTGAAGCTCGACTTTCCTAATATAATTTGAACATCTATCGGCACGATTTCTTCTTAAATTTTAATAAAAGTCGTACAGGTAGGTAAGATATAATATGTAACTCCACCCTTGTAGTTCCTCAGTAATCCAAAGAACAAATCTTTATAATACTTTCCAAGGTTAAACTTAATGATATTGAGATTCTACATTCTTAGGTGGGTATGAAGATGAAACTTGTTAACTCACTTGGGTTATCTTCTATGGCGTTGATGTAGTAAACATAAAAAAATGTTCAAGTTATATTTAAAATATGCAATAAAATGTGCTATATAAATAAAAAATGTGTAATTAACTTGAAACTTTGTCCTGAGATACAAAATAAAATTCTTTACATATGAATTTATGATGATTTTTAGATATAAGTTGAGGTACTTATTTGAGTGTGCTGTTTACCTTTTGTACCTTTTTAGAAAAGCTAGTTTTGCAAAGAACGAATAGAACATATTGGGTTTGACGCTTTTAGAAAAATCTTCAACAAAACACGTTATGAAACACAAGGTCGTTGAAAGAAAGACAATAATTTAATAAGCAAGCAATTTACATAATAATTTAATAACTCTCCGGTCAAAAACTTCTGTTCCAATGACAATATTGGTATTTACTGATTTGCGTATTGGTTTCATGATAATATGTACTATATCATCGCTGAAGCACTGAAATATCTTCAATAATTTTTATGTGGTTATTCGAAGTGAATTTCTTCCTTGATTCTTAAAAAAACAAAGCAAAATTAACATTTTTGATATTTAACATAACTTAACAAAACGTTAAAATAATATAATTTTAACCGTAAAGTAAACATTTCTTATTTATCAAGAATTGAACTTCGTTAATATGTCTTAATATTAAGTGAGGTCCCTATAGAATAGCAAGTTTTACAAATTTTGAGATAAGTGCACTTTCAACAATTTAAAACCCATATTTTATTTTTTTCGATTTCCGATAAAATACTATACTTACAGCTTCTCGAAAAATTCTTCGTTACTGGACTTCCACCTTTAAAATTTTTAAAATATAGCTGTGCGCTCAGTAATGAGTTCTTTTCGGATCTTGTCCAGTAATATACTATTATCCAAGACTACGGAGAAAACGACACTTCCCGATGGTGTTTTCAAATAATAAATCTAAGCAATACTAGTCACTTCAAAATTAAACTAGTAATGTAACTTTCATTAGACCTGACTTGCAAATTGCTTGTTATAAACAATGGTAAACGTTTGTCATCTACCTAATCAAAGGTACCTATACCAATTATTATAATAGAAATAATATAACCACAGGTGAATTTGTTCCTTGCTTCTGTTAAAAAAACAAACAAACCAAGAAAATTATATTTTTTTGTGTGCAAGGAATTGAACTTCAATATTTTTTTCGCGATATCAATATTAATTTTGAATCATTTTGGCATTATCTTTAAGTTTTTCCATTTTTCATTTTCGGAAATTTTCGAACAATAAATATGGATCGGTAGCCACACGACCAAGAATAGGGCGATCACGAAAAACAACCAAAAGAGACGATAAAATGATCGTTCGTGAAGCAATAAAAAATCCTTGTCTAACGGCTACACAAATTGTTTAGAATTTCAAAAAAATCACAAAAAAAATAAACTATATGGCAGATGTCCTTCTAATAAACCACTTATACCACAGAAAAGTCGGTTAACCAGTCTGAAATTTTCCAAAGATGATTTACACCGGGAAGAAAACAAGATTGGTCCAAAATACTTTGGAGCAACGAAAGTAAATATAATTTGTTTTTCTTGATGGTATGAGGGCGGACAGGGGCGGACAACCCGGACATTTGTCCGGGGCGGCAAATCTAAAGCGCGGCATTTTGGCTGTTGTCGTGACAAATTGAAATATTAACGAAATTACCCGAGACGCCACAATAAGATCGAAAAAGCTAAAAATAGAAAAGCTCACTAACCCCATAAAAAGACGGAAATTTGTGTTTTTGTCCGGGGCGGCGTAAAGGCTAGAGCGGCCCCTGATGGTATTAAGTGTATTTGACATCCAAAAAATAAAAATTATGATATTAAATATTAAGTTCCCACTATAAATCACGGTAGAGGAGATGGGCACGGTGTGGGGCTGGTTTTCCCGTGGTGGCATTTGACCTCTACACAGAATTGATGGTATATGTATCGGTTCTGGATCAAATGCTATAACATGATAAAAGAAAAATGCTATGCGACTGGATATTTTAGAAGGATAATGACCCAAAACATGTTAAGGACAACATAGACAATGCTAAAATTCGTTTTTTAGAGTAGCCTAGTCAGTCTCCATATTTGAATCTCATGGACGAGCTTGAGCTTTGTGCGAAGAGCTCGAACGACGAATAAGAAGTGAACTTTATCGTAATACAACTAAATTCTGGGAAGTGGTTAAAAACACCATTAATTCATTTAGAGAAGCTGGTTGAGTCTATACCATCACGATATAAAGCTGTTATCGCTACAACAGGGATTGCAATGAAATACGAAATGTTTTTAATCTATAGTTTTTGTATGTGTTTCTTTATTTTTTGGTTTTAAGACCTTTTTGCCGTAATTTGCCATATGCAAATATTTTGTATTTACTTTATTTTGAATTTTTTCAGATTGATAGGTACAATTATTTAACAAGGTCAATTTATTATATAGTATATTTTTTAATTTAAAAGCTTTTAAAGAATAAATATTAAAAAATCAAAGAAAAATGTTGAGCTTTGAAGAAATTATTGCAAAAAAAACTGTTTGCCAACTTATAAAGTAAAGCTTAAATTTCCGTACTCGCTTTTCATTTTCACTATGCGTCGCGACGCATAGTGAGCGACGCGTCGTGAGGTTTACTTCTTTTTCAATTGACGTTAATCAAGAATCTTCATCGTTTTAGAACTTTATTTTCAAACAGGTGTACCAACATAATATTGATTTCGAGATTACTGCATGTTTTATCACAAGAAACAACTTTTCTCATATTTCCGTATTCGCAACTTATTATAACTTATTATACTGGCCAAGACTCAATATTAGCTTTATCAGCAGTGGGTTCAGTAACAAGTAATTTTTGCATATACACCTGAGTCGGGTCCAGAAAAGGTTAAGAAATACTCAACCAACAAACATAATTTTCTCAAATACTGACACTTGAATTGATTAATTCTCAAGACCGTTGTTTTCAAGAGCAAAAATATTGCACAATGTGATCTCTAGCTTAACGTGGAATCCAAAGCATGACAAAATTTCAAGAATAATTAAGAGTCAAACTTTGAGTTCACTACTTCTATTAATCTTATAATTTGAAAGAATATAACAAACAAATAGTTATAAAACAAAATTGCAAAATATCTTCTCCGAAGGATTTTGTCCTTTTTTTCGTTTTTGGGTTCAGACTAAAGCATTATTAATCGCTGAGCAACTCACTGAGAAATATTCACAAAACAGTCTTTAGAAAATCCCCAAAAATAAAAGTTGGCGAACTTTTCTTCACAACATTGCAGAAGTAAACAACAAACTCATACAAATACAGATTAAGCATAATTTTATCTTGAGGTTATTTTAATTTATATTTATTTTAAAAAATCAAAATAAGTATAAAACTTATCTCTTTTTTTTAAAATTAAGATTGTTGTATTAGCGTGGTTGTTTTCCGTTCGAATTAAACTGTCTACATTTTTTATAACTTAAACTTCTAGTCCGGTTTAGATTCTCTCCAAACGGGTCGATCATAGAAACCTGAAAAAAATTTCGGTTACTAGAATGTACCCTGATGGTAAATATTTCAAATTAGTTTTAATAATAGCCTGCAATGTTCTAAAAAGATATATTAAGAGCAATTTTATTAATTACGTGAATATTATTGATGATAATAATAATGATACCACCTACAAAGCAGGTTTAGCAATTTAAAATTTTTTTTGCCATTGAACATACTTTACAGCATTGTACTAGTAGAGCAGTAGCTTCGGGCGGCATTACTCCAGAGGCGTCAATTCGGTAACGCGGTATTTTTAAATTGATGTGTTATGTTTTAGCCGCAGGTGACAAAATACTACGTCGCGTCGCCGGCGTCATTAGGCTGTTATGTATAGCAATAGAGTTTTAATATACTCTCTATATTTAATATCAAATTTATACATGGTAGGTATATTATTAATTTTTTAAGCATTTATTTTTAAAATTTTTATGTAAACTTCTACAAGATTTCTTATTAATTATATTTAATGCCAAAAATGCTAAAATATTTAAAACAATATTAGCAGAATAGGCCGAGCCATTTTTTACCATAGGCGCCAATGCAAATATTTTTTATCTGAATATGAAAAATTTTTTAAGTTCGAAACTGGACCCACTGCTGAAACTGTATTATGCATAATACTTTTTGCTAATTTCAACAATTTTAATATGTATTTTAATTATTATAAAAAAAAATGTTGACGTAAATTAAAATTATATTGTGGTATATCTATTTGCCGCCCATAAAAATACCGCGAAAATAATTTAATATCACATGTTGTTTTTCCGTTTCAAAACGTTATTTGTAGCGTCAAAGTGATTAGGGACCAATTCATGCAATATTCTAGGGGTAACTGACCCTCTTAGTTATATTCTAGCACGTGTCTATTCCTCCCTTCGCGGTCTACTGCTGCGAAAACTAAAATAATAGTGCAGGTAATAAAATGCTATTACATATCTATGGTATAATTGCGTAGAATCGTAGGACGATTAAAGTTTAATTACAGCATAAATGCTAATATTAATTAATAATTTGGTGAATGATGAGAAAAAAGTTTTCCACATTGTACAACTGTTTTTTGATACGACGACAGTATTCCTGAATGAGGCACGGTTTAATAAGTAGAAATCGAGAAGTGCGATGCCAGGTTAATAGAATAACTGAAATTTTCTTTTGGGCCGTTCCGTTACTTCAAACGTTAAAATCACAAGAAGTTTGATATGGAGACAGTGCAAGTTTATCTAGTTTGACTGATACATTTTTTGCTGTATATGTGGGGCATTGTCACCCCTAACCAGTCTAGGGTCTGCAATCAAGGCAGCTGCAAGGCCACCATTGCGAGGTCATATTCTTACTCTTACGTTAGTGTATGTCTTATAAGCAGCTGATGTAGTACACTAACCCTCTTCTTTGCTAACTTATAGCCTATTGTATACTTGTATATGCGTTATATCTGGCAAATTTCATATTATTTTATAAGCCCCCGTCCTTATAAATGTACGAAGAAACGTTAGCGCGCCTTATCATTTTCTTGCAACAAGTTCCAAAAGATTGGCCCAAAAAAATTTAACCTCCAAATTTGCTGTACCTGGAGCTTGAAGTAGCAAAATGTTTTGTAAGATTTATGAATATGCAAGGAAAGAATTAAAATAAGTAACGAAATTTGTTGTACCATTTGTACATAGTAAGAGTCATATGCGATATTAGTTGGTATGAACGGAAAGGGGAGTCGCGCTCCGGGAATTAAGCATCGGAGCGCGTCCGCATCTGCCCTAAGCACATGACGCCGTTTGACCCATGACTGTCCTGTAAGGTGCACTGAATTTAAATTTCAATTGTTTTTAATTATTAATTTCCCTCTTCTAACGTACAAACGTGCAGTCATAGTTATCTATTATAAGAAATCTCCACTTGTATGTGTTAAAAAAACGCGTTAATACTTGATTTTAATTTCTTCCTTTTGTTAATTATTTAGTGTTGGTTTTTTGTATTGCTAATTCGATGTAGAAAGAGAAATAAATTTTGACAAAGGTACTTTATACTAAAATGAAAAATGGAATATATATGGAGAATAATAATATAAATTATTATGTAAGAAATATTTATACAATCCAGTTAAATGCGTAATAAGTTGGCACCTGTGCCAACAACTAATAAATAGATCGAGTATTGGCAATTTGTGGTAACTGATGATCACCTTACCATAAGTTGGTGTTAAACTACACTAGAAATATTTTATAAAAAACAAGTTTAAACGCCGAGAAAATAATCTGCATACAGGATACAGCTGGAACTTTTAGTGAATGCCAACGTACTTGCTTACTGCATAGATTCTTATGGTGTTAATGGACTGGACAATTTTATTGTTAATAACAGTTTAAAAAAATGATATTAATAGTTCAATGCTTGAACAAATGAGTACCACCAGCATTATAAACTTGTCTTCCTTCCCAAGCAGCAAATATAGATAATTATTTCCTATTTTATAATATGTAATTATATCTCCAAGTATATATAAGTTACAAAACCAATCCTAATAATAACATATAAAATTATTCTTTCATTTTCCGAATTAAACTTTTTTATTTCCAATCTTTAGCGTGGGACTGCTTAACAAAATTTAAATTCTTCTTGTTTATCACGTCAAAAGAATTGTTGAATAGGTTTTCTCCAGCGTAATTAATCTAGTGGTCATCTACTGGGTTATTTCTTGCACCTGGTTATATTGCTTTCTGAAGGACAATTTTCAGTTAATCAATGTATGGCACCTAGCTTTTCTGCTAAAAACACTACTTTTTAAGTAATAGTGCTAATAGTTAAGCATTTCTCTTTCTTTCTTTTAAGAATGGTAACTGACCTGGAGTTTCTTCGCGCCCTCGCCCCTTCAAAGGGGTAACCGGAACTGAGGGTCATTACATTTAAATGTTAGAGTCATAATAATTATGCTAAGGGAAGTAAAGAACCTTGAACCGCAATAGTTCTTTATAATAATCACAAAGTGCAAAAAACAACGTCAAAGTAGTGACTTTTTTGATTTTGCAAATTGCATTTATTTGGGTAATTAATCTTTTATGATTAAATTACTATAAAAAATTTTATAAAAAATTATTATAAAAATCAAATAGATTAAAAAATATAAGACTAAATCTGTCTTTTTTCAACTCTCTTGAAATCGAATCTAATGTTAAGCATTTGAGTATCAATTTACATATAATTCGCCAAATCTGTACATCGAATTTTATTTTAATAAATGTGGTTTACAATATCTTGAAGTGTAAACATTTCTCTTACAAACTCACACAAACTCGAATTAAACTTGAATTATTTTATTATGTTTTACAACTGTTTGCTGTTTTTTCAATCTCAACCATTTGCCCATCAATATCTCATCTAGTCGGTCCCATGCCAAAGCGAAGCGAAGCTTTACCAAAGGTAAAACGATTTGAATTTTTAATTTCTCAGTAAAAATCGGAATTTTAAGTTGTGAATACTATTTTTTAAAACTATTGCAAAGAATTCTTTTGGCCGATTACATTCGCTGTTTTGCCAAATGATAGATTGATAAAATTTTAGATAGGTGATATCAATAATTCAAAAATAAAAATTTTGCACATTGGTGACTTTGGCATGGGACCGACGATATGAGATATAAGTGTTCCTAAAAAACTCAACTTAACGTTAAATTCCCGGTACGTGACATTTGGGCGCCAGCGTTTGGGCGCTTATTAGGATTAAAACTTATTAGGGAAAGTCAGGGAATTTAAAATTTTTCGCGCTAGGAAGAAACAAAAATTTTGTCAAAGAAATATTCTAAATTGAAATATTTTTAAATTTGAAATAATTTTTTTTATCGGAGCCCAAATGCAGGCGCCCAAAAGTTCAGTGCCCAAACGGCGAGCCTCCAAACGTCCTGGCGCCCAAAACTCCGGCTCTTAAAAGTCCGGCGCCAAAACTGCGGCGCAAGTGCTCAAATGTCCTGACCCGTTAAATTTCAACCACCACAAAAAAGAGGAATATTTTTTTCGGGTTCTCTTGTAATCGATTGGAGTCCTTCCTAGGACAATACAGACATCCCTATTTCTCCCATCCTGCAGAAATGGTTGTAAAAATCTTCTTTCCGTGATCTACCGTTTGTACAATTTTGAATTACATCTTCAAAAAACAATTATTTTTAATTTGAAAACAATTTTGGGTTAGAAAACTTAAAAAACCGTAAAACCGTTACGGGTTTTTCTTTGCCTACTGACCTTCTTTTCACTATTCTAGCTAACTTAAAACACTGCAAAAACTAACACGGTCACTTATGAAGAGTTTAATTATTATAAAAACGTTGCATAATGAAATAATTATGCTGTTGAGATACATCATGATGGTTATAGCATGGTACTATAGTACCAACAATATGATATATGGCAATTTTTAGTCGAATTTTTAAATTTAAATTTGAGATAGTAAAAAATGAGATTAATGAGGCCAAGGGTAAACTTAAAAATTTATGGAGAGCAAATAGTATTTAGCGGGGGTAAATCTCCTGACAAAAATATGTACACCACATCTCCTTTTCCTCAAAATCTCCCAATATTTCCTCACAGCTCCCCCATATCCTTATATCTCCCTTACATCTCCTCACATTTCCCTCAAATATCCTCACATCTCCTACACATTTCTTGCCTCATGTACACCAAATCTCCCCCGTGATTTACCCCCGGGTATTTAGCTAAGGTGGGAGGTAGAAATGTAATGTGAAGTAAAAGTTAGTTCCTATTGGTTGCGATAAAATTAACTAAAAATGAGTTCCTATTGATTGGGAGCATGGTACTATATTAGACTAATAGGAATCCCTGTCATTTGGCCGAAAATTATCTGGCCGACCAGTTTTTGGCCGAAAATTATTTGGCCGACCAGATTTTGGCCGACACACATTTGGGGGACATTTTATGTTTTGGAAAATAAATAAATTTTTAATTAAATTATGTTGCATTATTTAAATCATACTAAAAATACATATAACATATTACATATTAATACGAAATATCAAATCAACGAAATATTTCTAAGATCCGTTTGCACAATAAGACCAAAACACGAAAAAGTGGCCAAAAATCATATTTTGACTTTAATTACTTTAAATGGGCATAAATAACAGAAGAAAATTAATAAAAAATATTCAAAATTGACAGGGGTGATTTAGAGGGGTGTTTTTTTTATAAGAGTTGTTATTAAAATATGATTTCACTTTTAATGATTTAAAATTGACCTAAATAATCAGAAAAATTAATAAATAAAATAAAAACTAGACAGGGGTGATTTTAGAGGGTGTTTTTGTATACCAGTGTTGTATACGACCAGTGAAAAATGTTTTAATTTAACGTTAATAGATACCGAAAATTCTTTTGGCCCGATCGATCTAGCTTCTCCATTGGGTAACAATTCAATAATTGTTACCCAAAAACAAACAATTAATTATATTAAGGAAAAATTTCCTTATTTTTTCTTAGGTAACAATTAATCTTACGTACGATTATTGTGGGGGGGGCAGAATAATTTTCTTTATTTTTTCTTATTATGGTATGGAGGAAGTCATGAACATGAATACATGAACGGCCCCTAAGCCTAATACCAATAATAGCACAAAGTTGAAATAAGTAGTTTGGGCGTTAATTTATTCATTCTAAAATATTTTCATTTCAGTTTATTTAAATAATACAATTATTGTCAATTATTGTCAAATACCACTTTGTATACACATAAAATAAATATTTACTAAAATGAGATTTTAATAAACTATAATTATATTAAGTGCCCACTATGTTTCGCCAATCAATCTTCAGTACGATTCTGGAATCTAAAAACGGTGTCTAATAGATTAGATGGTAACCCTAATATAGTTGATTTGAACCTGAGTGTTTTAATTTGAATTACTTTATTATCGATCAACATTGATTAATGCGAGTACCTAGAATAAATATTTATGGATTGTTTTATATGAGCAAAAACCAGGTAGGTCAATGTCTGTACTATTTTCAGGTCTTTGTACGAAGCTTCAATTTGGCGCCTCTTCTCCTTTACCTAACCAATAACCAAACCTTGTAATATCAATTTTGGTTTATAATAAACAAGTTAAATTAAAGTCATTGAATATAAAATCAAAATCCGGATGGCGCCCCTTTGTATATTTCACAATCTGTACTATATTATGAACAAATAATTTCGCATGAAATATGTATGTATTTAAATGGTGTAAACGGACGTATTATTCTTAAAAAGTATGCTGCTAAGTAATAATTGTAAGAGAAATAAACAAGTTTTTAAGTAAATACCGAAGACACTGCAAATATGCAAGTGGTATTCCACCTCTAAATAATTGAAAATACTAAATGGAAGAAAAAACGAGGAAGTGACTTTGTTATGACTTCAGCTAATCATTTTTTTGCAAGTTTCTTGACCTTATTAGTCAATATAGATATTTATGGCTTGTTACGTCAATACATCGCAAAAAAAGAGAAATTTTAATAAAACAACACATTGCAATAATTTAGATTTTTTAGTGCATAATGCAGAAAAAATTATTTATAAAATTTTTAATTATTATTTTAATTGGTTTAACATTGATAAGCAATCATTTTAGTACACATTCTAATCTGACGATATTATAAAGGAAGTGAACTCAAAGTTTACAATATTTAGCAACGCAAATAATTCAAGTAATATTTAAACAAAAATCTAATTATACCATAGTGTAATTTAAAATTTGGTCTATTAACAATACAACCAACTCATTCAACTCAAAGTATTAATTTTGTTTTACTAAAATACCGGCACAAAAATATAAATAAAAAATACGAAATATTATATTATAAATATTTATCAAATGACTAATTTAAACAATTTTATTTAAAATATAAAGTTCTGAACAAAAAATTTGGTTAACTCTCATGTGAAATTTAAATATCTTAAATAAAATGAAAAATATTTACAAAGGAACAATAGATGTGGAAGGTTGGTTAAAACTAAAATTAAAATAGGGGATGACTGCGTCGTGAGAATTTTATCTGTCGATGTCCTGAAAGCGAATGCTGTGTGCTCCAAATGCGGATAAATTCTCTCGAGAGAACAATTGAAGATTGTGTGAACCACGCCAACTTTCGCAATGTCCAAAACAGGTACAATATTATGTACATAAATTTAACATTTTTTTTTTGAAATACACAAAATTTACAGACTTTTATTTAGAATTATTCTGGTGCATAAAATTGGCTGTTAAATACTTGAAAATGAAAAACTACGAAGCTAGAATCAGTAAAATACTCAAACTTTAATAATCAGAAGATGTGTGCTTCTCTATTGGTATTTTGCCAATATTCATCAATTAAATTAAGAAATAAAAATTTAC
Organism: Cantharis rufa; assembly: GCA_947369205.1. Taxonomy (NCBI): domain Eukaryota; kingdom Metazoa; phylum Arthropoda; class Insecta; order Coleoptera; family Cantharidae; genus Cantharis; species Cantharis rufa. The sequence continues at coordinate 8,950,530 of OX376309.1, read as the reverse complement.
AGATTAAATTTTATGACAAAGTTAATGCTTATAGGTATTTCTTTGAATAACCCGAGATTTTAAGAAAATCTTTACTTGACATTTTCTCTTTAATACAAAAGTATGCCAACCCAAAGTAATTTTACAACATTTTTGATCTTATGGTCAGTCGGCTTATAATTTTTACCTGACGATACGGTACTTGGTCGTATCAACGCAAAAGTTACATTTTTGCAACATTCACAAAAAAAAAAAATTTTTAATTTCAAAAGTCATTGTAAAATATATAATTTATAACAATAACAGTACTGTACAGACTATTCTGGTTCAACGAAAAGAATGGTCCATCATATTAACGAAAATTCATTTTTTCGGCAATGAACAAACTTCATCATCTTAATAAAAATGGTGTATTTATGAATTTGTTCATTAATATAATGAATTTATTTTGTTCATAATATTTTTTTCCATTTTTTACAGTGATCACATATTGTTTTTAAATTTTGGATTTGAGGAAAACTTTTTTATTATTTTAATTTATTTTAAGCTAGCGCATTTATTCCGAGAATTTATTTAAAATAAATTTTCAATCTACAATGTTTTCTAAGCAACAAAAGTATTGATATTCTCGTCAGGGGGCTTTCAAGTATTACGCATAAGTAAACTTTTAGTTATTTTAGACCCCTATCCCCTTGTAAAATAAAACATAGAAACATTCTAACCCCCCTCCCCACATAGTTTTAAAAAAAATTTATATTTCACTCCCACACCGGATTAGGAAAGGAACCAATAGGCACACACTGCCCCCTTAATTATTGTAAAAAACAATATTTATTGTTATACCAAAAAAATATAGTCAAGAAAAAATGGTACAATTGTAGCCAATTTGGGTAAAAGTTATTTATTTGATTTCTACAAATCTTCTATAACGCCATATTAACTTAATGTGGACAATTGTCTGAAAGGGAGTTGACAGATATTAACATAATTTAATGTAAACCAGATGTTGTGGGCGATGCAAATTTCAATTCCAATAAGATAATATCATAAATTAAAACTTCAATATAACAAGTGGACATTATAACAACATTAATAAAAAACAATTAAATTTTTAAACTTTTAGCGAAGGATATTGCTAAAATAAATTTTCAGGCGACAGCGATATCCTTCGCCGAAAGCTTACAAATAAATAAATAAATTTTTATTATATTTAAGCAACTTGTATTGAAGTTTTAATTCATTATATTTCACAAGTTAAGAATTTATGTATTTATATAAGATAATAACTTAGACGTCTATGTATGATAAATGCACTAACATTAACATTGCAAATATGAATGTGTAATTTCATAAATAAAAAAAAATGGTACCTAATGAAGTCCCAAGAACAGTTTTTTACAAAGTACTCTTCGGTTTCACAAAACTTTTAATGGTTTCTATTGGCTTCTTAGTACTATAGGATAATTTTCAATTGGTTAGTTAAATTTAACGGCTTGTTAACCATTTTAAGAAACCGTTTAGGATAGCAAATGGTTTCTATTGGCTTTTTTAGCTCAAAATTAGGAATCTGGTGAACTTCATAAAAAAAGTAAAAGGTGAAACTTTAATCTTGTTTAACCTTGTTGATTTACATTTGTATTTGTTGTTGATTTACATTTACTAGTTTCGGAAAACCCCCATCTTCAGGCAAAAGCGGTCTTAATATTCTACAAGAAAAACATTCATTCTAAGTGAAAACCATCGTATAGAATAATATTGTGACTGTTTTTGCCTGAAGATGGAAATCTCCCGAAGCCCAGTTACATATGTAAATTGAATTTTATTGCCAAAAAATAACCAATGCTATTATTGATTACCTAAAACTTGGCTCTAGCATATATTTTAATTTAAATAAGCTACACTGAAAGAAGAATTTCTAAATATCTAATAAGTATTATAATATAACTAATAGTAATTATTTAATTATTGTTAGGTCGTTAGCTAGTTAGGGAACGAAATTACAGGACTTCCAATATTCTCGGCAAAAAAATATTGAAATTAATTTTAATAATCAGGATAGTTTGCAAAAAATACCTTAGAACTTCTGTTTCTTTATATTTATAACCAACTAACATATTTTTTCGGTTACTTCTTCTTCCAAGTGCATTGCCAGGTTTTGGACTTTGTCAATTTTTTCTCGTAATGTCCGTCCGTGGTGTGCTTGAGTAATATTATTGCCATTCACATAGAGGACCTACTGCCTAACGGGAACTTTAAACCACGTTAGTTATACTAATACACTTTGTTTTGAGGAGGTTTTCTATTAGGCAAATTATTATTTGTCGAATAAGTTGTCTAATATCTTGACAATGCATGGATCCATACTTTCTCGTTTGTCATCGTCTTCTGAGAAAAAATGGTCAAAATAAAGTTCTTATTCCGTCCGGATTTGAAACGTGTATCGCGTCTTAGCAGTCAACGCACTTAACCGCGCCAGGCAGTAACCGCCTTTCAGCATTCAACATAAAAACAAATATTAATTTAAATATATATATTTTTTTGCAATAAATCAGTATTAATAGAATCAGAAGTTGTAATTAAAATGATAAGAATTAAAAGAAAACGGATATTTTTAATTAATCTGTAAACAATAATATACCAACTATCCGTTCACAAAATTGAAAGACGTTTAGTGGCTGAAACGAAAAGCTCCAAAAGAACTGAAATACTTAGTAAAACTTTTATTAGAATTATTGGCGATTGCTTGATTCATAAATAATACAATCAACTTAAGTTTGGTAAATAGACTTACGTAATACATGTAATGATTCATTAACAGATCTGAGTTTGTATAAAATATTTACTTACTAATGAAATTATCAGTTTTGCAAATTCTTCAAGTAAAAGCGACTGGTGCATTAATAATTTAACACCCCACCCTGTAAGATGTACTTCTTTTGGATTTTTCAAGTAATATATATATATTTTGAATTTTTGACTTTTGGAGCCTATACATACTAAGTATGAAATTTTGGAATAAAAACATTATTTCTATTTATTTTGGATGTATTTGTATTTCGGATAGTCAGATGATCACTTTCAGGATCAATTATTAGTTCTACAGACACTCACAAGAGGCAATACTGATCAGGTGCGCCAAAATAGTCTGAACAGGAAACGAAAAACTTGAAACTACGCCTACGATTTAAATCAAATAATATATTTTTTATAACGGATAATTCGCAATTTTTTAAATATCCCCCGATTAACGAAAAAAATCATGTCGCCAAACCTAGATAAAATTAGTTTGCTTCAACAACAACGGATTTTATTCAAATTGATAACGAGATAAAATAAGTTGTGTGTATAATCACGACCGGAATCCGGTAATGACGTTATCAAAGTTGTGGTAGATTAGTTCAAAAACATTTCTAATTAAAAAGAAAGTTATCTTCATAAAAACATTAAAAATACTATAGAAAAATATTGATTTAATGTAAACAAACGAAAGGGTGAACGATTGGTTCAAATTCAAATAAATCAATTTCAAAGAGTAATTTTTTAAAATTAATAATTGAATTTTGAAAACATTATTTTGAAAATATTTTCAATTTAAATTAATAATTTTTATAAAAAAAAGTCAAAATATCGGAATTTGAAAAAATTTAATATTTTTTTCGGGGAAAATTTGACTATGATTTGAAGAAATTGTAATTGACTTGCGCATATTTTTAGACCAAGGGGACAAACCATCCCTTATTTACTTCAAGGGTGTGACCCCCACCACTGAAAAATTCTATAGATACTTATATATAGAAGAGTGGGAATGCTTTTGGTTATTAGTAGGGACAGCTTGGAATAGTAAACATTCTGGCCAAGTAACGCAGAGTATTCATTCATGTGTTAAAACGTGTTTAAGTTCGTTTCGGCGGTAAATATTTATGAAAAGATGAATAAGAATTTAAATTGTGTGATCAAGTGTTTTACTAATTTAATCCATTAATTGTGAGGATTTATTAATATAAAAGTGTTATAGATTGTTTGTTACTCAAAAGTTTTAAAAATGCTTTGGGATTCTATTAACGATTCTTGTGGTGTTTGCGAATGTTCAAAGTAAGTGAAACTCACAGCTGATTACATCTAAAAATTTTGATTAGAAAATTTAAATATTTCCTAAAATGAGTTGTTTGTGATTTATTTAGTTTTAAAATTAATATGTGTAAAAACATATAATCATTCGGTGCATGTGGTCTAAGTGCTTCATTATCTAAAAACAATTCCGCAACTTTTGAATTTTTGGATGATATATTATTTTTTCCAAAAGACATCCAAATTTTGCCAAAAAATTTTTTTAATCAAGTTTGAGCTACTTTTGTTTTTAAAGGAAGTAAACAATAAAATACTTATTATTCCTTCAAATACTAAAATATTTGGGCGGCAATAAATTAATGAAAAACGTGTTTTTGAAAAACTTAAATATTTTTTAAAATTCTTGATTTTCATAAAATCTAAAAAATTACAAATCGCAGTTTGTTTAGATTTTCGAAAAATAAAAGTAGTTCTAATACTTCCAGTTGCCTTTTAAATAAAGCGTTTAAAGCAAACCTACCTACTTTCGATTAATAACAGTTAGAAGGAAAGTGAAACTGAAAACCGTTAATTTAACTCGATTCGTTTTAGTTGCAATTCACTTCAGCATGTAAAACCTGTATTTTTTAGATTTAATTATACGTATCTACTATTTTAGTTTAATTTTTTTTTAATGAGTTTTTTTTTGTTTCAGTATGATTAGCAGCGGATTTAATCTGTCCGAAAAATGTTGCAATAGATTTGGGCACAATTCTTGTATAGATAAAGAAAATATACAACAACGATTAAGCAGTCCTTTAAAAAGTGATAACGATTTGTCTCTGTACTGCAATTTGAGTCCGGATAGGTCAATTTCGTGTAGCCAATCATCACATTGTTCATTTCGCAGACGTCCTTTGGAAGATCACGACACCAATTCCCAAGATTCGGGATATAGCGCTAGCTATATAGGAGAAAACAATAAATTTTACAGATTTGCAAAATCGTTAGGAGTTACACCTCGTAACGATGAATCTCCAGTTAAAAGTAGTAAAACATCTTTTGATTCGATCGATTCGATGGACGCCGAGTTTTTGGAATTATCGGATTTAGATAATCCACTCGACGAAAACACAAGATTACCAAGCGATTTTAATACATTGATCAATGATGCGTTTCCATCGATAAAATCTAAAGAAATTTCGCCCGAATACAATTTATCATTTAGGCCACTACTGAGACGTTCCATGTCACTAAACATCGACGGAAATACGCCAAATACAACTCGAGTTCGATCTTGCTTATTTCAAACTAACGATATTATAAAATCGTTTAAACGACCCGAACCGCCAATTGAAGATCTAAGTCCATTAAGGATTAAGCGTTCTCGATTTTTAGATGAGGATGAATCGAATAAAGACGAAATGGAAGATTTGCAAATAGCGGCTGTTCCACAACGAAGGCCTATTCTGCAAAAGAGTGTTTCGGTTTCGGAAGAAAGTATAAAATTTGCTTTGCATAGATCGTCCACAGAACCGGATCTAATAGGAGATTTTAGCATTTCTTTCTGCCTGCCTTTAATTTCTGGACGTCATCAAGATCTAAAGTCTATTACGCCTGACACGCTGATGTCTCTCATGAAAGGAGATTTTGACGATCACGTTGCTTCGTATAAAATTATCGATTGTCGCTATCCTTACGAGTACGAAGGTGGACATATCGCTGGGTCTACTAACTTCTACACCAAAGATCAAATTTTAGAAAAATTATTAACTGGAAGCAATATCCCATCGATAAGTACCGAAGGAACAAAAAGACACATCTTGGTATTCCACTGTGAATTTTCCAGCGAAAGAGCACCAAATTTGTAAGTTAATAAAAAATCATTTTTAATTCTTTTTCTTAACTATTTTTTTAATTACAGATATCGTTTTCTTCGAAATTTGGACAGAATTCGCAACAAAGATGTTTATCCTGCCCTTCATTACCCCGAAGTTTATTTATTAGAAGGCGGTTACAAGTGCTTTTATGAACAATATTCCGAACTGTGCGTTCCGGAAGCTTATAAACCTATGAAACATCCTGCACATCAAAACGATTTCAGACATTTTCGAGCCAAGTCTAAAACTTTTAACGGTGATCGCGTTCGTTCCAGTAGTAAGGGAAGTTTAAAACGTTTAGGTATTTTCTAATATTACAGTGCCAAAAATGAATTCAAAAAGATATATCAAATATAGTACAAAGTGAGAGGTTATTTGCCTTATTGTTAACTATAAGTTTGAAAATGTATATAACCTGTAAAGTTTTTCTTAAAGATTTTTATCAGAGTTTTATATTTGTATATAGTAATGTTATAAGAAAATTTTATTAGTCAACGTGGTTGACAAACTTGTAAGTATGTATGTATATTTTGTTATTTTTAAAGACTAGAGCTCTTGGTCCTCTGTATTTCAGGGATATTCAAGGTTTATCTGTAATTTTATACATTTGCAATTTTTTTACACCAAAGTATATTTTGATTTATCAACTTTTGTGTGTGGGATTGGTTTGCTATGCAGCCAGTCATTTTTGTGCAATGAGGAGAGCAATAGCAGTATAATTTTTTTTGTTCTTGCTGAAATCATTTGCAAATTAGTATTACAACACGCTTAACTACTATTAAATTAATAACAAACATAGCAACAATTCCTGAAAAATTAAAAATTTACAACTTTCGGGATTTGTTTTACTAATTCTTTTTCTGTGATTTCAGTGTTCTGTCTATAAATAGTCATTTTTTGTTTCTGTGCAATGAGATAAGTAATATTAAAAAGTATAATTTAAGTGTCAACTTGGTGTACTTTCTCATTTTGTAATTTTATTTCATCAAACTCGTTCTTAAATTTTCAATTTTTTTAAAGTTATACATTTAACAAGCAACATTAAATAATTTTTATCAAATCACAAAATTCCATACTATGGGCTCAACTGCACCGCGAAAGAGGGTTAATTTTACTTGTTACTTTTATTATTTTAAACTAATTAATTTTTTATACACCTACAGTATTTTACATTATTTAATATTGAAACTAAATGTGTTCTACTGCAGTGGCTGAGAAATCAATGATATTTAAAAAAATTGATAATATGAGATTCTAATGACTGATAATTTTCACGGCCCATGTAGTAATATTTTATAAGAGTTTGAACTAATTGTATTTTTTAGATCTGTAAAATCAGTTTTTGAACTTGTTCGTTTAAATTATATTATATCTATACTTTTAAATGTTTTTTTTTACTTTTTCTTACCCACAAACTGTCTATATTGGATTATAGTCTAATGAATACTTCCGTCCGTCAATGGTCGAAAAAGCGTAAATATTACATCATATTTCTTAATGGCAATATAACCTGGTTTCAATATCAGCTTTATTGAAATTAAACATTTCCGGGAAAACTTTTAATTTCTGGTTACGCTACTGGAGCTAAAATTTATTGTCGGTAAATATGCAACCCATATCACAGTTGTGCAAATCCAACAACTGAATCCAGGTAGTCATTGATTGTTAAGTTTACAAAGATACGCAAACTATATGACGCCACTAAAAACAACAGAAGCGTTCACATATCTAGAAAAATACACCTATTTTATTTTTTTATCTTAGAAAACAGTGCTCTATTTTTCTTTGCGTGCCTTGTTATGGAGTTTAGAAATTAACATAAAACTTAGCCAAGTAAGATCAAAGCAATGATGACATAATCTTCTATTCGATGTGAACTTCACTTATATTTGCAATCAAATGTTTGCATCGTGTAGACATGAGACGTACCACCTTGTCCTTCAAGCTAATGTTGCCTCATCGAAGAACCGCATATTTAACAAACAAATTAGAAACTACCAGGCACCTTCTGCAAAGCAAGCAATATTAAACAGAGCATGAAGGGTTAAGCAAATTAGGATTAAGCAAAAATGTTTACAGTATTTTTAATTGTTAGTATCACACTTCTATCTCTAGTATCTCTAGTACCACAAACTCACCAAAGGTGCAACTCGTAAGGGATGAAACTCGTTATCAACGGTCGATGGGTACCGTACGGTATCACAATGGCGTCTGACTGCCAACACTAAGACTATATCAGAACACACGCACCGTCAATAGAACTCGGGAGCGAATCAATTCCCTATGTAAAATGCATGTAAAATTTTGATTTTTAAATCCCGTTTTCTCGAAAATTAATGGATAATCCACATCGAAGTGCTGTCTCAAAATGCTCAGAAAATTGTCCTCTTTCTAATAGAGAAAAAATCGCGGCTCGATTCGTGGTTGTGGTTATCTGACAGTAACCTGAATATGATTGTAAAGAAGCACAAAATTCAAGAAAATGAAAATCAAGACAGTAAACCACAAAGTAGTAAATCTCAAGACAAATGTTCTGCAAATATAAATGTTGCAACTATTTTTGAAATTGCTATTATACTACTTTTTATTTTTTTATTTAAAAATTTTTAATGTTGTCGCCCCCCCTATGGTAATTTCCTGGATCCGCCACTGATTTTAGGTTTTATCTGAAATCATCCTAGTTACATAAATTAGTAACTATACCTTGAACTTAGAAGCTTCCTACCTTCCTACCTGAAGGATTATAATTTTCGATCTCTTAAGATTTTCATCTAGTTTTTTTTAAAACTCATTACGTTTTATTTTTAAGCTTTATCAACACTGGATTTATTCAATTAATTTGGGGGGGTTTTGGAATAATGATTAAAATAATGAAATAACTTGAACAGAAATTTAAAAAATTTATAAAAATGTAATTCCAATAAATTTTCAACAAAAATTAAAACAAATTGAGCGGGGAGGTGAGAATCTTGATAAAGACTCCAGATTAATTTAATCCGGAATGTGAGGTTTCACTCACCAAACTCACCCCCCCCCTCGAGGGACCTGGAGATTCGCCTTTCGGCATTACTTCTAGTAACCACGAGGTGGCTGTCGAGTTAGCGAATCACTGTCATTTGGCCGGAAATTATTTGGCGGAATTCTATTGGCCGACAGTTTTTGGCCGATAAATCGGCGATAAAAAAATAAATAAATTTTTAATTAAATTATGTTACTTTATTTAAATCATACCAAAAATACATATAACATATATAATACGAAATATCAAATCAACGAAATATCTCTAGCATCCGTTTGCACAGTGAGACCAAAACACAAAAAAGTGGCCAAAAATCAGATTTTGACTTTAATGACTTTAAATTGGCATAGATAACACGAGAAATTTTTTTAAATTCCAAATTGACATGGGTGATTTGGAGGGGTGTTTTATAAAAGAATTGTTATTAACCCTTATGTGACTGGATAGGTACCCGGGTACCTTTTGCAGTTTTAAGAATTCATATTTTTTGTGTTTAGCGTCGTTGAGTTTGGAAATTTTGTCTTACTACTATCATAGATAATTATAAACTTTGCATACCCATGCCGTCATTAAAAGGGGCTTTCTTCTCAGTCACATAAAGGTTAAAATATGTTTTTACTTTTAATGACTTAAAATTGGCCTAAATAATCAGAAAAATTAATAAAAACTAGGAGTGATTTTAGAAGGTGTTTTTGTATACGACCGGTGAAAAATGTTTTAATTTAACGGCAACAATTAATCTTACGTACGATTATTATGGTTATAGAGGGGGGGGGAGAATAAATTTCTTTATTTTTTCTTATTATGGTATGGAGGAAGTGTAGAAGTAGAAAAAATGTCTTACGTAATATATGAACGGCCCCTAAGCACATCAAATATTGGTATAAATGATTGCCGCCAAATAACTGTTGGCTGAATGACTGTCGGCCAAATGAGTGTCGGCCAAAACTGTCGGCCAAATGATTGTCGGCCAAAAAAATTCGGTCAAATGACTGGATACCGAGTTAGCAGCCTGCTGACCGCAGCCCTGCTCAGACTTCAGATTGGCATTAGGTTCAAGAGCTTAAGAAAATTGGAACATCCATGTAAATTAATATTTTTTGGAATTACTCATATTATTTAAATTTGAATGAAATCTATTGAGAAATTTTCATTCATCTCGTTTTCATTTTCACTCATATTACGCAAAACGGTAACGGACATGTTGTCTTATACTATTTCTTATTATACATAGACAGTGGCGTAGCTATCATAGGGCAAACCATGGCAGTGCCCCGGAGCCTCGAGTTCAGGGGGCTCCCGGGATCCTCGGTCAATTCTAACTATTTGATCACCGATTTGAAAATAGGAAAAATTTCAATAATGTACTGGATATAACAATCTCTCAATTGAATACGCGTTTTATTGGTATGAATACAGTCAACAAAATATTTGATTTTTTAATTCCAATATTACTCAGCATGAACGAAAACACTTTGTTACAAAAATGTGATCAAAGTAATAAATATTCAGATGTCATAGGACCAAATTTTTCACTCCAGTTTCTGAATGTTTACCATGTGGTTCTAACTAAATTAACTGAGGAGTGCACTGTTTACCAGTTATGCAGGGATATTGTAACCAAATTTGGAGTTATTGAATGTGACATTCAATATTGAGTTATTGAATGTGTAGATTATTACAGATTTGGCACTAAAGTGTGGTATTTCGTTTTATTAAACTTTATGACAAACGTTTTACTTCATAATTATTAATTATATTATATTATATTCTTCGTTTGCTTTATTAAATGTTTTTTATCTACGACTGCCAAACAATAGTGTCATTATATGTGTAACTATGAATACATAATTTGGCTCATATTCTACAGTGGATAATGGATTCATTATCCACGGCTGTTGGCAATTTTTATTTATTTTCTTTATAAATGACAAATGGCAACTTGATTCGATAGTTGAAAATTAATAAACACAATACAATTTTAAACTTAAATAATTAGATAATGCAGTCTTAGTTATTGTTTAACAGTTGTAGATAAAGAATAGTATTCAATTCGTGTAAAATGAGCTATATTACACGGTGTTTTCGGTGTTCTGATGTTCTCTGTATTTAAAATTTAAATTAAAATTGAAATGAATTAATTAAGAGAAATATCCCTGTTTTATTTATATTGATCTGAATCCAAGCATTCATTTGTTGAAAACTAGTTTTTAAAATGTTTCTGAATTCACTGCATCTTGCTCGGAGCTTATTTTTTCAAAGCTTCTGTAAATTTTTTAATAAAATGTGTATTTTCAAAATATTTACAGCACTCGTCAGCACTTCAAGAGTAGTTTTAAATAATATAAAAAAAATTTAAGTTTTAATAAATTTGAAAAAAAGAGGGGCCAACTTGACGCTTCTGTCAAATGTCAATAATTTAATTGTTAATAAAAATCTAACGGACCCAGCACTCTCAAAACAAATTACAGCACTCGCCAGCACTTCGCGAGCTCTTTCAAAAAAATCAAAAAAAAATTTTTAAAACCAAAGTGGAGGGGCTGCGTCAAGTTGGCCCCTCCAAATTTTCAAATTTTCATTTCTTAATAAAAATTTAACGGACCCAGCACTTTCAAAGAAAATTACAGCACTCGCCAGCACTTCGCGAGCCCTTTCGAATAAAAAAAAATGAAAAATTCCAAAGTGGAGGGGTTGCGTCAAGTTGGCCCCTCTCGGTCCGAAAACGGCATTTTTCTAATAAAAAATGAACGGACCCAGCACTTCGTGAGCCCTTTCCAATAAATCAAAAAAAAAATTAAAAATTCCGAAGTAGAGTGGCCAACTTGATGGAGCCCGAAAATTGACCAAATCTTAAAATTTCACTTTTTTGAAAAAAAAATGGTCAACTTTTAGAGGGCTGTATCTCGGTAAGTATTAAACCTACAGAGCTCATTCTACTCTTGAATTGTAGCAATTTTAGTCTACTTTAAAAATGCATAGAATATATTTCTTTAAAAAAGGCTCAGTTTAGGACTTATATTGAAAAAACCAAAAAAAGTGCGAAAATTTCGCGGTTTTTTGAGTGCTACAAAGTTAGCACAGGTCTTTCGAAGCTGCAAATTTGGATATACATTACTGATAGTGGTCCTAATAACATATTAAAAAATCCGAACTAGCCGTTTGTTTGCGATTTTAATGTTTGATATGACTGGCCTACAATGGTTAAGAGCCTTAGTGTTAGTGTATTCTCTGCCCCGAGGACTTCTTCCATATAGCTACGCCACTGTACATAGAGTGACTCGTAATGAAATCCGGACAACAGCAATGAACTTGAAAAGTATAGGTTTTTACCTTTAATCCAAAAGAAAAATTTTTTTTGGATGTAAGGTAATCGAAAACAAAATTTCAAATTTTTTTTTTTACATTTTCGAGAACACCGTGTTCAGAAACGTAAAGATCTACAAAAAATAAAAGAAATTTTTCTGTGTCGGTCGTCAAATTTCATATCGTCAAATCTAACGTTCTTGGTAGCGATGATCGCGTAAATGTATGGAGAAAATCAAATACAAAAATGCATAAAATCAACTTGCGGTCAACCAATCCCATCAGCAGCACTGTGATCATCATTGGCCATCACAGACAGACCAATGGGTCTGGGGCTGTATGTCGGCATCCGAGGTTGGTAATTTAGAGTATATAGAAACTACCATGAATAAAGATGTGTATTTAGACCTTTTAAAGAAAATTTTAAAAAGAGAAACTAGGTATTTTAAATTCATTTAAATTTTATCAGGACACAGACCCAAAACACAAAGCGCTGGACGTACGCTTATATCATTTATTATATAGTTGCCCAAAGGTGCTAGATACTCCTGCACGGTATCTAGTCATTTAGCCGAATTGTTTTGGCCGATAAATCATTTGGTCGACACATTATTTGGCCGACACAGACTATTTAGCTGACACTCATTTGGCCGAGAGTTATTTGGCGGCAATCATTTATACGAATATTTGAAGTGCTTAGGGGCCGTTCATGTATTACATAAGATATTTCTTCTACTTCTAAGCTTCCTCCATACCATAATAAGAAAAAATAAGGAAATTTTTCCTTAATATAATTGTTTGTTACCCCCCAATAATTGTTAACCAATGGAGAAGCTAGATCGAATCGGGTCAAAAGAATTTTCGGTATCTATTAACGATAAATTAAAACATTTTTCACCTGTCGTGAAATCTTAAATTATCATAAATCTGCAACTATAATCGTCCAAATCAATCAACTTCGTATTATTATGTCCAAATTTGAGACATTCCAAATTATTAATTCAAAATTCTTAAATTACTCATTGTGGAACTCAGATAATTTTTAAAAGGTCCGTTCACAACTTGCGACACTGATGGCTATTATTAAAAAAGTTAATATATTAATAATAGCTTAAGAGGCGCCTGTTCGTTTTCCCAACGTTTTGCTTCTACTTGTAAAGTAGGTTCAGACATAAAACGTCGCTTCTACAGCCCCCCCCCTAGGTATGCCATTGGCCCTGCAGATAAACTAATTGTATTACGCAATTGAAAATTTGACACAACCTTGTTGAATAATATTACAAATAAGAACTTTAATATAAATGAGCAAACGTTTTATTTTGATAATTTTACAATATTTTCACAAAAACCTCTTAATACACAAATAATAACGGGAAATATTTAAAAACATTGTATCACTATTGTTATTGAAATGACGAAAATATAACAATGTTACATAAAAATAATATATTAATGCATGTAGTTAACTTTATATAACAATATAAAAAAATTTGGTTGTAAAAAATTATTAAAAGTTTATATTTCAAAATTGAAATCATAGCAAATCTGCTATACCCCACTGTAATTCAAAGTCTTTTATATCATCTTGCCAGTCGTAAACAAGTTGAATATCTTCCATTTGAAAATCTTCAGTTGATTTGGAATTTAAAACAACATTTTCACTTTCATCACCAAATTGTACTGAAGAGAATAACGGTGACGGATTAATATCAGATGTTTTCTCGGATTGAGCAACTGCATTATCCAATTCATCCAATTTTGCGTTATCCATTTCTGCAGCAGTTTGATTTTCATCAACATTTTTGATTTTAGAAACTAAATACTTCATATCTGAAAATGTTATATATGTATGGTATATTGAATTAAGCATTTATAACAATAAATAATTATTATTATATATGTAATTATTATCTACTTTTGCTTAAAAATTACAGAATTTTATAATTTTGTTTAGTTACAATAAATTGGTATATCTTTAGTCATTATATTTTGCATACTTTCTACATGTGAAGGTACAAACTGATTCCACATCGGCGTAGAATGATTTACATTTTTTCTTGATATCAAATCTCTATAGTATTGGGGTTTGTTATGGTAATTATTATCCATTGGATCTTCAATAATAGAATTAATTAATAAACATATTACCTAATACAAACAAAAATGTGTGTACCATAATTTTCAAAATCATTATTCACTTCATCACTAGGTGGTCCATACTTTAATTCTGCATTTTGAATCTCTCTATCAAGCACGACATTTATTAATCTATACTGGAATTCCATGGTGTCATCCATAGTTTCTTGTTCACTTTCCATTGTTCTTCTAACCTCTAACTTTTTTTTCTGTTCTGATTTAAAATTAAAATATTTAATTTAAGATAAAAAATTTTAATTAACTTTTCTAATAAATTTTGTTTTGATCTGATAATTTTATAACTGTACTTTTTGTTGGAAACATACAGAAACAAATAAATTGAGGAGAAAAGATGAAAAATACACTAAAAACGACGGGTACACATATTGGGGCAGATGAAATATTGACGGTGATTCAAGAGAGCATAAACAAAACAGAAAACAATCAGTCTAAGAAAAGAGGAAAAAATAGAAAGTAGAAAGACAAAGACTAACAATGCGAGAATGAAATAAAAAAACGTGGAGCAGCAAGAGAGATGATGCTAAGAAAAAATTTCGAAGTTAACAGAAAAAAATACGAAGAACAACGCAAAAGGTGTAAAAAGATAATAAGAGAATAGAAGAAAAATACAATAGGCAAAACCTAGTTGAAATAGAAGAAAACTACAGAAATAGAGAAATAAGAAATTTTTATCAGGAGGCAAAAAAAGAAAATAAAGGTTATCAATCAAGAACAACCTTCTGTAGAGATAAAGAAGGTAATTTGATGGGAAAAAAAGATAAAATAACTGAAAGATAGGCAAAATACTTCCAGGAACTTCTACAAGTTCTACATTATCTACAGAGATAATGAAAGTACAATAAGAAAAATAACAGAAGTGCAGGTGAAGATAGAAATCAGACAAAAATTATCAAATATGGAAGGAAAAAACAACATCAAATGATTGTTAAACTGATCCAAGAGATTTAGAAAAATGAAGATAAAAAATAAATTAAGAACATATGCCGAAGATAGATTAGGTGAATACCAGAGTGGTTTTAGAAAAGACAGATCGGTGACGATTGAACACATATGCACTGTTCCTGAATTTTAAACAAGCTTATGA
Organism: Cantharis rufa; assembly: GCA_947369205.1. Lineage (NCBI taxonomy): Eukaryota > Metazoa > Arthropoda > Insecta > Coleoptera > Cantharidae > Cantharis > Cantharis rufa. Next base: position 8,935,061 of record OX376309.1, on the reverse strand, counting down.
TACTATAGTAAGAGAAGAGGAGAGGAGAAGGAGAGGAGGAAAAAAGATAGGAGGCTATGCACGAATTTGAAATACCAGCTAAGTTAGTCTCCGTCTGACAAGAATGACACTAGAGAAAACGCAAAATAAAGTGATAGTGAATGGAGAAATATTTAGAGGATTTATTACGGACGTGGGATAGGGGGATCCTTTGTCATAGGTCTTGTTCAATGTAGCCCTTGAAAGAGTGATAAGAAGAGCGAAACTGAATAGAGGAAGCACTATATACAGACGAAAACACCAGTATTTGGCCTTTTCGGATGATGTGACAGTGTTGGCAAGAACAAAGATTGAGTTGAGTGACAAATTGAGAAAATTGTTTATTGAAGCAAAGAAGATGGGACTCGAAGTGAATAAGAGAAAAACGAAATATATGATATGGGAAGATAAACCCTTCAGACCAAAACAAACCTTGATTGTCAAATTGAGTGAATTGCAAACTTATCAATTTGAAGAGGTAGAATTTTTTAATTATTTGGTAACGGTTATAGCAAGAAAGCCGAATAATGAACAAGAGCTAAAAGCCAGAATTTCGACTATATAGTCTAATACTATTACTATAAGTCTAATACTATATACTATTAAGACTATACAAGACAATTATATGACCAACAATGACATACGGATGCGAGGTGTGGAACTTAAGAAAGGACAGAACAATGCTGGAAGTTTAGGAAAGAAAAACTCTCAGGAAAATTTTTTCTCAGTAAATAGAGATGCGGCATTAATAATTTCGTCTCCTAGGAAGCAAAGACAATGTATTAACAACTACTGGATATCATAACAGGAAAATAACTTGAGATAAAGCAAAGGGTATTGAAAAACACGCTTCTTCAGAAGTTCATGTAACTGCTGTAAAGATGTGGCATGAAAAAAAGAAACGCCAAAAGAGCAATTTAATGGTGTCCACTATAATCAACAAGAAGAACCTGAACAGAACGATACCCCACGGGCATTGCTAAATCATAGATTGCTCTTGGTACTTGAAAAAGCTATATATATTTCTGAAAAGAGGAAGTATTTCGAAGTTCTATGATGGCAATGCGCTAAGTCATCTTTTGGAGTGGTCATTTGGATATTACTCTAATAGTTTACAATAATTATGTGCAAATAATTCAGGCACTAGAATTAGTATCAAAAACCAGAGAAGTAGAAAATATTAGGTTGCTCAAAATTTTTTGATCCAAAGAGTTTTGATTTCGCATGGTTTAAAAATATTTTAGAAACTATTCATCGTTCTGATCAATTACTTCAGGCTCACGAAGAGAGTTTGAAAGATTCGGTAGTTATTGTTTGCGCCACTTCCCAAATTTTGCTCCCGATGCGCTTTGAGTAAACATGAAAGAATTGATAATCATCCGCCATATTGAGAAAACGAGCGAATTTGTAGTGATACCAATTTTGGGTATTTTTCGTTTTTCAAGTGTTTTTGTGACTAACCAACTAACCAACCTTACCAGCTGAATAATTATTGGAACCTTTCAGTACGATTATAGTGCTTATTAGTGACACTCCTGTTGTTATCCATTCCCTTCACCTCATGTTACTTCCTACTCGAAGAGAGAAGAGAATCGCGAAGAATAATCTGGTAGGTCATTATATACAATTATAGTAAAAAAATAACATCTTTACCACAATCGCTAACCCTAAATACAGTTCACTTTTGTTTTCTCACCACTATATTATTTGGGGTGACATTTGGCCTAAACAGTTGTGATAACCTCAGTAGTGAATTCCTTAACTCTCACAGAAACTATGATGCTTACCAAGAAATTGATTCCAAAATGGACATCGATTCTCATATTGATGAAGAAGAAATTCTCAGTAAAAGGCGAAGGAATATTTGGTATATGATGTAACTATGGTGACAAATCAGATGTTGATCTAAATTTCAAAGCAATATTTTATCAAACACTTGATGTTATCTTGAGTGAAATGAAAAGGAGATTTATAGTAAACGATACACTCCAAATTGCAGTTTTCAGTACCGAAGAAGAAATAATTGATTTGGATAAAGTAAAATATTTGCAAACTTTAGGCATTCAACTTCCATCACCGGAAGAGATTATAGTGGTGAACAGATTTATTGCAACCCAAATCATTTCTCAGCAACTAGTAGCATTCGCCGAAAAGGGTATCCAGTCATTTGGCCGAAATTTTTTGGCCGACAGATCATTTGGCCGACCAGTTTTTGGCCGACACTCATTTGGCCGATAGTCATTCGGCCGACAGTTATTTGGCGATACCAATATCGGCGATATCTATTAACGTTAAAAGTGAAATTAAGGAAGATATTATGTTTATTTTATAATATTTAAAGAAAAGACTTTAGGATTGACCACATTCTCAAAGTACTTCTTTCTGGTAAATATGTAGATGGCATTACTATTTACTAAATTTAATCATTAGTAACACCATCTAATTACTAGAGAAAAAAGGTAAGTAAACTTACTTTGTGTATGAGGTCCCCTACGACCAATCTCAGAGTCTCTGTATCTAATTACAAGTGAAAAAAGCATACATATAAATTTGTATAGCACTTCCCTTCTTTACAGTTACAATCAAACGGAATCATGGGAATATTGCACTGTTAAATACAGGGCCGTATCTAGGCATTTTGGCGCCTGTGGCAAATTACTAGTTTTTGCTGGTTAAATAAAGCTGAGTTTTTACGCGATCTACGTTTCGAGGCTTTAATTTTAAACAGTTATAGATTAGATTACCAACTTAAAATAAATATATATATCGCTGTGCTAGAACAATACTAGGACAACTTAAAAAAGTCAGTTTTGCGAAAATCGTGCTTTAAGTTTCCAAAACTTAATAAAACGTTGTCCACACTTACAGATACCAAAACGACCCAATCTAAAAAGTTCGATAATTATTTAAACTTTAAAACTTTTTTAAGTTGTCCTAGTATTGTTCTAGCACAGCGATATATATATTGTTTTTTTAGTTGGTAATGTACCAAATATTACACATATATAAATATAAAAGCTAATGATATAAAAGCTTATGTTAGTATGATTTAAATAAAGCTTTAAAAAAAAGATTTAAAAATAGGTAATTTATTTAAATATTTATATGTCGGCCAAATAATCTGTCGACCAAATGATTTATCGGCCAAAAACTGTCGGCCAATAGAATTCGGCCAAATGACAGTGATTCGCCGAAAAGTATACTTAAACGAACTCTTATAAAAGAAATTAATTTAAAGCAGAAAAACCGACGATTGCAACTTTGGTAATTGGTGACTATCCTTACCCATAGCCCACATATCGATATTGGACTTTGGATCACAGCAATGTATCCGACGCGACCAGGATTTAAACCATGGATTCTCGCTTCCCATCAGTCGGTGTAAACTTCACGTCATACTGATGGTTTTAAGAACAAATTTTGCTTAAAAAATGGAAAATCAAGATTTCGAGAAGTGTTCAGTTGAGACCGAAAAGAAATTGACTAAGGTGTTTGTAGGTCGAATGGAAAGATGAGTCGATAACAAAATTAATTTCTGCTGTTTAAAGTGTGAAACTTATTGTGAAATACTGAACATGAATGTTGATATTCAACAGAACTAAACGTAAAAAAATAAAATATAAAACAAAAAAAGAAATACAATACGTAGAAAATCATTATTGAAAAAAAAAAGAAAAAACATAAATAACTTTACAGGTCCGGATTAAAAATATTGAAAAAACAAGATAAATGGAAATTACGATATAATTACACATATTTATATATTATGTATATTTTATATGTATATTTTTATAACAATTATAATTATATTATACGATATAATTAAATTACGATAATTGTGAAATAGGGCCTATATTGCATTACTAATATTTCTTATTATTATTTACAAAAAAATTTTTAAATATCGTAATTTTTATTTATCATGTTTTTCAAAAATTTTTTTATCCGGGCCTGTATTTATTTGTCTTTTCTTTGTTTTTTAAATAATGATTTTCTGCGTTTTGTATATCTTTACTCGACTCTTAAAATTTATTATTTTAACGTTTTGTTTAGTTCTGTTAAATATCATATTTAATAAATACATAGATCTTAAATTACCACAAATTTACTTGAAAATTTTTAAGTTCATTATGTATAAAAGTTGAATTTAGGTGACGCAGAATGGCGAAAAATTAGAAAAAAAGTATTTTTAACAATAAATATGATGACAATCAATTCAATGCAGTGGTGTAACCTTCGTCTGGTTACACTGCGAAGACAAGAATACAAAACTATATAAATTTATCAGATTTTATTTCAACAATTAACAGAATTACTGATATTATCATTTTTAGTTTTATTCAATTTTTGTTTGAAAAATAATTGTGTACTGTCTGTCAAATATATAGCAAAACGCTGATATGTGTACTATTTCAAATAGCAAATATGTGGCTATTAGTCAAAAAGTATACTACTGCTTTAATCTACAGCTACGAAAATTACACCGATTTCTGCTAACATTAAAATTTGTTATTCTTTGTAACCGTCAAGACAAAAAATTACAAATGACGAAAAGTAGAAGACATTGAAGAGCAAATAACAAATAAAATGTGTACTTAGATAAAGAGGGGAGAGTTGTTTACTGCATATAAATTTTTTAACTTTGATTATTAATAACTTAGAACCTTACAAGTTGTGTAAGGCTGTTTTAATTTTTAAACTTGAAAGAATAGAAAATTAAATTTAAAAAAAAGAATTAAATATACATAACTCACCCTAGAATATCTAATAATTTAGTGTTGTATAATAAAATTTAATATGAATACCTATAATTTTTACAATTTATTGAATTTTTATACAATTTTACGATAATTTATAATCAAAATTAAAAAAAGTAAGTGTCAAATACAAATGGAAAAATGATCAACTTACCTCCATCTAGTAATTCTTATAAGAACTTTAAATTAAAGTTAAAAATGTCTATAAGTAATAAATTAAAAATACTTTCAACATAATATATTATATTCTCAATAAAAATATACTTTTATTTGCCAATATTTACACTTTTAAAATTATTTACAATTTATTTTGTACATTTTGTGGTATATATGTCATCAGACAATTTAAAACTTTGGGCCATATTTCATCAGAAGTATTACCTTTAAAATCTCGAACAATTCCATGTTCTCTATAAAAATTAATAACTGGACTAATTATGTTGTCGTATTCCATCAACCTCTTCATTACTACTTCAGGCTTATCATCAACACGTTGCACTAAATCTTCTCCAGTAACATCATCTTTTCCCTGAGATAAATTAAAGTTATCAAGTTATTAAAGTTCAAGTTATGAATTATGATATAAATCGTCGAGTTGCCACATGTAATCGTATTAGTAAAAATAAGTTGGAATAGTAAATATAAGTATCTGATAAACAAATACACCCAGAAAAGTAAGCAAAGACCCCCCGCACTAAACGCAGACTTTTTAGTTCCTTGTGAATATTGCTGATTTTTACATACATAAAGTTACTCGAATAATAACTCGGACAAGACACACATATCAACTTCAGTTGTGTGCATTTCATAAAAAAACATATTTTAAAATATCTACAGCAGCACTTTTAAATAATATAAAGAAAATTTTAATATCTAATAAAATTGAAAAAAAGAGGGGCCAGCTTGACGTTTTTGTCAATTGTCGATATTTCAATTCAATCTGTGCGCGTGTGCGGTAATTTACCGTCTCATTAATAAAAACGCATCACGTCTGACCTAACCTAAAAGAACTTAATTTTTGGGTCTGCTCCTATTGGGTCTGCGTCCTTTTGGGTTTGCGCCCTAACGCTCACGTCCTTTCGGCCACGTCCATTTGTCCTAGACCTAAATTCGAAGGCTATAACTGAATAAGCATGGAGAAATGGCCTTTGCATCGACTTGTCTGATTTTTTTTTCACAAAGTGTAACATTAAACATTAACTTTCACATTACATTAAATTTCATTTAGTAGTAACATTAAATTTCAGCTAATATAACTTTCAAAATTCGATATTTTCTGAGAAAAATTCATTTTCAAAATTGTTTCTCAGGAACAGTTATTGCGAATTACAGCACTACGCGGCAAAATTACCACTAGAGTAAAATTGCAAATCTGCGATTACTTGCATTACCACCTTTGTGAGAAGTGCGACACAACTGGAAAGGTCAAGTTTGCACCTACCATCTTCACCGCTAACGCTACCTTTTCACTGCCCCGCACTCCTTGCAATGCTCTACAAATATTATCAAAATTTTCAATAATTATTTTTAATGCGTTAGTGATCAAAATTTTGTCTGCCAATTTTGTTTATATTATTTAAAAACCCTATATTAATAATAATTTACTTTAGTCGGCAGAACGCCTACTGTGAACTCAATTTCAGAACTAATTTACTACCCCTATCCGTCGGGGTCTGCCGATATCGATCCCTTACTCAAGAAGCACCTCACAAAATTTCGTAACTTCTAAAATGGGTAAGGTCAAAGAGTATGTATATAATACTGAATATATATTGAAGGTCAAACCATCACTCTCCAGGTCTAATGCAGGCTGAGTGAACCTCAAGTTCCAGAATTTGTTTTTGCTAAAATATGATGATTTTCTCCCCAAAACGAGGAGATCCGTATTTGTTTTTCACCTTAGGGGCTGTCCATTAATTACGTAAGGGTTTAGGGGGGGGAGGGGGTATAAGAAATCTTACAGACCCTTATGTGGGGGAGGGAGGGGTCCAACGCAGTCCTTACGTAAGGTTTTTAAACCATTTTCTCAAATTAAATTTAAAATTTAAAAATATTCAAAATTTAAAAATACCTAAAACTCAAAAAACATGTTTTTAAATTGTAGATGTACATACCAATAACAAAAAATCTATATATATAAAAATGGATGTATGTGTGTATGTATGTATGTATGTTCCTTATAGACTCCTAGACCGCTTGACCAATCTTTATGAAATTTGGTGTATAAGCTAATTACGATGCTGCGAAGAAGATAGGCTACTTTAGAACGGCTTTCAACAAACTTTAATAAAATATGTGGCAAATAGTGCCTATTCATCGGATCAACAGATCGACGGATCAACGGATAATTGGATTAATTTCCCTATATAGGACATTACCCTTTCAGTACAAATGTAAAAGTTTCTGTGAACATAGAGACTACTTTGTTAGATTGTTAAACTCATCTTAGATAAAATACATTCAATGCCACCAAAAAAAGCAGCTGTTGGAAATAAATCATCAAAGGCTAAGAAACTCAGGGAAAAAAGAGCTGCTGAAACGGAGGAAGAACGTGAAGCTCGGCTTTCACAAAACCGCAATAGAGCTTCAACGTCTAGAGCTGCTGAAATGGAGGAAGAACGTGAAGTATATAAAAGAGCTTGTGTGTATGTTTGTTCGCTATACACTTCTAGACCCTTCGACCGATTTCAACCAAATTTGGAACACATACTCAGTAGGACTTGAAAAATGTTTTAGTGCAAGAAAATGTTAAAAAAGTTGAAGGAAAAGTGACCGATTAACGAGATTCCCGTAATTCCCCCCCCCCCAAAAAGGTGCATTTCGCCAGTCTACCCCCAAATTTCGAATTTTGGATCCAAAATAATCTAAATCGTTTGTACCTGTTTGTACCTTCATTATTTTTGTTTGTACCCATTTTGTTTTTCAGACAAATATTTTTGTTTTATTTCAATTTAAAATCCGGGGGGAGGGGCTAAGGACATTTAGCAGAATGTCATTATTAGAAAATTTGAAATATTTCAAAATCAAAACTGGTACAAACGAAAATAAGGAAGGTACAAGCGATTTAGACTATTTTGGATCCAAAATTCGAAATGGGGGGGGGGGCGAAATGCACCTAAAAAGGTATTTTGAGCTTCACAAATAAATCAGCAGCGGAAAGCAAGACTGGAAATCATTGGAGTACTCAGACTAAAGCAAAGCATTATATTTATAATGAGACCCCGGGCGAAGCCGGGTATCCAGCTATAATATCTATGGCAGAACGTTCGCCGAGTCACTTGGTATATTAATTCTGAGGCGGTACGATGTTCTAGAATTTTACAAATAATTTATATGGTTCAAGTTCTGAGGCGATACGAAGTTCGCCGGGTCAGCTAGTGATTAATAATTTTTAATAAAAAAATTGACCCCCCCCCCTAACCCTAATAAAAAGGGGTAGGGGGTCAATTAATTAGGCTTCTATACAACGTATAGGAAGAAGCCTTATGATCTAGCTCCGTGTCCGTCTGTCCGTCTGTCCGCATAATTCAAAACCAATCAGAACGCACGTTCTTAAAACAATTTTACTTCATATAGAATATTTTTAGATTGGTATTAATTATTCAGATTATTTACATATATATTTTTTAATCCGATATTCTTATTTTGTATTTTTAGAGTAGGTATTTTACGTGTTTCTAATACGGTATTCGGTACGTGTTTCGGGTATTTTAATATTTCATTATGAATTGTGTTTTATTTGTGGTTTGTAAATTGCAAATATTTACCTATAAAGGTCGAAATAAAAAAAAAATATTAAAATGTTAGCGTTTTCCTTATATAGTAAAAAAATCTACCTAATTAAAAGATTAAGGCATTAAAAATTGGAATAAAATAAAGCCCAAATAATTTAACCTACCGAAAAAGTAGATGTATAGAAGCCTAAGAACTGTCGCAAAAGCGAGTTCCACCTTGTTTTTTTTTATAAGCCTTACGTAAGATGTGGGGGGGAGGGGGGAGGCTGCCACAATCTTACGTGCCCTTACAAAGGGGGAGGAGGGGGTCAAAAATTACAAAAATCGTCCTTACGTAATTAATGGACGGCCCCTTAAAAAAGTCCTGACTTCCGATAGCGGCATTTTAAAATTTTGAAATAAACAATGTTATTCTTAAAAATTTGGTGTATAAATTTGGGGTCGTTCCATATCAAGTAGTTCTATTTGAGTCGCTCGACCATTTCAGAAAAAATTGATTTTTTGTATATAATTAGTTTAACATATTGATAGTTTAACATGACCTGTACTTAAATTTTACTGTCTTTTGTTTTCACGTGGTTGCCATATTTGTTTGGCCAAGTACAGCATTTCTTGCATTTCAAAGGCTTTAGAAATCTGAAAATTCCTATTTCCTATTTAACCTATTAATTGTGAGTAAAAACAAATTGTTAACAAAGAAATGGACTACAAGATCTATTTTTGAAGGGTGAAAATCCATCCAAAATGTTTACTTTTAGGCTTCTATACAACGTATAGGAAGAAGCCTTATGATCTAGCTCCGTGTCCGTCTGTCCGTCTGTCCGCATAATTCAAAACCAATCAGAACGCACGTTCTTAAAACAATTTTACTTCATATAGAAAATTTTTAGATTGGTATTAATTATTCAGATTATTTACATATATATTTTTTAATCCGATATTCTTATTTTGTATTTTTAGAGTAGGTATTTTACGTGTTTCTAATACGGTATTCGGTACGTGTTTCGGGTATTTTAATATTTCATTATGAATTGTGTTTTATTTGTGGTTTGTAAATTGCAAATATTTACCTATAAAGGTCGAAATAAAAAAAAAATATTAAAATGTTTTCGTTTTCCTTATATAGTAAAAAAATCTACCTAATTAAAAGATTAAGGCATTAAAAATTGGAATAAAATAAAGCCCAAATAATTTAACCTACCGAAAAAGTAGATGTATAGAAGCCTAAGAACTGTCGCAAAAGCGAGTTCCACCTTGTTTTTTCTAAAAAAGGGACATATTTACGGGTAAATTAGTCGCAAATGTAAGATTTCGAAACAATCGAAAATGTTAAGAAAAATGTAAGATTTTCAGACAAATATCGATATTGTTGTGTTCCAAAATCCTATTTTTAAATTTTAATTTTATTGAATTTTGATATTTTGTTTGTTTGTAAGTTTGTAAATATTTGAAAGTTTTGTTATTCTCGCCGACAAATTTTAAGTTGATAGGAATTTTTGTTTAAAACTTTGCTTTTTGTCAAGTGCGTCAACTAGAGTGGTCGCTTTACGGTAAATCTCCGTAAAACTAGTATTTAAGTCTTTTATTGAGATATTTTGGATTGTTTTTCTTCCAATTTGAACAAGTTTTTTGGAGAGTTATTGGATGCAAGTAAATTTTGAAAGTGATCTTACTTGATTGAATGGTAAATGTAATGATTTGGATAATTAAGAAAATCCATAATTAATTAGATTACCATAGTTTTGATTACTTAAGTTGGTAAATTGTTAAAAAATTAAATTGAAGGCGACGTGAAACAGTTGCGATAGCGAGGTGAATGGTCGGCGTATCGCCACATTTGACCTTTCCATTGTATTTGGAATTTTTTTCATAAAATTAAAGTTTTGGATGTTAAAACTTGAAGGCAGCTTATTATAATTTGATCAAGACAACCAAAGTCTCATATTAAAAATAAATAGGTGGTCCACAGGTAAAATAAGTAATAAGTTTTCCTTAAAAATAAATTTTTTTGTATTTTGAGAAGCTCGAGTCCTCACAATATAAACTTTTTTAGTCACCTAAGTAGGTAGAATAGAATTTTTTTTAAATTTGCCAAAGTTTTAACACCCTATATAAACCCTAACATAAACACCCTATAGCCTATATAAAGCCAATAAATTGTAGATTTCTTTTAAATTTTTTACATTTGAACGAAGGAATTAATAAAATATTAATTTTTTACTTTTTGGTAAAGGTGCAATCAAAAAACTGTGATTTTTTACTTAAATTAAAATAACAACTTGATTAAAAACTAAGTTGTAATTGAAATTAAAAAAAATCCTGCGTTCACATCCAAGATAAACTTATGCACTAAAGAAATATTTTTTGTTTTTTGATTTCAGATGAACCAACCATGAGTTATCCTGCCTACCGCATGGAACCTTTTTTTTATGTGACTCAGTTCTCACAACTACCACTGGCTTATTTTGCAATATTTTTTAACGAAAATTTAGCAGAATATTCTTAATATAATGCTTAATAAGGTAAAAAATTTAAAAATATTAACAAATAAAGTACTCTGCAAAAAAAATCACAAAAATATGCTTCTTTGTTTGTTCTCAGACCCTTTTCCCCCTTAATCTCAAACTCCAAATTTTTTGCTGATAATATCATTATAATATAGTACAAATTAGGAATTAAATTTTAAATTTTTATCTGGTCCCCCACCAACCAATATTTAGCGTTAAAGAATGCTGTTTTGTTGAATTTCCAAATCTGTGTAAATCTCAAGGTTGATATTAGGTATACCAGTACAACTAGGCCCGATCTCTTTATATGATAATTACACTTACGAAAGGTAAACAAAGAGTTTACCTGCGGAAAGAGTGCCTCATCCGGTTCGATGCCACGCCTCTTTGTTTACATAATTTTGACGTTTGTCAATATTAAATAAATATTCGCGTAATTATCTCAATAAATATAACTCGACCTCATTATTTTTAGATCGATAAGTTGCTTGTAAATTTTACTCAGGCATCGTTGCATTAAGCAATTGCACTCAAAACAAGTTCTTCGTGCATTGCTATGCAACGATGCCTTCGTATTTACAATACAACTTATCGATCTAAAAATGAGGTCTGGTTATATTACTATTGAAAACTTTTAACTCGTAGATTTTTTTCCTTCGTTCAAAAACTTTTTCAAAGAGATGTCTCTTATTTAGAGAACGAAGTAAACATTTAGAGTGGAATTTGGCCCGTTACTTACATTTAGGTAAAAATTAATGATCAATTTTGTAGTCTAAAAGTATTTTATATAATTTGTTTTCTTATTTCATATTGATATGTTAAATAGGAAATAAGAAGTTTCAGTTTCCGTAAATTCTTTGAAATGCAAAAAATGCTACCCTTGTCAAACAAATATGGCAACCATATTGAAACAAAAGACAGTAAAATTTAAATAAGGTTCATAGTGAACTATCAATATGTTAAGGCGTAATGACACTCATGAGTTTAAAAAAATGCAAAAATTTTTTTTTGCATTAATTAATAGTTCAATATCTTAAAATTTATGTGTCAAAATTTCATATTGATATTCCAAATATTTTCGGAACTCAAGCATGTTAAGCGCAATAAGAAGTAGGCAATATATTACTCAAGTTTATGATACTAGAGATATGTAAAACTTCAAAACGCTGTATCTCAATACTACGTTTTCTAAACTGGCCGGCAGCACAATTTTAACAGATCTTAACCGATTTGCTTCAAATATTAACTGTAGCTGTAAAATTATATTATCTATAGAAGTACGTAGGGATTTGACGTTACATTGTATACTTTTCTAGTTATAAACAATTCTTTACGTAATTTTTCAAGAAAAAACAGAAATTTGAAATCAATCGTGCACAATTTCTACAAAAACCAATATTTTTTAATTCCGCTACGTGCTTCTCTAGATAATCTTATATAGAACAAAAAAAAAATTTGGTTTTTGTTTAAGGTCAAAAATTGAAGGAGAAATCTTGCCGGCCGCGGAACGCTATTTATAAAGAGAGGTTTCCTTTGCTGCAATTTTACGCTGCCTTTCAAAAAAAAATTTATAAAAAATTATACAATGCTCTTTAAAATATGTCCAATAAATCCCTTTAAAAAAATTTTGTATTGCATTTACTATAACGCCACAAAAAATTGTTAAAATGATGTATGCTATTTTTTTGCGTCTCTAGAGTGTCATTACCCCTTAAACTAATTATACATAAAAAATCAAATTTTTCTGAAATGATCGAGCGACCAGATTGGACTACTTGATATAGTATTCAGTAATTCGACAATTTGGTGCTTTTGTAAATGATTTTTGATTGTCTTTACATGAAACATTGTACTTAATTTTTAAAAATTTTATGATTCAAAACATTTTTAAACAAATGAAAATATTTTAATATTTTTGAAAAAACTTAAACTGTGATGCCAGTGATCTATTAGTTTGTATTAAAAAGATATAACCCACTTTTCAAAAAGGTTAGCCTTTTTACATAGGTAACTTTTAAGAGTAATAAAATTAGAGAATAAAATCAAATGTTTTAAAAATGATCAATCAACTAGTGTTGAACGCTGAACCACTCGATATGGAATAATCCAAATAATATTTCAGCACAATTTCAGCACAAATCATAAATTTAAAAACCATTTTTTAAAATACAGGTTAACTCAAACTAAAATTTCAATGAAAATTAGAAAAAAAACTGTTAAAAAATATTACCCTCCTTCCGCAGCCGGATAAAAAGTAAATTTAAGATATTAAATCAAAAAAGGGAATGTGTGGCAAGCGTTAGAATCAAAATTTTGCTTAACTTACAGGTACTTTAGGAGCATTAAAATCTGTATTGTAGACTCGACCACTGGGTAAATGAATCATACGTCCTTTCACTCTTTCCACAATGATATCAAAAGGTACTTGAAGGTTTATCACTAAATCTAATGGTTGTACGTTCCACAGCACTTGTGCTTGAGATAGTGTACGTGGAAAACCTAAAATGTTAACAATCTTAGTTTAAAAATACCCCCTTGACTGGGTGAATTACCTACCATCAAGTAACCAATTATGTTTTCCAACTTTATCAATTTCATTTGTAATCAATTTTAGTATTATAGCATCAGGAACTAATTTACCTTCATCGATATACTTGGAAACTTTAAGACCTAGTTCTAAAAATATTATATGAATTTTTAAAGTATAGTAGTGAGAACAAAACTTACCATTTTTACTTTGTACACTAAGTCGAAGCTTGTCACCACTAGAAATATGATCCAATTTAAAATATTTTATAATTCTCGATGATATGGTGCCCTTCCCAGATCCAGGAGCGCCAAGAATTACTGATCTAAATACTTTCGATGCCATAACGTGTTTGTATAACAGGTGTTTTATACGTAAGCAATTACAGTGGTTTAAATAAAGTAAAAAAAAAAAACTTGTTGATCTTAAATGTGAGTTTTGTTAAAAATTAGTTAATTAAGCATAAATAAATTTAAGTGTGCATTTCGTTCACCCAACATATTCCACACACTGAAAATTAAATCACAAATTAAATACTGTACACAAATAAAATTTAAATTAAGGTTAAGAAGTTGAAAGTCCACACGGCGGACTTTATACTGTACTAGCGGGAAATTTAAATTTTATGTTATCTATATTTTATTACAATCTATTTTTGTTAGTTATACGGCTCTAATTAAAATTATACACTTTACCAAAAAATAGATTACATTTAATAAATTGCAATAATATTTACTTTATTGTTAGGAAGTTATCTAATTACGAAATACATCAAATATGTTTAAGCTTTTTATGAATAAATGAACATTTATTAAACATAAGATAGTTACTAAATTTAAAATTCTTATCAGTTTTTCGGTGTGCTTGTAGAAATTAATATGTCTCTGTATAAAGTGACTACAAAGTACTTATCAATTTTTTTAAATAAAAATTATAAATATGGGGTAAGTTGTATTTTTCGGCCTTTTGACATAAAACTTTCACTTTTTGTTTTTAGATAAATAAAAGTTTAACCTTAAAAAATAATGTTGAATTTATCGATAGAAACATAAATTCTTGTCGGACTATGTTCACAGGAAATCGGTTACTTGCAAACATTTCCTTCAATTTAACCGATATTGGCGAGGGTATTCGGGAAGTAGTAGTCAAGGAATGGTTTGTCAAAGTTGGCGATCAAGTTGCTCAATTTGATAATATTTGTGAAGTTCAAAGTGATAAAGCATCTGTGACAATAACTAGTCGATATGATGGAATTGTTACAAAACTTCATCATAATATTGACGCAACTGCATTGGTTGGACAACCATTAGTGGACATAGAAACTGCAGAAAAAAGTAAGTGCGGTTTTCGTCTTTCTTTTTACCCCAGTACAGTGGCGGAGAAACGGGTTGAGAAATTAACCTTCAAGATTTTGTAAAATTCTGCCCAATTCTTCAATCACATTTTTATTTATAGCCAGAATTCTGGTTTCCGGCTACAAAAAAAGCCTTTCAGAAAACAGAGGTAGGGGAGGGTGGGCCACCATGAGGCTATTTTAGTTTTTTATTTTTTAAATTTTTATAACTCAATACAATGCCAAATACAATTTTGTCATACCTATCTTAATGTTGAAGTACTACTTTTTCCAATAAAATTTTCGATAAATTCTATTCTGTATGGAGCAGTGGCGTAGCTAAGGGGGGGGCGGTCCGCCTTGGGCACACTTTTTAGGGGCGGCATTTTTTTCTAGAAAAAAAAATATATAATTTCACTATTTGTCTCAAGGTAGCTCGTAACGTGGGCCACTATAGGACAGGAGTAAATAGGTGTGGGACAAAGACTACCTACTATGTATGTTTTGTCAAGAAAGTATTTATTTGACACAAGCTATTATCAATAAAACTGCTTATTAGTCCACAGATATTCATACGGAATAATATTATATATTAAGGTTTTGGTGCGTTTTCAGATATATTTTTGTGTTCTGAGGATTGTCTTAAAAGTCCAAGGGGGGGGGAGTGAGGGAGGGCTACGCCAAACAAAAATTTTTTTTAAACTGATGGTTTAATACACTGGTAGGCAAAAAGAATTTTGTTTTGAGCCCTCACACCAGGAACACCATCAAGAATGCATTCCTGCTGATTCATATGTGAAATGATCTTTTGAATCCGAATATAACCATAACCCCTGAGACCCCTTTCCTTTCGTGAGACGCTCACCCATTTATTTTTACCACTTTTCGATAATTTGGAGGGACGAAAAGGATTATTTTGGTCTTTGTAGAGGCTAGGGGAGAGCCTGAGAGACTAGAGAGGTGAAAAGTTATAAAAAATAAACATTTGTAGCGGGAGGTATAGTTGGGGGGGGGGGGGAATTTGCCTTCTTAAATAGTAAAAAATGTATTAAAGATGATCGATTATTCCGTTTTATTCGCAATATTTTCACTTCTATATATACTAGCTTCCAGCCCCCTTCATCCTTCCTCAAACACCAATATAATAGCACTGAATGACGATACATAATAGGATAAAATTATAATAATAAAATATTATAGTTTTAAAAAAACCAAAAAAACACGCTTTATGACGCACTAAAAATTTTAAAATAATTTTTAATTCAATAAACTAATTCAAAAAGCGTGGAGCGCTTTTTGGTTATGCGGCTTTTAATTAATTTTGAAAAAGCGCTCGTAGGCTTATAGTCAAATCTCAAACTCTATTTTTTTTGTACGTAATGCCATTAACAGTACTCTTATAAAATAAAATTTCAGATTTTTATCTGATCCCCCACCAGAGATATTTAGTACCAAAAATCACCGTTTTGTTAAATTTTCAAACTTTGAACATTTTTAAAAGAAAAGGGGAGTAAATCTTAGGGTTGATATTTGGTGTGTGCATTCATCTGGTTACCACCTCTTTGTAAAAAAAATTTAACATGGAGATTTTTTCCCTTCGTGCGTAAACTTCCCTTCAAAAATGGCAATTTTATTTTACCCTTAGGATTGTTTTTAAGTAAAAATATGTAAAGAACAATATTGTAGTCTTTCTAAACAATTTCATTATTTTCCCATTTCGATAGGACAAATAAGAGCTGAAATATTTCAGTTGCCGTAAACCCTTAAAATTGCAAAAAATGCCGCGCATTGCAAAGCAAATATGGCCCTCACACAAAAACAAAAGACAATATAATTGAATAATGGTCATTTAATACTAATAACATGTTAGAATGTCTTCACAAAAAAAGTCAATTTTTTTTTGGAATGGTCGAGCGACAAGATTGGACCACTTGATATGGAATGACCCGTGTTTTTTTGGTTTTTTTAAACTATAATATTTTATTTTATATTTTTCAGTCTTAAAATAACTTTTAACACAATATCATCGATATCATATCATTTTTGCTTTCGAAACGCAACGGCAATACTTGGAAATGTGCACAACAATAGAACGACCTCTGTCTGAAAGCATTTTACTAAGGAATCAGCGCGCAGTGTACATATACAGGGGACGCGACAATTTTGTTTTTTGTAATTTTTCTATTGTCACGCCACCTGTCGACGACACAATTTTTGTAAAAAACTAGATAAAACTTTTATCGAAACCTTGAATAGTAGTGTCGATAGGAGATCGTCACATAGCTAACCATGCATTGTCATCTAAACTAAACGTGCATGCAATATTTCAGCTCAATCGGAAAACGGGAAGTGGGTAAAATTTGACTTTCAAGATTTTCTTACATAGTTAGTTAGTTAGTTAATTAATTAGTTAGTTACAAGTGAAGCTAATAAAAGCGTGTTAATAATAATTAAGATATTTTTTTTTAAATAGGATAAATTAATAGAAATTATTAAAAATAGGATAAAATTATAATAAATAAATAAGATAAATACTTTCATTCGTTGCTATATATTTTTATTATTGTTTTATTGGCTGTTTGTGGGAGGATGAGGGGGCCGGAAGCTGGAATATGTAGAAAGTAAGTGAAAAGATTGCGAAAATAGCGGAAAATTGAGGATTTTTAATGAATTTTTTACAATTTAAAGAGGCAAATCATGTTCATGTTTTAGAACTTTTCACCTTTCTAGCCCCCAGGCTCTCTCTTAGCCTCTGAAAAGGTTAAAATAATCCTTTTTATCCCTGAAAATTATCTAAAAGTGATAAAAATAGGTGGAGGAGTGTCCCACGCAAACGTTGGGTAATAGGAGGAAAGCTGGGGTCATATTCGGATTCAGGAGGTCATTTCACATATATGAATCAGCAAAAATGGTGTCAGCGCCGATTTTCATGTGGACCAGTGACATTTATTGAAGGGCAATCCATTTGTTTTATTTGTCTTATTCGATTTCTTCTTCCACAATAG
Source organism: Cantharis rufa (assembly GCA_947369205.1). Lineage (NCBI taxonomy): Eukaryota > Metazoa > Arthropoda > Insecta > Coleoptera > Cantharidae > Cantharis > Cantharis rufa. The sequence goes on along the minus strand of OX376309.1, from coordinate 8,917,180 downwards.
TTTGTTCCAGGAAATCTAAAGGGTTTATATTATCATTATCAGATACTTCAATTTCTGTATTATTCATGGCTTCTTGTTACGATGGATCGTCTTCAATTGGTTCAGTATTTTAACAAGATTGGCTATCATGGCAATTACCGAAAACTGATGAAATATATAGTCCCAATCTTCGGCAAGTGTATACAATGGCCCACAAGCTTAATCAGGTGCTGGAAATTGAGATGTTGTTTTTGGCCATAAAATGTTAAAATGTTGTCTTTTGTTACTCATCCCCAATCCCCAGGATTTAATTTGTTGTTTAGCCACTTTTGCATCTGACAGTAGATACAAAAGAAATGTTGTGCTGCGCCGAAAGTGGGTGATAATAAATTTAATTTGACTGATTTCCCTTTGCTCACAGACTTTGTGAAACATAATATCAATAGTTATTCATATAATCCTCTTTAAGTAAAGCACCATAGATTATAAGGAAAAACTTCGTTCCATTTAAAGAAATTAAGATTTGTAGAGTATCATTTTTATTACAAAATTTAGCTGCAATTTGTAGGTCTGTGCGTTTCTTAATGAGTTCCAACGATGCTGCCTTTCTTTTATGAAAAAGAGCAGACGTGGTATTACACTCAGTAAATGCGCGTAGAATTAATATATGATCTCGCATATTTCCATGTTGACCAAAGCGCGCGCCGCGAAGAATACATTTTCTGTTCAACAAGCGCTTCAACGATAGCATTTTATCTTGCTCGATACATTTCCAACGTGGTCCTTTAAATTAATTTAATAAAGTAAATTATTTTTTTAGTATTTGGTCCGCAAAACGGTTACTTTGGAAACTGTTTCGAGTCCGCAAAATTCTATTTTGGCGGACTAATCCTTAAAAATTCTATTTTTGCGGACTGGTACTTTAATAGCAGATTCACATTTGTTTATTCAAAAATGTGACAATTGAATTAAATTTTGTATTTTTATTCATTTTATATACATATTATTATAATTATACACAAATATAAAAAATAAATTAAAACAAAAAACACTATTTGGAAATATGAAAATGAAAATTACAGTTTGTGGCATATTTAAAACTATTATCTGAAAATGCAACATTTTCCAAAGAAGATGTTGAAGCTTTAGCTCCTTTTTGACTTATAACGAGTTTTTCAGTAATAGTCATGGTAGATCCAGACGATGATTCGCCTTGTTCCTGTCCTAAAATTAATTTTGATACCTATCGGTCAAATATTAAACATTAGAAATGTGATTAAACATGTAATATTTAAAATACCTTTCATTTTTTTTCTAAAGATTCTTCAATATAGCCTTCTGCTACAGCTGTGGACTTCCATCCTCCGTGTCGTTTTAATGTGATTAATTCGGCACCTGCGTCAGCAACAAGGGTTTCAGATGTGCGTCTAAAACAATGCCCTGTATAAAGTTCAGGATTGGACAACTTTAGGTACTCGGCTACCATTCTAGGCATTCCTCCAAATGTATGAATTCCCACACGTTGAATTGTGCACTTTTGATTACGGTATGATCCAAAAAAATAATTGTGCTTCACATCATGTGGCCGAAGACTTGCATATTTATGAAACAATTTTAAAGGTTTCACAGCTTCACCTTCCGCAACTACAGAAAAAACTCGCTTGCGATTTGTTTTTGTATCGGCCAGAGTGATAATCAACGAATTGCCGGTATCCACAATGTCTGGTAGTTTCAGAGAATGCAGTTCTTCTCTTCTGCAAGCACCGCAAATGCCAATAAGAAGAGCCACTTTAACGCACTTTAACCATTAAATATGTCTCGTCTGGAGTCTCTTTCAAAAAGTTGTTAATTTCCTCTCTTGAAAAGACTTTAGATTTTTTAGCTTCATATCCCACGGATTGCCTTTTTAAAAACGCTGTCACTTTTGAATAATTTTCAATGTTTAAATTTTCTTTAACCAAAAGAGTAGCTTTGAGCATTGAAAATTTTGACTACAAAGTCGATGCTTTCAAAGTTTTTGACTTTTCATGAAGATACGTCAGCATTACATCTTCATTTACGGCAGTAATGCTGTTTTCTTTATTCCAGCTTTGAAATATTTGATATTCCTTTTCGTATTGGCTACGAGATTTTTTTGGCAGCAAATCTAAAACAATATTCTTTGCTCTTTCCGTTATTAATTCTGGAATGCTTCCATCATATATAGCACTCATTTTTCACAATTTTTCACTGCGGATAATATAAAGCTACAATTTCTTTTTTCCCCATCTCAGTGGTGACCTTCCTTCGTTGCGAATCGTTTTCATGCAGTGGTTGTTTAATACCTTTGAAAGCACACCCTCGCCACCGGTACATATCAGCTGGCTATTATAACATCTTGGGCATCTACACTAAATTTTAAAGCTGGTTATTCTTTCCAGCATGTAGAGAAAAACTCCGTTTGCCCGGAAGGGCAAGTAGGAATTTTTTATTACAATTAATATTAACAATATTAAATTTATTTTTTTATTAATTTAGATTAATATGAAATGTTTAAACAGCTTAGTAAGTACAATCATTCTTCATTGCCCCTAAGCCCTGACCTCAAAACTAATACTTAAAATTTGTTATTGGGGTCGGGCGGTAATTCAGACTACTTTAGCAAAGAAGAGTCCATAAATTACGTACGAACGCTTAAATTGTAAAAAAAGATTTTAGGGTGGATCCGAGATTTGACTTGGTTGCATTTGTCAAAACGGCCCGGAGCGGAGGGTAACGCCATACTCGCTAAAATATCTCTCTAGGCCGGTCCTACTCGGCAAAGTGTGCTACCAGGAAAGGAGTTGATCTCACTCGATGTGGACTAACGGATTATTATTAACTTAGAGTAAGTACCTTACTTACTGATTATCGATGCAGTCTACATACGTACTCTAACCGAATCTGGTGCAATCTACATGTCGGATTACAAGATCCTTTGACCATCGGTGCAGTCTACAATTTCTATTATATTTAAACATAACAGAGGGTGCAATTGCATCTAATTTCTATCGTTCAAACGTCCCTGCTTTTAAATGTCCTCGCGTTCAAACATCCCTGCGTTCAAACGTCTTGGCGTTCAATTGTCCGGCTCCGAAGTAAATCATAGAAAATAATTTGTTGAAAAACAGATGTTTTTGTTCACAATAACTAACATACATAATGAAATTGAATATTTTAAGAATTTTATTTTGAAAAATAAAAAAATTTTGAAAAAGAAAATTACAAATAAGACCTAAATTATTTAAATTAAAAATATTAAGGGATTAATTCATATCTTGTCGGTTGGTAGTATAATTTTACTATATTTAATAAAAATAATAATCTTAATACATAAAATCTCAGCACTCTGCTGCTCCGGCTCCGGCTCCAGCGTGTCATTTTTTGGTGAAAAAAGAAACAATCTGATTGGTCGAATTTTTTTACCAACCGAAAAATATATTAAAGTACCGACGACGGTACTCCCCCTAGGACGAGTTGCACATCAATTGAGTTTCCAACCAATCGGGACTAGATGCCCGTCCGTGGACGGGCTTTCTGCTAGTTAAGTATAAGTTTCAAATTTTACATAAAGGTGAAAGCTTAAAAATTATTATTAGTTTAATGAATATATGACTTTGAAAGATGCGGATGGACGGACACGAGAGCAGAACATAAGGCTTCTTACGATACCTCGTATAGAAATCTAAAACGCACAATTAATAAAAATTTCAAATATGGAATGTAGTTAAAATAACCACCTTTAATCAGGGGTGGGCTGGAGCCGGCTCGCGCGAGTCGGTTGTTAACATTTTTGAAACTCGGCGAGCCGCTTGTTAAATTACCCCTAAACCAAAAATAAGCCATTTTAATATTATGTTTATGCAAAATATGCACATCGCTATGTGTTATCGGTGTTATGTTATTTTGTGCAATAAATGTTTTGTTTTGTTATATATTATATTATATTATATATTTTATCCTATACAAAAATAAATGAAGACAATGTACTCATTTACCGTTTTTTTATCTTTCTTCAAAATAACAGCGACCCGGTTGTTCAAAATTTGGCAGCCCACCCCTGCCTTTAATGATCTGACTAGAAATTTAAAAATAATTATATCATTGTGAGTGTTGTAAGTGACGTTATTTTCAGTTTAATTTCAGTGATTTTAAAACACGCGCCGCGCCGTGTGAAGTACGGGTAATCGCCGATTGAAATTATATTCAGAACTGTATTTATCTACTCATATAATAAATTCAATCCAATTCGTACATCATGACCTTGAAAGTATAATTTATGTAGTACTCGTATATCACATCTACATTTTCTTTTATAGGTGAAACAATAGCAGCACCAACACAATTGTCATCCCAGTCTAAAGATAGCTCTGATTCTAGTTCTAGTTCATCAGACGATAATAAAATAATATGCATTCCATCAGTACGAAGACTAGGAAAACAATATAACGTAAATATATTTTAAAAGTTATTTAACTTACTTTTATCTCACATTTCAGATAAATTTAGCTGATGTAAACGGAACTGGAAAAAATGGTAGGATTCTTAAAGAAGACGTTTTGAAATTTTTAGCAACACCAAAAACTCCTGAACCTCTAGGACAAACTGTTTCATCTAGTATTTCCAATGCTGTAAAAGATAGATCCGAGCCACTTCGTGGTTATACTAAAGCAATGATTAAAAGTATGACTGAAGCTATGGTAAGTTATCTCCAGGCATTTGCATGACTTAAGCCACATTCAGGCGATGCAGCATTGCACTTATATAAAAGTATTTTTTTTTAATTTATTTATTTATCTGTTTTTTTTTTCTATTATTAGGGTTACCTGTTGGACATAAAGTATTATTATTATTATAGTATCAAACTAATATAGGTTGTAAAAGGCATCAAAATAAGCAAATTTGGTCAATGGTCCTGAAAAGTTAACATCTCAAAATATGTATACTTGAATCTTATTCGCATTTATCGTACCCTTCATGGGCGTACCCAGGGGGGGGGCAGCTGCCCCTCCCTGGATCCTGTAGTACCTGTAATAAATGCACATTTTTAATTATGTTGAATTATTTATCAACAGAAAATTCCTGATTTGCCCCCCCCCTAGGCCAAAAGCTGGGTACGCCCATGGTACCCTTACTAATATGTTTCCTATTAAATCGAAAATCGAGTGGTTAATCATATTATATCACAAAAGAGAAAACGAAATTTTTTTTTAAGTCATGAAGTAATGTTAACATCAACAGGAAAAGATAAAGATAAATATTATTAACAATTAACGAGATAATAATTATAATAATAGGGGAAGCTCGGTGATGATGGCACCCTTTTTTTCAATCACTGTATTCAATGCCTAAATTAGTTTGTATTTGTATGTTATCGAGGGAACAAGTCAAGGATATCATAAACTACACAAATTTCACTTTGAAGTATAGTAAAATATGAACAAAGTATTTTTTTAACTTTTTTCATTTCATAACAAAGGTGCCATCATATCAATGAATTTGATATGATGGCACATCCTGTTGAATTCGATAATTCTACATTAGAGAGAGAAAAATTACTTTTTATTATTACTAGGGGAAATGTGGATATGATGGCACCCTTTCAATTTTAGCGCTATTTATTTAAATTTAGTTGAACCTAAGTCCACTAGAGTACGTGCCAAATAAAAACAGAACTGTCAATCATCACGGGTCATACCATAAGTACAACAATGGTCTTTTCGACTGTTTTTGCCTTTCTTCCGAACAAGAGAAAGAGTACCTATACCATCAGTGGCGTATTAAGAAAATGCTTGGGGGGGGGAGAAAAATTATTTTTTATTATTACTAGGGGAAATGTGGATATGATGGCACCCTTTCAATTTTAGCGCTATTTATTTAAATTTTTTAAATTTAGTTGAATCTAAGTCCACTAGAGTACGTGCCAAATAAAAACAGAACCGTCAATCATCGCGGGTCATACCTCTAATATATAATAAATAAATAGCGCTAAAATTGAAAGGGTGCCATTATACCCACATTTCCCTTAGTAATAATAAAAAATAATTTTTCTCCCCCCCCCCCCCCGAAGCATTTTCTTAATACGCCACTGATGGTATAGGTACTCTTTCTCTTGTTCGGAAGAAAGTCCAAAACAGTCGAAAAGACCATGTTGTACTTAATGCAATGGATTTTATATATTTAATTGGAAAAACAGCTTTAACGTCCCACCGGTAAACCAGTGATCACCAGTGAAAATGGTGACCAACCGCAACCGCAAAAGAAAATTGCAAATTTTCCGCTGTGCTGAAAATAAGGATGCGGATAACCATAAAAAAAATACGGAGAACAGATTCTTTAACCTCGCAGCGTCTTCTTCTTTCTCAATTTCTCCAGTGTCAGACAAGTCAATAGTCGGGAAAAACATCCACATATGAAATATGTATATTGGTGGCAGACGTCTTATAAGGAAACGTCAAATTAATTGAAACGAGATATAACCAATAATAGGCACACTGGGATTGGAGAAATTTTTTGGTCTAAGTTTTGTTTTATGCCGGGCCACCTGAAAAACTAAACAAGGGGGTGGGGTATTTTTGTGGTATGTTGAGCATTTTGTGGCATTTTTTAGAAGATGAAGTATTATTTCTTCTTAATGTTCCATACCTTCAATGGGCGTTGGCGATCATACTTGGCTGAAGCCAAGATGACATACTAGGTAATTTAATTAATGGGGTGGTTTCCCGTTGCCTTCTCCACAGCCCACAGATCTATCTTGGGCTTTAGATCACAGCAGCGTATTCGATTCGACCAGGATTTGAACCGCGGTCACCCGCTTCCCAGTCGGCCGGTGTAAGCTTTACGCTACACTGCTGGTGTTCGGTATTATTTAAATAACATTTTTATGAAATATAAATTTTTTCCCCAAATTAGGTTATGGCCAATCTCCCCCCTCGGATGTTTCATAACCTCTGAATGTAGCCGCTTTCTAAAAGCATACACCAGTTTGTGATTACTTGAATTAACAATAATTACAACCACCAATTTTATAATTTACATATTTACTGCTTAATTTTGTCAATAAAATAGTAGAGAGAGAATGGGTCTTGTAATAAATGAAGATAAGACAAAATACATGTGTATTTCACATCAGATTACACAGAGATAGACTGGGACAAAACGTCACCGTTGACCAGTACAACTTTGAAAGAGTCAAAAAATTTGATAAAAAAATACGATCCTTGTTTTAGTCTCAAACCATCTGCATTTATATCTTAAACAGAAGGCTAATGCAACTGTTTGGTATCAAGAAAAGCTAAAGATTGGTTAAAGAAGGAAATATCGATCTAAAAGATAAATCATGCAACTTGATTACTTAATCATTCATTATTTTACATCTTTTCCTGTTCTGAAATTATTGTTTAGAACTGTCATATAATAATTTTTTCCAACATTATTAATAATTATTATCATAAAATGTAAAAAAGTTAAGGAAAAATGTTTTTTGGAGTGGGCCCACTCATGAGGTTTAGGGTTCGTATGCAGCACTCTACCTAAATGGAGTTGTATACATAACATCCTGTATTATTTCAACAGCTTGTATTATTTGTTTTAGAAAATTCCACATTTTGGATTTTGTGATGAAATATCTGTAAGAAATATAATAAAAATTCAGAAGACGTTAAAAGAAGAAGCATTAGAATCTGGAGTGAAATTGAGCATAATGCCTTTCCTAATCAAAGCAGTATCAAATAGTTTGCATAAATACCCAATCCTCAACTCAAGTTTGGATGTAAATACTGAAAAAATTATTTTTCGAGGTTCACATAATATTTCAGTAGCTATGGACACGTCCATGGGGCTTGCAGTTCCAGTTATTCATAATGTTGATAAGTTGACAATTATTGAGATAGCCAAAGAATTAAATAGACTTATAGCTTGTGGCAAAAAGGGGCAATTTTCAAGAGAAGATTTAGCCAATGGAACGTTTTGTGTTTCAAATATAGGAGTGGTAAGTTTTAAATTCATTCATGATGTTGAATATAACTTGACCGTTTTGTTTTAGATTGGAGGAACTTACGCTTATCCAATTATTTTACCACCACAAGTGGCAATACTTGCATTTGGTGCAATGAGGGTACACAAACACTTTTCTAATGTTGCAAATTATTATTAATTTATTTTTGTAGCGTTTACCGAGATTTGACTCATCAAATAACGTAATTGCAGAAGAAATTATAAACATCAGTGGAAGTGCTGACCATAGGATTATTGATGGAGCAACAATTGCACGTTTCACACAGCTACTGAAAAAAATAATTGAAAATCCTTATTTATTGTTGTTAAATGTTTAAATTCTGTTGGAATTAGAAACTTTTGTACTTTGTTATAAAAAATAAAGTATTTATTTAAATTTTATTTATATAAAAATAAATTTTAACCACCTCCTTTATATAAAGTAAGTTTCGTTAAATAAAACGTTTCTTAGCATATACTATAACATTGTTAAAAATTATAAAAAAATTGCTTTAATAAATAAGTAATCACCATAACAGTAAAGCCTGATTAAAATATAACATTTGCCTGAAAACATGTTGTTAGATACAATGTTAGAAGGATAGAAATGTAGTTCTCTTTACTATCGTTATGTGTTCAAACAAATCTGTTTCCATCTTAAAATCATCACAAATGTAAAATATCAATTAAAAATTAATTTTTCTTGAACAACAATAATTAACAATATAAACATTAAACTAATATTTTTTTATAAATTATATTTACATTATGGTTTATCAATATATTAATTTAAAAATCAGAAGTAAAAACCAAACGGAACTTAACAAAATTATTCACATTCCAAGAGCACTGACAATTTATGTATTACTGTTGACTTAAAATAACTCGAAAAAATATCTGAAATATTTAATGTCTAAAAGTTGAATAAAAAACACACATTTAAAAAAAGCAACTATCAATTAATCATTTTACAACCAACATATGGATTTTGCAAAATTACTGGCGTAGTTTCCATAACTCTTAGTAATAATTCATCCAAATAATCTTCTAAGTCGTTCATTTTCTTCCTATAAATTTCAACCTCGTTTTGCATATCACACACCAAAACTATCAAATCCTAAAATAATATTAACGTTTTCAAAATAAAATTTTAATTTTTCCAACCAAAAACAAACCTCACGAGATTTTCCCTCAAATTTTCTTATAATATCGTTTGATACCCTACTGTTATTGTTATTATTTGGAGATACTTTAGTATCATTTTCACCAGCAATGATTAAACGTTCTTGATATTCAGCACTGAGCTTCTCAAGTTTTGAATCTGAATCATGTTTATCTACACCTACAAATAAAATATTTTACTTGTACAAAATATAAATATCTCGGTGTTTTACCTTTACGTATTTTCATTAACTTAGATAGCATGCTCACTTTTTCATCTATCTTACTAAGCGATTGTGGAGATTTATTAGATATTGGACTTCTACTGGGACTTTCTTTATTATTTTCCGGTTGTGGTTCTATAACCTCTTCTTCTATCCGTAAAGATAATTTAGGAGATTCCCAATTCTTTTTATTTAATGCTTCGTTGCCGTTTGGTTTTAACATTCCTAGTAAAAATAAAGTGAAAATTTTAAATAGTTTTAAAACATTTACTTTGAAATTGAATATTACTTATATTATAATTAATTTATTTAATTATTAACCGACAGCAATCAGTTTCCTAAGAAAATTTAGAAATAATACAAAGTACATGTCAATGAGTAGTGAGAATAACCACCAAGTAAATACCTAGTATTTAAATGTTTTAATTCTAGACCCAGCAGTGTTTATGTAAAGTTTAAATCAACGAGCTACGGTTCAATGCCTGGTGGCGCCAACTACACTACTGTAATCTAAAGTCCCATTTCGATCTATGGGCTATGCATCTAGTCAGATTAGCACCCTATAGAATATTATTCAAGTGCTCACAGAATTATGAGTGCCAAGTGTAAACTTCTTCATTATGTTATCTTCTTATATCAAGGCGCACGAGGCCAAGTTCCAGCCTGAGCATGCAGAATGTACATTTACACAAAACATTTCGCTGTGAATTACATTTCGCATTACCCTTACCATAACTTTTTTATTCTTACACCTTATTCTTGTTACACAAACAAAGGAATTTTAAGAAACAGACTATTAAAATGTTAGTTTATGTAGGCAACTATACCAGTTTTCTTACACCCTTTATGCAACATTATAATGCAATACAACGTTAAAACTACATTGTGCTTCAATGTAAACAAGCACCTGCTAACAAGCCACTGTTGAATTCAACTGACGTTTCGTTGGAATACCAACCCCAATTCCATATTTCCCAATTTTATATTAATTTTATTGTTATATAAATAATTTTATATTAAATAAAAAAACGCAGAGGAATTAATGTGATTTATACCAATTCTAAGTTTCTTACAATGCAATTTTTATATTAGACAAAATATGGTTTCCATATAAGACAGTGCGAATTAACGTGATTTGTAGTGCTAATTCCGGGTTGCTTATAATGTATTTGATAGGGACCCTCTTGAGGTAGATGAACATTTAAAATAAAAAATGTACACATTCGTCAAGTCAAATAATTTATCATCTTACTGGTTTTCACTAATTAGTCTTCTTCAGCAAATCGTCAAATAAAACTTATGAAGGTAAGTAACAAACAACAACGCATTCTCACAAAAAACTTCAAAATAATAAAGTCAACATTTGTTGACTTGACAAAATGACAACTTAAGTGAGTAAATAAGTAAATGACATACTTACCTTTATATGTTTTATTTACCGATTTGCTACAGAAGACTAATTAGTCGAAACCGATACAAAGATAATAAATTATTTGACTTGAGAAAAATGTATTTTTGTTATTTTAAATGTTCTTATAATGTGGTTTCCATATAATCTGGTACGAATTCGTTAATGCGATAAGTATAAATTATGTGGTATGACCTACCAACTACAAAAAAATTTAGTGTCCGTTTGAATCGCTTACACTTAAAATGGTCAGCAACCACCCTTTCAGCCATAAAGTTCTTCAGACACCGACTTAGAATATATTCCATAATCGGACTCTCCACTCATCACTTCAGAAAATTACTTGTGCCACCTATACGCACCACCGTAATTCTAAAACTTCAATCTTTCACTAACTTCCGTCACACCATCTGCCATCACACCTCATCAAATAAATCACTCCTGCAAACCCATCCACTTCTAGACCATGCACCATGTATTCTAAATGCACCACATACACAATAATATATTATTATCTGTATATCCCCCGGTTATACCCCCACCCTCTTTCCCTGTAAATAAACATCCCCTTGTAAATAATAACATCTTTCTCCCCTGTAAATAAATTTTCCCTCCTTTGTATATATCTTTTTCTTTTAGTTCTGAATCATAAATATGGAATAAGGCTACAAACGAACGTTAAGGATTCCCAAGTTAGAGACAAAGTCAAGCCGAAATAGCTCATATTAATCTGGGTACATTGTTCACCCTATATGTGGAAACCGAAATATGACAAAACCAAAATCCACGAAACAATGAGTAGCCTGCATACACAATTGGTCTAGAATTCAAACTATAGTTCAACGGGAAGGTAGCAACCTTGCACTGAGAGAATGATGATTCGGGCGAAGGTTCCCCGATGAAGTTTTTATTTTCAACTTGTCAAAAAATAAAGCTAAAGCCTCTTTTCATCTTGCAGTATTATTCTTACTAATTAATTTAGCATCGTGGTTAATAAGATCTACTTTGGAATTATTTTGAACAGCTTTCCCTTTGGCAACACCAGTGACTAATTGCTGCTTTATTACTAATAAAATAATCAATTATTAAAAAATAAAAATATTACTAATGGTCTTTAGTACTAAGAACTGTTCTCTGATCCCCACTTCCTATGGTGTACATGTGAGCCGAACATTTTTTTGTTGCAACATCGCCATTTAACATGTCCGTTCAGTAATTCTGCCTGCTTGTAAGATTTGTAGTTGTCACACACCAATATAATATATCAGTTATCAGTACATCTATGGAGGAGTTGAGGTGAAACGTTTGGAAAGATTACATACTCCTTCATTCTGGAAGTAAACCAGAAACCCACTGGCACCACTTCAAACTGGCACCGATCTTAACGGGCCATGGAAAATTCGGCAGGCACCTCAAAATATCCTTTTTCCCTGTATATAATTAATAATCCCCGTCCTCCACTCCCTTGTATCATGAGAGATATATCTACATATCTCTCCTTTTCTTTTGTACCCTGAATCAAAATTGAGAGAAGCAAAAAATTAAACCGAAACAGCTCACATGAATGAGAATATTTTTCCCACCCGATATGGAGAAATAAATACATGGAGTATCAAAAAATCCCAAAATAAGCCATCATATGAAACGATGAATCTACTGCATACCCATTTGCCCTATAAGTAAAACAAGAAGGTTGAAGGCCTTCACCTAAAAAAAATTGAAATCATGAAAATAACCAAATCCTGAAAATGAAACGCAACTCCCACAACTTGACCGCCTTGACTTAATTAACCATCGGTAGAACTTACATGTGCGATAATAGTGACCCAAAACCGACCAGTAAAACTTACATGCCGAATGAAAAAAATTTTGAACTTACAATCATCAATCACTTAGAAAAATTAGCTATATTGATTTTTATCCCAGTTACATCATTAAAAATGTTATCAAGTCACCAAAATTGGATATTATTATTTTTCCAATTAATATTAAGCAAATAAATATGAATAAAAAAGATGGATTGCAAAAGTATTTTCCGAGATAAATTTATTTAAAAATGAAATAACGTACCTTTAGGTGGTTTCCCATACAATTTTAGATCCCATTCATCTTGATGAGTCTTTTGTTCTGCTCGTGGAGGTTTAGTTGGAACTACAGCACCAGTTGAATTTTTACGTAATGTTTCTTCTTCATTTTTGTTTACATTTTCAGTTGGAGAAGGTACTTTTGTGTTTCCTGAATTATTTACCGATTGGTTCAGAGAATTTGCTGAACTTTTATGAGACAAATCGTCAAACTGTAAATTTACATGCAAGTTATTTATGTTATCGCAGCGAAATTAAAATTTATACCGTAAAATCATCATCTTCGTCACTAACCACACCAGGATCTGCATCTTCCACCGTCTGTTTACTTTTAAAATGATTGCGAAAATCTCCATTTATTCTTTTTAAACTATCCACACTGCCTATTGAAGAATTTTCATCAAAATCTTTTTTCTTCCCTCGTAAATTCATTTTTGAACCGATCGATTTAGCAAATTTTTTAATGCCTTTACGTTTTTCTATGCTTGTGATACTTAAGAGACTTCCTCCGACGGATTGAGCAGCATGGGTTAGTTGTCCTATGGAAGACTTGTGCTTTTCTTTCTTACTTAAATCTGTTAAACTGCCCGATTTAACTATAAATGCTGTTTTAACTTCCAACTGTCCTCGCTCCTTATTCTTGTTGTCTTTTTCTAAATTAAAACAGAGTTACTTCAAAGTTTTTGTAATTTCAGATGATAGTTACTGCTTTTGCTTTGTAATGTGTACCAACGATTTTTAGGCCGTTCGTAAACATCAAGTTCATTTAAAGGTATAACAACACGACCAAGAAATTCATCAACACCGAGAAAGTTTCTATGCAGCACGGTTAAAACAATTTCAGCTGTATTCCCCTGGTCGGGTATTGCACTAAAATTTCAACATTAAAACTAGATATTACTTTAACGCTAACTTACAGTTCACATTCTTCATGCCATTCTATATCGACACCTGCTTTTTCTTTAACCGAGGTTTGATACTTGGTTTTACCCAAATTAATTGTAACAAAGCAGTCATTAGTGTCATTCTTTCCTTTAGTAATAAGAATAGAAGCCCTTTGAACTAAGAATAATTAAAATAGAAAGTAGGTAATAAGAGTTATAAAATAATAACAACATACCTGTTACTTGTACGTGAGTAGGCATCCACATTTTTACTTATTAATATTCTAAAATTATACCAAATCAAGTGTCACACTTCTAGATTAAAAATTAGTAATCTTAAGGTTATGACTAATTATTTACAAAATTAATTAATAACATTAAACAGTTAGCACTTGACTTCTTACCTTCGTTGTTATTTCATTAAAACGCCGTTATTCGAAAGAATTTTAATGAAGTTTTATTCTATAGTTCACAACGTAGAAAGGGGGGCACGATTTCTTGAATGATAATATTCTCGTTACTTACGCTTAAACTCGCAACTTAAAAACAATGATCGACTGATATATTAATTATTTTCGAGTACTTCGAATAAGGGAGTTCGTGCAGGTGATGTCATAATTTTGTTATTTTTAACTAAATTCAATTACTAAATGGAGAATGAATTGGTAATTAAGACCAATAAAATTAATTAAAGGAATTTTTTTCTTTTGTTTTCTTTTTATTTAATGCATAATCACCAAAGTATAATTAAAAAATATGTCGAGAATGAATAAATTACGTAACAACAATTGTGAAACTATAATAAAAACTAAGAAATTCTAATAACATTATTGATAAATTAAAGGTGAGGGCATGATATACTAGGTCATGATTTATAAACAATTAAAGGTAAGTTCACACTACGCCAAATATAGAATTATGGTGCGTCTACGCTATAAATATGCCGAAACGTATAACTGTGATGTATACAGGCAAACATTTTTGCTGGGTTTATACAAAAACACAAAAAGATAAAGAATAAAGGTTAACCGATAATGGATAACGGAAAATAAACGATAGGGAGCGATTTACACAATCACATCAGGAACAAAACAATTCAATTTCGTTAATAAAACTTTCCATTATTTAATTTATAAAGATTTTTTAATTAATTGTAATTTCTTTTTGTTTAATGGACTCCCTTACATTGCAATGTTACTGTCGGGTAGGGTCATTCCATATCAAGTAGTCCAATCTTGTCGCTCGACCATTCTAAAAAAATTGATTTTTTTGCGAAATCAGCCTAACCTGTTAGTAATACTAAATGACCATTATTTCAATTTTATTGTTTTTTATTTTCGTGCGAGGGCCATATTTGCTTTACAATATGCGACATATTTTGCAATTTTAAGGGTTTATAGCAACTGAAATATTTCAACTCCTATCTCCTATTTGTCTTATCAAAATGGGGATAAAATAAAATTATTTAAAAAGAAACGAACTACAACATTGATCATTATATATTTTTACTTAAAATCAATCTCAGTGGTTAAATTGCACCCTCAATTCTTATCAGTTTTTTTCTTAAATGAAGAAATGAACCCAATACGGGTCATTTTAAAAAATCAATTTATAGAACGGTCGAGCGACAAGATTGGACCACTTGATATATATAAGATAACCCCGTAGCTCTGCAAAAAATTATAATGGAAAATTTTTCTAATATTGTGTGCTAATTTACACGGGCGCCAATTCAACCAGGGGAGCAAAAATGATTCTACAATAATATATGATTATTATATAAATACTTCTTTTGACTTTTACAGTGAAAACCTGAAATGAATTCCTTGTATGATAAACATAAAATGTATCATTTTAAAACAACAACAAAGACGTCTCATAATGTGTACGAAACTTTTAAAAGCAATAAATCAGTCTATTGATACTATAAATACATACAAATAAAATTGAAGTGAGACAAAATTGAACAATAGCCATCATAGATGGGGTAGAATATCTACATCTTTATTTGAAACATTTTATTGATAAAGAAATAACTTAAAATTATCTAAAGGTGCGTACAGACATTGCGAGGCTGCCGCGCGCGGCAGCTACCTCGCACAGTGTGGATCACTTGTACCCCAGCTAGCGCGAGCCAGAAGTTTCAAGGCTGTCTCAAATGTATCCTCTGCGATTGCATATTTGTCTCTGTGTAACTTACGCACGCTCAAGATAAACATGATGCATCCGATGCATCCCTAGTTAGTTGACAACTTATCATGGCATCTGATGTAGTATAACAAGTGCAGCCGCGTTTATTTTGGTTAATGAATTATTATCTGGGCAAAGCAAATAATAAATAAAAAAATAAGTAAATTAAAGACATTCAATTTTTTTAAAGAGATAAATTACTATCCTACAATTTTAGGCTTCTATACAACGTATAGGAAGAAGCCTTATGATCTAGCTCCGTGTCCGTCTGTCCGTCTGTCCGTCTGTCCGTCTGTCCGCATAATTCAAAACCAATCAGAACGCACGTTCTTAAAACAATTTTACTTCATATAGAATATTTTTAGATTGGTATTAATTATTCAGATTATTTACATATATATTTTTTAATCCGATATTCTTATTTTGTATTTTTAGAGTAGGTATTTTACGTGTTTCTAATACGGTATTCGGTACGTGTTTCGGGTATTTTAATATTTCATTATGAATTGTGTTTTATTTGTGGTTTGTAAATTGCAAATATTTACCTATAAAGGTCGAAATAAAAAAAAAATATTAAAATGTTAGCGTTTTCCTTATATAGTAAAAAAATCTACCTAATTAAAAGATTAACGCATTAAAAATTGGAATAAAATAAAGCCCAAATAATTTAACCTACCGAAAAAGTAGATGTATAGAAGCCTAAGAACTGTCGCAAAAGCGAGTTCCACCTTGTTTACTAAGAAAGAATAAATTTTCACGGATAATCATTTCTTACTTATTTCAAAAATATTACCAGTTGCACTTATTTAGTAGAGTGAAAACGTCAGTAAAAGATATATTGTTGTTATAATAGAAATATAATAGAAAATATATGTAACCAATAAAAAAATTATTATTTCTGATGTAATGGGCGCTCCAGACTCTTGTGAGAATCTTGCGAGAACAGGACGAGAACGCAAGAACATCACGAGAAACGAGAGTGTGGAGCCGATTCTCGTGTTCATTTTCAAGTTCTCGCCTTGCAGGCCACTCCAGACTCTCGCGAGAATATCGCGAAAAAACGAGGAGAACGCGAGAAAAGAGAGAGTGGAGCTGATTCTCGTGTTCCTCATAAGTTCTCGCCTTGTTCTCCACTTGTTGTCGGTTTTTTGATGCGAGACAAAGGAGTCGAGATCGCGATAACACTTCCACACATGCCCATTCGTATTCTTCAGTAGCGCCTGACTCACTGATTAAATAGTAGTATAATTAATTGTGAATTTAAATGAGCGTAAATTAGAAAAAGAACAAAAATTGGCGTTTATTGATTGCCTTCAAGCAGAACCAGTTTTGTGGAAAACATGCATAAAAGGCTATAAAAATAAATCGAAAAAAATCATGATGCTTGGGTGTGGATTAGCACAATAATGTAAATACCCGTCGATGAATTAAGAAAAAACAAAGATTCCCTGATTGCAAATTATAGAGGTTATAAAAATAGAGTGAAAAAATCAGTGAATTTGGGAGCAGGTGCCTACGAGGTCTTATAAGTCAATTTGGTTTGCGCTATGGACTCCTTGCTTGGTGATAGTACAAAATGTAAAAACACAATTAATAATTAAATAATGAAAACTTGAAGTTTGACGTATTTACGTCGATTTTATACCAAAAAAAAATTATCTTTTTTTTGAACATAATTTTGAAGATTTTTGATTAAATAGATATTTAATTTAAACTAGGTACTCAATGACACCAGGCCCTACGAACATTCAAGATGCGATTTTGACAATTATTAATTGTTGAAATAAAAAGTACGGTTTACGTGTGATCGGGTGTTGGTACGTTTACATAATTCGAGCGCTGTGACATTATTGACCTCATTGATCTTATATATGGTCTTTAACTAAAATACGCTTTAACAGTCGAAATAAAAAGAAATAAAATAGCAATATTATCTTTCAAGAAGAACATGGAAATGATCACTAGCACGACAGTAAATGCAACAGAAAATCCTGATACGTGTAGTACAATTTTTGAGCAGGTACAAATAGACTTTAATTCAAAAATCACACTTTGATGCTACTAATGCTTTAAAGGGGCCAAAAATTCCAAATTTAAACTTTTCGACATATCACAAAATTAAAGAACTGTTAATCGTTTTAGAAAAAATTATAGAAATTTATTTAAAAAATCTGGACTGTAGTACTGAGAACCTTGTGAGTGTGGATGTTTTCCAATTTTCGATGTAACACGATCGAAAATCATTTCTCGCCTTGTTCTCCGATGCTATTCTCGCCGAGATTCTCGCGATAGTCTGGAGCGCCCATATAAGTTCAAAAAATTGCTGTAAATTATTTATCAGTAAAAAGTAACTATTAGAAAAGTGACAGAAAATAAAAAAAGTCATAGACGACTTAAAATAAATTTGACTATACCTACAACTTGCATAATGTTTTTTTTTGCATCTATGAAAATCTATGAAACACGGTCCATACAGATCGGCATGTATCCCGAGGCTGCCGCGTGTGGCAGCCTCGCAGTGTCAGTACGTACCTTAACAGTGTTGAATTTGAATTATGTTCCGAATTTGAAGCTACACCATACCATGGTTATAGGAAAGAGTAGCAACCGAGGAGTAATCCACCTCATAAAATGGATTGTAAAGACTTCAAACAAAGTGGTAATATTTCGACAGGAATGGATGCCAATGATGATCATGATGATATTCATGATAAAAAGAATTGTATTTATACATTTCTTCATCAATATGATGAACCATTTTTTTCAGTGTACCTTTGTGCTTAGTTTGAATTCTTACAGAAAACCTCAGGATCAGTACTGATCAGGATCTCGGATCGGTCTTAAACAACAAATTGGTTAAGAGCCAAATTTTAATTGATTAGTAAAATCCTCAATCGTGGAAATAAATTAATTAACGGACTGGAATTTTTGGAAAAACTTACGTAGATTTATTAACTTCTATCTACAAGCATTCACTAACATGTATGGGTGGCGTAGTGTAAACGAGTGTACTTAAAACTACATCAACAATAAACTTGGAACAAATATGAAAATAACAAAAATATAAATAATAAAATAAAACTAAAATTATAAAATTAAATAAATATTAAAAAAGAGAACCTTGTGTTGATGCTGCTGCTACAAACTCTTCCGTCTGCGAACTCGCTTTCACTCCATCCGTCTTCGACTCACCGATGATGATGGAGTACTACACTAGGTAAAGCCCACCTCACACGACGCTTGTTTTGCTGATTGATTGCTTGCTTGTTTCTCTGCTGGGTTCCTAGTAGATTGGTGATGTGATGGTTTCTGTGCGTTGTTGCTTTAACATGGGTTTTATAGTTTCAAGGCGCACGCAGGTTCAACAAAGAAAACTCGACATTTCTCGGTAGCACTCATGTTTACGAACACGACGCGACATTATTATTGATTAGCGCTGAAATCTGTCACATAAACCATCAACATCTATTCGTTGCGAATAGATATCCATTACGGGAACAAGCAAGCAAGCCAGCAGTGACGTAATTTTCCATCAAGGCGCCGATCAAGCAATCCATCAGCAAAACAAGCGTTGTGTGAGGTGGGCTTAACACTTGATTATATACTAAGGTGACCATCCGTTCATGCTTGATGCTTCCGTTGAAGCATTCGTTAATGCTTTTTTAAAACATACGTGTGAAGAAAACACTAAAAGAACAAAAGTTCTTAAAAACAATATTTTTCAAATAAAAAAACTTCTACACCATCATCTGTGAAGGTAGTGTCAAACTTCCACTGACTAAAACCTCACCCCCAAGGGCAGATTGGTAGCTTTGGCTTTGGTAGTTTGGCTTAGTTGTGCAAACCCGTTCTCCAGTTTGTCAATAAACTGCTTTTTAAATAAGAAAATTTTAAACACTTCTATATGTAGTTTATTTCATGTCTATGCATATACAAAAAACAAAAAACAAAAAACAAAATGTAGTAGGTATAACTTTTGCTGTCAAAACAAATACGAAATGACACATTCTCAGTTAATAAAGTTAATACAACAAAGGTTTCTTTAAAGAGTTACTCTTCTGCATTTTTGTCCTGCAAATTCTTTTAATTGTTCATCACATTACAATTTTTTGATTAAATCGATGTTTATGGAAAAATTTGATAAGTAATTTAATCTTTCATTTGTCATTATTGTATATTTGTTTTTGATGAAAAACATTTTGAAAAAGATCGCTCCTCCTTGCAGCTGGTAAGGGAACGTTCATAAACCACGTAGTTTGATTTTGACCTCTTTAGAGCCCGCCCTCCCATCATGTAGCTTAACGAAGCTTTTACCATGATTACCAAACTATTAAAAAATTATTTGGTATAAAAAATTAATTATATTTTTTTATAGTTATAATTTTAAATATTCATATTATGTTGTCAGTTATTCTGCAAATTGCTTTTATTGTGCCTAAATAAAATAAATAAAGAAAACTACGTAGCTTGACTCTAACTTCCCCCTACCCTCATGTAGTCCTGCGTAGCTTTCTACCTAACCCCTCCCCCCCTTGACCAAACCACGTAGTTTATGAACGCTCCCTAATTGGCAACGAAAAAAAAAATGTATTATCGTATAGCATAATCAGGGACGTGCACAAGGGGGGGGAGCCCCCCCAATATTTTAGGGAGTTGGCAAAATCAGTTAATAGTTGGCTAAGTTGGCAAAAGCTGCTAAACCAAAAATAGGTTTGAATAAATTTTATCAACCCAAATCAATTAAAGTAATAAAAAACTTTTTAATGACGGCACTTTTAATATGAGAAAAAAAATTCAAAAAATAATCCATAAAAATATCTGCTAGTAGGCAAGATAAAGTTTTCCCCAACGGCAACGGTAAAGGGCCATTTACACAAGGCAAGTTGGTAGTCTATTCTACTTGTAACTTACCAACTATGGAGGGTAGAGGTAAGGAGGACAATCTCTGTATACAAAAATAGCTGTAAAAAAGTGTCCTTCAAATAGTAGTAATTAACGTTTCAGAAAGTGTCCAGAATGGCGCTGGTGTACCAAGAGGGTATGGTTTTTAAACTATGGAACATATCGCCGTCATTGTCTTTTTTCCAGGCCAGGGTTTGAAAGATTAATAAAAATGTTCAATTTATATTTTATTAAACTTTTATAAACAATTTTGTAGTATTTTAATTTATTGCTTTTTACACAATCTTGATAAATGAAACTTTTTATGTCAAGCGAGGAGTTTATATTTATTATTCAAGTTTAATTCTCAGCTAATGCAATATAGTCATCTACCTTCCATAGTTCAAACCATACCCTCTCGGTACGCCAGCGCCATTCTGGCCGTTTTCTGAAACCTTATTTATTGCTTTTCAGTGGCCACTTTTAGAATAAAACAGCCATATGAGATTGTCCTCCTTACCTCTACCCTCCATATTACCAACTTAATTTTCACTTAAGGGCCGTTTACACGGGGCAAGTTGGTAAGCGATTTAGTTAAATTTATCTTAATTAACAACTTATTGTTGTTATATATTATAACTTATATATTATACAGTTTATTATGTTAAGAAAGTAAATAAAAGATTTAAATTGTGTTAACAGTAAAATAGTAAAATGGGTTACATTAAGACATAGTTTAAAAATAGTTTAATGTTTCCTTCAGAAAACCATATAAGTTACAATTTCATTATTTTTAGTCAGTCGTCAACAAACACTCGTAAAAGTAAAACTCAGACGAAATACATTATGTCATGTTAATGTAATATTTAATTTGTATTATACGTTATTTTATTATATTAAATTACCTTTGATATTACTGAGTAATTATTTATAAAACCCAACAGGTTATGGGCCCAGATATCTCAGTTATCTCAGGTAATCCAGGTAAAACTGGAAGTAAAAAACAGTAAAAATTAAAAAGTGTATTTCGTCGTGTAAAAAAAAGTGACTCGTAAAAATTAAAAAAAAAAAACTTTGTTAAACTTAAGTGAAGGTGAATAGGCCTACAATTAAAAATTAAAACGTTTAACAGTAAAAACAGTAAAAACTTTAGTGAAAATCGCGCGTAAAAGTGAAATCAAGTGCAAGTAAAAACAGTAAAAATTTAAGTAAAAACAGTAAAAACTTTAGTGAAAATCGCGCGTAAAAGTGAAAACAAGTGCAAGTAAAAACAGTAAAAATTTAAGTAAAAACAGTAAAAATTAAAAAGTTAAAATGGCTTTTAAAGAAGAAAATTATCACATTGAAAAATTGAAAGACGGGTCCAATTTTCAAATGTGGAAATTTCAAGTAAGCGTATTTTTTAAAGCAAAACAACTTTTTGATATAGCGAGCGGTAAAACCAAATCTCCACAAGATGCAACTGCTAAAGAAGATTGGGAAAAGAAAGACGCAATGGCACAAAAAATAATAGTAACAACCGTGGAAAAACAGCCACTTACGTATTTACTAAACTGTAAAAATTCAAGTGAGATGTTTAAAAAATTAAAAACTTTATATGAAAGAGATAATCAACAACAAAAATGTAATTTAATGCAAGAATTTTACAATTATAAATTTAAAAAAGGTACTAATATGTCAACATATATTTGCGATTTAGAAAATTTGGCACATAAGTTAAGAACATTGAAACAAGACATAACCGAAATGATGCTAATAACAAAAATTTTATCTTCACTACCGGACACCTATAAATATTTCATTAGTGCATGGGAGTCAACCCCAACGGAAAAACAAACTTTAACAGATTTGACATCCAGATTATTAGCAGAAGAAAATAGACATCAAATACCAGAAAACTCCAGTGAACAAGTAGCATTTAATTCTGCAATGGACGGAAGAAATAAAAATAAAAATAAATATAACCGCGGAAATTTTAAAAGTAAAAATAAAAACTGTTTCAAATGTGAACAACCGGGACATTTTGCACGAGATTGCAGAAAAGTTGAATTGCGGTGTAATATATGTAAAAAGACTAACCATCTTGAATCTGATTGTTTTTTTAGAAAAAATAAAACATATGCAAGCGGGTTTAATCAACCAGATAAAAAGATGTCATTCTTAACAAACCATGAAAGCACTGAAAATTCAGAAAACAATAATATTGAATGGTTTTTGGACTCTGGTGCAACATCGCATATGACAAATGAAAAACAATTAATTAAAAACTTAACATTAAATGTTATTGAAATCGGGACCTCGAGAAAAGATGTAAAAATGCAAGCATTGGGAACCGGAAATATTGAAACAGCCGAGTGCATATTAAAAGAAGTGGATTTAGTTCCTGAATTAAGTAAAAATTTGTTATCAGTAAGTAAAATTGTAAAAAGTGGTGCGGAAATAATATTTAAAAACGAAACAGTTCAAGTGTATAAAAATAAAAATAAAATTCTAGAAGGAAAACTCAATAAAAATGGACTTTATTTGGTCAATTTGACAAAAATTGAAGAAACGGCATTAATAAGTGAAAACGTAAATGCTTCAATTTGGCATAAAAAACTTGGACATTTAAGTACTAAAAATATGTTAAAATTAAAATCAATAAGTGACGGATTTAACCTAACAGATGCAGAAGTTAAAGATTTCGCAAAATTAACATGTGAAGTGTGTATCAAAGCAAAACAAACGAGAAAACCGTTTGAACAAAACCGACAGAAGGCAACTAGACCTTTAGAAATAATTCATACCGATATTTGTGGACCAATCGAACCTTCTACTTGGGATGGTAAGAAATATTTTATAACATTTCTAGATGATTATACGCATTTCTGTATGGTATATTTATTAAATGGTAAATATGAAGCAGTCGATGCAATAAAAGATCACATAAAAGAGGCAGAAGTAAAATGGAACTTAAAAACAAGTAAAATACGATGCGACAATGGCAAAGAGTATGCAAATAAATATTTAAAAAACTGGTGTAGACAAAGAGGAATTACCATTGATTTTACAATACCATATACACCTCAATTAAACGGAAAAGCCGAAAGATTAAATCGTACTTTGTTAGATAAAGCAAGAGCTTTAATTTTTGAGTCAAGTGTCAATAAAACTATGTGGGGCGAAGCAATTCGTGTTGCGGCTTACTTAACCAATAGAATGCCGACAGAAGCTTTAAAAATTACTCCGTTTGAAATGTGGAACAATAAAAAACCGAATTTAAAATATTTACAAGTATTTGGAACAGATGCCTATGCTAAAAAACTAGAATACATAAAAAAATTCGATGAGCGAACAAAAAAATTAACCATGATAGGTTACGCACAAAATGGTTACAGATTATTTGATAACGAAAAACAAAGAATTATAATTGCCAGAGATGTAATATTTAAAAATGATGAAACAAAACTAAAATTAACAAATGAAGTAATAATCGAATCGGAAAATGAAGAAGAGCCAAAAAGTGATGAAGAGGAAATCACACGTGAAAATGTAATACCAAATGAAATTGAAGAACTAGGAAGAGGTAAGCGAATTAAAAAAGTACCTGCAAAATATGAAGATTTTGCATTGCTAACATATGAAGAAGCGAT
Organism: Cantharis rufa; assembly: GCA_947369205.1. Classification (NCBI taxonomy): domain Eukaryota; kingdom Metazoa; phylum Arthropoda; class Insecta; order Coleoptera; family Cantharidae; genus Cantharis; species Cantharis rufa. The sequence goes on along the minus strand of OX376309.1, from coordinate 8,892,724 downwards.
AAATGGAGAAGATAAAGATAAATGGATTAAAGCAATCCAAGAAGAGAAAAACTCTCTCGAAGAAAACAATACGTGGGAATTAATAAATAAAAATGAAACTGACAACAAAAAGATATTAACCAATAGATGGGTATTTAAAATAAAAGAGGACGGCACTTACAAAGCAAGACTAGTAGTTCGCGGATGTGAACAAAAATTGGGAATTGATTATGAAGAAACTTTTAGTCCAGTGATAAGCAGTAGTGCAATTCGATTAATATTTGCAATTGCAGCTGAAAATAATTATGTAATAGTAAAATTTGACATAAAAACAGCTTTTTTATATGGACCACTAAATGATGAAGTTTATATGGAAATACCACAAGGTTATAATATTAAAAATAAAGTATGCAAACTACTTAAAGGGTTATATGGCCTGAAACAGTCACCATTAAATTGGAACAATAGATTTACAGAATTTTTAAAGAGCGCCGGTTTACAACCAATAAAATCAGAAAAATGTTTATTTAAAAATGCCGATGGAACAATAATAATTGCTATTTACGTAGACGATGGACTCATAGTAGGAAGTGATGAAATTAAAATTAACGACTTCTTAGTAAAATTAAATGACGAATTTAAAGTAAAAATAAGTAAAAATCCTTCGTCATATTTAGGAATAACAATAAAACGTGACAATACGGGCATAATTTTACAACAAACCGAAATGACATCACAAGTGCTACAAAAATATAAAATGCTAGAAAGTAATAAAACTAAAATTCCTTTAAACAGTGGCGACCTAAAAAGAAGTGACATTGAGCCAAATAAAAATTTTCCATACCGAGAAGCTATAGGAAGTTTATTATACTTAAGTAATAAAACTCGACCAGATTTGATTTTTGCAATTAATTACGCAAGTCGCTTTATGGAACAGCCTACAAGAAGTGATGTTAATAATATCAAACACATCATGAAATATTTAAATGGAAATCAAAATTTAGGAATAAAATTTTATAGTGATAATAATGATGAACTAAAAGCATATAGTGACGCAGACTATGCCGGTGATATACAAACAAGAAAAAGCACAACCGGGTATATAATATTTTACAACGGCGGGCCAATTTCGTGGTGTTCGCGAAAACAACCAATAGTGGCGTTATCAACTAGTGAAGCGGAATATATCGCTGCTGCAGATTGTTCTAAAGACTTAATATACATTAAAAATTTAATTGAAGAATTAAAATGTAAAAACGTTAGTGCGGTGCTAAAAATTGATAATAAAAGCGCGATAGATCTAGCTAAAAACGGTACAATGAATAAAAGAAGTAAACATATAGATGTAAGATACCATTATATACATGAACAAGTAACAAGTGGAATTGTAAAAATTGAATATTGTAATACTACGGAACAAATTGCTGATATTTTTACAAAGCCACTTGACAGTACCAAATTTGAAAAATTTAGAGATAAATTTATGTTCAAATTGTAAAATTAATATTTGATAGATTTAAGAAAATTAAAATTAAGATGTTTTGTTTGTTTATTAATAATTTTAAGAATCTTTCATTTAAAGGGGGGTGTTAAGAAAGTAAATAAAAGATTTAAATTGTGTTAACAGTAAAATAGTAAAATGGGTTACATTAAGACATAGTTTAAAAATAGTTTAATGTTTCCTTCAGAAAACCATATAAGTTACAATTTCATTATTTTTAGTCAGTCGTCAACAAACACTCGTAAAAGTAAAACTCAGACGAAATACATTATGTCATGTTAATGTAATATTTAATTTGTATTATACGTTATTTTATTATATTAAATTACCTTTGATATTACTGAGTAATTATTTATAAAACCCAACATATTAAGTGAAAATTAAGTTAGTAAGTTACAAGTAGAATAGAATTCAGTCTATTTTTCGATTTAGTTAAGTAACAATCACTTACCAACTTGCCTCGTGTAAACTGGTCTTTAATAAACCGTTTACACGTACGAGATTATAAGCGTATAAGCGCCCATTGTCCAAATCGAACGGCAAAATTTGCGCGCTATTAGCGTTGGTACCAATTCGTACGAAAAGCGTGTAAGCGTCCAACTCGAACACGGCCGTAGTAAAACGTAGTAACGTGTAAACGGTTTATTAAGTGAAAATTAAGTTGGTAAGTTGTTAAGTTGGTAAGTAGAATAGAATTCTGGTTTCACTTACCAACTAAATCACTTACCAACTTGCCTCGTGTAAACTGGTCTTAAACCACGTTTTTGAAAATAAAATATGTCATTGCATTTAACATTTCTTGAATAATTACAGGATTTTTTCTAGTCTTTATGACAAAATAAAAAAAAAAAGTTAAAAACCTTGAAAAAGTTGGCAATTTTTATTTATTCAGTTGGCAAATTGAAAATTGCTCCCCCCTCAAAAAAGTTGGCTGGGCACGTCCCTGAGCATAATATAGCATAATTAATTAATTATAAAGAGTATAGCATAACTCGGCTGCGCCTCGTGATATACGATCCACCTCGCATTTAATATGCCGTTTAACCTCCTCGTTAAATAATATACTAATAATATACATACCGATATAGATGCTTTATTTCAGCCTGCGCTATGATAGTTTATTAATTTATTTTTATTTTAGATACATTTATTTATGTGTTTATTTATTTCTTTATTCAAATATTTATGTGCTTCTAAAATTATAATATACTAATAATTAGTAAACAAAAGTTTTTAAAACCGGTCCTGGTTAGTAATGAAAAATAACAATTTTGACAGTCACTGATTAGTCTGTAACCTTAACGCCGTAGTGTTTATTTACGTGGTCGATCATAACCTCGGTTTTAACAAGTAAAATCGAAGAAACAGATGATTCAATTGTGGTTGTGAATAAACCTGAGATTATATTTGACGCCTTTGAAATGTCGTATTATAATAATCGGCAGTATAATAATTTTAATAACCGACAAAACCATGGTTTTAACAAACGAAATTTCACTGATAAAAACAAGAATACTCAAAACAGGAATAAGTACTTTAAGCCCAGACCTGAATATGATTTGGTTCGACAAGTGCAAGCCCAGACTGGAATAGGAAAAAACCTTATTCTGTACCGCCGTGATGGAGAAAACTCCCAAACGATTCTACACACTGCTGCGAATAAAATCAACAGTGTTATGAAAGTGGAGACACTATACTGCAATGATGAAAACAACCGGTAAGTAAGAAACTTTGCTTTAATATTGTTTTTATATTGCACTTTTAGTTTATCAAAACTTTACCAGTTAAAAATTGGCGACACAGTTATTGTGAAAGGTTGTTACGAATCAATAGCAGACGCAAAAAAAATTTTATCAGATTTAGCTTTGGAAGAGTTACAGAAAGTTTGCTTTACGATAATTAAAGTAAGTTATGTTTTTTTGTGTTCCTTAAATATATTTTAATATTTTTAAAGAAAACTGATCCACGAGATCTTCCAAAAGTAGAATTTCCTTCAGCTTCGGAAAGTCAAGGAAGTTCAGCTATGGGTGGAATTGGAGCACAAATGATGGCAAAAATGGGATGGTCTGGTAAGGGATTAGGCAGCCAAGAACAAGGTCGTACAGATATCGTTAAACCACATTTCCATATAAATCGTCAAGGATTTGGAAGTCAAAATATAACAGAAGAAGTTAGAGAAGTGTTGGAAAAATACTCGGCTTCTCAAGATTACAACTCCATTGCTTTTTCTCCTGATTTCAGTAAAGACGAAAGAGCTGCAATTCACACGTAAGATTCAAATTTGAGAAAAATTTTTAGTTTTAATAACCTGATTTCTTTTATAGAATTGCAAGAAAGTTAAACCTACGTACGCGAAGTTACGGTAAAAACGAAGAACGGTTCTTAATAGTGGAGAACAGAATTCGACCATGGGATTTGATTTACCTACTTCTCGAAGCTGGTAATGAAAATGAACAGTACAAGTTGGTTGTTCCGACAAATTTTGTCATGTAATTTGTTATTGGATAGTATATTGGATATGCAAACCTGATTGAAGTTTCTGAAACACTTGACGTAGTTCAAAGGGTCAATAAACATTACTACTACCTCGGAAAGTGCACTACTGCAAAAATACACCCTAATAAAGTAGTACTTCTACGAATATTGAATCTTTTGCAAATCTGATATGCATAATCAGCTTGTATTTTTTTAAACATGTTCACAGGGTGAGTTTTTTAGAATAGCAAACCAAGTAGGGACGTTTTTGATCCCTTAATGGCTTGAGAATACATCACAAAGAAGTATAACTCGAAATCTAGTCATTTTGCAATATTTGCTTATAAAGAACTTACTCTACCTTTCTTTTTTTCAACTTGTTGTTTTTGTACATTGAGTTTAAAATTCAATATTTTCTAATGGAGCTATTTATTGGTACAAGCACTATATTTGAAACGTGTCGGTATCACTATAAAAAGGAAATATAAATATATGTATTTCAAAAGTATTTAAGTTAATTTATTGATTTTATTTTATAAATTTATGTGTAGTATGAAATTCTGTGGTACATACCGTAGCGGCAACATGATATGCTCAGTTATAAAAATTTAATATTTGTTTTGTAAATCTTGCATTAATATGAGAGTAATCCTTTAGTTTTATAATTGATTAACTGTAATACGTTTAAAAATAGTAAATTTGATAATTCACTATCTTCTTAATATCTAAAACTCAAGGTTGGTTTGTCCGTCTTATCAAAATCTCTTGAACATAGAGCTATTGAAATGAAATTTTAACTGAAGGTTCTGCTAGGAGTTCTAGGTTAACGCCACTATTTTCAAATTGATATTTTTACAATTTTCAACGTCATCCTTTTAGCGTTATAGAAACATTCGGTAAATTTTATTGCTACAATTTTAATATTATAGGGTCATTCCATATAAAGTGATTCAATCTTGTCGCTCGACCATTCTAAAAATAATTAATTTTTCAGCCTAACATTATAGTAGTACTAAATGACTATCATTTCAATTTTATTGTTTTTTCTTTTCATATGGGGGCCATATTTGCTTTATAATGTGCGGCATTTTTTGAAATCTTAATGGTTTACTGCAACTGAAATATTTCAGCCTCTATTAATTTGACTTATCAAAATGGGGAAAAAATAAAGTTGTTAAAAAGAAACAGACTACAATATTGTTCATTACATATTTTTACTTAAAATCAATCCTAAGCGGTTAAATTGCAGCCTCAATTTTCTTTTCAACGCTAAATATTGTTGGTGGGGGACCAAAAAAAATCTAAAATTTTAGCACACTATATGATTATATTATGACCAAAAAATTTGGAGTTTGAGATTTAACTACCGACGGAGGTATGACAAGTTCAAAATTTAAAAAAAATTTACACTTGAATGTATATGAAGAAATCTTTTGCTAGATTTGGTATTCTATTCTGCACACTTAAGTGAGTAAAAAAGCATCTATAGATGCTCCTTCTCTAGTCTATCCGTCTTAACAGACACGTAGTGATTACGTCATGTGTCCAACCAACAGAGCTGTATTCTGGAAGGCTGGGCGTTAGCCGGATCGCCAGACAGAAAAACGCTAAAAGACAACATGATCATAATGCTCTTGGGAAAAGGTAGTGTTATAGATTCCCCTGCAGTACTTCTGCCCTAAACTGCAGTACTTCAGCCGTTCTTACTGATGCAGTTCTGCATGAAGAAATTTATTTATAATCCATGCTAAGGTCATTCTCTATTCTGCATCACCATGCAGGCCTATAATGGCTACTATCTGGCTATCGGCACCTAGTTTAGCTTGCAGATCATTGCAGTTCCCCGTGGTATTGTTATGAATGTTTTTGAAAGGGGGATTTGGTATTAAATTGGGGGTAAAGCACAGGTGTAACAATAATAAAATATTTATTAAATTATAATAAGAACTACATACTAATAAATAATTATTTATACATACTTATAATTAAAACTTACTCTACGTACCCTTACGGAAGGTGGAGCCATCAAGCGGCCAGGTCACATCTTGACCTCAGGAGGTGCACACTCCGAACTCTCGTTAATTTATTAATTATTCTCTTGCACCGCTTGATGCTTCCCCTTCCAGATTCATAACTTTCTTATTTGTAATTATTCTACTTTGTCAACTTATACGAGGGAGCTTCAAGTGGAATTACATTTAATTACATTAATTTATCGATTATACATTTCCACTTGTGACAGTATAGCACGTGGAACCATAGGCGAGATTTGGGTATCTTGCGAGAATTAGCTATTTAACATCATCGACGCTCAATGTTGCCGTTTTGGTAAAAGGTGCTACCTCTGCAACATAGCCTCTACCTATTGCGGCGTTAATCGTGACGCTGGCTAACACCACACATTTACCCCTCTTTCTAGTTGGTATCTAAAACCGACAAATTGGTCGGTTTTAAATTTCGGTTTAAAAAAAAAATTTACAAATTATGCCTGTAAAACAGGTCTTTCTTCTATTTCTGTTCCTGACTGGTTTGGTGAGGGCCTTTCACCCTCTCATCGCTCTTCCGCGATTTTGTTTTTCAAATTTCCTCGGGTTGGTCCTGGCTTACATTTCGATCTATTTCTTTCGATTCTCCATTATCGCTGGTTTTCCTCCTTTGTACTATTTGCTCTTCGGTCTGTTCTCCCCTTTTTCTTTTTATCAAGTTTCGCGTTTTTGACTACTCGGATTCTGGGGTAGCTTGCTGATTGCCTGGGTGGAAAGCAATGGCGTATTTAGGGGGGGGGGGTCTCGAAGGCCCTGGCCCTTTCCGAAATTATTTTTGTATTGTAATGTTATAACTTTCTATTAAGCATTTGACCTTGAAAATTAAAAAAAAATTTGTCTGCGACGCTATTGCCAAGACTCCCTTTGCTTCTGCCCCCTAAACTAAATACCTGGCTACACCACTGGTGGAAAGGCTACTTTTGAAAAAGTACCCTCCATTTTTTTTGGTCTCCCTGTATTTTGGTTTCCCAACGAATTGGGCCTGTTTATACAGGGGTTTTTTATGAAGTTTCGAATCTTTTGAATTGGCCTGGGTGGGAAGGCGATTCTGAAGTGTCCTTGTAGGGTTCTACCACTGGCAAGGTGTCCAGAAGATTAGGACACCTTTTGTTGCTTTTGGTGAGTCCCGTTTAGGTTAGAAGTTTCGAATTCTGTTTGTTATTATCTGAGCGGAAAGACGATTCTGAAGATTCTATTGGTTCCTTCGCTGGCAAGATGTCCTGAAGATTAGGACACCTTTTGCTGCCTTTGGTATGTTGCCTTTGGGTTGTAGAGTGCTTGGGGTCCTAGTTGCGGGAGAATTAGTCTGCTTGGTTGGAGTCGGATGAGAATTCCGACTCAGAAGGGGGAGAGTCTAATCTTGTTGGTTTTTCAAAAATTGCTTTCTGGGCCAGGAAGGGGTGGAATAGTTCTGGGGGTGTTTCTTTGTATAACTCATCTAAGCTTGCAGGGAGGTTAATGCCATGATAGTCAATAACCTCCGCTCGATCGTTATCATACAAGTCGCATTCCATGATCCTATGCACCGGTTCATCCAAAAGCCCGCATGCAGGGCACAGATCATCCGCGGCTTTTCCCAAGCGTTTTCCTGTGTTTGTCTGCGAATTCTCCATGCCCCGTTAAAATCTGTGCGTCGTTGTAGGTCTCGTTGGCAGGAGGGTGTTGGTCCACTTTCGTAATGAAGGAATATGTAATTCTTCCATACTTGCCGTTGTCCTATCTTTCCTGCCAAGTACTTTTTATCCTATCATCTATTGCTTTCTTAAATAGGGTCTTATACCTGTACAGAGTTGGGTTGAAGAGTTGACCCAGAAATTGTGCAGGCCGCCCTTTTTTAAGTGTCCCCCAAGCTCCCCTCCTTTCTAGTTCGATGTCCAGTGGGTGAAGCCCTGCTAGGACTCCTGCCACCTCTGAAGAAACAGTCCTGTAACATTTGCTAATCAGGCGGCTACATAGGCCGTAGGTGGACAGGAGTTTTGCTGTGGTGTGTCTTTCTTTGACCCTGTGAATCCAGATCTCGCTTCCATAAGCCACGATGGGGACTACTGCCCCCTGGTATATCCTTCTCACAGAGTCATAATGCGGGCTTCCATTCCACTCCAACTGGCTTTTGCCTTTTGTTGAAGATATCTTACTAAGGTCGTGGCTTTATCGCACACGTAATTAATGTGTTTTTGCAGGGTCAGTCAGTCAAAGTTTAACCTTCTTGCACCATTTGTTAAGATTGTCCACATTTGCTTGCATCCGTCTGATCAGTTCTTTCCTGCTATTAGCTGTTACAACCGCTCGGATGTCGTCTGAAAAAGCATCGACCTCCACCCCTTCCACCTGAAGGGAGAGTAGTCGTCCAAAAGTGTGTTTCACAGAAGTGGTCCAAGGACTGACCCCCTGTGGGCACCCTTTCGAACAAACTTTGCTTACATTCGTAACTCTTGAGGTGAAGGTGACTACCCTCATTCTCAGGTAGCTTCAGCCAAGTTTGATCGCCAACGCTCATTGAAGGTATGGCATGTTTAAGAAAAAGTGGAAGGCAGGCATAAACTATGAATTGTAGGGTAAAGGGAGTATAGTTGGACCATGAGGAGAGACGGACCTCTCGAAATATCTCGCAAACTGCCGTGGTAATTAGTGCTTTGTTCGGCTGTATACATGTAGTGGCATCAGTTGCAGGTGATATATGCAAGTAATACGTAATTCTAGGGTAAATTTTTGAAATATCATAAGTAATTGTTTTAAGTGGTCTCCAAAATTATTTATATTGTTTTTCTTTGTTGAGTTTTTGTATGTTTAGGTAAGTTTAACTTACGGATTTAGGTGTGATATAAGGATATAAGGACCATGTATATGCATTAGTGTAAATATAATTTAAAATGAATAAGGTATCACATACGGTTACGTGGGTATTTTCTAGTCCATCTATCCTCTTATTTGAGGAGAGATGGACCAGTGCTGTACAGAAAGATGGCCTTAGGGTTTTTGTTACAGAAAAAAAGGAATACAATGCCAAGAGACACTTGGACTTTTGAAAATTTAGATAACACTATTAATGCAGTAATAGCTGGTGATAAGGGCATAAATGAGCCTATAACGAAGATTACCTTATCAAAAAAAAAAATTACTGGATAAAGTGTATATTGTGTTTCCGAAAGTTGACAAATCTGCGGTGCTAACGTAACAACAAAAAATCGAAAAAACTGTACTCCCACCTCTTCTACCACACGTGGTCCATCTCTCCTATGCTGGGCAAAGACACTGGAGCAAAATTGCAGAGTACCGAGCCTCCGATAGAGCCTTTCTTGCACCCGCATGATAAAAATTTCAGTAGGTTGGGGGGTGCCCCCCCCCCCCCCCCGAAATAAAATCCTGGCTACGTTGACTCCTTTGTTTCAAAGTTGAATAAATTTGTCGTGAAATAAATTATTTTAAATTCCAATTATAAAGATTTTTTTAGAATATAAAGTTAAATTTTTAAAAATGTATCAAACCATCTCCGAATAAATTTAAAATTTTAAAATACCATATTTATGAACAGCTGAAATATCTAGTAGATAATATAAGTATAAAGCTGTAAGTCATTGAGAAAGTTAAATATTTGAATTAATAAATTATAAAACGTAATACATATATCTATGAAAACATTAGTTTGTTCAAAAAGTAAAGCTATATATTTTCATAAAATGAACGAAGGCGGTCAAAATATAAATGGATATCAACGTGAATTTGATGAAATCGTCAGAGAAATGTTACAAGGCTATGCAATACCAAATGAAGGAGAAATCCATATTAATAATTTAGTGGAAGAACAACGTAATTTTCAACAAGCTGGAGCTGAAAATCCGAATGTGGGTGAAAACGAAATCATAGAACATAATGAAGGTGGAGCAGTTCGGGGTGTTGGAAACCTTAATATAGGCGGTGGGAACAATCTTGTTAATGGAGTAGGAAACAGATTAATTGAAGCGATGAGAGAGGGTGAAGGAAATGCAAATCCACCTGGAATTGGCGATGACGACGACGAGGAAGAGGTTAATAATTTTGATGATTTACCTGATCTAGAAAACGTTGAAAATGAAAATATAGGGCCAAACGAAAATTCTAATAATGAGGATATAGACGATTAGTAAGTAACCCTGGGAACCCGGTTCCCGAACACGGGAACATGGAGATAACTATAAAAAATAAAATTTAATTGCAGGTCATAATATATCATTACTATTAATTTAAAAAATAATCAGTTTAATTTGTAGTTGTCACATACATATTTTTATATAAAAGTTTAATACGATTTTCAATATTATGTATATTATATTCTGAAATAAATTTTTAATAAGTATATAGGCGACACCCTCTATTACTTTTATTTCATCGGTCCAAATTTTTGCGGGAGCCGCAAGTTTTTCATAACCAACTAAAATGCAAGATCATTTAGTGGATTGGTCGGCAAAGTTTATAATCTCATACGTCTACGACAAAGTCATTAGGATTTCAGAATGCTAATGTAACACAAGTTTTGTAACCGAATTTGGACTGTCAACATGATATGTGTAGTCAACTCACAGTGGAATCGCATGAACCTCTTTCAACAATAAATTGTACATCGGTTTTATCTCATATTTCATTTACACATACCTAAACAGCCAAGCGACGTTGCAAGAGCTGTAAGGAAGTAACTTTTAGGTATAAATACTTATCAAAATTTGCTTTCATCTGATGTACTATTCTCACTATGCACCTGGGGGCACGTGAACCCCGCCTCCCGAAATGTTCAAAAATAAAAAGATTTGTTTGTAATAAAAAATAATTTCTGAAAGGGGAACTCCTGAAAAGGTTCCTTTTTACGAGTGCCCCCCGAAATGAAATCCTGGCTATGGACCTGACTAATATTATTCGTATGACTTATTTCTTTATAAATTATAACAAATAAAATATCACAGTTTTGTATCACATATTTTTAACTAAACTCGACTTATTTATTATTTGCCAACCTTAACAAGAGAATTTAAGAGCGAAACTCCACAATTCACCAGAAAAAAAATTAGTCAATTTATTTCATAAAGAAACTATTTTTTTCAAGAAGAAATTATTTGAAGATAAGTGATTTATATTTTTTGATTTTCCCGCTATTGAGGAGAGATTGGGATAGCGAATGGGGAAAGCTGCTAGGCTTTTGCCATCGAGACGGCCACCATAACGGTCAAGACAATTTGCCTCCATAATTTTTGATTAAAATTTAAAATTTGAGTTTTATTATTTTGTCAAATAAAGTAATATTTTGATTTGAGTGAGTAAATTTTTAAATAATTATTTTGAAAATTGAATTGTTCCAATATTGGAAATAATTTAGATACTTTAATTCGGATTTTTTGGGAGACCATTGGATTGAAGAATTGGATAATTTTGAGATCAAAAGAGAAGATTTTTGTTTTAAAAAATTAATTATAATAATGTGAATTTGTTAGGAAATTCGAAATTAATATTGTAAGTTATCAGGGATTTTCAACAACCAACAAATAAATTGTGAATGGTAAAAATGGAATTTTAGATACTTAGGGGTCGCATGCTCAATATTGCAGGTGAATTGGTTATGAAGATTGTTTCTCTTTGTTTTATACTTTATACCTAAGAAAATTACACCTCAATATATTGCTATAGCATCGGCTTGACTCTTAAAGGTTTTTCAGGTCCCAAAATACTCGAAACGACACAAAAGTCGTTGTCCGCAGGTAGATTCCAAAAAATAATTCCACACTTCAGAAAATTCTTTCAAAATTTGAGGACAATATATTTTCAAAATTTTAAATTTTGTTTGGCAAGCTTTTGTTGGGTTTTAAAGGACGTAGTCGGTAGGTGTTAGGCTAATAAAAGCACCCTTTTCGTTTCCGGTCACGGTTCTATTTGCATCTATTAGCTCTAGTCAGATGAACCATAACTGATTTAATGAGCCTTTCGCGGTTTCACTTTAAGCTTGTACGGAGACATGCATGGCTTAAAGTCATTCTAAATTTTTAGAAGAATATTCAGACGACGACATCTAAAAATACGTTCGGGGCCGTTTTGAGTCATTCCCATTCATTGAGTTGTCCCCGAGTTCTTCTTTAGACTTCTTTATTCCAATATTGGACATAGTCCTCCCTTTTGCTATTCCATTCTTTGCGGTTACGTGCCGTTCGAATCCGTTGTCTTTCGGCTATCTCTCTTGTGTCATCTGCCCATCTTTTCAGTCATCCGACACTCCTTTTACTACATCACGGTCTCCAGTTTATGATTCTGGTCGACCATCTGCCGTCCTTCGCTCTCATAACATGTCCTGTCTTGTGTAACTCCATTTCTGTTTTGCTACCTTTTGCTGTTATATCCGTGATTCCCGCTTCTTTGCGTTTCCTATCATGTAGAGTTATGCCTAGAATTATTCTCTACATTGTTCTATTCACCGCCAGTCTATTTGAAGTCTTATTAGTAATTATTGTCATAGTCTCCACACCATAGATCAGCACTGGTAGTATGCAGGATGAGTCATATATTTTTGCCTTAAGTTATTTGGGAAACTTTTTTAACATCAACACAAACGACAGTTTTCCAAATGCCACCCATCCCAGGCTTATTATTCTGTTTATTTCTGCGTCCTGGTTATCTTTTCCAAGCCTGATGGTATGACCTAAGTAAATGTAGTTGTTCACATTTTCAATTCTATTTCCGTCTACGTTAACATTAATTTCAGGACCACCAGACATTAGTTCTGTTTTTTGTATGTTCATACGGAGACCTATCTGTCCTGATTGCTATTCCAGCATTGTTGTAATTTTCTCTTCAGTTATTTTATACGAGTTATTTATATGATTATTCTAATATGAAATCATTGAAAAAAACATTGCTCCTGAGAAAAAATTCTTTAAGATCAACAATATAATATGACCAGTTAAATTTCTGAAATTATTATTAAAATTTTTTAATTATTCTTTAAACTAAATAATTTGATGAGTCATCAGAGCCATGGGCGTACCCAGCTTTTGGCCTAGGGGGCAAATCAGGAATTTTCTGTTGATAAATAATTTAACATAAATAGAAATGTGCATTTATTACATTTATTACAGGTATTAGGTAGGATCCAGGGAAGGGCAGTGGCCCCTCCCTGCCCTCCCCTGGGTACGCCCATTATCAGAGCTGAAAGTAATTCAATTAAAAAGCTTGAATAATAATAATAATAATATATGGTTTATTAAATTAAATAAAAAGTACAAAAAGTATTTCTAAATTAATAAAAAAGGTACAAGTTCAGCAGGGCTGGTTTTCGACGTGTACCTGGGGAATCGGGGTAGAATCCTTAGTTCTTCAGTAGAAATTCCACTACTCTTTCTTTGAAGGTGGCTTTGGTTTCTGACTTCAGGAAAAGATCCAAATGTTTGTTGAAGATTGAGTATGCCATATATTGGAACGAACCTTCAAATTTTGTTGTTCTGTGAGTTGGGACTGCCATACTCAAGTTACTTCTTAAGTCTCGGTTGTGGCAATCGCCCCTTCTGATTAACAGAGTGTTAAGGTAGCCTGGGAGAGTGGTCTTGAAAATAGAGAATAGCTGTAAGGCAAACTGCAATTCAAACCGTGCTTCCATCTTTAATACTCCCAGTGCCTTGTAGTGTGGTGTGATATGGTCTCTGTAGTTGGTGTCATGTGCAAATCTGAAACATGCATTTTGAATCACCTGCAGCCTGTTCGTTAATCGTTCAGTGAGGAAGCCATGATATACTGTGCTGCAGTAGTCAATGTGGCACAGTACTAGCATAACTGCCAGGTTCCACTTAACATCGGAAGGAAGAAGATTCTTAAATCAATAAAGTGACTTAAGTTTGAAGAAGCAAGTTCTAGAAATCTTGCTTATATGTTCGTCGAATGTGAGATGACTATCCCACATCATTCCCAGATCCTTCACTTTTGTGCAGAAATTCACGATGCCACCGTTGAGCTTTACTTCTGTTTTCTTACTGTCCATCGCTGCTTTATATCTGCTGGGACTACCGAAGCAAATGCATTGAGTTTTGGTGGGATTCAGAACTAACCCATTTTGTATCGAACATTTAAGTACCGACTCCAGGTTGTGGTTAAGGATTCCAATAATTCCGTTGATGTTGCTAGCATCATCGGCTACATAGATCTGTGTATCGTCAGCATACATGTGGAAATTACAGTCCCGAGTAAGGATCGATGGAAGATCAGCTGTGTATATTGAGTACAGCATCGGACCAAGTAAGCTTCCTTGCGGTACACCTTTGTTGCATGTAAGTTCCTTTGAGTGGTGGTTATTCCATTTCACACATTGGGTTCTTTGCGACAGGTAATTGACGAGAAGTTTTAGAGCCGAGTTGCTACAGCCATAATAGAATAGTTTAGCGATTAGTAACTTGTGGTTAATAACGTCAAAGGCCTTGCTAAAGTCAAGTAGAGAGAGTACTGTTACCTTGAATCCATCAATATTAGAGCAGATATCGTTAGTAATTTTTGACATTGCAGTAGCAGTGGCTTTTTCCGGAAACCAGATTGTAGCTCGGGAATCACTTTATTCGTTGTTACATGTTCAAGAAGTTGTTGATGCATGATGTTTTCTAATACCTTGGACAGAGACGGCAAAATGTTGATAGGACGTAGTTCTTCAAACTTGCTGGCATTGGGCACTTTAGGTATGGGAAATATTGCAGATTTTTTCCACTCATCCGGTACAATTGAGTTGTTTAGACAGGAGTTGATGAGATCAGTTATACTCACAAGGCAATAAGGAAGAACCATATTTAGCATTCTGGAATTAATGTTGTCTACCCCAGTAGCTGTTGACTTCATTTTACCTATTACTTTGGCGACCTCATTTATCGTAACGCTGTGGAAGACTAGTTCATTGGTGATAAGCGGGTGTTTATTTGTAGTGAAAAAGTCAGTGGTCATTTGATCGACTTTTGTGTCCGGAGCCACATTAACAAAATACTTGTTCAGTTCATTAACATCAACATCATCCAAATTAGCTTTGTTCATGGGTTTGCGATGAATATTTCCACGTTCGAAGAATTTCCACAATTTCTTGGGGTTCTTATTACAAGCTTCAACTTCATATTTGTAGAAGGCTCTTTTTTCGTTTTTGATGGCTTGGGACACTAGGTTACGAAGTTCTTTGTAGTATGCAAATTGGTTTGCTTTCTTAGTTTTGGCAAACTTAGTGTATGCTTTTTCTCTAAGAATAAAGTAATTAGTATTTGGTAATTGGGTTTCAGATCTTTCTTCGGCAATTGAATTACTTTTAAGTAATTGAATTATTTTATTCATATAATTAATTAATTATAATATAACAATAAAAATAATAAAAAGGGCATTGAAGTATAAGGCAAGCACTAAGTATCCTGTAAATTTCAAATTTTTTTTAAAGTTTTGGTGTAAGAATTGAGGAAGAGGGTATTGTGGCGGCAGGGCCGCGTTAAGGCATGTGAGTACCCTAGGCATATTATTTTTGCCGCCCCCTTAAAATTAAAATTTGAACTTATTATATCAGCATAATATTTATTAGCAAAATAAGTATAAACTCTGAGAACAAATTTATTTACTTAAGGGAGCGTTCATAAACCACGTAGTTTGATTTTGACCTCTTTAGAACCCCTCCCTCCCATCATGTAGGTTAACGTAGCTTTTACCATGATAACCTTACCCCCCCCCCTAGATGGAACGTAGTTTTTTTTTCCTATAAAGTCCAGAAGACATGTTATGTTTTCTGTTAACAAAACTATTTAAAAATTATTTGGTATAAAAAATGAATAACACCGATAATTGTTTTTAAAACAAATAGCGCACATATAAAATATAAATTAAAAAAATCCAAATACGGAAATAAATATCCATATTATGTTGTCGCTTATATTCTGAAAATTGCTTTCATAATAAATGAAGAAAACTACGTAGCTTGACTTATAATCCCCCCGTACCCTCACGTAGCCCTGCGTAGCTTTCTACCTAACTCCTCCCCTCCCCTTGGCCAAACCACGTAGTTTATGAACGCTCCCTAAACAGTAGACAGTTTTTTGTTGTTCGTTTATTTTTATTCTTTACTTTCTAGCATTACTATGCGGCACTTAAAAATTGTTTATGTTTTCTACATTTGATTTTTAAATACCTAAGTACAATTTACAATCAAGTTTCAATTTATATTACATTTTTTATTAGAATTAATTAGTATTTTTGCCGCCCCTAAAAGACTGCCGCCCTAGGCAGCTGCCTTTCTTGCCTAATGGATAAATCGGCCCTGTGTGGCGGCTTGAAAAGGATATACCAGATAATCCGATAAAAATCCCATTATAATTACTTTCAGTAATTGAATTACTTTCAGTAATTGAATTACTTTTTCTTAGTGGAGTAATTTAGTAATTGACATGCCAATTACTTTTAAGAAAATTTGGTATTTCAAGTACTTTCAACATCAACAAAGTATTTGGTAATTGAATTACTTTTACCGAGTGCTTTATACGTCTCTGTGAGTCATGTGTTATAACCAAAATCTGGATAGAAAAATTGATTTTCGCAAAATAGGGGCGCCAAATTCAGATTTTGCCCCGGCGGCTACGCCACTGGAATGAACTGTTCATCAACATTTATGGGAAAAATCTTGACTTTAAAATTGATTATTTCGGAAATTAAAAGAAAAATTTAGGTTTTTCAAAGTTCAATCGCTTCATTTTAATGTCATCTTTCAAAAAGAATTTTTATTGTAATTATAAAAACCTAGGGGCACACTTTGCGTGCTGGACCCCAATATTGTTATCAAGTTTAGGGGATTATATAACTCAACAGCGGGTAAACGACTTGTTTATAAGCAAGTAGTGGTAAAAGTTAGTTTACAAGTAATTGCTAAAGTGCAGGTTTAGTGACAAGCTCGCGTTGTGATCACCATTTGGCCCATCCTCAAAAATATTGTCGACAATTTCTAAACTTGTCCCTGATTAGCACGGACTAAAATTGATTACAATATTAGTGCAAAAACTTGCCGTGTTTCATACGGTTTAAGCCTCTTTTCTCAGCCATTGGGGCTATGCTGATAGCTGATGCTGATGGGTGCCTATGCTGTTGTATGCTTTACGCCATACCCATCCTTCCTAGTGTTCTAGTACTTATTTATTCTAATAGTGAAATAAAAAAAAAATTATTTTGTGAATATAGAACATGTGTTTATTATATATACATATTAGGATAAACAATATTCAGAAATTGAATTGAAATAAAAACTCAAAACGGTATTTTTAAAACACAGTTTAACAATTTATATACTAAAATATTCCTAAAATCACATTGCTTTATCTAAAATATTATGATTGTATGTACAATTTTATGATATTTATAACAATTTATTTTTATAAAAAGTGATTCTATATTAACATATTTGGAGAATTAATTTAATGAATTTGTAAAAGTGTTAAAATTCGATAAACTTTTTTACGATATTAAGATACAATTAGTTTACGTTTTCGAAATTTTTGGTAGAAGTTTATCAAATTCGTTTTATAAAATTATTTTATTTGAATCACTTTGTACAATTTATTTTATTATTTATTAATTATTATTTCTTGTTCAAAATAAGAGCACCTTTGTGATGTTGAAGCAGTTGAAGTCTGCACTACTTAGTAATTTGGTAATGGAACAAATTCTATCGTACAATCGAAGAACCTGGTAAGTCGAGTAGCTTAAGTAAAGATGCTACCTACATCTTATTGTAATAATAAAATCAGGGAAAAATTTGTCACAAATAGTAGAAATAAGCCATTAACTCAATTTTTGGTAACTCAAGGTTCCTCAATTATAACAATGTACAAAGCATTCTACACTGTAAATTCAAAATTGTATAAATTAATTTTTTGTTAAGTAAATTTGAATTAAAACTTTCAACGTGGCAGTTAAAAAATTGTATCTCAACTTTACTGTGTGAACACTTGGTATTAATTCGCTCTCTTGGGATTAAAAAAGTTAAGTCCAATTTTTGGAAAAACGTTTGTCATTGAAGATTATTGAAAATTACTGAAAATGCACTACAGTGTACATATGTGAAAATACCAGAGGATTGGTGAAACGATAGAATGGTTCACTTCAAATGTACTTTTTTGACTTAACCCTTTTTGCGCCCCAGGAGCGAATTTGTAAATATTTGACCATTTCTAAACGAAAATTTAGAAGTTGGTACCATAATATGCTCAGTATGTGCAAAAATTGTAAGAAAATAGATTTTATAATTATTGATATTATAAATTCTAATAAGTCTAAATTATTGAGGCACCGTATTTATATTATAAAATATTATAGTACACAACAATAATACAATAATTGTATAACGATATACATATATATCCCAACAAAATATATACTTTGTAAAAACATAATAGTATTTGCTTGCACTACATTTTAACAAAATTAAAACATTGCTATGTAATATAGCCTTAGCTATAAACAAATTAATCTACACGTGCGGGTAGATCTTTAAATATCCAATGGTAAAGTCTATTTGGTAAAATTTTTCTTAAAATGTAAAAATAATTGACAGTTCAAAATAATTCGCAACTGTCTTATATCTCTGTAAAATATAAAAGAAACATATGGAAAAAGTTAAACGATTACAATACAAGTACAATACTTAAGATATATAACTAAAAAACAAAAATTATAATAGCGCATCCGATCGCTTTTATATGCAGTAAGTGCAAACGTATAGTGAGTGCCACACTTGTTGACATTTGATCAAGAAAAGTATGCATATATACAGTTAAAATATCAATGCTATATAGTATAAATCATTAAACTTGGTATTACGTCATCACCAAATGAAAAATTAAACATAAGTAAAATGAAAATCGGTAATCAAATGAATACTACCATGGTACCATAGTATATATCTAATATAGAATCTATCAATATATTATTATTATATTATATATCATCATATCACAGTATATTATGTTTATTTAGATATTGTATACTGGGTTGTGATGTTGTGATATAATAATATATATCTATACATTGATTATATAGAACAACATTCTATACATTCCTAAGATATCTGCTATGTTATAACGGTATATGATATACGTCCAGTATATAAAATGTATTATAGAATTACGAATTTTTTCAGTTATGATGACGTAACATCTAATTTCGATCGATTTTCGATTATACTATATTGAATCTTAAACGTCGTATAGATTAGAACCACAAAACAAAAACCAAATGTCAACCGATGTTTTTTGCACCGAAAATAAATTTTTAAATGAAGATGTAAAAACTATCGTACAAGTGCCTTTACAGAAATTTTACAAGAATCGAACAATATAAAAAAATATTCAAATATTGTAAGTGCAAAGAAAAAACGAAAATATTGTGGCAGTGGTATTATCAACTTCACTATGCACTAATGCGCATTATTTATAAATTATTTTAACAATACTTTCAACGGTTACGTACGTTTCTGTGGAAACACAAATTTTAAATCTCTACTTATGATATAACTAATTCCATATATTTGATTACCACATAGAAAAAACATTTGATATAAATAATTTGAAGACTTGATTTTCGATAATATGAACTTCCTAGTAATAAATAACGCATAATAAAATATCATTTTTCTAATTCAAATACGGTATTTCAAAGTTGAAAAATAGAAAACATTTCCAATTTCATTATAAACACCATTCCACCATCAGTTTCCACCTAGTTACCAACTAAATTACATCATTAGTTGATAAAACTACTTTCTTTTTTCTTATGATCAAATTGTAAAAATTTGTTTTCCATAAAATAGTAAGTATTTAAAAATATTAAAATAAAAACTGACCGATTATGATATTGATAGTACACGTATTCTTAAACTACTTATTTTTATATCATGCAATCATATCCATGTCTAAAGTTTCACAATCAACTGGATCAATGTGACTTGTTGGGGATGGTAAACGTTGCTCACACATCATAGGGTCGCCTGTAGGATCCGGATGTGCTGGCGATGATAACAACGAATCCCCTGTTAAAGCGTGTGGTGATGATAACATGGGATCTCCATTTACCCGATTCACGGGTTCATCATCATCCATTAATTCTTCCATAGCCGATATACTTAAAGTTGCATCTGTTACAACATCCGGCATCTATAAAATAAAAAAAAAATCATAAAATTAAAAGTTGAACTTTTATTGCAGTTTTGTAAGAATTAAAAGATAATTTTTCCATCCTGTATCTGAAGTACTAACATTTTAATCAATCGGTATTAAATTATATCAAAGAAAAGATACAAATCTACGGCGGAACTAAATTAATGTAAACAATATTTATCTGACGGATAGTAAATATTATTAGACAGCATTTTTAATAAATTAATAACAATTATTATACACTCGACGAAGTTCGGGAAACATTTTATTTTGGAAACACACAAAGGTGTGCGACACTTTTAAAAAATCAAATAATAATCCCAGACAACATTTTTTTGTAATGTTTGTATAATAATTATACAATTATTGTGATAAAATTACGAAAAATGTTATCAAGGAATCTCGCAATTTAATAATTTTAAGATATAATTAAAAAAAAAATCTATTTTGCTTAAACCTTTTAGTTGAGTATCAAAACAAGTCTTTAAAATTTCTACAACAGATTCAAATCGGAACAGGCAAATTTGTCAAGAAAATCCCCAAAATCTTAAATTGGTAGTTTCCTGTACATTTTACACCCAAAATAGGTGATATCAAAATTTAAGTAGATACAGTTAATATAATACTTTCATGGAACCTCAATTTTTATGGATTTTTTGACAAAAAACTTTGTTTTCAGTTTTGGACGTCGAGTTTTTTTTTCTGTTCATTTAACGCAAAAATAATCTGCAGATAAGTGAAGTTAGATTCAATTGTCTGTAAATCTATGCATGGAGCAACTTTTTAGCTACATTGCAGCCTTATATCTAAAAGCTTTCTAACTACCTTTTGACCTTCTTTTTGATTTTTTACTACATTTTTTAAATAGCTAAGTTTCAGTGCACTTCAAGCTGAATTTTGACATTACTAAAGTGTAGAAAACAACATATTTAACAAAAAAAAAGCAATTTTACAAATTTTAGCAAAAATTAGAATATTTTGGAAAGCTTTACTTTTTATTTTTTATTTTTCTTTACTTTCTAGACATGGAATTTTGTTTTCTGAAAAAATATAATAAATGGCGAAACTGAATCAAAATTAATCTATGAAGTTTGAAAGCTTACAGCTAGGGTCCTAGCTAATATAGCCACAAAGTTATATTATAGTACATAGATTTACAGATAATTGAATCTAGTTTTACTTATCTGCAGATCACTTTTGTGTCAAATGAACAAAAAAAAGCTCTACATCGAAAACTGAAAACAATCATTTTTTGCCAAAATTCGGGGTTCTATGCAGAGCTACAGTTCAAAAACTAGTTATACTAGAAAAGGAATCACCAATTAGCTTTATTGGGGGGTCGGTTAAATTAATTTATAAAACTGTCGCGGTCCGGTATAGTTAGATGGACGTTGGACGATGACTGCCGGCCATGCTTTAACCATCGACATCTACAAAATTCCTCTCAACTCGCTTAAAATTTCTGAAATCCACGAAAGACTCATATTTTTAGTTTTTCCACTTTTTTCTAGACAATCTTGTATGTAGTTTGCAGCCAATTTATTAAAAGATCCTCACAAAGTGGGTTGCGATCGGGATCCTAGACTAGAACAGCAATCTTTTACACTTTTCAGCAGAATTTTATCTACAAGGTGGTCCATAAACACTCGCCCGATGTTGTTATGTTATGTCTTTAAAATGAAACGACAACTTAAGTTTTTTCCTATTACTTTATGAAGATGATATCGGTCAAGTGGGCGCCGCACCATTCGCACTCATGTCGGATATTCTCTTTGAGAACTTACAGAGTCTGTGGCTTGTTCACATAGACCCGTGACTTTAAAGAACCCCAAAAAAAGAAATTTAGAGCGGTCAAATTAAACGAGCTTGCCGGCCACTGCAAATTGCCAAAACGAGACATTAAGCGATCCGGAAACGCATCCTTCAAAATGTCAATTGTCGCGCGAGCTGTAGTATGTGCGGTTGCACTGTCCTGTTGGAACCACAAGTCATCCAGTCCCAATTCATCAATTTTCAGCAATAAAAACTCGTTGATCATGGTTCTGTATCGCTTACCACTCACAGTAATTGTACGTGTAAGTGTACGGTGCCGATAAAAAATATTAATTTTCGAATTTGCTCCGGTCTACCTGCGCAGGTAAACCTGCACAGGTAGACCTCTCCGGTAAACCGTAGCGTGAGTGGCCAATATAACAGTGTTACCCGTCGGAACGAGCAATACGAGGCCTTTCGGCGCCTCTTCTGTCACGCGTTGATCCAATATCTTCGAGACGGTGTACCGTCAATTCATCGTGCCACAATTCATCGCGCGACAATTCCAATTTTTATTACAAACAAATCATATTTTTATAACTGTAACTGGAAATTATGAGCTATACCTCAAAGAAAATCTAAAATCTCAAAATAAAGAGCTTTTAACGCAATTGATCCATTATTTTGAAGACACATGGATAGGTCAAACAGATAGAAGAGGAAGGTGGCGTCCCCCGTTATTTGCAATTAATATATGGAATTACAGTTACAGTTTTAAAAATATGATTTGTTTCTAATCAAAATTTGAATTGTAGCATTGCATGCTATGAATTGTCGCCCGCGATGAATCGTTGCATGCGATGAATTGTCGCACGCGATGAATTGTCGCGCGATGAATTGACCGCAATGAACTGTCGTAGATTCCTTTGAGACAAGCTGCGAAACGTCCTAGTGTTTGACTAATTGGCATAAAACGTTCGAGAAATCTGCGCCGATATTTACGTTGTATCAAAATCACTATCGAATTATTCGGTAAAAAAATAGTCCCGAGTATTCCGCGATCTTGAAAAGTATAGCGTTCCATGGCTTGTCGACGTGTATTTTGTATCTGTTTACTTCACAATATCAAAAGAAAACTGACAGTTGCTGTCATTTGAAAAAGTTATAGCTTCTTTCGATAGGCCGATACATTTTGTGCCACGCAGTATTTTAATTTTGATATTATCCATTTCGAATAGTAAATGTATAGAAAATGGCCAATTTTAGATTTTGTGATTTTTGGGGTTTTTCATGACAAATTCGACCCTGTTCCGGTTTGAATCTGTTGTCAAAAATTTAAAGACTTTTTTCTGATACTGAAGTAAAGAGTTTAAACAAAAAAGTTTTATTTTCTAGTTATTTCTAGAGAGATCCTAGACTGGACTATTGAGAGAAGATTTAATTAAAAAACATAATACTTATATAAAAAATAATAAATATAAAAAATATAATCATATTATAATAATTATGTTATTATGTATATGTAATTATGTTTTTTACATGCTCACAGAAAAATTATTTATAAACAATAATTCATTATTTATTTACCCCTATTTATTAAAACTTATTATCAAATTGATAACATTAAATTAATGTACGATAATAATTATATTTTCATTTTTTTAAATTTATTTAATTTTAATTTAATTATTATTCTTAAAGTATCAGAATGGAAAACATTAACTTAAGTAACTGCAAGGGTGCTGCAAAAACAAACCAGTTCAGGCAATTAAAATGTTGATTACATTAAAAAAAAAATTAGGGCTATTGCCTATCTAGCTATTGGCTATTGCCTATCTAGCTATTGGCTATTGCCTATCTAGCTATTGGCTATTGCCTAAATGCTATTGTAAATAGCATTACAATTTTATTTGAAGAATAATAGCGCAAAATAAACCGATGAACATTTTCAATTTTTGAATTTTCAATATTCTGCAGGTAAAAATGTCAAAATTGAACTTGATTTCGTCTGGGGTCAAATTGAGCTCAGTGTGGCAGTTAATAATGGTTAAATACAATTTTATCAGGAGCCTAGAAATTGTTTACGGTGTGGATCAAATTTTGAAGTTCCGCTTGTTCTAATACACTTTATTTTGAAGGTTTTTCCAGGCAGATTGATACGATTGATACTGAAACTACGGCAGATACTACAGATATTTTTCCAGCCTAGATACGTACTTGATTCATTTATTAGCAACAAGTTACTTAAGATATAAATTCAATGGCAAATCACTAAGGTGCAATCTGAGTTAACCTTCTCAATATCATTGTATTTCTCGTGAAATACTCATCATCACCAGTCGGAATCCAATCACCCTCTGATTGGATTCCCGTATTCCCCGATTGTTTGGATATTATTGTATGTCACGGATATGTTGCGTATTAAATAATTTAAAA
Source organism: Cantharis rufa (assembly GCA_947369205.1). Classification (NCBI taxonomy): domain Eukaryota; kingdom Metazoa; phylum Arthropoda; class Insecta; order Coleoptera; family Cantharidae; genus Cantharis; species Cantharis rufa. The sequence goes on along the minus strand of OX376309.1, from coordinate 8,868,380 downwards.
AAGTACTTACTTTATGAGTTGGATCAGGTAATAGTAAAGAAGGCATTATATTTGCTGGAATTTGTTGGCTTTGATTTTTCCCGTACGTGCCATAGTGAATATTGGAAGCAGGCATACTTTGCCAACCAAAATCTGATACTGGTAACCCGTGAGATTTGGCTTGTCTTTCGAGTTCCTAAAATAAATATCGACTGTAAAATCTTACATTTTCAAAAATTAGAAAACACTAACCTGTATTCTAAGTTGTAACCGCCTGTTTATATGTTCTATTTGTTTTTGTTTTGATTCGTTTTGTTTTAACCTTTGTATTTCATTTTTAAGACACTTAATATACTCAACCGACGATTTTAAAATTGTTCCTTTATTTGGCCTAACGTCTCGAACTATTTCAAAATATGGGTCATTGTTTTTTGGTAGAAGGCCACCTAACTCTTTTATTCGATCATTTATGTTAAATCTTCTTCGACGTTCAACTGCAAATAAAAAATTACTACAATATTGTATTTTCTAGTAAAGATAAATTTATTAGTTTGAACATTTTATGATTTTAAGAAATTTACAATAAATTTATATTTATGTTTGTTACTAAAGTTTTTTTTATTATATCGAAATTATTATTTCATACATAATCCTAATATCATCATCATATAATATCATAATATCAAATGAGACGTTCATTAGCTAGTAAGTTGCTTACTCTCTTTCTAAAGTACTCGGTTCGAATCCGGGAGAGTTAAAATTTTAATATGACCGTCTATATGCTTCGGGGGGCACGTATAGCCGTCGCTCCCTTTGGGTCGATGATTCTCGCCATCCACTATTAAAAACAGGGTTGTAGACATTCCTAAATCCGGATTGGGGTCTAAATACTGAAATCTTTCTGTCAGAGAAAAGACCGATTGTCTTGCAGTGAACAGAAAAGGCTAACAGGATTTATAGTCGTATGATTCCAAGTACTTCATGCAAGGGTCCTCTATTTTTCCGAAATTTTCAAAACGTCTAAGAGTCAATACTGATGGTAATAAATAGAAATCAATAAATTATAAGGTATAAAACAAGAAAAAAAAAGTAATTCTCTTGAAAGAATAAAATATATGTAAATGAAAAATGGTTTGGCACAGTATGCAATAAAAACTTTGTAGAAGAGATGCCTTGTTGTAAAATCTGCAAATATTGGGTCCACGAAGTTTGTGTTGGGTTTAGTAAAAAGAACACCGCAAGTTGCTTCAGTCGATTTCGTTAGCACTTTACTGAGGACGATCTTGTTTATTGTGGTCTCTTAAATGTATAGTTTAACTTAAAAGATTTTTTTTAAATTAGAATATTATTAATTTAAAAACATTACTTTAAAATTCGGTCTGGTTCGGTTTTAAAGTTCGGAAAATAATACTTTTCTACTATCTTAATTAACCGGCAATATTGTGAATCTGTATAGTCAACTTATTTTTTTACTGCATTTTACTGATTCACTAAAAAGCACAAAAAATATTTAGATTTTCAATTTAAAACAAATTATTCTGTAAATAAATAAATAAATAAAAATATATTATTTTTAATTCGCAATTTTGGTAATTTTGGTTTAGAGCAAAAAATTTTTCACCTCAGTGAAAATTAATTTAAAATATTTTAACCCTTTCAGTCACGACTTTTTTTGTATGCATGAAATTAATTAAAAGAAGTAAAAAAAAGTTGTCCACATACATACATATCCACATCCATAATTACGGACATTTTTTGGAAATGATGATTTTCCGCTTCTGGGACCCCAAAATGTCTAAATTCATCAAAATCTCAACTTTTATTATCTGCACGATTACAATACTTTCTCAGCATTGTAATGATAGAGTAAAAAAAATTAATTAATTCATAGATAGGGCAAAAAAAAGTTGAATGTGTATATTCAATTGAATACACAGCGACCGAAAGGGTTAAATTAAAACTATACGAGTCATGATTTAATATTCTGGTGTGAAAAATCGGTGCCCCATCGCTATTCCGGTACTAGTCGACTAGTTAGTACACTGGTTATACTTATATTTGCCAGTCAAAAAGGTTGATTTTTCCTACAATTATAATATCAAAATAATTTCGACTCAATCTAAGTTATAGAAAAACTGGAAAATGTATACATTTACCGGCAAATGTGTGTAGGTTTTACGGGAGTTGGTAAGAGAGCGTTACATAACGTAAAAATGAGCGTTATCTTTACAATTACCGGTAAATGTACACATGTGAACATGTACGGTAATAGTGAGTCGACGAATACGGTGTTATTGTAAGCATAACCTACAAATAAAGTGTCAACTAAAGTACCTGTTCCCTATACATTTAAAAATTTTTAATAAATTTGAAATGCAACTGTAGCAATCAGGTTGGTATTTATAAAGATTAATTTAATTAGTATACTATCTTTAGTTTTCAATAATTTGTTTAAGAGGTAAAGGTAAAAGTATAGTAAATTTTTCATAAAATCAATACATTTTATTGGCTTAAAAGATACTTTGAACCCTCTAGAATATAGGCCAAAAAATTATTACCCGAAAAAATGTCCTTTATTGAAATTTCGAGCTCTACCCCAAGCGTGTCGGTTTGTCTCGAAACACGATTTTTCAAAACGGCACGCATCATAACTCCAACAATTTTTGTTATAATTTTATTTTGAAATAATACGTACGGGATTTGCAATAAGTTGATTTATACATTACTTATTAACAAATGTTTACCGATGTTTTTGTCGAAAATTGAAAGTTTTCATTCAAATACACGTCAATCACACAAAAATGAATATTTTTAAAATCCCCTATGTATTTCTCTAGCTATGAACATGTAGATTAAGTGATTTTTTTTATATCCAAATTTGAACACACTACACTGTTACACTACGCTACAATCAATATTAATATGTCATAATCAATATTTTAGAAAACCCAAAAAATGCGGACACCCTTTTTAGGACTAAAATGTTTAAAACAATATTTAAACAGATTTTCAGTAATTTACTTTCTAGTTCATCGCCCAATGATAAGGTGAAAACTTTTACGATAATTATAATTAAAGTAGTTGTTATCAAGAAAAAAGAAGCTAGGTATGTCTTTGTTGGATTTGTGTCTGATTAATAATTTGGAGGACAGTTGTTGGTGCTTAATTCAGATGGTTCTGATGTATAATCTTCGTTATTCGTGATGGCAAGTATACAGTATATTTTATTTGTGATAACTTAAAAATATTTTGATTCTAAAAAGTGTGTGCGCATTTTTTGGATTTTTTGGATTTTCTGAAATATTGATATGGCTAATTTGTTATTATTTTGATTATTATTTTCAGAAAATCATTAGCATTCAGAAAAATTAAATGGCTTTACCAAAAGAATTTTTTATATAGGATTTATATGTCTTTCTACGTCTGCGCGTTGTCTCACAAAATATATAAAATTCAGTTCACATACTATATTATTTATCATAAGTTCATAACAAATACATAATATCGAGAGTTTTAACTTTTAATAATGGTAGAAGTTCTGAATATATGTATGTAGAATAGTTGGACAACGCGTAGTTTAGGACAGTATTTCTCAAACTCTTTAGTTCACGACTCTTTTTCACCTTTAAAAATTTCAAAGGATTTCCCCCCCCCCCCAATGAGTATGTAGAAAATTGCATTGAAGCACTCATAATTTTGATTATTAGTAACCCCTACTTAAGAATCATTGGTTTAGAACATGCTTCAGTATTTCAGTATGCTCGGAAACATGAACAGTCAGTCTTTTCCTAATGTAGTTTACCATCCTCAGATGTACATTGTCTTGTGAAAATCATAAAAACCAGGAACTAACTCCGCTAATACATAGTTTCAAAGATCAACCTCCTCACTCCACCTACCGTCATGCAATGCTATGCATGCGTGAAAGATTTGCCGCGTCCTTCTGAGTCAAATTTATGAATTACGCATAGGAACGTATGTATGTAGTAAACCGCTTTAAAAAAATAAACAACCGCTAATTGGCAATTGATGCTAATAAAAAACTATTGATGCTTTTTTAATCAACTTATGAACATAGAACAAAGATCAAACATGCAGATTTTTTGTAATATTGATCTGTTTAATGAGCCACCTTAAAAAGTATCTTGATTTTTTAGATATTAATTTTATATTCCAAAACTATCCAGTCTCAATAACAATGCAAATGAAAAAGCATGATGAGATGCAATGGATGGAAAATGATATGTATGATGAAGTAAAAAGACGGGAATGGAAGAAGAAAAAACAATAAATATTGGAACTTGAAATATGAGAACGCAGTTAAGGATAAGTGAATTTTTTGGAATAAAAAAAAAAAACTCTTAAGATACAAAATTAAGATAGCCGCAGTGCAGGAAACAAGATGGGTGGAAAGGGGAAAATTGAAACAAAGAATTATTTATTATTCAGGTGAAGAACGGCAAGGTAAAAATGGGTTGTGATACTATATGGATAAGTGGATGAGAAACAACATAATGCAGTTTAAAGCAGTAAATGGAAGGATAGCTTATCTAAGAATAAGGAAGTAAACATTAGTATTATAAACCAACTGAAGAAAAGAACCATCATAAAAAAGAAGACATTCCAAAACACTATATTCTAATTATTTTGAGAGACCTCAATGCGCAGGTGCCCAAAGAAGAGTCCCTGAGAGGGACGGTGGTAACTTCCAACGATGAACAGTTTTTAATCCCTTTTTTTTCTAAGCTACCGATGGTCAACATGTAAGTTCCACCGATGGTCTAAAAGGCACCTGGGCAAAAGATGTAAGTTCCACCGATGCTAATTTAAAGTATTACTGAATTAAGACCCACAAAGCCGCTTATAGTATATTACTTAAATACATGCATTCAAGCACTATTATTAACCACTTCAAGGAATTTTTCGTTTTTGCAAGCTATAGCTAATATTGAATGATACTGTCAAACTTACATGTATTTGTTACGACGGCAATTTCGCGCCTTCCTTTAATTATTGGACTATATTGCCATTTTTTAATAAACCAATATCCAGTTTTTTCTTGTATTTGATAAAATTCCAATCGGGATAAACATCTACGTTTCTTTGTTTCTTTGTTTTCCCCGGTTTTTATTCCTCCAATTTTGTTTTTAAAATATATGAGAAAAACGCCGCTAATATTAAACTTTGGACTTTAATTTTTAATAATACAAACAATACAAATTGAATACAACATAATACAAAAAACAATTTCAAAATTTTTGAAAAAGGGGGCCAGCGCAAAAAATGGTTTTTCGTGATTTTCAACTTTATGCTTCGCGAAATGAAAAAATTTTTCACAATTCAATCTAATACACGTTAATACAATATACTAAAAATATTTCTAGTTTTCGAGAAATGGGGGGCTAACTTCATGAACTTTAGAATGGCGTTAAACAAGATTACGAACCTACCTTTAAGACACCCTGTATCTATAAAATTAGATAAAAATGTGTTTTATTTGCTAAATGTGCTTGTGCAGCGTTTTATTTTGTAACATCAGAATACTTTTTGTCCCATGAAATATATCTTTTATATAAACCGGTGTTTTCCAAACTTTCCGAATACGCGACCCCTTTATAACAAAAAAAAGTACTGGCGACCTCCCATTATCGGCAAAAAAGGTCATTGTCTCATTTTTTACTTAGACCCCCCTCCCCGTTGTCAGATCGCCGATAAAAATTAAAGATAATCATAGAACTCCCCTGGGGGTTGCGACCCACAGGTATATTATCTGATATTATCTATATAGTTTGTTTCAAACCAAGTAAAATTGCATCATTTTCAAGATTTTTGTATAATTTAAATGAAATTCAAATTACACAATGAAAGCTTAAAAAGTCGGGAACTGTCAGACTTTCATCACCAAGAATTGAGCCTCGACACCTACACTATAGGAAAGAGGACAATTTTCTGTGTATAATAAAAAAAGAAAAAATGCGGATTATCCATTAGTTTTCGAGAAAACGGCTTTTGAAAATCAAAATTTTACATGCATTTTAGATAGGGAAATCATTAACATAAAAGTTCTATTGACGGTGCGTGCGTTCTGATATAGTCTTAGTGTTGGCAGTCAGACGCGATTGTGACATTGTGGGATGTACATCAGGTGTATTACGCAACATTATGCAATAATTTAAAAAATAAACGCAGAACTCGTTTTTAGGTTAGAATCTCGAGTGCCTTGGTTGCGTTCGTCAAAACGGCGCGTAGCGCCCGGAGCGGAGGGGACCGGAGCGGAGGGTAGCGGAGCTAAAAACATCCCTCTAGGTCGCACCACCACGCCAAAGGTGCAACTCGAAAGGGGTGAAACTCGTAAGCAGCGCTCGATGTTGTCTCGAGCGGGTCACAATCGCGTGTGACTGCCAACACTTTGACTATATCAGAACGCACGCACCGTCACTAGAACTCGGGAGCGGATCAATTCCCTATGTAAAATGCATGTAAAATTTTGATTTTCAAATGCCGTTTTCTCGAAAACTAATGGATAATCCGCATTTTTTCTTTTTTTATTATACACAGAAAATTGTCCTCTTTCCTATAGTGTAGGTGTCGAGGCTCAATTCTTGGTGATGAAAGTCTGACAGTAACCAAAAAGTCTTAAAAGATTAATAAATCCCTTGACCGCCTTAACATAACTGGCCATCGGTGGAACTTACATGTGGGATAAGAGTGACCCAAAATCGACCGGTGGAACTTACATGTTGGATTAAAAAGGATTTGGCCGATCGGTGGAACTTACAATCGCCCCCTGAGAGACGGTGGAGGAAAATATACAATACGCAAGAAAATGGCAATGGACAAAGGACATGCAATTTAGCGATAGTAATAAATCTAATAATTTCCAGTACCAAGTTTAACCATGAACCGATACATAAAATAACGTGGATGTTACCTGGAACGAATGACCAAAATGAAAATCAAATAGATCACGTATGTGTGTCGAAAAACAGAAGTAAATGAGGATTCGGATCATTTTCTGGTAATTTTAAAGATGAAACAGAAAATAATAACAGTTTGGAAGAATAAGGAAAGAATAAAACTGTTAGACATAGAAAAGTGCCCATTGCAGCAAAGAAAAGAATATGACAAGAAAACAAATCAATACGAAAAAAATAGATAATGGAAAAACATAAAATTAACTATGACGAAATGTGTAAAAAAAAGAGATGAAAACAAAAGATGATTAGATAAAGATGGCGAAAAAAAGATTGAAAATAAAAGAAAAGTAAATAAGAAGTAAAACGAAAAGAAAGATAAATAGTGGAACTATACATATTTCATGAATAAAATTGAAAATAATAGTAAAAGAAATAACATGAAGAAGTTTTATATGGCAATTAGAAACCAAAAGATAGACATGCAGTGATATGCACATTTTAAATGTCTGCTCAGTACTGAATCAGCCAAAACGTAAAAACAAAAAATTGAAGAAAAGTTGAATAATAATGACGATGAAAAGATTCAGGAGACAACGTTCAAAGTGAAAACGATTTTGAATAAGATCAAGAAAGGAAAAGCGGCGGGTATAGACAATGTACGCGGAAAAATAATCAATAATGAAGAAAGAGGGTATATATGAGGATATACAAATTAATACTTGATGTATGGAGAAAAGAGAAGATGCCAGAAGATTGGAGGATCCTGTTTGTTGTACTTCCAGCAAGCATTTGACAAGGTGAGATGAGAGAGATTGTTTGATACACTGAAGGAAATGGAGGTGCTTGAAAAATAATAAACCTTGTAAAAATGAAGATGAAGAATTCGAGCAACACAGTTAAATGGGAAGAAAAAGAAACGAGTTTTTTCCAAGGTGATGTACTGTCGGTGTAGTAATAAGCTTGACCGATAAGGAAGGTAAAAATTTAAGAATATTTGAAAGAGTGATATTGGGAATGAAAAAGGTAGATCAAACAAATATAGAATAAGATTGAAACATGAAATACTGAAAGAAATGGGAAATGAAGATATTGTGAAATTTATGCAGCGAATAATATGTAATGCGAAAAGTTGATGAAAGTGTGATAAGAAAAATAACAGAATGGAGACCGATGGAGGGGAGAAGCAGAGGATAATAATATATATAAAATAATAATAATAATAAAATGTTGAAAAAATATTTTATAATATTATAAGCAAATAATATGTTTTTAAATGAAGTATTTTTAAGAATAGTTTGCGATAATAAATAATACTTACTCATATTATGATTATCCTTTTTTTGACGATCTTTCGCAAGAGCATGAAGTTCGGCATCGCTGAGAAAGTGAGGTTCATTTTTGATGTTAACTTCTGTTGCTGATAAAGAATTGTCAGATGTTTTAAAACTGTCTGAAGCCAATGAACTTGATTCGAATGATAATAAATCGTCTATCAGATCTTCAGCCTGAAACAAACAATAACTTTAGCTTTCATTAAATACTTAACTATTTAATTATATATTAAAAAATCTATGTTTCTATGGGTCTAAATTAAAACTTCAGTAGCTTCTGCAACACAGCTAACCCAAGTTAGCTAATTTATGTAAGCTTTTCATACCTAATCGGTGTTTATTGTATTTAATCTTTTATTTAAAATTTTTGATTTTGAATTTTTATAATAGACATAATATTATATAAACTATATTTCCTATACCTTGATTACAAATGACTAATGTTTTAATGTTTATAAAATTCAAAATAAATTTTAATATGTGAATCAACATGTCAGATAGCATTGTAAACATTCCTTGTTTGTTATAACGATTTGATAATCGATGATTAGGTTTCAATTTATTTGGTAAATCATACTGTGATTTCTTAATCAAATATTTTTTCCTATATAGCTTGAATTGTTTTAAACTTTATTATAAACAATCAAATTTTAATGAACGTAGATCAGAATGGCTGCCCAGTTATAAAACAAATTAGTAATAATTGAAAAATAACTTGTACTATAATTCGGGAACGGTTATTAATTCATAATAAACCTATGTATATTATCAATCTATTATTGTAATTATTAGTTTCACGATTGATTTAATATACTGATATAATATATCAAATTTGGTTATACCTTATTTGGTTGTAAGTAAAAAAACTTTTCAGCCGCGCGGTAAACAGTAACTTAAAGTTATAGCGAAATTTAGCATTATACCAACTATAAGTATATAAAATCACTGGTTCCATCTATGCGTTGCCAAAATTTGTATTACGTTATTACTGAAACTAAAAAAAATGTTGGCGATAGTTTTAAAACAGTTGGATTTTACCCATATTTTTTCCATGCAGTTTTAGTATTATAAATAAGAATAATAATTTTATTTAAATAAGAAAAAATGATATTTTACACCGGTTATTTTTAATAATTTAATACTCAACATTTAATTGATGTTTTGCGTAGTTTGAATTTCACATATTATGTCGTTTTGCAATCGGATACATATTTATAGTGATCAACGATGCATCATCACTATTATGTTTAATAAGTCAATTTTAGTTATTATAATTTTAGAAACAATTTAAAATTGGTATAATATCCATATAAACGTAACTATTTTAAGTGGTTTTCAAAAATTCGAAAAACTTGCTTACTTTTTTAATTATCAATTATTTTGTTTATAACGAAGGTAATAATCCATTATTGTGTTAAAAATCTATATATGTATCTCAAAATTGCCATAATTATGTATTTTAAAAATACTACAACTTCCGTTCAAATAAGGATATGTTTGTTCATTCAGCGATTTCCTACTAATTATGTGAAGAATTTAATAAATGGGAATTAAGTTTTCTGCCATCTGATGCTGATAATGGCCTAGAACTAACACAAGGACAATAAAAATTATTTAGTATATGTTTCATATTTTTTGATAGATGTAATTTTATGACGCCTAGATACAACACTAATTTTGGGCGTAAAAGAGACAGTAGCAAATAAAGCTGTAATTTACTTTCATTAATCTCATAAATTATTTCACATTTCAAACTTATCACTAAGTACATAATTTGTACCTATAACAAGCAACGCGTATTATTTATATCACCAAATAATATACGCATTTTGGGTTAATTAAACAAACTTAATTATACCTACTTTAGGTAGTTTTACATGTTCATTTCTATTTACATTTTCTTTTACATTTAAAACATGAAAATTGCACTACAGCAGTTCATAATTTGAGAAATTAAAAAATTCTCTTTGTGTATTTTTGGCCACACATGTGGAAGCGTCCTTCGTTACTAATTATATCAACTTAGACCATATTATTTAAATTAAGGTTTATCAAAACGCCTAACTTGAAATCGCTTTATCTTGATGCAACAAATATTTCACTTAAAATATTTCATTAACCTTGATCAAAAAATAGAAGAAAAACACAAATTTTCATCAAAAACAAATTTATTCAACCCAGAAGGTTAATTGATAACTCATTTTTTTATAATTTGGTGTAGTAATCTAGCATTTCGCAGGGTCACCAAAGATGCCAAACCGAAATTGCATGTGCTACAAAAAGCTCTGTTCTGTAGAGCGACCTTTATTTTGCCATTAAATATTTTCAGGCAGTTTCGCATCAGAAATGTTTTTTAAAAGAACTCCACCTCGGAATTTGCTCGAGGTTGAACTAGTTTTTGATTAAAAGTAAGATTGTTTTGATTTATAAAATAGATAAGTTTGGATAAATAATAATTAATAAAATCATTTATTTGATTGGTAAAAGAAGAAATTACTAAAAGATAAAAAGTTTTCAAAGTAAATTTGAAAATTTTACAAAAATGCCAATAATTTGATTTTTGGATTGTTGCGAAATTATTTCGATTGAATACAGAAACAGCAATATGTAGTAGTTCAAAATGACCCATTAACTAATCTATTCTCACTAATTCTCTCTATAATTATTTATCTCCATACTTTCTGACATTACTTGTTTTGTTCTCTACACCCATTTCCAAAATAGTTTCTTATTTCCCTACAAAATCACTGTGCATTATTTCTTTTTTCTCTCAGTTGGAATGTCAAATAATAATCTTTTTCTAAATTATTTGTATACACAATCAATGAGCTTCAATTACTTAAACAGTATTTAATATTATAGAGTTGCAAGCAGTTAGGTTATCTTACACCAGAAGAAATTACCAAATAATTCGCGCATTTAGGTCAAGGCGGCCAACAGGCCGCCCGAGTTTATAAAATTGTTATAACGGCATGCTATATGTTAACTTTATTTTTAATCAACTTATTCCATTTTATCTTAAGATGACCCCTAAGATGAGATGGACATCTACATAAACATGAGGGATTTTATAAGTAATTTATTCATCAATATTTAGTTCTATACGCCATGTAAGTCCAAGGTTTCCAAAAAAGAAATACAAATTACATAAAATTATTATCAGTTTTTTGAAAGACAAACTTAAAAAAAATATAAACAAACATTTCGCCAATGACTTTGATTGTATTAATGTTGAAAGTAAATAAAATTTCAATTATATAATGTTAACCACAGTGTAACCTCAATTATCCGCAAGATTTAAAAAACTGCAGCTAAGCATAATTAGCAATCCTTGCCGTTTAATTACTAGGTATTGGTAATCACCTAATCACTAATCACTATTACAATACTTAGTTGAATTGAATTAAAACATAAATAATGCTGACAAGAAAATCTCTTTTATCCTGTAAAAAATAAAAAATTTAATTATGAGTTTGAATTTGGCATAAAACTCATTGTAATGCACGCGTATCTATTACAGAGGACATAAAAAGTTCATTAAAAGCTCCAAGGATATATTTACGTTTTAGTAATTAAATATTAATATAGATTCTTATCAATTTATAATACTACATTTGTAAAAAAATATTATATAACTTCAAATATTTGATTAAAATTTATGATTTCAAATATTATGGTTGTAAATTAGAGAACTATCATCAAATTGCTAATTAAATAAATTTTAATTTAAAAAAATTAGCGTAATAATTAATTTACTTTTATTAGTTTTCAATTGCTTACGCAACTTTTGGTTTAACATACAATTCGTTACGATAATTTAAAAAAACGAATTTTAATTGTAAAACCACGTTAAATCAAACAAATGTATACAAGCACTTATCAAATCAAGATAATTTTTATTGAACAAGACCTATGTTAATTTTTTTATTAAGATAAATCACGACCAGAACCACGATAATTTGTAAAATGTTGTAATGTCAAATAATACGGTTAATGAACATTACACCGTGAAGACCAAAGTCAATAGAGTAAAACGTAAAAAAATAACTAAAAGTTGTATTTACTCAACATTCAAAAATGCAGTCCATGAGAAAATCTAACAAATAAAAAAGTGTGAAGTCTTAACATTTTTCAAAATTATCATAATTTTATGCAAGGTTTAACAATACCTTGAGACCGCCTATTTATTGTGGTAAATAATTTCTTTTAATGTAAATACCATAATTAACAAATTACAGGCCACTATACTTGTAATACAATTTTAGCTAGATTTATTGTTGACTTATTTTATGATTATAATGTAATCACATTTCCTGAATTTTGGTTCATTCAAAAAGAATTAATAGACTCTTCATAAAATATTTACTATTTCTAGCCTAAATAAATAATATATTTTGATGAAACCCACCAGTGTGAACAGAAAAGTTCGACGGCAAAGGAGTCAATGGAAAGCAAAGAAACTTCCGTGATTCTGCGATGTGTGCAGAGAACTGTATAACATTCACAATGCTACCAGTGATTATCTTAGTTCAAACGACTTTTGTCGTTTTGTCAAAACGTCTTGTCAAAGGTACCAAAGACAATCCAACTAACGCCGAGGAGGATCATTTTAAGAATCAATATTTTTGCAATGACAAGCAAAAAACAAGATCATCATTTTCCAACAGAAAGATCAAAAAGAAGGTGATTTTAGGCTACAAAATTGTATAGTTGAATGACATTATGGTTATATTTATGTTAGTGGTTTAAGTATATATACATCATACTACGCAATCAAAACATTTTTTAAACCATTTTAATAAATCCAAGTTTTCCAAAAAAAAGAAGACATTTTTATCGTTTAAGATTGGCGCCCAATAAATAATTAGCCCTGTCCACAAAGCTTTTAAAATTAAAAGCTTAAAAAAAGGTAAAGTTCAAGGTCGTTGCAATATATTATCAGCTTATAAAACTTAATAAAAATATATACAAATGCAATAAAATAAAAATAATATTACCAATTAATTTATTGTAACAAAATAATTTTGAAATAGCAATCTACAATAAACTAGCAGATAATTTTAAATTAACTAATTCGAGATTTCAAGATTCCACTGTATGAAGTTACTAAGCCCAAAATTATATTTTTATAGTTTAATTCGCATTTGAGATTAAGTGTCGACTTATTATTCGTAGTCGTAATAATATATTAATTGTTAATGTCTATCGACAAAATTATTATAGTCGTTAACCTCTTGCATGGGTCATTCAATTGTTAATTTGTTTTGATAATGCTTCAATAACTGTAGGAATTGTATTGCTCATTATCAATAAAGTAAAATCGTTTAATGATTTCTATAGCAATATTTTGCCTGATTCATAATTAAATGATGAATATTAATTAGCTGAAGTGTTTTCCTCCACTCGGTGTGATTCAATACTTCTTTGAGAAAAACTTTTGTGTGTGACTCGATTTGGAGGTATATACTATGTATGTATCTGCATTACATCTCTAGACTCCACTGGGATCGAGTTCAGTATGTATTTACTAATAATTTTACACATTCACTAATAAAATTAGTGACGGTAAGAAATGCAGCATAGAAAAATAATAAATTCTTAGATTTTCTAGGGAATGTAAAAAATCATACGTTTGCGTTCAAACGTCCCTGCGCTCGAACGGCCGCGCCAACCGACCGCGTTCAAATGCTCTAGACCGCAAATGATGGTATACTAAATTTATACTCCGTACCAATATGGTTCCACTTTTCACATTGTCCATAATATCTGTATTACTTGGTTTAAGAATAAATTCTCAAATAGAAAAAAAAACAGTACATCATCCCGAACTAGGATTGAACTGGCATGCCGCGCCGCACCGCATTGAACTGCTTTGATTTTTTGTTAGTTATACAAACATTGTTTATTTATAAAAATAGAGTTGGAAAAAGAGTTCTAAAGCTGCATTTCGCTACTACCCCTGAATTGTTATTAAAATTATACCTTAAATTATTTACATAATTTTTCCATTACCTATTATCTTATTTCTGCAATTAGTATTTTATAATTTCTAATTAACCATTCAGTCACCAAAAGAATTTTACAATTTTAATGCAATCTTAGTTGTCTACTATTTCAGTTTAGATAAGCCTAACTTCACCCTCTCAGGAAACCTTGATACCAATGCTTGTATCCAAATGTGTCTTACTCAAAAAGTTGGGTGCCAAATCCAATGATTATGAAAAAGTAGAAACTTTGTTTCATCTGAAATCTTATTCATTTTGTAATTAAAATCTATTTGTGTTTGTATTTGTATAATGATTTAAAATTAACAAATAATTACATAGCATCAAAAATGATATATACTAACGGGATTAATATGCACAAATTCAAGAATGAACATTAATTACTACCTGATCTTTGCACACATAATTGAAAGTATATATCCGTACTTCAATTTTCTGTTTGTTTTAATTACTAAGTATTTTTTACTGCATGATCATTACACTACATTTAATACAGTTGGGTTATTGCTACTTATTACTATTATTACCACTTACTGTTGCGGTACTGTCTAATAATGCCAAAAATTAGTAGTGTTAAGCAATATCAGCAGTAAATTGCAGTATTGAGCAATTATTTTTATTAGCATATTTTAATAATTTTGTATTAACTTAAAGAAATTATTATTCCTTCTACTAAATATTGCATACTATTGTCTATTAATAGGCCATTATTAATAGTAATAGTAGTTACTAGTAGCAATAGTAAATTGTAGTAAACATAACATGATAGTAATTACTATCGGTTACTGCCCAATACTACTAATACTGCCCCCACCCCCTGATTGACATCCATTTGAAAACAGTCCAAATAGACGAAAAGTATTGCAAAACCTAACAGAATGCATCAAGAAAAATAGTAGATACATAGAAACATCGGTGGTAATAAACGCAGGTTTGATACTGAAGTTAATGAATTGATATTATTGTTTACTGTTTATAGTTTATTATTATTTATGGAATGCACACTATGAATCATTACTATAGTTGAAGATAAGGAAGAATTTATGGAAAACGAAGCTGACATCGATAATATCTAAAACTCAATAGAACCAGCACAAATAACTATAGATGATCTGAGTTAATGTGCAAAAGAGCTAAAAAATGGAAAATCACCTGGACCTGGAGACATTTCTGTAGAGCTAATAAAATACAGCGGTACAGCACTATTGCAAAGAATTCTAGATAATATGATGAATACATGTTTAATCGAACAAAAAAATACCTTCACAATGGGAAATAAGCTACATTTCATCACTATACAAGTAAGGAAACAGAAAAGATCCTAACAATTACAGGGGACTGAGTGTGACTAGTACATTCAGCAGACTATGGGGAAAAATCTTACAAAAGAGACTCAGATATGTTTCAGTGGTTTTATGCCGGGTCGCTCCTGCGTTGATATTTTCTTCATTGTACAACAATTAATAGAAAAAATGAAGTTCCTTACGCTATATTATTTTCATCATTTTTTCAATGAAAAAATGTCAAGTAAGACATTTATAGACCTTAAAAAGGCATATGACAGTATATCGCGAATTAAATTATGACTGGCCTTGGAAGCAATTGGAACAACAGTACATACGTTACAAATGACTTACAAACTTCACAATGATAGTATGGCGTACGTTAAAATGGGAAATTACATATCGGAACCCATATATATAACCAGGGCTGATAATATAAGACAGGGCTGTTTTAAGCTACATATATCTCTCCATTACTATTTAATGCTTATCTGGAAATAACAGATAATGCAGACGACCAGGTAGTTCTGGCACGAGACTTCTATGACATGGAGTACATGCGAAAAAGATTATATACAGAATATAGAAAATGGGGGGACTGGAGGTCAGCTTGGAAAACACAGAATATCTTGTGATCTGCTCGGATGCTAGATTTGAGGTCTTTTTGGGAGATGTTACTCAGATCCGACAAGTGGACGAATTTAAGCACTCGTTGATGTAGTTTTCTGAATGAATTGGCCCTATTATTTGGGGGGTGATGGTGGATAGAACGGTATAGGAAAAAAAGAAGTAGACTAAAGAATATTGAAAGCACGAAAAGTACTGGGATATCTTAATTCGGTCTGGTGGGAACATGAATATCTCGAAAGCCACTAAAAAGAGAATTGGTAGAACTATGGTGGATTCCGTTCGTAATACGGAAGTGAAGTATGGGTAATGAAAGAAAGATATCGAGAACACAAAAAGTGAGAAATGAAATAATTCGAAACATAATGACACAAGTAGAGGATGTTATAAATAGAATAGAAATAAGAAGCCTTAAATGGTTTGAACATCTACTGCGTATGGATGATAAAACGTGGCCAACAAAAGTGCTAAGGAAACCACCACGAAGAAATAAGAGAGGACGTCCCCGAAAGTCGTGGAATGAAGGATGCGAAAAATAGAGGTATGGATGAAGAAATGGTACATGATCGAGAGGTATAGAGATAGGGATTGGAAAAGCAGCTAAATGTTGTATAGTAAATGTATTATTATAATTTTGTAATGTTTACATGACTAAGCCCAAAAATATATATGTACTATACATGTCATACATATTTCCCTAATTTTCTTTAGTGCTTGGTATTTTATAGAATGACGATCTACTATTTGACTTTATGTGTAATTTATAAGAAACATTTACGGTAAAAAACCATGCATATATTTCCAAGAGTAATCAATTTATTAAATTTATTCATATGCAGAAAAATAAAATTTCCAACAGTTTTTTAAATACATTGTTTCCTTTGATTATTTCATTCCTACTGTGATTTATGCCGAACATTTTTTAAATATAATATACTAAACAATTACTTTCTTTACATTTGTTCCCTTACACATAAAAATTACATATACATAAAACTTGCCCACTACCTTGACATAAAAATTAACATTTTAAACAAGTACTACATAGATGTACTTAGTCTTAAAAAATAAATTTTAATTCCCAATTGCAATGTTTTGTGTATTATAACATAAAAAAACCTACTTGTATTGTGAAATTATTAAATCATTTTTGCATTAAAAATTTTTTTTTTAAATATTGATTTTCATGTATGATAGATAATATTATAATAGACGTTACATACTATACAGCAAAGAAATCGAAGCGTTCGATGAAATTATGACACATAATAAAGATTATCTCTAATTGTTGATAAAAGTATAATATTATGGAGCCGTATATTGCGAAATGTGATTTCATTTATGTTAAGAGAGTAACTAACTACTTCAAAATTTATAGAAGCACCTACATAATAATACTTGAAATTTTACAGTTATTGATTAGAATGATTTCTGGAAATTGCATGTAGTCGCTCCCGTGCATGTTTACACTAAAAATCTAAATTTGCAGTAATGGAAACTATTTTATGCTTATTTATGTTCAACGGATAGTTTGTTCAAATACCTGATTTGTAATAAAATTGCGAGAAAGTATACTTGGCCATTTTGGCTGCAAAGATCTGATTTACCCACCTAGTCGTTGCCACACCAACTAGTTGGTGGGAAAACTAGAAAATTTGAAAACATATGCAGATTTGTAAAACTTTATAATAAAAATAAAACGCCAATTTACAAATTAATTCAAAATAAAGATTTCTCCAACAAAATTATAAATATTCAGAAACAAAATCAAATCATCAATTAATAATTTTGATACGCGACAATATATTTTGATATTATGCGGTTAATCACTAATTATATATGGATGATAAAATTATGTATGTATACTATACGTTAGTACTATTTAATAAAAACAATCAATGGTATTAATTATTATGTTCAAAGTATTAGCTAACCTGATGTTTATTACTTTTAAACCTGTGTAATAAAAAAACTTCAATTGATTTTGAAAAATATTGCTTTTAAAATATTTGCTATTTGAAAAAGTGACTTCACATAATTTTTGAATTTTTGATATTATTGAAAGTGTGGTAGTTTTATTTAACAAAATAAACGAAGGACCGTGTAAGTTTTTAAATTGATTGCACCAGATATGCAGAAAGCTAGCGTCGTGTTATGCCGTATTTTTTCTTTATTTTGGATTTTATGAAGATCGCGTATTTTAAGTGTGTGGATTTTTTTGAACTGAAAATTACTTTATCGATAGAAGTTAGCTTCGTCATTTTCGACAACCCTAAAAATTAAATTTAAAAAATTACATTTGTATGTTGATTTTAATTGAAATATTTTAGAATTATATAAAATTATTTGGAAAATTTTTGTACATAGAAATTTTGGATTTTACAAATAAAATGCTATGAGCAACATACAGAAATTCTCATCTTACCATCGGCGCGCAATTTTTAATATTCCTGAATTTGTTAAATTTATTAGTTATAATTAAAAACAATTGTATGTATTTTTTGTAATTCGAATGTAAGTACAATATTAAATTACACAAAATTCAAATAAATTCTTTTAATGGTAATTGACATGAATTATTCTAGACGATTATAAAAAATATTATATATTATTTCATTATTTTATATTGTATATCACTTTAAAGATTTATAAGTTACACCTCAAGTTTTACACGAGTTGATCGTAAAATTACGACTTTTAGTACTCATTAATAATTTACTATTACAATAAACTTTTAGTGTTATTTAGAACTCAATTAATATTTTATTACTACAATTGTTTTTAAATTATTAAATTTTACATTGAAGTTCTACTCGACTGATTGATAAAGCAAATAGGTTTTTTATGTTGATAGTATGTAAGTAGTTCTGAATGGTAAATAGAATTAGTACTTCTATAATACAGCTATTGTCGGAACTATTAAACCATCCTTTAAAATCTCGTTATTATAGAAACTATTAAAAATTTTCTTTTTTACAACAACCATAGCACGGCCTTGATTAAATTTAAAATTTTTGCTACCAAAATTATGTACTAATAGTACTAAATATTACAAAAGTAATTAGCAATAGCATTTCAGATACATCAGAAAACAGCTTTCTGCAAAAATTGAGATTTTGAACATATTCTGTTTTGCCTTTTAGCCACAGATCTGTTAAAACAGCGCACTTGTATTTTCAATTATTTATGAGTTTAAATGTAAATTATCATATATTTTTTTAAAATTTGTATTTTGAATTTTGAGTATGTCACTCAGAAACGGTACGTTTCTGAACAATTTTGTTCAATACCTTTTTGTTTATATCCAAGATAAAGTGGCGGAACACCCGTCTTGTCCGGATCCACAGATTGGATTAGGTAGCATTATTTTTATCTGCTTTGTTTCATAATTCATTAACAACTGTAAGCTATCTTGTGGAGAAGTTTAATTTGTCCATTAAGTCGTAACTACCCGAATCCTGAAAGCCAGTGTAAATACAATTTATCGATTGTGGAATTTTATAATTTCTAGTTTATTACTACTATAGCTTTCCAGTTGGGGATTTTTTGTATTGATTTTTTATGAAAATTAATTATGTATAAAGTTTACGGTATAATTATAATTCATTTGAGTAAATTTAAGTGTATTTTTGAGATTATAGAGTAATTAATTCATTATTTATAGTCACCTTGTATTACAATTGCTCAATAGGTTAACCCCAATTACAAAATAATTAAAGTGTTATACAAGTAGTATAGCACCCACAGTTTAGCGTGGAAAACTGACCACGACACAATCAAAACCGTTTAAGTTAACCTCGAAGTCAGGATACCAGCTAGGTTTTCCCGATATCCATTTTTGTAGTTATGACAATGGTTATACTGTCAATTTGAGCTTTTATTTCAAAAAGTTAGTTTATTTGATTCTAAAATGTTAAACCCGGGAATTTTTAAATATGAGAAATTATTTGTGTAAATAAAAATTAAGTTTTTCATTTATATACTTCAAGAAAACGTTAAATATCATTTTAACTTACTCGCATCGAATTTGGCAACACTTGGGTACATTAATCCTTGAACCGCCTAAGTATTATAATCAAATCATTATTAGTTAATGCGTCTATTAACGAATCATGGTTAAATATGTAAGATTGGAGAAGAAAACAGGATTAAGCTTTTGAGTCCTGCTTCGTATAAATTTCACCAAATAAATTCCATTTTGATTATTTGCAAGTACAGGGTGGGCAAATTTTTATGCTTACTATTATAAAATTTTCTATTGTAGAAAGCTATAATGAAACTAGAGAAAAGTCGCACAAAGAAATAGAAATGTAAAAAATGAAAATGTGATAATTTATTAATTATTTTCTTATTAGAAGAAAAATTCGAAAATATCATTTAAAAGAGAAAAGCAACTTGACGTAAATAACTCATTAAGCTACAATAATTTGCAGTTAAAATCACAACTTAAACCTTCGTTGAGCGCGCAGTTGACAATAAATTGAAATTTTAGTAGAATTTTAAACGAGCTCTATTGCATAACTTGTAGTTTTATTTACACAAAAATAAATAACAATTAATAAATAATTAAGAAATAAATTTATATTTAGATAAATATAATATTATTTTATTTAAATAAAATTATAAATTAAAATTTAAAATGTACCTTCAAATAAAACGCAATTATTTTGCTTTCTATGAAATGAATTAATAAGTTTTATTATGAGATACAGCTTATTTAAATTTAAGTGCGTAAGCAAAGCATATGAACGCTTCCGCATAAATTCAATGTTTGAACTTTGTCTGTCTGCGTATGCAATCAATATATTGATTAAAAAACGTGGTCTACAATCTTTTTTTTTATTAGGTTGATATTAAGTTTTTCTTAGTCATTAAGATGTGTTAAAAAAAGTTGGATCCATAAATCGATCATATCAATCAAACAATTCCTGCAGAAATAGGAATTTATAATCAGACAGTATGTGGCCAGCGGAATAAAATAATAAGCGTGAGACCTCAGTTCAAATACTGATCGTATCTGATGCACTCCTATGATCTAAAACCTGAGATCAGTCAGTCCTTTTGGCTACGGCCAAGCATTACTAATACATTAACATAGCCATAAGAAGATAACCAGCCAATGAATAAATCAGTAATAATTAAAACAATTTGTGCAATAATTTTTTTTAATTAAGTAGATAATAATGGTATAATAATTATAATAATTCAAAAAACATTTATGTCCGTAAATTCACTGAAAAAAAAATTGTGAAATTTTAGCTTTTCTTGCTTTTTGACCTTGACTTTGATAGTTCAATTAACCCGACTTTTCAAAATATAGAACAAATTCTTATGATTACGAAATGTCTTGCGCACCGAAAGAGAAAGGACTAAAGTAAGAAATTTTCCCAAGTTCTATTTGACCGGGAATTTTTACTGTGACTCAAACAGCAGTCACCTAAAGCCATTGCTTTGAATTATATATTACATACCTACTTTAAACTGAAATTTGTGTGTTTTTAGACCCACATAAATTTATTTAAGTGCTAATTTTTGTAACGGAAACAACAATAGTTTTATTTGATTCTTTTTAAAATTAAAAATAGAGAAACCTTTCTTTCTAAAAAATGTGAATCAAAATTTAGTTGCCAATATAATTGCTTTTGAATTAATTATGATTCAGTATATTTTAATTGACTTACTAACATTATATTATAATATACATATATCTTACAAGTTCAAGGTCGTTCGGTGTTATATTATGTTATAATTATTGAATGCTATTAATTTTATGAATTGTGATGCACAAGGGTTTCAATGAATAAGAAAATTTCCGTCTGTTTTTTTTATTATGTTATTATAAAGTCACTCTGTGGGATGGTATTTCCTGATTACGTATAATTTCGTTTAATACGGATTTTGAGTATGTTTCTATTCTACATTTATACATGTTTTTTTTTGGCGTATTTCTCTTCAATGTTGTTTGGATTAACCACTAGCGCAAAAAACGTAAACAAATAGAAACTAAACCAGTTTTAAAAGTAATACGGAAAGATTTTTCTTCGACTTGAATTAGAAATAGTTTTATCTCATGGTTAACACAACGAAAAAGATAACAAGAACTTCTCGTATAGTAAAAAATTTACGTAACCAATAAAAAAATTACGAATTATAAATAATTATAATGAAAGAGATTACTGTAAACTTACTAAAGATAATACATATATTACATAGTAGTATTACATAACTGGAGCACAGAAAGTTATCACACATTTATTTTAGTTTACTTTCGAGACATTTCAATAATTATTATATATAAAAATAAAATATTTTTTAAGTTAAATCTTAATTTAAAATATTTAAATTTAATGTTGGTATATTAGCTTTTATTACCAAAGCGTAGTATAATATACTACCATACTTATTAGTTGTACCTACAACTGCCAGTTACATCAATTGAAGTTGATAAGGCGCAATTATTCTTATAAAACATGACTTGAAATAACCTTAACATTTAACATTTTATGTTTTCTTTTTTTAATGAATACGATTATTGCACTTCTACTTAGCGAATTCTAGAAATTTATTCAATATTATTTCGTCTCATCTAATAATTTTTTTAAACCCAAGACAATAAGAGCCCTTTTTACTGGGACACATGCTCGTTTTTCCATTTATTTATTGTACATATTTGAAAATTATCAAGAAGAATAGAAGAGAATAGCATTCCGTAGAACATAAAATTTGATAAAAATAAGCAGTTACGATAACTGTAACCCACAATTAAAACCTTCTCAATTAACCATAAGTTGAAAAAGATATAGAAAAAAAGAGAAATAATAAACAAAAATGCACAATACATAACATAGAACTATAATAAAAACAAGGTGGAACTCGGATGAGCAGTTCTTAGCCTTCTACATTGCTATTATTTCTATGATTTAACTTGAAAAATAAAGATTAGAATATAGTAGATACAGAAAAATTCCAACTAAAGCCCGCATTAAAATATCGGATTATGAGATAATTATATTTTGTAGGAAATTAATATAATTTACTTATATGTTCTTATATTTATTCATAATGAAATTATTATAAAACACTCCAATGGTATAAAAAAACATAAATGCAAGTCCGCCCGTCCGTCTGCACGTATGTTTCAAACTCTAATTCGTTAAGCTGATAATAGTTCTTAAATTTGAAACATATACGGACAGGCGGACCCCGAAACATTAATTTATTCATTTAATTTAAGAAAATTTTTAAAATATAACATCTTGCAAAAATAAGCAAGATCTTGTAAAAATGGTGAGAAGCTAAAACACAAAAAACCACCCTTATTGTGTGTACTTTGATAAACAGTTAATTAAATAAGGCCAGCGAAATAAACCAAACTATGGAGATATGAAAAAATATTGTGGAACTTCTTTTATGCAGTTAAGAAACGGACATAGCATTATCTTATCATGGCAGAAGAAAGAAAATAGGAAACATCCACATTGAATCTGAAACCTTTCAATCTATAGAAAAACTCTAAATATCTATGTAGATCTTAGTGATCCACAGTAGCAGTCATGGAAATTGCATCGGTGATTACTGCAAAATTAAAATAACAATTCCCAATAAAATTTCAATAACCGCACACAATACACACATAAAGCTGGGTATTCCAAACCCCCCCCGGTTTGAAAACCCTAGCTTTGTGATCAGAAATGAAAATGTAATTTTGAACTTCTGAGTTTCAAACCAAAAAGTTAACTTTTTATCTATTTCTATTCTTTATTATTAAGAATATCTATATCTATTAAGAATAAATCTATTTTTTTCATTCGGGAATAATTCCGAATACAATTTCCATGACCGCTACTGTACATCTATATCAGGAAATCTTAACATTTTTAACCAAATCAAAAACTAAACACATTCCAAAAATAGGGAATTTTAAAGTTTCAATATGTTTAAAAATATAATCAACCTAACAAATTATTGGTTTGCATTTCTTAGTGTAAAAATTAAATTAAAGTTTAATGTAAATCACCCTATACAAACTCAATTTAAAATTGAGAAAAGTGGTAACTCCTCACCAATAAAATTTAATAATTTATATTTTAAAGTAAAAATATCTTTTGAAGGTTTCCAACCTTTTTTACACACAGTGTGGGGTTTTTTAAATCGTCAGGTATTTAAAATTTGATACCAATACAAATACCAAAAAATACCACGGTTGGAAACCTGCTTAACAAAAATGCTTTGAAAGTTTCTAACCTTCTTTACACGCGGTGGAGGGTTTTTGAGACCGTCAGGTTTTTTAGATTATTGGTTGAAAATTTAATACCAATCCAAATACCAAGGTTGAAAGCTTGCTTTACAAAAATGTTGTTTTTTTAAGAATCAATTGTTATAATCCGTACTTATAAATACTTCAGAAATGTATCTAATATTTTTTTTAAATTAAGTATTTCAATATCTAAGAGCGAAGTACCCCTTAGTGACTCTACGTCATTACTTGTTTTATAAAATCAAAAATCTACCTTTCAAGAATATAAATAGAGTTAGTTTCATGATGACTCAAGTTCCAGTTTCTTGCTAATATTATTTATTAATTTTATTACATATTACAAATTTTCATTAATCAAAGATTAATTTGATAAATAAACATTGTTAAAGTAATCTAGATTTATAAAGGAAATTAATAAATCAAAACTAGATAAATAAAATTACTAAATCAATAAAAATTGAGACTATATTACAATAGTCTCAGCAAATTATAATATTATCATTAAGTGCAAATTGAGATAGTATCTATTGATTAGATGAAAGTAAGTGAAATACTATAAACAATTATTCACTAGATAAGTCACAATGTTAATAATTTATACATATAAACAAATTCTGCTCTCAATAAATTTGTAGTCAATATAATCAAATTTGATAATACAAATATTTTAACATTTTAATCTTAATTTCATTTCACTATTATGCATTATATAAAATCAGGTATTCGAGTTTTATTTATTAACCCTTTTAGGCCCCCAATCATTTTTAATAACAAAAAAAAATTTATTAACTTCATTACATCCAAAAAATAAATAATATTACCTGGGGCTAGCAGGTAGGCATTAAATAAGTAAAAAATCTAGTATATAAGCAGTAGCCACTGAAGTTAAACTCGTAATTTTGACAAAAGCATTTTAATGAACTGTCCAATTTAAATTAATTTTAATTTTAAAGCATTTAAATAGTTAGGGCAATGAAAAACCACCGATTCTTCTCGAAATAAATTATATTAGGCTTCCCGTGATTAGAAGTCCACGTGGAACAGTAAGTTCTATTATGAAAATGAAAACATATTGAGCAAACATCGTAGATATCAGAGGAAATAAGTCGCGACGCTTTTGTAAAGAAGCAAATATTGAAGAAGAAAACTATAAAATCTTGAACACTGCTAATTATGTTAAAATTTAGTTCTAAATATTTTAAATTAAAAAAATAACTTCTACTAAATTTGTTTTTCGTATACGTACTAATACAAGTACTTACAATAATCTTTTTTTATCAACCGCATTCATCATGTCTAAGCAATTAGGATAAAAAGATAATCTGAAACAATAAGAACTTCTGCCATTCTTTCGTTATATTTTTCTATTTTAACAGATAAGATAGGTAATTTGTTTTGTTAATTTATTTATCTATCATGTACTTCTATCATTGTAGTTCTTACTTAATATTTGCGAAAAGAAATTAATTTCCATTATAATTCAATATATTAAAACATAACTAACTTCATAATCAAATATAGCAATAAAGATTTTATTTAAAAATTCTAATCCCAAAGGGAAGTCATTTAATAAATATTTTTAAGTAACTTATTTTCAGTTAAATTATATAAAATAGTATATTATATATAAAGTCTGATAAGTCGTGTTTTACTTCCTGAACTGCGAGTGCAGTGAAAAAATTGACTTAAAGAAAATTGTAAAAATTTTAATAAAAGTAAATTTTATTAAAATTTTGACTTGACAAAATATCTGACAAGTATTACTGTAATTTACATTGATAACATAGGAACGTACTTTTCTCGCAGTACCGTATATCATACATACTTGCATTAAGTTCAGTTAATCGTGATAGTAATTAATTAAGAAAGCCTGCTTTATATGCCACAGGTATGTACAAATGTACAATTTTCGACACGATTGAAAGAAATTTATTTTCTGTGGTCAGTTTGACCCATCTTACAGATTTATTTAATCTGCTTTGTATAAATGTGAAATTACACAGAAGTCGCTATTTACCAATTACAACGTGGTATCCAAACCAGGGCACAATACAAAATATAATTGCAGATAAGTAAATGGTTACAAGTAAATGATTTTCAAGAATTTCAAGTGCTTGCAAAATATCTCGAGTAGTTTAAAATTTCGTTTACCCATTCATGTTTATTAACAAACGGATCTATATACAAATTTAGTGTATAAGTAATTATTATTAAATAATAACGAGAGAGTATCCTGCATTAATGACTATTTATAGATATACATATAAAACACATTAAATTCATAACTTAAAAAACATTGCATATTGCACCATTTTGTAATGCACTCCAGAATGATACAATATTTATCGTAAATAATCGAAAGTGTCACGTATAATAGAACTTTTAATTTGTTAACTATTAATCATAAATTTAGGTCAAATTTAACGGTAATTTAAAATAATATCAAAATAAAAATATTGAATGCGTCAAGGTGAGCTAACACTAAATTTTATTATCGCACAAGAGAAAAATAACTACATAATAGAATTATTAGGATTAATGAGTTCATTTTTTTCTAATAATAATAATTTTTTTATTTCGGTTTTGTTGACTGTACTTGTTAAAATATTTGCATTTATACGGTAACTTATACATGTTTACGTGATCTATATTTAAATAGTAATAAAAATGTTTTTAAATAATTTTATTATTATTTATGAAGTATTGTGTTATAATAATATGCAATCGTAACCCAATTTATAAGTTTTGTTAAAATTTCCGTCAATCTTTAAACCAGTTTTCAATCGTTACTGATTTAATTGCAAGTACCTGTACGATCGAAAGTGGGTAAAGCAATTTAAGAGTGGAATTTTGTTTAATTCTAGATCAAACTCGTTTTTTCAATTAAATATAATAACGAAAATTTTCTTTCCGTTAATATGCGATATGGCAATAATAAATGATACAATCATCCCAAAACATGGTGAAAAATAATTGGTCAAGAGAAAATTACGATAGGTTCTACAGTTCATTTATTTTACCTTGGACTAGCATTGTACAGTTACAACCATATTTTATGCTAAATGACTCCACAAATCATTACCTATTTTATTATATAATAATTGAAACAAATGAATTTGTTAAGTGACAAATTTATAAATATTTGCAAAATTTTAATAAATTTTATTGTCTTAGATCACTTAGATCACTTTAATGCAGGATAAAAGTTTAACTTTAAGAGTAAATTATAGATTTAAAATTTAAAATCATCTTAAATAATTTCAGTGTGGTTCAAAGTGTAATATACACGTGCAGCCTTGTTGATAGTTTTTTTAGGTCCATAGATACCAATCCATAGGTAATTCTTATTAAATTTTACGAAAAGTTCTGAAAGGTAAACATTGAAAATTTATTACACAAACATAAATATTATAAACATCTGAATTACTCAAGAGAGTACTCATGTAGCATAAATATTGGCGTAATATTGGCCCAATATTCAAATATGAACATTTTCCAATATTGATTTCGGACTAATTTTAATTTTAGTTGATAATAATTATTAATATTATCCTAATAGTTTTTGGCTATCTTTCACTGCGTCAGCTAACGTGGGTTTTTTTTTTGCATTTGCATTAATAAAACTTATATGTTGTTTTTCTCTAATGCTCTTTGCTCTTCTCTTTTCAAATTAGCCAGTACCTTCGCTACTTGGCGAACCGAGAATGTTTTGGCGTAGCCATTGTGGTACGGAACCAGTGCGGTGTAGACTCTATTCGGTGCAAATATACCTTGGTGCGAGTACAATTCGGAAAAGTTTCTGTATCTTATTCAATTCATCTTAGTAATGTTAAATGACAAAATTTTATTTGTAATTTTCTTATTTCTTATTTTGTTATTCTTATTTAATGTAATATCTTAAATTTGTTGTCATTCTTTCGGTCTGCATAATTTTTCTGTGACGCATAATTTATTTTTTAATTGCAAAAGTAAATGTTTATATTTTTAACCTGTTAGAAAAATCAAATAAATCAAACATCAAATGCTTATTTATTAGCTTCAGGTAGCATTAAAAATTTTGCAGATAAAGCATTCACTTATTTAATTGAAATTCTGTTTTTTTTTTCATCTTTAAATACCAGCCTCCTTCTCTGAGATGTATCTTCCCTCGGCGCTTAGCTTAAGTATGGCGGACCTACAGTTTAACATCGATTCCAAATCAAATTTTTTGAGTAGGGTATTTAAACTCACAGTTGTCCACACCGACTTGGAGAATTGTAGGTTGTTTACATAATTCCTTTTTAAATATTTGGTACTTCGTTTTGATTCGAGTCGAACTTACATTTAGATGAAATGGGTACTCTATTAGATTCACCTTATTAAGGTTGCACCTTTAAGACATAAATGCAACAAATGCAAATCAAAAATTAAAAGCACTAAAAATTAAACATTGAAAATTGTGGAAAATATATATGAATTATTAAAAGAATTTTAAAAAGGTTTCAAGTAATGAAAAATTAGCAAATGAGGTAGCTTACGACATGTTCGACTCGAAGGTTTTCATCAGGCAAGCACAACCAACGAATAAAGGGTCCTTCTTATTTTCACTTTTGTTTCTTAACATTTTTTGAATTATATTTTATGGAATTATATTTTCAGATTAACCGCTGTGTCAACGTCTTGCTTGAGTAGGGCATAAACGATTAAGTTGTTACAATATTTAGTTACCTCTCTTACGAAGTAAGATACCTACGCATACCATAGATACACTATACATACATTATTAACAACCGTCACTATGACACCACTGAACCCAGTTTCTTTTTCTGCTGTATTTTTTATTCAAATTCATGCAATTTTAAAAATTTTATAGACACATAAAAATAGTATATTATAACTCGAGTATAAACTACCTATTAATCGCTCGTGTGGATTGTACTTATATCCAGTTAAATAATATACCATTCATCCAAAATCCAACTTTATCGAAAAGTTATTATATAATATTTATAAATTTTACTTTCCCCCCCCCCCCCATATAATGAGATTTTAAAGAAGAACGAAATATGTCGTACTATACGGATTAATTTTTACTAATAATTTCCATTTCAATTCAGTTTTTCAATTTTCAGTTATTGAAATGTTTGTTTAAAAAATTTCCTTTTTGTATCAAAACTTACTATTAAAATTAATTTTAAGTTTTTACTTCGGTTAATTTCGAAAATTCTCTAAAAAGCGAAGGTAATTTTTATTTCCCGTAGTAGAAAGGTTTTTTCGAAAGACGGAAGAAGTATCTTCGCTTTAGCTGACAATTTATCAAGGTTAATTTGTAGCGATCAAGGCTTGACCGAGTAAATACCACAAATTTACAATGTACCGATAATTCATACACGTATTTATTGACATAAAAACTATTATGTAACATCATGTTCATGACAGTAAATTATGATCAATTAAAAATTCAAAATTTTTGGTTTTAAATTTCGTTTACCATAAAAATAAAAATAGGTTGCAACTAACTTTTATGTGCTTAACAAATTAATTAAATGTCATAACAAGACAATTAGAGCAACAGTAAGTGAAAACACCATTTAAATTACCTAATTTAGATTTCATCATTACTAGTTAGTTAACAAACGTTAACCACAATTTATTAAAGTATAGAATAATTTTACTTCTTCCCTAATAAAAGCAAATAATTTAAAAATGTAACAATTACAGTCATTTCATATTGTACTAAATATATCATCGTCCTTTATCAAAAATCTAATGAATTCTAAAACGATTGAAAATTTTTCAAACTATCTTCATTATCGGATAATACTCGAAAATAGGAAATATTAAGGAAATTTCTGATTTAATTCGAAACATGTATTTATTAATCAATTAATCCCAAAAAATTGATTGCTTGTTTCATATTTTGAGAATTTGGACCAAGATTCAAAAAATAATTTTTGTAATCGTCAACGATTTCAGTATTTATTTGACTTTTAATCAGAACTGCAAAACTAGAAACTATTATTAAATTGAATTTAAATTGAAATAACAAAATCACCTGTAGTTTTAATGATAGTTTCTTGCTTTGCTGTCCTGATGAAGAGTGAAATAAATACGCGAAACGTCAATAATTAGAAAATGTGTTTTTTAATCTTGTGATTTAATCACTCCTACCCTACGTTGATTTACAGGAAAAATTTCAATTCAAATGATTGTATTACACAATAGGTTCCAACACTGTCATAGTACTATATAAAATCGTAAATTGTATCACAATGTTATGTTTTAATAATTTTATGAGATTCTAATTTACATATTATATCGGATTAAAATTAAAATTACTTGACAATTTTAATTTCAAAGCTGTATTTATTAGTTCAATTAAATAAGAATATATTGGTTGTCTAGTAAAACAATTAATTTGTCAGTACACAAAAACGTATAAAATATAAAACAATTTTCTTGGAAAACTGTTGAAATTAATATTGTTTAAAGAAGTTACAATAAATTTACATTTTAACAGTTCAAATTTAAATACAAAGCAAAATATAAACTGAAAATTCTACACGATAAAAAATGTATAATGTCCTCGCATAAAGTTTAATTACTTTCTTGATTACATTTAAAATTGTGAAACTTAAGTTAAAAATAAATGTTTGTTTGGGTCGGCTTTTGGTAAACTACTAGTGAAAACTGTATACCATTACGTTTGAATATGCATGTTCAAATTTCCCATAGTAATTATTTTCAAGTGTCTTGATATTAACAGTTTTGTGCCCTGTATCAAGTTTACTCTAAAAGACTGCACCAGTACTAGACCACCCCAAGACGATTTTCAGTTTTAAAACAGAAATTTATGAAAAAAAGTTTATGAAAAATAACCATATTATGTAAAAAAAGGTTATTTAATACGTAGTAAAAACTTAAAAAAACCAATTATTGTACTTGCACTAGTAGTGGCCATAAAATAATAAATTCAAATGTTTTTAGACAGTATACAATTTAGGTTTGTAAGACAGAATATTTTAGGGTGACCATTACTGCTGCAGTGATGTGACCATTACCGGTACTTTTAATAATTAAAAAAAAACACTTAGAAATAACTTTGAGCAGCTGAACCTTAATTATGTTCTTAATGCGAGAGCAGTTTACATGAAAATTTTAACGGGATGTTAAATTTAACTAGCCAATGGAAAGTATCTCTTAGTATTAACAAACCAATAGAAATCATCTGTTAATTTTAACGGCTTGTTAAAAGTTTTATAAAACCAGGAATTTTAATCTTACAGTTAAAATTAATTCATTTTAACATTTCAGTTAAGATATTTTTGTAATAAATGAAGTATTTTCTGTACCGATTGTTAAGAATATAAAAAGCTAAAGCTCCCGAGCAATAACTGGATTCCGCTTAATAAAAAAAGTGAAATATTTATTACAGGAAACTGCAGAAAATTGGTAGCTCCTGAACAAATTAAAGTCTAATTAAAATTTCAATTAAATTTATATAACATATTTAAGAAAACCATTAAGATATAGTTTACTACTAATAAGAATTAAGGTTTATAAGAGAGTTAAGAGGTATTTTAAAAAATTTAAATTTAATTATTTGGAAAATTGCTAAATTATAAGCGATTATACTAATTGTAAATTATCGCATGCTTGAAGTTAAATCTCATAAAAGAATGTTTGGAAAGAAAAACTGATAGTGAAATACTGCATTGTTAAAAATCTTGTTTATTTTGAATTTTTAGTAGTAGTACTATCGACAACTATCGAAATTGGAATTATAAGAATTTTCAAAAATAAATTTAATTGTGTATGTGCACCAAGCTTTACTTAAATAATTTTAATTATGTGTGTCAAGACATTATATGATATTTTTCTTTCGATTAATTTTAAATAGAAAACATTGTTCATATTTGCACACTTAATAAATAAGTGAACGTTAATCATGAAATCTAAATATACTTGGCACCTTTTAGAGCAAAGAATGATTTATAAAATTTCACTTCATATGTAACATACGTAAGCTACTGTTTGTAATTTAAATTAAACATCTCCAGTGAAAAATAAATAAAAAAGTGTGCAATAATTAGGTCCTTTAAATGTGTAAATTAGTGTTTTTTTCATCATATTATTGTACTTGTCAAATAATTTTGTTTGAACACAAATATTTTTTAATGTTGGGGTCCCAAATAAATCATTTCCTACTTATTTATTGAAAAATAAACCCAATCACGCCCCTGTCTTACAGGATAGGCCTCAGCCGCAGACTAAATTTTCCACTATTATAGTAGAGGCCTATGTTCAGTTGTGGTCGTACCCTTTCAAGCGGTAGACATTCCACACATTTGAATAAAAATTACTATGTGGGGGGGGGCATGGCAACACTCCGACGTATTGTGTCGGCGACGCCGGCCGGTGTCACTTAAGCAAAAGAGAATTTTCATCAAGTTTAATAACTGTAAAAAACGCAACCTTGCCTGAGTCGAGTAAAAATTACATCACAAATTTTAAATACTAATCGTACAATACATTTAGAATTGATTAGATAATAGCTAATTGCTTGTAGTTTTACTAAAATTTATAACTAATAACTTGTAGACTTTACGTAATTTTTATGTAGTTAGTAGATACAAGTTTGATATAAATAACATAGTAAATACGGTTGTTAAATGATATGTAAATAATGACGTCATGTCCTACATGAAAATTAGTTGCTTATTAAGAGTTTAGTAAAATTTTTATATCTCTATGAAGGTATCAAAAAATAGTTAAAATAATAGCGCAATATAATATAATAATATACAATAAAAAAATTAATATAGGTATTGTATAACAGTTTACAACGTGCCATGTTTAGTTTATACGTTGTATAATTAGAAAAGTGTCTTCTTTTAATTTATATTGGTAAAATCACTCGTTATTGTTTTCTTAGAATTTAACAATAAATGCTTTTCACTCTAACGATAACTTACAGGTTGTATAACTACAACCTGTGTTATAATAAAAATTAGTGAAATTAAAAATACAAATTAAATATTACAATAATACAACAAAAATGTGTGTCACTCAGATTAACCCATTTTGTTTACAGAAATTATTATTATGATTTGAATAATAATGTGGTTTTTCTGGTTGTATTACACATTAGAAAAATTACAACTTTTAATTAAATTAATACTAAAGCAGAAAATTATATTTAAAAGAAAAATATAGGGAAAAAATAATGCTAAACAGGGCATTTTATTATTTAAAATTAATTAATATGCAAATTAATAATGAAATAAGTAATTGAAAGTAAATATCGTTTTTTATAATTTATTAAATCTAGATTTGTAGAGCACAATATACAATTTTAATTACATATTATATTTTAGAATTAAGTAACATGTTTAGTTCTTCAAGAAATAAATTATCAAGTTAAAAGTTAATTAATACTATTAAAATAATTTATGCTGGTGCAATTTCGTTATTATTTTTAGTACAGGCATAGAAAAATATGGCACTGAAAATGTAACATTTAAATTTTATACTTGGTGAGGCTTTCTTTGGTGCACGAGTCGCTTAAAAGTGTTATATAACACAATTAAAACAAAATGTAAATTATTGAAGAATGCATAAATTAACATATGTTAATCGAGACCTAACCTTCCTCAATTTTCAATAATTAATTTTACTCGTATTTTCTTCGACACGCTTCAACGTGTAATATTTTTGTATTAAATGGAAATATTTTTAATAACTTATAGGATTTGAATTTATCAGAGTTCTTTAAACCTATTAAAACAACAATGTTTAAAAATTTTCCGATACCAATATGATTCAACTTAAAAAAGTTCAAAAATAAAGGGTATAAATAATAATTGTTTTCAAAGACGCACAGTTTCAGAGTTATTAACGCGTCAAGAATTTAAAGGCCTCTATCCAGTTATGAGAAATCACTTTTATCTAATGATTAATGAATAATAAGTACGTATATAATAGATATTTTGATTACAATCTTTAAAAACAATTATTTTTTTCGGTATCTTTGGTGTTTTCGAGCTATTTCGACTTTTCGTTAAAAAATGTTAATATCTTGGTTACCTTTTGAAGAAAAGTCGAAAAATCCAACTTTTTGAATTTTTATGAATCCAAATTACAAATTATTATGTTTTTTCCATTAAGTTTATCTCAAAGAAGAAATAAAAGGATATGGAGAATTAGTTGACTAATTAATTAGGTTCCCTATAAGAACCATCGAAATTGGCCCACCTTCCACATAGCGCAACTTGAAAACTCCAAAATTGCTACTGAAAATTTTTTTTTTCGTAAAACATAAAATTAATTGAAAATAACCCGACATAAGTAATATTACATAATTCGCATTTATTGAGGCTTATCAGAAACATTACTGTGATAATAATTAATCATTTTGATATTTGTTTAAAATATTTTTTACAGTTTTCCTTGCAGAAAGTAGGAAAAATTATTTGTAAGAAAATATTTAAATCCTCGAGCTTCAATAAAAGGGAAACATAAATCATGGGGTAATATTTAACCTTTGTTGGCACTAACCGGGTCATCTCTAACCCAGAATCTACTTTTTTATAAATATTATCAACTAGAATTTTTTAAATTATATTTCGTTTGAAAATTCTCAATATTTTTGATAATAACAAATGATATACATAGTCCTGGATTTCAAAAATATTTTTTATGCAGTATTTTTATTTATTTATATAATAGTTATATTTTCTTTGCTTTCGTTAATACCATTTTAATTTAAATAAAATAGATAAAACACCTAAATAAATCCAATAAAATACTAAAATAAATATAAATTAGTCATTTAAATAGTTGGGTCACAGAGAAATAAGATCCGAAGTAGAGAAATAAATTTTTTTATAAAAATTTAAGTAAAAACTAAAGTTGATAAAATCAAGAATGAAAAATATAAAGATAAATTAAAACCATAAAAGATAAAGATTCAAAATGGAAACAGATCGAGTAATAGAAATATATGAAAACCCCAGAGAAAAAACATGCAATGTCACATCGACGTGATTTTGAGAAAACTCAATTTTTGTGTTTCCATAATTCGAAAAAAACAAGAGATAAACAGAACATTTTTAAAATTTTGTCACATTGTATGTTTTTTCCCTGTAGTCTTTACATTTGAAGCCAGACCGTTAAAGACAAAAACATGAAAAAACCTGGAAAAAAGTTTGCAAGGAGTAGAATGAAGTGTTGGAGAGTTAACCCAAGCCAAAAAACTATTCCTGCCGATCTCTTTCTCAGTTGTTATATATCTCTGCGTTGAGATTTGCATTTTTATATGGTCACTTTGTATTTTTAACTTTTCTAAGGAATTGTATTTTTGGGGATTACATTCACGATACTAGGTCTAGACA
The DNA here is from genome assembly GCA_947369205.1 of Cantharis rufa. NCBI lineage: Eukaryota > Metazoa > Arthropoda > Insecta > Coleoptera > Cantharidae > Cantharis > Cantharis rufa. The sequence continues at coordinate 8,832,609 of OX376309.1, read as the reverse complement.
AATGGGCCTTTGGTTCTGTCAAGTTCTATAGATAATTAAAATACGACGTAAAATATAAAGAAGAAAGCTCTTTAAAACGAGAGAAAATAATTGCATTACCTAGCTTTTCATATTATAAACTTCGATTCGGTTTTCATTTTAAGCAAATGCTACGAGTATGTCTAGTAACGAGTACTTCAACAAAACTTCAGTTTGCTACATCAAGTCAGTACTGATACTTAGATAGATTTTATTGCAGCTCCCCGACTAGTAGAATTTGTAAACAATGAAAACGGAATGAAGATTTAGAATATGGATATACAGTAAGCTAGTCAGTAGAATTATTTTCACTTTTAAAATGCAGTTTTTAAAAAGGTTTCCATTTTTTAAAATTTATTTTACATATTATCAGCTTTGTTTCTTCAATATTTCAAACCGTTTTGAAACTCCCAAGCACACCCGAAAGTGCTATTTTAGGTCGCAAAAGTTAATCTGACGATTTGAAGTGCTGAAGAAACAAAACTATTTTAATTTAAGAACGTAAAAATTTGTATTAGTAACGATTTTTAGTAACAATAAATAATCGGAACCTGCATTAAAAATGAATATTATTTAAAGAATCACAATCTGAATATCCAAATCCAAATCTAGTTTTGAGGTGGATTAGTTCTCATTTCTCCTCGCTACTGCAGTGCCCCGTATGTCTTTGCTGCATTATCGATTTTCTTTCACACATTTCTGTTGTTACACTTCGCTGTCCGGTTTTCAATTTCCATTCTTGTCAGGTCCTCCCTCCACTTCATCCCGCCACCTCAACCTCGGTCGTCCTCTTCTCCTTTCGTTCGTTGGTGCCCACTCCGTCATCATCCTTATCATCTCATTCACCTCTTCTCTTTATACGACCCATCCTTCTTATTTTCTGTGCCGTAATACATTTTACTATATCAGTAGCAATAGAAGACAACATTGTTTATATAAGACTGACTGACCAGATTTTAGTAGAAATAAAACGAACTAGAAGAACGTGTTCTAAAGTGATGACCCCGATTCAAAATGACAAGCAACGACGAAACGACAGATCCGACAATTAGAAGCACAACAATGCAAACAAACGCGGTTAGCATAAAACATATACCATTTTGCTATTACAATATTGCAAGACTCAACAAAATATTATCATGTTCTAGCCAGTTTTAACGAAAAAGCGATGGTAAAAATGAAAGACGTTTTCCTTAAACCTCCAGCACAAGAAAAGTACGAACATGTTAAAGCAGAAACAATAAAAAGATTCACAGTTTCGACCGCAACCGTTAACCCGACCGCAACCGTTAACCCGACTGCAACCGTTAACCCGTAACAATAAAGTCAGGAAGACGAGTACGATTCCCAAGCAGATATGACGAGTTAATCAATGTATTGTAAAAATGAATAGCATCTTTACTAGGAGAGAAGTGCCTGTATATTGTATAAACATTTTGTATTGATTTTACGGTTGGTAGCAATAGGAAACAATATTGTCTATATTTAAGAAATGAAAATAACCTAACTACGGGATTAAATGAGCTGAACCCTTACATGAGAAATATTTCAGGGGTCCTATGAAAGGCTCTCAGCACGGGCCTGGACTCCATAAATATATGTACCGCTTTCTCATATCGCTTATCGTTTAGCAACGTTTAGAGTCTTGACACGAAATATCTTGGAAACCAAATGCCAAATAAATTACAAGTACTTTGAATAAAATTTGTATACTAGGTATAGTTTTAAAGTCAACTTTAGTTTCGTAAATGTCACCTTATACTCAAAAAGTCTAAAACGGATAAAACAAATTTTCACAAAAGTTTATTTTTTTATGCAGAATCTGATTCAGTTAAAAAATATAAGGTGCCCTTTAAAAAACTAAATTTTACTTCGAAAATTTTCACTAATTGTAAAACGAATTATATCATATTCTTTCTCTCTCGCTATTACATAATTTTTGCCCAAAATAATTTTTCATTTTGCGATAATATACTAAAAGTAGATAAAAATCGATAAAAATGTTAAAATTTACAAAATTATAACTGTGATCTTTCTAATTCTAATAATTATATTTTCTTAAAAATTTTTTTTCCAATTTTCTTGTGAGGAAATTTTTTTTAATTTAAAATTTTAAGAAGTTAAGAATTAAGGCGATTTAAAATTAGGTCGACGTGGAGTTTTTAAAAAGGTTTGAGTTAGTATTAAGATTTATAATTAAAAATCCCAGTTTTTAACATTTCGATATGTAGTTGCGTGTGTTGGAAAATTTAACGCAGAAGTAAACAAACTTTAATGTAGGTTTTATTGTCCGTTAATAAAATAAACTGTGTGAAAATTAAATACATTTCATTATTTAAAAAATATCTAGGGACAGGTTTAACTTTTTGTATGTGTACGTAAGTAATTCAGTGTCATATCAACATTGCTTAACGTAAATAAGAGTAGGCTATGCATTGGGGTACCATAGATTAACACTTCTTAAGGTTGGTTTATGTAGAAAGCCGACGTCGCGTCGCGTCGGTCGTGACGCAACCGCCACCATCCAATATTTTCATTATCAGTAAGAACAACCAATCGGTATCGTGAAACGTTAACGTTGCGTCACGTCGGCGTTCTGCATAAACTAATCTTTATCAGTAGGGGGTGATAATACAATTTTTTCTGCACGTTATATTATAATTGTGTAATGGCTACATATTCCTAAAACATATAATACTAGTGTTTTTATTTTTTTACAATTATTTACTGCTAATTTTAGTTATATAGGCACAATTGAAAATAACGGACAGACTTATTTATTTCAGTGACTGTAATCTATAAATCGGAAATCGCTACGACAAATTTGTAATAGGGGCCACCGGGGTGGAACGAGGTTTCTAGTGATTTTCTGCATATATTTTCCCAAAAAATATGTTAGGCAAATTCAACAAAAATATTGCAAAACAGGTTTTGTAAATTTCATTACAACATTATGTTGCGCTAAACGTCTTTTATAATCCAAGAATGGTGCCATATCTCGTTTTTCGCCGGTGTACCCTACCTTACAATACCTGTCCAATAAACCCACTATCATTACGATAAATGACTGGTAGCTCCAGTTATATCAACTACATAGATCGTAATTGACATTAGCAATTTCACATCAAGTTTTTTCAATGAAAAATCCTTGTTGAATTGTATTAACTGGGGTCTAAATTAGGTTTAGCTCGAGCTGCAGAAAGAGATTTTTGGTATAATAATATTGGATCCTTTTGTTGTTTGTGTATATATTATAGTAATATCTTCTTACTATGGAAACGAACCTAAGTACCTAATTCACATTACAAGCAATTTATAAGTTATCTATACAATCGTAAAGTGCACGATAAGATTTTATTTCGTATTTTGATAAGAAATATGTATGTACATGTATTAAAATTTGTGATTTAAAAATTTTATTACTTTCGATTTAATTTGAAATTTGAAAATGAAATCTATAAGCCTTAGTTTGTTGTAATTTGCAGTTTGTGCGTTCTTTAACGTAATGAATGGTACATACCCAGTAAGAATTCCAATAGAATTCTTGACAAATGAAAACGAGTTTGTCGAATCGATCATTTATTTACAACTATAGAATTTATTAGTGCATTGTTCATATGGAATTTTTTAATAACAAATTAGAAAAGGAAAAGAGTTTTGAAAATGAAGATACAGATACGTGATGCATTTATAACCATTTTGTAAATATAAACGATGATTGTGGTCATTATTTATAAAGAAATAAGGGAAATGAATAGACACGAGTTAGTTTAATATAAGAAGGGATAAGAGGGCAAGAGACTTTGTTAAGTGATAATAATTATCAGTTGTAACGAATAGACTTATTAAAAACGACGTCTGATAAGTTGTTGACAATTTCAAAGTTTTACAAATACGCCGTTAAGAACATTTACTAATCAGCTACGTCACATTAAATTATTATTTAAATTATCCGCAATTTAATTCGATAATGTTGTACTTTGAAAATTTAGTCTAATAAAAGAATTTTAAAATGTTGATCAAGGCCTTGCGCTAGAATAAATGAAATTATTACTACTATAAAAATATTTCGATCGATTGTAGTTTAATGGTTACGCTTCATAATTAAAGACTTAAAATTCCATTTAACAATAACACTTTCACAATGCGTCAGCCGATAAGGCATTCCGCCCACCCCGAAAGAATTTTGAAAAATCCGCGCCACTTTTGAATTTTCCATTATTAGTAAAAGTTTGTAACTTATTAATATTTTAACATACCTTACATCTTCGGGTGATGATATTGTAAACAGGCATTTTGGTTTTTGAAGTATTGTTCATTCAAAAACTTGACCAAAACTGGGCCAAAGTCGTTTACAACATTAATTTACGTCTGGCATAATAATGCATAAGTGCAATCAAATTTTCTAAAAAAGGGCTTGCACAACTGGAATACTCGCAGAATTTTAAATCACAAATACAACGTGCACAAAATTTAAAAATCCTTAATTGTTTAACCAAATTATTAATAACAATATTTAATCCACACTAGTAATACTTTTTAAAAAAAACCTTGTTAATTAAATCAATACTGCTGTTTCAATAAAGGTACAGGTACAACTCCGTAATCAAACTTTACCGCCGTAATACTCGCCGCTGTAACACTGTCATACGTCACGAATGAAGTGTATATGAGAGATAAAGTCATAATTACTGGACCGAGCGGCAATTTAAGACAGAAGTATTGGAGAGGGAACCCTATTATGTAACATAAGTACGCCCCCTTTCCGGCTTAAATGCACCACACGACAACGTTTCAGTAATCTTTCAAAACATCATTTTTATATCTATTATATCTACTCGAGTATAACCTTAATCTTGACTTCAGATTCCCAAATTTACATCTCATTAATAAGGTCAAGTGATCATTCATGTAATAATAATTATGTGTTAATTTTAATACCTGTTCTCCGTGGTGGTATAATCAATCAATTATCATTATTTAATAAAAATATACTGGTAGGGTGATTACCGTACAAACTACTACAATAATGGGTATCCCATACAATTATCAAAACTACCACTTAAAAATGCGATCTGGATATCAATTATATTATGTAGTTCCAACTATAATACTTTTGATTCTACATCATTTTTTTTTCTTATTAATATACCCCAATAGTAACTTGATAACAAATATGAGAAAATAAATTGGTTAACAAGCATAAGTAAATAAACAAATTAATACTTTATCTAATATTCACCTCACTAGGGTATGAACGTGTCCGTTTTGGGTCATGGCCTATTGCTAACGAAACCGTTTGATCACTTTTTTTTCTTTAAAAGATAAAAAATTTAACTTTTTAGTTATTCAATTATTGTCATGTTTAACGACTTATACCAAAATTTTTTTCGAGGTTCATCTGAAATAAACGGTCTAGGACATTTCGCCGTCGCCACTCCGCCGTCGCTGTCGGCCATTTTGAGGGCAAAAATGCAATATTTAAATTTTTAATGTTAACATGACCATCCGTAGATAAATTCTGTTCTGCAAACTCTACAAGTTTTTATTTATAAAATTCGAATTATTTTTATTCTTGCACCCAAAATAAGTTCATTTATTTTTTTTATTTAGAAAAATTTAGAATTATTATTTAGAAAGCGGAAAAGTTCAAAAAAGATAGATATACGTTTTTAAGTCATTTCTAAACTCAAAAATAAAAACTAAAATGTACCTATATATTAAAAACAAATAAAAAAAATTAGTAAAATAGTCATAAAAACTTCAAAATTATAATAAACAAAAGAAAATTGGTGTTCCAAATAAAGTTAACCAACTCGAAACTAAACATTAATAACTACAATGCTCTCCCTATCTTAAGGTTTTACGCACTCTAGATTTTCAAAAACAAAATTTAAAAAAATGTGATTTTGGAACAAAACAATATATATATATTTTTTAGTTATATAAATATTCTAATATAAGCTAAGTAAACAAATAAAAATGAAAAATTATTTCTTCGAGCTTTCCAGAAGGAATGTTCTCATTATATTATTTAGTGATTGATCGAAGGTTTTTTCTCGTCAATAACTAATTTCTATTTGATAAGCAAAATTTATTATTTCAAGTCCAAAATTTTTATCAAAAATTTAAATGTTTTTTTGGGAAACTGCCAATTTGTTAAAAATCAATCCGAGATATAGTGCTCACCGTAAGACGCCTCTTTTTATAAGAGCTCCTGGAGTTTGGCTATAGTAGTTTCAAAAATCATCATTTTTAAAAATAAAAAATATCCAAATAAAGTTAAAAGTTACGTATATATGTATATAAATTTATGTCTTTCTAGGAAAAATTCTTGAAAAAATCGTATTTTTCGGTTTCCTGACTGCATATAACCTCTTTTAACGTCTCATATTATCCTATCGTGAAGGTAATAAGAAGACTTACCACATTCATTTGGTGTAATTTTGGGCAATATTTCTTCGATTAAAAAGATTGATATAATTTTTAGAAGAGCCCATAGGTTTTCTATTGGTGAAAGGTCTAGGCTTTGCGGTGACCACTCCATAAATTTCTGTTGGTTCTCTTTGAAATAGTCTGTGACAATTTCAGCCCTCTGAATAGAAGCGTTATCCTGCCCTAGAATAAAATCTTCCCCAATTAATCTTCTACTTTCAGGTATAATTTCCTCTTTCAAAAAATTCAGATATAGTGAAGTGTTAACTCCTCCTTGTAAGAGACCAATTTTTCCAACTCCCTCTGAGCACATGCCTCCCCACATCATTATTCCTTTTACCAGTGACTTTAGGGAAAGTTGAGTCATTTATATGAGTATACTTCATTTTTATTTTGATATTTTCCATGCTGACAAACAGTACTTGACGTGCAACTCGGTCGTGTTTATTTACCACATATGTATGTATGAACGATGTCGTACATTTTGAGTCGATGGTACATTTTTACCATAATTTTCAAGCTGTACTCGAATACGTGGTGCAGACATGGCTAGACTTGAATCAGAGAGGGTTTGTATCATCATATCATCCCGTTTTGGGGTAATTCTGAGCCGCCCTTGTCTTTTGGTTAACGATATTCTCTCTTCCGTTTTAAATGCTTTTATTACTTTGTTCCATGTGTTCCAAAAATGTTCCAAATAATTTCGCGATTTCACAAATAGGTTTTATACGCCCGAACATTTTCAATACTAAAATCGTTTTTCTTGAATTAGATGTTTAACTTTTCCCATATTTTGGTGTTGTGGTGGTGTATTTGGTGGAAAATACTGTTTTTCTCTAAAAAAGTGTATAGTTATAACACTTTTTCTTGTATAATAAAGTAAAATTGTTAGAAATAACGCTCCCTATATTAAAAAGTTTTGGTTTTTGAACAAAAATAAGAATATCAAGCTTGATTCAACTCATTTCTATTATTTATCATTGTATTCATGGCTACTGTCAGTTAAGTATTACCACGAGTCGAGCTTCGACTTTTGCACTATTGGAAAGAGGACAATTTTCTGAGCATTTTAAGACCGCACTTCGATATGGATTCGGCCTTAGTTTTCGAGAAAACGGCATTTAAAAATCAAAATTTTACATGCATTTTAGATAGGGAATTCATTAACACGAAAGTTCTATTGACGGTGCGTGCGTTCTGATATAGTCTTAGCGTTAGCCGTCAGGCGATTGTGACACCGACGGGTACACATCGAGCGTGGCTAACGAGTTTCACCCCTTACGAGTTTCACCCCTTTCGAGTAGCACCTTTGGCGAGCTTGTGCTATCTAGGGGGATGTTTTTAGCGAGGCAGCGTTCGTCAAAACGCTTGACGAACGCAACCAAGGCAATCGAGAATCCACCCTAAAAACGAGTTCAGCATTTATTTTTTAAATTGTTGCATAATGTTGCGTAATATAATGGGTGCGGTTGTAACATGCATTTTGCATGTCACAATTACTTCCTTCACTAGCCGATGAACGCGGCTTTAGTTTCTTTAAAGTGAACGGAAACGTTCCTTTATTTTTTGGTGGTTCGCTTGACGGAGACTGCGCGATAAGTAAGGGAGACTGGAGCATTGAATTTTGTGGAGGTCGACACGTCGATTTTTCGATCTGCGTTTTTGGTTCAAGTTAAGATATTCATTTGAAATCCAACTTGTGGATTCAGAATAATCAAGTTTACTTATATTTAACCATTATTGTTCGAGTACATAAAACAGTGAGTTTGAATCTAACTACTGTTATACTGGTTATCATCATCAAGAAAATTTACGAGTACGCCAGGTGTTGTCGCCATTTTAGAAAAATTGAAAATTCGATTCGAGGCATTATATTTTTATGGAATTCATTGAAGGAAGCCTGTCGTTCAATTTGGTTTGGAGTACAATACTATTGTTTAATACATCGGAGGGTAATTTAGTATCGATCACCATCACTGTAATTAATTTGTTGCATGTCAGTAGCTTTATTAGTTCATTTAATCCCTGCAAGCTAGAATTGTTTATTGGCTGTAGCTTTGTGTACTATTGTTGCTGCAGTTTTGTATCTCAAGGAACCGCAGTGGCAATATTAGTGTGCTTAATCATATTTCATAAGTTGACTTATTTTCAGAGAAATCCAGTTTCCAAGGAGGTGGTCTATCGAACGGAAGGTGTCGTTACAGCTGTTCCGATCCTGAGTTCCGTCACCTCGATCAGTATTTTTGTCACAAGCCTGGGTAAGTCTAACTTACTGATTTATGGTTTTGCAACTAATTGCTATTTGAACTGCTTTTTATTCAATTTAATTTGCCTAATAAACAACCGCACGCAGCATAAGTGCATGAAGCGCAGTACAGTAGTTCTAGTCAATAGCTTGATTTGTAACTTCCCTATTTTTGCTTGTTTGCTACTGCATGTAACCCATCGTACAACATCGAACATTATTCATACCGTTGTTATTTGTGTTGCCTATGTAACTACCATTGCAATTATATTTCATAAACTAGCATTGAGAACCGTTACCAATAATATCTGTATTTCACAACATTTTCATTTCATTTCATATTGTCGAATAAATCCCTCTTACTGTTTCTTTGTGTTTTATTCGCCAATTGGCGCCGCAATTCTATTTAGGTCCTCGTCTTCAATAAATCAAGTCGATATCAAGAAATTCAAGAACTTGCCACTTGAGAGAGCACTCTTGCCCACGACGTTAGAGCTAGCCGTCGCGTACAGTTCATCCACGGACAAACGAAAGGGCGGTGCCACACACTTAAAGTGGGGTACACAGTTTGGCGTCCCAACGTAACGGGCCTAGTTATTGTCTCGATCTAAAGGACATAGAGTGGAGTCCCAACGGAAGAATTCTCTTGAGTCGAGTTGATGAACAAGAGCATTCTAACATCAAGAAGACCTATATCCTTATCTTTTCTTCTATTCTTTTCTAATTCTCTTTACTATACTTTAAATTCTTATTCTTCTATTGGTAACGGTATTATTATTATTATAGGTAGACAAATTTTAAAAACTTGTGTGGAAATTACCCGATTTATTTTAAACCCATTTATCTTGACATTTTTATATAAATATTTAATTTGTGTATTTAATTGGTAAAAGATGAGATTTATTAATCGCTTATCGGCTGAAGAGTTGGCATGGGAGTTGAGAGCTCGAGGTAGAGATCCTGAAAGGAAAAATGTAGATGAACGAAGGGCAGAGTTGAGAATGGCTCTTCGAGCGGAAAGTTTAGATCCTCGCGTTAGAACCACATATCCCGAATTGAACATTGATGTTGAGATATTGTTCAAGTCATGTATTGACCAATTTGCTATTTTGCAACCTAAGTTAGACTCATTTTATACACTGCCAAACACAAACGAAGGTGAATCTTTAACAGCTAAATTAAATCATATCTTAAGCAAACTTACTATGTGTGTACCTAAAGTTTCCTCCATAGAAGAGGGTAACCGTGTGCAAGGCATGCAGTCGCAGTTGGTCAAAGTTATCGAAAAGGTTGACAAACTAATGCAATCCCCTCAGGCAAAGGCCAACGATCTGGCCAATGACTTGAAAAATTTGACTCCTGATCAAGTTATTAACCAATTGTCACCTCAATTACTAGATGCTATTCGTCAGCCATCGGCAATGCAAAATCCATCCATATCGTTAGCTTCTCCTAATTACTCGGTAAATCTCTTAGCTAATGCTGCCGTATCACAAATTAATAATCCGATTAATAATCCTCAAATACCAACACCTAACGCTGCAAATGCAAATAAGATGCAACCGCGTGCATTGTTTAAGGAACCTCTTCCTTACTATCGTCACAAACCCGATGTGATTAGTCGGTGGAATTTAAAATTTACAGGTAGTAATGACGTGACCACTGTCATAAGTTTTCTCGAAAGAGTTGATGAACTCAAAGTTTCGCGCGAGGTGTCTGATGAGCTTTTATTTCAAAGCGCTTTCGATTTATTCGAGGGTGATGCGTTAGTTTGGTGCCGAGCAACCAAGCCTACGGTCAGTAGCTGGAGTGAGTTAGTTGCGGAGTTAAAATATTTTTATTTACCAATTGATTACGACGATGCTATTTGGGAAGAAATTAGAAATCGCACCCAAGGGTACGATGAACCTGCTTTTATATACGTTTCTCATTTGCGTAGGTTATTTAGTCGCTTGACTCAAATTCCTTCAGAAGATGAGCAAGTAAAAATTATGAAGAAGAACTTACAACCGCGATTCCATCTTCAGCTAGCTTTTCAAAATATAACCTCGATCAAGTCATTGATGGAGGCTTGCAAATTAATTTCGGAAGAGGAACGACACAGTAAAAATTTCAAAGGTGAAACTAGTTCGAAAGTAGAACCTGCTACTACTTCAGTTAAAGCTGAAGTAAATGCGTTGTTTGGCAATACCAATCGAGGCTCATATTATTCGAGGAATTACCATCGCACTCCGCCAGCGAACGCTCATTGTTTCAATTGTAAAAAGCCAGGTCACTTTTACCAGCGTTGTCCTTCTACCGAAAGGAATCTTTTCTGTTATATTTGCGGTACGCAGAACGTCACGTATATAAATTGTCCTAAATGTTCAAAAAACGAAGACGGACGGGTGTAAGACGCAGCCCTTACGTCCCAAGTCCCTTTAGACTCAAGGCTGACAGTTTAGAGTGGAAAAATTGGTTAGGTCAGGTTAGCTCGTTTTGTAGATCCAACGATAAGGACATAAATGCTTTGTTTACTCACCGTCCATTAGATAATCGGGCGTACATTTCATTATCTATTGGTAGTGAAAATGTTTTAGGATTTATGGATCCAGGCGCCAACCAATCTGTTTTAGGCCACGACGGACTGTATTTGTTACAAAAATTAGGTTTGACTTTAAATAAAAATAAAAAAATTTCACTGCGCTCTGCAGATGGAACGTTGCAAGACGTGATTGGATCAGTTTGCTTGCCTGTTACTGTAGAAGGTGTTACTAAACTACTAGAATGTATAGTAGTTAATTCAATAAAATATCCACTGATCTTAGGTTACGACTTTTGTAAATTATTCAAGTTGAAAACTGACTTCGAAAAGGACACTTTCACCGTTCCTCCGGAAGTTAGTAGTTTGTCCAAAGATCAAGGTATCAACAGTAAATCAGATTTAACACTCGAACAGATAGCAGCACTCGAGGCGATCACTATTAAATTTAGCCAGATAGGTTCGACAAAATTGGGTCGCACTTCTTTAGTAGAACATGTCATAGACACCGGTGATGCCCGACCAATCAAGCAGCGTCACTATCCCATGTCACCAGCACAGCTAGACAAACTCAATGCAGAAGTCGACAAAATGCTAGAGTTAGGCGCGATTCAACCATCTCAATCAGCTTGGTCCTCACCGTTAGTTTTAGTCATGAAGAAGAGTGGTGAGACTCGTTGTTGTTTCGACGCTAGACGTCTTAATGAGGTCTCAAAATCTGACGCGTACCCTCTTCATTACATAAGTGATATTTTAAACCAGTTGGGAGACGCACATTACTTGTCGTCTATAGATTTGAGCAAAGCGTTTTGGCAAATTCCTCTTGCTCCTGAGTCAAGAGAAAAGACAGCTTTTACTGTGCCCTTACGAGGTCTGTTCGAATTTATTGTCCTTCCTTTCGGACTAAAGAATAGTCCACAAACGCTGCAAAGATTAATGGACCGTCTTTTTGCTAATTATCCTAATATTTTTGTGTATCTTGACGATATAATAATTGTGTCCAAAACATTCAAAGAGCACCTAGCACTTTTACAACTTGTTTTTGATAAACTTAAGTACGCTGGTCTTAAAGTAAATTTTAGTAAGTGCGAATTTTGCAGAGACTCTATTAAATACCTTGGTTTTGTTGTAGATCGCAAAGGGTTGCGAACTGACCCAGATAAGGTGGAGGCTATCGTTAGCTTTCCGACTCCTAATACGGCTACCGAAATTAAACGTTTTCTCGGTATGGCTGGTTGGTATCGTAGGTTTATACCAAATTTTTCAACCATAGTAGCGCCTATTTTACATTTGCTCAAAGGCAAAGCTAAACGCCAAAAAGTATTATGGGGGGACGAAGCTGAAGATGCCTTCAGAACTTTAAAGAACCTTCTCATCTCAGCTCCTATCTTGAGCAGCCCAGACTTTAGCAAACCTTTCTTCGTTCAAACTGACGCTTCAGATTACGGTCTAGGTGCCATTTTAGTTCAGGGAGAGGGTGAAGACGAAAAGGTCGTTGCATATGCAAGTCGTTCGCTTACAAAACACGAACGTAATTATCACGCGATGGAGAAAGAATGCGCCGCGATTATTTTTGGAATCGAAAAATTCCGAGCTTATATTGAGGGAACCCACTTCACGGTGATTACTGACAACCAAGCCCTTAAGTGGTTAGGGACTGTGAAAAGCCCTTTAGGTCGTCTCGCTCGTTGGTCGGTACGCCTGAATCAATTCGATTTTACTATCTTACATCGAAAGGGTAAACTCAATGTAGTGGCCGACGCTCTTTCTCGTGCGCCTGTTAATATTCACCTCATAAATGTGAATCCAGAGGACAAAAGCGAATGGTATCAAGCTTTCATAGATAAAATTAATTCTCAACCGCAAAAGTTTCCGAACTTCAAAGTTGAAGATGGCTATGTTTTTAAATTCGTTCCAAACAAGCACAATATTGTGTCGAATTTGGTGGAGTGGAAGCTCTTGGTACCTAAATCACGTCGTCGCGAAATTATGTCAGACTGTCATGACAACCCTCTGAGTGGTCATCTAGGTGTTTTTAAAACTTTCAACAAGATTGCTGAAATATATTATTGGCCACGCATGAAATCCGATATTTCAAAATATGTACTGAAATGTGAAACTTGTATCGCGAGTAAAGCTACGAATTTACTGCGACCTGGTTTGATGGGGAAGGCGAAGCGAGTCGAATATCCATTTCAGATATTGTCTATGGATTTGATGGGTCCATTCCCACGGACGAAAAAGGGGAACTCTTTTTTATTAGTCATATCTGATTGGTTTTCGAAATTCGTCATCGTCCATCCATTAAGACAGGCCACAGCTCCTGCTATTGTGCAGAAGGTAGAAGAGACATTTTTACTATTTGGAGTCCCACAAATTGTCATGTGTGACAACGGTACTCAATTTACTAGCAAGAATTTCAAAGAACTTATGAACCAGTACGAAGTACAAAAGTTATGGTACTCTGCCGCGTACCATCCTCAGGCTAATGCCGTAGAACGTTCTAATCGCGTGATAGGGACGTGTTTGCGGTCTTTTGTTGAAAAAGATCATCGTACTTGGGATCAGCACGTATATAAAGTCGCACATGCAATTAGGAACGCAGTTCATGAGGTTACTGGGTATACTCCTTCATTTCTTAATTTAGGTCGGTCCGTGCCGAATAGTGGAGCTTATTACGGTCGCTTAGATAAGGCAGAACCCCATGAGTTTGATTTAGGAAATCAGGAACGTGTCGTTGCTGATGTCAATAACTTTAATGAACTGTATAAGTCAGTGGTCTCTAGGTTACAACTCGCGTACGAGCGTAGCAAAGCAAGATACAATTTGCGTAAACGTCCTTTATCTTTCAGAAAGGGTGATATAGTATGGAAGAGGAATTTTTCTCTTTCCAGCGCTGTTGACAACTTTTCGAAAAAGTTAGCGCCAAAGTATGTAAAATGCAGAGTTGTTGAAGTCACAGGTTCATTGACCTATCGTTTGAAAGATCTGCATGGTAAAAATCTTGGAGTATTCCATGTTAAAGATTTAAAGGCCAATCCTGAGTAATTCATGTTTAATTTTGTGTGTGTGAGTTAATGAGAATCTCATTAGGGTTTTTGTTGGAGATTAATCCAATGTATTTTGATTCAATTAAGGTGTAGATCGTTTGATTGTGACTGTCAGGTCATCACCATTTATTTGCTTAGTTTGAGCTGTCTTATTAGAAGACAATAGTAGTTTTTGTAGAGCGTTTGGACGCTTGAGGCTAAATACGATTGTAGTATGAGTCCTGTCCAATCTCTATGGCGTTGGATGAGTTTTCCCAATGTGTAAAATTTCCTCGAGGTATAATAGTGTGCCTAAAACTTAACCTTTTTATAGGAACTGACATTCCTAGGTATATAAAAAAATTGCGTGTTATCTGTTAGTAGGTTATATTAGTACTATAGTAGTACTTTGTTTAATTCGTAATAATTAATTATTTTAACAATACTCTAAGCAGTCGTTAGTAAATTTACTTTCGTTTCTAGCTATTATATTATTGTTAACCATGAATCAAAACTCCTGAGAGTGAAGTTAATAATCACCACACAAGTTAGCATTATTTTTTTGTGAATGTATTTTTTTATGTTAGACGAGGCAAGGGGATCTTACGGTAATTTAACCATTTAACATCAGGTCCGTAATAACAAAGTTGCACACAATAACACGGGTATACAAGTGATCTTTCTTTGAACTTAATCTATCAAGTGATCTTTCTTTGAGCTTTATCTATCAAGTGATCTTTCTTTGAGCTTTATCTATCAAGTGATCTTTCTTTGGACTTTTCGTGTTTTGAGTTTTGTTTTTTGAAAACCTCCAGGTTTCCATTAAGTGGGGGGAGTGTGTAACATGCATTTTGCATGTCACAATTACTTCCTTCACTAGCCGATGAACGCGGCTTTAGTTTCTTTAAAGTGAACGGAAACGTTCCTTTATTTTTTGGTGGTTCGCTTGACGGAGACTGCGCGATAAGTAAGGGAGACTGGAGCATTGAATTTTGTGGAGGTCGACACGTCGATTTTTCGATCTGCGTTTTTGGTTCAAGTTAAGATATTCATTTGAAATCCAACTTGTGGATTCAGAATAATCAAGTTTACTTATATTTAACCATTATTGTTCGAGTACATAAAACAGTGAGTTTGAATCTAACTACTGTTATACTGGTTATCATCATCAAGAAAATTTACGAGTACGCCAGGTGTTGTCGCCATTTTAGAAAAATTGAAAATTCGATTCGAGGCATTATATTTTTATGGAATTCATTGAAGGAAGCCTGTCGTTCAATTTGGTTTGGAGTACAATACTATTGTTTAATACATCGGAGGGTAATTTAGTATCGATCACCATCACTGTAATTAATTTGTTGCATGTCAGTAGCTTTATTAGTTCATTTAATCCCTGCAAGCTAGAATTGTTTATTGGCTGTAGCTTTGTGTACTATTGTTGCTGCAGTTTTGTATCTCAAGGAACCGCAGTGGCAATATTAGTGTGCTTAATCATATTTCATAAGTTGACTTATTTTCAGAGAAATCCAGTTTCCAAGGAGGTGGTCTATCGAACGGAAGGTGTCGTTACAGCTGTTCCGATCCTGAGTTCCGTCACCTCGATCAGTATTTTTGTCACAAGCCTGGGTAAGTCTAACTTACTGATTTATGGTTTTGCAACTAATTGCTATTTGAACTGCTTTTTATTCAATTTAATTTGCCTAATAAACAACCGCACGCAGCATAAGTGCATGAAGCGCAGTACAGTAGTTCTAGTCAATAGCTTGATTTGTAACTTCCCTATTTTTGCTTGTTTGCTACTGCATGTAACCCATCGTACAACATCGAACATTATTCATACCGTTGTTATTTGTGTTGCCTATGTAACTACCATTGCAATTATATTTCATAAACTAGCATTGAGAACCGTTACCAATAATATCTGTATTTCACAACATTTTCATTTCATTTCATATTGTCGAATAAATCCCTCTTACTGTTTCTTTGTGTTTTATTCGCCAATTGGCGCCGCAATTCTATTTAGGTCCTCGTCTTCAATAAATCAAGTCGATATCAAGAAATTCAAGAACTTGCCACTTGAGAGAGCACTCTTGCCCACGACGTTAGAGCTAGCCGTCGCGTACAGTTCATCCACGGACAAACGAAAGGGCGGTGCCACACACTTAAAGTGGGGTACACGGTTACAAGCAAGGGGTTCAACATGCACGATGTGCACCCGACAGAATCACAATCGCGTCTGACGGCCTACACTAAGACTATATCAGAACGCACGCACCGTCAATAGAACTCTCGTGTTAATGAAATCCCTATCTAAATTGCATGTAAAATTTTGATTTTCAAATGCCATTTTCTCGAAAACTAATAGATAATCCATATCAATGTGCGGTCTCAAAATGCTCAGAAAATTGTCCTCTTTCCTATAGTGCAAGAGTCGAGGCTCGATTCGTGGTAATACTTAACTGACAGATCCCGTATTCATTTGTACAATCATTAACGAAATTATATTAAAAAATTTTTTGACACTTACTTTTTTATTTTTTACTTTTTTTTTACTTTCTAGCAACCAAAAAATATATCAAACCACGGGTAAAATTCTCAGTCTTTCTATCTCCCTGTAACGAGTTGCACATCAATCGAGTTCTACTGTATTCAATTATTAGGTAGTCATTGCGGCGAAGTTCACGCTGGTACTTAGCACTGAGAGAAAAACCTATACTAGGCTGAATCCATTTCAAATCATAGAGCCATGTTACTAGCTGCGTTTTTGCTAAAATATGATGTTCTTTATAGAAACGTTTTATTTATAAAAAAAATAGTCCTGAAACCCGATAGCGACTTTACAAGATTGTGAAATAAATAGTTATTCTTAAAAATTTGGTGTATACCATAAGAAAAATCGATGCCAATTCGGTAATTTTGAAGTTTAGGATTAATTCGTTTTTACTTACGTGGAACTTCGTACTGATTTTTAAAAATACAAAATTCCCAAACATTTCAAAAAGTTCAAAAATACTGAAAGTTTTCTGAAAAAATTTAAAGTAATTTTTCTTCAAAACCCTACTTTTTTTCTGCTTAAATTGAATGTTTTGGAAAAATACTTATTCTACAAGACTTCCAAATTTCAACATTTATTAATTCCTTTCTTCGGAAATATTAATTTTTAAAATTATGTAAAATTATTTAGTATGAAGTTGCCTGAGAGTTATACGATTTGTAAGGGCAAATAAGGTACGTAACCTTGCAAAATTGTAAATTATTAGAAAAAAAAAATGGATTTTTGAAAATAATGAGTTTAAAATTTTTGTGAAAAATTGTAATAATTTTCGTTTTTTTTTTAATATTTTGGATCTACATATTGAAAAAAATCAGATACGATGTTCTAGCCAAAATTTTTTGAACAGAGATGCCCAAATTGATATACACTTTCGGCAGGCCACTGCCTAATGTTGATCAAAACATTTGAGTTCTTATCTTGGAAGAGAACAATGTTCAAATGCTATTGTACCATCACAGCCCAGCAGAATAATTTAAGAGTGGTTCTGAGTAATTTCCACCTTTCTTGTGATTTTTAGGTACCTATTACTATTATACCTTCGACTTAAGACTATTATGAACGCTAGTAATAAACAGACGTGTGTGAACTTAGCCCCGCACTTTTTATAAAAATAATTTTTGAAAGTTGTTCCAGGTAGTTCTGGGTTTGTTTTATATTGTTCCAAAATATTTTTCAATAACTGAAAAATTAACACGATAAATAACGAAAAACAGTTTATCCAATTAGAATATTTGTTTCATTTAATAAAACACCAAGAGATGGCGCTACATTACTTGATTTTTCAACAATCCAGCAACAAGTGGTACTACTCTACTACTCTATTGAAAGGCAGTTAATTGGCTGCATCACTAGTAAAATGTATGAATGTTTCAGTATTTTCAGGGTATAGTGATTTATTGATATTTATTGATTTATTTGTCAATGTATTGATAGTTTAACAGGAGGTTAGGTTAGACTATGACAGCGGTTTAAATTTACCGCTTCCATTTTACTTCAGAAAAAGTGATGTTTACAAACATACATTAGACTAGTAATTCGGCCAATTAACGGCCTTTAAATAGAATAGTACCACTTGCTAGTAATGTAGCGCCAACTCTTGGTGTTTTATTAAATGACACAAATATTCCTGATTGGAAAAACTGTTTTTCGAGATTTCTCGTGTTAATATTTCAGTTATTGAAAAAATATTTTGGAATAATATAAAACAAAGCCAGAACAACCTGGAACAACTTTCAAAAATAAATTCCAAATGTTGCTCGCGCTCCCACGACTTTATTTTTGAATATATGAAAATGGTTTTCGGGAACAATAGTTGTTCTAACTCAGAACAACCTGGAACAACAACAAAATTTATTTATTTAGAAGTGCGGGGTTAACTCGAAAAAGGGTTTTTTGAGATTTTTTGCGTTATTTTTTTAATTCGCAAAAAAATATTATGGAACAATATAGAACAAACCTGGAACAACTTTCAAAAATTATTTTTCTAGAGAGTGCGGGGCTAAGTTCACACACGTAATAAACAGATACAGATCGAAACCATTTTAAGTTAATCACAAAATATAGATTCTAATGGAGTTGTGCAATTTTGTGATACTTGGTTTTATTGTGGACGTAGCTAGCTACAAAAAAATGTCAGGTTTTGATTAATTAATGGTTTTAATTGTTGAATTAGTAAGTCCAGATTCATAAAAATTAGTGGTTTCAATTGGAAAAAAAAATTAGTTTTATTTTATTGGTTTGCGCTTTAATATTTAGTAATTTACACTATGAGTGATAAAAATAACAGATATGTCATCGATAAATCATTCGTTATATTATTCATATTAGGACAATAATGATGATTATAGCTATTGTCATATGCCCAAATTGTAATAAAGTTTTGCATTCTTTAAAAATCATTCATTTTGATTTGGTCTTCTGGGCAGATAAAACATATGATTTAATTTACTGATCTTAAGACCCTGTACATAATTTTAAGTTTTTACATATTTTCACTATTTTTAATTTTGAAAATATATGTGTATAATTTTTCGATCGGTCGCTCCTAAAATAACGACCAATGATTTATGGTTAATTTAGTTTAAGTACATGCCATCTGCACTGCACCACATAAACAAATTAAAATTAGGAAAGTTTGTTTATAATTTGTGATTTGCGTTATTGTTCTTAAAATTCGACACAAAAAAATCCAATATTTTATTGAATAAAAAAGAGAATCCATTTACAAGAAAAAATTAAGCGTTAGATTTAGCGTCCAACAAAAGTTTTGAGCATCCACGGATACGAAAAAGGATATTACATCTTTTACATAAAGGTTCTGCACTTTAAATGTGTCATTATTGGTGATTTCTAGTAATCCGGCGGCGTTGTCGGTAATCCGGATGTGCTCATCTTGTCCGATATCAGCCGGATTACCAAGAAACCAATGTAATAAAATTTGTCAAACTCTCCAAAATAGGCATTTTACATTGAATTGCAACCGTAATTTGATAAAAATCTTTTAGGTATCTCCGAGCTAGCACTTTAAGTTAAGAAACAAGTAGTCGCAAGAGGATAAATCCGGAAAATATGTCAGATAAGAAACCAATTGAAAGCCTCGTCCTTTAATTTTAGACAATTATGGATGTGTGTAAATGTCTTACATTCATTGTCTTGATGAAAAGGCACTTATTTCTTCGATAAATGTAGGGCAATAAATCCAATAATTTTGCATAATATTGCCGTATTATTGTTTTTTTTTCATTTTAAGATAGTTGATTAGAATTTTGCCATGAGAATTCCAAAACCAGTAGCCATAAACCTTCCTATAGCCTAAGGAACTACTTTTGCTTTCTTCTGAGTATTAAATTCAGCTTCTATTCATTGTTTGAACTGTTTTTTTGTACCAGATGTTTTAACAAACTGCATTTTAATTTTAGGAAAACCAAATACATGGGGTTTGAAAATGTATCGAGTCCTAATCGTGTTGACCTTGGTCTACAGTTGGATTCGGGAGCTGTTGAGAGAAGGTTCGGTATTCAATTTTAAATGAAGTTGGAAAAGCCACTGTATTATCTTAAATTTTAGTGTAACTTTTATCTTACCAATAATTAGCTGAACTCATTCTGTTACAAGATGAGTAGCTCAAAGACCACCATCATAGTATCAGGGTGACCATGTGGCTAACCGAACTCATATTGACTTAAATTTTTTCAGTTACTCCGTTCTCGAAATAAATAAACAAGTTAAAATTGAAAATCTATCGTCCTTTAAATTTCATACTGATCATAAGCAAAATAATGAAGGGCATACTTGTTGAGCAAACAATTGACGACCTATCAAATTTCTACATGGTCTATCAACTATGACAAATCAATTTTCCTACTTTAATTTATTGCTTGTACCAACTCGATATCAACTACTTCAATTTCTCTTAAACTATCGGGTAAGTAAGGCGCTTCTAATGTGGCTGTTAAATTAGTTAGATGGCATATAATTGTATTTGAAGATGTTAAAATAACTTATAATATAAAAAAATAATGCATTATTTGTTACAATTACTGGACACGCGGTAGTTCAATAATCATAATTGAATCTTTATTCGAGTTGGTTCTAATTTTCATTAAAAAAATTCTAAAAATATTTATATTCGTATAAAATGTTAAACTTATGCAATTTTTTAATAACTGATGTGCCTACATAATTCTAGTTATGTATATCGTATCCTATCAGCCAGTGGTATAAATGAGGTACATTAGGGTCAATGCCAGCACGATATACCTACATATTATTATATATCTATCTATAAAAAAATGTTTAATTATTTTTTATAGTAAATAATAATAATTTAATATCTATTTAAAAACGATACCTGAATTGAACAAATTTTTTAACGTCTAGTCAAATTTAATTATTCTCGTTTAGTAATGAGACAAAGAAACATTATACATAATAATAGTAACTTGGGTATTTATTTATGCTACTTATGGTAACAAGCTAATAAGTTAATAGCAAGACAATTTAACAGATTTACCTATTTGCATATGAATTTTAATTTGATTTAAAAATAAAAAAAAAATAAAAAGAAAACAGAAAAAATAAAAAAGTTTTTCAGATGTTAAACTGAGTAAGTGTATCAAATAAGTATAGAAAAGTGCAATAGTTTCTTAAAAGTTCATCATTGGACAGAATTTAAAATTAAAACCTTAAAAAATTGTACTGAGTTACATACTTCCATTTTGAAAAGGGTATCTCGTTTGTCCTTGTCTCATCATCCATGCATAACTTAATTTATACATGCTTTTTTTATAATTTTTTACATTTCAATCTTTGATTAGTGACGCAAAACATTTTCAGATATCTTTCTACCGTATTTCACTCTTTATATTTTTTTGTATATCCTGTTGTCATCCCGATCTTCTTGATCTTTCCTGTGTATATAATGAGGATCTCTTTGAAAGTCATCATTACCCTAAAACAGACCTCATCGGTCTAAATTTTGAATTTCCTTTTCGAGAATAATTTCCAATTATTTATTTTAATTTAATTTAATTTTTATTATACATTTTATATTACAAATCAATGCATTTAACAAACTGGTAAATTTCCTATAAAATGTTATATAATTATTACATAATATTACATAATTATTAAAATGGATTAAATATAATCAGCTAATCCAAAAGCGAGGAACTTTTCTCTGACGGCAATTGGCATTCAACTGGCAATAATAATGAGTGTTGGTACAGATTCATAAAATACGCTGATTGCGTAGCTCCAAAAACGTACGAATCGCCATCGCCACCGCTTCATTAAACTAGAATTTACACTCGGCATCCCAGAAACGTTTAACTTGGCCGAGAGAGCTACTGCGCCACTTGAGGTACGGCTCATAGTTCCGATTAGTGACGCCAACCATTTCTTTCGTTTATCAAAATCTGGTAGCTCGGACATCCCAGTTCCGATGAACTTACCCTATAATCTGAATAGGTAAGCGTACATGAGCCTCAATTCTATGTCATTTGTATATCTAATGTTAAACATTAGATGAAGTTTGATATAAATGAAGAAAAGTACATATACCGGGTGCTGAATGAATTAGCTGAACATGGGAATTTAACATGTAAAAACTTATTATGCATATTCCTGCTTTCCTAATTATTTTAGAAACAAAATGGAGGAAACAAAAATCATACAAAAATTTGCAACTTTAAGTAAAAGCTAGAGATGAAATCTAATACTCTTATCATTCGTAGTTTATATTTCTGCATTATTTTTGTGTCTTTCATATTTTCTCAAAAATAATTAGAAAAGCAGGAATTTTCATAAATAAGTTTTTACTTGTTAAATTACTATGTTCGACTAACTCATGCAGCACCCGGTATATGAAAAGCTAAGGACGGATGAGAGCCTACCTCATTTGATAACTTTTATTTTGTATGTGAATATCAGAATATCTAATTGGTAATAACCCCTTTGTTCAACAACCACAAATCTGGTAGCGAGCAGTTAGGAGGATCAAGCGAGGTAAAACCAAGAGAGGTAAAATTAAATAATAGTAAAACATTAATATGTAAGTATAATCGGTGTTATCGGACTGGTATTTTCTAATATACAAAACTTATATTAGAATTTGTTTGAAAAAAATTAAAATTGAAATTTTACCATTGTTTTACCTCTTTTGAGGGCTCGTATCACTCAATCCTGCCAAATGTACATTGCCAGACCTATACGCTTTCCGAACCAAGAGATTACAAGTTAGATATTCATAGGGAATAAAATAAAAGTTATGAAGTGAGGTACGATCATCTATCGCTAGCTCTTAGACCAGTGGTTTCCAACCTGGGGGTTGGTAAAGATATTTATATTTGCTTGTATGGTTTGCAATAATAATATTTAAGGGGGTGGGGTAGTGGGGGTAATTTCAATTTTCCTAACAGATCACAGGGGAACAGTATTGAAAAGGTTGGGAAGCACTGTCTTAGACTATTAAGTAAGCAATAATCTTGTTATATTTTGTAAATATGGTAATACCATGGTATTAATTTGAATAACATGGTGTTAATGGAAATATAAATGATATTAAAGGAAATTAAGATAATATAATGTAGTGTTTCCCAATAAGAACAATAGTATTTAAAATTGAAATAAACAGAGCTGAGGTTATGCATTTGCCTCTACATGGCCTTTACATCGATTTGGCTGATTTTATTTTCAAAAAGTAATTTCTAGGTAAACATTACATCTCAGCAAATATTAGTTTCAAAATTTCGATATATTCTAAAAATTTTGAAGCTTTTGGATTAACTTTTTTTCCTTGCGTAGAACATTGTATTCAATTTTTAAAAATATAAAAATCCGAAAATATTTCCAAAAGGTTCCAAAATATTGCAATTTTTCTGAACAAAATATAACATCTTAGACTATTAAGAAGTAAGCAATAATCTTGTTATATTTTGTAAATATGGTAAATACCATGGTATTAATTTGAATAACATGGTGTTAATGGAAATATAAATGAAATTAAAGGAAATTAAGATAATATAATGTAGTGTTTCCCAATAAGAACAATAGTATTTAAAATTGAAATAAACGTAGAAAACAGTGCATTTGTAGATCTCAATTTTAATGATCTTCCTACTGTAAGAACGCAGTAAGTTATATCTGATTCATTCTGTGAAATATAGCAATATAAGAAAGCACTAAAGCATTGATGCTAATGCAAATGCAAACTTTAAAATCCAGATTACTCAAAACTATCATTTTTGACTTAGTGCCTTTTTCTTGTAAGCCCACGATATCGTATATAGTCGATCTACTTCTTATGTGTGCAAACATCTAAAAAACTTTTAACCGATTTGTTTTAGAAGAACCCTTCTAAGTTACATTAACTAAAATTCGGTAAACTTGCGAATCCCTTGTAAGTCACTGCCAACGTCTGAAAAATCCAACTCCCTGAAGCCACGGCTTCAGTTAATAATTAACCACTTAATAATTATGATTTTACACGACTTACGAATATGCAATGAGAAAAAATAAAAATCTTAAAAGTAAACATATTTTATTTATTAAATTATAACAAGGAAAAATGGAAGGAGATGAATCATGTCCTTTTGTTTGGCCTAGGTCCTTGGTAAAGATTCAGTGTAGAAACAAATTCAAGAGAAGATGGTCTTCCCACTTTTAAATGGCTTCAAATTAAGAGTTGAGAACGGAAAATCTTCTTGAAGTGTCTCTTTGTAATACAGGGTATGGCTATTTTTTTAAAACCCTTATCCACTGCATTTTCTACCATGAAACTGGTTGTTTGTAATGTTCTTTTGTAAGTTTGTAGCTGATTTGAAATCAATCGAACCATAATCTGAATCGTTATGTAAAAAAGATCCACCTTAAATGAGATTCACCTCTTTTGAATACCTCCTTTGGGAGTTCGGGCGACCTTCAGGCATGCTTTTAGCGAGTAAGCGTTTGTCAAAACCGCGCATAGCGCCCCGAGCGCGAGCCACCGCAACCACAGCAAATCACGGATTCACTCTTAAAACTAGTTTTACGTTTGTCTCAATAAAAACTGTTCATAAAATACTAGTTCAACGGCAAATACTGTTACACGTGCCGATAACAGAAATTTTTTTAAATGCTCAGAAAATTGGCCCCTTTCTTGTCATCTAAGTGACAGATCCCCATTATTGTAACATTTAAATATTTACATTTAAATATATTTATATTTTCATTGTAAATGAAACGTATTTTCTTCTTTTTATTGTAGTGTATTTTGGTGGTTGAGATGATGAGTTACGAATTACTTCACTTTGCCTTTCAATAAATTGACTTTTAAAGATATACCTACAATACATAACTCAATGTTTTCAAAAATGTGACTTACACCACTATGGTTTTAAGCCCTCATATATTAGTTGAAATACAAGCAATGATCATGGTCGCAGTGCGGAAGCAATATTTCTACTGTGGGATAAACCATAACTAAATATTTTGCCAACTTACATGGTATTACCATGGAATGCAGTTTAATTAAAACAGATTTTATAAATACATATTGACATAATAAAATTATTTTTACTCAAAAAATTCTTGGGAAGTTCCCTTATACGCTTATACACTTAAATAATAAAAACTATAAGATTTATGTAATATAAGAGTTTAAGTATTATTACAAAGAAAACCCGCAGATTTACAAATAACTTGAAGTAAGCAAGAAGCCTTGAAAATTGAATTACCAATTACGATTACTAGTTTTCTTTTTAAAAAGGTTTTTTCTTCTTTTAAATCGGTTTGTTTTACTAAAATTACAAATATTTAATTTATTTTTAGAAACATTTTGCGAGTGACTGTCCCTTCGATCCAACCTAACAAAATAAAAAATTTTATTTTTATCTTTTTAGCAAATATTGATATTGTTATTGAAATATCGACATAAACCGAGAAATATAATTATGGTATTTTTAATACCAGCAAGTTTTAAATATTTTTCAAGTTCTTCTTAACGTCGAATCTATTATTATTTCTGAAGATTCGAACTTGACAATACTGTATCGGTGGTAGCTTATAATTAATTTCTCAAGAACGAGGTAGTAAACAGTGATGAAATTTTGCTGAAACTTTCTTCTATATACAAACTATAACAACAACTTTGGAAATCCTCTGATTTTTTTAAACAATTTTTAAGCTAATATATTAAATAAAAAATGTTTTTCATAAAATGGTTTTAAGATTCCGTAAAGGATTTGCTTAAGATCTTACGATTTTCCCTAAGAGTCTTGGAAAACCATAGATGTGATTTTAACAAACCTTGAGAAAAAGTAAGTGTAAATTAAATCCGCAACAATTACTGAGCGGTGTAGTGAATTAATTTGAAATTTTTTTTACGGTACCACAAAAGCAATAAGGACATATATACGTACTAATTAATTTTTGTCTCCTATACATCCTTAACAAGAAGTCGCACAAATTTAAAAAAATGAAAATTCTAGTGTAATATTTGTCAATTTTATTGAACATTATATTATTTATATTAAATAAAAGGACACTTTCCTCGAGAATTATATATTTTTGATGTGAACTAGTTTCGACAGTCGTCTTCGTCAGCACATCCTACAACATTATATTATTTGTAATATAATAAAATTAGATTATATTTTGCAGTATTTTTAAAAATTCTTATAATAAATTATAAAATTTTTTAAATAATACTCTATAATTCCCGCCCACTTTTAGTTGATATACCAACCACCGCTGGCGCTGTAATACGTATTTTTTGTAGAATTTGCTGTTTTGTAATTTTGTTCTCTGAGTAATTCTTTGTATTTTGCTTATTTACAGATATATTTGTAATACAGCATCATATTTAATGGGCATTGTCCCCCTTATTTGATTGCACAATCATTTTCCCATTTAAATCAAAAATTCACCAGGTTTATTGCAATTTATTATTGTCGAGCAAAAACCTGAACTTTTAAGAAAAGAAAACTATTAGATTCTACATTAAAACAAATAAACAATTTGAACCGTAGTGCTGTTAATTTCAACCCTTTATTAAAAATGGTCACTTATTTTGAAATTTGAACATAAAATTGTGTTTCTTCAGTAAATCCAAATATGTTCGTGTGAGATATCATTTAAACTATTTTGTGTGTCCGGCATCAAAATAGTAACAAAATGGTGATAATTTTAATCTACATTGATACAAATATTTATATACTATAAACATATAAATAGTAAATAATAAAAGATTTATGAATTAATACATTTGTTAATGTATTAATATCATTATATCAATGAATAGGTGAACCGATATTACGAGTAACTTACTTTATTAGCCATTGATAAATGTAATGATCCTCTGAACATAATCGTGTATTGTGAAATATATCGATATCTGTCCAGTTTTCTGCATGTCATGTACACAACTAAAGAAGCTCATGCCTAATGTCCTATATATAGGACGGCTATAGTAACTCCAAATACAACTCATCCCTCACCCTAATATTAGTAAAAATGTATTAAACTTTGAGTAATCGATACACTTTATTTATTATGTTTTGTTTTGCTTTGCTGTTTTAGTGATCTTATTCGATACCTGTAGTTATACAAAATTTGAAAGTAATGGAGCGATCTTTTGATTCTTCTAATGAAAGTGGTGTGAGGGTAAGTTTCATTTTTAATAACGACATTATATTTATGAACGAAGAGAATTATTTATATAATTGTTGTCTTTACTGACATTAGCAGTACCGTTGAGGTGTCCGCTACAGCATCCATTCAAATGCACAAGGCTTTTGGGCTGGGTTTCTTCCTAAGAGATTCCTGGCATCGTTTTTTTTTACGTTAACGCTGAGCAAAACGTCGGAGCAAACAAGTGGCACTTCAGACTAGATAAGAAGCAAAATCCACTTCTGGAACAGCCTATGGTCGGCACCAAGAACGTTAAAAATTTACGTTTTACAATTTCTCTGGAAGTGCTATCTAAGAAAGAAAAATAGTTTATAAAAAATGCGTGGATTGCTACGAAACAAAACTTGTATTTTCAGATAAAATCGACTCACACAACTTCTTGGAAAGAGTACCAAAGGTTTAAGTGAAGAACAAACCATAAGACCAGTTTTTGAAGAAGAGAAAACCTTGAACCCAAATATCGCCACACTAAACTAAAAACTGTCATATATACAATGATGTTTATGAAAATTTTAGAGTATAAATGAAACAAATTTACAGTATTTTGGAATTTTTTTATTGTATTAATGAATTTGTTCATTGTATTTATGGAAGTTTCATAAATAAGTTCATTGCAGATTTTTTTCCAGTGCAACATCAAATGCCTTTTGAACTATATATCAAGCTGCACAGATATGCAGATATATAATCTTCCAAGCCCGATAGACATGAAAAAATTGATAAAAATTTGACAGACATGCAAGGAACTGAACAGACACAGATGTATTTTATAATACGCCGACTATGTGCTGCATTTGCAGTTAGAACAAGTTGAGTTGCACTCTCGATTTACCGGAAATACAACGTAAAATGTAAAAATAAAATGTAAGAATGATCAATACATTCATCAAGGGAAAATAAAGTAACTTATTATCGATTTATCTATATTGATGTCATCATCTATTAATTCATAAATGTTTTATTATTTACTATTTATATATTTATAATGTATAAATATTTATATCGACGCAGATTAAAATTATCACCCTTTTGTTATCATTTTTGATTTTAAATACACAAAATGCTTCAAAATAATTTCTCACGCGAATACATTTGGTTGAATCGCAAAAGACGCACAAATTCAATAAAAATGATGTTTAGATGTGGGGTTGATAATTATGTTCATTGTATTTACTATAATACTTATTACAGAAAATCAAATGCTAAATAAAAATTTTAATATTTTTTGTAATTTGTTTTGCAATCAATTGATTTTTTTAATGTCATTTCAAGGTCAAATTTGGTTTAAAAAGAATTGTACCATATTCTTTCTCCCTCGCAAATACACAACTTTTATTCAAAATACCTTTTCAGTTATTTGGTTATCGAGGTATTTCTTGCCGAAAGTTTCCAAATGAACACTCGGTATATCAGTTAACTTAACTTAACATTTAAAATAATATTATTTGGTTGCATTATGAAGTTAATTAATTAATTAATAATAAATTGTATATTATATATCGGTCACGCTGACCTCTTAATGTGTGAATATAATAAAACTTAATTAGTGTGATACTTGATCGGTTGGGAACTCGATTGATGTGCAATTCGATTGGTTGGGAACTCGAATGATGTACAGCTCAATTGACATGGAACTGACATGTTACAGAGAGATGGACAGACAGACGCAGGCAGACGCAATAAACATTGTAAACCAATCGGCGTATTATTTTTTCTTGGCAACAAGTTACCCAGGAAGTGAATGAGTTAGTGAGTTTTGTACGTAATTCTAAAGTATATAATAATAATAATGATAAATGTTATCTCGTACAAGATCGCAGTATGTAATATATAATCTTTTTTATATGTGGTTATTTGTAAATATTAAAAAGGAAGATGGTGTCTTGGATGTCCATTACCGGTGCAGATGTCCGATTTAAATTGATATAATTAAAAAATATAATTATATAGAAATTAAATAATATTTTCGAGTATTTAGAAATTCTAGGAATTTGTAAGGTGATAAAGTATTTCATCATCAAAATCTCAAATAATTTGAACGTAAACAGCAAAGATTAGTAAATGAGTTAACTCATGCATTATATTTTGATTAGTAATATAATGTTATAAGCATTCAATCAAGTTGACAGTGATAAAATCTTATTGCTGCTATATCTATTCATATTATCTATAAAATAATAATAATAATATGACTATAATTGAGTAAAAGTTATTGTAAGTAAATGTAAATTCTAACGAGGAATTTGAACAAATTCAAATTTTGATTAAAAATTAATGTAATTATTGCATGTAAATTTTAAGGCAGTAATTTGCATTATCGTATTCTGCATTTTAAAAACATTAATCACACTTTGCAAGAAGTCTACTGTATAGCATCAAAATGTACATATTTAGTTGTTTAGAAAAATGTATACATTTAAAAGATTAGGGATTGCTTATCACATTGTTTTATGTTTTTTAATAATAAATAGTATTTATATAGGCTATAGGCTAAACGTTAAATTATATGTACAATTGGTTGCATATACTCCAGGTTTAGTTTCATATTTGAGTAATTTGATTACATTTCACCGAGCAGGGGTAGGCCACAAAGAAATTTTGGAGAACAAAATCTAAAAATTGGAAGGGAATTACTTGTAGGGATTGCAAGAGATTTGCTAAAACATCGCAGGAATTGGAAATAAAAAAAGGAATTATTGTAATGATTTTGGTCTGCGGTTTATCATTGAATTTTGAGTTAAATAATAAATATTTCACATACTAAAACACTTATATAAAAAAATGTTAAACAAACACTTCTCTTACCTCAGAGGTACTCGTAGCGCCTGAACTAAGAGCCGGTGACATTATTGGTACATCACTATTTGGACTTGGAGAAGGAACACCAGAACAAAACGGATATCCTCCTGGTGTGTATAGTGTGGTAGTAGGTGGTGCAGAAGTATTTACAATAGATGAAGAATAATTATTGTTCGTTACACTAGGTGCACTGTGAGTTTGATTTTGGTATTGAGGATTTTGATTCAAATAATTTGTGCGATTTAAAGGTTGCTGGAATGATTCACTTAGGTATTGCCGCACTTGACTTTTTTGTTTTTGTATTACGTGATATCTTGTAGGATTTTCCAATTTTGTCTGAACCTAAAACAAACATTCATTTTAATTATTTCAAGTTAAACTATAATTTAATAAACATTCTTTTTATGTTTTGTCTTGATAATCATAATACTATATCTTGACAAAAAAAGAATTAGGATACCCAGCTAGGGTCATTATGGTCCACACTATCCGAGGTATCTACCTCGCGCGGCAGCCTCGCAATGTCTGGACAGGCCTTTACATTTTCACTTAAAACATTTTCAAATTTGTTTAAATTTTTAATCATGAAAGCTAAAAAAATTTAAAAATTCAGATTTTCATTGTAAACCTTTGTTTGAAACATTAAATAAAGACACTTATTTTATAATTTAATAATGTCCGTTGTCGGTTGGAACACTTTTTATGTATTGGTTGGAATACTTTTTATACTTTTTATATTATGTATTGCTATAATTTTTATTATAGTCAAAAAAAACATATAAAATAGTTTACAATTTTGTACAATTTCGGAATCAACTAATCAACGGAAAAAGAAGTTGAAGAACAAATATCAGCATGGTTCAAAAGATGAAATATGTACAGCTCCAACAACGTTAGAATCAACTTTAGGGACGTGCCTGGCCCTGGTAAAATTAAAAATGAACTCAGATGAAGCAGTTTATCTGAATAAACTGAATAAGGCATACAACCACGACAAATTTAAACACACGCAATGATTTGTAACTTTTACAAAAGAATGTAACTTGAGAAATAACTCGACGTCCATTGGTTTATTCAAATTTTTATCAAATTAGTTGGCATATTTTCCACATCCTTTCTAATAAGTATGGTGGCGCTGTATGTATGTTGTTTGTACTAAACAAGAAAAACCGTATTTTTTTAACCCAAAAAATGTCTAACGCCCCATAGAGGTATTTCAAAATTCTGAAATAAATAATGTTATATTCTCAAAAGTTCGGTGTATAAGATGAGGAAAATTGTTGCCAATTTGGTAATTTTGTAACTTTTTTATTGATTTTTTTTCTCTTACGAGGAACATCGTTCTTAAATTTTTCTGAAAAATTGAGTTATTGATCTCAAAAAACCCACTTCTTTTAAATTTTAATATATTTAGTAGGTAAGTATTATATGTATAAGTTGTACTTGACTTTTAAAATATAAAAATTCAAAAAATTTCAAAAAACATTGAAATTCGTTTTCTGCTCCCATATCAAAGTTATTTTCTATTCAGTAAAAAATATTAGTTGATTTATCAAATTTTCTTATTCTGAATAAAAAAACTTTGTTATGGCAGCAGAAAATTTGTTGCAGCAACGAAAAACTCTTGAGACTATAGCTACTGAAAGTTATGTTAGGGGGGCAAACTTTTATTCGCAGTGTATGTTATCTATGAAGATGGTTACGACCTGACTGTTAAATGCATTTAGAACTATCTAGAACTTTGTTCTGATGGTCTTCCATCAGAACTGAGCTATGTAAGCTCTTCTCGAAGTGAGGTTTGAAAACACTTCGAACGCCTTTTGCAAACTCGAAAAAACTGATTGAGAAGACGAGTGTTATCTGTAAAGGTTATATCATATTGCAAATACTTAGATGAGAGGGCGTAATAGTGTACAGAAAACTTTTTGTTTACTTAAGGTAGCCAAATTCATTATCTAATCTGCGATCAGAAACTCTCGTTCTATATAACAGGCAAATTTATGCTTATCTTGCTCTACATTAACCATGGTCTACTTCAAGTTTAGAGCAAACATTTAGTAATAACAAAAGTATAAGGAAAAAGGTAAATGAGCCGATCTTTATTTTGATATTAATATAAAATCTGATCAAGATAATATATAAAAATGAAAAACTGGTCTTGTAACAATTACTAAAATCATTACAAATTATTTTCAAAATTTTAAAAATTATACCAACAGTATTTAGATTAATTTTTAAATGTACATATATTACCAAGATATGGAAATTAAAACAATATGATATTGCGACAATTTTTTTACGTCAAGTTTCTGTTACATTTTATAGAGCCATCTCCAAGTTTGGTTCCTTCTTCTTAAATGTGCCGTACCTTCAATGGGCGTTGGCGATCAAACTTGGTTGAAGCCAAAATGAAGTACTAGAGAATTTAATTAATGCGGTGGTTTCCCATTGCCTTCCTCCCAGCCCACAGATCTATCTTGGGCTTTTAGATCAAAGTTTGGTTCCAATAGTTTACATTTTGTCATTTTTATATCAGTTTAAAGAAGGCAATAGTCCAAAGAATATCCATGAGAGAATGGTGGCAGTATATGCAGAAAACCTATTTCCAAGTCAAATATTGATTAGTTTAAATGGAACAGAGAATCCATTTATGATGACCAAATTGACGAAATCGTCAAGAAAGTTGAAGATTTGGTGTTGATCGATCGCCGAGTAAAAGTTTCAATTATTGCTAGAGAAATAGAAATATCAGAAACGAGTGTTTTTAAAATACTACATGTAGATTTTAGAATGATTTGAGAGAAGTGTCGGCACGATGTATTCACAAGCTGCTCAGGCCCAAACAAAAATGTGTAGACGACAAATTTGCGAGGAGAATTTGACTGCTTTATCCCAAGATAAATCCTTCTTCTATAGAATTGTAACTGGGGATAAAACCGGAGTATACCACTGAGACCCTCCCACGTAACAAGGATCCATTACTATGTTCGTAAAAGCTTTCCACCAAGCAAGAAGATAAAAACGCAATTTTTTTGAGAG
Organism: Cantharis rufa; assembly: GCA_947369205.1. NCBI lineage: Eukaryota > Metazoa > Arthropoda > Insecta > Coleoptera > Cantharidae > Cantharis > Cantharis rufa. Next base: position 8,799,301 of record OX376309.1, on the reverse strand, counting down.
AAAAGTGAAGGCCACAGTTTTTTGAGACGCGGGGAAGTACAATAACTGGAAAACGTATACAAAGACACAATTAAAAACTTGAAAGCGGTTATATATGAAAAAAGAACCACACAGTTATGGTCAGAAAACTGCTTCTGTACGACAACTATAGGGTGAATAAAGCACGAATTATTGAACCAGTAGTCAATGAATGCGGGCTTACAGTCCCGACCTGGACGCCTGTGACTATTCTCTCTTTTCTAAACTCAAAAAACACTTTTATCGAAAGACGACTTGGAAAATTACCGTCTGAAATAGCATATATGTAGGAAGAAAGCGGCCATGGTGGATGTAAAATTATATTTTAACAATTTTTAACAAATTTTTTCTGTATATTTTTTTAATGCTACTTTTTTATTTTTTAATTTTTTATGCTTAAAATCAAATAATAAAACAATAATGATAATGATATATGTAATCATTAATTCATTATCAATCATCATATAATCAAATGATAAAATCATTTAAAAAATTTGTGAAAAAGATGGACAATAACATTAAAAAGTTAAAAATGAGTTTTAACTTACTTTTACGAGACTGTATACCGCGTGACCGGCCGAACACAGAACATAGGGAAATGACACGAGACATTGATTTTTTCTAAATTCCTGCTTCACATTATAACAGAGAAGAATTAAAAACCATCATATTAAAGAGATTTTTTTCTGCGTCTAAAGATACTCAACACTTGATATTTTGTTTTTTAATTATTATTATTGTTTTATTCTAATCCATTATAATGCGAAGCAGAAAGGCTATAGCCGAGTAAGCATGGGGAAATGGCCCTTACACCGATTTGGCTAATTTTTTTTTAGATATTCCTTTCAAAGCACCATTACATTTCCCAAAATATTAGATCCTAAATGTTGATAGTTTCTTAGAAAAAAATTATTTTAGAAATTTAGAAAAGAATTTTTTTCTCAGAAAGTATTATTGCAAATTAAATGATTTCGGAATATGCTATATAGGTACTTAAGACCTATAAGTGGTATTTTTTTGTGGTATTAGCTCCACATCAAATAGGAAAAAAACGGGAAAAAAGTTTTCAAAAATTAAAAAAATTAAATTTTGGCCGTACCACAATCACCAAATTTTTGTCAAATATTCATTTTATATGCCCTTATAACATATATTAATTTCAAAATTTTACGAAGGGTATAACATATTGATATTTATAAAAGTTCTTACCTAGATGCACCGGCCAGCATCGATTGTCGTAATAATCATAATAAAGAAATAGAAAATACCATTTAATTGCAATTATATAACTAATCATTTAAGTAACTAATGGTTATCACTATCGCCTTTAATGATATTCTCTGATATGTTTGAATTTTTAAATTAGTCCGTTAGGATTTCAGCAGGTTCTATTATTTTTGCACGATATCTTCCATAGCATAAATAATATCAACAACCACCAAATTTTTGTCAAATATTCCTTACATATGCTCATATACCATATATTAATTTATTTTAAAATTTTAAGAACAGTATAATAACACATTGATATTTATAAAAGTTCACAATAGCACGTTTGTGAAATTGTATTTTATTTATTAATACAAATACTGCTGTAATAATATCCTTTCTACAAAAACGGCTATATTTGCAAATTCACTAACTTCACTAAATTCACGCATATCTCGAGAAAATCATATCATTGCTTTTTACAGTATCTCCTATATACTTGTAGGACATACATAATTTGGTGATTGTTGATATTGTTTATGCTATGCAAGATATTGTGCAAAAATAATAAAACCTGCTGAAATCCTAATGAACTAATTTAAAAATACAAACATATCAGTGAAAATCATTAAAGGCGATAGTGATAACCATTAGTTACTTAAATAATTAGTTATATAATTATAATTAAATGGTATTTTCTATTTCTTTATTAAATTATTATTACGACAATCGATGCTGTCCGGTTCATCTATGTAAGAACTTTTATAAATATCAATATGTTATACCCTTCGTAAAATTTTGAAATTAATATATGTTGTAAGGGCATATAAAAGGAATATTTGACAAAAATTTGGTGATTGTTGTATGGCCAAAATTTAATTTTTTTAATTTTTGAAAACTTTTTTCCCGTTTTTTTCCTATTTGATGTAGAGCTAATGCCATAAAAAAATTACCACTTATAGGTCTTAAGTACCTCTATAACATATTTCAAAATCATACAATTTGCAATAATACTTTCTGAGAAAAAAATTCTTTTCAAAATTTCGAAAATAATTTTTTTCTAAGAAACTATCAACATTTGGGATCTAATATTTTGGAAAATTTAATAGTGCTTTGAAAAGAATATCTAAAAAAAAATTAGCCAAATCGGTGTAAGGGCCATTTCCCCATGCTAACCCGGCTATAGCCTTTAGAAAAAATTAATTTCCCTATACGTCCAGTGTTTGGCCGGTCACCCGGTATGATGTAAACATTATTGTCTTTTCAAAAAATTGAAAGTTTTATCGTAATATGATTTTTAAATATCGCTATTAAACAAATGTTAAGCTTTAAATAAATTACAATAAATAACAGTTTATTGAAATCTTTAATATTTGAGATGTCGACGTTCCGACTTCCGAGACAAGATGTTCCGGTTTATACAGCTTATAATATGTATATTTATCTATATAAATGGAATAAAAATGGCTTAATTTCAGAAAATTTTTTAAATATATTTATGATGTAATTAATTCCTTGCACAGATTCAATATTATTATTATTAATGAAGTTACAGAGTGTGATTTACATATTTGCTGTTAAAGAAAGGCTCTTAAAATAGGTTAAAAATCGATAATTTTAATGTTTAAAATTTCCTACTTATGTAGAAGTTGCTATGGGAAATCCCAAACGAATAAGAATTCCGAAAGTAGTTTCAATTTTATTTCTTAATTATTATGTTATAGTCAACCTTAATTGATTATGATGTTCCTTTTTTCTAAATTTGTTTTAACTTAATAACAATAAATGAAAAAAATAAACTTTTCATAAACATTTTTAAACTATACGATTAATTTAATATTTAGGCGGGTGTAATCCTTCCAAATTAAACAATTAATTAAATTTCAGAATAATTTATAACATTTTAAAATTAAAAAAAATTATTGTATACGATTACACTTATTATACTCGTATTTAGTAACAGTTAATTATATTTTGATGAAAATCTAATGTGCAGACATGAATTTCTAAAAATAAATATAAAAATAAAAAAAAAAACTTTGGCGGAGGTGGTTTTAAGAATTTACCTTTAGGTCTAAAGAAATAAATTATTAAAAAAATGGTTTCATAGTGAAACCACTAGGAATAAGAAACGTATATTATAAGTATATACAATTTGCTATTGTCGTTCACAACAGTTACACCAAAATTAAGAAGAATTTCGTCTATCTTTTCAGATGTCTTTCTCCTATTACTCAATATAAGCCACTTTCTTTTGGGTTCAAATATATCCAAAAAGTGGATTAATCAGAGTTAGACTGAATGCAGAGCTCAATGGAGATAAAACCGGATACGGTCTAGGAATACGATTGACGGGCTGTGCTCCCGCTTATACAGAAATAAATCTAGCTCTTCGGTTGGCCAGAAATATGTCACTTGAGGGACGCCGAAAAAGACGGCGTCTTTTAAAAAGAAATATTAAAGCTAGTTATTTACCTGAAGAACTTGTGGAGGAACATCTAAAGCAATGCTATGCAAGGGTACTCGCATAGCAGTTGCTGGAGGCCGTTGTTCTTGTGATGCTCGATGAGCCTTTTCTCTCGTTTCCCTACGTTCTTGCTCTTGCAAAGCTTGCTCACGCATTAACTGCAGCTTTAACTGAGTTCTTGATAATTGTGTAGCCGTTTTCAAATTTGGCGGACTAAAAAAAAAATTGTATTAATAGCAATGCGGAAAACATTTAATAGAAACAAAAATTATTTATTATACCTATTTTATTAGTATTTTTCCTTTTGAAAAGATTAAGGCATGAATTCACTTTTATTTAGTATCAGTAGATAATTACGTAAAGAATATAATTATTTAGTTAATTTATTGCTATTAAAATATTTAAATCATAATTAACTGTATAATCATTCAAAAGGAATGATTAGAAAAAATTTATTTTTTAAATTCCTCTTGTTAATTGTACATATGTATAGCTTTTTCCAATTAGAAACAATATTATAATTAGAAATATTTATATAAAATGTTTACTTTACATTTAATAAAACTTTGAATTTATAAAATATGTTTAAATTTTATTGAAAATTTAGCAACTATCATTCGAAATTAAATATTAACGTTGGATGCTTTGATATTATGATAAAATAAAGATATTAATCTTATAGTTCTAAAATCCCGACTCATTTGAATGGCATTAGTTTTCATCTAATTTATTTTTTTTAAATTTAATTTAATATAATACGGATTTTGAAATTTCATTGGTGGGTTCACGCAAGACGTAAATATACCCACCGATAAAATACGTAGAAACTTTGCGTTAAGGGGAAAAAAAGGGTCTGAGGTACAAACAAAGAAGCATATCTTTGTGATTTTTTAACAAAATATTACTCTTTTACTTTTTGGTAAAGGTGCAATCAAAAAACTGTGATTTTTTACTTAAATTAAAATTAAATAAATAAAAAAAATAAAAATAAAAAAAATAAAATAGAAAAAAATAAAAAAAATCCTTCGTTCACATTCAAGATAAACTTATGTAGTAAAGAAATATTTTTTGTTTTTTTATTTCAGATGAAGCAACCATGAGTTATCCTGCCTAGCGCATGGAACCTTTTTTTTTATGTGACTCAGTTCTCACCACTACCACTGGCTTATTTTGCAATATTTTTTAACGAAAATTTAGCAGAATATTCTTAATATAATGCTTAATAAGGTAAAAAATTTTAAACATATTAACAAATAAGGTACTCTGCAAAAAAAATCACAAAAATATGCTTCTTTGTTTGTATCTCAGACCCTTTTCCCCCCTTAATTAAATTAAATGTTTAGGTAAACACAATACAAGTAGACAGACGAAGTTTGAAGTACAGTGATTAAACTGTAGCTAGTTTGACTTAAATAAGCCGAATTCCCCTTCTTCCCCTAATAGTTATGTACGTTGCGAAAAAATCCGTGTTGACATTAGTGTGAAAATAAGTTTAAATTATTTTGCTAATGATTAAATAGGTAAATAAGCAATTAACACTTTTTCTAGGTGCATCTGAAAGTCATCGAGCTTCTCGAATTATATCTACATTTTACGCATCATTTCATTCAGTAAATGTTATTTCTAGAGAGCGGATTTATAAGCTCTAAAAACGTGTAAAAAAGCATTACTTAATTAGGCTTTACAAAAAGCTGCTAGAATTTTTTTTCAATCCAATCAAAACAAATCCTAGCAGGTTTTTGTAAAACCTGATTAAGTAATGTTTTGTTTACGCGTTTTTAGAGCTTATAAATCCGCTCTCCAGTTATTTCCTATAAAAAATCTAAAATTGGTAAACTTAAATTTGGTTATAATATAATTTTATTTAAAATGGGTTCTTAAATACAACTGTATTTACATAAAACCTACTAATGAGGTGTTAAAGTAAAGAGAAAATTTTAGTATCGAGTTGTATATTAGTTCTATTGAAGAGGAAACAGCATGTAACTTCTATATGTATGCAAAAGTGTGATAAAATTTGTTAAATATACTATTTGTAAAACAGTATCATTAACATCACCACTACATAAAAATTATATTTCAATTTATCGTATATTATGAGAATGGTTGCATAGTGATTTTTATTTTATCAAGTTCGTTTTATGTCAACCTGTGTTTATAGCATTGCATGTTTGATGATGTTTTGATGAGAATGTTAACCGTTAGTCGCAAGGCATTTAAAATTTGGCAACACTCTTCCAATGTGACGTCGGTCGTCAATGTTCATAATGTGTATTGTTTCAAGATTTATAAACAGTATAACAGCGTTTCTCAACCTTTCAATATTTTCGACCCAATTTCAATCATAATTTCCCTCGTATAATGTTTATTGTGAATTTTTGTGTATCTTATTTTTTTATTGTCAGAATATTTTTTATTGCGGTTTTCTTTCAGTAAATTACATGAATTTTTTACTTTTTGATATGCTACCGCTCCCATTTAATATTTCACGTTTCCTTAGAAGGGAAGGGGGGCACAGGTTGAGAAACGTTGCAATATAACTTCAAAATAGAGCAGTTAAACAAAGATGAACTTCAAAATTCCATTAATTTTGTTAAAAACTGCTTTTTGTTTGCAGGATAATGTTATAATTCTGTTGTCGGAACTTAAAAGGTCATAATTCATTGTAAGTATCAATGTAGTACTTATGACCTTTTGAGTACCGACCACAGAATTATGCCAACCACAGGAGTGACTAAAAATTAGTTAATTATTATTGTTCTCAAGAGTCGGACAAAGACATTAAAACACTCGTGGTCCATTTTTATTTCGCGCCTAAGACCAAATGGATAAGTGCACATTACAAAAAGGTCTTTTTCTAAAAAAAAAAAATTAAATTGACTGAAGTCGAGTGAAACTTTTGTATTATACCCTTCCAAAATATCACAAAACACTACAGGATGTTTTTCTGTAAAATTCGCTCAGTGCAGTAAACTTTCTAAGCGCAGGAAAACTGAAGAAATTAAACTAGAAGGAAATAAGGAAATAATTTCTATAAATAATAATTTAAGAAATAGACATTAGAAGACTTTTTAATATGCATGATTTATTCTTCTTTTATTACGAGTTGATGAGATTAATGATAAAATGTAATAAGTACAGTAGTACAGTGCATTTTATTACAATTTACCATTTTTAATATTCCTCATGGCATTAGATCCAAAAATATTATGTTTTTGCAAAAATTCAAAGAAGAATAGTTAAATCATTTACCGTAGAAATACTATGAATGTTTATGTATTGTCATCTTCTAAAATTACTTTTCTTTAATTTTGCATTTTGAAAAATTATTTATTGTATTTGCATTTTTAATTTTGATTATTTTTTTTTAATTTATAATTAAGTTGTTATAAATATCTTGTTATTTATAAATATTTGAATTGTTGTTCCCGCCAAAAGTTTGATGTTTGAAATTTGTTGTAACTAAGCTGTCTTGCGGTTCGCGTTTATTATAATGGAGAAACAAAAAAGCTCAAAGCTTTTGAGACTGGTCGAAAATCATTCCCGGTGCAAACAATACCATAGTCGGCAATTAACAAAAAGAAAATAAATCCTATGATGGTGATGGAGGAGATAATGAGACAATTTAATAAAATAATGGAAAATATGTTAAATATGAGAGAAGAAAACAAAAAAAGCATAACTAACGTAAATGAAAACATAACTAATCTAAAAGAAAACATGAACATTAACTATAAAAAAATAGATACAATGGAGCAAATTTGGAGAAAATCTGAAGCAAAATTACAAGAAAAGATTAACAAGCACGACGCCGATATTAAAGAATTAAAAAAAACAAAACGATTAACAAAGATGAATTGGATAATGACAATTCGGAAGGAATTCAAGATGTAAAGGAAGAAAAAAAATATTATTAATAATAAAAAAGACAGAAAAATTGGATGACAACGATTCGGAAGTAATAAAAAATTTCGACAAGATAGAGCTAAAAATAGAACAGAATAAAAAGCAAAATAAAAAAAGACATGGATAAAAGATAAACAAGAAAACGAGGAATGTAGTTAACAAAAAAAACCAAAATGTTTCGTCAACGGTAAATTAGAGAAAAACAAATTAAATATAACGGGAAAATTTTATGGAATTAAATCTGAAAAAGAAAAACAAACTATGGATATCAAAATCAAGGTAGGACCGGTAACGCCAACACTACGACAATGAATGGAAATATTAAAAGGAATTGACATATTTATTACGATTTTAGGGTTCGACAATAAACATCCGGCCACACAAAAAATTATTTTACGGAAAGTGATCAGGTGGAAATAATTTTATATTTTAGATTATGAAACACATTCTGTATGTCTTTTGTGACAAACCGTCGGTCCATTAACCGTGTTTCATTAGCGAAAGACAGAGGAGCAAAATGTCGTGTTGCAAATTCCCCTTTTTAATTTTTCATTTTGAAAAATAAATATGTGGAGATTAAAAAAAGCGTTGCAAATAAACGTTGCATAAATACGTTGTATATTTTAGCTTGTCCTTTTAGAGTACATTATGCTCCCAACCACCGTTATTTCTTCAAAAAATGTTTAATTTCGTTCATTCATGGGCCGGTTATAGAACTCTTCCTCAAATGATACAGATAATGGTTTAGGTTAATTGGAAGAAAGGTCAATTATCTCCGGAAAGAAAACATCAAACATCAAAACTCATATAAACATGCAGAATCCAACTTTGAGAAACTGCTAGCCTATCCAATATTGACATACTGCAAAAATTTAAAAACAAAGTATACTTAAAACTTTGCAAACAAATACTACATGATACCTGCCAAACTAGATCGTTTAACACGATTTATGTACATATGACCTTAGTTCATGAAGAAATACAAAAGTTTTGAAATCAATACCAAAACAGATTACCAGCAACACATAATGTATGTACATCCTAAACAAACTAGCCAACAAATTATTATTAGATCATATTATACACATATTATTTATTACATATATATTATATAATAAACATATTATAAACAGTGCCACATTACTGCACAATACATTTTTCTATTATTGCAAATTTAACAACGAAAATATTTAATGGAAAATTTATACATGATTTGTAAGTTTGTACCATTTCCTTATTGTTAAAAAAAATATTCAGTGAAAAAAAGTTCGATGCCAGGCTAGCGAAATTAATTGCTTCAAAATTTTATTTATAAATTGGCTTTATTACCTTTCTTTTGCGATGTAACTTGGACAAAATAAAATTGTCAACTTCGCAAATAGTCAAAATACAATTTAACTTTGAAATTAATAATAACATGCAGGATTAATATAATACGTATACGTACGTATTATTAATCCCATAATCATTTAAGTTATTAACTATACATAATTTCTATATGATAAGTTTAAAAATATATATTTCGCCGCAGTGTTAATTTGTTAATTAAGGCGTCATGGAACAATTCTAATAATAAACAGATTTTCATAATATTACACAATAATGATAAAGGTTAAAGTGTTAACCGCTTTACAAACAATACAAAATTTAGTTGGTTTTATTTCACTTTTTTTTTACACAATGTGTATGTTAACATAGTTCAAATGGGTAACTTATACAAAAATAAATTTTTGTCCAAAATTTATAAAAATGCGATCCATACGATGTCCTTTGTAATTTGATGTTTTTAATTTTTGAGTACACTACATTTTTTATATAATATCAACCCCTAGACAAGTTAATCACCAATATGTATTGGAATTATCATATCTTAGTACGACTATAAAACTTCAGTAGGGAGGTACCTTATATTGGAAAATAAAAAAATTTGTTTTTTTTAGTACTATGTCATGGTCAATTAATTTTATTTGATAATTATTTTTAGTAAATCATCAAATAACATGTTATGCTTAACTATTATCAATTTTCTAAATATATAATAAAAAAAACATTTCCGTCAATGAGTAATTTTACATTCAAATCTTATTCTGACTACATTTTATTAAACCTAACCAAAACATTAAAAACTTTTTGTGTAAAAGTTTACATTATGAAAAATATCAATACAATATAAAACAATATAAACATGTACAGTAAAAGTCGATTTGCATTTGAATATTTAAATATTTCCATTAGTTGATAACATTTGAACTTTGACTTCCAAGGTTGACTAATTGTTGAAATATTGCAAATATTATCTACACAAAATAAAGAATATGATTTTAATGATATTTTAATATTTTGAAATACCATCTAGTAAATAAGTAATGTATGTATATTAAAAAATATTATAAGAAATGCTGTATTGTAAAAGACCCCACCATGGGCGTCCATTAAGCAAGCAAAGAGGGCGACTGCCCTCTAGTGGCTCAGTGGCAGTGGCTTAAGCTTTTTATTCAAATTTTAATATTTCACCAGCTTAAATTTAATTTAAAAATCTAACGTTTCTTACAAATATAGAAAATATGGTGCTTGCTAAATATATTTGGGTAAAAGGGTATATCCTTGCAAAAAAACAAATACTTATTGTCTACCAATTTCGATCGTTTATTTGATCATCCTTAGAACAAACTACATAAAAATTGTCATTTTTTATGACAGACAATATGTGTTTAAAAGGGTATCTAGCGGGAAAGTTGGGAGTAGTTTTGATTTCTTCCATTCTATGTATTTTTTGGAGTTCTGAATCCAAATTTTAGGTTTGCTAACAAAATTTCGTAACGCAACATTGAAAAAAATGCAAAAAATTATAAAAATATCATTTTATGTGTCCGCAAGAACCCACTTTTTTCACTCCACTGCTTTAATTTATTATCAAGGATAGTGAATTGAGTAAAAACTCAATTTAATGAGTTCCTCTTAGTTTTAAGTTGACTACAATTAGACTTAATTTTAAATTTAAACAATATATTTAAATTTTTTGCAAATATAATTCCGTTTTGTACGTCGTTTTATTTTATTTATTCTCTCCCGGGTCCCGGCCTCCCTAAATGATTTTATAAGTATTCCGTCTGGTTTAAAAGACCTCTTTCCTTCCATTTGATTCCTTCACAAAGCCAAACTAAACTAAAAACTCATTGCTTTATGTGTAGCTTTGTCATAACACCTGAGTTTATAGAACAACAAAGAAAATAAAACAATCGAAATATTGTGTATCAGGTTCGAGTTTTGAAAGTCAAGAAAACTGTCATAAAAAGAGCAGAAGAACATGGTGATGAGTGTGGACAAGCTATAATCAAATGTCTTTTGCATGTCTCAGATTTGGTGGCCCCTGATTATCAGTATCATAGTTTATGCATGAGAAAACTGTACTATCGCCCAAAAACTTTAGAGAAGAGCATAAGCGATTAGCTCGCCAATGATGCTGAAGCAGCAATGGAAGATGTCTATGCTTATCTCGAGAATAATGATGGAAAGTGCTAGTTTTCGCTCGACGAGTTAAAATGGACCAAAGCAAGACTGATTAGTGTCCTGGCAGAAAGCTTCTCTGCGCAAAAACTACGGAAGCCATATAATAATTATCTTTTCTCCAAACAAGTAGACGGTAGTGTATTTCAAAAACACAGAATACAAAGGTACAGGTACCAGCAGACGTTAAAAAATAAAGAAGAGCAACAACTATGGATTGTTAAGAAGCCTGATGAAATTATTGTTGAGGAAATCTGGAAACAAGTTTACAAAACAGAACTGTACCCCCACCTGATAAGATTTTGGAAGGAAATGAGGAACTCGTCCTTGAAACCCTTCGTACATTTATGGAAACAGTTGTACTAAACAAAAAACGTGGAGTTTACTTTCAAACCACACTCGACGAGCAACCCAAACGACTGGGGTTGGAAAAAAAAGAAACGATTTAAATCAGTGCCAACAACTTTGAACCCTGCACCGGACTTGATACTCCGGTACATTTCTTGTAAATGTAAAAGAGGCTGCCAACACAATTGTGAATGCAGGAAGGCAGGCCTCCGTTGCTCCCCGATCTGCATATCGTGCGAAGGGCTGTGCGAAAACGTCCAGCTTCCTGAAGACCGCATTGACATAGACAAAGTAAAGACAGAAGAAAGAAACCAAGCACAGACTGAAGAAAGACGATGCGGCAGGTATGCATAATCTCAAAATCTATTTTGTAATCATTATTGTCTTTCCTTGAGATATGATCACAAGTTGTTTTCTCACCACCTCTTAGATCATTTTCTCTAAACGACAACAGCTCATACGGTTTTCTGTTGGAATTTCAACATTTTTGTAACTGAATTGTACAATTTTGAATTTCAATTAAATAATATGACATTAAAGATTATTTTATTTTTGAAAAAAATGACCAGTATCTTTACTACGATCTAAATATGTGCAGAGAACTGGGAGAAATTCACTAAATGACAGCCTTCAATGATAAACTCAGTGACGTACCTAGAACTTTTGCCGCCTGGGGCGGTCTGATGTTTTGCCGCCCCCTACCAAAAGAATTTTACTGAAATAAAAAAAAAAAGAGCAAAAAAAAATAAAGAAAAGGTCATCGAGGTGTTCGTAATCAAACATTTAACATGGTCTAGCATTTTTCAAACCCAAAATTCTTTTTTTTTAAATAAGAGCAAAAAAAAAGGTCATCGAAGTGTTCGTAAACAAACATTCAACATGTTCTAGCTTTTTTCAAACCCATAATTTTTACATACCTGTATCTGCCGCCGCCCTAAATATGTGCCGCCCGGGGCGCCCCCCCCCCCAGTTACGCCACTGGATAAACTAGAGTTTCAGAGTAGAGAAAGTGAGTTTTTGCAAAGACCAACAAAATACTTTAATTTTCAACTTACGCTCGAGTCCAAACGGTTAGAAACTAAATAGTGAAATTTGTAGGAAATTTTATGTACTCGTAACCTTCCATTTTTAATAGAAAGGTTATTTATAAACAGTTGATAGTTTGTGAGTTATAAGCAAAAATTCACAAAAAGAATGAGATTTCTTATCAATTTTTTTATATCTTTTTCAATGTTTTTTCAAATCTGTGATTCGGATTTACTGCTTAAAAAAACATGTAGAATATATTTAAAAAATCTACCCTACAACTTTCCTAGTAAAAACACAATTTCACTGTATTATTATCATTCAAACCCAAAGACGAAAAAGCATCGGTAGATCATTTTGATAATTTCGAGAGAATATAGCAACAAATAGCACAATATAATGTGTTAGTTATAAAAAAATTAGGAAAGGCAAATAATAGATATAAAATGATTTTTAAGAAAAGAGATGAAGCTATTACTGCATATGATAAAATTTCAGAGTATATGTTCTCCTTTGTAAATCGTACTTTTGGCAACGGTAGCGGCGCACCGCAGTCTCCCAAGATGTCAAACTAAATAAAACATAAAACTAACAGTAAAAATGCTTTATCAAACAAAATGATTAAGAAAAAATTTAAGCAAAACCGGGAAGCTCAATGAACAGTGACTATGAGAATTTTATTCGAAATGCACGTTACCAGTTGAATTTGTTCAAACATCTAATTTTAGCGCTGCAATGGACACATACATTTTTTGGAGTAGCCAATACAAATCGGCAATATCAAGCTCAATAGCAGATTAAGCTTAATCTAAATTAGACTTAAAATTATTTATGAATGTTCATATAATTAATATGTAATAGATATATTTATATTTATTCAACAAACTTAAAAAATTGCATTCCTGTGATTTACATTTTTGAAATATTTACAATTTGTGTAGGTAAAAATGTATTTATTATTTGTAAACAAAATCAGTGAAATAGATTTTCAAGTACCATCGCATTGGGTTGGCAACGAAATTTATTGTTGGCAAGGTATTAGGTACTAAATTGCTAATGTTCGATAAATGTAAATTGCGTTTATTTAATGTTAATTTCAACTTATTAAATTAGACATGCCAAGTTAAGATCAAGTTTTAAATATACGGTGAAACATTAAAAATAAATCTATTTTATAAACAAATAATGATTTAAATAGTTGTAAGCTTCGAACAGAAATATAGGTCTGCCACAAAATACAAAATTGCAAGATTTCTCTTTTATATTCCAATTAATTTGACATTTGCGTGTAATAAACTTGCCAACTATTGCTCAATCGCAATGTAATTATTTTTGGGTTATAAATATTAACATTTCTGGAATACCGATTTTGATTGATTGTTTGTTTAAAAGAAAATTGTAAGTATTAAAATAGTATGAGCGCTTCACAGCTTGTTAATGAATAATGAATATAAATTTAAATTCCATTTAATAATAATTAATAAAATTTATGAGTAAGCTGTTTCATCGACTTATTGAATAATAAATGCACACAGCTTTTTAATTTAGATATTTACATATAAGATAAAATTTAACAACCATTTACGTCATTAGCAATTTAATTTGGATCAACATACTATATCCTGTATAATAATTGTATTCTATCTCTCCATTTTCGTACTCTCCATCTCCAATTACAAGAATTTACTTAACACCTCGATATTATAAATATACTATCTTAGCAAACGTCATTTTGTCGCTGTGACGAAAGGATAAAATTTTGGAAAATATCAGCGATAGATGACTCCATATAATTATTATAAGAATACTCCTATTGCTGCCAAGAAAAATACCGCAATAATCGGAAATCATAATCTAAGCAATAAAATACTTTATTTGAAACGATAATTAAATTCCTTTATCAATTGACATTTATTCCTTGACTATCTGAGATATAAATCAAGTATTATTAGTTTGAATACTTAATTCACAACTTTCAGTTTAGCAAATTTATACTGAACTCAGGAATTCAAAATAATCGGACTTTTCCAGAAGTACACCAATACTTTAGCTTAGCACAGTAAGCCACCCAGTAGTACTTTCCTAATTTAATAAAATATATTAAACGCAGTATTTAATTTGAACAGTTTATTCGTGTGCACTGGTTCATACGCAAAATATATATAAAATGTTTTAATTTTTGGCATACATCCATGCTTGGTCTAGGTGATGGCGGAAAAGCGAGAAAGTACTGTAATGACTCACATTATTTATATTATTATAATATTTATAAATCGCACACCCAGTAAAATACTGTCGTAAGTCAAACATCTTTATTTGCTATTAAAGTACTTGCAAAGTATCTTTCGAATTACCATATAGTATTTTACTAGGTGTGCGATATATTCGGCGCGGAACTAATTCAACGCAATTCCGGTTGTGTGCCAAGCCAGTTTTACAACACAACAATTATCCAAGATGGTTCATTAATTCCCAGTGGAAGAGAGCGAGTGGGGGGAAAAATGTGATAACATGAACCGGAGAATAAAGGAAGGGATCCCATTCTTTAGATTCCCTTACATACGGGGACTGACGGAGAGGGTACAAACCGCTTTGAAAGACCATTGCAAGCTGGGTATATACAGTCTGGATACTCACCACAAACTCCTGTCTAGATTAAAGGATAAAGTCCCTAAAGACTCTTTATCAGAATTAATATACGAAATTCCTTGTCTAGATTGTAATAAAACCTACATAGGACAGACAAAACAATACCTCAAACAGAGAATATACCAGCACACAAGGGATTGCAAGTTGGTTGATCAAAAAAAGGATAATGTACGGGGAAGAGTGTTGGACGAGGAAGAGAAGTCGACAGCATTGGTGGTACATCACAAGGAAACAAAACACAATTTTGATTTCGAAAATGTTAGTATTTTGGATTTTGAAGCTTCGTTGTTGAAGAGAAATATCAGCGAAATGTACTTTATAAAAAAAACTGATTGCGTCAACCATAGAGAGGATGCAATGAAGCTGAGTAAGATCTACAGCGGAATCTTGTAATGGTTAATACTAGAGTAAGGATGATAAAACGGGGGATTGATTATGTGCGATGGTTAGGATGTTGATATGGCTATTTATTATCAGCAGGTGTGTCTGTATATTTTAAAATTTGTGAAGTTTTATATATTTGACATTGTTTTAATTTTAATTATTGACCTATTGAGTAATTTATTATATGATTTTATTATTGTTAATTTTAAGGATTATTGTCGCTCTCTTAGATGCAGGCTCTCTTTAGTGATAGTATAAAACAACCGTATTGGTACTATTTGAATCATGCTACTTGTCAAATTTGTAAGTGATTATGTTTCAGATCCTGAAGAAGAAGAAAAATAAAATCTTCAAAACGTTGATCTAATACTAATTGTTTTATTTACACCACAGTCCAAGATTTCCCACTAAGTATCATACACATTCGTCGTAAGATTTAGATCTTAGGTAATTCTTAGAAATTCCTGACATTTCCTGTTTTCAGATCAGTGGCTAAAAAACAACAAAACCTTATAAATTTCTCAAAGAGTTATGTCTAGATTGGACGAAGAAAAAAAGCAACTTTTTGTTATTTTTTTTGGAAAAGTGTATACTACCTAATTTTGCACAACATTTATTATATTCAAATGATCTTTATTTAGAATAATTACAAAGAATTTTTTATTTTACAGTATATAAAATACCAAAATTCACTATAATAAACCAATATATCCAGTTTGTAGTAGATCCACTAATGGCCAGTTGTATAGCATACATAAGATCAATCTGGGATCGAGTTAAACCAGGGTTAACTTTGACATTGAGCACTGTGATTGGTTTAAAAGTGAGTTGATTCCAGTTTAACTCTTACTTGATATTTATACAACTGGTCTTAAAACACATATAATGTACCCTAGAACCAGGGTGTAATTCCACCCTTGGCCATTAAAACAAATTAGCTGTTGGTCGACGTTTTGGTTTATAAATTAAACCATCCTCAAAACTACAAAATAAGGAGAGATATGAGTCTCACAAATAAACAGGGTTTAACACCTAATATTATTTCCGCCAAACTTCCATGTTTTGATCTCCCTCAACGTTAAATCACTCTTTACTATCATCTCCAAAGAGTCGGTCGTTTCGTCTCTCTATAATAATTAGGACATCATCGCTTTTCACATTTCAATACCACCGGAGCTCTTTATGGAGTTGGTGGCTGCCATTTTTGACAACAGCTTTTTTCTGATACGACAGACAATTTTATGCTCAGCTGGATGGTTCAGCTATGAGAGATCCCAGTAGACCCATCTTCTCCAATCATGAATGACCTCCTTTGTAATTTCTTTAGAACAGTGATGTTTGAGCTGCCCTTCCTCATGTTGGATGATGACAATATATTAACTGCTGTACCTTTTAGCGAGATTTCTAACAGCCTCTCTATGCTCAACTCTAAAGGCAAACGTCCACTAGCAAGTTTTCTTCTGCAAGTCGCTTCCAGAAGTTATTTCTTGTAGAAACACAGTCTACAAGCTGACTCCACTACCTAGTAGAAATACTTCTGCAAGTACTTGCAGAAATAACTTGCTAGTCGACATTCGCCTTTATGATGTGCTTCTAGATTTCACATATGAATTGGAGTCTAATCGCACTATTCCTTTTCTGGCCCTACTGGTCATTAAGAACACAGATGGCAGTTTTAGTACTGATGTTTACCGTAAACCTTCATCCACAGATAGGTTTTTAAACTTTAACTCGGTGCATCCTCTTCAATAAAAAACGAATGTGGTCGCAGCCTTTAAAGAATGGTGTTCCAGGTAAATTAATAGACAGCACCTTCTTCAAAAAGAAAGTACAAAATATGTTATTGGTAGACTCTCAATCGAACGATTGTACCTCGGTCAAGAACTTTTGCAAGATATCACTTAATCAATAAAGGTTGAAGAGTTACCACCTGGAACGTGAACAATATTTTGGGTTTGTAGGGAAATATTTTATTGTAACTTTATTTTCAGCTCGTATAATGTATCTAGGGACATTATGTTTTGTACTTTTGAATTTCTTATCCGGCTATACCTTTAATGTTATTTTTGTAACAATCTAGCAAAATCTAATAAAAAAATAGCCTCCAATTACTAACCAAATTAAAATTCGCATTTATATTATATAAGTAGGTACCTCTGCAATAAATTCAGTACAGTACAATTTTCAAGAGCATTCACACGGTTATTAGCCCAAAAGAAAAGATTAGCTACTGATCAATGCATTCTACATACGCCTCCTTACCGAACCATATGAAATCCATAGACCAGATTACGGAACCCTTGAATCCTTTTAATTTAACTTTTTAATTGGAGAATTAAAAAATAATTTTAGTAAAAATAATTTATAAAAGTTTCTGAAGTTCTGTTTGGTAAAGTCACGTAGAAACCTTCAGGTTTGTGTTCATAATTGCAGCCTCTATGTGCAAGTCATTTCTGAGTTAGAATGCATTAGTTTTAAATATCTTGATTTCCCGTAAAAATTTATTTTTTCCATGCTCGATGCATTTTCGTTCAATAATTTTGACTAATATGAGGTATATTAGATTCTCGATTTTATTATAATCTTTATCATATAATTTTCGTATCAAATTGTCGAAAAGCGATAATAAATCAACCGAGACTAGACCGACTTGGCGGCATGTATGTAAATGGTCAAAGAAAAATTTATTTTTTTGTTTTGATGAACAAAAATTAAAAACAAAAATAAGATAAAAGAGATCATTAGTTTATTTTTTTAACTAAAAAGAAAATTATACTCCGTTAGCGTGAATTCTGTGTATTCTGATGTATTTCTAGAAAATAAATTAAATTCTAAAATTAATCGAATTTAATCAAACAGCTAATTAATTACACCATCTAGCGTAGCACAAATACACCAACTGTCCTCCTGATTTGCCTTAAATGTTCTTTTAAAAGCGTCAAATTATCAAACTAGAATCTACAAACTAGATTATTATCTAGATCAATATCCAAAATCAACGGTTTTGAAGTTATGAATTAAATTAAATAAAGCAATGTTGAAAATTTTGAAATATAATTTTAATGAAATTTAATATTAAAATTTGAAAATTATTTACTAAAGAAATGTAATCAATGAAGTGGTTTCTTGTTACCTTCTCAATAGCTCACAGATTAATTCGGGAAGTTCCAAGTTCAAGAGGCTCTTAATTCTTTAAAAAAATTTTAGTTTTCAAAAATTAATACTTTTTGTTTACAGTAAATTTTGCATACAGTAAAAAATTTTTATGTCAATTAATAATTTGTTACTACAGGGGCGATTTTAATTATTTTTGGTTTTAGTACACAAGTTAATAACAGAATGAAAATTGTAAAAAATCAATGATTATCAATCAATCGATCGATCTATATTATTAGTTTTATAAACCACAAAGTTACATTTTATTATTTATTTAAAGAAGCAAAAACATAAATTTCAAGGTGAAATAATATTAAAATTTTAATAATTGCAAAAATTATTGAAATTTAAAATTGCAATAATTATGGTGAAATTAACCCTTATTTTATACTTACAATATTGACATGCTGAATAATAAAACCAAGTACCAAATTTTAAAGAAAATATCATTTATGAACCTATCAAGATTTCTCTTTCTATGAGGTTACTGTGCCACGTGATAGTAAGTTCTCTTTCAAGATTAATAGTAATGTCATAGGTAGGTACATAAAACAACAAGAAATATTTCAATTTGCATTTTTCTAACCGAATCGTTTCGTTTATGCAAAATTACACCATAAAAATTACTGAACAGTGTAAAAAATGAGGCTTATCATTAACTAAAAAATCGGAGTGATAACAGCATTAGTAATTCACACTTGCCAGTCAGGAATTTTGAAGTTGTTTATCAGTTCTTTGTGTAAAATGCAAAATTATTATAATAGGAAACAAATGAATCATAAATACATATATGTATAATTCCAGTTGTAAACAAGAACAAGTATAGGTATCTTACGAATTAATGCTTATAATATAAAAAAATTAAACCCATAACGATTTTCATTTGTTTATATTTATATTTATAATTTTCTTGAATTTATAGCTTCTTGCTTCTGCTTGATTGTATCATTAGCCAATTAACATACAACAAAGTGCGCCATGTACAAATATTTTATTATAAAATAGTGTTATTTTCATCCTCATTATAATGATGAGAATCCTCATTATAAGGATGAGTATTGTTTTCTAAAATTTCGATAAGATAAATACTAAAAAGACTTCGCAATAAGTAAAATCAAATTTAAAATTATTTGCAAGTAAGTACTATATCATATGAGAATATACATATTTATTATATTTATAAAACTAGATCACATTTACTGATTCATCAAATTCACAGCCCCAACAGTCAGTGCTAAAAAACTAAAATTGGAGTGTAACTAAAATGTCGATAAAATTCGAGAAACCGAAAAAAGAGCCCCGTTTACTTTTACGAGGGAGTCCTTGCTTTCGACTTTCGTATTAACAGGCCGATTTTCGATTATTTGGTTGCATTTTTTTTAAAGCTATTTTTTGAAAATACTACTATGATCAAAAAGTACCCGGAACTTCTCAATACAACAGAAATGGTTCAATTATTCATCGATATTTATTTTAACTCATTCAAAGTAATCTTCATCGCAACCAAAACGCCAATGCTTTTACCAATCGTTCAAACACTTTTCATATGCTAATTTTGGAATCGCCTTTAGCTCCATCTGCGAATTCTCCTCTATCGCCTCAATCGCCGCAAAACGCTTTCCACGAAGTGGTAATTGAGTCATGAGAACAAGAAACAGTCACACGGGGCCATGTCAAGTGAATACGGAGCTTGCGGAACGGTATTAACATTGTTTTTGATCAAATAGTCGTGTACAAGATAAGCTGTACGAGCCGGTGCATTGTCGTTGTGAAGAGGAGCCTTTATAGTATGCTCACATAATTTACTGTTAAGCCTGGCGGAAGAAATTCTGAGTGGACCGTACCACAGGAATCAAAGAAAACGTGCTATTTTGGGTTTTCCAAAATATTTTTTCTATTTCCGATGATTGTTGCTTCGTTTCGATGTCATATTCATAGACCTATGTCTCGTCACCGGTAATGATGCCTTCGAAAACATTTTGAGCCAAAGACAACATTTCTTCAGCGACAGCAATACGATGCTGTTTTTGCAACACATTCAGCATTCTCGGCACAAGTCCTGAGTTACATAAAACTCTTTTTATGATAAAAATCATAATCCCTTGGCCAGTGGAGATTCTGGGTTCAAATCCCGGACTCAGCAAAATTTCTTAGCTCAGCCCTCTGGTGAACATTAAGCTGTGGATCGAAATACTTATAACTTTCCTTAACAACTCAATGAAAAAACGGGGTACTATAAGCCTAGAGCTTCAGTACAAAGTGGACCTTGAACCACTACCCGTGTAGCAATAATAATCATCATCCCTTAGGTCCACTCCTGGACCATCAGCCTCTTTCTCTTTTGAGAAAGGTTTTACCATTTAGATCTCACTGCTGCTTAAACCAGTTTGGGGGATGCCAGTAACCCTGTTTTTAATAATTGTCAATTTAATTGATGGTGGTATAATCATCAACCCAGGGCGACTACCGGCTTTACGAGCCTTTCGAAGCACGGAGACGGACATATGAAAGTTTTAGACTTTCGCCGAAATCGAACCTTAGAATCAGCAGTTGTTTGGCTAACTTAATAAGTTAACGATCGTCTCTCGTCTCTGTTTCTAGTATCTAATCTCTGCTTAACTATAAAAATAGCTTTCTGGATTACCTGCTTTCTGCAGGTAAGAGTCAAGGATAAACTGTTTCCCAATTTATTAAAATTCATGTATGGGTCGATTACTAGCTGATTGCAAATAAAATAATTTTAAGTTATCAAAATGCGTTATTGGTGCACGAAATTTTGAAAAATTATATTAATAACAGTCAAAATTTTACTTTGATTCTAACTAACACTAACCAGCCTTTCATTATCTAAAATTATAGCGAAAAAATGAAATATTACTACAAGTTCTGCAAATTTTGACAAGCTTCTCTACATTCAATATTAATATTTGCAAATTTCCAAATTATTTATACAAAAAGTATAGTTATTCAAACAAACGATTTACTACAAACTACAACATTTTAATTGTAATTCCTGGATTACATCATGTCCCTTAGTTTATTAATTTATTATTAATAAATGACACAAAAATTTTACTACAAGCATTACAATAAAAAAAATTCAGTGAAAATAATAACATTTTTAGTAAATAACAGTAAGAATTTAATGAGTACCTATTCAAACTGAAGTTTTGTTATTAAATATAATATGGGAGATGATGTCCCGAATGCCTCAAAATATAAAATAATTTATTTTTAAGAAAATGTTATTTCGCCAGCAAATTCATTTTTGTTGAACATGAGACTCTTTTTTGATAACAAATCCAAATTAAAATCAAACCAATTTTCCAATTTTATATAACCAAATTAATTTTAAAATTCAAAACTTTTGCAAATTTACTACAATTTAATATTTAATATCTAAATTAATTTCACCAATCCAATTATTATTGCTTTTAATTTTACTTTTTTTTTAATATCCAAAATTTTTTTCTTAAACGCTCAAATGCGGATCAAAATTATCCAAAATTATCCGGGAAAGAATAAAATGAAATATTAATTGTAGTAAAAAAACGAACAAATAGAACTACAATAGAAACTAAAATTAAAAAAAAGAAAATAAAACTAAATAGAAAATTTAGATATTAAATATAACATTGCAAAACAAAATAAAAATTTGGAAAAGTCGAGGACGTTGTTATACAACAGAACAGAAAATTTGGATAACGATATAAAAATGAAAGAATTACTCATAGTTTTAAATTGCTTACATACTCAAATTAAAAATTAAAATAAAAAACAAAGAAGTATTAAAAAATTATCTTAATACATAAAATCCCAGCACGCTGCTGCTCCTCCAGCGTGTCATTTTTTGGTGAAAAAAGAAACAATCTGATTGGTCGAATTTTTGTTACCAACCGAAAAATATATTAAACCATTCCCGGTACTCCCCCTAGGACGAGTTGCACATCAATCGAGTTTCCAACCAATCGGGTCTAGATGCCCGTCCGTGGACGGGCTTTCCGGCTAGTTTCCAAATAAAATGCAATATTTAATTTTATATGAAGTTAATATTTCGTTACAAGATACAACTTATTATACTAAAAAATTGTAAATAATAAAGTGTTTATTTAACAAAAATAAGGGTTATAATTTTAAATATTTTGGTGGTAAACAGATATATATATAACGGGTTTTATGACCAGAAACGGAAGCACATTTGAAAGTTAAATAAATTTTAACTTAAATTTTTTAAAAAATTACACGCTACTACGAAGTACGTGAATCCTTCTACTGAAATTCAATGCTTCAACTTGCTTGCGGCACGTGCAGTGGGTGCATCGACGTTTCACATAAACCACCCTTAACTTTCAGCAATTACAATTAAGCAATTTTAAAATTATTGGAAATATATCTTTCAAATGAAACAAAAACAAGAAAAATAAATCATTCAACAGATATCGACAATAATTCTCAAACAAATTTGTCGCTTCATTAAGCTTTATTTGATTCAACATCTAATTACTACTATGTATATTTCAAAGAGTGAATATCTCGAAAATTTTGTGTGCACTTGAAATTTCTTAGAAATCACTTAGAAGTTCAATGAGAATTCCGTGAAAATGTGTATGTGTATTTGATTGAGACATAAATTTTTTTCAGTGTCTGACAAATTACTTATATTTGAAGATTTTAACGAAATTTTTTATTGAAAACATTTTAGAAAGATCTCAGATTAGTAAAATGTAATAATAAAATCTTTTTTTTTTTTTTTCTAAAACCGGAATACTGCTTTGAAACACAGGATGTTTCACAATAGAAAATAATAATAATGTTACATTCATTCACAGTGATACGTATTTGATTTTAATCAACCTAAGTTGAATAACTTGCGTTACCAATAAACTGGTTAGGGATTACATATTAATATTAGATATTTCGGATTTTATTCTTTTATTTAATTAAATAATTATAATTTTCATATGTATATGGTGAAAATACATATATAGGTATTGTGTAGTTTACTGGATTAACTAATTACAAGCGATTACATAAATCACTACAAATGTAAACAAAGTTCAATAACATTGAACTAATCCTAGTTTAGGCCGTTATAAAATTTATAATATTTTCTAGCTTACAAATTTTGATACTAACAAACATTTTGCATTTAAAATAGTGAAATACGTACTATAAAAATATACACACACACACACAGTAGCACTACAACCCAGGGGTGGGTTTTGGCTAACCACTTCATTTTTATTAAGGGTTTTCAAGGCAGATTACCTCGGTGGTTTGCCATTGCCCGCCGAGAGAGGACGGTTAGAATAAAGTTCTTACTTCACTCAGGCTCGAACCAGGGTTCTCTGCTTAGTAGTCGATGCACTTAAGCATCAACCGTAACCGTAAATATTAAAAACATTAAATTAAGTCGGTGATCGTTCTGCTCGAAAGTTTAGGTTCCTAATATGCCAGCATTAGTGATTTTTGGTATTGACATAAAAGAATTTATTGCTTTTTAATGCCAGTGATTATTTTATATTATATAATTTTTAACCTGGGAGTTGATAATTGGTTTGATAAAAATTTGGAATACAAGACACTAACTCGTCTATTTTATTAGATCCTTATCGATGATGCGTTTCGGCTTATTAGACCATAATCGTATCGAAGTGTCTTAATTTAAAGAGTAAATGAGACTAGGGGGGTAAATAGATGTATTTTGATAAAAACTTATGATATTAACTTATAATTTGTAGCTGTAGTTGTATTTGTACCACAATTTGTAACAAAACTTTTTTCAATTGTAAAAGAGTTTACAAAATTTTTTTTTCAATGTATCTATATTTACTTTTTCGGTCTGAAACTGAAAGTTTTAAAGTAAGTAAACAAATGTTGAAAAATTGGAGCTTTTTTATTTTGGTTTTTTCAAAAACCCTGTATCTCTTAAACGAAACATTTTACAAAAATTCTGACGCCCCGGATAATAAATTTAATGGATTACAACTTTTGTATAGTAGAAATTTTTGAAAAACCAATCCCTTTCAAAGTAAATCAAAAAATAATAAACAAGGCAGCTATAAAACAAAAAATTAAATTCAACATTGTTTTTACTTACTTTATCATAACTCGAAAACTGTTGATTTTAGACAAAAAATGTTTGAATGTAGTTTGTAGATTACTTCACGCTCTTTAAAAAAGCAGTAATTTATTTTTACTAAAAAATCAATATTTCCGGGCTATGGTCACGTGACCGTGAAAATTTGAAAAAGTGCTTTCAAAAGGCTTAACTCTAGTGGGCTTGAACTTAGAACAAAAATTTTAATAAAAATCTTTCTTGGAAAAGTTTCACCTATCACCTATCACCACCTAAATTATGTAAAGTGTATCCGGGGACACCCTGTATATCATTGGAAAAATGTAACATTTGCCTATAACTCGAAAATACTAAAAGGTAGCAAATACCAGTTTATGGAAATAATATTTTATAGCTTTTCTTTTAAGAAGAAATGAAATGAAAAATTTATTCATAATTTTTTCGATTATGTAAAATAATCGATTAATCTAAGAAAAATCAATCACTTTTCATATTCGATTAGGAAGTTTAATAATCGCGCACCCTTATGCGGCACTCCATATCTCTGATAGTTGCCCGCGCCCTGCATAATTCACCAACAAAGCGTTGTTAGAAACTTGAAATCATAATTTCGGCAATGTATCCAACGCGACCAGGATTTGTACCGTGGTTCTCCACTTCCTAATTAACCGGTAACCTCTTTACTCTGATTCATACAACGTACATTATAAAGGGTTTACCAATACGATGTTTGTTTTTAAATTTTAAAGGAAACACATACTTCGGATGAAAATGCTATGGATTTTTATTGATATGTAAAGTAGAAGGTCTGCCATTTATGAATGAAAAATAATATCCTTCAAATGTTCACCACGACCACGCTTACAGACATCGATTCTTTTGTCAAAATTTTCAATCACATTTTGGCATAATTGAGGCTCTATCTCACCAATGACACGTTTGATGTTGACTTTTAAGCCCCCAATGGTTTGTGGATTATCCGCATAGACTTGATCTTTCACATAGACCCACAAGAAATAGTCAAACGGTGTAAAATCGCACGATCTGAGGTGAAATTTATTGCAGAATTACGCGAAATTATTCGATCTAGAAATTTGGTTTGCAATAAAGCCATTGTTTCTCTGGCCGTGTGACATGTGGCGCCATCCTGTTAAAACCACATATCACTTACATCCATATCATCGATAATAGATCAAAAATAATTTTTCAACGTGTCCCCAAATGTTGAGAACGTCGTGGAATTGACAAATTTGGTTGCTCTTCGACACTTTCACTTACAGCAGCGATATTTTCCGCTGAACGACCCAAACGAGTATGTACTGTTGTTGGTATGTTATATACCAAACCAGTAACCTTAAATTTATCCCCCAAATTCTCGATAGCGGTTTCAGAAGACCGATCATGACGACCAAAAATATCGCGAATTTTACAAAATGTGGTTTTCACACATCGACTATTTTCGTAATAGGCTTAAATGATTTTAATACAATTTTCAATTAAAATTGAAAACATTTTCACAAATGGCAAAGCTCCTGCTGTACATAAGATAAAAAAACTAAATGCCAGAACTGTCAAAATATCCTTTATGCCCCTATTGAAAAACAAACATCTTATTGGTAAACCCTGTATTTAATAGAATATCCTTATCGACAAAGTAGCAGAAAAAAATGTATTTTTCTTAAGTGCTTTCTTCTATAAGTAAACATTTAAGTAAATCAAGTTTTGATACTTTAAACTGTATATATTATAGTAAATAGTGTTCCCCTATAAAAATGTATATAACCATGTAACTGGGAGATCCATATAACTGAGAGTATACATACATAAGTGAAACTTGACTGTATTAAAAGAAATTGCAGTAATTAAATAAAATAAAATTAGCTAGCAATTTTAATGTGAAATTTTTCGAAACAAAAAGTTTGAACGCAGGGACGTTTGAACGCAGGGACGTTTGAACGCAGGGACGTTTGAACGCAGGGACGTTTGAACACATGGATGTTTAAACGCAAAACATTAAAAATTAACTTTTTTAGCAAAACCGTCGTTAAAAAGGAGATCTGTGCGAAAATATAGGTCTGTTCTGTAGGGGGTTGACAATTTTAATTGCTCGCGTTCAAACATTCCAGCATTCAAACGGTCGCGTTAAAACAATCGTGTTCAAACTTCCGGGAAGTTTGAACAGGGAAATTTGTCAGAGCGGTATTTTAACTGCGGTATTCTGGCCGCGGTAAATTGCTCTATACCGCTACCCTCCAAAGGTTTAAACTTCGACAAAAATTGTGTTTAAAATTTTTTTAGAAAAGTATCCACCACCGCATAGTGATTTTCTACGGTCGCGGGAACACCCTATATCTAAAAAAGTGCAATTACGAAAAGTGAAAAATTCAGTTAATTAAAATGCAGTCTATTTTATTAATTTTTGTTAAGATCAATAATTGTATTTAAAATATAAAACAAATATTCTAGTACAATTTACTTGATCAAGTCCACGCTGTATGTATCTCAATTAAGTAAATTAACAAGTAATTGACATGAATAGAAAAACAAAACAATATTCGCCAATTTACGCGTTCTATTTAAATCATTGTAACTAAAAGATCGAAATGTTAATTGTGGTAAACAAAAAAAAATTGTGTAATATTATGATTGTGCGTGATTGTTCTAAACATACCCTCCCGACTTAGGGGGCCGTCCTATAACTTTATCTGGTGGTTTACGTAAAATACAATCTTGCACATTAATAGAATGATCTAATTGTAAGTCTATAATTGTAGGATCCATTTCCAAAATCATCTGGAGATCATCATCAATTCCTATATTGACTTTAAAATTCAACATTGGTACTATCGAATTATTAAACGCAATTACATGGTTTTTATTTAAAACATCAATTGCGCTCACCGATTTGGACATTGTTTGAATTCCCGAAACTTGCATTATAAAATGTTTTAAAAAAAATAACAAATAATGTATGTATTATAAGTTACAAGTTCCCGCGGGACTTTTCTATTGAACTGATTCGTTCCTCACTGTCCCTCAGAAAATTGAAGGTCTCGGCGTGCTATTTTCGATCACCATTCCACAAATAATTTTTGTTTTCTGACGCCACAATTCAATTGTATAAATTTAAATTTTAAAATGTTATAAAAGATCGATACACTTTTTTTTATTTACTTATTTTTTTTATGGTCGTGTAAATAATTTGTAAAAGTAGTTGATATTTAGTATAGTTTTTAACGTCAATAGACAAACTGATAAGGAGATAATACGTTCCATGTAAACATTTTGATTTTTTTATACAAAAATACAATTTACTTTTCAAGTATTAGTAGTTGTAGTTTTTTTATTTTCCCGCTTTATAATGACATCAACAAACAAGAATGAAGCGCGAAACTCACGTGAGTGGTTAATTTCATGTGGGAAATATTCCCCGATTTAAATTTTATCTTACCTCTCAGTAATAGGTAATGTTTTCGAAGTAAGTTCATAAAATTCCTGGTTTTTGGGAGTTTTTAAAAGTTCCTCAAAATCAATGGCACTATCCAAATCAAAATCGTCCGATATGAGATTCGATAAATCGAAACCCAAATCTATACCGGATTCGGTCATGTTGTTCTCCATTTTAAGTTTTATATAAAAACAACATCACAGGTAAACAATATAAGGTAATATTGCCATATGTCGGCCTCGTTAAAAAACTGAAAGTCGCGACCAAAATAAAAGACTGCGCGAATGCCTTTACCACATTATATTAAACGTCAACGTGAAAAGTTGTGCTGTTATTATATTCGTGATAATTCGATGGGATTCGTTGTTGTTATCATTAATTATAATTTAAGCGCGAAAGTAAATTAAAACTTTACTATGCTCACATAAATAATTGCCTTCTATTACAAATAACAATAATTTTATTAAGTGCCCCACTTCATTTTGCTAACTACTACATTTTTGTTAAAATTGCATTAGATATTATTATGCTGATGCGACATATTTTCATTTTCTTGTCATACTTTTCGTAAGTACTTATTTTAATTAGTCAACCTATAAGAATGAATAATTTAGTGGTAATTATTATCATTGTTTTAGGACTATCCTTAATTATTAACTCTCAAGACTATGATATATCAAAAAATAAAAGCGATTTGAATCATTTGTGGGACCGGTACAAGGTAAATTATTATTAAATAATTATATAAATTATTAATGTTATAAAAATTATTAATAGGAAAAGTTTAATAAAACTTACTTTGGATTTCATGAAGATAATCGACGAAAAGCATGGGAAGCAAATTTCCATATAATTAATAAACACAATGAGGATTACGAAAAGGGAGTTCATTCCTTTAGAATTGCGGAAAATCATTTAACTGATTTGGTAAGACCTATTATGAATTTTTAAGTCCGTATTTGATTAATTGATAAAAAAAGTCAAAGTATTAGAATTAATTAGTATTTTTGCCGCCCCTAAAAGACTGCCGCCCTAGGCAGGTGCCTTTCTTGCCTAATGGATAAATTGGCCCTGCATAGCCCGGAAAATATTGATTTTTTAGTAAGAATAGATTAGTGCCTTTTTAAAGACCGTGAAGTAATCTGCAAACTAGATTCAAACATGTTTTGTCTAAAATCAACATTTTTATTTTATTTATTTTGCTTTTTTTAACCTTGTATCTTTTAAACGAAACATTTTACAAAAATTCTAACTGTTCATTCCGGATAGGAAATTTAACGGACTACAACTTTTGTCTAATAAAAATTTTTTAAAAACCAATCCCTTTTACAAATAATCAGAAAATCAGAAAAACAAGGCAGCTACAAAACAAAAAATTAAATTCGCAAAATTATTATTTTTATTGAAAATTTATTGAAAATTTTTTTTAAACCCACAGTCGTGATCGTTTTAAAATATGTTTTAAGTTTTACCCGCGGATTTTCTACTGCCCATCGGTGTTCATTCCTGCAGTTGTTTACAAAATCCCTTGTAAATTGCGCTTCGTCGGTAAACAAAATGTTTGAAACAAATCTTTGTAAATTGTAAACATCATGAACCGTCATTTGTTCTTCTGTGATTTTGTGAATTTATTTTTTTGTATTATATCTGGCTTGTTTACTATTTTCTGATTTTCTATGAAACATAATTAAAAAAATCGCGAATTTTTCAACATTTTTTTACTTACTTTAATTTATAACTCGAAAGCCCTTGATTTTAGACAATAAAAGGTTTAAATCTAGATTATTTCATGCTCTTTAAAAATGCACTAATCCATTTTTACCAAAAAATCAATATTTTCTGGACTATGGCCACGTGAAGGTGGAAATTAGAAAAAATGCTTTAAAAAACCTATCTCTGCAGGGCTTGAATTTAGAAAAAAAAATTTGTTAAAAATTTTTCTTAGAAAAGTGTCCTCTATCACGTGGCACTATAAGTGTCATGTAAAGTGTATCTGGGGACACCCTGTATAATATTATAAATGTGGTTGAAGTTGGCTCACCCTTTCCCAAAAAAATTTAAGTTTGTAGTTGTTCTCGATTGTTTTCCATTTATTGTTCTCAATTGCTCCGAAATTGTTCTTATTTTGCCAAAAAATATTCACATATATACTAGACAAAAAACAACATACATAGAAGGTTCGCCTAAGAAAAACAAAGAAAACCTTTCATATATACCGCATGTTCATTTTAAAGGTAGCCAGTCGAAGTTACTTTTGTTTTTGAGTAAATGTGGGAAAAAGAAAAAACACTTCAATTTTGATGGATATTCAAAACAAACATTATTTGAATTTTAAATCCTCGTTCATCTACGATAACAAAATTGAATTTAGCGGATCCCGTTTATGCATTACAGATTACAGGTAAAAAATTGAAAGATGAACCAAGAAGTAATTTTATTCAGAAATTTCTTAGGGTTTTGCCTTGCAATAAATACTAGCGTTTTGAAACTTTACATAAAGTTTCGTCTTGGAGCACTAGTTAACCAAAAAGAAGTCACCATCCATCCGAAGTCCGAAAGTGTCCGTAGTCTAGAATTTTAAGTGATAATAATAATTTCAATAATATCTTTCAAAATATTAACTTGACGAAAAAATAGTTTATATAAAAATTGAAGCTCGTTAAATTTTCCATAAGAAAGTTTATATTCAATTTTAGCGTTGGTGTAATATATAAACGTTAAAATCCAGCTGTTTGTCGTAAAATGTGGTGTTGCGTTCCATGTATCATGGTTGCGTCCCATTATGACTGACATGAGACGGCAAACGGGCGCATCCGCCGGCCGGTCACCATTTTTGAAGGTTTTTAAAGTGGTAAAAAAAAGTACGAGTAAATTGCGTCCCAATAACTATAGGTGTATCGGATTAGCAGTAATACCTAACACAAATCCTAACAATTTACCTGTGTTATTTATTATTGTGTTTATTTGTTAGTATGTATTAGGAGAACATAGGAACGCAATTTACTAGTCAAGTAGCGCTCCAAGGTTCGAAAAATTGAAAAGAAAGTAAGGCGTGATGTAGGGAGTCTTGAAATTAAAGAAAAACGCTTAATAATTATAAAATAATTTATTATTTCTGATAGGGACGATTAAATGCGGCCGGATGAACAACATCAAAATTGTTATTATTATAAACATTCTTGGATCTAGGAAATAATTACGGGGGGGTCCCGGTTTTCTTTCCAGAAGAATTTATAGCCTGGCGACCTAGTATTGTTGCCAAACGATCTTGTGAAGCACCGGCGACTCCGAGAAGAAAACAATTTTTGAAAATCATTTTGTTTCATTAACATTTATTTTTCAGAAAAACCACTATCCAATATCTTATCATTGCAGTTAGATACTATATAGGCATTAAGTTATTAAACTGATAAACATCATAACATGTTACTCTCACAACAGATTTGATTGCTTTTGTGCAATCTAATTGGGTATGCGATTTATGATTTATCTTGCGATCAGTGGGGTCACGGTTATCCGCGTCTGATTAACAAAATAAACATTATATGGGTATTATATATTTGTATGTATTTTAAGATCATCTTTAAGTGTTTTTTATTTTTAAATAACGCAGAATTTTATGGCATAATAATAGATATTATCAGTGTCGATATGCAGAATAAAAGGTCATGTAGACCTAAGGCATAGTTCTGTTCTGTAGGTTAGAGTAGGTTTAGGTTATTCTTTTTAGCAAAACCGCTGTTAAAAAGTAGCTTCTGTAGACGGGAGGGGAAAATTTTAATTTTCACGTTCAAACGTCCCTTCGTTCAAACGTCCTAGACCAAGGCAACCCTATCACAGGCTAAATAGGCTGTAGTCCCAAGGCGCCAGCTTTTTAGGGAGCAGTAATTTTTATTGATAGGGCGCATTATTTTTAGCAGTTTCTGGATGCTAAATATCTTAGGGCGGCCCTGTCCTAGACCAATAAGTGTTAGTTTTGCTCATAAATTTGGTGAAAAATCGAGGGTGTCGTTAATATTCGTATAATTATTTTGTAAATAAGAAATGTCGTTAATTGTTTTAAACCGGTGCCAGTTCAACAAAATTGTTTAGAAAACAATCATTAACCAAATTTGGCGATAAATATAGCAACCCAAATATATATGTTTTAAAAATTTTCCAATTATTGTAACATTTTTATATTCTTTTTAAAACCGGACCTTGAAGTGGTAGTACTCACTATTACAGTTAATTGTCCTTCGCCCTTCCAACAATCTCCCTTGACCAAAACTCGCAAAAACATCTTAATATAATACAAGATGTTATATCTTACTTAAGAAATTCGTTATTTAATTTTGAAGAAAATTGATAAAATTTTGAAATATATGAAAATGCCCATTTGCATCTTTTTCATTAGATTTTCAAAAATCTAATAAATTAATTAATTAATCGTTCTGGCCACATTACGGACAGGGCAAACGCACCAAAAACTTTGTACCCGTATTTTTGATCAAGTGTATAACATGCAATTATCAGTATCGTAGAAAACTTTTATTATAAATTGCCATATTTTATTATTTTTATACATAATATAAAACCTTTTACATTTGACATAGTCATTAGTCTCTGTACATGTCTGCTTACTAACCTTTGTACTAAAAAATGTTTTAAATTAATTAAATAAAGTAAAATAATTTTGTATCATAAATTTCGTAAAATAATAAAAATTAAGCAAAAATTACTATTTTTTCTTTTCCCTCCGATGGGTTTTGTAGATTATATATGTACTAGCAGAAAGCCCGTCCACGGACGGGCATCTAGACCCGATTGGTTGGAAACTCAATTGATGTGCAACTCGTCCCAGGGGGAGTACCGTCGTCGGTACTTTAATATATTTTTCGGTTGGTAAAAAAATTCGACCAATCAGATTGTTTCTTTTTTCATCAAAAAATGACACGCTGGAGCAGGAGCAGGAGCCGGAGACGGAGCCGGAGCAGCAGAGTGCTGGGATTTTATGTATTTAGATTACACTGACGCTAATATTTAATATAAACTTACTTACTAAAAATTTGACAAGCTGCATTTTTTATAAAAACTAATATTTTTGAAGATATTATTGAAAAACCATAAATTGTCACTTAAAATTCAAAATTGATGGCGACTTTTTTGGTCAACTAGTGCTCTAAGACGAAACTTTTTGGCAAGTTTTAAAACTTCAATATTATCACAAGCAAACGCCATTTTTGAGCCCTTATTAACTGCACCAATTAAAACTTTTCAAAACTCATGAAATAAAATAAAATTTTCCAAATGTTATCGTCCAATTGTACAACCTATATTTTGGAACTCTTTGTGGACTTTCTGACAATGTTTCTGGGTTAATCGTCTACATTCTTATAGGTAATTCTATTTTTCAGTTTTTGAACATTTTCGGGAAAATTTTTGTAAACTACAGGTTTTGGAATAA
The DNA here is from genome assembly GCA_947369205.1 of Cantharis rufa. Lineage (NCBI taxonomy): Eukaryota > Metazoa > Arthropoda > Insecta > Coleoptera > Cantharidae > Cantharis > Cantharis rufa. The sequence continues at coordinate 8,765,658 of OX376309.1, read as the reverse complement.
ATTTTAATCTAACAAAATTTTTGTAAAAATAAAATTATTTCTAATTATATTAAAATTGATGTTTTAATTTTGAAGTGTTCACATAATAATTATAAGATATAAAACAAATCCCTCTTCCAAGTCTTTATTTATAATGTAATACAGACACGTTATAGTCTCAAAAATTGATGATGGAAATACAATAAAAATTCCCTATCCTCACTCTCAATTAGGGGACCGGACATTTTGCTACTTATTAAGACATTTTACTACGGAACGTTTTGCTACCACTCCTAAATTGTTACTAAAATGATATGTTAGAATATTGGGTCAATGGTTGAGTTTGCGGTCAATAAAAAAAAATTGTCCGACGTTTCGGGATCTTTATTGTCCCATTATTAATTTTATTTTTTTTATTTTTGTTTTTCTTTTGTAGTTTTTTCTTTTCCATTTTCTTTAATTTATATTGTCATTTTAACTTGTAATTTTATTTTTATTTTTATTGTTTTTGTTTTTCGCTTATAGTTTTTTCTTTAGTACCTTTCTTTGTATTGTCATTTTAATCTGTAATTTTAATTTCATTTTTATTGTTTTTGTAGCCTTGAAAATGGGGCAATAAGGATTCCGAAACGACAGACAATTTTATTTCTTTTTTTGACCGCAAACTCAACAATTCACTCAATATTTTAATTATGGAACTACGAACTATCATCACAGTATTTTATTTAATTATATGTTAGGTTTTGAAATATTTGAATATATTTTAGGAAAGAAGTTTCCAAAATTTTTAAAAGTGCTTTGAAAGTGGGTATTTGTAATAAACCCTTCCGAGTTTTTTAAATTAATTCGCTGCATTTACCGTCTGGTTTTTATCGATTATTGTTTTTCTGAAAATAATATGTTACTTTCTTTGGAGGATTAAACACTCAAATTCTTTCCTAAGCACCAATTTTGGATTTTAAAATACAATCTATTAATTTTTTTTCAGTCACTAAAATTTTGTATTCTGAAAACTTTGATACAGGAAAATTGAAATTGTCCTTCTTCTTCGTTGGTCACTACTACCTTAGCAGAAATTGCTATGCTAACTATAGGATAAAATTCCGGTTGTTATTTCGATGTTCACGTTTGTTTAGGTTTTTTGCATGAATTTAATTTTTGGTGACATCGGTCTTCCAGTCCTTGGTTTTAAACTTTATGGTTAATTACTAATCATAATCATAATCACCAAATAACCAAATAAGCAAGCATAGATAAGTGTTTTCTGCCGTCCATATTTTATTTGTTAATTGATTTTTTTAATTTTGATTTAACAGTATGTTACCACCATTTACAATAATTAATTATGCCTTACGATAAAGGCCTTACGGTAAAGGTGAGGTATTTAAATTTAATTTATTAATAATTTAAATAATATTTTTTACACGTGGAAAATAACCAAAGAAATTTAACAATCCATGGTTGCAGTAACTCACTACTATTTTATGGTTATTAAAAAATTTAGTACACAATTTTATTATGTAAGGTCGAAATCATGGGATATTCTTTTGTTGGGGGCTTGTTAGGGGCCGTCCATTAATTAGGTAAGAACGATTTTTGTAATTTTTGACCCGCCCCCCAGCGTAATATTCTGGCAACATCCCCCGCCCCCAGATCTTACGTAAGGATTATTAAACAATAATAATGGCGAGCCCCCTCTCTCTATAATAACATTGTTATTATATAAAAAAAAATATACAAAAATTTAAATTAAATTTTATTTATGCAAATAAAAGTTAATAAAAATAATTAATTACATAAAAAATTTATTAAAAAGTATTTTAAGAAAAAAAATTATATTTGATTTTTAAATTTAATTTAAAAATAGTATAATAAGAAACATACTTAAGGAATACGTAAGTTTCCCCTCCCCCCTTACGTAAGGGTCTGTAAGATTCTTGATACCCCCTCCCCCTAAAACCTTACGTAATTAATGGATAGCCCCTTAGTACTGAGAATTATTTTTAGGTCCCCCTACAGCTGGGGTGGCCAACCGGTTGATCGTGAAGCCAATTTTTGGTCGATCACCACGCCAATCTGTCGCAAGAATTCTTTTTCCGTTTTCCCAACAAAAAATGATCGAATAGTTTCTTTGCAGTTATAGAATATACCAACTTAGAACCTAGGATTTTAATTTTCAACATTTTCCAAAGCATTCTAAGTGCACCCCCTCTTTAAAATATTGGTGCAGTATCAATTTTAAATATCGGGACAATATTGGAAAACAATAGTGGACTAATATCGGCTGAGTCAAAGTTAAAAAAACATAAGGTGAAAAGAACAACAAAAGTACACCACCAACCATGATACAAAAATTATTTACCAACCAAATCATATTTACCAATGTTTACTCATAGATGTTTATATAGAAGGCCTTCTATATAAACATCTATGTGTTTACTATCAACTTAACCTCAACAAAACATAAACGTGACAATGTTTACTATAACCATAACCTCCACAAAAACAAATGAGGCCTTAACCTTTTTAAACCGACCAATCCGAGCTATTTCCCAATTTAGCTCAGTTCGTACTCAGTTGTAACACTTCGAAAAAGCAAGATCAGTTAGGTTAGGGTGGGAGGTGATTTACTCAGTTAAAACTCAGTTCGGCACGGCACAGCACATTTGTTGAAACGGTAAAAAGAACACCCATTTAACTGAGTATCTGAGTATCTCAGTACAATCTCACTTAAAATAGGTGAAAAGAATACAACTAATGTTGCACCAACCTACTCCCAATATTGGTTTAATATTTATTTTCAATATCGACGCAATATTGGATAACAATATTGGACCTATCTTGGCTGAACATTGGAAGACAATATTGGTAATTAATATTGGAGCAATATTGCACCATCTTACTCCCAATATTGGTGCAATATTGATTTTCAATATCGGCGCAATATTAGAAAACAATATTGGACCTATATTGGCTGAATCTTGGAATATTGTGCCAACATTCAATATTGGCGCAATATTGGGCCAACATTTTGTGCTACATGGGGTAACAGCTGATTATAAAACCAAATATAGCTGTATCCGGTTAATTTTGCATTCTTTGCGAAAAGCTATTCGCGATTATTTCTTTATTTGTTTTTGGTTGTTCAAACTCTCGTAAATTTGATCTAAGGGTAAATAATGGTTGACACCAAACCATTACCATATGTATACAGAATACTCTACCTTCGACATTACCAACTCATTCGTAGTACTTCCCTTGTATTGAAGAATGAACTTGAGATTAGCTGATAAATCTTTTGATTTATCCTATTATTTATTTCTTTTGGAACGCAAGAGCAAACACTTAATGGTTTTGATGTTTAAATATTATTAATTATGTTATTACATTTGTCCGTTTCAATATTGTAGTTAATTGCATAAATGCATGCACTAACAACATTGGTAACAATTTTGTTTAATATTTCTAATGTGGTATATATATATTTAGCGGTAATTTTAAATGATTTATTTAAATTGTACTTAAGCGCTAAATACAAATTACGTACGTGAGTAACGAAAAGTTTCGCCCACTCCTATGTTAACAATGTAAATTGCCGGTTTTGAAGCCGTTTTTCAGCATATAAAAGTCCATTTTACAGCAAAACCTTCTTAATATTTTTTGTTGCAAATTTCATTGTCTTCAATTTTGTTTCTATACATTTTTTTATTTTAGCGCACCCTTTTTGACTGAGAACGGCTTAAACAAGACTCGGTAAAAAAGAAAAAATATTGTCATCTATATCTCGGAAACGGTGCGACGAAATAAAAAAATTAATAAGCATTTTTTCTTATAAATTTTATTTTTTACTATTTTGTTTATATACATTTTTCTATTTCGTCGCACCGTTTCCGAGATATAGATGACAATATTTTTTCCTTTTTACAGAGTTTTGTTTAAGCCGCCGAAACAAAATTGAAGACAATGAAATTTTCAACAAAAAATGTTAAGAAGGTTCTGCTGTAAAATGGACTTTTATATGCTAAAAATTGGCTTCAAAACCGGCAATTTACATTGTTAACATAAGAGTGGGCGAAACTTTTCGTTACTCACTATGTATCATTTACAAACTCAAGTTTATATTCTTGATTCTTGTGCTTTTATCATTGTATGAGTTCTTGTTAGTTACTTGGCCATTTTTAGTAGTTTGGGTAGCAAATAAGCTATCAATCTCGTGGCACCTAGAGCCTAGCAAATTTAGTGAAAGAACTTTGAAAGAACTTACCAGTCGGATTTTTTTATTTATCTCTTATTCCAGTAGCTATCCAAAAGCCAAAATACCCTAAAATAACCCTATGAATGATTCTGTTATACGTCGCAGCTAATTTTACCATTCTGCCAGTAACATATTTGTTTACTCCTGCTCAAAAACATGCCGCTTATAAAATATATAATAATTTAAACTTGAATTATATTAAATTGTAGCCAATTTACTTTTCAGAATAGTCAATCATATCTTCAAAAAATGGTAAAACTAACAACGAGTGTAAGAAGAAAACTTGCTAACCCAGAAGTAGTCGGAAGTCTTTTTGACAATATGCATAATATTCCTCACGAAATTGATTGGCGGAAGGAAGGCTTTATAACGCCAGACTATAATCAAAAGGATTGTGGATCCTGCTATGCATTTAGTATTGCTTTAGTTCTAGAAGCTCAAATATTTAAGCAAACTGGTAAACTAGTTCCGTTAAGGTAAGGTCTACTTTCAAGTATTAATTATAAAAAACCACATACATATTACACGACTCTACAAAAAAATTTTTGTTCTTTGTCCTAAAGTTTATTTTACGACTTTTTGGTTAATTATGCACAAAAACAAAAGGAAAATACATGTTTTTGGTATAAAGTTTGCTTTTGTGATAGTTATAGTAATAATACTTATTTTTGAATTTTTTTATCAATTTGTCGTTAATTCGAAGTTAAGTTTCAGTTAAGTTAAACTCACACTAACTAACACTCGAGCTTTCGCGGGACAGCGGGACAGACAGAAAAAAGATTTTCCTGTTTTGAATTTTGCTCTCCGAGATTTCTTGTCGAGGTTTGTTTTTGTTTGGAATTTTTATTGTCAAGTATTTTACTGTTGGGATTTTATGACCTGGAACCGCTAAAACCCAACTAGAAAATTCTTAAAATGAAGCCCCAGTCTGGTTTACCCTTAGAAAAATTAGGTGCCCATTAGGCAATTTAGTCTGGAGCGGACCACGAAAATCGGGCTGACCTAGTCGAGCCGAATCGTGCTTCCATAGTGGGGTCGGGTCCGGGTAAACTACAGGTCTAATGTCGGGTAAAAAGAAAGAAAGTTTTAAATTCTAACTATAATAAGTGTTTAATAATTTTAGAAAATGCAATTTAAATTTTTAGAGCACGGGCGTAGGCTAGCAGTTACAGTGTTGGACTGCTATGTCACACAAGTAACATCTTTGTGGTATTAAAAGTGTTGATTTGCACTTGGTAGATGGTGGGTATTAAGATATTAATCATTGAAGGAATTTCTTGTATTTGTATTCTATTATGAGTGTTGCTTTACTTTACTTACTATTACTTACTTATTACTATTACTATTACTTACAAGTAATAGAAAGGGCAATTCCCGCAGTACATTTTTAATGTCGGGATGCAATTTGTACTTCGACCATTTAAACTTATAGACACGCCGTATGCTATTTTACACTGGTTGAATAGTGAAGCCAACATTATAACGTTGCGCATGACGTCACGTAAGGGCAAAACATCAACTGACATTCATTAGTGTTCCTGTAAATTTCGTTAAAATAATTTTAATTTTACACGTTTTTCGGTTTTTTTAATTATTTTGCAATCAATGAGCACCTCCAACAAAGTCACTATAAAAACCATTGACAACCAGTTGATAGAAAATTATGAGGAATATGAAATTAATGATCACGATTACGCTTTAACTAGTATTATAAGTTATTCCAGAAGTTTATTTTTATGTTTCAAATGTTGTGAAATATATATCTGGATTTGTAGTCAAGAAAGTGAAAAAAAAAATTTAGATTGCGACATTTGTTTAACTGCTATTCAATCTGATGTTTTAAATTCAGCATTAATACTTGGTAAAAATTAATGTAATATGTAATGTTATGTTAAGTAATGTTAAGCAGTGTTTAATTCAACCCTCCGAAGACTTGATTCATATATGTAAAATATAATATTATTAAAATTATTAGCTATTAAAGGTATAAACGAAATGTAATTATCAAAAATTAGCTAAGAAAACTATTAAAACAATAAAATATTTTCAAGCTTTCGGGAACGGATGTTCCCTTTATCAAGAATTATTTATTAATTATTTAATTTATTATTAATTAATTATTAAATTATTACTATAAATAAATAATACTATAAATAATTAATAAATTAAATAATTAATTAAAAAAAATAAAGGGAAACATCCGTTCCCGAAAGCTTGAAAATATTTTATTGTTTTAATAGTTTGTTTTTTAGCTAATTTTTGATAATTACATTTTGTTTATATGTAAAATAGCTGAAAGTGAAATTCGAATTATGGACGAAACTCCGCGGTTCAGTTTTCCATAAATACAAAGAATATACAAATGTATGACCATGATGTTGAATCTAACCTTATTACAAATTTAATCAAAATCATTAGTTTTCACTACTGCAACCTTAGGTTATATCATAAAGGAGAAAGTCGAAATAAAAATTTAAATAGAGTTGGAGTAAATAAATTAAAACTATTATGTTTTGTGGTCAGTAATATTTCATAAATAAACTAATTTGTTAATTATATTGTTTGTTTTATTTATATTACCCCATCATAATATCTTTTAATATTAATTTGGGTATAAAAATGTAAAAAATACGAGTTTTAGTTCATGCTTTCAATACAAAACTTATTGCCATATTCGAATTCTTGCCCTTTCATGACGTCAGATGCGCAGAACATGTTGGCTTCAGACGCATTTGGAAACGGCGTGTCTATAAGTTTAAATGGTCGAAGAATTTGTACGACACTTTATTGTTTATTATAGTCGACATACCTGCAGACAAAATTGTTCGCTTATACCAGAGTTTCTTAACCTGTGCGGCACGTTCCCCTGGGAGGAGGGACGTGGTAACAATAAATACAAAACATTATTAGAAAAATAATTTTGTTATTTTTGATAAATTATTGAAAGATTGTAACACCCTTCGGTGCTCAGATGCCCCTTTATGTCGGTAGATCTTAAACCCCACAGCTATGCTTTGATCTTTTCGAATTTCAAATACTCAAATAAACGCAATTTTAATTTTATCATCTCTGAAAATAATTAATGAAGTCCCAACAGACTTTCACCGCATGTAGTCTAAAATAACTGCAATCAATGTGGTAAGGGATTTTTTATCGTTCTCTTTGAAGAGAAGACTACGAGGTTTAGATAATTGGTATTTTATTTCCTCTCAATTTGCTTAGTCACTACATAGTGGTTAGTTAAGATAAGATTAGTATATTAGTCAACATTAGTATGGAATTTTTATAAAGAAAAGGAAATATTTGAATGTAATGCGGTTAGCAATTATGCAGTAGTACCTACAGTTACTCACATAAATATTCGGACACTCCTATGTTAACAATGTTAATTTGACGTTTTCAAGACGTTTTTTTTTATATAAAAATTGCTTTTACAGCAAAATTTTGTAGACATTTTTTGTTGGAAATTTCATTGCCTTAAATTTTGTTTATATACATTTTTCTATTTTGTTGCACCGTTTCCGACTGACAGCGACTTAAACAAGACCCTGTAAAATCCAAAAAATATTATCATCTAAATCTCGGAAACGGTGCATTATAATAAAAAAATGAATATACAATTTTTTTTTGTAAATTTCATTCTCTACAGTTTTGTTCATATACATTTTTCTAATTGGTCGCACCGTTTTTGAGATATAGATGATAATATTTTTTGGATTTTACCGAGTCTTGTTCAAGTCGCTGTCAGTCGGAACCGGTGCAACAAAATAGAAAAATGTATATAAACAAAATTTAAGGCAATGAAATTTCCAACAAAAAATGTCTACAAAATTTTGCTGTAAAAGCGATTTTTATATAAAAAAACACGTCTTGAAAACGTCAAATTAACATTTTTAACATAGGAGTGTCCGAATATTTATGTGAGTAACTGTATGTACATGTCTAATCTGAAAAAAAAATCTTTTATTTCAAGAGAAAGAACCTTGAAATTGTCGATTTTTTAAATTCAAAATACACTTTTCAGCATTTCACAAAAAATGTCAGAGACGTTGAGAAGAAGAAGAAAGAGAATGTAATAAGTTACATTACAAATTTTTTGAAAAATTTTTCAATTCAAATTTTATTAAATTAGAAATTACAAAAATTTACCAACTTAACCATATTAGTATTTTAAAATCACCAAAAAATGTACTAAACTGAATTTTTTTTTTAATTCGGTGTTTTGTACTAAATCCACTGTTTCACAGTATATGCTATATGATTAGGATCATTATTATTTTGAAAGTTTATAGTAATTGGTGCTTAGACTTAATATAACGGCACTTAAAATAAAACATTACAGCATTTGCCAGCACTTCACAAGCACTTTCGTATAAAATTTTAAAAAATTAAAAATCTAAAGATTAATATAGTAATCATACATGTAGAGTCCCCTAATGGAAATTATATAATTATATACATAATTATGATATATGATATGACTCCGTGATTTACCGTGGTTGCGTTTGTCAAAACTGACCCGCAAAACTCTCCGCTCCCCGGTCACTACCTGTTTGTTGTATCGGCCGAAGAGTTATAATATTTGGAAAATCACTGATATATGTCAATTTTGGCAACATCAATATTTGACAAAATTTCATTGGAAAATATTTGGCCACTGGTCAAAGAGTGTACTACTATCTTTAGATATGCTACCTCGGATTAACGGATTAGTGGGGTTTGTAATTAAATCTTTAACCGTTCTAAATTCGTCAACGGCTCGATCCCAAAAGTTGATTTTTCAAGAACTTCTTATTGGCATTTACCTATAAAACGTGTAGGGGAAAATTTTTATATTTTTTGATAACAAATGATGTACACGTGCTGGATTAAGAAAAATACTTATTTTATCTTAATTTGTTCATTTGAAAGTTTGTGGCTGATTATCTCAAAAACTCTTTTTTCTTTTCCCATCGAAAAGAATTCGACTTTTCTCTTCGAGGTCAGTTTTACATGTACTGTTGGAAGTTCAATCCTCAATTATACTTCGATGGACCCGTCCTCAAGATCACACTATAGTTTATGTCTCTGCTCCGGTCTAGGACATTTGAACGCGGCCGTTTGAACGCGAGGACGTTTGAACGCGAGGACGTTTGAACGCAGGACGTTTGAACGTGAGAAATTAGATGCAATTGACCCCCTCCTTTATTATATTTAACCTGTCGTTAGTACACATATATTTCGCAACGTGATTGTTACACTGTGAGTAACTTTATTGTCCATGATGAATTGAAATAAGAAATAGAAACCCGCGTACGTAATCGGCTACGGGGCCGGTGATAAAAGTATTGCACGGTTAGTACAAAATGTTAGCGCGACGCTCACTTCATCGATATTGTCGACTTTGTAAGACAATAACTAGGCGGGTATGACAATGGCATAATGATTTATTTTTTTCTATATTTGTAGACATGTCATTTGAAGGTATTAATAGTATCAAATTAATTCGACATCATTTTTTATACGATGGACATACGAAATCCTATTTATGTGCGCGGCGCGCTTACATGTGTACCTACGACGGGTTAATAAAAGGGGGAGGGGTGATAAAGATTTGGATTCGGAAAAAAAAGTTTGTCGACATATTTATTTGTTAAAAAATTAACCATTCATTTCATAATTATGAGAAATACCTCTCAAAAAATCAACGATGTTCCGATTATTGTAATCCATCACAAGTTAAAAACAGTATACAATTTAGGAAAAGAAAACCCTAAAACTAAAGTTCAAACGTCCGTTTGCAGATTTAGATACTTTGCAATGTTAAAAAGAATGGTAACATTTATAATTTATTTATTATTAATAATAATTATTATTAAATATAATATTTAAACATAATAAAAAGGGGGTGGGGGTCAATTGCATCTAATTTCTCGCGTTCAAACGGCCCTGCGTTCAAACGTCTCTGCGTTCAAACGTCCCTGTGTTCAAGCGTCTCTGCGTTCAAACGGCCGCGTTCAAACGGCCGCGTTCAAATATACGGCTCCGCTCTGTTCTACGTTTGTACATTTGCATTCGTTCATTAGATTTTCTGAGAAATTCTTCTAAACATGTTTATCGAATTTGTTCCAAACTTTATGAGCTTACTGAGTAATGACCTTTTGTAATATTATCTTCCAACCATTATTTATTATTATTTGTAGCATTACATTCAATTAGTAGAATATAGCTGTCCTTGCGGATTGCGGACTTACAAAATCCATTTATTGAAGTGGATTAATCCTCATATATACAATTGTTTGCAGGTCCTGATGTGCTGCTGCTTCTCGTACAACTCTTCTCCAGTCTGCTCTATTTGTCACTATCTGTCTCTATCCTCTTATCCCCATTTTTCAAAGATCCTTTTCCACTGCATCGCACCATCTCAGTTTAGTCTTTCTCTGTGTCTTTCACCATTAGGTTTCCATTCTATTATTGTTCTTATTACCTACTGGTTACTGGGTGTCCTCACCATCTTATTTTTTGGGCTTTGATAAATTTCACAATATCTTCACCATTCATTGATTCGAGGATTTCGGCATATGTTCTGATTCGATATACTCCACTATCTCGTTTATAACCCAATACTGTTCTTAATACCTTTCTCTCGCACACACGGAATTCCTCTTCTTCCCTTTTAGTCATACATAAAACCTCGGCTGCTTAGGTAAGTACAGGTCGTATCAATTATTTGAATACCATTATTTTTGATCTCTTTGAAATATTTTTCTTCAGTGTTTATTTGCATAATATGCTTTGTTGCCTGTTATTTTTGTTATTTTTGATGTTACTTCTGTTCTTCTTATGTTCTTGCAATTATTGGTACACCAAGGTAGCTGAAGTCTTTTACGTTCAAATGTTTCTTAGTCAATTGTTAGATCAGGTCTATATTCGTTGTTTTCCTTAATACACTTCATGTATTTAGTCTTTGTTTGATTTATGCTTAGATCCATTTTGGTTGCTTCACTTTTTATTTTTCTTAAAATATTTATTAAGTCCTTTTTGGTTCTTAAAATGATAACTACGTCGTCCGCATAGGCTATCACTTGTATTTCTCTGTTTATTATCATTTCTATACATCCACTACTTCTGATTATTTCCTCTAGTGCAATGTTAAACAAGGTCGTTGACAAGACGTCTCCCTGTCTCACTCCTCCGTTCACATCGAAGCTGTTTGCTTCACATTCGTTCTTACGGTGACTTTTGATTTTCTTATGGTCATCGAAATCAGTCTTATCAATTAAGGTGGGATTTTATATTCTTTCATGGCACTCACTAGAAACAGCATTCTGCATATCTATTCCATATCATGTGCTTTCTCTTGTATTTGCTATAAGGTGATCTTCCTCTTCTGAACCCGAACTGATACTTTCCAACTATCTCACAGGTATATTCTGTAAGCCGATTGTGTATAATTGCTGATAGGATCTTATAAGCAACATTCAAAAGCGTTATACCTTAGTAATTATTCCATTCTTCTGCACTTCCCTTTTTATAATCATTACAATAACTCCTTTATTCCAATTGTCTGGCAACTCTTCTTGAGCCCATATCTGTTTTATCAGATCGCATATTTCATTCTGTACCTCTTCTCCCGCATTTTTAATTATTTCCGCATCAATTTCATCGTTATCCGGTGCTTTTCTGTTTTTTAACCTCTTGATTACCTCCGTCATTTCTTCGTTTGTTGGTTCGTCAATCTCGTCTTAAAACTGTGTGTCTTCTGCTCGATCTTGTTCTCTTTCTTCTATTTGTGGTGTGTTCAAAAGCTTTCTAAAATGATTCTCCCATATTTTTTTAATCCTTTCTGGTCTGTTTTCAAGTATTCCATCCTCGTTCATTTCTTTGTTTCCTTTGTTCCCTTTGTTTCTTAATGCATAGGTTTTTCGTGTATTTCTAATTTTCCTATAAAATTTTCTTACATTACCCTACTTGATTCAATATTCATTTTCTCATTAACCCATTAATTTTTTTGTGTGCTTATACACTTTTATAAGCTTCTTTTCGTTTTTCCTTTTACTTGTTTAGGTGTTCCTGTTCGTTGGTTCTTAGCCATTTAATTCTTGCTTCTCTTTTAATTTTATTCATTTTTTTGCATTCTTCGTCGAACCATACGTACCATATTCCTTTCTTGTTATAGTCTAGTACTTCTTTTGTGCTTGTTTTAAGGCTCTCAGCAATATTGTTCCTTATCGTTATCACGTTTATGCTGCTGTTATCTCTTCTATGTTGCAATTCTTTAATACCATACCTTCGTATTTTCTTTTGCTTACTTCGTTGCTAAGTTTTCCCGTTTGTAATGTTTTTTTTTGTTTCATGTTTTTTATTTTCTATCATTGTTTTTCGTTTAATTTCTGCGACTAACAGAAGGTGAACCGTATCAGCATTTGCACCCCTATACCATCGCACGTCTTTTATTGAAGTAGCTCGTCTCCTTGTTATCAAAACATGATTGATTTGGTTTCCCTCCTTGCTACCACATCCAGGCCACATCCATGTAACTTTGTGCAATTTTCTATGTTCAAATTTTGTGCTGCTGATAATCAAATCAAGTGCTACTGCCAAGTTACATAATTTCCGTTATCATTAGTTATCGTGCAAATTGTGTGCTTTCCGGCTACATCTTCTACATGCTTCTTCTTTCCAATCTGTGTGTTAAATTCGCGAATTATAATTGTCGTATCATGTCTTGGTATCACGCCATGTAACACTTCCAAATCGTAGTAGAATTGTTCCTTTTCATCATCTCCACTTTCTTCCGTTGGCGCATTAACATTTATTTTTATGTTTTTACCTCCAATCAATTTTAAAAAAAAAATTGGAGGTATGGTAATCGAAAAAAAATTTCAACTTTTTTTTTTTGCATTTCCGAGATCACCGTGTTCAGAAACGTAAAGATCTGCAAAAAGTAAAATAAAAATTTCTGTGTCGGTCTGTCTGTCTGTCGGTCGGTCTGTCGGTCGTCAAATTTTGTCGATCGATTTGCTTCCGAACCATCCAACCAATTACGACCAAATTTGGTATGGTGGTAGGGTTCACGGTGGAAAGGTGAAAATAAGGTTTTCGTCGCGATCTATCAATCAGGAGTGCCACCACAAGAAAATAATACGGGATTTTTAAAAAATATTTTGTCTTGCGATATGTTATTTTAAAGGCCTTAAAAGGCTTTATCCAGAATAGGTAAAATTAATCTTCTATCTGTCGTCTGTCAAAAATCACAAGTTGTCAAAGTTGAAACTTTAAGAGTGAATAACTCAAGAAATGCTGAAGGGATCTTACCCAAATTTGGTACGTAGGTACATTGATCCTAATGGATATGAGAGCATATGTAATCCTTTGATAGAAATCACTAATGCAACATGAAAAAAATAAAATTAACTTTTTTGGCAAAAACATGAAAAAAATTTTTGTCGATCGATTTTCTCCGGCATTTCTACGTCGATTGCAATCAAACTTATTGGACGTATGCCTCGTTGGCTGGAATGGTGAAAATAAGGTTTTGCCAGAGAAATCTTCACCAGGGCCACCACAATAAAATAAATAAAAAAATATGAAAATGTCGTCGTATCTCCGGAAATGTTTAACCGATTCAGCTAAAATTTGGTGTGTCGATGGAGCTTTGAAAGTATAAGTATTGGTGAGAAAACAAACCGAGCCAATTGTAACAGGGCGGGGCAGGTCAGAAAAATTATAGAAAATATTAACTGAAATCTTAATTTATATATTTTTTGTGAGATTTGTCAGATGGCTGGCAAAAATAAAACAATATATTCAAAATTTTAATAAACGTCATAATTTTGTGACATATGTGTCAAAATTAGGTTAATGTTGATTTGTATACCGAGTGCAGCATAAGAGTTGAGTTTAGGGCTTTTAACAATTTATTTTAGAATACAAAAATAGGTGGTTTGGTGGGAAATATTTTATAATATCGTCGTACGGACTGACGGAACGTTACTTTAAGTAAGTAATAAGTAAAAGGTTCTGCCACTAGGTAGCGACCAACTTTAGGCTGTTTGTTAAATTTTTTCGCAAATGTTTTCAGAATCAGTAAATCGGCAGTCAGTTATTTACAAAAATTTATTTTCGAAAAATCCGCTAGATGACCGAAAAAAATTGTTGTACCAATCTTGGAGAAATTTTATTTGTGACTTTTTACGGTATTATGTGACGTATATAAAAATTTGGGAAAAAATTCAGTGGCGTACAAAAATAAAAAATTTTTTTCATTTTAGATTTTGTTAAAAAAACTTTTATAGATAGATTTAGGGTAGGGGTGATACATATAGATATCTTTGCCAGGGCTACCGATATCTTTGTTAAGGCTACCACAATAGAAAACAAAAATGAACATTATGTCATCGTATCTCCGGACAAAATTTGGTGTGCTGGTGATTGGAGGTATTGCGGCAGAGAGTGACGATATTTTTTTTTTTATTTTTAATACAGGAATATAAAGTCCTCTCCTCTTATTTCACCCTAATCTTTCCATCTTGTTTTCTGTATCGCTCCAACCATGGTTGTTTTAAATATATATTTAGTCTTCCTTGATTGTTGGCAAGTCACAATGTGTAATAAAGTTAAGACTGTACCAAGATGTATTGCAGATTAATTGTAACATTTTTGAGTGAAATCTCTGAATTTGCATGATGTTTGAATCATAACTGAATACCGTGTGTTCACACTGGGTTTTTGTTGGCTTTATAAACCAAAACCTTGTGTGACAATGTAAGATAAGAGCTTCCACTCAGAAACCAAGACATTTTTGCGATAACCAAGTCCAAGTTTCAAACGTTTGCTCCAAATGTGCTTTGCCCATATCAGTCGCGTTAGTGCAGATGAAGACCAAGGTATTTGACTTTTGGTTTTTGTGGAATAGTACAATTGTTTAATGATACAGTAGGGCATGTTTCTCTTTTCGGAGTGAGTGTAACACGAGTGGACTTTACGAAGTTGGCCTTAATTCGCCACTTTTTCATCAATTTTTTCCAGTTTAATTAGATATTCTTGTAGGGATTCAGAAGCAAGGTTAGAATATTGATAAGAGGCCATTATTGCTGTGTCATCAGCAAAAGTTCCTAATACAGTGTCTTGATCAAATGTAAAGTATCAATGTAAAAATGTAAAGATCAGTGTAAAGGAGGTACAGGATTGGACCAAGCAATCTCCCTGCGGCACCCCAGATTTGATAAAAAATAGAATAGGATAGGCGTCCCCATACTTTATAAAAAAAATGTCTATCCTACAGGTAGGATTTCAAAATTTGACTATCCTCCTGTCCTATCGTCCTTATATGCTGAGGTAAGCTGGTCTTAATTTTATAAGTTAATCCCTCGTGCCATATTTTATCGAAGGCCTGGAATAACTCTAAAAGAGCCACCGATATATACCGTTTTTCTCTCGTTCTTAATCTTCTTGACAACTCTGTTTATTTGTTCAATAATCGAATGCTGCTGACAAAACCCAAATTGGTGGTTTGGTATTAGATTGTTCTTCTTCTAAAAGAGACTTTAATTTAATCAAAAGGAGTTTCTCCAACAATATAATCTGCTATAATAATTTATAAATATAATAAAACAAATTAATAAATAAAATAATTTAAATATAATTTTTGTTAATTTAGCGCTCAACAATTGGTAGACTGCAGCGTATCATCAGGAAATTATGGATGCGGTGGAGGGTCTTTGAGAAATACTTTAAGATATTTAGAAAAATCTGGAGGACTTATGGCATACAGTGATTATCCATATGTAGCTAAAGTATGTAATCTTCTTTTCATTAATATTATCACTTTTAAAGTAACTTCTTTTAGCAAAAACACTGTAAATTTGATAAACACAAGGCAATGGTTAATTTAAGTTCGTGGAATATTTTACCAGCTCGAAATGAAAAAGCTTTAGAAATCACTTTAGCTAAAAATGGGCCAGTAGCAGCCTCTATCAATGCAAGTCCTCATACATTTCAATTGTATCAGTAAGTTCAATGCTTGATAAGTTATTTCTAAAAAAGAAATTAGTTTCAGAAAGACTGGTAATTGAATAACTTACTGTTTTAGTAATATCAATAAAACGGTACATGTAAAAACATCTAAAAAATTTAAACTTTAACTTTATTATTTATAAAGGCACCTTATAAAATAACTTTCATTTATGGGAACTTTTTCTACAAATCCTGTGAATTATATTTCCTTTTGTGAATAATAATTACTTCAATTATTGCAGTTCAGGCGTATATGATGACCCATTTTGTACTGGCCAAACAGTGAATCATGCAATGCTTGTTGTTGGATATACCAAAGATGCTTGGATTCTTAAAAATTGGTGGGGTAAGCACTGGGGCGAAAAAGGATACATGAGACTAAAACGTGGAGTCAATAGATGTGGAATTGCCAATTATGCAGCATTTGCTGAAGTATAGTTATTGAATACGAAATTTTCTTTACAAATCAATTTATACTTTACAATAATTTATGATTAAATTGTATACAATTAAAATTAAGTAACAAACCTATTAAACTTTTTTGAACAACCAATTCTTAATTTGATACAGGGAATTGGAAGTAATGTGAATATTTAAAACAAGACTTCTAACCAAACTTTTATTAAAATAGCAAATAAAAACAACATACAAAATTAATAAACTAAAAAGCAAATGCAATTTTAGTTAGTTTTATTAAAAACTAATAACACATTAAAATTGGCATTTAGTATATATAGGTATACTTTAAAAGGCACTTCAAGTATCTTTTATTATTTAAAATTTTTGTTATTTTCTGCCAATGTTTGTTTTATAGCAGATAATTTTGGCAATTCACTGAACAAATTAGGATTCCAAGACGAAAACAATGATGTAAATAGTTCCGTTTCTTCTCCTTGTTTAACAGTTATAATAACAGCATTTTCACGATTGTATCTTTTCAAATTCTAAAATAAGTTTATTAAAAATTGTTCAAATTAAGGAAAACCCAATCTACCTCTGATAATTGCTTAAAGACTTGTTTTTGTTCATCAATAGTCGCATCTTTTCCAATCCACATGAATATTTCCTCAGTAGCATCCAAAACCATAACATCATCTTCATCCAAATCTTCTTGATCAAAGCTATGTATTTCTTCATATTCTACCTTACCATTGCTTTTAACGTGAGCATGATACAATTGTGGTTGATTTACAACTTGCAAATTGTCTTTAAAGTTCTTAGCATATGAAGTACGACCACCAAGAGCATCCCAAAATTCTTGTGGTTCAGACCCTTCTGTAATAGTGGTTGCTGCAATACCAGATACGAGTCGTTGAAGAAAACCGTCAGCTAAATGTTTTTCTACATCATTTGCTTCCTGAAACAAAATAATCATACTATAAATAAACAAGTGTTGGTTAAAATTTCAGATAAATTACATTTCCAACCCAAATCCATGCATTTTCACCATTCTCGACTATAAATACATCATCTGATTCAAGAGAACTAGCAACTGGTTTTTGTTGAGAAGCTCTAACATCATCACCACTTGTACCTCTAATACGATATAATCTGGTTTCGCCATTTACATATGTATCATGTTCTTTAATATTTTTAAAGCCACTTACGTGACCTCCTAAGAATACAATCATCTTTCCTAAAAAGAAAATTAATAAAAATTGATTTATTACCAATTTCTCAAGTATGTACTAACCTTTGAAAATATTAAGGAAATGTTTAGGTTCATGATCTTGCACTACACGAATTTGCACTGCAACTCCGTTTAATTCGTTATCCATTTGAACGGCATGAATAGCAGATGCAGCTTTTTCATCTATGCTACTTTTGTGACCCTAAATATTAAATAAGTTTAGTTTGTATGGTCCATAAGTTATAAACAGAAATTCACCTGCCAAATGTAAATAATCCATTTACCATTGGTAGTGCGGTATTTAATAACATATGAATCTCCTCCAAAGAATTTTCCGTAATTGTCGGGATCTACTGGAGCCAATTCAAAGTTTTCTATGCGGTATATTTCCAATTCTCCTGAGCCATCATCGGGCATAAATTCTGGAACTAAACCACCACTCTTTTCAGCTAACTGAGTAGGTTTAGCAGCAGCAGAACGAATAAGGCGTGGATGTAATTCTCCAACGCCCTGCCAAGTTTGGAAATATTGTCTAAATATTGATGTTTCAGCACCTTCTACAATACGTTCTACATGCGTCCAAGATGGATAGTGTTTAGTGGTTAAAAATTCTTGTGCTTTGCTCATAGCTTCGTCTTTTTCTTTTTTATTGCAAAGTTTACCAATCCAGACGAACAAGTTTGCATTGATTGTGTCAATAATAAAGCAATCATTAGTATCTAATAATTGTTGTCGTAATGGTTTTTGGCCAACTTGTTGAAGAGCCATTTTACCACTTCCATCAGAAACCCGGTATAAAGCAACGTTATCTTCTTCTGTATGTTCGAATTGTTCGTCATCTCCCCCGGAAGTTTCATCAGGAACTGAATCAGCACTGCCACTTCCAAGAGCAGTAAAAAATTGTTGTGTTTCATCTTCGTGGCTGGTTTGGTCTGTGAAAATAAAAGGATTACTTTATGTTACCAATTTTTTTTTTATTCGTACCTATTAAATGAACTCGAGCTCTTCCAGCATGATCTTGATCTTTAATAAGGTTAGCAGCACTAACTGCTTTTAGGCGTTCAGTACGTTTACTTTTAGAACCAACGTAAACATAAATATCGTTTCCAGCATCCAAAATGAAACAGTCACCTTTATTCATAGAAGCAATACTACAATCAACTTGCTTAACCCTAATGTTTCTTTTTCCTTTAATTTGGAATAATTTCTTTTCAAATGCATTGGGATCAACATGGGCAAATCCAGAGCTAACCCCACCTGGTAAATAACGTACACCAGATTTAAAATGAGATAAGAATAACTGCGATTCGTGTTCTTGAACTTCCCGATATTGTACTGGATCACCGCCAAGTTGTTCATCTAAAGCTACTGTAAGAATGGCAGCCGCTCCAGATTCATCCTAAATTAAATAATCAGTTGATGAAAAATTATAATAAAAATGAATACATCTTACCTGAGAGGTTTGGCTTCCTAACCAAAAATGAATATCCCAACTAAATGTACCAAGCCGTTCTTTGGTCTAAAAATGTTTTCGTTATTTAAGTTAATATAGTGATAGAGATAACTTACATATAAGATGATGTAAGAGTCTCCAGTGTAGAATTTTCCGTAATCATTTTGAGGATAAGGAACTGGTTTGAAATCCTAGAAAAAATATAAATTTAAGGTTAAAATGTTATAAAAACTTATTGGTGCAGTAAAATTGAAGATTAGAATATTATCAACACATCTCTCTCTCTCTCTGTTTTTTAATAGAGGCGTCGTGACTTTTTGGCCCAAAAAAGTATAAAATCTCGATTAATTGGGTATTTAACTTTATCAATATTTTATCACATTAATAGTCAAAATGCCGCCTGGACAAAGTCCGGGTTGTCCGCCCCCTACAGCGGACCCTGATGACTGTGTCAAAAATGGGAGCATTTCAGCTTTATTTTATTTATTGCAAAAACTACAGATTACAAAAGAGCATGAAAAATTTTGATTTCAAAATATCAAGTTTTTAAGTCAAAATTTAATTTTTTTTAAATTTAAATTTAATAAACAATTTTGTTTGAATAATTTTACTCAATAGAAACAAATTTTGTTTACATCATAATAAAATTGTTTCCGTCAATCAAACTGAATTTGTTATGTAAAAATATTTATTTTAAAAATTTGTTTGATTTAAATTAATTTTGCTTCTTTTAAATAATTTTTCATTACTTCAAATAAAAGATTCATTTTAAATTAAAAACAAAATTAAATTAAATAAACTTTTTCTTTCAAACAACTAAAAAAACATCAAACAAATTTTTTATTGGGTTTAAAAAACAGTTGCGTTATAACAGAATTTTTTGTTTGAATCAACTAAATTTGCTTGAATCAAACAAACATTTTTAACTGTGTAGCTTAATTTGTTCAGACATCATTCATAAACTTGCAAGCAAAAAAAACATTAATATACAAAATAACAAGGTGGAACTCGGATGACCGTAGTTCTTAGACTTATTCTATACTGCTATCTTCCTGGTTAAACTTGAAAAATATAGATTAGAATGTAAGGTAGATACAGACAAATTCGAAATAAAGCCCGTATTATAAATAAAGCCCGGATTATCCGATAATTATTTTGTAAGTTGGTAATATAATTTTAGTATATAAGAAGATTACGAATGCTAAATATAAAAAGAAAATAATAATCTATGGTAATTATAACGTACTTTTGTTTTTCATACTATAACAATAAACACAATACACCATTAGTATAAAAAACAAAAATACGTGTCCACCCGTCCGTCTGCATGTTTCAAATTTCAGAACTATTTCAATAGTTTAAAAACTATACTGGAATAGTTCTTAAAGTTGAAACATGCGGACGGACGGACAGACAGAGCCAGATCATAAGGCTTCTTTCTATACGATGTATAGAAGCCTAAAATGGAAAATACTAAAACTATAAACGTATTAAAAATGAATTTCACATTTTCCACAAACTTCCCCCCACCCCCATTTTTTGGAAATTTTTTCGGCACCCCTCGGAATTTTAAAAAGTTGGTGCCCCTGACCTAAATTGTAAATATTTTATTGTTTATGATTCTGGATTCCGCAAAATAATTTTATACCCATAAGAGTTCCTTAAATTGACCAAGTTTGAAGGCAACTGGTCTAGAGTAATCTATAAATAGATATAAACCTCTACACGCATCTCAAAGAAACATCTAACGTGCAGTACCGCACTTAGAATAATGCAATGAAAATGAAAAATAGAGCAAGAAAAATTATTATATATTTCTAAAAATTGTTATCGAATCCAAAGTAAGGTAAGGTTGTTTTTAAATTTATAATTTTTACTTTCCACATATGTATACATAGTATAAAGTGTACTATATAAGAAAAGTATTGTTATCTACTCCAAAATCAAAAATCAAAATTTTCGTGTTAAAATGGTCCTTATCATGCCCTGATCAGATTTGGTGAATTATTTGAAAGTTTATAAAAAGTTAAATGCAAAAACAGGGAAAGCTATGCGATGTCTATACAGCCGATTTTTTATCATCCCTTACCGATAGGGACTCGTCAATTCACCACTGTAATGGTAAAGCCTACCCGCAGCCTAAACACGATGCCAACATTATAAACTTACACTTCAAAAATTTTGAAGTGCACGAAAATGAACTGTTTTTGATTTATCTGAAGTTTGCTTCAAACAGTTAATAAAATTAATATTTATTGGTTTAAGTGTTAAAAATCGTATTAAAATCAATTAATTCACCCATCTGTTATTTTTTAAATTAAAGAATTAATTGTACACAATTTTATATAACTTTGGATTTTAAGTGTTTTATTGCGTTAATCATTCTATATTTTAAAACTTGGCTATAAATAACTTTCCTTTGAAGTTTAATTTTAATTTTGGAATACAGTAAGCGCCAGGCTATTCGAATCTCAGTTATCTGCGTGGTTATCTGTTAATTCTGAGAATTTAACATGCTATCCAACACATTGATTACCTAAGTTAATACAGTCAAATCTGAATTATCTGGCAAGCTCGATAGTGAAGCGCTGCCGGATGATGCTATCTGCCGGATTATAAAAATTACTCTTTAAAGATCATCTTGTTCCATTCATTAGTAACCTACATAATATATATGAGAATAATAAGGTATCACGTCGTGATGCCTAAGACGACTACGCCTAAAACACTTACGACTAAGTCAGTATAGGTCTAAGTCTTTGATACCTAAAAAATTTTACGGCTAAGGTTTTTACGCCTAATACTTGTATGCCTAAAATAGAACAAATTTGGTTTATTTAAAAAGGTTACAACATATTTACAAGCAAAAAAAATTAAATTAACCTTCGAGCCGGCAGGTGGGGTGTTTTGGGACCACCAGGTGTTATATTTACGCATCTTTTATTTTGAAAAATTTAAGCATAAATGCATTCGGCGTTGACCTAGGAGTAAGTTAATTAGGTGTAGAAGTTTTAGACCTAACATGATGTTATAGTGAGCTATGGGGAAGGCAACAGGAAACCACCCCATTAATTAAATTCCCTGTTTACAGGGGTGGCGCGTACTATAGGAATTTTACCTCCAAATGTGGGTTTTCTGTTTATAGTAATATCTTTAATACTACAACTAAATAATTTTGGTTCCTAAATATTAAAAAACCTTTTTGTACTTCCATGAAACCGAATAATCATCCGTTATTTCGAAAATATATTTGTTTACGATTGTGAAAGAAACGTGCAGTTTTACTATTCGACTATAAGAAATTTGCTGAGTATATTACACTGTGCTGCTTCAATGAAGCATGCTCTTAAAATAATTACAACTTATTGTGTTACAAGGTATACTGCTGACGGTCGATCAGACACAGTGTTGTAATTAAATTTTTTTACGCGTGTTGTATGTTATCTAATCTTGACCGACTAAATTATGCAATAACCTTGAAAAAGGTTGATATTATTTTGCTAATCAACCATTAAATAATACTATATATTATACAAAATTATTGAAAAACATTTAAATATTTGGAGCAGAGTTAACCGTTGTATTTTTTTTTTTGTTTGGGAATATATTACTGACCAAAATAACATGAAACCTGTTATGTACTTCATTTCTCTGTAACCTTGACTAGAAATACAATTTGATATAAAATAATGGTTTGTGGCTTTAGATGACTAAGCAGAAAAATCCTAGATTTAACTTATTTATAGTTTAATATATTAATTTAGTTTGTTTACTAATTTCAAATTTTTACAATTTTCATTTTGCTAAATTTTATGGTTAGATGTTTTTAAACCTTTAATAGTGAATCAGTTTTTAAATGGAGGACATCAACTACCGTAAAATTAGGGTTATTAATATTTAAATAGAAGTTATCGGCTTAGTTGTTGTGAACGAAAAATTTTGACATTTTCATGGTCAGATAATTGCAGGCTAAAATAATAATTTTCTTATTAGCAGTAGTGGCTCACAAAACTGATGGCACAGTCTTATGTTAGCAATGTAATTTGTACCTTTTCAAGCCTTTTTTGGCATATAAAAATCGCTTTTACAGAAATACTTATTAGAGATTTTTTGTTGAAAATTTCATTCTCTTCATTTTAATTTATATTTTCCGAGTTACAGTAACTTAAAAAAAGCTCTGTAAATTACAAAAAATATTGTCATCTGTATCTCACAAATGATGCTACAAAATAGAAAAATGAATAAGAACAAAAATGTAGGGAATAAAATTTACCAGAAAAAATGCTTATTTATTTTTCTCCTTCGTTATACCGTTTTTGAGATACAGATGACAATATTTTTTGAATTTCACCGAATCTTTTTTAAGTCACTGTAACTCGGAAATGGTCTGTCTACTATTACCATCAAAATTACTTTAAATTATCACATCAAAATTGTGTATTTTTAGATCATAAAGTAATAAAAGTACATAGGTGTATCGAGTCGCGATACAGTTTATGATCCGGTCAAAGAACTGAAAGATTATCCAATGTCATAAATTAACTCTAGCGATAATAAAGTATCCCTTTCGGAAAGTTGCATTTTTATTAAATGGTGGACAAACTTACAAAAGTCTCAGCCTAATAAAATACTGTCAAAGCAATTTTTATGATTATTAAATTAAACCCTTATTTAATACCCCTATTATAATAATTATTATTAAGATGTGTAAAATAAGCTAAGATGCAATTCTACTTTAATAGATATTATTCAAAGTTATAGTAATAATAATTCTGTGGTCGGCACTTAAAAGGTCATAATTCATTATAAATATCAATGTACTTATGACCTTTTAAGTGCCGACCACAGAATTATCTTAATACATAAAATGCCAGCTCGCTGATGCTCCTCCTGCTACGGCGTGTCATTTTTTACCAACCAAAAAATATATTAAAGTACCGACGACGATACTCCCCCTGGGACGAGTTGCACATCAATCGAGTTTCCAACCAATCGGTTCTAGAGGCCCGTCCGTAGACGGGCTTTCCAGCTAGTGTAATGTAATAAAATGTAATAACGATTTACTATATTGTTCTGCAAACGTGGTCCCCCGTTGTTTTCACGTACCAATCGCCACTGATATGTATGTACATACGAGTATAAAACTTATCTGCACGTATTAGTCAGGCCCATGATACTGTATTTTTATATTGTATTTTTATTGTTTTTTATTTATTGATATTGCTATTGTATCATGAGTATCCATAAAACTCCAAACAGAAAAATATTGCCCTTCAAAGGCCATTTCCCTTAATATAGCCACTGCATCAAAACGCTCATTAGACATTTGCAGGATGGCGTCAATTAGGCTTGGCGCGGGCCTGGTATTAGTATTATATATTATGTTTACTTAATTCTTTCAACAGAGAGAGATTATAAAGATATTGTATATTTTTGTTACAACAAACATTTACTTCTACAATTATTTATTAAGTGTATGTCTTTCGAAGAATTAAAATTCAGGGCTGAAATTTTTATAAATAAGGCATTTAAAATATATATAGACAATCGTTCGTTTTTATTTTTACCAATTGATTACCAATACAAGAGAAACTCAGCAATAAGCTATTATTATGCCTGTTTAAAAATTTAAACTAATCTGACTTAACTCATGAAGTCGAAACTAAGTAAACTGTTCAGGTAACCTACAAAAAAAAAAATTCCTGATCCAAAAACTTACAATAAATTAGAACTAGTAACTAGCAGTAATATATTAGTAGTATAATAAGTTTAAATTAAATTTCAAGGTTTTTTTGATATTTATTATCTATAATTACAAAGAGTATTTCAGCTTTGAAATTAACCTAACGAAAGGTTAAATTTAGAATCAAAAAACTTGCTGAGAAAGAATTTTTGGAAAATTTTTCAAACGTAAGAAAACTGGTTTATTCGCGACTTACATTAAGAAAACGCCACCACGCGGAATAATTTGAAACTAAATCATAACGTATACTTTAATTTGCATTTGTACGTGTTTGTACTCAAAAGCATTATTCCAAAAAGAGAAAATTTTAGTAGCTGCATTTGATCACATCAGGTCAAAAGTCAAAATTTATTTTAAATACCAACCACATGTATTTTGTTTCAAGTCATCAAGACATGAATTGTCTGTCATCGAAGTCATTCAATGTCATTCAAAAATTATTCGAATTGCTTTTCAGATTAGCTGAATTTTTTTACAATATTTTCAACTGCAATCGGCGGTAAAAACATTTTATACATCTGTCAGTGTAAATTAAGCCGAAGTAAACAAATTTTAATTTGTAGTTTCAAAATACCGCTGACAGTATCTATGGATCATTACTATCTAATTTAGGTATGTAATTTATTTTAAAATAGAAAAAAATTGGCAAACTGGCATCACTTGCAATGGTATTTGTTGTAGTAATGTAACAAAAATAGTATTTTGTTTTTTGTTTTTTGTTCTTTTTTTTTACATGATATTATTGAATTAATATAACACCGACAGGCCAAATTAAGTAATCTGTACAATGTTTTTACCCATCAATTCAGCTATATTTCAAAAAGTTTGTCCACATGTACATTTTTTCTTATAAAAACTATCGAATGAATTAATTAGCCCGCTATATATATCGTTATGCCCAGTATATTGAACCCATTAACCCCATAAACCCTTAACCCCATAGTCTCCAATTCCAATAAACCAAATTACTCTCGTAGCGCAATCTAGCATGGCCCGGTATTTCTGATAAGGCTATATTATATGTTGTACAAAATTTGTTGGTGCAACTTCCTCGCGGTGCACGTTGAGTAACATTGGCTAATGGCGCCGGTTCCACATTTGTTTTTTCAACATACGATATACGGTTACGTGATTATTGGGTTAATGAGATTAGACGTGTATAGTTTGATAGCTTAAGTTTTTGGAAATACTGAGCCGTGATAGATTGTGTTATGAGAGCTACGTGATTATTGGAACTTTAAATTAAGGGGTTGAGGGGTTAAGAGATGAAGGGTTATGAAGTTAAGAGATTATGTTTATGGGTTCAATATATTAGGTATAATTCACTAATTAGACTTGGATTCCAGTAAGAAAATCTTGGATAGATGGGATTAAGTGTATAGTAGTAAACATGGTATGTAATTAAATGAGTCAACTTCAAATCCTATTTATTTTGTAAACAAAATTTACAAAAACTATTGACATAACAAAGCATTTGAAACTTTTAGAAAAAAAATTAATTACTGGCAGCTTGCCATTTCTGATTTATATCGTTTTATGTTCAGGTCAGTAGTTATTTTAATCCCCCTAATAGTAATCTAAATATATAAAATTTAAACCCCCATTCTCTTAAAAAATCATCTTCCCACTTACACCTGGCTTAGCCAGAAACTGAAATTTGAAATAGTTGTACAAACGCATCTTAATATTATTAACATGCTAACATTTGATTTTGAAAATTATCAACAGAAATTTTGAAATAAAATGTTACTATTCTTTGAATTAACTAATAAAACAAACAAACTTCTTATCGTCAATATTTTTGACGTATCCGAGAAGCATCCGATAGATCTTTACGACTAAAAGTCCATATATTACAACCTATCGGGAATTTGGACCATTGGTTCAAAAAGTAAATCCTTTAACTTTCAGTCGACGTTTCGAGCTTTTATTTTACTCTTCATCGGGACTACAATAAAGAAAATAATCTTTAAAACTACTTTGAAATTAAGGTTATTGGGAATTTGGCATTGAGGATTTTTAAGGAAAACTACCGCCTAATTTTGCCAGCGTTTCGTTTAACTTTATTGTAAGCTTCTTCAGGACTAAAAGCATATTTAATTACAATGAGATAACACAGATAACCAAATATTCTTACCCTGTTACACTGTAAGCAATGTAATGTGAATATAATCTCCTCCATAAGTTAAGTATACAAATAAAAAATGTAACGTCAAAAGGATGCAGTCAACAGTTAAAAAATTAAAATTTTAAGTTTCAAATGGAAAATGTAAAACACAAACTGTAGAATACAGTTACATACTATGTACTCATAGTATGAACTGGAAACTGGAAAAAAAAGCTGGAAACGTCAACTGAAAGTTAAAGGTTTTATTTTTAATCCAATAGTTCAAATTCCAGATAGGTTTTAATATAGTAAAATTTGAGATTTACTATATTTCTTCATCTTCAAGTACCATACACACTATTCGGTAGGTACTTAGCAGAAGCCAAGATGATGTACATAGCCTGCAGATCTTTCTTAAACCTTAGATCACAGCAGTGTATTCAACGGGACCAGGATTTGAACCGTGGTTCGTCGTGTTTCCTAGTACCATGTAAATTGCTATATTGTCGTGTTGCAAAATCTTTTTTTTTTTTTTTTGAATTTTGAATTTTAAATTTGTTAAATTTTGATATTTATATTATAAAAATTTAGATTTGGTTTGAATTATGTGTAAATTTGTAAATATTTTAAAACTATTTGTCTTATACGCCGATAATTTTAAGTTGATAGAGAGTCTTTTAAGCGAGACACATCTTTTTGCCGTTAACATAAACCAACGTAGACCAAGGAAACCAAAGGTCTCCGCAATTTAGAATATTTTGTATCTTAAGTTGGAGATATTATTTAATATTTGTGAATAAAGTTTGATTTACTGTGAATACGATTTTTATTAAATAATTTGAATTGATTGCTTTGGATGATTTTGGATGATCTTGAAAAGATTATGGAAGTGATTGTATTTTAAAAATTAAATTAATTAGATGATTGATGTTAAAGTTTTGAAGAAAAAAGTTAATTTAGATCGGCAAAATTATAAAATTTATAATGGTAAATTCGTAAATTCGTCAAATTGTAATAATTAGAAGTTGAAAGCGAGGTACTATATCAAACTGATAGCAACGTGTGGTGTTATCAACACATTAAAGGAAGCCAATTTACTATCAAATTATTTATATGGTAAAATTATTTAAAAGTTTCGGAATATTTTAATAAATTTGGAATTGGTTTTAATAAATTGATAGTGACAAAATTAAAAAGAGTCTCATGCTCATAAAAATGAATGACCGTTGGTGAGAAGTTTTTATTGCAAAATTATAAATTTTGAGCCTAAAGACAAGACAAAATACAAGTAAAAATTCTACAAATATTCTTAAATAATTATAATAATAATAATCTTTATAAATTTGCTTATTGAGCTATTTAATACAAAATTATCAATCTATAAATTAACAAAAGTATATTTTGAGTCTAACAAAAACTTGAAAGGAATTTTATAAATACTTTAGGATTGAAAATGTTAAGCATAAAATCGGAGAAATTAGATGAAAAATATCTTCATAGAATTAAAGGTCACTCGATAAATTTTCAATAATTTGCTTAAATGTCACTGATTATTAGGTTAAACAATTTTCCTTTTATTCAACGTCAAGAAATACACATTTCAAAATGTTATTTGGTGAAACGATAAAACTCTTCGAATTACCGAAGTCAAAAAATAATTTTGTTTTTCAAAACATTTGTATTAGTAAATTTTAATTCTTATAATTATAATTCTTATAAGATTTCTAACTATTAAAATTTGGCTTACGGCCTATGGCCGTGTTTTTTGATAGTTCCGCAATGCGTGAAGCCCACGACCATCAAACTCATCCGCTTTTGACTTCGACTTTTACTTTCTTAGAGTTAAAAATTGCCTTTTTTGATCTTCATAATATTTATATCAACTTGCAATTTCATTACTATATTTTTTGATGTAATAATGTGAATATTTTGGATTAATTAACTCGCATAGTGATTATGCGATCTTTAAGGTACTTTTGTTGACGTCGCGAGACATAATCCTTATAATATGGGTAGATTTGAAGAAAATATAATATTCTAATAATATCTTAAAATGCGTAAATTTAAAGCGTTAACCAGCTGTGCACAAATTTCATTAGTTTGCTTTTATACTATGTCAAACATAAGAGCTACTGAAATATTGAATTTTAAGTTTCTTAAATTTTTTTCAATCAAATATTTAACAGCGATATTCGATTGTCATTAATTTGGAGAAGTACTAGTCTAAAATATTTTAGAAACTTATTTTAGATTTATTAAAACTTATTTTAGGTAGAGTCCTAACGGTTTCCCCGCTCAGTTTACTTTTTCAGTGTCCCGCAGCCCCGCAATGCTCTATTGAAATTTTTAATAATTGTCTTTAACAAGTTAGTGATCGAATTTTTGTCTGCCAATTTTTGTATACGTAAATTCTGTTGATTGGAGTGCCCACCCAAATTTACACAAAGACATCCACGTAAATTACTTTTAAAATGAACTTCTATTCAAAATTAATTCAGTCCGTCTCAAACAAGAATAATTATTATTTGTCTTAAAAAATTTTAATTCGATTTTACTCGTACATCTGAAGTTCTTATTTTTTCTTATATCTTAATTTTATTGTAATTAGTATTTACCTATTATTTTTTGTAAGTATGTACCTATACTTATGTTTTAGGTGCTTATTTTTTGAGTTTATTTATAAATTTTGTGTGTCCCTGCCCATCTCAAATATATTGGGCCCAATTTTCGCCCACCTATTTCAAAAATACTGACGCCGTCACTGGGTAGTATATGGATATAAATTGTTCTCTAGCATTCTTTCCGCCTTTCCAGCTGGGTTTTTGTACTCGTTTTTTTTTCCACAGCAGAAAATTTCATACTTTTATATACTATGATAATCAAGAGTTTAAAATGAAAAAACTGAAAAAAATTTCCACCTTTCCACAGTATTTTTATGAAGATTTAGCTCGGTATTTTTTCAAAAAAATTTTAAAAAATAGAAACGTACTTAATATTAATGTTTTTCAAGTACGTTATTACTATTTTTAAATAATGTAAAAATAATTCAAATATTAATATTTTTCCATGCATACCTATCCTTTTAGCTTTTGATTTATGTTCAAAATAACAATAATACAAATATCCGCATATATGTAATGATAACTATAACTTTTAAGTTTATAATTGCTGCTTTTGTTGATATATTTATATAAATAATTAGTAAGCATTAAAAAACTCTACTTAAAAATATAAAAATACATTCATTGTAAATACTTTCATTTCAAAATTTTGTTAATCTGTAGTATGTTGAAAAGTAAATGTATGTTCTAATAGTATAATATATACTTGAAAAGAACTTTTGAAAACAGTAGATACGAATACGAATATGTAAAGTTTGAAATCACCTATTTTGAAAAGTTTTAAATAAGAAAAGTGTAAATAAATCTATTGAAAAATATTTTCGACGCCTGTTCATAAAGTAAGTTATATTGCTACGAAAATAGATTTCCATTAATTTTAATAGCCGAGCTACTAGTTGTCAGATAGATGAATTTGTTTTGTAGATTTGAGACAAGCCGCTATTTTTTTATTCACAAAACAAGTATTTTTTAGAAATAAAATATCATCACATAAGATGGTAAAAATAGGTAAAAGTTCTGGCAACAATTTTACAAGATTAATGTTCAATAAAAAACTTGACAAAAATAAATTTGCAACTAAATAGGTCTCGGATTTCAAATTTTTGGAGCGGCTTTTTATACGATAAAATAAAATGCGTTAGTTATTATATTAGATTTTTCGTGAATTATCCACAACAACGTAATCAAGTGTTCATTAATCCGTAAAAGACCTTCACAGCTGAATCGATAAAAACTTGAATGTCAGTAATGTAGTTTAGCGATTGTAATCAATAAAATAATACTAACGGAAACTGATTAGGTATATGATAACAAAAGCGAAAAAATAAAAATAAATATTTCATAAAAATCTTACCTCGATCCTCCAAATTTCGAGTCCCGCTGTTTTGCCGGCGTTTTCAAATGCTGGTTCCATAACTACACGTCTTCTACTACTACTATCTTCACGAGGAGAAGAACCAGAACCACTGCGAGCTGATGACGGTCTGTCGGGGTACGCCGCGGCGTCTACGACGAAATGATAACCAGCGACAACGAATAAAAACGCCCATAAACATGTTATTCGCTTGGACGAGATCCTCATCCAGGAGTTATTATCGCGATTCATTCTACAAAATAAAATTTGAAATTTCTGTATAAGAATGCCATTTAATTTAAATATTTTGTATTAGCAAAATTTTAATTGTAAAGTTCTTTCCTAAAACGGTAACCTTGTGTAAATTTAACGTAATCTTATGTTATAATGTACGTAATTATAAATACAAGGAACATTCAACATTTTATTCAATCAAGTGGATTTTGTACTTAAAATGACAAATTATTGGATTCTTAACAAGCATAATCAAAAAAGGTGAAAAACACAAATTTTTTTTAATTTAAAAAATTTTCGGATTTAAATTTTTATATTTGGTCTAATTTCATTTTTCCTGAAATTTGCTGAAATGTGCAGTTTTTAATTTACTTTATAGTTTAAGTTTCTATAAATACCAGAAATTTAGTAGCTAACAGTGAAGTCATTAATTATACAAACAAAATATTTTTATTAAAATTTATTTGACAAAATCTGAAGACTCCTGCTAATGATTATTGTTATAAAATAACAGTATGTTTGGATGTACATACAAATTTCCGAATGAATTTTCAAAATTTAAATGCCACTTAACTCACAGTTAAATAAATCGATTTCAAATCATGCAGCCTGACAGTGGTCATATTCCAGAATTAGTTTTCGCTGAAATATGTTGTTGTTTATACAAAATGAGGAAACTTATTTTTTAATTTTTTTTTCCTGAAAAAATGCAATCGCGGTATTAAAAAATTTCGATATTGAAATTTTGAGAACATAAAATGAATGTTGAAAGTTCTTTCCCTTTAAAACATATATGAGTAGATTCTCGGGTGTAAGGGAAGGGGATGAAATAAAACAACTGTTATCGGTCGACTAGTTTCGACCTCTATATGAAGTCATCTTCTGAAAAAAAAAAATTGGTCCTTTTTGGCCCTTCTTTGGAACGAGTCTCCTTATTTTGTACATAAACAACATATTTGAGCAAAAATATGATTTGAAATGGATTTAGTTGGATTAGTAGTGGTCAGTTGTAAGATTTTGTTAAAGAAATAAAAGAGTTGAGAATCTGTGCGAATTATAGAGGTTGCACTGTATTAAAGTTGGTTCCTATGCTTGATGTAATTTAGGTATGTACTATTTGTATAATTTCAATGTCATCACTTTAATTATTTCATTCGTGTAGATAATAACCCGAAGTAAATTACAATTCCAGAGCAACACACGTTACTACTTGAGTTAATTTAAGAACTAAATTAAATATTACTTTAAATTTAATTGTTTAATGCAATTAATTATTTAATTAGAATAGTTTTGTATAATCTTTCTTTTATTACAAATTAATCACGGGAAACGGTATGACTCAGTTAACCTTATTGTTTATTCAAGGAACCATAAAAGAATTATGTATAGAGTATAACCGTTTAATATGTAATTTTTATCTCGGAGAACTTGCCAAACATAAACCCACCTTTAGAACCGACTTATAAAGGCACGACTATTTGTTTTCTTTACTATATTACATATATTGCGATGAAACGCGATCAACCAGGAGAATTTTTGAACCAAAATAATCAAAAATTATTAGATTTTTGTTGAGGTTTAGGTCTTTATTTTAACAATCTTTGTTGTCCAACGTTTCGAGTCGTTACTGACTCATTTTCAATGCTACAAAATAAACTATTAATAATATATTAAATTTAAAATTTTTAAAAATATTTTACCTAAAATGACAAATTATGTCAAATTGTTAACAAGCAACTGTTAACAAGACCTAAACCTCAACAAAAATCTAATAATTTTAATTTTAATAAAGGTCAACAATAATTTATAATTCAAAATAATCAAATTATACGTGCGAGCTACTTCCATAGAAATTGTGCAGAGGGTCCCGGAAGTCTAAGGGCAATAATAGCTTCCACCTAAATGAAATCTCAAATTTTAATAATTGTAAGTTTTACCCCATTTCTATTTTTGGGTGTATAAATCTTCCGTTTTAAACAATCAATAACATTTAAAAGCATTTAGTGATGATAAGCCATTACTAAAATTTCGAAACCAAAGAGGAAAATTTTAAACCACGAAATTAAGTTTTTTAAAAAAATTAAGTAAAGGAAAATTTCGGAAAAATCTGATGAAGTTAAAAATTGTATGTCAAAAACCAGCGGCACAAATCAAGCAGGGAAGTCCTATCGACCAATAGGCGGAAGCAAATCTGCTAAATCAGGGATGCTGGCATTCGTAACC
The DNA here is from genome assembly GCA_947369205.1 of Cantharis rufa. Lineage (NCBI taxonomy): Eukaryota > Metazoa > Arthropoda > Insecta > Coleoptera > Cantharidae > Cantharis > Cantharis rufa. The sequence goes on along the minus strand of OX376309.1, from coordinate 8,732,062 downwards.
ACACTCTAAAAAATGGGGGTAATTTTACCGGCGGAACTTGACCCACTTAATAAGAGTAAAATTAAACTGTAAAATTCCAGGTTTAATTTTAGATCTGAAAATTACCCTGTCCAACAGAGTAAATTTACCCTAAAATTAAGGTATTTTCATGTTTTACTCTTAAAAAAATGTAATATTACTCTGAAAAACGGGTGGCAATAAAGTTGCCTCCATTTAATAGGGGAAATTTACTAAGTTATTAGTAAATATCATTTACAACATTTTTGTGAAAATTACCCAGTTTATAAGAATGAATTTACCTTAAAAATAGTGGATCAAAAAATAGTCGACAATTTTTAAGGTAAATTTAAGGTAAACCCGAAATGTATCGCTTTCCCCAGCTCGTCTGTAAATAGCTATTAACAACCTCGTCGGCACAAACAGGTGTAAAACAGATACGTACATAAAACTGCAAAAATTGCTGTCACCCGCCTGTCTGTCGGTCGTGGCTTGGCGTGTCAGGACACGCAATGGTCACTGACAAGGACTGGAAATTTTGTTTTGCTTTGTCCTTATACTACGTGAAGGTTATACCTAATAATATAGTATATAAAAATAGTAGCGCGCCATATTCGGCCAATTTTGAAAAATTCGAATTTGAGAATTGCAACACTTGAACTTGCCATATGAACAAATTTAACAACACAACGTTTGTGCTAAGCCGTTTACGACAATAACCAAATTGTATTTTTTTCTTGGAATTCTGGCCCCCCGTATAATTTTTTAGCTTTTTTTGTACCCTAATAAAAAAAGTTTGCCGGCTTCTAATCTAAAATAACAATTTAGTAGAAAAGCAATTAATCTTTGAAAAACGAATAGAGCGGTGGCGTTATTTAAATGCTCTCGAATTACAATCAATTTTGCTTTTAGTTCGGTTTCTAAACGAAATAAGGCCGTGTGGGTCCACATAGCCAAGTGTTGTTTGACCCAAGGGATCATACGTAATCATCGCGACGGAAGTGAATTGAAAATTTTCAATGCGAAATAGTGCATTCAACGGGTGGATTTTGTAAGGAGACGACAAGAAGAAGATTAACAATGGTTTCTAAAATGTTTCAACTGTTTTTATTATCGTTTCATTTTTATTTCAATTGTCTATATTTGTAGTATTTTATAAGTACACGGTATACACTACGCCACCATAACAATTTACATAAAGCTTGTACACCAAAATATTTTCAAGTTCCTATTAAATTAATCGTTCTTAATGGATTTTTATCGTTAGATTTGGCGCCCAATCATTATCAATTATCACTATTATTTTACAGATTTATAATATTTTGGAAAATCTCAATAATTATCTGACTATGGAGTTACCAAAGATACCTTATTGGAGTTTATTGTTGGAATTACTGAATAGCATCATTTAGATGAATCTGCCATCCATTCAGCATTGCATATCCATACGATTATTTTGGACATCTCTTTCTTGAAGTGCCAAACCCATTTGGCAAAATGTTAGTTATCAAGTTAATTGAAGTCAGCTGACTTAGTAACAAAATGAAATTAATAAGATGTCCTCCCGTTGCTTTCTTCATAATACATAATTTTGCTCTTGATTTTAGATCACAGTAATGTATGCGTACAATACATTACGTTGTAAGTTGTGGCACAATTACCACTGTACTCCTTTACTTTGTTGTGTCTCAGTTTGACGTTGTTTTGTAAATTTATGTTAGCGTAATGAATGACCTTGGAGTGATGCCAAAATTGTTTGCAAACATTGTGTTTAAGTGCGCCCATAAAAAAATTAAATCCATTCAATAGGATAAACCAATTTCAAAATTTATCTTAATGAGATAAACTTTAGCTCACGCATAACTTCTTGGCAAACAGATGTAGTGGTTCTTTGAATCCTGATTAAAAAAGAAAAATAGCAGCTGTATTAGTCAGCTGTAGTACGAAAAATAAAGGGCAAGATTTCTTTTATCGTTAAAGTACAAGTTGAGAATATCAACATATTATTTCACAGAAAATGCATCTGACTTGCAGAAACCATGCATAACTGAAAAGCCTTTAAATACTACTAACAATACCAATTACTTTCCACAACCTAGTACTATGGTAAAATAGTACATTCAAAATTTTTAGGCAACTATCTAGTTACTCATGAAACTCCTAAAAGGAAAAGCAAGAGAAATGCTAAAAAATATCCATTTGCTATAACATCTAAAAATAACACGTTATATGTGAAATAAAACGACCCATGGATGAAAAAGAAGAGAAACAAAAAGAAGACAGAAAAAAAAAGCGACAAGAAAAGCAAATTAATGCTAAAAAACAAGAAAAAGGAAAAAAAAAGGAAAATATCAATCAAAGCAGATCTCCAAAAAAAAACAGTTGAACATGGTACAGAAAACACAGTAACATGTTTTATATGCTCTAAAAGAATACAAACGACATCAATACTATGTGACGAATGTAAAATTTATTTTTACAACCTTTGTATGCCCAAAGAACATCAGATTTATTCTCCACATGGACATCTCGGATGTCTTCTATGACACATGTGTTATTAGGAAGAAAATAGGGATTATTTGGCACAATAAGAAAAGCAGAAACACGGTTCTACAATACACTGTAAATTTACACAAAAATAGTAGATTATGCACCAAGGAAATAAAGTGATCTCTTTGACGTGAAGATAAAGTATTGTTTGTACGAAGCGTTAGCCGAGGGCAAAAATTACCCGAATCATCAATTTTAAGCACCAATTTATTTCATTGTAGGTCGCTCTAATATTTGGCTAGCGGGCCATAATAATAACCAGTATTGCATTACATTATGTTTAAAATTGAAAATGCAATTCAGTTTTAAGAAACAATGAAACCGTCCCATAACTGTTTCTTTCATGTCCGATGACTGTGAAAGTTGTCCGATAACTGTATTTTTTTGAGTATATTTTTATATTTATAGTTTATTTTCTTTAAATTAAATACGTATGTTTATACTATTATGCATTATAGACGACCAACCGGCAGTGTGGTGTAAAGCTTAAATCGACGAGCTACAAAGCGGGAAACCGTGGTTCAATGCTTGGTCGCACTGTCTATACTGCTGTGATCTAAAAGCCAAGAACTCTATGAGTTATGCATCTAGTGAGATTTCCACCCTACTAGAATGTTAATGAAGTGCTCATAGAACCATGAATGCCAAGTGTAAACTTGGTACATTAATGGTAAATATCAAGCCTTTAGGCTTAAATTCCGTTGAAGAAGAAAGAAGCATTGTAGATGAATAAATGATGATAATAAATGATGTTGCGTTTTATTTATTTATGAAAATATGGCAAAAAATGTGTAAGTTTTAAATTATTTCTCACAAAATTCTCTTAAATGTCCAATAACTGTATTTTTCACATATCTAAGATAAATTATCAAATTAAGCGACTAATAATTTATTCATAATAACTTTTAGATTTGCGACAAAAGGAAGAACATCAATTTTTGAAAAGTATCACAAATATTATTAATATCGCATATCTGCCAAATCTTTACCTTTATTTTAATAACTCCGTCAACATGTGGTAACGATCTGATCAAGTTCTTGAAATTCTTCAGTAACATTTTTTTTTAATTTCATGTGTTCACAGTTGAAATTTTACTTTACTGTAATTATAGAAATTTTTACTTTGCGTCTATTCACCCAACTTCTAATTTGCTAATAGTTTTATAGTGGATTTGCTATTAAGTAATATGAATTATATGATATAAATAAATATATATTTTATTTTTAAATTTATTTAGATTCGCATGTACATACATATATACGGCCCTGATCTTGAATTGTCTTATATTCAAAACTTTGTATTCTATATTTATCTAAAGCAATAAAAATATTTTTAACCAATTTATTTGAGTTTAATTGACCACTGCATGTTGGCTACTCACTGTAAACGTAATGCGTTTGCATTACTTGAAAATTCTAATTTCTCAACACAGAAGTTGTGTTATGGTTTGAACTAGACTTAAATTATTAATTTGCAGTGTAATGTAATTAGTTAAGAGTAACTAACTACATGTTACTCTAGTAATAATTTAGAAAATATATAATAAAAAATCAATAATTGAGAATTTACGTAATTCCCGGGAAGCTTAGTATAGGGTAAATTTCACAATTGATTTTCTAGGTTTTGAAGAACCCGCAAACGACATGGACTTAATTGAAAGTTTTGAACAAGAATTTATTAATATTACTAGCTGAAACTCAAAAACTACCCTTTTTTTAGCTCACAGCTTTTTTTTTTTGATCAACCGGGATATCGTAAAAAGCTTGCATTATAATAAAACAAAACGAATGATGATAAGTAAAAAAGTTAATAAAATTAACATTGCTCTTATGGGAGTTTTTTACAGAGTTTTCTTCAAGTTGCTGTAACTCGTAAACGGCGAAAGAAAATAAAAAAATGTATAGAAATAAAACTGAAGAGATTAAAATTTTCAATAAAAAATATCTGAAAAGTTTTGCTGTAAAAGCGAGTTTTATATGTCAAAAAACGGTTTCAAAATGTGCAATTTACATGGTTAACATAGGGGTGTATTAATAATTGTTGGAGTCACTGTATATTAATATTTAAAATTAATGATATCAAATCGTATAAAAAGTGAATGTTTTCTCTCCCGAAAGACCGAGGCACGTCACTACTACAAATAATACTATAATACTACTAAACACTAGTAGTAGTAGATACTACAAATACGTAAGTTTTTATAGTAAAATAAATATATTTGCACCAACTTAAGGCCAATACTTCAGTGAATATTTAATACTTAATACTTAAGTATTTGAATTAAGTAGAAACTGGGTTGAGGTTGTAAATATGGAAACGAAAGCAACAGAGTTAGTATAGTTTTCTAAATGAAATTTTTATTAGTGTTTAGTTTTCCGTCAAATGTTTTTCAAATTTTTCATTTGATTACCTACTTTATTGTTAATCTTTCAAAATAATTTGAAAAGATTAATGCAGGACTTCAACATAATTTTATTTCTGGAAAGTACTAGGAGAGATTAAGAATAGTTCCTTTGTTTTAATGCATATTTTAATATCTCGGCTCAAGATAAGTTAACTAACTATTCATAGAAGACTTAAGCATTTCATTGCGCACTAAAAAATGTGAGTTACATTTCCGTTCGTGGAGATTTAAATAGAATTTTCTTGCTTAAAAAGTGTACAATGATATTTGGTACATTTAGTAAAATATTTCATTTTATATTTGAAGCAAACATCTGGAACACTTTTTTGCACATCATTTTTAATCATCGAAAGAACAATATTATCAATTCGACTTAATTACTGATATGTCATATACAGGGTGTGACCGTGAACAGCTCTAAGTAGTATATTAGTTAAGTAATTTTCTTATAATCATTTTCTGATATGGACTACAATTAACGAAATTTAAGTTATGGGTTAAATTATGCAAAAAAATATAGAAAATTTTCAAATTTCTTTTTTTTTTACATTTCTTACAAATCAGTTCCTTTGCAACAGGCCTGGCCATCGCGCGGCCTGCAGGCCGCATGCGGCCCGTCACGTCACGGCGAGTTTATATATTTTTATTGAAACTTTTGTTTCTCGTTTTATGTATACAAAAAATATTAAATAAATGACGACGTATTTGTCTTAAGAGTACATATTTTAAAGCATGTTTCGTGTTTATGTTTATGTTGAAGTGCGGCTCGCTGTAACGTTACGCGTCAATCAAAGTGGCCCGTAATACCATCATGAGTTTGCCAGGCCTGGTTTTTTAATGTAAATTTTAATATCTAATGGCCTTTTTCTTAATAATTATTTTTTTAATAATATTTATATTAATAAATATATACGTAAAAACTTAAAATAATAAACAAAGTCATACAGAATTATATAAAATAAAAAAATAAATTAACAAAATTATCAAAATTCATATTTTGAAGAATAAATTTAGAGTTAAGATTTAAATTAATTTTCTTAAGAAAATAAATTTAACATTTAATAGTAAGTTTATGTTGCAAAAATTAATTTAGTTGATTTATTACCATTTTTCCTACCTACTGTAGTTTTTCTGTATGATATGTAACGTTTTATTTTAAGCTTCTATATTGCGTTTAGCGAATAGCTCTAATATCTGGTTGCGTGCCTGGCTGTACATTTTGATTTAGTCAAATAATTTTGTCCTTTAATATACATAGGTATAATATCTAATTTTAAAACAGAATTAATCAATAACGGAATTTTTCCCAACGGAATATCCATAATAATGAAATCAGCTGTATAGAAGCCGAAAAATAAACTTTCCTTAAAACCAGGAGATCTGGAGATATGAAAGATCCCCAGAAGTACTCATGGTAAATAGCTACACAGTAGATGAACCATGACTTCTATACAGCCTGCGTGCCCTGTATGTCTCATATTGTTTGCTCAAAGACAGATAAACCTATAAAAAAATTGGGATTCTTCCGTTGGACCGCTAGTGCTTAATTCGCCTCAGTGAGATCAGTAACAAAATTTTTAAATATAATAATATACAGATATCTATTCCAAATAAGGTTTTATTCTAATATATAAATAAAGTATTGGGACTTTAATTTAATTTTTGATTAAGTCGAGTGAGTTCAATAGGGCCCCAAGGGGTGAGAGTCTATGATCCGATATTCTTAAGCTAACCTAACTCGGGATCACCAATATAGCACATAAATTGAATTGCGCATCAATTAAACTAAATCTCGAGCGAAAATAATTAGCTAAATAAAGGTTTTTCAATAAGGACATAAAACTTTTGTATTTTAATACAAATTTCACACTTAAATTTTTTTTATGATATGTCAATGGCAAAACGTCATTCAAGACATATTTTTATCATGGCGAAGTTCACGAACAAGCAACGTTTGGAAATTATTAAAAATTGCTACCGAAATTCTGAGTTGGTAGTCACAACTTTAAGAGCGCTTACTCCAATTTTTAGTCGTAATAATCGTTCCACCAGACAGGCTGTGTGCTATTGTGGATAACTTCAAGTCGACTCCAATCGATTCCACGCCATTTACAGAATTGGATAGACTAACTTGACATCAGTGATATGTTGTTCCAACAACAAGAAGAACTATTACTACGGCATTTTTTATAGGAATCTTGTTGTAAAAAACCGCATTATATCGATACCTCCCGATAATAGGAGGGAGTGTTGTGAAACTTTTACCACCATATATGGAAATTGCAAAATAGGGGGGAGAGTTACTATACAATGATAATAAAACAGTATCGCCATTTCATTGTTATTTTGAATCTTTTCTTGTTTATAATTAGAGGCGGTACTACCGGGGTGTAGGGACTTTTTGTACTGTTAAAAGTACAATGTCTTAAGATAGGTTAAGCAAATTAGCAATGCCTTCCATTAAAAATGAACTTGTCTGAAATTTAGATATTGGCAAAATAATTGATATATGTGCCGAAGCAATAATAATATTATTACCTATATATTATCATTGTTGTCAAAAATAATTGTTGTACCGGGAATCAAGTTTTATCTTATCTGACTATTGAAAAATTGACTTTTATTGCAGTATTGTTGTTTATTTAACTTAAAATTATGGATAATATACATTATTTATTTTTTGTTTTTGTCTTAACAACTTTGCACGCGGGTCCTTTAACTTCTTGTTCGCCACTGCTTGTAATCAAATTGATATACATTACATAGCTACAATAACAAATTTAACGGTGAAATATGCTTTAAAATTCACCCAAAATAAGTAAAAAAAGACTAAAATTATTACTGTACCAATCTACGTTATTTTGACTATTAGAAAATTAAGATTAATTTAACACTGATGAGAGTATTTAAGTTCCGAAGGTTAATATTTAATTAATTAAATGTAAAATTAATAAATTTTTTTAAATAATCCATAATTTTTTTCTTCGTGCTAGACTTCAAACAAAACATACGCCAAATACAGTAAAATATTATCATCAAACTTTGGGCGATTTTCTCGAAGTTCTGTGGGGAACGATAAAACTATGCATAGATGTAAACCAAGTTGTCTAATATTAGCTAAGAAATTATATTTTTGAACCGAATATTTTACGTATTTTTAACTTTCTTAATTGCGGTAATTATATTTATAAAAAATTGGAAAAGTAAATATTTAACTTACTGGTCAAACTATTCGTAGCAATTCACACACAGAAGTAAAGCACTTTAAAATTTAAAAGCCTTTTCAAGGAGAACTACCTACATAATATAATAATTAAATTAACTTCTAAATTGGATAAGATCAACCAAATTTTTAATTAAATTAAATCTACTTATTCTTATTTTTCAAGTTAATTAAAAAAGGTACAGACATCTTCTCAAGTACTAGATAATGAGTATTTTTTTACAAATATTTTACATATTACATTTTATAATAAAATAATTAATTTATTCAATTTGACTTATTTTGCAATTATAGTATTGATTATTTTCCTATTTTTAAATTTTTTTTACTATTGCGCTAAAAATACTTTTAGGTAGTAGTTCGTTAACCTGACTTTAAATTTTAAAATTAGAAATACAAGTATACCTTAGCATCAATAAATTATTTAAATTGTCTGTGAAAGTAAATTAATTTACTGTAAAAATTATATAGTCTTTCAACAATAACATGATTTTTACTTTTAACTTCAGTAACGCTAATTATAATTACCTATTAGTTATTTAAAGAATGCAATTGTGCTAATTTGATAAAATTCAAACTCACCTGAGAAGTTTTACAATAACCGAACTTTATTTAACACAAAAATATCGATTGAACAAATACGAAGGAAATTTAATACAAATGATATATCCAAGTGCTCCTGCTTAATATACTCGATCTTATTGTTTTGCTATTGACCCATAACTACACAAGGTTATGTTTATATAATTTTGATTACTGAGAAAATTATCAGATTGATAAAACTTTTAAATGAAAATTTCAATCAAGTTTGAAAATTGCAGGAATTAATATACTAAAAAATACTAAATTTGTTATTTATTACAAAATATATAACCTATATCTTTCCAAGAACTTGTTATTTAATTACTAATTTATCAATTATAGTATAAATTGTGAATTATTAAGAACCATAAATAAATATTTTTCAAGTTATCTAGCTATAATCAATACAATTAAATTCATAATAAACTCATTTGAAAAATAATAACAATTTTATTGCACGAAAAAAAAATATTATTCTAATTTACAGAAAATTATTTGCTTGATTTCAGTAAATGCGAGATTCATCATCATCTGCACGTTTAAGACCAGTGTTATTAAATGCGAGATTTACTATAGATATAATAAAATATTTCTTAATTAAGTTAACTTAAGGCAGTGTTCTAGTCTAGAATTTTGAAAAATTCGATTTTTTGTTTTCTGTATATTCTTAAAGTTTAGACATTGAAGAATATATCATCGAGAGAAAATTTTAAAATTCCAGTACCTAATTATAATTTAAATATAGTTTAATTATATTAGTACGGACTGGAAAATTATTCATGGACTGGAGACCGGGGGAGACAAGAAATCGAGGAAGAGCAAGATCTAGATCGCTAGATGAAGTACTAAAGGACCTCAAAGATATGGATGTGACAGAATGGAGAAAAAAGTGCTAAGACAAGAGTGCTGTGGAGACAGATAGCGAATGCTACTAAAACACACGCGAAAATTTAGACCAATGAAGAAGAGAAAATGAGGAGTGATTCACCTCGAAAGATGAATCGTAAAGACTTCAATAAAATTGAAGTAGGCATATTCCCCAGAGAATGGATACCTTATTATTATTATTATTACTAGCAAAAAGCCCGTCCACGGACGGGCATCTAGACCCGATTGGTTGGAAACTCTATTGATGTGCAACTCGTCTCAGGGGGAGTACCGGCGCACAGTGTGGCAAAATCGATAAAAAACGAAAAAATTCAATATCGTCAGTAAAAGTGAGTGAAAATTTTTGCTGATTTTTTTATAAATGTTTTCGAGGTCACAGATTTCAGTTTCAAAGTCAGAAATCCATATTTCTAAATAGTTTGTGTGATATCATTAAAAAAAAAATGAAAAACATAAATAACTGTCAAACGACTCAAGACGACTCTTCGGCATGTACACTAACATAAAGGTACACCCTTTTCCATCAATTCTATGAAAAATTTATTTGCCTTTATTTGCCCTAAGGAAAGTACTGCATAAAAAATTAAATAATCAAGATTATTAATTCCCAGTTGATCGTATGAATTTAAAAGATGTTTATTTAGATTTAGAGTCGTAAAAAGGTTGAGAACCGCTGCTTTATAACATCTGTGAAGCAATTTTTGGGTTTTGGTGTACCGCCAGTATAGTGCGGTATCATCGGCAAATGTGGCAGTGACCTCTGTCCTCAAGTCCGAGGAAGTTTGGGAAAGTCCGGGAAAGTTTGGGAAGTCCGAAGTAGTAGGAAGTCTGGTGTGCACAATTTTTGACCGTGGTTTATCCCTCGATTATTTATCTATTTTGTGATAGTTGTATACTCCTGAGTCAATTTCACTTTAGTTAGATTTTTGGGACTGCTATTCAGATATCAGATATCCTAAAAATCTAACTAAAGTCAAATAAACTAAGTATAAAACTATCACAAAATTAAAAAATTAATTTTTTAAGAATTAGACTTAGACTAATCCAAACCAAGCTAAAATTACAATTTTTTAAAGAACATACTTTAAGCGCCCCTAGGCAGCTGCTTAGTTTGCCTATTGGATAATCCGGTCCTGAATTTGTCACTGTTATTTTAAATGAATACTAAATTTGATGATCTGTAAATCTTTGTGAAGTCTTCATCATTTTGATATAAAAAAATATTGAATCGTTAGGTCTTGAAAGGTTACTCGGTTTTAACGTTAGGTCGCTTTTGGTTTAAAAAAAAAATTATTACCTTTTTGAAAGATTTTTGATTTTGTTTGAGAACGGTTTCCTTCAAATTACCTTTATCACTGTAGTCCTTTTGCCTTATTCCTAGTGACCAGGGTAGCTTCTTCGTTGTTACTTCCAATAAACATGAGTCACTCATCACTAACCCGAAAACTTTCACATTTTGTTTCACTTAAGTATTTAAAATAAAATTGTTCTCAATTATTAAGAAAGCTTTCAGCAAGATTCTTCACGATAATTCGAACTCGAAACACCACACACTCGTTCGCGGAAAACTGAACATTTTTCCGAATTTTCTCCATACGATTACTTTTAAGCTGAATACATGCATTCCGCAAATCGCTAGTGCGTGTATTCAGCTTAAGGCTTTCCAAACGAATGACTGATATGAGTCCGTACGGGGCAACGCGTCATATTTCGTATATAACTTTTTTTTTGTTTCCTGTTTGCAATTTTAATCGATTTTTGTCTATAAAGTTCCCCACTCTGAGCCGGCAGTCGGGCATTTTTGTAATCTTCATTTTCAAATTAGCAAAATAAAATATAATTCAAACTGGTAAAAATCGTACAGGTATTTTGTCATTTTTGACATTTTTGTGCAGATAAAATTTTCGAACAGTGTAAATCTTCTCATTTGCCGCAACTTTTTGTAAATTTTGAGAAAATCCTAGATCGGTTTCATTATTTTTGTTTTGCGCTTTTTATTAGTTTTTTAATGCCAATTTTAGATACTTAATTTTTTTTCGATTGCCACCTGTAATACAAAAATTAAATTTTAACTATTTACACCAATCTTAATACATAAAATCCCAGCCCGCTGCTGCTGCTCCTGCTGCTGCTCCTGCTGCTCCAGCGTGTCATTTTTTGGCAACAATCTGATTGGTCGATTTTTTTACCAACCGAAAAATATATTAAAGTACCGACGACGGTACTACCCCTGGGACGAGTTGCACATCAATCGAGTTTCCAACCAATCGGGTCTAGATGCCCGTCCGTGGACGGGCTTTCCAGCTAGTACGAAAATAAACAACTTACGTTACTATGGACAATATGAACCAAAGTTTCATAATCACCGACCTTAAAGGTCCAAAAACCACGCAACTTTTAAAAATACGTCTTTTTTCTATAGTTTCTATTTATTTCTATTTCTATTTACAATTGCGACCTTTGACGTCAAAAATATGCTACGAGTTCCATTTATGTCAAGTTTCGATCTGTCTGTGGAAAAGTGGAAAAATAATATAAACCTATTGTGTTTTATTGTAATTTATAGACAGTATAAGAAAAGAAGACATTTTTTTATAAGTTGCGTGGTTTTTGGAACTTTTAAGCCGGTGATTATGAAACTTTGGTTTGTATTGTTACACTATTGTCAATAATAACGTAAGTTTTTTAATTTCTTATCGGTGCAAATATGTATTTAATAGCAATATTTAATTTTTGCGTTACAAGTGGCAATCGAAAAAACATTAAGTTTATAAAATTGGCATTTGAAAACTAATCAAAAGCGCAAAACAAAAACTATGAAACCGATCTGGAATTTTCAAAAACTCTACCAAAAGTTGCGAAAATTTTTCAGCAAATGAGAAGTTCTCAAAAGAAAAGAAAATAGAAATTTTATTTTGTTAATTTGAAAATGAAGATTACAAAAATGCACGACGGACGAAAGAGTGGGAAACTTATAGACAAAATTCGATTAAAATTGCAAACAGGAAACAAAAAAAAAGTTATATACGAATTATATCAGTCATTCGTTTGTAAGGCCTTAAGCTTAATACACGCTTAATACACGCACTAGCAATTTGCGGAATGCGATTTTTGTTTTGATTAGTAAAATTTGAACCTTTTATTGAAAAATAACCAATCAAAACAAAAATCGCATTCCCCAAAACGCTAGTGCATGTATTCAGCTTAAAAGTAATCGCATGGAGAAAATTCGGAAAAATGTTCAGTTTTCCGCGAACGAGAGTGTGGTGTTTCGAGTTCGAATTATCTTGAAGAATCTTGAACAATTTTATTTTTAATACTTAAGTGAAACAAAATGTGAAAGTTTTCGGGTTTGTGAGTGACTTATGTTTATTGGAAGTAACAACGAAGAAGCTACCCTGGTCACTAGGAATAAGGCAAAAGGACTACAGTGATAAAGGTAATTTGAAAAAAACCGTTCTCATCTGCAATGATATTTATTTATTTTTTTAAATTTTTGGTTATGTGTCTTTTAATTGACTTTGAAAAAGCGCTCCACGCTTTTTGAATTAGTTCATTAAATTAAAAATTATTTTAAAATTTTTAGTGCGTCATAAAGCGTGTTTTTTGGTTTTTTAAAACTATAATTAATACCCCATTTTCGATCTAATATCTCAAAATGGGGGATGGCAAATTGCGTCCCACGGTTAAGGGTACGGGTAAATTGCGTCCCAACGAGATTGATGGTCAGAATGGTTAAATGAAATCCTTTTATTCCTTAAGCTGCATAAACGTTTACAATACTTTGGTTATTTTATAGTATAGGGTGTTACAACTACTATAACTATTATTATTATAACTAATCTCATTCTTGATAATGAGAACGTTCCTTCTCGTAAGATCGAAGAAATAATTTTGCATTTTATTGGTTTACTTAGCTTTATTATAATTAGAGCTGGGATTTTATGCATTTGCATATTCTTTAATATTGATATGCCAACAGAGTCGTTTTGAAATCTGGACGAATTAGGAAAAGCCGAATCCGAAAAAGCGCTTCTAAAAATGCATATTTTGCATATTTTCAATGTTTGGTGCATATTTCAGCAAATAATGCATATTTGTGCATATTTAGGCCACTTTTGGAGTTTTTGAAGTATTTTTATAAAGAAAATAAACAATTTTATTATTAAATTTGTCAAGTTATATAAGCAATTATTTTAAAAATAGCCGTGCGTTCTGTTTATAACTTTTTTTTTAAATATGCACTCTTTACTCTTTACAAATTTAGTGTTTTTCTTTATTGGCAATATTTGGGTAGCCTTTTGATTTAGTTAGAGCTGTGGTAAATTTTTGTTTGGGGGGGCCCCTGGGGGGGCCATCATGTCTACAGCCCGCCCAGTTGTTTTTTGTGAATAACTTTGCGACCTTTGAGGCTCAAACGAAAATAGTGAAAGCTCATTGAGGCTCAAAACGATGCTCTAACAATTGACACCAAACTCATCCAAAAATTCGGAACTGGGGGGACCGCTGACATGTACCTCATTGAGACTGTAGTCGCACGGCCCCAACCGCAGGTAAGAAATCACACCTTAATGGCTACCTTTCGACTGATCATATCACAAAATTTAATCAAATCATGATGGTCAATACAGAGTTTCAACCACAGGAAGTACTGTTAATGTGGGATATGTTTCTAATCAATGATCTAATCAGTTTTAAGATGGAAGATTTACATAAATGTTTATAATAATTTTTATAACTTAAAGTGTTTTCATATATATGCCATTAGGACCGCAAAGCGTCGGGGGGTTGGGCCGCCGAAGCATTAAACAAAAAGAGAAAATTAAAATCTATATTCATTATGACGTACTTATTTCTCTTTCTATACTATCGGAGTGAAATTATGATATTATAATGCCCAGATATGGGCATTCCATGCCAAATCGACCACTTTTAAACCCGACCTCTTTCGATTTGGCCGAAACATTTTTCTCGTTTTCTACCCCACTAAAAATATTTCCCAGAATTTTTTCAACTTTTTTTACCTAACCCAAAAAAAGTTATGAATTTTTTAAATATTTGGCTATTTCTATTCAAATACCAATAACTTTTTCAAAAATTGACTAAATCCAACGTTCTTTTTTTTAGTTTTTCAGTTTTTTGTTTATTTTACCACACTAACTTTGTTTTTATAATAAATTAAATTTAAATAAATATATCTTAAATTTTTTTTACTTTATTCGTAATCTTTATTGGTGATCTTTTTATTTTATTCGTAAACCAAATCGAAAGGGGTCGGGTTCAAAAGTGGTCGATTTGGCGTGGAATGCACCATATATAAAACACTCCTATAGTATAAAGTGTAACTTCTTAAAAAACATGGGGACGGACTGACGGACACGGGACCAGATTATAAAGTGTGTATTACATTATCGCATTTTGGTCACATTTTCGTTCAACTTTCTTGTCACAAAAATTGAACTAAAGTTTGATGAAAATTTTTGGGTGAGGATATGTTTGTGGTGAATTTTTTTATCAAGTTTAATCTATATAAGTTGAACCAAAATGCTTTGGTTCAACTTTTAACCAAATGTGTGACAAGAAAGTTGAACGAAAATGTGACCAAAATGTGATAATGTAATACACGCTTAAGGCTACTTACTATATTTTATATAGAAGCCTAAAAATTGCTTTAAATTGTTAGTTTGTTCAAAATTAATAACATGTTATTTTATCGTTACCTTTATTTTTAAGATTATTATTTTCTTATCGACCAAATGTTAATATAATATCTTCTTTATATAGTGTTAACTTAAATTTTATTAAACTGTTGTTTTAAATTAAATAACTAAGTTTGATAAATTAGATCGATTTTTAATTTATGTTGTGCTCGCTCTTAGTGTTTTAAAAATTAATTTTTTGCTTAATGATCAATAATGAATACTTCTGGAGAGAGTGGTGCTAATGATAACACTGCACGAATTTCAAGCAAACCAAATGAAAAGAAAATAGCACCCAAGAATAACAGTAGCGAAAATGATGAAGAAAATGATTTAAGTAAAATTTACGCAATAATAGAAATGGGAAGTGAAGTGGAAAATGTAATAATCGATAATTTTAAAAATATTTTAAAACATCATAATGTTAATCCTTTAGAAAAAGTAATCATTGCAAATAATTTTAAAATTGCAAATAAAGAACCACATAAATATAAATCTAGAGTGCAATTAACTCAACACAATATTGATAAATTTCTTGATGACATTTTTGGTCTTCTAAATGATGATGAATCTAAGGACAAGGAAACCATGACTTGGGAAAAATACATAGAATATCTACATAGCAAAATGCTATTTACTGATGATAACATGCAAAAGATAATCAAAACTGTAAAAATTCACGAAAAGCATATCAATTTGAATGACCCAACTCAGTATGTCCGACTATGGAATGGATTTTTGAGGGCCAGGACGGAAGCGCTTACCAATAATCTTGAAAGTATTACTTTGGAAAATAATGTAGATTTATCTTTTAATATTATTATGAATATAATTAATGACTCCGAAAGTTTTAAAAAGAAACCCTTAAAAAATAAAAGTACAGGTAGATTTTTATTATTATTATCATCATCACAATGAATTTATTATTCTTAAAATTTTTGTTTATTATTATAGATAAATTAAAGATTAAATGTGAAGGAAGTGTGGAAAATATTATAAATAAAACACCAGAAAAAAATGTGTCACCATCAAAACATTTTAAAAATCCTGAAAATAAAGGGGATATAGAAAATGTAGATTTGGTCGAAAATTCTTTAACAAGTGAACCAACCGTTAATGACGAAGATAACAAAAGTCTAAGTGAGAATGTTACCGAAAAAAATTTAAAAAAAACACAAATAAAACTAGAGTTGTCAGAAGGTTCTGAAAATGTTAATAAAAATAAGGAAGATATTAAAATGTCTTAACTATATACGTATATTGTATTGTATTCTGTCATTGTCACTGTATTTTGTCAAAATATTTTGTCCTTAATAGTTCCCAATTTTAATTATTTTATTATTAAAATTAAAAAACTTAATTTAAACAGTTATTTAATTAATTTATTACCTCTATTTTCTATTTCTATCACAAACTCATTAAATTTTAACTTATCCTTATGTACTATATGAATATGCCTATTTGTGTAAATTGTAACAAAATTTTTTTATGTAGCTAAACTAACAAAGATTAAATTTGAAAATATAAAATTAAAATAAGTTCTTGTTGTATAAATAAGTACCTGAAACTTACGAAAAACATAGGGGAAAGTGCTATAACGCAGCAATCATCCAAGGTAAATAAAACTGTAGACAGACTATGCAATCAAGCCGAAACATCCAGCACAGTGATTATCAGTACCAAGTTTGAGCATAAAAGAGTTCACAAAGTAACATTGGTGTGGCCAGGCGAAAGCAACGAAGGTGAAAACCAGATAGACCATGTGCTGATATCAAGGAAGATGGAAAACACGATAATGGACACAAGAACGTACAGAGGTGTAAATGCAGACTCTGACCATTACCTGGTAGTAACGAAAATAAGGCAAAAAGTGACAAGTTATGACAGAATAAAAACCAGAAAACGAAAAATAGCAATCGAAAATCTTAAGAACAGACTGTCAGGAAACGGTACGAAGATCGAGCAAAAGAAAAATTTACCAAATGCGAAAAAAAGATCAGCCTAGATCAAGAAATGAACAACATTATTCTCGGTATACACAAAAGCGCAAAAGAAACAGTATGCTAGAGAAAAGAGACAAAGGATGGTTTGATGAAGAATGCGCCGTTACAATAAACTAAAAACTGAAAGAAGATCAAAATGGTTGCAAACAAGGCGACAAGAAGATTTGATAAAATATAGAGATAGTATAAGAGAAGCCAACACTATATATAGACAGAAAAGGAACACATGGATCATAGAGAGCATGAAAGAAATTAAAAGGATCAACAAATTCAGCAACGCAAGAATCTTTTATCAACTATTAAGGAACCAAAAACCAAGATATATAGTAAAACGAAGAGGACTAATAGATGAAGAAGGAAAAATGGAACATGATGAGTCGAAGATTAAACAAATATAGAAGAAACACTTTCATAAACTACTAAACGCGAGACAATAGTATCAACAAGAGAACATAGAAAACATAAATGACAATGATCAAGAAATCATATCTATAATATCTGATAAAGTAATAGCAGTGATCCAGAAGATGAAGAATAGTAAGGCTCCCGGAGGAGATGGAATATACGTGAAACTCATCAAGTAGAAGAGAAGAACCATGCGAAAGGATGTACAAACTGGTCCAGCAGGTATGGAAAGAGGAGAGAATGCCCGAAAAATGGAATAAAGGCGTAATTGTACTTCTGAAAAAGGCGCAACACAGGAATGCAAAAACCACAGAGTCATAACTGTGAACAGCGCTGTCCACATTAATTTATAGAAGATTGAAAGAATATACCAAATGGGTGGGACAGTATCAATTCAGATTCAGTGAAGCAAAGTCCACGGTAGATGCAATACACATAGTAAAAATAATTATGGAAAAGACAAATGAGCACAATATATTCATTATGCTGTTTGTCGACTTCCAGCAGGCATTTGATAAGATCAGCAGAGAAAACCTGTATGACGCGATGAAAGAGATGAAAATACCAAATTAATTAATTACATTGATAAAAATTACCCTAGATAACACAATGGCATGTGTTAGAACCGAAGAAGGCACAACAGAATAGTTCACGATTTTCACGTCAGGGGGATGCGTTATCGGCGACGCTTTTCAATATAGTAGTGGAAAAGATAGCGAAGGAAATAGAATGATAATCACAAAAGAGGGACAGATCCTGGCCCATGCAGACGACATGGTAATAATGGCGAGGTCCCGTAAAAGCATAGAAGATATGTTTGTGAAAATGGAAGAGAAAGGAAGAGAAATGGAATTACTGGTAAATTAAGTCAAGACCAACTATATGAAATGCGATAAGGGTATCTTGCCTGGCCAGAGAGAGATTAAAATAAGTAACCACTGCTTTGAAGAAGTAGAAGGTTTCAACTATTTGGGGATACATATAAACAAGTATGGCAACAGCCAAGAAGAACTAAGAAGAAGAGTACATTGTGGCAACTGAGCGAACTACGCTAACAAGGCAGTACTAACAGACAATAAACTAAAGAAAGAGACGAAGATAAAGATCTACAAAACGCTGATTAGACCGGTTGGTCACATATGCGTCAGAGAATGTGCTTCTCACAGGCGGACACTGAACACGCCTCGGGGTATTTGAGAAAAAAAATCTATGCAAAATATTGGGACCAAAAAAAGAAGACAACGCTGAATGTAGAGCAATGATAAATCACGAAATAGAAAAGGAGATGCAAGGTGAGGAGCTGGTAAAATACATCAAGTCGCAAAGAATAAGACCCACGTCAAGCTAGCACCCCCACCTTTTCAAAACAAAAATATTTTTATTCTATAATTATGGACTAGTTATGGATTAATTTTGGACAACATTAGCGAATTTAGGTCACCAACGGCTTCGCGTAAAAACATAAATCTTTGGTGGAGGTCCTGAGTTGACGTCAAGCTAGAACCCCACCTAGAAATGCGGCATGGACATGATAGCCCCCCAAGTGGAATTCAATAGTAAAATTGATGTCAAACGTTAAAGCTTAGAGTAAAGAATCTGGGGGGGGGGGCGCTATACACATGTTATTCAATTTTTTGTAGTTTTCAAAATTTTTGCGGTATTAATATTATTATATACAAAGTTAGTGGTAGACTGTTCTATCAAAATATTGGTTTCACGCACGATTTTCTCTACAAAGTGGAATTTTTAGCTGAAAGAGATAAATTTATTATGAACGCATGAATGACGTTTGATTCCCATCGTGTAAGTCCAAGCTGTCGAGAAGAGATCTGTCCCGAAATGGTTTCCGTGGGGGGGGATGAAATCAAAGATGAAGACTTTGTACTACTTCTTTCTTTTCACAATAATGAATCTATTTATGAAATCGATTAAGTTTTGTTTGAGATTCATTGAGCTTTTACTCTTTTATAGTGATGGCTGAGGCAAAAAGACAAGACAAGAATTTCTCACCCTTAGCTACTTCAACTTTAAAAATTTAAATAACGTCATAATTATTATTCTTTGTGACACTTCAAATTAAAGGTATTTTAAAATGCCATACACATCTTTTACTTTTTACGGAAAAAAAATTTAATTTGTCGATTTAAATTTTTTCAAGATTAATTTGTTGCATCATAGATAATATTATCACAAAAGAATTAATAAATAAAATAATATCTTTTAACGCTAATTTGCTCAAAAGCTATTTTATTTGAGAAACCAGGGATATTAAATAAGATTAACGATTTTTAAAGTAAGGTCAGGATTTTAGTATTATTCGGGGAAAATTCCGTGGTATTTTGCGATACAAGAAACATATTTGAAAAAATCCAATTTATAGATTTTTGATATAGGACGGTCCGAATCCTATCGCAGAGTTACAGTCTTGTTTCTTCTTTCTTATTTAGAAAAGCTTCTTTTACAGTTTTTCGATATTTGTTGTAAACTAAAAGCATGTAATTAAAATTACAATAATTATTAAAAATTGTACTGCATTTAATGAGGTTATTCATTTTTGGTAAGAAATTTAAGCTAAATCGTTTTCAAATCTACCACTCTGTATTAGAGTAATAGAAACATAAAAACACCCTTTTGGGTGTTAAAAAAATTTCTGGATTTTCTAAAATTGCAATAAGCTAATATTTTTTCTTTTTTTTTTAGCTTAAGCAGGGAGGAGGAAATCTCGTACGAGACACCATCGCCATCTACGATGGTAGTGTCAGACTTTCACTGACTAAAACCTCCCCCCTACCCCCGACTTACCGATCACAAGAATCCGCCGTAAGGCATTACTTTCGTGTCGTGCGGGTGGTATCTTCTGTATGATGTTCCTGCTGTCGCCGTTTGTAGATGTTGTTCGTCTGTTGTTTTCGCATCTGGTGATTGGGAGTTGTGCCTCGGTCCTAGTTGGTTTCCCATCCCTGGCATCCGAATAGAGCACGACAGGCCTCCATGGGGGCCGAAATGTTTTCACATGCTCGGCCCGGCTCATATGTGGCCTTGACACGCCCATGCTCCATCCGCCTGTTCGGGTGTCCATGCAGGGTCCGTGACACAGGCTCCTCGGTTATGCATCTGCTGTTTTCGCTTCTGGTGTGTGGATGAACTGTGCGGGACCCCCAACCGGTTCCCATCTCTTGCATTCGGGCAGAGTATCTCGGCAGTGTCCACCGGGGGCGCGAGTTGCGAGCTTGGCCCTACTGCGGAGACTCCTGGCCGGTTCCCATTCCTTGCACTTGATCGGGGTATTCTCGGCGGTGTCCGCGACACAACCTCCACATTTCCGCTGCTTCTTGCGTAGCCTTTGCAGGGCATGTCGGCCTCTCGCGTTGGCCTTGCAGACTTCCCTCCTCCACCAGGGTTGGTTACCCGATCTCAGAGAGTCCTCTACAAGTTACCAGGGACCACCACGAGGAGGTGCGAGTAGGGCTTTGATCCCCAATAAGCTAATATTTACCTGAATTTATTGAAACCATGATTGGGCGGTTCCGGAAGTTCGGATTTAAATTATTTGAAGTACAAAATGTGGTCTTGTGTTAACATTTAAAATACAATAAAGTATTTTTCTTTTATTTTAAGGTCATCATTTAAAATTCGAATTTGAAAAAACAAAATATTTTTAAATTTTAGAAATTGTTTAAGAAACTTTTAACAAATCAGAATATTTTGGGTCTAATAATTGATGTTTTTCGAGTTCTGAAGTGGGACTTAATTGCCTCTATCGCATTGTCCTCTCTGGATCCGCCACTAGAAAAGGGCTCTTGTTTTCAAGTAATTTTTTAAATTTATACTTTGTAAGTATTTTTAGAACAATGAAATTCAATATGAAAAAAAAGTTATTTTTTCGAGGTGGGGGTGCTAGCTTGACGTCAACTCAGCACCTCCACCAAAGATTTATGTTTTTACGCGAAACCGTTGATGACCAAAATTCGCGAATGTTGTCTAAAATGAGTCCATAATTAGTCCATAATTATGGTTTACTTAATTTTTTAAAAAAGTTATTTTTTCAAGGTGGGGGTGCTAGCTTGACGTCAACTCAGCACCCCCACCAAAGATGTATGTTTTTACGCGAAACCGTTGATGTCCAAAATTCGCGAATGTTGTCCAAAATTAGTTCATAATTAGTCCATAATTATAGAATAAAAATTTTTTTGTTTTGAAAAGGTGAGGGTGCTAGCTTGACATGGGTAAGAATAAGATGGTTGGGTGGGTCACATTATGAAAAGAAATGAAGACAATATAGTGAGAAAAATAACAACATGGAAACCCAATGAAGATGGAACAAGTGGAAAACCAAAAATAAGATGGTGGGATCAGGTGACAAACGACCTGAGAGCGATAGAGGTTGAAGAATGGCAGTTGAACATACAGGACAGACCGAGTTGGAGAAAAATTGTCACCGAGGCAGCGAGATAGAAGATTGAGCAATGTTTAATGGGGCTAATCCTTCTCTTCCAATGGATTTGTAAATTCTGATTTTAGGATGGCAATATTCAATATTAGAAAATATTAGTCTTTGTGGGTTTGCTTTTATAGCGAACATTCACCGAATCACGCATCGTGCGGATCCTAGCATAAGTTGAGCATTTTCATGCAAATCACCGCAAAACCCCAGTATGTAGAGAATCGTTTTATAAGATTTGCTGAATTTATGTAGTATATTATTGATTATACCATTTAAAGTATTGATGTATTTAGAAGGATTTCGTTTCAAGTATGGGAAAATTGTCATAAATTTTATCAAACTTATGTTAATAAGTTATAATAACTTAAATGTTATCATAACATCATTGTATTTCCAATTGCGTATGGTTGGTTGCCTATAGGAAAGTTTGTTTTGATGAACAAATTAAATTAATTTTTTACCAGTTACGTAGTATTTAGTAGAAACTAATTCTGTATTGTGGACTGTTGCTTTAACTAATATTAAAAAATGAAGAAACCAAACGGTTGGTTAATATGAAGTGTAAACCTGGCTAACTGACGAAATAAATGAAAATTGTTATTTTTTTATTGGTTTAATATTGGTATTCAACTGCTAGCAAGCGTTTCGTTTTTGTGTTTATATTTCAATCGGTGAATTAAATAATTTTAACTTTTAACTAAGATGAAGTAAAAGTGGAAAAGAATATTTTTGTTTATACGGCGCCTATGGAATAAATTTTGAGAATTTGAAATAAGTGCGTGCGCATCTAAAAATTTAAACTACACAGCGCAATACCAAATCTCTCAAAATGTAATATGGCGACAGTGGCGTATATTGTGTGTTTGTGATAAGTAAAAATTAGTTTTTTATTATGTTTGAAAATGGATAAATATAAATACTTTTGTGAGAACTGTATTATTATGTTTGATTAATATAAATTTGATGTTTTTTTAATATATGGAATAATGTCGACTGATAAAATAAAAGTTGCCGTCAGGGTCCGTCCTTTCAACAGGAGAGGTAAAAAATTAGATAATATTATGATGATTCAAAACAATAAATAATTTATCTCCGAATCCAAATTCATTCAACTTATGACCACCTATATTGTTTTTCTATCGGTTTGTTGATTTGCATGATCCAATACATATAAATAATGCTCACCCACAATTCGAAATCGTTACCTAGTTTTTGAATGTATCGAGTTTAAACAATTTTTTCAATTGATTATCACACCCACGTATATTCTAAATATATGGTATACTATATATTTTACCATGCAATAATTTAGGTTTCTCTTTTGTTAGAATAAGTAAGGTCAGTGAATGTCATTATTGAGTTTTTATTTACTTTATTTCCCGCTTTATATTTTAAACTATTTCTCAATTTTCCAAAATTTCAATTTCCAGAATTGGAATTGTCAACACCATGTATCGTGGAGATGGAAAAGCAACAAACCATTCTTCATCAATCCAATGTATTAGACAAGATAGATAGGTATGTTTTTATTTTCATTACATAATAAAATCATATTTCGTGAAAAGTGAAATATAATTTTTAATTGAAAGATAAAATTAACTGATACTGCAAACCAAGTAGTAATGCAAACAGACCTTATCTAAAAATCAAACAGGTTGTGTAAACTTTATATTTACATGCTTTGTCCTCCCGCTCCAATATATTTTTCATTTTTTGCTTTTCTTATTATTTTTCTTCCACTAAATGTCTTGATAGTCGACAAATTGTAATCGCTAAATCTTAAGAAAATTATTGTCGATCAATTTCCAAGAGCAAGAAAGTGGTTACAAAGTACAACTTTTATATTTTTATTCAATTCATAATTAAATGCTAATTCATATTTTTCTCTCTAATACAACGATTCTCATATTCGGCGATGTCGTGGTTTCAATTTCGCGTTGAACTGTAGGTTCCACCTGTATGAATTTTAGATTCTTTTATAATTGGCGGTTATTGAATATTGCAAAAGTATTTATGGCGAAAGAAATTATTATCCAATTTATGTTTATAAATTTTCGAACACCGATTTTATAAATAGGAAAATTGAAAACAAAATAAATCATCTATTTTTTACGAATATTATCGAATTCAATATTTAATGCTTACTCGGGATTAAGTAAATAATGATAAATAAAAGAATCATCGATGAACGTGCACTAACATCAATATATAAAAATGTTTTCACGCAATTAAAATTAAAAATTTACATAACTAAACAATAAATTATATTAATTCTAATAGTAGAGTTGTTAATTATTTTTTATTTACAAAATTGTTTTAGTTATTCATTTGAATTGAGATATAAATATGTATATATGGATAAAAATTCATTTTAGTTGCATTTTTTACAGAACAAAATTTTTTGGGGTTTTGCTGTGTTGCACAAGAAATAAGTCATTTTAAAATCATCTCTATGGGTTATAATATGTTATTTTATGTTTTGTATTTAAAAAAAAAAGTTGTTATGTCGAAATATCAAATTTTTAGTTATAAAATAGCAGATATTGTGTGCCTGCATTTTTTATTATTATGTATGTTCTCAAAATTTTAAGTCAATCCGTTTAAGATGACTTATTTTTTGTGAAACCCAACAAAACCAAATCCTTAATTGTCTCAGTAGTACATGCTCAGTCGCTTCCAACTACGAAGGTCATAGGGAATTCTCCTATCGCGGCTATGATAAGACATTTTGGTTTTAAAAGAAACATAGGGAAATTATAGATGCATTCCATATCTGCTAATTGCACTGGTCTGCATGAAAATCGGCCCTGACACCATTCCTGTGAGTTCATGACCTCCTGAATCCGAATATTACCTCCGTTTCCCCCTCATCTCACGCCGTTTCGTGAGAGCCTCCACCTATTTTTTTAATCATTTTTCGATAATTTGGAGGAATGAAAAGGGTTACTTTAGCCTTTGCAGAGGTTGGGGAGAGCCTAATAGGCTAGACAAGTGAAAAGTTTTAAACATACACATTTGTATCAAGGAAGTAGATTGGGGGGGGGGGGGGATTTACCTCTTTAAATTGTAAAAAAATGTATTAAAAACTATCGATTTTTTGCAATTTTTTCACTGATTTTCTACATATTCCAGCTTCCAGTCCCCCCTCTATCTTTCCACAAATGCCAAAAGTATGTTTCAACAATAGATAGCACCGAATGATGGTAGATACTTTTCTTATTTATATACATATGTATATAGCAAAATTATTTAAATGGCTAATTGCTCATCTATGGAATTACACCCCAATCGAGTAGCGCATCTATCGAGTCTCAATATATTAAAGCATCAGAGACAGTATTCCTCCCGGATCGAGTTTTTCGATATTTAATCTACTTTGCGATACTAATACTTAATCGAGTATTATTACTATTATTAGATACTCATTGCTCCCGGATCGATTTGCACATCAATCATATTGCAATATACCTATTCGACATTTAAATACAATACTTCCCTGCGGGATAAAGTTGTTCCACCACACCAATCAAGTAGCACATCAATCGTGTTCCAATATATTAACGCCCCGTTGTTAAAGCTCAGGTAAGAGTTAACGAGATTGGTTTTTCTGTTATATAACTGGCTTTAAATCGTCAGATATAATATTGCCCCTCCCGTATCATGCTGTTCATCAACGCTAGTCGAGTTGTAGAATAATCAAGTATTATTAAATACAATACTTTCCTTTTCCAATCATCAATCGAATTACACATTAATAGAATATTGAACACCAATCAAGTAGCACATCAATCGAGTTCCAATATATTAAATTATCAGATCCACTATACTCTGAGTTTTAGATTAATCAAATATTAACAGACAAGAGGACAGCCTCTTCTTGTAATTTGTTTTGGATTGCAACGAGCACTTCCCTTAATCTTCTTTCAAAGTACCAAAGTACTTTGGCCAAAGTACTTTGGCTAGCTGACCATCTATAGAAGGGCTTTCCTATAGTAAAATTAAGTAAAACCTTAACTTTGTAAGATTAACACATAAATTTACTTTGAAAATTAAATAATATCACGAAATTTACATTTTTTTCAATGTAAAAATTACATCTTTTTATATGTAAATTTACATACATTTTTACAGTATAAGATAAATTTATAGTTACTAAAATAAATCAACAAGTTAAGCTAAATTCTTGTTTATTGGTATATATGGGCATTTCTCTGTAAACTCGTATTTGGCTGTCCCGACCGACTCTTTCAATAAGTACTTTAATTATTTACTAATAAATCATTCCTAAAGAAACTCTAATCCCGAAACTTTAAGGGCTGATTGTTTTAAGCACCATAACTATTTTAATTTTTTTTCTACACATGTTAGAAGCTCTAAAAACACAGTCCCCTGGCTGTCCCCACCATTGATTTGTTGACTAGATATGGGATTTACGAGAAAGGTATTATAGCTACATACATTTGTCAGTAATTATCATAAAGCAAACATATTAAAATATATTATTTTCATAAAACTAGATCTCATTACGCATTTTATTATTTAGTAAACACCTGCAAACTTTGTCCCCAAAATTTTTATACAGTCCCCTGCCAAAGATTTAAATCCATAGAAAAAAAAAACTGTAAGATTAAAAAACATTGTTCTAAGTGAAACGAAACGCAATTGATGTGAAGTTAGCTACGATGCCGAAAGCGGTGACGAGACGCCATCTTGTTTAGTTTCAGAGTGACATTTGTGTGGTGAACACGTGTTTGTTCCCGCACAGTCCTCCGGTAAGTGATAATATCATGTTAATTACTTTAATTATTAAACAGTCCCCTGTCATGGTTTTTTAGAAAATCGCTAATAACTCGAAAAATACGTATAAGTTCAGTGGGCCACCTTATTTTATTAAAACAACAGTTAAGTTTCTTCGAAATAGGAGACTTTTTATTGGCAAATATTTAAAAAAATCGCCAGGACAACATTTATATGGAGCCTGTACGAGCTTACAGAGAAATGCCCATATCTGAAATGCAAATCACAAAGTTTTCAGTAATAAATTAAAAACCAATTACTTGTTGCTTCTAAAAAGATCTGGTTGCTATTAATTTGACTGAAATCGATTAAATCGACGGCTATTATAGAATGCTTATTAGCATATACATATATAACACCTAAACGGTTCCTGTTATACGGTTTGGTATTAGAACCCACATTTGCGCACTACCCTGCATAAATACCTATTTAGCGGACATCTGTTTGACTATCTGAGATGTTTATGCACAAATTTATGTTCTTAAATTTGAATATACAAAATATAAGGAGTAAATAGTGACGAATTCGTTGAGATTGCGGTGAAATGAAACAAAATAAAACCCAACGTTTCGGGTCTTTTTATTGACCCATTATCACATTATAACAATACAAAACAAAATTTGTTTTATTGAAAGCGTGGGTAGAGTAAGGATTGTCCTGAAATTGGTGGCTCCTCTACCTCCATTTTTCTCCTAACAGGTTAGTGTATCATTGAAAGTTTTTCAATATTTTTATTTGTTTTGTATTTTTAACATTGATAATGGGTCAATGAAAGACCCGAAACGTCGGACAATATAATTTTGTTTTATTTGACCGCAACCTCACCGATTTCTCCACACTTATAATATAATGAAAGGTGGACTATTTTCAAACAATTATAAGGAGTAAGTTGAAATTATTTAAAATGGCCGCTTTTCACTCCTAATACAATGTGTACTGGTTCAATCTTGATTTATTTAAATAAAAAGATGGGTCTATGATTATAGAACCCGTTCAATAATGTCCTTACTCAATATTATCTATAAAGATCGAAACCGGAACCTGAATTTAAAGGTAAAATATTTCGTCTTAAAAACAAAATCTTAAGTAAACAATGATACCACGCAAAATGGAGTTGTCACATCATTTCAATACTAGAAGGTAAGGGCGGCCGAAAGACCAATATACCCGATTTATTTTCGGTGTTTTGACGTGTTACCTTGTGAGTCAAACAAACTTACAAACACTTGTGAGGGACACACGGCTAGAAAAATTTCGATGGACTTGTTCGGACTCGTGACACTCACGAGTACAATGCGGCTCGTCTGAGGAGGCAAGGGAGGCTTAGCTTCCCGAAATTCAGGACTATTATTAATTAATTATGATTTTAAAAATAGTGAAAAAGCGGATTTTAAATTGTGAGAACTATCAAAAGATAGATACTCCTTCCACAATACTTATCCAAAAAGTAAAGAGAGTAGAATTCTCAACCTAGAACATACGCAGATGATGTAGCCATCACATGGACCGCAAGGTTTTATTGTGCTATTTATGATTTCGAGGTATTTCTCATTATCAGGCACAAATTAACCCGAAGTGACTATGTATTGACGGAAACCTCAGAACTACAAAAATGCCACTCTCAATTTAATGTATAGTATTACAAAAAAGTGAAGGGACATCTTAGAAAATCTTAGGAAAGCTAGAAAATCTTAAGTAATCTTGAGAAATCTATACTTTATAGTCACGAGCAATCCAATCCAATGCTTCAACTGCCACCTGTGAATATAATTTTTATAAAACATAGTAAATTTATTGATTTTGGAAAGAAGTGGCACCCACCACGCTTAATATTTTGGATGCTTTTTCTTAGATTTTGATTTTTTGAAATTGAAACTTGCATTGAGACAGATTTTTATGTAACTTTATTTTATTTACAATTAACTCGAATAACGAAATTAAAATTTATATGGAGAGTCGCTATCAATTTATTCGTAATGAAGCCTATCCTAGAGATATCCCAAAATTAAAGATAAACTGATGTGATGAGTGTAGGTAGTCAGGATGTTTTTACTGTCGTAATATGGGAGAACGTCTAGATTAAAGCTTTCTATTATATAATTATTATAGATGCGTATATTAAAATATACTACTAATTTCAACAAATCGCAGTTTTTTTTTAACCAAAACCAAAATTATTTGGTTAACATCTGCAACTTAGCCAAATAAAGTAATATACGTTAACACCATAGATGAGTTAAAAAAAAGGTGGTTTACTGAATGAGTGAGTAGACAGATTTAAGCACGAGCTGCCAAACGAGTAGGTACATGAAGTTTACAAGGTCATAACATATACATTCTTGCATAAGAAGTTCGTGAGATTATCGTGCTTTTTTTCATTTACACGATTACAATCAGATTTTCAGAATTTTGCACGAACAGTTGAACATTGAATCTATAAATTTGAGGCAAAATGTACAAGTATTTATTATTTTATTTGATAGTTTTGCATTCATTCGAAAATAGCTGTTTCATTAGGAACTTTCAATTTTTTAATTTTTTTCAATTTTTCAAAAATCCATTTTTGAGGTGGATTAGTTCTCATGTTTGTCCTAGATTTATTTTCATATTATAAGTATAAATAAAATTAAATAAATAATAAATAGTATATTACATATCAAGGGAGTAAAAATCAAAAGTTAAGTCTAGTGTCATAATATGATAGGGAGGTTATAAAATAATATAAAGCGATTGTACAAGACGAAACATAACCTTGCATGAGTCGAGGAAGACGAGACTCAAACCAATTGTTCTCTTGCAGAGACTTTTCGTCTCGGCCATCACTAAATACATAAAGTACTTCTAGAATTATTCTACTTCATATTACATAAATAACGTAATATTCGATAATCCTAATATAGATTATTGCGTAGATACCCTTGCATTAATTAGTTTGTATAGTTTAGGTCGTAGTGGATTTGTAAATCCACAAAATGTCATATTAAAGGTTTACCATCAATATGAGCACATTTCATTAGTTTAAAGCAAACATCAATGTTATGCGAAATGCTTCGCGTTAAAAGGAATTTCATTTATTGCATTCTTTTGTTCTTTGTAAAGCAATATCGCATTTATTTTTCAATGTCGATAACTAACTGTATATTATATTTTTATACAATTACTTCGGTATTGAATTTTGGCAAGTGTCAGATCAAATTTTTATTCTGCATGTTGATTTTCGTACATAAACATTTTGTTTGTCAGTATTTCAATTTAAAATTCCAGTATTTTCATATTTCAAAATACACATTTTTCATTTCACGAACTTGAGTTTATATGGTACATACCTATACATACAAATTTACGCCAAGTGCTGCTAACTTTATAATGATAATTATTGTTAGAAAAGCACTTGAATAGCTAAACAGGATGCAGAATAATGAAAAAACTAATAGCGAGTGAGTGAAGTTATACCTTTTATAAATGTAAGAGGTTTTTGCAGTCCATATTTTTTAAAGTATTTCGTTGCAACCAATTGATTTCAAATTAGATTTAGCGAGATTATATTAATATAAAATTTTTGTTGATACAGTAAACTCCCGTTAAACCGGCGCGACATGGTCGGGACCTGAAACATGTTGCGTGATTGAAATTTTCGGGCTGTTTAGAGCATTTTGGGCATTAACCCTTTCAAAACGGTTGTCGTAGATGTACGATTTGCATCTGCAACTTTGCCGTACTCGTACGTTTTGGACTGTAGACGACAAAATCCTTCCACGTACCATTAAATTAAATTTTGTGCCTTTGTGGGACGGATACCGAAAATGTACCAAAGCCGCCCATGGCTTTAGAGAGTGAAAAAAGCGAACAGGCGGTGCAAAGTATAGAACAAGTTTTTCAAGAACATAAAACAATGCCAAGAAAATTGGATTGCAACTAAAAAAAAAGCCTAGCAGGACACTAGGCACCCGTGCGATTACAGTAGGCAATTGTAGTCAAATTCTTTCACTTCGATAAATTGCGAAGTTACATGAAGAATTAATGTCGAGCTTCTTGAAGAAACGGAAAATGAAGACATCGTGAAGTATATTAAAGCCCAAAGAATAAAATGGCTGGGACACATATGGACAAGTAATAACGAAGAAGCGACAAAATTCTTAATGTAGTGGATACCCAGGGAAATAAGAATTAGAGAAAGACCAAGGATACGATGGTGGGATGGGGTGATGAGGGATTTGGAAAAAATTGAAATGAAGTGACCTGTAAATAGATTGTAAATAAAACTAGGACAAATATGAGGAGTAATCCACCTCAAAAACTGATTCTGTAGCTTCCTAAGTTTCTAGGAACTAAGTTTCTAATAATAATAATAGGCGACCATTTCCGGTCTGCATACGGGCGTTTTTTATTTAGTAATGGGCAGTATTACAGTACACATCTGGAGTGTCAAACGTTTGCTTTTTTTGGAGACAATTATTTTTACTCTCAGCTCTCGATCTTTTATTTAAATAAATTATTGCTCCTGGTTGCTTCTTTAGGTTTTGAACTGAATCGAATCTATATTGAATTGCCTCACAGATTCAACATTCAACTTAGCACCGAATCACCTACTATATCTCGTTTATCGAGCTGATTTTTTTTTTGTAAATTTGAGACTGCATTTGTTGTTTGCAGATCAGGCAAGGCTTGAACGCAAATAGCCAAGAGAGATCCTTGCTAGATGCCGAAAAACAAGGGATTCATTACGTCTTATCCAGTGTTTCAAATGGTCATATTTCGTGTAAAATATGAATTATAAAACGTTTCACATTATTTTTAATTAATGAACTTCAAAAAACATGTAATATCACTTGAACGAGTTGACGTGCTCTATTATTTTTCCAACTGGATAGTTGAATAATTTTTGTCATTTTCAGTTTGCAATTTTTGGCTATTGTTTACGAAATTGTATTCAGTTGGGCATGAAATTACTTGACGTAAATGACGGTTAAAAATTTATTTTTTTATTTTCAAAAACTGAGTGAAGTTAAGTATAGTGGAAACTATTTGAAATTAATTTAAGCCCAATTGGAACAACTACATATATTTTAAATTTAAACTTATTTAAAAAAATTCGAAAGTCATTAATCCAACTTTTTTACTTCTAGTGATACTTTGGGATTTAACAGGATTTTTCTAAGCCGAGAAAAGTTTTATTTTCACGCATTACTATTTTTTACTCACAAAAATAGTTGGCCAAGTTTTACAATTGTATATTAGATTTATTTTTTAGTAAATAGGAAGCCCTAGACTTGAAATTAAAATTTATAAACACAAAAAATAGACGATTAAATCATGAAACGGAATAATTAAAGTAATTACTCTGCGTATAAAAGGGAAACTATTGTAAGTCTTGAAAATTACTTTAAGGTGAAATTAGGAGAAATTGTAAATTCGCAATGAAAGTAAATTTTGTCGTGTCATTTGCTTAAAAAAGTCAGTTAACCTTGATTAAAAAAGTAATTAACCATTAAACGCAATTGTTTTTTTAAACACTTGATGCTCAAATTTATAGTAAAGGCTTGCAATTAACTTGATTTAATTTTATACAAAACGACAAATTTTATCATTTAAATATGACATTGCAGCGAACGGTGGCAGTGGGTTGATTGATATGCTGATCATTATTACGGATTTCCACTGATGAAAATTCTTTTACGTTCTTCTTTATTTGCATTAGAAAAACAGTATTTAAAGTAACTCGAAGTTGGGAACAAAATGAAATTTTATAAAAGTTACAAAATGTGTGGTTTTCTTCCGGAAGGTAATCTTTTTCATCATTATGGGATTTCTGTCTAGATCTTCCAATATTATATTTCAGAGGCTATTTCTGACAAATGTATTTTTTTATAGACACTTTCTTTTGTATTTGTCAGATTTTCATAAACTTATACGATGCAATAAAAATTGAATTTTTAATATGAATTTCAATGTTTTTAATCATAAGAAATAATTTGTCTATATTGTTTGAATTTTTTGGGATTTTAACTACTATCCACTTATCTCTTTTAAAATGGAATTGAAGCATATTGATGCTCGAATAATTGCTTCCCGTTGCTTGTATTTTGTAAAAATCTATTTGGCAGTTGGTTGACTTCCGATTTAGAAAGTTTAACCGTAATAATTTTTCTCGTTTATTTTTTAATTTCCTTATTTTTTAATTACCGTCTAAAATGCTATCAATAATAAATATTTAATTTACTCGTGATATCAGTTTAGACTATTAAAACTGAAGCAATACCGATAATATTATTTAGTTAAATGCAGGGTGGACATACAGTGACTCATAATTACATTTTATTTTTTACATGACTCATTTTACATGAATACTTATTATACGTTATTTTTTCTTGAAAATTTTTTTTTCTTCATTTTTGTTTATATACATTTTTCTATTTCGTCGCATCGTTTCCGAATTACAGTGACCTAAAAAAAGGCTCTGTAAATGACAAAAAAATTTGTCATCTGTTATCAATAGTAATATAACAAGACCTCATTTTTAGATCGATAAGTTGTATTGTAAATACGAAGGCATCGTTGCATAGCAATGCACGAAAAACTTGTTTTGAGTGCAATTGCTTAATGCAACGATGCCTGAGTAAAATTTACAAGCAATTTATTGAGATAATTACGCGAACATTTATTTGATATTGACAAACGTCAAAATTATGTAAACAAAGAGGCGTGGCATCGAACCGGATGAGGCACTCTTTCCGCAGGAAGAGACACAATTGCCAGCGTAAGTGTTTGTTTACCTTTCGTAAGTGTAATTATCTTAGAAATAGTGCGTTACAACTAGTATCTGAAGGGAAATTAGATTTTATGCTTATTTCGTACATTATCTAAGGTAACTCGGGATCAACCTTAGTTCCTGTCAAATTTTATAAAATTATCGAATTAATTTGAAATCTGTCAAAATGAAGTTAGATCAGCTAAGGATCTTATCTAACTTAAAGTTAAACTAAGTTTAATTTGAAAATAGACTCAGCAATAATGATGATCTTTTTCATTCTTCGTGTACGTAGTACAATCAACCATCCTATAAGAGGATTAATTCGTACCGCATTGTAAGAAACCAGGAATTAGCATTACAAATCACATTAATTCATATCGCAGGGAAATAAGGCCGCTTGTTATCAGCTGTGTGTTGAATTGAGGTAGACGATGTATACAATGTTTTTCCGTGGTTACCTATCGATTTTTTTTATAATAAATATATAGTATAGTATATTGATATGTTTCTTTCCAGCTACTGAATTTTTCAAGTCCGATTCACCAAAAAAATTCAAATCTTGAAAAGGTTCACCTAGTTAACTTGAAAAAGAAAACTAATATTTAAAATAAAATTTCCGATATAAAATGAGAACGTAAATCGTCTTAATAAATCGACCCGGGTGCGCCACCAATAACTTCACTTTTATATCGCCTTGAAATTTAATTTATTTTTATAAATTTACCAATAATCAAATTCAGTTATGTTTCTCCAAATCGTCCGAATTTAGCTTATCTTCCAAATCTTCAATTGCAAATTACTATAATCCTTCAAAATATCTCTTTCAAAAATATTCAATTTTATCCAAATTAGAGACAATAGACAATTCTTCAAATCACTTACTTCAAAAATTCAATTATATTCATTTTACAAATTCCAAGTTATAACTTCAACAAAATTCTGAAGCAAAAAATTTCAAAAAATCTATGACGTATTTTGGAACAATACAATATAAATGAGTGTAAACGTTTACCTTTGATAAGCGCGCATCTCACATTAGGGAGCGTTCATAAACTACGTGGTTTGGTCAAGGGAGGGGGGTTAGGTAGAAAGCTACGCAGGACTACATGAGGGTAGGTAGAAGTTAGAGTCAAGCTACGTAGTTTTCTTCATTTATTTTATTTCGGCACAATAAAAGCAATTTGCAGAATAACTGACAACATAATATGGATATTTAAAATTATAACTATAAAAAAATATAAACTAATACAAATATCGGTTTTATTAATTTTTTATACCAAATAATTTTTTAATAGTTTTGTTAATAGAAAGCACAAACTGTCTTCCGGATTTTGTAGGAAAAAAACTACGTTCCATCTAAGGGGGGGGGGGTGTAGGGCTATCATGGTAAAAGCTACGTTAAGCTACATGATGGGAGGGAGAGGCTTCTAGAGAGGTCAAAATCAAACTACGTGGTTTATGAACGTTCCCTTATTATGACTTTCAAGCGTTGTAATTGAGAACATAATGTTACATTTTTGTTAGAGGCAATATAATGAAGTTTAAATTTAATTGCAGCAGAATTTTTAATTGTAAAATATAAAAGTCAGTAAATGTGATTTTCATTCAAGAAAATGTAAAAATAATAAACGAGAACATCGACTGTATTAAATTAAATTTTAAACATTTGCACGCAATAGCACTGTTCCTGTCTTTGTCATAATAAAGTTTTATTGAATGTGAGACTTTGAATTAATAAATTTAACCCTTTCAGACCCGACTTTTTTTGCGTGGAAAAAAATTATTTTTTTTTAAATTTCATATTACTGTGCTCAGTAATATGCTCATATGGCTGGATGCTGTGGAGGAAGACCTGAGGACAATGGGTGTGGAAAACTGGACAGTTCTGGTGAAAAGTCGAAAGAGATGGAGACAGATTGTTCAAGCCATGGGCCTACAAGGCCTGTAGAGCTCTATTATTATTATTAATTTATTAAACTACAAAAGAAACTAAAATTCAGAGCAAAAAGTAAAAGTATAAAGTACTACATAAGTATTGAAAAATAAAAGAAAAACTACAATGAAAAACAAACATAAAATATGAAAATAAAAATTGAAGGAACTCAATAAATAAACAAATACCTAAATAATATAATTGAAGTTTCTACTCAAACTGCCAGTCATGCTATAATCGGCAAAATAAAAGCAATTTAAAAAAATTCAAGTACCAACTGAAATTGTCTTGCACTTTGTGAAAATTTTTAGTAATAGGTGTATTTAAATCTAGTATCGCCAATCGCCGGATTTTAATCCGAATTTCCGATTTTTAAGTTGGAATTAGGGGGATTAGGCCCCCTAGCTATATAATAAATTGTGGAGGGGTCCGCCCCGGGCGCACTTTTTAGGGACGGCAGTTTTTCTAAAAAGAATAAATTTTGATAGTGTTATTGACAGATTTGCACAAATGAAGGCAAGAAAAATTAATTTGTAGTAAATTAATTAAATAAAATATAAAACAAATAATTATTTCTTGTTTTCAATTATTATTAGGATTTTTCATTATTTTTTATACTAAATAATTTGATGGGTTATGTGTTGTGCACAAAATTTGGGTATTATAATTAACTTGCGCCAAGTAGAGGGACACCAAATTCAGGGCCCGCCCAGGGCGGCAAAACGCTTCGCTACGCCGCTGATTAAAACATATTCTACTTACTTGCAGATAAAAAATATTAAATTGCAGTAGTTTAGTAAATTTAATTTAATTTAATTTTACGTAAGAAAAGTTCGAGTAAAAGAAATTAACCGGTATAAAATTTTGCAAAATTTAACTCTACTTACAAAAAAATTCGACATAGAGAAATTCGAGATAAAGAAATAATATTTTCAAGAAATAAATATTTCTTTATACCTTCATACACACACAGACATCAGAAGATGAAATATTTAGCATTTAGTATAATATGTTTTGCACCCAATTTAATCGGCAACTTGAATATTCATTTTCCGAAATATTTGGATCTAATGAATACTTTTTTGTTTTTTTGGTATTAACGGATATTCAATATTAGTGGAAACGGTCGTTTTAATTTTTGGATAATTCTGTAATGCACAGGCATACAGTGCACTAACCTACACTTAAAATTTAAGCTGATCAGGGACGTGTCCAGCCAACTTTTTTAAGGGGGGAACAATCTTCAATTTGCCAACTGAATAAGTAAAAATTGCCAACTTTTTCAAGTTTTTTTTTTATTTTGTCAAAAAGACTAGCAAAAATCCTGTAATTATTCAAGAAATGTTAAATTCAATGACAAATTTTATTTTCAAAAACGTAGTTTTTGTAGTTTACGTAGTTTACTGTTTAATATCTTCAACAGCTTTTCGTTTAAGAACTTGATTAAAAATTTGACATTCTATATTCTTTGGATCAGCATTGGGGTTAAGTAATTATATTACCATAGGAAATAGCAGGAGGAATTTATATCTTCCGATATGGTATAATATAATGTTAATAAGAAGTTCTATCAAACACGATAAACGTATATGTATGTACTACATAGATGAATAACCTTAAAATTTCAAATGTCACGATCAATGTCGATAAAGATCTGATACATTAATAGCAATCGTATGCAAACTCAAAAGAAAATAGACACTTCGATTGCTTTATGAGTTCACTTTCGAGTTGTTCCATGTGATAAATCGTGACAAAGTAAACGTTTTGACAAATCCTTTGATAAATCTATATCGTAAACTGCACCTAATGGATTTACTACGCGGTGGTAAATCCATTGGCAGCATAGAGAATGGTTAGCGTTTCTAATAGACGCAATTAGTGTGACGTCAAATTATATCCAAATAACACCTATGCAGATTCAAATTTGATTGGATACTGTCGATTGATGCACTAATGTGATTGGATTTTGTTTTACGTCACGGCTAATTCCGCGCATAAACATCAAGTACACTCGGGTTCGAACCCGAGGAGAAACAAGGAACATTTCTTACCACGTCATACCAATAAATTTTAAAAATACAGATATGCGGTCATCCTTGTGAAAATAAATGTGTATACTAGAATTCCTGAAAGTGAAATGTGATATACTTGTAAGATTTGATAAGACATAAAACAAACAGATAATTTATCTTTTTGCATCTACTAAAATTATACATAATGAAGTTTCAGCTTTGATTTTATTTGATCAACACAAACAAAACCTAATATTGTTTGGTTTGCTAATGATTTTGATTTGCTTGTCAATTTTCATCCTCTTTTTTGCTATACAATAAGGGTCAAGTCGAAGTTCTTTATATCAGAAAATAATTAAGTTATCGATACTTGACACTGTAACTGTAAGTAAATATATTTTGTAAAATCAATAACGCCTGCTGTAATCTCATTTATGTTTGATTATTGAAAAAAATTTACAAGCTTTTGAAATTGTCTCGAACAAAAGTTTTTACTTTTTACCAAGTAGAATTATTTGTTGACTCGAAATAGGGTTCGTTTACAAAGTTAAAATGCGTAGGTCATAATTTAAAAATTAAATAAAACTAAAGAAGTTAAAAATGAGAAAACTTTTAGGAGATGAAAATTGTTACAAGAAATGTAAATAGGTATTCTTGTTTTGGGACCGCCTTCAAGTCATCATTATATTAAGTATAACTGACTTGAGGTCGAGTGTACGTTTTTTGTTATTTCAAATTTTGCAGCTTTAGGTAATAATTTAAAAAATTACATTTAACCTATATTTCAAGGAACCAAAAAGATTATAATTTGTAGGATATTTAAAATAGTTTAACGGTTTTATAATAAATGCAAAAATGGTTCCAGCTTGATTACTAAACTTCTATTCTTCGCTTCTAATTAATTATT
Source organism: Cantharis rufa (assembly GCA_947369205.1). NCBI lineage: Eukaryota > Metazoa > Arthropoda > Insecta > Coleoptera > Cantharidae > Cantharis > Cantharis rufa. The sequence continues at coordinate 8,693,463 of OX376309.1, read as the reverse complement.
GTTATTTTGAAAGCGTTTCTTCAACTTTTCTAATTGTGTTTGAGAGCCAGATGACGTTTACTGAAGTAATAATGTTTAATAATTAGTAATTAACAAAGTTCGAGACTACAACACATCAAGGATATTGACTCCATTATAATTATTTTACTTTACAATTTTAGTAATCAAAATTGTCTCGAGTTGTTTATTTGAGTTCAGTTAAGTTTCTCTAAAATTTTATCTGTATACTTTTAGATAAAAAGGTTGCCGAATGAAATATTATAATTATTATTAGTCCGGATAAAAAACCATAAAAATTTTAAAAGAAAGGCTTAAAAAAGCATAAATTTTATTAAGGGTTATTAGTCGGATGTTGTAGGTGATTTTGGCAATTTGGTCAATGCGAAAAAAAAAAAATTTTTGTTAATTACATTGTATTGGCTATGGTGTGATCATAGATTTTTCCGATATTCTTTTAAATTGCTGAAAAAATTATTTTTTTTAGTTAATTATTATAAAAAAACTGCATATTTTCTACTCTATTCCTTAAATAAAAAATTAGCGGAAAAGAAATTCAACAAAATCCTTGGTCACGCTGAAACTACTATTTTACTATTTCTTTGAATATGTGTTCCAAATTTCAAGTCAATTCATCCAATACAGACTGAAAAAAGTTTTAAAGGTTTACTTTAATTTTAAAATCATAATTTAATGTTAATATGCAATTCCTGCTCCATCCATTTCCTCAAAATCTGCCTGCCGAGATGATTGAGCCTTTCGTCGCTTAATTCGCCTTTGCTTACAGAAGACCGTTCGGAAATTGAACGCGAACCCTTTTTATTACGAGCAACGCGCGGCATTTTAAAATAATTCAAAAATATTAAAACAAAGATTTAGACAAATATATGTTTACTAGGGCATACAAAATAGAAAATTGGCCATTTTAACGAACCTGCAATTATATTGTACCTATAAATAAAAATTTAAAAAAGTAGTAAATTTTAAGTAAATTTTAGTGCTTTTACAGGATATTGTTGATAGAAAGTGCAACAAATAATAAAATTTAAGTAAAACCGTTGGTATACAACATTTTTAAATGTTGCCGACAACTGCACGATTTATGGCTTACATTCTGAAAAGATTAAAACCTATAACTAAAAAAATACCACGAATATCGGCATGAAATTTTTACACATTATTCTTAAGATGTTGAACAATTTTTTAAAGCAAAAAAAATTTCTATTTTTAAAAAATGTCACATTAGGGTTATCCCTAATCAAAAGCCTTAATTTAATTTCTAAAACAATTTATTATTAAAAATAATTTTTTTTTAATAGAAATTGAAAATAAAACATAAAACATGGTGCCAAATAGACCATTTTTTGATAAATCGTTCTAATTATTTAAAAATTTTAAGCCATATTTCAAATTATCCGAAAAAGCATTATAGCTACAAATTCGGATTCTATAATAATTATTATTATTTACTAGCTGGATACCCGGCTTCGCCCAGGGTCTCATTATAAATATAATGCTTTGCTTTAGTCTGAGTACTCCAATGATTTCCAGTCTTGCTTTCCGCTGCTGATTTATTTGTGAAGCTCAAAATACCTTTATAAGTGCATTTCGCCCCCCCGCCCATTTCGAATTTTGGATCCAAAATAGTCTAAATCGTTTGTACCTGTTTGTACCTTCCTTATTTTCGTTTGTACCAGTTTTGATTTTGAAATATTTCAAATTTTCTAATAATGACATTCTGCTAAATGTCCTTAGCCCCTCCCCCCGGATTTTAAATTGAAATAAAACAAAAATATTTGTCCGAAAAACAAAATAGGTACAAACGAAAATAATGAAGGTACAAAGAGGTACAAACAATTTAGACTATTTTTGATTCAAAATTCGAAATGGGGGGGGGCTGGCAAAATGCCCATTTTAGATATTTCAAAATATATGAAAATCAAAATGGGTACAAACAAAAATAATGAAAGTACAAACGATTTAGACTATTTTGGATCCAAAATTCGAAATTTGGGGGTAGGCTGGCGAAATGCACCTTTTTGGGGGGGGGGGAATTACGGGAATCTCGTTAATCGGTCACTTTTCCTTCAACTTTTTTAACATTTTCTTGCACTAAAACATTTTCCAAGTCCTACTGAGTATGTGTTCCAAATTTGGTTGAAATCGGTCGAAGGGTCTAGAAGTGTATAGCGAACAAACATACACACAAGCTCTTTTATATACTTCACGTTCTTCCTCCATTTCAGCAGCTCTAGACGTTGAAGCTCTATTGCGGTTTTGTGAAAGCCGAGCTTCACGTTCTTCCTCCGTTTCAGCAGCTCTTTTTTCCCTGAGTTTCTTAGCCTTTAATGATTTATTTCCAACAGCTGCTTTTTTTTGGTGGCATTGAATGTATTTTATCTAAGATGAGTTTAACAATCTAACAAAGTAGTCTCTATGTTCACAGAAACTTTTACATTTGTACTGAAAGGGTAATGTCCTATATAGGGAAATTAATCCAATTATCCGTCGATCTGTTGATCCGATGAATAGGCACTATTTGCCACATATTTTATTAAAGTTTGTTGAAAACCGTTCTAAAGTAGCCTATCTTCTTCGCAGCATCGTAATTAGCTTATACACCAAATTTCATAAAGATTGGTCAAGCGGTCTAGGAGTCTATAAGGAACATACATACATACATACATACCTACATACATACATCCATTTTTATAGATATAGATTCTCTTTCAAAAATTTTTAATAGCCATCTACCAAAAACATCAGTCTATGCGATTTACATCCTTTATTATTTATTCAAGTTCAGATCTACTTTATGATGCGTAAAAGTGAAAAATTTGTGATTAAAGAAATATTACGAGTTTATTAAAAATACATTGTAAGTTTCATTTTGGAATTTATGATGAAAAAGTGAAAATTAGAATTATTAAGAGCGGTGTAAGAATTCAGCTTCTCTTGTTAGAGTTCAACTGGTTATACCCACATATGCTTATTGGTTATATATATTGATTGAAAATTTGTCGTTACATTGCTAAACCTGCCCTAAGTAGTAGAAGATAAAAAGTTATTTGAAAAATTTAGTTTATTTGTAATACTACCACGTCGAGGATTATTACACATATAATTTTGTTATGGCCCATTCCAAAGTGAAAACACCTTAAAAATAGGGGAGTTTAATTTAAATTGAACAGTGAGTCTTAATTCTTATTTTAGTTTCATTAATCGATATTAGGAATTCTTAGAATGTTGTTACGGTTTGTAACTTACAAAATTGGTTAATATTAAAAAGGTAGTCAAATACTTCTTTTTCGTCAAGTTTTACGTTATGTTTGAAGATATCGTAATCTTTACTCCGAGTTGGAAGTTTTTGAAAGAGTTAGTAGGTATATAAACTGAAATGTTCTCGGGTTGGTCCTTTGTGTGTAATATTCATAAATTTTTGCAACTTTTGAAGTTTCTACTCTATTTATTATTTTTTGCAACGAAATTGCCAGGTGCATGAAAATCACAATTTCATCATACCGGAATAAGGCGAATAAATTTCATTTTCCTTAATTTATTCCAATTCAATTTCTTTATTTACTGTTCCGTTTATGATTGCTTTAGTATTTTAACATAATACATTTTGATCTTTACGTTTACTAACAACCATTATTATTTATATAAAAAAATATGATTCATTTACACCTAATAGTTTTTCAATAATCTTGATTTTTTCAATGAACACTAATGTAACATTTCCATATGCGATTCTATTTTTCATCATATCAGTATTTTAGGAAATTCAAAAAATACACACCCATCTTTTAGATCTAAATAGTTTTTAAAAATTGTTTGTTTATATATTTCACATTATTTCACTAAGAACACCTATTGAGAACAATTGAAGAGCGCAGGCTAAGAAGGGCGATAGTTGAAACTTATAATTTTTCAGGAACGCGATTTTAAAGTTTGAAACCTTATTTGTTTTGTCGGTATATAGACAAACTTTAATCTGCAATATCTTTAGCCTAACTTCAATTTGAGCCTATATTACTTTTCTATATGATAGAACTTTGCATTAGCTATCAATTGCAGCAAAAATTAAAAAATTTCAAAAAATGACTACCCGCCTTTTTAACCTGCGCTCTTCAATTGGAGACAATATACATATTGTTTTACATGTCGATAATGATTTTGTATAGTGTTTTGTAACATTTAATTTTACGATATTCTTTTAGTTTTATTTAACATTTTTTAATAAAACGGGATAAAACTGAAATAATATACATACCCCATGTGTTATATATAATTGAAAATAGGGTACAAAAACTCGATTTAAATATGTCATTGCCAACTATGGTTTCCATTTAAAAAACACAACTTAATTTTATAACTTGGAAATAAATGAAGATATTTAAAATCCCGTTAGCCCAGTTTATTCGTCTTAAAAAAGTGTCTGAAGAAAGTGTAAATATTTTTTATATAACTTTATAAACAACCAAGATATCGACATTTAACGAAAAGTCGAAAAAGTAAACATTTTTCCTTATCTCTTATAGTTATCGAATTCCCCATAAGAACATTCGAATGTGAACCACCCTGTACACTGTCGTATAAAATTCCATGTCGAATAAATGTTGATTCGAACACATGTATGTTGATTAAAATACCAAGTTGAACAAATGCTCTGTCGAATAACTTCTAGTCAAACAAAAGTTGACCCTGTCTCGTTCATCCATTCGTGTGCATTATTTCGATGCACATTACTTTCCTATTTTTTCTGTATTTTCCATGACATTTCTTTACCTCTTTTATTTTTTAATTTTACAGTTTTACAAATTATATCGCGTGATTAAATTGTCCCGTTGAACGGATAATTTAGACTTTTCAGAAGCCTGCATTCTTTCCTATATACACTACCTAAAAGTTGAAAAGAAGTTAAAATAAAAAAAAACTTCGTGCAAAATTTAAAAATTGATCAAAACGGCAAAATGTAATAATGTAAAAAAAACCTTTTTATGCGGCAGTGATTTGATCTCGGACTTGATATTCCGGGTTTGAATATCGAACTTCGCGGAGTTAGCCCACCAGAGGAGAGAGAACATTTTGTGGTTGTAATAATTTGTATCTTACTTACCTTCATATGGTTGGATGAGCAAGAACTTGTATCCAAAAATTAAATTTAACGAGCTTTCATTTCAACTACAAGATATATTTTTAGAATAAGAGATGCATGCAAATCTCATAATTTAAAATTATTTCAAGTGTATGTCTTATGGCATAATTATATTTATAACTACCCGTCATTTGTAATTCTGTGTTATTTAAAAATAGGGTTTTTGCTATTTGCACCATATGCAACTATAAAGTACTTGACATACCTGGTAAACATTGTTTTACACAAATTTTTTTGAACACAATCCTATCAAATTGCTTAAAACTATTAAATGTAACGCGTTATTCTTTGTAATTACCGCGTTGTTCCGCCACTGTCCTATATGCTGTTGCTATCTCTTAAATCTTTTGCATTTAGATTTATAATAAACAAATGAACCACTCAGGGGGTTTTATAGAAAGAATAATAGAATAATTATTACATCAGTTGCAGATAATATAATATGCGTGCCACAATTAGTACTATAGAATATTGATTATTATTATAATTAATACCTTTAAGTTGAAGGTCTATTAAGGAATTGTCATCAGATTGTTCTATATTTTAGCTGTCTAGTTACACAGAGGTAATGTTAGAACAGTAATACAAATTAGAGATACAAAATCGAATTATTACATTTTTTTGATTGTTTTTTCTTTAAACCTTTTATTGATTTTTGTTGAAAAAGTGCTAATAAGCATCTTAAAGTACATTGTTGCGAAGCTAACCCCGTGTGACATTTGTATTGTATTTACGAAAAGTGGCTAATGTTTAAAACAGGTACACAAGAACTCTTCTAGTATTATATTTTTGAAGTATAATTTTGAACTGAGTTAAATGTTAAAACATAATTTTATATTTTTTTTTCGGGAATTTGGACCTTTTTAAATAAAACTATTCTCTACTTCTCAACGTTTTGCCCAACTTTGTTGTGTGCTTCATCCAAATCCCCGAAAAAAAAATATACAAAATGAATATCATTAATTAAAAATTTTACAAAAATAACTTTACTGTGCGGCGGGCACGGATACAGGGGGGGGGGGGATTAGTACAATTCCTCTCTCGGAGTCAAGCCAAACCTTAAGACTTTATCAGCATAAAGCACTACTTAATAATATATCGTTCCATAATAATAGCGCAGTTTCAAAATTGATTTTAAACCCTTTAGGTTTATTTTTCAATAATCTAAATCGACAAAAATATGCCTTTTGTTTTATCGTCGATTAAAATAAAGCCAATTTGTTTTAAGGTAATTTTTACAGTTTCCTCTTGAGGGCTCTTTTAGCATAAGACGAATGTGTGTCGACCAAAGGCATTTTGTTATCTAAGGATTAAGGAACAAATTAAAATAGGTTCCAGTTTTTAACTACCAAGTGCGAACGAAAATCATTTCTAAACGACTTTTGGCAGGTCGTAGACTTTACTAATTTGTTTCATCTTGTAATAAGCAAACATTAAATTTTAGTTGCTTCAAAAAATTACTACTGAAATTAAAATTAGCCAGTTTATATCGCCATCTTCTTCTGCATCTATCTGCTACCCACTTCATGCAATGGTGTCATCGACGTGCGGGTATTTGAGTCAAAATTTTAATTAAAGAAAAATAAAGTAATTTTAGCTCAATCGGAAGTTAATTCGGTACTGAAAGGAGAAAGGGGTTAAATCAAGCTTCTTGTGAATATTCTCATTCGTCAAAATCGTTCATAATTGGCTTGTTGGTTTTTAACATTGATAATAATAATAATAATAATAATAGGCTTTATTGGTGTTTAGTACACAAAAGTGTTTACACACGTCATTTCGGAGAACATAATTGATCAAAGTCATGTATAAGTAATGTAAAGAAAAAATATAAAGACTTTCCGACTCAGTCTTGTAGGAGATCTGTATGGGTACTTTGCAGATCTCCTACAAGACTGAGTCGGAAAGTCTTTATATTAAAGATAAAGGAACTGTGTGATGAAACCCGTAATGGACGTTCAAATGAAGTAACTCCCGAAAAAATTTTGAAAAAATAACTGAACAGGTTTAAATTGAAATGATAGCATGCATGCATCTCAAACTGAACGTGTAATTAACTGTTCGTCTTAGAATACGAACATTTGGGTACGAACAAAATTCTATTTGACCAAACAAATTATTGATTTGTGACTTTGAATTTACTGTTGTCTGATTGGTTACTTGATTAATTTGTGGAACAGATCCGTATCCGATAGATATCTCGAGGTGTAAACGGACACAAGACATCAAGGAAGGGATATTATTTTTACATGTTTTTTAATAAATTTTGTAAATTTTTTAATTTTTATTTTTGTAAAGAAAATTTTTCTGGGGGTCCCCATGATACTAGTGTCTAATTTTAGGGGTCCGCAAGTTTGAGACATTTGGGAAACACTGCGTTAGACTATAAGTAAGTTGATAAATATATACAGTGGCTCCTGAAAGTATTCGTACACTCAAATGTACGAATGTACAATGTTAATTGAACATTTTGAAGCCGTTTTATAGAAATTGATTTAATTAATAACAAAATTTTTTAGACATTTTTTATTGCAAATTTCATTGCCTTCAATTTTGTTTATATACCTACATTTTTCTATTTTGTCGCACCGTTTCTGACTTGACAGCGACTTAAACAAGACTCGATAAAATACAAAAAAATATTGTCACCTAGATCTCGAAAACGGTGCCACAAAATAGAAAAATGTATAGGAACAAATATGTATAGAATGAAATTTACAAGAAAAAATGCCTATTAAATTTTTTATTTTGTTGCACCGTTTCCGAGTTATAGATGATACTGGATAATACTATTTTGTATCTTTTACCGAATCTTATTTAAGTCGCTGTGGCAGTCAGAAACGGTGCGACAAAATAGAAAAATGTATATAAACAAAATTAAAGGCAATTTTTGCAACAAAAAATATCTAAAAAGATTTGCTGTAAAATCGATTTTTAAATCACAAAAAACGACTTCAAAATGTACAATTACCATACTTTCTGGAGCCACTGCATAATACCAGAATGACAGAACCAACCTTTATAGTTAGACTGGAAACGTTTGTAAATTTTCGATTATTTTACTTGGTATTGTAAAAATTTCAGTGACTAAATATTATTTTGTAACTTGGAATTTTAATATTACTTAATTGCAATAACTATTGATTTTAAGTAAATTTAATTTAAAATAAGAAACACAAGGAAAAAGTTTTCCCTCAACTTCAAAATCTAAAATAGCTTTCTACTTTTTCCAATATGCCAAACTGAAGCTATAAAAGTGCTATCTTTTGACGCAAAAAAATGTAATCAACCGATTCGTTCTCCAATTATTACAAGAAACATGTGTACCTATTTAATTATTTTCTTAGACATTACATCTCGTGTCAATCGGAAAATATTTAAAATTAAAATTACTCTTATTTTTATTCTTTTACGATTTTTCCCATGTGATTACAAAAGGATTAATAATTTTTTACTAATTTTAATAACACGCGTGATACAGAAAATATTTAGAATAAAAAATTACTTGATTTTTTTTCATTATTTAAAATGTAATATTTAAGATATTCAAGCTGGGGGTTTATAAAAAAAATGCAATCAATACTGGATTTAAACTATCCTCTCGATATCTAAGCCAACATCTTTTTATTTAAATCAAATTTACTTAAAATATATTATATAATAATATTAAGGCTGGTTAACTTTGAAATGAAAGCACTGCACATAAAGTGTACCCGCCAATTGTATTTTAAATTAGCTTATAAGTGATATAAAGGATATAAATTTTTGGTGATAAATAGAAGCCAGGACGTTTATTCTCAAAGTAAATTACAGTTTAACAGCACTAAAACATGAACTTTTAGTGATATTGATTTTTAATTATGTTGCTTATGACTTGCGATATTAAAATCTACGTAAAATGTTTGAAGTGACAGAATTGTAGGTTGAGTAAATATCTACAGGGTAACAATCGAATAATACTATTATAGGTCTTCTTTGAAATCTGGGCTGAATATCTATGGAACAATTACAAAAGTTACTGAAATTCTCTGATGTGGTGTTCTTTTGTGTACCTACTAAACGGAGCATAGTAAATTTTATTATATTTCTTTGATGATAAAGATGATAATATAATTCTGTATAATCATCGTTCTCCCCTCCATTTTTTTTATTAACTAAATCGTTTTAGTTCATTATTTAATGGAAAGCATTGGAAATATTTTCTTTTAATTTGATAAGTAAGATATAAGAAAAGTCAATTTTCTTTTGTTCTTATTTTTGTTTACATTTAATTATTTTACATATTTATGTAATTTTATTACAGAAATTGATATGCCCATTTTTCCGAAAGAAATTAGTTAATTATGGAATTGTTATGTATTATGTGATGCGTGTACGAAAACCATTACAGTTTTTAATTACAATAGCACCTGTTTGATTAACCATTAAACTAGTTTCGAATTTTTATTAATATTTTATTGTTTTCATTTATATTAAAATTTGATGGTTAAAATTAATCAATGTGGCTATACTGGCAATTTTATTTTCGTTTAACAAATGCTAAACAAATATATCTGGATTAAATTTTATAATCCGTGGAAACCCTGCTATAGCACTTTTAGAAAATATTATTCACATTAACTTAATATAAAAGCTTTAATAATCATTTTTTATATTAAAAGATTTATTTTGTTGTTGTAATATTAGCATATCTAAACAAAATATATGATTCAGAACACAAAAAAGCTGTGCGGGCAGAAAATATTGCTATAATTTGAATTCCTAAGGTTTTGAGATATACGTTGAAAGTATGAAAGTTTATTTGAAAAGACCGAAAGGAAGTTGAGAGTCAAATAGGTACAAATATTGAAACTAAGGAATTTTATTCAATATTATATTACTTATAATATTACTCAAAATATTATTTCTCCTTAATGTTTTTCAAATTTTTTTGTTAATTTCTTATGTTTAAAAGCATAAAAGTAGCTACGTAGTGCAATTCAAATATTCGTTCTCATAAGATCCCAGGAGTTCAACCAAGTTGGTAGTGGTTTGCACTTGTTGGGTAGCCAAATCGTCACCAATTTATAGCTATTTACAGTCGTGCTGCAGAAAGTTGAATATTGCGGTTGAGTAAGCGATATATCAGAACTCGCTAACTTTCTGAGCGAGTCACTGTATTTAGCTTTACGTTCAAGACAGGTCCTTTCCAAAAAAAAACATAAATTGGTAAGAAAAATTATGCTTTAATTTAAAACGCGACATAACGGAAGTAAATAATACTCTTATCTATTAGCTTGTGATGCAAAATTGCACGTGCACTTCAGTAGTTTTTCTAGACATACAATAACTCGAACCCACTATGTACGCCACCATTGCTGCTTATGTGCAAGAATTTTCCGAACACCGCTGCAAAGTATCATTTTCAAGCGATAAAGCTCGAATTTTAAATTTTAAAGCTCGGCAACCCCTATTTTGGTCAGGTTTTTTGCAGGCAACCCTATATCATCGTGTTCGCAATGAAAGAGCGCTTATTTTGATATAAGTTTCATTTCGTAAACAAATGGGTGAAGATATCTATTTTCGGCTACCTCTTTAAACCTGGCAACCCCTTAGTTGGGTCAGGAAAAAATTAGGCAACCCTACGTTAGCATATTCTATAGCAGCGCTGTTCTATAGACTTCATATTTTCGGTTAGTATTAAATTTATTCCGTAAACACGTCGGTGCAATTTTAAATAAAAAGTAATTTTTGAATTTTTAATTAAACATAGTTTGACCGGGATTTTTTTAGGCAACCCATACGCGATATATTTATTAATATACTAAATTTGATATAAAATATATTTCATCCCGTAAACAGATCGGTGAAGATCTTTTCCTATTCGTATCTCCTACTACTCTTAGTGGGCTATATAATAAAAGATAATAGTGATAATAAATTTTAACTTTACGTTATGTAGGGTTACAGTATTTTTGTAATCGAATTTTAATTCTACGGAACTAAGAACAGATTTTATTACTAGACTTTGCAAGGGAAAATTAATCTACAAGCTATATGAAAATGGCTTTGAGTAAGTTAACCTCCATTTTCATGGATTACCGTTGTAGGTACCATAAATATTAATTTTTGGGGGTCCGCGTGTGCATTTATGACATTAACTGAATTTTTTCATTTCTTACTTATGCGTCATTATTTTGCACTCAAAAAAATTGTTGCTTGCACAAAAAATTGAAATTGACGTGTAATAGTAAAATTAAAATGAAACTAGGTTACAAAGTCACGCTTCAATTCCAATGACATGACAATAGTTTTAAACGTACTACTACAACCTTTTTTTATTAAAAAACAGGAAAGTTAAAAAACATGTTTCTACTTTTGAGAGTTCACAGCACCGCTAATAACTTGAAGTTTTTAAAAATTAAATTAAATTTTAATTTAATTGTTTACTGAAAAACATAATGATTTCTTGAGTGATAAGAGTACTAACAGTAGTAATTGTAACTTATAAAATCGCAAAATAATTGCTTATTAACCTTTTTAAAGAATATTCACATACTCTTCTTGGGAGTTTTTAGCATTTAATGCCATATATTGCTGTTTTCTTTTTTTTTGCGTTTTTTCCCACTCCACTTTTTCTCTGTATACGACTTTTTTCTTAATTTTTAGTCGCATGTCACAGAGTAACAGTGCATTTTTAGATTATTCATTTTAATAAGACGTTCATAAAAACTCCATTTCGAATTTTTGATAATAATTTCCTTTCATCAATATAAATTAATCATTAATTATCATCCTCGGATCGGGGTTAAATGATGATTTTCTATTGTACAACTGGACCCGAGTCCTATTTTTTAGGAGGAGTTTAAAGGACTCAACTTAATCCTCTCTTTATCCAATCAGAGTAGCCGAAAATGGAGTTAACAGTGAGTTAATTTTGATTCAATTTTGTTGATTGTATAATTAATTGGGCACTCATGGAAATTGGATCGCTGAATATTTCCGAATTAAAATAACAATTCCCAATGAAATTTCAATAACCGCACACAATATAAGCACAATACGCACACAAAGCTAAGTTTTTCTAACTGGGGGGTATGGAATACACCAGAAACTGTGCGCAAAAAGGTTTTATTGAGCTTATAAGTTTCAAACCGGAAGCCTAATTTCTAAAAATCTAAGATTTCTGATTTGAAATTCAATAACACATTTTTTCCACTACTAATCTTTCAGCAATTAACAAAATTAACTTTTATGTTTTCCTCTTTAAAATTAAGCAATTTTAGAATGTATATTTTATACTTGCAATAAAATTTATACACCGCAAAAAAATTCCGGGTAAATTTCTCTCTTCCAACGGTGGCCTTTTTCCTGCCACAAATTTTAAGGAAAATTTACCCTAAGTTGTACCCTAAAATTAGGATATTATACCATTTTTAGGGTAAATTTACTATTATTAAAAGAAAATTACATCAATTTTTTTACAGTGTACGTTTGCACTATCTCACTACAACTGCTATATTGTGCATTTTTATCAATCATCATACTATTTTCATAGTGCCATTATATAAGACATACATTGCCTCAAAACACTGAGCATATATCATTCTCATATAAAAATCGGTTTTACGTAATATACTTATCAGTTATCAAACATTTTTTATTGCAGATTTTATTACTTTTATTTTTATTTATATACATTTTTCCCAGAAACAATGACTTAAAAAAGCCTGTAATTAATATAAATTTAGCAATTTTTAAGTATTGTTTTCAAACATCAAATACCTATTATTATCTATATTATGCAGTTACGTGAACATCTCGAAAGCGTGAACACCACTTGCAGTAATTAGTTCACGTTACCAAGACTCCACTGTATAAATAGCTAATGTCAAATCGATAAAAAAAATGTTGCTCTTCTTACAAAAGGAAACTTTTTAGAAAATTTTAAAAGTTAAAACCCCAAAAAAATGATACATTTTACCACACCCTCCCTCTCCTTTCCAAGTGACACTGTTACCGACAATTTGCGAAATCCGGCAATTTGCAAAATTCCTAGGTAATCTGCAAACCGACTAAGTCGTAAGCCACTATGCAAATTCACTAGTACTTTAGGCAATCTGCAAAATGGCTACGGTGTTTCAGGCAATTTGCAAATTGTCTATATTATTAGTTAATGTGCTTTTTGAGTATGTAACAGACTCACATTGACTAGGCAATGTAAAAAACGATATTTTAAATAGATAATTTTAAAAGAACCATTTATTAAACATAGCTCGTTGAACATTTTACATAAGAATAAAAACTATAAACCCATTTTTACATGGATTAGAAAAGTGACAGCGACTATTACACATTTCGCTATTTTTAAGGCGTTTGCATGATTTATTTATGCACTTTTTTGTACAATAACATTTCAACATTCCCTAATAACCTGTAGAAGAAGCAGTTGCCAGCACTGCCACCCGAAGACTTATTTCGACTGTACCATTTCTGAAGATCTCCTGCTAATAGTGCCTATTTTATAAAATCCCTCTTCTTCGCCAAGAACTACACCTAACATATTCCTTGGATCTGTTCGACCCCTGTCGAAAGACGGAATGAGTATGATTACATTATCGTCAGTAGTGCAGCTTTTTAATCTTTTTTCAGAATTTCCAAGAATTTTATTTCTCTGTCACTTTTTTAATCCACGTAAAAATAAGTAACCTAATGTTTATAGGTTTATAGTTTTTATTCTTATGTAAAATGTTCAACGAGCTATGTTTTAATAAATGGTTCGTTTAAAATTATCTATTTAAAATATCGTTTTTTACATTGGGCGCTTTCCATTTACACGCACAGCTACAGTGCGTCGCACGGTGCGCGAGTCTCCAGTGTTCCATTAAGAACGGTGCGTGACACCGTGCGCACACAGAGACACACAAGAATTTTGTGTGTGTCTGGTGTGTGTGCAACCTGTACACCACAGTGTTACCAACAATTCTTAAAAAAAGTTGGTACTTAAACCACAAGTATGGTTATAAACAAAATTCGTAAACACATCAAGCACAACCAGGGCTGGGCTGTATTTCAATTACATGTATTTTAAATACAAATGTATTTCGTTACATGTATTTTCGATGAATTTCTATGTATAAAAAATGTATGTTTGTAATTGTATTTAAAATGCAATAAAAATGTATTTTGTATTTAAAATACTTTAGTCAATTAAATTTTTTAATTTTTAAAATTATAAAATATTTTTTTTTAAATCACCGCCAAATCTGCACATTTTAAAATGTATTTGAAAACAGGGCGCAGAGCCCTGCAGGGCAGATTGGTTTTTTTGAAAGGGAGTAATAATTATGTTAAATAAATAAAATAAATAATTTGTGTATTGAATCATAATGTATTTTAAATACCAATGTATTTGAAATATTGTGTATTATTGTTTATTTAGCTTAATTACAAGATTTATATTAAAATAATTTTTAAAAGCTAATAATTTAATTAATTTAATTTAAAAAAATAATTTAATTTATAATTTAAATATTCAAAAAAAATGTATTTTGCCCAGCCCTGAGCACAACAAACTTCTTTGGTACCAATTACTTCGTTTTCATTCATTTTTGTAAGTTTTTACCACAAATTATGTGAGGTTATGTTGTTTTCTCATACGTCAGTTTGACGTATGAGAATACCATCATCTTCTCATCTTCAGAACTAAATTATGTTCCATTTATCGCATTTCACCCAACACACCGTGCGTTACTGTGTGCACACTGTGTGCGCACCGTGTGCGCACTGTGACACACAGTGCGTCTTAATTGGAAAGCAGCCATTGCCTAGTCAATGTGAGTTTGTTACATACTCTAAAAGCACATTAACTGACAATATAGACAATTTGCAAATTGCCTGAAACACCGTAGCTATTTTGCAGATTGCCTAAAGTATTAGTGAATTTGCATAGTAGCTCACGACTTAGTCGGTTTGCAGATTACCTAGGCATTTTGCAAATTGCCGGATTTTGCGCATTGCCGGTAACAACACCACTGATTTAGCGACTCACGGGCTAATATTAAAAAAATATTGAACAAAATTTGAGCCACTTCTCAAAAAGATTTACCATCACTGTTCTAGGCACTAAAGAAGTGCATTTAGTCTTCTAAATACAAAAATGTAAATAAACAAAAATTATAAACACTTGAAAACCTTTTTTTTTGCTTTTTCACATTTTTGTGAAACATTCCAATGACTTCCAAGGAAAGCACACAACTACTTTAGGATATTTATTTTTTAAAGAAATTTTCCTGTGTCGGTCTGTCGGTCGTCAAATTTTGTTTCTCGATTTATTCCGGAACCGTCCAACCTATCATTGCCAAATTTGGTATAGTAGTAGGGTTTATGGTAGAAAGGCGAAAATAAGATTTTCGTCGCGATCTGTCAATCAGGAGTGCCACTACAAGAAAATAACACAAAATTTTTAAAAACGATTTTGTCTTGTGATAGGTTATTTTAAAGACCTTGAAAAACTTTATCCAGAATAGGTGAAATTAAATTTCTATCTGTCATCTGTCAAAAATTGCAAGCTGCCAAAGTTTAAACTTCAAGAGTGAATAACTCATGAAGTATTGAAGAGATCTCAACCAAATTTTGTATGTAGGAACATTGCCCCCACAGAACTTGACAGTATATAAAACCATTTGATAAAAATCAAGAATTCAACATTAAAAAAAGATTACTTTTTTTTGAAAAAAGCTTGAAAAAAGTCCTTGTCCCTCGATTTTCTTCGGCATTTCTTCGTCGATGGCAGTCAAACTTTTTGGTGAAACTCTAGTGGTGAAAATAAGGTTTTGGCAGAGAAATCTTTGCCAGGGCTACCACAATAAAATAAATAAGAAAAATGAAAATGTCTTCGTATCTCCGGAAATGTTGAACCGGTTGTGATAAAATTTTATGTGCTGATAGAGCTTTTCAAATACAAGCATTGGTGGTGAAACAATTGAGCCAAATGTAAACGCAAGAAAATTATAAAAAATATTAACTGCAATCTTACTTTATCTATTTTTTTGTTAAAATTTATTAGATGGCTTGTCATATGACGTGACATTCATTTTTTTTTTCATAAAATTTGGTGTACGGATGATTGGAGGTATTGCTGCAGAATTGACGATATTTTATAAGTATATTAATACATATAATGTAATAGATTTATTACTATTTTGTTTGTATATACTTATAACTTATAGCTTGAATTTTTTTGATTTCTGGAACTTTTCAGTCGTTTTACTAGTGACGCGCAAGAATGGATTAACTAAATTCTAAAAATATTTGTTTCCCCAAAGCATTTTCTAAATACGCCACTGACCTTTTAATTATTTAAAATCGAATTTTATTCATTTTTTTTGCCAACACTAACTAACCACTAACCGCTCTTTTGATAGTAATTAAACACAGTTTACTAATTTTTCTTGACAAGCAATTTAACTCGCAAAAATGGCACGTTAAAAATATTCAACTTTTAATCCCTATGGAGCACGCTATTTTTTTTTCTAAAAAAAATATGCATTAAGAAGTATGTAGATTATCGAAATAAATGTTAACGTAAATTCAGTATCTTACATTAGTAAAATTTTTAATTATACGTTATTTGGGTTTATGTCATTAATTTTCAACATTAAAATTTTGATTTGTGACACAATTAAATCACAAGATCGAAAACTAAAATGATAGTTAATTTAAAAAAAAATTAGAGAATACGTTAATACCTAAATTTGTCTCATCTTAATGCGGAAAACTTAAATTAGATATGTCGAGATTTTATTTTAAAAACTTTTTGTTATCGAAAGCCTTCCGTAAGAATAAAGACGCAACAGCCATTTAAAATACTGATCAATCAGTGTTAATTTTGATATTATGTAGTAAATACTGCTAAATTCTGCAAACTGTATAATAAAAATTTCTTTTATGATTTTTCAGGGTTTATATAGTAAAATTTTGCGGAAATATGCAATTCCGCCAATAATTGTCCGATTTAATTCAAATAACCAGCAAACAGATGTTGTTCGTGACTAAAGCAGTTTTGCAAAATTTTAGTTCTAACATTTTGAATTTGACCCAACCTAAAAGAAAACTTCACTTCGTTTTACACGAAGCCAAAATTCTATTAAGATCAACGAAAAAATTTGTTTCGTCTGGAATCCGCCGTCGACAACTTCTTAATTCGTTTTGTCACATTTATAACTAAGCAGTAATTAATTAGTTAAAATATGTCAGGTGTAGATATTATGCTTAAAAATTGAAAATTATAAAAATTTGTTGTTACTTTGTAAAATAAATCTTGAAAATTTTAATAATATGAAGAATACCTCAATTTGAATATAAAACGTTTCTGGTATTGGAACTTGAAAAGTATTTCTTTACAGTTGGTGGAGGATAATGCCAAAAAGATAAATAGATAATAAAACATTCAATTCATTTTCTCCAGTTTTGTTTCAAATTGGATTATCCTTTTTTCAAACTTATGACATCTTCATTTTGTAGTTAAATTCGAGCAGCGGTGACAAAATGTCTTGGTGAATTAATTATTTAAATTAATATTTTTATAAAACACGGAATGTTTTAGAGAAAATTCATGTGCATATTACTGGTTGATGTTTTTCCTATAATTGTATTATCGCGGCGCGAAAATGGAGGGCTTTTATAGCGCTTTCCCTTCTAATTAGACAAGATACCAACGTTATTTTGTGAGATATTATGTGATATGCTTCTAATGTACAAGTAGAAAATGTCGACGTTTATTTTTCGTCTCTGTCTTGAATCGTTAATTTTGGTTTTTAATAATTAATTAAGCTTGTTTAAGTGCAAAACTGTGGCTGTATAAATCCAGTTTTATTAACTATAGGGTTTATAGATTGGCAATCATTCAAACATCATTTGGCAAGGTTTACTTATATTTTATTTAATAAGTAAATATTTATTAGATTACCTGAAAATAATGGTTCTTAAACGTTTTCATTGAGAGCAAGTTAATTAATTTTTAAACACGTTGCGAAACGCTGAAATTGCTACATAAAGGTATACAAGGGACGACAAATAAATATTCCTATAGTAAATTCGTTTAATGATTTGTTTACATTAAGGCGGAAAATGGAAATTTTGTTTGTTCTGGTTTAATTTTAGGCAGTTTAAAGAGAAACTGTATTGTAATAAATTTTTATGGTTTTGTGTTATTTAAACAGTTTTATAACTTGTAGATGTATATTGTATAAAATAGATGTTTTAGCAAGTTATTACATAGATATTACCTTTGAAAAATATCGATACTTTTCGATTATTCGTTTATGGTCGGGAAATGTCGTAGAACGATTTTTTAGGATTCCTTTTGTACAATTCTCGATATTTATTATAAATATATATTCAATATAGATGAAGACGTCAAATTTCAGATTTTGAAATTGTAATTGGACGTTTTTCCTTTACGGGCTTTCAAATACTTATTCCTATTTACATTTATTCTGAAAATAACAAAACGTGAGTGTCAGTTATTGTATCATTTATTATAATTAAATTTTCAAGTTGGAATATCTAACTTGGGCAAATTCCACGAGCGGTTGTATAAACTGAAATATTAAAAATTTAAGGGGCTTTATTTTTTCTACAGATACATCAGCATTTCAGCAATGGTCTTCTGTAGACTTGTTATTAAAATCTTTTTTGTAATTTGGAAAAGGTTATTAGTTTTTTCTCAATATTGACAATAAACAGACTAGAAAGTAATTTATTTATTAAATTCCCAACCGACTGTTTAATTATACATAGTTATAAGCGAGCATTTCGGATTTAATGTAATTCCTTTTCTTTTCGTGACAAATTACTATCTTGATATTGGTTTTTAAAATGGATCCTTTGCTAATCATATTACACAACTTTTGCAATTTTTCATTTAATTAAATTTAATTTCATTCGCATGATGGATAAATCATAATAAGAATAACCACGAAAAATTGACTTTACAAGTTCTAAAAGCATATACGCAGTTACTTCATTTGATTACTGTTTTAATTAGCTTTAGAGGTTCCTTCTAACTATTTGCATTTATATTTCATGACTGAAAATTTGAGGTTAAACATATGGGTAATAATATTTAAATTGCTTCAACTTACTTTGGCATTAAAATTTACTTTACTCGAATATTTTGTTATTTATTAATAAAACATAAACCGAAACTGACAATATTCTAGATCAATAAATACCTACATTGTAACGTTTATGTAATAATAATTATTATTCATTGATATTGAATCAAGTTTACATATGTATGTAAATGTTATCATTGTATCTCGATTTTTATTTCATTGTAGAAACACGAAAGAGGAAGTCAAATACATTTTCAATTTCAGCCTCTTCATTATGCCAGTCTTGACTCAATTTTAATGTTTTTTAAACAACTTCGGAAGTATTCCACCAACCTAGGTCAAAAATTCGAAAGCTTTCTATTCACGCATTGAAAATTATCCGAGTCGATTAACTATTTCGATTTGTTTACATCTAACGGCTTTAATGATCAATATAAAATTAAACTAAATGTTTATTTTCAAAAAGGATCAGTAACTGAAATTTATAATTAATCAATAATAAATTATTTTTTCAGAACAAATAAATTTTAAATACTTGGGTTTTTATTTATACTACGAAAAAAAACCCGAAATATTTTTTATTTTTTGTCGTTTACCTCCAATCAAAAAAAAAATTTTTTTTAGAGGTAAGGTAATCGAGAAAAAATTTCAAATTTTTTTTTTACATTTTCGAGATCACCATGTTCAGAAACGTAAAGATATGCAAAAAATAAAAGAACTTTTTTTGTGTCGGTCTGTCGGTCGTCAAATTTTGTTTCTCGATTTATTCCGGAACCGTCCAACCAATCACGACCAGATTTGGTATAGTAGTAGGGTTTATGGTAGAAAGGTGAAAATAAGTGCCACTACAATAAAATAACACAAAATTTTTAAAGACGATTTTGTCTTGTGACAGGTTATTTTAAAGACCTTGAAAAGCTTTATCCATAATAGGTGAAATTAAATTTCTATCTGTCATCTGTCAAAAATTACAAGCTGCCCAAGTTTAAACTTCAAGAGTGAATAACTCATGAAGCCCCCACAGAACTTGACAGCATATAGAACCATTTGATAAAAATCAAGAATTCAACATTAAAAAAAAGATTACTTTTTTTGCGAAAACTTGAAAAAAGTCCTTGTCCCACGATTTTCTTCGGCATTTCTGCGTAGATGGCAGTAAAACTTTTTGGACGTATGTCTGGTGGGCGCTAGTGGTGAAAATAAGATTTTGGCAGAGAAATCTTTTCCAGGGCTACCATAATAAAATAAATAAAAACAATGAAAATGTTGAACCGATTGTGATAAAATTTTGTGTGCTGATAGAGTTTTTAAAATACAAGCATTGGTGAGGAAACAATTGAGCCAAGTGTAAAAGCAATCTTACTTTATCTATTTTTTTGTCAAAATTTATTAGGTGGCTTGTCATATGATGTGACATTCATTTGGCAAGTTTGTTTCAAAGTCATTAAATAATATAGTACAAATTTTGTATTATTTTTATGTAAAGTGGTCAAATCTGACAGTTTACAATTTAATAATTATTTTTGAACGATTGAAAATTTCTGTGCTTTAAGCTGCTATATTTCATCAACACAACGCGATTGGGACGAATGGATATACCCTATGTCCTAATGGCATATAGGTCCCACATTCATAGTTCCACCGGTCACTCACCGGTCTTTTTATTACACGGACGAGACATGGTGCTCCCTTAGACGAAATAATAAAGGCAAACAAGGTCAAGTACGACGTCAGCTCAAATTATATGCAGGTTAAACAAAGCTTATACGGACGTTAATAAAATAATGACCGAGAGTAGCAAGGCACGCGCAAAATATTTCAATCGAAAAGCAAAATCCCGCGAATTTTTAATAAATAAGAGATCTAGTATACCTTCACGAAGAGGCCAATAAAGTAGGTGTATCAAAGAAATTAAGCAGACCTTTAAATTAATAACGTATATCTTTTTTTTATTTATTCTTTATTTTTAAAAAAATGCTTGTGGTGTGTTGGTGATAAACCGTACTTTAGCATAATAAATTGTGTGGAAAAAGCTTTCGGCCAAATGGCCATTTCTTGAGTGACCACCAATATAGTCCACACTAAACAAATCTCCGGATATGTTTCCATAAAATTTGGTATACTGATGATTGGAGGTATTGTGGCAGAAGTGACGATATTTTTTTCTAATCGTTACTTTTTGTAAGTATGACAAAGATAATCAAATTTTATCTTTATCTCGCTGTATCAAAAGATGCGTCATACACAATTTTAATTGCTTTATACGGAATAATCCTTAATGCCAGATCCACACGATACGTGATTTGGCGAATGCTCACTATTCGGCACAACGTGTATGGAAGCCTACAAGTAAAATTTTGTGTTTTATAGCAATATAGTACTGCAAATGTTCGTTATAAGCACACAGACAACATTAGTCGAATCATGCATCATGTAGATCGACCATAAGCCTCTTGTTAAGCCTTGTACACACACTGCAGGATGCCTCCTGCCTGGCGCGGCAGTCTCGTGATACATACTTCGCAAAATACATATCATGGTTCTTACGAGGCTTTCGCATGACGTCCTTACACATAAAACCCTCGGTGTGATAAAAATGGAGGGATTTTTACCTTTTTAAGAAATGTTAAAAGTAGTTAAAATGTTAAGTAGTTAATTTTACTCTCTTATTTTATTTATTGTGCGGTAAAATTTCTCTAGTGAATTTACTAAAATTAAAAATATTTTTAATTATCACTAATTAAAATATTAGTGAAATATAAATATTCCTGGTTACACCGGCCTATGGCGTTTGTAAATTTTGAATCGATGCACGTCGTAGATACAAATTTGATGACATCTATCTGCCACCACAAATATTAAATTCCAATTTATCACATGTGCGAAATCAGTGACGGTGCCAGCATTTTTGAAATGGGTGGTCACAAATTGGGCTCAATATATTTGGGATGGGCAGGGGCACACAAAATTTATAAATACACTCAAAAAATACATTACTGAAATAGGCACATAAAAAAACGGGATCTGTCAGGGAACTAACAACACGAATCGAGCCTCGACTTGTGCACTATTGGAAAGAGGACAATTTACTGAGTATATAAAAAAAAAATTTGCGGATATCCATTAGTTTTCGAGAAAACGGCATTTAAAAAATCAAAATTTTACATGCATTTTAGATAGGGATATCATTAAGTCGAGAGTTCTATTGACGGTACGTGTGGATCAATATACTCTTACTGATAGCCGTAGCGCAGTAGCGCTTGCATTCAGTTGTCGACAAACGTTGAACTCGTTTTTTCTTCTTCTTCTCGATTACCTTAGATAGAACATTATGTAAGCAATAAAGTAACGAAAGTTATTATATTCTTAAATCAAGTTTAATTTAATTAATATTAATTTAAATTAATTTTTATGCAAATATTTTTTTTATTCGAGTTGTAAATTAATTTCTCTTACATTAAATGGGCAATAACAATTGCATTATATTATTTATTTTTATTTCAATTATGATTATTAGGCGCCACTGATCACGTAAGCAATAAAAAAATAAAATGTAAACAAAAATGTTGTGGTTGGCTTCCAAACAACCTATCCTGTTTCAATAATAATTGGTGATCGAAATATTTAATAAATAATATACTATACGAGTGTTACTAATACAATATTGTCGTGTTCTAAAATCCCCATTCTAATTTTGTATTTTTTATTTTGTGAACTTTTGTAAATTTTGTATTTTTGGTTTTGTTTTAATATTAATTTGTCCCATTTTGGACATAAATTGAAGATTTTGAATATTTAAATAAGTAATTTGATGAAATGTTGAAGATTGGAAAGATTAAATTTAGTGTTTGGATTATTGGAAAATTCTAATTAATATTTGATCATGTTCATGAAATTAAATTCGAATTTGAAGGCATGCTAGATAAATTTTATATCGCCGCACCTGGGTCGATTTCCCAATTGTATTGGATATTATGCTATGTAAATAATTATTATTATTATTATTACAGTAATACAGAAACCATTTTAAAGTTTCAATGAAACTTGACAATGATTCTGTACCTGCCCATATTATGTATCATGTATAAAGTGCTCTCTTTCTTTTTCTCTGTTTATATTGAGTTTTTTTTTTGTATACTTCGAATTTTGTATATTTTGGTTATCAACATTTGGGACTCGTCCCGTAGTTGTAATATTAAACATATTAAACAGTAGAATCTCTACCAACCGAATCTGTCATATCGGAAAATTCTGAGAATTGCTCGCTTTATCCAGAAGACCCTTGTGAGCTCGTTTCATGTAACATGATTATAGATGAAGATAGATTAAATAAATACTTAAAGTAAGCAAGAGTAACATGATATATTTATAACTTCGAAGACACGTTTTGTTATATTTATATCAAGAGTAACATTATATGTTTATATCTTTCAAGTCACGTTTTGGTTTTTATTTCATTATCTCAATATCCGAAAACTCTCTTATAGGAAAGTAGTAGAGATTTCGGTTAGTAGAGATTCTACTGTATAATAATTTTGAATTGCAAAAGTCTAGTTGCTCGCAGTGATGTAGTTTGGTCAGAGGTTAGGAAAATATTTTTGGTATTTCTCAACCCTCCCCACCCCTCCAATTACTAATTAATATTCGCTATTTACTTTACCTTTGGTGGTTTAACGCTACCAAATATCATGGACTTCAGTCCATGCTGTAAATACAAGTTGACATAAACATAAAAATAATCAATTGATACGTGGTTTAGGTAGTGTAACTCGATATTAAGCATAATACCTATTTTAGAAAAACCCAAAGAATTCATAATACACTTTTTAGAACTAAAATGTTTTTTAAGTTATCACAAATAAAATACACTGTAAGTGTAAGTATTTCGCATAAACGATAAATTGGAATTTAATTTTTATGTGATGGTGATCAAATTGGTATCTATGATGTGTTTTGCTCTAATCATTTATAAACACTAAATAATATCAACGTTGCCTCTGGATAGCGTATAATTAAGTTTCCGTTAAAATTTCGATTATTTTAAGTATTGAGTCGAAACAATTTCGATGAAACGAATCTTATAAAAAATTGTAACAGACAAAATATAACATCCTGCTTAAATTGAATCCGGTTAGAAGTTGAATAAAATTGAATAATTAACCTTTGCTTTTAACAATTTATGAAAAATTTTTCTATATACAGTGGCTCCAACAATTATTAATACACCCTTATGTTAACCATCTAAATTGCACATTTTGAAACCGTTTTTTGACATATGAAACTCGCTTTTACAGCAAAACTTTTCCGATATTTTTTATTTCAAATTTTAATCTCTTCAGTTTTATTTCTATACATTTTTTTATTTTCTTTCGCCGTTTACGCATTACAGCGACGTGAAGAAAACTCTGTAAAAAACTCCCATAAGAGCAATGTTAATTTTATTAACTTTTTTACTTAGTTTTCTTTAAGTCGCTGTAACTCGTAAACGGAGAAAGAAAATAAAAAAATGTATAGAAACAAAACTGAAGAGATTAAAATTTGCAATAAAAAATATTTGAAAAGTTTTGCTGTAAAAGCGAGTTTTATATGTCAAAAAACGGTTTCAAAATGTGCAATTTACATGGTTAACATAGAGGGGTGTATTAATAATTGTTGGAGCCACTGTATCTGAGTGTCTAATTCGAGAGAAGGGAAGGAGATAGGAATATTTTATTTTGTTTTTGTGGATAATGGATATTTTCGATAAATAATCAAATCCTTGTTTTGTATTAAGTGTTTTTTAATGTCAATAGCCACTATATACTATATTCCGTTAACGTTTTTTTTATTATTATTTAAGCGTTAAGTAATGTCGTGCATTTGTTTTAATTAAGGCGGTATATCAAGAATGTCGCTTATACCTATATTAACGTCATTCCCAAGAGTAACGTTTTCGTCGAAAGCGAGTAGAAGAGAAAATATGCACCTCAATATTTTAACCAGCATAGGTAGCAAATTTACCGAAATTAATTAGGACCTCGTTGATAGGATAAAAACTACGTGCATTTTAGACTATTTAAAAATTACTGCGAATTTAGAAGTGCTTTTAAATTTTTATTAATGAAATAAATTACAGCAATAAAACTCCAAGACTAGACCGACCGTAATTCTGCAATAAACTGAATAATCTCAGCGGTTAACTCGGTTTCCAATCTCGCTTGAGCAGTGTTAAAAGAAAATTTAATATTATCCGGACAAGTTACTCAATTATTTATTAAGTGGATCGGAATGGTGTGCGCTTTGATTGGTATACTACTCGATTGATGATCCATTGCAGTGTGCTACTTGATGGTTGCGTAAATCGATCAATATCAAATTAGTTTGTTGTGTAACTTGATTGATAAGCAACTTTTTTTGTTGGAAAAGATCTTGGAAGAAGTTTATAAATCATGCACAGTTAGAAATATTTTGTAAAAATTAACAAAAATTAAGTCACTTTTTTGGAGTGAATAGCAATAAAATTTTTTAGTTAACTTTGCATTTCTAAAGATACACATTATTGTTAAATCCATAGAAGTCAATTTGACACAAATTATTGTAAAATGGACATATTTTTAATGTTTATATTACTTTCTGAGAGTAAAATAATTGAATTTTGCAAAAAAAATTTGTCAATTATAATAAAATTATAGTAGCGTTATTATTGACTCTATTTGTTGTTGCCGATTTAACAAAAAATAAGAGTGGACCTGTGGGAACTTCATTTTTTTTGTTATTATGGCAAAATATTTCTAACAGTGTCTTATACAGTGGCTCCAACAATTATTAATACACCCCTATGTTAACCATGTAAATTGCACATTTTGAAACCGTTTTTTGACAT
The DNA here is from genome assembly GCA_947369205.1 of Cantharis rufa. NCBI lineage: Eukaryota > Metazoa > Arthropoda > Insecta > Coleoptera > Cantharidae > Cantharis > Cantharis rufa. Next base: position 8,667,347 of record OX376309.1, on the reverse strand, counting down.
ATAATACTCGCTTTTACAGCAAAACTTTTCAGATATTTTTTATTGCAAATTTTAATTTCTTCAGTTTTGTTTCTATACATTTTTTTATTTTCTTTCGCCGTTTATGAGTTACAGCGACTTAAAGAAAACTAAGTAAAAAAGTTAATAAAATTAACATTGCTCTTATGGGAGTATTTTACAGAGTTTTCTTCAAGTCGCTGTAACTCGTAAACGGCGAAAGAAAATAAAAAGATGTATAGGAACAAAACTGAAGAGATTAAAATTTGCAATAAAAAATATCTGAAAAGTTTTGCTGTAAAAGCGAGTTTTATATGTCAAAAAACGGTTTCAAAATGTGCAATTTACATGGTTAACATATGGGTGTATTAATAATTGTTGGAGCCACTGTATGTATTTGATAGGTTAATTAAGTCTTAATAAGTTATAATATTGAAGGTAGATTATTTAAATGAAGTAATATAAAACACTTGGATCTTAGTTGGGCCAAGTTTTAAGCAAGTTAATAAATTTTCCAATAAAAAGAATCCGTGCCAGCTTTTCGTGATTGCAAAAGTTATTACAAGCAAAATTTTTTAAATGTTGAATACATTCCCCCGTTATGATGATGATGCCAGAATATAGTTTATTCATTATAATCTAGTTAAATTAAATAATATTATAATCCGTATTATTATAGGATACAACGGCGGTTTTAAGTGTCAGCGTAACTACTTGGACAAATTACAGTTTTCTAGTCGTCACGTTTTGGATAAATAATTGCTCGAATTTAGTTTGGGCAGTTAAAACTTGTACATTTTGAACTCCCTTTACCGAAAATTGTAAAATTTAAGTTGTACTTTATGGTGGTTAGGCTAAATTAATTTAGCGAAGTAATTTATATAATTAATTTGAACGTTTAAATTAACGAACAGTGAAGTAATTAATAATTGTAATTTACTGCTTACTAAGTTATCACAATGTTTGCTATTTTTTAATTTATGTTATTTTTTATTCTGTTAATAGGTGCAAATTATTTATTATGTTATTAAGATCGTAATGGTTATTATTTACGTTAAATAACTTTTCTAGTAATTAACTCTTAGTTTCTTCAAATAATTTCCAATTTAATTACCTCAATTTGAAAATACTTTTTAGAGAAGGCATTCTTTAGTAGAAATATTTAATTTATTCCGGGTTTGCAAAATTCAGCATGTTCAGTTATCCAAATCAAAATTATAATCAATTATTGTGCTTTAGGTCAAAAATTCACGTATCTTTTAGTTGACCAAAATTTATTTATAAAATTCAACATCATTAATATTTTTTATTTGCTATTTTAGAAAACAACCAAAGACTTTCGCCTTCGATCATTGCTTCAATTCTGCCGATTCGTGCCAAGATGATTATGCGTCACAAGAAGTGGTTTTCGATTGTTTGGGACGTGATATTTTGGAAAATGCTTTTCAAGGATATAATGCGTGCATTTTTGCATATGGACAAACGGGTAAGTTAAATTTTTTAAATTTTATTCTGAATGATACCCATGTATTTCTTGAAATACTCGAAGAACTTTCGTTAGATATATCAATCGATAATGTCTTGCTAAGATCGTCAAAATTAGTTAAAAATATGTGTAAGATAACGTTCAAATATTTTTTTTCTGGTAGCTTCTCGACTCAAAATGTTTTTAAGTTCAGCCTGCATTTTCCTTATTGCACCGGCATGCCAATGTGATTTTGAGTTTACCTTCTATTTTATAAAAAAAATTATTATTATTTGTTAATAATTTATATTATTTCTTTTTTTAACGAGGGTCGAAAATGAGTTATTTTCGGTCGGCCGAAGAAATGTTGGGAGAATATCACCGAACTATGAAATAATCGTTCTATGATAGAACAAGAAAGAAGATGTGAAATTATAAAGAAAATTTAAATTTTGAAAAAGTTTCACTTTATTTTTGAAAATTTTCACTTGCATCGGGAGTTTATGATCGAATTTATCTTTTACAGCAGGGGTGCTCAAACAGTCGATCGTGGAAACTTTCGATCGCAAGGCAACACCACTCTGCACCATGATACTCCGCACTGCCTTTGAATTACAATTAGCTCTAAACTTGTTGGAATATTAGTTATGCATGCTTTGTTTTGAATTGCGTAAATCATATTCCTTGCAAGCGTTTTTTTTTTTAGTAACATTAAGTTGGTCGATCGCTTTTCACCTAAATATATTGTGTCTGAGCACCCCTGTTTTACGGAATGCACTGACTGTTGCAGTATGCTCAGCTTCCCTGGAATCACTAAAATGCTGTGGGTCGTCAAGGTGTCCCACGGGCCTAATTTATACTATATGATGCTACTCTCACAAGAATTTGGAAAGCCTCAGGCAAATGATAAATGTTGAGTTTTTTTATATAATTTGTTTTTTTGTCACCTTCCCCAAAGTGCGGGTCTGGTTACTCCGTTGAGTAAAATTTTTTTTGTTATTACATTTTTATAGACTTCTATGATTTTGAAGCTATACAATCCCTAATGTACCGAAAAACCAAAATTTCGAGTTTTTGTCGTTGGAAAAATCTTCCAACATTTTATTTAAGTCGATTTGGATTATACTTTTCGACTTACTAGATCACGAATTGACAAATAAACCATCATCTAGTGGGATAATTTTATCTCATCATTAATTACTTTTCCACGCTAAATGTCGCTCGAATAACACTTCAGAACCAGTAGATTCATATATCTAAATTCTGTGGGTTAGTTAGAACTGGTTGACCCATATCTCTTCTGCCATTTAGTGCTGTAACTATTTATTAGTACCCAACTCAACGATTATATCACTTGACAACCGCACAGTTTAACAGAATTGGACAAACAATTTCTTGTGAAGTATTTTATTTGGGCTTTCTACTAATAGATAAAAAAAAGAAGAGAATGATTGTAAAAACTAACATATTTAGCGGTTTACAGGCCCAATTTCGCAAAGGTTAACATTATTTTGAGGTTTTTATTTCCCTTAAACTTTTAGTAATGAGGGACAGCTGGGGACAACTTGAAAAAATTTTACAGTGTGCATTGGTTCCTCTAAAATGTTTCCTCCAAATCTTATCCTCCATCATTATACTGGGATAATTTCGTAATCTTATATTGAAATAAATTTTTTCAAAACAAGATAAAATTTTCCAATTTTTCGGAAAATATTTTTGTAAATTTTAGAATTTTTATATTTGGCAATTATTTTGGCTTTAGTTGTGGCTTCATTTGAATAATTTAATTTGAATAATTAACTTTAAATCTTGACTTACTTAGAGCATTCACCGTTTTAAATTTTTGACACTAGACCCGAAGATGACCGTTTGAGGTTGAAACGCATCACCCTAGTAATAATAAATTAGGAGAAGAGTGCATTACGGTTTTTCTCTATTTATTTTGTAAAAACCTCGCAACACAACAGATTAAACATTTAATTCTTAAATTTCTTTGTATAAATTTCATAATTTTATTTTAAACAAACTTGATTAAAAATGGGAACGTTAAATAATTTAATAAGCACACCCATGTGCCGTCGTATCTATTATTATCTATTAATCTATTCTTTTTAATCTAATCTATCTATTAATTTTTGTATATACAGGGTGTCCCCGTGACCGTGGAGAACCTCTTAGGTGGTGATAGAGGACACTTTTCTAAGACATATTTTTAAATAAAATTTTTGTCCAAGTCCAAACCCTTGGGGGTACCTCACTTTAAAGCAATTTTTTCAATTTATGATTTCAAGCAGCCATTGCACCGATATTTTTGATTTTTTGGGTTTAATGGATTAGAGCTTTTCTATAGAGCATTTGAATATCTACAAATTATGTTATAACCCCTTATCGCCTAGAATCAACAGATTTTGAGTTATGAATTAAATTAAGGGAAAAAATGTCAAAAAATTCCGAGTTTAATTTTTTTTACTTTTCTTGCCAACCCCGTATCTTTTAAACGAAACGTCTTAGAAAAAACTAATGGCCCAAACCGGATAGAGAATTTAACGGGCTACAACTTTAGCTTAATAATTTTTTTTGGGAAACCAACCGTTTTCACAGAAATTACGAAAATAATGAACAAGAGGTTCTCCACGGTCACGGGGACACCCTGTATAATAATAATAATAATAAATATATTATTATTGTCTTGTATTTAAATTTTTACTATTTATATCATCCAAACTAAATTAATTATGATACCAATTTTCAAATTCAAATTTATCATCTTCTATTTCAAGTTTAATTAAAAAAGAAACCAATTTTATCAAAAAATTCTCAATCTAAATAAATAAAATTTCTTACACGAAAATATCACTTTTATTCGCTAAATTACAAAATCAATTAAAATAATTTTCTTGACAAAAATATAAAAGTTCACAACAAAAACTCAAATTATTTAATTGACAAAATACATCACGATAATATAATTATATAAAATCCGACAACTGAATTTTATAAGGAATGCCCGGAGGGGGGATAGGTGGCCGGACATTTCGCTACCGGGACATTTCGCTACTAGGACATTTCGCACCCGGACATTTCGCACCTGGGGACATTTCGCTACCAGATTTCGCTACCACTTTTAAATTAAAAAAAAAAATTTTTTTATTTTTAAAAATTAAAAAAAATTTTTTTTTAATTTAGCCACCTTGCTAGTAGCACCTATTCGAGTTCTGGGTAAGCAATCATAAAAAAATAATGAATAATAATATGAAAAAAATGGTATCAAAAACAATAGGGGTCAGGTCCGTATTCAGTACCATTTGGTTTAAGAAAATACTAAATTTTATTTCAATAGTAAAGTTAAATAAAACAAAATTAAGTAATAAAAAATTAACAATTAAAATAATAAAATAAAACATCAAATAAACACAATCTAAAAGCAGAACTGAAGTTTTTCACTCATAAAAAAAATTACAGCCAAAGAACATCGGGTGACTTTACGCCACCCTGTATTAATGTTAGTTTTACTTAATTGTGCAAACGTGTTTATTGAGTTTTACATTGCACACTTCAATTGTTACCAATGTCCACCAAACCTGTGGTCTTTAATAACAGCTTTAAAAAAAGGAGAGAGTTTAAGTAAATTGCTCAACATAACCACGGAGTTGTTGTCCCAAAGAAGAATCAATACCGAGATAAACGTATCGAAACAGTGCTTCAAACTTATGATCCAGAAGAAAAGCTTCACTTTCTTCGTGGAATTGCTCATAATTTAAAAAATTATTAGTTTTTAAAAAATATATTATATTATATATAATAACTTAAAAAATTATTAGTTATTTCAAATAAATATTTTATTACTTAATTTTGTTGTGGTACTGAATACCGACCTGACCCCTGTTGATTTGAAACCACTTTTTGCATATTATATTCATTGTTTTTTAATAAATGTTAACCCAGAACTCAAATAAGTGCTAGTAGCAAGGTGGCTAAATTAAAAAAAAAATTTTAAATGAAAAAAAAATTTTTAAATAAAAAAGATTTTTTTTTAAACTTTTAAAAATAAGAAAAAAATTTTTTATAAATTTAAAAATAAGAAAAAAATTTTTTATAAATTTAAAAGCGGTAACGAAATCTGGTAGCGAAATGTCCCCGGGTGCGAAATGTCCTAGTAGCGAAATGTCCTGGTAGCGAAATGTCCGGGTGCGAAATGTCCCGGAGCGAAGTGTCCTAGAATCGCCCGGAGGGTAGTGGAGCGAAATAGCGAAAAGAACGCCTGGTTTTAATGAAGATAATTAAAAATAAATTTATATCTAAGTATACTATGGCAAGTAGAGGAAAGCTTATAATACGCCAAGTCAAAATTTATTAAGAATAATGCCGCTTGGTTGATGCACAGCTCAAATATACTTCTAGTTAAACATCAGCTGTATTTACTAGGAAGAAAGAATTTGCTAAATGTTCTGAGAAAACCTAAAGCAGAAGAAGCGATGAACATTTAAAGATATTGAAATTAAATTGAACATGCAGCAAACGATCAAGGAAAAATGGAAACAGTGAAAAAAATTTAGATCGGATAACAAATAAGATTGATTTTTAAGTTAAATGTCAAATCGTATAGGCAGATTAGCCTGCTACCGGTCCTTTCTAAGCTGTTTGAGAAAATGCTCCTGAAAAGGCTCAGACCAATCTTAGCAGAACAAAATATAATCCCTAACCACCAGTTTGGCTTCAGACAAGGGTATCGCACCGTAGAGGAAGTTCACAGAATTGTCACTAAAATAAACCACGCATTAGAAAACAATTGCTACTGCACCGCGGCTTTTCTTGATGTCTTCCAGGCTTTCGACAAGGTCCATGAGGGATTGCTATATAAGATAAAGAAGAAGTTACCACATAACTACTACAGGATTCTAAAATCATACCTAACTGATAGATACTTCCTGGTAAAATTCCAAGATGAATATACATACAACATTGGTACCCACAAAATCGGGAGTGCCCCAAGGTAATTGGACCGGTTTTATAATTATCCTGTACACTGCTGATTTGCCTACATCAAACTAGGGCCACCTTCGCAGACGATACAGCTGAGATAGCTATTCTTAAGCAGCCGAAAATCGCATCTGAAATGGTACAAAATAGTCTTGATAAAATACAAAATTGGCTGTAAAAATGGAAAATCAGAGTAAATGAAACTAAATCAGTTCAGGTAATTTTTCTACTTAAAAAAGACACGTGCCCACCAGTATTTTTAAATAATAACCAACTCCCTCATGCAAATGAAGTTAGATACTTGGGAATCCACCTGGATAGGCGACTAACGTGATAGAAGCACATTTTTAATAAAAGGAAACAATTAGGACATAAACTTCGAAAAATGTACTGGCTGGTAGGGAGAAAATCAGAACTTACAATTATTGAAAACCAGCTGCTGCTCTACAAAATGGTTATGAAACTAGTATGGGACATACGGAATTCAACTCTGGGGATCTGCGTCTGACTCCAACATAGAGATTCAGCAGCGCTTCCAATCCAAGATTCTGCGACTGATCGCCGATGCTCCTTGGTATGTCCCAAACCAGGTAATCCAGCATGACATAGAAATTCCCACAATTAGAGAAGAAATTTCAAAATATAGCCAAGCTTACTACGAAAAACTTGCTCATCATCCAAATCCCCTGGCAGAGAAACTTAACCAAAGTGAACTAATGAAATGCGTAGACTACAGAGGTTCAAACCCTCTGAACTTAAGACAAGATTTGAAGATTAAAACAATTATATAAAAAAAAATAAAATAAAGAATAAAAAAAAGAAAATGTAGCATTATGATTGCACGAGGGTATATAACTGGATTCACCCTTACATGTTAATTTTTCATAAATTATGTCATAATATTTACTCAATATTGTAAAACAGATTGTAAATTTTTTAGTAGTCAATAAAGAAAAAGTTAAAGAAGCTTTGGATTGAAATTTCAACTGAAAAGGGCGAGATGCTACCCTAATAATACTCCTGATGCTACCTCTGCAGCAGAGGTTATTCAATTATTGGAACGCCAAAATTTGGATCTAGAAGAAGAAGAAGGATATTAAAATACAATATTTTAAAGAATTTTTTATAAATTTTTCTTTTGCAAAAAACTTTTTAGTTTTGCCAGTTCATCAGTTTATTTAGTTTGCTATAAATGTTTTTTTTTTTTTCTATTCTCACACCATTTGTTGGTGACATTTTTCCCTATTAAAAAAGGAGGAAAACCTTTTAATCGTTTTTCCCGTGTTTTTAATCTTTTTAAGAATATACAGTAAGATATCTATATTTTTTTAGATTTTTTGTCACTGCGAACTTTTTTCTCAACTACATATTTTATACTCACTTTTTAACTTAATGATTTTGGCATCAAGATTTTACGGCTACCTACACCGGATTGCAAAATTATTTGCATTTGGTTACAACAAGGTCTTCCTGTCGCAGTGGTGGAGATTCAGTTAAGATTCTTAGACCGCATACTGGAAACCTGAATATTTTAGAGATTACGTCGAAAAAATTTTATAAAGCGAGGGAATGATGGTGGAAAGGAAGATGGATCAAGAATTAGCCCAAGAGCAAGAATAGTCATTCCATCAAGTAAAGGAAGCAATTTGCAGTGCATTAGTTCCGCACGAATGTTGACATTTGAGTACCGAAGTGTTTTTTTTTTTCAGATCGGAGAATTGCAATGTGTGATTGCGACAATTGAAGTATGTACTGCCGAAGAAAATCGGTATTCCATATTTATTATTGACAACGCCCATGTACATTCGAATCTTGGGAGTGTGTTTAGTCCTGAAGAAGACATCTAAATATTGCGTCTTGTTCCTTCTTACTTCTACCTATTAAATCCTATTAAAGGACTAACCATTTCCGAATTTGCAATGCATATTTTGCTAGAGATGCCGCAAAAATATCTTTTTAGATATGCAAACTATATCGAGTGGTATTACGTTGCATAACTGCTGCAGGAAGACTTCATTAAAAATGGAACTGAAATAAAAATTAAAATATATCAATTTTTGTTCGTATTTTTCTTTTGCTCCAAATCTATCAAAAAATATCTACTGTAAAAGATATAATTTTGAAAAAGCTAGCAACCACCCATAAAGCTTTGAAAATGGGCAAAATTGAACTGGCCGAAACGTTGGACAACTTGAAACATTATTTTTACTGCCCCTAAGCAGTGAACACCCCTTAAGCATCATTATAAGGCAAATTAAAAGTATTTATGGTATATTTACTAAATGAATAAAAATTTGAGGAGATTAACTGTATTTTGAAATAAACGAGTCTATAAGCCCCCCCGGATTATGAGGTGGTTAACTTGCGTAGTTATTCGTGACAAAAAGCTAACTTTTCAGTAGCCTGTTATTTCAATGTTATAAGTAGAGTACGGATTTCTAGAAATTTTGCTATACAGAAATATTGATGGCAGAAGTGTAATTGATATAATGTCCATGAATCTGATAAAAATAAGTCATTTGGCGCTATTTTTTTGATGCTTATATGCTTATTTTGATACTTTTATGCTTAAATTTAGTTTTAAGCATTTTTGGTGCTTATTTTAGCACATTTTCGATAAATTAACAAAAATTGCAGTAGATACATAAATTAATACTTACATTTATTTCTATTTTGCTTACTGTAAATTTAATGTTTAGTAGAGACAAAACGTTTTGGGTTTATAAACAAATAAAAAGACGGCAAATAGTGGCTTCAAAACTTTTAATGATATTGATATTTAATGATCTACGATATAATAGGAGGTATAATGAAAACTTAGGTATTTTCAATGGAAATTTTAGTGAAGAAAAAATGAAGCTTGAACTACCACAAAACCTAAGTGTGAAATTTAAGAACGCCCCAATTACCATAGTGTCGAGGTAGAACGCCTTTTTTTTTATTGTGTTATTTTTCAACAAAATGTTATTAAAAAAGTTTTTACTTCGAATCAAAAAAAAAAAATTTTTTAATTGAAATAAAATTTCAAATAATAAAATTTTTAATTGAAATAAAATTTCAAAAATTTTTTTTTTTACTTTTTTTAAGTGCTTATTAATTATTATGTTAAAGTTTAATGCATATTTTTATGCATATAATGACAATTTTTTGTGCTATTTTAAGCGCTATTTTCAAGATTTTTTATGCTTAAAAGTCCGTACTCTAGTTATAAGTAGGTCAACACTGCATGAAGTAGATTTTCATCAAGTTTATAACATCTTTGGGTTTTGTTTAAAACCTTATTTACGGAATCTCCAATAGCTGTGTTGCTTAGATAAACAATTAAAAGGTAGATTTTCTCTATGCTGTAATATTTTTAAATGATTACTATAACTAGTTTTCCACTTAGTGCTTGTTCACAATGTACATAAGACATAAGAAATACATAAAACGTAAGAATTACAAATATAAGTATGACCTTAATCGAATATTAAATAATACTGGAGTTATTTTGTTATACATAATATGCAAAAGAACATTCGATGTTGTGTAGTTTAAGATTTTAATATTATTCGATACTCCATTAAGCTTTAATTTGTATTTATATTTGAAAGTCTTATGTACGTCTTGTCTTACGTACATTGTGAACAAGCACTTACATTGGTTTATGCTATAATGGTTTACCTTATATGCTAAATCTAATAGACATGAAAATCAGGTCGAATAGCGTGATGCCTTTATTTATTAATGAATAGGAAATATACAGGGTCCAGCAAACCGTGTATACCTATTATTAGGCATGCCTTTCGTAAACTACATATTATATGAAAATGATTATTTCTATTGCCATGTTGAAATGATCTAATCCAGGGTACAGTGTCAATTTTAAGAGTTACGAATAAGCAGGGCAGGAAGAGCTGGCGATTTTAATGCTTCAAAAAGGGATTTATGACATCGTTTTCAGACCCATGTTCTCTGATCTACACCAAATCCTTGTATAAAAAATTCCAAAAAATAATCATCATCAATATTGACTTTCGTTGTTCGTGTTATTTTTGCTATTTGGTGTGAGGTATAATGACTCGTTTGGTGTTAATTATAGCAAAAGTAATTATGTCATAATTGAAAATATTATAATCCACGGTGTTGCTCATCTGTATCCTCGTCTAATGAATTAATGTGTAATAAATGGATTAAAGTACGCTTATTGTTGGTAAAAGTTTCAATTATTCAAATACACAATTATTATCTATTCAGCTCATCGGATCGATGTTGTACACTCCTTCAAAGGGGCATGTGATAAAGTCGCGGTCGCATATGGTTTACAGCGCATACCTATTTGACAAAGATTGCTACCTATTAAGTTTAGATTAAACCTGAACATTTTTTAAATTTCACAAATTTTTTGTTTCCAAATTTTCTCATCAATCTACTTAAATACACGTCGATCAGATGTCTCACTTTGAAATCTGCAAATTGAAACCTCAACCTAATCGTTATTTCTTACGTTTTCACTTACACATAGCGTATATTATACGGACGACTTTTTTCTATTAATAATTTAAGTTGATTGACTTATGACCTATTACTGCGAGATAAAATGTAACCAATATTAATTGTTCGAATTATTCTATTATTACTTCAATATTTGTCACCTAACTTTTAAAAACAAACAAGTTATAATCTTATCAGTAGATACGTTTACATTATCGAAAGTTGTCGCATTTCACCATATACATATGTTCAATTAGAACGAAATTTCCCAAGTTCAATTTAATTTGAAAACACCTTTTTCGGGGTTTATACGATCGATGGATGAGAGAAAGACGGAACGTGAGCCCGTGTTAGTTTCATAACCATAGGTAGTCAACATTTTCCTTAATGAAATATGTATTACATTGCTGGACTATCTGACTAAATTGTGTTTTTCATTACGGTCATGAAGGCTCCTGACTTATTTATTTATTTTTCTTTTATTTAAGAATATACGGGCAGCTAGCTCTTTATACATGAAAATTCAAATTACCACAGGTTATCACAACTCAGTATTTTATATACATAGTCGTGCCATAAGTTCTATTCCATGTTAATGACACTGTTGTATTCAAGTTGAAAAATAAAAAATTCCATATTTTTTAACCCATTTTGTTAAGTATATTATAAACAACACATTAAAAGTAAATTTAAAAAACGGCATGGCCAATCATTTATTGCGGCACGCACGATTTCAATAAGTATCGATGCTGCTGCCTTCACTAAATTGCGTTTTAGTAGCTCGATATTTTGATGGAATTTACTACAAACCATGTCTTCAAGCACAGACCACAATTTGTAATCCAGGGGATTTAAATCGTACCTTCCCGAGGGTCAATCTTCAGCCCGAATAAAATTTGTTAAAATTTCTTCTAGCCACCGTTGGGTGGTTTTAGCTTTGTACGCTGGTGCCGAGTCTTATTGAAAAAGGCCATCCAAGGCTTACCATCAAACAAGGTGTTAAGTGGTTTTACAACACTATCTAACATTTTTTGGTCAGTAACTGCGGACGTTTGATCCATTACCGAGCGATTATTCCTAAAACCACACTGATAGTCACCGACGATTTTCTCAGCGTAGCCATTTATTTTTTCTTTTAATATCGTTGCTAAAATTGTATATCGATGGTGACACTTCAATATGTCGTAAGTCCGATTTTAGCGAAATTAATTTTTTAATATTTTTAAATATCGACGTAAAAATCTACTATTTTTTTTCAATTTTTAAAGAATATTGATTTCATGTTTATATTTTATGGGGATCTGTCAGTCAATGCGCACCACGAATTCGGCCGCGAAAAATTTTCTATTGGAAAGAGGAAAATTTTCTGAGCATTTTGAGACCGCACATTGATATGGATTATCCATTAGTTTTCGAGAAAACGGCATTTGAAAATTCAAAATTTTACATGTATTTTAGATAGGGAATTCATTAACACGAGAGTTTTATTGACGGTGCGTGCGTTCTGATATAGTCTTAGTGTTCGCCGTCAGACGCGATTGTGACATACCCGAGTGCACATCGAACCCCTTGCTTGTAACCGCACCCGTAATATTACGCAACATTATGCAATAATTTAAAAATTAAACGCAGAACTCGTTTTTAGGGTGGATTCTCGAGTGCCTTGGTTGACTCGCTAAAAACATCCCTCTAGTACCACAAACTCGCCAAAGGTGCAACTCGAAAGGGGTGAAACTCGTTAGCCACGCTCCCTATGTAAAATGCATGTAAAATTTTGATTTTCAAATGCCGTTTTCTCGAAAACTAAGGCCTAATCCATATCGAAGTGCGGTCTTAAATGCTCAGAAAATTGTCCTCTTTCCAATAGAAAAAAAATCGCGGCTTGATTCGTGGTGCGCATTAACTGACAGTAACCATTTTATGATTAAAAATATATTAGCTCCCGTTATTGTGTTTTACTTAAAAAATAAATAGTTTATTGTGTTTCCTGAATAATGTTAATTTTTGAGTTACGATATATTGAAATGTCACCGTCGATATGCTGCATCCTGCAATGCTATACCTCGATAGTTTTCATATTTTATCTGGTCACCTTTTTTGTATATTGGGTATATTGTATAACGGGCTTTGACCAGTTTTCCGGCATTTCTTCTTTGTCCCACACTTTTTGTATTAAGTTGATTAATTCCATCTGAGGCTTTTCTCCTCCATACTTTATTATCTCCGACCTAACTCCGTTTTCGCCAGGGCTTTTATTGTTTTTCATATTATTTATTATCTTTTTAATTTCGTCGATGGTTGGCGGACATACTTCTTGTTGTTGTCCTAAGTTTTCTTCATATATTTTTCTTTCCTCTTCTTTATCGCTAGTACACCCTTTATTTAATAATTCGTTGAAGAAATCTCTCCATCCTTTCATAATTTCAATTCAACAAATTCAATTTAATTGCTACGAGCATAAAGTGGAACTCCATACTGTTTTCATTGATTTCAAGCAGGCGTATGACAATATTGATAGAGAAAAAATGTATAACGCAATGGAGTTTTTGGGGATACCACGGAAGATCATAAGATTAGTGCGAATGACTCTCAACAAAACAGAGAACTGCGTAAAGATGGCAAACAAAATAGAGTCGAGTAGAAAAGAGCTAAAAGAAAAGTTATAAGAAATGTCATTGTATAGGCCCAAAAATGGGACTTCAAATAAACGAAGAAAAAACTAAATCCATGTTCATGAGAGCAAATGCAGGACCAGATGATGGGTACGAAAATATTAAGGTTCGAGTGGGGTACACTCGTGAGTACGTTTATGAAGAAGTGAAAAGTTTTGTATACTTGGGAATTTTAATAACAAATAACTGCAATAATAATAAAGGCAATAAAGCTGCGGGAAACCTGAGGACAATAATTTCCAATAAAGAAGTGTCGCAAAGAACAAAGGTCCGAGTATACAATCGACAGCGTGGATTTCACCATTTATTGTTTTTTACAACATTCCGACTTCAGAATTTTATGAAACGTCGCGATGGAGCCTCCCAGTCGAGGTAGTGTGATTTCATGGATTTTTTTAGCGAGTTTAGCGTTCGTTGCTTGCGACCACGGCAAATCACGGATTCACCCTTAAAAATATTTCTGCGCTTGTCTAATAATGTGACCCTGTAGGAGATTAAATTATTATACATAAGAGATTAAGTAATTATATCGGTGCAATCCGCATTTGACCATCGGTGCAGTCATCGGCATACGTCCTACAAAGCAGTGATAAGACCGGCAGCGCTAATATGGGTGTGAAATGTGGACCTTGAATAAGACGGACAGAAGATGGAGCCAGAAATACTTCGACGAATATGTGGCGGGCGTTAAATAGATGGCGAATGGCGACGATTGACAAATGAAAAGGTTATGAATAGGTACCGAGATGTGGAAATCACCAAAATAATCAAGTCATAGAGAATTAGATGGTTGGGCCCCGTTGAAAGACTGCCGAAAGCAAGAATGACTCAGAAAATGCTAAGACAAAGTGCGATAGGCAACCGAAGAAGAGGGAGGCCAAGGAAAAGATGGTTTGATGCCATTGAGAATGACCTGATATGAGTAGACAATTGGAGAAACCTTGCGGGAGATAGGAAGAAATGGAAAAAGATAGTTCAAGCCATGGGCCTACAAGGCCTGTGTAAAGAGCTTATATATATATATTATATTGACCCGTGTGACCCGACGGTAAGTCCCAAGTTTAAGGTCTTCTTTTATAACACGAGACATACGTCCTTTCGAAATTTTCATTTCTGTAGCCATTACTTTTTGTTTTCGCAATAGATTTCTGCAAATTTGTTTGCATACTGCCTTTACTACCTCCTGAGTTCTTGTGGTGCGTGGACGTCCACTTCTTCGTCGATCACTTACAGAAGAAAGCTGATTGAATCGACTTATGACGCGAGAAATAAACTTTTTCGTAATTTTCCAAGATTTTAGCAAACTAAAAATTATATTTACATTTTCACTACATTTATGTAATGCAATTACCGCAACACGATTTTATTTCACACCCATCCCATATTTAATGTATGAACTTTAAATATCAACTTATACATTTTTATTATCGAGTTCGTTTATACACGTTTATAAAAGAGTTCAAACAAGCCTGGACATATGACAGAAAAATTAATGAGCTTAAAGAGAAAAACCAAATCCGAGATCAAGCGGCACAAGTGCAAAGGAGTCAGGTCCATGTCACTCATAACCTCATCTACAGGACAATCATGATATGTGTACCACAATCTGTGAGCTAACAATCTAATACTATATCCAGTTTGTATTCTTTCGAATGGGCCTAACCAATGCACATAACCGCAATTTTAAAATCTCAATTCTTGTAAAATCTCTTGTAACCACTAGAACAAAATATTGCAGCCGAACAATGGCACTGATGTGGAATTTAAATAAAAGCTTCGAGTTAAGATATACCCCAGATCCTTAACAATCTCATCTCGAGGAATTATTACGTCTGAAAAAGAATAATTATAAAATAGTGAGCTTCTGGTTCTACTGAACGTAACAGTCCTACATTGCTAGCATTCGTAGTCATAAAATTTGGTCGACACCACTTCTACAATAAGCTCAAGTCAGCCTACACAGTTGCTACGCAGTTGCAACAGAATTAACCCTCAAAAAAATCTTTAAGTCGTAGGCAAACATCAAATACCTAGCATTTCTAAAGTTTTCTCCAAAAATAAGAAAGGGCCCATGTTTGAATCCTGGGGCACACCCGACTGTGCCAAGAATTCGAAAGACAACGAGAAGCCCACTTTAACAGAAATTCTTCTATTGCTCAGGTAGTTTCTGAACCAATTAAACATACAGCCACAGAAACCATGTGACTCAAGTTTCATCAAAAGTTACTGATGGTTCACTCTATCAAAAACCTTGGCAAAATCAGTAAAACTAACATCAACATCATCCCCAACCGTGGGAAAATTAATCAATTACATAATTTTGGAGTTTGTGGCAGTGGATTTTCCGCTACGAAATCCATGCTGCTCATCCAACAAAATATCTGCAACGGGTGAAGAAATTCTGTTTACTTTCAAATACCTTAGATATACATTCTTATTTCTTATTATAATAACGTGGTTGGGTTGTTTATTTACTACGGCATTAATCAAATTTGAGATTGTACATTATACATATTTCAAATTCGTTACTCTCCCCTTCTGAACGTTCCATTTTTTCCTGAAAAATGCTCTCACTTATACTTGTACAAATTGATGTTATATCAATCTTCCAGCTTCGGAGCGTGGGATGTCCGTGGGTTTTTAATCGTCCGGTGGATGTTGACCATCCCATGGAAAGATAATGGGCGATAGGTGGTCCGAATAAAGCTCGAGCATCAAGAAATGTCGTTTTATTATTTTATAATAAGCCATCAAAGAATAAATTAAAAGATCAGATATGTTTTTAAATTCCTGAATCAAGGACCAACATAAATCAAGTAAAACTATCGCTCAAACTGAAGGTTTAAGCCTACCGTGCAAGAATACTAGTAAGGTTAGAACTATTCTGTAGGATAAGTACAACAATGAAATAAAACAATTGGATTATTGAATAACCTTACAGGAACTCATTCCATCTATAATAAAATATAACTAAAATATAGTTTCATGCGATTAAATAATTAAAGAGCAGTAAAGTAATGATATAAAAATTACACGATAAAACATTGAGTATGTACCAAAATTTACGTAAAAGATAAACGGAAAAGGATGAAAATTTTATGGTACTTCATAAATATTTTTTTCTAATTATGTTTCAAAAAGTCTTACTTTGTGATATTCAAAAGTGTGTGGAAAAGTACTACTTTTCCGCACAGTGTGCGGAAAAGTAGTTTTTTTCCGCACACTTCCAAAAGTATGCGGGAAAGAAAGAAATAGTCAGAAACACAAATCTGCTTTATTTATAATAAACATTAACCGTTACATTTGAACAATTTGAAAAGGACACTCGCTTTTCTTTGCACCACGTGTCGAATTGCAAATATGCTTTTTCATACTTGCTTTTCTGTGGGATTAGAGCTTGAATCGCCAATGCCGCAGATTCCTCAACATCCGAACATTCCGACATATCAGAAGACATTTTTTCTAAAAACACAAATTGTAAAACTATAAATTAAAAAAAAACGTGTGTTCACTAACCTCTTCCCTTTGTAACTGGCACTTGAAATAATTTTTAAAAAAACGTGTGTTTACTAACCTATTCAATTTGTAACTGCCACCTTAAACCTGATATTACTAACTAACTAACCACAGCGTGGGTACCAACCGCACCCACGGTTGGTACCAAAAAAATTTAAATTTTAAGTATGTTTCTATTTTCATAAAGTATTTTTTAGTAAATTCATTTTAATTTAGGTATAAAAAGTATGTTATCGGTTCTTTTTGAAACATAATTAGAAAAAATATTGTTCGATACGCGTGAAAAACTATCTATTTCCATTCTCGGCTTCGGTTTACGATCTCGGCCTTCGGCCTCGATCGTAAAACTTCGCCTTGAATGGAAATATGTTAGTTTTCCTAACTTGTATCGAAAATATCTATTTTTTCATGTAAAAGTAGATTGTAAATAACTAATAAAAATATTAGAAAAAAGTGTTAATTCATTTTGATTAAATATAAAATGGTCGGATTTTTTCTAGGATAGTCTTAATTTTGCTCATCAATAACGATTTTTATCGTTGTTTTTCTTCAGGTTCCTTTTGGGTATTTTTAAGTTTCCTCGATCCGAATTGCAAAGTAAGAGTTACCGTAAAACAAGAACTGCATACACATTAACATAGATTAATCATAATTGAAGCTCTATCTTTAAATAACCATCACATTCCATGTATTTACTACTACCAAATCCATTTAAATGCATGATTACAAAGTCTTATAAATTTCCTCAGGGTGTTTTTCCAATCAACAGAGATGGCAAGTTGAATTGACTAAACTCAAGCCAGCTGACTGATGATAAAAAAAAGTGATGGGGTTCGAAAGCGACTCCAAATTTACCAATTCTATGGTCAACAGGTGCTGCTAAATTATATCAAGTTGTTTCCAATAAGGTGAGCATCAACATTACTCACGAAGATCATTGACGAGAAGGATTGTAATATATAAATAGATGTTCTTCAAATCAAATATAAATTTGTCACTCATATAAAGATTATAGCCAGCTGATAAATCTGGCGATTAAAAATAAATTACGGTGTCCTAAAAAGGCAAAAGAAATTGTTTAAAAAAAAACAAATTGGGAGCAAAATGCACTTCAAATATCCGTGGATTATGATTTGAAGTTTATAAAAGGGGCAAATAAATCGAAAACTTTCACATTTTCGTCGACAACTATAACATACTATCGAATTTGACTTCTTCGACAAAATCTTGATCAAGTTTTAAGTATGGAGAACGTCGATTTTGAATAATGAAATTTTTCTTTGGCCATTTAGATTTCACATTTTAGATCGGTTTCGGAAATTAGGTACGGCTAGTTGCAGCATTTATTATTTTTAATTTTGCCAGAAATTGAATCTGATACTTTATCTTCATCGGTCGAGCGTTCTATCTGGCTTAATGTTTTAAAATTTAAATTAAAGAGGATTTGATTGATCTTTCAGGTAATTTTATTCTTTTTTTGGTTAATTCGTAAGCAAACTTTATGCAAAAAAGCGATTGTCAAGTCTTATAAATACAGTCTAAATCTAGTTTTATTAAAATTGCTGAAACTTGTCGTTTGATCAAAAAATACTTTGTCGGGTCAACATTATTTGAAAGGAAGATATCTTGATTGCTGTTTACCTAATTGTAATCCCCCAAAATGGAGATCAATTTTATTCGAATAATTTTAAATAGAAAGGAGTGTCTGAAGACATAATTTACCATTTGAAAGTCCGATGAATTTGGTTTATAATAGTATTTTGATTCTTGAAATGGAATCGATAAGTACTTTATGACTAAATGCGCTCCAACGAAGCAGCATTATTACTAAATTTTCTAACAGGACAGAGTTTCTCTACCTTACGCACTGGTCTGTTCATCAGTGTATGTATCAATAATTTGCAGGAAAATTAATCGAAAGGAGAGACGCTATTGAATAGCCCACATGGTCACCAGATTTATTTTCGTTTGTTTATAAAAATTTATTTCTGATTTATCCTTTTACTAATGAAAATTTCTTGCCCGTAGTAGTTCTTATGAACTTTTTTTAAACTTTGGGAACGTATTTATAACACATTTCCCATTATTGACTTATTACACTGATAAAATAAAGGTTTAGATTTAAAACGAATGAAATGAAACTGAATGAACATGATTTGTGTTGAACTAAAACATGTTTTTTATCAGTGTACTTCAGGGTTAAAGCGCAGATCAACTCCTTGTATGTCAATTCTTCTTTTTTTTTCAATTTAAGATCTATTCCAGTGTAGTTTTTAAACTATTGAAATAGTTCTGAAATTTGAAACATGCAACCGAGTTCCACCTTGTTTGTAATGTTTGTTTCTAATGTACCTGTAACTTCTCTTATCTATTTATGACACTTCCGGGGTGGGTTTAATCCTCCTAGCCTCGCTTACCTCTGAAAGTGCGACCATAAACAAATGTCGTCAAATCACTTACATATCGTCGGCATACAAGTAAAAGTGACTAACTGCAAAAATCGAGTTTTACAGGAGAGCAGTTTTTAGCTCAACTTCACCTATATAATAATAATAACATTGAATAGTCAATTTTATCATCTCTATAACTTATAAATTTAATTTTTAATAAATACAGAAATTTTTTCTTGTAACCGCACTAGTTATTCATTGTTAATTATTCAATTACTAGCAGAAAGCCCGTCCACGGACGGGCATCTAGACCCAGACTGGTTGGAAACTCGATTGATGTTTAATATATTTTTCGGTTGGTAACAAAAGTCGACCAATCAAAGTGCTTCTAGGTTACCAAAAAATTGGAGCAGGAGCAGCAGCGTGCTGGGATTTTATATATTAAGATCTCGGTTTCGGCATTTTTGCAGTTGGTCACTTTTACTTGAATGCCGACGATATATAGTCTGCTCTTATGGTGATTTCTGTAACATGTAACTCATGCTTTCATCCTTTAGCAAATGCCTATGCGACCGTAACATATTTATCAACGAAGCGGTGGTATCAGGTGGATTTTATGGAACCAACCCCTGTTGAGAAGATCTACCCCTTATCACCTACTGCGAGAAGAGAGAAAGGTTTTCTGCATAGAACAAACATTGAAATGCGTGGAGTAGAAATTTAGAAGAAAAGAATTATTGGTCACCTCACTATAGTTAGAAAACGCTGGTTATACAGATTGATACTTCAATTGTAAGAGAATTTGTTTGTCCCAGGCAACTTCAACTACGGGTATAAACTGACCTATTATATAATAATTATGGAGAATACCGTATTACTGTGACAATAATTATGAAGCTGGCTGATTTGCTGCAGCAGAAGTAACAACCCTTTTATTTATTTTCCGACTTGGACATCACACCGGAAAAGTTTTACAAATTCTAATGTTTGTTTCAGTAAACACTTCTTTCGATAATTAAATTTATCAATTAACTTGATTTGTATTTAAAATATTCAACTCGAAACATGTAAAATGACATACACAATTATGTACACTGGCATACCAATGTTTACATTCAGTATTTTGTCAACTTCAAAAATTAAACTAACATTTTTAACATTAACAACTAACATTATTTAAAAAATTAACAGATGTAGAATTAAATTAAGTAACTTGTAATTATTTAATAAGATCTACTTACGATGGATAATTTTAGAAAATAGTATCCACAGTACAAAAATTTTACTTGAGCTGCAACGATGGTACCAAAAAACATGCACCAGAATATCAACATGGGAAAATTCTAGAACGAAATTCAATTTTATTAAATTCATATTAATTTTTATTTTTTATTAATACTAAATAAAAACTTGATATGTAGTTACAAGCTAGCAGTTAACACGTTAACCGACAAGCGGTTTTTCTTAAAATATCCTACCACGCCACGATGTTTTGTATCTAGCAATATTAAACCGGCTTAAAGCTTAAAACTGGATTAAAGCGGTCCCTAGGGGCCACCATGGCGGTTAATGTGTTAAACGTGTTGACTGCTAAACCAAGATCTTTGCTTCGTTTTAATTTAATTTTCTAATCATTTTCCTCGGAAGGTAATGGCATACCACGAGATAAATTGCCAAGAGAATTCTTCTCGATATATGTGAAACATGCATATAAGAAAGTTAATCAGAATGCCTTTGGCAAGATATGACTAGAGAAAATATTATTTTACCTTAGATTCGTATAACAGTAAATCAATACACGAAGCTTTAATTTCAGATGAATTTCTTATTCCGGCTATCAATAATGGAGTCAACGTTACAAAGGGGTTTGTATAGATATAAACCTTCAACATACTACGAGCCCAGTTAGCCATGGCAAAAGCACCAAGCAAATGCCATATCAATGTATTAGCGGCCCACAAATATTCCCACGGCATAGGCTAAAAAAGATATTATCTAATAGTGCTCATACTGGAACTGTTATATTTACCTTCGGAATCTGATAATCGAAGATTACCGCATCAGTCATGCAGTTTTTTATGATGAGAATTTTGCATAAGACGATATTTAAAATAAGAATGTTGTGCATTTGGCTGAAGTAGTTGATCCTAAATGTGTTTTAAGTTAGTAAAATATTATTAAAATGTTATATTAGGTACTTACGCTTGGATCCACTGTGGGAAGTAGTGGTAAGGCATCTTGTAGTGGTTATCAGGGAGT
Organism: Cantharis rufa; assembly: GCA_947369205.1. Lineage (NCBI taxonomy): Eukaryota > Metazoa > Arthropoda > Insecta > Coleoptera > Cantharidae > Cantharis > Cantharis rufa. The sequence continues at coordinate 8,645,595 of OX376309.1, read as the reverse complement.
AGTAGATTACCAATTTTTTTTTTGCAACGATGGTCTAAAATCAACCATAAAGTCATTGTAAATTTAAAAGTTTCAAAATTAAGTAAGGTTATAATACTTTTTTAAATAAATAATATAAATTCTAATGATCGAAAGAATGAGTGGTTTACTAACTTGAATTTTATGATTGAAATATTAAAATACTTTTATATAGGAAAGAAAATATTCATGATCAGATATGACAGCAGCACACTAAACGAATAATCTGAAAATGTTGAATTTGTTTTAAAAAATATATAAGGCCAGTTCAAAAATTTTATTTGATTCTTAAAAAATTAGGGTATTTATTTAACAAAAATTTAAAACTTTGTTTCTTACCCAATCATAAATCATTTTAGAATAATATATCGCTTTTGGAATAAATTCCAATTTACTAGTTTAAATTGTCATAAGTAGAAGAGATGGGTCCTTTATCTCATAATGTAATTATTTAAAGCCAAAACTAGTTTACTGATTAAATTAAGGATATGATTAATTTTCTTTTATTCAAATGTTAAATACCCATTTGTATGATCGCAGTAACTTACACATTAAATAAAATGAGTCTCCTGGGAACATAAAATGACACGGGATGTTTATTCCCTTTATGTGGCATATTTTTTACTTGTAAAATAATTTCTTTTACTACAATTGTTTACTCATTTCATGTAAACTAATATTTTTAATTTAATAAAACTAAAGAGAAATACAACTGAGAACATAAAAGGGGTTGTACGATTTGTCGTATATGTTGGAAAACCTCTTGAGGAATTCATAGTCATTGGCCACCTCATTTAGGGTAACAGATCTTTCTTTAATTTACATAATAATCTAATTCTCAACTGCACAATTGAAACAAAAAGCTTAATTGCTTGCTTTCTTTTTGTGTTTTTGTAGTTCTCAAAGTATTGATTCAACGTCTATTTGCTTTGCTGTGGACTTGGAGGACTACATCAGTTGTGTGCACCAAAATTTCTTTGCGGTTTAAAATAAGCTCGAGTTGGTTGACTTATGTTGAAGATAGGTAGTAAAAATATTTTGGGACACCTTATATCTATCATTCTCGGACATTTACTTGTTTTACTACTTGCTGCCATTTCTATGGTCATTGTAACTTCGATCGCTGCAACGCATTTTACTAAACAGATTGTTCACTACCTTGAACCCTACTTATCTGACTACAAACATATATTTTATAATATAATCTTACCTGTGGCCAGTACATAAACATTTTTTAGAAATGGTACGCCACTGGAATCAAACCTGTGAATCTTATCACAAGATTAAAATTCGAATCTTTCTGCTAAACGCTCGCCTATCTTTATTTTTTTTAAATAGAAAATTTATAAATAAATAACAAAGAACTAAGCAATTTAGTAACTGGCTACTACTTGAAAATTAATATTTTAATTATTTAGTTTGCTGTGTAATAATTTGTTTTACAAAATTTTATGTTTCTTAATACATGGATTTCGGTAATTCCTTTAATTTCTCTCTCTTATGATTTTGAAATTAGAGCTTTATTTTAAACTTTTGCATTTTGAATAATTTAGTTAATCTGTTAGTGCTCACTGCCTTAGGTACAATTTATTGTTGTGTAATATTTGGTTTTTTGTGTATTGTCTCTGTATTTTCATACCATGAATAATGCATAAGAGTGAGTTTCTGTTTTGTGTTTTTCTTACCCACTCAATGTTGCAAGTTGTATTTCTATCTAAACTATTTCTTTGCATATGTTTTTCTTATGTGAAAATTGCATTATCATATTTTTGTATTCATATTAGATAATTTACCTAGAATATTAGATGAAATGACTTAAAAAAGTTTTTGTTATAGGTTCAGGCAAATCGTATACAATGATGGGGGCTCAAGATAACCAGGGCATTATACCACGCCTTTGTGACAGTTTATTTGATTTAATTGCAAAAAGGCAAAGTTCGGAATTATCTTATAAAGTTGAAGTTAGTTACATGGAAATATATAACGAAAAGGTTCATGATTTATTAGACCCAAAAACAACAAAACAATCATTAAAAGTTAGAGAGCATAATGTACTGGGGCCTTATGTGGATGGATTATCACAATTAGCAGTAACATCATTTCAAGACATCGATAATTTAATGGCAGAGGGTAATAAATCAAGAACAGTAGCAGCTACAAATATGAACAGCGAATCTTCTCGATCACATGCTGTATTTTCTGTTATATTAACGCAAACTTTAACGGATACCCATTCAGGTGTAAGTGGAGAGAAAGTGAGCCGCATGTCGTTGGTAGATCTTGCCGGTTCTGAAAGGGCTGTGAAAACTGGAGCTGTTGGTGAACGCTTAAAAGAAGGTTCTAATATTAATAAGTCACTCACAACTTTGGGTCTAGTCATATCTAAATTAGCTGATCAATCGTCGGGAAAAAATAAAGATAAGTTTGTGCCATATCGGGATTCTGTGCTAACGTGGTTACTAAAAGATAATTTGGGTGGAAACAGTAAAACCGTTATGGTTGCAACAATTTCACCTGCTGCTGATAATTTTGAAGAAACTTTATCCACTCTCAGATATGCCGATAGAGCCAAAAGAATTGTTAATCATGCAGTCGTTAATGAAGATCCTAATGCAAGAATTATTAGAGAATTAAGGCAAGAAGTTGAAACATTAAAAGAAATGTTGATGCATGCAACAGTGAGTTTTCATAAAATTGTTAGTTTTCAAATTTTTAAATAATATTGCATTTTTAGGGCACTCCAGATATTCACAAACAATTAACGGAAAGTGAAAAGCTATACAAAGAAATGTCTCAAACTTGGGAAGAAAAATTAGTAAAAACAGAAAGGATACAAGGCGAGAGGCAACAAGCTTTAGAAAAAATGGGTATTAGTGTTCAAGATTCAGGAATTAAAGTAGAAAAAAATAAATTTTATTTAGTAAACTTAAATGCAGATCCATCGTTAAACGAATTATTAGTGTATTACTTAAAAGTAAGTAACTTGAAAATTATTTTATTATTAGTTGTAAGGTAATTTAACTTAGTAAGGAAACAGAAAGCTAGAATAAATTTTACGTACACGACTATAGAAAGGATAGCATATCAGGTAGTTTTTATCGCTCGAAAAGGATACTATGCAGCGGTGTTCGGAAAATTTTTACACATAAGCAGCAATGGTGGCGTACATAGTGGGTTATAGTTATTGTATGTAGTGAGAATGCTTCGCTTTTAGTTCCTTTCCGCACGCTTAGTACCTTTCCGCACTCATACAATCAAGTAATGCAATACCCTTATAATTAACTCGAATCGTGAATTCCTGGCTACGACGGTTGTTGATAAGCGATAAGGCACACCTGCAAAATTATAAATAGTAAAAGACGGCGGTTGCTTACGTTTTTTATTGTTTTTAAATTCTAACGCTACACTTTTAATTATTAAAAAATAAAAATTACAAAGGCCACTTTAAGTTTTCATTTTTAAAATGTAAAATGTAACTTTTATAATACACTGCTGCTCTGTCTGCGTTTTCACTTCTTACTGAAGTGCACGTGCAATTTTGCATCACAAGCTAATAGATAAGAGTATTATTTACTTCCGTTATGTCGCGTCTCATTTCTATTAACCTTTATAAATTATATAAACGTTACTTTTTAAAGCATAATTTATGTTTTTTTTTGGAAAGGACCTGTCTTGAACGTAAAGCTAAATACAGTGACTCGCGCAGAAAGTTCCATTGCGGTTTCGTAAGCTATCAGAACTCGCTAAACGCTCGTTCTGATATATTGCTTACTCAACCGCAATGTTCAACTTTCTGCAACACGACTGTAAATAGCTATACCCCTCTCTATTTTTCGGAAAAAATTTCCTTCATAACTTCAGAACAAATGCACGTATTTTGATGTAGTTTTCACCAAATGATTAAAATCAAATCGTTACTTCGATTTTGAAGTACCACAGCGCTGTCATTTATCTCCTATTATGTATGACTATTGTGTAGGCATTTTTGTAGAGATTTTTGTACTCTGTAACAAACTCTAACTCAAAACAAACTGTAACTCTGTAACTTGTACTCTGTAACTGATCACCTTATTTGTTGGCGGAAAGTGATGAATTGACGCACATAATTTTTCACCTTGAACCGGGCTCAAACCCAGACTGACCAACCAGAGACCCATCTAAGCTATTCATCTGTGCTGCTTCTTGCAGCAAAATAATAATACCACCTTGGATTCTCCATATTGAACTTCTTCAAAAATTATCAAATGTAAATGAAATTTAAATTCTATATCAATCTATATTTATAAAATTGTTGCTTCACACAGTTCGAGATACTGCCTTGCTAAACCAGGAGATTGTATCGTATGATGGTACCAACTTATTCTCGTGTCCTACAAAATTTAAAAGTCGTATCTGTACGAGAGAAGTATAAAGTAAAGTGATATACTTTAAATATTTAAAGTAAAGTGAGTGGCGAAGCTATGTCAAATTGTCGTACCTCGTTATTAATACTACATTCCTGTACCACAAATTACATTTTTTTCAAATACAAGCTCATGTCCTTATAGGGAAGCATGGTTTATTTGAGGATGATCAACATTGGATACAATACTGTCTGAAGCATCTCTTACATGCCTTCTAATTCGAAGCCTTTAGAAAAACTACAAAGAAAGTTTAAGGGAAGATATTTGTAAACAAGCATGCAGGGCTAATCCAACCAAGACATTGAATTTTTTTAAAAATATTTATTCAAGCCTCTTACTGCTTGAAGATAAATGTATATCGATGAACGGTAGAACTCTTTTAGAATGTGGCTTGGAAGCACGAATGTGTAGTGGTTTTGACATTCTTGATGTTTTTGCAACAAAAAATTACTGTATTGATTAGGTGAAAAAATTGAATAAGCCTCACTTAGTTGCTGAATAAAGATTAGCGTATGGCGTTATTCTAAATTTGATCACTAACTGAACTGGTGGACTATTATTCCTGAATTTCACCAGGTGGGACAGGAAAAACATTTCTTATAAATTTGCTACTTGCCGAAACTCGAAATAAACAAAATTACTATTACACATTAGCTTTTCAGCTTGAAAACTAACTCTTCAGTCTTGCAAATTGTGAAACTCCAATTTGTAACATTAATAAGTGCTCTGGACAAGCTCCAGTGTTTAAAACGTGCAAATTAATTATGTGAGAAAAATGGGCTTGGACACATAAAAAAGCTCTTAATAATAATAATAATAGGCATTTATTAAGAGAGCTACAGAAAAAAAAAAAGTCTCTTAAATGGATGAATTCTAACTAATTAGGAAGGAACGTCAAAATTTCATCATATCTCGAAAATGTGCCGGTTCACCACTCCTGAATATTTTAAAAAGAAGAATTCCGGCAAGTAACAGAAAGCGCTGGTCAATTTTCAGGACATGCAGATCACGATAATATGGTGTAATGTATACATTACCTGCATATGTTACATATACCTGCATATGTTTAATGAATAACGCAGGCATGAATTCTGCAGAAGCTGCAGCTTGCGTTTGTACTCCTGATTTAGGAAATCGTAATTGACCGCAGCACCATATTCGATGTTGGACAGAATTGTGCTGCTGACAATCGACCACTTCACATGAGCAGGCAATATGGTCTTGAATTGGTACAGTGATCTCAGCTTATAGTAACATCCCATCAATTTGCGGTTAACATGTAGACGAAAATTAAGTTCTCTGTCCAGAACAAACCCCAGGCTACGTGCAGAGTCGACCATCCTCACAATCCCATCACCAATCCTCACTCGAAGAGTTGAGCCATCGAGCGCTCTACGTACCAGCAGAGGACTACCCAAAATGATTAGTTCCGACTTCGCCGGATTCAATGTCAGACTAAGGACCACACATGCAGTGATTGAAGGTTACGATTTAACCGAGTTATTGCAGCATCTAAGTCCGAGGGAGGACATGATATACGGATTCGGGAATCGTCCGCATACAGATCCAAAGAGCAGTCTGGATCCACTGCTTTCTCCAGATCAGATGTATATAATATAAACAATAGCGGGGCAAGGATACTTCCTTGTGGAACACCCCGAGAAACCACTAATGGCTGAGATATATTCCCAGAAAAATTACTTTGTCACAAAATCACATGAAGCACTTCATCATACTCTTCAAGATATAAGAGAAAATATTGCTAATGGAAGGAGGCATTATAGCTCTCGCAGATGACTTTCGTCAAACATTGTCAGTTATTCCAAGATCAACACCTACAGATAAACTCGACACTTGTCTCAAATTAACGACCAATATGAGAGTTTATTTACAGAAAGAAAACTTTTTTTACTATTGTTTGTTTTTCAAAACTAGCATTGTAACAGAAAACAAGAACACGTTTTGAAAAAATACACGTTTCAGGAATCTAAACCATTCCCATCTCCAGTCTTAGTAAATTGAAAATTTGGTGGTTTCTTTTTATTGTATTTTATATAACTGACAACTCTTATGTGTGTTCTCTAAGACTGAGAATGAGAATGTTTAAGATTCCGAAACGCATCTCTAATAGAATAGGACTTGGAGAAATAGACTTGTTTTATTTATCGTGTCGGAAAGTATTATTTTTAAAAGAAAAATGAATAATGAAAAACAGGTCATGAAAATCATAATATTTATAAAAATCGATAATATTTAATCAAAGTGAATCACTATGTTGATACATAGTGCAATACAGAACTGTACAAATAGCCCCCATCCCTTCGCTTTTACGAATAATTTTGCAAATATTTCAAACAACTTATTTGAATTCAAATAGGCATGTATTATTATTTTAATTTTATATTATTTTTTTCTCAAGTTAGACAATTTTTGATATTTTCGAAAACTCTGAGTATGTTACGCTTAGGTAATATTCAATTTGAATTCAAATTTATCAGATTCAAATGCAAATTTAAAGTTTAAAAAAAAGTTTGTGTTTTATTTCATAATTGAAGCTCAAACGTTTGCCCCCATTTTACCCCAAAATTCTTACAAATAACTCCGCGACGATTGAGACTCAAACGAGGTAAATGAAAACTCATTGAGGCTCAAATGTTGGACACTAATTTTACTCCAAAATTCAACTTGGAGGAGGCTGTCGTGTCTACAGGCCTTCCTCCCCCCAAAGTTTTAACGTTTCATAGCTCAGCCACGGTTGATGCTCAAACGACAGGAACGGAATTTCATTAAAACTCAAATGAAGCTTAAACGTTTGATACTAAATTCAATAAAAAAATTTTGTTTTGGAGAAAGGCCAGCACTATGTACCAAATGTACATGCCAATTTCAACCAAAAATTTAACTTACCTACCCTGCAAAATAGCTATTATAAATTTTTCACAAACTAAATTTACCTAATTTCACTAAGGTAGAAGCTAAATTGTTTAATTTACTTTAAAATCTGAAAAATTATTCAATGAAGAAAAAATATGAAATTACATACCAATTTGCTGAACAGCAATTTACAGTTTACTTTGAAATCCACTCAATAACGTCTAATTTTTAATGCAACTTACTTCTTTGAAAATAGTTACTTCACTGTAAAAATTTTACTTCGCAGACTAACTTTAAAACTGATATTGCAATAACATTAGATATCTAGCTACTATACGGTTACTCATCTATTATTTAAAGCTAATTGTTTTGTTAAAGAAATTTTTGAACTCGATACTAAACGTTTCAACAAATTTAAAGTAGTAAAGTAGAAAGTGCAAAGCTCGTTAATCTATAATTGTGCGTCAATGCTAGATGAGGTTTTTCATATTTTATACAAACAAAAATAAAAGAAGTACAGGTGGGCATATATACATTTATACACTTTTAGAATTCATATGTAGATTATTTTAATTAAGTATATTATGAAAATGTTTTAATTGGAATAACACTCTAATTATCAACACAATTCTTCAATCATAATAATAATATTTATTTTTGCTAAAACCAAAGTTGTACGTACATGTCGCTACAGTAATATTTAATTATTATTTCGATACATAACATAACATATAATCATGTTTTTTTAAACGAATCAGAATTTTGAAATAAATAAAATACATAAAAACAAGGTGGAACTCGCTTTTGCGACAGTTCTTAGGCTTCTATACATCTACTTTTTTGGTAAATTAAATTATTTGAGCTTTATTTTATTAGAATTTTTAATGCTTTAATCTTTTAAATAGGTAGATACCAAAGGCAAATTTTTTTTCTATAGAAGGAAAACGCTAACAAGCGTTCTGATTGGTTTTGAATTATGCGGACGGACAGACACGGAGCCAGATCATAAGGCTTCTTCCTATACGTTGTATAGAAGCCTAATTGAGAATGTGATCATAAATTTGGTTTTAATGGAAAAATAATTTTTTATCATTTAATATTTAAATTCATTTGCCAGTCACATAGCAATCATGGATCTTCCCAGTCCAATTTTTGATCACCTTTTCGAGCATTTGCGACAGTATATTCGCGATTACACATTGTATGTTAATTTCCCATACGTTAATCGAAGATGGTTTATCAATATAAACCAGAGACTTTATATATCCTCACAAAAAGTAGTCGAGCGGTGTCGAATCATAAGATCTTAATGACCAATTGACAGGTCCATTTCTTGAATTTAGATTTTCGCCAAATTGTGCTTTCTTAATAAATTCATTGTTTTGGTCCCAGTATGTATAGCCAAGAAAGAGTAACAGAGTAAACGTACCAGTATGGCACGTAGCGCCTTGTTGAAATCACAAGTCGTCAACATCAATATCCCAAAATGACCAGCTGAGATTCTAATGGCGAAATAGTTTGCAAAATAATCTTGTCCAGCTACTCTCTTTACTGACAGTTGATAAAAAGTTAGACTTAAGAGGGGGGGGGTCTTTTAAGTATGCGTTTATTTTATATTTTAATTTAATATAAATATGAAATATTTCCAAAATATTTAACATCCGGAAAGAGACGTGAATTTATTTTTATTTTGTTTATTTATTTATTACGTTTTTGTAATTAAAATTTAAATATTAGAAAAAATAGGCAATAATATCGATGTTGTTCTATCGATGTCCCACCACTAGTTGTAATATAGGGAAAAGGTTAGCCATTTAGATATAGCTATGTTCTTACTCGGTACTTTTATTTTTAAAATATATAATAGAAACACGTGCATCAACTAATAGTTATTATACCATTAAAATTTAAAAAATGTGCACTAAACATTATGAATGATTAATTAACATAATTGCTAATTAATTAGTAACAACAATTTATTGTTTAATAAATAACTTCAATGAATATAAATAATGAACAAATTAAAATAGTCATAAATACTAGCAATGATGAGTTAACAGAAACGTGGGGAGGAGATATAAATCTTATTAATTTGAACGTATTTTTTGATCCGATACAAAAAATATCCCACAATATCTTACACTGGAGAATTAGGTTTTTGACATGGTTGGATCCTTGTTCTTTGTAGTTACGGTAAATGGAAAGCAAGTTTTAAAAGATAAACATTTTTTGATCTGATCATTAAACATTGAAGTTTATATAAAAAATTGACGAAACGCTGATATGTCCTAAAATTTAAAATCCATTTCTCTTGACGCATTTAGATTTCTAGATCATACAGAAGTGGCTGACACGTTCAGCCTATAATTGTAGACGTAACTGAAGGCTTTGGTGAAAGTTATAAAACAAAATTTTCTAAATCCAAAAATCAAATCATATGCCAAAAGCATATGATATGAAATGATTTTGAATTTAATTTTTAAATTTTTATTTGATATTTATCAATATTTGAGTGTAAAAGAAATGAAATTTGAAGGAATTTAATTTTATTCTAGCTTTTACTTATATTTGAGTCATTTAATCTATTTAATCATAAAATGAATTTTTATATATTTTATAAAATTTTGCAGGATCGAACAGTAGTGGGTGCTAAAGATGCTGATATTCAATTATCAGGTTTGGGAATTCAACCTGAACATTGTATTATTTTTATTAAAGATGGGTGTCTCTTCATGGAACCTCTTGTAAACGCTCGTTCTTTTATAAATGGTTCTCAAATGACGGAATACACTCAACTATATCATGGTGATAGAATAGTATGGGGTAATCATCACTTCTTTCGTGTAAACTGTCCAAAATCCATCTGTAAGTTTTCTACAGTATTCACTTTTTCACATTCTATAATCATGTCTATTTTAGCTTCTACCTCTGAACCACAAACCCCAGCACAAAATATTGATTATAATTTTGCTCGAGAAGAGTTAATGCTTAACGAGTTAAGTAATGACCCAATACAAGCTGCCATTTCTCGTTTAGAAAGGCAACACGAAGAAGACAAACAGGTTGCATTAGAAAAACAAAGGCAAGAATACGAACGCCAATTTCAACATTTAAGAAATATAATGTCCCCTTCAACTCCTTATCCACCTTATTCCTATGATCCATTAAGATTTGGTAAAACAACACCATGTACACCAACAACACAAATGAGAGTTGAAAAATGGGCCCAAGAACGTGATGAAGTCTTCAAACGAAGTTTAGGCCAATTAAAAGCTGATATATTACGTGCTAATTCTCTGGTCAAAGAAGCTAATGTATTAGCCGAAGAAGTTGGAAATCAAACTAAATTTAGTGTTACTTTACAAATTCCTCCAGCTAATTTAAGCCCCAATAGAAAGGTTTGTTTCACTTTTATTCAATTTAGTAACCAATTTGATTTAAAGTTTAATCTTTAGAAAGGATCGTTTGTCAGTGAACCCGCTATATTAGTAAAACGAATTAATGCTGCAAGCCAAGTTTGGAGTATGGAAAAATTAGAAAACAAATTAATCGATATGAGAGAAATGTATGATGAAAGAAGAGAAAAGGGTATTCCTCTAAAGAATCCTATTGCCCCAAATACAATGGATCCTTTTTATGAGTCGCAAGAAAATCATAATTTAATTGGAGTTGCAAATATATTTTTAGAAGCTTTGTTTCATGATGTCCGATTAGATTATCACACCCCAATTATTAGTCAGCAAGGAGAGGTTGCTGGAAGATTACAGGTACTTTTTTTTTCTTTTGTTTTGCTATGATGACTAAAGGGATTTTGTATTAGGTGGAACTGAGTCGCGTGTCTGGTATACTTCCTCAAGATCGAATTTGTGAGGCTGGATCAGACAATTCGTGCGATAGTAGTCACGAAGATGATGAATTAAATGGTAGTGCACAAGTTACTTGTCGAGTGCATATCAAACAAGCATCTGGATTACCACCTTCATTATCAAATTTTGTATTTTGTCAGTATAGTTTTTGGAACTATCCAGATGCTATAGTAGTTGCGTCAACTACCGCAGCAGAAATTCCAAGTGTACCCCATGTAGCACAAAAAGATTTAAATTTTAAATTTGATCATAGTAAAGATTTTAATATCCCAATAACAGAAGAGTTTTTAGAACACTGTGCAGAAGGTGCTCTGTCGATAGAAGTTTGGGGACATAGATGTGCAGGATTTTCGCGGACAAAACCTGGTTGGGAAGTGGAACAACAACAACTTGCAAAAGCTCGTTCGTTAGCTGATCGTTGGTCAGAATTAACGAGAAAAATTGAGCTATGGGTTGAAATACAAGAATTAAATGATCAAGGGGAATATGCTCCTGTTGAAGTTAGTAATAAAGGAGACATGTTAACGGGTGGTGTTTATCAATTAAGACAAGGTCAACAAAGACGAATTCAAGTTCGAGTTAAACCAGTGCAAAATTCTGGAACACTTCCTATTATATGCCAATCTATTGTTAAAATTGAAGTGGGTAGTGTTCATGTCAGATCAAGGTTGCAAAAACCTCTCGACTCATATCAAGAAGAAGATTTAGCTATTTTAAGAGAAAAGTGGAGTGAAGCTTTGATGAGAAGAAGGCAATATTTAGAACAACAGATTCAAATGTTAATTGATAAGATTGACAAAAGTGACCAAGATTTTGAACGGGAACAAAGTTTAGTAGATCAATGGGTCAATTTAACGGAAGAAAGGAATGCTGTGTTAGTTCCTGCTGCTGGGTCTGGTATTCCAGGTGCTCCTGCCATTTGGGAACCATCTTTAGGAATGGAACCCTATGTACCTGTTTTATTTTTAGATCTTAATGGTAAGTAAATTTGATCATTTAATTTTTTGGAAAAAATATTATTTCATTTATAAATCAATTTTATTTACATAATTTTATCACTTCTATTGAAATTTTACAACTTTCATAAATATACAGGGTTTGGATACCATGTATGCCATATATTACCTATTCCTCTGTAACCGGATTTTTTTTTTTTCATATTCTTTTCATCATATTTTGCTTTCCTGCTATGTTTATGCTATGTTTCAGTCGAACCACACTTGTGAGTTTTCCTATTGACAATTCATTTGTTGCTTTCTGTGCTTCTATAATGTTTGCTTTTGCTGAGCTTCCGATATTACAGTAACTCGCTTGTTGTACTTTTTTGGTACTGAAGGCACAATTGCATGATGAGTGCAATAATTAATAAACATTAAAATTGTAATCTTTTGCTACAGCAATCAAGTTGTTACATCAAAAAGAACAAACATTCTTCTAATTTTAATTTTTTTTTATTTCATACTTTATTTTAGCCGATGATTTATCAACTCACCATTCTGGAGAAGAAGTTTCGATAACCGGTCATAACTCGATACTTTCAAAAGAAATTGGTAACAAATTTTATGGACTACATATTTTACAGCATTTAGAAAAGGACGTATGTGCTGTGGCATCGTGGGACTCCTCCATTCACGACAGTAATCACCTCAACAAAGTCACAGAACGTAATTAACTTGATGAATCTTAATTCTTGCAAATTATTTAATCTTGAACTTTTAGCAAATGACAGAGTGTACTTAATTTTGAAAACCACTGTGAGATTGTCTCATCCAGCTCCAATGGATTTAGTTTTAAGGAAAAGAGTTGCTTTAAATATTTACAAAAGACAAAGTTTTACAGATCGAATTAAAAGAAAAATTGGTAGATCTGATCTTATAACTCAGTCAGGGGTTACATATGAAGTTGTATCTAATATTCCTAAAGCTAGTGAAGAATTAGAAGATAGGGAATCGTTAGCACAAATTGCTGCTTCCGGTGAAGATTCTTCTTTGAGTGATGGGGAAACTTACATAGGTAACTGATAATTTGTTGAGTGAAAATTTTACTTATTTATTGTAATATAGAAAAATACACTCGGGGTGTGAGTGCTGTGGAGAGTATTTTAACATTAGACCGTCTTCGTCAAAGCGTTGCAGTTAAAGAACTCTTACAAGCTAAAGGACAACCACTAATGAGGAAAACGGCCAGCGTTCCTAACTTCTCACAGGTAAGTTTCATTTTAAGATTTGTTAGCCATTCTACATTTTCTTTCATTTTATTGCAAAACAGGCATTGGAAACAAGAAATGGGGTATGTTGCTGTTTTTGCGTGTTTTAAATTTTGAGTGGTTTCGTTTGTTTATTTTCCAGTATTGCTTACTTATATATATATTTTTTTTTAGTTGTTGAGATTGGATTTGAGTACAGAATCTTTGAACATTCCTCGATCTGAAAGTGTAACAGACTTAAATTGTGAACCATTGGGTGGATTGCCATCAAGGTCGCGCAGTTTTGGAAAAGATTCTGATGTCGTACCTTCAAAACCATTTGGTCTTGGTGTGTATTACATTTTTTATTTAATAAAATATTAATTATAATTATTGAAATTAAATTTAATAGTGGTAGAATATTAGTAATAGATTTTTTAGATTACTTTCAAAAGAAAATTTGATTTTCAAATAATATTAGATACAGTTTTTGTAGTAGGTAATAATTTAAATTAACTTTTCTCTTGCATAGCTCTAAATGTGCAATCATTCACATTTTTTATTTGTGAAAATATTTAAACTCACTTTGCTCATATTGCTTTAAAATTTGCTTTTGTAATGCGGTATGCCTAAATAATATTTAATATTTTTCAAGTTTGTTGCAACTAAGTGTACATTTTTATTATCTAATTGTATTTTTTATTAACATCTCAGTTATAAAAGAAATTAATTAATTTTTCTTTTAAACAAAAACGTTTTTGTTTTCATTTTAAGGGCAAATTTATTATTGATATTAAACTTTATTTTAACTAATTTTTATTTAAACTTTTTCTGCAACCACAAGGCTCCATTCTGACAGGTAAAATGGAGGCTTGCATATTGAGATTGCTATAGGTGGAAAATAAAGTGTATATAATAAATTAATTGTTTGATAGCCCTGTCATGTGCGTAGAAAGTATAATATATTTTGAGATTGTTTAAATACTTCTAACTTGCTCACGAAATATTTAGAAAAATTGTATTTTATGAGCAAGAATTATAATTTTAAATAAATTTCTATTTATATTATAGTAATTATGTATAGTTACATGTAGAAATATTAGTGGATTGAAAAGAAACATTAGCATGTTTTTAATCATTTTTTGCTCATTTAATTTTGCTTAATTGGTATTTCTATAACTAAATCAAAAAAATTTCATAATTATTCAAAATCAAAAACTAATGCCTTAAATTGAAGATATGCTTTTAGTTAAACCCAAATAATAATTTTTAAATTTTTTATAATGTTATAACTTCTTCCTAACGTGTAAATGTAATAGAGTCACAGAGACTGGACACGGTTTTAATTTAATTTTTAATTGGTGATTTATTTATATTTTTTTATTGGCTCCTTTAAAATATAAATCGCATCATGGCATGAGTAGCATACAGTTTAGCCTGGATCAAGAAATTGGTTAGAACTAATTATCCTGTAATATATCGAATGCAATTAATTGAATCTTACCTGCATGACATGTTGATTGTTAGTATAAAAACATCATAGGTCTCTTTGACTTTAATTATAGGTTTCCCACTTATAGGTGTAGCTGTCAAATATACATATACGTATATATCAATATTAAATTACATTTACTACCTTTAAACTTTTTGGAACGGTAAAAACACGAAGATTTTGTGCTAAGCATCAAGGAAAATAATAATAACAAATTATTAGTTGTGGCAGAATAAAGTGTATTTTGGCGTCCATTTCTGATTACTTGAACATTAAGTTTTCACCAACTGCGAAGATTTCTATTTTTTTATATAAAAAAATACCGCTTCAAATTGTTTAAGTTTAGAATATTTTCTTCATTGTTTGTCTTTTGATCTTGACAGAAGCGTCTTGCCCCATTTCATTCTATGTTTTGAATATGAATTCAAGATTTGCCTAGAGGATCTATAATTTGGGCTTTTAACCATGGACAGCGTCAGACTAGTGTTATTTGCATGATCTAATTGTTATAAATTTCATTTCAATTGGGTATTAACAATCACAACAATCTGTACAGCTTTAAGAATGCGGGAACTCACTAAGTTCTTTAACCAGTTGGTTGTGTTACAATTGAAAATAATATTGACATTACTGGGCGCCAGATAAAATTAATATAGTACTACAGTGGAAGCTGCTTAATGTGATCACATTGGGACTTGGGATTTTTGATAACAATAACCGATTAATAACAAAAAAAGAAAAAAAATTTTTAATAGTTAGCTAACTATGATAATTAATGTGAAAAAACAAATTTAAAAAAATATTTAATTGCAATGCCGCATTCCGCTGGCTTATGTTTAGTAACTTATCATATTGCTCTAAAATATTGATTTTTTCAGTTAAACCCAAATCACGTCTTTTTTAACCCTTTCGGTCACGACTTCTTTTGTATGCATGAAATTAATTAAAACAAGTAAAAAAAAGTTGTCCACATACATCCACATAATTACAGACATTTTTTGGAAATGATGATTTTCCGCTTCTGGAACCCGAAAATGTCTAAATTCATCAAAAAAAACTTTCTTAGACTTCGTAATTATGATAAAGTAAAAAAAATTAATTAATGCATAGATGAGGCCAAAAAAAGAAAAAAAAATGTGTGTATTCAATTGAATACAAAGTGACCGAAAGGGTTAAGTCACTCATTGCGAAGTTTTCAAGTAGGACTGAATTACATCATACATTAACAGTAAAGTAGACAGATTTTCTTGACACCAGTCTTAAAAGTTACGTAATGAATATGTGATGCCTATATTATCATGTGGGTGGCTTATGCACATACTACTTATAAAAAAAATGCTTATAACTGAAAATCAACTTCTTTGCTCGTGGGAGAAAATAATCTTAAGAATAATTTGACAACATAAACCGAATTTATGATTACTATAAGCGATGTCTTTTGTATGTAATCATATACGTCTCGTTCCTCGTAAAAGTGATAATATTACCTGAATGATAACATTAACCGTGATTGCAATAAGCGGACTCCATTGTGATAATTCAAGGGAAGAAACTTGCTTTTATCCTACCAAAAGAAACAGATAAAAGGAAAGGGGTGAAGTATTATAAATTCCAAAATCCAAGACACAAATATTAAACAAGTCAAATTAGGTCTTCAGCTAAAGGTTTAACCCCAAGGTGACTATCAAATTAAATCTATTCTGAAAGAAAAGCTCACTTAAAAAAAATTATAGTTTGCATAACTCGGAAGTAATGATCAACATAAAGAGTTTACATATTTGTATGATTTGATAACTAAACCAAATTTTAAAAAAATTTTGAAGGTAGTAACGTAAAATGTTTGATTTTTGTAAATAATACTTAATCAAGTACATTATAAATATGGTTATTAACTTAAATTAATCTTTCAGCTCGGCCTACGTTCCTAAATTTAGGTTTAAACCTGAATTCGCTGCGTTTGCAGCAGCCAACAGGAACCGTTAAACGTATGTTTTGCTGTTGGTTATATAATTGTTTTTAGTTTGCACCGTTTTCTTTATTTTATCTACTGTAATCTATTTTTTGCGTATTTTAGTTTTTTGCCTGTATTTGAATATTATTAATACAAGGTGGTACAAACATTACTTCACATAATGCTTAGAAGCAATTTTGAAACACTTGGTATATTATGAAATATTGTTTTTGCGTTATTTTTTGTTGTTGTTTTGTGTTTTGATTGGTTTGAAGATTAATTAATTAGTACATTGTTTAGTAGGTATGACATCGCCAGCAAATCCTAAAATTGGATTACGTATGACAACACTCCATGAAGAACAAGTTCCACTTCCCAGAAAACATTCCCTGGAGTTGATTATGGATGAACATTGTGAAGAAGATAAATATGAAAATAACGGAAAGCAGGAAAGCCTGGTATGTGAAGTTTTCTAGTTAAAAGAATTGTTTTAACCATTTACATTATTAGAACCTGACCAAGTCGAGTCAAAACGCACGGAAAATGTTACCGACATCCAGGACACTTGATTCATTAGTAGAATTGGCTCCTAAAACAAGTACGCCATCAGCAAGTTCTAGCGGATATGGATCACAAGCAGTTTCGTCTACTAATTTAACAAGTGAAGATTCAATGTCACTGCGGAGTATTAGTGTGGACGAAACGCCTGATTTAGAATCACGATGTACACTTAGCACAGATTTGAAACCAGTTTCTGAAATTACTGATTTGGAGAAATTTGATGTAAGTTTTTAAAATTCTTAATTAATTTTAATAATCACATTCATTATTGCAGCTTCAGGAAAACGATAAATATGAAGATATTCAGAATATAGAAGATAATTTTAATGATTCTTCTATTAATGGATCAGTAAATTCTGATCCATCAGATTCTCCTTCGGAAGGAAGTGGTTTAATTAAAACCAATTTATCTCCTGGAAAAGTTGTTCGTCGTCGTAAAACGAGTTCAAAAACGCAACAACTTTTGAACCAGCAAAGAGCTTCATTTCCACAAGCCCGTCCACAATCATCAGATAGTAAAAATGCTCAAAATTTTGAACAAAAAATTAACGTTGGTTTAATTCATAACGATGATATGGATAGTTCTACCGATAGATTAGAAGGTACTTAATTAAAATTCTCTCTTATTTTTTATAAATTATACTTGAAAAATCAACTGAAATAAAAATTGAATAATACTTTATTTTAGAAGGTGACAATAATTTTGGTTCCCGTCCTGATTTGAGTAAATTGGTAGATGTACCCGTCCCTGATTGGGTTGTTATTGGGGAAAGTATCCTGATTCGTCCATATAATTCATCAGGAGTTGTTGCGTATATTGGCCCAACAGAATTTGCCAGTGGAACTTGGGTTGGTGTTGACTTAGATGCTCCTAAAGGTAAAATACATTTTGAAAAACAAAATTCATTAAGCTTAATATGGGTTTTTAGGCAAAAATGATGGTTCAGTTCAAGGAATCCGTTACTTTACAAGCAAATTAAAACATGGGATGTTTGTTAGAGCTGATAAATTAATGTTGGATAGAAGGGGACGAGCAATGCGTGCTTACAAAGCAGAAGCACTTAATTCATCTAGTCGAGGTAAGTTTTACTTGTAACCAAAGTATTTTATCGTACAGCTCTATTCATTACTAGCATAATTAACTTTGTCATCTTGATCTAATAATTTTTTCAGTTTTAGGCACGTCCATATTTTAAAGTTACATCTCAAATTATAAATCGCTTTATGTACAATTATTGCTATCAATTAGTGTCAAATTAATTAGAAAATATTTTAATCTCACTTCTGATTACCTGATAAGCTATTTTTCATATCCAAAATTTTGATACATATGCGCATAATTAAAGTAAAACCAATTTTTAATTATTAAGAGATTCGCCGAGATTCGAAAAAAAAAAACGATTGATATCTAAAAATTTAATGATAGTTAACTTCATAAGATGTAATTGTAGGGTGCTCTGGTTTAATGGGCTTAACATAAAAATTATTTACTGCAAGAGTTTCTCGAAAAAAATGTTGTAGACTGCTAAAGTAAATATCTGTGCTCTCTGGCTATGTTTATCAAATTATAAAGAAGAACTTCGTGCAACTTTAAATCTGGGTTTCTTTTGTTTATCTGGGTTTCTTTTGTTTATTTAAAAAATAGAACTTATACTTTTCTAATAATTTTAAAATTATTTTCTCTAAATTTCAAACTGATCTTTTATGTTTACTGTCAAAATTAACAATGCCTTTTTTTGGAAATTTTAGCAACAATAATGTAACTAAATCAATATTTACAAATTTTCAAGTCAATTTTTGAACCGTTTTTTAAGTAAACGTGAAAAATCTCCAAATGTCGGATTCCGCACTCTTACGACAACTTGACTAGTTGCAAGTAGCTCTTCAAAGCTTTTCAGTATTTTGATGTTTTAAAAAACTTACAGGTTAAACTAGAAACTTTTGAGGGGGGGGGGTTAAAATATACATTTACAAAACTTAATTTAGCCTATAATTTTGGAAATTATTGCTGTTGAGATCCAACCGCTCAAATATATGAGCCGGAAACTCTCACAGTTACAGTGTATATTTCTATCAAATATAGAAAACTCACATATATTTTTAATTCAAATGTGTCTTTTTTTAAAAGAAACATTATTGGATGTTTTCCAATAGACGTTGAACTTATTGCTAGCAATATTCATGCATTGATAAATAACAATATTGATAATTTTTGTTTTTAATTGACCATGTGGAAGTACGATTTTAATAACCTGCATTATTTCAAAAAGAATATAGTAATTAAATTTTACTATAATTTAAATAGTATGAGATGCAAGGAAATCTAAAACTATCCGGAAAAACATTCCAAGTTAAGTATTCAACTAAACACAAGCAAATGAATATTTAAGTGCACCGTAGAATTTTAGGAATGTGTATTTGCATAAAATGACTAAAATAAAGTTGATTCTTGTGTCATTTAATTTATTTTTTGCTCAACTTAATACAAACTTTTCTTTAAAAAACAATTAATTTAACGAACTTACTACTAGCATAAGATCTGTTAAAATTTGGCATAGACTCATTAAATTTAATATCAAACGAATTGTCCAAAACCACACGTACTTGTAATAATGACGATTCTTTGATGTCTTTAGTCCAACAAATATGTGGTCTGATTTCACTTTGTTTGTTTGCTCTTGGTCTTCAGTAGGTACACATTAAACGAAAAATTCGCGTTAAACGTTTCAAACTTCCATTTCCATAATTTGAGCCTCAACTGAGTTTTTCGCGAAAATATTTGAGGTGAGGCTGAATCTTCCTATATTCTTATGGGCACGTAATCATCTCATCTAGACTTTATTGCGGAACTAGCTAAATTATGGCATTTGAACTTTTAAACGCTATTTAATAAAACGCTAGATGACGATTGCTCACAATATAACACTTATACAAAAACAAGTGCTTGTTTAATTTTAGCGCATTTTCAACTTACGAAAGCTTGTCTCGATTCTCAAGTTACATTTGAGGGATTCTCCTCGACAGTTTGACTTTTTCCATTGATTTTTGGATAATTTTTAACCTCACAGTAATTTGTATACAATTAAAAAAACAATTTTAATTGAAATACTTTACAAAAATAAATCAACAAAATGTTTTTGTATCTTTTTGGTTTGTCAAAATTTTCATTAAATAATAAATAAAATATTTTATATTTAGATGCTGCTTTTATGGTAATTTAGAGAAGATATGCTAAATAGGTTTGTTTTTGAAATAGGGGATCATACACCTATCCTATAGGTTACTTGTTGGGCAATTCTTTTGATATTTATTTGAAAATCGTTGAAAAGTAGTCAAGTTTAATAACTAAACAATTACCTTTGTTGAGAAACCTAATTTGATTTTTCAACTTGATACATAATTGTTAAATATATCCCATACATTTTAAAACAAAGAACTTGAAAATTGTATTTCTTTTAAAAGTGCGTACCACAATGTTATTTTAAAATTGAATTATTAGCTTGTGAATATTAATATTAAATTAAACATTTGCAAGCTAAATAAACACAAAGAAATCTGAAGAAGGAAATTTTATTTTGTTTACTTAATTGGTAATATTTAAATTTTAATTTATTAAAATAATTTTTGACCATAGCTATCTAGTATTACATTAAATACAAAGAATGTTTTCTTTAATAAAACACCTTATGTTGGCAGTTTTTAAACTAAGTAATTTTAGGACTTATCACTAACAAATTTTGAAAATCTTAATTTTGTTAACCATTAAATATATTTAACTGGCAATTCATATAAAAACTAGAAAAAATATCTTGGAAAATTTATTATGCAAAAATTAAAATTGATTTGATCCAAATCTTTGTCAAACATACATATTAACATCCTTGACACATCTAGAGCACTATACCAAAATAGGAGCATAATTTTTGTTGTTTGTTTTTATTATTGGAAAATCGGAATTCCGAATGATAAATCTGGGTAAAATGGGATCTATGGAGACAAAACACAGAACACCCAGTTATCACAGATTAGAGTTCTATCCTGAATTTTGTTTGACTTCTTTTGGTACCAGTGTTATCACAAAAGTCAGGAAGCCAGGAAAAGATCCAACTGTGGCCTCCTCCTATCGGCCCATTAGTTTGCTACCTATACTGTCCAAAACATTTGAGAAATTATTCTTGGAAAGACTGAAACCGCTCCTTCAAGAAGGAAAGCTAATCCCAGACCACCAATTTAAAATTTAAAAAATTCATGAAATCACTCGGGTATTTTACGACTACATGTAAACAGTATTAAAACGAAAAGTCGGAAATATAGCCAACACAAATTTTTTGAGTTACAATATATAATATATGTATAATGAAAAGCTTATATTTCGATATGGTACTCTACTACATAAGGATGTTAATATGACTCTGGTAATAACTTTGCAGGGGGGGTCCGCGAATTCCAGTTTAAGAATCGCCGATACTCGAGGTTATATTGCATTATTAAGTGTATTTTGAAATTTTCTATTTTCCTACCCATTGTTTTAAAATTGGACTGATTGTAATTAATTTAATGGTGGTGGTTTGTTCACTTAATGAATTAATAATTTTGTATTTTTAGGTGATACATTATCACGTTCACGTTCTCGTGGGGATAGTCTGAATACCATCGGTACTCGTCCGAGTCCTAAAGCTAAATAAGCTTCTACCTCATTACTAGTCCCCTCCAATATTCCACCCGTTTGTTTTTGTTATAATGTGTTTAAAATAACTACACATGTGATTGTTTAGCTGTGCCGTCCATATGCATGTGGCATAGAAATGTATCTACAACATTTCTCAGTTTGATTTAAATTTTATGTTGTATTTACCCATGCATTGTTTACAAGCAGCTGCTGATACTACTTAAGAAAGCAATTATGAAGTATTTTTTGTATATTACCTAAAAGACAATTAATTTGGCAATAAGGTTTCTTGCATTGTGTAGTTTTGATTTTTTATAATTAATAATAAGTAGGCATTGGTTATTCTAAATTGACGTAATAAGTTTTAAGGTACAAAATTAAATAATCAAAGTTAAGAATTGGAAACCGTTGTGTGTTGCTCAATATTAAGATAAAGGATATTTTGTGAATTGGCAGTTGCTTTTGAAGTAAGCTCTCTAATTTATTTGTAAAAAATAATTTTTGAGAGGCTTTTTAAATTTAGATTTGGTGTTAAGTGTTTATTTCACACAACGACATTCTCTGATGATTCTGTGATAATTTTCTTATTTACTTCTTGGAACATGTTTTGGACAGCATTTAAGAAATAGCAAAAATTGGTGGATTTTGTTTTGCAAAATGTGCTGTATAGTAATTCAACTAGGTAGTTTTAATCATGTCATTGTAATAGTGTAGAATATGAGGTGATAAGAAGTATTTAAATATTGCTGTGTGTTTGTAGATAATAGACATAATTAATTATTAATAGAAGAGAAATTTATTTAACGTAGTTAGTAACATTTAATATTTTTTGACATTCCATTTTAATACAATCCTCTTAAGTCTAGTCTTTCAATTTACTTAGAGTTTTGTCAAGTATTGTTTTAAATAATTAATTATTAACTTTAGTTTGAAAAATTAAAGTAGTCGTAACAAAAGTTAATATAAAATAATTAACTTTTTATAAATTGATAGGTAATGCCTTTTTATATAAAATACAAACTATTTCGCTTTGCATATTTTTGTCTATCATCTCTATAAATAAAATATATTTGTCTATCTCAAACCATTTCTGTCCAGTTCTCAATAAATATTAAGTAAGTGCAGTTATCTAAATTTGGTGTGTAAATTTTTAAAATTCAGTAAGAAATATGCACTGCACATAAGAAATTAGAATTCTTCAACAATCACTTACAATTAGTAAGATTGCTAAAATCTAATATTATGTAATTTGTGTCAATGTCACATAATTATTAATAATTAATAGTGATAAAAAGTATGCGTCTGTGTAGTCATTAGAATATAATTATTGTATAATACAAAATAGATTAACTTATTTCTACTTTCTGGGTAACTTATTTAATTTTAACTTGTAGATTTATTTTGCAATATTTTTAAATTCAATTAATTTTACGCTTTTTCATAAGAAAATGCACCAAACTATTTATATTGAAAATTATTTTTTCATTCTTTCAATTAGGTATCTACTCCAGCAGGTTTTTTATATTGCT
Source organism: Cantharis rufa (assembly GCA_947369205.1). Lineage (NCBI taxonomy): Eukaryota > Metazoa > Arthropoda > Insecta > Coleoptera > Cantharidae > Cantharis > Cantharis rufa. Next base: position 8,622,047 of record OX376309.1, on the reverse strand, counting down.
AAATGCTTATAGCAATTTGTACATTGTAAATATTGGTTGTTCTGCAATATGCATTTTTTGTATTAGTTGCTTTTATTTTGTTCTTTCATTGTTGTTTAATTTTTATTAGTTTATAACATTTTGCGCAATTATGTTATTTTACTTTACCTAATTATCCTGTACATTTTTGTTGTTAACTTTTTATGATTGTAAAAATTTTAAATATTAAATTATTGTATAGCATAACAATGTTTTATAGTAGGTTGTAACATTGTAGCAATGCTACTAGCAATTTTAAATAAATTTTATTCCCAAAATAAATTTTATTCTTTATTTTTTTACTAAAGCACCCTGTACACAATGTGATTTATCATAGGATTTCTTGTACAAGTTGTCCTAAGCAGATATTTTATCGTTTACATTGTACGATTAGGGAGGTGTCTCTTTTCTTACTAGTCTACACACACTTGCCGTTAATATCTAAAACCTTCTTTATCGATATTTTAATTGACATTTAAAATTTAAAATTTTTTTGGATTAATTAATTTTTGTAATGAAAATAAATATATTTCAAAATTTAAATTTTTTTAAATGTTTTAATGGGACATGCCCAACCTTCGCTGCATTGTTGAAGTTATTTTCGAACCAACGTTGTTTATTTTTAAAATTTTTTTCTCACTATTCTTTCTACTTTTCTGACGCAACAATACCAGGCACTATAAGTTAATATTTCAACACTAACTTAAAAATTTGCAAACTTTTTTCAAAATTATATTTCAGTGCGCCCCCAAAATTGTCCTCAATTTTTTTTGTCAGCTTCAATAAAGAAAATTGGCATTAATTTTTAATAGTTGTACAACTTCTTGACATTGTTGTTTTCAAGTTAAGGGGATTATGATATCCGAACGAAGGCAGCTAAACGTTGGAGGGGGGTTGTGGTAAAAGTCGATTTACAGCTAATGCACAGGTTTAATGACAAAGATGGCAAAACTTGCCGTATGTCATACGGCTCTTACACAATCTTCTTGCAACTAATTTCCAAAGAGAAGGTAAGTATAGTTAGTATAGAAGTATACAAGTTATGTGTAAGTTTTTATTCAAGACAAATGCCCAATTTCTTCATCTTGAAATATCTGTCAGATATAAGCTTAGGATATAAGTATAACCAATAAAATTAATCAAGTGACCAATCAGACAACCTTAATTCAAATCATGGACTTAGAAGGATTTTATATTATTATTATCATGAACTTGGAAGGGCATTAATAACCATAAGCATTAACATTTTAATAATATATTAACATTAATATTTTTAAATTTTGTAACCTAGTGAATGACAGCCAATCAACAGCTGATCAACGACACTCTTCTATTATCGCGCCACCTAGCGGTTCAGTTTAGGGGGTATACGGTTAAGCGCACGCGGAATTGGCATTATAACAATTTAACAATGCAGTTACCAGTCCTCTCCTTCTAGTCCATGATGTAAAACAATATGGTTGACTAGGGAATAACTCGTTTTGCCGGAAGGGGCGCAGTTGGTGTCATATTACGCCTAATATTTAAAAGGTACGACTTAAACGGTGGTACGACTAGCGCAACCTTACCCTAAGGGAGCGTTCATAAACCACGTAGTTTGATTTTGACCTCTTTAGAACCCCTCCCTCCCATCATGTAGCTTAACATAGCTTTTACCATGATAACCTTACCCCCCCCCCCAGATGGAACGTAGTTTTTTTTCCTATCAAGTCCAGAAGACATGTTATGTTTTCTGTTAACAAAACTATTTAAAAATTATTTGGTATAAAAATGAATAAGTAAAAAAATACGGAAATAAATATACTTACATATTATGTTGTCGCTTATAAGTGAAAATAATCAAATAAGCAAATTTGAAATATTTGTTAATTAGCATAGATTTGATCTTCTACTTGTAGGCTAGGATTGCTCCTGTTTGCATTGATCTCGAGCTATCTTCTATCGAAAATCCCCGTTTCTAGTTACGCTACTGAAAACGATCAAAATTTCTTTAATCACTTGTAGTTACGCCACTGTGCATGATGTCTGCGCGCGCTTAATTTTAAAATTTACCGGGAACGCTTATGTTACGTTAACCTTATTTTTTAACGTTGCTCAATTAAATTTTTAAATTGTAATCGTGAAAATTGTTGTCACTTTTAAACAAAAATGCCTTCTGAACTAAATTTTATTCCAATATCGACAGATGAGTGTAATGCCGTAGAAGACTTTGAAATAAGATACGGATGTTTCAAATCAAAATTTGGTGAATGTATCATTGGACTGAATAATGAAAATTTGTGTTACATAGCATTTTTTGATGAAGGGAAAGCACACTTTGCGGTTCTTGAACTGGAAACCGAATGGCCTAATGCAATATTAAAACATGACACCCCTAAAATTGAAACTTTCGTAAGTACAATTTTTGATGACGAAAATGATACGGAGCACAAAAAGAAGTTGGACGTTTTATTAAAAGGTACCGCATTCCAAATCAAAGTTTGGAAAGAACTGACAAATGTAAAATCCGGTTCTACTGCAAGTTACGGTAGTATTGCCAAGGCAGTTGGAAAACCACGAGCTATTCGTGCAGTGGCTAATGCAATAGCGAGCAATAAAATTGCTTACGTTATACCATGTCATAGGGTTATACAAAAATCTGGTAACATTGGCAAATATCGTTGGGGCCTGAAACGCAAAGAAGAAATTTTAAATTATGAAAAAGATTCCAATTAAACATGTACTTATAGTCTAGGATACGAATAGGAAAAGATCTTCACCGATCTGTTTACGGGATGAAATATATTTTATATCAAATTTAGTATATTAATAAATATATCGTGTATGGGTTGCCTAAAAAATTCCCGGCCAAACTGATTAATTAAAAATTCAAAAATGACTTTTTATTTAAAGTTGCACCGACGTGTTTACGGAATAAATTTAATACCAATCGAAAATATGAAGCCTATAGAATATGCTAACGTAGGGTTGCCTAATTTTTTCCTGGCCCAACTAAGGGGTTGCCAGGTTTAAAGAGGTAGTCGAAAATAGATATCTTCACCCATTTGTTTACGAAATGAAACTTATATCAAAATAAGCGCTTTTTGCTAAATAAGCTCAATGAAAGTTTCATTTCGTAAACAAATGGGTGAAGATATCTATTTTCGACTACCTCTTTAAACCTGGCAACCCCTTAGTTGAGCCAGGAAAAAATTAGGCAACCCTACGTTAGCATATTCTATAGGCTTCATATTTTCGATTGGTATTAAATTTATTCCGTAAACACGTCGGTGCAACTTGAAATAAAAAGTCATTTTTGAATTTTTAATTAATCATAGTTTAGCCAGGAAATTTTTAGGCAACCCATACGCGATATATTTATTAATATACTAAATTTGATATAAAATGTATTTCATCCCGTAAACAGATCGGTGAAGATCTTTTCCTATTCGTATCTCCTACTATTACCCTAATATGCAATTTTTTATATGGTTTTTTAGATTTTATTATTTATGAATTTAAATTTATTTTACTTTACTTTATATACATAATTAACTATTTGTTTTTTTTTTTACATTTTATTGTTAAATTTAAATTTTGTTTTATTTTATTTTTGAATTGTAAATTAATTTATTTTTTATAATACATAAAACAAATATCTCTATAATTTATTATAGTAGTTTGGCGTCCATTGATACAATCAGTTGAAAGTTACATATTATGCATTAATAACTACTACTACTTCGTAATTTTTTCATTTTTGGTAAACTAGAGGGTATGTCATACCACCCAGACCTCCAGTTTGACAATACTAGCTACATCCACTAATATTTAAAATCGTAATAATGCTTTTCTACTCTCGGGTATGAAAAATACTATTGGTAGTGAGGTCAGCAGCGTAATCAACTTTTTGAAGACTTTCAAAGTACAGGCAGTGTTAAAGTTTGCAGTGTACAGGCAAAGTACAGAAAACCAATCTGGTACAAATACATTTTTTTTCCTTTTTACGATGAGAGGAAAATCTCAATCATTTGGTAAAAATGAGTGTCACGTTACCAGGAAATTCAGTTCAATTCTGGTGAAGTATGCATATTTAATATGCTTAACGTGATTTTAAAATCACGGGAAGAGTAAAACATTTTGTTTCAAGATTTTTCATGGCAGATTACCTCGGTGGCTTGGCAAAGGAACGATAACAGTTCTGACTGTATTCATTGTTAATGATTTGAATTATTCATAGCAAAAGTTAAATCACTTGGGGTAGCATGGTATACAGCTAAATATGATGGTTTGAAGAAGTCTGGGTGAACGAGAAAGTACAGATGAAAAAAAGCTCATCATTTAAATTTTTTTTGAAATTCTGTTGATTGTCGAGAAATATGTGGAATTTAAGAAACGAGGGAGAAACTTGGTGTAATGTAAAAGGAAATCTGAGGTAGTGTAGAAAATCTTACAAAATCCAAGGAAATTTTAGGAATGCTACAGACAACCTCTTTTTTTTACTTTTTTAAATGGATATTTTTAAAAATTTTGTAAAAATCTAGAGTACAAAAATTTACCTTATGACTTCCCCATCGTCGCCCTCGTTAGAAAAAGTAATTAGTAAGTAATATAGTACAAAATTTTAGTATGGTATACATCAAACTCGTCATGTCAAACTAATGGTCCACGGCAAAAACATTGTGCCCCGCAACACTTGACAAACCCTAAACTACAATTTTACTACCACTACAAAAATACAATGGTTTTTAAAATAAATAAAAAATTAATGAATTTTGTGGATCGTGGAAGGTTTCGAAAGCTAATTTTTTTTAAATTTAGCCCACATAATAAAATGAGTTGAACATGCCTGGTATACATTATTAGTTCTATATTTAACATGTTACAAAGCTAAAATATGTTGCCACGTAATTAAATGAAAAAAAAGTTATAATTGAGATAAGTTTGTATTTTTCCATCAAAAAGAGCCAAATACATGTTTAGAAATTATACAGTCTTAGATTGCTATACAAATGGAACGTCCTAATTTAGTCAATTTTTGCTTCCAAGAGTATTCTATTTACAACTAAACTTACAATTAGTTCAACTTCAAGTTAGGAAAATCTAACTTCCCCTCGATTGCTAAGTTGTAAACAGAACGCGTTTTTATCGAATTTTCCTTCAACTTAGATTAGAGAACTGCTGCATTCTATTTACTGAAAATCTGACATAATCAAACCTAAGCAGGGAGAAGTTAGATTTTAAGCTTGCTATATAATTTTTCATTATTTAACGAAAGTAGGTTTATTTACTAAGTTTACATATCGTTTTGAGTCAAATTTCATAATATTAATTTAAAATCTGTCAAACTAGGTTCAGTTGTAAATAGATCACAGCACAAATGGTAGAAGTTAAAAGTAAAAAATGTTAGCTAAGCCTTTTTTATATAATTTTTGTATATTTTATACCCATTGAGTGTCGATATCAAAGCTATGAGTAGGTAACTATCGTTGGCTGGTATCTCGTGGCCTATAAACAATGCCTCTACTTTTCATTTCTCGTATTATTCCAGCTGGTAATCGTCCTGACACCGAAATAGCGTAAACACCTTTACAAAAGCGATCTGAAAGCAATGAAAGCGTTAACTTTAATAATAAAACATTACAAACTTACTTATGCGTTGCCATTTGCATACCCAACTATCTTCCGGGCTCATAGCAGAAATCATTCCATCAAAATTTGAACTAGTGCAGTCGTACACATTGTCACGATTATTTTTCATTCGTAAAAATTCGTCGCAGTTATCGCAACCCTCATATTCAAATTGATCGAAAGACTAAAATATAAGTAACAGTTAATCAACCGTAGATGAATGAATTCAATTTAAAAAATATATACCTTAATTAACGAACACACTAAACATGCCCTCAGTCCACGCAAATCTTTTGGAATACCCTCCATTTTTTGTCTCAAATTTGGCTTTATTCCACAGCACTCAAAAGTGGAAAAGAAAAGCTAGGTTATGTTACTTTTAATTTGTGAATCTGCCAAAAAGTATTCGTACCAACAAACCAACATGTAAGTAACCATGCCACTGTTAGTAGTCAGTATCGGACTGGCTCACTCGACGATCATCGGGGACCCTTAAATGAAGAATATAATTGAAGAGTACACGGGAATAACGATCAGAGTCACAAACTGTATATTTTGCGTAAATTGAACTTCAAGATTTACAGACTCATAAGATCGTTAACAAATGATTTTAAAAATATGTTTTTTTTACACTGGACTTAAAATCATTTTTATCTTATATATTTTTACTAGAAGATATACCTTTCATTAGCATCTATCGAATGGCATTAATAGTTTATTTTCATCAAAATTGGACCCTGATCGTTATTCCCGTGTACTCTTCATTCATTTTACTATTTTTTTAATATATACTGCGATGCACCCCAGTATTAATTTTTATAATATAACCAAAATTTAAATTTTTCTTGGGGCCATCCATTTTCTACCATTAAGAGATTCTTAATAATTTTTATTTTCCAAATCTTAATTGTCAACTCCAATTTATTATAACGTTCAAAACTTATAACAAAACTTCCAATTTCAATAATAAAAAATTACTCACTCAAAAAACAAACTTTATTCGCACAAATTAATCAAAAAATCTCAAATAGACGCAAATTACAAACTTTTACGGAGACCGTCCGTCCGCTTTAATGAACCTGGCAGGGCCGGATCTAGTAAGTTTTCGATGGGGGGCAAAGAATTAAATTTTAATTTTTAAACGCTTTTAATGTCTGTGCGTTCGTTGATTGGTTCTTTGCTTGCTCGGTTCAAGTTAGTACAAGCAAACGAACAGACCTCCTGTAACTTGATATTCTATTCTGTGCCTGTAACTGTTACAGGATAACACTTCTAGATGATAAAGACAACGAATATGAATTTAGATCAAGCATAGATAAGTTTGTTTTATAAACTCCAATAAAATTACCATTGAAGAGATGGATTAAATGAATTAAAATGATCATCGTTTCCTTTTTTTAAAGTTGCAACTCAAATAGAAGTAGGAGAATTTTAAGAGACTCTCGTGACCCACGATATAAAGATTACATAATGTAATGTAAACTTCAAAGATGAGAGACTACTCCGTTCTCGCATAATAGTAATCTACTAGTTCGAAGACCATCTCACACATGCACAACTTTTTATATTCAATTTCAAATTTGACAGGCGCTTATTGAAAGACCCCATACAATACTAGTTGGGAAACTGCAATAGAATCTGTACACGAGTACTGGCACCAAGTTGCAGTTCCCCCGACTTAAATTCCTAAAAAACGGAATTGAGATTTGAGAATTAAGAGTAGGTGTCATAAGTAGTACACGATGGATCCGTGTTAACATTTGAATAACAATTAACAAGTTGAATAACAATTGAATAACTTACATAAAAAGAAAAATATTTTGAAATCCGACAAATAGATATTATTTGTTACTTATCTAAAAATATTAGAATTCTAAAAAGGACAATTAATTTAAGAAATTCTTGTAAATAATATTTACAAAAATGTAAGTTCTGGGTCAGATTTGATCCAGTTTCGGTACGACTGGCGCACCCTGCCGAGAAGATACGTCTGATGTAATACTTTTTCAAACAAATTTAAACAGAATACTTATCTCTCTTTTGCCTATACCATTACTACAATACCGATTTTTACCGATAAACAGATTCCACCTACTAAGTTAGATTCTCGTCCAAATGAAAAATCAAAACCTTAAAATAATTTTACTACTTTAAATGGAACATGCGTAAAAACAAAGGTTGAGTAACATTGATAAACTTATTAAATTATTAACAAAATCATTAACAAAAACTAAAAAAACTGTTTCCATTATTTGAAACTTAAAACGATGAAATTCAAGTTTCGACTCACTCTCGAATATAAAAAAGAGTTTCAAAAAGTTTGTCATCACATTTACTTGGATCCAGGTTTTCTTGGATTCTCTTCTTGGGTTTCTTCTTCCTCTCTACTGGTGTTTTCCAAATAAACATTAAGCATATTTAGTATGGCGTCATAACGGTGGCTCCTATCCGTGTCATTGTCAGAATTGTAATCATGCCACTGAATTGATTCTCCGGGTCCATTAAACTTAAATGGTGACATCTCAAGTGTAAACTTTGAAAAGCTATCTTCTTTGGGCTTATGCACTTGACCGATCAATCGTACATCTTCTTCCAATTTTATCCTTTTCTCGGCGTTACTGGTAGCCGTTTTGTCTGACAAACGTTTTTTTGCGAATTCTTCACCATCGCTCATATTTTTGTTCTGTACTTCTACTTTTGCAGCCAATTTGTTCAACGGAGATTTCTGTAGTTCACCGATTAACGGTGTCACATCTTTCTTTTCATTTGTAGCAATCATATCAAAAAGGGTCACTTTAGGGCTTAATCCAAGTTCTTGAGAATTTAATTGAGTTTTTGTTACTATCATTTCAAAATCGCTTTCCATGGACGTATTTGTTTTAAGAGTCGAGACAGTACTTTTACTCTCGTTTCTATTAAATTTATTTAACAAAAACTTTTTAGTTGGTAAACTTGGCGGAGGTTCCTTTAATTTTTCAAAATTAATTGTTTCCTTATCGATTATATCAAGTAGTTCATTTTTGTTGATCCTTGATTTATTAATTTTCTCACATGTAATAAATTTATCATTAAGAAAATTTTTATCTGGTGAACTATTACGGCATGACTCGATAATTTCTTGAAAATTATTTTTAAATTGTTCATTGGATCTTTCAGGTAGGCTTGTAATTTGTTCTTTTGTCCGTTTGCTTTCAGGTGGGTCAGATTTCTTCCTGTCGACTGCATTATTGTATTTTGTATTTTCAGCTCGATATGACTAATGAAAAGAATTCAATTAAAATTTTATATAAAAGGTATTCTACTTTTGGTCAGCAGCTCTGACGACTAAGAATTTTCGGGAACTGTCACAAAAATGGTACCATTGGAAAGAGGACAATTTTCTGCACATTAAAAAATAAATTATTGCAGATTATCAATTCGTTTTCGAGAAAACGGCATTTTAAAAATCAAAATTTTACATATATTTTTCCGTAAGGATCAAACTGTGATTTCTACACGAGTGTTCTGTTACCCGTACGTGTAACAATATTTGCCGTTGAACTAGTACGTTTTATTTATTTAATTTTTGTTTTATTGTGTTATTCCAGTTTTCAGTTAGACAAATGCAAAGCTAGTTTTAAGGATGAATCTTAGATTTGCCATGGTTGCAGTCGTCAAAACCGACGCTCCACAACCCCTCGCTTATGGTACTCAAAAGAGGTGAATCACATTTTAAGGTGGATCCGTGACTGCGGTTACTAGTAAGGTTACAATGCATCGATGTGCACCGGATGGAGTAACAGTCGCATGTGACGGCTATCTTTAAGATTATATTAAAGTACACGTATCGACGATAGAAAACCCGCATACGTAGAATTCACTATGATAAATGCATGGAAAATTTTGATTTTTAAATGCCGTTTTCTGGAAAACTAATGGATAATCCGCAAAATTTTTTTTTAAATGTTCAGGAAATTGTCCTCTTTCCAATGATCTAGAGGAAAAATTTGAATTCGTGGTCCCATTTTCGTGACAGTAACCCAATTTTTTAGTTGACACATAAAATTCATTAGGTATCTTTCGTTTAATACTAAAAAAAAAAATTGCTTACCGAATTGGGGGTTGATAAGTTTAACAGAGAATCTGGAAATTTAAATTAGATTATTATTTTAAATTGCATTAATAATTAAGCAACTTACCTCTCTTGTCATTGAAATTTCGCTCTTTAATTGGCATATTATTGGTTTGCTATAAAAATAAAAACAAAATGTACTTGAAATGTTAAATATTTATTTAGTAAGTACCTTAAATCTTTCACCGAAGAGTATGATGAATGCTTTTCTTAGCAAATGCAGATGTGAACCGCCGGATACAGTCAAGGTTATTGTTTTAATTAAAGTGAAAATTTCCTTTGTGGAATCAAATCGGCACGAGCACTTTCCAGTTAAATCAATTAAAAATGATCCACCAAACGAGTCAACAGTTTCACAATCATTATTTCTAAATAAAAAAATATAATTAAAAATTTCATAACAATGTAAAAAAAAGATCGTACATCAAAAGACATATATGTTTAATATCTTCGAAATTAACCGTGACAAACTCATCAGAGTTAGAACGATTAATTGAACCTGGTAAGCTTCTTAATGAGTCTTGATGACAACAAAATGAAAGAGTACGAAAGCCATAATTGATGTGCATCCATATATCACCTCCATACATGCCCTTTAAAAACATAAAGAATATATTACATTGTCAAAACAGTTCAAAAAAACTTACTTTTATTGGAGGAATAACAGTCTCCCCTAAAATCACTTTTAAACAAGGTACTGAACTTACGTAATTAAAACTGTCATTAATAGCAGTCAACAATGTTTTCAAATCATTTACATAATTTTGTTTGCTGTATGCTTGAAGAAACATTCTTGTCAAGTGATTTGTGTCACCAAAGTTATTCACCAAAACTACTTCCATATGCCACAATTCACATGTACTAATAATGGCTTCTATTAGAATTGTTTGGAACTCATAATCACCACAAGTCATTATTAATTGCAACAATCTTTCCCTAAACAATAAAAATGCATGTAAATAAATAAAAATTAATTCTACACAAAATTACTACTTACACAATACGCAAAAAGAATGTTGTTTTCCCTCGTCTTCTAAAAATTAATAGAGTGGGTTTTTCGAATATCCAATTTAAATGTAGAAGAAATTCCTTTATAATCCATAGTGGTAAGTCCTCGCAGATTAAGTTTTGTACAAAGGGCATGAAGAGTGTAAATTTATTCCTAACGCTGTCAAGACCTCCAAGATTCTGAAAGAATAAAATTTGTTTAAGAAACATAATTATGAAGTAATATGTGTGTAGTATAGAAAACAGCGCAATTTTTACAGCAACAAACTAGCCAATAACTTTGAATCCACAAATTCGAATGATTATCTAGGCCAGGGATGAGCAAAGTACGGCCTGCGAGCCATCTCCGGCCCCCAAAGAGTTTTAATCCGGCCCGCCGATGTCCATTCTACAAGTGTATGGCCCTCTCGAAAATATATTTTAACAGCCTCGTCGGCACAAACAGGTGTAAAACAGATACGTAGATAAAACTGCAAAAATTTCTGCCTCCCGCCTGTCTGTCGGTCGTTGCTTGGCGTGTTAGGAGAAGCGTGGGTGAAGTACTACGACAGTCGGTTGTTTTCCAAACGCGACCCACATGCAATGGTTTTGCTTTGCTACGTTAAGGTTACACCTAAGTCAATTTTGAAAAAATCGAATTTGAGAATTGCAGCACTTGTTTAACTTACCATGTGAAACAACTTTAACAACAAACGTTCGTAGATTAGCCGTCTACGAAAATAAACAAGTTGTATTTTTTTGGAAAAAAATTTTTTCCCGTAAAATTTTTCAGGTTTTTTTGGTCCCTAATGAAGAAAGCTTGCCCACCTCTGATCTAGCCAAAGGAATTAGTTCATCACCCTTACCCATTACCAGCTTTGAATTCAGAAATTATAAGTATTGTGTCACAAACGAGTAACAAGGCAAATTTTTGTGGGCTAGATTTACCCTTACGAGATTTTTGAAAAATTTTCGATATTCGATAGGCGATATTACGTTGTACTAACCAGACGACGCACAAAACGGTTTGAAATTTTCACAGGCGAAGCCGGAAAGCTATGCCTAAAGATTTTGATAAATATGATATGATGAAAATTTATCCCATGATTATAAAGAAAGAGCAGTAGCCTTTTGGAGAAGTGGAAAAGTTAACAATTTACGTTTAGATACAGTGAGGAACAGATTTAGAAAAGCTCCGAGTGTAAGGCAATTATGGCGTTGGGCACACTATTTAAATAAAAGAGAAACTTACACTGAAAAATTGGAACAAATCTGTGACTATACTCTAGAAAATTTTAAAGCTGCCTTTAATGCTGGTTTAATAGTTCATGATGCAGACCTCCAAAAGTGGGCACTTAGAGGTCAAAAATTAATCGGTAGGTCGGTCAGCATTGGTTTCATGCAAAACGAAAAACTCTTTCTACTAGTTACTTACATTGACTCATAATGAAATTCAGACGCTCTTATGTTAACAATGCAAATTGCCGGGACACCAGGGATCCTTTGCTTATGAGAAAAAGTTTTCAACAAGGTTGAAAACTTCCCTAATGGGCTACTTGCATAAAAAAAATTACATTATTTACTAGATGTCGTATTCTATGATTGTTAATATTTATGCTTGATGAAGGCCAATATTAAAGGTTGAAACCAGTTTGGGGCTGTCCATTAATTACGTAAGGGTTTAGGGGGGGAGAGGGGGGTATAAGAAATCTTACGGACCCTTATGTGGGGGAGGGAGGGGGTCCAACGCAGTCCTTACGTAAGGTTTTTAAACCATTTTCTTAAATTAAATTTAAAATTTAAAAATATTCAAAATTTAAAAATACTCAAAACTCAAAAAACAGGTTTTTAAATTGTAGATGTACATACCAATAACAAAACATTATTAATAATTTTTAATAAAAAAAATTGACTCCCCCCCTAACCCTAATAAAAAGAGGTAGGGGGTCAATTAATTTTTTTTTATAATCCTTACGTAAGATGTGGGGGGAGGGGGGGAGGTTGCCACAATCTTACGTGCCCTTACAAAGGGGGGGGAGGGGATCGAAAATTACAAAAATCGTCCTTACGTAATTAATGGACGGCCCCTTTACAAATATATAATAGCATTTTATTACAACCACCCAAAATACCCACTATATAGTCCATCTTCCTGTTTAATTAAAAGAAATTAACAAAACTTTTCATTGCAAATTCCTCATGAAGTGTACCATATGTATTGTCATGTTCCAAAATCACTTTGTTAATTTTGAATTTATTTTTGTATTTAAATTTTATTTTAATTTTGTAAATTTGAAAATTTTATTTCATTGTTTTGTGAATTTAAATTTAATTTGTGTAAATAATTTTTGTCAAGCTGTAAATATTTGAATTTTTGTTCGTGCCAATATTTTTTATTATTTTATGTTGGTACGAAAAATGTATATAACTTTGCGTTTTGCCATGTCCGCCAAAGCGGATAGACGTGTTTGCGAATGATCTTCGTAGAAGTTTTTGAATTAGCGTTTCTAATTGAGATTTTTTTAAATTTTATTTAATGAGAATAAAGTTTGTTGATTGTGTTAGTGAGTTTTTATTATAAATAAGGAAAAAGAGTCTCGTGTTCGGAAAAATGGATGACCCGCGGAAAAATTAAGTTTTTTTATGGAAATTAGTTTATTTTATAAATTAGATACGGTCGGGTCATCTCAGTATAGTTGGATTTTTTAAAGAATAATATAAAAATTTATATTAAACCGATGAAATCAAAATAATTAATCAATGTAATTGGTTTAGAATTAGGCAGTTTTATACTAGAAAAATTTACAAATTGTTTACATCTAATTTCAATTTAAAATAAAGCTATATTTTCTAAAGAACACCGTAGGTAGCAAATCATAAATAAAAACACAGTAAATGATCTAAAGTTGCCATGTTTTTCTTTCGTATCGACAACCCACTGCATTTTATGCAGTTTCTTGCTTAGTATTATTAAAGGTGCATATGATAATAATTACGCTTTATTAGAAGATACTTGGATAGCTAGGTAATAATTTATTTTTTCTTATGCAATTGTACACGATACTATGTTCTGTAGAAACAGTTCAATTAAAAAAGAACTAGAATATTTTGAGTGTTATGAGTAAATTATGTACCAGAAAACTTGGATGGTCGTACAAAGTAATAATATTTACTGGGTTCTTACTTAGTAACGACTACAAATTGCAATTTTTTTACTAAAAAATAGTACAAAATTAAATTTTTTTTTCCTTCTAAACATGTTCTAATGATAGTTCGAATACATACTTATCAAAAAATTATCATAAATAGCTGGCATTTCATTTAAATGTTTTTCTCGATTTCAACGTTTTTACAGTTACTGTGTTCTTCCGTATGACGGCAGAGTTGTCCAAACCTAAAACTATTTATCAAGTCGAAGTAGTTATTAAAAAGAAAACATAAATAGTATAATATTTTATACCCAGGGTACTGCTTGAATTTTAATCATAATCATTTAAATTTAGTTGTAAATATTTTTGTATTATAATACAATATACTTCAAGGTGTATCCCTGAAAATTAGTGCACATAGGCCTAGAAATGCAACAGAATACTAAATGATTTCCAACGAATTTCAAAAGATTTTGATTTCCCTATTTGAAAGCTTCTTGGTATACTTTCTTTGAGACGAAATGTCTACAGAGCTTAAAAATGATTTTGAAATTCCTCAGAAATCTTTGCAATTCCAAGTTCCATGAGCACTTAGTTTTAAGCACATTTATAACTAGTATTTAGGCCATAATATTATATACATCTAGTTTTTCGAGAAAAGCTATTTAACTACCAAACTATGTTGTGGTTTTTGCCATGCAAGAAGCATTTAGGAAGAAAAACTTATAATATAAGAAATATAGGAAATTTAAGATTACTTAAAGCCTAGTGTCCACTTGAGACAGAAAGTCTCGAGACTCCCATATAAACCATGTTAATACCTAAGTTTCTGAGACTAATACTGAGACTAGTATTAACATGGGTTTATATACGAGTCTCGAGACTTTCTGTCTCAAGTGGACATTAGCCTTAAGGTAGGTATTAACAATTAACAACAGTGCAGGAAAAATTATTAAGGTAAAAAAAGCAGTTATTATAATTGCTACCCAACACCCATGTTAATTCATACCTCTTTTTTTTTACAAAAATGTGCATCTGTGTCAGTATCTGTAAAAATGGAAAAGTTATTATCGTTCAAGTATAATAATATATAATTTTGAGTCCAATAGTTTTCAGTTCTTGCAGAAGTTTAAAACATTTAACTCGAAAGTGAAACCATATTTTAATATTTAAAAAAAAATATAACTATAAAAAATTAAGAAAACAGAAGTCGTAAATTAGCAGATTCACCAGTTAGCTTACCGGCAAGTAAAATTTTCTACTACACTACACCCGCTGTATGATGTAAAGCCTACAGTGATCTCCCGGGAAGCGGGAGACTGCAATTCAAAACCTGGTGGAGTCGGATACACTAGTGTGATCTAAAGCCCAATATAGATCTGTGGCTATGGGGAAAACAATAGGAAACCACCCCATTATTTATTTTAAGTGATAGTAATCAAATAAGAAATAGAAAAGTAACAGGTAGCTAACGGTATTATTATTCTGCTAAACACGACCAATGTTCTGAAGTTTCAAGTTAAAATAAAAAAATTATACATACATCTAAAACGCTCAACCATCGTTTAAGATAATCAACTTCATCCTTTCTGACGCTAACTGAATTGTCTTGCACAAACATTAGAATACATTCGCAATACTGCGTTATACAATTATATAGCATTGTCGTATCAAAGCTAAGCCGTTGGTACTTTCCGCTAAACAATATTTGAAATGTACTGCAGAAATGGTCGATTTCCTCAAATCTTATGGCCAGCATCGGATTGTGGTTCTGAATTATAGTAAAATGGAGTTACTTCTATGTTATACAATTGATTTTACAAACTTACCAAACAAAATGACATTTCCTTTGATAAATCATCGAGGCTTTGAGTAACTAAGAAATCTTCTGACATTTTGATTTGTTTATTGAACACAAAACACAATAACACTGTTCAATTTTATATGACTAGAATAATCTAACAATTATTATTGAGGTACTTTTTAAACCGCTTTGTCTTAAATCCTCAATTATTATGAAAACTTTAATTACAAAATTACTATTAGCTGAAATTCAGCGCTGTGTTATCGCCATTTATCGCACAACACCGAAATACAAAAATTTACAGTTTGTACTAACTAGCGCCATATACAAGCGTGGGTTGCCATGAAATCAAAACATAAACAAAATAATCATGAGATCCCTATTGGCCGACCGTTACCCGCGGTTTCACAACCGATTCAAATGGAATTGCGATATTTGGTCAAGATTCGAAGAAACACCAAATCTTGAATTCAAATCTTGAAATTAATTAGTAGATATACAGGGTGTTCCCGTGACGGTGGAGAACCTTTGAGGTGGTGATAAAGGACACTTTTCTAAGACAAATTTTCAAATAAAATTTTTGTCGAAGTCCAAACCCGCTACTCTTTAAAGCAATTTTTTGAATTTTTGATTTCAAACGGCCATAGTTCCGATATTATTGATTTTTTAAGCTTAATGGATTAAAACTTTTTTAAAGATTGTTCGTTTATCTACAAATTAGGTTATAACCCCTTATTGTCTAGAATCAACGGATTTCGAGTTATAAAGGAAAAAATGTTTTTAAAAATTCATCTTTTTTACTTTTCTTGAGAACCCCGTATCTCTTAAGCAAAACATCTTAGAACGAAAGTGATGGCCCCAAACCGGATGCCAATGTGTGCTGAAAGTGAGGGAGGCCATTTTAAAAATTTATTAAAGTAAATTTTGTGAATTTATTATTTTATCGGAAAACATATCGAAAGCGATGCTTTTCCAGTGTCCGCTCGGCAGTCAAAGCGAAGCATTATTCCTAGTCAGCTCACAAATCGACTAGTAAATGTAAAATCGACTAATAATGTGCTTTCATTAATGGTCGATTCTCTTACTTCTGCATGTCAAGTCATTTATATTATTAAAAAATGCTATTATAAAAATTTGACAGATGTGGGGTTCGAACTCACGATCCCCAAATGATGCAATTGAGGACCGTTTTTTCAAAACTCGCTTTGTCAAAATTAAACAATACTGAGCTTTATATCAAATCTATATAATTTTGTAAGGACCTTTCAGAATTTTCTATCATATATTATTGCAAAAATCCTTTAAAGGACACTACGAAGAACATTATTTTAAGTTACTTTAAACTAATATTTTTTTTATATTAAATTCGCTCAACAATAAAAACCATCTTCTGAAAGTTTTACTTTTAGGACAAAGCGAGTTTTGAAAAAGCGGTTCTCAATTATGATTCAAGCACTTAATACATTTTGCCATAGAAGGTTGCTCTAATGACATTGTTTTAATTCGTCTTATCTGTCACGATTTGTAATTTAAACAATATTTTTTATATTTGATATAATAGATAATTTTATGTTTTCCGATAAAAAAGTATACTCACCTCTCCTCGAAATATGATCCGCTACTGGGCTTACAGCTTTAAAAAGCTCGCTCACGCTTGCTTTTTAATATAGCTGTGCGCCCTGTAACGAATTATTTTCGATACTCGGCCAGTAATATATTATTTTTACCTACACCATGTTCATTATTTTCAAAATTTTTGTGAAAACGGTTGGTTTCCCAAAAAAATTTATTTGAGCAAAGTTGTAGTCCGTTAAATTTTTAAATCAAAAAAAAAATTTTTTTTGGAGGTAAGGTAATCGAAAAAAAATTTCAAATTTTTTTTTTACATTAATTTTCCAGATCACCATGTTCAGAAACGTAAAGATATGCAAAAAATAAAAGAACTTTTTCTGTGTCGGTCTGTCGGTAGTCAAATTTTGTTTCTCGATTTATTCCAGAACCGTCCAACCAATCACGACCAAATTTGGTATAGTAGTAGCAAATAGTATTTGGTAGTAGGGTTTATGGTAGAAAGGTGAAAATAAGGTTTTCGTCGCGATTTGTCAATCAGGAGTGCCACTACAAAAAAATAGCACAACATTTTTAAAAACGATTTTGTCTTGTGATAGGTTATTTTAAAGACCTTGAAAAGCTTTATCCAGAATAGGTGAAATTAAATTTCTATCTGTCATCTGTCAAAAATTACAAGCTGTCAAAGTTTAAACTTCAAGAGTGAATAACTCTTGAAGTACCGAAGGGATCTCAACCAAATTTTGTATGTAGGAACATTGCCCCCACAGAACTTCACAGCATATAGAACCATTTGATGAAAATCAAGATTTCAACATTAAAAAAAATATTACTTTTTTTTGCGAAAACTTGAAAAAAGTCCTTGTCCCTCGGTTTTCTTCGGCATTTCTGCATCGATGGCAGTCAAACTTTTTGGTGGGCTCTAGTGGTGAAAATAAGGTTTTGGCAGAGAAATCTTTGCGACGACTACCAAAATAAAAAAAATGAGAATGTCTTCGTATCTCCGGAAATGTTGAACCGATTGTGACAAAATTTTGTGTGCTGATAGATCTTTTAAAATACAAGCATTGGTGGGGAAACAATTGAGCCAAATGTAAAAGCAAGAAAATTATAGAAAATATTAACTGCAATCTTACTTTATCTATTTTTTTGTCAAAATTTATTAGATGGCTTGTCAAATTATGACATGACATTCATTTCGCAAGTTTGTATTCTAAGTCATTTTAATATAAGATAAGATATAAGATCACAATATTTTTTGTATTTACCGAGTCTTGTTTAAGTCGCTGTCAGTCAGAAACGGCGAAACAAACTCGAAAGCAATGAAATTTTCAACAAAAAATGTCTAAAAAGTGTTGTTGTGAAATCGATTTTGATATGAAAAAAAACGGCTTCAAAATGTACAATTAATATTGTTAACATAGGAGTGTATGTACGAATACTTTCTGGAGCCACTGTATCTTCCATAAAATTAGTTTTAAACAAAAAATTTGATAAGCTTTTAATTTGCTATCGACGTAATACTCGTTTATGACAATTTAAAAAATTTTTAAATTTACAATTACACCCATTGCCCCCCTCTATATCCGCGCCTGTCTTGAATAATTTCAATCTCTTCGATTTCTTCATCAACGTTTATAAAATTACAGAATTTAGGAGTATTAAAAACAATAAATTAAATATATTGCGATGAAATGCTACCTCCAGGACAAGAGAATTTGGGACAATAAAGGGAGTCAATAAACAAACAAGAAACTTACGTGGTCCTGTGCGAATTATGCAGAGGATCATTGGAAGGCCGTATCAAGAAAGGAAGTCCTATTAGCCAATAGAAAAAAGGAGTTTTAAAAAATCAGGAATGCTGAATTTATTTCCAAGGACCCAAAACAAGGAAAACAAGTTGCAATGCAGCGAGCTCCTTATTAATTAAAATACTATATATGTTTTGTCCCTAGTGAAATTACTTCACCTACAAGTCAAATATAGCTTGTAGGTATATAGTCAAGTGTTACATGGGATAGAGGACTATACGTCCAGTGATTTCGCAGACGGAAGAGTTTGTAGCGGCAGCATCAAATCATAAAGTTTTAAGACTACCACTGGCAGCCCGGAGATATAGACCGGCTGGAAAAAGATGCATAGGCCGACCGAGGAAGAGATGGGTGCCGGAACAGGCAACAGTCTAACCTCTAACCCATGAAGCGAAGAAGAAGAAGTGTACAACTATGCTTCCGTCGTTTTTTCCAAAGTTTGAGATTTTATTCTTAAAAAGTGATTAGATATTTATGAGTCAAAGTAGTGTCCGTCGCTAGCTAGTACTTTTGTCTATGTTTTTGACAATTGTCGGATACCATTCTGAAAAAACGATGCGTCTTTTGAAGAGATCCACGAATCGATTCATTTTTGGACTTCTTCATAAGAGCGGAAATGCTCATCAGCTAGGCCGTGTGCCATCGATAAATGGTAATCGGCAGGAGCAATGTCTGGAGAGTACGGAGAATAGGGTAAAACCTCCCATTTTAGCGTTTCCAAGTACAATGTCTTGACCGGTATTGAGACATGTGGTCGAGCATTGTCATGCTGTAGGATAACTTTATCGTGTCTCTCTTGGTACTGTGGCCGATGGCTTCATTCAGTTTCAACAGCTTATATATATCACACCGAGCTGGCCCACCAAATGCAAAACATAACCTGGGCACCGTTGATATTCGGTCTGACCGTCGATGTGGAAGCATGTCCGGGCATTTCCCATGATTTTCTGCGCTTAGGATTAGCTTATTAGTGGACCCATTTTTCGTCGCGGGACACAATGCGATGTAGAAACCTCTTCCGATTCTCTTTTTGTAGCAACTGTTCACAAGCAAAGAAACGACGTTGAATATTTTCCCCCAATTTCTTCGCTTCCGAATCTGTTAATGATTCTGTTAATGAAATACCGATATATCAAATTCACCGCTTTTAAATCGTTGAAACCATTGTTAATGGAACAGTGAACAACCAAAAAGGAAAACTATGTTTGTTCTTTAAATATTAATTCCCAATTTATTTCTTTTTTCCCTCTTTTTATGCTAATACAAAAATCTTTTTTCTTCATTCATTGTTATTATTATAAAGAAAAAATAAGATAAAAATTACGATTTAATATTAAAAAAAAACAAACATGGTTTTCGCTATTCACTGTTTCGAGACTCGACTGTATTTCATTTTGAGGTATATTAATCCAAATATAAATTTCTTATTTGTAAATAATAAATTTCTTGAAACGGAACAATAAATGAATTTTTTATGACTAATCACATCAATTTTGTTTTTCTTGCTTGCAAGAAAACATCAATTGGGGGAATCTCACTGACAAAACTCAAATATAAGTTGGTACATGAACCGTAGAAGAGATTGTTTCATGGTACTATTATAAGTGGTGCCATTATGGTACATGGTATAATAGTACCTAAGGCTAAGGCTGTTACTGTGCACGAGCACAATCACACCTCTACTTACTCCACTTATACAATACATACGATCATGGATCATGGACTCCTTCTAAGTCCATGCATACGATGTTTTTTGAATTATATTTGACGGTTTCTGAATATCGTTTGACGGTTTCTGAATTTTATTTGACGATTTCTGAATATCAGTTGAAAAAATTTTGTATCAAATTGCAGAGAAATTTGAATTACAATTGACGATTTTTAAATATGAATTACAGTTGACGATTTCTGAATATCAGTTAGTAAATTT
The DNA here is from genome assembly GCA_947369205.1 of Cantharis rufa. Classification (NCBI taxonomy): domain Eukaryota; kingdom Metazoa; phylum Arthropoda; class Insecta; order Coleoptera; family Cantharidae; genus Cantharis; species Cantharis rufa. Next base: position 8,601,058 of record OX376309.1, on the reverse strand, counting down.
AAGAAATTCTGCAAAAACCATCCACTTATTTTCCAAGATGGTGGAGTTTTCTGACCTTAAATTTTTCGTAAGTAAGTTCAAACAGAAGTTCATACCAAATTTCAAAATTTTCATATTTATTTCTCCAAATGCTGAAAAAGAAAATAGAGCTTCGTTACCTTTAAGCAACTATTGTATAATCAAAGTTTAGTTTGTGCACCTGTTGAAATTTTTTAAACCCGGCGCCTATGTGGTTTCGTCGTAATGTTGTGTTTAGGAACGTTGACGAAGTTGCCGGTAAACGTCAAAAACAATAAATCGCAGTTATTAGGTTACAAATAATTTTTGAAATGATAAACCAACTAATAAAGCATTGATAATAATCACCACGTGTACTTGTGTGTACTGAATACGTGTCTTTCACTATTTTTTTTAATGTTGCAGTGAAAATGCATACATTTGGAATTTTATTTACTATAGTTCTTGGAAGTTCTATTTTACTAACAACTGTGAGTTGTGACAAGATTAAGACAGAGTTATTAAGACAAACCAAATTTCCTCTATGTAAATCTTGTAAAATTTTTGTGGAGTCTTTCAAAAAGGTAAGTTTTATTTGGTTACATAGACTTGAATTAATATTTGCTCTGTAGGCTATGGATAAAACTTCAAAGGGTAAATTCGAAGGTGGCGATGCTGCTTGGGAGGAAGAAAAGTTGGGAAGTTATTCTCAAAGTGAAGTAAGACTTGTGGAAACTCAAGAATTAGTATGTGCCGATGTTGAGGAAGGAAAAGACCAATGCTATGCATTTAACGAGCAATATGACAGTATTATTGAAGATTGGTGGTTTAATTATCAATTAAAAGAAGAAAATTTATTTCAATTTTTATGCATAGATAATATTAAAATTTGTTGTCCCGATTTGCATTATGGACCAAATTGTTTGCCATGTTTGGGATATCCAGATCAAGTTTGCAGTAACAATGGAAAATGTAAAGGATCTGGTACTAGAAAAGGAAATGGAAAATGCAGTTGTGATACTGAATATGATGGCGAAAAATGTGATCAATGTGCTTCTAATTATTATGAATCTTATAGGGATAACAATAAACTTCTGTGTTCAAAATGCCATGTATCATGTGAAGGAAATTGTGCAAAAGAAGGACCAACAGGTTGGTAAAATTAATAATTTAAAATAAAAATATCTTTTAATTACATAATATTTTTGAAGGCTGTGCAAATTGTGCGAATGGTTGGATAATGGATAAAGAAAAAGGTTGTTTAGATATTAATGAATGTGCAACCATAAAGCCTGTTTGTAATCCTCTACAGTTTTGTGTAAATTCGGAGGGATCGTTTCGCTGTTTAGAATGTGATAATTCTTGTTTAGGTTGTACCGGCGATGGACCAGATATGTGTATTGCTTGTGCAAACGGTTTTACACTAATAGAGAATGTTTGTGTTGGTATAAATAAACTACTATTTTAAGTTTCTAATTTGTTCAGCAATATGTTTTAGATTCCGACCAAGAACAAAGAAGACAGCACGTATTCTTAACAAGATATTTGACTTATCTCGGATTATGCATTGCTACGTGCATAATATTTCAACGTAACGTTTTGTTAGCTGCTATTATTGGTTTAGCTGTTGGAATATATATTTCAGTATCGGAATATATGTTAAACACACCTCCAGTTCCCAATGCCACTGATTTTGCACAAACTTTAGGTTTGTAACTGTGAGAATTTTTAGGAAATTTTATATTTATTTATTACCAGGAAAAGTTGTGATTACCTTGTTTAACTTGAAACATTTAGTTAATTTTTGAAAATAATTTTAATATTAAATCCATTTATAAAAACAGAATATTTTAAGTGACTGTAAAATTACTGTAGTTGCTTTCGTTTAAGATTGCGTAAGAAAATTGGAGTAGATTTTTTAATTGTCATTGGGTTTTTGCCATTGCATAATGTATTACGTAAATTGTTTTTTTAGTGATGTGGCTGAGGCGGCACATCATAATTCTTGGGTAATCTAAATAACAGCAACTCAAATATTGCCATTTTTAAGCCAACTTAAAAGTAACAGTGACGTAGCAAAAAATTTTGTGAACAATAAATAAATGTTATACATTAAAGAAAATACATTAATATATTATTTAATAGTGTTGTGATATTACAATGTTTTAAAAATGTAAAACTTTTTGAAGTCAAACATTTTATTGTATGTGAAACTCAGAACTTGTTCAAAATTTTTAGTTGCATGTTTTTAGTTTTTATTTTCATTAAAAGAATTAGGATACTATTCTGGTTTTAATGGTAATAATTGCAAAAAACTGCTGTTCAAAAATAATTTTAGAACATGGATAAATACTTCCTTAATTTGCATTTTTATAGTTGAAACACTTCAACGTTTTCATTTGCAAATTGATTATTTTAATTCAATCTTATATTGCTTTAGATTAATACTAAAATTATTTTTAAATTCGATTTATACCCTTCAAAATTCATGGAACATCTCGTTAAGTGGAGTTATTGATGACTGACAAGATAAATCTTAAATTTTAAAAATTAGCTGGTTAATTACAATTAAATACGAAATTTTTCATAAACTTTTGGCAGTTGTATCTTGCTATCATCAGATGTTTTTAGTAAACTTATTACTGAAATATTGTGAAAAGTTTCATCTTTTATAGTTAATTTTTTAATCTGTCAATTTTTAAAATATTAAATTAATTTCAACAATAAAAGGGTAAACACCAGGATATTTGTAGTGTACACTCATGAGGATGTAGCTGGACACCAAAAGGGTGGGGTGATTTGCCCCTCTGATTTTGCTTAAAAATTGTTTGTAACAAAAATATAAGTTTGATGACAAAAATGCAGTGGTGTTAAAAGTTAAGACATACTTCGAGAACCAGTGGTGTAGCGGTGTAGCATGAATTTCTGGTACCCTGGACAAACCCTAAATTTTCCGCCCCCCTATTTTCGCAATTAAACAGAAAAAAGTTTTCTTAAATCAATTTATTAATTTATTATTAAAATTAAAATAATTAAATTATAATTTTATTCTGCCTGTTTTGTGCAATACAAACTCTTTGCCGCCCCCCACAGAAGTGCTGCCTGGGCATTTAGTTTCTGAATTTAACTTGGTCGGTACAATAAAAAAAATAGATGACCAGGAATTCAATGAAATCTCTTCTAACTATGACCTCATAATTTGTAGGCCTATCAGGGCCGCGTTAAGGCATGTGAATACCCTAGGCATATTTTTTCTTGCCGCCCCTTAAAATTAAAATTTGAACTTATTATAACAGCATAATATTTATTAGACAGTTTTTTGTTCTTCGTTTATTTTTATTCTTTACTCTCTTTATTTTATGCGGCACTTAAAAATTGTTTATGTTTTCTACATAATGTAATATGATTTTTAAATAAGTACAATTTACAATCAAGTTTCTATTTATGTTACATGTTTTATTAGAATTAATTAGTATTTTAGCCGCCCCCTAAAAGACTGCCGCCCTAGGCAGCTGCCTTTCTTGCCTAATGGATAAATCGGCCCTGAGGCTTATATGTTTGTTTGTTTGTTTTGCACAATACGTTTAATAAGCCCACAGTAAATTAATGGCCGGTTTCAGCAACATTAATTTAGGAATTTAATCATAGATTAAATATTTAAATTTGATTTGGGTTGCAGCAATATAATTTTTAACACAGGTTAAGTTTAATGGCATAACCCCCAATTTTTGCCCAATTTGATTAATGCCAAATTTCATAAAACTTTTAACAAGCCGTTAAATCTGTACCATTCGGTACAGATTTAACCTGTGTTAGTTAAAACCGGGCATTAGTGTCTGAAATACATGCTTAAATCGAGTCGATATCGATTGATTTTGAACTTAAAAATTTTAGATTTTTAGCAATCGATACTTACCTTAAGTCAATGCGATCGCATGCAAAATTCAAAATTTTAAAGTGAACATAATATTCACTTTCTGCATTGAATACAAATATTTTTCTTTTGAAAACTCACAAAAGTTACATGAAGAATCTAAATAAAAATACGTAAGCATCGCATAAAATTCCCCATTTTTTCGTCAAAATTAAGTTATTTTGTTTGTTTGAACATTTCATTTGTTTTTTGTTTGAACATTTCATTTATGTCAAAGAAATTGAATAAAACAGTAAAAAAAGGGGTGGCCCAAAAGTAATTTTTTTTTGTTTATTATTTCCGTAATTTTCTACCAATCTTCACCATTTTTAGCTGGCCTCTAAGTTTAGTTATGATGCACGTTTATGCCAAATTTCATGACATTTGGTTGCGTGGGTTCAACCTGTACGATTGATACTATTTATTTCCCAGTAAACACAAAACTCCATGGGATGTTATGCGACTTCCTATTTTGATCGCACGTATAACATCTTTTTGTGCCATCTATTAGTTGTTGCATAGCGGTTAATCGCATAACGTCAAATCTAAAACTTCTATGAGATGTTAGTAGTATTAGTGGAAGCTCTATGTGACATCTTATACTGCTCCTTAAAAGTCGGACATAAGAGTAGACAGGGACGTCCCAGAGAAGTTAACAGGCACTAGACAGAACATCACTAACATATGTTACTTCTCTATAACAGGTTTGTGTTTACTGGGTTATATGTACCACAACCACATACTGACATACATACAGACGAACATCCGATTAAAATTTATCACAATCTTATCAGAGCATGATAAGGAACATTTTAATACCAAAATTTCGATTTTTGATTTTAGGGTGGAATACAATTAATACTTTCCCTTAACATACATTAATACGTATTGGGGAAAGTAATATTGTAATTTTGCTGAAAAAGAAGTTAAAGTTTTGGCGAATTGAGATATTTTGGATTCCCGGAAGCTGAAAATTGTCATTTAAAAAAAATGTTTTGTGAATGCACTATGTGTGCGCAGGAATGCGATAAAATTATTACAAATTAATAATAATTTTCAAAACAAGATTTCGTATTTAGTACTTTTTATTGATACTAAGAACTGCTTAAATTTTGTTTGAAATCGACGGAATCTTGAAAATAATTATTTTTGCACAACCATTTTTATATTCAAGAATTTGATTAAAAAATATTTTGTAATTAAAAAAATAACCAAGTTACTACGGAACTATATTCCGAAAAAAATTGAATTTTGACAAAATGGAAACTGTTCAAAGTTAGAATATCGATTTTAGTAAAAATGAAAATAATGTTTTTCGCAAACTACACAAAATTTGAAATAGTTTTGTGCACTAGTTTTAAAAAGAAAGCTTTTTTAAAAATAGGTTTGTAACTTGGCGAACATCGGCTGTAACTTGGTTATTTATAACAGAAGAATGTACAGCATTTCTTTTTCTTATAAATTTATTTCCCTCCAGTTTATGAGATACAAATGACATTATTTCTTGTATTTTATAGTCTTTTAAGTTACTAATAATGTGTGTTTTTGCCTATAAAATAAATATTTTTAAATTTAAATACAAAAACTTAAACAAAATAAACAATTTATAACAAATAAAACAAAACGTGAGTGGATCCAGGCAAAGGTCATTGAGGGGGGGGATGATATTTTTTTATGATTCGAATTCCGTGAAATTTAGAAGAATTTGTAATAATTTGAGTCCATTTACTCGTTTTTCTATCGATGTCTTAACAATGATGGAGGTCATTCGGGGGGGGGGGGGGATCCGCCGTTGTCAAATTGATGAAACCATCAATTACTTTGTACACAAATCTCAACATAAAATCAACATAATCTCACTAGATTATTATGCTTATACTTTCCAATATTTATTACAATAAAACAATGTTTGATTATTAAAATTGTTAATGGATTTGGACCAAATTAAGATTATAAGTGTTCTCTGCTAAATTGTTATTTTAGGTTCTCTGATTACGAATACCAGTATCCCAGATTTGTTTCCTCCTAATAGTTGATCGACTTCCCAATTTGATTATAAATTTGTGAACGTGCAATTTTTTAATTCTTCCGAAAATTTTGTGGCCTAAAATTGTCCTCTTTGGTTTCGAAATTGTGTTAATAATCGCTTGTCATCGGAAATGTGGTTTTTTAAGACTTTCTCTATGGATGTTAAACGCTTTTAAATGTTGTTTATTTAGGGTGGATGATGCTCCTTGGTTTTGGTGTGATTAAGCAAAAGCCTAATTTCTTAGGGGGGGGGAGTCGTTTTGGCAAAACTAACCAAAATATTAAAAAATATATAGGTATTCAATAAAGACATTGGTGCGTTGGTTTGGAGAGTACCATGACCGCCCTTATTTGTAAGCGATTTGAAACGACAATTTATACATTTAAAATGTCATAGTTTAAAAGTAGAAAATTGAGTAAAACTAAAAGTTATACACAAATTTTTAAAATTAGAGATTTCATTTAGGTGGAAGCTTGTTCTCCGGCTTTCACAACCCTCTGCACAATTTAGAGGCGTAATTTTATTTCCTTCATTCTCAAATTCTCTTTGTAGGTCGCGTTTCATGGCAATATCTGTAACATGTGTATGTACTATCGTGCAAATTGAGTGTAAACCAATCACAGACTAATTTCACACGCTATTGGGTCGGCGGCCAAGGGCGAATTCCGGCAAAGTTCATAAACGAATAGGGGGGGGGGGCAATAGATATGTTTTGATAATAATTTAATTTTGTTTTCCAAATTTTAACAAAATTTAGTAGATTTTGTTGGTTTTTGATGGATAATGGGAGGGGGTTAGTTATCCCGTTACCTGCCTTCTTGTATTCCCACTTGTCGGCTACCAACTACAATAAATGTGTTCAACAGGAACGCTTGGCATTTTAAACTAGCTTAATGTGCTTTTATGAGCTTTTATGAAATATGCCCGAGGTTACAAAGTTTATCAACTATTCAGCCAATGATACATTTCATAATCTCTCGATAACATTTGAAAAGATACATTGCAACTTTTAAAAGGTATTGTTTTGGGTTGTGAAATAAATGCAGTAATTATGATTAATGATGTTTCGTTTTATAACTTAAAATAAAAATATTAGAAAAGTTCAGGAAAATCTGAAAGCAAATAATACAATTATAAGTCATGCAGGGCCACATATAGTAGAACAATTTTAGTCCAATATGCAATAACCAGACAAGTCCTTTGACAGCAATTACTGAGAAAAACAAAAAAAAATTTCATTTGTAGAATATGGAAAATAGTGATTACTTTATGTTTGTGGTACCATCCGGACTTGTACGCTTATTACGCAGTTTATAAAATTAAGCAAGTACTAAATAAAGGGTTCCACGTCAAAACGACGCGGGAATTTGGACGCGCGACAATTGGACGCGGTCATTTAGACGCGCGACAATTGGACGCGTGTAAAATTGGACGCGTGTAAAATTGGACGCGCGTCAATTGGACGCATGCGACAATTGGACGCGCGTCATTTGGACGCATGCGACAATTTAGGGTACGACAATTGGACGCGGAGATTTGGATGCGCGTCAATTGGACGCATGCGACAATTTGTGGTAAGACAATTGCACACATGCAATAATTTGACATTAATATAATAGATATAAGATTTATTTATAAAATTAAACTTTAAAATTTAAAAAATTACACTATTCATGGGGTATAGTATAGCAACGTCATACCAATTGTCCAATTGTCGTACCCTAAATTGTCGCATGCGTCCAAATGACGCGCGTCCAATTTTACACGCGTCCAATTGTCGCGCGTCCAAATGACCGCGTCCAATTATCGCGCGTCCAAATTCCCGCGTCGTTTTGACGGGATACCAAATAAAGCCAAAGTTTGACTGACTGCAAAAGTTTAAAATCGTTTTCTTACTAGCATATCGACTATCCGATGCCTTTTAATCAGGTTTTTCTTGTAGTAATAGATAATTAATTTAAAAACAACAGTGTTTTTTATTTATTATATACATAATAAAGTCTAAAAAAATAATCATGAAGTGAAAGGTATAAAATCTTCAGGATTCAAGTTTCTGCTTGCACAAAAAAATGTTTAAAAAAGTAAAGAATGAAGAAAAGTGAAGAATGACATAACCATACATAACCAGTGGTACCTTGGTACATAAATAATTATTTAAATTTGCATTGTTATGTTTTTCTTGTGAAATATAAATGAAACGTATCTTTTTGAGTAGGATAAACAAAATGTGTCATTTAAATAAGAAGAAAAAGCACAAAAAAGTTCTTGTTCGAGGGAGGGCGGTATGGCCCACGCTCTGGGACCGGTAGAAATTTCTTTCCTCATTATGATTTTGACTGGCTGCCAAGCTGCCTATTGCTCCCCACCATGAATTTATTTTTTATTAAATTTAGAGTGACTGATTGTATAAACGTGTTGATTGGAACTCGTGGAGAAAACGACTTTTTCCGAATTAAGCTAGTTACACCTGCGATTTGCGGAATGCGATTTTTGTTTTGATTGGTCAAATTTGAACCATTTATTGAAATTTAACTAATCAAAATCAAATCACAACAAAAATTGCATTTTTGTCGTGATTCGTAGGTGCATATAACTAGCTTTAGATAAAAGCTTGATATTATATCGAGAAAACAAAGCATTACGAATCACTTTAAAATTAGACCATTAATGCAACTTCTTGACTTATAAAGAGTTTACTAAATGGAATCAATGACCAAATGGTAAAAATTGATACCAGGCCCGACTAGAGGGAGGGAGTGATTCCTCGGACCCGGAGTTTCTGAGAGGGACCGGATTTCAATGGAAATCCTGACATCTGGAAAAAGTTACATGAGGCTCGTAGGTAACTACCCCAGAGCCCCGATTTTTTCTCGACGAGCTTATTTGCAACCTACCTAATCAGTAACAAGTAATTGTCGAGTCAGGGTCAGTAATACACTATTACTTACTTAAGCTTAAGTTTCAAATTAATATATAAATTTAGAGGACTGGGTTCAAAGTTTATTAACATTATTTTTATTTTATTTTTTAAAAACCATGTAGTACAGTCAACTCTCTCTAAATTAAATTCCCTCTATGAATTTTTCTCTAATCCAAGATATTTATTTAGTATACGTGCAAACCAAATAGAGTTTTGTGTAAAAATTATTGTCCAAGTCAAATTTTTGAATTCAAATTATCTTTAAATCAAATCCAATGTTGGGCACTTAATGTCAATTTATATCTGTCTATAAATCGAATTTTTTTGAAGTTAAATTTTTCTCTAATAAACTCACCGAATTTACGATTCTAGGACGTTCGGTTCCCGGACGATTGGTCCCAGGACGATTCAATATTCAAAATTATAATTTTAGGTGCCGCTAGAGGGTGCGGTTAACGGTTAACGGTCTTAATAAAAATTATTTAAGACAAAAAAAGCTTGTGCTGTCGAAGCGAGTACGTCAATCTTTACTTATACTTATTACTTAGTCATTTACATTTGAGGCCGTGAGAGCAAAAGTGGTGTAACCCTCAAATACAACTATTGAAGATATTCAATTAACATTTTTAAATATTCGTTAAAGTGAATGCAAAAACAATACCTATATATCGCTACCATCTATTGGACTATTAGATAATGTTGGTTCCATCAATTTTACTTCAAAGATATTCCTAAGAGAGAGGGGTAACACCAAAAAAACCGATGAAAAAAACTTGAGGGTTACACCACTTTTGCTCTCACGGCCTCATTTATATTTGTGTTAGTGTTAGTGATATTGTGTTAGTATTTCAAAATATAAATACGGGGGTTCTTTATCTTAATTATTGAAAATTAAATATTCTTAATTCAAAAATCTTAACCAACAAGAGAGTAATTTTAGTAGAAAACAAAGTGAGACAGAATATTGATTCACTACTTATATGGTGTGATATATTGAACACTGTATCACAACAATAATTTTGATTTACTATAGTTAGGCGTGGATATGAGTGCAATTACCCCTTCCCCCTCACTTACGATACAATTGTATGTATGTATAATATAATATAATATATAAATATAATATAACAAGTTAGAGTGGATCCGAGATTTGCCGTGATTAAATTTGTCAAAATCGACCCTCCGCACCGGGCCGTTTTGACAAAGACCACACTCGCTAAAAATATCCCTCTAGGCCGGTCCTACTCGACAAAATGTGCTACCAGGAAGGGAGTGGATCTCCTTCGATGTGAACTCAACGCTGATGTTATTTTCTTCTGTTCTGAATTAATCGTCCGGGGACCAATTGTCCGAGGATCAATTAAACGCTGTCGTGTGATTCCCTGAACTTTTATAGTATGTTGCTTTAAGTACATGCATAACTATATACAGATATAAAAATTTCTTTCAAACAATTGGTGTTATATTTCCGTTATGTAATTAACATTATGTTAATTATTTTTTCCCAGGTTTAGGCTTCTATACGAGGTATAGTAAGAAGTCTTATGTCCATCCACATTTTTCAAAGTGTTGTTCATATAAGCTAATCATAATTCTTAAGGTTCCCTCTTGATATAAAATTTGGTGATATATCAAGCACAAAAGAACACATTTATGCAATTTATTCAAATTATATGGTAAAACATTCGTATAGCAAACAAAACATACGTAAAGAAGTTATAGTTACCATAGATTTAAAAAAAAATTTATAACCTAGAACTGCGGTCATCCGAGTTCCACCTTGTTTTTATTACTTCCTCTAACTGTAATTTTCCCTAATTCAATGCATTATGAGAATTCGATTTAGACATTTAGAGAGAATTGACTGTAGTTCATTTTGCAATTTTATCTGTTATTATTAATTATGAACTTATTGCTACCAAGTACCAAAAATTAATAGCTACGGAGGAATTCACACGATTGGAGAAGTTACGATTTTGTTTGAACAAGTTGTGTGGATTCCCTAATTGACAGATAGTTAAAATTTAGCTTGTGAAACTCCCCTAAAATTAAAACATAATAAACCTCATAGGCGTAGCGTGGTAAAACAAAACAGGAGTTTTTAAAATATTTAACATTTAATTTAAAAACAAATTTTGTTATAATATGTACTGTAATAAGAAAAATGAAGTTAAAAACACAATACATTGTGTGGTATTTACTGTAAAATTTAATTTTAACAGAACTTAAAAGAACACTAAAATACTAAAATTTTAACTTAAATTGAAGAATACAAAAGTAGAAATTATTATTTAAAATTACTTCTGTTCAAATATATAAAATATAACGGTGTAAAGTCAATTTACATACAGTTACTCACATAAATATTCGGACACTCCTATGTTAACAATGTTAATTTGACGTTTTCAAGACGTTTTTTTTATATAAAAATTGCTTTTACAGCAAAATTTTGTAGACATTTTTTGTTGGAAATTTCATTGCCTTAAATTTTGTTTATATACATTTTTCTATTTTGTTGCACCGTTTCCGACTGACAGCGACTTAAACAAGACCCTGTAAAATCCAAAAAATATTATCATCTAAATCTCGAAAACGGTGCATCATAATAAAAAAATGAATATACAATTTTTTTTTGTAAATTTCATTCTCTATAGTTTTGTTCATATACATTTTTCTAATTGGTCGCACCGTTTCTGAGATATAGATGATAATATTTTTTGGATTTTACCGAGTCTTGTTCAAGTCGCTGTCAGTCGGAACCGGTGCAACAAAATAGAAAAATGTATATAAACAAAATTTAAGGCAATGAAATTTCCAACAAAAAATGTCTACAAAATTTTGCTGTAAAAGCGATTTTTATATAAAAAAAACACGTCTTGAAAACGTCAAATTAACATTGTTAACATAGGAGTGTCCGAATATTTATGTGAGTAACTGTAATTCTATAAATAGTAAAAATTACTGCATGTAGAGCATGAGACTCTTAAATCTAAAATGAACAGATTTAAATTTTCCAACTTGAATGGGAACGCAATTTCATTCGATGATTCATTAAATTTAATTTTTGAATTATCCAAATTAATGTTACTATTATAATTTCAATCTTCGAAAATAAATTTTTTTTTCTAAAAATATCCAACTGTGGTCAAATCGGGGACAATAAAAATTACTCAAGCAAAACCAAATTCAATTTATTCACAAAATCAAAAAATCTCAAACCAATCGCAAAAATACCTGTTCAAAATTAAAGGAGAGGAAATCGGTCTCCAACCTCTTTTGCGGTCACCTTTAGCCGCCTAGCTAATCCAAGCTCAACTATATGGCGGCAAAACCACAAAAATTCAAATATTTACAAAATTCAAAATATACGAAAATTCTACGAAATTTAAAAAATCAAATATAAAATTGAATTGGGATTTTGAAACACGGTAATATATTAACAAAAATTATATTTACAGCAAATTTTGGAATAAAATGCAATTTACTTATTTGAACCTTAAAATTTGCCGAGAGAGACGACCATGGTTTTTACGTCTTGCGCAAAAGTATACACTCGTAATACTGGAGAATCCTGAATAGATCCGTAGGTTGGTAAATTCTAGTTGGTCCAAAAAGATTAAGTTAGTGTGCGTTAAAAGTTAATAAATTTCATCAGAAAATATCAAGTTTGTGTGGCATAATAGCTGAATGGTAATTAAATATAAATTTATAAGATGTCGTCCCCAAGTGCTGGCAAACGACGTATGGATACAGATGTCATAAAATTGTATCCTTTTTTGTGTTGACTAATAAGACGTAAACAATAACAAAATCTTTTGTATCAGCTGATCGGGAACAAGGACGTGTACAGGAGCTCGCTGCTTAAAATTTGCGTATTTTGAGTAACAATAACTTAATGCAATTATGTTTATTAATTATTCCAATCAATATTATTAGTTTTTTTTGCAATACTTTCCTTAATTTTTTTACAGAATCGAAAGTAAACACGAAGTTACCATATTAAGTGGATTGAATGAGTTTTGCGTTAAATTTTACGGCCCTCGTGGAAGTAAGTATTCATTATTTTAACTATTAATATCCGCATCTTTATATTTATTGCACACAATAATTTATTTGTAAGCAATTTTACTTGCATAAGTCAAGTTGGGATAATTCAATAAACTTAAGTTTATGCATTTTTATAACTTATAAATTCGATAAATATTGTATATTTATTTATATCTTATCAAGCAAGTAAAGCAGATTTAATAATTCCGTTTATTTGTAAACTTCATTTTTGGTATACCAAGATTTCTTTGCCTTTTCAAATTTTAGATTTGCATCAATCAATCTCAATTTATTTACCTATAAATTATAAAGTAAAATTTGTAAATTAAAAAAATACTTGTTTTTAAATGAGAGGGCGAAAATTCAAGTATTACATCACCACAATGTATTCCCCAAACCTATTGTTACCTTGCCCATTGTTACTATATAAATTTAAAAAACCTTGTGTTGATCAAGATTGATTTTTGCGATATTTTGTTAGTATATATTTCAAAAGCAATCAATTTTATATTTACGATTTCCTTTAAGGAAGTTTTAGGTTACCACATTTTGATACAACAAAATTGCATTTTTTAAAATATAATTTTAAATTCAACTTGCGTGCTTTGTGGTGTATTGAACCTTTGTAAAATATTGATCTATTTCCATTTCGTCTTCCAAGTGTAAATAAATAATGCAATTAATGCACATTCTTCTTGCATGCATTTTTTTCATTGTTTGAATTTTTGTCACGGTTAATTTCTAAAAATAAACTTGACAAAAAATTGAATTTTTACACAACGAACGTAAATCCAACTTTATTTTAGAACAAAATATTTTTTCTTTTATTTATGAAGTCGATTAACTCGTAAGATTCAGGGAAAACTTTCTTTTTAATAATTTCATTTGTTGAAGTGGAAATTTTGTATCAACAAATGTTTAGCTGATAATAATTGTTTCAAAAATATTGCAAATGTAAAATCAGCATTACATTAATTTGTTTAACTGGAATTTCCAATTTGCTGTTCCATTTATTAATTTCTATTCCCTTTTAATAAAATATTTTAGAAGGGGGGGGGGTTTACTTAGCATATAAATGCACAAAAAGCAATACAATGTTTATAATAATATATTCTAAGTAGATATACACTGGCTTACAAAATTGATCGCACAGGCCTACAGTGGCTCCAGCAATTATTAATACACTCCTATGTTAACCATGTAAATTACACATTTTTAAAACCGTTTTTTGACATATAAAACTCGCTTTTACCGCAAAACTTTTCAAATATTTTTTATTGCAAACTTTAATCTCTTCAGTTTTGTTTCTATACATTTTTTTATTTTCTCCCGCCGTTTCCGAGTTACAGCGACTTGAAGAAAACTCTGTAAAAAATTTAATAAAACTCCCATAAGAGCATTATTAATTTTATTAACTTTTTTACTTAGTTTTCTTTAAGTCGCTGTAACTCGTAAACGGCGAAAGAAAATAAAAAATGTATAGAAACAAAACTGAAGAGATTAAAGTTTTCAACAAAAAATATCGGAAAAGTTTTGCTGTAAAAGCGAGTTTTATATGTCAAAAAACGGTTTCAAAATGTGCAATTTACATGGTTAACATAGGAGTGTATTAATAATTTCTGGAGTAACTGTATGTTAACAATACAGCAATACTTGTAGACATTTTTAGACATAAAATTTCATTCCCTACAATTTTGTTTATATACATTTTATATAGTGTTATAGTGACTTCAAAGAGACCCGTAGAATACAAAAAATATTGTCATCTGTATCTCAGAAACAGTGCGACAAAATAGAAAAATGTAGGGAATGAAATTTACAAGAAAAAATGCCTATTCATTTTTCTATTTCGTTATACCGCTTCTGAGCTACAGATGACAATATTTTTTGAATTTTACCGAGTTTTTTCTTAAGTCACTGTAACTCGGAATAACGTAACGGTGCAATAAAATAGAAAAATATATAGAAACAAAAATGAAGAGAATGAAATTTGCAACAAAAAAGTCTTGAAAAGATTCAAATTACATTGCTAATATAGGACTTTGCCATTAATTTTGTGAGCCAGTATACTAATACGAAATGAAACTAAATATTTACTACTTTGACGATATTATACATAATATGTACGATATGTACATCCTTTCAACTGTTTTTTCACTCTTCTCTATATGACGCTTGTTATTTCTACAGTTCCTTATTTTAGAAATTTCAAAATACTTTATCCGAACCTAAATTATTCTTCTATTAAAATCTCCGTTTTCTTACAAAAATTCTTTTAGTTTTTTTTTTATACATGCTAATATACCAGTCCTGTAGCTCAAATTAAATCTGTGTTGGTAGTGACGGCGATAAGACTTAGGGCTCCCCTCCACATGAAAATATAAAAAATAAAATACAAAATGGCATTCAACCAGCAATATATAAATAAGTTAGAAACGTTAGCAATAATCAGATACGTAATTATTATGATTAGGTAGCCAACATTCCTCTCAAAATGTTAAATCTAGAGTTTTTATTTTACTAGGGGCCCTTCTTAACCGAGTGGCACTTAAGGCGCGTTTTTATGAGTCAAGTTTAGTTGACCGATTTTAGTTGATCAACGAAAGTTGAATGATTTTCTATTGAAACAATAGAGTCAATTTTATGGAAACAAAGGTTCTCACTTGAAATCGTTCAACTTTCATTAATCAACTGTAATCGGTTAATTAAACTTGATTCGTGAGAACGCGCCTTTAGCAGTTAGCACCATGGAGACCTTATCGGCACCATTGCTTGGAAGGTTCAAGTCATAAACTGCAATTTTCTAAAGTGGCTTACAGATTTTTTAACTTTTAGCTAGTTTTATGTTATTAGGTAACGAAAGACTATCAATTGTAACGACGCGACGATAATTTAACAAAAATATGACTTAATATGTGCAATTAATAAGAAATTATGTATTTGCACGATGGTTGATAGATTTATGAATGGGTACCTTTTCAATTAAATGAAACTTGTGTCCAATCATTGTCATTTAAAATCCGTTGAAATTTAGTGATCGGCCAGCTGTCCAATAAATGTAAAATGTAAAAATAGCTAATTTTGGTCTTCAATAGCTAATTATGGGTTATCGATTTTCATAAATTTTTTTGTTTGTTTTAAACAGTTATTGGACGGGTGCCCAATAATTGTAATTAAGATGTCCTGTACTGTACTGTATTGTATTCATTAAATTCATTTCAAATTATGCAGGCTGGGTGGATGTGATGTTCCAGAATTCGTTTTTGCTGAAATATGTTTATATAAAATGAGGAGACTCGTATTTCCTTTGTCACTCCAAAAATTGTTGACGCATTTTAAGATTTCTATAAATAAATAATGTTATCAAAAATTCGATTCATAATAGCATAAGAAAAATCGCTGCCAATTTGGTAATTTTGTAACTTTTGAATTGATTTTTTTCTCTTACGAAGAACATCGTGATTTTTAAGAATATAAAAATCCAAAATATTTCCAAAAAAAAACAAAAATTTTGCAATCTTTCAGAAGAAATTGAAAATCGCTTTCTCTTCAAAAGAAACATTTTTTTTTTCTAGTTTAATATGTTTAATGTCATATGAACATAATAAATTATAAAATTTCAAAAATTAATCTTTCCGAAATTAATAATACATCGATATAGAAATTTGGAGAACAGGGTAAATATCCCCTAAACCATTAAATTTTTAGGGAAAAAATGGGTTTTTTGAGAAAAACGATTTTCAATTGCCTATGATGAAGGCATCGGGAAGCCACCTCGTTATATGAACCCATTATTACAGTGATTCCCAAAGTGTGCGCCGCGGAGCGCTGCGAAATATTGCAAAACCCAACTTTTTTTTTATATAAAAATTAATGTAATTATATAGTATAATTATAAGTTTTAAAGAAATATACTTAAACTTGAGGTAGGGCACCATGGGAATACCTTAGTTCAAAAAAGGTGCCGCGATTCTAATAAATTTGGGGACTACTGCATTAGTACAATTAGTAAGTTAACAAAAAATATGCCTAACTGATCCTTATGATAGGAGCAAACTGATATTCTAAATGGTGCTGAATTTTGGTACCGTAGTCATCCTTTAAAAGCTACCCCAACTTTAAATGTCACCACACTGTTTGTGATACCACAGTTTAAAAGTCTTTTACGTACAAGACTATCGAAAGTATAGCATATCGGGCAGTTTTTATCCCTGGAAAATGATACTTTGCAGCAATGTTTGTAATAAACTTGCATATAAGCGGATATGATAATGTATATAAACGTTACATGATATTGCATATAAAGAAAAGCAATCCAAGGAATCGTGACCTACTATCTTGCTACGGCGGATGTTGATAATACAAGTAAGATGCTGGGACTTATATTATATTCCAACCCGTTTTAACAAAGTTAATGTTTATTTTAAAAGTGTAATTTTTGTTATCAGTTTATGTTTTTATTTTGGAAAGGACCTGTCTTGAACGTAAAGCTAGATACAGTGACTCGCTCAGAAAGTTCCATTGCGGTTTCGTAAGCTATCAGAACTCGCTAATCGCTCGTTCTGATATATTGCTTACTCAACCGCAATGTTCAATTTTCTGCAGCACGACTGATGTAAATAGCTATTATCTTATCCTGCACTTGGAATTAAAAGTAATCAGTCTCGACTTTATCAAAGAAACTTAATACAATACAGGTGTTCCAACACGTGCTTATCAAAGAAACCTAATGCAACTTGCATTATTGCAGCTGTCTAGGTTGGGTCCAGTGATATCATACTATCATGTTGTTAATAAAATCCAGTACAATAGGTGCATTTACACACAATCCTGGCCCGCGTGCTGGAACGCGTTAAGGTGTGATTCCTTAGCTGCGGCTGGAGCCGTGCGACTACAGTCGCAATGACTGCTTTCTTATGGGAGTGTTTCCTTATGGGCGCTCCAGACTCTCGCGAGAATCTCGCGAGAACATCGGGAAAAAACGAGGACAACACGAGAAAAGAGAGAGTGGAGCTGATTCTCGTGTTCCTCATAAGTTCTCGCCTTGTTCTCCACTTGTTGTCGGTTTTTTAATGCGAGACAAAGGAGTCGAGATCGCGATAACACTACCACACCTGCACATTCGCATTCTTCAGTAGCGCCTGACTCACCGATTAAATAGTAGTATAATTAATTGTGAATTAAAATGAGCGTAAATTGGAAAACGAACAAAAATTGGCATTTATTGATTGCCTTCAAGCAGAACCAGCTTTGTGGAAAATATACATAAAAGGCTATAAAAAAAAATCAAAAAAAATCATGATGCTTGGGTGTGGATTAGCACAATAATGTAAATACCCGTCGATGAATTTAGAAAAAACAAAGATTCTCTGATTGCAAATTATAGAGGTTATAAAAATAGAGAGAAAAAATCAGTGAATTTGGGAGTAGGTGCCTACGACTACGATGTCTATAAGTCCATTTGGTTTGCGCTATGGACTCCTTGCTTGGTGACAGTACAAAATGTAAAAACACAATTAATAATAAAATAATGAAAACTTGAAGTTTGGCGTATTTACATCGATTTTATACCAAAAAAATTATCTGTTTTTTGAACATAATTTTGAAGATAATTTGAAGAAATAGATATTTAATTTAAACTGTACTCAATCACACCAGGCCTTACGAACATTCAAGATGCGATTTTGACAAATATTAATTGTCGAAATAAAAAGTACTGTTTACGTGTGATCGGGAGTTGGTACGTTTACATAATTCGAGCGCTGTGACATTAATGACCTCGTTGCTCGTTGGTCTTGTAGCGCAGGCCGGGTTAAAACTTCGGTGCGCTCACAATATGCGCGCGTGTATACAAACTAAAATACGCTTCAACAGTCGAAATAAAAAGAAATAAAATGGCAATATTATCTTTCAAGAAGAACATTATCGGAATAATGAAGTGGAAATGATCACTGGCACGACAGTAAATGCAACAGAAAATCCTGATACGTGTAGTACAATTTTTGAGTACGTACAAATAGACTTTATTTCAAAAATCATACTTTTAGATGATACTAATCCATTAAAGGGGCCAAAAATTCCAAATTTAAACTTTTCGACATATCGTCGGTCTAAGATGCAAATGGCCTAAGTCCACTTTTGGGTCAAATTTTATTTTTGGTGACATGTGACGACCGGTAGTCAAACCTACCACCTGTTAGTTTCCTAAGTCCATATAAAAATTTTTCGCGCCATAAATGCTTTAAACGCATTTTTCATTTTCATTTTCATTTATTATTGATCAGCTACATTTTTTGCCTCTCCTGTAAAATTTTCATTTTGTGAGTTAGGCCATTTGCATCTTAGACCGACGATATCACAAAATTAAAGAACTGTTAATCGTTTTAGAAAAAATTATAGAAATTTATTTAAAAAATCTGCACTGTAGTACTGAGAACCTTGTGAGTGTGGATGTTTTCCAATTTTCGATGTAACACGATAGAAAATCATTTCTCGCCTTGTTCTCGCGTTGTTCTCGCCTTGTTCTCCGATGCTATTCTCGCCGAGATTCTCGCGAGAACTTCTCGCGATAGTCTGGAGCGCCCATTAGAAAACGATCGTCACATGCAACTATTTCTTGCGACTGCCATAAGAAAGAGAAAGAGAGCATTCATTGCGACTGTAGTCGCACGGCCCCAGCCGCAGCTAAGGAATCATACCTTTAAATGCAACGACGTGCCACGTTCCACTCCAAACGCCGTTCCAAAGATTACAATATAATATTTATTCATTCTTTTTTAACCTTTTAAGGACGGGACTGGTCGAAATATCGACCACCGATAAAACCCAAAATAATTGTTGTTTATCTACGTAATTTGATACACTGAACAGCCTTGGATTTAGGGGGAGCAAGTCCCGACTCGACACGTACCCTGGGCGGAAATACAAAAAAGCGTTAAAAATTATATGTTTGAAGTTACCATTTGTTGGAAAATCACATTTTTGCTAGATTTTGTGTAAAAGCTAAATAATCGCAAAATATAAGCTAATAATCTAAAAATCGTGGGTATATCAATTTTGAAGCCAAAAAAGCAAGTACAATAAATATAATTATTTTTAAATAAAATTTTTATGCCCCCAAGAATTTTTAGGTCACATAGGTAAAAAAAGGTAAAATCACATAGGTAAAAAAACATAAATCGTCAAACTTCAATTTTAACATATTGGATTTTCCGTTGCGGACGGGACTGGTTGATATATCGACCAGCCAGCCGTTTGGTGCCCAATTCTATGTGGGCACTTGATTGGTTTTATCTAAAAACTCTATGAAAAAAAGCTGTCAATTTACACGTCAAATTCCCCGTCCTTAAAAGGTTAAAAGCGTTCTTAATGTTTCAGAAATATTACTTCTTACGATATTTAACGCAAAATGTAATTTGTGCCACAAAGTTTTTGACCCCCCCCATGGCCCTTGTCACACGATGTCACATTTCGTTGATCCCTTCCCCCTAAACGTGTGACGTAATTTATGGATGGCCCCTAAGTATATTTTACAAATGGTAAGTCAAGGATATGTAGGTACTGTCAGGTTGTCACGAAGATTTCCTTCACCCGACATCATTAAATTTAGTACAAATTCGTGACTTATCAACTGGCGCAAAAATTAATTTGATCGCGAATAAAAACATAAGTAACTGATGATAACTGAAGTTTAATTTAACGGCGCTTTGTTTAGCTCAATAAAAACGCCAATATATTATAATATTTCATAATAACTAATATTAAAAATTAAGTAGTGATACATACATATTATATTTTAATGGTATTAAATTTTTTTGAAGATTGGGGAAGGTTACAGCAAAATAGGGGGTGCCCTTTTAGCCAGGGGCCCGCGTGCGTCGCACCCACCGCATCCCGGTAGTTCGGCCACTAATTATTATAAGGTATATACAGAATTTTCAAAACCGACTGAAATGGTAATAATGGTAACCCAAACTAAACATGTAAATTACAGTCAACTCTCCTATAATGCGGTTAATTATTCATACCGCCTTATATTGAAACCATAATTGGGAAGTATGGCAATTAGAACTTAATCAACTCAATGCACCAAACGAAATGTCAGTCGAATTCAACATGGCGGCTTGTTGGCAGGTTCTGTTTGTTTACATTGAAGCCAATGTATTTTTAACGTTGTATTTTGTCAAAGTGTTGTGATATTCGAATAAATATCGTACTTTAATTTATTATTGAGGTTATTAATGTAAGTCACAATGTAATGGTAAATATAAAAACCATTAGAACGGCGTTTTTCGTTGGAATCTTGTTTTACAAAATCGTATTATATCAAAACCCCCCGCATAATAGCTGGGAGTGTCATAAAACTTCAACCGCATTATAAGAACTCCGCATAATAGGAGGGATTACTGTATTATTGTTAGAAACACTATTTTTTTTAATTTAATGATCTGTGAATTTGAAAAATTAGTATTATGTCAAATTATAACGTGATATAGATTTTCGTAGAATATTATGCTATATGTGCGGTATACGCTTAGTTATGTAGCTCAAGTGGCGCAGCCCTGTCGGCCAAGTTAAACGTTTCTGAGATGCCTAAGCGTAAATCTTAGTATATAATCTTTTATTATAATTCTTCTTCAGTTTACTTTTTAAGCCATCGTAGAAATGTAAGCAGATTCGTGTTTTATGCCGCCGAAATCTGTTTTTTATTGTATTGAATTCTTGTTTATGCTGATTTTTAATTTGCTTAATTTTAGCACCATATGAAGGTGGAATTTGGAAAGTTCGGGTGCACTTGCCAGATCACTATCCTTTTAAATCGCCTAGTATTGGTTTTATGAATCGAGTTTACCATCCCAACATAGACGAAGTATCTGGAACTGTATGCCTGGATGTCATTAATCAGGCTTGGACTGCATTATACGGTAAGATTTTTTAAACAAATAATTAAATTCATGTTTTGCCTAGAATTATTTTATAATGACCTTTATTTACTAATATTTAAATAAAATAAAAGATTTTATGAATTCGCTGACTTTAAATAAAAAAAATGTTGTTACGAAACTTACATTATAACCTTCTGATTAGAACGCATCAATCCACATTATCTACATTATTATATTTTATTATGTTGGAGAGAAGATTTTACGTTAGGTAAAGTGAAGGCAAATCTTAGAAGGAAGCAAAAGATATGACCATTCACATGACTTGATCATATTTTTAGATAGAATTTAAAAAATAAAATGATTAAATATGATCATAATATGAAAGCTACAGGGTCACATTCACTCACTCACTCACTTATTCGCCCATTCATCAAAATGTGTGAAAATATTTTACTCATTCGAGAAGTCATGGAGATTTAGCTTACAATATACTTGAAGATTTTCAATTTACAATGCAGCTTATATTATAAAATAATGCTTAGTATAATTTACTTGATACAAAATCATGGGCGTAGTTAGACGTTCAACTCTGGGGGTGCTGAAGTCCCAAAGATAAACAGATTGCAATTTTGAAATTAGCCTATAGATTGTAAACTATTTGGGGGGGGGGTGCTAATTTAGATTTCGGGGATGCTTAGCACATTTAAGCACTCCCCTAACTAAGCACATGTACAAAATATTGTTTTACATTATTTATTCGTAATTAAAGTTATGAGAACTGTTAAGCGAATTTCGTTTCTAAGCTTGAGGTTCATTCTTGGAATGTTTCTGTGTATGAGATTTGGTCTCATATAACACGGAGATGGGTGCGTGCGTGTACATTCAGGAAAATCGAAAAAGTTACCTTCGTTTCTTTCAAGGAGGGTTGAAATGTTTTTGCTAAATGCCGTCGCGGCTCCGTTATTTGACGTCGGTTTTTGATTTTTTCTTCCGAGTTTTGTAATTCTTGTGAGATTTCCAAGGTTTTGTAGCTTTTTTTGGGCTTGCCGTCCTTATTACGCAACACAGGTGCAAATGGAAGAAACTATCGCGAACTAAACGTTCAAAACGAGCAAAAAAGATAAATGTAAAGCTTTGTAATGCTAAACGTTTCATATTTTTTTAATTTGACATTCGAAAAAACACGATCTTCCGTCGGAAATTAAATTCTAATTTGAAAAAAATTGCTATTAATTTTTTACTATTGTAATTATTCCAAAAACTAAAATGTTTCAGAAATAGAACGAACAATGATTGATTTTAAGTATCCTATAAATTTGAATAATCCAGGTTCCAATTTTACTCGTATGGATTTAAAATTTTTTTTTTTATTATCTCAACAATGTTATGCAAATATAATTTTTTTATAATTATATAGCTATACCTATTGATATTATATTTTTTATATTATATTAATTTATAATTATTTTATGGAGAATTTTTTCGATCTAAATGCTCTAAATTACGAGAATTCGGAATTTTCGTTATAAATCAATAAGCTGAAAAAGAATTATTTTTTTTTATTCAGTTTTCATTTTACAGTTTTACTGTTTAAAATGGATGAAAATTACACCATAATAAAGCCGTTACTACCGGAAAAGAAGTATTCAAATTTTTGACTTTCATGGGGCCTTAGCGCCAATCTATACAAATAAATGAAAATTAAATTTGCAATCAGATTCTGTATTGTGAGCTGGGTATTTTTGATTATTAGAATTGTTGTCAAAAAACTCCAAATAATAAAATTTTTCAAATTTTGTCCCTTCTACAAATTCAAGTGCTGAAGAAATGGCGTTGTTGCAGGCGGTTTTTGAAAATCATCATAATTTATTAATAATGTTCGAATGCACTATGCATTTTCGTCGTAAATCGGTAAGTTGTCAAAAGAAGATTTGTTTGAAAAATTTTCAATGCAAAAATTGCTTTAAAAATTTAAAAAAAAAATTGAATTCGCATTTTACGGCTTTATTGCTTAACCTTCCAGCAGGCGCGTATGCACATTTTGTACGACAATTATACTTTTTTTGGCATAACTTTTTTCTGAGAAGTCGGATCTATTGGTTTTTTATTTCTATTCCAAGACGAAACAGTATTTGACATTAATCTATATTACAAGTAATTTATTTTTGCTTTGTTTTCAAATTATTATCAACATTTATTTCAGTTCAGTTGCGTCCGATCTCTTGTTTACGTCGCAAAAAAATAATATTATTTTTATTATAATTGCATTTTTATATTTTGCATTCCTTTTTTTGCACTTGTACTTCTAAAAAACGTTCAGGAAAGCAAGAAATAATATGTCAAACATGTAAAGCCGAAATTTTATCTGCTAGCTGTTCACTTCGTTTATTTAAAAGAAAGTTGTGTTTTTTATACCGATTTTGTTAAAAATAATAGAAATATCTAAAAAAATATAAAATAAATGTATGAGGTTTCAATATTATGATCTATACCTTTTATTATTACTATTTATAATAAAATATTTGTAAAAAAACATCGTGTCGTACATACAATTCTCAATTCATATTGGCGCGCCTGCTGAAAGGTTAATGTAGAAGAATGTAAACCATACGAATATTGTAGAAATATATTGAAAATCAAAAATCATCCCATAAATAAGCTACCACCGGAAAACAAATTGTTAAAATTTTGACAATATTGGGACCGTAGCGCGGAAACGGTACAAATAAATGAAAATCTAAACTTGCTATCAGTTATTGTTTTGAGAGCTGCCTAAGTTTTGATTACTAGAAATTTTTTCAAAAAACGCCAAATAAAAGCTTAAATGAGCAAATACGGTTTATACCAAAAATTTGGTTTTAGAATCTTGCAGTTTTAACTGTGACCCAAAGTATGAGCTTGAAGTGTAAAGATACGTTTTTCGGAAAAGGTTTATCTGGACTTTTCGTCTTTTCTTATGAATCTAAGCAATACAAAATCAAAAAAATATTTTCTTAAAACTTTTTATTCAACAAACCCAAAGAGTTAAAAATTCAATTTGGTTATCAGATGCTATTTTGAGAGTTGTGTATTCTCATTAACAAACAAAGAACCAAATAGACAATTGCCGATAATAAAAAAATTTTCGTTTCAAATGCTTCCTTTTTGCAAAAACAACAATTTTAATCGTAAAGGAAGCGTTTTTCGAAAAATAGCCGTTTTGCATTTATTTCATAAATTGTATTGATCCAAAAGCAATTTATCAAAACAAATAAAGGCCTCCGACAAGGCTCCAGTATTTCCCCAACTCCTCACCACTACACTAAAAGGCTTGCGCTTTCGAGCACCTGGAATGACCCACATTTTAAATGTTTTTGCTTTATTTTAAAACTATATAATGTTTTGGACGAGGATTAAGAATGAAATCATAAGAAAAATTTCTACAGCCGTGCTTTAATTTTGAAATTTTTACCTAAGGTGCTTTGTCATAGTCATTGCAAAAGCAACCGTCAAATTATACTGTTGGAGCCATGGGTGCCCATAGGATCTTTTTCGGGGATGGGCAAAATCATGAAAAAATTTTATTATAAAACAATTCAACACCAAAATTTTTTAATTTTCTTTATTTGCAGAAAAAATAAATCGAAAATGCGTTCCAGCTCAGGGTAGATGAAACAAAACAATTGTTTTCCAAACCCAAATTTGTTTTGCGGGTTTTGTCTATTTTTAACTTTTAATTTAAACTCTTTCTAATAATGCGACATAAATTTAAATACGGCAATATGGCCATATGTTGGTTTGCTACTATTTTCGATGTCAAAATATTGAAGAATCGGGGGAAGTATGTTACCTAAATATTTTTAGTAGAAAAATGCTAGTATGTCAGTTTTTTCAGTTGAGTTTGGTTTTTAGTAAAAATATAGTAAATACTAAAGAAAGATGCACTGGAAAAATAGATACAACAATTTTTACTAAAGTTTTAGCAAAAATTACTAGAACTTATTATTAAAATAGTGATACTTACAATATGTAGTAATAAAATCTATAAATTTTGTAAGAAGAATTTGCAGAATTGAAGTTATTTTTAATGTTTTTACAATTTTCTCTAGTTTTTGTAAAAGAAATTAATGCTACAATGAAATTACTACAAATTTTTAGTAAATCTTATTACAGTGTCTTGAAGATATTTCAAAAAATTGTGTAAATAAGTGAATATTACAAAATATTTACGATAGTTTTGTAGGAATTTTTTTCCAGGAATTTAAGTAGAAAGTCCACATTTATTTAAGAAGAAATTATAGATTTTAGAAAAGAGCCGTAAACCAGAAGAAATAATGCAGTTAACTAGATCTTTTCCAAAACCTCCCTCTCGTTTACAGATTTTTATTGAAAGGACTGACGCTCCGCAAAAGCCTCCAAACAATGCATTAGTTTTTAATCTTGGGTGAGGACTCTAGTTCCCCCCTGCCACGGTTACGCCACTGGTATATTTCCGAACGAATTGAACTATACTCTAATCGTAGAATACAAAATTTAAGTGTCGAGAGATAGCATGCTTTATACCATGTAATTTATTAATTTTTAATTTCGATGTTTTTATAATTATAATTAATTTCAGATTTGTCAAATATATTTGAATCCTTTTTACCACAATTACTGACGTATCCAAACCCCATTGATCCATTAAATGGTGATGCGGCTGCAATGTATCTTCATAAACCCGAAGAATACAAGAAAAAAGTATCTGGTGAGTTTAACATTCTTCTAATATTGAAAAATTTATTTCATGCTTATTAAAACAAAAATTTTGTCAACAATATCCTAACTGAATCGGCGATTCCAACCTCTAGGCCACGAGCTGTTTTTTAGTGGATCGCAAAGTGATTTTCGGTAAATCAGAAATTATTGCACAAAAAAGCTAACCTTTCATAACAAAAATAATAATAAAATTATTGTATTGTACTTTATTTAAATTTATAAGATTGCTGTTACTTTTTTTAAATAAATTTCTGCTTCTTATCTTTCTATAACTTTGTGTTGCCAAAGAGGTGTTGCGAAGGAAATGAGTTTCAAAATTTTGGGTCACTAGCAAAACCGGTTGAGAATCTGTGGAAGGATGTATGTACATAAAAGTACAAAATGTAAATACATGTAAAATACATAATGCGTAAATTTTCCGGAAAATATGCACTTATACTTAAATACCTAACTATAAATTGGCTGAAGTCGATTAAGACTTTTCTATTACACTGTTCCAAAAAACCACAGACGTTGTTAACGCAGAAAAACTGAAGAAATGAGATTAGGACATAAGAAAATAAAAAAAAATTATAGCGAAGGAATCCTATTTACCAATTTTCAAGCATCTAACTATATTATATAATTTTGGTCAGATTTTTCAGGCATCTCTCCTGTACAGTGACTTGATAAAGACAGTGGCGGCGACAAGAGCCTCTAAAGCGGCATAGAATGTTGCAAATTCAACCAAATAATACAATCCCTAGTAAGGCATATTCTTTAAATTAAAAGGTTTCTTGTTCTCATGTCAATAAAATGCATTAATAACGTAAAAAAATTATAATTGTTCTGTCAAATTGTATACAAAAAAACATTGCAGTCAATCAAAACTCGGTTATTACTTGTCGCCACTGTCTCTGTATCACTGTACCCTACTGTGTGTCCTATGCATTACAATACGAAAGCACAAAATCTGTTGTCATTGTCAACATTATGCCAAAAAATATCTAATAAACGTATTAATTAAAACAAGAATGATACATATCATAACTTCATTAAGAAATATAATAAATAATTAATTCTTCATTAAGAAATATAATAAATAAATATAAATTAGAAATATAATAAAAAATAAAAAGAAATATAATTAATTGATATAATATCAAATAATGTTGAAAACTAAAAATAATATTTTTAAAACTAAAAAAGATTTTAAAATTTTTAAATAAAATAATCTAAAATAACTTGAATGAGAAAATGATCTGTGTTCCGTTGTGAATAAACTATCGTACTTCGTTAATTAACGGTTTATGCTCACTTAGGACGTTGAAAAAAAGGTATTTTTACAATTTTATTTTGGGAAAGTGTACAGTAGTGGTCATGGAAATTGCATTAAAAAAATAAATTGCAAAAATTGCAAATTATTCCCGAATTTAAAAATAAATTTCTATATTGTATTCTTAATAGCGAAGAAAAGAAAATATAATAGAAATATTCCATACCCGCCGGTTTGAAAAACCTAGCTTTGTGTGCTTATTGTGTTTATATTGTCTGCGGTTATTGAAATTTTATTGCAAATTGTTATTTTAATTCGGAAGTAAT
The DNA here is from genome assembly GCA_947369205.1 of Cantharis rufa. NCBI lineage: Eukaryota > Metazoa > Arthropoda > Insecta > Coleoptera > Cantharidae > Cantharis > Cantharis rufa. The sequence continues at coordinate 8,572,949 of OX376309.1, read as the reverse complement.
AACCGATGAAATTTCCATGACCGCTACTGTATGAATATTTTTGGACAACAATTTTAGTACTATTTAAAAAGCTTTATTTAGTAAATGGTTAGTATTTTTCCATAAAAAAAATATTAATAAACGAAAATGTGTTACCGGATTTTCGACAAGCGTATTTTAAAAACACGTTTTGCGGTGAGCTGTGTTTTTCGGAACCAGGTTTTCCGAAATCGAAAATTTAAAATATTTAGATAATTATATGATCTGATCCTATACCTTTTGCAGTGTGATTTAGAACATTTGAAAACAGCTTTAGAACAATTAATTATATACAAAAGTAAATAATACATTAAACAGAAAAGTACAGCAAAATAACGACAGAATAATATTTTACTGGTGTGTAACCTGGAATTTTAATAGTTACAAACTTTCGGAGACGCGGTTGGGTCCCTCAGAGTTGTGACTTCCATTTCCTCTCAGACCGGTACATGACAATTGGGCGACGGTCAATTAGGCGACGACAGTTAGGCGACGGTCAATTGGGCGCCGTTATTTTAGGCGACGGGCTTATTAGGCGACCCCCACTAGGCGACCGGTCAAATAGGCGACGGTAAATTAGGCGACGGCACCGATTAGGCGACGGGAAATTCAGTAAATTTTTGTAATTAAAAAACTAATATTTAATTTAATAATAATTATTTTTAAATATTTTTTTCTTTGGGGTCGGATCAAAGATATTGTTTATACAGAAAAACCGACAAGGAGAGATGATATGAAGCTCAGAATTTGCAATGCCTGTCGATCATTAAACACTGAAGAAGTACTTAGAGCCACTGATAGTATAACCAGAAGAGCTCAACAGTGTTTAGAAGTAAATGGAAGACATTTTGAACACTTGTGACATTGCTCTAACGCGGTAGCTGGATTTCAAGTGCTGACTTTTAAAGTTAAGTTCGTTATAAGAAATTGAAATTTAATAACTTAAGTCGAATATAACTTAAAAGGGGTGGGAGTAATAAAAAAATTTTTCCTACAAAACTTGCTTATTTTTTAAAGAGCTTTCCAACGATACCACTTTCGACATATGGTGCCATTTAAAATTCTGGATTTCTGGAGCAAACTACTCTAGATGTCGACTTTTCCCGGAAATAATAATATCGCCATTAGATTCGTCATTAGGGCTTTTGTACTACATTTTTTAGCCCAACTCTCTACAACTTACCGTTGTTGAAAAAAAGTACTGATACGGGTGGTCTGGGTCACCCTGTATATTTGATAAATTATCTTTTACTTGAAAACTTGTGGTTACCATTCACAATTATAGAATTCAGGAGGGGGAATGAAATTTTTTAAATAAATCTCTTTTGCGCATGTGCGTCAGTACAAAGCGATTTACCGAATTTCCCGTCGCCTAATTGGTGCCGTCGCCTATTTAGCCGGTCGCCTAATAAGCCCGTCGCCTAAAAAGACGGCGCCCAATTGACCGTCTCCTATTTGACGTCGCCTAACTGTCGTCGCCTAATTGACCGTCGCCTAAATGACGGTGTCCCTCTCAGACTGTCCTCTCTTACCGGTTTTTTCTTTTCTGAAGGTTTAGGAAGCTAAAAAAGGCTTTTCCGCTCCCAAACCGAAATTTAACTTATAAACTTACGTAAGAAATTCTATAGATCCCCTCCCCCCATTCTTAATATTTTTGGAACCCCCTCTTTCTAAAATTCTTTACGTACTGAAAAATAAAGCTGTGGAATACTATTGATATATTTTAGAAGTCGATTGTCTTCGCGCCAAGTTATAATCAACGAATTCTATGAATTCCAGCATCCGATGAACTTTGTTTTTTGTAATTCTATATCTGTTTCCGTTTGTTTCAAATCTGTTTTCAAATGTATACCGTTTGAATTAGTCAAATTTAATAAACAGATTTTTGTTTACAACATCACGGTCAATTAAATTGATTTAAATCTGTTTTCGTATATTCCAAAGCTGTTCGTTTGTTCCAAAGTTGCGTTCGTTTGTACCAAATCTGTTTTCGTTGGTTTGTTATTTATATTTTCTGCAGAAATTTTTATTTTAAATTTTCGGAAAAATGCGCGTAGATAAGAATTTTTAAATTTTCAATGTTTGGCTTGCTATGGGTGAATTTTTATGATGTCCAATTGGTTGTTGGGTTGGTTTGTCTATACCCTTTTGGTTACGTGCGCTCAGCTTTGAGTCATCACCGTATAAGTTTTAATGGACGGATGATTCAAGAATTGCACCCCAGGTACGATTATGATCAAGAATTCTCCAACGGGCATATCTACTGGGTGACTGAACTCACACCTGATCATATGGAAATAACACGGAAAATTGAATTTTTTTGAATTTCTACTTCCCGTTTTATAAGAGATGAGAATGAAAAATGTGTCAATTTAAGAAAAGTTTTCTTCCACGTCTAAAGATACCCAATACTGATATTTTGGTTTTTTTATTTGCTAAAATAAAAAGATAAAAAAAAAGATAATAAAATGAAAAAATAGTGCTTTAAAATTATTTAGTAGCCATGTTTGAATTTCTCCGAATTTCGTCAAGTAGTTATTAATGTTTTTTTGGTTTTTTAAATAATGATTTTCTATGTATTGTATTTCTTCACTTTACTGTTAAAATTCTATTATTTTAACGTTATGTTAAATTCTGCTAAATATTATCATATGATGAATTTTGCTCATCAGCGCAAAAATGATGAATTTTTTATGTACCTTTTTTTTAGTGATTGAAATTCAAACAAAAGTGTTACACGATTTTTAAAATTGTTATGTTTTCTATTTATTGTTGAGTTTTTCACAATAACTGAAGAACAAAATATCAAATGTTGAGTATCTTTAAACGTGGTAAATAAACCTCTTTAAATTGTTATTTTTTCAATAAATTTTCCAGGTTATTTCCCTATGATCGGGTGTAACGTCGGTCACCCGGATATAAAAAATCCAAAAATGTTGATTTTTGGATCAACAAAAAATGTTGATTTTTGGATTTTTTTTTAAACCAAAACTACAAAATATTAATATTATAAAAACGCTTTGCAGTTGGCAAGGGTTGTCTTGAGAAAGTTTAATACGATAAGAAGATATTTAACCCACAAATTTGAGAAAATTCTTTTTCAGAAATTTGTTTAGGTGGCTCTCTAACACTAAGAACGTCTGACCAGGAGCAGGTCATTTCATCTCGCTCTGTGGGCTAGTTCCACGATTTTAATGACTTTTCAATGGCGTTAATCGTGACGTTATTATCGTTACATCCACAATTTGTCCAGGATATAACTCACCTCCGTACGAAAGAACTACAAAACGTTCTATTTGTCGGACGACCCTTGCAAACTGTAAAGCGTTAGCCTGAGTTGGCTTGCCTAGCACATTATCCATCAACTCTTCTTCTTTTTATTGCTCGTCAGCTGTTTCAGGTTATTTCCGAAACAGATCAATATCATCAGATGAGTTGTCATGAAAGATAGGTTCGTTGACATGCCCAGATGAAGTGGCAGGTTCATCGTGATTTTTGTGTTTGCTCCGGAGCAAATCTATCCCAAAAGTGTACAAATTTGTAGGTTACAAGAAACAAATTATTTTTGTTTGTAATGAATTATTTAAACTAATTTTCAGTGCAAATTAGCTACAGAGTACTGGAAAACTACCGTGCAAATACGTACTTGTAAATCCTGCATTACAACTTCCACAGACACTTAATTTTGAGAGCAAAAAAACACGTACATTTCTGTGTAAAACTTAACTACGCTATAATTACAGTTCTATGAAGTCCTTGGAATCAACATTGTGCATTCACCTAGTCAAATAGGCAACCGTTAATATAATGCTGCTTATTTGGTGATCTCTATGTAATAGTTACTGTGTTGAATGAAATTCAACTCTTGACACGTGTGGCGCAAAGTAACCTCAGTTTACGCTACTGGATGTTTTTTGGAAAATCCTTTTTGGATTTATTAAAAAATAATACAGCTCAATATATATTATGAAATATACTTTATTAACCCATTATAGACCAGCGATCCTAAGCGGTACCTTTTTTTGGGTGTTTTAATTTGGCGTTTTCGATATTTGATAGCCCAATGAAAATACTTGAAAAAGTGGTACCATTTGGGATACTGGGATGTAATAGGTTAAACATACTCAATTTAAATAATAAACAATAATAATAAATATATATAATTTATATATTAGTTTAAAAAAATGAAAGCTTGGATCATTTAAAAAACCTTTGTCGGCGTCTTTTCCGCGATTTATGGGTTTGTCAATTTCCACCACTGTTATAGACGGGTCGGGTACTATTCGGCGCAGACGTTTCGACGCAAAACCGGTTCGGCGCAAGTACAATTCGACGCAAGTACTGTTCGACGCAGACCCGATTCGGCGCGAGTTCAGTTTGGTGCAAACCCGTTTTGGTGTGAGCCCAGTTCGGCGCGGGTACAGTTATAATTCTAATTCTAACTTTAATAAAAAAAATTATTTAAAAAAATTAATTTTAAAAGAAATAAATAAAAAAACAATAATCCTGAAAAACCATTTAAAAAAATTAGTCGCGCATAGCAAAATTATGCGCTAATCCGCGTAAAAAGTAGATGTATTACGGTTATCAAAATCCTCCACCAGTATTAGATAGAAAGAAAAGAAAATATTTCCACGCCGAACTGGATTCGCGCCGAATCGGGACTGCGCCTAACCGGACTTTCGTCGAAGCGGTTGCGCCGAACTGTACCCACGCCGAAACGGCTGCGCCGATTGGGACCGTTCCCTTATAGACCAACGAAACGACTTATTATTAGTAAGAGTTATTATTCAGAGTTACTGTAAATTACTACCTAATTGTGGTGCTGTATTATATTGACGCACAGCTTTATTAAAACAAGGTGGAACTCCAACGAATAGGACAACTAGTACGTAAACTTGCAAGCATGGACTTAGAAGCTTCTAAGTCCATGCTTGCAAGCAAAATAGGAAACATAACGTAAACTCGACTTTACGTAAGTACGATTCTTGTAATTTTTTTTCGTTCCCTCCCATGTGTTGGTACGTAATATTGTGCCCCCCCCACATTTTACGTAAGTGGGGGCTAAACGGTCGGGGCGACACGGTCGGGGGCGAAACGGTACGGGGGCAAAACATCCAGAGGCGAAACGGCGGGGGCGAAACGTCATATAACCGTATTAACCACTGTCCATTTAAATATTTTCCACCATATATTTTCCTCAATATCTTCCTCGCCCACATTTCTAGCATTACTTGCTCACGTTTTTGCACCGGTTATTACCGTTCCCAGGTACATAAAGACTCACACTTCGTCAAACTTGATAGTTTTGTTTCCCACTGCTATACTTATGGATTTCGTCTCTTCTAACTTCTTATCATTCCATATCAGATATTATGTATTTTTTTCATTTATTTTCAACCCAATTTTCTTAGCCGCTTCCAATAACTTCTGCGTGGTTTCCTGTCTCCTTCTTTGTGCGTGTCATGATAGTTAAATCGTCCGCAAAAGCCAGGCATTAATGTCTTCGTTTAATCCTGGTTTTCGTATTGCATTTTCCAACGCAATTTTAAATACCCCTAATATTGACGATAGCGGGTGTCCTTTCTCAGTCCTACCTCTATCCCAAAACTATCAGTCAGCTCACCGCCAATTCTTACTTTGTGTTTGGTGCTATCAAGTGTCATTTTTACCAATTTTTCAATTTTCTTCGTACTTTTTCAATACTTTTATTAACTGTTTTAATGCTCCCGCTAAAAAAAGTTCTTCAACAGTCTAACTTGCAAGAAACATTATATCATTAATCTCCCCCTTTCACTGTTTAAACCGTCTGCTTTGTCCTTTTCATGGTCGTCTTATGTTTTTTTTCTATTACTTCCTTTATTCAGCTTTTTGCTCTTTCGGGATTTTTTTGGCCCTCCTGCAGCTCATCTAGCTCGTAATTCCAGTAGTATTGAAATTACGCATAATATTATATTAACAATATTATATTATGGTGCTCTAATCTTATGAATTTAGTATAAATTGGTGAAAGAAGGGTGAAAAACACCCACATAATATCTGCGATATCTCAAGTAGATCTTGTCGACATAAGTCGCATTCATCCTAGAAATTTTTCTGACTTAAAATTTGAGTATAAGTATTATGGAGAAGTGTTAATACATCATCTTTAATCTTTATGTTCTAATAAATTTTGTGTCAGGATTATAAAAACTTAAAAAAATCTGTATTAATTATAACTTCTTTATGTTTCGGATGTTTTATAATTTTATTTTGAATAAATTGTATAAGCATGTTCTTTTGGGGTTGGTAAATCACAAATTTTCTATAAAGGAGGAACCTTGAATGCGAATCAAAAAAAAAATTTTTTTGGAGGTAAGGTAATTGAAAAAAAATTTCAAATTTTTTTTTTACATTTTTGAGATCACCGTGTTCAGAAACGTCAAGATCTGCAAAAAATAATAGAAAAATATTTCTGTGTCGGTCGTCAAATTTTGTTTCTCAATTTATTTCGGAACCGTCCAACCAATCACGACCAAATTTGGTATAGTATAATATTTATAGTATAACTAGCTGACCCGGCGAACTTCGTATCGCCTCAGAACTTGAACCATATAAATTATTTGTAAAATTCTAGAACATCGTACCGCCTCAGAATTAATATACCAAGTGACTCGGCGAACGTTCTGCCATATAAATTATATGTAGACGATGACGATATTTTTCGTCAGTCCATCGAAAACATGCATACATGCAAGAACATGCCACGTTTAATTGTCCGTGTAAAAAACACGGTGTTGTCAAATCTATGCCGCAAACAGACATCGTTTGGCTTTGCGACTTATTTATTGTCATTGCGAATTCCAACCTAATCGGAAATTAAACGCGTTTGATTGGCACGTCTGTGCGAATCAGTGGAATTCGTGGTAGCAAAACATTTTCGGCTCGAGATTTGCCATTCAAAAATGGTGGTTTCTATAAAGTTTATCATTAATCTTTTAATTACCAATCGGGTGCCATTGCACAGCCGTGCGGGGTTCAAATTCCGAAGTAAAATAACCGGAGATCCAACTTTTAGTCGTAGAAAGTGTGGTGGCACGCCTGACAATTTCAGTGAGTTCAGAAACTCTGTTGGATAATTTACAGCTTCGTTGGCATCGCAAACTGAATCGATCGATTTGTATGATACCAAGTCGCCTGGAAACGACGCCTGTATCTTGTAGTTTAAATCGTCGACGTCCACATTTTTTCTCCACATGATTCTTGTGTTGTGTGCCTCCATCGGGAAATATGCGACCAATGAAAGCATTTTGCGAATCAATGATTGTGCAGATGTTAGTGGGTAATTTTATGCATGCAGTATTTTCATAAACAGCAACTTTACCATCGCCGATATGTAATAATTGCTTTGAGAATGTGCCAGCGGATGGTTCTTGTAGCATTTGCACTCGCATGTTAGTTTTTAAGTGGATTTTTTCTACATGACGCCACAGTGGCGATGATTTAAAGCAAGCGTTGATCTCACCAGTGTACGTTGAACGTGGAATGACGGGAAGTGTTTGTCTAAAATTACCGGAAAGGAGTAAAAGAGTGCCGCCGAATAATTTGTCGTTATTTTTTATATCTTTTAGTGTTCCGTTCAGTGCCTCAAGAGAATGTTTGTGTGCCATCGTACATTCATCATTGTACATTCACCATGGTACACTATCATTCAGATGATAATTTTGGATTGTTTGAGCATTGTGGCCATGGACGATTGTTTTTTATGCAGCACACTGCGTCTGGATTATTTTTAATATTCAGTGGCAGCTTAAATGCTGAATGAGCAGTTCTGCCTCCATGCAATAAGGTTGCTGCAATGCCAGATTTTATTTTTTGATTCCACGTGAAATACCTTGGTACTTCGGAATAGAGTAATTCAAAAAGCTCGGTGAGTTTTTAGTTTACTAAAAATTTCGCCTTGAATGGAAAAATCTTAGTTTTCCTAACTTTTAACGAAAATATCTATTTCGTGCTTGATGGAATTCAGATCTCACCTGGAAATCTTCATATTGTGCAACTAACGAAGCGCTTTTTAGCGCATCATCAATATAATGTTCTGAAAATCTTTCATTTTCTCTGAAATTTAATTTTTAAATTAAACTCAATTCAAAATCAAATATGATAAAAAGAAATAAGTCTCTCTATTATGTAAATCTCTACATACAATATTACCAATAACTTGTAACCTTTACGCCATTTATCGAAAAAAAATTTTCTGGATAGGGACACCTTAAACATCTGTGGGTATGCAGGGTCGTAGCCAGATGTTGGTCATGGAGGGGAAGGGTTATGTGGAGGCACAATAAAAATAATAATAGATTTTCTTAAAGAGAATAATTATTAAATTTAATTGTAATCCATGTTGCTTCTTTAATCCGAATATTCGATAATTTTGGCCAAAATTGGCCACCTTAATATTAATAACAATTCTTTAAAATCACTTGTGCCATACCGCCATATTCGGCCCTGGCGGTATGAAATAGTTGACCCGGTAAACTTTGTTCTTTTCTCTAAAATTTAATTTTTAAATTATATTCAATTCAAAATCAAATGTTATAAAATGTAAACAATATAATAAACGCCGTATGAAATAGCAATATGCTTGTAGCCTTTGCGCCATCTATCTCTCCAAATTTTAGACCCAACTCTGTGCGACTACCTGATAGCAATGGTTTGGTTCACCCTGTACGTGTACCTTTTTCATCGGATTATATGATTAAAAGTCGACCAATCAGAGCGACGTTACCGTAAATCGTTTGTGGATTCCGCATTTTCGCGAATTTTAAAATTTTTTTAGCACAAAAACCTATTCGCAGACCTACTGAATGTATATACAAAATTTCATTAAAATCGGTTCAGCCGTTTCGGAGGAGTATGGTAACTAACACTGTGACACGTGAATTTTATATATATAGATAGTAGAAAGGTGAAAATGAGGTTTTCGTCGTGATCTATCAATCAGGAGTGCCACTTCAAGAAAATAACACAAGATTTTTTAAAACGATTTTGTCTTGTGATAGGTTATTTTAAAGACCTTGAAAAGCTTTACCCAGAATAGGTCAAATTAAATTTCTATCTGTCATCTGTCAAAAATTACAAGTTGCCAAAGTTTAAACTTCAAGAGTGAATAACTCATGAAGTACCGAAGAGATCTCAACCAAATTTTGTATGTAGGAACCTTGCCCCCACAGAACTTGATAGCATATGACAGCATTTGATAAAAATCAAGAATTCAACATTAAAAAAAAGATTACTTTTTTTGCGAAAACCCTCGATTTTTTTCGGCATTTTTGCGTCGATGGCAGTCAAACTTTTTGGACGTATGTCTGGTGGGCTCTAGTGGTGAAAATAAGGTTTTGGCAGAGAAATCTTTGCCAGGACTACCAAAATAAAAAATGCAATCTTACTGCATCTATTTTTTTGTTAAAATTTATTAGGGGCTTGTCATATGACGTGACATTTTTTTCGCGCATTTTCATTTCGCAAGTTTGCTTTCAAAGTCATTTGTATTATTTTTATGTAAAGTGATCAAATCTGACAGTATACAATTTAATAATTATTTTTGAAGGATTGAAAATTCTGTGCTCTATTAAAAATTATAATTTTAAATTAATAAGGTGTATCTTTTCTTGCTTATTTATTCTTTATTTTTAAATAACTTCTTTAAAACAAAAATTTTTGTTTTTAATTTTTAATGTTTTAATGAGTTTTTAATGAAATTATGTATAAAATAAAATTATACATATTAATTAAAAAGAAAATTACTTCGGGTTTTCTTAACATGCATAGGTGAGGCTATTCTTATTTCCAGGAAATACAATAAATTTAATGCCGACTGAACTATTATTAAGTACTTACATTTTTTGACAAGAGAAATTACACATACTTACAAAATTTTGAATTTCTCTTTTAAATTTGTTCTTATTAATATTTCGCATTGTTTCTAGAATATGTACGTAAATATGCAACAGAGGAGGCGTTAAGAGGTCAAGAAAATAATATAAGTTCTGACAGTGAATCGAGTATGTCCGACTTTTCAGAAAATGAAGCTGAAGATATGGAGTTATAACGTAGGCTATATGTAAATATTTGTTCGCTCAATTTAATTTTCTGCCACCTCTTTTTACACTTTACTTGATTATTATTTGACTTGTTGCACGCATTATGTTGGAAAGTTATTTTTCTTTTATAGTTTATTATTTGTACAAATTGTAAGTCATATCAAATAACATTTACAATATTGGAATATTTTTAAAATTTATTACACTTTAATAGCCTGACAATATGTGTTTGAGATAATTTTTTCCTTATTACTTAATTAATTTCCAAACTAACAAGAAATGTAATTTAATAAAACAGATTTCTTATTGTTACTAAGAATACTAATTGTAAATAGGATTTACTTATTTTTACACAAATGGAACACATTGCTATTGTAGTTTTGATAAAGCTGTGAAAATTATGAATTGTTTGTTTTAAAAAAATTAATTGTTTTCGAATAAGTGCTAGTAGTATATTAAAAAGTATATAAATTAAAATTAATTATGATAAACATTTATTATATTTATAAAATCGGATTAACACTTGATGAAAATCTAAAAATTATATATGTACCTACACAAAAGGATCGTATTTTTAAAGCGAACAAAATTAAATATCTTAAATTAGCAACAAATACCTCAAGTCAGTTTTACGATCAAAAATAACTGAACGGAAGTGGCCCATAAATTTTGAATTCCCCATAACTTGAATAGCAGATTTTCAAAAATTTATCGTGCCAAATTCATTGTTGTGAATAAAATTGAATCTGTATTAGTAAATAAGTAAATAATTTTTTTTAATTTAGAGTGTTATTTATTCTTATTAATTAGAATTTAGTGCAATAGATGACAATTTTTTAATTAACTTTTAATTGGGAAAATTCTTATTTTTACGTAATTAATTATTAGCGTAGGTTCTCAAATCTTAAATATCTGCTGTAATTTAAAAAAATTCTAAATATCTTCGATAACAGTAAAATAGTTATAACAAATGCTAGAGAAAATTTTGTTTTATTACAATTGAGTGGCTATAGCAAGGTTTAATTAAATTTTGTGAAAAGTGTTTACAAAATACTTAGCGGAGCCTTCTAGAATAATTTAAAAATATTTTGTAAATACTTTAGAGCTACTTTAAATTTATTTTTAAAAACAGAGCAGTTATTGACATACGGGTGATAAAATAGCTTTAATGTTGTCAAAAATGGAGCCTACGCTAATTTAAAAACAGTTTGGGTGCATATATAAATTTATGTATTAAGTGTTCGCACTAAATATTAAAATAAGTGTAAGTCACTTTATTTGGTACAAATATAAAAATCTTGGTTAATTATTATTTATACATTTATCTAGTCCTTGATCCCGGCTCTCGAATGGTTTCATCTCTGACGACTTGGAGGATCATACATTTTTGGATCCATCACAATACCAGCATGAAATTTTATAATATTATTTTTTCTTGCAGGGTAGCTAATGGCCGTCACATTGAAAAATCCGTCACAAAGTACTTACTGTTATTTTTTTGTTTTTTCTCGTTAACGGTAGTAGCTCAAATTAAAAATACGAATGAACACGAACATGAACAAATTAAAGAAGATTAAATTTTCTACAAATACTGATCAACAATTTATGATTAATTAGTAGTACGTTTTATGTTCTACACTATGTAAGTTGTATTACACCCGTTAATGGGAGTGTTACAAAAATATTGTACCTACACGTACAATTTAAGATCGATTTTTTTCCAATATGGTGGCTATAAGGTACAAATGTTATCAAGTCTTCAGAGATGAAACCAAAATTTTGATTTTTGGAACCAGGATCAACTACTAATTTGTAATAATGATTTTGTACTTAGGTATTATTATGAGGAATCGTTATTATAAAAATAATAAATCTTTGACTAGGCATGTAATTGTAACACCACTTATTTTTAATCAAGACAAAAATAAATTTTAACACTAATTATTATAATATTTTTACTTTATTAATTGTAAATACAGTAGATAACGTCGTTTAAAAAATTAAGGACACTGCAATCATTGATGTTATATTCTATTTTTTCAAATTGTTCGTTGCTTCAGGAAACTGTAAAAATCTATATCGGCTGATTATTTAATAAACAATGTTACGTTACTTTTTATTACATATTGATGTTAGTGTCTCTAGTGTTTGCACTACCTAATATTTTAAGTAGTAGGTACTTATAGATGATATTTAAGATTAATTTATTTTATCTATACAGTGTCCAAAAAATGTATACCTACCCCTAAACCAATAATAACTGCTGTTTTAGTGTTAATTATTCATTATTGTTGTTGATAGTAGAAACAATTTCGATGTTATACCTCAAGTCTGGCAGTGTTCTTGATTTTTTATTTTTTTAGTAATTTTTTAAACCGTTCTTTAAATAAAATCGAGGGGTAAACCGCAGAGGAATTTTGGTGTACAAGATCTAGCAATTGCAAGGGAAGTAATGGAATTGTCAAGGAACTGAAAACAAAAAGTGAAATTGGTGTACGGTTTATCCCTCGGATGAAATTCTAAGTGAAAATTGATGTATTTCAATTTTGCTAGAAAATCTTTATTGATACTCTTAACTCTACTTCTCGTGTCATTGTGATAATATCCATTAATATTAAACCTTTGAAATGTTGCATTAAGGTATGATTGATAATCAGCACTTGTTACTTATCAGCATCTTAAAAATTACTTTATTAGCTTCTTAAATGTCACTGCAAGAGCGGATACCCCCGTGACTCTTCAAAAACGATTAAATGCAATAAATTGTTATAAATTTTAAAAATATACCTTCTTTTTATCCTACGATATTTAATTTCTCTTTCTTATATTACATCCTATACATTTTTTAGGACGCTGTATTGTGAGACAAAAATATTTTATAATTGATAATTTATAAAAGCGTAATATTAATTATCGTCCAAACATCACTCATATAATATAATAAATTAGTCTTACTAATAAGGTTTTACTGTAATTGTAGGTGAGAAGTGTCGTTTTGGTAGCATTTAACAATAAAGATATCATTTTACTATTATCAAATTTTTTTATTTAAATAAACCATATCTGCACCCATAAGTGCTGTTATCAACATCGTTTCTAGAAATGAACAACGTTGCCAGGCGTTGTAAATTTGCTTATTTTATGTTTTATTGTGCAAACTACAACTAGTAGTTCAGTTCAAAAGAAAGTATGTAAAAACAAACAGGGGAATCCCTGTTCCGAACAGCAAATTTTTATGCTCAGTTTATACTAACTAATGAGATTAAGTTCGTTTAACTTAATCTTACTTAAATGTTTACAAAACTTAAATGTTTTGGAAGGTTTCTTTTGAAAAAAAAAAATTGATTTTTTTTGTAACAAGTTTAATAAACATTTCAAATATTGAAATAATATGCAGTTAACACGTAATCAAAATATTCTGTACAATTAAATTGTATTCCAATTGGAATTATATGCTGTTAAATAAATTGTCAAAATGTGACAAAACTATAAACAAACTTTTAAATTACAACAAATAAATTATAACATTTAAATTGACATTTGGCAAAACTACAGTATTTATACTATTTTAGGTCCCCTTCTTATTGTCATTGAAATCTGAAATCATATTGGTTACTTTAGTATTGCAAATTCACGAAATTTAAGTAAAAAGAAAAAATTAGTTAAGTACCTTTTATTTTTGAACTTTGGTAAGTTAATTTGGGCGTTTTCCACGTTTTGTGATATTAGCAAATGTCATACGAAGTGGCGTAGATTCTTTGTTTGCATTTTCTGGAATATCAGCAGTTTGAGTTTCCATATTTTGAAGACTTGCTTCATTTTCTTCTGGAGTAGAAGTATTAATGAAATTTTCATCATGTTCTGGGAACTGTGTAGCAACATCTCGGACAGTGACATAAGAGTCACACTTTGAGGATTCATCAATAATTTCACATTTGTCTTGTGTTTTGTCAGGTATTTGTAATTCTATCTCAGATTTACCTGGATCCTGCTCTATTTCTTCATTTATAGAAGTGCTTAGTTCGATTACTGTTTCTGTAATTTGCAATAAGTTAAACTGATTGGATGCGCTACAATCTTGAGTATCACTCCGAGATACTGAATTGTTTGCATCCTCAACAGTATCATTTACGTTACACTGGGATGATAATTCATCATGTTTTTCAACTTCAAGTGACTTATGAAATTGATCTTTCAGAACATCTAATTGTTTTAATAGTATATCACAAGTTGCTGAAAAATGTTGGTATGGATTTATACGAGGTACTTCAGATGTACTATCATTTTCTGGTATCATTGAACTTTCTTCTGCTTCATCATTAGTTTTGTATTCATTTATTTCACATGCTGGAGGAATCGTTTGTTGCTTAACTATATGAGGTTTGTCAACTTCATGTGACTTACGAAATTGCTCTTTCAGAAAATCTAATTGTTTTAGTAGTTCATCGCAAGTTACTGAATAATGTTGGTATTGATTCATATGAGATACTCCAGATGTACTATCATTTTCTGGTGTCATAGACATTTCTATATCATCATTTTCTGTTGAATCTATTATTTCTGCTTCCCGATCAGTTTCATATTCACGAATTTCACATGCCGGAGAAATCGTTTCTTGCTCAACTATATGAGGTACTTCAGATGTAACATAATTTTCTTGTATGGTACACACTTCTACACCATTATAATTCGCGAAATCATTTATATATGGATCATGATGATATCGGTAATCCGCTTTGTATTCATGCATTTCATACGTTAGAGGAATCATTTGTTGCTCAATTAAATAAGGCACTTCATATGTACCATCATTTCCTTGTATCATAGGCATCAGAGTCATGTCTATGTTATCATGTTCTGGAAGATCATATATTTTTGCATCATCATAATATTGATAATCCGTTTCGTATTCCTGCATTTCACATGCTGAAGAAATCATTGGTTGCTCAATTAAATGTGGCACTTCATATGTACCATCATTTTCTTGTATCATAGGCATGTCTATGTTACCATGTTCTGGAAGAACATATATTTTTGCATCATCATAATATTGATAATTCGTTTCGTATTCCTGCATTTCACATGCTGAAGAAATCATTGGTTGCTCAATTAAATGAGGCACTTCATATGTACCATCATTTTCTTGTATCATAGGCATGTCTATGTTACCATGTTCTGGAAGAACATATATTTTTGCATCATCATAATATTGATAATTCGTTTCGTATTCCTGCATTTCACATGCTGAAGCAATCATTGGTTGCTCAATTAAATGAGGCACTTCATATGTACCATCATTTTCTTGTATCATAGGCATGTCTATGTTACCTTGTTCTGGAAGAACATATATTTTTGCATCATCATAATATTGATAATTCGTTTCGTATTCCTGCATTTCACATGCTGAAGAAATCATTGGTTGCTCAATTAAATGAGGCACTTCATATGTACCATCATTTTCTTGTATCATAGGCATGTCTATGTTACCATGTTCTGGAAGAACATATATTTTTGCATCATCATAATATTGATAATTCGTTTCGTATTCCTGCATTTCACATGCTGAAGAAATCATTGGTTGCTCAATTAAATGAGGCACTTCATATGTACCATCATTTTCTTGTATCATAGGCATGTCTATGTTACCATGTTCTGGAAGATCATATATTTTTGCATCATAATATTGATAATCCGCTTGGTATTCCTGCATTTTACATGCTGGAGGAATCATTGATTGCTCAATTAAATAAGGTACTTCATATGTACTATCATTTTCTTGTATAATAGGCATTATAGGCATGTCTATGTTATCATGTTCTGGAAGATCATATAATTTTGCATCATCATAATATTGATAATTCGTTTCGTATTGCTGCATTTCACATGCTGGAAGTATCATTGGTTGCTCAATTAAGTGAGGCACTTCAAATGTACCATAGTTTAATTGCATATTCGACATTTCTACTTCTTCATATCCTGTCAAGTTAATTCCTTGTGCTCCATCATAATTCTGATAATTAGTTTCGTATTCATGTAGTTGAGATGAATGTACTTGTATGTAATTAGAATCTGGTAAATCAGCATATTGATTTTCCATATTCAGTTGATTATTCATTTCATATTCATGAAATGTTGCAATTACTGTAGGACTAAAGTCATAAAACTGATTATATTCAGTTTCAAAAGAATTCAGATTTACAATTGGTACTAAAGCATCTTGATACATTGAAGGGTCTACATGGTAAGGATCATAGTTAATATTTTCTTCGGGAATACAATATTTGTTATTTAAGTCATAATAGTCGTCGTTTTGACGAACTGGCACCACATTGTCCTGTAGTATCTGATTTTCATCATAATATGCACTAGAAGTGGGCAAAGGATATTCAGATTTTTGATAATTCAAATAATCAGAATCTTCCAAGTACGTTTGTTCACTTTCAATATATATGGGTTTCGGATAAACAAAATTGTTGAATTCTACATTGTTTAGACCACGAAATTCAGATTCTTGATAATTCAAATAATCAGGATATTGGAAGTGCATTTGATCACTTTCAATATATATGGGATTCGGATAAACAACATTGTTGAATTTTGAATCGTTTAGGCCACGAACATTTTCAGGATTGAATTCCAATCCATTTCCAATTATTGATACAGCATTTTGAGGAACAACTGGAATCAATTCGGGAATTTGTTTTTCTAACCAAGGATTGGGTTCTTTAACAGAATGTGACTCAAGAACCTGTTCTTCGAACCAAGGATTCGATTCTCTAATGGAACATGACTCAAAACAATCCCAACTTGTGGAAGATGATTCATCATCACTGGTAGGATCCAATATCTATAATTGATTACAACTTTAGCTTAAAACATAACTTTTATAAATCGGCAAAACTGACCGTAGAGCGCTTCATATTTTTCGGCATATTGGGATCAATCTTACATATGAAAGTATAGCAAACTTTTTCGTTGCAACCTAAAAAGATTCTCTTTGAGTAAAAACATTTAAAACAAAGCAAGTAATGTGGATTATTTAATTAATTATTTTCCATGTGATTACAACTTAACAACACAGTTTAGAATAATTTGTATTACAATAGTTGAAATATTAAACTGTGTCATTAAGAGGATTTAATTGTAATAAATTATGTATTTTTTATATTATTTATCTTTTAAATTTGAAACCAAGTTTTAAATGATTTAAAACTTGGTCCTGTTATTACCATGATGTACCAAGTTTACATTTGGCTTTCATGATTCTAGGGGCACTTGAATATATTCTAGCAGGGTACTAATCTTGCTAGATGCATAGCTCATAGATCATCGAACTTCGGTTTTAGATCACAACAGTGTTAGTCAGTGTGACCGGTGTGTGTGTGTAGATTTAAGTCTTATAATATTATACTGCTGGTTCCCTTTTGTGTATTTTTTTTATACTGTGATGCATCGTACCATGGTGTTAAGAAAAAAAGGAATAAATCAATTTTCTGCGTAATACTTTATTGTGTATAAATCCCATTTCATCAATTTTACTTTTATTTTATTAGATGGCCATAGGAGTATGGTTTATTTGATTTTAAATATTTTTATCAAGGTAGAAAAACCTGGTGTGATAAAGGAAAGAAAAAGATAGGGATTCAAAAACTTTTGAAAAAGGGAACGGAGGTAGTAAATTTGGAAAAGTAGTTTGATTGTTATTTTCCCAAAGATTTTAGTGGATTTCAATAGCCGTCGTTTGACCTGGTGGCTTTTAGTTTTGGCAGATTGCTTGTTTGTTTTGCACCTTTATGGGC
This sequence comes from Cantharis rufa, assembly GCA_947369205.1. NCBI lineage: Eukaryota > Metazoa > Arthropoda > Insecta > Coleoptera > Cantharidae > Cantharis > Cantharis rufa. Next base: position 8,555,050 of record OX376309.1, on the reverse strand, counting down.
ACACGAGGAAGTTTTCCTGGAAGGATTATATATATTGGTTTTGTAGGCTTTCCAGAAATTTTGGTTAATCTACCTGTAATCTGTTGAATCCAACGTAGACTCGATGAGGGAGTTTAATCAAATAATTACTTCTTTTTTTGTAAGTGTCGCATTTTCATATTTCTGGTTACCTTCCTTTATGCTTTGGTTAGTAATTATTAAAATTGCTCTCTCGGGATCCAAAAATTTAATTACTTAGCGCCCACTTCAGTAATCCCGAGAGCATCTGAGATAGCCGATGGAGTATAATATTGTACCCGAATTAGATTTACCAAAATCCCACAGGCCCTGAGGTTCGTTGAAAATAATTTGCTTTTATTTTTTTTATTTACGTATTTTTAGGGTACAAAGTGATAATTCTGGGTTTTAAATGATAACACCGATCAACTGGGAAGCTTTTTTTTGATTTTACTCTATCAAAAAACGCCGTTCTTTTTTGAATTGTAATGCCAAATTTTTTTAATTATATTAATTGAAGCTATTAGAGCATGAAGGTGTTTTTTCGAATAAAACATACCTAGATAAAACTAAAAACATACGGAGTGTGTACTGTGTAGTGAAATGGCACATATACCTATAAAAATATGTCCACTCACTAAACTTACCTCTAAGTAACTGGTTCTAAGTATAGTATGTAAATTTATCTAATACTGAAAATGTTCCAAGCAATAAACTTTAACTTTAGTTATTGGAAAATCTTTTAAAAGTAAGTTAACACTTTCATGCTCTAATAGCTTCAATTAAACTTGTAAAAAAAATCGGATGTGGCCATGCCCATAACTTTATCATACTTTTAAATAATAATAAATTTAAAAAAATTATTATTTTGGAGGGAAATAATTATAATAAAGAAATAAAATTTAAAAAATAAGAAAAAAATTGTTTTTTTTTAATTTGTAAAAACTATATAACCAAAAGTAGGATATTTACACGATTATTGATTAATACTTTTTTATTATTATTTTGGAGGAGAATATAATAAAAAAATTAAATTTTAAAAATAAGAAAAAAAATTTTTTTTTTAATTTACAAAATATTGTTTTTTTTGCTTTTCTGTGTACCGATTTTAACCAAAATCTAATCAGCTCTAAGTCTCAATATTTATGTACTAAATACAAAATTTTGTTAAAAAATTTCTATTACTTTTTGAGGTAGAGCGCACACAAAATTTAACCACATACATACATCCATACATACATACATTTTTTGGAAATGATGATTTTCCGCTTCTGGGACCCCAAAATGTCTAGATTCATCAAAATCTCAACTTTTTTTTCTGCACGATTACAATACTTTCTCAGACTTCGTATGATAAAGTAATTAAACTCGATCGGACTTGACCATAATGATTATGTAATTAATTGAAATTTTATTGATTTAATGAACATTTTTATTGTATATTTTTGGAAGTTTCTCTTTTCTGCAGCAATTTATTTTTCATATACATACTACTAGGTAAGTCATTTTTTATAATGCTGTTTCATGAAATAAAAGTGCCCTTCTTACAAGGAAAGCGTCCCCAGTATCCCTCACCGATTTGAATAATTTTTGGATATGCAATAGAGCCCTTATTTTTTTAGTTACTGATAAACGGTTTTAAGGTGTGTAATCGTCCACCAAAAATAGTGTAATAAATCGAATTTTTGAATTTTCATATAGGAGTTTTTTGATCTAAATGAAACCAATGCCAAAATACTTCCATTTTATAACTAATAATACAGTACGGTCTCGGTAATCCAAACACATGCTAATCCGACCATCCAATAATCTGACCAAAAGAAGAAAAACTCAGTAGTCTGCACAAATAGTTATAATCCGAACACAAGTAATGAAATTTTCGGACTATAGAAAAATGTTCAGATTGCAGAAGGATAGGATGAAAGATATGTATGTAATGCAAAATATAAGTACTACAAACATTCATATTATATATGTAGTTTCAAATTTTTGCAAGTATGCACTTTTAATTTATATTATATAAATACATTACATTACATCCTAGACAGTCGAAAACCAAACTGTTACAAATGTAGCTAAATTATACAATGTAGGCAAGTCGACAGTGTACGATATTAATAAAAATAAAATTATGGATTTTATAGCTACCACAGATAAAATTTTGGTTTTTAACTTTATCCAGTAATCCAAACTTCTCTGTAATCCGAATAAGGCCAGGTTTCTATTACTTCGGATTACCGAGACTGTACTGTAGATATAATTTTTTCGCAGCGATCACTTAATCTTTTCGAAGGTGGACCATTCCCCAAAATTTTAAAACCCACATAAAGCATCCTTAATGCTATTAAACTTTGAAAAAAAAAGTGTTATTGAAGGAGAGAGAAAACTGAAGAAAATTATAATTTGAGCAAAAGTTGTGATTCCCGAATCCCGATTTCAGTCAAGAAAGTAAGCAAAATAGTTATATTAGTAGTACATACCAACATCTTGTTTCAAAAATAATTTCTTGTACTTTTCTTGTATAGCTAACATTGTCTGCATCGAGTATATTCTTTTCACCGGAAGAATGCGATAGTCAATATATTTCTGAAAGCAAAATATGGATTAATATTGAAAATTCCTGCAAAATTATTAACAAATGCACATACTGGTTCTTGAATTGCCTGTTCCACCAAAATAGAATGATCATTTAGGAATTTTGTATCAGATTTCAAAGCAAGCTCTGCATCTTTTTCAAGAAAGTAAGTAATATATGAATATCCTTCCTTTTTACGATCAATATCATTAGTTCGAAAAATTTTCATTTTCGTAATTGATGCAATTGGCCCGAAACAAGAGAACTCTTCGTGAAGATCACCTTGTTTGGTTTCAGGGTCTAGTTTACTCACACGTATGCGGTTACGAACGGTAACATCTACAAAAAAAAATTAGTTATTACTTCATATTTGTATATTTGTATGCCTTTGAAGAACATTGAAATTTAATAATAAACAAATTTAAAATTAAAAATGATTTGCTGTTTAGAGTAAAGGTGCGCAGCCTTTTGATATACTTGCCGCAGAACAAGTTTCGACATTAGTTTGAATTGTAAACGAAAGCGTTGTGCGTTGCTGTAGCCCGCATATAACTGATTTAGGACATGTAATTTTCAACTTACATTTTTTACTTAGTTCAGTATCTGGGTCCCATTTAGGCCAACTAGTAGGATGATATAATACCGCTGTCTTGTTATAGTCACAATCAATTACTGGTAAAGGTAGGAAAACCTTCGGATTCTAAAAAAAAGTATATCAATATTCATAAAAGTACAGTATCTAACCTTCAAATAAAAAAATATTTAAAAAACCGGGATAAAAGAATAAATCTAACATAGTATCATAATATTATATGCCAAGAAGAAGAATGGATAATTAATTAATAGAAGCGATATTTAAAATTATCATTAACAAATTAAATAACTCACCATTTTCAAATAATTAGAAGGGTGCTAAAATGTCGGTATTAACTGCACGTGAATTAACACAAAATGGCGCCAAACAAAACATTTCTACATTATGTTGACATAATAATCGACGTTGCTATGGAGCCATTAATGTTAACGTTGTTGATAGATGGCACCGTCAATCAATTTTATTTCCAAAAATTACTTTTCTCATTATGCCTAAACAATAAATTTTAATACACATAATAATCAAATTACATTTTTTTGGATGTATCTGTAAAAAAATTGTTGGCTTTGATCATTTTCCTTTTCAATTTAACTTATTGGCTTCGTGTAACACTTTCAATTCCGACGGTAGCGCGTTAAAGAACTTGAGTCGACATATTTTGAATGTGATTTATATTACCGCAATTACTATTTTTAAAATTAAAATTAAAAAAAAAATTATTTGCCTTATTAATATACATTAAAATGACGTACAAAACTCCCTTTATTTAAATTTCAATTTAAATGCATTACCGATTTCAGATTATATTGTTTAATTTACTATATTATGTAAATAAACGCATAACTAATTTTTTATTACTAATAATCGTTTACCCTTCATTTGTATGGCAATGGAAACAATAATTCGAGCTGGATTTGAAGCTATAACCGATAGTATTGATTTCAATCCTCAAACAATCGTTAAAGGAAAGGCATTGGCATTATCGCATGTCCAGCGTGTCGAAGAATTGTATAGCATAAGTTTGATAAGATCTAGTTTATCAGGCAAACTTCAGTCACTTTGCATCCTTATAAAGTGGATGGAATTGTAATCGAAGATCTATGTATTACAAAATTACTGCAAGTGAAATGTCCTCAATGTCTTTCATCGTGTAAGACCAAACCAGTATTTGATGTAGATACACAATGTCTTAATGTTCCGTACCTATGCGTTTGTAATGGAAACACCGAACTAAAGGAAAGTCACAAATATTATACGCAATGCCAAGTGACCATATATGTTTTAGCAAAGAAGATATACCTAGGTTAGGTTTATATTCTTTGGTTTTAGGTTTAACAATATGTGATTTGTATGTATGGTCTCCGAAAGGTAGTTGTTTAGTAACTGTACACAGAAACCATCAATTCCTGACGATGGTGATACCTAAATTGGCAGTTTTATTTTAAATACATTTACAAGTATTGCATTTTGTCCAATCACGTAGCTTAACTGTAATCCCCCCTACCCTCAAGTGTTCTGCATAGCTTTCTACTTGACTGCCCCCCTTGACCAAGACACGTTGTTTGTGTACGCTCCCAAAGAAAGAAATTAAAAAATAAAATTTTTTAATTCTTTGCATGATTCTTTCGATGTGGATTCTTACGCTAGCCACTTGATAAGTTTCATGTACTTGATTTTCTGTAAACGTGTTGTGCAGGAATGGTGGCATAACAAGTAATATATTTTTTCCACTTTCATCCAGAATCGTTTTTATTTGTGGAAATCCTTTATCAGAAAGAACAACATCATTTGGCTCCAATAACTCCAAAATACCAGATAAATTTGTTATCTGAGCATCGGTTGCTCTTCCCCAATAAGGTTTGGATACAAACGAAATAAATCCTCCAGGTGTGCAGTTAACTAAAATTTTTAATCGAAATCCTTTTTTTTATAGTAGAATTGTTTTCACAATTCACAACAATGCAATTAATTTTTCGTTTTGTCATAATATTTATTATAATTGTTCTGCAAAGTGTATTCATAATTCTCTTATATAAAGAATTACTATGCGAAATAAGAGAATTATCGGATTTCGAATATACTATTTTTAAGACCCCATATAATTTAAATTCAAATTTAAAAGAAAAATCATAATTTTTAACCTCATTTGCTTTATATTAATTTTGTCAAATAAATGTCAGCAATTACTTTTGCGACCGAAGTTCAAAAACCGGCGCGTGGCGTCGCCACCCTATGTTGTGTTATTGTGCACGAAGCCAATAGCTCCCATCCTAGATAATATAAATAGAGCTTTAAAACCTTTGTTGGTAAATAAAAATTTTTTAAAACAGCAACGTTTGCCTCCAACGCTTCTCTCTTGATCGATGTCCTTGCAGTAATAAATATTTGGACAATATGTTGATGCATTTTTGGTTCAAATTTCTCAAGTTTGTTTTTATAAAATTACAAATAACCATTGCTTCATTGTGGCTCACGAACCGGTTGATACCTGTAAAATTAAATAGGTTAGTAATTAGTAGTGTAAATGAACGTACATAGTCTAATGAGGGGCCATTAAAGTAATAGAATTTTTAAATATTCTCATACTTCTGATACATAGAGGCTAGGGAGTGGAATATCAGTATCTCGAAATAATAGGGCCTGATAGGTACGTCTTCATTCGACATTATTTCGATTAAAAGATCATTATTTTGATGAAACCGAAATAATGAATCCCCATAATATATATATATATCATTGGAAAGAAGATAAAAACGCTATTCAAAAATATCATATTCAAGTATTCAACTATATAGTTTCTGGGTGAATGTGAACTGCGCAAATTTGGCAGGTATAAGAAAAAAAAAAGTGTAGATTGCGCTCCGAGCAAAAAGGTCGACAGTAATCTGAAATGTAAATTGCGCAAATCTAGGTAGGGTATTACTATTACGGTATTACGATAAATACGGTATTAATTGAAATAGATTTAAAAAGATTAATATTATAAACTTTATTTTTAAAAAATTGTACCAAGTTACTAAACAAGTAGATAAAATTTATAAACTTTACAAAAAAAAATAATTTATTAAAAAAAAATTATTCGGTAACAAAAAAAAGGCACAGTAAAATGAGACTGCTTTGACAAAATCTAACCGCGATATTTGTTTGGCGATATTCAGTTGTCGACCACCGTTGTCGACAAACCTTGAACTCGTTTTTAGGTTAGATTCTCGATTGCCTTGGTTGCGTTCGTCAAAACCGACGCTCCGCACCCTCCGCTCCGGTCCCCTCCGCTCCGGACGCTACGCGCCGTTTTGACGAACGCTGACTCGCTAAAAACATCCCCCTAGGTAGCTCCAACTCGCTAAAGGTGCTACTCGAAAGGGGTGAAACTCGTTTTTAATTATAAGCCTTTTTTTCGTTCGTAAAAATCGTTTTTAAATTTAAATAACCCTAATCAAAAGGACTGGCGCCGGCCCTGAAGTATGTCTAATAAAGGACGTGCCTAATTAATGGCATAATTTAGTAACATTTACGAAAAATGTTCCATTTCTATTAGTATATTTCTATTTAATGAAATTATTCTTAAATTTAAATAACCTTAATCTCCTCTTAACAACATAAGTAAGTATAAGTAGGTGACCCATTGTTAAATGGTTGGGAGCGCAATTTACATTTTGGATTATGTCAACCATTTTGCTTGGAGCGCAATTCACATACTTTGGAGCGCAATTTACATTACCCCATAGTTTCTATTTAAAAAACCAAAACTTTATATTATAACTCGAAAACTAACTTAGATATTTAAAATCTCTTTATCCCATTTTGTTTTCCGGCTTCTGTTTACGATCTCGGCCTTGAATGGAAAAATATTAGTTTTCCTAACTTGTATCGAAAATATCTATTATCCCATTTTGTTGCCTTTAAAAAAGCGCCTGAAGAAAGTGTTAACACTTTTTTAGAAACTTCAAAAACAACTGAGATATCGACATTAATAAATATAATCAAAACGTTCAATAATAATCGAACATTGGCTATAACTCGAGAACAAAAACAGATAGTGAATTCCGGTTTTGGCCATTGAGATTTTCTCAAAATTTCTATATTTTTCTATATCTCCTATAGTTACCGATTTCCCCATAAAAAGCATAGAAATTGAGCCACCCTGTACTTCTTTTGCTAGTGAAAGTTATAGCTAAAAAATTATTTTCGGCGAAAGCGTGAAATCTTATTTTTAAATACATACTTACAATTGATTTAATTAATTCTTACTTATGTGGGCTAGCTAGAATATTTTCTTTTGTGGAAAAATTGTGGAAGATTTTCACAATAGAAATATTAATGATTATTATTATGATAATATTATTATTATATTATTTATATTATTATAAATGAGTAATAAAAATCCTACTTTTGTCAAGTTTGTTTTACTTTCCTCAATACGTATTAACGTATATGTTAAAAGAAAGCATTGTAATCCACCCAAAAATCAAAAATCGAAATTTTGGTATTAAAATGTTCCTTATCATGCTCTGATAAGATTGTGATAAATTTTAATTGGATGTTCGTCTGTATGTCAGTGTGTGGTTGTGGTGCATATAAAATAAATTGTATCAAACCCAGGTTGAACCGCGCAACCAAATCTCATGAAATTTGGCATAAACTTGCATCATAACTAAACTTAGAGGGCAGCTAAAATTAGTGAAGATCGGTTAAAAATTACGGAAATGATAAACAAAATAAAAAAATTCAAATGTCAATTACTTTTGGGTCACCCTTTTTTTTACTGTTTTATTCAATTTGTTTGACATAAATGAAATGTTCAAACAAACGACATAACCTAATTTTTTTTGCATTTTGACGAAATAAATGGGAAAAGTCATGCGATGTTTGTATAGCCAATTTTTTTAACTGTGAAATAATAAATTTATTATTAAATAATCTATTTATTAATTTTGTCAAGTTGTTTTAAAAATTATAAATAATAATACATTACTTTTTTTGCACTTTTGCGCAAACGGCCTTGCGGCGAATTGATTTTGGAGCCAACAGTCTTGCGGCGAATTGATTTTGCAACAAACAGTCCTGCGGCGAATAATCCATGCGACCAATAAATTATGCGTCGAAATGGCTTTGCGACGAACTGGCTGCGTCGAAACGCTCGCGACGAGCTGGCCCATTCCCCTTAATTGAAGATATATTTTCATTTAGTTAGTGTTTAATTTTAGTTGTTATTTGTTAATAATTTATGACAATGTGCATTTCAAATTTTAAAATTTTTAAAAATTTAGCCCAACTTTTTATTGTAAACATGTCATGTTTATACCTTATACATACAGTTAGAGTTCGTGTCAAATAGAAACAGAACTGCCAATCAACCTAGGCTATACCGCCAAGCGGACACCGTCATTACGGCGATTCCAGTTCGGAACCGTCATTTCGGCGATTCTGATTCGGCGACCCGATATTCGGCTATGGCAGTTTCGGCGATTCCAATTCGGCACCGGCATTTCGGCGATTCCGATTCGGAGATAGTAAGTTCGACTACGTCGATTCGGCGACGAGAGATATACTTTTAGTTTATTCAATTCATTCTTCTAAGTTTAAAATCTAAATATACAAAAAAACCTTAGTACGGACGCCTATGGCTTTTTGAACTTAAAAACCCGTCGTTAAAAGTTGGTTATCTCCCAACCTCTCTTAAGTGGATTCCTTCTTTTTTTATTTGCTCCTTTTCAATAATACTTATTGTATTAATCTTTCCTTGGTTTCTCCCATTTCAATACAATTCAGCGTTTTCAATTAAGTACTTTTCCTTAAGTACTTATCTTTTCCAAAATTTCAATTAGGCATTTTGAGAGGTGCATTTCGCCAGCCCCCCCCCCCCCATTTCGAATTTTGGATCCAAAATAGTCTAAATCGTTTGTACCTCGTTTGTACCTGTTTGTACCTTCCTTATTTTCGTTTGTACCCATTTTGTTTTTCAGATATTTCGAAATATCTAAAATGGGCATTTCCCCAGCCCCCCCCCATTTTGAATTTTGAATCAAAAATAGTCTAAATCGTTTGTACCTTGTTTGTACCTTCCTTATTTTCGTTTGTACCCATTTTGTTTTTCAGATATTTTAAAATATCTAAAATGGGCATTTCCCCAGCCCCCCCCATTTTGAATTTTTGATCCAAAATAGTCTAAATCGTTTGTACCTCGTTTGTACCTGTTTGTACCTTCCTTATTTTCGTTTGTACCAGTTTTGTTTTTGAAATATTTCAAATTTTCTAATAATGACCTTCTGCTAACCCCCCCCCCAAATTTTTAATTTTGGTTATAAGATAGTTTTAATGGGCTTAAATAAGAGAATAATCTTTTCGCACTTAATCCCTTAATCCCAAAATAAACAAATTTAATTTTGGGTTGGCAAATAAACTTATATTATTTTCAACTTCTTACATCTGACTGTTTTTCAAAAACACAGGGTATATGAAGTTACTATGGCCCAGTTTTTTTATTTTCAAATTTAATTTAAGGCAGGCAAAACATGAAATCGTCCTTACGTAATTAATGGAGACTCCCTTGTGAGCTTATTTGAAGTAATTTATGTTTGACAAATATAAGTGCTGAGGGGGGGGTAAAGTTATGTACGGATGTGGTAAAAAAAACTGTGGCGACATAATCCGACAATTTAATTTTTTTTTAATTACATCAGGTTAGGCAGGGGGGTGGAAAAACCTAACTTGGGGGGGGGGGGGTAAAACTTACAGTTTAACTTGGCTAAAGGCGCCTTCTTAATTGGTTTCATATAATGCGCAAAATTATTATTTGAAGAAAAAATTTACAATAATATTTAGAAGTAGTATCTTATTCGCCTAAAGTGGTAAGACAGTCAACAATAGCTATAAATTGTCAATTCCTTATATATACCCTTGTATAAGGTAACCTGATGTAATTTTAAAAAACTTAAATTTCCCCCCCCTCCTCGACTCTTATATTTTTAAAAAATAAGTAATAATAGGGCCAGTTGTATAACAGAAGATCAACCTCGGATCAGAGTTAAACCAGGATCAATTTACTGTTGATCCAATCGGCGTGCTCGAAATCAAAGTTAACTCTGATCCAAGGTTGATCTTATGTTATACAACTGGCCCTTACAGGTAAATGTAAAAATTGAAATTAAATTTTATTTATATAGATAAAAGCTAATAAAGAAAATTTATTACATAAAAAAGTTAATACAAAAATTTTAAATCAAAGATTAAGAGATTTAAAGAATTTAAGATTTAACGCATGCTGCTCGGAGTTTGGACGAAAATTTCAACTATCCATATCTTGGTAAAAAATTAACTTAACATCTTGCTGACTGAAGCTCATTCAGGCTCAAAGAAAGCTCTATCGATTGACATCAATTTTATACATAAATTCAAAACGGGAACAAAAATTGCTAAACATGTCTACAGCCCCTCCAGTTGTTTTTTGCGAATAACTTCGCGACCTTTGAGGCTCACTCGAAAATAATGGAAGCTCATTTACACCCGTATTCATAAAAATTTTAGAAAGTTAAAATATCTTTAAAACACCTTTAAAATGCAGGCGTCATAAAACACCAATCACAAACGTTTATTTGTCTTAACTGTAAGGGTTTCATTGGTTGTTTAACTTTAATGAGCGTTTTAGTTAAAATGGCTTTAAAACACTCTTTAAGTATTTTTATGAATACATGGGTTATGCTCTAACGATTGACACCAAAATCATAAAAAAACTGACTGTTTTTGAAAAACAGTCAGAGGTAAGAAGTTGAAAATAATATAAGTATTTTGCCAACCCAAAATTAAATTTGTTTATTTTGGGATTAAGGGATTAAGTGCAAAAATATTATTCTCTTATTTAAGCCCATTAAAACTATTTTATAACCAAAATTAAAAATTCGGGGGGGGGGGGTTAGCAGAATGTCATTATTAGAAAATTTGAAATATTTCAAAAACAAAACTGGTACAAACGAAAATAAGGAAGGTACAAACAGGTACAAACGAGGTACAAACGATTTAGACTATTTTTGATTCAAAATTCAAAATGGGGGGGGGGCTGGGGAAATGCCCATTTTAGATATTTCAAAATATCTGAAAAACAAAATGGGTACAAACGAAAATAAGGAAGGTACAAACAGGTACAAACGAGGTACAAACGATTTAGACTATTTTGGATCCAAAATTCGAAATGGAGGGGGGCTGGCGAAATGCACCTCATTTTGAGTTGAGTTTTTTAGTCAGTTGAGTTTGTGTAAATAAATATTAAATTTTTTGCTTAAAAAGTATATATATGATACCTGTGACGCATGTAAATCAGAATTTAATTTAAAAATAAAAAATACTTTTTTAAAATATTTTTAATAAATTTTAACACTTTAATAAATTTCCCGTCGCCGAATTGACGTAGTCGAACTATCTGTCGCCGAATGGAAATCGCCGAAATGCCGGTGCCGAATTGGAATCGCCGAAACTAGCATAGCCGAATTTCGGGTCGCCGAATTTCGGGTCGCCGAATTTTGGGTCGCCGAATTGACCGTCGCCGAATAACGTTGCCGGATCGCTTTCGCCGAACTGCGGTCGCCGAAACGATGTGTACCGGATATGAGATGAGAAGATGTTTAAAATTAATATGGTCAACTAGTAAAGTGGTATAAAAAAGTAATATGGTCAAAAAAGTAAAATAAAATTATTTTACTTATTTTAAAATCAGATTTTAGTTTTTTCGCGTATTTATAAGACGTATTTGTTTATTTAGATAATTTGATAATTTTAATCTTCGGTACACGTACGGTACAGCGACAAATGAAGCGGTTGACTATAATATGGGTGGTTCCTTGCATACCTTGAACCCTTGTATTTTAAGCGGCAATGCAAATCTCGCTTATTTAGGTATGCATTAATAGAAATGCATATTTTCACCTTTAAAAAATAATATTCCCAACTATTATGATTGACGGTTCTGTTTCTATTTGGCACGAACTCTACTTCAGAAATTATTAATACACTCCTATGTTAGCAATGTAAATTTTACCTTTCGAAGACTTCTTTTGTCATATAAAAATAGATTTTACAGAAAAAATTTTCAGACATTTTTTGTTGCAAGTTTTATTCCCTTAACATATTTTTGTTTCTTCACATTTTTGATTGACAGCGACTTGAAGAAGACTGTAAAAATTTTAATAAAACTTCCATAAGAGCAATGTTAATTTTATTAACTTTTTTACTTCGTTTACTTTAAGTCGCTGTAACTCGTAAACGGCTAAAGAAAATAAAAAAATGTATAGAAAAAAACTGAAGAGATTAAAAAGCGAGTTTTATATGTCAAAAAACGGTTTCAAAAAGTGCAATTTACATGGTTAACATAGGAGTGTATTAATAATTTCTGGAGTAACTGTATATGAATTATCTCAAAAGTAATTTTTGAAAAAAAAAATTATTTAAATACTGTTGTAGTTCTAAGTTACAGAAATAGACTAATATTGAAATCGAAATTATCTTCATAATCAAAAACACAAAATTTTCACTTTGGAAATACCAATAAAAACATAAAATTGTGTTACCTTATCCTAGTCGCCTACGGCTCTTCCAACAAGTTGCAGTTGCATAGCCGGGAACTAAAAGAAATAATTTCCTCATGCGCGACACGCCACTGGAAAAATTGTCGACCACAATAGGCAAGTCCCCCCCAATTACATACCATAAAATAATAGTGCACAAACTATAACACAACTGCCATTGAATTTGGAAGCCCCCATCGATTACACGATACAAATGAATATCCAAAATATGTATCTGTTATTGTCGTAATTGGGGTTTTGAACCAATTTATTATAAGCTAGGTAGCGCATCGAACCTTTTCACCTAAAATGCCGGATCTAACTGACTCATTCACAGAACATTGACTCATTAGTACAATTCATCCAGAACTAACACTAAATGTGGGAGGTACGGGGTGATATGGAATGTCCACTGTCCCAGCAGCCAAGGTTCTCGTTTGCAGATAATAAATGCTATGAAATGCAACTCTGCCATGTGGCTGAAGACAGAATCAGAATCAGACTCAGAAATTCAAATAATACAGTGGACCAGACAAATAATTAAAAGTATTATTTAACTGTTTTTATATTGCTAATTCCGCATTAACTTAATAAACTAAAACGTCTACTACTCTTCAGAGCGTAATATAACAAATCTTTTAAACTAAAAAAATTCGAAGGCTGAAAAATTTGTAACTCTTACCAAACATTTTGCTACACTTTGAAATTAGTGTCAAACTTTAGCTAAACCCATTCCACATAACATATATTTTAGAATCAAAAAAATTCGGAGGCTGAGAGGTAACAAAGCCGCCTCCAAATTTTTAAAAATTTGTAACTCTTACCAAACATTTTGCTACACTTTGAAATTAGTGTCAATTTCCAATTGGCGTTGGAAATATTTGAACGTCATTTTGAACCCTTTTGGTGTTTTTTCACCCCAAAAATTGAAAGTTTCAAATCCACACATTTTTTGGCGTTTTCCTATGCAGTTTTTTGAGATAAATCGACTGACGCAGGCACATTTGCCGTAAGTATAATATTTTAGGATTTATGCGTCTTTAAAGTTGGAAATATTTGAACGTCATTTTGAACCGCTTACGAGCGTTTTCTCCAACAATACCGCGTTTTTCGAACTCTTCGCATCAAATCACGTCGGTTTTAGTCAAAAAAAGACCAATTAAATTTTTGGCGATTTTTGAAAAAAACGTAAGGTTAACCTCTTTGGTGTTTTTTCACCCCAAAAATTGGAAGATTTCAAATCCACACATTTTTTGGCGTTTTCCTATGCAGTTTTTTGAGATAAATCGACTAACGCAGGCAGATTTGCCGGAAGTATAATATTTTAGGATTTATGCGTCTTTAAAGTTGGAATTATTTGAACGTAATTTTGAACCACTTACGAGTGTTTTCTTCCAACGATACCGCGTTTTTCGAATTCCTCGCAGCAAATCACGTCGGTTTTAGTCAAAAAAAGACCAATTAAAATTTTGGCGATTTTTGAAAAAAACGTAAGGTTAACCCCTTTGGTGTTTTTTCACCCCAAAAATTGAAAGTTTCAAGGCCACACATTTTTTGGAGTTTTCCTATGTAGTTTTTTGAGATAAATCGACTGACGCAGGCAGATTTGCCGTAAGTATAATATTTTAGGATTTATGCGTCTTTAAAGTTGGAATTATTTGAACGTAATATTGAACCACCTACGAGCGTTTTCCTCCAACGATACCGCGTTTTTCGAACTCCTCGTATCAAATCACGTCGGTTTTAGTCAAAAAAAAACCAATTAAAATTTTGGCGATTTTTGAAAAAAACGTAAGCTAACCCCTTTGGTGTTTTTTCACCCCAAAAATTGAAAGTTTCAAATCCACACATTTTTTGGCGTTTCCTATGCAGTTTTTTGAGATAAATCGACTGACGCAGGCAGATTTGCCGTAAGTATAATATTTTTGGATTTATGCGTCTTTAAAGTTGGAAATATTTGAACGTCATTTTGAACCGCTTACGAGTGTTTTCTTCCAACGATACCGCGTTTTTCGAACTCCTCGCATCAAATCACGTCGGTTTTTGTCAAAAAAAGACCAATTAAGTTTTTGGCGATTTTTGAAAAAAACGTAAGGTTAACCCCTTTGGGTGTTTTTTCACCCCAAAAATTGAAAGTTTCAAATTCACATATTTTTTGGCGTTTTCCTATGCAGTTTTTTGAGATAAATCGACTGACGCAGGCGGATTTGCCGGAAGTATAATATTTTAGGATTTATGCGTCTTTAAAGTTGGAATTATTTGAACGTAATTTTGAACCACTTACGAGCGTTTTCTTTCAACGATACCGCGTTTTTCGAACTCCTCGCATCAAATCACGTTGGTTTTAGTCAGAAAAAGACAAATTAAGTTTTTAGCGATTTTTGAAAAAAACGTAAGCTAACCCCTTTGGTGTTTTTTCACCCCAAAAATTGAAAGTTTCAAATCCACACATTTTTTGGCGTTTCCTATGCAGTTTTTTGAGATAAATTGACTGACGCAGGCAGATTTGCCGTAAGTATAATATTTTTGGATTTATGCGTCTTTAAAGTTGGAAATATTTGAACGTCATTTTGAACCGCTTACGAGTGTTTTCTTCCAACGTAACCGCGTTTTTCGAACTCCTCGCATCAAATCACGTCGGTTTTAGTCAAAAAAAGACCAATTAAGTTTTTGGCGATTTTTGAAAAAACGTAAGGTTAACCCCTTTGGTGTTTTTTCACCCCAAAAATTGAAAGTTTCAAATCCACACATTTTTTGGCGTTTTCCTATGCTGTTTTTTGAGATATATTGACTGACGCAGGCAGATTTGCCGTAAGTATAATATTTTAGGATTTATGCGTCTTTAAAGTTGGATATATTTGAACGTCATTTTGAACCACTTACGAGCGTTTTCCTCCAACGATACCGCGTTTTTCGAACTTCTCGCATCAAATCACGTCGGTTTTAGTCAAAAAAAGACCAATTAAGTTTTTGGCGATTTTTGAAAAAAACGTAAGGTTAACCCCTTTGGTGTTTTTTCACCCCAAAAATTGAAAGTTTCAAATCCACACATTTTTTGGCGTTTTCCTATGTAGTTTTTTGAGATAAATCGACTGACGCAGGCAGATTTGCCGTAAGTATAATATTTTAGGATTTATGCGTCTTTAAAGTTGGAAATAGTTGAACATCATTTTGAACCGCTTACGAGCGTTTTCCTCCAACGATACCGCGTTTTTCGAACTCCTCGCATCAAATCACGTCGGTTTTAGTCAAAAAAAAGACCAATTAAATTTTTGGCGATTTTTGAAAAAAACGTAAGGTTAACCCCTTTGGTGCTTTTTCATCCCAAAAATTGGAAGTTTCAAATCCACACATTTTTTGGCGTTTTCCTATGCTGTTTTTTGAGATAAATCGACTGACGCAGGCAGATTTGCCGGAAGTATAATATTTTAGGATTTATGCGTCTTTAAAGTTGGAATTATTTGAAGGTAATTTTGAACCACTTACGAGCGTTTTCTTCCAACGATACCGCGTTTTTCGAACTCCTCGCAGCAAATCACGTCGGTTTTAGTCAGAAAAAGACAAATTAAGTTTTTGGCGATTTTTGAAAAAAACGTAAACCCCTTTGGTGTTTTTTCACCCCAAAAATTGAAAGTTTCAAATCCACACATTTTTTGGAGTTTTCCTATGCAGTTTTTTGAGATAAGTCGACTGACGCAGGCACATTTGCCGTAAGTATAATATTTTAGGATTTATGCGTCTTTAAAGTTGGAAATATTTGAACGTCATTTTGAACCGCTTACGAGCGTTTTCCTCCAACGATACCGCGTTTTTCGAACTCCTCGCATCAAATCACGTCGGTTTTAGTCAAAAAAAGACCAATTAAATTTTTGGCGATTTTTGAAAAAACGTAAGGTTAACCCCTTTGGTGTTTTTTCACCCCAAAAATTGAAAGTTTCAAATCCACACATTTTTTGGCGTTTTCCTATGCAGTTTTTTGAGATAAATCGACAGACACAGGCAGATTTGCCGTAAGTATAATATTTTAGGATTTATGCGTCTTTAAAGTTGGAAATATTTGAACGTCATTTTGAACCGTTTACGAGCGTTTTCCTCCAACGATACCGCGTTTTTCGAACTCCTCGCATCAAATCACGTTGGTTTTAGTCAAAAAAAGACCAATTAAATTTTTGGCGATTTTTGAAAAAAACGTAAGGTGTTTTTTGTTTGGTGCTTTTTCACCCCAAAAATTGAAAGTTTCAAATCCACACATTTTTTGGCGTTTTCCTATGCAGTTTTTTGAGATAAATCGACTGACACAGGCAGATTTGCCGTAAGTATAATATTTTAGGATTTATGCGTCTTTAAAGTTGGAAATATTTGAACTTCATTTTGAACCGTTTACGAGCGTTTTCCTCCAACGATACCGCGTTTTTCGAACTCCTCGCATCAAATCACGTCGGTTTTAGTCAGAAAAAGACAAATTAAGTTTTTGGCGATTTTTGAAAAAAACGTAAACCCCTTTGGTGTTTTTTCACCCCAAAAATTGAAAGTTTCAAATCCACACATTTTTTTGGAGTTTTCCTATGCAGTTTTTTGAGATAAGTCGACTGACGCAGGCACATTTGCCATAAGTATAATATTTTAGGATTTATGCGTCTTTAAAGTTGGAAATATTTGAACGTCATTTTGAACCGCTTACGAGCGTTTTCCTCCAACGATACCGCGTTTTTCGACTCCTCGCATCAAATCACGTCGGTTTTAGTCAAAAAAAGACCAATTAAATTTTTGGCGATTTTTGAAAAAAACGTAAGGTTAACCCCTTTGGTGTTTTTTCACCCCAAAAATTGAAAGTTTCAAATCCACACATCTTTTGGCGTTTTCCTATGCGGTTTTTTGAGATTAATCGACTGACGCAGGCAGATTTGCCGTAAGTATAATATTTTAGAATTTATGCGTCTTTAAAGTTGGAATTATTTGAACGTCATTTTGAACCACTTACGAGCGTTTTCCTCCAACGATACCGCGTTTTTCGAACTCCTCGCATCAAATCACGTCGGTTTTAGTCAAAAAAAGACCAATTAAATTTTTGGCGATTTTTGAATAAAACGTAAGGTTAACCCCTTTGGTGTTTTTTCACCCCAAAAATTGAAAGTTTCAAATCCACACATTTTTTTGGCGTTTTCCGATGCAGTTTTTTGAGATAAATCGACTGACGCAGGCAGATTTACCGTAAGTATAATATTTTAGGATTTATGCGTCTTTAAAGTAGGAATTATTTGAACGTCATTTTGAACCACTTACGAGCGTTTTCCTCCAACGATACCGCGTTGTTTTCTGACTTATACAATAAACAAGACTCGGTTAAACAAGAGAAGAGAGAAAATTTTTCGTATTTTCCGAGTCTTCTATAAGCCGCTGTCAGTCTGAAACGGCGCGACAAAATAAAAAAATGTATGTAAACAAAATTGAAGACAATGAAATTTGTAACAAAAAATGTCTAGAAAGTTTTGTTGTAAAATCGATTTTTATATGCCAAAATACGTCTTCAAAACAGGCAATTTGCATTGGTAACATAGGAGCGTCCGGATTTCATCATGAGTAACTGTAGTTAGGTAACCCAGCGCTGCATTATGAGCAAAACGGTTGTACCATAGTAGTTGTATTATGCAATCTTGTAATCTATAAATCGGGAGTTGAAAAAACAAGATAAATTTAAATTATACTAATATTAATAATTAAACGTAATTTGAATTCGATTTTCTAATATACATAGTTAGGATCTGCAAAAAATAATTTTACTTCTATTTTGATAGTAGTATTTGTATAAGAAACTTAGTAAAATGTAAATTTGTACTAAATTTTCAAATTACACTATATTACCAATATTAAACTATTGTAGTTTATTGCTTATTTGTTGTTGAACAATTAATGAACAAAAATTAACTCACTTAATTGTTTTCAGAAATCAGATTCATAATAAAATTTAAATCACAAAATACGGAACGTAGATCTGCATACAACGCAGCTCGATCTGTAATGTAAATGAATCCGGGTATACGATTCTTTCCGATAGCTCCCGTCGCGCATAGGTAGATTTCGACGATTTAGGCGGCCAAAAGTCATTTTTTCAAAGTCAATTTAGCCGTAAAACTTTGACCGGTACCGTTAGAAGACACTTCCATGAATCTATTCCCACTATACCCACCCTTGGGCCATGTGCCATGAATTATTTACAGGTAGTCGAAACTTGTCCTCCGTTCCCGGTGTACGTTATAGTTCTCGACGCTCTCTGTGCAACTTCTCTTACAAAGTCCATATTTTTTTTGTGAAGTTAATTACCTTAGTGAAAGTGATGGATTCGCATAATTCAGGTATGAATCTTTAAAACTATATATAATAATGGTGTTTTATTACAGATTGTCATATTTTTTTTCACTTGTAAGACAAGATGTTTTTTGTACAAATTTATCATTGATTTTCGATTTCTCAAGAGTTTTAACTATACTTCAGGGTCCGTCCCACCAGTTTCTTCTCTTTTACGGTATAAACAGGGTCTTAGTATTATAGTAAAAAAAAAATTTGCCGCTAGAAACCGCAAATCTCGGAAAAATCCTTAATCAAAGATTTTTTGTAAAAAAACAAGAAAAAAAATTATTTTTTCTAACGCTTCTAAAATATAGTTTTCTTTGTTTTAGGGTTATCAAATACCTCTGGCGTGAAGTTAGTGACGAAAAAATATTTATTTGACCTAATGCAGGGACAAAACTTACCTTCTTTTGATGAGAAATTGGATTATTTAGAGAATTACTTGCTGGTGCGCTATGGTGATACAGAAGATAATAAAAAAACTCTTAAGCATAAATTTTCATACGTTAGATCGCAAATGAAACAAAGATGGTTGAAAGCACATAAAAATAAAGAGTTTTTCGAAAAAAAGAATAGTTCTTGGTTAGGTGGAACCTTTGAGATTCCGATTGAAACAACTCATCGCCAGGGTCGTCCAAGTAAATCGTTTGCCGATTCGAGTGAGCGAAGCAAGAGAAGGAAAACAGAAGAAATTCGTTCTTCTGTGGACCCTGAAGTAATAGTCCATGCTGCGCAAGTACTTTTACAATCAGATGGACAAAGAAATGCGTCCAAAGTCCTGAAGGACGTAACCAATTCGCCAACAAAAGCCAGTCAATACAAAAAGGCTTATTCTAAGGTTGATGAAGCTATTCCTCCGTTGACCCCCTTCGAAGCACTTAACATGTTTGTTGAGGCTGATCTCACACGTAGACAATATGAAATAATAAGAGCAACAAACAAAAGACATTTCCCTTGTTATGACCTTTTGTTGAAAGCGAAGCAAGAGTGTTACCCGCCGAAATCGGCTTTACGGGTAACGGCTACCTGCGCGGAAATGGATTTCGCTTCGTGAAAGAATCGACAAATATCACTAGAGAAGAAATAGCATATGTAGAAAATGCACAAAAGCGCCTGACCGCAACAAAAGTTGGTATTAATTCTAACGAATATACGTTTCGGCATATTATGAAAATGACGATGATTGACGGCAAAGTATGCAATGCAGCTACAAACACTTCTTCAACAAGTCGATGTTTTATATGTGGAGCGACATCGAAAGACTTCAATGATCTTAGTAAAAATAATGTAGTAAAATGTCCCGAAGCTCTCGAGTTTGGAATCTCTAATTTACACGCCAGGATACGGCTTTTTGAAAGCGTTTTGCATTTAGCATATAAATTACCCGTAAAAAAGTACAGAGAAAGGAGGACCCCAGAGGAAAAGTTGTTAGAAGAACAAAGAAAAAGGGAAATTCAAGAAAGATTCAGAACAGAAACTGGCCTTTTAGTTGATATGCCCAAAGCTAACTTTGGGAACACAAATGATGGGAATACCAGTAGACGCTTTTTTGATGACACTGAATTGGCTGCCGAGATTACAGGCATTAACCATGAACTTATCCATAGGTTGAAGGTTATATTAGAGGTGATTACTAGTGGCCACAAAATTGATGTTTCTAAATATAATAACTACGCTTTGGATACATCAAAGTTATATGTTGATCTTTATGGATGGCACCCCATGACGCCAACAATGCATAAGATTTTAATCCACGGTGAAAGCATCATCGAACATGCATTGCTGCCGATAGGACAGCTGTCAGAAGAAGCGGCAGAGGCACGCAACAAACACTTTCGCACCTACAGGCTTAATTACGCGAGAAAGTTTTCGCGCGAAGAGTGCAACTTAGATATTTTTCATAGATTATTATTATCATCAGATCCATTGTTAAGTAGTTTGAGGCCAATCAGGAAAACCTCACATAAATCGTTTTTAAGCGAAACTATTGCAATGTTGTTGCCTGGGGATCCAAATGAGTAAATAATTTATTAAAAAATTTTTTTTTACTCAATACAGTGTTTCATTTTATAATAACCTCTTTTAATTACTAAAACCCCATTTAAAAGCTGTTAACACAGTAAAATGTTTTTGGCCGCCTAAATTCGCGAAATCTGTCGCTTAACGAATATGTGCATAGCATCACGGATTTCATGTTCACGAGAATATGCAGCTCTGCTATCGTTGTTAAACAGTGATTTCGAAAGAGTACCGGACATGTATTAATTATTATAGCACTTATTTGACTTTGAAACCCAAACTGATTATTCTTCAATTATTGAAATAATCTGAAATATGGTGATTACGTATACTAATAACTTAATAAGTAATAATTAATTATGGTACACTTCATTCTTATTTTTGGCGGTTCTGCAGCTCTGCAGCTCCTATGGTGGAACCACCGTTGAAAAGTACAATAATGAGTTGTCCGTATTACTTAAAGCATTGAAAAAATTCATACGCCAAAATAATTACTAAAAGAAGTCGATAAACAAATAATAACCATGTACAACTTGCATAATGTTTTTTTTTGCATCTATGAAAATTTTATCACATTCATTCTTTCTGTGATTAGATAAATTGTACTATTAATCAATTTGATTATGATTACCTAAAAGTAGCAAGATATTTATTTTATTATTAATTTAGTTAGTTTGCAATGTTCTTTTACAATTTTGCATTTTTATTTACCGATTACCTACTAATTAATCAATAAAAAAAAGAAAACAATCGTTTGCTGGAAAATAACAACAAATTCCTGTTTTTAGACCAATATGTATAAGCATGACGTGTACATATTTGTATACACGTTGACAAGTTAGGCTAAAATTTTAAAAGTTTTAAATTTGAAATGCACATAGTCATAAATTATGTAACAAATAACACCTAAAATTGAACATTTTATGGCGATATATCTTCAATTAAATACCCAAGTATGACAGTAATGTTAACTTTATCCTGTTTGGAAACTTTGTTTATTTACTCGACCACTTTTGTACGTAGTCTTTTCTTTGAGTCGACCGACAAAATTTGGCTCGCAGCGAGGCAGCTCCGTTTTGTATCTCCGTTACTGTAAACATGGTCTAGACCAGCGGCGGTTCTACCATAGGAGCTGCAGAGCTGCCCGAACCGCCAAAAATAAGAATGAAGTCTACCATAATTAATTATTACTTATTAAGTTATTAGTATACGTAATCACCATATTTCAGATTATTTCAATAATTGAAGAATAATTAATCAGTTTGGGTTTCAAAGTCAAATAAGTGCTATAATAATTAATACATGTCCGGTACGCTTTCGAAATCACTGTTTAACCACGATAGAGCTGCATTTAGCTGCATATTCTCGTGAACATGAAATCCGTGATGGTATGCACATATTCGTTAGGCGACGGAAGCTATCGGATAGAATCGTATACCCGGATTCATTTACATTACAGATCGAGCTGCGTTGTATGCAGATCTTACGTTCCGTATTTTGTGATTTAAATAAATTATGAATCTGATTTATAAAAACAATTAAGTGAGTTAATTTTTGTTCATTAATTGTTCAACAACAATTAAGCAATAAACTACAATAGTTTAATATTGGTAATATAGTGTAATTTGAAAATTTAGTACAAATTTAAATTTTACCAAGTTTCTTATACAAATACTATTATCAAAATAGAAGTAAAATTATTTTTTGCAGATCCTAACTATGTATATTAGAAAATCGAATTCAAATTACGTTTAATTATTAATATTAGTAGTATAATTTAAATTTATCTTGTTTTTTTCAACTCCCGATTTAAAGATTACAAGATTGCATAATACAACCGGAATGGGACGTTTCGCCGTGGCCGTTTCGCCGTGGCCGTTTCGCCGTCGCCCATTTCGCCGTCGTTAATTAAAAAATATAGTAAAATCAAAAGTTACATAAAGCTTTATTTAATTATATATAAAAAAATAATTTTTTAAAAATAATTATTCAAAATAAGTTACTTCCCGCTTTTCTTTTAGGCTTCTATACAACGTATAGGAAGAAGCCTTATGATTAGAGATGAGATTTTTAGGTTTTTACCTTTTTTTATTTTAGCTCCTATTTTTATGATATTAGTACCAAACGTGTTTCATGGAAAACTACGTTATATAAGCCCTATTTGTTTTGACCTTTTTTGTCTTATTTCATTTTTACGACCTATTTTAACATTTTGATGACCTATTTTAACATTTTGATAACTTTTTCTTAATTTGCAGTTGAAATTGAAAAAAAAATGTAATTAGATCAAATAATTCATTTAAATTAAAATTTTTTCATTTTGTTGAACACGAAGCATCTAAAACTAGACAATACCAATCTAAAATAGCATTTTTAGAACCTTTTTTGGTACCTTTTCTTGAATTTATACGACCTAAAATCACCTTTTTTAGAACCTTTTTAGGTTCCTTTTTTTAAATTTTTACGACCTAAAAATCTCATCTCTACTTATGATCTAGCTCCGTGTCCGTCTGTCCGTCTGTCCGCATAATTCAAAACCAATCAGAACGCACGTTCTTAAAACAATTTTACTTCATATAGAATATTTTTAGATTGGTATTAATTATTCAGATTATTTACATATATATTAAAAAAATCTACCTAATTAAAAGATTAAGGCATTAAAAATTGGAATAAAATAAAGCCCAAATAATTTAACCTACCGAAAAAGTAGATGTATAGAAGCCTAAGAACTGTCGCAAAAGCGAGTTCCACCTTGTTATATACTATAACTGTACTGTTCTATTATTTTGTTACCAACTTTAACATTACCAAT
This sequence comes from Cantharis rufa, assembly GCA_947369205.1. NCBI lineage: Eukaryota > Metazoa > Arthropoda > Insecta > Coleoptera > Cantharidae > Cantharis > Cantharis rufa. The sequence goes on along the minus strand of OX376309.1, from coordinate 8,531,144 downwards.
CAATAATTTAATTGATTGATTCTATAGCTTATATACAGGGTGTCACACTTTTATAAAAAAATTTTTATTTCTGCTTTTTTAATTTCTAATTTTTCATAGCCCCGAAAATATAAATTTTTGCAGTCAAAATGTTAGTTTTCTTTTTATAAGTTAAAAAAATTTTTTTTTAAATTTAAAATATAATTAAATTCGACGGCGAAATGGGCGGCGGCGAAACGGCCACGGCGAAATGGGCGACGGCGAAACGGCCACGGCGAAACGGCCACGGCGAAAGGGCGACGGCGAAACGGCCACGGCGAAACGGCCACGGCGAAACGGCGACGGCGAAATGTCCTAGACCGAATACAACTACTATGGTACAACCGTTCTGCTCATAATGCAGCGCTGGGTACCTAACTACAGTTACTCATGATGAAATGACGCTCCTATGTTACGAATGCAAATTGCCTGTTTTGAAGACGTATTTTGGCATATAAAAATCGATTTTACAAGAAAACTTTCTAGACAGTTTTTGTTACAAATTTCATTATCTTCAATTTTGTTTACATACATTTTTTTATTTTGTCGCGCCGTTTCTGACTGACAGCGACTTAAAAAGACTCGGAAAATACGAAAAATTTTCTCTCTTCTCTTGTTTAACCGAGTCTTGTTTATTGTATAAGTCAGAAATATATAAACAAATTTGAAGGCAATGAAATTTGCAACAAAAAACGTCGAATAAGTTTTAGCTATAAAATGGATTTTTATATACTTATCCAAAAACGGCTTCAAAATCGGAAATTTGCATTGTTAACATAGGATAGGAGCGTCCGGATTTCATTATGAGTACATCATGAGTACATTATAAGTACACTGCACATAAAATAAATGCTTATGAATTTACAACGAAATGCAGAAAAAATAAAATGGAATATTACTATTATTTTTAACACAACTTCTCTCGTAAGCCGTACTTAAGGTGCAAGATCAATAGGCGCTGAACTGGTGTCAAGTTCAATTCAAAAACGAATAGTCATAGAAAGTTGAAATTTTCAGTACATACGTAAAATATTGTTCTGCTTAACACCCGCTATTTTTTATTTTAAAAAAATTAATAAAAAAATAATTTTTTTTGAGTTTTCCATAAAATACACTTTTGTTATAAATATAAAATAGGAGATGTAAAGCAATATCCATCATACTAATCAACCAAAAAAAAAAAAGTAAGATTAACTTTCTTGGTTTGACTTGTGAACTTGACACAAGAATTCAAGCAATCTAGGCGAAATTTCAAATTGGTGCCATGATATTAACCAATCAGAGAATACATGCAGTTCAAGCATTTTCAAAAAGATGTCGGCACTTAAATTTGAAGCAAAGACACAAACCTACCCATTGTATTGGTAAAATGGTTACCTGGTAACCTGGTCATAATCCACCGCCCGGAGCTATCGTAATTTATAAGCTGTTCTCTACCTGGTTCTAATACTTTATCTAATTTTGTATACAGTTAAGTAATTGCATTTGGTATAATCTTATAAAATTTAATTTAATATAACAATTGCAGATTTTTTTTCTATATTATAAAGAGCAGTTTAAAAATTTTGTTCATCAAAGAAATAACTAAGTCCCGTTAAATAAATAACGAAGAGACTTTAGATAAAGAAAGTAGTTCAAGAATTGTAAAAAGAAAATCGCGATTACCCAGAGTCTCTTCAAAAAGTAAGAAAATCTATCGTTCAGCTCAGAAAAATAAACCTTTATTAACCTTTCAGCAGCCGCGCCACTATAGAGCAGGCGCGTGTTGTACCGCGTACGACACGATGTCTTTTTATAAATATTTTATTATTAAGGCCGAGGGGGTTGAATCAAATCAGCGCGGCGCCAGGGGGGGGGCACGTGCCCACCCTAATGATTGGAGTGCCCACCCAATTTGTAGGAATTTGATATCAATAATGTAATTTTTTAGTTTATTTATAAATTTTATGTGCCCGTGCCCACCTTAAATATATGGGGCCCAATTTGTACCCATCCATCCATAATATTCAATTCATAAAAAGATTTAAAAGAAATTCATATATTAAAAATGGACCTTAAAAAAAGAAAAATCGTCTTACGGCATCAAAATTTGGCGCCGTGATGGCTAGAAGATATACGACCAGATGTCATGGACTTGTAAAAGAAATACTCTATCCATCCGAGTTTCAATCAGAATCCACATCATTTGGAAAGAGGTACGAAGCAGTTGCTCTTACTATACTAGCAGAAAAGCTTGATATTGAAAAGGTGACAAAAGCTGGTTTGTATATTGACACAAATAATTGTTTTCTAGGTGCATCTCCAGTTGGGCTAGTTGGTAATACACATTGTGTCGAGGTAAAATGCATAGCAAAATTAATTAAAAAGAATCTTACTCTAAGACATGGAACAGAAAAGAAACTAACGTGTTTAAAAATAAACGAACATGGTCTTATGGAATTAAATCGGGATCATGCTTATTATTATCAAGTTCAAGGGCAGATGAATATAACGGTAATCGGTAAAATGGTCTAAGAAAAAATAGTCTACGGTAAATTGGTCTAGGTAAAAAGGTCTACGGAAAAAAAGTCTACGGGTAAAAAAGTCTAGGTAAAATGGACTAGGTAAAATAGTCTAGGTAAAATGGTCTGCGGAAAAAAAGTCTAAGGGTAAAAAAGTCTAGGTAAAAAAGTCTAAATAAGTAAAATGCTCTAGGTTAGGTAAAAAAGTTTACGGCAATCTAAGACGGCAACATTCAAGGAGAGTTTCCTTGAATTAACCCTTCATTGCACAATTTTTTCTTTTAACTTAAAAAATATTTTTGTGCTTATTGGAGTTTCCTGACATGGACAAATACTAAAAAAAATATTTCTTGCAATGAATTTTAATTATCAAAAAAGAATTGAATTCACTTTTTTATGTTGATCTTTTTGTTTAAATAAATAATATAAACTATGAGAAGATAAGTTTATAGTAACTATTGCATTTTCAATTTACGAGTGAACATAGACTTTTAGAAGTTAGTATAGGACCCGCAACTCCCGTCAAAATGGCGAGTTCTTAAGAACAATATCCAGTGGTCCCCCCCCCCCAATTTTCGTTTTTTCCGTCTTATTTCCAGGACGTTGCAAAAATTTAAATAATTTCTAGCATCCCAAAATCTTATGTAAACTGACGCGCGACGATAGTTCGCGGTTTGAGACCGGGTTGCTATTAGTCGTACATGCTCTACGGCAGCGTTTCTCAACCTGGGGGGCGTGAGTATACCGTAAGGGGGGCGGGAGCAATTGGAAATATCAATAAATCAATGGTTAGGGAGCGTTCATAAACTACGTGGTTTGGTCAAGGGGGGGGAGGGGTTAGGTAGAATGCTACGCAGGGCTACGTGAGGGTACGGGGGGAGTTATAGTCAAGCTACGTAGTTTTCTTCATTTATTATGAAAGCAATTTGCAGAATATAAGCGACAACATAATATGGATATTTATTTCCGTATTTGGATTTTAATAATTTAGAATGGTTTTCTGTTCAAACTACATTTGTTTTCCTACGCCCGATAGTGAAAGTAGGCTTTTCAAGTTGTCAGTGATGTAGCAAGGCTAATTATTGGCTAATATGATAGAAATAAAAATAATTCTGGAGGGTTATTGAGTTTTAGAATATATTAATCTATATAGTATTTTACCTAGACCATTTTACTTAGACTTTTTTACCCTTAGACTTTTTTCCGTAGACCTTTTTACCTAGACTATTTTACCTAGACCATTTTACCTAGACTTTTTTACCCGTAGACTTTTTTTCCATAGACCTTTTTACCTAGACCAATTTACCGTAGACTATTTTTCCTTAGACTATTTTACCTAGAATCGAATATAACTGGGAGAGAAAAATATTATTTCGTGGTCTATGTAACCGACGACGATACTTTTATAGAGGAAATCCCGATAGATCGGAAGCTGTGGAATGACGTCTTGCTTCCTAAGTTGACAATATTTTATAACGATTGTATATTGGAGGAAATAGCCAGGAGAAGATATCTCAGAAATATGAAGTGTTACGATCCGCTGTGGATTGAGCTAGCTATCTCAGAAAAATCAGAAAAAAAATCGCAAAAGTCTAGTACAAAAAAACAAAAACTTTAGCAAAATAAATTACACATACACATACCGTTGCTGTTAACCAAAAGGGGGGGGATTAATTTATATTATATCTTTTAATAAGTAGGTGAGGGGAGCAACATGCGCTTTTTTATTGGTATTATGTATTTATTATACTCATAAAAAAGATATGAAATATAATATATTAAAAATAACCTTGTAAATTACCTAAAAATTTCAAAAGTCCTACTCTGGCAAAAATGTATCAGTTTATTTTGCTTTAGGTAGATAAGATACTTATCGTATTTCATATTAGTAAAAGCGTTATTTATAAAAATTTGTAATCACTTTTATTATTTTTTTTATTTTAATTATTTTTCAAATTTAAAATATATTACAATAATATACCTGTTTAAAAGGTGTGCATCTTGAATAAAATAAAATATCATAAACCAACTAGTGACATCTGCTAGATTTTATGAACTACTCCTATTTATCTAGCACCGTGACACCCTGTATATAAGCTATAAAATCAATCAATTATTGATTGATGTCAAAGTAATCTATAACTCAAAAGTTATAAAAAACTTTAACATTTTGACTGCAAAAATTAATATTTTCGGGGCTATGGAAAATTAGAAATTAGAAAAGCAGAAATAAAAAAAACCCTCGATATTTTTATATTTTTTTATTTACTTTGTATCCTTATTAATTTTTTTATTTAATTTTATATATAATTTAATGAAACTTTAATTGTAACTTTGGATTTATATTTTTTAATTAACTACGGCGAATTGGGCGACGGCGAAACGGCCACGGCGAAATGGCCACGGCGAAACGGCCACGGCGAGACGTCCCATTCCGCCAGAAACTTGACCGAGTTAAGCTGTTAGTGCACATTGAAAACCAGTTTTTGTGTTTTGTTCCGATTTAATTTCAGCCTTTTCCAAAATATCTTCTACTTCGGCATTCACCTCAGGCATAGTTTTGCCAATCTTCAGAAAGGACGTATCATCCACGAATAGCCAAGTGCTTTGTTCGCTAACGCTTGTTGGTAGGTCGTTTATGTACAGCAAAAACAGGAGCGGAGCAAGGATTGAACCCTGCATTCGTGCAGCCCCTCCCCCCAGTTGTTTTTTGCGAATTACTTCGCGAGCTTTGAGGCTCAAACAAAAATAATGGAAGCTCATTTATGCTCTAACGATGCTCTAACGATTGATACCAAAATCATCAAAAATTCGAAACTGGGGGGGGGGGGGCGCTGACATGTACCTGTTCCTGGATATGGCGCCACAAATTTATTATTAACAAAGAATTTTTTTATTGTTGCGCCATCTGCCGACAAAGAATTTTTGTCTTTATTTTGTCACAAACGATTGGTCCGCTATTAACGCCATCTATTGAAAGTTAAAAATTGCTATCGAATACATCTTTCCCGAATTTCCTGTTTTCCGGGCAACTATTCTAATTTTTCTTTGCGTAAAAACATTTCTTGGACTATTACGAACATTTCAAAACAAAAATTAACAAAATTGGTGCAGCCGTTCTCGCGTGATGCCGTGACAAAGGTTTCACATTCATTTTTATTATATAGAAGATTAGAAGATATTCTAGCATTTTAACTGACTCTTTATTTCGGAGGAGGTTTGAACCCCCAGAAACCTACCCTCAGATGCGGTCTTGCCTACCATGACTGTAAATCGCGGGGTGAATTGATTAAAACTGAAAAAATGATGTTTCATAGAATTTTTTTCTTTTTTTGAAATTGTATTGTTAACAAACATTCAGATTTTTAAGATCTTTTGTAAAAATTATTATGTAATTAATCAATAATTCCGGCCCTGTTGTTTAATAACAAATGCTGGTGATGCTGTTAATGCTGCAGCAAAAGAAAGCACAAGATTGGTTTATACTTTGATGGACAAGTCAGTCAATGAGTAAAGATTTTTAACTTCAGTTTCTTTTGATCACAATAATTGGAATACTGAGGATCACAACATAGAGTTATAGGTGCACGTTGGCAGTTTTATGCTCGTTGGAAATAATAGTAATTTCAATTTTATATTTTCAATTGTCAGACCTCGTGAATCAGTGTCACGGGATAAAAACATAAATTAGATAGAAACATGTACCTAATTAGTTAAACTTTTTGTTTCAGTTAAAATTTCTTGTTTCAATTTTTTCATTCGGGTTCGGGATTAATGCTAAAAGCGGCCCTGACTGTCGCTGTCTTATTGTCATGTGGATTATTTAAGAATGTTACTACTAGTAGATAAAAGCGATCCACATTTCAAATACCTATTATATTTATTATTCTAGTTTTAAATATCAACTAAAAAATCCTTTTACCTCTCTGTTTTAAATTATCCGATAATACCAATCACAACCTGAAACTAACTATGTATATAAGTAAAATTTTGTTATAAAAGTTATTATAAAATCAAAACCATCTCACCTAAGTAAAATAAAAGTACAAAATAAGAAGATGGTATGTCACTACGAAGTATTGGGAGTTCCCAAAAATGCGGACGAAGAACAAATAAAACTAAGCTATAAAAAACTAGCACTAAAATGGCACCCGGACAAAAATTTGGATGATATTGAAGGCAGTACAATCAAATTTCAAGAAATACAGCAGGCATACAGTGTATTAGGCGATTTAGAGAGAAGAAAATTATACGACCAAGGAAAAGAAGACATAATTATTAATGATGATGATGAAGATACGAAAAACGAATGGGATATACACAAACGCGTATATACCAACCACAATCACCAAAACTATTATCGATGTCGCTTCCCAAGAAAGATGAATCGATATGACCCTTTTCAATATGTAGTTTGGGATAATCTAATGGATCTATTTGATATGCAATGGTTTAATGGTTATTCGGATGCATCTGATGGTTTCTATACGATGGTTAGAAAACTATTTGATGAATTATACTTGGAAACCAATGCAACCCCTACGATATATTATCCAACATTTGGTTCATCTAATAGTGATTATGCAACAGTAGTTAGTAATTTCTATAACTATTGGCAGTATTATTTAGAGAGCGATTTTCCGTTCCAGCACCATTGCTTTTGGTGCTGGTTGTTTAGATATCTATGCATTACGGTCATAGTTTACTTTGTTCAAGAACTCGATAGAAGAAGACCGATATACGTAGATTTACCGGTAAAGCCTGTGGGGTATACTCCAATCCCAAGAGATGTGAAAGTAAAAATTAGAAAGTCTGGAAATCAAAACAAGTGTGGAGCAAATTCAAAATTTTATAAAAATATTGGAAGCGCTAAAAGATGATGATGATAGTGACTTGGATTACGAAGATAACGATTATTTTGAGAATTAACATATTTAAAGTTGTTTTTAATAATTAAATAAAAATAAATTAATTCTCTATATTGATATGTTACGTTTAAAAACGTTGAAAATAGTATAATTATCATACTAAATAGAAATACTTTTTTAATGCAAATGTGACATACTTTTCTATATCTGTTGTAAATTTAGCGTAAATTTAAACTATTTGGACGCCACTGTTATTTTTTTTGGCGTTTACTGGTATAAATCCATTGAAACCTGCTGCTAACTTGATATGGCTACTTTTGATGATTTGAATGTTACGGAAATATTTTTTAAGTTGTCGAAAAATGTAAATAGTTCAGTGAAATAAACATTTAATAACAAAATAATATCTGTGTCCCGTTTCCCGTGTGTGGAACTCAGATGATTGTAGTTCTTATCTACATAGCAGTATGGAAGTCTAAGCAATTGCACTCAAAACAAGTTTTTCGTGCATTGCTGTGCAACGATGAAAATATTAAAAATGTGTATTTTATAAAATAATAGTAAATTTGAATTTATTTTGTATTTTTGTGATAGTTGGTAACAAAAAATTTACAGGTTAGGAGATCGCATAAAAGTTTAAATAAACGAAATTATACTTGCAGTTTACAGTTTTCTTTACTATTATTATATTATTTTATAGACAATTAACATTATTTTGCATCAATTTATAGGTTTATAATATTATATTACAGTGACATCATTAGTTTTAATTTTCACTGACGTTTAGTTACCAATTTTGCGTTTCGAAATATTATCCATTTCGATATGCGACTGGGTTTCGAAATAACTTTGTTTTAGACGCAAAATAGAAAATAGTATATTAAGAAACTAGTTCTATAAGTGTCATTTTTAACGCACGCAATCCGTTTAGAAAACGAGCCGCGTAGCGGGGAGCCACTTATACCACTTGCGCTAGTAATCATCATCGTCGACAAGAGAATTCTCATTATTATTTCAATATTTGGGAACACAGAGAATAGTTCTTTATTATATATATATGTATAGAATAGAGTGTGCTGATCTACTGAATAAAACGGTAGTGCCGTAATTTTGTAAAAGAAGTGAATTTTACAAGAAAATTTTTATAACTATTTATTAAAATAAATTACACAGTTTGAAACACTTTCAAAATGAATTCCAGACGCTGTTTCCAAGTTGAAGCTGGGTTGTTTCACCCTTAATTTACTTGTTGAAGCCACGGTAACTGAAGAGTACATTATTTTTGTCGCAATTATTTTTTTATTTTCTTTTGATGTTTCAACATATCCTTTGTAACAATTTTTTGTCAATAATTTTTCCCTTTGCTCCGTGCCGCTAATGCAAGGATAGTTTCATAGCGCTATTTCTATTGCAGTGGATACTCGCTAGAATTACTTAGGTTACTAACCCCATGGTACTATTATAGTATAATAGTACCATGACTAACCCTAGACTAGTTTAATTCTAACCGTTTTCAGAGCGCGGTTGTAAATTTGCAAGTACAACTACCCGGCGGTTATTGTTAAGTAAGCCGAGTTGAGAATTTAGAATCCAGAGGGGATTATTTAGTGAATTATCAACGTGACCCGAGACCAGTTTCTTCAGGTGGGCGATTGTAAGTTCCACCGATGGCCAGATATGTTAAGGCGGTCAAGGGATATATTAATCTTTTAAGACTATTTAAGCTGTTATTGTGTTATGAGAGTCGAATTTCATTTAAATCATACAAAAATCTTGAAATTTAATGCAATTTTACTTGGTTCGAAACAAACTATATATATAATATCAGTGTTTTTCAATCTGTGGGTCTCAACCCCCAGGGGAGTCGCGGTCGCAAGCCAGGAATAATATAAAACAGAAATTTTGTAATAAAGACTGTGTCTGTTTATTCTTCATAAATTTGTCGAATCGTGGTTCTATGGTAATCGTTAGTTTATTGTCGGCGATCTGACAACGGGGGGCGGGGGAGCAGGAGTTCAAAGTTAAAAATGAAACAATGAACTCTTTTTGCCGATAATGGGAGGTCGCCAGAATTTTTTTTGTTATAAAGGGATCGCGTATTTGGAAAGTTTGAAAAATACCGGTTTATATAAAAGATTATATTTCATGGGACCACAAGTATTCTGATGTGACAAAATAAAACGCTGTGCAAGCACATTTAGCAAATAAAACACATTTTTATCTAATTTTATAGATACAGGGTGTCAAAGTGCATGAAGTTAGCCTCCCATTTCTCGAAAACTAGAAATATTTTTAATGTATTGTATTAACTTGTATTAGGTTGTATTGTGAAAAATTTTTTCATTTCGCGAAGCATAAAGTTGAAAATCACGAAAAACCATTTTTTGCGCTGACCTCCCTTTTCAAAAATTTTGAAATTTTTTTTTGTGTTATGTCGTATTCTATTTGTATTGTTTGTATTATTAAAAATTAAAGTCCAAAGTTTAATATTAGCCGAGTAAATCGAGAAACAAAAATTCGCGCTGGCCCCCTTTTTTCAAAATAAAATTTTTTTTTATTTAGATTTAGATTCCCAAAATGTGCATTAACAACTAGGTTATTACCACCTACATACATCTACATTATAATTATTTCATAGATTATTTTCATTTTATATTTTAGTTAACATATTTTATATGTTAACATAATATAAGATATTTTATTAAGTTATAAATGCATTTGTTTTCTGGGTTTAGTATTTCTCCCAGTTGCTGCGGTAATTCATTTTCTCTTCTTTGATTATTGTAATTTTTTTATTGTATTGTATATTGTATTCAATTTTAGTCCAGTCATTATATCCATAAAAGACACCTAACCCTGAAAAATCTCTATGGCGCTGTTTTATTGTTTCATGCTCTCGGGGGGGGGGGGGGGGGGGTCACTGGGAGTGTACCTTTGAAATGGCGACCAAATCGGGCTGTTATTTGTGCTCGAAAATTGGTCATTTAGGTAAAAACGCCTTTTCTTGATTAACTCTTCCATTATTGATTTTATCGAAAAATCATAACGACCAAAATTGTGGGAAATTTCATCCTCTACAAGTTTAGTACTTACAATTTTTCTTTTAGGTTCGATATTTTTTTAATTACACTCAAAAAACCGTGAGAAATTCAAAAAATTGAATTATCTCGTTTATTTTCAACTTTTCAGCTATAATGAAAATAATCAAACTTATAGAGAATCAAATTTCCAACAATTTCGGTCTTTACCTATTTCCAAAAATCGATATTTTTTAAATTAAACCTGTAAGAAGCGTTGATTTCAAAATATTAACATTATCTAGTTTATTTACAACTTTACAGCATAAATGAACATAATCCCCTATCCAGGGACGTGCACATAGGGGTGATGGGGGGAGCCTCCCCCTCCAATATTTTAAAGAGTTGGCAAAATCATTTAATAGTTGACCAAGTTAGCAACAGCTGAAAAATCAAAAATGGGTTTAAATACATTTTATCAACCCAAATCAATTAAAGTAATAAAAAATTTTTTTATGACGGCACTTTTAATATAAAAATAAAAAATTCAAAAAATAATCCATAAAAATATCTGCTAGTGGGCAAGATAAGTTTTTCCCCAACGGCAACGGTAAACCACGCTTTTGAAAATAAAATTTGTCAATGAATTTAACATTTCTTGAATAATTACAGGATTTTTGCTAGTCTTTTTGACAAAAAAAAACCTTGAAAAAGTTGATAATTTTCATTTATATTCAGTTGGCAAATTGAAGATTGCTCCCCTCTCAAAAAAGTTGGCTGGGCACGTTCCTGCCCCTATCTCCTATAATAGGCCTAATCGACGTATCGATACCTGCGCGGAATAACTAGCTATTTTAAATTCCTCCTGTAGCAGCTACCTCAGACTCCATTTGAAAAAGCAGCTATCTCGGAGGCAGCCAACCGCACTCTCATAGATTTAAGTCCTGTATTAGATTAAGCTCCTGCATTGTTACAACTATTTGTTTTTTTGAGTTAATAAGATTGGTTCACCAATAAAAACTAGCGATGATATTTCTATTACAGCTGTTTTTTGACTATTGATTGCCTGAAGATAATGAAATATTTATTTACATACTTAACATAAACATAACAAAAAATTATTATAAACTGAAACAAAAAGCTTGACCTTTTATGCATCTAATTTCAATTTAATTTGAGGTGTGAAAACTTATAAAATCTAAAATGTTTATTAAAATTACAGCTTCAAACGAATTACAAATTACTAATGATTTTTATATATCGTACAGTGAAGTGGAGTGAAACATAAATGTATTTTTCTATTTTTCGTATAAAATAAAGTCATTTCGACCAGTGGCGGATCCAGGAAATTACCATAGGGGGGCCGACAACATAAAAAATTTTTAAATAAAAAAATAAAAAGTAGTATAATAGCAATTTCAAAAATAGTTGCAACATTTATATTTGCAGAACATTTGTCTTGAGATTTACTACTTTGTGGTTTACTGTCTTGATTTTCATTTTCTTGAATTTTGTGCTTCTTTACAATCATATTCAGGTTACTGTCAGTTAACCACAACCACGAGCCGCGATTTTTTCTCTATTAGAAAGAGGACAATTTTCTGAGCATTTTGAGACAGCACTTCGATGTGGATTATCCATTAGTTTTCGAGAAACGGCATTTAAAAATCAAAATTTTACATGCATTTTACATAGGGAATTGATTCGCTCCCGAGTTCTATTGACGGTGCGTGCGTTCTGATATAGTCTTAGTGTTGGCAGTCAGACGCCATTGTGATACCGTACGGTAACCATCGACCGTTGCTAACGAGTTTCACCCCTTACGAGTTTCACCCCTTACGAGTTTCACCCCTTTCGAGTTGCACTTTTGGTGAGTTTGTGGTACTAGAGGGATGTTTTTAGCGAGTCAGCGTTCGTCAAAACGGCGCGTAGCGCCCAGAGCGGAGGGGAGCGGAGGGTAGCGGAGCGGAGGGTAGCGGAGCGTCGCTTTTGACGAACGCAATCAAGGCAATCGAGATTATAACCTAAAAACGAGTTCTAAAAATTTATTTCTTAAATTATTGCATAATGTTGCGTAATATAATGAGTGCGGTTACAAGCAAGGGGTTCGATATGCACGTTGTGCACCGGATCATGTCACAATCGCGTCTGACTGCTAACACTAAGACTATATCAGAACGCACGCACCGTCAATAGAACTTTCGTGTTAATGAATTCCCTATCTAAAATGCAAAATTTTGAATTTTCAAATGCCGTTTTCTCGAAACTAATGGATAATTCGCAAAATTTCTTTTTTTAATATACTCAGAAAATTGTCCTCTTTCCGATAGTGCAGCAATCGCGGCTCGATTCGTGGTTGTGGTTCCCTGACAGATCCCCATATTCAGAGTGGACTGACTCGGACACCGTTTCATTTTCAAGATTCTTAATTACCTATATAATAGATATACGGTTAATGTGAATTTTTAAATCTAATGTCTGCTTACGTAAAATCAAGTATTGTATGATAAATTAATTTCACAACTTCACTACTCACTTAATTTAAATGATATCAGTACTGAAGTACTGAAAATATATTCAAAAAACGCAAACTGAAATAAAAAGCACTACTGTTTGCTTTAAATTGTGAAAAGCAATGACAAAGGAGAATATTGTTACCTAAACAGATTCTTTCAGGAATTAGGGAAAACACCAGAAATTTTGGGTTTTCCAAAATTGCAACAAGCTTATACAATTTACCTGGCGCTATAGAAGCCTCAGATTAGGCGGCTTCCGGAAGTTCGGCTTTAAATTCTTTGAAGTACTAAATTTGGTCTTATTTTATAAAATAGATATAACATTTAAAAATATAATAATATCGTAGTTTTGTGATTTTTTGTGATTTTGAAGTTTAAAAAATATAAAATACTTTTGTATTTTCTAAATTCTTAAAATAGTTTTAGGAATTTGTAATACGTCAGAATTTTTTGGTGTAAGAATTAATGTTTTTTGGAGCTCTAAGGGGGGGCGATCGCCCTCATCGCCCCCCCCTGGATCCGCCACTGATTTCGACACCCAATCGAATATTAAAATGGACCATATTTCCACCCAGCCCCTATTAAATCCAATTAATTATTTTCTAAGATTTATTGTCAAGTCGGAAACATGAGTTTTTCTAGCCAAAAGAAGAACAAGAATAAATCTATAATTGTTTTGATAAAATAATACTGACGATTTAAAAAATTATTCCTTGGTGCCAGCAAATCATTCTTGAATTGAACTTGACAAAATTAATTAAGGACAATGCAAACGCAAAATTTATTTCAAAAATTGTTCTGGCGTTTTTGAAATGGCATTGAATTCAAATTGTCTTGAAATATTGTGTTTTTGCTTGCATTAGAGTTTATACTTCTTCTGTTACCCTGCACTGTAAAGAGCTAATATTTTACATGCAATATGCCTAAAACCGTTTCTCTTAAATTTTTAACTTTAAAAATATTTAAATTGCAATAATAATTTTAAATTAAATTTTTACAAAATTTTGTGCTATTAAAAGTTGACCTTCGAATTAAAATTTATAGATAATAACTCATATGGCACAAGTATTTTACGATAGAAAATATTTTGTTCATTTATATCGTTTCCGTCGATTTTAAACACATCGTGCAACAGTTTCGTTTCCTTGCTTCGTATACGTGAATAATTTATTAATTCATAATTAAATATTTTATACCAATAATTTTATAATTACAACTTTTTTGATATTTTAATTGCAACTATTTTTAATTTAAATCTGTACATTGTAAAAATAAAAAAGAATGGAAAGGGTAAGTTACTTTTGCATTTTTTATTAATTTGACAAAATATTTACGATTCTTTTTAACGTCTTTAGATATTTGAAGATCAGTTATGGTGCGGTATCTGCAAGAAAGATTTTCATGACGCAAGACATATTCGTCAGCACGTAAGATCGTGTCACAACGCAGAATTAAATCAATTTCATCGCTATTGCTGTAATGAGTGCAGTTTGCATTTTTCAAAATTTAAGGATGTAATGTCGCACTGGACAAAAACTATCCACAAAGAACCTAGAAAATCGATAAAAGGATGTCGACGACAAAATCATAAATTGTTTGAAGATTACGTTATACCATACATCGAGGATATTATACAAAGCAATAGCGATAGCAATTTTGTTTGCAAGCTGTGCGAAATTCCTTTTGATAATAGAGACGAATTGGTCGAAAACTTTTTGACGTTATTGCATAAAAAAACAAAAAAGCAATGCATGCTATGCAATAGTGCATTCAACAGACTTGCTGAGCTACTTCCCAATGCATTCCGTGACTGTTCAGAAAGAGAACGAAGGTTTTTGAATATTAAAAAAAAATTTGTTAATGAACTCAGGTTTTAATGTTTCAAACATAATGTAATAATGTTTTATTATAATGTAATAATGTTTTATTTTTAGTGTGTAAAATGTGACCAATGAATAAGGTAAAAGCACCAAAAGATGACACCCCTTAATTTCACAGCCTATAGATGACACCTGATTTTAAAAATCCTAATATTAAGACTTAGAGACATTTATCACTGAATACAAGAGGTTGTCACTGTACACGTCGTTTTGGCGACCGCAATACAACTATCTTGTATTTAGTGATAAATGTCTCTAAGTCTTAATATTAGGATTTTTAAATAAGGTGTCATCTATTGGCTGTAAAATTAGGGGTGTCATCTTTTGGTGCTTTTTACCTTATTACTTTATAGATTTTTCTTATATTTTAGTTTGCAATACAAGAATTTAAAAGATTTTTATTTTTCATTTATTAATCAGTTCTTCTCTAATAAACCTTGACAATATTACCTAAAAATGTCTTCTTTCTTCTTCTTCACAATATCTTTTCTTCATAATTTGATACTTTAACTAAATCCAAACGTCCTCACCCTTTCCCAAAATGATCATTTTAAATTTTTTGTATCCAACAACACCACACATCATTTTACTATTGTTTCCCCCGATTTTCCTTGCTGTTAAAAAAAAGGTATATTCAGGGCCGGATCTAAGAAGTATTCGGTAGGGGGCAAAGAATTAAATTGCCGCCCCCTCAATTGGTTTTTTAAATACGTATATACATGCATATATTAAAAATCGCATCTTAAATAAATTTGACAATCGGTTCACGTATTTAGGAACTTTACGAGCTCAACAGAAATTTTACAAAATCAAAGAACCTTTAGTAATAAGTAGAAGTAGGTATGAAAACCAATCCAAATAAACTGTCGTTTAAAAAAAATGTATTTCTAACAATTTTATTTTAAGTTCGATACCAAAACACTATTATAGATACCTGTTACAGAAAAAGATAAATATAAATGGGTCATTCCACCAAATAAAATAATTTTTACGGGGCGACCCTCGCGGATTATGTTCAAAATTTGTGGAGATATTCTCTATAATAAGAAAAAAATTCTCTGAAAGTTTTAGCCCATAATATGCAGCGGTTTCGGAGTTACGATTTTTTGAAATTTAAAAAAAAAAATTTTTTCAACTTTTTCATCAATTTTTTTGGTGAGGAAAACTTTTCTATTTAAATTAATATAAAACTGTATCTTATGGGAAAAATTCTCAGCTTTCGAATAAAAATACCCATTTTATCCTAAACTCATCAATAGACCCTTAAATATTCAATTAAAGTGGAAAAATCGATTTTTTTCGGTGTGCGGTGCAAGATACTTCAAATTTGACTTTTTTTTCTTAAAGCTGAGAGTTTTTTCTACAAAATATATTGTTTTTGCGATGTGCATATTTTTTGTTTTATTATAATTAAATTAAACGTATTTTCTTTACAATGAAAATACTTTAATTTTTGAAGATTTTTCAAATATTGATACAGTTTTGATAAAAGCATATCCAATTTCATTCTTTATCGGCAAAAAAGTGTGCAATGACTGTGTACCTTATGTCAGTATATTATGTTTTTTATTTTTTATTTGTAATGAAGCTCTAGCAGCCAGTGTCGTGTCTTTTAGGGCGGGGGGGGCAAACCATTCTTAGGGGCGCAAATATGTATGAATTTCAAATTAAACATTTTTTTAAACACAGGTTTTGAAAAATAAAAATAACAAAGTAATGCACACAATTTGCTTTTGCCAAAATGCTTTTCCTGAAAATTCGAAGCAGCTCAAATCAAAAAAATTTTTTATCCAAAAAAATTTTGTTTGGCACTGTTTTATATGCTTTTTTGGATTTTTGTGCTTTAATTTGAATTATCATGCTTTTTGTGCTTTTTTTTTAATTCTTATACTTTTGTGGTGACAAAGACAAAATATTACAAATTATATTCGTTTGCAATAAGCCGATTTACGATAGGTGCCTACCTAATTTAATTACATACCTGAAACAGGCAGGTGCAAACAATATCATTTTTGGGGTTTCCCAAAATTTCCGGGCTTAAAAATTATTTTTATTTTGATTTGGCATGATTGTGGCAAGTTTTAGGATAGGATTTAATAATACTGGTGATGACAGTGAAAACTTGATAGTTTATTACCGAAGTTTTACAAAATGTGCTTTGTTTGGGGCGCCAGGGCGGCACTATAGACAAGGGCGGGGGGGGGGCTCGAGCCCTCCCTAGCCCCCACGGCGACACGCCACTGCTAGCAGCATGTCGTTTTACTAAATCTGTAAGCTCTTCGCATGGTTCTTTGCCATGGGCAGTTGCAAAAAAATTCCACTCAGCATTGATTCCGAAGTCAGCATAATGATAACATAAATTAGTAAATGCTTTTTTGTTCTTAAATTGCTGTGGTGCTCTCTCATATTAAGATATAATAGATAATTTTATGTTTTCCGATAAAAAAGTATACTCACCTCTCCTCGAAATATGATCCGCTACTGGGCTTACAGCTTAAAAGAGCTCGCTTTTTATTTTTATTTTATTTAGATTTTCCATCTCTTTTCCTTGGAAAATGTTCATATTTATAATAAAGTGTTGTATTCTAAACTCTAAAGTATAGAAATCTAAAAATTGCTAAACATGTCAACAGCCCCCCCCCCAGTTGTTTTTTGCGAATAACTTCGCGACCTTTGAAGCTCAAACAGAAATAATGGAAGCTCATTGCCTAAATGCCTATCTAACTATGCTCTAACGATTGACACTAAAATCATCAAAAAATTCAAAACTAGGGGGCCAGCATGTCTACAGCCCCCCCAGTTGTTTTTTGCGAATAACTTCGCGACCTTTGAGGCTCAAACGAAAATAATTGAAGCTCATTTAGGCTTTAACGATGCTCTAACGATTGACACCAAAATCATTAAAAAATTCGAAACTGAGAGGGGCCATCATGTCTACATAATCATAATCATAATCATCATTTATTCGCCGTCAAAATAAATTACACAGCAAGTCAGGTAAACAACAACAACATTCAAATGAAAAATTAAATAGTTATAAAATTGAACAAACATTGAATAAACAACATTGAATAAAATCACTATTTGATAAATACTCTCTCTATAAAACCATAATAAATCATACAAAACATATTGAAGCGTCAAGTTTGTGTATCCCTCGCTATCACTACGTACTTTCCCACTTGCTTTCTAAAAACTCCTGTATGGAGTAACATGGTGCTTCCATGAGAAGCTTTTTTAACGACCTGTCAAATAGTTTCGCACTCTGAGCCTTAATTGTGGTTGGCAATTTATTATAAATCCTGGTTCCCCAGTAGTCAAGATGTTGCTGGGTTTTCTTGAGTCTGTAAAAGGCAGCATGCAGAAGCAGTTTTCCTCTGGTGTTGTGGTGATGAATTGTCTCATTCTTGATGTGACTCGATGCCGTATGGACTTGCTTAGCTCAGGATAATATTTACGCTGATGGCAAGGTAAGTATTCGTTCACTCTTAAAAACATCTCGGTAGCTATCCGTTTCCTTCAATCCGCACAGAACCTTCATAGCCTTCTTCTGCATGACAAACAGTCTTCCCGCGTCAGACGCCGCTCCCCAAAATAAAATGCCATATGTCGCGACACTGTGGAAATTGGAGAAATATGCCGCCCTTACAACACCAGACGATGCTATCTGTTTAAGACGGCGGAGACTGTATATTGCTACTGACAGCCTTTTGCTCGTCTCTCTTATATGGAAGCTCCAGTTCAATTTTGTGTCAAAATGTACACCCAGAAACGGGTCTAAGACATTTCGCCGTGGCCGTTTCGCTGTGGCCGTTTCGCCGTCGCCCATTTCGCCGTCAGCGTTCGAAATTTTTTTTACTTTAAAAAGACTATAACATATTGACTGCAAAAATTAATATTTTCGATCATGAATATTCATTGGAATAAGAAGTTAGACAAGCAAAAATAAAAAAACCTTCGAGGGTTTGAATTTAGAAAAAAAAATTCCTTAAGGTACTAGATCAATAGGCGCTGAACTGGTGTCAAGTTCAATTCAAAAACGAATAGTCATAGAAAGTTGAAATTTTCAGTACATACGTAAAATATTGTTCTGCTTAACACCTGCTATTTTTTATTTTAAAAAAATTAATAAAAAAATAATTTTTTTTGAGTTTTCCATAAAATACACTTTTGTTATAAATATAAAATAGGAGATGTAAAGCAATATCCATCATACTAATCAACCAAAAAAAAAAAAGTAAGATTAACTTTCTTGGTTTGACTTGTGAACTTGACACAAGAATTCAAGCAATCTAGGCGAAATTTCAAATTGGTGCCATGATATTAACCAATCAGAGAATACATGCAGTTCAAGCATTTTCAAAAAGATGTCGGCACTTAAATTTGAAGCAAAGACACAAACCTACCCATTGTATTGGTAAAATGGTTACCTGGTAACCTGGTCATAATCCACCGCCCGGAGCTATCGTAATTTATAAGCTGTTCTCTACCTGGTTCTAATACTTTATCTAATTTTGTATACAGTTAAGTAATTGCATCTGGTATAATCTTTTAAAATTTAATTTAATATAACAATTGCAGATTTTTTTTCTATATTATAAAGAGCAGTTTAAAAATTTTGTTCATCAAAGAAATAACTAAGTCCCGTTAAATAAATAACGAAGAGACTTTAGATAAAGAAAGTAGTTCAAGAATTGTAAAAAGAAAATTGCGATTACCCAGAGTCTCTTCAAAAAGTAAGAGAATCTATCGTTCAGCTCAGAAAAATAAACCTTTATTAACCTTTCAGCAGCCGCGCCACTATAGAGCAGGCGCGTGTTGTACCGCGTACGACACGATGTCTTTTTATAAATATTTTATTATTAAGGCCGAGGGGGTTGAATCAAATCAGCGCGGCGCCAGGGGGGGGGGGCACGTGCCCACCCTGATGATTGGAGTGCCCACCAAATTTGTACGAATTTGATATCAATAATGTAATTTTTTTAGTTTATTTATAAATTTTATGTGCCCGTGCCCACCTTAAATATAGGGGGCCCAATTTGTACCCATCCATCCATAATATTCAATTCATAAAAAGATTTAAAAGAAATTCATATATTAAAAATGACTTTAAAAAAAGAAAAATCGTCTTACGGCATCAAAATTTGGCGCCGTGATGGCTAGAAGATATACGACCAGATGTCATGGACTTGTAAAAGAAATACTCTATCCATCCGAGTTTCAATCAGAATCCACATCATTTGGAAAGAGGTACGAAGCAGTTGCTCTTACTATACTAGCAGAAAAGCTTGATATTGAAAAGGTGACAAAAGCTGGTTTGTATATTGACACAAATAATTGTTTTCTAGGTGCATCTCCAGATGGGCTAGTTGGTAATACACATTGTGTCGAGGTAAAATGCATACCAAAATTAATTAAAAAGAATCTTACTCTAAGACATGGAACAGAAAAGAAACTAACGTGTTTAAAAATAAACGAACATGGTCTTATGGAATTAAATCGGGATCATGCTTATTATTATCAAGTTCAAGGGCAGATGAATATAACTGGGAGAGAAAAATGTTATTTCGTGGTCTATGTAACCGACGACGATACTTTTATAGAGGAAATCCCGATAGATCGGAAGCTGTGGAATGACGTCTTGCTTCCTAAGTTGACAATATTTTATAACGATTGTATATTGGAGGAAATAGCCAGGAGAAGATATCTCAGAAATATGAAGTGTTACGATCCGCCGTGGATTGAGCTAGCTATCTCAGAAAAATCAGAAAAAAAATCGCAAAAGTCTTGTACAAAAAAACAAAAACTTCAGCAAAATAAATTACACATACACATACCGTTGCTGTTAACCAAAAGAGGGGGGATTAATTTATATTATATCTTTTAATAAGTAGGCGAGGGGAGCAACATGCGCTTTTTTATTGGTATTATGTATTTATTATGCTCATAAAAAAGATATGAAATATAATATATTAAAAATAACCTTGTAAATTACCTAAAAAATCTGGCTTTCAAAAGTCCTACTCTGGCAAAAATGTATCAGTTTATTTTGCTTTAGGTAGATGATACTTATTTCATATTAGTAAAAGCGTTATTTATAAAAATTTGTAATCACAGGTACTTTTCTAGCTATGTATACCTGCCAGATAGGTCATACCTTGGTCATAACAGGTATAGAAGTATAGAACTACTGTAGGTAAATTTATTTAAAATTATTTTTCAAATTTATAATATATTACAATAATATACCTGTTTAAAAGGTGTGCATCTTGAATAAAATAAAATATCATAAACCAACTAGTGACATCTGCTAGATTTTATGAACTACTCCTATTTATCTAGCACCTGTTATTTTTTGAGATTGCCATTTTAGTGATACCGTGCCTATTTTTACTTTATCATACGAAGTCTGAAAAAGTATTGTAATCGTGCAGAAAAAAGAAATTGAGATTTTGATGAATTTAGTCATTTTGGGGTCCCAGAAGCTAAAAATCATCATTTCCAAAAAATGTCTGTATGAATGTATGTGTGTATCGTCGGCTTGGAGCAAAAACAAGATAACTACATTTTTTGACAAAATGAGTTATCTACACGATTGGATACGAATCATACTCAACTACGTTCTGGCAAAATCAGATAATTGTACTAACACTAATAAAATTTTTATTAAGATATTTAGTTTTGAATTTGTATACTTTTACATTGTCAACTCAACATTCAAGTCGCATTATCTCAAAACTATCATTTTGGAGTTATCTTGTTTTTGCTCCAAGCCGACGGTATGTATGTGGTCAAATTTTGTGTGCGCTCTACCTCAAAAAGTAATAGGAATTTTTTAACAAAATTTTGTATTTAGTACATAAATATTGAGACTTAGAGCTGATTAGATTTTGGTTAAAATCGGTACACGGAAAAGCAAAAAAAACAATATTTTGTAAATTAAAAAAAATTTCTTTTTCTTATTTTTAAAATTTTATTTTTTTATTATATTCTCCTCCAAATTAATAATAAAAAAGTATTAATCAACACCCAAAAATATTTCTCACGAGCCGCCACTGGTCTAGACCTTTCCGATGTGGCTAGCGAGGCAGCTTTGCTTCGCTCGACACATGTCTACTTAATGAAATTCCTATAAGAAAATCACCGTCCACACAGCGCGAAGCGTGCAGCGCGCGGCAGCCTCGCAGGAAACATGGTCCACACAGCGCGAGGCTTGTATCCCGAGGCTGCCGCGCGCTTCAGCCTCGCAGTGTCTGGATGCACCTTTTTACACTTACGGCTAATAACGTGGAAGAGCGGAGTTTCGACTAACCAATGCATTTTTTACATTTTTGATTATGTCCAAGGAAGGTCGACTCTCGCTTGATCTATAAATAAGAACGTCGAATCACGCATGTAAGTACAATAGAATCGTTTTTTTAAAGCCAATTTTTATTATCATTAGTTTTAACATTTTTTTATTTAAATTACTAAAAGAAATTAAATCGATTCGAGTGAGAAAAAATATTAAAAAAATAAATTTTTATTTAGTCGAGTTTATTGTGTATCGAACCTGTGATGGACAAACGCACAACATCATATTATTACTGCAAGCTGCTGTAGCTTACCATCTTACCACGGAACATATCGAAATCGCGTTTGAATTTATAATGAATTTATAATTCTTTGTAAATTATATAATTTTTATATTATTTCACCATCGGCATCAATTATTACGAAGTATAATTGATAAAATTCGTAGTGAATATGTAAAAATAAAAAACTTTTTTGAACCCCTAGACAAAACGCTGGCGCACGTCTATGACCATCAAAATAAACAGAGTGCGTTTGTTTACATCCCCGCCACACGGTGGGCTGAAATGAACCGGTAATGGACTTAGGAGATTGAAAATTCACAACACTGCAATTAATTTTTCGTTTTGTCATTTTGTTATATCCTAAGTATAATATTTATTGCAATTGTTCTGCAAAGTGTATTTATAATTCTCTTATATAAAGAATTACTATGCGAAATAAGAGAATTATCGGATTTCGGTTATACTATTTTTAAGACCCCACATAATTTAAATTCAAATTTAAAAGAAAAATCATAATTTTTAAGCTCATTTGCTTTATAATTAAATTTGTCAAATAAATGTCAGCAATTACTTTTGCGACCGAAGTTCAAAAACCGGCGCGTGGCGTCGCCACCCTATGTTGTGCACACAGCCAATAGGCATAATTTATTATTATGTAATAATTCGAAATGTAAGTACTTCTTTCAGTAATCCTCTCTTGACTTCAGTTAGGGGGCGTCCATTAATTACGTGAGACGATTTTAGCGATTTTCGACCCCCCCTCCCCCCTTGGTGAGATTTTGTGAGGTTTGGCTCGACCCCCTCCCTCTCTTAATCTCACGTGAGATTTTTCAAAATGCGTATTTTTAAGACTTTACGGGCGTAAAAATACAGTGAGACCTGTCCGCGCGTCGCCGCCACCCGGCTCCTACGCAGCAGAATTTGTTGAGTCAGGCGTTTGGCTGGCCGGTGACGGCTAAAAAATTGAGAAGCTACTGCTACTTTATTGTGGCGTTCCGTTCGCATAACCGCGGTAAATATTATTGTGTAGGATTTTTAAGCATTAACATTTTTTACTTAATTTAACCTAGTTCTATCGCAATTTTACAGTTTCTTGCGGAAAAAAAAAATTACGTGATATTTGCCGAGACCCCCTCTCCCCCCTTCGTGAGATTTTGTGAGATTCGGCTCAACCCCTCCCCCCCTAAACGTCTCACGTAATTAATGGACGCCCACTTACAACCCCGGAGACTCAGTATAGCTGGGCGTGGGAAAAGAAACAAAATATCACACAAAATTTGCGGATTGGGCGCCACCCGTTTTTATTAAAATACAAAAACGGGAAAAGCATGAACGTAAGGAAAGATCCAACATAATCAATATAAAATTCATACAAAATAAACAAATATTTCCGGACTTGCAGACAAGCAACAATGAAAACAAAATATATTTCTATGATTTCACCGTAATTACAAATAATTATTTGAAAATGATGTAAAGTAAATTGAAATAAATTTTTGTGTGATTTTGATGGATTCAACTGTTATTATAAAGAAAGCAAGCTAGAAAGGTAAAATTTGAAATATATCGCACTTTATGCTTTAAAATGCATCTTTTTGTGTTCCCTAAAAATAATATTTATAAAATAAATTGGGTAATTAAAATTAGTTTATCATGAAGCTTTACACTCAAATTCAAAATAGTTTTTCTGCAATCATTGAAAAAATAAGGCAACTTTTCTGCATTGATTTAGCATAGCTTTTTTACGACCTTAGATTTTGAACAAATGTACATTTACATTTTTACTTATACACTAGCAGAAAGCCCGTCCACGGACGGGCATATAGACCCGATTGGTTTAATATATTTTTCGGTTGGTAAAAAAAGTCGACCAATCAGATTGTTTATTTTTTCACCAAAAAATTACACGCCGGAGGAGCCGGACCCGGAGGAGCCGGACCCGGAGCTGCAGAGTGCTGGGATTTTATGTATTAAGATAAGTAAAGATTATTATTATTATCAATAATTTATAGAAATATAACACTAGTTGTGCTGATTATGACAACCCCAGACGAGGACAAATTTTGAAAGACGAGTCAAACAGTATGAATTATTCACATATTTAACATTCTAATTACACGGATTAAAGAAAATTAATTAAAAATCGTGTCACCTTCAAGTACAAAAGAGTAAAATGACGTATTTCTTTTGCACACGGCGTGAATTTGGGGCCGTAGTACAGTACCAGTAATTTTCCATTAGTTTCTTGGACTCTGATTTTTTGCAATCTTTTGCACACGAAAAGTAGGTAGAGATTTCCTATAAGAGGGGGTTAATATTAAAAAAGAAGGAGTTCGTGTTAGTCGGCTCAGAGGTAGATCGATTTAGTCGGTTCAAACGCGTCGGAAAAGTCGATTTTGGAAATCAACGCTTGCTTGTTAGGGTATATTTTGGTTGTGGCAATTATATAATTGCTGTACTTTCCAGTTTATAGCTAAGAATAAATTGGAAGATAATTTCGTAAGTGTTTTTGTTTTATTATAATCCTTTCGGTAATTGTAATTTTCTGGAAGCGTAATAATAATTTATGCAATTGTTACAAAGAAAGGCCATAGGCCATCACAATATTAGGGGTATATTGTAGTGACCCCAAAATTTACAGTTTAGCAATTCATTGTGGAATTGCTTCGCTAAATTTTGATTTAAGCTACTAAGTTGTATTTTAATAACGCTGGAAGCTTATTTTGTAGAACAGTAAAAGTTATTATAGCAAATAAAGTACAAGGAACGCATTGGCGTTCTTATTTCCTTATTTCTTATTTCCTTTGTGACAAAGGAAATTATACATTTACTTTTCAGGTTAGTGTTTATGAGTTTTCGTCTAGACCCGTAACCGGGGTTTCAATTCGCAAAGTTAATAAGCTAGGGAATCCAACGCCTAAAAACCAAAGGGTCGGTGGTTCAACCACTTCCTCGCTACCTAACATATGACCGGACACCGTCATTATGGCGATTCTGGCGACCCGATATTCGGCTATGGCAGTTTCGGCGATTCTAATTCGGTACCGGCATTTCGGCGATTCCAATTCAGCACCGGCATTTTGGCGATTCCGATTCGGCGACAGTAAACTCGACTACGTCGATTTGGCGACGGGAGATATACTTTTAGTTTATTCAATTCATTCTTCTAAATTTAAAATCTAAATGTACGAAAAAACCTTAGTACGGACGCCTATGACTTTTTGAACTTAAAAACCCGTCGTTAAAAGTTGGTAATCCTCTCTCTCTTTTTGCTTAAAACAGGTATATAGGTACAGGTATATGATACCTGTATTGTATGTAAATCAATATTTAATTTAAAAATAAAAAATAATTTTTTTAAATATTTTTAATAAATTTTAACATTTAAATAAATTTCCCTTCGCCGTATCGACGTAGTCGAATTATCTGTCCGAATGGGAATCGCCAAAATTAAAATGCCAGTACCGAATTGGAATCGCCGAAACTAGCATAACCGAATTTCGACGTGTACCGAATTTTATCAAAGTCGATTAAGCCGTTCTTGAGTAAAAATTTTTGTTCTATATTTTGGTTTTTTTTTCTCGAAAATGCGTTGAGTTTGAGATCTAAAACTTTCAGGATCTTATAGTATTTCATCAGTACCTACATATCCTCAAAGTGGCGATTAAATATTTCCCGGGGGTAATTTCTAATGAACTAATTGATATGATGAAATTACACAATTTTAAAAGTTAGCAAGTTATAATTTTCAAATTATTGTTGACCTTTTATTTAATACTTTTTTTAAAAATATTTAAAAAAATCATACTGACATTTTTGTTAAAGTAAGTAAAATTTTTTTAAATTTTTTAATTTTAATTTAATATTGTAGCTTCGAAAATGTGTTAATAAAAAAACACGAAACGTCAGACAATTTAATTGTTTATAGACCTTAAACTCAACAATTTAACAAAAAGTGTTAGCAAGTTGTACAAAAAAAAATTGCTTATTTTGGGGATCGAAACCAGACGTACGAATTACTAATTCCACTACCATTGCAGGTTTTACACCATTAATCTCGACAACTTGTAAAAATTGGTAACAATAAGGTAGTTAAATCGCTACCTCATTTTCAAAAATTAATTTCAGAAGCTAAGGAGCAGCATTCGACAAAACCCCGAGACACGGCACAATCGTTTTAGCTCCGGGAATCACCTAATAAATTAGGATTTCGTGCGGGAATGTTATTTTAGATTTTTGTTAGTTGTTATGTACCTACCTATATTTGACCATTTTTCAATATATGAGTCCAATTTATGGACGATACGTATTATCAATAATACAGTAATAATATCGGTCTATCTCGTTTTGTAGCTTAATGAATTTTACAATTTAAAAGTTATTTTTTACTTCTGTATGAAATTTTGACAGTGTGGTAGAGTGAATTTCTCGGTTTACGGTCGATTAACAGAAATTTCACCTTTGGGATATTTGTATATTTTACCGGATACTTGACAGAATTTCTGCCACACCTCCGCCCGTCTAGCCCCCCCCCCCACCTTCGAATTTCGAAAATGTAAAGAATGCAGAAAAATGCTCTATTTATGCACTTTCGATTACCGCCAGAAAAAAATTTTGCACTCTTTTCGTTTAGCGGGAAAACACGATTTCCGGTGGGGGGCTGACGGTACGGACGTTCAGTTAAGGACGTTAATTGTGGACCGAATCGAAAAAAAAATACACGAATTATGCACTAGTTATGCACTCTTGAACCACCCTAGTCTCGATTTTTGCACTTGCACCGGTGTTCAGAAAAAAAATATTTTCGATTTCTACGATTTCCATTTAATGAAAATGGCGTGTAAAATTTTTGATTGCAGATCGAATCGAAAAAAAAAATACACGAATTATGCACTAATTATGCACTCTAGAACCACCCTAGTTTCGATTTTTGCACCTGCACCGGTGTTCAAAAAAAAAATATTCTCGATTTCTACGATTTCTATTTAATGAAAATGGCGTGTATAGTTTTTGATTACCGATCGAATCGAAAAAAAAATACACAAATTATGCACCAATTATGCACTCTTGAATCACTCTAGTCTCGATTTTTGCACCTGAACCGATGATGATGCACCAATATGATAAGGGCTCGAGCTTATGGTCCTACTTTTCTACTCACCTACTTTGTGCGTTAATTTACACGTCCCTGAAGATGTAATCATAATCATATTCCATAGTTGCAGGCTGAAAATAGTCTCAATTGACAGACAAAATCCACTTTACCCCAGCTTACATTTTCGAAATTCGAAGGTGGGGGGGCTAGATGGGCGGAGGTAATATTCTAAACTGTCATACACCAAATCATCGAATTCTTCAAAATGTTGAACATCGTCAATGGTATTTTATTATTTTTTACCAGCTGGAAAGCCCGTCCATGGACGGGCATCTAGACTCGATTGATGTGCAACTCGTCCCAGGGGGAGTACCGGCGGTGGTTTAATATATTTTTTGGTTGGTAAAAAATGACACGCCGTAGCAGCAGGAGCAGCGAGCTGGCATTTTATGTATTAAGATGACTATTTCCATTCTAGATATAAAAATATAAAATTATAAAAATATAAAATTATTGTTTACTACTTCAACTTGTTGAATTTAAAAATTCAAAAGTGTTTAAACAGTTCATATATTGACAATAATAAAATAATTTCATGTTCAAGTAAGAACTGCAAAAATTGTAAGCGCTTTGAAAATTGTGAAGGATTATTTGGTCTTCCATTTGTCCAATAAAATAAATAATTTTTAATAATTACTCTTTTAATTTAATATAATTAATTTTTATCTTATTTATCCGAAATTTGTTAAAAAATAATGTGTTTGATTACAACAATACGTTAAACGAAGCTTAAGACGCGTTCTCACGGTTCAACTTTAGTTGACCGATTTTAGTTGACCAACTTTTTAGTTGATCAACTCGATTGAAACAGAGGTTCTCACAACAGTTTTTATTCAATTTTTGTTGATCAACTAAAATCGGTCAACTAAAGTTGAACCGTGAGAACGCGCCTTCAAATATGGAATCGTTTTCTCACCGGTGACGTAGCTATCCCCTCTAAATATGCGCAAAGCGAGAGGGATATCTCCTACCTTAGTAAGCTATTATACCTTGTAACAACAGCAGCTGACAAAGATACCAAATAACTGTGGTCTGCTATTGGACATTGGCCTGCGCATAGGTGCAACGCAAGTTTCAACGCAAGTATGATAGTTCGTTGTATATACTTTGCTGTAATAGTTTATTGAAATTAATAAAATCAAGTTTGAAAACGCGATCGTGAAGAAACTATTATTTGATATTATGATTGGTTGTTTTCATAGATTAGTGTGAATCAGTATGAATTTAAGATTAATATTCGTAGTTCTTCGATTACATAAGGTAAAATTATATATTTTATTTTGTCACAATAATAAATTATTTTAAGTAACTATCACTACAACTAAATTTTCTTCTAGGCTTTTGAATATCGGTGCCTAATCTCTGATGATAATCATCACCATATAAATTGAGGTTAAAAAAAATTATTAGATTTTCTATAAATGTCAACTGTTAAAATTCCTCCTCTTCATTCTCCATTTTGTTGCTGTGATGCAGGAACTAATTGTTGATTTAGCTTCAACTCGGTTCAAATCCAGGAGTTGATCAAGTGAAACTTCTTTTCTATATAAGGTTAGTTTATTATTATGATTTGTTGGATTTTTTAATGGTTATTCGTAGTATTTACATTTGTATCGAAACATAATTTCTTGATTATTTTTATTTAAATCTTTGCGTAGGGGATAAAGGGAGCTGCCGAGTTGAATTAAGAGTTATTTTGATTATAAAAAAATATTGATCGTAAATCTAGCACTACATAGGTTTACGGGTCGACTTCACAATTGTGTTTTCAATTGTTGCTTAAAATAACTATTAGCAAAGAGTATGTATATACTTATGTATATACATACTCTTTGCTATTAGTTTGTTAATGTCTACTGGTAGTTGTGGGTGGTTGTAGGCCCCCGCTAGTTTTACTATGCTTTGACAACCTGTAGGCATGTTAGTTAACAGACAGATAATATTAACTATAGTTGGATTTTTTTAAGAATCTTTATAATTTTAATCTTAAAAAATTTATACTAAACCGATGACCGCAAAACATTAACTAATAAATTGGTTTGAAATTAGAAGTAAACAAAGCGTAAATTTTGCTAAGTATAAAACTGCCTAATTCTAAACCAATTTCATTGGTTAATTATTTCGATGTCACAGGTTTAGTATAAATTTTTATATTATTCTTAAATAATCCAACTACAATATGGGCCATCTTAAAAGAGGTTTTAGTAAAGTCCAGTGCCGGATTTAGTTAGTCTAGCGCCCCAGGCTAATAGGTGCCTTGACACACACAGGTTTGATCCGCGTGCTGAACCGCGTTCCAGCCCGGGGGCCAGACGTAAATTATGCCGCGCGGCATGTTATACGATACTGTAAAGCAAGACGCGCACCTAGGTGGTGAGCGAGTGGTGTGCGGCGATGAAGTGGTATGAAAGGAGAACCACGATCGTACCCCTGCCGTGCTAGAGAAAGACAGAATGCCACGCCTCTGCCACACCACTCGCTCACCACCTAGGTGCGCGCCTTGCCTAACATTCCTATTCATACGTCCCGTCCCCACTAAGTCGGCAAAAGCCGTCTTAATAAAGACGCAACCTACGTAAATGTAACTGCTCCAAATATTACATATTATATTACATTCTTTCGAAAGACCTACTAACTCTCGAGCATAGCACTGTAATTAGATACTTATGCCCGTACTAATAGTCATGGATTGATCCGAAATTCAAGATCAATTCTCGAAATAGCAGCTATTGCTACGATACGGCCTAAATTCCATAGTAATCTCATTGGTGAATTCTAGGATTATCTTGAGTCTCGGATTGATCCGTGACTATTAGTACGACCATAAATGTAGTATATTTTATTTTGGCGGCTTGCGCCTTTTATATTTTGACGCCGCAGGCGATTGCCTGTTGTGCCTACTGGTAAATCCGGCCCTGGTAAAGTCAGTAGTTAGCTTCACAGAAATTGTTCGAATGTTTTCACTACCAATATAGTGTGCGTAATTTATGATTCATATTCTAATCTTGCATTGTCAACGTCATTAAATTTTTCAAATTTATTTACATTATTTTGTTATCAGGTCTAAACTATACCTTTATCACAGCCTTTATAATAATTATTATAAATTATAAATAATTATTTATTTTCAGTAATATAATTAATAACACTGGTCGACAGTGGTTTTGTTGCTCTGGATTTTTGATTAATTTTTGAAAGATTTTATGTAAAAAACACTAAGGGTAGCAATATTTTTTCCAAATTGGCTCTAGTTATTTATTTTTTTGATATTTTTATATTTGATTCAAAAATGCATTATTTCAATGAAAAATTTGATTTGTTTTTGTAATATAAAAAGTTTATCAATAAAACACTATTAATGGCTTTGGTTATAGGGTAAATCCGGGAGAGACAAACCACGTTTTTTATAAACGCAATATTTAAGAAAATAAATTAATAACTTAATAAATTTTATTCAAAACAACTTAAACATATTATGTAATATCTATTTATTACATCTATAAACAAAAAATAGCTTTATTTATACCAAAAATAAAAAAAGAAAAAATATGACGTGTAGTCCAACTAAGGTTGAGTTGAACCATTATAAGAACGGGTGAGATGGACCCCACTTAATTAGTTTCCAAAACGTTTCTTTCCGCATTGAAAAAAATGCATCTTTTGTAGACTTGTGTAATTAATAAACTAATTATAAATATAAAAATTGCAATTACTATAAATTAACCCTTTCAGTTCCGACTTTTTGTTATTGAAGTTAAAATTTTTAAACTAAGAATTTAAATGATTTATCTAAATAAAACTTGAAAACTTCCGATCATGTGTAATACACAAATGCACAAAGCAGGTGCCATTTTTACATCTTGTGCCATCTTTACTTTCATCGAATAAAGGCAAATGATCTGTTTCATCAAATCGAATTTCATTTATGGCCCTTGTTTCCGTTTTTGTTTTTTTAGGGAGACATTCCTATATAGACATGTAATTTAATACATATTCCTTTAGAGTTTATAGACGATAGCGATGATCAAACTAATTAAAATGTATTTAGTTAATATTGGTAGTTATCAGAAGTTCATGTTCGTTTTAACGACCATGGTGACTGAAAGGGTTAATAACAATGCCAGAAATAACAAGTTAAAATATCAACAGCGAACTATCCAGTGAGATAAAAAAATTCGCAAATAAATGCCCCTGTAGACATCGATTCTACACATCGATTAGAAGACGACCGATTCAAGCGACCAAAGTCTTCGCAATCTCAGCATTAGTTTTTATATATGTATTTTTTTAAATTAATACAATTGTTAGTATAGGAATATTAAAAGGGAATTATATTTTTAATTAAATAAAATATTAACAAGAAAATTTTACTACGATTCATAACCGAATTTTACAATATTTTGTATGATTTATATGTAATACTAATTGTTTTGCTTTATTGGAGTGTTCAAATGATTTTAAAGAGTTAATTGAATAATAAAATAAATTAAAATTTTAGTAGTTCCTACCTCTGATTTCAATATTTTTACAGATTAGAAAGTACATCAGGACATCAAGCTGTTTTAATATCTTTACGTACACGACTATAGAAAGGATAGCATATCAGGTAGTTTTTATCTCTCGAAAATGATACTTTGCAGCGGTGTTCGGAAAATTTTTGCAC
Organism: Cantharis rufa; assembly: GCA_947369205.1. Classification (NCBI taxonomy): domain Eukaryota; kingdom Metazoa; phylum Arthropoda; class Insecta; order Coleoptera; family Cantharidae; genus Cantharis; species Cantharis rufa. The sequence continues at coordinate 8,498,949 of OX376309.1, read as the reverse complement.
ATAAGCATAATTTTTGCACTTTCCGCACGCTTATTAACTTTCCGCACGCTTATTAACTTTCCGCACTCATACAATAAAGAAATGCAATACCCTTATAATTAAATCGAATCGTGAATTCCTGGCTACGGCGGATGTTGATAAGCGATAAGGCACACCTGCAAGATTATAAATAGTAAAAGACGGAGGTTGTTTCTTGTTTACGTTTTTTATTGTTTTTATAGTCTACACTTTAAAATGCACTACTACTCTGTCTGCGTTTTCACTGTCTACTGAAGTGCACGTGCATTTTGCATGACAAGCTAATAGATAAGAGTATTATTTACTTCCGTTATGTCGCGTCTCATTTCTATTAACCTTTATATATAAACGTTACTTTTTAAAGCATAATTTATGTTTTCTTTGGAAAGGACCTGTCTTGAACGTAAAGCTAAATACAGTGACTCGTGCAGAAAGTTCCATTGCGGTTTCGTAAGCTATCAGAACTCGCTAAACGCTCGTTCTGATATATTGCTTACTCAACCGCAATCTTCAACTTTCTGCAACACGACTGTAAATAGCTATTTCAAACCCTTTTGGTTTTGTCAGTGAAGTTATGGTAAGTGGTTTTAACAAATCTTTTTAACATAAGCGTTGAAATACGTAACGTAAAGGTCGGAATTTAATTTATTAAACTAATTGTGGTTTTTATTAAACTCTTGTAGCTTCCAAGTTGCAATTCGAATAGTACCTACACAGTAAAAAGTATTTCGTTAAATTAACAAAAAATGTTGTCCCAGCAGGTCCACTACAGTTTTTTGTTATATTAGCAAATTTATTACGCAGAATAACAACTTTTATGATTCAAATCACATTCAAATTATTATATTTTGTAAGTATTTATGTTACTATAATAATAAAATTTGTTAATATTACAAAAAATTGTAGTGGACCTGCTGGGACAACATTTTTTGTTAATTTAACGAAATACTTTTTACTGTGTAGAACGCATAATTTATTAGTTATTTATTGCTTCCTATTTGTTATTTCGATTGTCTCAAACACTCTTTTAACAACTCTTACAATGATAAAATTGTATATAGAATTTTGGCTGCACTGCAAAAAATTCATGGGATTTTACTTAAAAATTTAAGGTAACTTAATACATGGGCGTACCCAGCTTTTGGCCTAGGGGGGCAAATCAGGAATTTTCTGTTGATAAATAATTCAACATAATTAAAAATGTGCCTTTATTACATTTATTACAGGTACTACAGGATCCAGGGAGGGGCAGCTGCCCCTCTCTGCCCCCCCCCTGGATACGCTCATGACTTAATATTTACAAACATTGTAGGAAATGCATGTAAACGTACGTTATCCAACGTGAAATTTTTACATCAGAAAAATCAAGTAAAATTTAGTATTATTTTATATTTTCATGTAATGTTACCGTAAAAGTTGTAGAACGTTTCATAAAAAAATACGTAAGTGTTAAATATAAAGGTGTACAATATCACTGTATTATCACTGCAAATTAATAATTTCATTCTTGTTGCATATATTTACATACAATAGTACAAATAATGCATACAGATTTAGATATAAAAAGTGAAAATTGAAAATTATGTAAAAGTAAACACAATATTAGGTACCTTTTTTAAATATAATTTTACTTGAAAATTTTTTATTTTGATATATTTTTCTATGAATGATTTTTTCCTAAACAATTTTGACAACAATGATGAATCATTGAATGACAATGTGTTATTTTAGTTTTATTATCTGTACCATGAGTAAATAAAACATAAATTAAATTTGAAAACTTGATTTGTAATACCTACAAACATTTTTATGTTTTAATTAAATGAAGCGATTTCCAAAAAATTGAAAAGAAACACATCACTGAAATATATATGGGGCATTCCACGCCAAATCGACCACTTTTGAACCCGACCCCTTTCGATTTGGCCGAAACTTTTTTCTCGTTTTCTACCCCACTAAATATATTTCTCAGAATGTTTTCAACTTTTTTCACCCAACCCAACAAAAGTTATGAATTTTTCAAAAATTTTGCTATTTATATTTGGCTATTTTTCAAATACTTATAACTTTTTCAAAAATTGACTAAATCCAACGTTCTTTTTTTTAAATTTTTCAGTTTTGAATGTACTATTCAGATAAAAGTATGAAAAATTTTTTCGATGTTAGGTTCCATGAAATTTTTCAGTTTTTTGAGAAAAATCATCAATTTTTCAAATTCCGACACATTTAATTTTTGATTTTTTTTTTTTTCTAAAAAAAACTTCAACTTATTCTGCAGTTAATGCCGCTAAACCCAGAGTGGGCCGACTCTGCTTTATATTTTTTTTTTTTCAATTGAAAATTTTTTTTGTTTATTTTACCACAATCTAACTTTGTTTTTATAATAAATAAAATTTAAATAAATATATTTTACATTTTTTTTACTTTATTCGTAATCTCAACTAATGATTTATAACTGAAAATAATTTTTTATTTCATTATTCTTGGTCGTTTAAATAATTTACAACTCTTTTGAATTAGATAAATTTCTAACAAACATACATAGACTGCTAAAATCATAACCCTTCCTTTTTGGCTATGCCGCAGTCGGGTAAAAAATCAATGTGTTTGGTATCACGCTGTGCAATTGCTAAGTTTGTTTATTTTACCACTATCCAACTTAAATAATTAATTAATTAAATAATAAATTAAATTTAAATAAATATATCTATAGTAGATATGTTATAAATGTACAAATTTTCTAGTTTTAAATTAATTTGATGAGATTTTTGTCAATTTATACTACCACAACAGTGATTTTGGAATGCCTGCTGAATGGCATTTTTTGCGATTACTCATGGAAAAGGTTCGTGTGATGGAATTGGTGGTACGATCAAAAGAGCAGCTGCGAGAGCAAGTCTTCAACTAGCAGTAGTTGATAAACAAAAACTACACCTTACGAGCTATATGCATGGGCTTCTGCACCGAATAATCTTCCAACTACATATAACGGTAAAGTTTTTGCCAGAAGTGGATTATAATAAAGCTCTAAACGACCTAAATGACCGATTTTAAAAAACGAAAACCATTGCAGGAACTCAGCAATTGCACTTGCACAGTGTGATACCAGACACAAATATATTAGAAATTCTTTTTATTATTCTTTTATAAATTCTTTAGATTATTAGAAATTTTTCTAATTCAGAGGAGTATACCGTCTGTAAATTATTTAATCAATCAATCAATCAAAATCAAAAGCCTCATTTATACCCGAAGGTGTTGAGGTGTCCCTTATCTCTTTTAATATTTTCATTTTCATTTATAAATTTCCGCCACTCTCTTCTATCTAGTGCCATTTGTTTTGCCTCGTTCCATGTTTTCCCTATCGCTTTACGCATCTGTCTAATGTTATCGTCCCATGCTTTTGCAGGTCTGCCTCTTGTTCTCTTCCCCGCTGTTTTTGCCTGCCACCTGCCACACATTTCTCACTAGCATATCGCCCTTCAACCTTCATCTGCTTCAGATGTCCGAACCATCTCAGTTGATTGTCGGTTACTTTCTTCATTCCTGGTTCTACTGCTAGTTTATCCCTAATCTTTACGTTTCTTACTCTATCCAAAATTATTTAAACGACCAAGAATAATGAAATAAAAAATTATTTTCAATTATAAATCATTAGTTAAGATTACGAATAAAGTAAAAAAAATGTAAGATATATTTATTTAAATTTTATTTATTATAAAAGCAAAGTTAGATTGTGGTAAAATAAACAAAAAAAATTTTCAATTAAAAAAAAAAAAAAATAGAAAACAGAGTTGGCCCACTCTGGGTTTAGCGGCATTAACTGCAGAATAAGTTGAAGTTTTTTTCAGAAAAAAAAAAATCAAAAATTAAAAGTGTCGGAATTTGAAAAATTGATGATTTTTCTCAAAAAACTGAAAAATTTCATGGAACCTAAGATCGAAAATATTTTTCATATTTTTATCTGAATAGTACATTCAAAACTGAAAAATTTAAAAAAAAGAACGTTAGATTTAGTCAATTTTTGAAAAAGTTGAAAAAGAAAAGAAAAAAGAAAAGTAAGAAATATTTGAAAAATAGCCAAATATAAATAGCAAAATTTTTGAAAAATTCATAACTTTTGTTGGGTTGGGTGAAAAAAGTTGAAAAAATTCTGAGAAATATATTTAGTGGGGTAGAAAACGAGAAAAAAGTTTCGGCCAAATCAAAAGGGGTCGGGTTCAGAAGTGGTCGATTCGGCGTGGAATGCCCCATATGTAAGTAATACTGAAAAACAAAGGTACATAATATGTAATATGTACATATGTATTATGTATTATATAATATCGTTGATTGATATAATATGTAAGAACTACTAACTAAACAATTTAATACTGAAATAATTGGTGTAGTAAGGTTAAAATTAAGAAAAGTTGCAAAATTTAAAAATGATTTTAAAGATAATTTCTTTTTTGTTTTTACTGTATTTTTATAATTGTTAGAAATTTGTAGGAAATACTAATGATTTGATTCAAAAACGTGTTTTTGCTTCAGTCAAAATGACTCATGAATACGACGATATGACAAACTAAAAGAGTTAATAATTAAATAATGAACATTACGCCAGTTACTACTATCTACAATAGTACATTTCGTTGCTCAATTGAAAACTTGCTAGGCTCATAGGAATTTTCCCCAGAAAATTCTGTAAACATTATACAAAAAGTGGAAGTGAGTTAATTTCCATTAATTTGCAGGTTCAGATACAACTCACACGTTTTCACACAAAATCACATTTTTCATTTATGGTTTTGTACATAATCGGCTAATAAGATAATAATAATAATATAAAAATAATAAAATTAAAATTAAAATATAATTGCGGATATAATTGCGGATAATTTTTAAAAAATCTATTGTTTTCATTGCTTCGTCTTACCGGATGTACCCAGTTACGTCTAACCTTCTGGATATTAACGAGATACATTAGTGCTAACACATCTTCATCTTCGGAAGAAGACAAAATGTTATCCTGTCAAAATTGAACTGCTGAATGAAGTTGGTTGAAAACCGTCATCTCTCGCGGCTCCCAGCGAGCTTCACGTCCGTGCCTCGTCTTTTCTTATATGTTTTAAAAAGTCGCGACGGCGCGAAAATCCTGAAATTCGGGAAAGGTAACAACTTAAGAAAAATAGATATAAACAAATAATTTCTAGTAAGTGTCAATTTTCTTACTAATACTACAATGCTTTGTGAACGCCGAGGTTAGGCAATGTATTTCTTACCTATAGTGTAATCTCCGAACACGTTTTCCTTTTACCAACGCTATAGACTGAACATTGCCTTCGATATCTGGTGTTTTTACTTAGAGAAGTGCATTCGGTAACTAAAACAAAATTTTAAAAAGTTTACACTTTTGTAACGACGTTGTGACGCACTTCTTGTACTTATCGGTTATAACGTTTGATTAGCCGATAAGTGGCTCTCAGTTGACGATTCTTATTCGCATCTTTGATTTGGCAATTTTCGTACGTGCTGGGTCTTATCAACCCGACGTTGGAGTTGCTGTCCATACCCACATTGTGATGTACTTTCTAAATTAACTTGTCGAATAGCGGGAAGATGCGGAGTGTAAATGGATTATTCGCGTTCCAAAGGCAAACGTAAGCAGCTTTTAGTTGAATTAATAGTTCTGTTCGAGTGTGAAATTCTGGACTGTGCAGTTGGAACTTCATTTTGTCTTGGATAACCTTGTGGAATTCGATTTGCGTATTCAATCATATACTACCATTTCTTAACTGTTTTATCAGAAATGTTGATTGCGAAGCAACTCGGTGTTGCAACTGTGTTGTTTGTAGTCGAGTGTGATTTTCCAATTCATGTTCATAAAAATACAAATTATCATTGGGTAAATTTTCGGATAACGCGGTTGCTGCTCTCGATGGAACTTGGTATTGCAATCGATGCCGAGCTTGATTTTCTGTATGTTTTTGATACATGAGATACCTTGATTGGTATGTATTTAAATTTGCACAAGAAGCGGTTTGTACTTGTTCATGAAGTCGTTTGCCTTAGGTTGAAGTTTTGGTTACCGGTTGAGTTTAAAATTGCATAAACTGTACTGGTAGTCTTGTAGACTGAAGATATTTAGGATAATATGTACAGTAGAACCCCTATAGCTCGACCCCCTCTAGCTCGACAATTCTGAGAATTTTGCTATGTAGTCGACAGATTGTTGTGTGCCTTATCTCATCGCAACTCGGAGGTGAAACATTATATGCAGATATATTAATTACCTAGTACGTGACCTTCGTGATAAAATACTTACATTTTCTGTATACGATAATTAGTGGGGAATTTTGGACCATGGTGTCAATAAAACAATTTGGACTTACATTATATTTACATTAGGTGTAAAATATGGTAGTACTATATTTGTAATGCAATAATTAAACATAAATCGTATGTAATTTAAATTTGAAAAAGATTATTCCACTCATAAAATGCATCAAACGCATCACAAAATACAAATTTTTATGATTAGGGTGGAAATATTTTATTATTATTGTAATAAATAAACTCGTATGAATAATTGTACGTCAGCAGTTAGGATCCTTTAATGCAAGTCGCATTAATAAAACTCGCATACTGATGTGTTTGATCTGTGTTAGAATGCAAGCAAGTGCAGTATCATATTCCGTGTAATTTAATTTTATAAAAATTGAAATATTAGTTATTTTGGGACTTTTTATTTGTTTTGATTGTTTTAACTTCTTGTTTAATTAATTACAAATGGAAAGTGGAAAACGTAAATTTTTTTTAAGGAATGTACTTTTTCGTTGATCTAAATATTATCAAGGGGTAAAACAATACGTTTATAAAACTTAATTTGTATTAATCTAATTAAATTTAATTAAAATAAAATTGTATTTTTTAAATTAAACCATCAAGTTTGCTACGGAAAGTACATAGTGCAAATAAATTGATATTAACTTATCATAATCAAGAGTAACGCGATATGTAAGCAGCTTCAAAGGCACGTAAGCACGTTTTGTTATGAAATTTAAACCGACCCCTTTACCTCGACAGTCTCCTTACCTCGACAGGAAATGGGTCCCGTTTGTGTCGAGTTATAGGGGTTCTACTGTATTTAGAAACAAATTATTCCGAATTACTTGAAGCTGTAGTAATCTCGCTTGAACTCTAATGACCATGTGTTTCAAGTTTCATAATTATGACTGACTAGTGGTAATCTTCGCAATGTCTGAATTGTGTATCTCTGGTAAACTTTGGTTTGGTTGCGGTATAAACTGATAAGTAGGACTTTGAGTTTGTTTATTTTGACCTGGTAACACATTTTTATATAAACTTTTAATTAAATTTGAATTTGTTGAGTAGCTTTGAGGTTGGGTAATTTTGTATAAGTTGAGAAAATTGATTTTGGCATTTATTTATTACTTTTTTAACTTTAGGGCCGCTTGGTGTAGTAATTGGCGATGATTGGATCGCCAATTGACACGCCAAGTGTCTAGTAGGCCTGGAGATGTCTCAGTTACAGTAGTTTGTATCGAATTCTGACTTCGGGTTTTAATGTGCCGAGTAAAATCTTCATGGGTAGATTAATAAGGGACGTATGTAAACTGCGCCAGCGGTCAATATTTTCTTGGTCGGTAGCTTAAGGACAAGTAGTAAATTGCGCCAGCGGTTGGTGAGGGTAGCTTAAGTTGTAATACAATACCCAAAGCATGGTGTATTTACTGGTAATTATAATATCATGTAATCCCCACAGTGGTGGCGCAGTTTTGTGAAGGGGCATATAAATACCGAATGGTATAATATGTTCTAAAAATTGTTTTAAAAAAAGTAACCTATAACCTACTTACAGATCTACCTTTTTGGCATCATTTCTAAGGTAATATAGAAAATTAAGTAACCCTTGTTGATTTTTGGGCGCTGAATCCAAAATCCGAATTGATTGAAAGATGGGGAAAAAATTTTTAAAAATAATTGAAAAATTTTGCGATTGTGACGTTGTCGGGTGCACATTGTGCATGTTGAACCCCTTGCTTGTAAACGCAACATTATGCAACAATTTAAAATATAAACGCTGAACTCGTTTTTAGGGGGGATTCTCGATTGCCTTGGTTGCGTTCGTCAAAACGACGCTCCGCTACCCTCCGCTCCGGGCGCTACGCGCCGTTTTGACGAACGCTGGCTCGCTGAAAACATCCCTCTAGATAGCACAAACTCGCCAAAGGTGCTACTCGAAAGGGGTGAAACTCGTAAGAGGTGAAACTCGTTAGCCAAGCTCGATGTGTACCCGACGGTGTCACAATCGCGTCTGACGGCTAACACTAAGATTATATCAAAACGCACACACCGTCAATAGAACTTTCGTGTTAATGAATTCCCTATCTAAAATGCTTGTAAAATTTTTAAAATAAAATAGTCCAAATGAACTAAAAATTAGTGAAACTTCTACAGTGAGAAAATTTGGACTAATGCACTTCTGTAAAAATAAAAATACTTTTGAGCAATACTAATCCTATTAACAAACTATTAATGGATTAAAATATTAGAACCTTTTTCTGACTCAATTTGCGGTCCCAAAAACAAAAACGCGTGACAAAAAAACGGTAACGCTTTATTTGATGCGCTCTGACTGCGAGTTGAATCTGTTGAAAATTTTTAAATAATTGCGAATTATAATAAATTAAAAAAATAAAATGAAATTTATCTTTAATTTTGCAACTTCTGTTAATTTTAACCTATAAACTAATAAACTAGTATGAGGTATGTAAAATATAACATTTTCAGTGGGGGAGACCAGGGCTCAAAGTAACACTGATTGAAGTTACCAATACTGAAATCTAACATTACGAACACATTGATTAAGATTGTTAAGATTTCATTTTGTGTTTAACGGACATGAAAGTAATAATTTCAATATTTACTATTTTAGTGATGAAATTGAGGATCGTTTTTACAAAACTCAACCTCTATAAAATATAAATTTTTTAAGAGAATGTTTAAACTGTATAATTCGAGATAGTGTAAATGGGAGACTAACTTAAAAAGAAAAATTTTCCAAAATGTACACTTTTTTTGAAAAAACTGGATATAATGTAATGTTAAAAGCGAGTGATTTTTCAAGACCTTACGATTCCATATTTTTTTATATCAAAATCTATTTAGATACAGTGCGACAAAATTGGAAAAATGTATATATATATATTATTTATGAAGGGAATGAAATTTCCAACATTAAATATCTGATAGGTAAGTATATACTGTCCAGCAATTTTTATATGACGATAAAAGTCTAGGAGAGGTAATGTAACATGTAAACATGATAATATATAGGAGCGTACACATACTTTCTGGGGCCACTATAAGTATTCTGAGTAAATTTTCTGCGTTGTTTCATTGAAACGTAAATGTTTGTAGGCAGTTACTGATGGATAAATCCAGTAGCGGCGTTAGGGTAGGGCGCGCCCGGGCGACCGCCCAAGGGCGCCAGCTCATAGGGGCGCCCAAGGCGCCCCTTCATGCCTGGCTTCCCGTCTCGCCGGTTAAAAAAAAAGTAAATGGCAGAGCTGCGAGGGAAATTTGAAGTTGAATTTTTCAACTGCCTTTTGAACACCACCTTAAATTCTCTCAATGAAAGATTTGAACAGTTAAATGACTACTCAGAATATTGGTCTTTTTTGTATAATATAAAAAAAATTCCAGAAAAACCAGACCTTCTCAAACTCTGTGGTGATCTCCAATTAAAATTGACTAGAGGCTCGCAATCAGATATAGATGGTTATGTGTTGTGTGATGAACTCATAAGCCTAAAATCCTTTTTGCCTGATGAAGATGATGTTACTCCTGGATATATTTTAAATTTCATTAAAGATCGCAACATACAAGAATTATATCCAAATATATGGATAGCATTAAGAATATTAATTACTATACCTGTAACAGTAGCGAGTGGGGAAAGGAGTTTTTCTAAGCTTAAGCTGATAAAAACTTATCTGAGATCAACAATAAGTCAATCGAGGTTGACAAACTTGGCAACTTTGTCAATCGAAAATGAAATGGCAGCAAATATAGACTTCGATGCTTTAATAAGACAGTTTGCGGATAAAAAGGCTAGAAAAGTAAAATTTTTTTAAAAATAAAGTTTAATTAAAATTAATGTTTGTTTTTTTAATTTTTGTCTTTGATTTTTTTTGTTTAATTTAAACGTTTAAAAAAAAGTTTATTTGGAGAGTAGACAGGGGTGAGGGGGGCGCCCGTAGAAATCTCGCCCAGGGGCGCCGGCAATGCTAAAACCGGCACTGGATAAATCGTAAACCCAAAAGTTTTTTTCCACATTTTTGTATACAACTTTATTTCTAGTTGTAATTCTCCATATTATATATACCTTAATTAAATCAAGGGATTTGCTCCTTTTATGGAGAAAAGGTACATGGGTACCTTTTTAAATCTTCAACCTGAAATAGAAAAGTTTAAAACTGACCATTGAACCCGCGTTATCACATCTTCTGATAACGTTACCCAGTAAAAAATATTTTGTCAATTTAACAACAGTTGTTGGATTATACGGGCCACCACATCTGGTAGTTGGTAGTTGGTATATTAATGAAATTTGATCTTAAGTGCAGGTGTTTCACTATATTACCTACGTAATTTTTATAAATCAACATAAATTCAGATGAATGATGACGAAAGTGGTTATCATTCCTGGTGGAATATTACCGTATTTCTTTTGTAGTACTTCAGATTCAAAAAAAGGTGTTCGTTATTCCTGTTTACTACAATCTTCTGTGTGTCTTTGCTTCTTCAGCTATCTTTTTTCATTCACTCCTGTTCTGACACCTAACTCTCCAGTTCTGCATGCTCATTTCCATAAGAACTTTACTTACTTCATCCCACCATCTCACTGTGGGTCTTCCTCGTCTTCTTTCATTTGATGGTCTCCATTCCACTACTCTTCTTATTTTTTTTTCTCGTCCCTTATTATCACATGTCCCATTCATTAAATTCAGATATTGTTACTAAATTATACAATAAATTATTGTAACTACATGATGTATAATCTAACAACTGTTGTTAAATTGACAACAATTACTGTTTACCGATATTACACCATTGCCGCCATCTTATCAATTTACATATGAAAATTATATTCAGCACATTAAAACCCCAAGTCGGTATTCGAAACAAACTTCAGTATCTGGGACATCTCCGTCATTCCTACATATATATTCTCAAATCCAATCGTCGTTAATTGTTAAACCAAGTAGACCCTCCAGTTAAAAAAGTAGTGAATAATTGCCAAAATTAATTTTCGCAACTTCCATAAAAATTACCCAAATTCCACAGTATCCTACAAATTAAAATTTAATTGAAAGTTTGTATAGGAATGTGATACCAGGTCAAAATAAACAAACTTAAAATCCTACTCATGAATTTTTACCGTAATCAAATCACAGTTTTCCGAAGACTCATAATCCAGACATTGCGGAGATTTCCACAAGTCAATCATTATTTTGGATCCTGCAACACATGGTCAATACAATTCAAGCGAGATTACTACATCTTCGTCTAATTCGGAATAATTTGTCTCTAAATACGTATTATCCGAGATACCGTCAGCCTACAGGATAACCAGCACAATTTATACAATTTCATACTCGACCGGTACCCAAAATTTCAACCTAAGGCAAATCGACTGAGTGAACAAGTACAAACCGCTTCTTGTCAAACTTAAATACATATCATCCATGATATCCCATGCATCAAAAACACACAGAAAATCAAGCTCGTCATCGATTGCAATACCAAGTTCCATCAAGAGCAGCAACTATGTTGCTCGAAACTTTATCCAACGATAATTTGTATTTTTATGGACATAAATTAGAAAATCACACTCGATTACAAACAGCATAGTTGCAACATCGAGTCGCTGCGCAACCAGCATTTCTGATAAAACAGTTAAGAAATGGTCGTATGGCTAGATACGCAAATCGAATTACACAAGGTTATCCAAAACAAAGTTAAGATCCAACTGCACAGTCCAGAATTTCACACTCGAACAGAACAATTAATCCAATTAAAAGTTGCTTACGTTTGCCTTTGGAACGCGAATAGTCTATTTGCGCTCCGCATTTTCACGCTATTCCGCATGCAATTTTAGAAAGTGGTACATCGCAACATGGGTATCAATAGCAACTCGCAACATCTGGTTGAACAGACTCAGGAAGTACAAAACTTTCCAAATCAACGATGCCATCAAGGATCGTCAACCAAGAGCCACTTATCGGTTAATCAAACATTGCAACCAATAAGTACAAGAAATACCATCAAAACGTTGTTACGAATATGTATATTTTTTAAAATTTTGTTTTAATTACCGAATGCATTTCTACAAGCAAAAACACCGGATGTCAAAAGTAATGTTCCGTCTATTGAGTTGCTAAAGGCAAACACCCGTTCAGATCGAGTTATATTACATTGTATGGTAAGAAGTACACTACCTAACCTTGGCGTCCACAAAGCGTACATAGTATATGTTATAAGGGCGATACTGACACCTGAGTGCAGTAAATAGGAATAGCGCAACCATGTTTTTTAAGAAAACTCAAATAAAGTACCGTTCAGGGCCGATTTATCCATTAGGCAAGAAAGGCAGCTGTCTAGGGCGGCAGTCTTTTAGGGGGCGGCAAAAATACTAATTAATGTTCTCAGAGTTATTTATTACCTTATTTATTACGGGCATATTTATTTTGCTAATAAATATTATGCTGTTATAATAAGTTTAAATATTAATTTTAAGGGGGCGGCAAAAAAAATATGCCTAGGGTACTCACATGCCTTAACGCGGCCCTGGTACCGTTTATTTATCTGTATAATTTTATTTAATTAGAGAATTTCTACTAGAGCTGGATTTAATCTAATTGTTATAAACTAACAGCTGTATTCATAAAAATTTAGAATAGACTTAAAACACTCTCTAAACCTCGGAGCCGGACATTTAAACGCGGCCATTTGAAGGCGGCCGTTTGAACGCAGGGCCGTTTGACTGTTTGTCCACCCCCGAAAATATTAAGTGTCGCTTCGAAAAAATTATATTTGTTATTAGTTATAAAATGAAGTATTTTACCGTTGGTTTCATTCAAATCTAAAACCTCCTTCTATATAAAAATTCAAAAAATTCATTGTTTACCCTATTTTTAAAGGGCGATTACACCCCTTAAACCCGCGTGTTAGCAGCTAAAAAAAATTAGGAATTTCTTATTTTTTGATGCTCTACCACATATCCAAAAATTATTCAAATCGGCGAGGGACACCGGGGATCCTTTACTTGTAAGAAAGGGCTTATTTTTATTAGTAGGTACTAATAATTATATCTGTAATAACTATGAATATCCATGGCAATTAAATGTTGCATTCACTGATGCTCCGATCCGTCCCGTCCCTTCTCCGATTTCTCTAATTTTTTGTTTTTTTAAGATAACGAGGTACCTGTTAAGTCTATAGACTTCCTTCAGGGCTTAAATTAAAATTAAATTAATTAAAATTAAAATAACTGCTCTAAAACTTCAACGATTTTTTTCGTAGAATGAGTATTACTCATACAGTAGAATGAGAATGAGCATTAGCCCGACAGATGACAAAACTGAAATTTTGAACTTTTTGGAAAAAAAATCCAATTTTTGAAATCCTGTATCTTAGGATCTATTAGACTTAATAAATTGAAATTGAGCTCAAATTGTAGGAATTGTTCACAGCTTCAAAAAGGATAGAATGACTGTTTCCGTAGGATGCACTCTTTTAGGAGTTTTGGGCCAAAAACTTAAATCTGTTTAAAAAATTCGAGGTTTTTCGAGCACCACGAAGTTAGCACAGGTCTTTCGAAGCTTCAAACTTGGGTTTACACTACTAGTAGGTACCAAAAAATCAGAAACATGTGATTTATTGCAATGTTGGATGTCTAAAGTCAGTGGTCTAATAGCTGTATTATAGTAGTAATTATAAACAGTTGTGTAAAAGTCCTGCCCATATCCAACAAGTGTTTCTTGCATGAAAAATTGAAACTTGAATATCGATTATTTCTTAAATTTATCGATTCTTTATTTAATCTTTATTTAGTTAAAATTTAGTTTTTAAGATTTAATATTAAAATCTGTTTATGAATCTGTTTCATTTAATGAAGTTTGTCGCTCGTAGTTTAAGTGCTTCATTTTAATGTTATTAATTCTACAACATTACTGGTTATATCTATATAAATCTTCTATTTAAATTGAAAAACTGGCCGAGTTATAAGCCATTAATCTATGAAAAGTGTATTCACTAAAAAGAGTTGTTAAAAAAGTGTTTGGGTGTTGAAAATGGAAAAAAAAAATGTTATATTCAGCAACTCGCGCTGAAACGAATGTCAAGTTAACACTATACAAATTGCCGTTTTCAAGCTACAAGAGAAGCTCAAACATAGGGTAGAGGAGGGCACTGTATGACTCTGCTATATTATTGACAAAATACTGTAACAATCGATTTTCTCCTAACACGAATTTCTTGTAACTTGATTTTCTCGAAATAGCTTTGTTATTCATGATATCTCTAAATCGAATGGACCAATCGACTTCAGATTTGGAATGTGTTAAGAAAACTTAACATTCTTAACTAAACTTAACTGTGGAACAAAACATAGTCGACAATTTTTAAGGTAAATTCACCCTTATAAACCGGGTAATTTTCACAAGAATGTTGTAAATGATATTTACTAATAACGTATAGTAAATTTCCCCTATTAATTGGAGGCAACTTTATTACCACCATTTTTCAGGGTAAATTTACCCTATTTTCAGAGTAATATTACATTGTTTGTAACATGACAAAATGCATTTTGTCATTTACATTTCTTTTACAAGCTTCCCGACTGAAACGCCACTGTGTTTTTTTATTGTTTGCAGTTGGTAACTTGTAGAAGTTATCAATAGGAACGCCATTATGCGGAAAATTTCTTCAGAGATTGACGTATAATCGTGGTGGGTCCGATTTTAGTTCTTCATGTATGTGTTATAATTTAGTTTTGCCGTTTAACGGGTAAATATAATTTTTCCGACTAATTAATTTGTGGTAACAAATTACTTTTAGCACCCAGGTTACGGGTTAATTCATTTTAATTAAAATTATTCGTTATTGGAAATATACATATGGTCGTCGCACATGGTCATGTTATCAAAAGTGGAAATCTTTTCTGTATTCGACATTTGTTGTTAAGATTGCGATGGCTTAAGTTTTGAATAACCATCTGTTGGAGGATTTGAAGTGGATGAATTAAGTAGTAGCAATTTCCCGAGGAATGATTAGCTTTATTATTTTGGTTTCGATGCCGATGGTTGGATTTTTTGTAAAATTTGTAAGAGGCTTTTCCTTATGAATTCGTTTGCGCCTAAGGGGTCGAGATCATTATGGAATTGAAGAGTCAGACTTCGTGGACTTTGGTTGTTGCGTGTACGTTCGATCCTGGACACGGATTTATGTTTTGTTGGGATGCGAGACTTCGACTTTCAGCAGATGTTTGATTTATGAAGATGCGACAGTAGAAATTAATTTGAATTTGCAGTCACACTTTCTCTATTGATGAGTTTTGAAATGGCAAACATGTTGATTTTATAATAAGTATTTTGTGTTTTCTAAATTGTAGACTTTTTTTCCTGGATGGTCGACCAACGTAATGATGAAGTAAGGATATTGAATTCGAAGGAGGTGAAATTGGTAGCATTGCATTCAGGGTAAGTCTCTTAGAGATACATTTACTTATTTATTAATGATGCTGTATGCCAGGTTCTATTTTGATATCAGTAATAGCCGAGATAATGAATTCCGGTGTGCAATTTAATTTCTGCTAGAGCATAACTTCGTTTTGTTGATTTATCCTCCTCAGGGATGATCAATTGTATTTTTGCTACATAACGGAATTTACCCCTCAGGTGGATGTCAGTATTTTACCTTGCATTTTATATTTTATTTTGTTTACTGTTATTATAATCTTCAATTAAACAGCAGCTTATCTTGATCATTATGTGTACGTTTTATGTAAGAGTAGTGAATTAATTAAACATTGTCGCCAACATCTTTCTTTTTATTTGTGTTTCTACGATAAGACGACCCTTCGTTTCTTCAGGTTTTATTAGTATTGACTGGCGTCCACTTAACATCAAGTTTTTCATTTAGCTGATAAGATATCTGAGTACATGGTTGCGAATCCACGAAGTTTTTCGAAATACCCCGCTTCTCGAGAACTGCGTTTTAAGTAACACAGCTAGCTAACACGTGTAATTACATCTACGGTTAAGCAAGTGGCATTGTGGCAATAATTTGAGAGCAATTGTTGGTACATGTTTTAGAGTAAAAAATGAAATTACCTTAATTTTAGGGTAAATTTACTCCGTTGAACAGGGTAATTTTTCCAAAACCTGGAATTTTACAGTTTAATTTTACTCTTATTAAGTGGGTAAAGTTCCACCGGTAAAATTATCCCCATTTTTTAGAGCGTACTTGTTTTTAAATAAATATTCAACACTGCAAAAAATTATTATGATCAATTAACCAGTAAACCAATTCGGGTTATTATGATTACTAGTTTTTTAGTTCCAAAAAGGACCAGTTAAAAATAAATAAATGTACAGTTAACTAATATTAACTTAGTATTTCAGATTAGTAACAAACGCTTTACCAAATTACCAAGTATAAAATTCCAAAGGATAATTTAACAATTAGCAGTATGCATAGGAAATAGACGCAAACCGAATAGGACAAATTAAAAACCAACTATTTAGTCGTGTAATAAAATTTAAATGTTTTAGAAATTAGTAACAATCGCTTGGACCACGATACTACGGGCATAGTTTAAATATACATAGTTTAAGTATTTAAACTATGCTACGGGGAAAATGTCAATAACGGAGAAGAAGAAAGTCCGAGTCGATTTTCAGTTTGGGGAGGCAATAAAAACCTGGGACAACATCCAGAACATAAGCAGAAAAAGCCCAAAACGAAAATGAAAAAGATGCAACATTCATCATCCAACAAAAAAATTTTTTTGTTGGGATAGAATTGGTAGATGTAACGGAATGGAACGTGTAATGAAATCTAATGGAATTGAATCAAATGGAATGTAGAATGGAATGGTTACTGTTTTTGGTAAATGACAACCCAAGGCGTAAATCATAAATTGGAATGGTTAACAATAGCATTTTGGCATGGTGATCAACTTTTAGAACAGAAAAGGCGCATACAAATCGAATATGTATGTAGGTGGAAACAAGAAATTCCGAATAATAGTACAAAGTTTCAAAAGAAGAAAACAGAGTCAAATCAAGAATAAACTCATCTACAACTTCAACACAATTAAGAAAATCCTATGAGAAAAAGTGAGAAGAAAATCTACCCCGTGCAGTCGATGAAATAAAAAATCAAACGAGTGCCGAAGGTCATTAAAAAATGTTTAAAAAGGACGGTATGAATTCAAACGTGCTACAATGCTGAACAATAACTGTGCTATACGATATGAAATATAAATGTGCTCCAATTAAATAAATAAACGTGAAATTAATAAAGTGACAAAAAGCAGAGCAAAAGTGCAAATTCAACTTTGTTTTCGTGAAATTATTATATATATGTATGTAAAAAGATGTTAAAAAATTTTTGTTCAATATTGTCATACGAATTTAAAACGAGGCCTCGTATAATGTAAACGGAAATATATGCAAAAAGTCAGTACACAGCTAGCAAAAACATCAGCACCACTTTTTACATAAATTATCGTAAAAACCTAAAAACATTAATTTGGTATGAAAGTTAAAGAAATGTAATCAATAAGAATAAGCACAATTGAGTACAAATGATACAATAGGGCCAAACAATGATAATAAATACGATTGCGAAAAAATTATTCCGATAGGGCCAAACGGAAAATAAATGAGCACAAACGGATCCAGAGAAAATGAGCACGAATGAGTAAAATTTTATAATAAAGTTAAGTGATTAGTAAGAGCACGGGTTAGCACTCCACATAAAATAGATGTAAGCATAATTTGACCTGAAAATTATTTTGGACCCCTTAAAAGTGGTTAGATTTTGAATATTACTGTTTAAATCAATCCTAATAATAATGTGTGAAATGAGTAAATGAGTAGATTTAAAATACATAATTCGTTTCTTTTTTCATAATCTTGAGATAACTGTAATTGCACTCACAACTAACGTCATAATGTAACTAGATATATTCATTGAAGATTACAAACGGTAAATAAACAAAACTCTCACTGATTTAAATGAAATATTTAAATGCAATAATGTTGAGATAAAACAAAGATATTTGATTACGCATAACAAAAGTATAACTTAGCTTATACTTGTTGATTGTACTGATACAAAACTTTTTTTGGATAAACTAGATGAGGACGTATTTTTACAATTCAGGTACGGCCAAAGAGCTTAAAAATATACTCTGGAAAATACTTAACTTAAAAAATCATTGGTATTATAAGACTTTAAAAAATAAAAAAATATTATGAAGATATTACTGCACGATTTGAATTTTCAATGAGAAAAAATTTTTTTTTGTCCTTTTTCATCGAAACATATTTTTTTTTCTTTCGCTTTTTTTTCTGATGTTGCAATTACCAATTTTTTAAGAACATAAGGAATAATATTCCAATTTATATTGTATATAGTAGATTTAACATTTATTTAATTAATTCTTGGTTTCCTAATTTTAGCTAATATGTAAGTTTGACAACTATTTAATTTTTGATTTGATTTGATTTTATTACTATAGACTATAATTATATTACTACTTATATTATTTTTTATTGTTATTTACTTTTTTTCTTTTTATTTTTTTATCATTATGACGTTGATTTTTTTTTCTTTTTCTGATGGTTAATTGAGCGCTCAGCTTGGCGACTTGAGCCAGCCGTTTTTGCCGGCGAGGGGGTAATGTCACATATTTATTATCCCTACTGTCAGGGCCGTATCTCGGACTGTGATTCGGGGGGGGGGGGTTGAATGATAAATAAAAGTGCGTTGCGTCAACCCAAACACCGAGGGGTATGGAATAGCCCCCAGGAAATTGCGCCACAGGCGAAATTTTTTGAAATTTTCAAGGACAATCGCTCTACTGCAAAGTTAGAAATGCCAGTTTTTGATGGATTCTTATGTATTTTTAACGCTCTCTTTAATGGAACAATGTCATAACTTCCATCGCTTATCATTTAAGCGCTATTTAGCCAACAATAGTTCTACACTCCATAAGAATGTACAGCTTTACAAATTTTAAAATGCAATTATCTCAAAACATGGTTTTGAAAGTTACGACAGTTGTCGTCTCAGGGTGCGATATTCTAGGATTTTATCTCGCCCTTTATTTCGGGGGGGGGGTGCCCCCAAAACCCCCTCTCAGATACGGGCCTGCCTACTGTATTATATTCGACGTTTAAATAAAGTATTAAGATTACATTGCCCTTGCTGATTAAGCACGTTCAATAAACCAATAGAATTAACTCACCTTAGCATGTAAGTTTAACCCTAAGGTTTAACCCGAGTGGGAAATAAGTCATAAAAGGACATAAGGATTGGAGAAGAGGCAGTTATACGGTGAGATCGTAGGTTATCAGCGATACCTCGTTGACCTATGTCCGCTAGTGCAATCATCTTCCACTCAGGTTATTAGAGTAAGTTTAATTTGTAAATATACTATGTAACTTATTATAAGGTCCATGTCCCCAACACCCCCACCTCAAAGTATTGAAATCGGACTTGGTGCAATCGTTTGTACTTCGTTTGTACCTGTTTGTACCGCAAAAATTTTCGTTTGTACCAAAAAGATAAAAAAGTTACAGCACTTTCAAAGTGGGGGTGCCAGGGACATGCCAACACCCCCACCTCAAAGTATTGAAATCGGACTTGGTGCAATCGTTTGTACTTCGTTTGTACCTGTTTGTACCGCAAAAATTTTCGTTTGTAAGTCAAATAAACAAAACTGTCATTTGATATAAATATTTTAAATTTCAAAATTTTTTATTAAAAAGTTTAAAAAAAAATGCTAATAAATCTAGTAGTGGAAAAAATCGTATATAAACCACGGTTGTGAAGACCATTATAGCCTACGCGCCTTATATCCTCGGAATATAATCTTGGCGCTATGGCTATAATGATAGTCTTCCCAACCTTGGTCTATAATATACTATTTTTTGTATGTATAATTTTGTATCTTCGAAATAGATAGGTTAACGAGTCGTGCTTAACAAATTATAGGTCAACGTAAGTTTTGTCTTATTTTGATCAACATAAATTTATTGTTTCATCTTTACTGTGCTCTATGTCATTGTTGAAATCAACGTAACTATTTTTTTTTACTTAAACTTTTATCACATGAATAATAATTAACTTGTAGCTCTTTGTAATATTCAAACTAAATTTTTACTATATTGTTTAATAAATACTAAATCAAAAATCTAGGCTTATTATTTTTTGCAAAGATTGAGTTTCTGTTGGTTTGGTTCCCACGCATCCGTAAGTTTCCACGTTACCATACTACAAGTTTTGTTAATTTCTTGATAATAAAAAAATTGACTGGTGGCAGCTACCTTCGACCATTTAAACTTATAGACACGCCGTATGCTATTTTACACTGGTTGAATAGTGAAGCCAACATTATAACGTTGCGCATGACGTCACGTAAGGGCAAAACATCAACTGACATTCATTAGTGTTCCTGTAAATTTCGTTAAAATAATTTTAATTTTACGCGTTTTTCGGTTTTTTTAATTATTTTGCAATCAATGAGCACCTCCAACAAAGTCACAATGAAAACCATTGACAACCAGTTGATAGAAAATTATGAGGAATATGAAATTAATGATCACGATTACGCTTTAACTAGTATTATAAGTTATTCCAGAAGTTTATTTTTATGTTTCAAATGTTGTGAAATATATATCTGGATTTGTAGTCAAGAAAGTGAAAAAAAAAATTTAGATTGCGACATTTGTTTAACTGCTATTCAATCTGATGTTTTAAATTCAACATTAATACTTGGTAAAAATTAATGTAATGTTATGTTAAGTAATGTTAAGCAGTGTTTAATTCAACCCTCCGAAGACTTGATTCATATATGTAAAATATAATATTATTAAAATTATTAACTATTAAAGGTATAAACGAAATGTAATTATCAAAAATTAGCTAAGAAAACTATTAAAACAATAAAATATTTTCAATCTTTCGGGAACCGATGTTCCCTTTATCAAGAATTATTTATTAATTATTTAATTTATTAATTATTTATTAATTAATAATTAATTACTAAATTATTACTATAAATAAATAATACTATACATAATTAATTAATTAAATAATTAATTAAAAAAAATAAAGGGAACATCTGTTCCCGAAAGCTTGAAAATATTTTATTGTTTTAATAGTTTTTTTTTTTAGCTAATTTTTGATAATTACATTTTGTTTATAGCTGAAAGTGAAATTCGAATTATGGACGAAACAAACAATTTATTTACTGAACAAAATCGAATGACCAAGTTAATTAATAATAATAATAATACACATTTATTAAGAAAGAAATAATATTATTATGTGCAATGTCCGCGGTTCAGTTTTCCATAAATACAAAGAATATACAAATGTATGACCATGATGTTGAATCTAACCTTATTACAAATTTAATCAAAATCATTAGTTTTCACTACTGCAACCTTAGGTTATATCATCAAGGAGAAAGTCTAAATAAAAATTTAAATAGAGTTAGAGTAAGTAAATTAAAACTATTATGTTTTGTGGTCAGTAATATTTCATAAATAAACTAATTTGTTAATTATATTGTTTGTTTTATTTATATTACCCCATCATAATATCTTTTAATATTAATTTGGGCATAAAAATGTAAAAAAT
Source organism: Cantharis rufa (assembly GCA_947369205.1). Taxonomy (NCBI): domain Eukaryota; kingdom Metazoa; phylum Arthropoda; class Insecta; order Coleoptera; family Cantharidae; genus Cantharis; species Cantharis rufa. The sequence continues at coordinate 8,476,983 of OX376309.1, read as the reverse complement.
ACGAGTTTTAGTTCATACTTTCAATACAAAACTTATTGCCATATTCGAATTCTTGCCCTTTCATGACGTCAGATGCGCAGAACATGTTGGCTTCGGACGCATTTGGAAACGGCGTGTCTATAAGTTTAAATGGTCGAAGGCAGCTACCGAGAAGGAATCGCAGGACTTTACAATCTAGGGCGAGGGTGTTACACTAACCTACTGCAACATGTAAGTTCCAACGATGGTCTAAAAGGCACCTGGGCAAAATAATAAATAAATAATAAATAAGTTTATTAGCTAATGCTATCTTTACACAGATCATTACAACAAAAATCAACCCCCCAATATACATGCCACTACCCACCCGCATAAATACAAAACTCAAACATACCAACTCACACCAAAACAGGTTATTTCCAAAATTAACAAAAATCAATCACATGCTATTTACATTCTTCTTAATATACAAAACCAATTCACTTCTAAAAGTTCTATAATTCTTGCATTCCCTTAATACTACAGGCAAAGCATTATATAATAGCAACCCTTTGCAAAAGAAGGAGTTATATGCTCTAGACGATTTGGTAATATCAACATAAAAATTGTCTTGCTGTCTCGTATTATACGAGTGCACCTCATTAACACATCTTAACCTATTTTGTAAGTATTTTGGAGCCATATCATATTTAATTTTATATACAAAATCCAAAACCCTATATCTTATATGTTGTGATACACTCATCAAGTTTAACACATTCAACATATCTCTAATTGGCGTATAACTATTACATTGAATTATAATTCTCATTGCTTTATTTTGTACCTTTTGCAACTGTTGAGTTTCAGTTTTACTCATATTCAAAAACAGAGTTGAACAAAAATCAATATGTGGACTTATCAAAGATTTATACAATAGCACCCTTGTGGATGCACATATACTGTCTGAAATGCGTCTAAGGAAAAACACCTTGCGCGACATTTTTTTCATTACATATGCAAAATGCTTTTTGAAATTCAAGCTTTCATCTATAACCACTCCCAAATACTTAATTTCGATTACTCTATCCAATGCAATGCCATTAATCAAAATCTGCAACCCCTCCGTTTTTATACCTTTTAAAATATGCTGCTTTCCTAAAATAATGTATTTTGATTTCTTAAAATTAACGCTTAAACTGTTATTACATAGCCACTCAAATACACATTGTAATTCGTTATTTAAAATTTCAAACATTTTCTTTATATCTATACCACATATATATATCATAGTGTCGTCAGCAAATATTTTCATTTTACACAATCTTAAACATCTTACAATGTCATTGATATACAAAATAAACATTAGAGGACCCAAAATTGTTCCCTGTGGTACACCATATTCAGTAAAAAGTTTATTTGAAAAACTGTTCCTAAACTTGACGTTCTGTTTTCTTTTACTTAAATAACATTTAAACCACTTTAACACTGTGCCACTTACACCCATTTTTTTAAGCTTTTCTATCAACAATTTTCTATCTATAGTTTCAAAAGCACGCTTGAAATCCAAGAACACTGCCAATACAACTTCACTCTTTTCCAAAAGATGTAAGTTCCACCGATGCTAATTTAAAGTATTACTGAATTAAGACCCACAAAGCAGCTTATACAGTGGTGGTCATATGTATTGAGCACCCTTTAAATATTCATAAATTAACGCATATAAAGCTACGGTTAATTCACGAGTTTTTGGCATTACGGCACTTTTGTATGTATATCAAATAACTGCACACAAAAATCACTCCAACTAAGTATTGTAAACACATGCGTTCGACTATGAATAATTTAAAACTGAAAAATTTGAATAAATATTGGTATTATGGCCAGCGCTGATTATGGCACTAGCCCATACAATTTGGAATTTTTCAACATTAAAGCTTTTGTAATCCTTAAAAGGGTCAACCCTAACGGCCACAGTTTAAAAAATTTAAGTACCTGTGTATATTTTGCATTAAGTAAAGGGGTGCTCAATACATATGACCACCACTGTAGTATATTACTTAAATATATGCTTTCAAGCACTATTATTAACCACTTCAAGGAACTTTTCGATTGCAACAAATATCGAAAAACTGTAAAAGAAGCGTTTCTAGATAAGAAAGGAGAAACGAAACTGACTGAGTACACTGAAAAATATAGCTGGTACCGAAAGTGCTATAAACAATAGCAGAGCTGATATGGCTACACGGGCTTGAAATTATAAAACATTTTCCTAATATTTATTAGAAATTACTATAAAAAATAGCTTTGTATATTATTTCAAATGACTGCTTAAAAATATATAAAAACTCCTGTCTGTCATTTCTTTCAATACAATCTGCAATAGCATTCATAGGTATTTAAACATAGCAATCAAAAATACTTATAATTGCTATTTGATTTTGTATTATTTTTATCCAGTATAGCTGTGTAATAAAATAAAATATGGCTAAATGTGCTGGATGTCTTACAAATTCTGCTATTCTTCATAAAAGATTTTATATTTGTATATACCTTTGTCTGATAGTTTTTTAATCAGATGCAGTTATTTAAGTAGTAAGAATTGCTATATTTTAATGCTTCATAAGCACTTTTTGTAAAACGCAATGCAGTTTGTTCTTGTGTTTTATATTGTGGTGTAAGTTAAAGTGTAAATTGTGTTATTAGTAACAGGTAATAAACTACTGAATAATATTGAAAATACCTATAATAGATCTTTTCAGAACGGAAATCTTATAACAGAGGTGGTCAAACAAATGAAAGAAGAAAGCAGGAAAAACTCGACAACTTTGCAACCAGGGGTTATTGTTGTCGGAAAAACTTATGGTAATATATCCAAATTAAAATTTATGCAAGTTGATTTTTTGTTGTTTTATTCTAGATGAAATTGACGCTGCTTACGTTTATTTAAACGAAACAATATACAAATTTGACACAGTTTTGTCTGCTGTGGAGGCCTGTTTTAAAATTATTCATGCATTGAACTGTACGTATCAAGAGGAATCAAAGCCAGTGTGGACATTTTTACAAAAATACGTTTTTGAAAAATGAAATTTTTAACAAAAAATGTCTAACAAGTTTTGCTGTAAACTTGATTTTTATGAGATAAAAACAGGCTTCAAAATGCACAATTTACATTGTTAGCATAGGAGTGTCCCACTTCTTTTGAGAGTAACTGTATATTTATTTTTCAATATATTTCAGCAGCAAATATGGAAGCATTAAACATAAAGTTCTGCTATAATACATTGCAACTAAAGCTAAATATTATTTGTTTTGCAGCTAGTTTACATTGCATTTACTGCTGCAGAAATGATAATGCCTAATTATATTATTATTAAAAATTGCTATATTCTTTAACAATATTTGTATATAATTTTATGAAATATATAGTATAACGTGCTGCACTGTTTCTTATTTTAAATAGGACATACTGCTATCTTCAATCAAGTAAATATACTATTCGTATAGCAAACTTTCATAGTAATTGATCTGATATTCATACATTGCATTTCTTTTTTTCTAATACTTTATAATTGCTTCTGCTATGGCAGAATAGCACTTTTAGCTATTCAATTAGCAAATACTTCTATTTATCAGTAAAATCAAATAGCATTTCACGCTAATGGAAAAGCAAAGTATGACAGAAAAACTAGCCAACGACACTTTTTGGTTTTGCTATTTAGTATAGCATTTGAAATTATAAAAATCCACTGTCACGATTTCCACTGTTTAGGTTGCGACAAATACTTACTATAATAGCATTTGCTACTATCTTTTTCTTTCAGTGTAGGTACTCTGCATTGCACTAGGAATCTAGAATCTAGTCAAAAATCTTAAACTTGAATTTTTTCAAATATGTTTCTTGTATTGCAAAATACCACGAAATTTACCCCGAATAATCCTAAAATCCTGCCCTGCTCTTATTTTTCTCAAATAAAATATTTTTGAGCAAATTTTTGCTAAGAGATATTATTTTATTTATTAACTATTTTGTGATAATATTATGATGAAAAAAAATAATTTAAAAAAAATTTAAGTCGGCAAATTTAAGTTTTTTTGTGTAAAAAAAAACATTTTGGATCAGGCGCGGATCCAGGATTTTGTTTAGGAGGGGGCAATTTTTGGGGAATTTTACTTTTCTTCCAGAAAATTTGTTCTAAATAAAGAATTTGATAAACTTTAATTCATATAATACTCAGGGCCGGATTAAGAATATGTGAGACCCGGGATTAACTTTTTTTAGAGGCCCCTTGGTCTTGTATGTTTTAACAAACTGCGCCGCAGGCGAAATTTTTTGATTATTCAAGGTCAACCGCGTTTAGATCAAATGTCAAAATTTTGAAAGAATAATAATTATTATACATAATTGATTATAGTTTTTTATTACAACACATAGGAGGTAACAAAACAAAACACATTTTAAAAACATTTTTTTTCTTACTTTAAGATGCACAAATTTAGTTATCAAGTCATCAAAATTTGTTTGTCAAAGTAGATCACTTTCAACACTCATTAAAGTTAGCGAACTTAAACGTGTTTGTGTAACACTACTTCTTAATTTATTTTTAATAAAAGATAATTTTGAAAATGATTCATATTTGAATCAGTTTTGTTGATTTTTTAACATAATTTACACTTTATTTTAATTAATTTAACTTATTTTAATCTGTGCTAATTTAAATTTTGTTGCTTCAATTTTTTTTAAGCAAAAGCAAAATTTAAAAAAAAAACACAGGTATAGATAAAAAAAACAATTTAATTTGAAGTAAGCATGTACATTATAAGTTTTTAAAAAGTAAACTCCAATCTCCTCTTACCGCCTGTTTTTGCATATCTAGTGATTACGTTCTCAATATCAATAGAAATCTGCCTATGGATGTGCATAAGGGCAAGACCAAAGAGGCGGTTTTCAAACCGATAGAATCAGAAAAATTTTGGTTCAATCAATTTAAAGCAATTTAAAATTCTTACCATATTTTTTATACAAATACTAAAGCTCAATTTTTCAATAGTTTAGTCAAACTTCGCGATGGTATTTTTATCAGTAATTTTGAGTAAAACACTTGAGCGACACCATCGATGTAATTTACTTATTAGGTGTATTAATGAGTTAATAACGATTTATGTAAACAGGTAGTGATATCTTTATGACAATTTAAAAATTTTGAAATCGGTAAAACTAAAGTGCTTGAGAGCTCGGCTGAGGGGGGGGGCAATTACCCCTATTTCCCCCCCTCTGTATCCGCGCCTGGTTTGGATTTAGGTATATTTTGGAGTTTTGCAAAAATAGTTTTTGGTATGTCAAACAGGCATACCCATATAGCACATTTTCGGGGGGCATCCTATGTGTAGAAGCTATGTATCAAATTTCAGCTTTCTAGGATATTAAGAATTTTGTTAAAATGAACAAGAGAAAGAGAAGAATATTAATGAAATGAGCAAACAAATATTATTTTCACGGTACACGTCGTTTCGGCGACCGCAGTTGGCGAAAGCGATTCGGCAACGTATATTCGGCGACGGTCAATTCGGTAACCCGAAATTATTTAAGTACTAAAATTTATTGAAAATTTAAAAAAAATTAATTTTTTATTTTTAAATTAAATATTTATTTACTATCACAGGTATCATAATTATACATACTTTTTAAGCAATGAAACAAATCTTAATTCATGTTGTAATAAATTATAAGCTATACCGCGAAGATATTCAATAGCATTATTAGAATTACTAGTGGTTAATCAGGTAGATCTTTGAATAAATTTCAATATTATATAACAACGACAGTTGTAGACGTTTGCGAGTCGGCATTTAGGTGGGGACTTTGCTCGTATTAACGACGGCTTATTCCTAACGACTTTTAAAAGGCTTGAATGACAAAACAATATTGTAACTTTGATTGGATAACCCACGGTTTCTTCACGACGATGTAGGAATGAGACTCCACTCGAATAACAAAACAATTAATATATCTGACCTTCGCGAGTCGGCGGTCAGTATTGTAACTTTGATTGGATAACCGACAGTTTACTCCCGACGTCGTGTAAATGGGTATTGGCTCGAAAACAAAACCATTATTCCAGACCTTTTCGAGTTGGCAGTTAAATAACAGAGCTTAGACTGGATAATATGGACGATTTATTTGTGACGTTTTCGGAAAAATTCTAATTCTAAGAAATAATTTGAATTAATAGTAGTTGCTTGGTGAGATATCGATGGTTCTGTAAATTACAAAAAAATAATGGATTAAATAATTATTTTTTATCGATGAAGAGCAGTTTACCTACTAACGTGATCAAAGCAAATAACTTATGCCAACAATAATTTTAACTATTAAATAATATAAATAAATACATTTATATGCATTAATGATTGCAGTTGTTGGTTGCGTTTCTCCAGCAGTGTCGGATCGGTTTGAGAAAACTTAAAAGTGAAACGTTAAAAACGACTTAGCTCTTTAATAATAAAACGAAATATACGTGTAATAAATAAATTCAACGATGGTCCGTATATGTTTCAAAAATGAGAAAAATATTTGAATTTTGCCAAACCAACGTCGACTGACGTATAAACACAAACAAACATTTATTACCGCATTTACCAATATTTGTAAAATTTTCAGAATTTGATTTTTAAAATGTTTATTTCGATAGTATAATTCGTAAAAAGAATATTTGATTTGGAGTTTTTTAGAAAAAACGTTCGGTTATGCCTAAAACACGCATTATTTGTGTACGGCAAATTGATGGCCGGAGATTTTAAACGAAAATTTAATTTCGCGATTTATTCTGCTATTAAGCGATTTTCGACAAAATGTTTAAGATACGAAAAAACGCTTCTTTTAAAATGAAATCGCATAGCAGCAAAAAAATTTCCAAAAGTTGCATGGTTTCCGCGCTACCGGCGCAACAATCGCAAAATTTGAAAATTTCTTTATACGGCCGTAGCCCCGTAGCGGCCATATTTATGGACTGATTTTTAAATCTTAAACGATATCGCTTGAGTCCGGAGGTTTACTACAAAATCGATGGGATAAATATTTGCCTCGTCTCAATCAGGAAAGCCGTAAAATAGAAACAAAATTTAGAAAGAATAATGTCAAGGTATGCCTTGGAAAATATTTCGGAAAAATTTGATACATTTTTTTTTAATTTAACGACAAAACCGAGTCGCAGTCGTCACAGAAGCACTTTGAGTGGTAAAATTTTTATAAACCAATTTTTCTTTGGCGTAAAAATTTGAAAACGAAAGAGCCTGCCATGTAGAGCCATTTTGGAATAAATTTAGAATTAACTGTATATTTCCAAATACACCGGCGAGATATGTTTCGAACGTAAAAGTATAGTTTATAGCTGTTCTCAAAAAGGTATTCGATAATTCATTCTCAAAAGGAAAATACCATTTCAAGTACTCATTCAGGCCTATTACGTATCACAATCGTTATTATAACAGTGACAGTTATGAAATAAAAAATTGATGAACCGCGTTTTGATCCGAAAATAGAAATATTACTTTCTCTTTCTGACACATGTTAGCTATAATAATGTTTCTCGCTTTACGCTATTTTGAAACTTTATTATAAAATAAAGGTTGACTGTTATTTTTAGAGGTTGTGATACATAATAGACCTGAATGTTTTTATAGGATTAATTTCTTACACATTTTGGAATTCCTTTCTGTGAGAAACCATTTAAATAAAAAATTTTAATATAAATTTCTCACAAAAAGGTCACCACCGACCATATCCTCGTCTCAGAGCAACAGTAGAACATGTATAAAATCTTAGTTGGGAATAAATTCGATTTTATAGTTTAATTATTATTTGATTTTTGAAATACATGGACAATATTATTTGATGACAATATCGTCACAAAATTTAACTTATTGTTCTATTCGATGCAGGCATTATTTACAATGCCAAAAATATTCTTATAATAATAATATTTCTTGGTCCATTTCGATGCAAACTTTTCTTCGATTCTTTAACTTTCGAACCATCTTTGGAGTTTACGAAAACACTCGAAACACTTTTGCTTAAATTAATAATAAAATTTTATAATTGAAACTTTGCAAATTTGTTAAAACATCTTTATTCAAACCAAATCAAAAATACAAACTAAAAATTTCACACGTAAAGAGATTTTCGCCTGTACGTCTACCTCATAATTATGCACTTTAATCTGTTATCTTCGGTTTAATTTTCTTTGGTGTTGAAATTATACTGGACTTCAGGACTTCACATCATCGTTATTTAATAGCTAAAATTTCTTACCGGCGTTTAAGTTAGGTACAATCTCGGAGTCAAACAATTAATTACAAATCTTAAAAAATTAAATACAAATTTCATAAACACTGCAGCTTCGATCAGTTGCAATAAACTGTTATATCTGAGAGTCGAACACAAATTGCTGCAATTTGGTAAAACAGGATAAAATGCCTCGAAGCGTTGCACCAAACCCAACAATCTGACATCATTTAGAATCACCTAAAATGTAACTTCGATAACGATTGCAATAGCAATTTCACAATTTGCTTTATAATAATAAAGCAAATTTGAATGCTCGGCAGTAAAAATGGATTTTCAAAAACGTAAATCTTTTGGATACCAAGGACCAAAAGGTCCACAACGTTGGATGAAATATACCTACCACTACCAAAACCTAGTTGTATTTTTCGATGACAAACACAAGTTCGAAAAGAGCCATAAGCGTCCATACTAAGGTTTTTTGTTTTTTTTACATTAAGATTTTAAATTTAAAAGAATAAATTGAATAAACTGAAAGTATACCTCCCGTCGCCGAATCGACGTAGTCGAATTTTCTGTCGCCGAATGAGAATCGCCAAAATGCCGGTGCCGAATTGGAATCGCCGAAACTGGCATAGCCGAATTTCGGGTCGCCGAATTGACTGTCGCCGTATCAGAATCGCCAAAATGACGGTGCCGAACTGGAATCGCCGAAATGACTGTGTCCGTTATTTTCACCGCGAAGGTGGCGGTAAATGGTACTTTTAACTAAAATTATGAAAGTGGTAAACTAGGCCAAAGGCAATTTTCAGGTAAAGAAATAGGTGTGAATTTAATTTTGTTTTCATTATATATCAAAAACTAACTATAAATTTACTAAATAGTAAATTTTAATAGTAAATTGATAATTTTATTTTTTGAATTGAGGGAATAACTTTGAAGAAATGTAGAGTGAAAGTCGGTTTAAAGTCGAAATAAAAAACAATTTTCGATTGTTTTTTTATTAATTATTTAAGCTGATACATTTTAATATGTTCATAAGGGAATATTTATTAGCTATCGATTGATGTAACTTTCATACCCCGAAACGGATCTTCATCTTTACCATATATTTCAAGTCCCCTTCAACTGGACTACAAAGGTTAGACAAAAGAAGCAAAACAATTAGAAGCAAAATGACATCATAAAGGTTGTATTTTTGCAAATTTTTGTGATTCAAAAGAACTTTTGATTTTGCCCCCATAGAAATTTTGAAAGATCGACGCTCATGAATTATTTAATAATGAAGGGCTGCCACTGACGCATGTCACCGCATGCGTTGTTAGTTTTAAAACAACAGTTTGGGATAAATTATCAAATTTAAGTAATTATTTTGACTGATAATAGCAAGCAATGAAATGATTATTGAACTGAATACTTTAAAATATATCTGTATTATCCGTACAATTAGAAAAGCGTCATCTTACGTAAAAATTTGACAGCCAGTAATAGCCGTGCCGTCATATCGTCACGTTGTCCTGCTATGCGAATTATTAACTGTGATATTTAAGAATCATTTATATAGTATTATTTTTAGTAAAAGACTGTTATTTTTATAATGGAAGCAAAGGAATTTCGACGAAGAGCACGTAAACGGATAAAAGAAGTTAAAGCGAAAGCTAGACCAGGTAGTTACATTATTATGAAAAAAGTCTACATAACCTTATTTTGAACTATCAAAAATGATTTTGTTTTTTAAGAATTAAATACCAAAGAATTATGGACTTGTCAAGGATTTGCTGATTCGTTTGAACGGTTTTGGCAATTTACTGATAACTGTGACAGAATAAGTGTATACGATACAACTCCTGAAGAATTCATAAAAAAGTATGAAGCTCCATATAAACCTGTTGTTATAACAAACTGCCAAACTAATTGGAAAGCTACTGAAAAATGGACCCTAGATAGATTAGCCAAAAAGTACAGAAACCAAAAATTTAAGTGCGGTGAAGATAATGAGGGTTATAGCGTTAAAATGAAAATGAAGTATTATGTACATTACATGCTCAACACTCGTGACGATAGTCCTTTATATATTTTTGATAGCAATTTTGGAGAAGTAAGTCATTATTCTTAAGTCGTTAGTTAAGTTACACCTAATTTTTTTTTGCAGCATAGACGTCGAAAGAAACTACTAGAAGACTATGAAGTGCCATTATATTTTTCTGAAGACCTTTTTAAATATGCTGGTGAAAGGCGTAGGCCACCTTATAGGTGGTTTGTAATGGGACCTGCACGCTCGGGGACTGGAATTCATATTGATCCTTTAGGAACAAGTGCCTGGAATGCTCTCATAAGTGGACATAAAAGGTTGACTAAATTCTTTTTATAAAGCCGTTATTTTGAAACTAGCTGATTTTAACAACTATTGTCAAGTTAAGGGGTAAGATGCAATGACCCATCTTAAAATAATGTAAACTTGAGGAATCAATTCTAAAAAAAAATAAAATGCAATCTTATTGATTTTTGGATATGCATCCAAAACAAAATGTGGTGTATTTAAAATTTTATAAAAAAGAATTATTTTTGTAGCAGTTATGTCACTTTGTGCACGACGTAGTTGTCGGACTGTGTACATGATTTAACCAATTTTGTTGGACCAATCTTGGAAAAACAAATAGTAGTTTTATTAATTACTTAATTAGGTACTAGCTATCGGCTTACGTAAGAATTTTTTTTTTTCATTAAAAAAAAATTTTATTTTTTGGACAATAATTAGCAGTATTTTTATGGTATTTTCGAAGTAAAACTTCAATGAAGCGAAATCCTTCGTAAATCGAAAACTATTGGCTTAGCTTTCTGAACAAAGGTTTCAAAGAATGGGGAAATGGCTTTTGTATTGATTTGGCTAGTTTTTTTTCACCAAGTTCATTAAGACATTAAAATATGTTATAGAAATACTACACACTTGTGGTAATGTTTTTATGATTTTAATTTGATGAAAAAATGGGGGAAAATGTAAAAAAATATTTTTAATTAAAAAAAAAATATCTCATATCCAATTGGCAATAAAACTGTTTTTGCCTAATATTCCTTATATATGCTTATACATCATAAATTAATTTTAGATTTTTGTGGTAGCATATCATATATTTTTATAATAGCATACTAATGGTACCGCAGAAGCACACAACATCCCTGTTTTGTGCGGCTGTGCCAAAAGTACAAATAGCAATGTTGATCGTCAACCTCCAATAGAAGATGGCACGTGAAGAAGACGCATACAAAATTGTATAAATTACTATTTATAAAAGTTTACACTGGTACTTAACACAGAGAGAAAAACCTAATCAACTGATCCGTTTCAAATCATACACCAACCCATACATGGGTAAACTTCATGTTCCAGAATTCAATTCTAAAATATGTTGGTCTTACAAATACAAAATGAGGAGCTCCATATTGTTTGTTTTATCCAAAAAAAAGTCCTATCACCTGATAACTATATTTAAGAGTTTGAAGTAAATAATGTTATTCTCAAAAATGCGATGTAGAGCATAAGAAAAATCGCTGCCAATTCTGTAATTTTGTAACTATAGGAATATTTTCTGAGTTTTACATTACTTAGAAAACTGAAAAAAAGGAATTCAACCAAATCGATGCCAAGTATATTTCCTCATGCTTACCTGGTTGTAGCCTTTCAAGTCAATTAGTTTGTTTGCGGAATCGTGTACATCGTTTTAAAATTGATAACCAGTATTTTAAGTAAAATAATTACATTTTAATATCTTACTGTTAATATACAATTTTTGTTCGATACAGTAGACCTTCCTTAGTAACAATTTATTTCTACCAATGCTTTGTGGTTTACAATAATATATAAATTAATAACAGTAACAGAAATAACAAGTTATAACAAACTTGAATTTAAACAAACAATTCAGCAATTGATTTAATTTTAGGTTTCACTCTCATACCCCTCAACTTTAAAATGCTTAAATTATGATCTATCCTTTTCATTTTTTTTTTATTAATATTTTTTTATTTTCTGTCATTCTAGCAGGCTACATACACCAAGATGTTTCAATAGACTGTTTTGTGGTGCCATATTTATGAGATAAGTTTAAATCGACGTGTTTTTTGTTGAAAGCAAATTTATCTGAAACCGATAGTTATTGAGACTGGCTAGCTTTAAAATGAAGGCATTGTATGTATGTGTATAGTTTCTTAAATTTATTAATTTCAGATGGTGCCTGTTTCCAACAAATACTCCTAAAGAACTTCTGAAAGTTACTGGCTCTTTGGGAGGTAAGCAGCGGGATGAAGCAATTACATGGTTTAATGTAATTTATCCACACACTAAAGAACCTACATGGCCAACTGATTGTCAACCAATTGAAATTTTACAAAAACCTGGAGAAACTGTTTTTGTGCCAGGTGGATGGTGGCACGTTGTTTTAAATTTGGATGCAACTATAGCTGTAACACAAAATTTCTGCAGTAAAACAAACTTTCCTGTGGTGTGGCATAAAACTGCACGTGGCCGACCAAAACTGTCGAACAGATGGTTGAGAAAATTGCATAAAGAAGAAAATATGTTGGCTTTAGTTGCCGAAAATATAAATATAGATCAACCAATTGATGTTGCCTCTGATAGTTCCAGCAATTCATCATCCAGTTCAAGCTCTGAAAATTCAGATTCAGAAGACGATGATAGCGGACAAGAGTCACTAACTGCAAAGAAAAGGAAACGAAAATCTGATGTGGAGTCAAATCGAAATCGGAAAGCAATTCGGACAGTAAGTTTAAAATGACAAAATTTTTCCTAGCTTATTGCTTGAAACTATCAACTTGCTTTTTATTTAAAAATTATATATTTCTCAAAAATTTCTTGTTTTTATAATCTTACGCAGACTACAAGTATTAAGTTTTGATGAACCGTTTTAAATTGTTTATAAGACTGATTTTACAAAAGGGAATATTAAATAGGGAAATAAAAGGTTTCTTTAATGCACGTGTTGTATGTATTAAATACACATTATCAGATGTCTGCCGTTTAAAGGATTATTTAGAGTAACTAAGAGAGCGTTCATAAACTACGTGGTTTGGCCAAGGGGCAGGAGGGGTTAGGTAGAAAGCTACGCAGGGCTACGTGAGGGTACGGGGGGATTATAGTCAAGCTACGTAGTTTTCTTCAATTATTATGAAATCAATTTTCAGAATATAAGCGACAACATAATATGGATATTTATTTCCGTATTTGGATTTTTTTTATTTATATTTTATATAGGTGCGCTATTTGTTTTAAAAACAAATATCGGTGTTATTCATTTTTTATACCAAATAATTTTTAAATAGTTTTGTTAACAGAAAACATAACATGTCTTCTGGACTTTATAGGAAAAAAAACTACGTTCCATCTAGGGGGGGGGTTATCATGGTAAAAGCTACTTTAAGCTACATGATGGGAGGGAGGGGTTCTAAAGAGGTCAAAATCAAACTACGTGGTTTATGAACGCTCCTTAATTCACATTCTTTAGTTTATATATTCGATCACATAACAATTTCGCTTAAGATTTATAGTGATTCATTCATTTATTAAAATTCATGAGAAGTGCAAGAAAATGAAATTGCGTCTCCGCATGTTTGTCCCTTGTTTACAATGTCAGAAAGTGCCGACTAGAAAAGATTCATTGTTCTCATAATCCAACAAAGTATGTGTTGTCATAAAATATTGTCACTTGAGGAACATTTGAATTAAATGCGAACGGACTAAATCCAATGGATCAATGCTACTGTTAGTGAGAAGTTAATTAATTGCTTCCTGGCTCGACGGTATAATACACCAAACACTTTGAAGATGCGATGGCTATTATTATCTCTAGTGTAATATTCTGCGTTTAGTTGATTTGGGGTTGTTGGTGGTTGTTGAAGGTTTGATATTAAAAAAAGATAGGTTGTTTCAATGTTGATTCATTTAATGTGTACACTTAATTATATTTTGCCCTTAAGACTACATGATTAAACTACTTTGTCGACAACCTAACTACCCTTCTATTCTACATTTTACTTATTATAATGTTGTAATTTATTACTATCTAATATCACATTTCAAGGGGTCATCATACGATGGCTTCCGTGATATATGAATTTATAAATGTGAAACAAAATGGAAATAATGTAACTTGACCACGTTACTACACTAGCGGCGAACGACGAGAAGGCAAAGTATTCACATAGATATGATTCCACATTGGAAGAGTAATTCCACATTTTTTAATGATCATATCATCTACATGTAAAAATTTTAAAAAGAAATAACCATCACATGGTGTTTTTTACAATGTTTTTTTTTTGAAGATTTGAAGATGTTTTACAATGAAGGCGGAAATTTCCGATGGAATTCTAAGCATTTTTTTCATCTTACACAGAAAGGTGTATCTATGGCCGTAAGCCTCCTGGCTTACCAATAGTAAATAAATAAAGATTATCAATGTTGGAGCTAGATTAACTAATTTAGCTTACAACCGTTGATACAACTTATAATATGAAAAGAAAAGTTTACTTAAAAGACCCTCTCCTTACCAAATTTGAGTTCTGCAATTTTTCTTCAAAACAAATTACTGTACAGAATTGACAGGTTGGGTAGTTTGTGCTAGTTACAGTAAAGACATGGATATTGGATCTTGTTTTTATTGCACTTATAAAATATTAAAATAATTTTTTTAATTGCTGAAAGTTACGGAATGTTAAATTATATCATATAAATTAGTTAAATTTAAAATTTTTCCATTTTGTTGTGTAAAGCTGTTAATGCATCATTCAATTTAAAATTCTTCGTCAGGGAGTTTAATGTACACAATGTTTAAATCGAACGGCAAAACTTGCACACTATAAAAGTTGGCGCCAATTGTTGCCAAAAACGCGTAAGCTCGGAACCAGCATGAGGTACTTGCCAAAGGCTCATCATAGGGGGTGGAGGACCTTGATATCTCGAAACCAGCATATTAAAGCATATTAAACCAATGCCATTACTAAATACTTATATATTTTTCATTATTTTTATTATTTTTCAGAAATGGTCCTCCCTAGAAATTAGAGATATGGCCCCCCTTGATATCTACTATAGGTAAATTTAAAAAAGTTATATTCTTTTGCATATGATTCTTATAAAGCATAATTATGTGACAGTGAAGTGACGAATAAGTTGAATTATTATCTTATTTTATTTCATAACAAAAATTTGTAATGACTAATTTATCAAATTATAGTCACCTGAAATTACTGTTTTATGATTTTTAATTTATTTTAAAATGTAACCTCAAGGCCTGATAGATTCTCATATAATACAAATTTTCTGTTTTTTGTGGAACTTGCTGAAACATTAAAATTAAACGGATCCAAAAAAAAGTATGCAGCCTCTTAACATTGAGACAGAAGATAGAAAGTTTACTACGTTTTATTTGAAAATTTAAATTTTTGTAGCCGAATAATTGAGAGGGTGGCATACTGAAAATCACTACAATTAATTTTCTTAAATACAAATCGTCGGAACTCAAATTTGGTAAAAAGGGACCTCCGCCCATCTAGCCCCCCCACTTTGGAATTTCGAAAATGTAAAAAATGCAGAATAATGCTCTTTTTATGCACTTTCGATTACCGCCAGAGAAAAATTTTGCACTCTTTTCGTTTAGCGGGAAAACACGATTTCCGGTGGGGGGGCAGACGGTACGGACGGTCAGCCCCCCCACGTGTTGATTGTGGACCGAATCGAAAACAAAAACTACCCAAATTATGACTAATTATGCACTCTTGAACCACCCTAGGCTCGATTTTTGCACCTGCACCGATGTTCAGAAAAAAAATATTTTCGGTTTCTACGATTTCTATTTAATGAAAATGACGTGTAAAGTTTTTGATTACCGATCGAATCAAAAACAAAAAATACCCAACATATGCACTAATTATGCACTCTTGAACCACCCTAGTCTCGATTTTTGCACCTGCACCGATGTTCAGAAAAAATATATTTTCGATTTCTACGATTTCTATTTAATGAAAATGGCGTGTAAAGTTTTTGATTACCTATTGAATTGAAAACAAAAGTACCCAAATTATGCACCAATTATGCACTCTTGAACCACCCTAGTCTCGATTTTCGCACCTGCACCGATGTTCAGAAAAAAAATATTTTCGATTTCTACGATTTCTATTTAATGAAAATGGCGTCTAAAGTTTTTGATTACCGATCGAATCAAAAACAAAAAATACCCAAATTATGCACCAATTATGCACTTTGAACCACCCTAGTCTCGATTTTCGCACCTGCACCGATGTTCAAAAAAAGAATATTTTCGATTTCTACGATTTCTATTTAATGAAAATGGCGTGTAAAATTTTTGATTACCGATCGAATCGAAAACAAAAAATACCCAAATTATGCACAAAATATGCACTCTTGAACAGAGCACTTTCATCGTAGACTCTTCATGCCTTCGACAAAAAATGAAAATAAAGAAGAGAAAAACTAAAAAGTTTTTATGAGCTTTCAGTCGAATGACATCATATTAGATAAGGTACTACCTTCAAATATCCAGCCACTGTTTTTTTGACGCCAAATAAGCAGCACCAACTTTTGTTTTGAGATGCAAAAGCAGATTATTCGACAAAAACATGGACCACGTCACCTAGACTGAGACTCGAGTTTCGATCTTACTCTAACGAGATGGATCTCATCGGCCAATCGTTGGTAGACGCAGTACCAAGTTCTGTCAAAGTCTCCACTCGTAATATGCATTGCTTAAAACTTCAAGTAGTGACTACAACATTAGCGCCATACAGTGGTGTAATATTTAAAAGCTTTGCAAGCGTCCTACAGTAGGCAACTTTATGGAGAAGAAACTTCTTGAAGTTTTAAGCAATGCATATTACAAGTGGAGACTTTGGCAGAACTTGGTACTGCGTCTACCAACGATTGGCCGATGAGATCCATCTCGATAGAGTAAGATCGAAACTCGAGTCTCAGTCTAGGTGACGTGGTCCATGTTTTTGTCGAATAATCTGCTTTTGCATCTCAAAACAAAAGTTGGTGCTGCATATTTGGCGTCAAAAAAACAGTAGCTGGATATTTGAAGGTAGTACCTTATCTAATATGATAAGGTCATTCGACTGAAGGCTTATAAAAACTTTTTAGTTTTTCTCTTCTTTATTATCAAAAGACAGTCGATAATATGTTGAAATTTGGTTTTCCAAATTTTAATATTTTTGTTAAAAAATGAAAACACAAATAAATCTAGGTAATAAGAGATTTTATTATTGCACGTGAAATAATTGCACAAAATCACAGCAGGATTTGTATGTGTTCAAATGCCGTATACAAGGATGTGTATAGTTGGCTTGAATTTTTTGGAGAGTTTTGTTTCCTTCAGTCGTAAGTCGTTGAATTCCATCCAGCTTCCATCTTTTCTTCGGACGATTCCCGTGAAATGCCCATCGTCTGTCGCTGTGGCACCATCGTTGGATCTTCGTTTGATCGCCAATCGTATATAATTAATCAAGTCTTTTAGCGAATACGGCTTTGCCATGAAAGACATTTTGATTTCTGTCGGGATTCTGTTCAGTTCGAAATCATTGGTCTTTTCACCAAAGTCGTAAACCTCAAATATTAGGAATGGTCCTGAAATAAGCGAATGATAGGATAGATAGATTTTTAATCACATGAAAAGTCCGACCATAAAATTAATTGTTGTTGAATTCTCTGACACATTTGTATTCGCTCAATGAAATATTATTACATTTCAGACTTTTTGAACGTTTTATTCAGTTAAAAAGAAATTATGTGTTATTTATTTAACCCAATTTTTGTTCAAATTTTTTAACATTTTTATATTGAGTTTATGTCTTTGAATTTCGAAAAAATATTTAAAAATATTTAATTTAGTTTTCAGTCACCAATAAAAGTAAGTTTTTTTCTATTAATCGATTTGGTTGGTGCAGGTGCAAAAATCGAGACTAGGGTGGTTCAAGAGTGCATAGTTAGTGCATAATTTGGGTATTTTTTGTTTTCGATTCGATCGGTAATCAAAAACTTTACACGCCATTTTCATTAAATAGAAATCGTAGAAATCGAAAATATATTTTTTCTGAACATCGATGCAGGTGCAAAAATCGAGACTAGGGTGGTTCAAGAGTGCATAATTAGTCTTAATTTGGGTATTTTTGTTTTTGATTCGGTCCACAATCAACTTTTGACCACTTTTGACCGGAAATCGTGTTTTCTCGCTAAACGAAAAGAGTGCAAAATTTTTCTCTGGCGGTAATCGAAAGTGCATAAAAACAGCATTATTCTGCATTTTTTACATTTTCGAAATTTGAAGGTGGGGGGGCTAGATGGGCGGAGGTTAAAAAGGGATCGACCGAGAATCTGATCAACTCCCTAAGTTACCACGTGCTTGTCAAATAAGGATCACTTTTGACCGGTATTAAACAATATCTTATGTGCTTTGCCTCTTTGTTCTATGCAAAATTATACTTATTTGTTTTATAAATCAAAGAAGTGTAAGTGGCATTAGTCATGGGATCTATTATTTTAGATAGATACTACTCAATTACCCTATCCAAAGCTTTTAGTTGTTTTAGTTTTAGTATATAATTTTTTACGATTTACTCATTGATTTATTATAGCGAAGGTCATATGGAATGGTTTGAAAGTGAACTCATAAGGTAACTCGAAATGAAATGTTTAGACTAGGGCCTTCTTTTAACTCGGCAAACTATGCCATTCTGCTAGACTGCTATAGCTGAAGACTCGATTTGATTCCGAGCAAAGTAGAAACTTGATTTGTGACACTCTCTTCTCAAAAGACAATGGCAAACTACAACTAATTATATCATATACCAAATGATTCGAGTCAATATTATTTATTTTGAATACGTTTAACACTCAACCAGTTCAAAACGAACTGAACAACGAATATAAATATATAAAGAATACTCAAGATGTCCCAATGTAACTGTCGCTCTTGAGATACAAAGAAATTAAAAGTTTCAATTAAGATTAAGTATTTTGTATTTCACTTAATGCAAGGTAGAGTTAACATCTGTTTTTTTGACTTTTTGACTACAATTTTTATATTTAGTTTGGTTTTTGCATAATTTCAAAAAATTATTACTTGGAGATTTATTATTTAGGGAGATATTTAGATCGAGATAACAAGAATAAAATTTATGTTTCAGAATAACAGCCTTGATGCACCTACAGCAACGTACGATGCCAATGGTTACTCTGTAAATCAAAATGTTGCAGTTCATAATACATGTCCCTAACATTTTCTCTTGCTTTTTATTTTTAAAAATTGTGTTTTTAAACGTGATCTTTTTACTTCTTTATTAGTTACCAATTTTTAGTTATTAATTTACACCACAAAAAAGGATGGTTCATTTTGGTTTTTAATATTGCTTACAAAAATTTTAACTTGATTATGAATAAAGTAATTGTTGGATGTTATTCATATTATACTTTTACAAGTATCAAATGAATAATTTATATGTACAAATGTAATAAATATATTTTTATAAGATTTATGAAACGCGTTTGGTTTTTGTTTTTCAAAATTTTATTTTAATTTGATTTTATTTAATTTATCTGTCAAAGTATTAAAGAAATTTGGACAAATATTTTTTAAATTACTTGATTAATATTAATGTTTTTTATCAGATTATTCAAATACTTAACATGCAGTATTTCTATTTTAGGGGGTTTGTAGTATTGAAATGATATTGACTTGAAAAAGTTTGATTGTATTTTATATTATTATTAATTGTGTGTATTTTTATCGTAACCGATTAGTAAGTTTTATTGAAATAGTATTGTGAAAGTTGACTAAAAGTTACTGACGCCCAAAAGTAATAGAAATTAATTGTTCAATGAGTGTTGACAATTTTTATGATATACTGTTATCTATAATTATTCGTACTTTAAGTTTTACTTGCAGCAATTAATTCATTTTGTAAACACTCATTGCAGATGCAATTTATTTTTTGGACGTTCGAGTTATTTTAATATGAATTAATTTTGAAATTTGCTTTACATATCTTGTATCCACTGTAACTTGTAACACTGGCATATTAAGGCGATTTATTAATTTTATGATGTAAGTTGTGATGCAATTTGTAATAATTTTATTGAAAATAAAAGTTATAAATAAATTTAGTGAAATAAAGGGAACTTGAATATATTATAAAATATTTGTATAAGAGAAATTGATCAATTTTTATAATACAATTATTTCATTTATTGTTAGACTTTAAGTTTACATTAATGCTGCTACTATGAATTGTATATTTTCTAAAGAAAAAGAATTTAAGTTGGAATAATTTTTGTCGATTTTGTGATCTAATATAGTGCCTCGATAATTATTCAATATCAATGTTAATTATTTTTTAGAAAATTTTATTTGAAAAGACAATTCTAATTAGATTAGATTAAGAAATAATCAAATACAGGCAGTTCTAAAACAACTTTTTTCCAAGTTGTTTTAACCATTATTAATTATTTTAATCGTCGCTTTAAAGGTAAAGCAACCTGATTCTCATATATGGAAAGTTTCGCTTAGAACTCTTCCAAATTGACAATATAAGGTTTTGGTTTTGTCTTGATTTAAATTTTGAAAAACGAAATTTTAGAATTTCTTATGAATGTGTTTGGGTTCTAAATAAAGCTTTCTATATATGGATCAGGTCACTTCACCGCTAAGGTACGATCTTTTAACTTACAATTAAGTTAATTATAGGATAATAATGTTTTGGTTGCATAGTAATGTTCGTGATTTTTTATTTAATTTTATAAAATTATAATGTTATTAATTAGCCAATATGTACATTTGAGACTTGTATATAAACTAACTTCAAATCGAAAAAGAAAAAAGACTGCAATGCCATATTTTGGATTACTGGAAGCACTAAAATGTGTTTTGTTATAGATGGACCAAATTCTCAAACGCTTAGAAACCAAAAATGTATTAGAATTATACTTAAAAATTTTTTTTGGGTTTTTCTGCTTTAAATTTGGGATGCATTTTATAAATTTTCTACTTCTACTAGAAGTAATTGATAACCACTATCTCCCCATAGAATTCCATCAATCCCAAAGTCATATATATATATGAAAATAATAATTATCTAAATGGTAGAATATCAGGTTAATTGGATCAGTAAATCAAACAAATGTAACTTGTTACGCCAACGTTTCGGAGAATTTATTCGTCTATTCTCAAGGCTGCAATCACGAAGTAACATATAAATTCTGATTATTTATGATTAATTTTGTTATTTAATGATTTTTTGTCCTATTTTAGGGCTTATATGTTACTTCTTGATTGTAGTCTTGAGAATGGAATAAATTCTCTGAAACGTTGGCACAACTCATAACAAGTTACATTTGTTTGATTTAGTAATCCAATCAACCTGATATCCTTTCTTTTATATTACTTGTCAATATTTTTTAATTGCAATTAAACTACAATATTGGTATAATTTATTTTTGAAAAATTAACTAAAATATCACTGATGTTACTGTGCAACTAAAAGTTTGTTATCTGAATCGTGCAAAGAGATCAAACCTAAGATGACTTAATATGTCTCTTATAAACTATTAGCAATAATAAAAAATTCACCACCAAATAAACACAAAATGTTTTGAACTTTTAAAAAAAATTTTCAGTTGCGCCATCATTTAAAGATTTAACTGGCAATTATATAAAGTTAAATTAAATTTTTGCATTAAATGCCAATTTTAAAGTTCTATTTAATTTAAATATCTTCAAATGATATTGCAATCAACCTTGAATGTATATAAAACTTTTGTTTTAATGTTACAGTTATTTAAAATAATATCACAAATATTGCTTATACATTAAATAACTGCCACATTTTTGTAATATGCCATCATGAATTATCGATAAGTTTAATATATGTTGATGTAAAACAACATCGTAAGCACTAGTAGGTGCTTTACTTCTTTATATTTTTAAATAAATTTATAAAATAACAAAATCTTTCAATTTTAATGTTCTTTATTAGATGAATTTAGAATGAACGGGAAAACTAATTTATTTTGCTGTTCCATTATTGGATGTTAACGATTAAATGTGAATTGACCTCTTTTTGATGTGGTTTAGCATGTTCTCAGGTTTTCAAGTCAAAAACTTCTACATATCTAGACCTTTCTTACAAATTGACTTAAATAATTACTGAAGTATCTTACATTGATTTGACCCAGCCGTTATCTTTCTTATCGAATTGCAAGCATGTAATTTTCTAAGCTTTGCAGCTCACTGACTCGAAAGTCGGTAAACTGCTCGAGTGACTAGTCGAAAGTTGACCATCTTTCAGTCATGCACTCGACACATTTAATCTACTCTCGAAGAGCACTATGGATAATAATAATAATCAATCATTTGGAATAAAAGTAATTTTAGTGAGTGAAGACTTTTAGCAATGTTTTTCTGTATAACCAACACTGGACAGAATTCAAAATTGTAAAGATGGGTATAGCGTTGTTTTAAATTATTTCAACACAGTCATTCAGATGTCTCAAAAATTTAATTTTTATCCTAATTAATTTAAATTAAAATCCAAATTCAAAGTTCGACTCAGTTCGTCGTTCTATGATAAATTTTCTTTATAATTTATTACAAAAATTAATCCAAAATTGTAATGTTACGTTTACACGCTATATGGATGCGTTTACACCGTCTACTTTTCAATTAAGCAAATTATGATTTTTGCAAAGAACATACCTAAACGTAGCTTTAGAATATCGGTAAAAAATTCCACGAGGACAGTACAAAATGTAATTTTGGTGTTCCAGCATCATTTTTTGACAATCTTGTGATCCGCTCAGCTTTGGAACAAGTTAAAATTCACCTAGAACTAATTATTATACTTATTTCCGCATATTAAAGTGTAGATTTGTATTTCATTCGATAATAATTCTCTTATTTTTTAAATATAATTAAAAGTTTTTTGATTTCTAAAGGATCGTAAAAATTGCAAAAGGAGAATTATAATTGTTTCCGTCCTGCGCCATCTATTATTGAATACTAGTACTTTAGTTGTTTATAAGTTACCATAGAAACGACAACATTTCTTTTCCTACTGTCATATTTTGTACAAGAAGTTCGAAAGTGTTAAGGTAAATCTATATTTATTTTAATATTGTTTTTATTGTATCTAATTTTACATAATTTGTAATTTAAATAATATTTTACGTTTTAGACTAGCAGTACAAATGAATAATACTTTCGATGTTAATAATTTAAAAGGTAAACTACTCCTGCCTCTTGCTGTTCCAATAGTTTATGCCAGTCGACCAAAATATAGAGCAAGAAATCTTGCAATTTCATTAGGTAAGTAAAATTAGAATAAAATTATATTTCAAATGTTTTGTTGGGCATTGTATGAATGATTTCCTCAATAGTTACAAGGTCAAATAGGTTATGTTGTTGATGATGCATGAATTGTCTAAAGTTCCACTTTGGGCGGCCATCTTGACTGTGTATTTTTTACCAAGCAAATTGGAAAATTTTAGCCCAAACTTATTTATATTAATTTCCACCTCCCCTATCCCCTCAATATAAAATAATTTTTTAATAGCATAATTTTATATTTAAAATTAGTCTTGGGCAATGAATTTTAACCACAAAATATGAGATTAGCAGCATTATTTTTAAATCCAGCTATAAACGCTTTTGGGAAAGGGAAAAATAATTAATAGCTTTTTTATACGTTTTTATAAACGTCCAAAGAAGGTGAAAAAAGTTCGAAACTTTTAAGATTAGACAAAGCAATCGGTGGGTGCCCGGGAAAATGTTAAAATTTTGAAAGTCAAAGAAAACTATAGGTTTTATGAACATTTTTTACTTTAGATGCCAAATGAGGCATATAAATATTCAATAAATATATTATGAAGGTTTGTATGCGTATTAGTTATCATAGTGAAAGATTAACGAAAATTATAATTCATTTGTAGTTAAACTTGAACCAAGAGTAGCTGACCAAAAGTTTTAACTGTGTCTAAATTCAATATTATTTGCCAGTTCTCTTTTACAATACTTCACATTTCTGCTTTTGAATATTCGTAGTTAGCATTGAAAATGTGTTCTATATTTAATAAAATGTTGGCTTCTATTAAAATTTTGTACCTTGACAGAAAATGGGACAATATCTATTTTCATAGTTTTGGGAAAACAAGCATTTTAGGATATTTTTACTTGGTGATGTAATGAACAATGCTTTTAGGAAAAGCTTTTAGGAAATTTTCGTACAATCAATAAAATTTAATTTGGCGAGAATATGCTAATTTAAATTAAATAGGTTCGTAGCTACTCCCAGCTTCTTCCAGCAGCTTCCAGATATAAAAGAACAATGCTTTCATCTACCTTGTGACGCGCAAGAATGTATTAACGACATATTATATTTTTATATTTTTAAAGATTTTACTATGTTATCCACTGTTAGATTACTATTTTATGGATTACGTAATGCTATAAAAGATCATATAAGAATATTGCGAATTACAATAAATGATTAAACATTATGGTTAGAGATTACTATTGATTACATAATATTACGTAAAGAATACACAAACATATCGACAATTACAAGTGATTACGAGTAATTACCGTTGATTACAAAGTTTACAAAATTGCAATTTTTTACAATAAATGTGATAACCAGTAAAAATTTCAATTGATTACCAGAGATTACTTCACGATTTGCCTTGAATATAGATTATATTATGCAAACTACTCTGGGAGTACAAAATTTACCGATGACTACCAAATAATGATTTCAGCTGTTTACAAGTAAAAGGTATGAGAAAATACAGTAGTAATTTACCTTTGGAAGGATTACAGTAGATGATTATATGATCTACTCGGGATTACTACTATTATAGTAGAATACAAAAGTTACCAAATAATTACTAGAGAAAAGTACTAGGAATTATAAGATATAGTGATCAACTCCTCGAACTAAACCATTTTACACTAAAATATCAATAGTTTTTTTTTATCAATTTTGTATAAGCACTTTTATCTCAACTTTTATTTTCATGGTAACCATCTACACATAACAAATTTCGTGTTCACAGTTTGTATGAAAATTTAAAAAAAATTTATAATTTATGTTTCAGTCAGGTGGGATACAAAGCAAATTTTCGTATTTAATTTATTGCATTGTACTACTGAACATGATCTTCGTAGAATATTTTCTGTATATGGCAGAATAACAAAGGTTGATCTTATGTTAAGCGATTTCAATGAAGAAGCTTACAATCATGCTTATATTACCTACTATGCAGATATTGGTGCTCGACGTGCTATTAATTCCAAATATAGGCTATCTAATGGATCAAATTTGGAAAAAGCTGCTGAAAAAGATCCATTTGTACAGGTTTTCATTTTTAATTTTGTATACATTTACTTAGACCTTTTTTTAGAAATACTTACCTGATAAATATACTATGATGATTAAACCACCTTCTCAATACGATTTATATACGCCTTCTCCGACTTCCAGTACCCGTACAACCGCAACAATGTCATCAAGTGACGATTACTATTTTAGTAAGTTTTTAGCGCAATACATGAAGCAGAAAAATAATCTATTTGCGGATAATATTAAATACAATGGAATTTTTTTTGTTTAGGTAATTCGCCAAGAAACAATAGTATTCGTATAAATCAAAGCGATTTTGAGGACGACTTCTACTACAATCCTGTAAGCTATTTTATTGCACTACATTTGAACTAAGTTCACTGAATTTTTTATTTATTATTCTCTTAATATCAACATTTTCTTTTACTTTCAGTTTTTGAGTGATGATTCCAATTGAAAAAAAAATAAACTAATTATTCTTGTTATGTTGTGTTAATAGTTATAAAATAAATTTTATTATTTATTGAAATTTCCCTTTTGAAGTATTTTTAAACGCCCACTAATTTTTTTAAATTTATCTTCCAAAAATAATTTCGTAATGTTTAGGTTATTCACAATTTTCTAAATTAATTCAAATTAAAATGAACTTCATTTATCTGATAGTTAAGCTAAGATATAATTACTTATGTATGTGCAATTAAGTAAATTTATTTGAGTTCATCAGATGGTTATATTCAAATAATTAGTAATGCTAAAATTGAAACTCATTTTCAGAGAATTTTTTCTAAAAATAAATATTTTTGTATATTTTTTCAAAATGAGAATGGTCAAGGTAAATATCTATCTGCTGGTCACAGGTAACATTATAAAGCCGAAATACTTACCAACCCTTTGGAAGTTAAGGTAAACATCAGAAAACGGTTTAACAGACTTCAAACAAATTTTAGGTATTGACAATTATAGTAATAATTTTTAGAAAAGTATACCTTTTCGAAAATTATCAAGATTGGTTAGTTAAATAACTTGGCAACGTTATGAGTGCATTAGCACTTGAAAGAAGAAAACTTTTTCAAAGTAAATATTATTGTAAAAATAAACCAACTACTTGAAATAATACAAATCATTTAATACTGGTCTTTGTAATTACAGATATTTATATAAAGTCTCCATAATAAAAAAAAACATTTATGCTAACATAAAATAATGTAGAATAGTAACTTATCTAATAGAAGCAGTTCTTGTTTGAGATCCGGATCTGGATATTTGACGAAAACTACTGACAACTCGAGTACTATTTGAATGTATAGAAACTTGATTTCTTATACAGCAAAGTGCCGATTGAAAGCTTTCTCGAAAGCTTTTTGACATAAATCCATATATTATAGGATTTATACAACTGAAATAGAAAGAATAAGGAAAGATATTTTATGTTATCCAATACGCGTCATTGATGTAACGTCATAGTGTATCTAAACATTGCCTGTTTAGATACACTCCGATATTACGGCTATACGCGCTTTTATTTACTTACCTATTAAAATATGCCATGAGATGAAAAACAGTTGCCATATATTTTAACCGCTCTGTTCGTTGTTTTGGCAAAACATTATAAGCCGTCAAAACGTTATCAATCAGCAAAGGTCCCCAACAAATTGAAAACAGTACAACTACTGCTATGAGCATGTAGATAACTTGCTTTACCACTCGTGTATCGTCTTTATGAGTTCTTGTTTTTTGTTTTATTTTATTCACATCTGTGAGCTGAAAGGTTTCTATATGTTTGTCGCTATGAGATGATTGGTTTCTAGACAAACTAATAAAACACATTTATTAGTTGGTAAACAATAATTAAAATCATTGTTCAAGATATTTACGCATTTCGGCTGGTCATAATAGATCTTCTTTCCATAACTCTCCATACTTCCCAACAAATTAAGGTATACGCTAGTGACATTATGCATGTTGGTCCTATTAAAACCAATACCAACATATAAACTTCGTGAAAACGCCATAAAGAACGATTGTCCCAATTTCGAACACACCAAAATGCTTTAAAACGTTCTCCCACGGGCAATTGTATCTAAAAGTAAAAAAGTTAAGTAATATGTTCTGTAAGTAAGTATAAAACATAAAAAAAGTTCAAATTCTTAACAGCCTAAACAATTTTATAAACTCGTAGGAAAAAGTCTTTTGAATCAAAGTTTTGCCACTCGCTCATTAAAAAATCGTGATTTTGTGGAATTAAAATGAAGATTGTTTACAGTAGCAGTAGGTCCGTCGGGGTAAGGTAAACTGGGCCAAAATCATATTTGAAAATGATAAACTGGGCCAAAGACAAATTTCACTATAATTTTAAAATTGGTAAACTGGGCCAAAGGTAAATTACACTAAAATTTTGGAAATGATAAACTGGGCCAAAGACAAAGGGAAATTCATTTAGGATTAAAGATAATCGTTTAGGAATGTTAGTATATAATTATTTATAAAGTCGTAAATATCGCAGCGTTGAGTCCACATCGAGGGAGATCTAGGCCCCTGCTGGTAGCACACTTTGTCGAATAAGGGAATAATTGTAGTGAGCACAGCGTTTGTCAAAGCGGCCCGGAGCGTCTGGAGCAGAGTCCTTATAAATAATTGTAAAAAATTTAATTGAAAATACAAATATTTAATTTTATCGGGAGTTAAAGAAAGCTGAAACATTATTTTATTGAATACTGATAATTCAGATCAAGGAGCACAATTCATTACATATTACAAACAGATGCAAGAAAGAGATCCAGCAGAACTAAAAAGAACATCAAAGTTATCAGAAGATGAATTAGACAAAATTTAGTTCAACCTCGAGAAAATTAGATGCTGATCTCCAAATTCTTATTATAAGAGTTTTGAATAATATTCGTAATGTATTTAGGTATGAATACTTTGTATTATAATAAACAGTGAGAGTTGAAAACTGTAGAAATTTTACAAAGCGATGGTGTGTGCAGTTTCCATGAGCAGTACTTCTGCTCACGTAAAATTATTAAAATAATTCAAACATCGGCTTCTGCGATAGCTTGGGAAAAGGTCTCCCAAAAAGAAAAGATAAGCTTTCGTTGAAATTTATCGAGAAAGCCGTCAAAATTAATAGCTAATACAATCTGAAAAAATTTTTATTACTACTTATATATTTCCTCAGGGGGATTTGATTGATATAATCTGAAAGAAGTTATAAAAGATCTTCCGCTAGTTCATTGTAAGAACTTACACGAAGAAGAATATTTTTACTTCCAACATTTTTTCGAATTGCATATTTTTGGAAATGGTTTTTTTGTTATTTTATCTTTTAAATCTTTACAAAACTGTTTATTTTAAAGTTTAAAAATCATGCCTGCATACAAATTGTGTCGAAGCAAACCGAGCCGCGGCGCATAGAGCCTAGCGAATTGTACTCGACTCAGTTTCGGGACCTTCAAAAATAGTAGAAAAAACGTCTTCCAAAAATGGTAAAGTTCCCAAGGGAGAGAATTAAATTAATTTGTAAAAAACTTATTTCAAAATATGCAGAAATGTTAAATAAAAAAGTTAAGAAAAATAACTTTTGCATAATTAAGGAATGAGCGATAAATACTGTATTTCAGAACTTTTATCCGTCTTCAGTACCGAATGCAATTTTACACTTGCAATTAGCGGTTGCAGTTTATATGAATTGGTAGACACAATTATTAGTTATGCAAAAGTTATTGAAATGAATGCACTGATATAAATACGAGAACCTTTATGTTAAGTAAAATACATATTTCTATTAGGAAAATCAAAAATTGTTATCAACGATTATTTCCGTATATTATAGTATATAGTTAAATATAATAAATCATGTGTTTCGCATAGTTTTTGTAATTTTATATTATTATGTTTTAATCAGAATATAATTTTTTAATTAAATTCAAAGCGCAAGCAAATTTTGGTGTCGATGGCTTCTTATCATTTTGCTATTGATAAATAAGAAGTATATATGTTTATCTTTTATAAAATTTCGTTCAAATCAATTCAGTCCAAAGTTAATTTAATTTAAAAATTTAGATATACAGTGGCGGCAATCTAAAATGCCCGGTGCATTTTATTTGCAATATACCTGTTACAATCGGCTTAATTTTAAGGGTGGTAATTTTTTGTAAAATACAATGACATACACTATTATGAGGTAACCCTTCTTAACCATTTTGTGTACAAAATGCATCAGTTTAGTTTAATAAATCTTAGAAATATAAAAAAAATCGTAGGTAGAAAGAATTTAACAGAAACTGAAAAACAGAAAATTTTAGTTTTACATAGTGAAAATAGGAGTTTTACCTATATTAGTGAGAAAGTTGGGTATGACAGACATACTGTAAGTAGATTTTTTTTTAAATATGCCATTAGGGCAGTACAAAACCACTTGACAGAGGGAATTCGAAAAGAAAAACAACCAAATCACAAAATCGTAAGCTTTGCAAAATGGCATTGAAAGATCGCTTCAAATCTCGAAGACAATTAAAAAAACAGTTAAAAGATGACCTTGGCGTAAATATTAGCAAAAAAATTTTACGTAATCGTTTAGCTGAATTCAGATTACGCGCTTAGGCTGCTCTCAAGAAACCGCGTTTTTCAAAAAAATCGAAACAAAGACGGTTACAATTTGCCAAAAAATATCAAAATTGGTCGGTATGTGATTGGAAAAGGGTCATCTTCTCAGATGAGTCAAAATTTTTACTCCATGGGTCAGATGGAAAGCAATATGTGCGGCGATTTCAAACCGAGCGCCTATCAGATAAATGCACCATAAAAACAACACGCGGTCGATTTGGAATTATGATATGGGGTTGCTTTTCTCAACGTGGTTTAGGTGAGCTACATATCATAGAAGGGTCTGTAAATGTAAAAAAATACATTAAAATTTTAAAACCCAGTTTGGAGCCATCGGTTTTAAATTTATATGCTGAAAACAAAGAATGGTTTTTTCAGCATGATAATGCACCTTGACATACCGCGAAAACGGTACGTAATATTTTTGTAAATAATTTTTTTTTTCAAAATGTATTAATCAGGCATTGTTGTGAATACATTTAGCTAACAAATGATTGAAAAATATGAAATTGATTCCTTTTTATTTTACACAGGTATCGAATTATTTTATTAATAACGGTATCTATACAATTGATTGACCTAACTTAAGTCCCGACTTAAACCCCATTGAGAACTTTTGGGCGGTTATGAAGAGGCATGTAGTTGACAATAGTCCTAAAAGTATACCTGAGTTGAAAAAAAGCGATAAAATTTGTTAGGGATAATCGTAAGCGACGATTACTTGCAGCGGTTAGAACAATCAATGCCACGCCGTTTAAAAGATGTAATAAAGGCCCAATGGAGGTTCAACTAAATATGAATAAATTTTTTTATTAACCAATATATTATTAATCAACACTTGACTACATTAATTATCTACTAAATAATTATTTTACTATAAAATTTATATCAAATTCGAGCGCAAAAATATACCTGAAAACAATGCTTTATTTTATAATGAAGTCTTTTGTTAGTTATTTATACTATCTATCATTGAATTTAATAATTTTATATGTATTTATAGTTAGACAATTATATAACATATGAATTAGTTCCATGTTAACAAAATTTGTAAGTAAAAATTAAGAATAACTTAAAATTTTTCAACCGGGCATTTTAGATTGCCGCCACTGTATAACACTGATCTAATTCCAATATTTTTAAAAATGACTGAATTGCAACTGCTGTTTTTTATTTTGATAAATGCATTATCTTCTATTCCTTCTATTTTTTAAAATAATTTAAATAATATATGGAATTTACATATTTATTTATTTAATTATATTTATTAAACCAATTTACATAAATACATATATAACAATAACAAGACAAAAACCCAATTAACTCAGATTAACTACAGGAACCGACAATCGCGTTTTCCACATTATGTAGAATTTAAAACTGATAAATGGTTGGGACATCTCGAAGCCTTTAAAACCATTCTAGACATAGGACTATTAAGGTCATAACTGACTAGTATTACGCGTGATCGTATACGGCTGAAAACACTTCAATGGCGGGCGTTCGCAGTTGATTTTACCATTGACCAAATAGTGGGTGAAACATATGAGGGGTTCACAACCATAGTAGACCAAGTCCATTTTAATTAATAATGAATTTCACTTGCCTTTTCACTTGCCATTTCATTTCACCATTTCACTTGCCTTTCACATATTTGCCAAATAACGTGAATTAATGAGATTATTAATTTGGTCTATTATGGCAGTGAATAAAATATGGTTTGCTGTACCTTATACACGAAATGCACAAACTATCTCAAAATTTTAAAAATTGGACTTGGTCTACTATGGTTGTGAACCCCTCATATGTAAGTCAAATACTGGCGTCTATATTCCAAGGATTTGGTATTGCATATGACGAGACACTCGGTACTGGAAGAGTCTTCCGGTGCATGTCCCAATGTAAAGTTCTTATATTTATGGAACTTACGCTCCACAGCTTCCAATCTGTTAATGTATGCTTGGTAAAAAGAAGACCAAACTGAGATATTACAAGAGTGAAGTAAAGGACCGTGTTGGCAGAAAAATGCTTACTTTTTTGATTTTTAAAGTTAAGCCTAAATCGTCACCCAATCGCCAATTTCAGTAACACGATTTTACCATCGATACAGTAACTAAAAACGCTGAAGCTATGCTTAGAATAAGATGTCACTGAACATTTATTAAAATTAAAATTTCAATTATTGTACAGACACCACCGATGACGGTTATCGAGATCTTGTTCTAATAATAAACAATTTTGAATTGATTTAATCGATTTGTATATTTTAAGGTCATCGGCAAACAGCAGATAACAGCTGTTAATAATATGCTGACCAACATCGATTATCAACGTAAAAAAATATATTTATTCAAATATTCAATTATTTATTACTTACAAATTTTCATATAGTCACTGAAAAAAAGCAATTTTCGGTCTATAATTTTGAGGTTACTTTTATTCTCTTTCTGTGGACAATAATCAGAGTTTAAAGACTCAAAGAGAACAGACAGATCCGTTTACTTCTGCCTAATCAGATATAAAAAATTAAAAGAGAAAAATTAAAAAAGTTATAAAAAAGAACCACCCAAGTCAGAGAAAAAAGATCTGAAAAGAAAAAAGAAACAAAAAATCTTGCGCAATAGCACTTTAAAGTACAAGGTGTTTGCTTGATTTTAATGCTCTTTCAATCTACCAAAGTTTATTCTGATCCTAGAGTTCCACTTAAGAAGTTCCCCTCATCAGTACATGCGCATAAAATAAAATTTTTTAAACAAAGTACCTGTAAAATTTGCAACACATGTTATAGCTATTATAGAAATTTGAAAACGTGTGTCTAGGGAGATAGCTGGTTTCCATATTTCATCATCGGTTTATCGTTCATTAAACACGTGTGGGATGAGATAAAAGAGTAATTACATTTATTGCTTAATATACTAAACACTATAGAACGATGATGGTGAATCTATTGTACGCGTGACAAGAAGGCGGAAAATTCCACATGAGTCTGCTCTTTTTGTATTGCTTTCATTTTCAACTATGATAAAACCCATAGTAGGGGAGATTTGCATCAAAAGTAATAATTTCAACAAAAAAAACCTGTAATTTAAGTCAAAACCTCTCTATAATTTAACGAAGAATTAAAATAATTAAAAATACTTATGTTTCTAATATTAACATGATTGCAAAACAAAACATAACTGACTAAAAGTATTAAACTTTCGTATTAATAGATTAACTTCAAGTGCAATTCCAGGATCGAAACAAGCTTTCGTAGGTAGCAAGAGCAATAACATTAAGTGAACACCTATTTTTTTAAGTCATATGAGTAACGGTTTCTGAAAAAATAGCGTTTGAAATTTTGAATGCTATACTTCAACTGATTTATGGAATAAAAATCCGAAAGTCTTCTAGATGAGAGGTAACGCGACTGCAAGTGGATTGGACATTGGAATGTCCAGATTCACTTCCCCGCAGTATGCCATGTTATAAGAGTAAGTAGAATATATCGTGTTCTGTATCGTACTCGGAAAGATATAAAAATATTTGAAAAAAAAATTTTTTCCTCGTGAAATCGCACCTGGGACTTTCCAATCCACTTGCGGACGCGTTACCATCTTTTAAATTTTTATTTAAAAATTTTATCAATTAAAAACTTTTAAATTATTGTTGCATAAACTAGTTGAAGTATTGCAATTAAAAACTTACAAGCGCTATTTTTTCAAAAACGAAACTACGAAACAATGAGATATTCAAAGAGCTTAATATGACATTATTACTGGAATCAATTAACACAT
Organism: Cantharis rufa; assembly: GCA_947369205.1. NCBI lineage: Eukaryota > Metazoa > Arthropoda > Insecta > Coleoptera > Cantharidae > Cantharis > Cantharis rufa. Next base: position 8,442,939 of record OX376309.1, on the reverse strand, counting down.
ACCCAAACCCACTATAAATGGGTATATTTAGGTAAGATAGACGGGCGATTGTAGATTGCACAGATGGTCAATAAGTAAGGTGTTAGTTAAGGTATTTAATTTACATCTGCACTTTTGCATTATCTAATAAAGTTATTTGAACGATAAAGAAAGAAATTAAGGTGATGCATAGCACACATTAATACGCACGCTATAGTGCGGTCTACATACAAGTTTCTGCTCTAGTATGCGGTATACGATCAAATTAGAGGGAGATCCACCTCCTTCCTAGTAGCACACTTTGCCGAATAGGAATAGGACCGGTCCAGGGAAATATTTTTAGTGATTACAGCGTTTGTCAAAACGGCCCGGAACGTAAGGAGCGGAGGTGCAAAGAATCGGTTTTGACAAATGCAACCACGGAAAATCTCGGATCCATCTTAAAATCTAGTTATTAATATAAAATATATTACAAGATTGGATTGACTTGTATTCTAACAACGCAATTACCAGAATTCAATTTAAAAAAATATTTGCAATCATTATTCTCACATTAATGTGTGAATGTGAAACTAATTAATTTTCAAAATTTAAGTTAAATTAAGTTCTCTCACAGTCCTGCGCCATTTTTCTTTATTATTGCTCGATGTGGATATTCATGACAGATTCTATTGTGTCAGTATATCGTAATGAGGATCTTCTCCATATTGCCAGCACTATATGTCCGAAGAACCTAAGAATCCTGGACCCTAAGAAACGCGGCCTTTTGAACGCAGAGCAGTTTGAACGCAAGGACGTTTGAACGTAGGGCCGTTTGAACGCGAGAAATTAGATGCAATTAACCCCCCCCCCCTTTATTATGTTTAAATATTATATTTTCGAGTTCCACCTTTAGCGAGTTCTTTCGGTCTTCAGGGATATTTTTAATTAGTTTAGTCTTTGGCAAAACGGTTCAGAGCGCCCGGAGCGGAGGGGACCGGAGCACAGGGTAGCTCTAGCGCAGATCGATTTTGGCAAAGACAACCATGGCAATAAACGAATCCACCACCATAGTAATATTTAAATCATATTTACTAATAAGTACACCACTCTTTGGGTATTACTACTTAAGCTGCCCCACCAACCGTTGGCGTAATTTACTACTTGTCCTTAAGCTCCCGACCAAGAAAATATTGACCTCTAGCGCAGTTTACATACGTCCTGACCCGGTAAACTTTGTTTCATCCTAGAAAGACAATGAAAATATCAATATCTCGTGATTTCTCGAATGCGAATCGAATATCGATTCGTCGAATAATAATGATATCGGATGATTTTTCGAATAAAAGATTAAATATAATAAAAGGGGGGTCAATTGCATCTAATTTCTCGCGTTCAAACGTCCTCGCGGTCTAACATCCCCGCGTTCAAACGTCTCTGCGTTCAGACGTCTCTGCATTCAAGCGTCTCTGCGTTCAAACGTTCAAATGTCCTAGACCGTAGTAGGCCAGTCATATTTAACATTAAAAATCGATAAAATCGCAAACAAACGGCTAGCTCTGATTTTTTAATATGTTGTTAGGACCACTATCAGTAGTGTATATCCAAATTTGCAGCTTCGAAAGACCTGTGCTAACTCTGTAGCACTCGAAAAACCGCGAAATTTTCGCACTTTTTTTGGTTTTTCCAATATAAGTCCTAAACTATGCCGTTTTTTAAGAAATGTTTTCTATAAAATTTTAAAGTCGACTAAAATTGCTACAATTTGAGATCAGAAGGAGCTCTGTAGGTTTAATACTTACCGAGATACAGCCCTTCCAAAATGAACAATTTTTTCCAAAAAAGTAAAATTTTAAGATTTGGTCAATTTTGGACCCCGATATCGGGCAAAATACTTATTTTACGGGTAAAATTATGAGATAAGATGTTAGAGAAAATGTAATTAGCTTTAATTTAGGCACAGAAGGACGTCTGTAGTCCGTATAGTTTACTCACAAATCTTCAAAATCCAAAAAATGGGAAAACTGCATTTCTCTTAAATTTGCTCTATTTAGTTCTCACGGTGGTTTGATGGTAGTTTGGAAGGAAAATTCATTAGGCCAGTCATATCTATCAATAGAAATCGCTAAAATCGCAAACTAATAGCTATAGTCGATCAAGTATATGGTCTAAAGGTGCGTACAGACACTGCAAGGCTGTACTGCATCTGCACTGCATCCATAGCATTTACCTTAAGGTTTGCTTAGTTCGGATGGAGTAGAAAATACATGTAACCAACAAAATATTATTATTTCTGATTTACAAGTTTGAAAAGTTGCAGTAAATTATTTATCAGTACAACAATACTTTTCAGGTGTAGAATATTGTGTATATATCATCTAATTTCAAAAGTACAATAATGAGTTGTCCGTATTACTTTAAAGCATTTGAAAATATTTAGTGGCTTACAAAGACACACTTAAAAGTGAAATATACGCCAAAATAATTACTAAAAGTATGACAGAGTAATGTTAACTTGGTCCTATTTGGAAACTTTGTTTATTTACGCGTAAAAATACTCATTTTACGGGTAAAATCATAAGGAAAATTGTTGTAGCAAATGTTGGAAGGGCTGTATCTCGGTAAGGGAGCGTTCATAAACCACGTAGTTTGATTTTGACCTCTTTAGAACCCCTCCCTCCCATCATGTAGCTTAACGTAGCTTTTATCATGATACCCCTACCCCCCCCCTTAGATGGAACGTAGTTTTTTTTTCCTATAAAGTCCAGAAGACATGTTGTGTCCTAATTAAAAGATTTCCAAAACTCATTAACATTATTTTGGATTTTGGCTTTTGAAAACTCGTTGAAAAATTAAAATTATTTTTTCGCCAAGCCGTATAGTGACACGCAATCGATCCGAATGAGACAGTTTTGTTTTATAGTATACAAAACCGTAGTGGCTGTTGCTACCAGGAAAAGTGCTGTGTACAAGAAAATTAAAAGTATAGTGTTACTACAAAGTCTCTTTATAATGTTTTTTAAACATTGATACTGGGACGGCGCGGCGTGGTCCATGAAACGTGCCAGGCCCATGCCACCCGAGCACTATTATGACTACAAGTCAGACACACATCCGGCAGTGTAAGTGTTAAATAGCGCACCTATAAAATATAAATAAAAAATCCAAATACGGAAATAAATATCCATATTATGTTGTCGTTTATATTCTGCAAATTGCTTTCATAATAAATGAATAAAACTACGTAGCTTGACTATAACCCCCCCGTACCCTCACGTAGCCCTGCGTAGCTTTCTGCCTAACCCCTCCCCCCCCTTGGCCAAACCACGTAGTTTATGAACGCTCCCTAAGTATTAAACCTACAGAGCTCCTTCTGATCTCAAATTGTAGAAATTTTAGTCTACTTTAAAAATGTACATAAAATATTTCTTAAAAAAACGCATAGTTTAGGACTTATATTGGAAAAACCAAAAAAAGTGCGAAAATTTCGCGGTTTTTCGAGTGCTACAGAGTTAGCACACGCCTTTAGAAGCTGTAAATTTGGATATACACTACTGATAGTGGTCTTAACAACATATTAAAAAATCAGAACTAGCCGTTTGTTTGTGATTTTAATGTTCGATATGACTGGCCTATTATAGTAGACAGCCTCTTCCAGGATTTAGTTGTTAGTTCTTCTCTCTACCCATGCCACTCGCAGCATTCTTCTCCACATTTCATCTCATATCTCAAAGGCATCGATACGGCGTCTGTCCGCAGCAAGGACAGTCTAGGTCTCCAAAGCATATTGCAAAACATAGAAAACCAGCGTTCACACGATGGCAGTATACCAGTTCCATATTCTCGTCAACCGGGTAATGGGAAATTATAACCTTATATTCGAGGTGTTCATTGGTTGTTTTCAGTTTCTCTGACTACTATCATTATTTTTGTTATAAAAGCATTCCCGCCCAGACCGTATTTTCTACTAATCAGCTCAAGTCTGGCAATGCACACATTGATATAAAATCAAAACTAAAGATAGTATATTATATGTTTTTGTTGTCACAAACACTATTACAAATAAAAAAAACAATAGATTTCTATCCAAAACAGAAAAATTTTCAGTAGATTATAATTCTAAATATTTTTTACTAATTTTTATTAGGTTTATTACTAATCGCATTTAAGCAAATACAATGCAAATACAATTTTGACTATAGCTTAGTAAAAGCTGTGCACTAAATTTCAGCTCACTCAAATGTATGGAATTCGTAAGAAAATCTCTGTAGAGCCCACACATACACAGAGAAATGTGTTACTAATTCACAAAATTGGGCAAAAAAAGTATGTAATTGAGTAATTTATTTGCACAATTGTGTGGATTAGTAACACATATTTTTCTCTGTGTACACATAATGTTAAATAAAAACTTTCGGAAAAATATAATATCTAGAATTGAATTTGCATTCTAAATTCGGAAAACATATTTAGTATAATGTTAGCATTATACACTTTTTCAACATTAGTAAATTTGAAAAAATCGCCTGTGGCGCTTTTTAAAATGTTGGTATAAAATTTTTAATATCACTTCTGATTTGTCCGAATTGAGTGTGATACATCACTGGAGTGTTGTAATCGTAAGGATAATTAATAGCTAGATATAGTAGATACGGTGTAAATTAAAATAAAAGCTTGCACAGTATATTTTAACTCCACATGGTATTGCGCTTAAAATATGGCTTAATCGCCCTTTTCTAATTACGTTTTATTATTTTGATATGCTTTGCTCAATTAGTAAAATAAGAAATTATTTGCAAAAAAAATAATTTACTATTATTAGACTTGATTGAAACTAAAATTTTATTTACAAATAACGGAAAATAGACAGCAGCATTCTTAAATAAAAAGCTGCTGACGGATTATGTTAATCAAACCGCAAACATAATAATTATAAAAAAAAACTTAATAAAATGCACTCTTCTCGTATGCTATATTTAATTATGACGCATTTTGATTTCGATCGAGCATCAACAAGCTGTACAGAAAAAATTGAAATTATTAAAAATCTCAGCAAATAATGATTCCCAAAATTTTAAAAACCCATGCAATTAAATATAATATTAACAGAAAATATATTTCAGCATTTGATAGGAATAGAAATATTTGCAAATAATTCGTGATGTATATTCTACATTACAATAGACTGTAATATAAATAGTATATTACATATTATCAAAGCAATGAAGTAAATAATTAATTATGAGTGTGGATAATGCCATAAGACGTTAAGTCGAGTGACAAATTAATAACCAAATTTTTTCCAAGTTATATAATATACTATTGTATATCTTCTCGAAAAATTATTAAAATTAAATAAATTTAAAAAAGAATTTAATGCCGGAAAAATTACGTTTCCACACTAGTGCAGAAAATTTTTATTTTACTTTACTCAAACTGAATTATCGGAGTCATCTATTCGGCCCTAAATAGCCCTTGAATATAAGTTAAGTTTAATGTGTTTTACACTGGAACATACATTTTTAATAATTCATAAATATTGTAATTTAATTTTCTCCAAATTAACACAATTAATGAAAATTATAATTAGCTTTGTTTTACGTTTTGATTTACCTACAACGATTTCTAGAATTAATTTATTACCTAGTATGTAGGATAACAATTGAGATAATTACTATTGATTCAGGAAAAATAAATACGTACCTGAGCGAAAAGTATAGGAATAGCTAGTAAAATAGCAAGACACCAAGTCAACAAAATTATCCTTTTAGCTTGACTTATGGTGCATATATATTTTGCTCTCATTGGATGGACTATAGCATAGTAACTGTAATAAATTATTTTAAAGTAAACATGATTTGTAAACAAATAGTTTTTATAACAAAAGTGAAAATTTTAATAACTAATTAAGTCAACAGTCATTTTGTTTTAATTTTTACCAAAACATGTACAGTTTAACTGCATTTTAATCATGCTGACCATTAAATAAAATTCCAGTATAAGTAAAAGGTATAAGTAGTAGTATATAAAATAACTTACCGTTCGATACTTATGGCTGTTAATGTCAATACTGAACAAATCGCCGAAACGTTTTGCATGTAATGAACACATTTACATAAAAATGAACCCATGGCCCAAGTGTATGAAAATAATTTGGCAACCTGAAAGAATGATATTTAATAAAAATGATCATTTGTATGTATATTTTGTAAGTCAAAAGCGATTTTAAGAGAATAGAGTTAAAAGCCTTATTGGACTTTTAATTTAGGAAATGCTCTATTTTTAACTTAATAAATATTTTTATTAACAGATTGACAAAATAAATTTTAAAAAAAATTTAATAAAAATTTTCATATTTTTGTGAAAAATTATAAAAAAGAAATTCATACCTTGTAACACCGTTATTTTTAAATTTATATTATTTTAAGCAAACAGGAAAACAAACAGGTTCAATTTCGATGAAACATGATCAGATCTGCGGTAAACAGCTAGATTTGACCCAGTCTAGATCAGTACACAAGTATGCTTTCTAGAAATGTTTTTATTGTTCAAATATTTTTTTACATAAAATGTAGAAAAGGAATCAGGAGGGCATCCCACAGAGGCAGAATTCTTACTAGCCTTGATATAGGTTTATCAGACCTTGAATACCTAGACGAGAAACCCGTAAATAAACTGATTCTAGGAATTTTGTTCGACTAACAGTTATTTGACGGCATTTGTTCGACTTATCAGTAATTTATGTCAACCAACTGTTGCTTAACATAAAAAATATATAAGTAATATTAAATAAAGTTTTGTTGAAAAATAAATATTTGAAATAGACCGGCATTAATACAACCGGTTGTCTAAAGATGGTATTGAAAAAAAATTTTCAGTTTGCCCCTAAAATTACTCCAAAAAAACAAGGAATATCAACTGAAAACAACGGAGATTATTTGAGAATTATAAGAAATATTCCAAATAATTCGGAAAATACGAATGTATTTCCAGAATACCACACAAACTTTTAAAAGTAGTAACCCCTTCTTAAAACCCCAACTTTTCGAATGTTTGAAAAAGGCCCTTCTTGAAATGTATTAAATAAGTTGGATCTTGAAATAGTTTTTTTCGTATTTAAAATAGATACCTATACTTGGAGTAATTGAAATACCTGCTGTAAGTAATTGAAATGATTTTGATAATTTTGGGGTAATTAAATTACTTAATAATTAATTTAATTAAAATTGATTAAACCAATCAGACAATACTAAATTAAACCCAAAGTAACAAATCGAGAATTTGATTGGTTACTTGATTAATTTGTGGAACGGATTCGGATATGACAGATAGCTGCTCAAGGTGAAGAAAACAAACATTAGTGAAGCACATTAATAATAATTAATTAATATATCATCAAATACTTCTAAGAAAATTTAGTGTTTGATATTTTAAATACATTCCACATTAGTCACGGCTTGTAAAAGTAATTGCAGAACACGCACAGAAATCTTTGAACTCTGAACGGGGGGTCTGGGGGCCTGGAATATCTCCCAAATTGTTTTTAAAATAATAATTAAATAAATAGGTGGGCGACGACTAGAATTATGAGGCCAATATGTAATAATTTCACCTAACAGGTGTTCATTTGAAAATTTCCAGCAAGAAATATCTCGAAAACCAAATTCCAAATAAAGAAGTATTTTTGTAAAAAGTTGAGTAATGGCAAAGAGGAAACAATATGATTTAATTCAATTTACAATTAGTGGACCTTTTTAAAATCATTTAAAAATTAACTTTGTGGTTTTAAATTTTTTAATCAAATTCAGATTTAGCATGAAAATAGAAGCAACTTCTAATGAAAATATTTTTTCATCCGACTTACAATTAGACATTTCGAGTAAGATGCGTTTATTAAAATGTTTATACTTTGCTTCATTTTTGCATTTCAATATTTGATTTTTTAGATATTTCTTGTTGTAAACTATAATATCCTTAACATGATGCAGTTGGCATTGCGACTATTGACCCTCGATTAGCAATTATTAATTTTTATTTAATTAATAATAATAAAAATGTTATCAACAGCTTTCAAGTACATCTATACGTCAATTCGACCGAATGTAACCACTGCGTTTTGAAATTTTATCTTCCATTTTTTTACTTTTTATTTTGTTAAATTTTTGCGCCTGTAACTTCATGCAATAATAATGAAAAATTTTCATAGATTCGGATGATGCCATTGGATCAGTATTTGAATAATATTTTTAGTTTGGGCAATTTTGTTAACCATTGCATCATACTGATTTCACGATTTAATTTAAAGAAGCGCATTTTCCAAAAACCTATTCACTAAAACCAACTTTTTAAGACATCAGCCGTGTGCTCAAAAAAATCAATTTTTATTGATTGATCAAAAACCAAGATCAACTGTCGCCGGAGCCAGTTGTCGAGGGTCACAGGGCCAACTGCCTGAATACGCATGTTAAAACACCATTACTGACTTGCTAGATTGTTATCCAGTATGATTAATTAATATACCACTGACTCCCTAGTGGAATGCCACATGCATGATAAGAGTTATTTCTTAGAACACAATTATTAAGGTTTTTATTTTAATCTTAACAGCCTGAAGAATATGAAGAATTAAAACCTCCCGGCTGTACGCAAACATAATGTAGTAAATACATACATATTATGCATCTAATTTATGGCGGAAGTATGCACCGGAATATGAATTCTCTCCTCTACCTATCATTAATTGCTATGGAAAACCATTGAGGATGTAAAGATTAAAATTATTATATATTAAGTAAAATTGGACTTTACCCCAAATTTGTCGACTAGAAGTATTTGACAATTAATTGATAATTTAATTACTTTTACCGTGTGCTTTGCACAGCTCTGTATGATCTAAAAATTGTAGTGCCTATGTATACACAACTATAAAAAAAACAAAAAAGAAAGTGGAATACCAAGTATTTATCAAATTTACACCACTAACTTTGAAAATTATTTTGAGTTTCTAGATGATTTTAATGAAGTTTGAAATGCAGTTTGGCTATAACTAAATAATTTTATAAACTATATTATATAAAAGCAGAATGCAGCTTTAGGGTGCAATTGTAAAACCTAGTAAATCGAGTTACGAAAAATGTAATATAAAGAATGGATAAGTTTTACTATTTTTTAACTCGATATACTAGGTTTTAAAATTGCACGGCAGATCTTTGACTAGAAAAATATTTTTCACAAAATGATGATAGCTGATTGCTACAAATAATATTATAAAGTGTTGCACATAAAAATGAAAATAGTTGCTGTTGTTGGTTTAGGGTATATTTTAAAATAAACTGTTGAAATTAATGGAAAATTGGTTGCTGTGGGTACTTATTTATTCTTGAATTTTACAGAACTTGCCACAATAGAGAAAAAGCAAAAACGTGCCAAAAGTAGCATCGGTCTCCGAACTCAGGTGTAAATTCAAAAATAACGGCGTTTAAACGGTAGTCTGCACATCTGTCGGTCGGTACAAATTTTTTTAGAAAAAACATTATTTTGCATTGCATTGCAATTAAAATGCAATGACATATCTGGGTTAAAAAAGTGAAAAAGATATTTTTGAATAAAAATGTAACAATTTTAGCAAATTGATTTTTTAACTCAATCTGTTTAACCTAGCAATAATAAAATTGCGATAAATAAACAAATCGATGTAGCTAGCACTTAACATTCTTGTTTCATCAATGATAACAGATATTATAAATCACATACAAAGTTAGAAAATTAATACTCATACACATGTTTTTTATGTATTTAAATTACATATGGTTAGTTTGCAGTTCTAAAATATAAATGCTTTAAACACTAAAAGGTTTCTAAAAATAAACAATTTTATTTGTAATTCTTTACTACCTTTTAAATATTGATTCTTAAATAGAGAAGATTTATTCAAAATAATTAATAAAAATAACTTCCTGACTCTTGAAATTATTATTGTTCGGTAAACATCATTAACGAGATGCCAATATGTTTTTATCTTACTTGATAATTATTTATAAATAATTGATATCAACTGAATGAATATTTTTTAATTGAATTAAAAACAAAGTAAATAAGAAAAAGCAAAAGCAATAAATTCAAGTGCCCTCCTACCTTAACAGGTATGCAAAATGTTATTAAAAGAAGATCCGCCGAAGCTAAACTTGCAAGTAATATATTTGTTGCACTTTGCATTCTTCTGTATTTGTAGGTGGTAAACACAATTAAACTATTACCGATTAACCCTATAATCAAAGTTATTCCATATACTACAAGGGTAGGTAACAATTCTTCCCAACAAAATGTTGAATGCGAATCTTGAAACTCATATTCGTATTCACTACTGTATTCGTAGTTAAGCATTTCGTAAGATGACATATTTTTAAGGGATGTTAGGTGTTATAGACACACTGTACTGAATTGATTAATTCTTATTATTATTATTGCATTAGGATGCGTATTTTCTTCTATTTCCAAGGACTCAACAATGGAAAATCGATATTTTGAATTGTTATATTATTATGGCGAACTACGTGAGAGTAATTGTTTTAACAACAAAAATTAATTTAATATAAAAAAATTTGCCATTTTTAAGTCACATAGTATGTTTAAATTAATGAACGTTTAACAGCGATTGTAGGTTTAAACTGAATTGGAGCGTCACGACGCTGTATATATGACGCTTTACTTAAAATATACTCACTCGAATTTGAGTGAATTATAGCCCCTATCTATTTGAAGGGTTTTAATTGACGTACGATAAGATCCATAACAATTTAGATAATCGTATTCCAAGTGATGTGTTATTTTTACTACCAATGCTTACATTTAAATTCTTACAATTTAGTTACAAGGTGATACTAGTTTACCTTTTTGTTAAAAATAAAATCAGTAACATATATGTTTAAATTATCTACTATTTGATGCTGATTCAAATTACTTTATTTACTAAAATTGCAATGCAAATATTAATTTATTGTATTATGACCCCAAAATTGCTGAATTTGCTTTAAAATTAACTATATAAGTCCAATTATACTAATCCACTGCCATACTCTGTGATTTGATTACAATCCACACAAGATGGATTGGAAAATTTTGTTAGTGTGCTTCAGTAAGTAACATTTTTTATTTTCATTTACATAAAATTTTTAAATTTTTTATCATAGTACGGTATATCTCATAATTCCATTGCGCAGGAAGTTCGTGTAGTTGCTAGGCAAAATAATAGGTTTCATTCTCTATATGTTTCCAAATTATTACCGTGGTTCAGATTTCACGTTAAACTCTAGATCAGATACCGTAGCTTTTCAATATTTTTATTTTACTTTAATTATTTATGAATTTTTAGATTTTAAATTGTATCTATCTAAATTTTCAAAATTTACCAATTTTTGTTTTATTTTGTTAATATCCGAAATTAAATGAAAAAGAATTTTTTTGTTGCAACAACAATTTTTCCATTGCTATAACAAAGTTTTTTTTGTAGAAAAAAGATTTATTGAAACAAATAATTTTTTTACTGATCACAAAAAACTTATTTGTTTGCCTGAAAAAACTGAAAAGAAATGGAGTGGGACACTATATTATTGAAAGTCAACATTTTCTGGTACTTAACTGTTATAAAAATTTTAAAGTTAAGGATAGTAAGGGGTTAAAATAAAACCGGGTATGATTATCAGAATTCATTTCCAAGTTATTACGGGTCTTAGTTTTCAGCATTTAGTATTTTTTGCATCAAAATTTAAAATAAGTATACATTAAATTACCACACAGTAGTAGGCTACCTAAAAATTAGCTGTCAAAAGACCAAATGCTACCTGTTCACACCAGGTAACATAAATAACTGGCCTAAAAAAATTACTCTCCCTTTAAACGATAGTTGTTTCGTCGCAAGCGTAATACTTGACTTCTGTACCGTGGTTCCGATTCACGTTAACCTGGTAGACTCCCTGAACATCTCTAATAAGCAAGAAATATATTTGTAAACGTAAAATAGTTTATCTAAAAATACCCGATCATAAAACTGCTATTTGTGATTTACTACATAATAACTTAATAACACTTGATTCAAGATTATGGGGAATTTTATCGAATTATTTTAATTATATGTATGAATATATTAGTTGAATTTGATTGAAAAAGCTTTCGATGCAAATAAATCAATTTATCGATATAAATTTAATTTGCTAGTAAAATATAGCAAAGTGTAATACATTTAGATAATGTTTGTTTATTTATTACAGTAGGCTCAATTGCTGCTACCGCTACCAACAGCGGCTGGCGGGAAAATACCGAATATAATTATGACGTCGAAGGTCGTACTTTGAGTGGTCATCCAGATGTTGGAAATCAATACAGCGGTATCATACTGAAATACGTTTTGAATATTGTTGTACGATCTAATGGTATCCTGGTTGTAACACTTCGTAACCCAAAATATGCAAAGGTTCACACCCATCTTTCTGATGGTATCTGCACCAATATTCCTCACGAAAATTTGAAGTTTAATAAGCTTCACATGGTTTCTTCCCATTTTGAAGTGGAAATGAAAAACGGAATTATTAAACGAATTCGAATGCAAAAACACGTTCCCAATTGGGAAGTCAATATGATTAAAAGTATAGTCAGTCAAATTCAATTAGATACTCGTGGTGAAAACTTGATCAACAGTACCAACAACGTAGTACCAGAAGTAGATTCACCTTCCGGTGCTTATAAAACTATGGAAGAAAGCATTCTTGGAAAATATGAAGTGTTATACGAAATAAACCAGTTACCCGAAATTAGATATCAAGATAATCAATGGCTTGTCCCACATCCTGAATTGAAAGATGATGGTGAAATAATGGAAATTGTAAAAACAAAAAATTTTGATAATGTTAAAAAGCATATTGGTTATCATCGTGGTTTAAGTTACACATATAATTGGACACCATTCAGTAACACAATGGGTCAATTTTTCTCTAGGTCTTCCGTAAGTAAAGTCACTGTTAGTGGAAAATTAGATAGATATACTATTCAATCTGTGGAAACAACTAATAATGTTCATGTCAGTCCAGCTCATAACAGTGATCAAAAAATGATGGTTTCGAGTTCATATAAATTAAGTTTATCAAGTGTAACAGTTAACACTTTCCCACCACCACCTCTAGATAATCCAAACAAATATGTAGATTTAAAATCTTTAGTGTACCAGTACAATAATCCATTATCAAATATTGACGACGAAAATCAACAAAGCAGTGACATTTTTGAAACGGAGTCTCTTGGAATATCTCCTCGTGATTGGAAGAGAGAAACCCGGCAAACATTACCATTCACTGATGAGCAAAATCAAGAAGAAGGTGAAACTTCTGACAATGATTCTGTTGGTGATTGGAATAGAGAAACTACGGAACCTTTACCGGCACCTATGCATCCCCTTAATGTTGGCTATATGGGAAACTCAGTGAAATCAGCTAAAGGAGCAAACGTTCCTAATTCAGTCATACATATAGCTCAAGATATTGCTCACGATTTGAAGAAACCTGGAGAAATGCCACAAGCACAAACTCTTTCCAAATTTTTAAAATTGAATCAACTTATGCGTCTTCTCGATGAAAGAGAATTACAAACCGTTGCAAATAAATTGTACTGTAATGACCACGATTCTCATGTGTGCCACGCGTGGAAAGTATTTTGCGATGGATTAGCCGAATGTGGTACTCCAGCAGCTTTGATGGAAATGCAAAGACTTATAATAGAAAAAAAAATAAACACTGAAACTGCCCTTTACATGATTCCACAAATGATAAACTCCGTAAGAGCTCCAACTTATAGATATATGCGTATGTTTTATGCGTTTAGTACCCATCCAGAAGTTCAATCGACTCCAGAATTGAATGCAGTTGCCATAGTATCTTTTTCAAGATTAGTAGGTGATGTCTTTGTAGATAAAAATGTCAGTCAAAATAATTTCCCAACTTATGTGTATGGAAGTTTCGACACTCCAGAAGGAAAGAAATTCGTTACGGATGAATTTATTCCATACTTGATCAAACAACTCGATGACGCAATTGATAAAAAGGATAATCCAAGAGCTCAAGTCTATATTTACTCTCTCGGTTGTGTAGGTCATCCGAAAATGTTAAATGGATATAAAAAATATTTGGAAGGTAAAAAGGAAGTTAGCCACTTTTTGAGAACTCAAATGGTAAATTCGTTATGGCGAATGTCATATTTATTCCCAGAAGAAACACAACCAGTTTTAAATAAATTATACCGCAATCCTGCAGAGCACACTGACGTTAGAATTATAGCTCTTCAGATTCTACCTTTGACTAATCCTTCTGCAAGCATGCTCCAAAAAATCGCAGTAAACATTCATTTTGATTTAAACAAACAAGTCAATGCAGCTGCGGATTCTATGATTCGAACACTAGCAGAATATCAAAATGATTTTCTTGATCTGTAAGTTTTAATATTATTGCAGTAATTATTTTGAATTAAAAATTATTTATTTATTTTTTTAGTCAAACAAGTGCGCAATCGGCTGTCCCTCTATTACCTAAAATAAAATACGGAAGCCAATATTCTGCAACTAATTTTGCTTACAAAATTCCTGAAGCCAAAACAATTTTTAATGAATTTTCATATCTTGTTGGATCAGACGATTCGATATTTAACAAAATTTTACAATATGGATTATTTTCAGTCAATAGTAAACTCGAGCAAACAATCTTTTCTGTAGGATATATGACTAACAGCATGGAAGCACTCATGAAAGTGTTAAGAAATGAAACCGAAAACAACGGGGAACAAGATGGTTCTGATCCCGCTAGAGATTCCAAATGGTCTAGCGAACACGTGCGACGAATTCTTAAAATTAAGCCAAACCAACTTGAATCTCCCGAAGCCAATATGTATTTTGCAATGAGTGGACTGGAAGGATACTCCTTTTTAGATGTAAACAATCTAAATAGCATTAAAAAAGGTAAATCAATTTATAATTTATTTTAAACAATTAAACCAAGATATTTTGTGTAGTTATTGAAGAAATCAAAGAAAGTCTTAAAAAAGGAAAAGATGTTCACATCACTAAATTCATCGATCAGCAGGGAATGGCCGTGGGATGTCCAACTGAAACCGGTTTACCTGTTTGGTATAGCTCAGACAATCCGCTGTTAATAAATATTGAAGGACACGTTTCCGGTGATTTACAAACTCAAGAGAAAAGTAATCATCTCGAGAGTGTTGATATAGATTCAAGAATTAGAATTGTCGTTTCCAAAAAAATGCAAGATAGAGTAGGTTTCGTCGCGCCCTTCGAACACCATCATTATATGGCCGGACATGATGTCAATGCTCAAGCTTATCTACCTCTGAAAATAAAAGTCAAAGCTAACATGAATAAGAATATCTATGAAGCAAAATTGGAACCATCAACAAATGAAAAACATATTCCAGTGGTACACTTCAGTACTGTACCATACACTTCCCGAAGCAATATTTTAAAATTACGACCTGTCGTTGGTGATAGTGAAACTCATATAATAAATGCAAAACCAAAGGGGCAATTTAATACGGTTGTTGGTCAAAATGTTATGGGTATGTCGTGGCATGTACACGTTGCTTGTGAACATAGCATTTTAAGAGATGGCAAATTATTTAACGCAATTGGTGATCATAGCATAGCATCCAGTTTATTCATGCACTTATTCTACGGATATATACATAACTCCAAATTAGAAATATGTCTCGATACCGAAAACTCAAACCGTGAAATGAATATAAAAGCAGCTTATGAGCAATGGAAGAAATCTCAACGAAATAATAAATCAAATAACGACAACGAAAATGAATCCAATGTTGCCCGAAAATTATTCGACACGCAAGATCCCAAAGAAGAAGTTTTGAAACAAGTTTCTGAAGGAATATCAAATCCTACGGTAGATTTGTACCAATTAAAGTTTACATACAGTAGCAAGCACGACATTGAATACACAAACATTGCCGGTGTTGCTAACAGCGATACCAAGGAAAAAACTAAAATGATGATAGTATCCACAAAACAAGATCGTCAACGCCCAAATAAAAATTATAGATCAGTGCTATTAACTAGAAGTCAAACACCAAACGTTAACGCTATAGATCCACTTTTTGCTTTAAAACATGCTCCATCTTCGAATTCTCATATGAAATTAGTATTTGGCCAAGATTATGATTCTGCTACTAAAATTAACGCCAGTATTGAAATGAGTAGAAGCCATGCCAGAAATCGCTGTTTACAAGGAAGCGAAATGGCTCGTGAATGTAAAAAAGAATCAGAAAAAGGCAATGTACTTTTGGAAGCCTGTTCACAATTGCACATAAACGCAAACTCACTTGATCAAGTTCGAGTTCACTTACAACATAAAAATCTAAGGCCGGAACATCAAAACATGACTAACCATTTAGTCAATTATGTTAAGCATTTGTTGTACGATAATATGGAAGAAAACAGTGTCAATGCAACCGGTAGTGGAGCAAATGAAGTGAACATTAAAATTAACTTCCACGAAGATTTCGCTAGAGTAAATATTACTAAAAACACGGAAAACAAAGATGTTCAATTTAATAACGTCCATGTTCCATCATGCCTTCGTCCAGTAGTCAAAGTACATCCAACTTACAATGCACTCGCTCGTCTTCAAAGTAAACTCTTTGAATCTCAGTGGTATCAAGGTAATTATAAGAAAAACCAATTTTAATTAGAAATTAATCAATTTATTTTAATTTTAGCTTCCTGCGCTGTCGATAATTCAGCTGTTAACACTTTTGATAAGAAAACTTATTCGGTGAAACAAGGAGACCACTGGACTGTAATGTTTTTGTATGTTCCAAATCGCATTAATAAGAATATCAACTCGCATAAACACGCACAAGATGAAGAAGATAATTTCAGTACTAATGTCCGAAATAAAGAAGAATTCTTGGTTTTGACCCGCAACTTAAATAAAGAAATCAAAATTACTATTCGTACACCTGAAACTCAACAAAAACTAATCGAAATTGATTTAATTCAAAAGGGTAAATCCCATGTGGAAGTACATGTAAATCAAAAACAAGAACATCTTCATGCTGATAGTGTTACTGAAGTTGCCAATGGATTTATCAAAATGGTTTTGTTGCCAAACCATGAAGTTCGAGTTGATGTGCAAGATGCTTTTACCATGTTTTATGATGGAACCCGTGTTAGGTTAACAACCGATTACCAAAACAAATTTAGAAACAGAGTCAGAGGTTTATGTGGTAATTTTGACTCACAACCGTCAAATGACTGGTATGCACCTCAAACTTGCGTTTACAATAATGTAGAACATTTTGTTGCCTCATACCAACCGTATCGAAAGGAGCCAAGACCAGATCAATCTAAAGAAAGTAAATGTAGTTATCAAGAAGTAATTTATGGAAATGTTATTCCCAGAAATGATGATGACAAGTGTGCTGAATATAGAAGAATTTACACAATGATTGATAATTTAGTGTGTATTACTCTGAAACCTGTTCGCGTTTGCAGATTAGGTTGCAGATCACACCAAACCACCCATCAAAATGTTTTAGCAAGCTGCATTGAAAATGATAATGCTGCACAAAGATTAATTAAAAATATTGAAGACAACGAAGATTTAGATGAATCAAGTTTAGGTAATAATATTAAACAAATTACCCTACAATTACCAAAATATTGTTCGCGACGTTCCTAAATAATATGTTGTACCCAATAAAAAAATGTTTTTTTCTGATGAATTTATAAAAATTTTAAAAAATAATTAAATAAAACAGCAATATAGAATAAATAATGCAATGACTATTTCATTTTATATACCTCTAACATCTAGTTTTTAGGCTTTTGGCTTGTTCCAATTTTCAATCAGCCTATCTTTTTCTGGGACGTCCTACGACTTCCTTGTATTTTTCCTTCCCTCTTTTTTGATAGGGGCTTATTGTCAATTCTTTCCCCATGTTCTTTTCAGTGGTGCTTATATTCTTTCAGTTTTTCAATAACGTTTCTCCAGCTACTTATCTGGTAACACAATAAGTTAAGCTAACCACTCAGACAATTACAGTATCTCTTGCACGTCAGTGTATCATCAACATTAAGTTCCAAACATTTGAGAATGTACTTTGTTCGGGCCTGTGGAGCTGCTTTAGTGATACGTCTACCGAAACTTTTTAGATTTTTTCTCGAAGGACCACTTACGAAATAATATCACATATAGATTCTATGTTGAACTTTATTTACACTATTATACAGAAATCTATACAGTTCGTAAGATAAGATGTATGAATCTCTTCACAAATGGTAGTTGTAAATTTGTGGAGTGTTGCGGTACTCTACTCTTCATGCAAACTAAGTTGTACGTTTGATATCATGGTTTGATATTGGTTTAATGAGCAACTCTTTAACCTAGAGATGAGTAATTGATACGTGCAATCTCTTCGGCCTTTAGTAGTGTACTATCTTTGGTTTAAGCAATTTCCCTTATCGAAGATTCAAGCTCCTCCTGCTGGTTTAAAAGACTTACAAAAATTAACCAACCGGAGGGCGTGAGAAATTGCCTAATATCGTTGTTAAAATGACCGGGATCCTCGGACGTGAGTACGAGTTGAACATAAGTCCTTTTGTCCGAAGAACCCGCGCAAATCTCCTCATAAAACCAACAATACAGGGCCAAGCGGTATGTGCCCAATTGGGGTTTTATGATTAGAATTATGGTAACCTAATTGTATACTAAAACTAATTATTGCCAACAAATATTAATATGTCTTGTCGGTCTTTTCGGCAAGTGCTAATTTAAAGAGAAACGTGCTGAAATAATATTTTCACCAATCTTTAAAGTAAAGATTGGGTTTTATAACCGTGAGAATTATATAGGGCATTTTATTAATATTTCCTGGCAATATTTGGCGTGGGAAAAGTTGTTGCATTACAGCGTGCAACATACTTTCTCTCAGCAGTACGGCAAAGCCCAAGTATTCCAAGATCATTATCACCACGATTCTGTGCATTGTAAAATATCATTGAGTTAGTCTTTGTACAATTCAATTTATGGCCAAAACACAAACTCAGATCTTCCAAAAGTTGATCAGCTGAATTCCTAAACAATTTTAAAGATTTAGATGATACAACACTGTCAGCGTTGTACAACTGTTGTCAGCGCACATCAATGCAAAAAAATCGGAAAAAGCATGCAAAGTGGCTCCACGAATTTAAAAATATTCTAATAAAATTATGATAGACTATAGCGTAAATTACAGATATAAACATTAAATTTTATGGATCATTCAAAATTTCTGTAAAAATAGCCAAAAACACGAACACCATATGCGATTATTCGATTGACTGTTTCCATAAGGTGTTTTTATGTTAAAAAAGTATTTCATTCGAAAATAGAAAATCTTCTGAGCTGCTCCACTCATTAAAACATCTCTGAAGTCACTCTAATTCAAACATCATGGATCTAGACAAACACGGAACTTTGTATTTAAGGTAAATTCGGCTATAATTATCAAAATCCAAATTAAATTAAATTTATTAAATTATGTTAACAGTAGCACCGCTAGAAGTCAACTGTAGGCAGTTCCGCCCACAAAAACACACTACCACACACCTATGAACAATTCACCAACTTTTATGTGCAAAAATCAAATATTTCCTTTAAAAAAATATGTATTAGATAATATGTATTCATACTTTAATCGCTTAATTTTAATATTAACATCTTTCAGATTCTACGAGAGTATTTACTTTATTTAGTTTGAAATTAAGACTTGAAGTTTACAGAGTGAAATTATGTTTGGAAATACAGTACAGGGTGGTTCAAATTCGAATGTTCTTATGGGAAATTCAGTAACTATAAGAGATATGAAAAAATGAATGGCGCATCCTCGATCTTTTTCCGTTTTCGAGTTAGGCCAAAAGTTCACTTTTTCGACTTTTTGTTAAATGTCGATATCTCGGTTGTTGATATCTCAGTGTCTGAAGGTGTAAATATTGTTTCTGTAACTTTACAAACAACCGAGATATCGACATTTCACGAAAAGTCGAGAAAGTGAACTTTTGGCCATAACTAGAAAACGAAAAAAGATATCGAATTCCGGTTTTCATTATTAAGCTTTTCTCAAAAAAAGAGATCGAGGATGCGCTATCCATTTTGCCGTATCTCTTATAGTTACCAAATTTCCCATAAGAACATTCGAATTTGAACCACCCTGTACAGTCTCGGTAATCCGAACAAAAAAAGAAAAACTCAGTAATCCGCACAAATAGTTATAATCAGAACACAAGTAATGAAATTTTTGGACTATAGAATATGTCCTATTTGCTAGCAAATGCACCTTTTGTGCGGATTACCGAGTTTTTTTTCTTTTTTTGGATTACCGAGACTACAATTTTTAAAGAATCTGAAAACGTTGTAATTGTTAATCTTACTCCAGCGCAGTAATACGGATTCAAGAATTTAAACTAATTTATTATATTAAATTTTTGAAATGGTGACATTGAGCCTTGAGCCATTTGGCCTTGCGACAACTCGCCTCGGACAACTGGCCTTGATGACAAGTGGCCCTAGCGACAGCTGGCCCTTGGACTACTGGCCTTATAGGCCAGTAGTAAATATATTATTTCGCTTCTTGTAACATTTTATTACAGATTTTCGCTAGATCACACAGTGGTCGAAATCGCGAAAATGCTGGCCAAAACTAAGAACCATTTCCTAAATCAGCTAAATCTTGGATACTAAAGTTTTTGGAGTCATTGAATACGAATATGAAGTCGGAATTTCAAAATTCAAAATGGCGGACCCAAAATGGCTGCGAATTATATGAAAGTTTTTTCAATTTATACAAAACTTCGTATATACATGTTTGTTCATTTTTTTCGTAAAACCTATTTTTTATATAATGAGATTCTTTCCACTGTAAGTGTAACTGGCACAAAATCTTTTTCACGGTGCTTCTCGTGTTTTTGTCAATTTTTAAATTGATTTTTTCACGTTCAGAAAAATGGTCTTCCAAAATTTGAATCTGAGTATCCATTTCCAATTTGAAATGTCCTAGAATAATTTCGAATATTTCCTTTTTCGTATACCTTAAATCGTGAGTGCTTGATCCTGTACATTTGTAAAAAAATTTGTTTATTAACTGATGAATAAATGAGGAGTAGACTTTCAACAAGGTGGAACTCGCTTTTGCGACAGTTCTTAGGCTTCTATACATCTACTTTTTCGGTAGGTTAAATTATTTGGGCTTTATTTTATTCCAATTTTTAATGCGTTAATCTTTTAATTAGATAGATTTTTTTACTATATAAGGAAAACGCTAACATTTTAATATTTTTTTTTTATTTCGACCTTTATAGGTAAATATTTGCAATTTACAAACCACAAATAAAACACAATTCATAATGAAATATTAAAATACCCGAAACACGTACCGAATACCGTATTAGAAACACGTAAAATACCTACTCTAAAAATACAAAATAAGAATATCGGATTAAAAAATATATATGTAAATAATCTGAATAATTAATACCAATCTAAAAATATTCTATATGAAGTAAAATTGTTTTAAGAACGTGCGTTCTGATTGGTTTTGAATTATGCGGACAGACGGACAGACGGACAGACGGACAAACGGACACGGAGCTAGATCATAAGGCTTCTTCCTATACGTTGTATAGAAGCCTAAAATGCGTTTTGTGCAATTTATAAAATTTTCAGATATTAAGATAAACTGCCACATAACTATGACACATGGCAATGCCAAAATTCATGTGTCATAAATTTGTAAAGGATTGAACATTTAGATTATCCTAATTGTCAAAAATCAAGATTTTGTAATTAGCTAATTAAATAAACTACACAACGCTATCGATAACTAAAAATTTTAATATTTTGACAAAACGCGTTTTGAAAGTCTCCTCCTTAAAAAAAGTGGAAATATGTGGTTGACTTTTTTGAAAATTCTCAAAGTATACACTATTAACTGTACACTGAATATGAAAACAGAGCAGGATCTCCTAGGATCACAACTATTTTGATGATAAATGATTAAGATGGTTTTGAATCGATAGTTATTTTCGACAACTGCGTTTATCACCACTTTTAATATATTTGAAACATTTTCAATATCTAACTATTATGCATAAAAGTATTCTACATAACTCCAGAAACACTCTCCATCTCACAAAATTAAATTCACACACTGTACTCACAAGTTATTACAATATAAATATCGCGCAATTTTACGATTGCAGAAAAAAGTAACGCTACCTACTTTGACAAGTGATATGTTTGCATAGCTGCAAATAAGTAGAAACAAATTCTAGCTATCTGTCATTTTATCAAACAACGCACTAGATCCTTGTCTTGATAAATTCTTATTACTACGACAAACCGACGACTTTTAAATTTTTAATTTTGGCCAGCTTTTCCGCAATTTCGACCACTGTGGATCAGTGAAATTTCCAAAATTTACTCTCAAATATTTGACAAAAACATATAAGATATTATTTAAATTAAGTCTAAACTAATTATAATATAACTATTAACAAAAACAATAAGAATATATAAAATCATCTATTAAGTAGTATAGGACAAATGCGAAATAGCTCTCAAGTACGTCAATACTTCAATTCAACCGTATCTACTAACTGCGTTTATAACTTTTCTGTTTAATTCAAGGTACCTTCTTACTTGTCGACATTGAGCACCCGCAACTCTTTGCAGAAATGATGCTACGTGCATCTGGCTGTCTTTGTGAAGACCTTCTAAAAATTTCTAACAATTTGGATGATGACACTGAAATAGTGTCTGCTGATCGAAGTACCATCCTTCAACAATGTTTGTTGCTTCATGCTGGTTCCACGAATCAATTGAAAAACGCGCATCGGTATGTCCGTGTCTACCTCTAATATATGTATGTTCGAAATATGCCAAGAGTTCGTTCATATGTGCGTGAATAGGCATGGATTCAACAAGAATATCGAAAGCAGCAGTAACCTCAGGGGCAGGAACTTAAGAAAGAGCACACAGACTACAAATGCTCTCACGGAATACGTCGTTAGTGTCATAATCTTCCTTCATTCCAAGTTGCTGAACTTTTCTTATGACGCTTTGCCATAAATGGAACTAGCAATCAGTAATAATGGCTTATGAAAAAGCTGTAGCAAAAGCCACCATTGAAGCAGTTTCAAAATCCAGCAAAATTTTTCGCGGATTTGCATCTGGAAAAAGAGCTTTAATTTCGTTAAGTAGGCGATTATATGTTGTTCTGTTCTTATTCGTTAGGAGACAATACAAACCCATTGGATTAATATCAGGCACAAATTCGAAGTGAATACTAATAAAGTTGAAAAAATATTTTCGGTACAACTTGGTCTGTAATAAAATGTTACAAGAAGCGAAATAATATATTTTCATGAAAATTTTTAGTCCAAGGGCCAGTTGTCCGAGGTGAGTTATCGCAGGGCCAACTGTCGGTACCCCTAAATTTTTGCCCATACACTGCAATATGTTATGAAATATTCATAATTAATAAACATAGTTAGTTATGTGTTTGTATTATGTATAATCAAGTTAATAAAAGTATATTTAATATGAAATCTGTTGTCATCTGAAGTCATACACAAGTGATACAATAGAAAATCAGTTTGACTTCGTGCACTTGGATGTTTTTTTATAAATTCAACAAGATATTTTATGACAATCAATGTAGGGGTCATTTAATAAGCCTTCATGGGTCTAACCTGAGAATCATTGGTTTGTCAACACTGCTCTATGAATGAATGAATGAATATTAGCACTGTTCTATACCGATATCAAATAAAATAACGGTATCAGTATAATACAAAATAATATTTTATTGTGTAAAAAATGCAACTTAATAATATTTTAAACAAAGGTTTAATTGAGCAACGCGTAACGATTATGTAAACGAACAATCTTAATTAAATAAAAAATTATGAAACGTGATTTATACAAACAAGAATAAATTAGATGATATTACGAATATCCTTCATAATACTGTGAATGGTCAAGATATTATTACATAATAAAAGTTTACGTAATAACTTGCGAGATTTAGCAATTTTTTCTTGATGAAGAGCAACTTGAAGAGCATCCTTTATAATACTTTTGGGTAAACCTGCCAATTGTGCAGCACTAAATCCATAAGATTTAGGGCACCTACCTTCACTTAATTGATACAATAAAGTGACGGAAGGTAATTCTTGATCAACTTCTTTCTCAGTAGTTTCAGTCATGCAAGCCTAAAATTTTTGAATTATAAAAGATAAAAGCAAAGAATAAAATCAACTTACCATATGAGCCAACTGAATATTATCCTTGTTTATAAATTGATCGATCAATGAATGGTAGTGAGTTGAAAATATGGTACGACATTTAATTTTAGTCAATTTGGTGACATATGCAGTTGCTATAGCATTACCATCATGAGTAGAAGTACCACGACCCAATTCATCAATTAGAACAAACGAGTAATGAGTTGCACCCTTTAATATGGAAGATGCTTCAGATAACTCAACCAAAAATGTTGATTGACCACGAAGGATGTCATCACTAGCACCTAAGCGAGTAAATATGCGATCCACTAGACTGAGAGTGCAACTAGCAGCAGGAACTGGACAACCCTGCAAATATTTATTCATAAAAATAATTCATGTGTTTTTATGCAATAAGAAATTTTAATGTGATTTTTAAGGATATTTGATATCTTGAATGCCAATTCATTAAGATATGCTCATCGTTTCCAATTGAAATTTTGTTTTAAAAAATGTATTTTTTGACTTTTAGTATAAATTCCTGTGGATGCCAGTTTTTTTTTTAATTAATTTTTCATGCAAATTTGTAACTAAATTCAGAACATCCCAGCAAATCAAATCTGTTGGTCACACAACTCAAACAATTTCGCAATTATGTTGTATAAATGCTGTGTTGTACAACATAAAATAGAATTTAGCTCCTCCACACAAGACTCATCTTCAAAATATCAAGTATTGAATTTTTTTAATATTTACTTTACCATTTGAGCCAAAATAATTATGAGGGCAACTTGACGCATCAAAGTAGATTTTCCTCCCATATTTGGACCAGAAAGTAGCATAATTTTGGGAAAATTATCAAAACCTAGTTTTGTATTGTTAGGAACAAAATCTTCAAGAAGAGTAGATGGATGAACACCTTCTTCGATGTTAATGACGCTCTAAAAAAATTTTCTTTAGCAATAATATAAAGAGATATAAAAATACGTACCTCATCTTGAAACGGTAGAACTGTAGGAAAACAAATCCTATGTGAGACAGAATTTCCATATTCTGCAAAAGCACATAAAACATCTAATAACATCAAGCACTTAATTGATTGACTCCACTCTTCGTGTCTGCAAAACAAAAAGTTACCATAACAGAATTCAAAAATCAAATATTTTACCTGTCCCCAAATTTCTCAAAAATACGACGATTTAAATCCTTCACAATTTTATCCCTTCTCTCTTCAGCTTTCATCATATCAGCCAAAAATTTCTAAAAATACTTTATTATAAAAAAAAAAACAAAATAAAACAAACAAAATCTTACCCGAGTGGTCGGTGTTGTGTACCTCTTTGCAGGTTTGGCTCCTTTCTTACTTCCTTCCATTTTATAATCCCCAGTTACTTTATCGGTTTTATTTTCAGGAACTTCCAATTGAAACCTTTTCTTGTCTGTTCCAAAATACGATAACTTGCAACCAAAAAATTTTTCTTGTTCTTTTAAATGCTCATTAATTTCTTGCTGTAAATCTAAGATTGCTTGTTCTGCTTCATCATAATCGTTATCGACTCCTGTTTTTGGGATAATTTTGCCTTGAGTTTCAGCTTGTTTTTGATCAAAAGCTTTCTAGAAGCAAAATAAATTGTAATTTAAAAAATAAACAGAAACAGATTATAAAATCACCCCAAAGAATTCCAGTGTAGAAGATAAATCGACAAATTCTCCTTGTGGTGGATGTTGGGTTATTTTCTTAAGAAGGGATGATTTGCAATCAGTAAATAAGGAAACTAATTCCTGAGATTTTTCAAATCCCTTTAGTGTGGAGAGTAAATCATGAATTTTGGTTTTGGAGTAAGTTTTAGCCTCGTACAAAATGGCCCTACTATCTGGATGACTTTGGGCGCAGTATTTATTTCCGAAAGTGTGGATTCTGGAATAATAAAATTGTAGATCTTTTTGGTAAATATTATAACTTTACAGTACTTGGAAATTTGACGTTCAAGATCGGGAATCTTTTTCAGAATGTCACGAACTGATTGACGCAATTCCCTGTCATTGTACAACTCTTGCACTGCTTCTTGGCGTTTCAGAATTTCGTGGTGATCACACAAAGGACGGCAAATAAAATCTTGCATTAATCTAAACAAATTTTGTATTAATTAAAATATAAATATAAATAAATATAAGTTTTAAAATTCACATGTTAGATTAAAATTATTTTAATTTCATAACTTAAATTATTATTAGATCAAAACTATTAATAGTTAAGATTTTATAATTACTAAGTATTGTAGACCAAATTGTAACAAATTATAATCATTCAATTAAATAGCTTTGATCTGATAATAATGTAAGTTATGAAATAATTAAAATACAAATTTCCTTGATTACCTTTTCCCAAAAGAAGTTTTACAGTAGTCAAGAGTTTTCTGCAATGTTCCAGTACTGCCAAGAAGACCCAAGTGTTCCATTGTTATAGAATCCAAAACCATAAAATTTCTCTTAAGGACTTCTTGTGCGTTCCCATCAGAAGGCAAATAAACTTCAAACTTCTGCATGCATAATATTTGCATATCCAACTGAGAATCTTTTAAGTACCACACACAAGCTCCCAAAGATTTAAGAGCTAATTCAAATTCTGGTTTGGGCGTTCCTAGAAGAGAACAATCTTAAATTGATTCTTGGTAGCTCAATAAAAATATTACCATCCTCGATAAACTGCTTGAAAACAAGAGGCCACTCGAATACATCATTTTTACCACGAAAATAGCAGCCTTTAGCTAACACGTCGATGGTTTGTTGAGCAGAAAAAAATTGTGTCTTACTTGCCAAGGTATCATGTCTAATAGACCTAATCACTCTCTTCAATAAAGCTGCAGTTGAGGGTTTTAAAGAACCACGTTCTGTTAAAATCTAAAAATTTTATTGTAAGATATATAAATAAGCTAAAACAAAATATAGAAGAATCAAGAAGATAATTTCGAGATATTTTTTCAGAAAATCCTTGGCCATGTCAACCTGTCTTAATGTCACTTTAATCGTATTTTGTTTTTGAGGTGAGCTCTTCTCAAAATTCTGAGGCAAGCTGGTTATTTTGACAGTATTTCTCTCACAAGTATTTGTATCTTTGATACAAATGACATATAGATACAATTACGGGCTTGTGTAATGGACGTCACCATGCTATACGAGAACAACGGGTCAGTCTGCAACGTGACAAAACAAAACACTAAGAAAATATGAAGAATCCATGTTAAAAGAAAAATTCAGCGTAAGTACAAGTAGATTGTCTCACTGGTCTTTGGTTCACGGGGTATTATTCCTTTTGGAACCCTTAAAGCTCTAAAAACTTATGTCACAAGAAGAACTATCACTGGCTTTGTGATAGGTATAATGCGCTCCTCAATTACATTGGCCCGTGCCCATATTGATTACACCAACTAATAAATGAATGCATGTAGACTACAATGATGAGGTGGCAATTAAAATGAAACATGGCGTGGTTCTAGCATGATTCAACTCCAGTGACATGGCCATGTTGGGAGAAGACAATCCAGTTCAACAATGAAAAAATATAATAATTAATTATTGTTATTATAAATTTTGAATTTGCCATTGTAAATAAGCCTGTATCTAATATTTAGATTGTAAACCTGTTAAGTGAAGTATTTAGATTATCTAGAAAATTAACTTCATAAAATGGATAAATTAATACCTTGGAAAAGGGAAGAAATTGTAAATTTGTTGCACTCAATGTACATGTTTAAATATTAAATACCTAAATACTACCCAGCTCTGGGCTTATAAAGCCTGTAGTGTTTTATACATATAATTATTGAAACTCACCAATCCAGGTGGATACTGTGCAAAAAGAGACAACAATTTGGAACAATGCTTATCATCATTGAATTGTCCCAAATGGAACACACCAATAGAAGTATCGATAAAGCAGACTCCAAAGGTACTTCCCGAATCATGATGCTAAATATAAAAAAATTTAAATTAAATTCAAATTTATTAATTTCAACCTTACCACTTCAGAGATTGCAATCATATGACAAGGTAAGGCTTGTTTGGCATCAACGATTTGAGCACCATAAATACATGTAGCCTTGGTTGTAACCTGACAAACTTCCCTTGCAACCACTTTGTCAAATTTACTAGTTTTTTTAGAATTCCTACAACGTTCTGCCATCATTTCTGGCGTTTCTGTTTGTTCAATACGACCAACTTTAAAATTTTGATCAATTAACGAGCTGGCCATTTTGCCATATGCAATTTCAGGAAAACCGGAATGTGCAAAATCCCCCTTAAAAAAATAATTCATTTGGAATCTAAATAAAACTTGAATTTTACCTTCATGAAAGAAAGTCCCAAATGGTTTACAGCAGTAACAGCATCCATGTGGTATAACTCGTAAAATTTTCCTACTTTAAAGAACAAAACGCTGTCGTAATGTTGACTCTTCAAAATCCACCACTGACGCATGGCAGGGGTTTGGGAATTTAAAAAATCTTCAGGAACAAATAACGTACGATTATCATAATCGGGATGATCCATTTTATTTTTATTGGCATCACGAATTTTATCAGGTTTTAAGAACGGCAGAGAATTGTGTGTCCAAACTTTTACCGCAGTGAAAGAGGCAACTTTATTTTGAGAGCTTTGTGAGGAGCTTGTACTTTTGGTTTCAGTATTCGAAGTTTTGCTTTTATCTAATTTAAAAGACTTCAAAGCTACTTTTGGAGATTGAGTTTCATTATGAGGTTTTATCAGTTTTCTTTTCAAGTTTTTATTTTCTTTATTGCGTGACTTTTTTGATTCGGTTTCACTACCACTACTTTCAGATTCGTCATCAGATTTATCTTCATGTTTTACTTGAAACGTTGGATCATCAGGACTTGAAGTATCTAAATTAGCTTTTTTCTTTTGTTGTTTTACTGAATCACTGTCTGAACCGGAATCACTGTCGACAATAGCAAGGCGCCGTTTCTTCGTTCGACATTTTAACGTTTCGTTATCACTATCTGAAATTCAATACAAATTATTTAAATTAAATCATAAAAACCTGAAATTTACCTTCGGATTTGTCTTGCTTTTCGGTTTTTGGTGTAACTGGTGTGTCGGATACACTTTTATCGACATTACGTTTTGGAGTTTTAGGAGTCTTAGGAGACTGAAAATAGTTAAGCAAAGTGTTGCTTTGATTGCTACTCAAACGTCTGGACATTTTTATAAATGTTGTCTTCTTGCTCCACAGAATGTTTACTTCTGTTTCTTAACCTATCAAAATAAATTTGGCGCCAACTATCACAACTTCAAAGCATAATATACGGTTGCCAACACCAGAAAATCAATAACTACAATGCAATCCACTAGTGTCAAGAGCGGATCCGATGGGGTTTGCAAAGGGGTAAATACCTTTAAAAATACTGCAGCAAAAGCTACAAACTTATAAATTTTACTTATAATATTTAGTATTTACTTTGGCAGCAAAGCGGAGGCTTTGCTCTTTTTTTGAGCTGCCCGAAAACGTTTTTCTTCGTAAAATTTTTGGCTAATTAGAAATTTGTATAAATAAATGATAATTAATTTTTTTTCTTGCGGTTAACTAAACATTTTTTATTCCTTTAGTCATTTCTTTTTTGATTTAAATAAATTTTTGATTACTGAAAAATAATTTATTTAAACTACACAAAATTTATTTGTTTTGAAAAAAAAAAATTATTTTTATTCAAACAAACTGATTTTTTGAGTAGATTTTTGTATTAATAAGAATTTTAATACTTAATAAAAAATAGCATATTAAAAATATCCTAATCAAAAACAATTAATTTTATGTATAATCAGCATAATCACTACCCTCATTCTAATAGCACGTATCAGAAATTGAACAATTTTACCCACACCCAAAAAAAACAACTTTTCCGTGTTTTCCGTCTCCTGAACAATTTTGATTTAGTCTCATACGTGGTATTAGAATGAGGGTAATGATATATTCTTGTCAATGTTATATTTTGGCAAAATAACATTTTTAAAATTTTTCACGTCTGCAGTTTTGAAAAATGTCCAATAATTTTTTAGAATAATTCAATATATTGAAAATTATCAACAAGATTATTAGACAATAATGTGGTTTCAATAAAATTAAAATAATTAAAATTGACTTTTTATTCAAATACATTAAGGTAACCATTGTTTACAAGCCAAATTAAATTATTTACTTAACTAGTCAGTAATAAAAACATGCCACGGAATGAACGATTAAAAAATCATACATGGAATGTAATTTTTAAAATCAATTTTCAAACAAAAATATTATACAATAGAACTTGAATGTCATTATAATTAATATTCAATAAATTTATAAAAATCGTACAATAATTAACACACTTTCAAACAACATAAGTTATTCAGGACAAATATAATACATATACAATAAATATAAAATTAGGGTAATAAGAGTAAAATTTTGAAATCTTTACTGCCGACTTCCAAGCCTATTGTATATAAAAATACACATAACAATAAAAATTGTTCAGCATTAAAATATCTGCATGTTACATTAAAATGTAATTTACATATTCACAATCTATGTAATTGAACTATGAGTAAACTTCATATAAGAACTTTACGTTAAATATTACTATTTAAATTTCACCTATTCCTCCAACAGAAGAGAAACTCTTCTTAATAACCTCATAAACTTTTTCAACTGGTTGACTACCGTCAACTTGATTCACCATATTCAAACTTTTGTAGTATTCAATAATTGGTTTGGTTTCGGACACATACGTGTTAAAACGTTTATGCAGACTCTCAATGTTATCATCAGAGCGTCCACTTCCAGCCGCACCTCTCGAAAGACATCTCTGAGTGCAAACCTACAAAACTTGATAAGAATTTTGTAATAATATTAATCACACTTACTTCAAGTGGACAATCAAAGTATAAAACAAATAAAAGATGAACTTTATCAGCAACACGACGCTTCCAACCATCTAAATTATCTTGATTTCGTGGAAAACCGTCAATGAGAAAATATTCTTTTTTTGATTCTTGCATAGCACGCTCTAATAAACTACAAGTTATGTCAACCGGAACAATTTTACCTTCACGAATGTAGGTTTCTATCAATTCACCATACTCTGAACCAGGTTTCGTTCTTTCTTCTCTTAATAAATCACCAGCTGAAAGATGAACAAAACCAAACTCCTAAAATGTGATATATAAAAAATCAAGCGTCGAATGAAAGAAAACCTTACCTTAACAATGTTCTGACACTGCGTGCCTTTTCCAGCTCCCGGTCCACCCAGCACAAACACAACTTTAGGGACCATATTTAAAAGCGTCTGGCTAAAACGGCGGAAATAAAATAACATAAAAAATATTAAGACCTGCACGTACGTGTAACTACTGGTAATCTAACTGTAAAAAGTGCATTGTAATTCAGGTGTATCTCTAAATTAAAATAACGTAATCATAATTAATTACCTTATCGTAATATGTGTTAATCAAATTAATAATATCGAATTAAGTTGATTAATTTTAGAGGTTATCCACAGTATTACCAATAGCTTTACATCATAGGATAAAAAAAATTACAATTTTATGCTCTTGTCACACAGTGGCGTACAAGAACGCTTATATTTATGCAAGAAAAATTTTGACATCTTAAGGTTACCGATTCGTATACATACATAACGTAGTTTCTTTTATGCCTTTTTGTATTACAAATGTGCAATGATTTACATATCAATTTTCTTTTCAATTTAAAATAAAATATATAGGGTCATTTCCTATCACGTGGGCCAATCTTGTCGCTTGACCATTCTAAAAAAAATTAATTTTATTTGTAAAATCGGCCTAACATATTAGTAATGTATGTAAATGACCATTATTACAATTTTATTGTTGTTTGTTTTTGTGTGGGGGTAATATTAACTTTATAATGTGCAGCATTGTTTACAATTTTAGGGGCTGTTCACAAATTACGTATCGCAATTTTTGATGTTTTTTAACCCCCTCCCCCCCCATTGTAACAGATCATAACAAATGCAAGACCCCCCCCCCCCCCCCCCCCCCGGAAGAATAACGTAACAAAAGTTAAAAATATTTTTATTTATAACTTTAACTTGAAAATTAAAAAAAATAATTAATAACTACGCGAACTTGTTAAAATGTAATTGTGTAATGTGTTTAAAATATGTGTATCTATTACACAAATTTTAATTATTATGATTCCTGACTGAATGGATCTCTTTGGGTTAATTTATCAAATTAATGAAAATTTAATATTTAGAAATGATATCTAATTTTTTGATAAAAAAGAAATTTTTTTGTTGGGTAACATTTTGAAAAACACCCCCGCCCCCCACCGTAACAAATTGTCAAACCCCCTCCCCCTCCTAAGGCCGTTACGTAATTTGTGAACAGCCCCTTAAGGGTTTACGACAACTGAAATATTTCAGCTACTATTTGTCCAATCAAAATTAATGGAGAACAAATAAAATGGTTAAAAAAGAAACGGACTTCAATATTGTTCATGACATATTTTTACTTAAAATCAATCCTAAGCGGTTAAATTTAAATTGCAGCCTCAATTCTTATCTGGTGTTTAAAAAAAGTTTTTGCAAGAAGGAAAAAATCTCTAAGTTAAATTTTATTTACAAAGAGATGATAGCTAGTTGAATTAACATACCAAATATTGATCCTGAGATTTACTCCCCTTTTTTTAGATTCCCAAACTTTGGAAATTTAACAATATAGGAACTTACGAGCTGAAATATTTAAATTGCCGTAAACCCTTAAAATTTCAAAAAATGACTTACGTATAAGCAAATATGACCCTCAGACGAAAACAAAAACAATAAAATTGAAATTATGGACAATTAGTACTACTAACATATTAGGCTGATTTCCCAAAGAAAATCAATTTTTTTTTAAATGGTGGACGACAAGAGTGGACTACTTGGTATAGAATGACCCAATATGTAATAATAACAATAGTTTTTTAGAAGGTTTAGAAAATATCACATGTTAACACAATAACAAGAAAACAATATATTTTTAATTGAAAAACTGTGTTTTCCGTAAAAAAAATAAATTGTGCATTGTAAACAAGAAATTTCAAAATTTTGAAAAAGGGGATTAGCGCGAAATTTTGTTTCGCGATTTATCAGGTTAATATTAAATTTAGAGTTTAATTTTTAATAAAGCATAGAATGCAAGTTGAATACAAGAAAAAATTTTTTAATTTTTTGAAAAATACAGGCCAACGCAAAACATGCTTTTTTGCGATTTTTAATGTACCTAATGCTTCACAAAATAAAAATTTTTTTACGATACAATCTAATTTAATACAAAGTGAATACCGCACAATATATAAAAAATATTGTTAGTTTTTGAAATAAGGGGGAGTTCTAACTTCACGCCCATCTGTTTATGTTATAAATAAGTAAAAAATAGAAACATTTTGTTTTAGAATGCGAGATAAGATAAAAAAAAATAGAGATTAAGTTTCTACGGCAAACATATAAAAATACAAAAAACTTAAAATTCTGCTTTATTACAAAATTTTACGCGAAGAGACGAACATCGCCACTTTACAGGCGTAAAAGAAATGAAATAGCGGTTTATAGCACATTGATAATTCAAAATTCAACCTAACTTAATATGAATTTCTTATATTTTTAATATTAGATTTTTTTCTAAATTTTTAATATTCTTGGAATCTCGATAATCTAATCTAAGTTTATTAATAATTGATAAATTTTACTCTAGAAATTACAGCAAAAAAGTTGCAAAACCAAAACACAATAACAGGATTTTTTCAAAGTTTTATTATCGGTCAATTATATATTATTCACTGACTAAGTGATCAAATCAAATGACAATACGTACTACTAAATCAAAATAACAAAAAAATCTTTAAACTCGAAATTCCAATTACAAATATCCTAACTATGAATTTTAAAACAAATTAAATAATTTTCTAATTAAATTGTTTTTGTGATTAATTATTTTGATTAAACAAATTATTGATTATTTTTACTATAAAATTAAATATTCTTTGTTACTAAAAACAAACTGTAAAATATGTTAAATTTACTCAAGAAAATTAAAAATTCAAAACATAGCTAGGGGAGTGTTACGAATAGAGATAGATACATAGATAGAAGAATACACATAGCTCATTTTTATGTATACTTAAAATTAATAATAATATTAACTATTATAATTATTATATTTTGTACTACTTCGCAAAAAAAATATAAAAGATTATATTTCTTTTAATATTAAATTAGGACGACATGTTTCTTACGAATTATCATTACGTACCTAAGGTTATTTATATTAATATTAATTTGGTAAATTTATATTTAATAGTTAATAATTGCAAATTTTTTGAAATTATGTTAGAAATGAAATGTTTTAAAATACTTTATATTGCTTTCTTCAAAAACCAAAAAACAATATTAAATATTTGAAAAAAAAAAAACAAAAATGTAGAGAAAACTATAATACATACATTATTATACAATATGACCTTTTATTATTAAAAGGTCACTTTTATTCACTTATGTGAATACTATGGAACTCGATTGATTGAGAACTCGATTAGTTGGGAACGCGATTATATTTATGTATGTTATGTGATAAATTGATAAGGAATTCGATTAATGAGTAACTCGTTACAGGAAAAATCAAAAGTCATATTGTGAAGCGATATAAGAGAACCTCGAATTTCCGTTTAACTTTTGTTTTAAGAACAGTTGTTAAAAGAAAAGTAAAATAAAAGAAAAAAGAAAACAAAGAAAATAGTGACCATTTGGCGTATTATCTAGTCTTGATTTTGTTGTTCGCGGTTCCAAAGCCAACAGGACGCGTTAAATTTGGTTTGGGTGGAAGAAAGGTTGTTTTTTGGGCAACGCTTGGCCCACGTTTTCTCTTCCGGGGTACCATTTGCCTACCGTCCTAGGACATGGCCATCCCTCCCGACCATTTCCTTAATATGATAATTCACTACCGCTTTTGGTTTATTACAAATGAAACACTAATTATAAGAATTATTAATTGCAGAATAACGTATAATTTAGTAACAATTTGGGAGTTAAGCGAAAAGTCCGGATGCGAAGTGTCCGAGAGCGAAATATCTCGTAGCGAAATGTTCAGTCACTCATTACAGGTTGCCATTCATCAAGCAAAATAATTTGATAATATTTTAAAATTATTAATACTAACTGCACTTGATAATTTTAAACTTTTGACAATTTCAGTTTCAAAAATAAAACTTCCATAAAACGAAAGCTTAAATGTCACGTATTCATAATTCAAAAATAGAATAAAATTAAAACAGGCAAAAGAACGCTATTATTTTAAAAATTAGGTAATCTTATTATCAGAAAGCTCAGAATATGCCGATTATTTTAGTAAATAAATTAAAATATTAGATTTAAAGGAAATAAATAAAATAATAATCTTTCGAGCTTTTGGGAATGTGATGTTCCCTTTTTCAAGAATATATTGATATTTTAATTTATTTAATATATTTTCAAGAGTTAATATTACGTACCTACTTATAATAAGATTATTTTAGTACCTATTTAATTTGAAATAATTTTTATGCAAAATATTTTTTTAAACCGCAAATTTTTACTTCACTTGTGAAGAATAAATATTTTACTGTAATTATCTCGGTTCGAAGTTGGTAAAAATTTAATTATAATTTACAAATTACAATATCTCAGCCTTAATCGAAAATTTTTGTTCTTTATAAAAGTTGCGTGTATATTGTGTTGAATCGGTTAATTTGAAAATCATACTATATTTTACTTAATATTAATAAAATGTACGTTTGTAAGAACATTTTTGATTTTTATTTTTTACTTCCGGTTTACTTCCGTCCCCGGTTCCCTCCACTTAATGGGAGAATTTAAAAGTTGATTAAAGTAAATGCATAAAATTAGTATTAATATTATCTTTGTAAGCAAACATCAACTCAATATTTCATCGGATCTAAGAAATATTTTTACCTGCCAAAGAGAAGTAAAATTGAGAATGGTTACGGTCTGATGCTGAAATGCTTCGACTACTACGCGGAGATCCATGGTTCGAATCTGAAAAACATGAACATTATTCTAATCGTCCTTCCTCGGCAGGCAATGGCAAACAACCAAGGTAAACCTTGAAAACCCTTGAAAAACAAAAGTCGAAATTGTTTTGACGTTTCTAACCTACAATAATTCAAATCTCTTTCATTTGTTGTTGTTAATAGCAATGTTGATGTGGTGGAAAATAAATAAGTTTGATCTTGATCTGCTATAGTTTAGTTGAAGTATTGTTTAATTTGAATCAAATAAGCTTTAATTACTGTTTTCGTGTGAATATTTGCATCCCCATCGTAAGTTTTTGGAGTATTTATTTAATTACAATTTGATATATACAGTGGCTCCAACAATTATTAATACATCCCTATGTTAACCATGTAAATTTCACATTTTGAAACCGTTTTTTGACATATAATACTCGCTTTTACAGTAAAACTTTTCAGATACTTTTTATTGCAAATTTTAATCTCTTTAGTTTTGTTTCTATACATTTTTTTATTTTCTTTCACCGTTTACGAGTTACAGCGACTTAAAGAAAACTAAGTAAAAAAGTTAATAAAATTAACATTGCTCTTATGGGAGTATTTTACAGAGTTTTCTTCAAGTCGCTGTAACTCGTAAACGGCGAAAGAAAATAAAAAAATGTATAGAAACAAAACTGAAGAGATTAAAATTTGCAATAAAGAATATCTGAAAAGTTTTGCTGTAAAAGCGAGTTTTATATGTCAAAAAGCGGTTTCAAAATGTGCAATTTACATGGTTAACATAGGGGTGTATTAATAATTGTTGGAGCCACTGTTGGTGTCCATGAGAATTAATTTGACGTTTGCTATCCATTTTTCATGCCGGTAATTTTTCTTGCCGTTAGTAATGTAATAAGGTAATAAACCAAAACTAGTTAGAAGAAAAGTTTTTCGTATTATATTGAATTTTTTTTTATAATCAAATAATTTTAACCAAACTTTGGGGTGGCAAATATCTATTTAGGGATTACATATTAATAACGTTAGTTGTCATTGCGGATTAAATTTCTTTTGTTTAAATAATTATAATTTTCTTATAGTAAAAATATTTCCCAATAAGGGAATTTACTAAAAGCTGTTAACCTTGTAAACTATTGAAAAACAGCTCGGATATTTTAGAGGGGTGGTCGCGTCGGGTGCAAAGTTAAGGGGGGCACAAACAGGTGGAAAACCATCGAATTTAAAAATTCTGAAAGAAAAACAAAAATGTCTAAAAAGGAGGTCATCGCTTACGTCGGGGGCGTAGAATATTTAATTTGCAATAGGCATAATGTAATATTCTATTCTAATATAATATATTGTTAATATAATATTCAATGTTGGTGGTTGTTGAAGGTTTGATATTAAAATAAGATGGGTTGTTTCCTGTATATAGACATACAGACTAGTTACGATTCTGTTAGATTTAAAAAACATTTTATAAATATATAAGTCAAGTAATTGTCATAATTATCATCTAACGGAAAGCATTTATGCAATATATTAATTTGCATAACATTAAGGAACCATATTTATTACTAGAGTTTGTGTGTCTGCCCTTAATATTCGACGCATCATTTAAAATTTTATCTGTCAAACAATAAAAGTTATATTTACATTTTCAACATTTACGTGTTGCCAACACAAATTCTACATGGGGAATTCAACACAAATAGGTGCTGCTAGCATAGCTAAACTATGCTACTAGCAAAAGGTGACTAAGTTGAAAAAAAGAAAAAATGTTTAAATAAAAAAAAATAACTAAAATAATGAATATGTGTGATAGTGGTAGCGAAATCGGGTAGCGAAACCCGGTAGCGAAATGTCCGGGAGCGAAATGTCCTGATAGCGAAGTGTCCGGGTGCGAAATGTCCGGGTGCGAAATGTCCGGGTACGAAATGTCCAGGAGCGAAGTGTCCTAGAACCGTGTATAGCAGTAATTTGAAGAATAATGTCTAATTTTGTAAATATGTGATCTTGCATACTACGCTCTTGCCTGAATCCGCTTTGCGTTTCTTCCAAAGTTGGTTCTAGTATCACCACTACATCTCACACGTAAAACTTTTTTCTAAAAAATTTAAAAATATTTTGATATCAATTTAATAAAATTATTTATACATAATATACTATACGATATACAGGGTGTTAACTACCAACTAGTACAAAACGAAGGAGGTGATTCTATGACTATTATTTTGAGAAAAAAAGTTCCTATTAACATGAGTCCGCAAAAGCACCGTTTTCGAGATACAGGGTGTTCAAATAAATTGTTTTCTCTAACTTTTTTTTAAGGCTCTAAAGCAATGTTCTCACATATGCCAGTGGTAGAGAATGTAGGGTTGCGTAAGGGTTTCACTCCCGTAACTTTTACGTCACTCTATAGGCGCCACCGTTTTCCAGAAAAGCGGCATTTTATGATCAGAACGTACAAGACTCAATAATGAACAAACATTTTTTTTGCGTTTACGGACCCATGTTAATAGGAACTTTTTTCTTAAAATAAGTCCTAGAATCACCTCCTCCGTTTTGTACTAGTTGGTAGTTAACACCCTGTATATATAATAATTCATATTTTTGATTATTTAGTTTCATCGCTTTGCCGCCATTTAAGGATACATTCTGCTATAAGATAGAAAGAAAAGTTAGTAAAAATGGAAACGCTCACGAAAAGGCTGAAAATGGATATGGATATATCCATTTTCATAGGACTACAACCTCTGACAGAGAAAAATGTTGACAAGAAGGATAGTGAAGAAATCTACGAATTGATGCGATCAGAAGCATTCAGTAAAATGAAGGTTGAATCGTGGATTACACAACAAGATATGTGGATTGCAAAGAACGGAAAATGTGCAGACCCGAACGATATTAAAAATAAGAACTTGATCGGGAAGGATGAGAATGATCCAGTACCAAGTTTATCAAGTGATGAGT
Organism: Cantharis rufa; assembly: GCA_947369205.1. Lineage (NCBI taxonomy): Eukaryota > Metazoa > Arthropoda > Insecta > Coleoptera > Cantharidae > Cantharis > Cantharis rufa. Next base: position 8,403,619 of record OX376309.1, on the reverse strand, counting down.
CATCTCAAGAAGATGATGAGTCATCTAGAGAAGATGATGAGTCATCTAGAGAAGATGATGAGTCATCTCGAGAAGATGAAGAGTTATCTAAAAAAGATGATAAGTCATCTCAAGGAGATTCTGAGTCATCTAAAGAAGATGAAGAGTCATCTCAAGAAGGTGAAGAGTTATCTCAAGAAGGTGAAGAGTCATCTCAAGAAGATGAAGAATCATCTCAAGAAGATGACGAAAATATGAAGTCAAAGCAAACATTACCTTGAAATGTTTAAATGTTTATTTTTTTGTTTATTTTTTGTTATAGTTCTTAAAATTTTTGTGTTCAGTTTGTGTCAATTGTTTCAATGTTTAATTGTATTAAATAATTTTGTGTAATACTACACAAATAGGTAGCTTCGTTATAATTATCCGAATGGTGGGGATTCGGGAGTGAACCACTGGGTCTCAATATTGCCACTTACTGCCTAATTCTGTTACTACCAATAAATATAAAATAAATGTTATTGTTATTCTGTGTAAATTTTGTAAGATGCTGATGGAGTTACATAGCAGACCAGTCTATAAGATTGAAAATATGACTTGAGGAAAGTGTAAAGTGTGTGCTTTGATTGGTCGGTTACTTACTGTATACTAAATACCTACCTATACTAGTACCTAAATACTGGTAGATACTATTCCTAACTCTTGTGATATACATATGACTATCTAACAAGTAAGATTGTAAGATTATTTATTCATTTATTTAAATGAATGTAATGCTATTTAATAAATATTTTTCACTGATAGACAAACTTTTTTATTTGTGCGGAAATTGTTATACAATTGGTATATATTGATAATGTATATTGTATATGGGGCATTCCACGCCAAATCGACCACTTTTGAACCCGACCCCTTTCGATTTGGCCGAAACTTTTTTCTCGTTTTCTACCCCACTAAATATATTTCTCAGAATTTTTTCAACTTCTTTCACCCAACCCAACAAAAGTTATTAATTTTTCAAAAATTTGGCTATTTTTTCAAATACCCATAACTTTTTCAAAAATTGACTAAATTCAACGTTCTTTTTTTTAAATTTTTCAGTTTTGAATGTAAACTAAATAAATGCCTAAATACTATAAATTAAACACAAAATTTAAAAATGCTGTCCAATGACATTTTTACACGTAGCGCCATCTATCGGAATAGAAATTAAGTAAGTTTAGTTTTTCGTAGATTTGTTAATTTTTCGGGCAGCTTTTCCAATTTTGCTTTCCGTAAAAACCTTATTCGAACTATTACGAACATTTGGAAAAAAATGAGCCTAATCGGTCCAGCCGTTTTCAAGTTATGGCGTTAGCAACAAACAGCAATTCATTTTTATTTATATAGATAATAATTAAGACTAAGAAAGAAAAGGTATCACTATTATTTTTATTTATTGATAATATATTATTTTATAATATGTATTATTTATTTATATTATTTTATATTACTTTATCGTTCTATAGATAAACACATTTATAAAAATAAAACTTAAAAACCAGACTTTGATTCTCTTCTTTCAGTATTCTTTGTTCTGCGGTTACTGATAATAAGCTAGAGACATCAAATATTTTATTTATTTTTTTATACCCAAAACTTATTTGGGCTGTGCAAAAATTATTCCATAATTGTCATTTTTATAAATAAATTTAGAAAAATAAAGCCGAACACCTGATCTGTCTGATCAGTGTCGACAAGAAAATCAAAAATTAAATGAACGAAGAAATAATTTTGGTTGAAAATTGAGAGACCTCGAAAAACAACAGCGACATCCTTTAACTTGAATAAATTTTAATCATCAAATAAAAGTAATCAGTACGACGTCTTTAACGGCTTTTAATATAGCGGTTCCCAACCTTTAGATTCTTGACGAATCGAATAATATGATTGCTTCCAAATTCAGGAAGTATTCTTTATTTTATTTATTTTTAAAACTTCTTAAATTAAATTAATGAAAGCCAAATTCGTTTACCGAAACAGTCGTGTGGTTAAGTAGCAGACTTCCACCCGGTGAATGTAATTATTGCTATTGCACGAATTATAAGAGATATTAGAAAAATTGTTTTGAAAATTGAAAAAAAAACTAAATTATTTTTTCCAATTTTTAAACATACTCCTTTCTCACCCTTTTCTTCCACAGATTTAGATTTTTGGTACTAAAACACATTTATAAAAATTAAAGTTAAAAACCAGACTTTGATTCTTTTTTTCAGTATTCTTTGTTCTGCGGTTACTGATAATAAGCTAAAGACATCAGATATTTTATTTATTTTTTTATGCCCAAAACTTATTTGGGCTGTGCAAAAATTTCATTTTGTACAAAATTTGGAAAAATAAAACTGAAAAAAAAATAAACCTGATCTGTCTGATCAGTGTCGACAAGAAAATCAAAAATTAAATAAACGAAGCAATAATTTTGGTTGAAAATTGAGACTTCGAATTATCAAATAAAAGTAATCAGTACGACGTTTTTACGGCTTTTAATATAGCTTTTAATATATTCGTTCCCAACCTTGAGATTCTTGACGAATCAAATAATATGATTGTTTCTAAATTCAGGAAATAGTCTTTATTTTATTTATTTTTAAAACTTTTTAAATTAAATTAATGAAAGCCAAATTTTTTGGACGTTTTTGGACTTTATAATAGCTTTACGATTTTTGTTGATTTTCCGATCGCAGAAATTTTTATTTAAATTATGGATGCTATTATAAATTATGATAGCCTGTATCGGTGAAAATGTTGAGAGCTGGTAGTTTCTCTTAATTGGTAAATTAAGAAAGTAAATCTACCGGTGAATTAAATGGATGCCAGTATACATGTGTAGGTTTTTGAATATGTAGACTTGTACAGTACCTTGGTATGGGTTTCTCTTGCGGAAAATTGCTTACTACATCAACCGTATGACATGCTGCAGCAAGACCTTTCATAATTTTTTCGAACATGACCATGTGACTTTTAGTTGGTAACGGAAAAATTCTCAAAATGTGATAGCCATCACATAATTTATTATAAAATAAAATTAATAAAACAATATTAATCAGCTTCATTTTTCTGAAAATAAATACAATAATATTAATATACTAATTATTGTTATCTTGCAAAAAGTAAATAGGTAGAAAGGGATTTAAAAATAATGCAGAGAGAAAAAACATACAGCCTCTGAACATTTTCCTGAATGGCTGTTCTTGATTATTGTTTAATTAGGTCAATTTTTTGGACCATTGAACCAAAGTTGGATATTTAGAGACATACTTAAAAAGAATTTTTAATTCTTAGTTGTTGATACCTACTATCTGTATAAAATATATTTAATTTTTATTAATAAATCAAAATTATCATAGTAGAGTCCACGGACCACCAAAAGACGTCTAGAAATGATTTCTGTTGGCCCATGAGAGTTAAAAGCTGGAACCTATTATAATTTGTTCCTTAATACCTAAATAACAAGAATTCGTCCTGTACAGGGGGGGTGTAGGGAGAAAATTGCAAAAATTTACCCAAAAACAAGTTGACGTTATTTAAATCAGTAAAGCAAAAGGCACATTTTTGTCGTTTCAAAATATTGAAAAAATAAATTTAAAGGGCTTAAAATCAATTTTGAAACTGCGCTATTACTATGAAAAGATATGGAAAAACAAGAATGTTTTATGCTGTGGCCAACAATTCAAAAAAATTCCTTATTGAAACTACATATTTTACACTTACGGCGCGATTCATATTTTTATTTGTGAGAATATCGAAAAATTTCCATTAATAACGTGGAAGAGTGGAGTTCCGACTAACCAATGCATTTTTTATATGTATGATTATGTCCACTCTGGAATATTTAAATAAATTTCTTGTAATTGTAATCAGTGGTGTTAGGAAGGTCGACTTTCGCTTGATCTGTAAATAAGAACGTCGAATCCCGCATGCAAGTACAACAGAATCATTTTTTTTAAAGCCAATTTTTACTATTATTATTTTTAACATAATATTAGAAAATATTAATGCTAGAATAATTAGGCGGGTATAACATAATACCAAACTACTATTAAATATTTTGAAAAATAAGATAATAATTAGCTGAGATCATTATAAATTATAAATTCAAACGCGATTTCGACATGTTCCGTGGTAAGATGGTAAACTACAGCAGCTTGCAGTAATATAATATGATATTGTACGTTTGTCCATCACAGGTTCGATACACATTAAACTCGACTAAATAAAAAGTACTTCTACATTGTATTATAAATGATTAATATATACTACACACATATATGAATAACATCTACTTAAATTAACTTTAATTAGATAGAAAAAAGTTTTTATCGGGGGTCTAAGCATTAGACCTTAACTTTTTATCTGAGAGGTTGAGTTTGAGTTTGAGTGAGGTTGGGTGAATGGTTGAGTTTGCGGTCAAAAGAAATAAATAAAATTGTCTGACGTTTCGGGATTTTTATTGTCCCATTTTCAAGGCTATAAAAACAATAAAAATGAAATTAAAATTACAGATTAAAATGACAATACAAAGAAAAGTACAAAAGAAAAAACTACAAAAGAAAAACAAAAACAATAAAAATAAAATTAAAATTACAAGTTAAAATGATAATACAAATTAAAGAAAATACAAAAGAAAAACGTAAATTTTATTTCTTATTTTCTTTAATTTGTATTATCATTTTAACTTGTAATTTTAATTATAATTTTAATTTTGCTTTTATTGTTTGTTTTTCTTTTATAATTTTTTATTTTGTACTTATCTTTGTATTGCCATTTTAATCCGTAATTTTAATTTCATTTTTATTGTTTTTTTAGCCTTGAAAATAGGACAATAAAGATCCCGAAAAGTCCGACAATTTTATTTATTTCTTTTGACCGCAAATAACTGAACCTTTTACCCAATATTTTCACTATAGAATATAGATCCTCCTTTTTTAAGCCACGCCGATTAAACTTTACAATGCTATTGTTTTCGTTTTTATGGGTTTTTGACTCATCTCACGGAAATCGTTAAACCTTTGTAGATTTTCTTAATTTTCCGCACAACTACAGGGCAGGCCCGATATTTTAAAGCTTCAATCGACAACACTCTCAAGTCTAAATATATCAGTAAGATTTATAAACCATTTATACCATGACATGAGCGCGGTCGTAGGCTAGAACCCAAGAGAGAAAATCACAAGTCGTGGGTTCGATCCCTTACCAAGTATACGTGTCTATTTCCACCATGTCTCCCTCCGAAAACGTTGCCAACATCTTTGAGATATTAAATATCTAAATACTACTCATCCCTATCAGAGCCGATTTATCCATTAGGCAAGAAAGGCAGCTGCCTAGGGCGGCAGTCTTTTAGGGGGCGGCAAAAATACTAAGTATTAATTCTAATAAAAAATGTAACATAAATAGAAACTTGATTGTAAATTGTACTTATTTAAAAATGCAAAAAAAATATGCCTAGGGTATTCACATGCTTTAACGCGGCCCTGATCCCTATTATGTCTATAAAGTCTTTATACCGATTTTGTATGTACGAGTACAATTATACATAATACTCTAGGCCAGTGGTTCCCAAACTTTTAATTTCGCGTACCACACACGAAATTATAAATAAGTATAGCGTACCACTGAACTGTAACCGTTAAAAAAAACCTTCAAAATGGTAAAGTAATAAAAACTGCAAGAACTGTTTATGAGAACATTATCATTTATTAATTATTTATAGGAAAAAAATACAATATTCTTAGTGCGAAAAGAAATTTAAAAACGTTTTATCTAATTATTTACTGTGTATGTCTTATGGCCATGGCTGCTTGCGTACCACCTTAATAATTGTCGCATACCATTGGTGGTACGCGTACCATAGTTTGGGAACCACTGCTCTAGGTTTTCAAATTTTTTAATCACTTGCCAAGCGAGAACCATCCTCATCGATGGCGGTCGTGAATGGATTCACGAGATTTCGATTATTACTGTTAAATTAATTAACATTATTTCCATCATAAACTGAAAATTACATTTTGAAATTAGAAAACGTTTAAAAAACAGCTTTAACCTCTAGTATACCTATTTACACATAAAACACCATATCTTTGTGTCTATAGTTTTTTCCGTAATTGGTTCATTTTAACTTTAATAAATACAATGAACAAATTCATAAATATAGTGAATTTTAGTTTATCGGTTAAAATTTAGATTTAAGAATTGGTTCTATATTTACATAAATAAGTCTGGCCAATTAACAGAACGTCATAATTAGGGGTGCGATTAATCGATTAAGTCTAAAATTAAACATTTTTAGTTCTTTTCATAAAAATAAATTTTGTTTCTCTAGTAAGTTTTTATTAAAAACCAGTTTTTTTAGAATCCGATCTGACATCACAATAGATCTAGCAGTTTGAGCTTCAATTTTCTGAAGTCATTCAATTTTAAGCATTATTTTAAATTTCCTATTTTTCCTATTATTACACTTTGTCACAAAAACCTAGACCTCCTTTCAAATATCACATCACATTATTTTTATTTATTGATAATATATTGTTTTATAATATGTACATATTCAGTGCTATTCTGTAACTAGAAATAATGTTAGCAACTTGATAAATATGAAAAATATTGCTAAATAATTATATATATATATATAGATATAGTTCTATGCATAATTAGCAATATTGCTTATTTTAGCAAGTGGCTAAAAGTTACAGAATAGCACCGATTAATTTTTTATATTATTTTATATTACTTTATCTTTCTATAGATAAACACATTTATAAAAATAAAACTTAAAAACCAGACTTTGATTCTTTTCTTTCAGTATTCTTTGTTCTGCGGTTACTAAGCTAGAGACATCAAATATTTTATTTATTTTTTTATACCCAAAACTTATTTGGGCTGTGCAAAAATTATTGGATTATTACAAAATACGTAGCATTTTTTAAAATAAATTTAGAAAAATAAAGCCGAACACCTGATCTGTCTGATCGGTGTCGACAAGAAAATCAAAAATTAAATGAACGAAGAAATAATTTTGGTTGAAAATTGAGAGACCTCGAAAAACAACAGCGACATCCTTTAACTTGAATAAATTTTAATTATCAAATAATAGTAATCAGTACGACGTTTTTAACGGCTATTAATATAGCGGTTTCCAACCTTGATATTCTTAACGAATCGAATAATATGATTGCTTCCAAATTCAGGAAATATTCTTGGTTTTATTTATTTTTAAAACTTCTTAAATTAAATTACTGAAAGCCAAATTTGTTTACCGAAACAGTCGTGTGGTTAAGCAGCAGATTTCTACCCGGTCAACGTAATTATTGCTATTGCTCGAATTATAAGAGGTATTAGAAAAATTGTTTGAAAATTGAAAAAAAAACTAAATTATTTTTTCTAATTTTTAAACATACCCCTTTCTCACCCTTTTCTTCCTCAGATATTGATTTTTGGTACTAAAATTATTGTAAAACAATTAAGTAAATAAAATTTAAAAAATTGACGAACTGTAAAAAATCCAAATCTGCCCATAACCCTGGATTTATATCGATGATCAAGAAAATCATCAATTTAGAAGGACTGCTACCTTCAGCAATATTATTTTCTCATGAATTGCGCTTACTTTAAATTTATCGAGTAAGAGTAAATTTTCTTTTCTGCATAAATTTGGGTAACATTTTCTCCTATTAGGTACTGAGAAGTTGTAATAAATAATTTCTGTGAGAGTAGGTATATTGTTCATCACTTGGTATCAATTTATGAGATGATTCAAAGTCAGTCTGGAGTTACTATTACGTCTGCGGTGTTTGAAAAAAAAAGTAAAATTTTGAATATTTATTTTGTGGCTTAATTAGAGTTAGATTAGAATTAGAAAAAATTAAAGTTTTTATATTATAAAAATTATTAATATTGACTTGGAATAAGATTGCAACAATTAACTCGATTAATTAACCTGTTTAGCACACAGTATAACTCACGAACTAAACGGTAATTGACATGGTTTTGTAGAACAATATGTAATTTTTTAACAGTAAGTTTAGAAGATTGCGTAGATTATTAGTTTAGCAGTTATATATTTATATAATACAACAATTTAGTTGTTTTTAATAAATAATAATAAATTCTAGATATTTTTTCTTAATTATATCATTTATTCAGGTTAAGCACCCGAATAGAGACAATATATTTTTAAATTCTACAAAATATGCATTAGTTTGTTTTAAAATTTAATTAAAATCAAAATCCACTATTTTTTTAAAATATCTACAGCCCCCCACAATACAAAATAATTGACATAAGCGACAAAGTGTTAATCTTTTGCTGATTGATTGGCACCTCCTTGACCAATGTAATAAATAAATATTGTAATTTGACATTGAAGAGACTTCAAGTTCAAATCCGATAGATGAAGATGCATTTATATTTTTGCCAATCATTCGTCAAGGCAAAGCCACAGTCTTAAATTTCGAAGCACTGAGTATAAAAACCGCAGTAAATAAGAATTAGCAAATGGTAATTTGCTCACTTTGAAATTTGAAAAATATAGAAATATATTGTTAAAATCAAAATATTATCAAATTTTTTTATTTTAATTTTTAAATATCGTTATTTGGTAATTTTGTTACTTATAAGTTATAACCCACCTGACTGATTATAAATACAAATACATGAGTAGCCAATAAATTTTAATGCTTGTTTATTAAAAACAACCATGCATGTATAATGGGGCATTCCACGCCAAATCGACCACTTTTGAACCCGACCCCTTTCGATTTGGCCGAAACTTTTTTCTAGTTTTCTACCCCACTAAATATATTTCGAGGAATTTTTTCAACTTTTTTCACCCAACCCAACAAAAGTTATGAATTTTTCAAAAATTTGGCTATTTATATTTGGCTATTTTTTCAAATACCCATAACTTTTTCAAAAATTGCCTAAACCCAACGATCTTTTTTTGAAATTTTTCAGTTTTGAATTTACTATTCAGATAAAAATATGAAAAATTTTTTCGATGTTAGGTTCCATGAAATTTTTCAGTTTTTTGAGAAAAATCATCAATTTTTCAAATTCCGACACTTTTAATTTCTGATTTTTTTTTTCTAAAAAAACTTCAACTTATTCTGCAGTTAATGCCGCTAAACCCAGAGTGGGCCGACTCTGCTTACTATTTTTTTTCCAATTGAAAATTTTTTTTGTTTATTTTACCACAATCTAACTTTGTTTTTATAATAAATAAAATTTAAAAAAATATATCTTAAATTTTTTTTACTTTATTCGTATTCTTAACTAATGATTTATAACTGAAAATAATTTTTTATTTCATTATTTTTGGTCGCCGTTTAAATAATTTATAGACTATGAACTCTTTTGAATTAGATAAATTTCTAACAAACATACATAGACTGCTAAAATCATAACCATTCTTTTTTGCCTGTGCAGTTGCTAAGTTTGTTTATTTTACCACTATCCAACTTAAATAATTAATTAATTAAATAATAAATTAAATTTAAATAAATATATCTATAGTATGTTATAAATGTACAAATTTTCCTTAATGAGAAGATTTTTGAATAGTTTTAAATTAATTTGATGAGATTTTTGTCAATTTATACTACCACAACAGTGATTTTGGAATGCCTGCTGAATGGCATTTTTTTGCGATTACTCATGGAAAAGGTTCGTGTGATGGAATTGGTGGTACGATCAAAAGAGCAGCTGCGAGAGCAAGTCTTCAACTAGCAGTTGATAAACAAAAACCACATCTTACGAGCTATATGTATGGGCTTCTGCACCGAATAATCTTCCAACTACATATAACGGTAAAGTTTTCGCCAGAAGTGGATTATAATAAAGCTGTAAACGACCTAAATGACCGATTTTAAAAAACGAAAACCATTGCAGGAACTCAGCAATTGCACTTGCACAGTGTGATACCAGACACAGATATATTAGAAATTCTTTTTATTATTCTTTTATAAATTCTTTAGATTATTAGAAATAGTCACTCTCATTGGCACTCTCTCCTATCTAGTGCCATTTGTTTTGCCTCGTTCCATATTTTCCCCATCTTTTTTAGTATCTGTCCTATGTTATCGTCCCATGTTTTTGCAGGTCTGCCTCTTGTTCTCTTCTCCGCTGTTTTTGCCTGCACCTGCAACACATTTCTCAGTGGCATATCGCCCTTCATCCATTTTGTCCATTACTTTCCTCATTGCTGGCTCTACTGCTAGTTTATCCCTAATCTCTACGTTCCTTACTCTATCCAAAATTATTTAAACGACCAAGAATAATGAAATAAAAAATTATTTTCAATTATAAATCATTAGTTAAGATTACGAATAAAGTAAAAAAAATTAAGATATATTTATTTAAATTTTATTTATTATAAAAACAAAGTTAGATTGTGGTAAAATAAACAAAAAAAATTTTTAATTGAAAAAATTTAGCGGCATTTAACTGCAGAATAAGTTGAGGTTTTTTAGAAAAAAAAATCAAAAATTAAAAGTGTCGGAATTTGAAAAATTGATGATTTTTCTCAAAAAACTGAAAAATTTCATGGAACCTAACATCGAAAAAATTTTTCATATTTTTATCTGAATAGTAAATTCAAAACTGAAAAATTTCAAAAAAAGAACGTTGGATTTAGTCAATTTTTGAAAAAGTTATGGGTATTTGAAAAAATAGCCAAATATAAATAGCAAAATTTTTGAAAAATTCATAACTTTTGTTGGGTTGGGTGAAAAAATTCTGAGAAATATATTTAGTGGGGTAGAAAACGAAAAAAAAGTTTCGGCCAAATCGAAAGGGGTCGGGTTCAAAAGTGGTCGATTTGACGTGGAATGCCCCATATGTATATTGTGATAATTGTATATGGTGATAATTTTATACCCAAAAATTTTTAATTTCATATAAAAATTTTTCACCAACAGTCATCCATTTTTACGAGCATGATACTATTTAATATTTTATATGTTTTATGCGATTAATTAAAACCAATTTCAAAATTTTGTTAAAATATTCCGAAACTTTTAAATAAATTTACCATATAAATTATTCGACAATAAAAGTAAGAAAAAGTATTTTAATTAATATATGGAAGGTGTATATAAAATAATTAAATTGTTAGCTTCTAAACTACACTTATATAAATATTATAATAAAGCTATAAGTAAACCATCAAAAATGCAAAATTAAATTAATAAATAAAGTCAAGTTAAAAAATAATATAGTATTGAAAATTTTTAAATTAAAAATATTTAAAAATCGGAAAAATCAATGAATCTAATAAGTTATCGTGGGTAACGTTCTCTTGATAATGAGAACATTCCTTCTCAAAAGCTTGAAGAAATAATTTTGCATTTTTATTGGTTTATTTAGATTTATTATAATATTTATATAACGAAGGTACATATATATATATATATATATAGACGAATAATTTAAAAGAACAGAAAAACACAAAAATACATAAGGAAAATAAATAAGGAAAATTTAAACAAAAAGTAAGATAACGAAAATTTAATTATTAAGAAGAATGTCGATTGGAAAATAAGATTAAAATTATAAATCAATTATTAATCAATAAGCAAATAAAATTTTTAAGTTTATAAATATTAACAAAGATAGAAGCACGTAAAATTGTATTTGAACGCCAAGCTCACCGAGCACAACATCTGCTTAACAGAAACTGCAGAAATTAATTTTGGATGAGTCCATTTTAACAAGCAAATAAAAATAAATATTTAAAAAATTTTTATGAAAAATCATAGCAATATACTCGTATATAGAGAAGTTAATTATTTTATGCGAGAGATTAAAGGATAATCTTATATTAACAATAATCGAATTAAACCGTCACAAAAAAAAACTTAACAGAGAAGAGTTAAGATTATACAAAAATTTGAACAAGTCGCTATCCAAAATAACATTAAAATTCATACACGACACGTTAGCCGGAGGTATCGATCCAAATATTTCAAAACGTCCTGTGGTGTTTTCAATATAATATTAAAAGCATCGGTCCAGCAGCAATATTTTGATAAGCTAAAGTAAGAACAAGTAATATTCATATAATAATCAAATAAGTATATGTATGTATAACGTACCAGATGACCATTGAATAAATAGTGTCAATAATAAATCTTGTTGTCCAAACGTCGAGTGGAAAACTTCGTCGATATGAATATTCTCTGGTAAATCGTTTAGACAACCCAACATTGCTTATTTTGATTTGATTCCATTATAGCAAAACTTTGTTTAAGAAACAATACTTGGAGTCGTTCACCTAAAATAAAATGTGATTAGTATAAGTTTGTAATTATAATTTTAAGGAATCCGGTAAAAAGTGTAGAACTTTGAACAAAAAGATTTTTTCTTCTTTAGAAAGAGGTGAAAATTCTCGATCTATCCAGGAAATTTCAACCCATTCAGAGAAAAGTTCTATAAATTCGAGACGTTTTCCATTGGAATTTTTGATAAAATTGGACCGGCAGAATTTTGTGAATCAAGCTGGAGTTGAATCCAAAATATCCTTGACGAGGATATCCTCCCTAAAAATGTTCGAAACAGAGATTCCTTAGACAAACACCTCCAAATACTTGGGGGTGATACTGGACAGGGGTTTTCGCTGGGGTCTTCATATCCAGGCCACAAACAAGAAGGCAAGAGAAGTCATGGCCGATCTACGTTCCCTGCTCGGCCAAAGCAGCAAATTGTTCTCTTCGAACAGACTACTTTTTTATAAAACCATTGTATGGCCTATCTTGACGTACGCCTCGACAAAACCCATCTGATTCTACTCCAAACAACCCAAAATATCACAATAAGAAGAGCTCCGTAAATCCCCCGCTTCAGGATTTGAGGAGTCAATCGGAGAATTTATCCGCAGCAATAGCAGAGAAGTTCTACGACATCCTGGAATCCTCCAACAACTCATTAATCCGAGATATTAAAAACTACAATCTCGAAGATTTTCTGAAGTATAAGAAGCCCAGGCTGATCCTACAGCCCCGAGCCCCATAATTCCGACCGGTCTGATGACAGAAGCACCACCAAAAAATGAAGACAATCCTCCCTTCATGGCCCGACAAAACATTGCAAGTAAGATGCAATATGTAAATATATTGTCACATATTTATTATCCATACTATATTATATTCGACGTTTAAATAAAGTAATAAGATGACATTGCCCTTGCTGATTAAGCACGTTCAATAAACCAATGGAATTAACTCACCTTAGCATGTAAGTTTAACCCGAGTGGGAAATAAGTCATAAAAGGACATAACAATTGAAGAAGAGACAGTTATACATGGTTATACGGTGAGATCGTAGGTTATCAGTGATACCTCGTTGACCTATGTCCGCGGGTGTAATGATCTTCCACTCAGGTTATTAGAGTAAGTTTAATTTGTAAATCTATGTAAGTTATTTTATTTCATTATACGTATTTAATCCTGATGTTAAATTATTATATCTGAGCTACCCCGAAAACCCCCGCACGAAAATGCTCGTGACATGTGGTGGAGCGTGCCGAGCTTAGTTTTGGTGGTTGCACTAAGTCTAAAAGCACGCATTAAATTCTTGTGATGAGACTGTCTCAAGGATCCACTAAAATTAAGTTTCTGGTATCTATAAAATGGGGTTTCATTTATTTGCTTTCTAGAAAAATTCGTTTTATCTTTTTAATTATTAACTAAAATCGCGCGTTAAAAAATTGTCCTTTTGTGTAAATCTTTAATTTTAAATAATGTTTTATTAAATTGAACTTCATTAAATCTCACGCTTATATTTCTATTTCATTGTAGTCATAACATGTTATCCGAGTCGCAGGATGTTCGAGTATTGTTACGGTCGTCAAGATTATATAAAAGTTCATAAAACCTCTTGCTAATAATGTAAAAAATTTGAATGGCTTTATTTTTTTCAAAGATGTTTGTTTAAGTACTAATTTAATACATTTTTTCTTACTTTTAAAACTAAAATCAATACATATTTATTTTCTATCTAATTACTAACACTACAATATTTTTTCTTAAAATAATTTTGCCTCCTCCTGGATGCTTGTGGCTGAAACAATAGAGAATTTTTATTATTTAACACTTTATTTTTGCGTCACTTAATTTTAAATGTGCATATGTAAATTTTTTCCGACTTAATGCCGAATAAAAAACCTTTAACAAGAGCTGCCGCTAAATTGAAATTAGTCCTTTCACCCGATATTTTAGATATAATACAAGGTTTTGATAATTGTTCAATAAACGACACCGTAATTGCTAGTGAGAATTTTAACCCGGAATTTCAAAGTACTGCTAAAGAAAATTCAAACGTTACGAACCCTTTTAGAAGAAGTTCCAGAATTTTAAGAAGTCCTACAAAAACCCCTAATTGTTCTGAAATATCTAATTCAACACGTTCACAATCTCATAGTAGGGTAAAAATTTCATCAACTGAGAGTAAATTAAACAAATCACGTTCCTGTGAAAATTTAACGAACATCCCTAATTTTCCAAACTCAAACGCCAAAATGGAAAACGATCTAAATTGTACAATTTCACAAGCCAATACTACTGCTCATTCACCACGACTACCAAAATTCGTAGCACTTAATAGATTTGATCCGGCTAATGGAAACGCTTTAACTTTCTTAAATTCTTACGAACTCGCTTGTTTAGCTAATGGTTGGGCTAATAACTTTAAAATCAAATTTCTTGGTGGTTTTCTAGCAGGAGCCAGTCGCGTGTGGTACAATCGGTATATAGAAGACCCCAACAACGTTAATAAAAAATGGTCAGAAGTAAAAACGGATTTCACTAATAAATTTGGGGGAGATTCTTGTATTAGATTAGCTAAAATCAAATTAATAAATAGGAGACAACAATTATCGGAAAATATAAAAAATTACTTTTATGATTTGGTTACGCTGGCTGAAAATTATAACCCACACATGAATAAAGACGAATTTGTGGATTACTTTGAGAACGGGCTACAACCTAAATTTTTGCAAATGTATTGTACCTTGCGATTTGCAGGAATGTCTGTCGATGAATTAGAAAAAATTGTACACAGACTAAGTGACTACGAGGAAAGATCAACTATCGGGAATTTAAATCAATCAACTTCACTACTTAATTTTGAATCTAACATTCCAGCAAATCCTACTAATACTCCTACAACCTTCCAATCACTAAGGACTCGACCAAATGAACCAAACTCGAATAACTTTCCCCAAAATAGAACTAATAGACCTTTTTGTATTCGTTGTAATTTACACGGACATTATACGTTTACCTGCTGGTTCAAACAAGGAGGTCAAAATTTTTCAAATAGCAATTCTTAATTTAGATTTAATCCAAACAGTCGGCCCCCCATGCGTCATAATTTCCAAAATCAGGGAAGACCAAATTTTCAAAACTATAATAATCAAAACCGCGACGGAAATAATTCAAATTTTTACGACTTTAGAAATAACCAAAGTAACGGAAAACCGCCCGGTCAAAGTTTTGGTGGTTGGGGTTCAAATCAAAACAACACAAATTTTAGGAATGGCAATAATAATTATTTTAACGGCCAACGCTATCAAAATCGGGGACGCCGAGGAAATGGATCCTCTTATGAAAATAGGAATTTCGTTAAAAATACGGGCAACCCAAACGACGGAGGGCGATGAAGAAGACCCTCGACGTCGCCTGTTTTCAACTACTGAACGATGGGTCAAACAAACTCACAAATATATTAATAGTAAACGGTAATCTTAATAATAGTAATCGCAATGTAGAAATAGTATTTGACACCGGCTCCAGTTATAATATAATTTCACGCAATTTTATAAGTAATATAGAGACTAACCCAAAAAATTATGTTATAAAAACAAGCGGTAACCACATGGTACCTATCACTGGGGTTAGTAAAGTCCAAGTAGAAATAGATCAACACATTTTTTTCATAAGCGCTTTAGTTGTGGACCGGTCGCCAAAACCGTTAATTATAGGAACTCATTTTATGAATGAATACAAAATGATAATCAATTACGAAAACTGTACAATAGGCCTTAAGAAAAATAATAATCTAATTTCCTTGAAATTTAATAAATTTAATGAACCGTATCGTAGTAACAATTATATAAATAACGTAGTTGTGAATCAAGTTGCAACTTCAGTTCACGAACCCCCTGATCTACTAAACGTGAGTAGTACCGTAGTAGCTAACGCGATAAAAGATAAGTTAAGAGAAAATCGTTTAGAAACTCATAATAACAATTTAGAATTCAATAGAATAGATTTAAAGCAAACCGACGAAAAATCATCCGTTAATAATATTGATGATAATAATAATGTCAAGAATACGAGTAAAAACTTGACCCGTACTATATTTAAAAGCACCCAAACCAATAAAGACGAAACGGTTACATCTAACAAAAGTAATGAAAACGTGGATTTCACCTCCGTGTTGAGCCTATTAGGGATGGAGTGGCCCGAGATTAGGGCACCCACCCCCTGTGCGTTGACGGACGAGGCCGTCGAAGAAATATTTGAAGACTATCAAGAGTGGCCCAACATGTTTGACGGGCTCCTAATAGACAATTTGGATCTTGACGACGAAGGGTATTTTGTGCTGCTGCCATATAATATGGCCAGCTAAGAGGGAAGCATAATAGGGTAAGTTGTTTAAATTAATACGAATTCATATTTTTATTAATGTTAAAATTCAAGGCTTCTTAAAATGAAAACATGGTCGGGGTTTGAAAAGGGTAACTTTTATAACAACGTTTTAAAATTATTGTTTTAATTAAGTTTAAAATTTATTTGTTCAAAACAATTTTGTCAGGGGTCCATGGTTCGAAATACAGTAAAATTCTGCTAACGTGGACTATGTCTTTTTTGGCGTTAGCATTTTTCCCTTTTGTTATTTCGTAATCCACTTCGCCAATTTTTTGGTATCACTCACAGTCCCCTTGAAGTAGTCCTATAATTTTAGTAGACAAAAAGGATAAATCTAAACGTTTCTGTGTGGACTACCGAAAATTAAACGAACGGACTAAAAAATCGAGCTACCCAATTCCGAATATTGATGATATTTTAACTTATCTACATGGGGCAAAATATTTCACGTCACTCCATTTGTTCAGCGGTTATTGGCAAATAGGTATAGAAGAAAAATCTAAAGAATATACCGCGTTCATTGCGCACAATTTCGGACTTTATGAATTTAATGTTTTACCTTTTGGCTTGTGTAATGCCCCTGCAACTTTTCAAGATTTAGCGGATCAAATCTTTGACGGTATGAAATGGATAGAGATAATGATTTACCTAGACGATATTTTAGTATTTTCAAAAACATTTAAAGAACATTTAGAGAGATTGCGTAAAGTTTTTCAACGTCTAAGGGATGCAGGGTTAACTCTTAAGTCTAGTAAATGTTGTTATGTTGAAAAAGAAATAAAAGTATTAGGGCATGTAATAAACGAAACCGGTATAGGCCCTGATGAAACCAAATTAAAAGCGATCAAAGATTTTAAAACTCCAAACAACGTAAAAACTACCCAAAGTTTTTTAGGCTTATGTAATTATTACAGAAAGCTTATTGAAAATTTTTCAAAAATTGCACGCCCCTTATACGAAGCTACGACTAAACAAGGGTTTAAATGGGAACAAGCGCAACAAAACGCGTTTTTACAATTAAAAGATAAGCTTACAAATGCGCCTTTATTGAAACATTTTGACCCAAATTTATGTTGCGAGTTAAAAACGGACGCCAGTTTCCAAGGGTTAGGAAGTATTTTATTGCAAAAAGGTTCGGACGAACAAATGCACTCCGTCGCATACGCAAGTCGGTCGCTAACGAAAGAAGAAAAAAACTACTCCATCTCAGAATTGGAGGCTCTAGCAGTAATTTGGAGCTTACAATATTTCCGTCACATGGTTTATGGAAAACCAATAGAAATTACTACCGACCACCATGCACTTTGTTATATCTCGTCCATTCGCGAAACAACGGGTAAACTTGCCCGCTGGGCGATCAAATTATCTGAATTTGATTATAAAATTAAGTACAAGAGTGGTAAATTACACCAAGATGCCGATTGTTTGTCGAGAAATCCGACCACTCTTGGGAACATAAAGAATGAAGAAAACGCAATAGAAATTCCAACCTTTCTATTAGAATCCCAAGACTTATTAAAATTACAACGACAGGATAACAAAATTTTGGAACTCATAGAAACGTTACAACACCCTGATGACCCCAAATTAAGTATAAGATTAAAGAGACGGTCAAAAAATTTTACTCTAATTGAGGGGGTCGTATATAAAAAAAAGCTCAATTTACTGGCCTCCCTAACTTATTAGTCATACCTACAAATCTAATTTTTGAAATCCTACACGGCTATCATAGTGAACCTTTGGCAGGGCATCTGGGAATCGCTAAAAATTTAAGCAAAATTAAGAATAGATTTTACTGGCAAGGTCTACAGAGAGATGTAGAAAAATTCGTTAAAGGATGTCCCGAATGTCAATCGAGAAAAGGCAGAGCCAACCTAAAACCGGGAGGATTTTTACAACCCATATCCGTCCGGTTACCGTTTGAAAAAATAGGCATAGATTTGTTAGGGCCTTTCCGTAAAAGTTCAAGCGGAAAAACAATGATAATAGTTGCTACCGATTATGCCACTCGTTGGGTAGAAACCAAGGCATTGACAAACGGAAGAGCAAAAAATGTTGCGCAATTCATTTTAGAGAATATAATTTGCAAACATGGTTCCCCAAAAATTTTACTATGCGACCGGGGAAAAGTATTTATGTCAGAAATGGTAACAGATTTGGTCAAAATAATGGGTACTAATAGTAAGTTCACCACAGCGTACCACCCACAATGTAATGGACTAACAGAACGTTTCAATAAAACCGTAGCTGATATGTTAGCCATTTATACAAACAAGGATCAAACCGACTGGGATAAATTCTTACCACACGTAACGTTTGCTTACAACACCTCCATTCAAATCACCACAAAATTTACCCCATTTATGCTGGTCTATGGACGCGAACCTATGCTACCTATGGAGGCTAGCCTCGACACCCCCGTTAATAGCGAGTCTGTCGAGGAAACCCGCGAACGCCTATTGAATGCTAGAAGCGTAGCTGTAGAAAACATAAAAACTAGACAGAATTTAGATAAAAACTACTATGATAACAGGCACCGCAATTTACAAAATGAAGTGGGTGACGCGGTAAAGGTATTCACCCCAATACGGAAAATAGGCCGTAGTGAAAAATTATTATTGCGATGGTTCGGACCCTATTATATTTCTCAAAAAATTGGCGAAGTGGATTACGAAATAACAAAAGGGAAAAATGCTAACGCCAAAAAAGACATAGTCCACGTTAGCAGAATTTTACCGTATTTCTTATTTGTACTTAATTTTATAATCAAATTCAGATAATTTGATCGCCCAGCGGGCAAGTTTACCCGTTGTTTCGCGAATGGACGAGATATAACAAAGTGCATGGTGGTCGGTAGTAGTTTCTATTGGTTTTCCATAAACCATGTGACGGAAATATTGTAAGCTCCAAATTACTGCTAGAGCCTCCAATTCTGAGATGGAGTAGTTTTTTTCTGCTTTCGTTAGCGACCGAACAGCGTATGCGATGGGGTGCATTTTTGTTCGTCCGAACCTTTTTGCCATAAAATACTTCTTAAACCTTGGAAACTGGCGTCCGTTTTTAACTCGCAACCTAAATTCGGGTCAAAATGTTTCAATAAAGGCGCATTTGTAAGCTTATCTTTTAATTGTAAAAACGCGTTTTGTTGCGCTTGTTCCCATTTAAACCCTTGTTTAGTCGTAGCTTCGTATAAGGGGCGTGCAATTTTTGAAAAATTTTCAATAACCTTTCTGTAATAATTACATAAGCCTAAAAAACTTTGGGTAGTTTTTACGTTGTTTGGAGTTTTAAAATCTTTGATCGCTTTTAATTTTGTTTCATCAGAGCCTATACCGGTTTCGTTTATTACATGCCCTAATACTTTTATTTCTTTTTCAACATAACAACATTTACTAGGCTTAAGAGTTAACCCTGCATCCCTTAGACGTTGAAAAACTTTACGCAATCTCTCTAAATGTTCTTTAAATGTTTTTGAAAATACTAAAATATCGTCTAGGTAAATCATTATCTCTATCCATTTCATACCGTCAAAGATTTGATCCGCTAAATCTTGAAAAGTTGCAGGGGCATTACACAAGCCAAAAGGTAAAACATTAAATTCATAAAGTCCGAAATTCGGCGCAATGAACGCGGTATATTCTTTACATTTTTCTTCTATACCTATTTGCCAATAACCGCTGAGCAAATCGAGTGACGTGAAATATTTTTCCCCATGTAGATAAGTTAAAATATCATCAATATTCGGAATTGGGAAGCTCGATTTTTTAGTCCGTTCGTTTAATTTTCGGTAGTCCACACAGAAACGTTTAGATTTATCCTTTTTGTCCACTAAAATTATAGGACTACTCCAAGGGGACTGTGAGTGACACCAAAAAATTGGCGAAGTGGATTACGAAATAACAAAAGGGAAAAATGCTAACGCCAAAAAAGACATAGTCCACGTTAGCAGAATTTTACCGTATTTCGAACCATGAACCCCTGACAAAATTGTTTTGAACAAATAAATTTTAAACTTAATTAAAACAATAATTTTAAAACGTTGTTATAAAAGTTACCTTTTTCAAACCCCGACCATGTTTTCATTTTAAGAAGCCTTGAATATTAACATTAATAAAAATATGAATTCGTAGTAATTTAAACAACTTACCCTATTATGCTTCCCTCTTAGCTGGCCATATTATATGGCGGCAGCACAAAATACCCTTCGTCGTCAAGATCCAAATTGTCTATTAGGAGCCCGTCAAACATGTCGGGCCACTCTTGATAGTCTTCAAATATTTCTTCGACGGCCTCGTCCGTCGACGCACAGGGGGTGGGTGCCCTAATCTCGGGCCACTCCATCGCTAATAGGCTCAACACGAAGGATGCGAAAGTTACTAGGAGTTCAAACAACATGTTACTGGTACAAAGAACTGTTAAGTAATAATTAATTCAACTACTTGCTGTTTTGAACAAGAGGAATAGAATTCAAAACCTACCTGACATTAAAGATTGTATATGACTCTTTTGAACTCCGTAACTTTAAAAAACACTCACATTGTCATAATTTTTTAAGCTTATATTACCTGCTTTTAAATAAATATTCAACATTGCTGAAAATTATTTTGATCAATTTACCAGTAAACCAATTCGGGTTACTATGATTACTAGTTTTTTTAGTTCCAACGGACAAGTTAGAAATAAGTATATGTACAGTTAAATAATGTTAATTTAGTATTTCAGATTAATAACAAACGCTTTACCAAATTACCAAGTATAAATTTCCAAAGGATAATTTAACAATTAGCAGTATGCATAAGAAATAGACACAAAACCGTTTAGGACAAATCAAAAACGACTACTTAGTCGTATAATAAAATTTAAATGTTTTAGAATTAGTTACATTCGTTTGGACCACTATAATAAGGGGAATTTCTGGGCCGAATTTCAGTAAGGAGGGGAAAGTAATTTCGCTGTGCTATAAATATCAAGAAGAACATCCAATAAGAAGTATGGGTTTCCAAGCAATCAGTACCGTACCAACGTTATCCAAGCAAATGATAACTTAAGTGGGAATGGTCCAAGACGAGAACGAACAAGATACCCTTAATTACTACCCAAACTTTTTCTAAGATGATGGAAATGGTCAATGGTATGGTATGGAATTGAATCAAATGAAATGGAATGAAAGCGTATCGAATGAAAGCGAATGGAATGAAAGCAAATGCAATGGAGTAAAATCGAATGGAATTAAATGGAAGAGAATGGGATTGAATGAAATGGAATGGAGTAAAATCTAATGGAATTAAATAGAATGGGTTTGAATGGAATGGAATAAAATCAAATAAAATGGAATGGTTTTTATTTTGGTAAATGACAACCCAATGCGTAATTTATGGATTGGTATGGTCAGCATTAGCAGTTTGGCATGGTAATCAGAACTAAGAAGAAAACGGCAAACACCAATTGACCGTTACATGAAAGCTCAATCGAACACAAAGGTAACAATCGGAAGTCCAGATAAGATAGTTCCAAAAGAAGAAGCCGAGTCAGATCAAGAAAAAACTCCTACTTACACCGTCAAAATAACCAAGGATGTTAGGTTAACCAAGTGAACCTACTGTTAGAAATTGTTTGAGGAAGTTTAAAATTGAGCATAATAAGTGCCAATAAAGAGAATTAATAAAAAGTGGTTAAAAGGACAATATAAAGTATAAGAAATAAATGTGCTACAAGGGATAAGAAATAAATGTGCTCCAAATAAACAAATAAAAGTGAAATTAATTAAAGTGACAAAAGCAGAGTAATAGTGAAATCAAGTGCTATTTTGTAAAAGTATTTTATAAAAATGTAGTAAAATTGTTGTAATATCATACAAATTTCAAACGAGGGCCCTCGCATAATGTAAACGGGGATTTACGCCAAAAGCTAGTGCAACTGCGCAGATCTGTATTCCTTTTTGCCTAAGTCCACGTAAAAACATTAATTTAGTATGAATGAAAATGAATTGTAATGAATAAAAATAAGCACAACTGAGTAACAAATATTGTAATAGGTCCAAATAGGAGACATGATCACGAAAGAATGAGTATTAAAAATTATATTAGGGCAACTAAGTACAAATGAGTAAAATTTTATAATAAAGTTAAAAGATTAGTAAGAGCACGGGTTAGCACTCCACATAAAATAAATGTAAGCATAAATTGACTTTAAAATTATTTTGGACCCCTTAAAAGTGGTTAGATTTTGAATGTTACTGTCCAAACGATAATACTTTACGAATAACAAATAATAATTAAAATAATAACCGTAATTTTGTATTAATCAATCCTAATAATTAGGTGTGTAATGAGTAAATGAGTAGATTTAAAATAATTCGCTTCTTTTTTTTTCATAATCTTGAGATAATTGTAATTGCACTCACAACTAACGTCATTGAATGTAACTAGATATACATACTTATTGAAGATTACAAACGGTAAATAAACAAAACTCTCACTGTTTTAAATGAAATATTTAAATGTAATAATGTTGAGATAAAACAAAGATATTTGATTACGCATAACAAAAGTATAGCTATAGCTTATACTTGTTTTTGATTGTACTGATACAAATTTTTTTTTTGATAAACTAAATGAGGAAGTATTTTTACCATTTAGGTACGGCCAAAGAGCTTAAAAATATACCCTGGGAAATACTTACCTTAAAAAATCATTGGTATTATAAGACTATGAGAAATAAAAAATTATTATGAAAATATTATTGCACGATTTGAATTTTCAATGAGGAACATTTTTGCTCTTTTTCATCAAAACATATTTAAATTTTTTTTTCTCTCTTTTTTCTGATGTTGCAATTACTAATTATTTTAAGAACTCAAGGAATAATATTCCAAATGATGATGTATATATGTTTAAAATGTATTTAATTAATTCTTGGTTTCCTAATTTTAGCCAATAAGTTTGACAACTAGTATTTGATTTTTGATATGCTTTGATTTTATTATTATAGACTATAATTATATTACTACTCGTATTATCTTTCTTATATTGTTACTTATTTTTTTTTTACTTTTTTTATATTGACGTTGATTTATTTTGTTTTTTTTTCTTTTTCTGTTGGTTAATTGAACGCTCAGCGTGGCGACTTGGGCCAGCCGCTTTTGCCGGCGAGGGGGTAATGTCACATATTTATTATCCATACTATATTATATTCGACGTTTAAATAAAGTAATAAGATGACATTGCCCTTGCTGATTAAGCACGTTCAATAAACCAATGGAATTAACTCACCTTAGCATGTAAGTTTAACCCGAGTGGGAAATAAGCCATAAAATGACATTGGAGAAGAAACAGTTATACGGTGAGATCGTAGGTTATCAGTGATACCTCGTTGACCTATGTCCGCGGGTGTAATGGTCTTCCACTCAGGTTATTAGAGTAAGTTTAATTTGTAAATCTATGTAAGTTATTTTATTTCATTATACGTATTTAATCCTGATGTTAAATTATTATATCTGAGCTACCCCGAAAACCCCCGCACGAAAATGCTCGTGACAATATAATTTGTTGAATTAATTGTTGTAATCATTTTGTACTATTTTTTCGTTTGTGTATATGTTCTTCTTTGTATTTTTCCGATTACCAATTGGTTTATCCATTAGAGGATCTCTCCCTCTCCAAACGCCACTGCAAGGGTGCTATCAACCCAACCAACGACGATGATGGAAGTTTGGGTCTCAGACCCGGTACTCCGATAAGCCATGACGACTAGGCTAGGCTAGTCAATAAATCAGTCTCTTAAACATTTTTGGAAGGAAAAGGCGTGAAAGCTTATGATCAAAATTTCTCTGAATTTATCTCTGAAAATATTTAATTAAATAAATGTTATTATGATAATTACACTTACAAAAGGTAAACAAACACTTACACTGGCAATTGTGTCTCTTCATGCGGAAAGAGTGCCTCATCCGGTTCGATGCCACGCCTCTTTGTTTACATAATTTTGACGTTTCTTTGTCAATATCAAATAAATGTTCGCGTAATTATCTCAATAAATATAACTCGACCTCGTTATTTTTAGATCGATAAGTTGCTTGTAAATTTTACTCAGGCATCGTTGCATTAAGCAATTGCACTCAAAACAGGCGTATCAATAAAACTACAATCGATAACTTTGGTTACTTTGGTTATCAATTGTCATTTTGAATATGAAAGCTAATTTTGTAATTTTGGTTTTCTATCTAAGTGCCACGGTTTTGACTTAGATATTTATCAGATGAGTATTGTGTGTATTGATGATGAAAGATGTGACTTGAATTTGCAGATAAATTTTATTTCGATTTCCCTTAAAATTTTGAAAAATTTGCAATGATGATTTGGCAAACTTACGTGATGATTGTGGTACCAAGTGCTTGTTTTGGACACCTGTGTTCTGGCACACCTGATTTTGCAAGACCTAAGATTGATGATTTTAATTGGAAATTTATGATTCCGAGGTGGTTTGAGTTGGATGTCATATGATGTTTTTTCTTTGTCAAATGAGTCGATAGAAGATGTGTCATTCTATGGAACATACTTCCTCGTGAGAGAATTTGCTTGAGCGTCGGTTCACCTGTAAAATAAACTGGATGATGTTGGATTGGTTTTGTGGTGGCTAGATGAAGTCCAATCGGCTTAATCATTCGTATGAGTTGCAGATTACCATTTGTTGTGGATATCGGAATACCATTCCGGATGACTGTTTTGAAAATTTGTAATATTATTCTGAATGGGTTTCTTACTATGAAGATCTGCAAAGCTATAGATTTACAATAAAATTATTTGGGTAATGATGATTATTTGATTACTTTTGGTTTTGTTTTGATGTTTTAGTGATTCTGATTTTAAGCTTTATCATGAAGCATAAGGTAAGATTGTTATTATATCATTGTTTGAATGTTTTTAAATGAAGGGATTTACTTTTATAATTGCTAGTCAATTTAGAGTAGCGTTGAACTGTCCGCTACAACACCATTCCGAGTCATGGAGCATTTTGAGCTGGGATTTTCTCTCAAAGAATCTTGGTTTTGTATTTTTGTTCGGGATGTTCGTTGGTGTTATGCAGTCACTACTAGTCTTTTATTATCTAAGATCAGATTAGATTGGAAGATTGAGTCTTCAATCCAAGTCATTTTACATTTACTCTGTGGTTTTGTGGGGAACTATCCAAAAACTGATCCCACGAATTGAACTATTTCCTGTAGATTCACAAGTTTACAAATTCGGGTTAACTTTTGGACCCGAGCAGATGAGAACGATTCTTAACGTTATTTGATGCCCTGAACTCAAATCTTCAATCCGTTTGTCAACCAAATCAGCTGACCACGTTGCATTAAACATCTTTTGGAATTTGTTATTGTACTGTGATTGTGCTTCGGAATTTCGATTTTTAGATGCGGCTATCTTTAAAACTAATAGATAATCCGCTTTGAATATTTTTTAGATGCTTGGAAAATTGTCCTCTTTCCAATAGTTTATAGCAAAAAGTTCAATTCGTAGGATCAATTAACTGATAGTCACCCCTAAAAGTTTTCTAAATGGGAAAAATTGGTTATATGAGCCGTTGAAAACCATAGTGGTCTAAGTCAAAAATCACGTTTTTGAGCTAATAGCTGAAATCATTTCATATTATACACCTCTACTTGCTGGCAAAATTTAAAAAATATAAATTATCGTTTTCTACATAAATAGTGCAAATGCAATGCTAGACGTTCATTAAGTACTGTTAGCGTCTCAAAACATCAGTTTTTGACTTAGACCACTATGGTTTTCAACGGCTCATATGTAAGTGGCAGTGTTAGATAGTATTTAGTAATATTAGGTAGTAAGTAGCAGAATTAGAGAGTTAGTAACACCATTAGGCAGTAAGTGACAATATCCAAACCTCCGGACCCACCATTTAGATAATTAACAAACCTGTTATATAGTATTATTACACAAAACCATTTAATAAAATAATTGAACATTGACATTATTGACAAAAAGTAAACACAATAGTTTTAAATACAAATAAACATTGAAACATATTATGGCAAAGTTTGCTTTGATTTCTCATTTTCACTACCTTTTTGAGATGACCATTCACTTGATATACTTGAGAAAAAATCTTCCAGCAAAGTTTTATTTGACTTTTTATATATCTCATCTTCTTGAGGTGAATCATAACTTGATACATCTGACATAAAACCATTCATTTCCGGCTGGGACCGGTTCTGATTTTTAATATCTTTCGGATTTTCGCATTTTCCGTTTTTTTTAATCCATTCATTTTGTCTTGAAAGCCACGATTCAACCTTAAATTTCCAGTAATCAACTGCTTGATTTGATGAGGAAGGTTGTTCAGTGTCCCTTTTGTCAACATTGTTTTCTGTTAGAGGTTGTATTACCATTTTCTTCTTCCCTTTCTTTCCGTACTTAACCATTCTTGCTAATTTTTTTTCCATTTTTGAGAAAAACGTATCCTTGAATGTTGATAAAACCATGCAACTAAATAATTAAAAAATTAATTATATATATATCGTCGTATCAGAACAACAGTAGGACATGAATAAAATCTTAGTTAGTTAGAAGTAACTTCGATTTTATAGTTTAATGATTATTTCATTTTTGAAATACATGGACAATATTTGATGACAATATCATCACAAAATTTAACTTAGTGTTCCATTCGATGCAGTTATTATTTTTAATGCCAAAAGTACAGATATCTCCATTTTTATTTTTATTTCGATGTCTTACTGATGTTCTGAGACGACAATATGTATTTAATATGTGTATATATTACGGTCAATGATGTAAATCGGGCGTTGACATCGTTGACATATAAAATAAAAAATAATTAAATTTAATTTTTTAAATTAATCATTTTTATTCCGCCATGAGAGTGATCCATGGCATTTCGAATAGCAAATTTGTTTGCTGGCACGACACGCACATTTAGAAAGGAGTAGTTTCATCATTGCGCACTCTGGATTGGGCAATAACGTCATTGCCCGGACAATGATGTAAAAACCACATATGAAATTTTAAATGTCAACATCGCCCAAAATACACGGCCATTGACATTATTGGCCGGGCGTCAATGCCCAGTTCCGCAGGGCATTGACGTAATTGTCCGGCCATTGACGTTAATGGCTGAGTTTGTCATCATTGACCGTAATATATAAATATTTTAATTAAAATGTAAGAATATTTTTTATTTTTTTAGAAAATAGTTTTGCAGATGCACATGAGATGATGTGAGTAACGGGCATATTTTAGGTTTTGCTGGTATAGCAAAATTATGAATCAATTTCATAACTAATCAATCAGACATAATAATGATCTATTTGTATTCGTAGCACACCGCACCTCCGATTGGTCAATATTTTACGAACCTAAAAATTTATTAAACAAAAAATAGTATGTATAGATAGGTAATTAAGCAACAGAATATATAATTATGCATTTTATATGTTATACAATAAAAGAAAATAATTTCGTTGCCCTTCTTTATGTTTGTTCTCTAATTATTCAAAATTTCTACCTTTAGCAACATTCACTAAATTGTTATTTAACCCTCTAGTACTAACAGTCGGTCTCACAGACCAACAACTTCTATTTGGCTCCGTCAAGTTGGCCCCTCCACTTTAGAATTAAATTTTTTTTTGATTTATAGGAAAGGGCTCGCGAAATGCTGGCGAGTGCTGTAATTTTCTTTGAGAGTGCTGGGTCCGTTTGATTTTTATTAAGAAATGAAAATTTGAAAATTTGGAGGGGCCAACTTGACGCAGCCCCTCCACTTTGGAATTTTTCATTTTTTTTTTGATTTATTGGAAAGGGCTCGCGAAGTGCTGTAATTTTCTTTGAAAGTGCTGGGTCCTTTAGATTTTTATTAAGAAATGAAAATTTGAAAATTTGGATTTTAAAATTTTTTTTTGATATTTTGGAAAGGGCTCGCGAAGTGCTGGCGAGTGCTGTAATTTTTTTTGAGAGTGCTGGGTTTGTTAGATTTTTATTAACAATTGAATTATTGACATTTGACAGAAGCGTCAAGTTGGTCGCTCTTTTTTCAAATTTATTAAAAATTAATTTTTTTTATATTATTTAAAACTACTCTTGAAGTGCTGGCGAGTGCTGTAAATATGTTGAAGATACACATTTTATTAAAAAATTTACAGAAGCTTTGAAAAACTAAGCTCCGAGCAAGATGCAGTGAATTCAGAAACACTTTAAAAACTAGTTTCCCACAAATAGATGCTTGGATTCTAGATCAATATAAATAAAACAGGGATATTTCTCTCACTCGCCAGAACTTCGCGAGCCCTTTCCAATAAATCAAAAAAAAAATTTTAATTCCAAAGTGGAGGGGCCAACTTGACGGAGCCCTTCTATTTTTAACTGTAAATTTAATACGATAACAGCTGAGGGACAGGGCTGAGTACCTTCAAATCAACTACTTGTAATTATTAGTCTCGTACGTCTCGTGACATCCGTCAAGTGAAAGTGTTCTTTCGTTCCTTATTTATTAACAATATGGGTCTCACAGACCGAAGTTAGTACTAACGTTACAAAAACATTTTAATTATTTAATAAGTAATTGTGTGCAATTGGAAAATTCACCCGTACAATACGTATATTTCTGTAAATAAACTACGTTTACCGTTGCGCACAGTAAGTATGATGTTTTTTAAAAAAATTTACGGTAAAAAATTATTTTTAACATTCAAAATTTCAAAACCAAAATTCAGAAAATTTTGGGTACCGCTGACATCAATCCTACGCCAAGAAGTTCCATACCTGGCAGATGTGTTATGTGTACCTCAAAAATAAACCGGAAAACTAGATATTTTTGCAATAAATACTTCTGGTTAGAACACGCGGTGATAATTTGCAATGACTGAAATGTGCAAATAACGGAGTAAATTGTACGCGAAATATTTCGGTTCTTATTAGGTCTAAATTAGAACAACTTTTTTTCTTTTTAATAACAATATTATCTCAATGTATAAAATAATCAGTCGTTCTCAAATTTTATTTTTTTACGATAAAGATAAAAGTTCTCGCAATCTTGCCAGTATAAATTTCAAAATTTAAAAATTAATCTTGCTTTGACCAGTAGCCGTTTGGTGCACACAATTAAGTGTTTTTCAACAAAGTATGCGGCACTGATGACGACTAATGAGTCAGAAACACATGCGTGGTGTGATGGCTTGATGGTCGAAGAAGCAGTGTGTGTCTGTCGCTCTTCCTTAATTCTGTTTTAATTTTGAAATTTTGAAATTTTATTTTTTTCTTCTAAAATTTTACTTATAATTTATTATTTATAATTTTTAATATTTTTACAACAATAAAATTTTGTAAAATAAAATTCCTTTTTCCTACAAAAATTAATATTATATAAAGAAATATATCTTAACATATTATTCCACTTATGGTAAAAAATTATAAACAATGCATTAAAAAAACTAAAAACTAGAATCGGTCTCATAGACCGAAGTTAGTACTCGTGCTATAAAAATGTATGTTAGTACTGGAGGCTTAAGGAATACTGTGGAACTTGATTAATGTGCAGCTCGATTAGTTGGAAACTTAATTGATGTACAAATGAATTGATATCGAACTTGGCTGATGTGCAACTGAATTGGCTGGGAACTCGTTAATAGGAAAATCAAAAATTAAAACGTGAAGTGAAATAAGAGTACGACGGATTTCCGTTTACCTCTTGTCTTAACTGTTAACATTGTCAGCGTTCTTTTATATAGAATCGTACCTTAATGTGCCTTTGAGGCTTGTTATTGAATTGTTGCATTTGTACGGCGCGACTTTTAAAGTGATCATTTGCCTTTAGCAATTTTCCCCATAATTGCTCGAATATTGCGCTGAACGAACAGACTCGGTTGGGTCGCAACCTGCGCTGCTTCTACTTTTTAGGCGCTCAAGAGAGTAGCTTTTGCCCTAACGTGAGCGACTGTTTTGGGAATCACGGCATGCGGCCGCGATTTGAGTTTCCAAAAAAAAAGGAAAAGAAAAGGAAGGAAAGAAAATAGTGACCGTTTGGTGTATTTTCTAGTCTTGATTTGGTTGTTCGTTTTCATGGATGTGGTTTATTTATTTATAATAAAATACTGTTACAAGGAGATAGAAAGACAGAGAGACAGAGAAAAAAACCCTCAATTTTAACCTTAATTTTATATTTTATAATAATTTTAAGGGATGGGCTTTATGAAGGGAACCAATTGAATAGTTGGTTCCAGTTTTTCATTTTTGGAAGTATTTTTGAATGATCTATAAAATTTAATTTTTATATTTGTAATTTACGCCCTAAACTACCAAAAAGTCATTCGCAAATGTTTAAAATCGTGGTCCCGGTTAGCGTACTATTTCCATTATCACGTCTAAAATTGTCACATTTTAAAATTCACTTTGCGTGTAATTGTTTCGTATCTCAATAATTGTTTGTTGCACTTTTTGATCGCACGTTAATCAATACTCGTATAGCTTCTTTCGCTGTCTCTAGTAACCCTGATCCTACAATTATAAGTTTTTAAAAGCCATAAAATAATTAATAAACATCCGAAGAGAGTAAAATACTATTGTTGAAAGCTTCCGTTACAAAAAAAATTGTAATTAATATTTTTTTAAATTAAATTTTTATTAGGTACTAACCTACAAATATAAATTATCCGATTATTATGTTTAATCCGATATTTTAACGCCAAATTTATTTGTAATTTTTCTATATCTATATTCTAATGTATATTTTTTAATCCTTAATATAGAAGCCCAAGAACTGCGGTCATCCGAGTTCCCCCTTTTTTCAAAATTTAAATTTAATTAATTTGAACAATTTTTTGGAAGTAGATATACAATATTATAACCGGAGCTTAAACTACTTATTAATCGCGAGGTTAATCGTATTTCATGAAGAGTAGCCAAGTAATCCACCTCGCGATTAATAAGCAATTTAAGCTCTAGTTAAATAATATACTATTATAGCATAAAATTTATAACTTAATTTAATTTATGATGACCAAGATGATTTCTTCGAAAAATCAATACGACTACTACCCATGGTCTCTTAAGAGGGGACATTTTTAAGTTCGCGGAATGGGGCACAAAGAGGCGGCCATTTTTTTAAAATTTTTTTTTCCAATTTCCTTTTTAATTTTCAAGTATACACTAAAAATTTTATGCATTTATATCAATAAGTAGTTTGGTTGCAATCAACAAAATGACAAATGGTAGTGTGAGAATTTCTAAAAATGTCAAACATTGAATTACGTGCAGTTATTAAATTCCTCACCAAACAAGGAAAAAATGTTGAAATCATTAAAAATGAAATGGAGGCAGTTTATGGTGACACTTGTCCTGGTAAAACCATGATTTATAAGTGGCACAAATTATTTAAGCCAGGCAGAGAGTCTCTTGAAGATGACGACCGTCATGGCAGGCCAAATGACGTTTTAACACATAAAATCGTCATTAAAGTTGATGATGCCGTGAGAGAAAATGGCCGTCTTAAAGTGAAGGACATTGCAAGAATATTCAGGATATCGGAATCGACAACTTTGAAAATTTTAAAAGATCATCTGGGTATGTCAAAGGTCAGCGCGAGATGGGTGCCTAGAATGGTCACACCGCATCAAAAACAATATCGAGTTGAATGTTGTAAGGAGTTTTTAACGCTGTGTGGTGATGATCCAACAGATATTATTGACCGAATTGTTACAGGAGATGAAACTTGGGTTCATTTTTATGATCCTGAATCGAAACAGGAATCTATGCAGTGGCATTATAAGGGTGATCCACCGCCAAAGAAGTTCAAAGTTGTACCCTCTGCTGGAAAAGTTATGGCAACAATCTTTTGGGATTCTGCGGGAATTCTTCTAATAGATTACAAAATGAAAAATGCCACCATAACTGGTGCATACTATGCTGAGGTTTTGCATCGATTAAAAGAAGCAATAAAATCAAAACGTAGAGGGAAATTAACAAAAGGCGTACTTCTATTGCAAGACAATGCACCTGTTCACAAGGCAAAAATTGCGATGAGTGCAATGAGGTCATGCGGTTTTGAGGAAATGGTTCATCCACCCTACAGTCCAGATTTGGCACCTAGTGATTACTACCTATTCCCAAATTTAAAAAAAGAACTTCGTGGAAGGCATTTCAACAGCGATGAAGCTCTCCAGGTAGCTGTAAACAAGCATTTTATAAGCAAAAATAAAAATTATTTTTTTAAAGGTTTAGAAAAATTAATCCATAGATGTAATAAATGTATTGATGTTCGAGGAGATTATATTGAAAAATAAAATTATAAAAAAAAAATATTTACGTTTCCTTATACCCCATTCCGCAAACTTAAAAATGTCCCCTCGTATAGTGGAATTTTCCCCATGGTCAAGTGTCTTTCCAGCTTGGAAAATGTTACAAAAAATTTTGAAGGATTTATTATTACTACTACGAGTACAGAGATCTTGACAAAACGTAAATGCTTAATATTTTATATGATTCGTTTGCATTTGCTACTTGAAAGCAATACAATGAAATGGCAGTTTTTCCAAATGGAAAAAGGTACATTAAAGCATCATTCACAATTTCTCTTATTATGCGAATTGAAACGCAAATAAATTATTTAATTTTTCTGTAAATATGACTTACTTTTTAGATCATTTTATCACAATAACCTATTAACTTGTAAATCGTGCACTTTAAATTACGTTAAAATCGAACAACTTAAATTTGGCATGCGTAAACGAATCCAATGGTATATGATGATCGTCTGACCAGGGATTGTAGTTTTATTAAGGTAGTATTCCTGATTTTTTGAATTTTAAAATTTAGAGGTTATTTGTAAATATTTTTAATCTTACCTGCTGTAATAAGAATAGAAAAACAATAATGAATGATGGTCTTTTTAGTAATATAAATATTTTATTATAATTTAATTTAAACAATTAATTAAATTTTAAATTAAAATTTAATGAGGACTTAACACATTTTAAATCGTGCAGGCTGGGGGACTTGCTTGATGTTTAATAACTCGTTTTCTCTGAGATATGTTGTTTATACAAAGAGGACACCTGTATTTTTTTCACTCCAAAAAAGCAATCTCACTCCCGATAGCGGCATTTTAAAATTTTGAAATAAGTAATGTTATTTTTCAAACATTTGGTACACGAGTACAACAACAATAATCGCTGTAAATTTGGCACTTTTGGGGCTTTTAGATTAATTTATTTTTGTCCTTGACTTTTAAAAATATAAAAATTCAAAGAATTACCAAAAAAGACCAAAAATATTACAATTTTTCTGAAAAAATTAAAAGTTATTTTTCTCAGAAAACCCAGCCTTTTTTCCTTAAAAATCTAATGTTTTGTATAGGGATACTTACCCTATGTGCTCCCATAATTTTAATAATGATTTATAATTAGTTTCGGAGATATTAATTTTCAAAATTTTACAATTATGCAGCTCTACATAATTATTTTATTCATAATAGGGTATCCCTCCAAAACACTAATATTATAAAGAATGGGTTTTTTGTGAAAAAGGACTTTATTTTTTTATATAAATTTGTAATATATTTAGTCTTTTTGTGAATTTTTTGGACTTTTATATTTTTAAAGTCAAATACATGCTCCATGTAAGTGAAAAAAAAAAATGTAAAAGCTCCAAGCTTAAGATTATTCTTAAGTTAATTTTTTTTGGGATGGACAAAAAATACGCCTTTTGTATTAAAAAGCAACATATTTTAGCAAAATTTAATTTTGGAACATGAACCACGGCAGCCTGCATGATTACCTAAAACACGTATTACAATTTTAAGAAAAAAGTGGGTTGTTTTGAAAAAGA
Source organism: Cantharis rufa (assembly GCA_947369205.1). Lineage (NCBI taxonomy): Eukaryota > Metazoa > Arthropoda > Insecta > Coleoptera > Cantharidae > Cantharis > Cantharis rufa. The sequence continues at coordinate 8,369,103 of OX376309.1, read as the reverse complement.
AAATTTTCAATATTTTCAGATGAAATTGCAATATTTACATAATAATGATTGGTCTACCAACATCCAAAGAGTTTTAAATTGGAATCTCTGGATGATATTGATGTTTGACAAGCTCGAACATCCCCATAATTCCAGTCCATTTTTATGGGCTTGACGATTATATAAATTATAAATTTCTTAAGATTATTATAAATTTCAATCTTGTTCTCTATGGACAGGGTAGACCTTCTTCCAATTAGCAGGTAAATTTTTTTTTACTTTGATGTCCATTTATTTCCGTTTCTTGACATTGTGTACCGTCCTTAATCTACTGTCAAGATGTAGCCCAAGTATCTTAGCTTCTGTTGCACATGGTATGGTATAATGGTGTTAATATATAGACTGGAGGACATAAACTGCGTTTTAAAATAAATAAATAATAAAACGTAAGAGGATTTTGCTTCATTGACCTTTATTCTCCATCTGTTCAGCCACTCCTGAAAAAGTAAAAGTTGATTTTGAGCAAATACAGCAATGGTCCAATAACACTTCCTTGCGGAACTCCTGGTCTTATAGGGCAAAGGTATGTGAAACCTCATCATCTGTTGAACTTGAAACCAACGATTTTCTAAGTAGGATTTTAATAGGAGAAAATAAGAATATGGCAGATCCTTTTTAATTTGAATATGCTAACTTTATCGAAAGCCTGTTTGAGGTCAAGAACATCATATTTCAGCGAAAAGAGATTCTAGAATATCATATTACACCCAGCCTGCATGATTTGAAATGGATGATTCAATCAAATATGAGATATTCTGAATATTTTTATAAATATTTACTTAATAATGCAAAATATTTTTTCATTTTATTTCCGCGGGTTAAAATCAACCAGATTACTATTAAGAGACGGTTCGGGTCAATGGGTATTTTCATTTTTTGTCACATTTTTCAAATATATATACTACTTTCCGTCCACACATCTTAAAATAATCTCAATTATTATTTATTTTTATATCTCATACCTATTACTTTGTAGAACTCAAGTAGATCACTTGAAATTATCAAATGGGTCACTTGGCGACTCGCGGGTTACTCGTATAGGTTGCCAACGCCTGTCCTATAGATACTAAACTAAATAGTATGTCTAGTTTGAATTTTAGACAATCGAACCATCAAACAATAAGAAACGTTCAAGTATTACGTAAGCAAACCTTCGGCGATTTTACACCCCCCTCTGTATACGAGGAAATAAGAAAATTGTGACCCCCCTCACTCTCAAACGATCCGAGTAAGAATTTTTTCAAAACTTTTATTAAACGCCAAAATTAAAATTCAAAAAACTAAATGATTTTGTGTGATTTTTCTATAGTGTTTTTTTAGTATTACTATACAGAAAAAATGGTTTTCTTAAATGAAGAATAAGTATATTCTTGAAATTATTTACTTCATTTAAAAATATAATTTCTTTACGCAATAAAATATGCTTGTAGTAAAAATATCAGTTGTCTTCTGCAAATAATATTTTTTACTTAAAATATTATTTAATTCAAGAAAATTTCATTGGAATGAAAACACTGTTTTCTAGATATACATGAATATTAATATATTCTTAATCGAAGTAACTTAATTACTAATTACTGAGATTAAAACCTTGCGCAAAGATAACATTTTTTATGTTATGTTAAGAACTTCTTAATTCAAAAATGTTCTTCATTTAAATCAAATAAATTTGTAACTATACTTAGTTTAAAAACATCATTCTTTAATTTAATCATATATTTATGTGATCTAAGAAAAATGAATCAAGAATATTTTTTTCTTACAGCAAGAAAATATTTTCGTGCGGCTATTGAAAACAGAGAATTTTTTGATTCAAGTGGTACTTATTTGAATCAAGTATTTTTTTATTTGTAGGGATATTTCCCCACTTGTGTCTTTCAATATTGTATTATTAGCATTCTTTTATCAATTGTATTCTGTATAAATCCGTATTATCAATTTCAGATACAGCTTCGTCATGAGACGGAACGGCTAGAAAAAATAATACCGCATTCTTTTCTAGTTTCTACTGAAAGAAATGGATAGTGGCCAAATTAGGATATGTGGGGCATGGATTCCAGATAAAATAGAGTGGATTTTCGTTACTACCTTCATTTAATAATAAAATAATTCAATTAATTATGCCCGTTTGCTTTACCCATATTTAAAATTTAAGAGTTTCTTAAGTCCTAAGCGCTATTTCATTGATTTTACATAAGATATAAGGGAAGCTTGAGTTTTAACTTTTAAGTATAGGTATGTGATGCAAACAGATACTGAAAAAAAATTTTTCACTGCTTAAATTTTCACTTTTTATATTATATAATCTCACTGCTTATATTTTATAATTAAAATATTGAATAGCCTAAATTTGTAGATGGTCTGTTCCAGTTTCAGGTCCTAGTTCCGCTGAACCCCGGTAGTTTCGCTACTGGAAATGAAGTATACCGTAATTGTTCTTATGGCGAAGAGAAAACCGTAACTTTAAAGTATATATTTCATATATCTTTCCTCAGTGCAGAGGTCAGCATGAATGTGAAAATTTAATGTTGATTTTAAACAATAACGTTGAAAGAGCATTTTAGATCCCACAGCAGCCTAAACCAGGTTGGGTAAATTGTTGTTTCCTGCATTCATTTTAACTTGATTATAACAAAATCATTAATGTCTTGAAAAACCATAATACTCAAAATATAAGATGTCCAGTAAAATTTATTTGTAAATTAACGAAGTAACCTAACACTAGGGTTGAATGTAATAAAACAAAAATAAGTATAAAAAAATTTAATTAACCTTTGGACGGTCTTACAATAAAAAAAATATATTATAATGCTAGCTTAACAATACATAGTAAAAAATACTATAAATATTTGTTTTGTTAAACATCACGTTTTCTTTTGAAAATATTAATTATATTTAAGAAAAAAAAAATATGTTTTTATAATATCCAAGCTAAAATTATGGATTATAATTCGGTTCGTCCACTTTTCGGTGTTAACAAATAAAAAAAAAACATTTTATAATATGTAATACAACAAAATTTAAATTTTACATAGAATTTAGAAAAACTAAAGAAATATAAGTCTTAGCAATCTATCAATTTAGCCAACTTCTATTATTTTGATTGACGTTCCTTACAAATACTTCTTAAACAAGATTGATAAATAATGCACAGCTTATCTACTAATTCACAACATTTTATAATACTATAATGAACACTTTTTGATTAATGTAACATTTGTTTAAAACTCAAATTTAAATATATAAATAAAACAACAACTAAACAAAACTATAGAAAAATTTACGTTCAAAAATCAATGATTTACTGATCTTCGTCATCAGCTTCATCATCAAATTGTAATAACTTATTTTGTAACTGTACTTGCTTTTTAATTAATTCGTTTGCTTCTTCTTCATAACTTTTTATGATATTATTCGGATCATGCATTATGAGAGGATTACGTTTATTGGCTAAAATTTTATTATACATTTCCAGTACCTATAAAAAAATTATTAATATGTAAATAAAAGAAAATACAGAACTAATAATTATCACTTTTTTGTCAACTTCATCTAAAGAAGTTTTAAGTTTCTGACGTTTTATATTTCTGGATGCTGCAGTACGTAGTTTGGTCAGTTCAGTTACATTATGCTCTTTCACTACATTCAATTCTTGAACACATCTGTCAATTTCTCTTAATATTTCATCATTTTGCTCCTATAAATAAAAATAAAAATTATGATAAATTACATAGTATTTGATTAATCAAGTTTAGCAGTATTCAATTCAAGCAAATTCAATGGACTACAACTTTAATCTAGTAAAATTTTCTGAAAATGAACCGATTCATTCAAAATCATTTTTAATTGGTCACAGAAAACAAAATTTTTGCATCAAATCTTTAAGGGTTCTTGAGTTGAAAAAAATTAGTCTTAATTCATAATCCCTATTTTCTAATACATGGGTATGAGTAGCACTGGTATTTATGTAAGATTTTCCGTACTTAAAAGGTCAAATTAATCTTTCATGATTTACAAAAGAAATTCATTTTGTTATTAAAATGTTACATAGGTGTTTCTGCTTTTAGAGAATTTTTGTACTTAGTAATTGTAATATTATTCTGGGAAAGAAAATTACCAGTTTCGTAAAATGATTGCCTTGTTGGAACATTATTCTGCCAGTTTTTATCAATTTGGGTTCTCGCTGTTGAGTTGTTACCGAAACTCTAAACTCAGAATGTCTTATGTTTTCGTTGAGTCAGGCTATATGCTATTGAGTACTTTCCTAGTCTTGCCCTCGTCGTTTCATTACCTATGTAATAATGATAATGGTAGGTAATGTTTATTACCTAACTACAAGAAACATCTACACACGGTCCATAATGCTCAACCCCTGACTTCCAAGTTACTATATGTTGTATACGTATCTCTGTTCAAGATTACGTTGTCGATCTATTTTTTTTATCATGTTCCAGTTTGGCAGTCTGTCTAAGAGTCATAAACTTATCGTAATCATTCGTACTACCTCTACTTGATATATTTAACAATTTCATTAGAAGTGAGCACAATGGCCCACATGAAGTGTAACAACAAGGCATTATATTTAGTGGAAGTAATTTACAGTTGCCTTTATTTGAAAAATAATTCTTAAAATCTTAATTGGTTTTAACCCTCCTGACAGGTCTCATCTGGAGGCTTGAGAGACCTGACCCATCCAACAGAGGGTTAAAATTGTACTCTTCTTTTATAGTATACTCAAGTCATTAGTTGTGGAGATAACTCAGAAATTAAATTTGATTTCTACAATAGATTCAAACCAGAACATGAACAAATTAGTCAATAAAGGTTTCAAAATTTCCCATTTTCCCCCCCCAAAATCCAAGAAAATTTTTCCCAAAATCAACAAAAGTTGTTCCATACATAGATTTATAAATAACCGAGTCTAGTTTCATTTGTAGACCATTTTTGTGTCAGATAAACAGAAAAAAGCTCTATGTTGAAAATTGAAAATGTTTTTTCAAACAAAAATGAGCGTTTTATGAAGGGCTGTAGCTCGGAAACTAGATGGACTAGAATAATAATTTCTTAATACTTTTCCACAGAATTTTACCTATTTAATTTTAATATGATCAATTTTAGCTCTATGATATACAGAAAATGGTTAATTTAAGATTTGGTGATTTTTAAGACTTTTCTTGACAAATTTGCTCTGGTTCCGATTTAAATCTGTTGTAGAAAACTTACAGGATTTGTTCTGATACTAAAGTCAGGAATAAGAGACAAAAAATATTTCATTTTCGAATTATTTCTATGTAAAACTACCTACTTTAATAATCATTGAAAATAGGAGAGTAACGATTTCTGAAACTGCTTTGACAATTAAATACTTCGTATTTGATTTTTGATGCTGGAAAAGACATCTTCTCCCAAAATTAGGTAAAATAGTTGGCAAAAATTGTTAATTTAGAATGTTAAGCTCTCCAAAATTGACCAATTGCTATGATATGGGAAAACCACCTTATTTCAAATACTTAAACTTTTTTCATAGATCAATTTAAAAATATAAATGATTTTGAAATTAAAATTTTGAGTTCTATTGGTTTGTAGATTTTACAAAGTTATTCTACTATTGATTTGATGGGCTTCATAACAGACATCAAACAAAAACCTAGCTCATGGTATCAACTGACTAAAAGTTAACAGCTTCAAAATAAAGTAAAAAAGTTTTTACCGCAGCGATATCTTCCATTTTCAAAAGTCCCTCTGCCATTAAGTCCTTTTGTAACCTCTTGTACATGCACGAACGTTTCTTTAATTTTGGTGGAATTCGTTTCGTAGTAGTTTCATTTGCTAAAAGCACAATAACTTGATGTAACTATCGTAATATAAACCAAAAACTTACAAGAATCTATTCGTATGTTTACATCCACTAAAGATTCAAATAATCGCTGACTTAATGGACTAGTGAATGTGTTAACCATTCTAAAACAAATCAATTAAAAATTGAAAAACTCTTACGTCAACATTACTTGTTAAAATCAAAAGACTCCACTTTATTACCAACGGCAGTGTTGTTTTTGTTTTTTAATTTTTGGCTGCCAGTTAAATTTTTTTGTTGCGCAAACATTTCACAGTTCCATTTTTTGGCATAATGTTTGTCAATTGGAGGTATAACTATTTCATCCTTCTCAGAAGACTCTTGAATTAGATCATCTAAAAACTAAAAAAAAAGTACAATTTAAACCATGTGGTATCCTACTTAAAAAATTATACTTTGTATGTAAAATGTAATATGATTAAATAATACTTTCATGTAATTATGTAAATTAGTTGGAAGAAGTAATTGATTAGGCATAAAAGTGTTTTAAATTAATTATAAAATAAAAAAGCTAGTTTCAGCTGAAAAATGTTTAAATAGAGACAGATTTACCTGTATATTTTAATTTATAATAAATAATACACCGATAAAAATGATTCATTATATTAACAGAAAATTCATAAATTTTGCGCCGTTGAACAGATTCATAAATACAATAATTTTTTTCACGAATGAATGATGAATTTTTCGTTAATATGATAAACCATATTTTTGAACGTATAAGAATAATACAAGAATAAATAGTTAGTATAATATTAAGTAAGAATAATTTTCAAATAATTATTAATAGTTTTAATGCAATTTACTACAATCGGGTTCCCATTCATAAGATAGTTAAAGTTTTAATTTTCCTGACTTTTGTTTGAAAATTACAAATTCCCTGACTTTCCCTGATAAAATTTGTACAATTTTAAATTTTCTGACTTTTTTAAGTATTCCAGACAAGTGGGAACCCTGTTCAAGTTATTTAAGATTAAATAAAATTACTAACGGCAACATCGTCTTGTGTAATTTCAGCACAAAAAGGTTCGGTAGATAACCAAAACTTATCGGAAGAGTCGTTTTTGGCAAGAGCTACTTTTGGAACATCTGATGATTTAGACGGAACATTTACCAAGGAATCGGCAGGTAATGCATTGGGATTTCTTGTTGGACGAATTCCATTTTTCAAGTTCCTACGTTTACCTTTTCCTTTCATTTCTACTTTCTTTGGTTTAACTGTTAACTGTTGTTGCTAATAACATAAATAAATAAAATTTAATTTTCTTAATAATAAGACATTTACCTTATTCATATCAAAGAGACAAACTTTATTCCTTTTATTCTTTTTAGTTCTTTGAAATTGCTTTAAGGTTTCAATTTTTTCAAGAAGAAGTCTCTTACGCAATTCACACGTTGATAACATTTTTTCTAAATCACCTTGTAACGGAGTTAAATCGTCCATGGTAATTCCATCTTGAGTTAAAACTACAATATATAAGTTAAATTTATGAAAAGCCAGGAATAAAATTAAGAATTATACGAACATGAACTGTAAATAGGGACAGCTTCATCTAAATCGGCAGCTCCAACAAGAGGAAAATTAGGCGGTGGAAGATCATTAACAATTGGTACACTAGCTACTTTAACTTTTTTTGCAACCTTAGTCGGAGACTTTGATTCGATGGCACTACGTGAACGTTTAACTACAATATTTTTACCCTTCGTAGTAAAAACAGCAGATCGCTTGGTTCCATTCCTGGTTTTATGCATGGTTGTTAGGGATTCAAAAGAAACTTAAAAAAACAGTTGCAAAATTTTGAGATGATTAACCTAAAATTTGTAAAATTCCACTTTTAGAATCAATTATTAAATCCAGAAACTTCTAAATGTTACAGTCTTATTAAGAGAAATAAACGTACCGTTTTGAAAATCATTTAATTAATTAATATAACTGAGGAATATAAAAAGTTTTACAACTGAAACAAAACAAAAATCTTTACAAATTTAAGGTTAAGTTGCGGTTGAACGTAAAACAAAATAAACTAGTCGTGAGGTGCTGCACCTAACGGGTTATTTCAAAACCAAAAACAACTGGCGCGTAAAAGTTTTAGTTCAAAATAATTTGAATAATAAACTTTAATAGTGTATTTGTTGAAAATTTAAATCTTAGGACCGGTTCCATCAACTCAAATTTTTAAAATCAAAAATTTAAAAAATTTAAATCCGTTACTTGTGTACAAATTGTTGAGGAAATAAATAATAAGGTTTCGTCTCTTAATTTATTAAAACAAATACTTTTTTACTTTTAATTAAATCTTGCTATAATTACAATTTCAATTGAGTTTAAAATATAGTAAAATTGTAATTTACTTGTCGAAAAGTAATAATAATTACGACGACTGTCGACTGCAAAAAAATTATACCTCCGCCCATCTAGCCCCCCCCAACTTCAAATTTTGAAAATGTAAAGAATGCAGAATAATGCTCTATTTATGCACTTTCGATTACCGCCAGAAAAAAATTTTGCACTCTTTTCGTTTAGCGGGAAAACACGATTTCCGGTGGGGGCTGACGGTACGGACGGTCAGCCCTCCCACGGGTTAATTGTGGACCGAATCGAAAAAAAAAAATACACGAATTATGCACTAATTATGCACTCTTGAACCACCCTAGTCTCGATTTTTGCACCTGCACCGGTGTTTAGAAAAAAAATATTTTCGATTTCTACGATTTCCATTTAATGAAAATAGCGTGTTAAATTTTTGATTACCAATCGAATCGAAAAAAAAAAAAATACACAAATTATGCACCAATTATGCACTCTTGAACCACCCTAGTCTCGATTTTTGCTTTTCCACCGATGATGATGCACCAATATGATAAGGGCTCGAGCTTATGGTCCTACTCTCCTACTCACCTACTTTGTGCGCTAATTTACACGTCCCTGAAGATGTAATCATAATCATATTCCATAGTTGCAGGCTGAAAATAGTCGCAATCTACGGACAAAATCCACTTTACCCCATATTTCATCTTTGCAAAAATTCGCCGTCAGGGGGGGGGGTGATCTTCACCTTCAAAAATTAAATAAATTTGTAACTTTTCCGTGAGAGTTACAGGCTGAATGTACTGAATCTACATGGAAAAAAATATTGAAAAAGTAAAGTAGAAAAATGAAATATAAAAGCTTTACAAACCCAAAGAGTTTGTACCTACTCTAGTTGAACTGGGAGTGCGCCGAATAGTACTCGCGCCAAACTGTATTCACGTCATTGGAATTTGTAAATCTTTGCAAAGTTTTATATAATGCCCTTGCGTTTAGCATCAGAAAAACAAAATCTTTTTGTATGTAGTTTCACTGGATCATACTTTGATCAATAACCATTCAGAAGCTTTGAAACGAATTTTTGGAAAGTATCATCTTCATTCGATGCCATTGTTGATACTACATCTGGTTCTTTATCTTTTATTATCTAAATCCGAACACCGGAGGGCATGGGGGGCCCTTTTTCAAGGACAATCGCTCTACCGTATAGTTAAAAATGCCAGATTTTGATAGATTCTTATGTATTTTTTAATGCTCTTTTTAGTAGAACAATGTCGCAACTTCCATCGCTTATCATTTAAGCGCTATTTAGCCAACAATAGTTCTTCACTCTATAAGAATGCACAGTTTTGCAAATTTTAAAATGCAATTATCTCAAAACATGCTTTGGAAAGTTACGACAGTTGTCGTCTCAGGGTGCGATATTCTAGGATTTTATCCCGCGCTTTATTTGGGGGGGGGGGGGGGTGAACCTCCAAAACCCCCCTCAGATATGAGCCTGGTCCAGTTGCAGGTTAATGTTTGAGTTAAACAATGAAATCAGTGGAAAAATTGTTTTTTTAATAATAATAATAATAATAATAAATTTATTAAGAAACTATAATACATGTTCTTAATTGGATGGCTTCTAACAAAGTTAGGTTTTCAAGCCACCCATATTGACGCAAAAAAACAAAAATAATAATTTATAACATATTAACAGTTACATTATCAATTCAATCAAGATGAATCACATTAACCATTTACATTTGGGCACGTAAAACAGCGTCCAGATCACGGCGGAAGGACCTCACACTTGTGCAGTCGTTGAAAAGTTGTCGATGTTTTTCCATAAATCTGGGCGCCAAACACGCAAAACACCGCTCGAAACCTGCCGCGGAATAGGAAGGAACATCAAAGTTCCCCAAATCCCTCAAACTACGAGTATGACAAGCCGAACGAGGCCTAATCATACTTCTCAGATAGCTCGGTTCCCCACTCTTCACGATCTTAAAAAGCACAACGCCAAAGAGTAAAGAAAACCGCTCATCAATTTTAAGCAGCCCCAGATCTCGATAAAAAGGAGTAACGTGATCGTACCTACGCACGTCAAAGGAAAACCGTAAACAAGAATTTTGCAAGAGCTGGAGCTTGCGCTTATATTTCTGCGTGAGGAAACCGTAGTACACCGCAGCACAATACTCAATGTTAGACAAGATCGTGGTACTAACGATTGACCACTTCACATGTGAAGGTAAAAGAGTCTTGAACTGGTATAGCGATCGGAGCTTGTAATAACATGCCTTCAGTTTCTGGTCTACATGTCGACGAAAGTTCAGCTCACCGTCCAAGACAAGCCCCAGACACCGAGCACAATCCACGACCCTGACAACTTCATCGCCAATCGCAACAGACAATGTTGCAACACTTAGAGCCCTACGCACCAGCCCCGGATTACCCAAGAACAGCAGTTCCGATTTCGCTGGGTTCAGAGCCAGACCATTCGACAATGACCAAACACGTATCGACTCGAGATTGCGATTTAATACCTCTATTGCAGTGTCAATGTTTGAAGGCAGGCACGACACACGTACTCGAGAATCATCGGCATAAAGATCGAGAGAGCAATCCGATTCCACTACTCTCTCCAAATCAGTTGTATATAAAATAAATAAGAGCGGGGCAAGAATGCTCCCCTGCGGAACACCACGAGAAACAATCAAAGGCCGAGATACCCTCCCCGCCAACTCAACCATCTGGGATCTATCACGCAAATAGCTCGCTAACCACCTACACAGTGACTCATCACAGCCGTAATGGTGTAATTTGGCTAAGAGACGATCATGCACAACCGAGTCAAATGCCTTAGAATAGTCAAGAAAGACCAGTAAGGTGACCTCAGAACGATCGACTGCTGAAGCAATATCCGAGGTAAGCCGCATCAAAGAGGTCGCAGTGCTGTGATGGGGTCTAAAACCAGACTGGGCAGGCGACAAAATATGGTGGAGTGCCAAGTGCTCACATAAGGCAACCTTAATAAAGGACTCAGCTATCTTTGCAAATGGCGACAAAATACTGATAGGACGGAGATGAGAAAGCTCCGAGGCCATTGGAACCTTGGAAAGCGGTGTGACACGTGATGCCTTCCATATAGATGGCACCTCTCCGGTTCTAAACGAGAAATTTAACAAGTTGCAGATCGCCTCACTGCAAAACGGAAGTACAAGCCTAAGCATACGAAGGCTGATACCATCAGGACCAAGGGCATCGGAGCGCCCCGACGACATCAATTAACGCCTCAGGCGTGGCCTCACAAATGGAGAGTGGCTCAACTTCAGGAAAAAGCAAATCGTCAAACCCCAAAACCATCCCCGTGGGAACCTCCGGAACAGAGCTGAGGAAGTACTCATTAACAAAATCCGGATCCTCGGATAAATGTGCAGATATCTGACTAGATGGCCGAGAGTGCACGCCCCAAGAAGACAAACACCGCCAGAGCCTTTTCGGATTCGAGCGATGAAGCGCAAGCTGGCGGCTTATGAAGCTCGCCTTTTCCCTTCTGACAGCACCCAACAGATACCTCCTAAGGTCGCAATAGCATTCGAAATCAACACTAGAACGTGAGCGCCTGTATTTGCTGTAGGCCCGCTCTTTCAACTTCGCCATTTCCCTAATAGTCCAAGTAATCCAGGGTTTGTTCCCCCCCTTGAGAACGAGAGTTCGAACAGGAGCATGTACATTGAACAATGACAAAATTAAGGTATTTAAAAATTCAGCCTTAGAGTCACAAAGGGGCAACTCGTTAACTATACCCCACGGCAGACGTGCCGCATCCGCCGAAAAACTAGCCTGATCAAAATTGCGAAAATCACGATAGGTAATTTTGCGCGGCTCGCGTGATGGCGCAACCAAATCCAGGCAGCAATATACCAAATAGTGATCAGTCGAAGCCAAAAGATCAACAACGCCACACCGGACAGGGATTCGATGTTTATCGATACAGATGACATCCAACAGGGTGCTAGATGTCGAGGTGACACGAGTCGGATCCGCTATTATCTGATGAAGATTGAAGACATTAAGAATATCCTGCAAGCGCTTCAGGGAAGGCGATGGGATGAGGCAATTAATGTTAATGTCACCTAAAATAATCAGCTCACTACAGTCACTACCAAGTAAAGAAAGAAATTCCTCAAACTCACTCAGGCTAGAGAGGGCCACCGTAGGAGGTCTATAAATCACCCCAACTCCGAACGCAATACCATGAGTTTTAATGCGAACCCATAGATGCTCCAGACCACATGCAAAACGATGTCCCTCATGTAATATCTTAAATGAAAACGAATTACGAACATATAAAGCAACCCCTCCTCCACGAGACGCTCTATCCGACCTAACCATCGCATAGTTCTCCAAACTAACCAGGTGAGATGGAAAATCAGGAGTGAGCCATGACTCAGATACTGCGATTATACTAAAATTGTTTCCAGTCACAAAATCGGAAAAAATGTGGAAATCCGACAGCAGAGATCTTATGTTTATGTGGGCTACAGAAAAACCAGCTGCCTCACTCGAGGAAGAAAACCCAGATTTGTGACGATTGGTCGGAAATTTAGATGGAGAGAAAGAAACACCCGCTATTTCGTCGTGGACTCTCGCAATGAACGACTTTCTAAAAAATTATTATCGCGACTACCAAGGGCACTGTGGCTATCATCGACCGGTTTGCGAAAGTAGAAATCTCGAATAGAAGTCTCCTTAGGCCAGACCTTATCGTTCAACAACTTGGGAATGTCATCCTCCGGAATGCAAATCTTAAACGAACAATATTTGGTATTCGAAGTCAAACTCTCACAGACGATGTCCGAAATCCCTACAACATTCACGACATGTTCCTTAACCGTATCTACAGCTGTGTTAGGCGCAAGATTATTCAGATGAAACCACTTCCGGCGAGCGGTTCCAGAAATGGAAAAATCCCCGCCCGAACCCCGAATGCGAGGGCGATAATAACATTAGTTATTATTAACATTTTATTTGGTAAACTTTTTTTTTTAAATTAACATTTACAAAGTTTCAAAATTTTTCAAAGTTTCAAAAGTTACAAAAGTTTCTCAAAAATAAAAGCTCAAAAAAACAAGAAATAGAGAAATGTAAAATAGAGAAATGAATTGGGACAGAGAATTGGAAAAGCAAAATAAAAACAATAACTAATTTAATTTTAGTATTCACAGAACAAATACAGCATATCTTATCAAAAACAGACACTATATACATAGATATATTTATCATGTCGTCAATGCCCTGCTTAACTGGGCATTGACGTCAACGCCCGGCCAATGACGTCAATGCCCGAGTTGTCATCATTGACCGTAACATACATATATATATGTTACCGGCAATGTGCAAAATCCGGCAATTTGCAAAATGCCTAGGTAATCTGCAAACCGACTAAGTCGTAAGCTACTATGCAAATTCACTAATACTTTAGGCAATCTGCAAAATGGCTACGGTGTTTCAGGCAATTTGCAAATTGTCTATATTGTTAGTTAATGTGCTTTTTGAGTATGTAACAGACTCACATTGACTAGGCAATGTAAAAAACGATATTTTAAATAGATAATTTTAAAAGAACCATTTATTAAAACATAGCTCGTTGAACATTTTACATAAGAATAAAAACTATAAACCTATAAACATTAGGTTACTTATTTTTACGTGGACTTTTCATCACTTTTCACTTTTCTAATCTATGTTTAAAAAACATGAAAAAACATGAAAAAACATGAAAAAACATGAAAAAGTAAAATGTTGACTTTAAAATTTTACGGTTTTTAACCAAAATTATAATCGTTTTGATGCCTGAACTGATTTTAGTAAACCATTATTTATCATTATTGCATTTACTTTGAATTGGTTTTACACTCGTGGAAAATAATAATATATTTATTGACACAAATAAATTATGTAAATTTTTTTTATATAAATTATTATTTAATGTGTTTTATGTACATTTAATTACCTCGAATGTATGTCTATGTTTGACATGAATATTCATTTAATTAGTTGAAATAAATCAGTCAATTCTAGGCATTTTTGGTTCAATTATTTATTTTTATTTCGCCCAATACAAGTAGGTATACGATTTATTTGAAACAAATAAATTTTGTATTGGCTTAAATATCTTTTTTTCGTTTTCGGAAAAGTTTTCTTTCAAGTTTTTTTCTCTTTAGATATACGATCCATTAATCGAAGTGTTGCTGTGTTGTGTTATTTGGAGTAGGTACTATGATCTACAAAACGGAACAGGCAAACACTGCCTATACCTTGAAAAGAAAAAGAAGAATAAAAAGAAGAGATTCAATCAAGTCAACCAACGTTGATATTGTAAACCTTATCGGTCATCCAAGTTTTTTATAAAACTTCAAATTTTTATATAATAAAAGTAGAAAGGTAAATTTTCTTTAGGTAAATTTTGGTTTTGTGATTTAAAAAGCTGCTAATTAATTCACTCTGTGTTCTTGTCAAAAGTAATGTTTTACCTGTTTTTTGGATTATGTACCGTCAGCTTTTACTTTTCAACAGTTTATTGGTATCAACATGACAATTTGTATGTAATGATATTTTAAAGCAAAAATTCGTACCCTACAACTCACAATAATTTGAAATTCAATTGTAATCTTGTATGGTAAAAATATATGTAAAATAATTATATCAGTGACGGTAGCACGATTTCATGAAAACGTAATTTTAAAGAAATACAAAAATTAGTTATTATATTTATAATAAAATATTAAAGTTACAATCAAATTTAAATTGATACTTCGCGTGATTATTTCTAAATTATTCACAAAAAATCGTATATCATTTAATTATAAACGGAAACTCGAACCATTAGCAGATCAGAATATATTCCATTTAATTGTAGTTGTAGTAAATTATTAATAGTTGAAACTTTGTAAAACTCACAAGTGTTTGAAATGAAAAATTTAAAGTTAATTGTATTGGTATTAAATGCCTTTGTTTGCGTGAAACTCACCTCTGTAAGATTTATATAATTTTTGTTAAGTGAATTGACGAATTTAATTATATTGTTCACTTAGGGTGCAAGTGGCCAGAAAACCATGAAATTTGAACGACTTTTGCCGTGTCCAGGTTATAAAAATTTAACTTTCATTGTTGAAAAAATTAATTTTGTCCGTGTTGGCAAAATTTATGCAATTACAATGAAATTTAAAATGATTGAGACTTCTAGCACGCAGTTAAAAGTAAGTTTTCAATTTTTTGCATTTTACCTTAGAATAATTAAATACAATCACTGTAAAGAAATGCTTATAAACTTACAGTACGAAAACGTAATTTTTACATTAAAAATAATATATCATCTTCTGTGGAATATTTCATTAAAAATTATATAATTTCACAAAATTTTTGATAATATACTACACGGTACCTATGTGATTTTACAAATAATGTAAAAGTTACATATTTTTATTGTAAATTTACACTCATCTTTTTGAATTTTGAAAATACCTAGCTTAACTAAATTGTTAAAAATAATTTAATATTAAAAGTTTCTATAAATGCAAATCAAAAATCTAAAATTTAATTTAGTAAGTACGAGTATAGGTAAAATTTTTTAAATTTTCAATTTTTTTATTTAAAGTGTTCAATAATTAAATTTAAATTTATTACGTCAAGCGATGTTATTTTAATATTTAATACTATTAAAATTAAAATTCAAATAAATAACTTTAAAAAAACCAAAATATTAAAAATTGTGCTAGCTTGTACTACACTTGAGCAGTGTTGCATATATTTTAAATCATTTTTCCATTTTCAATTTCAGAGCAAATCAAGAAATCAAATTTTATGATACTTCCCTATTTAAAAAAATATTTTATTTGAGGATCATTTTTGAAAATTGTTTTTTAGTGCAATAAATTGTATTGGCTATTCAGATCAATTTTAAAACTAAACAACGCCAACGTCGCAAAAATCATTGGCTTTGTTTCAACTACTCAAGATTGTAGTTTAAATTTTAATGACTTTTAGAAAAAACTGACAGGAATATCGGAAAGATATAGCCCATTACAAAATAGCATAATTGGGAATTCCCAACATAATCCATTTAAAATAAAAACTGATTTCCAACATATCCCAATGACCCCAACAAGGCCCAGTATGAATCTGCAGAAATTTTTGTTGGGATATATATGAATTATATTGGGCATTTGCAACAGGGTTAGGCAAAATTTTTTATTACAAGAATCGTAACAAAGAATTAATTGATGATATTGGCAACAATTTCAAAAAACAGTGAGAGTAAAAAGTGAAATTGTTGAAAAAGTCTTTATAAAATAAACAAGTTTTGTAGGACAAATAATTTAAGATCATCGGAAAAATGTAAACGTAATGATCGAATAGTATAGTTGACATCGGTTGACATCACAAGTACTTAGTTCTAGAAATTTTGTTCGACAAAAAGTTATTCGACTGCATTTGTTCGATTCAAAATATTCAACAAACATCGGAAAATCAAGAAATATCCAACCAACCATTGGTATCAAAACCAACCAATTTGTTTTTGAAACCAATTTGGAGTTTGGAGTCTGTGTTGCCATAAACACATACTACATTTGCGTTTCACAATCCTGTTGTGTTTTGAAGCATCGCTAAATTCTATAATTAGAAATTTGTATTCGTTTCAAAAATATGTGTTAGATATTTACCATTGTAATTTTTGATAAAAGATTCATGTTCGACTTGCGTTTGGAAATATGTAGCTGTGTTTGAGATTAGCGTAAAAGTTTTTTATTGACTATTAGGGAAAAATATAATTAATAAAAATTGAAAAATTATAAAAATTATATAAATTGATTAATTATAAATTTTTTATAGAAACATTATAAATTATAAAATTATAATATAAATTACCACAACTGTTTTAAGATTTTCGTTATACAAAATAAGAACGTTGATTTTTATTTAATGAATAGGTACTACATATTTATAGATACAAGATAGATAGATATTTAATCTATTTAACAACAAATTTAACAATTAAAACACAATTAAGGAAAGAGCGGCAGACACACACTGCTTTATTCGACTATCAAGCCATCATACCACGTATGTGTTTCTGACTCATTAGTCGTCATCAGTGCCGCATACTTCGTTGAAAAACACTTAATTGTGTGCACCAAACGGCTACTGGTCAAAGCACATGCCGGACTACTATACGCAACGCCACTAACACGCACAAGACCCTGCCAACGTGCAATCTTGAGCACATTGCTCATAAAATTTTTAAATTTTGAAATTTATACTAGCAATAGATTGCGAGAACTTTTATCTTTATCACATTTTATGAGCAATGTGCTCAAGATTGCACGTTGGCAGGGTCTTGTGCGTGTTAGTGGCGTTGCGTATAGTAGTCCGGCATGTGCTTTGACCAGTAGCCGTTTGGTGCACACAATTAAGTGTTTTTCAACGAAGTATGCGGCACTGATGACGACTAATGAGTCAGAAACACATACGTGGTATGATGGCTTGATAGTCGAATAGTATATATATGTTAGAATAAACTTTATTTAATTAATTAAAATGCTAAATTATGTTATTACAATGGTTATTACTGTATTTCTTACTTCCTAATTTCTATGTTTTATTCTCAAACGTTTCCTTTTATATAGTGATTCTTAGTATTACTGCACATTACCAACTTAACGCAAGCTTAGTGATGTTTTACATACAGGGTGGCTCGAATATATTGTATTAGTCTTCTTCTCAGGTCCGCACTTGGGTGATGTCTCTTTCTATTGGTTGTTAGTTGGCTTAGGGAGTATGTCTAGCAGATCCGTACTAAGGGTATGTCTCACTCATTCTAACACGGCCATCCTGCAGTTGTCACGTCCTCGTGACCCTAAAACAAACAAAAAAAAAAAAAAAACTCATAGAGGGCTAAAACCTTCTTAACGCACATCTAAAAACATCTTAAAGCACATCTAAAAACATCTTAAAGCAGAACTGGAAAGAAAAAAAAACGAAAAACAAAAACCTTGTCGAGGTCACAGAGTTGACCTCAACCGGCTATGTATTCGCTAATCAGGCTCGTATTAATGCCACATTTTCTTCCTCACTTCTCATCTCAATCAACTCAATCATAACAAACTTCAACATCAACAAAGAAAAAAACGAAAAAACAATAACCTTGTCGAGGTCACAGAGTTGACCTCAACCGGCTATGTATTCGCTAATCAGGCTCGTATTAATGCCACATTTTCTTCCTCACTTCTCATCTCGATCAACTCAATCATAATAAACTTCAACATCAACAAAGAAAAAACGAAAAAACAATAACCTTGTCGAGGTCACAAAGTTGACCTCAACCGGCTATGTATTCGCTAATCAGGCACGTATCAATGCCACATTCGCTTCTTCACGTCTTCTTATATGGTTTTGTTCTATCTAGAGAAAGTATCTTCATTGTATTCTTGTTAGTCGCCATTGTTATTCAGATTATAGTCGCATTTTCGTGATACGATTTTACCGGAAAAAAATTTAAAATTAGTGTTGTAATTGTAACTAGTTTAACGAATAAAACCATAAATACCTTTTAGCTTTTAAGAAATAAGAGTAGACAAATACTAATAAATTTTTGTTTTGTTACTTACGTTAATTACTGATCCTATGGCCAATTTAGTAATCCATTCTTTCTCTTTTCTGTTGTTCATCGTACTTCTTAACAGATTACGTAGTGTTCTCATTAACCGTTCTATTTGACCATTAACTCTTTGGATACCTTCCGATTATATTCCCAATGAAAGGAATAACCTTTCATTTCTCGTCCAATCCTGACCACTTATCTTTCCATTGTACACTTCGGATTCTTAGTGGGGTCATTTGGTGTGAGCATTAAATCTAGTTCATATTTTCTTACCATTTATTTCAATTATGTTTTCAAATCATTCAAGTGGACTGGTTTCTCAACCTACCAATGCATCTACGACGGGGATGGTATTGTCTGGTATAATCAAAAATTCGACTTCGAAAGTAGCTTCTTGAAGGGCAACGTACAGTCTACAGGTTCCCAAGGTTTCCACGTTTATTCCGTATCCAGCAAAAGTTTGAGAACATACGATCATCTTTAGTTGATACAGTCGCGGTTGGTGTAATCTCGCATCTATTACACAGGCGAACACAACTTGATATCACTATTAAACCATTATTATGTCATCTTGATATCAGTTGAATAAATTGCCAATATTCTGCAAAATCTTGGAAGTTGTTTTCATGTTTTCACATCGATGTTATCCGATCGGTAGACCTGGGCGAAAGCGTGTATCCATGGACGACGTATTCACGTAAACCTAACGGCTGTCACCGAGCATAACCTCGAAGCTTAGGCTTCCAATTTTTTCGTTATAAATCGGCGATCTAATCAAATCTTCTTCTTCTTCGCTACATGGATTAGGCTATGTTGCCTGTTCCGGCACCCATCTTTTCCTCGGTCGGCCTATGCTTCTCTTTCCTGGTGGTTTGTATCTTCGGGCTGCTAGTGGCAGTCTTTCTTTTGTCATTCGTTCGAGGTGATCATTCCATCTAATCAAATTTGGGGTATTTTTACAATTTCTTCTTTCGTGATCTACTTCCCGGCACTTAAAACATCCTTCCCGAGTTGGATTTCTTTGCAAGTACTCTCAATTTGGCAGACTTCTGCAGGTATCTTTAATATGTCCCGTTTTGCCGCATTTGAAACATCGTTTCGGGTTTTGCAATTCCTTATTCGGATGGGGTCGTGCAGTGTTCTTGGTTTCCATCCTGGGTCGTTTTGCTCTTCTCCTTTCATCATCTTGGTTTTCGTTATCTCATTGACGTTGTAAATGCAGAAGTTCTTGTTGATTTTTTGATAAATTTATCCTTACTTTCTTACGAATTGCATCATTTGTCATTCCATCGATTACAAGTCATAGTACTTTTTCCCAAGCCAATTGTGGTTCGTATTGGTAGATACTCATAAACTTCATAATTCTCATAAGCTATTAAAATCAGAACTTCGTGTGCCATGTTTTCCGGTTTGGAAAATTTCTACGTAGATCATTCACGAAATTATCCCAATTCCTGTTAAACGGTTTCCAGCCATAAAAAAAAAATTTTTTTTACTGTTTCCTCGTAGAGCGTTTCCTGCTTTTAGGACCATTATGTGATCGGGTACTTGAGATAGTTCCTTCAATTCAGTTTGTATTTGATCCATTCGTTTGTTTTCTATTATTTAGCCATTTAGGAAAATTAGCCATTTTCTGAAAGAACATTTTCATGCATTGTTCTAAACTTTTATCCTTTTCGTCAGGGTTTTGTTCAACATTGTTTATTGTGGTTAAACGTTTGTCAGTATCCCACTTCTGATGTTAGAATAAACTTTATTTAATTAATTAAAATGCTAAATTATGTTATTACAATGGTTATTACTGTATTTCTTACTTCCTAATTTCTATGTTTTATTCTCAAACGTTTCCTTTTATATAGTGATTCTTAGTATTACTGCACATTACCAACTTAACGCAAGCTTAGTGATGTTTTACATACAGGGTGGCTCGAATATATTGTATTAGTCTTCTTCTCAGGTCCGCACTTGGGTGATGTCTCTTTCTATTGGTTGTTAGTTGGCTTAGGGAGTATGTCTAGCAGATCCGTACTAAGGGTATGTCTCACTCATTCTAACATATATATAATTAGAGGGCGGATTTATATGTACTTACATGTTTTGTTTGATGTATAATAGAAAGCTGAATTTTTGTATCTAAACGTTTCCTACTAAAAGAAGCAAAAACGCGGAGTTTTATACCGCATATAACTTAATATTTTTGGTTTTTACCGCATATATATTTATTATCCATATATCGCATATAATCGCATATAAAATCCATATTTGACAATTTTCTGAAGAAAATTTTCAATTTTTATTTAAATTAAAATTTAAAATCAAAAATAATTTAAAATAAACAAAGTAAAATTTAAAATAAACATAATTTAAAATTTCAATTTAAAATTTTAATCCGAATTTTTTAACCAATGAAAAACAATTGTGTATGCATTGCTTTAACTGCCAACATAACCTTACTATGCCAACGAGTATGGCACTTAACACAAAACTGGACAACGTTCTGCAGCGAAATCGTGGGTACAACAAGTTGAAGAAGATTTGTGCTGTGTTAAGGGTTAAGAGGGCAAAATGGAAGTATTGATGATATGAGCCCCGGAGACATAGCAGCAATGAAATATGCACCCGTTACGTCGTGTGATGTCGAGCGTTCTTTTTCTGCATACAAAAATGTTCTAACCGATAAACGGCATAGTTTTACCATTGAAAATTTGAATAAAATTTTAGTACTTTATTGTAATAAACAAATAAGGGGCTGTTCACAAATTACGTAACGCAATTTTTGACGTTTTTTAATCCCCCCCCCCCCCCATTGTAACATTGCATTTTCGCATATTGTTTAATTATAATAACCGCATATAAAAAACTTATTTGGGCTAATTTTAACCACATTAAAAAAGTTATTTTGGTATTTTTTACTACATATAAATCCGCCCTCTATATATAATAATCGAATAGAATAGAAAAAAATAGGCAGTGTGTGTCTGCCGCTCTTTCCTTAATTGTGTTTTAATTGTTAAATTTTGAAATTTATACTAGCAATAGATTGCGAGAACTTTTATCTTTATCAAATTTAACAAGTTTATATTTATGGAAATGAGTTACAAAAAAAAATCTAATTCCGTATTAATTCTTATTTCTTACACAGATACGTCTGCAATTAGTACGATGCAAAACAAAAGAAGCGTTAGATACATGTGAATCAATTCCAGATATGGTATTTTCTACTTTGTGTGTGATATTAAGCCTTAAGTTACCACCATTTGGTTCTGCCATTAATGCAATTGAGCCTACAATAAAATGTCCATTGCAAAAAGTAAATAATCAAAATGTTTAAATAAAATATTTTATCTAATTTCGTGAAAAAAAAACGTTTCTTTAATCAGAAAAAACAGTGATTCATTGTTAAAGTAGTTTTTTGGTTAACCGGATGACCACTTTTCTACGCGATATTAGATAAAACGTTGTACACTATTCGTAAAAATAGATTACTGAATTTGTAAACTTAGCATACTCGCTTGGTAGCTCGTGCTTAAAGGCTATAGCCGGGTAAGCATGGGGAAATGGCCCTTACACCGATTTGGCTAATTTTTTTTTTAGATATTCCTTTCAAAGCACTATTAAATTTTCCAAAATTTTAGATCCTAAATGTTGAGAGTTTCTTAGAAAAAAATTATTTTCAAAATTTAGAAAAGAATTTTTTTCTCAGAAAGTATTATTGCAAATTGAATGATTTTGGAATATGTTATAGAGGTACTTAAGACCTATAAGTGGTAATTTTTTTGTGGTATTAGCTCCACATCAAATAGGAAAAAAACGGGAAAAAAGTTTTCAAAAATGAAAAAAATTAAATTTTGGCCGTACAACAATCACCAAATTTTTGTCAAATATTCCTTTTGTATGCTCTTACAACATATATTAATTTCAAAATTTTACGAAGGGTATAACATATTGATATTTATAAAAGTTCTTACCTAGATGCACCGGACAGCATCGATTGTCGTAATAATAATTTAATAAAGAAATAGAAAATACCATTTAATTATAATTATATAACTAATTATTTAAGTAACTAATGGTTATCACTATTGCCTTTAATGATTCTCACTGATATGTTTGTATTTTTAAATTAGTAAAATTAATATTTTAAATAAATTTTAAATATTTGACAAAAATTTGGTGATTGTTGTACGGCCAAAATTTAATTTTTTTAATTTTTGAAAACTTTTTTCCCGTTTTTTTCCTATTTGATGTGGAGTTAATACCACAAAAAAAATACCACTTATAGGTCTTAAGTACCTATATAACATATTCCAAAATCATTCAATTTGCAATAATACTTTCAGAGAAAAAAATTCTTTTCTAAATTTCGAAAATAATTTTTTTCTAAGAAACTATCAACATTTAGGATCTAATATTTTGGAAAATGTAATGGTGCGTTGAAAGGAATATCTAAAAAAAAAAATGAGCCAAATCGGTGTAAGGGCCATTTCCCCATGCTTACCGGGCTATAGCCTTTGTCTACTCTTTCAGTAATTTGTGTTTTTTCAATTTGTTGTGTATCATACTTTTAATATAATTATTTTAGGGAACTTACACAATGTCAAATTATACCATCGACGACGCTTCACTTGCGGTATTACCCTTGGAGGGATGGTATTGGAAAATACGTACTACCATGTACGATAAAATTGATGGCACAGAAAAACTTATATCGTGTATGTTAATGGAATGTAGTATGGTTTATCAATGAATGGTTTATGGCATACCAAAATTAACCAAACTTGCAACAATCAAGTGTATGTTATTTATGAAATTATATTATGCGTTTTAGTTTAAAAAACTGTAGAATGCACTTTTTATTCTAAAATATAGATATGCCTACTATATGTAAAAATAAAAAATATAATATGACAGAAATTATATTAAAATTATTGCATTTTATTCGTTTTAACTAACTTGTTATATTGAAGTTCTATTTTATTAATTTTCACAAGTTAAGAATTTATATAATTTTATATAGTATATAGTGTATATCAGTGGCGGAACTTCAAAATTTGACCTCCTCCGCAGAAAAAATATATGGGCCTCTAATAAAATTATATTTTATATAAAAAAAGAAAGTATAAGGCATAATAAATATTTATTTCTTAAAATAGAAAAATAAAAAAAAATAAACAATTTTTTTAAATTGTATTAAACTAAAACTAAGGGCCTATTTCATAATAAAGGTTAAAAGGGCATTAAAATTTAAAATATAATTAACGCAAACTAATAACTAATCAAAATCGGTTACTGTCAGTTGTTAATCTACACCACGAATCGAGCCTCGACTTTTGCACTATTAGAAAGAGGACAATTTTCTAAGCAATTTTTGTAATTACATTTTTGCGGATTATCCATTAGTTTTCGAGAAAACGGCATTTGAAAATCAAAATTTTACATGTATTTCTTCATAAGGATTGCACACACGAGTGTTCTATTGCCCGTACGTGCGTTCTGATATAGTCTTAGTGTAAAGGTTGATTTATGCAAGACGCCGACGCACGCACCGCACGCACTGCACGCAAGCAAATAAAGTTGAAACATTGAATTTCTGTAGTAGCGTTTATGCACGTCGCTGACGCGCGTGACGTGCGTGCATAACCTCGAAATTTATTTTATCTTTGGTTTTCATTGCAGCGTGTAACGCTAGGAACTTTTCAAGTTATATTATTGTTGTGGTACAATTTTTTTAAATTTAAAATTACGAAAGTAATTTATTATAAATCTTATTTTTGTAGATGATGTAAAGTAAATTTTTGTTCCTCATTTTATTTTACAAATTTATTTTTCTAAAATTAAAATTATTAGATATTAATAATAAATTAAAAAAAAAATATCAATTATAATTGTTACCTTAGCTTATAATTGATATTTAATTTTTAATTTATTTTTCATTATTGTGATATTTTCTAGAAATAATAATAGCACGATGAAAAATTATCGACCCTAAAGCTTAACTTTCATGCTCACCATATTTTGGGTCGAAAATACCTACAAAAGAAACCAGTCCATCTTTCTGATTTATTAGAAATAATAATATTTGATTATCTGATTTAAAAAAATTTTAAATAATGAAATAAAATAACATTAGCGCCATCTACCGTAATGTGAATTTATTCTAATTTGTAACCAGAAAACGCACTAGAACGCATCAAACGCATTAGAACTGCATAAACCAATATTTTTGTGCGGCGTTTTGTGCGGGGCGTTTCATGCGTGCAGCGCGTGCGTCGGCGTTTTGCATAAACCAACCTTAAAGGCCGTCAGACGCGATTGTTTCGCTGTCGAGTACACATCGTGCGTGTTGAACCCCTTGCTTGTGACCGCACTCATTATATTACGCAACATTATGCAACAAATTAAAAAGTAAAAAAAGGCTAATAATTAAAAACGAGTTTCACCCCTTTCGAGTTGCACCTTTTGCGAGTTGGAGCTATCTAGGGGGATGTTTTTAGCGAGTCAGCGCTCGTCAAAACGGCGCGTAGCGCCCGGAGCGTCGGTTTTGACAAACGCAACTATGGCAATCGAGAATCGACCCTAAAAACGATGGTCGACAACTGAATACAAGTGCTACGTCTATCAGTAAAAGTATATTAATCCACGCGTACCGTCAATAGAACACTCGTGTTAGTGAAATCCCTATCTAAAATGCATGTAAAATTTTGATTTTCAAATGCCGTTTTCCGAAAACTAATGGATAATCCGCAAAAATGTAATTACAAAAATGCTTAGAAAATTGTCCTCTTTCCAGTAGTGCAAAAGTCGAGACTCGATTCGTGGTGTAGATTAACTGACAGATCCCAAAATAAATTTTTTATATCGACGAATAATTTATTACTTACTGTGGTGTAAAATAAAATTTCAAAATTATCCATTGTCCCTAATATACCTCAAAATATGCTTAAAATAAATTCAAATTATATAATAAAATGTTCAGATGTGATTTACCTAATTTTTTCCAGAAAAACTACTTTGTCCAAAAATAAGACATATTTTTACTTATATACCGACAAAGTATAAGAAATAAGGCGATTTAAGTTTTTATTGCTTTATTGTTAGTAGTTTACTATAGATATTTACCTCTACTGTTTATGGCCAACAGCTGATAGATAAGCAAATAAATAACTTAAATGTCGTTATAAATGTTTTTTTAAGAAAAAACTGAAAGATTTTTAACAGTTTCAAAATCTAATTTCAACGTCGAATCTTAAAAGTTGTCTTAAAAATAATTGTTGTTAACCATATAAAATTAAAACTACATAAAAAAATGTTATGTGGCGTTATTTTGGGGCTCCTTATTACCAAAGGCCCCCCCGCAATGCGGGGTTCTGCGCACCCTAGTTCCGCCACTGGTGTATATATATAGTATATAGTACGGGGTAATGTAAATTGCGCTCCAAAGTATGTGAATTGCGCTCCAAGCAAAAAGGTTGACATAATCCAAAATGTAAATTGCGCTCCCAACCATTTAACAATGGGTCACTTACTTATACTTACTTATGTTGTTAAGAGGAGATTAAGGTTATTTAAATTTAAGAATAATTACATTAAATAGAAATATACTAATAGAAATGGAACATTTTTCGTAAATGTTACTAAAGTATGCCATTAATTAGGCATCTCCTTTATTAGACATACTACAGGGCCGGCGCCAGTCCTTTTGATTAGGGTTATTTAAATTTAAAAACGATTTTATCGAAAAAATAACAATATACTAATAGAAATGGGTCCATTTTTCGTCAATGTTACCAAATTATGTCTTTAATTATACATGTTTTTTATTAGATGTAATACAGAGCCGGAGCCAGTTTTTTTGATTAGGGTTATTTAAATTTAACTACGATTTTATTAAATAGAAATATACTAATAGTAACGGGTCCATTTTAAGTTAATATTACCAAATTAGGTCTTTAATTAGACATAGTACAGGACAGGGTTAAAACACTTTTTTGTCACCCTCTGTAACCACATAATTTTTTTTTTATTTAATTAATTTTCGGTTGGCATTTAAAATTTTTTATATATAAACGCAGTGGCAGCTCGTGACATTTTCCAGTGGGAGGGCACAAAATAAAAGAAGTAGTTTTTAAAATATAAAATTTATTTTTTTGATAATTATTTTAAGATAGTGCTTGGTTTTGGGATGGGAGGGCACGTGCCCCTGTGCCCTTTATGACAAGCCGCCACTGTATAAACGAACCTTTCCTTCTGTAGCAGATAATAAAAATTTATTTAAAACATCGTAGCAGTGCAAACCACGGAAATATTATTTCAAGTTATAGCGAGAAACTTAATTGTAATAGTCCTCATCCCAATATATAGGATTTTGCTCTTCAACAAGAGCAAAACAAAGTTTACATTGCTTTAAACAGTACTGCGAAGCCGCCCACACAAAATAGTAATTCCAAAAACAAGCAAAAAAAGATTTGCGAACTATTATTCAAGTACAATAACAAACAAATATCGCGATTAGATTTTGTCAAGGCAGTCTCATTTTACGGTGCATTTTTTGTTACAGAATAAATTTTTTTTATTAATTGTTTTTTTTTGTGAAGCTTGTAAATTTGATCTATTTGTTTAATAACTTTCTACAATTTTTTTTAAATTAAGTTCATTATATTAATCTTTTTAAATCTATTCAGATTTATACCGTACTTATAGTAATACCCTACCTAGATTTGCGCAATTTACATTTCAGATTACTGTCGACCTTTTTGCTCGGAGCGCAATCTACACTTTTTTTTTTCTTATACCTGCCAAATTTGCGCAGTTCACATTCACCCTATAGTACCTTCCCAGTTGTATGTTTTCATATAATTAAAGTGGGAAGGTCTATAGTGAATTTAATAAGAAAATCATTTTGGTAGTTCCATCACTTATTTAATGCAAAATTATCGAAAAAAAACTTGTTAATAAATTGTCATGGAAATGATTACTTACTTACCAGTAATACCTTTATTTTTACTCGACAAATTAATCTATTCCAACTAGAGCTGGATTAAGGATATGTTGGGGTCCGGGGCTAATTTTTTTTGGAGGCCCTCAGGCCTTCATATGTTAACAAATTGCGCCGTAGACAAAAATTTTGAATGTTTCAAGGTCAACCGCGCTTAGATCAAATGTAAAATTTTTGTTAAAATTTTCTTACAATAACATTTTAAAAATATCAAATTCAATTACCAAATTAAAAGCCAAATTCAATTGATAACTTAGATTTGTGACCAATTAGGATAGTCATAAACGTAACTTAACCCTTGAATTTGGTTTAATTTGCAATGGAAAAACTGAGCATAAATCATTCAAATATGTTTGTAAATGTAAATGTACAATTTTTTTTCCTATTATTTTATTATTTTCTACTATTTATTTATAAGTATCCAGGAATTAGTTGACTGAAAGTTACAAGTTTTTAACAAATCACAAAAGAATTAAAGCTCAAAAACGACAAAAAACGTATACATAAGTATATAGTTCTTTGCCCACTCAATATAGTTTTCAAAATTAAATACTAAATGCCTACTTATTACTCTGTGATATCTACTAAAAATAAAATACGGAATATTTCCTACAAATAATTCCTCATAATATTTATTGTGCATCAGTACAATAATATAAGATGTTTCAATGCTAACCTGTTAGTTACATGAGGAGACGAGACTGATGGCGTCACAATAAAATTGTGTTTCAAAAATTAATTCCATTCATATTAGAATCAGTTTTGTCGATTTTTTATCATAATTTACAATAAATTAATTTTATTATTAATTTTAATTAATTTATTTTAATCTGAGCTACAACTTTGGTGATTTAAATTTTGTTGCTTAAATTTTGTTGAGGCCCCTAGAAATTTGGGGGTTGCAGCCCCCTTAGTTCTCTCTTAATCCGGCTCTGATTCCATCTACTATTAGAATATTTTACTTTTAAATAAATCTTTTTTGGTACCTTATAAACGCTGTTAGTTTGATTGATTTGGTATGAAAAGCTTTATATTTTTAATATATTATACGTTAATTGTTAAATTGTTATAAATTATTATAATTTAATAATTTGTAGGTGTTGGAAAAACTTTAAATAAAATTAATCTTGCGGGTTTTCAAAGAGAATTATTTATGATTTTCATTATTTTATTTTTGAAATTGTTATTTTGTTTATTTAAATGTGCTATTTTAGTTGTAGTCAAAAATAATTAATATAAAAATAAAAATAATTTAATTTGTTATGAATATATTTTAGTAATATAATGAAGGTTTAAAAATTATCCCTATATGCATGTACATAATATGTACATAATATGTTTATTGCAATATTCACCTGGTCCTGGTAAACGTTTACAGTGTAATTACCACTTTGGGTGTCATTCCGTTTAATGAGAAGGCTTTTCGAGAAGCTCCAACAATATCATCAGCTCCTAAATATAAACTAATTTAATTTACTTCGTTGTTATTAAAAAATAAAACTGAAATTTAGTCAAGTTTACGTTTGGTGATGTTGAATATGATGTTCATCTTATGATTGGAAAACGTTTTGAATACTTTAGTCGTTGAGATGAAATGAGATGGCAGTTGGTCATCATCGGGAGGTTTTTCAAACCAGGTTTTGATAACTTTTGTTGACTATCCACCTATTCTTCATCAAACTATTTTAGTAAAAAGGCATATAGCCGCAATACGGTATAACAATAATTAACTAAATCCACAAGGGAATGTTTGCTCAACATCGAATTTGTAAATCGGAACCTAAAGTTGTTATTGTTAAAATCTTTCATTGGAATAAGTTGCATTAGTATTTATAGATTGTGCAGGTAACAAAATTATAAAGGATCTTATGTGAAATTGACTTTTTATGAAAATGAGACATTGCGTAATCTTAAGTAGTGTTTAGTTTCCAAATAAAAATTTTGATATATGTGTATAGAAGTGATTTGTAAAAGAATAATCGTTCATGATCAAAGACAATTTTAATCGATTAAAAGCGATTAAAGCTATAAATCATATTTTTATAGTCAAAAAGTCGAATTTTTTGATTGAAAAATGTATAAATAGAAGAGCCAAAATGGTGATTTAGTATTAATTGAAACGCTGCAGCATAAATTTATTTTCAAAAGCAAAGCAAATTCAAAATTCAGTTCAACTAAAGCAGAGGTAAGAGCATATTTGGTTTGGACAGTATAAATGTATTTACAATTAATTAATATTATTAATTATTTTAATTAGATTCATTTACAGAACCAACCGTCCTTCTTTCGGGAGAATTGTCTTCCGTTTTTGTGGACTATCTTCCTTTAAAAAGTGTCCTCCTTTTGGGAGGCTGAATAAGCTAAAGAAGAAAAAGTTCTTTGCAAAAATTTTCAGGTGTCTTCTTTTGCGTCCAAAATACATTATGCAGTAATTTAATTGTTATTTGGGCTGTATTCTTCTTGAAATCACATGTCCTTCATATCAATATCTTGCAATTTAAGCAAAAAAACCTGACGACTAAAAACGAACACTGTTATTGCTTGACCAGCCACATGTTCGAAGAAGAATGGTCCAGCTCAAAATCCGAACTAACCAGTAACACACGGTTGATGAATTTTTGTTTGTGATCTATCATTTGTGGATTTTCTGAATATCAAATGCGATTAAGCAAGCCGTACATTGTACGAAAATTGCGAACTGTAGCTGCCAAAACTTAATTATTTTTAAAATATAGCTCAATAATGAAATCACCTTGCTCTTTCGTATAGGGCTCCATTTCTTTCGTTGGCAACACTTGACCGCACAAATGGTCTAAATTTAATTTTTGTAAATTTACAATATTGATTTTGCAAGTTTTCAATTAAAGATTAAATTGTGTAGCTTTAATTCTATGTAAACTAAAATCGATATAATCTATTATTTAGGTTACAATGTGTAATTGCAGCTATAAATTTAAACAATTAGTAAAG
Organism: Cantharis rufa; assembly: GCA_947369205.1. Lineage (NCBI taxonomy): Eukaryota > Metazoa > Arthropoda > Insecta > Coleoptera > Cantharidae > Cantharis > Cantharis rufa. The sequence goes on along the minus strand of OX376309.1, from coordinate 8,338,286 downwards.
GAAAACAAAAGATTTTTGAAAGCATAAATATTACATACGACCAGTTAAAATAACAAGTTAAATAAAATTTACAATACAGTTTTGCAAATTTTCATTCTAATCCGCTTAATGAAACTAACAGACCGGATGTAACGTTTGCTTAGAATTTACGTGCTTAATTATTAAAGCGGTTAGTTAAAACATACAAGTCGAGAGTTAAAAATTAAAACTGTTAGTAAGTAAATTAATCAAAAAGTATCATTTTGTACGCCATTTCAAAATATGAGTTTCAAAATCGGTACGGATTTAGTAAAAAAACTTTAATGCGTAAAATAAAAAAAAAAACAATACTATGTTCAGCAGAAAGTAATTGATGTAACAAAATACATTTTTATCCTTAAATATAGTTTAAATTTAATTAAATTATTTAAACAAAATATCTGGAATTATCTAAATAATCCAATTAATACTCATTACAAAAAATTACATTACTTACATAATGTATATTGGCACAGTCTACAGATTATAACATAAATAAAAGATAAACCTGTTAACCGTCGAATTAACAAAATTATTAAAAAATTGAAAATACTTAAAATAAAATAAAAGTAAAATTGATTTTGAACTAGCGGAAAGAAAATCGTACAATTACAATGCACCTGTGAAATGTCTGGATGTAATCGCAAAACCAAAGCGGCTAGGATTAAAATTATACAATTAATTTCTTTTTGACGTGAATACGCCTATAAAATCGATAGCATGTTCAAAAATTTAATGAAAATATGTAACGAAAAGTGTGTGTAACGGTGTGTGTGTCAATCGGATAAGGTCCGATAACGAAAATATACGCCTATAGAATTGGTAGCATGTTCAGAAATTTAATGAAAATATGTAACAAAAAGTGTGTTTAAAAGGTGTAACGCTGTTTGTGTGTGTCCAATATGGATTATACTATTATCAGTATTATAGTATTATCCGAATTTCCGTATAAAAAAAGCATATTTTATGATTTTTTTTGGAGATATGAATAACGTTGGTTGATTTATTTTATATACACATTATAGTATAACAACTAAAATATCTTTGAAAAAATTTTTAAATAAAAATAGCAATAAATAAAGCCGTAAAAGCGAATGTCCGGAGACGCTTCGAAAAAAAGGTGTTATGCGGTGAACTTCATAAGTCGGTACCGGATCATCTGAAACAAAAAAGTCGAAATACGTTTAAAAGGTGATTTGTTTCCCTAGGTCAGCGGTGGCGAACCTTTTTATGTGCGAGTGCCAATAATTAAAAAAAAATTTTTTTTGATTCGTTGCCGTGCCGTTACACAGGAAACTCCTACAAATTTTAATAGTGGTGAGCCGTTTTTACACAGTTGCATTAATTTGACTACTAAGATCATTTCATGTAAAATCGTTCGCGTGCCATTGAAATTCTCATACGTGCCATCTCGGGCACGCGTGCCATAGGTTCGCCACCGCTGCCCTAGGTAGTCAGAGGGAGATTTTTTTTTCATTTTTTTTATTTTTGACAAATGTCATGAAATTTGGCATATACGTGTATCATAACTAAACTTAGAGGCCAGCTAGAATTGGTGAAGATCGGTTGAAAATTACGGAAAGAATAAACAAAATAAAAAAAGTTAAACTGTTTTTTTTACTGTTTGATTCAATTTGTTTGACATGCATGAAATGTTCAAGCAAACGACAACAAACCTCATTTTTTTGCATTTGACGAAATAAATGGGGAAAGTTATGCAATGTTTACATAGCCAATTTTTCTGCGTGAAATCTCCAAGACACAGCTGCAAAAGTACGTCCTTGCTTAAATCTTTGTAGATTGGCTTTATGGATTCTGTAACATCTGTAGGAAGGGCACTGTAGCTGTGTTTGAATGAATCCAGAGTGTTTGCAGCTGCCGCTTTTTGCCAGTCACACCACGAGTTCTCACCGCTCGGGCATTTGTTGTGCTGTGATTTTGTGTCTGTCGAGCAATAGTGAGAGTATGTCGCCCAAATCGCATTTTGCAATTTGCAAAACTACAATCTGTAATGTCATTAGTCATCGGATTTTTTTTTTCTGACTATTTAACAAGTAATTGTTTTTTTACATTATTGATTATTATCTTAATACATAAAATACCAGCACTCTGCTGCTTCGGCTCCGGCTCCGGCTCCAGCGTGTCATTTTTTGGTGAAAAAAGAAACAATCTTATTGGTCGATTTTTTTACCAACCGAAAAAAAGTTTCCAACCAATTGGGTCTAGATGCCCGACCGTGGACGGGCTTTCTGCTAGTAAAATAAAATACTACGCAAAAAATATATTGGAATACATTTTAAAATCCTTATTTTTAATTGTATTTAACCCGAAAATTCGAGTTGTCCAAAAATAGTTCACCACACTGTTATTCTTATTAATAACAAATCAACAAAGAAAAATTGACCGAACACCCAACTGTTAATACTTATTAATTGTATTAACATATTGGAGTCGACAAACAAATAACAATAAAGTGGATTGGATTAACTGTTTTGATTGAAACTTAATTAATAACGAATAACAACAGCGACATCTATCATCTTATCCATTTTGTAGTTCAAGCTGTAAGGAATGGATGTCGCTATTATTGTTCATAATTTTTCATGTTTAAACCAAATTAATTTCACAATGATATAATTTTTGATTTTGCCACTTTTAACACAACAACACAAAATAGTTTAAAAACGAATTGTAAACTATAGATTGATTTTTCGACCAAGATGACCAGTATTCAAGGAATTACTTTATAACGATACATATTTTGGCGTACCCGAGTCATAATATAATTAAAATTAAAAAATTTTAATTCTGATTAATAGCAACAATTTATCATAAGACAGAAGCAATATTTGGAGGTGGTAATAACTTCTATTATTATTGTCAAATAATCATATTTACGGCTTTTGATATCACCCCGATCCAGTTTGTTTGTTATCGAAAAATGTTGAATTAATATTTTGAATAAAATTTTATCAATAAGAATACATTATTTTATACTACTTAATAGTTAATAATTGAAAATGAAAATTGAAAATACATTGAAAAAAATATTGCAACAAATCCAACCAAAACAACCGGTCTAAAAATTCTACCACATCGGATGGAGCTTCAAAAATCTTTGAAGGTTAAATTTATTTGTTTCTGGATGCAAATATAAAGTTTCGCTCCATGCGACAAACGCCAGCGGTTCTTCATATGATTTGCTGCATTTTTTTTCGGTACACACTAAAAATTAAGTTTATATTTTTTATATCTTAAGGTCTTTGCAGTGTGTTTTCGACGAAGTGTTTTAGATCTGAATTCTGGACTTTAGGAGCAGAATGTTAGTTAGTTCTCGAGTTGTGCTAACGAAAAGATAAAGTAAAAATCCTCGAGAGCCAAGGAGTCACCGATGCGACCATTTAAGGCCAGAAGTCTCTTTTTACCATTCTTTGACACTAAAGCTGAGCCGTATGTCAGAGCACAAGAACATTTCAGCTCTTACTTATTTTAATTATTAAAGAGTCTTTGTTAATAAGAGCTTTCAAACAAACAAAGAAAAATTAAAATCGGATCTTTAAAAGCTGAGATATAAACAAAAAAATATGTATACAGATAGTAAACAGGTGAAAACTTTAAATTGCTGCTATTGTGTTTCTGAATAAAGTTTTAAGTGTCTAAAGTGGCTAAAAATAAGCAATAATAAAGACAGCAAATAAAATAAATAATATACTACCAGCAGTGTGGTATGAGAATAAGATTTAAATTGACAGGCTATGAAGCAGAAAATGACGATTCAATGCTTGGTTACTCCAATCCTACAGCTGAGATCCAAAGGCAAAGTTTAATCTACAGGCTGGCTATGAATCTAGCAAAGTTAATATATCCTATTAAAATTCAGATAAATATAATGATAATAATAAAAAGTTACTAAATTGCTGAATGGGCCCTAGCACAAAAACATTGTATAGAAAATTTGTGTAACGACAATCTGTAATGTCATTGTTATTCATTATTCATCATTATTCATATATCATCATTAGTCATCGAATTTTTTTCTGACTACTTAACAAGTACTTGTTTATTACATTATCAATTATTATAAAATATGCTACGCAAAAAAATATATCGGAATAAATTTCAAAATCCTTATTTTTAATTGTATTTGGCCCGAAAACTCAAGCTGTCCAAAAATTTTTCATAATGTTGTTAACACAAAACAAAAATTTTACCGAACACCCAACTGCTACTACTTATTAATTGTATCAGCATATTGGAGTCGACAATCAAATAACAATGAAGTGGATTGGATTGACTGTTTTGATTGAAACTTAATTACTGACCAATAACAACAGCGACATCCATCATCTTATCCATTTTGTAGTTCAAGCTGCTAGGAATAGATGTCGCTATTATCGTGCTGTATTTTTCATGTTTAAACCAAATTTTTGAAAATTTTTAAAATAATTTTTAATATTGTCACCTGTTATGTATTCTCACAAAGGTCAATCAATCAATCAATAATCTCTTTATACTATGATAATAAAGAGATTAATTGATCGATTGACTGTTGTGGGTATACATATCAGTTTAAAAATCAATTGTGAACTGTAGATTACAGAATCTTTTTGTACAATTTACAAATTTTTAAGAGTAATTTAATGATAATTAGTAGTAGTAATTTTAATAATAATTTTAAATTTAATAGACTTGTACGCCATACTTACGAAACATATCCCTCTAGACCGGTCCTACTCGTCAAAGTGTGCTACCAGAGAAGGGGTGAATCTCTCTCGTTCACTTGTTGTAAATGTAATTCCACATGCGCAAAATTTAGCATAAAACCCTGTATTATGAATACCTATAATCATACGACCCATTGTTAAATGGTTGCGAGCGCGCGAAACTCACAAAAACATCTTAATACAACAAAAATCTACAACTTATGTAGATAATTCGTCACACAATAAATTTTGAAAATAATTGGCCATTTTCACTTTTAGGTTTTGTAATTAAAAAGCCAATCAGGGCCAAAAAGCTAAAAATTCAATCAGAAGAAAATATTTATAGAAAAACAATTTAGTAATGATAGTTGTAACACCCTGTACTGTACTGTAAAATAACCAAAATATTGTAAACCTTTATGCAGCTTAAAGAATAAGACGATTTTATTTAACAATTCTGACCATGATCCCGTTGGTACGCAATTTACCCGTACCATTGAGTGTGGGACCCAATTTGCCATATCCAGAAAATATATGTACTTATTCGTTTTACTGCAATGCTATACAGGATCAAAACCGACGTTGGTGTTGCTTGGGACGGCAAATAAAACAAATAATATAATACCAGTAGTTGGTATGAGAATTAGATTTAAATTGACAGGCTATGAAGCAGAAAATGACGATTCAACGCTTGGTTGCTTGAGCCCTACAGCTGAGATCCAAAGGCAAAGTTTAATCTACAGGCTCTGGCTATACATCTAGCAAAGCAAAATCTTATTAGAATTAAGATAAATAAATATAATGATAATAATAAAAAGTTATTAAATTGGTGAAAGGGCCTTAGCACAAAAACATCGTATAGGAAATTTGCGGAACTACAATCTGTAATGTCATTAGTCATCGGATTTTCTTTTGACTACTTAACAAGTAATTAATTTTTACATTATCAGTTATTATAAAATATACTCCGAAAAAAAATATATCTGAATAAATTTCAAAATCCTTATTTAGAATTGTATTTTGCCCGAAAATTCGAGCTGTTCAAAAATTTTTTTATAAAGTAATTTAGTAAGTTAAAAAAATTTACCGAACACCCAACTGTTAATACTTATTAATTGTAATAACATATTGGAGTCGACAAACAAATAACAATGAAGTCGATTGGATTGACTGTTTTGATTGAAACTTAACAAATAACGAATAACAACAGCGACATCTTATTCATTTTGTAGTTCAAGGAATGGATGTCGCTATTATTGTGCTTAATTTTTTATATTTAAACATACATAACGATACATATTTTTCAGTACCCGGATCAACCGAGTCATAATATAATGAAAATTAAAACATTTAATTATTATTAATACAAACTATTAAATATAAGAAAAAAGTAATATGTGAAGGTAGTAACAACTTCTATTCAAATTGTAAAGTTATTTATATTCAAAATGCTAATAAAAATTAGCAATGAAAAATATTGAATTATTTTGAATAAAATTTTATCAATAAGAATAAATTATCTCATACTATACTTAAAAGTCAATAATTGAAAATGCGGTTGATCATTGTTTTAAAGGTTATAATTAGGATTTTATTCGTACAACACTTGCAACAGAATCAGGGCCGCGTTAAGGCATGTGAGTACTCTAGGCATATTTTTTTTGCCTCCCCTTTAAAATTAAAATTTGAACTTATTATATAACAGCATAATATTTATTAGCAAAATAAATATAAACTCTGAGAACAAATTTTTTTGCTTCAACAGTAGACAGTTTTTTGTTCTTCGTTTATTTTTATTCTTTACTTTCTTGCATTACTATGAGGCACTTAAAAATTGTTTATGTTTTCTACATAATGTAATATGATTTTTAAATAAGTACAATTTACAATCAAGTTTCTATTTGTTATATTTTTTATTAGAATTAATTAGTATTTTTGCCGCCCCTAAAAGAGTGCCGCCCTAGGCGGCTGCCTTTCTTGCCTAATGGATAAATCGGCCCTGAACAGAATACAAGAGAATACATATAACAGTTTAAAAATAATTTGTAAACTGTAGATTACTGAATCTTTTTGTACAATTTACAAATTTTTAATAGTAATTTAATGATGATTAATAATAGTAATTTTAATAATAATTTTAAATTTAATAAATTTGTACGCCATACTTACTAAAAATATCCCACTGAACCGGTCCTACTCGTCAAAGTGTGCTACCAGGAAGGGGGTGAAACTCTCTTGTTCACTTGTTGTAAATGTAATTCCAGATGCGCAAAATTTGGCATATCACCCTGTATTATGAATACCTTAAATTAAACGACCCATTGTTAAATCTTAATACAACAAAAATCTACAACTTATGTAGATAATTCGTCACACTATAAGTTTTGAAAATAATTGCCCATTTTCACTTTTAGGTTTTGTAATAAAAAGCCAATCAGAGCCAGAAAGCTAAAAATTCAATCAGAAAAAAATATTTATAGAAAAACAATTTAGTAATGATAATTGTAACACCCTGTACTGTAAAATAACCAAACATTGTAAACCTTTATGCAGCTTAAAGAATAAGACGATTTCATTTAACCATTCTGACCATGATCCCGATGGGACGCAATTTACCCGTACCCTTGACCGTGGGACGCAATTTGCCATCTCCAGAAAATATATATACAATCATTATACTTCAATGCTGTATAGGTACAAAATCGACGTTGGTGTTGCTTGGGACATCAAATAAAATAAATTTAATTCCACATTAAGGCAGCAGTGTACTATAAGAATAAGATTTAAATTCTACAGCTCAGATCTACAGGCAAAGTTTGTCTACAGGCTGGCTATACATTTATCAAAGTTATAGTATATCCTATTAAAATTAAGATAAATATGTATGTGACTACTTCACAAGTAATTGTTTATTACATTATCAATTATTATAAAATATACTACGCAAAAAATATATCGGAATAAATTTCAAAATCCTTATTTTTAATTGTATTTACCCCGAAAATTCGAGTTGTCCAAAAATTTTTATTAGTTATCAGATTATTCAATAATAAAAAAATTAATCGAATATCCAACAGGTAATACTTATTAATTGTATTTACATATTGGTGTGCAAATCAAGGAAATCTATACTGAGGGGGATTGCACAATCAGCATTGCAAAAACATGTTATCATGCAGCTGGTTACAATGACAAAAAGCCTGGACTTGCAACTCTAGGTAGCCTTTGTGAATCGTTAAACCAAATTGGCCTTCTCAGGATATGTTTGTCGGAGCTGTGGGAGCTGTGTCCTGTTTACGCTCTAGCAACGTACATAAGATTGTACTGTCCCATTAAAAATATTCATTTTACTTCCATAGGAGTGGCTAGCGACCAACTTGTGACGGCAGTATTTTTCTGTATATATGAAAAAATGCCAAAATCTGGTCATGTGAAGGTAAGTTTCTAAATTAATTTAGTAAAAAGTACCTGTTCATTGTTTTTGTTGCAGGCATTACGTAAGCTGATGCGCAAGTATAGCATGCCGGAGTTGGTCAACGATAACAATCGCTATTACTCAACGAGGCCTCCAGCCGACAGACTAATAGGGGTTGTTACTAAATACTTGGACCGTGAAGTTGGCTTGAGTTGCGAAGAAGAAGCAGCAGTTCCTCGCAGAGAATTTAACCTCATCGGTGTTCATCTACGGCCGGCGTACTTAGGTCAACCTCCCGAGCCAGTTAATGACATTTATTGTGTCGTGCCTGAAACAAGTGCAGTGCTGCCATTAGGGAAATCTCATGAGTTGCCTACTAAAATGTTTTATTCGGAGACCGAATATGTTCGATTACCAAAGCCAGATGTTGAGTTTAAACGTGGGGAAGTCGTGTGGGCTAAAATAAAATATTACGGCTTTTGTAATATTTACGGCCTTGTGTTGTTGAAGGTTTGGACGAAAAAAAAAGAATGGTGAAAACGTCCAAAACCCGGGACTTGTTAACGGTAAATAAAATAGAAGCTGTCTTACACACCAGCCAAAAGGTTTGCATTAACAAAGCTAAGGCATTGGAAATGGCAGAAGCACAGCTAACAAACAACAATGAAGAGGATGGAATTAAATGATTTGATTGAAACTTAATTAAAAACCAGTAACAACAGCGACATCTATCATCCTATCCACTGCTGATCAAGCTGAATCGAATGGATGTCGCTATTATTGTGCTTATATTTTCATGTTTAAACCAAATTAATTTCGCAATGAATACAATTAAAAGATTTTCACCTGTTAATTCTTTACTTGTAAAGCGTAAATTCACAGTGATTTTGAACAGGATATTCGTTTTTGGTAATTGGTATATTAATCAATAAAATTATCACGTTATAAAATTTTCCTAAACAATTATCAGGTTCAGAGAATTTAGATCCAAAAATTTTAATTAAAAAAATAAAAAAATTGTTAAGAGCAGGATTCGAAAGTAATATTGAACAGATGCGAGTTCGAAAGCTAAACTTAACACCACGGCACCTTCATGATGTAAAAACTCATTGCATGGTAGTTCAGTTCAGAAATTTCTTAAACTGAAAATTTTCGAAATTGTAATTTCTAAATGTGCAGTATAGTATCTAGCTGCACAACAATTTTATTAAATGGAACACGTAAAACAACTTGAAAGCAAAATAATAAAATTAATATTAATAACAATAGCAATTTTTCTTCAAATGTGAATTTCATTTCAAAAGGTACATCGTTTCTCGTAGAATGTCGAATTAATTTGACGACGAATAATAATTATATTATGAAATGCTTGCTTTACATTGTAATTACACGTAAAGTTTTACATTTATGTAAAAACCAGAAGTTAATATTTTTGTTCGTTTCAACGTTTCCTTCGATTTTTTCCATTTCCATTTGGGTTGCGTAATAAGCACGGCAGACCTAAATAAAGCTGCAAAATCTTAGAAACAAAAAAAAAAGGTTAAAGATCTACGAATATAAAGCTTTTTCATACAAATTGAAAGCCGATCTCACGAGGATAAAAAAACTCAAAAAACTATCAAAAATAACGGAGCCACAAAAAACAAATGAAGTTTTAAGTGCCTAAAATAACCTAAAATCCTCGAAAAATTAGTACTTATAAAAGTAATAATATATCGACTTTACAATTTAGAAAGCAATATTAATACAATTATATAAATACACTACGTCAGGTTTAAATTGATAGGCTAAGCCTATGAAGCTATATGAAGAAATATTTCTTTTACAAAATTTTCGAAAATATGATTCCAATCTCTACGATGTAATTAGTCTTCTAAATTTTTTTTACTGGCTACTTAACAAGTAATTAATTATTAAAACAGCAATTATCAAAACTGTAAAAAAACAGCAAAAAAACTGTATGGAACGAAATTACACCAAAAATTATTATAGCAAATATTACAATTTATATTATCTATAAGTATTTAATTAGATTAATATAATATTTTAATATTAAATTTTCAGTTAAGGTGATAGATGTCGCTGTTTTCATTTGTCGTTAGTTTAGTTTCCAACAAAATAATTAATTCATCCACTCGGTTTTGATTTGCTTGTCGACGCCAAATTGTTAATATAATTAAACAAATATTAACTATGGAGAGCGTTCGGCTAATTTTTGTTGAAAAAGAGATTTTTACATACTATAACTAAATTTTTGAAAAGCTCGAATTTTCGAGTTTAATAATAATAAAATTCTGATATTCCTTGCAACTTGTTGTTAATAATAATATTATATCGGTGGTAATGTGACCAGGTGAGGTTTAAATTTTAAATTTGGCGCTAACAAAAGGCGCTACTTGCCTAGGTCTATTGGCACCGCCGCGCAACCAAGTCGACCTCCTGACTTTTTGTTAACTCAAAGAGAAGTACATAGTTTTTCTACGCTCAAGTGAACTAGTGACTACTCACACTTGCTGACGGTAATTAACATGTTTTAATTGTTACTTCACTTACTTTTTCACCGTTCAGTGAGTTATTTGTAATTCACATCAATAACACATCAAATAAAGTGTTTTGTATATTGAAACCATTTTATTATAACAACGCCTTTGCTTCTTGAGTCACACTCAAAGAAGCGTTTTCACACAGCAGCGCGCTTTTACAGCCGCAACAGTTGGAACACTACAAAAAATCAAGCTCTCGCCAGCGAAATAACAATAAAAATTTAGAATTAAAAAAAGAATTAGAATTAAATTAAAAAAAAATTTAGAAATAAAAATGAGTGTAGAATAAAAATATTAAGTTCGATTAATGCACAACTCGATTGGTCGGAAACTCGATTAATGTACAACTCGATTGGTTGGAAACTCGATTGATGTACATATAATTCGATTGATATGGAATTCAATTGATGTACAACTCAATTGAAATGGAACTCGACTGATGTACAAGTCGATTGCTTATGAATTCAACAAGTTGAAAACTCAATTGATGTACAACTTGACCGATACGAATCTCGACTAATGTGCAACTCAATTGGTTGGGAATATGATTAATCTGGAACTGGACTGATGATCCTCAAGGATGCAAAGAATGGTTGCGTTGGCATACTCATAGACTGTTTGCAATTACATGTTCCCTTAACATGCAATTTTTCCCGATATTTTGTTAATTATAACCACGGCATTGTATTTTACAGACTGCTGAAACGAAAAAAAGCAAACACACGACATAAATAATTGTTTTCAATTTCTCCATCTTCTACATCGCTGATATGTTCATTGTCTGCAAATTGTTGACCTCTGCGAAAATACTTGACTGTAGTAGTACTATCACTACTACCAGATTCATTTCTCATATTTTCTTCAACTATATAAGTATATGATATATCTTAGAATAAGTGAGACATATGCTTGGTAAATGGTAAGAACCTGCTAGAGTAAACTAAACATACACCCTAACCAACCAAGAACCTATAGAAAGAGACGCTAACCCAAGTACGGATCTGATTACCATTTCTGAACATAAATTATGTGTTAAGTTGGTAATATAAAGATGAACTATAAATAAGGAACTGGTTTTGAAATAACAAGAACAATTTACAATTAATAGTGAAAAACAACAGCTAATCTCAACTTAAAATCAAGCTAAAATTGAATGTTTTAAATAAAATACCAAACTATCTAACATTATATTACTCACTTATATTGCATCAGTGAAAATTGATTTCAGGATTAGAATGAAAATCTCATACTATATATTCTGACCAATCAGATTTGACTATTTTTGACATAAATATCAACGAAATCTTGATTATATGGAAATCTCTGTATAGTCGTGATATCCAGAAACCACATGTGATGATTTCCGGAAATCACCACATGTGATGACAGCGAAACTCATATTGGTACTTTGCTGAACTAATTTTTTCATAAAAAGAACAAACATGAAACTTATTCTATAATTATTTTTTAAAGAATTACAATGAAACACGGAATTATTGTATATTATTTGGTTTTGTCCACTTCGGGTCGTCGAAGACGACTCTTCATATCATGCGATTTTCTAGCTGAATCTATTTCGTTAAATAGAAATAGACTCGCGAATTTTCCGTAGCATCAAGAAACTCGACAATCCAGGCGGCAAATTTCCGGAAATCAAAACCATCACTTAATAGCTTATATATGAAAATCATCAGCCGATGTTTCGGTGTTTATATTGTCGTGTTCTAAAATCATTCACTATATTATAAATTTTGAATTTTATTTTATTATAAGTTTGAATTTTTGTTTTGATTGTTTTTAAATGTGAATATAAGTTTGTTGTGGATATTTTGTAATTTGTAGATGTTTGAATTGTTGTTCTCGCCAACAATTTTATGTCGGTACGAAAATTTATTATAACTTTGTTTTTTTTGCCAGATCCGTCAAGGTGGATGGACGCTTTTACCGAGGAGGAGGATATCCGTAAAATTAGTATTTGAGTAATTAATTGAGATATTTTTAATGATTTTTGTGAATAAAAGTTTGATTTTGTAAGTACAATTTTTATTATATTATTTTGTTTTTGTCACAATTTGGACAAGTTTTTGGAGAGTTTTTGAACGAAAATGAATTTTGAAAGTGATCTTACTTGATTGGATGGTAAATGCGATGATTTGGGTAATTGAGAAAAGAAACAATTAATAGTATTACCATAGTTTTGATTGCTTAAACTAGTGAAGTTTTGAATGCTAAAATTTGAAAGCAGATTATGGTCCACAGGATGGATGGTTTACAGGCAAAATTAGTTTTCCTTAAAAATTAAAAATTTATAAATTTAACCCTGGGGTTCATTACAATATAATTACCCACTATAATCATGGCACTAAAAGTTTGATTATGAATAAGCTGAATAATGGCAAAAACATTGTTTTCACAACAAGTAAGATTTAAAAAAGTTTGTAAAAATCTAACATTTTTAAGGGGGTCCCCTCTTACCATGCAAGCAGGGGATGCAACAACTATTTATACTATCAAGTCGTTAAATGAAGAACTGGGGTCACATGTGTTGATATCTAAGTTTTTCTTCCCACAAGAAAGGGTTGAGTTGTATTTATTCAAGATTTTCCAATGTATAATTTACTATCTGGTCCATGACCAAAATAATGATTTGTTGAAAGACAGAATTATAAATGTAACAATTTTTGTTAGTCATTAGATATCTTACAAAATGACCTCATGGCGAGACAGGTGAGGTTCACCAGAATATTTCTTAAAAACAACCCAGATTTCTTTTCACTACCTTAATGACCTGTTATAAGTTGTATTGAGTCTCCTTGTGTTCCGTTGGCCCGGTTGGTCAACAATATTTTGAAAAACGTCATACCGGTGTTGCCTGCCATTAAACGTAAGGTACACTGATGAAGCGAATAAGAAGATTATTCGAACCAGAATACCAGAGAATTCTATTTTATATCATTTGATGTGAATTTACTCTTCATTAATATCTCTAAGAAGTCAGTTATTGCATTACTCACGAGCAATTGGGACATTATTTCACCTTTTACTTTCATCCCTATGAAGGTGTTTGTGAAAATGGTGAACACTATTTTCGACAATAGCTTAATAGCTATTTCAGCTACGATGGACAATTTTATTCCTAACTAATAGGATCGGCTATGGAAGATCCATTTCCATCCATCCATCCAGATTTCATTTTCTCCAATTTCGTAAAAACCGATTTTCTCTTTAATTTCTTTGGATCCGTGAACTATGAACTTCTATTTTTGTTGCCCTATTTTGACTGCTGCCTGATTCAAAGAGAGAAAAGAAATTTCGACATAAAATCTTCGACATAAGCGCCGATTGTCGGTATTGATAATAAGCAAGCAGGATGCATGCTTTTACTCTGTGCGTACCTTAAAGCCTCATGTAGGTATCGGCAGAACCAGCAGCAGAGCTTGCGGAAAATTTAAAATATTTAAATGAAAAAAAAAAAGAATTTTTAGACATTGCTTTCTCGCTTTAACCAAGTTCCAAGAGCATTTACAATATCTCCATCATCAGATTTTGGCAGCTGGCGGTGGAGTTTGAAAGGCGTTTATCGCTTTGGTTAGGTTGGTCGGGCTGGATTGGCTGACTTTTAATTTAGTTATTAAAAATGGTCGAATCAGTTTATTTGCAAAAGATTCTAAGTCAATATTACCATTTCATTAGAATATTTAATTACATTAAATTAATTTTAAATTCACAGTTAATGTGATAGATGTCGCTGTTGTTATTCGCCTTTATTTAAGTTTCAAACTAAACAATTAATTCATCCAACCAATTCTGATTTGCTTGTCGACACCAATAAAGTTAATATCATTAATAAAAATAAATGAACAATTGGTGGTTTGGCAAAATTTTTGTGGATGAGCAATTATGTAGAAAAACAGAAAGCAAATTTTTTGAACAACTCGAATTTTCGGGTTTAATAAAATTAAAAATAAAGATCCGATATTCTTTACCGCTTGTTATTGTTAACTATGCGATGAAGTATTTGACTTGGATAAAAGCAGGTAGCTATATTACTAATAAGTAATAAGGAAAGCTTTTCCGCGTATTCCTCACCAATTTGGATATATGTACGTATGTTAAAACATCGAAAAATGAGAGACCCTAATTTTAGTAGCAAATTAAACCTTTGAAAATTTTTAATCTTTGTCATTTTGTTTCCAAATGAAGTGCATAAATTGCTAAAATGTTAATATTTCTAACAGCAATAAATAACAATTTATCGACTTTACTATTTAGAAAGCGATATTAATAAAATTAGTGATAATTACACTTTACAAGCAGTGTGCGAGGTTTAAATTGATAGGCTATGCACCAGGAAATAGCGGTTCTATGCTTGATTTAAAATTTTTTTTTAATTTGTAAACTTTGTGGTAAATTAAAATATTATTTTCGGGATTTAGATTAGATCTTCAAATTAATTGATTAAATACAGGTCGATAATAAAAATTTAGGTGTTTTTTGAATTTATATTTTGATAATTTATATTATCAAAATATTTAATAATATTTAATAAATATTAAATTTTTAGTTAAGGTGATGGATGTCGCTGTTTTTATTCGTCGCTATTTAAGTTTCAATCAAAACAATTAATTTATCCACTTGATTTTGATTTGCTTGCCGACACCAAGTTTTAATATAATTAATAAATATATTATAAGTATTGCGTGTTCGGTAAAATTTTTCAATGCAATAACTTGTACCTAAATATATTCAAATTTTTGAACCGCTCGAATTTTCGGGTGAATATTTCAAAGCCTACATAAAAATAAATTTTTGTTGTTTTTTTATACGGATACTCAGGGCCGTAGCTAACAACTATTTAGGTATGTGCCAGATAGAAATTTGACGCCCTTATGATAAATGAGCTTACTGAGTAAATTGCAATTATTGGGTACAGGTACATAATTTAAGAAAAGTATTAGGAAATTCATCTAGTGATTATACTATAATTTTTTTGTTTCAAGCTCAATTTGTGATTGGGAATCGCAGAATTAATGTGTCTCCAATAATTGAAACCATTGTTCATTTCGTTAAATACAATTTTTGATTTATCAGCAAAAAGTAGGCATGGAAAGCAAAATACAGATTTTTTGGTGGCACTGTACATCAACAATTCTTTCTTGGTCTTATCCATATTACTCAAAACTCTGTAGTACCATGTAAGACTAAAATGTCTTCCTTCTGAGTTGCTGTGTAAAGCAAAAAAATTATTTTGCACTGGGCCGTTTTGAATAATTATTATTCTCTCATTCATTTCATTTTGTTCATTGCCGATGAACGAAGGCCAAGACTCAGCTGGATCACTATAATCAATTGGATTAGCAGTTTCCGATTTATCAGTTGGATTGATGATAGGGGCATCAGTAAGTGATAAATCTAAGAAATTTGATTCGGTTTTGTGAGAAACTCTCATTTGAACTAGTTGATTCAGTGGTAAATCGCTTTCGTTGCCTTCAACTTCAACTTTATCCTCATTCACTAAATATGGTACTTCTTCTTTTGACGATGAGGCAGTTTCTAAGTTGACGTCGCTGGATGTGGTAATAGTATCACTTAAAGTTATCCACTTATTTAATAATGATGCACTCGATGACGCAAAACTTGCAGCCAATTGGTCCCTGATATTCTTTTCCTTTCGGTTTTGTGCTCCAGATTTTTTTGGCTGAGGCGGCATCGTATTTATTCAATTCCTCTTTCTTTTATAAGCTACAATGAATAAATTGATCTAAACAGATTCACGATAAAAAAACAATTATTACCTAATACTTTTTTCTATTCTGTTGACTGAATTTGAGAATATAGATACTCTTTTGCAGATTAAGAAATATTCGGGATTTTCCAAAATTGTAATAAGTTTTATTTACATGTTTCTATTAAAGCCGCAGATTTGGCGGCATAACCTTTATTTTACATTTTTTTAGGGAACAGTTAAAACTAAATAAATGTTTTAATTTTGTATTAATTTTGCTTATCTTAGGCGCTGGACACCCAGAAAAGACGTAAAAGACTTTTTAAAACATATAGAAAAGACGAAGCACGGACGTGACGCTCGCTGGGAGCCGCGAAAGATGACGGTTTTCAACCAACTTCATTCAGCAGTCCGATTTTGACAGGATAACATTTTGTCTTCTTCCGAAGATGAAGATGTGTTAGCACTGATGTATCTTGCTAATATGCAGAGGGTTAGACGTTACTGGGTACATCCGGTAAGGTGAAGCAATGAAGACAATAGATTTTTAAAAAAGTGGAGGATCTACATAATTATCCAGATCGTTTTCAAGAAGTATATAAAATGTCTCCACAATGTTTTAACTTCTCGGACCTAGCCCGTCTCTTGACCGCTCGCGCCCGTGCCCCGTCCTTTCTGTATGTTTTACAATAGGGCGCAGACGAGTAACCGTCGTGTCCGCGCCCTGTCTTTTCTATATGTTTTGCATTGCGACGCTTCTATACATTTTATATGAAAAGACGCGGAAAAGACATATGTCTGCGCCCCGTCTGCGTCTTACGTCTTTTCTGTCTGTCCAGCGCCTTACGCTTTCAATTTAAATTTCTGGTTACGCCAATTTCATAAAAATAAACAAAAAAAAAATCGGATGTGGCTCATAACTTTATCATACTTTTAAACAATAATAAATTATAAAAATTTTAAAAATATTAATATTTTGGAGGAAAATAATTATAATAAAGAAATAAAATTTAAAAAATAAGAAAAGAATTTTTTTTTAATTTGTAAAAACTATATAAAAAAGAATAGGATATTTACACGATTATTGATTAATACTTTTTTATTATTATTTTGGAGGAGAATATAATACAAAAATAAAATTTTAAAATTAAGAAAAAGAAATTTTTTTAAATTTACAAAACATTATTTTTTATTGCTTTTCCGCGTACAGATTTTAACCAAAATCTAATTAGCTCTAAGTCTCAATATTTATGTACTAAATATGAAAATTTGTTTAAAAATTTCTATTACTTTTTTAGTTAGAGCGCACACAAAATTTGACCACATACATAATATGTACATACATAACCACAGCAGTGGATTGGTGTCATCGCTGGTTGAGTTACAGAGCGGAAATTCTGGGTTCGATTTTCGGACTTGACAGAATATCTGAGCTCGGCCTTCCGGCGTGCATCAGCACGTTGTGGATTTAAAAATTGGTTCTACATTTACATAAGTCTGGCCAATTGACAGAACGTCAAGGTCAAAAATGAATTTAAAAAAAAATACATACTTACATTCATACAGAAATTTTTTGGAAATGACAATTTTCCGCTTTTGGGACCCCAAAATGTCTAAATTCATCAAAATCTCAACTATCTTTTCTGCACGATTACAATACTTTCTCAGACTTCGTATGATAAAGTAAAAAAGTTTTAATTAAAAAAATTAATAATTAAATATGATACTTTTCCAGCCTTCATGTTAGCAAAATATTTAGGTCTAATTTCATAAATAATAATACAAGTTAATCTGGCAATAAAATTTAAACAGAAATTAAATTACATTAAAAAAGTTTTTATTGATTATTTGACGCTATAATTTCTCCAATAAAATGGTAACGTATCTTAAATACTTCTATGAAGTCGTCCCGTAGACTTGTTTTAATTATTTTGCTTCTTTTGCAGCACTGCTAGAGTTACTTATGTTTAATTTCTATTTTGATACTACTTGAAAATATAATTATGGATAATTAAAAAATTAACCAAATGTTATAAATTTTGTAACCAATTTTTCATATATTCTTGCTAGATTTGATGTTTCAGCTTTTTAATTATTTTGGGAAATTGTATAATCAAATAAATTATAATAATAATTTTCAATGTATCTCTATGTACGTAAATATGTAGACTGCACCTACGGTAAAGTTAAACATTTCTTTTGGGTTTTGACCGAGGGAGACATGTAGATTGCACCGATCGTCAGATGCAGGTTGCACAGATGGTTATATACTGATTGTACTGATAAAATTACTTAATCGCTTCAAATGAAAGACTTACACTGAAAAAAATGGTTCATCATATTGATGAAAAATTCATCACTTTTACACCGATGAGCAAAATTCATTATATTGAAGAAATAGTATAAATTCATAGTATTTATGAAAAAAATCATTATATTTATAAATTTTTCATCAATATGATGAATTTTGTTCATGGGTGTAAAAATTATTAATTTTGCATCAATATGATTAACCATTTTTTTCAGTGTACTAGTAAGTTTGTAAGGGTTATTCCACAATATTTAAAAAAATGCCAATACAATATTTTTGCCAATTAGCCAATTACCAATTTTATGGTAGACCGTACACTACAGCATATAGGACCTAAATTTTTTTCATTGTCGTTCAGATGAAGTTATGAGATAATCCAAAAGTGCAGTTGTAAATTAAAAACTTTAACTAACGTATTTACCATCTGTGGAATTTACAATCGTCCGTCTGAATGCCGTTCAAAAAGTTTTTACTCAATAAATTGTGTTCCGCCAGCAATATGGGCAGAATAGTCAAAAGTAATAATTTTAATCCTCCTATATGTTAAGCTACATAAAAGTTTAAAAATATTTTGTGATTTTATAGTACAGGGTGTTACAATTATTATTGTTACAAAATTGTTTTTCTATTTATACTTTTTCCTTATTGTTTTTGATTTGATGATTAAGTTGCGACAAAAAATAAATGAAAAAGTCGGCAATGGAAATAATCGCGTTTGAAAGTAGTAAGCTTAATAGGAGAAGCTTGATCAATTTAGTTTGGTTGGCAGAATGGAAGTGATATTACAAGCAGTTATGGACAGAAGCAAGAGAAACTTATTTTGGATGAACAAAGTGAAAACTACATTAAAACACGGAAGAATTGCAAATATTAACAACCGAAGAAGTAAAACTATAATAAGAGAAATGAAAAATGGAAGATTGCCAGGACCAGAAAATCTACCAATAGAATTCGTTAAAGAGGGTGGTTTAGAGCCATTGAAGGTACAAAACATGCGTCTTGAATAACAGAGAGTCATCTCCTCAGAAAGGAAATTGTCATATACCATATCATTATTAAAAAGAGAATTAAATATTAAAAATTAAATATGGAATTTTCTGATAACTGGAGATGTATACCAAAAGTGGTATACAGATAAGTGAAACTAAACTAAATTTTCCGTTTTTCTGATACTAAATTATAGATTCTTTTCAAATAAAAAAATATATTTATTGCAAAAGTACCTAATGACTAGAGCAAAAAAGAATAAAATTTTTATATAATTAATCATATAAAAGGCTAAATAGAGCTAAGCCCTAAAATAAATAATTTTTTTATTACTTAAAAGTAATAAATTATAATATAATTTTTTATTTTAAACTTTTAAGGGGTCATGCCCACTTAAACTTAAAAAAACTTTTTTTAGGGGTATTTTGGTATACATAAAAAATATATTATCCACCTGCATATATATATATCCACCTGCATCGGGATGCAACTTCATGCCACCTAGTATATATGTTACCGACAATTTGCGAAATCCGGCAATTTGCAAAATGCCTAGGTAATCTGCAAACCGACTAAGTCGTCAGCTAATATGCAAATTCACTAGTACTTTAGGAAATCTGCAAAATGGCTACGGTGTTTCAGGCAATTTGCAAATTGTCTATATTGTTAGTTAATGTGCTTTTTGAGTATGTAACAAACTCACATTGACTAGGCAATGTAAAAAGCGATATTTTAAATAGATAATTTTAAAAGAACCATTTATTAAAACATAGCTCGTTGAACATTTTACAATTTTAATTTAATTTTTTTTATTTTTTATTAAATTACATTTTATTTTACAATAAAAACTATAAACCTATAAACATTAGGTTACTTATTTTTACATGGATTAGAAAAGTGACAGCGACTATTACACATTATTCAATTTTTCAGGCATTTGCATGATTTATTTATGCACTTCTTTCTAATCCATGTAAAAATAAATAACCTAATGTTTATAGGTTTATAGTTTTTATTGTAAAATAAAATGTAATTAAATAAAAAATAAAAAAATAAAATTAAAATTGTAAAATGTTCAACGAGCTATGTTTTAATAAATGGTTCTTTTAAAATTATCTATTTAAAATATCGCTTTTTACATTGCCTAGTTAATGTGAGTTTGTTACATACTCAAAAAGCACATTAACTAACAATATAGACAATTTGCAAATTGCCTGAAACACCGTAGCCATTTTGCAGATTGCCTAAAGTACTAGTGAATTTGCATATTAGCTGACGACTTAGTCGGTTTGCAGATTACCTAGGCATTTTGCAAATTGCCGGAGTTCGCAAATTGTCGGTAACATATACACAGCTTAGGATTTGTGTTAGATATTATCTACGATCTGATTATAATTTTAGACACAAACTGCAGGATGCAATTTAGATGCATTCATTCAATTCAACAAAACCAGTAGCAGATATAATTTTTCAAGAGAATTACAACTTGAATACGGTGGGTATTTCATCAAATTCATCCTATTATACACACATTATCAGGTTCCAAAATCTTTCCAAAATCTTGTGTTCTCTATTTTGTAGACTTTTGTTCTTGGATGGTGGACCAACGCAGTGATGAAGTAAGGTTATTGATTTCGAAAGGTCGTGACGAAGAAAAGACACTTGCCTAGTCGTGAAATTGGTAGCATTGCATTCAGGGTAAGTCTCTTAGAAATGCATTTACTTATTTATTAATGATGCTGTATGCCAGGTTCTATTTTTAATATCAGTTATATCCGAGATAATGAATTCCGGTGTGCAATTAATCTCTGCTGGATCATAACTTTGTTTTATTGGATTATCCTCCTCAAGGATGCTCAACTATAGTTTTGTTACATGACTGAATCTACCATTCAGGTGGATGTCAGTATTTTACCTTGCCTTTTATATTTTATTTTGTTTTCTGTTATTATAATCTTCAATTATATAACAGCTTATCTTGATCCTTATGTGTACTTTCTATGTAAGACTAATGACTTAATTAAACATTGTCGCCAACATCTTTCTTTCTATTTGTGTTTTTATTATAAGACGACTCTTCGTTTCTTTTGGTTTTATTAGTATTGACTGGCGTCCACATTAGCATCAGGTTTTTCGTTTAGCTGAGAAGACATCTGAGTACATGGTTACGAATCCACGACGTTTTTTGAAACACCCACGCTTCTCGTGAACTGTGTTTTAAATAACAAGGCTAGCTAATACGTGTAATACCATCTACGATTAAGCAAGTGGCATTGTGGCAAAAATTTGAGAGCAAATGATGCTACAAGGTTATATTTTATAAAAATTATAAAGATTATATTATAATCCTTTGCTTGTTTGTTAATAGGATTAGGATTAGTATTGCCCAGAGAAGTTCTTTTTATCTTTACAGGGGTGCATTTAGCCCGAATTTTCACACTGTAGAAGTTTCATTGATTTGTAAGTTAATTTATTAACTTGCATGCGAGTCTTTTCACAATTATTTTGCTAAAAATTTTCATACAGCTTATCCACTTTACACATTTTTGGACGATGTGTTGGATATGCAAATATCGGTTTCTGTTAAAATTAATTCTATGAATCAAGGAAAGCAAATTCGTACTGAAACCAAACAATAGCAAAAATCATTGCAATTCAACATAGGATTGTATCAATCAAGGAAATGAGCGGACTTGATTTTCTAAAAACAGTGTTTCCCAAATGTCTTGAACTTGCCGACCCCTAAAATTAGACACTAGTATCATGGGGACCCCCAGAAAGAATTTCGTTACAAAAATAAAAATTAAAAATTAAAAATTTTAAAAATTATTTAAAAAACATGAAATGTTTGAAAAAAAGAAAAATAAAATACAATGAATACAAAATATAGGGGTTCGCGGACCCCCACGGAACATACCGCGGACCCCTAATTTGGGAAACACTGTTCTAAAACGTATAATATGTCATCATTTCGCAGATATTCATTAAAAATTAATTAAATATATTTAATAATTTGCCCTCATATTTCAATCAATTATTATCATATAAGCATTGTTATTGTAACTAAATATTGTAATTTACAATAAATATTTGTTTTATTAATATTGTACAAGTGAATGAAGGAGATTTTCCACTCCCTTTCTGGTAGCACACTTTGCCGGGAAGAATCGGTCTAGACTCTAGTCTATAGGATATTTTTAGTAAGTATGGTGTTTGTCAAAACGGCCCAAAACGTCCGGTGCGGAGGGGACCGCAGCGGTGGGTGCAGAGGGTCAGTTTTGACAAATGCAACCACGGCAAATCTTCGATTCACCCAAAAATTTTTTTGTACAATTTACAAAATTTTAATAGTAATTGAATAATAATTAGTAATAGCAATTTTAAAAATAATTTTAAATTTAATAAATATGTACGATTTTTATTTATTTATATACCTTCACAAAACTGCGCCACTGCAGTGTGTTTAAATTCAGAATCTAGCTGGACAAAATTTAAATGATATAAAAAATTATAAATTTTGTTTCAAACCAAGGTATTTTGAATCACTGAGCCCAAATGTGACGGAAAAAATTCAGAAATTAGAACGGTTCATTTCAAGATGGCCAGCACCTGGCAACAACCGACTTGACAATATTATTGAAATTTTCCAGCAGGAAAATTATTCAGAAAATTATTGATTACATAGTAGTTAATAAATAACGTTTTGCATACATACTCGTAAAAGAAACTAGAGAGAGTTTATAAAGAGCAAATAATAATAAAAACGGCAGTTTTCTCACTGAAAGTGTGGCAAAAAACAATATTTTCTTATAGAATAGGCAAATTTTGGCAAAAAATAAAAATAATTCGATAAACTGTAAACGTCATAAAACATCCGATATTACCCGATTATAATACTTTTTGCCCAATGAATATATACTTAACAAGTAATTGTTTATTACATTATCAATTATTATAAAATATACTACACTAGTAAAAATCAAGTTTAAAATTCCACCACTTTGATTTTGGTAAATGGCATCGTGTAAATTTAAGACACTGTTTGGTGTAAAAACAAAGAATTTCTACCAAAAACTATAGGTGTAAGTTATATCGTTGTCACTTGCCAGTAGTGTTATTGTATAGATGCAGAAAACTAACAACTTTATGGCGTCCTCAGTCTTGGGAAGAATGCTAGATAAACAAATAAACAATGTATCGGTGGTGTTTATAGTTTTTATGGTAAAATATTTTTTCAATACTAGATGCTAAATTTTACCAAATTCGTATGTGGTAAATTTTCCACCAAAAAGCGGTGGCCTCAAATAGACACCAAACGGGGTCTATTTGAGGCCAAAGTTTTGCTAGTGTACGCAAAAAATATATCGGAATAAATTTCAAAATCCTTATTTTTAATTGTATTTAACCCGAAAATTCGAGTTGTCCAAAAATTTTTTTCACCAAATGGTTTAATGATAAAAAAAAATTTGGCCGAACACCCAACTGTTAGTACTTATTAATTGTATTAACATACTGGTGTCGACAAACAAATAACAATTAAGTGGATGGGATTAACTGTTTTGATTCAAACTTAATTAATGACGAATAACAACAGCGACATCCATCATCTTATCCAATTTGTTGTTCAAGCTGCTAGGAATGGATGTCGCTATTATCGTGCTCCATTTTTCACGTTTCAACGAAGTTAACTTAAACAACTGAGTATTACTTTGTGAGAATACATAACAGTTTAAAAATCATTTGTAAACTGTAGATTACTGAATCTTTTTATACAATTTACAAATTTTTAATAGTAATTTAATGATGATTAGTAATAGTAATTTTAAATTTAATTTTGTACGCCACACTTACTAAAAATATTCCACTGAACCGGTCCTACTCGTCAAAGTGTGCTACCAGGAAAGGAGTAAAACTCTCTTGTTCACTTGTTGTAAATGTAATTCCAGATGCGCAAAATTTGGCATATCACCCTGTATTATGAATACCTTAAATCAGACGACCCATTGTTAAATGGGTGCAAGCGCGCGAAACTTACAAAAACATCTTAATACAACAAAAATCTACAACTTATGTAGATAATTCGTCACACAATAAATTTTGAAAATAATTGCCCATTTTCACTTTTAGGTTTTGTAATAAAAAGCCAATCAGAGTCAAAAAGCTAAAAATTCAATTAGAAAAAAATATTTATAGAAAAACAATTTAGTAATGATAGTTGTAACACCCTGTACTGTAAAATAACCAAAACATTGTAAACCTTAATGCAGCTTAAAGAATAAGACGATTTCATTTAACCATTCTGACCATGATCTCGATCTGACGCAATTTACCAGTACCCTTGACCGTGGCGTGGGACGCAATTTGCCATCTCCAGAAAATATATATACAATCATTATACTTCAATGCTGTATAGGTACAAAATCGACGTTGGTGTTGCTTGGGACATCAAATAAAATAAATTTAATTCCACATTAAGGCAGCAGTGTACTATAAGAATAAGATTTAAATTCTACAGCTCAGATCTACAGGCAAAGTTTGTCTGCAGGCTGGCTATACATTTATGTATAGTTATAGTATATCCGATTAGAATTAAGATAAATATGTATGTGACTACTTCACAAGTAATTGTTTATTACATACATTATCAATTATTATAATTTTTAAAATATACTACGCAAAAAATATATCGGAATAAATTTCAAAATCCTTATTTTTAATTGTATTTAACCCGAAAATTCGAGTTGTCCAAAAATTTTTTACATTATATTAATTCGTTCTATAATAAAAAAATTGATCGAACAACCAACAGGAAATACTTATTAATTGTATTTACATATTGGTGTCGACAAACATAGAACAATGAAGTGGATGGAATTAACTGATTTGATTGAAACTTAATTAAAAACCAATAACAACAGCGACATCTATCATCTTATCCACTTTGTAGTTCAAACTGCATGGAATGGATGTCGCTATTATTGTGCTTATTTTTTCATGTTTAAACCAAATTAATTTCGTAATGAATAATTTTTAATTTTGCCACCTTTAGCACAACAACAACAACACAAAACAGTTTAAAAACAAAAATTGTAAACTGTAGATTATTATTTTTTTTTATTAAAAAATTTTAATTCTGATTAATGCAACTAACATTTGGAGGTGGTAACAACTTCTATTCTAATTGTTAAGTCATTCATATTTACGGTTTTTAAAATATGTTAATTAATTAAATTTAATAATTAAATATTTAAAAAATTTTAAAAATTAAAAAAAAAAATTAAAAAAATATGTTTAATACATTTTATAACCATAGCACTATACTGGAAATCGTTCCAAAAGCTTGAGTTTTTAACTCGATCAAGATTTTTATATTCATTAAAATACAAAAACACTTTTAATAAAAATTTTATTAAAAAAAAAAGTTAAAAAATGCATGACCAATAGGACCAGTAGATCAAGGTGAAATTAAACCACGGCACAGATTAATTTTTATTATATTTTATCTTAAGAACTATCCTACATTCGTGGGGTATTACATACTACAGGTTTTGGACAAATAGTTACACAATTTATTAGGTTTGTATAATATTATTTTGTTAAACCCCATTAAAAAATCCAACTGGAGAAAATAAATTATATTTTCCTGGTCTTAAGCGGTAAATATTTATTAAATGTTATTTAAAAATATTTTAAAAGAATCTTTTAATTAATTAAATTTAATAAATATTCTCGCTGAAATCTTCAATTATAATTAAAAAGTTACAATTAAAAGATTTTCACCTGTTAATTCTTTACTTGTAAGGCGTAAACTCACAGTGATTTTGAACAGGATATTCGTTTTTGGTTATTGGTATATTAATCAATAAAATTATGTACCAACAATTGCTCTCAAATTATTGACACAATGCCACTTGCTTAACCGTAGATGTAATTACACGTGTTAGCTAGCTGTGTTACTTAAAACGCAGTTCTCGAGAAGCGGGGTGTTTCGAAAAACCTCGTGGATTCGCAACTATGTACTCAGATATTTTATCAGCTAAATGAAAAACCTGATGTTAAGTGGACGCCAGTCAATACTAATAAAACCTGAAGAAACGAAGGGTCGTCTTATCGTAGAAACACAAATAGAAAGAAAGATGTGGGCGACAATGTTTAATTAATCTACTACTCTTACATAAAACGTACACATAATGATCAAGATAAGCTGGTATATAATTGAAGATTATAATAACAGTAAACAAAATAAAATATAAAAGGCAAGGTAAAATACTGACATCCACCTGAGGGGTAAATTCAGTTAAGTAGCAAAAATACAATTGATCATCCCTGAGAAGGATAAATCAACAAAACGAAGTTATGCTCTAGCAGAAATTAAATTGCACACCGGAATTCATTATCTCGGCTATTACTGATATCAAAATAGAACCTGGCATACAGCATCATTAATAAATAAGTAAATGCATCTCTAAGAGACTTACCCTGAATGCAATGCCACCAATTTCACGACTATGCAAAGTGTATCTCCTTCGAATTCAATATCCTTACTTCATCATTACGTTGGTCCACCATCCAGGTATAAGATCTACAAAATAGATAACACAAATACTTATTAAAAAATCAACATGCCTGCCATTTCAAAACTCATCAATCGAGAAAGTGTGACTGCAAATTCAAATTAATTTCTACTGTCGCATCTTCATAAATCAAACATCTGCTGAAAGTCGAAGTCTCGCATCCCAACAAAACATAATTCCGTGTCCAGGATCGAACGTACACGCAACAACCAAAGTCCACGAAGTCTGACTCTTCAATTTCACAATAATCTCAATCCTTAGGCGCAAACGAATTTATAAGGAAAAGCCTCTTACAAATCTTACAAAAATTCAACCATCGGCATCGAAACCAAAATAATAAAGCTAATCATTCTTCAGGAAATTGCTACCACTTAATTCATCCACTTCAAATCCTCCAACAGATGGTTATTCAAAACTTAAGCCATCGCAACTTTAACAACAAATGTTGAATACAGAAAAGATTTCCACATATGATAACATGACATCTGCGACGACCATATTTATATTTCCAATAACGAATAATTATAATTAAAATGTATTAACCCGTAACCTGGGTGCTAAAAATAATTTGTTAACACAAATTAACTAGTCGGAAAAATTATATTTACCCGCTAAACGGCAAAACTAAATTATAACACATACATAACGAAATTAAAAATGAACTCGAACGATTGCACGCAAATCCTTCAAGAAATCTACGCGCAATGGCGTTCCCATTGATAACTCCGTAGTTACCAACCATAAACACTAAAAAAACACAGTGGCGTTTCAGTCGGGAAGCTCGTAAAAGAAATGTAACTGACAAAATGCATTTTGTCATGTTACAATTATCACGTTATAAAATTTTCATAAACAATTATCACATTCAGAGAATTTAAAGGTCCAGAAGTTTTAATTATAAAAATAAAAAAATTGTTGAAGAGCAGGATTCGAAAGTAACATTGAACAGATGCGAGTTCGAAAGTTAAACTTAACACCACGGCACCTTTCATGATGTAAAAACTCATTGCATTGTATTTCAATTCAGAAATTTCTTTAGCTGAAAATTTTCGAAATTGTAATTTCTAAATGTGCAGTATAGTATCTAGCAGCATAACAATTTTATTAACTGGAAGATGTATTACTAAAACAACTTGAAAGCAAAATAATAAAATTAATATTAATAATAATAACAATAGCAATTTTTTTTCAAATGGGAATTTAATTTCCAAAGGTACATCGTTTCTCTTAGAATGTCGAATTAATTTGACAACGAATAATAATTATATTATGAAATGCTTGCTGTACATTGTAATTGCATGTAAAGTTTTGCATTTATATGTAAAAACCAAAAGTTAATATTTTTGCTCGTTTCAACGTTTCTTTCGATTTTTTCGATTTCCACTTGGGTTGTGTAATAGGCACCGCAGACCTAAATAAAGCTGCAAAATCTTAGAAACGAAAAAAAAAAGGTTAAAGATCTACGAATATAAAACTCTTTTATGCATATTGAAAGCCCATCTCACGAGGATAACAAAACTCAAAAAAAATATCAAAAATCAACGCAAAATAACGGAGCTACAAAAAACAAATTTTGTCTCTGAATGAAGTTTTAAGTGCCTAAAAAAACCTAAAATCTTCGAAAAACTAGTACTTATAAAAGTAATAATATATCGACTTTACAATTTAGAAAGCAATATTAATACAATTATATAAATACACTACGTGAGGTTTAAATTGATAGGCTATGCCTATGAAGCTATATGAAGAAATATTTCTTTTACAAAATTTTCGAAAATATGATTCCAATCCCTACGATGTAATTAGTCTCCTAAATTTTTTTTACTGGCTACTTAACAAGTAATTAATTATTAAAACAGCAATTATCAAAACTGTAAAAAAACAGCAAAAAAACTGTATGGAACGAAATTACACCAAAAATTATTATAGCAAATATTACAATTTATATTATCTATAAGTATTTAATTAGATTAATATAATATTTTAATTTTTAATTTTCACTTAAGGTGATAGATGTCGCTGTTTTCATTTGTCGTTAGTTTAGTTTCCAACAAAATAATTAATTCATCCACTCGGTTTTGATTTGCTTGTCGACGCCAAATTGTTAATATAATTAAACAAATATTAACTATGGAGAGCGTTCGGCTAATTTTTGTTGAAAAAGTAATTTTTACATAGTAAATTTTTGGAAAAGCTCGAATTTTCGAGTTTAATAATAATAAAATTCTGATATTCCTTGCAACTTGTTGTTAATAATAATATTATATCGGTGGTAATGTGACCAGGTAAGGTTAAATTTTAAATTTGGCGCTAACAAAAGGTGCTACTTGCTACTTGACCTGCTAACTTTTTGTAAACTTAAAGAGCAGTAGTTTTTCTACGCTCAAGTGAACTAGTGACTACTCACACTTGCTGGCGCTAATTAACATGTTTTAATTGTTACCTCACTTACTTTTTCACCGTTCAGTGAGTTTTTTGTAATTCACATCATTAACACATCAATTAAAGTGTTTTGTATATTTAAACCATTTTATTATAACAACAACGCCTTTGCTTCTTGAGTCACATTCAAAGAAGCGTTTTCACACAGCAGCGCGGTTTTACAACCGCAACAGTTGGAACACTACAAAAAAATCAAGCTCTCGCCAGCGAAATAACAATAAAAATTTAGAATTAAAAAAAGAATTAAAATTAAAATTAAAAAAAAATTTAGAAATAAAAATGAGTGTAGAATAAAAATATTAAGTTCGATTAATGCACAACTCGATTGGTTGGAAACTCGATTAATGTACAACTCGATTGGTTGGAAACTCGATTGATGTACATATAACTCGATTGATATGGAATTCAATTGATGTACAACTTGACCGATACGAATCTCGACTAATGTGCAACTCGATTGGTTGGGAATATGATTATTCTGGAACTGGACTGATGTGCAAATCGTTACAGTTTCTTTTTTCTCAAGGATGCAAAGAATGGTTGCGTTAGCATACTCATAAACTGTTTGCAATTACATGTTCCCTTAACATGCAATTTTTCCCGATATTTTGTTATTTATAACCATGGCATAGTATTTTACAGACTGCTGAAACGAAAAAAAGCAAACACATCGACATAAATAATTGTTTTGAATTTCTCCATCTTCTACATCGGTGATATGTTCATTGTCTGCAAATTGTTGACCTCTGCGAAAACACTTGACTGTAGTAGTACTATCACTACTACCAGATTCATTTCTCATATTTTTTTCAACTATATAAGTATATGATATATGTTAGAATAAGTGAGACATATGCTTGGTAAATGGTAAGGACCTGCCAGAGTAAACTAAACATACACCCTAACCAACTAAGGACCAATAGAAAGAGACGTTACCCAAGTACGGATCTGATTACCATTTCTGAACATAAATTATGTGTTAAGTTGGTAATATAAAGAAGAACTATAAATAAAGAACTGCTTTTGAAATAACAAGAACAATTTAGAATTAATAGTGAAAAACAACAGTTAATCACAACTTAAAACCAAGCTAAAATTGAATGTTTTAAATAAAATACCAAACTATCTAACATTATATTACTCACTTTTATGGTATCGGTGAAAATTGATTTTAGGATTAGAATGAAAATCAAATTACGATAACTCATCAGCCGATGTTTCGGTGTTTATATTGTCTTTTATGTTGTTCTCGCCAACAATTTTATGTCGGCACGAAAATTTATTATAACTGTGTTTTTTTTTTTGCCAGATCCGTCAAGGTGGATGGACGCTTTTACGGAGGAGGAGGATATCCGTAAAATTAGTATTTGAGTAATTAATTGAGATATTTTTAATGCTTTTTGTGAATAAAGTTAGATTTTGTAAGTACAATTTTTATTGTATTATTTTGTTTTTGTCACAATTTGGATATGTTTTTGGAGAGTTTTTGAACGCAAATGAATTTTGAAAGTGATCTTACTTGATTGGATGGTAAATGCGATGATTTGATTTGGGTAATTGATTTGGTAATTGCTAAAATTTGAAAGCAGATTATGGTCCACAGGATGGATGGTCTACATGCAAAATTAATTTTCGTTAAAAATTAAATATTTATAAATTTAACCCTGGGGTACATTACAATATAATTACCTACTATAATCATGGTACTAAAAGTTCGATTATGAATAAGCTGAATAATGGCAAAAACATTGTTTTCACAACAAGTAAGATTTAAAAAAGTTTGTAAAAATCTAACATTTTTAAGGGTATCCCCCCTTACCATGCAAGCAGGGGATGCAACAACTATTTATACTATCAAGTCGTTAAATGAAGAACTGGAGTCACATGTGTTGATATCTAAGTTTTTCTTCCCACAAGAAAGGGTTTAGTTGTATTTATTCAAGATTTTCGAATGTATAATTTACTATCTGGTCCATGTCCAAAATAATGATTTGTTGAAAGACAGAATTATAAATGTAACTATTTTTGTTAGTTATTAGATATCTTACAAAATGACCTCATGGCGAGACAGGTGTCCAGAATATTTCTTAAAAACAACCCAGATTTGTTTTCACTCAAGGCAAGTACCTTAATGACCTGTTATAAGTTGTATTGAGTCTCCTTGTATTCCGTTGGCCCGGTTGGTCAACAATATTTTGAAAAACGTCATACCGGTGTTGCCTGCCATTAAACGTAAGGTACACTGATGAAGCGAAGGAGAAGATTATTCGAACCAGAATACCAGAGAATTCCATTTTAATATCATTTGATGTGAATTTACTCTTCATTAATATCTCTAAGGAGTCAGTTATTGCATTACTCACGAGAAATTGGGACATTATTTCACCTTTTACTTTCATCCCTATGAAGCTGTTTGTGAAAATGGTGAACACTATTTTCGACAATAGTTTAATAGCTATTTCAGCTATGATGGACAATTTTAATTTTTGTCATTTTTTTTCCAAATGAAGTGCATAAATTGCTAAAAACTTAATATTTCTAACAGCAATAAATAGCAATTTATCGACTTTACTATTTAGAAAGCGATATTAATAAAATTAGTAATAATTACACTATACAAGCAGTGTGCGAGGTTTAAATTAATAGGATATGCAGTAGGAAATAGCGGTTCTATGCTAGATTTAAAATTTTTTTTTAATTTGTAAAATTTTTGGTAAATTAAAATATTATTTTCGGGATTTAGATTAGATCTTTAAATTTATTGATTAAATACAGAATGATAATAAAAATTTAGGTGTTTTTTGAAATTATTCACTTAAAAATAAAAAACTAACTATCAAAAGTTTAAATGGATGAATAGCGCACTACACAAAAATTGTTTTTATACAAAATTTGCAAATGAATTTTAATGTTATCTTTATCGACTACTAACAAATAATTGATTATTAAAATTGCAATTATAAAATATGCTACGCAACAAACTGTAGCGGAATAAAATTACACCAAAAACCATTATAGCAAATATTGCAAATTTATATTATCAAAATATTTAATAAATTTTAAATTTTTAGTTAAGTTGATGGATGTCGCTGTTTTTATTCGTCGCTATTTAAGTTTCAACCAAAACAATTAAGTTATCCACCTGATTTTGATTTGCTTGCCGACACTAAGTTTTAATATAATTAATAAACATATTAAGTATTGCGTGTTCGGTAAAATTTTTCAATGCAATAACTTGTACCTGAATATATTTAAATTTTTGAACCGCTCGAATTTTCGGGTGTATATTTCAAAGCCTACATAAAAATAAATTTTTGTTGTTTTTTATACGGATACTTCATAGCGTTATGCCAATAGGCATAACCTTTATTTTACAACTTTTTAGGGGCAATTAAAACTAAATAAATGTTTTAATTTTGTATTAATTTTGCTTATCTTATGCATTCAATTTAAATTTCTGATTACGCTATAATTTCATAAAAATAAACAAAAACAATCGGATGTGGCCCATAACTTTATCATACTTTTAAATAATAATACATTTAAAAAATTTAAAAAAAATTATTATTTTGGAGGAAAATAATTATAATATCTAATATCATGGTACTATTATACTATTATACTATTGGTACTAGTATAATAGTACCATGTCTAATATATAAAAATCTCGTGTCACGGTGTTTGTTACCTAACTCCTCCGAAAGGGCTGGACCGATTTTTATGAAATTTTTTGTGTACATTAAGTAGGCATGAGAATAGGTTTTTGTACAGAAAAAGTTAAAAAATTCGCGAAAATGTGGAATCCACAAACGATTTACGGTAACGTCGCTCTGATTGGTTGAGTTTTAATCCTATACTCTGGTGAAAAAGGTACACGTACAGGGTGAACCAAACCGTTGCTATCAGGTAGTCACACAGAGTTTGGTCTAAAATTTGGAGAGATAGATGGCGCGAAGGCTGCGAGCATATTGCTATTTCATACGGCGTTTATATTGTTTACTTTTTATCATATTTGAATATTATTATAATTTATACATATTTATAATTTAAAAATTAAATTTTAGAGAAAAAAACAAAGTTTACCGGGTCAATTATTTCATACCGCCGCGCCAGGGCCGTATATGGCGGTATGGCACAAGTGATTTTAAATAATTTTATTAGATAATTTTAAATAACTGGTGACCGAGTTTGGCCAAGATTTTCGAATATTTGGTAGTAGGAACAGACCAATAAAAAGAGATGTAACCCAAGTACGGATCTGGTGAAAGAATTAATACCGTTTCCGATTAAACGGCTTATTAGATTATAATCCTTCAGATTATTAAGTTGGCAATACAAAAATAACTATACATAAGAAATTGATTTGGAAATAAAGCAACATAAAACATATTTTCGAAATACTACATTCAAGATCTATATTCTATATTTATCACATTATCCGTGAACAATGCCAGTAAGACGCAATGGGTTCCGTTTTGGCCGTCGCACTAATAGAACAAGAAACATGCGAAATAATAGAGCTGAAAGAACAGACGAACAAATATAACTGGATAACGAAAATGTGCTTGTGAACATGTCTCAATTGCGTGCATCTCGATCACAAGAAGCGCGAGCTGAACTAAACCAACAACGACAATTGGAACGGAGACAAGCGCGCCGGTTCGTATTTGACACACTCAGAGCAAATGACCGACAACGCCAACAAGTACATCGAGCATTTACATCCGCTTCGTTTCTTCGTCTCGCATTCTAGTACGAGCCAGATATTGAATATTCCGCTCATCCGAAAGTGCTGTTTGGTGCTATGGACAAAGAATGTCCCCATTGCCATGCGTTCAAATTCAAACATGAGTCAGCCGGGATGTGTTGCGCATCAGGAAAAGTGCAACTACCAGAAATTGAGAAACCACCAGAACCATTGCACGGCTTGCTCATCGGCACGGACCCAGATTCAAACCTGTTCCTGAAGTCCATTCGCGCATTCAATTCATGCTTCCAAATGATTTCGTTTGGAGCAACAGAAATAGTTCGCAACACTATGGCACATGGTCGACAATTCAATTCAACGTTCAAAATCAAAGGCCAAGTGTACCACAAAGTAGGCTCATTGCTGCCAATGCCAAACGAACCACATAAATTTTTACAAATCTACTTCATGGGTGGTGAGGACAATCGTGTGGATGCACGTTGCGGCTACAATAACCTTAATTCGCCTAATGCCAGGCGCAACGTCGGCGAACTGGACCACCTAATGAATGAGCACAATGAATTATTACAATTCTTCAAATCCCACATGCACGAATTGCAAAGTGACAATCACGCTATTGTCACCAATCCTGATAAAACACCAGCTGGAGAGCACGTGCGCAGGTTCAATGCGCCTGTTGTTGATGACGTTGCTGGAATCATGGTTGGCGACCGCACAGCGACGCGAGAAATCGTGATTCGAAGAAGAAACAATACTCTGAATTTCATCGCAGACACACATCGTTCATACGACGCTCTTCAATATCCCTTAATTTTCTGGAAGGGACAAGACGGATATTGCATTGACATTAAACAACGAAATCCCGTTACAGGAGCCGAAACAAACAAGAAAGTGAGTTCGATGGATTTTTATGCGTATCGTATGATGATTCGACGCGGTCAGGACAACGTCATTCTGCGATGTCGGGAGCTTTGCCAACAATTCATGGTCGACATGTACGCGAAGGTAGAGAGCGAACGACTGCGATTCCTACGACACAATCAACAGAAGCTGCGTACCGAAGAATACGTTCACTTGCGAGACGCTATCATGAGCGACGCCAACACCTCCGAAATTGGTAACTCGATCATTCTACCATCATCGTACGTAGGCAGTCCACGTCATATGCAAGAATACATACAAGATGCTATGACTTTCGTGCGCGAATACGGACGACCGCGTTTATTTATCACGTTTACATGCAACCCTAAGTGGCCGGAGATTACATCTTTGCTATTGCCAAGCCAAAATGCTGTGCATCGTCATGATATTACAGCACGTGTGTTCAAACAAAAATTGAAGTCTTGGGTGAACTTTATTACAAAATTACACGTATTCGGTCCCACACGTTGCTGGATGTATTCGGTTGAATGGCAGAAGAGAGGATTACCTCATGCACACATTTTGATTTGGTTACTCGATAAAATACGCCCTGAGGAAATCGATAGTATAATTTCCGCGGAAATTCCAGATTCGTCTACTGATCAACTACTGTTCGATATTGTTACCACAAATATGATTCATGGCCCGTGCGGTGATCTGAACCGTTTATCCCCTTGCATGGCAGATGGAAAATGTACAAAGAGTTTTCCTAAAGATTTCACCAACGACACAATCACGAATGTCGACGGATATCCAATATATCGTGGAAGAAATACTGATAATGGCGGACAATCATTTACGTTAAATATCAACAACGTAGACATTGACATTGACAATCGTTGGGTGGTACCATATTCGCCTCTGCTCAGCAAAACATACAATGCTCATATTAATGTTGAGTTCTGCGGTTCGGTGAAGAGCATCAAATACATTTGGTGAATAAAGGCAGCGATATGGCTGTGTTTAAAATTCAAAATACCGATAAGAATGCTCCTCCATTGAATGACAACGACAAAATAATGCGCTACCAAATTGGCCGGTACGTCAGCTCCAATGAAGCTGTCTGGCGTATCTTTCGTTTCCCAATTCATGAACGGGACCTGCAGATATACATTTATCCGTCTATCTTGAAAACGGTCAGCGCGTGTTTTTCACAAACGAGACAGCAATTGAGCGTGCCATCAATCCACCAAAAACAACACTCACCGAATTTTTCGAATTATGTAATCGTGCAGATACTTTCGGTGCCTTTGCACGGACACTACTCTATTCTGAAGTACCACGTTATTTCACGTGGAATCAAACAAAAAAATGGATGCCCCGCAAGCAAGGTACACCGGTTGATGCGTGCCCCGGTCTATTCAAATCAAACACTTTGGGCCGTGTACATACAGTAAATCCTAAGCAGATCGAGTGCTTCTATCTGCGACTTTTGTTGGTTTTTGTCACTGGCCCATTGTCATTTCAAGATATACGTAAAGTGAATGGACAACAGTATCCAACATATAAAGATGCATGCCTTGCACGCGGTTTACTCGAAGACGATAATCACTGGGACGATATGCTTACTGAAGCAGCCCTGAGCAGTACAGCATCACAAATTTGTCTACTATTCGCTATAGTGTTGACTACATGTTTCCCGGGGCGAGCAAATACGTTGTGGGATAAGCACAAAGATTCAATGACTGAAGATATATGTGTCGAATTCGTACACGGTGCAATGATCTAACGATCGTTATCGTTATTTATTAAACGGACATATTTTTAATGTTTATATTACTTTCTGAGAGTAAATTAATTAAATTTTGCAAAAAATTTTGTCAATTATAATAAAATTAGTAGCGTTATTATTGACTCTATTTGTTGTTGCCGATTTAACAAAAAATAAGAGTGGACCTGTGGGAACTCCGTTTTTTTGTTATTATGACAAAATATTTCGAACAGTGTATGTTTTACAAACCCTTTATAAGTAAAACACCAATCACCACTGGCGTATTTAGAGAGAGGGGCAAAGGGGCAATTGTCCTCCCCCAAGTATGATTCGGAATTAATTAATTTGATTTCTGAAACATTTGTCAGTCGTTTTACAACTGATGCGCACAAATGTATTAACGAGATTAAAAAACAAACGTTCATTATTAGTCATATTTGTAAGGTTTTCATTGGTTAGTGAGTGTTTTAGTTGAAATAGGTTTTGAATACTTTTTTTATATTAATGTCAAATTACTGTATGCGTCCAATTGTCGCGGGTCCAAATTCCTGCGTCGTTTTTAAAAATGTGTGAAAAATGTGAAGCGTCCAAATATCGGTTGGCGTACGCGTAAGCTAGCCTTAGTTTATTTCGTTTATTATCGTCGAGTCAATCACACAGTCCGTAAGGAATTTTTGTTGTAATTTAGTAACTCACAATATAACGGATAGATGGCGCTACTCTATCTATGTACCTAACAGAGTTATCGCCAGTGGTAATGATAAACCCATCTGCCTGGAGGCTGTTTTGTGTCTGGGTTTTTGTACTTGTTTTTTCCCCAGAAAATTCATACTTTTATTTACCACTCAAACTGTATTCACCTTCATTTTTTGTCTGATAAATTGTAAATTAGAAGCAATAGGCACTGACATGTAAAACCTCATATATCCAAATTGTTAAATGACATGTAAAAACACTATGACAATATAGAGATTATTGGCTGTTTTGTGAGTGAAAAAGTGAGGATATCCAACTGGATTGAGAGCATTCATTGCGAAAGATTTATTCCGTAAGTTTTTTTTTAAGAATTTTGTTTTTTTTTGTTGTTTGTTTTGACTTTGTTGTGTTTTAGGGAGAGTTATTTACTTGACTAATGCCTCTTATTCGACGATCAAACCTTGGACGACGTACACGTCGTGCAATAATTTCTTAGAATGTCCGTAAACACAAGACGAACGTGCAGAAAGAAATGAAAGGACACGTGCCCCAGTGGCGGATCCAGGGGGGGCGATGGAGGCGATAGCCCCCCCTTAGAGCTCCAAAAAGCATTAATTCTTACACCAAAAAATTCTTACATAAATTAATACAAATTCCTAAAACTATTTTAAGAATTTAGAAAATACAAAAGTATTTTGGAAAACCCAAAATTTCTGGTGTTTTCCCTAATTCCTGAAAGAATCTGTTTAGGTAACAATGTTCTCCTTTGTCATTGCTTTTCATAATTTAAAGCAAAACAGAAGTGCTTTTAGGCTTCTATACAACGTATAGGAAGAAGCCTTATGATCTAGTTAGGCTTCTATACAACGTATAGGAAGAAGCCTTATGATCTAGCTCCGTGTCCGTCTGTCCGTCTGTCCGTCTGTCCGCATAATTCAAAACCAATCAGAACGCACGTTCTTAAAACAATTTTACTTCATATAGAATATTTTTAGATTGGTATTAATTATTCAGATTATTTACATATATATTTTTTAATCCGATATTCTTATTTTGTATTTTTAGAGTAGGTATTTTACGTGTTTCTAATACGGTATTCGGTACGTGTTTCGGGTATTTTAATATTTCATTATGAATTGTGTTTTATTTGTGGTTTGTAAATTGCAAATATTTACCTATAAAGGTCGAAATAAAAAAAAAATATTAAAATGTTAGCGTTTTCCTTATATAGTAAAAAAATCTACCTAATTAAAAGATTAAGGCATTAAAAATTGGAATAAAATAAAGCCCAAATAATTTAACCTACCGAAAAAGTAGATGTATAGAAGCCTAAGAACTGTCGCAAAAGCGAGTTCCACCTTGTTTGAATATATTTTTAGTACTTCAGTACTGATACTGATATCATTTAAATTAAGTGAGTAGTGAAGTTGATTTATCATAAAATTACAGTTGATTTTTTATAAAACAATAAAAACTATATGTGCAGTGGTATTATTCATCAATAATCAATATTCAATAATATTAGATATTATTTGGTTATACTTGCTGTTGGAGTTTCTATCTGAAGTTAACTGAAAAGGATACACAGTAAAAAGTATTTCGTTAAATTAACAAAAAAATGTTGTCCCTGCAGGTCTACTACAATTTTTTGTAATATTAAAAATTTTATTATTATAGTAACATAAATACTTAGAAAATATAATAATCTGAATCATAGAAGTTATTATTCTGCGTAATAAATTTGCTAATATAACAAAAAAATTGTAGTAGACCTGCTGGGACAACATTTTTTGTTAATTTAACGAAATACTTTTTACTGTGTAAGTTGTTTTATTTACTTATGCTCGTTTTCACTAAAATGGGTTAAAAATTAATATACAATAAATTAAATTTCATAACAATTGAAAAGTTTTTGTAAAATTTTAATCATTGATTAAACTTGAACTTGATTTTACGTAAGCAGGCATTAGATTTAAAAATTAACATTAACCGTATATCTTTTATTATAGGTAATTAATAATCATGAAATTAAAACGGTGTCCGAGTCAGTCCTCTCTGAATATATTTGTAAAGAAGCAAAAAATTCAAGAAAATAAAAATCGAGACAGTAAACCACAAAGTAGTGAATCTCAAGAGAAATGTTCTGCAAATATAAATGTTACTTCAACTATTTTTGAAATTGCTATTATACTACTTTTCATTCTTTTATTTAAAATTTTTTTATGTTGTCGCCCCCCCTATGATAATTTCCTGGATCCCATTATACACAGGTTTGTGCTGCAAGAAGACCTGTAGACTTGAATCGCGCTGCTTTCGAATACGATTCCGCAATCGCCTACAAGGATCTTCGCTGCGTTGATATCAGTTAATTGTCTATCGTATGCCAGCTAGCATTGCAATGCATTGAAATTTAAATCGGAAACCCCCGGTTTATGCTGCGCTGGTGGCAAGGTGAAATTGCCCGCTTTGACTCATCCACCAGAACCATTGTATTCCTTTCTTTATGGAAATACCATCCAATCAAAACATTTCCTGGCGAATACACAAAAATATAACGGATGCTTTCAAATGACCTCATTTGGAGCCGAAGTTGTCGATCAACCCGGCTACAACCCCAGTTATAAGGTAATGCAGTCTCATTATTATCAAAATGAACAATTCTTCTAATTTTCTTCTAAAATTTCAGATTCAAGGGAAAATCCATCATCGAGCGGGCACCTTGTTACCACCTCCAAACGAAGATCATAAGTTTCTCCAGATCTACTTCGTTGGTGACTTGGCAATTGAACTAGATCAGCGTT
This sequence comes from Cantharis rufa, assembly GCA_947369205.1. NCBI lineage: Eukaryota > Metazoa > Arthropoda > Insecta > Coleoptera > Cantharidae > Cantharis > Cantharis rufa. The sequence goes on along the minus strand of OX376309.1, from coordinate 8,297,731 downwards.
GTGCAATTTTTACTGCGACTAAACGTGAAATAATCGGACAATTGCAAAATCTTCTGCAAGAGCATAATGAATTGGTTAAAATGATCAAAACCGCATTGGATATACAATGCATTCTGACGACCACAAAATCATTATCAGAGCAAACAAAAGACCGGCTGGAGGCCATGCAAGACAATTCAATGCTCCTACTGAGAGCATTGGCAAGAATATGGAATCACGCGATATTGTTCTCAAGCGTCGGGATGGCGGACAATTGCAGCGCGTGTGCGAGACTCATCGGTCATATGATGCACTTCAATACCCGTTGATGTTCTGTCGTGGAGAGCACGGCTATCACTTGAATATAAAAATGGTCGATCCAACGACAGGTTTGTTTACAAGTAGTCATCACTTCCTTTTTCATTCTACAACTAAGTTCGAATTCATATTTCAGAAGCAGAAACGAATAAGAAGGTCAGCTCCATGAATTTTTATGTGTACCGATTGATGATTCGGCAAGATGTTGACAATCATCTGTTAAGATATCGCCGGTTGTTTCAACAATACTGCGTCGACATGTACGTCAAGGTCGAAACGGAGCGTTTCAATTTCATTCGTTTCAATCAGTCGAAGTTACGATCAGACGAGTACATCCACTTGCGTGACGCCATCGCTACTGAAGGAGACGCGGCCAACATCGGTCGTTTGACCATTCTCCCAGCTACTTATGTTGGAAGCCCGCGTCACATGCATGAGTAATGTGTCGCTCTCTACTGATTTCGATTCCATTCAAATAAATAACATTGAAATTTGAAATAACTGTGTTTTATTATCACTCTGGAGTTTATCTAAAGGCGTTAAATTGCCAGGTCCGCTAATTTATAATTTATACAGGATGCTACAAAAGACGCAACTTTTATAAATATTCATCAAAGCAAAAACCGAAGGTTACTATTACAATTACATTTATAATGCCCAATTTCTTCACTAAAATGATCCTATAGATATCCGATAGATAGGAAATAAGTATAGATAAACATGACAGAACGCATAGTTGTTTTATTGTAGTTCTGTCATATTTTTCTATACTTATTTCCTATCTATAGGATTATTTTAGTGAAAAAACTGGGCATGAATAAATGATTATTATTCAGAATCTGAGACAGGAGATCGTCTGCCGGGTCAGCTAGTAAAGAAATAAAATTTAAAAAATAAGAAAAAAATTTTTTTTAATGAGTAAAAACTATATAAACACGATTATTGATTAATACTTTTTTATTATTATTTTGGAGGAGAATATAAAATTTTAAATATAAGAAAACGAAATTTTTTTAAATTTGCAAAATATTTTTTTTTGCTTTTCCGTGTACCGATGTTAACCAAAATCTAATCAGCTCTAAGTCTCAATATTTATGTAATAAATACGAAAATTTGTTAAAAAATTTCTATTACTTTTTGAGGTAGAGCGCACACAAAATTTGACCACATGTCTGGCCAATTGACAGAGCGTCAAGGTCAAAAATGAAATTTAAAAAAATACGTACATACATACATACAGAAATTTTTTGGAAATGACAATTTTCCGCTTTTGGGACTCCAAAATGTCTAAATTCATCAAAATCTCAACTTTTTTTTCTGCACGATTACAATACTTTCTCAGACTTCGTATGATAAAGTAAAAAATCGGATGTGGCCATGCCCATAACTTTATCATACTTTTAAATAATAATAAATTAAAAAAAACTATTATTTTGGAGGGAAATAATTATAATAAAGAAATAAAATTTAAAAAATAAGAAAAAAATTGTTTTTTTTTTTAATTTGTAAAAACTATATAACCAAAAGTAGGATATTTACACGATTATTGATTAATACTTTTTATTATTATTTTGGAGGAGAATATAATAAAAAAATTAAATTTTAAAAATAAGAAAAAAAATTTTTTTTTTAATTTACAAAATATTGTTTTTTTTGCTTTTCCGTGTACCGATTTTAACCAAAATCTAATCAGCTCTAAGTTTCAATATTTATGTACTAAATACAAAATTTTGTTAAAAAATTCCAATTACTTTTTGAGGTAGAGCGCACACAAAATTTGACCACATACATACACACATACACACATACACATATACATACATACAGACATTTTTTGGAAATGATGATTTTCAGCTTCTGGGACCCCAAAATGACTAAATTCATCAAAATCTTAATTTCTTTTTTCTGCACGATTACAATACTTTTTCAGACTTCGTATGATAATGTAAAAAGTTTTAATTAAAAAAATTTATAATTAAATATGATGCTTTTCCAGCCTTCATGTTAGCAAAATTTTTAGGTCTAATTTCATAAATCATAATACAAGTTAATCTGACAATAAACTTTAAACAGAAATTAAATTTCCAATAAAATGGTAACGTATCTTAAATACCTCTATGAAGTCGTCCCGTAGACTTGTTTTAATTATTTTGCTTCTTTTGCAGCACTGCTAGAGTTACTTATGCTTAATTTCTATTTTGATACTACTTGAAAATAGAATTATTGATAATTAATAAATTAACCAAATGTTATAAATTTTGTAACCAATTTTTCATATATTCTTGCTAGATTTGATTTATCAGCTTTTTAATTATTTTGGAAAATTTTATAATCAAACAAATTATAATAATAATTTTCAATGTATCTGTATGTACGTAAATATGTAGACTGCACCTACGGTAAAGTTAAACATTTCTTTTGGGTTTTGACCGAGGGAGACATGTAGATTTCACAGATCGTCAGATGCAGGTTGCACAGATGGTCATATACTGATTGTACTGATATTATTACTTAATCGCTTCAAATGAAAGACTTACACTGAAAAAAATGGTTCATCATATTGATGAAAAATTCATCATTTTTACACCGATGAGCAAAATTCATTATATTGATGAAAGATTCATAGTATTTATGACAAAAATCATTATATCTATAAATTTTTCATCAATATGATGAATTTTGTTCATGGGTGTAAAAATTATTAATTTTGCATCAATATGATTAACCATTTTTTTCAGTGTACTAGTAAGTTTGTAAGGGTTATTCCGCAATATTTAAAAAAATGCCAATACAATATTTTTGCCAATTAGCCAATTACCAATTTTATGGTAGACCGTACACTACAGCATATAGGACCTAAATTTCTTTCATTGTCGTTCTGATGAAGTTATGAGATAATCCAAAAGTGCAGTTGTATAAAATAAAAACTTTAACTAACGTATTTACCATCTGTGGAATTTACAATCGTCCGTCTGAATGCGGTTCAAAAAGTTTTCACTCAAAAAATTGTGTTCCGCCAGCAATATTTGCAGAATAGTCAAAAGTACTAATTTTAATCCTCCTATACATATGTTAAGCTTTAAAATATTTGGTGATTTTATAGTACAGGGTGTTACAATTATTATTGTTACAAAATTGTTTTTCTATTTATACTTTTTCTTTATTGTTTTTTGATTTGATGATTATGTTGCGACAAAAAATAAATGAAAAAATCGGAATGGAAACAATCCCGTTTGAAAGTAGAAAGCTTAATAGGAGAAGCTTGATCAATTTAGTTTGGTTGGCAGAATGGAAGTGATATTACAAGCAGTTATGAACAGAAGCAAGAGAAAATTATTTTATATGAACAAAGTGAAATACTACATTGAAACACGGAAGAATTGCAAATATTAACAACCGAAGAAGTAAAACTATAATAAGAGAAATGAAAAATGGATGATTGCCAGGACCAGAAAATCTACCAATAGAATTAGTTAAAGAGGGTGGTTTAGAGCTATTGAAGATACAAAACATGCGCCTTGAATAACAGAGAGTCATCTCTTCAGAATGGAAATTGTCATATATCATATCATTATAAAAAAGAGAAATCAAAATTAAATAAGGAATTTTCTAAATAAGATATAAATACGTATTTAAGTGAGTTTTGAACAGGGGCGCGGGCGGTCTGATAACTGGAGATGTATACCAAAAGTGTATACTAAAAGTGGTATACAGATAAGTGAAACTAGACTCAATTTTCCTTTTTCCTGATACTAAATTATAGATTCTTTTCATATAAAAAAATATATTTATTGCAAAAGTACCTAATGACTAGAGCAAAAATGAATAAAATTTTTTATTACTTAAAAGTAATAAATTATAATATAATTGTTTTATTTTAAACTTTTAATTTGATTATTTTCATAATAAATTTGATGCTTAAGAAGAATCAAAAGTAATAAAAAAATGTTTGCACATACAGGTAGCTTTTAAAAAAATATTTGGGTATTTAATCAAAATCATCCTATTTACACACATTCTCAGGTTCCAAAATCTTTCATTGAAGATTTTAATATTTGATTTAAGAATTTTGTATTCTTATGTAAAAATTTTATTTATAAAAAATTTGTAATAAATCTGTGTTTGCTGTTTTTTTTTATTTGTCACAACTAGTTATGGTGCCAATGGTTAGCACTGAAAATCAGACTTTTTGCCAAAAATGGCAGCCCGAAGCGGTTGAGGAGAAGTAGTCTTTCGTATAGTTTAGCTATAATTTTTTAGATTTTGGTTTCGAGAATTTTGTGTTTGAAGAGTAAATTTATTTAATTTCAGTATGTGATTTTTATTGATTTAGTTATTGAAGGGATTGGGACGACTCGCCGCGGCCGACTCCCCGCGGCCGACTCGCCGCGAGCCGACTCGCCGCCGGGCCAACTCCCAATTTGGAATTGGGATTTTAAATTGACTTGGCAACATTTTCAAGATTATTTTGATTGGAAATGCCATTCGGAAAATTTGGGATATAGAAAATAACAGTACAACATAGAGGATGTGTGCATAACCTTTATTATTTTGGTATTACACGGCCCTAGATCTTGCATTCGCTTCCTAAAGTTATAAGGAATGCAAGGGAAAGTGGAAAACTTGGCAGAACTTCGTATCTTAATTGCCAACAAACCAACTGAGGTGACACATCTATTAGAGTAATGTCACAACTCGAGTGTTTTGAAAAGAAAAAACATCTTAACAGTCAAAGATGAGATCAACGGATTTATTAAAAAATCAATTTAAGGCCAAAATTTCTCTTTTTCATCAAATATAATTTTTTCCATTTACAAATATTTTTGAAAAGTTTTCAATTGATCACAGATTTGACATTGCTTTTTATATTCCTAACATGTTTACGGTTTTTTTTTTATTTAAAATAACAACTGTTGAGTTACTTTCCAGGAAAATCTCGAGCTGAAAATAGTAAAAGATGGATAGTAAATCTATTTCTGGGCACAGCAGTGAAACTGGATGATTTCAGCACAAATATAAAAGAATAGCTCCTGAAACCTTCTGCAGATGGAATGCTAAAATTAGAATTCCATTCCCAGAGCTGGAACGCTTTCAGGATAAAGGGAAAAATATTAACCATGGCTTGAAATTATTAGTTTCATTTGCTAGATCCTACCGAAGTACATACATGTATGAGCTAACGTTCTCATCAATGGTTAATATATAAACAAAAATAGAAATTGACTCAAAATTTAAAAATATATAATAAAACATAAAAAATATAAATAAGACAATAATAATTCTAAAGAATTTGTGTAGAACTTTTCTTTTTTTTGAATTAGTTGGAATAATAAATACCTACTTTTATAATTATAAAATTGAATACCTATCTATTTAAGCTTGTTTTTTGCTAAAAGAATCAGAAATTTATTATTTCACCCTGTAATGCAGTATACATATAGCTGCACTTTCCAAGTTACAAGCATTAAACTAGCCATCTGTTGTACCATAATTAAACGCGTGTCCGAGAATATTACTCAAGTACATGTTTTCTAATAATATACACCAGGTGACCGGTTTAATCAATGTACTTGCTTGTGATGTGAAATTAAACTTGAAGATCAATTAAATCCATGTACCATGTATACAACACTAAAGAAGCGATGCAAATTATGGTTAACCAACACAAAAGTATTATCATCTTTATTTTAGCGCCTTGTCAGTCTAGTCTACTAGATATATAGATAATAAATTGTAATTATATTTTAAATATTTGGTTAAGAGCAGGGGTGGACTCGGCCGAAATTAACTACTGGTCCTATTTATTCCAAAGCTTTGCAAAGCATTATTTGCAAAAATAATAATAAAAGTGATATTATTTATACTTCACTTCCAAGTTTATTTCTATAATCAACATGGTTTTTAACTTAAATATTGATGCGTTGTTCTTCAGTTAGCATTGTTCTTCCATTTAGAGTATCCAAGTTTCCCTGCGAATACCTTTTTGTTAAAACATTGTGTTACATATTACCATTCTTCTCTCATATGCAAAATGTATTAGATACTGTCTGTTGTCGATTGATTGTTCATGTTTGCATCTTCCAATGGTGGGTACGTCCTAAATTTCTTCTTTTTCAAATTTTGCTGTTGCGTCTCACAAAACAAATTTTATATCATATTTAGGTATTTTCGCGTAGATCTTCTCTAACTTTCCATAAACGGAAACTTTTCGTTTTCTTCTTTGGGAGCAGAGATTTATTAATGTGATATTTTGATTTTTACAGTTCATAGCTTTCTCTATCGTATGTTGTGTCTTTTCTTAAATTCAGCAGATATTATTTGCCACAAAGAAGGAAGAATTAATTAAAATTATTCCAGAGTCATCATGCAAACTTCATAGTATTTATGGTGCTGCCTAAAGCCTAAAACCGATACAAGATGTTCTTAAAACATTTTAACGGATTAACCCATGTTTTATGTGAACAATTTACTTTCAGAATTGCACAAAAGAATAAAATAATTGCTAGTCACGCCAATCTCTGTTTGTTCAAACACGAACACAAAAATTGATTTACATATTGGAATATTACGTAAAATGAAATTTAGATTTTGAGGCTCTTATTCCACTTTCAAGCGAATCCGAGGACATTTAGGCAGTAAAAAATTACCATAAGTGTAAGTGTTGAGGCAGTGCAATTGAATTGTTATCTAATTTATAATATTTGTTACTTTTCTGATCGGAAGTTAAATGCACATCTGAGAATTTTACTATTAAGGCAGCCGTAATTTGCAAAATTTTAATATTTTACACCAGATGCCAGGACTGGGATTAATTTGAAAGTTCAAGAAAGTTTTGTTTTATTTTTTACGTTATTCTATAAATTAAATATCACAATATTAACAATACTTATTTTAATTGACATTCATAAAATGATTCAAAAATTTTCAAATTTATGACATAGGTAACTTTAGTTTTGGTGGTTAAATTTTTCTAATAAGGCCATTTGTATTTATTAACAATTTATAAAACCGAACATTGACCTATGATTAACTACGGGTCATGGTAGTAGGAATGTATGTTACGGGGACATAAAGAAATGCGAAATACGATGGTTTAACAAGTTATACAAGAATAGAAGTAGATTGCTTACACCTGATGCGGAATCAATTTCATTCATTTTAGCAGCTATATTTTTATGTATTATTCATCTTATAAATTTCTTTGTTGTTCGTAGTGAGAGTGAAACTATATCCGTAGGCCTACATTTTTTTGGGTTTTACAATTCTAGGTACTTTCTTATTTAATCACATAGAATGGAATAATTCAGAATTCATACTTGTACTCTCAAGTTTACTCAAGCATGGAGAATTTTGCTCTTACCAAATAGTGAGTCGTATATTATAATTTCTTTACACGAATTCTTATTTTCCCACATCAACAAATATTAACAACATTACATTTTAATTAAGTCATCCTTGAATAATTTTATGAGTTTTGCAATTTACACCTTTTATTTTTACAATTTAATGCCATTGTAATAGCATGTAATATTGTATTTCATAAAACGTGAAAACGATTCAATTTAACAACAATTAAACAATTTTTGGTATTAAAACCAGAGCGTAGCAAATGTTGCCTTTCAAGTTACATCGAAATACGTACATACTGCGTGGGTGGTTAATTGATAATAATTATTATTAGATTGAAGGAAATAGTCAGAATTTTAAAATATCAATAGGGTAATGCATAATTAAGAGCTCATCTCTTCTTAATTTAATAATTATTTCTAAGTTATGAATTTGATAATTTGAAATAAGACGTTGCAGAGCCGTAGGGCGGGTGTCCGGGTACCCAGGAGCAACATTTTATTTTTGCTTTAATTTAAAAAATTTATTTTATAAAGATTAAATTTATTTTTATTAAAATAATTAATTTATAATTTATAATTATTTTATAAATTATTTATTATTTCTTGGGAAATGTTACTACTAAAAATAAAATTATCACTGTTAAGGGTGGGACTTTTGTATAAGCTGTATTGTAAACCTACTGGAATATTAAAATAAATTACAACGTATAGGGTAGGCTGTCGAACAGTGAACCAGTTAGGCACAGTGAACCAGGCTATTTTTTTCAAATAATGCAACGGTACCACTTTTGACGAAAACGCCAATTTGTTAGCGTGTAAACCCCTTCCACTTCACTCGATTTTCCCAACACTGGCGCACGTGGTAGTGGAGTGAGGACTCTTTATTAGTTTTTTGATGTAAAAACCTAAATTTTTTCTTATAAGTATTCGATTTTTGTACTTTTTACTATAGTAGGTAGCTACAAATTAACTATGTTAGTGTTTTCTTGCATCCATTTGATATTTAAATAAGAAATAATAATGCAATAAAACTACCTTTTCAAGCATAATTTCTTTCAATGAAATTTTGAGCATGCGTTGTTCTACAGTGAACCAGTAGAACCAAGTACACACTGAACCATGGCAGTGAGCCATAAGTAGTGACTTAAGTCAAGAAATGAAAATGTTTTGCTATTTATGTGACCATTCACATAATCATCCATAATATGCTAAATCGTTAAGAGTAGTGCTTACTGCTTGTTTGCTTTTAGAAAAACTTTAATTTTCCGTTTCAATAATATTAATATTGTTCCTATAGAATTTTCAATAAGGTTTTGTTATAATATATTATTATGATTACATAAGACAATAAAACTAAAAATAATATTCATCTTTATTTTATTTCTTTGTCTTCTTCGAATAAACTACCCGGTTCACTGTACAATAGGTACTGGTTCAGTGTGTAACATAGATAGTACACAGTGAACCAATTCTCAGTTTTGAAAAAATAATATCTGGGCACTTCATGTTTCAATTTAAAGAGCTGAGGTTTATTTCCGTTAAACTACAATAAATTCACTACAGAATGTAAAAAATCTGGAACCAAAAACCTTTCATCTTCCTAGATAAAGCCATCAGAAAAAAATGTGGTTCACTGTTCGACAACTTACCCTACATTAAACACAACTTGATTTTTATCTTACAAAGAAATCTAAATAAAGCTACATTTGTATTATAATTATTGTGAGGAAAAAGCTGAAAAAACTCAAAAATACGGGTTGGGTACAACTCGCCTCGCACGATTCGCCGAGAGCTTCTAGCACCATTATATCAATAATCTAATTACTCGATTTGTTGACCTTTTGTATTTACATGAGGACACAGGTCAATTAATATGGTTCAAATTTTATCTCTAATAAAAAAAATTAGTTTTTACGGGGGATCCGTGTATTGCCATGGTTGACAAAGGTCAAATTCGACTCGGCGCTACCTGGCGCTCCGGTCCCCTCCGCTCTAGGCGCTGCGAGCCGTTTTGACAAAGACTAAACTAATTAAAAATTTCCCCGAAGACCGAAAGAACTCGGAAAAGATGAAATTCATTTTTATGAGTTAAAAATCTATCAAAGATTATTGATAGAAGGGGTCACTGAACGGATAAAATTAAATCGTGCTATTCCCAAGAGGAAAGTGAAAGAATTTCAACAATAATATAATGGAGTTTGAATCAAAGAATATAACTTTGACTTTTGATTGGTTCAATATGTGTTAACTAGTGTTGGAGTAGTGTAAAACTTATTGCATATATTGGGCAGCCTGAAGGCACTCTGAGCCGTCACTCCATCCTAAACTCAGAATTTTTTTAGGTTGATAAATTAAAATAAACCAGTTGAAGGTGCGTTAAGCAAGGAAAAAACAAAAATAAATTTTTATTTCTGACGTTTTTTATTGCGTATGTCTTTAAGACGGTGATTGATATATTGGGTAATGCTAATAAATAGGATTTGCTTAAGTTGGGGTCTTTGAGGAATTGGGTATCGCAGCGATTTCCAGCTATTGGGACTAATTGATTATTCAGCTAGTGGTAGAAGTAGTTCGTCATGAACAATAATAAAAAAACCTCTAAAAAAAATTACAATTCCACTAACCAGTGTTCTAAAATTATTATTTTTCTTAAAAGTGCTTTTTATATTGTTTATTTTTTACGTGGAATGTCTACGTTTTTAGATTTATCAAAAATACAGTTGATTTTGATATGTGAAGATTTAAATAATCTAATTTTAATATTAAGTTTTATTATAATGAAGAAATTAAATGGAAAGAATAGTACAAAAATATAGAAAAAGATTAGATGCAGATAAAATAGGTACAGTAAAGGATGTATAAAATACTGAAATAAAAATCGAAAAAGAAAAACAAATGCATTGTTGAGATACAAGATACAAAAAGTAGCAAAAAAGGTGAAATAAGAAGAGAATAATAGGAGAACAGTAACATACAATATTGAAACGATGATGGTATCTGAATGATTAGATAAAATCAGCAGAGATACTGATTTGCCATGACGGCATTGTAAGAAGTATGATGAAGGGAAAGTGAGAAAATAAAAAAAACTTTAAATAAGTTTCAAACAAAAATGCAGAAGACTGAAGAAAACCAGAACAAAAATTAAAAACGCATAGTAGCATATAATATATACAAAATTTTAAATGATTTCTTAATTAATAAATTAAATTAAAAAAATAATAATAGGGAAAATCCAAAAAAGGAAAAAGTTTTATTAACCGTCAGCTAGTTAGATAAATTGAGCGAAAGCTTAAAAAGTTTTAAAAACTGAACAATGAAAATAACAAATAAGAATAGCATCTTACCTTGAAAAGTTATGAATATGAGACATGGAGGTGCACTTAAATTGTAATAAATTATTAAATTCCAAAGTGCTGTTAATGTAAGTCTTGAGTATACGAATGTATAGTACAACATATCCAATGTTAAGTTTTTCAAACTAACATCAAATAATTTACTACAACGGGAGGCGAAGTTTTTCTTGCATGAATTTTTTTCTTTCAACACTTCTATCAGTTCATGGAAACTATAATTTTGCAGTAAATCTGTACTTTCAATGGATGTATGGCATTTATTATCCTCTAGTGTAAGTACCAATAACAACTATTTTTCAAAAAAATCCCCTACAACTTGAAGTCACTTATTTCACTTTACGTTGAAGTAAAAACTTCTAAAACGGAACACGAAATTGCAGGGAAACAAAGATTATGTATATCAATTACACATTTATTATATTAAAACATATTAATTTTTATTTTTGACCTTGAAGTTCTAGCAAATGGCCAGACTTTTGTAAATAAAAAAAAAACAATAATTACACCAATCCACTGCTGTATTTAAAAAGTGCTAAGTAAAAGTGTTTAGAAACGAAGCCATGAAAACATGACATGATGGTGTGGTGAAAATTGATACGACATTTTTTGAAGATATTGCACATGATAGGGTAAATGCCCCAAGTAACATTTTCCCTGGCAAAAGTCTGGTAGCCACCTGCCAGATAAAATTTCACAGGTACCTGTACCTGTAACAGGCTTTTCACAAGCTTTTCAGGACTCATATAGGCAACGGGGCCCATGCCTGCCAGGCGCCTATACAGGAAGGCATCATGAAGATGAAGAAGAATAAAGATCAAGAAAGTAATAGAACTGACAAATGAAGATATTTTAAAAACAATAAAGAAATTTAAAAAAAGCGTTTTGAGCAAGACGACATAATAGCAGAAATAATAATGAATAGAAGAGAAAATATAAAGAAGAATGAAAAGAAATGCATAGTAAAGCAACAGAAATTTCTAAAGAATTCATAGAAAATTTTGTCAACAGTTATTCACAGTCTTTAAGAACTGGACAACCAACAAAGTTGTTATGGATATTAAGGAGAAACTATAATTCTGCAAGCTACGTTAAGAATAATTGAAGGAGGAACTGATAATTTTGAAATGTGATTTTTTATTAACTTCTCTGACAATAAAAATTAATATTTCGAATTGGTAATAATAATTGTAACTAATATGAATATTTTTAAATTATTAACATGATGGAAAATAAGGAAAACAATTTTTATATATTAAATTAACAAAATTAATATAATAACTTACATTTTTATTAAAATTAAAATTATTTAATTAAAGTGATTGAAAACATCACAAAAAATTGCACGTCACCAATAAGGTAATATTGGGAAGATTGCAGTTTCCAGGTTTCAATACAGCTGCCCTTTTGTTTTAGTGGATAATAACGAAATTCCCATTTAAAAATTTCGGGATTTATATGGAATAATAAGTCAATGCTCTGAAACTTGACATAGCTAATACCTTTGCTAAAATCAACTTTCTAGATTTAACAGCTCTTAATTATTTTTCACATCCACGTCATTTTCCAGAAGAGTTTTCTCTTGACAGTAATTACTTAACTTCTAATGGGTTTGTAATGTGATTATTTTAAGATTAATAAAAATAATCAACAAAATAACAGCACACAATTTTTTAGGTTCGAATCTAGATCGAACATCATGTGACCATAATTTGCTTTATTGAATTTTAATTTGGCTGATAAGTGCATTTCTCAAGAAACAACCAGAATCTATTTATTTATTGTGGAAATTCGAGACTAATACACGAACACATTATTATTATATAATTAATTGTATGAAGTGCGTGTATGTTTTGGTAACAGGTGATTTACCATTCATTTTAGATAATCAGTAATTTAATTTAATATATTTAATTAATACTACGATGAGACCCACACCTGTCTTAAGAATGTCGATTCTAAGTCAAGTTCAGCATACTTCTTGCCGTTTTAAAAACCTGCTTTCTCCATGCTCAAGTAGTTTATTTCAAGGACCGATTTTAACCATTTTAAGTGCATCTTCAAATTCCATAGGTAGTAATTTATACTTTTGTATTAAATTATGTTTAACCCTAGTACATACCAAAATTTTTTAATTATGAATTGAAAATAATCGTTTTTTTGATTTTTTCACATTTATTGCTTTAATTTAGATCCGTTTACCGTTTAAGTACCTACGTTTTATCGAACTTTCCACTTTCATTTATTTTTTAAAACTTGTGCAATATTATTTCAATTTTCGAAAAGAACTAATAATATAATTTAATAACAATAAAATAATAAGTTAACAAAGTGTAACTAATTTCTGCAAAAACTTTTTCCCGGTTCAAATAAAATTAATTAAATTAGTGGCAAATTAATCGTTCACTTTCTTATATTTAGATATCATCAATTTGAATAAAATTATAATAATTAAAATTTAATTAATAGTTGTCAAATATGAAGTGCGACAACTTTTTTGCAGAAATATTCAAAATATTGTTCGTCCAATTTTGAAATTCACGAGTCGCTACTGCCTTATATTTTCTCAATATGTACAAAATTGAATTGAAATTTCTTTAATAATGTGATAACCGTCAACTTCTATTATTGTTTAACTAGAAGTTATGATCTTACTTAGGACAAGGTGTATTTGAGCTTCCCTTAAGAACAATAACTTCAAGACCTCAAATAGGATTATACTATTGACATTGTCGGCATTTCAAAAGGTAGCACTCCCAATTTTGTACACTCATGGGCTTATTAAAATAAGCTTTTTCTTTTTCACATTGACCGTTTAATAAAATTAAAACGTGTTGACCATCGAAGAAAGCCTTGCCCTTGAGGGGAATTTCTGTCTGAGATGAGAGAAAGTAATGCAATACGCACTAGCCTACACCTACTTGACGATTCCGTGTTACTAATTCTTAAATTGTTTTGTATTGACCAACTACACACAAAAAAAATTCCTAAAATTAATTTAAAAAATAAAAATAAACTATAAAATTTTTAGTAGCCACTAACAAGGATGTACATAATATATTCTTTATGTACTTTGTATACTTATTTTAAATTTTATATTTTTATTTAAGTAATTATTGATACAACCTGATTTTTAGATTAAAACATTAAAGAATTCTAGTTCTTTTAAAAGGTTTTAAATATACAATTTACGATGATTGTTTAACTAAAACAAATAATAATAACTAAAGTAAATTTATGAAATACCAGAATATGTAAATAAAAATAAAAAAATATTTATTATGTATATTTTTATATTCTATGTCTATAAATTAGGTTTTCACCGTTTTCGTGCGTATAAATTGATTCGTCGTCCGAGATATTCATATTCACATGTATGGTATTTCAGCTCCCCGACTAGTAGTCAGAAATTTCTTTTCTTTTCCAAAAGTTTTTTTAAATAAATAGTATTTACTTTTTATATCGCACTATATATTTTATTATTAATTTTTAAATTAAAGTACAAATTTAAAATTGATTATGTAATGATCTATTCCCTCCCCTAAGATACTGACCATACCCACAATTTGGAAACCTAAAAAAAATACAACGATTAAGAACACTTAGGTCATAGACTTAGAAAAGCTAAAGAAAAGCTTCTAAGTCAATTCATCTAAATTTTCGACATAATTTATGATATCAAATAAAAGATCCTTAGTAATTTTACAATCGAGGTCATAAAATATTGGTTGTTTCCAATTTGAAAATAATCCTTTCAGCATGACAATTTTAATGTTTCATCGTTAGCCTTGTCATACAAGAAGTAGATTTTGCGACCTTTTATTTCATCGAATGACAATAATATATTAGGTATGCTAAACAGTTCTCGGCCCAATTAGACAATAAGTGATGTCAAAGTAGATTCTCTCTGAAACTACTTATCTTATCCGATTCATATATTATGTCTTTGGAAAAATGACACTTTTAGCTAAAAAACGAAATGTAAAATCATTCGATTTGGCACAGGCAGTTCTGAAAAATTGCTGTTGAAAGTTGAAAATAAATAAAGAAAAAATTCGTTACATTTTACAATTTTCCTTCGATCAAGAAAAATGTGCTGTTTATGGTTCAGATGCTCTATCAAAAACAGGAGCAAAATAATGGTTTTCGCGGTTTAGTTCTTGAAATATTGATGTCAAAGATGCACCACACTCTGGTCGGCCATTCATTAAGAAAGTTGAGGAAATATTAAAAATTGTGAAACAAAACCGTCATCTAAGCACTGTAGAGATCACCAAGAGTCTAAACATCAATCGCCAAACAGTTGCAAACCATTTAAAAAAATCTGAGTTCAAAAAAGATCTCGATATTTGGTTGCCACATAATTTGATGCATAAAAATTGGCACGACCGAGTTTCCATCTCAAATCGTTGCTGGAACGTATTGAAATCCAACCATTTTTGAAGCGAATGGTTACTGGAGATAAAAAATAGATTACATAAAACAACGTAGTGCGCAAAAAATCGTGGTTGAAGCGAGGTGGCATAGCCGGGACTCACCAATCGAATGGTGATGCTGTCTGTTTGGTGGGATTGGAAAGGTATTCTCTATTCTCTATTATGAGCTGTTGACAAGATTGATTCTGCACGCTACTATCAATAATTAACTAGATACAGCAAAAGATTTTTTAAAAAGCGGCCAAAATTGATCAATAGGAAGGGCATTGTGTTCCATCATGACAACGCCAGACCCCACGTATCTTTGGTGGCCCGAGAAAAACTGGAAGAGCTTAGCTGGCTAGTTTCGATGCATCCACTGTATAGCCCGAACCTTACACCATCAGATTATCATTTGTTTGGTGTCAAGTTGGTTTCAAAAGAAGCCTGTGAAAACCACTTGGTTAAGTTTATTACCGATAAACCACAGAAGTTTTACAGTAATGGAATAATGGAAAAATTCGCAGATGGAATGGTTTTGCCCGAAAGTGGCAAAAGGTTTCCGAACAAAATGGAGCATATTTGGTTTAAATAAAGAATTTTGAAACATAAAAATTTAGTATTTGAAAAACTATCTAATTTGGCCGGGAACTTTTTAGCATATCTAATACATACTTTTTCAATATTGTTCATCTCTTTCAGTTTGATTACATTAAATACTGGTTTTAAGATACCAGGTAAAATTTGATTTTTTTTCAACCACGATCGAAGTATTGATACAGCCGGAAAAGGATATTTTTTTTTTAGAAGCAACCTATAAGCTTGAGGACCAGCGGAATGAACAACAATTGCTTTAGATACATTTTTAATCGACCATCGTGGAATTTTTTTTTGATTTTTTAGCTTTTTTATTTGCTCAGAAGTAATAATAAACTGCTTAAAGTTTCAGTCGGAAAGCGGAAAAACATCACATCGCTTTTCTTATAAAATGTTCATATTCGAACCAAATATTGCAAACAGCATTATTAATATAAGTTCTTAAGGAAAATTACTGATTTACAACAAATAACAAGAAAAAACAATAACAAAACTGAAAAAATTCAAGTTGCTAGAACTAAAAACCGGTAAATGCGTTAGTTACCGCGTGACGTCAGACTTAAGCAAGATGGCGCTCAACCTGCGCAATATCATACCTTGTAATTTATTGTATCATGGTTCGTGAGTGCTCTTTGAAGGATCTATTTATTTTTATTATTTAACGGGTTGTGGTTTTACGCCCACCGCACTGAAGCTTAATCTTATTTTACTCCACGTTCCTTGTTTTTACTCCAATAACCGTGTTTCCTCGACACAGTCGCGTAGGCGGCCTTTCTCTATCTCCTCTACTTCTAGGTATAGAATTCCGAGGTGACGTATTCTCTTTCCCGACAGTACTGGGCATTCACATAAAATGCGGTGAGGAGTTTCATAATGCTGAGGTGGCTATTTAGGCAGCAGTGTCCTTTAAAAAGTCCTACTATCCTTCTCAGCTGTTTTCTGCTTAGCTGAATTATATCTTTATTTTTGGTCTCATCTGAAGGGTCCTCTATGAACATATGCGACAGCCTCAGTCCCCCCCCCTATTAAGTAAGATGTTTTTCTTTCAACATATTCCTGATACCCCCTTGCGGTTCTGTACGCAATCCTGCAAGTGGGCTCAGGGCCCATCAGGGTTTTACTAGCAGCCATTCTGGCCAGGCGATCCGCCTCTTCATTACCCTTTATGCCCTGGTGCGGCATCCCGGTATCCACATGAGCGTAATGCTATTGCAGATTGCCAGTTCTACCAGTGCACCCAGGCATAGTTTTACAAGCTTGGATTGCATTTCTACCTTTTATGAACATCCAAGGCCTTTAGAGCAGCTTGACTGTCTGTCATGATACAGATTCGCCTATTGTTGTAGTCCCTCTGTATCATTTCACAAGCACAAGCCGAGATAGCAGTTCCTTCTGCCTGGAATACAGTGGCGTGGCAGCCCAGGTTGATGCTAAAAGCATCCCCAGTTCCTTTCTCACGCACACCGACACCAGTGCTTGTCTTTGTTTTTGACCCATCTGTATACCAGATGGTGTTATATCGTCTACCCAACTCTGATATGATTTCTTCCTTGCCCCTCTCAGATATCACTCTGAATGGTTTTCGGAAGTCCCTTACCTTGCTGGTTCTGTCTAATTGCATGCCGAAGATATTGTTACTCTCTATTGAGTTGAAGATCATGGTATGATGCCCTTTTGTTGGGGTAACAAGTCCATTAATTATCAGACTGTATGCTGCCAGTAGGGATTCTGCCTCTATCACCAAATTCAGTGCGTGCAGTCCCAGAAGAGCTTCTATGGCTGTAGTGGGCGTTGATCTTATCGCCCCCGTAATTCCTAGGCATGCAAGTCTTTGCAGCTTGCCAAGCCTATTTACACTATCCTTTTTCTTGGTTGAATGCCACCAAATTAGGGCCGAGTATGTCACTGTGGGCACCACCACTCTGGTGTACAACCAAAGTACCATTCTCAGCTTTAGTCCCCATGTTTTACCGCAATCATGCCTCTGCAGGCCCATAAGGTCCGTGTGGTCTTGTTTGTTACGTGTCGTATTTGTGAGGTAAAAGTCAGCTTGTTATCCAGAATTACTCCTAGAAATTTGACTTATTTTACCACATGTAGTTCTTTTCCCCACATTTTTAATGCTTTTACGTCTTGCAGTTTTCTGCGTTTGGTAAAGGCTACAACGGAGATTTTTTGCCGGTTCACCGACAATCCCTCTTTCGTGCACCATCTTTCGACAGCTTTCAGGGTTCTCTGAATCATAGATGTTGAAGGATCTAAAATGTTGAATGTTTTTATCAATGTTTTAGTGCTAAATCCTGCTTTAGCGTAATCTTAATCATTTGACAAATATTGCTTCAAAATAGGTGCATTTGATCTCAAATTATTAGGCAACTGTCAAACTTACAAACTTTAAAATTTTAAATATACAAATTAAAAACATCCTACTCTAAACCTGACGTCGGCAATCTTTTTTAGCTGCTGGTCAAAATGTAGGGCTAAAAATAACGAAATATCGATCGTTCGAACCACAACGACCATAATAAAATTAAAATGAGAAGTGGTAAAATAAGTACGATTCAGGTTCCACCGGAAATTGAAATTGTGGCAGGTGACGTAGAAGGATCAGAAATTATGTGAAATAAAAAATTTATTAATACAATAAATTGATGCAAGAAAATAGAGAACAAAATAAAAGACTACAAGGAAGTATAAAAGAAATAAAAAATCAAACGAATGTAAGACTGGATGAAATAAATAATAATATTGGTAAATAAATAAAAGTAAGGGTTGAAGAAAAACT
Source organism: Cantharis rufa (assembly GCA_947369205.1). Classification (NCBI taxonomy): domain Eukaryota; kingdom Metazoa; phylum Arthropoda; class Insecta; order Coleoptera; family Cantharidae; genus Cantharis; species Cantharis rufa. The sequence goes on along the minus strand of OX376309.1, from coordinate 8,278,935 downwards.
CGTGATATAACTAAATAACATAGCAATATGTTATACTTTATTTTCAGAACTTCAATGGGCCACTTTAAGTTATTAAATAGATTACTTGGTGATCCGCCAGTCATAGGTTGCCGATGCCTGGGAGTAAAAATAGGAGTAATATTTTATATTATTTATAAAAAACAGCTATTACTACGATTGTTGATTTGCGTTTATTATAGCTGCACTGTCATTTGTCAGATTTTAATTTGACATATATTAGTTTTAAGTTATTAATCATACAAATCTGATTTATAGTTAATTAATAATTTAGTCTGTTCCGCCATCGACTATTAGTCAAAAAAATTTATTTATCACAGAAAAGTTAAAAACACCGAAATCTATAAATACTATTTAACTTTGCGTTTTTAAATATATTGCAACATGACTTCTGATCAAAGCATTTACATTTTGAAACTTATTGTATAACGTGAAATTAATAAATGATGTATCTCATATAAAATTTATTATTTGCTTTATTTGAATTAACTTTTTTTATTATAATTGAATGCCAATCACGAAATTATTATTATATGATGGAAAAGATTATTAAAATTTAATTAAGGTTTAAGCATGACTTTTATTTACTAATCATCGTCATAATATATTAAATTTTCAATTAAATTATAAACATTTTATGTTTTCTATTTACTATTGTAGTGTTTTTCACTTTTATTATTATCAAAAACAAGAATAATTTTTAAATTACGGTGTAATTTCTTTTTAAATGAATACCTAATAATACTAATAACATAAAAAGTCAATACCCAAAAGAGACAACAATATTACAGCAATATTATTATAATTTTGACCATGCAATAAGTATTTAAGAGAAAATATAATAAACATGTGTTTTTAAATTATAAAAGATACAATATATTACAATATGAAAAAAAAAAAGTATCTAATTACTACATAACGGAAATATTTTAACACCTACTGTTGAAAAGACATTTTTATACATCATAGTTACGCATGTACTCACAACACTATAACACGGCAATTTCACGGCAGCGTCATGGCACGTCAGGCAGACGCGACTGGTTTGTTAGAGAAATGTTAACACTTCAAGATACTCTAAACCATTTTCATTAAAATTAAATTCAATTTATGGAAAGACGAATTACATGTAAATTGACATCAAATGTCTAACCTTAGATTCGATTTCAAGAGAGTTCGAATTAAACAATTCCATTTGAATATTTTTATGCACAAAACTCTATTAGTCGAGTTAAAATAGTAAAAATAGGTGCATTAATTTCGGTAGAGCTAATTTTCTTATATGTTGTACGGATGGATACCCGGATCAATTTCCAAAATTTTTGCTGCGGGCACCGCCATCTTAAAAAAATCGCAAAATTAAAAAATTTTCTTGCAGTTTTTGCCAAATAGCGGCCAAAATCCGATTTTCACAAAAAATTTATGTCACACCTTTTTAATGTAAATCAAATTTGCTACTATTTGAGATTAAAACGACTTTTCTAGCTTCAGTAGTTTCCGAGTTACAGCTCTTCAAAAATCAGCCAAATTTCCCAAAATTGGGAATTCCATCCACTGCTGTTTGCCCTGTACCTTGTATAATAACTTTCAAACTATTGTAAATTTGCTACAATTTGACCATCGAATGTGTCCGCTACGTCAAATAGATTACGATACAACGTATTAACAAATATGGTTCTTATTGAAAAAATGTAAGAATCGATTACGGATCAATTTACCATTAATGACAAGAGCGAGGGGCAATAACAACGTTAAAACATCGGTTATATGCAACCTAAAATATTTATATTTAAAAGGTAGAATAGAACAAGATATGTATAACTATAAAAATAAAAATTTTTTCTTCTTACCTATCTTAACAATATTGAATATTAACTAAATATATCATTGGGCGCTGAAGAGAACCTGGCCGGTCAATGTCAGTTATTTCGGAGCAGCAGAATTTATTTATGATGGTTTTGAATTTATCATCTTCCTTAATTGTTAGAACAACTCCAATCAAATCCAAATCTCCAAATCAAAAAGCAAGATGTCCGTCATACTTTTTCCATCCTCCGTCAGATGAACTGTCTCCCAAATCCGTTTTGCCAGAACAAGATGTATCAAGGTGTCACCTCACACTGCCCTCGAATAAGCGTGGCTATGCATCACCTTTTCAATGACATTTTCTGCATACACCGTATTAAGGAGCTCTATGAGGCCGCTTCCAGCCATTATGGTTCTAGTTGAGGTTCCCATAAAGGACCACCATAGGTGAAACCCTCCCAGACGTATGTCTACATCTTTCAATGCAGGCTCATTTTAGTTTCTTCCTATGTCTTGTGCTTTGATATACAGAGTCTGTTCAAAGGTGACAAAACACGTTTTTTGACCAATTGCCTTTGTCATTGTCATTTGCGAATCGAAGAGCAGTACAAATTGTGTCATATTTCGTTGGAGGATTGTTGATGAAAAGAAGACAAAGAATCTTGGAGTGCTGATAGTGCTCATCTTGGATTGCATTTTTCATGAACCCGTTCCATCCTGCTACTTCCACGTTGCTTAAATTCTTGCCATACAGCCAAAGGATATCTGTACCAGAAGGGATGATCTTATCTTTCAAAGTCTATATCTCATGCACATCTGCAGTGATGACTTTTTTCAAACCGACTTTGTCGGTTTTCTTCAACGTTAGTAGTTCAATGTTAGCCTCAATTTTTTTTTAAGTTCTGTTGTGAGCATGTCTTGACTCGTACGAGATTGTTATTAGATGTCACTGGTTTGTAAAGAGTAACAATCATAATTCCGCCCATGATGGCATGAAAACTTTCTAAACCATCAATTGTGTCGACATTGAAATCTGCACTGATAAAGACAAATTGGAAAAATGTACCCTTCTCATTGATTGGGTTTTCTGATTGCGTTATTGTGGACAATTCCAGCAAAGAGCACTACTAAAATCACCTGTATCCAGCAGGAAAACTGTCCCAGAGGTCACTATAAATATTACATACACGATTTTTTTTGCCTATCTAATGCTACCAAAACTCTTAAACTCATAATGAATCCTACCTACCTACTTAAAATTCCACTTTGGTCCTTACTTAAAACCGTATACATTTTTTAGTACATTTTTTATCTACACTGCATAAAGTTCTAATTGTAAGATTTAAAACTTCCAAAGCTGTATCAATCCGGGCATCAACCCGTACACCATTAAAAAAAATTAGCTCTACAGGTATTAATGCATCTATTTGGATTTTTTGCCTCTAATTTGACTGAACTAATTTAGTTGCATGTGTAAATAAATAATTCAAATTAAGGAAAAAATTGGAGCTCGGAGGAGTTTGATTTAGAAAGAGTTGCAGTAGACCCCGTCCCGTTACTTCTCAAGCCTCTCTTTGACGCTAGAAACAGACAGTAACTTTGCTGTTTTATCTGTTCTGTTGCAATAAAAAATTAAAATAATAAATATTCAAATTTCAACGTATCATACAAAACACATCTTATATTCGAAATGGGCGGGACTTAACCCTATTCTATTGACAGTACGTGTAATTTACATAACTACTTCAAGTTATTCCACTTCGTTAAACGCTGCAGATGTGTTCAACGATTGGAACAATTTATATCGTACAATAATTTTATTTAAAATAATTATGAATTGTTAATTGAAGTTACATTTTACTTAAAAGCATTTTTCGGGCCTTTAAAATCATCTTTTCGGAGATCATCCTTTTTGTTGTTTTCAAAAATTTTTTTTACCGATTTCATAATCTATTTACTTCAACTTTTATTATTTTTATGAATAAACTATGTTTAGAAAATTTTGTTAACAAGTGTGTGAGCAGGCCAAATTTTATTTAGAATCAAAAATTTCTGTTTCTAAATCCGTGCATTTTAACATCTGTTATTTTTTGAAGATTTTTTTTAACAAGAAACGGGTTCCTTGACCTATTTATTAGTTTAACTTTTGATATTTTTATATATTTGCCTTTATTGAAACATTTCTTGCGCTGATATGTTCGTTTCAAATTTTGTGAACCTAATTATTGTGTTATTTCTGTCATAATCTAAACGAAGTGTGCATAATGTACAAAAGAGTAATTTGCATATATTTCAATGCAAGAAATTGCATTTTAACATCCTTAAATGTTCATGGAACCGCCCTATATAAATACAGAATGCAGGTGTAAATCCGGGAGGTCTGGGGGTATGGAATACGATCCAGTTCATTATAAGTTTTTTATTTTCAAATCAAATCTTAAATAAGAAAAAGAAGCTTTTTAATTAAATACATAAATAAAGAATGAATTTTTTAATTGAGAAGAAATTAATTGTTATAACAAGAAAGCTTAAAAAGCAAGCACTTAAAAAATTATGTCAGTTGCCTAAGTATTTTTTCAGAACCTGACGTATGTATAAATTTAGTAATAATTCAGAAGCGTTAAAAAAATCTGGTAGTGAAATATCCTAGTAGCGAAATTTCCGGTTACTGCAACCACTGTGCTTTACAAACATTCTAAAAATATTTTGTATAAATTAACAAGATTTAATTAAAATTTTATAACTTTCTTATCAATATGCTATTCATTATGGACTAATCATGGATATAAGAACGTTGGTTTACATATTTTGATCGAAATATTTAGTTCAAAGGAAAAATTGCATTTTAACAACATATGCAGTAAATTAAAAAAAAAAGCTAATAACTAAATAAAAAAAAAATAAATCTTATAACAACCAAATTTTACACTTGTGTTCGTAATAAGATCGTTTATTAAACCGCAGATGGAGAAAGTTATTTTTAAAAACTTACTTAAAAGGAATTGAAAACAAACACCATATCCCAAAGGACCATTGCGAGTCGGTCCTTTCTATCTTAATTTTACAGTGAAAGTAAAGTTTGATAAAATCTTATCAAAAATTTTAATAAACTCAATATTTATTAATTTGACTTGCTAGGTTTTTCGATTGTATGTTAGGTGATAACAGAAAGAAGTTGGTGGAATAAGCAAACTTATAATGAAATAGCCAAATATCTGAAAAAAACTACCACAACATTATTGCCTAAATTGACAAATAATACATCAATAAAGTGAAATTAATATTTGATATTTGATATGAAGTCGGGCGCGTACATGAGCTCGATATCAATTATTCACAAAAGTATTACATTGAACATATCGGAAAATCTTTTCACATGTGTTTTGACAAACATGTGTGATTGTATAGATTAAACGACAGAACATCAACACTCTCAAAACACCTTTTAGATAATAATTAACGACCGTATAATTAAAAAGGCTATTCAAAAAAGCCGGAATGCAAATGTAGCCAGAGCTAATAATAAATTTCATACAAATTGTTCATCAGTGAACAAACATTTTTTGTTCCAACTTTAGTGCAAAACAATTAAAAGCTTATAATACAGAATAATAACATGTTGATCACTAATCCATACAGTGATAATGTGCATTTTAAATAATTTTCCGAATTAACAATTAAATTTTTATTAACGAATGATTTGAATTAGCATGTCTAATTGCACACGGGTTATTCAGAACCATGCATGAGTGGAGAAACATGCAATTTACATTAAAGATTGTGAATTGTACACCAAATCCGCTTGTAATTTAATTCGACAATTACGTCAAGTACTTTACTGACCTCAAAGTATAATAATTAATTCAAATATTTAAATCACCAATTTAACATCAGTTTCATTTTTTTATTTAAATTTCTAAAATTTGATTAAAAGTTATATTAGTTTTGCCAATATCAAAATTTACTTTTTCATAATAACAAAATTTTGTTATTCTGTTATACATTTTGATTTAAAAATCCGTTTTGAATTTTAATTCAAAAGAAAACGTTTCATCAAATATAAACCCAGCTTTTGCCTAAAGCAAATCGAATCAATATAGCATACATAAAATGAAGTTGCTTTTTATTTATAAACAAATTGAAAATTCAAATTTATTTGTGCCTTAAACTGTTTGCATTTCGGAAAAAATTTAATTTAAACTCTATAATTGATTTGCATAATTTAATGTAGAAAAAAGTTATTTTAATAATCAAGTATCAAATACAGAACAAAGTAGAACGACAATGTAAATTGCTTATTATAACTATAAGGGCGAAATAATGACATGTGGCCCTGAGTCACTTGGCCCTGCGACAACTCGCCTCGGACAACTGGCCTTGACGACAAGTGGCCCTGACGACAAGTGGCACTGGCGACAAGTGGCCCTGGCGACCACTGGCCCTGGTGACAACTGGCCCTTAGACTACTGGCCTTATGGGCCCAGTATTAATTATATTATTTCGCTTAGTCGAAACTAGTTATATGTATATTAACAAAAACAATAAAATATATAAAATCATTTATTAAGCATAGGACAAATGCGAAATAGCTCTCAAGTACGTCAATAGTTCAATTCGACCGTATCTACTAACTGCGTTTATAACTTTTCTATTTAATTCGCGGTACCTTCTTACTTGACATTGAGCACCCGCAACTTCTTGCAGAAATAGTGCTACGTGCATCTGACTGTCTTTGTGAAGACCTTCTAAAATTTTCCAAAGATTTGGATGATGAAACTGTAATAGTGTCTGCTGACCGAAGTACCATCTTTCAACAATTTTTGTTGCTTCATGCTGGTTCCACGAATAAATTGAAAAACGCGCATCGGTATGTCCACGTCTACCTCTAATATACGTATGTTCGAAATATGTCAAGAGTTCATCCATATGCTCGTGAATAGGCATGGATTCGACAAGAATATCGAAAGCAGCAGTAACCTCAAGGGCAGGAACTTAAGCGAGAGCACACAGACTACAAAGGCTCTCACGGAAGGCGTCGTTAGTGTCATAATCTTCTTTCATTCAAAGTTGCTGAACTTTTCTTATGACGCTTTGGCATAAATGGAAATAGCAACTAGTAATAATGGCTTCTAGAAAAGCTGCAGCAAAAGTCGTTATTGCAGCAGTTTCAAAATTCAGCAAAAATTTTCGCGGATTTACATCTGGAATAAGAGCTTTAATTTCGTAAAGTAGACGAGAAATAATATAATTCCGTCAAAATTTTTAGTCCAAGGGCCAGTTATCGATAGGACCAGCTGTCGCCAGTGCCAGTTGTCACCAGAGCCAATTGTCGATAGGGCCAGTTGTCGCCAGGGCCAGTTGTTGCCAAAGCCAGTTGTCGCCAAACCAGATGTCCGAGGCGAGTTGTCGCAGGGCCAACTGTCGCAGGGTCAACTGTCGGTACACCGGTTTTGACCCATTACGTAAATGTTTTGCAAACTAATTTAGGCTCGAGATAAAGAAGATACTTTGGGAAACCAACATTTTATTTTTAGAAATTTATCCCTAAAGTTGCAGCCGGTTAAATTCTGTTACCTGAATGGAGCTGTTAATTTATTAATTATTTATTGTAAGTATTTAATTGAAATTTACTGAATTGAGAAGCTCGAAATCTGTTGATTCTATACGATAAAGGGTTATAATTAGAGCGCGGAATTATATGCACTGGGTCCCCGATATCTGGTATGCGGCATATAATTTATGCCGTATATAATATCTTGTGTTAATGCATAAATTGTCCGCCGCATACTAGATATCAGGGACCCAGTGCATATAATTCCGCGCTCTAGTTATAATTTAGTTTGTAAATAAACGAATGTTCTGAAGAATATCACAAATTTAAATTATTTATACCTTCCGATTAGTTCTTTGTATATAACATTATTTCATTCAATATGCTTCTATTATGTTATTTTTCATTTCATTATTGAACATGGATATTCGAAGATGTTAATAAAAAAAACCAATATTATCTGAATGTTTTATTAAAGTTACAAATTATCAAACTTAAATATTAATAAATGTCATATAGGAAAACATAAACATTACATAAAGAATTAATAAATATTCAAGTAAATGTTGATGTTTATTAAATATCACTGAGCATATAATGAATTTGTTATGTAGAAATTAATATTTTTATTGTTTTATTATTATATTTGTATTTATTTACTAATACTTAGTATACATAACATTTAAATAACGTTACCGATTGTATATCTCCTAATATCGTATACGATATTGGGAGATATACGAGGAGGTATACGATATTAGGAGATATACAATCTCGCTCGCTATAATACGCTATATCACGATTCCTCTTCAAGACAACTTAGAGTTCTATTATCACTTGTGATAATTGGCATGCTTAAAAACCAATATTTTAGCCCCAATATAAGCACTAACAATCCGCCAAGCTACTCGACGTGTTCGCTCAAGATCTCCATTCCAAAAACACTGTGCTTCGGATTTTAAACCCCTCGCATGAGTTAGCATGATTTGTCTTAAGTTCGATAGATGTATCGGAATTAGATTTTGGAATTTTTTTGCCCACACTTTTATGTTACATAAAATTATTAAAATCTATACATTTTACGACTCACAAGAAACTCCTAGCGGCACTGATTTAAAATATATTAATTATTATACCAATTGTATATTATTATAGAAAGTCATCAGGCGGCTTATCGTAACATCGATCAAAATGACAACAAAATAAAAAGTTATTTCCATATAGCAAATATGAATTCTGTATAACATAAAAATAGTTGTATCTATCTAAAATTTAAATCTTCGTTTATGAAAGATTCATATAACATAATATTTTTAATTACTCATAAATGATTTTTTTGGAAAGGAAATAGACAAAAAAAATATTTAAAATTATTAATGTGGAAATGACAAGAAAAAGTATACTCTTAGAAAAGAGTATTGTGATAAACCTGATTGTTTCTCTAGAAATATGTTTTACAAACTGATTTACAATTTATTTTAAAATCAACTGAGGCTATGTAGTGTTGAGAAAATTTCTATGCAAACTGCCACAAATATGTCTTTGCGGTAATTTTAGTGTAAATGTTATTAGATTTTAATATAACAATTCCTTGTGTATTGTATATTTTCTGCTTCGTTATAAAAAAATACCATAAAAATGTAGTAAAAATACTCCAAACCACAATTTTTCTCATGCGAAACCACTCGAGCGAAACCAGACACCTAAGTTATTATATGAATAAAGATCTGTTGTTATAAACTTCCCTGTGAAAAATTAAAATTCTAACAATATTTTCTATATACATATAATTGATTTTTTGCTGCATTTTTAATGAGAGATCGCGGAAACTTATAACTATAGAAATAATATTTGATTAATTCAATTCATACAATTTAGATGATTTTGTTGACAATTTGTTACATTTGTACAAATCGTCAAGATGTTAACGATATGTTTTTTCATTTTTCTACTTGTAATCCAACCTAGGTAACCTACAGCAATGCCCACTCGATGTCGCTGATGGGTTTTAATAAATAAATTTTATAAAATCGTTATTTTTATAAATAGTTCAATATTAATTCTGTGTAATTAATATTAAATTAAATGTTTAAAAACCAACAAGAGCTTTTTATGAGTCAAAACGCTGTAAACATAATTTCTCGTTAATTTATTCATGCGCGTCACAAATTGAATTACAAAGCATTGCCTTGTTGAAACAACTTGCCTGCTCTGTCGCTTTGGTAATTTTACTAGTTAGTAGCAATTTATGAATAGTTGAAATTTAAATGATACTTAAATACATATATAATGATCATAATTTTCACAAGCTAATAATTTTTGCATAGAAATTCACTTGTATATTGAAATATTTATACGTCCCTATATTGCTTAGATTGATTATAAAATTTTACTCTCTGATTTTTTCTGTTTTAGTGTTGAAGGAAAGTTCAATGTATTTCGATAAGATTTATTTTGCAAGTTTTACAACTTTTTAGAAATTTATCTCTTTTTAGTTTTCCGCCTAATGATTCACAAATACATTTTAATTTTTGTTAAATAAATGCTACTAAAGACCTTCATTAACCTATTTTCTCATCCATAGTGAACTAAATTTGTGAATAAAATAATTTATTTAAAAAAACGATTAATTAATACATAAAAATCTCATTAAGTGGTAAGTTTAACAGTTGAATTGGTTTCTATTTAACTATTTCCGTTTTTAACTGTACATGTGTTTGTAATAACAATTTTCACAATAAAACGCGTAAACTCTCACTACATAAAAATTAAGTATCCGGACATGATTTCACTTCAAGTAGATTTTTAAAATTAGAGTCAGTATTGTGTGGCTTGTGGCTTTCCTTCTACGTCACTTTCTTACGCCTACAGAAACGTTTTTACTTATAACGTCATTCCTTTATGGTGAAGTTTCTGCAAATCTCAAAACATATGCTGATAAATGTTCACTACAAATTTTTTTTTATGAGGTTTGTTTAAAAATTTAGATTACTTATAAATTAAACTGACAGTGGTTAGCAGATCTATTATTATAATTTTACTAATTTGTTCGTTACTTTTTTGTTAAATTGCTGAACACAGTATCCAAGGTATAATGCATTTATAAGTGGTACCTACTACTCAAATTAATAGGTGAAAAGACCACCATCGACTAACTATAACAAAAATGTGTTCAATGAACTCGAATTTTTTTAGAATTTCACTTTTTTCAATAATATAGTGCAAGTTAAATGTATGAATAGGGCTTCCGGCTTCTAAAAATTAATTAACAGATTTGTGATTCATGCAGTGAAAATCGATATTACTGTTTAAAACTCCATTTACTTCAAAATTTTTATTGTAATTTTAAAATACTGATAACAATTTTTAATATAACATTTATTTACGTTTATTACGCTGCTTGTTTTCAAAATATATTAAAAAATATAATATATTAAATATTGGTTACTTTGTAACAAAATATTGTCAGATTTTGTTAGGGTACGGTTTACGTGTATGTAGAACTCGGTACTGTAGTGACATTGGTTAATTCCGAACAAAACTGACATTTGAAACTAATTAACATTTTTTTGTTCTATGTAGCTGATATAATGTTGAGAATTTTTTGTGATTTTAAAGCCGCTATAAGTAAATTTAAAGTTTTGTTGGTATAGTATGGTATTTATTTCGTTAATTTATCAATGCTCTGGTAAGATTTTTATTTCCTACTGCTTGTTTTAAAAAAGGCAAATATTCTTAATTCGACGTTGTTGACTAGTTTTATAATTTGGCTATACAGAGTAGTCACGAAAGTGATTGTTAGAGAAAAAAGTTCCAAATAAATGTAATGATTTCAGACCAGATATACTATAATGTATACTTCATATAATGTATACTGAATTTTTTAATTTTAATCTTTTTTAAAAATTTAATCTTTAAACATATAAATTTTATATTAAAACATAAAATAAAAATAATATATGTAGAGCTTGACCGGCTTCTCCAGTGGCATTAGAAAGCAAATCCTTCAATTGCTGAAGCCGAAGACAATATCACCAGCACTGCCATTTTGAAAAATATTTATTGCAAATAAAACTAGGTCTTCTGACACGGAAAGGCTTGCATCTGCTTCTAAAGGTGGGTCAGGAAAATTGAGAGTACGTGACGGGAGTGGATTCCTTGACTGCAATTCTGCAGATATCTCCTTAGTATCGGGTGCCAAAACATCTTCGGAGGACAACAGGTGGATAGCTCCACGAACGTATCCATCTGAAATTTTGTCTTCCACATTTTTGTTAACGTAGGAGGATTTCTTTTACGGCAGGATGACTGAAAATTAAAAATGGAGTTAGAATTATTCAGGTTATCCTTAATTTAACCTGTTAAATGTTTTTCCTGTTTCTCTTCGATTTATTTTGAAGATAATCTGAATAATATTGTATTTACACAATTTATTAAGATATTTAGGGGAACCGAAGCAAAGTATGTATACGGGGTCTACAGATACTTTTATTTTAACATAAAGGTTTTATATATTGAGTTGGTCGTCATTCATGTGCTGATCTGCTACTTCTTCATCTAGACTTAATTGAAATGGTTATTGTTCAACTACTTCAAAGGAATTATTAACTCAATTAAACTCATTTACGAACTGTTTGTCACCCATAATAAATTAACGTTCTTGAAGTATTTTTAATATCAAAATTTCCCCATAGGTACCAAATATATTATGATAACTCGTGGGGCCCATAACCTGTCGTTCTTTGTGTTGTTTTCAGAGAACTATGACTTAGGGCTAGGGCGCAGGTGTGTATATCCAAATTTAGAGACGGATAGGTAGATAAACAGAACTTACCAGAGTATGCATTAGATTATTATTCACTATAGATGCAAAAATGAAATTGTATAGTTGAATTTATTAAATAAAAATTCTTTGTTGATTTGGCTTTTAATTCAGCGTTAAACTGTAAGAGTGATTATTCTGAAATTAAAAATAACCTGTATACATTTTTGTTAATATAATGATAATAAATGCATAATAAATAGTAAATACTCAATGATACATACAAACTTACAACATTTTTATCTCCAAACTAGACAAAATTCCCAATAAATGGTTGATATATATTTGTAACAATTAATGGTACATTTTAAGACAAACTACAAAAATTGTTTTGTTTTTATAACATAACAAAGCATGTATCTCGTTACTCTAAATGGCAAATATAAAAACATTTTTATGACACATAAAAGTGTCACATTCCAAATATATCGTTTTGAGTAAAGAATTGGGTTTATAACAAAAGAAATGACTATTTCACATAAAATTCCTTTTAAAAAATTATTGTGTTATATATAACCTGTCAAGCAATGATCAATTTAGTCATCTAACTTTGATAAATATCTACAACCACGTATTTTTGTTTTGTTTCTTAAACGAAAACTTCCAAGTGTTTATATTAAAATTAGCCAATCAATCAAAAATCAAAAGGAAAACTCATACACCGGGAAAATTTTTTATTTCGAGCTTTCCGTTATAACGCCGAATTTATATAGATTTACAACGCATATACTGCAGTATTCGTTGCAGTTTCATTTCACAGATAAATAATATGTTGAATTACTTTTGTCGATAATATATAAATCTGCAACAGTAACAGCAGCCACAACCGCAGCCGCAAACAACTTGCTACGTAAATTTAAAATTGGCAGATTTACACTAACTGCTACTGCCGCGGCAACGTTTGCAATTGAATCATTTTATATTAAGGAATACACTCTGTAGCTGTTTTCTGAATCGTTGTAAAATTTTGGACGACCTTATATTTTGGATTATTACCTACATAAAATACCACTTAATACCACTAATTGGACTACAATATTTAGATCCTAATTTTCTTTTCGTTTCTATACTTTAATAAATACTAAAGCCTCCAGAAAACAGAAAGTGAAAAATCACAGTTTAAATCCAGGTCGGGTGACGAATACATTGCTGTCATATAAGGCTCAATATCAATCTGTAAGCTGTAAGAAATTTGTAGTGAAACTACTCAAATTAGTTATATTCTTTGAAATGTAGACTGTTCTTGTAATCTCCGGTACTTTTTAGTTGTAATCAGCTGTAATTACTTGGTAATCTTTGTTAAATACCAAAGGAAATACCAGAATAGTTCATGTAATCATTTGTATTCAACTGTAAATCTTTGCAAGCAAACTTCTCTTGTAATCTCTCATATCTTTCACTTATAATCATAGTAATCGGTAATTTTTGTATCCTAGTGTAATAATAGTAACTCAGAGTAGTTTGTGTAATAATCTGTAATCAACCGTAATCTTTAAGTAATTTCGAGTAATTTTTGGTAATCTATTGTAATCTTTAGTAGTAATCTTATTTATTGAGAGATATTACAATTTTTGTGAACTCTATAATTACTTGCAATCAATAGTAATCACTCGTAATCTCTTGTAACCATCAGTAATCACTGGTAAAAAGAATTTCGAAGATATTTCAAAAATTGACCTAACTTTATTTAAGGTATAATCCGATATCTTTGTTTATTTTAATAAATTTTCAGCGATAACCTACCGCGAACAAAAAAACATATCGATATAGTGTGTATTATAGGAGCTGTTTGGGTATCATCCAAAAATATACTAAACTGGCATTTTCATTCTGTTGCGGTTTGAATTTAAATTAATATTTTTTTAAATATAAATCTAAAATATAATAAAAATTACTTAACAAAATTAATCTTATTTTAAAGTAAAGAACTCTGAGTAACTAAATAGAAAGATAACTTAAGATATTTTATTGACTGGATCTTTAGTATGTGGCACAAGCAAAATTATTATTTATGAACACGAAAAATTAAATGTTCGTAACTATAAAAACATTAATTCATCAACAATTTATGTTAAAATGAAAAAGTGTAGATGTCACGTATAATACTTGTATGCATATGGTGCCAACAATAAATATTATTTTTATCTACCTTCCATTAAAGCACGATCAATAATTATAATTAATGGCGTTTAAATTAATTTATGACTTTCATGTCTATTTAAACAATAAATAATTATAAAATCTAAAATTTATAAATAGCAAAGAATGGTAGTAACAAATTCATTATAGAAGTCCTAATTGATTTTTAAAAAAGCTACCAATTTGAAATCTGGTCTTAAAATATTATCCTAGATCAATCGTAAGTCACAATCGGAAGATAGAGATCTAAATTTACACACTTTAATTAACAAAATTAAAAACTTAACTGAAAAGAATCACCGCCATGTTAAAAATTTCTTTAATGCAAGTTTTCCCTATATCTTTATTCCATTGAAAGTTATAATAATGAAAGCTTGTTCATTCTGAATGAAAAAGTATTACCACATTTTTTGTAATTACCATGGTTTTTGAGTAAATGTCAAAGTAAAACTTAAAATCTTAAAACATAATTTTGAAATAAAACTAAAAAAATGTAAAACCTCTGTATTAAATTCTCCACGTTTCACAACCAAACATTGTAATATCTATACAATAAACTTTTCTCGACCCTGTAGCTTATAATTAAACTGGATGTTGAAATATAGTGGGGTTTTTGGGTCCGATCCAAAAGTAGGAATAGAATTAGAAAATTAGGATTTACCCAAAAAAAAATTTTGGGTACGACCCAAAAAACCCACTATATTCCAACATCCAGTTTAATGATGTTTTATCTAATATCACAAATCACAATTCTTTATAATTTATTTACATCAATCAATCTAGTTTGTTTCTGATTTTTCGTGGATTGTAGAGATATCATCAGTTCATTCATATCAATTTTATTTCTTCTACGTTTTTCTCTTTTTGAATCATGCTGCGCAATCCACTATAGCAGTTTTAGACAGGAGATTTAGCAGGATATTACAGTAGGTATACTAATAAATGTAACAAGGTAATTTGAAAAGATATAATTCTATAAAGAGGACTGGTACCGCGTGAATACATTTATGTTCGTGGAATGAAATTGAATTATGTGACATATTAGATTATGTAGCAGTGTCTTACTTTCAAGCTTGCCGGATAATCCAGCTTTCACTGCATTAATATCTATCCACGCATATTGTGTATTATTTTAAAAATCAATATTAGGTAGATAAATATTTAAGTTTAAATAATATGTACATCCAAAAGAAGCTTGTGTAATAAGAAATGAAGCTTTAACTAAGCTATTTTAAAAGCTAAACTAGCACATAAGATACTTATACACGGAGCTTATGTTACTTACTTATATAACTGAGCTTATAGTACGCTAATTATAAGTTACAACTACTTTTTTAAATCAACTGTGTGCAAACAGATACTTAATTGTTATTTAATATTAAACTTGAGAAATAGAAGAGTTTTAAGTTATAGTTATGTATGTACATAAGACCTACAGCTTAACGTGAACTTCAAAACACGGCACATAAAAAGTATTGATTTTATAGTAACTTATATTAATTTAAACTAGAATCTATTAGTAACGTTAGCATTTTATTTTGAGGTAACTTATACAATAAATAAATAAAACACTTTTCTCAATATAAATAATGATATATTTTAATGAACCGATTTCGATTTACGTCATCATCAGCATATACATACATTAATATAACTATGAGCAAATATTTTCAAAAAATATCTCGGTTTTTAGTTCATATCACTTTGATAAAATATGTATAGTTTTTTTTAGATTATAATGTATAGGCTACAAACATTGTATGTATTTAATACGTCAATTTTTACAAGTGATCCATCTGGGCTTTGTTGTTCTTCATTACTTTTATGTTAGAAGATTATATCTTAGCTTTCCCAAATAATGATCCGAACCGCAATATACTGCTCCACATTTGAACATATCATTTATTTTGAGTGTATTATTTTGTTTTGCTGTTTATTTAGATTTAGAGTACACTGCATGCAGATCTCGATTAGTCTGGTGTCATTTTCATTTATCATTTCTCTTCCATATGGACAAATTCATTTGTTTTCAAGCTGCTTCTGCTCTCCAAATGTGTTGTCGAGAACATTTACTTTTCATTTAATTATTTCGTTTCTTATTTTTAATATTTTCGAGCTATTATATTTAAAAACTATATCATAGAGGAAGTGTGAATTACTGGAATTTAATATTAATAATTAAAATATAAAATTGAACATAATAATGTTGTATAGATCCGAATCCTGCAAAATTTAGAGACAACTTCTTTTTTCCTGCATTTTTTTCATTCTTGGATACACACTGTAATGCAACTTTTTTTTAAAATCATCTTTTGAAAATGGATGACACATGGTGACAAATCCTCCTTTTATATTAAAATTGTAGGTTAATATTAGTGAACTAGCATTATAGAATATTTTAATATATATTTTTTATTTAATGCATTTTTGTGATATAATTTGTCAGGTTGAAAACGTAACTTTCTATCGTCCGCCTTTCTTTGAGAAAAAAAAAACATAAAATTTCTTCTTCATATTAGGAAGAATATTATGTGTGCTAGTATTATAGATAATAAAATATTTTGTTTTAAAAAGACAAAGTAATACATTACCTACTATACTAAAAATGAACTACCAAATTTCATGATTAGATGTTACGTGATATCTTAACTGACTTTGAAGTGCAACGAAACCGTTTCGAAAACTAATTTATAAGATATACAAATTGAAGTGCAAGGTTATTTTTTATACCTTAGTGTAAGGAATTCCAAACCTAAAACAAGTTTAAGGTAGGTATAAAGCGCACAGTTGTTGTGTAAGATGAAAATATTAACATAGTTTTAACCTTGTTAAGGTCAACAAGTTTCTCTTGTGATAGACATTAATATGAAATGCTTAAGATGCGTATCTACTGTAAATATGTAATTATCAATCTCATTCGTACACACTGAATTAATTTAAAAAGTAATGGAACAACATTTCGAAACAGTTCAAAGAAAGCAAAAGTCGACCTACGAGGCGTTGTAAAATCTTAAGTTTCAATTTTTTCATTTGTATGAGTTGCATTTTAGTTGTAAAATTTGTTCTGCACTGTGTGTGTTTCCTAAACGTGCCAGTACTAAATTTAGCAAATTTTTTTTGCATTGAAATTCAAAGAATTGATAATTTGCTGTCATTTTCTAATTTGGGTCAAGTGCTAGTATTGGCTTTCTTCTATATTAGTACGATTTCTTACACCCTGAATCATCAAATGCTGAAATCTATCCGAAATTACATGAGTAGGCAAAGTGTGTCAAGCCGCTTCTTTTGGCGAGATTATATCTTTCTAGTAGGCGACAATTTTTTGGGTTTATTGCTATCAATCAAATTTGAAGCACTATGTTGTAGTATTCCTCGGGGTTAAATTTAGGGATTTTTATTTATAAAAAACATTTTAGTTTTTCACCAGCTTTCTGATGCTAAAATCCTTATGTATGTAGATGATGCTCAAACTTGTAGATTCCCTTATTATTATCAACGCTAGAAAGTTTCAAGTTAAGTTGTTTGGTATAGGCATAAAAAATTTTGCTAAGTTAAATTGATATACATAGGTATTATGTTGATTAAAGTCAAATATTGCAATAGATATAGCTAGTTTGTGCTTGCTTCTCTTTTTAAAGTACCTATCATTAGATTTAAGAATTGCCTAGGAAATTCTGTTATCTCTAAAAATGTTATCTCTGATAACAGAGATAAGATACTTATTCGTAGTTGCACTACGGCTTCTACAAAAACCCAATCAGAACCAAATCATGCAGGTTTAGCTTGTGACTTCTTCTTTTGGTTTATCAAAACCACCGCTAATTGGTCGAGCATTCTTTTCTGTTAGGGGCTTGTCGAACAGTACCTTTGGCTTTTAACAAACTGCATAATAATTCTGTTTACTCCTGTTACTACCTGATACATGGAATGGTAATGTGACAGAATATTTTATGGTATTATGTTCTACGTATTAGTGTCGGAATTTGAAAAATTGATGATTTTTCTCAAAAAACTGAAAAATTTCATGGAGGCTAACATCGAAAAAATTTTTCATATTTTTATCTGAATAGTACATTCAAAACTGAAAAATTTAAAAAAAAGAACGTTGGATTTAGTAAATTTTTGAAAAAGTTATGGGTATTTGAAAAAATAGCCAAATATAAATAGCAAAATTTTTTTGTTGGGTTGTTGGGTTTCTTCACCCAACCCAACTTTTGTTGGGTTGGGTGAAAAAAGTTGAAAAAATTCTGAGAAATATATTTAGTGAAGTAGAAAACGAGAAAGAAGTTTTGGCCAAATCGAAAGGGGTTGGGTTCAAAAGTGGTCGATTTGGCGTGGAATGCCCCATATATATGTATGTTGTATATACTAACCATAACAACATCCACAATTTAACCTCGAGTTAATTCTAAAAACAAGCTTTTTTAAATTGGTATTTTAAAAATGCAATTTCAGTAAACAGAAGTAGGTATGCATATTTACTATAATTTTCTAAAATCGAATTCTATTTGAAAGTAGACTTACTTATTCATACTTAATTATTGAATTTAAAATATCTTCTAATTTATTCTGCTAAAATTTTTTTTTAAATATTAATAAGAATAGCCGCTGGACATTAAGATACATCCTCAACTCTTTCAGTATTAAATAATACATAACAATAATAATAAATACAAGAGCATAAGCTAATGTTGCTTCTGTGATTTTACATGAGATGTGTAAATTAAAATTATATCTTCTGATACCATATAACTCGAAATCGCCAGTATTGAAGCTACGACTCAAAACTGCACTGTCCGACTACCCGTGCAGTATACTGATCTTAAAAAGAGATATTATTTTTTTTAATATTGAGAAAGTTAAATATTTTTTTTGATATTTCACTATGACTATTAAATATTAAATTAGAATTAATTATCATTTTGATTCAAAAGTATTGCAACCTCTTTAATTTAGAAACATCTCAAATAATTACATTTAATTACATCGATAGAGACATGCTTGGCTAAATTTCCGATTTTAATCTGCAAAAAATACCGCAAAAGCAACATTTAATTAAATATTTAAAAATAACATTAAAATCAAGGAAGGATTATTACACTTCTCCCATGCACTAGTATTCCTTAAAATAAATTAAAGCAGAATTTAGTTAAAAGCCAAGTTACAGCATGGATTTTCCCTGAAGACCAATTGGGAAACAATATTCAAGCTGAGTTGTAAATCAATTTCGCATGCTTGTAAGTTTACGTAGAATGATGTTGCGTTGCGTCGTTACACGGAGAGAAATCTTATTTAGCTAGGCTAAATAACCTAGAATGTTAAATTTATAAATAAAGTAATTTAACTGTAAACTTACCAAAATATCAATAAATAAATTACAATTCCTTCTTGCAGCCGATATGAATATACGGAATACAATTTTCAGGTTCAGGTTCCAATGCAAGGCCGCAAGTATGATTAGCGATACCACGCGGTAAGTGCTAAACAGATTGATACAGTGTTCAAATAAACCCAGTGCCACATGAGAAAATATAGTGAAAACTACCTTGAAAGATTTAGTACTTTAACAGTTAAATTAGTTAACGATATAATTTTGAGTTTCAAAATTTAACGCAGCAATTATCTTTGATTGCCAATCCACTTAACTCGAATTACTATTGTTTTGGAACAAAAGGTGCTATGTACTGGTTTTAATGATCTGGTTAAGCAAAATCTGTTACTGGAAATGTCTTCTGGTCTACATGAAATCTTCTACAAGTAATCTTGCTGCCATGTATACTCGGGAACTGAATAAATCTTCCTTTTGCAGGATATTATACTCTGGTTTGGAAATCAACATGAATTTGATGCCATTAAATTCTTTTATATAACTAATCTCGGACAGATGATTAACTTCTACTTTAGAAGCAATTTAGATGAAAATGACAATTTGCAATATCTAGAATGCATATGCTATTTGAATACTATCATTAAAACATACAAACGGAAGCATACAATCTGTTTAATCATGAGAAACAGTGGTTTGAATTACCTAAAACTCCACTTTGTAGGTAAGTACGAATTCACAGAAAATTGATATATTGTTAGGGTAATTAAATACAACTTATGTAATTAAAAAAGTTATTTCTTACAATTTTTTTATTTTCAATAAACTTAGAATAAATCTTCTTTAGTAGGTAATAATTGATAACGTGGTAAGGTAATAAGCTGATTTAGATTTTGTAGTCTAGCTTTGATAATTTTTAAAAGTAGAGTACAGAGCGAAGGTTACTAGATGATAATTTTCTTTCTGACTCAGAAAAATAAAACACACCAATGCCAATTAAGTTGAAATAAAAAATTTACTGTTGACATGTAGGTAATGAAACAAACAATATGTTGCCCACTTAAACGATAAAAAGGCAGATATTTAATAAGAAAAAATCACATACCGAAATACTTCTTAAGTTCACAAGTTATAACCTTATACAGTATTTATTATATTCTGCTTCTAATAATTGCATGAACTCACTATAGTAACATAGTGTTTATAATAACCTAATAACCCCCTAATGAATCAAATTTGACTTGAAAAGAAAAAATTGTTTTAAGTAGACTTAGATTGCGGTACCAAATTATGTTTCCCGTTAAACAGTAGATTCTCTGCATACATATGCACAACTAGGGGATGCTGGGAGGGGGGGCCCTTTCCAGTGTAGATGGTGAAAGATGTTTTAAAACAAGATGTAAGCAGCTAAAATAAATGTTATTCTTTTGTAGCCCTTCTAAATTATCAGACCTAGTTGCGCTTTTGTCTATAATAACTAGGTGAAAATACTTTGAAAATCACAGACAGACGATAAAAGGTCACGACGTTCATTAAGTGAATAATACGCTGAGAAGAGGTCATCAAAGCATGAACCGAGAAGATATTATAAACATTTAATAGGAAAATATTTATAGCAAGAGCATATTAAAATTGTGGTTGGGTTATTACTTGTCTATTGAACGACAAGTTAACAAGACGGGGTCGATATTAAATCACATATTTCTGGTTTCGGTTTTTGATGATTTCTAATCAACCAGCACGAAATTGCAATAAGTCGTTTGCGACTCCATATAAAGCATACGGAGCCTTAATCTAAACGTGAATATATTAAATTTTACTTGCATTTTCGTATTAACATTACCCGATTTCATTAATCTATCTTCAACCTACATTAAACCTTATGTGCTTAGTCATTCGTGTTCTTCATTTGTTTAGCTAAACCACAATAATTACATAATACTGTAGGATATAATTATATTGGTCCGCATTCCTTTATCATTCACGAAATTTTGAATCAGGATTAATTTAGTTATAATTTTATAAAATTTCACAATTTTAATTTGTATTAGACAATAATTCATTTTGAACAATTGATTTTCCATTTTTATAATTATTTAACGTTCACTTATTAAATATTTAACCTCAAGCAATAAATGATAATAAATTTTCTATTAAAATCTACAATGGTTTTACTTTACCGCAAATTGTTTGTGAAAGAAAAGGTATTAGTGAAATTCTTAAAGGGGAGCTTTTATTATCAAGCAAGCTAATAAAATTTTCTTAAATGTGCAAGACTAAAAATCAACACTTACAAAGAAAGATGAGGTTAAAGAGGTTGTTGCATGAGTTCACTCTAAAATTGCAATACAAAATACAATAATGATATTGCAAAATGATTCTTGCTAAATTAATGGCGTACTTCAATTTTATTAATAGTGCAATAAATTTTGTTTGCGATATAATGCACTTTACAATGTCGATTAACTTTTAAAATCTAAATTGGATTCATTATATCAACTCTTGTTTATATGGAAGTGAGAGTTACACTACTTTCCATTGAGAGACGACTGGTCTTCTTTTAATTTTAGTATTTGCATGTTGTATAATTTATGTAAACTACAAATAAATTTAAATGTTATAATATTTTAATATAAACTTTCTATAACAAAATGTATACCTACATTATTAGTTAAACCTGAATTTTGGTGATCTTCATTTTGCTAACCTACACATTTAGTAATTTATTGGCGTAACACAATTGTTTGCTAAATAAGCTTTTGTATTTAAAATTGGAAGATTGAATTAAATATCAGTCGAGGTGTCAAATTTGAAACTTTACCTCCTGTAATATTAGACAAGAAATTTACATCATTTTCCACTAAATAATTTATTTTGTTAATTTTTGGCACTTATACTGTTATTTAAGTAACAGTATAAATATTTTTATTACTTTTAGTTACATATTTGAATAACAGACACTCAGATCCTACAGATTATGATATAAAAATGCTAATATTATAAAATGAAAAATCTTTTTAAAAATATGACTCCTAATATGATACATCATGTAACATGTAATGAATGAAAAATGTAATGTTCTCATTTGTCAAGATCCTATGCAGATATTCTCAATTAGACTGAAAGTAAATTTATAATTACAATTGGACGACCAGTGGATATACACTAATGAATTTTGCTCATCGGAGAAAAAGTGATGAAGTTTTTCCATATCCATATAACGTTTATCAAATACCTCTATTTAACGTCTATAATTTACGTCGATAGAACGTCAAGTTTTGGTTAGAAACTACATCGATTGATCAAAGGTTACGACGTGATAAATACGTCTAAAATGACGTCGACTGACCGTGACATTTTGTCGTCATAATATTATGTATGTTATAAATACTCGATGGCCAAAATTTAACGTCAATGTTACGTGAATGTTTTACCTGGTTATTATCACTAACTTTTGAAAACAAATACTACTGTATATTGTATAATTTGTAATGATATAAAATAATTTTTAATTATTTTATCTGCTAACTGTAGTAATAATTGTTTGTTTTAAGTTTATAATAATTAATTTAAAATTATTTTTGTCAAGTTCGAAAATTGAGAATTTTAATTTCCTACATTGAAGATCAAATTGCGGATGTTGTTAAAACTTACCTCGAGGTTTCACCTAATATCCGGTATCCGATAGTCGGGCGATACATTTTATGTTACTTGACAGTATTTTGTCATCTTGTTTTTAAATCCGTTATGGTTATATTTAATTGCATTACATTACATAGATAGATATTCAACACTGAAAATTATAAGTTTTATATTTTAAGTAGTACTGTAACCATACTGGTACATTTTTGTAAAGCAACACCGAAGACGATGAATAACTTGGGGGTTTTCGGTTTAATAATGCGATAAAGATGCATATCACTTTGAACTGTCAACTTTATATTGTTGGATTGGATTGAAGAGTGAAGCCTTACCACAAAAAGTCGTATAACCAAATAAATAACAAAATTAAACAAAAACAGAAACATAAATTTCAAAATACCTTTTGGAATTACTGTAGATTTTCCGTCGAATTCTGAAGATTTCTATATTTAAAAAGAAATCCGTGTATATGCCATAATTATAGTGATCATAGTGATCTACAACTATATATAGGTCAACCATTGAAATGTAAACGTTAGCTGTTCCGTTTGCCCAAACGTTGGTTCATTCAGTAACCCTGCCAAGTCCTTCACTCTTTTCCAGCGGACGCCTCATTAAAGGATGTTTACATTTGAGTAGTTGGTATTGCTTTATAAAGCCAGTAATCTTTTAAAACCACTTTAGTAGTTTTTGATTGGTGGCATGTGGTGAGTCTATTAGCAAAGATACCTATAAATTAGTTAGATGTCTTGGAACTATGAAAATTCAGTTTTTCTTTACCGTGTGGCAAACTATATAAATTACATTTACTTGCTATCACAAATAATAAGTCTGCGGTCAGAAACTATCTAAATCAAGCACCAACAAGTTGTAACATGACAAAATGCGTTTTGCCAGTTACAATTCTTTTTGAAGCCACGCCACTGGAACGGCACTGCGTTTTGGCGGGATCGGAGGAAACCTTTTACGATTAAGCCGTAAATTTCTTTTTTAATTTCTGTATGTATTTTACTTATTTTAGATTTATTTATTTTGTGTTTTGTATTTTGTATAGTATTTTGTGTTCTCTATTTTGTAGACTTTTATTCTACGATGGTGGACCAACGTAATGATGAAGTAAGGTCAGAGGCGTATTACGCAAGTTTGACGCCGCAAGCCTTTAATATTTTGCGCCCTTATCTTCCTTCTCAAGGAGGCTAAACTGTATTTTTTTTACATAACTGAATCTACCCTTCAGGTGGATTTCAGTATTTTACTTTTGTATTTTATATTTTGTTTTCTAGTATTATAATATTTAATTGTGTATTAGCGCTTCTTGATCCTTATGTGTATGTTTCAAGTTTCGTCTAGGGAATTCATTAAACATTGTCTCCAACATCTTTTTTTTCTATTTATGTTAGTACGATAAATCGACTCTTCTTTTCTTACTGGTTTTATTAGTATTGACTGGCGACCACTTTAAGATCAGGTTTTTCATTTAGCTGAAGAAATATGAGTATATAGTTACGAATCCATGAGGTTTTTTGAAAACCCACGCTCTCGAGAACTGCGTTTTTAATAACAACGCTAACTAATACGTGTAATAACACCTACGATTAAACAAGTGGCAGATGTGGCTAAATTTTGAGTAATTTACGCTACAAAGTGCCTTCCTAAATAATTAATTAGTAACACAAATGTAACAAATATATGAATGTGTCGCAAGTGTCTGATTTTCATTAAATGAAGCTTCGGTAAGCGGGTCTGCTTATTGAATCGAGTTATTAGTTTAGCAATATTTGTGGGCATTTATTTAAAAGTTTCATTATCTCGAGGGCTTCTATACGGTCCATCTTATCACCTTGATCGTATATGTGTAGAAGTTCAACAATTTTCATGCTTGCTTTGTGGTCTTCACCCATCAAGCGGTCTGAAATGTTTAACTTTCCATAAACTTTATTTCTCCAGAGAGACAAGTGCTTCTTGAGTCGTTTCTTATATGTTCTTCTCGTCTGCCCCACATACGTCATCTCACATGAGCCGCATTTCAGCTTGTACACACCGCTTCTGTCATACCTATGTATCTTATCGTTTGTTCTTCGATAAGTGATGTTTGTTTCATTTATTCATATGAAAAAGTTATACAAAATCACGGTTGTACAAACAAAATTTGTCTGAGTTTTAACACATCGAAAATTGCGAAAGCCAATTTTCCTGATAAAAACTGTAGTTTTGATTGAATAATAAGTAAGATTTGTAATTAAAGTAGATTAATTAAATTTAGTAAAAGAATTGAAACTTTTCACAATATTATCACATGTTTAGAAACAGAAGTACTACATATATATAAGAACAAATTAATATCTGAAAAAATCATATATATAGCAGTGGTGGAACAGGCACTCAAATAGATCAAATTGAGTTATAGTATAAAGTATTATATTCAAGTATTTACTAAAATACTTAACAGTTAAAAGTAGTACGTTTTAATAGGTTCCCCTATAATTAAAGTTTTTGTCACTAATGTAAAATATCAGCATTACTAAGCAATACTTTAAATTATATGTTCTTTAAAATAAATACCTAGCTCTTAACGCTAGACTCAAAAGTTTCATTTAAGGGGGTGTTCTGAATTAGAAGGTTAAAAAAATCGATTTTTTTTATTGCTTAAATCAATAGATATAAAAATAAGTTTTCGCAATCAATGCAATTAAATATATAAAATTATATGAAATTAACATAATTAAAACAGAGCGACAGACACCACTGACTTACCAACTAAAAAACCATCACACGAAGTGGTGTTTCTGATTCATTTGTGTAGTGACGATATATAAGAGTCCACATGAATTGCAGAACCAATTGCAGTAATGGTGCACATAATTAAAAGTTACATCATAGTATGCGGCACTGATGACGACTAATGAGTCTGAAACACCACTTCGTGTGATGGTTTTTTAGTTGATAAGTCAGTGGTGTCTGTCTCTCTGTTTTAATTATGTTAATTTCATATAATTTTATCCAAGGATATATTTACAAAGTAATATATATAATATATTGTATATATATATTCACAAAATACAAAGCCAAAGCAGAGGAGTATTGAGCAGGTAAGCTAGCACTTGACGCTCACCGACTTACTATTCAGAATTTAATAAAATTAAAATTTTAATAAAATAATAAAACCTTGTGAAAAAATAATAAAATCTTGTGCATTTTTCGATTTTTCTCTTTACTAATTAAAGTAAAGTAAGACTTATTCTATACCACGGGCGTAGCCAGGTTTTAGAATCGGGGGGGGTTCAAGAAAATAAAACGAATAAAAATACATAAAATAGCCGTTTATTCATAAGAACAATATTTAATATGTAATAAACAGATTCAGAGAAAACTTTTCGGGGGGGGTTTGAACCCCCAAAACCCTCCCCCTGGCTACGCCCGTGTTCTATACCAAATTACAACTGTCTACCTACACAGGCAGTACTTGATAATTTTATTGAATGAGTCAGCGAGTCAGTCAGTAGTAAAATAAACGATTTTTATAAAATGCTCTATCTCGGAAATATGTAGTTCTACATAGTACTTTGAATTTTGATATGTGCTATTATAGAGTGTTATTTAATATCTGTGTAAAATTTAAAATTTCTAGGTGTAAGAATAAAAAAGTTTTGGTGTGGGTATTTCGCATTATTAATGATATGATATTATAAGACTTTATTTTTGGTTGGAGAAAAAATAGTGTGCTTTATTTGAGTTAAAAGTATCTTTGTTTTCGGCTCGGCTCGAGCTTTACTGACGCTCTCCCGGGCAATTTCAATAATTGCGTGTCAAACAAACTTTCACTTTTAATCCGAATATGACAATATACTATTTTTATGTTGGAAGAAAATAATAAGTAGTCAAATGTTTGACAAGGTGATTGATAATTGTGGCAAGGTCAACCAAGAGACGCAACGTGTTAATGAAAGCTTTAAGTTAAAATAAAAGCAAATTGAGTAAATTAAAATAACCTGGAAGAAAATTATAAAAGGATCAACTTAATACCATTGTTTGATTATGTATGGGTGAATATTAAATATCTTCTAGCCTAGTGAAATAACTGCATTGTCACAAACCATAGTAGTTGTGAAGTTGAAATGTGAAAAGTATTAGGTATTGGAACGATGCGATTTAAATATATCATTTTTTTATTGCAATTCCAGCAGAACATATCATCAAACTTTAAATTTTTGTCTAGACCTAGAAAAACTTCGACAAAAGGCGGCTTTAATTTTTAACTTTATTAAAATGCTAACCAATTTGGAAGTGTGAATTAACTTGTGAAATCTATTTCCGTATTATTGTGATACTTAAATCGATACCTTTCAAAATGTTTTTAATAGAGATACGAGTATATTTTGATGTTTGCTAAGGTCAAGTGTAATATTGGAGAAGAGCGAGCTGCCAATAATAATTATACGTAAATATTGAAAATTCAGTAGGTCATCGACTTATTTTTTATTAGTCGGAAGTTTACACTTTTTTATCAAAATTTAGAAAAATAAATCACGGCATATTTATACAACAAATTAAATATTGTAGTTTTATATAATAAATTTTAAATTCTACAGCATAAACATGTAAATGTTACCGAAAAACAAATAAAAATATATATTTATTGAACGAAATTGAATTAATATTCAATAAAAATACAACGCAAAACTTTAAGAAAAAGGCAAGAGCAAACGACATTATTAATGTTATTAAAGAAAAAATAATTCTACTTTACGATCACATCGCACCTCAATGTGATACTTATTTTCTTCGTCTACTTTCTTTGAGTCAGTCCAAGTTGTACCCTACTTTCTCTGATCAACCTAAGCCTTCTTCCATTCTTGTAATATTCTTATGGTCCTCAGATTTTAACATCCCTTCTCTTGTATTGCACATTTAATTAATCAAGTGGGGATTTTTATCTTCAACTTAACACTGAATGTATATAACTACTATCTCTTAAAACATTAAAGTTATTTTTTAATTTTACTTTGCCATGACCGTATGTAGAAAATAAGAGTGTTTAGTGAAGTGTAGCAGCTTTGTTTTTGTGATATATTGGTGACAAAAAGGATATAATTTGGATTTAAGCTATGAATACACGACAGGTTAGGACAATTTCGATAATATTTTTGTAATATTTTTGGAACACTAACTAAAGGAATTTTATGTACATGGCCCTTTTGTTAGTTATTTTATATTTGCTATACATATAATAGCTTAAAGTTATTGATATTTTAAAAAAATTTGCGAATTTCAACGCTGAAAGATTTTAATTTTTTTTCAATAAATTAGAAATATTTAAATCACCCATATAAATTATTATACTAAATTATTAATAAAATCAATCATTAATCATCATAACGTAAATAAAAAATTAATATCTTATGTTTCGTAAAATTTTAAAATAAAAAGCATAGTTAGAATTTCAATCTGATAAAATATTATAAGCATTTCATGTCACGAATTTTAGTTCCTATTTAATTTGCCTGGTGCAGCTAGAACAATTATCATTATTAATAATTCTTTCATTATTGATTGCTTGAATTATTTTCCGAATATAGAACATTTTGTTCGTTTATTTTACTTAATAATTCAATTTTTTACGTAATTCCACAGGCAATTAAAGATAACCGTGTAAAATTTTGTTGGTATTGTTGTGGAATCAATTTATTAATTTAAATGAAATTAATTCACATAGTCTTAAAAATATTCTTGTTTCAGATGATTGTTGCATATTTCTGCATTTTAATTGCAACGCAACAAACAATAGCTGTCGTTAATAATGGGCAAAACACAGAAGAGAGTACACCAGATACAAATACAAAAAATGCAAGTGTGAATGAAAATAGTGCAAGTAATGGCAGCACACCATCCGTACCCGATTCGTTAGCGGAGAGTTCAGACACCGTGCGAAGAGAAGCACCATTTACTATAAGTGCTTCCTATGAACTTCCGTATCAAGGAAATTCTGCAGGACTAGACAATTCATACCAACCATCATCTTCAAACAATTTGGGTCTCCCAATTCCAGTGTACGGAGTTCCCGATGCACCTTCCAACCACTTTGTGTATCCTGCACCGCCGCCAGACATACCACCTGCTCAAAACCAACCGATCAATAATATTTACGGACCTCCAGTTGCAATTCCTTTGCCCCCAGTAAAATTCCAATCAACATTTTTTTCAAGTCAATCCAAACCTTTTAATTACCCCAAACAATTTTACGGCCCTCCACAATCATATAGCAACGGACCGCAATTTGGTTCATCGTTAAAACAACAGTATGGACCTCCAAAACCATATTACGCATCTTACAAATTACCGAAACCAATTTATGGACCACCCCATAAGTTATCAAAACCTTACTTTGGATTACCGAAACCTCTCTTTACCGCAAACAAACCATCAAATACGTTTGGATCTCCAAATGGATATTATAACATACCTAAAGACAACTATGGACCACCAAAAGACATATATGGTCCCCCAAAACCAAATTACGGACCACCAAAGCCCATAATATCTGTACAATCTCTACAATCTGTACCAGCTATACAAGCTTTACCTCCTTCACAACCAATACAGTATGGACCTCCTGAACCAATTCCTCACGGACCTCCTCATCCAGGTGCACCAGCACCACCAACTCCTCCAGATATAAAATACGATGGATGGCAACCAATTCCAGGATTAGTATCAAGGCCGCCATCAGATTCATATGGAGTACCCAAAGATCAAGCTGTAGGCCTTAATGATTTACAACAAAACATAGATTTCTTACCACCCATTGAAGGAATTTTAAGTAATTCTCTTAAAGGAGAAGGTCTGAGTGATTCGTACGGAGCACCATTAAATTCAGTAACTGGTTCTGGGGGTATAGTTAGTACTTCGGGCGATACTTTAAGAGGAAACGGTGGTACTCGAAATGAATTATCGGTAGTTAAAAGTTTAGACTTTGACCTTGCTCCACCTCATAATGGTGGCGGAAACTTGAATATAAACAACAATTTCATAGCTGATTCATACTCATCTCCTCCATTAAATTCATACTCTTCCAATGGACCATACGCTGCAGCACACTCTTATAAAAATAATGACGTTTTATTGTTACCGTCATTAGAAAATTTCGCATCATCTTTAGCAAATAGTTTCGATACAACACTAGGAGGTAATCAATTTGGAAATCACTTTGGAAATCAATTTGGAAACCAATTTGGAAATCAATTTTCTTCTGGAATTGGACTAATTCCGCCTTCTGGAGTGTACGGAGTACCACCAAATGGAAAATACGGTACTCCTTTAATTCATCCTCCAAATAAATATGGTCCACCAATAAATTTCAAACCTCCAAAGCATCCAGTAATATTCAGAGATCCAGTTCCGACAGGATTAATTCAATCAATTGGAAAAGCTGTAGCTCAAAAAGATGCACATGGTATTATAGAAAATATTCACTCCAATAAATTTTCTGGACCAGCTTATGTACCACCACCAGTTCCAGATATATCAGATTACAATAATAAACATTATAAAAATGGACCACCAAACCCTTCGACTTTGTATAGCCTTCCAACGAAAAATTCGTTATCGTTTCAAAATATAGCTCATGGATCATCCAGTTTTGGATTAAATAATAATTTTAATAGTGATTTTAATTTCAATGGCGGAAATTATGGAGCTCCTTACGCGTTACCACAAGCATCGTCTCATTTACCAGTTTATACCGGTGCTTATTCTGCTTATCAAAATATCGGTTATGATTGCTCTCATAAATCCCAAATATTTGGTGTACCTCCAAGTAATGGTTATTCAAATTCGGCAACAAACAATAACTTTGGGGGAATATCTGATTTGCATATCGCTCATTCGCAACCCAATAATATTGTTAGTGGACCAAATTCCAACTTTGTAGATGACAACAAACTAAACATCAATGGAAAATCAATTGCGGAAAGCTTTGCTCCCGGTGGTGAATTAGTTAAATCTGAAAGCATCGACTTAAATAACATACCATTGCAAGGTGCTTTAGGCAGTTATACCCTTCAAATACAGTCCGCTAATGGAGATGGAAGTGAAAATAAAATTCCGCACAATCAAGTATTTAACGACCAACTGTTCCATTCCATTTTGAATGCGATTGAACAGCCACAGCAAAATTCACAAAGTGTACTTGGTCAATCAATATTCAATGTTCAACAAATACCTTCTCAGCCACAAAGTGATTATCAACTGCCACATCAGCCGCAAGGTTATCAATTGCTTCCTCAATCCGAATCTTCTTATTCATCTGGAGATTTTTCTCATCAATTTAATGTGCCAAATATAAATATACAAAATAATTTCCATCACGATGATTCGGATGGTCAAAATTCGATTACCAAAAGTGTAGTGGTATCTCCTCCACCGGCAGAAAATTCTGGTGTAAATAAAGAAACGGTGACAAGTGAACCGCAAATTGATGATCTTGTCGAGGTTCCACAAATAGATAACAACGAAATTGCGATCTATTTTAATAAAACAAATACTGCAAACGACAATAACTCAAATAAAAAGATTGAAATCAGCAATGAATTAAATCAGAATAGAAATGGTCAACAATACGGTAGTTACGTTTCATTTAAAAGTGAAAATGCCAATTTTGAGTATGGAGATATAAATGTAAAGAATTCTACGGTAATAAGTGATTCAAAATCTTCGATGATAACATAGCCATGTTGTGAAAATTTATTAATGATTTGTATTAAAATTAATTTTTCCGCGTTCATTCGAGTCGAGGAAAATAAAGGTGCTAAAGGACATTAAGTCACAAATTCTCGATTACTTGAAGAGCGAGTTGAATTGTAATTTATTATTTAAAGTTGTAGAATGCCGTATTAATTTATTATTACCTTTTTGTATACAATTTCTATATTATCTTAAACATTATTGATAAATGACTGAATTTATAGAAAGCAGTTGTAGATAATAAATGGACGTTTGATCGACTGGTTTATTACCTTTTTATTTATTGCTCAAGTAAATAGTTTTAAGTGTTTGTAAATTTAACTAAAACGCGGCAATAAAATTATCTCTAAATTAATTGATGAAATGTCAATTTTATTGATTTTTGTATAACAAATTGTATGACTGTTCTTTAAAATTCATTAATTTATTGTTTTATTTTTAATTTGAAATATAAAAATTATTAATAATTATTGTTTTAAGATAAAAATTGTAAAATTTGTACAAATAATAAGTATAAGGAAATAAAACCAAAAAAATTTAAATAGTATTTTTTTTAGTGAGTTTTCTTCAAATTAAATCAATCTTTAGGGAAACGAGACCAAATTGTGTCATGCCGGAAAGAACTATTTTTAATTGTAATTTTGTTCGACGAATTATTTATAACTGAAATCGACCCGATCAATTTCTCTTCTGGCAAACTCTTTGTTTTATATTTATTTCATTATTAATCATTGTCAACTAGCGAAGATTGATTATTAATCTTCACCAACTACTTAAACTTAACGTAAAAATTGCAGAATTATTTGGGTATTAACGAGACTCTTCGCATAGAAAAATAGGTACATATAAATTATAATTTATTTTGTTTTATTAGCATAACAATAAAAAGAATAATTAAATCAATTTTTATAATTTAAAAAAATATATTAAATCGCTAAATTGGTCCAGGAGAAAGTTGCTACTTTAAATTGCTTGATTATAATTTATCAATATTAACATTAATTATTTATGCTTAATTTAAAACCCGAATGGACATTTTTGATTTATTTGTACACCACTTTCTATTTTTATCGAGTTTTATGTGTCGCATAAATACTAAAAAAAAGATATTGTTTTTAATTTAAATTTTAAATATTGAAGCTTATTTGCGACTAAAAATGTATTAGGGTAATTCAGTAATGGTATAATTTATCGAAAAGGTTAACTTGTGGTCTGTCAATAAAATGCTCCGAGCAACATTTACGCTGAAAGAAAATAATTATATATTGTATCCGTTATTTCTAGATGGTTACCTAGTTTGCCTGAGGTATTTGGGATACTGATGGAACCGGCCTTTAACAAAATTGGTTGCCGGTAAAATTTAATAATCGTTTTCTCTCATTATAGCATAAGTAAAAAAATTTGATAAGCTCTATACTTTCACTAATTTGAGATAACTAAAATTCCAGTATTTAGAACATCTGTAACTTTTAATTTGTCAAATATGCCTAATTAATAGAAATTGAAAGTTACTTTAATGTGTTTTTTTAATAATTACAGAATTCGTAATAAGGCGGCAATCATAATTATTGCAGAAACGACAGTGGTCTGATAAGTAGCTTTTTTAAATCAATAAATGAAGTTTTAGAAGTTCTTAATTATAACGTGTTTTTAATGTATTTTTAAAATACAAAATTTTGTAAAATAAGTGGCGCAGTCGAACCCAGCCGCAGTTCCGTATTGTTTTTAATAAATAACTTAAAATTTCAAAATTAACTCTGAGATTAAATTATTAATATGATATTAAATATAACAAATATTTTGTTATTAGGTGCTAATAAATATAAAACACTTTTTTTAAATTGTTGGGTGTACCGTCAAAACTAAAATAAATGTTTATATCCGTAAGGTTTATCGAAAGGTGAGAACTGTGAGCGAGAGATAAACTCTATATGGATGCCTAGGCCTTAATATATTGAAGTGTCCATCAACAGTGTTAAATTTAATATACTTTTTATCACTTTTAAAGGCTTTTCTTACTTTATTTTTATTTATTTTTGTTTGCGCTCCATATAGCACATAATATAAAAATGACTTGAAGAATTTTGGATTTCTTTTTATAAATTGTTAAAAAGGGTTAAAATTTGATATAAATTTGGTGTGACTGCTCGAGGTAAAATTACGCAAAGAAAATTGATATTTCTATAGAAATTTTTGAAATATTAGAAGTAACATATCAATTAATAGCGGTTTGCACGTTCCAAGTTAATTGAGCATACCTGACATTTTTCACAAATCTTAGAGCTTTTTCTTTGTTTGTTAAGCAAATACGAAACAAATTTTATATTTTTTATGCACTTTCTTTCATTTTTTAATTAGTTGTATTTACCATAAACTATACCTTAAAACAACAAACAATTTCTAAAATTAGGTATGCTGTTAACATATTTGTTGCTTGTTTTTGCACTTTCAAATCAAACAAAGGCTTGCTTGTGTTCTACATAATTTTAGTAATTTGTAAGAAACTGCAGTTAATTGGATTTTAACATAGAATTCCTTATATGCAGAAATTAATTTGTGGTGTGTCTCAACAAGGCTTAATTAATTAAAAGGAAATTGCTTATGAACTTAAAGAATTTTCAGAGAACAAAGATTTCAATTTTGTATTCTAAAAGGGATTTTCAAATCAGTGACCAATCGAATGTGCTTTTATTTCTATCAATTCGTTTACAATTTGATCCTTCGAGACGGATCAACCCTAAATTGGGGTCCTGCGAGCTTCGAGCCAGATCATTCGCACTTATACTACTAATCAGAAATTTGAAATTGAAAAACTCCGGTAAGAAAAAACAATTTTATTAGTTAGGTAATTTCCGAGTTCAAAAAATTCGTTTTGTCTGCAATACACGAACATCTTTTTTTACCTAATTAAAAATGATTGATAAATTAATTTTACTAATTATGTATTATTTTGGCGCAATTTAAGATAAATAAATATCAGTAGCACTTTCTAAACGTGCAAAAGTGTGGTCATTTAGATAAAGCTTGTAGTATTACGTAGAAGGTGTGAGTGACCGCAATTTCAATGCCAAAGTTGTAACCCAAGGAAAGTATATTTCATTTTCGTGTCAACAACTTTTATTAATCATCATGAACTATGCCTCCGTATTTTCCTGCTAATTTTATGATCTATTGAAAATTTTTAATTTTATAAAATTACTATTTAACAATGTAAAATAGGGAAACCAATAACAACATAAAATACGTTTCGATCTTATTTGATCTCATCGGTGTCGTATAGAAAGAAAGTTTCTGGAAGTGACTAAATCTTTAACCTGTTTATATAAAAGCTTTTAGAAACGTTTAAAAACTTTATAAACGCGCTTGTCAACTGAAATCTTTAAAGTTACGTAAATTTTTTTATTTGTTTGTATATTTTTGTGTTCCGGGACTTCTAAATTTTGATTAAAAAATAGTTTTGGAATTTGCATTGCGATGAAATTATTTGGTTACATAATATTGCATGGAAGCTTTTAGTTTTTTTTGCCAACTTTAAGAAGTTCTCCATCAATTTCATTAATTTGTTCTTCTAGGGTTTCCTCTTCCATGTTGAGATGTCTCCTGGTTTGGCATCCTGAATTTCGAAGGTGCAAATGACGGCATTACGTTTTCTGTTTTTTTGGCCAAACAAACAAAATCTGGCTTTTTCTTCGTTGAAGATGTCTTGTCACAGCTACTAAACACATATAAAAAAAGAATAGTTTTGGCTGTTTCTCTATGTTTTCACGGAATACAATTTTTACCAGTTTTGCCTCTCCCTGGTCTTTAAAGGTAGATATTGCTTTTGGATGATGCTTTCTGCAGAAAGAAAAGATCAACGTCTTCGCAAATATTAAAAACAGGGTCGAATAATGCACACAAAATTGCTGATGTGCAAGACATCAGCATCTTCCTCAGCTTTTAACTGTATTATGAAAAATGTTCATGTTGACGTCGCTGTAACTCG
Source organism: Cantharis rufa (assembly GCA_947369205.1). Classification (NCBI taxonomy): domain Eukaryota; kingdom Metazoa; phylum Arthropoda; class Insecta; order Coleoptera; family Cantharidae; genus Cantharis; species Cantharis rufa. The sequence goes on along the minus strand of OX376309.1, from coordinate 8,242,907 downwards.
TTACATAGACTTCACACATAAAATTCACACAAGAAATGTAGGTAGTTTTGTATTTTTAAAGTTTGTATCACATATTTTTGTCGTAGGATCAACCATTGAAGAATTGTTTAAAAAACAACCTTTTTCTAGTCGAAAACTTGGATTTTTCATCGAGGCACAGATCAAAATAAAATGTATCAAAATTGTTTTTACCCTACAATTTATAGGGCAAAAATCCCTACCGACTAAACTATAATTAGTTACATTAATATCAGAATACAATTGTTTCATGATAGAACCCTTTCAAGTAGATTACTGATAGGACTCTTGGTGCCTTGATACTTTACCATGTAATTATTCATCTCTTTGATTATAATTCGGTAATGTAAAGTTTAACAGATTACAATTTTACATTTACATTTTAAATATTTTATTAAGATTATAATTTTTTTTACTTAAACTGTAAATTTTTGTATTTAATGCACAATTCAAAGACTTTTTACGAGATTTTTGAAATATATATTTCCAGATTTTCTACTAGATTACTTTAAGATCTCCTTTCAAAAAGCTTGAAAAAGCAAATAAAATGTTTTGTAATATTCATAAAATTTCTTCAGGTTTTCTTGGACTTCCTAAGATTATTTTGTATTTTCAAATATTTCCTAAAACTCCATTGGATTTCTTAAAATTTCCTCGCATCTCCTATTTCCTAATATATATCTTCGAATTTTCTAAAATTTCCTGGATTTTCTCAAATTTCCCCGGATTTCTCTAGATTACCCTTCACTTCTTTACATCAGATTTCTCCAGTGATTCCCCCTCGTTTCTATCGAAATAAATTATTGTTACAATCTCGCATTGTTAACATAAAATTCATGTAAATTTAATTCATCAAAGACTTAAAGTAGAAAAACCACAAATATATTATTTGTCAACGTAACGGTTATTCTAAAATAAAAGTAAAATATCCTTATTTTAGAAACTTATTTTTCTACAACATCTGATTACAATTCGAATTTGCATCACATGATTACTCACAGGTCATGCGAATTTCACACTAAGTTTAATTTATTGTAAACTCATCGGTGTAAATTACCAGATACATTTTTTTTATTTAAATGATTGGTTAGTTATCCTAAAGTGATGTAAATGTATTATCTAAAATGTTATTTAAATTTTACATTTCCCAGTTAATTAAAATAATTGTAGTATTATGTTAAACAATCTTTTTCAATTCAATTTAATTTTAATTCAAATTTGATTTGCTTTATTAACATTTTTTATCAATAGTATAGCTTCTTTTTTAGAAATTGTCTATTATTAAACATTTAGATCGACATGCGATTTACAAAAAAATTTTAATATATAAAAGTTAAACAAAGAGACGTCTTTGGTTGATCCTACCATTTTCTTTCATATAATAATGATTTATTCATAGTAAATTTGTATAATAATACAATATCTAAATTAAGTTGTTATGAGTAGGTACTGAGTGAAATTAAAAACTTATTGAAACATTGCCAAATTATCTTTTTGTTAATTATTGATGTAAGTTTTATAATTAGATAAATAAATTGTGTTCTATTGTTTTGCAATTACAAGTAAAGCCCCCGAGCAACAAATACATTAATTACATTTATCTATGAAGAATATTATAATGGCACATTTGTTACATGAGTTAGTTTTTTTTTATATAAAAATATAAATTCCAGCTTCAATCTTCAATATTGTAAAAAATTTTATTAATGATCTATGTACCTTGAAGCAACAAAACTTGTGCAATATTAAATTATTGCTTTATTCTGCATTTGAATTTTTTATACTATTATCATGTGAAAGTTCACAGCCAATATTACATAAGTTTAATTTAGTTAAAAATTCATTACATGTCTATGTAAGTATTTAAATTTAAGCGAAAATTATAAAAAAAAATTTATTTGTTGTCTTGTATACAATAATGCAATAACAAGTGGGCTTTTAAAAATAAGTTACTTTACACAATTATTTACATTTTGTAAGAATATATAAACAATTCTAAACTTTAACTTGCCAATTTCACACCCACAAATAATCCAGAGTAATTAGCATTTTCTTTAAATTAAATTTTAAACTGCTATTATTATACCTACTTTGAAATAACCACTTTTTCAGAGTTTTACCATTTTGTCCGATGATGGCAATCAATTGATTGAGAAGAGTGCTATTTTGTAAGTTTCTATTGTTTTATTTATATATTAGAATTAATTTTATTGTGAACTTCGGAAAGTTAGGTTTTAAAAAGTCATTTCCGTATAAAATTTGTATTGCAGACATTTAAAAATTTCAACAATCACCTGCGGCGCTATTTACAGCTTGCAGGAAATATGGCTTAAAAAGCAATGGTATTTATAAACTCTTCGATGTCAAACTATTTTTAATTAATTGGACATCTTATTTGCATAATATTTTATTCAATAATAAATTCGTTAATTTCTTTTACGGAAGACTATTTTCCGTAATTGATAAGTTTCTAAGTGTTCGTACAACGAGAGAAAACTTGTTTAGTTTATTATAATTTATTATTTTATCCAGGTTTCTGATCTCTCAAAAAATTACATGACTGCTATATCTAGGAAGTGATTTGTATAATCATTATGTTACGTACTTTGAGAAATTGATAGATGACATTGGTTCGAGTACTTCTGCCGATAGGGCAGCACAATATTTTAATCGAGTGTAGATAAACGTAGTGTAAAATATTGCTAACTTAATTTGTCGTAATTTGTAGGAACCTTGATATGCAACTCCATATGCTAGATCCAGCCAAATGTACAAAAAGTCGTTTGGTTATACATACCAAAGTTGATTATACATACCAAAGGAACAATTTTGAACACTTTTTGTGGCAGTTCAGTAATATTTAAGGCCTTTTTCGGAATATGAGATATTTATATGGATTTTTTAGGTTGCAGCTAACCCCTTGCGTCAAAACTTATTAAGTTTAATAAATTTAGAAAGAAGACCAGTGCTTCACGAAATTTGTTTTAACCTGATTGCTGATTGAGTTGGGTGCGATCAGTCTGTACGAAAATATGTCATTAGGTATAGGACGAATTATATCTTCTTGCATTGCAGTGTAATGTATTGTAATTGTATCTCGCAAAATTGATTAAAAGTTAAAATTTTAATTTAAGTCAATATTTTGAGGCAATGATACTAAGCATAATTTAATAATAAGACTTAATCTGCCATTAAAACTTAAGGTAGCTAAAATATAAACTGTTTTAAAATAAAACCAACAGATGGCTATGGCAGTGATTATCTCAATTATATGTATCTCAATTGATTCATTCTTTTTACTGCTTACACAACATTTTAATATGTTGCACTTAAAGCTTTGAGTAGCAATTTGTGTAATTTTCGTAGCTGAAGATTCAGTATTGTTTAATATGCCGTTGTTTATAATTTGACCTGCATGTAGGGACAAACGAAAACGAAAATTACATAGATACTTACTCAAAGTTTCAAGTACAACATTTTAAAATATTGTGTAAGTAGTAATTTTTATGCTTTTTTATAAAGTAATTTATTTATAAAAGTTATTTATAATTTATAAATTTATTTAGTAGTTTATAAAAAATATAAACCAGTGGAGACATAATATTGAATTGAAATAATAACATAAAATATTTCAAAAAAACCCAATTTTTTAAGTTAGCCCTGCATTTTTGAAAAATTCAATTTTTGTTGTTCCAGGCTATTCTAAGTTTTTTATTCATAAACGAAAGTAAAACTTTAGGCCATACTCCCACTCTAAAAAAATAATTCCATTTGTTGTTTCAGGTTGTGCCAAAGGACTTTTTCAGGAATTGAAACAATAATGAAAATGAATTTTTTAACATTGAATGTTTTAGTCAAAAATAGTTAGCGAAAGTAACTAGGCTTAGATGGGAATTAATAAGTGGTCGGTGCAAAACTATCTGTTTATGAACGGATTCTCCTCTAGTCTAATAATATTGGATTAGTTTTCAACTCAATTTGAAAGTAACTCGATTGATGATCACTTTGATTAAGGGAATAGGAGGAGAGTATTGTATCTGATGATTAAATATATTGGGACTCGATTAATGCGCCGCTTGATTGGCGTGTAACTCGATTGGTATGTAACTCGTGAATTTAAATAGTGTTTCAGTTGCTAAGCAATTGGAACAATCAGGTAAAGTCTCAAATTTTAATTTAAATAAAATTTTTAATTAATTTTATTTTATTTTAATTTGAATAAATTAACGTGGTGCGAAATGCAGGATAATAATAAACAAAAATTGGGCAATTAGGTATATCAGAAAAATTCCATGTAGGAACCTACATGAAATTATAGTAGATCCCTGAAAAAGGAACGCACGTTAACCTCTCACATAAGAGGGTGTGGGTGCTCAGATCTACTTATAAAACTGAAACTCAGTCCAAGCATTGTCACTTACTGATTGGTTAAGTTGGTTGATGGATTAATTTGTACTCGATGATGAGATATTTTTGGAGTAATCTTGAAGCCGTCAAACCTACGATAAAACCTTGAAGTCCATGTAAAAGGTAAACTATCTGCATGTATATATGTCGTAGCTCGTACACTGAGGGTGATGCGTCTGCACTATGCAGTAGCTTCACGTTAATCACTGGTAAATGTGTTGTGTAAGGAGTACTTTCTTTTGATAGCTCTTCGCGATCTAATTCAATTTTTTAGATTATCGAATATGGTCGTCTTTATAATATATTATGTTAAAGTTGGAATTATTCTAACTTTAAAAGTGTGTTTTTATAAAATAAACTTTTTTAAGTGCGGTAATCCTACTCTAGAAAACAAAAATCGGTGATTTTTAACCCCATCTAAATATAATGGCGCTAAAATTTCCCCAGTCTAAACTTTCAATGTCCTAACGTTTGCATCGAATAAACTACAACTTTATGACAACAAAGTCTATTAGATATTCATTTGTACATGAAGTTGCAATATTACTATTAATTGTACAAATTTAGCTATTATTCAGTTGTATTATTTCGTACAAAAGGCAAACTAAATTTATGGAAAGGACAACTCACTTATATGTTCCCCTTATATGATCTATTAATAATCGATTTTAAAAAACTTATAAATTATAGCTTTTTTTATATTATTAATTTATAGTTAATTTAATCTTGCAGAGTAGTTGCCACTTTTACATATTATACAAATTTTACTGTAAAATTTAAAAGTAATTTGAATTTATCATAAAAATTGAGATTAACTTTTTAATAAAATTTCTTACCTTTTACAAGATGTAAAAGTGAAGTAATCAATTACATAGTTAATTATGAAAACTCAATTTTAACTTAACTTCTCCATTTACTTACTCCGCACGAAAACTTTTTAATTTGCCGTGAATACGGCACGCAAAATTAAAATAATTCTGTAAAAACTGAAAAACTTAAAATATTTGTGCTCGTAAAACACTGCATTTAAGCGGAACTAATCTTAGGGATGGGCTGTAGACTTGAGTAACATTCCTTTGACAACAGTTTCCTTGATAATTTAAGATAATTACATTTTTTATAAAATAGCATGCTTTATTATGCAAAATTTTATGTATAGAAATGTTAAAATAAGAAGTTTACAAATTGTTATTCCTCTAAAATATGTTTTATTTGAAGAATGCATGACGGCTTATCAAGTTTTAGTAACTTATAAAACGTATTCTAAAGTTCCCTTTTAGGGGCGTCTGTGACAAATAGTATTCATTTTCTCTTCTTGTTAGACAAAACTTGGATCTCAGAAACTCAAATTAATGGCCTTCTCATTTATTCGTATTTGTCTCAACTTCACTCCAAGTCATTACTTATGAATTTCAATAAAAATTTATAAGTGAGTATAACTTTTAAACGTTTTTTAGAATCTTGGAATATTCAAACTGTTTTAATAATAACAGAAGCTTATAGTCAATTACAACTTTGTTTAAATGAAATTTTAGCAAGGCGGACACTATTTGCTAAACTAATATACAATAAATATTAATTTAGTTAAAGAAACCTAGGAATTTGTAATTTATACATAATAATATAATTATTAAATATCGCAAACTGCATCTAAAAATGTGTTGAAATGTACTACACACAATAATTAACTTTAATGATATTTTAAAGTGATTTAAATTCAAAATTGTCGTAGTTTTGAAAGTAATTTAATAAAAACTTTTAATTACATTTACTACTGTAAACCTAGGCGAATATATCGCCTACTTGGCAGGCATTTGAATGATGAGCGATGTTGATGCAATGTTAAGCGAGAAACTCATTTTACAAAAATTTGATTGGTGCGCAATTCGATTGGTATGTAGATTTATTGGAAACCCCGCAGTTGAGATCTTTAATTATATGTATAAATAAAGTTGTGTAAAGACAGTATCATTCACAGTAAAATTTATTTTAAAATTATGTAACCAAAATTTTGACAACATAAAATAGCGAGGGGTAAACCACGGTCAAAAGTCAAAGTCTGTACACCAGACTTCCTACTACTTCGGACTTCCCCAGACTTCCCCGGATCTATTTTGTGATAGTTTTATACTCCTGAGTCAATTTCACTTTAGTTAGATTTTTGGGATATCTACTATGGCGATATGCTAGCATATCGCTTATGCGATCTCATAATATGAGAGCATATTATGCTATTCAATATGTTAGCAGATATCCCAAAAATCTAACTAACGACAAATCGACTCAAGAGAATAAAATTATCACAAAATTAACTAATTAATTTATTAAGAATTAGAGTAATAGTAATCAATAACAAGCTAAAATTACAATTTTTTAAAATAATTTAAGCGTCCCTTTGCTACTCGGCACCCCTAGGCATTGTTATTATTTTTTTTTAATTATAATTTTGCGATAATTTCAATTCTGTAAAGTGCACTGTTACGAAAAATGTTAGTTAGAAATGTTAGTAACAGATATGTAATCTTACAGCGTAACATAACTATTATAGAATGTTTTGAGTTAGAGAATCGCACTAGTAGTGAAGTTGGCCTCCCATTTTCATTATTTTATTATAAAAAATTATAGAATCGTTAGGTCTTGAAAGGTTACCCAGTTTCAACATTAGGTCTCTTCTGGTTTTAAAAAAATTATTATCTTTTCAAAAAATTTTTAATTTTGATTTTTGAAAAGAAAAAAGTTTAATTTTTTGGAGACTGACGTTGGTCCGATTAACCGGACTCAAGTGGCCATTCTGAACTTCATACTTTTAGTCTCTTTCGGGACCGCTTTTCCAACTGGACGGGAGTCCTAAATATTTCACTATCCTTTTGCTCGGCTTTAACAGGTACAATTAACAAATTTTGTTAATTTTTATTTCGTTATTTATTTTAATCTAGCTTTGTTTACGGTTTGACGCTTGGCAATGTGACTTATTGAAAGTTTAGCGAATTAACCAACTTTCAAGCAATGAAAATCTATCGAGAATAAATATTTTCGACACAAGTTCGGAAAATTAAGATTTTTCCATTTACGGCAAAGCCGAAAATTAAAAAAGATGGTTTTCCACGAGTATCGAACAATATTTTTTCTAATTATGTTTCAAAAAGAACCAATAACATATTTTTTCACAATTTCAAACTCTTCCCTGGCTACATCACTGAAGAGAAAATTTTACTAACCTGAGTTTCTTATAGTGGCCAGGATAGCTTCTTTGTTGTTCCTTCTAATAAACATAAGAACACTTTCACATTTTGTTTCACTTAAGTATTAAAAAGAAAATTGTTCTCGATTATTAAGAAAGCTTCCATCAAGATTGTTCACAATAATTCTAACTCAAAACACCACACTCTCTTTCGCGGAAAACTGAACATCTTTCCGAATCTTCTCTATTACGATTACTTTTAAGCTGAATACATGCACTACTGTTTTGCGGAATGCGATTTTTGTTTTGATTGGTTAAATTTCAATAAAATGTTCAAATTTTACTAATTAAAACAAAAATCGCATTCCGCAAATGGCTAGTGCGTGTATCCAGCTTAAGGCCTTACAAACGAATGACTGATATGAGCCCGTACGGGGCACCGCGTCATAATTCGTATATAACTTTTTTTGTTTCCTGCTTGCAATTTTAATCGATTTTTGTATATGAAGTACCCCACTCTTTCGTCCATCGTGCATTTTTGTAATCTTCATTTTCAAATTAACAAAATAAAATATAATTCAAACTTCTCATTTGCTGACAAATTTTCATAATTTTTGGTTTGCGCTTTTGATTAGTTTTTAAATGCCAATTTTAGAAACTTAATGTTTTTTCGATTGCCACTTGTAACGCAAAAATTAAATATTGCTATTAAAAATTTACACCGATAAGAAATTAAAAAACTTACGTTATTATTGGACAATATAACAATACAAACCAAAGTTTCATAATCACCGGCTTAAAAGTTCCAAAAACTTGTTGAATTATATTTTATTTTGCTAATTTGAAAATGAAGATTACAAAAATGCCCGACTGCCGGCCCAGAGTGGGGAACTTCATAGACAAAAATCGATTAAAATTACAAATAGGAAACAAAAAAAAAGTTATATACGAAATGACGCGGTGCCCCGTACGGACTCATATCAGTCATTCCTTTGTAAGGCCTTAAGCTGAATACACGAACTAGCGATTTGCAGAATGCGATTTTTGTTTTGATTAGTAAAATTTGAACTCAAATTTAACCAATCCAAACAAAAATTGCATTCCGCAAAACGCTAGTGCATGTATTCAGTTTAAAAGTAATCGTATGGAGAAAGTCGGAAAAATATTCAGTTTTCCGCGAACGAGAGTGTGGTGTAATAATCTAGAACAATTTCTTTTTAATACTTAAGTGGAACAAAATTTGAAAGTGTTCGGGTTAGTGAGTGACTTATGTTTATTGGAAGGAACAACGAAGAAGCTATCCAGGCCACTAGGAAAGAGGCAAAAGGACTACAGTGATAAAGGTAATTTGAAGAAAACCGTTCTCATCTGCAATGATAACTAACAAATAATTTTCTTTATTATTGTATAGGTAGGGCCCAATTCATGGGTTTGCTAGCAAGTCAGGTTAGTAAAATTTTCTCTCCAGTGATGTAGCTAGTGAATAGCTGGATATTGTGAAAAACTGCATTTTTATTTAAATGTACGAACTGCACGTAGGTAAGAAAAGTTTTTCACGTACTGAAGTAAAAAACTGCAAATAACCTTAGATCATAGATATAGGCAAATAACTAATTTTGTTTCTCCGTCGGTTTTTATTGTTTGAAAGTTGGTTAATTCGTTAAGCTTTCAATAAATCACATTGTCAAGCCGTTAACAGAATAGATTTAAATATATCCCAAAATAAAAATTAACAAAACATTTCGTTAATTATACCTGTTAATACTGAGCAGGCGAATAGTGAAGTATTTAGGACTCAGATCTAGTTGGGAAGTGGTCCTATAAAGGGACTAAAACTATGGAGTTCAGAATAGCCACTTGAGTTCGGTTTACCGGATCAACGTCAGTCTCCAAAAAATCAAACTTTTTTCTTGTCAAGAAACAAAATCAAAAATCTTTCAGAAACCTAATAATTTTTTTTTAAACCAGAAGCGATCTAACGTTAAAACCGATTAACCTTTCAAGACCTAAGGATTCTATATTTTTTTATATCAAAATGATGAAGATGAGATGCCAACTTCACACAGATTTACAGATCATCAAATTTAGTATTCATTTAAAATAAGAGTGACAAATTCAGGGCCGGATTATCCAATAGGCAAACTAAGCAGCTGCCTAGGGGCGCCGAGTAGTAAAGGGGCCCTTAAAGTGTGTTTTTTTTTTTAAATTGTAATTTTAGCTTGTTTTTGATTAGTCTAACTCTAATTCTTAAAAATTAATTTTTTAATTTTGTGATAGTTTTATGCTCCTCAGTTTATTTGACTTTAGTTAGATTTTTAGAATATCTGATATCTGAATAGTAGATGCTATTGATATGCTAGCATATCGAATAGCAGATATCCAAAAATCTAACTAAAGTGAAATTGACTCAGGAGTATACAACCATCACAAAATAGGTAAATAATCGAGGGATAAACCACGGTCAAAACTTGTGTACACCAGATTTCCTACTACTTCGGACTTCCCAGACTTCCTCGGACTTCCCCAGACTTCCCACAAGTTGTACACCAGACTTCCCGTGAGATTTACCTCTCGTAAAATAGCCATTTAATTTTAAAATTACAAAATTACAATTTAAATTTAATTTGGATTTTAATTTTTTTAAATAGCCAGGCATACTCTTTAATAATTGTATTTTACTGAGAAGCACCATTTGAAATTTTTGAACTATCCCAGTATATTTCAAAATTAAAAGCTTAACTGACTGCTTTGGTTTCATCGATTCAAATAAATGGGTTAGGTATTTGCTTACTGGTAAAATTTAACCAGCCGTTAGTTTATCTTAAGTTATTATTGCATTGATGCAACCTCTGATTGTATGCTTTGCTTAAATTTTAAGTATCATTTTTAACAAACACGCTACACTATCCGATTTAGAATAAGTCAAGCGTTATTATGCTTATATCCAATGCTCTAATGTTTTTATACAAATCAATTATTGTGGTAAAAATTAAAATTTTTAATTTTAGAAATTCATCTCCATTTTAGCTATTAGGGTATATTTCTATATTATTTCAAATTCTTTGATGCTCCTTATTTATTTCAAAATTAATTCATTGCGACTCAAATATTTTAGTAGTTATACGGATCGGCTAATTCTTTTGGTTTAATTTAAATCAGTTTTATCAAAGTTTGGTTTTGTTTGCTACCTTTTCTATTTGCTATTTGCTTTTATTACATTCAGGTACCTCTCCTTAATTTAGTCTGAGTGGAGAAAATTAATTCTTAAATGAAGAAAAAATAAATAAAATCGGAAAAGAACGCATTATAATAAGGAATTTCAATTTGATATTGTGGAACGATAAGATAAAAGTTACCAGAACAGTAACCCACAAAACAATTATAGAAAGCATTAAAAATTTTAAAATATTAAGCACCCAGAGATGGTAAAAGAAAATATTAGATTGGAATCCAAACTACCAAAGAAAACAAAGGAAGCCAGCAGGAATTTAGTCAAAAGAGATTGAAAAGACGACGAAGTCTAAAACTTGAAAGATGAAAATCGGCGTCGACGACTATAGGAACCAGTCTAAAAATATCCTGTCTATAATATCCTTACCCAATATTATACTGTCCAATAATTTCCTAACACAATAACTATAATACTGTCCATTATTATCTTTCTCCAAAAACTCCTGCCCGATAATATCTAATCCAAAAAGATCTTTTCGTGATATAGTTAAAGTGAATCTTTGAACGGCTCCACTTCTTAAAAAAATCCCTAAACCCAGATCTATAAAGATGAGATCATTGTTTTCAAGTTAAATTCAGCTTATAATATTAAGTATTAAATAAATTTATAATTATTTGTGGTATACATAGTAGGATTGTTTTAAGAATAATAAAAAAATTTACACTAAACTCTTCTTTTTCTTGGAGTGCCTATCCGTTTCGGATGTTGCCGATCATGATTGCTATTTTAACCTTATCGACTGCTGATCTAAATAAGCCGATTGTTGTTGTATTAAACCAAGTACGCAGATATTATACGTCGTCTACCTAACGCTGCGTTTTCCCTGGATTTTCCCTTGAATAAGTAACTGGAGCAACCTGTAACTGTTTGGATTTCTCATCATGTGTCCCCGATATTCCAGTTTACGCTTCTTAATAAATTGTGAACAGTATTTCCTTTTCATTCTCCATTCTTCTCAAGACTTCCTCGTTGGTAACGTGATCGGATCAAGAAATTCTAAGTATCCTGCGGTATAGTAAAATTTCAAACGCCTTTAATTTTTTACACGAAGTCTCTGTCCGAGTCCACGATTCTACCTCGTACAGCAGAACAGGGAAAATGGGGAATGCTACATTTTCCCTGTAGCATCTCAGCATTCGTACTTTCGTAGTCATCGCTAGGCCCCTAGGCTTGAATACTTTCACCATCTTCAAACACGCGGATCGTGATCTTGCAAAATGGCATTTGATCTCTACAGAGTGATCCCAGTCCTCAGTAACGGTGGTGCCCAGGTACGTGCAGCAATTAACTCTCTGTATTGGTTGGTTATTAACAGTTAGAACTCCATTTAGTTATTTGTTTTTTGATATAAACATAAATTTTGTTTTCTTTATATTCATTATCAGCCCATACCTTTTTTTTGCGAAAACAATTTCATCGTCCGCGTATCGTATATTATTTATGATTTCTCCGTTAACTGTTATATTCCTTCAATTATCTCATCTAATGCTTTCCGAAAGACAAACTCGGAGTAAATGTTAAAGAGCGGGTCCACGTCAAAACGACGGGGGAATTTGGACGCGCGACAATTGGACGCATACGGCAATTGGATGCATGCGACATTTGGACGCATGCGACAATTTGGAGTGCGACAATTTGGGGTACGACAATTGCACACATGCAATAATTTGACATTAATATAATAGATGATTTATTTATAAAAAATAAACTACAAGAAGTTAATCAGAAATAGTTTTATCAATTTTTTGTAATGTAAACAATAAATTTTTTTATCAAATTTTAATCTTTACATAAAAAAACTAATCATATTGATTTTAAATCTGCAGCTGAAGGTTGTGCGCGATTCCTCGTAAGTAAAAGCCGCCTTACATCTATATGTTTTCACACAGGACTTCTCATATGAGAAATATTTCGGTGTTTACACTGTATGTTTTCTCATAGCTGATCACTCATACCAAAAAACATACGCAAAACATAGCAAAACATACGTACTCTTTCGGAATAGAATAGAACGGAATCGATTCCTGTATGAGAAAACATAGTAGATACTAACGAAAGGTGGCGAACATACACGAAGCTAGTGTCAACGTTGCAAAAAGAAAGGTTAGGTATAAACTACAACAAATTTTTTTATTAAAAAGTAGAGTTAACTTCGCTAAAAACCAAAACAAACTCTTATGTAAACTCTTCTTTATCACTCATAACGATATGAACGCAAATCTTGAAAAACATATAGTTTTGTATGTTTTTAGCAATTTCGAGAGAAATCGTATGTTTTCGCTTATGAGAAGTCCTGTGTGAAAACATATAAATGTAAAGCGGCTTTAATCCAGCAGTAGCCTGTTTGCAAAATCATCGACAATTACTTTAATTCTCTTTGCAGTATCTCGATACCCTTTTTTGCGTACTGGGATATATCCTGCGATATATTGCTCTGTTATCAATTGATTAGCACTATCTTCCTTCTTAAAAGTTTTAATGAATTTCCAGATATTGGGATGAACAGCACCAAGGAAATATTAAATCCATTATGCCATCCTTCAACGGAATTATTTGTTCGTGGAATGTGATCTTCCAACAGTTGATAACAATCCCACAAATTACTTGAAAATAATGGTGGCCTTCGACGTCCCCTCCTATCAAGGCGGCCTATCCATGTATCTTCAGTCGTACCCCAAATTGTCGCATGCGCCCAATTGACGCTCGCCCAAATTTCCGCGTCCAATTGTCGCAGGCATCCAATTGACGCGCGTCCAATTGTTACATGCATCCACTTGCCGCGCGTCCAAATGACGGCGTCCAATTGTCGCGCGTCCAACTTCCCGCGTCGCTTTGACGGGATACCTTAAAGAGCAAGGGGGAAAGCACACACTTCTGCCTTACTCCAGGCCTGATCTGCACATTCTCAGACCTCTCTCCTTTTACACGTATCGACGATGTTTGATACCAGTACAGGTTGTCAATTATTCTTATGCTTTGCTTGCTAAGGCCAATTTTTTCTAAGATTTCTATCATTTTCGGGAGTTGTACATTGTCGAATGCCTTTCTATTATCTACAAGAAAGGCATTTATCATAATCTTAGAGTCTCTATAATCTACATCTGTATAAGACTCACAAAGATGTCGTTGTTCACTTCCCGAGCTCTTTGAAAGAGGACTTGAACACTAAATAGGGCCTCCCTAGTACCCAAAACATTGCGGAATCCAAACTGTGCCTCGCTGATCTGTTCCTCACAGACTAGATATATTCTTTTATGTACTCGTACTATTTTCAGAAAGAGTTTGAGTAAATGACTCATTAGACTTATGGTACAATAATCCCCACACTTTTTAGTGCTTGGCGTCTTGGGGATTGTAGTGAATGTCGACTTGAGCCAACTCTCTGGAATTATCATTGACGAATATATTTTGTTAAAAATAGAAGCCATCGACTCAATGCCTTCTTCATTCAGAAGCTTGAGAAACTTGTTCCGGATTCCACCAGCCCTGGTGATTTTCTATTCCTGAGTAAAGTTATTGTTTTCGTTATTTCTTCCTTTGCTATTGGCAGCTGCTCTGTTACTTGGTATGATGGTGGGTGTATCGGTCGGCTCCTATCTTGAAACAGTTCTCTAATATATTCCTCCATACTGCCATTTTGCCATCTGCCATCTCTATCTTGTACCCCTGCTGCTATTTTATATATTCCAGCCGTTTCTTTAATTTTTTTATGCATATTGAAGGCGTCATGTTTCCCCTCGAGCATCTCTTTTTCCAAGCATTGTACAGCTGTCCACTTTTCTTTAGCTTCTTTTATTTTTTTTCTTATACCAAACCGATGACCGCAAAGCAGAAACCAATGAAATTGGTTTGAAATTAGATACAAAGAAAGCGTAAATTTTGCTAGTATAAAACTGCCTAATTTTAAACCAATTTCATTGGTTAATTATTTCGATGTCATCGGTTTAGTATAAATTTTTATATTACTCTTAAAAAAATCCAACTATAGTAGCTGCACGGGTAGAAGTGAACTGCTAGAGTATGGTTAGAAAGGACATTATTTCACAGAATTGTTTTGCAGAAAAATATCATTGGACAAAATAATACTGTGTAAACACATTATTGGACAGGATAGTATTGGATAGGTTATTTTTGGCAAGATAATTTTGGATGGGATCTATAATCTTGCTGCAGAAAATTTAAACGACAGACAGGATTGGAAGGTAAATTTTGGTGAGAGCTGTTGCTTTGGTGTAAAAGGTTGATTCGAGATCTTGATGCTCAATATTTGGTTCGAAGTATATGTTTTCCACTAGACAATAAGCAAATAATTGAGATGGTTGTACCTTAGTCACTGGCTGGGATATCCTGGTAGTGCTACATAATTTTTCACCATTTTTCGCATTCTCGAAAGGTATTTGCTGCCAACAAAAGCGATTGTTATTTGTATAACTTTTTCGAAATAACATCGGTATGTGGTATAAGGAAGGCAAGATCAAGCATTTTTTGTTTCATTTTTTCTTGCTATTGTTTATTTGCTAATTTTTGAATAAATAATAAACAAAAATGTAATAAAGTCGTATGAATTAAAGAAATTTAATGAGAGCTATAAATTATAATTCGCTTTACCAACTGCACTGCTTTCTTATAAATTTCAAATATCTTAATTAAAAAGCAATTAAATGTTTTTCAAATTTGTTAAAAATATCTAATGAAGTGTACAAATTTTAAAATCAATTAAGCTAATTTTGCGGTTGTTATTTAAAACTCCTCAAAATTGATTTCTCTAATTAATATTAAGTAAGTGAAAATTTTATGAGTTTATGCGTATACGAATGTAAAATATCGATTGTGGAATTCCAACTTTAGAAAATTTAGTGTTGTTAATAATAAAGCCGGTAGTTATATTATTAAAGAGGAACTATAATAACATAAGTTTAATATTGGTTATATTATGGCTCGGCATTGGCCTACTTTGAAGATAGCATTTATGAAGATGCGGTTTCTCTCCATTTCTGTTTAGTAGCACAATATTTAAAATACATATGTATATTTGATACAAAATATATACTGTATTTATGAAAACCTGACTGTAACTTTTTTAAATTATTTAATAGATTTTTTAATATATATTAGTACTATAAATTGCCCCAGCATTTATTAGCAAGTTAACTTGAATAGTTTGAATAATCACATTCATGCGGCTTAACGTATCAATGGAATTTCATTCAACAAGAATAACCAATTGAAGAGAAATCTTTTACATTCATTAATTGGGAATACCCCAAAATTATGACTATATGACATCGTTATGTATGCAGGATATTGTAATGTTAATATACACATCATTACAAATAATATGTTCTGAACTGCTTGATATAGCAGTTAGAAACAACTAAATAAAATAAAGTACATAGATGTTAAGTATTATTGAAAATGAAAACATTTCTGAAATACTTCTACTTCCTGCCAGTACTACTACTCACTACCGATACTTCTTTTATTGCCGCTTACTACCTAAAACTGTTACCTACTGCTTGATACTGCTAAATACCACCTAACACTACCTACCAGTTACTGTCGATACTGCCTAATACTGCCACGTAAGCGGAGATTCTTGGATTGAGACCTGGTAGAGCAAGAATTTTATATTATCAGTCCTTCCTCGATAGGCAATGTCAAACCACCAAGGTAATTTGTTTTGAAAACCCTTCATAAAGTGATGTAGTCAGCCAGGGTTGTAGGGTAATAAGTGAGCTGGTAATAAAGCCCAGTAAATAATAAGCAGTGCGATAAGTCAGAATTATAATTCCTCAAATTTATTTCATAAAAGAAAAAATTTAGATGGCTAATACCTACGTCTTGTAGGTATCTTCATAAACTTTGCATTTTTTATGTAGTACTTCAATATACGATTGATTTAATTATGTTTAGCAAAAACTATATGTGAATATTATTATTATAATTTTATGTGAAACTGAAATGAATGTAATTAGTACTTGTTGATATCTGCTCTGAATTACGTATTATTATGAACCAATTTCAAAATGTTTAATTTACATAATATACAACATTACTTCTTTTATTTTCCCTAGGGATTTAATCCATAGTTTGAACTACCAGCAATATACCTATAGGGTTGTTGAGTACATTGCAAATTAGATGAAGGCAGAATGAAAACTAAGAAGAAAATTTCAAGATATAGTTGCAATGTTGATTGATTTTATGTAATTAAAAAGTTTCTATTTATTTTAATTAAAAATGTGAACCGCTTCGTATATTAATACCGAGAGCAATAAAATTAAATACGTAGTATTGTAAATTTTTTATAATATGCACCACTAAAATATTACTTCTGTTTGGTCACGCTATTTTTATTTATAGAAATTAATGAGTACTTAATAAAACTTTAAAATGAAACATACTGAATAGTAAATTAAAATGGTTTGAATTATTATTAGCTTGCAAATATATTAAGGTTATTGTTTATTTTTTAAAATTTTATAAATGCGTACAAAAATTTATGATTGATATACGAGGATTTTTGTTCTAACAAATGATGATTTATTGAATGTGTGATCCGATTCACATCAATAATACTCAAAATATCTGATGCGCACGTATTGCTATTCGTGAAAATTGTATCATAGCTTTCAACTTTAATGTGCGTCTCTTTGTAAAATACAAGAAGTAATATATCAATGCAGTTGGGATTGTAATCGAATTTCTAAACCACTTTATTATTTAGTGCAACCTACAAAATTTCGAATTTGTCATAAATGCATCATTAAAATTTTTTTTGCGATAAAAATTTTTAAATTTTGAAGTATCCTTAATTAATAAATTTAAAAGTTGTTCTCAATTTTAATAATTTACTTGTGTTGTCATATACTTGCTGAACATGCCAACCCATGCTAACCCCAATTACACAGCAATCAAAGCAAGTAGTTCCTATCCGATTGGGGTACCAGCTCGCTACCCTCGCCCGATGTGCAACACACCGAAATGCATGTTTACAGCTTTTTGATTATATTTCAAGTTTCAATTTAATCAGGAATATCGCTTAGTGAAAAATATATTTGCTGTATCAAAATTGACAAAAGTTGAATTTAATTAAAAAAAGACAATACAAATTATAGAACAAAATATTCTGTTTATTGAAAGATGCGATGCAAAGGCGAAGGTTGTGTCAACAAGCGTTCAGTAAACGACGTAACAAAAGGAATCAAAAAGTGATATTCCTTTAACGAACCTAACATCAGAATAGAATCCAATAAAAGTTAACAAAAGCGGGTCCCCAATCTATTTGCGGCAGACGTTGAAAGGCGGTAGAATGTCTCTAGGGCAATCTGCCGATCACCAAATCACTATTTTAGATGTCACTCAAGTTAAGAAAATTACAAATGATATCACTAGAAGACGACAAACGAGGAAACGTTTAACGTAGATCAAGTTTTTATATAATTGAAATATGTAAATTCTACTTTGATAATAATATACGAGGTGATTAAAATACATGCCACGTCTTAAATTTAATCTAAAAAAATCAATATTAAATACCCAAGTTGTAACTTTCGTGTTTCAAATACAGTTTGATGTTAATTTTGCTAGCAAGGGTAGTTAAAATTGATACAATTTGCAACCAAAAGGAAAGCAAAATAACGTAAATCCTAAAATTGCATTTACGTAGTTCATGTGTTATAACTTATAATCAAAAAAGTTTCTACCTTGAAACTTCCATCTAAAATAATTTAATATGATCTTCAAAGTTTAACACAAATAATATTAAAAAGAATAAAACTAATAAAAATATTAGTCCAGCTCGGTTAAATTATCCATATGTAAGGTAAAGTAGTAACTTGTTTCTAACTGAAAGTTAGGATTTTTGCCCGACTAACTAATACATTTTTCAAAATTTTAACTTCATATCCTATATTTACTAAATACAAATGAGCTTATCCCAAGTAAGTTATCTGTCCAGATGCCTATAATGCCCGGCATCCTACTTAAGGATGTATAGGAGGTACAATCGGAGACAAAAAAAGTGTAATTTGAATTTCACAAATATTGGCTTTCTGATTATAGTAAGATACTTTTTAAATGTCATAAAAAATAAACAAAGTTATTGAAATGCATGTAGAATAGTTTTTTTTTTATTTAAATGGGCTTACTTTTCTGAAAATATGATTATTGAATTTATTTTACTAAAACTTTTGTGTATGACTACTCCTTCAATCTAATCTAACAAATTAAAATATTTTATATAACAGCAAAATTATTTACTATTAGTAAAAATTGCTATTTGTTATTGAAACATCCATAAAAACCCATAGGTACATGATATTCTCAACGTCCTTTTAACGTCAATATTTATTGCTGTAATATCCACTCTTTAAATTAAAAAAAAATATCGTCACTTCTGCCCCGCAATACCTTCAATCATCAGCACACCAATTTTTATCCGAAGATACAACACATACTATTCATTTATATGAATATTTAAAAAAGTGATTAAATCTATGTCAATTATCAGTAATTGTTAATAATAATTATTTTTTGAATTGATTGAAAATGTACGTGCTCAATAGAAAATCATAAAACAATAATTATTGTGTTATTGCTGTGAAACTTGCGAAATTAATATAATAAGCCACCTAATATATTTTCACAAAAAAATGGATAAAGTAAGATTTCAGTTAATATTTTCTGTAATTTCTTTGTTTTTACATTTGGCGCAATTGTTTCCTCACCAATGCTTGCATTTTAAAAACTCTATCAGCACACAAAATGTTATCACAATCGGTTCAACATTTCCGGAGATACGAAAACATTTTCATTTTTTTAATTTATTTTATTGTGGTAGCCCTGGTAAAGATTTTTCTGCCAAAACCTTATTTTCACCATTAGAGCCTACCAGACATACCATCCAAAACGTTTGACTGCCATCGACGCGGAAATGCCGAAAAAAATCGAGAGACAAGGACTTTTCTCAAGTTTTCGCAAAAAAAAGTAATTTTTTTTTTAATGTTGAATTATTGATTTTTATCAAATGTCAAGTTCTGTGGGGCCAATGTTCTTACATACAAAATTTGGTTGAGATCCCTTCAATACTTCATGAGTTATTTACTCTTGAAGTTTAAACTTGGGCAGCTTGTAATTTTTGACAGATGACAGATAGAAATTTAATTTCACCTATTCTGGATAAAGTTTTTCAAGGTGTTTAAAGTAACCTATCCTAAAACAAAATCGTTTTAAAAATGTTGCGTTATTTTCTTGTAGTGGTACTCCTGATTGACAGATCGCGACGAAAACGTTATTTTCACCTTTCTACCATAAACCCTATTACGATATCAAATTTGGCCGTGATTGGTTGGACGGTTCCGGAAAAAATCGAGAAACAAAATTTGACGACAGTCAGACCGACAGACCGACACAGAAAAAGTTCTTTTATTTTTTGCAGATCTTAAAAAAAATGTAAGATATATTTATTTAAATCTTATTTATTATCAAAACAAAGTTAGATTGTGGTAAAATAAACAAAAAAAATTTTCAATTGAAAAAAAAATAGAAAGCAGAGTCGGCCCACTCTGGGTTTAGCGGCATAACTGCAGAATAAGTTGAAGTTTTTTTCAGAAAAAAAAAAATCAAAAATTAAAAGTGTCGGAATTTGAAAAATTGATGATTTTTCTAAAAAAACTGAAAAATTTCATGGAACCTAACATCGAAAAATTTTTTCATATTTTTATCTGAATAGTACATTCAAAACTGAAAAATTAAAAATATAGAACGTTGGGTTTAGTCAATTTTTGAAAAAGTTATGGGTATTTGAAAAAATAGCCAAATATAAATAGGCAAATTTTGAAAAATTAATAACTTTTGTTGGGTTGGGTGAAAAAAGTTGAAAAAATTCTGAGAAATATATTTAGTGGGGTAGAAAACGAGAAAAAAGTTTCGGCCAAATCGAAAGGGGTCGGGTTCAAAAGTGGTCGATTTGGCGTGGAATGCCCCATATATAGAACTTTCATTTACTTAAAAATTGTCGCTCTTCAGAATCCCTATAGCCCAGGAATTTTAGATAAAATCTTCAAAATTCAAAATGTTTGCAACGAGTCTTGCTAGCCTGCCACTTAGTCTATGAGTATATTATATTGTGCATTTTGATATGGTATTTTGAAATATAACAAATATAATAATATTTTTAAAATATTTGTATTATATGGTTAATATCGTATAATTCTTGCCCCCCCCCCGTCTCAATGAAAACAATAAAAACTGCCTCTTGCTACTAACAAGATCTTTTACATGATGTCTTGTAAGTGGATGCTTAAAAGTAGAATATAGGCGGATCTTGTTACTAATTTTGTAATACAAATGTAAAATTATTTACAAAAATTTTGTTGAAGAAATTTGTTGCTGTGAATAATGGTTTAAATGATAACAAAATTAAATTTAATTGATATATTCCTTGCAGGGATCGAAAACGCTTGCGTTGCACTTTGACTGTTGTTGCACTGACAAATTTTGAGTTGGAGTTGCACTTCACGAGCTTCAACTTTGGTACTAAACAAAACACTTGCACGAGTTTTTTTAAATGGGAAAGTGTTTTAAGAATAAAAATTTGATATTGTGTTAGGTAAATTTACTATTTTATTTATTAAGCAAATTTACCAGATTTTAAGCAAAAATTAGTAAAATTGGTAAAAGTGATTGTAAAATCTCAAGAAACGAGAGACACCAATAATAGTTTCTAGAAAGATGTGCCGGTGTTGACCAGCAAACTAATAATAATAAAATTTATGAAAAAATGTTAATGACAAAAAACGCAGTATTTAAAAAAGTAAGGTAAACATCTCACAGGCTTTTTCGAGAAAATTCAGTTTTGTAATAAGCGATTATATACCAGGGTAGGTAGCCGTACTACCTGTTACAGGTACTACCTGTTATTTACCTGTTACAGGTAAATAATTAGTACTTTGTCGCACTAGTGCGGAAAACACTTCTTTTACCTTACTCAAGCGATTATCAAAAATTTGGACTTTTTCAAACAGTAGCAGTTTGCAGTACTTGCAATTTTGTATTCACTCTTAGTTTATCGATTTTTGTTTCTTGAAGTAATGCTTTATTATACTTTTTATTAATTTTTACTTGTTAGCCATTTATAAATTTTATTGAAGGTTTGATACTTAACTTTTATTTTGAAGTATGCAATGTTTGAAGTGAATTCTAATGTAGCAGTCAAAATGTATATAATATGTTTGTTGGCTACAAACTTATTCCATTCACCGCACGACTCAATTGAGCTATTGATTAATATTTTTGAAGTTAACTGTTGAATCTCAAAAGGTATCGAGGAAACATTTTAAACTCAGCACTTTCCGATATATCAATATGTGTTTATTATTAATTTTTACTTCCCGAACCACAAATGAATTCTAGATGTTATCGTTTTGGTGTTGAATAAAATCCAGTGTGTTATTTTTAGATAGGGAGTAGAAAAACAAGATTCTTTCATAACTTCTGAATTTTGTATTGCAGTAGCAAAGATATTGATAAAAAGCTAAATAAACCTTTTTTAAAATTTAAATTTAAAAACAATAGATGATGAAATTTTATTCAAATGAATTTGAATTTCATTCGTCTGAAGTCATTTTTGTGTCTGCATTTAATGATATTTTAAAATTTTACTAAAAAGTTCTGCTAAAATTGTACACTTTTCGTGCCAACACGTTTATGTAATTTAATTCGTCCAGATTGCGCGTCAGCAATAATAATACAAGCGTCAGATAGGGATGATATAGCTATAGTAACCCTCTTTCTTGCAATATGTGCACAGCCCTGCAAAAATATCCAATTCAAACGATTTTGGTTGGTCTGGAACGCGTCTCGCGCGTCGCGCTGCGCCTCAACTGTTGCATTGTGGTCAAGTGACGCTTGGTTACCCTTCGTAGCGAGTTCACAAAACTTCTCTTTCTAAATAGAACTCGGAGTTCTAATTAAATATATTACTGTTTATCCTTTGCGATACTCCACATTCAAGTTGCGGTTTTGCCATTTTAGCTTTACTACCCATAATGAGATTAATATCTCATTTATAAAGCATGCGGTACAATTATAAGCGAAAATTAATATCACAATTGTAAATATTAAATACATATATTGTCAACTTATATTACCTTCGATTATACAATAATAGGATTATGCAATATGGAAATGTTAGCTTGTAATATTCATAATAATTGAAGTGGACTCAATTAGTTTAAAACACAATTCTAATCGGATTAACCTTAATTTATACCTATACACCTAGGATCCCACGCATTATCTTAAATAATCAAAAAACTTTTTTTATATTGTACATCAGGCTCCCTAGTAGGTAGTTGGTATATACAATTTGATTATCCTATTACAGTTTCAAAAAGTAATAATCTGGAGATTTAACAACTTTATCACTAAAACCTGGTAGCGATGCACTCATCATTGTCTCTCAACCAACCTCGGAAGCTTTATAGCTTTATCTGTAACTACTATAGATCATAGTGATGGAATCCCTTTGACTCACGATTTTCTAAAAAAAAGTCTACATTTTTTAAATGCATGTAATTGATTTTTCTGAACTTATTTTTATTTATGATGTGATTATTGTGTAGTAAGCTGTAGTCGGTGGTGTACTGAAAAGCATAGGCAGGGGTTGCAGTGATGGTCAGCAGTATGCAGTGTAAAATACACATGTGACGCGTGTTAAACAAATCAATAGTCGTCGCGACCCTAGCTTTAACCACGTTTCTGAACACTGACCACATTCTGTTGTTTTAATCTACTAAATCTATTATAAGATTAAATAAAAAAAATAAAAAAATAGAAATTACAAATTTATAAAAAAATTGAAAATAAACAAAAAAAGTTAATATTTTCAACGCAATCTTTCTCTTTGTTCTCATCTATTATTCTAATTAATTTCTATTCTAGAAGAGTTAAAATATGTAAGATTGGCCTGATATTAATGAGGATATTATTGAAGAAATAGTTAAACAAAACATCTTATAGTTGCAAATGTGGAGTTTAAATAGCCTATGTGCATCTACAAATGGTTTTAGGGTTTTATGACCATTTCTATTTGCTAGTCATCCTTATTTTACAGTTGTTGTTGTAAACTAATACAAAATTCATGCAAAGAAATCGTTCAGAAAACTAAATGGCTCATGTGGTACTGTAATCGATACTACGAGCATACATATATTTATATAGTTTACGATCCATTATTTTATAATTTGCTTTGCCGTACAACCAAAGATAACTTACCTTTTGTAAGAAATTGTATTGAAAACTCGAAATTAAGGTTCTAGAAACGAATATTAGACGAGTGGCTGCAGTTCGATACATTTGAAACCGTTGGCATTTTAAAATTTGTCGGTTTGCAGTCTCTAACTGCTGAGGGAAAAATAATACGTCATCCGCCGAAGTGTATTGGAAAAATATTATATCCCGCCCGGTTAACTTTTGATTTGCTTCAGTCCGATTTGGATTTCATGCGTTTTTCTGTTAAAGATTCAATTACGTATTTTCGCCATTGACTGCGCTTGAATTTACTCACCGGCTTGAGTTAATTTAAAAAAAAGAAATCAACAAATTATATTATATGATCAGATGCGATAGTTGTGGCATATATTTGAAAACAACACTGTAGTTCTTCAAACGTAAACCGCATATAACTGTACTGTCGCCGAATAGGGTAATTTTAAAATTTCGAAATTTATAATGTTACTAGATGAATACCCGGTTTCGCCCGGGATTTCACTAAAATAAAATACTTATCTTTGTCTAAAGTACTTCGGCTTAGACCCTTGAACTTCGTACAGCAACATTATTCTTAAACTATAAAGAGGTTCCAGTAGAGCTTGGATAAGGTAACAACTGCTGTTTCATATTTGATATCATCTATACTTCATACTCCAGTGCTGCACGAATTGTTATTATCCATTGACGTTTCCGTATTTCTTCTCGAATTCCAGCTTTTTTTGTTCCATAAAGATTTTGAACTGTTCTATGAATCTCAGTATGTTGCTGCTGATGTTTAGCTGCTGCTCTCCTATGAGCTTCATGCTGGTTTTGCTGGTAATTAATATTAGCAATCTGACTAATATTTTGTTTTTATAGTCGATTTTTGTTGCTGTTTGCGTGTTGCAATACTATACATCTCACGTCGCTTTTTAACTAGTCGTTTGATATCGAAAGATGGTGGGATCAGAATTTTATATAATATCAAAATTACCACTAAATTTGATGATTAGAATCATTCGATCATTAGTAGAATCATCATTAAAATCATCATTTGAAGCTAATGCTGATAAATGATCTAATGATCAGAATGACCATTATTACCGATAAAGCGAAATTTTTGAGTGGGTTTGTCATTATTACCAAATACTTCGTCAAGTTCACTATTATTGGGTTATTATTGATTAACATGATCTTTGCAAGCAAGTACTATTAAAATCAGCGTTTTGATTTTAAAGTGCAACGGTAACACTTGAAGATGTGCATAATCATATAATCCAAAAGCATTTTATTAAGGAATAATGAACGCCATTCTTTTATGATTGACTCTGTTTGCTTCCTTAATCTGATCTTGTTCTGTCGCAGGTTGTTTTTACACCTTCCTTGAATAATGGAGACACAGCAGTGCTCTGACTCCATGCTTTTGGCATTTCCTCCATGATCTATATCAGTGGTTCCCAACCTTTTCAATACTGTTACCCCTGTGACCTGTTAGGAAAATTGAAATTACCCCCACTACCCCCACTACCCCCACTACCCCCACCCCCTTAAATATTATTATTAATACAAACCATACAAGCAAATATAAATTTCTTTACTTTTACCCCCGCGGGGGTAATTACCCCCCAGGTCGGGAACCACTGATCTATATGCTTTGTATTAGGTGGGTTATCTCTTCAAGCAACTTTTCATCGCCATACTTAATCATTTCCACTTGTATTTCGTCTTATTTTGGATTTCTGTTGTTTTTCATATTTTTTATTATTAGTTCTACTATTTCTTCCTTTTTTGGCACATCATTATTGGTGTTTTCTACCACTTCACTGAACTATTTCTGCTGTTCAGCTATGATCTCATTTTTCTCACAGACATAATAGGGTAAGTATTCCCCCAAGCAGGGGTGGATGGGCAACATTTTAGCGGCCCGGGAACTAATATTTGTCGATCCTTTTTTAATTTCCGGATATGGCTAAAATAAACATTTACAGAATGTTACGCATTTTTTCTTTAAAATTAAATAGAGCATAGGTTTATTACAGATTTTTAAATCAGATTATATTTGCTATCAAAAAAAATTCTTTTAGGTAGAAATGCCGGACTCCCAGTCAAGCACTTACAGGGTGTCCCCGTGACTATGGAGAACCTTTGTGGTGGTGATAAAGGACACTTTTTAAGACGAATTTTCAAATAAAAATTTTGTCCAAGTCCAAACCCTTGGGGGGTACCTTCCTTTAAAGAAATATTTTGAATTTCTGATTTCAAACGGTCATAGCTCCGATATCATTGATTTTTAAAGCTTAATGGATTAAAACTTTTTTAAAAATCATTTGCTTAACTACAAATTAGGTAATAGCCCCTTATCATCTAGAATTAACGGATTTCGAGTTATAAATTAAATTAAGAGAAAAAATGTTAAAAATATTCAGGTTTTATTTTTTTTACTTTTCTTGCAAACCCCGTATCTCTTAAACGAAAGTTTAAGAAAAAAACTTACGGCTGAAACCGGATAGGGAATTTAATTCTCTAGTTAAATAAATTTTTTTGGGAAACCAACCGTTTTTACAGAAATTCTGAAAATAATGAATATAATAAAATAATAAAAAAAATACAGATACAGATACAATACAGATAGATGTGACAGAATTTAACGAAAGAAGCGCTATTATAAATAATACCGTGCAACACCTATTGAAAAGAGCACGCCTGTGTTCTGAAAATGAGGGAGGCGAATTTATTTTTTTTACCTACACCTTGTTCATTATTTTCAGAGTTTCTGTGAAAACGGTTGATTTCCCTAAAAATTTATTTTGCCAAAGTTGTAGCCCGTTAAATTCCCTATCTGGTTTGGCCCATCAGTTCTTTCCTAAGACGTTTCGCTTAAGAGATATGGGGTTCGCAAAAAAGTAAAAAAAATAAAACTTGAATTTTTTTAACATTTTTTCCCTTAATTAACTCGAAATGCGTTTATTCTAGACGATAAGGAGTTATCACCTAATTTGTAGATAAGCAAATAATCTTGAAAAAATTCTAATGCATTAAGCTTAAAAACTCAATAATAATCGGAGCTATGGCCGTTTGAAATCTGAAATTCAAAAAATTGTTATAAAGGGAGTCCAAGTTTTTGTCCAAGTCCAAATCCAAGGAATTTTTAATCCAAGGATTTGGATTTGGACAAAAATTTTATATGAAAATTTATTTTAGAAAAGTGTCATTTATCACCACCTCAAAGGTTTTCCACGGTCACGAGGACACCCTGTATATAGAAACATAAAACAAAAAAAAAACAAAATAAAAGTAAATCAAAGTTTAACGTCTTTTTATTTCAAGTGGAAATTAAGTTTGTTATAAACGATTAGAGAACTTAACTTCATAAAAATTATCACAAAATAAACAAAACATAAAAGTTTGAGAGTTACTTATGGGCAGTCGGAAGAAGAAATATAAAAACTAAATTTTTGCTGATTAATTATATAGGCAAATAATAGTGTAAAATACAGGAAAACATGTAGAGAAGAAAATATGTAGAGAAATCCTACAAAAATTTGCTAAGAAAATGAAAAGTTCATTCCGGTTCTTTATTTTCGGTAAGTATCTAAAGGGCTTTCCAATAAGGACTTGACAACTTTGAACTTTAATTGTGAACGCACCCTTAAACCAATAACCAAACTATCAGTGTCAAAACATTTAGTAAAGACAACATTTTCATTATGGTAAAGTACACGAACGAACAACGTCGACAAATAATTGAAATTTACTGCAAAAAATCTGAGTCGGTGACTGCAACTTCATGAGCGCTAATTTCCATTTTTATTTAAACTTTTTATTTTATTTTTGGGTAATTATCGTCCCAATAGACAAGCAATTCATAGTCTAGGGAACAAATTTAAGTCTAAATATTCGCTGCTGGACGTTCCCGTGCCAGCGAGACAACAGATTGGTCGAAGTGCTGAGAATATTGCTGCCGTTCAAGGGTCCGTCGCAAATGAACCAAAACATTCGATTCCACGGCGTTCTAAAGAATTGGGAAAAGGTCAGACCACACTTTGGCGAATTTTGTAATAGGATCTTAGTTTGCACTCTTATAAGATCAAGTTAAGACAAGAACTAAAGCCACTCGATCAAATGAAGCGACGTACGTTCTCGAATTGGGTTCTGGAAATGTCGATTGAGCGCCTAGATCGTGTAATTTAACACCTCTAGACGTTTTTTTATGGGGCTACGTTAAATTATTGGTCTATGCCA
Source organism: Cantharis rufa (assembly GCA_947369205.1). Classification (NCBI taxonomy): domain Eukaryota; kingdom Metazoa; phylum Arthropoda; class Insecta; order Coleoptera; family Cantharidae; genus Cantharis; species Cantharis rufa. The sequence continues at coordinate 8,214,573 of OX376309.1, read as the reverse complement.
ACAAGCCGGCGTTGTTAAAGGAGCTGAGAACCAATATTGAACGAGAGATAGCGGCCGTTTCCGTCGAAATGTGTGACAGAGTCATCAAAAATTGGGTTCAACGAAACGACCGCTGCAAACGTGCCCGTGGTGGACACTTGAATAAAGCTGAATTCCATACATAAATGTTTTGATTGTACTTCAAGCCAATAATAAAATTTTCGAGATATCTCAAATGGTTTGCGTTATGTTTAAAAAAAAAGTTGTCAAGTCCTTATTGGAAAACCCTTTACATGTTTATGAAGATAGGTTGGTAGATCACTTAGACGTACTTTCAGCCACCGACCGGCCCTGCGGGCCTCTGAACAGCCGGCCCACTGGGAAATTTCCCGGTTCGTCTTATAGCCCATCCGCCCCTGCCCCCAAATATTATTAAACTTTTAAAGTAAAAGTGGTTGTTTTGATAAAAACAACTTTCAATTTATTTCGAAAAATTGCAATATTATTTTAACTCTTGCCGAGTTGATACTTACTGACTTATGAACAGGTTCGAGTTGGAAGCTTACGAAACCTTCGGTACCAATGCATATTCTATAGATTTATGGTCGTAGTACACCATCATATTTTACATGTAAATATACATGTAGATGTTGAATGTAGCGTATACTACACTAAAATTGCACTTGTATTTATACATGTATTTCTACATGCAAAAATTGACGGAATAGAACAGGTCCTATTTTTGAAGGTCATACACGTGTATTTTTACATGTATTTTTACATGTAGAAATATAATGGTGTACAACCGCTTTAATAATTCCTTGTAAAGAGTAAAACGTTAGTACTTTTGGTTTGTATCTTAACAATAAAAAATTCAATACTCTTCCCTGCTCTTCCCTGAACTTACAATTTAAACCGTGGCACATATAATATTTTATATTTTGGTAGCAAGTAGTATGTACATCAATTAATTACCTGTACAACAACAATGTTCTTTATTAATCATTATTCAAAGATGATATAAAGGTTACCGGTTTGAAACTTGAACGCATTGGTCTAAAAACTTCAATATCTTAAATTTCAAAATAGCAGATAATATTGTGCTTATTTATAGTATTCAATTTATTATTCTACTATAAAAATATAATATAAATTTCAACGTAGAAGTATTGATATTATGTTTCATAGTAAATTATTATAGTTTTATGTAAGTATCACTTTCCGACATACATACATAGAGATGCAGAAAAATAAACTCACTTTTATTGATATTATATGTAGGCAACCAAAGTTACATACAATGGTAAAATAAGATATAATGATCTTATTACAGAACTACAATAATATTGTAAGTGCGAGAAATTATTAATGCATTAACACAATTATTTAAATTATTTCAAATAGTAATTCTTACTTGGTTTTTATTTCCTTTAAAGAGAAAAAATACATATTTTATTAAGGCTGTATTAGACTACACAATTTTGCACAGACAAAAGAACCACAAGGCGCAGACACTCTAAACACGTTTCTGTTCTAAGTTTTGTAGGAAATTGTTTAGTCTAACACAACCTTTATACATTGCCGAAACGCAATAGGGCCCAGTCAGGCAAGACCAACGGCTGTAATGTAAATGTAAAGTCAGACATTAAATGACATTTATTCTTTGTAGAACAATAGTCTTAAATAACTTTTAAAATTCTGTTAATAATACTAATAATTCATACAAAGGAGAAAACTCCTTTTCAACTCAAAATTCGGTAGAACTAACATCCAGTTCAAAGTTTAGTTTAAAATGTATTTGTTGATTCTTGCTTTGACAAAACTAATAATTAATTACAAAAATATTCTCATACTTTTGATTTGATTAAATTATACAAATTTGTAAGTAAGATCCACTTTACAATTCAATATGTCACAATAAAAAGCAATAAATTATTTCAGTCATAAAATACTCTCATTTATTGTTTCATCAGAAAATAGTTACTTTTAATAATTAATTCATTATAATACATCCTGTTTAGTTGTAAACGTAAAAAATAATCATCATTATTATTTATTTTCTCACACATTTTTAATTATAACACGGTCGTTAGGCTAGCAGCAAAGTATTGGGTTACTATGTTGTAATTGTATGTAAGTTACGGGATTATGGAATACCTCCTAATAATTCAGGAATTGCATTCAAAAGTAAAAGCATTCATGGTGTAAAGGTTTTACATTCATGGTGTAAAGGTTTTACACCATGAAGTCAGAAGCATATGAACAATATTATGACGAGTTGACAAAAATAATAAAATTTAATAACAATTTACTAATAATAATTTACAATGTACCCCTAAAGCTCATTTGCACCATGAGATACAGAATAACAGGTTCCATATTATGTGGTTTCTGGCCACAAAAAACTGGATCTTCCACTTTATTTGTTATGCATTCAAGCGACTCAAATTTTTGTGACTTATCGACTTACAATGTTATATCTATCATTTTATTTTGCCCCTAAGTAAGCAAATGCGATTTTTGTTTACCGTGTGAATGTATCACGTTTTCATACTGTTTGTGACTTTCTTCCATGCCAAAGTATATTTTCCGAGCTCTACGCATCCAGAGGCGTCGATATAAGTCATAAAACGGTCATTGATTTTTTTCAGATTTAAAAAAAAACAACAGGTTTGCTACTTTTTGTTACTTTTTGACCCCTAAAAATGAAAGTTTGAAGTCTTTAGTTTCTTCCACGGTTTCTAACGTAATTCGACGAGAAAAATCGAATGGCGCTGGCAGATTTTCAGTAAGTATAATATCTATCATTTGATTTGGCCTCTTCTTCTTCTTCCTTTCAAAGTTTAGGCATTGCTGCCTGTTCCGACTTCACAAGTCTCGCCATGGTTTTCTAGGGCGTCCAAAGTCCCTCTTGCCTCTTGGATTGTAAGAGAGCATTTGTTTTGGAATTCTTTGATTTGGCCTCTAAGGGAGCAAATACGATTCTTGTTTGCCCTGTGAATGGGTCACGGTTTCGCACTTTTTTGTGCGTTTTCGACAGGCCAAAGTGTGTTTGCCAGCTCCACGAATGCAGAGGCGTCGATATAAAGTATCCATTTTTTGTTTTTTGTTCAAAGACCCGTGTTGTTTTGTTATAGAAAATCAAACTTGATTTGAACTCGAATAAAGTTTAACTGATAACCTAATTAGTTAATTACCATTTAAAACTGGTATACAAGGTTACGCAGTTGCAGCAGCTTCGGCGCAGCTGTTTTGAAGTAAACCAATTGCGCAGGAGCCTAACTTTAGAAGGAATATAACCTAAACATTTTCTTTTTTGTTACAATTTTTTGTTACAATTTAAGTTAACTTAAAATAACAATTAATTTAAAAAAGAAACCAATAGAGCCCTCATCAAAGATTCATCTTATACTAGGTCTACAGTTAGTTAGTTAGTTAGTTAGTTAGTTAGTTAGTTAGTTAGTTAGTTAGTTAGTGACTACTACATCTACTAATCTCCAGATGCTAAAATAAAAAGGTCTAATAGGCTAAAATGATCTAGTAAAACTTATTATTATTATTGTTTTACAAATCCTTTTTAAGAGGGGGATTAGACCTCATCTAATTACAGTCATAATATAACTTTTACATTTTATTTTTACTCATAGTCTGGGGTGTGTCTTCATTTCCTTCACTATTGCTTTCCAGATCTTTCTATCGCTACAGGCCTGTCTCCAGCTTGATACTTCGCTTTCAGGTCTTCCATAACACTGTCCCACCAACTCAGTCTCGGTCTTCCTCTAGCACGTGTTCCATCCGGTTCCCATAACATCATTTTCTTTGTTATCTCCTCATTATTACTTTTCATGACGTGTCCCAGCCATTTTACCCGCTGCGCTTTCATATATCTCGCCACGTTCTCTCCATTTATCTCCCTCTGTATTTCATGGTTCATTTTTACTCTGTATACGCCGTCTACATATTTTGATCCTAGAATGGCTCTCATTATCTTTCTTTCAAAGACTTTGAGATCCTCCTCTTCTCTCTGTGTTAGACACACAGTTTTGGACGCATACGTCACCACAGGTCTAATCAGGGATTTGTAAATTCGTATCTTTGTTCTTCTTGATATTTCGTCGGCTTGGAGCAAAAACAAGATAACTCCAAAATGATCTCGCAGTTTCGAGAAAATGCGAGTTGAATGTTGAGTTAAAAATCGTGTAGATAACTCATTTTGTCCAAAAATGGAGTTATCTTGTTTTCGCTCCAAGCCGACGATTTGTTTGTCTATCAGTAACAGTCTATTTGAGAAAAATGCTCTGTTTCCAGCTTGTATCTTTGCTTTGATTTCTATTGCACTGCTATTATTGTTATTTATCTGTACACCGAGGTAGTTGAAATTTCTTACTTGTTCGAAACTACAGTCGTTTATTACTAAAGCATGCATATTATTGCCGTTATTTCTCTGGCACTTCATAAATTTGGTCTTTTCGACATTTATCAATAGGCCCGCTGTCTCTGCCGGCTCTTTTATTGCCCTGAAAATATTTATTAATCCACTTTTGGTTCTTGATATAATTACCATATCATCTGCATATGCAACTGACTGACTTTCTTTGTTTATGTTTTTCTGTTGTTTATTATCGATGATATAGTACTTTGTATGCTACGTTAAGGAGTGATAAGTCTGTAATTATTGCATACTTCTGCATCTCCTTTCTTTCTCGCTGTTATAATGATTCCGCTACTCCAATCTTTTGGCATTTTTTTTTCGTTCCATATTCTTTTCACCAGTGCACTCATTGCATCATGTAGCGCCTCACCACCGTACTTAAACATATCTGCCAACAACTCGTCACTGCCAGGAGCCTTCCCATTTCTCAGCCTTTTTATTGCTTGAATAATCTCTTCTCTGTCAGGTGCTTCTATTTAAACTACGTTCTCTGACGTTAATAATTCAATATTTTCTTGTTCTTCAGTACTGCTCATGCTTAATAACCGCTGAAAATGTTCCGCCCAGAGTTTTTTTTTTTCTGGCTCACTTTCCAGTTTTCTTTCACCGTTTTTTATTCCCCTTGTTTTGACTTCATTTGATTTTCTCTTGTTTTTAATGTTTTGGTAGAACCCTTTCATATCTTTTCTGTTATTGCATTCTTCAATTTCTTTCATCCTTTCTTCCACCCATTTATTCTTCTTATGTGACTTATGTAACTTATATAACTTACTTGCTTCTTTTCTCTTCCCGCTGTACCTGTTATATGCTTCTTCATTGCCCGTTTCTATCCATCTCAGTCTTGCTGTTCTTTTTTCTTTTATTTTCACTATACATTCTTCGTCGAACCATCTTTTCATCTTTTGTCTCTTTTTGTATCCTATTTCTTGTTTGATGCTTTCTGTTATACACTTTTCGATTTTTTTCTATTCTTTTTCAATTCCGATCGATATTACGTTTTCTTTCTTCGGTAATTCAGTTTTCAGCCTTTCTACATATCTACTTGCTTCTGTTCCATCATTGATCAGTTTTTCGGTCACCACCTGCTTCATTGGTAGTTTTTTTGTACTTTCCATTGCCGGCTTCTACTTGATATCAGCAATCACGAGGTAATGGTCCGAGTCCGCGTTGGCTCTTCTGTACGATCTCACATCTTGTACAGATGAGATACGTATTATATTACGTTATTATCAGCATGTGATCTATTTGATTTCCTTCTGTTTTACTTCCTCCTGGCCATGTCCACGTGATTTTATGTAGTTTCTTGTATTTGTATTTGGTGCTCGGGAACTCCAAGTTTAACACCGCCGCTAGTTGACATAGTCTATTACCATTATTGTTCGTGACTGGGTGAATTGTTTCCTTGCCTGCTACATCAGCTACATGGTCTTCGTTCCCGATTTTTGCGTTAAAATCGCCTATTATAACTATTGTGTCGTGTTTCGGGATTGTTTCGTAGAAAGCCTCTAACTCATTGTAAAAATTTTCTTTTTCTGTGTCGCTGCTTTCCTCAGTTGGAGCATATCCGTTTATTATGGACAGATTATACGGTTTTATTTTAATTCTTAAATACGACAGTCTTTCATTTATCGCCTTAAAATTGCATTACTTTATTCCTCATTTTTTCTGTTAATATAAATCCCGTGCCCTTACTTCCTTGATTACACTCACCTGAGTACAGGAACGTGTAATCTTCTCCAATAACTTCACCTTGTCCCTTCTATCTCGTTTCTTGCAACGCTACCACCTCAACTCCGTACTTTTTTAGTTCATATACGATTTCTCTTAATTTTCCAGCCTTCAACATTGTTCTCACATTTCATGTATCTATTCTCACTATCTTATGCATTGTCCTTCCTCTTCGTGTCGCCTCTTCTCTATTTTCCTTTCTTGTCATCTTTTTTGCTTTTTGTGTGTTTTGTGTTTTATTGCTCAATACTCTTTTTTCTCGCCGGTCTGTCAACAGTATACTACGCAATTAACTTTTTTTTAGTTTTTTGGAAACGAGACATGAGCATCTCCCTTCCACTCCATCAGTTTACTCTCGATCGGGTCCGAGACCAGGGTGCATTCGGTCGTGAACAGCTTTAAATGGCTTGTCTTTACCTTTTCCCTTTTGCTTTCTCGATTATTGCTCTCGCTCATATCTTTCATGATTCTTCTTTCCTGTGGTGTAAGGTCACTGTCGATGTATATTTCGGATCCTATCAGCTTGCCTTTATTTCTCAGTACTTTCATTTTATCCTCGAAACTGTGCAACTCAATCGCACATCTTTTTTCGTTTATCTTGTACGCATCTTTTATTTTCACTTCTGTTTCCAACTTTTCGTTAAAAAGATCCTTTACTGCCGCCTTTAATTTGCTTGTCTCTCTTTCATCTATGGTTGTTTCTTCTTTTTTCTCTTTCCATTTGCTCAATTCTGGTTTCTAACTCGATATTTTTACTTACAAGATTTTTCATCTCCTCTTTCACCCTTTTATGACTTGAACGCTGTTGATTTCTTCTGACCCTTTTTTGAACTCTTTTATATCTTTCCTTAAGGTTCCTATTTTACTTTTAATATCAGCTACACTGGCCTTAATATCATTCGCAAAGCTACCCATCATTTCCGTTAACTTTTTTATTTGTTCTTCTAACGTCTTCGTATCAATCCGTTGTTTGCTCCCTCTGATAGGTCCTTCAGTATCACTGCTCTCTAAATCTGCTTCCTCTGCTTTTGGTAACTGTTTTTCGAACAGGCGATCTGTTGATCTTTTTGATTCTTCTGAAGATTTCATAACTGGCTGTTCTCTTTCTACCACTCTAAATACTGTCGAAAGTCAGAAGGCCGTAATAAGGTAAGAAAACGGTAAAGTTGATTAATAAAAGAAAGATAAGAGTGACATTTGTTGATATACCAGATTTAACAAAGTAAAACATACTCTTATAATAAATCAATGTATAATTAGGAGGTATACATCGATAAGAATTCAAGTATCGACATAACGATTATTAAATCAATGATTATTACCCAGTACCAATACTGGATGAAAATTCGTAACTTCCTTGATTGATGGAATTACTGGCAAAGCTTTCATTACGAATACACATTACAAGAGTAATTTATAAAATGTAATCTTTAGGGTAATCCCACAAATGGATAGTCAGAAACCATGTGGATATGGTTAACTCTCTTCATCGCCTTCTTCTCATGCAGACAAGTCATCAAGATCGAGTTCAGGTCTAAAAAACTGTCTTGCCCTTATAGGATGAATTGAACGGGGTGGTGTAAATTGAGCTCCAAAATGCCTGCATTTTATTTTGTCCAATTTTATTTTTTAATCCAAAATATAAACTGATGTCGTACCCATTTAACAATGGGTCGTCTACTTATACCTACTGCAATAAGAACCATACACAATTACCGTCGGTCGTCGATAAGCTCATTATGGAAATTTTGTGCAGTATTGGAAGAGTTTCTGTGCTGCCAACCTTATGAAGCAGCAACAAATATTTTTCAAAATTAAAATTTTTTTATATTGTGTGCACTTTTTCTTTTCACCTTTTAATCAAAAATTTAATTTAAAAATTTTAATCAACTGGTGTTATACTTTGAATGAATAAGCTTATTAACCAAAATGAAATCAGATATAGCGAATTACCCTTTCCGGCTTCACAATTGTCTTGCAAAAGTGATTATTTGTTGTTTGCTTCATTTATGTTGGTTTTATAGAAACTAACAAAACATTATAGAAAGTTTAAATCAAATTTGCATCAAGTTGCCCCTTTTATATCGGGGCCCAAAGCTTAAGCTTCATTAGCTTCTAGGCAAATCCGCCATTGAATTTATTTGTACCATTTCAGAGTTATAAAATAATTGCACACACAATCGTATAGTTATGGTGTGGTTAATAACTGGAATTAATTAAATTTGTGGCTACAATAATAAATATGATAATAGTTAAAAATTAAAATTAACAATAATTTTATCAAAATTCTCTTAATTGGAATGGATTTAATGGGGCATCTGATTAAAATAATTTTTATTGACTATTTTTAAATATTACTACTAGTAACTCTTAATTGTATCTTTGAGTCAGTTGAATCTCAATGCGGTATCATTAATATTAATGCAGTATCTTTTAGAGTATTGCAGTGATATCTATTTGTTAACAAAAATGCGTTGACTGAGGCAGTGTCGTCCAATATTATCAAGTTTGTCCTGAGCTTGGGGTCGCTTGTGGAGGAGAAGGGATAACCGGCGGCGATAACTTTTATTTCTGACCAATTTCAATTCACGATCCAGAAATGCAGTGAAAAGATTTATACTGGGATTCACTTTACGACTAAGTTAATTTATACAGCTAGCTTTCACGAAATTAATTCATCATTATTGGGATTTAAAAAAGTAAGAATGCCTATAAAGGAATAAATCACACCAAATACTACTACAGTATACTAAATAAGTCGTGAAGCGAATCCCTGCAGATATTACTTCTATATGTTTGATAGATACATTAGAAAGTTGTGGAAACTGAATCCCGGTTTGTTATAAATTCATTGCTCGTATTATATTCATTGCAGTCATATAAGTTTATTTTAAAATATTTATTTTTGATGTAAAAAAGTGAGATATTTTGAGGGAATACTGCAGTATGGGAGTGGGTAGTAAAGTAATTATTGTTTTAAATTAAGAAGCATTCTTATCAATTTAGTAACCAAAAGAGGCCACATTTGTGACACGTCTAATTAGTGTTCAAACTAAAACTACCACGATATGTCATAAAATCAATCGGTCCCTAGAGCTTCCCGTGTCAGTTCAACCTCATCGTGCCATGCGAAACTAAATTAAAACAAGTTTCAAAGGCTCGTTTTTCATCGCTCTAATTAAAGTGTCAGATACACATATTTTACAATTCACCAACAGTTGCCATTGCTGGACTAACTTGCTAAGTTTTATTTTGCTTCCCTCGGATCTGTTATTTCTACAACCCCTTCTCTAGGCCAGTGTTAGTTTAGCGGCCGAACGCCTAGCGGTTTTGCACTTATATTTTCTCTTCCATCTCGTTCCAGTTTTCGCGACTCTTCAACTCTAATTACGTTTAGATTAAAGCCATCATTTTAGGTTGCAAATTGAAAGAACTCTTTATTGATAAAAAAAATAAGAATGGGCTGTTTAATTCAAAAAGGAATATATTCACTAATAATATCTAATTAGTAGCGATTTGTTTAAGAAGCTTCGCGGAGGTATTTCCAAAGGTAATAAATAAAGCCGTCCCCTGTTCGCGTTTTATATGTATTGAATTTAGGGTAGATTCTTAATTAGCAAGTTTTAACGATGTCTATCTAGACGAAAGAGTTTTTATTAAAGTTTTGAATGACGACATTTTCACAAGTTAGGTTGTGTATCAATATCAAGAATGGCCACAAAAGGGTGCACCTGACGCCCGTGCTACATTTTACATCAATGGTGCTATAAGCTTGATCTCGTGGTGTGACAACGAACGTGCGCTTTATACAAATGGCTTATAATAAAGAAGCATTCATAAAACACAAACTACACATGAATAATAGTGAGAATATCTCTTAGGATATCTTTGCTCTTTGCTTATATAGCGGTAGATTCATTGACTTTTACGATACGCATGATTTGCTTTTCAAGATATTTAACGCAGACGGATAAAAATGAGTTGTTGAAATGGCTAAGTTTAAAGAAGGGTGCGGGCGTGCTTCGCTAGCAAAGACGCTCATTAAGACATGCAAATGAGCCCTATTTCAATTCTTAGGGCATTTTCACAGTGAATTGCGATGGGCATAACCGCAGATAGCAACGAAAGCTTAACTGTTAAACTAACTTTTAAGAAGATTGTACCCCAAAGATAAATTTCCCTAACAATTATGTATATTTTTAATCATTGACGTATTGCTAATATTACTTAACGTCGTAAATAGTTAATTGTTGCAATATAATTTAGAAAATCGTTCGAGCGCCTTAAACTTAGTTTGCTGCATAGCTTCTAGCGCTACGTGCGCGAACTCGATTTCAATTAATTTAACTGTAATGAGTCTTGGCTCGTTCGTTTCAGACATAACAGGTCGCTCTTTTAAAAAAATTTAATAATTTTTAATTGTTTAACTTGCTTATTTTTTGACAAATTTATGTTGAATCTATCCAACGAACATTTAATTAAATCTAATTACACTTTTTATTGGACTTTTCCAAATTCTCCATCATTAAGTTATTTGAATTGATGTGGCCTGTAATGCTTGCACCATTGTTTTAAATGTTACGTAATTAATGGTAAGAACCTAATACAGTAAAAACTATAAAGAAGTACTTTAACTTAAAGATGTTGTCTTTAGTGTTGAGAAAGGGCGGTTCAAAGACGTAATGTCGCTAATTAATTAATAGCATAGACCTTGAGCCAGAGTGCTTCTGGCTTCATATCTACTTCCCTTGAGGGCTATTGTGCGCCCACCAGCCTAAACCAACTGTGTAAGTGAATTAAAATATTTATTAAGGAATTCACATATACACGCCTCTGGGGATTCATGCTTAATTAGCCAGTAACCATCTTAGATACTCCTTGAATAATTAAATTTTACACTTAAGCGACTATCTATATGTATATAGGGTTCATACTTTACCTACTTAACTAATATAATATATAAGATTATAATTTACCTCAATTCTTACATTTTCAACCTGCGTTTTTAAAATATTGTTTTATTTACTTAATTGCCAATATTCCCTTTCAACCTCCTCGCATTTAATAATCAATTTGATGGACAAAGAAGAATTCTTTAATTAAGTGAATGCTTAATTAAGCACATTCTTATCGTAATGAATTAGTACTTAATACTCTGTAAATCCGCTAATAACTCAATAATCAGTAAATGAACAATACTTGCAATTGCTGACACAATGAAACATATTTAGAGCTTAATCAGCAATATGTAAGTATTGAAACAACAAAACATCATTTTCATCGAGTATTCCCGGTTACATTAAATATCTCACTCAATTTAAAAATTTCCAAAAACTAATATTTAAAGCAGGCTAATTTACATTTTGTTTTATAGTTGTGTATATCAAAAATTGTATTTGCATAAATGCGAGAGATATACAGTTTAGGTGAACCGTATTAAACTCCATGAAATTTATGAGACAAGCCCAGGCGTATTCGATCATTATACGCTGGATGGTTGTTGCAATTTCCTCAATGTTTGTTTTCGACTGGAAATGTATATTCCGCTATTTTGCACTTTTTGTATATTTTCCTGTTTTGGTTAAATAATATCACAACTAAAATTTTGATTTTTATTACCAACCGAATTTTAATTACATGGTTTTAATATGTTCCCAAATAGCACCCCCGCGATTCTTAAATGACAATTATCACAAGCAACTCAAATTTGTGTATTACTAATCCCCGTTACATTTTATAAAAAAAATTTTGGGTCTGACATGATTTGAAGGTAAGAAAATGAAATGTATCTATTTTTGAAAAATATCGTCTAGATTCTGCGGCCTGAAGGCCGCAATGACTTATCACGTGCCAGAATTTTTTAAATTGATAATACAAATTTACTAATTAGTATTCTAGTGATTATAAAATAAAAAATATTAGTGAAATATTTACCTAAACAGGCTTTATAGATCTAGAACCGAGAGTATTTAGATATTTAATATCTCAATGATTCGTTTCTATGTGCCTCATAGATGTGCCTGTGACTGTCTTTTATTGTTAGTAGTTGTAATGGGTATCGACCGCCTTAAAACCGAATTTGTGAATCTCTTATAAGTTTAATTTGAGCAAGCACCTAGAAAAGCTTGTCAACCTCAAAATCAAAAACCGCCGTAGAGAATATTATCGGAAGTTAATTAGATACTTCGAATTTTACATCAATATCAAAATTTCACTTATTTTCCATTTAATTTATAAATTTCTGCTTATCGTAAATATTAAATATTGGAAGCTCAATACACAACGTACAACAGCGCGGCATCACCAGACTTTCTAGTTTGGGTGGGACAAATTTCTGTTTGCATATTTTAAGCATTATAAATAATAGTAAGTATACTTGAATGAGAAATAAATTTAAATAATCTTCTTTTATTACTTTAATTTAAAGCCGGCTAAAACATGAAAGCATTCTTTAAAATCTATTATGAAATTAGAGGCTAATGAAACCAAAATTTTTGAAATTGTTGATCAAAGCCAAGTTTGATCCTTGGGTTATGAAGAAGGCAACGGAATACTTGCAATTTCTTAAATTTCTTAGTACATACGTCATTTTGGTATAAATAGCTAGGATAAAAGCCTACATCCAAAAATGATAGGCACTTGAAGAAGAAGTATAGAAAAATAAACTTTTATAGATATTATTTGGATTCTAGAAATAATTTTTGAAAAAAGCAAGAATTTGCTTCCAAATTGTAGAAACTTATTTAAACAATCAATGTTCTATTTTCCAAATTTCTAAAGCATTTCATAAATTTAAAAATCTTGAGAAAACTGGAGGTACTGGGCAGCTGTGGAGGGGAATTCTATCAAGACGACAAGGCTGACGTTTCAAAAGCGGACTTTTTTGAAATGCGTAGTACTCAGCATGTGGAGAGAGGTAACACCTGTATTGCAGCTCATTAGATTCCCCATTTCATGCCATTTAGTCTTCATCATACGATTGTGGAGAGTTAAACCATCGCATGTTTACTTGCAATACTTTTTTTTAAATGGTGAGTCTGTGAATAAACTCAACCATGCTTTAGGAGTCATTTTCCTAACTGTTAATTCCGTTTGGTACATAAACAACAGGACCGTATTTAAGATATAAATAAAACAGACGAGTTCGCAGTTAACAGCGGCGTGAGGCCGCTTCTGTTCAACTTGGTGATCGAGAATATTATAAAAAAATTGGAAACTAAGTAGAGCAACGATATCAACGAAGGAATGGCAAAGAATAACGTATGCTGATGATAGCGTGATTATATCTAGATTTTAGACCAAGACAAAAAATGATACAAACTATCAAAGAAATAGAGAAAGATGCGATAGAAATGGGGCTGAAGATTAATGAAAGCAAAATCAAATACATGAAATTCAAGAGAAATGATGACCTAAAAATTTGAAGCTACACGTTCGAAGAAGTAGAGAAATTCAAGTGTCTGGGTGAACAACTAAACAAGAACAATAAGAGATAAATGAGAAGATTCAAGCTGGCTGGAGAGCATTTTCCATGCAAACAAAAGAATTTTGAAAAGTAAGAATATATCTATAAGAATTTAAATAAAAATATATAAGCCATTCGTGAGAATAGTGGTCACATATGCATCTGAAATATTGAACCTGACTACGAGAGAAAAGAAAAAAATGAGAATATTCGAAAGAAAGATGTTAAGAACAATTACAGGACCAAAGAAGATTGGTGAAAACGAATATAGAATAAGAACAACTGCAGAAATAGCCAAAATAATGAGAAACGAAGACATCGTAAAATTCATAAAAGCACAAAGAATTAGATGGTTTGGCCATGTGATAACAAAAGAGCCAGACAATGTTTTAAGACAAATCATGGGCTGGAGGCTGGGTGAGACGAGGAATAGAGGATCAAGAGCTAGATGGCTGGATGAGGTAATAAATGATCTTAAAACTATGGACGTGACAGATTGGAAGAAGAAATGCGAAAACATAGCAGTATGGAAAGGGATAGTAAACGAAACCAAAACACATACGAAAATCTAGATTATCGAAGAAAAGAAGATGAGGAGTGATTCTCATCTAAAACAAATCGTAAAGACTTCTATGAAGTAGGAATATTCCACAAGGAATGAATACCTGATTTATTATTATATTATTATTATTAGATCCCTAAGCTAAATCTGTGGTGTGGGCTCTACCAACCAATTTTTTTGAGAGTTAATTCGCTGCTGAGAGTAAAGAAGGGGTTAACTCATAAAAGTTAATTTTGAGTAAACACTTGATAAAGATATTGGCAAATTTCAAGTTCAATAACACATATTTGCTTAACTTTTTTGCTGACGTTTTCTTTGCATATTAATGTGATAACATTCATGATAAAATAAATAAATATAGTTTTTTTAAATATTGTGATAAAGTGACTTTTGATTGACTTAACCCCTTTTACCCTAGACATATTTTTGACTTAACTCCATTTTCACTATCGAGATTTTAGAAGAAAAATTTTTTTAAATAATTCGTTATTTAAAATAATTGAATACTTTCAAAATATAAAAAACGAAAAACTATCACTGAAATTCTTCTTAATCCGTAGAAGCATCCAGAAACACATCAATTTCTTCGATGAAGGTTATTAAATTCTTATAGAAGTCCCAATTTCCTTCCAAAATAGTTGTTTCTTCTTTTCTATTGTTATTGGAAGAGGATTCCTATACCCCTGTTTGGGATCTAACATATTTTGTTGACTGTGTTGACGATCTCGTTCTTCTAAGCTGAAAATTTTGAAATCCTCATCTTTATCTAGAGAGTTTTTCTAAAAAAAACATCGATTATTTTTATGATACCTTATCCATTTCACTTCTTTCTAGTTAAACTTTTCGCCCATGGTATCTTGGTTTCGACTTACCAATGATGTCCAGTATAAGTCAGCAAAATCGAAAAATTTAGATCTTTCCATTTTGTGAACCAAAAAATATTTTTTTTGCCTACTAGGTGTTTAAATTGAACCCAATCGTGAGGATGCTCAAATTTCAAGTGAATAATATTTAAATTTTTGCAATTTTGTAATGCCACAAAACAAACTACTGCGATGTAGCTATTTTTATTTTGGCCTCCACGTGAATCGAAGTACATAACCAGATGTTAACCATAGGATTTAGATATTTTCTTAAGTAACAATAAAGGCAGGAACCTATAACGTTGGCTCCCAGCTTTGCTAAGGATTCATACTACAGATAGCAATAAGCCTAAACATCGTCACAGTCATGAACTGTGAGATTATAGGTCGACAGCTGATGCTTTTAGAATACCTAGCGCTCTGAATGTCTGGTGTTGGCAGACACTGTTGCAAATCAAACATAATGGTTTTCTTTAAATCATCCAACTTTGAAACTTCTTGAACATCATGTTTAGAAGTGTAACCCTTATCATCTTTTTGATGATGTTCAATCAATTCTTGTTGAAATTGAGCTTTCTCGTCTTCTAATTTGGCCATTTTTATTTTCATATGAAGCTTATCGCATACACAACATGTATGGTTTTTTGATTTTTATATTTAAACTGTGAAACATTTCTTCATAAGCTCTTCGATTTACGAATTTCATTGGATGCTTTCCTTTGTAGGCCTGATATAACAAGGCCAGAGTGTAGTGTTGGGGTAAATATTTCTTAAATGACTGCCTTCGAGTATAATGGCTTTCATCTGCTGGTATGGATAGGATATGTTTTTCTGCGGTGTTTTTATCTTCATCACTAATTTTATTTCTATTTCAAAGATAAAAATATCATCACTCTCTGCCGCAATACCTCCAATCACCAGCACACCAAATTTTGGCCGGAGATACGATGACATAATATTTATTTTTGTTTTCTATTGTGGTAGCCTTAACAAAGATATCGGTAGCCCTGGCAAAGATATCTATATGTATCACCCCCTACCCTAAATCTATCTATAAAAGTTTTTTTAACAAAATCCAAAATGAAAAAAATTTTTAATTTTTGTACGCCACTGAATTTTTTCCAAAATTTTTATATACGTCACATATTACCGTAAGAAGTCACAAATAAAATTTCTCCAAGATTGGTACAACAAATTTTTTCGGTAATCTAGAGGATTTTTCGAAAATAAATTTTTGTAAATTACTGACTGTCGATTTACTGATTCTGAAAACGTTTTCGAAAAAATTTAACAAACAGCCTAAACTTGGTCGCTACCTAGTGGCAGAACTTTTTACTTATAAAGTAACTTTTCGTCAGTCCGTACGACGATATTATAAAATATTTCCCACCGAACCACCTATTTTTGTATTCTAAAATAAATTGTTACAAGCCCTAAACTCAATTCTTATGCTGCACTCGGTATACAAATCAACATTAACCTAATTTTGACACATATGTCACAAAATCATGACGTTTATTAAAATTTTGAATATATTGTTTTATTTTTGCAAGCCATCTGACAAATTCTCACAAAAAATATATAAATTAAGATTTCAGTTAATATTTTCTGTAATTTTTCTGACCTGCCCGCCCTGTTACAATTGGCTCGATTTGTTTTCTCACCAATACTTATACTTTCAAAGCTCCATCGACACACCAAATTTTAGCTAAATCGGTTAAACATTTCCGGAGATACTACGACATTTTCATTTTTTTAAATTTATTTTATTGTGGTGGCCCTGGTGAAGATTTGTCTGGCAAAACCTTATTTTCACCATTCCAGCCCACGAGGCATACGTCCAATAAGTTTGATTGCAATCGACGCAGAAATGCCGAAAAAAATCGATCGACAAAAACTTTTTTCATGTTTTTGCCAAAAATGTTAATTTTATTTTTTTCGTGTTGCATTACTGATTTCTATCGAAGGATTACATATGCTCTCATATCCATTAGGATCAATGTACCTATGTACCAAATTTGGGTAAGATCCCTTCAGCACTTCTTGAGTTATTCACTCTTAAAGTTTCAACTTTGACAACTTGTGATTTTTGACAGACGACAGATAGAAGATTAATTTTACCTATTCTGGATAAAGCCTTTTAAGGCCTTTAAAATAACATATCACAAGAGAAAATATTTTTTAAAAATCCCGTATTATTTTCTTGTGGTGGCACTCCTGATTAATAGATCGCGACGAAAACCTTATTTTCATCTTTCCACCGTGAACCCTACCACCATACCAAATTTGGTCGTAATTGGTTGGATGGTTCGGTAGCAAATCGATCGACAAAATTTGACGACCGACAGACCGACACAGAAATTTTTATTTTACTTTTTGCAGATCGTTACGTTTCTGAACACATTTCTGAAAACGGCTTGAAACGTGCCACATGGCAAAATGGCATACTTGTATGTACCTATATACATATGTATTTCTATATCAATAAATAACTTTCAAATTTCATTCAAGTACGTGACATTGCTTAGTTTTGATATTTTATTGGTAGTCATTTAATCGTTATTTTCTTAATAGTAGTTACTTCATTAATTGTAGTAAAAAACAAAATTTGGTAATTAAATTGTTTTTTTTAATATTCTTAATTTTTAAATTTCTATGTATGTTTTTTTCCTTTATTTTTAAAATTATTTTATTTTAGCGTCCTGTTTAGTTTTGTTAAATATAATATTGGAATTGCACCGCAATAGTGTGAAAAGACTGAGTTCTCTTATAATATACAAGCAGTATAATATAATGCAAATTTACAATTCACTAATATAATTAATTGTCTGTTGACAAGGTTCTGTATATGATAGCACTATTTATAATTATGTAATGGAAAACATGTTATTAATAACTTTCACGTAGGTACCTATGTATGAATCAACAATAAGGCATGAAAAGGTATTAAATTAATTTGTGACCAAGCTTTTGTTCATTGATTGATGTGAACATATTTAGATAGTTTAGATATTTTCTATTATGTTCATAAATCTAGATTTAAATATATTTAAGGGTAAAGTGGGAATTACTGACCATATGGGTAAACAGGCCAACAGATTTTAATTAAAAAATTAAAAAAACTACCGACGATCTTGAGTTACAATACCATCTATTCGAAGAAAATCTTAATGGAAAGAACTAAAAAATGTAAAGAAAATTAAATTAATTAACTAATTCAAGTTAATACCACAAAAGAGAAAATGACATGGTAAAAAAATAATTACTGATTGTATCCTGAAACACAATAATTACACTGTCAGTATAAACATCTTAAGTATACCATATTGTAACATTTTCCTTTCATTCTAAAAAATTTAATCCATCCCCTTCTTATTTTCCTTTATTTTCAATTATCATTTTACTTGAACCTCTATAATTACGTTCAGTCTAAAATTAATTTGTATACCAATAACATTTAAATGTACACTTAAAATTAATTATTTAGAATAACAATGAAATGTTAGGTAAATTACTTGTGTAAATTTAAACACGATATTATCTTAAAATTTGTAAAAGTAATATAAACTTTTTAAATGTTTTTTAAAAAATGCTTAAATAAGTAATTTACTAAGTTACAAATTAAAAAATCTGGAAATTGCGTTATCGTTAAGGATTCTATTATACTTTCAAAATAAAAACTTGACTAAAATAAGCAAACGACTTTAGTATAATGAACCATAAATATCCTAATATTATTTGCCGGGTATTATTTACTTCAAGTTTTTGCCTTAAGCATAAAATTAAGTATGCAAAACGCTGGATGTAGGACTAAGTAAGATAAATAAATAAATGTATTTATTATATTTTTTATGCCAACATTAAAACTTAAAAAGGAATTTGTTGAGAAGTTTTCTGGTACTAATTTCATGCTGTTACTCGTTTTCAAGTTTGGTTTTGGATTACTTAATGTTTACATTAATTTAATAAGTTGTGTATTTAAGAAAGTTAAATTTCATTAATTAACTAATACGAAAACTCAACGCCGTAAATGGTGACCCCGACGTGACTTGTAAACACGGATGCAAAACAATCTATTTTTAACGATTAATTGTGTTGGAACATGCAAAAACTTTGAATAAAAATAAAAATTTTTTGATTAATGTAAGTAATTTAAAGGAATAAAACTGTGTAATGTAAATAAACTAGTTATACATTTAAACAATCAAATAATTATTAGTAAATTTGTTGTTAATATCGTGAAATGTCTGATGTAACACAGAAAATGTTAAAATTAGCGTAACATAAAATACATACATATGTATATTCGAACGTGGTATTTGCCCCGTGCATAATCCTGAATAATTTCATAGACCCTAACACTTGCTAGTCAATTAAAGGAATATACAGAGAAAATTTTAGCGATTTTGCAAATAAACATTTAATAGTGAGAACCTCAAAATTATATTAGAGTATAATTATTAATTACCAAATTTTAATTGCATACGAAATGTTATCAATAAATTGTATCGTTATTCAATATTAATTAATTAAAACCGAGAATTTACATACGACAAGCACTTTGTTATTAAATTTTTGGATTATTAAAATTGAAATATACCTAATTTGCATAATAATGCAATATTACCATTCCTTCATAACAATATTGGACATTTTTTCTCTTATATCACCTTTCGTAAGGACACGATAACCTTGTGATTTTTTTGTATTAAATTTCTTTTTCTGAAGGGTTTCTATGACAGATTACCTCGATGGTTTGCCATTGCCTGCCGAAGGAAAACAGTCAGAATAAAGTTCTTACTTCATACTTCATTCGACGAACATAGTATAGAATATAAGGAGTAAATGATCAGGGGATTCCTCAAACTCCAATTATTTTTATAGTGGTATCTCACTATATACGGTATATTCTCATATACGGAACAGCCTATTTAATAATTAGCAGTATGTTTACCATTGCATAAGGAAACTAGCATTAGAGTGTTTTTCTGCCCAGAAGCAAATTGCCATAGAACAAGTGTAAATATGTAATTTTGAAATTCATGTTCAAAATAGGTCATTGGTCAAAACTAGTACTTTTTAAGATTTTTTTTTCAGAGCTACAAACAGTAAAATTTATTTAATTTAAACAGAAAACATCATGGAACATGGGAAATACTAAGCAATTTATTGCAGTTCATTATAATAATTTTTTTAAATAAATAATTTAATATTAAAGTTTTTCTGATGGCTAAACCCAGTTGTACGATATGAAATTTTCTATTTTGAATCAATATAAGGCTCAGTATGCAGATGAATTTAGGGCAAAATTGATACAAAATATTGAATATTGTATAATTACGAAATTTTGTATGAGACTACCTACAAAGAATTGATTTCTATAGAAATCACTATAATATCATAAAATATAAATCACTATAATAATATACACGGTATAATCTGCCCGTGGCGAGTTGTACAATAATGCAATAGATGTACGCTAAATTTTAGCCCGAAGCCAATTTGTTGGTTCACGGAGGGGTTGCGGAGAGTTCGAATCGTGAAAATGTATTTAGAATTCATACCATTATTCTGCTATTTAAATTAATATATCTCTGTTGAGTTCAATTACAGGTATGAAATCACAATATTTTAATTCGATTTTGGTAATCGGTGCTAAATTTGAATACAAAGATATTGAATTACTTGAAACCTGTTGTGAAATTATATTATTTAGAAAATAGTCTTAAGTTTGTTATAATTGACTTTGTTTTACTGGTTTACAAATCATAAGTTAGAAAGTTATTATTTGTAAAGTTCTATACAGATTACAGTCATGACATTGTTCACTGTTTCACACCCTAATCTTGGTTTTTGACTTAAAGCGTACAAAGTTTATGAGCATTTAATTTTTCAAGATATTCAAGTTTAGACAAACATAGTAAAGCTGTTAGTTAAACCAGAAGCATTTTGACGTAATAATGTTTTTATGAGAATAATTTTGTGGGGATTATTATAAAGCTTACTCTTCATTTAATTAAATTTGTTTATTTGCACAGCAAAATAAGTCGTTACCGTAAAATCACATTGCAATTACAAAATGTCATCAAGTAAACTTATTCTTATGATTACTCCTAGCTTTTCTAGATTTTCAAATTTTACTCTAAAATCCTACATTAGTAATGTTAATTTATATTTAAAAAATTCCTCTCTTAGGGTTCGTTTCATGCAATATTTGTTTTTATAAGAAAATTTTGTCCGCATTGTAAATTATTCATTCCCATTTTCTTTAGTAATAGATTTACTGGTACCAAAAATATAAATTTGAGGTTAGAACTCAATGTAAAATAATATTTACTTAAGACTATCAATATTTTAGAACATGAAACTTTCTTGAAATAACTTGAAGTTAGCAAAATAAAAATACTTTAGCATTTACTTTTGCAGTTAAAAGTTGAATGAAAGAATTTTAATGTAAACTGAAGAATGCTAATAAAAGTATATTTTCAATTCTAAATGCCTAACGGTTAGCAAATAATGAAACTCCTACTTTTTCAATCTAAATATATATTTATATTTTTGTATCATTGTATCACAATTTCGAGTAGTTTTACATTGCCGCATTTATTTTTGCATATAAAATTAATCTTTAAAAATACATAACACTTACACGGATAATTACTACTTTGAAAAAATAATTATAAATATTTATAAAATAAAATCATCATCTGCATTATGTTAAAGACCAGTGGTCCGTTACGTCACTCAATCTAATCTCGTCATCTTCTCCTGGGGACGGCTCACAAATCTTCCTCCTCTGGCTTTAGTTAACTTTTATATTGAAATGCTTCTGTATGTCGTCATAAGGAAGATCGTCCAAATAAGAGAGATGAAGAAGATGAAGTTTTTCCATAGCCCATAAATTGATGTTAGACTTGAGATCACAGCAGTCCATGGACTGACTAGAAATGCAACTGCGGATTACCACTCTCTAGCCTGTTAGTATTAATCATCTGCTACCTTTTTAAATTATTAAAAATTTGAGCATTGAAATAAATTTTATTTGTATAACATATTAAATTTAAAGATATATTAATTTTCGACAGGAAAATTCAATTTTCCATTTGTAATACTTTGCTGAACATAATTAGTTAAAATAAAATAATTTTAAATTGTAAAAATCTGTGTAAACACTTTGTGTATTTCATTGTTTTATTTTTAATAAATAATAAAATTTTTACTTCTGGAATATTTCCCAAAAACTTTAATTAGCGCTATTTTTATAATTATGGGTTTTACGCTTTCTAAATTGTTCTAAAAATAAGCAGTGTCAACAGAATTTTCTTAATCGTATTTTAATGAAAAAATACTTGCTCGAATACAATCCCCTGGCTCATTTCTTTAAAAACATCAACATTAGCGGTTTCATCGATTTTTCAAATTTTGTGATACGATTTATGGATAATCCATCGTGATATTATAATAGCTATTTAAAATATAATTTAATTAATGTAATTTATTTTTATCTTTTTATAAATAAAATGCTAAAATTCTGAAAATAGTATGTTAGTGAGGTTTTGTTAGTGGTAGTTAGGTTTCACATTTTCGAAAAGTCGTCGGGTATCATTTTATTGCTAAATACATACTTTCCTTTTCAACTTATTTAAGACATAGTATCTGTTTTTTACCGAAAAATACAGACGGCCGAATGTAGCCTCCCAAACGATATATTTTCTAACTGCGAAAATTATAAATACATAATAGTTATTGTAATAAATAAAATTATGTGCTAATGTATAACTGTTCTCTATGCTCATGTGGATGAACAGCTGCAAATTTGAATTTCCATGCATCTATGTTTCTTTTTGGATCATAGAACTACATATTATGGAAATCAGGTCTTTTAACTACTATTTGGCATAATTGAGTTGTCATCTCAAATAATCACCTAACATTATTCAACTATAAAATTCTACTTTTGCCGTTTCTTATTCAATGTTCAAATTAATTCAATTCAATTCAATTCAAAATCAGGATTTTGATGGACAATCGATTGGTTGCTGTGTGTCTACTAAATTTCTTGGAATTCACATGGAGCACAAGTTGACATGGATCAACCACACTACTAAATTAAGAGAGGAATGTAGTAAGTATTGCTACCTGTTTCGTAATCTGTCAAGATGTGCAAGTGAGTCGATCGTGCGTACTGCATATCTCGCCATAGTTGAGAGCCGTTTTGCATATGGTATTTCGGTATGGGGAACATCCACACATGCCATTCAGATATTTTTGCTGCAAAAAAGAATACTTCGCTCTATGGAGAGGGTTCATTAGCAGACACCGTGTAGGCCGCTGTTTGCTAAGTGGCGTCTGCTTACGTTGCCTTGTTTGTACATATATGCGGTCTGTAAGGATATACATAAGCGTAACCATTTATTTCTGCACAATAACCAGGTTCATGGATACAATACCAGAAAATCTCATGAACTTCACATTCCATACACACGTTTAAAACTTTCACTGGATGGACCAATGGCCACAGGATTAAGACTCTATAATAAACTACCAACATCAATAAAAAATCTAAACAAAATAAGATTCAAAAAAGAATGGCGATTGCACCTAGAACAACAACCACTGTACAGCATCAATGAGTTTCTCCAATTATAATGTAAGCTTTTGTAAAGTTCCGAGAATAAAGCCTATTATTATTATTATTATGTTAAATTATCTATAACTAGCTGTAAAGCTCGTCCACGGACGGGCATCTAGACCCGATTGGTTGGAAACTCGATTGATGTGCAACTTGTCCCAGGGAGAGTACCAGCGGTGCTTTAATATATTTTTCGGTTGGTAAAAAAATCGACCAATCAGATTGCTTTTTTTTCACCCTAAAATGACACGCTGGAGGAGTAGCAGCGTGCTGGGATTTTACGTATTAAGATATAATTTACAGTAGGTGACATTTTTAAAAAAAAATTTATTCTGAGACCAAGGTATAGGCCTTGCGTTACCTCAACCGTGAAGTGCAAGAGATAAGATGAATTAGATCAAAGCGGGTCATACGCATGAATTGCAATATCATATTTTAGAGATCATAAGTTTCAACCTCATACCTGTCGAAATTTTATATCATTTTATATTACATTAAATGTGAGATTAAAAAATCAAGCAAATAGTTCTACAGATACCGTCATATACTCGTTAAACACAATCGTTGTTAAATTAGGACCCTTCTATATTCTATTCAAAACAAAGCATGTACAAAGCAAAGAAAGCACTACAAGATCAAGCTACTATCTGATCAGCTACCTTTCTTCTTTTCTACTCGAAATAATCCCAGACATCAGTATGTTGTCAAATCGTCCCCTGAAGAATCACTAATTATCGACTTGAAAATTGGCTTATTTTAAACTAACTTTTAGCCCCCAAATTTGCATTAATAATCCATCAAAATTTACGTACAACTTAAAAATCTCCAAACAGTCAGGTCTCTCCGCTTCAAATAAATTCACACTTCAAAAAGTAGAAGCTGAATCAACTGCCGATTTTTAGTAAAAAGATTTTTACCAGCTGACAATGCGCTGCGACAGCTGGTCAAATTGCTGAATATCATTTGAATACCAGCTGAATATCTTCTGAATACCAGCTGAATATCAGCTGACGCAGCGCTGAATCAGCTAATATTCAGAGCTGCGTCAGTTGATATTCAGCAATTTGACTAGCTGCCAAAGTGCGAAAGCAATTCAGTAGCGATTCAGCTTCTGACCTTACTAAAAATCAGCAGCTGCCTGAGCTCAAAAGCTGAATTTTTGTATTTTTAACAATAATTAAATCAGAAAAATACTATAACTGTTGCATATCTTGAGAAGTGAAAAATAATCTTTCATTGATATAATTTTTATTATAATTCATTGCTATTTTGTACCGACCGTAACCATTTCTGATTAGTAAATCTATAAACTAAAAATATTGGAAGGTTATGACGGGTTAGTGCAGCCTGCAGGCCGCACAATTTGGGCAATTTAGGATAGGAAATATCCTTCTTCCGTAGTTAGTACATAGTATATAATAAAGGATATTTTAATTATAATCAACGTTTAAGTCTCTTCGTAAATATTTCGATCGATGGAGTTTAATAACGCATTTAATTTTGTTTTCACAAAGGTGAGTTAAAATTTAATCTATGATTTACAATAATTATATAGCAATTAAAATGCTTTGTTGTAAAATTTTAATCATATTATGAATTTTTCTTTGATTTTGTGAAACCATCCATAAATATAATATTGATGAAGCATAAGTCTTCGTGTGTGGTGGTAATCCTCTCACTGTAATGCCAAAGGCCGAACCACCACATCGATCATTTGTTAGAATATTTTTCATTTAGTAAAAAATTAAATTATAAAATAATGAAACACTAATTTTAAGCCAATGCGTAGAACTCCCTCGCTTGTGGTTTCCGTGTATTGAGTCAGAATGAGTTGATTAATTTCCATGATAATTGACCTATCTGATGTATGTAGTTGCACTTGCTAAAAGTAGAACATGCTTGTATAGTTTCATATTCAACAAGAAAAATAGGTCAGTAGGTAATTAATATATTTTTACAATCTAGCTACAAGTTCAATGTATTGAATTTTAGGTTGCTGTATATACGAGGGTGGAATGCAAGGGTAGTAATTTTAAAGGGGTTCCTAACCTCGCGGCTGTTTTCCCTAGATGTTTTTGATAGTAATTGTTACCTTCATAAATTTTTTATGAGGTAATAAATCAATAGATTTTGAAAATGTTAGAAAATTTTGATTTTTGTTCGAAATAAAAATCAATGATGAGGTAAAATAATTTAAAGTTATAAAAATATTTAACTTACTAAGGTTCTGGAGTGTAAACTTCCATTATTATCATTAGTTTTTAATGTTTACATGCTTATTTCAACATGTCCCTAAAGAGTCTTCATCTAATGATTAATGAAGAGCAGGCACGACACCCTGAACTGACCACGAGTCTCGTCCATCAATGTCTTCTAGAAACTACAGTTAACAGACATTCCGTCTGCCTTGTGTTTTCTTCTGTTATTAAAGTGCTTTTCTACATAATGAAAGCCATTGTACAAAAAAAAAGAAATCAAATTTATTTTGTGTAAACACCGAAATGCATTATTTAATAAAAGGGAATTTGGAGAATATTGTGACTACACGGAAGATTATTTTTTAAATTAGTATAGCAGTAAATCCATGTTATAACAAACAACAAGTTAGTATAAAATAGTAGGAATATTTTTTAGCTGCGAGGTAAATTTAAAAAGAAATGAAGTGCGTAGATTCAGCTGTAATTATTTAACGAATGAGTGAATTAAATAAAAGTCTGCTGAGAAATGCGAAATTGCGAAATAGAATCGAGTTAACGTTTAATCCTCGCTTTATGACCCAAAATAATAGCTATTTAATTTAAAATAATTGACTTCTAAAAGAGCGGAAAATAAGTCAACGTAGGTTCAACCTATTTCTGAAAGTTATAGTTTACCATCAACTTACGATTTGTCAAATGTACTTTTCAAAAGAAGAAAAACCACATAGATGCGAAACGGGAAGTTTTGAGATAACGTAGAAAATATGAATAAAAGGGATGTATCAAAAATAGCCTATAAATTTTCAAATATCTAGTGAGCGCTTTACGTACAGATTTCACATAGGTCGTGTAAACATGATATATACACGATGAAATTTGATCTGGAAATTCGTCTATATTTCAGCAGGTTGGAATATTTCATAGTAGCTTTCGGGTCCCTTCACGGTTCTTACTGATATCCCAAACCCGCAGGGAATCTCCGGTGTTTTTAAAGAAGGTAAGACTTATCTTGATTTACTGATTGGAAAATCACCCTCTTCAAGGGGACTTAACATTGAACAAACCACTGGGAATTTAAATATTTCCCTCTGCTTTACATTATATCTGCACTTATTATATAAAAAATTATTCTTTTATATTACCGGAAAAATTATTTTATCGTTATTTTCCGCTATGAATTATTAATTCGGCTGTGATGAAGTATATTTGCTGATTTAAATTGGTTGATGAATGATAAAAGCAGTTGCTTTTTTACTTAAACGAAATTTGTCACTTTCAATGTCTTTTCTATTTCAGCGACACAACTCGTCTTTGTAATGGTAATTGTCTTGTGAAACGTCGAAATCAATTTTGAATTCAATCAGTGTAACCTCCCTAACATTTATCAAATATTAATTTTAAAACATTTAATTAATTGCAAGCAAAAGAGGCGACGTTTAAATTTTTAATTATTTTATATGTAAATATAAACAAAATTGGGGTTTAACAAAAATCAGCTTTATAAAAAGAATAAGTTTGATAATTTAAAGTAAGCTAGCGTCAGATCTGTCTACGCTTGGTTCCCTAGAGTAAAGTGCTTCATCCCCAACTACCCCAATCACAAGAGACCGTTTCATTGAGGGAGAACGCGAGAATAGAATTGGAAGTAACACAAACCAGGTGGTGCGTATTTGACGACCCCGCTTGTAAAACAAGTAATTGATTATTCATCAATCGAGAAAGTGTAAGTTCACATTCCTCTTTTCTTCTTTTTCCAATGAAGATAAATTAAGATTTGATCGGTTCGTTGCATTTAGTCGCTTGTAATTTTTATGAATTAGACGACGCGATAAATAATCAGAAAAGGAGGGTTAAGCTTTTTGATTGCCAAATTGTAATGGAAATAAATGAAGGAAACGTTAATCGGTTAGTTAGTTATACTTCTTAGTTCTATTCCCTTTTGTGTTTGAGTTTATGAAAATGATTTGTTAATATTATCATAATTAAAATCAAACTAAAGAAACCGTGTAGAAGCTTTAGGGAGAAAAGAAATATATTACATTAATAGAAGACAGCATTGCAATCGATCATAGTTCAGTTCCGGCTATTACTAGAAGTAATGAACTGCAAACGATTTCTTTTGGACATTGCTTTTAAACGAAATAATAAGCTTTGCTATTATCGTTTATTAATCTCTTCTGTTATACTAAAGCATAAGTATAATTTCGAATTTGTATTTTCCACTTCATACAGACAGAACAAATCAATAGTGTGGACTTCGTCGATACCTTTTTTACTCTTAAAAAATAAAAAAATTTTATTAAAAGCTTTTTACCTGTATAACATTACTTTCATAAATTTTACTTCTAGTGTACATAAATGGTAATTGATGTAGTGCATAGGGAGTAGACTTCAGGCCGAGGGGTAATCCGCTGTCTAAAATTTTTAAACTAAATATTCATTTCACGTTTAATTCTAACTATTACTTAAGAAATACCCTCTCTTGCTTAATAATTACTCAATTACTCAAGAAATACTTAGTTACTCACGTTATTTATTAAAGATAAGCGGCGTAAGAGTGAATTTTAATTCAACTTTAAAACTATAATAAATCATTTTGATATGATATAATTGAAGATTTTTACTCTCTATCTCTCTCTTTTAGTATAATATTTTTCTTGGCGAAAGTATTATGATTTTTAAACTGGTCCTATTATAGCGGGATGAGACAAAATTCCGCGGCTACAATCCCGCTGCCAAAATCCCGCCAGATCATAATCCCGCCAAACTATTCAACTATTTTCAATTATTTTCGAGCTCTCCAATAAAAATTAGTGACAAAAACTGACAGTAAGCAATATGCGCTCACTTCAACGCACTTATTATGGCCTTTTGCAGGTAAATTTTTGAATTTTATATTACATAATGAATAAGCATATATATGGTTAAAATCAATACAAAATCTAGTAGTATACATATTGCAATGTAATTTTTGTATAAATTTTTAATTATTTAATTTGAATTAATTAAAACACTTTTGTTTAAACTTAAAAATCAAAACTTTAATTAAACTTAATCGCAACTTTCTTAAAATTAAATTGGAACGGACGAACTAACATCCGTTCTCTTGGTTATCTGCCATCAAAAAGCTTAGGTATATATCTATTTTACAATAGTCAAACTTAACGCAAATACTACCAACTTAACATTATTAACAATTTAAAATATACAGGACAATTAAAATTATTTACAACAACAAAATTTATTTATAAAATTAAACAATTATTATTATCAACCCCTATTTAACTAATTTTGAACACGACATTTTACCTCCTAGACTTTAGGATAGAAAAATATAATTTTTCTGATAAAAGTTTATACTGTCTTGTTCAAAATTACACAAAACTAAATTTTTCAAAATTTTTAACACACTACAATATTTATAAATTTTTAAAATAATTATATCCTCAAATATTTACAAATTAACACAAAATTTACAAAATTCATCTTATATTTACAAATTACCAAAATTTTGCAAAGAAAAACAATCAATCAAAGTAGTTATACAATTAATTCATAATTAGAATAATTCTCAATTTAATTTAAATGTTTATTAAATCATTAAATCATACAAAAAAATCATCTTACCACTTATACTTCCAGCGGTCCAATCTTCCTATCCCTTTGAGATGCGACCATCTTTTTCCCTCAACTGCTATCACAATTTCTTCTCTGTTCATCCTAGATTCAAATTTATTTCTTTCACTTCCGTGGCTACGTGGTCCAATTAATTTCCTCCTCCAAGAATTTACTTTTCTTCTATGTCAATTTTTTATTTTCTTTATCACTTCCATATGTCCATTTATTATTTTCTTCATCACTTGAGTATGTCTATTTATTCCATCTTTGACAAATTCTTTCAATTGAAACTGTTTATTTTTTTCCAAATCTAAATTTTCTGTTTTTTTGTATAGCAACGTTGAAATAATCTTCATTATCGTTTTTATCTTCAACTTTAAATTTGTCTCTTTTCACATCTAATTTGATTTCATTTACGAAGACCTAAACTTTACTTTCTAAATTTTTATTTTTAAAACCAATCGAACTTTCTTGAACTAAATTTTCTTCAATTTTATTAATTTTTAAATTTAAATTTTTATTTTCCAATTCCAAATTTTCATTTTGTTCCTCGATATCCGCACCATGATTATTCCTTCCATCTTGCATATCTCTTTTTTACAAAATTTATTTACAAAATTTAAAAATTATCATTATCAACCCCTATTTAACTAATTTTGAGCACGACAATATATACCGACGAAAAACGTACATAAAAAATTTATCACTTTTGCGCCGATGAACAAAATCTATAATATTCGAAAAAAATTCATAGAATTGATGATAAAATCATTGTATTGATGTGTTTTGTTCATCGGCACCAAAATGATGAATGTTTTCATTAATATGATAAACCATTTCTTACAGTGTATGCACACCTTTACTATTAAAAATCTGAAGAAAAGTAGGTACTGACTGGTACATTTGTCTACCCGCAATATCGAACGGTTAATGCTAACCTCTAACTTCTAAACTGTAACCTATAAGCTTTAACTTTTGAACTCGAAGCTTTGACTTCAATACCCATACACAACCTTCGACCTCTAAGCTGTAATCTCTAACTTTAAATCTGCAATCTCTCAGTTTAAAATTCTAACCTCGAAGTTTAAAGCTCTGATCTCCATCCTCCAAGCATTAAGTTGTGATTTCCAACCTCTAAGCTTTAACCTCTGATCTCTAACCTCCAAGCTTTAACTTCTAATTTACAACATCCGAGATTTAAAACTTTGATCTCCAATCTCCGAGCTTTTAAGCTCTGATCTCCAACTTTCGAGCTTAAAGCTCTGACCTCCAACCTCCGAACTTTAAGCTCTGATCTCCAACCTTCGAGCTTTAAGCTCTGACCTCCAACCTCCGAGCTTTAAGCTCTGACCTCCAACCTCCGAGATTTAAGCTCTGACCTCCAACCTCCTGATCTCCAACTTCCGAGCTTTAAGCTCTGACCTCCAACCTCCGAACTTTAAGCTCTGATCTCCAACCTTCGAGCTTTAAGCTCTGACCTCCAACCTTCGAGCTTTAAGCTCTGACCTCCAACCTGCAAGCTTTAAGCTCTGACCTCCAACCTCCGAGCTTTAAGCTCTGATTTCCAACTTCCAAGCTTTAAGCTCTGATTTCCAACCTCCGAGCTTGAAGCTCTGATATCAAGCCTTCGAGCTTGAAGCTCTGATCTTCAAGCTTTAAGCTATGATATCCAGCTTCTAAGCATTACTTTTCTTGAGCTTAATTTAATAGATTAAGCTATTAAATATATTAGATTTAGATTAAGCTTTTTCTTAAGCTTAATTTATTTATAGGGTTTAGGTGTTGGAGTTCTTGTTGTCTGTGCCAAACAAAAAAACTAGGAAATTGTGTGCAGAATTGTGTAGTTAATACAACTTTTAGTCATTCAGTCTTTTTTACTTCACAAGAAAATTTTAAATCAAATGAAAAAGTTCATGTTATTGATAAGTCGACTCAGGTACGACTACTGAACTTTATCGACTTACAATATTTTTTTTTAATACCAAGTAAAACAATTTCCACAAAAATTCCAAATTCTCGTCTGAATCGCTTCTAATCTCAAAAATCTCCAAATTTTAATTATCCAAATCAATTAACATTTTCCAAAATTATTAATTATTTCTTAAGGTTAGCACAATTTTCGCTTCACAGGACCATTTTGGTAAAAGGCCTCGGTGTTTCTTTTCATTGCTGCCACCAAAACTCGTTGGTTCAAAACTAGTAAATACAAATTTATTTCAAATTTATAATTAAATCTGTTCTAAATATATATTAAATTTTATAAACAACAAAGAATTTATTTTTTATATTGAGTTTTTTGCATCATAAGAATGTTGTTAGTTGGAATTATAATTGTCTAGATGTGAATAGTGTAGATTCTGTTTCCAGTTTTAAATTATTGAATGATTAAAATCAATGTTAAATTATATACACGTAAAGAACCGGATGGTTTAAAAATAAAACACGTTAATTTGAGCAACACTTTAACGTTAAATTAACGTTTGTATTATCTGCTACGTAATAATTAAAACAAAGAAAATATCCAAGCCTGGAAGGATTTTAGTTTGCTCACATTTACCCTAAATTAAATAGAAAAACCCAAAGTAAACAAAAAACAGTAAAATTGTTGATTTTATTGATTAAAACTTAAATTAAAATTACGCGGCTCGTTTTCTAAACGGATTGCGTGCGTTAAAAACGTCACTTATAAAACTAGTTTCTTAATATAATCACAGCCAAATTCGATTAATGAAAAAAAACTTTTTTTTATTGGTGTGACTGAAAACTAAATTAAATTTTTTTAAATACTTTTTCGTAATTCAAAAACATAAACTTAATATAAAAATGTTAAAAAATTTGAAAAAAAAACTTGGCCTCGAATGGGTTAATTCAAAAATGTTCTTTATT
This sequence comes from Cantharis rufa, assembly GCA_947369205.1. Classification (NCBI taxonomy): domain Eukaryota; kingdom Metazoa; phylum Arthropoda; class Insecta; order Coleoptera; family Cantharidae; genus Cantharis; species Cantharis rufa. The sequence goes on along the minus strand of OX376309.1, from coordinate 8,182,210 downwards.
TAAATCAAATAAATTTGTATCTACTTAGTTTAATCATTCCTTAATTTAATAATAGTATATTTATGTGATCTAAGAAGACTGAATCAAGAAGATTTTTCTCTAACAGCAAAATAAAATTTTCGTGCGGCTATTGAAAACAGAATTTCTTGATTGTGGTACTTATTTGAACAAAGTAATTTTTTTTTCTGAGCACATAATAAATTTGCACTCCTACACAATTTATCAAAAATAAATGTTTTTTAAAATTTTATTAAATTATTTTTATTTACAGCGGCCCGCCTTTAGCTCATAATCTGCCCGAGTGGCCCCTAGGCCCAAAAGTTTGTGCATCCCTGCCTTATAAGAAATCTACACAAAGAGAATGATTAATGGAAAAAAAAATTTCAAAATATTTGTAGTCCATATACCGAATATTTAGGAACTGGAACTTAATATGATTATCCTGAAATAAAAATATCAAAAATATTTATACAGTAGTACGATGAGGGAAAATTATCTTCAAAAGCAGAAAAATGGCAGACTTCTAAAATAACGTTTTGAAACCAAGTTATTTTTAAGCTCTTTTTCTTGTGGAAAGAAGCTTAAATGAAGCAGATATGTACATGGCTTTTAATGTAACCATTTTCATATGTATTATATGTAAGTATGTAAAGAATTAATTCATCCTGTAGAATAAGCATTTGTTGCTTTTATACTTATGGTAAAGATTGGATTTTAAACATGATTTCTTTTAAGAGTTATTGTTAATTTTATAATGATGAAAGTGTGAAAGAAAATTGAATTAAGTACATAACAATAAATGAAAATGTTTTAAAAATGTACTTTGTATTGCTACGACTACTTTATATAATTGAAAATGTAAATTTTCACAAATAAATTTAGGGAGAACAAATTTGTGCTGGTATTATAAATGAAACTGAACTAAACTATAGTAATAGTACATACATATATTATTCTGCATGTTCAAGTTGTATTGTTAAGGAAAGTTCAATAAAGCTGAAAAAGTTTCCAATTCTGAAATTGGTACTTGAGCAGTTTCACTTAACTTGGGAATGGAAAAACTATCATGCGAGTTTTAGTCTCCATTGCTTTGCATATACTAAAACGTTCTCTTCAATTTTACTAAGTATACACCCTGCATGTTTACAAGTTTTAAAAGTAAACTTTGAAAAAATACATTTTAACATCTAAAAGTAATGCTTTCAATTTGGTAAATACATAACAATTAAATTATTTTTTTTAACACATCAGCTCAAAACATAATGCCAGCTATTTGTAAAGCTACATGTACTACGTACCTCGTACAATCTTTCATAACTCAGTGTCTATTAAAATGTAATTCATAATGACAGTCGATTAGTTCTTCGTATTAAATATCGATTTAAAGCTTCCGACATTTTCAGCTTCATTTATATTTTTATTTACTGTGGTGAAAGCTAGTGTTCAAAATATTTTAAAAGCTTTATAAAAATTAATTCTATTTTAAAATTTTTATAAAACTTTTTTGGCCTTTTTTATCAACTGCCTTACAGCTGAAAGTTATTCTCTGCTTGTTATTACGCTATATGAGATAGAGCTTACTAACTTGAGGGTTGATGTATTCTATGGAAACGATTCATGTCATATTAACCGAAGGTCCTAACATTGATGTTACAAATTTTAATAATTTAGTAGTAGTTCACAAATAATCAAAACTTGTAAAGTTTATTTTTATACTTTCAGATTTAGTTTAAAGTTCATAATGTAGTTTCAATTATTGAATATCTAAAATATCTAAAAAAAAGTTTACAGAAATTTTTAAACATAACATCTAACGTAAACATGTAAATCACTTGTAATATTACATCAAGTTTCTCAATGGGTAAGACTAACCTTATGATAGTATTCGGATTACATTTGCATGGTTTTTGACTTCTTTTTAACAAAATTTGTTAATTATCCATAAAATTTTATATTTTAATTTGAAATTTACCTCTACAACTACCATATAATGTCATTAGATAATTCTTAAAATCTAGGTCCGGGTTAGCGTGTTCTTCATCAGAAGATATTAATTATATTGCTATTACGGCACTGCAAAGGCTCTTATATAGGAAAAATGTACAGCATTCAGTTTTTTTTATTCTTTTACGGTTTATGACACCAAGTCGTCTTTTTTTTATTAAATACATTAAGGAAATTTATAAACTAAATATGTGGTGGTCATCAAAGCAACAATAAATAATCGGGTAAATAGTGAACGCTTGAAAGTAAATCGTCTTAGTTGAGGCACCGAGGTATGAAATGTTGCGTAGAAGGCTTTGAGATCAGTACTTGTTTTCTTATTTTGATCAAAGGATTACTATAGGATTTTTAACTACAAACCCCCCCGAGCTGACACGTGCGGACTTTGAAATTTTTTGCGTCGCAATGAAGTAGAAAAACTTCTGTATAGAAAAACTCTGTAATCTGGGTATTATAACAGTGATAACATATATCACGTATACGTACTGTAGAAATAAATATCAAAAAACCTTACTGAACCCAAATGAACTCCTGCTTAGCCACTTGATATAGAATTTAAACAATAGACTAGTGAACCAACGAGATTTACTTGAGACATCGGAAGGCAGCTAGAATCATGTGAACTATTACCAATAATAGAGTTCCAGGAAATTCAAACAGTACTCCCGAAACTAGATTTAAAAATTCTGTGTAGTGACCAAAGATACCTGCATGAAATATCGGCGATATTGGAAGGAATCATCCATCAGAGAGCTTAACAAGAAGATTTACCGGTAAGCTAGCACACTCCAGATGGCTAACTACTGCAATTGGGGTGTTACTATTAGATGTGGAAACCTTCCTGAAAAACTAATTATCCTTGTAGAATTTATTCTGACAGTTTACAGTAGCAGTTATGGAAATTGCATCGCTGAATATTTCCGAATTAAAACAACAATTCCCAATGAAGTTTCAATAACCGTACACAATATAAACATAAAACTAGGTTTTTCAAACCGGTGATCTAGGGGGTACGGAATACCCTCCAGAACACCAGAAATTGTGTGCAAAAAAGTGTTACTGAACTTATAAGTTTCAAACCAAACATCTAATTTCTAAAAATCTAAGGTTTCTGATTTGTAATTCAATAACACATTTTCTTTTTTTGAACACAATCACTAACGTACTGGGGGTATTTCATACTCCCCAAACCCTCCGGTTTGAATAACATAGCTTTATGATTGTGTTAAAAAAAGAAAATGTATTTTTGAGCTTATGTATTTCAAACCAAACATTTAATTTTTTATCTATTTCTATTCTATTTTCTATTCTTTATTATTAAGATTATAGGTAATATACTTAGAAATATATTGTTTTAATTTGGGAATAACTCCTAATGCAATTTCCATGACCGCTACTATATGCACCGAGGTGGTTTGACATTAAGTTAAAACCAAAAGAAAAATATTTAGGGTTCTCTGCATTTAATTAATATAAATCGCCGATCTTAATACTTATCCAGGTTAACAGATATTTTCCCATCCTGACAATATTCTACTATACTTGTCGATGAATATTTGTATATGAGGAAATTAAGTTTAAGATGCCTTTTGAAGTCAAAGAAGAATAGTTTTGCTAGTATAAGGAAATTTAATTTACCTCTAAGAAATTTGGAAGCCAGTGGGTACGACCACTGGCAAAATACTACTGTTACCGAGTCAAATTAATCTAGTGATCAATCCGACAACCGTAATTCAAATTCAAAACAACAAATCAAAAATTTGATTGCTTACTTACTTAATTTGTCGGGCAAAGCATAAGGTGTTCCATTGAACTACGCGAGTCTTGGTCAAAATGGTAAAAGAATGTGAATAATTGTGGAAGCGTTCTTTGAGGGCGGGCGGGTAGAACTCAATCTGAATTCACCTTCCCTAGGTTAATTCTAAGCTGTTATATACTAAAGGGTTTGTTTTGTGTACTTAACATGCAAAGAGTTGCTTAGAACAGTGATGATAATATCAAAAATGTTCTCTGAAGTTCCTGAAATTCAAATACGATGGGGCACCGGAAGATGTTATCACACAAGCTTCAATATCTGCAGGGCAAATGTATAGCCACTTTTCTTATATAAGGAAGCAAGATTAAAACAAATTTTCTTTACCGGAATTTTTACTTTTCCCTATTAAGCAGTACACAGCAATATTTTTAATCAAAAATACACAGTATATGTGAATAAATGCTTTCTAACTAAATCAAAACTGTTTGATAAATTATAATTATAAACTATAAGTATTATTTTTATTAAACTAATTACAGGTAATTAAATAATTGAGGTCTCAGCTATTCGGTGTTGAATTCTTTTTAAAGTTTATAAATAAAAAACTTGTTTGCATTTGTAAATAAATCTAAACTGTTAACTTGAAAAAATGCTGTTCGAATGAATTTACCACCCTGTTGTTTTAAATCACTTGCACCTGGGGTTCGTTCGGTTCCTTCTGGTAAGGACGAATAAAAACTAAATTTAAATTAAACATAAAGGTAACGATCAACAGAAAGGTTATCAGTTATGCAAAACAAATCAAATATTTACTCACCCAACTAACAAGGATTAACAGGACTAAATCCTAAATTAAGTGTAAGATTAAAAAGGAACAAAATGTTTTTTGTAATTTGATGAACATTTGCATTGGAATTATTTTATTTAACTTGAAACTTATTGTTTTTATAATAAAATTTGTTTAGAGTTAGACCCAAACATTTAAAGTAAACAAAGAACTAGGTATCCACTACGAGAAAAGTTAAATTGAAAAAAGTTGCACTATTTGTGTCTTGTAGGCCAACGGGGTATTTAAGTTTAATGTGTGTTTTTATGTTAATTTAATTATAAAATCTTTAGACAATGCTTGTACGCGAAAAACTGTTAAATATCAAATATGATAATACAATTTTAAAAACTTACATAAAGTTAAATAGTTATAGAGTACAAGCTTAATCGCTACTCTAGCTTGTTTTTACGATGGGTAGGAAATGAACTTCATATCCACTTAAAATAATCGCTCTCTGCAAAACGAGAGACCCTGAGGGAAATCAGCCGACTGGGCTAACGGAAGAGGCATCAGCAGGGAAGATGACGGAACTGGTGCCAAGTGGGGCCAAGCAACTAGGGAAATATCAAGATGTTACTTCGCACTTCTATTTTAAACATTTCAAAGAACGTATTGCAGAAGAATTTAGGTAAACAAATGAAAATATTCGCGTAGAAAAGTCTTCCTACAATTTAGCTAACTTGCTGCAAATTAAGTTCAATAATGACGGTCTTGTATGGCATACCTACCAAAAGCTCGAAACTAACAGTAGCGTGAAATTACACTACAGTTGAAGTATTTAATGACCTCCACAACGATTTTAGAACGTCTAGAAGTTTTCCAAATTTATATGTATACATCATGGTGTAAACCTAATTAATTTTTACTAGCAATCACAATTTCCGCGTTACAAATTTTAATTTATAAAAGAAAAATGTTTAGTAAGATAAAACGTTTACGATAGAATTTCGATTAAGTTCGTCAATTTTCTCCGTCAGCGCTTGTGACCGGTCTGTTTGCACAACAGGTTTGTTGTTATCGACAGTTCCTGGTTAGTAAGGTGTCGAATGGTTAGGGTGACTTTAAGAGAAAGAAAAAAAAATAAAAGAAATAAATCTGCATTAAAAGTTGTTAAGTTAAATATCTAGGATTAAGTTATAGTAGTTGTTACACGTACGCGACTCATTGTATGCGTGTATTTATTCTTGAGCCTGTATTCGGTCCACCGTCACCGCCTCGATAGGTCGCTCAAAGCTTAAGCTTAATCCGGCTTTTGTTTATTCATTTTGTTTGCACATCTCCTTTTGTAATACCGACATTCAAGTTGTTCATAGCACCATTTCTAATACAATAAAAGATTGTGTTTGTGTTATTATTTATTTGATTTACTCAAAATTGCTCTTTACGCTTCACGGCGCCCAAAAATTGTTTCTGAATATTGTATTAAAAAGTTTGAATTTATAAATTTCCCAAATCCACCAAAACATCCATCAATTGAATTTTGAATGGATAATTAATTTTATTGTTTTAGATGCGACATGACATCGCGAAATCGCGACACGGGGAGATATACGATATTAAATTGCAACAGTTACGCTCATTTGAAGCTCATTTTCCTCTTCATTTCATTGCAACAAAGTGGTTTAGCGACCCCACTTTCACATTCCATGGTAACTTCTTTATAAGGTGTATAAATCACGTAAGATGCTCACGAGTTTCTTGGCTGTTACTGTCACCATCTGCCGCGTCAATCTGCACACCGCCCTTTATTGAAGTTGATATCGTAGTATACTCCCGCGATATCATCATATACCAATTCACGAATTGCTTAAAAAGTTCTAATAAAAAATGTAATATCGTTTTTCTGATTTAGCGCTTGTTTAGAAAATCCGCTAAAAATAAAAAAACGATCTAAATGCTGAAAAGAACGTTATTTATATGCTTTCGAAACTTTGTTACGATTTGAGTATAGAATTTCTAAAATCGAAATAACATAAAACGAAGCGTATAAATTGGTTGCATTTGTAGCGCAGCTTCAAGAAAGTCCCACTATAGCAAAATAATGAATTGCGTATTTAATTCGCACATGGCAAAGTTAACGAGTTTTTATGATAATTTTACCGTGAAAGCTAGCTTAATTTAGAAAAACCCTATTTAAAGTGCACTTAACCAAGGGGTCGAACTTTCGTAGCGGTTAAAATTGTTGTCCATATCGCGTTACTTGCGGCAACACAATTTTGCGTGCCACATGGTGATATCGACCGAGAATATATTGTATCGCCCGTTTTAACGTTTATCTTTGCCTTTTGTTGTTGTTGTCGTCAACACTCATTCACTGCTCTTTCCCGATGACGGACAATAATTTTCCTTAATTGAATGCTTGGGCAGATATTCTTTAGATGTTTTATGGAAAGTTTTGGAAACTGTTCAGGTCGCCGTACTGTAGTGTACTGTATAGTGTATATTTCATTGATTGCGCTGGCGTTGGGCTTTAGGGAGCCTGTGACACGCCCGCCTCGCTCATCCTAGAAAGCGCGCGTTGCCGCCTCCGGCCTCCACCGTCCGAGTTTTCTGTAGCTGCTTATTTATCGGGCGGCTGCGAGCTGAACCGCGCCGCGTTACACCTGTTTTACACCACGTTATGATCGATTTTAAGGAAAAACTTGACTAACTTTTAGTTTAATCAACCGCGCGGGAGCGGGCTATGAAAACTTCTTCTTGTAGTTACCTAGCGCGCACGTCACATCACTGATTTTCAAACACCGGTGACCACGTGCTATGAGCGACACAGTGCTTACTTATCATTTTTAGTACATCGTTCTTAAAACGGTTACCGAAGAGCTTTTGTGGTGCTTGAGTGTGTGCTTGTGAGTGACGTGTTGTAACAGTGCATAAGGGATGTTGGTTGTGAGCATCTGCGGATAACCGCAACAGATTGCAACGCTGTCGCACTCGCCGCAGCTGCTTTTCTCTGTGATTAGATTTACGTAAACAGTTGCCTTGGCTCCATCACCGGTACTCGTGGGCTACAGCCTGGTTGGCGTGTACCCGTGCGCGGTTTGGAAGCCGCGACGTAGCACCAGCCCTTGCAGCTCACAAACACAAACAGGACCCCATCGTACTCGAGTTACTGGTACCGTACGTACTCAGCCTTATCCTCAAACTCAACAGTGCCAGTGTCAGCACTCACAACCACCACAGGTTACTCCACCTCTTCAACCTCAGCTGTCATCAATAACCACAAACACGGCAGCCGCAGGTGTTCACATACCTCAGGTGCTGGTAGGTTCCTGTACCTGTCGCGATCTGAACAGTAACACTTCCGAACAGCAATCTCAAGTTTCTCAAATACCAATTAACGCCACCCCAATGCTTTTTGTTCCATTCACCGTGCCCAATCTTGCACCTCCAATGACAGGGAGTTCTTTACATACTGCTAGCTGTAGTCCTTCCAAGGTAATTAAACATTTTCTATAAGCACACTTTCAGCTAAAATAAACAATTTCTAGTCTTTTACGTCCATCATATATTATGTAAAAAAGAAACATTTTTTGCATATCGTTACATTTCGCTTAAACTTTTCCATGTAAATTTTTCTCTAACCATACAGGAAACGGTTAATTAAAAAATTTTCATTTATATATTTACAGTTAAGTTCGTTAAGACATGATGATGGTATCGTTATAAATCCTTGGCAAGCAGAAATTTCTTTGGCCTGCACGCCACATTTACGATATTATAAGGATGTGTTGACACTAAGTTTATATTAAAGCGCTCTCTTGAATGGGCATTTAACATTTAAATGCAAATTTCAGAAATAATCTCAACTTTAGTTAATTAATATTTAAAATACTTCACCAATATGGAACTTTTATAATAATCCTTCTTTAATATTCAACACGACTGCCTTAATCCTAACAAGTTTTAGGCTTCTTGAAATTTTTTACCTAATAGTTTGTTTTTATTTAATAAAAAGTTTTAATTTAAAATTGAGTTTACATCAAAACTTGTAATTTAATAATAGCGGCTTATAAATAACAAGATTTTTCATGCAACTTTAAATTTAGAAATTTTTAATTTTACGGATTCGTTTTAATGCTAAAAGTTTTCAATTTTTTTCACAAATCTAATTCTGCTAACTTTTGAATAAATTTACAAATTAAATAACATTTCATTAAATGGGTTAGCTAGGTTAGGGTAGCTTTATATCTTAAATGATAAATGATTTTGGTATCAAAGTAATATTTCTTTCTATTCTCATAAATCTTTGATTTTAAGAAATATAAAGTGGTAGGTAAAAAAGTATAGCATAAAAAATGTTATTATTATTATTTTAATAAAAATTATTTATTAATTCCGGTTCAACTGAACAATATGTAAGCGTTTTGGACTGCTTAATACGGATTTCGTTCAATAAGTCGAATTGAAGAATTTTTGAATATGATACTGGTAAATTTATAGTAGTTTATTTTTAAATGCTTTACTAAATAGGGGTTTATTAAACAAATTTTTGTTTTCTTTTAGTCGAAGAAAATTTTCTGAATTTTAATTTTAATAAAACTTGACGCTAATTTGATATTCCATCTAGAAAGCCAAGAAGATTTCAAATAAACGGCTTTAAAAATTTTTGAAAACAGTTTGGGCCGTTTTGTTCATTTTATTGTTTATCAAATTAACATTTTTTTCAAGTATTTCGGTAGTTATTTAAATTTGAAGTTCAATATTTCTAAATTTTACACTTATATCTTTTTGATTCTGAAGCCCTCAGTTTTGTGAAGCTCACAAAAAAACTTGAGTTTAGGATTAGGATTAGGATTGGAAGTGGAGGGCAGGCCGAAGCTTGCATGCACTCAGGCCACATATCGGGCCCATTATGCTACCTCCAATGTTGTGGCCACAACGTATTGATGCACACCGGAAGGCCGAACTAAGAAAGTCTGTCAAGTCCGAGATTCGAACCCAGAATTTCCGCTCTGTAACTCAACAGCGATCACACCAATCCACGGCTGTGGTTAAAAAACTTGAGTTTTTAGTTAAACTGTTTCCGTATCAATACAATGATGACCATAGCTTCATAAACAAATGAAGTATATCTCGTGAAGAAATTAAGCTGAACTCTTTTACCTTCTTAGATTAGCTTGATAGTTTGTGCACAAACTTGTCTGCTCGTTCAGTAAACTGATTTTTTCTCACTCATTGTGTAAACTACTATTTTTTGAGTTTGTATATATATACTCACTTCGTTTATTCTTTTTTTCTATCTTATATTTGTAGTACGTGTATGGATACTATACATAATAAGTATAACGTGAGTTTCAAACCACGGAAGTTTAATATATTTTGCTTTGCGAAGATGTATTAAGCAGTAAAGATGATTATGACTTGGCGCTTCAATACAACAACTGCTAATAATCCTAGATATTCCGTTATTCCAATCATCTTCTTATGGTGGATTTGAATTTGCTAAGAAAGCCTAAAACATACGACCAAGAGAGAAAGGAATGAAAGCAAGGCTAGTCAGATATTTTAGTAGCTTTTTATAGTCTCTCGACGGAAGATGGTTTGAAATGAAGTTCATGATTTCCATTAAACTAAATACCGGGTTAATATTGTATTTAGAAAGGACCTCGCAACAGTGTTATGGATTTTGGATCCCAGTCAAATTTAACAATAATTTAGGATATTGTAGTACATAACATGCTGATAAAAAGTGTCCATAAGCACCAAGCCCAAAAATGGAAAGATTCCAAGATTATTTTAATATGTTTGGTTTCAGCATTGAATTGACTATGCGAACACGCACTTTTCATTAATTGTCCATTTGTTCATTAATTGTCCATTGTCCATTATAGTCCAAACTATAATATCCTACATTTATTACTAAATTTGTCTGAGACCTAAAATCCATAAAACCGTTGCGGGGTCCTTATTTTTGATAATGATTTTAACAATTTCTATAATTAAAATTTTATCTAATTTAATTAATTTATCTACAAGGTTTACACATTATTTAAAGAGAACATTTTTATATTATCGTAAAACTAAAAGCAATAGTAGTAAAAAGAGTAAAAAGCTATAGTAAAAAAAATAGTATGTTAAAGTAAGGAAACAAATTTTCACATATCAAAACGACCGTATTAATAATTCAAAAATGTAAAACCTACAAACAGTACAAGTAAGTGGGTTTTCGGTTGTAACCATAGATACTTCTCTCACAATATGATGTTACCAATGAGTAATGTATAATGTGGTAATTTTGCTACTGCATAGTCAAAATACCCAGCCTCATTGCAAGCTTTCACATGCGTTTCAAGAGAGCGTGTGGTGCAACTTCAGTTTTGAATGATTCAATTTGCAAACTTTCATGTGGTACTTTCTATTCATGCATTAGCTTTTACGGGTTAATTTGTACCTGATGAAGAGAAATCTTGGAAGCGTCCGTAGTATTATGATAAAACCTAGCGGTTCATACAATGCTGGATAACTATCTGCATGTAAGGTTTTGGGAATTCTGATTTTGGAGTAGCTTCAAGTTACTCATGGGTAACATATTGCGAGAGGAGTATCTATCTTATAATAGATCTTCACGGTCGAAGATCCACTTATTCCTACTTTTTGTAGATTTTTCATTTTTGAAATGTAGAAAAACAAACTAACGGCAATTTTTGGTTGGTTTTTCAGCTTAAAATTTCAGCTTTGAAGGAAAATATGTAGCAGAAAAGAAGTAATTGGTTAATAATTAATTTTAATTATGCATAGCATATTCTCATGTGAGCCCTTATTCTCCCCAGCGATCAGGTTAAATATAGAGGATCCAGTTTGAGGTATTTTCTTAGGGAATAATTTAGAGAATGATTTTGGCATGGAAACCCCACGATTGCTTAAACCATATTTAAGAATGAATAGTTTATAAGAAGTTGAATCAGGTATTTTCCTCTCGTCAGTGAATATTTTTGGCTCGATATCTATAGTTTAATTAATTGTAATTAATATGTGGTTTTAATGTTCAGATATGGAGATGTCTATCGTCTATGTAATAAGCCGCATGTAGGGTATGGCAAATTATTTTCAATAGGCCTTAGCGAAATGGAATATGTTTTTTAAACAAATTGGGGTAGAAACATATTCGGGTAAAGTTTGTTATTCCGCATCTAAATTAAAATCGGTCTATCGCTAGAAAACTTTTATCCTGAGAAGCAGTCACGTGAAAAAGAAGATAACTAAACTATTTTGTTATTTATTACGATTTAAATAATAACACATTTAAAAACTGATTATACCAACAGAAATAGCCTGAAAGTTTACTTAAATAATTATAAATATTATTTCTTTGCTAGATTTATAAGAATTTACAAGAATGTAGTAGTAGTATGTGGTAGTTCCGTCGGAACTATGACTTTAAATAGATCATCTAGAAGTAATTAAATTCCAAACTAATTTTTATTACCCTTCTGATTCAATTTGCAGGTTAATCTAAATCTGTATTTTGATAAAAACCATATTTTAAATTTAATATCGTTTCATTTATATTATCATAACTTCAAACAAAAATTTTTCAGTGATATAAAAGCAAAGCTCTAAAATACTAAATACAATACTCAGCTGTTTTCGAAAAGTTAAGAGCAAAATTTTAGTTATTGCTTATATATATTGAAGATTAATATAAGTGTACAGCAACTGGTAAACAAGGGGTTAGCGCTTTGGACTCATGTTATAACATCTAAATCCTCCCGTGTTCAAGACTTGTACTTGTGTTAGTTTTTCCTCTTTTTTTTATTCAAGGCTAATACTAATTAACATATTTACAAAAAAGTGTTTAACCTGATTATTTTTAAAATTGTTTGTAAAACTTTGATCTTTTTACTTTTATTAGAATAATTATGTGTTTATTACCTAATCAAATCATACATAGTATAGACGTAGTAGTAGACATAGTAAGTCAAAAACTACATACCAGAATAATAAAAAGAAATACAGAACGATAAGCTTACTAAATCGAGAAAGGCATTAAACCCTATAAAAATATTACTTTAACAGCATTTTTATAGTTTTGTTTATTTAGAGTTTACTCTTCAATATCAATCAATTGTAGTAATTGGTATATTGGTATGATCGGTATGTAGTAACATACCGATCGGAATATTGCCACTTCTTAGAAGTCCTCACTTATCCAGTTCATGAGGTGATAGGCAATAATAATCTCCATGCATCTAGCCCCAAATCAGATAAATTCAGGCGATGATGAATAATCAACAGTTTTTCGTCTAACGCCCAATTTCTTCACCTTGAGATAGCTATCGGATAATGAATCCGGCCGACAAATTAATCAAGTAACTAATCAGACAACCGCAATTCAAACTCAAAATAACAAATAAACAATTTGATTGGTTACTTGATGAAACTTTCGGCCGGATTAATTATCCGATAGCTATCTCAAGGTGAAGAAATCGGGCATAAGTTCATAATGCTAGCCAAATTTTACCGAACTTACGGCAATCAGATGTACGTGTAAACATGGCAGAGGCAAAATACTAAGTTTCCTCAAAGTAGGGTTACATGATTCCAGCCTATCCACACTTACCATACACTGCAAAACAAGTTATTGAATTATGAAAACCTGTTTTCCTGTTTACTGTACTTCCGCATAATAAAGGTTTGAAAACCAATAAGTTCATCACCCACCTAAGCCTTCTTATTTGAAAACTGTAAGATCTAAGCTTACTTGCTACTGAAGTTCAATGATTACCTAATTGTAGAAGTTTTCTAACATGTAATCTTAAACATTCAGAAGACTTAACCTGGCGCAAAGCTCACTAACGTATAATCTAAGATGTGTAACATCATTCCTAAAAATTATATAATATATAATATAAAATTATATATATTCTCTGAATTCAAATAGAAATCATCGGCATAAAACCTTTGAAACAAAATATCAAGAATATTTTAAATATTTCTAAAATCAGGCAAATAAGCAAATATAGGCTCCCATTATTTAAAAAATGATTTTGTACCTTTCAAAGTCTTATTTAATAATGCATTTACTAAATCTAGAAAAATTATGTTCAAGTTATCAATTTCATTGACTTAATGAACATTACTTTTCCTGCCGGCGAATAGCAGCAGAAAAGCAAGTTTATTTAATATTTCTCCAAACAACTGGTTAAACTTAGTGGTCAACTATTTTTTAAAATAAGTTGCAGACTAGAAATGGTAGCGAATCATTGTTTCAGTAAAATTAGTCGGAGATCTTTATTTGTTGAACTTTGCAATCAACAGAATGATTCGCAATGTAAACAGAATTTGTTTGGCAATTAAACCCCATTCTTGGATTTTACACTAACATGGACACAAGAGACCTACAGCTTAACGTGCGTGCCACACCACGAGAATGGAAGATTTTTAATAAGCCTACCTAAGCTTTTGACGCAACCCTATTAACCTGAAAGCATGAACTAAGTTACAAACGTAGCTAAACTATGTTATTATCATAGTACCAAGAGTCCAACTTAAATGGTTAATTGACGCTTTGAAAGTCTGTTAACTAATCCAAAAACAACAACACTCTTTCAGTACCTATTTTAAGCCATCTTGTTTGAATACATCTAAATTTAAATGAGTTACGTTTGTAAGCACTATTTAAATTTAAATTGCTGATTTTATTATTTATTCCTATAATATAGACAATACAAAATATTTAATAAAACATTAGTTGCTTTTTATCGTAGACTAGCCTGCGGGATCCTTTAATTTTCAAATTTAAACGTAGGATATGTTAAACAATTTTATCAAAGTAATATAATAATAATTCCCATTACTTGCAGTCAATTAATAATTTAAAAAATAAAACGTTTTATACTTGAACAAAAAATGTTGAAATTTGTATTCCCTTCACACTAACTAGGGGGTTTAGATTTTCCAATTTAGTTTAACCGTAGGTTGCTTTGAGAGTTATTCATGTGACTCAACTCTACTTAAGTTTCCAGCATGAGATATAAACTATATATTCATGAAAAGGCGTCGTTATGGACTGCGGTTGCATATGTACGGTAAGAAGAGGGTAAAAATTTCTCGAGGAAAATTTATTATAAGCGTTTTTATTGCTATAACTTTTACATTATACATAATTACTGCTAACAAAGACTTGTAAAAATATCCTTTTTTGACATAAATTGGTAAATCGACGTAATATATTAAAATTACTCATGCTATGAATACATAAAACGAAATGGAATTATATTTGTTAATAATATGCAAAGGATAAAATTGTCTGCAGATGTATGAATACCCAAAGTTAGAAAGATATAACAAAGCGTAAACTGTAGAAGATATGGAGAACTGTAAGAGCGTGAGAGCGTGTAGAATAGCGCTTTACGAACTGTAGAAGTTATGAAATGCGAGCTAACGCGACTTTATTGGCTTTTAAGACCGAATGTAATTAAAATGTAAAGGGTTGACGAGAATCGGCTGTTGTTGGTTGATGGGTCTTAAATTTTGCTCCCCGTTACTAAAAGTTGTGATTGAAATATCTTTCTTGCATCGAAATTATATAATGTGTCGGTTCGAATTATCACAAATGTTTGAGTAGTCATCAGTCATTTTCATTCGTCGTAAAGCTTTGCCCTGGAAAACTTTGGCAATGATTAATAGCTTAACTGATCGACCGGTTCACTGATTTTCATTAATTTTATTTTGTATAAGCAAGGTTGATGAGTATTTGTCTAGAAGCTGTAAGAAGAAAGCAAACTGTTTTGCAATAACAAGCAAATGAAAAATGAACGTCAACGGAATTAAAATTCTCTTAACTTAAACGACTATGTACTACTAAGTTTTAAATATCTGCTCCAAATTTTTAATTAATTTCTAAATTTTACGGAAAAAATTATTAATTACTATTATAATCTCTTCTTAGGCGTAAAAGCTACAAAAATAAAAATAACAAAGTTTTAATTCTACAATATTTTAGAATGCCAAGACCGCATAAAGACTTGCAAAACCCAAAAATATACTTTGCTGATAAAACTTTAATTTTTCGGCGCTTGTGTTAATAATTTAATAAAAATGTTAATAATATTAAATCTTGTCTAATAGTGTGGCATAATCTGCTTGCTTAATCCCACTTAACAGAGAGTGGTAAATTCGTAATTAAGAATCAAAAATTTATTAAAAACTTTATGAGAATTAAAAAAAAATTGAAATGTGACCCACGTCGGACGTGAAATTGTAATGTGTCAGGGTGAGATCAAAATTTTGGGCTCTTTTTTCATCTTTAGTTTGATAATTTTAAAATTGCACCATTTATTGTTATTTTGTTTATTTAAATTTCAAATTGCAGATAGTTAAGGTATGTCTTTATCAGTGATAACTATTTATTTATTGAAGTTATGACTGTGCACTGTTTGATAAACAACGACAAGCATATAATCGTTTATCGATTAAACTAAAAAAAAGCATATTTATGATGTTACCGATTAGCTTATTTTAAGCAATAAAATAAAAATCAAAAATAACAAATTAACTCCAAAAGAGGAAAAATTACACAGGAGGGCGTTCTTAGAGGTTTATGCGAATAACCCTCCATAAATTGAAACATAAAACTTCATACTTCTGTATTACAGTCAATCCTCTTACAATGCGGTTAGTTCGTACCGCATTATGAGAAACCGTGAATTAGAATTATCTATGAAGGGGTCGCTGTGGGTGTAAACTCTGATTTGTAATGCTAATTGTGGGTTAAATGTGATACAATTAACCGCGTTATAGGAAGGTTGATAACCATAAATATAAATTTTTAAGATTACCGGTTTAACTTTAAACTTAAGCTAAGACACCTGCAACAGCAACAGCTGCATGCTGTTTATTATATTTAATGTCAACAATGAAGTGTATCAATTTGGAAAAATTTTGCGAAAAAATTTTTAAACTGCTTATCGTTGTGGTGTTCGTTCCGAAGATAAACTGTTTTAGGTCAGGAGAAAAGCAGTGGAGACGTTATGAAAACATAGCGTTTTATCAATCAACCTGTAACAATATTTCGTGAGTTTTCCTGACGTCACTAACAGTGGCTGGTGGAAGTTTAAAGGCTATATACCTTTGTTAATATTTATGCTACGGATCCACGGTTTTCACTATTGTTCTTAGATGTTTTTGTATTATTTTATATAAAAAATTCAATTTTTAGTTTACACTCTTTTTATTAACAAGCCCATTACACATTTTTATCCCTTACTACCCTTATCACAATTCTTTGAAATCTCTAGCTGAAAAAAAGTTTTGTTTTTTGGTTAAAAATCACGAAAGTCAAAGTGCACTTTCTCTTTTAACGAATTAGAGTTAGATTTTCCTGGAATGAGTATAGGACTCTAACCGGCCCCACAGGTTTTTATAGATATTACTAAAATTCTTGCAGAATATTAAAGAGGACATTATTATGAAGCGATTAAACTTTAGATGAACTTCAAATATCGATTTATTTAGGAATTAATTGATTTAAAAGTTTTGATTTTTGCATATAAAGTACTTTAACAATCCAATATGTTGACAGTGCGTGTGCTCCGAGTGGGTCTACGGAGACTGGGAATTGTACGGTGCATGGCTTGCGTCAGTTGACTTGCAACCGTTTGGCGATTAACATTATTGAATAATTTGTAATTTTTTGAATTCCAGTTTATAGAGACCTGTCATTTTTGAGGTTTTTGCGCACCGGTAGATTTAAGGTCTGTGTTTGTCAAAACGGGAAGCAGCGTCCGAGCGTAGGAGGGTATTGGAGGTGACTATCCAACCTAAAATACACGCTAACACGTTTGAGTATTACAATAGTAAACAACCTTATTTTTAACCTTAATTTTATATTTTATAATAATTTTAACAAATGAGCGTAGCCAACTCTATGAATGTAGCCAATCGAATAGTTGGTTTCAGTTTTTCGTGAATTTTTGCCGTAATTTTTAATGATTCATAAAATTTAATTTTTATTTTTGTAATTTACGCATTAAACAACTATAATGTATTATTTATTTAAAATGTACTATACTTCTTCGTTTTTTATATTTTTTATTTATTAGACAACATGTTTCGAATATGGAATATTCATCTTCAGGAAGTCTACAGAAGATTATGTTAAAAATATATTATTATTTTTTTAAATTCAAAAAGCTACTAAACAAAGAGAACCTCTTTTGAATAAACACGAACAACTAAATTTTCTTCCTCTTTATAATATTTTTCTCTAACTATTTTATTTATATACACACACCTTTAGATTAACAATTTGAAAACTACACACCCCCTTTTCATATTCATTATTTTTTAAATCAACACACCATCTAACGTCAACTTCAAAAAACAATTTTCAAATTTAATATAATAATTTTTCAAACAATATTTTAATTTTGGTACGTTATAACTTTATCTTATAATAATATATTTGTAACATAATCTTCTGTAGACTTCCTGAAGATGAATATTCCATATTCGAAACATGTTGTCTAACAAATAAAAAATATAAAAAACGAAGTATAGTACATTTTAAATAAATAATATAAATAACTTCGATCGACAAATCATAATTAACTATAATGTAACTCGGAAATTTTTTAAATCGTGGGCCCGGTTAGAGGGTACTATTCCCACCTGGAATTGCTTGACCACCACTTAATTGCTGATAGTTTTCATCGTAAATCACTATATTAAACGATAAAAAAAACGATATATAAAAAATATAAAATAAAAGGTCAACAATAATATAAAAATTATATTTAACGAATTTCATCTTTTATTTTACTGCAAGTTAATTTCGTTGCTCGTTTCAAGTTTATTTAAAATCAAAAATTGCAAACGTTAACCAAGTGTTCTTATAGAGCGTTCCTTTAAGTTAATTCTTATTTAAATTTGTTCAAATAAACAGTCAATTTAATTTGTTCAATTTTTTTTTATTCCTAATGACTTGACCTTCTCAATAAATTACTTCCGTTCAGTACCAAAGTGTTTAACATAAGCACATTTAATATAAATATGCGGTTAAACACGAAACATATCTCTGAAACCATTTCTTGCCAACAATCATAAAAAAGCTTCAAGCGTTATAAATAAAATTCTGAAAATGGCGGTTAATGTCCTGTGATTCGTACAAAATGAACAACTACATAAAGAACTTAGAATATCAAGCATTCACTAATATCATAACAGTAGAATATCAACAAAAAATCATTTAAGACTATATGCAAATAAATGGGCTTAATATTCTAAAATTGGTCAATTCCAATTATTGGAAATTCAAATTCTTTTCAAGCAAAAAATACCAAGAGATGTATTGCTGCTATACAGCTGCACCACGAAAACATATTTGGTTCAAAGGAAATAAAGCAAAACCTTAAATTCTTTTAATATTATTTCTGTTTAAAATACAACTCACTTCATAAAAATAAAAATTTAGCCAAGCAATTCCGCAATGAATTATCAAATTGTAAAGTTTGTGGTCACTATATTATACCCCTAAATAAGGATGGCTCTTCCTTATAACAATTATTATATAAATTATTCCTAAAAGGATTAATATATTATAATAAACCAAAAAAAAAAAAACTTACGAAATTATCTTCAAAATTATCGGTTTTATGTATAAGGGCTCGACCTCAACATCCAAAAATAATACAAGTGCACAAAACTTGAAAGTACTGTTATTAACTGTCATACCCAAAAATATACGATTTCAAAAATCGACTTATCCGATACAAAAACTTCTTCGACACGCTTGTACCGACTAAATCGATCTGCCCCCCTTCGAATATTGTCCCCCTTTTATATGAAATTTCTACCTACTTTTCGTGTGCAAAAGAATATAAAAAATCATAGTCCAAGAATCGAATGGAAAACTACTGGTACTGTTACTACGACCCCAAAGTCACGCCGTGTGCAAAAGAAATGCGTCACTTTGCTCTTTTGTACCTGAAAGTGACACCATTTTTAATTGATTTTTTCTTATCACCATGTAATTAAAATATTACGTTTGTGATTAGTCCATGCTATTCGACTTGTCAATTTAGACAAAGACTAAAATTTGTCTTTGTCTGGAGGTTACCATAATCAGCAAAAGTGTTATATTTCTATAAACTATTGATATTTACGTAATAATTAGATTTATTTTTTAAATAAGACCCACCAAATTAATTAATATTATCCATATTAGAATGCAATTTGCTGACCAATGAACTAAATTATGTTCAAAACAATAGTGGAAACCAATAATAACAAACTGTAAAACTCCATATTGTTCCCATTTTTGTTACAGTGCAGTGATGTGTACTATACACTATATAATATAGGTAATATACGGCTATACTCTTTTTTGACTTTTGGAGTAACATTGGAGCGGTAATCTAAATTGGACTATTATTATTTTTCAAAGGTATTAAGCCGCAAACCCACATCTTTTATATTAATTTTTCTTCAGTTTGCTTCCAATTCCTTGATAATTATTTTGTAATTCCAGTATATAATTTTTTTGCAATTTCTAGATTTTTTATACCAAAATTTGGCAACGATTTATGTTTCGATGGTTTTTTAAATTGTAAACAAATTCTGCTGTATTATGAGATTCGGGGACGAATTTGTATCATTTTTTATACAACGCGAATATAATTTCAAATACTGCAATTTTGACAACAAAAGTGCTAAAGGCACCAGAAAGTAGTTTGAAAGATTAAATTCATTTAAATTTCTCAAAAGACATATATTTCTAATAAAATAATTTATATATAATATTGTCTCATCCAACTTGAATATACAGATTAAGAATTTCAGGTATAGTTAAAAAATCAAACAACAAAGATCTGTCGTGTCGACGTTTCGAGGAATCTATCCCCTCATCCTCAGGACTGAAAACGGAAACCATACATATAAGTACCTTGTAGTGAAACTCACAAATTTACGTCGACACGACAAATCTTTGTTGTTTGATTTTTCCACTATACCTGTAATCCTTTATCTGTAATATTGCCGTGTTCCAATACCAATTTTTTGAGCTTTTTTATGTAAAATGAAGTTTGAGTTATTACGAGTGATTTTATTATATTATTTGGATTTTACTTGATTTACTGGATTTTATTTGAATGATTTTCAATGAGTTTGCGTGGTGGGAGTTTGGGGGAATTTGCAATTTGAATTTTGATAATAAAAAATTAATTAAGAGTCTCTTGCTAGGGGTTTATGTATGGCCCCAAGAAAAATTAACATTTTATATTAGATAATAAAAATTAATACCGGGGTGCATCGCAATGTATTATATCATGATATTATGATTAACTCCAAATTTTTAAATACTGAAATAAAATGAATAATTATGAAGATTATCAGAAAGTGGATTGGTAGTATTTTAAGAACTATTAACTATATACCAAATTATCGGTTAAATTTTGATAACATTTATAATAATCTTTTGGCTACAACAACGATGTTTTTGTCAGCAGCACTGCATTATGTACATCTGTAACGTTTAGTTAAATAAATCTTTCCCCCCTGTCTTCAAAGAATAGGAATTTGCTCCAAATAATAAAAAATTTGATTGAATACATTCTAAAATTAATTTCTGAATGTAGACTTCCCAAGAACTTACCAAATGAAGAGCGCAGACTAGGAAGGGGGATAGTCAAAATTTATAATTTGTCAGGAACGCGATTTTAAAGTTCGAGACCTCATTTGTTTTGCCGGTACAGACAAACTGTAATCTGCAATAACTTTTGCCTAATTTCAATTTTAGCCTATATTATATTTCTATACGATAGAATATTGCATTAGCTATCAATTGCCGCAAAAATTAAAAAAAAATGATTACCCCCCTTCTTAGCTCTCAAATGTATAAATTGTTTAAGCATCTTAACACTAAGAGAAAATTCAATCAATTTTTGGTATAAACTACAAACAAACCTTACCGTTCTATGTGGTTTATTACCTATCTTTTCAAGAATACTTAAGTCAATTTAAGTATAGCAATTGTGTGATGTGGTGAAAAGAAGTCAAAATGAAAATTCATTGATTGAAAATAAAATATTTGGTGAAATTATTGCTTAGTTTTTGTTTTTGGATATTTAGAAAATTTTACTAATTCTGGCGCGCATGATGGATTTACAAAATTTTTAACTTATAAATGTAATTTTGGATTCTTTAATATTGACTTTTATTTTAAAAGAGTTGTTATTATTATACTAGGTATGTACAAATGTTCGTATTTTCCTGCAAAAATAATTTTTTGTTGTATAAATAATTTACCTTATATGTATAATAAAATTTATCATAATATAAAAAATCTATTTAATAAGTAAATAGTATAAGCCAAAAAAAGCTGGTGCTTATGAATGCTTACTTATCAATTGACTTGACATAAAAATTGCCTACAAGATTTATTTAAGTATTACACGGTATCTGTATAATAAAACAGCATTGCGGCTTGAAAAACCATCAAGAATTAGTTTATTTTTGCTTTACATTATAATATTTTACAATATTATGTTAAAATTTGTTATAAATTTTTTATTTCAATTAATGAGATGTGAGATTTTTATATAAAAAATTAATAAAAATGGTGACTGGGTAGAAATTTAAGAAAATTATTGCAATAAATTGCAAATTTTAATTAAAGTTATTTATTAAGAAATTTAAAATTAAAAGTTAATTAGTTAACCTTTGCTAGGCGTAGTTTGTAACAGCTTCTTAATATTTTCATTTGAATGAGTAATTGAGCAATTTTCACAAATTCCAATGTAGATGAAGTGCACTGACTAACAACCTAATTACACTTTAACCGCGTTAGCATTAAGCGCAAATAGTGAAGTGTACGTGCGGTCCTTGTCGAATCTTAGCCACACTCGAACCCAGTTATAATCTGATTAATCCTGGAAAGTAATAATTTCCGGCCAACTCGACACCCTACGTTTCCTGTCCCGCATATTCGCACTGTAATAATAACGTTCGCGTTAACAACTTTTACCTTTATGGTCAATTAGTTAATTTTTAAGATCTGTCAGGAATTTAGTTATTTTCTACACCGAGAGAATGTTAATTCATCTTGCTCGCCTACTAAGGTCTAGTTAGTAGAAGTTAAATCCTAAATGAAACAGAAACGTCACAGGTTCTGATTAAGCCCCTTCAACTTTTACAATTCTTAATTAGTTATTTGATTAAAGTCGGCCAACTATGTTTTCGTCTTTTCCAATTTCAAGTAGTAAAATAATCTTGCGCTTAAAAAACGATTGTCATGTTTTTCAATTTATATGAATTGTAGCACTTGTATATAACTATAATGGAAGCAAAGGGATGGGCTGGTAGTAGACAAAAACTTCTAGGCAAGAAATAGCATTTGTGCTTTAGATATATTGCTTACGGTTCGTCGGAAGCCACTAAGTCACCCATCACCGTTTATCTATTACCTACATTATATGCCGCTTCAAGATTAATAAGCACTAAGGAAAATAAAAAAATTATTTGTATGTTTTCTCAATAAGTAAATCGAAAATGGTTCAAAAATAATAAACTCGAGGCTTTCATTAGTACAATCTTTCAAAGCAGCTGTCGTAATGCCGGTTGAATAGGCTGGGAACGCCATAAACGCCGTATTCGAATGACTGGATTATTTGAAAGCTGTTTCGTTTTTAATGGTCCCGGTATGCTACTTTTGTTCGATTAGTCTTGAGTATCGATTTGTCGGAATGTCAGCTTAGTTAAAGGGTTTCTCCTATACGCCGTATTCATATAATAAGGCACAAGTATCTCTTCACGTTAATAACTAAGGTTTTGATAAAAAGGTCACTTAAATCTTTTGTTAACTAAGGCAAATATTTGTGATCTTTAGCAGTTTCTAACTAACGATGGCATGTAGCTATACTTCTATCTATTTTATTTTCTCCGGGTGTTTTTCTACTAAAACCCATGTAGCTTCAGTAAATAAAAATGTTCTTAGTGTTTTAAGACTCGACGTGTCCTGTTTGTAACAATTTCTTGTATTCTTTATTCTCTAGAGAATCTAAAAGCTATTAGCGATGGCGTAGTTCAACATTGAGGTAGCACGTTTTATGATGAACGTATGCCTGCTCGATTCGCTTCTGAATATTTCAATGCTTTTTCGCACGCTATAAATTATACAACGATCGACGCATCGCTAACTTAGTCATCCTCTCGTGGAAACTTTTTATGTTTATACAAAATGCGCACGACAGAAAATATAGCCTTCGAGATAACAGCACGGTACGTACAGCAACGTTTCCAGTTAACCAAGTCAACCGTATGCCACGTGTCGTATACAGAAATAAGGTAGTTTTATAAAAATCACTATAGAAATCGTGTGCCTGTTACTGGACCCAACAGCAAACCATAAATAATAAAATTTGCGGTTTATAAAAAGCACGAAATATTTGATTAAAATTTAACAACCTCTGCTTTAAACGTTAACAAAAATATTTTGGTATCCAGCCAAATTGATATACTTTTTTATAATTATTTTATTTTTACCTAAATGGATTTTAACGGTCAATTTAAAAAAGTCAATATATATTTTAATATAATACTACTATTAATAAAACTTTTAATATTAATAATTACCGCTCGAAAGCTTCAAAACAAGCTTTTCGCAAATGAAAACTGATCTTAAAGTAAAGAATATTGAGATCTTAAGTGGTTAGTTTGATGGTGGAAATTTCGTTTTAATTATATACATATAAATTGATTTTTGTACAGGTTACATTTCATATTACTTTATCAGACGGTAATGTGTTACGTGCCTTAAGTAGGATTCTTCCCCTCGGAGCTAGTATGGATGCAGGCGCCTTTAATTTTCTTTCACGCAAGAGACTATACAACAAGGAATAAATTTAATCGATTGATATGTGGTTTAAGTAGTGTAACTCGATATTAACGATTGTAAGTGTTAACGTCATTAACATACAAGTACATTTTTTTGGGTTTTCTAAAATATTGATATGAGCATAAATTTGTTGCACTTACGGCTAATTTCTTCATTTCGAGATATCTCTAGGACACGAATCTATGAATTACATAAGTAAACTAAGTAACCTATCAAATTTTGATTTGAGACTACTAACAGTTTAAATTGTTGTTTTCTGATTGGTTACTTGAATTATTTATTTTCTGAGTTATGAGTAAGGTAAAAGACTTTATTTTCAAATGAAATAATTTTTTCGTGTGTCTTAAATTTTCCGACTGGGCTCTCCAAAAAAATACAAACTCCAAAAAGTATACCCAGCTATATTAAACTTCACATTCTAATTTTAATTTAAAAATTCCAAAGAATGGCATTGCAAATGTAAAAGACAAATCGACCACTCTGCAACGCTATTATTGAATTCTTGATTACCATTAATTTTAAACTTTTAATAGAGAACCTTCCCAAACAAATCAATATTCCAATTTTCCAAATAAATTTTCTTCTTTTAATCTTCAATTTTAATCCAAATTACTTAAAACTTTATCTAAAAAAAAATCCAATTCCGTCCGAAATTGAAGACAACTTCCAACTATTAAATAATAAAAATCGCTTACGCAAATCAAACGTTTTATTCACCAAATAAAAATTTTCCAAACCAAAAACATTACTAAAATTAAAATAATAAAAATTAAATAAAGGGAAAAGTCATAATTTTATTTTAATTTTGTAATTATTATTTTTTGTATAAAAAAAAGGATTTGAGCCAAAGACTGCATCCAAGAATTCAGTCGTAAAAGATTCGAATTTCAGTCACCCTTAAATTATTTATGCCGTGGTTGAAATTACACGTTTAGCTATCGATTCCACTATACCGTCTAGTCGGAAAGTAAACTGATGACTTGTAATTCGTTTTCTGCGGATTTATTATAACAAAATGTCACATATTGTGGAAGATTATAAATTTGAATATGACTAGCCTAATGTCTTAAATTCATTTTGAACAAAATTTACGTTTTTACTTTGTCGCAATCGACTTTTTACGCTCCAATTAAAGATATATTATATGATACAGATTGCATATACGTCTTTTCTCAGACAAAAAAATTGGATATTATAATGTTTGACTTTCTGTGGTAAAACTACAAGCAAAAAAAGTTCAACAATTGTAGACAAACTACAAAAAATACATCAGCTCCGAATGAAAAAATATCATCATTTTTTTCCACAACCGTAAATGTTTTAATTATTAAATTTAATTAGTAAAATTACCTTTAATTCGGAGCCTTTGCAGTAAAGCAGTTTATTATCTTAATGTTTTAACAATTATTACAAAAACTAGCACTTTAACTTTGACAATTGATTGATATAAAGTGAACCTTTTATATTGCTTTCAGAAAAACACATTGCAATATTAGTTTTTTGCTTTTAAAGTTTTTATTTAACATTAGACGCAAAATAGTAAAACATTTATAAATTTTACAATATAATCTCAAAAAAACAGCCAAATTTATGCGGTCTGAACACCGCACTGCCACGTCAATATATTAAACTAATCAATGTTGTTCCTGTAGCGATTGCCTTCACCCTATTAAATGCCAGTTTATTTGCAGTATTTTGCATTTGAAGATGAAAATTTTTGAAACAAACAAATAAAGAGGGACAATGTGAAAACCTTCTAATACCCCAATGGTACTAGGTATTATTATTCAGCAATATACCATACTATTTATACCCTTAGCCGTTCTTCTCTTTTTCTTTCTGCTTTACTTTTTATTTTCTGTTATTATTTTACTTCAATGATTTTTGAGCTTACTGCGTAGTTACTACGGTACTACAATCGCAAGTATTTTTACAAAAGTTGCTATCAATATAAACAGTATAATAACTACATCTTTGAAAACTTAATATAATTAACTTAATTTGGATAGCACGTCGTCGTTCCAAAAGGTTCTACAAAAGATAATATATTTTCTGGTTGCAGTAATTGTTATCAAAATTGTGTTATAGTTAATGTAATTACTATGTAAATGTTTATAAGCATAGACAAAATAGCTATTGTTACAAAAACATGCAACTATAGCAGGAAAGTTCAGCACAGTAGTTATGAAATTAACTCGATATGTATAGCTGAATTATTAACCTAAGGTAGTATTATATCTGCTATTGATAAAAAATTAATAGATATTGAGCTATTAAGAGTAAAACAGTTGGATATCCCAGTTTTATACACATAAATTCGTCGGTAACTTTGTAATATTGATTAGAGGTTACAGTTGCAAAAAGTTTCTTTACCAAAAATCAGGATTGATATAAAATAAAAAAACAAAAAATTATTTTTTACTAATTTGTTTTTATTATTTCTTATATATCATGTTTACCATTATTTCTACCCCTGACTGTTTTTCAAAAACATAGAGTATATGAAGTTACTATATGTACAATCTTTGTTTATATACCTATATGTTACGGTCAGTGATGACAACTCGGCCATTAACGTCAATGGCCGGACAAATGCCCAGCTTATAACTAGACATTGACGTTAACGTCCGGCCACTGACGTCATTGAGCGTGCATTTTGGGCAATGTTGACATTTAAAATTTCATATGTGGTTTTTACATCATTGTCCGGACAATGACGTCATTGCCCAATACAGGGTGGGTGACGATGAAACTACTCTTTTCTAAATGTGCGTGTTGCGGCAGCAAACAAATCTTCAATTCGAAATGCCATGAATCACTATCAATCCAGAATAAAAATAATTAATTTAAAAATTTAATTTGATTAATTTTTAATTTATAATTATTTTCTAAATTTTTGTTAATTTTTATTATCACTATCACTGTCACCATTAACCTGCTTCTGTCTACTACTGGATAAAGGCCTTCTCCATCATTTTCTATCTCTCTCTATCTGCCGCCACGTTCAACCAACCAATACCCGCCGTCCCCTTATGTATGGACGTATGTATCAGCGTATGCTGATGATGTTGTGATTGTAGCAAGATCAAGAAAAAGGTTAGAAGAAATGTTTAGAAAAATGAATGACGAAATTAATGAGATCGGAATGAAAATAAACGAGGGCAAGGCTAAATACATGAAATGTGGAAGAAAGTTAGATAAAATGAAGAAGGCGCTGAAAATGGCTTTTGTTTCGAAAGTATAAAAGTCTTCTAGTACCTCGGGGTACAAATAAATGGCACTGATGTAGGAAGCGAAGAAATAAAAGAAAAAATACAAAATGGATACAAAACATTTTACGCAAATTGAAAATAATAAAAGACAAAAAAATAAGTTTGGAGACAAAGATGAAAGTGTACAGAACCCTGATAAAGCCAACGGTGATCTATGCGTCTGAGGTGTTATGCATGACAAAGAGGGAAGAGAATCAACTTAGAGTTTTTGAACGAAAAATATTAAGGAAAATAATGGAACTTGAAATTGTTGCGTAAGTCGTATACAGAAGAAAAACAAACAATGAATTATTGGAAAAAACTAATGGAGAGGATATTGTGAAGTTTATTAAGTCCCACAGACTGAGATGGTTGGGACACCTGGAAAAGAGAGACAACATCAGTACAATAAAAAGCGTATTTAGGTAGAAGCCAAGTGAAGATAGATAGAGAGGTAGAGGCCCAGAATGAGATGGATGGATGAAGTAAACGAGGATTTGGAAAGAATGGGAATAAGAAACTGGAGAGGAAAGTGTACCGACAGAATAATCTGGAGAAATATAATATTAGAGACTAAATCCCATACTTGTTTGTAAATTTTGTAAACTTAAAAGTAGGATGAGGAGTAATTCACCTCTTAAAACGGATTAAAACGGACCTCATACGAGGTTGCCATGATTCGCATGAAATGAGTGCATTTTATTATTATTATTATTATTTATGTAGAGTCATTCATTAACTATAATAAATCTTTGAATTTAGGTTCCTAAATTTAGGAAGTTAGATTATGGTTGTCAAATTCATATCATTGACTCATTATTCGCGCTACCACATCGGCTGACTGGATCACGAAGTGATTTAAAACATATATTCGGTTTCTCTACACATTTTGACAAAATATTCTGCCCAATAGGGAAATAGAATAAAAATTAAAAATTTTAAAAACCCCTGAGTGTAAAAAAAATCCGAAAATAAAAATTAATAATAAAAGCACAGTACTTTAAAAACTAATGTTCCCTTTAAAATGAAATAATAAATTTTTCTTCTTCACCCAACAACATAAATTCTCGGATACTTAACTTGAAAAATTAACTTATCCTCTCTCTTCCCCCCCCCCCTACAAAGTTTAAACATTAATTTTGAAGTCGGAGAATTTTTAATATAGAATATATTATAAACAGGTTTCGTAAGTGGAACAAATCTCCGTTTCCTCTGACTTCAAAATTAATGTTTAAATTTTGTAGGGGGGGAGGGAGAGGATGATAAGTAAATTTTTCAAGTCAAGTGTCCGAGAATTTTTGTTTAGTGAAGAAGAAAAAATTACTTCTTTATTTTTAAATAGAACAGTAGTTTTTAAAGTAAGGTGCTTTTATTATTAATTTTTATTTTTAGAATTTTTTTAGTCAGGGGTTTTTACAATTTTTAATTTTAATTTTTAATTAATTATTGTAATTTCTTTTCCTTTCATTTTTGTATTTCCAGAAATTTTTAATTGTGTTTTCGTTAAAACTGGTTTGAATATTTTAACTGCAGTTAAAAAATCATTATTATGGTAGTTAATCTATATTTGTAAATTTATTTATATTTGCAAATGAGTACCAAAAACTTCTAGTGGTAATTACTTTGCATCGTATCTAGTGACAAAGTTATAACTGAAATGAATATCCTTATTTTAAAAGTTTTATTGTGTAGCGATTCCAATTTTGCATATTGAAATAACATTGCGGCAATCTTTGCACCCTTCTGCACCTGCTGCCATATTTCTTACGGAAACTCGATTCACTGATAGCTCTTTGTCATGCACGAAAAATATTCATGCGATTGCAATAGTGTTTATGAAAGTAAATTTTCCTATCAGGCTAGACCTTAATGATGTTTAGAATTCATTATCAGGGAGACATTCCAGATAAATATAAAATTACAACCCCTCGTTTTATAAAATCACTAGCACAATCCAAACGAAGTATATCCAGCTTCATTGAATAAGAAATTTTTGTTGGTCGAAAGCTATTTAGAAAGTTGTCACGTACACACGTTACGCAATTTAGTGTTACACGTGGTCGTGGAAATAGAGAATTTGTACAATTTTGAATGCAAAATTAGTTTTAATACACAATTTGCATGATCAAACAATAGTAGTGTCGCACAGCCTATCTGTGTTTACCCAGCTTAGATTGGTGACGGCTACAGTCATATTCTCTTTGTCTATTAAATAGTACAAATAAAAACCAAAATTTTCACACGAGCATCACACAGGCTTTTCGCCGACATTAATTTTTGTCGTCGAATTTATTTTATTGTACAAACGACTGAAAATTTCAATGCAATTCATTATTTTTACTGTGGTCGGGTCTGGAAGCCTCTAGGGAATGAATAAATTAATAATGCCCCGTTCTGTTGCCCTGAAAGAGTCTCGTGCATTTATTTGCATGGAACTTTCCTGAGTTTATTAATTTTGTATATTCGCCACATCGTCGGCTTCGTACCGTATCGTTTTCACTACGTTACATTATTCTAACTCATTTCGGTGCAGAGTACGTACACCTTAAATGAATAAAACTTCGGATGATTGTTTTCCATTTTACTTTGTTCAAATCGTTCGGACTTTAAAATTCATTGGATTCTACCTCAACAAAGCTGGATTAATCTATTCAAGATTTTCTTGCATTAATTTTTTGTTTAAAAATCTCATGCTACCATCGTACATTGTTCTTTATCATATTAATTAACATTGTATAACATGGCAAATACGAAGTTATCTAAAGACGCGTTATTTCATAACTTTTCCATAATTTATTTCTAATCATGCATATTCTGAAAAATATTCGAAAATGTTGTAAATCATTTTGTTTTTGAAGATTTAGAAAACTTTAAAATTTTATCCAAATTTTTGGGATTTCGAGTGTGTGGTCAATCCGGCAAACTATTGATCTTTTCTTATGAAGGGTATAAATTGACATTATAACATTTGTTAGAATTAGAATAGGGTAACGCATCGAGAGAATGACTGTGTGGTTAGGATGTAATTTTCCGGAACATCGTCTGCTCAATTATTTTGTCTCGTTGACCCTGTACTCAACACTACACATACATTTTGAAAATTGTCAAGTCGGTTTAGTTGCTACAGATTTTACACTATTTGGAAAATTCGAAAGTTTTTATTCAAATTCATGTTAATTAAATTATTAGTCACGAGGATTATCATTTGGAAAGCTTCAAGTGTGTTTGTTATTGAACCTCACTTATAAACGAATGCATACAAGGTTTTTTTCTATGGCACTCGTTCTCAAAAAACATTCTCGTGAGTAAACATTGATTATACGCTCATTGAAAATCTACATTTGTTTATTTTAAACCTTTACTACCCATTCTCTGTCTTGAAACTACGAAACACATTGAGATGAAATTTGCGGTGAGTTTAAAATACCAAAGCAAACTTATGTTTCACAAATCGGTGTCAGTTCAAAATTTTACAATACATTTTCCACTCAATGATGAAAACCTCGGTTATTTTAATTTGCATTTTCTTAGAAATATTTAATATTATAATATATTAATTATTATTATATTTTTTGCGATATGGTGGCCGACCGCAAATCCGAACATAGGGAATTAACATAAGAAATTAGTATTTTATTTTTATTAAATTATAACAGATTATAATAAAAAATACATCAATTGAAAAATAATTATTTATCAAATAATAATAATTTTTTTTAAATTTAAAAAAAATTCAAAAAATTTATAAAATAATTTATAAAATTTGATAAATAAATTTATCAAATTTTTCTTTAGAAAAAAAATATACAAATATGAAACCTTAAATAAGGTTTTTTCTTCAAAAACAATTGCCATCTAGTTACACTAACAGATTAAAATAGACTTTTGTTACAATGAACGTAATCAGTCTTTACTCAGTTGAAGATAAAGTTGAAACGAATTTGTAATCTAATTTGTTAAAGTACTAGATGAAAAGACAAATCAATATTTTTTTTAAATTATTTAAAATTTTGTAATTTTAGCAATATTTAGAAACACAAAATATTAATAATGGGTTTCACCCCATCCATGTTTCACTAATCACTATAGGTATTTTAAAAATGAAGCTATTTTAATTTAAAATTATAACCATAGTTGCCAATCTTTCCAATGCGTTATAATGGGAAGTGGAAAAAACAATTTCCTATATTTGGGTGTGCAGCAAGTATTTTAAAATAGTTGTTATACAAAATAACTACAAAATTACGTTTTGATGTAACCAACAATTTGATCCAATGTTTTTGTCGAAATAGTATTAGTGGATACTAATATAAAGAGTAAAGGAAGGAAAATTAATTGATCAAATACAAAAATGTATCATAAAATGGAAATTTAAATTTGCATTGCAATATAATTTTAATGGAAATACTGTGACCGTATGTTACGCTGGTCACATGAATATAGTCTATTCCAATTTATTAAACAAATTGAAACGAATTTGTTTGAAATGAACAAAGTTGCTATATATTTATATTAAATATTGAAATAAACAAAACCTGACGCTACCTGGAAAACAAGGTTATATCTAGGTAATAAAAGGTGACAAAAGTCTACCATTACGTCAAGATAACCCTGTTCATCAGGAGGTGTAAAAAGCTATATATTATATCAAAAAGTATGTAAAATAAATTTTTAAACTCATTATCTATTATTTTCTAGCGTTCAATATGTTAAAATAATTTTTTCTATTTTGCGTCTAAAACAAAGTTATTTCGAAACCCAGTCGCGTATCGAAATGGACAATTTTTCGAAACGCAATTTTTTGTTTTAAAGGGTTGGTAACTAAACGTCAGTGAAAATTAAAACTAATGTTGTCACTATATTATAATATTATAAACCTATAAATTGATGCAAAGTAATGTTAATTGTCAATAAAATAATTAATAATAATAAAGAAAATTGTAAACTGCAAGTATAATTTCGTTTATTTAAACTTTTATGCGATCTCCTAACCTGAAAATTTTTTGTTACCAACTATCACAAAAATACAAAAAAAATTCAAATTTACTATTATTTAATAAAATGCACATTTTAAATATTTTTAGGGCTTATAAAGTTCAAAATAGAAAAAATAGTATAAGAAACTCGTTTTATAAGACGTTTTATCGCACTTATCCTTTAGAAAACTCCCCGCTACGCGGCTCGTTTTCTAAACGGATTGCGTGCGTTAAAAACGCCACTTATAAAACTAGTTTCTTAATATACTATTATGCTATGCCCTCTTCGTAAAAATTATACATGTGGAAAGAGTCCAGTCCGTCTGTTATCCGTTTGATTTTTTATTGCAAACCTTAAAAAAATGGTAAATTACGGAAAAGTGACCTGTCAATGCGATATTCAGGCCGCACGACATGGGCAATAAAAATACTAGGTCGTAGAGTTTGATGAGGTTAAATATTTAAAAACAAATTTTAAAATTTAAAAAAAACAATGGTTGAAATTTTGGTAAAACTTTTTGAAAATCCCTGAAATTCTTTGAATATTACTGGCTTTTTTTAAAATTATATTGCAATGCTTTTCATTTTATTTACATATATTGTCACTTTCTTTTAATTCTTTCAAAATTTTAAAATTAGTTATTACCTCTTGGCTTCCAATTTTCATTTTCTTTACATCTTTTTTTGCATCGGATCTTTAACTTTTAATATTTCATTTGCTCTCTGCACAATTCATCCACACTGCAATTTTTAGAAAGCGAAAAAAAGTTCGTTCTGGTAAATCAATTACCGTCGCAGAACCGAGGTCTTAATCCGTGTTTGATCTTTAGTTTTTTAAGTTTCTGATAATCCAAATGTATGTCAATTTACTAAACCGATTACCTGTGTAATGCCATATTAAGACTTTTTGATTTTACTTGAAAACTTGAGAAATTTTAATGAAGTAAAGAAGTTATCAGGATTACCGATAGATACAGAACTTATGGTCCTAGATTTAAATTTCAGTTGCTTCTAAATTATTTGTTTTGTGATTGTAATTACCTGTTAAACCGTCGATTCCACTATAACGTTTATTAAGTAAAAACTGCTGACTAGTAATTTCGTTTTTATGGGTTTATTCCGAACATACAGATTTCAAATACATATTTACCTACTTAGAAGTTGTATAGGTGAACCACAATGACGTGGCATGGTTACATGATGTGGTTACATTATACCAACTGAAGTTGTAATTGCATATTTTACAAAATTATTAACTTTACAAAATTTTATAATTTGATAAATCTTTAAGTAAATAGTTTTATAATTTTAATATTATCTCTAATAATATTTAAGGTCTTGCGATTTTGGTCAGTTTATTTATTATAATTTTGTCGCATTCGATATTATGGTCACGCATCATATATTACTTTATAACCGTTTTCTCAAATATCAATAAGTTATTCATTCTTTCAGACATTGCCCACACTTTTGGGATATCGACATCGTTTTATATAATAAATATCGGTCGAGTTCTGTAGCCATTTACTCTTCCTGGGCGTCAATTATTATTGCATCTTTAATTACCCCATCAATAAATAATATTTATGTGATCATTTAATAAACCATCATAGTATAATTTATTTGGCACTTGTTATTGTTTTTAATACAACTATATTAAAACATCTAATATAACATAATCCCAATTTTAAATAATGAAGTGCTTAAACTAATGATCCTAGAGTAAATAATTTATTTTAGATCTTGAACACATCTTAGTACATCATATAGATTTTTAAAAATTTGTTAATCCATACATGGGGAAAGAGAAATTACACTCGTTAATGCTAGTCGTGAACGGATTAACGAGAATTTTATTGGTGTTGAATAGGTAGGCTACTATAACTTTGATTAAGTGGTCGAGAAGGTAGTTTTTCTTGCTTACTTGATAGGTTTTTATTGTCTTATGTGGTTTTTAAAAACTTGGAAGGCTTTCGATAAGTTTTCTTTAGGTATTTATCTTCTTGGCATAGAAGTTTTGTATTTTTATCAATTTAGTGTTTTTTAATCGTAATTGTTTTGTTACTCGTGAAGTTGAATAAACTGATTAGTATTCTTTAACTCTTATGTTTAGTTGTCGTCCAGTTCACCAATATACGAGTAGTCTCAATCTTCACATTTAACTTCGCATAATGCAGTAACAATGTAAATAAAGTAGTTTTATTAATAATTATAATTCGAAGGAAGCAGTAAATTTTGTTATTAGAAACATGTAATGAAATAAACGGATTTGAGTATATATTTCATTAAAATGAAAAAAGTAACCAAAAAATTCTTGAAGATATCTTTTTACTTGGTTCTATTATAAATATATAACTTGTTATTTAAATATTGTGTTGTATAGATCTAAATTTATAAAAATTCAAATCTTGAGTGAAGCTTTACATCTATGAAATTTGTATTTTAATGTGAAATATATACTTTTTAGTCTTTGGCATGTGAAAATCTCCATCAATTTATATTGTTAGACATTGATAGATGGATAAGAGTTATTGATTTCATTGTGCAACAGGTAGTAGATGCAAAAATTGTACATAATGGGCTATTATATAAAAATTTGGTTACACATTCAATCCTCATTTTATTTATGCAATATACTTCAAATTTACATATTGTTTTATTAGTCAATTTACTATGTTTATGTTCTGAATCAGCTATTTGTCAAGGTTATAAGACTAAATCAAAATACTTAAATTGCATACACAATTTATTTAGTGGTATTGGCCATTCAATAATAAATTGAAATCATTATTTATAGCGGACGTGTTTGTAATTTATTGTAAGTACTGACATGGTGCCATCAGATTCCCACACTTTCTTTGAGCAGCTACAAATTAATACAAATTAAAATTATTTGTATGCATATTTGAAAAATACACGTTAAGGTTGTTCTAATTTAAATTTAATCAAATCTCAAATCTTATATATTCATTCGCATCGACACCTGATAGGAAAACCTCTCCACAATTTTTCTTAAACTTTCTCCATCACAAATTTCCTGTAGTTAGTTCCCCAGCACTCTCCTATCATCTATTCAACGGTCGGCGATCTTCATAGGATTGAAATTTTTATATAAAAGGATTTTCATACAAGAAAAATTGTTTTATTGTTTTTTATAGTTTTTTGTTTATTCTATTTAACGTCTTATTAAGAGATGTTAATTAAATGTTAAGAAAATAATGTAGTGAATATACATAGTTTACATAAGCTACATTGTATTATATGGAATGAATTTGGATGGAAGTAAATAAAAAACATGCTATTGTAATATTTTATACAAGCTTTGAAAAGTATTCTTTTGAAGAACTTGAACTATTTTTTATGTGAAATTAAACGGGATAATAAATAAATAACAAACGATTTATTTTTACGACACTATCATAATATTAGAAGTAAAGTGTAATACGATGCTTTTGTATCAATGTCATAACTTTTCACGTTTCGAAAATACCGAGAAAGCTTTTCTGTTATAATAAAATTTGTATTAGTGAATAATTGCTGATATTTGGAAAACCGGTTCATAACCATTAAATTAATAGTCTATTGAAATATATTATAGGATGGGAAATTTTTTTTGTCAGTATTTTCAACTTGTGCTTGAAAGCTTCAAAAAATATAGGATTGCGTTTATGTGGAATATTATTTAATTCTAACTTGACAATTACCGATATATAATTACAGATATTTGCAAATTTATAGTGGCTTGGTGTAATCGCTGGCTAAGTTATGTATAGAGGAAACATTTTGGGTTTCAATCTCGAAATCTTCTAAAATTAAAATTCCAAATATTCCAAGTTTAATATTGTTATATTATTAAATAATTTAATGCTAGGAGAGCTGCCCAAGTAGCACATTAGAAAATTTTCAGTAAAATTTACCTAAACATGTAATTTTTACATAATTTTCAGACCTATAAGTAAGTTTTGGTATTTTTTTAGGTAAATATTACTTGAGAAGTTTATTTGTTTACTAGGCCAATATAGTAAATGTAAAACGGACGTAATTTTACATTTATTTTTCTACTTCGAAGTTTATTTTACTTTAAAGTAATTCTTGGTTAATTTTGTAGTGAAAATTTACTTAATAACTTACCTAATATGCACCTTCAGGTAAAATTTCCGAAGTAGAAGGAAGTCTGGTGTAAACAATTTTTGACCCCTCGCCCTTTTCTTACAAATAGTAGCTTACGGTGACCATCCGTACATTTTAGTTGTTTATTTTATAATCAATGGTTCAAAATTATTAATTTAATAGTTTTTTGTTGTTTTTTTTTCAAATTTTTTTAAATGGCAGCTTCTGAATCCTTTAAACTCCTTTAAACAAAGACAAGTTTTCAATGCCTAGAATATGCAATATATATTTAAATAAAATAATTAAATTTAGTATTTTAAAGCGCAATACCTTGGTGTTATAAATTAAATAAACAACATTATATAACAGTTAAAAGAAATTCTTGAAAATCTCTGGTTACATGTAACTTCTTAAGTTGGGAATAACCTGGTTTTGTAATCCCGGACTTCTCAGTGTGCTACGAACTTCCGCAACTAGGATGCTGTATGTGCCCGAACGCACTATTTTAAGCCGTATACCTCAATTTTAATAGCTTACTAATTAATATGGATGTAAATTTTGACATCGACCTCGCTCAACTAAGGATCATTGGCAGACAATTTTTCAATATATCAGACGAGTACCTTTGTATGAGGCCGGATGTTGTGGTTGTTTTCCCGTAGCTGTATCCATGCCTCTCCCAGAGTGGAATGATGAAATGTGCCGTTATTTTCAATTTTGTTGATTTGTTAATTTGTTGAATTAACTAGTACGTATATATTCAGTCGTATGTCTGGTTGTAGAAATGTCATAAAACAAATTTAAAAAAAAATTATGCTATTGGAATAATCTCGGAACTTATTTGCTTTATATTTCATTTAGTTAATATATGAAAAGTTTATATTTTTGTATTTGTATTCTACTTATCAGTTAATTCATTCATTCGTTATTCTATCTGCTGTCTTGTCTTCAATTTATATATCTTTATTTCTATTGTGATTTTTTCGAAAATTTTTCTATATTACTAATTATTATATTTTTCATTTATTTTTTCTCTATTACAAATTAGTTTATATTTTATATGAAAAAGAGTAATTTTTCTGAAAATTATTAAATTACCTGGAAATCTAAATGATGTTAATTGTCAAAGATTAAATTTGATGATGGATATAATTTACTAGACAAATTTTTTTAAGTTGTACTTTAATTGAAATCTAGACGTATATATTGGAAACTACGGTTTGATAGCTTTCTATCAGATTTTGAAATAAACAGTTTTACTTATTCACTTAAAGGTTGCTAGGTAAATGAAGTTTTAGCAACTTTTTTGTAATAAAAAAGTTTCCAAGAAAATCGTTTAAACTTTCACAAAACCTGTACATATTGAATATCGTCATACCTTTTCCAATCTTGATATTTTATGTTATCTTATTATTCTGGTAATTTTTAAGGTGTTTCATCACCATCCGCTTTTCAAATCAAATAATGAACCCGTATGAACTTTGACAAATGAACACTGATGTCTGCAAATGAGTTAATTATCTAAGTCGGACTATACACAATTATATTTTGATTACCCTCAACGGCTTCTTTATTATCAGCAATTTGTCTGATATTCTGTGTTAAGCAACCAAACTTGAGCGGGCGCGGCTCTTATTTCATGAATAAATCTCTCGAGCCGTAACTAAGCTCTCTAAGCTGACGATGTGCTGTACATCATCAGAGCTGAAACAGTAATGAGTACGCT
Source organism: Cantharis rufa (assembly GCA_947369205.1). NCBI lineage: Eukaryota > Metazoa > Arthropoda > Insecta > Coleoptera > Cantharidae > Cantharis > Cantharis rufa. The sequence goes on along the minus strand of OX376309.1, from coordinate 8,143,727 downwards.
CCTATTGTATCCTTGGTTGCACAGTTTCATGTTCCTGTACAAATAAATTTAAATAAGACATTCAAAAGTTTCTTGTTCTGGAGTATTCACTTTTGTAGCTTAAACCCATCTCGTGCATAACGTAATACTCGGTAATACCGAACATAAATTGGGTATCACGCAATTATTTTTTATTACAATAAATTTATAAGAATCGTACATGTTAATCTAAAAAAGTGGTGATTTACGAGTGTATGGATTTGAGCGATAGACACTTTCCTGATCTACACATTAATAGCAATCAATTTAAGAAAACGGACGTTGGCTACCCTCGACAATCCACAGTTGCGATTTAGAGGTCTGCAGCTTTCAGATATGACGAAGGAAATATTCTGTTATGAGCATTTTTTAGCTGGGGTTGGTCCCTTGAGACTACCCCATATCATAGTTACTACCTTATCTCACTTTTGTGGTGAATTTCGACTAAACATTAGCTGTCGCAGAGAAGCACTGTTGAATTTCGATATTCCATCGTCGATTCTACAATGTTTACTTTTAATCGATACTCGATTGTTCCTACGTTGAGTAAACTCATTATATTTTATACCGACTTGATTTAAATTATTCACTTTATATACCGAATCCCATACAACGGTAAATGGATTTTGTTTTAATTTTTAATTAACTTGCGGCAACCACATATATTTTTTAAGCCAGAGTATATATGCATCTTTAAAAAATACCGTTTAATATAATATTAATTAAATTTTAAAAGTATATCAACCAAAATTGATTATTAGCTTTATTTATTACATTTAAAAACGAATAACATTTTTTATAGATGTACTAATTTATTCCACTGTTATTTATCTGTACAACATAGCATCCACACAATAAAATTGGTCTCAATTGAGCAGTCAGTCTGTGGATGATCAGTCCTACCACAGGACAGCTGGCGCCGTTAAACTAATTACTTTTAGGCACAATTTGATTGTTACAACAAAAACAATAAATTAATTTAAATGTAAGTAAAATAGTGAAATATTTGTAAATTATATACATATTGTAATATTTCATTTATCAGAAAATTAATCTCCGATTCACAAGAAAAACCTGTTAAACTGTTAAATTTGTTTTAATTTCTTTTGTACCTCATAATATGCATAGAAAAATAAAAAGCAACTCAAAAAGAATTTAAAGTAAAGTTATAGTAATTATAACTTTGTAAAATTGTCAATTTTAACAAAATACTAAATAAAAAGTGTTTATTTGCCACTTTGTGACAGACTAAAAATAGTTATAAACGTAGCATAATATGTACAAAAAAGAAAAGGGGGTAATCAAAATTGCGAAATTTCTTGAAAAACTAAAAAATATTGTCAAACTAATTTTTCCTAGTTTAAAATTTTCACCTAGTTTTCCAGGCTCACTGGCTGTTATATTAATTACAATAAAAATAATCAATTTTAATCGCGCATTCTCTTGACGGTGCGTGTGCTCATCGTAAATAGGTGCAGCATTTACATTAGTGGCTAGGGCGGCTCACTGACTTCTAGCCGTCATATTATAAATTTATTAAAAATGAGGTTTTGTTATTTGTAGCCAAATATAACTTAATGAAGATTCCGTCCACCTAGATTCGCAGTTTTCGATTTCTGGCTACTTCAAGGATGTTTATAATTGTATTCTAGATCTGTAATTTACAAGTTGGATCCGCTTTAGAGATGTTTTTAATTAAAAATACACCGTCTAGCTGTATCTGCCATTTTGTATTTAATTATAGCTCAAAAATACTTGACATAAAAACCTGCCATGTCCGGAGCTACTTTTTTGGAAAGAGGCAATCGAATACTCGCATTCAGATTTGAAATTTTTTACGGGATGATTTTTGAATCATCCATGAAGTTCAATGCCTATATTTGAAATTTATTCAATAAACTATCATAATTTCATTAGAAAATGTTTAATTTTGTGAACCTGGTTAGCATGTTACTACCACACTGCGTAAGTTGTGCGGCCAAAAGGTGGCACCGGAGTCATAACCATGCAAATATTTTTTGTAATTATCTAACTTGAATTGAACCATTAAAAGTTGTGCTAGTCATAATATGCTATAATATAATTTGATGGACTGCTACAGAAATTTAAATTAAAAAATTACCTGCTTGCAAAGCTGATTAAAATTATACAATTAAAGATAGTTGAAATTAAAATTTTAAAGCTGTTTGGTTTGCATAATTAAATTTCAACCTTGAATTTAATGAAAAGATCATGCTGCCCAACTTTAGCACAAAATTAAATAGAGATGTTAACAGAAAATGGAAACATTTGCGTCACTTTTTCAAGTCGACACTAAAAATTTAAAGGCTATAGCCGGGTAAGCATGGGGAAATGGCCTTTACACCGATTTGGCTAATTTTTTTTTAGATATTCCTTTCAAAGCACCATTACATTTTCCAAAATATTGGATCCTAAATGTTGATAGTTTCTTAGAAAAAAATTATTTTTGAAATTTAGAAAAGAATTTTTTTCTCAGAAAGTATTACTGCAAATTGAATGATTTTGGAATATGTTATAGAGGTACTTAAGACCTATAAGTGATATTTTTTTGTGGTATTAGCTCAACATCAAATAGGAAAAAAACGGGAAAAAAGTTTTCAAAAATTAAAAGCATTAAATTTTGGCCACCAAATTTTTGTCAAATATTCCTTTTATATGCCCTTATAACATATATTAATTTATTTTAAAATTTTATGAACAGTATTGATATTTATGTGATTAACACATTGATATTTATAAAAGTTCACAATAGCACGTTTGTGAAATTGTATTTTATTTATTAATACAAATACTGCTTTAATAATATCCTTTCTACAAAAACGGCAATATTTGCAAATTCACTAACTTCACTAAATTCACGCATATCTCGAGAAAATCATATCATTGCTTTTTACAGTATCTCCTATATACTTGTAGGACATACATAATTTGGTGATTGTTGATATTATTTATGCTATGCAAGATATTGTGCAAAACTAATAAAACCTGCTGAAATCCTAATGACTAATTTAAAAATACAAACATATCAGTGAAAATCATTAAAGGCGATAGTGATAACCATTAGTTACTTAAATAATTAGTTATATAATTATAATTAAATGGTATTTTCTATTTCTTTATTAAATTATTATTACGACAATCGATGCTGTCCGGTGCATCTAGGTAAGAACTTTTATAAATATCAATATGTTATACCCTTCGTAAAAATTTGAAATTAATATATGTTGTAAGGGCATATAAAAGGAATATTTGACAAAAATTTGGTGATTGTTGTACGGCCAAAATTTAATTTTTTTAATTTTTGAAAACTTTTTTCCCGTTTTTCTCTTATTTGATGTAGAGCTTATACCACAAAAAAATTACCACTTATAGGTCTTAAGTACCTCTATAACATATTCCAAAATCATTCAATTTGCAATAATACTTTCTGAGAAAAAAATTCTTTTCTAAATTTCGAAAATAATTTTTTTTTAAGAAACTATCAATATTTAGGATCTAATATTTTGGAAAATTTAATAGTGCTTAGAAAGGAATATCTAAAAAAAAATTAGTCAAATCGGTGTAAGGGCCATTTCCCCATGCTTACCCGGCTATAGCCTTTGAAACTAATATGTAGCTGGCGATATTTTATGAATAAATGATAAAAGCAAAATTTCATATTGTCCTGCAGAATGATTAAAACTAAAAATATTAATTTATTAAAAAAAAACTGTAAAATTCAGAACGAACGGGAAATTAAACTAATATAGATATAAAAAATTCGACAAAAGATAGAAAAATGCGTAAAATTAAAAAAAATTAGAAATAATTGCTTCTACAAATTGGGAACAAGATTTGAGAAATATTTTTTTGGAGAATATACAAAATGTATTCTAAGAATGTAAAATATTTCAAAATAAATAGAAAATTTTCAAATAAAATGATTCTAAAATAATGAAAACTTTGTATTAATCTATCTGCTCATTAACACTTCTCAGAGTGCATTCCAAAATGCGTTTTTCTGTCACATACCGCCGATTGGTTTATTTAATTTTTACCCACGGAAAAAACTCTATTATAAAACAAGCTCCTCTTTATCCTGCACCAAAAAAAGTTTTATGTACTTTACACAGATCGAAGGTATATTTTTTTTTATGGGAATTATAAATTCATCTTAATCGAATTTGTGACTGCAATCATAGTAAAAATTATTTGATTTAGTAAATATCATAAAAATGCATTTTCTTGGTTTAAGTAAACAATATTCTAAATTAAATTAATTTTAAATTATTGAAAATTTGGTTTGTTATTCCAGCAATTAAATATATACTTGAAAGACCTATTTCGTATCCAAAGTACTAGTTAAATAAAAAAAGAAAGAGAAAAGGAAAATGAAATATATTCTCCGAAACGTCGGCGTCGGCTCTACAAGTAATATTTGATTGAATTGTATTCATTCAACCCAAACTCCATTTTTATTTATATGTATATAATTTATTATTATATATTTGTTAATACCTATGTACTTGATTCAGATAAATACGTACCGTTCTTATAAGAAATTCTCTTATTTCTATAGCTGCAAGAAAATATCAGCTTAGTTAAAAAAATTATTTTTTAGAACACTTAAACATATTTTTAAATAAAATTAGAATTAAAAAAAAATGATTATATTAAAAATAAAATTTGTACTAGTTTTCCAATGAAATCGCAAAAATAGACTTTGAGGCGTTCACAAATTTTTATAAATGAAATGCCGGAATTAAATTAATACAGGTATTATAAATATATTATTTGATTACATTATTATTATTTTATTGGTGCTATTGATTTAAAAAGTTTCATTTTAAAATAATATTTCTTTTTTTCGCATTACACAATGCGACGTAGGTGACGTGCGTGCAAACCGCCGGTTTTCCTTGTCAGGAAATCGGAAAGATTTTGAAATCGATTTCAAAGCTGCTTTTGCTTATGAGAATTTAAAAAAATCACTTCTAATAAAAGTATGAGTAAATTCCGTATGCAAAAACAAAGTATTAATTTATTAAGAGCAGTATTTGTAAAGTGCTAACAGGCCTAAAAAATCCGTAGATTAGGAGAGCCAAGATTCCAATTTCAAAATTAACATTTTATTTAACTGATAATAAATGGCAATTGGAGGTGAAGAAGAAGTTAAGTCAAAATTTTGCAAAACGGTTTTCAGTCGTGTGGACCCCTATTACTTCTTTGTAATAGTTTGTAAAAGTTATATCAGTTTAATTACTGAAGATTTCTTAAAATGCATTACAGAATTATCTCATTAGAGTGTTGAAATGACTGGAATGGAATATTTCACTTCAAATTTTTCACGATTTTCACCTCCTGAACCTTCGGAAGGAGATTCCTTTTTATTAATCGGCGCACTCTTAACTTGTAAACATTAGAAATTATGCAACACACATAACACATTCAATTTTAATTTTTTAATGACGTTTCCCTATGTAAATATGGTTTTGCATTCGATGCGCCACCTATGTTAGACGTATAGTTGATCGACTACAGTGTAAAATTTGCACCCGCGAAAAAGATAATCAATACTAAAGTCGATCAAAACGAAGAATAGATATCACAATTTATTATTTAAAATTTCTCGATATAACAGCGACAAGTTGGAGCGGCTCAAATTTATTATCTATGTCGTTGATTTTAATTGCTGATTTTAATCAACCTATAATAATTAATTTTACGATAAATCGGTATTTGTTGGATAGACACTTATTCACAATATTAATGCGTCTATTACAGATTGTTAAAAATTGCTTTGTTCTTTGAGTGATGAAATTTTTACATCTCGGGGAGATTAAATAATTTAATTGTGCGGTGTAAGAGAAAAATTACAAAGTCATAACTTCCAACGCTTGTAACAGTAAAACAATAAAGTGCCAATTGAGGCTTGAACTTGGGTTCTTGATCTTGAGAGCCAATTTACCACACCAGATGGAGATTGTTAAAGTGGCGTGCGCGAGCATACCACCTTTTTCAATAAACGTATAAGTATGGTATGTGGATATGGTTTGATACCGCATGTAGTATAATGCTATATAAAATTTTTATAGGAAATTTTCTCTTGCTAACAGCAAAAACATTGTTCTTTTCAGATAATAAATTTAAAAAAGAGGTTATTGATGTTTCATTGTCAGGCGTAAATAGACTTATGAAATATTTACAAATACAACATACTTTACACTTCTTTCTGAAATTTTGCTTTATTATTATCATAAATCGACAAAAATTACCTTTCAAAAGACTAAAACTTTTGCTTAATTTAATCGAGTCTACACAATTACTAAATTAATCAACCAAGTAAAGTTAATGACATATTAAAGAAGAAAATGACATGTTAAAACCATAATAATATTATAAAGAGAATTAACAATCGTATTAAAATACTTTTGCAAGTATTAACACAATAAAAAGTTGTAACAGCATTTAGCTCACGATGTTAAACTGATCTCTTAAGCCGTTTAAAAATAAACGCAAAACACTTTTCTGTAAAAAAAGAACAAAACCTTTTGCTTTAAAAATTTTACACAAAAACATGAAATTGAAAAAATAAATGACTGAAGATGTGGTATATCATTTAATATTTAAATTATAAACAGGATTTTAAAATTTTAAATTAATCCGTTCAGTAATGAAATGAACGCTAGATTCATTCCGTCCCTTTAAGACCAGTCAATATTTATGTTGCTTACCTTATAATTATTATTATTAAAATAGATTTGTAAATGTTTATTAAATTATTTTTTTATGAAACCGAACGGACCAATCAGAACGGATCCGAGCTCAATGTAGCCACGACTTTTAACCCTTATGTATCACCCGGTACCTCGACGTATTTTGTAGGTAAATTCAATGTTTACCGTGTATTTTTTAAATTATTAATATTTATAATTGTAGCATATTTATAACTTTTTTAAGTATTATTATGATACTGCTTTATTTATGATAAAATTTTGGTTGAAAAATTTTCCTAATTTGATGATCAGAACTGACGACAGTCGCCGAATATTTCTCAAAGCACCTAGTCGCAATTTGTGTACTCCAAATGTTATAACAAGAAGTAAAAACGTGCATATTATGAAATACTACCATTTGAAAATATCATTTGATAGTTTTCTTGATTGTAAAATCGCTTTCCTTACTGTATTCCACCAGGTGCAAATGAATTGCGGAGAGATGAAAGCGGTAGACTTACACACAAGGTGTACACACAATGTACACAATGTGAAAAACTGAAGAAGACGTCAAAAGATAAACACGAAAATGTAGTATACTACTTTGCAAGAAACTAATATGTGACCAGCATATTACTAAACTTCCTACCACTTGTTTAGATTGCCAGTAGGAAGAATTGTTTAAAAATTTTATAAATAATTTTATAACATTTTGCAAAAATTGTTTAGATAATAAAATATAAAAAGAACAATATTATAATTAGCATTATTTTAAATGTATTACTTGTTGTAATTATAATAATCCGTGTTTGAGTCATTATTATGCGATTTCCTATTGAGGGTACCCGGTACCCCATTCCGGTGATATACGTATACCTTTTTATAATCGCGAAAAATGTGCATATGCAACAAACAAAAAATTTGCAAAATGGCTTTAATAAATATATTAGAACTATTTGTTATAAGATGTTACGAAGTTCCACGTTGCTGTGATAAATACAAACAGAGATATTTAACGGCAAAATCAAAAAAGTACCCAGTACCCCTAATCGGGAACATAAGGGTTAAGATATCTCAAATAAGCGACAACAGCGGAAGTGATACAACATGATACAAAAATACAAGACAAACCTTATTGCAGACATTCCCACTTCACATGTAACGCGTTGCACTTTCATAAACGTTTCACTTCACTTGAACTTTAATTGTTGTTTATTCATCTAATCGAAGAAGCATTTTACTGTAACTAGAGGCTGTCGGAATTGTAAAAATAGCAATATACGCAGAAATAACTTTGAAGGACAAGTCATCAGGGTTTTGAATTATTTTTAAAATAGCAATTTCCAATGAAATTTCAATAACCGTGCACAATATAAACACAAAGCTAGGTTTTTCAAACCGCGGTCTGGGGGGTATGGAATACTCCCCAGTACACCAGAGATTGTACGCAAAAATGTGTTATTGAACTTATAAGTTTCAAACCGCAAATCTAATTACTAAAAATCTAAGATTTCTGATTTGAAATTTATAACAAATTTTCTTTCTTTGAACACAATTACTAATGTACCTCAGACCCCCCGGTTTGAAAAACCTAACTTTGTGATTGTGCTAAAAAAAGAAAATGTATTTTTGAGCTCATGAGTTTCAAACCAAAAATTTAAATTTTTATCTATTTCTATATTCTATTATTTATTATTAAGAAAATTGGTAATATATTATTTTCCTAAGAAATAATACGATAGTAGTGGAAAAATATATTCCCTAGCATCTGAACAATATTTAATTTACCAAAAAAAAAACTATCGTCATGATAAATTGATTTTTACTCAAATTATTCTGAGAACATTAAACATTAAACCCAAAAAATGCACATACATTTTTTTAGAACTAAAATGCTGTTTTTGAGTTTTCTAAAATATTGATATGGTTAATATTCAGTGTCACTAGCTAAACCATGTACACATCGATTACATAAAATTTTGAATAGATACTCGTATGTCTTCAGCTCTGTGCCTTAAAACGCGTCAAAATATTCAATTAATGTAAAACCTCTGCTTTTAAAAGCTTTCTATTTATCGATATTTGTAAAAATATTTTGTTAGTTTTGTTAGAATAATCGACCTCTATTTTGTACACAAACGAATATAGCATATATAATTTTATGCAATAAAAAAAATAGTAACAAATTCCCATGCTCGAATAATTTTTTCAGTTTTCAGAAATAGGCAGAAAATAAATGACTCGCATTAGCGGATCAACGAAAATATTTTTTTATATTGGTACGGTTTGTTAAAATTATTACCATTTCTAATTTGGCACTACGGTGTCTACATTTTATCCCTTTATTTATTATAATTTTTACACTTATTTTCAAGAAAAAGTTTTTGCTTTTCATATTTCACATTCTTTTGAGGTTTTATTTTCTTATTATTTATTATCTTATTATTTACAACTTTTCTATGTGTAGCGGTAGTTTGATATACAAAATTTACAAACTTTAGCCTGCTGGTAGACATTTTACATTGTGCACACCGTTATCTTGTGTAGGAGAGCTAAAAGATCTTGAAATAATGCAGCTTAAACTGACTTAGTTTTGCGACAATTAAAATAACAACTGTTTTTCTCATTTTTTTTCTTCTACTATAAACCTTTCGAATTTAAGTTTTCATTTTAAAGTGGTTTTTAATAAGAAGGTTTTTGTGGTAGCAAAACGTTCATCTGTTTACCAAACTAGATAAACCTTAACAGGTAACCGTAAAATTTTAGTATACTAATTTTTTAATTAAAAATTCTGCAATTGAAATTAAATAAAAAGTTTTCATTTTGTAATTAAAATTAACTGTTTAGTTTTAATAATGTTTAGTTTCAGCTTTGATAGACCGACCTGTGTATAGGATTTATACTGAAGTTTATTGTAAATTTGATTACTGGTGCACTTAATTGAACCTTTAATAATATTTGATTATGGTCATTATAATTATAATATAATAATATTTTTGACGATAAAAGTTTTAATTTATCTGCAAATAGATTATAATTATGTTTCTTCAACCCATAATGTAAAAAACAATCTGGCGTGCAGAGATGCACTAAGAATCGTCACAGAATGAAAAACTTTCAAATAAAAAGTATAAATTTCAAATCAATGAATGGTTTCGATTTCGTTTACGATTTTACACGTGGAATTATTGATCTCATCAGATCAAAACTTGCAAACAACTCTAAACGTCAAATACCTTGTGGTTGTCTGTATAAAAATTCAAAGCTAAATTGATAATAAATAATTTTACGAACTTTTAAACAAAACTATTATTTTTATACAACTGTTATAATTAAAATCTGCTGAAAATTACTTGTTTAAAACAAATAATATAAATTTTCGACATTAACTGAGTTACCTGAAAATCCATAGTTTGTAAATTTAATATTGATTACACCTAAAATTGATTTTTCTCTTGTATTTATCTTATTTGGTATATTTATGCTCTAATGGGGCATAGGATCATTATTTTGAAAACAAACTATAGAGCGTGGATATACTTGTTTCTAATTGGTTTCCTCTCAGATGAATCTGTCCGCAAAAAAATTACTGAATGAAAACTCCAGCTCTCCCAGAAATAGATACATATGTATGTAGGTGATTCTCGAGTCAGCTTGTTTCCACTGTTAACCTACTGGTAATTTAATCTCCCGAAGTGATCGTACCACAATTTATCGTCAATATTCAGGCCTAAGAATTTAACATTGGATTTTCTCTCAATCTCCCCGGAATCCAATCGGAATTCAAGGTCAAGGTCATCACGATTTTGTGGATTATGAAATACCATATAGTGAGGGTTAGCACGATTTAAGTGTAGTTTATTATGACCAAACCACCAACCCAGCTGAACCAGAAGTTGATCGGTACAATTCTTCAGCAATTGCAGAGATGTGAATTGCAAAGATGTGAAAAGAGATGTGAAAAAATCAATAAAGGCCAAAAGATCCTTAACGAAAATCAAGAAAGAGCACCGGACCCAAGATGGAACCCTGTGGTACTCCCATGATCACAGGCAAAAACGAGGACTTATAAGCACGTCGAATGCCATCCGAGCCAATATAATCAATGCTAACAAACTGTTCTCTATCAGATAAATACAAGTGGGATCAGTCAGCCATCACACCCCTCACTGCGTATCTATCCAGCTTACCCATTAATAGGGAATGATCCACGCAATCAAATGTTCTACTCAAGTCAGAGAAAATAGCCGCTGGGCGGTCCCCGCGGTCAAATGCACCCACAACCGCTCCCACAAAATCATCAATCGCCGTCATAGTAGAGTGCAAGCATCGAAACCCATGCTGCCCGGTAGATGTGATGTGATGTTTTTCTAGATGACACTGCAATCTGTGCAACATCGCATATTCAAATACTTTTGACATGCTTGATATCAAACTTATGGGGCGATAGTTAGAAGGACAAGTCTGCTTTCCTTCCTTGTGAACTGGACGCACAGCAGATAACTTCAAGTGACTAGTCGCTGCGACTATATTGCTTTGATCTAAAGCATATGTTCAATCTTAACACTTATTGGGAAGGCAAGGTCAATAGTCCGAATGATAGCAATGCAAAGGACAATAAGCACTTGAAGAAGACATCTTCTACATATAAGGTGTTTTATTAATTAATTATATTTTCTTAATTATCTTCATTTGTTGCCAAATTGTGAGAAAAATTAATAACGTCTGGAATAATTATTTTTTTGAAATATTTTGAAATAATTGAAATATTTTTTTGAAAAATTCGCACAATTATTGTGGGAAATTTATCAAACTGTCGATGTTGTTCTTGATATTCATTACGTTGCACAGTGGGACCAAAACACGAAAAAGTGGCTAAAAATCAGATTTTGACTTTAATGACTTAAAATTGGTATAATTAACACGAGAAAATTAATAAAAAAATTCCAAATTGACAGGGGTGATTTAGAGGGGTGTTTTTTTTATAAGAGTTGTTATTAAAATATAATTTTATTTTTAATCACTTAAAATTAACACAAAATAACACGGGAAAATAAATAAAAAAATTCCAAATTGTGTTGTTTTAGGTTTAAACTTTTTTTAACCTTCAAAATATAATAAAATAGACATTGTTACATTTTTAAATTTAAGAGCTGTCATCAGGCTGTCTACACATACTAAATACGCATTTAACTAATAATTTTACTATTTTATTGTTAGTAATTTTAAAATAGTGCATCTCTAATTTTACAAGAATTAGCTGAATTCGGATTTTAGTAAAGGTAATAAACTTAGGTAAAGAAACGTTTACAAAATATATTGTTATTACTGAAAACTTCCGGAAATAGGTAAAAATGCATATATTTTATTAAACTTTAAAAATGCAAACTAAATTTTATTTAAATTGATTTTTGTCATTGTTTGAAACTTTAGCGTCATGCCAAGCAATAATTTTTTATTTTTTCACAATAGAAAGTTGTGTGTAAATTTTCTGCTATAAATATCTATTTATCCTTATTACTATATACATGTACTTATCCCTAAACAGCAGGTAAATGATGTTTGTTTTTGAATTTTATTAAATTTTTAAGCAGCAAGAATATTACAAATAGTAAAAACTGATAGGTCGTTCCAGGTAAAATCGTTGGTTGTACAGTCGAAGTGATTTTATATTAGTGCATTGAATCTGCACATACGCGACGCGTCGTGAGTCGGCGTTCTTCAAAAACGTGAATTACTTAAAAACGAGGTTAAACGAGGTTACAATTTTTACAGAATATGTTAAAAAAATGTCTAACGTATTTTTTGCATATTTTTTCAAAGCGGTCTTATGTGGTCAATTTTTTGTAAGTCTACTCAAAGTTGGAGAATTGCCTGAGATTTTCTATTGAGCAGCTCCCGTAATGAAGCGATGTATTTAATTATTGCAGCATTTTATTGTCTTAGAATATTTTTTATTCGAAAGTACATACTTCAAGATATCTTTTCTATAAATATCAATTTGAACCCTAAGCTGAAATCAGCACAATAAATCATTAAAAATTGCTGTCGCACGGTGCGAAATGCCACTCAAATTAGCGATTGATGTTTACATCGCTCTAGCAAGCTGAAATATTTTTTAATTCACTTGAAATTCTAGGAAAAGGTGCACTGATGTTTCCTCTAAAGATATACAGAACATTGTAGCATAACTCTTAATTTCACAAAAATGTATTTTTGGCCACTTTTCCGAGCGTTGGTCCCACTGTGCGTTGACTTAAAATTGTCTAAATTGCATGTTTGGAGAAATTTTATTTAGTATGTAATACAAAAAAAATTAATAAACTTGATTTTTAGTAGATAATCTATTAAAAGACACTTCTTTCATAATACATATCTGTATTGTAATATAAAACTACTGCAGAAGCAGCACCTTTAACTTAAGAGTTAAGACATACATACATACGTGCAGATGGTAAGCCAAATACAATTACTATAAAGTTGTATTGTGCTACCGGTTGCGGATTACATAAATGAAATTTCTCATCAACAAGCATAATTTAACCTACGGCAACCATGCACCGACTAAACTTCTGCATAAATAATATGCCTCTAAAACTAAAGCTTCAGCATCTATTGAATGAAACGTTTTACAAAACGTTAGCAAATTTTCAAAATGACTAAAATATACTTCGAATTTGATCTTAATTTTTATCAATAAAAATGAATTTGATAACTTAATGAAGTTATTTTATTGTAATTACTATTTTTTTAATTTGTTTTGTTGTTTATTTTCTGTTTTTTAATATTATAAAATATTAATAATATATATCTTTCGTTAAAAAGATACAAAGCTTTCAAACAAAAAAAGAAAAGCAATTAAATTTTTAATCATTTTTATTAAATTATTTAAACGTTTTATTTAGTTTTGTTAAATATCAGAAAGCAATTTTTTTTAATTTAATTGAAAACTCGAAACTTCTTGATTTTAGAAAAATACAGTATTAAAGAGGTTTTAAGGAACAAAGGAGTGTGGGTTTATCGTAATAATTTAATTGTAATATTATATAGTACCTACTTATCTAAAATCCATTTACAAATTTAGTTGAAAACTTTTTATTTTAACTCAAAATAACAATTATTTAACAACTTTATACAATTCAATAAAATTTCTTGTTAAGTTTCTACATTTTTTCCAGTTTGGAAATTTTGAGTATTTTAGTGTACAAAAGTTTTCAGAGAAACTTACCTATCAATTTTTACTGATATCTCCAAAACGGCTCATATGTGGATATATATTGTTGACTAACATAATTGTGTTTGGTTGCAATTTCGAGTTTGTCGGTATATTTATGTAACAACTTGTATACCTGTAAAATTTCAAAGTGTGACGGTTCAGAAAGCTGTAACAACCCGGCTGCTGATTCAAAGCTGCTTGCCAGCGTCGCTGTCGCGAAAAGTATGTCCAAAGCGCATCCGACGCCGCAGCTAACCAAAATTTATACATGGAAGCATTGTAACTTACATTTAAACTTATTTTATTTCCAAATCTTAGTTTAGTTTTTGAAAAAATTTTAATTATTTCATTTCCTCTTGCGTCGATCTTGGGACCCGGGATCTAGTAATATGCTAGTGGGAATTTTAATTAGATTTTCCTTAAAAAAGAAGCATTAAAGAGCTTTATAATTTATTTAGATAAATTTGTAAGCACCTCGGGGAATATTAAATTTCAATTTTTTGCTAAAGTAAATTGAAAGCACAATATGAATTTTTCAATAAAATCTATATTTGATCATCAAAAAAGGTCATACGTAATTAGAAATTTTTGATAAATGCAGTTATTTGGTATTGTAGTTATAAATGTGACTGTTGTTATGAAAAATGGTAATAAATTACCTCCACCGAATAGCGAAAATATAATCTAAACAATCCCTTCGGTTAATTTAATACAATTGTTCATGCAAATGAATTACAAGAAGAAATTCAATTAGCTGCTGCATAAGATATTTCAATTTATTTGCTTAATTAAAACATTACTTTCATTGATGTTCTTTTTTAGCATTGTGATGTTATTGTCTATTTGTGGGGATTTTTAGTGTTTTATTATTATAAATTTATTACACAACTTTTGAACTTTAACTCAGTTGTACTGATGTAAAAAAGCATTTAGTGACATTATGAGTTTGGTTAAGTTAATTAAGAAAAGCGGTACGCGAATACTTGCAAAACCCAACACAAAGTAAGTAACGAGGAAGATATGCAAATCGTATTCATCAGAATCCCCATTGTCTGGTATGCATGTACCCTGAATCATAACACCGAGAGTTGAGTTTGCATCTTTATGTTACACATTCATTACAGTTTTTTTCTTGTAGAAATAGAATGTAGTGTTGGACCAGAAGGGGCGTCGCGACAAACGCTAAGTGCAACTTGATAGCTTTTCGAGAGCGTATTTTAAATAAAAAGGAGGAGAGTCTACTATCTTCACAATTTCATTTTATGCTTTGGAAAGAACTAGTAAATTGTCACGAAAACAATGACTACGTCAATTGGTAGTAGTAAATTGAAAACACATGTACCCATAATTGAATTTCACGTTTGTGGCTTTGTACTAACTTGTCGTTCAAATTGTGCACAAAATCAGCACATTTTCAATTTGATGCAATTTTCTAAAACCCACTGACCATAATTTTTTTTCAATAAAAAATAATACAAAAAAATAGACACGTTCACAGCTTCCATCATTTCTAATACCTAATTATACTTTTCGCTTCTCCTAGAAAATGTAAAAACAGTTTTCTTTTTCAATATAAATTTAAAAAAACGCAACGAAATGTCTGGAAAATGATAAAGTGGCGTGAAAATATCATATAAGAAAGAAAAATTGAAGTTGTCTGAAGTAATAAAATATTGAATGTAATTTTGCAGTACAACATACCGAATGCACGGTTAGTAGTACCGTACATTTATACGACTATGTATAGATTATAGGATGTTAATGGCTGGCACTAGTAAAACACATTATGATGTTTCTTAAGTCAATTTTCCAACATGGTGATGATTAAGTATTACAAAAAGTTTATGAATTTTAAATGATGGCTAGAAATTTATCTAATGAATCAAACAAATTATTTTTATTTATATCGAGAGCACAATTTACAAAGACTTTATGACATCGTAAGGTTTCTTTGTAGTAGTTTGGTGTTTTTCACCAACGGTATAACTTTGTACTGGCGTTCAAACGGCGCCCATGACGCTCATTTTTCTTGATGTATCAGCTGAGATACGCTTTTTTGGTTCCAAATATTTCAAGGCTTTTATATAAACCACAAGATATTCTATACAAAGCTCTTTTATGGAAGCTGCACACGAAGATTTCAAATTCTATTTAATTTTAAATTTTATTATGGAGTATAAGCTGAAATATTTTCGCACTTTTATAAAGTACGTAAAAACCAGTTCTCTCTCTAAAAAATACAAAACTTTTAAATAAAACTTCACTTTCAAGTCAGATTTTAACCATCGATCCACCGGTTGGTCCTCCGCCAATCGAGGGGTTAACCTGTCGGTTAGCAAGTGAGGTTCTTACCCTTTCTTTTCTCGAGTGATCCGATTCCAAATTTAGATTTTCTTCTAAAATCCTCAACTAATTGCATTTTTTTTTATCAACCTATCGACAAATTTCCTTTGTTTACTCGGGCTTTAAATGTTGTTCAATTTATTTCGATACAAATAATTTTGTAAACTAAGGTTTACTTTGTCATCACCTTGTCCTAGGTAAACAGCATCACTGGGCAAACAATTTAAATAAATAGTCGAAGGTATTTCGCAAGATACCTTATACGATTGCTTCTATTTTTAATTCAAAGCAACTTCTCTCCGAGTTCATCGGTAAATTGTTTTGTATAACTATTGTTGGTTACGCTTGACCCAGGGCCGGTTCTAGGAGTCTGACCGTCTTTGTGCAAGCATCTAAAAGTAGTGCCAAGTAAAAAATTAATAAATTTAACATAAAGTTTTCTTTATTAAATTACATACAAATTAGCAGAAACTTCTTGGAAAGCAATACAAATTTAAAATAAATTTCCGTTTTAAAAGCAAATGTTTGGAAATTACTTAGGCTCAATTAATTTGTAAAAAAAGTTTTATTAGCAATTCGCCTACAGTAATTTGTTTAAAAATAAATTTGGATTCAGAAATTACACTAAGTGAGACTTTAGTGTGCCAATAAACACTAAGATGTAAAATGATAATAAAATTATTTAAAAAAACACTTTTGCGATTATTTTTTACCAGATTGTTAATAAAAATTATGTCGCTTTCCTTTGACATCAGCACTTTGTCCACCCTATTTCATTTAGTTTATTATAAATTTTATTATTATACATTAAAATCCCTAATAGATTTTGACAAGTTATTTATTATATTATAATAAATTAACTTTTTTAATTCAACATCATATTATATTGTTTTAAATATGTAGTCCTAATTAATTGTTTTTCGTTTTAATTTGTATAACCAGTGGTAGATCTAGCTTTTCCGGGACCCGACGCTTAAAAGAATTGTAAAATTCAGAATAACGATCTACAAAAGAGAAAAACATTCGTTTTTCGTTATAAAATCTTGTTACAAACCCTGAAAAACTAAACTCAAAAACTCCAAAAAAAAAACACAAACTGCCCCGGCTCAACTGATGACTCACTCGGGCGTGGTTGAATAGTTAGGAAAGTCAAAAAAATACAAAATACACATAACAATATTTAATCCTTCAAATCATGTTTACAACCTTTTCTAAAATGTTTACCAATTATTCTTTAACCATAAAAAATCAAACAATCTAATCCAAAATTAAAGTTAAACTGATCACATCCAAATTTAAACCCAAAGTTTACTCGGCAGTGGTCGTCACCACACCTTTTTAAATTCCCTGAAATAAACAACTTTACTTGCTACTGAAATTATTACATACTAAAACAATACAAATAATTCCATTCCATCTGAAGGGTGATTATTATGACAAAATTACTACGTCATAATCATTATTATCAACATTCTAAGTTATTTACAAATAACTGCATTGTCTCACTACAATGACCAATACTAATTGCATCAACATTCGTTAACATTCGTTAACCAATAATCAATCTACCAATTTGCACTTCACTGACATAAATTCTAACTTGTACTACTCACATGGTAGAAGTGGTAGAAGTGGGACTCCTACCAATATTTGCCTGTCAGCCTAAACGCTAAAGATAAACCCGTCGCCATCATATATTGAACCTCGTACAAACGACCAAGCGGATAATACTTTCGGAATCTTTTTTCCTAACAAAATTGTGATATTCTTGAATTTACGAAATCTGACCCATTTTGTTAATCACCAAATCAGTACTTCCATTTGCTTAACGAACTCGATTACTCCATCCAATTGCTATCGATTCATCAATAAATACTTCATCATTCCAAATTATAATTGATCTCCTGTATTAAGATTACGTGACTTAACATCACCATGACACAATTAACTTATCATAACTCCGCCGCGACTAATAACGCATTATCGGATCTTAAAAACCTTTCCAGATTTGAAATGAATTGAATAACCGGAGTACCGAATCGTCGCGTCCGTCTTATGTGGTGATTACTTCAGTACTGCCTTACTTTTCTTTCCCACCCCCGTAAGTTAATTATCATACGAGCCTTGGCGCGGAGCTAGACATGCTGATGGTAATATTTCAGTTTCCACGAACGGAAATGCTCAAGGTTCCTCCCGCTACAAATACTTAGCACTAACTTAGCAATAAAATAACCATAGGCGTAACAATCTGGACAAACAAATTAGACGCATAATACATAAAGCCAAAGGTGTTGAAACGTACATAACTTTATTAGCCTCTGCCACCGAAGTAATTGCAGGAATTTACTCACTTGATTTGAATCTCCGAAAGCTCCAAGCCTAAACAGAACTTAAAAAGAGCCTCCAAAAAAAGTCAAAAAAAGAGGTTTTCAATGATTGAAAACCAATGGGAAGAATGATGACAAAGGTCGAAGAAAGGACGCATTATCTTCTAATAAATACTGATACAAAGACTATCAAAACAGTTACACAAACTTCCAACAATGGCAAAAAGTATTTACCGGTCACGGCGAATTCGGCAAGCACCTCATGCGGTTGGAAAAGCTTGCGGATGGACTTTTTCTAAAGTGTAATATCCTTGATGAACCTATACATAAGATCTTAAAGTGATGCCTGTATGAGGACGAGAAAATGGGTTGTTGACGTTTTATGAAGAAAACATCCGCACAAAACTTAAAAGAATTATAGAGGCAAATACCTATAGATTTATGCTATAACAGTTTTTGGATGGCAAAACTTTAGTTACACAGGAAGTTGATCTGAAAGACTCTTTTTATTCCAAAATCTAGAGGTTTCTCGTGAAGATGAACTATTTTTTTCATTCTTAATTTATTTACAACTTTGTTCTGAACATATGTAGTATAGACTTGTCGTTTATGGTTCTAAAGGGTGAGCCATTTAGTGGTTTCTTTTTATTCCATAGGTGATTTTGACACTGACAACTCTTCTGCGCTCAAAATATTTACGGACAGTCAGTCACATCACATCTCTGCGGAACAAAATCAATCGATTTATGCTCTATGAACGTTGGAAAATATTGAGAACTTATTTCAATAGTGACTGCTGTGTGCTCAAACTGTGCATTTGTTGTGATTAATTTTTTCATTAGGCGTCTTGGCTAATTGTCAATTGGCCGCATCGGAGCTGCGATTTGACTCTATTAAATTTTGGGGGGGGGGAGTGCTGTGGAAGATTGATGTTATGCGAATAATCCACCAACGATTCTTAAGTTGAACGTTAACCGAAGAGCATTTAGCTCTTCACTTTACGGTTAAAATTCTATCATGTTTACATTTTGCTTAATTTTGTTAAATATTATCTTTTCTTTTTTCTTTTCTTTACTAATTTTTCTAACCAAACAAAATTTTGATGCTGTTCTCGTGAGTTGCCGGAAAAATATTCAATTTTACGAAACATTCAATTTGTATAATACTATGTTGCTTATGAACAGATTTATCTTGTATAATCTGTATTTGAAAACATTGCACGCTACCCGCAAGCGGTTTCAAATATTTTTGCATGTAGTTGAATTTTTGTAGGAAAAATTTTATTCATAATGAGATTTCATATTTCTTTACATTATTTAGGAAACTTAGCGTTTGTTGAAAGGTTAAGCTAAAATTTTTGGCTTAATTTAGTTAAACAAAATTTTTTATTAAAATTTGAAGCTGGAGTATTTCGGAATACTGTTCAATTAAAGTAATATTTAGTGTTTTAAGTGAATTGTTTGGCAGTTTTCAAACTCGATATATTATAATCACACTGCATATGATAACGTATTATACGAGATATTTAACAATGCTCTAAAAATTCATAGTCAAGAATGGTGCCAAAATATTTACAAACTTCAAGCTCAAGTACCTATCACATGTTTAGATGTTACACAATTTAAAGGATCATCAAGCTTTAGCTTGGCGTTTGAATAAGGATTTGGTTGAGTTTATAGATTTTGGTCTTTCAAGTATATTGTGTTTTTAAATTTATTTGCATGGTTAGGTAAGAAGAACATCTTAAATAAATAAATATAAAAGAAAATCAAACAAAAAGTAAAGATGTATTTTATTTGCACAACTGCATTGTTAAAATTTACAGAATTTAAAATTGGTTCTATGTTTATATAATTGATCAGAAGTCAAAGCTACAAAAGAAAATACTAAACTCGTAGTAAACATGATACGAAAATATTATTTAAAAATGTCAATGTAATCAGATTACGCTTATTATATGTACTACTAATACTTTTCATTTTTTGATTAGAGTTATTAACGCTCTATGGTGTTTATTGGTACGATTTTTATTTTTAAAGTTTTATTGTACATACAACTTTATAATTTAAAGTAATTATTATTATTATTATATTTAATAATGTTCAAATAAGGTTTCAATGGACCAAACAAAAATGGTTAAGATTTTAATTTAAGTTAATTTACATTGTATACCATTTTAAAAATACAAACCAACTACAATAATTAACCAAAATTATAAAAATATAGAAAAACACAAATAACACGAAACAAGAAAGCTAGTAATAAGTAATGAAAAGAAACGGCATCAGGGAGAATATAAACAAATAATAAGGAGCTCTAATTTAATTTAAATAATAAATAAAAAAGCACATACTGTGAAGATTATTAAAAATAAATTAACTACAAGGATGTAAAGCTATTTAGAGAAATGTTACAAAATAAAATAGACCAAGAAAATGTAAATGGTAAATTAAAACTATAATAAATAAATAATGGAATGTATGTAATTACATACGACAACATTGTGCGCAAAATTCAATCATTGAAGCGAGGTAAATAAAAAATTCCCTAGTGAAATTTTACCCCCAGTAAAAAACGATTAGGGGGTAAAATTTCACTAGGGAATTTTTACCGGGGGGTAAAAAAGCTCAAAATATTCTTAGTGAATTTTTACCCCCTTAAGAAATTTTATAGGTAAATAAGAATTTTTATATCTGTTTACTTATTAAATTCCATAATATTTTACTGCGAAATGCTAAAATATCTTCCTCAGATATTGGAAGAATTAAATAGGATAATTTAAAAGTTTAACACAAAATTTAATTAAAACTTATATTTTCTTATACACTTTTTTTACCGAAACTACTACTTCAAAATTATTTGAACTTTTGTGGTTCAAATATATTGCCAGATTTTTGTAACTATTTTTTTGTTAATCGAAAAGGTGCATTGAAGTTGGAAACCTTAGCCATGCAGGATTTTTTGACATTTGAGTAAACGAATATACATATATCGGCTCCTATGAGTTCTGCAGTGAAAAGCATCTCAACATGCATTTTCGTCCATTTTCGTCATATTCATGTAATTCTTAACACCAGACAACAGATCAATTTCTTGTTTTCAAGTTTTCATAAATTCGGTAATTAGCTTTCGTACTTCCTTGTGCTGATCTGCACTTCCGGTAATGCATAAAAGATATGCATCTAAAAAAACAGTTACCGTCTGCCTTGACGTCTATAACTGTGTGAGGCGAATAGAGCAACCAATTTTTTGTTTTCGCAAAGTCGGATAAAGTCGGAATTCTTGTCAAATGAAAGTCCAAGCTTCTTACAAAGTCGTTTTTGCCAAATGTTATATATGGGACAGAAACGAAATTTTGATTTTTCTGTTATGCAATTAATTTCATCAACAGATGATTCATGTTCTTCATTTTCGCCATTTTTTCTTGAGATCCATTGTCGTGGTAATGTTTTAAATTACTGACAGGATACCCCTTTTTGTCCAACCACCTTTGCGATCATCTCGTCTGCAATTTTGTACCACTCGCGATTCTCCAACTTTAAATTTCACTGCATTTGCACGACGCTTTTCATAAGAAGTTTTTTACTTTTCTTGATTTTCCTTTATAATAATACCAATATATAATACAATACCACCCCGCCGCTCTGGGACCCCCATTCCTCATCCACTGCGATTTTTTGAAATGTGGGAGGTTCCCCCGCCCCACCATGTATTACTATTAATTTTACTATTTAAATAATAAAATATCCTATTTTATTTATTTTTATTCTTCCAAAATCTGAGGAAGATATTTTAGCATCTCAGAATAACATATAATCGAATTTGATACATAAACACTAATAAAAATTCTGATTTACCTATAAAATTTATTAAGGGGGTAAAAATTCACTGACGTTATTTTGAAATTTTTACCGGGGGGTAAAATTTCACTGGGGTAAATATTTTCGGTTACACCGGGACTCACCAATCGAAAGGTGAAAGGTCTATTTGGTGGGTTTGGAAAGGTATTCGTTATTGTGAGCTTGTTCAAACAATTGATTCTGCACGCTACTATTAACAGTTTACTAGATCACAGCAAGAGATTCAAAAAAAGCGGCCAGAATTGATAATAGGAAGGGTATTGTGTTCCATCATGACAACGGCATACCTCACGTATCTTTTGTGGCCCGAGAAAAACTGGAAAAGCTTGTCTGGGAAGTTTTGATGCATCCACCGTATAGCCTGAACCTTGCACCATCAGATTATCATTTGTTTCGATCTTTTCAGAATTCTCTTAATGATGTAAAGTTGGCTTCAAAAAAAGCCTATGAAAACCACTTGGTTAAGTTTTTTACCGATAAATCGCAGAAGTGATGGAATAATGGTTTTGCCCGAAAAGTGGTAAAGGGTTTCCGAACAAAATGGAGCTAATTTGGTTTAAATAAAGAATTTCGAAACATAAAAATTTTGTGTTAGAAAAACTATCTAATTTGGCCGGGAACTTTTTAGCACACCTAATAATAATTACTTTATTTTGCAAAGTAAACTTTCTTATATTTTTGGTTCCGCATTACCACTAAACTTATTTTAAATAAAATTTAAGTTTTTTTATTTATTTTTTTTATTTAAAATTTAATTTAAATTAAAATAAAATCACATGTAACCATCATATTAAAGAAGATCTCTATTACCACCTCAACGGTAATAAGTAATTTTTTTAAAATTTTAAATATGATTTATTTTTACTTTCTTACTTCCTTTTAAAGGATTTTGCAATTCCCCTATGTTTAATGGTGATATTATTCCAAAATTTTGTATCGACTTCCGGTTTATCAATAAGAAATTTGCGTATATAGTTTATTCTGATGGTCAATTTTTATCCATATCTAATTCAATCCATGTGAATGTAGATGTCTTTCTCTGTCGCATCCTCTTCCTCAGCCCTAAAATTAAGTGAGGAGGCTAGATAACTTTCTCATTTTTATTCTGCGCCAGATTTCAACAATAATTTTTGAACTTTTTCTGATGAGCATGTTTTTTTTAATTTTGCCATTTTAATTTCAATAATTCCTTTTCAATTCCATTGATTCCTATCAATTGGTTTTTTAAATTCTACCTTCCTCTAAAACCGCACATTTTCCATTACACTTACCTAAACTTCAAATACTATTTTCTATTTTCCCTGTGTCTCTTTCTTTGTCTGAATATCTACAACTCTTTTTAGTTTGCTGATTTAATGTTTTTCCTCACAATCTTTGTATTTTCCCTACTTAGTATACTCTTCCTTTTAGTACTATAGAGTAAGCCAACTAATCAAGCCGCAATATTTTTTTTCAATATGGTACATTACTAATTATTATATTGTACATCGGCGGCTTGTAGTTCGCTATAATATAGGGATAAATTTTAAATAAAAGGACACTTTCCTTGAGAATTATATATTTTTTGATGTGAACTAGTTCGACAGTCGTCTTCGTCAGCACATCCTACAAGATTAAATCTAATTAAACAGATAAAATGTATAATTATAATATTACTATTTAAAAAATTTTTGTTGAAATTATTATTAAATTTAATCGTTTACTAAATTTGAAGTTTGACAAATTGTCAAAGTGATATGAAGGTATATGAAATTGTTGTTAAACAAAAATATCAAAAAGTGGAGTGTAACCTAGATTTTCATGGTCATTTATATTTTCACTATTTGGTTCTTTTTGAGTTCTTTTTATTTCTAAAAATTCAAGTAGGTCTAGTTTTTCGCCTTTATTTTCGTGGTGTAATAATTTAATATTTTCTTCTTTTATTATCATTCTTTTTATTATCTTCTTAAACTAAAAGTTTAAACTAAAAGTACTAACTTAAATTTGAATTTGGGTGTCTTCCACTTTACACCTTGAACTGAAAGGAAAAAATTAGCAACATAAGGTTAGTAACGTATAAAAAATATTACTTTTAATTGTTAATACTTATTTATTTGATCTTAAATATTTTGTTCTAAGAGAGCGGCCCTCCATTGTTCTCCCTCGACCAGCAACCATTGATATTGTACCTGTTTTTAATTTTTTACTCTTGATTTCGTTATTTCTGCATTTGCGTTTTTGATTATATTATGTTTGTTCGCCATTTTTATTAACGAATTACTTTCCGTATTTTGTTCACTGAGAATTTTGATTAATTGAATTTTATTAAGTATCGTTAAGGATTGCCTTATCCTTATCCCGTTTATATTGGTTTTGATTTATCGTTACTTTCAAACTTTCAAACTCAGCGTTTTTCAACCTTTCAGTATTTGCTACTCAATTCCATTTTATTATAATATTCATCACGTCCCCCTGTTATAAAAATTTTTTTTTGAATTTTTCTGTTTTAATTTTTTATTATGTTTTTTTTTTGAAAGAAAAGAAAGAAAGTTTTTTTATTTTGTTTTTGTTGTTATCAACTCAAGGGGCCACATCCACATGTTGATAAACGTTGCTCTAACTAATTTGTATCGTCTTTTGTTTACATTTCTGTTTACATTAATAAATGTTATATTTAAGTCTTTGAAGTTTAATTTCAATATTTCCTGTAATTATTGAAAATTTAACATGTTATAATTCGCTACTGGGGGTGAAAAGGGGTTAAGTAATTTTTGGAACTTACATATTGAAGTGATATTTTATTTGAAAACCAAACTGCATTAATAAACAAATCAAAATCCAAACTTCTACTTCACGAAATCATTACCAAATTTTCAACATTAAATAAATCTAAATTTTAATTTTATTTTCAATAAAATTTTAATACATAAAAATAGGAAAATCAAATCTGAAAGATAACTTGCTCACATGCGAATGATATCTAATTTTATTTTCGATCCCTATTACAATTTTAATTTCAAACAATACAATTTCACCAATTTCATGCGTATACTTTCCGTAAAAGTTCTAAATCCTCGTTCAATTCAAATTTAATCCCAATGTATTCAATTTATCTATTTAAATTGATTACAAAAGATTTCCAAAAATATCCAAAATATTATCCAAAACGGAGACAAATAAACTCCAAATATATCAAACTTAACTTATGAAAAATAATAAGTTTATTAGCCAATTTGAAAAATCACAAAAACTACGGCTAAACCACATATGGCGGTCATTATCGGAAAAGCTACATTTTCCCCACCTCGTTATTGCTAGAAAAATGAACAAATTTAAAAATCAGTAAAAATTAAATATTTACAAAATTATAAACATTCACAAAATTCAAAATCAAAATAATTATTCACAAATAAAACAGAAAACACGATAATATTCGCTTATAGGTCCCAAAAATGATTTAATCCCATTTTCTAAAAATATGACTAACCCCCTTTTCAGCCCCACCAGCAAATCGTTATTGTTCTGGTTTTACTGTTTGTTATCCTATAATAGGAAAACACGGATATTACCTACTAAATTAGTCAAACAACTGCTAAAGCGAAGATCATAGTTAGAATCCTGGAAGACCCTAGATTTTCTTCTGATGGTTTTCGAGCTTTGGGAGACATGAGACATATAAAGCGATCGGTCCTCTTGGGTTGGTGATTGTCAACTATTACAATCAATATTAAAAATAGTTACAGGTTACAGACAAACATGACAGAGGAATAACCCAGTCTGATTTAAGCGCCCTTGTGGTCTAAATGCCAACATTTACCTACAACCTACATCTAGATAAATTGAAATAGAAAATAGATAGTAGCATGAATAAACCAGTAGGTAGTAATGGTCACTATACCAGTAATGATTACTCTAAAATATTTCTGATTTACATACCATTTTTTTTTAACCTACCTTTTGAATAGATTATTATTATATGTATATATCTTGAATTTTATACTAACTAGAAATTTTTAAGAAAAATTAATTCAAAACACAAGTATTATTATTATTATTATTATTATCGCTGAACGGGTTGTGGTTCAAAACACACTTGCATACTGAGACTGTAGGCTAAACACAAGTATAATTTTCTGACCACTATCAGTGCAAATGCAACATCTTGATCTTTCTGTATATTATCTGTTACATATTATAGCTATTGTATTATATATATTAGCTATGGCTATTGAAAATATTCTTAATTGAAAAATTTAGATGATTCCATTTCAAAAATTAAAATTGTTGTGGATGTCCATTACTAGAGCAGTTATCTTATATCACGCAATTTAAATTTTACTTTTACTTTTCACTTATCTTAATTTTTTCCTCTAATTTCCTATTTGTATATTTTCTGGTAAATTTGTTGATAAACCTGTATCAATTTTTAGTAGTTCTTTCTAATTTTATTTTGGAGTTTCTTACTTCTTCTTTTAGTTGATTTGCTATTTTTACAGTTTCGTCCAATATTGTTTCAAATATTTGTTTGTTTTTATTTTATCATATATTTATGTGAACCACCCTTTTCTAGAGTTGCTATGATGCTCAATATGTTATCTATATAAAGCATCAGTAGTTTATTACTTGCAACAATTATTTTTATTTATTTTCTTTGTTATTGAAAAATTTAACTCTGACTAACGAAGCTACAAGTAAAATTCTGTCATTGGTTGTAAATATAGTAATAATTGATAAAGATGATATAATTAATTAAATAAGCAAAATTAAAAGAAAAAAGTTTCTTTTTGTAAAGTTAAAGTGAGGGCGTAGTTAAGTTAAAAAGAAAATTGGTATCTTATTCACTCATAATCAATATGGTAAAACTTAGCTAAAAGGAGTTAAAGTTATATTATTCCGTAAAACATTGTTCAATTTGAAAAGAAAAATTTGGGACAGAGGGATGATGAGCGAGGCAACCCTAATTTAATAACGTTAAAAACGGAGCGAGTTCAATTTTCCTTTCTATCTGGTGCCGACGCTAATATATTCTTTAAGTCTGTGTTACCAATGTCGACTATACGTTCAAAGTTTGCACCTTGTACTTTCCACACCCGGTCCATAAAGAGTATGACGTTTCCTTAAGCATTGTTTTAAACTCTCGAGAAATTTCCTAATTAGGAATTCTTTTCAACTGTTTTATATCCTTTGTTATCTTTTCTTAGTGGTAGTAAATGAATATTTTACAACGATCATATCCTGTTTTGAGGCGTTATTACGGTTGGACGACTTTCTCATTTCCATTCTTCGTGTTAAACTAATCCATATCAAGTATACAATGTTTACACATCAGTTATGCAAAACAATTTTGAAATACTTAAATCTCAACATTAAAAATAAAATTTTCTTGTTTTATTTAAACTTCCGCTTTTTAGTATGGAAATGGGACAATTTAAAAATCTTCCCTAACTTCTACATAATGAATTTACATCTAATCGCTGTTCAAACATAAAGCCATGGGTTATCTATCGTTTCCTCAGCTTATACTTAAGCTAATTTTAACTGCTGAGATTTTTCATTTAGATATGTCTGAAAACGAAAACGTTTCTTGCGGTTGCATAATATTTATAATCTTATAATTAGTTTTCCATTACATCATAAAGTAATTAAATTAACAGATGTTGACAAGTTGTAGACTTAAATTAATATAAAATAGATTAAATAAAATTCTTAATTTAAAAATGTAAATTAAAATTTCTAGATAAATATTCGCTCATCGAATTTGAATAGCTAAATTAGAAAAATCCGTTTTTCTTTTTAGCTCTTTTTGATGGTAAGGCAAAGTTTAAAAGTGTCGTATACCTGTTAAACTCTTTCCAAGTTTGTTTTTTATTTAAGAGCGACTGCAACTTTAAAATAATAGTAACTTTTTTAAGTGTTAAAGTTAAATTACAACTTTATCCATTGTTTTATAAAGTAATGAATTATATCTTTGTAATTATTTTTGTTGTATCTAAAATTTTTACTTTCATTTCACCTTTATAAACTTCGGATTCGACCTAAACATTACATTGTTTGACACTGAAACATTTCTTGTTTAACCTTTATGTGACTGGCGAGGTACCCGGGTACCTTTTGTAGTTTGAAGCATTCATAACTTTTGTGTTGAAACTCGTTAAGTTTGGAAATTTGGTGACATCTCTAAGCTTCTTATATACTATACTTTACTGTAT
Source organism: Cantharis rufa (assembly GCA_947369205.1). Lineage (NCBI taxonomy): Eukaryota > Metazoa > Arthropoda > Insecta > Coleoptera > Cantharidae > Cantharis > Cantharis rufa. The sequence continues at coordinate 8,115,059 of OX376309.1, read as the reverse complement.
TATTTTGTTTATTATTATTAATTTTATTATGAGAAAATGGCGTCCAAAATTATTACACCCTTTAATGACGGAGTGGGTACCCGGGTACCTCTATAACTTTTATATGCAATTAGATAGGAATTGCAGTAATAAAAAGAAAATTAAACTTTTTTTTAAAAAAATTTTAAAATTTGCTAGCTTCGTATTCTTACACCTACATAATTATTGTACTTTACCTCAAGAAAACTTTGCAGTGTTTAGTAATTTGTCAACTACTTATTATGCTTTTGTTTACATGTGTTAAAAATTATAGAAGTTTATATTTGATTTTGAATTTTTATTGTTAAGACTATTTAATTGTTGAAATTTAAGAAATAGAAAAATTCCATGGCTAATTGTAAACTAAACAATAGGAATGTCCGAGCTCTTCTGCGGGTAATTGTACATATATTAAATAATTTAAACTTTTATATAATTTGTAATTACAATAATAATTTATCTTACCTCGTTTTCCGCAATCTGGGTTTTCGAAAAGAACTGTGACTTGGTCCAGACTCATTGTGAGACATCCTAGTTGACATTTAAATTTTAATTTTTATAATGAAAACTTTTTATAACTGAAAACACTTGTAATTTTTAAATACAAAAATTAGATAGGTCTAATAGGTTCTAACCTTGCTCAATAAAGTACATAAAGCTTAGGCTCACAAAGCACAATAAGCATTACAGTCTTACAACTATCGTAATTTCTGCTTAGGCGCGGAGAAGTGCATGTAATTGTATGACGGTACCCGGGTACCCATGCCGTCATTAGAAGGTGTTTTATTTCTCAGTCACATAAAGGTTAATAAAAGTTTGCTCAAGGGAAAGAAGACAAAGCTTAATAAAGGCTAAAAGTATAGCATTTTTCAACTATGTAAAATTTGTTGGTACAAGATCCTTCCTTTTGGGCGAGATAAACAAATTGCATACTCTTTTTTTGTAATAATAAGGTAAAGATGAGGCCCACAAGCTATCTACGCTAGAAAACAAGCATTCACCATTTCCATTTTCAATTATAAAATTTTTAAATATAATATTTAAATTATATTTGAGAAATTAGATATTGGATATAACGGACACAAATAAAACTACTAAGGTTATTTAGTCGACGTTTCGAAAGTATTTATTCTTTCATCCTCAAAACTACAAGAAAAACATAATTATAACGTCGACAATAATAGCTAGCAAAAACGTAATACGGTATACCTTGGTATACCGTTATACCCAATATCTAATTTCTGAAATCAATACATCGGACAAAAATTTTTATTTATTTAAATTATAGTATAAACTTATGTATATGCAACTAGCAAAGTAGCAAAAAAAACTATGTAGTAAAATTAAATCCTAATACTGTAACCAACCGCACACACTTTCTAACCCGATGTAAGCAGATGCAAGGTTTAAATTTCAAGTTTTAATCTACTTTTATTCTATTAAGCATCAATATTAATGCTAACAATTCAGCGCTCCGGGTCTATAACTTTCAAGCAGCTATAGCTGGTTTCACTTTAAACGTTTGAACTATCACTGAGCTTCCGCTATTTTTATACTTGGGTTTTATCCCAAGATACCCACTACCAAGCTGAATTGGCATGAAAAATCTGTAACTTGAGAATTTTTAATTGGAGCTACGACTATACTAGCTGAGGCACGCGGTCTCTTCAAAGGAATTTCTTACCAATTCATAATTTTATGTATTTCAACGTAATTTCATGCCGGGTAATTTAAAGAATTCTGATCGAAGTTAATACTTAATAGCATAACCTTAATTTATGAATATTTTATGGAAAATTTCGGAAAGAAATATACACTTCTCGTATAATTTTTATATTTTTTTTTAATATTTTTATATAATTATTTTTATTTAATTTTTAATATTTTTATATTTTTATATTTTTCCATAATATTATTACTCGTAGACATCGCCGATATTAATTTAAATATGAATATTTTCCCTGTACGCAGTATTAGGTACATTTGTGAAATTAATGTTTCATCTTTTTTAGTTCTTCTCTGACTTAGAATGCTAAAGGTATCTATATTGTATACTGATATGCAAAGACTACATACCATACTGCAAAGAATATGTAGGTAACCTAAAACCTACATGTTAATCCGTGAGTAGAAATGGTTAATAAAACCAGACATAGCACTGTTTAAGATATTTACATATACAGTAGATTGGGGATATTTAAAACACTTGTGTCCTTAAAAGATGATTGAAGAAAACCTTTTATAATAAAGAGAAAACATTTAACTTTGCAGAGGTTATGAAATTGACGATTCATAAATAATTTATTTTATGTTTTATATTTTTGAAGGGTTCACCATAATTATTATTATGAAACACCAACTTTTCTTATAAGTGTCTATTATACCTGTATAACAGATTTTATCGCATATTCTATTGATAAAAGATTATTATGTAATAGTAATAATAAAAGAAAAATTCTATAAAATAAGTGAAGTATCGAAAAATTCTCAATAAAACAGTTTTAGCTCTTTTCAGCAGTAAATTAGCTACCAGCAGGTTGCCAGCCATTTAGCAGCTAAACGTGTTTGTGAAATGATCTCTTAGAACAGTATCAATGAGCCATAAAAAATTAGAAATCTCGTATGACACGATCAAATTGGATCATTTTGGATGCAATTTGCAAAATTTTGGAGTTGCTAAAATAAATATTTACAAAAATGGAATATTTTAACTCGAAAATCGAAAACCCTACATTAAGTTAATTGTTCAACAAATAATGCACTATTGAACTTATTTTTAGAACAGTGATGAGTGAATTGTAAAATATTAAAATTTAATCGATGCTTAAATTTTTAAAAAATACCTGCAAAATACTATAATATTTTGTAACAAATTTTTAGGGCCATTTAAATACTGGGTACCCAAAGTCTTGTACAGAAAATTATCTTGATAAGTTAACATAATATTATTTATTCATTTTTGATCACAATCGGGTATGTTGATTGTTATTCAGGCTCATTAGCCTATTTACAAATTACAAACATCAAATTTACTTAATCTGACATGAGTAATAAATTCTTTTAAGAATTAACAAAAGTAATAAAAAAATTTTCAAAATACATTGGAAAAACCTTTAAAACTGTAATATGGTAATGATAAGAACATCAAAATTTAATGATAATATTGGTTTTTCTATTTTATATTATCTTATATTACTACTTAATTTTTTTTACAATAAAATTTAGTTAGTATGTTTCAGAATAAATTTGTTGTTTTTGTTCAATCTTAGTAGTAATCAATTAATTGAAAAGAATTAACAACAATAACTGAACAGACGTTGAATTTGGATCACCAAACCATTTTGAATGTACATTTTTTCGAATAAACCATTTTAAATTATTTTAAAATTTCTATAGCAACAAGTAAACATTTGTTGCTATTTTTCAAAACTTTATGGAAGTATTTTTGGAAGCACGTATCACATAAGTTCACAGTGCACAGTAGTAACGTCGTTTAACTTAATTTAAACTTCTTTACACTCAAGTTAGACGTAGCTCCTATATTAAACAATTTGTGAATGCGATTTTTACTGCTAAAGTGACATTAAGTTGAAAAGGTTTGTTGTTTTATTTGGAAGCAAAGAAAAACTAAGTTATCGCGAAAAGAATTTTACTGATGTGATAGGATATATTATAATATGCAATATACCGGTTATATTATTCTGGGTTTTACTAATAAATTACTATTATCTACATATTGCGAAAATTGTAATGAGTATAATATGCATTTACAATTAAAATATAACTTGCATGAAAAGTGCTTGAGGAAAATAAAACGTATAATAAAAGTTGTATAGAAGTGTGATAAAACTTTCTTTATGTCAGTATGGTGATGTATGTTATCGTTAAGTGCAATATTTCCATAGCTAGGTAGGCTGAATATATTGCACCACATGGTACTCGCAATTTTTATATTTCAAGACCGTTTTTACATATAAAATATTCTATTTTTACAAAAAAATATTTTATTTCAATTACAATGACGACTTTTTATTTGGGAATTTATTATATATACTGAAAACTGAAGGAATATCGAATAAATAAATTTATTACCATTGCATATAAACTTCAAAATTTTATTTGAAAGTTTTAAAAACATAAATGCTTGCATGATGAAACTTATCTTCGGATATATTTTCAAATTTATAAGAACATGCTCATTATTTGGTAAAATTTGGTATTTACAATAGTGATTTAAATATTGCGTAATACAAATTTCATCACATGTTAACAAATAACCTCAGATTACGCTTGAAAAGTAAAGTTTTAAACCTTTTGGTCTATGGCTATAACCTTTATAATTTCTTTTGCTATTTTCAAAATTATAATTGTTCACTTGCCACTGGTTTCCAGTTATTTTGAGCATTTCCGCCACCAGGATACCCGTTCCAGCTCACTTGCAATGGTTTGGTTATTTAAACACACTCTCCACTTTGTTTTCAAATTTGAGGTTTTACAGTTGGAAGCACTTTTGGAGATTTATCATCTGAAGTTAGATGTTTTTTTTTTGCTAAATTCTCTTTATTTATACACAATCTGTACATAGTACAGTTAGTAAATTTTTTGACAGTTATGACATGAGAGGCAAACCATCCAATGACAGCAGCCAAAGACTATAATTTACAATGCATTATTTAGTTTTCAAATCTTCGACGTAAGTCCAAAAGATCAGCTCTTTTGAGCCTCCTTAAGTGGTCGATATTACTTGGTAGGTTTCTGGCAAGGTCGTTTGGGTGTTCTGCAAACCTATAATAATATCTGGAACTGCTACTTTGTATTTCTTCTTTAACTGAGTTTACTCGTAGTTCTCGATGTTGGAGATGTACCATAGAGCGTTACTTATTTTTCGCAGCGTTTTAGATTGAAATCTTTGCAAGATTTCAATATTTGAGTTGCTAGCAGATCCCCAAAGTTGGATACCATAAGACCAAATGGGTTTGATAATAGCTTTATGCAACAGTACCTTGTTTTCGATTGTTAGCTGGAATTTCTGACTGATTAGCCAGTTCAACTTGGAAACTTTGACGCCGAGTTGTTTACGTATAGACCATATGTGTTTTGTCCATGTTAACCTTTGGTTTAGATGCATTCCCAGATATTTTGTGTCTTCTGCTTAGGGAAGAATATTGTCCTTTAGAGAGACTGTCGACCTTCACCTGAAACATTCTTCCAGTTAAATAAGATTTTATTAGGTGGTTGAAAGCAATCGGCAATTGTTGTTTTATTTTGTACAAAAGACCATCATGCCAAACTTTGTCAAATGCTTGCGTCACGTCGATGAAGGCGGCCGAACAAAACTTTTTTTCCTCTAGATTTTTTCTAATTTGCTTGGCTACTCTATGGATCTGTTCGATTGTGGCATGTTGGTTTCGAAAGCCAAATTCTATTAATACCGGTCTTAGGCCTTTAAGCAGCAGTTTTTCAAATAGCTTAGAGAGAAGAGGTAATAAGCTTATAGGCCTGTAGGACGCAGCTTCCTCTGCGGGTTTGCTCGGTTTAGGAATGAGTACTAATGGTCATTTGGCTAATAACTCGAAAGCCACCTTACATAGAGGAAAATATTCTAATCGCAGCATTGTATTATAAATGTACGTAATCAGCTTCACTGCTTTTAGTGGTAGTTGAACAAGAACTGTTCCGGTGATAAAGTTGTGTCCCGACACTATTTTAGGTTTTGCAGTTTGTTGAATGGCTAGAGAAACTTCATTGACTGTAATTGGTTTGATTGGAGTGGTCGCTTGAACGGATGTATTAGGAAAGTTATACATCTTTATCATCTTCTGTGCCTATTTCCCATGGGTACGGTTTAAAGACATTTGCAAGATGTTCTGCAAATACTTCTGCGTTATCTTTGCTATTTCTTGTCCATGTAGAGTCAGATTTACGGATGATTTACGGATGATTTACGGATGAATTTGCTGAGTAGCTTTCCAAAGCAAATATTCAGTAGCTTTCGTTGGAGAGAGATTTTTGAGATAGGTGCTCAACGTTTGGTTTTTAAAGTTTTTCAACGTATTTTTGGGAAACGGTACGATTCGCCGCTCACGATTTGCCGCGACACGACTTGCCGGGAACTATTCGCCGCGGCACGATTCGCCGCGATTTTTGTATTTTTATCTATTTCTATCCGTTCAGTGACCCCATCTATCGATAATCTTTGATAGATTTATAACCCATAAAAATGAATTAAATAAATTAAACTGTTACAATGATACCGTTAAAACGATATTCACGTTTTCAATGAGTTTCACCTTTTTCGAGTTCCACCTTTTCCGAGTTTTTTCGGTCTTCAGGGATATTTTGACCGGAGCGCAGGGTAGCGCAAAGTCGAATTTGACAAAGACAACCATGGCAATACACAGATCCACCGTAAAAAATAATTTTTTTTATTAGAGATAAAATTTGAACCATATTAATTGATGTCCTCATGTAAATACAAAAGGTCAACAAATCGAGTAATTAGATTATTGATATATGGCGATAGAAGCTCTCGGCGAATCGTGCGAGGCGAGTTGTACCCAACCCGTATTTTTGAGTTCTCTTGTTGCTTTCTTGAGTTCGGTTTTAGTTGTCGAATTTCTGGTAATTTGCCAATTCTTTCTTATTTTCCGTTTTTCAGCTGTAGGTTTCTTTGTATCGATAGAATAGTTATTGCTAGCCATTTCCTCTCTTGAGTTATTTGGGGTGGGCATGCTGCCTCTTGAATTGAGGTTGTTAAATAATCAACAGCATCATCAAGTTCTTCTGTTGTTTTTAGTTTTATGTTCAGTGATATTTTTTTCTCGAGCAATGTTCTGAACAGCATCTAATCCGTTAGTTTGGTGTGCAATGAAAGGGTTTTTTCTTTTAAGATAATTTGTGATCTTAGAGTTACTAATATAGGTGAGTGATTGGATGAAAGATCAAAACTAGATTTAATTTCAGTGTAGTAATTTTCAGTATGTAATTTGGGAGTTCGGGCGACCTCCACGGATGTTTTTAGCATTCATCAAAACGGCGGATCGTCGGTTTTGACGAACGCAACCAAGGCTTCCTTAAAAATAGCTTTATGTTTGTCTAACTGAAAACTGTAATAATATAATAAAAAGGCAAGGTTAAGGTAAGGAAGGTTCGATGCGATGTAACCTTCCTTACCTTAACCTTACTTTTTTATTATATTATTACAGTTTTCAGTTAGACAAACGTAAAGCTAGTTTTAAGGAAGCCTTAGTCCGTCGGGTGCACATCGATGCGATGTATGTGCACCCGACGGACTAACAGTCGCATGTGACGGGCATCTTTAAGACTATTTTAAAGTACACGTACCGATGATAGAAAACTTGCGTACGTAGAAATCCCTATGTAAAATGAATGTACAATTTTGATTTTTAAATGCCGTTTTCTCGAAAACTAATGGATATTCCGCAAAATTTTTTGTTTTAAAATACTCAGAAAATTGTCCTCTTTGCAATGGTGTATGGGAAAAAGTTGAATTCCCTACAGTTCTACAACTACAGTTCCTTAGTTTTTAACAATATCTAGGAGATCTAACTATTTCATAACCTGCTTATAAGTGGTCTACCGGATTAATCTTTTATGGAAAGACTGTAGGTGAAAGGTTTTGGTCACAATTCTTACTTTGCGGAGAGGATGTTTAGGTTTTTTATTATTGGTAAGCTTATCTATCTCTTTGCCTATCCATATTATATAGTCGTATGAAGTTTTATTGGTTCTAATAGCTTTTTTGATTTCTCTCAAATTCTTTCACAAGCGTCTAGTTCTTCTTCATCGCCTAGGTTCTGTATTCTTTTTCCATTATTTCTCATATCTATGTAGACATTCATACTTTTATTGGTTTAGTTCTGGACTGCTATTTCTTCGCTACTTATGCTATACCTGTTCCGGCTTTTTTACACATGTTTTTCCCATTTGACACCTGTATTTCCTGATCTAAAATCAGGAAATAATGTTCCGAATTTCGGTTATCCGAATATCCAAAGTTTCTGATGATCCACACATTTTCATGTTTATATTTGAAAATCTTAAGAGTAAAGGTTATTGCACTATTCCCGGAAATCTTTCGGATAGTTTCCGTTACTTTACGATAGTTTACGTAAGTCGAAGCATGCATCTTTGCAATGTTTACACTGATTGGCACGGCTTTTTTATGTATTTTTATATATTATTGTATTTTAAATGTGCTTATTTATGATATAATCTACTCCATCCGTTGATTCTCGTTGGCTACCACAACAGACAACCAGATTACTATTAGACGACAGGAAACACGACCAAAAATCAACCTTTTTATTTTTTGATGTATTAATGGTTAATTTGAATTTTTTAAGAACTACAACATTATATTTTCATGTTAATGTAAAATCCGTTATTATCCTGAAAAATTCACGACTTTACAAACTCGGAGATTGTCTACAATAATGATTAGTTATTTTTATATTTTGATGTTAATCGCATCATAAACTATTTCGCAATTAATACTTCTTAATAAAATGTTTCTATAGTTTTTTTTTATCTTCTTGTGACCAGTGATGGACATTAACTTTCTTTCCCTAGAGACAAGTTTTAAGGATATATACTGTAATGTTAAAACTCTCTTTGCAACATGAGCCATTTTGTTAAATAAAACTATCAAAACTTATATTACATCTATAATTTTAATAAAATACTCAATAAAATTAATTTTCAAGTTTAAACTTTACAACTTTATGATATCTTTCGAGAAATTTTTATATTCAACACATTTACAAAATTTGCATGAACTTTGCCGGTGCGTTATTTAAAAATTGATACCAATTTTTATTAAAATGTTATTTAAGAATGTTAACATTTCTATCACAATATGGAGAAATTTATGGTTCTGCTAGAAAATCTAATTATTTATTAGCAACAGCAGTAACAATTACTACAATGTTTAAATGCTTAGAGAGAGAGAGAGAGAGATGGTATTTAAATCTTTAAATGTGTTGAATATGTTACCTACCCCTAACGAGTATTCTAGCCAGGAAACATTTCTGCAAGGAAACTCCTTGCAAGGATAACAAGTAACCACGTAGTAGCTGAATATGTACCACGTTATTATTGTATGAAGAGTTTTTGCAGTTTCAACGTTGAATTCACATGGTTTTTCACCTTACAAAGACAACAAAGAAACATGTAGTAGTTATCATGTTGTTTATGTATGAAACTTTTGTCATGTAAACGTTTATAATTATAATAAAGTTTCCACTTTATAACTTTTTTTTAAAATAGAATTCAAAAAATCTGTTTTATTCTTGATCTTATAAGGTTACAATGAAAGAAATTAAATTTGTATATATATATTCCTAAAGAATAACTGCTTATGAGATACGATGTTTTATAAAGGAAAAACAATATACGAAGTAATATAATTATTTGGCTTGTATGTAGTAGTATTTCATTCTCTTTATTTTCTTTTCTATTTTGTGTAGGTATAAATAGTAAAGTGAGCATTATGCGGTACATGCTGTTTTAACCATATTTTTATCTTATTTGTTTTGTTGTAATACCTTGCAGAGTTATTCGCATTCTTGTTGCTATGGTATATTAGCCTTATTTAGTTGAGTTATTAGTTTCCTCATGAAAGAAGATAAATTTATTTGAATACTTCATTTTAATTTTGTCACATTTCTAACTAATTGTTAGCTTGAATTAAATTATAAATGTCCGTTTTTTACGGCGCGGATAAGCAATTCATATTTTGTGTCCCAGCATCCTTCTTATTAGTTGCTTCGCTGCTTTTCGAGTGCCGTGAGAGCGAAGAAAATTAAGTAAAATTTTCAGTGCCGCGTAAAATATTCATTTTAGACCATATTACTTACTTAAATAATTTCTGTTAAATTTTTTAATAAGGTTTATTCATTTAATGCTACTTCTTTACCTTATATTAATTAATAACAATATTTTATTCCTTACAACTTTTGCCAATTCCTATAATTAACTTAAGTATAAAGAGGATTAATTTATATTCTTAATATCACAATTTCCATAAATAAGCAGCTATGCAAATGTTTGTATTTAATTTTTTTTTATTAAATAAAAGAAATAGTAAATAATACTCTTTTAAAGAATTGGAAAGTTTTCGAGAGCTACGGAATTATTGAAAGACGAATATAAGAAAATTGGTTAACTGTCCTCTTAGATGGAATTAAGTGTAATTTATGGGTGTGTAAAACAGCAACCAACAGCTTACAATTTGTTTTCTGAGATTTATTTAAGTAAGAGTTTTTGTATTTGTGTTATACATTTAATTCTGATATGTATTTTATCATTTTTTATATTTATGGAATTTTCCACTTATTCGCATTTATTCAGCAAGAATGTTTAACCTCACTCTTGAAAGTGATTTATTTAATTAATAATAAAGTTCTGCATTGTTTAGAAATAAATATAAACTACGATTTATACATGTGAAACATGAACTTGACTAAGTACATGCATAGTTGTTTGCTGCATTGAATTAATTTAGATTGTTACAAATATGTTTGCTGTAAATTAATTTTACTAAAAATTAGCGAAAACTAAAGTAAATGTTTATTATAAACATAAATGCTTGCAGTTTTTGTCCTAAAAACATAATTGAAACAGTTGAATGTATGTAGTTTTTCAGTCCAATAAATGAATAAAAACAACGTTGTTTGATTGGTCAATATACGCTGCCATCTATATGTTGTTATAATAAAAATTTCAAATTTTTACCACTCATTTCTTGTTGCTTAACGTAAATTAATTTGATTGTAAAATTTAGTTCTACAGTACATTACTAATGTAAGAAACATTCCGAATGGATTTTTTCTAATCCCCTGTGTAAACAGAACCAAGTTAAAGCAAAGCGGATTTAAAGGAAACTATAACTACAATATTAAGGAATTGTTTGTTTCTGATTTACTAAAACAGAATCAAAAGTCAAGAACTTTAATAGGACAAGTAGAAACAAGATTGAAATGTTTTGTGAAGCAAACTGAATGAATGAAGAATCGATGTAGCATGCACAGAGGCGGAAGTGAGTTCAGGGAGGGCCCTGCGTAAAGTGTATTCTTTTAGAGTGGGCTATTTGTCAAAGTACGATAACGATCGTACGCCGTTGCAGACTCCCAACTCGAACAGATTATTAATATTTGAGTGCTAATATATTTATTCTCCAAGTATGAATCGCTATTCAAGTACTTAATATTTAATAACTTGTAAATATTTGTTATCTTCCAAAGGATTCTCGACTTCGGTTTGTCCCTTGATAATAACGAACGATTTGAAATAACAACGTAAACGATTACACTAGGTAAACGTCGCATTAAGGGGGGTGAAATATTAAAACACAATTAAAACTGGTTTTCTTTAATATACCAAATATTTTAAAAACCACAAACAAAAAGACTTTTTTAAGTTTAAAATAACATTTTTTATAAAATGTTTTTGTCTATGCTCTCAACAAGTGACTTAATTAAAAAAAAAATTTAATTTTTTAAAAGGGGGGCCAAGGCCAAATTTTTATAAACCAATTTCGTCTAACTGCAACCGTTCAGGAAATAGTCATCTCTAAAATAATTCTTTGGGAGAATCTCAATTTTAAATTTTCTGTTTGAAAAACCGAAATACATAAAAAGCAAAAACTCTAATACAATAATTTAACGGTTTTTTATGTAACAATAAGATGTTATCACAACAATAATTTTAACACATCAACGGATGCAGTTGATTAACTAGAGATTTTGTCGAATGGGAAACAGGAACTCATTTAAATTGCAAAGATGGGTTTTTCAAACACATTTTCTAAACTAAAATTGTATCTTGTTAAATGTGATCTCAAGAATGGTCTTATCTCTTTTTTTGTAAAACTTCTAACTTCTAGTCTAAAAGTTACATAGTTGTCAAGAAAAGTAAAGAAAGAAAATTTTAAATTTATTTATATTTCTTTTCTTAATTTAATCTATAGTTTATCTAAATAATTGTTGATTTCACGCAATAAATAAAAATAATTAAAATAATAAAAACATTATTTTCCTTTCTCTCTCCATCTGTCAGTTTTGTTCGATACGTTTATATCCAGAATAACGGGAAATGTAAATAAAAAAAATACAATGCGAGTTTTTGTATACACTATAATCTACTATATTGTACTAATGCAATTTTGCCTCGGAACTATATTCCAAAAGCAAAAAATCAGATTGAAATCTGATTCTTTCATTCATTTATAAAACCATTTGTACCCCTTGTGTCTCATTGGCTTAGCTTCGTCGATGAGCAAACGTCGTAGTTCAACTTTTTTTTTTCATTTAGGGCTGCAACCTCTTATTATCACTGTATATGTATATTGCTATTACCCAGAATAGACTCTAGGTACTCTAATGTTATAAAGAAATATCTATAAGAATGCATCACTGATTATTTAACTAGATGACGACGGAAGATCGACGGAGATAATCTCGAGAAGGGGAGTCCGAATTTGTTCCACGTGGCTTTAGAAGATGTGTTGAAAAGCATAGCATAGCAAATGTAAAATTTGCCCACGAAATTGTTCGGGTGTTTAGTGATCTAGAGTAGCTTAAAAAGCAACTTAACCAAGAGTCCAAAGAAATAAGATTAAAGATTAATAAAGATAAACCCAAAATTATGAGTCTAGTTCTAGGTGATGTAAATATCGAGATAGAAGACTACACAATTGGGAATGTTCCAGACTACATCTATTTGGGTCACGTAATTAAACTTGGCAAACAATACCAAACGGGGAAAATGTCACGAAGAATTGAGCTAACTTGAGCAGCTTTTAGGAAATCAAAATACATTTTTAAATGCATAAATATACAAATTGATTTGAAACGCAAAGTTTATAACGTGTGTATTCTACCGGTGGCCACGTATGCCTTACACACAATATCTATAACAAAAAAGACTGAAAATCGCCTGAGAGTGACCCAGAGGGCAATGGAGAGAGCAATGAAGGGCATCTCTCTAAAGTGCAAAATCAGAAAAGATGTTATTAGAACAACGACTGGAGTGACAGACGTGGTTCGTTCGACGAATAGCGGAGTTGAAGTAGTGCTGAGCTGGAGGGCTCATGCTGAGGGCATGACAGGATAGAGATCGATGTACACAGAAGGTTGCGCAATGGTGACCAAGGGAAAAAGAGGCGTGGGACAACCGCAGGGAAGATGGAGAGACGTTATCAAAAATTTTGAGAGTACGGGCTGGCAATGTTAGCGCAGGATAGAAAAAATGGAAGGAAAAAGGAAAGACCTATGTTCAGAAGTGGACAGTCACGACAGAACAAGAAGAAGAAGTACGTGGTGGTAATGTACCAAATTTGCATTTGACATTCATTGAGCACTTGCATATATTTCAATAGGCTGTTAATCTTGCTAGATGCATAACTTTATATAGTCTGACCCACGAGATCTCCACTGTGACCAAGTACCTAAAAATTATCCAAAGGACATAAAATATTTTTTACTACAATGCACTACAAAAATTATTATATCTGTATCTATATGAAGGTTGTCAAGTTCACAAAAAAACCTTGAGTGATTTGCATATAAATAAACAAACTTAATCAGAATTAAAGTTGTTATTTGTTCAACTAACATAATTGTCAATGTAATCTAATGGTGACCAATCCAAATAAGTTATGTTAATTGGAAGCCTGCCGAAAGAAAGCTTCCCGACAGCTCAATTAATTGCAGTTAATAAAATTTAAAGTGAAAAAAATGAAAAATAACAGATTTCATCGACGAATCACCACTTCAAATCCTTTTGTATTTTTGACAGCAGTAAGGTTGTTTTCAGCCCTAAAATTTACTATACGTACATCAACAAAGATTAGTTATCCTTGGCGTTTGATCTTCAAAATCACCAATTTTAATAAATTAATAACATCGATTAATAAACCAAATGTTGAAAAGTTCTCGTCATTTCCCATTTGCTTTTTCATTAAACGTAGATGGCAAGTTGAAAGATCATAAGCATTAAAATCTGAAATATTCTTACTGTAAGGTGTTACATACACTACTTGAGGATTTCATATGTTTTCTTTATTAATCGGATAAAGGTGAGCATTTTTTTCAATTTATTTCAAGTGTTTTTCACCATCAATAATTTCAAATTGATTTCTGTCACTTACAATTTATATCCGATATATTAAATTTATCGAATATCGAAATAATAATTTATTGCTTTTTATTGAAACTGAAATTTATTAGTAAAAGTTTAGTTTACATAATTTTAAAATTATTGTAATAATATGGCAGAGTTTGAAAATATTAAAGAGTTCTTGTTAATTGGAGCCGACGAAGTCATTTGTAAAATAAATACGTACTATTCTAAAAGTGTAATCGAAATTCAAGACACAAACGTTTCCAATTCCAAGAATGAATAGAAGAACATTTCGTAATTATATTAGCTTCGTAATATACCAGACAATATAAGGGAAAAGTGAAAAAATATGAGATCGAAAAAAGTGGCGTCGCAAACATTGCTCTGGGGAGAATCCAGACTTAACTGTAATTGCATTAACTTTACGAACCAGATTCACTTTAACGTAAAATTTGTCATCTTATTGTATGGTTTTTCGTTTATCATTTATTTTAAAATTAAAAATATGTAAAGAAAAAATTTTAAATGACGCCCTCTAATTTAATCGAAACTTTAATACTTATTCTCCGGTGCATGTAGCTGATTAGGTACTTTAAAAACAAATTAATGTCAACTATTAAATATTCATTACGTTTTACTTTCTCCTTAAAGCTGAACTAATTAGGTGCATTACTTGTTTATCTTCTTTGTAACTTAATTTTAGAATATCAATTTTTAATTATGTAATAAATTCACTACGCTGTACACCGAATATAGTAAGTTAGGGAAGGCGGAATGCTTTATAACAGTGATCACTATTTTCGAATAAAGTCGGTGAATTTTTTATGCATTTAATAAATTAGCTTTTATTCTAACTGCGAATTTCAGCTAAAGCTGCTGAAGCATTAAATTTTCCTCAATGCGAAACGATGATTCCACACGACTTTTCAACTTGGAAATTAAATGATAGAGAATGTAAAGCGGCAGATGTGTGACAAAACTACAATTATTATTGAATCGTTGATTGCTAACACTTCATTCTTCAGATAAGGTTAAGGAAAAATCTTGCAGGTTAACAATTTTTTATCAGAAATTCCGTTATGGCAGAAAATTATACCTTAGGAAAGCGAGGAACTGGCACGCGGAAAAAGCTATTCTAAAACAAACAAAAAACTGCAAGAACTTAAATTAAAGCTTTTTGTTGTACCCAATTAAATATTCCCAAAATATTTAGTTTATATTTTTATTATTTATTTTGATATATTTTGAAATTTTACTTTTGGAAAATTTTTATTAATTCAAATTCACTCTACCAGTTATAAATTAATATTTATTTATCTTTTTATATATATCTCTTAATCTGCATTATTTGTTTATTCTGTTTCTGTATTCTGGTTTTATTCTGGTTGTAGTAAGACTGTGGCATTATTTTAAACGGCCATGACCCGTTTCTTAAAACTTACCTTTGAATGTTGACTCGATTGCTCAAGCCGTGTGGACTGAAGGCCGCATTGATCCATCACTCTCCAGTAACCTGCCAATTTGTTAAAAATTAGTATCTTAATATAACCAATCGGATAGTGTTACAGAAGGAATGATAGTGTCAATCAATAGCTCTGACTAATTAAGTATTCTGCGTCTATTTCAATTTTTGACAATGATTCAACAATCAACAGTCAACGACAATGATTTGATTATATTTATCAAATAATTGATCACAATCATAAAGTGTTTGTCGTTACTCTATAATATGCTGATGCTTGCTTGCGTTTTCAAAAATCATTAGACTATGTTGCAAAATGGTGCTTTAATATCAAGTTAGAGATGAATATAGCTAAATGCTTTGCCATGGCTTATACCGGAGTTAAATGTTTGGTCTCTTATTAATATAACAGATTGATAGAGTCAAAACAGAGTCAAAAGCTCTCACCCTATTTATTTCTCGAAATTGTCGGGATTTGGGATTAAGCTCTTGTATCAAGCCTGTGTTCGCAGCATTTTGAAGTATACCTCAATTATCTGGTATCATATTATCTACCAGTGTCATATTAATAATCTGGAAACTATTCAAAGACACTTTCTAAAGAATACGAGGGCCACCTTTTGAGTTTCTACAAACGACCACTAGATGGCGCTATTAAAATCTGTCATTACTATTTTCGTAAAATTTGATATTTTTTATTGTGGCGACAGTGATAGGTTAGAAATTGACCAAGTAGTTTGTTTACTGTGAGCGTTTAAAATATGATTTTGTAAGAAAAATGGAAATTTCACATGAAGGTTTTCGTTGGATGATTTTTTACAATTTTGGCAAAGGCCTAACTAAACAGCAATGCATAGAATCGCTTTGTTCTGCTTTTAGTAATGAAGCACTATCAGAAAATACAGTTTATAATTGGTTTGCAGAATTTCGTCGTGGTCGTGCGTCTGTCAGTGATGAATCTCGTGAAGGTCGGCCAAAATTTGATGTTACTCTAGATAACATCGATGCTGTGCAAAACATGATTGTAGAAGATCGACATGTGACATGGTGAAATAGAGGCATCTTTAGGCATATCGAAGACTGCAATACATTCAATTTTGCATGAATATTTACAGGTAAAAAGATCTGTTCTCGATGGATTCCGCATAACTTGACTGAAGCTCAAAAAAGGGCTCATATTATTTGGTATAAAGAAATGCTCAAAAAATTTGACCGAGGAACTTCAAAATCCGTATACAACATCGTCACAGGTGACGAAACTTGGATATATTCGTATGTACCGGAAACTAAGCAGCAATCCACTGTATGGGTGTTTCAAGACGAACCGAATCCTACAAAAGTTGTTCGTTCACGAAGCATTGCCAAAAAATGGTCACTTTCTTCTTCAGTTTTACGGGACATGTTGCAACCATTTCTTTGGAGGATCAAAGAACAGTGAATGCTGAATAGTATACAACAATTTCTTTGCCAAAAGTCATTGACGAAATCTGGAAAAACAATCAAAAACCAAAAACAATTGCTTATTTGAAGGAGAAAAACATCGAATTAATGTTTCGTTGCCCGTATTCACCTGATTTATCGCCTAACGACTCTTTTTGTTCCCCAATGACAAACAATAATGCGTGGACAAAGATTTTCATCATCTCAAGAAGCAGTTGAAGTCTTCAAACATCTGGTTTCTGAGATGCCATCGCAAAGGCGAATATTTTGAAAAACAATAAAACAGTTTACCCAAAAAACATTTTTTCTCTCCTAGTTTTTGTAAAGACTTAAAAGGTACCCTACGTATGTATGTATTCAAAGTTCTATAATATTCATCCGGTGATGGGATTTGCTTTTGGGGATGTATGCCGTTCGTTCGCTGAATGTGCGTAGAATTGTGGCAACTGTCACTTTCCTGGTGTGTTGGTCTTTGGTCTGTCGCATAGCAGTATTAACTGTACCTTATCTTGTGGAAAAATGAAACTTCTATATACTTAGAATTAATAGCCGCAGCAAGCAGGTGTTTTACATTGACGGTTATGCAGCTGCTCGGAGCCCGGTTAATATAATGTTTACTAATCCGAATTTAGTGTTACATTTGTATGACATGCTTAGGGATAGTCTAAGAAATGTCTGTAAGGCTTTTCTCAAATTTCACTTTCATGCGGCTGATTTGGAGTGATTATTGAAGAGTTTATACACAATGTTCTGTATTCACTTTCCGCAATTGGATGCTCCCGTTGAAAGAATGAATAAAAATGTTAAATGTATGTATCAATAAAGAGAATGTCTTAAGAAGACTTGGATTAGAATTAGCCTGTAGATGGCAAAATAGAAGTATTCCAATACCAAATTCAGATTTTCATTGTTAACTAATAAGTAGGAAGTTTTGAAGTTCCTTAACTTCAGTCTAAAACGTCAGTGTCTATCGGGTAAAAAAATGGCAGCCGGTTGACTATATTTATTCATTAATTCTTTGATTTACGGTAATACTACAACCCAAAGTGTGATTTGGCTAACCACATAATTTTTTGAAAAATTGAAGGAGAGAGGCGGTCGAAATAAAAGTTTTACTTTGCAGAAGTTTGAATCTCAGCTTGGAATTGACACACTCAGCGGCAGTGCTGCATTTCTGTTTGAGGGGAGATCACAAAAAATTTGCATTATAAAAAATTTAAATTTTTTAGGATTACAAATCTATACTTTTAATTGAATATTTATATTTGCTGCTTGGCAAATTAAAATAATTTAGTTTAAAATTTATGTTAATTATTTAATTTTATTTTTAATTTAATACCAGAACAGTCTGTTCTGTAATCAGACTCAACTCAGTTTTGGAACCTTGATTTACGAAGTTTGTTCATTCTAGTGTAATGCCGTCAACTGCAATTAATTCTACAAAAAAAAATTAAAACCTGACAAAAACAAACCAAAAACCATCAAAAAGTAAATATCATACTGATATTTTGCAAATGACTACGTTCGTGGTTTTAAACTTGAGCATACAGGATGCTGTAGAGTGAAATTACAACTTTAAACAAAATATTTATTGTGTGGAAAAAATAAAAAGCGTAACGGAAACCGTTTAATATTGAGACTTAAATTTTGCTAAACCACATGGAAAATATTTGTTAAATAAATATATTATATATTTCACGTTAACCGATTTTTGTAAGACCCTTTTTGCGTTAATCGATTTTCACTGCAGTTTTCCTTGTAATAATTCGAGTTGACTAAATAAGTGCATTAAAGTGTGCAATTTATTCTTTCAGAATTGAATTTGCGATAAACATTATTTTCTCGTCTTTGAATAAAAATTTCTAAATAGCAAAGTAATTAATTATAATTTTATTTATGAATCAGTGGTTTACAAAGACACATTATTTACAGACTCGGTGGTCTTCGTACTAGGTTTATATTAAGATTAAATGAATTTGTGTTGTAATTAATTATTAAGCTGATGAATACTATTAATGATTACTTTATATAATTAAGTTTTTGCACTGCTAAATTATAAAATATGACAGTAAGTTTGTTAATTAATTTTATATATTTCTTACTCGATTAACAAAAAGGTTGTTTTTTAAGTGTTAACGATTGGGGGTTAAGTGGCCAAAGTCACGAAGAAATGTTGATCAAATTTTAGATTTTAACAAGTAATTAATCATTATGGTTTTGTCAGACTGTTATTATATAGAAATTCTTTGTTAATGGGTGTTAATAAATTGCAAGTTTTCATGTTTTTTGTTAGTAAATTCTGTTTAGAAAAGTATATTGTCTAATATCTAAATTGCAAAATGAAACGTTTAAAGAATTTATAATAAAAATTATTTGTTATTTTTGAAAAAGTAAGAAAAACAAATTAATTTAATAAAAATATGGAGTATGGTGATTACCTACTATATAATGTTTTAGACCCATTTGATACAGGGTATCGGGAATCAAAACTACTGTGCTCTGATGATTATAATATATTAAGTAGGCAATTTGTTTTGACGCAGATCGACGTTGAAAAGTTCAAATTAATTTATGGCAAAAAAAATTAATCATAAAAGTTTACTTTCACTTCAACACATTTTTTGCGCTGTTATTGAATCTTGCACTTATTTGAAATAAAAAACGTTGAATATTTAAACGTCAAATTTTTTCAGTTGAATAGAGTAACAGTAAATCTAAAAGAAAAGTGGGAAATAGGTATGTCTCAAAAATGCATTGCATCATTATAAGAAATAGGAAAAGCGGCATACTATAGTGCCTAAGCACAAGTGACTGCTTTTCCTTGCTTTGAAATCTAAACCGTAACATCGGCTCGAATATAAATGGGGCCATTTATAAATTTTGTGACGTTTGTTCATGCAAAGGATCATTTCCGACATATCGAAACGATTTGAAAACACATTCTACAAATGGCTCTGTATGAGAAAGGCTACAGATTCATATAAAAAGAATATATTCCAAAATGGTAAATTTTTTAACATATTTTTTATTCCATTACTTCTTAAATATAAAAATTTATTTAGAAGAAACAAAGAAAATGGAAAGCAACATGTAAGTTTGTAAAATAAAATTATGTTATCTAATATTAGTAATTGCTATAAATATCTAATAATCTAATTATGAAGTTCTGGCGTGTAGGTAATTTCCGGTTAATAATTGCTAATGAAAGGTTTAATTGCCTAGGGGTTTTTATTTAATAATTAAGTGGCTATTCAAAATTTTTAAAATTACATCGAATGTCGGAGTTTCTAGCATTAATAATCTTTATACAGTTTACAATTTATTTTTATAGCTTTTGCCTTTTTTGTGCTAAGCTCTTGTTTTATCTTTATTTGGACTCATAATGAGCGTTATAATGATTTTTTAGATGGTGGAACAAGATGAGAATAGGGGCTCTATAATATTAATGTCAATAGTGTCTGTGAATGTCATTGTTCTTAAAATGAGGAACCCTTATCAAAACTTTTCAATGTTTTTATTGCAGAGAGATTTAAATTTTCTTTCTTTTAGGGTGCACAGCGAGTTTATATTGTGTAATTTTTTCAAATAATTTTTTATCTAATTACTTAATTAAGCGGTAAGCAGTATATTGGAATTAAATTTTAATATGCTAATCCAAATACTATTTCCTTATATAATAAAATTTAAATTTACGTTTAAAAACTCCACAACAAACATTGTTAGCAATTAATAATTTCATTTAAAACTTCTCTTCAGAAGCAAATTGACATATTTTTGGTTAAAATTCAAATTTTCAATAGAAAATTGTAAAATTACATTCAAGTTTCTTAACTTATCAAAGTGATTTAGTTCCTTGAGATATTTCGTGGGTTTGCTGTA
Organism: Cantharis rufa; assembly: GCA_947369205.1. Lineage (NCBI taxonomy): Eukaryota > Metazoa > Arthropoda > Insecta > Coleoptera > Cantharidae > Cantharis > Cantharis rufa. The sequence goes on along the minus strand of OX376309.1, from coordinate 8,094,118 downwards.
TATTGCAGAAATAGTTATCGAATTTTTATTTTTTGTTACTCAGATTTAATTACAATTGACTATTGTGATTACAATGCAAAAGTGGGGAGAGGAAATAAGTATATACAGTAAGGTTCATGGAAATTACATCGGGAATAATTCCCGAATTAAAACAATAGATATCTAAGTATATTACCTATTTTCTAAATGATAAAGAATAGATTTAAATAGAATAGAAGTACATAAAAAGTTAAATTTTTGGTTTGAAACTCATAAGCTCATAAATACATTTTCTTTCTTAAACACAATCACAAAGCTAGGTTTATCAAACCGGGGGGTCTGGGGAGGTATAGAATACCCCCCCAGCATATCAGTGATTGTGCTCAAAAAGAAAAGAAAATGTATTATTGAATTGCAAATCAGAAATCTTAGAATTTTAGAAATTAGATTTCCGGTTTGAAACTTAAAAGTTCAATGACACTTTTTTGAACATAATTTCTGGTGTATTGGAGGGTATTTCATACCCCCCAGACCCTCCGGTTTGAAAAACCTAGCTTTATGTGCGTATTGTGTTTATATTGTGTATGGTTATTAAAATTTCATTGGGAATTGTTATTTTAATTCGGAAATATTCATCGATGCAATTTCCATAACTGCTACTGTATATGTATGACCATAACCGGAAATTTTAATAAACATGCAAAAAGCAAAGAAAAAAGACAAATTGTATTTAGGTTTACAACGGAGAGCCACAGGATGGTTGCCTTTACAATTAAAAGATATCTATAAAAGAAGGATATGGATATCTTTTGATGGTACAACGGCTAATTAGATATCGATAGATATTGATAGAAAGATTATATTGTAGGGTAGGAGCGGTTAGGTCAAGCGGGTGCATCTTCAGTGGGTGGGGTGAGGTCAATGTCTAGGATTTACCCCAAAACAACGGGCAGTGTACGCTCGAACGACAACGGTTGCATTCGAACAACGCAAATACAACATTTATGTCTAATTTAAGTCATTCTTGTACACATCTATATTTAATAAATCTACTTAACAACATCTTATTTTTCATCCTTCAATATACTGGTGGGGCGAAGAAATATAAAAGTTTAATCAAATGTGAAAAGCTGTAAAAATTCAGATGTCGATTCCGACCACTGTCTGATTTTAATGGCAGTGTTAATTACGTAATGCAAACCACAAAATGTAGAAAGTGTGAGAGAAGAAGATATAGGGAATAATAAAAATGAAAAGTAGAAATATGGAAAAAATTTTAAACTCTTAATGAAAAGCGCAGGGCAGGATTATATCTGATGTATGGCAATGAGTAGGGCGAGGTATTAGAGGAAATGAAACCAGTAGCAATTAATATGATAACAAAAAACCAGACGAAATAAAATAAGAGAATATAATAAAAAGGTAAAGCTACAAAGATATTCAGAAAAAATGTAATAACTTAAAGACGAAAGGAAATAAGGGAAATGGAAAAGTATAGAACGAACAAATGACAGATTCTATCAAAAAGTAAGGAGGAAAAGAAGAAGCTTTTAAAAAACGCAAATATTTTGCAGAGCTGCAAATGTAAATTAAAAGCGAAACAAATAGAGAAATGTGGAAAGATGAATAGAAATTTTTATATTTTAATAAATTTTTTTAAATAAAAAATTAATGCCCTTTATTTGCTCGGTTTTCATTTGAGAACATTTTTGTTGCTTTATGCTTTTTTCAAACAGGTGGTCCAATCCAACTGATTCTCTATGAATGAATACTGTTATCTTTAAGGAAAGATAACTGGCAAGGGCCAGTGTACTTATTCAGGGTTTATTCTTTTAATGTGATTGAAATAGTATTCATTGTTTTTGCAAAATTTTATTAAACTATTTTTTTCTCCCTTAAATAATTTTTTTTAGTTTTTAGTTTTATTCGCAATTATCGCCAATCTAATTTTTCTCTTTAATTTTTTTTAATCTAGTAATTTGTTTTGAGTCGACGAATACAGTTTATTGTAATCAGAATCAATATTACAATATTTAAAAAAAATAACTTAATATTTTCGAAATTCTGCAGTAGCAAATTGTGCCGAAACAAAGATTAATTTAATTATTATGCTTATTATTATTATTAAATTATGTTAAATATTTTTTCTTATTTACTTATTTCTATTTCCAATTTATTTGAACAACTATCTAAGTTAATATTTTAAATTATAATTTGAATTGAATTTGAAAACTAATTTATTGTAAAGTTTCGATATATCTTTCCCAACATCACTTGGTCTTTGTGCAGATATTCCTAATTCTATTGGGTAAACTACATTGTATGTATGTACATTTACCATGAACGTCGGCAAGTGTACATTTACCGGAAAATGTGCATTTTTAAGATGTTATATATGTTAGATATTTTTGAAGAAATTTCAAATTTAAATATTATAAACTGCATGTTGAACAAATTGATTTATCTAAACATTATATTCATGATATTACAAGTTTTTTCTAAAAGCGTTGACAGTAATATTTTACATTAAATTTTATTTTAAGTAAGTAAAAGTTCTTTCATATAGTTGTTTTATATCATTTATATTAACTTTATTTTGTATCAAGTTTGATAATATAATATCGCACTTTGAACATTGGATGTAAAAATAAAAAACTGACAAAGAATTGCAGTTGAGTGCGAAATGAAATAAATTTGGTACCGCTGTTTCTAAAAACTTCAATAGGAAGAATTCTAATAACAAGAAAAGCAGCAGTAAGCAAACAGTCAAATAGACGCAATAGCCAAGTTTAATATAATTAGTCACGCGTATGAATAGATTAACAAGAAATTTTATATATCGTTTCAGTACGCCATAATTTATATTTTAAATCCATATTGCAATATCGGTTAACAAACAGTTTTGACTTTAAGCGTTAGATTTAAACATTCTTTGTTAAATTCTTAAAACTTAAATTCGGGTTAATTTATTGAGCAATTGATATTAGTAAGAGCTGATAGTTACAAAAAGTATTAATTAACTAACCAAGATGTTGGTATCATTTAATAGTTTTTCTTAAAATATTTATAGCTTAAAAATCAGTTTTAAATACATTTTTACATTTATTCCCGACCAAATAGGTAGCACTAGCGACCGAGGACTTTCTGGCGACGTCAAAAGTCGAATACCGTTCTTATAGGACGTTGGGGTCCTGAAATTTATTTTACAAAATAATATATTATATTCATCTTATTACCTATCACAACTTATTTAAAATAATATCATGCTATTATCGTAGTTATTAAATTATTACTTAATATTTAGCTATTTCGGTCTGAAATATTTGTTTTACATTTTTTAAGTCTTAAATTACAGTTAAGACCGAAATAGCTGAACCAAAAATTTGAACCAAAATTATCAGGATTGAAACAAAGGGATCAAAACGACCTAGAACTCAATAGGATTCAATATTATTAAAATATCTTATTTAAATCGGGCATTTCAAAATGCACAGAATTCATTTCTACAGCACAAACGTTCTAGTTTCTCAGAAATCGCCGTAGTTATTAGACAGTTTAGTTAACCTATTAGTTCTGTAAATGTAATCGGTTCTTGGTCATTTTGATCCTACCTTTTATATCGTGCAATTTTGATCCGGACCATTTCATAATTGAATTCTGTTGCATTTTCAAAATTCTTTATTTAAATAAGATATTTTATTATTAATAATGAATCCTAAAGTGGCTTTCTTGTTTCACTTGCAGATGATGTAGTAATCGGAATCCGAAGTAGACCTTCGGAAGAGCACTGCAGTTACAGCGGTATCTCCGGATTGGGATCTAGAAATTTTTCCAAAGAACTATCTAGAGCATTGTAGTGACAGACTAATAGAATAATTTAGATCGAAAAGTTATCCATAAGCAATCGCTGCAAAAGTTAGTACTGGAATCAAGTTAGTGGGATAAAAATAACCAACACCTACTGGAACAACCAAGTATAAAGTGGATTTGCAGTCGTGAGATCTACAGATAGGATTTAGTTTTGATTCTAAATAATTTTTTGTCAATATTTAAGTGAGTTTTGCTTGAGCAAATCAATCTTCATTTATTTCAAATTAAATAGCTGTTAATAAAATATTTTATAAATTTGTTTTATTATTGAAGTTTTCTTTAGGTTCGAATTTATGGCTTGGAGAAGTCTTCATTTAGAATGTACGGAAATCAAAAAGCAATCGATACGTTTAAAGTTATAATTTCTATTTGAATATTGTTAGATTAGAAGTCTGGAATAGTGGATTATAAGATAGATGAGAGATAATGAGATTTAGATTAAGATAGGTAATTATCCTAAGAGTATGTATGTGAGTAGTGCATTACCAGGAAGTGCGGTAATAATTTGCCTCGCAAGAGTGCAGTCTATGCCAGCTGCTGACTACAATACCAGGCTTTGTCCAACACCGCCCTTTAGCCATTCAAAACAGCCCCAAAGTGGGAATCGGTGCTCGCTATTTTAGCTGACAAAACCTTCCACCGATATATCAAACGACGTCTTATTTTTAAAACCGTTTTACGACCCGCTTGACAGCACAATTTATTCTAATTGGTTGTTGAGTTTACTGCAAAAGAAAACCAAAAGAAATAGATTAATTTTTAAATTTTATTTTTATTGTATAAATGTGTTATTTTGTGTTCTATTCATTTTTTTATTGCTATTCAGTTTTGTTTTCATTGTTTTCATGAAAAGTAAATTATTCACTTTCATAAAGCTAATCTTTCAAATTTGCATAATGAAAAGTTCATTAAATTACAGCATGAATTTAAGTTTATCGTTAATATTTTAAAAAATCGACCATGCGTTGCTCTGCTTGAAAATTTATATAAATTAAAAGAAAACGTACTTAAAATTTGTAGTAAAAAATCCAAATGACGCTTTTAGTTGAAAACCTAATAAAAGAACAATATATTCAAAATTTAAATATTAAGTGTTCTGTGTATCTCACGCGACTGCCAATAGCTGTAGATAATTTGCATTTTGCTGGGCCCATGGCTAATGTTCTATGAATCGTGATAAGAGGCTCGCTTCAACTTTCAAGCACGCTAGAGGGTGGTGTACGGGAAACAAGTCAAGTTTATCTTTCTAAAAAATGAAAGATTCTCTTCGTTTTAACTGACCAGAAAATTTATTTTCGTTTTCAATTGCATATGATAATTTTATATCTGCAGCGTCTCCTTGTCTTTTTTATGTCTATATTTCATTTTAATTTATTAACATAATCGTTTTTTTAAATTATTTATTTATAGAAAAGCTCAGTAATTGAGGAACATATAAAAATAAATTAATTAATTATTTTAATTGAAAGCAATACTATTAGAATAACCTCATGGAAGCATAATTAAATTGAAAAAAAATTATTTTTTTATAAAATTATATAAAAAAACTAAATTATTTAGGTTATTTTTTAATTGTTTGTTCCAGTTCCCCCCTTTCCCCACATTTAAAGTGAAAATAATTATAAAATTATCTATATCATCTCCATAAGATAAGTTTATTGGCTTTCTTTTAAAATGAACATTTTAGACTACTACTAAAATTTGACCAAATATTTGTTATGCGGGATCCAGCATATACAAATATGCTTCGATGCATATTTGTATATGCATAAATCATTAATATGATGAAATTAGAGAAATATTTATAAAAAGATCAACTGCGCATCTACAGCTGTTTTGTTAATAAAAACAAGTTTTGATTTTATATCGTAAAAATTAAAATATTTCGATGTTAAACACAAATTCATAATTATAATCAACAATAACCACATTACCTCTACGCTATCGCATAATAACATGCAATAAAAGAGTAGCCTTAAATCACGTTAAAAAACCATAAATTCATATTTAGTCAACCCTCAAATTTCAATTTAACACCAGTATAAAATCATGTAGAATCTAGAAAATGAGGCGCCTTAAAGCCCTACGTGAATTAATCCCATTGTATTTATGTTGAATAGTAGATTTAAATGTTTTTTAATCTTTTGTGTTACATATCAATTTAAGAGAAACAGACAAAAATTTTAATACAAATTGAAATAGTGAATATTTGAATTTAGAAAAATTTAGAAAATTGAAAACTCTAGAGTTGACTAATTACAATAATTATTGTTTTCGTCTTATTGGAATCTAGTCAAGCACAGCATAATTTAAAAATAACAATTTGAAAAACATGCCAGAAGGTAAAACTGTTTAAAAAATAAAAATTAGTAAAAACAAATATCTTGAAAATATTGGTAAAAATATTTAATTTTTAAATATTTAAATTTTATAACGACAAAAGGAAATAACCACGACATAGCACTGTAATAAAAATAAAAATCAACTTTTTTATATTTTAGTTATCACTGTTTCGCTAAAATATTTCATTAAATGCGTTTATATAATAAAATTTTTGATTAATTGGATTTTATTCCATTCTATTTTATGTTTATCTTTACTCTCTTCCGATGGTATTGATTTATTTTTCGATCAACAAGATAGTTTACATTAGTTTATCACATAATATAAGTTAAAGTTACATATGTATGTAATTTTTCTAATATTATCCTTCCTAATATTTAATGAAACGTAAAACATAAATTATTTAAGACCTCCTCTATTCTTTATGCAAATTTTACTCGAAATTTTAACGTCAATGAAATCAACGTTCTACACGGTACACACGGAAGGAAGTCAACTTCAACTTTTGAAGGGTTTGCAAAATAAAAAACCGATTAATTTGGAAGGACAATATCACAAATTTTCATTAAAACGAACGTTTCAACCAAGTTATTAATTTTTAATTTTCCCAAAAGACTATTAGTAAAATTGCTTTGCGGTGATTTATTTAATATTTTAACTCTTTATTTTTACGAAGTTAAATACTACATTATGCCATCAAATGTATGAATTTTCAAACCACTTAAATATGAAAGAGTAAAGTTGAGCGGGCACAGGTTAATGGTATCAAAAATAAAACTAAAGACATATGCAGATAATAGCCAAAAACAAAGAGAACAAGATTATATTTTCATTGCTTTATTTCAAAAAGGTTAATATTTTAAACTGAAAATTATATTCTACAACTATATACTAACTAAAATATTACCATCTAAAAGAATTTATTTTAATGTAATTTTAAATTCTCAATCACGTTTCGATGTACTGAAAAATCTCGGATACAGTAGAAATCTAAGGGTTGAGGTAACGTCTACAATAAATCAGACGGTGCAGTGTGGAGAAACAGCTCGTATAAATGCAGGCCTAAATCACGACTTGACAACATGATACTGGAAGGATTTTAGTTCAAGAGCCTTCTCATGCTAGTATCGCTTGAATAGATGAAACCATTACATATTATATTGCTTATATTTCTAAAATAAATTACATTTTATTTACTTCTGAAACAAAATTTTATTATGTTATAAAAACAACATAACATTAAATTGGATTGAGTATATTAAAATATTCAATATTGGGTAAAGTATTTTGTTTATAAGCTTAAGTTTTACTATTTTATATTTAATCCCAATATATTCAATGTATGGAATGAAGGGATATTAAAAGTGAGAATATTTTCAATCTTGTGAACCAAATTTTATCATTCCCACCTCATAAAATCCAACTCGCATACAACGAGAAGAGATATAACTAGTGCAAACGGTAAGATGGTGAGGAAGCTGCACCCCTTGTACCATGATTTAGGGCCATGGTGGATATCTGCTTAATTCCCAGGATGTCTTGGAAGATTGAAAGATAGCATCATGTCGCACTCTCGTATACACCCTAATAAGATAAACCTCCTGTTAAGAGTGTTTTCTTTTCAGTATAATTTCAAAATTTATAATAATGTTTTTAATAAATAAAGTCAAACAATTAATAAAAATCTACATATTTTTCAATTGTGAAAACAGTTTTCTTATTTTCCGAAGCTCTGTTAATTTAGTTAACACGTTTAGTGACGTAGAGACCTACTATTCTTTAATAGAGAATCATGTGTTTATAGTTTCTTAAGTTATATTAGATATTTAATAATTAAAATGTTTTTGAATGTTATGTAAAATGTTATGTTTTATTACGATAATCGACAATAATGCTGCAATGTTTACTTGCTATCGAGCTACTGCTCCATCTAAAAACGACTAGATAATCGTGTCATAGAGGTTCTCGCAATTTTTCAATTACTTTTACCTGATTAAATAATAAGCAATGGACACCGGACTTCTGGCTTATTTATCGAGAACCTTGATGATATTACTAGCAGAAAAGCCTGTCCGCGGAAGGGCAGCTAGCCAATAGATCTCTATGTGTTAATAAAAAAAAGTTTTTTAACATTTACCAGCAGCTTCCTGGCTTTTTAAATATAGATTTAATAGCATTTTAATTCTTTGAAGAAATTAGCTGCCGGAAGACTTACAAAATTCCTTTCTTGTATTGAATTTAAGTTCATACTTTTGATTACTCATCTTCGTTAGACCGTAGTCCTAGTAAAATCACCGCCAACCACAAATTCTACTACCAACTAAAAATTCCAGCAATGGAAGTAATTTATTTATTAATTGTTACAATTAAATTAGTTGAATTTTGTTGTTGGTAGATGTGGGTGGTTTGTTCGGTAAACTGCGGTTTTATTTACCAATTTGTTTTATTTTCTTATTTTGTTATGTAAAACTTTTTGAAAATGTTTCTTCCTAATGTTTTTAATTTTTCAACTATTTTTATTAGTCTTTTCTCTTTGTTTCCTATTCCTATACCTCATAGGTATTTTTTATTCATTATTGGTTTATAAATTTTTTGTTTTGCTATTTACGCTTCTAAACGCTAAAAAAAATTAAATTAGCTCAATTACAATTTAACATTACATTTCTCACAAATTTTAGCTATCCCTTCAAAGATTTTAGATATTTTCTTATGCCAATTATTAACTTTGTAATTGTTGTAAAATTGGCCTTCCCTTTATCCTTCAGTTTGTTTTTATTTCTTTTTTCGTGCTTTCAATTGCCACCAATTAGCCAAAACGCCTACTTTTATCTCTAAAATTTATTTTTAATTTGTTTACTTCTTTTATCTGTTATTTGTACTACATCTATTTGTCTCTTTATAAACTTACCGAGTTATTTCGGTTTTGTTACTCGCACTGATTATTATAGCTTCTGATTGGACTGTCCAGATGTTTTATTTACTTTTTGTTTATTATTTGGTACTTTCCATATATTTCTCACTTTATCTTTTATCATTTCCGCCTTATAATTTATGAACCAAAATTGTTATCCTGAATCACCTTGAATCAAATCGTCTATGGTCTTTATCTTCTATCATTTGCTGGCTTTTCGTTATGCTTCACTCTTTCTATTTCTTCTCTTATGTTTTTACCCCTTGCTTCATAATAATGTTATGTTTTATTAGAAAAGCTAAATTTTTTGAATATTAAACTAAGCAAAATCAAACAAGTAAATAATTTATGCAAGTCAGCAGCTGCGGTTCAGTTCAGGAAACGGTGTTTTGTCCTAGTATTAATACAGACTGATTTCTGCTCTATATTTGCGTATATTGACGCACTTACCAGTAAAAGGCTAATCACTTAATCAACTATACATATATGTACCTCCTAGTGTTCAGAGTACACGCGATAATAATCGTGATCCATTCTTCATGCGCTAAATGCGTGCGAGTGCCATGTACTCTGAAAATTACCGCACCAAAGCGTTTATGTCCAATTCAGATAGAATCTGTATTATTTAATTAAGTCTAGCTTATTCGAAATAGTAACCATTTACATACTGAACTCTACTACCTGTGTACTATAAATGTTGAATTACTTTGTATTGAAATTGTTAAAAACATTTATCAACCGTATTTTATCGTTAACTCGGTATTATCTAATTGTGGTTTCAATTCAAGTTTACATAATTTTTAAAAAAATTAATGAAATTAATTTATATACAATCAAGCTTTGCATACACTGAAGAATTTGTTTAAAAGTGTTAATATGGGGCAATCTGTTAAGTATGCAAAAATATTCAAGATCAAATTTTACAATTTGGATTATTATCATTAAAATTCAACAGCACTAAAAGTGTTTTAGAAAATGTACCCATTTGCAATTAAAATAAGATTTTCTTCAAAATATACCTGTTTTAAGCTAACAATTATGATTCGTATTATTAGAAATTTACAAATTTAAATAAAACAGATTAAATCCTAGAATGGTTTTTGTTCATCACAAAATTTTAAAAATACAAAATCTTTTTGTTTATCGTCAGTAACATGACATGTTCACCGATCTTATCTTCTGATTATGTAATTTAAAAAATCTCTCTTGACTACAGCCTAATCTTTTCATTTTACGTATACCACATTGCCTAAAAACCTTCCAAATACATTCCAGTTTATTCTTTCAAATGAAATTTATGAAAAATTATATTACAAATACCTATTTACTCGGAAGCTTAGATATTATAATAGTAGGCTCTGTTTGACGTAATAAGTAAAAATTAAGCATGAAGCCGGTTTTCTCAATTTTGAATCCCACTTTGATATATTTTTTGTTCTTAGTATGAATTTCTCATTTTCTTTCTCGCGGTATGCTCATAGTAATTTAAGAAAAACAGGTTTGAGTGGGGTGAAAGAAATGTACAATTAATTAAGAAATTAATTTAACATGAAAAATGCACGTGATAGAAAACTTTGAGATATCTATTTTATAATTTATTGCAATTGCTACAACATTTGAAATTAATAATTTTGCAACATTTGAAATTTTAATTTTGACTAAATTACAATCAAAACGACTAGCGGAGAACTAGTCCTAAACCCTCATTACAATGAAAAACTTAAAAATTAATAAAAAAATTATCAACCGGATGAGAATCGGGTATGCACTACGGGTTGCAGTGGTCATTATGATTGACATTATGGTCCATTATATAATGATAAAAAATACTAAACAAAATAAAGTAGTATTTAGGAATATTGTATAGATTACCATTTGACTGTAAACCAAGCATTTAATAATAAAATATATTTGTACATTTAAAGATCAGTTAAATCTACGTTTAAATATTAAATGTTTATATACACTCTCATGGGGATCGAGTAAATAACTCTAATAGTATTTAATGAGTCTGAAATATGTAAATATTTACAATATATTACGTAAGCATACATTAAGTTTTTCACACTTCAATGCACTTATGAGTTACCAAATTTTGGAGTTGTTAAAAATGTAGAATTGAAAATTATTTGTCCACTGCCCGACATTAGAATATCTTGTATCACTTTAACACTTAAAATAATACAGCATTATAATCTTACAAAGTAAATAAAATAAAAAAACTAAACAGCGCTATTGGGCGTCATCCAGAAAGTTTTCCAGAGAATAACGAATTTCTTTACGAGTTTTGCATAAAAAGGATTTTCTTACCGGATAAGTATTTTCTCAAAGTTTGCCTGCTATTAATTAAATTTCTAAGAATAATCCGTAATTATTGTTACTTTGTTAAAATTGCAGGAAAAGCGGTTACAATTGCTTCTTGTTCGCATAAGTTTTAATTAAAGTGTATCGTAAAGTATCCAGTTATGATCTACGCAACAATACACGAAATCTGTTCAAAACTTTAGTCTTAGTAACAGTAACGACAGATTCTTATTATTACTGAATTTTCTCAGCTGTAAGGCGTTATTTTACAAACTTTCTAATTTTAAATTGCAATTATTACAAAATCTTATTAAAAATACTTTAATGTAAACCGCATTAAAATATTCTTTAGCTTTAACAATGCCTTTATAATTATACAAATTTAACTTAGGTAGATATTGTTTTTGAAAGTTCTTTAAATTATATTATAGCAGCTTATAGTGTTATAGATTAATTAAACTTAAATATTACTTTAATTATTTTAAGCTAGTAGAAATGAAATACAGTAATTGAGATCTATATCAATACAAATTACTTAGTAAATTAAGTTATTAAACTTACAACCCCACTTTGAAAGTGGAGTTATATCTGTAATTGAAATTATTAAAGGAACAAAAATTAAATAAATTTAAAAAAATGAGGAGAGAGAAAAATGTGTCGAAAAAGTTAAATGAACGACATATTTCGTTTTAGCTATGTCAATTTTAAAGTATTACTTTAAAATATAGAAATTATAGCTTGATTAGTTGGCTTGTACTAGCCAGCGTTATTTCTCGTTACGACCAATATACATGCATGCCTTCTTTTATAGGGTAACTCGTTTAATTACAAGCGAGTGAAAATTTAATCGCATTTACATGAACCAAGTACCTTTCAAACAAAGGATCGTATTTAGTACTAAATTAACTGTTTTACAAAGAATTGACTCACGCTACCTACCTATAAATATTCCTACAATACAATAAAGTAAAAAATTACTCTTTTTACCGTTCATAAAGCAATTCGATGTGAATTACAAAAAATTTAACTGGAATGCTGCATAAAATAATTTTAGCTGAAAGCCACACGAATTTCAAATAATCGATGGATAGTGTAATCATAAGGCGCTTTTAAGATACAATGAAATGCCTAAAAATTCAGTAAATTATGTACACATCTAGTGAATAAAAATAATATTACTGTAAACTAAAAATTTTCATTGTAATATTTGGATTGACTCAAGTAAATTCTTAATGAGATAGTAAATACATACTTATTGATATTTACCTAGTATATCATCTCTAGGAGTAAGAACATTTAAATAACGTAAAAATTACTCACAAACTTGAAAAAGATGTTGATTGTTATTTTCCTGTATAATTCTATATAATGTACACCAATCGAGTTACTGCCAATCGAATTGCACATTAATCGAGTCCCACAACATTCAATTGTAGCTGAAAGGCCCCCTTACCTTCTAGACATAATAATAATATTATAGTACTTATAGTATTGTCGACCCCCACACAATATAATTTTCAACCTTTCTTTTACATTTTCTCAATTGGATTCCTATAAAAAGAGATGAGTTCTAAAAGACATGTGTTGATCTTGAAAAGGACAAAGATGTGTTTTGATTTAAAAAAAAACCAATATATTATTTAAAATCAAACTGATAAGTTTACTTACACTGTATGTATTTTATACTTTATTGCTTTTAAACTTTTATTAGTTTTCCAAAATATCGATGTGGTAAATATTGAATTTCACCTTAAATCATGTATCAATTGATTACATTTAGTAAGTTTTCCAAAATAGTTTTCATATGGAATTTAAATTTAAGCAGTTGAAATTTTCCTAGTTTGTTGTTAGCACAATGAGCTTTCAGCTTAACGAAAAGTTAAAAGGTAAGTGCATTCGCCTTGGAACGGCCATTAATGTAATTAAGGATTTAAGGAATTAAGTTGTAATAAAGTGTTTAAGTAATGGGTAGTTTCATTAGTAGAAATTTCCGTTTTACTTTACAAATATTTGTACTCCGAACCATGATCTGCTTTCTCAAATTCCAGTGAAAAATTCTAACGCTCGTAAATATTTTTTCCGCAAAAATGTTTATATCTTTTTTTTTCTGTGGATTTGAGAATAACTTCTCTGGCATACTACATACTATACAGTAATTGTTATAGTATGACAATTGTAAAACTTTTCGAAAAAACATATTTTTTTGTTGAAAATAGTTTTATTTGCCGTCTTTATGACAATATTATCTACTAGAAAAATTATTCAAGAATTCTGGTTAAAATTGTATTTTACATATTTCTTACAGGAGCGGAGTTAGAAAATTCCATAAAGTTCCTGATTTACATATAGAATTTCCATTATGGATCTCAACAAACAATAATTTTTTAATAATATTTATTAATCTTTAAAAGTGCAACCTTTTGCTCTAAAATCAAGGATATCAATTCTTAAGACTACTTCTTAAGACCTTGATTTTAGGGTAATCTTTACGATGAACAAAATAAACCAAAGCTTGTTCACGTTAGTTATTGGTTCGCGTTAAATGAAGCTATTATAAAACGGCTAATGCTGGCAATTATACGTGCATATATAGGTACATACAGAATATGTACTAAGTCTAACAGAATACTCAAAACCAACTAATACTACATACATAATTGGAACCCATAAACAGGAAGTTGTAGTCTCCCAAGCAACAAAATAGGTCGAAATTACGTTTATTCGACCTTCTAATAGGTTATAAAGGGTGTATGACCAAGCCCAATTTACGTCATATAGACGTCGAGAGAAGGTAAGTGGGGAATTAAGTTGAAGTAATTTGACGGTCGAAATTAAGTAATGCAAGGCATTTCGCCCTATAAGTCATCGTCTCGTTTGGTCAAATGGACTAACATTAGGTCGAATATTGGTAAAATTTTGGTAATATTTTGGTAATTTGGACTTAATTCTAACCAATTTGCGCCCTGTTATTTTGACAACGCAGCCTTTGCTTTCGAAACGTCTAAACGGCAGCGTTGTACATCACAAAAATATATAATACAATCCTTAACTCTTTCTAGAAGGCGGTGCTTATGTTACAGCAATAACATGGCAACCAGAGAATAAAACTTGGAATTAAAGATCAACATATATTTCACTGTGAAACCGAATATCGCGTGACATGACAGAAATATAAGTACGAAAGAAAATTTTTTGTGCAGATTTTCATTTTAGATCACTAAAATTAATGCGCTTTCAATAATATATAATTTAAACAATTATTAATTAATTTTTAATTATTTAGCAATAATAAATTTTGCATTTAGTACGCTAAAAATATATTAATCTAACACCTACATGAAAATTATCGATTAATAGAATGTTTTTTGATTCTTAGTCACGCCAAAAGATTTGGTATGATTTATTTTATAACGCCTAATTTTTACAAGCGTAAAAATGTATCATGGAGGACATATTAGTTCTCATGAAGTTGACTGATTTCCAATTTTCGACCAACAGGTCGAATTTCCTTAATGCGAAGGAGAAATGCCTAACTTTGAACACAGATTTCCCTAATCAAGGCATTTGTACTTCAAAGTCGTTGACTTTGAAGTCGTCTTGTCGACTAATAAGGCATTCTGACTAATAAGCCCAATTTTCCTATTTATAAGTTAGTTTGACTTCAAAGTTTAAAAATTAAAAAAGTTAATAATAAAATTTTAAAATCGAGAATGCTAGATCCGAGCCATTGAAATATACCTAGATAGAGTATTGCTATGCTAATAATACACAGATGTGTTTTGAAGCAAAATTTAAGCAGTACTGTAGGTAAACATAACATGTGTTATGTCCAATGTCCAGTGGCGTACGGTATATATTTTGTTCTATTAAGAAGTGACCACCAGTTTTATTGTTAAAATAAGTAACACTTTTAAGGATGCGTGGAAGGGACAAAGATAATTTTATAAACCAAGAATATTTTATTTTAAATTTGGTATTTACATAAATCATAAAACAGCGGTATCAAGCAATTTTTCACACGCCCTCCAGTTGCGTTTAAATTTTACAAATTTTTGAATCCCCCAGGAGAACCTATAGTTTTCATCCAGTGGCTTTAAACTGTCAGTTTTGAATGTATTCGAGCGAACAATAAGGGTCCGGATATTAAATGGACCCGGCTCTGTCACGATCAGAAAAATAAAATAATTTAATTTGAAATAAAATTTGCACCCCCCCCCTTAACCATCTTTGTATTATATGAAATGAAAAAAATACTTTCAAACAAAAAAATAGTATTTTTTTGTCTGATAAATTGTAACTAGAAGCAATAGGCACTGACATGTAAAATATTCATACATATATCCAAATGTAAGTATTTCGACCGCACGTGTAGCATAAATTTATTGTTGTAGAAATATATACCCTTATGAGACCATCAAGTTTATTTATTTATTTGTAAATTTCGATATTTTTTTTTTAATCTTCTTATACAATTTTCAAAACTGATTTTTATAATAGACTTAAATAGACCCCTTTTTGGTTTTAAATAAACAATCTATTGAATACTTACAATTTCTGGAACTTAACTAATTTACTTTTATAACTTTTGTTTGTTTTCTTTAAATTTGCCGCGTTTACTATTTATATACGTAATTGTAGGTCTGTTCGTTTGCTTGCACTAACTTGAACCGAGCAAGCAAAGAACCAATCAACGAACGCACAGGCAATAAAAGCGTTCATTGATTGGTTCTTTGCTTGCTCGGTTCAAGTTAGTGCAAGCAAACGAACAGACCTTGTATATTTTTTTCAAGTTGGTAAAAGTTGATCCGCTTAGCCCCCCCTCCCCAAATCATGTTTTTGTATGTGCTAATTTAGTGTTCAATATTTTCTTTGATAAAGCTTACCAGAAACCTGGATCCGCCACTGGTAAAGGCAGTATTCAGATATTTCTGACGACACGAAAAGTGTATCGGGCCGTTGCCCGACTACCCCTACCCTAACGCCGCTACTGCGCTTAATAGAAAAACTCAAACTGCTGATACTACTAAATTTGCATTTTACAGGATAAAATAATAAGTGGATATATGAAAATCCCATGGCAATTAAATTCTTATACCTTGTTAACATCTTTACCAAAATTTTTTTTTATAATTTTATACTTTTTCTTAAAAACAAAAGTTGCTATTTAGGATTTTTTAAAAATAGTAATAGATTTAGTCAGTAATAGGGTAGATTTTCATTAAAATTAATAGATTTATATTGTAATAGCTATTGATATATAATAAATTGTAATAGCCCTGATAGACGAGAATGAAAAATATTTGAAACCGTCTCGAAGCGGTCTAAGACAAAAAACTAACTTTTAGGGCAATTTTGGTGGGAATTTCGACCTAACCTCAGACCGGTTTTCCTTATAGGTAATTTTCTGTGGTAATTTCAACTTTATGGTTAGCTCTGGATGACCATAAAGGTTTATTTTGTGCCTTAAATATTTCCTATTATTTAAGTCAACCACACAGCACTTATATATAGTAAAAATACGTAATTCTGACCAATTAAGTCATATCGGCTATGAGGTTGAAATTAGGTAATACACATAGGTCACATTTCCTTCAAATGAGACTCTAATTTGACTTATAAGTAGAATTGACTTTGAAGGCATATCTTTGGTCAAAATTTGGTAATTTATAGCTTAATATATAACCTTTCAGTCACTAAACTTTAAAGGCATTTTCTAGGTTTAAACTACGTAATTTTTGACCTGTACACAAGACTTCATACGCTATCTGACTTTTAAGACATTTTTTATCTCGAAAATTGGTAATTTTTCGCTTAAATAGGGCAATCTGACTTTGGTTTAGTCAAGCTGCCCTGCTTTGCTGCTTGGGCTAAGTTCCCACTAAAGGATTTCTACGCTCATTTGATAATTTAATGAATTGCAGATAAATAATAATATTAAATAAAAAATTTTGATCCGATTGTTAATTAGCGCAAATAAATTTAATTTTTTTAACCAATTGCTTTCATTTGAAGGACAATTAATAATATTAAAATTACAAAAGATAGTTGCCTTGCTTACTTAAGTCAGTATAATTTTCTTGTTGATTATTTACGTTCATTCGTTTTGTTGATACATTTTATACTACATTGTAACTATAGATTTAAAAATGAATTAGTTGCCGCAGTTTTATAAACCTACTCTACACTCTTTTATTCTATGCAGTGGACAAAGACGCAGCATCGCAGATCTACGGGTGAAAACTGCATTTTTCTTACATTTTCAATTTTTCATGAAGGGATTTGATTTCATTAAAAATAGTTTTTTCCCGTAGGTTTTAATATTTTATTGAATTTATGGCAAACTTTTGGGAAAAATGGATATTCCAATTTCATTTATTTATTTGTCATTCTTATTAATATTTTTAATCTAAGACGAACACCGGTTACTGTCAGTTAATCTACACCACGAGTTGAACTTTGACTTTTGCACTATTGGGAAGAGGACAATTTTCTAAGCAATTTTTGTAATTACGTTTTTGCGGATTATCCATTAGTTTTCGAGAAAACGGTATTTGAAAATCAAAATTTTACATGAATTTCTCCATAAGGATTGCACACGAGTGTACTATTGCCCGCACGTGTGTTCTGATATAGTCTTATGCCCGTTTTCACCAACAATTCCTAACGTTAAGAATTCCCTAACTTTGAGATAAGAAACTCTTATGTCAAATTTGGTTTTCACCAAGCGCTAAAAGTTCCTAAAGAGCATTAAGAAATCCCTAACCTTAGGTATCCGATTTACCGACCCCTAACGTGTTAGGGATTCCTTAGCGGTTGTATTACAGGTATAAATTAGTGTTTATTCTTATTTTTCTCTCACCATGGCTATTGTTAGATTTTTGGATAGTTTAGAGAGATTTGAAAATGAAAAAAAAATTTTAATGTGGAATTTGTCGTAAGATTTCGGTTAAGAAAACAAACTGTTTTGCAGGTTTTAAAATTAATAGTAGGATCTCTAGAGTTTATTAATGATAATTAAATATATTATTCATAAATGTGCATTTTATTTATGATAATTATTTTGGGTATTATTATTTTAGAAATCAGTATCGCCCATAAATCAATTATTACTGGCATTACGGTTTTATGCTACCGGAATAAATATGTGGTTTTCCAAATGTGTTAGCAACAATTGGTTGTACACACATTAAATTGCAATCTCCATGTAACTACTTATATACATTTTGATCCAAGAACATAACACTTGTAATTTTTAATGCAATACACAACCGAAACGCCAGAATTGGACATAAACCTACACAGTTAAAAATGTTTGTTTGACTGAAGGAAATTTAGTTGATCCAAACAAAATATTCTGTTATATATACGCAACTAAAGTATTTGTTAACCCTAATAAAAATTTTGTTGGAAGTTTTTTAGTTGCCTAAAAGAAAAATTTTATTTAATTTGATTTTATCTTGATTTAAAATAAATGTTTTATTTCAAGTAATAAACAATTATTAAATTTAAACAAAACAAATTTAAACAATTTGTTTAATCTAAACAAATTTTGAAAAAATATATTTTTTTGAAATAACAAATTCATTTTGTTTGATAGAAATAATTTTGTTTAAATCGAAACAAAATTTCTTTCTATTGAATAAAATTATTCAAGCAAAATTATTATTTATTAAATTCAAACAAAACGTTTTTACTGTGTATAAATTCAAATATGACATTTACAACCCGTATTAGTTCATTTGTCCGCTGTAAAGAATACCTAGCAAGGGAGCTGCTCGTTAAGAAATTCTTATGTTGGTGAAATGCAAATTTTCCTAAGTATTATTTTAGGGAATACCTAGCGTAAAGAATTCTTTGCTAGGGAATTCTTAAATAAATGTTGGTGAAAACGGGCATTAGTGTTAGCCGTCAGACGCGATTGTTACGCTGTCGAGTACACATCGTGCGTGTTGAACCCCTTGCTTGTGACCGCACTCATTATATTGCACAACATTATGCAACATTATGCTAAACTGCTCGGGAAATGTATTTGTGCATTTTAAGCTAATTTCTTAAAAAAAAGGCTAATAATTAAAAACGAGTTTCACTCCTTTCGAGTAGCACCATTGGCGAATTGGAGCTATCTAGGGGAATGTTTTTAGCGAGCCAGCCAAGGCAACCGAGAATCCACTCTAAAAACGGTGGTCGACAACTGAATACAAGTGCTACATCTATCAGTAACATCAATAGAACACTCGTGTTAGTTGAATTCCCTATCTAAAATGCATGTAAGATTTTGATTTTCAAATGCCGTTTTCTCGAAAACTAATGGATAATCCGCAAAATTTTTTGTTGTAAAATAATCGGAAAATTGTCCTCTTTCCAATAGTGCAAGAGTCGAAGCTCAACTCGTGGGGTCGATTAACTGACAGATCCCCAAACACCTTATGTATATAAAGATGAGTAGCTTTTTATTAGTAAATAACTGAAAAAAGTTTTAAGAATATTTTAAACTGAAAAAGCTTATCTTAACCTTTGATTAGGTAGGTTGCATTTTGTAACGTAAGTAGGTAGGTGAGGTGTTCATAACACCCCAACAAAAACTTACATATACAGTAACAATTTACACTCAATTTTTACATTTTAGGTAAATTCACATTATTTTGGATATTATTATAGAGCCAAATGTAAAAATAATAAAATTTGAGACTTTTAAATAGCAGTTTTTAAGAGTTTTAATTTGTACTCTTCGTAACAACCTTAAAGAAATTAATCCGTGGGGTGTTGTGGCCACCCCGCATACCTAATTAAAGGTTAACAAAATAAATAAATAATGACTTTGGTTGTTTGTAATTTCTCTGTAATTCACTACTTTACTTGCTATACCTATATTTGCTATATTTTGATCTTAAAAGTTATGAGAGAAATTATCTAGAGTTTCTTATACATTTTAGGGAGACAATAATTATAGTTATATGTGCAAAAACCATTTATTGTACCTAAAAGTATGTAGAATACTACTTGGTTTAGTGAGCGCTAGCTGTTTGTAACGTAACCAGCAGTTTGTTCTTATTAAGATCTTAAAATTTTAAGAGTTAGGCGTATAGCTTATACATATTTAAATAAAATAACATGTTTATTACTAATACGTACGTAAAAAGTAAATTTTTTAAAATCTTTTGAAATCATCTGTTGATCTGTTTTGTACCATTAACGTAATATTCAATTTTACGCTTACCACTCACGGTTCTGTAAGCACTATAGTAATATTTTAGTCAAGTGCCAACCTTGCTAGCCCAAAGTCATAGAGCGACTTTGTGCTTTCAGATCACAGCAGTGCAGTCAGCGCAACCAAGCTTTACCTGCAGTTTCCTGCTTCCCATTTAAACTTTATATCACTATTCTGGTCCTGTAAAGTATAATATTAAATAAAATATACTAAAAATAATGATTTCTTTCTTTCTTTATCTTGAATGTTCTGAAAATGAAAAAATTCTATTTTTTCCTCCTTTCCTGCTTATTTTCTGTGCTGAGGAAAACCTATATTACGATATAATCGTAGCATGGTAGTATATTCTGAATTTATCACAGCAAATTCTCACTATACCGTTTTTTGGCCCTACAGGAAGCCAAAAAATATTTTTTATATTGCATTAATTTGGCTGAGGCTGAATTAAATATTTTTTTTTATGTCTGTGGTTTGAAGCTGGATATTCCGATTATTTTCATATATTATATAAGTATTTAGTGTTTAACGTAGGTTTAGAACTTCAGAAAGCGTATTTCAATTCAAGAAGCGGTGTTCTTATGGCAGATAAATTTTTCGATAGTTCGTCCAGAACTACCCCGACTTGGTATATAATTAAAATTATTAACTTACTCTTATTATCTTCATTTAAACAGTGGTAAGACCACCATGGTCAACATAGTTGCTGTAGTAACAAACAAATTGGAGGGTTAAAAGAGGTATAATTTAAAGTTAAAATAGTTTTCAGATACTATATATACAGTAGAAGTCATGGAAATTGCATCAGAAATTAAATCCGAAATAAAATAACAATTCCCAAAAGAATTTCAATAACCGCACACAATATAAACACAATACGCACACAAAGCTAGGTATTCACACCGGGGTGGGAGGGGGGATTGAGGGGTTTGGAATACTCTTCTGTACGCCAGAGATTATGGGTTTCAAACTAGAAATCTAACTTCTAAAATTTCTAATTTGAAATTCAATTAATTACACATTTACTGTTTCTGAACACAATCAAATTTAAATTTGAGAATAATTTCTAATGAAATTTCAATAAATTATTTTTAACGTCAATGGGTGGACAATGACGTTAATGGTCTGTTTAGCTCTGCAGGTCAAGAACGTTGATAGGAAGTTATCGCCACACCACGGTAAATTTTACGCTAACGCTATTCTAGTTTTAAACTCAAATAAGCATGCGCAGAATTAGCGTAATGCAAATAACGTTACCGGGTCCCGCTATTTCTCATAAAATAGCGTAGGTGTTTAACGGTTACGTTATTTATATATTTTAGGGTATTTGGTAATTTAGGTTTTAGTTTAATGAACCAGGGTACCTTGTTATGATTAAGCAAGGTTAAAATTTAGTTTATATTTTCTGTGGTTGTATTAAGTAGGTTACAGCAAGTTACAAGCTATGAGTTGTTAAAAAGCACGTTTGCGTTTTACACCTGAAGACGATTTAGACCTAAAGTATAATTTTACTTCTTCGTTTGTCAACCGATCTAAATTAAACTGTCCAACCACATCGACTCTTCTTCTGGCTGGAGCTAAATTAGTTTGCAGAATATTTTTCAAAATTAAATATTCAATTTCATCATCACTAACCTCGTTTAATATTGCCAATTCTAAAATATTTTCCATCGTTAAATACAATAACAAGACAACTACTTAAAATTTGAGGAATTTACTGTAACTATAAAATAACGTCATAAAAATAGCGAGATTTGCGATAACTCTAAAACTGTATTCCCGTTAATGTAAAATACCGTATCTCGTCACGTGACTTTTAGCGTTAGCGGAGAGTTTACCATGATGTCGCTAGAACTTCCTAATGTTCATACATTTTGGGTGATGTTAACATTTAAAATTCCATATATGGTTTTTAAATCATTGTCGAAGCAATGACTTGAATGCCCATCACAGAGTGGGTAATGATGAAACTACTATGCTACGGTAAGGATGCTGTATAGCAAAACTAGTATAATTTTGGCGGTCTTATTGGCTCGCAAGAATTAAATTTATTCAATTTAAGAAAAACCGTGCTTTGCATTCTGTAATCAGAAGATGTCTATATGAAGCAATGTTTGAATGTCCGGCTAAAGAAGAATTAACTTTGACTAGAATACCGCAGAACAAATTTCTAAATTTGTCCACTGAAGAAGATCTCGAAACTCTGGAAGAAATGGAATATAATATGGAATTAATACTTGAAATTGAAAAGAACACTAGAAACTTGTTGGAACCCGTTGTTGAAGAAAGAAACTTTGCAATCAGTGCTTTATAGTATTATTTATCTCATGGCGAAGAAATTAATCATGTTAAAATATTGTAATCGATGAAAAAGAGAAATTTTAATATTTTTGTTATTTTTAATTATTTTCCGTAGCGTTAATTGGATGAGAACGACGCTTATGACTTAAACATCAATGGAACTAATAACCTCACTGATGAATTGTGCCGTTATGTACAAACAGGATATTTTGAGTCTAGAGAGATTTTTTTGAGTATTTCTCCGTCGGAAAATACTTTAAACTAACTTTTTGGCTTCAAAAAATCCTTCTGAACGTAAATTATTCCTGTACCGATAGATGGTGTCGGGATTTTGACCGTAAAGTCTGAGATTCGATTACCAGTTACTATCAAATTATTTGTATGTTGGTTAGAATTTTACTTGAAGTTTCTCTTGGCACTTGGTACATTTAACAAAGCTATATCAAATTTTTAAATTTACAGTGTTATTAATAGCTAACTGTAAAGGTTATTATTTATTTATATAATTTTAATATTTGTACTACAGACTACAGAGAATAAATAATTTAAAAGGAACATACCTCATTAGAAAAGTAATCAGTAAAAATTGATGTCATGATATTGGAGTACTAAAATCAGCCGACGCGACGTTTCGATGTTTAAAGAACCGCCATAATCATGACAAAAAAGTAAGATGTAAAAGGTTTCTAAAATTTAACATTATTTGGGAGACGTAAGAGTTCCACGTCGTCAAAAATTGTAAAATTTCTGACTATCAGAAATTTCTTTCTTTCTTTAACTTTCTGAATATCAACTGTCAAAAGTATAAGAACGTGAATAACAATGAAAATAAATAGAATAAATTGGCAATAGGCTAATAGTTATAAAAATGAAATATTAAATATTTCAAGATTAAGAAGTTAAAAATTACATAGTTATTATATTGATCTTTAACACCTACAATACTCTTAACATAATTTTCTTGTTAAATTATCGAATGATATATGTATACGAAAATACGGTTGCCTGCTGCAAACTGTAACGCTAAATTTATACGGAGACTGCGGCTTTCGGTGTATCTCCCTCCCTTATTTATGTTTACGTTTTGAAGGTTCGATACAACGTAGTACATTTCGCGCGCCACGACGACTTAACATCTTCAGAACAGGATAATGTATTTTAATCTTATAATTATTGATATCAATCATATCTATTATCAATGATAAGCGATTAGGGGCAGACCGTCGCGACGCTAGATACAGTGACGTCAATGAGAGGCGTCGTTTACCGCCCAATACGCCACCGAGGGAGTGGCAAGAGGTCATTTTAATCTTTTTATGCCATTCAAATTTTGTGGGTGGTTCATCCAAAATCCTGCGCTGCACCAAGAAATCATATTTTATAAAATATTCAATAACCTTCATTTGCATTTTAAAACTATCCTTAAGTCATGCTTTCAGCCATAGACAGTTTGTAGCGTTCGAAGCACGAAATTCATAAATACAATTACATACAATAATAGTATAACAAAACCAATTTTTAAATGAACAAATGACTTGATAGCTCGTTTAATTCTATCGGTTTTTGCAGTATAACCACAGCAGAAAGTTAACAATTGAAATCACAGTAGCAATTTAAACAGAAGCTAAAACGTGACTCCAATGAATAACTTTTATCTGTAGAAAATTCGCTAAATCATAGGTCTTTTTCAAGATAATTTAAATTAATTTACTTTAATTTACCACACGAAAATTTGGTAAATCTGATAACTGCCAATTTATTTACAAAAACTAGGAGATTTATATTTATCCTTATTTTCAAAACAAAAACTATTTCATTTCATTTTTATACGTTTGCCAGAAGTAGGTAACTAGAAAATATAAAAAAAAAAATTATAAAATTAATTGTTTCGGTGTAATTAAATTAGCGGAAAAATTTGAATTTAGTTCAGGAGCGAACCATGAAAGTACGAGGATTTTTTCGTCCTGAAAGCTGCATTCCGAACTGTTCTGCTCTATCGATTTGGTCTGCCGAAGCTTTGAAAAGCTTTCGCTAGAGCGCAATGTCTCATCTAATTGAAAAACGCTTTAGTTCTTTGTACTTGATAATAGTTACCGATATATTAATATAAATTACAATAATAGCAACAATATAATATTAAAATTTCAATAAAATTTAAAAATATTAATTTTGAAAACAAAAATTGTTTTAAGCCGAGGTGGATTAGTAATAAATTAAATATGGTAATTAATATTTTGAATAGCGCAATGGATAAGTTTAGTTATATTTAATCAATAAAATCTTGTTTTGTAAACTGTAGGAAGTAGTGCAGATATACTGCAGGGTCCGTCCCAAGAGTCTGAGAGTCATTAAATATGCAACTTCGAACTGCTAGTGTAGCTTCCGTACGCCGCAGTAGCAAAACAAAGTACTTGCAGAGTGTCTGCATTTTTACTAGTTTATTTAACACGAAAACTTTTTTCAACGTGTACTTTGAGACCTTATCGAAATGCATATCTATGCCGCATTAAAGAAATACTAAAAAACATCAGTATGCATATTTTTCATTCGAATTAACAATTTCATGTTGCATACTAATTAAACAATTAATTTGATAGTCATAAATATTATTCCATTATGCATTTACATTACAAAGTGTTTTGCATGAAATTCATATTGAAATGATCATCGACATTAACCGCATGTGGTTTTTCCTATGATATACGGAAACGGAACCAACGTTACAAACGTGCCTTCTACTGCAGGAACCGGAAATCATTCGAAGGTGTCATAGAGTTACTGCAGCAATAGCAGCGCTATTAAAACTCACATACACAAAGAAACCAACAACGTACATATTACTAAAACTCCAGATTTCCTCTAACGTACTTTCAAATAAGGATCAATATAAATAGTCCGCTGTAGGTCATTAAAAATAAGTTCGAGATTTCTGTTGCATTAAAATAGAGCTGATTTTTAAAAGCAGTCAATATGATTTGTGTTAGCTGTATGCCGGTAATGGAGTTGAAAAATTTTAAAGGTAGAAAACAATATTTTGTAACAAGGCACGTGTATAACTCGTCGGAATATTATTGTAACAATGCGCACTAACCGCATTGCTCGGGGCTCTACGAGGGATTCCAGCCTAAAATCAAATAACTCCAGATGTTTCGACCATATACGGGCTCTTGTAAAATACATGAATAATAGGAACAACAAACGATTCTCATTTATTATTATCAGCACTAACCAAATACACTCTGCAATTAGATATAACGTTTGACTACCACATTCGTACAAACTACCAAGTATCTCTAATTAGTATAATCACCCACGCATGACTTGGTTTTTGTATTTTTCTTTCCAATTGCATATCATGTTATTTATTTTTCAAGCTATGTACTTAAATAAAATTTATTCATTTGCATAAAAAGTAAATTACTAAATTTTTAATTTCACCTCACAGTTATCTATTCATAATGTTCATGTCCAAGTTGAAACAAGGTCCATGTAAAGCCCAAGAGTGCGGTTTAAGATACCCTAAATGTTGGAAACCTTATTTTAATTTCGTCGTTGTCTAAGTTGGCGATTTTCAACCTTTGTACCAAAAAAATGCTCTTTTTAAGGGTTACTTAGCCCTTTTTGTTGCCAGTAAATGTTATTACACGCGGTGACCTAACTTTGTCTATTTAGGACACACCGTCGAGAATTAAAATATTTATAAATATCTGTTGACAGGTTTCTATTCACCATTAAAGAACTAATATAAAATCTCAAGCTTGCCATGTTACATAAAAAATTAATCCAAGAAATAAATACTGCAACGTTGCAAAATTTATTTATCTGCAGTAAATCCATAGCCGATGTAAAAAATTGTAAGAACAATACTGAATTTCGTAAACATAAATACGAATGACTATTTATCTAAAACCAGAGTAGTAAGTTTAACAGTTTTAGAGATGCGATTTTCCAAACAACCGCAATTTTTGATAAAAATTATAAAATTTATTGTGTGAAAACAGTGTTTATTTTTTCTAATGTTAACAAACTTTGTTTTATACATTTTAGCCTGAGATGCACGGAAACTGAGCTATTTGCAAAAATTTAATAATCCAAAAGAAATCACAAAGAATCAAGGGTGAATACTTACACCTAGAACCCTATTATAGATACATAGTTGTTTTATTCATAGATTTATGGATGATTTTCTTATTTATCTATAGGTTACTTTTACTGAAAATACTGAAAAAAAAGTTTTTTTTCATTAGTTATCATTACAACTTAGCCAAGTCGTACGTAAAATAACACATTTTAGACAGGCTTATATTTTAGGCTTATATTCCGAGGTGCGAAGCAGGGAGGAATATAATCTTGGCGTTAGGGCTATAATGACAGTCTTCACAACCTTGACCTATAATATACTATTGTGCAAGAATTCATAAAAATCGAGGTGCTATGGAAAGCAATATTTTGGAACTAGATGAAAGAAATTAATATTTTGTTTAAATTTTTATGAAAAATGTGTAATTTCAATTCATGAGACTTATTTCGGATATGGGATATTCAGAAAACAGTCTATTTAAGATACTGTAATTTGCTCCGATAGGTTTTAAACCTATTATAGAAAATTAAGATCGTTTCTATTTTTAGAGTTTAACCAAAATAATTTTTATATCTAACTTATTTCAAGCACAAGGACCTAATGACTGGAGTATAAACAACTGCGGTCGTACCTAATAAATCCGTAATGATCTGTAATTTATTGTAAGACGATCGTTTTCATTAAAAGTTGAAAGAGGTCGTTTCCTAAACTATATACTGTCATGTTACAAAATTCTTCTTGGCTTTTGATTTTGATTTTTGATTTTATAATTTTGTATTTTTGAAAAAGTTCTATTTGGTAAAAATTCAAAAATAGTTTTGAATTTGCTGGTTTTCCCGCCAACAAGTTGTAGTGGCGGAAATGAGCCGTGCAAACCAGACTTTTTAAGAATTAAGTTTTATAATCTTTACGAATAAATTAAGTACTTTTAAGACAAACTATAACAAAATCATCTAATTCTACATTTATTGTTGTGTATATTAAGGAAACACTATATTTTTTGGGTTATATATAGCGAAACAATTTAATATGATTTAGATTTCAGACGATTTTGTTTGTTTGTCATGATTAGTTATTCTACTATATCGGCCAAAAACCAAACTAAATAAATTAATTTTTGATGATAGGTAAGTGATTTTTAATAATTTTTGGATTTAAAGTTTGTTCCAGATGTGGACAATTATTTGGATGTTTGAATAAGATTGGTGATATGTTTGAATTATTGAAAAAATTAAAGACAATAAAATTTGGGTATTGGAGCATTAATTGTAACTGGTTTGTAAGATGAAGTTATTAAAATTTTGAGAAATTTTGCATCAAGTATTGCATCACTTTATTTAAAATAATAATTTGGATTTGAATTTTTAAATATAGCCGGGCTAAAATAAATCAGCAGTTATAAAGATTGTATTTTTCTGGAGGAACTAGACTGAAAAATTTGGACCCTAGAAAAAAACATATATAGTACATAATACCTAACCCAAAGTGTTTTACCCAAAAGGAACAAGACCGCAGTATTTACTTTACAGAATTCTCTATATAATTTTACGCAGAACAAAGTGCGCAAGAGGTAAATACTTCCAAAACTACTCTGCGCAAAAGAGATTTATTGTTTTAACAATCCATAACAACCATAAAAATACCATTTTTCCAAACTAATTCGACTGACTTTTACAGTTTTTAATAAATAAATTTCATGTCAGCCGAATGAAACTTTTGCTAATTTTGCATAAAACTTCACGAGGACCTTGTAAAATTTGATCAAAAGGATTCGATATAAACATGAAATTAAACTAAATTAAGCAATAGCAGAAGATCAGCTAAACACTAAATCGAAAAGAGTTGGTTTAGAAATCAACTTAGGAAAAACTAAACCTATGTTTATTGGAAATGAGATTGTAGCAATTTGGCAATGAAGAGATAGAAAAAATCAATAACCATAAATATTTTTACTATGCAGGAATAAAAATACGGTTCTAATAATCTTGGGCAACCTTCGGGAAGTTTAGCTGAAAAATGGGAAAATGGGAAAATTTAATGCATCTAAATGCAAAAGTTTATAATATGTGTCCTATATATATATATATGCGCTATGGAACTGAAAATTGGACCGTAACAAAGAAAAATATAAATACAGATACAGCGGAAGCACCAGTACTATTAAAATGGAATTAAGTTATACAAACAATGTATACAAATGTATGCACTCAAAGCTGTACGAAAATAAAAGTTCAACAGCCAGTATTATGCATTAGTAGCCAGTATTGTGAGTCAGTAATCTTAAAATTACGTCGGAGTTCAATTGAGTGCAGGTGGCACCAAACAAACAATGCTGGATGGATAAGATGATAAATAGAATAATAAATGGATCAAATAGCTATGAAAGAAGAAGACGGAAAACACAAAATATAACCTATTAATAAAATTCCTTTCTGTGAAAATAAAAAATACTCAAATTCCTCTGGATGTATTAAAGACATATAAGCGGAGTTTAGTCGGTGTATGGTTTATAAAAGGAAGATGACCAAAACGAATAGCTTATCTGGGTATCTTTCGGTTTGGTCAACCCGGGTTGAGCTTCGACCGTAGCAAATATTTTGTGTGAGTGGATTGGTCACTTTACCAATAGATAAATTTATCCGACATTTCTTGTTCGCTCTATTATCTATCACATACTTTTGGAAACACGAATTTCTGAAGTACACTAGTGCTGCAAACTTAATTAATAAATGTTTGATTTTTTGCAAATGCATGATTTTTGAAAACTTTAGAAAATTAAATATAGAGCAGAATTAAATGTAAATCCATCATGATATACTGTTGTTAACGGGACTTATAATTCGATATAAGTACCTACAGTGGAATTATTCGTTGATGTTATTTATCATATTTTTTTATTTATCTATCACATTAGTTTTATTTTAAATATTTATATGTATTTATTTTACCTAACTGAAAAAATAATCACATTTGTAATTATTATATACGTATCGTTGTTCGGTTTATCATTTGCATTTCAGAAGTACACATATTGCTTTATTCTTACATAAAAATGAATATATTTAATCATAAAATTTGTAATAAATATTACCAACTTTATCGGTTAGCCAGTTTTGTGATAGTATTTTATTGATAAGTGAATTTTAATAATACAGCGTACGGCATCATAACTTCCTTTTTTGAAATGCGGGCCATTTAGACTGTAAAGATCGTAGTGGGCGGATACTGTAGGCGTACATCTAAAGTTTTGTTCCCCATCCGGTCAGTCGCCACGATGCGTTGGAACAGTGAGCAGCGTGCATTTGCCGTTGAGGCGTACTTTTCGAATGGACGTTCTGTGATCGCAACTCAGCGTGCCTTTCGAAACCGCTCCCCGGATTTGGCCCCTTGCGATTTTTTTTTGTGGGGATTTTTAAAATTCCGTGTTTATGTCAACCGTCCAAGAACATTAGAAGATCTCAAAGCCAATATTCGGGCTTAAAAGGCACGCTGAGTTGCGATCACAGAACGTCCATTCGAAAAGTACGCCTCAACGGCAAATGCACGCTGCTCACTGTTCCAACGCATCGTGGCGACTGACCGGATGGGGAACAAAATTTTAGATGTACGCCTACCGAATAAGAGCAGTCTCCGCCCACTACGATCTTTACAGTCTAAATGGCGCGCATTTCAAAAAAGGAAGTTATGATGCCGCACCCTGTATTATCGAAAGTCAGCCGAAAGAATTGAGTTGTAGCTCGAAACAGCATTTATGTAATATTTATTATTAATATATTGAATGTTAATATACATAAAGTATATAACTTAATATTATTATAACTATAATATAATACAATATTATTTTAAATTTATTTTGTAGCGGAAATTGTCATCCAGAGCAAGTCAGTGACTGCTTAGTAAACAGTAAATTAGAATAAAAACGTATAAATAATCCCAAATGTAACTTATTTATTTAAAATTAACAGAAACGGTTAATTTAGTCAATATTGAAAATTTTTCATTATTTTCATTATTTAAAAATATTTCTGAATCACTCAAATAAATTTTGAAAACCAAATTGGAATGTAATACAGCATCAAACTTTTAAGGTTTCAATCGATTCAATTAATATCGTCTTAATAAAATAGTAACCTTTAAATAATTAACTAAATTTTGGTATTAGTCTGATTGCTAAATGTTTCAGAGAGTTTATTTGCATTTCTTTTTCATCCATTGTTGCTTAATGGTACACCATCTACGATTAAATTTTTTAATTTCTTACAATTATTAATATTATTTCCATTCATTATAATATCAATAACAAACACTTTGCGGGTAATATTTATAGTTAACTGTTGTATACAGTAATTCAAAATCTAACTACGATGTTAACTGTTGGTGTACAATTTTTGTTATGTTGTTGTAGGTATTCGGGTGGGCTAATGTGGTACATCCGCTTATACTGTGTTTAATGGTTTCATTATGTGTAACACATCGTCTACATTTGTAATAATAACAACGATTTGATATTTCTTTGTCGACGTTTCGTTAATTTAATTTTGGAAAAATTCTATAAACAGCGAATATTTTCCTATAGTCAATATTCTTCGTCACCGTGTAACTGGGATATTGTTTTCTAGTTCATGGCAATTAAGTTCAGAAATATTTAAACCTTGTAATTTCTTTCTTTTTGTTTTGAAAATGTTCTTTTACCAGCATAAGAGTATTTTTAAATTTAATATTCTTAATACACCAAAATCCGCTGGTAATGTGATTCAATGGCGAAATTTCAAAATTTGGGCTATACCCAGCACACAATTTTGTGCCTTTCCTAAAAAGTATATTTTTTTTTCAAAAAAAGCAGCAGATATACAAAATCTACAAAAATAAACGAAAGAAAACGATTTAAACAAATTAATCAAAATTTAAATGAAAATAAAATGTTGAAGTAAGAAAATATTCAAATCGTATTTGATGATTCTAGGAATTTTGTGCGCCAGCATATGTTCGACTAGCACTTAATCGACAGCATTTGTGCGACTTTAATTTAATTTAAATAATTTTAATCGACATGCATTTGTTCGAGTCAACATTTGAGTGAATAGACATGTTTTCGACATGACGGCATGACACGATGGACGTACTCTTTTTTGGAGTGTTATACTCTTTTCTACCACTATTAAAACAATTATTACAAGAAAATTATTTCTTATAGTTTTTTATTATAATATATTATATATTTATTTATTAAAGTTTTATTTAAAGTTTTTATTTTAAGTTATTAAAAGTACAATATGGCTTGGAATTTAAAATGATATCTATTGTAAGCTACTTCTCACAAATACTGAGTTTCGTGTTCATTCGGCATAAAATTGTTCACAATTTATTTATAAATTATTTTTTACTTTTTAGTGCACATTTTTATAATTTTAAATAAAAGATTTTCTTTTAAGTTTTGAATTCTTTAGTCTTATTTTACATTTATTTTAAGTTCTTATTTATAAATTTTATAAATAAAATATTCGAAGAACATTCCAGGTTGTACAAATGCTGTCTATTAAGTGTTTGTCGAACAAATGCTGTCGTACAAAATTCCATGTCGAACAAAAGCATGTCGAACAAAATTCCGAGTCGCACAAATGCTGTCGATTAAGTGCTTGTCGGACATATGCATATACTAAATATCATAAATTTCTTAATGGAATCAGCCCCTGGACTTGTTTTGGTTAACTTTTTTCTAAAGCATCGCTGGTATTAATTTATTTATTTGTTGTTTTGATACTTTGCAATATAAATTTTGCAAATTAGGAAATTAATTAAATGTTACTTCCAATTTGATAACTAGATTTTAATATGTTCTGTACTCCCTCCGGCAGTGGGGGTGCTAAAATTTGGAAGAGCATACTATTATACTTGTATTTATATTCACCGAAAGTTTTTTATGTAAATTGGATATAAAAATTGCATTATTTATTATTGCTTTTATAAATTTTTATTTAAATTTATACTTAAAATACTGTGTATTAGTAGACATTGTATTATGTACCAAACTTTCCCAATTTTTGCTTCTTATTAATTGCGATATATTTGATCTAGAAGTTTTTGAGTTTTTCGATATTCTAGCGTTCATTTATAACCTACAGCCTACACAATATAGTATTAGCCTAAGTTTTCCACATTTCAAAGATATTTTGTTTATTTAGTTTCAAAATGTTTCACGGAGTAATAAGCAGTTAAATATTAAATTGGAATAAGTGTTTTCAATTTGTGTTTGTCCCTTGTGAACAGGGTTCAAACGAAACCAAACTAAATTGTTATAATTCCATTGTATCGAATTAACTTACATTTTACTTACCAAGAATAAATATAATTTCGTATCTACATTTTTTAAATTATTCAAGGGTTAAACTTACATTAAAATTGTATTAGTTTATTTATTTCAAAACAAAAAATAATCCAAATGGGTTCTCTAAACATTCAAGATTTTTCACAAAGCTATACTAAATTTGCTTTTAAAAACCTCTTAAACAATAATTAGCAGCCTTCATATTATTTAAATTCAATTTGGTATGCAATACATATATAACAAATTTTTTTTCTCTTTGGAGTCCTTGACACTAAATATTCAAATTGTAGTTTCTGACACTAATGCTTTTGTAATGAGTAATCGAAACAAAATTGAAGCCTTGCGTAGGGTTGTCCATCACTTGTAATGTTGTCATAAATTACACTTCAAACCCATACAATAAAATTGTATCTAATAGTTTTAGTTTCTTTTTAAATATATGTATGTAATTTATCTTTAATTTTACATTATTCAATATGGTCAACACCCACCAATACTTTAATGCGTCTGTTATCGAGTTTCTTGGTTCGGGAATTTAAATTTAATAAATTGTGACAACTTTCGTAATAATTTAAGCTGAGTTTTGGTGGCGGTTTTTGAGTTTTTGGATATCATAATAGAGATATCTAAAATACGCGGCCAGTGGAAGGATTAACACGTTCATTTTTCGTTCGGAAAAAAAGTTTTTCGTTTTTGCTGTCGGAACTTTTACAACAAAGTTTATGATTGGGCGTTGTTTTGCATCATATAATACTAAACAACTGTGCCGATTCCAATTGACAATGATGGTTGACGGGATTGGATATTTGACATCGCTACATCACGATGTGTATGAGATATATCTGTGAGTTTTTCATGTACGACAAAGCGCATTCGGTACCAATGAAAACTTTATGTAGCAATATTCCAACCTGAAAAACTATCGCTTTTCAAGTGGTAGTCTATATTTCCAAGTCCATATTTGACCTGGCATACTGACCAAGCGGGCATCCTTTTTTAATTATTGATAAATTTAATAGTTTTTGATTTTCTATATTTTAAAAATATGACGTCACTATGTTTCCCTATTTAGAGCATAAGTAACATGGTAATCCATCTTTCTTCTTGACGTTTGCCTGCCAGACTGTCGACGTTTCATTACGTGCACTTTTCTTTCTGAACTATAATTAAAAAGGCCAGCTGTTGATTATTGCTTGCAGTGAGATTGAAATATGAGGCCATGTCTTACTTCCACCATTCTTTTTGTGAAAAACTATCGTATAGTTGCAATATAATTTTCTTTGAACACAAAGAATGAAACTCATACAAAGCGAATGTTAAGTTTTATATTAAGAACACGTTGGAATAAGCATGGCGAAAAAATTAAATTTTAAATAACAACAAAATTTTTGGAGTTGTCGGCAAGCGTATCTGATGTCAAAGTCAATAATTGAGAGAAACTTTGTGTTGTGATCCTTATTCAAAAGAAACTTGCATACCTAAAACATGATTCATTCATGTTATCCGAATCTCAAAGAGATTGAATTTAATTTTAGCGGTTTTATTAATTGCACACAATTAAATAAGACTACAAATTTTAGTATGAAAAGTTAGCAGTAGAAAAGTCAATTAACAAGTCCACAATTATTTATTAAAATAATTAATAACTTTCAAATTATTTCTTTTTCATTTTAAGTGTGAACTGAATACCTAACTTTAAATGTAAAACATTTTGCAATTTGCTGTTTTTAATTATCTTTAGTTTTTCATTAATTAATTTAATAATTAAGAAATAACTAGTTTATCTTTAATTTACATAGAATAGCGTAATGTAACTATCAAACGCTATCGGCAATTTAAGCTCAGTAGAGGTGCTACAAGAACTCGGGAGTATTTTTCAACATAACCTAATTATTAATTAATTTAATTAATAAATAATTTGCTTTCCATTTTCAAAACAGAAAGCTCTAGATTCTAGGCTGTCTAAAATTTTCATAAAAAAACTTACAAAAATAAATAATAATTTATTTCCAAACTTGTTACTTGAACAGCACCCTCGGTCACCAGATCACTAACTAACCTTTTACTTCTTTCTTTTCTGCCCATCATAACTTAGAAAAAAATTAAATTTATGATTATAGTACAATTTATGGTTTCTTTACATCAACATAAAAACAATAACTATTAAAATTATTACTATAATATATTGTGTTCAAAAAACAATTTTTTCAATTTTGAATTTTAAATTTATTTTTGTATTTAAATTTTGTTTTAATTCTTAATTTTGTAAATTTGAATAATTGTTTTGACTATTTCACTCAGCTGTCATTAGACCAATGGAATGAGAAAACAACGAAACATTCAGCGAATAGCAATCGAATTACAGCGACAATTTTTAAAGTTGATTTTAAAGCAAATATAAGCGACAATTTTTTTTATTAACTGCAACATTTAAATAATACATAAAATATTGATTAATTTTTAATGTCAATGTATCAACGGTACATTGAATTTTACTGCGCCGCTGCGCCGTTGTGCTTGCAAAATCGCGCGTGTTTTAAAGATATTAATATCCACTTATACTGTAATATACTATTTTGTTAAATAAATTTATAAAATACCAAATTTTTTCACCCACCCTGAAACGAGTTTCACCTTTTCCGAGTTTTATCTTTGGCGAGTTCTTTAGGTCTTCAGGGAAATTTTTGACCGGAGCGCAGAGTCGAGTTTGACAAAGACAACCATGGATCAAAGACACACGGATCCACCATAAAAAATAGTTCTGCGGTTTTTAAAATTAAATGTTTTTTATAAATAAATTTAATTAATTATTTTCTTGCCGTTTCACCATGTACTTTGTTAATACAAAGTAATCAGAGATTAGTGGCAACCTTTTCACTTGAAGGGCAGTTTACATCTTCTCCTTCGGAGGGCAGTTTACGGTTTTCCATTTTTAGGGAATTAGGGCAATTTACGGCGACCCGTCAAGACAACCATGAGAGTACTTGGCGGTTGTGATATCCGAGTATCTGGTCTGATGTGAATTAGAGTTTTTATCACTCTTTAATAGTGGTTCCTAGACGACGATTGCTTTTTAATGTCATGCTTGTGAAAAACTAGTCCTATTTAAAATTGCGTTTTTCCATTGAATCAGATAAGATTAGCTGTATTCTCTTTACCTATTTTATTTCCATCTCAGTTACACAACTGAGACGAAGTGAGCTGAGCCCAACAGGTATTAACTGAGTCAAAGTAAGGAAAACATAAGGTGAAAGAACAACAAAAGTACACTACCAACCACGATACAAAAATTATTTACCAATCAAATCATATTTACCAATGTTTACTATCAACATAACCTCAATATAACATAAACGTGACAATGTTTTCTATAACTATAACCTCCACAAAAACCAATCCAAGTTTTCAAATTCAGTTAATTTCAAATCAGTTGTACTTTGGTTGTACTTAAAATTTTTAAATTTATTATTAATTCTAATAAAATCAATGAACCAACCATGTATTATTTACTTAATTTTAGTCAAGTCAAAAATATTCTTTAATATAATAAAAATTATGTTCTACCTCTCAAAAATATTGAGGTGCACTCTAAAATTAAAAATTAGTGGGAAACTGCTCGCGCAATCCAAATTTAAAAATATAAATAAAATATAGGTATTGTTTTAAATAACACTTAATGAGAAAATTAAAGACAAGATGGTA
Source organism: Cantharis rufa (assembly GCA_947369205.1). Taxonomy (NCBI): domain Eukaryota; kingdom Metazoa; phylum Arthropoda; class Insecta; order Coleoptera; family Cantharidae; genus Cantharis; species Cantharis rufa. Next base: position 8,057,097 of record OX376309.1, on the reverse strand, counting down.
ACTTCAGAAGCGGGAAAAAAATATTCGATTAAATCTGATCCGTTAAAATTTGAAGCGTAGCAGTAATTATGCTAATAATACACACACATACATAGTAGCACTACAACCCAGGGTGGGTTTTGGCTAACCACTTTATTTTTATGAATGGTTTTCAAGGCAGATTACCTCGGTGGTTTGCCATTACCCGCCGAGGGAGGACGGTTAAAATAAAGTGCTTAGTTCGTTCCGGCTCGAACCAGGGTTCTCTGCTTAGTAGTCAACGCACTTAAGCATCAACCCGTAACCGTCCTCTATGCTATTAATACTCGGTCTAGGACATTTGAACGCGGCCGTTTGAACGAGGCTATTAGAACGCGGGCGTTTGAACACAAAGACGCTTGAACGCAGGGACGTTTGAACGTAGAGAAGTTTGAACGCAGGGCCGTTTGAACGCGAGGACGTTTGAACGCAGGGACGTTTGAACGCGAGAAATTAGATGCAATTGGTCGTTGGTACACATATATTTCGTAACGTGATTGTTACACTGTTAGTAACTTCTTTTGTCCATGTTGAATTGAAATTAGAAATAGAAACTCGTGTACGTAATCGACTACGGGGGCGGTGATAAAAATATTGCACTGTTAGTACAATGTTAGCGCGACGCTCACTTTATCGGTATTGTCGACTTTGTAAGACAGTAACTAGGCGGGTATGACAAATGGCATTATGATTTTTTTTTCTGTATTTGTAGACATGTCATTTGAAGGTATTAGGGAGCGTTCATAAACCACGTAGTTTGATTTTGACCTCTTTAGAACCCCTCCCTCCCATCATGTAGCTTAACGTAGCTTTTACCTTGATAATCCCCCCCCACCCCTACATGGAACGTAGTTTTTCTTCCTATAAAGTCCAGAAGACATGTTATGTTTTCTGTTAACAAAACTATTTAAAAATTATTTGGTATAAAAAATGAATAACACCGATATTTGTTTTTAAAACAAATAACGCACCTATATAAAATATAAATTAAAAAAATCCAAATACGGAAATAAATATCCATATTATGTTGTCGCTTATATTCTGAAAATTGCTTTCATAATAAATAAAGAAAACTACGTAGCTTGACTATAATCCCCCCGTACCCTCACGTAGCCCTGCGTAGCTTTCTACCTAACCCCTCCCCCCCCTTGGCCAAACCACGTAGTTTATGAACGCTCCCTTAATATTATCAAATTAATTCGACATCATTTTTTATACATGTGTACCTACGACGGTTAATAAAAGCGGGGGGTGATAAAGATTTGGATTTAGAAAAAAAAAGTTTGACGAGATATTTATTTGTTAAAAAATTAACCATTAATTTTATAATTATAAGAAATACCTCTCAAATAATCAATGATGTTCCGATTATTGTAATCCATCACAAGTTAAAAAATAGTTAACAATTTAGGAAAAGAAAACACTAAAACTAAAGTTCAAACGTCCGTTTGCAGATTTAGATTCTTTGCAATGTTAAAAAGAATAGTAACATTTATTATTTATTTATTATTAATAATAATTATTATTAAATACAATATTTAAACATAATAAAAGGGGGGGGTCAATTGCATCTAATTTCTCGCCTTCAAACGTCCTCGCGTTCAAACGGCCCTGCGTTCAAACTTCTTTGCGTTCAAACGTTCCTGCGTTCAAACGCCCGCGTTCAAATGTCCGGCTCCGATTAATACTAGATTTCATTTTAAATTTTTTTTTTCACCTACAACTTGTTCACTATTTTCAAAATTTCTGTGAAAACGGTTGGTTTCCCAAAATATTTCATTTGACCAAAGTTGTAGCCCGTTAAATTTCCTATCCGGTTTGGGTCATTAGTTTTTCTTTAAGACGGTTTGTTTAAGAGATACGAGGTTCGCAAGAAAAGTAAAAATAATAAAGGCTGAATTTAAAAAATAATTTTTTCCCTTAATTTAAATTTATAACTCGAAATCCATTGATTCTAGACGTAAGGAGTTATAACCTATTTTATAGATAAGTTTAGATCTTTAAAAATTTTCTAATTCATTAAACTTAAACAATCAATAATACGGGAGCTATGGCCGTTTTAAATCAGTAGTTCAAAAATTGCTTTAAAGTGAGGTCCCCCAAAGGTTTGGACTTAGACAAAAAATTTATTTTAAAATTTGTCTTAGAAAAGTGTCCTTTATCACCACCTCAAAGGTTCTCCACCGTCACGGGGACACCCCGTATAAATGAATTTCTAGTTAAATTAATATTATAATTTTTGTAAATTTGTGACACCAAGTTTTTCGCCTACGCCGCTAATTTTCTAATTTCCTATTTCAATAAAAATAATAATTTCCTAATCCTACGAGGGGGCCCCAGAAGGTATGTGGGCCTAGGGCCTACTAGAACCGAAAATAGGCACTGCATGGCCCCAAACAGAGTTGAGCAAAACGTAGAACATTATACATACTACATTAGTTTTATTGAACAAAGGCTAAGATAGTTATATAATAGAATTAATATTAATGTGTGACCTGGACTACGAAAAAGGACCTAACGTCGGAAAACTAATTTCCCGGTAAAACGCGTTTAAACATTTAAAGTATGTTTTCTTCTTTTTCTCTATAGGAAACGTTAAGTGTGAAAAATTTTTTTGATGATTTTTCATGTTTTTATGATTTTACGTTTAACTTTGAGATTGATTTTTTGTGAAGTGAGTGATGAAGATAGAAACTTATGGATCGCGCTATTCGAAAGAGCGTCTTTTTTCCTATAAAAATCACCAAAAAAGTGATAATTGATTTTTCCGACGTAAGGTCCATTTTCATAGTCCAGGTCACATATAGAGAAAAACTAATGTTGATAAGGACAAGAAGCACTTTGCTACGGTTCTGTAAATGTATTAATGTATTTTTAATTATTTAGCTTAATTTTTTGAGTAATATGAAAGTTCATAGAAGCTTCTACTTGAAGGAAATAGTACAAAAAGTTGTTTCGTTCACATTTGGAGTTGTATTAGAATTTCTACTGACTGCATAGGTATTTGAACTTTATCAAAATATAAAATTTTGTGTGGCTTAGAACATTGATAATTTAGATAAAATGACTAAACTTAGCATTGTACTTGTGAAGTTCACTGAATTTTTTGAAAAATTATTGTGTATACTCTAAAATATCAATAGTGGTCACTTCGTGCACCTGCGATTAATTTTATTACTTAATAAAATTGATTAACTAATTGAGAGATTCTTTTCGATTCATAGTTTGATTCTATAGATTTGAGAGATACGAGTGAAAGAGTAGTCGATTAACCGGTCATCTTGATTACTATTCTATTTCGGTTCTATGGAGTACTACATAACTTTCATAAATTGGAAATTGTTCTTAGTATTGGAAATTGGCTTTTTTGATTTAAATAAATGTTACATGAACTCTTTGATAATCCTCGTCAGGTTAACGTTATTCTTGTAATCTCTCACCCAAAGGAATACATTCAATCTTTAAGATCAGAAAGTTTGTATAATGTAACATAGAGAAGAAATTAGGAAACAATGGACTACGTTGAAATTCAAAACAGTTTCTTCTATAAAGCAGATTAGTTGGAAGAACTTGTGATAAGTGAGATAAGTTTATTCGCATTCCGTCATGATTTCCCAAAGGAACACACGTGTACACGTATTGTTATTTGCCCTTACTTGAGTTTCTACCGTTTAATCCCATGCCAACAACCATTTGCGACCTCCAAATACACATCGTTTGGAAAAACGGGCTTTAGCAAGACATTATTAAGTGTATTTGAATTACTCGAAATATTTTTAAGTACTCGTAATTAAATTTTTTTTAAATTATTAAAATAATTACTTTAAAATTGTATTACCTAAACCTTACGTTGATAAGTTTTGTTTGTTAAAAAACGAAAAAGAATTTTTTCTCGCTTCAGGGAACTTTTAAAATTATTATTTTTATTAAATTTTGTCTTTTCATCTTTAGGTTACTTTGTAATATATATTTTGTAATTCATTTTTTCAGGAATATTAAGTAGCAATTTATTTTAAAATGAAAATTTCAACATTAAATACTCAAGGGGTTTTAATCATTGTACTACACTGAACAAGAAATTAAACTCATACTTGTTCAAATTTTTTACATTTATGCAAGATGAGAGCAGTAGAAGTTAAGCTGTCATTTTAAATAAAATATTTGTACAAACTTAAATTTTTTTCTTGCTTATTGTATAAGCTCATACATAAAACAGCAAATTCTGATTTTATGTTATATCAAATCGAACATTTTTCATAAGTTCTTGTTATGAGTTTACGGAGAGCACTTAAAAAAATTTAGACTACCGCTACATCGAGCGTTGCAAAATATTTTAAGTGTATATACAACTCATCAAAATAGAAGAAAGCTTTTATGAGCTTACGTCTAAAAACTATTTGCTTCAAATATAAAATGTTGAAAAATAACAGCACAAAAATTAAAATAACTTAAGTTTTAATGCAAAGAAATTCTTTAAGCAAAACAAAATTAAAAAATATTTACTAAAATAAAAATTGAATTTAAAACTATGGAATTATAAATGGAAGTCGACTATAATAAATATTAAACAGAGAATAGCATAAAGCATATTTCAACCTGGTCAGGTTTTTTCAGGTACGATCAATAAATGAAAAGCAATTAAAATTAAGAAAAGTTATGAGAAATGCAAATGAAATAAAAATTTTAAAAACTAATAACAAAACCTATATCAATATTTTAAAGAGCCCAAAAAAATTTACATAGCACTTTAAGTTATCACAAATAAAATACACTGTAAGTGTATAATAATATAAAAATAAGAAATATCGATATTTGAAAAACAATTTAGTTCTAAAAAGTGTAGTATGTGCATTTTTTGGGTTTTCTAAAATATTGATATAGTTAATATCAAGTTACACTACCTAAACCAAGTATCCATTGATTATAATAATAACAAAATATTGAAATAGTTACTTGTGTTACTAGTTGACAGATTATTTTGTTATTTACTTAATTACGCTATGCCTAAACATCTCATAATATCAGTTACGGAAAATTATTATTTTTCCTACGTATAACAATTAAAAATTTCCTAATCACGGATTTCTTAACTACTTACTAACAGATAAGTATTTGCGAAAGATACTGGAAATACGAAAAGCGTTCATCATAAAACAACAATTTTCAATTAAACGATTAAATATAATTAAATAAATTCAAATAGAGACTTAATGCAATGTTACGGTACCATTTTATGATTGTCTGATTTTCTTGTCAATTTGTTTAACGTTCTCGATAACATAATCGATAGACGTATTGCAAAGATCACAATGAAGAATAAATATAAATTTCCCAGGTGGATTAGTCGGGAATTGAAACAGAACATTATGCGCGACTGTAGAGCTCAAACTTTTATAGTACTTTTATTATAAGCGTATAGAAAATTTATCCAACCATCCATTTTTATAAAAATTATATTTCAGAGGTGAAATCAAATTCTTCCCAACTCAATCCACTTGGATAGTAAAATCACTTGAAACGGTATGGGTATTCAAAATGTATTCGCCAAATACTTCTCGTTTGCATTTTTCTCTCCAAATACATCTGGTAATGTTGGGAATTGTTGGAAAACACTGGTGAGAGTTGATTGAAACATAATTCTATGATAAATTTAGTCTATTGGATAATTAAAAAAATGTTGGTCCGATTAGTTTTACTTTCGCATTTCCATACAATCGGGCAATCGTGTTGCCTTCTGACTCGATTTCTTCCAGTATTATTGCACAATTGTCCTGTCCCATATTCTTAAGATTTTTAAAAGTAACCAACTACAACACAACTAATTTGTTGGTGTTTGGAGATAGCATTACTGTTCATATTTCATTCTGGCTTAGTTACGGAGGCAATTTCTAATAATTTCACAAAGAGTTTATGTGAGTTGTATGACACACATAGATAAACCGAAGTCTGTAGCCGCCTTAATTGTTACTTTTTCGTAGTACTAAAAATAATTCTGACTTTGTAAAACAACTTTTTCATATACAAAACTAATAGCACTGTTTTGGTATGGAAAAAGTGAAGACTAAGTCAAAATCAAAAAGTGTACCTTATCAACATGCAATATTCTTCTTTTCTAGCTTCTTACTATTCATTTCTGGAAATAAGCTTCTGCTAAGTTTTTCACACCTCTTCATTTTTGGTCGTTTGGACCATTCGAGGTTCACAATCTACCAATGTTTTATTTATTGCTCTCTGAATTTTCCTTTCCTACTGAAGTTGTTATTTTGAGTTCTTCTGTTTTGGTAATTCACAATCTTCTTCTGTAACATCACAATTTGTTTTAGATTGATGATAAAAGTTGACCAATCAGAGGTGCCTTACAATAGATATGAATTTCAATAACTATTGCTGTTAGTTCCAGAGGCAGATTACCGTTTAGGCTAGCTGGGCTCGTGCCTAGGGGAGCACGAAGAAAGAGGCGCAATGTGCCAAGAAAAATGCCTAAGTTTTTATTTTCAATTCACCAATCTCTTTTTAATTTTCAATCACCAAGCTCGCTACGCTCACTTTTTAATATAGCTGCGCGCCCAGTAACGGATCATTTTCGATGCTTGGCCAGTAATATACTATTATTCTCTAAACACAAAATTCTCGAAACCAAAATCTCACAATTATACGGGAGACTACTACTCCTCAATCGCTTCGGGCGGTTATTTTGGCAAAATGCCTGGTTTTCACCGCCTACCATTCTCACCTTAACTTGTTGGCGGGAACACCAACATATATAATCTTGTTACAAATTTACAATAAATTTTCTAAAAGAAAATACAAAATTCTTAAACCAAATATTTCAACGATGGATTTTGGAAGATGACAATATTATATATATCTAGTACGTAAAGTAAAAGTTGGTAATTAATTGCCTAAATTAAAAATTTTTTTTATTTATCTTATAAAAATAACTGTTTATATATTCTATCAAGGGGGGTAGGGGCGCAGAGGTACCTTAAACGCTTAATCCACTCCTGCTTAGTTCATAATTATCAAAAATTCTAGCTAACTTCACAATTTTTGTTTGAAATAAATGGTAAAGGAACTTGCTTAATAAAAGTTAATCAACATCAACATATTTGTCTTGTCTTCCATATTTTTAACTTGACAATATTGCAAAATTTTTACCAAGCATTCAGTTAATTTTCAACTATACCTGTCCATCTTCTTACAGTGCTTTATCAATTCAATTAACATTTTTATGCATAGCTTCGCTTTTTAATTTTATTTTGAAAATCAACTACCTTTCAAATCAGTATATTCAATTATAAATTTCAATTAAACAGTTTTTCAGCTAATATCACTTTTAATTTTACCCAATATACATAATTTTCAATTAAATTTTACGTTCGACTCTTCCGCCATATTGGTACAAAAACCTAGATCATGCCGCTAATTGGCCTAAAGTCCACAACTGGCAGCAAATACAAAATGTACAAAATTATTTCAAATTACAAATGATATATTTCTTATCAAATATTTTTCTTCCTAAATTTTGTCCAACAACCCTTCCCTCTCATATCCAAGATGTCATGGCAATATTATAATAGTAGCAGTAGCGACGAAAAGTAAATCGCAAAAACAGTTATTTTGTAATAACTTTTTTAAACTTCAATATTTTCTTCTATGTTAATATTAAATTGACTTCAAAGAAATAATCATAAAAAACACTTAAAAGCATAATAAAAATGCAATAACAAAATAAAGGTTACTTGAAGAGTTACTTGATTGCATATTCTTTTGCAGCAGTAACTGCTTTGCACCTTCCATTCCATTCCATTCATCCATTTTGCATCCATTCTTTCTGTAAACCTTCCTCTAATTGCTTTGTATTTCAATATATAGTATATCCTATGCGTTTCTCAAGCCCTACCACCAAATTTTCTATTGGATTGAGAATCGGCGATACCATAATATTTCCTCCACCATGCATACATATATTCCTCCATCCTCCAACATCCTCCAATATATATTTAATAAGTTTTCTTTATATAGAACGTACCTTAAACGGTTCGAAAAGAACAAATTAAACTTATGCTCAACGTTCCAAATTTTTTTAGATCATTCTTTTATTCTCTAGATAAATGGTCTCTTGCAAATTATCAACAGGTTATTCGATTCTTCCGTAAAAACCATTTTAATACTTTTTTAGAAGAATGTCCACCAAATAATTTTTATGCATCTAGTCGAAGTAATACTATCTAGACGCCTTATATTAGCGGCTTTTCTTTAAAATCATGAGTGATTTGAAGTGCCGTTAGACGATGATTCATTTTTCTGTACCAACAACCAGTTAATTTTCAGTACTTCTAGTTTCCGTAATTCTCCAGTTCTTGGTAGGTAATCCGCTGTTTCTTATTCATTTCATTTGTGATACCAAAACCTTATTGTTTGATGTGATATCTCAAAGTGGCATTCAGCTTTTGCTATTGTATTTCCTTCATTCGACATACATATGTATTTAAAACCTGGTTTTTCAAATAAAATGAATATGCGTTTCTCCATGATGTGTATCTAACCATACCGGTGAAAATGTTCCAATAAAGTAAATTAAGAAACAAGACATCATAGAAAATATAATTTTCTTAATTTACTGGTCGGGTTATTCTCAAATCAAAATTTTTAATGTCATAAGCAGTAAATAGTGCGCTATTTGCTTTAGAAAAATATATATACCTATGTTGATCAGAAAAACCGACATACTTCGGTACGTAGTGTACTTCTGTACATATGTATGTATATATTATTTACACTAGCAATGTCTCAGACGAACTGCTTCTTATACATTCTCCAAAGCCAAAATAAGAATTTTTAAAGACTTTAAATTAGTTTGTCAGCATCTAATCTAAACCAACTTCTACTTGCAGCATAGTAATTTTAATTATATTTAAAAAAAAACTATATAATACTTATCAAATAAACTTAAAAATTTGCAGATCATTCGGAAATGTAATAAAATGAAAGAGCTTTAAATCTAAACCTATAATATAATATAAATATTTTATTGGCTCGCTATTGTTATAAATATTGGTCAATTTCTGCAACTGATTTTAGTTTATAACTTACAATATCAAAAATATTTAAGGAATTTTTCATTGCGACAATGCAGTTTTGACGATAATAGTTTTTGAGACCATTAGGGGTGGTGGTGAACAACACCATAGAAAAACGTGTTAAGGGGGGAAATACATATAGAAGCTTCAAAAAAGTAATTATTTTTTCTTTTTATCAGATCAATATTACAGAAGCTATAAGTCACGCCAATCAACAACTCCCGTTGCGACCTTTTCCGAAGATTTAACTATCATTCAGCTATTTTGATATTAAAATATAAACAAAAATTTTTTCTAATGGTTAAATATACAAATAAATCATATGCCATGTTTCAAAAATATCAAACGTTTTATTCTTAAAAAAAAAATTGATCAAAATCTAGCAAAATTCACGCGTCTAAATGTATTTCCCCCCTTAACGTAGGTCGAAACTTGAAATAATATGTAAAATCTCAAACAGAAAGTTTGCAAAAATTTTTTTTGTACTACTGATTTTATTTTTTAAAAACTTTTTGTACCTATTTTGTTAGTTTTGACGAATTTTGTGCGCTGTCTAAAATTTGGCACCACCTCTTTTCAACACCCAGTAGAGTTAAAATTCCACTGTACATTATTAAAGTAACACTTTAGCGAAGTAAGAAAACTAATTTCAATTTAAGATAATACTACTGGGGTATTTCACACTTGAAATTGAATATTTCCGGTTAGGTTGTTGAAACTATAGTCGGAAATACCCAATTTCAAGTAAAAGCATTCCGAATTATTGCAAATTCAAATGGCAATTATTCGTTTCAAGTTATGGCCAAAATGCAAGACATGAAAAAGTAGGCCTATAATATACCGAATTTTTCAGGATGTAAGTTAAATAAAAAGTTAAACTTTTTATAATATTTTGTAGATATGGATTATGGATTTAATTAATTACCATACTTTTATGATAATTTAAATCGATTGGTAAGGTTCAGTTCACTTACTTTAGTTTAATGACTGCTCTAATTTATTAAACAATTATGCTATTATAGTATAACAAAATCTTTGCAAATTTAATCCTCAGTAAATATGTATAAATTTTATGATTCATTAATGAAACATTAAAATACTTACATTAAATAATCTTAATTTGAATTTATAATACCAAACGAATCTAATTTACTTATAGTTTACGTTGAAAATTATTCATTCAAATTATCTTTGAACTTCCTATCGACAAAAGTAAATAGCAGCGGCATCTTAAAAACAGTAATTCTAGTTATAGAAAATAATTAAAGTACATATGTACATAATTATGTATAATGAACCAAAAATAATATCTAATATTATATATGAGTATATGACTAAACATACCTCTAAATTTGTTTGACGAGATTCATTAAATCGAAACACAGTGCTTAAACATACAACTGTGGCCAAAAAACAAAATTACAATAAATATTGTAGAAAAACGCATTAGCTAGCTTTAAGTTTCAACTCAGTTCTTGAGAGTAAAACGTTTGGAAAATCCTTCGTAAGTTGGTGTCAACGAGATTCTAATAATACTATATTGTTATCTCAACTAAATGGGAAAAATGAAAAGCAGCAGGCGTCAATTAATATATATGAAATTAATGCAAAACTGAAAAGTTGCTTTAATGTACAAATAAAAATAGAATTATAATGTGGGTTGACAATATGTTTATTACATTTACTAGTCAATAGATAGACATAAATTGAAGGGCAAAGTGAACAAAGTAGCTTAGTTTTTTGTTTTATAATTTTAATTATTTTTCGCTTTCAAACGTTAATGAAAAGAATTTCATTCTTTAAATTCATATCTATTCACTTCATGTATTGAATTTCAAAATTTATAAATAAATAGTATTAGATTAAGAAAGAGATAAATGCAAGTGCATTGCAAGATAATTTTGAAATGTTTAAGAGTGCGAAAAGTATATTTTCAGTGTTTTGCTGCAGTCACTAGCGTAGCTATGTATACATCCTGACTATGTTCATTTTTCCATATTCTAAAAGAGAATACTGTAATTGGTACGTAATAAGAGCGATAAAAGGACAAATTTTGGTCAACTTGATTCAGTTGTTATTCAAATATCATTATATATTGGTAACAAGAAAATTGCTTAGGATGTACTTTGGGTTTTGCAGATTACCACAGAAAACTTTTTTTTCTGCATGGCAGTGACTCCAGTTTTACTCTGCACGTGTTAACAAACAAGCGGGATAATCGCCACGTTATCGCATTTCCACTACTTCAAAACTCTGAAAAATTTCAAAGATATGAGTTAGTGAGGGTTTTCTCTAAGATCTAGGTCTTTCAATTGATTTTTCCTTATGTAAAAATAAAAATTTGAAATCGAGAATTGATTAAAATAAGGGTTCTTACTACATCAGGCCTTTTGATTCCAACAATTACCACTGCTAACCGTATTATGTTACGATAAATAGAATAATATTAATAAATTGAAAACTTAGTGAAATGTTGTAGCCGATAAAAATTCATTAGTGAGCATTTAACTACATGAATTCTCTAGTGGATATAATACCTCTATAAAATGTCCCAAGCGAAAATTTATTTATTTCAGTTAAAACTTTCCGATAAACACTATAAGGTAAATACATAAGTTGCAGTTACTTTGTAATATTAACAAACTTTTCTTTCTATCCGTAGTTTTATTTATATTTCCTCTAGATTTAGACATTCTATACAATTCTAATTTGGGATATTTGATTTGATTTTTGTAATTTTGTACAATACTCTTTATTGTAATAATTTAAAAATATTCGAGAAACTTGAAATTATAACAAACCAACCTTAATTTTTTGAATAAATTAATATATGAACCAATTTATTGATAAACCCATCCGAGTTGTTTTAAATACATTTTAAACCTTTTGATTGTTAAACGCTTTATTGTTTATTAACTTTATTTACGTCTATTAGCCTATGAAATTGATAATATCTGCGTTTTTGGTTTTCCTTATAACCAATTATTATGTTAAGGGTACTTTGTAGATTCGAGGTTCCAAGCTGTGCATCAAAATTTTACTCAGAACGTAAAGAGAAGGTGCTTCACAATACATTATAAAGCATTACTTTATACCTGTATTACTAGACTCACTTTGATCATTATACTTCCAAAAATAAACAAAGTTAGCTCAACATTAACTCTAAACACATGACAAAGAATTTGTAAATAAAAACTAAATCAGAACAATTACTCCTTTTAGCTTCTTCGCTTTTAGAATGCAATAGTTCAAAAATGAAACAATTGTAATGAGTGCTTGGGTAAATTAATCGAAAATAATTAATTCAGTTAGTAAGAATGGAAGAAAATTAACATGTTTTGTTCAAATAAAAAGGCAGAAAAGTATTTTAATATTAGATACATAAATAGTATATATCTTTGTTTACAGTTTACTATCGATCAATAAGTTCAAAACTAAATAACCTTCCCGAATAATAATAAATTCATTAAAGTAATAATTGTTTAAAATTTTAATGAAACTATTAGTATACTGCTATATTAGTATATTATTATTTTTCTGTTACCATAAAAGTTAAATAAAGCGTATCCATAGGACATAAGACATGGGATAAAGTTTCTTTCTACATCAATTAATTTATTTGTTAGATTTAATAATAACATTTTGTTATTTAAAATTTTTGAAAATGGTACTTAAATATTAATAGTAATTATATTATAATATTTATTAATTACTATTATAAAATAAAAAGCATTTTAATGTAGTGTACGAAGCGAAGCGCAGTCGTATACTCGGACAGCATAGAATTGTTATGCTGTAATCGTAGGTTCTTCAAATACCGACAAAGTACATCTAATTTTTTTCAGATTTTGTTTTGCTACAACTTAGTGGTAACATCTTTGAGGCAATAAGAGGAGGTTTTGGTTTTTACAGCTAAAACAAAGTATGTTTTTGTGATTTAAAAAATAATTAAATAAATATCAAAATGCATTTTCTTGTATTAATCTTATTACTATTTGATGTATGTATATTTTAAAAATAAAACTTTAGTAGAAAAGTTAACCGTGCAACCCAAGTTACATTCCATTAAACAGTGCCTTAAACAGTGCATAAAACATGCCTGCACTGTGTACATTGATAGGAACTCACGTTATGATCCGAATCAAACAATAATTATAAATAAAAGTTTATTATTTAAATATAAATTATTAACTTGTGAGAAAAATAATAAGATAAAACTTTAATTATAAAAGTTGCCAATAATAAACATTTCTGACGAAGGCGATTACCATCGCTGAAAGCTCAAATTGAAATATCAATTATTGTAGTTTATTTAACTTATTCTATAATTAAAGTTTCATCTGATTAAAAGTTTATTAGTTGGATAATGTCCCTAAATACGGTACACAAAGTTGAAAATTCACATAATTGTGGCAGTTTAAAGTTAAAATATTCCTATTTCTTTATTTAATTGTTTAACTTGACTGTATTAGAAAATGCTTTAATTTTTCAATTTGTATTGAATTGTAGGTTTATCTGGCAACTACAAGTATACATATAAATTTAAAGAAAATAATTGTTTTCAAAAACTGAAAACCGCAGTTTCGACAAAATCGAGTTTGGCATTTAAATTTACTAAGAAATATCGTACTTTTTAAATTTCTTAGCGACATTTAAGGTTATTCTAGAATTCAAAATGTCTACTCCAAGATAAAAAAAATCGGATGTGGCCATGCCCATAACTTTATCATACTTTTAAATAATAATAAATTTAAAAAAACTATTATTTTGGAGGGAAATAATTATAATAAAGAAATAAAATTTAAAAAATAAAAAAAAAATTGTTTTTTTTTAATTTGTAAAAGCTATATAACCAAAAGTAGGATATTTACACGATTATTGATTAATACTTTTTTATTATTATTTTGGAGGAGAATATAATAAAAAAATAAAATTTTAAAAATAAGAAAAAAAATTTTTTTTAATTTACAAAATATTGTTTTTTTTTGCTTTTCCGTGTACCGATTTTAACCAAAATCTAATCAGCTCTAAGTCTCAATATTTATGTACTAAATACAAAATTTCGTTAAAAAATTCCTATTACTTTTTGAGGTAGAGCGCACACAAAATTTGACCACATATATGTGGTCATACACACATATATGTGGTCACACATACATACACACCTACACACATACATACATACAGACATTTTTTGGAAATGATGATTTTCAGCTTCTGGGACCCCAAAATGACTAAATTCATCAAAATCTCAATTTCTTTCTTCTGCACGATTACAATACTTTTTCAGACTTCGTATGATAAAGTAAAAAGTTTAAGTTAATTAGTAAATTGCTTCCAGAGCAATCGATTATTCAAATATGAAAAGCCTGGATTTGCAAGAAACCCTATGTTTAATTCTTTCTAACTTCTGTTTATTATTGTAAATTTTTGTAAATTACAACTGATCAGCTATTTTAAAACTTAAGATATTGGTTTTATTTTTGGCAGCATGCACAAAATTTTCTACTCTGCAGATTCTGTTATCAGGCTGGTTGTTTTTCATTTATGGGTCCATTTTGAAGAAGTTGACACTTTTAACCTTACGCACAAGAAAGTGCGTAAAATATTTTATATTGGATTATAACGGCATTTAATGATACCTAGTACTTATAGAGTTAAATAGAAAGAATTTGCAAATTGTGTACATTTATATACCAATATATTAATACATATTAATCCGCTTGCTAAAATCTGTTGAAGGATAATAAACATCCATTAATTTTATTGTTTTATTTAGTAATAATTTCTATTTAATTATTGATAGTCGTCCGACTTCTTAAGAAGTCAACTATGTAGTTTGGTTGAAACATTTATATCGAGAATCAAAAGTTTCTTTTAGTTAATTAATAAAAGATACTTTATTAATTCAATTGAATTACCGGATAATATTTAGACGTATATTTTGAGGATAGAATTTTGATCTGGAAATGTGAAAAAATGTGTAGGTTAAAAAAACATAAATTTATGAAAAGAATACTGATAGATGTAACAGAACTTACCGAAAAAAACACCATTACAAATAATACAGTGCAACACCTTTTGAAAAGAACATGCCTGTGTGCTGAAAATGAGGGAGGCCATTTTGAAAATTTATTAAAATGAATTTTGTGTATTTATTTAGTTTTTTTAACCTACACCTTGTTCATTATTTTCGTAATTTCTGTGAAAACGGTTGGTTTCCCAAAAAAAATTATTAAGCTCAAGTTGTAGCCCGTTAAATTCTCTATCCGGTTTGGGTTATTAGTTTTTTTCTAAGACGTTTCGTTTAAAAGATACGGGGTTGGCAAGAAAAGTAAAAAAAATAAAACTTTGAATTTTTTGACATTTTTTCCCTTAATTTAATTCATAACTCGAAATCTGTTGATTCTAGGCGATAAGGGGTTATAACATAACTTGTAGATTTACTTTAATCTTTAATCCGTTAAACCCAAAAAATCAAAAATATCGGTGCAATGGCCGCTTGAAATCATAAATTGAAAAAATTGCTTTAAAGTGAGGTACCCCCCAAGGGTTTGGACTTGGACAAAAATTTTATTTAAAAATATGTCTTAGAAAAGTGTCCTCTATCACCACCTAAGAGGTTCTCCACGGTCACGGGGACACCCTGTATATATGTATGTTTGGGAATATGTCGTAGGAAATTTAGTAGTAGGTACTGCTACGACTAAAAATCACGTTAAAAACAAGTAAAGAGTTTTGAAAAATATAAAAATTACAGTCATAAAAAATCTTTTTCAGATCATAAATTATTAGCATTATCATATTTACAAGAAAAACAAGGAATGAAATATAACAAAAAATATTTACATACACATATTGCATTGAATGATAATAAACATTTTTCACACACCCGGTGCGATTGAAAATTATGAATATGAAATTTAGTAGTACTATCTGAAATTCCATATTCTTACAAATGTAATATAATTAATAATAACAATTTAAATTTAATTCATAATGTGATTTAATTGTTGTAAAAAGTTTTTTTAACCGCATAATTATTTATAATGTTTTATGCATATGAATGCATAAATAATAAATAAATAAATTAATCTTACATTATACTATGGTAATCTATGTACTATGGAAATCTACTATGTTAATCTACCAAACTTTTAGTGGTGTTCTAAATATTAATTCTAATTTTTAAATAAAATAAAAGAAGAACGATCCCTCAAGTTCATTTCATAAAAATCAGGTTCTGTATCAAAAATATTTATGAAACTACACACTAACAAATGAAATGAAAGTAACAAAAAACACAAATGAAAAGTGTATATAATATTTTTGATGTGAAAAGCATTAATAAATGGATTGTGTAGCGTAGGTACAACTAATAAATTGCTACTTATTTTTTTTCTTGCATTTAAGAGAAAGTACAACTTTAAAAGCGTCAACAATATTGTTATTACTAAGAAAAATTATTTACAAATAAGTTTATTGTCAAACAATAATAGCAAACAGAAATACGTGTTGGTTTATCTCAAACCAAAACGATAGGTAGCTCAGTCGATAGAGGTTTGGATTCAAGAATAATTTGGGGGAATAATTATAAAATTATTTTAATCGCTTTAGACAAATTATTAATATCTTGCTTTACCCAAAAACGCTTTATTAAAATAAACACGCTAAACACCTTTTTTACAGAACATTTTATTTTGAATAAGATTTACAATAACTAAATTGCTTTTCCCATTAACAATAATATATTCGCAAGATCATTATTTTGCCGCCATTTTTTTAAGATGACGCCGATCGCAAACTGCTTAGGAAGGAAAACTTAATATGCTTATTTCAGACCAGATAGACTAGATTTTTCCGAATTATTTCCGAATTTGGAATTTTCTGTTTCTAGACGACTTAACTAACAGTTGAGTTAAAAATATTAATTTTTTTTATTATTTATGTTGGTAGTTTTACCCTGAATTATTTTACCATTATTTCTTTTAAGTTTATTTTGACATGAGGTGCGTTCAGCATAAACCTGGACTGCCACACTATTATTTTCCGGGCAGCCTGTGTAGACAAAATGATATGCAGAGCCTCTTATTTCTTCAATTTTGTTGAAGCTGATGGAGTAAAAGTTGGAAGGCGGGGTACAATAAGTCTAGTGTTAAGTAAGCTTGCAACCATAACTCTTTCAACAACAATAAGTAAATAAATAAATTTTGGTCGGGTTTGAATTCGTGCAGTAATTAAATAAAAATTATCTTAATTCTTAATGCAAAATAGATAGTTTGTAGAAAATTCTTAACATGAGTACCTATAACTAAAAAGATTTACTTCACCGAGATATGAAAAGTAAGGAATGCAAATAAATCTTTTGTCAACTATATATGCATGATTTATTGCGAAATCAAGCACTCGTAAAATATGGTACTTTTTACATACAAAATGTTAAATGTTAATACGTGTCAATGGAAAGATAAAATACGATTTCAAAAGAGGGCTTTGGTGTAAAAGTTACAAAACGATAAATATAAGATGCACTTATCAAACTCATCAATCTTTAAAGTTATTTGGATATATCATTGTACACTTGAACTAATGGAAAAATAATTAGGAATAAGAATTTGAGGTAACAAAATTAGAATGTATTGAAGGAAATGCAAATTTAACAAAATAACACAGGTAAAATATACCTATTAGTTAGTTCAGTTAATGAAAATATGCTTCAAAACATGGATAATAATATTTTCATAATTATAGAACGTATAACTATGCAAAAATTTATTAAAGTTGTCTTATTTGTTTTCGATTGAAGTTTAGAACGTTTACTTGAATATTTTTGAGCATATGAGTTTCAAACCAAAAATTTAACTTTTTATCTTTTTTATTATATTATTTTCTATTTTTTATTATTAAGAATATTATTTATAAATCTATTTTTAATTCGGGAATAATTCCCAATGCAATTTCCATGATCGCTACTGTATTTCTAGATCTCTCATTCGGCCATTAGTTTAATCACAAAAAATACTGAATCAAATTTGGTGACTGTATTAAAAACTATATTTGATAATTCATTATAAAGTAAAGCCCCGAAACAGCTAAAATCCTACTTGTTTTTTAATATTAAATCTGAATTTTGATCTTTATTTTTCTTTCACAACTTAAAAAGAATGGAAAAAAAGTTTATAACATATCGCATAGTGTACAAGGTGCTTAAGGTAACTTAAAGTTAAATAATTTATTTCGTAAATTTTTCACTTAATATTATTAATAAGTAGATATAGATTTAACTGATAATAGATTTTTCGTGATGGTGCTTTGAAAGAAATTCGTGTCTACTTTGTAGAGTAAGTGATCGTAATCTCAAATTTAATTATTTCAATTAATATTTAGTAAAAAGTTTTAATTTGAACAAAAACTGTTATAATTATTGTATCACTTTTACATAAAAATCAATATTTAAATAAAAATACCAATACCAAAAATATTTTAAATTAAAAGTATGTGTAATTTATTAATTTTGTTTGATGTGCATGTGAGCGAAATGTATGTATCTTAATTTACTTGAATAAATGCTGGTAATTCGTGATTTGTATATTAATTTAATGTTTTAATTAAATGTTGGTAAACAGTTTAATAAAATCAACTGACTTAAATTGTAAACATTCAGTTGACATACACACATAATTTTATTAGTATTTTTATTGTACTTTTTATCACATGACTATGAGGGCACATAAAATTTTATCGTATTTAATATGTTAAAATGTAGGTAAAGGCGAAGTTATTTTTAATTTTTATCTAAACATACACGTACTAGATTCATTTTTAAAATCAATCAAATGAATCAAAAATGATAATTTATTCTTGAAATCAGAAAATAATAGTAATATTGTTTCAGTTCTTTTATCAAGAACGTCAAGTTCCGCTTATTTCATTAGAAAACTAAATAGTTTTAGGCTCTATAGTGTTTGAGAATTGTAGGGTTATTATGGATAACAATCATGTAAAATAAATTAAAAAAATTAAGCTTAAGTAAATATAAGATCGATATGATAGCAGAAAAGATTTCTACAAACTTTTAAATTCCAGAACATAAAACATCACAAGCACTGAACATTTAAAAAATATATTTTCAATAATTTGGTATAAAGAAACACGGATAACAAATTAAAACAACGGTCCTCATGATCTTGTATCGCGATTCTTGGGATATCATAATTAAACAGCAGATATACATACATTAAAGTGATCTCCCAGTAGTCAACTGGAACTGCAACCGTATCTACATAGGCCAAATGGACGGAAGCTGAGCACTATAATTAGAGACCACGTAAGAGATTAGGAGAAATTCTACGTAGGGAAACTTCTATTTCTAAGTGCCTTTAAGAGAAAATGGTTGAAAAAATTAATATTATATAAAATACTACAAGGAATAGGGTTCTATTTTGAACTGAACTGTAAAATTACAGTTATTAATAAAAAAATAAATATTAATTGAAATTAATTTCTAAATCATAAATTAAATTATAAAAAAAGAACATTTTTACGACTCTCAAGAGAATCAAATCCGCATTTTCAATATTGCTAGAGGCTTCTAATTTTAGACTGCTGTTATTATAGGATGCATATAAACATCATTTACAGACCTATAATAGCACTAATATCAAAATGTCTAAGTACATTCCTTTACAGTAAGCAACAAGTTTCACTAATGTAACCGATATGTAGTATTAACCTTTTTATGATAAAAACTGTTTTCACGAAATTTTTTTCCACTAATTAACAAATATATAAATGACATAAAATAATTTTAAAAATTGTACATTACATTATATAAATCGTTTGATACGGGTATATTATTTCTAACATAATTTTTATTCGTAAAGTTATCGGCGTAACTTTATTGATATAATATATGTGCCTATATATATTAATTAGTGACGCATAAACCCTTATGAACTGTTCACAACGGTTGCCTAAATATATAATTATCGAGATGTTGAGACTTACCATTGTAGCATACTTCTTTAGAGTGATTGAAGATCCAACTGCTTAAGACACATTGAAAATCTATCATAGTCGGAAAGATTTCGACGTTCACCTCAAGGTATATTATATTAGAAAATACTTATATAATAGTTTAACGTCGATTTTCAATCAGGCTAGAAATAATATGCTTAGAACAATAGGAAATCAAATGTACAGGAAGTCACCGCATTAAAACAACTAATCATTTGAAATCATCTGTTCATATTAACGGACCAATGGAAATCATGTGTAAAACAATTTATTGAACTTTCAAGTCTCCTATTGTAGTCTCCTACTGATGAGATTTAATCTGATAATTGCTTAAAACTGAAAGATATGCTAACTTTTAAAATTTAACTAAAAGTTGAAAATTTAAATTTTAATTGAAGATTTGATATAAATACCTAAATGAGTAGAAAATTTCTTCAAAGATAGTCCGGTCAGGCTTACCATAAAGGCTAAAAAGAGTCTGCATTTTGTATATTATATGCATTTTGTATATTATATGCATTTTGTATATTATATGTAGTTAAAACTGAAATATATTAGCTTTCAATTATTTAAGGTGTTTTCTGATAAAATTTATAATTTTACAATGCATATTAATAATAAACACCGAAATAAATACTATGTAGTTAAAATTACGTTTTCAACATTGTTACATTGAAATCATAAAGTTAATAAACCAGAAGCAATCTAAAAAAAGTTAAAAATGAAATTTTTCGTGTTTTCATTAATTATTATCTTAAATTGTATACTTTTTGTTTAGTTTATATCCTGATCACTATATTATGTTGCTCCACAAGTGTAAATTAAATGATAAAACATTAATAATGTATGAAATGGTTTTGATAGAAGTTGAAGGAAATGTAGAAAGGGATAAAATTGTTTGAAAATAAATCACATTACATTGGAAAATCATACATAACTTATAATTTAAAATTTGATATCTTCCGCTTTATAATCTACAATTTTACAAGTAAATGAATTGTTTTTAATAAAAAAGAGTGGAAACACTATGCAAGAACTGAGCAATTGTGAAGTTTTAATAAACATCTATAAAAAAAGTGCTTTCTATTTATCATATAGGAAAATTTAAAAAGCGAAAGTAAATACCGTTTTCTAAATAATTAAAAAAATTTGAAAAGATAATAAAAACAGGCAATCAAATATAAACGTGTAATTAATTAAACGCGTTTTCGTTATACATTAAATAATAATGTGTTTGTCTACAATTGTTTTCATTGCAAAGCACTTTATTTTTTATTTGAGAACAACACAATGTCGTTTTTATTAGAAAAACGGAGAACTTGTATATGCATTATTAATCAAATTGTTTACCTTTAATTAACTATATTTTGATTAAATGTCATCTTTTACTAAATTGACTTTAAGTAATTATCAAACTTGATTAATTAAAAGTGTTTTTTAAGATAATATATTATAACGAAGTTGATTGTTTGTCTAAAGTACTAAAGTAGTTGGTAGTTAATAGCAAATAAAATTTTTTTTACAAAATTATATTTCAACCACTGAAAGTACTCACCACGTCATGTACCCCACAAAGACAAAAAGAAAAGACACCAAATTAGAAAATCACCTGTGAAAAAACCAGACAGGGTCCAAACGGAGAAATATTTTTATTGATAATAACAGCATTTGCATTCAAAATATAATATTTTGAAATAGACCGGTATGTTATAAATTTGAAAACTTATTTTTCAAGATTAGTATTAATACAACAAAAATTCGCTTCAACGGGTATCACTAACAATAATTGTAGTTACTTTCTATTTTATGTAACTATTATGTAGTTACTTTCTATCTGCTTACTTTTATAGTTTTAAAATATAAAAATGAATACAATTTTTTTTATCCGACTGTTAAGTATTAACCGTTTGATACTTACCAGACTGTTAAGCTCAAAATGGTGAATACGGCTGTCAGTGATCAATTTTAGCAATTCCGAATAAATTGCTTCTATCAAACTTGATCACATTTAGTTCGTTCTTGCCGCTTCAATAATGTTGAATTTCTGATTTCATGGCAACTAAAAGTAAATTAAAATTTTTTTGTAGCTATTTAGTTTTTGTTTACTTTTGTTTTAAATATGTTGAGTCACAGGTAAATTTTTTGATTTCTATATTCCTGGCAATTTTACAAAGTTGTAATTATTATCTTTGGATAATCGCAGTCCGCAGTACCAGCTGTGATTTTGGTTGTGATTTTGCGCAACAGCTGATTACTGACATTGTATTTGGACAACGAAGGCTTTCGTGTATAGTTTTTTTCTGACATCATGTTATGTGGGAATAGTTTTCCTTCATCGGCCGGGTAGACAGGAGGTTAGAGATGTTGGTTTTGGTGCGCAAGTCATTTTCGGCTTATATAGACTGTAGTTCCATATGAGGGGATTTTGTTAATCATTGATTTATCTGTAATGGATCTGGAAAGTGTGTGATTGTTTGAGTTGCTTGTAGAAATTTGAATCGGCCTTATCTTGCGTTTGGATTGGAGATTACCTAATGTGGCTGTGGGTGTCCCAAATCTGAAAAGTTTTTAGCAATTCTGAGCAATTGTAATATGATTTTAATGGATGATTTTAGTTAATCAATATAAACTGCTAAGTTACAGATTAATGACACATTTATTGGATATTAGGAAATATTTGTATAGGCTTACCACGATCCTCACCGCCGTTGAAGAATAGCCATAAATTTTAAAGGTTAACTTTTTGAAAATGCGACTAAAACCGACGTAACAAAACTTTTAAACTAGCTCTGAACTATTACTTCAGTATTATGTTTTAAAAATTCAGTAAGAAAACTAAGGTCAAGTTCATTCTTCGAATGGTTTCTAATTATAAAATGATAAATTTACTTCATAATCTCGTAAATCAATTCGCGACCGGCAACGATGTGAGTAAATTTCCCCGCATTAATTAATAAATAAGTTCAAAATTTTTAATTATATTATGTCTGCGATCTAGGATCAACTTTTAGAATCGGGATCGCCGAGTTCAGATGCCTTAAAAGGCTATGATGATCTGACAGACAAAATAGTGATTTTATAATGCAAGAGTATAATAGCAGTAGAAAATATCGATTTATTACGAGCAAATGTTTAATTCGTTGAGATGAGTTTGTAAGATTAACGGATGAGCGGATCGTAGCTAAGGAAATAAAAGACAATTGCTCCAAATAAAAGCTGCTATTTTTTAAACGTAAAAAATAATTGCAAATTACAAAAAAACGAATTTTCTGTATTGGCGGATAATTACTCGCTTTAAATATTGTTTTATTAAAACAAAAATATGTTTAATATCACGACAATGTTTCGGAAGGATAAACCTTCCCATTTTCAAGTTACACCATAAGGGACAACATTCAGAAACACAACTTTCCTTATATAGAAAATTTAAGAAACCAACAAAGTTTAAGAGAATCGGCTGTGGAAAATCTACAGGGGGGTTCGAATTTGATGCATTTCAATCTATCAATCAATCGTATTCCTTTCTTCCTTATAATTTTATGGTATCATGTCACAAGTATCGTTTGCCTTGCGTTCTTACATAATCGATAAAAAATTCATAGTGACACTTCTGGCGCTGAGCATTATGTAAATTGCAAATTACAGAAAGGATAATTGCAAAGACGAATCTTCTATATTGGCAGAAAATTACTCTTACTAAAAATTGTTTATAGAAGAAAATGTTTAATATACAAATGCTTTGAGCCCTAGATTTCATTATAAACTAATTAAATTTTACCAATAGAAAATTGGTTTGAAGTACATATTAATATTTAACAGCCTTAATTATATTACATTGGTACGTTGTTAAAAGAATTAAAATGAAGTATTTTTGAAAAAAGTTGAAACGCTAAATAAATTTATCAATCATTTTATTTTAAACATTTTAGAGTACGAGGTTCATTTCATAATGTTTCCAAATTGATTTTGATGCATTGATTTTCTTACTAAGTACCTGCATTAATTTCAGTTTTACTAAAAAAATTATTATTAAACATTATTGTAAAATGTGAAATATGATATTTGGGTCATAATTTAAAATAAAATATATTGATTTCGAGGAAAACTGTGGTTGATGTTAATTTATTAAAAAAAAAAAGTTATTAACCTCTAAATTAGTAGATAATAGCTTTAGTACCTTAGTACCTAGTATAGCAATGTAATACAATTTGAGGTACACATTAATGTTATAATTAAATTTTCTTATAAAATACATGGATACTTACCCGATTTTAAAAAGACAAGTATTTTGTAGATTTAGATAGCCTTCTAAAACAGAGGTAGGCAAACTTTTTTCATTAGGGACCAAAAAAACCTGAAACATTTTACGGGGGGCCAGAATTCAAAAAAAAAATACAACTTGTTTATTTTCATAGACGGCTAAACTACGAACTTTGTGTTGTAAGCTAAACAAGTGTGCTGCAATTTTCAAATTAGATTTTTTCAAAATTAGCTGAATATCTAGAGGTACTATTTTATTCACGTAATGTCTTTGGTGTAACCTTTACGTAATAAGTATAAAGCAAAACAAAATTACATACGTTTCAGCCAGCCCTTGTTAGTGACCATTGCGTGTCGGTCGCGTTTAGAAAACGAACGATTGCCGCAGTACTTCATCCACGCTTCTCCTGACACGCCAAGCAACGACCGACAGACAGGTGGGTGGCAGCGATTTTTATATTGCCATATACTGCTACTTCAAAATGGACATTGGCGGGCCGGATTAAAACTTGTTGGGGGCCGGAGATGACCCGCTGGCAGTACTTTGTCCATCTCTGTTCTAAAAGGTAAGGGAAAGTTGTCTAAAACATAGCAGATGTCGGAAAATGTTATGTGTGACTAACAATTTTTTTACTTTGTAAAACACAATGTTATTTCTACTACTTTCTGATATGTGGAACTTTATCAAAGTGTTCACAGTTCATCTCCACAGATAAATTTTTTTTCAAGTCCTTTGTTATTTATATAAGTTTTGTACTGGATTATTGACTTAACCTAAGCTCAATGCATCAATTACCATCTATTTAACATTTATTAATTAGAGAAAATTTATTTTCTTAGAAAGAATAAAAGTGTACAATACTTCAAAGCCTTAACTATTCCCTATGAAGCTCGGTAATTTGTTCAATTTATTCTTTGGAAATAAAAATTTTGGTCCAATTTATTTCTCTAATAAATTTATATCTTTTTGAAGAAATTATTAATAAAATAAAATGTTTCTCGTTAAAGAACTGATAAATATAAACAGGATTTTCTGTTATATTTTACTGTTTCCCGATATATGGCATAGAAAATATTCTCAATTTCAAAATCAATTAATTTACAAAATGTGGTGTAAAGATCTGCAGGAATGTACATCGATGGGCAATAGAAGATCTGACAAACATCCACCAAACAAAAACTATGTCTTACGGATGAAAAATATTTAAAAATATTTAGAACTGAAAAAATTGAATCGTTACAGACGAATGATGATCAGTGCGGCCTTCGAGCCGCACCATATAACCAATCGAGTGATATTACATTATTTGTTATACCTTTCGAAAATGAATTAAATATTTCAATATGTAATTTAAATTTGTGATCAAAGTATTGTATTTTATTTAAAGTAAGATTGAAAATAGTAATATTTTGATTAAAAATAAAGTATTATTCCACCCTCTGGAAAAATATATTATAATATATTTTAACTCCATAAACTTTTAACGGACCAGTTGGATGAATAATCCTGTATAAACTTAAATTTTGAGTTTGGAAATGGCAGAGCGAGGTAAATATCGCAATCTATTACATTGTATCTAATTTGAGTACTGCTTTGGGCGTACAAATTTTATTATATAATCTATTACAGAATATACGGAAAGTTTGTATTATGTAGTATATATATATTCGCATTTTATTTTAATAAAAATAAATTTTATAATGCTTTACCTTAGCTTAAAAAATTAAGCTACATAGCTCTCATTATTGATTGTGTGTTTATCGGAAACACATATTGTTGAAGACATAAGTGATCGCGAATTGGAGTTACAGGGTTATAATTTCGAACAGTGTATTTCCAGCAGTAGTCGAACGGGGGGTGTCATTGTTTATGTGAGGGGGAATGTTGAATATAATAATGTAAATAGGAAAAGTATTGATAGCTATCTTTGGCTGTTGTCTTTGGATGTCAGGATCAAAAAGTTAAAATATAGAATTTCCACCTTATATCATCCACCTAATAGGCAGGACGGTGCATTTGTGAGGTTTTTCGAGGATTTTATTGAACGCGAGCAAGATTGTAACGGTTACAATGTTATCGTGGGTGATTTCAACTTTGACTTGTTGAAAGATGTTTACTACTCAGATAGAATTAAGAAGTGTTTATACAGATCGGGACTTGAGCAGATTGTATTGGAGCCAACTAGGGTTACCGCAAGCAGTGCAACGTTGATCGATTATGTAATTACCAATGATCCAAAAATGAGGCACCGTGTGAACAAATATGACAAGATTAGTGACCATTCGATAATAACAATAAGCCTGTGCTCTCAGCAGCCTAGAGATGGGGTGGCTAAACCATGCAGGAGAAGATTTATGAGGGATTATGATGCATCTATCTTTCAGTCGATGCTTATCGAAAGTAGAAGGGAGTACAATGGGAAATGTGTTAACATTATGGCTAATGACTTGATTGCGGATTTGGTGAGTGCTTTTGATTTAATGTGTCCTATTAAAGATGTTAGCATTCCAGAAAAATTTGTTAAAAATAAATGGATGAATGGAGATGTGCTAGACACTATGAGACTAAGAGATGAAAAATATAAAACAGCAATTATTACCAAGTCACAAGCTGATTGGAGTGAATACAAACAACTCAGAAATTTAGTGGTGAGAAAGATCAAGTTGGCAAAGGATGCATACTATGTTGATGTTATAGACAGTAATAAGCAGAACTCTTATTTGATGTGGAAAAACTTAAAGCTTCTGCTACCCGAGCATAAGCGTGAGTCACACTGTGGTGTTATGTTTGATGGAGTGCTGGTGCGAGATGAGGGTTGCATAGCTAGAAGTTTTAATAGATTCTTTTTGGAAAGTATAAATGAGTTGGTTGCGGGTGTCGCGGGGTATCACGATCATGAGTTCGTGGTTGGTGGGGTCGACGAGGTGTGTGGATTTGATGCCTTCGAGTTGGTGGACATTGGTTGCGTTAGAGGCATTCTTAAGAAAATGAAGAACACCGGTGATAGTGAGAATGGATTGTCAACAAGGATTATAAGAGATGCTTTTGAAGTGATTGGTGATCGTTTTGTAGATGTTATAAACTGTTCATTGTCACAAGGAATATTCCCTTCGGAGTGGAAGACATCCATTATTGTGCCTGTACCAAAGGTGAACAAAACGGTTTTATGCGAGGAGTTCAGACCTATAAATACGGTGCCTGTGTGCGAGAAGTTGTTGGAAATGGTAGTTAAAGAACAGTTGATACATTACTGCGATAGGAACAGCTTGTTGGTATCGAACCAGTCTGGTTTTAGAAGGGGTCATTCTTGTGAGTTCCTTTTGATTGACGTTTGTGATGAATGGTTTAAGAGTTTGGACGATGGATTGTTGGTTCTGGCTGTGTTTCTTGACTTTAAGAGAGCGTTCGAGACTGTTAATCGTAAATTATTGTTGAGAAAGCTAAAGAGGATGGGTATCGGTGGTGTGGTGCTGAGATGGTTTGAATCGTATTTGACTGACAGACGTCAGAAAGTTAAATACCGAGAGGTTGTGTCTGAGGAGGAGGATGTTCTTCATGGAGTCCCCCAAGGTGCTGTGCTTGGCTCTATTCTGTTTATAATGTATGTTAATGATATGAAAAAATGTTTGAAGCACTGTGAGATTAGACTGTTTGCTGACGATACGATGGTTTTTGTAGTTGGAGATGATATAGATTGCATGATGGAAATAATGAATGTTGACCTGAAAAGTTTGAACATGTGGCTTTGCGACAATCAAATGTGCATTAATGTGAATAAATCAAAGTATATTGTTTTTTCGAACAGGTTTGGTTCATATGTTTCGGATTTTACTAGATTGGATATTGTTATAAATGATCATAAACTGGAGTACTCCAGTGAAATTAAATATTTAGGCATTAAATTGGACCAGCATTTAAACTTTCACAGTCACGCTGAATACGTTATGAGCAAGATGTCCAGGAAGGCTTATCTACTAAGCAGAATAGGAAGGAATCTGTCCACTTGTACCAGACTGCTTCTTTATAAATCTATCGTCGCTCCACATCTGGAGTATTGCTCTACCATCT
Organism: Cantharis rufa; assembly: GCA_947369205.1. Lineage (NCBI taxonomy): Eukaryota > Metazoa > Arthropoda > Insecta > Coleoptera > Cantharidae > Cantharis > Cantharis rufa. Next base: position 8,028,651 of record OX376309.1, on the reverse strand, counting down.
TGTTCGGGATGTCAGCTTATCGGTTTCAGGAGCTACAGTTGATTCAGAATCGATGTATGAGAAGTATCCTTTCTTGCAACAGATACACCCCAATTGGGGTAATGTTGTCAACTCTGAACCTGATGAATGTCAAGCAAAGGGTGATGTTTAGCGCTTTGGTTCTTATATTTAAGATTAAATTGAAGAGGGTTCCTGAATTCCTACAGCAACATGTGAGGTTTGTCTCGGATGTTCATTGCCGTAATACCCGACAGAAGCGTGATTTCAGTGTCGCGTTGTCTCGTACTAATAGGATGAAAAGATCTGTTTTTTATGATGGACTACGAAGGTTTAATGACCTGGACGAAGAGTTGAAAAACTGCACCACAGTTTGTGGATTTAAGAGAGGACTACTGGCATTAATTGCTAATGAAGAATATTACTGATTGTTGTGCTTTAAAAATGATTGTTGTATGGTTTTTATGGAGTGTTGTTTTTTTTTTGTATTATGTTTTGTAAGCTGAACTATATTTATATAAATAAATTTGCTCTTATTATTATTATTATTATTATATAATATTATTGATTGTAAGCATAATAAAGCATTTAATGATTTTTGGGTAAAATTTATTAGGGTTAATTTACGGCAGAATTTATAAAATAAATTAATATCAAATGTTAAAAATATATCAAAGCTTTTATAATTTCATTGTTGCTTACAAAATAAAAAGTTATTTCTACGACATAATCAGTAAAGTAAACATATTGATAAATATCCTGACGTATCCCATGGGAAATTTAAAGTTATTTATAATTCAGCACTTAAAAACTGTTTGATAACGGTTTCAGGATGTATATGAAAACTTGTTACATAACAACGTAATATCAGACAAAGCTTCATATTCAAAAGCTCAGCATCATGCTTTTGGGTTAATATATCGTAACGAATTCATGCTAATGACAAATGGTCGTAGTACTCGTGTGTTAGATTATATGACATCTTTGTTGAAATCTTTACAAATGTAACAACGTCTAAGAAGATGACAAAAATTTTTAAATATGTAACTGAACGAGCATTCACATAAGTACCCTTGACGCCAGTCGCGACACTTTTCTGAATTAAATTGGATTTATTATTTGCTTTCTCTTCAAAACATGTTCGGTTATTCAATTAAATAGTACATAAACGTAAATAAAAATTTTGCCGAAAAATTTTCAAGTCATATTATAACTTAAAGCACCCCATTTAATCCCTCACTGTACGATTATATTCTTTTAAAGTTGTTCTACAAACTGCAAAAACTCTATTTGCAATCTATTTTAAATGCTGCTTTTCTCTTATTGATAATAAAAGTTTTTATTTAAAATGTAGCATTAGCTTTTCTAAATAACTCTATTTCAAATTTTTATTATCATCTTATAATTTTAGTATGTAGTTTTTTGCAACTCAAATCTAACCAGATATAAAATATTGGCGTACAATCAAAAAAACGAGTAAATCAAGTTGCTAAAACTTACTTTGTATGCATTTTATGGCTGAAAGATGAGAAACGCGATAAAGTCTTGCTCTATTTAATCGACGTCTTCTCTGAAATAGATCTTTTTCATGTTACGTTATTTTTGAATTATTTGAATTACTTAATCCGTTAAAATGTATCGTTTATATTAATTTAGTAAATATATAAAATCTAATGGGTAATAATCAAAATCGCCGTATTTCAATTCTGTATAAAAATATGAACCAATCACAGTTTCGCTACACATAAAAAATAGATAAAACAAACTATCATAGACTACTATTTATTATTAACAATTTGCTATTAGATTTGATGATTTTATTTGATATGTAATTTGAATTGAAATGGATTTATATAGTAAATCATGTAGATTTGTAATCAGGTGACGTCTTTCCTTTTACTTTGAACTAAATGAACCAATGTGTTACACATTATAATATGTATATATTATATTATATTTACGTAGAATTATTTATTAGCTTACCAAAGTAGGGTGAGAGATGCTATCTTTAGTAATTCACAAATCAGAAAGAGAAAAGTTTAACTTGAAATAATATCTCTTATCCTATTTATTTTAAATAATATGTATTAAATACAGTAATATTTAAACTTGAAATAAAAATCCTTCTACACAGACCAGGGTAACAATTCAAATCAATAATCAGCGATAACAGGTAATAGATCCAATTTTTAAGCTTTGGGATTTTTTTCTGATTCAGCTCTCTCTTAGGCCTTTCATCCTGATTTGATAATTTCATAAGCTAATAAGATGTTGGACTTTGTTAACAGATACTTCTGCATTATTTGTCTGATTTATCAGATTTCTCTGATATATGATAGATTAATATATCCGGCTGAAAAATCATCAAGAGATACAATCATAATTATTTGTAAAGGCTGGGGCAATAGAAACTAATTTTGAAACTATCATAATATAACCAAAATATCCAATATAATAAATTGATCTCTCAGCAAGTAACTAAACAAGATTGGGGCAAGAGTCGTGGAATTGCTTGAAAAATTTTAAACATCCAAATATATACCAAGTAACTATTCTATAACTGAATACAACGCATGGGGTGTAATGCACTTATTAAAAGAAAATATATGTAAGATACAATGTGTTGGACTTCATAAGTAACTGCTTTGATAGATATTTCTAGCAGCAGCAATAACGGTAGCTACCCGAAATGTGATTGCGATGGTGATATACAAATCGAGAAAGAGTTTTGGACCCTTTTCCATAATGCATATTGTGTTTCAACAAGTAACCTATAATTATCCAAAAAGCGAAGTTGTGGTTAAGGGAGATTATATAACGTGAAAAACAACCATAGCAAGAAACTGAAAGCTTTTAGCTCTCCCACATTACAAATATTTCTCAAACATAGTACATAGATAATATGAAAAGCATTTACTAAAAATGTAATGTATCCGATCGTAAAGCTCAATTATTAAAAGTTAACGTTGATGCGCCATCATCTGTGAAACGGAAAATGAATTATTCTTAACTAGCAAATTAATGAGGAAAATACATATACTGTTGAATGAAGATTGACATACTTGGAAGTCTCAAAGCACTGAAAATTAATTTTGCTATTTTTCGCAGCTTTCATAAATATTATCAATTATTGTGCTATTAGGTTAGAGGCGATGAACGTTATCAAATGTATAGTGTCTATAAAATGCATTATTGCTAAAAAGCTGAACAATTAAACAAAGAAAGAAATAAAAAATTACTTACTCCTAAAACTATTAATAAATCAAATCAGAGTAATCTGACTTTAAAAGAACATAGTTCCTATTATCGCTGAGGAGATTATGGATGGTGTAAGAGTTGATATAGAAATTTAACCGCAGTATCTACTACCGAATAACCTTATAAAAATAAATAACAAAATGTATCATTGTTCATCATTATTTAAACAGTTAAAAACACAAAATACTTACGTGGGAAACCGCTTAAGTGTAATCCTAGAATTGAAATAATCTTCATCAAGGCTGAAGAGCACCTGTTTTCTTTTGAAGTGCTATGAGCAACCATTTCTCAGAAAATAGCGTTTAAAAGTTTGAATGTAGTACTCCAGTTAGTTTATGCAACAATATTTCAAGAGTCTTCTAGTTGAAGTTAGTTCACTAGGTCACTTCCCTACATTAATAGTTTTTCCTTTTTTCAGTATTACAAGGTTAGCAGAATCTACCATATTCTGTTACACATCCAGAGAGATACAAAGCGATCTGAAGAAAATCCACTACCACTATTTGTGGTTTGGATTGGAAATTTGGGCTTCTATAAAACTTTGGGATAAATCTATTTCAGTGGGAGAAGTTTATAGACCTTGTTTTGGTCAATAAACGGCAATTATTAAAATGTGTCATTTGGCATAATATGTAGTTAGACGTAAATCTGACAATTTTAAGGGTGTTATATTTTGGCATGAAAATAGTTATCTACCTTATCATTATTGTTGGTGGTTTTGTTTTCTTTGTAAGCCTGTCAGGGCTTGACAAAATTTGTAATAATTTTAGTCGTGGAGAATTGTTTTCTTTGTTCTAAGTTTTCATAATTGCGGTTTGGCGTGTAATATATTAATGGTTACAATAAATTTCCAGGCAGCCTGATGAAAATGAGACAAAACCAATCTCCACATTCACGCTTGATTGAGTATTGACGTCGAATTAAGTTGCTACATAAAATTAATTTTATTATGCAATTACTGACTGAAATATAAGTTTTGAGTTATAAAGGCGCGTCTAGACACTGCGAGGCTGCCGCGCGCGGCTGCTCAGCTAGCGCGAGCCAGAATTTTCAAGGCTGCTTCATAATATGTATCCCCTGCGATTGCGTAGTTGTCTCTGTAGAATGCATCTCCAGTTAGTTGACATCTTAACATGGCATGTGAGCATATAAATACCGTTATGGAACATGGAAGTTATAAATCCAATCTTTTAATGAAATAATTAAAAATTTTACTAAGAAAGAATTAATAAGTTCACGGATAAACCTTTCTTATTTATTTCAAAAATATTACCAGTTGCACTTATAGCGTAGCGTGAAAAAGTCAGTAAAAGATAGATTGGTGTTATTGTTGTGAATATCATAGCACTTACCTGAAGTTTATTATTTCTGATTTATAAGTTCGAAAAATAATTACTAAACAAAATCGATAAACAACTAATTAACTCCCTACAACTTGCATAATGTTTTTTTGCATCTATGAAAATTTTATCATAATATTCATTCTTTCTGTAATTAAATAATTGTACTACTAATCAATTTAATAATGATTACCTAAAAGTAAATAGGTATTTATTTTATTATTAGTTTAGTTAGTTTGCAATATTCTTTCTCAATTTTGAATTTTTATTTGTCGATTACCTACTAATTAATCAATAAAAAGAAGAAAGCTATCGTTTGCTGGAAAATAACAACATATTCCTGTTTTTAAACCAATATATACAATGAGAAGTTAATCTAAAATTTTAAAAGTTTTAAAATTTGAAATGCACATGGCCATAAATTATGTAACAAATAACACCTAAAATTGAACACTTAATAGCAATATATCTTCAATTAAATACCTAAATATGATAGTAATGTTAACTTTATTCTGTTCGGAAACTTTGTTTATTCACTCGACCACTTTTGTACGTAGTCTTTTCTTCGAGTCGACCGACAAAATTTGGCTCGCAGCGAGGCTGCTCCGTTTTGTATCTCCCTTACTGTAAACATGGTCTAGGCCTTTCAGATGTGGCTAGCGAGGCAGCTTTTCCTCGCTCGACACATGTCTACTGAATGAAATTCCTATAAGAAAATCACCGTCCACACAGCGCGAGGCTTGTATCCCGAGGCTGCCGCGCGCGGCAGCCTCGCAGTATCTGGACGCGCCTTTAGATCGGTTTTTTGCTTTTTAAAATTGCATTGCAAGATGATCGAACGGAAATTAAATATAAGGTAAATGGTTTCAATTCCTAGTTGGAGTCACATTGATAAAGATAAAATTGGCTTGGAAATGATTATAAAAGTATTATCTAAATTTGCATGTAAACGTAAATTTAGAGGAACCGCTGATAAACATGCACAAATTGCGTATGCTGATGATATCGTTTAAGGCAATTTATTCAGTGAAATTTTAAAACAATAAATTTTAAATGCAATACATAACATACCGGATGACCGACCTTTCACCCGATCAAAGGGAAAAAAATAAGAAATAGATGTTTTGTTAATTCTCGCTTCCCATTAAAACAGATATAGTAAAAAAGTATCAATTTGAAAATTGATACTTTGTTTTTTAATTATGGTAAAAATTCAGTAACAAAAATAAAATTGAAAAATAGTAATAGTAATAAAAACCCTATGATCGGGTGTGAAGTCGGTCACCTGGTATCAGAAGCGTTACTAAACGGACAACATTTAACCAACTCGCAACTGGAACTCTAGGACATCAGCTCACCACTGTTATTCCAGATTTCTTAGCAGAAACCCACCTGTATCCCTACATAAGGGAACAGGGAGTATCTAACGAGTGTACTGTGGTAACTTTAAAAAGAAGTGGATTTTCCCTTCGAAAAAATTATCATATTTTTAATAATATTATTTTTTAGCGCTAGTTTTTAGCCGATATTCAAGATTATTCTTATAAATATCAAGTTTTGTTTTGGTATAGTTATTAATTTTTTGTTAACAGTTTGATTTTCAATAATTTCCTCCAAATGCATACTATTTAGTATACCGTGAAAGTATTTCTCTCAATTACTTCATTAGTTACTACTAATACATGCAAAGTTCTGTCAATTGAATATCGGATCAGGAGTTAATTTACTATTATTGTCATACAAATTTGTAATTTAACAAGAACCTGATTATGCATTGTAACAGGGTATAGCAAAATAACTTAAATTTGATTGCAGATATTCATAGCAGAATAAATGCGTTTTGGGTGTCTATTAAAATGCAACTATTAAATTTTATCTATTCATATAACGAAGTATAGCATTTAAATGTTATGAAGAATAAAAAACGAATAAACCGAAAATGTAAAATAATATTTAATAAAGTAAAAATTTGGAAGTATAGATATTAATAAAGAGCGTCATCTCGGCAGTTGTAACAGAATGTGGTGCTCTGGCTATAATAGCGCAAAATGATATGAGAAATAACAACTAAGTAATAGCGAACTAAAGTAATTTAGTCTTTATTGGGTGTAAACTGGCATTTAATTTACCATCTGTGTCTCTATTGGGAGCCGAACCACCACCATCAGTTACCTACTATTGAGATCTGTATCAATATCGATCTTCATTACGGTACATTTATTTGTAGGTACTTCGAGCGGGCGGGTTTATGTTATTTTCGATGCGTTTCCGATTAGGTTTTCTACAAGTGCACAAAATTTATGACTTTTTACCAATTTACCTTTTTATCCCAATCAATAAATAAAGTGTTGTGTCTACCGTAATACAATTAGAAACTTCGAAACTTTCAAAGATTAAATGTGTATGTTATATTTCTATGCAACTTGAACCAACTGCTCGTGAATAAGCAATTATCGTTAACAATTATAAATGCTCAGTTATGGAATAAACTCTTTTATTCAGACAAAGCGATGAAAATATTACGTGTTGTAATTGTAGAAATTTTAGTTACAATTATTCATTACCACGTAAAATAAAATAAAACTAACTTATCGTTGAATTTATTAAAACCACGACACAAATAATATGGTACCCTTTAGGATTTTAACCCAATCGAAGGCTCCCCGTGAGCTCCCTGTGAAATTTTAATAAAATGATAAATATTTATTTCGTAAAATTTACATAATTTCATAAAATTATACTAAATAAAATTTTAATTAAATAAATCAAAATATTAAATGTGGAAATCTTTCGTTTATGTTTGTTGTATAATGAAAAACTAACTTTTGCCTTAAAATGAAAGGTTTTATTAATTTATTTGGCTCAATAATAATTCTACCAATTACCAATTAAATTGTAATGCTACCTTAAACTTTTTTATGAAATCAGTCACTGTTGCAGTCACTTGTTTAATTTCCTATATGTTGAAGCACCGCTAGGGTTACTTCATTTATTTATTTTTGATTCTAATATAATAATTACAATATATTGTATGTAATTAATTAATTAAAACAAAGTTTTTGTAAATTCAATAAATTAAATAATAGATAGATTATATTTTAATTATTTAAAATTATATTAAATTATATAATAGATAAATTTATAGATAAATTAGGTGCATACTTATTCGCAGATTAAAATCAAATTAAAATAAATTTACAATCTCTACATGTTTCGTGCAGATCCGCGCCTCTTCAGGAGATTACTATATTGAAGAAAGTAGATCAGTTGTGTTATAAATAACATCAAAATTACTCACTTGTCACATGTGTTAACAGATTTCTAGGTACTATATGAAAAATAAAATTGTAACAAACTCAAACAAAAATATTAAAAATTAAAATAAATCTGTAAAAAAATCCTTTTGAGACTCGCATGCCGTTTTGTTAATGAGATAATTTCTTAGTTGTGGTGTGTAATCTTTTATAATTCAATATAATTTTCGAACAGTGGTGTAGTTTAACTTTCGTTTTTTATATTAAGGAGTGTGATATTTTGATTAAATACTCATTTAATCTTGCAATTTTCCCATAATTTTCTCTCCACTGTGTTTTGTTCTCTCTGAGTCTTGGTTTCTACCACATTGATCCGATGTTTCTGTAGTTTGGGGTGTTTGCTTACTTTTGACTCTTTCTAGCTCTTTTGTATTCCTGAATTCTAATTTTTAACTTTCTGGCAGTTTCTTTTACATAGATCGCATTGCAGTCCTTGCATGGGATTGGGTAGACTTTATTATTAGGCTAATTATTATTATTGGGTTGGCAGTGTCACTTGGAGTCACCAAAAATCCAAACAAAGCTTTTATAGGTAGTTATGGGTGTGCATAAATTGAGAACCAACCCTTAATCCTTTTTAATCCTACCCTCAAATTCAACACTGAAGAGAGGATTACGCTATAAAAGGGTTATTCCAATTCAGTGCTGATAGAATTACGCTAAGAGTATTGCTCTGAGAGCAATGGTGGTAAATTACAATTAGAAATAGTTATTTAAAATTTCTAATCTTTTTTGAAAAATAATGTTTATTAAATTTACAGATAATGTGTAAATAAAATTTTATTTTGTTCACACTTCAATTGGAAATTTAACCTCTTAAGCGAGGTTTCGGATTTTCCTGTTAAAAAATTTCCTATCTTCAGCGTACCTCCTCTTTTCAACTTCATTTGTTTGCATCATCTCATTGATAATTTCCTTGATTGAGTTCCAATTTTGGTTCGTGGTGTTTACTATTTGGTGCTTTAACTGCATCAGCAATGGCCGGTTTAATTATTAAAAATTTTATTTAATCTAAATTAATATTTGAATTTTTTATAACCAATCGTATTTAAAATTATTATTTTATAAATCATTGTATACGTACGTACTTTTGAATAACTTCAGTAACTTTATACTTGATTTATAAATTAAAATTTAAAGTGATATCAACAGAAGGGGGTTGCTAGGTTTTAAAATCAACACTTGGTTGAATCAACAATTGCTTGTATACATGCATAGTTAAAATCTTTCAAGTTTTTAACGAGTTTTGTTGGATTAATTATTGTGAACGATAATGTAGGTAACCTTCATTAAAACTTATAAAAAAAAAGATTTTTGTTAAAGCCAGTATGTAGAAAATTTATGAAAATGCTTAAGGAGAGTATATAATAATTTGAAAGCAGGTTTCTATTAAGTTTTTACATATTTACAATCTCTGATTCAATGTGAACCGTTAGCAAATTTTATGTTATTATCTATTGTAAAGTAAGGTTAACATTTAACTTTATACCTTCTAATATATAAACTTAATTAAGCTATTTATAACCACATTGCACTTATCGATTACTAAAGCTATTCAAACCTAGTACTAAGGTTTAATATCCGTTTGCATCACAGTACTTTAGTTTGAAGTGGAGTAATATTATCTACAAACATACCACGTTGTTAAATCTATAAAAGTTGAGTACATATATATTAATCTATATCTATAACTGGTGTAGCGGTCTGTAAAATTATTACATTTTACGCATCTTACACATACCTGTAATGTAATCACTTATATTAGGGAAATCGTTCTATAACGGAATTGAAGTAGTGTGTTTAATTAATAATTTTAAACTGTTGTGTTTTAAGTTAAAACTGCAAAATATTAATTTTAGCTTTCTTATATTATTAACGACTTTCTTTCTTGTTATCATTATATGAACAATTTGATTTTAGCAAAGAGTACGATTACCTATATGAGGAATTAAACAATTTTCTAACAAAATTATTTAGGTAATTATGAGCGTAAACTGCAAATATAAACATTACATTATTAACATTTTTACATTTCTTTTGGATTTTTTTTGGAAATTTTGAATAAAAGCGATCCAAAAACGACATATTGAAATTCTTTATCTTGAACAAGTAGTGTTATTCTGGCATAAAATTCCTGTTTGTTCATTATATTAATTAAAAGTATATTTCAATTTGAGGGGGAATTGCTGGGAAAATCCGGTGTACAAGTGAAAGGAAATCCAAAAAAACTTTTGGAAATCTGATTTTCTATCCGAAATTCTAAGAAATCTTAGGAAAATAAGAAATATTTTCTGATTTGCCTTTTTTTAAGTTTTAAGATAATTTAGAAGGAAAGGCTGATGAAATCTTTCGAAAAGCTTGTGAAAGAAAATCTAGTGCACAAAAAATTAACTTGTGACTTGGTGTTTTTTATTATTTGTAGTAAAAAGGTTCGTTCTAAAAACGACAGTTATAAGAAAATAACAAATTATGTTGACGCGAATGGGTGTCTGGGCTTGAGTGCTAATTATCGATTTTTTTTACTGTTTTCAGTTTAAAATATTTTTATAAAACTAAAGATATAATAAAATTTTACTCTAGGAACATTCAGATTGATGTTTTGAAATTATAAAATAATCCGGACTGAAGTTATAAGAACTTTCTGTGACCCGACCCTGTGTTGCTATAATTTGAATGTACTATAATTATATTATTATCATAGAAGTGAAATGTTATCTTTACTCCAAGTCAAACTTGAGTTTTCGCGCATTAAATAAAGGTACGCTTCTTCAATAATCCGATAGTTCTAACAGATCCCTGCATTAATTAGTTCGGATTATCGAGGTTGCATTGTAATCAATTGCGATGCTGGCCTACGTATTACATAAATTTGGAAAATATTTTTTACGATTAAAATGTGTAGAATAAGAGCTTTTGCTGAGAATAATAATTATGACCGCCAATTATTATGGTTTATCTATTTTTTAATGCCGCTATATAAAAATCAAACTATCTAACATTTCAAATGGCATGCTAGTAAGCCATTTCATTACGTTATGAATGTTTTGAATAAGGTTATTTTTTTACAAAATAAACGTTTGCTGCACACGCTATGAAAAGCTGTCCAGGCACTCGGAAACTCAATCGCCAACACCAGTCATTTTTTTAAAATATATATGTTACATTTTACACTAAAAAATAGTTTCGTAGTGCACATAAATATTATTTTTCGTTTCGGTTGTAATAATTCAACAGTAAATTAGAAAAACTTTTTAGTTATTTCTTCAATTATGTGCAATGTAGCGTTAGATTATCGATTCTTAATTGTTATCTAATGATTCAAATTCCATGTAAACTGCAAGTCTTTCTTTAGGTTTAATTCTAATATATTTACATATTACGTAATAAACGAGTGCGCCTACTGTATTATTCTGGGATAAACATGCTTGATACTGTCCTGTATCTCAAAACAGACCCATAAGGGTTTTCACCAAATCCTTCAGCAACAGTCGTGCCTTGCTTTAGTAAGTTTACATTAATTATTATTAACTCTCTAGCTTCTAATGATACAGTTACTCGCAAATTAAATCGAACACTGTTATGTTAGCAATGCAAATCGTACCTTTGAAAACTTTTTCAAAGAAAACAAAAATTGAATTTATAATAGCAAAACTTATCAGATATTTTTTGTTGCAATTCATTTCCTTCAGATTTGCTTGTTTGAAATACAAAAGAAAATTATTATTGTATGATACAAAATTTTTTTTAAATCACCGTCACTCAAAAATAGTAACAGAATAGAAAAATATATATAAACAAAAACTAAGGCAATGGAATTTGCAACAAAAAGTGTTTGATAAGTTTTGCTGTACAATGGATAAATATCACCCAACGGTACAATTTACATTGCTAACTAATAGTGTCGGAAAAAATTATTAAAAAAGTACTTAAATCTGAAGCATGTTAACCTTTCAAACGTTTTTTAACGTCAATATTTGCTTCATAAAATTCCACAACAATTTTTATTAACGGGTAATTGAAATAATTGCTCAGAGTTAACTTTTAATTGTTCCTTTTTGAATGCTGGAAGTCTCCGTATCCGCTATGTTAAACCGTAGATTAATAATACAAAAAAGATGTTTAACTTGACAGAGATATGTGGTTAGCGTGCAAGATGATAAATACGTACCGATACCATTACCGTGTATAATCTCTCTTGTACACTGACATAACTGCACAATTATTAATCTATAATTAAATTTTATAATATGCAAAGAAACAGCTTTGATAATATTTAATAATTTAATTTTAATTTTCGTGTTAGATTTTGTCTAAGAAAAACAGTTAAAAATTTAAATTATAGCAAAATAAGAGTGTAATTAAAGACAACTTGGTATACAATTGCTCGGGACAGTAAGTAGCAAACAAATTATAAACTGTCTCGCTTTATTTATTCAGGTGCGCTTTACTGCAGCAACAATTTCTTTTAATTTTGCTATCAGTTTAAGAAAACATTGAATTTAGAGAAGATCAAGTACATTCTGCACTTGTGCAAATATACAGTATGTCCCATAATGGTTTGCTATATAGTATTTTATAAATAAAGTATTCCGGTTTTTCATGTTCAAAGGGACTCATTTTGAAGATTACGAATTAGAAAATAAAATAAAAAATTACAAAAGTAAAGAACTGACATCCACCTGAAGGGTAGATTCAGTCATGTGAAAAATAACAGTTGGGTATCCCTGAATGGGATAACCCAACAAAACGAAGTTATGCCCCAGCAAAGATTAATTGCACACCGGATTTAATCATCTCGAAATCTTTGAATATACAAAATAGAACCTGGCATACAGCATCATCAATAAATAAGTAAATGCATCTCTATTAAGAGACTTACCCTGAATGCAGTAACACCCATTTCACGACTCGGCAAGTGTTTTTCCTTCGTCGGGACCTTTCGAATTCAATAACAATACTTCATCATTACTTTGGTTTACCATCCAGGAATGAAAGTCTACAAAATAGAGAACACAAAATACTTATTAAAAAATCAACATGCTTGCCAGTTCCAAGACTCATCAAACGAGAATGTGTGATTGCAAACTCAATCAATCTCTACTGCAACATCTTCATAAATCGATCATCTGCTTGAAAGTTGAAGTGTAATATCCCAAATAAAAATGTAACCGCACGTCTGAGATTGAAACGATGATGGTGAGACAACAAAACATAAATCCTCGAAGGTTCTCCAACTTCAAATAAAATAATGACCCACTAGGTGCAAACACACTCACAAGGCAAATCCTCTTGTGATTCAAAAAAAGCAACCACAGTGAATCAACAATTATTGGGCAAAATAAACCATTCTTGAGATTATTGATGTCAAATAATGCTTCTGTCCACTCCAAATCTTCCAACAGATGACCAACAAAATGTAACGTCGTCGTAAAACCAAAAAATCAAACCCTGGATACCATCTGGGTAAAAGATTTCCAACATGAATAAGGGACTCCATTTTACAACGACCATATTAAATTTATAATATTCAAAACGAAAATTAAATGAAAACGAATAACCCGTTATGCTAAAATGTAAAATAAAAATATAAAAATAAAATATAATTTGTTACTACAAATTAATTAATTAGGAAACCATAATTACCCATTATCCGGCAAAAACAAAAGAAATTGAAACATAAGAAACTAAAAATGAACACACATTGACTACACGTCAATCTCCTACGAAATTTGACGTGCAATGGTGCCCATTGAAAATGAACGCAGAATCCTGCAAAACGATAGCGTTCCAGTGGCGTAGCTTGTGCAAGATTAGTAACGTCCAAAACGCATTTTGACACATTACATGCTACTTAAAGAGACCTTCGCTACGTTCTGGTTGAATTACTAAATAATCAACTTCGCCTTTAAGAAAACCGCAAGTGTAATTAGTTAAATTAAGCAATTTCCAGAAATTAATATTGCCGAAGTAAACGGAAATAAGTGTTATATAATATTTGTTATATAATAATAACAATTAAAATCAAATTTAATAATATTTTTTCAATTTCTTGACTCTTTATCTTTGCAAACTGTATTTAATCGTCTTTATTATTTTGTCGCCTTTGGAACTTGATTGGTGTGCAAATCGATTGCCCAGGTTGTACTGCCTAAAAAACCGCACTGACCCGACCCATTCCAACCTCCCATTATTTTTAGATATTTTTAGACTTTGCTCTTAATACATTGTGATGTTCCAAGATGAAAGCCAACAGGTTTACAAATTACTTTATTTGTACGATGTAATTTGTGATACTTCCTGATTGATCAAATTATGTTAAAACATCTGCACTGTCACCGTTGCTGCCAATATCATGAGTTCTGTCTATTCAAATAATTATTTGTTAGGTAAACAAAGAGTTTCCGAATCACTTCGAACTAGTAGAAAATCGTGGGCACCAAAATAAAGAAATATCGAAATTTACAAACCTGTGCAGTATTTACCAAGTTACAAATCGGGAATTTAATTTAAAATAAAGTGTTCCAAATTTCGCGCCACTTTGCGCAATTTGATGATTGACTGAACGCTAACAACTGACACTAAATAATACAAAAATTAGAAACAGACAGAATAAAATGAAAAAGTAATATAATGAAAAATGCTCAGAAAAACCCGAAATAGGTTTCTTATAAATTGCTAAACTTTAAATTGCATATGCGCGCACCGTTATCTCAAACATAAAAGAATCTAACATTTAGCCGAAAGATTTATAGATTTTAAGTGTAGTTTAATTAAAACTACACGAAAACAAATTTATTATAGGCAACAAAATTATCAAACTAAACTTAACTAATCGAAATATCTAGAATATGAATTAAAAATATGAATGAAATTGGTATTAATGATAATCTAGTACAGTTTCGTTTATGAGATTCTCGTGCAGTAGATCGTTATCCAGAATACACTCTGTAGATATTTTATTTACAAGAAGTGTTGAAATTGAAACAAAATTCAATCTAATTAGTTTAATAATAATTTAACTATGCAATTATTTATCAAAAATAAGTTAAACTGAAAATTTTCAGTTTTATCTCACCATTTGCATATTTTTTTAAATTTGTCGAATCCCAAATATTTTATTGTTTCAGATTGTACCAATTTTGATGTAATGCAAAGAATGGTCAAGCTCATTTTGCTCACATGCACATGTGATGCTCAAGGACGCATACTTTTCAAAGGTATATGTGGCCTGGAATGCAGACACCGTTTACAAAGAGTTAGTACAAAGCGCTCCTGTAGAACTTTCACCGTTTATAGGATCCAATTTCATGTAAAATTTAAAACCATATCAGTTTACTGCTTTAACGATTTTCAGTAATTAATACTTGAATCTAAAGTTTTTTGCAAAATTAGAGAATTCAGTGTTAATGAGATGCCTTTTTTAATGTGTCGATGAAATGAAAAACAATTTTACTGCTGTAATATTTCATTTTTTCCCTAGTCTCTGGTTAAGAGGCTTACAATCCTTGTTCCGTAACATCTCAAAGGAACTAAACAGAATAAAAAGCAGTTTTCATTGCGACAGCTGCGGAAAATTCGTTCGCCTCGTGGGACGACAAATACGCTACCTGCAATTCAGCTTAGTTACGCATTTCCTGTGTACCCTGTTAGCTAATTCGTACTTGTTCTACCCAATTCATTAACATACCAGAATTCTCCCACACTTCAAAATTAATTTTTAATAACTGCATTCGTACCAACATTAAAAATTATAAAAATTTTAAATTAAAAATACTAAATAAATGTAAAATATATAATAACGAATAAAATTTCGTTATAAACAATAAGAAATCTACTACTTGTACCATCAGAAGAGGCGAAGGAGGCGGTAAAGGAATACGATCCATTCTTTCAAATTCGACCAAATTTTTAATTTGCTCAGTGTTTTGTATAATTGTAGTGCAGTCATGATGATTGACATCATTCATAAGTGACTATTAGGAGACTGGTATGTCCTGAACATCTTAATTTAAATCTGAAATTGCAGGTTGAAATGGAGGTTTGCGGTGAAGTAACAGTAGAATGTCGTCATATAAACAATACAATGATAGTTTGGGTGGGGTTGTTTGTGTTGAGATGAATGACAGACAAAGGAAATCGAATAACATTATTACGTGTAATGTAGATGAAAGTGACTCCCCATTCCAAGTTGAAAGGTTACAACATAATTTGTATGAAACTTCAAGCGAGCTATGAAATAGATCTGAAATAAAAACAGATAACAAAACTTCTGATTTGGAATGTACACCGATAAAGCCCTATTAGTATATATTTAATTTGTGTTATCAAATAAACATAAAAACCAATTTCAAAAATTACCATGGTAGCTTGTTTCGTAATTTCCAAGAATGACCATCTAAAAGTTACAGGCACGGAGCTAAAGCTAATTTTACAATTATTAAGATACTATAAACTGTGATTCAAAAATTGTCTGTCCAAAAACCACATTACACAAATTTAATTAAGAGATTACAACATCAACTTTTCAGTTTGTTGATTACGCACATACATCTTATTGATTTATCGTACGACCTAACTATATTAGTATTTCCTCCCTCGAATGCAGCAGAAAACTATGTAGCAGTAACTGGTTTGACTGCTCAATTAAGATTCACTTACTACAGATTAAACTTTGTTATACTCGCATTGTTCTTTGTTATGATTCGAATAAATTCTGGTTTGAATTTTTATAATACTTCTTCGAACTTTTCGAATAAAATTTTTGGTATTCATATAATTATGTTAATGAAATTTATTCAATTGTTCCTAACATATTATTTGGATATTGTATGTGGGTTAGGCTGTTTATTGAAAAAATAAAATAAATAAAAACTTTAACACCAGCATATTAACATTTGTCGCTCAAAGATGATTTGAACACAAAGACATATTTGAATATAGATCAAAGCTTCTCTAGCTTAAACTCGTACATCAATTGAAAATTCCGTTTCTTTTGATTATTGCATTCTAAAATTGCGTCGGATACTAAAATAAAACACTTCTTTTATATCAGAATTATTAAGCGTATGCAGTTATAAAATTGCTCTAGGTGGATACTAAAAGGGAAATACGAAATACTTTAAGATTTAAGATTCAATCTGATGCACCTGTTGCAATGTCTAACCACACTGGCTGGCAAATAAATCAGTTTTCTTTCTTTCATTACATTTCACTACCCTTATCACAGTACGGACACTGTTTTATACATTGTTTTATTATTTCTGTTACTTCAAAATTATACTTGAAATATAAATTTTAAAATTCTGAGATTTCATATTTTTCAAAATATTTAGAATTCCCATACGGAAGTTCAGAGGTTTTTAAAAAATGTTTGTATACTAAAATGTTTCAGAATGAGGTTCACTTAATTCTGTTTTTAATGGATGACGGTTTCTACCATGCGAATATTGTTTGAAAAAAATTAGCACGAAAAATGTTGTAAATGATACTTTATTTCTTTATTATATTGTGACAGGACCCGCTTTCCTTCATGATAGAAATTTACTTTCTAGTTCATCTAGCCGAAAATGGTTTAACATGAACCACAACAGCCGTAAAGAAAAAGTTTGTTCAACTTTTTTCATGAGTAATATTTTTCGAACGTTAGTTACGTTATTAAAGAAATTTTATTTTTGGCTCTGGCTCAAAAGCATGCATTTTACGACTAAAGTTCATTAAACAAAAATTAAAGAAGACAAAATTTTGTGAAAGCTGAGAGCTTTTTTATATACAGGATGCTTTGTTTTTGAAGCGCTAATAATGGGAATTTCGCTTATTACAAGCAATTCATATAATAATAATAATAATATTTATTGAATGTTTATAAAAATTTACGAGGTAAACAAATATATGTATAAGTATATACCTAGGTTCCAAGTTGATTCAGAATTCGTTCTGTAAGTTTGACCTTAAAGGTGGAAGCTGCAGTGTAGTACCAACCAGATTTTATATTTTTCAAAATAGTGGCAGCCAAAAGATCCTTTGAACTTCTGGTATTATGGGATGGTACTGATAGGCATCCGGCGTTTCATAGATTGAGTCCATTGCAATCAGATCTACGAACTAAGATATCGGCTAGGTACTTCGGGCGTCTTGATTTCAAGATTGTAAAGAGCTTCATAGCAAAACGGAGTTCAAGTCGGGCTTCAATTTTCAAAATATTTAATTCGCAGTAGAGTGGTGCGGGAATTTTTTTTAATTTCCAACCAATTTCATCGAGGGGTAAACCACGATCAAAAATTGTGTTCCCCGGACTTCCTCGGACTTCCTTAGACTTCCCCGGGCTTCCTCAGACTTTCCCGGACCTATTTTGTGATAGTTTTATACAGACGCGGATACAGAAGGGGGGGGGGGCATGGAAAAATGTTAGTTTTCCTAACTTGCATCGAAAATATCTATTTCTTACCTAACTGCAGTTTGTGCATTTAAAGAAAAATGCATTTTTTCACAATTTCAAACTATTCACTGGCTACATCACTACATCACAGAAAATTTTACTAACCTGAGTTTCTTATAAATCCATGAAGTGGGCCCTACCTCCAATAATAAAGAAAATTTTTTGTTAGTTATCATTGCAGATGAAAACGGTTTTCTTCGAATCACCTTTATCACTGTAGTCCTTTTGCCTTATTCCTAGAAGCCAGGATAGCTTCTTCGTTGTTTCTTCCAATAAACTTAAGTCATTCACAAACCCGAACACTATCATATTTTTTTTTCACTTAAGTATTAAAAAAAAAATTGTTCTCGATTATTAAGAAAGCTCGAAACACCACACTCTCGCTCGCGGAAAACTAACATTTTTCCGAATTTTCGCCATACGATTACTTTTAAGTTGAATACATGCACTAGCGTTTTGCGGAATGCAATTTTTGTTTTGATTGGTTAAATTTCAACAAAAGGTTCAAATTTTACTAATCAAAATAAAAATCGCACCACAAATCGCTAGTGCGTGTATTCAGCTTAAGGCCTTACAAACGAATGACTGATACGAGTCCGTATTACGAGGCACCGCGTCATAATTCGTATATAACTTTTTTTTTGTTTCCTGTTTGAAATTTTAATCGAATTTTGTCTATAAGTTTCCCACTCTTTCGTCCGTCGTGCATTTTTGTAATCTTCATTTTTTTTTAGTGGCGTAGTGTGATTACATGTAATTACAATTACAGTTAACAATATAACAATGAAACACATGAACGTTGAAAAGTATAAACAAATACAAAAGTTAAATACAAAATTTCGAAAAACCTTTGTTAAATATTCGGTCAATCAGATGCTACAAACCTTATAGGCACAAAATTTCGCACTTAAAACTTTCGGTGAACTTCCGACGGCGTTGATTGTGTATGGTTCTTAGTATCAGGCAATATTTCACTATGTTGGACTACACACGACTCAGTTCCGTTCGAAATCAAAACACAAAAGTAAAACCGACTGTGGTTTGGGGGCACTTATTTAACGCGATCGTTCCGTTTGCAATTCGAAAATTAACTGAAACTACTGAATTGTTATTTTCGGTCATTTGGTTACGAGTTCTCTGATCTCTGATTTTGCAAAGTTCCTTCCTTTTATTGGGCAATAAGACTTCCTAAATTGATCACAATTTCACAAGCTAACTAACATTTCGTTAACAATAAATTTCAAGACACTACGATTCGACTCATTTTCTATCTAACTCGTTTTACGTGTGCGGGAAAGAGATGCGACATACTACGATAATAAAAAGACAGGTTTTTTATCAAAAATTCCCCAAAAGAGTGACAAAGACCACCCCTAAAAGAGTCGGTTTTTAATTTATTGCGGTGTCGCGGCAATAGATAATATTTCATCTTAAAATCCCATTGCGGATTTCCTACAACCAGTAGATGACTTATTCGCGATTTACATTAAGCGAACGTCACCACGGAAAAATAATAAGTTAAACTAATACGTCTAGTTGGTATAGAATGTTCTGATTATAATCAAAACGTTTGCATTCTTTTGGTGTTCTATTTTGTGAATTATAATTTCACCGCGGGTTTACCATAAAATAGCTTATAATCAAACGCACAACAACAGCAAGTGTACGTAATAAAGCCGCCATGTTGTTGACATTTGGTAGCGCCATGAGCGCCATCCACGGTAAGATAAATCACGAATATCTTGAGAAATATTCAATCCTATAGTTAAGTATGTATAACGCAATAAAAACTGTTTTGTTATGTTAAATTTTCTTTACCTTCTAAGTAGTGACGTTTTAAATTTAATTGTTTATTTTGTATGAGTAGTATAGATAATAAAGGGTTTACCAATACGATGTTTGTTTTTAAATTTTAAAGGAAACACATACTTCGGATGAAAATTCTATGGATTTTTATTGATATGTAAAGTAGAAGGTCTGCCATTTATCAATGTAAAATAAAATCTTTCAAATGTCCACCACAACCACGCTTACAGACATCGATTCTTTCGTCAAAATTTTCATTCATATTTTGGCATAATTGAAGCTCTATCTCTCCAATGACACGTTCGATGTTGACTTTTAAGCCCTCAATGGCTTGTGGATTATCCGCATAGACTTGATCTTTCACATAGACCCACAAGAAATAGTCAAACGGTGTAAAATCGCACGATCTGGGGGGCAATTTATTGCTGAATTACGCGAAATTATTCAATCTGGAAATTTGTTTTGCAATAAAACCATTGTTTCTCTGGCTGTGTGACAAGTGGCGCCATCCTGTTAAAACCACATATCACTCACATCCATATCATCGATAATAGGCCAAAAATAATTTGTCAACATGTCCCCAAATGTGGAGAATGTCGTGGAATCGATAAATTTGGACGTTCTTCGACACTTTCACTTACAGCAGCGATATTTTCCGCTGAACGACCCAAACGAATATGTGTTGTTGTTGGTATGTTATATACCAAACCAGTAAACTTAAATTTATCCACCAAATTCTCGATAGCGGTTTCAGAAGACCGATCATGACGACCAAAAATATCGCGAATTTTACGAAATGTGGTTTTCACACATCGACTATTTTCGTAATAGGCTTCAATGATTTTAATACAATTTTCAATTGAAATTGAAAACATTTTCACAAATGGCACAGCTTCTGCTGTACATAGGTCAAAAAACTAAATGCAAGAACTGTCAAAATATCCGAATATGCCCCTATTGAAAAACAAACGTCTTATTGGTAAACCCTGTATGTTCATAAACTTTTAGTTTGAAAGTTACTAGGTCTGAAAAAAATAATAAAATATTATACTTGGGAGTGAAAAATTTTTTTTACTTAATTTACTTCATAACTCAAAATCGTTTGATTTTTGGAATCTTATCATGGTTTGTAAAAATTGTCCTGCTCTTTAAAAAATGTTCCAAACGTTAATACACTAATTTTACACAAAAATGTAAAAATATTGTTGTAAAAAGAGTACGCCTCGTCCCAAGAAGAGCGAAACACTGCATGTTTATTTTTATATTTTTTATCTTTGTTTATGACTTATGACGGGCTATACTCCTGGTATATCTTTAGTTAACATCACGATTTGCGGTTAGAAGTCGGGAAAAAAGTATGAAAGGATAGCCCTGGTTTCATGATAAACACTTTCACCAATAAAATAATGTTATAGGTACATTTTTCAATCCTGTTAGCAAAATGGAGATGCTGCAACTTTTTTTTATACAAAAAAGGTCTTTGTAAAGGTATTTGTAAACGAAATAAATGAATATTACGTTATTTAAATTTTTTTTAAATAATAATAAGAAATCTTAGTAATGCAATATAAGACCCCATTTCACAGTTGTTATTCTTGATCATCTTCTTGGTTTTTTTAAATATGATTTTATACGTAATGTATTTCTTTACTTGACTGTAGGATTTTGTATTTTAAAGTTTGTTTTTAGTTCTGGTAAATATCAAATTTTACAAAAAGTATAATACGACTTAATTATTTATTTTGACTTCATTTTCTAAAAAAAAGAGGCACCTCTGCAGATGACAATAATTCTCTACCAAAAATGCATCCGAATAATGGTACACATAAGTTGATAGTAAGTGGAAATCGAATCTATGTTCCTCAGGTGCAAAGGTCAACTTCCTTTGTGCTATACCAATTACTTGTACAGAAAATATTAACAAAATTTTTCTTTTAAATTTAATAAAATATGTGTTCTAGCATTTTTTTCAAATACAATTCTCTTCAGTATAAACTTCCAATAAGACTAAATTAGAGCATATTTTTTTAATAAAGCAGTTTAATTTAGAAAATTATTTTTGTTATTTCAACATTAACTGGGTAAATTGACAATATTGTGGAAATGACTCCGCAACTTTTTTTGTGGCATTTTTGTCTAAGTTGTTTTATCTACATTCCGGAATTTGTTTTAAAATAACATACATTTTTGTAATAAGTTAAAATAGTTTTCAAAATGCTCTTGCACAGTGCAAACGGCACTATATTTGGTTAATTTTGAGTCCGATTTCATGCAGGAGATTGTCATTGCGAACAATTATTGCTAGAAGAGTTAGTATGTAGTAATCTAACTTTATATTATACTGACTAGATATTAGATATGTATATAATTTCAATTCTCTAGATACATAAATATTGACCAAAGCTTTGCTCGCTTATTTGGCTATTATGTTTGCCAAATAGAGATTAATAATCTAAGTACTTACTATATTCAACCAAAACTAACTGCATCAATGATAGCATTTGCATAATAGGTAAATAGTAATAAATTACATAAAACTGTATAAGTAGTATAAATTATTGTTAAAAGCACATGTTTTATGATATATGGTCAATTTATATTTACGCTTTAATTCTTACTAAGTAAGTTTAAAATTGGTTAGGTGACGTAAACTCACTTTTTAAAAAATCTATACTACAAACAATATCATGTACGTTATATTATATAAATTTATACACAGTATATTAATATTATATGAAAGAGTAGAAGTAAACTAGTCCAAATAGGAAATTGTTAGTTCTGAGATAATCAAATCTAAAGTTTAGCTAATTATAATTAATTTAGGAAAAATCAAAATTGATCTTTCGATGACACATTGCTGATTGACCAGCTTAATTCTTTTTTGAATTTTTTTGAACAGTGAAAATCCTATAAAAAATCTAAGTGTCCTGTTATTTAAAGTAGTGTTTTAATACATAATACAATAACATTAATTATTATATCATGTATTTTCCAACCTAGGGTACACGGTTCAAATGGAGTCTCTGAAAACCTAAAAAGGGGTCTGGGAAGGAAGCCAAAAATTTTAAAACTAACGTTAGAATTCGTGAAAATAAAATTTCGTGTTTATAAATTTAGGTGTATAGGTTAGGAAAAACTGATTTAAAAGATCAGATATAACTAAAGGTAAAATATTTACTATTTTATCCTCAGTGGCTTGAAATGTCTGTTGTAAAGTTTGTTGATGTTCTTGAAAGGTTTATATTATGTATGTATGTGTATAATAAAAGAGGAGATAATGCTAAAATTAATTAACAAATTATGTTTTAATAGATTTGTAGTTTAATTTTTAATTGCATGTTGAAAGCGCAGTAGGTCTGTATGATACAAAACAAAATTTTCCATATTGTACACAAACAAAGTAATTAGTATTAATTAAAGTGCAATTGCTACATAATTAGAAAAACAACTTTTAGTAAATGCTCAGTAATTGCTTTAAGTGTAACCATCTAAATATAATTATGAATAAATTGTCTGGTACAATTGGAACCGCAATAATAGGATACATCCTTACAAATGTCATATTCTCTTCATTCTCTTATTTTAAATGTTGCGGTTTAGCTCTAAATATTTGCTTTGAATATAACTTTAATATCTTAACCAACGCTATAATTAATAAGTTTTTTAATCTTTTAATAATAAATACAAAATACTTTAAATAATTTAATTGTGCTATAAATTAATACATTAACTGCAATTACTAAATTAATTCTTTGTTTCTAGTTTGTATGGGTTTACAATTTATACCATTTTGCTGGACATTTTCAACTTCAATATAAAACAGTTTAATAATATCTCGTAAATCTATTTCGCGCGTCAATATTATTTATGTTTTTTTATAGCAATATGATTGCCTATGTTTCGACTATTTTGTATCTAACATACAAAATTTTTTCAACACTTGAAGCAAAGATTAATTTCTTTGTCACGTTATAGAAGTTGGCACTATAATTAACGGGTATAGCAGATTCAGACATTTAGTGTAATTAACAATGTGATTAGTAATAAAATGTTGACATTAATTAATTTTTAAGCAATAGAATCACAATATTTATTACTAAGGTACATGCATGTGTAATTAAGTAGTGTTACAGTAGTATTTAATAAATGTATTTTACCTTGTTATCTAAGTTAAGTGATCAATCACTTGTTTATACATTTTATACCCTTACGCACTGTTAGAACTAGAATACAATATTCGGAAATGTAAATCCTCAGAGTATAAAATTGTGGTTTTAATCTAACTGTAAAATTTAAGATGTTTTACAAGCTAGAATAACGTGATATATCATAGTAGCAAGTGTAATTTGAAATAAAATTTATACTAAATAATAAACATCAAGGAAATTGGAATATTACGAGGTACAAGTATTAATTTAGTATGTTAATTTAAATTTCTCTTTGTTCTTTGACAGTTTTTTATAAATAATCCCATTATTTTTTAATTTAGAATATTGAACTACCAAACAAACATTTTATTAAATATTCTAAATTAAAGGTAAAATATTTTTTAATAAAATTTTCTCTGCAATTTAATTTCTTACAAATCCTATTATCACGTCAACCAGATTATGTATTTTTATTGTTTAGTGAAGTAGAGTTACTTTGGATGAAAACTGTTAAGCTAACCTCTTTCATCTTGGATTCTATAGAAAATTTGAAATGATGTGTAACATTAAATTATTAAATTATAATTCTTTACTCGCTACGTTACGCTAAGTTACGGCTTAAGGCAAGACATTTTAAGCAAATTATCTTACTGAAAACATTTAGCGCTGAAAATATTGAAGAGTTATTTAAATATTTTGTTCTTAACTTAAAATATCAAGTTTTATTAGTTATTATTAAATTTACATGAAGGCAATTGTAGAATAAGGGGTATTATTTACAGAGAGCATCTAATAAAAGCTTAAATGCATTATCAATACGTAGTGAAGAGTCCAGCGGTAAATCAAATTTAAATAACAAGGCGAGACACATGAAAGGGAGTATAATATAGGGAAGATAGAGGTGAAAATATTTTGTTAAAAAGCAAATAAAACGTTGAAATCAAATTAAAAAAATTAATTACTTCTCGTCTAATTAATATAACAACACAAACAAATAGAGTAAAAGAGAGGGATACGTAAATTGTACTAATTCGAACTTTAGTAAACACTAAATATCTTATTAGGTATATATCGGTTAATCCATTACTTTAATGTTAACGAAAATTGCGACGCAGCCTTTAATCTTACTCAAGATCTACAGTGACCGCACTTTACTAGGATCGAAGATCGTTCTCTGTATACTTTTTCTGCCAATTTTAGTCTTACCCTTGGCCCAAACGGAAATTAGTTCTTTTTTACATCGACGATGCTTCCCCAATATCTTGGTTCGTCTCCATGCTCGATTTACTTAAATCGGCTCTACAAAATAATGATAACTTTCTCTCAGTTTGTGCTTGCTTGACTTTTATAATCCCCTTTTCTTTGAGCGACGCAACAAATAAAATTTCATCAATTTATGTATAAATTTGTAAACCCGCTTCTTGATAAATAAACGAATTAAACTGTTGAAAAAATTTTCAGCTAATTTGTTTTTTATTAATTTAATTACAGCGCAATAAAAAGTTAAATTGAACCTTTGTGCTACTGATAACTAAAATTTCAAATGTTTTATATTTAACTGCAACACTAATCCCATACTAAAATTAAATGTCACAAAGATACGTTTCAAGCTCAATTCTAATATAATACCTCTATTAGTTACTTTAAACTTTTGTTCAATATAAATTTTCAATACGATAATATCGAATTACAATGCAAACGATTTTCTGATTTGTACATAATACCACTTTAACTTTTATTACTCTTCAATTTATGTTTGCATGTTTCTAATGCAGCTATTATTGCTTTTGTGCTTTATTCAAGGGTGGACAGTTTTCAAATATTCTAAATATTATTATACAGAATATATGTATAATTATCTACCTATTCTTTGTACCATTTGTAGCATTACGCCCTTCATTTCATCTTTAATAAAATTAAATGTGACTGATATTGCAGTATATTCATACTAAATTGGAATATCAGTTATTTTTTGACACTAAAAGTAACCAGGAAAAATAATTTTTATAAGTAGTAAAGATGAATAAGTAGGAAACGGGGTAAATCTGCTTCAAATTATACTTCCATCTGACGCCTGTACTAAATCCGAGATGAAATACTTACGCTATTCACAATCAGTATCATTGATATTTTCTTGTAGCCAATTTAAGGTAAAAACTGTTGGGAGCAAAACAAACGTATAATTTCAAGAAAAAAGATGACATAAAAGAGTGTCTGTTTTGGATTAACTTTTTTTTACTAAATGTTTTTGTACTTGGGAGGAGCCAGACAAAACTGTAACTTTCAGATTTGATCGTTACCATGGTTAATTTAAAACAAGCAATAGTTATACTCACTTAATTTGGAGCACTATGTGCATTAATTAAAATATTTGAAATATATTGCATATATTTTAATGTGAAAGAAGGCAAAAAAGGTAAATTTCTGCGAATGATAAGTTTGGAATTGCTACTTTTAAAGTAGTTAAATTAGTAATAATCTGCTACTTTGTTTTGTTTAATTCCTAAATAATTCATTAACCGTCTTTCGGGAACCATCAGAGCGATTAATGATATATGAAAGGTTTAACATTAAACTGATATTAGTTTAAAAGTTCTTCTGTATTATCTAATCTCGGAATTAAGTAAGGTTATACTACTTATCACTACAAATTTTATCCATCTGCCTTATATTACGCAATTTCAAATTCGATATATGAGCATAATTTTATTTTATTAACATACTTTTGCCTTGGCGCAAAAGAAATTCGGTGCAAAGCCAGTTCGGTGAAAACTTTTGAGAAGCGAAGAGAACTTGGCGGAAATTTGCATTATCATATTTTGAACATTAACCAAGCGAAATCTATTCATTTATTTTCATAAAATATGGTTCTTTAATAATAATCTAATACTTCGAATTGCACATTAGTATTCTGACGCAAAAGAACTTGGAACCAAATTACTTGAGCCGAGTCGAATGAACAAAATGGTAAATGGTCTGATTTACTAAGATCTTTTTGTTTTGAGTTTAAGAATCATTTTTAGTGGAAAATAAATTAAATAGATTTTAATTTAAATTTGCATTTTTTTAATCAAATTTTGACAAACAACTTAAACTTAACATAAGATATTATTCGGCACAGAATTAGAAACATACTTCTAAAAAATTAATATTGAAGTTGAAATCAAATCAAAATTTCGATTACATAATATTAAAATCCCATCAGAAAAATAGAATAAAAAAGCAGCAATCAAATTGCTTTAGATAGGTAGTTATATATTATGTAGGTAGTTGTAATTTCTCTTAGTAATTTAACTACAAATATAAACTAATATTTGTATATTTTAAATTAATTTGGTGACTTGAAAAATTGATTAAAATTTTCTTAAAAACTAAAAAAAAACCAAATATAAATTATTATGCTTCTTCCATATCTTGCTTCAAATTTTCTTCAATCGAATCTCCTGTTTTTGTTGAATCCCCAAAAACTGCCATTTGTATTTGGCGTTTAATTAAAATAGTTAATTGACTTTGGCGCTATCGATCCTCAGTTTTATAAAAGTAAAATGCTTAGACCTTTTTTTCAGGAAGTTTAATTATTATAAAAAAGATAAACATTTAAGAAAAGCTAATTTTTGCATTGAAGTTGCTTGAAGCTAATAGGAACGAAAGCAGCTATACTGTAATATGAAATTGCATAACCCAAAAAATTACAATTACTAAGTCCCAAAATAGCGTTTTAATTCAAATTGTTTATAATTTCAAAAGTTTTAAGAGCAAAAAAATTTAATTTTGTTTTTATAGTTATATAATTTGTTTTACAGTAAGCTATTTTGTTCTGTGATAATTATTTTTGTTTTTATAAATTTCACATTTCACAATATTTTTCCATTTTCTATACCAAAAATTTGAAAGAGAAACCTTTCAGTTCCATTTTGTTTAAATAATAATATATATTTAAATATAATAAGATAATAATAATATTAATAATAATTTCTATTTACAATAAAAAAGAAAATTGTATTATCTCGTGTACATATGGGCCTTTAGGAACTTCAGTAAGAATCAAAAATTATTAAAAAATATCGTACCTTTCGCGTTCCTCGAGTAAAAACGTTAATATTGCGGCAGAGTTTAAATATTTTCTACTTTTTGGTTCTTGCTTCTAGGTTCAGAATTTTATTCATAAAAAATTTCTATAATAGATATTTAAAGAGCTGTAAGAACTAATATGATGATTATGTCAAATAAACATATTATTAAATTATTTTAAAATTTTATGTTATTCAATATTGTGTCAATTTACTGTTTATTTTATATTTCCTATTTGCTGTCACTTTGTGTTACAATAAATTGCCGAACAGATTAATTTCAATTATACAAAGCAATCAAAGCACTGTGGAATTCGAGTCACGAGACAAACAAATCCGATGAAACCGGGGTAAAACTAAAGGTGCTAGATTTGGTTTTCTCATTTTACTCAGTTTACCGAATTATTTCGAAAATATTCATACTAGTTAATTTTAAGACAACATTGCTAAGATGCGAATCTGTAACATTATATATTGTACTTAGAGTAATTTCAATACTTTATGATATATGTATTAAATAAACTGCATAAAAAAGAAACAGTTTTTAAATAGTTTGCAGAGTAGTGACTCCCAAAACTGGATTAATGAGATTGAGTACAAAAATTTTAATTAAATCAAAATGATATTATATCAGTTAATACTTTTACAGTATAAGTTTATAAAAGTTAGCCGAACAACTGTTGACTGGAGATGAAAGTAAGATGATAAGATATCGACTTATTTCCGTCTTATTTTTTTTTTATGTAATCTAGAAGTCAGAATCTCAAACCCGACGTTCGCTTGATATAAACAAAAATAACCACCACATCAATGATAGATATTGTTAAAATATAGGAATTTCCATGCTTATGTTCGTAATTATTTGTTTTTCTCAATTTATAATTCTTCTTCTTTAGTCTTTTACTGGTAACTGCTAAACTCTTTACCGCTTTCTCATAGACAGAGAAAGTAATAAATGATATAATTATGTTATAAAGTTAGTCTCTCTAAGGATTTGAACCAAGTACCGTAGGCCAGTAGTTCTTTGAGCTAACTACTAGGCCAATTGCTGTTTCCTTAGGCAATTAACGTTTTCTAATAAGGAAATAATTCCTATATTTTTATGTTTAGAATTATGTTAAATATAAAGTTTTGGGTATAATTTTAAAAAAATTATTGTACTGTTTTACAGCTGTCATTTATTATGATTTTAAAGTTTTATTTAATGATTACCTAATTATATTGCCAAAATGTGTTTTAATTTAAAATTTTAAATACTTTTGGTTGGTATATATTTAATAATTATTATAAATTAAAAAAAATTAATAAAGCTAAATGAGTTTTTACGACGTGGAATATTTTTGTAAATCTTCAAAGCACTTATTATGTTACCATCAGCAACTGTTCAGAAAGTTTAAAAGCATTATCTGTAATTAAGTAGGTAGATACATTTTATTAAAAAATATTTAATCAACGTAGTGGTTTTTAATTTTTGAGTTTTGTACTTTTAAAAATGTTTTGAGTAATTAGTGAAATAAAATAGTAAACATATTACATATAACGTTTATAATTAGAACAATTAAAATTTATATCTCTGCAGTTTGATGATGTACGGCAAGGTATTATTTTTGAATTCTTAATGTAAATATTATTCAATTCATTATGAGAAGTGAGCGAATTCTGCAAACGACTCCCTTGGTAATGCGATAACAGTAGCATTAGGGAGTCATTCATTAACGGACGCCTCGGATGCGACCAACGCGTCAACCGAATATTCGGGCGGCGCTGTGCTTATTTAATGCAGGCTGCGGTGCGACGTGGAGCGTTGCGACGCCCCGCGGTGCTACACTCTGTCTAGTTTACTGTTAAAATAATTTAGAAACACCCGTTACAGGTGGCCCTCTTCATGTCCGTAACGTAGTCATGAATATTTTAGTCGAATTAATTTCTGGTTCAAATCGCCAAAGTTGCCGGGCTTTTATTACACTTTTTGTCTTTTATAGACCTCTATTAAATATATAACGTGTGAGAACTTGTTAATGAAACACACACGTGTATAAGTATGTATATTCCTAAAAACCTTGTTTAATAAAAAATAAACGGTACTCGCACGCTTATTACACTGCATTTACTTATTATTCCGGTCATGTTCCAGCCACATCTGCAAATAACTCGGCTGGCTATTTCAAAAAATAGATAATATTTACAACAACAACTTTTGGCAGTTTTAAAAAAGCTATACGCTGATTATTAACAACTTTATATTTAATTTTATGTTCTAAACTTTTTATCACCTCATAATAAATACGCAACTCGCAACTTGATAACAATATAAAAATCATAAAAATTTTTATTTATTACTTTCCACATAATGTAATAAATGAATGCAAGCAACAGCTATATATTAACTTAAAACAAATTTTTTATATTCTTTATAACATTTACACAAAATATGAAAATCAGTTAATTTATATATATTTCGTCAATAAAAGCACTTGATATAAACATATAACGTAGTTCTTTGGATTTGTTTAAAAAATGCTTTAAGCTTCTTTTGGGCTAATTTGAAGCCTAATTTGTTTTGAAATTTATATCGTTTTCTAACCAGAAAAATCGAAGTTTTTTAATAATTTCAATTATATAAATTTTACTTTACAATTTTCTTTTTCTAATCGTTCGGGAGGGGACAGAATACATCAGTAGTCTAAATCCAGATAAACGAAATAATGCTTTAATTTAATTAATTTTGTCAGTCGTTTTTACAGGTTAAAATAAAAATAAAACTAGGAAATACGCACACAATAAGAAATTCAAAAACTACAAGTACACAATTTATATTATTTTGGTGTATATTTTTGACTGTACTGTATGGACTGTACGTTGGATAACCAAACAGCTCCCATCCGAAACCGTATCCAAGAGCCGTAGAACTCGAACGGCTGTGTGGAGGCGTGCGTTATTGTCACGAATGAACGAAATAAAAACACCAGAAGCATACCTTCTCTGTACCAAAAAACAGTCCAAAAGTATGCCGATACTATACATCATGATACTACAGGGTGACCCAGACCACCCGTATCAGTAATTTTTTTCAAAAACGGTAAGTCGTAGAGAGTTGGGCTAAAAACATTTATTACAAAAGTCCTAATGACGAATTTAATGGTGATATTATTTCCGGGAAAAGTCGGCATCCAGAGTAGTTTGCTCCAGAAAGTCCAGAAATCCAGAATTTTAAATGGCACCATATGTCGAAAGTGGGATTGGGACGACTCGCCGCGGCCGACTCGCCGCGGCCGACTCGCCGCGGCCGACTCGCCGCGGCCGACTCGCCGCGGCCAACTCGCCGCGAGCCGACTCGCCGCCGGGCCAACTCGCCGCCAGACCAACTCGCCGCGGCCAACTCGCCGCCGGCCGGCTATTGGCGGCCGTTATCGCCGCCATCAATAAAAATGGTTTTTGCATTCTTAATATTTTAGTAATAAAAATAATATACTACATAATATAACAAATTATTACGTATATACTTGCCGGATTAAAAGGGGTTTTTGCTTTTTTAATATTTTATTAATAAAAAAAATACCTATATCAAATTATTACGTGTAATTGTGCGAAATACCTCTTAAATATTCTATTATATTTCTATTACGATAATCCCGAACTATCGCTAAAATTCTTGCATCCGCTTCTCGGTATTTCCTTAACTTTATAGGTGGCGCGCGTCCTGCAACTAATTGTTCATAATAAAAGCTACGTTAAGCTACATGATGGGAGGGAGGGGTTCTAAAGAGGTCAAAATCAAACTACGTGGTTTATGAACGCTCCCTTAGAGAGTCGTCTATTTCGTGTTGTCGGGGTTTCCTGTATTGGGTTGTTAGGTTCCGTATTTGTTTTGTATTTCTTTACTGGTTTCTGGTCTTCTCTGTTCCACAATGTTATGTTATGTTCCACACTAATTTTCTTTTTGTGTAACCCTGTATCCCAACTAGCTAATCCTTCAAAAACAACCCAACAAAGAACAAAATAACAAACTAAGCAGACTAAGCATATTTTATTACTAAAATATTAAGAATGCAAAAACCATTTTTATTGATGGCGGCGAAAACGGCCGCTAATAGCCGGCCGGCGACGAGTCGGCCGCGGTGAGTTGGCCGCGGCGAGGTGGCCGCGGCGAGTTGGCCGCGGCGAGTTGGTCTGGCGGCGAGTTGGCCCGGCGGCGAGTCGGCTCGCGGCGAGACGGCCGCGACGAGTTGGCCGCGGCGAGTCGGCCGCGGCGAGTTGTCCTAGACCCATGTCGAAAGTAGTATCGTTGGAAAGCTCTTTAAAAATAAGCAAGTTTAGTAAAAAAAAATTTTTTATTACTCCCACCCCTTTTAAGTTATATTCGACTTAAGTTATTAAATTTCAATTTCTTATAACGAACTTAACTTTAAAAGTCAGCATTTGAAATCCAGCTACCGCGTTAGGGCACTGTCACAAGTGTTCAAAATGTCTTCCATTTACTTCTAACACTGTTGACCTCTTCTGGTTATACTATCAGTGGCTCTTCTTCTTCAGTGTTTAATGATCGACAGGCATTGCAAATTCTGAGCTTCATATCATCTCTCGTTGTCGGTTTTTCTGTATAAACAATATCTTTGATCCGACCCCAAAGAAAAAAATATTTCAAGTGCTGACTTTTAAAGTTAAGTTCGTTGTAAGAAATTGAAATTTAATAACTTAAGTCGAATATAACTTAAAAGGGGTGGGAGTAATAAAAAAATTTTTCCTACAAAACTTGCTTATTTTTTAAAGAGCTTTCTAACGATACCACTTTCGACATATGGTGCCATTTAAAATTCTGGATTTCTGGACTTTCTGGAGCAAACTACTCTGGATGCCGACTTTTCCCGGAAATTAGATTCGTCATTAGGGCTTTTGTAATAAATTTTTTTAGCCCAACTCTACGACTTACCGTTTTTGAAAAAAAAGTATTGATACGGGTGGTCTGGGTCACCCTGTATATACTGCTGTATCAGCTTACAGGCCTTATCATAAATTGATAGATGGTCGACACTTATAAATTTAAAATTTTTTAAATGATTGACAACAGACATATAAAATATGAAACAAGCATTACATTTGCAAGCAAATTCATTTCCAATTCCAAGACTTTCAACTTGTTTTTATTTGCAGTTCTGATAACTCATACTTCTGATCTATACAAAGTGACACTTATACTATTGATTTATATATTTTGGCTTCAGTTGTTCGTGCAATCTCGTAAGTTTACAGTGCCAAGTTTAATAATATTATTTTTACCAGCTCATCAAAGCTGTTGCTTTGAGCTCATCATCATAACAGGTTGGGAAAACTTGCCCAAGATCAGAGCACACTAAACTTCTTGATCTTTTAGTCTGAAAACTTGCTACTTGTAATATGCTACTAATGTGAAATGTGACTCAGGTCTACTTTCTTTGGCAAGTTTTCGCCATGAATTATGTTTCTGGTACCGTCGCTGGTTATAACTCTTGTCTTCTATTGTTCATTTTTTAACCGATCTTCAATAATTAAGCATTTTACTTACTTACACATCTTTATGCTGTAAGTATAATTTTCACCATACTTATTACTCAAATTAAATAATACACTTTCCTCAATTAAAATTTATTATTTATGGACTAGTTTCGACTAATCAGTCTTTATCAACATATTCCTATAAAAAGGTTAAATTAAAATTAAATTAAAATTAAAACTACCCTGACATCTTACCGTCAAATAAAATATTACACTCTATACAAAATAATTCAAATAAAAAACAATAAAACCGAGATAGTGATTTTTATTTGACGGTAAGATGTCAGGGTAGTTTTAATTTTAATTTAATTTTAATTTAACCTTTTTATAGGAATATGTTGATAAAGACTGATTAGTTGAAACTAGCCATAAATAATAAATTTTAATTGAGGAAAGTGTATTATTTAATTTGAATATATCCTCAATGGGTCATAATATTATGAATACTTATTACTATCCTAAAAAAAAGTTTACAAAAATTATACTAATAGTGTTTAAGAATTTAACTTTTTCCTATAGACCATTGCAAAAAGGGCAATTTTCTGAGTATATTCAAAAAAATTATTGCGGATTATTCATTCATTAGTTTTCGAGAAAACGGCATTTTAAAATCAAAATTTGCATTTTTGCATGCATTTTACATTGGGATCAAACCACCATTTCTACACGGGTCTTCTAGTGTCGGTACGTGTAACAGTATTTGCCTTTGAACTAGTATGTTATTATTTTTTAAATTTATTCATTTATTTTTTATTATGTTATTATAGTTTTTAGTTAGACAAACGTAAAGTTTTAAGGGTAAATCCGAGATTTGCCGTAGTTGTGGTTGTTAAAACGGCGTGTAGTGCCCCAAGCGTTAGGGAGTTTTATAGTTTATAGTTTTATAGTATTATAGTTTTATCGTACCTAGATATTAACATAATTGGCAATTATTATTATTGCTATTAATTAGGCGGTAGTTGTTGCAACTGTTCTTTTGTAATTTATAATGAAGGGACAGTAATATAAATGCAATCCAGTTTTTACATCGAAACTCCCAGTTTCGCTAGTAGCTTTCTATTATTTCGACTTGGATGCCACCACCAATTTGTTGCTTTATTAACTTTTAATTTCACTTTTGCAGGTGCAATTATTTCTTCTTTTGAGATCAAATTTGTGAGACGAGTTAATATCAGATGATTTCCACGAATCAGTTATTGCTTGAGATGTAGAATCAGAGTGCACATTTTATATTCTACATTTTTTTAAATTATTCAATAATAAGGAATCTTCGTACTTGAACAGATTGATAACCTTCTCTGATGTATACTGCCTTAGTATTATGCCAACTACTATTTAGAATCATTAACATTGTAAAAAAGGTCAAGGTTAATAGTTTTAGCATATAACAAAATAGCCCAAACGCGATGGTTACGAATTATGTAAGAAATTGACAAGCAAAGCAATTGTAATTGAATTTACCAAAAATCAGATTTAAATTTGAAACAAACAGCAATTTCAAACCATCACGCAAAATCAAAGAGATGTCCTCTGGCATATACAGCTTTTGGTTGAAATGCTTGAGTGGTATTGACGTAAACTTTACAATTTATAAAATATTTGTTACTTTGTAAAGCATTTTTTCACATATTGTTCTTTGTGATTAATGTTACTTTTCGGTACTTAAACATTTTATTTCAGCTTCTTTGCGTTAATTTACATTTTGACCTGTAAGTTAAATTCTGAATCAAGTTGATTTTACAATTGCGCGATGTTATAAAATTGTAATTTTAAATATATGAAAGAAACTTATTTTTTAGTAGTTACGTTTTCCAAATAAGATGATGTAGAAAGTGTTCAACTACATAACTTTCGCGGTTGTATAATTTTTTTTAAATATCACGCAAGCGTAAAAATAAATTATTAAACTTAATAAAAGTTGAAATTTATCCAACATTTTCAGATCAAAATTTTCCCAATGGCATTGAAACTTGTCAATTACATTACCTTGAAGTAATTGCATTACATCAGG
Organism: Cantharis rufa; assembly: GCA_947369205.1. NCBI lineage: Eukaryota > Metazoa > Arthropoda > Insecta > Coleoptera > Cantharidae > Cantharis > Cantharis rufa. Next base: position 7,992,740 of record OX376309.1, on the reverse strand, counting down.
CGCAAACGCGTTTATTCTGTCGTTATAATTTAAGGATTATAAAGTTACCATATAATACTACTTAACATCTAAATAGATTTAGTAACTTTAACGTAAATATTTTTAACAGACTAACACTAATATTTTATAAATTTCTATTGAAATGTTATTAATAAGGGCTTGCGAAAATAACAAGGTAGAGTGAGCGTTCTATATTAACCCACCTTTTAAAAAAGTTATGTTCTTGTTAAATAAATTTATTTTGTAAATTCCTTTGTAGACATTAAAGGTGTACGAACTGCAACAACTAAAATAAACTTTGCAATATAAATTATAATGAATAAATTTCGAAAAAATTGATAAAAAATTAGTCGAAATTAAAATGACTGTAAAATGATACATGATATTGTAAAATAATATATTTGGTACATATGTTATTTGTTGTTATTTGTATTTTACAGTTCATAGGATACTACTTCAACTTTCCTTATAGTCAATAACAGTAACAACAAAAGTTTAACATACATTTTTTGTGAAATTCTTCTTGTTTTTTAATTTATTTTGTACTAAAAAAATTGTAAACTATCGAAATCCGTGAAAAACTATAAGTTGTAAGTTCAAAAAATTGTCCACGACCGACAGTTCAAAAAGGAATCACGATCAAAAAATATCAATGTCCTAACATTTTCCTTCTAAACCTTTCAAAATGTTCTTTTATCGAATTTATTGCAAACTTTACAAACTCACTGTATTATTTCATGTATACTGGTACTGAATTGAAAGTTATAATGATTATTATTAGAAAGTATAAAACTTAAAAAGTTTCAATACCTTACAGAGAAGAGTTGACTTACTCAAACTAGAACTTAATATTGTTGTAATATAGAATATTTTTCCAAGATATAATTTCTTAAAAAAGTAAAGCAAAACATTTTTAATGAATACTTTTAAAATGTTAATTTTATAGAGGGTGGACTGAAAACAACGGTTTTTAACAATTTATTTTTTATTTTTCAAAGAAGTCCCCTTTTAGTTCAATACATCTCCGTGGCATTAGGGAAAAAAGAAATATTATATATTTGGCATTTTTGAGTATTTAACAACGATTTGTTGTTCTACAACATCTTGTCAAAAGAATTAAATTTGAATATCACATTAAAATCCAAAGAAGATGTGAATACAGCGGTAGAATAACTAAAGCATGCAACACAACAAGCTGCATGGAACGCTACATACTCCATCAGGGCAGATGCTTGAAGAGCCAGGATATTCTCCCAAACATATTCAAAGAAAAACTAAAGAAAATATGGGACTAAAAAAACGATGGCAGGATACTCATGCCCCAAGAGATAAGACAAATCTAAATCGCTCCACCAACCAACTGAAAAAATACTAACCGATTATAAAAATAAACGTATTAAGATATTCTTAGAAAATATTTCATCCACGGAATCAACTGATTATTCGCTTTGGAAAGTAACGAAGACAATAAAACAACCTCAAAATAGTAAACCTTCAATTAGAACACGGGATGGTAACTGGGCTAGAACGGATGAAAATATAGAAAACACGTTTGCGGATCACCTTAGTAACGTCTTTAAACCATTCCCAATGGAAACTCTCCCAAAAGAAGAAAAACCTATCCAAAAAGTTCTGGATGCTCCTTACCAAATATACCTCTCAATCAAGCCTATAAAAATGGCAGAAGTCAGAATATGTATAAAATATCTAAAACCAAAGAAAGCACCTGGTTATGACCTGATAACAGGAGGAATGCTGAAAGATTACCGCCAGAAAGAATAAAAATTATTACCATGATTTTTAATGCCATTCTTAGATTGGGTTATTTTCCCTCACAATGAAAGGTAGCTCTAATAATTCATATTTTGAAGAATAGCAATGATCCAACGGAAACGGCTTTTATCGTCCAATTAATCTCCTGCCCGTCTTGTTTAAGGTGTCTGAGAGAATATTTGCAGCTAGACGCAAACCACTTCTCGAAAAGATGCAATTAATATCCAACTATCAGTTTTGATTCCGACAAAACCATTCTGCAATAGAGCAAATACATAGAGAAGTCAAGAAGATTAGAGAGTACCTAGAGCATAAGACACACCGTTCTGCAGCATTCTTACAAGAAAAGGATTCCCGGTGTCCCTCACCGATTTAAATAATTTTTGGATATGGAGCATCAAAAAATAAGAGACCCCTAATATTTTTTAGCTCTAACACACGGGTTTAAGGGGTGTTATCAGGGGATAAAAGATTATCCCGAAACATTCTAATTAGATATAGAAGGAGGTTTTACATTTGAATGAAACCAACGGTAAAATACTTCATTTTATAACTAATAACAAATATAATTTTTTCGAAGCGATCACTTAATAAAAATTTTAAAACCTGCAGAAAGCATCCTTAACGTCATCAAATGTTTTCAAAATAAATATATTATGTTATAGAGGAGAGAAAACTGTAAGTTACCTGTTTTTGGATTTTTCTCAAAAATGATATTCGAGGGGTAACAACCCCTTTCTTAACTTTGTGTTGTCATTTTCGAATAAAAATTTTCAAGTAATATTTTACTGCAATACGCTTGCGAAAATTATTACTAGATACAAGCTTGTAAAACACAATGAATCTTTTTACCCTTTTATTAATACACCCCCTCCTATCTGCAGTTAAAAGTTTAGATTTTCCATGCATGTGGAAAAAGTGTTTCAATTTGAATGAAACCAACGCCGAAATACTTATTTTGAACAAACACATAATGATTTTCTTGCCGCGATCCCTTAATAATTTTTGGGGTAAACTACTTCCTAAAATTTTAAAACTTGCATAAGGCAAGTTTAATGCTAAGTTTTTCGAAAAACATATATGTCGTGGAAAAGAGAAAACTGTAAGTTAGGTTTTATATGATGTTTCCCTAAAATTATATTTTATGGATAACAACCCCTTTTTTAACTTTTCCATGTGTCACCAATTTGGAATACAAATTTTCAAATATTTGATTGAAATTAGGTTTGCGAAAGTTATTACTATGTAGAAACTGTAGTACATAATGCACTTTTATACCTTTTTATTGATACACCCCCATCTACGTACAGTTCAAAAGTTACAGTTTTCGTGTACAGTGACTCAATGAAATCCGGACGTATTAACGATGCTAACAATGCAAATTTCCGATTTTGAAGCTGTTTTTTGGAATTTAATAGTTAATTTCACAGCAAAATATTTTACACAACATTTGTTGCAAATTTTATTGCCTTCAATTTTGTTCATTCTCTGGAATTGCCGTAATGACGGTATCCGGCTAGGTCTTATCTACCGTATGATATACTGGCTAATGAATAGATATTCCCATCTAGGGTTGGAAATTCAGCTGTTAATATACAAAGCTATCATAAAGCCAGTGTGGACATATTACCATGTGTGGACATACCAGTGTGAACATATGTATATACAACGATTTCAGTCAAAAACATTACGGGCGGTTTTCAATGCACCTTCGTATGTCCAGCAATGTCATACATCGCGACCTGTGCATAGCCACAGTCACGGAAGAAATTACTGAAGCAAGCAAGAAGTACCAGCTTAGACTCGCTGCTCATTCAAATATTTTGGCTTCAAATCTTCTCATTGCCCCCAGCTAAAAAATGTTAAAGAGGCTTGACCCCTTAAAACTACCCCAACGGAATTAGTGTTGGTAGTGGTATACTCTCTCTCTCTCTTTTGTATTCATGTTAAAATAAAAACTGGTGAATGTTTTTAATTATTAAATGATGCTTACTAATGAGTCGGGTTTAACTGTGATATCTTTTGTTCATTGTTAAATACTATTACTTACTTAGGGAATTACCCCAACTTGCAGATCCGCAAACAAATATTTAAAATGTATGCCTATAGTATTTAATCTTATTAAATATTCTGTAGACTTGGACAAGGTTTCCTATTGAATAGACCAACAAACAGACGAACGGTAGAGCTAATTAATTTACGGTGGTCGTTAAGTGCAGGAAAATTTTATTTTTTTGAAATTTTTTCAATTTCAATTTCATCCTGATAAATGCGGATTTTAAAAAGAAACAATAGGCCTACGGTTAAAAACGGTTTAAACAAATGAAGTATGATGAATTACTCTGTACCTCAGTTGGTAACATATTATAATATAAAAGAATAATTAGTTGTTATTATATTATGGCAATGTTATAAATAAGCATGAAAAACCTGCCTTGCAGGACTGAAAGCAATACCAGTTAGTGTTTATTAAGGTTTGGCCCTTAAGGCTTTGGGGGTTGTTTTATAACCTCGATGCAAAATCTGGCTTAAACATGATAAAAAAAATTTTTATTATTAAAATTAACACTGGAACGGCATAAATATTATATTAAATAATGAATTCAGAATTTTAATAATAGAACGTACTCATAAAAATGTTAACTTGTTTGAAATTTATTTATTTTACATTATACAGAACAAAACAAGCCTGAAAGGTAAATAATTAATTCAAAATCGACGTGTATATCATGGAAAAGCAAATAGAAAGGGTCGCGAGAACTAACACTGCAGCAATGCTAGCGGCGGTATTGGCGGCGTCGTCGTGCGTGCAAGCAGATAAAAACAGCAAATAGTATGAAAATAAGGTTTTGCTACAATACACAATATATTATACAAAACCATTATTTTCAAAACAGATAATTCGTATTTTGTCTATCTAGGAAGTTAGTATTCTTTTAATAAAAAATATTAATTTTTGTCAAAAATTTCGTCCTCGTAAGCACATTTTAATATGAATTTTTATAAAGCCGGAACCCAATTTTCATGAAACTAGCGTTAGCTTCCTCGATGGACATATATTGCATTTTAAGAATTAATTATTAACAAAATCTTTTTAAATAGGCTTAATAGAGTGCAACTTGGGTAATAGTTAAATTATGACTATAGGCACCGTCTCCATCGAGTTTGACCGTTTGCAGATTTTATCTTCTCGTAATAAACCGTATGTCAGGCAACATTGCGTGACGTACCATGACAACATAAAATACAGTCATACACCCTTTATTCTTTTCTCATGTACTTCTTTCTTGTTTTTTTATTTTCATTTTCATTAATTAAACAAATGAAATATGTATCTACACATAATACGTATACATTTAATTTGAAGGTTCCGTGTTACATAATACACCTTATATGCATAACAACATACTACTACATACAACAATGAAACATATAAATTTTTGAGCACCCCTAATTTTCTACATCAAATGTATATTAATATGAAATGGAACCGTCAGGGTAGTAATTGCAAACTGAACCCGTTAAGTACATATCGATAATATATTATAAAATTTTGGCAATAAATTTACAAATTGAAAATTTTCACAGTTAAATGAAAATTACTTTGCTATTTTTACTTCAGATTTAAAATAACTATTTTTTCAGATTTATTTCACAAATATTGAAGTAAAATTTTTATTCTGCAAATATGATAAATTTTCGTAATGTGACAATATATTAATATTAACACAATATTATGTATCAATCCATTATGTAGCTAAATTAGGCTGCGATTTTAGCTAAGGTTTGCACTTGCACGGATGCTGCATTTCAAAATTCCAATCTTTTTCCAGATTTAATCGCTGTTTAGCAATAATTAATAAAAGTTAAACAAATACAAATTAACATTCTGTTAGTTAGTATTGCTTACCCTAATATTAAATTGAAATGTGGTCAGAATTTTGAAGCACGTCGTTGATGTTGATGCGTAAGTGGAAATAATTAGTTCATGTTATTCATGTTGAAGTATTACTTACTATATACATATAACATATAATGTGTGTATATATATATATATATAATAAAATGATTCAAATCCGTAAAAATTAACCTCCGAATATTATAAATATTTAAACTTTCAAATGAGATTTTACAACCTGTTAATATAATATTTATTAGAATTGTGATTCTTTATTTTATAAATAAAGTATACTGTAAAGTATATGATACAGTTTTCTGATAGTTTTATTTCCTAACCATTGAATTGAAACTAATAGTGCCTAATGTACTTTAAGTTTAATAAGAACACTCAAATTTATTTTGTTCGAAATTTTGAGTGCTGAACCCTTCATCAAGGCTTTACTGGTATTTCTGCTCTGAGTTTATTTTATAATGTTTGGATTATTATAAACTCGTATAAGATACCTGAGTAACAGCCTGTTCAGTAAATCTTCATAATATAACACTGCATTCTTATAATACGGTTTCCATATAAAACGAATATATATTTATTGCATTTTATATCTTAAATATTTTATTTCATAGCTGTATTCAAAAAATTATCCCAGAAATGATTCTGAGAATTTTTAAAAACTCAGATAAATATAGAGTAGGGGAGAGTTGTCTGGTATCGGACACTTAAGCTTCTTATACAACAAAAACATATGTTAACTTGAAATAGATTCAGAAAAGTCATAAAACAATACTTCAATACATTACTTTACATACTTTATAATGAGTGTACCGTAATATTTACTTTTCGATGTCGAAAACAAATTTCCATTCTCTTTGTTCTTACCCTTAACATTTACCTTCACATTTTTTAACATTTGATTCAATTCCCCAAGTTTCTTCTTTGCTTCTATTAAATCCATTTTCTCTTTTTCAATTTGTTATCATTCTTCAACTTGGTTTTTGTACTCACTGGAAGTCAATATTTCCCTTCTTTCACAACGGCTACCCCGTGATTGAAACTTAGTATTTGATGACGTGCTTGGTAGCGGTGAAACTTGTAGCAACATTTTTCAGCGTTTTTATTTAGGCCCTCGTTTAAGAGCATGAAACTGCGGATAGACCTAAGTCTTGTACATTATTCAAGCCTTGGTGTGTAGATGGTCTAGAAGCTGCTTTTTTGTCAACATTTGCAGACGAGTGGGCTGTATTTGTATTTCCACTGGCGTCTTCTTTATTATTGATCAGTGAGGCAGAAAAGTCTAAATCGGTAAAAATGTTTTGATTGAAAGGATGAATTCCTGTACACTTGAAACCTGCTTGTGCCAACTTCATTCCGCAAATTTTTGAAAATGCCACATTAACCAGACCAGATAATTATGTCCTTCATAGATATTTTTGAGTTGGGATATTTTCTCATCCACAATGCACATGGTAGGCATTTTTGAATATCTTCATGACAGCCCGATCCAAGGGCTGTAACTTGTGCAATGTATGGAGGGGGAGGTAAACTAAGCATATTAATGTTGTTTTGCTTAGCATACGCGATAACATTTAAGTCCCTTTGACTTGAGCTTCCGTCCAATATTAATAAGACAGGATCTTTCTCGCTAGGGTTGACTCCTTCAGCAAACAATTGCATCCATTTTAAAAACCCCTCAGCTGTTATCCATCCACTCTTTTGGCCATCAAAAATGCTTCCCATTTGCGTATCTTTTTTCAACTCTTGGCCGATTCGTACACGTGGAAAAACAAAAAGGGGTGGAATAAATACATCGGCTGCAGCATTTATGCACAAAAGGATGGTCACATTTCTGCCCCTTTCGGCCGATGTCAATTTTCCCACTTGTTTTCTGCCATTAACAGACATTACTTTCACATTATTGTTGTGGACGCAAGAAACACCGGTCTCATCAGCGTTAAATATGTTAGAAGGATTAAACTTGTGCCTCTCCATCAATGTTGACAGTTGATCAAAAAATCTGGTGACCTGAGCTTTATTAAATTCAGCCGCTATTTGTAAACTGGTTGATTCAGCCGTTCTGAAGCGCAGGTTTTGATGGCGGCTCATAAAGTTGATCAAAAAATCATATATTTCATATTTTTCAATTTCATATACTGTTTCCAATAGATTTGGTTAGGGATTAGGGTTTCTAACCTCAAAATTGTGTATGTGTAACATAACTGCCGCATTTAATTTTGGATAACGCTCTTGTTTTGTTTGATTTTCCATTCCTATTGTTACACCTGTTTGTGCTTTACCATCCGTGGCCCAGTTTGTTATTAATTAGTTAGTCATCGCAACGGGCCCTGCGGGCGTGAAGCAAGTATCCTTGTGTGTTTTCCTTTTCCTTTTGTTTAAGATGGAGGGTTTATGTAAGAAATGCAAAAAAAAAGTGTGTCGACGTCTTGACCACAGCTAAATGCAACAGTTGCAATGTTGTCTTTCATAGAAGTTGCGCAAAGCTCGTAAAGGGTGTGTCACCGATTGAGAGGGACTGGAGTATCGTGCTCTGTGGCGGACAAGGTGAGCAGGGGTTTTCTCTTATTGTTGCAGTCGACATCGGTGCCGGTTTCACCGAGTTTGTCACCATTTGATTCGGTGGTTTTCGAGGATATTGTCTCCCTTGTGTTGATGGTGCATCTTGATGCGTTCCGAGAGGAATTGATGTCCTTGGTGGGGTCTTATTCTGGACGGGTGGTGACGGACGAGATAACTACTTTGAAAAAGGAAAATAGCTGCCTTAAAACTGAAAATGAGTCGCTTAGGGGTGAAATTGACCGACTTGTGTCTTCTTCTGCGCAGAGAGGTGGGGGCGTTGAGGCTAGGGTGGAAACTGTTGGTGGCCTTAGCGCTGATGCCCTGGTGGTGATGCGGAGCCTGGGTCGGGGGACGATTCAGTCATTTCTTACGCTTCAGTTTTGAACGCGGCTCCGGGTGTTCAGCCTTCGACCTGTCCTTCAGCTCACGTTAATGTTCGGGGCGGTATAAACAGCCGGAGATCTGGTACAAGGAGCACTACTGTTCCGAGGTCTAATAGTGGGCAGCCTCCCGTGACCTCTAATTTGGATCGTTCTGGCCAAAGTGGCCGCCGTCGCCCTCGCATTAGGGGTTCTGGTGGGAATTTCTCTATATCGGGAACTGCTCGCCGAAGATGGTTCCATGTAAACGACCTTGCGCCTAACACCACGAACCAGCAAGTTGTTGAGCATGTCAGGGATGTTGTGGGTATCTCGGATGCGACATGTGAGAGTTTGACTTCCAACACAAAATACTGCTCATTTAAGATCTGTATACCGGAAGCTGATATCCCTAAATTTTTAAACGATAAGGTCTGACCCAAGGAGGCATCTGTCCGCGATTCATGATCGTTATAATTGTGAGCCGGTTGTTCCGATTGGGAGGAGTGGGTTTTCGGTGGCCCACATTAACATTCGTTCTTTGCTTTCAGATTTTCTCTCCTTACTTAGTACGGAATGTGGAGAGCTGGTTATTTTGGGTGATTGGAATATTAATTTCCTTATCCCATCGCCTCAGCTGGGGCGCTTTGGGAATTCTCGATTTGTTCGGACTTCGTCAGGTTATAGCGGAACCCACTCGTGTCACTTCAACTCTAGAAGTCTATCAACGCTACTTGATGTTATTTGTATTAGCAGGCATCGGGTTTCCCCACGGAGCGGCGTGATCAATCAATCTGTTTTGAGTGCAATTGCTTAATGCAACGATGCCTGAGTAAAATTTTCAAGCAACTTATCGATATAAAAATAATACGGTCGAGTTATATTTATTGAGATAATTACACAAACAATTATTTGATATTGACAAACGTCAAAATTATGTAAACAACGAGGCGTGGCGTCGAACCGGATGAGGCACTCTTTCCGCAGGAAAAGACATAATTGCCAGCGTAAGTGTTTGTTTACTTTTCGTAAGTGTAATTATCAATAGTAATATAACAAGGCCTCATTTTTAGATCGATAAGTTGTATTGTAAATACGAAGGCATCGTTGCATAGCAATGCACGAAAAACTTGTTTTGAGTGCAATTGCTTAATGCAACGATGCCTAAGTAAAATTTACAAGCAACTTATCGATCTAAAAATAACCAGGTCGAGTTATATTTATTGAGATAATTACGCGAACATTTATTTGATATTGACAAACGTCAAAATTATGTAAACAAAGAGGCGTGGCATCGAACCGGATGAGGCACTCTTTCCGCAGGAAGAGACACAATTGCCAGCGTAAGTGTTTGTTTACCTTTCGTAAGTGTAATTATCATTACAATAGTTTTAAAATTATAATTACTTTAATAAAATTTTTATTTGGTAAACACAAACATATTACAGTTAAATAAACTGTGGGTATTCTGTGTAATTAATCAGTTCGAAAATAATACTTGTGTGATAACGTATAACTCAAATAAAAACATACAGAAAGAACTTTCTTCTTAATGGTCCTTAATGGTTCCCATTTTCTGCTGGTGTTTATTCAGGCTACTTTAAAATTATAAGTTCCCTTTCTTATTTTAAATAGTTCTGAGGAAAATCTGCATTACTCTGCATGGTTGCGCCGAGAAAATTTTTTGCATAATTCTCAAGGTAGCACAACTCGTCGCTGTCGCGATTCGGTCTGAATTGATTCGATTACTTACTCATTACGTAAAGCATATTATATTATGTTTCCATCGCTTACCCATAAATAACTATATTTTAGAGTCGACTCACCCAGAGATGCACGTGAGAAAAAATCGATGATGGTTTTTTGAAATTGATAACTTTATAGACTTAATATTAAAATTAAATTTGCTAAGCATAAGTGGCGTTAATGAGTACCTAATAAAATTTTAATTGACGTTTAATATTTGACAGTTTATGTTATACATTAACACATGCTGGTTGTTGACAATTTCCTATTTAAGCTTTACCTACTTCATCTTTCCGTTGCAAGTTAATTAATAATACAGTACCTGGTCAGTGTGTTAACCTAAAGCGACAACCTTTCAACTTTGCAAATTCGCTACATTTTTGAGTTTGTAACAAAATCAAAATGGGTTTTAAAAAAAATGTCAAAAACGGCTGCATCAACACCGCTTCAGTTGTATTCGAAATATGAATCAGAAACATAATTTAATTAATACGGTAGCAATTTTCATTTTACATTACAATGTAGTCTTGCAACAATATTGTTATTTAACCGGTATTGCTGATATTTGATATTCTGATTTTAAATTAATAATAATAATTAGGTAAAATTTGAGATTAAACATAAATTACATATCAAATTGAACAAAATTAAATTTTGTTTTAATTCTAATTCACATTATAATGCTGGTATTTACTTGGTAAATATGTTATTTGCTTAGTTAATTTGCAAGCAAATTATTTAAATTTTTAAACAGTAAAATACACATATGCAATAAAGCTACAACCCAAGGTGGGTTTCGTGTGATTTTATGAAGGATTTTTAAGGCAGATTACCTCGGTGGTTTGCCATTGCCTAGCGATGGAAGACGGTAAGAATAAAGTTGTTGCTCGACTCGAGCTGGAACTACAGATCTCTGCTTAAGTCAGCATCAGACCGTAACCGTCCTTTAAATAGTGAAATAAAAATAGAAATTTTTAATTAAAATTATAAAATCTCAAAGAAACAGCAGCTAAAAGATATACTTCGAATAGCGTTAATAAGCGACCCCTTTCGATATCTTCTGCGATTTACGTAGAAATTCATCTCTTCCGATTTAGTAAATAAAAAACCTAGATTATCACCATTCCCAAAGTATGTATATCTTGTTTTTGTATTCGGTATTTGGCATTTTAGCAGTCTGGCAAATGATCAATGGCTGTCTTACTTCCAGACTGCTTAATACTTAATTTATTTTAAAATTATGTCATTTATACATACACATTATATATATAACGTATGATGGTCGAGAAAAAGAAAGAAGTTAGCGTTTGTTTGCCATTTCTCCCTAGTGTGCTTTTGTGGTGAGTTGCTTGTAAAGTGCAGTTGATTAATGTGCGGTGATTGTTTTCAGGACATGAAAGGTGGGTGGGCAGCCTCGCCAGGGAACACCGCTCCCGCGAATCCACCAACTCTACTTGCTGTACAACCACTGTTAACGCAACCTAGCACCCCTGTTCAGGTAGTTCAGCCGCAACCTCAACCTAAGCAAGACACTTCAAGTAAGTACAATAAAAAATCAAAGAACGCCAAATATTCCTATCATTGTGACCACAAACAAAAAATTTATTGGACGCTTTCCAGATAATGTTCAATGACATAAATTTATTCTTTAAGTAACGTTTTTTTAACGTAATTAATTGAACTCCTAGTTGTATAGCTGAGAAAGCATAAAGTAGTACAAAACTGTAGGTATTCAGTTTGTTACAAATTGTACAAATTTACTGTTTAATCTGGAAAGACGAAACACAAATCTTTTCTATTCCAATTGCAGAATATACTGGTGGAAACTCAAGTTTGATTAAGAGAACCTTACGTGTTTAAGTATTCTTTGATTGTTGTAATTAATTTATATCAAATTAAAATATAAAACAGGCATGCGGTTTATAATAAATTTATTATTTTTCCTAAAGAAATTATTATAACCGAAAAACTCTAAAAATCCTCCGGTTAACACAATGCCGGCCGGTAGCTCTGCTGTTTATTTGGAGAGCGAGTGGTAGGTCCCCTTGAATTGGAGTCTGGTAAAAAAACTTGTCTTAAAAATTTATAAGGCGCCACTGACTTATCAGACAAAAATTACGGAAAAACAAGCTGAAACTAAAAATCCTTAAGTCAGAAAGGACATAAAATAATGATTGACCATGAAAATTAAATTTATTTCAACAGAGAATTAGTGTAATGTCTTGTATTAATGATAACAAAAAAAGGTTATTACCCAACGCGTCTAATAGCTATTAACCTGTGGGTTTTTAATAATCTTGTACAAGTAAAGTTTTAAAAGAGAAACACTCGGTATTTAAAAAAAATTATATCTGTTAAAACGAACTTAATCCGGTTCAAAACAAAACTATTCCGGTAACAAAAAAATGATTTGCGTTTGATCTTCTTAAAGATGATTTGACAATACATATAAATTCAAATAGGTAACCCGTAGCCAAATCGCTTGCGTACGGCACGAAATCTAAGTATACGACCTTCTGTTTTCCTTGAGTTGGTAAAAAGTGATTCAAGCAGGAAACCTCCAATATTGGCATCAAGCAGCAACTGGGAACTAAGATGAACTGTCCTCCGAAAATATGACCCGGTCCAAATTCACAATGCGGCGAACGGACCAAATAAAACGTATCAATTAATATTGTGATACCAAAAAAACGACTTCTGATAGAAAGATAATGAGAACCTAAAAAATTTGAGAAGTAGACCACTAACTATCAAAACTAGCAACTGAATTACCTGATGTTCGGTTCTCTGGAAATGAAATTAAGGCAACTAAAGTTTTCCAATAATTATGAATAAGTTGACTCTACAAAAGTTTGACAGAAAGTGAAGTCTACTTCCTACCCGCTATCGCTCGTTCATGCGCTTGCTCAAAACACAGTTTATTAAGGTCAAATAATAATTATCTACCGAGCGAGTCAAAAATAATTGTTACACTACCCTCCTCCAAAAAAAAAATTTGAAGGCAAAGACGAAAATTTACCTTACACCAAAAACCTATTCCATAATCATCAAATCTATTCACACCACATTAAATAAAAAAATTACCAGAATACCTACTTGAAAAGCATCAAAAATCTAAATAAATAATAAACCTAAGGAAAATTTATTTTGTTATAAACTGAAGACAGCTATTTGGACATTCATGAAGTAGTGCTATAACTTACGCGTATAACACGGCTTGAAAGCAAGTCAAAATTGGAAAAATCATAAATTGGTAAAAGGTCACTATTAGGTAAGGTCTCCTACCACCATGAAGCCAGTTAATTAATCTATTATTTTTTTTTTTTTCAAAAAAATTATAACAAAAAATCATAAACACCTAAATATTGAAAATTCACTCAAATTCATTCAAGGCAGTTCGTCACGTCTGACGAAAAGTCATGAAATTAAACCCCAAAATGATCATTATATCTAAACATCTAACTCTAGCAAAGAAAAACTAGGTAATGATAACATGTACAAGACGCAAAACTATATACAAACGATAAAAATGATTCTCAAAACAAACGGTAAGCGCTAACTCACCGATACATCTGAATTAGATCCCAAATACGGTTTGAGATTACTCACATGCCAATCTCCTACAGCATTTCCGTTTTTATCGTTAAGAGAGTAAACTAAGCTACCTTTCTTTCCTACTACTGTACATAAAACATATTTTGGTGCCAGTTTAGCCGAAAAATAATTTGTCGCGTTCGACAATACCTTATTAACTTTCCACACGCGATCACCAACCTCAAATTGAACTTCTCTTCTTCGCAAATTGTAACGCGATGCGTTACGTTGGTGAGCAGCAGAAATACGCTTTTTGACATCTTCGAATATGTCCTCAAAACCTTTAAACCCACTAACTATTTCTTTTGCTCCCACCGGATTGAGCATAAGATTTTTAGTGTTCAAAACTCTACCATAATAATCTCCAGAGGCCGGTACCTTACGAGCAAAATTCAGAAATGCGGGACTGTAGCCTGTAATTTCATGAACTGCCGTCCTAAGCGCAAAACCAATCTTATAAATATTTTTATCCCACTGCCGATGATTATCTGTTACATAACTACGTAAAGCGGAACCTATAGTTCTATTTACACGCTCAGTAAAATTGCACTGCGGATGATAGCGCGCGTTAAACCATATTTTCTGCACGCGGTAATCGGCACATAACTTTTTAAAAACAGAACCCGCAAATTGTGTACCATTATCACATATAACAAATTGTGGCACTCCATAAACTAAAAATATTTGTTCCTCTATAAATCGTGCAATACTATTGGCAGTTGCCTGTCTCAAAGGATGCAAAACAACATATTTAGTTAACCAATCTGTAACCACCAATAAATAACAATTTCCTTTGCTTGTTCTTGGCAAGGGACCCATAATATCGGTAGAAATTATTTGCCAGGGAAACTGAACGTTTTTTTCACTGCCCATTAATCCGAAAGGAAGCTGATTTGGAACTTTTTGTTCATTGCACGCGACACAACGTTTAATATATTTTATTATATCTTGCCGCATTTTAGGCCAATAATATTCTTCCGCAATACGCTTAAAAGTTTTGTAAAATCCCAAATGGGCGGAAGTTGGGTCATCATGACACGTCTGAAGGACCTTATCACGATACTCTTTTGGCACTAATAGTTTCCACTCAGATATGTTGGTTCGCAATGCAACTTTATTTGCTACATGTTTATATACATAATCCCCTTCAACTTTCCATTGAGGGTACCTTTTCGGATTATTAAGTATGTCGTCCCTCAACTGTTTATAATATGGCTCTAAATTATTCGAATTAAAATCAATCGCGTCGATCGCGGGGTGTATACGAGATAGAGCGTCCGGTACTACATTTAGCTTGCCCTTTCTGTGCACTAAATCAAAATCGTATTGCTGCAATTTTAAGCTCCATCTGCACAACCTACCAGTGGGCTCTTTCATACGTCTTAGCCACAATAAACTATAATGATCTGTAATCACGGTAAATTTAGTTCCTTCCACATACGGTCTAAATTTCTCAATGCAAAATATTACAGCTAACAACTCGCGTTCAGTAACGCTATAATTTCGTTCTGCTCGCAACATACTACGACTAGCATACGAAATAACTTTCTCAACACCATCTTGTACTTGCGTCAGCACACCACCTAAACCCGTATCGCTAGCGTCACATTGAATAGTAAACGGTAAGCTAAAATCCGCCGAAGATAAAATTGGAGCCGACACCAAGGCTTGCTTAATCGTTATGAAAGAATTTTCTGCCTCGTTACTCCAATTTACCGATTGCCGCTTCTTTCGACCTTTTAATAAATCATTAAGGGGGCACACTAAAGTCGAAAAATGAGGTATGAACCTCCTATACCATGAACACATTCCTATAAATTTCTTTATCTCAGTGGACGTACGGGGACGCGGATAATTTACCATAGCCTCAACCTTTTCTGGATTAGTCCTCAAACCATTCCCATCAACTATAAATCCTAAATACGTTAAGGACTGACAAAAAAATTTACATTTCTCAAAATTTACAGTTAAATTTGCCGCCTTAAATCGCTTGTGCACTTCCTTAAGGGTTTTTATGTGCTCCTCAAATGTTTTGGATATAACAATGGTGTCATCCAAATAACCAAATACAAAAGGTTCCAACTCTGGACCTAAAGTTTTGTCCATTAAGCGCTGTTGAACCTTGGCTGCGTTTTTAAGTCCGAAGGGCATTACACAAAATTGAAACAAACCCCTACCCGGTATAGCAAAAGCAGTTTTTTCCTTAGACGATTCATCTAATTCAATTTGCCAGAACGCGCTTTTCAAATCAATGGTAGACAAAAATTTTCCATCGCGCAACATATTAAAAATTCTATCCACTCGTTCTAAAGGATACGAATCAGTTTTTGTGTGGGCATTCAAAGCACGGCCGTCAAAACAAAAACGATATTCTCCATTCGACTTTTTAACTAATAAAACTGGCGAACACCAATCACTGTGTGACGGTTCCACCACACCTAACTCAAGCATTTTATCGAGCTCTTTGTTAAGATTACCTAACATAAACGGTGACATAAGATATTGTTTTTGTCTGACCGGAGGCGCATTTCCAGTGTCTATGTGATGAACCATCACATTTGTCCTACCTAAGCGTTTTTCATCGCTTAAACCTCGAAATTCCAGCATAATTTCATCTATAAGCTTTTGTTGCTCTGAATCATAACTTTGTTTTTGCGACAAATTCTCTACATTGTTTGCAGATACAATGTTTATATTGGAGTCACTTAGGCCCGCTTTTATATTCCACGAGTCCGCACTAAAATCAACTACCAAGCCAAATAGGTTACAAAAATCAGAGCCAAAAATAAAGCTATGTTCTAACGAAGGAACGACTAAAACTTCTAGTAATTTTAAAACACCCTCAATTTTAATCGGTAAACAAACTGAACCTTTAACTAAATGTCTCCTTCCGTCAGCAGTGGTAACATGCTTTCCTTCAAAATTATGAATTTTAATTTGAATCTCCCTTAAAAATTCTAAACCCTGCTTTCCAATGATAGATTTATTTGCACCCGAGTCCAAAAGAACTATTACTTCGCGATCTAACACAGAAACTGAAATATATGGTCTATTATCTAAAGGAACTTGACAAAACAAAGCTGAATTTTCAATTTGGGTGGTGTCTACAATACTATCCAGCTGATCATGTAAAGGATTTTGTTTTTCTTCGCTAATTTTGAATTTATTAATAAATTCATGACTAACGCTATTATTATTATATACATCTCTAAATCTACTTGAATAAAATAATTTGGAATTATTGGTCTTATATTTCCCCTGAAATGAACTTCGACCACTATAGTTCACTTCCTTTGCCCGTTTTTTGAACAATTAACGCAATTATTCGAAGTATAATTAGGATTTCCGCATTTAAAACAAAACTTACGCAATTTACTTGAACAACTAGGAAATGTGTGTCCAAAACCCTTACAATTCCAACACGTTAAAGAATTAGTACGGCCTTTATTTAAATCTCCTACAGCTATATTTGGACTTGATCTGGCATTATTATTAAAATTACTGCGCTGCTTATTGTCTAAATAATTTTTAGTATTTGCGGCTGAGGAAGAAGTTGCTGAAGACGTCTCTACATACGCTAAATTAGACTCTAATGAAACACAATCAAATTTTGCTCTCAATCGAGCATTTTTACGTCTCGCTTCTTCTTCATCAATAGTTCGACAATATTCAAGTAACTGAGAGATTGTCTCAATTTCAATTAACGCTAATGGTTGCCAATATTTTTCCAGAAGATTGCACCTAATTTGTTTAATTTTTGTAGCCACGCTAGGATTAATCGATAATCTACTAAAAAGAGTCTCCATTATCGCAACATAAACATGAGTAGGTTCTCGCGTTCCTTGCATTCGAGCCTTTATTTGGATCCATAATTGTTCGTTAGGATCTTTAGGTAAATAAAAATGTTTTAGTAAGGTAATAAATGAACCCCAATCCGCGCAACTTGCTTTATTTTGACGTACCCAGTTCTTTGCCGAACCCTCGAATAGCTCATGAACCGATTGGAACATCTCAGCTTCACTAACTCGACGAGAAATTCTTAATTCCTCAATCTCTTCCAAAAAAGAGTATAAATTAGCAGGGTTGCCGTCATACTTAATATTCCATTTGTGCACCGGATAACATTTGGAATTTAAATTTGTAATAACATTATTGACCGAAGCTACTGGCGCATTTTGATCTAAACATACTGATTCATTAGCGGTGATTGATGGAATTTCACGCTTAATTTTTGCCTCTAAATCTCCCTCTAATTCTAAACAAGTGGCGTACGATTCATTCTTAAAAACTTTAATTTCTTCTTCGTTATTTACATTAACATAAAGTAATAACCGTTTTGTTCTATTTGTAATGTGTATTAGGCGTGATTGAATTCGCTTATAAGTCGAATCACTTGGTAAACCTCCCTCAAATTCTACAATTAGCGTACATAACGATATTAACGTTTTATTTATAACTTCTTTCTCAATTTCAAAATCAAAATTCGGTTGTTCGTAAAGAAGTATATTATATTTGGGATCACGACTTTCCTTCTGAAGGAAACTATGCAAAATTTTGCGTTTTGAATTTAGAGTTTTGCGTCCTGATATTACCTCACGGATATTTAATTCGTATTCTAGCTCTTCAGCTTCTAAATGAATGGGTTGCATCGACTCCATTATTCAAAATATCAATCTAAATGATCAAAAAACCCAAAAAAAAATATCAACTATTTAGGAAAACTAATAAAAAAATAGTACAACAATTGTCGTGACTAACTCAACGTGTTTATTTTTACAAATAAACAAAGAAATCAAATATAGATCAATATAATCTAATAAATTAAGCATACAATTAATAAATCGCAGCTAGCTCAAATCGTTTTAAACTCAAAAAAAATACTGGGTGCATACACACAAGAAAAACTCAACAATTGCTCTGAAACAGTAGCAAAAACAAAGCATACAATAAAAATTGCAGCTACTCAAATGGATAATAAAATATCTTACGCAACTAAAAATGTGCACCTCAAATAGAAATATTTCAGGAAATTATTCCTAGAATAAAGAAGCCAATTGATAAATAAAAGAAATCAATTTTAGAATAAATTCTTTCTCAATCCAACTATAAAATTTTGTCAATATTGTAAGTTCCTATCGCGTATGCACTATCAAACACTTGTGCATAAACTACAAACAACTCGCAAAGAATTTCAATCTGGTCAATATACTTAATTTTGTAATAAAGTGAAAACAAATATTCAATTAATGCTCTAGTCATAAAAAGTTATAATTATGTATTCAATAAAAAATTGTCAAATCATCAACTGCAATAAACAGACTTCAATTCTCTTTAAAAATTTATCAAACATGAATAAACTAATTCAAAAAACTACTCAAAAAAATGGCCTCCACGTCGCGGCGTCATTTTGTATAACCGAAAAACTCTAAAAATCCTCCGGTTAACACAATGCCGGCCGGTAGCTCTGCTGTTTATTTGGAGAGCGAGTGGTAGGTCCCCTTGAATTGGAGTCTGGTAAAAAAACTTGTCTTAAAAATTTATAAGGCGCCACTGACTTATCAGACAAAAATTACGGAAAAACAAGCTGAAACTAAAAATCCTTAAGTCAGAAAGGACATAAAATAATGATTGACCATGAAAATTAAATTTATTTCAACAGAGAATTAGTGTAATGTCTTGTATTAATGATAACAAAAAAAGGTTATTACCCAACGCGTCTAATAGCTATTAACCTGTGGGTTTTTAATAATCTTGTACAAGTAAAGTTTTAAAAGAGAAACACTCGGTATTTAAAAAAAATTATATCTGTTAAAACGAACTTAATCCGGTTCAAAACAAAACTATTCCGGTAACAAAAAAATGATTTGCGTTTGATCTTCTTAAAGATGATTTGACAATACATATAAATTCAAATAGGTAACCCGTAGCCAAATCGCTTGCGTACGGCACGAAATCTAAGTATACGACCTTCTGTTTTCCTTGAGTTGGTAAAAAGTGATTCAAGCAGGAAACCTCCAATATTGGCATCAAGCAGCAACTGGGAACTAAGATGAACTGTCCTCCGAAAATATGACCCGGTCCAAATTCACAATGCGGCGAACGGACCAAATAAAACGTATCAATTAATATTGTGATACCAAAAAAACGACTTCTGATAGAAAGATAATGAGAACCTAAAAAATTTGAGAAGTAGACCACTAACTATCAAAACTAGCAACTGAATTACCTGATGTTCGGTTCTCTGGAAATGAAATTAAGGCAACTAAAGTTTTCCAATAATTATGAATAAGTTGACTCTACAAAAGTTTGACAGAAAGTGAAGTCTACTTCCTACCCGCTATCGCTCGTTCATGCGCTTGCTCAAAACACAGTTTATTAAGGTCAAATAATAATTATCTACCGAGCGAGTCAAAAATAATTGTTACATTATCATAATCGCAATGTACAGTATACAAAATCTATATTGACGAAAGGGGAATAAGTTTCCAGCAACAAACTAGATTGCAAGTGTGGTCTCGGGTGTGAAAAGTAGAAAGCATTACACACCAAGGAACCAAGAACTAATGCACACAATAAATACAAATAAACATATAAAGGTTTTCTTAAATCAAAATAAATCCAATATTAGAGATATACAATAGTGATTGTTATTTAATTATATTGGATAAAGCGAAAATTTATAATTGAAATAGAAATTTTTCGAATTCATTTTCGTGCACAAAGTCAAACACTTGAGGTTCGTAAAGTAATTAAATTTATTTTCGCATCATATAAAAAGGTGTTTAACCGTTTCCGTAACTGCGAAGTGACGCAGTCAAAGAGCATAATAATGTATATACAAATAAACAATCGGTTACATTCAAATAGGAAATTTGTTGCGTTTGGATTAAACGCTCTTAAAAATTTAGGGTAGTAAAAAGTTAAAATTTACACTTCTAAAATAAAGGATGAGCGTTGAGATGATTCTATACTTTATCTTATTTTAATATTGCATTATGCATAGGATGTTAAGTATACGTGTAAACAGATCTGGGGTGCGGCATGCAAATAGTGACTTGTGGGTTTTGTCAACTATAGGCTATTTTGACACACGCAAGTAAAAGTCGAAATTACCCATCACAATTTTAATAAAATCTCGAGAAAATTTTCTTTTGTTGCAGATTTTCCAATTAAAATTTATTGAGTGATCTTTATTTCTAAATACAATTTATAAACGCAATCTTTATAAAATTTTGTAAAAGAAAAATTAAAATGTTGTAATTAATTAGTGTTTATTAGATTAAAGATGATATAAAAGGAAAAATTTAGCTTGAGGTATTATAGGAAGTCTCGTGCCTTTTCTAGCCGCAATTCGGATAACTACCTATAAATAAAAGAAGAGAACATTATCTGACAGAGTTTGGGACCAGGTATTCCATTAATGATGGCTTCAGGCTTTGAATCTGATTACAGAAATGAATGCTTTTTTGTAATGCTTTATAAAAAAAAATAAGGCATTTTGGTTTGAAAGAAAAATAATTTGGTTCTGTATCAAACGTGTAATATGTCAATGCCTCGGGATAATTCCGGTGGTTGATACAAGTAGTCCGTTATACCAAACCTTGATCATATTAATGAAATACTCAAACGTCTACCTAATTCCGGGATAGAGAAGGAAATTCGATGCTTGCTCACTTGTTTTCAGTGGTTAGTGGTTGTCCGTTCATCCCTCGCTGGTCTGCAGTCGAACACACAATTGACCCCGTATGTCACTTCATCGCGCAGAATACAAAGCAGCCATCGGTTGAGCAAATCTCTGATGTCCTTTGTTTCAAAGTGTTTTTGTTACATTTTTTATCCCTTGTTCATTTTCCGCGTTTGTAGTTAGCTATAAAATGGACAAGCGCGGCGCTATTGTAGAATTTCACGAAGAAGAATCATTTTTAAACAGCAGATGTTACTCCGAATCTATTGTTAAGATTTTGTTGATTTCCAAAGCTTATCGACAAACAATTAAATAATTCTACTAATAAAAAAAGGATAATCAAATATTTTAACCTTTAAAAATCAATTTAATAATTAAACAAATTATTTTCAATTATTTTCAATTTATTTATTATATTTACTGCATAGTTTGGTGAGAGACTGGAGCTGGACTGCCAACTAACGAGTCGCAAGTTCTAATTTAAGCTTTTTATAAATTAGTTTGCCATGGTTTGGATTGCACGATAAATTTAAATAATAAATTAATACTGCATTTAATATTCTATAGTTATTTTAATTTTATCAAAACTGAACTCAATTTTAACAATTGCAAAAATTAAAATGTCGGTATTGTTAACCTGATCTGATAAATTAAAGGGTTTTAATTTGAGTTCAAAAGTATTTTAAAATATGATAGACTCTAATTACCTGCCCTCACATCAATCGACGGTTGCTCGGAGCGATATAGCGTGAAATTTAATTCTTTTTAACTTTCGATTATTACAAATACAAATTTGTGTAATACTATTATAGCTATTAATTTTAATTGTTATTGCAGTTGTCTATGCATTTTATTATTCCTCTATTTTTAATTTTAAAATCTTTATAATTCAAATTTAAAGCAAATATATACGCTATAAATGCCCTTTAAATTCAAGCTGCGCGTTTAATTTGTTATTAAAATTGCAATTTCCGTCGTGCATGTCCTGCTGAAGAATCAATCATGCATTTTATACTAGCAGTTCCTCGCTCAATATGATACCAATTTCCGGTTCACTGTAATTTGTATGTTAAAAATTGAAAAAAATTTTTTGTTTTCAATTCAACTTTACATATTAAACGTATTTTATAATCACGGATTTTGTACTTATACGAAGACATTTCGTATAAAATCGTTTATAAAGCATTATACCTTTTGTGATGTTATAGGTAAATTAGTACAACTAGTACTCGTCGCAACACTCACCTTAGTCGTCATACCAGTCGAATTTCTCATTAGAATTAAATCCAACTTTTGATGTAATATTATATTACAGATATTTTGCACCACTCGATATATTTATAACGAGCTTGGCGTAACGATAAGTTGTATGTATAAAAACAAATCTATTAGTTTTAATCTTAAAATCAGATTCTAATTTTTAAAATTATTCTCTAAAATAATAATTATTGTATTTATTAGTTTAATTAAGCTGATATTTTGAAGTTTTAATTTTATTGATTTTCACAAGTTAAGAATTTATATAACTAAAAAGATTTGGTGTAAAACCGATTTTTATATACTTAACAAAAAATGTTTCATAATGTACAATTAACATTGTAAATGTAGAAGTATACGAATACTTTCTGGAGCCACTGTATATTTATTTATAGTATGAAAAATTAAATTTTTTAAATAATGTAAATTTTTAACTTGTGAAATATACTACATTAAAAATCGTACCTTACATTTTGAATAAAATAAAAATGTTTCAATTGAAATAATTATAGTTTATAATAACGCCTTGCTAGAACATTGTGTTTCGAATCTTATATTATCATTTTTAAGCAAACCTGGTATTATCTAAAAGAACTTGAAAAGTTACGTAATTAAAATTCAATTATGATTGAAAAATAAATATTTTTGAACTTATTTGAAAATAAAACTCGACCTACTTGACGCCGAAACAATTTGATTTTATTAAAAATGTGTGTAGTTATGAAATTAAATTTATTAATCTAACAAAAGTTAAATCTCATTATAAGTAAGATATTTTAATCTATTTATTCGTACTGTAAAAATGTTTTATTTACCTGTCTAGTAATTCTGATAACGGCTGTACATCTGTAGCTGAAAATAGTTAAAATTAATAAATTATACCACATACTAGGTATAAGAGTGCAAAATATTTAATTTATTATTATATTAATATAACTTTGTAATTTGCCTCTATTTTCAATTTTTTTGTTTCCTCCCAAATTCACGAAACCCACACTCTCGACTCTGGATATTAAAAGCTAGTCGTCATTAACATTAAACTCTGATAGTGTATGGTCGAGCTCACAAATTTTTGCATATGGAAACAATAATCAGTACGGCGTT
This sequence comes from Cantharis rufa, assembly GCA_947369205.1. Taxonomy (NCBI): domain Eukaryota; kingdom Metazoa; phylum Arthropoda; class Insecta; order Coleoptera; family Cantharidae; genus Cantharis; species Cantharis rufa. The sequence goes on along the minus strand of OX376309.1, from coordinate 7,968,751 downwards.
ACTAATAATCAACATACATATTATAAATCCATAAAAATATTGGTTTAGTTTGCACTTAAAAAATTATGTATTAAACACGTGGACTAGGAAGTGAAACAGCACAATTAAGTAATTATTAATTGAAAATATTTTGAAATTTCTTCAAGCTTTCTCAAAAATCTAAAGATATATGAACAAAAATAAAAACAGTATTAATTTTATCAAAATTTTATTTTGACCTAAAGTCAAAATCAAAGTTAACTCAAGATTTTTATAGATGTATTTCTCGGAAGTTTTTCACTAGTTCCATAATAATATCATTAAAACAAGAATTTACGACAACTCTCTGTTTGAATTTATTGATATTTGGTGTTAATTTATAGGTATCTCACAGCTCTAGGGTCATATCCCAACTTTTCTAAAGATATCAATAATGTGAGTACTAGAAATTGCTCGATAAATTTTAACATTATGGAAATTCGTCTTTTGGTATAAAATGTAACAACAAAATTTAATTGTCAATGAAAATATCTGTATAATGTGTAGTCATTCAACTAGCAGTAAAGTCATGCGATATAATCTCCAAAATATAATTACAATAATTATTATTAAATGAAGATACTTATTTTTAAATTTTAAATGATCTTATTTATTCATCCAAAGAATGTTAGTTGAAATCATTATTTAGTAATTTATAATTAATTTTAATAAAGAATATTTAAGAAGGTTTAATTTTACGAACAAAAAAGAATCTGTGTTTTAATTAAAATTTTGAAGCAGTAAATTTTAAATTACTGTTATTTACTTCATGTTGACTCTTTTCAAAGTGCAATTGTCAATTTGTTTATAGAAATATGCTTTTTACGCTTTTACTATTCGTCAGTAGATAAGTATAAAAAAATACGTTTGTGCATAATCTAAAAAAAACTACAAGTTTCTTCATTAAGTTATAGAATTTAAAAGTTAACAGCTTCCACTCTGAACAATATAGTCTGTACGTTACTTACTACAATGATATTGCGACTATGACTTGAAATATTATAAATTTAGATTCATAAAAATTAGAAAAAAATTAATTGTTAAAAGTAATTATTTTTAATAGTATTACATAATAATAATAATAATATAATAAGTTGTGCTGCAGTTATATTTAGTAAATTTAATCTCAAAAAGCATTGAACCTATATAGTCATCCTACTGCATTACGTTTATAGTTAATAAAAACACTTTATATCGTACGAAAAATTAAATTATAAATTTTTTTGTGGCACTAGAATAGTTTTGAGGAATTATTAAGTCCTAATGTTTGGTCAGCATTTCACTTTATTTCTGATTATGTTGGAAATGCCAAACATAATTACTTAGTGCATGTGTTTAGCAACATAATCACTGGCACAATTAATAACAATAAAATAATGTAAAAATTTTGTACTCTAGTCTTTTAGACTTAAATGCAGCTGCCAATACTGCCTAATATCGTCTAATATCGACATCACCAGTTCTCGTTTCACTCTTGTTCTTCAAAACGTTTCTTTGGTTGTAGCCTGATGAATACCCAGAATCCCAAGCATTGCCTCCAGTGTATATTAAATGAATATTACTAGGGAGTCTTTAATGAATTACTTATTATCACAAATTAACAGTACAATTTAACCACAGCAGTGGATTGGTGTGATCGTTGGTTGAGTTACAGAGCGGAAATTCTGGGTTCGAATCTTGGACTTGAGAGAATTTCTTAGCTCGGCCAATCAAAAATTGGTTTTATAATTACATAAATCTACCAATGGTCATGGTTCAAAAAAAAAACAGTACAATTTACATCACAAACTGCAATAGTAAAGTAGTCACAATCATTCAAAATATTATTTGGAGTTAGCAATAATAATATTATTAAAATTTAAACCTATGACAAAAAGTTCATTGTCTGTTCTTTCTAAAGTTTAAGTCATATACAATATGTGCATAATAATCTGCATGTAACAAATTGAACTTCTTTTACTTGAAGTTGTATATATCAACAACTATTAGTTGGATATCTTCTCATGGCAGTATATTAATTTAAACTTTAGTTGATTTATTAATTTTCGTTGTGCGACAGCACATAATAAATTAAAGTTATGTTAAAATACATGCAACATTGGAACTCATGTAGCCAGAGTTGATTGCAGTAAAATTGTTAAGTTGACAAACCGCAAAGACATTGTTTGCAGAAAGTTTCAATAAAGATTTAGCTATAACCAGTCACTATCCTCAAATCATAAAATTGTTTCGAATTCAAACTTGATTCGTCAAAGGAAACAGTAAATCCCGTAAATGCAACTTCAACAACTATAACTCATTGAAAAAGTTATGTTGCATAAGTACATTTTATAAACAGAAATGAGATTAAAAGTTTAAAAAGGATAAATAATTTAAAACTTCATAAATATTTACCTTTTTGCAGCAATAGAATATTGCTAGAGATAACGTTTTTTTAGAACAGGTCATTAAATGAGGTGTTTTTGCGTTTTCAATGACGCCTTTGGTTAGTAAATCACTAAGTTGGAGTATGTACCGTATACACACAGTATTGTTATTTAGTAGTATTTTATCAAATATTGCTACTTACCAATTAATTATAGTAATGGCAGTAAAAAGTATCAGTGGCAGGTAATTTTAACAATAAGTGGCAATATCAGCAGTAAGTAGCAAATGAGTGGCAGTATTAGGCTATTATTAGAAAAAGCACAAATTTCTAAGTTTACTCAAAAGAATTTATCTCTATGTACTACTAAATACTATATAATAATTGTCCGTTACTACTACATATTTTGCAATACTTCCGATACTGCCTAATACTGCTTGAAACTTACAGTGCTACCTAATACTGTAATTTACTAATAATATTGTCATTTCATTACCAATGCTTTACTGCTTAATTCTACCACATATTACTAATACTACTCGATACTACTATTTACTGCTGGTACACTATATTGCTGCAGTGATTCATCCCTCGGATATATTCTGGAGTACCCCAAGTGTGAACCCGCCCTACCTTACCTAATACATCAGATAAAAGCAATAAATAGCTATTATCATAGTGGGGGAAGAAATCAAAATTTTAAATGATGCATTATTTTTGCAAATAATATCATATTGTTGTAGTACTTTTTGTGTGGATTAATGTACTAACAACCAATTAATCATCTAAACGCCCCGTAATAAAAATTGTTCATTATTTTAGCAAATGAAATATATGCAAAATAGTTTAAAAATTCCGTACAAAATCGATTAATTTAATTTTGAACGGTTGCATGTGAAACATTGCATGAGCAATTGAAATCAGATATTCCCTACTTTTGCACAAATATTACGCACCAAATGAACTCAGAATAAAAATAGCTTATTATAACTTTTGTTAATTAAATTTTATTAAACGAGCATTGACTAGCAATAATTATGGATTGTGAAGTTAAAATTTTAAAAATATTAAAAAAGTTGATATCGTGCATATTGAAGGGCAAGATTTTAAGGACGGCTCTGGAATTTCGTAAGTATATCAACCAACGATAAAACAATAGTTAATCAAAAATTAATTAAAAACCAATATTTGTTAGAGGTATTACTTATAAGGTAAATAGATTAAGCGTTAGTTTTCTAATTTTATATCACAGGAGTTCATTTTTTTGATATGGAAAATTACTAATTAAAAATGTGTGTTAAATTTTTATTTTTAATATAGAAAGATTTAAATAAATGCTATATTGTTTGCAAATATTACATACACCTACATGTAGGTATTATACAGAGAGTACAAAAAGTATATAAACTTAACAAGGGTAGACCTAAAATAATTTGTCTCAAGGGTGATTTAGTTTGAATGTTGAAATTCTTATTCTTTAATTTAAATTATAATTTATCGATAACTGTTAGTATGTTGGAAATAATTTTTTATTAAAGCTAGAAAAACTTTGACGTTACTCAACTCTGAACATACTAACTCTTAAATCCTGGATTACAGCAGTCTCTTAGCTATGTTGAGTGGTACTTGGGACGTGTTCTTAGGCGGCGATTAGCGTCCGATGATGTCTCAGGGGTATTTACAAATCACACGGGTTCTTGTACATCCCAACAAGACTATCGCATACCAAGCCCACTTCCTTCAAATAAATTATATTGCCAAAGCATTTCCACTGTTGAAGTTGCACATTACCTATGAGGGGTTCGTATGAGGGTAAGTGTTAAAATTATTGTCATAGAAATATGAGCTAACTCAAGTTTCATAAACTGAAAATCTAGTATGTTTGTAATAGAATATTACAGGCATATTTATAGCGTTTGATACAATCATCTGCTTCGGAGAGAAACAAATAATGTCAATAGGAAATACTAGACTAACAGCCTGTCGGTGAAAATTATTCCAATTTGACATAAGTAACATAATTCTTGAAATAAATTTAATTACGCGCAAAGAACATTTTGCAGCAAAATAAGCGTCAATAAATTTTTCAGAAAATGTTTCCAGGTGACGCTTATTAAAAAGAGCTATTTGTGAAACGCTATTTATTTAATCGAACCCATAAAATTTAAAGGATTTTCCCAATTCAAACGTTCGATACTAGGGCATGTGTGGTTAATATGTTATCTGTTTTAAATGTCTGCTGCAGATTTTTATATTTCTGATATTCAATTGTAATAAATCATCAAATATTTAACGCTTTACTCTAACATGCAATAACAATAAAATGTTATTGAATAAATAATTTAGTGCATCACTCAAAGAAAAACTTTGGAAAAATGAACTAAACACAGCATATTTGAAACCAAGCCATTAACTCCTTGTGTTTAATTTAAGGACGAAAATATGGTTAAGCCTTATCCAAATCTTATGATATCAATTTCAACATTCATTCAAATTTGATTTAGCTACAAAATAGTTATTCTACAATTTAAAAATGTCACTGTGCAATTTTAATTTTACAGTAACAATTTTCCTATTTTAAATTTCTTTTTTGTTGTCCATAGACTATTTAATATGTTTAACAACCAATTTATTGACTTTGCTAACTATAATTATTATTATTAACTTTTGTCGGCTGGTAATATATGTAGTAGCCATAGTTGGGTTATAAATACTTTATAATTAATATTTCAGCTATAAGTGGGATTGGTACACTATTCTGAAGTTTTCTTCAGCTAAGCTGCTTTCTTTCGTTAACCAAATCTAGAAACATAATATGCGGTATAATGCGTCTATTGCTTACAATTAAGTGGTATGACAATTCTGTTAGTAAAGGAAAGAAGCTTTTCAGAAAATTGCAGACTGATATACGTTTAATGTAGTATAAAATTACACAAATAAAAATACGCTTTTTAAGTACATGATATTTTTATTAATTAAAAATATCACAAATAAACCAAAATAACTACTAGAAATAAAAGACAATTTTATAGTGTACATAAGTATCTTATATAAAATAATTATAGTAATTTTATATATGTAATTATTGTAATTGTGTTTCCTACAGCTATAAGGTAAGAAGAGCACATTGAATTTTAAAACATTGTAGACAATCGTGTTTATTATAGTATTTTCTTGGGTGCAGTACCCTAACCGGGCCCACAGGTTCTTATAAATATTACTAAAATGCTTACAGATTTTAGAAGAAGACATTATAATGAAGCGATTAAACTATGGATGAACTCCAAATAATATCGATTAATTTAGGAATTAATTGGTTTTAAAGTTTTGATTTTTCGCATTGAAAGTACGTTAACAATGATTTCTGTTGACGGTGCGTGTGCTTCGAGTGGGTCTACGGAGACTGGAAATTGTAAGGAGCGTAGCTCGCGTCAGTTGTCTTGTACCCGCTCGGTGATTAACATCGTTGAATAATTTATAATTTTGTAGAAATCCGTCGTTTACCTGTTCTGTTACGCCTCGGAGGGTCTTTTAATAAGATTTATACTTGTCAAAACGGGCCGCAACACCCGAGTAAAGCGAAGTTAGCGGAAGCCGAAGTTTTGACCTCCAAAATGCGGCAATGCTTTTGGAGCAATTCCTAAAAATATTGCAGCGTTTTCTAAGCTGGAAAACCCAACTTTTACACTGGGCATTTTATATCGCCGCAGTTCAGCGATTCTCTTGGTTAACGCAGGTACTACATATAGTACTGCTATACATATTTTCCGAAGTAATTAAATTCACATTAGGTGGGAATATTATTACTTTGAAGAGACATGGTGGGTGGGAATTTATCATATGTGGCTGAATCCTATATACAAAAATGGTCTGAAGAAAGAGTCAAGATTGCCAGCAAAGTTTTCTGTAGTGAAACAGCAGCAGAAGTTCAAGAGGTAGAAGTTACAAACAAGAGCATTAAGGTGAATTGTGCAAGTACTAGTTGAAATAATGATCACATTTTTCAGTTTAATAATATTGTAATTTTAACTTTTATAACTAGATAATTATTTTAAAAATTATAGATTAAAATATGTTGAATAGTTGAATAACTATGCAGCAGCAGAAAGAAGTATTTTAATGGAAACATAAGAAGTTAGCTTAAATGAGCCATAGAAAGAGTATAAAATATTATTGTCAGAAAAATTTTTATAAATTGGATTTATTTTCTTTTTGAATTGATTTCATTTTTTAATCAGTTCAAAACACGCTCTACAATATAATGTGCAAAATTTGGAATTTTCTAAAACTATTATAATGAAAACAAGAATAAATAACATCTTTAACTCACATTTTCATTTTCCACTTGTTCAAATAGGGTCGGGACTCGACTTATAATCATAATATTTTAATATTCAACAATTAGTTAAATTAGCCGTAATAAATAATGTCAGAGGATGTACTGCAATGTCCCGATTTGTAAAAATATAACATTTTTATTATGTATTTAAATTAAATATAATAACCCCTAGTATCTCAATGTTAAACAAAATCACTCCCAAATGATTGGTTGTAGGTATATATTGTCGTGTTCCAAAATCATTTTTTTACCTTTGAAATTTTATTGTATTAAATTAAAATTTTTTTTTTGTTTTTTTTAATTTGTTGTAAAAATTTGGTAATTTATAAAATTTTGAATTGTTGTTCATGCCAACAATTTTGTATTGGTATAAAAATTTGTTGTAACTTGGCTTTTGCCGTTCTCGTTGAGATTTTATATCGAATATTAGTGAATAAAAGTTATGATTTGCGTAAATAATTTTATTATTAAATATTGGATACTTTCATTTGCATTAGACGAGTTTTCTGAATGTATTTAATTGAATGATTATTATTTGGATTGATTTGACGATAAGAAGTTTATTTAGATTTAATAAAATTAAATTGCAGTAATTTGAACAAATTTCTAAAAGTTTAATTTATTTTGAAAGCAAAGAAAATCCGATGCGATAGTGAGACGTGTGATCCGCTTATTGCCCACATTTGACTTTCTACAATGATGGAAATTTAGAAATATAAAATTTAACAATTGGATATTATTAGAAACCTCATGTCTCATGTTCAACCAAATGGGTGGCCCGAAGAAAAAATAAAATTTTCATTAAAAATAAATTATTTTATAAATTAAAACCATAGGATCATCTCAGTATATACATTGGCGACAATATGAAACGCCCGCTTTATGCAGCAATGTATCAATAATATTAATTTAAGTTAATGTGAGGAGTGGGAATTCTTTGTAAAATCTACTTTACAAGATAACCATTCTTGTAGGTGACCTTGTACTGAAATTAAGTTATAATTTTTCTGATATTTCTTTTCAAATTCAATTTAATCACATTATCAGTCATGATTTCTAAGTATCACAACCATATCATTATTAATATCATATGTTTTATGTTTTATCATATGAAATTGAAGTTAATTTTATTTATCCAATTATTTGCAGATGGAAAGTTTAATTTCGAATTGCCAAGTCACACATTTGAATTACAGATTACATTGGTTACTAAATGGTTTGGATTTTACGTTAAGCTGTAGGTTTGTAAAGGGTTATTTTCTTCTTTAACCGTTTTTTACTATTTTTACCATTTGTTCTTTAAAAGTCAAAGAAAGCTAAGTTCAGGTTCGATTTTTATTTTTTTATTTATTACAATATTTACTTTGTAATAATATTTGCGATATAGTAGGTACCAACTTCTAAGAATTATTAAAAAAAACAAAGAGTAAAACAGGCAGTTGCTTTACCTTTTCCACCAGCAACAAAATGTTTACAGAGTCAATAAAATTTCTAATTTTATCAATTTACATTATTGAATACATTTATTATTAAATCGTATTAACTTTCTATGTAAATAGACATAAATAGTTTTATGTTAATATATTACATATAACTAAAAAAAAGCCCTTATATCAGGTTCATAACTCAGTATGTGTGGATGGCAAACTATTATGTACTTTTTCACTTGACTTAGGAGTCGGCTAAGACCGCAATTCCAAATAAGGATCGCATTTAAATTAACAGCTCCATAAGAACTGTATGTAGCAGTTTTAATTATATTTTATGTTTACCTAACCAAGCAGGTTATTAGAGATATTATGCCAAACTAAATTTTCACTACAAATAATTTTTGATACCCGATATTTTGAAATTAACAATTTCATTTAGAAATTTGATTTTTTTCCTAGAATTTATATTACTCCATTATATTACTAAAATTAAATAAGTTGAGATATGTGTTATTATTTGCTTTAACTTTTACAACCGGTTGGAAAGTGATTACTTTTCAACCAAGAACTTGATTTTAAATAAAACTATTTGATTCTGCCTGTTTATTATGCAAAATTATATTTTTAAAAATGCAAAGACTTACAATACATCATTAGGTCTTCTGAGCAAAGTGCGTCAAACCAAAATCCTTCACTTGAAAAATTATAAATATTTTATAATAAAAGGGTAACAAAAAGGTTAATTTGAATGTTTATTGTATTAAATTTACAATGTAGTAACTTCAAAGAATTTTTATATTTTAAATTAATTTTTAAAACCAAAGTTATAGTAGGTAAAATAATGGTTCTAATAGTATAAGCAAATTGAGTTTTTAAATTTTAAAGTTATACACAGTAAAAAATCTGTTATCAATTTAACAACAGTTGTTGGATTATACGGGACACCACATCTAGTAGTAATAACACTTAATGAAATTTGATCTTAAATGCAGGATTTTTATAAATCAAGATAAATTGAGATATTGTTACTAGAATATACAATCATTTTAACTACTAGATGTGGTGGCCCGTATAATCCAACAATTGTTGTTAAATTGACAACAAATTTTTTACTATATATAATTGAATTGAAAACATCTTTGTTCGTTAGAAAATATTACAAATTTTAATCTTTGAGAAATTACCGACAGGCAAATTAGTAAAAATCTATTCACTTTTTACCAATTTTTAAATTTTGAAAAACATGGCATATTTAATTATGAGCTTGGTGTTTATAGTAAAAATAGCTGATAAATAATATAATATTCGAGAGTAAATAGCTTATTAATACATTGTTCGTGTAGACAATAAGCTATTTTACGCTCTTGTAATACGACACTTCATGGGCTAACATTTTTAAAACTCAGTTATGCATATTGATGGATTCTAAATGTCGTAATCCGTATTTTCTCTGTCATTGGCCATATCAGAAATCTGAATTGAATGCATAAAATGTGCAAAATAAATATGAAATTGAGTTGACACTTATAGGCCAATAATTAATAGGCATAACTATCATTTAAATTTTTTTCAGGACTCAGTAAAAACTAAGTAAATTATTTAATTTTCCATAATTTTATATATCACATTTTATATAATATTAAGGGTTACATTTGGAAATCAGATATACCTATGCACTACTCGATTTTAAACATTATTAGTGTTGCGCTCTATTAGCCTATGAAGAGTGAAAATAGTTTATTTAGTTTTCATTACCTCCTGAAAAAAATGTACAATGACGATTACGCGTATTAGTCTATAAAATGTCGATATACTCGTACTTACTATACTTCTGACTTTCCTCTTTCAGCTCATGGTTTAAAGTAGATGGTTGTCTGCCATATTATAGCTATTTACATACAAGCTAGCGAAAGAGATCCATTACGGAGTATGCATATATATCAGAACGACCATAGCGTGTTCTGATAGCATACAAAACGGAATGGATCGTTTTTGCAGCAAGTATGCGATTTTTCATCCAAGACAGCTACAAAATAGCTACAATTTGGTAAAAATATATCTATGTCGCATCTATGGGGGGGGGGGAGGTCTGAAGAGTATCCTATCAATTTTAAAGTTACAGAAGCATTAGTTATAGCTAACACTACTTAGTTATTAAGAAGTAATAAATGATTATGAAATTGAACACAATAATATTGTTTTATTAGGAGAAAAATTTAAACTTCTTGCAGAGTAGTTTGTATGTTTGATAACTGTAGATTGCCCAAAATAAAGTTACTTTCTTTGACAAGAATCAAGTTGCTTTAATTTTTAAAATTTTTTAAATATTTTAATTCTTAAAAAAAGTAAAAAGTACGGTTTTTGTATATTATTTAGAGCTAACAGGATACAAAATCAATTGTATTTATAAATTTTTTTTAAGTCATAGAAGACCTGTTTTATTGATTTCGAAAAGATTTTCGAGCTTCTCTTGTTCTGAAAACTTCTTTACTGACAAAATAAAACTCAGTTTTAATTCATGAAGTATTTATCGCCTTTCAAATGATAAACACTACCATAACTACCGGGAAACCGAAATCCGTAACTTGTACAGTCTGAAAGCGAACCGGGTACTTTCTATCCAACCAAAATTACTCTGACAAATTTAAGCTATTTTATATTTTTATTTTCCTGTTATAAACCATTTTTATTTTTTGAAACTGCTTGTTTAAAAAAAACAAAAATCATTAGAGAAAAGTAACTTCCTTTGAAATTTTGGAAACTGTAATTACAACTGCGAATTGCTTTTATGAAGATGGTTTTTGGAGAGGTTGGAATCTTGAACTTTAAAAATAAAAATAGCAAAAATTATTTAAGTTACACAGAAACAAGGATGTTTAATGAATGTAGAGATGGCCTTTAGAACATTAAACCAGAATTTGAAATTTTGAAAGTTGGTTTATTTGCATAGTTCCAATTGATGTTTATTCGGGCCCGCCATCTCTCATTTAAAGTACCCTTTGCAACAGAATTAATGGACAACAAGTCTGTTTCAAGTTTTTTTTTCAAGTTAAAATGTACATAGCAACATGACTATTATACAGAGTGCTAAAAACAGTTATACCAAATTTTATGTTTCCAAGAAAAAAAATACAATATATGACTTATGGACCTATACCATTTATTCGAAATGTTGATATCTTTTAATGAGTTCTAATTACATACTACTATAATTTGGTACCCGCGTTTTTAAACACCCCGTGTAAATTTAGTAAAATTTTTTTTGCATTTTGAAATTGGTACACTAACGGCCACCACCGACATATCATATTTTCCCCTTCCGCACATTCAAGTGCGTACTAAAACCTACAGACCGGTAAAAGCTTTTTTATTAGTCATGTAGTATCATAATTATGTTTACAAATTAACCACCCCTAAAATATATTTTAATTAAACATCAAAATGCTTTGATTTACTAATTAAAAATTTGCAAATTTATTTGCTTAAATATTGAATCGGTTATTACTAAATTATTAGCTAATAATTGGTCTACTCGAATATTTTTCTACACTCAATTTACTTATTTTGGGCAGTAAATTTTTTTTAAATTATGTTTTAATTAACGCATTGATGAATTATGTTAGAAGAAACAAAAACTGACATTTTATGGCATTTATAGTGCTAAATTAAAAAAACTCTAAATGCGATACTTATTTACTTTTGTTAAGTTGTTTTTCAATTCTTTTCTTTTATAAAGAGACTCGTCTTTATAATATATTGTTGTACATCAGTAAAAGAAATTGTTATGCCTATAAAAACAAAGTTAAATAAATCACATTTATTGAGAAAACGAATATTCGAGTACAGTACGAGAGATATCCATTTATTATTGGCGTTTTTCTTAATCGCATTATTTATATCGAACAGTTAGTATGATATCCTCATATTATACCAACTCATTATAACATGTATTAATAATAATTAATAACTGCTTATTTATTTTAAATAATTAAATTTATAACAATAATCAACAAATACTATTATTATTAAACAATAAAGTTCAAAATTCTTTTGTTAATATTAGAATATTACAATTACAGCATAAACTACAGAAAATCCCTGGTTTCGCTTTATGAAATTACTGGTTTCCTCTGGGCTACAATACAAAAATGAGGATAATCAATACATTAACAACTCATAAAGAACTAAATAATGAATTGAAATTTGATCAGGGGAAAGCACCAAAATCGGCAAAAAAATTAAGAAAATCACAATTACTGCTTAACTATTAGCTTAACTATAATAATAATTGTTTAATAATTTTCTATTTTCCTATTTTCCATTTCTATTTTATGAAATGCTCTGTTCCTAATATATTAAGGTAGCATCACTTTTTTTTTTTAATTTTTCAAAAAATATTAGTTTAATAACAATTCTATTTGTTATTTGTTCATCTTTTGTCATGTTTATTTTAATTTTTGTTTAAGTTATACTTAGTTGCAAAATCACATTCACCAATATTTAATTAAATTTATCTGCAATTTAGAAAACAAACCAAAGAGTTTCTTAAGAACTGTTGTGACGATAAGTCATTTTATTCAATTAACCTATTTGGTCATGTAAGAATTTTGGATTTAACAAAATTGGATTACAGTATTGTTATGTATTTACCACTGCCCTTAACCATAATAGTTAAGTATAAAAATCTGGAAAATTCTTCTAGATTGTTTCGGAGTCGTTTATCAAACGATAAAGCTATACAAACACCGGATGCTAATCTAATCTAATATTTATTATTTAACATGTGTTTCTACAGAAATAAGCGATTTTAGTTTAAGGTAGTAAATCTCTTGCTTTCATATAAACATAATAATATGTTAAAAAATAAATCTTAGCTTAGCTCAGCAGCGGGTGTCCTTTCAGCTTAAACACTTTATGGTTTCGCATTCCAGTTATATGAGGGATTTAAAATTTCACTTAACAAACAGTATCACAAACTAATGTGATTGTTTAATTAATTAATCAAATATAATTAGTATAATTTAAACCCCATCTTTTGATATTTACAAATTATAAATTCGTATTCATAACTCTCGTTTGTAAAAGTGTGATATTTAAATTGGCACATAAATGAAATTGTGTTGTTTGTCTTTAAATTAAAAGCAAATACAATTTGAATTTTTATAATCCGTTGAACTTTACACTTATTAACACTGTAAATTGTTTCAAATGATCAATATTTTGATAAATTTATTATTCACAATGACAAGTTATATCAAACAAAACAATTTTGATAATTATTTTTATTAGAAAAATGTAGCTATTTTGTATATTTGTATTAAGTATATAGAAGTAAAAAAATATTAAACCTGGAAAAAAATTAAAATCAAGCGAAACAAACAACTGAAAGATATTAAGATATGGCATTTTTCATTAACATCGTTTCCTTTGTGACTTTATACAACGAAGGGACAATATGATATCTTAAGGTTTCGGTCTATTTGAAAAACTTGTTCTTGACAGTTTAATTTTGGAAATTATTTCAGTTGTATTTTAATAAATACACACAAAGATATTAAAGTTAAAGTTGTACAAATTTCATTTTAAATCCAAATTAGTTCCTTATTTTATAAATTGGTTATTATTAAAAATTAATTGTATTAATTAAAACTTGGGTAGCAGATAAAAATAATGGCTTGATTCAAGCAAAACGGAATAATTAAAGGTTTAATAATGCAGTGTTACATATGTGAATCTATTGTTTTCAATTAAGGAACATTAAACAATGACTGAAAATTGTGGAGTAATAATAAATATTTTCCTGAAAGAGAGTTATTTACTTTTCAAAATTATTTTTTTTTCTATCGCTTTATTTGTTTTAAAGTAACCGTAGCAACGTAAACAATATTTTCTTGATAAGTTAATTCTATAGATAAATAGTAGCAAGACAACTCAAATATACCATATTTAATGTTAATTTAATTTAATGAGAAATTTACAATACAAATAGAAATTCTTGTTTTAGTAAGACCTACGTATACTACGTATATGTTAAAATGAGCTACCACAAGTGCCAGTTTACAACAAACCTTTGTACAACAGCTAAAGTAAATACACTTGAAAATGAAAGTAAGGCATACTTGATAAAATTTTAATGTTCCCCATTTTAAATAAGCTTGTTACCTGTCAGATTTCACCGAATACAAATTGGGTCTTTAATTTTTAACGTGGTTTTAATTCTTGCGCTTATGTGTCAAGTTTTATTAGATGATTCAACTAAGCTAACTAATTGCAAAATAACTTCAAATTAGAATTATTTGTTAAGTATAATAAAAAATCATATGTATATTTAATAACAAAATCATTTGATTTCTTATTTTAGAAAACGAATAGACAGCAAATAAATCATAATTTATATTATAATTTTACCTGTGTAAAGTTGTTACTTGAAAAATTAAAAATATTGGAAAAATCACATTTTGCTTAAGTTGTACTAAAGTGAAAAACAAGTATCCGTTTTAATTTCCACTAAAAAACATAAACACCTTATTTACTTTAGCCCTCACCTCACTTAAAATATATTTTTAAGAAGAAGGAACGGATTTCTAGAAAATCTAAAAGTACAATTTGATCATAGCTATCAATTTTAAAAATACTGAAAAATTTTTGTACAATCAATTGCGGTACATGTTCTAAACATCTAAACGACTTCCTAAAATATTAGATTGATAGGAATTAATTAAAAAAAAAACCGAATAAAACAATTTAACAGTCCTCTAATTACAGTCCCTAATACTCAAAGTAAAACTAAATTTGATATTGCGATCCCTTAAAATCCAAAAATATTACTTGTTTGTCTTAAAATTAAATTAAATTAATGTGTTATTAACGTTGACACATTGAATAAAGTAAAATAAAACAATGAAATATCTGATTATGCATTTTGTGTGTTGATTATGTGAATTTCGCCAATTTTTTTTAATCCAGATTTTAAGATTTAAGGAATAACGATATTAAATAGTAAAAAGTAATAAAAATTTTACATAAAACTATACAATATTTTATAATAGTACAATATATAAAACATAAGCTATTATTGAAAGAGTTGTCGAGTTAAAGGCGAAATAATATCGTAAGCCACCATAAAATTTGCCGATCAAGATAACGTTAAAATTTGATTTGCATAATATTTTTAAAAACAGAAAATATTTTAAAATTAATAGTTTAAATTTGTGATTAGTCTAATTTATTAACTTATATAATTAAAGGTCTGATAATTTATAGACATACATACGTACCGTCAACTAGGGTAACTTTGGCCCTGAATGCTAACTTTGGCCCTGAATGCTAACTTTGGCCCTGAAGGGTAACTTTGGCCCTAATTTAACTTTGGTACAAATGTTGCTTTACTATACCATGATTATGAATGGGATAATATTGTCCCAAAATAATATTAGGCTTGATTTTAATGACATTTTAAATTTGGGGCAATGTTACCCCAATTGAGAGTAAGATTGACCCACATTTTTAAAAAATCATAAGAAAATAAATAAAAATGCTCTCAGCTTTAATTTTCAGTCCATTAATTTGTTCTCTGAATTTTCTTTGAACAAAAATAAGTTTGATATATTATCTTTGTAATTTAACGACATTTATGAAAAAAAACCCAAAAATTGGGCCAAAGTTACCCCCGTTGACGGTACTACATACTTACATAGGTGTTGGAACTTTTATAATTAAAATAATAACAATAGTAATAAATTCAATCATTTAAATTCCAGCTTTGAGACAAAAGAAGCATAAAATACGAAAGGAACCACTCAAGTATAACTCTAGGATCGGAACAAGCTGCAACAAGGTGAAAGGTCACTAAAATTAAACAATCACCTGTTATTTTGAATGCTATGAGCAACCGTTTCTGAAAAAATCTCGTTTAAAGTTTAAAGTGTTAGATACTGCTACCCTTGTAACACGACATACTAAAAAAACTAATCAAATTAGAATCAAGCTAATTATTGAGAAGAGGACATCGATAAAAAAAATGTTCATATGTAAATAGATTAAATGGAAGTAAAAGGGCTTGAAGAATGGCAAAAGGATCAAGCAAAGTATTAATATAATGATAATTTGACTGTGCTTGAAAATTGATTTTGATTGGAGATAGGATATGCTCCTATATGTACAATAACTATGTAATTTTCAAATATTTTTTTAAGGTTTTGCCGGGTTTTGCTAAGTTCAAATGGACAAATTAATTGTAAATAATAGTTAAAATTATATAAGTTTTAAATTTCACTATGAATTAATTAAAAAGTTTAATTAGTAAATAAGAGATTGACGACAAATTGTTAAAATAATTTCAGACGATCAATTGTTTCAATTAATTAGGTAATTATAGGGCATGAATTTGATGAGTAAATAATTAGAATGTGGTTAACCTCAAGCATAAGCTTTAACCTAAACTGGAACCTAGTATTTAACAAATTATTTTCAAACACAATCGTTTTGAGTTTTAAAATTTTTTACGAAATATCGAATAAAATCTTGAAGATACGATTATTAATTATTTATATTATACATTTTCTCTATTATAAACTTACTATAAAATGTTAATATGAAAAGTCATCTATTACAACGATTAAAGGCCAGAGGACTTACTGGTATAATATTATTAAAATTATTATTTTATAGATTGTTGAAATATATAATGTTATGAAATAAAATAAATAAAATAAAATGAATTTTAAAAATATAAAACAGAACATATAAATATTCCAAAAAGAAAAACTGAACAATTTAAAGTATTTAAGAATTTTTTAATCATTGCAAAATGAATAATTGACTAATAATCTTGCTTTGAGGGATTTGCTTATCACCTAAAATTTTAAAAAATAATATAATTTAAGGTTACATTTGCAAAAGGTGAAATTAGCAAATACAATATTTTAAATTTTATATGATTAAACACTAAACAGACGTTAAAATGATAGATTTTAACTATGGAGTGAAGAATACATACATATACATATAGTACTATCGTGTTCCAAAATCATTTTAATTTAGAAATATTATTATATTACATTTCAATTTTTATTTTGATTGTTGCTTGGGCCAAATCTCACTTCAAAAAATATAGTGAGAATGAAAAAGTGGACTGTATGTTAGGTTTATGATTGCGTAATAGATGTTAAGAATAATAGCGACTTACCAGAGAATTCTTCTTGCTTCTCCTCTCTCTTCGGATGGGAAATAACATATAGGGTGAAGGGAAAGGATAACAATAGGATGATCACCGATAAGCACTATTATAATGTAGCGAAATGTTCCTTGATTAATCAGCTGGTCAAGGTTGGTTGTTGGTCACAAAACACTTGAAAAAACCGGGAAAATACCACAAAACTGATATTAGAACAAAATTTGTTGGTTCTTCCAATACCATATTGGAAGAACCAAGCACCATGCGTGTTCTCGACTCTTGGCGCATACTCAGATCGCCTCGACGGAAAGAATTTGAAAAGTGGCGTAAACAATCGTTTTTTTTTTATTAGAATTTGGTTTTATAAAAATTTTATACTTTGTAAATATTTTGAATAATTATTGGCGCCAAAAAATGTTATGTTGGTAATGAAATTTGGTTGTAACTTCGCGTTGACCCGAGTGGTCGCTTTGACGGAGCGTCTCCGTAATTGTAAAATTTTGAGTCCTTAGTTAAAAATTTATTTTGATATTTTGAGAATAAAAGTTTTTAATTTGCAGTAAGTGAATTGTTATTGATTTGATTTTGAACGAGGTTCAATAGTAGAAATTAAAAGAAAATTATAAGTACGACAAGACATATAGTATGGAGCACATTTTTAAAAATTAATACCGTCGAATTTAAATTAAATTATTTTTGAATTTTGAGTGGCTAGGATCATCTGAATACATATTATCTAAATTTTATCGTAGAATTCTAAAATAAGGCGTAAAAGCTGCATCGGCCGATCACCACCAGCGCCCTTGCTGCCGCGCGCCTTCAGTGTGCAGATTCTGATAATATCCTACATTTTATTTTATAAATTGAATCTAGAGTTCTAAATACAATTCTCCGTTAAACACTCAATACATCAAGCACGTCGAACGTTAAATCAATAGAAGTGTACCTGTCTGTTTTGGACTTTTTGCATTTGCTGAATTTGAGCTTTACCTATACACTGCACAATACAAAAAAACAGAAGTCAATATGCGGCGTTATTATAGCGTTATAAAGTAAAAACTTCATGTATGAAAAGACAAAGGAATGTAAATTCTACGAAAAAAACCATTTCAGACATTTTATTGATAACATAATAGTTTCAATGACTTTTAATATTTGAATTTTGATCCGTTACTTCCAAATATTTAATATTTTCTAACTTGTTAAGATTTTGATTATTCATTTAAATTGCCTTAAATGTGCTCATGAAGAACTATTAACATTAATAATATACTATATTATTACTATATTACTTATATATTAATTTAAACTTATTATTAATTACCAATTACTATATTATTATTACTATATTATACTATAGGTCAGACGACCTTCCATCCGGCCTGACTGAATGATGTAAAAATACCTTTTTGAGCTAGATCATTGATTAGTTCAGTTTTTGTATTTAATATAGTTTATTTTGAATAATATTAGGTTTTTCTTAAATTCAAATTAATCATTTATACACTATATTTTCAAGCATAGTGAATAGAACGGGCCTAAAGAGTTGGAAATTGCGGCGTTCGTCGTAGAATTTTCAGTATTATAGGCTTCAGATAAAATTTGTAATTTTCTAGATATATTTGTTAATGTATTAACCGATTTTAATAGTAACCATACAAAAAAATAATAATTTTATCATTTGCGTAATTTTACTTGAATCCTCTTTTAACGCCTTTAAGAAAGAAATTTTGAAAAATCCTCATAGGTTATATTATTTACTCCTAAATCTAGATTTTATCCTTGTGTAGAAATGTAGATTTAAGTAAAACCCTGAAATAATGAATGAAAAATGCATTCAATGAATTTCAAGGAATGAATTACTTATTTTATACTTACACTACAGGAACGGTATGCACCCCAAATTTCATGTTTCTAGATAATAAATTGAATGTAAAATTTAAAAATTTTAACACTATTTATCACTTTTAAAAATTATTAAAAAAGAATTTTCTAAAAGATAATAACCTAGTGGATGTTAAAATAAAAAAAGAAATTTATATGAGATCACTATTAGTTTTTCTCCCAGTACGCACTTAACTTAAATTCATATTACATGTACTTTATAAAGCAACCCACGGATCTTTTGCACGAAACAAAATACTGCTGTAAATATAAAAACTTATGTATAAACAACTTTTTTTTAAATTTTTATAAAAAGTCCCGTACAGTATATTATGTACTTTCAATAATTCTAAGTAATGCAAATGCAAAGAAATGCAAATTGGAATGTCTTCGAAATCTAAATCATAAGAAAAACCAAATTCGGTGTATTTCAACACACCTCAAAAGACACCTATGCAACGGTAATTAAATTGTCTTGAATTTTAAAAATCATTAGTTTTGGCTACAGTAAATTATTTTTGACTAAATTATTGTTAGGTCATAATTATTGTTTATTATGTAATAAAAGTTATATACCTATTTGATTAATAACAAGATTGGTATTTCATTTTTAATAAATGTATTGTAACTTCAACAATAGGTAGGTCTACTTTGTATTTTTTATTGAACCGATAAATTTTCTGTAAAAATTGATACATGAATAAATTTTTAAGTAGATTGAAACCTCACATGCAAGCTACAAGTGGAAATCTCTATTTTAGTTTACAAAATAAAGAATCTCACCAGATCGTTACTTTAAAACTCTTCTTTAATATTTTATTGCATTTTAATAAATTTTACTTTTAAAATTTCTAAAAGACATCGTCCTTAATGAAAGTACTAAATATTGACTCGATGTTTTATTTTCGCTTTATAAAAATTGTATTCTTTCCTCAAAATAAAATTTTGAAATACTCAACAAAAAAGAAATGTCAAGTCATTAATGTATACCATTTTAAAAATGATTTTATAAGTGAAAAATGTAAATTTGTACATTAAATGTTTAGACTGAAGGATCTCAGTGGAAATGTCATACAGGATTTTATAAAATGGATAAGGTATTTTAAAATTCACCTTATAAATAAACATTATTTCAAGTTCTGAGTTAAATACTAAAACATATTAATTTAATAATTCTAAATTCTACTTGGTGATTCAATTTTAACAACTACGAAAAATATTGCATTGATATTGTTGGGATCTTATCGTTCGATCTATTTTTTTTGTATGTAGCATTATAAATAATATATTATGATTTAGAATAAACCTGTTTTTATTTTAAATAGGGTTTATTGCTATACTATTTTTAATAAAACCTACCAACGGAAAAGATATTTTGCGAAATAACAAGAACCACGTATATTGGTTTTCTCTATGCACTTCTTGTCTTGGTGTACAGTTTTGGTTGTAATAAAATTGGTGTACTAAAATTGAAATAAATAAAATTCAGCATTTAATTGTTTTTACAGAATAATATTGAGTATTGTAGGTAAATGTGAATTGTACTAGCAATTTGAAAGTTCGTTCCTTAGGGAACTAAAATTACATTACCAATTGTTTTTCAGCAATCAATAAACAGTTGAATGTAGTATTTACTAAATTTTTCTTTCAACTTGCCTGAAGGCGTATTAGCGTGAGCGCTTGTTATAGCAGAATAGTTTTAATTTTCAGTGTGTAACTGAATAAATGCAAATTATTTGTTTGATAAAGTATATCGTGTTAGAATTATAAAAGTAAAAGTATACGTGATCAAAACGATGTAAATATGCTTTGGAAGTTGTAAAAGAGGCACTTATAAGTGCAATTCGATCTTTTGATGTTGATGTGCTAAGTCTTCCCTCGCGACATTAATAATATATGAAGCGTATGTACTCACTCGCTTTGCTACTAGAGATTAGTGAGTATATTCAGAAATCCACTTGATGTTCAGATACGAAGTAATTACTTTATTCACAAATTAATAATTCTCTGAATTTATATTCCGATTTTATGAAATAAACAGCACAAGCGTGCCACGCTACTAAGGAATTCTCTTTCTACGTTCCCTTTGCAAATGTGCCTTTTCTCTACAATTTTAAAATCATTTGCAGACACTTATAAATAATAAATTGTTTGTATTTGCCTTTTTATATGGAAGATTAAAAACAATCACTTTGTTTTTATTATCTTAATATGCGAATTTCTTATCCTTTAAGTATCTAGAAAATGTTCTACTTATAAAATATCTTTATTTTTAACTCTATATTGGGTGTTCCAAAATATATTATCAACGGTTTTTCCTAGAGAAGAAAGAAAACATCTTAGTGCTATCCAAGGTCAATCTTGAGGTAATTGGTAAAATTTCTTTCTCAGCACGAGAGGTTCTTTCTTCTCCGAAATAACCCAGATCATCTGGAATCTCTAAGCCTAAATAAGTACAAAAAATGTTTTTTATTTATGTATCATTTTGATTGCAACATAACTTCCATGGTAGCCTTAGAAGAAATAAAAATAGTCCAATTAATCATTATCGATTATTAAAAAATATTTGAAATGTACAATGTGAAAATAATAATCAAAATTTAAGTGAAGCTGCTAGTTTTAAACTAAATTTTGAAACCTGAAATTTCAAATTGACACATTACATTGTTATAATATAGTACTTGGAAGATCCTGACAGTGCAACAACCTGTGGCTACATATTTTTAATGATATCTTTACGATACAAGTTGACACTTCTACTATTACCAACAATATTTTCAGGATAGTAAATCACTGTTTAACCGATAACTTAATTTTATGAGAAATAACTGAGTACTTTGTAAATGAATCAAAATATTCGCACGGTACGAAGAGTAAGTAGTTTTGAATTGAACATGACGGCGACTGTTAAGTATGTCAGTTTATTTTAAGCTGCAGATGGGGTTAGGTTTAAATATTAAAATCCACTTTGTTGTTTGCACAATATTATCTTATTGAAACTGTTAGGAGTTAAATCAAGTGTAACCCTACATATTTTTATTGAGTTGAGGAAGATCCTGCCTCGGTTCTGTTAAAAATTGTTATCTGCAGTTTTAGCTTTTGTTCTTATAATAATACCCGCCTGCTTGTATGACCGTAATGTTTTTCTTTTCAAAAATATTAGAATATAAAATAATGAGATTGGGAAAAATTTAATTGACAAATCCCGTGACCGTCGTCGTGCCAAGTTCTTCTTCATTCAACAAATTGGCCCGAAAATTCAAAAGGGTAATGTGGCAAGCATTATAGGAACTTTCCGAAATTCTTCCGAGTTTGATAACATTTTTTATTTATAATTTTTATTTTAGTTTTAATTCTAGTCTTGTTACATTACAGAGTAGTCATATAAAAAATAAAATACATAGGAAGTTAAAAAAAAATTTTTAAATAAAAAAAAATAGCCTGGTATATATTATTTGCTAAGTTACGTATATTTCTAAATTAGCTGTTGTAATTCTGTAAGTACTAAATTTAAACAATCCTTGCATATAAGCACATTACATCTAAAGTTATAGTTTAAACTCGAAAATTTTGGGCAAACTATGAAAGAATTATGTTCACTACGCAAAATCTATCTGTAGAAAGTTTCATTTCGGTTCAGAACTCATGGGTTTTCTATCAAACCATCTATCAAACTATCAACAGTTTTTTTCAAAACAATTACTGCAGTACTGGTGGATATTGCATATCCCTCCCCTGTGCCTGTTCAGTTCATTTGGGGAGCATAGAATGCCCCTCATCATTTTAATAATATTGTTGGAAACTCCTTTAGGGTGTAAAGATTTAAATTTTAAATTTTCCCACACCACGCAAGGATCTGAAAAGTTTTAGGGCTGCAAAAATCTCAAAGTAGTATTTTTTTAAGGGCGGAATGAGACTGATTTAAAAATATGTAAGGTGAATCGCTCAAATTATATACCATAAAAATTGTGTACAAAGGCATTGTTACGGTTCATTAAGTGAATGGTTTTTATTTGCAGATTGCACAATTATTACACTAAGTGGGTGCAGCGTGATTTTCGACATAATAATTTAATTTCCACCTTCCTACAGAAAAACGGTTATCATTATGTCAGTGGTATGCTATTGTAAATTTTGATGTTGAGATAACACTGTCTAGCAAGGAGAGTACAAAAGCCATCTATCATATTATAAAACAGTACGCAAAATATTTGTAACATAGGTTAATAATAATTATCAAAATATGTTTCTCGGTGTAATTCTATTGCTTGTATCAAAATTGACATTGACCTACTTGATTTTGATATACGACTTTGGCCTTTTTACTATTAAGAGTAGGCATTCCAATGAGTACATTGGTCATAAAGTCAAAAATTCCAAAGAAATAATCAAAACACAAAAGTATATTATATGTACTATACAATCAAAAACTAAGGTTTTTGTATTATCTGCGAAAAGTATAGTTATTTTGAAACTATTACAAGTCCGTTCTTCGATGTTACATTGAGCTTACCGGTATTCACAAAATCTGGCATATACAGTGAAGACAATTATTCCCTACTGCAGTCATCGCAAAATAGTGGGACCAAAACATGAAAAAGTGGCCAAAAATCAGATTTTGACTTGAATAACTTAAAATTGGCATAAATAACACGGGAAAATTAATAAAAAATTCCAAATTGACAAGGGTGCTTTAGAGGGGTGTTTTTTTTATAAGAGTTGTTATTAAAATATGATTTTACTTTTAATGACTTAAAATTGGCACAAATAACACGGGAAAATTAATAAAAAATTCCAAATTGCGTTGTTTTAGGTGTAAAGTTTTTTTAATCTTCAAAATATAATAAAATAGACATGGCTGCATTTTTAAATTTAAGGGCTGTCATCAGGCTGTCTGCACATAAATACAATTAACCAATAATTTAACTTTTTTATTGCAGTAATTTTGAAATAGTGCATCTCTAATTTTACAAGATTTAGCTGAATTCGGATTAGTAAAGGTAATAAATTTAGGTAAAGAAGCGTTTACAAAATATTGTTATTACTGAAAACTTCCGGAAATAGGTAAAAATGCATAAATGTTATTAAACTTTAAAAATGTAAACTAAATTTTTTTTAAATTGTGTCTTTTCATTGTTTGAAAATTTAGCGTCATGTCAAGCAATAATTTTTTATTTTTTCACAATAGAAAGTTGTTTTTAAATTTTCTGATATAATATTTATTTATCCGTATACTCGAATTCCTGTCTACATGTACTTATCCTTAAACAGCAATTAAATGATGTTTGGTTTTGAATTTTATTAAATTTTTAAGCAGCAAGAATATTACAAATCCAATCTCTAGAAAAGTAAAAACTGAGAAGTCGTTCCAGGCAAAATCGTTGGTTGTACAGTCAAAGTGATTTTATATTAGTGTGTTGAATCTGCATATACGGAACGCGTTGTGCGTCGCCGTTGTACAAAAACGTGAGTTACTTAAAAACGGGGTTAAACAGGGTTACAATCTGTACAGAATATGTTTAAGAAATGTCTAACATATTTTTTGCATATTTTAAGCGGACTCTTGTACAGTGGCGGATCCAGGGGGGGGTCATGGGGGTCATGACCCCCCCTTGAAGCCACAATTTTGGCTAAATAAAAGCTTCTGTAAAGTGTAAAAAGTGTTTATATTTAATTTAATATTTAAATTAAAAAAAAAACTGATAATGTCCATGAAAATCTTAACTTTTCACATATGTGCTTCTAGGACCATAAAAAAAATCGCTTGCGGCGCATTTTGCCGACGCGGTCTGACGACCGCGCATGTTTATTTAGGCTTAATGAATATCCTGTGACCCCCCCGTTGCCAAAAGTCTAGATCCGCGCCTGCTCTTGTAGTCGATTTTTTGTAAGTCTACACAAAGTTAGAAAATTGCCTGAGATTTTCTATTGAGCAGCTCCCGGAATGAGGCGATGTATTTAATTATTGCAGCATTGTATTGTCTTAGAATTTTTTTTATTCGAAAGTACATACTTCAAGACATCTTTTTTATAAATACCAATTTGAACCCTAAGCTGAAATCAGTACAATAACTCATTAAAAATTGCTGTCGCACGGTGCGAAATGCCACTCAAATTAGCGATTAATATTTTTTAATTCACTTGAAATTCTAGGAAAAGGTGCACTGATGTTTCCTCTAAAGATATACAGAACATTGTAGCTTAAATGTTAATTTTACAAAAATGTATTTTTGGCCACTTTTCCGAGCGTTGGTCCCACTGTGCAATAAGGGAAACCATTTGAACCAATAAATGTCTTTTTAAAGGCCTTCAACCGTTGTAATAGATTACTTTTCATGAAAATAAGAGCACTACATCTTCATTTATAGTGATAATGGCATATTTCTTAGGGAACGGTACGACTCGCCGGGAACTATTCGCCGGGCACGATTCGCCGTGGCATGATTCGCCGTGGCACGATTCGCCGGGGCACGATTCGCCACGATTTTTTTATTTTTATCTATTTTTATCCGTTCAGTGACCCCATTTATTAATAATCTTTGATAGATTTTTAACCCATAAAAAAGAATTAAATAAATTAAATTGTTACAAAACGATATTCACGTTTTCAACAAGTTTCACCTTGTTCGAGTTCCACCTTTTCTGAGTTCTTTCGGTCTTTAGGTATATTTTTAATTAGTTTAGTCTTTGTCAAAACGGCTCGAAGCGCCGAAGCGCTCGAAGGACCGGAGCGGAGGGGACCGGAGCGCAGGGTAGCGCAGAGTTGAATTTGGCAAAGACAACCACGGCAATACACGGATCCACCGTAAAAAATAATTTTTTTCATTAGAGATAAAATTTGAACCATATTAATTGACCTGTGTCCTCATGTAAATACAAAAGGTCAACAAATCGAGTAATTAGATTATCGATATACGGCGCTAGAAACTCTCGGCGAATCGTGCCACGGCGAATCGTGCGCAGCGAGTTGTACCCAACCCTATTTCTTATTCCAGTCTTGAAATAGCTCACATTTTTTCTCATATTGGTTGCGAAAATTGGCTGAAAAAATTGTTTGGTTAAAAGTTACACTATTTTTAACGTCGGGTTTGTGGCTGAGAAGTTGGTAAATTAGTAGTTTTTATCAGTTTTTCTCAAATATTTCGAAAAAATGCCGTTCAGCGCAAAAATTTTTATATACAAAAATAATAAAAATTAAATTGCGAACATAAACGGTTCTTTGCATAATTTTAGTAAAGTCAACGGTTCCCGAGTTACGGATAATGTAAAAGTAGAAATTTTTCGTATTTTTTAGATGTTTTGGAAAAATGAAATTATTATGTAATTAAACCGCTCTTTATGTAGAGGACAATGTGCCTCGAAAGAATGTTACTGCTCATGCTGTTGAAAAACGAGGTCCTGTTTGATTTACAAACTTTTAGAACCCTAAGTACATCTGGCTATTCTAAAATAGTTGCTACAAACATGGCTTTGGATATGGAAGAATGTAAACCTGGGTGAAGTGGTTGCATGGAAATGCTGTATGCGACGATAGCTATAGTCCCCCTTTCAGTTATCAACTTGGCCCTTTCAAATCCGTCAACAATTCATACGGCTCGTCTTCAAGTTGCCACAAAAGTGACCAGCAATGGACAATTCACAACAATGATGACTTTTGATCAGCCTTTTGCACGATGACAGCCCATTGAAGTAACTCTTCATTTGACTAGGAAGTGTTCACTTGTTGATGCCCTTTTTGTCAGCAATTGGAAGCAGAGGAGCAGAGGGCAAAAAGGATACTCAACAATTCTTCTTTCATAAGAAGGAACGCAAGCGATTTTTATGATTTATATTGGCAGCACTTTGCCTATCTTCCATTTATTTGGGTATTCAGAGTTTTTCAGGCAGCTATTAAAAATATATTGTAATGGAACAGCGAAGGAATCCATGCATTTTTTGATGACGTCAGACGGTATATTATCCGGCCCAACCGATTTAGTAGATTTCAGTTTTAATATTGCGTTTAATATCTCTTCACTTGTTATTTCCACCAGGTGCGATCCTTTCATACTAGTTGTACTTTCCTTGGTTATTGTACCAGATTTGGTATACACTGAGCTGAAGTATTTTTCAAACACGTTGACCACATTTTCAATTCCTTCGACTTGTTCTCCATTCATAATGATAGTATTTAGTGCAATATTTTCTTGCTTCTGATTTTTAAAAAAACCCCAGAATTTTTTCGGATTAAGTTGTAGTTCTTCTTGTATGTTTTTAGTGTATTGTGTATCCTTAAATTTTTTTCTGTACTTATTTTTCATCTTGATATTTTGAATAATTTCGTTATCAAACCATATTAGATATTTTTCTTTGGAATGTTTAGTCTTTGACACGTATTCCTCGAAGACACCATAAATGTTATTGTACATCAGTTCAACCATATTGTCGATATTGCTGTCCATTACATATAAGCTGCTCCAGTCGATACCAGTAATTTTGCTACTTAATACTTCCATATCTGCTTTTTTAAAGTTGTAATTGATTATTTCTTCAAATTTTGCTTCCTTTATGTATTTTGAGAAGTTTAGCGTTATATTAAGTGAAGGGTGGTACAGGTCTTCTTTGATTAGAAAATCAGTTTCTCCATTAACATGAGCTTTATCAATGTTGCTTATGACCAAGTCCAGTATCGATTGTTTGCTGTTTACTGTTGTATTAATTTGTTTCAAATTATTGTACGCCACAAAATTGTTTATGTTATCCACTTCATAACTGACATAATTCGTATGTTAGATATTTGTAGTAATCAGCAATATTGAAGTCGCCCATTATTAGTATTTTTTTGTTAGTTAGTTTTCTTTCAATAGCTTGGTATACACTTTTACGGATGCAAGAATTACTACTTGGAACAATGTAGGCGACCACTATGTAAACATAGTTACCATTTAAATTCACTTTCACGCATATGCCCTCCATTCCTTCAAAATCATCAAAGATGGGAAATTCAGATAGATGCACTCAATTTCTTGCTGACAGCCAGCAGTACTCCACCTCCTTGACTTTACCTTGTTAGTATAGGGTCTCGATCTTTTTTGAAGACGTTGTAATTGGTACAGAATTCAGACGTATAGACTGTGTCGTTTAACCAAGTTTCAGTAAATGCAATGCAATTATATTCAGATGCCAGCATGGCTGTCTTGATAATATCATTACACTTGGTTTTTATACCTCTTGTGTTCTGATAGTAGATATTAAATGTTTTATTTTTGATTAAATTTTGATGTTTATTGTCGTTCGTTTGTTTCCTTAACTTTACGATAGACTGTTTTTTATCGGTTCTTCTTTTAAAAAATGACCTCCTTTGCTAAAATCAAATCGAGTGAATCTTACTCATGGCCAGAAAGTGTTCTCGTATACTTGTTCCAATACATCCATTTCAAATCCAACCATAAAGCATTTTTTGTTATTCCTCGTAGGATTAGTTTCAAGTAATTTTACCGTAATATCGGTTCTGTTTGTTTTTGTCTTTGCATAATTCAGTAGCATTTCCTCCGTGACATGTTTTTTAAACCTAGAAACAAATAACCACAATTTAGGATTTTCAGGATGTACAAGATTGCTAGCCGAGTTATCTTTATTGCAACCAACAGTTACAGGTCTCTTATTCTTTTTGTATCTTACTTTTGTGTATCCATCATCAATATCTTCAGTTCGATTGTCACCACCACTATTGTTTGCGACCATTTCATTATTTTGACGTTCAATGTTGCCCATCTTTTCTTTATATAGCTCGTTTGTACTGTCACATTTAGATTATGCATCATGTGTTTGGTCACCTTATTACCAGTGTGATATGGATAGACTCGAGAGGGTGCAGAGAAGATTTCTTAGATATGTAGCTTTTAAGCTAAATGTTTCTCATCGCGAAGTCGGTTACGACTATCTGTTTCAGCGGCTTTCTCTCACACCTCTTACGGAGAGAAGGGTATTGGCGGATGCTAGGTTATTGTCCAGGTTGGTTGGGGGTTCTGTTGATTGCCCACAGTTGTTTGCGCGGATTGCCTTTCGTGTTCCTCCTAGAAATACTAGGAATGTTTCGGTTTTCAGCATTCAGCATTATAATCACCTTTATCTGATGAACTCGGCAGTCAACAGAATTTCCCGTAATGCAAACCTGCATATCGGTTTGTTCTTTGAGTAGTATTTTTTCTTAAATCGATTTTGTAACATAGTTATGATAATGTTTATTGTCTGCATTGTGTTTGTTTGATTTTGATTTTATATAATTTTACTGTATATTGGGCTTGCCCGTACTTATCAATAATAATAATAATAATAATTAATAACAATAAATTGTTACAATGCATCTTTTGAAGAGATTACGCTATTCATGGAGCTCAATGAGGATTTATATGGCCTAAGCCTGTGGAAATCTCTTTTCCCTTAAATAGTAGCGCCCCTTGAGATGGTGGTGAGGTGGTCCTTCCTTCAAGGGCTTGTTACTAACATACAACCGGTCACTAAAATTGCAAGTTGCTTTTACGAAACACAATCCTGTTTAAAAAAATTACTTTCCTTAGTAATAATATCATATATTTTCCAAAAAGTCTAAAAAAGTACGAAACATTTCTACTTTTCCCCCCTTTGTAATTCTGGAACCGTTCATTTTAGCAACATTATGCACAAGACCATTTTTGTTCACATTTTAATGAAGATTATATTTGTGCCTGGCACTTTTCCCGCTTAACCGCAGAATTTTAGAAATATTTAAGAAAACTTGATAAAACCTACTAATTTACCCTTCTCCACCCACTCCACCCCACCCCGCAAACCCGACGATTAAAATGATGTAACTTTTTACCAAACAATATGTGGACGTTATATATCATTACTATTATTATTATTATTATCGGTTTCGACTATATTGCATAAATTTAATGGTGACAAAAAATGAAGCAATAATTCGCTGCTGGGGGTGAAAAAGGGGTTAAGTCATAAAAGTCGATTTTGAGTAAACGCTTGACAAAGAAATTGGCAAATTTCATGTTCAATTTTAACAAATTTTTGCTTAATTTTCTGCGGATTTTTTTTTTGCATGTTAATGTGCTAACATTAAAGATAAAATAATTAAATATATTTTAAAAAAAATATTGTTGTAAAGTGACTTTTGATTGACTTAACCCCTTTTACGCCTGACACTTTTTTGACTTAACTCCTTTTTCACCATCGAGATTGCAGAAGAAAATAGTTTTTAAATACTTTTTTATTCAAAATAAATTAAATATAAAAAATAAAAACTAGAAAAAATATCTAAAATTCTTTTTCGTCCGTAGAAGCATCCGGAAACACATCAATTTCTTCAATAGAGGTTATTAAATTTTCATAAAAGTTCCAATTTCTTTCCGAAATATACGGAAGAAGTTCCAGTAGTTGTTTCTTCTTCTCTGTTGTTATTGGAAGTGGATGCATATACGCTTGTTTTGGCTCTAGCATATTTTGTAGAGTGTGTTGACGACCTCGTTTTTCTAAGCTGAGAATTTTGAAATCTTCATCTTTATCTAGAGAGTTTTTGTAAAAGAAAGATCTATTACTTTTCTTATATCTTATCCATCTAACTTCTCTCCAGTTAAATTTATTGCCCATGGTATCAAGTTTTCGGCTTACCAACGATGCGGAGTATAAGTCAGCAAAATCGAAAAATTCACATCTTTCTATTTCGTGAACCATAAAAGGTTTCTTTTTGCCTACTAGGCGTATAAGTTGAGCCCAATCGTGAGGATGTTCAATTTTTAAATTACATTTCTTCTTCTTTTTTTCAATGAGACTGTGGTCGGTGTCACATTCCATGTGTGTATGTCCAGGAAGTAAAAATTTGTGATCAATTATATTTAAATTTTCGCAATTTTGTAATGCCACAAGACACACTGCTGCGATGTAGCTATTCTTATTTTGACCTCCACATGAATCCGAGTACATAACCAGATGATTAACCATAGGATTTAGATCATTCTTTAAATAACGATAAAGACAGGAACCTATATCGTTCGCTCCTCGCTTTGCTAAGGATTCAAACCACAGATAGCAATAAGCCTGAGCATCGTCACAGTCGTGAACTGTAAGATTATAAGTCCACAGCTGACGCTTATAAAATACCTCACCGCTCTGAATGTCGGGTGTTGGCAGGCACTGTTGCAAATCAAACGTAATAGTTTTCTTTGAATTATCCAACTTTGAAGCTTCTTTGTCGTCATTTTTAGAAGTGTAACCTTTATCAGCTTTTTCATGATGTTCAGCCAATTCTTGCTGAAATTGAGATTTCTCGTCTTCTGTCTTGGCCATTTTTATTTTCATATGAAGCTTATCGCATACACAACATGTGCTTTCTTCGGCTGTTTGATTTTTATATTTAAACTATGAAATATTTCTTCATAAGCTCTTCGATTTATAAAATTTGTTGAATGCTTTTCTTTGTAGGCTTGATATAACAAGGCCAGAGTGTAGTGTTGGGGTAAATATTTTTTAGATGACTGCCTTCGAGTATAATGGCTTTCATATGCTGGTATGCATAAGATATGTTCTTTTGCAGGGTTTTTATCTTCATCACTAATTTTATTTCTATTTGTGTGGGTCCCTCTTCTATCCAACTCAAGTACTCCTGAGATATTCAAACTGTTTTTCTTTTTTCGTATTACGACTTCGATAAATTTTGTAGTGATATCAAAGGTTTTCATGAAACAGCCTTTGCAAGTACGCATTAATTTGTTGTTAATTCTGAAATGGTAAAATGCAGTATTCATTCGTTCTCTATTATTTTGTTCTTTACGAATTCTAGTAACTTGTTTATCTTCTAATGTTATTAAGTCACCTATGTATTGTGATCTTCTATCATAGCTGACCATTAACCAAAGATCATTGAATAATGATATTAGATCGTCGTTACCGAATTTTTCTACACATTTGTTTCTGCACATACTCAATTCTTGTCGTTTTTTCTTAGGAACAATCTTATTTTTGTTGGTAACATACTCCTTTCCTGAATTTCTGGCCTGTTTCCTTGCAATTCTTACATTTCTACTTTCGTTTCGAGGGTGCTGACTTGGTTCCCCAGCGTGCTCCATATCATTATGAGCTGTTATTGATGGAGTATCACGTATTTCATTATTGGATGAATCACTAGGTAAATCGTCAATTCCTGATGGAAGATAATCTGGATCTATGTCATCATCTCCACTTACAATATCTTGAAGTTCTTCTTCTACATCTGAACTTATCGATGGGACATCACTTGAGCCTTCTGAATCCGAGTTCATATTCCAGTTAATCCGTCTTGCGGTTAAAGAGTTTTTTGGAACCACCTTATACCTTTCATTGTGAGGTTTCTTCTTCCTTTTTCTTGATGGAGTACTACATATTTCAATATTGAGAGATAAATCGTCATGAACCCATCTTAAAACATCCTCAAATTGTTCTTCTACATCCGAAGCTATCGATGGAATATCACTTGAGTCTTCCGAATCTGATTTCATTTCCAAGTTATTTTTTATCATTTTTGACTTTTTATGGTGAATAAAAGATAAAATATTATAAAAAATAAAAAAAAACAAGAAAAAAAAATTACACAATATAAAATAATAACGAAAATTTTAAAAAATTAAGAAAATAGTACTTACCAATATTTAAAGTAACTTAATGAAATAATTTAATTTAACCCAAAATCTTATGCATTTATGAAATATTGAGCTAAAAACAACGCTAAGCACATTTTATAGGCACGGCATCTATCTACCATAAAAAATAATTAATGTGCGAAAAAAATTTCTACAAAATTTAATATAATGCAAAATGAAAAAAACGCTAAATTAAATTTAAAAATGCTCAATTTTAGCGCCTTCCAAACTTTGTCGCCCGGTGCCGCGGCTCTATTGCACCCTTGGTTTATCCGGCCCTGTGTGCAAAATAGTACACTATGTATATCGTATATAATTTTCTCGTCAAAAGAAATATAATAAATTCTAATAAGAAAAGCTTATTGACTTAACTCCTTTTACACAGTACATCTTTATTTTGTAACTTATAATAATTTTGTGTAAAAGGAGTTAAGTCGACTAAACTCCGTTTACACAAAAATATTTCTTAACACAAATGACTTAACTCCTTAATGCATGTGCGATTTCTCCGTTAATTGAATTGATAGGGCTTAAATTATTTTACCAATGCAAAGATGAACACTTATAGGTTCCAAAAAATAATTAATCCCATTTTCGAAAAAAATGACTTAACCCCTTTTTCACCCCCAGCAGCGAATTATAACTTATGAACTTTGTTCAATTTATTAGTTTAGTTTTAATTTAAGTGTAATCGTGCCCGTTTTGTTTAAAATATACGGTTAATACCAATAATAGTGTACACAACCCGATAATAATAAAAGATTACCAAAACTTGTTTGCGCAATGTACTAGGTACGTACGTAGTTTCAAAAAAGTCGAATTGGTTATGTTTATTACTGTTACGTAAATTCAATAAGTACCGCGTTAGTCCCCAAAACAACGTAATTTTCCCAATCTGTATATTAATTAAATTTTTTATGAAATTGTGAAAACAAATATACCTAATTACAACAGATAAAGCAAGCATTTGGGATTGTATTGGTTATACAGAAGTTTTAAATACACGTAAACATATTTAATTTAACTAAAATTCAAAACATGCCTAATTAATTTGAATTTATATTAAACATTATTGTTAATATTATTGCTCTGATTCATTATTCATATGTGTATGTATCGTCAGAATAGAAGATCTTTTTATTTTATTTTTATGTTACAGTATAATTATGTTTTGGAAAGCCGTTTTACAATAATATAAACAAAATAAATTAAAATCGTGTTTATGTTTGTGTTTTTATAAAAAATCAACAATAGAATAGAATATATAAATGTAAATATTATTGTAACATACTATTTTCGCCAATATGTAAAATATTAAAAAACAAACCTCTTCTGCTTGATATTAAATATCCATTTGGTAGAAAGCATTTTGGAAATAAAAAATAAACAATTTGGATAATTTTCAATACTAAGTAAGCTTAAATTTAAATTATTTTTTGTTTAAAGTAAATTTTGGTATCAAATTTATTAAATTATTAAGATATTAATGAAGAGAGTAGGAGTTTGATGATACATTTTGCTTTTATATTATTATCTAGCAAGCAAACGGTATAGCATAAACTAATTATCAAATAGCTTCATTAACTTAAACTATCACGATGACGGTTTAATGAATAAAGTGTGCATTAGCGTTATTGTATTCTTATTGAATAAATATTCTAGAATATCAATGTTTAGAATGCCTACTCGTATAGACTTATGTTATATTGGAAAATTTAAGTAATTTAACTTATTATTTTTATTTATGTTTCGAAATTACTTCCGCTTGGGGTTGAAATTTGTATGTAAACTGTGTATTATGCGTAATTAGGTTAGGTGGCTTTAAACATATTTAGTAAAGCAGATAAAGGTGATGATGATCAAAACAGCGCACCGTTAAGATATGATTATAGATAAAACGTATATAAGTGTATTATCCAGATATACTGCGGTAACAACAAACCACCAGCCGAGTACGATCAAGTTTAATATACTTACATGCAAACGTAGAAGATCGACCGTTCATAACTTGATTCATCTAGACCCTATAAAAAGATCTCCGCATTACAGATGCAACACAGCTATACAAAAATCCAGAATTCAATTAGGAAGAAGCTTTTTGCAACATTAACGAGCTTTTTTGGATATTCGCCAAATCTGCCGGGTAAAAAAATTTCATACGTTTCGAGTATTTTAATTAGGGTGCGTCTTGTGAATGTTATACAATTTTTTATTTTTTATGTTAACGGCTTCAAGAAAGCTAAGGAAAATGGAAAATCGCTTTGTTTATTTACAACTATTACGTTCTACTGTGTAATTTTAATAAATAATTAACAAACGACGTTTACCTTCATTGCACGATAAATCACGCTTCTAATATAATAAACATTCTGTGCAATGATGAGCAAGATGCTAGTTGGTACTACAGATTAAGCCGAACTCGTATAATTTGATTAATGTTTTGGTCCCTCTATTTTAGATAATTTGGTCGAATCTACCCTAAATACACCCGTTAAATATGGCTGACCAAAGCTGCTGCGGGTGCGAGAATGCAAACAATTCACTGTTTGCTAAAATTAAAAGAGGCGTTTTTAAATTTGCACCTGTTTTTGATACCTAATTGTATAATAACATATTATAACATGTGACAAATTAAAAATCGTTACATTTCTTTCTGTAATAATACCTCAAAATTATTTTTAAATGGAAAACTCACATTGCTTACTATATTAAAAATATAATATTTATTTTTTATAAAACTCACTAACTACGTTATTATACTTAAGTTAAGCAGTAATATTAATACTTAATTAAGCAAATTTAATTGATTATCATGAAGTAGAAGGTCAGGTAGCCTTTCGGCCGCACTGACCTCCTAGTACTAACTTGATTGAGCTAGTTTACACCCGTAGTTGAAATAGTTAGATAATCTATTAAATTAAAAACGATATTAACTGTCTCACGTTGATCGCAAAGTGTTAATAATTAACTAATAAAACATATTATTATTCTACATAAATTACAATAAAAAGCAAAGTAAAGATCAGTGAATAACATGAGGTTTATCCAAGGGTCTTCTTTACCTTGGCCAACCTGATTATTGAAAAATTGATGTTAATCAGCATTCTAACTTGTTCTTAATAATTAAAAATCGGAACTTGAGCATATTTTAAAGATATTAACAAAATTGTTAATATAAAGCGGTAAACAAATTAACAATCAAAACTCATGTACTCAATTAAACGAAATAAAACAAAATCTTTCTCCAAGTCCTTTTTATAATTTTTTATAAATCACCATCAACATCATTTTTATTAAATTACACAAAAGACTTAGGGAAAGGATTTGTGTTATTTCTTATAATTAAAATTAACAATTGAACACTGAAATAATAAATTCTCAGGATTACCCTGGAGTTAGTCTCTGGGTTATTTGTAATGCGGTATGTTAGTAATGCTTGATTGTTTATAAAATATTTAAATGATAATTCACATTAAAATTGCACAACAAAATTAAATTCACAGCACAACAAAATAAAATTATATAAAAAAATATTTATTTTATTTGAAAAGAAACTGTTAGCAGACATTCATTTGAGAATTTTGGGTATATAATTTTTTATATTTAGAATTAAAATATTGAAATAAATATTGGTTTTACAAATATCTAATCAACATTTTATTTAAATACCAGGATAACTGCTATATTTACAATTTTATTGAATTAAATAGCTGCGAAATTGTATAGAGAACATCACAAAGTAATATAAAGTGTTAAGTTTTAGCCCAATGAATTTATATGAAAATAAATTTTCTTTTTAAATTTAATCTTTTTCTGCTTTGACAACTGCTCAGAAACAGAAAAACCACCTTAGCAGTGACATCCTATACATAGAAGGTTAATTCAAGGTGTCTGGATACCATCTTCAGTATCTGGTATGTCAATATTGTCATGCGTACTTACATTTTTACTGGCACAATTCCAGAAAATTTATTTTTTTCTTGGAATTTATATGCAACGGATCCAAATAGCACCGTCGAAATACCACATCATTAACATTTTTCGGTGACTAGCAAGTGCAATTCTTGTAAATAATACGTTTATGTGAAGCATGGAAGCTGTAACGATTCCACGAAGTCATCTGATCGTGGTTCGATTGGGTATAAATTCCTGATGGCTCTGATTAATCTATTTTAAACCAAAGATGTTCTGTGACTCGTAGATTTTGTGGCTTTGTAATTGTAATGTGTAATTTGTCAATGAATGGCAGAAATTCAATCTTCCCGTAGAACAGCATTCGTTTTCCTTATGTTTTTAATCAGAGCAAAGTTAATATCAACCAAAATCAATTAATATCAACCAGTTGTTGTTTTGGCCGAAGCATCTACCCGACCAAAAGACTGTTTATTGTATATTATCGTTTTCTCTTTCTCTTCTATGTGAGATAGATTGCAGCATCCCATATCAAGCAATCCTCGTTTTTACTCCAACTCGTTTCGAAATGTATATTATTATATAAAATTTCCAGATTTGAAATTTCCTAACAAAATTTGTAAAAACTCAGTTAACAATAATTAAAAATATTTGAGCGACTTATTGTCAGGCAAAACAGCACCTGTTGAAGATTCAGACATATACTAACAAGAGATTTGTTTTATTAATAGCCAATGAGGTGTATCCATTTTACACGTACATTACATTACATTACATTACGTAAGTAAGTATCGGATTTTATAATTCCATCTCTGGAATTTCCAACTAAAACTTTGGTGACGGCGCTGTACTGGTTGTCTCATAAATCTACTACAAAGCTGTGGTAGTTGTTTTCTTGAGACACCCTGTATTAACCCTGTGTATATTGTAGTAATATCTTTTTTTAATTTAATTTTAATATGCTTTCAAATAAATCCAAATCCAATTCAAATTATTAGAAATAAAATTTTCAACGTAAAATATACAATAAAACTGCGAATCAATGTGATAAATAGACCATACGCAACGCTATCGAATCTATTCTTCAGCATTAAGTTAATTTTAATTTAGAAATTAAATTCCTTTTCTTTTACTGTTCAACTGCCCTAAAATTATCACTCATCCAAACATTTAATTTCGTCCAATAATATCCAAACCCATGTCCAAATGTTGAGACAAATCCAAATTTTAAATACTTAAATCAAAATTTAACTTACAAAAAATAATAAGTTTATTAGCCAATTACAAAATCGTAGAATTAAAAGTCGCAATTCAAAAATAACCAAATCTACGGCTCGACCGCATATGGTGCATTTTCCCCACCTCGTTATTGCCACCTTAACTTGTTGTGAAAAATAAACAAATTCAAAAATCAGTAAAAAATTTAATATATCAACAAAATTATAAAAATTCACAAAACTGAAAATCAAAATAATTATTTTCAAATGAAACAGAATTTTGAAATACGACAATATATCGGGTGTTACTGATCAGGTGGTTTTTCCATTCAGGCACTTAAGTCTGCTTTGCGATTGCTTCATTTTCATAATTTCAGTTCCACTAAAAATATTCACTAATATTATTCCTTCTTTTTATTCAAGATGACAAAATAATCTCAAATTAATCCATTTTCTATAATATTATAATACAATTAAATTCAAATCAAAAGTGAAATCTAAAAAATTTGCACCATTTTTTTAATAGAAGCTGTCATTGCGTGTCCACCAATTCCAAATTTCATTTAGAATTTCTTGGTAGTCCATACCCATATGTATCTAATGCGCATACTTGGAATTCATAATTTTCGCGTTTGGGCCGGGAATTCGCTAATAAAAAGTAATAAAAAAAACATTTAAATATGCTCTGTAGTACGAAAGGATTGCCGATACCTGCTCTACAGCATCAAAGTGATGATGTAGGTATATTGTTTACCTTAAAGATAACAGCATTAGGTATTTTATGATACTATAGTAAATGCGAGAAAGAAGATTAATAAAAGACCATAATTAAAGGAATTATAGGCACCCAGGAGGCCGAAAAAAATGATTTCTTGAAGAATTTTTCTTGGAAAGATATTTTAATTTATTAATGTAAAAATTTATACACATAATTGTGGTAACTTTTAACTTTATTTTTGAAACTGCCAAAGCCAATCTCCGAGAGCTTCTCTAAAAAAAGGAATCTTGCGGTAAGCAGGATAATCTCGGGACTGGATAATCTGAAATGAAATATAACAACAAATTTTGTTAATATAAAGTATTATCTGGTATTTAATCGAAGGAATAACCAAAATATTAATTTTTAACAAATTGGCGCCTTTTAAAAGAAATTCAATTTTTTATAAAAATTTTGGCCTTAAATTAGTAATAAAATGGAAATTATTTATCGGTGAGAAAAAACTATCAATCAAACACTAAAAAGTATATTTATTAAGCTTTGAGACTTGTCGGTTCAGTCGGTTACGATAGATCTTGCTTACCGACTTTAAAAACACAGTTTTGAAGAAAACGCGTACCAAGTTTCAAAATCACTTTACACATAGTAAAAGATTTGTTTCTACTTACAACGAGTTGTCTATTCCAGGAATACATAAAAAATCTTCTATTCCTTTGGCAGTTTCTAATAATTCGATTTGGTGTTGTCTGCAGAGCATTGTTCCCTTTCCTGTGCTCTGCATTCTCCTGGATTTCTTCCTCCTCCGGGTGGTAATATTTATAAATAAAAACAAAATGTTGTTATGCCGGTTTCCAACCAGTTAGTCTTTATCTAGAACTTCTTGACTTATATTCTTGTGCTCTACGTAATCTATACAAATTTGTTTTGGGCAATGATGTAGCTAGTAGCTGGAGTATCTAGCCACAGTAACGTTGAGTGGCCCTTTTACGAACACGGCATCAAGCGTACTTTCTTAAGCAATAATATCCACTTGATTACTTCTGAGTGATAATAGGGGGGGAGGGGTGGCTAGAGTGTCAAAAATTGTTTATTCACTTTTTTATATATTTCTTTTCGCTGTCGATGTTCATATTTTAAACAAGAACAAAAAAAAAATTCTGTAAAAAACAATAATAATTTTGAATTTCCCAAACTATACTAATAAATTTTTATGTAAATCTCATTTTAACTATAATTTGTACTTACATAATATACCTACCGTAAATTTTCTTAAATGAAAATATGGTATCTATACGTGAAGCGCGAAACTGAGGAAGCAAGCACTAAAGTTTCTTTATCATAATACTTGCAAGTAAACTTATATACAAAAGTATTCTATTTAGCAGTTAAAACTGCAGATACCGCTTTTATAAAGAGCAGGGTAATAGTTAAACCCCCCATAAACTCAGCTAGAGAAAAAATTACATTATTAAGATAGCACGTTTTCATTAAGTAGGGCAGAAATGTCTAGGTTAAAAATATATTAGAAAATATTATTTTACTTTTTTCGGTAAATAGAGATTTAATAATTCTTTTTTTTCTTACCGACTTCTAAATGAAGCTAACCAAACCATAACCGTATTATTATAAATGTAAGAATAATCTATATATCATAATTATAAGTATGTTAAATAAATTAAAATGTGTAAATTAAAATAACAACGGCAATGTTCTGAAAACTTGAGAGATTATTGTTTTTTTTTTCTATTTATTCTAATATTTTAATTTATTTATTATATTTTCAAGAGTTAATATTACTAATAATAATTATATTATATATGTATGTACAGTTACTCTCATAAGAAGTGGGACACTCCCATATTAACAATTTAAATTTTACAGCAAAACTTTTGTTACAATTTTTATTATAAATTTCATTGTCTTTATTTTGTTTATATACATTTTGACAAACTGGAAATAGCCTGTAAAATACAAAAAATATTGTCATCTGTATGTATTGTAAGAGCTGATAAAGGCCTGAAGTGCTCTAATGCAGAAGGCTGCTATGTGCGTACTGCTTATTTATAAATTCCCAAGTGACTAAAGGTAGGGTGTACAAGCACGTCGCGTTCTACACCAAGGCTTTCTTTTACGGCCAAGGAATGAAGGTCACCCAATCTGGTATCTTTTCATCATTACGTGAAACTCCCATGGATTCTAGGATGCTAGGAATCTTTGAAGTTGTAAGCAAGCGCCTAATAATTTTATTAAAGACTGAATGTCTGGATAACTTGCCTGCACTGCGCGAGCACGAAAGCCCAATTATTTATTTGTAATTAATTTACAACTCAAATGAATTACGACACTCGGTAGCCGTTCGTGCGTAACAAACATTCTCGGAAGTAATCACATTGCTTATTATTTGCAAATAATATGCTATTACAGAGGCCTTATAGATATATGAAAAGACATATTATCTTTTTAAAAGTCGATGTCATGTCTGGCAACGAAATAGAATTTTCTTTGAAAAAATAAATAACGCTTAAAAATAATATGTTTTAAGCAGAAATGTAATGCAATCGGTTATTGCAGAATCAATACAAGTCACATTATTAAAATTTTACATAAATCAATAGATACTTTTATAGTTACTCGACAAATATAGTTAAATATTTTAAATTTTCAAACGTGTCACACACTACATGTAGAATATATTAAATTTATGACTCCCACATAAGTAACTGCAAAAACTACATAACTCAATTCTATGCATAATTCTATTTTTAAAAAAGTGAATAATGTTGTTTCTGAAATGACCCATTAAATTCGGCGTTTGAGTTTCGTTTGTGTAAAATTGTTGTTTGCACAATTGGTGTGCACACAGAGGTTTTATTTATGATTTATTTATTTTTTTACGCATAAACCTGTTTACCAAACAAGAAGTTAGAAATATATTTTTAATATTAATATAGCGCATTTTACATTTTGAAACAGTTTACAGACATCTATACAGAGTAGAGCTTATATTTTATAAGTGTATGCATTTACCTGTGTATCCCGAACTTATGAGTTCTATGACTCATGATTGTGGTCAACAGGTTTGCTGAAATGGCAAACATTTTCAGAAGACCATTAAATCACTATAAGCTAAAGTAATACACAAAATAATATTTTGATTTCTCGACGTTTTCTCGATGCGTTTTGCATCCTCCTTTCAGGCATATAAATGTGCATTGGGCCCAAGTGAAAGTCCTATTACACTCATATAATATAAGATTGGTGTTGTCTCTGTATTGATTTTTTTCGCTTTAAAAGCAATTAAGATTTAGTTAAAAATCAATCAAGATGATTTTCTTATAATATCATTTTTTTAATTAAAAACAATTGTAGCGAATAAAATAATTATACTAATACCTAAAAGGTAAGACCATTTAAATTATGTGAAGGAATCACAACAAATCGTTTTTCATCCTTCGATGATGATTGTGCCTTTGTTTGTGTTGCAAGTTTAAGAGTCGATGTTTCTATGCCTTTGTTAGCGCTCCCCTAATACGGTTGATGTTTTCTACATACGAGAATACGACTTGTTGGTTTGCCACTTCTGGGTTTGTCATTAGGAAACTGAAAACGAGCATTCAAGTTTCTAATTGTATTTTGTGAGTTTTTTACTTACAATTAATATGTAACCCGGCATTTCGGTAAACAATAAAAGTCACGTTTGTTCGATGTATCTATTTGGGATGTCTTGAATCTGCTGTAGTAACAAATATAATAATTATTATTGCTTACTCATTTATTTTTAATTAGTGTAGATTTATTTTACACTTAATCATTTTAGAGCGTATACCTACTAATTTTAGCAAAATAAATTGACTACGGAAATTATAGCGATATAAAATATAATCGGAAAATGAGAACTTTATAGAATAGGAAATAGCGAAAAGCAACAATTTAAAGTTAGATATAAGATTCAGATTATTCTTGTTTGAATGCAGTATACAGTTTTAACATTTGCACGCCGTCAAGATCCTCGTGTTCGTTGAAATATTAGTGACTCGACTGCCAATGTATTTCCTGTACTGTGTTTTTAACCTATACGGTTATTGGAATACTTGAAATAAATGGCATGTTCAAACCCACAATATGACAAAGCATTTTTTCTTTTAAGAAT
The DNA here is from genome assembly GCA_947369205.1 of Cantharis rufa. Lineage (NCBI taxonomy): Eukaryota > Metazoa > Arthropoda > Insecta > Coleoptera > Cantharidae > Cantharis > Cantharis rufa. The sequence goes on along the minus strand of OX376309.1, from coordinate 7,925,897 downwards.
TTTACTTTCTTATACTTCACACGTAATATTAAAAATTATCCAAAGCTTTAGAAAACAATTTAAATAAAATTTAAAATTGAAAATCAAATAAAATAATTTACGAAATTAATATACCGATAACTAAAATATTCATTATATTATGTTGAATTACAAATGATTCATTAACCTCAGCGTATTTTTGGTTCTCTCAATCGTTAATTGAAATTGTCAGGTTTTAATATAAAATTATTTTGTAGTTGTAGTTATTTAACCCTCCAGTCAACGGGTAGAATAAATTACATATTTTACACTAGGTAATGTAAGCCTTATAGGCTTCACCCGCTGACTGGAGGGTTATACACAATAGCAGTTAAATATTATTAACTGCAGAATAATAAAAATGTGTCTCAAACTTCAAATGGTCAGTTTAAAATGTAAATATTATGTTAACAGTATCGAAAGTAAAGTTTAAGTATAAAATACTTAAAATAGATATTAAAATCATGTTATGATTATAAAAGCTATAAATAATCTTTTGTAACATATTAGATTTATAGTGAATTAAGTTTTAAAAACGATGTATCTTATATCATATAAATTTAGTCTGTTATTTGTGACAGTAAATGGAAACAGAAAAGCGTGGTGGATCACGGATATGCTCGGTTCTTTGTTAATCCCCCTCCGGCGGTATCTTCCGGCCCGGTTAATAGTTAATGCTAATGTGTTGCCGAGCTAATAGCCCTATTCCTATGCTGCCGCCGCCCTGTGTTTGTAAACAAGGGCAGGTTCGTTTGCCTTTACTTGTATAAAATGGTCATGAAAAAACTCTTCTTCAGATTCGATTTTATCATAGGAAAAAATTGCAGTTTAGCTTGAGTTTTAGTGTAAACATACATTTTAATCTGCATAATATATCAATACATGTAGAGCTTTCTCTTTTCAGCTATTGACGCTCATTTTGATTTGAAGAAAAGATAAAATAATACGATGGGGTCTTTGCGTGATCTCAGTGAATGTACTGAAAATTAGCTCGTAAACATATCTTGACAAATAGTTCCCTTTGTTTACGTATTGTTGGTTGTAACTGTTCTATTTGTTAGTAGTTCCATTCGTAAACTGCTTGTATTTAATGATAAGGTTGATAAGCAACGCGTTTGAGAAAGCTTATCTCGTTATATTGCAATAACTAGTTACAAAGACATCAGATGAAAAGATACGCTCCTTCCACGACTGAAAAATGCAAAGTCAATATCTTCCGGTACTTAAAGTATTTCAAAATTTTATTTCTGAATATCATTATATTTACTACGCGCAAAGTTTTTCTCATAAAAGTCAATATATTAAAAAATTAAATAATTGTTCTTTACAAAATAGTTTTATAAATAATTAAAACTGTTTGGCAGTTGCTAATTACGTATAACTTGTTTGATTAGTTATAATATTCATATACATAATTAATAATAATATTTCAACTGAAGTATAATATCGGTTATATTAAAATAAAATTTCAACACTATATTATGCTTATCAGCAGTGGCGTAACAAGCAGTGGATGGACTCACGTGGAAAATTATCAGCGGGGGTCCCTGCTTTTATAATAAGTTAGAAACAATAGAGAACCATAAATAACGTATATCACAAATAATTTTAAGATAAACAAACAACAAAATTACTTTAACAGTCGATTTTACAATATGCGGATAATCTAACGTTATACCAGGATTATCCGACTATTATATAAAAACATAGTAATTAAAATTTGATTCCCGATTTTTTCATCTCTCCAGGATACAAATCTATTTAGACAAATAATTCAAAACCATTCACACAACAGCCATTCAAATCCACAGTAACAAATCAAGTATTGGATTGGTTACAAATTGACTTATTTATCTAATAGATTTGTATTATTTTATTATTATTAATTATTATTTTACCCATATCTAAATTTCGGGCAAGTACATTTTTAATGAAAAGCATTGTAAATTTGTTTAACCTAATCATTGTACAAATTAAGTAATTTATAATTAACTTTAATTTTTAAAATGATTTTTCTACCAAAGCTGAAGTCACAAGTTACCAAACAAAAATTTTACTTTGGTGCTTTTGAAGTAGGAAATCTTTGCATAATCATTCTTTGTATTATGTTTGATGTATATGGGGCATTCCACGCCGAATCGACCACTTTTGAACCCGACCCCTTTCGATTTGGCCGAAACATTTTTCTCGTTTTCTACCTCACTAAATATATTTCTCAGAATTTTTTAACTTTTTTCACCCAACCCAACAAAAGTTATTAATTTTTCAAAATTTGGCTATTTACATTTGGCTATTTTTTCAAATACCCATAACTTTTTCAAAAATTGACTAAATCCAACGTTCCTTTTTTTTAATTTTTCAGTTTTGAATGTACTATTCAGATAAAAATATGAAAAATTTTTTTGATGTTAGGTTCCATGAAATTTTTCAGTTTTTTGAAAAAAATCATCAATTTTTCAAATTCCGACACTTTTAATTTTTGATTTTTTTTTTCTGAAAAAAACTAACTTATTCTGCAGTTAATGCCGCTAAACCCAGAGTGGGCCGACTCTGCTTTCTATTTTTTTTTCAATTGAAAATTTTTTTTGTTTATTTTACCACAATCTAACTTTGTTTTGATAATAAATAAAATTTAAATAAATATATCTTACATTTTTTTTATAGGCAGTATTAGTCTAAGGGTTAAGTGAGTATGCCCATATATTTTACAAAAGCTACCCAACTTATATTACTTGATGCGGAAAAAAGTGTACTATTCTTCTTGTACCTATGCATGTACATTTGTACATATGTATACTCAAGTTGGTAGACTAAAAACAAAACATCTTATTGGTTTACAAGCAATCTGATGCAAATGTAACCGGCTTTTTTCATTCAATGTCGTTAGATATGGTTATATTATATATAACTTTAAACTAAATAGACGGAAGGTTTTAAAATTTGGCTTATACATTTTGGTTTTATTAGTATTGTTAGTATTACTCTATTAAATCTGTAAAGAGCACTGAAAAATTCATAGTCGGGAAATTCCGCCATTTAGAAACAAAGAAGAAAAATTTCCTGACTATGACAAGAAACAAGCAGATCAATTAATCCCTATCACTTACATAATATATAAATAGTTTTTTGTTTTGAGAGAAAAAGTTTTGGGTAAAATGAACTATGAGCTACGAAAATCAAACGACTAATTGGTCTGCTTGTTGTTCGTCATGCTCAGCACATTCTCAAATTTTTTCAAAAATTCAGACAGTCTTTATTAAAATGATAAATTAAATATTTGTAACCATAACGACAAAGTTAGCAAACCCACAATAAATTATGCAAACAAGTCGAGAGGGTATTTGTGAGAACCAATCGATGTACTTGATATTACATCATTTATTACCTCATGAAATATGTGTTTAACAAAATAATAAATTCTACTATTTTTGCAGAGAATTTTATTCTTTTCAATACTGTAATCATTATTTTTTCTGTACGGCAAAGTAATAACGACTTATGTTCAAAGAAAAAACTAGACATGGTGAAGTTACCAGATCTTGAACTCACTAGAACATTTCGCATGTTCAATAGTAAACTCAAACAAGCATCCATAAGAAATTTCAAAGCTTTACTAATATTTTATTTCTTCCAAATGCTGAAAATAGAGTTTCGTTGCGTAGGGTTATTGGTATCATTATGATTTAATTCTGATTTTCAGAATTTTAAGTTTACATTGCATGTCGTCAGTCACATGTGATATTCTGTTCATTTGATTTTAATAGTTAACTTGTCGAAATTTATTGTGATTTTAATTTAGCAATTTTTGGAAGTTTATTGATTGTTTTCTTTTAATTTTAATGTGTTTATTCATTAAGTTTATAGAGGGTACGTACTAAAATGGCGTACATACAAAATTTTATTTTGGTTTTTAAATACTTTACATTATGTTCTCCGATCGCATTTCTAAATACTGTTAAATAGTATTTAAATAGTTAAATAGTTAAATAGTATTTAACAGTATAATTTAACACAAAAATCAAAAATAACAAATACCCACAAGAATTAATAAATTTACAAAATTTTATTAAATAAATATGTAATATGTCAATGTCATTGTCAAATACTGACTCATCCGATGATGATTATTTGCCAAGCAAATACCCAAAGAACAGGACCCCACTAATCTTGAAAACATTTGTACAATCCTCACAAGATCGGAGAGATGCTGGACCATCAAGAAATAGAGCCAATATTCAAGCTGAAGGTCCACATAAATGCACACGTCATGCAAGAGAGATTTTGAAACAAAAAGAGGCCTAACTCAAGCCGATCCATTATATGCTCGCAAAGCAAAAAGTCGTCCTTTTTATCTCTAAATCGCCAATCCATCCAAATTCAGCCTCATCCAAGCGAAGATTGATACGTAGGTCTTTTCTTGAAAGGTAAAATTAAATGAAAAATTAATTGAAAAATAAAAATTTGCTTAAAAAACTTGAATTTAAAAAAGAGGGATTTCCGGCTGCTCAGCTTGCATCAAAACTTCCTCAGGGTCGTGAGGCGGGAAACTAAACCGTAATTGGATAAATCACTACGAGTATCAATCCAATCTCAAATGACGGTCAAGTGTGTCGGTAAGCTCACTTTACAAATAAATAACTCTGAAAAGGAATACATAAGACAATTAAACACAATGTAAAACAAAATATAAAATTTAATCTTGAATCGATGTTCGGCGAAATCGGCAGTTACAGTAAAATACTTAAATGCTACGAGATAGTGTCGACACCTTGCATGCATTATGACTTAAAGTTAAAAATGTTCGGTACAAAAATTAATAACAGAAAACGGTATAATTTTCATAGTTTGTAAATATAAAATACGGCATCGATATTTGGATCGCTACAGGCGAATTGGTAGCCGCTGATAAAACCTGGTATAAACGCTGTGGTAATTATCCGGCCCAAATTCTAGGATCCTTCGATATGCAATTGACGTATACTAATGACGCACTACTATATCTAAGTCACTTTAAAGATAATACATTACTCACTACTTAAGCTGGCCTGGAGACACATTGACCTGGTAGTAATTGACAAAGATGCTCGTCAGAGTTGGCATTAGAAAAGTCGGAAGTATTGCAAAGATGTAGACAGAATCGGCATTTAACGGAATGATGCGGTAATTTGAATTATTAAACTCATAAAATTGGTATCATCTCTTCGAGATGTAACGTACTCATTATTTCGGAAATAAACCCTTCGAATATAATTCGCACTCGTCTTAAAGATGACTTGGTGCGTGGTCGACCTTGGCTCGACAAACCTTGGCTGCGTCACTAACATGACACTATTTATTAATTAAATATTCTTTATCCTTTAATTTAAGATAAGGTGATTGGCGCACCTGGAAATCGTGACTTCACGACAAAAGGATTATGCGTCACCAATACTCGCGGGAACATAAACACGGTAATTGCGCGTAAACTCTACTCACGCATACTTGCGCGATAAGCGGTATTCGGTAATTATGCGGCACTAAAATTACGCACTTGCGCGGTAAACGGTATCACGATGATTGTGCGTAGCACTATATTTACGCGTACTTGCACGGTAAGCGGTATTCGGTACTTTCTACTCCCCAAGGAGCTACGCGACCACACTGGTCCGCCCGCACCCCAGGGTAGAGTCTGGTAGACTCTCCTGCTTCAAGCAATTCTCTAGTTAAATTCCCCTCTCCACGATATTTATTTTGTCGAATCTTGCATAGACTTGCTTGGAAATGGTTCGCGCTATCTCGCCCGTTGGAATTTGAAACCATTAACGATAGCAAGCGACAGGAAAGGTGTAATTTATGACTTGTTAGGTTTGCGAACTTTTATTTAAAAATAAAAGAAAAGCAAACCGTAACAAGATGCCAAATTGAACACAAACTGTGACATTTTGGACAAAATTTGCAAAATGCGCTTCAGAGGCCGTCTTTTACATCGCATCCCAAAAGGAGGCCGAGCACTAGCTGCAGAGAAATATTGTAGCTGCATAGACGATATCTTAAGTAATAACTCCACGTTTTCTTGGCTAAATTTTTTTACATTCAGTTACACCTGCCTCAAAGTTCCTCGTAAGCAAAAAAATCTGATTCGCTGAGTAAAAATGGTTCCCTTTCAACCAAAATAATTAGGTTGCTACGAAATTTTCCAAAAGAAAAATCATCTTCAACGGCCATTCAAGAATCTTTGAAGGAATCAACATCAAAACGCAAACATACATCCACCAAGAATAACGCAGAACAAAAATCGGCCGATCTAGCTGCCGCCAAATTATCTGACTGAGACATAAAAGAGGATCTTCGCATTGCATGTTCAGACAATAAAATCGCCCCGGCGACTGAAGGCAATACCATCATTCTGCGTGAGAAACAGCCAAAACGTTACTCAGACTTCCGTGAACCACCAAGTACCACCAACCATAACCCGGTTCAAGTTTCAGAAAATGACGTAGAAAATTCCTTAAACTCTTTTACTAAGGGTACGGCAGCTGGATTAGATGGTCCTCCGTCCTCTGACACTTACTTGATATGATAGACTTACGCAACGGTGATCATGCCCAAAAGTTATTAAGATCTACCACGGCTTTTATCAACAAAATTCTTGATGGTAAGATACCTGATTTTATCCGGCCCATATTTTTGGAGCTAGTCTTTGCTCGCTCGAGAAGAAAGACGGCAGCCTCAGACCAATCGTTGTAGGCTTCATCGCCTGGCCTCAAAATGCGCTATAAATAGCATCAAAAATCGTGCTATACCCTACCTCAAGCCGCTACAGCTTGGCTTTAGAATTTCAGGTGGCGCAGAAGCCATCGCACATACTGTCCGTTCAATCATTAACGCCGAACAATTTATTAAAGAACACGATAACATTTTGCTCAAAGTAGATTTCAAAAACGCATTCAATCTTGTTACGGTTTGCTTTTCTTTTATTTTCAAATAAAAGTTCGCAAACCTAACAAGTCATAAATTACACCTTTCCTGTCGCTTGCTATCGTTAATGGTCTCAAATTCCAACGGGCGAGATAGCGCGAACCATTTCCAAGCAAGTCTATGCAAGATTCGACAAAATAAATATCGTGGAGAGGGGAATTTAACTAGAGAATTGCTTGAAGCAAGAACAGTCTACGGGAGTCTACCCTGGAGCGCGGGCGGACCAGTGTGGTCGCGTTGGCTCCTGGGATGGAACCTATTGTGACTTTGAGTTACCGTTATGCGTAATTACCGAAATTATGTCTTGTGCCGAGTGACATGCGCCGTTGTCGCATTGTAGTTTAACGCGCAATGTGCGTAAATTACGCAACTATGGAGATTGCGTGGGTGAGGTTTACCTGCGCGACTACCGAATACCGCCTACTGCGCAACATTTTGTAAATCAAGTGTTACTTATGTAAAATACCGCAAATACCGTTAATCCGCCAGGAGGCGTGTAATAAAGTGTTTACGAAATAGTTTAAATTTCGTGAATGCGTAATTAGAGAATTACGCAGTGTTACGTTTAGTGACGCAATTTAGGCTTGTGAAGCCAAGTTCGAGTTACGCATAATTTCTTCCCTATGAAGAAAGTGCGAATTATGTTTTCAAATGCTTATTTCCGGTTTTATATAAGTACTACATTTTATGAGTTCAATTCAAGTCAAGTTACGCCTTTCCGATTAATGCCGATTCTGCCTACATCTTTGCAATACTTCCGTCTCTAATATCTTATCTGACGAGCATCTTCATCAGAATACCATCAGGTCAATGTGTCGTCAAGCCAGCTAATTAGTGAGTACTGTCTTACCTTTTAAAGTGAATTAGAATTAGTAGTGCGCCAACAGTGCACGTCAAGTTGGTATTTGCCGGATAATTACCACAGTGTCCTCGGGGGCCAGGTATTATTGTCGGCCACTGATCCATCAATTGATGCTGCAATTCACTAGATGAAGTGAATAATATCTCTGTATTTGCCATGCAATTTTGTATCGAAGATTGTCTTAATTTTAAGTAATCATGCATGAACAAGTGTCGACACTATCTCGTAGCTTTTAAGTATTATTACTGTAACTGCCGATTTCGCCGAACAGCGAGTCATCATTAAATTTTATATTTTGTTTTACATTGTGTTTAATTGTCTTATTTCTTTTCAGAGGTATTTATTTGTAAAGTGAGCTTACCGACACACTTGACCGTCATATGAGATTGGATTGATACTCGAAGTCATTTATCCAATTACGGTTTAGTTTTCCGCCTCACGACCCTGAGGAAGTTTGATGCAAGCTGAGCAGCCGGAAATCCCTCTTTTTTAAATTCAAGTTTTTTTTAAGCAAATTTTTATTTTCAATTAATTTTTTATTTAATTTACCTTTCAAGAAAAGACCTACGTATCAATCTAATTAGACGGGACACGATGATGGAATTAATCTCGGCAGACTTTCCGGAAATATATCATTATGTTCATGCGAGTTACAGCAACACGTCTACCCTCCTTTATGGTAACAACAAGATAGAGTCCCAAGAAGGAGTTCAACAAGGAGATCCTCTCGGTCCGTTTTTATTCTGTGTTGCAACCCACCCATTATTTCAAAAACTCAAGTCAAAATTGAACAAATGGTATTTAGATGACGGAACACTTTTGGATACACCCGAAATAGTAGCTGCAGACTATAAAATTATAGACAGCGAGGGCCCAAAATACGGTCTATTCTTGAACAAAGAAAAATGTGAGTTGTGCCCTATCTCTACGTCAACAGAATTGGAAAATTTTTCGTCAGAATTCATCGGATCTAAAGTCACCATCAAGAACAATCTAGAATTACTAGGAGCTCCCCTTGGCTCTCATGCTGAAAACATTATTTTACAGAAGAAGATAAATTCTTTTAGAATCATGTGTAAGCGCTTATCGTTGTTGGAACCACACCAGGCTTTCTTTCTTTTGAAAAACTGCATTGCCCTGCCTCGCCTACAATATCTTTTACGCACTTCACCAATATACAAACACAGTCTTCTTTTAAAATTTGATGATTTACAACGCCATGCAGTCAGTGAAATTTTGAACATTAAATTATCTAATACCGAATGGATGCAAACCTCTCTTCCCGTGAATTCTGGAGGACTTGAAATCAGATCTGCCGTTGACGTGGCCTTACCAAGTTTTATTTCTTCTTCTACATCCTGTCAAGACCTCTTCAACGTTTTATCTTCAAATATTTTACAAATCGATATTCATTCAACAGCGGAATCAATAATTATGCGGCAACAAATAACTAGCTCCTCCACTTTACCAACTTCTACAAAGCAACATGACTGGGACGTTCCTATCATTGATGTGGCCAAAAACCGTCTTTTTGAAAACGCCACTGACATGAAGGACCAAGCCCGCTTGTCAGCTGTTGCGCAAAAGGAATCCAGCTCTCCTGGTTACACGCCTTTCCATCGTCCAACATAGGAACACTGCTGAATAGGGACATAATTCGCATATCGGCAGGCCTCAGACTCGGATGCAAAACGGTTGAACCCCACATTTGCCGATTCGGATCACTTGTCGACGCAACCGGAACTCACGGTCATTCATGCAAATTTAGCAAAGGACGTAGCACCAGACATCAAGAAGCCAACAACATCATCAAGTGAGCACTAACATCAATTGGTCTTCATCCTGTCCTCGAACCACCTGGACTAATGGCTCGCACTGATGGGAAACGTCCTGACGGAATGTCCTTAATTCCATATTTTCTTGGAAAATGTTTAATATGGGACATAACAATTGTCGACACAGTAGCTCCATCGTATTTATCCTGCACTGCCATCTGCCCTGGTGCTGCGACCAAAAAGGCCGAAGCCAGAAAAAGAATAAAATACAGCGTTTTGTCAAACGATTACGTATTCATTCCTATCGCGATAGAGACCCTTGGCCCTCAAGGTCCCAGTGCGCGGTCTTTCATCAAAGACATCAGCCAGAAGCTAATCGAAGCCACTGGCAATCCCAAAGAAGGCTCTTGGTTCAAAGAAAGACTCTCAATCGCGATTCAGCGGGGAAATGCCATCAGTGTGATGGGAACTCATTGCACTGACGACACTTTCTCGTTGAATTGCTAGAATTAAGTATTCGCATCGGTGTAAACTTACGTATTTAATTTTTCTTGTTTGAATCATTTTATGTATTGAACGTTTATTAAAGTTAACTTCTATTATTATAAATAATCAAAAAAAAAAGTTAAATAGTAAAATCATGAATGTGTTTAACTATTTAGCTTCGTCCTGTAAAAATCATTTGGGTTTCCAGGTAACAAAGTTTAGCCAGGAAGAACTTCAGTTTGGTACTTTTCTTTTTATATACCGATTTAATCTCTTTATAAACTACTATTATCTTATATAAAACAGTTTTTGCTTTAAATATCCAAAATTGATATTTAAATGGTTGTAATTGCATTATAATTAAATTAATAAGTTAAATGCACCGCTGCATATGTAAACGACATGTTTGCACTACTGTACTGCTTTTGGTATAAGACTGAACAGTTTGCACATTAACAAGTTCGTGATAATCACCATTTGATAGCTATTTTTTGTTTCTATATTAATTTCCTGACTAGATAATAAAGAATGGTCGTATATAAATTAAGACTGCAGTAACATGCTGCTTGTGACAGTATGAAAACAACTTTCACAGATGTATACCTTACACATAAATGCAATACAAGTAATCTCTGTTTGAATAAAATTTAAGAGAATGCAGAGTACTCAACATAAGTTATTTTTAGCAGAAGTTAATTTTAGATTACGTGTTTGTATTTCAACGAGAGTCTGACATTTTCAATCGTTTTAAACTGCTGCAAAAACAGAGTTATTAAAAGCTTTTTATAAGATGACTAGTTTTATTACTCTACTTATTAAAAAATTGTCTCTAAAAGTTCATTCAGTTTAAAACTGAATATATGTAGTCAAAATAAAGACTAAATGTCCTTAGCTGTTCATTGGATACAGCGTATTTCGCCTTTGTTACTAATAAGAGAGAACAAAATGTAAAAAAGTAATAAGTTGTTGCAGATTGCACGGATAAGTCTAATTAGACTCGAGAACAATAATCGTGGAGAAGGAAAACTCAAGAAATATGTAAAAAACTTACTAAACTTATTGACTCTTAGCATATTAAACATCTTTCTATTTCTATTCAAATTAGCATAGTGGCTTATAATTATTGACAACTTCCTTATATAAACTAATTCTAAAAATTGTTTGGTTGTTTTATTATTTATATTGTGTAATGGTAACCAGTTTCATCTAGAATAAAATAAATAAAATTTTGTTTTCATGGTGGAAATACAATACTAAAAATAATGTAAATGTTAACTTAAATCCTATTGTTAATGTAAATTCCATTTGTAACTAGGAAACCATTTAACCTACAACTTGGAGCGTTTTCATTTTTACGAAAAATAATAAATACTGAGGTCTTTGTGAATATACGGGAAAATTACATTTTTATTCGACTTAAGGGACGTACTAACATCATTTTTTGGTAAGATGCAGCACCTTAAATTTATCTTACACAACGGTTCAAAGTTTTTAGTATCGATTATTTAAATAAAATTTTAAATTTACTGTAGCCTTTAGAGTTTAAATTTAATAAAAATCGTTTTAGTGATTATTGACGTATTTTGTATTTTAATTTTAACATCAATTTGTTAATGTGGGTAGGCAATGATTAAAAAGTTTTCTTAACTATTAAGGAATTTTACAAAAAAAATATTAAATTTGTTTACTCTTTGTTCAAGTTCTACAAAGAGTTGTTAACTTTCTGAGGATTTTTTAACTTAAAGTTTATTTTAGATCATCTTGTTATAACGCTTAAAACCTCATAAGGGAAAGTTTGTTGTAGATACCGTAAAGTATTAATTAATTTTTCATGAATTTCTAGAAAATATGTGTTTGATACAAAATTGATAAAATAATTACAAAGTAAATTAAGATTGTGCATATAGTTAAACTCCACTTCAGCTAATTTTGAAATGTAATAAAATTATGACTTTTAGCTATGCGTGGAAACAGAAAAGTAGTGGAATGAGAAGTTTGTACGTCGTGACTCCTTTGCCATAAATGTTTCGGCGTGGACATGTTTCAATGCAAATGCGGAAGATACTATAATAAATACAACATTATAACACTAAACTTTAATTTTGCCAATCAGATCAGAATCGTTTCTTAAGTCTTTTAATCATACATTTCGGTCGACATTGTATAATCAAAAAAGAATTAATTTTAAATTTTTAGAATATACTTTGTAACATACTGTACGAAACTGTTTTATAATTTAACATTATAATTTGTTGTCGTAGGATTTACATTTTTACTAGGTTGGCAGATTGTATAGCAGACTTATCCTGGCAAGTAAAAGATAACCACACGTTAACTTGAAGTTAATCAATTTGCATAACATTGTTCTATAAGTCAATCGTAATGCTTTTAGAGACACCCTGTATTACATATTTGTGAATTCCATTTATCTGTTTTTTTAGACAGGAAAATGCTTTTCACAAATACAACCTCAAATAATGACGGGTTATGAGCCCAGATTGACTATACGTTAGATACAGAATACAATAGTTTGCGTACTTTTCAACCGCTTTATACAAACCTGGGGAAACGTAGTTATCTCTAAGTTAATGTTATTTGCTCTTCTAAATTGCTACGTAAAAAGATCCTGTCTACCAGTGGGAGTATAAAAGCCGCATGGTATTTCTGATATGTAGGTCAATAATAAGGACTGTTCCTTATATACTTATAACTTATAGAGATATTATATATCTTATTATTTGTTTCAGCAGAAAGATATTGAATCAAAAACGAGCAATAAAATCTGAAACTTAAGAGAAGATTGGAATATATTTTCTAGAATATCGGAGTAAATAAAAATTAATGAAATTTAAATACTTTAATAACGAATTAATTATAAATACTACTTCTTCCAAATAAATAAAACGTATGGAATATCTTCCAAAATACATTTTGGTCTTTATTTATATATCAAAACTGTAAATGTATTCAATTTCCAATACTAAAGAGTATTCCGTTTCTTTCAGAACCGCCAATCGTTAAAATTCAAAAGAATATATTTTTTCTAGTGACACAGAACTTGAAAAATTAATTTCCTAAGTGCTGTCAAAAGCCGGACAACCACCTCAATTGCCGACTATAAAACAGAGCTGCGGGAGAGAAAGTTCATGTACTGCTTTTTTTTATTTTTATAACTCACAACAACCTGATATTTTTTGCATTTTCAAAATGCATTAAAGAGTCGGGTTACGAGTAAAACCAGACACTTCGGCTAATTATTTACGGCTACATCAAGGTCTGAAGCATTTACTTCAATAGTTTCAATATAAAGTCACTGCTATGAGAATAGAGAAATACCATCAGGACTTGTTGACTGAGCCTAGGGTATTGTTAATAATAGTACTACATGAAGTTCAATATTAATTATTAAAAATAATTTAATTATGTGCCGTTGACTGTTTACGATATCAGTATTTTAAAATAACCAAAAATGCTGTTTGTAATTGAAACGGTCGGATTGACTGACGGGATAATTAGTACATAGGAGAAACATTTCAATCTATTAATTTCCATAGCTTTTAAAAATTTCAAGTTTTAACTTTTCAGCAGGTTTGTATCTAAAATCTTATATCCCTTATTGGGTCCACATCTAACAGATGATTTTTAAATATAAAATTTTCGTGATGAAAATTGAGTCTTATTTGAAAAGCCCGGTTTGTGTTCAAAAATTTAAACGGTGTGATGACACGTATATGTATGTTGCAGTGAATATAAAATATTTAGTGATTGTATGTATTTACTAGTGATTTTACACATTGACTGATAAATTAGAGAAAGTAAAAAATGAAACATAAATAACAAATTCTCTGATTTTTTAAGAAATGTGGAAGATCACTAGATATTCTACATAATTACTACAATTCACTAGTAATTATAATAAGAAAGATTAATATAACCCACAATAATAAAGTTAGAATACATAATTTTATTAAACTGCGGTGCACAGTATAAGTACACAATTTTTCATTTGTTTACACAAACATTGATGTATTTGACAGTTGGTCTTGCCAAAGCATTTGACTAAATGACAATTAAAAGTAGGTTAATAAAAGTTAACCGTATTTTAACTAGTCTTTTTCAGTGAATAATATGTAAAATTACTAGTGACAGTATAAAATCACTGTTTTCGTACTTTTACTAAAACATCCATTTTATACATAAATAATGTTTTATAGAAAATTTCATTATTAGAACAAATTAACCTTTTTGTATCAATAGGTTAGTTTAGATTTCCTAATGATACTAATGAAGTATGATGCCTACCAATTTTAGTTTAAATAACTTCGGTTAGATTTTTAAATCTCACACAATAATATTTCATACTAAAAGCATTTCCAAGTATTTATTTTTTTTAAATAATACAAGTCTGCATATCCGAGTCATTTGCGTTAATTGACGCCGTTGCTAAGTAAAAATATTCTCAACATTTTGTTAATTTTAAATTAAATTAAGCTAGTGTCCGACATTGTATGTAATTCCTAAAAGCAGAGTGGGAGCTAGGGTCATGAGCGCCCCTGGCAAGATTTGAATTTTGCGCCCCCAAGAATTATTTTTATGTTATGTAGAAAAGGAAATAATAGAATAAAAGTTAGTTTATTTTGGCATTATAAAATATCTTAAAAATTTACTTTTCGGGCATTTTCTTTTCTGATGGTATAGTGATGGTATAGTGGTATACTCATACGTTCTTGACCAATCCGCGATCGTAAATAATTTTTGATTAATTTTAATTTGCTAAAAGATCTTTCACGGCTGGCGGAAGTCACAGGTAGCGTCAATGCTAGACGTAGGGCAATCCCTATATATGGGGATAACTGGTTACTAAACCATAATCTTCAGGGCAATTAAGAAGGTCAATGTAATCTTCAGTTTTTAAATCTGGCAATAATAGTTTTATTTTATGTCTGTAGCTTTCTATCTCTAAACAGAACTCGTTGGCATTTAAATCGGTTTTGTATTTTAATGCGAGATCAACTGCGAATTTTTTTAATTCTTCAGTGGAAGTTTCGTGTAATGAAAGTCCTGTTAAGAAACCAAAATCCGAAGCTACGGCAGCTAAACTTTGAAATCTGCATCCCATTTGCTGAATTAGTTTGTCTAGTGCACAGTAAAGCTGAATCCTAAACTTTTAAAGTGGAGTCATTATGCCCCCTTTTTCCTTGGCGCATTCGTCAAACATTATTCTAACCTTTCGTTTACGTTCTTCTGAAAATTCCAGTTCTCTAGATAGCTCTCTTCTAGATTTTTTTCTGAATCAATACACAGCTCTATTTGATTTTTTCTGAAATCAATCAAAAAATTCACAAGGCTCTGTAAGGTTTTTGATGCAATCTCAATGGAAACAGAGATGATGTCTGTTTAACTATATATTTGCCGAAATGAATGTTTTATGTCGATTAACATTTTCTATCACATTGAAAACATGACCGCTTTCAAAAAGGTTTTTCCCTCTTTCTAAACTAAATTGCGGTAATTTATGGTAACAGACGTTTCCGAAGCACACTTAATTATTTTATACTCTATTTTTGTCTCTTTTATAATTATAATACAATTTAGGAAACCAAGTGCAAGTTTTTTCATGCGAGTTATTAAGTTATTATCATATATTAATTTTGTGTGATTGGGCCTAAGCCGCCCGCAGACTGTGCATCTGTAAAGTGCGCCCCCCTGAGGGTTGCGCCCCTGGCAGCCGCCCGCCTGGCTAGCCCCTAGCTACGATGCTGCCTAAAATTTACATATTTTTGAATTTAAATCTGTTATGATTTGTTCTATAAGACAGTTGGATATAGCACCAAGGATTTGTTATCTATAAATAGTTATATAGTTACAATATTGTAAAAGAATTGTTTTATTTGCATAATTATTATATCAACGTGTAATATCTAAGTTCAAAGATAGATTTATAATATTAACGGTAATCTAACAGGATTTTCCATAATCTTGGCTCAACAATCGCACGCTAAACCTCTTTATATTATAGGACCTCGAGAATGACTCGAGCTGTTTGTTCACTAATAACTCGAAAACGCTAACAAAATACTAAAACTATTTTAAAACAAAACATCTTTTTGTTTGTACGAAAAACACTATTAGTTTGTTCAACATTTTTGACAACATTAACCATTCACGGCATTGTAATAACTACATTTATTTATTTTTTCTTCTTTTGCTGCATGATACATCCTAACAACGTCCCATAGCATTCCGGAGCCCTAGCGTAACGTAATATTTCGATAGAATGAATTATCAACTGATAATTATTAAAATAGACTTTAAAATAAACTTTAAATTAACTATTAACCCAAATTCTTTCAAGTGATTTTGTAAGATTTTTCATATCGTGGTACGCGATCCTGGTTAAACTGTAAATGCTTTTATAGTACCTACTACATCGATTGTTCTTAATTGAAATTAATTGAAATTGAAATTAAACTATTAAACATACATACATAGTATTATATTGAAAACTGTAGAAATTACCTTTAAAGTTCTAAGGTCTATTTTGTATCTAAATCATTATTAAAGTTAAATGTTTTTAAAATGCAATAGAACTAAAAGATTTAAATCTTAATTTAAAACAAATCTGAAGAAAGCGGTTCAACATAAACTTTTATTCACACTGTGGTACGGCTATTTGCAATTTTACTAAATTCAAAATTAAATTTTTAGTATATGCTTTGGTTATGTATTACAAAAAATGCAATTTTCATATTGCAGGAGCATATTTGTGGTGGTAGATAAATAAATACTGAGGCTTATTTAAAACCATATTTTACGCAAGTGATTTTATTTAACACCGACGTTATCCATTTAAATGGAGCGAATAAATCATAATATGGAAAACTAAGTAAGTAAAATATACATTTCGAATTTTAATTAAATGCAATTTTTAATACAATAAAATAGGTAATAGGACAATAAAAGACCTGTAAAAAACAAATTAGTGTTGGGTATTATTATTTGCTGAGTACTTGTTTCGGTATTAAGAAAATTAACATAAATGAAAAAAAATAGCGAGGGGTGTTATATGCACGTTATATTAAGATTATGACGTGCTCATTAAGCATGGGTCAACCTCACTGCTTTTATTTTAATCCCGTGTATATTTCATTTTTATGCTTAATTAAAACACGCATTAAAAGGTGTACCATTTTATCAATTTTTATCTAGGTTAAACATTAAAAACGATGTATCCCACCAACAACTAAAACAATTAATTAAACATTACCTGAACAAAAATGGTTATCAGGAAACCAGATCCTTTAATTAAAGCTTTATGTAATTTTTCATAAATTTACAATTAAACAATGCAAATTGAATTATAAACCACATCTAGAGCAACAATATAAAGCTCCAACTGAATATGCCCATAGGAAACGAGATAATGTGTAAAGTAGTCAAAGCTAAAGGAAGCATTACTTAAGGGTAAAAACTTAATTAACAACGAAACTGACTTTGATATGTGATCACCACTACAACTTTGTTTACTAACTTTACATTAGTACATTACTTCAAATCTGTTAACCAGAACTTAGCTCTGCTCATGAGTAAAAAATTAACTGATTTGACTTCAGTATAATTATACTAATTAGTCACGCAGTACCACAATTTCAATTTACTTCAATATGTCAGGCCTACTCTACTAGTTAGCTTTACTGATGGTTACAGCTAAAATTTTCACTACATTATAATATAATTAACCATCTATTTTTTTAAATTTATGTAGTGGCATTTTGCAGTTTTCACCATTTATCCTATTTACACCAACCTATACAGGAACATAAAACCGCATTACAATTCATTCAACACTAATCTCATTGCTTACATAGCTTACAAAGCTTCGTTTAAGTAAATTTTAATAAATCGTCTTCTAATTTGTTGTCGCTGCTCTGTAATATATATACTTAAAAACCTGTTTAGTAGATCTATATTGCACTAATGATTTAATAAATTTATATAATTAAAAAATTTGGTGCAAATTGCTCAAAGGTAGAAAAACACTTCTGATTGGTCAATATTTTTGCCAACCTAAAAAACATCTAATGCATCTTCTTTATTCCGCATCTAAAATAATTTGCAAACAATTTATGCAAATATTACGAAAGAAGAAAACACCATAGAAATATAATATCGTTCTATTTTCAAGTGAAATTTATGATTTGACTTGAAACCAAAGTGACGTATTTCTCCTAATTATGAAATCTTATGGTTAAAATTCTATCATTTTAACGTGCTGCTTAATTTTGTTACAAAAATTAAGTAAACAACATACAAAGTTATCATTTATTATTAAGAATTTTTGAATTTCATAATATGAAAAAAAATTTTAGGCATTTTTTAAATAATTATGTACTCTATCCCTATAAACATTAAATTAATTGTTATGCTACGGCACTCTTCATAAAAATAAAATGTAAAATTTGTACTGAAACATTAATGTTTACTATAAAACACGATAATTCTAAAATTTTATTGAAACAAAACTAATATAATATTCATGCTAAAATATTAAACTACATCGCTAAAACTCTTGAAAACATAAAATTCAATATTTTACTTAAATTAACACTTTTCAAGATTATAATTTTTCAAGATTGAGCACTTGAGCACGAAATATCAATCAAACCCCGATTTAAGTAAACTGCTTTTACACAAATTTCGATTAATTTGCTTTGTCGGCATTTAAATAGTTCCAAATGTTCAATTTGCCGTTAGTTTAAAATGAAAATCTTCGTAATGCTATTTTGTAAATAATCTAAACGATATAATAGATACGTGGTTTAGGTAGTAAACTCGATATTAACTATATCAACCATTCAGAAAAACCAAAATAATATGCACTGATACTTTTAGAATTATAAAAAATTTAAAACTAATTGGTATCACAAAACTGTTAGTGCATTTATGGATTTTCTAAAATAAGATCATATTTTTATTTTTCATATTTCTTAATCTTAAGTTTAAAATAATATTTTTCCAATTATCCCACTTCAAAAAATTAGGCTAACATAGGCTATACAACGTATAAGAAACAATGTTCTGCATTGCTAAAAGCCAGAACTTTATACTGATTTTTTAATTTCTTTGTTTTATTTAATGATTTAAATTTAAAAATTAAACTCGTAACCTGCTACCTCTGGTTCATCAGTAAAATGTGGTCTCATTATTCCGTATGGTGTGAAATACTATAACTGAATATTTTCCATAGTATTAAAACGTATGTAAATATAAAATTATTATTTTATTTTAACATTATATAATTAAAATTTAACTTAGCATAACCAAAATGTATTTATCATTTTCCACATCAAGCATGTTAAACTCGTTTTACACCAGGGATTGCATAAACAAATTTAAGTTAAAATTAAAACGCATTAATTTTTAAAATTTTGACTTTGATACGGCTAACTATTTTTATAATTCAATGCGGTTATCGGATGGTGTTTTGAGAAGTGCGTACACTTGTACTTTTATTTATTATAGATTTGGTTAAAAACCACCAAATATCAACACAAACACCAATTTAAACCAAAAATGGCAATTTTAAGCAAAAGCAAACCATTTTGCTTCCATTTTATGAATTTAGTCAATACATAAAAATTTCTCTTCCAAATGAGCCTTCACCATGAAAAACGCTTTGCTAGAAATAATGTTTTCACCATACATTGGCATCATCAGGCGATGGTATTACAAAGAAAATTTAGAGAGAATCCGTTTAAATAACGTTCGGGGGGTGGGAGTGGGTAATTTTTTAAAAGGAAATTGTTTATTAATAAAATTAAAAAGTTGATCTAATTGTCTAAGGGAACCATTGAAACAAATAAAAATATCATCTACATAATTATACCAATAAATTATAAACTTTTTGAAATCTGAGTTAAGAATTTTAGTGTCGAGGTAATCCATAAAAATATTTGCTAAAAGGCAAGATAGGGGGTTTCCCATCGGTAAACCATTCCTTTTGTAGGTAGAATTTGTTATTAAATTTAAAATATAATTTGAATATAATTTGGAATTTGAAAACCTAAAATTTAGAGATCAACAGTTACAAATTAAATTAAAATTGCTTTCGGCAAATACTAAATACCAATTTGTTTTTTTTTGCGATTACTATTTTATAAACTTGAACCCATTAAGTACCAGCGTCCTCATTTGATGACAGTAACTTATATATTTTTTTAAGGCCCAAAAAATGATTTATTCTTATAACAAAATTTTTGTCCACATTGTTAAACATCACTCATCGTATTTATATTTTTATTTTCAAAAAATATCAAATTTCAAGTAGGTACCAAAATAAATAATTTTATGAGAGCGTATCTTACAAGCAAAGGATTCCGGTTTCCCTCATGATTTGAATAATTTTTGAATATGTGGTAGCGCATTAAAAAATAAGAAAACCCAAATTTTTTATTATCTGGTAACAGGTGGGTTTAACATCAATCGATTTTTACGTTTTTTTATTTTTTAAAAATTTTAATAGCCAAGAAAACGTACTCATGTCATCCCGAGGTTGTCATTTAAAACGGCATTTATCTCGGAGATAAAGCCTTAAAATCAAAAAATGATTAGGAACATTTTTGAATGTACTTAATGGGTTAATATGTATTTTACTGTTTATTTGGAATAACCACACACCTTATTTTAATGACCATTGTTAAAATAACAAAAATTCTTTAGGGTTAAGTTAAAATATTTAATACAGCGGAACAAACATGGTGAAAAAACAAAGCAAAATAATTAGACCACCTAGCTATTTCGATAAAAATGTAACCTTTAATAGCCGCACACAAGAGCTGGCTCTAATAGAACTAATGATGTAAATGATATACATGTTTTAGCTCTTTGGGCGCAATTTTAAATTTTAATGCATGCAAAATACAAAAATTTTAAAACAGTCATTAGGAAAATTGTAAATTATTTATTAAAAAATCATTTATAAAATGCAAGAACTACAGCAATAAAATCGATAATAAAAGTTTGCACATGAATTAAACATAATGTGTAATATTTCCTAACTTTGCATTTCTCGATATAAAAAATAAACTTTTATTGTGATTTTATTTTTATATTCAATTTAAAAACTGACCTTATTAAATATTAAAGTTCAAAAAACAATGTTTACCAAAAGAGTTTTTCTTTATTAGGTTTCTTTATTAGCTTTACTCACCAATCCATGGGCTGAAAACTTTTATTCTACAAAAGAATTCGTAAATGAAAAATATGTGTTTTATGTAAATAAATATTTAAATGTTTTAAACTGACTTTAAAATTGTTAAGCCATAATACTATTAGTTATTTATGAGTTGCATACTAAAAAATTTAAAATTGCGTGTACTAGGTTGCATTTTAAAGGTTTTAAATGAAAACGAAATTCTGATAATTTATCTTAGTCGTTTCTGTGTACAATTACTTAAATTTATCTTAACAAATTGCAAAATTAATTTGAAAACTAATTTGAATTTTTTAAACGTCGTCATAATATTCAAAATTCGCCAAGCATTTTATGATTTTCATCTAATAAAGTACACAAAATTCAATTAAAAACAACTACATGTTTGTTAATTTTGATGTAAAAATTAAAATACTGCATTTGTATTAGTTTCTATTTAAAAGTTTTACAATATTGTTTTATAGCACACAATAAAATAATAAAACTCAGTTATAAAGAAAAATTTACATCTCTTGATAGGATGATTTTTAAACACTCATTACACAAAATTAAAACACAAAATATACATCATAAACAAATTACAACTTAGAATATAGATTTTGTTAATTTTGTTTCTTCTTGTGGTGTTCCACATGAGCTTAGCTTTGGCTATGTACTATTAAATTCATATACTCTCAATTTGCTGCGAGCGGTAGATGCAGACTTTCTAGAGTTTTGCGGACTCGAGTGTCCCGTGTCCATTCACTCACTTATCTGCGATAGATCTATTAATCTGTAATCTGGAATCACTGAGTTCCTGGTTTGCTTAATTTGTCCTAATATAAATTGTTCCTTGTCAAGTCTGCATTTCTGATCTTTGAAAGATTTTCGCCTGTATGTAGTAAGTTTTTTAAGACATTGTTTGTAGCCATTGGAAGTAAAGTTGTTCGAGTAGAGTAGAGTTAGCGTAGTAAATCAATTATTTTGGACAATATAAATTCAATTGTATTATCAAATCTCAAGCACATTAACATGTTAACCGTAACCTTAATTGAGTCGCGGTATGAACTAAAAACCATATATTGATTCTCATATAAAGTGGTCGATCGTTGGCGGTGTACAATTCTCTCCAACATCAAATATTGTGTAACATATTGTGATATACAACTATATATTACACCTTTTCTTTTCATTGGGATTTGAATATCTTCAAAAGCCGGCAGAAATTTTTTTGCTGAGTTTACATTATAGTCAAGTCATGTGATCATTTCAATTGAACTCCTTCCTTACTTACTTACTTACTTTACACGTTTACACGTTTAGTTGACGTAAGTTTATCTCAGTTGTTTCAATATGGTGAAAGTAGCTTACGTAACATTCTTGAAACGGATAAAATTTTAGCTCTTAAAATGAAACAAAAAATTCTGTGGCAATTTAAAGTAACAGCCTAAATCAAAATTTTTCACATTTTGAGATATATGTCGAAAAATAAAGCGCAGCAAAATAATTGTTTTGATGTACAATGTCTCGTGAAAATGAGCATGCAGTCCTATGTCAACAATGAAAATTGTTCCCATTTCAAGCCTATTTTACTCATATAAAAATCGGTTTTACAGCAATACTTCTTAAACATTTTTTGTTATAAATTTCATTCTTTTCATTTTTGTTTAGATAAATTTTTTTATATATCACTCTTTCCGAGATACAGTTACTTGAAAACAAAGTTAGTAAAAATATTACTCTTATGGGAATTTTAATAAAATTGGAATTGTAAATTGTGTGTAAAAATAGAAAAATGTATATAAATATAAATAAACGGAATAAAATTTTAAAAAAAGTATTGATGTAGAAGTGATTTTGGTATGAAAGAAAACGTCAAGAACATAGGAGTATATATTTTATGTCTCTATCAAATAGATACTCTAGAATTCCTTTACTTTTATTATTAATTTATTAGAAGCAGTCACCCTAGCGTCTCTATTTCGGTAATTATTACTTTTTGAGTTCCACGGGCACTGATATTTGATATAAACGTTAATAGACTTTACTTGAAGCCATTCAAATGACATTATAATAAAGATTATCCTCAGAAAGTTAAACATGTCTTCGCGGTAATTCATTTTACATAATCATGTGACAGATTTAATACTTAATATTTGATCTTTAATTATTATGAAACCACCTTGTTTAAAAGAATATGAGTTGATTTGGATAAATGAACAAAATTTGTTTTGAAAAAGTTTTTTTAAATTGTAAATAGCATTGCAAATAGTTGTCTGGAAGCTTTGATCAAATTCACCCAAAACTTTAGATACGGCCCCGTTATAAATAGGTAGTTGAACTAGATGACCACCCTTTGGAAAGTCGAAAAATGTATACCATTTATTTATTATTAGCGATGCGCCAAGCTTTTCAAGAATTGGGTTCAGCGACTTAAACAATGTCAGGGCTATTTTGAGTTATACGTATTTTATGTTCTTACGGTAGGTTTTCGAGGGCGAACTATGAAAAAACGCCTGAGGAAAACATTAACAAAAGTTTTCCCATTGGTAAGAAATATTTTAAAAATATTACATGTTGATAGTATTAGACTGTAACAATGTAATAAAATTTAATGATTTCTTTTAAATTACTTGATAAATAATTAGTGTCTATCGCATAATGTACGTTATACGTTTAAAAATAAGTTATTATTTGAAATATTCATATTTGCATGTATTTCCTTAAACATGTAACAGATTAAAGCGCTATTATCACGGGCTGCGGTCACGGAATATATTCGATAATAATGCGTATGTGCGCTTTTCATGCCGCAGTGTATATTACACTGCTAACTACACTGAGAGGGTGTCTACCTAAGCAAATGGTTTCAAGTACGAGGTTGTACGTTTTCAATTATAAAATCAAAATATAAATTAAAAATACTTTTGTACAAAAGTAAATCTTTACTATACTTATATTTTATATAAAAATTGCACGTCTGTTTTATAAATCGATGATATCTTTTGATTATATATATGAATGTATAAGTACAACTTTCTCTACAAAATAAACTTCACATGAATTTTTTCAAACTAATTTAGCTACAAATTCCAGTTAAAAGAAAATGTTTAAATCATGCACTTTTAAATTCTCTCAAAATAAATCACAAATAATAAAACCAAAGCTTTCCTATCACCGATCAAAAATTTAAATTTATTCCGAAAACCATCTAAAAATATACAAACAAAATGGCAATCATTTACGTTATAAAAATGAATAAGCAAATTTGTTTTGACGCAGCCGTTTTGATGCAACGATTTTGACGCAGGGATGATTGTACGTGAGAACATTTTGATGCAAATTAAAGTAGGACGAAAATGCTAGTGTACGGCGGTTTCTACAGATTTAGCAATATGGACAATATGCTTTAGACTTTATTTAAAGAATTTTCAACACCATTTTCATTCAAAATGTTATCTTTTGAAATATATTCAGGCGAATGAGATTTAAGAAAATATTTTCTACAAGGTACTATATAAATTCCAGAAGGCACATCAATTTAATATTTATAAATCTCTAGCTTTAGTACTTCTTAACTTGTTGTGTGGTTAACTAACATCGATGTGCCTACGTTACACAAAATTAGTTGGACTAAAATACATAAATTTCATTTAATAAAGCATACTTTTTTATACAAAAAGAAAATGACAAGTACAAAGAAAGTATTAACCGAAAATAATAAATATATTAAACTAAAAGAAGCAAAAGCCAAGAAATTTCAAGAATGCAAAAAGAGGTCTGGTGATCTGCAATAGAAGTAATATAAAGAGAGATGGAATAAAGCTTCGTATGTATATTTTGCAAGATTACTTCAGTATTGCAGTATATAAAGACGTGAACGATTTTGTAAATCTGATCTCACACAAATCAAATCAAATTTAAAAAAAAGGAATATAAAATCTACAATAATCTTTTCAAAGTAATATAAAAAGTCATTATATTTAGATTGATAAGTTATATTGTAAATACGAAAGCATTTACAACAAAAATCAGTAGTTTTAGTTCTAAATTTTTGGTAAGACAACTTGTTCGAGTGCAATTGCTCAAATGTAACAATGACTGAGTAATGTTTGCAATACTACTTATCGATTTATAAACAAGAACGTAGGTGTCTTTGGTTATTTTACAAACATTGTCTATTAATGCGAGAATGAAAAACTCTGTTTTACAGAAAGATGTAATGTAAATATTTCTTTACATTCTGTGAATGCAATTAAAGAAAATATCTTGCATCTGCATTTCTTTGTTGCTCTTCCATCACATCCCATGTATAACTGTTAAACAAATTCTGTATTTCTTAATATAAGCAATTATCGCATTATGTCTACCTGGCATCAGATCGGTCTCATGTTACAAGTTGATAATTATTTTTTTTGTTTTTTATTATGTTTGTTCTATTTTCGTATATTTGTTTCCCATTTCTAGTTCCATGTTATTTTCTGGGATCGACACGAGAGACTTATTTTATTCTTGCTAGAATAAAATTCAGCCCGCTGGTTATACTTCAGCGAAGCTTTTATGGTTTTTTTAATCAATTGTCATACTATTTTGGTATAACATATCTTATTGTTCATCAGTAACTTTCTGTTAACCCACTCTAACATTATCTTTCTCTATTTTGTTCTTTATACTTATCTTATCTATTTTATATTTAACGTTTTTACTGTTATTTTTCTGTTGTTATGAGTTCACTGATATCACATTTTTTATGTGTTATTTTAACATATATGTTACACATTTTTAACACATAGTGTTTATTTTTAATTTAGATTTTCGTAGAATTACAATTTAAGTTAATCCTACATTTTTATTTGTAGCATCTGATGATTTTTTTAAATAGTGAATAATACTAAGTAAATAATTTAGCGGAAATAGTTGGAAATTTTCCCCCAATCTCAGGGAAATTGGCAATGCCCTATGGCTAGCTCGTAAAGCAAAAAAAAAGTCGAAGGATAAGTAAGTTGCTGATACTTCTTCAGGCAGGAGGATTGTTATACAGGGAGAAAAAAACGCTAATGTAACGTCCCGAAGAGCCAGCCGATTAGTAAATAGTTTGGGCGCCACGCAGTTTAAAAATGAATCACTCTGTATATTAGAATCAACAGCTACGTTAAACTGCGAAAATACTCGCTGTTGCAAAAGAAAAGAAGTAACCTGGTCAAAAAAGAAACACTGCGAGTATCAGAGATTATCGTTTGTTGCGATTACGATATAATAAAAAAAAATACTAATAATTATATTTACAGTAAACGATAAATTATAAATATAAAGTAAAACGATAAATCTAACTCGACAAATGTGGATTTAAATTATCAATCATACCTCTAGATGTTATGGGAGGGGTTGTTAGTCAAATTTCAAGCGCTGTAAATTTACTCGACGAATTAATCCTTCGAATGAAGATCAGATTACTTCCCAAAGTGTTCAACCAAGCCGGTACAGAAAAAGAAAACCAAAAATACTTAGTAACCAATATTAATCCCAAATAAACTTGGATGAAAAATCACACAATTTTCATAAAAAAATTGATCAATTACATCGTCCAAATATAATTACTTAACTCAAAATTTGTGTTTTTCTCTAGATCTCTAATTCAGTAATCCCAAAAATGTGCATCTTATCATTGTTGATAATGATTCTGGTTTAAATTTAAAATTTTAAAAGTGAATTAACATGCCACCTTTTGAAAATTATTGCTAAACAATCTAAATACACTTTTACTACGAAATCGAACCTTAACAAATTTCTTTTTAAATATTTGAAGCTGAAGCCTGTAAAGGCAATCACTATTAAATTTAACTGAATATCTTTGATTAGAATTACTAGATATTTATTATAATAAATGTGTGTCACTGCGGTAAAACTCCACAGTATACATTATCTTACGGTAGGTAAAGCCCAAGCTGGAGTCATAGCTATACCATCTATGATTGATTCAAGTAAATTTTCTCTCCAAATGAATTCTCAAATACTTCTTCTTCTTCTTCAAGCAAAGACTGAAGAAAAGATGACGTACTTGGGAATTTAATTAATTGGGTGGCTTTCCGTTACCTTCCCCATACCTCCACAGATTTATTTTCGGCTTTAGATCACAGCGGGGTGAATATTCGACCGGTCGAATACACGACCAGGATTTTAACCGCGGTTACCTGCTTCCCAGTCGGCCGGTGTAGGCTTTACGCCATACTGCTGGATCTCTCAAGTACTTGATATCTTCTTTTTGAGAAGAGAAGGAGAGAAAACATTGTTGTCTACGCTGTACAGGTACACTGTTGTTTTATTAATAAGTAGATTATTTCAAATTAAAAATTTTATTTAATTAAGTTTGAAAGAAGCGAGTAGAAAATTGATTTTTATGGCGTGATATAATCTTTGTATCAAATGTACGAAAAATACACTATAAAATCGGTAAATTTAATAGCAATATGTAACATAAAGTGTGACGGTCTAGAACATTTGAACGAAGGGACGTTTAAAAGCAGAGACGTTTGAATGCGAAAAATTAGATATAATTTTTGATTTTCTCTTCTCCCACGTAAGGGTCCGTAAGATATCTGATACTCTATAGATGTGTAGCTATTAGAGTGGATCCGAGGTTTCCCGTGGTTGGATTTATCAAAACCGACCCTCCGAACCCTCCGATCCAGTCTCTTCTGCTCCGGACGCTCCGGGCGGTCTCGACAAACGCCATACTCGCTAAAAATATCCTTTTAACAACAGGTGTGCTACCAGGAACGGGGTGAATCTTCCTCAATGTAGACTCAACGCTGTGATTTTTTTTTGCTGAACTTTTTCATTTATATAGAAACTGAAATATACCAACTAAAAAATGTATCTGATAATTTAAAAGTGCAGTCTGTAGTAAATTAAATGGTGATGATGCAATCAACGCTGTGGTACTTGCGACGTTATAATTAATTTCAATTTATATAAACGATCATTACTTACTTACTCAACATCGGTGCAGTCCACACACGTGCCCTAACACCGAACCCGGTGCAATCTACATAAAAATTACAGATCTAGAAAGACGGAGAGCTCTCTAAGACCACGCAATTATTAAAATCGGCGATGAAAACGTCCGAACTAAAAAATCACCTATTTAAAATAGCAGGCCAATTTTAAATAAATTAATGATATGAAAACATAGCTTCACCTATTTATGTCGAGTACAGGTACCAGAATAGAAAACTAACGCATTTTTTATTGGGAAAATTAAAACTTTCTAAATTAATCGTCATTTGAAGTTAATCATCACTTGATTGACTTCATTTTAATCTATTATTATCTTATATCTATATATTGAAGTGTTTGTTCGAATTCCTAGTAATTAAATCTGATTGTGGGATATTATATTTAAAAATATAAAATTTTATTCGACTTTAATTCTGAAAAAATATTTTGCTATGCTAAACATAGCACCATCATAAAAAATATCCACTTTGTATATTATAATTTCTTATATAAAAATATTTCTTAGCAAAATTTTAGTAAAATTGAGTTTCTTTATACTTGAAAAGCTAAGCTGCTTGCAATTCTTGCTATTTCTTTCCAAGCATTTCTGATGTATGTAATAAAAAAAAATAATAATAAACCCCTAAAAGTCCTGTTCCGATATTTGTTTCTTCTAAGCTTAACCGATGTGTGAAACATTCTCTGTAGTTTATTAATATTAATATAATTATGAGCACAATTATATTGTTTCATAAATTCTGAAAAATAAGAAATCTCAAAACCCGGATGTTTATCGCGTGTTTAAAAAATTATGTAAAGCCTGAAATCAACTCTCTAATCAATACACAGTTATAATTTTTAATAAAAACAGTTTTGATAGTTTTAAAACTATTGCGTAATAAAATGTCAGACTAATTAAAATTATTTTAATCTTTTAAATATTAAAGTTTATGTTTAAAATTAAAGTAAAAATTAATGTTGTATATAGAGGTGTGGTGGTAATAAGGACAGGGTAGGGCTATCCTTTGGGATAAGTGGTAGCACGCACTATGAACAACTCTGTAGATGAATCACGCATAGTTTTAGACTTAATGGAATAGTATGCTATGGAACGCGTCACTTCATAACAATGTTTCACTTCCGGTTGTTGCACTAGATACCGGAAGTTAATATGTGGCGCTGCAGTACAGGATCGTACGAATTCCACACAAGTCGACCGTTAACACATTACCCCACACTACTTTAGTACATCTTTTGACCCTAGGATACCAAACTAAAACTTTACATGACATTTTACGAAACTCATATAAAAGTTAGCATAAGCTTCCCATTATGCAGCAACATATAAAAAAAATGTTCGTATAAAATACTTTACTTTAGTGTTCCTTTCATGGTAAAATATAAATATTCTATTGCTCTTTTCTATATCCGATCCATTTACTTCTTTAGTACTACTTAAAAAATTATATCATTATATTTTACTATGTAATGTTCATATCTCTAATATTTTATTTATTCATTGATTACACATATTGGAAGTGATACGTAAAAACTTTAGAGGTTTTCTTTATAGGAAATTTGCAAATAAGTACATATATGTAGGTAGGTTTTCAAAATAAAAGACCCTCTTATTTGCCGTTATAGAACTTTTTAAGTTACATTATATTCGAATGATGTTTAATAAAACGACTAAGTAGCTACTAAACATAGGCGTAACTATCGGGGGTCTAAGAGGACCACAACCCCGTAAAACAAAAGTGGCTCTTTATAAATAAGAATTAATACAATAATAATATTACAAAATATTATTAATTAATACATAGGTTTGAAAACAATCTCCCATGGGACCCAGTGACCACAGGGATCAATTTAATATAATACATCAAAACAAAGTGTCTGTTTTAGTTTTCGGAAATACAGAGTCAAATTCTAATCGGTTACATAAAATTCATAATTAAAATGTTACAACTTAATAGAATCTTAGCTCATAATACGCTAAAAGTTATTATCATTAGTTAACTTGAGCGTTTCACTGTTAAACTTGAAAATATTCAAAACTAAGTAATTTACTGTAAAACTTAAAAAGATACGTACTCGTATTATTGAAATAATGATAGTCCTATCGGAAGTGATCAAACTAAAAATAAAATTTGCTTAATACTTAATTACTAATTAATTAATAAAATTAATCGATTAATACTTTTGTGTGATGGGAGATTCAATGTTTTGACAATAGCAGATTTTGTGTTTGGTGCAATTTTTCATTTATCTTAAAATTGCTAATCTAAGCAGCAGTCACAGGAATATAATTTTATTTTTCAATCAAAGGATTGGGAATTGAATATCTGAATGATTACAAGATTTCAATTTTAAATCATGGAATCTGCCATCACACTAGAGTTTTAATCGATTAAAGTGACTTGAATAACTTATTTTCTACCTCTTAATCGGTTTGAGTGATGGAGGTTCTTTAAAAAGAGGTTTTCTAGAATTTATTTGGTTTTTCCTTTCCTTATAAGTAGTTTTCATTTCTTTTTTTTTTTAATTAAATTAAAGCCTCTACCTTAGATGTACTAAGATGACTCAGTAGACATTGCGTCAGGAATTACGTTTTAAATGGAGAAAATTTTTATTAAAATTAAAAAAAAATTTATTCAATTTGGCGAATGTTTAGGATTACATTAAATTCACTACAAGTATTTTAAGTGACGGAAAAATATATCCTAATACTATATACCTACCTACACTAGGTCAAGATCAGCCTGATCATAAAAACATAGCAATATATTACAGGATTTTTAACTTTATATGAAATAATATAGTCAGTGTCACCGTCAAAATATTAATTTTTTAAGCTAGTTTTGATACTATAATACATATACGGAATATATTAATATTATAGAAGTATTCCTCGACATAATATTATTATGTTGTATTTGTCCAAGAGGAAGATCAAAGACCAGAAAGCGGTTTTGTTGCTCTTTATACCGGTTACCTACATACTGCCAATAATATATTATTTTGAATTTATAATAAAAAAATATACAAGGTTTGAGACTGAAGCATATTATACAATTTAATATAATAATTGTTAGAAATGAAAGTCATAGGTTTAGGGTGGGTCTCCTATAATGGATCTATACACATATAAAAAACACTGGGTTGTTAATTTTATGCTATGTTATGTTTTATGTTAATACATTACAGACAGGAGTTTTACTACCTTACAAGACTTAACAAATCCAATTATTAAGGTGGATTACTCTTCATATTAGCAATTTACTTTGCAATTATTTGTTTATAATATATTAAACGTTATAAATACTTCCACCTGTTGTCATTTTTATTAACAGTTTTTACTATGCTTTTCTGCTTGTTATCATCTTTTTCCAAGCTCCAATATGCAACCTTCTTAAGTTCCCCATCACTTGGGTTGTCTTGTCTGTCCATATCTCATAGACTTCCACTGTACATTTTACCTCAATATTTTGTTTTTGTAGCATCATATTATATGACTAAACCACATCATTCTCATTGTCTTCAACACCTTCAATATGTTGTTGTTACCAATCTCTTTCAGCCCGTTATGATTGATTCAAGTTCACACTATTTTTCATTTAAAATTTTCATTTCTTCATTTTTTCTATATTTACATCATTATGACTTCTTTCTTTACTCATTACCTGTATTACCTTTATGTCTCTGTTACCTCGATTCATACTTGCATTTCTTTTCTGAGTAACTCTTCAATTTTTATACTCTTTTCTGGTCCAAACTCTTTTGGATTTTTAAAATATTATCTACTTTGTTCTCTTTCTCGTATCTTTTCAATAATTGTTTTTACATACTCTTCATTTTATCTTCTTGATTGTAAGTTTTATTTTCTAGTCTTTCTATTTTCAGTTTTACGTCCTCCCTTTCTTTGTTTTCAATCTTCTGGTTAGTCTTGCCAATTATTTAATTTACTGCTCCCGTTAAGTTCATTAACATGGCTACCTACACATTTTTCCATATCTTCAGGTTTTGCTGACTTTTCTATTGCTTGATTTAATCTGATTTAATCTTTAATTTGTAGTTTACTCCTTTGAAAGTATTGCAATTCTACTGCGCTTAATTTTTGTAATAAATTTTTTTTATAGTTTATCCCGATGGTGCTCAATAAACGATTTCTTTCTTTTTGCAACAATATACATTTTATCCACTGATAATATTAACTTTGCACTAAGAGTTCTTCATCTTAAATATTATACTATATTCAGGGTAACTGATTGTATTCTAACAGGTTATATCATGATTAGCAAAAGTTTGCAATAATACAAACAGCACAATTGGCACCTGACATAGACAATCTATTTCGGATTATCTCAATTGTGATTTGTCCAATAAGGTTTACACAGTTACGTTATTATTTGTAGGAAAGCACTTGATACATATTAAGCTTTATTAAAAATTGCCAAATTAGCCGTAGGGTAAGATAGTATAGACATCCTGAAAAGCCAACTTGAGTTTCGAATCTAACTCGAAAATGTTTGGCATGAAAACTTTATTGTTACTTAATAAAAATAATTTTTTTAAATTATTATGTTAGATTATTATAAAATTTATTTATATAAATTCTTAACTTGTGAAAATTTAACCTTCAATTTAACGAAAAAATAACCTTCGCTGAAAGCTTAAATAATTATTATTGTATTTCATTGGTTTAATTAACTTGTCATTTTGAAGTTTTAATTTTATTATTATATTATTATTATTATTATATATTTATTTTCACTACGTTATTATTAATTTAGAAGATCCTATACAAAATATGTTTTACGCGTATTGATTTCATATTGCATCTTTTAGAAATGTCGCTCATATAATAGTATGTGTAATACACAAACTATTTATTTTTTTTTATTATTTGTCCATACATTAGAAAACCAGAATAAGCACAAAAATATGTTTTTTATGTCAAAAGAAAAATCTGGCATTAAAGAGTTAAAAGCTCGATGATATGAGGACAGACTTAAAAGTGTTACAAAAAAAGCTATCATAATGAACTGCGAACTGAATAATTTTATTGTGAAAATATGCCGTTGTAGTTACTCAGGCCGAATATATTTGCGAGTTAACGACTACGGATGTCACAATACAACTACAGCTCTTAGGACAATAGATAAAGTATGTTCCGTTTGTTTTCATAAGTTTTATTATGTATTTATGTCAAGCTTCCATCATAGTAGTTTTAATGAAAATTCTTTATGCCATATATAAGTAATATACATATGTACCTCTATCTGTGCATTCATTGGTTTATGAGTTCCACGACGTTATTTTGTCTTTTGATGAGCTTCATGGCTAATCATCAACTTGAAGGTCAGCGATAAGGTGTTATCCAAGTAATCGATTGATATGTGGTTTAAGTAGTGTAACTCGATATTAACCATATCAATATTTTAGAAAACCCAAAAAATGCACACACACTTGTGTAAGTATAAAATATCGCAAACGTTTTCACCATACTAGGGCATCATCAGGCGATGAATTAGAAAGAAAATATAGAGAGAATCCGTTTAAATAATGTTCGGGGTGGTGGGAGTGGGTAATTTTTGAAAAAGGAAGGAATTTCTAAAATGGTAGGGGTGTAAACGAAATAAGCGCTTTGATAGGTTGGATAAAGGGGTTGGTTGGTTGGATCCAAGTGATCACCCATTCTTGTTTTAGTTACATGATCTGATTATGTAGCTGCCCCAATAAAAAATTCGTTTTGGCTTATTTTATTCTTTTTGGATATATAACTGGTAACTTATAATTTATTTTTTGAATAATAGTTAATGAATTTTGTAATTCCTACATTAATGCACATTATTTTTCAAATCTCCATATACCTGCCAAGAACAGTAGTATACATTATGGTAGCATTTTATTCAATAATAAATATGCAGTTATTCTTGCCTAACCTTTTTCTTTTATATCATTTTCCATATAAAAATATCTTGTAAAAACATACTATATCTTCGAAACTTACTAGTGGCTATTGATTAATATTTTTAGGTTGGATTTTAAAAAATAATTTAATTTATTTCTTTATTATAAAGAAGAGAATTTACTTTCAGCCTTTGTATTGTAATAATGATAGACAAGTTTAAAGATAAAATTGAGGGTTGAGCTTTAAACCCTACTCACGAGTAAAAATGAATATATTGGTGGTAACGTTTAGACAGATTATTAGAAAAGTGCTAGGTATGCTTAAAAAGTGAAAGACAGAAAAATTTATAAAATGTTTGATTAAATATTGATAATAATCCGAATTTGTTTAATTTAAATATACATACTTTCCACTTGAAGATCTAGTAAGGTAAATTATAGAATTAACTGCCTCATCTATAAATATTTACTGTCTCACGTGTTTAACTTGAACATTCACGATTTTGTAGAAGTGAAGGTATCAGTAAAGGAACTGTGTTGTGCATAAACAGTTAGAACTGCTGGCAGCTAGTTCCGCAAACAGCTGCGGCCTATCCATTACCTCTGTATTTTATATTATAGATATACAGTATAATATGCTACTGTAGACCACATTCAAGCGTAAGAGTCTTTGTATCACAAGTAAATGATGTTATTTTATAATGTTCTGTTTGGTAAACTTTCTGATGAAAACAAGAAGTTTGTTATATCGTCTGAGAAAGCTTGAGGCGGATAAGGTCACCAGAGACCGTCCTTTACGTTTAACAAGAGTAGTGACCGTACAGACAAACCACAAACATACTATAAACCCTTAGTTCCTTTTCTCGGTAATTAATAATTTAATTTTACCTCTTTACATATGGTGTACATAATATATTGATTCTACTGTGCCATTTGTGATAGTAGAATAACTAAATATTTAACCACTAAAAGTAAAAGTAACTCCAAACAAAATAACTTTTTTTCAATATTTCCCAAACTTTAAAATAATATGTACTTACTCCTGTAAATAATAGTTAATTTCAGCATCAATTCAACAAAACATATAACTCACCATTTACACCTCACATAATTTGAAAATTTCTGTGTGAGAGTAAATAATAATTTTTTCTCTACAATGCCGTGGATGTTTTATGAATGAAATATTTACATTGGTATTGTGCTCCAAAAGGAAAACATATGAATACATAATTTTTATTTTTTAAAGAGGATCCTGAAGTTTTTCAATTAAATTTGAGTAATATTACCTAGTAATTAATGTGTCCGTGATTCAAGTAATCAATCATTAAAGTTCTCTGTGTGCCTCATAAATTTGTTGCATAAATTTATTTCTCTACCGCAATTTCAAAGCATAACTTCAAAAGTGGTGGAAAATATTTAGTATAGTCAATTGGTTAGTTAAACCACGATTAAAATAGTAAACAAAAGGGGTTACATAATTAAAATAGCTAACTATATATGCGACCTACCTTAGTTTATAAAATATGTAAAAATACCTTAAAAAAACATCAATTCAAAATATGAAGGAAAATATTAAAATAATATCAGTATTTTTCCTCTTATAGGATAACTAAAAATAACATAAATATTCAAACAAGAAAAACAAAGTAACTTTTAAACTAAAATAAGTATAATAATTGAAATGAATAATCGAGAGATATATATGTGGTTTAGGTAATAAAACTAGATATTAATTATGTGAATGTTTTGGAAAACCCGAGAAAAAACGATGATGATAGGTACTTCATCGCGAAATCAGGCCATAATATGACGTAATAATCATACTTACAGTGTATTTTGTTTGTGAAAACTTAAAAAGTTAAACAAAAAATAAGAATTTCAAGTAAATTATGTAGTATTTAATATATGTATATTTTAAAATATAATATTTAACAAAACATTAACAGAACGTTAAAGTTTTATTATTTTAACGTTCTGATTAGTTTTGTTAAATATTTTTAAAGATAATAAATAAATATGTTGTATTGTGTAGACACACTTGAAATTTTACTAACATAATTCACAAATAAAACAATTTTATAATACCAAAATGGAATGAAAATACAAACCGGCCAAATATGACCTGCGGTCTGTGTGTCAGTGATTTAGGCCAACAATGTAAAAAGTGAGTTCCAAATGTTATATATCTACTCATCCGCTCATATTCTCTGTTTATATTTTTGTATACTTGATCAAAAGTTTATACAAACACAAATACAATTTACAAAAATGTACAATTTCACTCATGTTAAAATAAACGACGACTACTGAAAGCAATCGGTAAAACTCTGGTTCATACTAAAAAACAATTCTCTCGCTATTATTGCTTGTAACTAATTGAAAACTTTTTGTTTATAAAAGTTAGGTATATTTTTAAAATCAGGGTCAGCGTGTTTTTTAAAAAAAATTTTATATTCTGTCGATTCATAGTTTTAGTACCGCTAACTTTGCTTGTATTGATATCCACAGTTAAATAACAGCCATTTTTCCACACGCCTGGATACACATGGTTTTT
Source organism: Cantharis rufa (assembly GCA_947369205.1). Taxonomy (NCBI): domain Eukaryota; kingdom Metazoa; phylum Arthropoda; class Insecta; order Coleoptera; family Cantharidae; genus Cantharis; species Cantharis rufa. The sequence goes on along the minus strand of OX376309.1, from coordinate 7,889,145 downwards.
GCTTTATTTCTGAATTAATTATTAATTAAATATTAATATTATGCATGTGACATTGTTCGGATGATAATAAGAAAATTGGGAATAGTTTTCAAAAACTTACTGGAAATTCAGATCGTGTTTTATATTGAGTTTACTATGAGAATCACGTTAATTCATCAAACAGTAGTTTAATTGCAATATCGTTAATCTATTCACGACCGGTGGCGATAAGATTCGTCTTCATAGGACAATTAAAAATTTAAAAAAATTTTAAATTCCATTGAATGAGCTCCTTTGGTTGTTTAAACGTATTTTAATTTGAGTTATCTGAGATTTTCATCTCAAAAGATTTAATTGTTTACATTATAATAATCAACAAAGTAAAATCGTTATCGCCATTTGTAAATATAAAAAATTTGAGGTAATCCTTTTGATTCAGTTTGTGTTTTTAGAAATATCAAATAATATGAGTCAATCGCTTATTGCTTATAAACTTTCCTTTTCTATTTATGAGAAAAACTCAATAAATCGGTTAAAAATTAAACAAGATCATTTATTTTCTAGCAAATTTTTTATTCCTTTTCAACATAGACTCCTTTTGACTAGATACACTTATTTCGGCGAAGTTCAAGTTTTCTAATTCCGTTTCTAAAGTAAGATTTATGAAAACATTCAAAATATTCATTAGTTTCTAATAATGATGGCAATTTTTTACCACACCTGGAATAGGTCTTCTTCAGTAATTATCTATTTCTGTGATGAAGTCTAAAATGTTAACCAGCTCTTATTGCGGCGGCAAGATCGTGGATTCTAAAAACAATGACTGCAAGAAGTTGCCAACACATCGACAGCCACAATGGAGCTGGAAAAGAAGACAGCGGCAACTCGTCTTAATATTATCCTTAGTGGAGAAACACATAGAGACAAGTAGTCGATTTTCCCAAAATCAGCCAAAAGAGCAAAAACTTACCCTATTGCGTCACAGGTTGAAAATCCCCAAAAGGCAGCTGGCGATCCGTAGTTAAAGGTAATCACTAAATACAAATTCTCTCGGAACCTTGTTGAAATATGACCCGTTACTACGACGTACAAATCAAATCTGACCTCACCGACCAAGTTCGTGAGTCGAACCCTAGATGCGTTCCATGGGCGTGCGGCGCGATAGGAGTTCTGGGGATGCGCCAAACAAGTATTACAATAAATTTTTACAAGCTTCTTCTATTTCTATATCTTCTATAAGCTTCTTCAAATTTAGAAAATATGGTGGATGATGTGAATCCAGTATGCATAATATAGTCCTGTTATGGTTTTTCCTTTTTCTAAGTAATCAATTTATATGTAGACCAGTGATAGACTGAAGCTGGCAAATACTATTTTGTTTTTGAATTTTTAAAGCCATCTATTTGATTTTTAATGTATCTATAGAACTCCTCTCGAATTATATAAATATACTTAGTATAAATATTATATCTAGGTTGAGAATAACAACTTCCACTCCAAAATGCATCTATCTCAATTCGGTCAGAAAAGTACATATCGACATTTTTCCTAATCCTGCGGAGTTAAATAAACCGATAGAATGCGGTGAAACATTAATCTGAGCTAACCATCATTAACCAGTCATGGAGTCATTTTCTATCTAAAACTTCTTCTTCCCATTGCATTTTCTTGTAGGATAGCCTGTAATATATGAAATCTGCTCTTATTTCTCATAATGATATAACCGAGGTATTGGAGTTTTATTGTGTTTATGGTATCTAATGGATTTCTTCCATTCATCATTTTTTGGAATATTAACTCATAACCTGATTATAATTAACCAGGTCTATCTACTACACTTGTAGAATCCTGCAATCAAGCAACATTTGAAATTCTTACTTATTGCTTTGTTATAAATGCTCTAGAAAAATACTAACACAAAATGTTAGGGAAACTCCAAATTTGCCTAAAAATTCAGCTAAATGAGACCGGGAACTTTTAGCCAGATAAATCTTCTTGAAAATTCAAAAACTAACAAGATCCGGATTATCAGACCGCGCAGGTGTGCTGGAAGGTTAAGTAAAGCCCGCCTCAGACGATGCTTGTTTTACTGATGGATTGCTTGCTGGTTTCTCTGCTGGTTTTCTACCTGCTTGGTTAGGTGATGGTTTCTGTGATTGGTTGGCTTCACACGTGTTTAACTATCTCTTTTTACTATTGTGGTTTCAATAGGCACGCAGGTAGCAACAGCTACCTAAATCGACATTTTTCGGTAACACTCGTGAATATGAACACAACGGGACTTTATCATTGGTTAGCGCTGAAACCCATCACGTAAACCAGCAGCAAAAATAGCACCGGTTCTATCTCGAAAATCCAGCACGGGAACCAGCAAGCAAGCCAGCAGTTACGTCATTTTCTATGCGCAGCCAGCATGCGCCAGCCAGCAAGGCTCCCATCAGGCAATCCAGCAGCAAAACAAGCATCGTCTGAGGCGGGCTTAAATTATGTAGCCCCGTTTTTCAGTTTATTAGGATGAGTTCTAGTCTATTGTCACGGTATTGTATTTTGACACACAAAAAGAATTATTGGTATTATGATGTAACTCATTAGTGATATTAGTAATACAAATAAAAATGAGTAACAAGAAAAGGTACTCATTTACTGGTAAAGGTACAGTTTTGAATCCATATGACTGTAAAAATATCATTTATAATATATTATTGTCAACTATTTGTCTAGGTGAGGCGGTCGAACGACCGCAGTGATCTTTCACTTCACTACAACATTCCATTTTTTAAGGTTGATAACATGACTCTGTATCTATAATAATAAATTAGTGTTTGCATGGTGTGAAACTTGATTGCCCAGGTTATAAAATTATATAATTATAATTTATTGTAAAACGTTTAAATTGCAGTTATAACATTTAATATCCTATTTTAAAAAACCAAATTAATTTTTTAATAATATATGCTCAACTAAAGCATTCTATTTGGGGAAATTTTGATAAAGAAATTTCAATATTAATCACAATGAAAATTTAATAATCAATTAACCGTCCTTTAATTAATTATTATGGTCACTTTACCAGTTCTACATTTAATTACAAAATTGCACAATACTGCGATATTTTAATGCCTCTTTTGTTTTTTCGTTTTATTCTTCGACAATCTTTACTTATTATAATATTTTATTTTAATGCCTTAGTTAATTTTAAAAGTTATTAATTTTAATTACGAGAAAAAAATTGGTTTTAAAGATTCTTCTTTTCAATAGTTATGGGTAATTAAGAAATGTGTAGGTAAGGTACTCTGTCTTGTTATCTGAGTTTGATGCGATCAATATGTAATTATAATTGCCTTTTACGATTTCTCTAAATCGCAACAAGTGGTTTTCCAAGTTCTTCACTTCCTAGTTATCTAAAATTAGACTGCATACCTATAATTTTATCCCATTTCCAAAATATTCCTTATCGTATTGTATATTCAAAGTTTGTTATAAGCTTCACCTGAATAACTATTAATAAATTATTTTTATAAAACCAATTTTCTTTTTTTTTTGAAAAGTTTACACAAACGAAACATACGAAAATCAGACGAATTATCAAAGAAAAAAGTTATTGCCTGAAAAGCAGCAAAGAGTTTTTAATTAACTAACTAGATAATTGCTAAAATTCTGATAAATTTCAATTTTAAAAATATGATCAAACTATTGACACACTATTATTGAGTAAAATGACGTATATTTTGTAAACTTTTAACGATGTTATCTATTATTTAAAGGTAGTATGCATCATAAATCGATACAGATATATGTATATGATATTGAAAAATACACGCTAATTACTTTATTTATTATTTACATCATAATTCATATTGAAAAGCATTTGTTTCTGAACTAACCACGTTTTTCTAAAATAATGGGAAGTAACTTAAAATAATTTAAATGATGTTATTGCTGATTATTTCATACGTTTGATTGATAATTATACGAGAATATTATATTAATAATGTTTCAAGAGCTTTAAGTAAAATTATTAGAAAATTTTCTTGTAATTTGTTTAAATAATTAAATAATGTATTTAAAATATTATATTTTCGTTCCCAGTAGTTTTTAGTAGTTTGGAGTCTATGTTAAACAAAGAGGTTCTTTACGTCTAATCTACCAATTAAGTACAAGTTACAAGTAATTTGAAATTGTTTCTACGTATCGCTGTACTAATAGAATGATACATAGTAGGACTACTTAAAAGTAACATAGCTTTCAGAAAAAGTAATTTAATGATTATGATTAACCAGTCATCAGTAGAGATTAAATAGTAATACATTCTTTGTATACTTTAGGAGCGATTTGGAGTAATCTGATTGATTTACTGCATAGAGTATCTCTCAGATATACAGAACCAAACAAAAAAAATTAAAATGTTAAGTTGTCGTACTATCATTCTAGTACAGCGATATTTTGTTTAACTAATTAAGAGTAAAGTGTTTGGTTGGATACCATTCTTAGGGAACACTATGAACAAGGGCACGTTTCGCCGCAGCACGGTTCATCGGCAAGCACGATTCGCCTCGAATATACGCCGAATATACGACATATACGCCAACGCACAGCAGGTAAATGTCAAACATTTAAATGTAAATAGTTGTAATCTTCGAACTTACAAGATTGATGGTTTGACCAAGTGTTTGACTACCAGTAATCTTTCTTTAATTATAACCATGGACTTACAATTTTAGTAAATAAGAAGTTGTGTACTGCCAGTTCCTTACCTGAGGATGAGTTCTTTCATAGATTCCATGGCTCTGGAGAAACATCAAACCATTACTGCGACGATTTATTTCCTGGCCTAGATAGTAATAATACAAGTTCTTTGGAAAGTTGGTCAAATAAATTATCAAATGAATCGTCTAATTTGCAAATATGTACAAATGCAAATGTTATTATTATGCGCATCTGCAAGGCGAGTTGTGAATTATTGCGATATTCAGTGGAACTAAAGAAATGTTTAGTTTTACTAAACATTAGTTTTACAAACTAATTGGTTAGTTCAATTTAAGTAACAACATGTTAAAAGTTTTATGAAATTGGACATATAGTCCAGGCGTTTTAGCTGTTAAATTCATGTGTGTTAAATTCGCTCGAAGTAAAAAAAATAATTTTTTGTGTTTATTTGGATAAACGTCTTGAATAACATTTGGTAGTTAAGCCATACACTTGGATGATTTCGTGAAAACCGCTTCGGAAGTTTTGCGGAAACCGCGGAGTCGCGATTAACTCAAGTTTTACGTCCCAAACGGGAACAAAACTTATTATAAAAGTTGTACATCTGTAAATTCTATATCTTAAAGATCTTATACATTTTTTTCTTAACATAACCGTTTTGGAGATACAACCGTTTTGGAGATACAACCGTTTTGGAGATACAACGAGGACTAAATGAAAAATGCATGTAGTTCCGTTTTTTTTAAATCGCTTACAGCTGCCACATTCCTACGGACTTCCTCCAGTTTATACCTGCTGTATCGGCTTCGGGTTTTTGGTAATGTTGTTAAATTAGACATTTTATCGCAAATTGCAGTTTAAGAGCATTTGTGTAGAGTGTGTTATCAAGTTCAAACCTGGTTGGAAAAATACATTGATCCTATACCATGGGACTGGATTAGGAAGACCGATATTTTGCTGCCAATACCAACGCAGTTATTATTACCAGCACCAGACACGCAGTTAAATTCAATTTTTTGCAACTCTACGGAGGGTTGTGCAGAAAAATGTATCTGTAGGAAAGTAGGTCACCTCTGTAGTAGTCGTAGTATACCAATAACTAACAATAACGAAATTGATTATTATTTTAAACAATAATAGCGACCGGATGAACAAAGTTTAAACATTGCAAACCAATACCTCCTGCATTATTTCCAAGCAAAATTTGATATATACATTTTTACGGCGAAAGCTAAAAACTTAATCGAGTGTTATTGCACGTTGCTTCTAAAAATAAGATAAAATTATTTTCTGATATTATATAATTTTTTTTAATATAATTTTTTGATCCTGATTAACTAACGCCATAACCACATCTGGCGAAAACCAGAGGTGCCGAGAGGTATAGAATAAAACGGAACGACGCGACGACATTAACATAACTCTTAACCAAGAATTCAGAAAAGAAAAGGCATTGGATCTTCATCAAATATTTATAATAAATCTAAATTTTAACATAAATAAACTTAAAATTGTAGGTTTACTCAAAATTTTCAATTATAGAACATTTTTCAAAGGAAGTTCTTAATCTTCCGTATTTAGAACCGTACTTTTTTTGCTAAAAAAGTTGTTGGTAAGATGGTTCTCATCCAATATTATGTGGTTGGTAAATCATATAAATATTAAATAATGAAATTTTTCTTTGGCCCAAATAGTTTGGAATTCGAAGTATACCAACGAACAGAAAAATTCGGAACCAAATTTTAATGATTATTATCGCTATCTGTGTATAGAAACTTAAAGAAAAGTAAACAACAAGTCGTGGTCATAAACTAAATTACTTAAACAGGGTCGGACTATTAATATTCCCACTTGGAACTTGGTCCTATTGTTTTTAATTAACAATAAACTCGTGCAAACAAACGGTGGAAATTCGTCGTAGGCATATTATTTTCAATCAAACCCTAAAAAACCTAAAATAATCAACTAATTCAAAATTAAATTTTCTAACTGATTAAGTTGGAATATGGTTATTTAATCGTCCTTTTAATTGTCCAATTTCATCTGTTTGATATAATTAATCTAATGAATGCTACCATTTGAGTATTATAGCATACGTAATTTAAAACTGAAAAGCACATAAAGCAATGTTGAAAATTGAAAAAAACCAAACATAATAAGGCCTATTGTATTCATCCATTATTTCATACTTTCAGGTGATACAACAACATGGTAAGCGTAGCCTCATTTATAGTAACAAACCCAAATGGATAAATGCAATTAGTATTTTTTCATGGGCGCTCCAAAATGAAAATAAATGAGTACGTAAAGTCAGGACAATGAGAACATACGAGCGGCGGTTACGTTCATTCCCTGAACTCATGCACTGCTTTATTAGCACATATTACGGCGCCCCTACGAGATTGTTATGATTCATTCTGTTCGTTGTCTCTATGCGGATGATCGCCTAAGGGAAATCGCAGCCGATCCTTTTACGCATAACGTGTCACTCTTGAACATCCGACATCATATTTCCCTAGTATCAGCGACAGTTTCAATTTTATTCATTTTTCTTTCTATTGAAACTAATTGTACGCTTTACTGACAAAAAACATCATTAATCTTTTAAAATTGCAATAATTTAAAATTTTCAATAGAACATCGACTAAATTCATGTTTATTCATCTTGATCGGTACTTCCGAGTACATTCTTCTCTAAACTATCTTGAGAGAAATTTTATTTCTAATAGTGCATCGTTTACTTTCGCTGAATAATTCTTACCTTTCCATAAATAAATAAAAGAATAATTCTTTATGAATGGAAAACTAATTAATATTTTTCGAGTACTTTGCAGTTGAGATGTATAAATACTCGGCGCTCCCGGCACTGTCCCGACTACAGAGCTAGCGCTCCTTTAATAATTATTATGAGTAATTTAAACACATTTTTCTACACATTTTATTTAATTCAAATAGAAATATGGATAGGTAATACACTTTGAAACCACAAGAATTTTGCAATTAAATTTTAAAAATTTAACAAACTCAATACTCGGAATGCATTATTAAGCGCAATTAGTGATTTTAACATTACAAATCACATGCAAATATTTTTATAAAGAATGAAAAACTTTATCAACAATATAGAAAGTTATGAATTGCAAAATTAATGCTACAAAAATCAAACAATAGTTATTTATATATTGAGAATTTAACTACATCTAAAACAAAAAATTTTACCCACGTCAAGCTAGCACCTTCACCTTTTCAACACAAACAAATCGGATGTGGCCATGCCCATAACTTTATCATACTTTTAAATAATAATAAATTAAAAAAAAAACTATTATTTTGGAGGGAAATAATTATAATAAAGAAATAAAATTTAAAAAATAAGAAAAAAATTGTTTTTTTTTAATTTGTAAAAACTATATAACCAAAAGTAGGATATTTACACAATTATTGATTAATACTTTTTTATTATTATTTTAGAGGAAAATATAATAAAAAAATAAAATTTTAAAAATAAGAAAAAAAAATTTATTTTAATTTACAAAATATTGTTTTTTTTTGCTTTTCCGTGTACCGATTTTAACCAAACTCTAATCAGCTCTAAGTCTCAATATTTATGTACTAAATACAAAATTTTGTTAAAAAATTCCTATTACTTTTTGAGGTAGAGCGCACACAAAATTTGACCACATACATACACACATACACCCTTACATACATACAGACATTTTTTGGAAATGATGATTTTCAGCTTCTGGGACCCCAAAATGACTAAATTCATCAAAATCTCAATTTCTTTTTTCTGCACGATTACAATACTTTTTCAGACTTCGTATGATAAAGTAAAAATAAACAAATGTAATTATCAAAGATTAGCTAAGAAAACTATTAAAACAATAAATTATTTTCGAGCTTTCGGGAACGAATGTTCCCTTTGTCAAGAATATTTATTAATGTCATAAAATAAAAAAAAAACAATAAATATTCTTGAAGTGGAATATAGACTTTGTACTATTTTTCTTTTCACAATAATGAAATATTTCAATTTTTCATATACAAGGTGGGCTAAAAGTAATCACTTGATGTTCTTTTGCTGTAATTTCTTTTATAATGAAACATTTTGGTTCTGCTTGTGAAATTTGTTTATTTAATCCATTAGAATTTATTCTCTTAAGTCGAAAAAATTAAGTGACCGCCGCCAGAGTTGATAATCTCTCGTTTTGGTGATTTGCACTGCCGCATGCCGGCCAGATCACCCGATTTAACCGTTCCAGACTTCGTTTTATGGGATTTTTTGAAGTCACATTTGCCAAGAATGCGAGAACCTGTTGCCCGAAGTTCAGGCAAGAGTGATGGAAAATGCCATAAAATGGTTCCGCATGGTCATCAACTCTGGCCGCGGCGACTTGGCCGATATCATTTTTTCGACTTGATGGAATAAATTCTAATGGATTAAATAAACAAATTTCACAAGCAGAACCAAAATGTTTCATTATAAAAGAAATTACAGCAAAAGAACATCGAGTGATTACTTTTAGCCCACCTTGTATATCGTAACCCAAAATTTGTAATGAAGCCATGGAAAACGAAATTTTAATAAGAATGAAGTGCTCTTGTCGAAGGAAATACTCAAGCACTGAAATTATAATAGTTTCAGAAATTGATGTCTTGAATCTATTCGGATTTTCTCTTTCTTCAATTTTTCGTATTTATTCATTTATTTTTATTATATGATACTTTGTTGCTTTTGAGGTTTATGACTCCAAATATCCTTGCAAACTTCCATTTGTCGAACTAAACAGCATTCCTCGCAAGATAAAGTATTCTTTAATGGAAAAGGAATATAAACTGAAACGATTGGTTCATTTTGAACCACCAGTGGCAGATGATCCGTTGTGGTCCGTTGACCACTATTATGCACTTTGTTTGCAAAACTAGCAAGTCTGGGTGCGCAATTAGATGATTGTAATGGTGCTTCAAACAGCTCCGTTAGAAAAAAAAACCAAATTTATCCTGCCTTAGTGTTATATCCAGAATAAGTAGTTATTTTTTTTAATAAATGCATCTATTATATCATAATTATTTGAATTGTTGTTAAATATTTAAACAAATTTTGCCCCATCAAACGCTTATCTCCTTTCGCGAAACCGTTGGTTGTCCAAAATTCGCGAATGCTGCCCAAAATGAGTTCATAATTAGTCCATAATCATGGTTTACTTAATTTAAAACATAAGTTATTTTTTTGAGGTGGGGGTGCTAGCTTGACGTCAACTCAGCACCCCCACCAAAAATATGTGATTTTTCGCGAAACCCTTGGTGTTCAAAATTTTCGAATGTTGTCCAAAATTAGTCCATAATTATAGTAGAAACATTATTTTGATTTGAAAATGTGAGGGAGCAAGCTTGACATGGGTGAAAATTTAAACTAATACCTAGTAATATTATAATGAAAAATAATCATTCAAGATAAGAAGAGATCTTAGTTATAATATTTAAAATAACTGAAAATAAATAAAATTTGTAGTAAAAACAATTTTTGTTTGTATTGATTCTAAATTCGATTCTACAATTTCGAAAGTTCCTTAGGTTATCTTAAAATTCTGATCAAATCGAAATGCAATTCTTAGCCGCTCCTGCTATTAAAAACACCCCCGACCGACCTCTACTAAAATACATTATTGCGTGCGTTAAAAACGACACTTATAAAACTAGTTTCTTAATATACTATTTTGGATGATTTAGACAATCAGCAATATCAACCAAATTATATTGTTATAATAAAAATTAGCACGTCTGGACGAAAAACCAAACATAAGTATACAAAAGTGCAGAAAAGTAGCGGACGCAACAACTGTAACCACAGTACACTTCCCATAAGAGCTTCAGTTCTCTAGTATCCGACACAGAAGACAAACTGGATTTACGGGTTTAATTGGTTTTAAAAAGTTATGTACTAAAAACATTAATCTGGTATTGACGTTTTGCTTTTAAGTTTATTATTTGGGTGCTTTTTTTAATGATATTAATATTATTTCATAATGTTAGCTTTCTTTAAGGCTATCTGAAAAGCCTTACTTATCCAAATTTTTACGGGAAGCTTATATTTTTATTTAACATTTGTTTGTATGTATTTTATCCTGAGTAGATGTGCATTTAGGGAACTTAAGCTTTTAGAAGATCAACGCTAACAAAATTTAACAAACTTTTATGATAAGAACGAATAATACATGATTTATTGGAAATACGACGTTATATATAGAGGTCAAAAATTCCCAAAAAGAAAGGTTCAATATATCGTAACCTTGTTGCATGTGATATACGTATATATTGAAAATTCGTTAATAAACTCAATATGAACCTACTCTGAAGAAACAATGTATTAAATAAAAATTAAGTTTTTCCACCATAAGTGTGGTTTTATCGTGTAGGGTGTTTTACCACCTTTAAATTTAAATTAGTAATTATATAAATGTATGTGTTCGTTCGTTCGTAAAGGACGAAAAACAGAGAAGTTTCAGAAACTATTCAAGGTCCAAAAATATGCAAACTGTTTTATTAATTTTATTTTTAGATATAATTTTTTAAATCTGCTTCAGAATAACAGCTTTGGGGTTCGATTCTGCGCTTATTCCTTGTAGGCTTAATTATTAAAGCTTTTAATCTTTCCACGGTTGCATTAATATTGTGTAAATACTTTTCTGTTCTACAGAAAGAAAACAATTTTTAGATTAAGATAAAATTATTTTTGTTTATTTTTATACAATTATAATTCAAGGTATTATAAAATTATCTTGTATATAACATGAACAATTTTATTGATGCTCGTGGAGTCGTTGAAGTTAAAATGAAGAACCGAAATTTATTCTGTACAATATAAAATATATTATGAACTTATTTTTTTTATAAATATTTAATAGTTTTCTTTTGATATAATATTTACAAATAATGATTAAGATGCTTTAAAATTATAAAATGCTTAATAGTTTTTTTGTTTCAGGTAAGTCTGTTTAAAATCTATTAAGAAAGCAAATTGCCGATAAGGGTAAGTTATAAACACGAAGTAGTATATAGTGATAGGTCTCTTTTGTAACCAAAGAAAACAGCTTCAAGCTTTTAGCAATAAAAGATTTATGACGTCGAGGAAACCTTTGTTACCGCTAGTTTACTACTGGAAAGTTAGAAATTTAAATCTTACTAAACTTTAGTTTCTCGTTTAATTAAACGTTACTTAAAAATTTAAAACTATAAATTTAGACTGCTAACTTGCTTATGAATTGCTATTACTCTAATGCTACCACATGCATAATATACCTACATACATATAGTAATATGTTGGGTCACTTTTCGTTTTTCATTAAAACGTTTTACTATAATTATAACCGTGGGCAATTTGCTATTATTAGTGCTTGCCCCAATTTTAGACAAATTAAAATGATAAAACATGTAAAATCAAATATTTATGTTCTATTTCGACTTTTAATATCTTTCTACAGCGGTGGCTATTGTTAGACTTGAGTATGATTTAGGTATATTGTCAAGGTCTATGAGAATATTTAGTAACCTTCCTAGTCTTGATAGAATGAAAATTTGTGTTTGTTTAGGAAACCTTAGCTAACATATTGTTCAAATAGTTGTAAAATTGTTTTTAGAAAACCGTTCTGAGGTTAATGGGGGTTTAGTTAAAGCAAGTGTATACCGGACTCGGAAACTAACTTTTGTAATCTGCAAAATACTTTATTAATGGGATTTTATTAAGATATAATTAGGTATCCCACACTTACATTTTTAACCTGTAGCATTTAAAATTACAATTTTTTAATTTATAAGTATTCCGAGTTTTCCAGGTTTGAAAATCAATATAAGTACTACTAGGTCCAGTGATTTTAAAATCGCTGAAGCATTTATTGATTAAAACAGTTTTTTATTTATTTCATTCATTAATTGATGAGATAGTATTATTGTGGCTTAAACATGCCATAGTTTAGTAATGAAAAGTTTCACTTTTTTCGTTTGGTACGGTTAATCTCGGCTAATCTGCTCTGCAGAGTTTCCTGTAAATTATTCAATGACGTCCTCACAAAGTAACACCTGTAATTGACCGTTACGCTGTAGCAATCTCACATACTGGCCTTTGGTTGAATATTTAATTATGCACGAATGCAACAAACTAAATATTGCAGGTTCTATTTTACTCTAGCCAGTGCAAAGCAGTTTTCTCCTGAAATTTTGTAGATATATGAACACATATTTGGCTCCCTTCAAGCAAAAATCTGCTGTAATAAAATAAGCTTAGTTTTATTTTCACAGCTTTAGGTCGAACTATAAATTACTACGATTTACACTTCATGTTTGACTTGGTGACTAGCTTTCTTAATTCTTATTGATCTTCAAGTAGAATAGAAAAGTATCAAAAAAATTAATGTTTGTATATCTAACAAAAATATCAATTTCTTGCAGTAAATTGCTTAACTGAATATATGTACATATTATATCTACCTATCTACAATATGAATCACCATCCCCTGTATATATATTTTTATTTGTTTTTGACATTTTCTTAGTAAATTGTATTATCTTAAGGGCATATTTTAAATAAACTTTACGGATACTAACTAGGGAAGACTGTAATACATTCGGGCATGGGGCATATTCGCATAATTAAAATTTACTGCTTAAAATTATGGTTAGAACTGTCTAAGTTTTTCTTAACAGGCTCACTCTAATTAAGCCTTGGAAGTTAATGCATGCATCATAGATGCATGTAGTTTTAACAAAAACGGTTTTATTGTGGTTTTAAGTAAGTAAACTTCAACATATTTAATATATTTTTTTTAATTTACAACTTTGTCCTGTTATTTTCTATACCGCGTAATGTATATATTACTTGGCATCGGTTCTGCAAGTACTGAATAATACTTTCAAATAAAGTACTAAACATGCTAGATATCTTTAGTAAAGCTATTTCTATATAAACATAATTTTAAATTTTTCGAAAATATTTTCTCCACGTGACTTCACCGAATTTCTACGTCGACTTGCAGGTTGTCAGAACCACTTTCAGTTTGTCTGATGTTTATTGTGTTTGTAAATGAATTAATTAAATTATTTTTGTTATTTTTACTAAATTAGTTTTTTGGTAATATCCCAGGTCTATAACTTAACTGTTATAGGTATATTTTTGTTTGCTAGTGTTTAAGTTTTCAACTTAGTACTAGCACGACTTAATAGTAAGTTATGCATATGTTTCATAATCTTTCCTGTGGTGGTCTGTAAGTCGTCATGACCTCCTAGTGCTTGAATGATTTAGAACTCGATTGGTTGCCAAATTAAATTGATAAAAAATATACCGATTAGAAGTGCGTATTTGAGTTACGGACTCATTTGTAAGGTAAAATTAAGGTAAATATAGTATAGCATTATTTTAATGATTATAATACTGTAAGAAATTAATAACAATACATGTCCATGTTAAAAAGTAAAATTAATTGTGATTAAATCAATAATTTGTAAATTTTTAAGTTAGTAAAAATCAACCAATGTGAGGGAAGTAGGTTTTCGGCTTTCGGCTCAATTTAGGGGAATGATTACCTTGTCGTTCTTTGTATGTGTATGTTTCAAATTTCTATAATACAAAAGAACTTTTCAGTTGTATTGTATAGTTTGATGTTTATATTATAATTCTTATTTCTGTTATCGTTTTTAGTTTATAATTTATTGTAAACTGCAAAAGGTATTTTACTAAAATTGTTATTTTAATTGAAATAATTAAAATTGTAAATGTTATTTGTGAAAAAATTGCAAATGTTGTAATAATGATAAAATTAATTACCCACTATTATAAATGTCATCAAGTTGCCTTTTGGTACTAATTTAGATTTAAATTAAAATGCAAAAAATTCTGCAGACATCTGCTCTGGCCTCAAAGCGGAAATTTTTTGTTGATACACAACCTAAATCTCGATAAGTAGACAACCGAATAATTTAAAATAATCTTTAGTAATCCGGAGTAATTAAAAATAATATTTTATAATTATTAATTACGAGCTTTTATTAATTTTTATGGGGAGGTCATTGGCTTAGTGGTTAAAGCGACCAAGTGCTAACGCTAAAATATCCAGTTTAAATCCGAAAAAAACTACGACAATCTGTATTATTACCGTCCCCATTTTTTGAAAAACATACAAATCTGTTATTGAAATTTCAATACAAAAAGAAAAATTATATGAACGTTCAACTATACCATATTAAACGAACTAGTATTGTTTTACGTATTACAACTACGATCTAATAAAGCAGATACTACAAAATAGCACTAAAGTTTAAATTTGTCTAAAACTAAAGTTTTCTAATATTAAATTTTTGTATTAATATCTTCTATCTACGTAAACTGTCTAGACAACCGTATGAACTCACCTGAGGTGGCCCATTAAAAAGTATTTTTTGTAAAATATGTAAACTTTATAATAATTACTAGATTGCAAATAGATGTAACAATTTTCATCAATAATGAAATGCCAATAATGAACTATAGTAGGTAGACGCCATTTAAATAATTAATAACACGTTTCATTTAAAAGTTAAAAATTTTAAACCAATACATTTAGTATATAAATTTTATTTTTTACCTTTTTATGACTTACGTATAGCTATATCACGACTTAAGCCAAATAGCATTTACTGGTTACTCTATAATAGACTAAAAAAGAAATTGCTTTTTGTTTGAACTAAAAAAGTTATTGTTATATCAAGTTTTATTCGGAGTTTTCTTACAACACTTTATTATTTTTTACTAATTTTACTTGTGAAAATCTAGTTGAACTGTTATGGTATTTAACATAGAATATAATAATTATTTTGTCCAAAAGTATTATTTGATATTGCGAAAATTATTTGAAATACTTGATTTAAGTGTGCTAACTGGCGTGATTTCTACCAAATACTGACTAATAGCTTTGCTTGTATAGTATCGGATAAACAAGCCTTATGGCAGTTTTGGCAACACTTGTTGTAGTTCAAAAGTTTACGATTTTAAATTGAAGAGTATAGTAAACTTAATATAATATGCCAAGTTATCACAATTAATTTGAGATAATTTATGCTTAGGATAATTGTAATTACATTTTATCTGTTAGTACAGTAAACCTTCCATGAACGCATAAACTACATCTGAGTATTACTGAAGACGCATAGATCTTTTGCGAAACTTGTCACGCTTAAAAGTAATAATTTTATTTCGCAAAGGTGAACCCGCTATACATTTACTTACAAATGCAATTCAGTTGACCATGCACAGCACTCTAAACAATTAATCAAATCTAAACGGCAATCAAAGGTATTCTAATTAATTCAATTGGTTATCTATGCCAATATAATCATGCTATCCAATATTGAAATTAATCAGTAAATCAATTCCAACTGCAAAACTACTGTTTATAATGCGTTCAGTACACTATCACCTTGCTCGATCTAGTAATTTTCTAGTTTTTTTGTGC
Source organism: Cantharis rufa (assembly GCA_947369205.1). Classification (NCBI taxonomy): domain Eukaryota; kingdom Metazoa; phylum Arthropoda; class Insecta; order Coleoptera; family Cantharidae; genus Cantharis; species Cantharis rufa. The sequence goes on along the minus strand of OX376309.1, from coordinate 7,872,976 downwards.
TTTTAATCAGTAGATACTACATACTGAATACAGATGTAAAGGACAAGAATTTTCAATTAACCCTTCATTAAAATATCTAAAGAATAAAATTAAAATAAAACCTAAAGTTACCGATGAAAATTTATAATCCACCATAAAATAAAATGTCTATTTAATTTTTATGAAACAAAACATTTTATGAACTCAAAACTAAAGGTACATTATCAACATACTCGTATTTACCTGAAAACTTGACAATATTATAACTTCAAGTTCCAAAAATGATTACAGTTCAAACCCAATTTTGCAAAAAATGCAAAACTATAACTAATTGGCAAGTTTAGGTTAAAATTTATTTTTATTATAAAATCAACAGCCTGAAAGAAATCATACTAATGATAGTTAATCATAAAACGATACAAAGTAAATTTTGTATCGTTACCACTTTATTGAATGTCGATAATAAAACACGTCTTTTTAGTTGTACTCAAATGAATATTTCAATACAGAATAATTATTTTATATTATATTATATACATTTATTTATATTTTCAAAATAAAAAATTATGTAAAATAAGTTTTTAAATTATATTTAAGAATGTTTATTCCAAGTATCAAAATTGTTGCACAAATTAATTTTGAACAAATCATAAAAATTGTAATATTGCTTGCTGTAAAAATCGAAAATAAATTGTATATTATTTTTATGTTACGCGCTATAAATTTCCATTTCTAAAACTTAAAATAGATCAAGTACGTAGAAAATAAAAATTGACACACTAACTGGATAAGTCACAACACTAGATAATATTCACTAGTTAAGTTACAGAGTGAAAATTCCGAGAATCGTAAACTTGTCGGATTTCTATATTTCGTAAACAGTTCCTAGTCGTGAATTATGTATAAAAAATGATTTGTTCCCCTACTACAAATCAATGTATTTATAATTGTTTACCGTATTATCGATTAATGGAATTTTAAAAAATTTTAAAACCTTTTGTTGAAATGTCGTAAAATTATATTTAAAAACGCAAATTTCATTTAATATTCAGTTTAACATACCGTAGTTTTGGTACCAGCTTTAATTAAGAGCAATATCCAATATCCATTGCCTAATTACTCAATTAACACTGACGATTGCCTTTGATGTTAAAAAACGCAAAGATGGAGAAGCAAAGGCAGGCTGTGTTCTTAAATTAGTCAGCATCTAACTTGTCCAATTTTGTTCCAGCGTCTCAATTTTTATTTAATTCTTCCCTTGATTAATTTATTACTGGCAGCTATCGATAACAAAATTATTTTTATAATCAGTTTTTTTTAAACCAAAATTAATGTACTTTTGTTCATACCTCTTTACATTTTTTGAAAGTGTACAATTTTAGAATTTTCCGTAAATGAGAAAAACTGCTAGTCTCTGTAATTTTGCAATTTTGCTTCTATGATAGTTGTGATTTGAATAGAATAAGTTTAAGGGGACCAAACCCTTTAGACGCCCGGAAATAAGTCATTCTTTGGGAATTTTTTTACATGTGAAAAAATTTTGAAGTTTCAACATCATTTTGTTTCCTTTTCATTTCTTTTCTATTGATCTGATACAAATAAACAAATTTTTTTCGATTATGTACATGTTGATGGGTAGGATAAACCTATAAATTTATAAAAAAGTATAAAATCAAAATTGAACTAGGCTGTTTAACTAAATGGTCAAATTTTCGATTATTTTTTCAACAAATTTTACCCCAAAAATGTAATTTATTTATCTTTAAAATCTTTAAAATCTTTAAAACTTTAAGTTTGTATTTCCGATAATAATCTAAACAGAATCCTCCTAAAATTTGAGCCAAATCGATCAATAACTTTTTGAATTACAGCACGAGCAGTTTTTGAAAATGCAGTTTCAAGATATTTTTATATTAAAATTAAATCATCGTAGGTTTATCATGTCCAGTTTATAGTATGCAGATCCTTTACGATAACGCCGTAAATATTTTTAATATTTCAATTTTCCCTTTTACCAGTATACTCTTAATATATTATACTTATATAAGAATATAAGGAAGGAATATAAGAGAAAAAAATATCGGTTTTTTTAAAATTCTAAAGGGTTTGGTACCCTCAAGAGTTGAAGGTCTATTATATCTTTTATCAGTTTTGGGCTCATCTTAGTGAATTAACATGTGTAGAGGGAGCTGTATTATTTTACACTATACCGTCCTTAACCTATTACATTAAAAAACTGATATCTGATTCTACCTGTAATTTGCGAGAGGTTTTTACAATACTTTTACCCATTCTTGGATAATTAATATTTGTAGTAAACAACAATTCATTACAGGTTTGGTCGTCTTTAGCCTTTTCATTTCGCCGAAGAACAATCAGTTTTTCTCTGCAGGTATTTAAATCCCATGGCTGCTTAATCTGAATTGGGAAATTCCTGTAACTATGTTTTAACTGCTTTTCTGTTGTGGCAATTATCAGCTCAGAGGGACCGACGACTTCAAGTGTCCTCCGAAGTACAGTTAAATTGTGGTGATCTGTATTATGTCAGTTTGAGAAAGTTGTGACAATTATTTCATGGTTAACCTCAAAATTATTTTATTATTTCACTGGGATATAAAAAAGATTTATTGAAAACTTTAAATTCCCTATGTGAAATAATTTTTCTCTCCAGTTTGGTATAAAGGGGTTAAGGGGTTCCATATAAAAATATGGAAATACACAGAGAGTGTAGAGTAATTATAATTTAAACTAAGTTTCCTGGCTTAACCTCTTGGTTAACTCAATTTATGCCCAATAATCTATATAAAATTTTTATAATTTTAGTTGTACAAATTATTTTTGGACCCTGTATTGTCGTCCGATGAAAGTCCAACGTTTCGACATGACGTATAATGAGCAACCAAGGTGGACGTCCTATGTTGGTCAAAATTTGTGCCACTTTTGAGCACTTTTGGCCACACAATTGGGCGTCATAATATACGATTTTTTTCAATTAACTTTATTTTGGTGGTATTTAATATTTTTTAAATTTATCTAGCATCGCGCAATTATTAAAACCATATATAGTATATACGGGAATTTATGTTAACTTCAAATCTAAATTATTTAAATTTAGTTAACTTCATTATTTATAAATCAGTAATAACAGGAAACTTAATAACTATAACAGAAATATCAAAATATATACTTATAAAAATTTTTAAAAAGGCTCAATTTCTTATTTAAAAAAATAGAAAACCATGAATCGAATTTTTTTACAAAGAATTATAATTTTTTGAAAGAAATAGTATAATTTACATTAATCATTTCTTAATTGATAACGATCAAGTTAACAAAATGCAAATGAATATACGAAATACGGTTTTTAAAATAATTAATAGTCACGATATACTTTAAATAGGAATTGTAATGTACATACATGTATGTACTTAAAAATTTTAAAGTGCCAATTTTTTAATAAAAATTTAAACGATGATTTAATGAAAGTTTTTTTTAGATTAAATTTATTGGTACTTTTATTGTTCTGTAAAATGTAAGTAGATATTTTTTATCTATCTATTACAATATAGATAGAATAAGTTTTTAAAAAACTTTGTTTGGTTAAAGAAAATGGCATGCTTTGCAAGTTTTCGTCTCTTTTGATGTGTTCGGCTCTAAATTTTAAATATAAAATGAAATTCAATGTAGTCGTATGACACCAAAAACGAAAGTATTAACTAACAAATAGCATGCTAATTATTTAAAGCTATAAAATGAGCTTTTAACATATTCATGGCTTTATTTCGGGACAAAAGCTCGAGTTGTTGTTTTAAATTGATTTTATGCGGACTGTATTCTATGTTATATACACATGGAAACACGATAAGTATCAGTTCATAACAACTTTGGATGATGTTTGTGTTTATTCCTCTACAAAAATTGTTTCTTTTCTTTCAATTGCTTTAAATATACATTATATAGGTAACAGAATACATTCCACTTTTACATTACAGAATATAAAGAATTGCCGGGAAATTTAATATTTACACCTGTGTCGAGCAGCATAGCTATTTCAAAAATATATTTAATTAATGAAAAATATTATCTAATATTTATTTTAAGGCCAATCATTTTCTGTTATTTTAGTCTCCAATGCACTACGATTTTTAAATTACGATACATTTTCCATTATATTTTCATGTTATTTTTGCTCAAATTTGAATATTTTACATCGGCATTTAAAATTTGTTTTTATTTTTGCAATATCTACATCACGTAGATACGAACGCAGTTATTTAAACTGTTTATTTACGCATCCTATTAAGTCTGTTTACTTTATAGCAATATTAAGTGTCAGATTGAATAATATAGCTAACAAGCTATCTACCTGTCTAACACCTCTATTTATCTCAAACGATTCCATTAACTTTCATTGCACTGTTACTAGGGTTTCCAATCCCCATAAGGTAGTTTAAATGAAATTTATTAGTATTAGAAAATCTCCATTATTATCATACTTTAAAATAAATTATTTTTATTAAATACTCCGCAGGTTAATAAAAATTTGTCACAATTATTTTATTATTTCTTTCAATTTCATGGCTAAGCAATATCTAAAGTTTAAAATATTACTTAATTTTTTTTTAACTTTTCATAAAATAATCCAAAGAATTATTATTGCCCATTTGTCCAGATCTTATGTTCTTAAATGCGCTTTATGTCGCCCTGCTTTGATAAGCATCTTCTGTGTTCCTCTATTCCACGATCCCCTTATCTATTTTCCATCCATAGCTTTGCAATTGCAGCCAAATTACACTTTAGACAAACTATTTCTATTCTATTCATTCTCCACTTTTGCTATTTGGATTTTTGACGTGGGACGGACGAAATGGACACATAACTTCATGGTTTCTATACATTAATTTAAAATTGTCACATCATTGCACACTATAGTATACTGCTTGAACGGATATTTTACATTTCACAGTTGGTACTAAATATGTAACTACGTAGTTCACTTCTTTTGTGTAATTTCGCAAATAAATGTCGTCTTTTACTCTTTCTGACTTGCTTTGGGTATCGATTTTTTATCTTCCAACTTGAAATCCTCATTTCAGAATATTTTTTATTGTTTCTCTTAACCGTAGCAGTAAATTGATGTGATCACTGGTTGAGTTAAACAGAGAAAATTTTAACTTCAAGTTCTCAGTTAGTTTTCCGGAAAGTAAGGCCAAACTGGCATAACTATCAATCACCTGATTTTTAAAGCGAAAATTCAGAATTGAAATCATGATCTTGACGAAATTCCTTATTTATCGACTGCTATTTTACTAATTTTCTGAAATCAAAATATATGTTGTTAAATTGCTTTTTTAATTTCATTCTTTATGGGGTGTTTATTTCTACTTTTATTATTCTAAAGGCCTGCAGAGTTCTTAAGATAAACCCTGAAAAAATGGTAGCAATTACTTTAACTCACGCGATCTGTATGCTTATTCCATTAGTCTGTTGGGGCATTTTTGAAACTTACCTTTATAGCCATTTTTTGTAATTTCGTACCTCATTGTAATAATTTAAATTTTGGATTGTTAGGAATTTTTATTACGGTTCAATTACAACCTAAATTAAAATAAGGTTAATTTCGTATTCGTAACCAATTTTAATTACTAATTAAATTAAGGGACTTATATGTAAGAATAGTAGTAATGAATATAAATTTCATTTACTTTTAATTAAATATTTTACTTAAATTGCTGTGTTTTATTAGATGACTCGAAATTCGTTAACACTAATCACCTTTTATTTATCAAGTCAAAATAATTAACACAGGTAAATCGATAATTGTAAATATGTAAGCTAAATTGAGTTTCAGTTGAATTACATAATTCTTCTATTTTGCATTTGGTTACTTTTGTGCAGTACATAAAACTTTCGTGATGCATATGTAACACCAAGTTTAATAGTTAACACGATTTATTAAGCAATCAAATATACTATGTATAGTAGGTACATATACATACTACTATGTATAATGAAAAAGTAAATAATACGACAAATTTAAAGCGAAAGCGTATACCTACGTAATTAATATTTAAAAACAATAAAATGTTAATTATAATTTTAATAGCTAACTGATGTAATACTATTTTATTTTAATTATTTTTTTTTAATTGTGCCGCAATAATCATTTGTTAAAATTAACTAACAGTTATGGTTTTATAAAGCATCAAAAATTTAATCTAAAGTATTTTAAAAATTAATTACCTTGTTCGTAAAAAGAAAAACTTTTTCAACTTAATTTTAAAAAGAAATTGAAACGTAATTAAGCAACTTCGCTTATTTTTAAGAAAAGAAAGAGTAAATCATTAAGAAATTCTTGCACTGTTTAATACTTAATAATGTAAAAAAAGTAATTTATTTTATAAGTTAATATGAGATTTTCAATATTATTGCTCCTTATTCGATACACAACAACCAAACTAACTTAATAATGTACATACATATAATGTGTTTTGTCACTTAGAATAGCATTTAGCTTACGTCACAATCTGCCTTTAAACGTCTGATTTCTTTATCGTATCGAAACCACATTATTTAAAACCCAATATTTGGGTTTTCCATGATGGTTGTCCATCTGGCGGAATTTTCTTTTCAAACTGTGCATCAGTCTTCTTGATTGGTTTGGTTGGTCTTCCTTCAGTCCAAAATTCTTTGAAAATATAATTGTTTTGGAGTTTCATAGCTCCCCCTTTTTTGTTTAGTTGATATCCGGCTTTTACTGCCATGCCATGAAAACTTGATTTGGCTCATCGGCTTGTACGTTCTGATCTTTCATAACAATGACGACGTTAGGGTGGGCACGTGCTTGTCCAAATAATGTATTTTTTAATTTTACTTGTGAATTTTGTATACCGTTGCCCACTCCAAATATCGTAAATAAAACGAAAGAAGAATAGAAGAACAAATACATAATACTCAGTAATTCAGAACGAACGAACCCATGCTTATGCACCCATTAATAATAAATCAAATTACCCATAAGTTTGTGTGTCATCAAAAGTGTAGATATTATAACTTTTAAAAAAATCAATTTTTCACCTCAGCATCTTCAAGTTGCTGTGTGCTTTATCGTTTATCCAAAAGCAGTGTGGGCTTCTTCTTTACAAGAAGAAACTTTGTAGAGCTCTGAGCTCTGAGCCTAAGACCACAGCGGTGACTTGATGTCACCGAATTTGATGAATTTCTTAGCTCAGCCCTCAGGTAAACATTAAGCTGTGGATTGAAATACATACTTATAACTTTCCTTAACAACTCAATGGGAAAACGGGGTACAATAAGCTTAAAGCTTCAGGGCAAAGTTGACCTTGCAGTACTACCCGGGCAGCGATACGAATAAGTTGAGAAGAGCTCTGAGCTTCAAATACTTATCTTTCTGTAATTATTTTGAAATTATCTCAAAAGCAACATTTATTGGTACAGGAAAAAGGTATTATCTTACCTTAGCCCACTGTTAATAAAAAATAATCAGACATAATTTTCCATCCTTTTTGAATTCGATGAATAGCTAGGTAAGTTCCAATTGAATTTCTAGATTTTTTCAAGCATATTATATCCAATCTGGTGAACACCCTCGTTCAGGGAGTGTGTTTTATTTAAGTATCTTTCCCGAGGCAAACCCCCTTCCAGGAGAATAATCTTTGTCCCCTTAGGAAAAGCAAAAATATGAAAATTTAAATTTTTTTAACTATTATGTATGAATACAATCAATTATTTGTTATTTTACTTTTATTAATAAAATATTCTTTTTACTTATTTTATTCGGCGTTTTTTGTGAGTTTCAAAATATTTCTTGGCTACTGTCAGTTAAACGGCCCCAAACGTTGGGCTTTGACTTTTACACTATTGGAAAGAAGACAATTTTCTGAGCATTTTGAGACCGCACATCGATGAGGATTATCCATTAGTTTTCGAGAAAACGGCATTTGAAAATCAAAAATTGACATGCAATTTAGATAGGGAATTCATTAACACGAGAGTTCTATTGACGGTGCGTGCGTTCTGATATAGTCTTAGTGTTAGCCGTCAGACGCGATTGTGACACGGTCGGGTACACATCGTGCATATTGAGCCCCTTGCTTGTAACCGCACTTATTATATTATTACGCAACATTATGCAACAATTTAAAAATTAAAAAAAGGCTAATAATTAAAAACGAGTTTCACCCCTTTCGAGTAGCACCTTTGGCGAGTTAGGGCTATCTAGGGGGATGGTTTTAGTGAGGCAGCGTTATCCGCTACCCTCCGCTCCGGTCCCCTCCGCTCCGGGCGCTACGCGCCGTTTTGACAAACGCAACCAAGGCAATCGAGAATCTAACCTAAAAACGAGTTCAACGTTTGTTGACAACTGAATGCAAGCGCTACGGCTATCAGTAAGAGTATATTCGTATATTCGATCCACACGTACCGTCAATAGAACTCTCGTGTTAGTGAAATCTCTATCTAAAATGCATGTAAATTTTTGATTTTCAAATGCCGTTTTCTCGAAAACTAATGGATAATCCCCATCAATGTGCGGTCTCAAAATGCTCAGAAAATTGTCCTCTTTTCAATAGTGCAAGAGTCGAAGCCCAACTCTTGGGTACGTTTAACTGACAGATCCCTATTTCTTTACTTTTATAACATCTTTGTTTTAATCTAGTATATCAGTGGTATACCTCTTCCCGCGCCCGAAGCGAACTGTTAAATAAAAACTCTGATTGCTGTTTAATTGTAGATTATTTTGAAAGTAGTGTACATGTTTAAATAAAATCAGACATGAAGAAGAAAAGGCAAAACTACAAATATGCAATATGATCTTAGAAAATGCCATTTCTTGCTACACAAAGTTCAACTTGAGTATACTCGTATTCATATTAAATCAGAAGTAATTTAGTTATTTACAAACAAACGAAAAGTTGCAATATTATAAATTTCCTCGCTTGAATTCTAAACATTTTATTTCATTTTAACGTACAATTGCATTTTCTCAGTTTTTATAACAAAATATTGTTTAATACGTTAGAAAAGTTTGCTAACTCGCCATTATTAAAAAAATAACACATTTTATATTTGAAAATTTTAAATCAGTTACAGATTTATGTACAAACTCGTATATGTGTAAAACGCGTTTAAACATTTAAAGTATGTTTTCTTCTTTTTCTCTATAGGAAACGTTAAAAAAATGAAAAAAATTTTTTTGATGATTTTTCATGTTGTTATGATTTTACGTTTAACTTTGAGATCGATTTTTTGTGAAATGAGTGATGAAGATAGAAACTTGTGGTTTGCGCCATTCGAAATTAAAAAAAGTAAAAATTTATTTTTCCGACGTAAGGTCCCTTTTCATAGTCCAGGTCACAATGCGTAAAATAATACTCTAATATTTAAAAAAAATACTACAATTTCTGATGGTTCTCAAATTATTTGTGCTGTGGCCTATGTTTGAGTTGCAAAATATAAAAAAATTTAATGCTTTTATCGCTGCAGGTGATTTTCGTTCGTTTCGGGCCGGACGGATTTCAACAGTATTGAATTTGAAAATAAAAGTTGGTTTCCAAAACCAGAAGGAAACTTCTGTGAAATTTGTTTATTGAAAATTTTAAAAGTTTAAATTGTCAAGAAGCAATAAATTTAACAATGGGGTTCCACAATGTTTTCCTAAAACAGTGTTCTGTATGATGTAAATATTAAATTCATAGATAAAAGGTAGGTATGTTAAATTTGAAATGCATAAAATAATATATAATTATTTTTACTTACTACAATTTATTTAATCAAGCATCAAAAAAATTAGCAACTATTATTTTAGTGTTGTTGATTTACGTCCAAACAGGTCGGTGGTTCAAATTAAAATAAAAAGGAATTTACTATTCCTATGTAAATTCTAGTAAAACCAAATTCAATATTTTAAACCTTTATTTTTACAAATTTTTAAAGACGGAAAATTTTGAAAAACCCCAAAAGTTACTATAATATTGTTGGGGCCTGCCTGCTTCAGGTAGGTATGCTGTAGATAGTAGGTACGTAGGCTATTATATAGAACGGCTTATTAAAAACGAATAATTTGAAAAATACTTAATAGTAATTTAAATAATAAATTAATTTTTTGTTTCTTATTTAAACAATAGTAGACAACATTTTATGTGAAACACATATAGAAAGCTTATGATTCCGTACACGGCTTGTTTTTTATCTCGGCTACAGCGTCGATAAAAAATCTAGCACATAGTACGGAAAAATTGCACATTTTATTACTTGTTGCACAAATAGTTATTTTAATGCTATCAATTTGCAGTTTCACTCTTAAACGCTATATGTTCTCACATTGTTTGATAAAATTATATAGAAGTTGTTTTGTATAATTATAAACTTATTTTTTGTAGGAAAATGGTCTTAAAAAGATACAAATGTGTAAATGAAAATCAATACTGTACCTACTCATTACCTATATTACGTAACAAGAGTAAAGTTAAAATTTCTGTTTAGTTGTTTTGAAGAGGTTTAACTCTATATAAATATTATTATTTCTAACCACTAAGCCATAAAGTGGTTATATACGAAAATGAATAATATTTAATGCATTGCTAAACAACAACAAATGGTTAGCAATAAAACATATTATCACAATTTGATTCTCGTTTTAGAAATGTTTCATCAAACCAAGCAACTGTATGTCACTGTACCGCGGATAGATAACCCTTTCTATTCTTGTAAATTATTGTTAACCTGTTCATGATAAAATAGATGTAGGTATAAAAAGTTTAAACACTTTTAAAAGTATTCTCATGGTAAAAGTGTTAAACATCATATTATGATTTATTGCTTAAACTTGAACAAAACGAAATAACTGTAATCTATCGACTATAATATTAGAAATAAAATAAAATTTTATTAACAAAAACACAACCCAATTATACAATGCTACCACCCACCGACAAAATTGGGATTTAAACCTTTCTCTACCCTCGCCTTTAAATCAAACATTTTTAAAGTTTTACTGAATGGATAACTCTATACTTTAATGGAAAACTTATACAAAAATTTCTATAGCGCTTATCTCTGCAATAGCAATAAGGATACAAGATCCTCAATTGTTCAAGATCATGGACAAGTCAAGTTGGCACTTAGACTAAAGTGACGCACGTTAAACTTTCGCATGGTTTAATTTTCAGTTGAAATCTTTCATGATAGTTTTCATATTTTCTCTCAATTTTCTTAATCAAAGATTTACAAACTGCACATTGTGTGATTCGACGTTTATAGAAAGGTTTCCACTTGATTGTGGCGGTTTATGAATGGGCCACTAGGTGAAGTGCATAATATTAGAGTATCTATTTTTTCAATAAATTTCCATTAAAAAAATATATTTTTCATATTAACTTAACGAGCCAGCATTGTGAAATGAATCGATTTATTAAATAAAGAATTAACTTGAATAATGATCGGAATTATTTCCAAATGCTTTTAAATTTATTTTTTATAACTAGTAATTATTTATTGGGAAATAAACATGAGTAATGGTTAAAGATAATATCATTATTACGTTCGTATAAAGTATCGATTTGCAAACAATAAAAAGGTTGAGATTTAAGAAAGAGAAGAAACCGACTGAATAAATTTTTTATCGTGAAACAATTCTGAAACAGTAAAGAGTGAGTTATTTTTAAGAGTTGAGTTTCTGATCCAGTAGATCTGTTTATTATATTACTACAAACTTCAATTTTGCTTCAATATTTTGTTAAAAATTGATTTGTACACTTTCAATACAATAAAGTTGGAAATTGGATAATAATTTCGAACAGCCGAAGGGTCATCTTTTGTTTAATATTTATTTAATATTATTATATAATGTAATTTAATTCTTTATTATACTGAAATCAGTTGTATATCTTTAGGTGCCTAACTAAAATCTTCTGAAATACAATCAATGCTACCAATAAACCAAGCGCAAGTGATAGTATTTGTTCACATCAGTTTGTTACATATGCTCGATGTGCTTCGATCCCTAATTTAAAAAAAAATGGTTTTATAAGTCTCATCTAGTAATCTATTTTATAAATTTAAAAAAATATTTTTAATATTGTTACATTTAAGCAAACTTCCCCTCTTTTTTATTAATTGCTTAATTAGACAAAATTTACATGATGTTTGATCCGAAGAAAAGAAACAAAGCGCTTTATTTCCAAATTCAAGTAGTAGTACATAATTAATAAAAGTTATTTTGAATCTTGAAAAAATTTATTCTTTGCTTTATTGCTACCTATCACTTTAATGGTATTTGGTAGTTTGGTAATTCTAGGTGATTTGAAGTGAACCACATTCACAATCTCAAAATTAATATAATTTGAATAAACTACAACAGTGGTTTGATGTGGTCGCTAGTTTAGTTATAGAGAGTTAAATATTAGTAACTGGAGTTATTAGGTTCTTTTTATATATTATAAACTTCACTTTACTTTTTTAAAAAATCGTTATTTAATTTTATAATTTCCTAAATAAATAATTTATCTTTTACTTTAAAACTCTTAAAAAGCATATTTAAGTTGAGTTATATAACTTTTTCTTAGCTTGGAGTTAATAATTTATATGTAGAAATATATCAATTTGGTTAATTAGAAAATAGATTATACAAATTTTTTACTAAAAATCAAATAATTTGAAAATTTGGGTTGTGGATGCAGTCAATTACCAAAACTGATATATGTACATAAAATCGTTCATATCGAGATAACAAGATTTAAATAGAATTAAATCGCGATTGATTTGAAATTAAACGACTCCGGCATGTTTTTGCACCGAAAACCATAGTTTTTGTTTTACTTTGGTTATTTTTAGGTATTTTATGCTTAACCTTCTCTGATATATAAATACCGCCATGTCATCAACGTTACATACTTCGTTAGCTATTTTTTTGAAATTTTAATTTTTTTAAATATGATTTTATTTTATTTGATTAGTATGGTTTTCACTTTTTCTAAAAATTTTACTAAATTTAAGTACAATTTTAATTGAATTAGTAGAAAATTTAAACTTATACTTAGCTTAGCTGTAAACAATATACTTATTTTTCTTTTTAAGTTATTAATAATGCATTAGGTATAATATATTTCATACTTTAATATATTATTTTTTAAATACCTACGTATACTCTTTCAGTTTATAGTTTAAAGTAAATGGTTATTCATACTCAAGTAATTAAAATTATTAATTCAATTTCTTTTCTTATTTAATTTATTTAAATTGTAACAAAAGTAGAACGATAAATGGTGAAGGTAGGGTTGACTTTACAGACAAGTCACAAAAATACTTTTGCTTTGATTAAAATTGCTATTTGTTTCTGCACGTAAGAAAATATTTTTAAATATTTCATTAAAATTACTTTTGCTATGCCATTATATTTACTAAAAGGTGGGAGTCGCACTAAAGTACTTTTGTAAAACAATTCGTAGCTTTCACAAAAAGTGACCCTAGCACCAAAGCGGAATTTCCACGTTGGATGCACAAATTAATTCTTTGAATTACAAAACTTTTTGAGCGTCTATCCCCTGATATATCGATAACAAGACGAACAATCTAAATGATTAAAGCCTGTGCGTTGCTACTCCAAGTGCCCAATGTCTCTATAATCAAAGCTAAGAAATCATATTAAATATTTTATAAGAACAAAAACTTTTTATATGAGCACCCGGTATACTGTTTCTAGTGTTAAAATGACCATCACAACTTCTTGATAGGTTGCCAAGGGTTGGCATTATAACACTTTTTATCAATCGATTTAATGATATTTGCAAATACAAAGATATTAATTTTATTTGCAAATATGCGTGTTAATTTCTTATCTGTTAAATTCTCCGATGTTTATAATGTCACCTAATATGTAATATGCATAACATAAAATGGTTTTATATTTGAAATTTGTTCGAAAGCGGCCAGACAGATCAACTTTATTTGGAAGAGAAACATGCCAATTTTTTTAAAAGTTAAATTTGATAGTTATGTTTGAAGTAAACTTTAGAAAATCAAACTGAGAAAACAGATTAGTAGCTGTGATATCGACTCAGAGCCTGAAATATATCTTAACTCTTTCTCGTTATATTGTTTAGAAGAGGAAACAATCATAATATGATATTCTCTAAGTACACAAAAAAAATTAATAAATAATATTTTGATATCTTAAAACTCCTCTATAGAAAGTTAAATTATTATTAGCGTTTTAAGCAATAATTTAATAATAATAAAACAATGATAGGTTTTCTCAATCTGCACGTAAATAAATAGTTTTATAATTTATAGGAATCTACAATAATAAAATACTTACCCCGCTTTAATAACCCCCTCCTATCTACTGCACTATGTGTATAGATAAGGAATATTGAGCGTAATAAAACATAATAACCATGGAAGATATTGCAATAGGTAAATTTGAATTTTTAAATTTATTTTGAGGCTTAGGAGTTTTCTTCTGGTACTATTGCAGCAAAAACTTATTTTGGCTAAATTGTCAGTTTGGATACTATATTGTAAGCTACGCGTCGATTTGCTGTTGAATACCAGTTTATTAAGAGCAAGCTAAATAAAGTGTTAATATTTTAAAGCATAGAAGTACAATTTAAATATATTATTTAATTACTAGAAGGTCGGGCGCACGTCAGGCCGCTCTCGCTTATCCGTCTATAATTGCTGTAGTTGTGCAGTTTTTAGCCGCAATAGAGATGTACTATAATAACGTCTCATGAAAGAACAGACAGATATAGCGTATGCACTTGATATATATATATATTATATATAATATGTAAATATTAAATATATATGCTATATACTAAGAGGTCGAATTTTTCCATATTCACAAAAACTTTAATCAATCAGAGTTAGATTAAAGAAATCAGAGTTTTAAGCGTGGTTCTTATGCTAATGACATATAATGTGTATAATACATATATTATATAGTTAATAATAATATCAATAACTACAATACAATACATTATTATAATGTATGTTGTACATATTATCATATATGCAGTATAATACCATTATAGTGAAATGTTAAAATATGTATAGTACATACAATTTTAAAGTCAAATTGATATTTTTATTATGAATGACTTTATAATTTTATGTTCTACAGTTTTCACTTGATTTGACAATAATGAACCAAATTAATACAACTTTTAAAATATGAACGAGTTAACATTTCTACTGATGACATAGTATGACTGAAAAATAGAATAACTCAAAAATTATTGAAGTTTAATAGAACTCAAAATTACTTTTAAATTTATAACGTTTGGTGAAGTAAAACAAAATAAATTCTTTTAAATTGAAAAATTGGAAATCATACAACTTTCAATCTTTCATAACCAATATACAGTTTTCATATTTTCACATTACTACAGAACAGTAGTTATTGAAAAGTTCCTTTAAATAAAATTCGTGATTACGTTTTACGCCTTTTTTATTAATATTTTTTGTTGGGGAATTGCAACAACTTTGATATCGAAAAGCCTATTTCATTAAACGATGAATGTTGCTTACACGTTCCAATAGTTAACGGTTGAACCGTTAACTGGAGCTGTTAACTTAAAGATGAGCCTCACAATCGGTCAATTACGGAACTAATTTTTTTATTAGGAACTTTTAATTGGTCTACATACAGTATTTTATAGATTGATGTATTAATATTTTAAATATGCAAATGTGTTCAAATAGTTGAGAACTGCATCAAAACATTACTATTATGTTACATTAGTATTATTACACGGCAAATATACACAGGCACGGAACGTAAATACAATTACTGATTAAGCAGTAATGTATAAAGGGAATCTGAATTCAATGTACTGTTCTGAGTAATTGTAAGTGACATTTATAACTTGCATTGGAAGTCGGTTGTAATTATAATTTAGATTTTGGGCTGATAAGGTTTGGTGGCGAAGAGAAGGGAAGCATAGCGGTCACCTGATCGAGAATGATACTTGTATGAAAGTGATCTGATTTATGATGTTTTGTTATGCAGAGCAGGTGGTGCTATCAGTTGTTTATGAAGCAGCAGTAGCGACTTTCTGAGTCGAAACATTTGGGGATGAACGTGCGCGCTACCCGACTGTAGTACTAAATGGCACATAGAAGAGCGCCGTCGCCGGGACGCAGTTGGAGTCGCTTGCCGCTCGCGTTAGCACGACCACTATTGTGCTTCGCCCCGCAAAACTTCCACCCCTCGACGTCATGAAATAAACTTGCGGCTTGCAGTCTTCGAGTAGCGCGCCGCGCGTTTAGGTGTAGTAGCCGCTGGAATCCTATACACGCGGCACGACACATTTTTCGCGCCAATGTAGATAGTGAAATTTTAAGTGAGATTTAAGTACCTGCAAAGAATAGTAGAATAATTTAACATAATATAAGAAATATATTTATCGCTAGTGAATAGCATTAAACATGTTGACAATGTCAACTTTAATGATGCCAGCACCAGCAATGACTACGATGGCAACTTCTGGACCTCTTCAGGTTCCAAACAAATTAGAACCTAGTTCAAAGCTATCGTTGAATCATAATAGTACCACCACAAACAAAGCAGGTATGTGAGAAAGCTCAACATGTGGCTCTCGCACGAGTTTCTGTTCTGATCACGAACAACCCTATCTAAAGTAGCAAAGCTTCTTCGATTCACGATACCGCATGCTTGTATATGAATGGCTTACTTTTAAATTAGTTGCATCACGTTTAGGTATCTGCGGCGCGACAGGTATTTTGAGACTCGCTGCTGATCCTACACTCACTTCAAAATTCAAACTTAAACTTTCAAATTGCTCTTTTTCCGCATGTCCTTACCTACATTTATATTTTCTTCCTTGTTTATGTCGTTCATAATATTCTGGATATACGTGACCATAAAACATTTAGGCATAATCGTGATATTAATTTTTGTACATATTTATAAATGAACGGTTTTATATCTCCGATAAAAAATTTCTTTTGTTTTCTTAATTACTTCTTATAAATTTTTCCCAACTTTTAATAGTATTAAGTTTTTAAACGAAAGGAATCTGGTAGATACCCAATTGATGATAACTTACACGCAAACAGTTGTTGCAATCAGTTGAGCTAATCGGAAAATCTTAAAAATAAAATACATGCAAACTTAAATAAAACTGTTTTTCAGAAATTTTTCATACAACAATTTACATTAAAAAAATTATTTTTTTAAAATTTTTAAATAATTGTTTTTCTTCAAAAGTTATATAGTTCTCCGAGTTACTGTCGTACATATAAACTGAAAGTGAAAATAAAATGTGAAGTTATTAGTGAAAATATAATTAATACAGCGCTACACTCGTCACGTGGTTATTCTTGAGCGATCGACCCAGTTTCAAATCTCAATTGAGTAAAATTTTCTTAGAATTTGAGCTCTGTAAGCACGTTTTTCGCTTAGTTGTTTTAAATAATTGTTAATGTGCAAAAACATTTTTTTCTTTGTTCCGGTATTAGATAGCAATTTCAAATTAATTAAATATTTATTTAATATTTTAAAATATCAATTGCAATTATTTAACTTGAAGACTTTAGCATGTTGGAGAGTTGTCATTAATAATTCAATCGATTTTATAAAATTTACTTATTAAGTATTACAATACCGCAGTAAGTTTGAATTTTCATGGGAAAAACTGACGGCTGCACATATTATACAACATAATATCGAGTTTAATAATTATATTGCATTATAATGGTATACGTATTTCATTTATAATGCAAGAGAATTAATAGTACTTGGTGTATTTTACAACCGTTGTTGCATTTTACAAATAGAATTTTTAAACTAAAATTAGCTATTAATTCATATATATTTTAAACTAATTATAAATAATTTAGTTCGTTCCCTTTTATATTAACATGAACTCTTACAAATATTCGCATTAATTAAAAAGTTGTTGTCTTACGAGCTAATTGTTTACCCGATGCCCATGAGGGTTTATACTATAGGTATTTAATATCTGAATAATATTCCCTGCACCTTCGAAAGAAACGCGATCAGTTAATCTGGTTTAAATCGTTAGTTAAACAGTCTAACTGCTTACTCAATTCGAGTTTTTATATCACCACTGCGATTTATGCATGTACCCTGAGTATTCCAGTAATCATACGACAAAACGACAATAAAATGTAGAAAATGTTTGTTGCAGCTTTAAAGATTGATAGTGTTATGCTTTCAAGTTTTTCTCGGCTTTTTATATCCCAGAATAATATCATTGAGCCTATTAATTATTGTAGAGTGCAATTGTAGAATCTAGCAAGGAGAGTTGCTAAAAGTTAATACAACAAATTATAACCGCTAAAACTGTTCTAATCTCATTCTTGAGTAAATCAACTTACTAGGTTCTGTAAATGCACGTTAATATTACTGCCACTTTTGATACCTGCTAAGCCTAAAAACTGTAAAAATGTAATAAACAAAAAAAGCTGGATTTAAAATGGTTTTTAAGAGATTTGAAAACAGGGTGACCGCTCAGAAGCTACTAAAATGTTTTAGTGAAACAAAATTCTGCTTGGAGATTTTAATATAAAACGCGTGTAATTGCAAAATAAAATGTTTAAAAGTTTTCATAAATCCAGTCCTAGCTATGCAATTGACAATTTAATCTGACATAGTCGTATGAAAAATTTCCTATAAATAAATTGTGGAACATAAATCAATACGTAAATTTATTTTGTAATTATATCAGTTTTTGTAATTTTATTTATAGAATTATTCAGCAAACAAAATAAATATTAATGCACGTATACAGAAGTTACTGTACTAAATAGCGTTTATAATTATTTATTAACATTTTCTTGTTTTTTATACAAATTATAGTTTGATTATTAGTAATTGATTTGCGTATTTCGTAAGCGCACACTAAACTCGCATAGCTAATAATGCGAACCACAAACCACCTTAAATAATATTTTTTTAATTTGGGTTTTTGAGTTATTCCAACCTCAGTTGCTTAGTGATAACGAGTCATTAGTTTTTTCGTGCTATCAGCCAAAAACACCAAGCTACAAACTTTTCTAAAAGAAAGTTGCTCAATAATTGCAAATAAACTTAAAAAGTTAATCCTTCGGACTGGAAAACCTTTTTCAATGACACAGACTATCAAAACTATTTTGATAAAATTTCTAACTTTTCCTAAATGAACTGTTGCTTCAATGGGACTTAGTACTGCAGTAGTACACCGTGGTTCAACTTTTCTCGATTCTTAAATCGGTTAAATCTCGATGAGAAATGAACGGTGGATAAAGAAACAGTAAAATAATTTTGGAAATGTTAAGTAACACCAAATAATAATAATTATTATAAATTATACAAACTTAAGAAAATGCAAAATCAAAAGTTCTTATTCGAAAGTTTCCTAAAAATTTTTTTTTACAAGTTCAAAAACGCTATTACTTATACTTATTTATCTGTTTCACTTCTTAAAGAATCCCGAAGTTTAAGTAAAATCGTCTTGAATAAATGATCCTTAGCCAAACAAATTCTGTGAATATCTCTCCTTCATTGAATTACTTTTAAAGTTGAATCTTATGTATTCTAAGCGAGTTTTTATTTGGTTTTGTAGTAAACCAAATTTTCTAAAAAGATAAACAAAATATAGTTTGCTTATATACTTTATAATAACTTTCTGCATTATTCGGCTTGAGGCTATGATATTTTATCAACTAATTTTTTAATGAATGGGAAATTTATGTTTTACAAAAATATAATTTATTTATTAAAATTCAACAATTGAATTTAATTAAACTGATTATTAAATTTTAATTTGAGTTCCGAAATGCCAAAAATATTTTTGTAGTCCATATGAAAGGAATGTAAATCTTTTGAAACTTACGTTTTGACTATAAATGCTTGTTTTTGATGTTTTGTATATAAAAGATGTTTAAAGATCTTTGAAGTAAGTCATCTGTAAATAATTTGCGTGAAAAATTTTTTATCTTTTAAATACTTGTAAAGCTTTATAATTATGACCTCTTGAGTAACTTAAAGCGATTTTTTAACGCAACCGCTTTGATAAATTTTTGTTTTATTTTCTAATCACAGTACAAAACTTTTCATTATTAATATATAAAATACTTCTTTTATAAATTCTTCAAATAATATGTTGATTGCAAATGTTTTTCAAGTTATACCCGTGGACAAAAGCTAAAAACACTTTGTAAATTGTTTTCTTTAAAATCGTCTTGTAAATTTTAAATATTTTATTCTCGATTAAAAATGTTTATTATTTGACAAATGGTCACTGATAATTTTTGCAAGAGAATTTATAATTAAACAAATTATTTTATAACAAGTTAATATTTGTGATAAAATTATAAGATATTGTGTCAATAGTCGAAGGATAATTGATTAAAATTGCTGAGCTTTAAAATATCCTAAGATATGATTAAAATTTTCCAAAACTTGAATGGGTGACCCTCCATAGAAAATGTACTGTTTATCACGTTAAAAATATCACATATTATTAAAACTGGTAACCTAGTTTGATGACTTAAAATTTTTTCTACAAGTTCAGCATTCCACTATTATAGTTTGACCTACTTCGCAATGGTTTTATTAATATATATTATATATTATTTATAATTAGTTAATAGCAATCATTATTACACTAATTATTATTACTACAGTATACCACATTTGATTTACTCCATAATTATTCTATTTACAAAATTCTATCAATAAAATCACCTAAAAATAATTTATCAATAAAACCAAGCTGTAAATTAAATTAATGGTTGACTAATGATTGTGAATACACAACAATTGTCTTTGTATTTAATTGCAACTACAACAATTTCAATATTGGATAATATTTGTCTATCAAACGTGGCATTGAGATAGTATTTTAAGAAATTGCAGCTGTTGCCTAAACGGAAAAGCCCTACAGGCGATTTTTTATAAACCAAAACTTATCAAATTAAAGTAATACTATCTTTTAGTGATAAAGTGATAAACAAAAATAAAAGAATACGGCAGTTTGGTACTTGTCTGGCATTGCCGTACGATTTTACCAATCGGCAGAAACTAACGCAGTAAAAATGCGGCTTTATATTAAGTAGTTTTGTTTTAGACTACAGCGACAGTGCAGCTATTGCCAACCGCAGCGTTAAATTTAACCAATGGAAGCAATTGAATTTTAAATTGTAAACTTTTTAAAATTAATATGAATCAATATACTACTTATACTCATAGATAAATAATATATGTATGCTATATGCTTATATATTATATATATATCTTTATACGAAAATGATGCATTTATACCATACAAGCATAAGTGACTGCACAAAAACAAGTTACCAATAAAACCCCCACTCTCTTGTTCTCCCTACAACTCATCACATTAATTTACAATTTCATTTCAAGTAGCATGCTTTTTGTTTCCAAGTTTGTAATTTGACAGAAATGGGCTTCTACTATATAACTGTTTCATATTCATCAATTAGATGAATGAATAACATTATCGTTTATTGGCCACTTCATTACCACGAAAAGTAATCATTGAAATTATATGGTAAGAATTACAATAACAAATGTCAAAAATTATCTTCAACGTGTTGAAGATTAAATATCCAATAAATTTTAATTTCTAATTTAAGGTCACGTTTTATTTCCAAAATATTAAATTAAAGATTTAAAAGCATATTGAAATTATGGGAAGAAATACGGAAAGAGAAAAAAATGATCAAACAAACAGAAAATAAAGGTACAAACACACGAAGAAAAAAATAAAAGAAATAAAAAATGAGAGTAACAGATAAACACCGAAAAACTATAACGAAGAGTATAATAGAGATAGATAGATATAGAGTAGAATGATAAGTAGCAAAATATACGTGTAAATGAAATTTAGTTAAAAACAAATTTTTCTTTAATATAACAATGCAACTTTACTAATGCAACCGTAGTTCAATTTACTAAAAACCAATTTCTTTGTGCCAAGGAGAGGTTGCAAAATTTCGTATGGAACTCAAAATGTTCTTAATATAACTCTGCAATATGCCTAAACGGCAATAAAAATTTGTAATGAAATAAAAATCCAGGGAAATACTCTCTTCTTAGTTATTTCATCAGTCTATTGTTTTAAAGTATAATTTTTTAAATTAAATACTTATGCTTTATTGTTAAGAAATTCCATAAAATGTAAGTGAGCCGAATAATAAAAAATAAAAACTTTTGCTTGAATTACTTAAAACAATTGTTTCAGTTAAGTACACGAAGTGTTTAGCTGCTTCAGTTGATATAACACTTGACGAATTTTCGGAGAGTAGTGAAAGTTAAGAGTTGTATTTAATTGTGCGGTTAAAATTAAAGTTGGGACCGTACTACAGTAATGAACTGCTATAAAATAAAGTAGACCAAACTTTTTTATACTGTAAATATAAAGAATCTTATTATATACATTTACTGCATTTTACGGAGTTCCTTAATAATTTATTTATTTAAAGATTTTCTATTATTAAAAATTAAAATATTTCATCTGATTTTTTTAAAATTATATCAAGTTGACAGTTATGGATTGGACGTTATATTTAAATGCAATATGCAAATTTAAAGCCAATTAATTGAAATTGTACTCGTATTTAATGCTATACCAATAATTGAATTTATATTTATTATTATTTCATGACGAGTAATTTATTTAATCAGAAATAACAAAATGAATACTTTAGGATCTTATATTGTGTATCGAGTACATGCCAGCCCGAAAATATGTGCGTTTATATAAGACACTGATGATTTAGATACATATTTTGAATAAATTAAAGGTCTTGAAATATCGCATAGAATATGTTTATAAAACAATAGATCATCCGATAAAACCAAATCCCAATATTAACTCGGTTGCAGCTTTGAATAGTTAGGTTGAAATCTTGAATGAATAGTGCGGAGCGGAGCGTAGCGTAACTTTAATGTTGGAAGTAGGCAAGAATTATTCAAGGGGAAATAGCGTTTATTAGGAAAGTTTGAGATAAATAAATAAAGGAATAAAAAGAAAAATTGGTGTACAATTAATGTAAAATACAAATAATTTTTTAACTTAATTACGGTAGTTTAAAAATATATTACACATATGAACATAAAATTTTGTGAATCTAAAGCGAATAATTTATTGGATATTTTAAATTTAAGCTCTTCATTATATAATGTTTGCGCTTGTTCCTCAACTTATTACTGCGCTTGCCTATTATTGAAATTATTTGTAGATTTTCTATCGCTTCCTTCTGACTGACTCTCTAGGAGTCAGTCAGTTTTCAGTCAGTTCTCTCCCGAGAACCTCTTTAGTCAACTTTGAAATAAAATATTGGTTTTGTTGAGCGCCTAGTAAAGTTAATTAAACATAATAAGATAAAGAAAACTAAAAAGAAAAAACCAAAAGATATAATCCAAAATTAAAATAGCGCATTTTAAATTTTAAAGTCATGTATGCACATAAAAAATATTACATTTAAAAATTCAAATTCGGCATCAAGGAAACTTGTTTTAAAATAATAACCCAACAAATGTTTGCTATCAACAAACTAAAATAGTTTTACGCAGATGACGTGGTAAACGTGTAAAAAGCCAATAAAATACCCAGATTAATTATTATCTCAACGATTAAACATGCAAACAAACCTGTAAGTGAAACTTACCTGGTGGACAAACGACGAAGTTTCATTCATTGTAATAGCTGTATAAAGGCAAAGTTGGCTACATATGTACATATAAGCCAAAAATTTACACAAATAAAATAATTAAATTAGTTAATATTAAAACAAAATTTTACAATACACAAATTTTTCAAACTTTGTTAAAAAAAAAATTTTTTTCTCAAAAGTACAAATCTTATACATATTTCAAATTTGAGCATACAGAGTAGTGCTCAATAAAATTAATATAATATAAGCATTGTTACAATATCAAGTAGCAAATATGAAGAAATAGAAGTTATACCCGCCAAGAATCATGATTTCGATTCAAGCTTTTGCCTTTACCAGATCACACAACAGTCAAACTTGCCCAAGCTTTCATAATATTCTTTGCAGCTACAGGGCAGCCTCAATTTTCCTAACTGCACTGCAACACCATAAATTCCTTCCGATATGAATAATTTTTGTTATTTTAGTCGTTCTTAAGGGGGGGGTTTTTAAATAAGCAGGAGTGAAATACAAAATTGGTTTAAAATTGTTGTTTTCGGAGCTGGTCAACTTGTATTTTATATATATTTACGTATTATACAATTTCTTGAAGAAGAGTTTTACAACTTTTTGAATGATCGATCCAGTTTCGAATCTCAGAAAGTTTTATGTTTAAATTTTTTAGTGACATGGTCATAAACCATCGCCCCTTTACATGTACTGAAGAATTGCAGTATTTTTTAATTTTTACTTGTATGATTTCAATTGTTTACATAGTAAACTATTTTATTTGAAAATGAATTAATAATGGATTAATTACTTAGAAAATTACAAATAGGAAAAAGTGTTCCTGAATTATGTAGTGAAGTAAGATAGAAACTTAACGGTTACTTTTTTAAGCGTAAGTTTCTGATTTTTCGTAAGATTTATGTCATCTGGATGATTTTTATTAACTCGCGATTTTTGTGAAAGAAACGAAAACCAAAACGGTATAAACGAATTTTATAAACTGTAATTGTGTGTGCCTTTGAGGTTTTATTCTGTTGATATCAACAATTCTGCAGAACACGTATGGGACTCGTAGCGGCTATCTTTTATCGTTACGACCAAATTTCGTCCTTTTTCTTATTTGCAGGGGAAGTAATTTGGAAGGGCTGTTGACGTTTGCGCGTCTAACTTAGTGAAAATTGGAGCATCGCATCGGGGCAAAAATGTTAGCCTATAATTTAAAATATACTTGAAAATGACAGTAATAATTTTAGCCGTAATTTGTTGAAATTGAATAAGGTGGGATGAGTTGATGGGTAGATGGTTTACTATTACATACATCTAAAGATTTCGGTTATTAGTAAGACGGAGATTGCGCACCTTTAAGTTGCATTCGTGCGAGACGCTACCGATATTAACAGATAAGCCGATTCGTAGATGAAGACAAAGTCGGGGGAGCGAAATTCTGATAATAGTGACGGGCTTAGGGGCATCATTACCCGGTGCCTGGCACGGCGTCATCTGACTTTGTCAATTACATTACCCTCTTCATGTTCCGACTTTTTGTGTCTTATTCGCACTAGAAACTGTAACAATTTTTATCCCATAAAGCGGAATTAACATGAATCGATTTTATTTAAAATAATTATTTATGTTTTAGATTTGTCAAAACTTAATTAATATCAACATCTTTCTTTTACACTATATATATATATGTATTGTAATAATTGAATTGTAAAAATTTGATTTTAAATTGATTCTTGAGATATTCAATTTATTCCTTCAATCCAATTACATCACAGAGACATAATTTTGTAAGTAAGGTTCTTAGTCCTTGTTACTTATAAGAAATATTGACAAACCAATTTTCCTAATCCTGATAATCAAAACTTTACTAATAACTTAAATATTTCTCTTTGCAATTTAAATATATTTTTCCTTAATACTTAATAACGTTGTGTCTCAGAAAATTAATACGCTTGGAATTTTTTAGATGTTCTGCTTCTAAAAAGTAATAAACATAAGAAAATTAAACAGCTTCCTTTATTTTCCTTTTGATATACACCAGTAATACGGTCTGTACTTTAACACTTGAGTTAGCTGTAAATTGAGAAGATAGGATTTAACGAATTTTTAAGAAAATTATTCGCAATGCTACACAAATTAAATAATAATTTTTTTCAAAGCAAGCATTAGCAGTTTTAAATGTAGACTTACAATAACCTACCTTATGCGGCACTTAAGATTTAAAAATAAAAAACTTTGAAATTTATTTTTAAATCATAATATATCTTTTATGTGCTCAGTTTGTAGATCCTTAAAAATTTTAAATTTCTCGATATATATTGGTTAAGTCGGTAGTTTAACGTGGAATTTTAACCACGGTTAAATAATATGTTGATCATTCGCAAGTTTTCTTTGTAAAAATTTTTAGTTTATTTTAAATATGATTAATTTAAAATTTAAATTTAACCACATAGCAATCAGCCTAAGTGCATAAACACTTTTTTTATCAAATTTTGCTGTTTACGTATTTAAAGTATATACACCAATAAAAGCACATAATTGCGTTATTTTAAAACTTATTGCCGAATATAAGCTGCTTTTAATAAAAATTTTGTTGAAAATCCTAAAATGCGATCAATAAGCCTATAATTTTTCTTTTGATTTCTCTTGTCAATGCCCATAATAATATAAGCTGCTGGTTAATATATAATGGATTCTTTTTAAGGTAACTAATTTTGGGTTTCAGCAGACATTCGTCGTAGTTTTTTACTTAACAAAGCTTTTGCGCATCTAACTGATTTTATTCAACCTTACAAACAAAATTTTTATTAGTTGGCAATGAAAGTCGATCTTTTCAACTCATGATTTTGGTTCAGTTCAGCAAATTTCCTTTTACAAAGTTCCAACTGAAATTCACTGCTATATTATGCTATAAATTAAATTCGTAGTTAAAAAATTTATTGACACTGTTTATACTAAAATTATTCAAAGGCAATTAAAACTTTAATGTTTTGTTCTTAATAATAAAAATTAAACTTTCCAATATAAATTAAATTGACTGAAAATTTAAACAATAAATTGGCAATTTTAAGTAAAAATTATTATAATTTTGTGTTTTAGGTTATTAAGTCTAATTTGCAATTAAAAACTTAAATAATTTTTTTTGCAATTATCTTTACAAATCTGATGATGTAGTTAATTGCAGAACACCAAAACTAGTATTGCGAATAAATAGGTTTATCTTAAAACTATTAACAAACAATTTCGCATTTGAGATAAATCTCATCAAACTGAATAACATGTCAGTATTAAGTACCAACACTTTAACGTGGAATCCAAAGCACGATACAAATAATTTTTTGTAGGCTTAAGAAACATTCAAATTCAAAGCCAATTTGATATAAATTCATTGGACATGTTTCCCACATTCGTACACGCCTTCTATAAAAAGCAATGATAAATTATATCGCATGCAAATAATACTAACAAGATAAAATTAAGTTATATTTCAAACAGCTGAGAGCCGATGAAACATAAATTAATCAAAAATTTGTTTATTGGATAAATGGGAGAAAAATGAGTAAAGTAATTCCATCTCCTTTAATAAAAAAATAACTTTGGATATTGCAAAACGTTTTTGTTGTATGACGTGAATATTACTGGTTGGTTAGGGATTTTTAAATTTTAATCAAAATAAATTCCAAATTTTTCTACTTGTAAATTTTTATTTTAATTGCTTAGAATTTTTTTATTGGTATTTAATAATTCTTCAGCAGAGTGATCCACTGTGCTTATAATTATCTACATGGCATTTAAATTATGCACAAATGTATGCGACTTTACGTAAGAAGAAATACATTAGTATAATTAATTAAGAAACATTTGTGCATAGCAGCGGCTTGCTATAATCACTGATTATACTAATTAATTTTTTCTTTGTAATTTTTGTAATCAGTTTGATTTTTTCATAATTATTTTATCTAATTTTGAATTTAAACGCACGATATAGTATCTATCTAAATATTAATTCCTGTAAAAGGAAAAGTGTGATAACAAAGTTATAGTAGTTGACATAAAATTCAAAATTGTATAAATTTATAATTTTGGTAAAATGGACCAAATACAGTACCTAAACGTGTAATGCAAAACCTGCAATGGCTGTTTTCATAACTCATGCGTTCTTTTTTGTTTTTCGATTTTTTGCGTTTTTCATTCTCTTTACTGACTCATTTTTCCGTATGTTTCCTGACACAAGCTTAGTGACCGCCTGAAAGCTTTTTAGGAAAATTTGGTGATTTGCCATTGCCTTCTTAGGGAAGGTGATCAGAATAATTTAGCTTTAACTCATTAAGTGTCTCAATTTAGCAGAGGACTGGACACAACAGGCCATAACCTTATTACACTATAATAATATTATATTAATTAAAATTAATTAAAAATTAAAAATTATATAGAAATAAATAATACTAAATTGGTGTAGCAAAAGAAGTTTTTAATTGATTTATTATCGGTAATAAATATTTGTTAAATAAACTAAAAATGAACTCATAGTTTTACGAGTAAATATGAACACTTCAGTTTATAGAGGAGGCTGTGCATATCAATAATCAAGATCTTGCAAGAAATATAAAACATTACCGTTCAAAAACAAAGAAAAACTTTTTCATTGTTTACTAAAGTTGAATCTTTCAAAAAGTTTTAATAATTTATATCAATCTAAAAACCACCTAAAATTTCGGATAACTTGTATGGAATACTTTTTTATTCATAGAATAAGGGGGGGCTTCCTTGTTGTTCTTGTACTCCACATTATAACATTAAAAATGCAAGTTATATTAACGTTAAATATTTTAATAAAGTCACCAATAACTGACAACATTCCATTATTTATTTCTGGTAGTTCCCTTACGTGTTTGCAACGTATTTGCAACTTTTGTGTGTTTATTAGTGCTGGGAATATTACTGTTTTTGGTACAGATCCCGCTCTGGTACTTACAGCGAAAATTAGTTAATACTCGAAACTATTTTTCAAACAATTTTTATAAAGGAATGTAATAAATAATTCCATTTGAACTATTGAAACTACAAAATCACTTTAACAAAATGATCTGTGTTGATTATAGAATACTTCGTTTAAAATGAAAGTTACATATTTTATAGGGAAATTATATTCTACAATTTGTGCCATACAAAATCATTTTTTATTAGCCTTAACTTTGACTGTACTAAAATGAAAATATAATTTAGAAGAAATGAATATAATTAGAAATACTTAAATATGTTAGTTTTACATTTCAATATCTATTAAAACTAACGCTCAAACTGAATCCATTTCAAATCATGTAGACTGGGTTGACTTGCGTTCAAGCGACTGCAACTGAAATGCGTTATTCTGTATACAAAATATGAAGTTCGTATCTTTTTCTTCACCCAAAGAAAGTCCTGATTTCTGGTAATTTTGTAGCTTCTAGAATAATTTTTTTGCTTCTTACCTCAAAAACTGTACGAAAACTTGAAAAATATATCACAATTTTTCTTCAAAAATTAAGAATTTTTTTCCTCAAAAACCAATTTTTTCTTATATAATTTTTCAGAAAAATTGTAAAATATTTTGTCTCTGAAAATTTTTTGGATTATATTTTTAAAAATAAAGTACAATGTTTGTTATCGGACGGCAGAAATTTTTTTGGGGTAAAAAAGTACGGGTCTCCTCATTTTGAATACACAACAACATATTTCAGCGGAAACACATTTTTGGAACATATAGGGTGGTCCACCTACCTGTATGATTTAAAATGGATTCAGTTTACATACCTACATTTTTGTTTTAAAGAATTTATGAAATGCATAATAAATATGTAAATATTTAAATTTTCTGTAGAAAGGAAAATTAATTTAAAAATAATTTTAATTATAAAATTAATCAAAGTGATTATTAAATAAATATGTACATCATCATTAGTTCCGGGGTAAACGTTGTTAGTTTGAAATCCAAGCTTCTCTTCAATAAATTACCATTATGCACATTATGAAACAATGACTCATCCATGTACCTAAATACAAGTTACACTGTTTGTCTATCTCTATCTTACTAAAGTACCTTTCAAGATAAATACATTCGGCATCTATCACGGTGAGAGATAGCATTCCAACATGTAACTTGGGATAAACCCGCAAATGCCGATTTACAAATCAGCAAATTTTATTGACCATTCGTTATTACACGATAGATAGTTTACCGTGTAATCGTTACCACGGCCTGCATATTTTTACTGTTTCATGTTTATAGCTGTTCAAAAGTAATTTTTCACGCATGACATTTTTTTTATTGACGTTTTCTATATCTAACATATATGTACCTATATGTATTTAACATGACACATCTGCTGAAAATACTTGTAATCAGAATTTTTTTTAATTCAACGTGATTATAAATTAGGATATTTTCAAATCTTCCAATGGCTGTATTATTTGAATTCAAAAAAGTAAAACCTACAAACAATAGGAGTAAGTGGATTTTGGGACATAAAGATCTATAATAAGATAGATACTCTCTCTCAATATGTTACCAATGGGTAACGTGGGTCTACTGTAAAATCGGAATCCTCAGCTAAAATCATACATGCAGATAGTTATCTAGCATTGCATGGACCGTTACGTTTTATCATGTTACCGACGATTTAGAGATAACTCCGATGAGATGTTTCTTCATCAAGTTCGAATTAACCTTCAAATGCTAATGCAGGGACAGAAACTTCCCCATGAAAGTATGCAATTAAAACTTCCAAAATTGAAAATTGAAGATGCACCAAACGCCCTCTTGTAACGCATGTGAGAGAATCTATTACAGGTACCCTCTCTCAGGTTAGCAAGCGTCCCTTTAAGCTCTCATATATGTCTTCCGAAAGAGCGTATTGTGCATCTTCAGTTTTGAATTGCATCCTTTCATTTAGAAGTTTGCACGGCCGAAAATCCAAAACTCCTACTGTTTGTAGAGTTTACTTTTACGGTGGTTTTGATATGTTAAAGTTTTGTTTTCTTACTTTAACTTAATGTTTTCAATATTATTTAAAAATACATATTTTTTCAAAAATATTTTTTAATAAAATTGTCGGATTCCATAGGAAATTGGAAATGTATATAGCGGTAAAAGTTAAAATAGTTTTTTTTTTAAATAAAGTGGCATAACATAACATGTATTATATACTTTAAATTATTTAAATATAATTATTGATGTATTGAAAATTAAATTTTGCTTACTTAAATTGAGTTAAAAATTGACTTTTACTAATTAAAATGTAAGAACTTTAATGGGATTACTTCTGTAACAAAGTTTGTGATTTTTAAAATAATGAAATTTAGAAGTTCATTAAAATTTTAAATTTTCCAGGAATAAAAATATCAATGTTATTAATATACAATTAAGCCAATGTTTTATTTTGACCTTTCACAAAGCAGTAAAAACTATGAAAGTCAAAGTTATACAAATAAATTTATTATTTTAAAGGAAAGTACATTAAACTCATGTCTTATGGTTGCATTACATTGTCTATTTTTCTGTATAAAAACTGTACAATTTCAGCACTTCACTTCACTTCAGCAACTTTACGCAAACAAAAAAAAATATTTTTACATAACGTTCTGTTAAAAATTTTTGGATCAACGCGAGTATTTTCATATTTTCTGCTTGTACTTTAAACATTAGAATGTTTTTCACAGCAATGTTTTTTAAATGAAAAATTTCTATTTTTTGTTAAAACGATCCATATATTATGTATCGACGAAATATATTTAGAGCCTAATTTATTTCTAATTATCTGTAAAATCAAAAATATACCAACAAATTTTTTAATAGTCTTAATAAAATCGAAGTTAAAATTATGAAAATTTATTTAAGCAAGCTTCTTGGCTTAGGTAAGCGAAAAACTGTTACGTTCCCTTCACTTTTCCGGATTCTAATCCCATGAAATCTTCTACGTGATGCGTCATCATGGACAGTAAAGAAATTGACAGACTTTATGTAAATTAAATAAAAACAATTATAGATTTTAATTTATAATATTGAATGAATGAACCTTCTTAGAAAAATAAGCATAAAATACTATGCAGTAGAACTTCTATTCCTTGATGAAAATTCTGAGAGTTTTCCTAGCTAGTCGACAAATTGTTGTGGGCCTTAATCTCACTGCAACTCGAAGGTGAAAAATTATATGCAGATATATTAATTACCTAGTACGTGTTCAAAGGCTCGTAAACACGTTTTGTTATGTTATTTAAACCGGACTTTTGATTCTAAATCTCGACATTTTCTGAAAATACGATTCAAGACAACAGATTGTAAGCTTTTTATCAATAGCATTTTCCATCGCTAAATTATGCTTATTTGTAATTTCAAATTTCAAATTTTCAAAAATTCCAAAAACTCTTTTGAGTATGTACCAACTCATTAAAAAAGATAATTGAAATTAAAATTATCACGCAAATCAGTTATATATTTAATATAACATGGTCGAAATCCTGGTTACAATTATTATAAATTAATAAACATGTGAAGGTTTGTGCAAAGTCAAGTAGCTTCGCGCCTAATCGATTTTTCCGACGACCAAATCACTTATTTTTAGGAAGCGATTATATATAATTCTGATACAGATTAGAACCAATTTTCGAATTTAAGATGTGAGATTAAATATAATGTTATTTTTGATAGACAAGAGTATTTTATTTGATTAAAATTGAATACTGTAAGTGATCCAAAAATATTCTAGAAATATATCGATTCTCAAAAGATCAACAATAATTTTAGCAAAATATGTATTTGAAACTTGGCAATGAAGCTGATATCGATAGTAAATTGGCCTTTAACCATCTGCCTAATTTTTCAAATTGGTTTATACATTTGACAAAGATTACAACAAAGACTGCATAGTATATCCTTGATTGAGGATTTGTTTGTTAAGGATTTCAGTTCAGGCTTTTATCGAATTATATAAAAAACATTTAAGGTTATTCCAATCTTCAAAGTGCGACGGTAGTAATATGTAGGTAATATTATCATGAATCAAGTATATATTGTCCAAAATGCTTGGATCAACCTCAACCGATACTTTGGGCGTGTTTTTAAACTACACGAGCAGCTGTTCGAGTACTCGAACAAAAAAAATGATTTTTTAAACTACTCCATCTACTGCCATCGGTAGTTTTAAAACTCCCTCACTCTGCTAGAACGCATTACTCGAGCAAGTTTTCATCCACCGGATCGTAATGCACTTGTGCTAAGCAGTTCTAACCTGCTTAACTTTGGTTCGAGCAATTATTGCTCGAGCAACCGGTACAGTTTAAAAACACACCCTTTGACTCGTCTTACCAAGAACGTTGTTGATGTACATGTAAATGTGGCATGTAAATATAGTTATTTACTTTTTCTCAGTTTTTGGACTTAGTGGCTTTACCATAATAAAGCTAGTAATATTAATAATAAATGATTAGCAAATCGGCGGCCGCCAAATTATTTTAGAAACAGTTTTCGCAAACTTTTTTTTCTTAATCGTCTGTCTTTCATGATCTTTCACGGAGAGAAAATAGAATATAATTTATACAGAAGAAAGGTCCCATAGGACCTATATTGGACATAATATGGTTAACATTAAATTTAGTTATATTAGTTAATTTATAAATGAATAAGGTGGATCATATTCAAACATGGAAGTTTTTAAAAAATTCAAATGATTCAACATGGACTGTTTGACCATCTTGACACTTTATAGCGGATCATTTGATTAGGCCGACAAATGTGCCCCATGTTCAAACTTGCCCCATTTTCTCTACATATTAGTTTTATTTAAAAAATATTTAATGGAAACTTATTTTTAATTGTGATTTAATAACTGTAATGTGTTATTGAAATAGATAAGTTTGAACATTAGATGCACATTTTTGTGTACAAAGTATTCGGATTAATTTTGGCCTACTTTCTATAGTATAATCGTTACTAGCACGGCAGTAAGATTAAACACACGCATTATAAAAGGTAAAGGTACTTGAAAATCTCATGAAACGTGAGCTACGTGAACTAATTAACACTTGCTGTTCAGTTTAAACTGAAAAATTATTCTTGAAATGAGCAAAGACAGTAAGATAAACAAGAATAAAACTTTAAAATATATCAACATAACTTTGCCTAGATGTAATTTTTAAAAGAAAACTTGTCTAAACTTTAAATGGAAGAATAACTGCAATTTTCATTACATGTAAAGCAAGTACTTACTGAAAAGATCAATACAATTTTTTGTGGGGTTTTGAAAGGGTTTTTTAAAGTTTTTACATAATTTACAGTTTTAATTCTTCCGAGCTTAATGTTTATTATATTTAAAATGTGGTTTATCAGCATTTTATTTCATTACAAAGCTTGACAAAACATAGCTGACTTTAATTCAAAAGGCTACGATATAAATGGCAGAAAAATTATTTAAGTGACTGAAATATTTTGTAACATATATAACAAATCTCATAGGTGTAATTATCTTTTAATTCTTCAAAATTTAAAATTATTTTATTGCTAGTTTAGAAAATTGTTAAACAAAAATTACCTGTTATAAGTTTTCGTGCATTTTTCTGATGTTAACGTTTTATAATCGTGCTTTATATCGTAATTTATCAGCTTATCGTCAAACAGAAGTATAGAGGTGTTTTACAAGGTTTTATATGTCTATTTGTACAAGCGCATGAATATTAATGTAGCCTTTCATTTGGGAATTGTCAACCTATATCAGCATACATCACTTTTCTTCCATTCTTTATTTATTATGAATTTCGTTTACTACGGTACGTTTAATTACGTGTAATTTTTATTTTGTTATTGGCATAAGTAAATTGTTATTTATTCTGTTTACCGAAATAAAACATTTTTTTAATACATAGATTAGGTGTAATAACATTTTTCCTGATAGCTGTGGCGAAAGAACGCTCGTTCGATAGTAATAATATGCTAATAGTTAATTATTATAGCAGCTATTCGCCACCAATATAATGTCCTGTAGAGTAATAAATTTAAAGGTCAGATTTCCTGGTCACATAAACTTCAGCAACGTAAAACTTAGTTTGGTGCAAATTATTGTTACTCTTGATTTTGGACTTTACTATGGACAAGAGTACCCAGCATCTTACTCGCTCACACTTCGTCTATTATGCAACTGATTTTGTTACATCCAATCTCGGTTTAGACCGATATGCTTTCCTCGCTTCAGACCCGTACATTTCCAATTTGAAAACGTAATTTATCAGCTATCTTCTTCCCATGTGTGATTACTAGATTCTTTAATATTTTATTATTAAAAATTGAACCTGGAAGCAATCTACGATAAGTGGCTGTTAGAATTTTGAATCTAATTTAACGGAAATTCGAAAAATAAATTTTAGAATAATTTAATTAAGGAAAAAAATTTATTTCAATTTTTAAATTATTTTTATCGATCTTAAAATAATTAAGTAGGTAATCCACGCGTTACACCAATTTCGCATATATATCGCCCCTATGGGAATTTTTAAATATTATTTTATGATATCCTGTTCTTAAACTCTTATTTTATGTTTACATTACAAATTCATATTTATTATACGTCACTATAACCTGAATTATTTACCTACGTTGTTATTAATTTTAGTTCGGATGATTTTCCTACCGTTGATACATTTGCGCCATATACATCATAATCAATCGATTTCTAAAACACAGTAACTTAATTACAATATCTTTTAGTTTATTGCTTAGTTATGGTTTTTAAGAAAAAATTGTTCAATTTAATTCTTTCCGAAGTTTTCTGAAAGTTTCACACATTGCAGACTTAAGATTATTTATATATTTTTCTCGGTATTTTGGGCAAATTTCGTTTAAGTAGTACTCTAAAATTAATTTAAAATAAAAAATAATCGCTTACAAATTCCTCTCACAGATCAAAATAATTAAATTTAATTTCTGATTTGTAAGCAGTTGTTTTCTACAGTAATCCATACTTTTGCGTTAAATATCTTCAGACGAAGATATTACCTTTCCTTGGGTTTAAATCGGTTTAATTCTTATCGCAAGTTTCTAAAAAATCTTATTTCCCATGTTATTTTCCTACACTTGTTACCCGGTATACACCATCCGCTATCCGTTATACACTATCTCACATGGAATATTTTAACTTGAGTTTTCTTTGGATTATAGTTTATTTTTCAAGTAATATATTATAAATACATAGACTGTTTGAAACGCGGCCGTAATAATTGGTCTATAAAAAATTTCTTATAATTCTGATACTGACGTTAACTAAAGACCTGATTTGGGTTTTAAATCGGATAATTTAGTAAATCACAAGTGTTATAAAAACCAAAATTATTTGGCTGAATTATGACAATTTGAGTTATGCAAACGAACAAACACAAAGCCGATTGTAACCCTTCTCGTTATACTGCATATAGAAATATCGAATAGTAACTTGAGATCTTAATAAACATTTTATTGTTTGTTACATTTTGTATAAAAATCCATTCTGTTTATTTGGAATGAATAATTTTTTAATTCCTTTGTTTAACTTCATTATCTATTGCCTTCAGAGTCACCTTGAGAACTTCTTCTTCTTCTTCTTCATCAGGTTTTCAGTTCACTCCTGAACTATCGGCTTCTTTCTCTTCCGAGAAAGGTTTGGGCATTAACACCCCACGGCTGCTTAAACCCGGTTGGGGAATGCCTGTAACTCTGTTTTTAATAGGCGGCAACCGTCAACCCAGGAGGACCACCTCACGGTGGGCTGAAATGAACCGGCAATGGACTTAGGAGATTGAAAAAAAAACATGTTTTTTAAATATAAAATATTGTGTTGGACTGTTTTATTAAATATAAGAAATTATTGTTATGACAGTCAAATAACAAATAACAAATAACAAATAACTTTCAAATAACTCTGTATTTTCGGAGTTATTAATTTTCAAAATATTTTTTGTATGGAGAAAGACATAAAAAAATTAAAAACTCTGAATTCTCAAATTTTCTGCCTCGATATTTCTCGATTTAGTCGTAATTTCAACTTATGTTCTTTATTCCACCCCACCATAGAGGTTAAGAACTATGCCCGAATTTTTTTTATAGTGGTGTCCCCTTATAGGTCTAATCCACGTTTTAACCCAGCCCAATTAAAATTGTGCAGTTTCAAAAGTATTCACAATTATAAATTCAAAATTTTCCCTTTCGTCGTCATCAAATGCCTGTGTAGCCGGGAATTTTAACCCCCTTTTATTTTACCTCTTGGGGTAAAAATTCTCTAGTGAAATTTTACTCCCGGTAAATATTCCCTAGAGAAATTTTACCCCCAGTAAAAAGTGATTAGGGGGTAAAATTTCATTAGGGAATTTTTACCGGGAGGTAAAAAAGCTCAAAATATTCTTAGTAAATTTTTACCCCCTTAAGAAATTTTATAGGTAAATAAGAATTTTTATATCTGTTTATGAATCAAATTCCATAATATTTTACTGCGAACTGCTAAAATATCTTCCTCAGATATTGCAAGAATTAAATAGGATAATTTAAAAGTTTAACACAAAATTTATTTAAAACTTACATTTTCTTATACACTTTTTTTACCGAAACTACTACTACAAAATTATTTTAATCTTTATGGTTCAAATATAATATATATTGCCAGATTTTTGTAATTAGGTTCATCGGAAAGGTGCATTGAACTTGGAAACGTTAGCCATGCAGGATTTTTTGACATTTGAGTAAACGAATACATATCGGCGAATATAATTATATCAACGAATTTTTTGTTTTTGCAAAGTCGCAATTCTTGTCAAATGAAAGTCCAAGCTTCTCACAAAGTCGTTTTTGCCAAATGTTATTTATGGGACAGAAACGAAATTTTGACTTTTCTGTTATGCAATTAATTTATTCCACAGATGATTCATGTTCTTCATTTTCAGAAGAACTTGTCAACATATTGTTCAAAATGTCTTCGTTTGTGGCTTTTCTGCTGCATTTCCTCGAATAGTGTTGGCGGTACATGCGGAAGTCTTTATTTCTGGCTTCGGCCGCTTCTTCGGATAACTGTCCAATTGGTATAAGGCCAAAATTTTCAATAATAGCTGCACCATGCACAAGAACTTTATGGACACTTGAAGGCATATAATACCAGCTATATCAGTCCAAATACAAATTCATGGTGGCTTCAGCATATTCTTAAAAGTTGACTACGTCAATGCGGTTACGCGACTAAATCGATTCTAAAATGACGGAAAATCGCTTGATCAGGTGCTTACTCATACCAGTTATCTCATATTTGAGTTGCCGAAAAATCTTCCGGTATTTCCATCATTAGTTGAACCGTGACCTTATTTGACAACATCAATTAATATTATTTCTCTATACAAAATTAAAATAGTACCTATATCTCAGAAAGCATAAGTTTAAAAAAAAACTTAAAGAATAAAAAAAGTGTTAAATAATCGCTAGATACCAAAAATATACATTATAGCTCTTAATTCCAAACCTTGTGATTCCAGCCCACTGTGCGCCGGTCCCGAAGACGTCAAAGTCAAAAACTTTCACCAGATTCGAACCGAGTCTCTTAAAATCAGCAGTTGTTCTGCTGACTTAGTAGGCTAATGGCCGTCTCTGATTGATTTGATAGCCCAGTGCATTTCTTGAAGGAATTTTTCAATGCAAATTTGGAAACAATATTTATTATTTTTTCGTAATAAAACAAATGGCTCCGGTCATGTGATTTATTATAGATAGATATCTCTTTTTAAAAAACAAAACCAATGCCTAGAAAATATCTTTGTGTAACTGTACTGACGATATTTTGATTGCTCATATGCAATGAGTAATATTGCATATTGCAATTTTTGATACATTGATATGCAATGATAAAATTGATCATATTATTCTAAATTAACACGGACCCATTCATCTCGCTGCGTTATCTAGATTTTAAACGAAATGTAATTATCAGAAATTAGCTAAGAAAACTATTAAAACAATAAAATATTTTCAAGCTTTCAGGAACGGATGTTCCTTTTATCAAGAATTATTTATTATTTATTTTTGTTTATACCTTTATAGCTAATAATTTTAATAATATTCTAGATTTTAAAGTTACTCAAGAGAACTGTTCTTCCTCAGACACGTGGAAATGTCGATAACCATGTCCATGCTGCAAATTTGTAGTGACAGTTGGTGTTGGATGACCAATGGAAAATATTACGGAATATGACGGCACGTTACTACTTTACTCTTTCAACTGATGCTGTAAAGTTGACGTTTATATATTAAAATACCACAATAAAAGTTTTTCCTTTAAACACAATTATTTATTGGATTACTTGGGGTAAATAAAAAAATACAGGTAGTATAATGACACAGCAGTATGTAATGGGAAGGTACAGAGTACCTTAATTATGTGGAAATTACTATCCTGACATAGATGTATTGGTACTGACATTGTCATTGCGATATAAATATTTACTAGACGCTAAATACTTCTGGCAATGCTTTTGCATTAGTCACCAGTCAGCACAATCATCACGAAAAGGAAAATCTATGTTACCAAAATCAAGATTTAAATGGAGTATTAGCATTAATTTCCATACCACTTTTACAAGTTCAAGCATTTTATGCTATTTTTGCTATCATGCAACCGGTGGTCCACCGTCCAAAAGTTCCCGAAAGGACACGATAATTTTAGAATTATCTAGTATATTATACCAAATGCCGATTTTATTTGTGAAAAATATTGTTAATTTGTATTTTTTCGGTTTCGAAATAGTGACGGGTCTGGGTAGCCGGCAGACCTTCAACTGATAAATCGAGCAATAAATAATTCCTGCAATTCCTGCAATTAATTTCCTTCCAATTCCCAGATATTATATAATAAAATTCGTTCGCGGTTTACTCTTCGTACTAAATATTGTTCCTTTTTTGTTCATTTTCATATGTCATTATTACTAATCTTTCCATACAGCTTGAATTTGCATAAATGTTCAATGTTTCAAGATTAGCTTGAAAACCAAAAGCTTCAAAGTTGAGGACATGTTGAAGTATTTGTAAATGAAACAATTAATATGTAAAGTAGTCTGATTATTGAATCTATGAGATACATTCCTGCTTTTAGGATCATTATAGTAATAAAGCCGATTTTCTGATTATTAGCTTGTAATATTGGTCAAAAACTTCCTTAAATAATCACATATTTTTACTGTAAAATAAGTAAGTACTGTAAAATAATACGAAAATATCAATTACATGAAAACAGCGATATCAATTCCAGCAATTTATATACATTGTTTAAAATTTCGAAGCATTCAGTACATCTCACATGCACGTTAGTGTTCTAATGCTCTCTGCTGTCTTTTTGCGCTAGCAAACAAATGACTAGATTTTCCATTTCTGCAATTTGGGCATTGCACGAAAGCACACGTGTCTGCGATGCAAAATTAATTACTCCTTGCATTTTCAAGTGCCAAAATTTAGTCTTTAGGTACTAATTTAAACATGGAAATTAATTATCTTTCGTTTTTAATTATTTATAACACTTACTTTTACCTTGGCAGTGTTTCGCTTTCTTGAATGAAAAATATATAAAATGTAGTACTAATACAAGATGTTCGTTTATTAAGTTATGAATTTTTATACTGCAATTGATGTAAGCTGTGTTGCCCTTCGTAAAACATTCACGCGTTTTATATTATTTATGAGAAAAATCTTAATTTAAAGGGGTTATTCAAATTAAATTTGAACTGCACAAACGGTTGGTGTCGCTTGCGGAGAGCCTGGTTATTGAAGCAAATGCCAGAATTTAAATCCCGACTGGCTTTGCTTGTGTCGTGATCTGTAAGTTGTGTTAAGCTTTTGTCCAATAAGTAATTAGAAAACCTCTAACTTCTAACACAAGCCTT
Organism: Cantharis rufa; assembly: GCA_947369205.1. Lineage (NCBI taxonomy): Eukaryota > Metazoa > Arthropoda > Insecta > Coleoptera > Cantharidae > Cantharis > Cantharis rufa. The sequence goes on along the minus strand of OX376309.1, from coordinate 7,832,407 downwards.
CTAGAGCTTCAAGAAGAAACGATGCTCAAAAAAATAAATAATTCATTGGAAACTGTTTCTTTAAATTTCGAAATAAATTTTAAATTCATTTAAAACATCTTTTATTTTAACGAAGTAATCTTAGTTAATTAAACGTTCTCGCCGAAAAATAATTACTGAACACAAATAACAGAAATTTAGTTCTAATATACGTTATATTCGTATATCAGCAAGTTAATTATTTATTTGTCTAAGGAGTTGTGAAAAGGTATATCTTTGTTATAAAACAAATTATTTTTATCAACCGGTTTCGATCTTTTATTTGATCATCCTCGGTAAAGTTTGTAAAATGTTATAAAATATAGATATTTTAATTAATTTAAGTTTTTCGTTTTGATTCTTAAATCATTATTAAAATCATTACTTAAATCGATTGACAAAGTTTGTAATCCTATTTTTCATCCGATAGAGATAACAAAATAGATAAGTTTTAATTGTATCCGTAAACAGGCCGTAAGACGTTGTAAACCTTCCTTTAATAGAAAATTTAGTCTAGCTAAGCCACAAGGGATGATTACCGCGATATCACTAACATAGTTTGGACTTAAATTCCCTAAATAACTGATTTCTAGGTTTTATCACAAAAAAATCAAAAAGATTATAAAGCGGTATTTACACATTTCTTGTGATTTATTGTAATGTTCATTAATTATTAAAATATGGCCCATATTTGTTGACGCATTGCGCATCTACTATAATATTAATTGCTTATTAAATATACAACTTATTTAAGAATATAATTTAAAAATATATGAAGATTAAAAGCAATTTGCTAATAAATTCTAAAAATAATTTACAATTCAATATAGTTATTAATATAGAAATAGAACTTCTTTTAGTTTCTTTAATCAAATCAACAAGGAGAGTGTTGGGTTATCGAAATGTGTACACACGCGCTGATAGTGCTCCGTGCAATTTTGTTAAATTAAGGTATTTATAAGCAATAATTTGACTTTTCCAGATTACCTATCCTAAAACTCAACACCTAGCTACCCTATATTAAATCCCCCCCACCCCAAGTCGCAATCCTCGGTGCAGGTGGCTGGTTTTTCTTGAAGCCAGCTGGCATATCGCTGGTGTCCAAGCGACATCTAGTAATCATCAACATTAATAACAAACCATAACAATAACAAACAAAATGGAATCCATACTAAATAATGAACACCCAACAAACATAAACAAAACACAAAACATTACCTTCGCTGACAAAATAAAATTATCTTCACAACCTATTACAAATTTTCCATCAAAAGAGCAGGCAATAATCTTAAATGCTCCAACCCAAACACAACTGCACTCATATGTAAAAGCAATTGGACAAATAAGTAATCCAAAAAATATATTATTTGCCTCTCGCCTATCAAACGGTCGAATATGTATCTACCTATCAAATACAGAAATGGTAAACGAACTTATAACAAAACACCCCACCATAACAGTGGAAAACAATCAAGTACAAATTCGACGTCTAATAACACCAGCAAAACGATTAGTTATCTCCAATGTATGTCCATCTATACCACACAATATTATTTTAGAAGCATTACTCAACTACAACTTAAAACCCTTATCACCAATAAATTTTTTAAGAGCAGGAATACAAGACTCTGAATATTCACATATATTGAGTTTTAGACGCCAAGTCTACGTCCAGGACTGTGAAGACAGTCAAATTCCAGCATCTATCCTTATCAAATTTGACAGCACTGAATACAGAATATTCATAACAAGTGACACACAAACATGCATTAAATGCAAAAAACCTGGACATCTGGCACAGAACTGCCAATTCAACAGCACAACAAATGAAAATAATATGCAAGATCTTGCGACAAGAAACCAGTCACAAATGATAAACCTGAATCTAATAAATTTTCACAACCAAACAAAGAATCAAGACACTCAACAGAATAAAGAAACTTACACAAAACGCCCTCGCGAAAATCTTACACCTTCACCAACTACTGAAAAACAACTTATTGAAATACCTCTAACACAAAACCCAAATTCTAACTTAGAAAAGAATATAATCATTGAAAAACCACCGAAAAAGAAACCAAAAAATCAAAAACCTACAGTGGATAGCGATTCATCAACTAGTAGCCAAAATAAAGACTGTCTCAAGCAATTTGAGACAATTAAAAAACATCTTGAAATTGAAAACAAAATCTACCCTTTAACCTACGATAAACTTAGAGAATTTCTTAACAGAGCAAAAGGCAGCAAAGAAATTAAAAAAATCTCAACTTCATACTCAAGCGATCCGAATCAAATTGCTCATATGTTGCATGAATTATATCCAATATTAACCCATCGATCTACAAAAATTCAATTTACAAAAATTACAAACGCCCTAGAAAACCTGACATCCGAAGATTCCGACCAGAACTAAAATTAATCCTATCAACATCTCACCTAACACTGTAGCATTTTTACAATGGAACTGCAACGGACTTATAAATAACCACTACGAACTACATCAACTGATATCCAAACTCAATCCAGCAGCAATAGCAATACAAGAAACACACCTGTTACCAACAAAAAATTTTAAGATAAAACAATATGAACAAGTAAGATATGATCATACTGATGGATTAAAAGCATCTGGAGGAGTAACAATATATGTTAAAAGTAACTGTTTTATACAAAAAGTATCACTAATCACACACGTCCAAGCGGTAGCCTGCCAAGCAGTAATTGAAAACCAAGTTATTACTCTATGCAATATATACGTGCCGCCGCAACAAATACTGAAACACCAAGAAATTGCCGAAATAACAGACCAGCTCAACAAACCATTCATAATATTTGGCGACTTTAACGCCCACAGTCCAATATGGGGCAACAATACATATAACCAACGGGGAAAAGCAATAGAAAAATTCCTACAAAATACAACTGAAACCATCTTACTAAACGACAACTCATATACACATCTATCAATTGCCTCGCAAACCTTATCAGCAATTGATCTTACGCTAAGTAGCCAAAACCTTGCCACTAAACTACACTGGAAGGTACATGATGATCTATGTAACAGCGATCACTATCCAATTATAATAGACTTTATCCAACCAAACGTTACCTCTAATAGCGCTACAGCTAGATGGCAAATTAATAAAACAGATTGGGAACTATACTCAGAAACTGTAGAACAACTACTCATGCAAAAGGAAGAAACCTCTATAAACATCACTAGCCTGTATAATTTATTAAACGAAGCTTGCAAAAAAAGTATTCCACAATACACACCATGTAACAATAAGAAGCGCAAAGTTCCATGGTGGACAGAAAGCATAAGCCTATTGTTACGAGCAAGAAAATCAGCCCTTAAAACATACCGAAAAAACAAGACACTGGAAAACCTAATAAACTATAAAAAGGCAAGAGCCAAAGTAAGACGATCCATCAAAACACAAAAGAGAATATCCTGGCATCAATTTTTATCTACAATTAAAACTTCAACCCCATCAACCCAACTTTGGAAAAATATAAGAAAAATCAAAGGAACTCCTTCTCCGTTTAACATCACAGCCCTCCAAATAGACAATACAACATTAACTGACCCTCAAGACATAGCCAATGCAATAGGGCAATACTTTCAAAAAGTATCAAGCGACAAGCAACACCAACAAGAATTCTTAGATTATAAATACAAAAATGAAACAACAGAAATAAATTTTGACTCTGAGAACCTAGAACCATACAACTGTCAAATCACAAGGAGAGAGATGGAAAATGCCATCAACACAAGCCGTTGCTCAACTCCAGGATTTGATAACATTCACGTTGAAATGATCCAGAACCTTCCAGCAAGTGGTAAGAACTACCTTCTTGAAATATTTAACAGCATCTGGAACCAACAAATATACCCTGAAGAATGGAAAGAATCCATCATAATACCAATCTTAAAACAGTCAAAGGAAAAACTTCAACCATCATCGTATAGACCAATATCGATGACTAGTCATATAGGAAAAATATTGGAGAGAATTATACTCCGTAGACTAGAATGGTACATTGAATCCAACTGCTTGCTTGCCCCAGAACAATGTGGATTTAGAAAACGCAGATCCACACTAGATCACCTGGTATGTCTTGATACAGAAATAAAAAATTCGTTAATCTGCAATGAAAACACCTACGCAATATTTTTTGATATAGAAAAAGCATTTGATACGGTATGGCAATATAAATTACTACAAACACTACACCAATGGGGACTACGAGGAAACTTACCGAAATTTGTTGTATCCTTTTTAAAAAATAGAACCTTTCGAGTTCGCACTAACAATAAAACATCTGATAAATTCCAACAAATCAATGGTATTTCACAAGGATCTGTCCTCAGTTGCCTGCTGTTTAATATTGCAATAAACGATATAAGCAAACACATACCTATACCAATTAAAAAATGCCTATTTGTTGATGACCTTGCTATTTTCCTGAGAACGAGCAACAAAAAATTTGCAAAAACCACTCTACAAAATTGCTTAAATTCTCTGCAAAACTGGAGCAACCAAAACGGATTAAAATTCTCTACCCCAAAAACAAAACTGGTTATCTTTAGAAAGAAAAGAAACGTACAAATCAATCTAACGCTAAAGCTAAATAACGCTATCATACAAAGAGCTGAAACGACCAAATTTTTGGGACTAACATTCGATGAAAAATTAACATGGAAACCACATATACAAAACCTTAAAACAAAATGCAGCAAAGCAACAAACCTCCTGAAAGTAATTAACAACACGCAAAATGGAGCTGACAGAAAATCAATAACTAATCTATTTAACACAATAGTAAGACCAATTCTAGATTACGGAAGTCTCGTATACGGTAACGCAAAACCAAACATAATCAAAACTCTAAACCCGATTCTTAATCTAGGAACCCGACTAGCAAGCGGAGCATACAGAACAAGCCCGATAGATAGCCTCTTGTGCGAAGCTGGTGTTATGCCACTAAATAAGAGAAGGCAAGAAATTCTCCTAAAATATGTCTCAAAAGTAAGCACTGACCCGGAAAATCCAGCACATAAACTCACCCTCTACCCACTATACACAAACCTCTACCACAAATCCTCAAAATCTCCTAAAACTATATCCCTACTGGCTCAAAAAATTGCTACTGACAATAACATTGACTTAACAAAAACAATAAAAACCTCCAACTTCATAAAAGCTCCATGGAACAAATTTGAGATAAAATTAGACAAAACCCTCTACAAATTAAAAAAAAAAGAAACTTCGGACACAATATACTTCCAACAATATCTGGAATTAAAAAACAAATACAATCAAAGTGAATTTTACTTTACTGATGGATCAAGCACCAAAAACTCATGCGCTGCGGCAGTAATAACACCCAACACAATACACAAATTGAAATTAAACACCATCAACTCGAACTACACTGCAGAGGCAATTGCGATCCTTGAAGCTGTAAAAATTATAAACAAAGATAAACCCACTAGGGCAGTAATAGTAACTGACTCGCGCTCAACTTTAGAATCTCTAGAGCAAGCTAATGATACTGCCATCCCAATCATAGAAGCTATATACAACGAGACTAGAAATGCAAGCGAGCAACATAATATTATCATAACATTTATGTGGGTTCCAGGACATTGTAATATTCCAGGAAACATCTTAGCGGATCAAGCAGCAAATGAGGCCCACAACATGGGAACTAACATCGACATAATAAATCACAAAGACATAGGAAAGCTTTATAAAGCAATTTTATATCAACAAACCGAAGATGAATGGAAACTGAAGCAAACAAACAAACTCCGAGATATAAAAGACACTTACTGCATCTGGTCAACAGCGCATCAACACAACCGAAAGTTTGAGGTGGCTTTGGCCAGACTGCGAATAGGACACACAAAAATCACACATGAACACACTCTAAAGAGAATACCAAAACCAAGATGTTCATGGTGCAATGAAGAGTTGACGATCGATCACATCCTTATAACATGCGCTAGGTATGAAGAAGCACGAAAAAATTTTCACCTTGGCAACACAAGAAGGGAAGTGCTCGCTGATAATGAAGGCAATGTTCAAGACCTCTATGGCTTTTTATATCAAACTGGACTAATCATACAAATTTGAAATACTTCACTATTATATTTTACAACTAATTCATTGTTCAATTTAATGTAATTAAGACCTCTCAAACACCAGTGCTATGATCTCGTAATTAAAGCACTTAATAAATTGAAAAAAAAAAAAAAAAAAAATCAACAAAACTTGTATGCCGTCTGCTGTAATGGCTTTCGTACAAAGGAATACTTAAAATAAATGTACATACTTTTTCAATTTCCTCGGGCGTAAATTTATTGGACGGTTCATTTTTACGTCGTAGATCATATTCAAACAAAACAGTTGATTTTATTTTATTGCAACAAACTTCCAGAAACTTGTTGGGCTCACCGAGAGATCTTCAAAAAGCATTATTTACATAATATCTTTCCTTGTTCGTAACCAATTCTTAGATGATACGCACGAGTACTTTTTTAATTTGAGTGATCTTTTTGGAGTTTTGTTGCTAGATGTTTTAATTGAACTAATCACAAAATTAACTCATTTGTCATGACTTTCTGCTTCTCAATAGCTTGGACGGTCTTTATATCTTTGAATTTTTCATTACAACGTTTTTTACAACCTTTTAAATATTTACAGATTCTAGATTTCTTTGCCTTTCCCTAAAGTAAACGTATATTTTTTCTCAGTATTTCGTTTTTGTTTCCATTCTGTTTTTACAAGTCTTGTTTGCTTCAATTTTCTGAGTTCTTTATTTTCTTCTTTATCTTCTGATTAATTTCCCTATTCATCTTTTTCCGTTTTTTTTTCTGTTTTTCTTTTGTTCTTGTTTTTATAGACGATTTTTTTAGCTCAGTGTTCAGACCATCGTTATTAATAGTTATTACTATCGCTTACCTCTACTTGAGAGAATGAATTATTTAAATCAAAATAATTTCAAATCAAATCAAATAATAAATATGCTTTCATTCAGAAACTTTACTGGAATCTGAATTGCACCTATCTTTTTTATAACTATTGTAATATAATTTGAGCAGTTTCCTTACTCAAGAAGCCATTGTGTAGCACTTTCAGTTTTTGATTAAGTTCTAGGAGGAATATATTATACTTTTCACTTTCATTTATTCTTTATTAAAATATAAAAATTTTTCTGTAATATAAAGTAACAATGTAGGTTACAATAAAGTAGGGATAATGCAACATTTCGTACTAAATGAGATGACTTAACTCAATAAAAACTTACAATTTGGCCGAAAACAGACTTAACTCTTTTTTCCCTACGTCCACTGAAGCCTTTACGAGCTTGTTTAATTTGCTATTTAACGATTGACATTTGTTTGTCAAATAAAAATTAAATGGTTTTAATTATTTTCATTTCAATACTGTGATTGTGTGATTATTTAATTCTGTAAAATATTTACAGAATAAATTTGGTAAATTGCAGAATTTACATTAGTAAAAGCTGTTTGACGGCACCTATGTACATATGTGTTTTTACAATTTTGCGTGTTTTCAAGTAACCAAATAATGTTATTTAAAGCAACCTTTTAATCTAAAATTCTTAGATTAACTTCTGAAGATGGTATTATTACATTATACCTTGATTTTATAAATGGGTATTACCTACCTATTACCCAATTATGTGTAAATTTTACAAGAGCTAAACCGTTACTATTAAAGAAAAGCTCGAGCTAAATAATTCACAAAAAATAGTGTCCTGCGTAACTTCAGTTACGTAAATGGTAGACTAATTGATAGAAAATAAAATTACTTCAAACTTCACTGTAAAAAATTCAATTATAGCGACCTTTATCGACAACTATTAAACATAGCTAATTAACCTTTTACCATTAATTTCAAGTATTTGATAAAATCGACTCTGGTGTACAAAATATGTCACATAATTTAATTGGCAGAACAAAATTATATTACTGCAGTTACATATAAAGCATGTAATTAAACCTATATCGCATTTTACGAATAAAACTTTGTGGAACTTTAATTGAAAGTTATTTTTTTCAATCGTTAGATTATTATTAATTATAATAATAATAATATCAAAACATTAAGACAAAAACTTAATTAAAAATATAAATGAGAAAAATCCACTCTCGTCAGCGCGTCGGTCGCGGCAACCAAGTAGTTCAATAAAATTACATCGAAAAGTAGCTAATATCTACAAAACATATTGTAAAGCCAATTTTATTAGAACAAGCAGAGGGTCATAAGAGATGCCCAAATTTTCCAAAATCCTACAAAACTTCGCTGTGAAAACAGGTAATCATCGATACCGGAGATTTTCGCTTTTCTTTTAGTTTTATGGAAAAAATATCTACAACTTTTATTTAACCTTCCAGCAGGCGCGTATGCACATTTTATACGACAGTTTTACTTTGTCTTAGTAGTCTTTAAATAAATCGATTTTTATAAGACAAAAAACGGCTTCAAAATGTACATTTAACATTGTTAACATAGAAGTGTACGAATACTTTCTAGAGCCACTGTGTGTCGAACTTGAAGATTGTTTTTGTAAGTTTTTGTTGAATAAATACTGATTCTTTAAAGCGCAACTTTAAAATTCCAATATATACAAAAACCGCATGATTTTAAAACGCAAACAAAAAATGCAATGAGAATATGGGTCACTAGACCTCAAATTGAGCTGTTCATTGTAATACCAACATGCTTTCTACAATTAATCAAAAAATTTACATATACTTCACTAAATGATAAGTTATATTATATATTCTATAGTTTGCATACATTGCAAGTGTGGTATTTTGAAATACGAATAAATATAGTATTATATTAAAAAATGTAGATGGTAGGGTAAAACATCAACGCAGTTTCAAATTCGATCAATTTTCAATTTATAAAATGTAAGAAAAAAAATAAGTAAAAAATAAATTGTATTTAGAACATATAAACTGTAAAAATTATGAATATAAGAAAACAAGTCGATCAATATAAACATTATATAGAACATAAAAATTTCTCTTAGCAGTAAATTGCTTGACTTTCGTAATATAAAACTATTTTTAACTGTACATAGCGTTCCTTTTTGTAGGAGCACAAAGCAGTTTATCCTATATATTGTTTATCAGACGCATTTCTAATCTTTTATATACTAATTTACAAATATTTATCTTTTATTTATTACTACGAAACAATAATATTAATTAATTTGTATGGCTAATAAATTAATTAAACATATCACCATATTATGCAAAGTTAAATTTGAAAATAGATTATTACAGCAATGGTATTCCAGTTAGCATTCATATTAATTGTGTTTTGTTATTATAAATTAGTATACCTACATTTTGCTCTAGAAAAATCGATATAGCAGTTGAATGGAAAATACATATTAGATTACATGTTTTAGAAATACTATTTTCTTTTCTCTTGCTGCAGTCATTATAAACTACCCACCACAATCATATAAAACGTTAATTTTTAAAAAGCAATACTTATAATCTGCATTGAAATTATTTAATTAATATTAATTTAATTCATTTGCAGTTGCATTGCAACCCAACGAGTAAAGGCAGGTTGCCAGTCTCAAATTATCAGTACCGACAATCCCAATATAAGGGTGACCCAGACCACCCGTATCAGTACTTTTTTTTCAAAAACGGTAAGTCGTAGAGAGTTGGGCTAAAAAAATTTATTACAAAAGCCTTAATGACGAATCTAATGGTGATATTATTATTTCCGGGAAAAGTCGGCATCCAGAGTAGTTTGCTCCAGAAAGTCCAGAAATCCAGAATTTTAAATGGCATCATATGTCGAAAGTAGTATCGTTGGAAAGCTCTTTAAAAAATAAACAAGTTTTGTAGGAAAAATTTTTTTATTACTCCCACCGCTTTTAAGTTATTTTTTTTAAGTTTCTGGAGCAAACTACTCTGGATGCCGAATTTTCCCGGAAATAATAATATCACCATGAGATTCGTCATTAGGACTTCTGTAATAAATTTTTTTAGCCCAACTCTCTACGACTTACCGTTTTCGAAAAAAAGTACTGATACGGGTGGTCTGGTTCACCCTGTATACTAAGTAACAAATGGAAGTCCTCACAGTGTAATCAGAACAATAAATTAATACTTTTAATAACCAATAAATTATTACTTATTGTAACAAACAATATTTTTAACGTTTTGTTGCAATTTATTACTGCATAGTTATAGTACAATCAGAGTACTTCGATTTGTTACTACATGGGATTGTCGATACCGATAATCTGAGACCGGTAATCTGCTTTTACTCTGCCTTTACCTTAGGTTTTTGGCTGACTATTTTATTTCACAAAAAATTTTCATGGCGGATTAACTCGGTGATTTGTAATTGCCCGTCGATGAAAAAAAACATTAATAAAAAAAGCTTTCTTTGGTATATTGCAAAAGTGTACACCACTGCACACTTTAGTTTTTCAAAATCCCGTCCCGCTACTTTTGTGCCCCCGAAAAAGGACGGGACATAAAAAGTTTTGTGTGTAGCGGTATCTGCAAAGATCAGTTTAGCCTCGCGAGAACTGATATCGATAATTTGGACATTCGATATTCGAATAGTATCAAATGTTATATACTTTACACTTTAATGTTAGGTTGGTACTGGTTGGTATACTAAATACTATCTTCCAATGAAAGAAATTCAAATTTTGAACTTACGGGAACCCCTTAACTTGCAAAGTCCAAGGGTGCAATACAACACTAATGTTTATACAATTGAGTAATAAAATATGTGTGATCTATCATTTTCTGCGAACTTAAGCCACCCATATTCTTCAGACTAGTGGTGGGAAACTATTGCCTGCCTGTAGTCTTTTACATAGTTTTTGCGGCTTAAGGTACGTTTTGCAAGAAACAGTAGCAGCAGTGCAGTTACGGCTGGCGTCAGTCGCAAGTGCAATACGTAATGGGAGCTGCTGCGCTTCGATTGTATCTTCTAGCAAGCCACATAACAGAAATTGCATATGAGCAGTTCTGCGGTACTGCAAGTGCAGTCGCTTGCAAAACCTACATTTACGACAAAAATATAAAATTATTATAAATAAAACGGAAAACCGGCTGCCATTATATTGCATATTTTTTTTATTTATGGTAGTTAGTATGAAATATTTTACACCCTGTCAATATACTTGTCATTAGTAGGATGAAAAATGTAACTTTTCTTTTTATTAGCGCATTAGCGTTGCACAATAAGCCAGAATTTGAAAAATTGGGAAAATTTTGGAAATATTTGAGTAAACATTGATTAGGAAAATAATGTAAAAATGTAAATATTTTAAAGTTGGGCGTTCCAGAAGCTGAACCGGAAATCAACTGCTCTGAAAATCTAAAAGTTTGAATTGACATGAATTGAAAAAATAGTTAATAAAATTAAATCTCTTTCGCTGGTTAATTCCTGAAAGTGAAAAAAAAATTAAAGGGTCTAAATATTTAAAACTTTGAAGATTAACACGTGCGATTCTAATAAGTTCTTGTAAAATATTAACTTCTGATTCAGAAAAATTGATATAAACTTTCAATGTATTCATTTCCAAATGTTTTCTATAATAATTTAATTTTGTGTTAGTATAAGAAGTTATAGTTTTACTCATGTTGATTTGATTTTTTAATATGTTGTCGTTAAATATTTTAACTTATACAAGAAATAAATTTAGATTATCGTTCAATCGAATATACTAAATATCATAAAAGTAATTTTGGTAAAATTGCTTAGATCTGAATAAAATTAGTTTGAATTTAACGAGTTTTATAATTTTGAAAAATCTAATGCAGTTGAATTACATATGTAGGTACATACACTATATACTGCGTACATTTACAATACAATATACTGTGAAATTATACTTATTTTTAATAAAAAAACATTAGATGAGTAATAAAGGAAAAATAATTATCAATGATTATTTAATTTATATTATTAAGCTGATTTTGCTGTAACATAAAAAAAATAATGTGGTATCTATCAGAAACATTTAACGTCACTGATTTTACTTTTTGATTTATTTATTAAAATACTTTGTTTTAAACTAAAAGTATTTAAATTGACGGAAAATTTAAAAATTAAAAAAAACTGGTAAAATTTTACAAAAATAATGAAGATCGGAGCCAGATAGTTCTGATGTGGAAAGCGCAATACAATATAATGAATGGGATATAATCTAAATTTGGAAGATAGTACTGGTTCGTATTTAATATGGAACAGTTTATATAGATACTGTGTACTGACAATTATACCACAACTACTCATTTGTATATTTACATGAGTTTATACTAATAAATCAATAAATTCTAATTACTCTTACTAGAAATCAACAAATTTTAACATCGCGTTTAGTAATAACAATATCAATTCCGAACTTACGCCAATTTTGAAATCTGTACTATATTACTCTATTATCTATAAAAATATCTTAATTAACAAAAATACTATTATAACTATAAACAAGAAATAGAAGTAATATAAAATTATCGTAGTTTGAACATTAGAATTATTAAATATGTCGCAATCAAATCAAGTGATGAGTTGGCTAGCTATTACCGAAATTGAACATTAACTATTTAGACTGGTTAGTTATGGAGAGTTAAAATTGTTGCTCAGGCCTGCTGACACTAAATAGAGCATTCCGCTAATAATTGATTATATCTTGGATAGTGGGTAGTTATTCTAATCAACTAAATGGGTAATGCTGGTACAATTAATATTGGATATAATTTTGAGTAGCACAGCGTTTTTATCTCCTGTTTAATTATTCATACAAATTACTTAATGCTTAAAATTGTTTGTATTTTAATTATCTTTAGTTTTTAATAATCATTAACTTTATAATTACTAATCCCACTGTTGTAACCAGTTTATTTTTTAAACGATCGTATTATATTCTAAGAGTTTACTTAGGATATTTTTATTTCTAAGTGTTTATTTCTTCCGACATTTAATTCTAAATTAAAAATGTTAAGTACCATTATTTGTAATCCGAAAACATTTGAAACCTTTTATTAGTTTTTTTTAAATTTAATTTACAACAGAGAGTCGAATTTATAAGTCAAGTTTTAGACTTAAAGATCTGACAAATAAATTTCAGCAAAATTTTGTATGGCGCTCCGAATTTTTTCATCTAATTTATTCACATGTTTTATATTTATAAGGCTGAGTTAATAGAAATTTGATTCTTTAAAATACAATAGTTTCACTAATTTATAATAATATGAAACTTACAAAGACAATTTTTTTATGCAATAATTAAGAATATGGATGGATTTAAGTCGGAATTTTTAGCCAATTTTTTAATTTTTATTTAATAAATTTGCATCTTATATAGGCGAAAATTCAGCACTTATAAATATATACGATTTTTAAAAAGAAAAATTGTAATTTCAAATATTTTTTAATTATTGGAGCTTCATAAAAATAAAAAGAAACCGTAGAGTAAATTTTAAATATTATATATATTATATATTTTATGCTATGGTGAGTTTATTTCACTTCAGGCTAAAGGAAACACATAAAAAGAACATATTAAAACAGTGTACCTACTTAATATGCGAATGTATTCATACATTATAAATATGTATTATGCATTTATATATTATGTTTTTTTATTAATTTTAACAGTTTTAAATTTTTTGAATATAAATCAATCGGAATAGGAGTTTGTATAAAAATTTATAAAAATTATCGCATATAACAAAATAATATTTATCATCATTATTTTTGTACCGGGTGCTCTACAAAAATGTTGTGAATTAAATTTCTGAAGATGTGAAGTACTTGATACATATTATTTGATCATAACTCCGCTATCAGTAAAAAGAACCATTGTTATCTATTATCTACAGATACGTACATACTTCAAGTTGACAATCTTGTATTTATGATACCAAACCACTTGCTTCTTCTTCATCTTCGTATTTTCTGATTAGGTCCTGCTATTTCCAACTTAAATTGCCAACCCAAATTGCCAAAATTATTTTTAATAATTTGGACTTCAGACTTGAAATCATTTGCCAAATGTTAATTTTAAATTGTAAAAATTTCAATATTTTAAAAAATTGAGCAGTTGAGTTGAAAAGATATTATCGTACCTTTGAAACTCCAGTCTATTTTGAAAATGTTAAAAATACTTATTTGGAAGGATTAGGTAGGTACTATAATAATGAATCAGCTGTATCGGAGGTTTGGGTAACTAAACAAAGTAAAAAGAGATTTTAACTTGAATACAAATTTGTCATTCGGGTTTTTTATAGCTCACAATATAATTGGTGAGTAATTAGTTGGACAATAAGAACAAAATAATTATGTTGAGCAATGAAAGCGTTGTTAACTTCTTCCAATTAAAAGATAATATTTGTTTTACATTTAAAAATAAAATGATTGTAAAACTACTATGAAAGAATTATAACAAAAATAATAACATATATATTTTGTAGTATGCACATAACTGAAAAACAAAAAGTTAAAAATTTTTTGTTTTCACTGTTCTGATTAAAAATTAAAAAATATTGATAACTGACTAAATCCACTTCAAATCATGCAAGCTGGGTAGACCAAGATTAATCATTTCATTTGATTCGAAGTATTTGATTAAAAATATTTTATTCGAAATATTTATTGTTCTAGAATTCATTTTTGCTGAAATATGTAGTTGTATATATATGTACCCGTATGTACAAAATGAGACCTATATTGGGTCTGACACCCGATAGTAGCATTTTATGTTTTCTAAATAAATTATGTTATCGTTAAAAGTTCGGTATAGATAGCATAAGGAAAGTCACTGCCAATTTTATAATTTTGCAGCGTGTGGATCGAGTATTTTTATTGTATAGGAAACATCAATTTTAATTTTTTTAAATTTCCAAATATTCTAAAAAGACTATTTTTAGTTTTTTTTGAAACATTTTAGATTTCTATTATTTTTAAAAATAAAGTACAATGTTCCACCTGAAAGAAAAATAAATTAATCTAAAAGCTCCAAAATTGGTAGCGATTTTTCTTATGCAATACACCGAAGTTTTGAAAAAATCATAATTTATTTCGAAATCTTAAAAGGCCGTTATCGGACGGCAGACCATTTTTTGGGGTAAAAAAATATACGGGTCTCCTCATTTTATATAGACAACATATATTTTTCAGAAAAAACGTATTCTTGAACAATAGTCAACGAAATTACATTCGAGAAAATCGGCTATACATATTTGTGTCGGGAAAAATTTTGCTTTGCCTATATAAATTTTCCTTAGAAAATGTTTTGAAATAGTGCTTTTGCCACAACAGATTTACCTGTGGTGCGTAAATACTGCTGATAATATTAGCTGATCATATTGTAACCATTCTGAAGTTAGTTCTGGGAGAGATGTTTATATTTTAGGGATTTATTAGTAATGTATACAAAATACTGAAAAATTGGAAGAAAATATATTATAATTTAAATTATTTGCAAGTTTCGCTTAGAAATTAATCAATCTGCACTATGTATCATGATTTTATCAGAACTATTTAGCATACGTGTATTTTATAATTTGCATATCTCATGTCTAATATAAAAAAGTAATTCTTACTTATATTGTATAATTTATGTCAGAAGTACCATGTAATAAATTTTATGTTGGATAAAGCATTTTTCACTTTTAAATAAAGCTATACGTATTGTTAACTGGCGTAGTGCAATAGTAGCTAAGTATGTAGTTATATGAGAATAAAATTTTCAACTTTAATTTGCTTCTAAATTTTTTATTCTTTATTGCAAAACTTTTTCGTATTTAGAAATTGTACTAGTATATTAATTCCCAAAATAAAAGCAGTAGCGAAAATAGCTGGTCTACCGTTAAATGTTAAACGGTTTTAAAGCGTAGTAGTGCGTGAATGAGGCCAAGTAGCAAGTTTGATTAGCTTTAAGCGTATTGCCAACTGAGTTATTTTCCCAAATTTTAATTATTTTTGCATTCATAAGTTGACATAAAAATTGTGATTTTCTTTGTTTTTACGTTAGATTATAAAGTAAAAGTCAGTAGTGCAGTACAAAACATACACGCTAGAGCTATGAATAAGAATTTTTATGTTCAAATTTTGACTTCACTAGCTGAGCTTTTACATTCTACAAGCCTAAATTAGTGTTAATTTTGGTACACAGTTGCAAATACGAAAAGCTAGTCTAAAAATATAAAAAAAAGTCATTTAGGAATGCAAATACATCTTCCGTTATTTAACATACTACTGTGTATTGTGAAAATTGTGAATATAGGGTGGATTAAAATAAAATATTTAATTTGTACATCAAAGCTACATATTATACATCGAATACATTGGTTTAATATTAGCAGCGTAATACCTAGTTTCAATAAACAAGACTAAATTCACGTTCTAATTAATTAATTATTGTAATAAAACTTCAAGCCTATTTATAAATGGAAGGAAGAATTACGATTTCAAATTTTCATATTTCAGAAACTTAGCTGTGACTGATAAGATTGAATGAAAGTTTCCGTCTTTGGTTTCTTAGTATTTAATAATACTATGAGCTAGTAGCAGGTATGTATTAATATTTTTACTGGTTTTATAACCATTGAATTCAATGTACATAATGCGGAAAATGTATCTCGTAAGTTTCTACCTCATTCTCAGATAATCGTATTTTGCAGAAATACTGAAAACGTGTTTCATAAATAGAACGGCGAATATCGGTGTTAATTTGAAATCTACAATAAATTTAACGTTGTAATATATACCAGCCATTAATGATAAGAAAAACTGTAATATTCATGGAAATAATTAAAGAAAACTGTTACATATGCATTACTCCTTTGTTAATGAGTTCATTTTTATTACCTCTCCACATTGAAGGACATCTATACCGCATTTCCTTAATTTTTTTCTTAAAATTGTGGAATATTTAAATTTTATTTTGTGTTACCAGTTTGGGGATCTTATCTACACGTTTATGGGGGGTTATACTGAATACGACTGCAATTAGGACTTTCTAATCAGATATTATATTGTTGACTTTAAAAAGCCACAATGTTAATGCAAATGCGGTAGCTAAGGTAGTAATTTTTAAAGTTTTCAATTACAGAAATAAAATTTTGCAGGCATAAAATACAGGAAAGGAATAAAATTATGTTCGAAATCACGGTTGTTGTCAGTTTATTTCTAATCAAAAATCTAAATTAAAAAAGTTCATTCTAGATAATTATTTCGTGTTGAACCATAGTATAAAACTAGGAAAACTAAATTTTCTTTCCTCAATTTTTATTTTTTCTGACCTTGACGATTTTTCAATTTACCCGACCTATGTAAATATAGAACTGATTTTCTATTTGATTTTTGCAGTAGTTATTGTTTGTGCTACTGATTTAAATTGAATTGAACCATACTAAACACATATCAAGACAGCTTTTGGAAATGTGCGTGAAGTAATATAAAATATTTAAACTTATGTTGTTTAATTAGTAACAAATCAAAGCAGAAAGCTTTGAAAAATTATGGAATAATTAATAATAAACACATAATAGATTGCTGGCAATTTTAAAGGGTTCCAATAGATTATTTTTTAAACGAGTTTTTTGTATAATAAATAGGTTCTAACTGCTACATAATAACAGAAAACATGCATTTTAGCATGATAAATTTTAATTAGCCGAGAAAAATAGTGTAGTTGCAATTTATATCCTATCACTGCAATTTAAAAATTTCAAGTGTAATATCTCTGTAAGTAAAATTTGTTAGTTAACACCCTGTATATTGAAATAGCGATGTGTTTAATGAAGGTGTTGATAGCCGACTCAATAATAATTATATAAAAAAAAAACATTTTCTCAACCAATTTAAGGACATGAGCATTTTCATTCCGCTGAAATAAATTACTATTATTTGTATTCTTAATAATTAATTATTACACAAATTTTGAAATTTCGATATATAACTTTGCCAAAAAAAAATGATGAATAAACACGCAAAAATTTGCTAATGATATCATTATTTGAGATGAAATTTCGCCAATGTATTTAATATATCGAATTAACACATTAACCTAAAGAAAATACTTTTAAACCATATAACTAAAGAAACATATCAATATATCAAATATCAGACAAAAACAAAACATCATCATAGATCCTATCTATGCTAAATATGTATATTTTATGTACTACATACTATGTATATGCTGAGCTATGCTATACTAAATAACTATGATAGCATGGTATTAAGTATGTCTATTCCATATGACAAGATAATATTATATAACGTCAAGAGATGACTACTACCAACAAACTTACCCCTATAGGGATAACTAGCAGATACATCTTCTCTTATATTTTTAACCAGGGGGGGGGGATAAAAATAGTTTGTATGTATAATTTTATTTTTGGTGAAATTAACGAAACAGTGAAATTACAAAATTAAATATTTAAAATCAATTTATCGCGAATAATTAAATAAAATTTGAAAGGGAAAATTTGCCATATTAATTAAATATAAATAAAAGTAATGCAAAAAAAAGTGACAAGAAATGTGCAATAAAATAACGATCCCGTTTTAGATAACTAATATAATTACAAAACACAATTATGTATAAGTACATATTATAAAAGACACCGCGACTAATCCACCCCAACAAACGGATCCGTTTCTGTAAAGAAACAGCAAAATTCCGCTTAGGAATATAAAGCTGTTAAATAAATAATTAAGACTTATAAAAATAACTCACAATTTTGAAGATGTAAATGTATAGGAAGAGAAAGAAATTCTTTGTTGGGTGTTTTTAATGTAATCGCCTTAATAAAATTTATTGATTGATGTTGTCAGTTAAAAATTATTTGTGTGACTTGGTTACCAGCCAGCTCCAAATGTGAAGTGACCAAATGTCCTTAATATGAGATTCGTGTTCTGATTAATACTTAGGCTAATTCAAACTACGTGGGTTCAACGTTTCTCCCGATTTCGAAATAAAATTGCCAAGAGAACTTCAAAAATACTTCAAAACTCAAACACAAATTCAAAAGAAAGTCTTCAAAACACAACTCTCTATTTCCTCGTTTACAGATTGATTTAATAGAATAGTTAAAAATCGTCGTTAATGTATTTAAAAGTGTGATTCAGATGATGGTAATGAACTCCACAAGAAATGAAAAATAATGAAATTTATAACTTTTGTTTGTAACCAATAGTGTGATGAATTCTGTTCACATTGACCAAGATGGATATTCTGAAAAGCTGTACTCTTAGTCTCAAGAATTCAAAGAATTCTTATGAAAATGAGATCTAATACTTTTGACCAAACAGATTTAATGATGAAGAATAAGACCGAGTTTAGTAATGAAAATTTAACTTTAAAAAGTGAGTTACCGGATGTCTTCCAAAATTAAAATGACATAACCTACGTCTACGAACTGCTAGCAAGAGATAACCAGACAAATTTTAGAAATTGCATCTTGTATGATGTTCGACAAAAACTACATAATTCACAAAGAGCATCAGCACTTCAAAATAAACTATTTGGACTTAACCACGGCACTGGAGGAGCTTCCCAAAACCAGCAATGCTGTAGAAAGTAGAGTTTTCTTAGTTTTCTTTTTGAAATTTAATGCCAGTAAAATTAGAAATGTTAACAAAAAGTTGAAAAAATCATCAAAACAAGGATTTACTTTATGACCTACATATTTCCGGCTACCTCAAAATAAGCGCTCACAAATTCGAACTACAAAATGTTTATTTTGTGTTCAGAAAAACTCAAAACGCATACTATATCATAAGTTTACAAAGCATTCCCAAAAAAAGTTTGCTTTAAATATCTATAAAATGTGTGATTGAAGAGTTACCTGTTGCCCATTTCTTGTAACTGTTTATACCGTATTAGATTGAATCAACACTTACTCTCGAGATTCATCGTAAAGCATCTTTTGATTTATATTTGTAAATAACTTTATTTGAAATTTTGATCATATTGTATACTCAAATAATATTATATAGATGTCACAGCGTAAAATTTTTAATATCTTTCTGAAGATATGAAAACTGAAACCGCACAATAACTTTTCTTCTATTTTGTCATCTTGTGAGTTCCCATGCCAAAAACAACATTGAAATGACTCTTTATATGTATTACATTGATAGTTGAATAATGGAAGTGCACAGTGTATTTAGCAAAGAATAAAAATAAAGTTTTGGATATCTGGAGCTTAATTGTAAATAGTTGACAAAAGTGGCGTATTGTTTAAAGAGGAAATAAAAAAATCGGCGGTTAAAGAATTTAATATGCATGAATCGTTTTAATATTTTCTTTTATTGTGGTTTTGATGTGAAGTAGGTGTAAAGAATGACACTCAATACAAAATATGTACAGTAGAATGGTAAGTTGGTTTTAAAAAGTTTATTCCCTAAAGAGTCATTTACAGATATGTGCGTTCTTGGCGTCAACTCATAGCTCTTTATTTTTGTTTTACATTGCTATTGGGATTATTATTTAAAGTGTTAGGAGGGTTTTACGCTATCGTATAATCTATACATGACGCATTTTTATTGCGAACAATTTCAGTCATGTGGAAACATTTACAAGTATAAACATTGTTAAATTAAAGATTTCAAAATACAATCTTGAATTATAAACCAGTAAATCTTTTCTTTCATTATATTGTACGCTGTAGCACTCTTTTGCTGTTGGCTGAACATTACTTTTGCCAAATCTTGATAATTTATGTAAAAGTTATAATTGGATATACCCGCTCTTGACACCATGTTACAAACTAAGTTAAATGTAAAAATCTATATTGTTGATATTTATTGTAAGGGTAAACTTCACGGAGTTGATTCTAGGTCACCATCAATTTGTAACAGACACCGTGTCTCCAGTTCTAAGAAAACTGGCAAAAAAGGAATAAGAAAGATAATAATGAAATACCATTGTCACTTGAAATTCTTAACTTTAAGTGTTTCTCTATTTAAATAAATGTTAAAGTTGCGTTAATGACTTTAAATTATTTTCTTCTCTAGGGGATGAACAAACAATATAGAACAGACGTGTTTCAAGACTGCTGATTATAGAAAGTTACCCTAATGTTGCGCATATTAAGATTCTGGTACGTGCGTACACTTACTAACCTGAATCTAATATTAGGTACGAGATTCGACTTTATCATCATATGCATTTTGGTTTCGTGATCATAAATTCTATTTTGGCTTAACTGGACGATGTTATATTATTACAGTGGTATTCAACAGTTTCAGTCAGCCGGATTATCTTTATAATAAAGCTTGTCAGAGAGATGACATAAATTGCATTGTAGAATTTGTTTGGATCATTCCATCAAAACTGTAATTTATCTTTTAAGCTTATTTTCAGAATATTATATACACAACAAAATATAAAAATTCCAATTTATACATGTAGTTTCAGTATGTTTTAAAATTTCAGAATTAAATATTAAATCCTTAAGTAAGCTAAAGTGGCAGATTAAAAAATATAACTGCACACCCACACAATTATTGTAGGCTAAAATCTTAAATTAGCTTAAGTAAAATTTGTACGTTAGTTTTTCTATCATATTCAAGTTTTTCTGTTGACTGCACGCTATTCAAATACATAATATACATATAAAAATATGCTGAAAATTTATCTCTATTATTTCATGTTAAAGAAGTTACATCGCGGGCTCTATTTTAATAACGAATTATGTAGCACATAGCAAATGTAGGTAGCGTAGCTTTTATAGGGTACCTTAACTGCACTATTCCACTATTATACCTGATGCTATAGGTATAAATAAGTTTTTCTATGCCTAATCTTTATTAAATCTCGAATGAAAAATTTTGCTTTAAATTTGTATTTTTACTGTATAAATACTATATAGCGACGGGCGCCGACGTTTGAAAATTGAAATAAGTGCACGTGCCTACTTACTCCGCTTGCCGAAATAAAAAGTTATTTTAAGATATTTGTGATTGAATCCTATTTTGAAAAGGATGTTTTCAGAATCTACGTTTTATGGAATTATTTTTTAAATTAAAAAGTAGGCAGTTCCGGAACTTGATTATATACATGAAATTAAACACAAATTTTTTAATCTTATCCCTATTATAAAATCCGTACTTTGTGCATTAGGATTTCCTTGTGACCCCAGGACCCTGTTGATTTCAATGAAAAAAGTTGATCCTGAATTCTAGATGTAATATATCACTTCCCAAATTTTTAATTATTATATAAGAGAAGTCGTGAATGAAATAACGAAATCTTTATAGGAATTTTGCAAAATTGTTACTTTTAAGAAGAAGAATAATATACATATTTTCAGGATATTAACATCACTGAAAACATATTTAACACTGTGATTTATTTATTGTTTGAATTTAATAGAAATCGTAAGTATATTAAAAATAATATGTGTAAGTTTATGGACATGAATATGTAACTATAAATATTATTTGTATATTAATAATATGTACAATTATATAGTATATTGAACATAGATTATTAATTGACAATTAAAAACTACAACGATTCTGAGTTTTAATTTTGAAACTCATTATTAAATGATATTAATTTCAAAATTTAAATAACAATAAATTGTCATTTTGAAACGAGAAGATTTATATCACGTTTTCTCTCGCACAGGACGATATAGGTGACAGAACGCAATCTTTTTTTGCCGGTATATCAGCACCGATACGTCAATTACATTTAAACATACAGTCCCTTGATTATGGTAAACTTGCAAAAAGTCTTTTCTTCCAAATATTCTATAAAGCAATGTAAGTTTCGGGGTTCTTTAGATCTCCATCTTCAGTTGCTAGACAAATTGGATAAATCTAGTATATTTCTGATAATTTTCGATAAAAATATAGAAACCCACATTTGAACACTTGAAATAAAATAACGGGCAAGCAAGCTAAAATGAAAGCTCTACTTCGTACGTTAACACTAAACAAATAAAAATGTAGGTTGTGAATTAAAACATTTTTTATGCAACAAATACGAATTCTGATTACATAACTTACAACCGAGGATCGGAAGTAACATGATAATCTTCGAATCTTTAAAGAAAAAATTAAAAATCATGTTTACATTTCGAACACATATATAATTTTTAACTGTGGGTATTTAATTAACCTTGATCTTCAATTTATTTGAAACCCAAAAACTTTAAAAGTCGTGCAATGTTTTGATCCAGAATTCCAAACCTTACTTTTTCGATATGTTTACATATTATGTATAACTACTCGTACATACAAAACAGTATTTTCCTGAGAAAAAGATATAATTAGAATAAGATTTGGAAAAACTTCCAACATAGCTATTACGATTATTATTTATATTAAATACCATATTATTTTTCAGTATTATAGAGTAGAATTTAATCACTTGAAAAATGTTTGTAAAATATGTAAAATACCTTTACGTTACTTTTTCTATTAAGTTTGACATTGAAGTTTAATATTAAAATTTAAAAATTGCAACTTCTTATTTATATGTGAGTATGGTGATTTTAAAAGGTCCGGGCACCAGGTGAAAGAGAAGCACTTTTAAAAGAGTAATATGTCGAATTATGCTATTTTGAACAACATTTTAGCGCAACTTATTAACAGAGCTTTACAACATAACATTGTTACGTATCTCCATAGTCCAAGTCAAAATTGGAGTTTGCATGACAGCGGAATGGCCCAATCAGTATTTCCTCTCGCACATTGTTTACTTTCGGCAACACTGCGAACCATGCATAAATGTGTTAATTTTGCTGTTATACTGGTGTACTGCTTTTTAATAGCTTTGTTTTTGTGTAAGTACACTAAACAAATATAATAACAAAATTAATGCTTTTAAGCAGTTTTCCGTATCTTGTGTACCGAAAGTATTAAATCGCCAAACGGAAGAAGAACTGTAATGAACCTGCTAATGTAAGTTAATTCAATCAATCATACATTAGTTTTTACAATACTTAATATTCCTGTTTCTGCACTTAATTTAATTTTTACACTTTCTGAATAATTTTTGTAGACTCTATAATTCGACATTCATTATGTTAGTTAGTGAAGATATTACATTCGGTATGTTTTTTCTAGATGATCTCCTCATGTCCCGGAATCTCTATTTAGGTAAATTTTTTTTAAATTATATTTTTAATTCCATTTTAGCGCTTTGTTATTTTTCATTTAAATTTAATATTTTTTAATTATAAGCAGTTACAAAACGCAATTTATTATTTTATGGGAATGATTTAATTTGCACTTAAACAACGTTTGAACAACTTCATAGTGATGATACTCAAAGAAAACTTATATAAAAAATAATATTTTATAATTTTGCAATTTTTCCCGCGAATAAGACAATGACAGAAATACTGTACTATAATTATTTGTTTATATTATAAATTTCATGACGGTAATCCAGAAGGTAAAATGAATATATAAACAAATTAAAATTACAAATGAAATGTAAAGGCGGCTTACTTATATATTATAATAGTTATTACCGAGGGGTAAATCTCACGGAAAGTCTGGTGTACAACTTGTGGGAAGTCTGGGAAAGTCCGAGGAAGTTTGGGAAGTTCGAATTAGTAGGAAGTCTGGTTGTACACAATTTTTGACCGTGGTTTATCCCTCGATTATTTACCTATTTTGTGATAGTTGTATACTCCTGAGTCAATTTCACTTTAGTTACATTTTTGGGATGTCTGCTGATGTCTGGATTATGCTAGCATATCAATAGCATCTGCTATTCAGATATCCTAAAAATCTAACTAAAGTCAAATAAACTGAGGAGTATAAAACTATCACAAAATTAAAAATTTTATTTTTACGAATTAGAGTTAGACTAATCAAAAACAAGCTAAAATTACAATTTTTTAAAAAACATACTTTAAGCGCCTCTTTACTACTCGGCGCCCCTAGGCAGCTGCTTAGTTTGCCTATTGGATAATCCGGCCCTGAATTTGTCACTGTTATTTTAAATGAATACTTACTTGATGCTATTTGATGATACTAATTTGATCTGTAAATCATTGCAAAGTTGGCATCCCACCTTCATCATTTTGATATAAAAAAATATAGAAATCGTTAGGTCTTGAAAGGTTACTCGGTTTTAACGTTAGGTCGCTTCTGGTTTAAAAAAAATTATTACCTTTTTGAAAAATTTTTGATTTTGTTTCTTGAAAAGAAAAAAGTTTGATTTTACCTCCAATCAATTTTAAAAAAAAATTGGAGGTATGGTAATCGAAAAAAAATTTCAACTTTTTTTTTTTGCATTTCCGAGATCACCGTGTTCAGAAACGTAAAGATCTGCAAAAAGTAAAATAAAAATTTCTGTGTCGGTCTGTCTGTCTGTCGGTCGGTCTGTCGGTCGTCAAATTTTGTCGATCGATTTGCTTCCGAACCATCCAACCAATTACGACCAAATTTGGTATGGTGGTAGGGTTCACGGTGGAAAGGTGAAAATAAGGTTTTCGTCGCGATCTATCAATCAGGAGTGCCACCACAAGAAAATAATACGGGATTTTTAAAAAATATCTTGTCTTGCGATATGTTATTTTAAAGGCCTTAAAAGGCTTTATCCAGAATAGGTAAAATTAATCTTCTATCTGTCGTCTGTCAAAAATCACAAGTTGTCAAAGTTGAAACTTTAAGAGTGAATAACTCAAGAAATGCTGAAGGGATCTTACCCAAATTTGGTACGTAGGTACATTGATCCTAATAGATATGAGAGCATATGTAATCCTTCGATAGAAATCACTAATGCAACATGAAAAAAATAAAATTAACTTTTTTGGCAAAAACATGAAAAAAATTTTTGTCGATCGATTTTCTCCGGCATTTCTACGTCGATTGCAATCAAACTTATTGGACGTATGCCTCGTGGGCTGGAATGGTGAAAATAAGGTTTTGCCAGAGAAATCTTCACCAGGGCCACCACAATAAAATAAATAAAAAAAAATGAAAATGTCGTCGTATCTCCGGAAATGTTTAACCGATTCAGCTAAAATTTGGTGTGTCGATGGAGCTTTGAAAGTATAAGTATTGGTGAGAAACAAAACCAATTGTAACAAGGCGGGGCAGGTCAGAAAAATTATAGAAAATATTAACTAAAATCTTAATTTATATATTTTTTGTGAGAATTTGTCAGATGGCTGGCAAAAATAAAACAATATATTCAAAATTTTAATAAACGTCATAATTTTGTGACATATGTGTCAAAATTAGGTTAATGTTGATTTGTATACCGAGTGCAGCATAAGAGTTGAGTTTAGGGCTTTTAACAATTTATTTTAGAATACAAAAATAGGTGGTTTGGTGGGAAATATTTTATAATATCGTCGTACGGACTGACGGAACGTTACTTTATAAGTAAAAGGTTCTGCCACTAGGTAGCGACCAAGTTTAGGCTGTTTGTTAAATTTTTTTGCAAATGTTTTCAGAATCAGTAAATTGGCAGTCAGTAATTTACAAAATTTATTTTCGAAAAATCCGCTAGATGACCGAAAAAATTTGTTGTACCAATCTTGGAGAAATTTTATTTGTGACTTCTTACGGTATTATGTGACGTATATAAAAGTTTTGGAAAAAATTCAGTGGCGTACAAAAATAAAAAATTTTTTTCGTTTTAGATTTTGTTAAAAAAATTTTTATATATAGATTTAGGGTAGGGGTGATACATATAGATATTTTTGCCAGGGCTACCGATATCTTTGTTAAGGCTACCACAATAGAAAACAAAAATGAACATTATGTCATCGTATCTCCGGACAAAATTTGGTGTGCTGGTGATTGGAGGTATTGCGGCAGAGAGTGACGACATTTTTTGGAGACTGACGTTGATCCGGTTAACCGGACTCAAGTGACTATTCTGAACTCCATAGTTTTAGTCCCTTTCTAGGACCACTTCCCAACTAGATCTGAGTCCTAAATACTTCACTATTCGCCTGCTCGGCATTAAGAAGTATAATTAACGAAATGTTTTGTTAATTTTTATTTTAGAATATATTTAAATCTATCCTGTTGACGGCTTGACAATGTGATTTATTGAAAGCTTAACGAATTAACCAACTTTCAAGCAATAAAAGCCTACGGAGAAACAAAATTAGTTATTTGCTTTGATCTATGATCTAAGGTTATTTGCAGTTTTTTACTTCAGAACGTGAAAAAACTTTTCTTACCTAAACTGCAGTTCGTGCATTTAAAGAAAAATGCATTTTTTGACAGTATCAAACTATTCACATCACCGGAGAGAAAATTTTACCAACCTGACTTGCTGGCAAATCCATGAAGTGGGCCCTACCTATGCAATAATAAAGAAAATTTTTTGGTAGTTATCATTGCAGATGAGAACGGTTTTCTTCAAATTACCTTTATCACTGTAGTCCTTTTGCCTTATTCCTAGTGGCCAGGATAGCTTCTTTGTTGTTCCTTCCAATAAACATAAGTCACTCACAAACCCAAACATTTTCACATTTTGTTTCACTTAAGTATTAAAAAGAAAATTGTTCTCGATTATTAAGAAAGCTTTCGAAACTCGAAATACCACACTCTCGTTCGCGGAAAACGGACCATTTTTCCGAATTTTCTCCATACGATTACTTCGCACTAGCGTTTTGCGAAATGCGATTTTTGTTTTGATTGGTTAAATTTCAATAAAAGGTTCAAATTTTACTAACCAAAACAAAAATCACATTCCGCAAATCGCTAGTGCGTGTATTCAGCTTAAGGCCTTACAAACGAATGACTGATACGAGTCCGTACGGGGCACCGCGTCATAATTCGTATATAACTTTTTTTTGTTTCCTGTTTGTAATTTTAATCGATTTTTGTCTATAAGTTTCTCACTCTTTCGTCATCGTGCATTTTTGTAATAAAAAAAAAAGTTACATACGATTATGACGCGGTGCCCCGTAAGGACTCATATCAGTCATTCGTTTGTAAGGCCTTAAGCTGAATACACGAACTAGCGATTTGCGGAATGCAATTTTTGTTTTGATAAGTAAAATTTGAACCTTTTATTGAAATTTAACCAATCAAAACCAAAAATCGCATTTCGCAAAATGCTAGTGCATGTATTCAACTTAAAAGTAATCGTATGGAGAAAATTCGGAAAAATGTTCCGTTTTCCGCGAACGAGAGTGTGGTGTTTCGAGTTTCGAAAGCTTTCTTAATAATCGAGAACAATTTTCTTTTTAATACTTAAGTGAAACAAAATGTGAAAGTGTTCGGGTTGTGACTTATGTTTATTGGAAGGAACAACGAAGAAGCTATCCTGGCCACTAGGAATAAGGCAAAAGGATTACTGTGATAAAGGTAATTTGAAAAAAAACCGTTTTCATCTGCAATAATAACTAACAAAAAATTTTCTCTATTATTTTAGGTAGGGCCCACTTCATATGCATATGCGATCGCATAAGCGATATGCTAGCATATCGCATAGTAGATATCCCAAAAATCTAACTAAAGTGAAATTGACTCAGGAGTATAAAACTATCACAAAATAGGTCCGGGGAAGTCTTAGGAAGTCTGAGGAAGTCCGGGGAAGTTTGGGAAGTCCGAAGTAGTAGGAAGTCTGGTGTACACAATTTTTGACCGTGGTTTACCCCTCGGTTATTACTAATAAAAAGATTTAAATTTGTATCTTCTAATTATTTGATTTTATAAAAATTATATTATGTTTTAGTACAATAGCGAAAAAATTATAATCAAAGTTATTCGATACTTTAATTTCAGTAATATAAAAAAAACTACGACATTTTCGTATCTTTTTGGTGCATAAGCCATATATTTTTAAAATTAAATTTTATAGTCAGTTAACTTACGTTAATAATTTTAAAAACTCAATATTTTATTATAAAAAGAATACTACGATTTATATACTTATTGAAATAATATCAAATTAAACAGTTTTTAAAAATTTTTTTGTAATAAGCTGGCACAAAAAAATCACTTGCAATAATTAATAAAACGTTTACTAATTATTTTCAATCGATGTAATATACATACGTAAATATTTTTTCAAACAGGTTATATTTGAAACCACTAAGCTTGCATTATAACTACCTGGAACGTTTAAAATGTATGAGTCTAATGTAGGTGGACAAATTTCAATCGCATCAAAACATTAGTTATGAATGATATAGCAATCCCTTTGTTTCTTTCATTTATTTAAAGTCAAATATGACTAACTTCGTTAGAATTGTCATTATGTAAGTGCGCGAACAGATTTTTTTTGCGTAAACTCGTTTTTAAAATGCTTGGTGAGCAGGATAAATGTTACATTTTAAATAATTTTACAAACGAAGGGTTCAATCGAAGTACCATTTATTTAATAATTTGTAGGATTAGCAAATATTTTGGTCCCAAAAATTAAAAAAAAAAATCAAAAGTACATTAGTTCTAAAAACATCTCGTCTAAGGTCCTTGCGGTAAGGCGCTGAAAACAAAATTGAAGTAAACTATCAAAGAAATTTATTCGCCGAAATAAATTGCCGAAATTTGAAAAAATTAAATCTAAAAAGCTCAAAGAGAAATGTTAAACCAAAATACCTGCAAAGGACAGTCCGTTGCGAGTAGTTGTGATGTTGCAAATAATGGATTTTATTCCTTCGATAAAAGTACAGTTTCCAATAATGTAAAATTCTAAGGAAATCAAAATTTAAACCAAAAGTATTGGCATTGTGGTATATAAGTGAAAGACGTATCTTGTCATGTTAACACAGACCCTCAGATTAAAATATGATTACCAGAAATGGATAATTTTGTACATAAAAACCATAAAATTGATAAAATCATTTTTTCACCGGAACTTGAGTTTTGCTATTACGAAAAAAAAACATTAAATTGGCTAAATATTCAAATTCTCCAAATATCATTGTAGCTCGTCCAATGGAAACTTTCTGGTCAATTTTAATACAATTAGTTTGTAGAGATAGTTTGGAAGTAACATCGGTCAATTAATTAAATTAACGAATTGTTTTGGACCAAAAAAATCTATATGAATATGCTTCGGCGTATGATGAAAGGTATCAAAAGTAGAGTGAGAAAAATAGATGAAAATGAACCTTGGTGTATTTAAATTTTTGTGTGCTCCAATTGTATTGTGTTTTCTTAGTAAAAACTAAATTTCAAATTTTCAAAACCAATCAATTTTTATTATAGTTTAAATTTTGTCCAGCTACTTTAGACTTATGATACGTGAATAGTAATGGTTCATTAAACATTAAGGGGTTTTATACAGTTGGGCTGGTCGGAAAAATCGAAAATTTTATTTATTCCATATTCTTAAGGTTCAATATTTGAAGATCATTTTCACCAAATTTCATAAAGATCGAAGCATTAGATTCGAAGTTATATGTATTTTAAGCAGAGCCACTTGGTACGCAGCTTCCGCTCGGACTTCTTGGTATAAATTGTTATTAACTTTTCATAATCAAAAAGCTCGGAAGCGGCATTAAATCAATGTTTATAGGCTGCAAAAGATGCAGAAGTATGAATAAATTAACTTTAATGTAAGCAAAGTATACTTGAATCTTTAAACGAGATTATCTCAAAATCGTGTTTTTTGAAAAACAGCTGTGCGGTGGCCACAATTTCTAAAAAACTATTGATCCGATCCGTACCAAATTTATACCACTTATTTATTATGATAATAGCTAGGGCCTGAACAAAGAATTAAAAAAAAATTTTTATAGGAAAAAAACCGAAAATTTGGCACCTCAAAAAATGCTAACTTTTAACATTCCGATTTCAGATGAACCGTTTTTGAGTTATGTTGGCCACCGGAACTGGTGCTCAAACAATACGCTCCTGGAACATAGCTGTAGTTCCGCATTTTTAAATATTTTACAATGAAAAATTTTTACAAGTACATGAAAATATGTACTACTAATCACTGTTGTTTACAATTTTACAATAACAATTTATTACCCCGTCGAAAAAAAATCAAGAAAATCACGTCACTTCGCCCGCTACAAGCGTATATAACCCCTTAAGTAATCAATATGTCTGTCTTTATCTTACTCACGAAAATACTAATAAAATTATGATATTTTGAACGCAATCACTATCGAACACGAACAGATTTTAGTAGAACAAGGGTTTCAAGAATAGCACCCCTTGACACTTGATAATTTTCATCAACATAAAATCTAAAAGTTATATATTTAGTATATATTTAACATTTTAATATAAGCGAAAAGCATTAAAATCCCAAGTAGAAAACTTTGAAATAGTTTTTAATTAAAACTAACGGCTATTGTTCTCTGAACCTGAAAAGTCGGTTGTTTACTATAAGTTAGATTTTAACAAAACTCGTTTTTCAAAATAGGCGTTATTTGCTTAAATATGAAAACAGCTAATTTTTTTGGTGAAAAAATTCCTTTTTGACATTAATAAAGGTCATAAATAAATTGCGGGAAGAATTCAATGATAATTTAAATAAGCAATACTTAATTACCGTTGTAAATTTTACTAAAATTATGTCAAAAGGTAAAAGGTTACTAAAACGTCTAGAGAATCACTGCCTTTAGAAAAGTAATATGTTTCAAGTAACATTAATTTTATCCAAAAGCCGCAAAAAAGTCACGCGGCTCAACTCATTTATATTATTGAAATTATTAAAACTCAATATAAATCAATTTGTTGTATCTAATATTTATATTTATAACAAAATCCGATCTATTAATTTAAACTTTTTTACTTTTTATTTAGATTACCTATAACAGAATATACATTTTTTAACTTAAACTTTTGTGTATATTTTGAATGAAAATTCGGCTATAAAATTAATTTTGATATTTCCACCAAGCGCTGTATTGTTACTGTTATATGCAATTCACACACAATTACATACATTTGAAGTTTTACTTTATTGTAACTGGAAAATGTGTTGTAACTTCAGGCATAATTTGTGCACCATTTCACAGTTGAAGCATTATTTCAATTAATAGTTTAAATAAATATTTTTATTAATTTCATACATTTTAGTTATCTTTCTAATCGAATAAAAACAATTATTAATATCCACTTCGGTGATATACGGCTTTATGTTTTTATCAAAATGGCACGGATCCAAATATTTTAAGGTTAATAATATTACTGTAGTTATAATTTAATAACCTAAAACTGCTTCCTATGATATACTAGGGATTATAACAAAAATTGAAAAATTCCATACTATGTCCAACAGGTAAACTAATGGATACCAGAAATACTTAATTTAAAAACTAACCTACTACGTTTACATTTTAACGTAGTATCCATTCGAACTAAAGCTGTGGAATAACTACTTATTTTTATAATTGAATTACACTATACGGTTTATTTAATATAACGTTAACGATGTTTGTATTTTACACCGTCATGCATAAACTAACCTATGATGCAGTTTCTAACTGAAATAATCAATAAATGTTATTGGTGCAGTTTAGGGGATGGCTACACTTGGTCCGCTACAAATCACATGTTAGATAATTATGGTTGCAAAAATATAAACTTGCATATTTTATGGTGGTGAACGGATTTGATCGAAACGGTTACAGACCAAATGTAGCCACCGCCGTAAAAATATGCACGTTTATTTTCTTTGGAAAAGTCGTCGGGTCAAATCTGATCGAATCCATTCCGGTTAAAGTGTAGCCACAGGTTGAGGATTACATTATACAGGTGAGATTTAATACAATATAGCAGTGGACTAACCATATTTAGTATGTTATACGATTTATGTTGATTAATTTGGTAAAAGATTCTAAACTTGTTCTTTTATAGCTGTTTTTGTGGTAAAAATACATTGAAATAGAGGAAGTCGAATTATTATTGTTTATTAAGTTTTCTCAACTTTTCTCGGTTTAATTAACGGATTATATTTTTCTTCTTGCGAGTTTTCTCTAAGTAAAATTTATTATTTATTTATTAATTTATTATTACTACCTTAACTTCTTGCCATTATTTACTTGAAGTTAAAAAGTTGGAAGGAATAATCGCTGAAAATTGGAAAACCCTTTCCTTCTGTTTTATATCGGTAAATTATCTAATATTTGCAACTAAACACTATCCACTTGTTTATAAATAATTAGTAAAACTTTATTATCAATTGTTTTGTTCCTTGATATGACGACATTTGTTTTATTAAAAAATGTGTTTCGAAGTTGGATAAATTTTTCTTTATTATTTAGTATTAGCGAGTGTTCACGCGGACTAAGTGTTGTAATTATTTAGCTCTCTACGAAGAATGAAACGAAAAGTAAAACGTAAATTTAAATTATCAAGTAAGTAATATACTCCTAAAAATTAATTTAAAAATTTTAGTACTTCTTCTTAATTCTTTTTTATAATTCTTTGTTAAAAGCAAATATCTCCAAACCAACGCAACGCACGGTATTTTTGAGTCTATCAAATTTTACCATACAATCGATGTAGTCATGGGCTAATGACATTTGTATTATCATCCCATGTTAACATCTTTTTATTTCCATGTCATGTCATTTAAACCAGGCGAATTTAAATATAACAGAAAGTCTAGCAATTCTCTCTCAATAGTGTCCGCTGACTCATCATATTGTTCTGTAAATATTTAGTATTAAAGAACATTTTTTATGTGCATTTGATTAATGTTTCACTTTTTATCGATAATGATTATTAGATGTTTACTATTCTAAGCGGGCAGAGTTCAACCAAACCAAAGAAATACGCCCTATGAACATTTCCACCTTGAATTTTTGAACTTAAAATTACTTAAACTTTTTGTTTCAGCACTCAGACTTTTATTGTGTCTGGTATAATCCTATTTCTTGATATCAGAACATCAATCGGTAATCTCAATAAAACAAAAGTGATTTTCCCATTCTAACTTATCTATTGAGCGAGCTATTAACGTTTAGAATAATTAAGTTTGCACTTTTAATTTTTCACAAAAAATTTAAATAAATAATTTAAATTTTAATTCTATGGAAATACGCAGATATCCTAGTTAAAATATACGTAAGAAAAACAGAAAGAACAAAATAAATTTAATTCTATTACTAGGGTGATTATTATTAAGAATTAGCAGTCGCATATAACCAGAATATGCCAAGAAAATAGAAAATTAAAATATGAAGTTTTAACTTTATTCGTGAACTTCAAATGAAAACAAAGTATAATGTGAAAAATCTCTATTATCGTGACCGTCAAGTAAACGAGAAAGCAAACAAAACAGACAGATTAAATGAACGAAAAGATAACTTTACGCATAATAACAAAATCGTTACATTATAAGAGCAAGTATCCGCATTTAAAAAAAAAAGTTGCATGATTAATACTGGTTTTCGCGTAGGACTTAGGATTATAGAGATGGGGCCAAGAAAAATCAGTTTTATGTAAAAGGTTCATGTCAGTAGTTTGCGCATTATTTGCTTTATAGATTTTCAGTGGTTCATCTTGGCCGCTAACTGTTTCTTAAGGTGTTCCGCAGGGAGTTATCGTAGTCCAGTTATTATTCTTTAGTTCTCCTCAAAGCACTATGCGTATTTTGGGAAACCGACGTGCCCCAAATTAAAACATATACGTGTTTTATAATGTGGTAGGTATTCGGAATCAATTGATTCAATAAAACAGATCAATAACATTTTTTTTATTAATCTCATCGCGTCGTCAGATGTATTATACAGAAGATGACTGTTTTTTTTCCTTTGTTGTAATTTCCAATATAATTGCTTAATGGTACAGCAAGATCAACAATTAAACTTTGTTGTTCTACTAAAATCAAATTTCTGAACCGTTTGCTAAAATAGCTAATTCTTATTTTTCAGTGCTACTATATATAAAATTTTTTGTCTTCGAGTACACCTAAGAGGTTAAACTTCTAATAATTTAAAATTTCATTTTAGTTGCAACGGTCCAATTTTCGCTACGCAGTTATGCCGTCGTAGGTAATTGCTGGGGTAGCCTACCTGCGGTACATTTGCTATGTTATTGTATTAATAAATCAATTATGGTTAACCAACGACTTTATAATTTTTTTTTATTAATGATCGATTAATTTAAAAATCCCAAATGTAATATATAGGTTCTCTAACCAGCTTAGTTAGAAAGAACCAATAAATTGGTTTTTGGAACCAAAAAATAAAAGAATATTAGAAGAAGGAAAAATATATTCCGTTAAAAAATGAGCAAACTGATTTGTCAAAATACTCTTCAAAATAGTAAATTTAAACGTAACCGTCATGTGGTGAAAAGACTAAGAAACGTGAGTTTTAAATAAACTTGAACTTCGGGTTTACATATACATACAACATTTATCGGAAACCTGTAAGTACCTATAGAAAAGTTACAATGTTAAAGGAAATTAAATCACAAATATTTTCAACTTCAACGCCCATTAGTTTTACAATCAAGTCTTTTATACTTTTAGACTTCGGTTTAAATAACAAATGAGTAGTTAAACACTCATATTAATTATAAACTTTATTTGTTATTCTTGAATTTTGTTGTGATAAATAATTTTTTTAATGCATATACCTAAATACAATTAGTTAAATACATATTTATGGATAAATGTCTAATGGGTATAAAATCGCTGTACGTAACAGAAAAAGAATGCCGGTGTCCAGATTAATAGACATCGACATCTTTGAATTTATATTTGACGTTTCGATTCTGCCAGCAAATTTGTTTGAAATTAAATTACTTATGCTTTCTTGATTGATATGTTCTCGGAAACAACGTGTATTGAATAGATATTATCCATATTCGCAAAAATTTTTGCCCTGCAAAATATTTAAAGCAATTATGTGCAAAATTTATTAGATTTTAAAGTATTCTTAACTTCGTAAAAACAAAACCATTTAATTATTAGATTTTAATTTAAAATAATTTGTGGATTAATGAAAATTTTGATATTTGGTTAATTCAAGTTTAATCATAATTTTCTTAATAATCAAATCAATTTTGAATTGTTTAAATTATTTCTTATGAATAAATTGTTCTTGAATCGCCATAGGTACTCTACTTAAATTATTTCCTACTTGGATATTGACTATAAAAATTATATTTCTGTAATATAGCAATTTAAAATGTTTGTTCTGTTACTATCAGCAAAATTATTCATCTGCGTGAACAATTACGAGCCTTAAGGATAAACCCGCAGGCTTAACTAATTGATCGGTTATTGTTGAAAGAGAATAAATCACTTATATATTTTTTGATTTTCTTGTGGTGGATTTCTGTAATATAAATATAAATAATACTAATTTTAACTGTTTTTGCAATAAAAACTGTTTCTAACAGTTATATAGACTATCTCAAAACATCCAAAAATAACTTGTCCTTTTTAACAACAACCGTTTTAATTATAGTAACCAAGGGTCGATAAGTCTCCAATAAGTAGACTGTAAGTTAACCCTTCGGTGCACCGTGTAGCATAATATGCTAAATAATTTAAAATCACTGCCAAGAATTTAAAATTTCGCATTTCTTCTGGATGCTTTATTTAAGCAATGCTACAATTACCGACGTTACTTATTAGCACTTTCTAAGGCTTTAGTTTCAAAAGATAATCAAATTACAGTAGTTTACTCTTTGCTATACGTGCATCTAGTGTTATTGCTTTTTACTCCGTCTTTATTTATAATTTCTTTTTTAATTAAAATTGTTTTTATATATGAAGTGCTATTTAGTTTGGACAAGTCACACATCTATCTAATAGTTTATTTGTAAATTAGTTCAAAGAAAAAATTCTGTACTTGATCAGTTTTTACAAAAATGAACATGTGATTTATTCGATAATAAAAGAGCATTGCTGAAAATATTTGATGAAGATAAAAAATTTTTTAAGTTAAGGAAAAAATCGGGAAAAAGCGTTAATATAAAACTTGCTGGTTAATATATTATAGAAGTAATATGCAAGAATTACTTTTAAGTTCTAAATCCATTTGAATGAGCAAATAGAAATATAAGATCGTACATAGTAGTAATAATAATAATAATAATCATATAGTTTGTATGATCTCTCATCGTCAGTCAGACATAATTACATTTGTTTTGCATTACTGCAATTATGTTTTGTTAATGTACATTGTGTGGTAAGCATGATTACATTACTCATCAGATATAACTCAACACAAACAAAAATCAAACAATACGTAATGCGCATTTACAATTGCAAATTGGTAATTATGATAATTAATACTGAAATTTACATTTCATCCAAATATGGTTGTCCTATTTTTATGTATTTAAGACACAATTTCAAAATTCAACATTCAGGTTCAGATAGCCATTCTCATCGTGAGCTAGTTAATTAAAACAAAGAATTTATTTTCTTCAACAAAAATTTTAATTTTGTAATTATTGGAAAATACGGGAAAATACATTATGATTTTCACTACAGTAGTGGATTTTTGTTACAGCTGCTTTAGTATTGACCATAGGATGCTAGTCTCGAATATCCGACGTCACTGAGTTTCTTAGCTCCATTGAATAGGAGAGTATTGTCGTATCACTTTGGATATAACACATGCAAAATTTAAACCTAAATCTTGTTGTTTCTTGTCTTTAAAACAATTTTTTAGATTAGGAGACCGAATAATTATCTGCAAAATAAATAATTGTAATAATGAAATATCTGGAAGCAAATATTTTCCATTGATGGATCAAATTAAAAAAATGTTAAAACATTTTAAGTCGATGTGTTAAAATTATTCTTGCGCTACCGTGTTATTGATATGAAAAACCGTCAAATTATTATCGTTTGACTTATATTGTGTACTTGCCTGATGCATTTGTTTGCATTGTGATTTATTTAAAAACTCTACTTTTTATGTCATTCTAATTTTAGTTTTTCTGTTAAATGGGTTTGGCTTTTTGAAAAAGTTTTATAACCCAAAGTTGTAACTTTTAAATTTACAACTTAAATTTGTTATCAGTGTATTTTATAGTAAAATATATTGTTTTAAATGTATAAGGTTTGAAAATATAATGGAAAGCGTGAATTGTAAAAATTTGAATTTAAAAACTAGCCAAGCTCGATAACTATCGATTTTAAGTAAATTTAATTTGAACAACAAAATTAACAGAAAGAAATTTTATTTAGGGGAAAATGTATGTTTATAGAAATTTTAGATTTACCCTCTCAACAATATTTTTGATTTTTGACCATAACTTAAAGGGGGTGTAAAATAAACGTGAAAGATTTGGTAGAGAACATGCTAAAAACAAATTTTTAAAATTGTCATCTTTGTTAATACTTGTGATACGGATTTGTGCTTAGATATTTTTGTTTTATGTTTTATGAAAAATTCATTTTTTTAACTTAAATTTAATTATTTAATTAAATTAATTTCTTTGTACTTTTGTTGATGCTGAATAATTGCCATTTTTGTTCTCAATAATTGTTAACATTAAAAATTAATGTTTCTGTTTTCTATTCTACTTTAAATGTCCTTAATAGAACTTATTTACCAAGGTCGTAACTTTCTTCTTACCAACGTTACTTTAATTATCATTACTTTAATAGTTGTACGTTAGGTCTGCACACTGTGTTTTCATCATTAGCAATTTCGGTAGCGTTTCAAAGTCACTATTGGTAGTAACTGTTAGCCTGTTGTCAGCATATTAATTGTTTTTCATCCAAGATCTTGTTCTTTTCTTTTCTTAAATTTCTTAAATGTTTCTTTTCGGTTTGAGTCAATTGTGCTAGGCTTTTCTTAAATATTCCCATAACTCTGCATTTTACACCCAACATCCGAAGGTTTAGACTTTTCCCGAATTCGAACCGGGTATCTTTTAGTGTTAGCAGTTATTCGAATAACATACTACATACAAAAGATGATCTAAGAAGAACTTCCATGAAAATTGATTTTATACTTTGGGTATCCCATAAATACCCGAATTGCAAATTGATGCAGTAAATCCGCATAATTTAATAAATTATTAGAAATTCTAAACATTCACAGTAAGTCGTAGATAAGCTTCATATCGAAGTAATCCAATAATTCTCCGTAATTCTCCGAATTGTGGTCAATTCGTATTTTGAAACATACCCTACTGATAAATTCCGGTGAATTTACTCAATTCTGTTAATGTAAGTGGCATACGAATGGCACCAAATTGTAGTGCAATACTCGAGAATTTATCTCACGAAGGTAGAATTTAACAAAATCACGGAGTCATTGATTTTATAGGAGTCATTGTCGGAGTCATTGATTTTATATGTCTTTACATTTTCAGACATTTAAGTTAAGATAATTTTAGTTACACCAATGGCATAATCTGTCAATGTCACTTTGAAATAGTATGGAATCCCTATAAGAAGTATCGTCAGCAAATAAGAAATTATTTCAAATGGATTATGTAATTTTTAATACTTAAATGTAGTATACTTCATTTTATAAATTTCTTAAAATTGTAATACGCCCGAAGGCAGTCATAGGAACATCAATCTATGTTTTACTTTAGCGTTAGCATTTGATCGCGCTAACTACTAGACCTTTGATATTTTGTAGCAGTTGTTATGTATTTCTAAATTTAATTAAATTGTTAAAGAGATATATTTTCAGATAATTTAATCAATGGGACGTAATAAGAAACTATCAAAATAATGTAAAAAAATAAAATATACGTAATTTGATCTTTTCACATTTTAGGAAATAAGCGATAAAATTAAGAAAAAAGATTTGATAGCTATGTAGCTAAACAATGTTTATCTGAGTAATGCGCGATACGTTACTAATGGTCAACACCTGAAATGAGTTCACTTTTAGTGAGTGGACTGACGTGTTTTAAAAATTTATAATTACTTTTGCGAGTGATATTTCAAATTACTGTTAGTATGTTCAAAAATGAAGAACTGTTTGATCATTACTTACGGGAAAATAATAAAAAATATAAATGCCTATATTGTAGTCTAGCATTTCCATGTTATCCTTCATTGCTAGAAAAGCATATAACGAAATGTAAAATGTGTTCAGCTGCATTAAGAGAAAGGTTTTACAAAATTCATAAACAGAGAAAAAGCCTTTACAGACGTCGTCGCAAGGAAAAAGGTAACTTAAATTATTTTAAAAATATTAAAATTGTTTTTTGTTTTTACTCTCGCCCAATAGATGGAAATTGGATTCGAACCCACAACTGCTTGCTTGTTACGTTTTATGGCACTCGGTTGAACAATAATATTATTGGTAACTTTTTACTTGCAGAACTAAATTTTTTGTATTGCTATCGGATTATTTAACGTTCTGATTGAAATTTAATTAATAAAATGCGTATCAACTTAAATTACCAACGATAATTTTTACATATCTGTGATAACATAATTAATTATCATTGGTGATGTATTACATTTCTTAAAGCAAAACTTATAGAAATCAACTGTGCAATCATTTATTTTTCAAATGCAATTTTATGAAACATTTTAACATTTTTCTTTGCGTTATCTTTTAAATCCGCTAATATACCGTAGTAGTTGTATTGTGAAGAATTTTCCGCTCTTTATTATTACATCAGCGCCGAAACCATTGGATTTTAAAATATGTTTATAATTCGTATCACATTAGAAAAATTCTTTGAAGCTTTTGATAAACATGTTTTCAAGTGGAATTCTTGAATTGTATTGCAATAACATGAATTAGGCGGAATCTATGTGAGTTGTTCATTCCACTTTAAAGATAACAATTTGTTTATTTGAGGTTCAAACCCCCGATGTTTAGACTATAAAGTTTATGCTTACGGAAGCAATATAAATTAATTTAGCTGTAATACCATATCTTATAGTTGCTTTTAGAACTACAGCGACGCTAAAATATTTAAATTTCTATTTAGGCATTTTGAACGTTATGTGGGATCTTTTCAATTTTTTTTGGAAAATACAATAACATAGAGGTTATTGTACTTGGTTAAAAATTGTAGTTAGCCCTAAAATATTTTATGTTAAAGTAACAAAAAAGTATTAGGTTTAATATACATACTGGAGATTGGATCGGTAGCTGCAAGACTGCGGATGCTTTGGCCGAATGCCATTTAAACCAACTACATATATACTCTTTTCGCTAATAGAGGAGTTTTCTAGTCGCCAGTTCTAACTACAGACGCCGTCTCCACAATTGTTGTGGTAAATAAACAGAACTAGTAATTTTCTTTATTAAATTTTTTTTATAAATTAGAAAATTTTACATTTTAATTTTAAAATTTCTCTTGTAAAAAGTAAATGTGTAAAATGCCGTTTAAATACTTTTCAACTTTCTATAAAAAGGTACAAATTTCAACTGGGTAGAAAATCGTTTGTTGAGAAAAGGAAAGGATAATAGTTGTGGTTAGTCGAGTATAAAAGTATGGCTACCCAAGATGTACGTGGATTTATGGAATGACACATTTCGGTTGAACGTGGTCAGAAAGAAAACACATATACGGGTTATTTTATTTCAGGTTGGTGCATTCACAGCTGTAATTCGCGCAAGTTTCACGTATTTCCCAAGCATTGAAATTGAAAAATCTAAATTATGATTTACCTAAAATTAAATATTTGTTACTAACTTAATTGTTCGTTAATATTTTTAAATGACTGTACTCGAAATTAATTCTAAGGAAGATTATTTTAATTTTTCTAATTAAAAATTTTCTATAGATACAATAACGCGGTTATTTCTCTTGTGCTGTAAAACATTACACAACGTAATTTCATATCTACGTGATAAAAGCCTGCGTTAACGCCAACTCTAAAGCTCTACGGTCATAAACTATAATTTGTGTTTGTGGTACAAATTTGATATTTCATGTATTTATTAACTTTAGTCATGCACAAAACAAACGATGTATCAAAATTTATAAATGATGTTAAAAATTCGTAACGGCCCTAGATTGATAAGGCACTTACGCTAACACTAAATTTACATTCATAATTTTCAATATTTAATATATTTATATTATC
This sequence comes from Cantharis rufa, assembly GCA_947369205.1. NCBI lineage: Eukaryota > Metazoa > Arthropoda > Insecta > Coleoptera > Cantharidae > Cantharis > Cantharis rufa. Next base: position 7,790,449 of record OX376309.1, on the reverse strand, counting down.
GTCTTTAAATTTATGCAAGGCTGGTCAATAAAAAGTTTAAATATGAAATAACAAAACACAAATATCCAAAATAAAATCGTAATATTAACGTTATAGGGGAGAGGTCCCTGTTAATTCTCACGATGTGGCATATATTGTGATGACCCGAAATTATAAAAATTATAATATAAATAAAATTCTAAAGAAAAACTCAAATCTTCTCCGGGTCACCCATTTTTTTTTGCCATAAGATTCTTCTTGAATTAAAAACATTTATAATGCAATTCCACTTCTGCATCCAATTCAAATTCTCTTTACAATCCAATTCCGAATTCTAATATCCGAAATTATAAACTTTTAATTTCATAAAATAATTTCCAATGCAACGTTAAATGTGGACGATATGCAGACCATACGCCTCGCTATCAGAAAAGTTTTAAGTCGCCTTTAATTTCTGGTGCAAAATTATCATGAATATTTCCAAATTAAAAATCTTACTCAGTAAAATTAAACATTTTATTAACACACAATCTTCAAAATTATCCCAACCAGAGACGCAAATTATTAACTTTTAACGGAGACCCTTGGCAAAAGCAAAGTTATCATACATTTTCGTACCAACATAAAATAATAAAATATTGGCACGAACAAATTTTCAAATATTTACAACTTAACAAAAATATTTACAACAAAATTAAAACAAAATTCAAATTCAAAATTTAAAAAAATTGCTTTTGGAACACATTATATTGCTGTGATCTACTTCCAACCGATAGTACTATTAGTAGGTTATTTTGTCGCAAAAAGTTCTACTTTTTATATCTTCTTTTTTCAGCTCTTTTTGGCGAGTATAATTCATTTTGATCTTAAAAATAATATTTTTCAATTTTAGTAATTTTTAAAGAATTCCAATAATGTACAAGGAATTCTACGAGAATTTCAATCATGTGTACACAGCAACTGTTACAACAGCAGCAACTGTTTTGGAATATAAATACTTCATAATTTACATAGTACATACATATATGTAAAAGTTGCAGGTAATGGGTATCCGGTGAACAGATACACTATCTTTACACCAGAACTTAGGAGAATCGATATACTTTTTCTTCCTGATTATTCCTGATATATCTAATTACAACCACTGAAATTAAATTATATATGTAAATAGAAAAAGCTTAGACAGCTCGGTAAAAATTTTGGACAGCATAATATCAGCTATAAATAAGTTCCAACACTTGCATATAAACCATTGCGATAAATTTATTATGATATCTTCAAATATTCCTGGACATACTGTATACGATATTCTATAATAAGCGCTATCAAAATTTTCAAGTAAATCTTTTTTTATATACTTAAAATAAGGAAATAAGTTGTAATTAAGCACATTCTGATTTTGCTTTATGTAGAAACTACAGCTCTTGGATTGCTGCTTGAAGTCACTTTTAAGAGCGCAGCTTTCATATCTTCATAATGGCTGGAAATTTGCCACATAGTTGTTTTATGTGATATTCAGTAAGTGATACTCAAATCCATGCCTTTATACAATGAATACATACAATGAATACGTACAATGAATATTAATTTTCATTTTGATTAGAAAATTGAAGTGTTTTCAAAAACTACTAATAGTATGAAGTAATATTTAAGAGGATTATTATATTAATGATGAAATACATAGTTTTATATGTACTATGTGAACCATATAGAGTAAAAGAATAAATGCCAATAGAGCATTGTACTTATTCTGAATGAATTTTTACTCAACCGATGTAAATTTGCCTGTGCAAACTAGGTCATTGTTCATTCTAAAAGAGCCAACTTGTATATTTTTCTTTGCTTATTTACTTGGATAACCTTAGCTTTCAAAGTATATACTTAGTTTCAGGTGGTTAATATTCTATAGTAGTACAAGATATACATATGTGTTGTATTGTATACATAACCCCGAATATAAATTCTATAAAACATTGTTAGTTTTAGTACTATTTTCTATATTCACTTATTTAATTGTTCTATGTTACATATTTAGCGCTAGAATTTAACATCAACATTTATTATACGCCTAATAGCGGTAACATAGCGGAATATAACTAATCATAGTGCTGAAATGACGCGAGTAATGCAAGGTTGCCATCCCGGTTTTTATTTGGATAATAGGTGACCGCATGGTGAACGATTTAATCTACATACAACCTGTTTTCTCTTATCTTGGAATGCAGTTTGTAAATAATGACAAAAGTATTAAATGAATCAGTTTTCGAATTTAAATGAATAACATTGTAATCAGATATTTATGAAAACATCAGATTGCACTGAGACATCGGCCAAATATTAACATATAATTTTGTTTTTCATTTTTAGTGCTTTTCTTGTTACCAACTGTTCGGTTTAGTTCAACCAAATTCAATTTCATATGATCATACTACCAACTCAAAAAGAAATTGAATTCATAATTATCTCTTTTTCCCAGATGCCTATAAGTCTTCTCTGCAACATACTTTCCCTCAGCGTTGAGCTTAACATCGATTGTGAACGACAATGTTAGAGAAGGATATTTAAGGCATTTAACCCTCGTGGTTGCCTACAGCAGAATTTGCAACATACCGGTTGTAGCAGTAGTTTTTCTTGAAATTTTTTACTATGTATAGTTTTATTAGAAGTTAAACTTGATAATTGTATGTCGGTACTCTACATTTCTACCCTCAGGCCACTATTGTCCTACAAGGTTAACAAAGCTTAATTGTTCAAAAATAAAAATATTATTGTATAGATATTTCTACCTCGGGTTTGCATTAAATAACTTAGAAAACAATTAATTTTGTAGACATAATCAATAATAGAAAATTTTAATTTTTCGTCTGCTTGACGGAAAGGCGGAAGTCTATTAATTTCTCATCTTGATAGAGTTTCTGATTGTATTAAATAATTGTAACCAACTATTGGTTTTCACTACCGCTCGATCTTCTAACAGTTAACATCTCGAAAAAATAATCTGGTAAGCCAATTTTCACAGACATAATCACATAATTCTGGAATCCTTACTAATTCAAATCAAAACATCGCTACGCAACTTATACACAATTGCTTCCGAATTGAGAAGCAATTATCCGTTATCAGAAACTCACTTTAATATTTTGGAATATTTTATTTCGCCACTTCTTACCGGAATTTTTATTCGCCTACTTGTATACGTAGAAGATCCTGGTTTTTTTATTGCAAACTTTTGAAATTATCTAAATCCGTCTCTGTGTTATATGTGCGAAGAGGACGGTTAAGGTCCGGCAACTAGGGTAAGAAATGACAAACCACCGAAGTAATCTACTATGAAAACCTTTTAATAAATAAATCTCACTTTAGGTTTGTAGTTCTGCTGTAAGTGAGTGAATCTGTGTGACAATTGAGTTCGATTTTTTGATTACATTTTTTTCGCTGCTTTTTTGCTTCATCACCAAAAAAAGCAATAAAATATAATCCAAAATATATTATCCTTGTATAGTTAGTTATTTTTTCTTTTTTGACTTTGACGTTCTGTCAATTAGCCAGACATTTTAATCTATATCATATTGATGCGTGCTCAAAAAGCCGAGCTAAGAAATTTCCGGATTCCCGCGGTTTAACTTAACGAGCGATCACACCAATCCACTGCAGTTATTAATAGTTGATTAAAATTGTATTTATTATTTTATTAATAATAAATAATTGCTTGCATTTCACAAAATTTATCTATTTATTTGATTTATTTGAAATTGGAATACAACATGAATAACATGTTGATATTTTTTTACAAGATTACCATATTATCTGTCAAAGAGGGAATTATAAGCCCCATCAAATTATTCCAAAATAATAGGTTGCTTTTTTTAAAAATTATTGGTGACAAAACAAAACAAATTAAATGAATAGGTGACAATGTTCAAATTTTCTTTTCAAATAAAAGTGAGATATTTTTTGCGAAAAAGTTGTTTTTCAATTTTATGAATTTTAAAAAGTTAGCTATGTTCTTTTTTATTAATTAATTTTTGTGCAACAAAGATGTATTTGTTCTCTACATGAAATTTTATTTCTTATACTTTAGATAACGTTAGCATTGCACCTGAGATGGACTGAAATTTAGTCCTGTACAAACAGTTAAAAAATGGTAAAATGGGTCAAATGGGACCAAATTTGAAACTTATAGATAGGTCCCTATTATAGCAAAATTTACAAATAATTGAGTTTAGAATATGAAAACTGAAAGCAACATTTTTGGGACAAAAATCAGTACATAAATTGATATATTATAATATATACGTATGTACTTTTACACAGAATATGATCTATTTTGGGTATAAGATGTACAGGATACAGTCAATTTAAGATTTTGTGATATATGGAATCTCCCTTGACAAATTGGTCCCTATTCCGGTTTGAATCTGATATAAAAAACGTAAGGCATTTTTTCTAATACTAAAATAAAAGGTTTAAGCAAAAAAAAATTATTTTGGAGTTATTTCCACGCAGATGCCTTTTTCATTACATAGTGGATGGACAATAATAATTCTATATAGCATAAGTTAGATAGTTCAAATACATTATGTACATATGTACCTACATATTTATATTAATTTATTATACTATTATACAGGATAATACCATAAAGTGTGGTAGACTTAAGTTGTATATTATGTATTTTGTTAATACAAAGCACTGTAGAGTTTTGCATATTACGCAGATTGCCCATAACGTTTTTAAAATAACGAATATAGTGATGAATTTGTAAAAATTTGTAAAATATTGAATAATTTATAAACCAAATGAGAAAACAAATTTATTGTGAAATTAATTAGAATATAACAAAACACTTACTTGACTGTTTTTACCAAAAACTTGGGCAAAATTTTATTTATTACATTAGGAAACAATAGGGAAATTTTATGAAATCCAAGCAGTTTTATTGTTACGTTTTATTTTATTGATTTTAACGTTTTCTGGCTAAGCTCAACGCTACTACGCTTTGAACAAAAATTTTATAAAGTTGTAAATTTAATATTACAAGACTAAACTTCTCGGTGGTAAACTAATTCAATTGAAATGACCATGTGCTCATCTATACTTCAATGTATTTGAGCTTTTTAGCGCTTTAAACGAAAATCGAAACACGTCGCTTTATTGCGTGCATAAACTTAATGAAAGAGTCCTTGTACTGAAAGGGTATTATTTTTAAATAAATAAATACAAACATGCATTCTTTTTTGTTTAATAGAAACTAATTCAGAAATGTTCTAATTAAGTATAAATTTAGATTTGAATACACTTTTATGCAAATTTTCAAATTAGTAAGGTAATACCATTAAATACTTGGCTTTAAAAACAAACATATCAATTTTGTGTTAGATTAACATAATTAAATTTATAACAGCATTGTGAAAAATTTAGAGATTAGAATTTTTTGTTTAATAATCAACAAATTTCAATAGTTACATCATTTTTTTTTAGCAAATCGAAATTTGAATATCTTGGCAAAGAGAAGAAATAAATAAAATAAATAACAAAACAAATAGGTATGCACAGGTGTATTATTAAATTAACTATTCCATTCTAAGGATACTTGAAGTGCGAGGGTATAAACTTTGGAATAGAATGCCGATTACGTACCGAACCTATTTATAGACTTGAAGCAACTGAAAAATTGTATTGGTAAACAATAAAGAAAAAGAAAGTACAAAATTACATCAAATTTATGTCACAGTTCTACTAAAACTTTTGTTTTTTGTTGAAATGCACTACTTTGTTGCGTTTCTTGTTAAGGTGACACCAATAAAACTTAAAATTTATAATTCAAGTTTTATAATTACATTTGAAATTTCCACTTTATCAAAAGCACAAAAGCATCAATGCCTTTACCATATAATTAGCTTTTAATTTTATACAATGCCGTAATATTATTTTTATAGAACTTTTTATGTATTAATCAATCACCATACATTGATAACCTTTAATATGCCCAATGGATGAAATAGTACGTATATTTCAATAATTTTATTCTAATTGCTTATATTTACCAAATAATAAAATGAATATTTGATTTTACAAAAATATTTACATTTAAGCATTTCAATTGCTATTAAAGTAGATTTATTAAAAAGGGTTTTAATAATTTTCTACAGGATGGTTTCTTAAATCAATAATCTGAAATATATACCTAAACCTGGGTTTAACCACCGTATTGTCTGCACTACATCTTGAATATGATTGGTTTATGGCTTTCTACAATTTAAAGCTAAAATATTATCAAGGTTTGGAATAAAAACTTAAAATACGCTCCGAGCAAGTAGCGTCTATGATCTCGACGAATTTTTTTTCTTATCCTTCTACGGCAAAATCGTAGATTTCTACAAAAATCGAAATTATTAATTTAGTTACTTGAATTTATTGTATCCTGACAGAAAAATTTATGAATCAGTTTTTGTAGTTTTTGAGAAATATTATTTGTATCAAAAATGATCTGAAACCTAAAAAAATCATTTTTGGTAAAGTACCCCTTGAGGTTATTGGTTATTGGCTGATGAAGGCTTATAGCCGAAACTAGTACGTTTGGATAAAAATAAATACTTAAGGGAACGTGTACCTGTGTATTACTAAAAAAATCAGTCTTTTTATAAAAATTTGTATTTTGAGCAATCAGTTTCTTAGATGCATTTATTTGAATTTTTTATTTCCAAAAATTTTCAGTTTTTTGCAAGTAATTTAGAAATAACGTAAATAAAATAACATAATTCTAAAATTTTGTTTGTTTGATTTATTTCTTGACTGCATGCGATGGTTCTGTAAGTAGCACAGAAAAGGTAAATTTTTTTCCCGAAAGGAATCCATTTTTGTCTACAAGTTTAAAAGTACACATTTAAACCTAGTAACAAAAAAAATTTTAAAATATGTTAGCTACAACAGTTATCTTCAAATACATCTTAATTTGAAGCAGTGGTTCTTAATCATTTTTGCCAATAAACCAAAATTTTGAATGGTATTGATTTTTTAATATTACATTTATAATAATTTCAGATTTGTAATTTGTGGCTTCACTAATAGCTTTATTTCTAATAACTTGATAATAGGCACCTTTTTGGAATTGAGACAGCTGCTTGTAGCCGGTAGAAAATTTTATTTTCTTTAAATTTTGGTTTGTTAATTCAATTTGAGCTCAATCCATTTGGACTACCGTTAATGTGAAAAATTAAAAATTACCAAAAGTATCCGCATCCATTTTTCCAATATATCCGCTTTCAGCTATTCTATAACTAAGAGAGTATTGTGGCAAAATATTAACCTGATGGCATTGTGGTGAATTAAAAAATGGGTGACCCGTCAAAATAGCCCCGATAAAATAGCCCGATGGTAAAATACCCCGATAAAATATCCCAGACATATTAGCTCCGACAAAATACCCTGACAAAATAACCTCGACACTACTTGAATAGTGACGTTTACAAAGAATTCTAACAAGTACTTACCTGAGTCATCATCATTTTGTGGATTTTGAGGGATATTTTGTCATTTATTTATTTCCGAGTAGTTATAAAAGTAACACTTACATCTTTAACGAACAAATTTAATAAATTTGTTGGATCGCAGGTTCCAACAATATATTGTTAGAACGTAATAAAATAACAAATAAATAATAAATAAACTAATAAATGAACGTAATAAAATAATAAAATTCGTCATCTAATTTGTCCGACCTTAAATAATTATATATGCCTGGACTAAAATGTTTTTGATGTAAATAGAATACCAAACGTAAATGTGGATTGCATTAATATTAATTAATTTATATTATTATTTTATAACTGATACAAAATAGAAATTATTAAAATATAATTGTATTATATATTTCCTGAGACGCCCGCTGCATTAAACAGTGTAAAACGAGATTTTTATGTTATTGCAAGTTGTAATATTAACAATAACCAATAACGAGTTAAACTTTCAATCCCAATGAAAACGCAAAAAAAATCATTCGATTACAGGAGGCTGAAACAAAGAAACGCACCGGCTTTTTATGACAAAAAAAATTGTTAGTAAGATCTATGCAAGTTTTTGCTAGGAGACTCACCACATACAGCAATTGCTTTTTCAATATACTACAACTTGCCATATAGACAAACACTAACTGTCTAAGCACAAAAAATCAATTTTTCTAAAATAAGCTACGAGCTTTAGGAATTTAAATGCCCTCTTTCTTTGATACGTTTTTAAATTAAATTTACATTGAAACAAATAAGAAATCGCAAATGAACTGATGTATAAGTGCTTACCTGTAAAACTATTATCTGAAGAGACTTCAACCTTATCATTGTTTTTGAAAACTTCAAGGAATTCTTTTTATGAAAAATAATAATGGTCACTCAAAACATATACATAAATATAAAAGCAAGATGGACATACAAAGTAGGTGATATAGCTTTGGAAGCAGCTATTAACTCGAACTTTCCCATGTTTCCTTTTCATAAATTTAATATACTATTTTTGAGTGTTAAGAAATTATTAAATTGTTATATTATTCAGTTACTACATTATTCAATTATTATTGTTATTATTATTTTAATAAACATATGGTAAGAATATTTTAAAATAAATGATCAGGATATCAAATATTTCTCATGAACTTTCGAAGGGAATTTTCCGCTCATGTGGATAGTATATCACGAGGCGCAGCCGAGTGATATACCTGTTATGAGGTAACAGGTATAAACCTCGCATTTAATATGCCGTTTAAACTCCTCGTTAAATAATATACTATTATTAATAAAAAAAAAGGTGATAGTAGAATGTCCTAGAACCGTTAAATATGGTCTATATTATTAATATTAATGTTCAGTATTTTATATAGGTGGTCGGTATTTATAATGCAATGTCACTGTAATAATAGCAAAAACGGTCAGTAAAAAATTTGGAAGCATTTGAATGGAACTAATATATCCTAAAAATAAGTTGTGAGAAGTGCTATAGTTAATTGGTTCTAGAACATTTCTCAATTTCTAGGATAAATACTATAAATAAGGATAAATAACAATCTATGTAAAATATTGACAATTTTCATACTATTATACTGACCACTTATTTAAAATACTGACCATTTATTAAAGAACTGACCATCTATTTAAAATGCTGACCAAAAGTGCTTTAAAAAACTGACCCAATAAATACCAGCCGAACAATATCAGATAAGTAATTGATATCCGTGGTTATCCAATGGATCGTCGTAAATGGCATGCTCTCCAATTGAACTATTAGTTTAAAAGATTATTCACTACTAACTATACTTACAGTTTTACATGTAATTAAAATTTCTTATATATTATCCTTGAATTTCTTTAGAAGTGTTTATATATCATACCTACATACATATATATCCATATTTACATTGCTATGTTATACAATGTAACCAATCTAATAATATTAATTAATTTAAAATTTTACTTTTAAATATGATTGTTATGACAGCACATGTATACGTAATATCTCTTGTTGCTTTGTTTGAAACAAATATTTTTGTTTATTTAATCAAACATGTATATTCAGTTGCAGCCGCTGTAGGGGGTAAGCAAAAGGAAAACATTTCTCGAATACCCCTTGCAATATAATGTACATATTATATCTGGGCTTCAAAGCAAGTTGTTTGTTTATAGTAGTACACGATTATGTCCTATATGTTTAACCAAAAATCAATGGTATTAAACAACAATTCGGACAAGCAAACCCTTTCAAACACTAAAACTAAAAAATACTGTTTTTTTTTGTAAAATTTATTTACACAACTTGTGTACTTAAAATTATAAGTAGTTTATTTAGCGACCCAAATTAATTCGCGATCATTTATGTAAGCTGTTTGAAAAATGTGAAACAAAGTTTTTCAATAAAAGCGTTATCCTTTTATGTTTAAATATGTTATAATAAGGTTTTGGCACCCGTAGTATAAAAGTATTTTTCGGAGATTAAGATAAGATGTCGATAGGAGAATAAATCAAAAAGTTTTCTTTATTTGAAAGGTTATAGATTAAAAATGGTTACAAATTTCAATTTAATCGACTAAGTGGTTTGAAAGTAATCGGTCTTGAAACATTTTTCTAAAAATGTTGATCGCTAAACGGCTTAAAGCATTTAACCTTATTAATGCAATGCAAAATTGAACTTGAATTATTTCTTACCCTTTACTGCTTTAAAGTAACGTTTAACATTTTGTTTTCCCGAGAATTTTAAATATACCCTAGTTTTTTAATTGATTTAATTGAGCAATTCTTTGATCTTATCGTTTAAAATGGTTAAAAATTATATGTTCTGTAAAGTAGAATAACAAAAGATTTTAACCTAACCTAACAAATTATGTTTTAGGTTATGCCTTTAAAAGTTGTTTTAATTATTATTATTATTATTATTTTACGTAAAAATTCCAACAGTTTTTTAATCTTCTTTACTTTTAGTACTAAAATAATTAAATTATCAACTTAGAAACTTTTAAGTATTTAGTTAACTCGATTTAAAAAATTTTTAATTCCTTAAAATGCAACTTTTGGTTTTACATTAATGGGGCAGATTTCAATTTTAATCGAGTAGGGTGTTATGAATTTGAGAGGTGTAATTTATTATCAAATCTAAACGTAAAAGTGAAGAAATGTTGAAGTCAGCGCTATTCTTAATGATCAGAATTTGGGGCATCTGAGTCGATAATGAGTTGTGAAATGAATGACGGCTACCGATAGCAGTGGTTTACTAGGTTGTTAGAAATTGTTACCTTCGTTCTAGTAGTCAATAGAAACTCTATACCAAAAACCAATTACGTGCATTGAAAAATATTTTATTGTATTTAATGTTAATTATACCGAATCAAAAATAATGCTTCCAAGTTTCTCTTACACCTACATAACCTCACGAGAGCTTTTAGTTCTCTATGGTGTTATTTAACAAAGGCGTCAGTGCTAAATTACCCGACATTTTTACGTGGTTAAGACGTTCTTAGATATGCCAACATCTACCTTGAAGCATTTCTATCCTGTTACCTACAACAAAATATGCGAGAAATTTCGCTCTGATATAGCTAGTTACAAATATTCCTCAAGGGTTTCCAGCGTGTTCTAGAATTATTGTGTTGGTATGTCCTAAAGTATGCTCAAGGGATGAAATCAAAATTGCAGTTTACAATTACTTAACTTTTTAGGTTACTTAATAAATTTTTTATTAATTTTATTTATTCAGAAACGCAAACGTTCAAAAATTTTTGTCGATGAAATTCCAATTTTAGTTCTTTTATCACTTATTACAAGAGCCATATTTTGAACTAAAATAGGTTAAGCACACTCAGAAAAGTAATTTACTGTTCCTGCTAAATAATTATTAGTAACTATGCAGCAAACGGAATTAGTTATGTAGTATCATAATTATTTTGTTTAAAATTGGAGCAAAATCTCATTTTTGTACTGTATCACAGATACTTCGACAGGGTTAGGTAATTAATCAATTATGGATGATCCTGTAAAATGTAAATGTACTTTCTGAAAATTAAATAGCAGCTTATGCGACTTAAAATATTAACCGTTTTTCCAGAAATATAAAAGTTTTAACTTTAAAATTATTTTGTAAAATCTAGATATCTTAATTTGTTATACGTAATTTTGAAACAATACGCAGCACTAGTTATTAAAGTTTGTAAATTGTTATTCGTGCCACCAGTCCTTCAATAACTGAAGCTTCGTTCAAATGGAATTAGTTATTTCTCATAATTTAATGTGATGTGATATTATTATTTTGTGTATAGGCTTATTTGAGCATGACAAGATATTTTTCCACTTTTACTGTGTTATCTTATAACATTAAAAGATTTTCCACTACCATATGACATCTAATATTTTGATTTATATACTAACCCAAAATTAATTTTTCATCCTTTAGATTCTTAAATTTAATTTGAAAGGTTGTTGGAATTTGAAACTTGACATTAGTATGATGTATACGTTATGGGTAAAGATTTGAAGCTCGATAAACCTACATAAGTTTACCCGGTTAAAGTGCAAATTAACCATGATAGTTGGAGTTAAGTGAAGTATGATTAAGATTTCTGAATTTACCAAGGTTAAACAAGTTCTAGTCAACATTGTCGGAGTAAAATGAATAAAATTGTTGAACAATTTTAATTATATGTTTTTTAAAGAAAATTTCATTGAAATAATTTTTCATTGCCATTTGAAATAAATTTTCAATTTAGGAAAATTTAGTAGGAAGAACAGAAAGCACACATACAACATATTTCTCTCTTCTTTTTGTTAATATCATGGGAATTTATCAAATTGGAAACTTTTTTTGAAACAATAACTACAAATTTATATCTAATTAATATATAGTTTTCAAAAATAAAATTTGTTCACCTCAATAATGTACTATTTAAATAATTTTAGTTGTTGTGGCAAAAGTTTAAATTTACCAAATTTTTTTGAATACCACTTAGCTCTCAAAACATTTATTTTTTGTCGTTGATTACATATTATGACTTTTTTTGAGTTTGTAAACTTGATGTAGAAATTGTAGACCTTTTAAGTTTAAAAATTAAAAAAAGTACTTTTTCGCATGGTAAATATGAAAACAAAATGCTTATTTTATTTTCATACCATGTTCTCAATTTAGCTTGTAGCCGAGTTTTTCTACTTTAAGTAATGTAGGTACACACATTAGAGTCTTGCCTTTAATAAAAAGTCACATTCCAATTATTTTGAGTTCAGTCATCTCTCACAAAATTGTTTTATTTGCTGTAATATGATTTGTCTTTCGTTTATTTCAATAAGGCAAGTGGGCATCTCATGGAAAATTGTGCTGTTGGTGCATAGCTAGAAAAACCTTCGCAAAGAATGATTATTAAAAAAAAAATTAGTTTTACTCAACTCTTAAACGTTAAACTTTAACTATAGATTTGCATAAATACATTAATACTGACATACATGACCGAGATAGTAAGTATAACAAATAGTGACGAAGAATTACTATGTTTTTGAACGGAGAATTCTCATAGCGAGCCAAAGCAAACGAGTGTTGCAGAAATAAAAGCAATAAAATATCATCAAAGTGTTGAAAAATAGAAACCGAAGATATTGTGAAATTTATAAAATTGCCAAGAATAAGGTGGCTGGACTATATAATGAGGAGGAAGGAAAACGTATTTTAAAGATACTTAAGAGAGTCGAAACTAAACAAACGAGAAACATAGGGAAAAACCAAGATCGAAATGGATGAATAAGATAAGATAATATCTGAAGATGATAAATTTTGAGAATTTATTGGAGAGTTAGTATGTGCAAAGACAAAAATGTATGAAAAACCGTAACCCAACCAGAAAGAGTACTTATAAAGCTGCAAGAAGAAAATGGAAAAGAAAGAAGATTAATCTACCTTGAAATGAATCGAGAAGAGTTTTCCTAACAAAGTGGCAGTATTTTAAACAAATTCTAAAAGAAAAATAGACTAAATCAGAAAAAATAAGCTTTTTATAGCAAAAACACTGCAAAAAATTTAGATTGACAAAAATCAGTTGGATAATGATAAGAACTAAAAGAAATCATTGGAATATATGGGTGAGGAGATACATATGTATATAAACTAGAAATTGATAATGAAAAGAAGAACAACGCCTGGTGGTACTCATTCCGATTTTTTTACGGCTAAAAAGCAAGGTGGGAAAAAGTCCAAGAGGCACGGATGACTGATTATCATCACCATAATGTATCGATCTGGTTTTGATCAAACTTTTATACGAAATTGTGTTAATGTTATCGAATCATTATGTTGCCTAAAGTGAATTTCGTAAATAAATCATACGATTATTGAAGTCATATACAATAGCAAATACATAATAATTGAGATTCATTTATTTTTTATTTGCTTAGTGAAAAGTACTTTAGTACAAGTTTACTTGACTACAGTGAGCTAATTCAATTTAAGCTTCTCACGCATTGCCATCACTATTTACATATATTTTTGTGGTAATCAATATAATATTAATGGTATTAGAATTTTAGTTTAGCAACTCGTAAAGTAATAGAATTTCTTTGACAAAAACAAAAGATAATTTTGTGTTGGTATTATGAAATTATTGTAGTTGAAATTGAACATAAACCATAACCTTTTTTATTAAAATGTATATATACAACGAACATATTTTTTGAATTAATTATTCTCCTCAGAAGTGGATAAAAATTGTTACGAATTTATGTGCTAAATATGAAAAAACAATGTTTTTTTCGTTTAAAACACAACTTTGAATTAAAATTAGTTTAAATGTAATTGTCTGCAGAATAAAAATAGGTGTGTTCGTTTGTCCTGATGCAGTAAACTATAAAACTGAAACATAAAAAAGTCGACTATTTGCGCTTGAAAAATAATTAATTTAATATCATTTGCGTTGAAGCTTACATTAAAAGAAAAACTACAATGTAATCACATTTTCACATAATAAAAATTTAGTTAATTATTATGGAAGGTGGGACTCAAATTAGGGCGCATACACTGATTAGTATTTAGGGTGAAATTAAAATGTTTTGGAATAAAGTTTTTCCAATGTGGTCAAAATGGATACATAGTATTTGTTCCAACAGTTTAATTAATTTGTAATAGTAGTAGCTACGGTTAACAATTTTAATAATTTAATTATGTTAAGTAATCTGTACGCTAAAGTAATCAAAAGCTTAAAATAATTTTTCAAGCATATTATAAAAATAGGAAATTTAAAAATTTTTTATAAAAATACGTCAAAAATTTTATGATTTCGATTAGTTATTCAAAGCTTTCAATTATTAATTATTTTCGCAAAATTCTACATTATAGCGATGAAATATAATTTGAGCACGGGCGTTTTAAAAGTGAAAAATTGATTTTTCTAAAGAAAATGTAACCTGTCCCGTCAAATATTTCGTAGCAACTATTCTAATACTTGAAAATAAGTAAAATACTTGATTGCGTGATTCTGATGAATGAGCAAATATATAATGGAAATTTTTTCAAAATAAACTTAAAAAGTAGGTCAGATTGCTTTTGGCCTCAAAATTAAATATGCAGTATTTTAGTCTTATGATACCTTGAACTTTCACTATTTTGAACATTCTATGCCCAAATTTAGCCCAATTCGTAATGATGTAATTACGATCGTCTCCCTTGGGCTTTTCTAAAAAATTCAAACATTTTTCTAATTGTATTAACAAAGTTTCTAATTCCCGTTTAAGAAATTCATTTGCATTTTAAGTATTGCTCTTGGTTCATTGAGAAAGAAAAACCATAGCGACAATGAGGTAATGAACAATGATGATTATTCAAGCTTTGAGAATAAATCAAAAATGTTAAAGTTGAAAAGTCATACTATATAAATACATTTTGTTATTCCAGTTATAAATATTAAAACTTAATTAATAACGATAAGAATTTAAATCAGGTTTTGCTGTAGTTATAAACGAAAATTAATCACAACTGCAGTAACCGTATCTAAAGTGAAGACAACGAATACATGCAATTTGCCTGTTTCTTATTTCATTTTCAAGAATTTTTCAGCAAATGGCAACATTATTTCTGACATACAACATGCAAGCTGACGCAGTATTTCAACAAACTTGATAGGACACATTCGTAGTAACAGTGCGGCCGTCATATGTCAAGTTTGCGTGATATTCTTTCGTGATTTTTAAACTTGAACAGATTACAACGAAATCTGCCAACATTTCAACTTGTTTGTTATAATTAATAGTATATGCTGAATACTTTCTCTTAAATATTTTTCCGCATCATAATTCAAGTTTCATATTTTATAATTATTATTTCTTTCTGCCAGGATACCGGGTTTCACAAAAGCCGTGCACGCTATTGTTTACCTACATATAAATTGGAAATGGTATTTTAGGAGAAAATTGTTTAGAAAGTTAGAAAACCAACGTACAGATAATTTTGGGTAATACTATCTTCCTAGATACTAATTTCATAAAATGTCAAAACCACATATGTCTACTTTTACTCAAACATTTCACATCTCTACTATACAAATTGGTATTATACCATTATTTATTTATTTTATTACGATGCAGAAAATAATCATATACAAAGATGATTCCATAAAAAAGATTACTTAAAAAATTTTGTTGACTTCCGAGTTAATACCGAAGACGAGAAACCGCAACATTCATCGTATTTCTAGAAGGAACACAAAAGGCAACCCACTCAAGCAACTGAGGGCAATCAACAGAACTCCCAACCAACCTGGACAAGAACTTAGCATCTGCCAACACCCGTCTCTGCGTAAGAGACCTAAGAGGAAGCCGCTGAAGCAAATATTCGTATCCGACTTCGCGATGGGAAGCCTGTAGCTTAAAAGCTACATATCTAAGAAATCTTCTCTGCACCCTCTAGAGTCTATCTATGTCACACTGATAATAAGGTTACCAAAAAGATAATTAAGTGCTAGCTTCTTTCTCGCACACCAATAACACAAGGTTTGCGTGCGTTTGTAAGCACTATGCGCCACCCGTTGACGCAAAGTATTTTGTTTTAATTCAAAAACTAAACCATTTGAGAAACTTAAAGCTATTCTTAATTGTGATAATTGGCACATGCTTATTTGTTATTATATAAAGTACACAATAAAAATCCTTCATTGCATTATCTACAATCGAGTCAGCAAAGAGCATATTCCAAAGAGAACACCCCCCCTCCATCGCCGGGGCAGATCCTACTGCCCGAGTTTTACCTGCAAAAGGTTAGTTACGGTCGGATCTAAATATCAAATAATTATCATTAATACAAAATGCACTACTTAGGATTTCAGACGTCCCCAGAGTCTCTACAAGAATTACTACATCATAATCTATCAAAGAAATGGACAAAGTTAAATCACTAAATTTTGTGCGTAAACACCGAACATTTTGGTAATAAACTGACAACAGTAAATTTATGTTCCCTTAGCTATTAGGCCGCTCGTACGAAAATCCTGATTAACATTGCCGAACTGTACAGTAGCTCTGGGTTTTCCCAGCTAAAATTGTCTAAAAACAAGTAGACCTTTAGGCCAGAATTGTGGCGAGTTCACTTGTGCGTAGTATTTTTTCTTACGCCAACTTTAAAAGATTTCGATTTCGAGCAGCAGTGTTGTTTGACCACTAGTTCATCATCCAAACTTCGATTACATCCCGATCGGATGTGGTTCTTTACAACAGTAGAATCGAAATGAAAATTTGCTCTACCCATCTATATCCATATTAACGTTGGTATACTGGTTAAGCGGGGCCCGTATACTTCAAGTTCAAGTTACTGTATTTTATTGGCATAACATTCTGCACTCGTGAAGTTTGCTATCCTCCACCATGCTTACCGGTAGATACGCAATTTCAACACTTGTAATTTTTTTGTTTGATGCCGATTTGGTTCTCCACCCCTCAAATGGTTTTTACACTGTCCTTGCTTTCCCACCATAAGACGAATTTTTACTTTGCACATTACTATCTTTTGACTGCAAAAAGCACGGGCAGCACATCTGTTTCATCACTATTTACTGCAGTATCTCCCCGATAATTACGTTTAATTTAATACTAGCATTTATCATCAAGAAATTCAATTTATTTTTTTGCATTGGCATGTAGAAGAGCCCTTCACACTCCTCCGCACAATCCACATGAAGATTTTCCATTAAATGCCGTCCACCATAACGAGTACAATTATCCATATCACTATTTTAGAAAACCCAAAAAATGCACACACACTTTTCAGAACTAAAATGTTTTTAAGTTATCACAATTAAAATACACTGTAAGTATACAATATCGCAAACGTTTAATCGCCTGATGATGCCATAGTATGGTGAAAACGTTTGCGATATTGTATACTTTCAGTGTATTTTAATTGTGATAACCTAAAAAGATTTTAGTTCTGAAAAGTGTGTGTGCATTTTTTGGGTTTTTAAAATAGTGATATGGTTAATATCGATTTACACTACTTAAACCACGTATCAATTGATTATGAGTACAATTATGGTATAGTATTGACAAATTAATGATTTTAAACTGAAGTTAAATATTTAAACCACAGTGAAAAATATAATTGATTGACTTAGTAGAATTGACTACTAATATTCAGTATGAAATTTTTCAAAGAACAAATTCTCGTTAGTAAGACATGAAAAGCAAAATGAAACTAACAAAAAATATTATCTAAAGAAATCTCTGCTAAAAGACTTACCATATGCAATCAAGCTCATCACGACTCGCTAATTTATCTGTTTCGTAGAATGCAATTGATATTCTATCTATCAATTTATTAATATATCTGGGAATGTTGGAAATCCGTCTAAACAACGAAAAAAAGTTTAATCACCTATAATTTGATATTGACAAATTTAAAAGTTTAAAGATAAAATATATTCATTTTATAGAAGAATCTGAATACGAATCCGAAATAAAAACGTAAATACGACATTTGACTACACAAAACTAACTAGCAAAGGTTCATTTGGAAAATACAAACAAGGAAAGCATCAGTAAACTATGGAGCATCCAAAGAAATTTTCGACAATATGTTTATTTTGTTTTAATTCAATTTCACCAGATCCATTTTTAAGTAGTTAATAAACTTTTATCTTTTCCTTACTAGATTTTTTATTTATAATTAAAATTACCCAATCAGTGGCTTACTATGATCTCTGGTTGAGTGAAAAGGCTCGGCTCTCCGGTGAATAGACAAAATATCAATGTAAATACAAACAAAATGAAGTTCCCAAATCTCAGATTTTTTCTTATTCTTGGTACTCAATACAAAAACTAATAAAAACTAAAAAAACAAAAATAAAAATAAAAAAGCTCTCCAAAGCCAATTATTCTAATTATTAAGATATAATTCATTTAATTTTATGTGTCATGTTTCTCTATAAAGTTTGAGGTTGTCATAAATATTAAACGAAAACCTAGGCTAGAGCTGTATTATATATCAAGTTGGAGTTTTCTGCAACAAGTTATTTCACATAAACAAAAAAAAATACGTTGACTACAGTTGATGACTTTTGAAGGTAACTTTACAAACAAAAATTGTATGCTACTTATATTTATTTAATATGTATATTGTGATTTTGCTTTTCTTTGTTTACATAAATAAATTCATTAAAGCATTGGCACGGCACATTGTGTTCCTTTTCGAAGTTACAAAACGAAAATTAGTTTCTTATTAAATTTTATGTTACAAAATCCCTATTTTATCTTGAATCCAAAACATATATAATTATTTCAATATTTTTAATTATTCAAAATATTCATCTCATTGATTCCGGTTTCAAATGCATTAACCAGATTCTCATTCGTCATGGATGAAATCTCTAGTTCCGTATTACAAAATTATTATTACTATATTATTCTGCCACAAATAGAGAGCGCCTGAAGTTATGGAAGATAATTTTGGGTTTTCTATATTTTAAATTGTAAAAGATACTCTCTGAAACATCTACAATATTGATTTTATATTCTGTATATTTATTAAATAAAAAATATCTTAAAAAAGACTTTAAAGAAATCAAATTTTAATTTTAGATTTGAAACAATGTTTAGCCGAAGTAACATTTGAAACTTCAGTGGTCGCTCAAGGAGGTTACAGTTTAATTCTCCAACTGATGGCCTAGCTGGCTACAACAGAATATTTGTACAAAGCATTTATGTTTTTGTTTTAATTTGTAAATATAATAATAATAAATAAGATAATATTCCTGGAAAACACAGAGGAATTGTTTTCAAACTAAAATATTTTCTTATTAATATATTTAATAATATATCTAATTTATGTCATTGCAAAGAATACAAAATTTATTTTGTTTGTTTTTGGACCACATCAATAATTAATCTTCACAACGTAAAAATATTATGTATATAAATATTTATGGCTTTTCTTCACATCTATGTTTAGAATTTTGAAGATAAAAATAATACGATACATCATTACCGGCCGAAAGTTATCATCACAACAATAAAAAAACGTTTGAGAAGTGCTGGTTTAATAGGTTGTGCTGCTTTATAAAAATAAGAAATGCGTCAAAGTATGCCTTACAGTTACAGCATTGATATTGGATTCTGGAATAGTGGAAAAATGTACTGTGGACAGACAAATCAAAGCTCTTTCAAAATCTAGTTTTCAAGACTATAAACAGATTCTGGATGCACATGCTTTACCCTCTAGTTGCAGAAAAACTGGCGGGGGTTTTATGCTACAACAGGCTAGCGACTCTAAAGAGTTACCAACTTTGATAAGCCGAATATTGGAGAGATATAGAACACAAATGAATTAAAAAAATTGATCTAATGCGGTGTTCTTTTTTTTATAAACTGTCCCAGTTAACTGAATTTGTGTTAACTGCACAAATATTCAATCAAAAATTATTTACTTTTAAAAACCGGGGAAGTACTTGGAACTTTTTTGGAAAATTTTAGTATACTGTGGATTTATAAGATTCTATGTCAAAATTTTTACTTCCTGTTTTAGTTGAAAGGATCTTGAATAATTTAATTATAAACACAATGTACATATAGCTATTAATTGTCTAAACTTAGTAAGTTACTGAAATCAGTCTTGATCCACTTTGTATTAGAATGAGAAATTTAAAACGCAATTTTCTCAAAACTACATTTTTCAAATCGGGTGCTAATTTTTCACAAAAACTAATAATGATATTAGAGTATCATCATTTAGAGTATACAAATGTTAATATCTTTACAATAATTACTATGTCCCAAGCTTCTAAAAGGCAAAATTGCTTACTAAAATTTTTTTCCTTAAATTATTTAAATCTAAGTGAAAATTTTTTTAAATTACTTTTGATTAATAAGACGGTTGCAATCGTGTCTCTCCATTGGATGCGTATTTTGCGATATTACCTTCGCATTGACTGATGTTTGTTAATAAATAGTTTTAAATGAATTTATTTTAAAATTCATATTAAAATAAATATTTATTTATTTATTATTAAACTAGGAAGCTCCATAAATATTCACTTTGGCTGTGCAGAAACTTATAATAAGTAGTATATTTTTAGTAACTCTTCATGCAAGTGCAGTCAAAAATTATTTTTTAAATTTTATTCATAATTTAAATTTTCTAAATAAATCTTAAAAATTTAAACTTTTTAAATAAATCACGTCTTATAAAACACCTTTTGTTAATCGAGTGAATGTAAAGTTCGTTAAATTCAAGTCAATAATTCTTAATTATGATATTAAGACAAGCAATTGGAACCTACAGAAGTATAATGATGGAGAATTGAGTGGTATTAGGAAAGATTTTAAACATCAGATGAATGAAGATTAGATAAGATAAATGTTTTCTATCAGAAGTTATATTTATACATTTTTGCGTTGATTAATTGTTGAAAAAATGATTTACCAAAAAGATGTTAAAATGCGTTTTGGATAATGCGAATATTTAAAATTGTGCCGCGAAGTAGTAAATAAATTTCTAATGTACTTTTAAGTTGATGACATAAATTGGAATTAAAATTTAATTTGTATGATTAATGATTTATTTAGTGGCTCATTTAAAAAAACATTAATGCGTTTATGATAGATAATATTTGGCGTTGGTTAATTATTTAATAATTCTAAAAACATTCCATTATGAAATTAATAAATTAATTATAATGAAATTATAATAATCAATAGAGTTGATGTAACGAGAACTATGGCGAAGATGAAAATTATAAAAATTGTTGTATAAAAAATGAACCGTTTTAAAGGAATGAGGTTTTAATCTAAAATTAACTTAGTTTCTTATTGAGATTTCTGATAATAAGAATTATAATTTGAATTTAGTGCAAGTAGCAATTTACAATATTATATAAATGGGGAGTTTGTAAAATGTAGTAGGGTCAATTTAAGTTCAAATTTATTTAGGTTTTGAGAACGTTGTGACGGCGGACAGTCGCAAGATGTAGATGTCCTGCCTTAATCCGGAAGGAAATCGATACCCAGCAGCCGCATCTGATCGGTCCTTTCTTGTGGCCAGCTTCCGTTTCAGTGAAATATGCAATGCAGGCACCCCAACCTAAAATAACCACTTCATTTAACTTTTCAAGTTATTTAATAGTTTTATTTATTCCATTGTAGTCTTCCAGTTATTAATGCAATTTTCTTTTCAGAGCACCATCATATTTTCGTTGGCGATTTGAGTCCTGAAATAGAAACGCAAACATTAAGAGAAGCTTTTGCCGCTTTTGGAGAAATATCGTAAGTTTATATTGCACTAGCCGTATTTTATTATATTCAGCATAAATCGCCCGTACAGTTACGAACGTAACGTAACGGTTTTCAGAGCGGTTGCAGTAGGTTCAAATCTTACAACAATGGAATAACATACCTACTGTCGTATAATATTTATATTTCATTCCGTAATCTCATCTAAATTAATATTTAGAATAGTTGCTAATCCCGGTGGTTTCTTAGATATTGTTTCGGTAAATTGTTTTGTAATAATTAATTTGACATCGAGAACGGTACAAAACGGGTGGAAGAGTATAATTTTGAGATGAATCGTATTTTCCGCTTTTATGAGTAACAATTTACTAACTTTAAGCAAGTTTACGCTTAGAAATTTCTCTTCTTACATTGGATTAGGGACAGATTCTTGTCTCCAAGTTCAATTTGACCGAGTTTGGACTGACCAAAGCCGCAATTTCATAACACGGGTCAACGCCTGCCCAAGTCAAAAAGTTAACTATATCAAATAATATATGGCACATTAAGTTAGAATTTTTTGTAATACTTCTTTGTTATGCTTTATACTAACTATTAATAACTTTAGCAAAACGTTCTTTGTTGTGACGGAACAATTGATTTTTTATATTAAACTCACTTCTATTATTTTGAAAAAATATGAACGGAAATTATATAGTCACATTGAAATTATTTAGAATTGATACAATAACAGCACAAAATTGTTAATATCGATAATGTTATTTGAACTTTGTTTATTAAATTTTCAATTTTAATATTGACATACAAATTTCATCAGCTTTCTGCTTTCAACCGAATTTTATTTATAACTTTTCGATAAACCTTTAAATTTTATTTACATTTATAAATATCATCTAAATGTTTCCTTTAATTTGTCGATTGCGTGAACATTGGTACTTTGATTTTCTAGGCTCGAAGGCTAGCACCTAATATACCTAATAACCACCCTCGAACCCAAATATTTATAATATTTCAATATAAAAATACGTCGGAAACCATAGAACGAGATTTCGAACATCAGGTGCTTCGACTGCAACAAATTTAATATTTTGCTGTTGTTCTTTTACTAATTTTCCGGATTAATATTTCATTTTAAGGTAAAAACTTGCATTACAAATTTTAAAATTCTCTCTACGTTCCGCAGTGGAAAATCTTTCACAAAATTACAAGATTTAGAAAACTTGAGTATTTGAAATCGAAAAAAACGGGAAATGGATTTTGTATTTGAATATTTTGGTGTTTCCATTTGTATTAGATAATTTTTAAATCAAGGTTAGATTGTAAAAGTTTATTAATTTTGCAAACAAAATTGTAATAAACATTTTTTATGTAGTGTTGGGAATTATAGATAAGGAAACTCGTTTGTATGCACCGTAGTTGGACAAAGCTACGCACCTTTTACAAAAGCAATGTAAAATATTCAAAGCTCTCCGAACACTGCCATAATAAATATCAGTAGAGAAAACAAAAATGTTTCATTTACTGCCGAATTTTAGGATGAATGAAAACTGAGACAGTTTTAGACGACATGGCTAGGTTTTAACACACGTTTTCCATTTAGTAGAAAGTGTATTGAATCAGTAATCTGTAACCCAATAAGTTATTTATAGCTAAACTCGACTTGGTAATTTTCCCCTATTTAAAAAAATCTTCAAGTTTTTGACATTTTACAATTAATAATCGTAAAATTCAGATTTGATTGTTGGTTACATTTTAACAACTAGCAATCAATGTTAAATAGACGGCTTCAATAATCAATGGTATCATCGTTTCCAACGACAAGTAAATGCCAAACCCGGATTTTAGGAATTCGTTTGACAATAGAATGATCGTTTTCCATTTCTTAAATCGGTTTATAACACGAAACTGAATTCTGTAATAACAATGTTAATTATGGAATTTAGTACCACTAACAAATAATATTTCCCCAGTTAACTAAACCGATTTTCCATATACATATACTAAATTTGACGAGCAACCCGAAACTTAATAATACGTTGGCTAACTTTTTCGAATTTGAATGCCATCTAAACTTTTCATTTTTTGATCTTTAATGTGATACGTTTTTGTTCTTTAAAATTTGACAAATTTAGAAACGAGGTCAATTGTATACTTTATAGGATGCAATAAAAAAAGCAATAGCATATTTTAGAAGAACTTTAATACGAATTCGTTGCTTACGACTGGTGATACATAAGAAATGAGTCGTCTTGGATTGCACGCTTCATGTTAGCTATTCACTGCGTTATAAAAACGACATGGTGAATACAAGTACATTTACCAATTCCACAATGAACAAAGAACAAAGGAGAAATTAATTAGTAATCCCCAATTTCACAACTTAATTAAAGAAAACGTCTACAAATAAAAGTTTACAATTGCCATGAATTTAGCAATAATTTAACCAACCCATACAGGGTGGCCCACCGAAAATGAAATATAACAAAGCTATTGCCATTTTCCTACCTGTTCTACTTATGAGCATTATCTCAAAGATCGGTTGATATTCCATTATTATAGAACGGAGCTAAAAATTGTTGAATATAAAATTGTTTCTGTAAACATCACTTGTATCGACACAATCACTGCTTTAATACTTCTTAGATAAATATTACGCTTAGCTATATTAAGCATCTAAAATCAACAGAATCACATCAAAGTTCTTTAAAAATCAATCTATCGTAAACTCAGTTAACTCCGATCTCAGTAAATTTGTAAAAATATGTGAATGAGTAAAAAGAACAACAGTTGAAAAATGTATCTAAACTCCTTTTGGCGGTCTAGGACATTTTAACGCGGCCGTTTGAACGCAGAGACGTTTGAACGTAAGAAATTAGATGCAATTGACCCCCCCATTTTATTTTATTTAACCCGTCGTTGGTACACATATATTTCGCAACATGATTGTTACACTGTGAGTAACTTTATTGTCCTTGATGAATTGCAATAAGAAGTAGAAACCCGTGTACGTAATCGACTACGGGGGCGGTGTAATAGATATTTACGTAAAAGTCAGGAAAATGATACATTACTTACGAGGAGCAATATTGAAATACGAGGCACTCTGTGCCGAGTATTTTAAAGCTCCGAGTAAAGTGAGACATTTTCCTGACAAGTATGGTATTAAATTTTACCGAAAATCGTAAAAAATCGAAATTTTAAATCATATTAATTGAACAACATTTTTAAAATGAGCAAAATTCAAGTGTGTCATTTTGTAGACTACATAGTTACTATGCATGGTTACTGTCAAAACAATAATAAGTAATAAAGAAAAGAACGATGTCTCTTTTATTTTGTTACAATTACTACTTATTTATTATTAATAATAATTATTATTAAATACAATATTTAAACATAATAAAAGGGGGTGGGGTCAATTGCATCTAATTTCTCGCGTTCAAACGTCCTCGCGTTCAAACCTTCTCGCGTTCAAACGTCCTGGCATTCAAACGTCCTCGCGTTCAAACGTCCCTGCGTTCAAACGGCCGCGTTTAAATGTCCGGCTCCGTCCTTTTGGATATATATTACTGTCTCCAAAATTGGAAAAATTTGGAAAAAGAATTCCAAAATTCACTTTAAATACTTTCAAAATACAACATTGAAATCGACTCTTAATAAAAAAATTAATAATTGCGAGCTGCAATTGATGCCAACCCATCTCGTTTCTTTTAGTTTTATTTCAAAATTTACAAGTGTGACTTACTGATCTGCTTAATGTATATATGTACGGATTGTTAGAAAAGGAAATTGAACTTAAATTAAAAACATATAATACCTTAAAATGATAAATATAGGGATTATGATAAACCAAAATCAAAAACTAAAGCTCACAAATAATAACTTTTGCTCTAAAACCACCATGCTGAAAAACAAGAGCTTCTAAATTCTAAAGTGAAATGTCTACAACATAATAATATAAAATCAAAATCAATTATAAAATTTACAGAATTTTTTTAAATATCGTGAAATTGGCTTGAAAGTTAAGTTATGTTACATAAGATCCGCCGACTACCTCTTAAATTAAATCTTGCGAGCTGAGATGAAACTCTTAGAGATAAAAGTCAAGTGTCCACTTGTCCATTTGCATTATAAGGTGCAAAATATTAGTTTCCAGCACTCTAAGAGGAAATTAAATACTAATTGCTGAATCTATGTCAAATAATGCAGGTTGGCTGTGCTGATGTTCCATAATACGTGCTTGCTATATTATATTGTTATTTATACACAATGAGAGAACAGGTTTTTTCGTTACACCGCGAAAAATAATTTACGCCCTTTAGCGACATAGTTTAAGATTGCGGGATAAATAACTTTATTCTCAAAATTCACTGCATTGTGAAAGGTTGTCGCTAATTTCACAATTTTGTATCGTATTGACAATATTTTCAATTTTAGTTTACTAATTAAATTATGTAATTATTTTGAAATATTAATAGTACACTTTGATAGTTAGAGGTGAAATACTTCTATCTTTTGGAAATCGGTCTGTAATGAGAGCACTTTACAAGTAAGGTCAAATAAAAGTTACATTACCAGTCGATTTTTCAAGAAACTTGAAGATACTTCGCTTTCTAACCCGAGAAAACGTTCCGAAAGTATCGTTTTCTCTGTTCTTTTTTTTAACAGTTCTACTGGAAGATTACGTAACAATACAGATAGAATGTTGTACATTTTAATTGTTCTCACTTTTGCATTTCTTTATATTTTGCTAAAATATGTGATCGGTAGAAAGAGGTCTGTGCAATTTCTAGTATGATGAATGTGGCTTCGTTAAATCTGTTGCGTTATCTTGCGGTATTGATTGCCAACTATCTCACCATCTGGTTCGTGGTCTTCCTCCGAGGAAATTCTGCTGGTTCTGTAAGCGATTGTCATTTTAAACGGGCGGCTGCTAACCTCACCCACAACCCTTCTCCTTTATCCGAGCTTGTGACCGGCAGCAGCTTCAACTGAACTACTCAATCCATCCAGTCTCAGCTGCAGGCGGAGTTATTATTATTTCCTTTTTAAATAGGTTTGCATGTCTCCGTTGATGTTATGTTAAATATGTTTTGGCGTTCCCCTTTTGTGCTATGAAAAATCGCTATATACTTTTGCTCAGTCACCCCAGAAGATGATACCATATTTTAGGATCTATTCGACATAACAAGGGCACCAAGTAGTATATATATAGTATATATTGTAGACACCAAGTAGTATATAGTTTTCAAAGCAAAAACCATGCTGTTCAATTTGTTTGCCAGTGTTGGATATTTGTTAGTTTGATTCGTAATTTGTCATTGTTCCTTAAAGACAAACAGAACGTGCGCACACGCCAGATCACCTTTTCGGCGTATAATTACAGTGTATTTTATGTATGAAAACTTAAAAATAAAGTGTGTGGATTTCTTGGATTTTATAAAATATGTATATTTATTACTATATTATTTATCGAGAAATTAATATTTGAATTTTTTGCCATTTTGATTTCTTAGATTGGCTGTCAGTTCCTAGCTTTCTAAAAGGTTTTGAAACAATTTGTTTTTTGTTTATTATCCCGAAAATAAATTATGGAACATAGGCAGTGCTAGCCTGGATGATTGCAATGGATTTAATCTAATATTTTTTGCAAACTTCATATTTACATTACAGCAGAATTTTGCATTACTATTTATGTTTTACAAATTAAGCAGTCATAATTTATTGAAACCCAAATTGCATTTAACTAGGCAAACTTTTAAATTATATATGTATTTAAAATTAAAACAACCAAATGGACTGTTTTTAATCGCATTGACATTCGATATTCTGTTAATGTGAATTCTACAATGTATCTGGATGTTAGTTAAACTATTTAACTTTTGGTCTAATTGGAAGCGAAATGCACTAAAAGCTTCGGTTTTTAATTCTTTTCCTCTGGTGATTGAAAATTCATGCAATTTAGTATGTATGATACATAATAGCTACAAATACTATTATTAAGATCTATTAAAATGTAGGGTGCGGCAAAGTAATTAAAAGTAATTTTTTTCTATGTTTTGTCGTAGAATTCAGTACTCAGGTATGAAATATTTGTTATTTCTTAAATTATTAAGTAGGTTTTTTAAAAGCAAATCGGAGATAATTCTTATAGTTGATTTCGGTTTTTGGGTAATTTACTTGCTTACTTACAAGGACTCACTACATCTGCCGTTATTGCAGTAGTCGTGTGGTAAAGCGTTCAGACTAGTAAATTGGTACATCCGGTTGCGATTCCGATTCCATGTCAAAACGTCGAAAACAAAAAAGTAAAAAACGACGAAAATAACAACGTCAAAAATCTAGACATACGGTAAAGTCCTTCATGTTCCTCAAAAACCTCATGCCTGTGCTAACTCCTGAGAGCGTCATGACTAATTTTGAAGTAGCTCAGATTAATGCGTTCCGACAGTCATTTGACATTTGTACCAACAATTGCTCTCAAATTATTGACACAATGCCACTTGCTTAACCGTAGATGTAATTACACGTGTTAGCTAGCTGTGTTACTTAAAACGCAGTTCTCGAGAAGCGGGGTGTTTCGAAAAACCTCGTGGATTCGCAACTATGTACTCAGATATCTTATCAGCTAAATGAAAAACCTGATGTTAAGTGGACGCCAGTCAATACTAATAAAACCTGAAGAAACGAAGAGTCGTCTTATCGTAGAAACACAAATAGAAAGAAAGATGTGGGCGACAATGTTTAATTAATCTTCTACTCTTACATAAAACGTACACATAATGATCAAGATAAGCTGGTATATAATTGAAGATTATAATAACAGTAAACAAAATAAGATAAAAAAATGCAAGGTAAAATACTGACATCCACCTGAGGGGTAAATTCAGTTAGTAAGCAAAAATACAATTGATCATCCTTGAGGAGGATAAATCAACAAAACGAAGTTATGCTCTAGCAGAAATTAAATTGCACACCGGAATTCATTATCTCGGCTATTACTGATATCAAAATAGAACCTGGCATACAGCATCATTAATAAATAAGTAAATGTATCTCTAAGAGACTTACCCTGAATGCAATGTTACCAATTTCACGACTAGGCAAGTGTTTCTCCTTCGAATTCGATATCCTTACTTCATCATTACGTTGGTCCACCATCCAGGAATAAATCTACAAATAGAGCCCACAAAATACTTATTATAAAATCAACATGTTTGCCATCTCAAAACTCATCAATCGAGAAAGTGTGACTGCAAATTCAAATTAATTTCTACTATCGCATCTTCATAAACCAAACATCTGCTGAAAGTCGAAGTCTCGCATCCCAACAAAACATAATTCCGTGTCCAGGATCGAACGTACACGCAACAACCAAAGTCCACGAAGTCTGACTTTTCAATTTCACAATAATCTCGATCCTTAGGCGCAAACGAATTTATAAGGAAAAGCCTCTTACAAATCTTACAAAAATCCAACCATCGGCATCGAAACCAAAATAATAAAGCTAATCATTCTTCGGGAAATTGCTACTACTTATTTCATCCACTTCACATCTTCCAACAGATGGTTATTCAAAACTTAAGCCATCGCAAATTTAACAACAAATGTTGAATACAGAAAAGATTTCCACATATGATAACATGACATCTGCGACGACCATATTTATATTTCCAATAACGAATAATTATAATTTAAAATATATTAACCCGTAATCTGGGTGCTAAAAGTAATTTGTTAACACAAATTAATTAGTCAGAAAAATTATATTTACCCGCTAAACGGCAAAACTAAATTATAACACATACATAACGAAATTTAAAATGAACTCGAACGATTGCACGCAAATCATTCAAGAAATCTACGCGCAATGGCGTTCCTATAGATAACTTCGACGAGCTACCAACTACAAACAATAAAAAAACACAGTGGCGTTTCAGTCGGGAAGCTCGTAAAAGAAATGTAAATGACAAAGTGCATTTTGTCATGTTACACATTTCAGTCAAAAAACCATATGATTCGAGTCCAGTGCGAGAACCGCGAGATCATTCAGTTCTCAGTTAATATTCGAAAGTTGGCTGATTTGCGTTTTGTCCCCGTCGACAAAGTGATTCAATCTTTTGAGGAACTAATTCGAGTTCATCATCACTAACGATGAGATACTTGAACCTCTATATGATTATTTTAAAAATACTTGGTTCGGCCGCCAGCGCGTGTTAACTAGACGCCCTCCAAAGTTTCCAATAATTTGGAAACTTCGAAGGGATGCAATAATGCATAACGCAAGGCAATAATTGAAGTGCAATTATTTTACTTTGGAATTGCTATGAAGGTGTCCTCAACGACCTGCATAAAACAAGCAATTGTGTGGAAGGATGGCATCGATTTTTCAGTTCTCTCTTGAGCTGGAACAACCCTTCAATTTGGAAGTTTAGCGATGATTTAAAGAAAAAACAGGGTATGAATCACTTCAAAATAGAACAGTATATCAGCGGCCAACAATCACTTCGAGGACGAAAAAAGTATCGCGACGTTTAACTACAAACACGAATCGAATTGGAAAGAGAAAAATTTTCTGAGCATTTTGAAGCGGCACTTTGGTCAGGATTATCCATTAGTTTTCGAGAAATCGGCATTTGAAAATCAAAAGTTTACATGCATTTTAGATAGGAAATTCGCTAACACGAGAGTTCTATTGACGGTGCGTGCGTTCTGATATAGTCTTATGCCCGGTTTCAGCAACGTTAACTTTAACCTGTGTTAGTTAACACATGTTAAATTTAATCACTTGTTAAATTTTGAATGGGTTGCAGCAACGTTTTGTAATCTATAATTAGTTAATCTCAGATTATGTGTAATTTGGTTATGGTGGTACTCCTGTAGTAGTTCATATGCAGGCAATTAGTTCAGAAATTATCATAAGTGAGGTTAAGTATCATTGTTATTGTTTGTTTTATCGTAATAAAATGGCACAAAAGCGCACAAAATTTGGAATTTTAGTAATTACTTGAATTTGAAGATCAAACTTTATTTTACTTAAAAAAAATAAATTAATGTTGAAATTTGCATCGGCATAAACAATTCTTCATAAAGTACTTGGGGTGCTCATTAAATAACATAAATTTAAAAAAAAAATTTATTTATAAAACAACTTAAAAGTGACTGCGGATCAATGCAGTACGTGTACTTGTATTGTTCTGTCCGTTTTGAGCCAGCCACTTTTAAATACAAAAAGCACATTTTAAAAAATATTGTGACTATATATACTAAAAATAAATACTTCCTTTCAATTTCAAATTCAAATTCCAAAAAATATGTGTAATAAAAGTAAACACGGGTTGGCGAAAAGGAGGTTTTGGTCACTTTAATCACTGGTCAACCAGTAATTAAATATTTTGGATATTTAACCTGTGTTAAAAATTACATTGCTGCAACCCAAATCGGACTTAATCTATGATTAAATATTTAATCTATGATTAAATGCCTAAATTATCGTTGCTGAAACCGGGCATTACTGTTAGCCGTCAGACGTGATTGTGACAAGGTCAGGTACACATTGTGCATATTGAACCCCTTGCTTGTAACCGCACTCATTATATATTACGCAACATTATGCAACAAATTAAAAAATTTAAAAAAGGCTAATAATTAAAAACGAGTTTCACCCCTTTCGAGTAGCACCTTTGGCGAGTTGGTGCTATCTCGGGGAATGTTTTTAGCGAGTCAGCATTCGTCAAAACGGCGCGGAGCGGAGCGTCGGTTTTGACGAACGCAACCAAGGCAATCGAGAATCTAACCTAAAAACGAGTTCTACGTTTGTCGACAACTGAATGCAAGTGCTACGGCTATCAGTAAGAGTATATTAATCCACACGTACCGTCAATAGAACTCTCGACTTAATGATATCCCTATCTAAAATGCATGTAAAATTTTGATTTTTCAAATGCCGTTTTAACTAATGAATAATCCGCAAAATTTTTCTTTTTATATACTCAGAAAATTGTCCTTTTTCCTATAGTGCACAAGTCGAGGCTCGATTCGTGTTTGTAGTTACCTGACAGATCCCGATAAAAGCTTATTATGATTTCTTAGCATTTGCTATCGAGGTTTGAGGCCTTTGGAGTAGCGATGCAAAGGCTTTGATCAGAGAGAGAATCAGTTTGTGCATTCAACGTGGATAATGACGTTATTATTATTAATAATTTATAAATTATTGTAAACCACAAAAGAATTTTTAGTAATAAATATGTTAAAAAATTAAATAAAAATTACATAATTTTCAAAACTCTGTAGTTAGTAATAAAAACCATTTTGCCTTCTATTGAAACCGAAATCGGTACGCCGAGTCCGAACGCTTTAGAGAACAATAAAACTTTTTTTTATTATTGCAATTATTTTCAAAATGTACACAAAGTTTCAAAATTTAATTGATGATCATTTAAGTGAGGTATAAATATGATTTGACTGAAGAAGAACTATATGAATTTAGTTGGTGAAATAAATAAAAATATTTATTACGGTTATGTGGACTATCCATGCAGGCACAAATTTTGCCTTTTAGAAAAATTTAATTAGCAATTAAATTTTTATAAAGTTGAAAATATGAGTTAGCCATACTTATGTTACTTAAAGGTGCTTTTTGCTAGGTAAACCCGCAAGCTTTAACGAATATGGGGTGGGACTCTTAAATTTATGATGTAGCTGTAATACATTTAATGTTTATTATATGTACATAATAAAATTTCCATTAAATTTTTTATTAAAAACTGATTTTGCAAATACTTAGGTTCAACAATATTATTTATAATTTATATAATAATAATTATTTTGATTTCCAACAGGAAAACACAATTACAGACAATATTAGTCTTATAATTGTTTGGAATGCCCCCCATCCATTCATGTAAGATACTACAATGTTTGATGACAAGATACATAATCTGCTTTTAAGACGTTTCCTAAAAGCTTGTATCTTTAAGGATTATCATACTCTTTCATAAACTAATCTGCATAAATTATGATAAAGTAGATATTTCTGAATAATCAATACATGTATGTTACTTCAGCAGGTTTAAGGCTCCATCAAATTTGTCGCAAAACAAGAAGGCGCGTACTTACACGTCACATCATCGTAAACGAAGTTATACTCTACTATATTATAAGATGAATGTTTTACTGATCAGACGCATTAATGGATTTCTGCTATACTTAGAATAGCTACCCCAAATTGGCTTTAGGCTATTAAGTACATAATTTATACTAAAACTGAGACAATGTTTTTTGATAATTGCTTGGTTAAACAAATTAAATTACACTAATAAATTTATCTAATTAATGGTGGGAAAAAAGTGAAGTATATTTTTACTCAAAGTCTCCAACCTGCTCGAATTCATTAATAATACTCGCAGATAACAGTGATAACTTTGATAACTCTTAAGATGCAAAACAGCAATAAATAATAAAGTTGGATAAAATTCTCTTCTCGATTAGAAAGTCAAAGAATCACTGAACACAAACAACGACAAAGCTTCTGAGAAATATTAGAAGGGCTGATAAAAAAATCCAAGAGAACCTAGATAATAAAAAAAACATGAACAACATAAACAAATTTGTAAAGGATAGTGGAGGAAAAGCAGATGAAGTAAAATAGAAAATGAAATTAGAGAAACGTCCTAGCTTACAAATATATTAGAACGGATAAAAGAACAAAGACAACTATTAAACGAGCGTGACGAGATAATGGATTGGGGTAGAAATATAGGAATTTTGAGAGAAGATAAACTACTAGAAAAAAAGGTTCATTCCAAGAAAAGAAGGCATAAAATTTTATAGGTACTAAATAAGCCTATCATTAGAAATAAAAAATAGAATTGGTGTAAATTGGATTTAATTTTTACAAAGGAAGCGGAGCATTTAACGTGTGATCGTGTCTCGTTCACGAAACATATTGAGAGTCATAGGTTACTCCGTTGTTTTGCATCAGGTTACATAATCACCATACGAAGTTAAATTAGAATGCAAATGAGTAATAATAATATGATATCTAACTATAGCCTGACATAATGTAAAATAATAGTACGAAATTAATTACGAAAAACTTAATCCAATAATATATTTTTCGGCTCAACTGGTTTCAAGTTTAACAAAATTTCGATCTCAATCAATTGTAATCTCGTTTGTAAAAGCCACCGATTATATGATGTGAAGTCAAATTACACAATTTGGGACATATGAATATTCACAACAGTGCTATTCCGCGGCAAATGGATGTGAAATATACACATCATAATGATAAAACTTCATTTGACGAAAATAATATTTGAAAAATTATAAAAAAAATTTTTGGCTGAGCTCAGGTGATGACCATAATACTTAGGTTGTATGAATCCTTATTTAAATACATATTATATTCTGTTGTGTGCTAAGATTACAATGAAATTCCATGCATAGGACTTTCACACTCAGTTCCCTGGTTGGTTTTGATGATTAAGGTTACTTTTTAAAATGGAATTGGTTCAATTTAGTGCTCATTATAATGTATGTCACGGTTGCGTAAAAGCAATATTAATCTACCTATTTGTCGAACTGTTGATATACTGTGCATAATTAAATAATGGGCTGTCAGAGTACCCTCTTCCTTATTGGGTTATGTGCAATAATAATAATATATATATATAGTTAGTAGTACGTTTTTAGTTTATTAGAATTTTCCCAATAAATCGCGTAACAATTTCCTGTTTGAAAAAGTAAATTTAGATTCACTCTATAAAAGCGCTTTGAATGAATTTCACTATTAAAGTAAACTTTCATTTAATATTTTAGTTTAGCTTAAGTTAGAATTCCACCAAAATTAAATTTGTTAAGTGACCGCATTTTTAGTTTTGGATTAATAGGATTTATGAGTGTAAATTTTCCATTTGTTTTCAGCTCAACTTCTTCAACCTGTGCGGTCGCAAAATTGTACTGTCATGAGTTGACAGTTGCATTTTTAGTCTCTGCGTTTAGGCATTAGTGGGAAACTTTAGCAATATTATTTTTATCACAACACTTTCCATATTAGATGTTTTGTAAAATCAAGTCTAACAAAACCTGACTACAATTGACGCCAGGAACATCATTTATTGGTTTTTTATTGCTTTGTTACCTGTAAGGGTAGTTAGACGCTGGAGTCTATTAACTCCGTTTTCGTTATACCGCATAGTCAAATTAACAGTGACTATCTCTCTTCTTGGTAAATTTTGATTACTACGGGTCAGTGCGCGTTGCAAACAAATAATGTCGTACACCTCACCACATCGTAGTATTTATCTGAGAATGGTGTGGTGATGAACGTCTTTATTTTCAAAATATCGTTTGTAAATGTTTTAGACATTGTGGATGGAATTTTCTCAAAACTCGTTAGTACCTGGAAGGTTTATCATCAAACTTTTTCTAGTACTGTCTGAAATATCTATGCAATTTGAGTTTTACACGAAATTAATAACATAGTTTATTATATTCATATAAATACTTTATTTGGTAATTACTTGAATTTATTGTAGTTGTCCTTTTTTTAAATTACAAGGATGCAAAAGCATTTTATTACTTGAATGCCAAATTTTATATTTTATTAAATTCTATACATTTTAATTTGCGAGAATCGAAATTAAATTACTTTTATCAATTTCACAAATAATTGCACTATTATTGTAAACTTCATCAATTTTGTATTCTAAACAGAAGGCTACCGCTACTACTTGGTGTCAATAAAACTTGTGGTGGGATAATGAAAGAAGTAGCTATCTAAATGGTAGATCAAGCAACTGATGTCACTCTCAATTTTTGATTTATTTAATTACAGTCAATTTTTATATAATTTGATTTGATTATTCAAATTTTGACATTATATTTTATTTCATAAACTTTGTCACGCCTTTCTATAAGGCGAGGTTAAATTTTAATTTGAAAATTCCTTGGGTAGCTTTAATGGAGCAGATCCTTGCGATGGTTTTTGGTCGCTCATGTGGTCAGTCATTTTGCCGCAAAATACCTTGCTTGCAATCCGTGATTCAATGAAAACTAATATTTACATTGCTATTTTATGTGATAACTCCTTTCTCCGGACTTCTCTGTTGAAATGTAAGGCTAAACGCAATGATTTCAATCCACGTATTACATATTTACCCCCATGTATGACACGCAAACGCCCGATATATTTAAACACTCTGGTTTCTCCAGTACACTGTGGTTTGGTAATAGGTAAATAATTTAAGAAAGTATTAAATGAATAACGTACGAATGAACTGCAAAGATTGAATAATTTTGAAAATTAAACTTATAAAATATAGTTTATTGATGAAAGTAGACAGGACTCAATTGCAAACGGATGCATTCTGTTGACGGTTCGTGCATAATCGTAAAATTTAATTTGTACGTTTTTAATGGCTATAGTTACGTAGTGGAGGTTTCTAGATCCCCGTGTTTCTTAGAATGCGTTATTTTATTAAACATAACCAAAAGTCAAATTTCGATATTTTTTGGTTCTAACAAAGACCGGATATAGCAAATATTTTAAATAAATATCCATATATTTTGTATAACTTTTACCGAGCTAATATTAAGATAATAAAGTAATCCCATTAAATTTTTACCTTTAGACCTCTATTTTTAACGTGTAAAATGGGTTCTGTGTGGGGGCCTTTTAACTGAAAGTAGTATTTTTAAAATAGTTCGGTTGTACATTTTCGGTCTACAGATATCGTCATTATCCTCGTCTGCTTCTCGATGTAGTTTGGTTTCGATGCACCGCCCATCCTTTCTTCCAACGCTTCACATCTCTACTTCCTTGTCGTATTTGCAATCTGCTTTTCTGTTCATTTCACATCTACAGATATAATAAAAATAAAAAGTTACCACATTTGATTAATCTGAATTACAAGTCCTCGATCTTGGAACAGCTTTCTTACCATCAAATAATCATTATACCACTGTTTACCTTTTTTTACCTGTTTTTTAATTAACTTATTGCACGTACATATAATGTGATATCCAAAGTAATTGATAAAAGGCAATTCTAAAATAAATTAGCGGATGACTTTACCAGGGATAATTAAAATTGTATCGGTCTAATTACCACAGCCATAGCAGTTTCATAATTAACTGGATTTCAGACCGCTACAGCAGATCGTTTATCTCGATTGAATTATTTTTTTGTAAAACTTGAAATACTGAACAATGTTCTAATTTGTCAAAATACACGCATTTTTTATTTAGTAACAAATATTTTTTAAATTTAATTGCGATATCGATCTGATTTTGATTGTTAGAGTGCAGTGTTGCTATATGAAATACGTATTGATACTAGAAAACTCTGTTCATCAATCAGTTGAAAGATATACTTCTTGAAGTGGCAACAACAATCGCAAGCTGTTGTTTGACGCGCTTGAAAGAGGACTTTTAGTAGAATAAACTTTTTTACACAAATTTCATTTTTAAAATAATAATTAATATTGTTTATATAAAATGTACATTTCAATTTGATGACTGTACTGCTTCTCTAATATTATCGTATATGTTCGACGTTTTCGAAAATAAAATTAACTGTATTATATGGTTTCATTTTTTGCAGTAATAAATTTGTTTGTATTACTTACAGTTAAAGAAACTCGAGGAAATAACAATGCACGTCTTGTAAAATTGGAAACGTAAACTGTAATGCACACTATATGATGTTATCGTTGTTGCTTCGCGTATGTTTCTTTGCGTTAGCTTTTGAATTCCCATCACGCGTACAGTGTCATTTTGAACACTTTGTATTCATCGCCTTTCGAACTCTACTTGAAAGTTTTAAGTGTACGTAAGAGAAAACTGTTGAACAGGATAGGCAAAATTTAAGAAAAATATTGACTGCAAATGTTTGCTTACCAATAGCAATATCAAACAAAAATACAATTTCAACCCGAATGTTATTTGAAAATATGATAGGTATAAGAAAAAAACCATTAACACACCACATTTATCCATTTGTGACATACAAAACACACTGATTTTAAATTGCTGAAAATATGTGGAAACTAAATTATGAAAAATGATTCCATAGATTTGTCAAAATAAAAAGCGACTTTTAATATGCCATATAATATTTAATTATTCTGTATTTCGTTCGTATTACAAGCTTTGTAGGAATTAAAAATTAATTAAGTTTTTATTTACCCCGCTCAATTTTCTACGTCTATGATGACTTTTTTATTATCGATTATGTTTTCTTAATTGTTTATTCGAATGCGCTTAATTATACATTATTAGATAGAAGATTATTTTGTAACTTTTAATATTTTTACCCGATCTTCTACTTCTATGATAATGATAAATTACCAAAAAAAATTTATATCGTTATTCCTGTTTAACACTGTAGATAATTACACAGAAATTAATAATGCGGCAAAATGTTAGGAATATTGAGAATATTTTTGCGCATAGTATAGAATATCGAATATAGAATATTCCATATACACGCCTAATTTATTTATAAGAGAACGTAATCAATTAATCACTTTTTAATTTGACCTATATTTAATTTTAATATTATTTTGTTTATATTCTTATATTAAATAAATAAGAATATTCATTAAATTTAAAAATGGACTTAAAGAAAGAATTTATTTTATTTTTCATAATTATTAAATTACAATGGTAATATTACTTGGAATCTACATATAACTTGTTATTCGACTTAATGCCTTGTGACTTTAACCAGATTCATGATTAAAGAATGAATCATAAAGCATATTTTGGCTCACTAAATTGTTTTGTACAAGTTTCTAAAAAGATGTCTTTCTAAATTGTTTAAAATTTTCTTTCGAAAAAGTAGAAAAATGAAAAAAGGTCGTCTGTAGTATTCCTAAGATTTCCTGATTTCCTAAGATTGTCTGGGATTTCCTTAAATTTTCTAAGAATTTCTTGGATTGCTTTGGATGTTTTCTGTTTTACTAAAATTCCTTTGATTTTTTTGAATTTATTCAGATTTATTTTCACTTGCAAATTAAATTTTCTTACCACTTATTATCTTCATCTCTGGATATCTGTAATACAATAATTATTATGCACCTTATGTCGAAGTAGTAAATGAACGGATGAATGGCAATAATAATAATAATAATAATAATACTTTATTGACGGATGAAACCTTTTTACAACAAACAATTAACTAACATAAAATCTACAAATTACAACAACCTAATGTGTGCAGCACCCGTCGATGTAAAGTCCATTTCCTTAAGTAATTTCCTAAATTTGGCCAGAGTTAGACTGAACAAGTCCAATGAACCATCTTCATTAAATCTGTTGGCAAACCGGGACATCCTAGTAACTGGGCTGAATAAGCCGTAGTTGGTTGAATGGGGCTTCACTACAAAAATTCCTTTGGATCTAGTAAATCTTACTGGCTCCTGGCAATTGAAAATAGATCTACAAAAAATCGAAATTATTTGGATATAATAATAAAATTATTTTGAATTTTTAGTAATAGGTGTACACAATTTTTGTGCGCGGTTGACCCTTCGATTATTCTATTCCCAGTGAGTTTATAATCATCTCTAACTAAATTTTAATAGGTTGAAATTTAATTATTATTAGTTTAACTTATTAAAATTTGATTTTAATAAAAATAATTTGTTTCTACCTACTTAATAAATATTAATTAAAAAATTAAAGTTAAGTACAGAAGAAATTACGTTTCTCAAAAATGTATTTATTTGTTAATTATATTGTTATCTGATAATTAATTATGAATAAAACGGTATAGTATATACCCAAAACTTCATTATATTATGTACCAGCTTTGCGCTAGTTGTGTTGTTGATTATATGTAGTTGATTATAAACCTAGCCCATGGCAGTGGTTAGGTTAGGTTAGGTTAGGAAGCATTTTTATCTCGGTACATAGTATTATTAATTCTTATTCTTACATTTTCATTTCGTACTTGCTCAGATTCACACTGAATAATAATTGTTCAAACCTCTAAACTTGTTTTCAAGCTTATTATTATGCGTATTTTCACTTGAGATTATCTTATATTCGTACATATTAGAGATTAATAAATGTATGTATAATATAATATAATAAATAAATGTTAGATTGTATTGCCGTGTTGCAAAATCCCCATTTGATTTTATATTTGATGTTGTATATTTTGTAGATATTCATATATTTTCAAATTTGTAAATATTTTGATTTTGGTCGTTATCCCGCCATGTAGTTGAGCTCGGTTCAACTACATGGCTAGCGAACGTAGTCCTTTTCCGGCAAGATAACTGCAGAAGCGGACGGATCTTCTTATCTCATTTGCGTTTTCAAAATTTTGTGATTTTTACCAATAAATTTAATTTTCATTTGCATGAGTTAATTTTAATTACTTTGAAATTAAATCGTCTTATTTTTGGACGAGTGATTATTTAGATTACCGGTAATTGGATTGGTGAATGAAGATTTGAGAACTTTGATTTGAATGTAGATTTGTGAATGAGAATTTCAGAACTATTTCAATAGTTTAAAAACTATACTGGAATAGTTCTTAAAGTTGAAACATGCGGACGGACGGACAGACAGACAGACACAGAGCCAGATCATAAGGCTTCTTTCTATACGATGTATAGAAGCCTAAAACTGTTTCAATCGTACCCGATGGAAACTGTTTATTTCGAGCATTATCGTACGGAATTTACGACACTCAAGAACACCAAAAAAATATAAAGGAAGAAATAGTAGGTGAAGTTACTAATAACTGGGAAGCATATAAAGATTTCATTATTGGAGACACCGCTTACGGATTTACTATCGATTCCGTTAGTGACTACCAAGCCTGCATGGGACCTTTGGGAAAATTTGGGGGACATCAAGAACTGCAAGCTTTTGTTGCAGTACATATGTATATGTAGAAATACATTTATCTAATGGACTCCTAGCTTGTTACGGAAATTTGCTAACGTGCAAAACAAAATTTTCATTACTTTTTACGGGAAATTTAGACCGCGGACATTACGATTTCTTGAAACCCTGCGAAATAGTTAATTCTGTTAAAACAAGGTTAACATTCTTGTATGTTCGATAAT
This sequence comes from Cantharis rufa, assembly GCA_947369205.1. Taxonomy (NCBI): domain Eukaryota; kingdom Metazoa; phylum Arthropoda; class Insecta; order Coleoptera; family Cantharidae; genus Cantharis; species Cantharis rufa. The sequence goes on along the minus strand of OX376309.1, from coordinate 7,749,165 downwards.
AATTTCATCAAGATGAATTGTGCCATATAAATTAAAATTAGGCCTACCTTTATATTGAAATATCTTTCTTAGGGTTGACTATCATATCCGGTTAATGATTTATTTAAAAAATGTTACAAACACGAAATATTCATAAAATATTGTTTAGTCAAGGCAAACTATCAGTTTTATACTTTAACTACCTATAAAATGTAATTGATCAAACATCTAACAGTAGTAACACTAGTGTATTGAGTAATCATCCTAGATTTTTTTTACCAAAAATATCAAACATATGTACGTATATATGCAGGGCCGATTTATCCATTGGGCAAGAAAGGCCGCTGCCTAGGGCGGCAGTATTTTAGGGAGCGGCAAAAATACTAATTAATTCTAATAAAACATGTAACAGATAGAAACTTGATTGCAAATTGTAATTATTTAAAAATTATATTACATTATGTAGAAAACATACACCATTTTTAAGTGCAAGAGAGTAAAAAATAAACGAAAAACAAAAAACTGTCTACTGTTTAAATAAATAAATTTGTTATTTTGCTAATAAATATTATTTTGTTATAAGTTCAAATTTTAATTTTAAGGGGGCGACAAAAAAGAATATGCCTAGGGTACTCATATAGTATATTAGGGTGGTCCTTAGTGTTACGGATAAAATTTTTTTTTCTAAATTCGATGCTCCCACCCACCAGAAATATTCCTTTTGGTGTTATATCAATATAAAAAAAACTAGAAGCAATCAAACAATGTTTAATGGTCGCCCAAGACATTAAAACTTTTGTGTTATCTGCAATGTAGTTCTTAAAGGTGCAACAATAATATAGCCAATAGCCATAGCCATTAAATATTATACTTTTTAATAATACACCTTGCTATTCGATCAGAATTTAAAACATACACGGTTATAAAATTACAGGAATACATACTTAAATAGTATTATTTAAAACTGGAAGTAGGCTTCTGCTGCTTCATAAGAGATCTTTTGGTATAGGTGCAACGCTTACGATAATCACTCACAACTTGCAAAAGAAACTGAAATTGGTCTTCATTGTAAGGAATGAGCTTGTTCAATTCTTTGACAAGAGCAACCTCACGTTCTGCATTATCATTGGTTACCAAAATCTTCTGTACAACAGCAATATCTGATTTGTAGTCTTCCCTGTCTTCCCGAGTTTGCGGGTCAAATTGTAAAAATGTAGTTGAAATATTCAGGATTGTGAAAAATCCAATTGTGTTGGGTGTTACAAAATCTGCAAGGTTTTGCAACTGAGAGATAATGACAATTCCGGAATATCGTCACATGTAGAATACATTTTTTTTCTAATGATGTTTGTAAACTTATTCTTGCTACAATCCTTTGCTGGCGTTAGCAAATTTTTGTAATACGGTTGTATAATTATTATTTAATGAGATTTATATACACGTTTCAGCGAAATATTATCGTACAGTATCTACTAATGGATAGAGGTCGAGAACAATCCATAGCACTATCGATTATTATCGATAGTAACTACTATCGAAAGCCATCGATAGTTTTCTGTAGGTATCGATAGTTTTCGATAGTCGTGACACGTGACAGGGCCTTCAATACCAGCAATTTACCTTTATCATTACTAACACAACTTTGATTTTTATGATTAAAATGCAACGTTAGTTATTTGAGCATTTTGCTCTTTCAACAGATGCTAGTTTTTTGCTAAAAATTTTTTTTCCTATATTTAATATCCACTATCGAAAACTATCGATATTTATCGATGGTCTAAACGTTGCCTATCGATAATTATCGATAGTGCCGCCTATCGATTATTCTCGACCTCTACTAATGAAGACTGCATAATATATTATTGCATAAACAATACATTATATGTAAGCGCACGTATGTAAAAATGCTTGGGCGACCTCTAAATATTATTTAATTGTTCTCAAATTTTAGCATAAGTCTAGTATCCTATAAAGGAACATTTTTAAAGGATGGGAGCAAATGTTTTAAAACTTTTGAAAATAAGGACCACCCTAATATATATGTATAAAATCTGAATTGCTACTATACTCTCTGAATCATAGCAAATTTAAAACTAAATTGTTTTTTACTAACAGAAAAGCTTAAAATAAATAAAATTGTAAGGATCATGGCCCATCGTAATATTATACATAATATCTACCTAGTTTTTGTTTGAAATGTTTCATTTAATTACTAAGTTTATTATAAATTGTGTGAATAATTTCTGTTTGAACTGTTTAATAATAACTATTAAATTATTATACCTGCTAGAATATTAAATGTAACAATGTTTATGAAACAACTTTTGCTATTTATATTCAGTAATGTTTTTTTGTTGAATTTTTTTTTGTTGCTTTGCTTAATTTACAGTTTCATATTCAAATTTGATGTTTAATAACAATTATTTTCATAAAGTTGAACTTTGAATTTGTTTTACTTTATTCAAATTTTATGCCTTTATACGCAATATATCAAGAACCGCCTTTTGATCTGGCTCGCTGTCCGTCCATCTGTTCATCTTCACAACATAAATAAGTTGTAGAGAAATTTTAACAATCAGAGGTGCGTTAGGCACAAAAAAATAGTTAAATAAATTCAGGTTTAAATATTTTCCCCGCTATGCCGATTTTACTGGCCACCGAATCGTCCTCATAACTTTCTGCTACAGATGACAAAAGCCAACCTCCATGCCGTTTAAGTAATAATATAATAATAATAATAATAATATATCGTTTATTTAGCCTTAAGACTATACACTTTACTACATTTAATACACAAAATCAATAATAATTCACAAATAATAATACACAATTAATAATACACAAAACAATCAATAATAATACCAACCTTAATTATGCTATCCAACATACTGCAATAACAATACATGGAATACGAAAAGACAAAACAAGAACAAAATCAACAAAAGAACAAAATCAAAATCAAAACCACTACATCACTACACCATTCACTGAACCTCATTTTTATTGGAGTTTCCCAAGTAAACTCTTAGTTCTCTTTTAAATCGACCAATATCACCGCTTCTTAACTCTCTAAGAAATCTATTGTATTGACAAATACGGAATTGTGAGCAAAAGCTGTACTCACTCCCTGTAATCTTACATTATCTCTTCCTCTTGTTGCATGGTCGTGACTATTGGCAAATGTCAACACGCTCCGTCTCAGGTATGCTGGCATTAATCCTAACATCGTTTTGTGTATGAATACCATTACCTGATATTCCGCTAACGCCGTTACATCTAGCCATTGCAGCTCACCAAGCATCAGACAGATCTTGTAGTACCTGTCCCTTTTTAGGATTACTCGCATAGCTCTGTTTTGTAGCATCTGTAGTCTATTGATGTCCATTTTAAGTGTCAATATATCTGCAGATTTTATTTGCCAAAAATTTTGCTGGGTTAGTCCCAACCGTGGTGTTTTTCATACCTACTGGTTGCACTGTATAGCTTGGCTCAATTTCGATGGCGCTTATGGGGAAAACGGTAACTGTTTAGAATTGCAATATGTTTTCACTTATTTATTTATGTTATTTAAAATTGCCGCTAATTTTTATTTGTATCCCGAATATTTTGTATGACCCTGTAAATGTTTGTTCATCCCTTGAATTTTATACGCGCATGTCGATCTCTACCGCCTTAAACGACAGTACATCACTAACGGCCTAAAGCGACTGCACGCTTGTTCAGTTCTAGGTTAAAGGGTTGCTCATTAAGCCGCAATCAAGCTTAATTAACCAATTACCGTTTTATCGATTACCGTTACAATAAACTACCATCAAAGTGAATTGTGTTTCGTTTTTTTTTTACCTTTTGCTACCACATACAGCAGTTCAAATAGTCAAGCCAGACGATTCAGATTGATTCGAGGGCAGGAGCATCCGAACCTTCAATCAAGCCTTCTCAACCAGTAACTATAGAAGATATCGAAAAATGCTCAATGGCCAAAACCGGAATTTTCTATCTTTTCTTGTTCTCGAGTTATAACCAAATGTTTGATTATTGAACTTTTCGATAAATGTCGATATATATGGGGCATTCCACGCCAAATCGACCACTTTTGAACCCGACCCCTTTAGATTTGGCCGAAACTTTTTTCTCGTTTTCTACCCTACTAAATATATTTCTCAGAATTTTTTCAACTTTTTTCACCCAACCCAACAAAAGTTATGAATTTTTCAAAAATGTTGCTATTTATATTTGGCTATTTTTCAAATACCCATAACTTTTTCAAAAATTTACTAAATCCAACGTTCTTTTTTTTAAATTTTTCAGTTTTGAATGTACTATTCAGATAAACGCGGCATTAACTGCAGAATAAGTTGAAGTTTTTTTCAGAAAAAAAAAAATCAAAAATTAAAAATGCCGGAATTTGAAAAATTGAAGATTTTTTTCAAAAAACTGAAAAATTTCATGGAACCTAACATCGAAAAAATTTTTCATATTTTTATCTGAATAGTACATTCAAAACTAAAAATTTAAAAAAAAAGAACGTTGGATTTAGTCAATTTTTGAAAAAGTTATGGGTATTTGAAAAATAACCAAATATAAATAGCAACATTTTTAAAAAATTCATAACTTTTGTTGGGTTGGGTGAAAAAAGTTGAAAAAATTCTGAGAAATATATTTAGTGGGGTAGAAAACGAGAAAAAAGTTTCGGTCAAATCGAAAGGGGTCAGGTTCAAAAGTAAATGACACATTTTTTAATAAAATGGAATGAAACCAAATAATGGACCCCACATATATTATTGAAAAGTGGATAGAAACGCTATTTAAAAATAGCACATTTAACATGGTTTCTATTTTAAAAATTACAACTTTGTATTATAACTCGGAAACTAACTTAGATATTTAAAATCTCTTTAGCCCATTTTATTGCCCTTAAAAAAGTACTGCAGAAAGTGTTAACACTTTTTTGGAAACTTCGAAAACAACCGTATATCGACCGAATATCGAAAAAATGCGTGAGCGAAGCTTTCGATTTCTCCACTAGTAATGTAATATACTATTAAACTTTGTCAATAGTTTAAAACTCAGGTTAATAAAAAATAAATTAGCATAATCAATTTATTGTTATGTCTAATATTAATTTGAGATACTTTTTAGGAACAATAAATTATTCGAAATATTTTTGCAAAAAAAATTGTAGTAACACAACAAACAAGCGTAAAAGGAATAATTCACATATCGTGTTAGAGAAAAGCCTTGAATCCTAAGGGAACTAGCTGAGGTATGGTTGGAATTAAAGATTGAACATAATAAGGTCTTGAATGCCGATTTGTATTGTGGTTTCATTAAATAATTTATCAACAAGAAATTGTACGGTCTTATTAGTGGCGCTAAAATTGTTTGGCTTTCTTCGAATGAAGGAAAATTTACCATAATAAATTTTAGGTTTCCCAAAAGCATTTTAAATATTAAAACTGATTAAAAAATATCTATCAAGTTCTTTCTCTTGACAATTTTACTAGTCTTTTATTACAATCAAAATATAAATCGCGAAATACGTATTTATAATGAATTTAATTTGAATTTCTAACGTAGCAGTTTAATTAATTAAATGAAATATGCACCTCTGTATTATGCAGCTAATTAACGAAACACTAGTATTTACATTACTAAATATGTCACACCATCGTTAATTGCAATCTAATTTGCTCATAATATTATATGGTAATGCTATAATAGTAGGAAAAATTATTTAAACACTGATTTCTCTATGCCAATTAACAGGGAATTTTTAAAATTAAAAAAAGTTTCACATAGCAGAATTGTTGATAATTGCGTATTAAAGATGAGTTTCCACTTTCCATTCTCTCGTTTTTATATGTATTCAAAAATAGCATCACTTCATCATCATGTGCTGATGTTCAAACATCAAATTGTTTGTATTAACTGAATAACTCAAACCTCCGTTGGTGCAACATTGTGGCGCAAGTGCTCCAGCACCAACACAAACAGATTTTTAACGAAACGCATATTCAAATTCTAAATGCTCAAAACAAAATCTAAAATTAGTTGATAAATAACTGAGTTATAGCTCAAATAAAGGTCAGGGTCTCACTAATAAAAAACCTTTTAGGTTTTAAATTTTTCCCACATCAAATAAGTAGGTACCGTGTGTAGCTTCGAAATGCAGAAAAACATTTTTACGACGAATACGAAATCTTTTATAGGAGTTAATGTTACTAAAATTATATTAATTTGGTTTTAGTTTTATAGTCAGGTTTTGCGGTCAAATAGAAGCAAAAAATATTGTCCTACGTTTCGGCTTTATTTATTGATTCACTATCAATGACAGAAAAAAACAAATAAAATTAAAAATATTGAAAAACTTACAGTGGATCAGCATCATACCATCAGCTATGACAACCTTAATATTCTAGACTGATGGGAGAGGATAGACAAGAAAAGCAAAATTAAGGAAAAAATAATTACAGAAAATAGGGGTAATACAACTTCTCATTTTTTTGTATTAAAAAATCTATGTTACAGTTAGAGATCAGTTAATTTATGTTAAATAATTTTCAATAATGAATGAAATACTAATAGATTTCGGTAAAATATTTATTTTTTAAAAAGGCACAAATATTACAATCTGTGATAATTTGTGGGTAATATAGCACTTTGGGGGCCATATTAGATATATTATGTAAAAACACTAACTTATTTCCATATCAATATTTAATGAATTAAAAGTAATCGTTTTATAAAAGAAATAAAAAACCATAAAATTGTTTCTAGTAGAAATCAATCAGTGAGCGACAAAAATTAGCCTCCCATGCAATCATTATGACTCTACCTTTCCCAACTTATGCATTTAATTCCAGAGGGGCCATATTAAAAAATACTTCATGCATAGCAAACCATAACTAAAATATTAGTAAAAACATTGAATCTTAACTTCGATAAACTCAAAATAAATTACTATTTTATACATACAACGAACTAATTTCAATTTAAATCTAATATTTCAATATACATATTACAAAAACTGTTTACCACTGAAAAAAATTATATGTTGTTCGCAACAACAAGTCGACAAGTAACTGATGAATAAATTGTGAAACAGCATTATATAAAAATTCATAATTGCAACTTCTTGGTTCTGTTACATACACTGAATAATTTATAATTTAACTAAATAAAAAGGAGACTTATTTACCAACAAGGTAATTTACCAACTCGGACACCTTCTTCTCTAATTAATAACAAAAATGAATCAATAAATTCATTACTTATTTAGGTTGGTTTAATAATTTTTGTTAAAAATTTTGAATAAGAAAACGTTATATGTTTTGTTGGAGGCATGGTTAAAAAAAGGGTAGTCTTTGAATATAGAGGCTCTAAATCTCAATTTTTCTCTTAACAGGTTAGTATTCCATAAAAACTTTTTTAATATTTTTATTTAATTGTAGTTGACGCTTTGATAATGGGTCAATAAATGAACCCGAAACCCGAAACTATTTTAATAAATATATTAATATAAATAATTCAGGTACTTCTTCGCAAAATATATTTATATTTTTTTCAAATATTTATTAAATTAATCTAAATTAATCAACAACATGTTTTGCATGTCTTGCATGCATCTTCAAGGGATTCTACAGAGTTAATAAGTAATATTATAACAGAATTATAAAATATAAGATTAGTTACGTAAAATTCATTGTTTTAATAAAATTCATTTTGTTAAAAAAAGTGCTTAGCAATTTATTCAAATTAATTTAAAACTTCTTAAACTTAAAACTACAAAATATTCAAATATGAGCAGATGTTAATTTATTTATTTTGTTTTAATTATTTTCTCAACATTTCAGTTTTAATAATAACCAAAATTTCTTTCTTAGATCTGCTGCACATCATGTAGAAAATTACAATAAAAGCTAATTCCAAAGTAAAATAATTTTATACTCTTTAAACTTCTATATTATATTGTTACCTGTTATAAACTTTTTATTTAAAGAATTGAATTTTTAATATTAAAATTTAAAGGATTTCTGCGCTTATTTATTTATTATTATCCTTATAAATCCGTTAACAAGTATTTACATTAATAACAACCATAAAAGAGAAGCGGGTTTGAAGGCCAAAACAATACTCTTTTCATATCAGAATATAAGTGTTGAATTTGTGTTTTATAATAATTACTACTGTTAATTTTATGTACATGTATCAATTTTCTTTCTCACAAAATTTTCTTAATTCTGCTATAAAAAAGACAAAAATTGTTAATTTATCTTAGAATTTGGAGTCGTGAAAGTCAATGTTGTATCGGGGTAAGTTGCATTATACACAATTTTGGCTGCATAATTAATTCTGGATAAATACTATGTAAATTGAGGGCTTAAAAATTAAAATAATATGAAAATAGGTGCAAATTGAATATCCACATTCAAAGAATTTAAAATCAATAAATTCATGAAATGAATTGCTTTTTTCAGATATTTTGGAATTTCAACAATTGTACTTGTAACCCTTTCATTCTTTTTTATCTTTTGACTAAAGAAATTCTTGTTTGGCTTCTGATAGTAACTTTGTTTCCAAACTACAATTAATACTATGAGCATATTAATTGATTCATCTGAAGTAGTTTGCTAGGCTTACTCCGCTAAAACTTAAACTAGAACTCGGATTTTAAAAATTACCTAATAAAATTATGGTAGCCGAGGACGTAAATTATAAATATAAACAAAATTTTATTAATTATTCGAAAATTTCAAAAAATCTTTGTAAATAAAAGTTTTTATTATTTTGAGTGAAACATTTACCGTAAACAACAAATAGGAACATAACAAAATCGGTGTAAAGGTCAAGAAACCAGTCTACGTGGTTCTAACAAAGAAATTAGTTGATATAAAGAAAAACTATATTGTACTAACAAAGTTCATTGTTTGTTGATTTTGTTGAGTTTCAACAAATTTTCTTGTTGCACATATTCTAGCTTTTGGCGAAGTAATAACATTTACATATAATTAACGCTCAGTTTTTCAAGAATGACCTAAACGTGTGTTGACGTCGTGTTCCACGATCAAGGGTGCGGGTACATTACGCCCCATTTGCAACATAGTTAGATCGGTCAAAACTGTTAATTTTGTTGGTGATTTGACAGTACAAAGTTTTACAATAAATTATTATTGTTACGAAATTGTTTGAGAAATTTTTTAAAATATATAAAAAGTGAAAATGGCCCATTTCAGACATTTAAAAATATAAACAGCTTTTTTCAAAATTAAATAACAGATTTCTTAAATAAGATATGACGTCGGTCAAACTGTGATACCACGAAACTAAAAATATAATATTTCTGCAGGAGAGTTAATAAAACGTTTAATAACTGCAATACATAGTACATATATTTATTTTGGTATAATATTATATGTACTATGTACATACATAATATTAAACTAAAAATTTTTTTTTATAAATACAAAAATTTACAACGATAACTACATATGTAACAAATTAAAATTAAAATAAAGTCTATTTTTTAAATTTTCAAAAGTTGATTGCGCTCTCTAGAACTGTGTTTTCCAAAGTGATGTACTTCCTGGGAATGAGAAGATTTTGGTGGGAATAAGCGATGCACCGTGTTTTGGCTACACCTGATGCAACATGCAGTTTGCTTGTTAGGATTTATATTGTAAAAAAAAGAAGAAATTAATATATTTCGATTGTTATTAAAGTATATGCAATTTGTTTTTGACGGTAGGTAATCAGTGTTACAAAAATTATAGAAGAGGTACCCAGATGTCGAAAGTTTGGGAATCACTGCTCTTGAACGATGCATTTGAATTTTCTACACATTTGATGTAGGTAACCCATTTCACCAAAATTCGAGATAAGCGGTATTACAATTTGACCGACGATAAATAGGTTTTTAAGTGAGTTTTGAATAGGAACGGTTTTACGGGGGGAAAGAGGAATTAATTGTCCCGAAAATGCTGTTGTTTTTGGATATTGTACTGTATGTAGTTCAAAGGAAGATATCTTAAATATTACTTTCAATTTTTGACGTAGAGTTTTTTTGTTAATCTGTGGTCTACAGTGGTCTACAGATCAAATTAGACTCAATTATTTGTAAATGTACATACGTATATGTATAAAATAACTTTGGGGCTATTATAAGACGTTAAATGCACGTTTTCAAACTAGATTTATTTTGCCAAAGATTTTCCGGAAATTCTCTAATATACTCTCTAAAGTGTCTCTAATATAATTACTAAGTTGTTCTATACATATGTATGTAGATTTACAGACAAAAGTCTCGCTTGACTTATCTGTAAACCGCTTTTATATCAGATGAAGAGAGAAACCTTGACATTGAAATCTGAAAACAACGTTTTTTGGGCAAAAATCGATAAAAACCGAAGTTTAATGACGGACGGTAATTCGAAAACTGGATAAACTAGAGCAATAATCATTTTAATACTTTTACGCAGAATTTGATCTACCTTAATTTTGATATTATCTATTTTGGGTATACGGTGTATGTAGAAACAGGAAACGGCCAATTTCAAATTTTGTGGTTTTTGAGATCTTTCGTGACAAATTTGCTCTAGTTCCGGTTTGAAGCTGTTTCAGAAAACTTAAAGCTATTTAATTAAGTGTTTCATTTAGAATTTTTAATTTGATTAGTTAATAATCAATTTGCTTCTTAAGCCTGTATGACACGACGTTAAATTTTACATAAAATTTACATGTAAATTTTTAAAAACATATTTAACACCGTTGCATACAGAAAATTTGCCAGTAAATTTTATGTTAAATTTTTATGTCAAAAATTTAGAACATGTTCTAAATTTGGTGGTAAAAGTGCGTGTAAATGTGCGCAGTAAACATTTTCCCGCTTCGAGTCCGCCCACTTTGGATTTTGAAGTTGACAAACATTAATTTCATATAACCTCAATAAAAAATAATCGATTGATATATGGTTTAAGTAGTGTAACTCGATATAAACCATATCAAATCATTTTTTGGGTTTTCTAAAATATTGATATGGTCAAATGCATTGATAAATATGTACCTATATAGCACAAATTTTCATTTCTTTACCACAAGTAAAGAATTCAAATTTCAGTTCAGGGGCGTCTCAGGCAGTGAACATTTATTTTTCAAATAACCCTTGCCTTTTTGTATTTGCCGTTGCCGCAGTCGGGTAAAACAAATGTAATAGTTTATCTTCATAGTTTGTCATCTTAAATCTCTTTCCACTTATGAATTTTATGCGGTTATATTTTAAGTGCGTATTGGTGGAAAGGGATTAATTAGTGCGTTTCAAGGGCAGGTTTCTGAGATGCAGGGCCTAAAAACAATAAACAAATCTCAGGGATTTTTTTTTATTAAAAATGTTTAATGATTTTTTGTTATTGGTATGTACATCTACAATTTAAAAACCTGTTTTTTAAGTTTTGGGTATTTTTAAATTTTAAATTTAATTTAAGAAAATGGTTATAAAACCTTACGCAAGTGTTGCTCGCGTGCGTTAAAAGAAGGAAGACGTGTTCCAACGAGGAACAAACTTTATATAACTATAATAATATTATATAGCGGTATAACTAAATTAATTTTATGCGAAACAATAGTTTATTTTTAAATTATTTTTTATCCTTTTATTATTATTCTTAGATCAGCTTCAATTTTTATTATATTATATTTAGTAGTAAAACTTAATCTTAATTTTAAACTACAACTTTATTATTTTTTATAAAATAAACAAAATTTTAAATTTTCACAATCCAAGTGCAACAACTGATTATACAGAGGAACCCAAGATAAATATAGACCTTAAATAAATAAATATCTGAAAAATCTCCCTAAACTGTTTGTTAATACGCAAGCGCGCATGTTAAATTTGTTGTCAAATTTTATACCGTTGCAAACAGAAAATTATTTTTACCTGCATAAAATTGTGTCAAAAACATGAGCAAATTTACATAAAAATTTACACGTAAATTTTATGTTAAATTTAACGTCGTGTCATACAGGCTTTAGAAAAAAAATAATCGATGATAAATTTCAAGAAAATTCACGCTTGTCGCTTACAAAAGGACTCCCATGAATTTCGTTACGCATATTCTTTTCACTTATCAACCGGCCACGGAACGCAATTTGATCAGTAAATTCCGTCTCATGCCACTTGGTAAATACAACTTAAGATTTGTATTAGGTATTATCTACGATCCAATTAGTAATCGAGACGCAATTTACCAGTGCTTGTTTGACCACTTTAAATTTCTGCAAAAAGAGTGACCGCTAGACGAAATTCATGTGGACCTGATTTTATATATCCAAAATGAAAGAAAACGCACGGTTTAAAACTGCATCCGAAAAAGTATTTTGTAGTGTTTCTATTACTATTGATCGTAACAAGGTATATAATATGTAGTATTATACAGGTTGTGTATTAAGTTGCAATAATAAAACGACACAAACTAACTAATGAAATTTATTTACCCAACTAGTTCAGTAAATAGCATTTACAGATGTATAAATCGCCCAGTAAAGCCTATTTGCCGGTTGGTTGGAGAAAAAATATTAAATTTTACTGTTTGTATGTTTGTATCTATTGTAATAGCTTAAAATATAACACAGGCACAAACTATAACGATGCCTCAAATATTATATTAATTGTCGAGTTTTTCAACCCAATTGAAAATTAAAATTTTTTCTTAATTTTCCGATCATCTCGCAATTTATTTGAACAGAGAGAAAAAATGTATTAATAAATTGTGATCTTATTTGGAAAAGATATCCAAATTTTATCAAATCTTAGAGTCAATACAAAGCTCTCAAATTGCATTATTGAGGTGTCGGCATAGAGAGAACGTTGATCAATTCAATGTAACTCCATTCATCTTCGCCTCAATTCGCGTAACAAAACATTACAATTCATCCAATAAATTTGTGTTCAAGTTGGATAATACGTACGTTGTTCTTATTGTTTTGTAGTGCTTTCCAAATGCACAACAATGTTAAAGTTTTTATTCCCACATAGTACACTAGAACTTGAATTGAATACAACACAATAATAGTGGTACATTGCAAAAATTATTAGTAGTTTCAACAAATAACTTTTATTGCCATTTTTATTATTACTTCAATATAAAATATGTTCCATAGTCAATAATTTGTAATTGGATTAAAATATTTATTTCAACTTTTGGATAACGGTTTTACACAGTTTATGTATCACGTACTTGAACATTTTTTCTATTAGTCCTTCCTCAACAAATAATAAAATCAAATTAACGTCATTACAATCTATGTATTTGGTTGAAAATAAAAATCAAATTATTGTTACTACTAATTTTGTAATGTAATCAAGAACTCTTGATGAAAAAACTATCCAATTTGTTCCTAAAAGAGTCGTGAAATAAACCGCTTCAATACGTAGATTTCGTTTCGTTTCTCTTTTAAGGTAGTTTCAAATCATGTCCACTTAATTAACCCAAATACTATCCGAAACTGCTTTATTAAAAATTCTGCAAACCACTATAAGGTAAAATTGGAAGTCTTGCCATAGTTAATCTTTCATCCTGGGATAACCGGAAGTGTCCTGAGGGTAGAAGACTAGATCGACGTTGATCACTTTCTAGGTTACGTTATTCCAGAACTGGGAATTCTCTAATAAATATTTTACATGCATCTTGGATGCAGTAAAAGTTACTTAAAACGATATTAAGAGAAATAAGTCCCACATCATTAAAAATAATTGATTTTGCAAACGTAAAATGCATTCTTCTGTATGACTAAAATAAAATAGTAAAAACCTTAAAAATAACTAGTAAATAGTTTTCTGCTTTTTATTCTTACTTGAAATTACAAAGAATGTTTACGTGTACTTGTAATATCTTGCGATACAATAAAAATATAAAATTTAGCGATCATTTTTTCCAGAGTTCACTTTGTATAGAAATTCATGCCATGAAAGAAAAACAGGTGTTAAGTTGGTTGTGAAAACTGAAAAACTAAATTATGAATACTATTTAAAATGAATGATGCTTGTGAGTAGAACGGAACTTGCAAAACAAAGTAAATATTAAGTGATGTTTTATTTATAAAATATAAAACAAACTTAAGTGTATGTATTTGAGTTCGTATATTTTAGATTGATGTAAAATAAAAATCTCATTAAAGTTACCAACAACAGCTGCTACCAAAAAAGGTTAAATATTTATTATTTTAAATGTAGTTCGAACTGACGTTACAATTTTTGCATTTGAATATTGACAACCCAAAAGACCAGTATTTGAATTAAAGCAATTGTAAACTTATAGATCGATAAAATTTATAGCTTTACTCAAAGACTATTCAGGAGAAAAGTCTTGCAATAAGCTTTAAATTTTCTTCAAAGAAACTAAAAATGGTGTTTTCAGTATTCAATTTTACCAATCACACAAAACTCCTTACCTACTCGTCGAATGTAAATTTATTTTCGATTTTAATACAAATTTAATTATTTATTGCTGAAATTTAAATTAACAATTTTTGTAATTAAATTTAAATTATTGTAATTTATATAATATACACATTGACAGCTTAATACTCGAAAAAGGTACTTATTGCATGACATGCAGTTGCAATTCTTGATAGTATATTCAAAATAGTACTTCATTAATTATTTTTCTATTGTTGCATCGAAGAATGGTAATAAGAATGATTTTGCCACGAAAATTATGAAATCGTTATGTGAGAAAATCACACACTTTATATCAAATCGACCGTATTTGATAATTCAAAAATTTCAAGAGAGCGCCAAGTGTATCTTCAGTTTTGAAAGTTTTAGTTCCATAATTTCATGCAAAGATATCTGTGCATTAACATTTCATTTCCATCGTTACATCACTTCTTTTTGAAAACGCCCTGAATCCAAAACTACCTCAACTCTAATAAATAGCAAAACCCACACGTTTATTTCGTTATTCGCTTCGCTTCGCGTTACGCAATGTGAGAAGAGTATCTATCTTTTATGATAAATCTTTACGACCAAAACTACTTACACCTATATGTAGGTTTTACTTATTCAAACTCTAAAATTATGTTTTAAATAAATATAGATTTCATGTTTTTATAAATCAATAATGAATAATGGTTATCGCTTAGTAACCCACCAATTACAATATGTATTTTTAATTTTGTCCCACTTTGCACTTAAAAATGTCTAAATTAAATCCGAGTGTAGAGTCGATTTTTCTACAAATTTGTAGTTTGCACTTCTGTACTTTTTTATATGTTGTATAAGGGTAGGTATTCATACCGCCAAGGCAGTAAACCAATGTTTGACAAAAAAATAAGATTAATTGAAATAATGCAATTTTTTAGAAAGGAACTGAAAGTAACTTGATTAGAACAAGTACATAATTGCAAATAAAAAGTAAAATTATAATATTTCGATAGAAAATCAAATATTTTAACCCTGGAATGTCCGATCTGTTTTTTACTTAAAAAAATATTTTTATGCTTATTGTGGTTTACTGATATATAGAAATATAGTAAAAAAGGGATTTCTTGAAAGACTTTCTATTGTCAAATAAAAACATGTTTATTTCTTTGTAGCAAATATCAACATTGCACGAAAACTACATAATATTTTAGTAAGTTACAAAATAAAAAAACAAGAAAATAAACACAACAAATTATACACATTAAAGTGTATTCCATTCTTTTCCAACCCAAGTTCCTTTAGGTCCTTCTTTACTTCGTTTTTCCAATGATTTCTTGGTCTACCTCTTCTTTTTGTGCCTCCGAATTTGATATTCATATTTCATAGTCTTTGTTCATCCTTAGTAGGTACCCAACCATTGCAGCTTCTGTGCCTTCTCATATCCAACTACGTTTGGTTGTCCATATAAATCGGCTAGCTCTCGAATTGATCTTGCTAACTATTGTCCATTTAAATGTTTTTCCCGATATCTTCTCTCTTATACTATTATAGCATTATACTTGTTCACGTTTTCTTAACGTTCTGTATACTTTTATTTTAACTGTCGTCCTGGCAAATACCTTACTATTGATAATCGATTTCAGTCCAAATGAACTTCTACCAACAGCCATTCTTGCTTTAATATCTTCATCGCACTCTGGTTTCCCTATTATTACAGTTATAGTCGTGCATTTTTTCTTCTCAATCTTCTTATTGTTTCATATAATGTATTTTGTCTTGTTTTCATTTACTTCCAAACCAATTCTCTTGGCCGCTTTCAGTAACTTCTGCATGGTTTCCTGCAACTTCTTCGTTGTGCGCATCTTAGTCGTGAAGTCATCTACAAAAGCCAGGCACTAATGTCTTCGTCTGAAAATTGCACCGTATTTGTTTAATTCTCCTTTTCATATTGCATATCGAATCGAAGAATACGTCTACTGAAAAATTACCAATCAGCTCACTGCCAATTTAAGTAAAATTAACTTTCCATTTATCAAATCTACCATAAAACGTATTGTTACATAAACACTACTTCGGGTTTCAACAAATTCTGAATATTTTCTTTACCAATTTACAAATTAGCTATTTGCTCTAAACTAAATATCACTTTACTAAATATGTAAATACAATTTGAAATAAAAAGAGATTATAAATAAATAGATACAGTGTAACGAGCAATAACACTAGATACACGAGCAACAAAGAGCAAACTGCTGAAATCTGATTTATCTTCTGAAATTTAGACCTTTTGCAAATATAGATCGCCCATATATCGTAACATTGTTTAAATAAAGTGCACAGAAGATATGCAATATTTCAAATTCTTAGCAGTGATTTTAAATTATGTTGCATGTATGCAATTCGGTGCATCGAAGGGTTAACATTGTTTGTTCAATCTGTTTAAATGTTACGCTCAGTACTTTTGTACTCAGTACAGTAAATGTGTTTAAGTATCGAATATAATTATATAAAATAAACTCAAGAGTTTATAATATTTAACAAAACTACACAGAAGAGAAGTAGAAAATTATTATTTTCCACGTACATATATGTATATGTTACCGACAATTTGCGAAATCCGGCAATTTGCAAAATGCCTAGGTAATCTGCAAACCGACTAAGTCGTCAGCTAATATGCAAATTCACTAGTACTTTAGGAAATCTGCAAAATGGCTACGGTGTTTCAGGCAATTTGCAAATTGTCTATATTGTTAGTTAATGTGCTTTTTGAGTATGTAACAAACTCACATTGACTAGGCAATGTAAAAAGCGATATTTTAAATAGATAATTTTAAAAGAACCATTTATTAAAACACAAAACTCGTTGAACATTTTACAATTTTAATTTTATTTTTTTTATTTTTTATTTAATTACATTTTATTTTACAATAAAAACTATAAACCTATAAACATTAGGTTACTTATTTTTACATGGATTAGAAAAGTGACAGCGACTATTACACATTATTCCATTTTTCAGGCATTTGCATGATTTATTTATGCACTTCTTTGTACAATTACATTTCAACATTTCACAAACAACAAAGTGTTTTATTTAATAAAGTTTTTAACGGCATGAAAGTTTATTAATCATTTTTGTATTGCGGTTGCTTGCTGTGTTTTAATATTTTGGATTTGTACATTACAGTATATAGTATATTATAATAATTTTTATATCCGCAGTATACACATACATACGTACGTTATTATAATTTCAAATTTTTTATTTATATACATATTATTTAATAAAAATAGTAAATGCAAAAATAATTTCTATATTAGAATCAATTTGTGCTTTGTCAATAACTAGCGAAGAAACTTAATAGTTTTAATTTTCTATCAAAACATAAGTACAAAATTATCAAAATTCAAAAGTTCCAGTAGAATAAAAGAAATGATTGTTGGGGAATTATATACCCAAATTAATATAACTTTATATGATAGTTATACTAAATAGATTTATATGTATTTTTAAGTAAATTCAATATATTATTTTGTAAACTTCCTCTTTTCATACTTTAATGATCTTGCGTGCCGCATTAAATTGATTCACTGCTACCTATTGGATGGTACCAACAATATTAAAGAAATTTGCCATAGATGTCAATATCTAAATTGGTATACGCCTTTAAATAGTAAATTCTTGAAAATTTGAAATTGAATTTACGTTTATATTAATCGATCTGTTTTTAATTTATTATGCTGATATTTTTATTACATCTTATCGGTGTTTTGTTATAATATTAAAATATTTTGTTCTGTCGTAAATTTTTTCATGTCAGCTTAGATGAATGATATTTTTTATATAAGTATTTAAATTGTTTATTTTATGCTTCATACTAATGATTTTTTTATATGTCACTAAAAGCTGGTGAAGATGTCATTAAATTACCAAATACAGCTCACAATGTTTACTTTTTTCTTAATATTACAATAATTAAATTTTTCATATTGCTTTTTACGGCAACGTATTATTTTTATTAGTTACTAGTATACATTCTATAATATTGTTGACTTTGGGCACAACGCCAGATGCATTGCATTGCAATGCACCAGCTTTTATCGCGCTTTTATATTTGGTCACCACCAACCGGTGACTATTAAATAAAATTTAATGAAAGAATGTTATAATGTTTCGTGTATCTAATAGTAATGCCCTTACCGTGGTATTTTATTGCAAATACTTCATCAAATTTATTATCTTAACTACATTTAATGAGTTTAAAATACTACTAATGGTTTTATTTGGGCTTCATTTTAATTTTCTGCAGCAAAATATAAATTTTTATAGTATCTTTCAAATTTACCTTTATGGCATTTTCCTTCTTCCATGCTATAGATAGTGTTAACATATACGTATACGGGGATAGTCAGAATAAATTATTTATTTCGCTCGGTATCGAACCGAATACCTCGGAAGTCAGAACAGTAAAGGTCGGTTTATGCAAAACGCCGACGCACGCACCGCACGCACTGCACGCATGAAACGCTCCGCACAAAACGCCGCACAAAAATATTGGTTTATGCAGTTCGAATGCGTTTGATGCGTTCTAGTGCGTTTTCTGGTTACAAATTAGAATAAACTCACATTACGGTAGATGGCGCTAATGTTATTTTATTTCATTATTTAAATTTTTTTTAAATCAGATAATCAAATATTATTATTTCTAATAAATCATAAAGATGGACTGGTTTTTATTATTATTTCTAGAAAATATCACAATAATAAAAAATAAATTAAAAATAAAAATATCAATTATAAGCTAAGGTAACAATTGTAATTGATATTTTTATTTTTAATTTGTTATTAATATCTAATAATTTTAATTTAGAAAAATAAATTAGTAAAATAAAATGAGGAACAAAAATTTACTTTACATCATCTGCAAAAATAAGATTTATAATTATTTTCGTAATTTTAAATTTAAAAAAATTGTACCACAACAATAATATAACTTGAAAAGTTCCTAGCGTTACGCGCTGCAATGAAAACCAAAGATAAAATAAATTTCGAGGTTATGCACGCACGTTAGCGACGTGCATAAACGCTACCACAGAAATTCAATGTTTCAACTTTGTTTGCTTGCGTGCAGTGCGTGCGGTGCGTGCGTCGGCGTCTTGCATAAACCAAGCTTAAGCCATAAGGCTAGATTACCAAATAAAAGTAATAGTTGATAGTGGATATGTATTTAATCTAGATTAACCGTTAAAATAACTGTTTTTCTGAAATCTGATTGGCAAGAAAAGTGATAATAAAACTGATCTAACCATCTTCAATTTAACCCTATAGCTTGACGCACTAAATATTTAAAGCTTTCCATAAAATATACTTTAAGTTTATTGATTAGAAAATAATGAAAGTTTAATTGTATTTATTAACTATAACTCATGCAGATCTCGATCTAGTATTTAACTGATCTTAGTTAGAAGTATTCATGACCATTTGCGGCTAATTATTGTTAGAATGCAAGTTTTCATGCTGACTGATAATTGGTGAATAATGAGCAAACAACGACTCTATTTGCTCTTGGGATATTAAGTTGAGCATTTCTTTGCATGCAATGCGAAGCTCTTAAACGGATTTTTTTATTACATCATTAAATAATAATAAATACTTAATAAATTTAACCATATTTAATTAAATTTGCTTGACTTTTTATAACTTTTTGAAGTTATGTCGAGAATGCCTAAATATTTTAGGGTAATTTAATTAATGAAGCATTTTAAGGTAACCGTAACACTAATGTATACGAAATGATTAATTATAAAAATATGATTAAAACGTAATACAATTTTTGAGGGTATTTTTGTTAAGCACAATTTTATAAAAATAAATCTTAATAAACCTTACATTTCTATTTAATTTAAAAGCTAAAACTAAATAGAAACAACGTAATATTAATAGAAATTAATCAAAATTATTTGACAGTACATCTATTGATTTATGCATTAAAACACAATGTTTACATTAATATCATTGAGCTTCTCTTCTAGATTATAGCATTCCATATTGTAGGTATTTGCTTTTCACTTTTATAATAAGTAGCATACACTATAAGGCCTTTATAACGTTCTAGCATATTATATTTCATGTTTAGCTTTAACCAAAATTTACGACTTTAAAGGAATAATCCGTGAAAGCTTCACTATCTACTACCTAAAGGTTTTATGTAACAGTTGCTCAATATAGTCGCTACTAGATGTCAAAATTTATCTCAATATTAGGAAAATGCTCTTATTTAAACTTAAATAACATTTAATATAAACGCAAAGGAGCACTCTGTATATTTTTGTAATTTTAATTTTTACTAATAAAGATAAAATACAACTTCAACATTATTATTCATATTTGCATAAGTGAAATAATTTCAAGCAGCTTTAAATGTTTAGCACAAGTGAAAATTCCATTACAAAAATAATATTTTTTATTAATTTAATTATTATTTATTAAATTAAGCTGTTTCAAGTTTAA
This sequence comes from Cantharis rufa, assembly GCA_947369205.1. NCBI lineage: Eukaryota > Metazoa > Arthropoda > Insecta > Coleoptera > Cantharidae > Cantharis > Cantharis rufa. Next base: position 7,728,256 of record OX376309.1, on the reverse strand, counting down.
AAGCTCTTGCATTCTTTTAACCATGTAGTAATAACAGATATAATATGACCCTTCTGCTAAACGTTTAGCAATGTAAAGCGTTCATTCTACCACCGCTCAATAATAAATGTTCTCTAACCTGAGCATTGGATGCGTTCAGTTATCCCATGCATAAATTTTCGAACTTCTTCACAAAGTTAAAATAAATATTTGTGCAATAACAATACCATTTAGCTTTAAATTGTAATTACAATATATTATGCAGATATACTTATATTAAAAAGATTAAACATTTTTACGTGTTAGAAAAAATATTAATTGAGTTATATTTAGCGAAGAAACTTATGCTTCGCAATTTATTAAAAACAAATGTTTTATTTTTGTATCAGCCTCACATGTTTCATGTGATTATGCACATATCTGCAGAAACTACAGAAAAAATATTTATTAGATATTTAAAAACATTTTTATAATATTCGGTCAGATAAATTAATAATACACACTTTGAAAATGGTATTCTTTTTCAGAATAGATTAATTTGTAGAATATATAACTTTAGAATAATCGATTGATACGTGGTTTATGTAGTGTAACTCGATTAATATCGAATATGGTTAATACCACATCAATATTTTAGAAAACCCAAACATTGCACATCATCAGGCGATGATGATGCCATAGTATGGTGAAAACGTTTACGATATTGTATACTTACAGTGTATTTTATTTGTAATAACTTAAAAACATTTTCGTTTTTAAGTTAAAACGTTAAGTTAAGTTAAAAGTTAAACACTCCCATTAAAATTCTGAATTACCTGCAACTAGCTTTTAAATTACCTCATTTTAAAAATTAACCGAAAATAGGTATCATAAAATTCTTTAAAAAAAAGTAACTGTAAAATGAAAAGAAAATTCTTGTTACCTGTCGGTCTTAGAACTAACGAAGTTTGTTAATAATTAAAATATAAATTTCGGTTTAAAACTAAGTCGCCAAACGACCATAGGGAATGTCTCGTGCAATAAAAACGCGGCGTCAGCGTCTTCAAAGAAATATGAGTCGTTTTGGTATGTCAAAGTTTGATTTTCTTAGTATAACATACCATTTTCACTGAAATGCTAGTAGTGCTAATAAATAAGAATATATTGTATCTAATTTATTGCATACAATTAAAGATGCCCGTAAAAAAGGCGCTCACAATGCTCATGCTTCTTCATGCGGAAGTTTGAAGAAAATCTCCTCGGAGTAATCTCGAAACCATCGGAAGTACAATGTAACAGTTCATGTGATGGTTTAAAATATCTGCATGTGCGTTTTGGAATTGAAAAGGTGAGGGGTGTAATAAAAGAGGCAAATCCTTAAAGTTCGGCCGTCCAACGAAAATCAACTTTGATCCACCAGGTATAAACACATTCTTCTTGTGAATTAAAAAATCCAACCTTGCAAATCAAAATTTAAAAAGGGAAAAACAAACCATTCTTTTGATCAACTTAATGTTACAAAATAATTTCGTCAAATCTCAAATCTTCCAATAGATAATAGATTAAAATTACGTTATCGCAAAACCAAAGCAAATTCTGGGACTATATTGTGGATCAGAAAATTATTTCTAATATCGATAAACTGCATTTTAAAATAATATGATAAAAAGCAAAAACTAAATACGGGATCTGTCAGTTAATTGATACCACGAATTGAACTTTTACCTTTGCACTATTGGTAAGAGAACAATTTTCTGAGCATTTTATGTAAATACATTTTTGAAGATCATCCATTAGTTTTCGAGAAAACAGCATTTAAAAATTAAAATTTTACATGGCTACATAGGGATTACACTACGAATTCTACATGAGTGTTCTGTTACCCGTACGTGTGTTAATTAGCACTAACATTTTACGAACAGTATTTATTTATTTTTAATTAATTAACTTGTTTTTAAGATGGATCCTTGATTTGCCTTGGTTGCGTTCGTCAAAACCGAAAGGTGCTACTCGAAAGGGGTGAAACTCATTTTAGAGTTTCCGAAATTAACCTAAAACGCACAAAAACATTCCCCGACCAGTTGCAACTCGGTGTAATGTGTGCGGTTACTAGCAAGGGATTCTATACGTACGACGTGTACTCGACAGAGTAACAATCGCATCTGACCGCCAACACTAAGACTATATTGGAGCACACGTACGGGCAATAGAATACCTGTATAGAAACCGTAGTGCACTTCTTATGGAGAAATACATGTAAAATTTTGATTTTTAAACTCCATTTTCTCGAAAACTAATGGATAATCCTCAAAAAGTTATTTACATAAAATGCTCAGAAAACTGTCTTCTTTCCAATAGTGCAAAAGTAAAAGTTCAACTCGTTGTATCAATTAACTGACAGTAATACTTATAGAACACGACGTAAGTGCTAAAATTAATTTGTTAATCAAATTAATTAAATTAATTAAAAAACAAACTAAAATTTGTTTAACAAATTAATTAGACGTAAAAATTATAATTACCCGTTTTCCGGCAAAAATTAAATAAAAATTAAATTCGCAACAAGGAATGATCCAGTGGTGTCGCTTGAAAGAGGCTTATAACGGTCAAAACTAATTTTGGCACGTTACATCATAATTCAAAGCTTTCGGGAGGATTAACTCAAGTGCTTCCAAACTTTGCTTATAATATTTTTTTCCAAATTTGTTTAAATAATTTTTACCACGGCGGTGGCGATGGCGCTGTAGTAAAATGTTATGTTAATAGTCAAAGGGAAAAGTTTACACTGAAATTAATAAATACATTAGGAAAAGTTAGACAACGGAAGGATAAACTTTTTCCGCCACAGTTTCAGACAGTATGTACATAGAACATTAAGAAAAAACAATAGCAAAAACTAAACATGATTATTACAAATAAATGCAACAGAAGTACTTCAGGCAGTACACCATCAGCACAAGAAAACTGTACTCTAACAAAATGCAATATCTTCAAAACTGTGTTGAAACTCAATTCAGAGAACTTATTTGAGTTCTAAGTTCTCAGGTTGAAGTAATCTAATAGCCACTTCAAACTTGAACTTCTAAAATGATTACTAGTATGTCTTAACTGAATTCAGATGATGAAGATTTAAGCAAATCAATAAGAACAATTGGTACTTAAGAAATGCAACTATGTGTGTGGTAAAAACTATTACCGGTAGGATGTTTAATAGTACAGAAATTATTGGACTTCGGAGTCATTGCTTTTGAGCTTGATTCTCGATTAGAAAATTAAAGATATTGGATTTCATATAAAAAGTACTGGTGCGGGTTTATCCGGAAATAGGAAATAATTTATTCTTGCTCGATAAAAAAACAACGACAAATTGATTAACAGAAGGAAATATAGTCTTGAACTCTGGAATTATTGAAATTACTGAAAGAAATCTTTGATAAATTTTAATAGCGGATTTCATTCATAATAAAAATTTAAGATTCTCTAATACGAATGTCAATGGAAAACTTAAATTTGTAGAATGAATTGACATAGATAATGTCTATAAGAAGAAAGGTACCGGTTTACGTGACGCTAGGTTTCAATAAAATCGTTGCAGTAGTAGTTACGCTTGCTTTCGAGTATAAACGGTTGATAATAATAGAGGAAAAACTTGAGCTAGAGTTACTCAATAGAAACCAATTAGCTCTTGACATACCCCAGCTATCTCTAGCTGGAGATAGGTATTATTTTTGTAATTCCATCTAATGAAATATAATTTTAATTATTACATGTTTGCATTGAACCATTGCAGCAACCGCATGCAGTAAAAAGAAAATAAATTTTGATTAAATCAATATTGTGTGTTAACATATAGACGCAAAATTAGCCAAACAGCAGATACTGTACGTGATAAATGGAACTAATTGGGTAGAATGTCCTGTGTACTTGATCTAAGTTTGTATAGATAAGCTTGTTAAGGCATGCGAACTAAGCGGTGACAAACGGGATACACATAGTTTAATATTAGTAAGAAAGTCACAGTTGCGATATTAGCTTCTGAATACATTACAAAGTTAACACAACAAAACACTCTTAGTTCAACTTCTTAGGTTTTATTTTATTATCAATATAACTACGACCTGCTTACCATTTACTGCACAATACTCATAATTACTTAAACTTGTTCTTGCACTTGTAATAGCAGCCTCATTCAACTAGGTGAACTTAACTGTCCGTTAACTTAAATAGAAAATTTGTGTGAATTTATATTTGTTGGATCCACCTATTTCATGTTATATTAACTCTATAGCTTTACCACTTTAACTAACGGTGCTTTTGTTCAAAACAAAGTTTAATTTTGCACTAACTAATTTAATATTTATTGTTTAATTATTTATGCAAATTTAAATAACATTTTAAATATACATATCAATCTTAAATATTAATTCGCCAAAATATTTTAGTGTTGACATAGCGTCAAACGAGCGCTCTAAACTAATGCTAAAATTCACGTTACTCTGCAAAAGATTTTCAAATTGCTCGTAAAAGTACTTCATTTTCTGTAATTCAATGATAACTAAAAAAAATCTCCTTTTAAGGAATTTTTTTATGCCATTTAATGAAGAATACTATTAATTTATATTCAAAAGAGTTAACATATAAAAATATTTTAAAATTGAGAATTATTTACAAATAATTAAAAGTCACTTTGGAAATACAGAAAGTCTTGCTTTTACTTTTTTTATGTATCGTTTATTTAATTTCAAATAATTTGCCGTAATTGTGTCTACTTAGCTCAGAAAATGAGTGGAGGGGGGATTTTTTCTCATTTTTAAAATTCCATTTTGTTTTGGCCTTACAAAATTTCCAATATCCTCTGTTTATATATTAGTTATGTATATAAAATAAAATTTATTTCAAACTTAGAATATATTTAATTGTCATTTAAAACTAAACTTTCTTTCGCTTAGTGCCACCAAACTACTCTTTTGAACTTATATATCTATTTTCGTTTGGTTTCTGTGACATGTTAATGTTAATTACACCGAGAGAAAAAACGTCATCAACAACAAAATATTTATCATTTTTTTGTCAAAAGTCATTTGACTTAACAAATGAATCAGTTGCTTAAACAAACGTTTTACTTTGTATTGCAAAATATTGCCTTATAGCAGCAAAAAAAAAACTTTGTTGATACTATTTATAATATAAAATTAGTTATTATTACAATTTTATTTTTCATTGTAGGTTATACATATTATTTTTTCTATATTTCATATAAGTATTTTATGTAGTCTACATTTCTTTTCTTTTCATTTGTGAGTTTTCTGACAGTAATTTATATACGACGGACAGTAACGTTATTTCTCTGTAGACTACAACCCTGTTTATCTCCTTTTCTTTGTACTGGAATTAGTTATTCTATTTTTCACTTTTCACCTTTTAACAGTTCTTTTCCATCATTTTAATTTAAATATCTCCAATACATTTCGATATATTCCTATCGTGCGTAACTTTCTTTGCTTGCGGTCTCTAGCCCGATCTCTTGTTTTTTCATATACGCCATTTCAATACTTTCCTTCTCTAGCGATCTTGGACTTTTGTCACATGACCTACGCAACTCGATTTTACTGAAGCGACTCTTCGAACTACAACCAGCATTATTGTCTCTACTGTTATTCTGGTGTTTTCGTCTTTCAATCCTTCAGTTGCACCCAATATTTTTCGTTTTAAAAATTTTTGATTTGCTCATAATTTATTCAGGATGAAATCTGTCAACAGATTAGAATAATTATACTTTACCAGATCTTTTGCACAGTACATTTATAATCACTTTATAATAATACTTCCAAAAACATGACATTTTAATTTTTCAGTATTTTTTGGTTATTTAAATATTTCAGCAAACCCTGAAAATTTGAATATTCTACCTTAACGGATTTCTTTGTTGGTTAAATTCCCGGACTCCCTAAATAAATCTAAGTTTACTGTTTTCAACTGTAATACTATTTTATGGTTTCCTTGAAGTGAGCATTAAACAAAAAATTAATAATTTTTAGAAATATCTACTTGAATTTTTGTAATTATTTTGAAATTAAAAAAGTCGTGACCAATATTATGGAAATCTGAAAATTAAACCACTGCGCTGCGAAGCTTTTATAATATAAAGGAGTTATTATTATTAATAATAATACTTACAATGTTATGCAATAAAATTTCTACATTTTTGTTTTGGAAGTGATTGATTATTGAATGATTATTTTGCACTTGAAGATTGAATAAGACTATGAAATGTCGTGTAGCATTATGAAACAATGTATCATCTTTCAAACATTTATTTGTGTTTTGTTCACTCTTACGTATATATTTTAAATAAAAATTTTGTATATATAATATTGCTACATTCAAATTCTTAGTTAGCATTCACATAATATACTTCATATTATGTATTATCGTTCGGCTAGGGTTTTCGTTAACATTTAATCAATTTGTATGACTATGTACTAAAAATAGTAAGCATTAAATATATTCAATAAGTGTTAAGAATGTTGTAATTAGCATTTACACAACGAGTAAAATCAGTATACTATGGGATCATGTAATTTTATCGCATTATCATAAGTTTGTTGATTTCACTTCTACTCAAAAACTATATTTAAAAAAGACATCGAAAATGTTGTAGTTTTTTTTTATGTAACGATTTTAATAGAAATCATTGTGTAATAGAAATTGGTTTTATTTTGCACACAATTTTTTCACGAAAATCTTACAGCGCTATAATGAATGAATTTTAAAGAAATCTGTACACTCGTTTATGGCCTTTTAATCCTTTCTAGCACTGTGATATGTAATATTATAACTGTATGAAAAGCAATACAGGCTAAATGAATACTTTGCAACTACTCGTGTCGTTAGACGTTTTTACGTTAAACGAATTTCATTGTATAATTATTACAACTTGATAAACAAAATATTGAATTATTAATTTTAAAGTCACTTTATTGGTAATATGCAAACACAAATATTGAAATTGACTATAATAATACACTACAGATTTTAAACAAATTTTTGTAAATTTTATATTTATGGATTTTTTTAGTAATGTTTTGTTATTTGTGGAATAAAATTATTAATTTAGTGCTTGTTACAGAGACTGCAGGGTAGTGAGAGATCCGCAAACATTAAAATCAAAAGGATATGGTTTTGTTTCGTTTATTAAAAAGGCGGTAAGTGTGCAAACTTTAATATTACATTCTTGTTTTTGAGAAATATTAATTTGTTCTATTATTAACAACAGTCAAGTAAAGACCCCATATTCTACAAAAAATAAGTTTTAAGTGCTATTGGGCAAGCATAACAAACTAATAATCTTTATAAAACTAAATACAGTTTTTTTGTAATACATATAATATGTTAATTCGTGTTATATTTACGTCTTCGCAAATCTAATCAAGTGAAAGTGCATTAAATATTTTTATTTAGAAGTTTCTGATAAAATTACTAGGGCATACTCGACGATTTACATTATAGAAAAAACGAGATAATGTGCAGGGATGTAAGGTTTTTTAAAATAGATAAAACACGGGCTTCTCCCGAGTTCGTGACTATATTTACCCTCTGTAATCAAACCACACCTTCGTTGCACACATTCACTCATTCATCTGGGAAATCATAACACCTTCCATTATAGTTTTTTTAATATTTTAATTTAACTGGGCGACCGTTAGGGCTACGTCAGAATAGGTTATAAATCTTGGCACAAAATGCATATTTTATAAAAGTAATGCTGATTTTTTTAAAAGTTTTTGATTAAATTGCTTAACCGCCTTTAGGTATGCGATAACTTATTAATAAAAACTGCAACCAGTGTGTTAACAGTATACCGCAATTTTTAGTTATAAAAAATTCATTTGTTGCTTCTAGCTTTCCATGCACGGAGCTGCACCCAAACTCTGTTTTCAAAAACGAAATTTATTAATTTTTTTTTAAATATTCCGAGACCAACCCTTAAGGACATCACATTTCATAATAATTATAAAATAAAAAAATATTTAAATGATTTACGAAAGTGTTCAAGTATAAATGATATCCATTTTGTTATTATAATATTACAACGTGCCATAAAAATTAGGAATTTAAAAAAGTAATTAATAGATATTGCCGAATCATTAAGTTGTAATCTTTATTTGGTTTAAATAACATTATTAGAAACCACGAAAGTTACAGGTTTATTTGGTGTTTGAAGTCGAATTAGTACTTCTTGAGTAATTAATTATATCATTGAATTGTGATATCGTGTGAAGCTACTATATCCTTCTGAACGTATACTCTTATTTTATGAGCAGTGATTGTATTACGATAATATGTTAGACACATTTATTGACACGTATAAGTTTTCAATTGTATCGTTATTGTACAGTGGGTCCGAAGATGACCGTTTCAGATCGAAACACGTCATCCTTGACTTAATAAATGTGAGAAGAAAACATTGTGTTTAATTTCTTATATTGAAACCTCGCAATACCAAAAATTAAATAATAATTTATTGTCGATATACCTGTTGTGGCTGTGATGATAAAATATATAGCTCCAAAGCATAAACAATTGCTGAAATAAACGAACAACAAGTGGGACAATTGGAAGGAAGGTACTGAGGGAAATATCAGGTTAGAACAAACCGGAAATTAAAAGACCTTTATGAAGACCTTTGTACCGGGTCGGGATCTTATATACTAATAATTTTCTATTTAAATAGGATTTTTTTTCCTACGTAAGGTTTTTTTTGTTTGCATAGATAGGGATTATTTAAGCAAATAAATTTTGTAAATTGTTGGTGTCCCTAAAGTTTTGTGGATCCAATTGTGGTTAAATTTTGGTATTATGTATTTATCAATGCTATTGTAATAAAAAATGTGTTTCAATAACACTTTAACAAAATGTTGAAATATCAATTTTTATTTAATTAAGTTAAATAATCGTTAAATAATTACTGAATTGTGGTATGCCTAAAGTTTTGTAGATGAGGGCATGCAAGTACTTTTACAAAATACATGGTAATTTAGTTTCAAAACAATAAATTATTAATAAAAAGCACTTAAAACACCCGCTAATCTTCACAACTAATTTAAAGAAATTCAAAGTGCAAACTACTAACTACAAGCGTAGTTTATCTTAATAGATTTCTATGCTTATTTAGTAAGCGAACGCGAAGAAATGTTAAGTATTTAATTACTTAGATACCATGCAACACATCTTAGAAGTATATGCTTTGTTTTGTACTTTTGTGTTTACCGATACTTTCGCCATTTACTACTTTTATAAATGTATAAATACAGCTGTAAAATATTTGAAGTTAAAATAATTAATACTATAATATTACTAACAAGGAGACTACGGCTACTCGTCATCACCGATTTCGTCCAGGTTTATGGTATATGTAGGGCTTGACTAGAATTGAACTTGACCCAAGTGGGAACTCCAGATGGCCAAGCGTTTAGAAAATTACGATGCTAACACCAAGTTTTATTTCGGTTCATTGTCACGTAAGGATCGTAAAAATTGAAAAAAAAAGCAAAAAAATGCTACCCACAGGAGATTCGAACCTGCGACCCTCGGAGTACTAGTCCGACTTTCTACTGCTAAGCTAACTAGTACTTGCAAATTGACCTAACCTAATAGACTTATGTAGTGTCAGATCTGCGAGAAAAAAATTGATTTTCTAAACGCTTGGCCATCTGGAGTTCCCACTTGGGTCACGTTCAATTCTAGTCAAGCCCTACATATACCATGAACCTGGACGAAACCGGTGATGACGAGTAGCCGTAGTCTCCTTGTAAGTAGTGACGCGTATGAATGGATTAACAAAAAACTACCTCTGTGGAGTTTTCTTATGTATTATTATGTACTGCAATCATACTTCTTACCGGCAGTTATAATTTTTAACAACATGTAGTTTTACTGTAGATAGCAAAATCACGTCTCTAAAATTCTCATAATAATCAACATCTTAATTAGGTACTAATAACTTAAAATATTTTTTAAACGGTAAAATTGTTCTATGCTCATATTTTCAACACTTTAATTTATTGTATCATTTTCAGGTACTCGAACAAATATTCGGATACATTTGTTTAATATTCGCTTTATCCAAATAAACATAAAGGCGAATAATTGGAAATTCTAGCTTTAACTGATAATAAATATCTTTTATTGTTTTTTAAAACTGGTCAAGTATTTCTTATTAGTTTGGAAATTCAGTATTAATTTTCTAGCTACGAAATAAAAAATTTGAAACTGTTTGATGCGAAATACAATTTTTTAAATTGCCTATTGCTTGTATTCGAAAATAGTTAAGCTACTTTAGAGAATATTCCTATTGTAATTTTCATTTGTTCGTTTTATGAAGTTAAATGTGGAGTTCATTATATTATGTTTATTCGCCGTTTTGATACTAGCTTGTAATAATTTATTTCCTTTTTAATTAGGTACTTAATGTAATAATTATTATGTAATAGTTATGGTTCAAAGTAGACATCTGAATATCAAAAAATGGAATTTTGTCTTGCTTGCATTCTAAATTTTCTGGTGTATTCTGGATTCTGGATTGGAACTGGAGGGCAGGCCGAAGCTTGCATGCACTCAGACTACATATCGGGCCCATTATGCTACCTCAGGTTGTTTAGCGGCCTACCTTCCCTTCTATTCCTCAAGCCATCCCAAACTTTAAACAAACTAGAGTGTTTTAGAAGGCGGTGTGTCACTAATACTGACCATGTCAGGCCAGAAGTTCCCTAATATGGATCCTCTTTTTGATATCACATTCAGTGCCCCTGATATATTGTAGTACCAGGCCCAAGACAATCTTATGGCGACCAAGTTCCACAAGAGCAGCTCTACTGTCTGTGAATATTTGAATTGTTTTGCCCCGGATATCCTTTTCCTGGACTATCTCCGCACAGTGTAGTATACCCATAAGTTCCGGTTGGAAGACGGAAGCATATCTACCCAGCGTTAAACTTATATCCAGTTGTAGTTCAGAAGAGAAAATTCCTGCACCTGAGCTGGTATTGGTTTTAGAACCATCCGTATAGAGACTTATGTCTGATTCGTCTGGTCCTGTTGCGTTTGGCAAGATGTTAAACTTCCTGTCAAACACATATTTGAGAGATTCGGGGGATCCGCGCATGTTTGTTCTGGTGTATTTAAGTGGTTAAAACTCCAGTTAACATTAATTAGATTATCGTTTTCTGATTTCCATAGTACAATATCCTGACATGAGTTTTCTTACTGCTTATTTTTTTTATGAGACATTTTTTCTTTACATTGATTACATTGTTATTTACACTAAAAAAAAAATTTAAATAAATTTGTTACAGAGTTCGATAGTATTAAGAGTAAATTTATTTTCGTACCATAGATTTTGTACAGAAAGTTTTATTTGAAAATTAAATTATTTTTAAAATTATTTAATAAAACATTAGCTTGTTACATTATTCTAAAAAAGCAGCCTTTCGCCGCTTAAATCATTTGCATCGTTTTTATGGTTCGAGAATTTATAGTTTTCTTGTTCCCTAAAACTGGAAAATAACCCACTGTATATTGGTCCGTCTATGATTATTTGATATAAAAACTACCAATCATCAGTTGTTTTACACAGTTAAACATTTAATTTAAACTATTCGATTCATTTAATTAGTATTTCTTTTGAAAACATTTTTGGTAGGTTTTATTTAAATATGAATACTTAATAATTCCTGAACTTTGCCTACTCAAGTTGATGTAATAGGAACTACCTTATAAACTTTCTTTGTTTAATAAATTGAATCTTGGTATTTATATTTTACATTATATATTTCCAATTAACCGCCAAAGTAAGTTTTGATTAAGTAGAAAATAATTTATTAAAAAATAATACGTGACTAAACTTGGCCATGCATGTGAAATAGCCTTTCCATCTTTTTTTAATTTAAATTTAATCGTTTTATCAGCTCATTCAATCTTCTAACGAGCGAAGTCCCTTTTAGAAGGTAAAAAAGAATAATTTATGTACAATTTTACATAAATATTATAAATGAATCATTCTTTTCAATGCAGCTTGGAAGTAAAGCAAAGTATGCTAACATAAAAGCTGGGAGTAGTTTGATGAAAACACAACATTGAAGACAGTTAAATCTGCAGTTATGAGGACAGAAGTCCTCAATGTAGAAAAACAAAGAAGTTGCAAAATATACTTTAGTGTATAGGTGATTTTAAAAAACCTATAATTCGTTGTTATAACTATCGATTATCGTTCTTTGCAAAGTCTACACAAACTTAGATAAATGGCCCCCCTAACAATTCAAGTTGTTAATTGAGCATTTTTTTGGATAATTCATAATTATTTTCTTAATCTAATGGAAAGGTAATATTGGGTTGGAATGGGTAGCAATCAATCAAAATTATATATTTGCGTCGACGTTTCGGACACTACTATGTGTCCATTCTCAAGACGAAACAATATCAGATGTTAAGTTGCTTGATACAAATGCTCGGGATGGTATCGGTTCTCGAATGAAAATCACAGTTAACTCAACAAAGTCAACATATAAAATCTTTAAAATAAGCATGTAGTGTAAATAAATTGCTATGAATAAATAATTTAACATAAAGTAACAACACAGTTATTAAAATTCCAAAGTATAACATAAAAAAAGAGGAGATTTTATATTTTGGAATTATTTTATATTCCCAGAATAAATCGGTAATTGTAATACTTAACTTATTAAATAACCTATTTAATTGAAGACAAATTAAATAAATTAAAAATGCTACCCTGTCACAATAAAGTGGTTCTTAATCGATTGATACGTGGTTTAAGTAGTGTAACTCGATATTAACAATAATTATCAATATTTTAGAAAACCCAAAAAAATGCACATTGTTTGGTGTTTGGTGCATTTTTTGGGTTTTCTAAAATATTGATATGGTTAAAGTGGTTCTTGTTAAATTTAAATTGAAATGTTTTTTATCATCTATTCATAAAATTTAATATATCAAGTTATTAATTTTACAAACTTGCTAAAATAAAAAAATTTTATGAAAATTAATTTCTATATCTTCATAATTAAGTAAATAAAACAACATTGCCTAAAATAAACCCACTGAAGTATTTCTAACCAAGTTATCTACATATCTATGTATAACTATGTAATTTCATTACTTTTAAAATTATTTTAATTTATACGCATTGATATGGCATTAAAACTTTTTAAAATTGCTTCATTAATCCTTGCTTCAATAATTTTGAGTAAACAGTAAATCATAAAAACAATATTTATGATTTAAATAGAAGTTTTTCTAATTTTACAAAGTTTTATTTAACCGCTCAAAAAAACTGTTTTTCTATTTGTAGCTTGGCATCGAGTAATATTATATATTAATTTTTGGAAATTGGGCTAATCCGCGTAGTTGATTTTCATAGGAAAAGTTCTTTCGGCGACATCCAATTTGGTTCAGACTTTCTTAGAGCATACCATTTACATATATGTATATGTTACCGTCAATGAAGTAAAGCCATTTACAATCATTTTTGCCCATTTATGTTGGCCATTAACGTCATTTGCCGGCCATTGACGTGATTGCCCGTTAGGGGTGGACAATGATATAAATATTTTCATCTGATTGTAATATTTACGTCTTTGGCCTGTCAATGACGTTATTGACCAAAACGGGTTGGACAATTATGATTTGTAGAATAAATACTATAAGAAACCGCAAATTGGCGATTGAAAAGCCTATATGACACGACGTTAAATTTTACATAAAATTTACATGGAAATTTTTAAGAAAATATTTAACACCGTTACATTCAAAAAATTTGCCAGTAAATTTTATGTTAAATTTTTATGTCAAAAATTTAGAATATGTTCTAAATTTAGAATATGTTCTAAATTTTGTGGTAAAAGTGCGTGTAAATGTGCGCAGTAAACATTTTCCCGCCTCGAGTCCGCTCACTTTGGATTTTGAAGTTGACAAACATTAATTTCATATAACCTCAATAAAAAATAATCGATTGATATGTGGTTTAAGTAGTGTAACTCGATATAAACCATATCAAATCATTTTTTGGGTTTTCTAAAATATTGATATGGTCAAATGCATTGATATATTATGTATATAGCACAAATTTTTATTTCTTTACCACAAGTAAAGAATTCAAATTTCAGTTCAGGGGCGTCTCAGGCAGTGAACATTTCTTTTTAAATAATCCTTCCTTTTTGTATTTGCCGCAGTCGGGTAAAAAAAAAAATTAAAATGCACAGTAAGTGACGTTATTGGCAGGACGTTAACGTCAATGTCCAGTTAAACAGGGCATTAACGTCAAGCCGAGTTGTTATCATTGACCGTAATATATATATTGCTATGTTTATTCTTGTCCATAACACTAAAATCTTGAATTATCCATAGTTCGGGTAAAATTCATGTACAACGACTTTGGTCGAAACCATTGGGTTAAATAGAGAAATCATCTTAGAATTATTGTTAGCAAATTTCTTTCCAAGTCTTCATTGGGGGAGATTCATCTGAAATTAAAATGTTTATTAATTTATAAAGTAAATTTAGGCAACGTACCAGATATTTGTTATCGGAGAACATTCAGCTACGTTTGGTCTGGCATTGCAAGTTTTGTTATGGTTGAAGTCAATCTGGACATTCCAATATTGCAAAGTTGGATTGTTTCCACCATATAAAAAATCGTTGTGCTGAAAATTGAAAATATTAAACATGCTGGAGTGAAAATTGTATAAAATTTGTGTTTATTATTGTTAGGTTAAGAATAGATTTAAGTGGTTACATTTTGGGACGATTATTTTGACCAAAATATTATAAAGGTGCGACGAAAGACGATTAGGTTCGCGAGTGTTCACGGGTTTGTGAAAAATTAGGATTTTTGTGGTGCAAATGCCTGTTAGAAAAACGTTTGCAATGGAATTTTACAAAAAGTCGTCTGGACTTATGAAAGAAGAGTCTATTGAGAATTGAAAACATCATTGGAAAGAGCAGGAAATTCTCTTTAATTTAGGACAATTTGAAGATCCGATGATGAAAATTTAAGAGTATAAGAAGAGATTCCATCCGAGAATGTGGACGGATCTAGACAAATTGGACTTTTTAATTGAAGCTGGAGTCCGACCGGAAACATTTAGGATAGGAAAATTTATACCAAAAAGATGAAGGATTAAAAGTTAATGATTTTAGATAACTTTTAATCTCAAGAAAATTCTGTTGGTGGTTACACCAAGTTAAATTAAGTATTTTAGTTTGTACAGCAACGCAAAATTTGGCATCCTATGGAACCGCGAATTATTATTGGTCGATGCGAAGATCATCCACCACCCTAAATTTTAATTTAGTGGATTTTTATTGGTAAATGGCATTATCGATGGACATTGGTCAATCAGCCATAAAATGAATAATTTGGTTCCGATTCCGTATAAAAGGAGGTGCGTTGGTAAAAATAAAAGAGTTCGTTTCCAATTTTTGGACTAATTGCTGCGAGAGCTTCTGCCCGACAAAATGGCAAATTTTAATAAAGTATTTTCGGTGATAGAAAAATTTTGAAAAATAATTTTTCGGTGTTAGAAAAATTTAATGAAATTTTTTTTTTGATAATTAAAAATTAATTTAATTATTCATGTAATGCAATGATAATTGTCGAGCAATGGCAATTTATATAAAATAATTACAAAAATTATTTACTGTTGAAAATTTACTTTCAACAACCAACAATTCTTCAAAGAAGACGTTAGAAGATATAGTCAACTATAATTTCAAGAGGATTACGTGCAAACTTACCTGTTGGTTATGTGATAATACCGTCCTGAAATTTAAGTGATTAGGTTGTGTTGTGTAGAAAGGATTACATAGAAGAATATAAAAGGTAGATAAAACTATTTGATTGTAAAAATGTTGTGTTTTTTTTTAGGTAAAACTGTTTTTTTTATTTAAGTTTTAAAAATATGTGGGGTTAGGTTTATGTTTTTGTTTAATTATAAGAAAATTGTACTTACGTGTGATATGCAATTAAACCAGATGACAGAAATTATAGTATTTCAATTCACTCCACAGCACAACGTTTATAATTTATGAAAGAAAAGTTTTTAAGACTGTTACCAAATTTGCACCGGTACACCTGACGCAATCTGACGAATGATACGAATAATGGTCGTTGCTATCTTACTAATGGTATGCAGTGGCGTGTACATGATAAATAAGATAGGTAGGTCTGCTATAGTTTAATTTTTTTTTATTATTATTGTTATCAATAAATGATAACTGGCGCCGGGCAATTTTAGGAGACCATCGTAACTTATTTGTAGCATATCACAGCAATATATTGAAGTGATTTTTTATAATTATCAATTATTCCAAATATTTATTTAATTTTCAAACTAAAATTTTCTTCAAAAATCAAAATTATTTAATTTAATTTACAATAAAATTTTTATATTAAAAATGGGAACACAATCGAAAGTGATAACTTGACCATTCGCTATTGTTATCAATTGCATTTACACTGCCTTCAAAACTTTTAATATTAATATTCAATTTTACGAATTTTATTTTCCACTGAAACAAATATTTCTCCAGACTTCCAGTATTCCAATCTTTTAAGAATTTATCACTTTAAAACAAATACTTTATTCTCAAATTTATTACAGGAGACAAATTTCTACCATCCGCCTCAAGCGGCCATCTTGGCAAAAAGCCCCAGTTTTCTCCGCTCACCATTGCCACCTTAACTAGTTGGCGGGAAAACTAGCAAATACAAGTGCAATACAAATTTTAAAATAAAATAAATTTTTACAAAAACACAAAATTTTCCAAATAAAATATTAAAATTTTCAATGAAGGATTTTGGAACATGACATCATATATATACAGGGTGTCCCCGTGACCGTGGAGAACCTCTTAGGTGGTGATAGAGGACACTTTTCTAAGACATATTTTTAAATAAAATTTTTGTCCAAGTCCAAACCCGTGAAAACGGTTGGTTTCCCAAAAAAAATTATTAAGCTAAAGTTGTTGCCCGTTAAATTTCCTATCCGGTTTGGGCCGTTAGTTTTTTTCTAAGACGTTTCGTTTAAAAGATACGGGGTTGGCAAGAAAAGTAAAAAAAATATAACTAAAAGAATTTTTTGACATTTTTCCCTTTATTTAATTCATAACTCGAAATCTGTTGATTCTAGGCGATAAAGGGTTATAACATAATTTGTAGATATTCAAATGGTCTATAGAAAAGTTCTAATCCATTAAACCCAAAAATCAAAAATATCGGTGCAATGGCCGCTTGAAATCATAAATTGAAAAAATTGCTTTAAAGTGAGACAAAAACCCCCCAAGGGTTTGGACTTGGACAAAAAATTTATTTAAAAATATGTCTTAGAAAAATGTCCTCTATCACCACTTAAGAGGTTCTCCACGGTCACAGGGACACCCTGTATATAACTAGGTATATATGGTAAAATACCTAGTTATTTTGTCAATATCACCTGAAGCTTGTTTATTTCCAATTATTATAATACCCTTAGAAACTCCCTCAAATGGTTTAGTTACGCTTTTAATTACATATTAAAAACAATAGTAATATAATAATTAAAATTTTTAAAAAATTAAAAAATATAATAAAATAAACATTAAAAAATATATTTATAGGAATATGATTGAATAATCGGTTTTAAAAATGTACATTTTCCGGATATTAAGTTTAACTTTAAAATTTGAATATATGGAATATTTTTACGTTTACTTTTTGTTTATTTGTGAATAAGATTTATAATTCATCCTATCAAATAAAGTGTCAAGTTATATCTTTTTCAATATAGTATGTATATCAATAAAACAGTATTTTAAAATATTTCTAAAAAATATATTTAAGTATGGTTAATATATTTTTTATAATTAAATTTTCAGCCTTTGCCTGAATATATTCATAAATATTTTAAAATTTAATTTATACAACCCAATTACTAAAATAAGATGTAGAAATAATAATAATAACAAATAACCCAACTACAAATTGTAACAAGATGTTTAAAATTAAAGCCAATGTATTGGTTAGTTTTGGCTACCGAAAGCAAATTGATTGTGTCCAGTTAATTACACCTAAATGAGTGATTTTCCTATTAATAATATATAATATGTATTATTCAATTTTATTTAGTAATTTAAAGATTAAACAAATTTTGTTCAATTCGAGTTTGTGTTAATGTATGAGACCCATAAATTAAATAAACTATTAATTTTATTCTGCGAACATAATCTTTGTGCTTGAAGATGGTCTAGTAAAATATAAGGGTATCGTAAAAACTATGAATTAATGGGAACGTTGATGAAATCAGTTCCGCTTGTTTACTGCTACAGCTACGGATAACATTTTTTCGTACATTTAGCCAACTAACTAATCAATTTTGAGGTTGTTTTCTTTTTATCAATAAAAAAATTATTGTTGATTTGGGAATATTAATAAGTTGAACTCATGCTTTATTCGGAAAAATTTACAAAAATTGATTTTCTAGTTTTAATATATTCGCAGTTTTGTTTTTAGTGTATTTTTAAATTACGTTTATATCACGAAACATTAAGTTTGGGGGACAAAGAATTAGAGTTGTAATGTAAAACATTAGAATATCTTATGCTTTTAAGAAGATTACATTGTCACTATATGCGACAATTTCTTTTTGAATAGACAATTTCTGTTTGACATTGTATTCATTATTTCTAGTAAGATTGCTTGTAGGGTCAACATAGTCTAAAAACGACAAGTGGAGAAACGAATCTCTGTCACTACGGTCGAGTAAAGATGCAAAGTACGGTAACCGCAATGCCACCCTCCACAACAAGTCTTCCAACGAGATGACCGGCCATTTGCCCAAAATGAGATCCATAACGTAGAAATGTAAACCCCCGTCATTTCGACATTTCCCACAAGCGTAAAAGTCTTTACACGGAAAGATATAAGATGACATTTCGGGCTCTCGCTAAAACTTGCTTTTTCTCTCTTTGTCCACGAATTTCAGCTAATTGACATAACTCTTCTTATATATACGTAATAGTTTTTCTTTTTTTATAAAAAAACCTAATGACATGAAAACACATTTTTATACTCAATTTTATTAACCCAAAAGTATAAACTTTTACAATAAACTTTTTCATGTAAATTTTAAAATTAATAAGGTAAGAACTAAAACTTTACGGCGTAAAATTTTTACTCTTGATAACAAGTAAAGAAAATACAGAGCAGTTATTTCAAAAATTAATTTATTATAGATTGCCAAACCAATAAATTTAAATACTTAAAAGTATGTACATGCATAATATATGCAAGTACGTCCTACAGAGAATTATAAAAACCCGCATTTTTAAACTCCAAAAATGCATTAAATGCAAAAAATTAATATTTCAATGAGCAACAAAAAACTGTTTATTGAAAACGCTAACAAACAAACAAAAGTGGCGCTGATCTTGCATGACTTTTTTTTTAATTTAATATTTTAAGTTAATGCTATTGCTATTTTAAAAACCATATTTTTCTTTTAATGCATTTTTTATATTTGGATCAAATACAAAAGAAAAAATTTAAAATACTTACTTTAGTAAAAAGCATCTCAGAAGCATTTCATAGATAGAAAATTCGTAATACACATATGCTGAAATAAACTGAATTCATTTAAAATAGATATTGGTACAGTAGATTTTAGTTGTAATGAAAACTGTTCAGGTTTTTCCTCAACTTGCCACTTGCTTAACCGTAAATATTGACAAGGTTATTTCAAACGTAGTCTTTGATCAAGAGATCAAGAAGTAAATATACAATATTCAAATAATATCAATCAAGTAAAACTAGCACTAAGTTAAAGACTTAAGCACTAGTAAACAAAAATAAAATTACTAAGTTCAGAGAGGAGTAATTAATATTTAGAATCAACACAAAATATTATATTTATCATAAATACTATGATCTTAACTAAAACCCACGGTAAAACTTCGAACAATGTGGAAGGTAACTAGAAATCATCCCATTAACACTACATAGATACAGTTACTCACATAAATATTCGGACACTCCTATGTTAACAATGTTAATTGGACGTTTTCAAGACGTTTTTTTTTATATAAAAATCACTTTTACAGCAAAATTTTGTAAACATTTTTTGTTGTAAATTTCATTACCTTAAATTTTGTTTATATACATTTTTCTATTTTGTTGCACCGTTTCCGACTGACAGCGACTTAAACAAGACTCGGTAAAATCCAAAAAATATTATCATTTATATCTCGGAAACGGTGCGACCAAATAGAAAAATGTATATACACAAAACTGTAGAGAATGAAATTTACAAGAAAAAATTTTATATTCATATTTTTATTATGTTGCACCGTTTCCGAGATATAGATGATAATATTTTTTTGATTTTACCGAGTCTTGTTTAAGTTGCTGTCAGTCGGAAACGGTGCAACAAAATGGAAAAATGTATATAAACAAAATTTAAGGCAATGAAATTTCCAACAAAAAATGTCTACAAAATTTTGCTGTAAAAGCAATTTTTACATTAAAAAAAAACGTCTTGAAAACGTCAAATTAACATTGTTAACATAGGAGTGTCCGAATATTTATGTGAGTAACTGTACATAAATATGTACATATTGGCTGCAGTCAAGTTGAGCGTCTACGCACTGCACTGTATGCAGTGTTTTCAAAAGAAGCAAATAATAAATTAAAATACATAGAAAACCAAAAAGGTACTCACCAAGTATTTAGCAAATATAAATTTCATTACTAAATATTTACCCGCAGAATTTAAATTGCACATCTACAAACATAATTTTGTACCATTACATTTTCACACAATGTCAAACAATGCTTCAAATGCAAATCAATATATCGTCTATTATATTATAACACAATAATTTATTTGCAATAAACAAACGATTTAAGTCAAGTAACTGCAATAATTCGCAATGTTATATATTTGTATGTCAGTCAGTAACTAAAATAACTTCCTGATGAATTTCTTGTTGAATTTATTTAACTAATTCGAGAATTTCTAAAGAATATTTTATGAATTATATGGAAATAGACATTTTGATGCAGTTTAAGAAATTTTGTGGAATTTTAAGAGATTCTTTGTAATATGAGGTATTTAGGTATCGTATGAGGTATCGTATTATTACATAAGCGAAATTTTTTTCCTTCAAACTAGGTCGTGGTCTTCGGTTCATAATTTACAGTTTTTAAGAGACTTTCAAACAGTACATTTAGTATTATCCTTGAAAATGGACCATTAAACTCCCCAAAAGTTCTAAAATTAAATATTGTTTTATTAGATTTGTATCTCAACAACAAATTTTTACTTGATTTCTGAAAACTAAATGGTTATAATATTTTGGCCGCTTAACCACAGATCGCGGTCGTATGCTAGCAGTTTTTTATATATATGTCACAGTCGTGAGTTCAATCCCCGACCAAGTACACCCGGCTATTTTGACCATGCCTCTCTCGTAATATGCTAGCAACATCTTTGAAGTACTAAATGCTTAAATACCCTATGGGAACAGAGAGGCAGCTACTAGCTGTATAATTGTTGTATTGATTTATGATATATAATTATGTTACCGGCAATGCGCAAAATCCGGCAATTTGCAAAATTCCTAGATAATCTACAAACCAACTAAGTCGTAAGCTACTATGCAAATTCACTAGTAGGCAATCTGCAAAATGGCTACGGTGTTTCAGGCAATTTGCAAATTGTCTATATGTTAGTTAATGTGCTTTTTGAATATGCGCATATCTCACATAGCCTAGACATTGTGCGATGTGGCGATCGTAAAGAACGAGATATTCCTTGAAAATATGAATAAATTATTAACAAAAATTTGTCAAGATGATCTTCGAGCAAATAAGATGCTTGGAAATTCTGAAAAAAGATCGAAAGACTACTTCTTGGCGAAGAAAAGGGGTTTTATAAAATAGGCACTAGAGCAGGAGTTCTTCAGAAATGCTACAGTCGAAATGAATTTGAGCCGGTGACGCAAAACTTTATACATGCAGAAGATGTACCTGCAGACGAAATTTTAGTCTTCGGGTAGCGCTGGTAACTGCTTCTTATGCAGGTGGTCAGGGAATGTTGAAATATAATTGTACAAAGAAGTATATAAATATAAAATGTTCAATGAGCTATGTTTTAATAAATGTTTCTTTTAAAATTATCTATTTAAAGTATTGTTCTTTATATTGCCTAGTCAATGTAAGTCTCTTACATACTCAAAAAGCACAAACTAACAATATAAACAATTTGCAAATTTCCTGAAACACCGTAGCCATTTTGCAGATTGTCTAAAGTACTAGTGAATTTGCACAGTAGCTTACGACTCAATCGGTTTGTAGATTATCTAGGAATTCTGTAAATTGCCGGATTGATACATAATAATTAAACCTAAATACACCATGGTCACGATAAGGTGTCCTAATTTCATTTACTTACTAAGGAAAAACTAATGGCTCGATTTCAATGAAACTAAGAAAAATATTTATTTTTATTCATATAGATTGCATATTATATGAAATTAATTCAATTCTCTCCCCTTTAGCATTCACTACAGACGCTAAACGGCTTTCCCAGGCTTCGCAGGTGGCACGCACCACTTGATCCGGTATATCGTTCCAAATTTTCGTTAAACGCTTCTTAAATTTATCCATATTTAAATTACCAACATTGCCAAGCTTTGATAGCATATAACTCCAAATAGTATAATCCAATGGATTAAGATCTGGGGAAGCTGCAGGCCAATCATCCACGGTTAAAAAATCCGGTACATTTTCATTTAAAAATGTTTGAACAATTTTTGCCTTATGAGAGGAGGCAGAGTCCTGCTGGAAGCAATAGTACTCATCACCGAACAAATCTTTGGCGTGTGGTAGCAAATGGTTTTGCAAAATTTCCGTTAAATAGTACTCTGCATTAATTTTTACGCCTCTTTCAATGAACTTTAATGGCAATTTTCCTCTTTTACTTATCGCCCCCCAAACCATGACGGCTGAAGCGTTTTGAAATCTCTCAATCGCTATTTCATGAACAGAAATATCGTTCATACTTTTAGCATACACTCTGTCATTCTGTATATTATGGTAATTTTGTAGCACAAATAATTTCTCATTCCAATTCATTCCATTCCAAGTGCCATTCAAGTAATCTCGTGCATTTATCAGGTCTTGCAGCCTTCTGTTTCATTGTTAGCCCATGTACTTTTTTTTTCTTATAAGCATGCATTTTTAAATTGTTTTTAATAATATTGTGCACAGAAGTTTTTGAAATATTAAGCTCATTGGCCAGTTTTCTTTGACTTTGACGAGGATTTCGTCGAATTCGCTCAAGCACTTTCTTAATAGTTGAACTGGATCTAACAGGACAAAATCGCGCCCGTTTTTTTTTTTTGATTTACACTACCTGTTATCTTGTACCTTTTCACAGTTCTCAAAATGAGTTTGGAATTTACACCAACAATTTTAAGCAACTTTAAGATTTCACAAAATTTTTTTCCTTTGAAATGAAGCTTTAAAATTAATGCGCGCTTGGCTTCCATGGTAGTTGCTACAGTACTTATAGCGTATGTGTCATTATTTTATTAGAATATGACAAGTAATACAATAGAAAAACAAATGCAATCGATAAAAATCATTTTTTAATACGCCAACTGTAAGATACAACGTGCATTAAAAATAGGACACCTTATCGTGACCACGGTGTATATTGATATGTTTCTTCCCAAGTTCCAGAAATCTAGACCAGCTCCTCCGGGTAAAATACACTCTTCAAGAAAATAAATAGCCAAGCCAGTCGCAAAATTCAAACTCTTTATTTTTCAAAAATTCCAAATCCCAAATTAAACAAACGCAAATTAATTTAAAACAATATAAATTTTATTTTCAAATACGAAATGAAAAAGTGAAACAACCAAAGTCGTCCAAATGTCTCCGTATCTAATTTATTTCGTGATAATTTGAATTTTAAAATTCAACCTTGCGGATTTTACAATTAATTCAATTATAATTTTCAAATTAATCCATTAGTCGAAATTTAATCAATCATTCCAAATTTAATAAATTGTATTCAAAATATTCACTCTCCAAAACATCTAACCGTCGCACAGTGGGGTATTTGACCCTAAAACCTGGCCAAAACTCAAATTTATTAATTACACAATAGGACCACTGTAATAATTTTTTGGAATAGTACAATAGTTGGGGCATCAAACGGTAATCATTTTAAGATGAAATTTTTAGTAGTTTGGTTATAACGGCACTCGGAATTTTGTCTTCGGTTACGTTGCACGTTACAGTTGGTTGGTTGAGAAGAAGATTTTGATATGGACAATAAAAATGAAGCTATCTAGTCTATTATTACCTAAATACTTTAATTTATGACACAATTTTAAGGCCTTTGTGACGTATAGAAATTGATAATAAAATTTTATTGTTTTTAAAATTTTTTTGTTATAAATTAGTAAATTAGTTATGTTTCCGGGTTCGTCCGGGTGAAAATTTAAATTGGATATTAATTCTGACTATCTTAGGAAGTAATCTAAAAAAAAAAAGTTGCGGAAGTTGAGCGTTTTAGTTTATGACTTTTTTTATACCTACCGTCAGAAAGTTTAAGATCAACTAGTTAGTTTATAACTAACTAATATATTATATCAATACATGTTTTTAATATTAAATTTTTATACAAATATCAGCAATAGATTGCGATTAACAATTTGGGACTATTTAAGAAAATTCAAAATGCAACATGCCATTTTGGTATTTATGAAACCGAATTTTATAAATAAATTATTATTATACATGTGATTAGGGTAAAACCATAAGCATACCATAAAACAACTTAAATGTATTGCTATATTAAAATTTTTAATATTATTTCCTGTTTACTACATGCTTTATGCCTTTTTAGATAAAAAAACTTAATTTTTCCAATTTGAATTTTAGTATTACTTGTGAATTTCTGAGAGTACAGTAAAATATGGATTACTTAATGCAAATCCACATCACAGAATTCCATTGTTCCGCAACCCAATTTTTGTGAATTAGTGCCCAGCAGGTTAGAGATTGGCCATAGGAGGGGGGGGGTGTAGAATGAACAAAAAGGTTGGCAGATGCCCGTATTTTAAATTAATTCTTGTAATCGGGTAATATACATATTGAAAGTTTTATAACTTTATTCTGTTATTTTAATTTGCACCCCCAGAAAACCACCCTACTTATCAATGTAATTTTTATTATTATTTTTCCATTCATTTGTAGGTCAAATTCTCAACATATCAAAAGTTTCATAACTTTATTTTGTTATTTTGATTTTCACCCCCAGAAAACCACCTCAATTTATCAATTTAATTTTTTTAATTATTTTTCCATGAATTTGTAGGTCAAATTCTCGACATATTAAAAGTTTCATAACTTTATTCTGTTATTTTAATTTGCACCCCCAGAGAACTACCTTATTTTTTTATCAATGAAATTTTTTTGAATATTTTTTCTAAAATCTGAAGCATATTTTGAACTCATTTGGTGAGTTTCAGAGTTTTGGCCAGGTTTTAGGGTCAAATACCCCACTGTGCGTCGTCCGAAACGGGGCAAAACCAATATCCAAAATAATTAAAACTTACTCAAAAAATAAATTAATTTGTTTTTACCTCCAATCAATTTTAAAAAAAAATTGGAGGTATGGTAATCGAAAAAAAATTTTAACTTTTTATTTGCATTTTCGAGATCACCGTGTTCAGAAACGTAAAGATCTGCAAAAAGTAAAATAAAAATTTCTGTGTCGGTCGGTCTGTCGGTCTGTTTGTCTGTCTGTCTGTCGTTGGATTTTGTCGATCGATTTGCTTCCGAACCATCCAACCAATTACGACCAAATTTGGTATGGTGGTAGGGTTCACGGTCGAAAGGTGAAAATAAGGTTTTCGTCGCGATCTATCAATCAGGAGTGCCACCACAAGAAAATAATACGGGATTTTTAAAGAATATTTGGTCTTGCGATATGTTATTTTAAAGGCCTTAAAAGGCTTTATCCAGAATAGGTAAAATTAATCTTCTATTTGTCGTCAGTCAAAAATCACAAGTTGTCAAAGTTGAAACTTTAAGAGTGAATAACTCAAGAAGTGCTGAATAAGAGATCTTAACCAAATTTGGTACGTAGGTACATTGATCCTAAAATGGATATGAGAGCATATGTAATCCTTCGATAGAAATCAGTAATGCAACATGAAAAACATAAAATTAACTTTTTTGGCAAAAACATGAAAACAGTTTTTGTCGATCGATTTTCTTCGGCATTTCTGCGTCGATTGCAATCAAACTTATTGGACGTATGCCTCTTGGGCTGGAATGGTGAAAATAAGGTTTTGCCAGAGAAATCTGCACCAGGGCCACCACAATAAAAAAAATAAAAAAAAATGAAAATGTTGTTGTATCTCCGGAAATGTTTAACCGATTCAGCTAAAATTTGGTGTGTCGATGGAGCTTTGAAAGTATAAGTATTGGTGAGAAAACAACCGAGCCAATTATAACAGGGCGGCCAGGTCAGAAAAATTACAGAAATATTAACTGAAATCTTAATTTATATATTTTTTGTGAGAATTTGTCAGATGGCTTGCAAAAATAAAACAATATATGCAAAATTTTAATTTTGAGAATTTTTGCAAACTTCCAATAAGGGAGCAAACCAGCCACACAGAGGCTTTGTTGACCAGAAAATTATCTTCGAGAAAACAGCAGGAACTTTCTTAACTAGTTCTCGACGTTTTTTTTTCAAAATTCCCAAAAATTCTCTCTATCTTTCTTATCCGACCACATTTTTCCGAATTTGATAAAAATTAATAAATTAAAAATCAAACGTAACTACTATCGCCATCTTATAAATTAAAATTGAAAACCGAAAATTAAAATTAGAAATCTTCTAAATAAAATTACCAAATTTCAAATACCCAACAAAAAAAAACTAAAGATTGAACATAATGCAGGAAATTCCTGTAACAATTATACTATTTATTATATACTTTTATTTATTTATTTATATTGTATTATAAGATTATTTGCTAGGGAAAGGTTTAAATTAAAAACTATGAAAGTTTTGAAGTAGCCAACCCAGAGTCCCAATGTATGTAAACCCTATAGATAATATGTGGAACATTATTTCACGACAGATTAACCAAAATTTACCAAAACTAAATTACTATTGCATAAACTAGCTGAAGTAAACTTTTAAATGCTATTTTCTCAAAAGCGCTTGCTCATAGCACTTTGAAAATAACAGGTATTTGCTTGTACCGATCTTAGAGTCACACTTGAGAGGTTTTTTCGTAAGTGGATTAAAATTCAGAGTTGAACTTGTGAATCTGATTGAAAATTACAATATAAACGCAGTTCGAATACTATCTCAGTGTATTCTTTATAACAAATAAAATTTAGGACTATTAATTCTATAATAGATGTTTTATTACATAATTTTCTCTATTTCGGATTATGTAATTTAGGATTTTAGCAAAGCGATTTTAGCGGTGTCAACTATGTCGACATTAATCCATGTCTTATCTTGTCAATAAGTTATAAAGTCTCATAGTCTAGTTATCATCAAACTCTCAATATCTCACTAATTACGATGTTTTAACTTATGACTTCGAAATACTAACTGTTGTTTCATATTTTTTACCTAGTGGTTTCATCTCCAATTTTATTTTAATAAAATTTCGTACTACCAATTTTTTTACCAACTTCGCCAATTTCAACTAACGATACACAATAAATTATTATGTTTTTTTTAACTTTTTATAATATTTTAGCAGCCTGCTGTTACTAGTATTACAATGTCTATGCTGTTGAAATGAGTAACCGTTATGAAGTAATCAAACTCATTATAACATAACATTTCGTTTTCAGAATTTACCCCGAAGCCTTAACGTTACAACAAAAAAGATTTTGACGAGCTTCGAAACTCTTTTTACTCGATAACAATTTTGTAATTATAAGTTTAATTATTAACAAGTTACTTTATTGTAAAAAAACCTTTTTGATGGCTAAATTTATTAACCCATGTTAATAAATACTTAATTAGCTAGAAATTTTTTCTTTATAGTTTATTTACAAAATAAATAATTGTTGATATTTAGGTTCACTAAATAATAGAAGATGCATCTGTAATTTAGAGATTACAAATTTTAGAAACAATGGAACCTAAACTTGTAACGTTTTCTTGCTTAACCTTTAATATTGTTTAACCTCTTACATATATTAACTTAACTATTTTTTTGATTGCTAAATGAAAATCGATTGAACAAATTGCAGATCGATTAACTAAAAATAAATAACAATGAAATTATTAGATTATATCTTATCGTGGTCATTGATACCTAAACTGAAATATAGCACCACCACGATGTTTTGCTATATTTTCTTTAAAAAGCTGCTGTACTTGAATTAAAAACTCGGAGAGTGTTTCAACATAGGGTTATAGTCAAAAAGTAGGCGACTGTAGCTTTTTGACATCTCAAATAATTAAGATGGTGTAAGTTGAAAATCTAGTAAGCATACTTTGTGAGTCTCCATACAGGAACGAAAAGCAGTGAGTTTCGGGAAACACCAAACAAGGTTAGGCTGGAGAGCAAAATCCAAACTTTATCTTGAGTGGGCTTTTGAAAGGGGAAACTATATTTCTACCAAGTCGCTTAGGTAAAATATATACAGGAAAAGTCTTTTTTGAAATGCTGACAGTTTAGTTTGTAACTTGCGTTGTTGATAACAAATTGATAAATTGAAATTTTTGATTAATCATATATAGAAATTTCAAAATACAGTAATAAAATACTAATATGGAAAATATTTTGTTTTTTATATTATACAGCAAAATGGAAAAGACTTGCAGCTTTAGCTCCAAGGTTGTATTCCAAGGTTTGGAGGATGGAAACTGTTGAAATATTTAAAAATTCGACCAATTTCAGAAATGCAAAAATAAAAAAATAGAAATCTACAAGTTTCAAATAACTATAGTAAGCAGAGTACAATGAGCAATGTTAAAAAATACACTTGTGATATTTTCGTATCAACATCTATACAGTACAGTCTTCCTACTATTGAAGAGACAAATGTACTCTTACTAGTTCTACTACTTATAGATTGATGGATGTAGCTTCAGCACAATTGTGTCATCAACTGCAATTTTTTCAAATTAATTATCAAAGCATTGTTTGTAATGATACTTTATTCTAGAAACATGCTAGTACACAAAGAGAAGTATGTGTTACTAATATACACAATTGTGCAGAAAAATGACACAATTGTGAGGATTAGTAACATATATTTCTCTCTGTGTAGGTCAATCCTGTAACCTAAAATACCGCTTAGTTTATATTAAATGAAAATTTTAAATTATTCAAAAGCATTTTTGTAACCTCAAATACTCATATTATTTAACAATTTCTCTTCTTTGCGTTTAATGTTTATCAAATATTGCAATTTGTCAAATTAACAACTGGTAGCGTCACCATGGCAGCTCTATTATTTTATGTTCAAATATGACATTATATGATTAGTAAAAAATAATTGCACCCGTACATTGTGGTTTAAAAATATTAAATTGTTCAGGTAAAGCCAATCATCCATTTTAAATCTCCAGATATTCAATGCGTAAATAGTTAGGAAGAATAGAATTTTTGTTTAAAATTTTTTTTTATTTATAATTTTCAGCAGGTCTTTTGAGGGTCATATTATCTTCTCTTGGAATGATCCGCTTTACCTCGCTGCCAATAGATTTTATTGTATAAATTTAATGAAATTTTACTTGGAAAGCACAAAACTTCAATATAACAATAATTAAAAAAAAATCGGATGTGGCCATGCCCATAACTTTATCATACTTTTAAATAATAATAAATTTAAAAAAACTATTATTTTGGAGGGAAATAATTATAATAAAGAAATAACATTTAAAAAATAAGAAAAAAATTGTTTTTTTTTAATTTGTAAAAACTATATAACCAAAAGTAGGATATTTACACGATTATTGATTAATACTTTTTTATTATTATTTTGGAGGAGAATATAATAAAAAAATAAAATTTTAAAAATAAGAAAAAAAAATTTTTTTTAATTTACAAAATATTGCTTTTTTTTGCTTTTCCGTGTACCGATTTTAACCGAAATCTAATTAGCTCTAAGTCTCAATATTTATGTACTAAATACAAAATTTTGTTAAAAAATTCCTATTACTTTTTGAGGTAGAGCGCACACAAAATTTGACCACATACATACACACATACACCCTTACACACATACATACATACAGACATTTTTTGGAAATGATGATTTTCAGCTCCTGGGACCCCAAAATGACTAAATTCATCAAAATCTCAATTTCTTTTTTCTGCACGATTACAATACTTTTTCAGACTTCGTATGATAAAGTAATAAGGTAATAAAATAAGAAAATTTGTAGGTATTTTATATCCGAAAAGTAAGGTTACACCTATATACGTACTTGTCGCAAGAAAGAGGCTTTGATAGAAATAATTCCCAAATGTTACCACAGCAGTGGATTTGGTGTTGAGTTGTTGAGTGAAAATTTGGAGTTCGAATTTCGGACTTGACAGAATTTCTTAGCTTTGCCTTTCGGTGTGCATCATCATATTGTGGATTAACTTTATTGAAAAAGCTTCTTAAATTAATAAAATCATAGCTTAGTAATTTCCTATGTAACGCAACCTATGCCCAAAATAAATCTAAGTAAATTCAAAAATGTAGCTCTAGTTGAAAACTGGCATTTGTTTTTATTCACAAATTTATAGTTACCCAATGCATTCAACATTTATCGAAACATTTACCCAAACCATTCAAACCGCAAAATCATCAATTCACAATGACAAGGACTGGCATTTTTTAGTAATTTTTTTCTCAGTTATAACGCTGTATCCGCATTTGTAACGTTGCATAACTAAGGTTTTCGCGTATGGCATTGGATGTCCAATTTGGGACGTCGAAGGCCAAATAACTATATATCAATAATGTATTCCATTAATTACGAAAGAGATCCGATCGCCCTGAGTCAGATCCCAGGCCAAACAACTAGCGCAATTACATATTAGTGCGTTCCCTAAGTTTCCCGTAACAACATCAAAAAGTTGAATAATTTCATAATGCAAATCAAGTAAATATAACTTTTATTAGACAATTAAGCCGTTGTGAGATATTTACAGGTACTTATTTAAACCATGTCACAACACAAAATATAATTTTGTTCCCAAAACGAATCGAAGATGTAGTACAGTCACTTTTACTAAAAAAAAGATTAAATATAATTAGATAAACTGCGGTTGTTAGGTATATCATCATTACTTTGAAAATAAATTACCAACAAAAATATTCAACTTTCATTGACCTTGCTACCGGAGGCAGATATCAATAACCGAATCACATGCAAAATTCATTTGCTTGGGTTTTAGCCTATAATTTTCTAATTATTAAAGCTTTTAGTCGTTTCATCTTTACACCCTTACTACAAACATGCAAAAACTCCTTATTGTATTTTCCAAACTTATGGTTATTTTTTATGAGATAATAAGAAAAATTGGACAGCTTTCTCATTTAATTTTGGAAATTTATTGCATGGAATTTTTGAATTTTTTCTAAACTTTAAATTTTCAATTACGAAATGTGGAAATTAAATCGAGTCCTACGTTAGCTACGCAAATTAAATAGAATTATAAGGTATAACTTACCTATAGTTGTAAATTTGTATAAAATAAAGCGTATTAGTAATTATAAACTAATGTAGAGGAGTTAGTATTTCGTCATTATTAATATCAAGCTTGAGTGCTAGTTGACCGCGGGCTTTCGCGTTTCTCTAATTATCATTATGCTCTAGCTTTGCTTAAGAGAAAACCCTCAGGCTTGGATGTCATACCCTTAACCGCCTGACTTAGCGCTACTTAAATAGCGAGCTTAAAAGGGAATACCAAAAAGCAGGCTTGCATTAGTTAGAATGCGTAACTTTTTGTTCAGACATAATTTATATTCTGTTGCTTGTTTCCTTTGTTCTAATGGATTATAAGACAGCATGAGATAAACTCTGCTAAATTAACTGTATTAACACAAATTTAAATCAGTTTTACTATTTTCATAGCTTCGATTTAAAGATTTTCAATTTTTTAATTCTAAGCATTTTGGCGTAATTTGTGTGTTTGTTATCTGACCGCTAAAACCTTTCCGGTTCTCACGTAAAACTCAAAACCAAGAAGTCAACCGCTCAAAAGCTGCAGCCTGACCCCACTACTAACCTGTGGAAGCTTAAGTTTAATGAGCAAAATATACATAGCACCAAATATAAAAGTTGCAAGATCGTAACTTATAAAAATCTAGCTGATATTCCATTTTATGAAAGGGTTCATATGCGAGAATATACCAACAACAAAGAAATATTTTAAATCAAAGCACGTATTTGGATATAACCGCAAATACAAATAGATTTGTAGTGAATACGAGTGTAAAAATATCAATTTTCTCACATCAAGAAATGTATTCATATTCATTTTACTAGTCATTCATTTATGTGTCAACGATCAAACGAAACCTGTTACTGTTTTCTAATTAAGTTTTCAAAACGTTCTATTTTGTTTCAAAAAATTTTTATATCCAATAAAAGCACAGCCGTAATCAATCAGTGTTCAAAGGCATTTGATTAGTTTTCAACACTTCTAAACCCAAACGAAATCCGTCTTAAGCGATTACTAAATAAATCTCAACCATTACAGATGATGTAGTTTTTGAGAATTACATTAAACTTTCATAAAGAACTTCAATTAAAAATTTTTTATTGGAAATTTTACGAATAAAATTTTATTGTGCATGGATCGATTTTTACATCAATCGATTTAACAAAGTAAAAAATCAGAAAGAAATTAATTAGATATTTTCGCCTATATTTCACTTACCATAAACGAAGATTTACAATTGGAAAGTTTTATTCTCAGTCCACACGCTATTTTTATTTGCTTAGGATGCGCCAAAACGGAATAAAATTTTTTGAGATTAGAAACTTATAAAGTAAATTCTCTATTGAACTCAATCGCATTTCAAAACGGATTTTTAATTTAAAAAATGGAACTTAAAGCATTTCCTTCTACATTTTTGGATGAAAAACTTCAACATTTATATTTGATAAATTCAATATTATGAATCTACGAGTAGACTGTATATTATGTTGGCTTAATCAATTTAATTATCCACGTCCTCACACCCCACATTTTGAGCTACCGGGTTAATCCAGCGCAAAATAAAACGGAACCAACCCATATTTTAATATGGTTAACTACATTAATTAAGTAACTTCCGTTAAAAGATATTGTAATGCAAGAGAAATTAGAAAATAAAAAATAAACAAATGGAAATTTATTTGGCTTTGACACATTTTTTGTCATTTTTGACTTTGACGTTTTGTCAATTAGTTTTGTCAATCACATCAACCCACTACCATGGTTGACACTAAATTCTAAATTTATTTAAAAAATTTATGCGGATTAAATAAATATTTCCTAATCTAATTAATATAAATATCAAGAAGGAATAATTAAAAAAATTATATTCAAGCCACAATAAAACTTAAATTAATATAACAAAATTATTTTAAATGGAAGCGAAATATTATACATGAGGCCTGATAATAATATTTTAGATATTCATAGATAGAGTTTGAACCACTATCGTTATCTGTACTTGTAATTAGGCAAACCTCGTCGGCAAACTTTGCACATGAACCACTTCCATAATATTATTAAATTAGTACGTGGAAATTTAATTCTTACATTTTCCGGTAATAATTTTGAATATTCAAATTATAAAAGATGAGTTTATCAATTGTCTGTGAGACTGATTACACCCAAAATTTGCCAGTTTACTTAAGAATTACAGTATAATATTAATATCTAATTTTGATTATAAATTATTTTTGTTGATTAAATTGTTTTACAATTTTATTAAGTTATGATTTGCATATTATAAATTTATTGGTAAGCAATGTTATGGCTCTGTTTCTTTTGCGATTTTGTTAATCATTTTATGTGAACAATCATGTTTCAAATTTCATAATTACCTTTTAGGCTTCTATACACATTGGCATAACAAGAAGTCTTATAAAATATACTATAATATAATATACTATAAAATAATATAATAAAAATTAATTTAAAATTTGGAAAACGAAAAGATTTTTTAAATGTACATATTAACCACTTCAATTTTAAGAGCATAAACTGTTACATTACTAACCAGAACGCAAAGCCTAAAACCGTAACAAGTCGTAACAAAACATAGCAATATACATAATATACTATGTTTTGAAACAAAACGATAAATACAAAATCGACACATTCCAGCAAAATCAAATTATGTACCATTAAATTTTTCAGCTCCGTCCATAAGTTCTCCATCTTTTTAATAGCTCTTTTAAAATATTACATATTCTATACTGTTTGTACCAGTTCAATCCAGCTTTCTTGCTGTAGCCACCTCATGTCATCTGAGGTCATCCCTGTCAGTTCCATTTAAGATGTTATACAACCCTTCCTACCATACCCCATAAAGTTAAATGTTTGTCATCATTCAACAGTATCTCCAAAATTCCTTTACATCATCTCTTTCTGGTGTATTTAAGCTCTTTTATCCTATGTTTTCATTTATAATTTCTCATATGGCTATGGACCGCTTGATCTAATAACTAATTATTAGGGGTGAGCAGTATTTAAAATACGTATTTAAATTACGTATTTTTTTCTTTCTATCTATAAGGTGGCTGCCAAGCTATCAGACTATCAATAGTCCAAAGCCTAATGAGACTATTTTTAATAAACAGGCGGAATGGGATACGTTATCAAATGTTTCTGAGAAATCTGTATATAATGTCAATATGCCAATGTGGTTTTTACTAGCCGATAAAAGTTGCATTGCAATCAGTTTATCCAATAATTTAGGAAATGTTGACTGAATAGAAATACCTCTATAGTTACCAATATCACAGCAATTGCCTTTCTTTAAAATGCAATTAAGAATAGGATTTAGCCAATAGGAAAATATTGTAGCAGAGTTAAAAGAGAGTATTGAGACTTTTTATAAAAAAAGCAATACCATTAGGCCTAGAACACAGATTTTCGGGTATAATTTCCAATTGCATCAAAAACATCATTTATAGTTATGTTCAAACTGTTACAATTTATCCCATTAACTGCATCATAACGAATATCACCTAAGTCTGCATTACAATAGGCAGTTGAAAAATGCTTGGATAACACATCAACACAATCAATGTTGAAATGGTATACACCATCAAGAAACATACAGGTAAAATAATCTTTGATTTCGTCATACAATCGGTGTATGACTGAATTTGCGGTGGGGAAATCAGATCGTTCAGCTCTTGGAAGATTGAAATTGCCACAGATAATCAATTTCGATGACGGAAAATGATTAGAAATGTTATCAATAATATCGCAGAAAATGTCAAATGCCTAAAGAATTGGGAGGCAGGTAAACTGCACCTAAACCAAAGATTACTTCGCTGATATTAACCGTTATGCAATTTTTCAAGCTTAGAAAATCTGGAAGATATTATGCT
This sequence comes from Cantharis rufa, assembly GCA_947369205.1. Lineage (NCBI taxonomy): Eukaryota > Metazoa > Arthropoda > Insecta > Coleoptera > Cantharidae > Cantharis > Cantharis rufa. The sequence goes on along the minus strand of OX376309.1, from coordinate 7,692,629 downwards.
ATCGTCCAGAAAACTTTTTAGAAACCGAATCTATTGCGTCCAATTTCATCTCTGACGCATTGACTCATTTTCACAGATACTTGATTCACGTTTACTATATCCCACCAAAAATCTACTTACGACCCACAGTTTGAGAAATTCTGCTCTATAATATCTAAGAAAACATTTTAGGGCTTCCCTTCCTTGGTCGTTAATAACCTTAGTTATTTTTCTGGTGATCAGGAGAATTGTTTACCTTCCCCTCTTTGTGTACTTTATACTGAGGCAAAGTTTGGTATAGTTGTTCCCATGAAAGATGAAGCTAACGTCAGAACTATCGGAATGAAATATTGGATGAATGGTTGAGTTAGCGGTCTTAATAAAAATAAATAAAATGGGTCATTAAGGAAACTGTACCGTCGGACAATTTTATTTGTTTTTATTAAGACTGCTGATTGAACCATTCATCCAATATTTCATTCCGATAGTCATGACGTCATCTTCATCTTTCATGGAAACAACTATAAGCATTCTGCTTACCACAAGCTGCAGCTGCTGCTTAAAAAAATCCAAATATTTTCCTTGTAGTTCCTGGCTACATAACCTGCCAAATGAAAAAAGTTAGAATAGCTCTGCTATTTCGTTTGTGATCCAATACAATACATTTCTAAGTTTGAATATATGCAATAAACCAATAAACCCCCTATTAAAAAATAGATGGTCTTAACCACGAGAGCTCGAAAATGACTCAACCTAATTGAATCAATAAATTGAAGAACGATACGTATAACTCCAAAAATATCACAATTATCGAGCAAGTCAACAGTCTTTTATAGTGAAAAGACAAACGGGTTTTGCTTGGTTTTTTCACTGATTTCGAAATATTACAGACAACCATGGCGATTTTGTTTATGCTATACATCAAATTTTTGAGAATGTCATTATTTATGTCAAAATCTTAAAATACGGCTTTATTGAGAGTCAGATCTTTTTTGGGGTAAAAAAATACGGGTTTCTTCATTTTATATAAACAACGTCCAGCATAATTTGAAGTGGGTTCAGTCTATATAATATTTATTGTATAATGTAAAATGTTTTAAGTATTAAAAATGTTTGATTACTTAAAAATTAGTCAAGAAGCTGTAATATCTTGAAACAGCAGTAAGTAAGAGATCTCTGGAAATTGAAATCAGGTAATCTAGGGTCATTTCTCAATCCTGACGTGATTTTACCGAGATGTACGTGGCCGCGGTGAATCGAAAAGGATATTTATATATCCTTTTTTTTAAATTTACTTAAAATTAAGTATATTTTAATCGAGGAAATGACCTTCATTCACAAGTAGGTACCGTGTGTAATTTAATTGTTTCAGCTTATCCTCTCGGCTTACACGCTCCTTCAAATGGAAGCCATTACTTAACGACTTACATGCTACATTACATAAAAGCGATAGGACATGAAATGAAGCTATAAAATAGACGGGCTCGTAGAGAATCATATAAACGCTAGTAACTATTCGTTATGCGTTCGAAAGGACTTTCGTAAACAAAATTAAATTAAGCGAAAATAGTAAGAAATTTATGGATATCAAAATCTTTTAAAAAATTGTATTTCCTAATACAACACATTAAAAAAATTATTTAAATATTTATTTCCCAAATTACATTTCAGGTTTTTTACGAAATTGGTAATATTATTTTTATGTTCACTAAAAGCTATATCAGAAATGTAATGGCTTTCATATTTATGTCACATTTTATTACCTTAATTATGGACGCTTGTTTAAATTTTTTGTCATTCCTGCATTGAGTTGGCTTGATTCTCAGTGCGGTTCTGAATTTTGTCATTCAACTTGTAAACTACATAATATAAACCGAATATTGATGTATGCGCTTTAACGCCTGTCAGGTTTACTTTTTATTAATGCATTACATTATTAACAATTTTACATGTTTACTCCAAATCACCGTATTTTCACTAAAATAACTAGATTATCCTCATCGTTAAGTTATGATGTACTATATAAACCACAGCAGTGGATTGATGTGATCGATGAAAAAAAGAAAAGAATTACAGAGTGAAAATTCTGAGTTCGAATCAAACAAAAGTTTCTTTTAATAGTAATATTACACAAATGTTTTAAATTAATTACCTTTTTTTTATTCAATGTTTGCTACTTCTGGTAGTTTACAACTACAGCAAAAAGCCTTATGATTTGACTCTGCGTTCGTCTGTGCGTCCGCATAATTTAAATTCGTAATATTTGTTTTTCAGAAATTGCAGAAACAGGACAATAGAATTCATAACTGCAAACTTAATTAATGCATACATCTGATTGTGATTACAATACATAATGAACAAAAATAACTAGGCAACAATAAGTTTTCAAAGCAGAAAGTAGCTGTATAGAAGTATAGGAACTGCGATCATCCTAGTTTCACCTTGTTCACAATAATAATAATTGGTAATTGTTAATAAAAGTTTTTTGTTAAAATATTCTATTTAACATGAAACTTTGTATTCTATTTCGCTAACTGCTACACCACCCTGCTGCGATATCTCCTTTTAAAATCCTATGGAAAAATATTTAATTAAAATCAGTAAATAACTTGAACATTTTTATAAAACTGATAAAATATATATTTTAAACAACAAACCTGATATTTAAATTTGATATCAGAATCCGATTTTATCAACAATTTCTCCTCCTTAGTCGTTAGGAGTGCTTGAAATAGTTTAGCTACAGATGGTAGCGAGTGGATAGATCCTAAGGATGTGTGATATAAAAACACATTCAAAATGAAACACTTAGATGTAAAAAAAGAAATAAATTTTAATCAAATAAGAAGCGTAAAATACAGTTTCGTACAATATTCCGATTTCACAAATAATATCAAATAGCTAATAAGAACACTTTAGGCTTCACGAACTACAGCCGATAACTACAGAGCAATATTGATAATTCAAAAATAACCTAATATATCATGTAACAATAGTTTTTCGTTTTAGTCTATTTCCCAGTATTCTTTTATATTTTTATAGTTTTAGCTTTAGTTTTAAACTAAATTATAGTTTTAGACATAACCAGATTATTTCAAGTAGTAAATCACTCAGACTTTAGATACATATATAACAAGACTATACTTGCTGTAGTTTTTCAGAAAACTTGTGCTACTTTTTTGAATACGGTGCTAGTAGCATCAACACAGAGGATTTTAAATATTGGGGCTCTGAAATCAATTTTTCCTGATATTTGAAAGCAGTTTGTAAACCTCTTTGATAGCTACGAGAAGTCATTTCATGTTTAGTCCAGTCTCACGTTCTTCCGAAGAACTCAGCAATTACTTTGTTAGTCTATCTCAAGTCGAGCACGGTATTAACATACCAACTCATTCTTCCGACTTCGAGCGTCTAGGTGGTTTGCCATAGACGTGAGTTTCATTCAAGTTAACCTTAAAAGTAATGCGATTTTGTAAATACGGTTAAGTTTTGATAACTTATCGTGTTTTCAGAACCCATTTTGGAACACCAACAGTAATAATTATTATTAGATGAAAGACCTACTATGAAACTACCAAGTCAACCCCTTTTACCCTTTTAATTTTAATAGGACTGTTGTCGTTTAACTTCCTTTTATCGAATTCCTGATATTTTGAACAAATCTTACCCTTTTTTAAAAATTGCCATTGAAGAATAAACCGATACAATTTTATTCTTTTTAGTTAATGAAAAAAAGCAATTTCGACTATTTTTTTTTTGAAACGTGTAAAAATATTTTTGCACAATTATAATATTCCAAAGAGCTTTACCTACAAAATACCATGTAATTTCTGTGTACAAAAATATAAAAAATTATCCAAGTTAACTGATGCTAGACAATGTTACTTTCTTTCTTTTTTATTGACTCCAATATCATACAATCTGCTTTTACGGTGACAATAAGTACTTAATATGACGAACTTTGCAGAGACTGTGGAGTGACTTCCCAGTGGTTGTCTTCCTTTAGAGCTATCAGTACAATAACAATGAAGTTACTTTACTTACATGTAAAAAACTTGATTCATTAAACAAACCTGAAAGCCGTTGAGTTTCAACTTAATACAATACAATTTATTACACTAGATTAAATCTGGTAGTCAAGTCTGATGGTTTGAATCGTTTCAGTCGTCTTGGTTCCTCGGATTTATTCGTAAGTGTGTTTGCAAGTTTGTTGAGATGTACTTTTACTTTTTGCTGTATTTTTCACTGCATTCTTGCATTTCTTGTCATATTGAAGCTATCTTCAAGTCCTTTTGTATAGATATGTTTGACACATACCAGGGCGCATTCACTATTACTCGAAGCATCTTGTTTAGGAACCGTTGCAAGATATCTATTTTTGAATTACTGGCTGTACCTCAAAGCTGAATACCGTACGTCCAGATCAGTTTCAGGACGATCTTATATATTAGTAATTTATTTTCTTGAGATAACTGTGATGTTCTACCTATCGTCCAGTATAGTTTTATAGTTTAAGACCAAGCTATGCTTTCTCTTTGTAAATAAAAATGTTTTGCCAAGTTAATCTTCGGTCCACCGAAAAAAATGGTTATATCACATTGATGAAAAATTCACCAGCTTTACACCCATGAACAAAATTCATCATCTTCTTCTTCTTCTTTGCTTCATGGGTTAGGCTGTTGCCTGTTCCGGCACCCATCTCTTTCCTCGGTCGGCCTATGCATCTTTTCCCAGCCGGTCTGTATCTCCGGGCTGCCAGTGGTAGTCTTTCCTCTGTCATATGGTCGTTCCATCTTTTGTTGTTGCTTCTAATTTGATCTTGAACTTTGTTAACATTTAATTCCTCTCGAATATCGTCATTTCTGAGTCTGTCCTCTCTTGTACATCTCTTGGTTGCTCTCAAGAACTTCATTTCGCTTCAAGGTTTCACTTCCATATGCTAGTGTCGGGACAGTATTGTTTTATATAGTTTAATGCGTGTGTTTCTTTTTGTCTTGTTCTTTAAAAATCTGTGTATAGTTCCACAGATCTGTCCAAATTTAGTTAGTTTATCGTCAATGTCGTAGTCTTTATCTACAGACACATCACATCCTAAATATCTAAAATGTAGTACTTATTCTATACTGTTTCTGTCTACAACTATCTTTGTTCTGATTGGCTGTGCTCGCTTGAATTCCATGGTTTTCGTTTTACGAGTTGAGAGCTTGACATTGTAATTCTTGCATATAAGGTAAAACAAAAGCATTGCTCTTTGTAGATCATGTTCATAAACATTGATGAAAAATTTATAAATATAATGATTTTTTTCATAAATACTATAAATCTTTCATCAATATGATGAATCATTTTTTTCAATGTCTAAATGTAAGCCAACATATTTTGTACTTTCCGAATGCACGAGCTTTTTCCCATTGAATGAAACCGCCGGGCAATCTTCTTTCCTCTTCGTGAATAGATTTGCTTTCGTTGGCCTTAATTATCCAGGTTGTCAGCCAATGTTGGATTTTATCGAGATTTGATTGCAAATTTCTTGAAGCCGTTACAGGATTAGAATGTGATGCCAAAACAACCGTATCATCCGCTAAAGTTGCAGTTGTGGTTAATCTCGTCGTAGGCAAGTTTGTAGTATATAGTAGGTATAATATTGGTCTCAGCACGCTTCCTTGTGGTACGCCTGATGATATTAGTTGAAGGTCGGTTTACTCGTTTTGGTATTTAACCAGGAAATATCTTTCAGACAGGTACGATTTTAGTAATTCGTAGATATCATAAATGGAAGGTGTTTTTTCAGCTTATAGAATAATCCAGTGTGCCAAACCTTGTCAAAAGCTTGCGTTATATCTAAGAAAACGACGGAATAATACCGCTTTCCCTCCAGATCATTATTGATCTTATTGACAACACGATTTTAATTTCTTGTTTTACCTTGCTAGATTTAACTTTGTTCATTGGCAGACTCATTTGATAAGGAGCTTCAAGATAATCACAAATTTCTTTCTCAGTTTCTGCAGATGATTCACTCTGGAAAGGTTTGAACATCCCTGCCAGGTGGTTGGCAAATGTAGCAGACTTTTCTTTATTATTTTTAGCCCAGTTTCTATCTTTATCTCTGATGGGAGAAGTTAACAGTTACTTTTAAAAAACTATTTTGCGATGAACTAAGCAGTTTATTCACATAATCTACTTCTCTAGAATGTAGGATGTCGAAAAGCAGAGACTCTGTTTTTAAGTATAATTCGGTTAAAATTAACAAAATCCAATTTAAAATAAAATTTTTGTAATTCTTAAGGCAATTGCAATTTTTAAAAACTGGGTTTTTATATAGATTACACACGCCGTTAATAGAATGAAGCTAAGACTAAGTAGTTAAAAAATGGAAACTTTAATATCGATTAGTTCCTATATTAATCGAAATTTAAAATGAATTCTCAGTTTAATCACTTCATTTTAATATCATATATCAAATTCTATTTCATATATCTATTAAATCTTGTGGGTTTAGTTAACGTGCTAGACCCAACTGACTTAAAAACTATATCAAGTTGACATGATAGCGAATGCAGTAACTTTAACAGTAAAATGAAGTAATTTCCAGACAAAATTACAATTTCTTGCCACTTTATGAAACAAACTCAACTGATTTAACACCACCAAACTAAAGAACTGAAATATATTGTAGTGAAATTTTGTAAAGCCGAATATTACAAAATCCAAATCCAAAATTTTTCCAAATAATTCAAAATTAATTTCCAATGCAACGTTAAATGTGGCGATACGTCGCTATCAAATGCAAGTACGTCACCTTCAATTTATTAACTTTCAATAATAATTGTTAAAACAATTAAACCATTAAATGTCGTTTTTTCAAAAATTGATTCTGTAGAATCGTTCCAAAAACTCATGCAACACTGTCTAAAAATTCGTCCAAAACTGTCCAAACCAGGACAAAACAATTCAAATCATTAAACAAAATCGTACTCACGAAAATCAAAACCATTTATTCACACAAAATCAAATTATCTCCAATCAAAGACGCAAAATAAAACAAAATTAGGGGAGACTTCAGCAAAACGCGTCCGTCCAACTTGATGGACCCGGCAGAAAGCCTTTTTTATCAAAATTTTTGTGCCAACCTACAATTTGTTGGCGCGAACAATCAATATTCAAAATATTTACATGAAATTAAATTTTTTAAACAAACAAATTTCCAAATTAAACAAAATATCAAATTTCAAAATTCAAAATTCAAAAAACATGATTTTGAAACATGGCAATATAAAAATATCAACATAATATTCTCTCGAGAAATTGAAAGTACCACGTGACGACAATATCTTGACCATGCAGTTTAGAATTAATTTGTGTCTAGATTCACCTATTGTTCATATGCATGGGTTTCTATTGCATTTGTTTAGTTTCAAACCGTTTTCTAATTCAAATTGCATTGTAATATATTATATAAACTTACATATAAGTTCCTGATCAGATACAAAAACCGTTGATTCCTGACAAATTTCTTTACTAAACAAATCTAACATGCATATTTCCAAAGATTCTTGCCTTTGAAGGATCTTTAATGTTAGGGTAATTTGATTAATTAAAAGTGTAAAAATTTTTATGTCTTTATTACAATAATAAGATCAAATTAATGGGTCTTAATTGGGTCGCTAGTTGCCTCGAGTGGGTTCGTATAAGCTGATCTGTTTAAGGACGTACATATATGCATTTAAGCCACACCTGATATATAGAGAATGCAGTCTCCTGCATGTTTAGCTTTCCATCTTCATGAAATACATTCAAACATTGTAAGCAAAATTTATAATTAAATTTTACGTGTAACTTGATTAGCTTTTTGTCTAGCTATTCATTAGACATACCTGTGAAAAACATATGCACATGTGATGGTGATAGGATTATTATAAGTAAAATCTCATTTTTTTTCAATACAAATTTAATAATTGGTTTAATCAAATTGATTGATTTATTATAGATGAAATGTAATTATAAGAGATTCGCATATCAATTAAAAATTAAAATGATATTCATTAAAAGGAATTAAATATAAATTATGTATTAAAAATAATTTTCATTAATGTAATTGCATATTAACATTAATTAAAAGGTTAGATTAAAACATTTCTCTGAAAACTGTAAAAAATCATGCAAAAAATTTTGATTAAAATGTTAATCCAAGTTTTATTCGGAAATAAATTATCAATAAAAGTTTAATCGAAATCTCAAAGTCAAATGAGTATATAACTCATATGTATAGTTTCTCTACAGGGTGTGTAAGAACAATGACTATATTATTTATATTTGAATGCAACATATGAAATCCAGCAAATGTTAAACATAGTAGAACCGCAGATGTGCATTACATGACTCGGCGCAATTACATTTAATTGTAAAATTGATTTTTAGTTTGTAACTGCAAACAATAGAAATAAGTTTTGAATAGTAATAACCTGCTTATGATATTATGTAGTTTTTAGTATTCGTTAGTGTTAGAAAATTGGAATATACAGTATATCTATTGCCATCGATGTACTATAAAAAATTTGAAGTTATGCCAATTTTTATTCCTCATCTAACTTCAATTAAGTTTCTCAAAAATTGGTTACTCTTTACTTAATAAACTTGCAAATTTCATCCTATTATTTCTATTACTTTCATTAAAACGTCGTGCTTTATCTTGACTTGACTGTAGTTTATGAACTCACAATTATCAAAGACTTGGTACAAAAACATTTTTTAATTTATTTAACTTGTGATATCAACAATGTTCGTTGTAGTTTGTATAATATTTGCGTTAACCTATTTTTGAAATTTCAGGAAGCTGAAAGCGCAATTGCTGCAATGAATGGGCAGTGGCTGGGAAGTCGTAGTATTCGTACCAACTGGGCAACCAGAAAACCTCCTGCTCCAAAGAACGAAGGTAATTTACTTTTAAATTCCATTAGCTAGTGCTTACTAAGGCAAACATAATTCTTTTAATTTAGCTTACGTTTATTATTTTTGTAATTTTTTATTTTTTGAATTAATCGTATCAAAAAATTCGTTCTAATATTGCTTACCTGCTTTTAAAATTAGGTGATACTCACGGTTAACTTGTTAATATATTGTATATTCAGGTGACGGCTCAATCTTAAACATAATGTAGAACACTTGGGAAATTTTGAGTGCTCGCAAATTTCTTTAATTTCACGAAAAATATTTTTGAAATTACGTGATCTTATAAGTTGACTTTTTTACATTTTTCTAACTCGAACGAATCGTAGACAATTTTATTTCCTCCGATTCGGTTCTTATCCTGGAACTTTTTATGTTCTTAATTTTTAACTTACCTTTAAATTTAATGTTGATAATTTAATGTAAATTATTAAAATAATGAGATAATAATTTAAGTAAAATAAACATAAGGCAATGAGGAGGTTTACCTTTGCCTATCATATAGGCCACAAATCAATTTTGAGCTTGAGATAACATTAGTGTGCCATACGCGACTAGGATTTGATCCATTCATGGTTACGCGTTTCCTAATCGGTTGATGTAGGCTTTATATGATGTTGCTGTTATATCAGAAGTTTTGGCAAATCAACAATCTTTTGATGAATTCCATGCGGTTTTGCCAAGGTTTTGACAATTATGTAAAGCTTTTTCGCATTATTATGGCCCTATTTCACCAATATTAATTTGAATATTGACTTTGTGCTTTTCATTACTTCGTGAATTGTTAACGTAAATTTCAGCATCCAAATAATTGATATCATCAAAACGAAAGATAATAGCAATAGTTTCGTACTATAAATATGTAGTGAACCCGATATAACTCGATCCGAAAGGATAATTGATTTAGAAGTTTTATATACAATCACTCCAGAATTTTCATAATATTTTTAGAAATTTCCAAAATTTTTTAAAGAATTTTTTTAAATTCTTATGTACACGAGATTTTAAATATATCGTCCTCTCGACCAAATCAGTATTTTAGAATCACCAACACTGCACTTAATATGTTTTAAACCTAAAGTGCACAAAAGTATAACTATAAATTTTGCAAACATTGTCACCACGCTACGACATCAGTAGTCGCGCTGTACAGCATATTGCGGTATCCTGTTGAATTCGTCCTGTATTTTGTAAGTTTATGCTATGAAATTTAAACCATGAAAGCTTTAAATTTTCTTTCTATTTTCTAATTAACTTGGCACAACCTATGAGTTGTATTTAATACTCGAGCGTTTAACTTAACTTTTTAATAATAATTTCGAAAATTCAATAGTATTTTTCATTCAGAAAAAGTAAATTTATGTTACAGTTGATGAGTCAGAGATGAACGAACGAAATACCAATAAACAACCGAGTATACACAAAATAATGGTAGATTATTTTTTATAATTTCACACTTAACATGTCGTGGTTTTATATTATGATAAGGATGGTCAAAATATGCATAGAGCTATTTGCATAATAATAATAATATTCATAATAAAATTTTACATCACATAAATTCATAATTTATGATTAAATTTGATTATTCACTAGAATGAATATGATTTCAAGAAAAATATTTATTTCATTATTTATTAATAATAAATTACATAATAACTTATTAAATAAATGTTCAATTATTTTATTATAAAATTTTAAATGCATACCAATATCCCGGAAAAAAGCCCTAAAATCAAGTAGAGAACATTCCAATTTCCAAATACCTAAAATATTCAAAGTGAAAAAAAAATAAAAAAAATATTCGTATAAACAATAAATTAATAATAGGTAATGTATTGAGAAGTGTAAGTTATTACCGATTAAACCTAATTACGACGGTTTTCTTATTTATGTCTGAGATTTCTCGATGTGTTAGTGTTTGATGTTCTCTGCTTGTATGAGTATGCTTTTCTGACTGTTGAGTAACTCTTCAAAATACTCGGTTAACCTTTCTATAATCTATCTTTCTCTCGCCACCCACCAGATTTCTTTCTTTGTATCTACAAAGCACTATATCTTGGGTATTTTTTTAAAATGTTTTATTGTCTTTTGATTGTTATCTTTGTTTTTATATCATTATTTAATTTCTTCTGGTAATCCGTCTTTGTATGTTTTGAATTTATTTCTCTGTGTTTAATTTTCATCAATCTGCCATTAATTGTGTTTGTATAATTTTTCTCTAAATCTTTCTCTATTCTTTTGAGTACCACGTTTTAGTTATTTCTTGTTATATTAGTTCCAAAAAAATTTGGTTGCATTATTGATTACAATATTGGTTACAAATTAATCAAGACCGTTCAAGTTGTAGAAGTGCACATTTGAGTAATTAATTGATATATACATATTAGTTACAATCATTATTTCACTATTTGTTACAAGACAAAAATTCGGTTCGACAATTCCCCTCCCAGAATAATGGGTTGCTCGGCCAACTAACGGGAGGTCGTGAGTAAATACGAAAAATAAAAGGGGACGTCGACAGCCCAAACCGCACAATCGCTGATCGTCCAAATCTGGGGTATTCCCGTGCTAAAATAGCGAATAAATAAAAAAAAAGTCACTCGATAGGATGGGCGCCACGACAAGAGTCAAGTGCCGATATTATTAACTGGATTCTCGAGGTAACTACGGTGCACTTATAATGGGTTAAAATTTGCGTTATCGATTATAAATCTCCCACGGTGCTCCTCAGTGCCCTGCAGTGGACAGCGCTAACAAAGAAAATAACAAAACAAACACAGAAAAGTTAATGCATATAATGAGCACAAAATTTACACGAAATCTATATTTATCAAAGTTAAGATTACATCTGAATAAATTAGGGGTTGAATTAGGTTAAGAATTCAAAATAAAATTTGAATTATTAAAAATTTGAATCGAGTCGGTAGGCATTTTTGATGGGACCAAAAAAATGCTTTGAGGTAATGATTACTTTGAGTGACACTATTTCTTAAGTTTATACCCGATCGCGAGCACTGGCGCCGAATGCAAATTTTGAATGTCTAAGCCAATTTAAAAAATTGTAAATTGTACCTTAGTTAAATTACAGCGGTGGTTGATGTCGCTTTCCACTGCACTGGGGGGAATGATGAAGCTCCTAAGGTTCCCAGACTACCATGGTCCGTCCCGAAATTAATATTCCATTTAGATGAATCTCATTTGAAGTAGTACGAAATAATTTTCCAAATACCCAAAACTTTTACCAATGAGCCTGCGAACTGCGCTGCGGGGCTGGTTACTAACAAATCACTAATGGAACTTCAGATTGTCACCCCCAAATTTTCGGCGGTAACCGATTTACTGAATTTTTGGATTAAAACCAAAAAGAACTAACAAAAGCAATTTGATTTCCGCCGTTAGGCGTGGTGAAATGAACGATCAACCTAGAGGTCGCAAGGTTGAAACAAATCTGATGAACACAGATTGCACAACGTCGGGGGGCGGTTTTGAAGCGTAACGACAAATTTTCTATTGGCTAATGAGAAAGGAAAATTAACAGTTACCTATTGATACGGGTTTTGAAACTTAACTATTGTTTTGAAAAATCAACTATGTTGAATTTAATTTTAAAATAATTTGAATGTTAGGGTCAAATTAAAATTCACGTTACATATTATCAGTTTTATTTTAATACATTTTGCATTTTCGTCTACATGTATTTCTTTCTATCGCCAAATCAATAGTTAGTCTTCCGTTTTCGCTTGTATACAAGTTGCGATTTTATGTTATTGGTTGACAATCCAATTTTTGACCTATGATTTTGTATTCTGTTTCATATATTTTGCAAAATTGTTCCTTCATTTCAAGTTGATTTTTTTTCGGTAGGTGTACAATTGTATATATATATTAAATATTTCAAAACTTTTCAGTATTGATCTGTCGATTTTATTCTTCAAAACTTATATTTTTATATTATTTATTATAAATATAAGCAAAATTGTTGCAGAATTTGATAAATAGCAATAAAGTAAATCAAATAAACTATGGGCAAATTTCAAATATTGATTAATTTAAGAAACAATCGCCTGCCTAGTCTAGTTGTCACGGCTTTTGAAGTACCGGGTCTCATGTTGGATCCAAAACTTCTTCATTGGACGGGCATTTTTGGGTGTGGTAAAATTTCTTAAAATATTTAGTTTATTGCAAAACCAAAACAAACATACAAAAAAACATAATATAGTACGTATGTATATTTTTTTGAAAATGTTTGTAGTAAAGGAGCGGCTCATGGATTTACTATCTATGTCAGCGGCTCCCAACCGTTTTGAAGATATTAGTTATACAAATAATTAGATTAGCAAATGCCCCCAAAAAGGTTCAGTTAAATAATTGAATTTCTTTTCTTTAAATTGCAAAAAATAAATAATATCTTTAATTATCCACCATTCAAACACCTGTTTTTAGTAATTTTTTATTAAATAAGAAGTAATGTAAGTCAATGAGATGGTTGATATTGCTTAGTTGTAACAATTTGTTTAATATTCGTTGCTGAACGATGTTTCAATCTTGGATTTGATCTCTCAGAAAATCTCATTTTACCTCTCAAGGGGGGTAATTATCAAAAGTTAAGAACTAATATCATATGTAGATTTGCCATTTTTAAGTGCATTGTATGCCCAAAAATACCTGTAGAACATAAAATTACGCCGTGGGCGGGGCTAATTTTGTGGAAACACCCAATCGAATAATCGCATAACATTTTTAGCCTGTTTCAACCGAATTTTTGAATCCTTTTAATACAGACCTTATTCCATTCAATTTTTCAATTTTTTGCCAGTCCAGTCCGTCTTACAATTTTACTAATAGATATACTTAAATGTAGTTTATTAACACTTTTTGTAGTATTCCTCTCCGTTTTTCCGATTTAATTACTTATTACGGTTCGTTACATTACTGTAAGTAAACAATTTGTTGGGGTAAATTTAAAATATGATAGCCTTTTATTTATATAATTATTTTAGTTTAAACAAAGTTTAAAGAAACATATTCTTTTGGTTGATTTATATCAGGGGTGGCCAACAGGTCGATCGCGATCGACCGGTCGATCGCGACTGTTAGTCCAGTCGATCGTGGCAAGGCAAAAAATATGAATACGTAGTGTTTTTTCTCTTAATAAAATAAAAAATGCTACATGATTGTGTACTGAACTATGCTGTTTCATTTAATATTTCTAGAAGTATGTAATTGGTAGATCGCACAGGGTCTCGTTAGTGAACAAGAGATCTTGGGTCCAATCAAGTTGGCCACCCCTGATTTATATGATCTATGCATAAGTAAGCATGCATGTTTGCTATACGAAGTATACTGCAAAATGATTAAGTAATATTGAATTTAAAAGTTGATTCTAATTTAAATAGGTCTGGTTAATTGACAGAACGTTGAGGTCTAAAGAAAGTATTAATTAACACTTTTGTAAACCATTTTTGATTTTGAAGTATTTCAGTTATACGTTATACATACATACATATATACTTATATATTTGATATTATAGCAATTACGAATAATTGTTTTAAATATTGCATTTACATTTTGAATTGTGCAGTTTAAATAATTTGAGGATATCCAAAATATTAAAAATTATAATATCGAGTTTCACACGCTTATTTACGTATTGAATACATTTTTTGTTTGATCAAAATTATAAGCAAATATTTCGTGTACTATCTCAAAAGAGCAGGAAAAACTTTTTAAAACACATCTACAAATTAAATTTAATAAAAGACTACTTTTTAGATGTCGAACAAGAAATTTACATTTTTATAAAGGATATATTGTATTTTAAAACCATAAAATATAACTTAACAATAGCTAGACACACGATATATTAGATAACGTGTAACCTTAACTGCCATTTTCAATTTTGTACACTTTATCTCACATTTTATAGTGAGTGCAGATACAAACTCATGTTAATTTTTGGTTAGTTACTTCCAGTTAAGTTTACTCAAGCATTATACTGTGCCGCCATCTTCGCTGAAAGAACACGATTTAAATAGTAAACACATAAAAACCCATAATAATAATAGCAAAAAAATCAATATAACAAACTTTCAATTTCACAAATTATTAAGCCAGTGTAAGTTTATACTACCTTTTTATAAAATTAACCAATTACGATAGAGGTCGAATTTTAGTAGAAAACTTGAGTGAACCTAACCGTAAGTAACTATACATTGCGGGTTAACGAGTTAATTTATTTAAAACATTAAGAGCAGCATCGGTTACTGTGTGCGGTGTTGTTTTCCTCAATTTTGATAATCAAACTTTATTTTCGTCCACTTTTATTTTAAAAAATTATTTCAAAAATTAGTAATTGTGGTAATTATAAAAATAAGATATTCATCTCGTGGGTTAAAGCTATTTATAAGATGCATTGCAATTTTCTTTTGATATATCTTGATATTCCGCAGGGCTGGAGTTTGTTGATAAGAGTCTTACTGGGTTTTTGTTTTTGTTAAGGATATATTGTGGCGCTACAGTATTTACTTAGGATACTGTGATAATACTACTAACTTACTGACATGAAACGTACCTAACTTTTACTTAATACGATATGATCAAAGACTTTCTTGAGTTATCTATCTCGGAATTTTAAAGCTTTAACAACAGCCAATGGATATTTATTTATTTTTAGACTAAACATAAAAGTTTATATTGTAGATTTATGCAATAAAAACGTCTTTCAAAAATTGTACTTGTATAACTTCGCTACATCATACATTAAATCAGAAGTTTCTTTATTCTTTCAACCGTGCACGTGAATACGTAATGTGAAAGAACGTTGCGCGCGTGTGTCCCCTGCAGGAATATAAAACATAAGTAAGTCCTGACAGCCCCAGAATCGTTACTTGATTGGGTCAGCCAGACGATCTCACCGGAGTAAGAGTATCCTAAGGGAAAACCGAAATTTCTTTCATACTTACATTCAACGTCTTATACATTTAAAGATTTCCCCTTTTATTCAATTGAGAAAATAACTAAAATTAGCATCACTCACATAATATAGCATTACTTCAATTTTATCCTAATACAATATTAATCGTCAAATTATAAACTAATTCAATTTATTTGATGTTATATTTCAATCAAACGGAAAAATAAAAATCCCCTACTATTTACTACAAATAATATCGAATTAACGGCACTTAATTCTTATAAACTTTTTCTTAACTTAGTTTTTCTGAACTTGAAGTTTGTGAATTAATTAAATATTCGCAACAATAAATTTGTAGTTTTTGTTTGGCAACAGGTGAATTTTATTTAATAGCTATGCTTTTACGTAAAAGCAGCACCGCAAAGTAATAACCTTTATTCAATTAAATCTCGCCGAAATCTTACCATAAAAATTATATATTACTTAGATCATCATACGTATTATAGGTAATCAGAAAATCACAATTATTTGTAAGTAAATTAATTAAAAATAAAACCATAACAAATTAAGTTATTTCTTATCTTTGAGATTTGTTTATTCTACATACTGGTAATAATATTTTATCATATTTCTGAGGTAGAGGAAATTGAATTAGTTTTCTATATATTTTTGAGTAATGCTACAAATGCATCAAGTTGCGCGCAAAAGTTTCCTACTAGTTTCATCCAAACGTATACGGCAGGTTTGCGTAGCTCTGTCAAATTTGTAGTTAATCTAGCTATTGGGTAAAATTAAACATGTCTATTAATAAAGCTAAAACTAGTTTTTACTTTAATCTCTAAATTAATATAATTTGGTGAACAATTACGGAGTAATGGAAGGTATACACTTTCATAGGTGAAAATTAGATTTTATTAACATTGTTTAGTAGTTCTTTATCGAAAACCTATTTTGAACAAGTAAGTTCTAATTTTACTAATATTAGGTTTCTACTATAACATGTACATAAAACTTCCTTTTATAGAATTTCTTAGAGATGTCATTAAAATTGCACTAGGGTTTTCCCTTTAGTGAACTTAAAGATTTGACTTGTGGTTAACCAGTTGACTAAGTATAAAGTTATAACTAACATATTTTTTCATACATACAAACTTTTCGACCAAGTACTTATCTAATTAAAAAAGTATCAAGTAAACACAGTTTCTAGAAACCATCGTTTAAATAATTTTAAAATTTTTTGTAGAAAAAATAAAATATTTTTTACCATGAGGTATAATAATTGTCATACTTATTCAATTTAGAAAGATCATGATTCTTTCTAGTCGTGATTTGTAAAGCCCCACATAATAAATCGATTTTCGATTAGGAAACCCTGATTTTAATTATAAATATGTCAAATTGCATTACATTGTTCTACCGGAACATCAGACTGTTTCTCTTATAATTATACAAAATTACATTATTTCACTATAACCATATCCAACGCAAAACTTTAAAATCACAACCTATTTAATGTCACGGTTTCTAATATACAAAACTTTTTGGTAAAAAATTAATATTGTTGCTTTAATTAAAAATCGATGCTTTTGAACTTTCAGATATTAATAATAGCACTGAATTTCAAATAAAAATTAAAACTTTTACGGTTAATGAATTTACTATAATTAGTTGTAAATGTAGTAGCACTTACATTTCACGCTTCATAATGAAAATTGAAAGTTTTATAAAATCAAATTAACAAAATTACATTAAACTTTTGAATGAATTTCTATACATATCGTATTGACGCTATGCCCCAAAGGCGCTTAATGAGAGGGCTATTGTTACGAGTAATTAGTATCTATAAATTTTCTAAATATCTTCAAAATCTTTAAAGATCTTCAAAATTAAGTCATGATATCCTCTTTATGGAAATCTCGAAACACTGGTGTATCGAGAATGGCAGGAGTACCAACTGGATTTCGAATTTGAACATCCAGAGTAATAATGTCAAAATAGTTTTTGTATTTAAAAAAAATAGTACAACTTACTTAAAATCAATCAATCAATGCAACTGTTTGAACTAAAGTAATTAAATCAAACAAACGTGTATTGTAAATACTTTACTGGCGAACATTGATCATAGAATGATGAACCTGCTACTACATTTAGAGTAGTAAAAAGTGAAATAACTGAAAAAAATTAAAGGAAACAATGCATACAAAAGTTTGCAATAAAAATGCAATCGCATGGAATATCAAGTAGTAATAGATAATTTAAAGTAGTAAAAAATGACGTGTATAAACACGTCAGTTTGTAACGAATACGTTCTATTGTATGTAAAAATCAATACAGCTTTCGCTCTAACTTGCAATCAAACCACAGGTAAAATATAACGTGGTTTAAAAAATCTCGCTTGTCCAAGCAGTGACGTTAAAATTTTCGACAATATTTTCTTAAAAATAACATCAAAGTGAAGCATGCATTCTTTAACTTAAAATTAGAAATATTCGGTTTGGCGGAATAAATAATTTTTGAAATATGAAATAGGGTTTACATAGACAGTCCCAAATAAGCCGCTCTATTTAGTAATGCAGTTAAACTCTATACTTCCTGAGCGGTCAATTTAATTTAGGCTCTCACTAGAGAAAGTTATCCAAAATTTGATCCATTAGTCAGTTTTATCTATTTTGTCGGTGGGTCAAACTTATTTATATGAAGTTAATTTTTTGAACTGTAAAATGCAATAAGTGCAGAAAATGTGTAAACTCAAAAATTGAAATTAAGTTAAAGTTGTTAACTTGAATAAAATTGTGTTACATTAAAATTTATTACACAAACGCAAGCTGAAATTGCAATATCTCTGTCGTTAGTCAAATCTTAAACCCCAAATTTGTAGTGTATATATAATACCGTCATATAAGGTACGGAAGGGTAATAGGGCCTATCGGAAAATAAGGCCCACCTATCTGATGAATTTTCCCTTTTCGTGTTTTATTATTGCCCATCGTGTTGTTATAAAATATTATGAATTTGTAGTCGAATTATTATTTTTACTAATGTGTTAGTGTGTTATGTATGCTAAGTGTTATGTAGATCTTATTACCTTCCGGTACTTTTATAATAAGTCAATATTTTTATTTTTTATTTAATCTAGCTTTTAAAATTGGCCGTTTTTGGAAATTTCAGACTTGGAGAATTTTTAAAAATATGTATTTTCCATTCCACCTTATATATATAGATTTCACTTTTTTAGAAACAGATAAAAATATTTTGAGTGAATTTCTATTCTTTATTATTACAAATGTAATGTATAACAGGACTATCAAACCATTAAAATGATAGAACTTCAACAGCCAAGTGAAGAAATATAATAATTCTATTATTTTATCGTTTTGTTTAATTCTATTAAGTATTAGATTTTACAAATACATTCTACATACTACCACAAATCTACTGAAATTTTTTATTTTAAGTTCATCTTCTAGTTTATACGCTTTACGTTAAAAACTGTAAACTGTAAAGCTGTGCCGGTCTTTAGAACTTTGTTATTTATAAAACTTTCAAAGTTCATTTCAACACGTGACTTCTATTATATTAATTTGATATTTTTGTGGGGTTCTAGTCATTTTCATTTTTTATGTCATTTTTATTTTCGTCAATTTTTTAAATTTTAGCCATTATTTTCTTAGTTATATGCGGCTGAAGATTAAAAATAATCGAGAAATAGGGCCTGATATCGCATTATATATTTGTGATTATTTAATTTTCTTCTAAACAAATTTTATAACGTAATATTTATTAATTTAAAAAAATCTTTTTAATCCTAATATTTTGTTTTATTGCCTCATATTACAATACCGTAATATGGTATTGTAAATATATCTACATATTAATAAAATTTCCTATGGAATTCGATCTCGAGACTAGCAGACTGAGGAACGAAAATGTTAACCACTACACCTTACTCTTTATCTGGGATTTATCGCTTTCATAAATTATTAAATTTAATTATTAAATTAAATTATTAATTATAAAAATCTAATTACCATCGGGCATATGGTATCTATATATACAATATATAATTACAAATATATATAATTATATAATAAATAAATATATAATTACAATATAAAATTATAATATAAAATACTATATAGGTAATATAGGTAATATACAATATAGGTAAGAAGAAAATTGTAAAATTGAGCAAACACAATAAAACTTAAATTATTACATAGGCTTTCAGCAATAGTTTATTGATTTTTTTAAAAACTTGTGGACTATCAATCTTATCTTGCCAATTGTGAGACAGGGAAATTAATAGAAGTTTAAATATTATGAAATTTACTACACACTGCTCGAATTTTATAATTTAATATACCGGATGACCGACCTTACACCCGATCGTAGGAAAATAACATGGAAAATTAATTTTTGTGTTAATTCTTGCTTCGCATTATAACGGATAGGAATTAAAAAGGAATCAACTGAAAGAGATTTTTTCCACTTAATATTTTGTTCTTTAATTTATTATTGTTAAAAATTTAATAATAAAATGAAAAAAATAAGTAATTCAAAGTTTATTGCTAAAATAATATACTGCTATTTATATGAAATAATGTATATTTCAAAATGTACAGTGTGCTTTCCACTTGAAGAAATAGTCCGGACAGCGGCGGTTCTACCATAGGAGCTGCAGAGCTGCAGAACCGCCAAAAATAAGAATGAAGTGTACTATAATTAATTATTACTTATTAAGTTATTAGTATACGTAATAATCACCATATTTCAGATTATTTCAATAATTGAAGAATAATCAGTCTGGGTTTCAAAGTCAAATAAGTGCTATAATAATTAATACATGTCCGGTACGCTTTCGAAATCACTGTTTAACAACGATAGCAGAGCTGCATATTCTCGTGAACATGAAATCCGTGATGCTAAGCACATATTCGTTAGGCGACGGGAGCTATCGGATAGAATCGTATCGAGCTGCGTTGTATGCAGATCTACGTTCCGTATTTTGTGATTTAAATTTTATTATGAATCTGATTTATGAAAACAATTAAGTGAGTTAATTTTTGTTCATTAATTGTTCAACAACAAATAAGCAATAAACTACAATAGTTTAATATTGGTAATATAGTGTAATTTGAAAATTTAGTACAAATTTAAATTTTACTAAGTTTCTTATACAAATACTATTATCAAAATAGAAGTAAAATTATTTTTTGCAGATCCTAACTATATATATTAGAAAATCGAATTCAAATTACGTTTAATTATTAATATTAGTATAATTTAAATTTATCTTTTTTTTTCAACTCCGGATTTATAGATTACAAGATTGCATAATACAACTACTATGGTACAACCGTTCTGCTCATAATGCAGCGCTGGCTTACCTAACTACAGTTACTCATGATGAAATCCGGACGCTCCTATGTTACCAATGCAAATTGCCTGTTTTGAAGACGTATTTTGGCATATAAAAATCGATTTTACAACAAAACTTTATAGACATTTTTTGTTACAAATTTCATTGTCTTCAATTTTGTTTACATACATTTTTTTATTTTGTCGCGCCGTTTCTGACTGACAGCGGCTTAAATAAGACTCGGAAAATACGAAAAATTTTCTCTTTTCTCTTGTTTAACCGAGTCTTGTTTAAGCCACTATAAGTCAGAAATATATAAACAAAATTGAAGGCAATGAAATTTGCAACAAAAAACGTCGAATAAGTTTTAGCTGTAAAATGGATTTTTATATACTTATCCAAAACGGCTTCAAAATCGGAAATTTGCATTGTTAACATAGGATAGGAGCGTCCGGATTTCATTATGAGTACATCATGAGTACATTATAAGTACACTGCACATAAAATAAATGCTTGTGAATTTTCAACTAAATGCAAAAAAAATAAAATGGAATATTACTAATATTTTTAGCACAACTTCTCTCGTAAGCCGTACTTAATAAAATAATTAATTACAAAATTATTTTTTGAGATTGCCATTTTAGTGATACCGTGCCTATTTTTTATAATGCAGAACACCCAAAAATATTTCTCACGAGCCGCCACTGAGTCCGGATGCTCATTTTGTTATTAATTTTTAAATTTCCTATGGCAAAATTAGCAAAAAACAGCCGACGGCAAAGTAGTATTTAAAGTATGCCAATATAATTATCAGCTAGTAATCGGCCTAACTGCTAGTTTGGTTATTTAAATCAATTATTTTATAGTTATCCCGTTTTATGGAGTGTACAGTTAGTTTTTAAATACATAATACATACAATGTATCGTATTACGCCAAAAATATTGTATATGAATTACAAACCCAATGATTTTATCTGTTTAATTTCGCTTAGATTTAATTATTTATTAAATATTTATAAATACATTACTATTATTGGTTTGGTCAACTAATTAATTATATAAAATATATTTGAAAAAAGTATGTGGACCTAAAGCTTTAAATCATATTGATGTAGAGTTGTTTGTGAATCTAGTAAAAGACATATCAGTTCTTTCAAGCAAAGAATGTGGTTCAAAGACGCTTTTCACTATAGCTGAAAATTATTAATGTGTGAAAAAATATCAATTTTCAGCTTTATGCTTTGAATTTTATTTTCAGTTACATAAAAGGAAGTACTATTTGTAAATATATGTATACATCACATATTGTTTTAAGTGAGCTTAATTAAAAGTTTTGTTGGTTGCACTAAAATATACTTTTATTAAATTGGTCATTATACATAAAAGATAAAACAAATTTTTATGTTAGCAATTGTGTTATAAATTATTTTATAGTATTCTTTGTTAAAAGAACAAACGCCAAAATATCTAAAAGACTTTGGAAAGAATACTGGAAAAAGCATGGTGTAATAAAAGATGCTGAAATAGATTAGATTTGGTGTCATCATTTTAGCAGGAAAAGACCAAAACAAATGTAGCTTTAAGATTTTTTGTTGTATATTTTATAAAAGGGTGGCTTATAGTATATTACACAAATTGTAAACACTATACGTTATTATATTTTTCATGCTATACAAATAATATTTTTCCCATTGCATAATTTATTATTAATTTGTGTAGCGAAATACAGAACTACTATAATAATAAATAATTACATTAAAAAACTAAATATCACAAAGTTATCTTGGATTAATTTCGTTTTTGTTATTGCACTCAACTAATAAATAATAATAATGATCCGAGTATTAACCATTCCGAAAAGCAAAGCGAGTGCAGTAAATTTTCTAATCAATATGAAAAATGCATATTGTTGAGAAAGTTGTTACTTGAGAGTAATTTTCAATTATAATTATTTTTCCAAAACAATCAATTTTCTAAAAAATAAACTACTACTTTCAAAGTGACATCGTTGCTTTGATCTAAAATTAAATTGCGAATTAAGTTGTATGTAATTGAAAATAAAATGTAATTTGTCGTTGAAGTAATTTATATGAATATTTAATTTTGTCTTTATGCAACCAGTTTCTTTAATTAATTTACAATTAAATAACCAATTTTAAGTTAAACATTTAAGCTACAAATTAAGAAAGGGTTTTAATTTTAACATCTCGTCGTTTGCGTCATTCAATAAATTAATTATTGGAAATAATTGCTTTAAAATGTATTTAAAATATAAAAATTAAATTTAAGCTGTATTTTATAAAGTTAATTAGGTTAAGAATTAAATTAAATTTTACGTGGTTGTAAAACAATTAGGTTTTTGAAACAAAATTGTTTTGAAAACAAAACATCTGTGTAGTTAGACTAGAACAAATTAGCTGATTAAGAATTTGTCAGCAAACGTTATTCTACGGATAATTTAGCATCATGGTTTCAATATATAAAACAAGGAATTAAGCTATTTGTTTCCAAAATTTAATTCTTGAATACCGTGACCGTGTAGCTGTTTTTGTAGCAAAAAATGTTACACTTTAAAGGTTTTTTTATATCGCTTTAATTAATGTTCTTAATTTTTCAGCACTTACGTATGTATTCATATATTTGGACCTTTATGTTTAAATGTAAACTGGTTTGTGACAGCCATTCCCGCAATTGCATTGCTTATTTTTATTTTTGAGAATACATCATTTGGAACGGCTTTCAAGTTGCAATTGCTGTAGCTTTAATTTAGAAAGAGAAGTGCCGAGTTTTTTTGTTCTCTAAATAATACATCTTTAAGATGCTTTTCTGTAAACCTAAACAGTGAGTAGCTAAATTAAACTGCAACCAATTTTCAATTCTTGCATATTTGTACATTAGTATATTATTTTTAAATTCATAATTATTATTATTTTTTACCCACTTGAACAGTATGTTGCATACGCTCCTGACGGCATAAGTTACTACTTCACTTGTTCAGTTCATGGTGTAAAGTGGACAATTATCGACCATTAAAATAGGATCCACTACATAACATGATGCTATGCAAAGTAACATCACATTCTAACTCAGTAAGGTTGGGGTATCATAGTTGCATAGGTGATTAACAAGATAACAAGAATAATAGAAAAAGTGTTTTACTTATAAAATAGTAATTAAATTACTTAAAATTTTAAAATTAAAATTTCTTACCGAGTCCTTTTAAAGTCGCTGTAAAACGGAAACTGCATAATGAAAAAATGCATAGGAACAAAATTTGCAATAAAAAATTTCTAAACAATTTTGCTGTAAAATCGATTTTTATATGTCCAAAAGTGTCTTCAAAAGGTGAAATTTACATTGTTAATATAGCAGTGTACGAATATGACTGGAAGTGACTGTACAGGATGCTTCAAATTCGAATGTTCTTATGGGAAATTCGGTAACTATAAGAGATATGGAAAAATGGATGGGCGCATCCTTCATCTCTATTTTTAAGAAAAGCATAATGATGAAAACCAGAATTCGATATCTTTTTTCGTTTTCGAGTTATGGCCAAAAGTTCACTTTTTTGACTTTTCGTTTTGACTATGGTTTCTATTTAAAAAAAACACCACTTTATGTTATAACTCGGAAATAAATAAAGATATTTAAAATCCCGTTAGCCCAGTTTATTCGTCTTAAGAAAGTGTCTCAATAAGGTGGAAATATTGTTTCTGTAACTTCACAAATAACCGAGATATCGACATTTAACGAAAAGTCGAAAAAGTGAACTTTTGGCCATAACTCGAAAACGAAAAAAGATATCGAATTCCGGTTTTCATCATAACTGTACTGTACGCAATAATTAATGCAGAGTTGACAGTGTGAAGTTGTAGATCGTGTTTAGCTTCAATTTATTAAATAATATCATTGATGTTGCCTGTTCTAAACATATTTGTCTGTGTAAATTGTTTTTTTAGCGAAGTTCGCTGTACAGCAAAATTTTTGCAGAAACTTAAGCATCAAAAACATAAATAGTTGTTTATATCAATATTTATTATTATTTTATTAAGCATTTTTAACAACAGCCTGATGTGGAATTTTAACCTAAAACTAGTTCTTTTCAGGCGCTTACGTTCTCCACAAAATAGCACTCTGCTGTGCTACAGTATTTTATAGTAAAGTTTACAAAATTTACCTTACAATTGAAAAAAATAGTAAGTCGATTTATTACAAAAATTTAAATTAACGGATGATTCTCGTTGCACACGCCGCATATAACATTGGTTCAAGTTGAGGAAAATCTTTAGTAACTCTACCAGTGGCGGATTTACACATTTGCCGCCAGTAGGCTATTTAAATTTTGCCGCCCCTACCGACCTCTACAAGTCTCAGTTCCTAGATTATTTTTGTAATCCAACGATTTAGTTAAGACTGCTCAAAAAATAGTTTTTCAGTATATTTCTGAGCTAATAAATGTTCAATCATGTATGTACTACTAATAAGCAGTGGCGTAGCTATCATAAAGGCAAACCGGGGCAATGCCCCGGGGTCCCCGAAGTCAGAGAGCCCCCGGGACTCGGTCAATACTAACTATTTGACCACCGATTTGAAAACAGGAAAGGTACGAGGGTGGTTTGAAAAGTTTCCGACCTCAACATAAAGATGGCAGCACTTGTCAACAAAAGCTAGGGAATATGTTTGCGCATCCCTTGACAGGTACTCACCTAAATTTCCGCCATTTTGGACTCGTAGTTTTTGTTAAACAATCGCTTGAGTAAATAGATTAGTCAGAGAAGCATGTTGTAAAAGAAGGGGGGGAGAATTTAATAGTTTATGTTTGTTAAATAAAGGTTCATTTTTAATAGCTTTTTGGATTTCGTATTATTCCAATGATACCGTGAGTAAGACTGAAACATATAACTCGGTAAGGCTAATGCTTGTTTTTTTTTTTAATTTAATACATTTTTTCATGCTATTTACTTATTCGTCATATAATCTAAAGACGGTCTTGATTGGCGTTGTCGTACTTCAATTTTGTTTAATTAGAAGTATATCTACTTTGTAGATTAACGAGATCCCTATCTCGACTAAGATTTCTTAATTTTAGTGACCGAAATTACAAAGAAAAAATTTACTGAAGCATTTTAATAGTTTTTTTTAATTAAAAGCTCATAAAGTGATGAATAAATTGTTTTATGGCTTTTTGTTAAGTTTGCGGTTCACATGCCAAAAATATAAAAAAATTAACTGTCCAAACTTAGTACTTCAGAAACAATCGCATTCATTAAATAACTCTTAAAATCCATAAAAATTCTAATATATTATAATAATTATTATAAAGTTCTTTATTAATAATTAACAGCGTAATTGTTTAATAAAAGTTAGGTATCTAAATAATCATCACTGAAAAAATGCATAATAAATTAATCCAGAAGTTTTTTCTTTTTACACTGCGACGTTTTGTCAATTGGCCGTATCCATAATTATCTAGATATAAAACTAATTAATAAATTCACAAGGTATCGATGCACACACGAATGCCCAACTAAAAAACCTGATTTAAAACCATAATTTTTGCTCTGAAACTCAACCAGCAATCACACTAATCCAGTGCTGTTAAGAGTATCGGTTAAAAGCCAAACAAACAATTGTTGATATTTTGATAAATTTTGGTGGCAATGGTCTAAAACAGTAAAAAATACATGTTAAATTTTCCTAAGTTACCACTTTTTGAAATCTTAAATTTTAACATTCGAAAGCACCTCGAAACACGAGGTAAGCTGTTTAATTTTCAAAGTATTCAAATCCCAAAAAAAAGGATTGAGATCGTCGTATGGTTCCGCGTGAGAGGACAATAGTAGACCATCGCGTAAAAATCGTTGTTTGATAAACTAATACTTCTGAAATACTGATGTGGTCAATTAATTCAAATGAGACTTTCAAAAGCAAACCCAAAACTCTGCGCGCATTTGAGCTGATTTCTTTGTAATATCTGATGGTTCAAATAACAGTCTTTAGCTAAAGTTTAAAACTGCCTCAAAAGAGCATCATTTCTGTCCGTAGTAAAACCTACAACTCCTTGATTTCATCAAGATTATGAAACCTTCGCCGATGGTGGTACCGCAAAAAAAATATTATCTAAATATGTTATATCTGCCATATAAATGCAGATTGAAGATGTGATATAGAACAAAAAACACTTTCTCGGTCGGTATATAGAAACACAAACGTTGAGTACTTTTGCTCATTTGCCTGGAGTACAAGGTTCATTGAATACTAAATTGCAACACTGCTATCCTTTTACAAAAAAATGACATCAAAACAGTTCTTGGTAACTTGAGTTACTAGGTTCTTAAATTGTATAAAATTTTCATTATTGTTAATACACAATTATCATTATCATGTTAGAAGTTAAAATAATTTTTTGAAAATCTTACTGTTGAAAAAGCAACTAAGTTGACAGTCTGCTACATGAATCTCATCAGGCAGACCTAGAAAATCTATAATCAAAATTAACCCGAACACTATATACTTCCATACAAAATTAAGTCAAATTTATTTGACATTTTTTAGTAAAAATTCCTACTACTTGATACCAAAATTAGTTGATAGTCAAATAAATTTGACTTTTAATTTTGTATTGAAGTTCATACTGTTCGAGTTAATTTTGATTATAGATTTCCACATGTAGCAGACTGTCAACTTAGTTGCTTTTTCAACAGTAAGATTTTCAAAAAAATATTTTAACTTCTAACATGATAATGATATTTTATTTTGATTATCAATATCAAAAGTACAAATTAGAGTACTATACCTAGTACATATTTAATTTAACCCATTGCATAGCGTTCTTTATAAGGGACCCCTACATTTTATTTTATTTTTAATTTTAAATTTTTTTACCTTATGCATTAATTTACTAATGGCTTAATATTGCCTTTAACAGAATTACACAATAAGATTAAGTTGGCCAAAAATATTATAAAATAAATTTTTAAACAAAATTAAAGAGCAAACAGCAGATCTCAGAACAACTGATTTTCAGATATATTTAACCAAAAATGATTGTTAATTATTAATCATTTATTAGTTTTTACTTTTTTAGAGTTTTTACTCAAATTTTCGACAATTTTAATTGAAGTAGATAGATAAAAATATAATTATACATAATATTAAAATATCGCACTAGTGAAAACTGCGTACCAAATGTTGAATAACTATGTTATGGGAAAGGTGGTTAAAAAGGGCTCAAAGAAGTCCACCAAAACACACACTAAATAGTCATACTAAGTTAAACAAATGCTTTTAAGGAAATAAAAGCGGTTTGAAATGTTTAACTAAATAAACTACATTAAAAATTTTTTGTAAATTCGTTCGAAATAATTATGGATTGCGATATTTCACATTTACAGAATAATAATCAAAACTTGCAGTAATATATAGTTACAGTAGTTAAATTATTGTTATTACTATTGTGCATTACCCAGTTAAATTAAAACTAACGCTATTCATGCAAGATAGAGTCTAATTGCATACTTCGCCTGAGGATATTTTTATTGTACTCACGTTATTGAATAATGATTTCCTTGAATAATTTTCTTCGGAATTACACGTTTAAAATTTTTCTAAATAAAGGTTTATTTCACATAGTTTCTGAAAACAATATAATTAAAATTTTCTATATTTTTGTGGTTGATAATATACCAGTTTAAAACTTGAGCAAATTTTTAGTTCAAGTCTAAGAATGATCATAGCAAGTAGCCTTAATTGAGAGAGTTAAGCAGATTTTTATTGCTTGTGGATACGGTGACTGGAAGCTAGCTAAATATCTAATGAAGAAATAAATTTTCAAAATATAACAAGCGGGAGCATGAGAAGTAAGATATTAAATAATAAAAAAAAACTTTTGATGAGCAACGACTCATAAATATGTGGAAAGTAATTTTCACCCTGTTCGCTTATTAAGCACGAGATATTCAAACTAAAATTTCCTACACGAGTTCGAAAGTGGGTCAACCGTTCAGGAAATCTACAGCTCAATCGCACGGCTAATTTGATTGGCCATTCATGTGGTGACGTTTTCAACAAAACAAATATGAAGAAAAATTATATTTGAAAAGCAATAATGTAAAAAAATCATAAATCGTAATAAAATATGAGGCTATATAATTTGAAGTGTAAAATCAACTTTTAAATTCTTATATTCCCCAGATATTTCCATGCACAGATCGTTTTTCTTTCCTCGTGAATATTCTTTCTGAGGGATATATTGTTGAGTTAATTCAAACTACAACATGGTAATTCATGAACAATTGGTATTCTGGTGGAGTTATAGCACAAAACTATCTGTCAAGTAATTTTAATTTATAGTCACGATAGTAGTAGTGAAGTTTACCTACAACACTTCCAGATTTGATTACTAACGGTTAATGATTATTCGTGGCAATAGCTAAGCGTAAACGAGGGGATTTGCTCTTTTAGATGCAACAGTGGCCTATGTTCTACTAATACGAGATATCTAAATGGATTTCAGGATTAGGCATCTGCATTGCGTACGCAACTATCGGGAGACGCGAAATGACCAGCGCCTCGACGCTCGCGCCGTCGGTCGTCCGCATTGGTCTCTGCCGCAGCCTGTGCGTGATTCCTCTAGAAACCGCCACCACGACAAAATTCAACACGCGACCAAACGTTCATTTGGAATTGTAATCACACCACAAAACGTATCGTATATAGGGGAGTAAAGACAAGAAAAATCTTATTTACTCTTCTATTTTAGACATTTAATCACGATTTTAATGATAACGTGGCTTTATTCATTTTTTAATGAGTTACTTTTAAAGTTTGGAATTGTTTAATAAATTTATTACATTTATACTGTAAAACACAATTATTTATTTTATACTGCATAGGTAATCTATGTCATAATTTTTATATCAGATTTATAATTTTGCATGCGTCTTTGCAAACAACATTAATTTAGTGTTAGCTCCTGTTGCTTTCCAAACTTTATCATTTTTCATTATTTTAGAAACAATCAATCATAATTTACTTTTTATTCACTTGTTTAGTATCTACATTATATTTTTCGATAATTTTTAAAATATTAAACATACTTTTATTCATACTATATTGCACTTCTTTATATAATTATTTTTCCATTATATATTTATTTCAGATAAAAATAATAAACCTCATTGATTTGCAGTAAGTGATTTTATTCCAAGAAAAATTTCAACTTTTGTAATTTTATCAAATATCTTTATTTTTTTATATTTACATTATCTAATTATATTAAATAGTGTAGCCTAGAACAATCACAGCCGCTTATATTGATTATCTCAAAATTATTTCACTTATCTTTGTAGCATGTTAGTGTGTTTAATATTAACTTTAATTTAAAACTAACTAAAGGTGAGTTTTTACTAAATCATTTAAAAATGCATTCAAACAATGTGGAACTCGGATGATGCAGTTCCTAGCTTTCTTACAGTTAACCTGTTTTAAGAGGTTCCATTTTAATCTGATTTACCAACAGTAAACTATTATTATACACAGAACCAAAAGCCTCCTCCTCGGATTTTTTCGATTTTCCCCAGATTTTTCTTTTACTTGTAGATCAGATTTTTTAGATATTCTGTCCTTACCAAAAACTGTAAAATGAATTTCTACCTTACAATGAACTATATTAACCAATCAACAAAAATTCACTGTTATGAAAATTCATTAGTAATATAATAATAAAATAAATGTTAGAATAGAAAATTATTATTTAAAAACAATACCACCAATTTTGACAGGTTAGGACTAAAAATATATAAAAAGCGAAGATTAATGAATATTGACTGGCTTGAATAAATATTGAATAAATATTATGTGAATAATATATAAAAATGAATACATCTTCTTTTTCAAATATTTTTAGTCCTAACCTGTTAAACGTGGTAGTTAATGTCTTTTTTGTGTATTTTAAATAATAATTTTTTATGTATCATATTTCTTTACTTTTTTGTTAAAATTCTATTATTTTAACATTTTGTTTAGTTTTGTTAAATATTTTGTTACAAATACATACTAAATAGTACAACAAATTTACTTAAAATTTTTTATTTTAGGTTTCTATTAGTAATAATAAAAGTTTCTGCTGCTGAAAATATATTTATTTTTTCATAAATTTGGTTAGTCGATTCGTATCGACGTTTTTAATAAATCAAATAAGCGATTTTTTATCGAATCGATTCTTACTAGTCCATCCGTTTATAAATCATCATTAATCGATAACTCTGCCTCTACTATTTTTAATTTCGACTTAATTGTGATCTTTCGAGCATTTTTTTTTCTTCTAATTCTTCATGCCATGCTGTTCTTTATTATTTTATTGTTGTTTTCTTCAATTACGTATTCTGTCCATACTTTTATTTTTTGTACTATATCGATGCAGTTATACTGCTGTCTCTTTACTTCTTATCTTCCAAGGATCACTTTCCGGCGGGTATCACGTCATATCATGCAAGCGAGAAGTGCAGAAAAATATACTACATATAGTTATTAACATGTGAAATTATAATCAAAGTAAAATTTCCTAAACATGTTATAAGTTAAAAATTATTGACAATCTTACTGTTGAAAAAGCACTATGTTGACAGTATGCGACATTTATATACATAGTAGGTATATATAGTATATAATACAATAGTATACAAATAGCATACAATTGTCGCACACTGTCAACATAGTGCTGGTTCAACAGTAAGATTTTCAATAATTTTTAACGTATAACATGTTTGGGATATATTACTTTGAAAAATATACTGTATTGATTTATGCAATTTTAAAAATAATAATTACTAAGGTACCCGGACATTTCACTACCACCTCTAAATTGTTACTAAAATTATACGTTACATTTTGGAACCTTTAAGTTATGTACATAATTATACCATTATTTTTATTCTTTAATTAATTATTAATTATTTTTCCATTTTTCTTTAGCTTTTTTTTAACCAAAAGTGGTAGCAAACTTTCTTAGTAGCAAAATGTATTAGTAACGAAATACCCAGGAACGAATTGCCGAAAGCGAAATTTCCGAGAGCAAAATGTCCCGTAGCGAAATATCTTAGAACCATTATAAAGTAACTACTTTCCATTAGGGAGTTTTGCAAGGAATGGTCCTGCCTCAATGGTAACAGACTATCATGGTAATTTTATAGTCTAATTTTGATTCTTTTTTTATATTTTATCTTTCTTATATTTTATCTAATTTTGTTAATTTTAATAACTTACTAGTTTTGAAAATTATGAAATTTATTATTTGAACTGATTGTTTTAAATTTTATTTTGCTTTTTTTTATTTCAAAACACAAGTTATTATTAGTTCTGCATTTTAAAAAGTTGGTAGTTCTACATTCACTAGGATAATCTACATCGTAAAAACATTTAAAACAAATGAATCGGAGACAATTTTCGCAATGAGTGCGAGATAGTTTTTCACATCATGTATATTTTTATGCTCTTATTTGCGATGGAAATCACACCTGATGTAATATTAGCAAGAATTCTGTTTAAAATGAGATATTTGTATGCATAAAAAGCAATAAATTATTGTGAAGATAGATATTATGTATCTCTTCCTGAATTCATCTAAAATGAAATTTTAAAATATAATTAATTTAAATAATAAAAAACATAATAGTTTCCAAAACTAGAAAGTTGAAAGAAAAAGTTTACCGAAATGTGAATCAAAACTGGACTTTCAAATTATAAAGCGAGTCTTTTATCATTAAGCTAAAAGCTGCATTATCCGGCATGTTAGGAGATAAAACGCTGCCGCATAATCCCAAGTGCCGAATATCAACTATGTTGATGCCGCGTCTTTTACATCAAATATATTGTATTTCCTGTATACATAATTAACATAAATAAATTAACTATAATAATAAAATTATAATAAATACTTGATTCCTGAGCGTAAATCTTGACAATTTTTTCCACTTTTCTATTTTGGGTTTTTAAAAATAAAATCTTCTAGACGTCTTCTAACCATGTTTCTCGAGGTTTCCTCTTTTTTTATGGTTGCTCTAGATATTTAGTGAGTGAGGGTAAGATTAAAACAATTATATGAAGAGCGCAGGCTAAGAAGGGGGATAGTCAAAATTTATAATTTTTCAGGAACGCGATTTTAAAGTTTGAAACCTCATTTATTTTGCCGGTATAGACGAACTTTAATCTGCAATATCTTTTGCCTAACTTCAATTTTAGTCTTAATTACATTTCTATACGATAGAATATTGCATTAGCTATCAATTGCCGCAAAAATTAAAAAATTTCAAAAAAATGACTACCCCCTTCTTAGCCTGCGCTCTTCATAATAAACTTTCCACCACCTTAAATCCAATTCCACGAAATTCATAATATTATAATCAAGTTCTTTTTCATAAAAGTACTGCTGTTGATAGAAAATTCTATTAATACCACATGGCTTCTTCAATGTAATATTGCAGTTTAAGATTAATATGGAATAATATTACAGTTAATCCAAATGTTGTTAATCCATTCACGACCGTCACCGTCTTTTTGTGAACACGCAGCTCGACTCAAGGCAATGACAAACCACAATGTGTAATCTGGCTAGTAAAACTTTCTTAAGATTAGGTGCATTAAACTTCCCGTGGTTTGCAACACACTTTAAATATTAGATCCCTTATTTGTATGTTAACACTTGAGATACAGAGACATCGAAATTATAGACCCGAAATCCAATTCAAGGCAAATAAAAGAAGGTGAAATACACTTTTCCAATTTCCACTTTTTTCTTAATTTTCTAAAATAAATGATAAAAAATATTAAAATAAAAAAATAAATGTTAATTAAAATATTTAATAATATGAATATGGTCTGTAAGTAATAAATTGCATTTCTTGTTTGAAACTTATTACCTAGATTCAAGAAGGATTATTATGCCTTTAATTAACCGCAGTGTAGAATATATGCATGTTGGTATAGAGGGTGCCTGCGAAAATAGACGTGGAAAAATATACGGCGCCTTATCAAAGCCTATTTCAAAGTACGGGATACAATTTATGCTATAATTTGTTATTCGTGCTATAAAATACTCTAATTTTTTTACATTGCTGACGATAGTGCTCTACTTTTTTTGACGTTGACGTTCTTTGGTCAAACTTCTACATATAATAGAATTAATATTTAGATTTAATTCACAATCTGTTAATGCACACTAGAATGCTGACATAAGCTATGGATGAACCGCACTAGTCACAATTTTTTCAAATAATATGTAAACATAACATTTTCATAAAAAATAAAATAAACTAATAATAAAATAAATAAAGCTTAAAAAATTCTAGATATTTTTATAAATAATTGGTCTCAAACCTTAGCCTAAGATTTAAAACAAATTTTAATTTAAAGAAGCCATGGTTGATCATTGACCTTTGATAATTTCTTTCAAATTCACTTTATTTATGAACGTATAACTGAATTTTTGTAGAAGACATTAAGTGATAGGCAGCATTAAACGTAGTTTTGTACCATCAACATTATCAACTTTCAATTTGACATCACGGCTGTATTTATTGGTTTCTGAAACCCGAAATACCGGTCGTTAAATAATTTTTTCTTACCTAGGACGTACTCAAAAAAATTTGAAAAAAATT
The DNA here is from genome assembly GCA_947369205.1 of Cantharis rufa. Classification (NCBI taxonomy): domain Eukaryota; kingdom Metazoa; phylum Arthropoda; class Insecta; order Coleoptera; family Cantharidae; genus Cantharis; species Cantharis rufa. Next base: position 7,657,770 of record OX376309.1, on the reverse strand, counting down.
CTGAAGGCCCAGTTTGACCTTTACTTTTAAATAAAACAATTTATTTTAATAGTGAAACTCGTCCATTCTGACAATCCACTGCTGTGGTTTTCTACTCTACTTAACTCTCGCTGTACCGAAACTGAGTCAGCTCTGACCCAGAACTTATATTTTTGTAAATATTATCTGTAGGAATATTTTTAATTAAATTTCGTTTTTAGGATTTTAATAATCGTAGATAAAAAATGATATTCATCCGTCGGATTTCGAAATATATTTTCTTTGTGCAAATTACTCAGTTTTTTTTTATCACAGATCGTCACGTACTTATAATGCCTACTGTGTATTTAATTTCAGGTTTTGAAAAATTTCATATCAAATGTTTCTGAAAGACATCTTTAGTGAATATTTTAAGTTGAAGTTAAAAAATAAACTACTTTAGTAAATCTAAAAAAATTCTAAAATAGAAATTAATTAGGCGTTGGTAAACCGAAGTTGGAAATTATTTTTGTACTGTGCTAATCAAAAAAATTACCTTGCGACTTAAAGATCACTAAACCTAAACATTTCTGTGTTTGAATAACATGAGAAAATACGACAGAAACAATCAACTTGACTTTATTAACCAAAAGATAATACACAGGGAAATTTTTAATCGTGCAGGTGTTTTGATATGGTAATCTCTGTCAATAGATAAAGCACGAATGCATTGAGTTTCGTACCAAATGCGAGGGTGATCTTGTTTTTCTTAGAGATTTACTAGGAATCCATTCTTTTTTATAAAAATAAACAAAATAAAATATTGGCGAGTTTGCGTCAATTTCTTTTTCAATATTTTTTAAGCAATTATTTTCAATGATTTATTTTAATTTTGAATTACTTTTTATTTTAAAATTACTACTTTTACATTTAAAATAGTTTTACAAGTTTTAATTGTAAACGATTAATCTATGTTTTGTTTTGTTTTTAATTTTTTAAAATTTTGATTATAATATCATATTATATTACTTTGCTGAAATTATGTTACAAGAAGGATGATCTCCAAAGCATAAGTAATCGTAAGTTGTTCAGACTTTACGTATTGTTCGCTCAGGCTGTGGATTTTCAAACGATCGGTTTGGTTTTGAAACTCCTAAGAAACTTAGAATGAAAAGGGGTTGCTCATTTGATAAATAGATTAACCCGTTACGGTGTTGCTTTTTAATATCTGCATATATGAATTCCAAAAAATAACTAAAACTTCTCAAGTTTAAAGGGAAAATTTAAAAATGATATACTACAACCTCTAGTGTGCATTTCAAACTTGTTAAATATCATCAGGTTTGTCAAATTTGAATTTTACAGTAAATTCCGAATATCTTACAGTTTTAATTTGATTGCCACAATGAGTAAAGGTCATTTAAAATTAGAAAAATTTGAAAGGAATGAAAATCAAATTTTGATAATTTTAAATTTTTCTCTTCACTAACTAATTTGCAGTTTTCTTTTATATTTTAAACAGATTAAAACGTCACAAAAATAAAACTTAATGAAACAATAAGAAAATAAAATTTTCATCAAATAAAATTTAAATTTTTTGCTTTATATTTCTTTGCTATTGTTATGCATTATTTATTAATAAAATTTCAACAAGGCTTCTAAATAATTTTTAAAATCGCTATTTTTTCAGTTTTTCTTAATTTTTAAACAATTTTTAACAATTAATTAAAGAGCAAAATATCAAATGTTGGGTATCTTTTGTCGCGGAAAAAAATCTCTTTAAATTGATACATGTTTTTATTTTTATTTGTTATAATGAGAAGTAGAAATTTAAAAAGAAACCAATTTCCCATGTTATTTCTCTATGATCAGGCGTGAGATCGGTTACCCGGTATAAACAATGTATCTTTGATTTGTATTTTGTTCATGAGCTGTAGCGTTAGCACAAATTATCGCCATAGAATAGCCTTTTTAAAACTTTATTGCAGTGTTGCAGTGGATTCAAATTAAAAATAATTTAACTCTAGACAATTATATACCTTAAAAATATATGTACAGTATGTTTCAAAATATTGACCTCCCTTGAGCTATTTACTAATTGGTTTAAATGGTTTTATAAGAGACGAACAAACTAGATGCTAACCTTTCGTTGTCTAAAATCAAAGGTTTTCCATGTATTTCTTCTTACTAGAAAAAACAATTGATTTTTATTTAGAGGGCTACAACTTCAATTTAATAAAGTTTCTTGAAAAAGTAATCTAAAATATACAAATTTAAAAATAATGAACTAAACAAGATAATAAATTCACAAAATTATAAAAATTTATTTTAGTAAATTTTCAAAATCATTTAAATTATTTTCTGTGATATGGACGTTTTCTAGACTAAAGATGTATGTAGCTTGTTGAATTTAGTATGTGGAAAGGGGTTTTAATTTTTTTGGAAGAACGTTTGATTTAAAAATTACAGAGTTATCAAAATAAACAAAGAGAGTATTATTTCAAATTTTTTTACTTTTATTTACTGATGCAATATTGATAACTCAAAACTATCAATTTTAGATAATAAAGAGTTAGCATCCAGTTTGTAGAAAATTTTACGATCTTTAAAACTGTACTAAACCATAATTTAGATTTGACTATAAAATCAATACTTTCGATGCTATGACCATTTGAAGGTAGTAACTAATAAATTGCTTTCAATATTACGGAGCAGGGATATGAATTTTGACAAAAACTTTAATTACCAAAATGTCTTCCATTAATTTTCTGTGCTGATTTCAATATTCTATTTTGAAATTATTAAATATGTTGTTTCTTATTATTTTTTATACCTGTAAACCACAATAATTTATTGCGGGGCGACTGATTTTTTAATCTAAAAATATTTTTATTTTATACCCAGTAAATATGTGCACATTTTACTAGAATTGAAGTTATACTCCTTTTTTTAGTATGCCTTTCTGTCAACTGGGAGACTTTTTCTTTTCGTCATCTGGCAGACGTCCATTCCCAAGAATTTCTTTTGTATCCAGCTCTACATTAGATATTTCTTTTATGTTGGTATTTGAAATACGCTGGAAACTCAATTACCATTACCATGCCATTCCATACTTCTGGATTGTATTTACAATATCCTTCGCAATAGTCAACTATATCCTGAACTTTGTGTTTTTTCTAATTCTTGTAACTCTGCTATGTTTCTCAATATCACTTCATTCTTCTACATCTCTCTAATCCTATTTTCAACCTATCTTCCTATCTCGTTTTAAAAAATTCTTAAACGGTTTAAACTATTTCAATTAATTAATTATAAATTATTTCAGTAACTTCATAAAAACAATGATTTGTTCAATTGATTCGTGGTTCATATAATGAAATTAACATACCAATGAAATAAAATAAGTGATAAAACCTTTCTACATTTAAGTATCCACTTAAAGAAATAGAATTATTTTATATTGAGTCAAAAACGTCGAAATACCTGTTGATACTCTCAACAAAAGGTATTTTTCTTTAAAGTTAAAGTACGCTTCAAGTGCACTTCAAACATTGTCTTAGTTATTGCGGATTTTTCTTTTTCTCCAAGATTTGTGTTTTCTAAGTTGTCATTAGTTTTCACCTCAACTACGGTACTACAAATTTAACTTCATTGATCGCAGGTGTATTACGCTAATGAAGTGCACGTAAACTTCAAATGTTTTAATTAAGTTATAATCAATTTTAATCATATTTGAATATTTTTCTTAACAGCTTAACTACTTCGTAATGAATACACTCATTTAATACGTATTTAATAAACGCATAATTGATGACCTGCACCACGTGGAAGAAGGAATATGCAGTAATTCTACAGTTACAGAATAACAGATAAGACAAATTGATACAATTAAATTAGTTTTCCATCGCTTGCATAATTGCATACCCGCATAGCGGATAGCGTTTCCACTTGGTATCCCAACATCGTAAGTTCGAATCCACCTGATAAAAATCGAAATTATTATTTTCATTTAATTTAATCAACAACCTTTTCAAAATATTAACTTCCAACCGTGACAGATTGTTTTTTTAAGAAAAAACCTGTAAGTCTTTACTTTTAATCGTCTACCGTTTTATATTTCTAACAATATTTTAATATATTTGCTTGTTGGCTCTTATTTGATATTTCACAGTAGTACAGTTGCGTCCTTTACTCAATCCTAATGCTGTTCTTTTATTTTAACACTTTATCTACGATGAAACTTTTTAAGCAGTACGTAATAATCATTGTAATTTCACATATTTTAAAAGAAGTTTTTAAAAATAATTTTGAAAGTTCATATCATGAGGATCCGTAAATTATGATGCAGTTACCTTAGAAAGCTCTGCATAAACTAAAGTAGTGCATTAAGCTCTACACGTGAAGCAGTTAGTAACTTAAATTATGTATATTAAAAAAGAAGTTACCTACTGCATGAGGTTTTGTCTTACAGCGAAAATGTTAAATTAGTATATCATTAAAAAATTGTTTGCAATACACAATTAAACTAAAGATAAAATGACAAATTTGTCCTTTGTCAACTTTCAAATTTACCGACATTTAATTATTAGTTAATTTTCGACACTATTATTGTAGATGATTTATTTATTAAATTACAATCATTAGATATAATTGGATTTAATTATTAGATATGACAGGGCTATGAGTATACAAATTTAATTTAATTTTGTGAAGACAAAAGTTGAAGTAAATTATTTTACGACTTGTTCTTTGTGATTAGCAGCAAAAAATTTTAACGGATACGCACAATTGTTTACTATAACAATACCACAAAAATATAATTGAGAATATAAATATATTTATTGAATTTATAAGTTAAATTTCAAAAGTTTGAGTTATTCATTTAAAGGATAAAAAATATTTGTTGTTAAAGCATCAAATTTTGAGCTTTTTATGTTACATGTGTTAATTACATTATGAGCCCCTCAGGTAATTAGTTTTTACTAAAACTTTGGTTTGTTATTTGACAAAATATAATTAAATACATTAAAGGCCATGCGAATCAGCAATAAAAAACGATCACGTTAATTTATGAAATGTAATTAACATATAAACATATTAGTTTTGAAAAGAGCTTAGTTTGAAAATATGTCAATGCCAAAGCACAATATCAATTGAATTCCGAGCTCATTATCAAGTTTTAAAGATTTTATTTAAACAAGAGAATTAAATTTGTTTTCTTATATAAAAGATCATGTTTTGTTTGTTTTCTATCTCGGGAAGTCCTCATTTAGAAACAATCAATTGGCGAGAACTTGAGGTTCACAAATGAAAACTTTTATACAGAACAAAATACTAATTTTCAGGCATTTGATGAAAATTCTGAGATCAAGTTTGCCAATAACGCTAAACCTTAAAAGATAAAACGATACAAATTTGATGTTTATCTTAAAATACCTACACCCAGAAAATCTGAAATTCAGCAAATTACTTTTTAAATTTCTTTCAACACCCGCCCCTCTTTGGGTTTCATGGAAATTTGGTTTTATTTGTTTTATCGAATTTAATCGATTATTTATTATTTAAGAATATTTATTTTACCCTAATCAATATATGTATGCATTGCTAATAGTCAAGTTCGATGTAAGTGACAAGAGTTTTACCGACTATTAGCAAAATTTTAACAATGCGTAGCTACAAATTTTTTAGAATAACTACTAGCCGTTAAACAAAAACAATTGTATCCACTTGGATTGTTATCTACATTGAATGTGTGTAATGTTTTTTTTTAATTTCTGCTTCTTAATACGATTGCATAAAATAAATTTTTTTAAATTTATTTCTATTGCACGCATTTTTTTATTACAATTCGAGTTGGTTAAATAGTTTTTTAATTTCAGTTAATTCAAAACCTTTAACGTTTGATGAAGTATACAATCAAAGCAGCCCTACAAATTGCACGGTGTATTGTGGTGGAATTACAAACGGTTTGACTGAAGAGCTAATGCAAAAAACTTTTGCACCTTTCGGAGCCATACAAGAAATTCGAGTTTTTAAAGAAAAAGGATACGCATTTATTCGGTAAATATTTTTTTAATCGGTTTGTTATTAACTTGTTACATTTTATTTATAATTTTCAGTTTTTCAACAAAAGAGTCTGCAACACACGCCATAGTTGCTGTTCATAATACCGATATAAATGGCCAAATTGTGAAATGTTCTTGGGGTAAGGAATCGGGTGATCCAAATAATGCTCCTGTAGCTGGACAGGTAAATTTTCCATAATTTCTTTGATGTATTTATATTATTTTGGTATTCTTTCCAGTCATTAACTAGTACTCAGTATCCTTACGGAGCTTACGGTCAACAGCTTGGATATTGGTATCCCCAAAGTTATCCTACAACAGCGGCAGCTCAAATGCAAGGTCAGTTTTTGCAGGGAATGCAGGGTTACACCTACGGACAATTTGCTGGATACCAACAATCGTACATGGGGTAAGTGAAAGTTTGCGATACTTTTAATTGGATACTTATGTTTTAATTAAATTAGAATTGGTATGCAAGTGCCAGCAACTTGGCAAGGTATACCTGGCCAACCACAAATTCCCACTACACCTCAACAAATGGCAGCACCTGGAGCAACGTTACAGCAGCCTGGGCTGGTTTTTCCCATTCAACAATTTCAAGTAATTATGAGTTAATATTTTCGCATGAACATTGCCTTGCCATGCCTGTGCGAGTGAACGGCGGCCGCGAATGGGAAAATTAGTGCATGTTAGATAAATCAATCCGTTCAATTCGTACTTGCTGGACCACGTTACAGCTAAATTTGTGTTATAGTTCGGTACTCTCTGTTTGAGCACGGAGCATGATATGTAGTTGTGCTTAGAACCACTTCGACCGCACTCGATGCTCGCTGGTATTTAGTTTTTCAACAGCGCGAGGTTCTTCTAAACCAAATTTTCTTTATTTCAGGCCCAATGAAACACACACATTAGCCATCAACTCGACATAGTGATATTTTAATACTATTCAAGATACCGTACAGTAGTTTATCGCGGATTTTTAAATGTTCGTGCCAAATTTCAAGTATGTTCAACATGTTTTAAACGCAAAAGAATCTAGAAGTCCATCCATTTTAATTAACCGGCAGAAGGTGTCTCATCATATTATACGTGGTTAGGCTAATTTTGCGGTTGTTTAGAGTGAATGGGTGTGAGTGAATGGGAATTTTGCACTGCACGTGGCTAATTTAAGCCCGTACTGACGCCATAGCTCAATAGCTCACGCTATCATTATATTAGTTCACACTTTTGTGCATGAATGAGTGATGCGTGAGTCTTGTTGATGTGATGTCTGATTGGCAGTTGGCGAATGAAGATTGGCTAACACCCAGCCTATTAGTGTGATGGTAACGCGTGAGTGGAATATAATGCACAAGTTGGATACAGCAAATTCCGTAAAGAAGAGGCGCATCCAGCTACGCTTTGGTCACTCATCTGCTTGATGTTTGAACAATCACTGTTTGTTTGTTATTCCATATTCATTTCTAGTGTTAAATCGTTAGTGTTATCTTAAATATATGTAACACATGTTAGCTTGTAAGTTTATCATTATATTTGTAAAAATCTTGCCCCAGAGCTTGTTATTTTTGTTTCTACTTGTACAAACAGAGTAAGTTATATCTAAGCTAAATAGTTAAAAAGGTAATGCAGTTGACCGAAATGGTCACAACGATAGTTATAATTGTACAACGACAGACAGAGGCGGTTAGCTAGTGGTAAATATGGTAATATATATATAAAAGTATACGGGTCGAAAAAAGTATAATATACCGCTCTTACGCATAGGTTGATCACACCTTTTGCTCCGACCAACCCTAAACCGTCAACACTGGCCAGCCGTGTCATATATATATACTGTAATATTACTGTACATACAGAGAGATATCGCAGCATCATGTGATGTCAGTAGGGTTAGGGTGTGCATAGCCGAAAATTGTCCGGCACTTCGTCAGCGTAATTTAGTTTATTGAGCGCGATTCAGATACACTTAGCCTAACGTGATATGCGAAAAATCCGACTTTTATATAATATACTCTTGCGAGATGAGGAGAGTTTTGATACAAGATTTAAAAAAGTATACTGCAGATAAAATAGCTAGTATAGATAGAACGACGAGTATTATTTAGCTCTTGTTTAAATGATGGTTGAAGAAATCAGTTATATATACATAATATATAATTATAAGCTGTATGTTCGTTATTGACAGTATATAACTTAACTTGCACGCTAATATGTAGAAGCACTTCATATGTAACGGCTGTATTAATGTCATAAGTGTAAAGGAACCACTCACCCTACCCTTCATATGGTTGTACAAATATCATTTAGGTAAGGTATTTAGTGTCATCTAAACAGCGGCGTTATAGCAATCCGTTCTGACCAGGATAGAGGCAATGTTTAATCCGATAGTCAATTAATGTACTGCGGCATTCACGCTGCGCTACTCGGTCGACGGACTATGTTTCTCGACCGCAGGACTACCACACAACCAAACACTTAAGGATAACCTAGCCGGCAAACGAATTTATTAATATTGTGGTTACTTACGTTTTTATCGGTTTTACTAAAAACATTTTATTTGTATTTCAATTACCATTGAAATTTTTAACTAATATTTTGTTGCCGACCAAGTTAGCCTATTTTATTTGACTAACTCCGACCTAACCTCGAAACTTAGATTTTTTTTCATTAGCCAACACTTCTATTGCGGGAACCAAAGTTTAAGGACCAACAACTTTTTTCTCATAGAAAAATTTGTGTGTACTAACTATAGTTGTCACTAGCGTTTATTATGTAAATTGATAATAAAATAAATTGATATTGTACCGAGGAGTTATTCGATTAAAATTTGTTGCCGGTTGTGTGCGTTATATGACGAACGTTACCAAAAATCTATGTCAAAATTATATTAAACAGTAAGTTAGTACATTATAATAGACCTAAATATACTCTATTGTTTTATATTATTTATATTCATAAGTTGTTAGATTTTGCAAAATATCAAATTGAGTTTAATTTTTTCCATATATGTCGCGAATATCTTTTAATGGGCCAAATATTTCCTGTTTTTAGAAAAACTGGTATATATTAAAAGTAGGCGATACCGTGGCATACATGGAAACTTGTTTATGTATAGTTAATAAGTAACGTGTACTTAAAATTTGTTACATTCCTATAATAGAGTTCACTTGGCTTTAATATAAGTGTGTATTGAAAAAACGAAAATAATCAAAACATTTTATGAGTTATATATTAGTGTTCCTCAGTTGCTCATCAGTTTGCAAAGATACAGAGATATTTCTTAAACGTTTAGAATAGCACATTCCAGCTGTACCTTTGATTCTGACAGTGCGAGGTAACAACACCTGTAAAAAGTATTTTATATCACGGGCTGTAACGCATAGATTGGAATGCGCACTACTGCGCTAAAATATATTAAGAAATATACAAAATAAAACAAATTTAGATTATTATATAGTATAGAGAATGGAATTGAAATAAAGAGAGTTACAATGAAAATGTGTTGTCATTTCTTTTTTGTTTTGTATTTTTTGCGCCATACAATTTTTACATCAAATTCAGAAAACAATTTATTTTCAGTTTCAACTATCCAATATCAATACTTTGTTCACACATTTTTCCACCCAAACTGACCATAGTTTTTTCAACATGGAATTCTATTATTTTTACATCTACATACAATTAATCACTTTTTATAGATACCGCACTGCAAATATTGGCGTTTCCTACTAAAGGTAAGTTTTGAAAACCACCAAGTAGTTCTGCGTTTTTCTATGCATGTCAAAAATGTTCATACTAAAAGAAATATATAGTGCATTCCAGAATAATTGGTGCGAGGTTGTTCGGAAGCGACGTTAAACAGTAGGTCCCCCGTGCTTTACCTAGGCGGCGAAGAAAAGGAAAATAATAAATTTAAAAATTAAAAAAAAACTTGTTATACTTTCAGTACTGTATTATCGCCGCACAATGTTCGATGTTTAGATTTCGCTTCAATCTACAGTTCAGTATGAAATACCTCCTGTTAACGTCAATTTTGAACGACTAATGTAAGAAGTGGGTTTCAGCATTTAAACCCTACGACCACTTACATAATATTGAGAAATTATGTGCAATTGGGTATCTGCATTTCAGATTCATAAGAGCTATTTCAAAATAGTCATTAACGAATGAATAGATTAATGAGACTCTGTTAGTAAACTTGTTATTTGGACCGTTGTTTAATTCAGCCGGTATATATGGGGCATTCCACGCCAAATCGACCACTTTTGAACCCGACCCCTTTCGATTTGGCCGAAACTTTTTTCTCGTTTTCTACCCCACTAAATATATTTCTCAGAATTTTTTCAACTTTTTTCACCCAACCCAACAAAAGTTATTAATTTTTCAAAATTTGGCTATTTATATTTGGCTATTTTTTCAAATACCCATAACTTTTTCAAAAATTGACTAAATCCAACGTTCTTTTTTTTAAATTTTTCAGTTTTGAATGTACTATTCGGATAAAAATATGAAAAATTTTTTCGATGTTAGGTTCCATGAAATTTTTCAGTTTTTTGAAAAAAATCATCAATTTTTCAAATTCCGACACTTTTAATTTTTGATTTTTTTTTTCTGAAAAAAACTTCAACCTATTCTGCAGTTAATGCCGCTAAACCCAGAGTGGGCCGACTCTGCTTTCTATTTTTTTTTAATTGAAAATTTTTTTCAAATATACAAAATGTAAAAAAAATGTGTAATCACATATTATACAAAATCATTAGATATTCTAATTGCTTTTGGTATTTTTTAACCTTTTTTGTTTTTTAAGTATTGAATATCAAAGTTACATTCGTTACAGTTACAGAATTACAATATTCCGTTACACTTAGAAGTAGAGCAGCCATATCTGAAGGTCTTATTTGTTTGGCCTTACTCAAGGATATGTTAATCATTAGTGTAGATCCACTGAAGAATATTTTGTTATGCCATTTTTAAACCTACGGTGCCCGTAGCTTAGTTGGGTATATTACATCTAATACTTAGAAACGCATTGCGTTGAGCACCCAAGCGGTGGAATACCGGACATTTTGGTTTAGTTTTTATTATTATAAATCAATTACTTTTACGGACGAACTCACGTCCGTTCTCTTCACTATCGGCTATCAAAAAGCATACATGTACATATTACAATAAATTATCAAACTTCACAAAACACTACCAACTTAACATTATTAACCTTTATGTGACTGACAAATAAAACACCTTCTAATGACGGCATGGGTACCCGGGTACCTTCATACATTACATGCACCCATCAGCGCCTAAGCAAAGTTTATAATTATCTACGATAGTAGTAAGACTATATTTTTATGGTGCTTTATGCCTAGCAAGGTTACATCATATAGACCCATCTGATTTTTAGTTAAAAATTACAAGTATTTTCAGTTATTACAAAAATTAAATTTATAATTTCAACTAGTATGTCTCATAATGAGTCTACTGGACCAAGTCACGGATCTTTTCGAAAACCAAGATTGTCGAAAATGAAGTAAGAAAAATAATAATTATTGTAATTACGAATTGTTTAAATGATGCAGTTACTTGCAAAAGAACTCGGACATACCTATTGTTTAGTTTACAATTAGCCATGGAATTTTTCTATTTCTTAAATTTCAATAATTAAATTAATATATTCATAACAATGAATACTCAATTTTCAATATAAATAACTTTTATAATTTTTAGCACATGTAAACAAAAGCATAATAAGTAGTTGATAAATTACTAAAAGCCAATTTCAAAGTAAAAGTTAACAGGGCATTAAAATTTAAAAGGAGACTTAAGACAAAACAGAACAATAAAAATTATCAGTTCTAAGTCTCCATTTAAATTTTAGTGCCCTGCTAAATTTTATTATGAAATTGGCCCTAAGCACTGCAAATGTAATTGCTTTAATTTAATTTTTATTACTACAATTCCTATCTAATTTCATATAAAACTTATAGAGGTACCCGGGTACCTACACCGTCATTAAAGGGTGAAATAACTTTGGACGCCATTTTCTCATAATAAAATTAATAATAATAAACAAAATAATATAACAAAATATAGTATAAAACAAGCTCAGAGATGTTACGAAATTTCGAAGCTCAACGACAATGAACACAAAAAATATGAATGCTTAAAACTGCAAAAGGTACTCGGGTACCTATCCAGTCACATAAAGGTTTTAACAATTTAAAATATACCGGACGATTAAAATTATTTACAGTACAATATTTATTTCAAAAATTAAACAATTATCATTACCAACCCCGATTTAAATATTTTGAACAAGACAATATCGCTGTGCTAGAACAATACTAGGACAACTTAAAAAAGTCAGTTTTGCGAAAATCGCGCTTTAAAGTCTAAAAACAAGTTATATTTATTATTAGTAAAGATAAACAAACTAAGTTTCCAAAACTTAATAAAACGTTTTACACACTTACAGATACCAAAACGACTCAATCTAAAAAGTTAGATAATTATTTAAACTTTAAAACGCGATTATTTCAAACTGACTTTTTTAAGTTGTCCTAGTATTGTTCTAGCACAGCGATATGTAATCTATGAGCATTTTACTACATCTTTAATAAACAAAAAAGACGAAATTCATACAATTAGTTGAAATACACGTGTTTCACAACGCCATTCTCAAAATGACTGTTTTGTACATACTGCACTTTCTTTTAGCAGGGCAGTATAGCGTAGGCAGTTTTTTGGTCAATTTGAAGAACATATGCCCAGTGGCGTAACAATGCAGACATGGGCCTGTGTTCTAGAATCAAACTGGGCCCCCAAATTTTTTGTTATATAGCAGTCTCACTTAACATTATATTATGTAGATGAAATATTTTACTTTTTTGGTCGTGATAGAACCGGGCTCTTGAACGACCGGGCTTTTGTTCGATCGAACACATGAAACACCGCTAGTTACGCCACTGCATATGCCTACACTATAAAATATAAATGCAAATTTACCGGTAAAAATTACCCAATTGGATATCTAAATATCTAGGTTTAATTTTACATCTGAAAGTTACCCAGATTAAACAATAAATTTACCCTAAAAATGCTGTAATTTGATGGTTCACTTTAAAAAATATAAAATTATCTCGAAAATATGATTATTATAAGTGCACCTTATGGTAAATTTCCCCTAAAAGTGGTGGCAGAAAAGTGGTCACCATTGGAAGGGTGAAATTTACAATGAAATTTTTTACAGTGTAGAGTCTCGTTGTTGTTTGTGGTTGTAAGTGCACTGCAGCATAATCTAATAATTTTTAATGATTACTATAAGCTGAAAATTTTAAGCTATGCGTCTCATTCAGATGAATTATGTTTATACAGCGGGAGGTATTTGTTAGATTATCGTTTTAGGCTTTTATACATCGTATAGAAAGAAGCCTTATGATCTGGCTCTGTGTCTGTCTGTCTGTCCGTCCGTCCGCATGATTAAAAAAGAACAGAACTCGTTAGCGTTTTCCTTATATAAAAAAAATTGGCGTTGGTATCTACCTATTTAAAAGATTAACGCATTAAAAATTCTAATAAAATAAAGCCCAAATAATTTAATCTACCAAAAAAGTAGATGTATAGAAGTCTAAGAACTGTCGCCAAAGCGAGATCCACCTTGTTTTTTTTTTCATAACAAAAATTTACAAAATAGTTTAACGCAGTTTTAAAATAAACTCTTGTGGCTCTCTTATTATCACCAACCTTAACCACAGTTATCAAAGCCTACATAATAAATATTTATTTGCATTATAGTGAATAATGAAAACAAATCTTACCATAAAATATTGTTTTATACAGAGAATATTATACAACAGTAACTTAGCCAATAAAGTATTTATGATCAAAATGAAATATCATTATCATGTTAAGTTGAAAATTTTTGTAAATCTTACTGTTGAAAAAGCAACTAAGTTGACAGTCTGCTACATTTGATATATCATATGTTTCGAATTTTAGAATCTCATCAGGCAGACATAGAAAATATATAATCAAAATTAACCCTAACAGTATGAACTCAATACAAAATTGAAAGTCAAATTTATTTGACATTTATTAATAAAAATTCCTACTACTTGATATCAAAATTAGTTAATAAAATGTAAAAATATATTTTGGAAAATCTAAACTGAGCCAATAAAACGATTTAATGGCGTATAAAAACCCAATTCCAAAATCTCGGGGATGCGAGCTTAATTGAAATGTAAAGGCTAATCTACACAATAGTTGTTTTAATGAAATCCTACTATTTGATGCCAAAATTTCAACAGTAAGATTTTCAAAAATTTTTAACTTAACAGGATTATGATATTTCATTTTGATTATAATTTCACATGTTGGTAACTATACATTATATTAAAGTATTTATGGTATAAAATTTATTCATATTAGGTGAACACTTTATGACGTCTAACCAATAAGAACGCGTCCGACCGCAGGTGACAAACTTTAAACTTTACATGCAATCGGGTATGTCTCATCTTCTTCTCATTCATCTTCAAATTATTCTTCACCAACAAATAAACAATAAACTCACCTATCGGAAAAATAACAAGAAATTCAACAGTTTTATAATTAAATAATATTACTTATAATAAATTAAGTCTTGAAAAATTGCGAAAAATCGTACCCGCCATATAAAAACGATAGTCACTCGCTTTAATCCTCCGCCGGACAAGGAAAGCCCTCTCAATTCAAGATGCGAATATCACTATAACTTAAAACAAATTGTTTTCGCACCTTTCAGGAAAGTAAAAAACATTATTTTAATAACATTTTATACTGGCTGTTAACTACCAACTAGTACAAAACGAAGGAGGTGATTCTACGACTTATTTTAAGAAAAAAAGTTCCTATTAACATGGATCCGCAAACGCGCCGTTTTTGAGATACAGGATGTTCAAAGAAATTGTTTTCTCTTACTTTTTACGATACCTCAAGAACTGTTAAGGCTACAGGCTCCAGCTTTTGTACAGATTTTTACATCAATAATGGCTACTTTTAAGGCTCTAAAGTAATGTTCTCAAATATGCCAGTGGTGGAGATTGTAGAGTTGTGTAAGGGTTTCACCTTCGTAGCTTTCACGTCACTTGAAAAATTGGCGTTTTGACAGCAAATTCCAAAGCGTCGAAGGTTTTTCGTTTTGTACTAGTTAGTAGTCAACACCCTACCCTGTACAAAGCATCATTACTTCACAAAAAATTAAATGTTTTAATAATGCTCCGGATAAGTTTGCCTCTAGAATAATCTCAGGTGGTGGTTTGATTTTGATGTAGTAAAAATAAAAACAAAGAATACAAAAAATTAAATTTAATTAATTGGGGAAATAAAAAATGAACATACTGATTAAAATTATAAATTCGAAACAGCATTATAATTTACAAATACACATTTAAATTACATCAAATCATCATTTTGTATCTCTAGCAGGTAGTTTAGATGAGTTGGTGTCGACACTTACACATTCAATGAAAGTATCGTGAACTTCTTTTCGGAATTTATTGTTAGTGTAGTTCGAGAATTGGTGTAGAGAGCTTGATTTTCCTTCTATTTTCATAAATATAAAAACGTAAAGATGAATTCAAATTTGATTGTACTAACAAATTCGCTAAGTATGTAATGATAATCCTTTATTTTAATCGAAAATTAATACGGCTGAAGAGACTCTAATAAAACATCCAGGTTGCGGTTTGAATAAATTGCACAAAGATTAAAACAAGGATTACATTCAATAAATTTAATAAACAAAAAGAATTAATAAAAAAAACTAACAATAATATAAAAAACAAATAATTAAACTAAAATTACAAATTTCAATAAAGGAAACAAATAAAACTTCAATTTACCCCAAACACATAAAGTTCTGGTGACCCTAGCAGGTAGACTAAATTTTATCATTTAAACAATGACACACTTTTCAAACAATTTTGGCACTTTTTTAATGGAGGTGATATTGAAAACGCATTGCAGAAGAAAGGTTTTGATGTATTAATCGTAGTTAGAGATTCTCTACATTTATCAAAAGTTCTTTTGGAACATTTTTGATGTTTTTCTGCTGTTGATGTTGATCTGCAGTTCGCGTCTACAGACGCATAAGGCCTATATCTGACAAACTTTTCCGTTTCAGCCATGGTTTTACCCAAATGCGTTTTGTTAACTTCGTTTTAGATGTTAATGTTAATAAAAGTAAAATTATAAATTTAGCTACGCTTTTTTTGTTCACTGGAGACATGTTTTTCATTCGGTGTAAATTCATTAACTGCAAACTAGAACTGAAAAGTGTATGTTGAATAGCGGAATTATCTGCAGATTTTCATCTGTCAGTTCTAAACTGAAGATAAAATCTGTAGATTCGGCCTGATTAATGGGTGGCCGGCACAGATCTGATCTGCAGTTTAGATCGTCAGACTGGTATCTGCAGATAATCTGATATGTGAGTGTATACCATTAATCACAGGCAATTGTATCATATTGTTTTTGCATCAACTATTACCCCAACGCATTGCATCACATTTAAGTATATCTGCGTGATATCTTTAGTGATCCAAGCAATTGCCTACATGGCAATGGTAATGCAATAATGAGTCAAATTCTAAGACGCATGGTCAGGCAAATTCCTCAACGTACTGGACCGCAGTAAAAAAACATGGTCCGTCAGAGGTCTGTCGTTCAATCAAAGAAATAGCAAATAACCAAACTCATCGACCTGACCAGGTTGTGCATACTAGCAATCAGAAAGGTAAGCTAAAATAGCCAGGCAGATAAAGAAGATGCAGAAAAAGAAGATAAAGATGATGAAAATGCCCTGGTGCTGAACACTACTAAGAAAACTAAATCAGTCAAATGTGACGAATTAGAATCTAGAACTGTAAAAGTTTTTTTGTCTGCACAGCTATTTAAAAAAGTTAAACTAAGTTAAACAAACTTTTTAAAAATTATTCTATATACCGGGTGACCGAACATGCACCCGGACCATAAGAAAATAACGTGGAAAATTGATTATTTTTAAATTCCTGCTTCCTATTATAACAGATAAGAATTGGAAAGGTTTAATTTAAAAAAATTTTTTTCGTCTAAAGATACGCAATATTTGATATTTTGTTCTTTAATTATTGTTCAAAACTCAATAATAAAATGCTATTTAAAAAACATGAGTAGCCTGACTTGAGTATGAGCTATCTTTAAGATTTCTCAAAATTTTGCTTAAAATTTTTCATAAGACAAGTATTTTACTGTGATTTACCTTTGTGATTTACTGCCCTGTCAGAATAGTGTTAATGTTAACGTAATGTTCACGAAAACTCGCATTTGATTGGTAGATCGTCGGAAAGATGGCTTAAGATAGGAGCATTTGTTCAAGGTTGAGTCGACTGCGTTACGTTAACATGATTGTGACAGCACAGTTACCCTTAGACCTACTCTTAAACAAAACCATACACGTGATTTTAAAAAAATTGTTTTTAAAAAACAATTAATATATAGGTAAATTAAAATAGCAAAAACTATTTGGAATTTTTTTTACTGTACACGAAGTCAATGAGGACATGCGTACCAATTTTCATTAATCTTAGACTTTTTTAGTTTTATGTTTTGCATTCTATACATCCTCAAGGTATATAGAATTTAACTATATTATGGTCTACGACGTTTTAGCTCAGAGTTTTAGCCAATTCGGTTCGAAAACGTTTCGACCGAAGAATTTTATTTTAAAGTAATAAAATACTTTTACCCGCCCAATAATAGAAGGCAGTTTTTTGCCTAATACACGTTAGCGCTACAACCCAGGGTGGGTTTTGGCTAACCACTTCATTTTTATGAAGGGTTTTTAAGGCAAATTACCTCGGTGTTTTGCCGGTTACTGTCAGTTAATCATCACCACGCGTTGGGCTTTGATTTTTTTTCTATTAGAAAGAGGACAATTTTCTGAGCATTTTGAGACCGCACTTCGATGCGGATTATCCAGTAGTTTTCGAGAAAACGGCATTTGAAAATCAAAATTTTACATGCATTTTACATAGGGAATTGATCCGCTCCCGAGTTCTATTGACGGTGCGTGCGTTCTGATATAGTCTTAGTGTTGGCAGTCAGACGCGATTGTGACCCGGTCGGAAGTACATCGAGCGTTGCTAACGAGTTTCACCCCTTACGAGTTTCACCCCTTTCGAGTTGCACCTTTGGCGTGGTTGGGCTACCTAGAAAGATGTTTATAGCGAGTTGACCGGAGCGGAGGGTAGCGGAGCGTCGGTTTTGACGAACGCAACCAAGGCACTCGAGATTCTAACCTAAAAATGAGTTCTGCGTTTATTTTTTAAATTATTGTATAATATTGCGTAATACACCCGATGTACATCCGACAATGTCACAATCGCGTCTGACTGCCAACACTAAGACTATATCAGAACGCACGCACCGTCAATAGAACTTTTATGTTAATGAATTTCCCTATCTAAAATGCATGTAAAATTTTGATTTTCAAAAGCCGTTTTCTCGAAAACTAATGGATAATCCGCATTTTGTCTTTTTTTATTATACACAGAAAATTGTCCTCTTTCCTATAGTGTAGGTGTCGACGCACAATTCTTGGTGACGATTGCCTGACAGTTCCCGTTTTGCCATTGCCCGGGAGGACGGTTAGAATAAAGTTCTTATTTCACTCAGACTCGGACCAGGGTTCTGTGCTTTGTAGTCAACGCACTTAAGCATCAAGCTGTAACCGTCCTCTTTTTTGCCTAATGGAAACCCTAATTGAAATAGTTCATGGTTCTGTTAAGATGTATTTTAGTCTTTATCAGAAAATTTTTATTATTTGTTAGGTTCATTTATATTTAACTAATCAGAAGTGCATTCTAACATATAAAAAGCAAGATAAAGATAGAAGAAGCAAAGAATAGAAATGTACAATGGTGGGTTCAATAGTCCAAAGTAGCTGATAAAAAGTCATCAAAACAAAATATATAAAAGTGCCCCCAAATCCAAACCTGTCTACGGCATTAGTTGGTATGAGTACTACATAATGCAATATTTGATCTTTTGAATATAAAAACAATATTAACATTGCTGCTTCTAAATGCTATATGAGGCAAAACGTGAACGAGGCAAGGCGAGGCGGAACGAATGCTTCGTTCGTACACTTTTGTGTTGACGAACGAAGCAATCAAAGTGGCGAACCAGGCAACGATCCACTGTGTATGCCAGTGTATGCAGCTGTTTATTGGCAATTTTATTCATTCGCCATTTTACAGCAGAATTAGAAAAATAGCTAAATAGATGTGGTTATATTACCTACAACTCTAATATTATCTGATTTCTGTAACTCATCTTAGATTAGTACATATTTTTGAAAACTTAAAAACACGCAAATTCAAAGCTTTTATCCCATCTCTTTCATTCCACGCTAAAAATAGCTTTGAAATTATTTACAATCATTTTTCAGCCACTTTTTAATGATTAGCGTTATATAGATAATTGCTGCAGTAGATTGCGCTTTTGTGCGTAGGGTCATAAAAATGATTTTTAATGGCTGTCAAATTATTAATGTCGTGGTTTGATTTTACAATTTACTGGTGATTTGATTTTGCTTATTTATCCCAAATGTAAAAACTGTCAAGGGTAAAAAGACTTACAAAAGTAGTAGTGATAAGATGTTGACGTTTTATTGGATTTTTTGTAGTTGAACTTGTGAAATGACAATGACTTATTTCTTGCGGATGTATGTAGGTAAAAGGTTTAGACTGTTATAATAAACTTGAAGAAAACTTTAATGAATAAGTTGACGGAACTGGTAAGGTAATACAGGCTCAGCTAACGGTTGCACTAACTATTATTAACCATCACACAAGTAAAAGCTTTCGAGCAGGGCTGTGCGTCGAGGGGAAATATATTTTATACGGCCTTATGTCTACCCATTACATCTCCTATATAACAGCTGCATTAATGTAAGACTAATTAGTATAATACATGGTTAGTTCACGTTTCAAAAGGATGCTCTTGCGAAACCCCTTTTAATATATGCTACATCTAAAATCCATGAAAGTAACATCGTGGAAACATGAAAATTTATAGTCAATTTCTCCATTCTTACTTGTAGTGCAATATTATATAAACATCATATACATAGCTTAATTTCTGAAATTAAATTTTAATTAATTAACATAACAAAAGCTATTTTTGAAAATTATCGTTTTCCTAAACAGCAGGACTACACATGGACGGCAAGCCCGAGGCTAGCTTGTTTAGTTGATAAAAATTATATATAGATTTTTAAAATTTTATCACAAAAATTTTAGGATAAATAAATTTATAAAAATATTTTATTGTATAATTATGTATGTAGGTATTCATATAATATGTGTATAGTACTTGAGTAAAATTTGTCTAATTACCTCTCCGATTAGTTTTACTCTGTTCAAAAATAATTACCTGAGGTAACTCGAGCCTGATTCGATCATTTTGAAATCAATTAATTTAAAACTTAAAATTTAGTATTAGCTTCAAATGGCAGAAATGACTGATCCTGTATAAGCAATTGAATCCATCAGGTGTCCTATGTCCCAATTCATTTACCGTCATATTCTCGAGCACATTGAGCACTAAAATGTATACTTACCTAGTAAATTTACTACATAGGGAGTTCTAGGCTTCTAACCATAAATTCATAGGTTTGATTCCCAGATACCTTAATATTTTATTCTTTTGTCTTATTTTTCTTTTTGTCATATTTTGCGCCACCTGGTGGCAGTTTCTTCCTGATGTCAGTTTTAGTCGTTTAGCCATTTCTTCTGGAGTCTGAAGTTTATCTATTTTTTATAGTTCTTACTAACGATATGTTTTATCCAACTCTGTTTTAGTTCCTTTTAAAACGTCCGTGACTAATTTTGTCTTTCAGGTTTGTAACCACAGGACCATAACTCGCTACGTCACTTGCAACCTATATGCGCTTGGCATTGTCAGGTCCAACACCGTGCTTTCGGTCACGTAGTCATCACTGAAAGACTAGCATGTTTTAAAGAATTTTGCATTTAGGCAAGTCGGTAATATTCATTCCAATTTATTGGAAGCTGATCATCCTAGCAGGACTCTCCTCTGTATTTCAGCTGTCCAATTCTGCTTATCTATGCTTAATTCTGCTTCGTTATATCAGAAACAACTTGACTGCATACATTTTTTTCAATAAACATTTATATGTAATTTTTGTGTAGCTTATTCGTTGCCCTGTCAGGGCTACTTCAATGTTCTGTTAGATCCCTGACAACACTTATCATAAGCTTTTCATAAAGAATTTCATATTATTCTATACTTTTTGTAAATAAATTATAAAAAATGGTATGTATACAATTTGATTTGCATTTACCCAGATGGGAGATTTAGTTTGTTTAGACCCGTCAGGTTTCGACGCTACATGTCTCTAACCTCCAGAAGTGACCTTTGTCTTCATTTAACAAAGGTTTTGATAAAACATAACTTGAACCTATTCTAATCTCTAGAATAAACCTTCACATGAAGAACCTCCAAAACCACCTTCACATTGTTATATCGTAAAAATCTGGATGGGCGCCAGCACAAGATGTCAACCTGGATTCTCATGGTAACCACAGTGCACTTCCGACTGTCATAAATCTACCAGGGCGCGCCTATCACCATGGCCATATCGTGACCATATCACGATGATAACTTCCCATTGAGTTGTTTATGTTGTTTATTGAACAACAGAACAATCAGATTAGGAAAACAACTTCCAGGTCTCTAAGAAAAGACCATTGGTTGGATTGTAGCTGGTTCAATTCACAAGCCAAACAAAAAACCTATTGTAACCTCTCTACTTTGGAGGTAAATTTTCAAAGATTCTGAGAAATTGAAGACTGTAGCAATTCGAAATTGCAATTATCCAACGAAGATCAAATATGTGAAGAGTACTTTGCAAACACTTTTTCTAAGGATAAAGAAGGACGATTTGTGGTGCGACTACCTTTTAAGCACTCTCCTTCACATTTAGGCAATTCAAAATCTGCAGCAATTAAGGCTCTTCTCCATTTAGAAAAACGATTTGCAAACAACAGAGAATTTAAAGAACAATATATTAACTTTATGCAAGAATACATCGACGTGAAACATATGACTATTCAACCCGAACACGAATTCCAAGAAGAGTCTTATTTTTTACCCCATCATGAAGTGCCTTATTTATTATTAGTGCCTCACAGCCTTATTTCTTTTTGTCTTTCTTGGGAATCCCATATCTCTTCAACAAAACGTCTTAAAGGAAGACTAATACTACCATTCAGATAGCAATTTTAATGAGTTACAATTGTAATCAAGAAATTTTTTTTTAATCCGATCCAATTTATAGAAACTTCAAAAAAAAATTAACAAGGTTCGTAAATAAATAAATTCACAAAATTATCAAAAATCTTAATTTGATCGACTGTATTTGTTTTAATGAATTTTACAGCGTTTAAGCATCATTATTGTAAAACGCATTTTAGTTTATTATAAATAAATTGGTTTGTTTTTTTCGGTTTATGCATAATTTCTGCAGCATGTTTTATTTACAAGCAATATGATCTTATATTCATTGACAAGCCAAAAGGAAATACTAAAGATGATATACTTAAAGAAAACTTTCAAATGCAAGAGTCTTTTCTAAGTTACAAAGGACTATACAAAAATGTTTATTATTAAACTCAACAAGATGCAATGAATAATAAATTAAATAAAAATAAATCCTTGAAGATCTTGAATGGAATTTCGAAAATTCTCATATACGACCATAGAATGAGCAGCATGCTGCCATCGAAAAAAATTATAACTACAACATTTTACATTCAGTAGACTACAACCCCGAAACCAGCATCAAGAAATTAGAAGCTAAACTTAATATCTAAGTACAAACTTAGTCAACTTGAATTGGCAGTACATTTGGAAATTTCTCTAAGAAATTTTATAACTCCCCCCCCCCCGCCACCAGAAAATTTAAAAAAAATTAATAACCTTTATGTGTGAGTGCTTCAGAATTTATAATAGGTATATATATATATATAAATAAATATTTTTAGTGAAGTATTGTAATAATGTTTTAGAATAATTAAAATCTGTGCACTTCTAAAGATGTACTACCTCTTTTAGAATTGTATTTCATCGTTCTTGTATATTTTATTTATTGTCGTATACTAGAGTTATTATATCACGCAATTATTTTGTAATAACGAAGTGAATTATAGTCGACTTCAACTTTAATAATGTCTTGAAAATTAAGTTAATATTGCACTTAAAATTTTGAAGTGGCAGTATTTATTAAGCATAACCATTAATTTTTTTCATTAAAAATTCATTAAATAATACATTACATCAAATAATACTCTAGTATCGCAAGTAATTGTCAGAATTACGTATCGATCGCTTATGCTATTACAAAAATTGTGCAGGTAACGTTGAAAATAATTTAAAAATTCCTTTTAAATTTCGTTATAGAAGGATACAGTATGTAGGTAAAAAATAAAAATGGTATACTAATATTTACGAAAAGTAATTTTAATTTTATAATATCCATCTTTTGTAGACGATAAATTTCCTATTTTGCTTTGAATACACTACACCCCATAACTTGGAGTAACTAACCAAAATTAAATCCTTGGCTACAACATCAACATAATGAAATAAAAACCCTTTGAAAAACAAAGTGGCATTTATTTTCCCCAGAAGCAATGTATCATTTTTAAAATATTTTCAAAACATTAAAATGTTGCAAATATAGTCAAAGAGAAATATTTTTAAATTGAAAAGCGATATTTTTCAAATATTTTGAAACACTTGCAAACATTTAAAACCTGTTTTGCAATTAGAGCTTTTAATACACTCAAACGCGAATATAAAAAAATTTTCCAAAAAAATAATGTTACTTACGTTAGTTAAAAAAGTAAATTGCAATTACAAATATTCAATTTATAAATATTGAGTTTCCAAATATTCGGTAAATAATATAAAAAAGTCATTGACAATTCGGTAATGATAACTTTTGAGAAGACTTTTGTCAACCTACTACTTGATTTTTACAAATATAAAATTGTGAATTATTTAAAAAAAAAATTGCAATTTTTCTAATTCTTAGGCAACCTTATTTTGAATAATATTTTATCAGTTTTATATGGGATTTATTTATATAATTAAAAAAATTTAAATAGTTCTACTTACCACAAGCAATAATAAATCGATATTGAAATTTGGAGAGTGTACGTATAGAGTAAAAAATTTCTCCAACCATTGACTTTAAGAAATGAACTGGGTTTTTCACGAAAAACACAGTCGCGAGTGAACAGTCGATGTGACCAGACGTGTTTTTTAGTGCTCCTCAAATTCATTCTAAAAATGCCAAAAAACCGGCCTCTTTCGAGGCCACCGCCCACACCGGCCAAGAACGACTTCTTGAAACAACCGGCAAATGAAATTGCGGAGATTACAGTACCTGCGCCAGTAAATCTCACCGAAATCTTGAAGGAGGCGACCAAAACCTACCAAAACGACCCCGTTTCTTCCGTCATCAAGGAAAAATCCTGCGGACTACTCTACAAGCGAATCGACGCTCTCTCCGAGCTACTAGCAAAAAACGCTACGCAGCAGCAACCTCCGAGTACTAGTTTCTTATGTATTGCAAACTCAAACTCATTAACAAACATCAAAGGTCAGAAACGAACCCGCCACTCCAGTACCGAGCCCGCCCCTTCCTCACCCACCACAGATGATGGCCCCCCTAAGACCAAACTTAGGGCAGAAGAAGAGAACAAAACCGGCCTTCCTGGCACCAGCGGAGCTCAAGCAGGCGAACAGGCCCCGGGCGACCCCGTCGAGGTCATCATAGAAACGGAAACCCACCAAGAGGCCTCCCCTTCGGACGCGGAGGACGGAATCGAAGTGGCGAACGATGAAGTGGAAGATCGAACGCGGGACTCCCCGGCCGATCTGCCCGCCACACCAATTGTTGTCAATAAAGGACAATGGACACACACAAACAACTTGATCAAGGCTAACGAAATCAAGTTTGATCGCATTGAAAATAAAGCCAGGGGCATAGCAATATACCCCTCCACCGTACCCGAGCAACGAAGGCTTCAGAAACTAATCGAGGAAAACGAGGGGAAAAAATTCCTCAACCTCACGACACCCCCCTGAAGGTGATCATCAGGGGCCTTCCTGGCAACCTCAAGTCAGCCGTCATACTCAACGACCTAAAGGACCAAGGACTTCACCCGCTCTAAGTGCAACAAATGAGGCACGGAAGAGACCGCCGCCCAATGCCCCTCTACCTTGACACCATCGACAAATCGGAGCAAGGACGAAAAATCTTCAGCCTCACCACCGTACTAAACATCACGATCCGAGTAGAGCCACCTTTTAGAAAATCAACCGCCGAACAATGCCACAGATGCCAGGAGTTCGGACACCAGCAACGAGACTACAGCGCCCCAGCAAAGTGCGTGAAATGCGCTGGCAGTCACTTCACGGCATCGTGTGGAAAGGTCACCACCGAACCTGCAAAATGTGTGAATTGCGGGGGAGGTCATCCGGAAAATTTTCGAGGCTGCGTCACATTTATGAAAAATGTGGCCCCAGTTCCACAACGAACAGCAGAAGTCGAATATCCACCGCAAACATCGAACCGAGGCACCGTAAATGCACCCAGGCAGCAGCAAGCCAAAGCAAAGGGACCCCCGACTACACACCGGGTTTCCCCACCAAGCAACCGCTCGAAAACTAACGTCAAGCCACGCCCATCCAACCGAGAGGGAAAGCGAAACACCGCGACCATTACTCCCAGCGCCGTCAACACGGACATCGCCAACCTGATCGCCCAGATGATGGGAATTTTCGTAACGGTGCTTACCGACGCCAAAATCGACGTCACAGTGATTAACAAAATCACTACGGAAGTGGCAAAAATAACAACAATTGCCACCCACGCCGCACACCCAGGCAATTAAAAATACTCCTACCACATCACCATCAATGAAAAGAAGCCGTTCGCTTCAACATCGAAGTGTTTTTACAGTTGAGCCATCACCAGCAAAGACTACAACTCCCTGTGCTTTGTTAGCGCAAATACGAGAGGACGAACGCCGAAGTACGACTACCAGGGTTTCAACCCATCCGACAACGCAATCATGCGCCATCAAAAGGGGGTATAACAGCCCCCGAAACACCACAACCGCGAGTTACCAAAATGAGATGAAGGAGCAGAGGGGCTTGCCCCGGTACTCCATTTAGTGAATTATGTTAAAGGTAAAGGTCACGAAAAACGCTTTTCAATTTTTGGAGATCAATTTTTTACAATATTACAATAATATTAAATTACAATATTTTCGTTTTGGGGTTTTATAATTTTTGTATTTTTAAATTTTAAAAATCTTACGTTCCAGGTAAGAGAAAAATCTTCCCAAAAGCTACAAAATTACCGAATTGGCAGTGATTTTTCTTAAAGTATACACGAAACTTTTGAAATCATAAACTACCGCTATCGGGGGTTGGGACATTTTTTGATTTTATTTTTAAATAAAGTTTTGAAGTTTTAAATTTCAAAATTATATAGATAAGCTCGCAATCTGTAGTGATCCAAGTTGTTATAGTGTGGAAAGTGGCATTACTCCATCCAACCATCCAAATAATTTCCACAAAGTAAATATAAATGAGAAACTAGAGTTGAAGACTCGAACTCCTAACCGTTAACAAACAACCATTACTTAGTATTTGGTCCGACATCATGCATCGATTAAATGCCAACACAATTCTTGGTAAGCTAATTGAATCATCCCATACGGACCACAACAAGAAATCCACATGACATTAAACTTATTCTATCCATTAGGGCAACAACAGCATCAACCACCGAGTGTCTCAAAACTGGAGCACTAAAATGCGTTAAAACCCTAATAATATGATTTTAAAATTACCGCGAATAAAAAAAATAGAGAGTAGAGTGCATAATAGACTGCACGAGTAATAAAACTAAACTATATATTATTGATCAATAATTTTAATTTACCAATAATTAGCTTTTAGCAAGGTTTTAACGGTACAAAATGGCAGAAACGCAACTAGCTTATAGTGAAGATGAAGTAATTCCAATATTAAATGTAATTCCAGTATTCAAATATCGCGGAAATCCAAATCCCTCCAATAGAACAAATAGGATGAGCATATGTCAAGACAATAGTGAGTGTGCGAGGCCGCGACCAACTCAAAAAAATGATAATAAATACAAAGTTAGTACAAAAACAGGTAATCTCGAAAAACGCCATGTACAATAAGAGATAGCATCGGTTAGACAAAAACAGGTAAGTATGGGTACAAGCCCACATCACAACAAGTTTAAAATATATAACAAATTTTTAATTTTCAGAGATGTTCAAGAATATTATAATTTTCATTATATCAGGACACCAAGATCAAAACACAATCCACTGAAAACAGGAAAAAATTAGCACAATAGTGCTAAAACACTAAGCACTAAGAACACGCTAAAGACAACCTCCACCTTTAACTGCGAGGTGAGTGTGTGATAACTTGTAATTACCCGTGAGACTTATACATAATATGTATCTCTTTTGCAGTCCTGAAGATGATCTAATAAATAGACCGAAACGTCAACTAACAGTTTATTTTTTTTATTACTGGCGTTCCAGCATCCCCAATATCCTTTATCTACTAAAGATTGCTTTGGACAAGATTTTTGCTCCTCTAATGACGTTATTTATTTATTTATTACATAAGTATTTTTCAAAGCCTGAAATTCTAACAAAAATCATCAAAAACAGTGAATGAAATTAAAATTTGCAAATTTAAAAAAATATATGCTTTTTAATTTTAATTATAAAAAAAACTATGAATCCAACAAAAAACAATATGAAACATTTTTTTGCAGAAAATTAAAAAAGCTACATTTTTTATAACAATTTCCATTGATGCAAGGCATCTCTTGTCGTTTGCGAGTTATAACAAAAAGCCAATGTGGTGGTTTTACCCCTTCTCTATCCGCGAGCTACTCCCATTTGACCCTAAAAGCTTAATAATATGTTATTCATAACGTTAATATGAACAATTCTAGAAATTTTTAAAATTATTTTAAAATAAGGTTTACTTGCCTGAGATAAAATGCCTTAGACCATTTTGAAATCATATTATGTTGTTCAAATCAGATTTCATAATTTTGTATGTTGATGAAATTTTGATTTAACAATAGCATTGTTTCCTTTTCTTCTTAATTCTCGTTTATATTTTTTAAAAATATAGACATTTTGTCATAATTTTAATCACTTTTGAACTGTTTTATGCTTAAACTTATTAACTTGCATTTTTATTAACTTAATAAAATTATTAACTTTAGTAAAAATTCTACTTAATTATTAGCTTATACATATTATGATAAGTAAAGTACCTAGCAATTCTTCACTCGAAGCGGTTAAGTACTGAATATTAAAAGACTATCAAGTTCTTTCCCTTAAATTAGCATTTAAGTTAATATTTTACAATGATGTTAGGGTGTTTTCCGGCTCTACTCATCAATAATTATATTGTAATTCTCCAAACCATATCATTCTGTTACCATCGTAATAATTTTAAAATATTTTAAATTATAATTCATAAAATTTTTATATGTATTTCAGAAAGCATCAATTGTAATTCAGAAAACACCAATTACTATCGTTTATATCTGTCGATAGAGGTTTCAAAAATGAAGCCAGGTTGCCATTTGTAGTTGGGTCAAGCGACCCAACCAAATTGCGAGAAGGAAAATATTCTATCTAATCCCAGAGATGTTACCCTCTCACGGGTAGAGAGTTGACCCAATTACAAATGGCGGCGATCACGTGACCAGGCATACAAAATTTTTGGTATACAAAATATATACAGTTAGCTATCTAGATTATAGGGTAACATCTCTGGACAAGTAAATCCTACGCCATTACTAAAATTTTCAACAAGACAGCGCTACCTGCCACACAAGCAACGAAACCATCGCAATTTTGCAAGAAAAGTTTCCTGACCGTGTTATTTCTCGAAGAGGTGATCACAATTGGCCACCGAGATCTTGTGATCTCTTCTTGTAACACCTTTAGACTTTTTTCTTTGGGGTCACGTGAAGGATAAGATCTATTCCAATGCTCCACAATCGATTCAAGAACTTACCCTGGTGAAATATTTCTCTGAAAACTCTGAATTAGACTTTTGCAGAATTTCTCAGAGTTTGCAAGACTTCTGCAGACTTTGTTTTACTTCTTCAGAGAAATATTTCCACCAGGGTAAAGCTGGAATTCGTGAAGTTATCGAGGACATACAAATATACGAATTGGTCGTGGTAAATTTCATGAAAATTTATATGGTGCTGCAAGGCATACCTTCCTCTTTACAAAGAAATAAACATCCATTGATTTCGTCTAAAAAATACACGTTTTTTTAAATATCAAGATGAAACCTCTTATTGGGAAACCCTTTATAATTGCGGTTCGTTTATGGCCAGTTTTCAGTCAGTTTTCTATTTTCTATGCCCTAGTAAACATCTATTTGTGCTCGACTTTTATTTTTTAATATTTTCGAATTATTTTAAAATGCGGAGTAAAAGATAACTCGAAACGTCGACTGAAAGTTTAAGGTTTTGTTTTATTTAAGCCAAAAGTCCACATTCCCGACAAGTTGTAAGTATTTATATTTTCATATTTTATGTTTTTCTTTTTATTGTAGTTAGTTTTTTTTTATTTTTTAAATACATAATTATGTAGTACTTTATACTTTTATTTTTTATTCTGAATTTTAGTTTCTTTTGTAGTTTAATAAATTAGCTACTTATTTTTTAAAGTTTTTAAAACCCCTCCCGAAAATCTAGTCTAAATACGGCCCTGGTACACATCAGCTTCTCTTGGTAAGACATTTTAATGCTGCAATAATAAATTTTAAACCCTATCACGTTGTAATTTGTTGAAAACAAAATAAAATTGAAAAAAAAGCTGCACTAGCTGACTCGCAAAACACTACACAAACTTAAACAAGTTGTATTTAGACAAATTTTTGGAAATTAAATTTCCTATATAAAAAGTCCAAAAGTTTGTTATAAATAATAAACATTTGTTCTCAACTAGAGTTAAACTCTAAATATTAATTTTAAAAAATTACAATAAAATTGATAAAATCTAACTACCTCACTGCAGCAACAACTACATACCATCTCTACTCAGTAATTTATTTTACATATCAAAACAAGAACCTAAAAAGAAACTGTTGTGTATTTGTACTTTCAAACAATTAAACTCTTAATTAAAAATTACCTTATGAGTGGTAACACACGTCGTGTCATTTTTCATTTTTGCATCGTCGTACTTAATACCAACCTAAATTTTACAAAACTGAAATATAACTAAAACTAAAGCAAACCTAAGAGAAACATGTCGGTAAAGGTGTAAATAACGCTAACAAAATCAACGAATCCTGGACAAAACTGACGAAATGTGTATGGTATCGATAATAAAAACTTCCTTCTTAAGAAGGAAGTTTTTTTTCAATATTAGCCGAATTCAATATTAACCGGAAACAATCGCCAAATTTTGCATTTTCAACTTTTTTTAAACGGATACAAATTGTATTTCAATTTTTTCAAATGCAAAATTTAAATAATCGAAAGTATCTCACATGTTAAAACATATGAAACATGCTATAAAATAAAAATTAGTTTATTGGAGTCCCCAAATGTTTGTTTCTACTTGACGCGGAGTTGAAGTAAGTAAATAAATTTATTTTTCGTGTTGCTTCAAGAGGTCTAATAAACCAGCAATAATATTTTTATTTTAATACCATTCTGGAATATTACATACATGATGTTGTACATGGAATATTATATTCTGGAACATCACACAATTATACAGGTACATCATATATTACTATTAATAATTGTCGGTGTGTACTTAGATATTATAGAAACATGAATATAGTAGTTAACAATTTTATTGCTTGAAGTAATCTCTAACACAACAGAAGATATAATATTATACTACATAATTTGACAATAACTACTTGTGCAACTAGTCATGAAAAGCGACATTATTTCGTACTAGGCATAAGATTTTTAAGACAAATAAATTTATTATTAAAACTATTTCAAAGTATTTGCAATAATTTGATTCGATAATTATTTTCGTTTAGAATAAGAGATTTTATACCAGGGGATAGCCATCCTAACTGCAACAGGTTTGTGGATACAAATTTACAAACATTTCTGAGACTTTTACTGCTTTAATGCGCATGTGTGAAAAAGTAAAACTCACCAGGTGCCTGAAAATGTTACTTTTCATCACTACTTATTTTACTTTACCACAGCAAATATCACAAATTTGAACATTTTCAAACAGCAATAAGAACAATTTTTTTATCTGAAACTTTTATTATTAAATTTTACTTAAGCATAGCTAATTGTAACAATTTTTTGTTAATAATTGTTCAAGCGTCCCATTTGCCCTTTGCTCCGTGCCGCTAATGGAAGGATAGTTTTATAGCGCTATTTCTATTGCAGTGGACGCTCGTTAGAATTAAACTAGTCTTGGGTTGGAGTTGTTAGAGCGCGCTTGAAGATTTGCAAGTCCATGTGGGGAATACATCTACGCAGAGGTTATTGTAAAGTAAGCCGAGTTGAGAATTTAGAATCCAGAGAGGATTATCGTGTGAATTATCAAGGTGACCCGAGACCAGTTCTTCAGGTGCCTAATTGAGGATATTTTTTTTAACCTGTTGACGCTATTGAGTCAATATTCCATCAACACGATCGAGAATTTTACCATCCGATTCAATAATTGCGAGTGTAAGAATCGCAAGTTATTGTCTCTTGAGTCCTGCTACCGTCTTCGACGTACACCAAGTGCTAATGTTCATTGCGGGATGCGATTATGCCAGCATCTTTCGTTCAGTCCATCGGGTGCCGAGTGGTCGTTCCCGACAGCGTCAAACGAGATTCATCCATCTTCAAGCAGCTAGAATCGTCACGTCGTTCTTCGGATTCCTGGAAAATCGAAGCAGAGTAATGAAAATAATTACATTGATAAATAGAGGTCGTTTTCGGGGGTTGCAAATCGAAATAACAGAATAAAGACCTACAAATTCATGGAAAAATAATAATTGAAAAGGGGGACTATAGATAGATATCAAGTAAAAGAAGATGTTACCAAATACTATTGCTACACTCCCATATATAATATAAATTAGCACTACAGGCCTTGAAGGCCCATGGCTTGTTTTAGAACTTCGTTCCATTCTCTTCTATTTCTTGCTTTATTCTCCCAGTCTCTCACCTTCATGCTAGCCAAGTCTTCCTTTACGTCATTCTTCCACCGTTTCATTGGTCTGCCTCTTCTTCTTACCCCCCCAAACTCTGAATCCCACACTTTTTTTGGCGTTCTTGTGCTGTCCATTCTAATTAGGTGTCCCGCCCATTTTAATCTTTGTATTTTGACAACACTTACTATGTTCTTGTCTCCATATAGTTCTTCTATTTCTCTGTTAGTTCTTCTCATATATATATATATATCGTTATCCCGCTTTCCTCCGTATATCTTGCGTAGGATTTTCCGCTCCCATACTTCCAGCATCGTCTGATCCTGTCTTCTCAGAGTCCAGGCTTCACATCCATACGTTACTGTCGGTCTTATTATTGTTTTATACAGTCGTAGTTTTAGTGCTCGTGAAAAGATATTACTGGATAGCATTGCCTTAATCGAGAAAGCGCTTCTTGTACCAGCTGCTATTCTTGCTTTTATTTCATACTCGCTTCCTGGCTTTTTTGTTATTGCTGTGCCCAGATATGTAAAAAACTCAACTTCTTCAAACTTCATTTTGGTATCTTCATCCCAGTTAATTTCCAGGTGTCCGTATGGCTGGAATGCTCTGTCTTCCCATACCATGTATTTTGTCTTCACTATATTAACCTCAAGGCCCATCTTACTTGCTGCTAGTAATAATCTCTTCGTGGTTTCTTGTAGTTCACTTTTAGATCTCGTCAAGATGGTGAAATCGTATGCAAAAGCCAGGCATTGATGTTTTTGTCTATATATTGTTCCAGCTCTATTTAACCCGGCCTTTCTTACTACATTTTCCAGTGCTATGTTAAACAGGACCGACGATAATGGATCTCCTTGTCTTAGTCCTACTTCCACACAAAATCCTCTGGACACCATTCCATGTACTTTCACTTTATTTTGTGTACTGCTTAGTGTCATTTTCACCAGGGCTATCAATTTTACTGGTATTTCTAGATTGTTCATGGCTTCGTATAGTTCTTCTCTTATGATGCTATCATAAGCCTGTTTAAAATCCAGAAAGAGGGCATGCGTTTTGACTCCATATTCGTGGCTTGTTGCCTGGATTTCTCTTAACACAAAAATTTGGTCAGTAACCGATCTATTTCCCCTAAAGCCGCATTGGTAATCACATAGAATTTTTTCTGTATATGTTCTTAGCCTGTTCTTTATGCACGTCGCCAGTATCTTGTATAGTACGTTCAGTAGTGCGATTCCTCGATAATTCGTGCATTCTGTTCTATCTCCTTTCTTATAAATAGGACATATTAGTGCCATATTCCATGCTTGTGGCATTACTTCGCTTCTCCATACTTCCTGGATTAGTTCCACAACCATTGCGTGCAATCTCTTTCCACCGTACTTCACCATTTCAGCCTGTATATCATCTTCTCCAGCACTTCTATTATTTTTCATATTCTTCATTGCTTCTAGGATTTCTTCTTCGCTTGGTTCTTCTACGATAGTTCTCGTTTGGTCTTCACGGTTTTGTTGGTTATGTTGCTTACTATTTTTATTAGGTTGTTTGTTGAGCAGCTCCTGGAAGTATTCGGCCCATCTCTCTGTTGCATCTTCTTTTGCACCTACCAAGTGTCCATTTTTGTCTTTGCAAAAGGTTGTTTTTGCTTGGAAGCCTCTTTTTAGTTTCTTTACCCCTTGATAGAAATTTCTTATTTCCTTACTATTGTATTTCTCCTCTATTTCGACCAGTCTTTGAAGGTTGTATTTTCTTTTCTTTTCTCTAATTATTGATTTACATTTTCTTCTTTGTTCTTCATACTTATGCTTATCTTCGTCCGCTTTTCCTCTTATCATTTTTTCTCTCAGGGTTTCGCGTTTCTTAATTTCTTTTTCACATTGTTCGTCATACCATCCTTTCTCTCTATTTTTTTTATTTCTAGGTTGTTTTTCCATTGCTTTGTTTATACCTTCCTGTATTGCCGCTAGTACTTCATTGGCGCCTTGTTGAATAGCCGTATCTTTTAGGATTTCTTCCAATTCCTCTCTATATTTTTCTTGCACTTGTTGGGTACTAAGTTGTATTTTCCTACTTGGTATCCTTGCATGCTTTGCCATGTTTTTCCTTACCGGTATTGCTTGCTTGACTTTAGTCACCATCATGAAATGGTCAGAATCAGCATCTGCACCCCGGTACGATCTTATATCTATAATACTCTTTTGATTTCTTTCTTCAACTAGTACATGATCTATCTGGTTTATACTCCTACCATCGGGGCTCATCCAGGTACCTTTGTGTATGCTTTTGTGTTGGTAGTGCGTGCTTTTTACTTGCATGTCTCTTCCCATAGCAAAATCTATCATAAACCTGAAAAAAAATTTTCGTTTGTTTCTTCATGTAGACTAAAACCTCCTATTGTTGGCTGAAATATCTTTTCCTGTCCCACTTTGGCGTTCCAATCACCCATCACTAACTTGAGATCGTATTTAGGGATTTCATCACATACTTTTTCTAACATGTCGTAGTATTCTTCTTTGATCTCTCTATCCTTTTCTTCAGTTGGGGCATGTATATTTACTATAGTCATCTTCCTATGTTTCCCCTTCAATCTTAACCAGCACATTCGGTCGGATATTGCTTTAAATTCCATTACCATTTTCTTCAATCTCTCTGTGACAATAAATCCTGTTCCTAGTCTTCGATTCTTTCCACTGCTTTTGAAAAATGTATACCCTTCCACGTCTGTTATTTCATTATCTCCTTGTTTTGTTTCCTGCAACACTAGAATATCAATTTTGTACCTTTTCAAAATTTTTATTATTTGTTTTAGCATTCCCTCTACATACGTTCCCCTTACATTCCAATTAGCTACATATATTATCCCCTTATCCTTTACGTTTTTATTTCTCAAACCCTTTTCTATATCCTTTTCTTGCCATTTTGTCTTCTTTTTTATCCTTCCATTTACAATGTTTAGTTTTTTGGTTCCGGTATTGGCATTTTCTCTTCCCGCAGCTCGCCTTTTCCATAGTTCCATTTTAGTTGCTTCTCGTTAATTTTCAATTTCATATAACCAACTTTCACCTGGTTACCTTTCTCCCGCTCTTGCTTGGCTCTTTCTCTCAATTCTTTTTGAATTTTTCTTTCTTCGACGGTCAGGTCATCATTGATAAATATCTTTGTACCTCTTAGATTCAGTGGCGTAGTGAGCAGTGTTCCGCGGGTTCCGGGAACACGGGCCCGGGCCCCTCAGGGGCCCGGGCGGAGTTTAAACTATAATCTGTAAAGATTGTGAAAAAAAATAAAAGTTAGTAAAAGCCCGGCCCGAACCATTCACGGACGAAAATTAAAAAAACAGAATTTGAAAAAAGTTGTAAGTTTTGGGAGTTTCTTCTTTTTACCTGCCTATTCTTATACCTTACTGCTTTGGGCACCACATTTGTGTTTATATTATGTACCTACTCATTCCGAATAAAATTTGATATTTTTTTTTGATTTTAGACGACATTAATAACCACTACCAAATTCAAACCAATGTGGACTGGTTTAAAATTAATGTTTTTTTTAAAACACTAGATATAATTAGTGTCCAGTTAAAGACTCGGAGTAATGGACTACTGAAATTTGTTCAACTTTTCGGGTTTTGTCCCCAGATGTGCTACGGAGTTCTTCATTTTCCGACAAAAAAATATACGAAATGGGTAAGGCACTTTACCTAACTTATCCAGAAGATATTTCGGATTCCCTTTGTCAACAATTAATTTTTTTAGGCAGTGTTTTCAAAATGACTTACAAAAAATTAATTCCATTTATGAATTAACAGACTTCATATTAATTAAAAACTTTTCTTCTTGTTGTAGTTTTAGCGAAATTATTACTGCTTGTAATATATTTTTAACTATTCCTGTCTCCGTAGCCTCTGCTGAAAGGTCATTTTCTAAATTAAAATTAATAAAAAATTATTTAAGAAATACCATCTCCCAAGAGCGATTATCTGCTTTGGAAATAGTTTCTATTGAAAATGACGTGGCTCGCAATTTAGGTATAGAAAATATTGTGACAACTTTTGCGACATCTAAAGCAAGGAAGAAAAGATTTTCATAGTCCTATGTATACTATTATGATTTTATGTATAATAATTTTTGTTTTACTTTTTAATTTGGTGATTTATTTTGTTATGTATGTGTGTATATAACTTTTATCTTAGTTTTTTATTAATAATATGAGGTAAATTTAAAATTTAGTAGTTTTTATTTTAATAAATAATTTTCGGGTAGGGTAGGGTAGGGGGGCCCATGGAGATTTTAGAACACAGGCCCGCAGCTGGTTTAATACGCCACTGCTTAGATTTGATTTGCTTTTCATAATCTCATCTTTACTTTTTTTATCTTCCAACTCGACTACATACCTATCTTGACTAACTTTGAAAGCGTTCTTGATCTTTGGTTCAATCCCCAGCCTATTTTTGATTAATTCGTACATTATTTCTTTTGTATTTCTTTTCTCCGAGGTATCTTCTCCTAAGCCGACCACTACGATGTTTTTCTTTCTGGTTTCTCTTTCCCACATCATTACCTTGTGTTGGGTATTCCGAAGACTGATCTGCAAGTTCTCTCTCTCTCTTTTCCATTCTTCTTTTTCTACTGTATCTCTTCAAACTGGGCTTTAACTTGCTCTTTATTTTGTTTAATTTCTTCTTTTATCTCTTGAATTTCGGTGGTAAACTGTGCCTTCCACTTTTCTAGCATTGCTTCATTTCCGGCTTTTATTTCTTCTTTTATTTCTCTGGTCATTTTTCCTATTTCTTGGAGTATTCGTTCCATTTCCAGATTATTTGTTTCTTTATCTTCGATATCACCTTTTTTGTACCTCTCCGGAGATCTGTTGATTTTACTACTTCGCTTAAATATACCTTGGTCTTGCAGTGGTGATGTTACTTCTCTATCCCGCTTTTTATTTCCTCTATTTTCTCCCATTTATTAAACCGCAGTATTGTCGTTGCAATTTAATTCAATTAAACTTAGCTTGTCAATTGTTATTTTTATTACTAGGTTGTATGATGTGTTGCCTACTTCTCAATATCATTCGCGCGAATAAAAGCGCAGAACACGATTCAACCTCTCGGATGTTCTCGCTCTTATAACCTCGCTTATCTAATATTCACTTTTAGCAAAAAGGTTCTTACTTTACTATTTTTTTTATTTTTCTTCTCCTACTGATTTATATCTTAACTATCTCACTAGTTCACTCTATCTAAATGCAATCGGCGTCAATAATCACTCGAAAAACTGACTGTGTAACGGAGCCGTAATTTACGGTTATCACGTTGCCACACCTTTTTTCTACACATTGCTACACTCCCGTTAAAGTTAATTTAAAAAATAACAATGCCGATAAAGATTTATACCAAAGAATGATTAACCGATTACCCAATTCTGCCCTTGCATTACATACAAAGGGCTACATATCTGACGAAGTGAAAAATGAGTTCCTAGAAGACCATGTTGATGGTCCATCCAAATCCATGTGGTGGATTTAAGAATAACTAACATCGATTTTTTTTCCAGGTACAACATGCTATCAATTATATATACCTATTTAGGTAAAAAAACAAAGACTCGGTTCATTCCCAAGAAATTCTGAAATTTGTAACCAAAATTACCACTACGGTGAATAATGGCAATTTTCACCACACCTGGAATAGGTCTTCTCCAGTAATTAACAATTTCCGTGATGAAACTCAAGATGTTAAACCAGCTCTTAATGCGGAGGCAGAGTGTGGATTTAAAAAAAACAATAACTGCAAGAATAAGTGTTGCCAACACATTGACAGCCTCAGCTGAGTTGGAAAAGTAGACAGCTTCTACTCGTCTCAATAT
Source organism: Cantharis rufa (assembly GCA_947369205.1). Lineage (NCBI taxonomy): Eukaryota > Metazoa > Arthropoda > Insecta > Coleoptera > Cantharidae > Cantharis > Cantharis rufa. The sequence goes on along the minus strand of OX376309.1, from coordinate 7,619,555 downwards.
TGTCCTTAGTAGAGAAACATATAGAGACAAGTAGTCGATTTTCTCAAAATTAATTAAAAAGCAAAAAATCTTACCCCACTGCGAAACAGGTTGAAAAATCCCAATTAGGCACCTGAAGAAAACTTGCTTCAGGCCACGTAGGTGTATCACAAAATAATCTTCTCCGGATTCTAATTCATCGACACGGCTCACTTTACTAAGTAATCGGCCGCGGACTTGCAAATCTACACCTACGTGCTATCCACTCTAACTCAAGACTAACTTAAATCTATCGAGCGCCCGCTGCAATAAAAGTGGCGCTACAAGCCGATTATTTCATTAGCGGCACGGAGCAAAGGGCAAATAGAGCGCTCCAATAATTATTAAAAATAAATTGTTACAAATTTCTAAACTAAACAATTGAAAAGTAGTTTATATAAATAAATAAAATATAATTTTCTGATTTGAAATATTTACTGCACAGAACCATATATTTTGAAGCCTTCTTTCCCATTTTGAAGCTTTTCATCCACGCTTTTCTGCCATCAATTATTTTCTCCTGTGCCTAATAACAAATGGATTTCCAAATACAAGCACTTATAAAGTATTCAGCTTTAAAAACCATGATAACACTATAAATAACCATAACATAAGTAAATTTATGACAAACTACTCATCTAACTAGTTCACTTTTCTTCCGCTAGACGTCGCTTCATTTAGCTGTAAGCGTGAATAATATAATATTATTATTTCAAAACCATCTGCTATGTATTAAATATTTGAGAAAAGTTTAATATTATAATATTAAAATTATTAGCTATAATAGTAAAAACAAAATATAATTATCAAAAATTCGCTAAGAAAACTATAAATATAAATAAATTCTTGATAAAGGGAACATCCGTTCCCGAAAGCTCAAAAATATTTATGCGTTTTAATAGTTTTCTTAGCTAATTCTTGATAATTTATTATATTTCGTTTTTGTTTAATATTATACATCCCATAATGATAATTCTTTTATCTCAAAGGGCTCTCTATATCTTATGTTATTATAATTTGTTATAGTTATATATTATATTGTATATATTATGTAATATATTATTATATTATAATAATTATTAGAATAACTTCGTTTGGAGTAACAAATTTTGTTATTTTTTACTTTGTCTAGATCAGCGGTTCCCAAATGGGGTTCCGCAAACAAATGCAAGGGTTCCGCCAAAAAGAATTTCAAAATGGCGTAAAAATAAATTCTGTCGCTTAAAAAATAGTTTTTAACTTTTTAATTGTTTAAGATAAAATCTCTCCCACACGGGGAGAGAGAGAGAGTGCATACACAAGCAGCCTATAAATGCAAAACTTGATGACTTTTTTTTAGCTAATAGTAAACCGGCTTGGGGTTTCGCCAAATCTTTTACATCGCCCAAGGGTTCCGCGGCCAAAACTAATTGGGAACCGCTGGTCTAGATACATATATTGTCATGTTCTAAAACCCATCTGAATAATTTTAAATGTGATTTAGAAATGTTGTATATTTTTGTAAACATCTTATTTCGAAAAAGTTTGGATAAATTTTGTATTTTTGGTTTTTACCGCATTTTGCGGATCTGGAGATATTTTGTGATATTTAGTTTTGTGATTTGGATTATTTTGCAAATAAAACGTTTGATTTTACATGAGTTGATTTTATTATTATTATTTGAATGTTATTTTTTTGTTCCAAAATTGAACGGAACTTGAACAACTATTGCATATTTTTGTTAATTTTTAGAAAGTTGATTTTATTTTGGATGATTGAAGATTTTTGGAGAATTTAAATAATAATTATTACTGTTAAATTGGATTAAATAAAGTTTTAAGTTGAAAATTATAATTTCAAGAGAACGTAAATCGTTTCCATGTTATAAATTCAAAATTTTTATAAATTTTCAAAACACATACCTACTACATTGTTTACAAAATAAAATACAAAATTTTCAAATCACATACTAAATCCTCATTAAACGTTTTTAGAACATGAGAGTTATAAGAGAACAGAGGAAGTTGACAGTAATATTCTATTAGACTGCATCAATTTACTAAATCTAAAGAAATATCTTAATTATTTCCCTTTTTAATCAAGCTTTACTCTTCAAAATTATTTCATATGCATCTTTGTCTTGTGAGAAGGTCATTATCTTAGTAAGTTAGCTGAGCAGCTGGAAATCCAGGAAGAATTTAAAACTATATAAAACTAAAATTGGATTGATGATTACCACCGTCAACTATTAAAAAACAGGATTATTGCCCAAACTTTTTTCAAAAGAGTAAGATAGTAGGAGTGGATAGTAGGACTGAAGACCTGGATTATGATGATGATGCATCCAAATGTCTGAACTAATAATGTATTAATGTATTTAATAATTCATAATTGCTGTTGAATATTTCCATGTTATAAATAATATTCTCCTGGTTTTTACAAACATTTTAGTAAACCTGATGCAGCAAAATTTCCATTATTACTATTTTTATGCAAACCTAACAAATTTATTTTTTGAACTGAAAATTCTTACCTATTAATGAATTTACTAAATATAAATAAATTTTAACCAATTACGTTCCTGTTGGCAATGAGCGGCAGAAAACCTTTATTTGATATTTCACAATACAGCAATACATACTATAATTTGTAACTTTACTAACAGACTAAATTATATTTTTGTTTTTAAAGAAATCAACTTTTCTTGTATTATTATAAATACGAAAATATATTAGAGTTAAATGTCTATTGCATCTACTGCTTTAATTCAACAATTGAAATAAAATTTTATATAATTGTTGTACTATTTACAAACTCATTTGGAATTTGTTATTATGTACATTTTTATTCAACAATGTTATAATGACGTTCTTGTTTATATATAGGTACATTTGAATTACAATTACTGTTTTTTTTTCAATAGTTGGGGATAACGTAAATGAATAATCTATTATTTAATCTAATTTATCAAATAAATATAAATTTAAATAATAAGTACAGAATATCTATTTATTTCGTTGTTCTATTTCGACGCTAACTAACCAATCTGAGAATATTATTAAATTTTAGATAACAAATTTAAAAGCCGGCATCCTTAATTGATTGGTAATTTGAGCAGCAGCACATAGAAGCATAGTGCCGTCTATGGTTGAAATTATGTACTACATTACGTGAGATATTTATTATTTTGCGTAATTTAAAATTTTCAAATATTTTATACAAATTTAATTAAAGCAAAACAAATTATTTTAGTTTAGTTTACAACCGTGCTCTTAAAGAAATATAAAAAATAAATAAATCGACTAACAATTAAGTTTTTGCAAAAAATTTAATTTCAAATATTTCAATCTTTGGTAAACTTTTTTGTAATATATTATTTATATAATAATTTATAAGCTTTTAAAATTTTTTCGTCAAAACTGTATGTATACAATCAATTTTCATCAGAAAGATAACTTTTTAGACTAAGTTCTTTTATGTGTGTGTGAGTACAAAATTATCAAGAAATTTCTAGATTTTAGAATAATCTCATTAGTTGCAGACATGGTACTGTTTACAAAGGTTGCATATCATTTCAAATTGTTTTCTAAACAATTCGCTAGGGTATAGTGTACTCATGAGTAATGACCTGAAATTTCGACAGGATCTAATAAGAAATAATATAATAAGAATTTGTATATTTGGTTAATACTATTAAATTTTTTTAAAACAGATTTCATCTATAATTTTTTAAGTAGAAAAATTGTTTTGAAATCTATTTTTTATTATTAAAATAATGGTTACGTTTTGTGAAGTTGATTAAATAATGTTGAGGTTTGTACTTATTCTTCACAAAAATAAAACAGGAGTTTTATATTAATTTCATCAGCACGACATGTTTCATGTGACTAGCACATATCTTCAGATGCGATTTTAAAAATGTAATATTTAAGTAGATTAAAATAGTAATTATTTGTTATAATAAAAATAAAAATAACCAATTCAGACAAATTGTGAATTTTTAAAATTTGAAAAATTTGGAAAATTTGAAAATTCACAATTTTAAATTCGATTTCTTCTGAAGTTACAGGTTCATTCATAGTAATAGTAACTACACCCAAGTTTTTTTGCCTATTTAATCTTATTATAGAATCTTCAAAAGTTTTTTCGCTTAATTCTTCAATTCCTGAAAAAGTATTTTAAAACAATGTAAAAGAGATCTGAAACAACATTGAAAATATATTATTTTAAATATTTTTGAAAATGATTTTCTCCAAAAATATAGAATAAACCTAGAACAACCTGGAACAATATTCAAAAAATATTTTTACGAAAAGTTCTAGGCTAAGTTTATGCACAACACAAACTTACGGAATATTATTTAAAATTTCAGAATACGAATAACTGGTGCTATTGGAGGAAAGAGGGTGAAACCTAAAATTCAAACAGTATTGCGTTTAGACTTCGCCTTTACTATCTAAAGCTTCATAATATTCTTTGTTTCAAAAAAAAATATGTAATCAAAAACAAAAATTATCGAGGTAGCTGGGTTTGAAATGAAATTTCTATTTATTACATTTGTCATCATATCTTTTAAATATAATGCTGTACGTTTGATTGATTGTCATTTTATTTAAGTTTACAGAAATACTTTTACTTAAACAGATTGCATTGAGATTATTCTGCTCATAATATTTCTAGAGTTTTAATATAAATTGCTGCTAGCGCTTACAAAACCAACTTTTAATGTATTGTTTTAGAAAGATTTTTCTTTATAATGTTATTATATCCAAAACATATTTCTTCTTGAGTAGCTATATTAAGTTAAAACATATACTGTTTGTCAAGGAAAATATTAAACTTTGTTAATATAAAATTTAAAAATTTTAAACTTTTACGTAAGATAAATATTTTGGTATTTCTAATATAAAAAAGTAAGTAAATGTTCTATAAAATTATTTTTTTAAATAAATAAGTAAGTAAGCATACCGATTTTCATTTTTTTAATTATTAGTCATTATTTGTATATTTATAAAATAAAAGTAAATTATAATTAAACTAGAGACTGGAACAACCACTCGACTAAATGATACCCAGCTTCCACTTAATCTGCGCTTCAGCACTTTTTCTTTTGTCGTTAAACTCAAAACCGGCTAAGAACTTTACTCTGTTGAGAATAAGATGTACAGTCATAGTGGAAGTAGCTGTGCACTTAGTAATCTAAAGCTGCTTTTTTACTTAAATTTAACAAACTTTGTTTTAATCGCTCAATAATATTTTCTTATTTAATATTAATTAAAACAGACAAGACGAAAGCACAAGGTATTTCAAGAACACGAATTTACATGCAGAGTGCTTTTAGGTATAAATTCATGAACAAAATAACTAATTTAATGTTATAAATTTTTTAAATGTAAAAATTACTAAAAATCGCTGGTCAAATAAAATAAATGGATTTTTAACCTCTTGACGAAATTAGTGTTTGTAAAAAAAAATCGGATGTGGCCATGCCCATAACTTTATCATACTTTTAAATATCAATAAATTTTAAAAAATTATTATTTTGGAGGGAAATAATTATAATAAAGAAATAAAATTTAAAAAATAAGAAAAAAATTGCTTTTTTTTAATTTGTAAAAACTATATAACCAAAAGTTGGATATTTACACGATTATTGTTTGATACTTTTTTATTATTATTTTGGAGGAGAATATAATAAAAAAATAAAATTTTAAAAATAAGAAAAAAAAAACTTTTTAATTTACAAAATATTTTTTTTTCATTTTTCCGTGTTCCGATTTGAACCAAAATCTAATCAGCTCTAAGTCTCAATATTTATGTACTAAATACAAAATTTTGTTAAAAAATTTCTATTACTTTTTGAGGTAGAGCGCACACAAAATTTAACCACATACATACATCCATACATACATACAGACATTTTTTGGAAATGACGATTTTCCGCTTCTGGGACCCCAAAATGTCTTAATTCATCAAAATCTCAACTTTTTTGTTTTGCATGATTACAATACTTTGTCAGACTTCGTATGATAAAGTAATAATATATGGTCAAGTGGGTAAAAGTGAAATGAAATATAAAACTTTCGATTTTTAAAGTTTTTCTTAATTTTAATTTAGATGCCGATAAAAAAAATTAAAATACAGTTTTAGGTGTAATACTAATTTCGGGAAAAAGTAGAACAAAAGAGGGAAAATATGAAAATAAGCTTGTTGAAAATTTTTGTGACTGAAATGTTATAAACGGGAGCAAGTTCACAGAAAATATATGCTACAAAAGCTCTCACTTTTTATATTTCAACACAATAAAATAAAGCTCTTCAAGAGATGATTAATTTTAAGTACATACGAGTATATACAAGACTAAAATAAGGGTAGAGAATACTTTAATTGAAATTCAAGTAAGTAATAAATTGGACTAACAAATATAAAAATATAACGTCAGCCAACAGAATATCAATTTAGTGAAATAAACAAAATCTGAAAAACAAATATTAGGTAGACTAGTTAAAACCAACTGTTGAAATAGTCTGAAATTACATACTTTCTAACCACATAAAAGAAAGTGTGCATGAAAAACCCAGTTCGAAACTAGTACGTTAACCAGGTCTACAGGTGTTTATAGATATTTGAAAAACTTGTGGAAATTTATTATATAGCATTAAAATAAGGCTTTTTAAACTAATATGAAATTGAACTTTAATTGATTAAATTTAACAATTGATATTAAAGTTGCAATATTAATCATATCTGAAACGGTGATTGGACATTTCGGGGAGCGGTACAGCTCGGCGGCAAGTACGATTTGCCGTGACGCTATTTACCGTGGCACAAATCGCCTTGGCACGATTCGCCGTGGCATGAATTAACGTGGCACGATTCGCCGTAGCATGATTCGCCGCGAGCTAGCAATTTTTCGCATTATGTATTTTTGGAAAGGAATTTTTTGTTATTTTATCTTTTAAATCATTATAAACTGTTTATTTTAAAAATGTTTTAGCATTTAATAGACCATAATAATATAATAATAATTGTGCAAAATGTAGTTGAGAAGAAATAATTTTCTATTATCGGGAATCGCAAAAAAGAATATCAGCAAGAAAATATAATAATATTAAAATAGATCTTCAAAACTCGTTTATATTCACTACTTTAACGGATATTACATCAGTTCCACTGAATATTTTGGAATACCTTCGTGGCTTGGCGCATAACTTTGAATGTTGCAGTGATTTCTTTCTTACTTTTCTCAATGTTTGATTTTAATCAATTTATCTACTTACTTTTCATTGGTGCGATACCAAGAAATCTTGGTATCTACCAGTTTCCATTCTTCCGATCATAATCGGAATACACTACAAAAACATAAATCAGTCAATTCAAAAAATTACCACTTAAAATACTGTGATTACTCACGCGTCATATTATGCACGAACACACCATAATTAATATATTATCGTTAAACAAATTAAAAATCAAATTAAAATTTGGAACCCAATAAAAGACTCACCAACACAGGCCAGAAATACAATATTAAATTATTTCATTACAACTTTTAAGAAAATGTCCGTTGTGTTAAGTCACTCAAATGTATGTAGATAACAAACACCTATATCAAATTATAGAAAAGTGTTTTACATCCCAAGTAATCGATCATTAAGAATTTTATTATCTTGATTACATGTCTGCATTTTTTCAATTTTATATTTTTTTCAAATGTAATGTTTCTGTAGCATTTTGATGAATGTCGTGTCTCGTCCCTTGTAGATGTATAACAAAATTTGGGTCTTTAAGCTCTTTTTTGTATAATGAGAGATTCTACTTGATTCTAAACTTACATTTTACTTTTCAAACCGCTAAAATTACATTCAGCCAAGTTAACAACTTACATCGTACAATTATTGGATTTAAAATTTAATTTCAATAATTAGAAGTACTAATTATAGTGGGTTCGTTAGATTTCTTTTCTTTTTTTTTAATAATATAGGCTAAACAGCAATTTATCAACTTCTGGATCTGTATTTTCCTCAGTTTGGTAATTTAAAAGAATTTTTTAAGAAAATCTGTTGGTAAACAAAGTTCATTGGGTTCCTTGTTAAGAAAGGCACCTCAAAGCTATCCTAATCACATAGGGTACCACAGTGACACACAGAACAACACCTAATCATTTTTATGTTCTAAAAACTAGAAAAAAATATTCAATGTTAGATTCGTACGTACAACAATCCAAATCTTTAAATGAGAAAGTAAGGTTTTAGAGTGTATTCCGGGAGCCCACGATACGAAAAACGGTCAAACTTAACAGGTTAATTTTTTTATTACGGTTTGTTTCCATTAATAAAAACCATTCCAGAAAAAAACAGGTGAAAAACCAGATAGCTTTTTTTCAATCTGACTGCAAATTATCGACTTCTTGAATACTGCTGTGGCCGGGTTCCTCAAATTTTTAGGATATTTCTTCAAGTGTGGAATGATCTTCTAAAAATTTTAGCAAAGCCAAACTCATGATAGAATTTTTATTTTGGGGGCCGTAAGAATCAGACCAGAGTCTATTTTTTTAATGCTTGGAACATCTTTAATAACCTGTCCTAGTATTTTCACCAAAACTGCTGTTAGAACAATATAATATTCAACCCACTATATGTAGATGTCATTAGATGATGAAATATTATTGGCAGTCGAAAAGATAGAGAAAAACGTGTTAGCAGTCGTTACCATTTTATTTATTGGATATTTAGGCATGTGACAAAACTTCATTGAAGTTTTCAATTTCGGTCAAGTTTTTATGTTATACTGCATGTATTTAATAAATAAAAGCATATCCTTTAAATAGTGCAACTTCATATTATCCACCTCTGGTACGTCACGCGTCGTGGCATCTTATTTTAAGTGTATTATGATCATCAGGAAAAATTATATATTTTATATTTGAATCAAAATGAAATATTATCATAATCGTGTTAAGTTAAAAATATTGAAAATATTTATTAAAAATACACAATATTAAAAATATTGAAAGTAATTTTTAACTTAACACGATTATGATAATATTTCATTTTGATTAGAATTTCATTTGTTAATAACTATACATTATATTTCATATTTGTAATCTTTTGTAAAGTTTGCCTCTCATCTTTATCATTTTAATATAAAAGATATGGAATCGTTAAGGTTTGAAAAGTCACCCGGTTTTAACATTAGGTCGCTTCTGGTTTTCTAAACAAAATTGTTACATTTTTGATAAATTTTTAATTTGGATTTTTGAAAAGAAAAGAGTTTGTTTTTTTGGAGACTAACGTTGGTCCGATAAACCGGACTCAAGTGGCCATTCTGAACTCCATAGTTTTAGTCCCTTTCGGAATTGCCAACTGGATGTGAGTACTAAATACTTTACTATTTGCCTGCTTGGCATTAACAGCCTACAATTAACATAATGTTTTGTTAATTTTTATTTTGGGATTTATTTAAATCCAGCCTTGTTAACTTTCGTTGGAGCTTAACGAATTAACCAACTTTCAAGCAAAGAAAAGCTACGGAGAAAAAAAATTATTTATTTGCAATTTGTTATTACTTCAGAACGTAAAAAACTTTTCTTACCCTTCGTGCATTTAAAGAAAAATGCATATTTTCACAATTTCAAACTATTCACTGGCTACATCACTAGAGAGAAAATTTTACTAACCTGAATAGCTGCTAACCCACGGACTTTGGATTCTACTTACAATAATAAAGAAACGTTTTTGTTAGTTATCATTGCAGATGAGAACGGTTTTCGTCAAATTACCTTTATCACTGTAGTCCTTTTGCCTTATTCCTAGTGGCCAGGATAGCTTCTTCGTTGTTTCCTCCAATAAACTAAAGTCACTCACAAACCCGAACACTTTCACGTTCTTTTTTACTTAAGTATTAAAAAGAAAATTATTCTCGATTATTAAGAAAGCCTCCATCAAGCTTTCAAGTTTTCGGAATACGAATTTCGCGTTCACGCACCAATGTCGTCTGAACTAAAGCAAAAAAGTTAGTTAATCCTTGTTTTCATTAAATATTTTATAAACGGGGTTGCAAATAATAATGAAATGGTTTATTCGTTATGCAAAAGAAACGATAATGGATTTCAAGTCTATCTCCTTAACCATTCGGACACCGCAGCTATATGTATTATTAATAAATTTTTGCTCGATTTTTATGGCAGTAAATTTTGTCAAACCGTTAAACCGCTCTTAGAAAACCGCTCTTAGAAAAAAGAGAATAAACCATAAATACTTACCGAAAATGATTTCCAAGTGAAGATTTTTCTAAATTTTCTCCATACGATTACTTTAGAGGCATTACAAACGAATGACTGATATGAGTCCGTACGGGACTCCGCGTAATAATTCGTAATCACTTTTTTTTGTTTCCTGTTTGCAATTTTAATCGATTTATGTCTAAAAAGTTCCCCACTCTGAGCCGGCGTCGTGCATTTTTGTAATCTTTATTTTCAAATTAACAAATTGAAATACAATTCAAATTGGTAAAAATCGTACAGGTATTTTGTCATTTTTTACATTTTTTACAGTTAAAATTTGCTAACAGTGTAAATCTTCTCATTTGCTGAGTATAAATCTCCTCAAATGCCATTTTTAAACACTTATTTTTTTTAGATTGCCACCTGTAACGCAAAAATTAAATATTTAAGTATTTACACAAAGAAATTAGAAAACTTACGTTATTATTGATAATATAACAATATAAACCACATAACACGTAACGATGTCTGTAAAGAATATTTTTTAATTTAAAAGAAACTGGTTTATTTGAAAAATATTAATTTAATATAAACCAAAGTGTTTGTTATTAATATTATGTTAAAAACTTATCAATGTTTCCTTTTAGGAAACAAAAGAAACTGACATACGAATTACAATGCTCGTTGCCGTTTTGCGACCTCTGACGGAAATATACTACCAGTTCCATTTCTGTGAAGTTTCGACCTGTCAAAGAATAATATCGTGGAAAACTAATAAAACTATTATTTTATTGTAAATTATCGAAAGTATATGAAAAAGAAGACTTTTTTTAAAAATTGCGTGGGTTTTGGAACATTTAAGTCCGTGATTATGAAACTTTGGTTTATATTGCTATATTGTCAATAATAACGTAAGTTTTTTAATTTCTTATTTGTGTAAATACTTGAATATTTCATTTTTGCGTTACAGGTGGCAATCTAAAAAAAAAGTATTTAAAAATAGCTATTGAAAACTAATCAAAATCGCAGAACCAAAATAGTGAAACCGATCTGGGATTTTCCCAAAATTTACAAAAATTTGTACCAATTTTACCAGTTTGAATTATATTTTATTTTGTTAATTTAAAAATGAATGAAAATGAAGAGTGGGGAACTTTATAGACAAAAATCGATTAAAATTGCAAACAGGAAACAAAAATAAGTGATTTACCAATTACGACGCGCGGCGCCACTAGGACTCATATCAGTCATTCGTGTGACTGTCATTACAGCATATCATTTTGTAACGGGAGTGTGATGTGTCGAGTTTGAATTATCGCGAAAAGCGGCTTGAAGGAAGTTCTCTTAATAATCAAGAATAATTTTCTTTTTAATACTTAAATGTGAAAACAAATGTGAAAGTGTTCGGATTTGTGAGTGACTTAAGTTTATTGGAAGAAACAACGAAGAAGCTATCCTGGTCACTAGGAATAAGGCAAAAGGACTACAGTGATAAAGGTAATTTGACGAAAACCGTTCTCATCTGCAATGATAACTAACAAAAACGTTTCTTTATTATTGTAGGTAGGATCCAACTTAGTTAACTCACAGTTGTTTGTAGTCAGTTGTATTTTATGCGACTTCATCGCTAGCTTTTTATTTATATTAATATCTATTTTATTAAATAAAATTGGTTTTTCGGGATTATTGGACAGGGGTTTTAAATAAAACGACTTATTCAATAGATCGACGTTTCGCCCAACTTTAATTGTGGGCCTCTTCAGGACTAAAATATGCTAATTAATGGTGGATATGTAAATTATACCATTATCTTACCCAATCAAACAGAAATTTGGGAAACTGCCCACGAATTTAACTTTTTTATTGACATATTGTGGATATGCCATTTTTTAACATCAAAACTTCTTCACAATTAAATTTGGGCAAAACGTCGACCTAGTGAACAAGTTGTTTTATTTAAAGTAAAACAATAATCCTGAAATCTAATTTTATTTATTACAAAATATGGACGAAAACAACAGTATAATTTATTTTATTCCAAATGGATTTGCGTCAGGCCCTAGCTTTACTAATTGCATATCAAATTGTGAAAAAACGGAAAGCTAAAAATAAGCGACTACATTTTGTCGAAAATTCCTCAAGTATGCACATTTTTCTTTTGCAGTTTCTCAAATTTGTGCTAACATTCCATAAGCAGTGGCGGATTTGCCATAAGGCCGAGTAGGCCCAGACCTAAGGCGGCCAGATCTTAAGGGCGGCAAATTGTGCCAAAAAAACCCTCTGATGATAACAAGATTAACATGAAATAAATCAAATGCAAAGTATCTGACTTAGAAGAAAATTTTACAGAAGAATGTCTTCATTTTCGTTCTCACTGCAGCATAAAAAATGCTGGTGGTTTAATATATTTTTCGGTTATATAAAAACATATATAAACAGCAGCAACAGCATGCTGAGATTTTATGTATTAAGATAAATAACAGTGAGGCAAAGATATTTCCCTGTAGAACACCTGCAGAACAATTGACAACCGAGACATATTTGGTCGAAAGACGATCGTGCCTTGAAATAATCAAGAAGTACCAATAAAGTGAGAGAGAGAGAGAAACAAAGAAGTTGTAATGCTGTGGTAAAATCTGAAACTAGACTGAGCAAGCGAAAAAACTTTGTAATATGCCAAATGCTCACATAAAGCATTAATTACAATGTATTTCGTAGTTTTTGCAAAAGTTGACAAAACACCAATAGGACGAAGATGAAACAGCTTTGAAGCTAAAGAAACCCTAGTATAAAATAGATGGCACTTCCGTTAGCAGGTTACAAATCCACTCATTTTAAAATGAAAGTATTTACAAGCCTCAAAATCCAAATACTAAATTTTGAGTGTAAAATGCCAACAATAGCACTCAATTCTTTAGGCGTAACTGGGCGTAACCTCTCGAATTGAGAGTAACTCTACTCTTTAAAAAAGCAAACCTTCTAATTCGAAATTTATTTCGGCGGACACTTCTAGACCAGAGCCGAGAAAAAAGTACTTTTGTAGTACAAAAGTACTCCGAGTACTTTTGGGTTTGATTATTGAAACTGTTTGATGTGGTTTAACCTGAAGGGTCTTAGTTTGCTCCTGTGCCTTTATTTCGGCAACAGTTGCTTTTACGATTTCTGAAAAACTAGGGTTGTTTGTGGTGTTACTTACCTGCGTATTTTCTGGTTTGGTGCTCGGCTTTAATACCTTGGTCACTCTATTCTCTGTTAATTCTCTTGTCATTTCATTGAAAATATCACCAATTTCTCCTCCTAGAGTGAGGATGAGTCCCTTCTTTTCGCTGTTCTCCTTGCTTTTGGACATAAATAAATTTAGTTCTAGCTGGAATCTGCTCATTTTCTTGACTCGTTCTTCCAATTTTGTTTTCTCCTCATTTGGTGCTTCGATAGTTACTTCTACCTCTTGCGTTTGTTGGGTGTCCATAGGTATTATCTCTGGGCTTTGGTTTTGGGGCTGAGAAGGATTGTTGTTAGCTTCTTTTTTTCTAGCTGCTCTTTCTTTTCTTCTTTGCCCTTTGGTTTTTTTAGATTTCTTGACGGTGAATTCTCCTTCGTTGTTAGATTCGTCTGAAAGTCTGTTCTTGGATCTACACATCCCTATGTGTTCCTCCTCAGATTCGGAACTCTCCATTCTTGGCAGGTCTTCTTTCGATTTCTTGACTTCAAGGTTTTTCCTTTCTTCGCATCGATCGCTATCGTATCGTATCGCTATCGATTCTGATCCGTTTCTTTGGGGTTGGGTTCATATTTTCTTTTTTCCGAGCTTTCTTCTCTCTTTTTTCCACCAGTTCCACTAACGCAATCTTTCTTGCTTCAAATTCTTGTCTGGACTTTTCGTACTTTTCTAATTCTTCTTCCATAATTGGTTCTTCAGACTTATTTTGTTGTTCTATGGTTTCTTCCTTAGATTCGTCAGGCGGTTTTATCTGGATGTTCTTAATTATTTTTGCTGCCATTATTCTCAAAGTTTGGTTAATTTTCTATCTAATCTGTTTTGAATTAATTCGGAACGTATCACTAAATTTCTCTTACTAAAAAAAAATCTTGATCAACCAAGATTATACAATGGCCGCCAAGAACCACAAAGAGAAGCGTGGGAAGGCCCCAGATGAGATGGAGTGATGACGTAAAGAAGACAGAGGGAAGAGAGTTGCTACAGGCGCGGCTCAAAATAGAGAAAAATAGTAGAAATTGGGAGAGGCCTACGTCCAGAAGTGGATAAGTACATTTTGATGAAGATAAAGAAGATCAATTCTAATCACATTACAATTGCTAAAATATAATCTTCCGATATGGAACAATTACGCGTATACTAGGCAATCTCCAGCCGAAATAGAATAATGCCGATAATAACTTTAAATAATAACCTTTGAGATCTATCGCGGATAAGTCAACGCTTAACAAATCTCCTTACGTAGAACTGGACAGTGGCGGGGCAAGACCTAAATATGATGTAGGCAGATAATTTTTGGGAAGCCCTTTACGCCCCACGCCTTACCCTGCTTCTGGGACTGGATATGCCGACAATAATCCATGCACTATAACCAATGTCTCCAACCTTCCAAGAAAAACCACTATCACATGTAATGTCAAAAATCCAATACATGTGTCATTATAATCCAAACACGATATCAATCATCAAGTATGTCGCACAAACAGTCAACAGATGTTTCCAAAAGAAATAGATGACACCTGTTACTGATAACACATTTCAATCTACCTTTAACTGCCATGAAATTATAGAATTAACATTATCAAAGCGACAGAGAAAATGAACAAAAGTGACAAAGTTTGATAGTAGAAGTTTATTCATAGTATTATTAATGTTATATCGTTAGGAATGCAACATACAGTGAGTTGCATAAAAACTGCACCCAAACAAAATTTAACAAAATTTTGTTACACACTTATTTTTTAAAGAATATAGCGGTGCCGTCGCCAAGTTTGTAAGTTGCAGAGTCGACCTTTGTGTCCCGAGTGTCCGTGTCCGGGCTCACACTAAATTTCTCACTGCAGTGAAGAACGAGTGTGATACGTAGGTCTTTTCTTGCAAAGTAAATTAAATGAAAAATTAATTGAAAATAAAAATTTGCTTAAAAAAACTTGAATTTAAAAAAAGGGATTTCCGGCTGCTCAGCTTGCATCAAAACTTCCTCAGGGTCGTGAGGCGGGAAACTAAACCGTAATTGGATAAATCACTACGAGTATCAATCCAATCTCATATGACGGTCAAGTGTGTCGGTAAGCTCACTTTACAAATAAATACCTCTGAAAAGAAATACATAAGACAATTAAACACAATGTAAAACAAAATATAAAATTTAATGATGACTCGATGTTCGGCGAAATCGGCAGTTACAGTAAAATACTTAAATGCTACGAGATAGTGTCGACACTTGTTCATGCATGATTACTTAAAATTAAGACAATCTTCGATACAAAATTGCACGGCAAATACATAGATATTATTCACTTCATCTAGTGAATTACAGCATCAATTGATGGATCAGTGGCCGACAATAATACCTGGCCCCCGAAGACACTGTGGTAATTATCCGGCAAATACCAACTTGGCGTGCACTGTTGACGCACTACTAATTCTAATTCACTTTAAAAGGTAAGACAGTACTCACTAATTAGCTGGCTTGAAGACACCTTGACCTGATGGTATTCTGATGAAGATGCTCGTCAGATAAGATATTAGAGACGGAAGTATTGCAAAGATGTAGGCAGAATCGGCATTAATCAAAAAGGCGTACCTTGACTTGAATTGAACTCATAAAATGTGCGTACTTATAAAACCGGAAATAAGCATTCGAAAACATAATTCGCACTTTCTTCGTAGGGAAGAAATTATGCGTAACTCGAACTTGGCTTCACAAGCCTAAATTGCGTCACTAAACGTAACACTAAATACGTCATTAAACGCATCGGTCAGATAACTGACGATCAAAAATAATCGTGACTTCACGACAAAATCTCCCTCGAGACAAATAGGCATCACAATTACTCGCGACATTAATCATAATCGCGATACTGACGCATTCTTGCACATTCCACAATATTTACGTAATTATGCATAACCCAAACTCGCGCATAAAACATAAACGCAAAACTCACGCGTAACTCAAAATCTCGCACAACAGCGAGTTCGACCGAACTTGGCGTAATTCTCTAATTACGCATTCACAAAATTTAAACTATTTCGTAAACCCCTTATTACACGCCTCCTTGCGGATTAACGGTATTTGCGGTATTCTACATATGTAACACTTGATTCAAAATGTTGCGCAGTTGGCGGTATTCGGTAGTCGCGCAGGTAAACCTCACCCACGCAATCTCCATAGTTGCGTAATTTACGCACATTGCGCGTTAAACTACAATGCGACAACGGCGCATGTCACTCGGCACAAGACATAATTTCGGTAATTACGCATAACGGTAACTCAAAGTCACAATGGGTTCCACCTAGGAGCCAACGCGACCACACTGGTCCGCCCGCGCTCCCAGGGTAGACTCCGGTAGACTGTCCTGCTTCAAGCAATTGTCTAGTTAAATTCCCCTCTCCACGATATTTATTTTGTCGAATCTTGCATAGACTTGCTTGGAAATGGTTCGCGCTATCTCGCCCGTTGGAAATTGAGACCATTAACGATAGCAAGCGACAGGAAAGGTGTAATTTATTGCTTGTTAGATTTGCGTGATTTTATTTAAAAATAAAAGAAAAGCAAACCGTAACAAGTGTCCTTGATAAATAGGGAAACTTAATCCTCAGACCGTTTTTTAAATATTTGCTTTCTTCTTCTTCAGACCGAGCATTGACAAATTATTATTTCAATGCGGACGTACCTGCGGGCATGGGCCGCACCCCCTCCGTGTAATAGGACTTGAAAAGAGCCCTTGGGCTTAGATTCATTTGGTTATAAAATTTTCTCAATTGAAATTATATAATAATAAAAGCGAGTAATGGATGTTATATTAAATTAACATGTATAGTATATTATAATTAAGTACATGATTACAGATTCACCTAAAAGACTAACTTTTAATATATTCGTGAGAAATCGAGCCTGTAGAAATAAACTTCATGAACCCCTTTTACAACTTACATATTTTATTGTTTACTGTTTATTTTTAATTTGCTTTAGTGTAGCTTTTAATTGTTTGTAATTAAAATGTTAATTATCTTAGCTACCATACAATGAAAAATAACGTAAAATTTATATACTAAAAATTTCCTCCCTTATATTTACAAAATTGTTATTTAAATACTTATAAATTTAAATTTTTAATAAATTGGAACTCTATTAAACTTTTTAATTGACCGTATTTCAGAACTTGAAAAATTTAGGCTATAAAATTTTAAATACGGTCGGGTAAAAATTTATTTTTATGAATTATAAACACAAAATTAAACAAAATTTTGTAGATTAAAATTTATCATTGTGCGTTTTTAAATAATTGACTCGTTTATAATTTTTTCTTTATTTTCATGAAAGTTTTTTAATTATTAACCTTTAATTAAACAAGTTATTTATTTTTTCTCATTTTCTCATATTCTGAAAGGTTGTTACCACAAAATATTTCAATTAAGTTTTAAAATTACCTAATAAAAACATTATATTGAAATTAATTAACATCTTGTAAAAATATTATAATTTTATGACAATTTAATTTTGTTCCAAAAGTTTAATGAGGTTAAATTGTATTAAAAGTTTTAAAAATAGAGATTACAAATTCAGAAAACATTAATCTGTAATCAAGCTTGAATAATCAGTATATCAAAATTATGCATTGTATAGAAGATTAAGTACTGCATGGACTATCTTGTATACTGACCATTGAGCACAACAGCATCACCATATCATATATATCAATTGAATTTGCTAGACATATCTGATTCATAGTCGATCTATATCAATTCATTTTATGCCTTCCCTATACTTGCAAATCATATTTATGCATATATCAAAAATTAGTTAATTCAGGCGTAACTTCAGACTTTAAATAGTTTACAAGTTTCTATACGTAAACCACACAATTAAACAAAAAAAATATTATCCCCATTAATATTCAAAAAATCTAAACTTGAAAATTACAACTTTACTACATCAAGCTACATTAGATGTTACACCAGTCCTTATACTACACTAGCATAGCAGAAATTAATTTATTTATAAAATTTCACACTTTTCATTCCTAACAAATGAGAAAATCTATAATATTGCGTCTTGATAGTATTTATTGTAAAATTATGATATTTTTACCTATAAAATAGCTCATATTTAAACTAATTATAATTTTATTTAATACCCTATTGCAATTTTTTAATTTTATGCCACATACAGGGTGGTCCTTCAGGCTTAACAAAATTTATAAATTACATTAAGGATTTAATATAAAATAGCTTTAAAATGTTAAAATATAAAAGTATTTCAAACTAAAGAATAAGTATCAATATCAAAAACTGCTTTTTCTAATTTTGGAGTCAAGAAAATAAGCAAAACCAAAATAAAAGCTACCAACATTTTTTATTTGTTTTTTTTTAATAGATATTTTAAAATAATAAGGGATATTGGGTTTGCGGACTCCAAATTTTTTTCTGCTAGTCCTGAAGATGAAGGATTATTAAACGTTTGAAACGTCGACAAAGTAACCTTGTAGTTTTTTTTGGAGTGCGCAAACCCAATATCCCTTTTTATTATATCCATCCATCGGACGAGAATTTGTTACTTCTATATATTTTAAAGTAAAAGAATATTTGCATATGTGACTCGACGATTGACAAAACACTGAAGTTGAAAACTATAAAATAAATTCTTAAATAAGCTAAACTTTCACATTATTTCCAAATGTTCAAATATAACAGAAAGTAAAATTACTTTATTTTTAATAAAGAAGAGAAAAACTAAAAAGTTTTTTATAAGCCTTCAGTCGAGATGACCTATCATATTAGATAAGGTACTACCTTTCAAATATCCAGCCACTGTTTTTATTGACGCCAAACAAGTAGCACCAACTTTTGTTTCAAGTTGCAAGAGCAGATTGTTTGACAAAAACATAGACCGCGCCACCTAGGTTGAGACTCGAGTTTCAATCTTACTCTAACGAGATGGATCTTCCTCAGTCAACCGCTGATGGACGCAGTACTAAGATCTGCCAAAGTCTCCACTCGTAATTTGCAATGCTTAAAACTTCAAGCAGCGACTAAACATTTAGCGCCATACAGTGGTGTAATATTGAAAGGTTTTGCAAGCATCCTACTATCTCTCTACTACATCTCGACTGAAGGCTTATAAAAAACTTTTTAGTTTTTCTCTTCTTTATTATCATAGAACAGTCGATAAAATGTTAAAATTTGGTTTTCCAAATTTTTAAAATATTTTTGTTATACTTTATTTTTATTGTAATTTTGTAAAAAAAAACATAATCACTAACAAATGTTTTTTCCAATGCACCTATTTACTCAAAAAAATGTGTAATTCTCCAGTAATGCACTTAAACTTAACGAAAAAAATACCAGCAAAATTCTATTCTTTTTTTGTTCTGAAGCATATAGTAGCGCACTTATGGGCGAGACTCAATTTCTCGGACTACAAATTGATTCTGGACTTACCTGGAATTCTCACATTGACGGGCTTTTGGCTCGTGTGACTAGTGGTGTTTTCACTTTGGTTTGGTACTGGTTTACCATGCTATTGTCAATCACATTTGAGTTACTGTATCCTAGTGTGAGGTCACTCTTTGAGTCTACTTAGAGCTTTTTACTTACATTTTTTTTTACACTTACATTTTTTAAGAAAAATCAAGATATCTTATTAAGATATCTATATTAATATATTATTATAATGTAATTGATCTATATAAAATTTTTTGATTAATAATAATAATACAAACACATTGACCCATAACATTTTCATAATAATTTGTTAAAAAAAACTACAAGATTTTCCTGAAAAACTTTATTATTTAAGTAAATAAGATGGAAGTTAAAATAGCCTCACTAGTAATTTTTGTAAAAATAGGAGTGATTAAAATTGGCAAAAAATTTGTATGACCACCTTCACTTCTTATTACCTCAAATAAGCGGTGGGGCATCGAAAAACACTAATTTTGGTAAAATTTCTGGAGCTATTTCTTCCGAAACTTCCCAAATTCTGTTTTTTAACTCTCCCGTAGTTAAAAATTACTTGCCATGAAATAATACTCCATAAGTTCTCTACGGGGTTTAAATCATTTTCCAACAAACTCACTTTCAACACTTCTAAGTACTTCTCAGAGTTCATCTTAGTCGAAATCCAAGCTAAGGGAATAGTGCCACGGAAGCTAAATCCACCCCACACCATTACGGTCCCTCCGCCGAAATTACGATTAAGACGTACCTCCGTTTCTCTACATAGATCATGCCAGTAGTACTGTCATCCATCTGGACCATCCAAATTAAACTTTCTTTCATCGCTGAAAAGTACAATTTTCCATTGGTCAGTGCACGATATGCATTTTCTTGCGAAATTCAGCTTTGCTACCTTAGTCTTCTGGGTAAGCCGAAGATTACCGACCGTCTTGCGGTAATCTGCATTAGGGAGCTGGTGTAAAATTTGACCAACTTATCGGCTGGTCACCGGTAACTGTAAATCAGCCCGAATGTGAAACGACGTCATGTGCTGAGTCACCACTTTCGTAAAAATTACACGTTTTTGTCGTACACTTAGTTTTGATTTGACCCCTTTTTTATTGTTTTTACCATAATTTTCTTTTGGTGATCTACCAGTTCTTCTTGCAATTTGATGATTTGTCAAGCCGGCGTCTTTGTATGCGTTGATTGCGGCAATTTCTGCATTATTTAAACGTTTACCTCGACCCATGTCGACTACAAACATTAAAATTTGCAAAATTATACAAAAACAGATTTTTAATAGTAGTAAGGATTAACCTGTATAGTTTGATGTATACATTTGTTTTGTAATTTAAATTATTTAAATTATTTATAAGTGTGGCAATTCTAATTTCCACTCAACTTCTGTAAATTTTTCACGAATTTTAAAATAAAACTCAAATTCACTTTAAATAGGCAGTAACTAGCAGGTACCAAGTTAGGACAAGATTAACAAAGAATCTGAACCCAAAAATATTTCTGCCGAATTTGTGTTTGCAGAGGTGCATACCATGGGAGGCTATTCCCATTTCCTGCACTGAAGTTGCTAAACTACACCACAAATATAATTAAAAAATCTAAAAAAAATTCTTGTAAACTCGATAGTTGGAAATCCGGCTGTAGAAACTAAAAATATTCATCGCTTAGTGTAGATTAACAACAATAAGTTCATTTTATTTAAATTGTTTTTAGATGATTTATTTATAATTTATATTTATATTATGATTTGGATTTTCTGGGATTTAAGAAATAGATTTCTTAAGTATTAACATTAGAAGCACCGTGTTTGTAAAAATTAAAAGTCAAAAATACAGAGTCCCTATAGTGCCCCTGGATCAAAAGATTCAGAACAATTAATTTTTAAAGAGGTCAAAATGACCCTCCGGCGTTTCTAGTTTTAAAGTATTATTTCCTTCATTTCAGTTTTATTTAATTGTTTTTTAGCCCAATATTTCTAACAACGTAGTTGTCTGGGCTTTTCAAAAATTAGAATCAAGCACAAAGGCAAATACCTAGTGCAGATCCTAGCATTAATTGAATTATTAAAAATATGGCATGACTATCAAATGCGAATTTTATTTATTTATGAGGGATTATATGAAGTAAATGAAAAAATTTAACCGGTGATATATACAGACAGTTTCATCTAGCGGTGCATTTCAGAATATGAATCCAAACACGGCGGTCGTTTTCTCCCATCGCTCACCGTTTACATAGGACACTCCCCCCCTTATTTTTATTATTTGAACAATTTGGAGGGATGAAAAGGATTATTATAAGTTTTACGGAGGTTATCGGAGAGCCTGAGCAGCTAGAGAAGTAAAAAGTTAGAAAACATGGCCATTTGAATTTTTACAATTGAAGGGGACAAATCCTCCATAAAATCTACCTCCTTGCTACAAAATCAAAATAATCAAGATGATAAAATTATATTTTCTATTTGTTCAAATTGGTTAAAACCCTTGGGCTGTTAATTTTGTGGTAGTTCTTTTTAATTAAATTTTACCCGATTTGCACAACCGCGTAGCAGTATTCAGGTTTTCAAAATTTATAAAACATTATAGTTTCATGATGACATCCAACAACGAATTGAGAGTAAATTTGTAAAATTTATGACGGACTATATTACATATGGGGGAAAAGTTAATCGGCTATATATAAGACAAGCTCCACCTAGCGATATGTTGTTTAGCTATACTACATGCGCAAACTTACGTCCCGTTAAAGAACGGTTAGATTGACTAAATATTCTTGATGTCTTTCATAAAAATAAAGAACTAATATATAAATTATACGAAGTGCTGTTGAACAGATTCAACCACACAGTCAAATTTTAAGGAAATCACATTGCACCGTTTATTGTGAACAAAATTTTGAGAATTTAAATTTCAGAAATAAATGAATCATAGCATCATACTTTTAAGGCTAATGTTCACTTGAGACAGAAAGTCTCGAGACTCGTATATAAACCTGTGGCGAGGATTAACGGATTATAATTAAATACCAACATAGAAATTCAGTTATATCAGTAAAATATTGTTCTAATTTTAATAACCGTTTATAAATTAACACTAAGCATAAACATCGCCAAAAACCCATGCTAATACTAATGCTAATAAAAAAAATTTTTTTTATTCAATAAATTAAATACTAACTATAAACGCTCGAGATGGAACCTGATTTGTGTTTACTTGCCTATTTAATAATAGCATTTCAAAAATTTCTCCATAATTAAAGATGAACGGTAGAAGCTGTGTTTCTGACACATTAGTCTTCCTCAGTGATAAAACAAGATAAAAAAATCACAATTTTGAAATATTTCACTTAAGACTGTAGTCTTGATGTGTGTGAAACTGTGCTTTCGATCTCTATCAAACTTGCTTGCACCGCCCCTCGAATTCTTCCGCCCCGGGCCATGGCCCTCATAGTAGAGGTCGAGAATAATTGTTAGGCGGCACAATTGATAATTATCGATAGGCGACGTTTAGACCATCGATAAATATCGGTAGTTTTCGATAGTGGATATTAAATATAGGGAAAAAAAATTTTAGCAAAAAACTGGCATCTGGTGAAAGTGCAAAATACTCAAATAACTAAGGGAGCGTTCATAAACCACGTAGTTTGATTTTGACCTCTTTAGAACCCCTCCCTCCCATCATGTAGCTTAACGTAGCTTTTACCATGATACCCTACCCCCCCCCCCTAAATAGAACGTAGTTTTTTTTCCTATAAAGTCCAGAAGACATGTTATGCTTTCTGTTAACAAAACTATTTAAAAATTATTTGGTATAAAATATTAATAACACCGATATTTGTTTTTAAAACAAATAGCGCACTTATATATAAAATATAAATAAAAAAATCCAAATACGGAAATAAATATCCATATTATGTTGTCGCTTATATTCTGCAAATTGCTTTCATAATAAATGAAAAAAACTACGTAGCTTGACTATAATCCCCCCGTACCCTCAC
The DNA here is from genome assembly GCA_947369205.1 of Cantharis rufa. Classification (NCBI taxonomy): domain Eukaryota; kingdom Metazoa; phylum Arthropoda; class Insecta; order Coleoptera; family Cantharidae; genus Cantharis; species Cantharis rufa. The sequence goes on along the minus strand of OX376309.1, from coordinate 7,595,657 downwards.
GTAGCCCTGCGTAGCTTTCTACCTAACCCCTCCCCCCCCTTGGCCAAACCACGTAGTTTATGAACGCTCCCTAACGTTGCATTTTTATTCATAAAAATCAAAATTATGATGTCAGTAATGGTCAGGGCCGGATCAAACTATTTTAGCGCCGGGTGCAGATTAGCTAACTGGCGCTTTTATACTAATATAATATTATATAAAATATTATAATTAAAGAAAAAATGTAGTACCTTGAAATCACAATGCACATTTATGCATCATTAAAAAACGTTCAATTTTGGCGCCTTCTAAACTTTGGCGCTGGGTGCGGCGGTTCCATTGCACCCATGGTTTATCCGGCCCTGGTAATAAAGGTAAATTGCCGGTATTGAAGGCACCTGTCACATGTCACGACTATCGAAAACTATCGATAGCTACAGAAAACTATCGATGGCTTTCGATAGTAGTTACTATCGATAATAATCGATAGCGCTATCGATTGTTCTCGACCTCTACCTCATAGCCCTTAGGTAAATAAGTCACTGAGAATTGGTGCTTGTTTTTTATTTTTGTATCAATTGAATAAAGATTCTCTATATATTATTCAATTAATTTTAAAGCTGCTTTTTAGTAAAACATTTGAATTATGTTTTATTTTAACTAACAATTATATCAAATTTTGATTTAAAACAATATTTCATTCGAGTTAAAAAAAACTCAGCTATAATCATTTTTTATTTACTTGAAAATAAATGATAAAACGTCGTTTAAAAATTATTTTGTAATTTCAACATCTAAAAAGAAGTTATTTTACAATTATATTATAAAACATGTAAATTTAAAATTTTACAGAAAATTGAATTTTAAAATTACCAAGTTTTTCTTCTTAAGTATTCTTGATTGCTTAAGATTACCTGTCTGAAAGCAACAGGAAATTTTAAGTGGCTGTCTTTCTGGTTTTGTTTTATTTTAAAATGTCAGTCCGCATGAACATATACTTAATCTTATTGATAAGTTAAAATTAACAGTTGAAAATAAGAAAAACAGCTCAAATAAACTGTATTCGTAGATCCTTTATAACAAACGAGAATATTTGGTTTTAAATTAGTACTGACGTAATAACGCGACGCATAATTTAGTTCTATTCGCAGTAATTTAGTAAAAACCGCTTAAATCGTGTATTTAATATATAAAATTTTTAAAACCGTAAATTGTTGACTTATCAACTTTTCCAATTAGAAAGAAATTGTTTCTTTTTTTTCTGTTGTACGTAACTTGGAAGTTTAGATTTTTCTTAATTTGCTGTTATTTTACAAAATTGTTTGTATTTGTTGTGTAATTACTATGTATTGTGTAAATAATACAGATACCTGTACGTAACGAGAAATAAGACGGCCGCGGCCGGTCTTATCTTAGCGGGTAAGTGAGTTGATTGCTAATAGACTGAATCACAAATCCATTTTAAATCATGTAGGCTCCAGGGCCTTTATTCCAGAATTTGTTTTCGTTGAAATATATTAATACCTATTATTATAGTACTTATACAAAATGAGAGAACACGTATTTGTTTTTTATTTTGAAAAAATTTTTTACGCTCTACAGCAACTTTTTCAAGATTGCAAGATAAATAATGTTATTTGAAATAATGCAGTATATTCTACAGGGAATAGTACCTTAACCAGGCCCACAATTTTAAACATTTCCGAATGACATTATGGTAGTTTAGGGCGTAAATTACAAATATAAAAATTAAATTTTATGAATCATTAAAAAATACGGCCAAAATTGACGAAAAGCTGGAACCAACTATTCGATTGGCTACCTTCATAAAGTTAGGGTTTTTTTACTATTGTACACAGTAAAAAGTATTTTGTTAATTTAACAAAATATACAGTTGTTAATTAATTTTTTGTAATATTAACAAATTTTTTTATTGTAGTAACATAAATACTTATAAAATACAATAATTTGTATCATAGAAGTTGTTATTCTGTGTAATAAATTTGCTAATATAACAAAAAATTGTAGTGGACCTGCTGGGACAACATTTTTTTTTTAATTTTACAAAATACTTTTTACTGTGTAATACTCACGTTTGAGTATTACACTGTAATACATACACTGTATACACTGTGTAGCGTAAACTGTATTAGCGTGTATTTTTAGCTTGAATGCGTATCTTGCCTTGAGGGTGTTACCTTACTAAACCTTACTAAAAAAATCCTCAAGGCGCAACAAAACTCGAAAATGACAGGTCTCTAAAAAGAGTAATACGATATAATTTTTAATTTTTTAACGTTTAATTCTTTTATGTAAATATTTTATTTTGAAACTATTTTACACTTACAGCGTTATTCATATCTTTATTTGTGAGAATATCGAAAAATTTCCATTAATAACGTGGAAGAGCAGAGTTTCAACTAACCAATGAATTTTTTACATGTCCGATTATGTCTACTCAGGAATATTTAAATGAATTTCCTGTAATTGTAATCAGTGGTGTTAGGAAGGTCGACTCTCGCTTGATTTATAAATAACAACGTTGAATCTTGCATGCAAGTACAACAGAATCTTTTTTTAAAGCCAATTTTTATTAATTTAGGCCTTTTGGTTGTAATAAATTTTCCAGATTTACATTTGAACAAATGAACAATTGTTACACCTACACCTACCACACATTGAAAGCCGCTAGTAGTTTTTTCAAACTTAAAAACGTCTGCAAAATTCAAAATTCAAACTCAAATTATTTTCCATTATTTGTGAAGCACCACTCGCACAAAGACAATTACTACAAAGGATTTGCATTTTAACTGAATAAAGTAATTATTGCTTTAAAATTAAAGTAAGTTTAATATTCACAACTAACTGCTGTTAATCGTTTATAGGGTTTCTATAATCATTATAAATTATTATTGCCGACTATCAATGATAAACATGGTGCATGCACCATTTAAACACATTTAGCATATGGCATATCATAAATAATAATAAATATGAATCGGCAGATATTGTTTAGGAACATTGACCTGTCATTTGTTTGCGGTTTATGAAATGATAAAATTTTCATTTTTTATGGAATCAGCATGCATTTAAAATTAGTCTTACTTGAAATGATTGCATGTAGATAATTGAGTAGTACGCAACTTTACAATTAAAGTTACTACTTGTGCTGAACTAAATTTCCCTATATTATTATTACTTATTAAAAGTTTAATTTATTATTGATCAATTTAAAGTGATATGCGGTTTTAGCTCTTAAACAGCATTATCAAAACTAATAGTGAAAATTTAAAGATGAAAGTACAGAGAAAAAATTATTATAAAATTGATTAAAATTACAAAAGAAATAGTTAATACAATTAATAATAATATAATAATGAATAAAAGTTAACTTTGCTTTCTTCTGTCCCTCTTTTTAGCATTAATTCTCTTAACCCTTCTCGTTTTACCACCTCTTTACTACAATGCTCATCATACCATTCCTTATCCTTGCTTACTCTTCTTTTACTCCTACTTCCCGCTACCTTATTTATTCCATTTTGTACCGTTGCCATCAACTCATTGATATCTTGCTCAACTTTTGCCTCTTGGATCACTTTTTCCAGCAAAGTTAACTACCACCAGCAGAGGAAAAGGTGTAAGATGATAATTAGAGAAAAGAAACGAGAACACAACGCTCGAAAGCTGGAAGAAATCGAAGAAAAGTATGCGAATAGGGAAATAAGGAACTTCTACCAAGGAGTAAAAAAGATTAGAAGAGGATATCAACCAAAGACAAGTTTTGTTACAGACAAGGAGGGTATGTTGGTGGGTGATGAAGAGAATATGATTGAAAGATGGATGGAATATTTTCAAGAGCTACTAAACAAAAAACAAATCAACGACAAAAGAGAAGATAAAGAACAAGTGAGAGAAAAAAAGACAGCGAAATTGAGATGCCCAGTGAAGAAAAAATATTAGAGGTAATAGCAAAAATGAAAAACAATAGAAAGGGAGGAGATGATGAAATTCAGTCAGAGATGATTAAATATGGAGGTACTAAGCTGCACAAGATTATTGTGTTACTGATACAGAAAGTTTGGATCCACGAAGTAATACCACAAACATGGAAAATGGCTATCATTTGCCCGATACATAAGAAAGGAGTAAAAACTGAATGTGAAAACTATCGCGGAATAGCTCTACTGAACGTCACCTATAAAGTATTGGCTACCTGTATAAAGAATAGGCTGAGAACGTACACCGAGGAGTCCTTAGGAGAGTACCAGTGTGGATTTAAGAGGAATAGATCAGTTACTGACCAAATTTTCGTGTTGAAAGAGATCCAGGCAGCAAGCCACGAGTTTGGACTGAATACTCATGCGCTGTTTTTGGATTTCAAACAAGGGTATGACAGTATATTGAGAGAAAAACTATACGAAGCAATGGTCACTCTAGGAATACCAACAAAACTGATTAAGTTAACAAAAATGACGCTGAATGACACTCTAAGTAAAGTACGAATAAATGGAAGAACCTCAAAAGAATTTGAAGTTAAGGTGGGGCTGAGGCAAGGAGACCCACTATCGTCGACTCTGTTTAACATTGCTCTCGAAAGAGTTGTAAGAGAAGCCAAATTAAATAGAGCAGGGACAATTTACAGACAAAAACATCAATGCCTGGCCTTCGCTGACGACTTTACTATACTTACAAGATCAAGAAAGGAATTGCAAGACACCACAAAGAGCTTAATAATAGCAGCAAGTAAGATGGGTCTGGAGATTAACGAGCAGAAGACTAAATATATGGTATGGGAAAGCGAAGCATTTCTACCGGGCAAAACACTGAATGTTAAGATTAAGGACAGGATAATGAAATTTGACGAAGTGGAAACGTTTATATACCTAGGAACAGTCATTTCAAAAAAACCTGGAAATGAAGTGGAGGTAAAAGCAAGAATAGCGGCGGGAACCAGAAGCGCTTTTGCGATCAAAGCGATGCTGTACAGTAATCAGTGTACAGTTATACACTGTACAGTTATATAATCTCACCTTAAAGGTGAGATTATATAAAACGATTATAAGACCAACGGTGATTTATGGATGCGAGAGCTGGGTAATGAGGAAACAAGAGCAGTCAAGGTTGGAAATATGGGAAAGAAAGATATTGAGAAGAATTTACGGTGGAAAATGGGTTGAAGGAAGGTGGATCAGAAGAACGAATAGAGAGCTTGAAGAACTGTATGGAGATCCAAACATTGTAAGCATAATAAAAACCCAGAGAGTAAAATGGATAGGTCATTTGGTAAGAACCCCGAAGATGATATGGAAATCGAAACAAGGAGGTACTAGAAGAAGAGGAAGACCAATGAACAGATGGAATAACGAGATGCAAAGGGATCTGAGTGAAATAGGTGTGAAAGACATAAAACAGAGTGCCAAAGACAGAAGTAGATGGAATAAAGTGATAAAACAAGACATGGGACTTCTAGGCCCGTAGTGCTATCTTATATATATAATAATGAATAAATATAGATCATTATACTTATATTTTATTTAAGCTACTACGCGCAGTATTGCAAGAAGCTTTATGATCCAGCTCTGTGTCAGCCTGTATAGTGTACATAGTACCTACTATTCGTAGTATATCTGCACAATACAAACTTGTTCAAATTATTTCGAGGTCTGAAATATTTTTCAGTTACATATTTCTTGAATTTCATTTAGAGCTGCTAGAGCTTCGTGCAAAGTTTTGGATATGTAATGTGAAAAAAGTCCTATTTTTATGGCATTTTTAATGTTTTTGATGTTTAAGTTAAGCTGAATAGACATATTTTTTTTAGAGTATTATACAGTTTACCAAATAATATGCTCATTACTCTTACTTTTTATAGGAAAAGCTTTCGATGTACTCTTTTATTATTATTCATACAATAGAATGTATTTATTTTCTTTAATAAATGTATAATATTGTTCGAGTTATTATTGAAAATGTATTGTCTGTGTTTTTTAACAAGCTGAAATTTAAGAAATTAAGAAAAAATTGCTAGCCTCGTTATTAAACTCAACTACTGGTTTAACGTTTCAAACAAGTTACCAAGCATACTCTATTTCCATAGAAAAAATCTGCTCAGCCTCTGTTAATTTTGTTATTGATTTATTGATCAGATTTGATCAAATGTACAGTGAGAACAAATTTATTCGACATTCTTTAATATGTTATCATTCTAAAAACTCTTAAAAAAATTTTAAAAACCATGTCACAGCCTTTGCAGTAAGAAATCTGATTTGTTTTAAAATTTTAGTTAAACCAAAATACATAATATTAAAATCATTAAATTCTAGATTTTTCGACATAATTTATCAAACTTCTTAATACATAAAATCTTTTTTACATAAAAAAATTTTTTTGGTAAAAAAAGAAACAATCTGATTGGTCGGCTTTTTTACCAACCGAAATATATTATATTAAAGTACCGCCGGTACTCCCCTTGGGACGAGTTGCACATCAATCGAGTTTCCAACCAATCGGGTCTAGATGCCCGTCCGTGGACGGGCTTTCTGCTAGTATTATTATAATCGATTGATATGTGGTTTAAGTAGTCTAACTCGATATTAACCATATCAATATTTTAGAAAACTCAAAAAATGCACACACACTTTTTAGAACTAAAATTTTTTTAAGTTACCGCAAATAAAATACACTAAGTATAAACTATCGCAAACGTTTTCTCCATAGTTTATTCTGTCATTTTCGTCCATATTTTGTAATAATTAGATATTGGTTTTTGGGTTATTGGACTCGGGATCAATAAATGAAACAACTTGTTGTTACTGTCGACGTTTCGCCCAACTTTATTGTGGGCCTCTTCAGGACTACAATATGTTACAATTATAAATGGTAATTATATGTATTATAAAAATCTTACCCAATCAAACAGTTGTCTGGATTTTCAAATTAATATTGGGCAAAACGTCGACCGTAACAACAAGTTGTTTCATTTATTGATCCCGATTCCAATAAGCTAAAAACCAATATCTAATTAGTTTTCACCATACTATGGCATCATCAGGCGATGAATTGGAAAGAAAAAATAGAGAGAATCCGTTTAAGTAATGTTTGGTGTGGTGGGAGTGGATAATTTTTTGAAAAAGGAAGAAATTTTTAATAAGGGTACGGGTGCAAACGAAATAAGCGCTCTGATAGGTTGGATAAAGAAGAGGGAGTATTTTTATGATCAGTTTTTAAAATATGTTTAATAGAGGTGAGTTATTTAAATCCGATTGACTATTTAATAATAATGATGAATGTTTTAATTTATAAATATCCATAGCTTCCAAAAAGTCTAGTTTGTTACTTTTTGACTCTACATGCAAAATTTCAGAGCGCTTATTTCGTTTGCACCTCTACCCTTATTAAAAATCCCTTCCATTCCCACCCTGAACATTATTTAAACGGATTCTCTCTGTTTTCTTTCTAATTCATTGTCTGATGATGCCATAGTATGGTGAAAACGTTTGCGAAATTTTATACTTACAGTGTATTTTATTTGCGATAACTTCAAAACATTTTAGTTTTCTAAAATATTGATATGGTTAAATTCATTATTATTAAAAAAAAATTTAATTTGTGTTACATTTAATTTTTACGCTGTTATTTATACAAAATTGTTTTTCGTTATCTTGTTTTTCGTTATCGTTATCCAAAACAGATTTTTTTACTTTATTCTACTAAAACTAATTTTAACTATGACTTACTAAAGGTAAACTAGTTTTGAGAATAACCAAGAGATATTAGAATAATTAGAATACAAAACAAATTCAGATTCATAAAAGCAACGCGGATTATCGCTTATAAACATTAAACATTAAACGACATTAAACATTGCAGTGAGAATACCACGCAATCATAAAATATACTAACCAAAACATAATTGGATAACATCATTCTGATAATCCTACTCAGATAATCCCATTATGATAATCCCACTGCAAATTTTTTGCATGATTTGAAAACTTTTTATGAATGGATAAAATAATTGTGGTCAACTACTAATTTATTGTCCAATAAAAATATTTTTTTGTGAAATTCTCTAGCAGAATGCAACTCGAGTAATATTTTTCAATCCAACGAGCGAGTGCAACAAGAATCAATCTCCCCGATTATTACTGTTACTAATTAATGTTATAAATTATAATTGCGTAAAATAACTAGTGATTTTCTACTTTGCTTAGATAAACTGAGAATTTATCATTGACGGAATCCATTTCAAATTATGATGGCTGGGTGGAGCTCATATTTCAAATTTATTAATTCAACAATAATAATAATACACATTTATTAAGAAAGAAATATACATTATCTTAATTGGAAGATTTCTAACACGGTTAGCTTTTCAAATCACCCGTACATAAAAAAAAATTACAAAAATCAGACGCAGAATCATAAATTATGTACACGTTACATTTGTAAACGCAATGCGTCACTTAAATCGCGGCGAAAAGACACTACACTTGCCGAGTTCACAAAGAGCTCTCCATGCTCTTCCACAAATCTATCATCAATTCTCCGCTTTTCCAAATCTTAAAAAACATAACTCCAAACAGCAAGGAGAAGCGTTGGTCTACCTTCAAAATATTTAGAGCTCAATACATAGGGGTGACGTGGTCATACCTACGCATGTCAAAGGAAAAACTCAGACACAAATTCTGCAAGAGCTGGAGCTTGCGTCTGTATTCTTGCGTTAGAAAACCATAGTAAGCTACCTCAATACTCAATGTTAGACAGAATTGTACTGCTGACAATCGACCACTTCACACCAGAAGGCAATATTGATTTGAATTGAAAAAGCGATCTTAGCTTTTAATAACATATTTTAAGCTTATAGTCCACACATGTTAACAAAAATTAAGCACACTATCCAAGACAAGCCCCAGACTCCGAGCAGAATCGACCACCCTAACGACCTCATCACCAATCGTCACAGTAAGCGTTGCAGCACTCCAAGCTCGATTTAAATCGATTTGGAATTCGGGTTCACGTCGTTGGAAGCTTTTCAATCAATCTTTTAGAATGGATTAATCCTTATTGATCTTCTACTTATCATTTCATTACATTTTTCATCGTTGTCTATCTAGAACTCTTATTTTCCAATCCTTGATCTTTATAATTCTTAGATCATTGTCAACTTCGTGCAGCCATCTCATTCTTGAGCTGGCCTCTCAACATCTATACTCTATTTTATTACACATTTAATGATTCTGTTCTGTTGCGCTTTCAGCACATTCCCCAACAAACCTAATCCCATCTCTTTAATGTGTTTGACAATTTTCTGAATTCTTCAGCTTTACCTCTGCTTCATATGTTACTATGGGTCCTAGCAGGATTTATATGTTTTTATTATTGTCCGCATTAAGAGCTGGTATAACATCTTGGGTTTCATCACAGAAATTGTTAATTACTGGAGAAGACCTATTCCAGATGTGGTGAAAATTGCCATTATTCACCGTAATGGTAATTTTGGTTACAAATTGAATGTCGTTTTTGTAACTTTTTTCTATTTTTGGTTCACAATAAATATTGCATCTACTCTAGATCCACTAGACCAAAATCATTTTCGACAAAATATAATGGTAGCTGTAGTTGTTGAGTAGCGATATTCATCTATAGTTTCTGTATTCTCTCGTATTGTATTGGAATAATTTTTGCTACATGCCACTCTGTTAGTATTCTCTATTCTCTTCATATTACTGTCATCAATTGGTACAGTCGGCTCGACATTGTTTTTTCTCCCATTTTTATCAGTTCGGTGTTTATGCAGGAATAATCAGGTGGAAGGAGATGAGAAAAACATGAGAAACTTATCACTTAACTTTTCTGAACCAGACTTACGAATTAAATAATATTTCGTTAATGTAAAAAGATTACTAGGTGACCAAGAACCTCAAGAACAAAATTCACAGAGCCGGTTTAAAGATGTTAAACGGACCGTATAAGTCTAACCTACAAAAACATGAAAATTTATCCACTCTGTATATATTTACATAAATATTTATGTAAATAATTATTTTTGTTGGATAATGTAGTTTATTTAGAAAAAATTTGATTTTATTAATAAATAAAAACTTTGCTTTTATAAAAATTTCTGAAACCCATTTCTTGTTTAGCGTTTCCCCAAATCCCTGGAGCAAGAACTTTATAAATATTTGTTTAGAAAACAAACAATTTCTGAATGTATTTTAATATAATGTATATGTATGTAGATGTGTGCATGTTGACAATATAATTGAACAATAAATCTATTTCACGATAGATAGTTTAAAGCGATGTACTTTTTATGTGCATAGGTAGCCGTATAATTATTTTATAAAATAGTGAATAAATTCTTATAATGTTATTTAGGTAAAATAAATAAACAATATTTAGCATATAATTATTAATATTCTAGAAACTTTAGTTTTAATAAACATTTTTTGATTTGTTATTATTACATTGTTTTATATTTAGTTTTATATTACTTATACAATTCAGTATTCCATAAATAATGGTTTTTTCTAAGGTGTATTGAAAGAAACATAAAACAAATTAGTTCATCTTTTAGTAAATAAATCAACCTTTTGAAATAAATTTCTATTGTTTCTAATTTTTAGTTTAAAATAAATTGTTTCTATTGTAAAAACAATATTAATATTAAATTTTTTGTAAGAAAGAAAATTGAATAATACGTTTCATGTAGATACATACATATATATGTATGTATAAATTGGCTGGAATAAGATCGGGGATGTAGTAGGTTGGACAGTTTAAATTTTGCACAATCATTAACCACTTGCATGATCAATTTTTATGATAATTTTTAATTCCAGCAAATAATAATGCCTTAAAATAATTGAGTTTTGTGAGGAAATTATAAATATTAATTGGTCTTTTATCTCAATAATTAAATCGCAATTTGAAAATTGATAATTTACGCTATCTGCTATTAAAGTGTTTTTTATATTTATGATGATACGCGTAATATAAAGGTATACCAAACTCCTATTGTAAATTACCAACGGCAAGAAGCTTCACTTTACTTTTACTTTAATTTTAAACACAAAAGTCAAAGTTTTCCTACCAATATAAATATAAACACTTTTTTCGAAAAAAAAAAACTTTCCAAATCAAGTAAAAAAATAAACTTGAAATACGACATAATTAATTTAAATTAACTAATTTTGGTATCTACCTTATCTAAAAATTATTTTACGTTTATTTATTAAAAATATAAATTTTTAAGCCATAATTTAAAAATAAATAGATCGTCGGCATACAAGTAAAAGTGACCAACTGCAAAAATGCCGAAAATTAGATAATTGAATAATAATTATTCAATTATCTAATTACAAGAATACAATACAAGAAAAATTTCTGTATTTATTAAAAATTAAATTAATAAGTTATAGAGATGATAAAATTGACTATTCAATGTTATTTTATAGGCGAAGTTGAGCTAAAAACTGCTCTTCTCTAAAACTCGATTTTTGTAGTTAGTCACTTTTACTTGTATGCCGACGAGATGTAAACTTTGACTTTGGCATTTACATAACCTAAAATTCTTAAATGTTACCAACTTAAAATTTTATTTTTAATCAGTCTATAAAATAAATTAATAATTTTGTTTTTTTAATCTGTAAAAATTTGCTCCTATATTCGTAATACAGAATACAATACAATAATACAATCTTAGTTTCTTCTTTTACAGTAGTTGTTAATTGTTATTATTAACAACACGCCAGTATGACATCACTAGACCCAGTCTAAATAACTACAATGGTTTTTTAAACTTGTTTAACTTTTCAGGAGCCAATAAAATAGTGTATTATAACTCGAGCTTAAACGCAATTTTAAGCTTTAGTTATATAGTATTGAATGTCACAATTAAAGTTGACAGTTGCGAATTTCACTAAAGTATTACCGGTTCCTACTAATTAAAGATAAAATTATAGTCAAAAATTACGTTAAAGGTATATGTTTTAGTTTATTAAACCATCTTTCGGTATAAAAAAATTTAAATTACACTGAAGGTTGTAGAAAGTTATTAGTTTAGTATTAGTTAACAAACTAATAACTTTCTACAACTTCGGACAACAATTATCAAACTAATAACTTTCTACAACCTTTAGTTCAATTTTAATTTTTTAAACTAAAAGGTGGTTTGAAAAACTAAAACATATATTTTTAATCTTGTGATTATACTATGTGGAAGTACGTTACACTTCTTACAAGATACGTCTCTGTAATAAACCGGCTGAACAAGATAAATAATATTGTAATAATAATTAAAATAACTTTTATTCACATGATAATATAATATTCTTATCCGGTTCACCCGCTTTATTACAGAGACGTATTCTTAGTCTGTAACATTCAATTTTTATAAGGGGGGAACTAGCAAAGCGAAAATTAAAAAAAACGACCTCAATACCTCTTAGAAGCACTATACTTTTGATATAATACGAGGTTGTTTGAATTGTTTGAACCAAAAGAGGTTGTTTTGAATAAATTAAAAACATTAACAAATTATATTAACAACATAACTTATTTAGGCAACTTATTTAAAACAAAAAATCGTCACATACGCGGAAAAAGTAATTGGTGATTACCAGGGTGGATTCAGAAGTAATAGATCGGTGATAGACCAAATATTTACCGTAAAACAGCTACAAAATAATTGCTACGAACGAAATGTCGCACTTTATGCGGCATTCATAGACTTCAAACAAGCATACGATTCCATATCGAGACAAAATTTGTACAACGCAATGGAAGAATTAAAAATACCAAAGAAGCTGATAAACCTAACCAAAATGACTCTGCGAAACACAGAAAATGTAGTAAGAGTGAATGGGCTAAAATCAAGCGCTTTTAAAGTAGAAAAGGGAGTTAGACAAGGAGATCCACTTTCTGCAACACTGTTTAACCTGGCATTAGAAAAAATCATAAGAGATAGTAAAATTGAACTGAAAGGAAATATATATAGCAAAAGTCATCAATGCATAGCCTACGCTGACGACCTAGCGGTGATAGCAAAATCACGAAAAGAACTGAAAAAGGTATTACAGAGATTAATAGAACAAGCAGAAAAGATGGGTCTCAAGATAAATGAAAAAAAATCAAAGTATATGGAAATGGTTACCACAACAGAACATGACGATAACCCATACCTGCTAATACAATTGCGAAATAATCAAAAATTCCGATTTGAAAAAGTAGAAGACTTCACCTATCTAGGAACTTTAATAACCCAAAACGGAGACAATACAAAAGAGATAAATGCTAGAATTGCTCGAGGAAATAAAAGTGCAGGTAGTTTAATGAAAGTACTAAAATCTAAGGACGTATCAACGAAAACAAAAGTAAGAATCTACCAAGGAGTAATACGACCAACAGTGACATATGCATCAGAAACATGGACATTAAACAAGAAAGAACAAGAAGTTTTAAAAAGATGGGAAAGGAAAATACTAAGAAGAATATATGGAGGAAAAAAGATAGGCGAGGAATGGCTACAAAGAACTAACGAAGAAATAATGGAAAAATATGGACAACCTGGAGTGATAGCAGTAATCAAATCGAACAGATTAAGATGGATAGGACATATACAAAGACTACCAAATACTAGAATAACAAAAATCATGTTAAGAGCAGGTCCAATTGGTAAAAGAAAAAGAGGAAGACCAAGAAGAAAGTGGTTGGAGGCGGTAGAAGAGGACATGAAGAAATTGGGAGTCGGAAACTGGACAAAGATGGCGCAGAATAGAAAAGAATGGAGATTGGTAGTGAACCAGGCACTGAGCGTGAGAGACTGGTAGAGGCGATGAGTGCCTGATGTTTACAGTGATAAGGTACAATTGTGCTCTATTTGGGTTTTTAAAAATATGAAATAATGACATGTAAAAAAAAATAAAAGACTACTGTGTACATTTTTGTAAATCAGCCATGGACCTTTAAGGCCTGTAGTGCTTAAATATATATATTAACAACATATTAGGTAGATGGCACTGAATATAAAGCTAAATATAAAATCTATAAAAAATGACGTTATGTATTTATATGTGTCATGAAACGATGAAACGTCGAGCTCGGGATTGAGTTATCACTACTTCGAATAGGTTCCATCTGGAAAAGAAATAAGGCATTTATTGTTAGATCATGTTTATAAAAGACAGATAAGTTGTCTGGTGAAGTATCGATATGTGAAGAAAGACCTGGATATCATGGGCGCAGTTATTTTAGTCGTCTCCATTTGGTAGTTGGTAGCCCAGAAATGTTTCTTGAGTACTAGAAGGTCCAGGCAAAGGGTCATGGACTGTGGAAGGTCCAGACTGAACAATGAGTTGTTGCTGTTTTTCAACTGAAAAAAATCAACGGTTTCTGGTACAGATCCTCAGCTGCCAACGATTTGCTCTGATGGTACATTCTTTAGCGGTGTAACCTTTTGACCAGGGATACCAGTATTTTTTGAGGTGATACATCGGATGTTCCTCATTGTGTACAATATAAGGTAGGTGATGGGAATATGCCCATGCTAATGGAAAACCTTAATAAAAAATAGAAACAATGGGTTTTTATAACAGTTTTTGTGACATGGATATTTTCGAATACCTCCAGTAACTACTTCTGAAAGAAATTTTACAATAATATAATTTATTTTCCTTTATTTATATTTTTTGTAAATCAACCCAATTGGGCATATTAGCAACATATGATGATAATATGCCCACCTGGTATGCCCACAACCTCTGTAATAATAGCCAGTAGGGTTTGAAAAATAAAACAAAATTTTAACTTTTTGTTTTGTTATTATTGAAGATTAATGAAAATACAAAACTAAAAATGGTTTAAAATAAAGAATAACTCTAACAGGAGGAATTATTTAATTAAAAACTCATAAACACTATTTTTAAGCAATATAGGAGCACAATGGACAAATAAAAATTGATTTATCATTTTTTGTAAGTCCTACACATTTTTCAATGATATGCTTAAAAAAACTACACACAAACGCATGTCGTTTGTGCTCGTGGGCATATTGACAACACCACATGTCGATACATTTATGCATGTTTTTATAGAAATACAAAACATGTTTATAAGAACTATGCATCTAAAAAAGTTAGAAAAAAACATACATTCATATGCCATATGAAAAGTTAATTTTGTTGAAAAACATTAGTGATACTACCAAAGAAAACGAGATTACTCTTAGACAAGCTGCAGCTCAAATCAGTGTTTTAGGGGGACAGGGTTACAATCGTTGCCACTGCAAGGATGGATGTAAAAACAATAAATGTGCGTGTCGCGCCAGCAAACAAATTTGCAATTCAAAATGTCATGGATCACTCTCATGCCAGAATTAAAAATGATTAATTTAAAAAATTTAATTTAATTATTTTTTAAATTTTTGTTAATTTTTACTATTTATTTTAATAAATGATTACATTAATAAATGAATACATTAGAATACAATGCATGCAACACACGTAAGTGTCACTTGCCAGTTGACTGTCTTGCTGTTCCTTATAGTATTTATTCTCTATATCATCATTGTCCAATCCTTCTTGGTCAATAACGTCATTGACCGGCCAAAGACGTATATATTACAATCAGGTGAAAATATTTACATCATTGTCCACCCCTAACGTCAACGCCCGATTTACATCATTGACCGTAACATATACACCATCTCGCTAAGTGCTTGTTGCTTAATAACCAGGGGAGGACATATAATTGACGACACTTCAAATCAAGTTGCTTCATTGTACGAGGAACAAAACCTCATGGATAACAGGAGAGTTATCAATTTGCGGGAACCATATTTTGTAAAAAAAATTCTGCTATGTCGATTTGATAAGGTAAGAGGAAACCGCAGACCGCATAGCATCAATCACGCTGTGTGCAATGGTTACTGATTTTTTCTTCCATTTCTTCAGATTCCCTCGCTTTTTGCTAAGCACCACAGCGTCAATAAAAGCTAAAAGAATTTCAGGAACAAGGTCCTCAGTTTCATCTAGAAACCTTTCAGTCAAATTATATACTTACCATCTTATATCTTCCAAAATTACTGCAGCGGCTTAAATATTGCACGTTTTTCTTCTTTTTCTAATAGTTTCTGAACATTTTGATACCAAGATTTATTAACGCTTTTGTTTCCAGTGGCTTTGTTTGCTTATTTTAACCAAAATATCATCGCTGTACTTCCGAATGAGGTGTCTTCCGATAGTACTCGGATGCGGATGAAAATTACCTTCAATCTACCCCATTAAATCTTCCAAGGTGAATTAGCATTCTTCCTCATATTGTTTTCTAGAAAACAGTAAACGGCTTGCATCGCCACACCTCCAGTGGGTCTGCCAACTTCGTGGAGAGTCCGTGGGGGCTGGTGCAGAGTATTTTATGTACAGTGTTCAGTGTTCTTCTTAAATATTATTACCTTACCATCCTGTCTCTTCTTGCTAGTAGCTAGAACGACAGATTTCAATCTTTTTTTTCTCAGTTTGTCGCAAATTACACATTCCAGACGAGAAATAATGTACCCGCACTTAACAACAAAAACTTGAAACGGCACTATAATAACTGAAAAAATATTGTACTACTATAATAATAAAAAATATTATGTTTTATAATTGTTCTATTTGTATAATATAAACATTGACCACGATGGCGACGCGTTGGTTATTCAGAGTACTAATCCACCATAAGAGAGAGCAGATGGGCTGCAAGACGTTAGGATAGACCTGGGGGGGACCTTTAAGGGGAAAGGGACTGGGTTCGGTCGTCTTCAGATGGCTCACAAAAATATTCACCTCCACGAATAAATAAAAATGAAATAAATATGCAGCCAATTTGAAAATTATTTCGCTTTCAAATTTTAACTTTTGTCATTATTACCAAGGAAATTTCTCCTTTCATTTATGTAATTTAATTTAAGGTTTAATAAACTATAGGGTCTACAGACCAGGTGTCTCACGCCAAATGGACGTTTTACTCTTCGACCATTTAAACTTATAGACACGCCGTTTCCAAATGCGTCCGAAGCCAACATGTTCTGCGCATCTGACGTCATGAAAGGGCAAGAATTCGAATATGGCAATAAGTTTTGTATTGAAAGTATGAAAGTATGAACTAAAACTCGTATTTTTTACATTTTTATACCCAAATTAATATTAAAAGATATTATGATGGGGTAATATAAATAAAACAAACAATATAATTAACAAATTAGTTTATTTATGAAATATTACTGACCACAAAACATAATAGTTTTAATTTACTTACTCTAACTCTATTTAAATTTTTATTTAGACTTTCTCCTTGATGATATAACCTAAGGTTGCAGTAGTCTAATGATTTTGATTAAATTTGTAATAAGGTTAGATTCAACATCATGGTCATACATTTGTATGTTCTTTGTATTTATGGAAAACTGAACCGCGGACATTGCACATAATAATATTATTTCTTTCTTAATAAATGTGTATTATTATTTCCTTTATTTCGGATCTCACATATAGTGGCAATTAGCATAAGATGGGGGATTTAGCTCCAACCATCTTATTCTTTACAGTGTGTTTCACCTAAATTACATTATTTTTCGATACATTTTTCACATAAGCTAATTTTGAACAATTATTATAAAAGTTACTTAAATCTACTACTAAATAATTAGAATTTTAAATTGTTTAGTACATTTTTAATTTTGAGAATTTAAAAATTTTCTGACAATATGGCACGTTTCCAAAATAACTGCTTTTTGAATTTCTGGGTATAATTTTGAAGATAGATCTAACTTTAACAAATGGGTTTTAAACTTGGAAGATACCACACCAGTAGCCGATATCACTATCGGTATTATTACTATTTTATTGAGACCCCATACACTCATCATTTCCATTGCTAGTGCCTCGTACTTATGGATTTTTTCTCCTTCGGTGGTTATGATATTTTTAGACAGAGGCACAGCAACATCAATGATGACTGCATTTTGGTCTCGTTTTCGTATCAAGACAATGTCAGGCCTATTATGACTAATTGTTCGATCCGTTAATATAGTCCTGTCCCAGTAGAGTAGAGAAAAATCGTCTTCAAGTACAGGGTCAGGTACGTAGTCATAATAGGGTCTAAAATTGTCAAGCAAGTTAAGTTTTTTACCAAGCTGCTGGTGTAATATCTTGCAAACTTGGTTGTGTCTTCGGAGATAGTCAGTAGGAGCCAAGAATGAGCATCCTCCTATAATATGCTCTATGGTTTCATTGGGGACACCACACTTTCGGCACCGATCTGCAACATCGAGATTCATTATGTGCTTCTTGTAATTGCTAGTGGCAATTACACCATCTTGAATCGCACACATGAATCCTTCAGTTTCAAAGTGTAGTAATCCCCGCTTCAACCATTCTACTGACATTTCTCTATCAATTCCTTCGGAGTCCAAAATTGTCGGATATTTACCGTGAAGCACCTTATTCTTCCAATTAATTTCTAATTCAAATTTTTCTTCACAATTAAGATTTTGATTTTTTAAATTCAAACCACTAAAATTTTTATCTAAACTTATAATTTCGCGAATTAAAGGAATGTTAATCGAATAAAAATAATCACGCAATAATTTAGTTATAGATTTACAAGAATTAAATAAATTTATTAAACCGCGTTTTCCTTTTTTTCTCTTAATATACAATCTTTCCACTGCAGATTTCGGATGTAAATATCTATATTTATATAAAACATTTCTTGTTAAGGTGTCTAAGGCATTTAGATCTGTATTCGACCATTTTAGAACACCGAAAGAATATGATAAGACTGGAACCGCCCAAGAGTTAATAGCCGAGATCATATTCCGAGACGTCAATTTACTTTTCATTAAAATTTTTAATTTTTGCATGTATTTTTGCCTAAAATCTTTTTTTAAAAGTGTATGGTCCAGAACAAAATTTTGCTGCATTCCCAAATATTTATACAACTGATGCGGTAATAGTTTGGGAATTTCGTTTAATACATCAAATTTAGAAATTGGTGTACCCCTTGGTACTTGGTATTTTTTTATTTTAACTTGGTCATTCGATTTTGTTCAGTAAATAAATTGTTTGTTTCGTCCATAATTCGAATTTCACTTTCAGCTATTTTACATATAAACAAAATGTAATTATCAAAAATTAGCTAAAAAACAAACTATTAAAACAATAAAATATTTTCAAGCTTTCGGGAACGGATGTTCCCTTTATTTTTTTTTAATTAATTATTTAAATAATTAATTATTTATAGTATTATTTATTTATAGTAATAATTTAATAATTAATTATTAATTAATAAATTAAATAATTAATAAATAATTCTTGATAAAGGGAACATCCGTTCCCGAAAGCTTGAAAATATTTTATTGTTTTAATAGTTAATAATTTTAATAATATTATATTTTACATATATGAATCAAGTCTTCGGAGGGTTGAATTAAACACTGCTTAACATTACTTAACATAACATTACATTAATTTTTACCAAGTATTAATGTTGAATTTAAAACATCAGATTGAATAGCAGTTAAACAAATGTTGTAATCTAAATTTTTTTTTTCACTTTCTTGACTACAAATCCATATATATATTTCACAACATTTGAAACATAAAAATAAACTTCTGGAATAACTTATAATACTAGTTAAAGCGTAATCGTGATCATTAATTTCATATTCCTCATAATTTTCTATCAACTGGTTGTCAATGGTTTTCATTGTGACTTTGTTGGAGGTGCTCATTGATTGCAAAATAATTAAAAAAACCGAAAAACGCGTAAAATTAAAATTATTTTAACGAAATTTACAGGAACACTAATGAATGTCAGTTGATGTTTTGCCCTTACGTGACGTCATGCGCAACGTTATAATGTTGGCTTCACTATTCAACCAGTGTAAAATAGCATACGGCGTGTCTATAAGTTTAAATGGTCGAAGGTTTTACTACAATTTTCTGTTTATCAAATTTTCAAATTTCTATACCAATAATTGCGGCTTATAGCACAGAACAGACAGCTACAGAAAATTTACTTCAACTCGGCTCACTTGTGAAGTGCGAAGTTAATGTACTTTCACCTGGTATAAAGGTTTTTGTTGATAACATACATATTTTGTATATATTTTTTGAGTTGTAGAGGGTGGGAGTGGGCTATTATGACGTTTCCAGAGAAGTACCAAAACTTCGCTGCTTTTCAGCGTGCTGTAGCGCTGAACCTGCTTGTTGTCAAATTAAAGTTGACTAGTGAATGTTGTAGAAAATTTTGTTTAATTTAATTTATATAAAGCAGTCATCCGAAGAAAATACATAGTTTTCGAAATATAAGCAAAAAACTGAAAAAAGTACGAAAATTTTGAGATTTTTTACGTTTCTCGTGGAGAAACCGACCTACAAGGCAGAAAACTTGAAATTCGGACCACCCCGAAAAAATTTTATAGAACCGCTGGGAAAAAACTTCCGCAATTTTATTAGGAAAACGGCAGTTTTGAACATCTATTGACTGGGTTATATTATTTTAACCATAAACAAGAATTTAAAATGTTTTACTGTTTGTATTATTTTATTTATTATTATTATAAAATGTATTAAAATGTCAACAGTTTTGAGTATAATTTACTGTTATTTATTTTTACATAATTATGTATTACTGTATTGTTGTTTGATGTAGTTTACCGAAGAATTTACATAAAATTTTCCACCCATAGCATAAGGAAACTCAGCATTTGTTTGTATATAATACAATCCCCTAGTTCTAAAAACTTCAAAACATTAGTTTTTACATATTTAATTAATGTTTTTGTTTATACTCGGTAGGTGTATAATATCCCATTGTTGCAAATTTCCCAGATTTACAGTCTTTCAGACTGTTATTCGTAAATATTTTACAGGGTTTTGCCAAAAACTGTTTTGTTCCATTTATTGATTCAGTGAAGAAATCCACTGATCGAATGTGACTACAAGAAACTGCAAAAAATTTAATTTTTTGTAAATTAACAAAATTTAATAAATTAACAAAATCATACTTGCTGTGAGAAAATTAGAACATCCAGGTTGAGGTGTACTACCATGGTTTGGATAAAAATCCGTATGACCTACTGGTAAACTTATCCCAAAATCTAATGAAGCTGTATGAATTATATCGACAAACATCGCATCTGATCGATCTAAACTTTCTGTTGAATTTCTAATCGAGATAAATTCAAATAAAGGACCAGCTGGATCTAAACCTTTTGTCCTTAAAAATACTAAAGCCGAAGTCATACATATTTGGTAAAAAGTTTACCTGTGATTCTTCCAATTCTTCCTTGCAAAAGAGCTCCTGCTACTCCCGATATTTGGGCACCAAGACTGTGCCCGATTAAATGAACGTTTGATAAATCAACACCATGCTGTTCTAGAAATTGCAAAAATTTGGAGAGGAAGGTTCCAATGGCGAAAGTGTAAGACACAGCGTTGAAATAAATAAGAGCGGCAATACGTTTCCAATCGACAACAATAACGTTTACTTTTAAATTTTCAATTAAAGCTACAAGATGTACCTAAGTAATGCAATTATACTTTTGAAAAGTAAAATTACCTCGTCGTAAAGCTACAATAATATCTCTCTCTTTATGATCTGTGTAACCATGAATAATAAAAACTGTTCGTAAGGATGGTTGAAATTGTGACTGTAATAAAGTTTCAGTATCGTCCGTTCGAAGTTGAATTGCTTTGTCAGAATTTAATCTAAAAAAATGAATAACGTAATTTTTATATTAATAAGATTATTGACCATAATCACCGTGTATATAAATGGAAGGTAACTTCTTCATGTATTGGTTTCGTGCCTTCAGCTCGCAACACAAAGTTTACTATACCCATGAACTGTGTATGAAGCTTTTCAATATTTTTATTTATCATAAATAGTTTTTCTGCATCTAAAAATGTGTTTGTAATAGAAATAAACGTGGTTTTAGATTATTACTTGAATTGCAAAAAAGTATAAATAATAAAATAATTATTTTCATTGCTAGACACGAGACACTCACATTTCACAGGTAAAATTAGCACTACGATCATAACTTTGATGTAGGTAATTGTTATTATTTACAAGAATTATTAATAGAGTATTGTTTAATAATCAGATTAAATTAATTACCACATAGTGATTATAAAACATAATATTTACAGCACGGATATCTCATAATACATCAACTGTCTATTTATTGGTTAATCAATTATTAAGTTTTATGTACTTTTAATTTAATTTTTCATACCATAATTTACAATTTCTTTTATCCAACCAACTTTTACATCATGATTTAGAACAATGATTGAATCAAATTCTCACATTTTGATCGCACAATTTATATTTTATTTTGATTTTAGTACTCAAAATGGAAATTATTACGAACTTCGTTAATTCATTTATGCGCGTCTCTAATTAAATTATACACTATATACTGTAACATATAAGTTTTGATGCATGACTTTAAACTGAAAAAGAACAGTTTTCAACTTTGTTACGGTTTGCTTTTTAGCAACCGTCTCTTTCCAACAAACCAACAAACCCCGGCTTTAAGAAAGATACAATGTTGAAGAATTTGCGGTTGGTTTTCAACCCACATGTGTGGTGCGATAGCGCGACCTTTTTCCTGCAGACTGTTGCAGCTGCAAGCATTCCTGTAACGAGGGCATAGAAAGGGTAGGCCGGGTGAGCGAAAATAAGAAGAGCACAATAAGTGCCTTCAATTGTTTTGCCGTTACCGCAATTTATTCCGCTACCGAAATTATATCGAAGTGTCCAAGTACCTAGCTGGTACCCATTACCGTAGTGAAATATATCAAAGTGTCCAAGTACCTAACTTGTAACCATTACCGTAGTGAAATTTGAATACCGAAACATCCAAATAAGTAGCAAAGAGATTACCATATCGCGTACGGTCAATTATGCGACAACCGCGAGTTAAATTCGTAAATCCTGCAAAAAGTGAATTTAGATTCTTGCTTATCACCACACAAGCTGCCCTTGTGCAATCCAAGGTTAAGCCCTAATTGCGATTCCTACGAATGCGCGAGTGCGTCACTCTCACCACTTATTCAACCAGGGTCGGTAATTCCGTAGGAAGCCGAATTCGACCGCTGGCTAAGGCAGCAAGGATACGTGAAGTCCAGCCGATTGTCTTTACCGTATGTTCCTTCATCTCGCCACCACCTTTGTTAGAATCTCGCCATCGTCTTAGCAGAAATATCGTCTCCTCAAAGTGAGTACTTACTTGTAAATTGTTATTAGATTTTATAGTGCGACGATTCGTTTACGGCTTGTTGAAGCCATTTCACTGGATGAAGTGAAATTATACCGTTCATGTCTTTTAATATTAGTTGTTTAGATTTAAGTTTATGCAAACCGAGGCCGACCTACGAATTTAAGTTTAGTAAAATTCATCAGATAAAAACATTGTACCGAATTTCGTATACCGAAGTAAAGATATGTCGACCAATTGTTTTGCGTATTTCTTGTGTTACTTTTAATTACAGAGGTGAGGATTGTACGACGAAATTTCTGATAAGACGAGATACAGATCAACCTCGAGGTGACTCTCGTAGAAGTCACCCGAAGTACCGAAATTACTCGAACACGGCCCTAGAGATTTCTCTCCAACTGAGCTACCGGTCTTTGTTTGTAAACAAGTCATATTTAAAATACCTTCGAAGCTTACGTATCAACTTGCTGTCAACGGTTTTAAATATTTTTCACAAACCATATAGCGTTTTTTCACGTAAAGAGAAATGGGAACGAACGAGATGATGCATATGAAACGGTATGAAAATGAAAATAGAATAGAAAAAAAGCAGAGAATAAAAGCAAAACAACGTAAAAGAAGAGAGTCTAAGATATGGAGAGTTCACATATGAAACTTTAGAACAATGTTAAAGAAAGAGAAAATATACGAGACAACAAGAGAGCTAGTACAATACAGAGTTAACATAGCAGCGGTGCAAGAGATAACATGGGGAGGTAGCGGAGAAGTAAATGCAGGTGAATACTTATTTCTGTTCTCCGGAAAAAAGAAACAAGGAGCAAATGGTGTAGGATACTTTGTAAGAAACGACCTGAAAAGAAATATAATGCAGTTCAAACCACTTAACGATAAAATAGCATATCCGAGATTAAAGTCAAGCCCGGTAAATGAAAGCCTAATAGTTACATACGCACCAACCGAGGATAAAAGTAACGATGAAAAGGATCAATTGTACTGCGATCTGGAAAAATTAGCTGAAGCTGTACCCAAGCGTGATATATTGATAATACTGGGAGACTTTAATGCCCAGATAGGGAAAGAGAACTACATTAGTGAAGTAGCCGGCAAATTTACGATCCATGAAGAGACCAACGACAACGGACAATGATTGTGTAATATGGCAACAGCGCTGAATATGACTATAAGCAGTACGAAGTTTAATCACAGGCCAATACACAAAAGACCGGGATCAAATAATGATGAAGAAGGAAACCAGATAGACCACGTCTGTATATCGAGAAAAGGAACAAGATCTATCAAAGACGTAAGAACCTACCACGGGGCGAGTGTTGATTCGGATCATTACTTAATAATTACAAAGCTGGTATACGTGAATATCCACAAAAGGAGAAGAGATAACAACAAAAAACTAGCAGTGGAAAAATTAGTTGATTTGAAGACTAAGACGAAATACCCAGAAGAAACAAACAGAATAATAGATAACATGAAAAAAGAACAGGACATAAACAAGGAGTGGGAAAACATTAAGACGGCAATACAAGAACCTAAGAACGGTAGGATTTCGGAAGCAAACCGTACACAAGAAATGGTTTGATGAAGATTGCGAAGAGATGGCGGATAGTAAGAGAACAGCAAGATTGATATGGATGAAAACAAAAAGAGAAGAAGACCAAACTATATATAAAGAAAAAATGAAAGATGCAAACATGATGTATAAGAAGAAGAAAGACAAATGGCTAAACGACATCATGAACGGTCGAATCGGAGATAACGAAGAAGAAATAAAGAAATTATGGAGAAAACACTTCCAGAATCTGTTAAACCATTCAGATGACGAAAACTTTGCGGTAGAATCTGAAGAACAGCTAGGGGGAACAATAATAACAGAACCAACATACTGCAAAGTGAAAGCAATATTGAACAAAATAAAAAAAATTTTTTTTGTTAATAGGCCCCTCGAGGTAATTTATAAATATTAAATAAAAGGACACTTTTCGAGAATTATATATTTTTGATGTGAACTAGTTTCGACGGTTGTCTTCGTCAGCACATCCTACAAGATTAAATCTAATTAAACTGATAAAATGTATAATTATAATAATTACTATTTAGAAAAATTTTTTGTTGAAATTATTATTAAATTTAATAGTTTTTTAAATTTGAAGTTTGACAAATTGTCAAAGTGATATGAAGGGATATGAAGGTGTTGTTAAACAAAAATATCAAAAAGTGGAGTGTAGGCCTAGATTTTCGTGGTCATTTAAATTTTCAATATTTGGTTCTTTTTGATTTCTTTTTATTTCTAAAAATTCTAAAAGGTCCATTTTTTTGCTTTTATTTTCTTGGTGTAATAATTTAATATTTTCTTCCTTTATTGAATGTCCCATATGTAAAAGATGTTGTGATACTGCAGAAAATTTGTTTTTATTTTTGTGTTCCTTAATCTGGTTTTTAGTTTTCTGCCTGTTTGGCCTATATAATTTGCGTTGCATCCTCCCCATTGGATCTTATATATGTCGCTTTTATCCATTGGATTTATTTTATCTTTGTTGTTGCAAAATGACTCTTTAAGTGTATTAATACTTTTAGTTTTTTTTTAGTCTTTTAAATTCTAAAAAATTAAACATAATAAATTTAAACAAAAAATTTAAATATAATTTGACCAAAAGTCATGACATCGTTTTCATGATATCTAGGATGTGTTTGTATCTACCATGAAAGTATTGAACATCCCTTTTATCATTCATTGCTTTTATATTGATATGGCTGTTAATTGCCTCTTTTATTTTACGTTTAAAACTGTACTGTAATATCTTTGCGATAATTATTATAATTATACATTTTATCAGTTTAATTAGATTTAATCTTGTAGGATGTGCTGACGAAGACGACTGTCGAAACTAGTTCACATCAAAAATATATAATTCTCGAGGAAAGTGTCCTTTTATTTAATATTTATAAAATAAAAAATGGAAAGGCACTCGGAAGAAATGAAATATGCGGTGAGCTGATAAAGAATGCAGGTAAAGGAACACAGCAAAGAATATACGATCTGATACTTGAAATTTGGAGAAAGGAAGAAATGCTGAAAGAGTGGAAATCGTGAAGAATAGTGCCAATCCACAAGAAAGGAGATGTAGAAGATTGCAGAAATTATCGAGGAATAACCCTATTTAAGGTGACATACAAGATATTATCGATACTCATATATAACCGAATAAAAATTGAAATTAAAATTATTGCAAGGTCGGTGAATAAAAAATTAGAGAACAGAGCAAGGATTGTAAGGAGGGAATGGCAAATAATAGCATATGCCGATGACATCGTAATTATTGCTAGATCTAGACAGAAAAGGACTCAAATTTTCAATAAAATGGAAGAACAAGCAAAAAAAATGAGATTGAAGATCAATGAAAGTAAGACCAAGTTTATGAACTTCAATAGAAACGAAGACATGACAAAAGGAATTAAAATTCGAAAAATATACGTTCGAAGGAGTAGAGAAATTTAAGTATCTAGGAATCCAGATAAGCAAAAACAACAACAAAACAACAGAGATACACGAGAAAATACAAGCAGGTTGGAGAGCTTACCACGTTAACAAGAAAATGTTAAAAAGCAAGAACATATCTATAAAAACTAAGATAAGACTATACAAGACCTATGTAAGAACAATAGTCACATATGCCGCAGAAATAATAAATCTAACTAATCGAGAAGAAGAAAGACTGCGAACATTCGATAGAAGGCTGTTAAGAACGATTATGGGTCTAAAAAAGATTGAAGAAAATGAGTACAGACAAAGAACAAACATAGAAGTAATGGAAATGTATAGAGATGGAGATATCGTGAAGCATATGAAGGCGCAGAGAATCCGATGGTTGGGGCACGTAACAGAAAAAGAACCACAGAGCATTTTAAGACAGATTGCAAACTGGAACCCGAGTGAACCAAGGCCTAGAGGAAGAACAAGAAATAGATGGATGGACGAGGTGATAAGTGACCTGGAGGATATGGGAGTAACAAAGTGGAAAGAGAAATGCGAAGACAGAACGGAATGGAGAAAAGTGGTGAACGAGGCAAAGACGCACACAAGACTCTAACAACCAAGAAAAGAACATGGGGAGTAATTCACCTCAAAGAAATGAATTTTAAAGACTTTTTCATCCAACACTATCGAAAGTATAGCATATACGGTAAATTCTAGATAAAGAAAATGTGCAATAGGCGGTGTGATATTAAGTAACCACGATATCGCTAGTCATAACAACGTACATGTGTATTTTCGCCGTGTTGCTATTATTTGCTTATATAAATTTACCTTTCGCTTCGTTGTTACTTTTATTTCATACGCCTAACTTCGGCAGTCTGGTGACGTATTAGCTGATTAGATTACAATTCTGCTGACTTTATCTTGCTTCATCTTTATATAATGATGTCACATGCTTTAATAAGATACTTAATAAGTTACTGTTTATTTTAAAAGTGGTATTTTTGTTACTTATCCCTTTATATTTTTATTTTAGAAAGGACCCATGTTGGATGAAAAATGCATAACATTATTCGCGTAAAAAGTAAGCCATATCAGATTTAGCTATCCTAGCTCGCTATCGCTCGTTCTGATATATTGCTAAAACTGATATGGCTTTCTTTCTATCGCTCATATGTTAATAGCTATTACGTGCAAGACTATGGAAAGTATAGCGTATTGGGCAGTTTTTATCGCTGGAAAATGATACTTTGCAGCAATGTTTGTTATAAACTTGCATATAAGCGGTTATGATAGTGTATATAAACGTTACGTGATATTGCATATAAAGGAAAGCAATTTATACGAACCGTGACCTACTATCTTGCTACGGCGGATGTTGATAAGATAAGATAAGTTGCTGGGACTTATATTATATTCCAACCCGTTCTAAAAAAGTTAATGTTTATTTTAAAAGTGTAATTTTTGTTATCAGTTTATGTTTTTATTTTGGAAAGGACCTGTCTTGAACGTAAAGCTAGATACGGTGACTCGCTCGGAAAGTTACATTGCGGTTTCGTAAGCTATCAGAACGAGCGATTGTAACATGACAAAATGCATTTTGTCAGTTACATTTCTTTTACGAGCTTCCCGACTGAAACGCCACTGTGTTTTTTTAGTGTTTATGGTTGGTAACTACGGAGTTATCAATGGGAACGCCATTGCGCGTAGATTTCTTGAAGGATTTGCGTGCAATCGTTCGAGTTCAATTTTAATTTCGTTATGTATGTGTTATAATTTAGTTTTGCCGTTTAGCGGGTAAATATAATTTTTCCGACTGGTTGATTTGTGTTAACAAATTATTTTTAGCACCCAGATTACGGGTTAATACATTTTAAATTATAATTATTCGTTATTGGAAATATAAATATGGTCGTCGCAGATGTCATGTTATCATAAGTGGAAATCTTTTCTGTATTCGACATTTGTTGTTAAAGTTGCGATGGCTTAAGTTTTGAATAACCATCTGTTGGAAGATGTGAAGTGGATGAAATAAGTAGTAGCAATTTCCCGAAGAATGATTAGCTTTATTATTTTGGTTTCGATGCCGATGGTTGGATTTTTGTAAAATTTGTAATAGGCTTTTCCTTATAAATTCGTTTGCGCCTAAGGATCGAGATTATTGTGAAATTGAAAAGTCAGACTTCGTGGACTTTGGTTGTTGCGTGTACGTTCGATCCTGGACACGGAATTATGTTTTGTTGGGATGCGAGACTTCGACTTTCAGCAGATGTTTGATTTATGAAGATGCGACAGTAGAAATTAATTTGAATTTGCAGTCACACTTTCTCGATTGATGAGTTTTGAAATGGCAGGCATGTTGATTTTTTAATAAGTATTTGTGTTATCTATTTTGTAGATCTTATACCTGGATGGTGGACCAACGTAATGATGAAGTAAGGATATTGAATTCGAAGGAGAGACACTTACCTAGTCGTGAAATTGGTAACATTGCATTCAGGGTAAGTCTCTTAGAGATACATTTACTTATTTATTAATGATGCTGTATGCCAGGTTCTATTTTGATATCAGTAATAACCGAGATGATGAATTCCGGTGTGCAATTTAATTTCTGCTAGAGCATAACTTCGTTTTGTTGATTTATCCTCCTCAGGGATGATCAATTGTATTTTTGCAACATAACTGAATTTACCCCTCAGGTGGATGTCAGTATTTTACCTTGCATTTTTTATTTTATTTTGTTTACTGTTATTATAATCTTCAATTATATACCAGCTTATCTTGTTCATTATGTGTACGTTTTATGTAAGAGTAGTGAATTAATTAAACATTGTCGCCCACATCTTTCTTTCTATTTGTGTTTCTACGATAAGACGACTCTTCGTTTCTTCAGGTTTTATTAGTATTGACTGGCGTCCACTTAACATCAGGTTTTTCATTTAGCTGATAAGATATCTGAGTACATAGTTGCGAATCCACGAGGTTTTTCGAAACACCCCGCTTCTCGAGAACTGCGTTTTAAGTAACACAGCTAGCTAACACGTGTAATTACATCTACGGTTAAGCAAGTGGCATTGTGTCAATAATTTGAGAGCAATTGTTGGTACACTTTAATGACGCCTCAACTTAGGGGCTTGAGGAAATTTTAACTTTCATTAGGACTTTGTTTTTGCGAAGGTATCCGTTGCACCTACCTGGTAACCGACGTAGAAGCTTAGTTCATACTCAGACGAAGTTGCTTTTTTTAACATCTCTCAGCTAAATATTTTTTCTTCTTTTCTAGACATGTTTAGTAATCACTAGTCTGCATATTTTAGTCATTCTGTCTATAATGCGTGCATTGTGGTGACTAACTTTTTTGATGGTCTTCGATTCAAAACCCTCGGTGTGGTTAATTTTTTAATGCTTTAGTATTTTGCGAGACAATTATTAGAGTAGAGTACCAGCTCCCACCAAGTTTGTGGACAAATGGCATTGAAGCATTTGGGCGAACCTTGGATGAGGATAACTTGGCCCTCCCCTCCTAAGTGGCAGATTTGCTGAAGATTTGTCACAAATTAGTTTGTAGTAGTAATTTTTGTAGTGGAGTTTGGCGCCGCCAGTGTTGGATTCTGTTGTATATAGTTAGATTTAAGTTTTAGTGGTGTTGAGGAATATGAGAGTTTGCGAGGTTAACTAGGTCCTGTTGTCTTATGTTGCCGAGGCACTAGAGTCCAATGCGTTTAGCCAAATCCACTATGGCGGTTCTGTATTTGGATGTGTTTCCCATTGCAGACTGTGAAAGTCCTTAAGGTATAATTGTGTGCCTACACCTAAGCCTCTCTGTTAGGAACTGGTTTTTTCCTTGGCAAAATTTTAGTGATGTTGAACGCTTCCAGCGGTTTTGAAGATTAATATGTTTCACGTTTTTCTCAACTCACGACCTTTTTTTTGCATTTTCATTTTTAGTGATCAAACTGGAAAATGTAAATTTGAATCGAATTTCCTGATTTATGGTGAATCTACACGATTGCATCCGTTGTTGGTTCGAGCTGATTTAACAGACGAATGGTTATCCAATCTGAGTTATGTTTTGCGAGAATTTATAGAATGTCTAAATGTAAATTGTCTTATGAATTTATTTTTTAATTGGGATTTTTCAATGTTTACACTATCGTGGATTTGATCTTATTGGTATGACGAGTGCCGCGAGATCCGCCGTTTGAATCCGAGAGGCGCGTCAGCTATTTTATTGGATGCACGATTTTGTTATAGAGAATGAACTTTGCGAAGTAAAAACATGATTCAAAGTCTTGTTTTTTATTCTTTTTACTTGGACTGACTTATGCGTTTTGTTTTCATTAAGGAATTTTTAGGCGTAGTAATCAACGATAGAAAATTTGTGTGTTGTAATTTAAGGAACCGATTTTCTTGAAATCCTACTTGCGGATTCTGGATGTTGGGGACTGTCGTTAGTGTGTTGTATAAAGAACCGATTTTCTTTTGAAATCCTACTTGCGGATTCTGGATATTGGAACTTTCGTTTATTTTTCCATTGTTGCTGGCTCGCTAGAGAATGAACTTTTGAGAATGAGTGTGTATTTCAGCTGCCTAGTTTGTCTTGTTAGGACACTGTTATGTTTAGGGGTTGATTTTCTGTTTGGCTTATGTTTTTTCATAACAGACTGGTCTAAGGCTATACTTCATCTTTAGTTTTTGAAACGCGAAGATAGTACTTGTGATGCAGTTTCTGTCTAGCTAGGATTTTCACCTGTGGACACGATAAGACTTTACTTCTGTCTGATTTTCTTTTCCTTTTTCAAAACCGAGGGCGGTTTAGAGTTAAGCAGGGGGGATGTGTAACATGACAAAATGCATTTTGTCAGTTACATTTCTTTTACGAGCTTCCCGACTGAAACGCCACTGTGTTTTTTTAGTGTTTATGGTTGGTAACTACGGAGTTATCAATGGGAACGCCATTGCGCGTAGATTTCTTGAAGGATTTGCGTGCAATCGTTCGAGTTCAATTTTAATTTCGTTATGTATGTGTTATAATTTAGTTTTGCCGTTTAGCGGGTAAATATAATTTTTCCGACTGGTTGATTTGTGTTAACAAATTATTTTTAGCACCCAGATTACGGGTTAATACATTTTAAATTATAATTATTCGTTATTGGAAATATAAATATGGTCGTCGCAGATGTCATGTTATCATAAGTGGAAATCTTTTCTGTATTCGACATTTGTTGTTAAAGTTGCGATGGCTTAAGTTTTGAATAACCATCTGTTGGAAGATGTGAAGTGGATGAAATAAGTAGTAGCAATTTCCCGAAGAATGATTAGCTTTATTATTTTGGTTTCGATGCCGATGGTTGGATTTTTGTAAAATTTGTAATAGGCTTTTCCTTATAAATTCGTTTGCGCCTAAGGATCGAGATTATTGTGAAATTGAAAAGTCAGACTTCGTGGACTTTGGTTGTTGCGTGTACGTTCGATCCTGGACACGGAATTATGTTTTGTTGGGATGCGAGACTTCGACTTTCAGCAGATGTTTGATTTATGAAGATGCGACAGTAGAAATTAATTTGAATTTGCAGTCACACTTTCTCGATTGATGAGTTTTGAAATGGCAGGCATGTTGATTTTTTAATAAGTATTTGTGTTATCTATTTTGTAGATCTTATACCTGGATGGTGGACCAACGTAATGATGAAGTAAGGATATTGAATTCGAAGGAGAGACACTTACCTAGTCGTGAAATTGGTAACATTGCATTCAGGGTAAGTCTCTTAGAGATACATTTACTTATTTATTAATGATGCTGTATGCCAGGTTCTATTTTGATATCAGTAATAACCGAGATGATGAATTCCGGTGTGCAATTTAATTTCTGCTAGAGCATAACTTCGTTTTGTTGATTTATCCTCCTCAGGGATGATCAATTGTATTTTTGCAACATAACTGAATTTACCCCTCAGGTGGATGTCAGTATTTTACCTTGCATTTTTTATTTTATTTTGTTTACTGTTATTATAATCTTCAATTATATACCAGCTTATCTTGTTCATTATGTGTACGTTTTATGTAAGAGTAGTGAATTAATTAAACATTGTCGCCCACATCTTTCTTTCTATTTGTGTTTCTACGATAAGACGACTCTTCGTTTCTTCAGGTTTTATTAGTATTGACTGGCGTCCACTTAACATCAGGTTTTTCATTTAGCTGATAAGATATCTGAGTACATAGTTGCGAATCCACGAGGTTTTTCGAAACACCCCGCTTCTCGAGAACTGCGTTTTAAGTAACACAGCTAGCTAACACGTGTAATTACATCTACGGTTAAGCAAGTGGCATTGTGTCAATAATTTGAGAGCAATTGTTGGTACACGATTAGCGAGTTCTGATATATTGCTCACTCAACCGCAATGTATAACTTTCTCGAGCACGACCGTAAATAGCTATTGTAAAATAGGAATATTCCTAAGGAATGTATATCTGATTAAATAAAGTGTCATGCAGGGCCGTGTTAAGGCATGTGAGTACCCTAGGCATATTTTTTTTGCCGCCCCTTAAAATTAAAATTTGAACTTACTAGCATAATATTTATTAGCAAAATAAATATAAACTTTGAGAACAAATTTATATACTTAAACAGTAGACATTTTTTTGTTCTTCGTTTATTTTTATTCTTTACTTTCTTACCGCACTTTTCTACATAATGTAATATGATTTTTAAATAAGTACAGTACAATTTACAATCAAGTTTCTATTTATGTTACATTTTTATTAGAATTAATTAGTATTTTTGCCGCCCCTAAAAGACTGCCGCCCTAGGCAGCTGCCTTTCTTGCCTAATGGATAAATCGGCCCTGGTGTCATGTTGACGTAAAGTCAAGTATCGTAAAGTATCATATTCAAAATGATATCAAAATGAATTATTATTTATTTCTAATAAAAAGAAAAATTAAGTTATTTGTAGAAGAAAGTTTATCAAACGGTCTTAAAATAGGCATATACAAACAATGAAACAATACACTGTGAAAATTTTAAATATACGAAATAATTACATATAAAATAAAAATTAACAATGAATTAAAACTATATTAAATTATTACAATTATTGATTCATTATGGAACGTATTCAATAGCTTTTAGTAAGTTATTGTATATTTTATCCTGATACATATCTTGAAAGCTTCACAGTGAATTTTAATTTTAAAGTAGTGCTGTAATAGTATATTCTGAAACAAGTTTGGAATTAGGTATATTCCGCACGAGGGAAAAGTTTGTCACCCGAGCCGACAGGCGAGGGTGACGGTTCACGAGTGCGGAATAGCCATTCCAAACGTGTTTCAGACTATACTTTCTATACGACTATTAAAATAATAAGCTGTATAAGTTTTGACCGTAATTAGAATTTGTAAAAATGAGAAATTTTTTTTATGCGCGATCGATCTGAATTTTTGCACATGCTTTCCTACCGATAATTCACAGTGGAGGGAGTTGAGGCGAGGGGGGGGAGAAGTTTTTCCTCAGTTTTTCGATATCTAACGCCGTTTTCGAGTTATTGCTAATTCAAGTTTGTGTGGCGGAAACGCAGCAATAACTCAAGAACGGCGCTAGATATTGAAAAACTGAGCAAAAAATTGTCCCCCCTCGTACACACCCCTTGTGAATTATTAGTAGGAAAATACACATTGAAGTGATCCCCAATGTTAATAAACAAAATAACCAGTAGCATAGAAACGCAGTGCAATCAAGAACATATTTTTATTGGCGTTACAGCATGATTTCTCTCAGTAAACGATTTTATCTCTCAATTCTGCTTCTAAATATACGCGGCATTCTTGACTGTACTTCTTTGTGGTTTTCATCTTCAGAAGTGATTGAAGTAATAGTGGAGACAGATGAAACACTCGATACCGATGAAATACATTAAATACTCGCATTGGCAACTACACTTATATTTATAGGTTAAATCAATAGTAAATCAAGAGGTTAAATTAAATGATAAATTTAAATTTATCCGTCTTTTATAATACGCGAGTAAATTTTTAACTGTCTTTTATAAATTGTAATTCAGGCACTTAAATATAATATTTCCTATTAATTTGACAGATGTGTAAATAAATTGAGTTCAAAAATTTGGTAATAGATGTCACTTCAAATAGTAGTCTATTCTTTGCTCTAATTGGTCTAATCTGTGTGAGAATAATTATTCTCGCACCGATATCGGTGTGAGAATAAAAAAAAAGAAAGAATGTAGATATTCTGTATTTAAAAATAGAATCAGAATGCCCACATTCTATGATAGTCGTATAGAAAATTAACTTCCGTAATTGTATTGAATGCGTGTTCATAATTATTATGTTCATCAAACTAAATGTTTTAACTTTCGGGCTACCTTTAGAAGCTTGACTTTCGTGAAAAATCCTTTCACAAGGGAAGAGTTAGGGAATATTCGCCTTAGGGATATATAGATACAACACGATTTCTTAAAAGATATAGTACAGTAGTTAAACAGCATTGTTTCAAGCACACATTTTTACCAAAATAATTAGGTTTTTAATTAAAACGTCTTATCCAACTGATTTTCTTTACAGTATCACTTCGACACACTCTGTTGACTTGGTCATGGTAATATTTTATTGTATATTCGTTTTATCTAAATTCAAAATTCGTACGCTTAACCTACTATACTCCCATTACTATTGCATGATTTATTCATGAAATTAAAACATTATTAACTCCATTGGTCATGGATTACTTATGGATTATTAAGAGAAATTTTCATTTTGTTAGTTTCTTTACGGTATAATACATTCGATTATTCTCAATAGTAATATAACAAGACCTCATTTTTAGATCGATAAGTTGTATTGTAAATACGAAGGCATCGTTGCATAGCAATGCACGAAAAACTTGTTTTGAGTGCAATTGCTTAATCAAACAGTAATTGCAGTAAATCAAACAAACTTTACAATTTTAATAGCAATTTCAGTAAAA
This sequence comes from Cantharis rufa, assembly GCA_947369205.1. Classification (NCBI taxonomy): domain Eukaryota; kingdom Metazoa; phylum Arthropoda; class Insecta; order Coleoptera; family Cantharidae; genus Cantharis; species Cantharis rufa. Next base: position 7,559,931 of record OX376309.1, on the reverse strand, counting down.
ATGAAGTAGTTTAACTACCCTTGCTGTTAAAGTGCTGCTTTATCTACTCTTGCGGTTAAATTATCATTTTTTCTACTATTTTTAGACAAAACCGCCCTTGAACATATGTTAGAAAAAAAAATTATTATGAATAATAAACCGCTAAAGACATTGTTTTGAAATTTAAAAGCGGTTTTTTTGATATTATATATTTAGAAATGCAGCTGCTATTTGTTTCAAGTTAATTTTCTAAATGACAAGGTATATATTATTAATTTTAAAAAAGTAGAAGGGGTATACGATATACCCTGGATTATATATATATACGCGTAGATTAACGAACAAGCACCAAAAATTAAAAAGACGTTGAGGCACATACGTATAAATATCCTTTGAGACCCCGTATATATACAACGCTATATAAGGTGTTGTGGCACCTTGGCTATATATAAAATGGCATAAAGACGCGATTCGGCACCTACTTAATTTTTAGCGAGTTATCATCTTGACCTTGATGTGGTTTGCATTTTTTACCTTTATAATGTCTTGTTTGCATTCATTGTTGAAATAAATACATTACAACTTTGCATCTACAAAATTAAAGAGGAAAAGGAAATAAATAAGAACGTAGTCTTTCTTTATTCACAATACGTTAACTATTCTTCTAATATCTTTTATAATTCATAGGGAAATAAATTTAAATATCTCTTATCGAAATTATTTAACCAGGTAAAAGTATCAATTGTTTGCATCTTATGTATAAAAAACACACATTTTGGAAGATGGCGTTTGTACCGTGTTTTTCTAGCTAATACAATCCAAAATTACTGAGTTACTTTAATGAAATTTTTACCTATTATTTCTTAAAAAATCAATCCACTAACAAAAAGAAACTAACAACAAGAAAGTAGAAATTAAATTATTCGCTCGAGTTTATTTTACTTCAGCAATTCAGCAACTTTTGTTGCTAATTTAAGGTCGTAACTCATATATCGTCACAGCATAGGAACAGCGACTGATCATCACAAGCAAATTTTATTTCTTATGTGTATTTAAATGTAAGTGCGCCCACCTAACAGCATCAGCACAACACCCGACGTTTGCATTTAACTACATGTAAAGAAAATTGATGATCAGTTGCTGATCCTATGCTGTGCTGTTATATGAGTTACGATCTTTATAATTATAACTTTTACAAAGTTATGAGCGGTTAAAATTTTTTTACACCTCCGAACAAGCTGCGTGTGGGAACAATTCGCACGTTGGCCGGAATAATGGCACAAGTCAGCATAGCTGATTTCGACTAAACAGCGTACAAACATTTTAACATTATACTAAACTTTAAAAAAGTATTGTCAAAAATTTAATAAGTATTAAATTACCGATAATAAAGCTAAAGTGATGTAGTATTTTAAAAACAATAAAATATGCATATTTCATTATAAAAAAATTTCTATTCATTTTAGAGATATGCCACTATTTTAGTTAAATAAAGTGAAAATTCTAACTGAAATTTTTACGAATTAAAATTAAAATTAAAAGTAAGGTGTACGTCGCATACGCAACTTGCTCGGTGGTGTACAAAAAGATATTTACACTAACGTAAACAAAAGTTGCTGAGTCGACTGAAGTAAAATAAACTTAAGTGAATAATTTAATTTCTAGCCGTTGTTATACTCCAATGATTTGAAGAAATAATCGATACAATTTTCTTCAAATTCGGATCAGTAGTTTTTGAGATCAGCCCCGGACAACACAGTATCTACTAGATAAATTGGAAAGTGGTGTTTGTATAAGTTGCAAACAATTGATACCTTGCTGGTTGAACAATTTCATCAAGAAATATTCCCCATATTGGTGAAATAACAAATAAATAAAATCAGATATCCGGCGGTTAGTCTGTAAATTTGCCGTGAACATTTTTAACAATAATAAACGAAATTTTAAAATGTAGTTCTGTACGACGCAAAATCCATTTATCAAATTCTAATTGTAGACTATTCTTATCTACTATGAATAAATTCTTGTAACGTTGTTTTCGAAATATAGAAATAATTATTTTAGGTAAATTTTTGTTTTGTTGAGGTAAAATATTTTGTATATCGGATATTTTGGATTAAACCGTGTGTTATTATATTATTATCATGTATAATTTAAAATTGCCAATTTATTAATTATAAAATAAAACAAAATTTTTTCAATAAATTAATGGTTGGTCAAGTTTTTTCAGAATTCAGTTTGTTTAATTACCCATTAGAGCATATTGATATTGATTGATAGAGCATATAGAGCATAAAATTATGTAGCTGCGTAAGGTATTGAAGTACAAATGCTGTAATGTAACGTGATTATAAATTGTTGCAATTGCTGAAGATCAGCATTTTTACGCAATTACATCACTATCACTTTACGCGAGAATTATGCACCTACTAATATGTGGCACTTTTTCCTATTCGAAAATTTGATAACAGCTCCCGTTTCATATTGCACAAATTTGTTTAAAAACACAAAAATGCGATTTGTTGACATTCAACGTCAAAAAAACACAAAAATATTATTGCGAAACTTAGTTAAAAGAAATTCGTTTTTTTTTTCTACTAATAAATAAATCCAATTTATGGTTCCAACGGCACCCACAGACAATAATTAGATGTAATCTAAAGAACTGTTTGAAGTAATTTTGTTATTTGAGCGCTATATAGAGAGAAATTGCTTTGTAAAATTTTGATAACATATTTTATTATTTTGAAAAAATAATCATTACAACTTAGCCAAGTCGCACGTGAAGTGCCATACTTGGCATGCCCTTCCAAAAAAATCCAAAAATAATCTTTTTTTTAACCCCGACGCAAAAAAGAGAGGTGTTCTTATAAATTTAACGTGTGTATGTGTGTCTGTTTTTTTTTTGTTTGAAAGATAACTTGATCGAGAGTGTTCTTAGCTATTTTGCACAAAAATCTGTTCAGCCATTCAAAAAAATCGTAAATATTTTTGAAAATTTATAATCTTGAGAGATCGTGTTACAAGTATGACAGCATTATTATCATTATGTGGGCGATACTACTGCAATACATGTTGCTTTAACAAGTGTTTGTTTACATTGTTACAATCAATTACTGAATTTACTAGTATTCCTTTCTTTCTCATAATAAATTTAATTCTAATAAAAAAATTTTAAATGTGGTTTTGCATTAGATGCGCCACCAACATTAAACGGATAAAAATAGTTCATCGACTATATAGTTGTTATACTTTTAATGTTGTTATTTCTTTCTTTCGCATAATAATTTTAATTCTAATATAAAATTTGATTTAAAATTGTTCTCTAACAAAATATTATATTTGAAGTTCTTGTATTGTGGTCTTGCTATGTAAAAAGAAAAATTGGATTTATTTAACTTCCATGCTCCGTTATCACGTTTACTTACATAAATATAATAAATAGTTTAAAAAGCATGAAATAAAACTTAAATTAAAAATTTTAAAAACCCCCTACACAAAAAAAAAACATCTAAAAAGTACAAAAATAATACTTATTGGCCATTTCATTTTAATATAAGTATAGTAATATTTTGATCTAAGCGTCGAGTCGTCGCGTCGGGGAAACCCCACGTACGGACTGACAAAATATTAATCAAGAATTTTCCCTGTTATCGCTGCGGTGTCGATCGACTATAAGTATAAATTAGATCATTTAATTTTTTATTGTTTTTTTTTCATTGTACAATTTTTCATTGTACAATTTTTCATTTTTACAATTTTCTCCCTACACCCCCCTGTACAGGACGAATTCTTGACGACCAAAAGGATTTTGTTATTTAGGGATTAAGGAACAAATTGAAATAGGTTCCAGCTTTGAACTACGATGTGCGAACAAAAATCGTTTCTAGACAACTTTAGGCAGGCCTCCTGTGAATTTTAAAACCCTATTGGGGCTAAAAAGTACTTCTTATTAACAAACTCTAGGTCAAGCGGAAGCGCGCAACTCTCAAAAAGAACAAAGTTAAAATTAAAATTTTATTTATTCATTTTTTTATTCATTTATTTATTAATTCATACCATGCTCGGTTGCATTAACTTTTTACAGAGTTTTGAGCGGTTAAAATTTTGTACACCTCCGAGCAAGTTGCGTGTGGGAATGCTTGCTTCATGCAAAATTTCAGTAAGAAATTTTCAGATCAGATTTGTATTCTAGTCGGTCAAAAAAATGAATTTTTTTTATATAATGTACTACATTTTGTACATCGTTTTCGAGATACAGGGACTTATTTTAGTAAAAATTTGTACTAAACCGATGACCGCGAAACATTAACCAATAAAATTGGTTTGAAATTAAACGTTAAACAACGTGTTTTCTAGTATAAACTGCCTAATATTAAACCAATTTAATTGCTTAATAATTCGATTTCATTTGTTTAGGACACATTTTTACTTGATTCTCAAAATATTCAATTATAATGTTAATTTTATTATGATTTTTATATGAAATAAAATTTCAAATATAATTTATATTACTAACAAACGGCTGCATGTCCATTTTTGTGAGTGACATGTTTTACAAAGACATATTTCTTACAAAGTGTGCTTACTAGTATAATTTTACAGAATTTTACAGCATTTATAATTAAGTTTACAGTAATTTGTGTTACGTATTTTTATATTTACATTACGGAAGAAATGAAAAGATACGTAACAATATCTTGTGTGAACTGAAACCGTCTTGGCAACTGAATAGAAAACTGCTGTACACCTACGCTATGTCCAGAAACGTCTATTTTAATTTTGCAAAGTATTTATAAGGTCAAACGTATCCTATACTAAAAACCGTAGTAAGGTTTTTTTTCAAATTTTTTTTAGATAAACTATTCACAAATTTGAACTGTCAGGAAAACTTCAATACAGACCAAAGTGGGTCACTTTTAGTTCTGCAAGTCCAAATTTTGTTGTAATATGCATAGTTTATATTTTTAGATAAAAATAGGATGGGATAGGATAGAAAACTATACTGTGTACCTGCTCTATGTTGCGCTATAATTAATAGATTGATTAGATATTCTTTATGACACAATTTTCAGATTTATTACTTTCTTATTTTCTTGACCGACTAGAATACTAATCAGATCTGAAAGTTCTAACTAAAATTTTTACGAATTAAAATTAAAAGTAAGGTGTACGTCGCATACGCAACTTGCTCGGTGGTGTACAAAATTATATTTACAGTATCGTAAACAAAAAAAAGAGTTGACTGAAGTATAAATAAACTTAAGTGAATAATTTAATTTCTTACTCGATTGACTTGAAAAAATAATCAATAAAATTTTTTTCAAATTCGGATCAGTAGTTTTTGAGATTAGCCGGGACAACACAGTACCTACTAGATAAATTGGAAAGTGGTGTTTTTTATAAGTTGCAAGCAATTGATACCGCGCTGGTTGAACAATTTCAACAAAAAATATTCCCCATATTGGTGAATTAACAAATAAATAAAATCAGATATCTGGCGGTTAGTCTGTAAACTTGCTGTGAACATTTTTAACAATAATAAACGAAATTTATCAAAATCTAATCGTAGACTATTCTTATCTACTATGAATAAATCTTGTAACGTTGTATAGGTTACTAAGCGCCAAATAGACGTGCAACTTGGTAGACAACCTCTTATCTTTATTCATAAAGAAATGACAATTTTTTACGCTGCTTTATAATTCGTTGAAAAAAAAATCTGAAATTTCGACAAGGTCTTCAGCACACAAGACCGCAAAATATAGCAGTTAAAAAAGTTCTAAATTAATAAAATTTTTAGAATCTCGGTTGCCAAAATCTAGCTTTTCCCACAAAAAACCAAAAGCATTAAAATTAAAATTCAAAAAATTTTATAAATTTAAATCTTTTTGAACTGCTATAATATTTTGTTCTTCCTTTTTTAAAAGCGTTCTTATTGTTTCAGAAATATTATTTCTTACGATATTTTACGCAAAATGTAATTTGTGTAAGGTTTTGTAAATTCATTATCGACAAATTCGATAAGGACAAATTGTTTTGCGAAACTAATTTTTGGTAATTAATAACGAATATAAAAAGTATTAAAATGTTATCAAACAAAAATTCACCTAAGCAACTTACGATGCAAGTATTTGCAAGGAAATAGCAAATGCTTAGGGATGCATTATGCAGTTACATAAGGTAATCACGCGGTGATTACAAAATGCTTTACAATAAAAACCTTCTCTAATTTTGTTATGACGAAGTTTAGGAGTTCTGATATTTTCACATAATAAAACAGTTGCGGGAATATGATATGTATACAATTTAAAATAAATTTTGGGAATCCCCTTGTAGAAGTAAGAAGTAACTAGTAGGTAATTTGACCTAAATTAAAATTTATAATTTGTAGTAAGTACATAAAAATTGTTTAAGAAGTGTTCTGTAATTAATCAATGTCAGAGAAAGGATGCGAATCATAATATGATTTAAAAATGATTTAAATTATGATTTAAAAATGATTTAAATTATGATTTAAAATATATTTTGAATTAGTGGAATTCATAATAAAGTTGAAATCGCTAATTATTATAAAACCACTATAAAATCTTTATTCAAAGAAAAAAACACGAATACTTGGTAATTATCAGTATTTTCTCAAAAATGATCAAAAATCTACCAAGTTGACTAGTCCGTCAAATTCGGCATTAACCTCAACGATAAATACTTTAATTGCCAAAAATAACTGGCACTGGAAAGTCTTGATCGATTCGTCCACAAACCGTATTACATTAAAGGCGAAAACAGCATGGTAATGCAAGTTATTCTCGCCTTTAATGGATTTTTGTCATTAGAGTTTAGAATCGCAAACACTAGTTACCTATGCATTTGTAATATCATAAACTATAATAATGATAGCTAATGAAACGCCCAGTGTGCCTAAACGTCAAAATACTGTATACAAAAAATGCGGTGCCTAAACGCGTGGATAAGTCAACCTCAAGTCGATGCGACGAACTCATAACTACAATGGCGCCCTCTGAACTTATATGATTTTATAAGAGGGAACTAAACGTCTATATTTACAGTGTATATAGTCCAACTGGCACCTTTCAGAAACTTCATTAATAGGCTTACTGGCCCTTCCAGATGACATATATAATTGTAAAACCATCCGGCACCATAAAATGGTGCCACAACGTAAATATAGGTGCCACAACGTCGGTTTATATGCTTATATGGGGTCAGAACGTCGACTTACAAATATATTTGTATATGTTGACAACATATTATAAGTACATATTATATACAAGTACGTATACTGGTAAAAGTGCACATTTTCCGGTAAATGTACACTTTCACCGACGCGTATGGTAAATATATGTACATACAATGTACTTTCCTTAATAGAATAAGGAATATCTGCACATATATCAAGTGCTTTTAAGAAAGGTATATTAAACCTTACAACAAGTTAGTTTTCAAATTTAATTCAAATTATAATTACTATTAATTACAAATTATAATACTCTTTGAATATTTATTCAAACAAATTTAAATACGAAAAAATAAATATTTAAGTTTAAAATTTATTTTATTAAACTAACTGAAAGCAGCATAATAATTAAATTAATCTTTATTTTAGCACGAATTGCTACTGTATTATATACTGTATATTATACTGTATATATTATACTGTATATTGTACTGTATATTGTACTGTGTATTATACTGTATATTATACTGTATATTATACTACTGTATATTTCGGAAGTATTAAGTTATATTTTTTAAATATTGTAATATTGATTCTGTTTACAATAAATTGGATTCTTTGACTCACTTTTACCGAGGTACATACATGTTCACATGTGCACATTTACCGGTAATTGTAAAGTTATCTTTACAATTACACCGTAAATTGTAACAGGCCTGTATCACCGCCTGTTACATTATTCAACGCATCCTTACCAACTTCCATGGAACCTGTACAGATTTACCGGTAAATGTATACATTTTCCAGTTACGTACTTTTTCCATAAAATAATATATAATCTAAAGATATACCCTATCCTTAAATTTTAAAATTGAAATATACGTTTAAAACTTTTTTTTTGATAATTTAATAAACGTGAATATATTAGGATGAATTAAATAAATAAATTTTTACTATTTTTACGATATTTAAAACAAATATTTTAAATGCAGATTGATGTTTTAACCACTTTTTATAGTTGCTATTTCTGTTTTTTTTTCTTATTTCAATTTCGCGTAATGTAAAATTATATTTAAAAAGTAGGAACTAATTGGAACACAGTTCCTTAACGCGGCTTATTAACTTTTACGGTAGGACCAAAGCGGCAGAAATCGTCACGCACGTCTTGAGCAGTCGCCGCCATATTGGTTTATTGTTTTGTTTATATCTGAGAAAAATCGTAAGCATTATTTGATTTTGTACTTCTGCATGTCAAATCATTTGTATTATAAAAAATGTTATTATAAAAATTTTACCGACGTGAGGTTTGAACTCTCGATCTCCAAACGATTTAATAATTATGATTCAAGCACTTAATACATTTTGCTATAGAGGGTTGCTCTAATGACATTGTTTTAATTTGTGTTATCTGTTACGATTTGTGATTTAAACAATATTTTTTATATTTGATATAATAGACAATTTTATGTCTTCCGATAAAAAAGTATACTCACCTCCCTCGAAATATGATCCGCTACTGGGTTTCCAATCTTTAAAAACCTCGCTTACGCTCGCTTTTTAATATAGCTATTTTTCGTATAGCCCGAAATCCTTACTTGACATTTTTTCATTGAAAAAATTATGAAAATAATATAGCGTAAAGACTTCGTTCCAACCGAGTGTCCCACAGCACCTCTTTCGATTTTTTTGTTTTTAATATAAACCTTCCTAAAATTTAATTTTTATTATTAAAATTTTTATTAAATTTTATAGTTCATGATTTATGTTAATAAAGAAATTTAACACTTATAGTATTAATGATTTATTGTTTTTATTAAATTGAATTATACCTACCGAATCTCGTTTGCAAGTAAGTGAAACGTCTATCTCTGTTTGTTATGCTATTCCGCGAATTACTCTCGGTCGCTCCAAAAATTACATATAAAAAGAAAATTTTTTATATATAAATTTACCATGAACTCTATGTTTTAGTTCAATCGCAAATATGTCTCTTTTTTCGCATCTCTCCTAAGTTAACGCTAACACTTTATTACTCATTTGCAATGTTATTTCAGCCTGTATGGTTTTTTTTGTACTTTAAGCTAGCTTGTGTGTTATGGAGATTAGCGAGGTGGTATGATGGTAATACTTACAATGGAACCCATTAAATAGTCGATGCCCGATTTCTTCAGCTTGAGATATCTATCGGATAAGTTTAAAGTATAAGTATAACCAATCAAATTTTCTATTTGCTATTTTGAATTCGAATTGCGTTTGTCTGATTGGTCACTTGATTAATTTGATTGGTTACACTTATACTTATCCGATAGATATCTGAAAATGAAGAAATCGGGCATTAGTGTGTGCTGGTTTATATTTACTTGCCTTTACATACGTCCTTATTTTAAAGCATTGATTAAAGAATACCAACCAAATATAGTATTATGGTATATAAGGGGTATTATAAGGCAATACGGTATTAAAAATAAAGAACATTGGAGAGAACAAGTTAGGAATAAATAAAGATATTTGTAAGTTGAGGTTAGTTTTAAGCGTTATTAAGACGGCGTAATTGGGCACGGCCATTTTGTGACGGCGTATTTTCCACGGCGTTATTGCAACGGTGTCTTTGGGGACGGCGTCTTTACCACAACTTTCTTGAAACGGCGTCTTTAGGGACGGCGTTTTGACGTGATACCACCATTTTAGGTAACGATGTTACCGCCGTCCAGCCCAACATGAATAACAATTTATATTTAAAAAGTAGTTTTTAAATTAAGTATGAACTTTCTAAGTAAACATAATACAACATAAACATTGTTCTAAGAAACAAAAAAGAAAATTGCGTTATTTAAGTCTTAGTAACAACGATAACTATTTATTAATTTTATCCTAGCACTAAAGCAATTTCAAATTAACATGTCGAATAAAGCTTTGAAAATACAAGTAAAGTGTACAGTTCAATTTTCACCAGGATTGTGTGTATGGCAGTGTTGCTAGAGTTGTTTAAATTACAAAAGCGGTCAACTATATAGTCGCTTCGCGAAAGTTTAATTAATTACTAGAAATTATTTAAACTATTTGAATATTTATTACCACATTTTTGTTATATATAAAATGCAAATTGTTTTTGTATTTCTACATCCGCAAAAATTCCGTAACCTAATAATTAATAACATTTTCAGTCAAAAGCAGATTGAGCCTCAGGGAAAATTGAATATTTTGCTTTAAATATATCTTTCTAAAAAAATTGTCATCAAAGCGTTTCAATCTCACCTTTCCATTATTATAACAGTCTACCGCATTTTTGATAAATTTTGCTGGACACTGCTTTCCAGTATTTGCTCAAATATTTTATATGAATATTTAGAAACTGAGATTTGTAGAGCACTACAAAAAGAGTAGGTGAACGATTCGCTGCTGGACATTTTACCGCCGGAGACAACTCACTGCCAGGATATTTTGCCGCTAGAGTATTTCACCGCCGGCACCGGTGTTTATCTAAGTTGATGTAATTAAAGCTGAAAATATTTAAAATTATAAGCGGTTCCATTAATAAAGTAAAGATTATCAGTGGGAAAATAAACTTGAAGCAACGTTTGTTGAAGTTGATTTACATTTTTATACTTCTTCTTTAGAACAACATCTTTGGATTTATGTTGAACCTTTTTTGGACTCCCGTGGAAGCTTGTAACCATCAAAAAATTCTTCTAATGCTTCAAACCACAATAAGTTAGCCAAATAATGAAATAAGTATAAGTTTCACGCAGTAATGCCAGTGAATCGGACCCATTATACCACTCTATTTTGTTCACTTGGTGGCACTATTTGATCCGCATTTCTAAACAAAAGCATGCATAATGAACTCCGTAACTCCGTAATTCGACCAGTGATCACACACGGCTAATGCTAATGTTAAACTGCAAAATGTTGATGCGAGCTAAGCAGTCCCGTGACACAGATTACATCATCCGACCGGCCCTCCAGCAAACTTAACCATAACGTAGACGATGAAGTGTTTGGTGTTCAAATTATGTATATGGTCCACCGGCTTTACACACCACGAAGAAAGTTAAAAAAAAGTTTCTTATGTAAACTCTTTCCGGACTTCCGGACTTACCATCAGTTATAAGCTTCTGTCAACTCGCTTGACCAGCATTAAAAGATATAACTAGAAATCTCTCACTAAGAGAGGGAGGTATTATATCCGTTGCTGAATAATAATAAATATGATGGTAACATTAGACAATATTTTTAGCCTGCTTTGGTGATCTTGATAGAACACAAAACTGCTATTATTTTAATTTGAAGGAAATATCAAATAGAATTTTTTTTTCTACTTTGCAATCTTTTAATACCGTTAACAACAGGTGCAGAAGATTCAGTGTGCTTCTTCTCTTTATCAACCACGGCATCCCTGCCGCTGATTTATCAACAGATGTGATTCCTGAGAGGAAGGTAATTAGCGGTACTAAAATAATACAACTAATCGCTTTGGTAGCGCAGTTGATAATAATTATAATTATATAATTATTTTATATAACGCATAATAATTACAACCAGTATACGCCAAAATTCAAATCCAGATCTAAGGAACATTTGGATCTCATAATTTCAGGTTTTCATTTCATACACTTCGCTTACCATATATAGAATACTATTACAAAATATTTATTTCCAAACTACTAAATTCTGTTTTGATAAAAAATTAATGGTTAGTTTAATTTGTTTTATTATTATTTAAAAATGGAATGTATTTCTTATGTGTTAAATTTAAATTTCACGTCGGATTAACCCACTTGCTATTGTTACAAAAATTTAGTACTTGTAATATATTTTGATGTTTACATTTTTTAAGTGGGCATTACTAATAGTAATATGAATTGACATAACAGTTAAACAATTTCAATTACAATAAATTAAAATGTCTTGGTTAATTAAAGTTATTTTGAATATGCCGTTGTTTCACTTACTAATTTATTTTAACTTTGATTTTAACGAAGTCTAATGAAATTAGTTTATCCGATAACAGTGGCGTAGCGTAGGGGTGCAGGGGGGCAATTGCCCCGGGCGGCACGTCTGGGGGGCGGCAGGGAACGGCCGTGCTGATGATGGATAGATGGCGCGAAATAGTTAAAAATAATAATTGATAATTAAAGGTTGGTAAATTGCGGACATTCCATGTCAAACCAACAAGTCACTCAAATTGACCATCACAGATTTCTTTGAAAATCTGATTAATTATACTCTTTAACATCCTGAATTCAAATATAATTTTTAAAAAATTCTAGCTCTTATAGTTTTTGGGTTATTTAATTTTAAAAATCGCAAAAGGACACTTTTTTCGTTCGCGCTCAACGATACAAAATGTTCTAACTTCTGTTCTATAAGTCCTACATGGTTTGTAATAACTCATTTTAAAGAGTATTTAAACGGCTTTAATTTAATACAAATCTTGACCATTTTCTAACAAAAATGAATTTTTTGGAAAACGTCCAAAATGTTTTTGAAAATTTTTTTGAGTTAGTGTTTTTTGAAAATTATAAAAATAAAATATATTTATAATGACGACTTGGTGAATACTTCATAAAAATTTCAGAGTGGGACCATGATGGGATCATGGTTTTTTGGGTTTCATCAATCATGGGTTTTTGCGATTTTTAAAATTAGATAATCAAAAACTATAAGAGTTAGAATTTTAAAAAAGTTAAATTTGAACTCAGGATGTTAAAGGGTATAATTAACCAAAGTTTCAAAGAAATCTATGATGATGAATTTGAAAACTATTTATTTTTGGTTGATTTCATATGGAATGACCCAATGACCATATTATATACTTATGCTACCGGGACATTTCGCTACTAGGACATTTCGCACCCGGATATTTCGCACCCGGGGACATTTCGCTACCTGATTTCGTTACCACTTTTAGCATATTATTCATTATTGGAATTTTTTTTTTTAATTATGATGAAATAAAGAATTATGGTCTTTGTGAATTTTACAATATCTTGTATTTCGTACTGTTGTCAGATCTCCCGACTCGGAACCCTGTCTAAGAGTGTTCTACCAGTTATTGTTCTGAGCGCTCTCATTTCAGTTGTTCTCATCTTTTGTTTTGTTTTAGATGTTTCCGCTCTTGTCTCAGCTGCATATGTTATCACTAGTCTTACTGATATTTTGTATATTATAATCTTGCTCTTGATTGACATATATTTATTTCGCCAGAACACGTCACGAAGACACCCCGAAATCACTACCCTCCTCGTTGCCTGTTGTTGTACCTCACGGAATATGTCTCTCGCGCTCGATATTTCGATTCCAAGATATTTGAACATCATCACCTGCTCTATTATTTTTTCTTATATTTCCAATTTGCATCTTATTGGCTCCTTCGCTATTGTTAGGCATTTGGTCTTTCTTATAGATATCTCCATATTATATGTTTTCGCTGTGATGACAAATTGGTGTAATAGTCTCTGAAGGTCGTCCTCGTTATCCGCGATCAAAACCGCATCGTCAGCGTAGCACATTATGTTGATTTCTCTTTGGCCCATTTTGTATCCTTTCTTAGTTTTGACGCTGTTAATTATCTCATCCATAATTATGTTGAATAGCATTGGGCTGAGTAAGTCGCCCTGTATTATTCCGCTAGGAGTTGGTATTGGGCTGGTCATTCCGGTTTCCGCCCTGATCCGGGTTTCTGTGTTTTTGTATATGCTTTTTATCACATTGATAAGAGACCACGGTATTTTCTTTTTCTTTAGTATCTTTATAACATCCGCTAGTCTTACTCTGTCAAAAGCTTTTGTCAGATCAACACAGCACATAAAAGCCGGAGTGTCGTATTCTATGAACTTCTCGCATATTTGGCGCAATATAAAGATTGCATCTGTCGTAAATCTGTTTCTACGGAAAGCACATTATTCTTCATTATTTTGCAAATGATCATTTAGTTTATGTAGCGTCACCTTTGTGCTTAGTTTCAGTACCGAGCTGAGTAGGGTTTGTACCAATAATTTGCAATTACTGGAACACGGCCCTATTAATTGATCGCAGATGTTATGTACGCATCGGCCAGCGAAATCAGTCAACTGGAGCGAGGGTAACAGATGTTCGCTTTCGTGAATTCTTATACTTTGATAGTTAAAGTGGTATGACGTTAAATTTTTGCTAAGATGTTATTTGATGTGGGCGCCAGGAATTCCAAAGAAAAAACACAATCACAAGGGAATTGAAGGGGTCTTGACTTGAAACTCCACAGATTGCTCAATCGCAGCAAGGAACCGCCAAAGCAAACCCAGCAAATAGAAAGCAATTCAGACAAAATAAAATACAAAATGATAAAATTCTTACCGATAATCACCTTCAACTTGCTAAGCACGGCTTGTGCACTCCGCACAGGATTCCCAACTACTTCTTAGTGGTTTTTCTCTAGACTCTAGACTACACTTTTAGTACTAAAGCAAGTAAACAAATTAGCAAATATTTTAGTTAAGTGAATAGAACAACCGTCTAATTACTCGCCCAAGTAGCTACTCCCACCACCTAATTATTCAGATGGCAACGATACTTAGCTAGTGTAGACAACAATTTTATCCACGTTGCCACGTATTTAGGTAAGCGTTTAGTGAGTTAATAGTTGCATAGATATAAAGTTGTATTTTTTTACCAGAGAACGAATTATTTCACTACGAAGCACGATTTTAATTAACGTAATTAATAAACAAAGTTGCTGACAAATCTACTAAATGTGTGTAGACAAGCACTGTCACTTAATTTAGCTACTTGCTTTAGTAGCTTCTTAAGCTACTGTACACGTGTAAATCCTGTTTAACTGTATGAAAATGATAAGATCGCAGTCGCTGAGGTCATATTCTTGAACAAATTAGAGCAAAAAAATAACGGTCCGTTTTTCCATATTTCCGTTTCGTTTTCTTTTGCAGCAATAATGCAAAAATGGCTAAGCCTGTCTTGTTCGATGCGTAAGTCCTGCTCTTCATCAATACTGCCCTCGCATCGGTCACTGTCCAAACATATTCTTTATTGAATAGGTTAGATGGGATGAGAAATGCGTATTTTTTAGCTCAAATGTCGCTCCTAAAATGTGCGCTTGGGCAGCCTCCCCCCTCGGCCACCATCTAACTATACGCCACTGTTTTAACGTAATATCATATGAGTCCCTAACATTGTATAAATTGTATGTCTCACAGTTTTCAGTCTATTTTAGTAAATAAAAATTTTTATATAATACAGAAGAAAGGACTCGATTGTCAATTTCTTTCTACAATATTATAATATTGCCTGAAAACACGTTTTCAATTTATTATTTGAAATGAAACTTTTTAAGTTTATATATTTGTATCTTCGTGATAACGTTTATTTGCACGTGGCAACCAAGTTTGTAACTGATTTCCGTTTATGATAAACTACTTACCTACTAAATTTTTTGGTAAAAATTAGCTTAAGCTAATTTATTGTTAAAATTAAATTAAATTAAATTCATTAGGTTATATTAACAATAATTATTATTACTAACAGAATTTAGATTATTTCAGCAGTAGCAACATGAAAAATTGACTTTGTATAAAAAAATGTATCTACCCTATATAACAAAAAATTTTAAACTAAAATATGCAACGTTTTTATACAACGTATATCAGTTCGTGATTGGTTTTTTTTCTTTTAACCAATAGCTAATGAAATTGCAGAACGTATTTTGGATAATAGTCTGGGTGCCCACCGACATCAAGTGCAACTCATGCATAACTGTTTATAACTTCTTGTGTGGTTTAATTGCACCTAGTCTACCATGATTTCCTCTATGAAATGCTTTTCCTCTGCCATTTTTCCGAAAGTCGTCAATTTCGTATTGTATAAAAGATTTATGGGTATACTGTACTTTTATAAAATGTAATTGTAAGAAAATTGTCCGACAAAAATTTTGGAACCTTAAGGGTGTCTACCAACAGAAGCATGTAAAACTTTTAACTTTGAAAAATTATCGATAACCAGCTGAATTTTTCAGGATTGTTTAACAAAAATGTATCGAATAAATTATTGAATTGTCTGACAAAATACATTTTCCGATTTGTTATTCCTGTAATAAATTTATTTTAAATTGGATTATATTAATTTTAGCCGAATTTAACTTAAAAACACAGATCTGCGTCTTTCTTAATCCATAATTTTCAAGTTAGAGCGTCTTCAAAAATCAGCATCTTCTTGCTATATTTGAAATTTTTTAATTGGAACTACTTCAAGGATGTTTTTAATTAATTAAGCGACTCAGAGATTTACTATTTACCTATAGATCTGAAATTTTTGGGTGCAATTTATGTTTAAAAATATTTGTATAACATAAACATACGAACGAGTTTTTTATAAAGCTGGTTCTTTCAAATAATTAACATATTATTGTATTAACTGAGATTTGGCTGAATGGTTCTTTTTGAGTTTAAAGTTAATTTGATTATTTTTTGAAATTAGATTAAGTAAATAATAAAATAAAGAAATAAACAAAGCTTTCCCTTTTTGAACATTTTAAATATAAAATATATTTCATTAATGAAAGATATGAAATGCTTTAGTCAGCAGCTCTCAACCATTTTCACTCACACAACACACTGCAAAGATGACATTCATATAAGCAGTATAGTACTTTCACAAACATTCTATTGGATAAACAAAGTGCAACTCGGATAATCGCAGTTCTTAGGCTTCTATACTTTATTATATTAAAAATACAAAGTATACAATTTTGTAAACAATTTATTTCATATTCTTACTATATACCTGTTTTGCATTTTTCCTGATGTATTTTTTTCCCACAAATTTGATGTGGTAATCCATAATTTTCAAATTCGAGCGACTTCAGGGATATTTTTACCAAAAGAGTGAGCGCAGAGACCAATTTTCTCAACTTTAGTTATTTTCTTAAATCTGTTGTTCGGAGTTTTTACCAAAAATAATATGTTAATAAATTAATAAATAAATTTTAATATGATTTGAGCCATAATAATTTTAATAGTAATTATTAGTAACGTAAAAAATTGCCAAACTATAAATTGGCCAGCATAACAATTAAAATGATTATTTATGTGCCAATAAATTGATCCTTTTTAACCCACATGGCATGGAAATTGAAGAATGGATCAAAGGCAAAAATTACAATCAGATTAGAGTCCAAAGCACACTTTATAAATACATTTCTGTCCGATTGAATAAAGAAGCCAGAAATTTTAATCTCAATCTTTTTACCTATTACTGTTTTACTTTACAGTTATTATTTAAAAATTCTTTGATTAAATTACGAATAATATTCTGCAGATAATATTTTAAATAATTTGATTAAAAGAAAGTTAATTTAATATTTTAAGTTAATATTATTACTATATTGCAGCTTTACAGACAACTTCTTAATATTAATTTTAGCTTACTCCCGTTACCTCCTTTTTAAATAAATAATATAGAAAGTAAAATAAAAATAAATAATATAATTATTATAAAATATAATATATAATATAAAATATATTAATTCTCAAGAATAGCGGTTTTAATTAATGCTTTATTGTGTATCAAAATAATAAAAAAAAACCGTTATTAGTTTAATATTTTATGTTTTAAAGGATCATCATGAATATGATCATGCAAGTCCAAAATATTTTACCCTTTCTGTATCATTTTTGCGTCCGCCACTGTCGGAATTCCAATGTTTTGATTATTTATGATTGGTAACATTGTAAATGCTTCACAATTTGGAATGTTTTCGATTTTATTCGCTCAACATTTTATTTTATTTAAAAAACTAAACTGATTAGTACAAGGGTATTATAGTAAGTTTCTATCATTTAAAAAGTAAGCAAACTGTATATTGTCTCAATAATTAATTAGTATTTTATCATTTACTTTTAGGTTAACAAATAAATACTTTATTTTACTTTTAGATGCCACGACGCTGCTGTGTACCTAGTTGTAAATCCAATTTTGGATTGAAATCAACCTTTTTGTTTTCATCGAATTTAAAATTATGTGAAGCCTGGACTCGTTCATGTTCTCGGGAACCTGACTGGAAGCCTTCAAAGCACTCTTCAGTTTGCTGTGTTGACTATTCACCTTCAGAAGTTATTAGATATTATGACAGTTGGATTGACGAGAATGGAATCGAAAACTGAGCAATTCTTTTTATTTTCAATGGGCCAACTCTGTAAAGTAATTCTAATTGCGTAAGATGTTAAAACATAACAGCCAGTGAGTATAACAATTTTTTTAGTTTTTCATCAGTAGGATAATGATTTTATACAAATTCAACATATTTGCTGTCCTAAATACAATTCTATTACAGCCCATTTGTACTATCTTCAATTCTAACCAAGCGAATAAGTTGTAAAATAGTCTTCAATTTTTTTGTAGTTTATATTAGCATTTTGTACGGTCAGTAAGCGAAGGGTAGATTAAAATGAAAAATTAAAACAGAGTACAGCTATGATTACTAAAATAATTTTAGAAACACCAAATCGTAATGAGTGAAATTCAATGAAAATTTGTATCATTTATTTAAAATGCAAATGGTTTTTTGCTTGTATGTTTTCAAATTATTCTCAACTGTCTATTTTTGAAAATATGGTCATTAATTGTTGCATAAACATCTCGGACTTAAACTGTATAAATTCAGAAAAGATCAACTAAGTGGTAATTGGGAACACATAATATTATTCTCCGAAGCTATAATTTTTACTTTAGCACAATCTTATAAGTTATAACATAACTATCAAAATGATAAAATTTGATTGCATAACAATTCAAATCATCTTTCTTTCAAAGCCTTCACCAGGGACCTGTTTCTAGAAGCTTTTCACTCCTACTTTTGAACTCTTTATTCCTAAATTTTTACTTGAAAAACAAGAGCAAGAAACTTCTATAAACAGGAAACAATGTAACCCTAACCAGGTTTCACAAAACAAAGACATTGCTAGTCGTACGAGCACCAAGCTCGTTAATATAGGATATCCGGATAATCATTAATTTAACTATTAATGTGTTGAAAATATAATTTAGACGGATTTATGATTTATACTTTTACAACCCAAATTGGAAACTGTTTTTGTACCTGCCTCTGTCTAGGCTGCTACAGCAATGAACAAACCACAAAGTAAATTTTTGTACTCAAGATTTTCTCCTGGATTGCCTTAAAATTTTGAAAAATCAAAAGCAAGGCTTATCTATGGTATTCCTAGGATTTTCTACAATTTTTCGGTTTTCCTATTTTCTACAATATTTTAGAATTTCCTCAAATATTCCCAGATTTTCTTAGATTTCCCTTAACTTATTTTGTTCTAAAACAAATTTTTTATTATCTGACCTAAAGCAATCACTTTTATCAAACAAAGGTGAGAGGCATAGATTACCCCTGGGCCCCGATTTTCTCGATTTCAGAACTACTTATTATTATTTTAAATACAAAAGATTTAAGTATAATTAGAAGTGGTTTTAGCCTGGTGGTTAAAAGGTATATTTTATTGTCATAAATTATAAGAAATCCTATTTTTTATTACCTAAACTGACTAATAATAAAATGGCTAAAATTTTGTAGTTTTTTACAAATATTTTATAGTGAGCCAATAAAACGAATCTTTGTGAAATTTATATTATGTAATTATGTGGTTAACCATCACTCGACATTACAAAAATATTTGTTTGGTACTAAACTCTCATAATATCTAATTTGCAACTGTCAAAGGCCACAACTTCGGATTTATAAACTGGCTTGTTTACGATTGTACCTCTAATTCTCAACCAAAGCATAATTATAGAATTTTTTGTTTTGTTATTAGTTTTTATCGTCCATGAACCTAAAAAACGAGTACAAAAATGTTAGATTAGAGAAAATAACCGCAACTGTAAACAAAAGTTGATATTTACAGGATAATTTTTTTATTTCATTTATTATAAACGTTATGTAACTTGATAAAATTATAAATTTTTTTAGGTTCATCGGCAATAAAAATTAATTGTTCACTCAAATTCACGAAGTTCGCTTTGATAATTAGAAATTAGGGTGCTAGGTAATAAATTTTGTTAATATGCTGTATCTCGGAGAAGAAAATTCGTTTTGCAATGATTTAATAGTAGAATTAGAAGGTAAATAAATACTAGTACTGAATAAGCAAAAGCAAGGCCTATAGTTTAATTTGTTGCTCATGTTGCATCAACTCAAATATGGCTAAAAATAGCCTTTTTTGCACATTGAGATTACGATATCTCAAAATTCAGAGGTGCTAAAGCACTTCAGCTATTTAGTGCTTGAACGAATAGTTTCTCAAAATATTAATTTAGCACAAAATGGTACACATTCAAAGTAAAATATTTCATTTTTTATGCAAATTTGGGTCCTTTTTCTTCAATAAAAATAATAGTATATGCCTGAAGCAAAATCCTTTGTTCAAGTAGGTACTAGTTTTTTATATCTGAAATAAATCTACAAAATTTAAAACAAATCAACAGAATAGTTTTTGAAATATTGTAGTCACCGATTTGAAAATATAATTTCGAGATAAACACCTTCACAATTTCAAGACAAGTGTACTCTTAAATAAAATATTAATTTGAAACTTACATAGAGACATCTATTCTAGGCCCATATTGATTTTTTTCGGATGAAGTTATACTATTTAAGAATATTTTCCAAATATTGTATTTACAGAAAATGTAATAAAAAAATCAATTTTTTGAAATTTCTTACTAGGTCAGACCCTTTAAGATTGTTAAGAATAGGAGTAGGGGTAAGCTGAGATGAGGACTCTGCGCTATGCTAAATACATAGGATAAAGTTTGCCACAAATAAATGGGTTATGGAATTAGACATTGCCAAGCGTAATGATAATTTACTAAATCTGGATAGCTTTTGTGCTATATTTTAGAATAACAGTTTAATATAACCATTTAATTAGTGGGGAATTTTGGACTAATATTATGTTTAAAATAGTTAAATGGATGTAATAAATGATAGGAACATGATTGAATGACATAATAATTTAATTTTCTCAGAAACTAAGAACAGGATGTTTTAAATTTTTTTTTTTTTTTACTTTAAGTAAGTGAACATTTTATTTTTAATAACAATTTTATTTCAGAAGCTTTAAAGAAGTCAATCAATGTAAGAAAATATTGAATGCGAAACAGCTAAATAATAATTCTCAGTTAATCAAGAATAAAGCATCTAATGGTAATATTTTCTGTTATTGAATTCAGTGAAAAAGAACTTTAATATTTATTTTTACAGAATTTTAAGAAGAATTATACGTAATCAAGTCCCAAATGCAAATTTTAAGCAACCAACAAACTATTATAAATGTCATTACATCATTACAAAAATATTTTGCTTTACTACAAGTTGAATCGCAAAAATCTTACAACTATTAGTTTTAAATAATCTAAATGTTTGAATTAGTGATGCCAAAAATATTTATATTTTTTAAGCAGAAAATTTACTTCAATTCTCTACTACCGACTGGTGTATTGCTGAAATTTATTTGTAAATATATAATCAAGAATCAATTGCAACTCCTTCAAGCAAAACCAACTAACAAACTTTTATAATGCAACCATCGTCACCTACTTTAACGAAAACCTCAATAAAGCTCATTTGTATGGTATTCACTGGAATGGTATCTGCTATATTTCCTAATTGAAGTTCCAGGTGTTTGCTACATGTGGCTGTATGTACATAGAAGGAATTGTAAAAAGTAAAAATACTCTTCATAAAATAGTTACAACCAAATCCGTTAATAATTTAAAATATTTGTTTTGAAGATTAAATCAAGTGTTTTCCTAACAGTTACAAGTGAGAAGACTTGTACATGTTTTGATTATTTATATTAGAATAATAATTTATACTTTGGGATGCTAACCTGACTAGAAAACCTAGACTGATATTGTGCTTTAAGAATGCAGCTAGCGGAGCCACATTCATTGTTCTAGCCACTTTAGTAAAAATGTTTGCCATTTTAGTAACAAAATACAATTAAAACAAAATGTTAGCCAGTTTTTAGTCAAACTGGACTGTTGTATAGTATACAAAATCTTTGTACTTCTTACAGGAACTTCAGAAAACTCTTCAAAATTATGAACCTAACATTGCTTTAGAGACGTTATATGGATTATTATCCAGAAGGAACTCAAAACCAAAGAAGAACTTTGGATACAAATTTCGTCCAGCAGTCAACTCCTTATACAAATCACCCTACGTTAGAATGGCAAGTGATGGAAAAACTGTTAAATTGAAACTCATCAATAACTCAACTTGGTAACCTACAATCTGTTTAAAATGATTTTTTTTTACTATCATGGGATATTTTTATCACCTCCATATATTTAATAAATTTGACGTAATTAATTTTATACAAAAATTTTTATTCAAAATAATAAGTTAGCATTTAAAGTTTTGGTACTCTTACAGTCCTAAGAAGTCTCATTTTCAAAATTAGTCAGGTCGTCAAGATCACTATAGGAAGTTTTGAAAGGTTCTGTAACAAAAACAAAAAATATTGGTTTAAATATTATGTACCAAGTGTACATACCTGAAATCGATTCTCTCAACGTGAAATTTCTGCTTTGTTGTTGATTTTCTTCATAATCTGGATTACCTTCAATAATACAAAATTTTTATTATTGTAATGTTCTTATTCGTTTAACCACAAAAAATATAAGCAGTTAATAAATATTTAAAATAGATCAGTAAATCGAAACTAACCAACCTACAGATTGCATTGAATGTTAAATACCAGCAAAGCTTTTCAATGGACAAATACCAATTTATTATGTGACTTACGGTTTGGCTGGAGTTGCCACAATTGAAACTACTTCCACTTATAATGTATGTAGCAGAGAATTGGTACGAGCATGGTAGTTCTAAAGGCAAGGTTGGTCAAATGCTGGGGTCCAACAACTTTTGTTGTTCAATGTAAACGTCCCAACAGAGATCTGTTTTGTCTTTGTATCTAAATATTATTAATTTTTTACGTGCCCCCTCCCCCCCGAAATGTTAAAAAAAACAACAATTGCTCGTAATAATAAAAATTCCCGGAAGGGAGTCCGTCGAAAATGTTACTTTTTACAAAAGGTTTTTATGAGTGCCCCCCCCCCAAAATGAAATCAATCTACGGGCCTGTTGAATAAAATATATCAAGAAAAATTTATACAATGCAAAACAACCCTATTCATTAAGGCTTTTCAGCGTTATTCATATAGTTCGTAATTATTTTTCTTGCTATTTATCATTCGTTACTTATTAAAAACATTTTGGCTTTCTACAATTCAAAATTTTTAATGGCTATTCTATTAGTAGTATTCTCGTAAATTAATTTACCTCGATGAAAATATGACCTATTACGCATTTCCTTGACGTCTTCATGCAGTGGTCTTACTGGAAGTATGCAGGGCACACTTTTAAAATGCACTAATGGCTTTGTTTCCGCAGAAGTAAGCAACGAAATCAAAATTTGGAGATGGTTGACGTATCTTTTACAGTTCCAAGATATATAGTTTATGGTAGGGTCTTCTTCATCAAGACACTCTTTTATATTCATGATATTTAACATATTATCTATCAATCCAGTTGTATATTTAAAAATATTTTGCTCTGTAATAAAAGCAATACTTTTATGCAATTCTATGATAATATTTATGTTTTCCTCAAGACCTTTATATAGTTTGTGTAAGCTGGTCTTGGCGTTTGATTGCTTCACGAGAGGTTTTATTAGCAAAATCAAATCTTCATTTTCTGTTAGTAGTTCTGTAATTAACTCAGTTAAATCTTTCTTCTTGCATTTAAATGATACAGCTTGTTTTAGTTGAGTTCCTTTGTATTTCCCCATTGTAAATAAATCATTAATTCTCTAAAAACAAAAATACAAATTATGAATTAAATATCAGTAATAATAAGGTTACCGATTCTAAATGGGATCAAGTAAATTTGTAACCTAGTTTTCTTCAAAATTATTATTATTATAATAAATGGGTACGAAATCAAATATTTATTTATTCAGAGTTACATCTAATGTTACCCCAAGTAAATAACGTGTTATGTTTTTATTTGTTTCGTTGTACTTTACTAAATATGTAACCACCTTAAAAATTGGGATCAGTCAAAAACATTAGAGCCGGCACAAATTTAGTTTTCTCAGGAATACTTAAAATCAGATATTTTATATTTTTCTGACAAAGTTGGGTATTTGATGATTCCCAAGTCGGTTTTCACAAAAATATTACAAGAAAGTTGCTCTTAGCATAGCGTAGAAGCCAATATAAAATAAAACCTACTAATTTAATTTGGTTGCATTTATATTTCCAGTAAGGCCACATTTCCAGTTGATTTGTTGGAAAAGTCAGGATATACAAAAATTTATCGTGATTTCTACAAAGAAAAACAGGTGATAAGAAAAATTTAAAAACATCTTAACCTATCTTATATACCTAGACAAATAATTTGAAATAAAAATTTTGTTTAAACCTTTTGTTAATATGTATATAATACTTCAAAATATATACAGAAAAATCTAATCCACATCTAATAAAAAATATTGTAATACAAATTAGTGTTAAATTATAATTTACTTACATAATTTGGACAAAAAATTACTTGACAGAAGTGAACGGATATGAAGCGCGAAAATTTGAAATTATGAATTGTATTTAAAGGCGTTCAGATCGTAAAATTTATAAAAGTAAAGTGTGACCTGGATTATCGTGTATTCGTGAATGTACCTTTTATTTATATAGCAAACATACATTTCGACATTTCGTAGAAGATATAACACTGGGACCAGGGCCGGATAAACCATGGGTGCAATGGAGCTGTCGCACCCAGCGCCAAAGTTTAGAAGGCTCCTAAGTTTGATTGAACGTTTTTTAATTCTGCATAAATGTGCATTGTGATTTCAAGGTAGTGCATTTTTTCTTTGATTATAATATTCTATATATGATATTATATTTGTGTTAAATGCGCCATTTAGCTAATCTGCACCTGGCGCTAAAATAGTTTGATCCGGCCCTGACTGGGACCCCGATATCTTATATGCGGTATATAATTTATGCCGTATATAATATCTTGCAGAGCCGGAACTAAGGTGTGATGCGCCTTTGGCGACTACTGAGGGGGTATTCATTATCGCACAAAATTATTTTCTCAAAAAAATAGGTTTAATGAAGCAAATTTATAAAAAAAATATATTAAAGGACTAAGCACGCAACAGCAGGTAGTTGATCCTATACCCCAAGCAGCAGGTAGGTATCCTGCTAATCTTTTATTATATTTTATATTCTAAGATTTTATCTCACGCTTTATTTCGGAGTTGGTTTAGACCCTCAGATACGGCCCTGACCAGCGAGACCGTAAATCGCGGGAAGAATTTATTTATATTTTTTAAATTTAATTTTAAAATTGAAAATTTGGCGCCTTCTAACTAGCTCTCGCCCGTAACGGGCGCTTCTTTCGCCACGCCCTAGTTCCGGCCCTGATATCTTGTGTTAATGTATAAATTGTTTGCTGCAAACAAGTTACCGGGGTCCTATAAAGTTTGATATAAATGTTTATCTGTCTGTCCGTGTGTGACTTCATAAATCATAACTCTTCAACAGAAGGTGGAATTTTGATGTAATTTTCTTTAATGATATAGCAGTTTGTAACAGTAGAAAATTAAATTTTCTACAAAAAAGTCCAAGATAGCATATATTTATCTTTATTAATTTAGGCCCAGGAGTAATTCAAAGTTACAGATTTATGATTCTTTAGTGGCTATTACTAGTCGTTTTTAATTCTTTTTCTAATTAATTTTTAATAAAAAAAATACTAAAATTTAAAAAAAAAATATCGTCACTCTCTGCCGCAATACCTCCAATCACCAGCACACCAAATTTTGTCCGGAGATACGATGACATAATGTTCATTTTTGTTTTCTATTGTGGTAGCCTTAACAAAGATATCGGTAGCCCTGGCAAAGATATCTATATGTATCACCCCTACCCTAAATCTATCTATAAAAGTTTTTTTAACAAAATCTAAAATGAAAAAAAATTTTTATTTTTGTACGCCACTGAATTTTTTCCCAAATTTTTATATACGTCACATAATACCGTAAAAAGTCACAAATAAAATTTCTCCAAGATTGGTACAACAATTTTTTTCGGTCATCTAGCGGATTTTTCGAAAATAAATTTTTGTAAATAACTGACTGCCGATTTACTGATTCTGAAACATTTGCGAAAAAATTTAACAAACAGCCTAAAGTTGGTCGCTACCTAGTGGCAGAACCTTTTACTTATTACTTACTTAAAGTAACGTTCCGTCAGTCCGTACGACGATATTATAAAATATTTCCCACCAAACCACCTATTTTTGTATTCTAAAATAAATTGTTAAAAGCCCTAAACTCAACTCTTATGCTGCACTCGGTATACAAATCAACATTAACCTAATTTTGACACATATGTCACAAAATTATGACGTTTATTAAAATTTTGAATATATTGTTTTATTTTTGCCAGCCATCTGACAAATCTCACAAAAAATATATAAATTAAGATTTCAGTTAATATTTTCTATAATTTTTCTGACCTGCCCCGCCCTGTTACAATTGGCTCGGTTTGTTTTCTCACCAATACTTATACTTTCAAAGCTCCATCGACACACCAAATTTTAGCTGAATCGGTTAAACATTTCCGGAGATACGACGACATTTTCATATTTTTTTATTTATTTTATTGTGGTGGCCCTGGTGAAGATTTCTCTGGCAAAACCTTATTTTCACCATTCCAGCCAACGAGGCATACGTCCAATAAGTTTGATTGCAATCGACGTAGAAATGCCGGAGAAAATCGATCGACAAAAATTTTTTTCATGTTTTTGCCAAAAAAGTTAATTTTATTTTTTTCATGTTGCATTAGTGATTTCTATCAAAGGATTACATATGCTCTCATATCCATTAGGATCAATGTACCTACGTACCAAATTTGGGTAAGATCCCTTCAGCATTTCTTGAGTTATTCACTCTTAAAGTTTCAACTTTGACAACTTGTGATTTTTGACAGACGACAGATAGAAGATTAATTTTACCTATTCTGGATAAAGCCTTTTAAGGCCTTTAAAATAACATATCGCAAGACAAAATATTTTTTAAAAATCCCGTATTATTTTCTTGTGGTGGCACTCCTGCTTGATAGATCGCGACGAAAACCTTATTTTCACCTTTCCACCGTGAACCCTACCACCATACCAAATTTGGTCGTAATTGGTTGGATGGTTCGGAAGCAAATCGATCGACAAAATTTGACGACCGACCGACAGACAGACAGACCGACACAGAAATTTTTATTTTACTTTTTGCAGATCTTTACGTTTCTGAACACGGTGATCTCGGAAATGCAAAAAAAAAAAGTTGAAATTTTTTTTCGATTACCATACCTCCAATTTTTTTTTTAAAATTGATTGGAGGTAATAAATGTAAAAATTAAAAAAAAAGCTCTTACCTAAAAACTAAACAATAATAAAAATAGTTCTTTTAATTCCGCTTTTACTTTACACAATACAAATACTACTAGTCGGGGAGCTGCAATAGGATCTATACAGATACTAAGTATAAGTACTGGCTACATAAAGTTGAAGCTTCACCGACTTACCTTTGGGGGCACCTGTCCCAACTTGTTTACTTCACTGAGATGACCTCGACAATTTTGCGACGGGTCGTGCGCCAACGTTAAGTGGCGGCCCAGAGCCTTCTGGCGCACCGTCGGGCATCGGCCGGGACATCGTCGCGGTCCGACGGGATTACGACTTTCGCCGCACCCGCCGGTCTGCCCGGACGAGCCTTTGACCGACTTTTAACCCAACGGGTCGCGACGTCCTACTAGAGGAGAAGTGCACGCGCCGCGGTCGACCCGGCGACGACGGACGCAAAACGACGCGCCGAATTGTATAGGCCGCGTCGCCGAAAAGCCGACGTGTGCGGTGAGCAGCTGAATCTCCCCATTCGAACTTTCGGATTTTTCGGGTTTACCCCTGAACGGTTTCACGTACTCTTGAACTCTCTCTTCAAAGTTCTTTTCAACTTTTCCTCTCGGTACTTGTTCGCTATCGGACTCGTGGTTATATTTAGCCTTAGATGGAGTTTACCACCCACTTAGGGCTGCACTTTCAAGCAAACATTTCCAAATGCGGACAACTTTACAAGTAATAATGTAATTAATAATTATAATCGGTGACGGCTTGTGAGGAATTAAGGCATGCGTGTGTAACCGAGGGGTTTAAAGTTTTTAAAAAATCTGAATTATGTTTTTACAAAACTTGGTTTGTTGGCTTAATAAGGCACTGCCTACCCCGACAAGCCGCCACTGATTATAATTATTATTGTTTTGTTATTTATTTAATCTCAAACTACATTTGGCTTCTTTTTAGACACTTTCGGTGATAAGCACAAGACTGAGTTTGTTACGGCTTATCATCCGTTATTTGCATCCCCTCATCATTAAGCCCGGAGCGGTTTTGCACCCTTTAACTACTTCATAGTTAGAATTCATGTGAAATCCTAGTTTTTAAAAATCAAACGAAAAACAGAAAGTTATCTAAGTTTCAGAGAGGAAAATCAAACTTATCAAGGTTTATTCTAAGTTATGTTTGCTTTACAAGACATATTTAACGCTCAAGTTGAAGAGTTAATATGCAAATGATTTTAAATCATTATTATTTTAATGTGCAAAATTTTAATAAGTAAATTGATTTGAAAAAATGATTTTAATTTTTAAACAATTTTACTACAAGAAGCTTTCCTGAAATGCTTCTGGCAGTGAATTTCTATATATAAGCTTGAAAGGTATTTTCAATCCATAAGAAATTTTTTATTACATTTCAAAATTGGTAAAAATTTTTATTGATTGCTACAAATTGCACAATACTTTTGACCTCTATATTTTCTCGAGTTATATAGACAAAAATATTTTTGGATCTTAAAGCAATGTTATTATTGTCAACGGCCGAGTCAAGTTTAAAAATATAAATGTTAATTGAACCCTTTTTGTTCGCCCACTGTGTTCGCCACTGTTCATTATACCCCCTCCACTATTTTCATATATCATAGTAAAGCAGTGGTTTATACTTTTTGTCACGGTTTGAAGTGTTTAAGCAGGTGTAAGATCTTTTTAATGAGAAAATAGTGCTCATATTTTCAAAGTTTTAAAATCAAGTGCAACAGAAGGAAATCTTCTGATTTTTTGATTAATAATCCGACCTAACCTAGAAACTGTACTGTCATTGTACACAGAGTGTAGCAACTTTTAGTGTTTACTATTTGAAAATTTAATCAAAAGTAATTAACATTTGTGTAAAAAGATGTGTTTGTTTTAGGAATGACCAAAAAAATTTGGTTATAATATTGACAATGTTGTAGTGAAATATTTACAAGGTAAAAACGCCTTAAATAAAAATCTGTGTGGAACGATTCAAAGTTAATTCATAATGTTGGCGTTAAAGAAGGTACACAGAGACGAACTTTTACAATTTGCTTTGTTATTAAGCTTATTGAGGGTAAACCCAGAAAGTTACTTTGAAACCGACTTATTTACCAACACCGGGGATTTGGATTTTGATAATGGAACAAGCTGGAGGTCTTATGGAACCAGTATAAGACCTCAGTATATACATCCTAAAAATTTAGATAGCATATTGATTAATTACGAGCGAGACTTGTTTGCTGATCTAAATTCACTTGGTCGTTATAATTCCATTCAGTCTTACCATCGTAATCAAGATATTACAGCTTACCTACTAAGTGTAAATTCACCACCTAAAGAAGAACAATCTTCTACTGGTAACGAGCAGCGTGAAACTGATGAATCAAGACCAACTCAAAATTCCACCGAAGAGAATACTCGACCGGATACAAATCCTCAGGCCAACTTTGATCTCGGACTTACTCAAGAGGTACTATTTATTCTATTGTTTAATTTTTTTAAATATTACAATTATATGAAAACTTGTAAATAGTTATTTTAGGCTCATTCGGTTCAAGTTACCGGTTAACAAAGAAGTTTTCGTCTGTGATTAGGATTATTATTTGTATATTTATTTTTAACTTTTTAAATCAGAGTCTTGTATTTAAGAATGCAGACGTTGTCTGTATTAATTTTCTACATACCTTAAATTTTATAACACAAATCAAGTATAGGTATCAGTTGGTATCTCAAGTTTTCAATAATATTGATAAAAGTACTATGAGAAAAGACATAACCTGGTATCCAGTTATGTTTATCACAACCAAGTTATTTCTTAATCATTAACCTTGCAAATGTTTTCGTTTATTGATATAACATGATCTATTTGGAATCAAACTATAGTAGAGATTAGTTATACTGAACCAAATTACAGTGGATATAATGCTAAGGCCCACGATGAACCTTACCATATAAACTGTTAATATTCTCAAAATCTTGCAAAAACCCAAGAAGTAAGAAACCACAATCATAATTCATAACCATCCAAAAGTTAACCAGTAAACTACAACAAATTCCAATCAGTTAATTTTAGGAATACTCTACAGGCTGTTATCATTTATTTTTTGTTTAATTAAAAAATATATCTGCGGCAGAGATCAAACAACAAAATTTTGGCATCACAACTCTGAATTAATGGTTTTTTGCCATGGTATAATTTGAAAATATAATATATATTTTTAGCACTTTATTTAAATGTATTCAAGCATTAGTTGTGTGGGTTGCGGTGCCGAAGGCTCGAAATTCTGGATGATTTTCTATAATATTAATGGGAAAAGATAATAAATTAAATAAAACTTCTATTTAAAATTAAAAAAGGTGCACTACGAAGTAAAATAAATTTTTAAATAAAATCAAGCAAATCTCATTGATTTTTTCAATTTTTTGTAAATGTTTTCAAATTTATTTTCATTTTACAAACATGTAATCGATATACCGTGAACCCCCCTCCTATATCGGGGTGAATTCGTACCTCATTATAGATATTTAATGTATTAACTGTAGGTATTAAATTATTAAGGGGGTGAGGCCCCCCTAGTGTTTTTATAAAATCTTAAAAACGTAAATTCAATTTTTGAATAAATCAATTTTTAAAGTATATGCAGTGGTTCACAATGTTATTCATACAGTCCTATGTTAGCAATGTAAATTATACGTTTTAAAGACGTTTTTTGACACAAAAGTTGCTATTAAAGCAATATATTTATTTGACATTTTTTATTGCAAATTTCATTCCCTTCATTTTTGTTTATATATATTTTTTTGCAATATAGTCTAATACATGCAGATGATGATGATGATGATATTTTTTTGCATTGTATAAGTTGTATGTGTATGAGTTAACCAATCGGTACACCAGCAGTGTTTGTCGATTGAATTTATTAATCTAAAAATTATGGATTAGTGTTGGTTTAAATAATTTATTATAAATAGTAATTTGTTAATCATTTGATAATCTTAGCGTGAATAATATTTACAATAATTTTGTTTTGCATTCTTGAAGACCCAGAAAAAGAAGTTGGTGTTATGGTAAATATTCATCTATTTTTTTATTTCTGGTTTTATAACATTTACTGATGATGTAATTGTTACGTTTTAAAAATTTATACAGGGTGGACCAGAAATACAAAGTAAATTAAAAATATATAATTTTTGTAATTCATAAAACTGAACTTCCGTGTTCTATCATCCAA
This sequence comes from Cantharis rufa, assembly GCA_947369205.1. NCBI lineage: Eukaryota > Metazoa > Arthropoda > Insecta > Coleoptera > Cantharidae > Cantharis > Cantharis rufa. The sequence continues at coordinate 7,528,044 of OX376309.1, read as the reverse complement.
AACTTGATGTTTACATGATGTATAATATATTTTATAGGCTGTTACTGCGTTTGAAGATATTTGTTTATCGCTTATTACTTAAAATTTCGAGCTCAGAACTGTTTTAAATGCATAGCTTAAAATTATTTTTAACTCGTTATACCTAGTGGATCATTTGAAGGGCCACATTATAAATTAATTGTTTAAATTTTAAATAAAGCTTTGTATTTATTATCGTCCAAATTCTGATGCGCCATTAAATTGTTATCTGTTTGTGTAATTTTTTTTTTGAGTAGCAATTTTAGTATAACGTGTTCATTACGCTGTGAGATAACTTACGGAACGATAAGTATCAGGATATTCCCTTATTTTGATGTTTTAGTTTGCAAAATTGCTGAAAAATTGGATAGAACTATCAGGTTTTTCTTCGTTTGATAATAATAAAAAAACATTTACTGATGGTGGGAAAAACTTCAAAATATTTAAAAAAACGTAGAGCGTTATATACCTGAAAAATATACACCGGAAGGGATCACCGCAATACTGATGAGAAGAGAATGTGTGGTGTACCCTGAATTTTGTTGTCCAAATGTACGGTTACTTCTAATTTAATCAAGTTCTTTTATTATAAACTACCTGATTAACAGCTTGCACAAATTTAAGATAACAACCAAGATATCAAAAACATGGTGAGCGAAAAAAAAACAAGTTTTACGGGCTCGAATTTTTCCTTTCAGAATACCTTTCCTTTGAAAGGTTAGTGGAATTGGTTTTTAATTCTTGCCTTTTTTCCTATTTGGGGAAGCAGGGCCAAACTAGAACTTTGGTTCCAGAACAAACCACCCAAAAGAAAGTATTACAAATGAATTTAATGCACCATGATTGATAAGCAATAACCAACTTCATGAAGAGTGTTGACACGATTGAAAAATTTGCAAGTATATGAATGCCAAGGTGGTATCTGCAATGTAGGTTAAAATATCAGGTTTACGTTCAAGATTTGATTTCATTAGGTGGAACATCAACCACTAAAAATGATAATAAATACTGATGCTTATAATAAGTAGATTTCCGTGCGTCATTCTAGCTTTTGTTATTTTTGTATAATTTATACGTAAAATAACCTCGAAATGGGTAACTTATACGCTGTTAAAATCTTTAATAAAATTGCTTTAATTTGAAAATACAATTTAACGCAATACGAAAAACTCGTTGATGACTTGAGGAAAACCAGACGTGGAATAAAAGTATATCTACAGTTCTAGTTCCTAAACCGGAACGAATGTTTTTAATTTCTTTATACAGGTGCCTCTTCGTTCTACTACCAATAATACTGTATAGTATTGAGTGGAATCTTTTGTAAATTATAATAAACGGAATTCTAATGTTGACCCACTTTAAGTTAAAAGTACTATATAATAATAAACAATAAAGTATCTACATATAGTCTATAAGCTAAGTATACTTTATGTATGTATGTTTCCTTGCTGTACAAGTACAGTCAGTTGATGTAGTGTGCATAGGGCTTCGGACGTACGTTCATAGAATACGTTCACTTTTCCAGAAAAGCGGATATTAAAAACTTTTTCTCATTGCTAATTTACTTATATTTATTTTTACAATTTCTTCTTTGAAATGATCGCTTTTGAACAATTACATTATATCCAATGATTATATCGTACGAAAAGTTTTACTTTTTTTATAATCCCTTACTCCTTGTATCTATCTAAATTTTAAATTCATACCTGATTGAAGTAGAATTCTTTGCTTCAAATGATTGTAACAATACTTCATTGCATATTTATTCTTTGAACTTGGGTCAATACTTTATAATACTCATATGAAAATAACAGAGATATTAACATGAAAGTTATTTTTACATTTTGATCGTAAAATTTTATTTTAAATTGTTGTATTATAAAAAATAAATGGAATGAACAATAAATGAATTTATAATGTTTTCAAATATTGAAAAACGAGTGACATAGTTTTTGAGTTCTATTTTCATTTGTTGTCAGCGTGTGGTTCCCAATTAGTTTTTCTTTGTTAGAAAGTTGTAAACATTTTTCATATCTACGTATTATGTGTGAATTTTCTATTTATATAACAATCAAGCTTTTGTTACAATATTAGTGTCCAGTTTTAATTATTCTTTTTGGAAAAATTAAGATAAGTTTTTTTACTTGAAAGTTTGTGTTTATTTAAAGACCATAATTCAGAATACTGTCGTTGAAAAGACAGCCAAAGTTTAACAATGATATTCTATTAAAACTTATATTCATGATATCCTAGTTTTTATCCAAATTTACATATCTTTCATTTAAAGCTTAAAAATGTATAAATTTGGCCGAACAAATTATTTTGATATTTAAGATTAAGTTAGAGAATTTGCTTTATAAATAAGATTTTTGCTGTTATTAATCAATAACTTATTTTTTTACGAACTTTCGTTGTCTTTTCAACACTATGTAATCGTAAGCTGCACGTAATTGTATTTAGATATTTAAATTAATTATTGAAATTTATAGATACTTCCATTGATAACGTTCTGCACAAAAGTATGAAAAACATTAAACCAAAATTTTCAGTTACAATCTTAAGATTTGGCACAAACTCGACCTGCAGTTATACTTTTCAAATAAAATTGACTTAAGTACTTTCAATATTTTAACTAGAGTAAATTTAAAATTGTGATAATTAGTGCAGAAGTTTTTTGATTGAACCGTCATTTATAAATTAGCCAAATTATGTATTACGTTTGCTTCAAGTGTACGTAGTAGGCAATTATTTAATAAAATGATTGCAAACAAAACAGTATTGTTATTGTTTATCTATATAATTTAATCAGTAATGAGAGTATGTAAAGTGAGAATGATCGATGGTTCCTTTGATATGTAGAATTTTAATTTCTTTAATTTTTATTAGAAATTTAAAAATTATTACTCTGCTGGGCGTGCATGGGTATATTTAGCAACTGATTCACTCTTATTTAGTACTAGCATGTTCTTCAATTTTTATTTTTTATTCTCACATGTTATTTGTTATAATGAAGAGACTGAACTCTTTTCCCATGAAAAATAATAATACTATTCTCTATATTCAAAAATTCTTTTTTTCTTTAACTTTTGAAGTTTATCAATGCCATCGTATGGCATGTGTCGAAACAATCCTCTGTGGGTACAACCAACACAAATATTGAATTTGAAAATATAGTTATTATTTTAATGATTTTACTATCAGTTTTTTTTTTATAATTTTGCTGTAGAAATTTTTTAAATGTAATTTGGATTTCATCTTTTTATCGAAGGTTTTAATAATTAAAAAGCAGGTGAATATACTAAACCGGAAACTCAACATTTAAAGTTTATTGTATGCTGCAAATTACATTAGAAAACAGATGTTGCGTTATTTTATTAGAAGTTACTACTTGTAATCTTGTATATTACTCGGTATATTATTTGTAATTTTGTAACAATAGGACTAAAATAACATTATGCATATTTTTCTTTTCCTTTTTTTTGAATGTCTACAATAATATTATTTTGAAATGTTTTGTTTCAACTGATATCGTCAATTAGCTTAAAAACTGAATTAGACCGAATTAGGTAAAAGATGTGTAAAGTATGTTAGTGAAATCATTAAACACGACCACTACGTTGCTTTTAGAACTTGAATCTTTGTAATGTAACATAAACAATGCTATATCAAAATTTTTTTGAATATTTGGATATTAAAGTTTGGCATGGGTTTTTTTGGAACTTCTTCTAAATATTTTTATATTGGAATATTGAACAAACCGCCAGGTAATTTCACTGCTGTTTGGTGAACGCATGCGATCATAATTGTAGTTCAAGTAACAAGAACACTTTTTAGGCATTGGAATTTCTAGAAGAAGTATTACTGGTCAAGCACCTGACTCTTAATGGCCAAAACGACTTAAACAATTCTTCCTTATTATAGTATATCGCGTAGATATCTTGATCTGAGTTTGTTTTACAATACAGTATGTATTCAGATTCTCACAAAATAATTTTTAATTAAATTTTTGTGAAAATGGCGCGTATAAAAACTAAAAAGTCATATATTGTGAAAAATCCTAGTGGTTTAGTATTTAGTGTAAAATAAATATCATTAAAAATTCTAACTATTGAACTAATTGTGCTAATAATTAATAATGATAAAGTGCTAATAACTTTTTTATTTTTTAAATTTTTTACTTTTTTTGTTTTGTATTTGTATTTGATAAAAGAAATACATAAAATAAACAAATTAGGCGTCATTCAATAGCACCCAATAAAAACTACGTTTTCGCTATTGTTTTTATAATCTAAAATTGATTTTTTATACTTGAAATAAACTAGCGATTCACAATATGCACAAAAATTATAAATTACCAAAACTAGAAATATATAGTACTACAATATATACTAAGTTTGTAAATTCACTTTCACATGTTTTTTTATAGAAGTCAAAATTTTGAAATCCAATCGGTATTTAGATCAAGTTTTTTGTGTTATATATAAACTTGAGATAATAATTTGTGCGTCAAATACGCATATTAAAATTTTGGCAAAGTTTACAATTTATTCACCCATATTTGAAAGAGACCGCATGTATTTTTGAGATGTCTTAACCGGGTAATTTAAAATTAGTGTTATGTTGATTTATTTTTGTTTTAATGTTTGCTAAGGTCATTGAATATATTTTGGATTATTTCCAATTAAGTCTTTGTTTCGTTTTTTTAAATTTTGTTTTCAAGGAAAAATTCTAACCTGCTTTTTATTATTTTTATTATTATTATTATCGATCTTTTAACAACGTATTTATTGCGCTCTCCTTACAGGGAGATGTGAGATTCAAAATACATTAACCCAATTTTTTAATTTACAATATTGAAAAGATACTAATATGCAGTATTTATTACCAATCAGTCGCAGTATATAATATAGCAGCACGTAATATTATTTGGCCAAGTATTAAATTTGATTATAAACAATGTAACAAACGCACTTTTATTACGCAGAAGTATTTTAAATAACACCCAACAGTTATTGTTTGGATCTGTACCTCTTCAAATTATCCTGTATAAATTCTAAAAATGGGTACATTACTTATCCACAGATTTTGATACATAAAGGCTAATATTATTCTGTATATTAGTCCTGGTCTTACATGCAATACTATTTTTGTTTTGGGTTAACTTTATAGAATTCTATTTCATTTTATTCAATTGATCGGATTTTTGAATTGTATTCAATGGAAATTACGACCCACCAAATAAAAATTTGATTATTTGATGTCAAGTTTTGTTCATAAATATCTGTTTTAATTAATTTGCGGTTAATAACCTTCATGCAGGACAAAGTTGTGTTTATTTAATACCAAATATGAACATAATAATGAAATTGCATTTTTTAATCTTATTAGGATTTTTTCTAAATATGGACTGTTGTTGCGGAACACTCTATATTTAAATAGAACACTTGATTAACTTTCAATTTTCACATTAACCTCTTTAAAAATATCTTCTTTTTGTTTTACGTAAATATTAATCTTTTTTCTAAATCAAAAGTTCAGTTAATTGTTTTTTGTCTACATATTATTTTATGTACTGCCATAATTTTGATATACATTGTAATTTATTGATTTTTTAGACACTAATTTCGTTTTCTGTGTCGTTATATTAATGCTCCCTATTGCTTCTACATATAAATTTCAGGTTGAATATATGTCAATTGTGGGTCACGTGAAAAATATGATCTGTGTTTAATATATATTTTTTAGAATAAAATTCAGGTTTAGTTACCAAATGCTTTGGTTATTATAATTAAAGCCTTTAAAACCATGAATGTAAATGGCATTATAACTTGCCAAATATTCACCTAATTCTGTTTTATTATTTTATTGTTACTTGTAATGATACGATGGTGCCCCCTTCAATTAAAGTATCAGATAGGAAAACGCATAATGGTTAATTTTATTAAATCACACTGTATCAGTGGCAGATCCAGACATTTCCTGTAGGAGGGACGATCATCCGCTTTCAGATCCGCCACTGTCCTAGAGTTTGGACAGAAATTTAAATATTTTTTCAGTAAATTTTCAGGAGACAATTTAATTATTTAAAATGATGAAAAGCTCGCGTGAACAACCTGATTGATTGACATAAAATTTGAAAACTGATTTGAAATATTAATTATAGTTTCCAAAATAAGTTTTGTTTGATAGCAAGCTAGACTAGGTACTTCTTATTTATTGAAAACTTTATTATTGTACAGGATGGACCAAAAATACGTAAATTTACTAAATTAATGAATAGGCATGAGTGATACTAGATAATTGATTTGTTGTCATTGAAAATATCTGGTTTATTTATGCATATGGGAGTTAAAAAGTATAGTAATTAGTACGAGGTCGATGATGGTGTAAAAGATGTGTAATGGTATAAAATCCTTGAGCTGAAGTAAATTTATTAAATCGTCAAGTTGAAAGTTAAAAAAAGTATAGAAATATAACAGAAAAAATGTGCCAAATACGTAAATATGAAGCATTAACCGAAAGACCGTCCAAATCATGTGTGGATGGATGTTTAGTATACTGACCGAAGTGTGGGCCAATTGCCGGTGTAGTGGCCTCATACTAGTCAAGGTTGTTCATAATCACCAACATGTATTAATAGTTTTCGTTTATTTTTGTGAGTTAACTGCATATGCAGTATGAGATGGGAGACGTCGCGACGCTGAACTACAGGGCGACGGCCTTTTGTTTTTCCGACCTTAAACTCGCCCACCAGAATTTTTTGCGGGATAATCGAATCAAAACTAATTATAAATTCTTTTGTATCGACTATTTTGAATATTTACTTACTCTGACTAATATTATATTATTTTCATGGTCTTAAGGTCATCGAAAGTAATTGTAAACTTTTCTAAACATTACATGTAGTTGTAGTAGGTGTTACACAGGTAGTTCCTCAATAAAAATTTAAACCAGAAAAACAACGTGGTATTATGAGTTAATTGTCAAGTTTTTTTATAAAACTTACGTTATAAAATTTATAACAATCTAGAATGACTTTGAACTGATCAACAAAAAATGAACTTTGAGTTTCTTCCATAACTTTTCACGAAAATTAAAAATTTTAATTTTACTTTGCATCATTAACAGATTTTAAAAATTTTATTTTGTAGAATACAATGTGAATATGAAAAGTAAATATATTGCACAATATTTTTAATGTCGATGATTGACTGACTCATTGTCAATGTTTTGGATACACGTAATCGTATTTGATTTGATTAATTAAGTGATTAATACCCAGGTAACACAGTGTCGTAGTATAAATATCTAAAAGTCAAATATACTACATATCCTACGTCTATGCTATTATAATTAAAATGGTGTCTTCACTATCGACGTAGTCGAGTGTACGTAGTAATTATGCAGGAAATATCCAATCCACAATTTTCGGAAAACGAGTTAATAGCAAAATGAACTATTGTAAACTATTTTTTGATTTGAGAAATATATTATTAGTAGGTGTACAATTACAATTGAATAAAAGTAAAATATTAGTTATTGTAGGTATAGTATTCGTGTTATATGGTATTCTGCTAGAGTACGACAACCTCTAACCGAAGATATACAGTGAGTAACGAAAAGTTTCGCCCACTCCTATGTTAACAATGTAAATTGCCGGTTTTGAAGCCGTGTTTTAGCATATAAAAGTCCATTTTACAGCAAAACCTTCTTAACATTTTTTGTTGCAAATTTCATTGTCTTCAATTTTGTTTCTATACATTTTTTTTTTTGAGGAGAGCGGCTTAAACAAGACTCGGTAAAAAGGAAAAAATATTGTCATCTATATCTCGGAAACGGTGCGACAAAATAAAAAAAAATTAATAAGCATTTTTTCTTATAAATTTTATTCTTTACTATTTTGTTTATATACATTTTTCTATTTCGTCGCACCGTTTCCGAAATATAGATGACAATATTTTTTCCTTTTTACCGAGTTTTGTTTAAGCCGCTCTCAGTCAAAAAGGGTGCCCTAAAATAAAAAAATGTATAGAAACAAAATTGAAGACAATGAAATTTGCAACAAACAATGTTAAGAAGGGTTTGCTGTAAAATGGACTTTTATATGCTAAAAAACGGCTTCAAAACCGGCAATTTACATTGTTAACATAGGAGTGGGCGAAACTTTTCGTTACTCACTGTATATAGATAAGCAATTGTTACCTCAAAGATGTTTTAAAAGCATCTTGTGAGAGAAACACGGTCGAAATAACCTGATGTTCTTGAACGGAAATCGAACCCATAACTGCGACATAGCAATCTAACATTTTTATGCTAGCTTTCCACCACAGCAATGGATTGGTATGATTGCTGGTTGAGTTACAGAGCTGAAAGTCTGGGTTTGAATCTCGAACTTGAGAACTTGACAGAGTTTCTTAACGCGGCTTTCCGGTGTGCATCAACACGTTGTGGATTTAAGAATTGGTTCTATATTTACATAAGTCTGGCCAATTGACAGAGAATCAAGGCCAAAACTAAAAAAAACCGCTAGCCTATGATGCACTTTGAAGATATATGTATATCGAAAGAGAAATATTTACAAAAATGCGACGATATGGTAGGGTGGCTACAGAGACTCATTTGCTTCAACTTTTGTTATTTAGGGTAAATGTTTGTACTTAAAATAATAAAAATATTGTTTTAAATATAAATATTCAAACATACCAACAACTCCCTATGCCAGAAAAACATTTTATGTTACATGTGTAACATAAAGCATCTCACTGGCTGATCTACAAAGCTTATAATTCATACTTTTTAAGAATCAAGTAAAAATTTGTACTAAACCGATGACTTCGAAATATTAACCAATGATATTGGTTTAAATTAGGCAGTTTCACACTAGCAAAATTTACGTGTTATTAAATATTTAGTTAAATAGTTCCTATGTAGTATTTCTTTATTTATTTTAACAAAATTGCATTAAAATTTAAATAAATGTATGAGAATACGTTTTGCAAAATTATTACGTAAACTTGTAAACAATTTAAATTAGGCAACACACATAACACATTTGATTTTTATTTTTCAATGCCGTTTTCCTTTGTAAATGTGGCTTTGCATTCGATGTGCCACCTACATTAGACGTATCGTTGATCTACTATATTATATTTATAATGTTTATATTTGTAATTGACGCCCACAGCGACCATAATTGAGGACCGTTTTTTCAAAACTCGCTTTGTCAAAATTAAATAATACTGAGCTATATAATTTTGTAAGGCCCTTTCAGAATTTTCTATCATATATTGCAAAAATCCTTTCAAGGACACTATGAAGAACATTATTTTAAGTTATTTTAAACTAATATTTTTTTTATATCAAATTCACTCAACAATAAAAACCGTCTTCTGAAAGTTTTACTTTTAGGACAAAGCGAGTTTTGAAAAAACGGTCCTCAATTTCAGACGTAAATTTTTAAATTCCAGGTGGAGATTATCGTGCTCTGTCTTGGTTATTCAATATATTATGCGTATAACTATATTCGATATTTAGTTATTTTTGTATAAAATATGATTAACACATAGACATAAAAGCACTTTCATAACTCTCTTGCACAATTTTCTACCTATTACAATTTTTAAAATTAAATTTTCTTTATTTATTTTCTCAATAGTTTGTTTATGGTGTCGGATATTTTCAGCATAACTACTTCGAAGTTTTCTTAAACTTTGGTTAATACAATGCAGGGGCAGAATCTGCTCTGCTGCAGTTAGGTTGGGACACCGTATAGGATGGGACAGCGGAATATCTGCGTTGTTGGTAGTGGTAACACCTATGTTATGACTGTCGCAGTAAAGATTGGCTATAACCCAACTTTTCATGTGCATTAGAACAAATACAGGGTGTTCATTATGTGTATGCCAAGCAACCAGTAAATTTTCTATGAAAAAACATCTTTAAGGTAATTTCTAAGTGCTGAAATTTTACAAAATTTAAATCAATTATTTCAAGTAAATATGTTCAATGTGTCTTGTATTTACAAGGAGACTACGGCTACTCGTCATCACCGATTTCGTCCAGGTTCATGGTATATGTAGGGCCTGACTAGAATTGAACGTGACCCAAGTGGGAACTCCAGATGGCCAAGCGTTTAGAAAATTACGATGCTAACACCAAGTTTTATTTCGGTTTATTGTCACGTAAGGATCGTAAAAATTGAAAAAAAAGCAAAAAAATGCTACCCACAGGAGATTCGAACCTGCGACCCTCGGAGTACTAGTCCGACTTCCTACTGCTATGCTAACTAGTACTTGCAAATTGACCTAACCTAAAAGACTTATGTAGTGTCAGATCTGCGAGAAAAAAATTGATTTTCTAAACGCTTGGCCATCTGGAGTTCCCACTTGGGTCACGTTCAATTTTAGTCAAGCCCTACATATACCATGAACCTGGACGAAATCGGTGATGACGAGTAGCCGTAGTCTCCTTGTTAGTGTATTTTCATTGTGTGAAAGTGCAATTTAAATGTGATGTTGCAGAGAGTAATTTTCAGACTTTTTACAAAATGGCTCATGTCGTATAGGTTGGGACACCACTTTTTTTGATTCCAAGACACTGCAATTCCATTTAAATGATATTTTTAAAATATTTGCTTAATGCAATTGTAAATATAAAAACTAAAAAACATTAATTTATTCAGTTACATTGCAAACGTGTTGTATACTTGAAATGCGCTAATATGCCCTGCAGTTTCTTCACTTGTGCAAACTGCGAATCAGATTAACCCTCTATTACGCCATTTTTACCTCCAATCAATTTTAAAAAAAAATTGGAGGTATGGTAATCGAAAAAAAATTTCAACTTTCTTCAAAATTTCAAATTTCAAGATCTGCAAAAAGTAAAATAAAAATTTCTGTGTCGGTCTGTCTGTCCATTGCAGAAAAAAAGTTTTTGTCGATCGATTTTCTTCGGCATTTCTGCGTCAAATCAAACTTATTGGACGTATGCCTCATGGGCTGAAATGGTGAAAATAAGGTTTTGCCAGAGAAATCTTTACCAGGGCCACCACAATAAAATAAATTTAAAAAATGAAAATGTCGTCGTATCTCCGGAAATGTTGAACCGATTCAGCTAAAATTTGGTGTGTCGATGGAGCTTTGAAAGTATAAGTATTGGTGAGAAAACAACCAAGCCAATTGTAACAGGGCGGCCAGGTCAGAAAATATTAAATGAAATCTTAATTTATATATTTTTTGTGAAAATTTGTCACATGGCTTGCAAAAATAAAACAATATATTCAAAATTTTAATAAACGTCATAATTTTGTGACATATGTGTCAAAATTAGGTTAACGTTGATTTGTATACCGAGTGCAGCATAAGAATTGAGTTTAGGACTTGTAACAATTTATTTTAGAATACAAAAATAGGTGGTTCGGTGGGAAATATTTTATAATATCGTCGTACGGACTGACGGAACGTTACTTTATAAGTAAAAGGTTCTGCCACTAGGTATTAGCGACCAAGTTTAGGCTGTTTGTTAAATTTTTTCGAAAATATTTTCAGAATCAGTAAATCGACAGTCGGTAATTTACAAAAATGTATTTTCGAAAAATCCGCTAGATGACCGAAAAAATTTGTTGTACCAATCTTGGAGAAATTTTATTTGTGACTTCTTACGGTATTATGTGACGTATATAAAAATTTTGGAAAAAATTCAGTGGCGTACAAAAATAAAAAATTATTTTCATTTTGGATTTTGTTAAAAAAACTTTTATAGATGGATTTAGGGTAGGGGGTGATACATATAGATATCTTTGTTAAGGCTACCACAATAAAAAAACAAAAATGAATATTATGTCATCGTATCTCCGGACAAAATTTGGTGCGCTGGTGATTGGAGGTATTGCGGCAGAGAGTGACGGCATTTTTTATTTGCAATGAAAACATTTTTTCAGAAAAGTATAAAATTTTCAAAAAAAAAAAAAGTATCTATTATGTATGGTTTATCATAAGCACATAAGCAGGTGTTAAACTGGTTTATCGCCAGTATGAATAATCCTGTCTACGACGTTTCGGCGCGACGTTTTGGCGTAGCCGGTTCGGTGCCAAGACGGTTCGGCGCTAGAATATAATATTTGAAAAACAGAAAGAAAAAGAAAATTAATTTGGAAAAATTCAAACATTAATAGATAAATAATAATAAATTTATTAAAACTAATACACGTGTATACAAAAATAGGTTTAATGTAGCTACTGTGTTAGGGATTCATTTCGTAATTATACGATAATCCTCGCAGATAGTCGATTATATTTTGATTTACATAATCGCTCACTATCGTTTTTATGCGTTTATTCGCATCCTCATATTTTTTTTACTTTTTCGGTGGTTCGTGGCCTGCTAGTAGGTGTTCATAGAACATATCACGTCCTCTTTGAACTTTCTTCAATGCTTCGATGAATTTCCATGAAATGTCCATACCTATTTCTATTTGGAGGCGTCGATAAGCCGCTTCGGCATGATTGTTTGTTCTGTCCATGTCATTTAATACACGATTATATAATGACCACAACTCGGGGGGAAAATTGCAGGTCTTCTAATATTCCCTCGACGGTTCATTCGCCCAACATAATAATCCTCGAACCATTGCAGTAGGGGTTGAAGTTCTTCGGGCAACACTCCAGCTAACCTATCTATGGCTTGGACTAAATAAGCAGTCAGTACAAATGCGAGAGATACCACCATTCTAGCATACAGAGCGAAATTGGAATCTGTATTTTAAATCCTGCTTCAGTTTAAGTTACTTAAGTTGTTTCTTCATATTTTTTATCAAATGAAAAAAAAACATCCATGCATTTCCGCTGTTGGCAACGCGATTTTGAATGAAGAAATTGAAGCCAATTCAAAATCATATGATATATGTGCTGGATTCAAATTTTTTTATACATGTGCATTAGTTTTAATAAATTTATTATTTATATTACTTATCTATTAATGTTTAAATTTTTCCAAATTACTTTTCTTTCTTTTGTCTTCGCGCCGAAACGTCGCATCCCGTGAATAATCAATTGATGTGTGTAGTTTCCTGGGTTTACTCCAGTAAAGATCAATTTGAAACAAAATAATTTCTAAAATCGAGAAATAGAAACAGAAAAGTTAGCTTAGAATAACTTTCAAAAACTGTATTTTTAAGTACTATCTCATAAATAGAAACAAAACGGTTAATTAGACTAACTCCTGATTTTTATATAAAGGGTGTTTTTTAGCTAGGGACATGAGAATTTTAAATTGAAATAAAATATTAAAAATTTAATAGAATTTTTTTCTTAATAAAGTTTGCTCAAAATAATAATAATAAAATCTTAATAAAGTTTTATGAAAGTACAGTTACCACCATTTATGATTTAAAAATAATATCTTGCATATGACCACGACTAATCATTACGAAGTGCATCCGATCAGTCCAATTTTGTACCACTTTTTTCAACATTTCTGGCTTTATTTTATTAATGACTTCTTTAATATTAACCTCCAATGTATCCAAAGTTGTTGGTGTGCTAGCATATCCCATGGATTTAACATACCACCAAAGAAAATAATCTGGAGGCGTCAAATCATACCATCTTGGAGGCCAATTGACAGGTATATTTCTGGAATTAATGTTGTCACCAAATTGTCGTTTCAAAAAATCCATGGTTTCGTTGGCTGTGTAGCACCATCCTGTTGGAACCATAAGTTGTCAATGTCTAGCTCTTAGATTTTTGGAAACAAAAATGTATTGAGCATGTATCGATATTTCGAAAGAAATTTGGACCAATGATGCCGTCGGCTTGTATTCCACACCAAACAGTCAATTTTAATGGATGGAATGGAGTCTGAAGATAACATCCCGGATTGGTCTCATACGGCAAATTTTTCTATCACCGCACGAATAGCGAAGTTGAACAGTTGTTCAAGTGTAAAGTTTTTCATGATTAAATGGTAAACCTTTCTGAACACAAATGTCAAAAAACTGTCACTTTGACAACTTTCATTCAATTGTTATCTCAACTGAAAGATCTCGTGTAGCTAAAAACACATTCTTTAGTACATATGTAGATCTAGTTTAATAAAAGGTAAAGTAGATAAATACTATTTTAGTTTTTTTATATTTCCGAAAAAATTCCTGCTCATTGACGATATTTTCAGGATATAATAATTTTTAATTACCTACCAAGGTAATTAAAATTAGGTAATTTCAATTATTATTCATTGTTTAAATTTTCAAGAGCAGCATGGGTTTGATATTTGCAGTACTTCAGTTTTAATAGATAGACAGCAGAGATTCGCAAGTTATTTATAAAATCTCATACATAGGTACAAAATAATACAGAAAAACAAAATTCCTTTACTTTTTGCTTAACATTTTATCAAATAAGTAAAATAAGGGTGGTACAAATTAATTAACCAGTCGCAATAATATTTTTTTAATTAGAAAAATTGTTGGTATGGCTTTTATGCACTTCATATTTCTCCTGAAAAATACAGTGAGAACAGTTTTCTTAGCTTCGTCAACGTCTACTGTAAGTAGGCTATAAAATACCTAGTTGTTACAATCTTTGGTTTCCTGTGTTACGGATATAATGTATAATGGTAGTTAAAAAGTTGGTCAAGTACTGACGTCATAAAATGACCGCCGACCATAATGATGGGTGCAAACATTGGTTTGTTTATGTTTATTCCCCATTAGATTTATATGGAAGTTTTTAGTGATAAACTGATAAGTTAATTAACAATGTCAGAGGTGTTTCTACTGGGTGAAATTAGTTTAATTCAAACAGCAGAAAACATTAGGGAGCGTTCATAAACCACGTAGTTTGATTTTGACCTCTTTAGAACCCCTCCCTCCCATCATGTAGCTTAACGTAGCTTTTACCATGATAACCCCCCCCTAGATGGAACGTAGTTTTTTTTCCTATAAAGTCCAGAAGACATGTTATGTTTTCTGTTAACAAAACTATTTAAAAATTATTTGGTATAAAAAATGAATAACACCAATATTTGTTTTTGAAACAAATAGCGCACCTATATAAAATATAAATAAAAAAAATCCAAATACGGAAATAAATATCCATATTATGTTGTCGCTTATATTCTGAAAATTGCTTTCATAATAAATGAAGAAAACTACGTAGCTTGACTATAATCCCCCCGTACCCTCACGTAGCCCTGCGTAGCTTTCTACCTAACCCCTCCCCCCCTTGGCCAAACCACGTAGTTTATGAACGCTCCCTTATGTCCAGTGTTTATCTTTCATTTTTATTTCAATATTATTTGAAACTGTTTTATTTTTTAAATTAAAACGAAACCAAATTTGATATTTCCAAGACTCGTCTTAAACTAATTTCAGTCAGAAACCCTTCTAACGTGGTATTTGAGGTGTGGATTAATTCTCACCGAGTGAATTAATTGTGTGGATTCCATCACACTCGGCTACGTCTCGTGACATATGATCCACCTCTCGATTAATATGCACTTTCAAACTCTAGTTAAGTAACATACTATCCTTCCTTAGGTAAATAATTTTTTTTTTAGTATCTTTGAGTTACTCGATTTTCTATTAAATTATAAGTTAACCTACATATAGTAGCTCTTTCACTCCGCTTACATACTTTTGAAAAAATTTAATTATTGTTTTTGGTTCAATTAATTGTTTATTAATCAAATTATGTATTCACATGAATTTAATTTATATATAGATCGAAAAATTCAAGTAGTAATTGATTAAGTTGGTTCGAAGCTATAAAGGTAACTAATATCAGTGACTTTAACTTCTGCCATTAATCTGTTAACCAACAACCGTACCTTTGTTTTATTATCTGAATGTCTGTTAATACAAGTTAAACTGTTAGTATACCTTTGATCGGTTTTCGATTGATTAGTTCCATAAATAAGCAACAAATCGTTAAAATTAAATCACAGGACCACGTATAATGCACTTGCGAAAATATTACAATTTAGGAAGGTATGCTATAATTTAATAATCGATTCATTTTTTTTCTTATTTGTGTTCTTTCTATTTACGAAAGAACTTTTACATTACTTTAATTTTATGTGACATGAAATATATAATTATAAAAATTGTTATTTAAGTTACATTATAACAATCATAATAAAAGTAAATTGCCATGTACATATTTGAAATTGAATGTCGCGGTCCTACAGGTTTCTTCTGTTTTAAATTTGTTAAATGAAGTACGTGCTGCCACCTATTACAGGTGTTTTGTACTAGTTTATTATAAGAAATAATCGATAGGTGGTAGGTAAACTGTGGTACTCAAACTTTGTATGTAATTTCGGGTATCTATCAAATTAAAAAAGAATTATCAAATTGTGATATGGGACAAACTGGGTGGTTACGATTTACATAAATTTAAAATAAACTATTTTAATTTTAGTTGTTTATTTTCGCGTCTGAATACCATTGTTTTAGGATTAATGGTTTAGAACTTTCTGGAAATAACCAAGTTTAAAAAAACGTCAGATGTGATAAATTATGAATTTGGTATATGACTAACTGATTGAAATTGGAAAAACACTCAATATTTTATTCACCTTTTCAGATTCCGCCTGATTTTGAAAATATGTTTAAATGCACTTAAAATATTTTTATGCTTAATTTTAAGTTGAAAACTATTGTTCTCGGTTTTGTATTAAATTATTAATTAAAGGTAGGGTTTTAAACGGATATTGACGTCATCAGGTCATCTAAAAGAATAGACATTTATTAACATTTAGGTAATCGGAATAATAGGTTTATGATATTGCATGTGACATCTCTAAAGACTTTTTAAATTACTGGTTGCGTAGTAGTGCCATATTATTTATTATGTTGCGTTTGTACTTATTATAAGTTTTGATGGTTAATTACAATACGTTATTAATTATAAGGAAAACCTGACCACGGATACGCCAATGTTATCCCACGTGCTTACTTAATTAAAAATGAACTGACGAAAGTCAAGGATATAAAATTATTATGTCAATTGGCGATTTCTGCCGTACTACTGAATTTATCAACGAACACTTTATCAAACTTAATTTTGTTTACATTTTATCAGAAATTCTTACTTTAGTAGTGTACGCTCTAGCTTTTGAGATAGTGTGATGTGTTGTTATAGGATTTTACTCGATTTATAATATTAATTACCATGGTGAGTTTAAAATAACATTTGAAAATTTATTCTTGGGATGATTTTCGAAATTGATTGCCCATTGGTTCAGAGCTTATTTCATTTAATTTGAATTTTTGGGCAATAGATCGCGATGTTTTTGGGGAATTGTCTTATTCTAAGCGGATGAGGTTTTGTAAACTTTCATATTATCTTACCTTTGTTATATAAATTTTATATTAAACTGTGGCGAATAATCTAAATTTACTTTTAAATGTTTAAAGTCCAAGCAGCAAGTATATTGTATTTATCTGTTCATGTTAGTTTTTAAATTTCAAGGTTTTTCTGTTCAACTATTGTATCTTTTAGGTAATAATTAAGGTAAAACGTATAATTGAAACTTTTGAATAATGTTACAGTAGTTTTCCTAAGATTTGTCATATTGTAATTTCTTGTGAAATTTTTCAACTTATTAATGTCGTAAATGCGCGGTGTGGTTACGGAATTCCCATCAAGTTTGTTGGTTTGCAACCGGGCTGTTGAATCATCACAACAGCAGGTGATGCTAGTAGTTAATCCACCTTTAAAAATATACCTAATACCTTTTTCTCATTATTTAAATTGATCAACGATCATTAATCTTACCTTCAAGTTGTAATGAATTCTATCGATTCTTTTCTACCATTTTGTATAACCAATTTTTTAAAATGGCGTTTTATTAATTATAGGTTTTTTACCTAAAAACTTTTTCCTCTGAATCTTGCATATAAAATTATTCTATTCCAATAATTACTCAACAGAAAATGATAAAAAACTTACAAGTTCTTTCAATATTAATTTCGCTAAAACTAAAGTAATATAAAGGTACACTCAGAGAATTTTCGTACTTTAAAAATAAATGTTAAAACTTTCAATTCAAAAGTTTTCATTTTTATAACCAACACTTTTAATTTTAAAGTGTACTTTGAAAAATTGAGAATGTCTTTCTGAAATAAAAAGTTTCAATGTTAATTCAAAAATTTTAAATCTAAATTATAGATGTAAGATTGTTACATGTTATATTCTATCCGTGAAATAGCTGACATACAAAACAATTTATATGTCGGTTGACTATTTTTTCTGATAAGCCGCGAAAAAACTGCTTTCATCGCGGATAACTCATAATCGACCCTAAAAAATGTAATAGTTATAAAGTGTTTCTGTTTAATTAGTTAACTAAAATTAATTAAAAATGTTAATGTCAGATAATCCCGAAGAGGGTGACACCGAAAACATTATTGCGTTTGAAGAAAATCTGGATACAAGCTCTACCAATGTGGTATTTAGTGTTATTTGTGATGTGCATAACGAAAAACTATTTCAACTCCTGAAAGATTTTGACTTGGAGACTTTGTATTCCGATTTTAAAAGTAAGGAACATTTCTAAAATCAGAAATTAAAGTGCGACAATGCACATAATATATTTTTTATGTGCTATACATGATTATTTTTAATTTTCAGCATGTAATGTTACATTATCGATCATTAAGATACATTAAAAAAGATGATCTCGCGGACATAATAAAACCGTTAGGTTTGCGAATGGAGTTTCGGGAAAAGCTGTTTGCTTGGAAAAAAAGAGGTAAGATGATTTATTTGTTTCAGTCATATATGTCAAAAAAATATCAATGAATCATATTATGTAATAATTATATTATGTAAAATTTATATTTTAAATTTAAAAGTGAACACTCTTAATTTTTAGATGAAGAATTAAAATCAACATCAAACACTTTAATTTTAAAACTGATTCAAGATTAATTTCTGCTGAAAAAAATAAAATATATGTCTTTTGTTATCGCATAGAAATTCGTAAATTTGACAATCATTTTCAGTCATTTGAAATTGGACGAAAAATAGATACTATTAAAATAAAGAAAATATCTTACTTTGCTGGTATCCCAATGAATATACACCAAATTAATAATGGTAAAGCTTATTTAAGAAATAAAAATTATTTGTGAAACAGTGTAGTTTGGAAAGTCAAATTTTCGAATTTTGTCAGACATATCATGGTATTAATAATATTATTGTGTATGTATAATTTTTTATTTTCAGTGTTTTTAGTTTTTTTAGCTATAGTTATTTTGTAATTTTATTATTTTTTGTTTTTATAATAATTTAATAATTTATAAATTTTGTAATTATCTGTAAGTTTTTTTATATTTTTTTAATTAGTATATGATAATATAATATGTATTCTTGTATTCAAATAAACCAAATATAGTTTTAAAACTGCATTGTTAATTTAAAAATCCTCTCACTACAGTGAAAAATTATTCACTTCTGAATCAAATCGTTGCACTTTTGATTAAAATTGTTTTCATTTTGCACTTTTTGCACTTTTAAAATACAATAACTTTCACTTTTGAGTTATCATGTTAACTATTAATACAAAAGTTGATCACTTTAAAATCAAAGTTTTAAACTTTTAAATAGAAACATTTTCATTTTTGATGCAAAATTTTACACATTTAAAATACAATATTTTTCACTTTTGAGTTAAACATGATAACTTTTAATACGAAAATTATTCACTCTTCAATCAACAATTTGCACTTCTGAATTGAAGAAGTTTTATCTTTAAGTCAATGTGTTGCTATTTTAAATTAAAAGTTATTTACTATTTACTTCAACGTGTAACATTTTTAAATAAAAAATATGTTACTTTTATTTTACTACGATTCGCCTTTAAATCTACAATGCTTTTTATACAAATTTCATTTTAAAATTAAAAATTAAGTTTTCAATTAAAAGATTTTCATTCTAAGCTCTCTTTCATGTTTGAAAACTTTTGATTCAAGTACGTTTTCATTTGTCTTTAATGTGTTTTTCTCTCAGTGTATGAAGAAAGTGCATTTAATACTAATAAAATAATAATAAAAAAGTCGGCAGTCTACACTAAAAGGTAAAAATCTTTCAGGTGTTATTGAAAAAGTGTACCTTCAAGAATCCTATGTGCATTCTTTATTTTGTTAATTATTAGAAGTTGATTTTTCTCTCTTCTTTGTAATACAAAATTTCTCATTCTGATGCTAATTAAATAAAAACACGTGTTTATCCATCATATATCAAATAGGGTAGTTTTTAATCGATTTTACTTTTTGTCGTTAATTTTACATTAACGGCGTCTCTTTTATAAAAAATCTTGATTAAACTTAGCTATTTGTATATTTGTTTGTAATCGATTTTCAAACCTTTCTAGCTGAACAATATGTCTAAAATTTGGCAAAGATGTATTGCCGATGACGATACAAATCGATTGTTTTTTTGATCAATTTTATAATTTAAATTGCTGAAAAACTACAAAAACTGAAAAACCACATAGAAACTGAAAAACCATATAGTAACACTGGAAACATTGCAAAAGCGAATGAAACAAAAATTATGATAATATGTAAACAATTTCGTATTAATTAAATACCCTACAAAATAGTCCGCAACCGCATTTATTTATTTCAAAATGTTTAGACGAGGAATGCATTAGGGTCGTCAGTAAGGACTTTGTAGTTATTATCTGTGACTTTCGAATGTCTTCTACGCCTAAACTATTGAAGATAATCCTACTTTTTTGTAGCAAATGAAATTTTTTTAAATTGGTGATATTGCTTTTTTCATCTTACTGGATAGTTTGATGTTTATATTGCAGTGGCTCCCGAAAGTATTCGTACACCCCTATGTTAACAATGTTAATTGTACATTTTGAAGCCGTTTTTTTTTCATATATA
The DNA here is from genome assembly GCA_947369205.1 of Cantharis rufa. Classification (NCBI taxonomy): domain Eukaryota; kingdom Metazoa; phylum Arthropoda; class Insecta; order Coleoptera; family Cantharidae; genus Cantharis; species Cantharis rufa. Next base: position 7,507,127 of record OX376309.1, on the reverse strand, counting down.
AAAATCGATTTCATAGCAAAACTTTTTAGACATTTTTTGTTGTAAATTTCATTGCCTTCAATTTTATTTATATACATTTTTCTATTTTGTCGCACCGTTTCTGACTGATAACGACTTAAACAAGAATCGGTAAAATACAACAAAATTTGTCATCCTTATCTCGGAAACGGTACAATTAAATAAGAAAATGAATTGGCATTTTTTCTTGTAATTTTCATTCTATACATATTTGTTCCTATATATTTTTCTATTTTGTGGCACCGTTTCTGAGATACAGGTGACAATATTTTTTGTATTTTATTTGTTTAAGTCGCTATCGGTCAGCAACGGTGCGACAAAATAGAAAAATGTATATAAACAAAATTGAAGGCAATGAAATTTGCAACAAAAAATGTCTAAACAGTTTTGCTGTGAAATCGATTTTTATATGAAAAAAAAACGGCTTCAAAATGTACAGCAATTAACATTGTGGAGCCACTTTATATAATTTGTTATTTCTTTTATGAATTTTGATTTTCCTGAAAATATATAAATAACTGATTTTTTTTTTTAATTACAAAAATTTGTTCTGATGGTTTTTCCAGCTTTACAATGTAAGGTTTAAAATATACCATGTTACTATTGTGAAATTCCTTTCATTATCTTTTCTGTCCATGGACTCTACTGCTCGAAGTTTTGTTACACTTGATATTTGCTGCTGGTATCTAATCTAGCATTTTCCTTCTATCCTATGTGATGCTTACCTTTGCCTTTTCCGTAGTTTTTTTGGGTAACTTCTAACGGTTCGTTGTCTGTTGCCGACGTTGCCTACCCAAATATTTAAGTATTAAGAATCGCTTAATAAAATTGAGAAATTAAAACCTATTCTACAACGACTATGTGTTACTTATATCACTTAAAATGAAAAAATCGTATAAATTCAAATATAAATTTTTGTTTTTGATGATTTTTACAGTGGTGAAAAACCATAGAAATGGTTTTTTCCTAGAGGAAAGAAATTTCAATTTCTAAGTTGCCTATTTTATATTTCTAGTTTTACTAGGTAATAAATTCCATGTAAACATCAGAAACTCGACAATCCATATATTATGCTACTCTTGCCTTAAAAAATTGGAGCTATAACCTATCAGACGCAGTTCTCATTGATTGTTATCTTTACCTCTTATGACTTTAGGTGAAAATCTGAAAAACGCTGTTAAGAAAGTAGGCAACACAAATTTGGTAGTCGGGTGTTTTAAGAATTTGCTATTTTTATAGAACTGCTTTTGTTATTGTGAAAAATTATTTTGTACCCTTTAGTTTGGTTTTTCATATTCTTAAAAACCTTTTTTTTTACAGCATGATACTGCTGATTTTCTAATTTTATCTATTGCACTGTCTTTTTTGAGTTATTGCTATATAAATAAAAAATTTAAGAAAATTTAATGGATTTCATGGACAAAAACGATACATCTTGTAAAATATACCCGAGTAGCTACTCTTGATGAAATTTATATACCATCTTTTTCACATTAAAAGTAGTTAATTAAAATTGTTGGTAAAAGTAACTGTAAATGAGAAACGTGCCCATCAATAGCAAAAAGTCATCAGATCATAAAAATATAATTGTATTAATAATTGTATTTAATTTATCTATGATTGTTGATGTATCTTTGATTACTGAGAGTTATTTACTTTTAAACGGTCGAAGAAAATTTTGAAAAAAAAGGAAAATTTGGTGGATTTCTGAGGTACAGAATTATATTTTTAATCAATTCCGTCGGCAACCAAAATAACAACCTCGCTTATTTATTGTAGCTGTTAGGTCCGCCGGATGTTGAACGTATGCCAGGTTATATCGTAAATAAACAAATAATCGTTTAATCCCATTTATAACAAATAGTTTGTTTCGAGTTGATTTGTTTTGAATAGGGTAAGAGATTTCTAAAATTTAAGGAACTTTTTATAATCCTACATAAATATTTTGACTTGCGGCATTCTAATTCTCTTAAACCGATTATCGTGCTTAGGAAAAAATAAATCTTGTATTGCAATGAAAAATTAGATAATCATAAAAGTTTGATACGTATAGAATTTTTGAATTTGACATTTATACCAAATTAGAAATTTCACGTTAGTAATCTGATTTTTAGGGACATTTGTCCCTAACCTCCCACTTGTAACTTTTATGGATTAAGAGATAACTTATTTAATAAGTTGAATCTGATTTGATCGCATTAATGGCATTGATGTTATATAATAACTTCAATAAGTGTGCCGAAAAATCAATTTCATCCGGAATATTTCAAAAATTGTCACAGTGGGTTGTATTGAATCATTTTATTTGGTGGTACCTGAACTAATGATTATTACAATGGAGCAAAGAAAATCTCCGGGCATCCAGGTATTAAAAAGATTTAGAAAGGGTTGTAAAGCGATAAGCTGTGCGGTCAGTGCATTACTACAGAAGAAGACAATCGAATTTTGACAAATGACTTTTTCAAATTGTCGGGTGGTCAGAGATTCAAAGTGACAAATGAGTGTTAGGACATATCTCGGTGCCGTATCCACCACACTGACGGGACCACCTTTATTCATAGTAGCAATGTACATCTTAAGTGATTTATTGATCTTGTAAGAAAAAGAAAGTTACCATAATTTGTAATTAACATCAAGAAGTCATTAAGAAGTCTGATATTTTCAGAAAGATTCGGATTGTTTATAAATGCGTTAGTATGATTTATGAATTACATTTTCGTTGTATAATATATTAAAGAAAAATACATTTTAAGTGTTTGCTACTATCTTCCAATATTTTTAATTGTATCATCATCAGGATTGTTTTCGGAAGAAAGTGATTTAATAACCAGCATTCGGTTTTGAATTCTTCTGGATATGATCTTTTTGGTATGACTTAATTTGACTAAATTTTTGTAAAATAAGGTGATTATTTTACAAGTCATGCTGACCCACCTTTAGTTTCCAAAGAAGACTTGCACTTTTAAGGTTTACAATAGATAGATATGCGGCAGAACTGAAGTATAGTCCAGTATTAGTTGATTCCACTAGTCCACAGTTCCGTTAGGTATGTTATAAGAGAACAGTTGGTTTCTAGAATAATTGGTTTTACTATTAAAAAATTCCTTTTTAATATGCGCCGTCAAGATTAAAATGGAATACGAGAAGGAATTTGTTGTTGTAAAAATTTTTACTATAAATCAAAAGTCAGTGTATAATTTCCAAAATAAATTGAGCTAACCTACTGTTTTTTATCCAAGTTATGTTTTGAAATTATGAAGAGATTCTTTAAAAGGATTGGAATTCGGAATATGGCGCCACTGTATGATTTAACTCGACTTTCGATGCATAAAAGAAAATGCTAATAAATATACCTGTGTTAAAAGTGATTTTTTTATATTTAAGTTGGTGGTGATGATGATAATATAATTGGTGCATCGTAGCAGTTCCGATGAGGATATGTTGTCATTGTCATTATATTCATCATTCAATCAGACTAGGGAATAGAAAACCGCGTTTTATTCCTGGTCAAGTCGGTTTTTTTTCTCAGTGTGGAGTTTTTGCACTATAAACTTAATTGTTTGTTATCTAACGCCTTCCTTATTTTTATTGGTCGACCAATAACAATTTTGAATTAACGGGGTTAGGTAAATTGCCCTTCAAATTTGATCATAAACAGATTGCCACCTATCTATGGCCTATAACTAAACTACCTTCTTTTGTTATACGATTCAATTTATTAATTCTTTTAAAAATATTATACACATAAGTGATTTTTGAATAATTAATAAAAGAAAAAATTTGTATTTATCAGCGAATACGGCAATTATCGAGATCCTTACAAATGTCTGGAATTACATTTACAAGTGAACGAGGGAAATCGAAAAGGGAAAAAGTCTGCTAAAGACAGGCGAGCAGAAATTGAAGTGCTGTAAGGTTATGGATGTATAACCTCATTTAGAAGTAACTACTGTTCAAGAAGAACACACGCGTGATTCATGGAAAGACCAACCAGACATAGGCAAGATTTAAAGAGTCGAATGAAATAGAGAGTAATTGAACACCCTTGCAAAGACCTGACACATTAGTTAAAGCATGTTTTGACCGCAGGCCGTCTTCGAGCCGATTTCTGCAGAAAGAAGATTTAAAGTAAAAAAATCTACAATGTGGGGCGCAAAACTGGAAGTTCTTTTCCAAAAAATGCTGGAGAGGTACATGAAAAGCTTAAAGAGCTTAAAAATGTTCTTTCATATGTTTCTCATCGCCACTTCAAAATCAGTAATTATTTTATTAATTGGAAATAGCTCAAATATTTCGAAGAATCTGTCGGCGATCAAGAAGCTATACTTACCAAGCGTGCATATTTCTTTGAAGCAATTCATGTACGTCGCTTGTTTCTTATCCGGCCATTGAAAAGTTCATGGATAGTAAAGAGTTGCGAACATAAATCCGTACAATAGTGAAACGTACCATCCATGTATATTACTTCAGTTGCCGCCAAAGCACTCAAGTTTGTGGGATATGAAAAAACAAGATTTGATTATGGTTTGTTGACGAGTAGAAAATTTTCACCTCGAGCAGTTTTCACTTCCAACTCTTTAAGGTTTTCATGTATCTTTCCAGCATTTTTTTTTTTTTTTAAAGTAGACATTTTTATTTTTATACAGGGTGGGCAAATTTTAAACTTGTATAGGTATGTTTATAAAATAAACTACCAATGCTTTACTGTAAATTAATAGAACAATATGAATATGAAGTAAATTTAATTCAATATACCTATATCAAAAAATTCTTCGCCCGGGGTCTTATTTATTTTGTTTATTTATTATTTTACTTAAAATAAAATAATTTCTCGGACCTATTAGGAAGAAAATGTGTTAGTGGATTGTTAATTAATTTTCCGCAGTTTAGCTGATCACTTCCAGCGAAGTTTTACAGCTAGAATTGATTATAAAGTGTATCAATATAAAATATTAGCTAATTAACCCGGCTTCGCTTGGAATTTAGTTTGATTGGTGCGCAATTCAATTTATGTGCTATATTCGATTGGTGCGATCCTAGTTAAGTTAACATAAAAGTATGGGATCATAGATTCCTACTTCCTAGGACCCTATTATATAAATAAATTTATATAAAACAGTGACGTATTATCGTATGCGAAATGTGAGTTCGAGAAATGGGACTCTCCAGCATCATCTTGGTTGTAGTGTGTATAAATTAGACGTTCTAATTAGAAAAAGGTCCAATCGGATTGTAGTATTATCTACTAAAAATGAAAAAAATATTAACATATTTGGTTGCGTAAAGCAAAAAATAATTAAAGCGGAAGAACTACCCACTCAGGTTTAACTCAATACATATTCAAATATCTTCAACCCCTCGAGTGGGTATGTTAAATAATTTATCTTTTCAAATTACATTAATGTCGTTAATAATAATGTCCTTAATAAACCTAGATAAAAACTATATTACGTACTTACTATGAGTTTTATAGGTACAATCATTGATAATTCAGATAAATTGTAATATTGAGATCACAGCAGTGCTTACACGTGATCACCGGTTGAGTCACTGAGCAGAAATTCTGGGTTCGAATCGCGGATCTGTGCTCAGCTCACCGGTGAACATCGTTGAGCTATTTTGACATATTTTTCAAGTTTATGTAAGATAGAATTTAATTCAGAAATCAGTACAATTGTATATAAATAAAAAATTTAAGTTGTTTTTTTTATAGTTCTAGTGATTATAATCTGCACAACATTTTCTTTTAAAGTGTCTTTATTATCGATTATTTTTTTTTATTAGTGCAAAGATCAATTAGTCTGATCAAAGGTTTATTTAATTCATCAGACCAGATGATAACATTTTTTTAGAATTACATTGCTTGTTTGACTTACCTACTTTCCTAAGAAAACTTTGATATTATCAAGTGTTTTTATAATGAGGGTAGTCGCACAATAAATCTGCAACATCTTCAAGTCAGCATTATATATTATGTTAAATCTTATGGATTAATGGTTTTATTGGATACGGGGGTTTTGATCACATTATAACTGAAAATATCGATATTTAATTTTGGTTCTCTCTTGGTAAAATTGCAGATTTACTTACTTTGCGCTTGGTTTCAGAAATCATTTTTGTTGATGTAGTTTAGATGTTCTCTATAAGTATATTAGAAATTATGGATAGGGGGTCTTAAAATATGCTAAAATAATGAAATGGAAATAGGGACAAATGAAAAATATTGAATATCATCTTGTCTGTAAAGTAGCTTCATCGTTGGATAACAGATCAATATATTCCATAAGTACTTCAACTGTACAATGGACGTAATTTTCCAGTCAAGCCGTACGAAGGACTTAAGTGGATATTAAGGATTTATTCTCCATGAGCACTACGCAGGGTTTGTATGCAATTCCAAATAAACGAATTTGCTAGAGAATTGAAAAATTTTTTAAAAAAAATTTACCTTCTCATCGGTGAAGTTATATTACGGAAGAGATTGTACGAATGTAAAATTAATTCCTTAATCAGTCCATTCTTAATTTCGTTAATCCTTTCAGTAGAATTGATCTGAACGCGTCTATACTTTCAAAGATGTTCTGATAGGTTCGAAAGATGTGTTATGTCGTTGAAATCTCGAGTTGTGACTTGAAATTGCCACAGTTCAGTATTTTCATGTAATATCAATAAAAATCGTTCACGCCGCTATTCGCTTTTGATGTTTTATTAAATTTTGTATGAAAAATGAGTTTTATTTTGCGATGGATGTTTTATCTCTTATCTATTTAAATATATACTTTAATAAATTACGTTAATATTTTCCTAAGTGTTAACATTACTTAAAAAACTTCTTTTGTTAACTCCACTAAGTTATTTTAATAGAATAGAATAAAATAAAATCTAAGCCTAGAGTGTGACGTTTTTGAAGTGAGGGTCTAGATTTTGGTATTATTTGAAGATTTGGTATATTCTTATATGTTGACCGCTGATTGGTCAGCATTGATTGTGTCGGCGGTTCTTTTGTTAGGCCGTCAAGCCTCATTTCTTGTTGTCTGCTGACCTCCGAACCACTTGTCTGTCCTTCTTTTACCTTTTTAATTTTTTTGATTATTATTATTATTATTTAATTTATGTAACTTCATCGAACGATCGCTCGTTTGAAAATTTTTTTAAAGAAATATTATCGATCAAAGTTTTTAAATCAATAATGAAGCTATTAAAGATTCTTATTATTTATCGGTAACTTGAACGTATAACGTAAATGATTGTGAAATTGCCCGCAACCTATTAAGGCACCATTTTAGTTTTAGACCCCCTGTTGTGTGAACCGGATCAACCATTGCGCCATGTTCTATTTTATACCTTCTTTTTATTTTACCTCTATTTTGTAGATATGCTATTAAGAATGCGGATATTTTATATTAATAATTATCAAGCTTGATACACTTTTTGAGGTTATAGATTCGATATATTATAGTCGAAATAGTTGATTGATTAGACGGCACCTACTTATATCCGTATTTTATTTAGTTAATTGAAAAAATTATTCTTAGGTAATAATTGAGTTAGATTGTTTAGCAAAATATAGTTATTAAATCATTTGCGTTACCTCACTTGTACCGTTTCTAAATTTATAGTAATTTTGTAGGGTATGCTTCTCGATACCTTCGAATCGAGTTCCCATACTTTTTATTGAATCAATTTTTATATCACCGAAGGCTTTAACTTTTAAAATAAATGAAATTGAATTTTAATTTTAAATTTTTACGGCGTGTTTTTGGTTGTTGAAAGTATTCTTTAAATGTAATCAATAAAGAACAGAGTCGGTCTATGTAACAATTCACACAGAACTGGATTCCTATTAAAAAATATCATTTATCATCTGTCACCCTGTACAACCGACGTATGCACGCTAAGGGCACAAGCGATAAGGGATCAGAACCGCACCGACTCTTCAAACTGACTTAGGAAAAATATATCGTAATGATCGAATTGTGAAATTCTAAAATTAATTTATGACCATTTTACATTAGGGAATTACCTTTTATTTTGAATGGTATTTTGATATTTGCATTACCATTTCTTTGAAAATCGTTTTTTGCACCTTTAGTGTATTTTGAAATCATAATTGTAACGAATCCGTTCCTGCAGAAGGTTCCCTGCTATGATACCGCTAATGATACAAGATAGATAGCGGTAAGCGGTCGTCTTCTGCAGAGAAAGACGTGATCGGGCGGTCCTATGTTAATCTGACCTCCCGCCAAAGACCCTGTTAATCGATTTTTATTTATCGATATAAAACCAATCGTGCATTTATGACAGACGATGAATAATGAGAATCTTACTGGTTATACGAGAAAAAACTATTGTGGTAATTTGAAAGGTTATAAATTTGCTCTTTATCATAAAATTTAGAAATATTTCAACAACTTTTCTTATTAACTTTTTTTAATCATAATTTTTTTTCAATGTCTGTTTAGGTACATAGGTTTGTTAGATTGATTAAGCATCACAATAAATGTTCATACGGGCACTCATACGAAAGGTTTATTTTACTATAGCATGATAAGCAATTTTAAACATCTTGTATTGATATTACTACTAAACATCGAATACGATGATTGATGTTTTTAACAACAATTTCTATTTTATTAACAATAGCTACATTTTATTTATTCAAACTGCAATAGGATTCGATTATAAATTATTATAGTAGATATCCGAAAAAGTTAATATAAAATTGCTCTCTTCGAACAATTAATTTTTTTTTAAGATTCCAGTGGTTTGTTTTTGTTCAGAAAAATTTTATTAAGTATTTCATTACGTAAAGTCTTACTATTTTATTTACTAAATAAAATATTTTACCGCACTTATTTATTTAAATTAATATTTATTTCTCGTTTGCATGAATTATTTATTTCAATTCTTAACAAATAATTATCGCTCTTTATTATCCAACATGGTATTTATATAATTTTGTTATTAATTTTTTATGTAATATAAATTCCAACGTATGATATTGAAGATATACGTATTACATTATATTTACGTGATTTATTTTAAAAAAACACATATTTAACGCGTTATGTGTTTTCGTATTAAAAACTGGTAGCTTTTTTTATTTGTGAAGAACCGCACACATAATCTTCATTAATATTGTTTGAATTTTGCCGAAAAACATCGCTCTTGTTTCTAAGGTAGACAAAAAACAATTTATTTAAATATAATTATTAATTTTGCAAACTATCGCATTTATTAGGAAAATTCATATTGATGTTTCCAGCAAAATTTTTAATTTAATAATTTAAATCTATAAACTAATCTGGGTTAGGTATATCATATTTTGCTATTACGTTGTGCGCCAATATTGTTATTTTTTTTTTTCAAAATTGAAACCCTAACGTTTGATTTCAAATGATGACTTATCGAGTGAAATCTAAAATTAATTCGGTCTTAAGCCACTCAGATAATTTATTCTTACCGGCATATGCTTTATATTTTGAACCATTAAGTTTAAATATTTCATAATATTCAAATTATTTGCTATAATTTTCAGTAAATATTAAGGCTGGGAGTTTTTAATATCCAAATATTCAAACTCTCAGTCTTGGCTGTAGATGGCAAGTCGAGTTCGCTAGATCTTGATTGCAGCACTCCGTGAGTGCTTCGAATTCATCTTGCTGTAATTAACGAAATATAGCACTGAAATAATTATGGTTAATGGTTGAGGATTGCCCTTAGGGCTGTTACAACCTATTACCACACTCCTGCTCTTTCAGTTAAGAAAATAATCGAGAATATTGAATGTAACAATTGAAATATTTCAATATTCGAGTAATTTATTCAATGAATATTCCAAAACAAAATGATACAAATTTCCAGCCTTAATATAAACCACCTTTATTTCTTGCAGCAAGGAGCTAAAAATTTTATAAAATCACATGCAGTGAGTTAATCTCGGGTTAACTTATTATCTGAGGTTTATACGAGTGGCCTTTACAAGGTATCACTTAGCTAAAAGAATTTCCCGTTCTGTATTCGGCACGGAAACAAATTCTACCTTTGTAGAATTTTATTTGTTTAATCCCGACCTTTCGGGAATTGCCGAAATATTCTATTTTTCAATTTTTAATTATTTAATTATAAAAATAATAATAATAATTTAAAATTTTATATTGCACAAAATATACAATAGTTAAAGTAAAAAAATATTTAAAATGTTGAAGAAAATTAAACGTTTAAATCAATTATTACTATATAATAGATAACAATTTCGAAAGTTATCACAGCGTTTGTCGTCATTAGACATATCGGGATTTATTTATATCTTGACAATTAGTTGACTAAAATAATAAAATTTAAGTAATCTTCATAAAAAAAATTTCAATTTCATGTATTAAATACAGCTTCATGTATACAACCATGAAGATTGGGACGAGTATACACACATTTTAGTTAATTTTATTTATTAAAAATTCTGAACTCAATTTAAAAACAGTGTTTACACTTAATATTCTTAATTAAGTCTCGTGGTTCGTTAAAGTTATTTTTGTAAGCTATTTAAATAAGGATTTTAATCACTTTCGATTAAATGTACCATGTAGATTGCATGTCAAGATATGCTTATTACCATAATATTGCCTGACGTACCCTACCTTGAACATACTAAAAATTCATAGCTAATTTGTATTTGAATTGAAAGTATTTTGTTTTATTTTTAAGTAGAATAATTTGGTTAATACTTGAAAACTTAGAGAATTAAATGAATATTATGTGTATAGCTGTTTTTATTTGAATTATTTGCAATTTTAACGCTATATTGCAATTTTGAAATATATTAATACACAATTTATTTGTACCATAATTATAATATTCAGCAAATTTCAAAACTTATAAATGGGTAGTTTCTAATTTTCAAATTTTATTAAAACGCTTTCTAATATTCATATTTACAAATTAAAAATGCATTTGCTCCGCTATCGTTTTTTATAAACCACATTTAGATGATACTTCCTCATTTTTTTCAATTTTATATAATTATTTTCTAATATTTAGAAATTATACTTAGTTATCAATAAATTCGTTTTTGATTCTCTTATGTAGTCATAAAAACCTAAGTAGAGATGTATACTTTTGTCAATAAGGAACAACAACAATAAGAAGAATTATCTGGGAGAGACTACATTGATAGGATGGAGATTGGCGAATATTTGTAAAAATGGACGACTAAATGGGAAAAGACGGCCGGGATGATCATCAAAAAGATGGGGTTCTCTGGTTCTCTTCCACTGAGTGATCCGAAGGCCAGTTATTCAAGCATTTCTCTAGCCAGAAAAAGAGACGATTTATGAAGCTAATCTCATTGAAATGACAAATAAAAAAAAATAGATTTACCTACTACATAAAGCCGTAAAAAGAGTGTAATGTGAGAGATCCGCTACACTTAACATCCATAATCAAACACGGTCTTTTTTGATCTCTCAACTTGTCCATTTACTAATTCAGAAAGGCAATAAAAAAAGAACTTCATCGGCCTAGGGTTAAAGCTTAAACCAATATCTTGTACACCAATTTCTTCTTTTTGTTTTCTTGCAATTTCTTGACAATTCTTTTGCAATTCGTAGATCTTGTACACCAAAATTCCTCTGCGGTTTACCCATCGTCACGAGATAAGATGACGGTGGTATGAAATGCTCCGATGATAAAACTGTTTCGATTATTATTATTATTATATTTCCTCTTGCTAACCTAATCAATGGGTGTTCAATCGCGTCATCAGTTTTTTAAAATTAAAACCACAATAACTCTGTTACACGAAGAAATTTTTATGCTAGTTTGAAGTAATTTTTACTTTGATTTAAGTGCAAATTCTTCTCCCATCATCTTTGATGAAATATTTACTTTTTATTAACTAATCAGGTTCTTGGAAAATAAAAAATGAGGCTTGGATGATGATGGTACGTTGTCGGCATTTCCATATAATTTAGATAGATGTTCAACCAGGGTTCTGTTTTGTTTTTCTGGTTTATAATTTTCATTAACTTAATATATGTACAGTAGAATCCGCTTAATGTGATCACGGATAATGTTATCAGTCGGTTATTGTGATCATTTTGACTGGGAACCGGCCGCTTTAATTAGTTTACATACAAAAACCACCGGATAATGTGATCAAAAAGCCGCTTATTATTATCACTTTCAAGGAATTGCCAACACAATAATCTCTTTTTCTAAGTGTCTTTTTTCTGATTTGTCATTGAAATTTTATATATTTTTACAAAACACGGCACTCATTTTAATTTCTATACAAAAACTAATGAATTTCCTAAAAGAGGACTTTGCTTTATACATTTTAATTTATAAGTTTAGTTTATTCTTGCTTTTCTTACGATGTTGACGAAAAAGCGAAAGGTCTCTTGTAAAACAGAAGGTGAAAATTATCGAAAATCACTGTAAATTAAGATTCTCTAATTTTCCGTTTCTATAAAATACGTTTTTTTTTTCTAAAATTTGCTTATTGTTATCAGTCGGTTAATGTTATCAAAATGTTCTTGGCCCAAAGTGATCACATTAAGCAGATTCTACTGTATTTGCAAATAACACTTTGGAGAGTTATTGCAAAACTACTTTATTGGGATTGGTTTAAATTGAGACTATTCTGTTTCTACAACATAATGTAATCAAGATTCAACTACGATGCATTCTCGTTTTGGCTGGAATCTCTGTAAGGAAAGTTGGGAACTTACTGGGAAAATTTTATAGACGCTAGCGTAATCCAGACCTGGAGTTGAATACGTAGACTACTAAGTCAAATTATCCGCTTAAATCCCGAGTGCAGCAAGTTATTAATTTTAACCATTTTTTCCTCTGAAGGCAATAGCTTACCAAAATTATTTTTCTAAATGAAGTGTATTACGCTTCCCGCAGTTTGATCCCACTTTAAACAGTTAAACATTCGGTATCCAGTGGAAGAGCGGCTTTGAAGACAGTGGCAGTTATCTAACGCTCAAAATATACAATATACTCTTCCCGGAAATTTTAAAACACTGATCGTATATAGTTTCAAATGAAAATTAACAACCACTGCTATAAATTGAACTGATACAAAGCTACTAATTGCCGATCTCATTAACTATAAAGAATTGTTTTTTAAACTTTTGAATGATAAAAACTCGAAATCGGTAGATTTTCCAATATGGAAAATTTACAATTGCAAGCGGAGAATATAATGATGGGTTTCTGTGAAAAACTTTTCTCGTTGCAAAGGAGGGTGATTTACCTGAAATGTCCTAAAAACCTTTTTGATAATCAATAAGTAGTATACAGTGGCGGCAATCTAAAATGCCCGGTTGAAAAATTTTAAGTTATTCTTAATTTTTACTTACAAATTTTGTTAACATGGAACTAATTCATATGTTATATAATTGTCTAACTATAAATACATATAAAATTATTAAATTCAATGATAGATAGTATAAATAACTAACAAAAGACTTCATTATAAAATAAAGCATTGTTTTCAGGTATATTTTTGCGCTCGAATTTGATATAAATTTTATAGTAAAATAATTATTTAGTAGATAATTAATGTAGTCAAGTGTTGATTAATAATATATTGGTTAATAAAAAAATTTATTCATATTTAGTTGAACCTCCATTGGGCCTTTATTACATCTTTTAAACGGCGTGGCATTGATTGTTCTAACCGCTGCAAGTAATCGTCGCTTACGATTATCCCTAACAAATTTTATCGCTTTTTTTCAACTCAGGTATACTTTTAGGACTATTGTCAACTACATGCCTCTTCATAACCGCCCAAAAGTTCTCAATGGGGTTTAAGTCGGGACTTAAGTTAGGTCAATCAATTGTATAGATACCGTTATTAACAAAATAATTCGATACCTGTGTAAAATAAAAAGGAATCAATTTCATATTATTCAATCATTTGTTAGCTAAATGTATTCACAACAATGCCTGATTAATACATTTTGAAAAAAAAAATTATTTACAAAAATATTATGTACCGTTTTCGCGGTATGGCACGGTGCATTATCTTGCTGAAAAAACCATTCTTTGTTTTCAGCATATAAATTTAAAACCGATGGCTCCAAACTGGGTTTTAAAATTTTAATGTATTTTTTTACATTTACAGACCCTTCTATGATATGTAGCTCACCTAAACCACGTTGAGAAAAGCAACCCCATATCATAATTCCAAATCGACCGCGTGTTGTTTTTATGGTGCATTTATCTGATAGGCGCTCGGTTTGAAATCGCCGCACATATTGCTTTCCATCTGACCCATGGAGTAAAAATTTTGACTCATCTGAGAAGATGACCCTTTTCCAATCACATACCGACCAATTTTGATATTTTTTGTCAAATTGTAACCGTCTTTGTTTCGATTTTTTTGAAAAACGCGGTTTCTTGACAGCAGCCTAAGCGCGTAATCTGAATTCAGCTAAACGATTACGTAAAATTTTTTTGCTAATATTTACGCCAAGGTCATCTTTTAACTGTTTTTTTAATTGTCTTCGAGATTTGAAGCGATCTTTCAATGCCATTTTGCAAAGCTTACGATTTTGTGATTTGGTTGTTTTTCTTTTCGAATTCCCTCTGTCAAGTGGTTTTGTACTGCCCTAATGGCATATTTAAAAAAAAATCTACTTACAGTATGTCTGTCATACCCAACTTTCTCACTAATATAGGTAAAACTCCTATTTTCACCATGCAAAACTAAAATTTTCTGTTTTTCAGTTTCTGTTAAATTCTTTCTATCTACGATTTTTTTTATATTTCTAAGATTTATTAAACTAAACTGATGCATTTTGTACACAAAATGGTTAAAAAGGGTTACCTCATAATAGTGTATGTCATTGTATTTTTCAAAAAATTACCACCCTTAAAATTAAGCCGATTGTAACAGGTATATTGCAAATAAAATGCACCGGGCATTTTAGATTGCCGCCACTGTATATAAAAGTAAGATGATATTAATCACGCACAAAACTATACTGAAGAGATGGCCGATAAAATGATTATTTTATAGGAGAATGCAACAAAATATACTAGATTCATTTTTAGGAAAACGGAGATTTGATTGCAAAGGCAAGATACATTATTAACCCAAACGAATTATATTTTGAAGTAATTTTGTTACATCGCTTTAATCAATATGTATATTGGCCGATTGTATACACATAACCACCGGTTATTTTGATAAATACTATAACTGTTTTATTTGTATTAAACAAAAACTTCTCTGTAACAAATATTATTGGATTACAGAAAAGTTTTTTGTTTACTTATTCACTAGGCTAGGATTAAAATATAATACAATAAGAACTACTGTAGTAGATCTTAATTTAGTAGAGAATTTAAACAAACACAAATTGCGCGAGTTTTTACACATATAACATACAAACTGTGTATATTCAATTTCAAGATATTTAAACATTTAATGATAAAAATAAAAAGGAAAAATCTGCAGTGTACAGTATAAGTTATAGCTTTTAGTTATCGTTTCTTGTTTCTTTGTTTAATATACAGTGACTCGCAAAAGTTCTTGGACACTTCTATGTTAACAATGTAAATTGAACATTTTGAAGTCGTTTTTTGCCATATAAAAATCAATTTTATAGCAAAACTTTTTAGATATTTTTTGTTGAAAATTTCATTGGTTTCAATTTTGTATCTATATTACATTTTTCTATTTTGTCCCACCGTTTCTGACTTATAGCGACATAAACAAGGCCATGTAAAATACAAAAAATATTATCTTCTGTATATCAAAAACGGTGCAACAAAATGGAAAAATGTATAGGAATAAAATATATAGAATAAAATTTACAAAAAAAATATTTTTTAAAAATATTTAATATTTTTTGCATTTTACAGGGTCTTGTTTATGTCGCTGTAAGTCAGACACGGTGCGACAAAATAGAAAAATGTATAGATGCAAAATTGAAGCCAACGAAATTTTCAACAAAAAATGTTTTAAAAGTTTTGCTGTAAAATCAATTTTTATATGGCAAAAAACGGCTTAAAAATGTTCAATTTGCATTGTTAACATATAGGAGTGTCCGAGAACTTTTCTGAGTAACTGTATTTTTCCAAATTATTCCAGTTTATTTTATCTTTTTCCAAAGTTATTAACAATTTTCTCATTTATTTGTCTCGATACAATAAAGTTGTCCTTCACACTAAAATAGAATTGTATGGATTTATAAGAATTAACGTGTTGGTTTTTTGACTAATTTTGACTTGTAAAAAATTTCCTTAAAAAGTGCCTGTGTTCATTTTGTCTACTATTTGACTATTAAATATTATCAATTATTTGACGAAAGTGTGGATAAATTTCATTTTGCATAAAAAAATGTTACCTTACTATTTATGTTATGGCTATTATTAAATCACATTCACAATATTTCACAATTATTTATTTAGTTTGACTTTTATCAAGAATTACGTCAGTGCCTGTCTTATTATTATTAATATTTTGATTTAATTTAAAACTACATATTTTTAAGGTATGCACAATAAATTATTATACTTTAATGGTGTGTAATTTATATTTACTTGTATTCATTCACTTTATTCTAATTATATTTTATCATATCGGTTACTTATAGTATTTAAAATATCCGCTGTTAATTTTTATTTGACGTATATAATATAACTAATAATATGAATGTGACTTGATTTTATCATAAAATTTTATATTACATCATTCATTAATTATTATTATGTTATCTATTCTAGATTCTAATATTTAATATCGAAATAAATTAAGTTTTCTGGGATTATCTGTCAGCGTAGTATGGCTACACAAGATGGTTCTCGATGTAATTGTCAGGAATTAAAAGTTTAATTTATAAATTATTTTGAAAGGAATAAATTTCAAGTTATACTCTAATAAGAAAAAATTCAGTCATTTATGTTCTTAATTAGAATGGGAGGAGCAAAAAACAATGGCTCTTGGTAACTTAACAGTAGGGTAGCCCAGCACCACACCTTTGGTCTCCCGCGTTGTTCGGTTTCCGCCATCTTGTTGTCCTGCAGCGTTCGCGCTCCTTTTACATTCTTTTTATAATATTTTGTATAACCTTAATTTTATGCCAACAATATTAGACAGGTGTGTATTGTTTTCTGGTATTGAAAAAGCGATAGGTTTAATTAATTTTTTTTTAAGTTTCTATAGTAGGTACCTACCTAATTCATATTTTTCTGTCTCCGCATTATAAATTAATATAACATGTAATTATTTTCATAAATATTACCAATTACTTCTTAAATTTATTTTTTCTTTGGATAATAAGCAAAGGTTATACAACACTTAACTATTTACTTTCTAAATAGTATAACGATTTCAATACATGCAGTGAATTGATTCTCTTTCATCAAATAAATTTAAATTACAAATAAAATAAAACCAAAAATCTACGTAGAGACAACATTATTTGTAGATATATCTCGTAAAATAACAATTACATTATATAGCACTTCTTTTGATTTATGCCATGATCATTCTTATGTCGAATCAATACGTATATTGCTTAAGCCGTTTAGTTGATTTAAATTTAACATTTCATGAATTAAACAAAGTTTTGTTCATAACGGTCAAATTTTCCATTCTAGTTATGCGAGGAATTAAATTTATTCATGCGTTAAAAGCAACTAACTTACAATCCATTTCAAATAAAGTGATTCGTTCTGCAAACTTACTGCTGGAATGTATTGTTTGTACCTTATTTCTTTTCACTTGAACCTTACGGAAGGTTTTACATATTTATTTTGGTGGCATCTAATATATAAGGTACTTCCAATGCGGTAGCTAGCCTCTGTTGCGTTGCGTGCGAGTGACCCCCCCCCCCTCAAAAAAAGAACGATCGAAAAAATTACAGCATTAATATTTTTGTTTTGACCAATGGCCATTCATTCACCAACAGAAACATATGTTACAGTGAAAGTACGAAAACAGTGATTTTATACTGTCACTAGTAATTTTACACATTCACTGAAAAGACTAGTTAAAGTAGGATTACTGTAACTACTTTAACCTAGTTCCACTAGTCATTTTAGAACATCACTGTTATAATTCTAAGGGTTTTCAAAATGCTCTTGTAAGACAAACACATCAATGTTTGTCTAAAAAAAATAAAACACTGCACTTCTAAATGCTGTGGTTGAATAAAATTATGTTTTGTAAATTTATTGTAGATTATATTAATCTTTATTATTACAATTATTAGTGCATTATAGTAATTATGTAGAGTTACTAGAAATTTTTTACATTTCCCAGCGAACCAGAGTTTTTATTATTTCTTTATGTCCCAATTTTTATTTGGATATGAATATGTAAAATCACTAATAAATACATATAACCACTGAATTTCCTACATTCACTGTAACATAATATATAAACAAATCTAAAACTCGAATAGAAATCATTTGGTATATGAGCACCACGCTACCATTCTAGTTACGACACTGAATTACAGAGTACTTATGTCCCGGTGAAATTTATATGATGTTTTTATCAATTTTATTCGAGTTTATTAAGCAGTCATTGAACTATTTATATCAAAAATTTTGATATCTTCTACAGATAAGTTTGCGATAATTTAAGTATCATTTGCTTTATCTTTTGAAAAACAGGCATGTCAATTTATCTATTTCTGTATTTTATCCAATGTGACAACTAATTTACTCATTGAAGCACACTCGATCAAATATATCTATATTTTAAATTTGCATCGTCTACTACGTTCTTCTAAAATCGGTGATTAGCAGCAGATTTCTGATTTGGTTTGATTCTTGATTTTAGGATCCTTATTTATCTATATACAAGAGGAACACGGTGTTCTTAAAGTACATGATCAGAATCAAATTAAATATAAAAATTACTACAACGCCATGCTATTTTTGTAATCAGGAGTAAGCCAATGGACAACTTTTTTCACACAACTCAAGCCGACAAAATAATCGTAAGTTTACAAGTCGTAAACGTCTTTTTCGTATAGCCTAATTTCATGCCATACTTGATACAATCAGGGGTGGATAGACTCATAGAGAAATTAGGACTATCCAGGTGGCCCACCGTTGCTGAATTCTGGAAAATATTGTTGTTTGCCCATATTGCATAATATATTAGAAACTAGTAACCAGAAGGGAAGTCCCGATTTACCGATGGGTCTAATTTTGCAAATGTGCATTCAAAAGTTCTTTATAGAACCGGGTATATATATACCCAATTCTCACTTAAACTTGAACAAGGTCAATTTAAAATTAAAATTACTCGTATCTTAAAAACAGCCATGTGGTTTTCTACTTCAGATATACTAAATTATTTTATTTATTATATTAAAAGTATGTAAATAATTATTACGAAGTAAAATGTAAAAATTCCAGATTGAAGTTCGGGCTTCTTTTGCTCTAACAAAAAATATTGTATGTGGTCAAATGTGGTTTAGGCTTTTATCCCTTCTTGCAACATTGATTCATAAATAACTATTTTAATATTACTTTTAATTGTTATTATGTTTTTCTTGTAAAGCCTTACAAGAAAAAAACTCCTTTTTGGCTGATAAAATATTTATCTCGATGTAATTTTGACTGCCAGATGTTTTCAATTCTTTATATTGAATTTGCACAAATATAATACCAGGCATTAAACAATTCATTAAGAATATGATATGTAATTAGTTACAATTTGGAATTTTGACTTTTACTACATTATTTCTATAAATCCAAAGATCTGCTTTGAGTTGTTTGCTAAACTCGCGCACTAACTTGTTATAGAAGTACTGCAGAAAACTTTTTTGATTGAAAGTTTATTCTATGCTTTTGTTGAGCAGAGAAATTTTCTTGATGAAATATTTGAATTTGTAAAATTCTAAATTTATTTTATTCTCATTTTGTAGTCAAAACTTAGGTTTGGCTAATAGTTAGCCTCATAGAGAAAACCTTGATGACCTAGTGATATAACCTACACTATTTATTTTTCTCATCTGAACTCTCAAAATATCCATTCAAGTTATGATCACAAATTGTATATCTTGATTGGCACAATCTACTGATCTTTGCGATTGACTATATTGGAATTTTCTGTGTATACTTTTGATCTAGTCCCACAAAGTTCCACAATGGAAGAATTAGAGAATTCTTTACCATTATTCAAATGCAGTATATTAACGCTTCAAGAAGAGTTAATATATCTAGAAGTTGATCGACAGTTCAAAAGGGGAATATAATCATAAGTGCAACAGCTTTTAACAACACTAATAGAAATGCGAAATTTAACAAACTATTTTCAAACAAGTTTTACCAAGAGGAACTAGCAGATTCTGGAATTTACCAGAACATTGTGAAATTTCGAAATTGAAAAATAATTATAAATATAATATGGCAGATTTCAGACTTCAAGTTAGGTATACAAAAATGTACGTGATTTAATCCTGGTGTGATTACTTCTACCTCTGTTACATAGAACTCGGATTTATCAACTCAGATAAACTTCTTCAAACTCAACTTTTCTTCGTATCATTCTATCTTAATATCCTTTTCCAATTGGTAAGGACCTATATTTAGCGGTTTTTGGATACTCAGTTACTCTGTGTTCTATTTTGCCTTCATTTTAGATTTTTTCTTTAACTCAAAATTTTATTCTTGGTCTAAACTTCTCATTATTTGCCCTCTTTTGAATCCATTGTGAATCTTAGTATTCCATGTTTGAAAACTTTTTATTATTCTTCTCTTCTCGAATAAGATTGCTTATGAGCACTTCACACACATTATTATGTTAATAGCGGTCTTATTCGATCTTATACATATTCAATTGCGTTGTCTTATGTTTCCATTTCATAATATTGTATTATTAGCATAATACATAGTTTCTTCTGTAACCTAACTGTATTTTCAAAAAACATTCAAATTAAAAATTTTAAAAGTGGTGAATTGAGCACATATTTTTTACAAATCACAAAAATAATTTAACTAAATTTTGAGTTTACATTTGAGTTACAATACATTTTAGTTTGTGTGTGGTTTTTGAGCTTATCTTCACAATTTTGGGGAAGATATTTTTCTCTCTAGTATTTTTCGATTATCCATTTAATCCAAATATTTAGCAAATGAAAGATTCAGACTCCAATAAAGCGGATGAAACAGCTAAAACAGAAACAGAAAATAAATATTTGTTCTAGCGTTTAATTCTTATTAATTTCATAAAATTTTGTAGTATCGGCCCACGAATTATTTTCTTCTGGTTTACCTCATGATAATCTTTACATTTATCAGGGTGATTTTCGGTCGGAGGGGGGAGCACGCAAACACATGAGAAAAATCTTCAAAAATTTCCAACTTGAAAAACTTCTCTTTGAACATAAGAACGTGTGAGGTACCAATGTAAAAGGAAGATCCAATAAGGCACTTGGAAGAAGAACAAATTTAGATAGATATTTTTTAATTCTAATATAATTTTATTTGCGGCTATACAAATACATTTTTTATTTGATTTATACAATATAAAATGTATCTAACTAAATTTTAAGTAGTAGGTACGTAAACGAAATACGAAAACAAACTTTTATTTTGTTTAAATAACCAATTTTTACTATTTTATATATGCATACTTTATCTAAACATCTTCAAATAAAAACTGTTTCTTCGTCATCTTCAATTTTTCTGTCCCAGAACATTTATAATATTTTAATCAATTTCTAAAATTGTTAACCTTGAAAATGCTGAAATTTTGAAGAATTGATTCCGCAAATTTAGCTCATGCATAATCAAGATCTATAACTACAGCAGTTGCTTGTTGTGGACGCCGGGTGAATATGGAGCAGAAAGTCTGCATTTTATTCCTGATATTTATTATTGACGTATAAACCAGAGCTCATAGTCAAAAGATAGAAAACATTTTATCGTCTTTCACGGAAGTGTTTAATTAGGTTTCTTATTATACTGAAGGTTTTACATCTTGCCGAGCTCGAATACGATACTGTTAGAATTGAAGTTCTTCCTGATATTTTTTATAACCTAATCAATCGGTTATTGATTGTGTAAGTTTGATACCTTTATTTCTATTGAATCTTGATTAATGGACATTTGTATAAATGATTTAATTTTAAGATAATACAAAAAAGATTTTAATTTGATTGTAATTTAATATAAATGAGATTGAAACATTTATCAACATTCAAACGATCATTTACAGTGATTACTTATTATTCATTAATAAATATCTCTAGCGCCTTTTGAAGTTCTGACCTTTTCAGCTTGTTTAGTTTGTTAAATCCTCCTTTGAAAATCTTTAATTTTTTATCTTGGTGAAGCTCACATGTCCTCATCACGTTTTTCTAATTTTATAAAAATGTATGGAATTTTTCCCACATGATTTCGAAAAATCAAATTGGTAAATCATATGATGTGTTAATTATAATGAAGTTCACAGTTTGGGACCTCGGTCTGTTTCAAATCACATTTTACTAACGAATCAATTAACAAAAATTGATTAAGATTATAATGTTTTCATATTAAAGAAAAAATTGTAATAAATTATAGTATTAGTTGTATTCTTTGTTTTAAGGTTTAATTAGTTTATAATAATTATAGCAATTATGATTGTAAGATATTAAAAATTTACTCACTTGAACTGAGATAGATAATTCAAAAAATTTTTAGTTGCGCGGTATCTTCTCTATTGATAGTATGGATTACGCATCAGAAGTTTGTTGTTAATATTTTTGTGTTAAGACTTAAGTGAGAACTTTTTGTGTTTACCTAAACCATAAATAACTTTTACTTTCTTTTTTAGGATATGGATTTGATAGAAGTTTTGTGGAAGCAGGATGTGGATTTAGGTTTTTCCTTGCAGCCGCCCGAGTCGAGTTCAAGTAAACAAGAGAGTGATAATGTCAAAAATACAGCTTCGTTTCCTAATGGTAATGATGATATCGAGAAGCTTAAAACCCTCAAAGCTGTTAATAAGGAATCAATTAAAGTAAGTTGATTACAGTGATATTGTTTAATTTTTAATAATATTTTTTATTTGTGCAGGAGGAAGTGGAAGATAATAGTTCGGATTCTTGGAATATGTTAAATTACACTGTCGATACCGAAACAGGTCAGTTTGTGTTTACTTGTAAGCAGAGTTACTTTAGCTACCGTTATGAAAAACAACCTGTAGCTCATAAGCTACCATTTTAAATTTGATAAACTACTTTTGGGTTTTAAATTCAAAAATTTTAAAACAAATATTTAATTTTTTATTCTGTTTGCATAAAATATTAAATCAAATTTATTTTTTATTGAAGTTAAGTGTAATTATTATAAATGGTCACAGCCCTTTATCTCTTCATATTGAGCGAAGCAATCTGCGTGCGCAATATCGCGAGTATAATTATAAAATCAGATGATATTTATCATAAAAATTCCACCTTAACGTTAAGTACTAATCTGTCTAAGGATTGCTAGAACTTCGGAGACGATTTTAGCGAGGATAACACCATGAAACTTCAGCACCACAACACACGCAGCTAATAGTTGATTATATCGGTGTATGCCAAACATAATTATTGTTCACATTCACATGTGGTTCATACAAATAGTTTAAATATTTCTGGATTATATTAGAAGAATTTTAGATTAAAATGTTCTTGGTAAAATTGAGATTTTTTGAAATCATCTAGACAAAATGTAGCTTAAACGTTAGTTTGAATGGTAAAAAGTAGCTTGTAGCTTAGCTACTTGATAAAAAATAGCTTTCCCAACTCTGCTTGTAAGTGATAGGATTAATAACTGTGATTAAGCTTAAGAATATTGGTGACATTATTTAAAACATGGTTGTCATTGATATGGTGGTACCAGTTGACAACTATCTTTGTTTAACCTCCATTGTTGGTTAGAAGAAAGTAGATTTTTAGATTAGACGTGTCTCGTGATCCTTGTATAATAGGATTAGAGTCAATCATACTAATTGGTTTAATAATGAGTTCAATTATATCCTTTCTAAACATCACTAATCATTTGAAGCTTTTTTGTAGTGTAAAATTAAAAAATACATGAATATTCTTTTTACGATAATGCGTAATGTGTCTCCCTCGTAGGATACAAACCCTCGTGCTTAATGTAAAAACACTTCGCTGCATGCTGTTCAGATTGATGGAAAGCATCGCTTGCTACAGCCAGATTAATAACTTAACAATGGAAGTTAGATTCCGTACTCTCTGTCTGGAATACTCTAGCGATAGCTTACTTTTATGAGTAATGATCGTTTCTGACAGTTAGGCCCAGGCTTGGATGAGGTCGGCAAAATTTTCTATTGTTCATCATAAAATTGAAAGATGTGGTTATTTCCATCACTTTCTAACTGAAGCTTTAATAATCTTTTAACAGTTTTGCCCTTCAAATGTAATGGTCTTGTAGAAAATAATTTAGGATCACTTAATATAACGGACCAAGTTATTCTGAATTCCGAACACTTAAAACGGTGTTCAGAATTATTGTGCTTTCGAATGTGTATGGGGCTTGGAACTTCTCTACTAGCCAGGGTGGGTCTTCTTGGAAACATTCCCAATACAACACAAAAATGTTTAGTCATTCTCTATGCCGCTCTGAATAAAATCAACCATAGGCGGAAATTTATTTTTTCTTTAAGCACCTGCCTTTAGATTATAAATATAATTTTTTTGTGACCTTAAAATTGCTCTCTTCTTAATTATTAACGTCAAAAAATTACTTGCTTTTTTAAAATTTTCTTCAATATCGATTTTTATAACATTATTAGCCAACAATGGTGGTTATGCATTGATGTAACACCCACATCATATTTAGATCATAGGTCAAGTCAGGATATAGACAGGTATCCTTACAAATATTGACTAATAGCCTATCTGTCACTAAAAAGTGATAGATGTCCATTTACAGAAAGATTTAAGTTTATGATAAAAAAAACATAGAAAAACATAATTTCGACCATTGTTTTATAATACATTAATTCGATGTTATAAAAGTTAACAATTTTTTTGTAACTTGCATAAAAGTAGAGTTCCTTGCAAGTTGTCATGACACCCAACTTTAGATAGTTTTCTAGTGCATGACATTACATTTCTAAGGTGATATAATAACAAACATTGTAAGCAAAGTCATTCACTGACCAGGCAGAGTTGGGGACACAAACTTCCTAGACACCTAGCAGACTAAAATGACTTGGAATTTTTGGCAGAATTTACCAACCTTATTAACTTTAAATAGGAATTGTATGCATTTTAGTTGGACATAAAGAATCTTGTCTAGACGCTCTAAACATGTTAATTTTTTCCATAAAAAGTAAAAAATAAATTTTAATCAATCGAGTAGTTCGAAGAGTTAAAATCGTATCATTAAAAAATATTCTGGCTACCTTTTTAAGTGGATTAACCAAAGGTCCACTCTTTTGTTAAAAGTTTAAAAGCAGTTGATGACTCTTATAATAACGTTGAGTGGAATTAAAAACCGAGCTTTCATTCTTTTGTTAATTTGCAACAATTTTTTATGGTTTTGTTTTAAATGACTGTGAACTTGAAATTCATCGTAACAAAATAATGTTATTGTAGAAATATTTTCAAAGCGTAAGAAATTTACTTTACGTAAATTTAAAAAATGTTGGTATCGTAACTTAAAATTGTTTCTAGATGAGGGTTTAAAGAAATTGGGTGTTTGCCCCCTCCTGATTTTGCCTCTTGCCTCCCTAAAATAAGTTCCCTTTCTCTGGCCCCCATTGTCTGAAACAGGCTACGTGGCAGCCATATTAGCTCGAGTTCGCTTCGTTGGGCTGGGCCCTGATTGGCTTTGCCTGTTTTCTGTCTCGCAGTTGAACTTGAGGCAGCAACCGTATACTACATGCTGTTACAATTTACGGTAATGTGTCAGTGCAAAATGTTTTTTGTGATTATTGTTAGTGTGCGGACGTGCTACGGACATTTAATTTTATAGTGTAAGGACTTATCGTCTACTGTGGTTGAACGATTTTTACTGTTACGGATACCGATAATAAGGTACATAAGCTACTTTTGCAGATGTTATTTGTATCAATGCTCCATATTTATTTCTTAGGATTATTAAGGGTAACAATGGCTTTAGCTAAAATTATTAATGAATTTTGTTTGTTCAATTTTTGAGTTACAAATAAATGTCAAAATTCTTATATTGTGACCTATGTATGATTAATGATGTATAGGAATAGTTCTACTTGCTCTAGGGAATTAAACTATTTTCAAAACTAATATAATTTTCATTGTTGATTTTTCTTCAACTTTTGCCGCTTTTTTTTTAGAATCTACTATTATAAAATGGATTGGCAGTTAGATTCTATTTTTGTTATAAACTATTTCACTCTTCGTCAAGTTGCGTTTTACAACAAAAACGAGATTGCAGTTTTGCATATATGCAACTTTGGTTGCATATTTTTTCCCTCTTATTCAATTTTAAAAATCGGCGCGCTTTAACTTCCCGAAAAATAAAAAACTGGTTATCGTATTTATCCGTCGGTTCAACGAAATTTACAATAACGGTTCGTCTTTTTTGATTTAAAATGAGAATTTCGCTTGCTTCCCAAAATCGCACTTATTTAAAATAGTAAATATTAGTTTTTATATCGTACTTAAGATGACTATCTTTGTTGCGGATGACATTTTTAATGATTTTCTAAGACATTTTGATGTCTTAAGTGGTTCTTACCTCTAACGTAACTTCGACGCCCGTCACCATTTACCCGCTGTTGTTGAAGTGCCCCATTATATTCCAAGTAGCCGTCGGTACCTGCTCCATTAGATATTTTCTTTTATATTTTTAAAATTATTTAATACTAATACATTAACACGTCAACTTCAAACACTTGACAAAGAAATGTATTCGCCTAATGGAAATCATATTTGCAAGTTTTGTTCTTGTTTCACAAAGTTACTGAGTATTTCAAATTACGCGGATTCGAAAACATTTCGGAAAAAAGTCGCTAGACAAATATTCAAATTTTACGTTTATCATCCTTGCTCAGCAAAATTTGCGCTTAAATTATGAATAACTAAAAGTCACCGTTGGTAAGCAAGAAGTTTAATTTTGAAATTTTGCATGGTCCTTCGTTTTTATTTAAATGTTCAGTGTTACTATTAAACAATTTTACGAAAATTAATCAGACTGAAGACTTTAGAAGATTTAGCTACCATGTTTCATGATCCGAC
The DNA here is from genome assembly GCA_947369205.1 of Cantharis rufa. NCBI lineage: Eukaryota > Metazoa > Arthropoda > Insecta > Coleoptera > Cantharidae > Cantharis > Cantharis rufa. Next base: position 7,479,909 of record OX376309.1, on the reverse strand, counting down.
GATTGCAGATCTTCCTCCGAAATAATATACAAAATACAACAATTTGAACGGAAATTTAAAAATATTTTTATCAAAACCGGCTGATTTTTTGCTTTAAAAGTTTAGTTTTTAATAAATTTCATGGTAACTTGGTCACCAAAACAATTAAATTACTTGAAATTTTAACACAATGTTTATGAAAAATGTCGGAAGTTATTTCACCAAACTAATTTTTGAAATCGAAACTAAAATTTTTTGAGTTGCAATTATAGACTAAAACTTTTCAACTGTTTATTTCCGAATTTTGCATGAACAAGACCTTATCCATTGTACCAACAAAATTGTTACAAATGTCGAATTTTTATATCGTGAAATTTAAATTTTTGTATAAGAATTAGATGTTTTCTAGTCGATTAGAACTAATTTTGAGAATATCTGAATATGAGTGCGTGCGACAGTGACTTAATTCCAGAGCAAAGGCTCGACTGATTCTATAAAATTCTTGTAAATATATTACATGTAAACTATTTGGATAAAAATTAACCTCTGCGCTGATTAGTTTTTGAGACAATCTATCAACAACTTGGGTTTTTTCCAATATTTATTTTGAAAAATCTTGTTTTCGAAAAAACAAAAAAATTTTGAGTTTTAATTCATTTTTGCTTTAGCAGAAAGTATCCACAGTGAAGAATTTTGTAATAAGAACCAAGAAACACATTGTACTTAAAAGTTGGTTTTAAGATTTTGTTGAAAGTTTTCATTTTAAGTATTTTATAAATTCACATAAAGCTTTTATCTGGTTGAAAAATTTTACGAAAAGCCTGAAATGTTATTTTTAACGTTAAAAATAACAAATTATTCAATCTTTTAATTAATTAAAGTTAAATTTTTTGTTACAGTTATAGTTATTTGTTCATCAAATTATAAGATTTTCCAGCTTTTCATATTAATATTTCTGTTCGGTTTTGTACTAATATTTGATATTTTAATGCTCTAACAATTACTTTCATCATAATTGTTCATATTTCAATAAAAAGAGTGGTAATAGCTAAATTTTGGAACATTCATAGATTCATACTAAACACGCTTTTCATATTTATTTTTAACTTGGTCGAATTCTGCTATGTAAATATGGATATGTTACGGAAAAAGTACGTGCAACTGGAAAATGTATACATTTACCGTTAAATGTGTATAATATGTTCTACGGGAGTTGGTAAGAGTGCGTTGAATAATTTAAAGGACAGTATTATGCTTATAATGTTATAATATAATACCTACTGGTAAATGTACACACGTACCTTGGTAAAAGTGAATAGACAAATATACAATTACTATACAATGTTATTGTAAACATAACCTCTAAATAAAGTGTCAACATACATGTCAGTATATAAATAAATAGTACTAACTTAATAAATTCGAAATGCTACAGTAGTAATGTGTATAGTGCTACAACGCTAAAATGAAGATTAATTTAATTATTATGCTGTTTTTAGTTTTCAATTGCTTGATAATATTAATTTAAAACTTAAATATTTCTTTTTCCAAATTTAAATTCGTTTAAAAAATATCTAAGTGGGTATTATGAATCATAAATTAAATTATGAGACCACTAACTTGTAGAGTCTGAATAGACTTTTCCCAACATCGCTTGGTATATGTGCAGACATAGACATACCTAATTCTGTTGGGAAAAGTACACATCGTCGGTCAAACTGTGATACCACGAAACATTTCATATGGAACATATCGTCTCCCTAATGCAGAACTAGCTTAAGTCCAAAAAGTAAATTTTACAGAAGACGTTTTTTTCTATTTATTTTGTTTGGTATTTGTTATTTAAATAATCTGGTAGTATACTCATAAATAGCGTTGTATATTTTTTTTCACAAGACAGGACTTAGATTGATTCTGTATTAAATTCTTCACACTTTAAAAATTAGGATACCATCAAAACCTGGAAATCGTCTTTTTTGGACTTAAGCAAGTTCTGTATTAGGGAGACGATATGGAGCTTTTCAGAAGAGATAATAAAACTTATAAAAGAATGTAATACCTACCCTATTATACCAAAATATTGAACATTTTTATACATGTTACATTTTTGTAATTTTTAATAAATAGTTGCGTATGCTCTCTAGAACGATGCATGTGAATTTTCTACGCATTTTGATGTAAGAAACTGAGTGTTTACTGATATTCCAGTTACATTCGTTTATTTTTCATATACATGCAGTCGTTAATCGATCTAAAGTTAATCTATTCTGTGGTTAGATCGATCTATGCTAGCTCGCTTTTAAATTTTACAAACCGTTGTCTACATGCATTTAGTTAGTTTGAACTGAAAGCGGTGTTACGATTTGATATATCTTGAATAAATTTTGATTTACAAGTATGAAATAAAGAAGTAAGTAAAATGACATAATTAATTAGTACACTTTTAAGTTATCACAAGATGAAAGAAGCTATAAATAATAGTATATTATTATTAACCAACCAAATGGTTGGTACAACTGCTAAGTTCGATCTAAGGTGTTGTTCGCTTGCTTTCACTAACTTGTACTAACTTGAACCGAGCAAGCAAAGAACCAATCAATGAACGTTTTATTTGCACTAAAACTGACTTGGGAGTGGAGCATTGTAGACCTGATGTTTAGTAAACACAGGTTTGTTCGAATCTCGGTGTCCACAAAAGTTTATATATGTCAAGGATTGCAGAGTCACCTTTGGGGGAAAGTTCCTTTCTTCCACAGCCTCGCCGTGGTTCGGATTCCACGTAAATCAGTTGGTTTACTAGCTACTACTACTACTACTAGTTTACTAGCAGCGATGCGCCGATAAAGGTTTGACCAATAGACCATAATTCTTATAGTTAGATGATTTGGAGTAAACGGCTAAGCTGTGGTATCCCATCTAAGTGACACGATTCGATTTGCCGACTTAGGTCGATCTAATGACATGTATACGTGATAATAGTTTGACCGACGATATGTACATACATTTATCATTAGCATAAGTATACTTTTACCGGGAAATGTATAATTTTACCAGTATTCTTACTTTTTCCGTAACATTACAACACTTCGTTTATTCACAATACTCATAAAAATATTTATAAAACTAACAGATTTGAAATTTATTCCTTTATGGTATTAAATCTAATATTTGGTATTAGAACTGCACACTCACAAATAAATTATAATTATTCAAAATAAGTAGAAAATTTCTGCATAAATTCTTATGCATCATATAATAAGAACTACAAAATTTAAGTTTTTAGTTTAGTTTTTAGCTAGTTATACTTTAATTTCATACACAATATGAATAATTTATGTACATTATTACGTTTTTACAATTTTTTTCAACGATCAGACTAGTTTTGAGTTTTATTAAAAAATTTTACGTATGAATTTTTTACCAAATTCGTTTGGGTCTTCATAATTATTTAATAATATTTATACTGAAACGACCTCGACAAAATATTGGATCCAACAAAAAATGAATTGGTTGATTAAACAAAAAATTTATTTTGTAGTACAAAAAATTTAGTTATAACTAATAAAAAATTATTTACTACTACAAATTTTTGAGAAAAATTGAAATCATTTTTATTTATATGTGTATGAAAAGAGAATCTAATTTTCTTACAATATATTGCGTAAAAGAAATTTGGGAAATACTATTTGGGAATTCCCAAAACCTTAAATTTCTTTTCTTAATTTTTCTTTCTTAAATTAAATTCTTAAATCCTAGTTATAACTTGGTATACCATTTAAACGAACCTTTAACATTTTATTCTATATTTCATTTATTAGTATAGTGAAATATATTAGGATCTTTAAACATTAGCAAACAAAGTTGCATATTCTAGTTGTCATACCCGTTTTCACCACTTAGACTTTAAGTATTAAGGACCGATCTCATAAAGAAATTCAAGATAACGTTAATATTTAATGGAAGAATTTGCGTCAAATAAACTAACGAAAACCTTCCATTTTAACTTAATTCTTAATTATGTTTCTTCTTTTTCTTGATTCTTATTTCATTTTTCTTTCTTTTAATGATTCTTAATTTTTTTAATGCCAGATTATGTTTTATGTACATTATGTGATGCAAACGGGTATCGGCAATAAGAAACATACCTACGCGGGTTTGTAAATTTTTATGATTTTCATGGGAATACAACGATCTTGTTTTTAATCAAAAATATATTATAAATTTTACATATAATATAGATTTTCCAAGTATGGGTGGTACTTATATATGGAGTTTTTTAAAACTTAGTTCATAATATAAATTAAAAGTTAAATATAGGCGAGTAAATCAATTTATATTGGAAACTAAGATGACTCACTAATGGAACACTGTACAGCTGCAATTCTGAAATTTCAGCTGGTCTGATTTTTAAAATTTATTTTATTAAAAGTTGGGCGTTGGGCTTATAAAAATTCTTCAAGGTGTAGTTGTAAAAAGGTCGGGTCAAAATTAACTCAAGCTTAACTTAGTTTTTGCACTCCCAAGCTTTATAAAACTATAGTCCTAAGAGAAATTTAAGATTTTATTCTTTTTTATAATTATATTATCTAAATGAAACATTAGCATTATATTACAGTGACTGAAAAGAAGTAAATAATTTAAATTAGATATTTTTAATGTTAAACTTGATTGAACACACAACAAACCTGAAGTCTACTATTTAATCGCAATACTGCATACTGAGTAATGATTTTTGTGTTAAACTGACAAAAATACCACCGAAAATTTTAAATTTAAATATACTTGAGGTTATTGAGAAAACCGTTCATTTGAAACGCTTTCATAAATAACTGAAAGCGTTACATAGTTAACACAAAATTTAGATTTTTATTATTTTTTTAAATTTCATGTTAAAGAATTTCTACTGTATCGTATAATGTTATATTACAGAAAACAACGTATCTCTTATTATAATAAAAATGTAAGCGGAAATAATATAATTTTAAGTTTTAATCAAATTTCAAAAATAAATTATCAACCTAGTTAACGTGGTTTTAACGTATTACGGTTCATTTTATAATATCAAGTGCTTTTCAACTCGATAATTAAACACGTTAATTCAGCCGACATGTGTTTGTGGGATACTTATATATCTTATACAATATATCTTAAAATATAGTATAAAATTTTCAAAAATAAATTAACAGAAATTAATTTAATTTTAACATTATGTTCAATATATGTGACCTGGACTACGAAAAGGGACCTAACGTCGGAAAACTAATTTCCCGATAAAACGCGTTTAACATTTAAAGTATGTTTTCTTCTTTTTCTCTATAGGAAACGTTAAAAAAGTGAAAAAAATTTTTTTGATGAAATTTCATGTTTTAATGATTTTACGTTTACATTCGAAAGAGCGTCTTTTTTCCTATAAAAATCACCAAAAAAATGAAAATAGATTTTTCCGACGTAAGGTCCCTTTTTATAGTCCAGGTCACATAAAGAAATACTTTCAGAAAACCAAAATTGCAGTAATTTTTTATAAAACAAAAATAATTGGAAACAAAACTGCATTCTAAAATAGTGCTAGGTTGCTTACTGAAAATTTTTTGATAAACTTTGCAAACATAAAGTATTTTAACTTATATTTTTAAACCTCAAGTTTCAAATTTTGGTATGTATTTCAAAGATTTTTTATTCTTTAATGTTCTCTACAAAGATCTTCTACTTCACAATATGAAATTATTTTAAAATCAAACTTATGCTGTTCTTCTGTAGCTCTTTTAGTAAAAGTTTTAAATAATTCATTATTAAATTTTGGGTTGCTTTCAGTTTTATAATATTTTAAATGGGCTGATTTTTACTGTTTTCTTTTTCCTTCTTACTAATAGTAATAATAGTAACATAGTAAAAATAATTTTAAAACTATTGAATTTTTGTTTTTTTTTTTATTATTAACATGTTATTATTGTAAAAATATAATATTACATAATATAAATATTTGTAAAAATTTAAACTTTTAAAAAAAATATTATTAAATATTTTATTTAGCAAAGTGAAAAAATTTGATATCTGAATTTTTGCATATTTGTTATACAAAAATTTTAAAAAACTATAATTTTTACAGAATCAGGTACACTCTCGTTATAAATTACACAACCAAGTCAATTTACACCTCAAATATTTATTAGTAATGTTGCCTCTGTGTTGCCACCCATTTTAGATGTAAATTTACTCAAAACATTTATTTAATGCTTATATTTTCTGGATAATATAATAACTGGATAATTTTCATGGGTAATATTCCATCTATTTTTACATCAGTGTATAGTTTAAAGCACATTTTATTATTAAAAATTTGAGCATTTTAGTTATACAAAGTGCGAAGTACATTTATTATTCTAAACATATTGATCTTATTAGTATTGAATTTCATTACTTAATCAGAAATCTAATGATTATAAAAAATTTATGATAGCATCGGTATATAATTGATATGATATATGTACAATAAATCATGTTTTGTGTAAATTTATTGCCTTGCGCCCGCGTGCGAAAAACTGAGTGATCTTCTTATAATAATAGTTATGATGGTTTTACATAAAATGGGAATATTAAAAATGCATTTGTTCTTATATTTCGATAGTGTACTATCTTCAGTAGTTCACTACTCGTAATAAAGTATTTCATTCTAACATTTTTTGTTTGTTAATTCATTAATTATTTATTTTATTGTTTGTGTTATTGATCTTTTAACTGATATTTATGTATTTTGTTTGTTTAGCCGTGATAATGTAAAAATTATTCAAAATGATTTTTGTAAATAAACTAAATATAACTAGTTTATTTGTAAAAAATCATGATATTTATGTCTTATTCATTTAATAAGTTTTGATTATTTTCTTTTTTATGCTTTTATCTAATTTTTTATAGCAAAATTTTATGTATTAAAAGTAATTCATATAAATTTTGATTGAAGTATTGAAAATAAGAACAATTAATTGAATAAACAATTGAATACACGAAATTAAGTAAGCATGTAGGCGAAACTTCATCAATTATTGGCAATTTTGAGATAAACATAGAAACTGGATATTTTAATATAACTAATAATGAGGTTATATTATATAATACAATATTTTAAATTAATAATGTAAAAAATGGCATTGATAATATTTAACCATTCGATTTAATCTAAATAATAGATATAATTAAACATTACGACGCGAGATTTCAACACATCTTTATTATAAGTTCGTTTAACAAAATGGCTTCCACGGCGGCATTCTTTGATTGGAATTCTTTTGCACGCACAAATGGCTTTCCGGTACATGGCGGAATAATATATTCGATTTTAATTCAAAAGTAACGCCTCTCCATATAAAATATTACTTTAATCATCAAACGGGAATCTTTATTATACCACTTTTTTTTTATAATATAATCATTCGTACATTTAAAGTTATTAAGAATAATTATTTCATTAAGCTTTTATTAATTCAAATTTGACTCTGCATAAATTATATCATCTATTGTTCTTGTTTAACACTTGAAACATGTTAACAGAAAAAAAACATTGTTTTTTTGAGATATTTGTATATAGTTTGTTAAGCGTTTAAGTATTATTCTACACAAACATGAGTATGTTAACTATTTGCTGAAGCATGGTGATACAGCATGAAAATATATGTCTTCCATAGGTGGATAACCCATTCAATTTTTTAAAAAAATATTGTTTACAAACAGTTGATTTTTATCTATTAATTCTAATTCAATCTTCATTTCTTTTGCTGTCATCAATGTGTGAGATTTGGGAAAGTTCGTATAATGACTATTTCATTTTTTGTTTGTACAAGGAAATAAAATATACGCTGGATTCATAATAATTTATCATTATTTTAATTAATATACATAAATTGGCAAGTTTTTATAAACCTTTCAAGAGCGTTCCTGGTTAAGCGCCATGGGCGATTTTTTATTTCAAGAAAATAGATCAAGTCCATTTTCTACATCTACAAAAAATAAGAATTGTTTATTTGAAACAAAAAAATAAAAATCTATTGAAAATTATCAAATTTTAAGGTTTCAAATGTTTATCAAATTTGGAACGCAGACAGCTTTTATATTTTATTATAACCATGTAGAATCAGATAAATTTTTAAATTGAAGAAAATTACTTATCCGACTACATTCGTAATCAGAATAATCCCACTGTGACCATGTAAATGAAGTCAATAATCTTAGTTCTGGACTTGAAAAGGGCAATTAGGACATATTTGGATATTAACGTTAATTTATATTATACTAATGGAAAATTTCCTCGTGAAAACATAATTTTTTTCACAGAAGAGTTATTTATAATATTGAGCGATTTTAATGCTTGATTGGAAAAGGTGTACGTTTCCACCTCGAAGGTTGGTTAGTCTTAAACCAATTATTTTAATTCAGCTGCCATAGTTGAATACAAAATGTCGGATAATATTAATGTGTAGGTTGGACAAGAGTATAAAAAAACTTGGTTTAAAGCAGGTATATTGACCAATAGGATCAATTTGAGTTAAATAATTTGAAATATAGCGAGGGAGCGGTTTAGGGCGCCGTTCAGGTAAATTTAGTCTCAACGGGCGGTTGTAGGTGCGTGATTAAAAATAGTTGTTTTTACGTTGTTTCATAATTAATATTTCGTTTATGCACGAATTTTTCGATAACACGAGATCAAATTCAGTGATGAATTAGTTTTTCATGAAAATTTTTATTTTGTGATATATTTCGTAGATATGGTATTCATAAGGTAGTTTCATTTGTAATTAATTTTTTTTATTATATTTTACTTGTACCTATTGTTTTTTTAGCACAAGTTAATATGAATATTATTTTTTTGAAATATCATTTTATAATTTATAGTTGATTTTCGTGCAAGTTTGTAATTTATAATTTTATTATGACATAATATTAGGTTTAATAGTGCCACTATTTAATAGTACTTCAATGGTACTATAGTTAATTTTGATTTAAAAAATTATTAATAGAAACCTTCATTACATGAGTAAATTATTGTAACTTTTTATATCTAATTAGTTTAAAATTCATACCTATTTATTATCTTGAATGTTTCTCCAAAGATTTATATTTAATATATCAAAAGTGTACTTCTTTTTGCTACACAAATTTCGGGTTTTTCTAAACAATTATTTTGTCTTTAACTGCATTGCGGAACAACAAAATAATTTACTTTGTTCATCTTATATTCATAGACAATTTAAGAGTAACTTTTTATATTTAAGTATTTAACATTATGATTAATATTGTTTCCAAATTTATTTAACTAAAATTACATTTATTATTTCAGGAGAATATGTGATAAAAACAGAATTAGATCAGCCTCTTTCTGTGGCAAATTGCGACCCATCGTGCGATTTACCATTAGGAGATTTATCTTTACCTCTTCCGGAGTTCCTTCTAGAAGAAGCTCTTCAACTTGTAGGGTTGGATGACGACATACCTCAGGTACGCACACCTATTTACTTAATCTGAATAAATTATATTATTAATATTATATTATTGTTTAGGAAACCGTTAATGCAAAGGAAATCGAAAATATCTCTTTAAATTCTTCTGCCTTTGATAATCTTTCATTGCCTTTGGATCCCATAGCAAGTCCTATCGAGAGTACTTGCTTAGCCCCGGTGCCCGAAGCTAGTCCTGCAGGTCCAGTAGGAACTGAAACTGATACTGCTGCTGTTGCCGACTACTTGTCATCGGAAGAATCTACGGATAGTTTGATAAAAGATTTAGAAACAGACGAAGATTTAAGTATACTGGCCGACATGATTCAAACAACACAATTCCACCATTCCCATCATAGGGCTTTCCAGGTAGGTGTTTCTTTAATAATTTTTTCTAAACCGTAACTTCATTACCGACAGCCCAAATATTAATTATACTTTCTTGATTTCTATTGGTAGAAAATTAATGATCTTTATATAAATGAAGCGTTAAGCGTGATTTCCGTTTGGTTTTCACATCTTTTCTTTTCGTTTCGCTTTAAAATTTTCTATCGACCTTGTCATTACAAAGACGAGTCGTAATTTTGTTTAGATTTTACTCTTTATATTTGAAGGTTACCTGAATAAACCAGGAAAAAAAGGGGGGGGCGAAATGTAACATTACTTAATCTTTGTCGCCAGTAGATGATTTCGCGCATACCGAATCGCTCGTTTTTTGGTTTTTTTATTTTTGTTTATATTACACACATTTTAAATCAAAGACTGTTTGGTACTGAACTATTTAGTGTATTGAAGTATAGAAATGCCTCTTAGAAGAATTTTGGTTATAGGTAAGTTTTAATAACAGATTTTTTTTCCTTGAGCTTGCAGTATTATTTTTAAAATCACTAAGATTTATAATGTCCTTTATGTAATTATACGTTTCTTAATCTCGGGAAATTTAAATACACATCATATTTAAAATGAAATTAGCTTAACCTTGTCGTTATTGTATTAAGATCTTTTAAGAAAACTTCTTTTTTGTTATACTTATATATTTTATATAAATTAATTGTTCTTTTTTAATTTTTTAAATTGTGTTATAATGAATGACCTTAACCTTAGTAGTGAAAAAATCTGTTCTAATTAGTAATTATTACAACTAAAAAAAATTAACTGCTATAGACGCTTCACCAACAAAGTCCTTGGATTTGCTTAATATTTCGCTATTTGTACATCACGTAATACAGTAATCGTTCATAAAAACATATAATCATTATGTAATTTACAAATATATAATTAAAATGTTCTAGTTACCTGTACTCTATACGTGCATATCTATTTTTTATAAAATGTTTTTAAACAATTCAAAATTTAATGGTCAAGCAGCATAGATGTAGACAGAACGACTGTTGGAGGGTGAAATTGAAAAACCAGTAAAAGATAAAAACGTATTATGAATTTTGTTTATATGTTATGGTGACAAACGATTTATTTATATTTTTTATTTCTTTTATAATCGTTTATCTTATTCTTCATCACCTGAATGAATATATACTAAATAGATTCAAAAATTCCAATTTAAATCATGTGGCTAATGAAGATTTACTAAGTTTTTTATGGGTTATGAAGTTGTATAAAATTTTATTAATTGATGGATGACAACAATCATTTTTAACATCGATATATTAATGGCTTTACTACTACTTTTTGTTGATAAAAATCATTTGAAGTATGTACCGCTTTGTACCTTTTATGGTGACAGATGACTTTGGTGATAGGTTCTGTAATTTGCGGTTTTTGTTGTCACATTATCATCATGTTTCTGAAGTCGAACAATTTTACCTGTCGGCTCATCCTTTTCATTTAGAAACCTGCATACCTGCGAGCCTGTATCTAACAAGTGCAATAATTTCTATTCTTGAATCTTTTTTCTTGCTTCCCAAACATTGGATTGTTCTATCAAATATCCAATTTTTTACATTACATCTATTTCACTTTGTCAAATTTTAAAACTATTCGAATCGGACAGACAGGCGGTTATCAGCAATTTGACTTTTGGCTTCTCTTACTTTCACGTTTTTTTAAATATAAAAATCAGAGTAATCTCATATTTTGAAAACTAGTTATTAACTTAGCCGATGATTCATTTGATATAATTTTGAAAATTTTATTTAACAATAACATTTTAAATTTAGTTATTTTATCAATATAAAGCGGACAGGTAACTTGGAAAGCATATAATTATTTTTGCGTTTTACTGTAAGTAAGTTTTTGTTAAATATCAATAATTAATTAACAAGCATTTGAACGAGGTTGTCATTCTTTTTAATGTTTTAGGTGACATATTCAATCATTTCGTCAATATTAAATATAGATTCCAATTTTAAACACCAAAACTGTTTTTAAAACAAAAATCAAAAACGTAATTGTATTTTATCTATTTGCACATATTTGTTGCTTTTTAAATATTTAACTATTTAAATATTCCAAGTTGATGTTTGTTTATTGAATTTGATAATTAATTAGGTAAATTTGTTAAAAATAATTCTTAATTTTTTACACATTTACACAAAATACAGGGTGGCTGGATTGAACGGCAACCAACTTCAAGATGTTAAATCTTCTGACTGACAAAATAATAAAATAAGTGAGATACATATCATATTATTGGTGATTTATTTTTCTCAAAATCCCATATAAGCGCATTCACTTTACAGCAGTTTACCAATTTACAGCAGTTAAAACTGCCCGTGTTTGTGTCCAAAGAGTGAAAATTGGTTTTGGAAAATTGTCTGAGATAGTGGGCAGGCAAATAAAAATTATTTTAAAAAAATTTAAATGTTATTTTATAATAGTTTTTATGACAATTTAAAAGTTGCTGTTCGATTCGACCACCCTGTATGCACCTACATATATATAATTCATCACTTTAATATTATTAACATGATGATTGCGTTATTATAAACTAGTCAAAATATGTTTCGATGGATTCATTGAGAATTATCAAATTTAAATATTAAATATTTTAATTTTATATCCGAAAAAATTGTCAACAGTTAATAATTTATTTTGGGTCCCGTGCGATGGAAATCATACGCACGATGAAAAATTATTTTTTAAATGCGCATTGCCGGTTACTTTAAAAAAGTTTGTTTTGTGATGTTACTAGTAGTTATTGAATATTTTATTTATTGACTTGGTTATGTTTTTTTATAAAAATATATCGATTGTTTATTTTTAATATTTTTCTCAAGAAAATTCCCAAGGAATATTTTAAAATAGAAAGACCTGTCGTTTGAAGTGATTCATGAATAGATGAATTAAGAGACCAAAACATACCCTATAGCAAAATCGAAATTTATAATTCAGGGTCGATTGTCAATATTGACTTAGGTTTAAACTGCACTTCTCTATGTTGATTTAGTTTAAGTCGTCACTATTCATACCTAAACGAGCAAGTTTGATCTTTAGGAAGAAATTGCTCAAGTGTCAAAAATTTTAAATTTCGACCTTGGTGTGTTTTAATTAAAATCTCATCAAAAACATTTTTTTTCAGAGTCGTATGCCATTTGTCCGGACTGTGAGTATGGAACAGAGATGGCAAGACTTAGCTAGTTTACTTAGTCTTCAAAATCCTGGTGATGCAAGTGCAATGCCACATCCTTTCAGTCATCATCATCCTTTGCATAACTACAGTCACACACATTCACATAGCATGGGATATGGACCTGATGCACGCGGTGTTTTAATACACAACGCTACTCTAAATCCGCCCATGGGCGACCTTAATTCCAGTGTACCTTATAATAATATTGGTTGGTTTTTTGAAAATATTTGGCTTGAAATTTCTATATAACAATAATTATTTCAGGTGGTACAAATTTAGGTAACGCTGTTGCTACTTCTATGAACCTTACCAATAGCAGTGAACCAATGGGTGAACCTAATTCTACACCACATTACAAGTTAGAACCTACGCACGACATGATGTACTATCAGGTAATTGTTGATAAACAATTGTTCTACAACAAAATCAATAATTTTTTAATTGCAGAATGGTACGTCAGAACTAACTCAAAACGATGGCTTTTTGTCGTCTATATTAAATGACGAAGATTTACAACTGATGGATATGGCAATGAATGAGGGTAAGTTTTTTAAAATTACTATTATCTTGAAAGTGAGAAATTTGAAAGAAATAATTTGCCTCTTTATAGAAATTACAATATATATCCAAAAATATTCTACAAACGTTTTTTACTAACAAGTTTTACGTATTTCTATTGTTACCTATAATTTTAATATTTAATGAGGTTTCATGACTAAATTTAATTAAAAGAAATCCTATTTTTAAGTTAGTAGGGATATTATTAAATAATTTTAAATATATGTTACTTGTTTTACAGGAAATTTAATTTTGAATATAAATAAATAGTAAAAAATATATGTACAGTGATCAGTGGGATTATCAGAAATATTTTTCTAATTTTTTTATCACTGCTTATTCATTTTTTATTAATATAAAAGTAAAATTTTGCACCAAATGTTATATTTTTATTTTCGTTAAAAACATTATTTTGAATAATCAGGTTAGGAATTTTTTAAATTGTCAATAATTATTAATAATTATAGTTCGGTTATTGCAATTAACGATAAAACATAATAAATACAATCTGTTTATGAATATTTTTGTATGCGAATCACCTTAGGTTATCAATTTTTTATTAACCTACAAGTTACTTGGTAGCATACACACATTCAGTGAATTGTTACAATTTTTATTATTAAATGTAACAACAAATTCATAAAACACAAATGAAAAATAGAAAGGATTTTATAAAATATTCTTTTTATTGTATTCCTGACGAAAGGTTAAATAAAAAGTTCGAAACGTCGACAGATAGTTTAAAGGTTTTCTTTCTTATACCAATGGTCCAAATTCCCAATAAGTTGTAATATTTATCTTATGTTTTCCATCGTGGAAGTACGAATTATTAATATTAACAAATAATCCGTATCGTTATTTTTCAGTTTACATTAATCATGTGTAATATAAACAGATGTTTACAAAATAAAACAAAAATTAATTTTGTTTTCGTCAGGTGTATATCAAGTGGTGGAAATGGTAACTTGACTGTGTATATTTATTTTAATATTTTCAAATTACAAATGATTAATAATATAAAACGTCTTTTACGTCTGGTTGAAGAAGATACAAGATGCCGTAAATTACGATTAGTTAAAGTGCGAAAGGCTTTCGCAATCAATTAGAAACAGAAGAATCCGTCCGCACTTTCACAAAAAAGCATCACGTGTCACGCGCAAAGTAATTATATCGATTACGTCAAGAAATTGGAAGCTGCTATGGACAACGCCTATAAATCATCTTGATTTTATTTTATGCAGTTAGCTAAACCAACCAATTACAATAAGTTACAATAAGAACTTATTACGTTGGTCAAACCGATTGTAATATAAGCGGTGGAGGTGTTCCGTTTGACTGTAAAAGAAGAACATGACGATAATCCGAACAATATTGTGTCAAAGAAAATCAATAAAAGTGAACACAGAGGGAGAATGAATTATAAAAGAAATAGAAGGAGAAGATGGTTAGGATAATATATTCTGAGAAGAGAACTGAACAAGATAAAAAGGATTGCTGATTACCCAGATTAAGGTAGATTGGTGGAGTAACCGAAGGATTTGCACAAGTTAGGATTTGATAATTTTTCGAAGAGCAATTAATTGCTCGAATAAGAGTCATATGATAAAGCACACAAAAAGTTTTAGTGGAAGATGGCAGAAGAGAATGAATCCACCTTATGAAATGGATTGTATAGAGTATAGACTGTTAAGGTAGCGATTACCGTCAGAAACGAGTTTGTTGATTTGATTGATAATATCCATTAAAATATTATCGTAGGTTAGCAAAACTCTTTTTTTTTAAATAAACTTTGGCCATAGTATTGTGTATTTTCCATTCAAAAACGATTATTGAAAGTGACATAATATATAACACAGTTGGGTTGTTTTGACATTTGCAATACTCTTAGTGCATCAAATGCGAGAGAACAAAAACTGATGTGCTGTCCCGTTTACTAAAACGAAAAGCAGTGAGAATGAAAATCATGGACATTAAAAACCACCTCGCATCATATAATCATGCGGAGCAACTGACCTGTGGTGGTGGCTATACACTGATAACCATTTTTGGTGCCAAATTGAACAAAACCAATATTTATTAGAGATATAAATTGTTCGCAATACAGTATATACATGCTTTCACCCGAAGCCAAGTGCGCCACCTAGTCGGCCATGTCACAGGAATGGACTTGTATGTAGGACACAGGAATGGTGGGCTCAACTTATCTAAAGTTGGTCCAGATTAAGCGGCCTTTACACTATGCGATTTATCATAGAATTTCTCCTATGAAGTTGTCGTAAGCGACATATTTTACAGTTTTCATTTCACCCCCTAAAAATAAAACTCGTGAGAGAAATCCTAAGCAAAATCGTACGAGGAATGGCATAGTGTAAAAGGACGCCTTAGTTGTCACTGGCCTTGTCTATATCAAATCAAATCAGTATCACTACAACCCAGAGTGGATCTTGGCTGACCACTTCATTTTATGAAGGGTTTTCGAGGCAGGTTACCTCTGTGGTTTGTCATTGTCTGAGAAGGGAGAACGGCTAGTCTATGCACTGAAGCATCAGACCTTAACCGTCCTCAGGCGATACCAGTCAGATAGTCATTCAGGTTACGCTCACCGTACGACAGTGCTATTGACTTAATTCTGGCCGCAACGTCACGATACTTTTTTCGTTCTTGTGGTGGTTGTTGGCCGCTGATATACTGTTCTATTTGTACCCTGTTCTTTCTTCAAAACATCGATAAACTTCCAAATTGAAGGGTGGTTGCAGCTCAAGAGAGATCTGAAAGCTCAATGCCATCCTTCCACAGAATTGTTCGTTTTGGGCAGGTCGTTGAGGACACCTTCATAACAATTCCAAAATGCAATTGGAAACTTTGTTTGTATGTCTTGATTTTCGACGTTTTTTGTTTTCGACGTTTTGACATGGAATCGTATGAACTTATGGGATTTTAGATATCTTCTTGTTTTTGTTTTTACATTTTTTATTAATTATTAGTTATATTTATATGTAAATAATACTCTTGATAAAAATAACATGAAATCTTTGGGACAGTTTCGATTTCTTTTAACCATCTTCAGAATACTTAAAAGTTAATATACACTACTTGTGTAAAAAAATTAAATAATTATATAGTATCTGGTGTTCTGCGGCACTCCAATTTGAGTTTTTCATTCATTTTCTTGCCCTTCATCTTGCCAAGTAAAAGCAAGAAATATAAGGTACAAACAAAGGAATTTTAAGAACCAGACTATTAAAATGTTGGTTTATGTAGGCAACTACACCAGTTTTTCTTATGTCCAGAAAACCTGGTCATGTATTCTGGATCTCACAACTTCTAATGACCCACTTTTTGGGATAGAAACTTGGTCTTATTTTTCACATTTATGATTTTGAGGAGATTTAATTTATTTTTTCTAAGTTCGATAGTTCTATATTTTGACACAAGATTGCCGCTAACTGCAATCAAGTGGTCAAGTTCATTGCTCATACAGATATTGATTACTAGGAAAAGAATTTTTTTAAATTTGTAATTAATTTTTTGTTTTAATGATAATTTCTAAATCTTAAAATTCTGTGCTCTTTGTTGTATTTGCAGATGACAAGTGTTTGTGTGGGCGATGGTCCATAAATGAAGTAATTGTATACTAATTTTGATTTTATCTATTGTATTTAATATTCCACTTGGTTTCACATCGTGTCTCGTGTGGGTTCCAAAATTAAGGTGTTACATACATATGTATGTAATTCTAATTATATTAGTCTAATGAAAATAACCAAATTGTTTTTCTCATCAAATAGGTAATATCACATTCCCAGTTTGATCCGTTCGGTGCAAATTTGATACGCGAAATCATAAACTTGGGTATTTTTCAAAAATCCTGCAGATAAGTTTCAGTTTACGCAAAATTAAATTTTAGGTTTTTTTTATATGGAAGGCTAATTATTACGCATAAGTCAAATCTAAAAATATCATTTTTATCATTTTATATCAACACTGACCTATTTTTAAAGCACCTTGCAAATTTAATTTCTTTATTAACTGTTGGATTTAGATTAACACTAGGGAACCAAATAATGGAAGTTGATGGGTTTTGAGATAATAGAATACATAATATTTTTTCTGCCCATTGATAGGTGTCCACCTAAAAATCCTTATCAAATTTCCTCGTATTTGCTTATCCTATTTTTTAAGTTGATATCAAAAATGTGCTGTGTCATTGGTTATATACATACGCATGGCAATGCTAATGTTATGATTTGAGCACGTGCTTTATAAAGTTAGCCTCTTAGTCATTCGTTCCTATAATGAAATAGCGACTTATGCTCAACTAACTTTTTTGTTTTGATCTTAAAATAGAAACGATTTTTATGTAATTTATAAATGTGCGTATTTTCGGGTAGTGATTTTGATAGGATGAACTTAAAAGGAAAGTTTGAAAATTGATAATAAGCAGCTTAGTAGTGTAAATTGTTCACGGTGTTGCAGAAGAAACTGTTGATTCATGATTTTAGGTTCGGGTTATCCTTGAGACATGGTGATACTGATAACATACATACATAGTTGGTATCTCATATTCTGTCCGGTAGTCTGTTATACAATGCACGGTATTTTTTCGAACAATTTATTAGATATGAAAAATTACAATTTGGGACAAAATTGTGGCTGCCACTTTGCAATTCCTGGTTGCAAATGGAACTGTGTAAGTTGACCAATTTTCTAATCCGTTACTATTGATTATCAGTAGATTCATGAAAACTTACAATTTTCAAGTTGTAAAATTGAAAATAATCGAGTACTTTGCAACCTACGTCGTAAATTGCCACCAATTAATTTTAAAATGTGAACTTTGAAATTCGAGTGATTTTTCGTAATATTCAACTACTTAGACCTATTTTTCAGCTAAAATGTAACTTAATCTCACGATACTCACGTAGCACAAATCCGATTAATGTGATTACTGAAATTTTTCAGTATTTTATTACCAATTTTATTTACTAGTGTAAGTTGAAAAATTCAATTTTATTCAAAAATTGTGAACATAATATTACAACTTTGTATCTAAATTATATTTGAGTGTGATAATTCTTGACCTACTCTTCAAGTCTTAATCTGATTATTTGCTTTTCGTTATTAGGTTACTACAGGGTATCAACTGTTCATATTTTTAGACAAACTTATGTCAGTTACAATTTAAATAGTACTACATACTACTGTACCAGGGCTGCGTAAAAAGTAAATTACTAAGGTACGAAATTGTATTTAAGTTTTCTACTTTTTTAAATAATGTATCTATTTTTTTTAAATTAATAAATTTATAACGAAGACGATTATTTCAATGGTCATTCATTTTTTGATGAGATTTAACCTCTTACATTTTAAAGTTTTAAGCCGGTAAATTTTTACTGTCGGTATTTTAAAATTTATTTTATAAATTATCTTTCTGCAGTCAGCATCTCTGGATATAAAGTCTGTTCCATTGCCATCATTATACGCAACTGTTATACTCAATTTATCACAAGGATTTATGGCCAGAAAATTATCACTAAAATAAAATTAGTATGTTGTTTTAATTTAAATCATTTAAGGTGGCAATTATATAAATTGTTTCAAAATAAAAGCAATAGGTGGATATAGCAGCTTGAAACCTTTTTACTTTTAAGTAACATTCTGTGTAATTTTCGCATCTGCAGATTACGTATTATTTAAGAAAGGGGGCAATCCATGTAAAACGGTAGTTATTATATAAAGCCTTCATTCCATACGGAATATTGTCTTTTCAAGTTTTCTCAATTTTTTTTATAAGGTGGATTAATCCTCGTGCCTAGTCTCGTTACAATTTCCTGTGCGTTTTTGCCTCGTTCACTATTTTCCTCCATCCAGCTCTATCATGTCATTTTATTTTTTAAAATTTTATTTAATTTATTAGTAGGTACCTATAATATTTTAGAATTTAATTTAAACACAAGAAAACTCTTTAGAATAAACATTGTGACAATTCGAGAAAGAAATTCGAAAGAGTGTCACGCTTCTTCTAACGGTGTGTTATTTGGCCTCTGGATGCCCGTTTCAGACCAGCGTTTGAGTTAATTAAAGTTAACATGGGGATACTTTGATCAAAATTTATTTTGAACATTGAATAACTCTTTTCGTGTGTAAATTTAGTTAAAACAAAAAAAACTGATATATCGGTTTTTCTTCACCTACACATATCCTGAAAATATGAGATCTTAAAATTTAATACTTTCAGAGAAAAAAAAATTAAAATCATGTGATCAAAGTAATACTTGACTTGGGGATACTTTGATCAACCTTCTATTTTGGATTAAAAACTTGACTTACGGCTTTAAAATAATCCAAAAAATTAAGAAACTTATTTTAGGTGTTATTTTTGGCAAACCTTAAAAATAAATTAAAGCCTTCCGGCCGTCTAAACATTTGGCGTCTGGTAGAAAAGAGGTTTTAAACCAATCCCTGAAAATAGCGCCACTAATCCATCCACTTGCCGTGCGATTGAGCCTTGTTCCCAACTTGCAACAGGACTTGTCACAGAATGGAAGTCCTCATAGACCATTTTCCTTCCACGAATCGTAAAGGTGGAAGCTCTGAAATACAACGTAAGGCAGTAACAATGTGCCGTCTGATGAATCACATATTATCGTAACTGTTGTACAGCTTTTCGAGTGGTTCATAATCTTTTCCAGATATTTTACGCCACGTCTGTAAACTCCTTGTCTTTTTCCAGGGTCATCTGATAAATTAGACTCATCGTTGTTAAACATATTTAAACTTGGGAGGTCTTTCTCTTGTTTCTCTCGATACTGCTGCTCTCGATTTTTTATATTGGTAGCCAGTTTTTGTCCAAACGAATCTTTATACCTATCCAGAAGGCTGTATATCCAGTCAACTCCAGTAATATTGTTTTTAAACTTTGGTACCGTCCTACTTGTTTTTTCTAAAGAGTACTTGGCCATCATTCTTATATCCATAAGATTCAAAGGGACACCCCAAGCTAAACACTTGGCTGCTGATCTTCTAAGCTTCTATTTCTATCTTCATATTTGTTGTATAATGTGCCAAAAGGTATTCCAAACTTACTAGAAGCCTCGCGAAGTGTGCACAAACCTTCAAACACTACTTGCAGCGCTTTTTCTAACTTCTCGGAGGTATAATTCCGGTATTGTCGACTGCCAGCTAATCGATTATGCTTGCGTGGCAATTTCTAAAGAAGATCAGGTTAAAATGAGACACATTATAACAATAAAATATCGTAAATCTGAAGTAATGTAGGTGATGCCAACCTTGATCAACCGATCAATGTTACCCCAGATCTTGATCAAAGTTACCCCATGAATTAAAATCGTTACCAAGTATTACACTAATTTAAATTTAAACTAAATATTTATAGATAACACTTTCAAATACATGCCTAAAACATTACAAGTAGAACCAAAAGCGAAAATTAAAAACTCACCGCTCTGGACGTGAAGTTTCTCAACACAATAAATGCGACAAAACCCAAGACAAATGAAAATAAACAACTGAGGCGGAGCTACGAGCCACTATGGCACTTGCAATAACACAACTGACTAGCGGTACTAATAATGACCACCTTGTAGAAAAAAAATAGCTCGCGCATGAAAGACATGGTCTCCAGCGAGGTTAAGAAATATAAAGAAAGCTTTGATCAAAGTATACCCAGGATTTAAAGTATCCCCATGTTACGGTACTTTTAGAAAATACATTTATTTTCTTTCGGGAAGAATTCAGGAAGAGAAAGAATAGAAAATGAATAGTTATTTACGGGTAAGCTATGATAAAAACGAAATTAATGCTGCAATAAATGTTCATACATGGGCCGCTCTTCAAAATTTGCGCCCCGCCGCCCGCAAAACTAAAGCCTGTAGTACACTCTTTGACCAACGGTCAAATATTTGGCATATGAAATTTTGCCAAATATTGTTTTTTGTCCAAGTTGTTTGACAGGGATAGTGCATATATCGGTATTTTGCCAAATATTTGGCAAAAAATTATTTATCTAAATTATACAAATAAATTATTTGATCAGCAAAAGCCAAACATATTTGATAGGCAATACACTATTTGGCCAATCAATCCAAATAGTTTATTTGGTAAACTCCTATGTAATTTTATTTCCGACTCCTAATTTCGACTTTTATAGTTTTCATTTTCGGCTTTCCATAACAAATCCCGCACTTAACAGCAGAAATTAATTTTACTATTGCTTCGTCCTTCCACTTGACGGATACCTTGTTCCTATTTCTTTTTGTTTTTAACGTAGTATTAGAAGACTACGTCGAAATTTTCTAAAAAATCTTGAAGTTGTGGCAAACAATAACCAAATATTTGCCTAACGTGTTGTAGCCAAATTTATTTGGTCAGTACACTGTTTGGTCGTTTGGTGTATCTGTTTGGCAAAATTACTTAAAAGGGAGTGTACTACAAGCTTATAATAGGCTTCTAATTAAATTGTACTTTTATTTTTAAAATATTTAAAAATAATTGTATTTTTAAAATAAAGAAACAGGTTAGATATCATTATATAAATAGGGTAACATGAAAACTCTTAACACTACGTTTAGGATATTCTCGGTTAGCTAGAGGGTCGTTGGAAGTTTTAACTCTGGAACTGCACACTGGGGTTTCAGAAACCCTGAGCGTCATAAAAGTTAATGCCACATGTGCTTTTTTAAAATCCATTCTTGTAAATTAAGTTCAAAGTTATCTGAATAGGTATGAACATTCACAGGTGCCTTTTAGTCATTGAGCGAATTACAATAAAATTTTATGGGCATCTCAGACTTCAAAGTGCAGTGTACGTATAATTTTAAAATTCAACATTAAATTAATTTTATATAATATTAGCTTTATTTATCCTCAAATAATTACTGATTTATATCAAATTGAATTTCTCTAATATTTTGACAAATTTTTAAGAACAAAAATTTAACAAAATTTTTTTATTGTTTGGAGCACAGAGCGAAGCTATGCTACGAATATCAATAGCAATGTTGAGAAGCCAGCTCATTTTTTGGCAAATAACATTTTTTTTCTGTTAAATCTATTTCTTCTCCATAACATTAAGTTTATACAATCCATTTAATAAAATTACTTTTTTTATAATCAAATGTTGTTTTATTTTTCAAAATTTGTCCCATTTTTCAAGTTTTTAATAATAATTTGACCAATTAGACAGGAAATTACTACCTAATGTATTCTACGTACTAAGACAGTATCAGTAAAGAATGTACTAAAAAAATTTTTGCTTAAATCTATTGTTTACTGAAATATAATAAAAACAATAGTGGGGTCTCTGAAACCCTGTGTGCAGGACATGTTACAGGAAATAAGTGTGCATTTCCAGGGTTAAAATATCGGGCTTGCCATTTAGTTGTGCGGAAAATTAAGATCTAAAATGAATCTAACGTTTGAACGAGATGAATTAGAAACCCGTAAAGGTGAGAAGTGAGTTTGAAGGGCAAGCGATTCTCGCCATTAAAAGTTCATTGGACGTGGCTTAAAAATGCTAAAATACATTGCCATGAATTCTTAAAATGTCAAAAATCTAAATTAGTTGCTTTAGTTAGATTATTTTTACAGAAAAATGGTGAAAATCGCCTGGGTACAAAAATTACAAAAAAGTCATAAAACGAAAAACATCAGATATTAAATAAAAAAATAGTTGTAGAAGCTAAATTAAAATAATTAATAATTTATTGAAAAGATAATGTTTTTTATTCACTTAAAAAAATAATACATGATGAAATACAAATTGTTTTTATTTATAACTACAATTTTAATTATTAAATAAAATCATTTTATTGTCCTCAATCTAATAAAAAAATCTAGCAACGCCACTGTGCATTTGTCATACATGTTTAATTTTTAACGTACAAGTACAACATTGTTATGGTTTTTTTTGTTCATTGAAAATACATAAGCATTGAAATTAATTGGTTAAATTTAGTTTACACTTGTTGTTTACATTAATTTTTTTGGGGTCAAAACGCTAAAATTATTCTCTTCTTAATTCATATTTATCAATTTCTTATCTTGTAAATAATTATTAAGTAAAAAAAATCGAACACGCCGAGGTTGATAACGCACCCTCACTTGGCTGAAGCCAATATGACGTACTATAGAATATAATTAATGGGGTGGTAAAAATCTTGGATTTTAGATCGACGCGATCAGAATTTCCGTGGTTACCCGCTTTTCAGTAGGCCAGTGTATAGGTTTTACGCAATATTGCTGGTATACTCATAAACTCATAAACGGGGCATTTTATACTCATTGGACCTGGAAAGCTAAACATTTTGAAAAATTGATAACAATTTTCATCTAATTATTGAAGTTCACACGGGGCGATGATTTTTAAATGAATAATAATTTAAAAGTTGGCGGTATTTTGAAATATTACGAAGAATATAAAAGTTATTTTGAGCAATTTATAATAGTTGCCCAAGTTGCGTAACTTTTAATATGTAAACTGTACACGGTATCCGTCAATCTTTAAAAGTTCAACTTCTTCTCATCTGTATAATTCATTATTTTTTATTTAAAAACTTGAACTTTTTTAATTTTGAAATGTTCCACATTGGAAGGATTTTTGATCAATATATTCTATATTTGAAATTTTTTTGAAACTTGGTACTATATTTGTACCAAGTTGACAGTTTGTCTTATAATTAAATTTTTTTTGAAACTTAGCCCAAATCAATGAATTTATCTTTAGAGGTCGACTTGGGGCTAAATTTTAAGTATTTTAGGATAACAAAAATAGCACGAAATGCAGTTATCAATAATATGTTATCGTAGCTATGTAAGATAAAATTATTAATATTGTATAATACAGTAATAAATTAAATACAAATAATTAAATTTTGATTTTAATATTTTAAAAAGCATTGCAATTTTTTTCGACTTTTTAAAATGAGATTCATCACATAAATATGATCAGTTTGATTATCGATGAAATTGAATATGAATTCTAAGCATTTTGGACTTTTTTAAAAAAGTTTTCTTTGATAAAACCCACTGCAAACCGCATCCAAATATTTTTTCAAATTCCCGAAATTGCAAAATCAAAAGACCGTACTTCGTTTTTAAATCTCTAATTTTACAAATCAATTTTTCTAAGAAAATTGTGTTCCTTTTCTTATTATTAACAACCTAAAAAATAATAAGATTAGCATTTGATAGATTCATTGTGCAGGATCTTGATAGTGAGTACTTTTCGATCGCTAATTTTAAGGATGAGGGGCCTAATACTTAACGTTCTCATCCAAGTGCAAGTAAATAGCAACATTGCTTTACTCCTGTGATCTGACGAGACCGAGTACTTACATTATTTTGTAAATATTGATGATTTAAAAAAATATTTTAGATTATTTCTTTCAATTTTTGACTTGGTAGTTATAATTTGGATACGGATACGAAACATTATGCTAATATGTTTTTTTTTTACAGGAATGTACACAATGCGTATGTTAGACAGTAATAATGCTTTAAATAATTTAAGCATGAACAGTACTGGTCCAGCTCCAACGTCCCGTATAGATGTCGAAAGAATGGATACTTCCAGTGATAGTGCAGTTAGTTCAATGGGATCAGAACGCGTACCATCACTCTCAGATGGAGAGTGGTGCGATGCAGGATCTGACTCAGGACATACTGCAGGTGATCACTATGGTGTTGATTACCATACTAAGTAAGAACCCTTCATTTAAAAATCAACATTTATAACCTAATCTTTTTTTTAAATAGTAAATACAGGCCATATGACTACAGTTACTCCAGTCGTCCACACAGTAGTACATTAGGAAGTGCAGATCCCGTGCGTATGCCTGCCGTTGCCCAAAAGAAACATCAAATGTTTGGTAAACGTTATTTTCAAGAACAAGGTTCTGCTATTCCATCGCCCATAACACCAATCAAATATGAATATCGAGATCCTAGTACATCTTTCGGAAGTCCTACTCAAGCAGATGGAGCAGTTGGACCAAAACCTCCAGAAATTAAATATTCCTCCAGTTTAGAATTTGGACGTCATAGCCAACAAATTGGAAGAAGTCCAATCCATCATATTCAACATAATCATACTTATCATTTACCTGCCGAAAATACAGGTGCTTTACAAAGACCGGTATCTCGGGATAAATTTAAAAGTAAAAAAGCTGAAGAAGAGCACTTAACTCGCGATGAAAAGCGAGCACGTTCTCTTAGTGTTCCTATAACTGTTGACGACATCATCAATTTACCGATGGATGAATTCAACGAGCGGTTATCAAAATATGATTTGAGTGAAACTCAACTTAGTCTTATTCGAGATATTCGTCGAAGAGGAAAAAATAAGGTAATTTGATTTAACCAAAACTGTTTGATCAGGTTTTTGACACTTTTTTTTAATAGGTTGCTGCTCAAAACTGCAGAAAACGTAAACTAGATCAGATTATAAGTTTGGCTGATGAAGTTAACGAAATTAGAGATCGCAAGATCCGCATGTTATCTGAGAGAGATTATATTTTGTCTGAAAGTAAAAAAATTAAGGATAAATATCAACAACTTTATAGGCACGTTTTCCAGGTAAGATCCAAATTTTGTTGAATATTTCTTGTATATTATTTTTGCACAATATTTGAATGTTTTCAACTCGAGAATATTTTAATGTCTTTTTAAGATAATCCTAATTTTTCATTAATTAATTTTTAAGATATCCAAAAAAGGATATTGCTTTGGAATTGAAAAAGAATTTTCTATTGATATTTTTAATATATTTGATTTAATAAAACATTCAGTAAACGTTACAGAGACTTTGCGAATTATTAAAGCAAATTGTTAAAATTTCTTAATTATAGAATAAAATGTATAAAATCAGACATTTTAGAGAGAAGTCTTCATTTTTACACTAAGTGAAGATTCGGGGATTCCCAAATCTTAAATTTATTTACATGATGTTTCAATGAGTAAATCAATACTTGAAATTTTGTAATACGTACTTGGAAAATAATTGAAAACATTATTTTAAGTAACTTCTGATAACTTCTATCACACAATTAGCTATGTAACATCTTTGGACAGTGTTGGATGCCTAATTGCTATTCCAGGATATATCGCACACTCAGTAAAATACTGTTGTAACTCAAAAAATTGTTGTTTGCGATTTGCGAACTTTAATAATTTACATTGCAAGTGAAGATTCTTGAGTTGCAATAGTATTTTATTGGGTTAGCTATGTCTATGCTTTTAGTAAGTTTGGTCGTATGAATGAACGATGAATTGAACGGAAACTGTATTTTTTTATTGTCCAAAGTTGGAAATTTGACTTGTATTAATACAAAAATGTCTTTTATATTTTGTTTTCTTAATATAAAATTTTTATTTCAGAATTTAAGAGATCCAGACGGTAATCCATATTCTCCATATCAGTACAGTCTTCAAACATCAGCAGACGGTTCAATCCTCATAGTTCCTCGCACAAATAATAGTTTGCCAAACACAGACCTAAAAGAACCTCCTCATCCAAGTCAAAAAGAATAAACAAAAATTTTGTTATAACTTAAGGAACTAAAGTAACAGTTTCAGTGATAGTAGATTTTATTAGTTTGCTCAATTAATTGATTTTTCGAAACAGAATTATTAATTTTTTATGATTTAGTTTGATAGTCAAATGAAACGATTAATTGTGTAAGGTTTTCTATAGAATATTTATTTATCAACGGGCACTATTCATGATGTTTCATAATTACCACCATTTTTGGTAAGAATGGTAGGATTAGACATAAAATTTTCATATTCATATGTTGATGTCGCCTCTTTAAAGTTTAATAAGACTAATTGTGGAACAACGTGCATATTGTTTTAACTCTGATCCAAACTTTTGGATCAATAATTACTGGAATTTAATTTTTGTTTTATAAAGATGTCTCTATGATTCTGTACTAATTGTATTTGTAAGATTTTTAAATTCCTACGAGAGATCTATTTTTATAAACATTAAACCAATATCAGGTGATACTATGCCTTTTTTTAAATAAGTGTATGTATATAAATTATATATAAAATATATTATAGTAACTGTATGATTGTGGTTGTCTGGTTAATAGTGACGCTGGTAGGATGTGGGCTGTACAATACCAATAAGTTTATTTCTGTGTTTAAACAGAAATCTGAACTCTGCAACATTTTTAAATTATTTATTTTTCGTTTTTAACAGCTTTTTACTTGAACTAACTTAGTAAATATAATTTTTGAGCGAGCAAGTGATACCTAATACCTACTGATGGTTTAACAAAATTGCATTTCTTAGATGTTTAAAACTTTTAGTTTTTATAAACAAGATTTTTAGTTAAACCGTTTGATCAATATATTGTAATCTTTTAATAAAAATTTTAAATTTCAAAGAAACCTTGAATTCGTGCTTTGTAGAACTGTTGTACCAATAAATTGTTATGAATCCCTGAAAAGTTGGTTTGTACTGCTGCTTATGGTACCACTGGCTTTTTTAAAAATACTTACAGCATTTGTTGTACTTAAGCCTACTTAATCATACTAAGGTTATAAGTTATAATAATTTGATCTTCTTGATGTTTTTAAACTTGACATCCTGACTTACAAATGGGACCTTCATAAATGCGAAATTTAGTATGGGATAAATGTTATTAATTACTTTATGATTTTACCTTTTATAAGCGTAACGAACAACTTCTAATGCAGCTGTCCAATGTTAGTGCTTTAGTTTTGATTATTTTGCAATGTCTTCGTATAGCATAACTATGCAGTCTCTTTTTCACTTGGCAGTGCAAATTTTTAATTGTAATTACGACTACTGGCAAGCACGTTAACATTTTTACTGCAACAAAAATTTTTTTGTGGTCAATATGTTAATGATATTTGTTTTTAACCAAAGTTATAGTATTAATGTTATTTTGGACACTTGAATTTATTTAAAGTTATTTTAATTAATCTAATAAATTATTCATTTAGTGTAGTTGATTTCAAAGGTTTTTTTATTTTGCAAAAAATTACAATTTATTTTATTTAAGTAATTGTAAGTGTTTTTATGTAAGGATAAAAATAGTAGTAATTGTTAATTGTATTTGGGATTCTGGTAGATTTGCTCTTATTATATTTGAATGTGATTTTTATAAAATTTTGTCAGTTTTTCTAAGTAAAATCTCGCACTTTTGTTAATAAAAGGTCTTACAACTTCTTGTTTAATAATAATAATTTTTATAAATAAGTGGTTAGTTAATTTAAGTTTTGTACATTGTATATTGTAGAGTAGACTGTAGAAATATCCCATCTAATAATGGAAACAATGTAGACATAATTTAGCTTTTAACTTTGCTATTCCTAGAATAACATGTCAAGTGGATTGTTGGGTATTTTTCATTATATAATACACCATTATTTGTAAACAAAATTATACATTAACATACTTGGTTAATGGTGCCAATAAAGATCTCGATATTACATTTGTTTATTTAATTTTGCAAGCAAAAAATGAAGATGCCGTGCCAGCTTGATACGTCCTGCCGATATATATTTTGTTTCCACCTTGATTTAATAGATTTTCCAAAAGAACATTTACAATGAGGTTTTTTTCTCTAGGGTCTATACGCATGGGCGTACCCAGTGAGGGGCAGCTGCCTCTTTTAAGTCTTCCTGTCTCTCATACATTTAGCTGGTTAATTATGTGCCTATGCCAGGATAATTATTTATCAACAGAAAATTCATGATTTCCCCTCCCCCCTAGGCCAAAAACTGGGTACGCCCATGTCTATACAGTCTATACCAGGGGTGGCCAACAGGTCGATCGCGATCGACCGGTCGATCGCGACTGTTAGTCCAGTCGATCGTGGCAAGGCAAAAAATATAAATACGTAGTGTTTTTTCTCTTAATAAAATAAAAAATGCTACATGATTGTGTACTGAACTATGCTGTTTGATTTAATATTTCTAGAAGTATGTAATTGGTAGATCGCACAGGGTCTCGTTAGTGAACAAGAGATCTTGGGTCCAATCAAGTTGGCCACCCCTGGTCTATACCTTTCACCGTAAAACAGATTTGGTACAAACAAAGTCAGATCTTGTAAATACGAAAACAAATTTGCCACAAATTTAAGCAGATTGCCTACTAACTAAAGTAGATTGTCAAATTAATCCATATAATTTTTACTAATATTTAGGAAAGAATAATAATTTTTATAACCATTCCAACATGACATGTGGTAACTATAATAAAGTTTCCAAGTATATCAACATACCAACAACAACAAATATCAACATACGAGTACATAATCAAAATAGACCATTTACCTTTTGATAAAGTTTTTAATAGAGTTGGTTTTAAAATTTCCCTCTTGGTGTTCTTTCTTTTTTTTCTATTCTATTTTTTCCATTCTATTGTAGCTCTGATAGTAGCCTTATCCCTAGTCTTTCTTGGCCTTTCTCTTATTTTTGTTCCTCATTGTCTAGCTTCAAATATTTTTCAAGTAACTCAATTTGTCTCCATTTTACTGATATGTCCAAATCATTTTAATTGTCCGTCCTGTATAGTAGCTTCTATGGATTGCATACCCAGTTTTTCTCAGTACTTGACGTTTGGGATTCTATCCAATTTTTTAACAAATTTTTAATTTTACCTTCAATTTTTCTAAGGAATCTTCAATTCGCACCCATACATATGTCAGACCAGGTATTATTTTCTCTATAAATCACTAGGTGTGATTTATTTCTTCGTATTTTTCTATCTTTCTGGATTACAATACTTAAACATTTGTAGCTATCCACCAGCAGCGTGCCGTGCCTTTTGGGGCGGGGGGGGGGGCAAAACATTCTTAAGGGAGCAAATATGGGTGAATGTAAACTGGGCCAAAGGCACTTTTAACTCAAATTATGAAAGTAGTAAACTGGGCCAAAGACAAATTTAAGGTAAAAAAGGGGTGCAGGCAGGGTTTGCTGGTGTGAATTCTTTTTTGATATTATTTCAAAAAAATATCAGAAACCAACTGTAATCTACCGATGGATCTACATCGTCGCGCTCGATTTTAACTTTTTGCGCATATTTTTTATGGTGGATCCGTGTATTGCCAAATTGCCATGATTGTCTTTGTCAAATTCGACTCTGCGCTCAAAATATCCCCTAGGGCCTAGTTGTAAAATTAAAATTGCATTAAAAAAATATTTGTTGCATTATTTTGGGCGTTGGGCTTTTCACGGTCACGGGCGCCCCCGCTAGTTCAGCAATTGATTTTGAGTATTCCGAGCATCTTTATACATTGTGTTTTTTGTAGTAGGTAAGTTTCAGGATAGGATTTAATAATAATTAAAAAATTTATGGTTAGTAAATAAATGACAGTGAAAACTTGATGGTTTATTACCAAAATTCTACAAAGTGTTTTGCTTGGGGCGCCAGGGCGGCACTATGGACAGGGCGGGGGAGGGGCTCAAGCCCCCCTAGCTCCCACGGCGGCACGCCACTGCTATCCACCTGCTCTAATATACCTCTTGTCGTCGATTTTAATGTTTTCTTTTCCAACTCTTTTCTGTAGATATTGATATTCTCTTGCAATTCTTTTTCTATTGATGCAAATATTACCATTTTTATAAACTGTATAAAAAAAGCACGCGGAAAATATGCCACCTAATTTGATAAAAATTTGAATGAACCAATAAACGTCGAATTATTTCTCAAGTAGGTATACATTCTGTTGTAAAAGTTACAAATCATATAACATTTTTTATGATTTCGTGACTGCAATTGGACAAAATAATTTATGAATTTTAAATATTTACACCGAGAAACTTGAATGTACATTTTCAGCAATCAGTGGCGGATCCAGGGGAAGGGTCATGACCCCCCCCCCCCCATCCCCTTGAAGCAATAATTGTGGCTAAATAAAAGATTCTGTAAAGTGTAAAAAGTGTTTATATTTAATTTTTAATATTTAAATTTAAAAAATTGTGGCCAAAAAGTGGCCAAGAGCCACCTTTGGTTTTTTTCAAAAATCGTCAAAAATTTAGATGGTCTTTTTATAACTTAAATTAACTCGTTCGTATGTGTAGAGCCCAAAAAAGTCTCGTGGATGTGGCGGAATGGTGCAAAACCGTGTAAAACTTCGAAATAATACCCACAGATTGCATTTCATCACTTTAAAGTTAAATAAAAAGTGAAATATCATACTTACGTGAAATTTGACTGCGGCGTTTGAATTTTCTCGTCTACTTTACGTAAGAATAAACCATGAAAAAGAAAAAATTCTTTTTTTTTATCAGACAAAAATTCATGTATTTTTGCAAAATTAGAGTGTAATAGAAAAAAAACCAGCTAGCAATAGTAGAAACTGTGTTCTAAATTTCAGGGTTTTGTATGAGGATGGTTACGGGTTGATGCTTAATAAGTGCATCGACTACTAAGCAGAGAACCCTGGTTCTCGAGCCTGGGTGAAGTAAGAACTTTATTCTAACCGTTCTCCCTCGGCGGGCAATGGCAAACCTCCGAGGTAATTTGCCTTGAAAACCCTTCATAATATAGAAGAATTAAAATGAAATTCTAACTTTTGAGCTTCCTCGAAATCTCTCATTTTTTTTCTTCTCGACTTATAACATTGACGGCTCGCATTCGTTTCTTTGTCTGAAGTGCAGGTGATTGAGCAACAGTAAGATTCTCACATACGTTAAGTACCTACATCAACTTCATGAATATTTTCAAAACACTGATAGATTTTCTAATAGGAATTTCTGGTAAATTTGCTGTAAAACAAACAAATTAACAAAGATAAAAACAAGATTGATGGATTGGGATTGAAAACCGTGGATTGGTGTGATCACTGGTTGAGTTACAGAGCGGAAATTCTGGGTTCGAATCTCGGACTTGACAAAATTTCTTAGCTCGGCCTTGCGGTATGCATCAACACGTTGTTGCTACAACATCGAAGGTAGCATAATGGGCCTGAGCGTGGTGTGAATATAGTATATATAATATATAATATCTTCTAAATATATAAAAATTTCGTGTCACGGTGTTTGTTACCTAACTCCTCCGAAACGGCTTGGCCGATTTTTATGAAATTTTTTGTGTCTATTAAGTAGGCATGAGAATAGGTTTTTGTGCAAAAAAAATTTTAAAATCCACAAACGATTTACGGTAATGTCGCTCTGATTGGTCAACTTTTAATCATATAATCCGGTGAAAAAGGTGCACGTACAGGGTGAACCCATGATACAATAAATTTATTTGTTGTATCATGACCTCCTACCATATTATTTTGGCACTGCGGAGTATCGAGGCTTTGACTCTTATCATCAAACTGCCAATTTGTAGCCTGTTTTTTCTCTTGAAAAATTATAATGGATTTACCCTTTAGATTGCCATTAATGCAAGTTGGTTCGATCATCTGTACTAAGCATTTAACAAAACAACTGATCTTTGTAAAGACTTTGCCCATGTATGTGCATGCAGGTCTAGTGCGTTCAGGTATTCACTGGTTGATTTCGACTTTTGTGTTTGTTTGGACGATTATGCGAGATACATGGTACTAAGAAAAGGTAATTTTTTGTGATAAAACTGTATATATGTGAATGCAGTTTATCGATCTCAAATAAAGGACTTTGCCTTAAGTTCCAAACTTGATGAAGAATAAACTGAAAATCATTGAACATTCTTTCAGGGTTCCCGATAACCGTTTATAGGGTAACATCTCTGGTTCCCACTGAATTTTCTAAAGCAAATTCCCTGACATTTCCAGTTTCGTGTACTTGGTATTAAAAATGAGAAATTCCTTGATAAAATTAGGAAAATCTTAATTTCCATGATTTTTGCAACTGAGTGGAAATCCCATTTTTAGATTGAAACTTGTTTGAATATCATAAAAATTTCTGAGGAATCTTGGAAATTTCGAGTCTTGTGTACTATTTTTTTTCGATATTTCTTCCTTGTGCAGACATGTCTGATTCAACGTCGAGATGGTTTCTTAGCTTATTTTAGTTACTGCATTGGCAGAAAATTCAGTTTTATATTGACTATTGCCAGGAAATCATTGATACAAAGTTAACGTTTAAAAAAATATTGTATTACTGATAACCAAAATTTTGTACAGATTCTTTATAGTAAAATTTATAACAAACAAAACAGTCTTAACAAAAACTCGAGTACGATTGGCCAGAATTAGACTTATTTCTTTTGTTTAGGGGCAAATTCGAGTCCCTTAATGTAGCGTTTTGGTATACTGTATACATCTGTAAAGAAATGATAAGTAACTTAACATTTTCAAATTATCTAACATACCTGTCAGTACATTGTGTACGAATAAAACTTGATTTCCTTGAATTTGCAGTTGGTCACCTTTTTTGGCAGTTTGTGACTTGTTAATTGTGGAACTTGCAGCAACGCTACGTTGGCAATACGTTGACATTTCTTCTAAATCTATTCCATATACTTCAATGTTATCCACCAAAGTAACTTTCTTGTTTCCAGAACGTTTGGCAACTGAAATATCGATGGTGGGTAGCTTTCCTCGACGAATAAATACTTTTTCTCCATATGTTATCTTATAACATGGAGTCATACATTCGTACACTTTAGAAAACAAATTTTTCCACGACATAAAGGGATTTAAACCAAAAATGGCTTTTAAACCAGGAGTAACATTGACAAGGCTATAACAGATTAATGCAATTAGATAAATTAAGGAATGTTCGAAAACTTACTTTTTATCTTTCACGTTTTGTAAATTATTTTGTTTTACATATTCGGTCACGAGATGTCTAATTTCGGTATTATCAATGGCATCTCCTTTACTAAAAAAATCACTAAAGTAAAAGAAAGAAATAAAAAGAATAAAGTACTCACGAATATCCAAACTGGGTGAATATTTGTACCACTGCCGCAGTCACGGAGTGGGATTCAGCAATCGAGAATTGAGGTTTGTTAACTTCCTGAGGTTTTTCTTTGGGTGGTCCATAAGCTGGATTTACGGTAAAGTCTATCAAACAAGGATGTTCATATCTAATTTCGTTAATGTGATATACTCCGGTTTTGATTTTTTGAATAGTTATCACTCCAAGCTACAACACAAACTTTGCTTTTAACAAAAGAACAAACAAAAGTAATGGTATACTCACATCCTCCATGTATTCTAAGAAATTTAAGAGCTTTTTGTACGAAGTCTTTTTAATGTCCAAAGGTCGATCGGCTGGACACTTTTCCAAAATGTGATTTTTATAGAACTTAGAAATTAATATCGGGAGTTCGATCTTGGCCTTTTTAAATTTCAAACATGCGAAAAAGCAGTGCATTAGGAGATCATCTGCATCTGCATATTCCGTTGACTTCGCAGGTATATTATCAAAATCTAATACCTCTTCATCATTGTCACTATATTCTAAAGGTTCTTCATCATCAACTTCTGGTTCCGGTTCTGCTTCTTCGTATGAGTCGAGGGGATCTTCATCGTCGGTGAGTTCACTGCAATCGGTAATTAAAAAAGAACCATCATCAACGACAGCCGAAGTCGATGGTTCTATTTTTTCTATTTCGAGCATTCCTAACTCAGGTAATGGTGCACAGGTAATGTTATTTAATGTGCATAGTAAATCACCATGCACATGTAGTATGTTTACACATCGTCCGGTACGAGACTTATACATTTCATCAGTCGTCATTATAGTGATTCCAACTGCCACAGCTGCTTTATTGGTCGTTAAGTTAACAAAAACTCCAGTACCAAGAGGAAAATCGACTTCCTTCTTCATGGTCTTGAAGTTGGGATATACAACTCCAGGTAACATAAGATCAGCTCCATCTGTAAGTTTCCCTAAGACGGGCACGTAAGTTGTGAACGACGGTAGTAACTGGGGAAATCGCCATAATAAATAGACTGTGGGAAATGGTTTAAATCCACATAGGAAAAGTGTGGGAAGTCTGTTAATGGTATAAACGTGAACGACGCCGTTATATAAAGTTTCAACTTTTACCAATGCTATATCGTCACGTTTAGGTATAATTTCAAAAAGATCATCATCTGTTAATGTGGGGTAGTTCTGTTTCACTAGGGCGCGAAGCGTTTTTCTATGAAACAAAAATTAAATTTTAATTATTTTGTATTAATGTTAATTATCTTTCTTACCTGTCGCAATTGCGTAATTGGTTGTAGGATTTAACCTTAATACTCTTTTTAAACATCTCGAGACAGACTCTTTCAGTCGGTCAAAAATTGTAAAATATATGTATATCTGTAATAATATAGGTTATAATTTTATTTTAACGTTGCTAACGTAATACTGTTGCTATTGTTTACTAACACCAACTATAATCCGTCGTCGCAGCAAAACTCCCTATACAATGAATTTATGCAGTTGGTACAGTATCGCTTTCATAATTATTATTGGAGGGATGTGTGCAAGTGCTTCGAAAAAGGTTTCCAATAATTTTGCGTTTAGTTTAATCAAAAATGTCTGAAATGTCAGAAAATCATGCAAACCACGGAACGAAATCTGATTTAACACGGATAACTGACACCCCTATCACTGATCCAGCTTCGGCAAAGGTTTGTTTTAATATTATTTTTATTAATAACGCCTTCTGTGACAGATATACCGCTAAATTCAAATTTGACCTATTTTTACACAATTTTCAAAATTATACTTTTATGTAAAAGTGATTTTATTAAAATTTCCTAAATACCCTTCAATTTAAAAATAGTTTTTCACTGGTTACGACCAGTTCTTCAAGGAATTTTGACTTAATTATAATAACTACAAACGTAAATAATTCATCTTATTTTTTAGTTTGTGAAATTCTTCATTGTAATAAAATAAACGCCGATCTTGAATTTTGAAATTCACAGCTAAAATATTTATCGGTTCCATACAATTCAAATGTGATATTAAAAACATCTTGTTTTTGTTTACTACTTGATATGTGTCAATCGAGAAGGTTTGAGTTCTTTTTCTTGCAAGTTTGTTCGATCGCTGTTAATATTGGTTCGTGTGAAACGTTTAGTAAATATACCAACATAAATTACACTACATTTTAATTTCAAGAATTCTCAGTTTAAAAGAATAATTTTTTGTCTGATAAGTTAGTAATAAACAGATCTTTGAATCACAAAAAATTAATAAGTCGTCTTCATATTGTTCCTTGAGGAATTGTTTGCGAAAGCTTATTTTTTAGCACCCACATCAGCTGCTTCATCACGTTTGTAGACTTGCAAAATTTCATTACCAAATCTGCTGGTTTAAAGTGTTTCTCTGAATTTAATTAATTATTATTCTAATTCAGAAAAAACTAAAATATATCATTTGTTCATTGGCAATTAAAATTATAAAAGCATTCCAATTGCATTCTATTATTAAACGGTTTGTTTATGTTACCATTATTATTATTAATTAGGTTTTTTAAGCGTCCAATTAAGATGCCTAGATTAAAAGTATGCTGGTTTATTTCATAATTTAAGTTATAATTTCTTCTATTACTTATTCGAAGGGTAAATTTTATGTATTTGATTAAATTGAGGCTCATAAAATACATGTTTTCATTATTAAATCATCCATACATTGAAATTATAAAAATCAACCTTGTACTTTTTTTTATAAATAAGTAATAAGTTATGAACATTTTTCACGTTCTCATGACTTTATTATGATTACTATAATGAAACCATAATATCGTTTAAACTTGTGTTTATTATTTATTTATCGAGCTTTGCATAATAGATTATTTTGCAATGATTGGGTATATTTAAAAAGCAGTAATACTGATGGTTAATTGTGCATAGCATAAATTATGTAGAGCAATAAAAATTGCGTAAGGTATTTATTTATAGTTACACAAATTGTAAGGTTTACTTAAGTTATTATTCCTTAAAGTGATTTGCGGTTTTAGTAAATTATAATTCCTTCAAATTAATAGGATTTTGATAAACCGAAAGTATCAGAGTAATTTTTTTTAAATAAATCAGATTTGGAACCATCACATTTAAATTTTGATTGTTAAGTAATTAAATTAAAAAGGGGTTATTACTACTCTGATCTTTCTAAATTTTATCAAAAGATTTTTGTAAAAAATTTTGCATTCGAGTTGCAGAGTATAAATATACTAACGCTTAGATACAAGGAAGATCACTAGCAAAAATTTACGGATTTTAATATTTATATTAAGTTTTACATATTAACAAATTTTTTATTATTGTTATATTTTATCTTACATGAGGTAAAAACAACTAAATTATAGATAAAAGAGATAAAAATGCTATGTAAATTTCTGATTACATAATATCTATCTCATTCGGACCACAATATTGTAAATATTGCTTTACTATTATGGAGTCGTGAAATATCACTGTGCATGCTTCTACTTTACAACATAATTTTATTTTTGTATTTGATATCAACCACAATAAGTTTGCTATTGATAAATAAAACGTTGTACGTAACATAACTCGTGGAAACTTATCTACTCGTTTAATAAAGCTTCTCTCTCCGAACTTGACGTATAATAAACTTTAATACTCGTACATTTCTTTTATTTATTCTTTTTCCCTGAAAGTGTGGAAAACTATTAATTTTCGTTTAAAAAATTTTTTTTTTCTTAAGCCCAAATATTAATTTTTAAAGACTGACAAAGACAAATGCATGAAGAATAGGTTTATCTCAGTTTGTTGCAATTTCAGCATGGAATAAAATCTCTTTTGACTAATACCATTTATAATTATTTTTTTATGCTAGGACCAGTGGCGGAACTTTAAAATTTGGGACACTACGCAAATAATTTCTGGACACAAAAGAAAAACTTTTAATTAAACAAATCAGAAATTAAATGTGGAAATTCTTCTTTTCAGCCTTTATGTCAGCAAAAGATTTAGTTCTAATTTTATTATGAAAGTTAATCTGGCATTAAAATTTAAGCGGAGAATAGAATTAAGCCTTAGACTTGTTTTGATTTTCATTTTTCTTGCAGTACCACTGGATTTAATTATTTTTAGATATTAATTTATTTATTTTCCATTCTGATACTTTAAAATATAATTATCGTAAATAAATAAATTAATTAAATGATGATTTAATGATTTATTATGATTTCTCTGCTTTTGCTGTAGAGGCTTTAGGCCCTTGGAGTAGCGATGCAAAAGCTTTGATTGCCTGGATCGGTCGTCTACTTATTGATGTATCGGGGGATAGACGCGCAAAGACTTTTTTAATTCAAAGAATTAGTTTGTGCATTCAGCGTGGAAATTCCGCTTCGGTGCTAGGGTCGATGCCAACAAACAAACAATGGACGAATTCTTTCAACTTACCGGATAGTTTGTTATAAATTGTTATTTCTGTTAATGTTAGTATTATCGAAACCTGTTTGTTATTGAGAAACAAAATAATGACATAATTAAATGTTATTAATTTGGTAACTCATTTTTGTAAGATTTGATGTTTGAGCTCTTTTATTTATTACAGATAAATTTTATAATTAGATAAATGCACCTACGATTTAACAATATTAAATTATTTATAAAAATAATTTTCTTGTAATCGTGTGCAAACAAAATTTAAATAAATAGTATGATTACTATAATCAGATTATATTATAATTTACAATTACTCATTTTACGTAATATTTCAAAATATGTACAGGTATAAAATAAATTTAAATGTAATATAGAATGTTCAGATATCTTTATATATTAACTAACCGACAAAGTAAGAAATAAAGTAGTTTACTATTGAACCAAACAATTTGTGCCATAAAAATATTTCCTTAAAAATTTTTTTTTAGCTCTTTAAGTTGGTTTCAAAAAATAATTTCAACGTAGAATTACAAGTACAACACTGACTGTTTTACTTTTTGGGGTCTCTTACAGTCATGGATTCTGACACTGGCTAGGACTGCGTTCTGTTATTTCTAACTGTACCAAAACGTCTGTTTTTGTGATCTTCTTTTTAGTGAGGTGCTAACCTGGCTAGAAAACCCAAAGATGCAAATATGTACTTAAGAAAAGATTAAGTAAATAATCGAAAAAAATTGATTAAACCGAAAAGTAAAAGAAGGATAAAGTCGAAGAAAATACAAATGAGGAGGTAGATGCTTCATGTTTATATTGTAATAATCAATATACAGATCTGGTAAATTATGTGCAGGCATAGAGAGTACTATGCTGAATTTGTTTTTTTATTAAAACTGGATGAAGCTAGTGACTCCAATCCGGTAAAAAAAGTTAAGCATATTTTTGACCCAATATCTCTAAAATTTTAGTTTCTTTTTTATTTTTATCAAAAAAGAGGTGATAAACGTAAAATTGTAGCTTTTACCGTATTGGAGTCTCTGTAATTTGTAACTGGCAATTTTCTGGCAATCAATAATTTTTAATTATTTAAAATGCAAATGGTTTTTCTCCAGTGTTTTCAAAGCTTTAAATTTTTTTTTTACCATCTCAAGGGTTAATTAATACTCTGTAGTTTTTGCTGCATTGCCTATCATCTGTCTGGTCATTTTGTAATTTCAAATTTGTTTCGGTACATAAAATTTACTTGGATATAAAAAGACTACCTAACGGAAAAATAAATATTAACCAAAGTTGAGATTTAATTTACCGCATACATTTTTGATACCACTCTTGTTGGGCTCTTGCGTAAAACATCAATATGAACCCACTCATATAATTATTATTATCAATATGATAAATCATGGTAGAAAAATTATAATTTATTGTTTAATTCTACCATAGTAATTTATTGTATTATTTAGACGGCCAAAAACAGACTAAATATGATAAATATAATAGTATGTTGGTTGCATTGAGTTTTTTCTAACCCAGCAGGTAAGGGTAGAAAAATTTTGATGTGATTGAAAGTAAAATTTTTTATATTTAATATTTACAGTTGCTCCCGATCATACTAAGAACTTTTTATCTACATTTTGGGCTTTTTTAAACTGCGAATAGGTAGTAGCTGAAAGCTCTTTTTTTGATAAATGGCATCCTCGCATATCATGTGTAATTAAGCATAAAGATAATTTTTTTATACATCTTGTCTTATAAAATTGTCGTTCATTCATAGGAGTACCACAACCTCATTATAAGTAGTTACGAGAACACCATTGATTGAAAGTTGTAGTTTTCTTACCTTAGTTAACTTTCATTTTCTTTGTTTGTTTCATAAGTAATTATTATTAAATTTGACATCCTGTAATAGATATGCACTAGTGGCTAATTTGTATAATTCACTATTTTTTTTGCTTGTTTATTGTATTATTATTATTATTTAAAAACAAGCTTTGTGCCCATATAATCACGTTAGTAGGCCGTCACATTAAAATTGTTCTAAGCTTTTTATCAAGCTTTGGGTTTTGTAATTTAAATCACTGTATGACACTTTAATATACAAAATTATATAAAAACAGCTAGTTTTACGTATAAGCAAGATAATATTAATTTCCTCGGTTATGTAAACAAGATTATCTTTATGTATCAAATTTTTGTTACGACACAAAGCATTGAAACAATTTTCGGTGTTTTATTAAGGTTTTAAAATGAATAAGGTAATAATAAAAATTTT
The DNA here is from genome assembly GCA_947369205.1 of Cantharis rufa. NCBI lineage: Eukaryota > Metazoa > Arthropoda > Insecta > Coleoptera > Cantharidae > Cantharis > Cantharis rufa. Next base: position 7,438,740 of record OX376309.1, on the reverse strand, counting down.
AAAATTAAAAAAATACATAGTACATAAATTAAAAAATACTTTTTTGGACTATATATTGTTATTTGTATACCTAATTTGTTTTTAGGGGCTGGATGGTTCAAATGCATTTGTTGGTCAAAGATCTAAGTTGGTAAGATACATGTGAAAGTGTATGCTTTACCAGTTTTGGTCTTCAGTAAACAGTAATTTAAATTCATTTTCGTTTTTTTTTTGCTCAATATTTTTTTGGGCTACTTTTTTATTGTTGAAAATATTTCGATAAGGTGAAAATGTATCTTCCGCATACAGTAGTATAATTACGACTATCACGGTCCAGTTTCATCTTGTTCATTTATTTTTGGCTAGCATGATTACAGCTTATTTGGTATTTTTTTTATTTATGCATGCTAATTCAGCAGCAAACATTTTAACGTAAAATTGAGTTCTAACACTCGTTGTGTTTTAGGATGCGAAATCTTCTGGTGCTCTAAAAAAATCTAGTCGATATCGCAGTAGATCTTTATCAGCTTCATCTACAGACTCATACAGTTCGAGTATTTTATATAAATTTTAATCTTTTTATAGTCTAATTAATTTTTTATTTTAGCCTCTTGTACTGGTAGTAGTTCAGATGGAGACGATGTGTCACCTCGCGAAAAAATTCAGACTAACTCATCAGGCAGTTCTGACTTTTGTGTTCGTAATATCGATCAGCAGGCGTTTGGAAGGCGTGAAATTGAAATTGCTGAACAAGGTAGTTTGGGATTTTCACGGTGGATGTGAATTTATAAATCAAAATTTCTAGAAATGCCTGGAATCATGGCCTTACGTAAAAGAGCAAGTGATGACAAACCCCTTAGAAATGCTAAAGTTGTTGGCTGCACCCACATAAACGCTCAAACTGCGGTTTTAATCGAAACTTTAGCTGCACTTGGTGCTAGTGTTCGTTGGGCTGCTTGTAATATTTACTCAACTCAGGTATATTCCATTGTAATACAGTTTCCTTAAGGTAATAATTTTAAGATTTTATTAGAACGAAGTTGCAGCAGCTCTTGCCGAAGCAGGTTTTCCAATTTTTGCTTGGCGTGGAGAAACGGAAGAAGATTTTTGGTGGTGCATCGATAAATGTGTAAATGGTGAAAATTGGCAGCCAAATATGATTTTAGATGATGGAGGAGATGCTACACATCTTATGCTTAAAAAGTATCCAGCTATGTTTAAACTGATAAAAGGTGAAATTGAAATTTTGACAGTTTTGGTAATCTAAATTTGTTATTTTTATTAGGTATTGTTGAGGAAAGTGTAACCGGGGTTCACCGTTTATATCAGTTATCAAAAGCTGGTAAATTAACTGTTCCAGCAATGAACGTTAACGATTCTGTTACTAAAACTAAATTTGACAATCTTTACAGTTGTCGTGAGTCAATTATTGATAGGTATTGTATAAATGGCTTTTGATTTCCAATTTCTTGTAATAAGTTTTTCAGTTTAAAACGTTCAACTGATACTATGTTTGGGGGTAAACAAGTTGTTATTTGTGGTTACGGTGAAGTTGGTAAAGGTTGTTCGCAGGCCCTTAAAGGTCTTGGTTGTGTTGTATATATCACAGAAATTGATCCTATTTGTGCACTTCAAGCAAGGTAAGTGTTGTATTTTAATTTACAATTTACTGTTATGTTTTATCTTAGCATGGATGGGTTCAGAGTTGTTAAGTTAAACGAAGTAATCCGTAATGTTGATATTGTTATAACAGCTACGGGTAACAAAAACGTTGTATCAAGAGAACATATGGATAAGATGAAAAATGGATGTATAGTTTGTAATATGGGTCATTCAAATACAGAAATTGATGTTGTAAGTTGACAAACAAATTTTCTATCATTTCCTTTTTATTCAAATTTTGAAATTTAGAACAGCTTGAGAACTCCTGATTTAACATGGGAGAAAGTGCGTTCTCAAGTGGATCATGTTATATGGCCCGATGGTAAAAGAATCATATTGTTAGCGGAGGGTCGTTTAGTAAATCTAAGTTGTTCAAGTTTGCCTTCTTTTGTTGTTTCCATCACATCAGCTACTCAAGCATTGGCTTTAATCGAGCTCTTCAATGCTCCTTCCGGACGGTACAAATCTGATGTATATTTGTTACCTAAGAAAATGGGTAAGTGGACTTGAATTAATAAATTCACTTCGATCGATCTTTTACATTTTACCTTATTACATATACAGGGTGTTCAAAGCTAGATAGAAATATTTATACTGCCGTTTAAATTATAATTGAAATTTTGTGGATTATTGAAAACTTTTTTTTTAGACGAGTATGTTGCTAGTCTACACCTTCCCACTTTCGATGCTCACTTAACCGAATTAACTGATGATCAGGCAAGATATATGGGTCTTAACAAAGCAGGACCTTTTAAACCTAACTACTACAGGTATTGCTTTTATTATTTTGTTAAAATTTCAAATCAAATTGGTTTTATTTCAGATATTAATGGAAGCATAATTACATTGCATTGGAGGTGGTGGAATTGCAGCAAATCTGGTTGTTGGTGTTATATTTCAAACTAGTTAGTGCAAGATAGTTAATATTATTGGACATCACATAGGTAAAAAGTTATATATTAATTTAATTATAGAAATAGTACACGCAATTTGGTCAGCAAAATTAGAAATTTAATGTTTTTATACTTGATTGACGTTTGCTGTTTTACCAGTCGCAACAAAATATATTTACAGATTAATTTAATACTTGAAAAGTAAAATTTATTGTGAGTGAAGGTTTTATTAATTAAAAAACCATATGATTAATTATATTTATAGCATATTTCTAAGATGACTTTATTGTTTGGCCATAATAACCTCGCATTTGATGGTAGCGACTAACAGTTATTTATCTGCTTTTCTATCCATTGCATTAATTTTTTATTTAACTATTGGCTGTGTGTCTTAATATGCATTTTTGCATAAATTAGAACATAGTTTATGATTTAGTTTCTTTAAAGATTATCAGTATTTTAAAATAAGGAGATTCGGTTAAGAAATGAGTGCTAAATATTTCTTATCGATATTTTAAGGAAACTTCAATATATGTAGATAATTTTTGCAGGGTGTAACGCCATTTTGTATTATTTTTTATAGATGTTTTTTATATTTTTGTTATTGTTATTTAAAATTTAGCAGTTACATTCATTAAAATGTGATAAATTATCTTTAGATTACCAAAAGCTGACCTATTTGGGGTGTATATACCAAATATTTAAACTTAGCAATTGTGGTGTTACACTGTGTATTTAGTTTTAATCTGGAAAGCCTAGTGTTGTGAGCTCAGAAAATATTGATTGGGAAACATTTAGGAAATTTTAACTATTCCGTCCCTTGGAGCATTAGTATGACGGTTTCCCAATTTGTAGTGCAATTTATGATTTTGGTCACAAATTTGTTTTATTTACCATTGTGTTCATTATTATAGTTATTACTTAAAATTTTGACTTAATTTAATTTTAAGTTTTTGTTTGCAACAACGATAGTCAACTTTTAATTGCTAGTCAATCACATAATCATCACGCAGTTTGAAATTGCATAGCTTTAGATTTACAACACTAGACAGATTTCTAAGGGTATTTAATGTTTAATGAATAGTTTATTGTTTGTTTGATGTTTATTTATTATTTTTGAACCTTACAATTTGTAATCTCGGTTGAAACCTATGTGATGTCGATTTGTTTAGTTTGCCTGAATAAAAAATCAAAAGTTAAAATTTTTATTTGTGATTTTATTTCGATATAACGTCTAGGCCTATATATAAATATTATATAAACGTGTTGGCAATTTTAAAAAATTGTTGTAGGTTTAGAAGGACCAATATGTTTAGAAAAATTGCAAAAGTGAAGAAGATACATTTTATAAAATTGCCAAAATATTAATCGAAATAAATGCTTACAATGTGTATAAATGAAATCAAATTTCATTGGTTTCATATTATATTTTGATTGTATACTGTAGAAAATTTGTAAATTTATCAAACACAAATTTTGAACAGACTGGAGAAGTTTTATTAATTGTTGTTGAACTATACTTTCTAAGTTATTTAGCATTTTATAACTCAAACACTCACACTTCTTGAAATTTATTACATGGCGGTCCTAGTTGACCTAGTCCTAGTTTTAAAATATTTTATTTTGAAATCAAGTGCTTCTTCAATCATTCAAACTTCAGAAAAAATTTCTTCATGGTACTTTTTTAAAAATTTTTAATAGGTTTATTTATTTGATTCTGTAACTTAGCTTGGGTATTATTGAACTTAAGAGGAGAACCTCTCAAGTGTAGAGTTGAAAATATTTTTGAATGCAATACTTCAGCTAGTTTGTGCTAATTAATGAAATAAATTTAAATCGGGACAACGAAATTAAGCTTAATTAAAAATTATTCATCAAATTGTTCTTGGTCAAACCAAGAAACCATAATTTTGTAGAAATTATTGACGTTTCGGTGATTTAAGATGTAACAAATTTCAAGAGAAAATCTGCAGGCAAGGCTGATGGTCGTATGAACTTATACACTTTGTGTATTCGATTTTTTAGTAATTTTAAAGAGAAAATTTGATATCAGTAATGTTATTTTAGTTAAATGTAATTTCAACATATAAGTTCATGTGAATTGTTACAATAAAACTGCAAAACTGAAAAATAGTGTAAGCATTTAATAAAATTTTTCAACCAAATATGTTTGTTTTTTAAAATTCCTTCGACAAATCGTATTCCAAAGTTCCATAATTATTTTTCTATATATAATCGAATGTTACTTTGGCAAACTAAAATAACTAAATTTCCTAGTGTTTTTTTAAAATAATAATTAAAGAGCAAATAGTCACGTTAGTGTTGGGTTGCTTCAGAAATAAATAAAAGGTTAGTAAATACAAATATTTTCTGTTATTTGTCTACCATCATTTAAAAACATTTACCAAGTGAAAAGAAAATCTCCAAGGCCGGCCCAAGTCAAAAATCATGAATCATGTTGATCATGGTGTGTTGAAATTCCAAAAGCAAGAAGATTTAGGGGTCTCGAAAAAGCATCTGCTGCAGAGCCATTATTTTATTTTTTTTACGCCCGGGCGTAGAATTCATTAATCGTTTGCATAAATCGTAATAGAAGTAGCTTGTTTCATTATGATTAGTTTATGTTTAGCTTTATGCTTCGCCGACTTTTTTCTTTTCTTTTACGCCGCCTGAAGTTCAGCATATTTATTACTGGCAAGTCAGATCGCTCGACAAAGCTGGGAATAGTGGTACAGTAGAATCTCTACTAACCGAAATAAACGGGACCCGTTTCCTTTCATATAAGAGAGTTTTCGGATATTGAGATAATGAAATAAAAACCAAAACGTGACTTAAAAGCCGTAAACATATGTGACCTGGACTACGAAAAGGGACCTAACGTCGGAAAACTAATTTCCCGGTAAAACGAGAAACATTTAAAGTATGTTTTCTTTTTGTGATTTTACGTTTAACTTTGAGATTGATTTTTTGTGAAGTGAGTGATGAAGATAGAAACTTGTGGTTCGCGCCATTTGAAAGAGCATCTTCTTTCCTATAAAAATCACCAAAAAAGTGAAAATTGATTTTTCCGACGTAAGGTCCCTTTTCATAGTCCAGGTTACAATTATAATGTTACTCTTGATATAAATATAACAAAACGTTTCTTCGAAGTTGCAAATATATCATGTTACTCTTGATTACTCTCGAGTATTTAATTAATCTATCTTCACTGCGAGTCACTAGGTGGTTACAAACATTAACATGCATCATGTTACATGAAACGTGCTCACAAGGGTCTTCTGGATAAAGCGAACAATTCTCAGAATTTTCAGATATGACAAATTCTGTTGGTAGAGATTCTACTGTATTAACCTTAGAACTCTTAGCTGAATAACCAGTTAAAATTTTATTTTGATTGAGCTTTCCGTTCATGAGATTTTGGTAGGACGGACATAACTACAGATAAACTTTGTGTTTTATATATTAAGATATTACAATATCAAATATCGGCAAACTGAATGGCCGATAGGATACCCTCCAGTGCAACGTTTACTCTTTGTTTGTGTACCTAAACTGAGAAGTTATTAGTAGCCAATGTTGGGGGTATTTCAAAAGGGGTAAATATCTCGAAAATTTTGTATACAGTCGTTTGGAATTCCCTTGGAAATCATGGGAATTTTTTGGAAATCCCTGGAATTCCTAGAAAATCGTTGGAATTCTTTGGCAAGCATTGGAAGTCTTGGAAATCTTTGGAATTCCGAGTCTTGTGTACAGAAATTTTACTGGATATTTACCCCTTGGAATATTTCATATTCCTCAAACTCCCCAGAGAAAAAAATTAAGAAGCAAGATCCGTAAAGAGCTGCATGCTTTTCCCTATTTTGTGTATTTTTCAGAAATGGTCTTTGTTACGGGCAAAATTCATCAACTGCTCGGGCATCAGAGCGGCCGCCGGCTCGAGTCGGAGATGGTCGTGGATCAAAAAAATACAGGGGCACTCTGAGACCAAGCTTAAAGTAAACGTGCGTTAAAATCGGAACATGTCTAAATTGAGAGGGCGCCACTCGAGCTAAAATTCCATCGAAGACTTACTTTGCGTCGAATCTACTGCTCGAGACCTGGAATTCAATTTAAAAACGGCAGCTTCGTAAAAGAAATTATAAAAAAAAGGGGGGGGGGTCAAAGAATGAAAACAGAAATAGGGGTAACAACGGGTTTAATTTCCAAAAGTGAATTTTGATTATATTTAATTGAAAGTTAAAACTAAATGAGGATGAATTCTTAAATTTACTGATGATTTAACACATAAAATAATAATTACCAAATAATAAACAAACTAACATAATGGTAACAATTTCATATTGTGACATATTGGGTTCTTGAGCAATTTCTTAACTTAAGTCAAAGCGTAAGCGGTACAGTTACCGTATCCTCGAGTCATAATAATTTACCAAATAAAAACTCAACTCAACTTTAAATTACCAAAAATCTATTATGTGCTCGGGGAATACCATAGCGGGTTAATTAAGCACTTATTACTAATTAAAACTAAAATTGAAATCGCATAAAAATAATGATTCAAAAATCCTTGATTCTAAAGGATGTAAATTAACGTTATCGGTACTGAGCTTGAAATTATTGTAAACATATTAACACCTGCAGTGGAAACTTGATATTCCAACGGATGACTGTGTAACGATATAAAAATATTCCATATTTTTATGACATCGGAGTCAGACGCTACTTAACCGTCATGACTTAACAAAGAACCCGGGAAACCCACACGCTTGCGTAACGGGAATAACTATTGAAATAACCACTATCGGATAATAGATGGCGTAAATATATCTAAATAAAATAATATAAATATAATAAATATATAAATAAATAAAATAAATATATCTAAATAATATGAAATCTAACTGAATTGAATAAATATGACTGAAAAATTAAGAAAAACTCAAACGAAGGTTACACCTTCCTATAAATTAGTGATATGACCGCTCTGCCGACAACATTAAAGTTATGCAGAAATTTGTTGGCAACCTATAAGATAAATTATGCTCTTTGCTATGCTTGAGGGTAGGGTTAATTTCTGTTCGATTCTACTTATCTTCCAGCAAATTTGTTCTAAACAAACAAAATTGATAAAGTACTTTGGTTGTGCTTGACTCAGAGAGGGGCCTTTCTCCTGTATCGGAGCCTGAAAAATATGGACAAGTAGATCCTCCAACAAGTGTTTATAGCTTACGATTTAAATTATTATAGACGAACAATATTCGACCTTACGAAATTAGATAAACTACCCTTTAGACCTTTAGAGGTTTCATCGACTCGCTTCTTTAAGGTCAGTTCGTTATTTGTTTGGTTCAAGACTTCAATCTGAAGTCCTCCGATGAAGAAATGAAGGAGCAGGGCTGCAGTCGGTAGGCTGCTGACTTGACAGCCACCTCGAGGTTACCCAAATTAATGCCGAAAGGCGAATCCAGGTCTCTCGAGAAGGGGGGTGAGTATCTCCCTGCTCAAATGACAAAAAAAAAGTTAGTGCAAGCAAACGAACAGATCTTTAGAGTTTGATTTGATATTTTTTATTATAAAACTAAATAAAAGTAAAAAAAAACAAAAAAAAATCTTTTTAGTAAATCAATTCTCCCTTCCCTTAGAACTGAGGGCTGAATTCGCCTTTGTTCGAAATTGTAAGACTTACAAGATAGGTAAGTATGTAAAAAATAATAAGTTAAAAAACGAATTGTTAATGAAGAGATATACATATAAACGGATAGATACTACTTCTACAATACCTCATATCATACAGCACCCTCAGCCTTAACATATATTTGGATGTTTGTCCAACACATAGACCACAAAGATTACTTCCAGGAGAATTTTTATCATCAGGTACAGATTAACCCGTAGAGACTACATAGCGACTGAAACTTCTGCATAAATATATGCCGTTCCCATATCGATTTAACGCTGTATAAAGAAAACTTAGTTCTTAATTGTGTATCCAAAGTAACTCTTTAATGACGTAGTTGAGCGGCAGCCTCTTTCGTAAGTCATGACTCATGAGCCTTCGTATAAAATAAATAGCTGTAATAGCTAAAAGGTAGCTGCAAACAGAATCGAGTTAATTTTTTAAAATTTAAAATGCTGAAGTAGGGTCACGCTCTTACATAATTATGGTTCCTCGAATAAAAAATTCACGAGCCGTCACTGACTGAGTTACCTTAAAGACTAAAGAGTCTTTCGATTGGCGCCGCCACTGGTACTATAAATATTTACCCAACGTATTCTGTACACCTGTGGAAAACGTTTATTAAAAAAAAAGATAATAATTTTGGTAGTTTATCTTTACGAAGCTTTACTAATTAAAAAAATAATTTTTTAAAGAGTTTCACAAAATTTAATCGTCTAGTAAAATATTATAAAGTGAAATTACATTCTTACACATAAATTGTTGCAGTGTAAACATTTTTAAGAAGATTGTAGTAATGGTTATATATTAAAAGTGAAACTGACTGGCTTAGTTGAGTGATTAAAAATACAATTGAATTATCACTTTTATAAGATAACATATTTACGTTGCCTTTTAAATTTTAAATTCCCATTGATGACCTTGTTGACAGTTGTATAATTTCCCTCCATTTGTGAGCGCCACCTTTCTTAAAAATGGTAGCTGGTTAAGTTATTAAATGTCGAAAACACATAAATTTTATGGAAAAAATAATGAATAAAACACCTAAACGGGCAAAAATCGATTCAGAAAGAAATGTGTTGGGTAATTCGACATCCCCTAATCGAGTTTTATTAGTGAAAACGCCAAATTCCGTTGAAAAAACACCGGTTAACGGTAATCACAATGAATACGCTGGTGTTTCTCCTGGTGAATCGCGAAGGGGTAGACCCCGTGCTGAACTTTTAAATACCCTTATATTAGAAGGATCAAGTTCTCCTAGTTCAATTAAATGTACTTATTGTGGACGGGTTTTTCCCAGGGAAAAGTCTCTACAAGCTCACCTGCGAACTCACACAGGTATTTACAAATAAACTAAAATTACAAGCTTATAGGCTTTATGAATCTGCTAATTACCTGCTAGTATAGTAGGAAACATACTAAAACTTTGTTTAAACTTTTAGGTGAAAGACCTTACGTATGTGATTATCCTCGTTGTACTCGACGGTTTACTCAGTCCGGACAATTAAAAACGCATCAAAGGTTACATACAGGTGAAAAGCCCTTTATATGTACAGCAGAAAACTGTGGGCGTAGATTTACTCATGCTAATCGCCATTGTCCAGAACATCCAGATGCTCAACTAAAACGTTTCACAATTACCTCTCCTTCAGGTGAAAAGTTGAACGATGATGATCATTCTTCGGCTATTCAAAATTGGTTAAAAAATAACAAAAGGTAACATTAATTTTTTCTAAATTTTGCTTAAAGGCCATCTTTTGGAATACTACAAGTTGGCATCGGAGAGACAGCTAAAATTCAAAAAGAGGTACAATTTTTTACCAGGAAAAAGTTAATATTTGTTCATCTAAAGCTGTAATTTATCCGACCATCTTAAATTTCAAAATAATTCGGAGTTATAGTATTCTGAGAGATGACCCTCGAGTGATACATCAGTTGGAAGTGATAAAATAAAAGCTTTTATTGTGAATTTTGAAACGGTATAGACATCTTCATCACAGACTTGAACTTAATCGAAACGTGTTGAGGTTAAGAGCCATTTCGAGCTCTTACAGGAATTGATAAAACAACCTTGAAATATTAAAGTCATTATAAATAAATAAGTACGTATTGTGAGCTTCCTTTCCAGTTCATCAAATAAGATGAGTTTTTTTTTATTCTACTTTGATACAAATATACTAAAGTGTCATTCACATCCAAGTAACGTATGTAGCGGACATAGAAGACTAACGTAAGGAAAGTTGAAATGCATGGTTTCAAACACTACCAGTGACATTCGTACAAAACATGGGAGACATAACAAAAAGTTCGGCCAATTTCAATTTCTACGTTATGTTTTCTATGTTTCTCACTTGACCAATGAGATGCATTCATTTTACTAGACAACACCCCCGTTATTAATACAGTACAGAATTTAAATTCTTTACCTGAATTGAAATTTGAATTCTTTACCTGACAAATTATTTGCTGTGTTTTCTACGTTATTTCTTCCATGTCCGCTACGTACGTTACTTGGATGTGAATGACGCTTAAGTAATACTGTTGTGTTTAGTCTGAATGTTATTTCATTCATTTGAATTATTCCATATCAGGGAAAGGCATTGTGGTGTTTGGGAAACATTTATAATTTAGCAAATGTTCTTCAGGAGTATAACCTAGGGACCTAGGCAATACTTCCAATTTTGCTACTAATTTTTCAAAATTTTTCCCCGGACCCCATATTTTCTAAAGGTTACCGACACCTGTTCTGTATTATATAAAGTTTTAAACCAACATTTGTTAGGTTCAATGTTCTTAAATTATATTTGTTCATGAATGAGCAATTTCTTCTTGTTACCTGTTTCGGTACCCATCTTTTTCTCGGTCTTCCCATATTTCTTTTTCCTGGTGGCTTATATCTATTTGCTCCATCTGAATGAATAATTTAAGAATTAAAATTATTTACAAATTGATGTTGGTTGTTGATATACACTACCGTCCATAAGTATTTAGGCAGTGCACATTTTTTAATAACTAGCGTTTTTTACCCAATTTAGAGCAGAAAAATATTAAAATTATTACTCACCTTATAAAAATAATACTCAATTTACTTATTTGCACACAAAAAATTTAATTTGAATAATTAAATTTCGAACTTTTGATTCGTCTATGTGACCACCCCTATTTGTGATGACAGCTTCGCATAACTTTGGCATTCTATTTAGTAATTTTTCTAATGCCTCACTAGAGACTTTTGCCCATTCTTGCTGAAGGAGTGACTAAAGGTACTTTTTGGATACAGCAATTCAATCGGGTTTAAGTCCAGCCATTGAAGCGGGCAAACCATGATTTTTACTCTTTTCTGACGCTCCAAATCTTTTAAATGACTTTTACAAAGTTTAGCCGTATGTTTGCGGTCATTGTCGCTTTGAAAAATAAAAATCTCTCCAATAAGCCTCGTTTCCGAAGGTAAAATATTATCTTCTAAAATTTGTTTATACCATTACTTCTTCAATATTCCTTCAATTTTCACCAAATCACCTATCATATTACCACCGAAACAACCTCACAGCATAACCGACCTTTCTCCACGTTTAACTGAAGCTTACCATTAATTCGTTCTTTATGTTTTCTCCAGGTTTTCTTCGACTGAACGTTTTCCATTTATTACCGAAAACCTCGAATTTCGACTGGTCGCTCCAGAGAACTTTTTCCATTGATCAATGGTCCAATTCTTATGACATTTTGCCCATTCCAACCTTTTTCTCTTCTTTACAGCACGTAACAAGGATTTTCTTTTGCAATTCTTCCATAGAGACCTGCCTTCAACAAACTCCTTTTTACTGTGGTAACACTTACCACTTTCTTCCGGCTGCAATTAAATTAAGCGGTAATTTTGGGGGCAGTCAACCTTCTGTTTCGCTTACTAATGGTAACTATATGTCGATCATCAGCAAGGAATGCCACTTTTGGCCGTCCACTTCAAGTTTTATTGCCTAAATTACCGGAGCTTGCATATTTATTAACAATATAGTCAATTGTACTGGGGCACATCTTCAGTTGTCTGGCAATTTCACGATTACAGTATACCTGTTTCGTGTTTGGCAATGATCATGGTCATTTGTTTTTTCCATATTTTTAAAATAAATCCGTAAAAGTTCAAAAATATTTCAATTCACCCACTTAATTCTAACACAAACGTATGGTACACAATTAAAAACGTATAAAATAAACATAAAATGGTCATTATAAATTAAATAAAGGATGAACTTTTTAACAGTACACTAATATCGGGGGGTCCCTCACTAGCCAAAAAATGTACATTGATTCCCTCATTTAGTGGAATACTCAATAATATTCATATATTCCTATTATCCCCTTATATTCCTTCTATTTTACCGTATTCCAAGTATTCCGTGATGTATTCCACGTACTCCATCATAATTCCTCTAAATTCCATTGATATTCTTACATATTAATTTGAAATTTCAGTTACTAAAACAATAAAACTTAACATCGCAGAAACAAATTAAGTTTTATTAATTTAAAGTGGATATAAAAATCGTAATAATTATCATCAAGATAGTTTTCTCTGGAAATTTGTATACTCCTTTTGTAAAAGCTTTGATTGAATTTAGATTATCTATATAGAGCTCTCCGTCAATCTCACTATTATTAAATTCTTATGTAAATATTTCACTGTAAAATTGTACTTACAATTAGACTATTCGTTACTTTCAGTCATAGTAGAATTATCCGAGCAACTTTCACTGCTGGCATATTTATTTTGGTGTCTTTTCAACTTTTTAATTTTTTTTATGTTTCTTTTCGAAGATTCGTGTTTATTTTGTGTTCTTTTTTATCACAAGTGTAATTTGTTATTGTTGTTTTTTTTTGACCTTGACGTTTTGTCAATTGGTCAGACTTGTGTTGATGCACACTGGAAGGCCGAGCTAAACAATTCTGTCAAGTCCGAGATTCGAGCCCAGAATTTTCGCTCGGTAACTCAACCAGCGATCACACCAATCCACTGCCGTGGTTGTAATTTGTTATTGACATATTCATTCCTCTTACACAAAAGAATTTTTTTGTCCTGATGGAATCGACTTGTTGAACGCCGGTAGTTGACCCTGATTATGTATAAACACGCATTATGTGTGCCTACCCGGTGCCCACCATTAGAAAACTTAAAAATAATTCCCGCGCAAATGTGAATTAATTACAACATTCATAATAAACCAGAAAATATATGTTAACAAACAGCCGAAAAAACAATTTTAAACTGGCACTGCTACAAATTTTCTTGCGGCAAACTTTTATTATTTACATACACATTACTTGTGTATCGATATGTATAATGTAGTAATTTTTTAGGGTTCTAATTTTACCTATTACATATTTTAGATCAACCGGGGGTTACACGATTACTTTTACAATTTTGCATTACTTTTATTTACCTAATTTTGTTAATAAACACTCTTGAAAATCAAGATTCGGTCATCAATTTCCCCTAATTCCGCTAGTACTCCATGAAATTTCTACGTACTCCGCGTATTCCATGATATTCCTCTAATTTCATGTATTCCAGCTATTCCCCTTGTATTCCATTCAAAATGTACATTGATTCCCCTAAGTGAGAGACCCCCCGACTAATATATAACATTACGTACCTGTAACTATGTAAAATTACATTTAAAACTCGTAAGATGATTTCTATCATCAACGCTGAAAATGCATTTTCTATAAATAGGGTGTTATTTTGCAATAGTTGTTACTAATTATAATTTAAATAATGATTTGTGTTATTTATTTGCAAAAGGGTAAATAAAAATTTGAAATTCCTATAGACATTTTAGACTTATGGGGCAAAATAGCAGTGCCTAAATACCTATGGACGGTAGTGTACATTTGCTTTTGTGATCTTGAAATATTTCTTCTAGAATAAAAGAAAATAACTTAGCTTATGAAATTATGTTGTATAATAAACTAGCAGCTGGCACTCGGTCCTACCATATCTTTTTGACCTGTACAGGTGGAGTTTTTGTCAAAAAAATAATTTTGCTAATCAGAACAATAGTGTAACTTGGGAAGTTCTATGCTGTTACAAAATTAATTAACTTGTCAAGAATTTTACATAATTATTTCTGCAATAAACCGAATTTTGTTGTGTTGGTTAGGTACAGGCAAATTACCTGTAACTTATGCAACTGTAGGTTTATGTTACAGCCTATGCACAACTTAACCCTTAGATGGAGGGGCTGGCGTATAGAGTACGCCAGCATGATTATTCTTAGTGGGATCTTATTTACTAACTTTAATTTATTTACTGACTAATATACAACTATTTTACCGGAACTTTTAATTCAAATCAGTTGAATTACTGTTACTCTACTGAAACAACTGAAAAAAATTGTTGAAAATTTGGTTCAAACATCAAAAAATGAGCTGGCGTACTCAGTTCGCCGCCCCGGCAAATAAGTACTGAGTGTCCACCCCTCCATCTAAGGGTTAAAAAGAAACGCATTACCGTCTGACAAGGTAATATAAAATCTTACTTGTACAGGTGACAAAAATTAATTTATACATAATTACAACTATTTTTCAAAAACCAGCATATAATTTAATATATTTGTATGATACGTATCAAACGTATACGATACAAATCGGTTTATTTGTAGTTGGTCGTGCTAGCTACTAGGCCAGATGTAGTCGCTCTTTCTTCATATATATTGTGTTTAGAGAATTTCCCACCTGCAATAACTTGAATCGGGCTGACCATATTGTCTATCTTTCTATCAATTTCTTGCTGAATATATTCACATAGTTTCATGCCTTCAAAATCTTTTTCTGCACTAGTTTACCTGGGTGAATGTAAACTGGGCCAAATTTAAAAAATGGTAAACTGGGCCAAAGACAAATTTAAGGTGAAAAAAGGGGTGCAGCAGGCAGGGTGTACCGGTGTGAATTCTTTTTTGATATTATTTCAAAAAAATATCAGAAACTAACTGTAACCTACCGATGGATCTACATCCTCGTGCTCGATACCTTTTCGGGCATATTTTTTATGGTGGATCCGTGTATTTCCATGATTGTCTATGTCAAATTTGAATTTGAAAAAAGAACTCGCCCAAGGTGGAACTTAAAAAAGGTGAAACTCGTTTCAGGGTGGATCCGAAAGTACGGGGTGCGAAAGGAATCCACCCTAAAAACAAGTTTTGCATTTGTAAAATATAATTAGTATCAGGAATTTGTTGGCATTATATTTAATTATAAAATTAAAAACTTGAATTTGGCAAAGACTAAACAAAAAATGAAAATAAAATTCATATTGAATAACGTGTATCGGTTTTTAATTTTCAGACCCAATACTACAATTTTTCAATCAATAATTTTTGCTTTTGGCCCAGTTTACCATTCTACAAATTTTAGTAAAATTTGTTTTTGTCCCAGTTTACCATTTTCAAAATTTTAGTAAAATTTGCTTTTGGCCCAGTTTACCATTTTTAAAATTTTAGAAAAATTTGCCTTTGGCCCAGTTTACCATTTTCAGGTAGTTTTTTGGCTAAGTTTACATTACCCCATTTACCTAGCCGCTAGAACCAGCGGCGGTTTGGTTGCCCCTCTACCAGACCTGTGGTTCTTAAACTAATGGGGTTAAAAGTTAGATATTCATATAGAAAATAAATGTTTTGAAATAAGGTAGGCTCATCCGTCTCTAGCTCTTAGACTATTACCCACTCCTAGTAATAATTTTGCAATATTTTGTAAATACGGTAACACCGCGGCATTTTTGCCCGGTGAGAGATCTTTTAGTTTAACCATAATACTCTATTAGCAAAATCGGTCAATGATAAAAATTTATACCTAAAACAATTGCAGAAGCCCAGATCAATATAGATCTGTTTATAAATTGTTAAATAAACAGTAGCCGACTAGAACGTATCGTAAGTCTCAGTAGACTGACTGATTTAGTCCGTAATAACCAAAGTATGCTAAATTCAGTAAATATTTACCCTCATCATATACGTAGACTGTTTTCACTGGACGTTTAAATTAGTTCACTCTTAGCGGAAGCACATTATAGTCGGGACATCATTATAAAAATAAAATTTTGTGGGTAAATTATAATAATAATTTTAATTAAATTTGTTTTTCCTTAGTTCATCCCCTACAAACGATGTTCCTTCAACACCCAGAAAATCGATGAAGTTTTTGAGATCACTTGAAAGTAACGAAGACACCGAAAATATAAATATTTTTGCTAAAGATTTTTCACGAAAGTTACCTGCGATGGATTCAGAAAGTTCTCATAGTAGTAGTAAGACATCGTCACCTAGTTTTTTAGGTGACGAAAATGTAAACTATTTTGAGGGATATAGTAATAATTTGGCGACGGGTTCACGTCAGTTATATAACGAAAATTCTAAAGCCGATTCTACTAGTAATTTAATAAATCGTCAGAAACGTTGTACATCAATTTCAGAACACGTTGAATTACCAAAAAAGCGTTGGTTAAGAGAGGCGGTGCAAGATCAACAAAGGTGGGATTCGTCTCAAGAACTAGCACGTCCTATCAATTGGGATGAAGTTAATATTGTTGAATATGAAAATCAAAGGCGTCCAACAGTTTTAATGCGCATACAAGATCGTGGTGCTTCTAAAGAAGTGTCGAGGGCAGATATTCAAACCGCAATTGCTTTGGTCGAATTGAAAAACGGTGGACCAATTAATTATCGGCAATATTAACTTTTTTATTTATGGGGCATTTTATGCCAAATCAACCGTCGAAATATTTTGTAGTTCTTGATTTGGCTGATTATTTTTTACTTTCGAGTATTTTTTAAAGAAGCTTCATTAAATTTTTTTCAAGTTTTATCTCAAATTTCGTTGAGTTACAAGGATTGCAACATACGAGAAGCAAAGGAAGAAGGAACGGCATGAGATAAAGCTTTGAAAAATTTATTTAGGCCTCTTCCAAAAATATTTAAAGGTAAAAAGTAATGAGGCAAATAAAAAAATATATAATATTTCGAAGGTTGATTGGCATGGAATGCCCCTTATATAGTACAATGGCCTTATTTTAAGTACTTTTAATGTGTGATAACATTTTTTAAATTTTACTGTGACATAGTCACTGCAGTAATTTTAATTATTGAAGCTTAAAATTTAACTGTGACGTTTGTACATATTATAACAATAAGACAGTAGGATTGTATTTATGTTTTATTAAATTTAATTGATTAATTTTTACTAGTGGAATTTTTTGATCAATTATACAAAATACAAACATTGATCTCAATTTTACTTTCAATATTTATGTAGAAATAGAATTAATTAATATAATGCAAATTTTTTCAAACTATGAAATATTTAAGTAAAATATCATTTTTTTCTCATGATGACAACGACTGAAATAGTGTTATTGTAGATGTAAGTATTTAAGTATTTCTTTAATATAAATAAATACAGTTCTACTGCTTTCTAAAAAAGCAATAACTATTTAATGAAGACTAAGCATCCAGTAATAACCACTAGATAGTTATAAATTTATTTTTTACGTAATTAGTAAGTACGTTCTATTCAATTTGATAAAACTCAAATATATCGAGGGTTCAGAGCCAAAGCCTGCTAACTAGAAAAAATCGAAAAATTGGTTTTCAAGATCATCTAACATAACTTAAAACGACTTTGCAAAATTACATGTCTACAGATAGACATGTAAACTTTTTAATATTAATTATCTCGATTATAAGATTTTGCTACTTAGCAGGTTTTGGCTCTGAACCCTCGATATAGGGTGGTTTATGAAAACTTCTTTAAAAGTTTATGGGGTTGTCAGGGTTTTGACGGAACCAAGGAGAAAGCAATGTGTCCAGAAAAGCTTCATTTGCCATATTTTTTTTGATTATTAGATAGCTTGCAAACAAAGCATTTTTGGTCACATGCCGTTGGGATTTTAGTAAAGCAATAACAGAACGAGTCCATAAGTAAGAGCAAAATAAGTTAAAAAATTGTTAAAAATGTTTGTAATAAAAAATTTAAAAAAATTCACTTTTTCACTTGTTTTCTAATGTAAATCCTGATGCTGTTTTGAAAATTGACAATCCTGGGTTCAAATGATTATTTTTTTATACAAATTTTAATTACCGTTTTCACTGAACATTTTTGGAATTTGAATTTTGTTAAAATAACCAGTTCAGTATTGTACTATGTAACTCATTTACAATGTAAAATGAAAACTAGGAGGTAAAATGGGAATATTGAAAATTTTGGTTTTATTCAATATTCAAACGGAAAAATAAATTATTTTTTGTGTTTGTATAAAGAGATGTTTCAAGATTGTGGGAAGCTAGGAATTATAAAATTTTATTATATCATAAACTTAATTAACGAATTTCGTAGATCACCCCATGTATGTATACAGGTGGAAAAAAACTAAAAATAACATTGGTTCTTATTTATTGTAACAAAAATAACTGAGGTGTTTATTTTGAATCAAAAGTGTGGTTCTTTTCCTTCTGTATAATAATTGTCGATTAATCACGTGCACATGAATTTTATCAATTTTTAAAAATAATTGTTTGATTTGGTTAATATAATTTTATTTTTGTAATTATTTTGTAGAGTGAGCGCTTTATATGGTTAATCTATGAAAATTAATTTTTTAATATACAATTGAATGATGGGTGGTTAAAATGGTTTTAGTACTCAATGTAAAAAAGTAATTGTTGCAATTTTTTTGCAACAATTCTGTGAATGTGTTTGAGGTTTTAATTGTATATAGATTTTATTTTAGATTTTAAAATTGTTGTTTTATGAAATTTCAATATTCTAAATTTTGTTCAATTTTTATTCTTATTACAGTTACCTGATTCAAAAACTTATGAATTTAGAGGTGTAAATCATGGATGGAGACGTAAGGGAATGTTTGGTAGTTATAAATGTGATGGAACGTATGGGGGATATATTGAAATTTCCCCAAAAAACTTTGCCTCGTGATTTACCCCTTGATGGAGTACATGTATTATGATTTTAGGAAGTTTGTTCGACCGACAGTTATGCGAGTTAACATTTATGCAAATGATCATTTGTTTAATTTGGAATTTTATTCTGCATACATTTATTGTATATAAATATACCAATACATGAAAACCAAAAGAATAATTTTATGCTAATTTAATTTGTTCATTCAAAAATTAAATTTCCAAAAAGTCGAACAAATGGTCGGTTGCATAAATGTTAAGTTGAACAAATGTTGTCAAACAAAATTATTTATTTAAAGATTTTAATTGATTTGTTCATGTAAAAATTGTACCAATTTAAAATACTTTTTTAATTGCAAAATTTGGTGCAATATTATAGCTAGTACAAAATGTTACTGTTACAGTTTTTATTGAGTTGGGTTACACTGTAAAAAATGAAATAGTGCAAAGAAATATATTATTGTAATGTTAACTTTTAATTTGCAATATATTTGTAAGAAAAATATTAATTAAAAATATGATGATTTTTGCTCAACTCGAAAATTATATATTAATTTTTGGAAATTGCAGTATTGATCACGAGATGTCAAGAGTATTTATATATATTATAAATCGTTACAGGTTGGAAGTTTTTGAAAATTTACCTGCTGCAAGCTTTAAATTAAATTATATTAAACAAATTACACTAAACTGAATTCAATACGAGTGCTAGAATTTATAATATTAGTATTGTAGTTTAGTATTTAGTGGGCACCTAAAAACATAAATCGTTATAGATTTATATTGACTAATTTATTTTCTATTTTGATGTTATTTTATTAGTTCAATACAGAACTTTAATTGTATTGTTTATTAAATAAATAATATTGCATAAAATGTTTTTTATTTTGATTGCGAATCTTCCAGAATTTAGTAAAAAAAAGCAACTTCAAAGCTGTATCGACTATTCCAATTTGAATCAGAAATCAGTTATCTGTCAAATAATTGACTAATCTGAATTAAAATTGATATTTCTGAAATAATTAATAATAATAATTAAGATTAAGAGGCATATGCAGTAACCATCTGTGAAAATTATTATCAATTTTAAATTTATAAATGCACATTTCGTGTTTATTTCAATATTGCAGTGTAGTTTGAACGTAATTTTTCTTATAGCAGCTTGTGAAAC
This sequence comes from Cantharis rufa, assembly GCA_947369205.1. Lineage (NCBI taxonomy): Eukaryota > Metazoa > Arthropoda > Insecta > Coleoptera > Cantharidae > Cantharis > Cantharis rufa. The sequence goes on along the minus strand of OX376309.1, from coordinate 7,418,397 downwards.
ATTGAAAATGTCAAGTGCCTTTATGGATTTGAACGAGAATGCAACTGAAACACAAGGTAGAACCAAATATTTTTAAACTTTGCAAATGCACTGAAAAAAATTATTTTTGTGCTGATGAAAAATTTCATAAACATGTAGATTTGTTGAAAAATACTTTTTCTGTCTAAATTTCTTAAATTTTAATGAAATGGTATTTTGAGTACTCTTTAGTACCCAATTGTATTCATTAAAATATTAACCGAATATTTTGGAATTTGTTTTTAAACTGCAGTCGCATTTTGCTTTTTAGAAAATAATACATCGAACAGAAAGAGAACGTTGTCAAGAACAATTGAATCCGATAGTACAAATGGTAAGTAGATATTGAGTAAAATTTGTTTGAAGCTGAGTATTTTTATTACATTTTCAGGATCTACTGAAATTCCAGCCAAAAAGAAAAAGAAGTACTATAATGTTTGGAAAGGCAGAGAATGGAAAATGTTTAAACCTACTAAGACAAATTCGTTATATTACAAAATTATACATAATTCTGAAAATATAGAAGATGAAGTTGCCGATTGGATATATGTATATAAAACAGATTACCAAAAAGCTGTTTATCAATTTCTCCAGTTTACAGTTGATATATGTGGATATCAAAATTTAAATATCAAAAAAAAATTTTCATTAGAAGAAGAAAATGTTGCTGATTTAACTTCAGCTTTGGTAGAAAACTTAACGGAAGCACATTACGTAATTTTATGGTTTTTATTTAATATACTGACTGGTACCGCCTTACACTCGAACATTGGAAAACAATATGAAAAATCAGATTTTTTTATTTCTGCTTTTTATTGACAAAATATTCCCGGTTTCCCCGGGTGCATACGGGGGGTAATGGAGAAACTACCCAGTAGTTTTAGCTTTAAAATAAGCGATATACCATGTTTAGGTGTCAGGCGTGTTACCTTATTATGTTGTAACACTTGTTGTGGTGTCCATAAAATGAAACTTTATGTAATACTATTTTTAGGATTCAAAATTTCTATTCAAAGGAACTTCTCAATGGGCCACTAAAACACGAACTGTAGTATGTAAATTCTTTACAAAATTAATGGAAGGCTTATATAACGAAAATTTATTGTTTACCGATGTTGATAGATTTTCACTGCACATATTTAGTATTTTTGTGACTTTTATTATTGCTAACCTTAGAACTTTATTTTACACTGGGTCTATCATTGGCGAGTATAAATATTATTTTATCTATGTAATTTCGTAGGAAAAGACGTATTTTTTTGGCGAGAATAAGATCTTTCGTCGTGACCATTTCGCCGTCGCCGTAGACCGATTTCTTCGTCTGAAGTTTAGTATTTATATTATTATACAGACGATATACAGTACCTGGCAGTCTGATAAGTCCCTGAAAATTATAGATGACATTATTTGAATGACTATTTAAATGACTAATTTGAACCATTTTTGACAAACTTCATCCTTTAAATATCGTACATGCGTTTTTGGGCATGAAGAAGCTCTGCGCGCATTAGGTGCCGTGTTTGCTCACAGTCAACCAAAAATAAATTCGTGTTACAACTTCCTAGCAGAATTTGAGCATGTTGACGCGTAATCCGAAAGACTTTTTTTGCCGATTCATGAAACCTGGATTCATTACTATACACCACAGTCAAAACAATGAGTTTCTGCGGGTGAAAGTGCTCCAAAGCATCCGAAAACACAACAATGGGCTGGAAAGGTTACGGCCTCCGTATTTTGGGATGCGCATGGAATAATTTTCATCGACTACATTGAAAGAGGTAAAACTATAACTGGCGCGTATTATTCATCATAATTGGATCGTTTGAAAAATGAAATCGCCAAAGAGTGGCCAAATTTAAAGAAGAAAACAATCTTATTTTATCATCACGACAATGCGCCTATTCATTCATCGTTAGTCGCACAAGCAAAATTGCACAAAATCGGGTTTGAACTGATCGCTCAACCACCGTATTTGTCAGAACTGGCCCCCAGTGACTTTTACCTGTTTTTAAACCTGAATAGATGGCTCACCGGTAAACGATTTTACTCAAACATAAATTACTGGAATTTTAAAATTTTCTCTCGAGGATATATTCTTCAATGTCTAAACTTCAAGAATATGCAGAAAACAAATAATCGATTTTTTCAAAAATCTAGACTAGAACACTTCCTTAAACAATAAAATTCGTGTGAGAAACTCGAGACTGACAAAATTAATCCTTTTCTTGGGTCAAGGAAAACCGAAATACTTCATCAATTTTTTTTGTATAGAGCAAATTTTCTGGAAGATCATAAAACCGAACAGATATCCCTTCCCCCCAAAATCAGTAGACAGAAAAAATCGGGAAAATCGTGAAGCGACGAAGTGTCGACGGCGAAATGTCTTTAGACCGTTCAAATTTGTCCATTCATTTAGTAATCCGTTTTTATACAACTCATGATGCAAAATCTTATTGTTCAATACTTTACTTGGTATTAATTTTTAGCCAGTAAATTATGTTGGGTGTGCTTAAATATTGAGGAAGAACTGGAGAATTTGGATTCATCAACTCTACCAGAACTTGCAAATAACCAAGTCTGCATTAAAAAGTACATTGAATACTTTCTCAAAATCATTAAAAAAACTTGGTAAATTTATCATACATTTTTTAATGAAATATCTACTTGATTTTGTTCTTATTTTAATTTTCATTTTTGTTTTTATTTATATAGGATCAACGATCCATATTTGGTAGATATGAAACTTGCAGTTCTTACCGAGATGGGCAAATGGTTTAAGAAAAATTTATTCGTTGTAAAGAATTATATTACCAAGTTGCTGAATATTTTAATGGCTTCTATTCTTTGTAGGGTAAATGCTCAAAAATATTATATCTCTGGAATTATTTTTATATTTTCAGTGGCCCCAAATCCGTTTAAGAGCACTAAACACATTTAAACATTTAATAAAAATGGAAAATTTTAAAGATTGTGTTGGTTCTTCAATTCCAGATATTATTACTGGTATTGCTGGCAGAATTATGGACATTGATTACAATGTTGCAACAAAAGCAGTAGAACTTCTAACTGAAGTACTGAAAGTGTATAAATTGTAGAAAATTTTGAAAATTTACGATTGATTTTTGTTTTTGTAGAGATCCATCTATATTGATTCCTACTGAAAATGGACAGACAATTAATAGTTTGTTGTATTGTGAATTTTGGCCCTTAGCAAGAAGTTCAGGGAATTTTTTTTCTCAAGTTTTGAGCTTGATTCCGAATATAACTACATATCGAATAATTAAATATTTGGTTCATTTTCACCAAACAATTGAAGTAACTTACAGTATTTTATTTTTATAATAACTGGAAAATTCCCTTCATTATTTGGAAAGTCTTCTCAATCAATTTTTTTCTTTCAATAGTTTATCTTGGTATCTGTCTTTTTCTGGGCCTCTCTTGAATGGTTTCCATTGGGAGCTTTTGAATCTTCTTACCGAAATTCTTCTTATTTATTCTTCCTTTTTTCTAAATATTTTTTTAAAAATCAAAACGCCGTCATTTTTTAAATAAAAAAAAAAAAAAACTAATTTTACATAACATAGCAATATATATGTAACTTCATTAATAAAATTTTAGAATGTAGATGCACACGTAGAGTTATTGGTGGATTCGCTGTTACCATGGCTTGATGCAATTAAAGATGTGGAGCTTATGATCGAAATGCTTTTACATGATGATTCCATGGAACAGAAAGATAAGATTGTTTTAATGGAAATATTAACCACTTCAATGGAACAAATGATTACCAACGAATGCAAATTTGTTCGGGTCAAATGGTCAATGGGTAAGTATAAACTTACATTGCCTTACATTTTATTACAATAAGTTTATTTCTATAGATAAAATTAACAAAGGGGAAGTACAGAAAGCAATATTTTATTTTTTAACCAAATGTATAAAAATGTACGAAAAATTTTGCAACCACAAACACTTCGAAACACAATTGCTTAAAATTTTAGTGATTATTGATTACTCAAACCTAGACAATCAATTAAATGACGTAAGTCTTCGCCTTTATTAAGCGAAATATCTTAAAACAAGTTATTTGTAATTTAGCATATTGCTGATATAAGCAAACGATTAATACAAAATTTTGATGGAACCAATAAAAACGAGGAATCTTTACAGAACATTAGTCAATTTTTGGCATTGGTAACAAATTTCAATTTCAATGACGCTGTTATTTCAAATGAAATATTGGCTCTCAAACAAAGAGTTATTACAATATTCCTACAAATTCTCAAAAGAGTGGACCAGGTAACATCACGGATCTTAATTTTAACAAAATTCTTGCTACCTTAATTTTTTTTTGAGTTGGGGCGGCGTTCAGGAATGTTGTACCAAATGTCTGATTTGGACCACAAAGACCCCCGCTTCAATTCTTATGTATAAATAAAAGTATTTCTCGTTAATCTATTCGTGCGCGTTACAGAGGTAGACAGATCTTAAAATTGGAAAAATTATTTTGTTTTTTAGAATTTAATCACAAATGAAGATAATTTTGCAATTGAATGTAATTTACTGCACATATCGGCTTTAATCCAATATCACGATTTAATCCAACCAATCGATTCTTCTTCATTTTTCTTCGAAAATATTTTTAAATTGGAGAAACTTGTGGAAAATAACAGAAAAACGTGTATTCTAAAAATTTGCTCTAATTATTTGATTTGGAAACTAAAATTAGCAGAGCTTAATAATTTTCCAGAAGAGGAATTGCAATATTACATCAAATATTTTGTTTCGCATTGTTTTATCCTTTTGACCGATAAAGATAATACTTTGATTTGTCATCAGGTAAAGATAATATTATAGCAACAAGACAGAATTTGATTTTTAAAATATTGATTTTAGATTTTAGCAGGTTTTGTCGAGTTCTTGTTAAGATTTAAAAAAGTTATTTTGACTTCAAAAAATACGCCAAGGGAAAAAAATGTATCAATCGTATTCGAAAAGAATCAAAATGAAGTATTTATGAAAATAACCTTAATTATTCTCTTTAAAGATTTGTTTTGTAAGTTATAAGATTTTGTAATAATTTTTCAAAAAATTTGGTTGTGGTGGTGGTTGGGACTTGGATGAACAGGAGAATGATTACCACAGAAAATTGTGCCATTTTGAAAACTTGGTCTAGGCTGTTTTGACTCGGGCAGTTCGGCGCGAAACGATTCGGTGCGAGACGTTTCAGAGCGAGGACTTTTCGGTACGAGAATTTAATTTTGTAGTAATATTATACTTTTCGAGCGTAGCAGTCTATAGAAAATTTTTATTATTTAACCTCCATCTGATTGGTCGGTTTATTTATATTTAACCAATCAGAGAACCCAATCTGTCTAGGGGACCAATAGTTTGTGTAGGATCAAATGTCTGGTTCCTAATGTCTGCCTGACCAAAATTCAAGTTAATTTTTTAAGAATTAAATTAAATCGGCATGAACCGAAGCGGTGTCACTCCAAATGTGTCGCGTCGAAGCGTTCCATCCCGTGTTAACTCAACACGGTGCTGTAATTAGATTTACATTTTGATAACAAATTTTATATTATATAAAATCGTCTTTCCAACTTTTAGGTGTCACACTGGTACAAAAGAAACAACTTTTACTGAGGGTTTTGACTTTGATTCATTTTAATACGATCGATGTTTTGGAACTCAGAAAGTTGTATTTGTTTTATCATGAAGTAAAATTTTATATATTAATTTTTGCCAAAATGATGTCCTATTGTGTTTCAGTTTTATGATGTCTATGGAGAAATTTTTAATGAATATTTAAAAGCGCTTCGCAAGGTTGGAACAATCCATGTTTCTGCACTGATTATGGGCACATTAGTATATTCTTATTTCGGAAATATACGCGAAGGTGTGCTAGAAAATGACAAATTAGTCCTTTTTGAGGTAAAGAAAATAATAGCATTTTACACTTCGGGGTGGAAAAGGGTAGATTACTGAACGAGTAAGCACTTGTGTAAACTTGCCTCTTTTTCAACAAATTAATTTGTGGTTGTTCTCAATTTTGTTTGGGAATTAAAAATTTTTTCGATTTCCTTTTGTTTGTTCATTCTCTATTGTTCTGTAAAAATTAAATTTGGAAGTCCTACTATTGTTTCTTTTGTTTTGAATTGTTAACAAGAAATAAAATTAATTTTTTGAAAAAGGAAGCCAAGTTCACGCATACAATTAGCCCGAATACAGTAGCGCTTTTTCACAAGCGGTGTTCAACATTTTATCTAATTTCGCAAATAAGAATTGTTGAGTAATATCCATTACATAATGATTTATGAAACTGCTTTGAACATCCTTGAAAGGAAGTTTTTGCCATGAAACTTCATTTTAGTAGAAAATATACCGACATCAAAATTTCAGAATTTATTGGGACAATTTCGGAAATTTGTTGGACGTAACAAAAAAGAAGCTATACAAATATTGGAATTTACAATAACATATATCTCCCGTTCTGAAGATCGTTATCAATTTCTCTCTTACAATAAACAATTTTCAAAGCGGCTACCGCAGAACGATAAAATGCAAATGTAAGTATGCAGATTTTCAATTCATTTTTATGCCATTAAATTAAATATTTTAGCGTTTCTTTCTTATTTAATAAAATACCAAGTGAAAATAAAAATAATGTTTATGTATTGGATTTCATGAAATTTTGTAACATAAAATTTGCTTCTAAATCGAAATCCATTGCTGCAAATGAAAGCATTTCGTCCTAATATTCATATTGTGAACGTTGGTTTATTTAGTGGTGTTGGTTAAAATCTAAAATAAGATATTTTTAAATGTTTTTATATTAATCATGTAAACATAGCTATTGACCATATAACTACTATAATTTCTAATATTTTACTTATAGTTATTAGCCACTTTGATGAATTATAATAAAATTGATTAAACATCCTCTAAATATAATTAAATTCTTGCTTATCTGACTTATCCAAAAAACCTAAATTAAGTCGAAAACTTGCGTAATAAATTAAGGCAGTGTTCTAGTCTAGAATTTTGCAAATCGATTTTTTTTTCTGCATATTCTTGAAGTTTAGACATTGAAAAAAATATCACCGTGAGAAAATTTTAAAAAATTAAAAATTATGGAAAAAAATGGGTCAAATACTGTTTTTTGTTTTCAGACAGCTGCCGTTTCGCGAAAAATTTTTTTATGTCCGACTGTATGATAATAACATCATTGCAATATCACTTAGCGACCATAAGATAACATTTTATGGTACTAGGCCGTTTTGCTTTATTTATAAAGTAAAACGGCCGCCTGTCAATGTCAATGAAATAAACGTCAAGGTTAATATTTTATTTTATTTAATTTAATTTAAAAAGTATTACATTAATTATTACTGTGATTATAATAGATTACAAAAGTTAGCTTTTGAAGCAATTTCAACGATTTCTTCCATTTTTTCACATAATTTTAAACCAAATTAATAAACAACTTATGTAAACCAGGAGCAATAGAAAAAGCACTCTTCGAAATTATACAATTTTTATTACCTAAATGTCAAAGTGGAAAAATATAAAAGAAAATCTTCTACGGTGCAGTCGAACATAAAGCTATGTATGTCATTTGCACATAATTAGGCTTTTTGGACTCAGCCAATTTATTAGCCTCGCTCGCAAGCTCGCTCTGCCATAAACGAGGCTTCGTCCGATAAAGACCTAAATTATGTACTCATGACATAAATAGCTATTTCAGTTTTCTTTTTGGTAAGGGCTATAACGACATTCTTACTAATAATTAATCTTTTTTGTAATTTTGTTTCAGATGACCAGAAGGGTTGCAATCGTGTCAACCCACTTTTATTTTATACTCAACTTTACTTCCTGATAAGTCGCTTAATTTAATTTTTTTTTGTTCAAAAATTTTTTTGCAGATTGTCAAAATATCAATAAATATGTTGTAAAAAATGAGTGGTAAAATATTGTTTTTTCTTTTTTATCGAGCTCGAAAAAACCCCTAAAATTTATGGCTCAATACTAGAACACTGCCTTAAATACAGTAGGCGCCCGGTTATCCGACAAAAGATGCAAAAGTGATTACGTAGATAGACAAATCGATTACTTACGTTAATATCTTTATATTATATGCGAGGGGGGAATCACTGGGGAAATCTGGTGTACAAGTGAAGAGAAATCTGAGGAAATCCAAAGAAGTTTTAGGAAAACTAAAGAGAAATTCAAAAGGAAAAAGAAAGAAATTCAGGGAATTTTACAAAATTCAAGAAAAAATTAGAAATCTTAGAAATTCTGTAGATAACTGTTTAATTTTTGATGTTTCAGTTTTTTCGAAAGAAATCCAAAGGTAATTCAGAATGAAATTCGAAGAAATCTTTCAAAAATATGAAAGAAAATAAAATTTTTTTGTGTCTCTCACATCACATTAAGACTTTCTAACATTTTCTAGAACTCCTCAAGATTTTCTTAAGTTTCCTAAAATTTTTTTGGATTTCCTATGAGTTCTTAGGGGGTTACCCTAATGTGAGCTAGCGAAAATCAATGTAAACTTTGAAAATTAATTCCGGGAAAACTAAAAATGCGATTTTTGAAATTTTTTGATATTCATTAATACCTATCTTTCTTAGTTTACACATAAAATTTTATTAAAAAATAACTATATTCGCAGGAGTTACGCGGCTTTACGTATAAACCCTGTCTCGCGTGCATGGTCGGATGGTGTAGGTGATTTTGGCAATTGGGTCAATCCGAAAAAATAAAAAGATTTTTTTTTGTTAATTACATTGTATTGGCTATGGCGTGACGAGGGATTTCGTTGAATTTATTTTCCGTTAATATTTTATTTAAGAAAGAGGGTAAAAAATATGCATTTTTTTGTAACAATAAGAAACTAAAAAAAATTTTTTTCAGCAATTTAAAAGAATATCAGGAAAATCCCTCGTCACGCCATAGCTAATACAATGTAATTAACAAAAAAAAGTTTTTCCGATTGACCCAATAGCCGAAATCACCTATACCATCCGACCATGCACGAGAAACAAGGTTAATATGTAAAACCGCGTAACTTCTGCAAATATAATTATTTTTTAATAAAATTTTATATGTAAACTAAGAAAGATAGTTATTAATAAATATCAAAAAATTTCAAAAATCGCATTTGTAGTTTTCCCGGAATTATTTTCAAAATTCACATTGATTTTCGCTAGCTCACATTAGGGTAACTCCTTAATGGTTTTTTAATGCGGGGGTTCCCCAACGACTGCAAACACTGATAAACTGCCGTTTTAAATACAAGTAAAATTCAAGGACGACCTTCTGGTTTTACGCTTTTTTAACTTGTTTTGAAAGAAAATCTTGTGATAATCCAGGAGGAAAATCGAAGAAAATCTTGTGAAAAAAAATTTTGTGTATAAAAATTTGATTTTTAGTTTTCCCTTTCAGTATACGACCGGAAATAACACATACGAGCTATGTATCTAGCAAACTTAGTGCCCTACTAGAATATTCAAGGGCTCAAAGAACCATAAGGGTCAAGTGGCGAACTTCCTGCTTCCTGCATTGTCTCGAGGTTTTAAAATAGAAATTTTTAAAAATATTGCAATGCTGCTAACCGCATAAAAACTATAGGGAGGGTATATATGGGGCATTCCACGCCAAATCGACCACTTTTGAATCCGACCCCTTTCGATTTGGCCGAAACGTTTTTTCTCGTTTTCTACCCCACTAAATATATTTCTCAGAATTTTTTCAACTTTTTTCACCCAACCCAACAAAAGTTATGAATTTTTCAAAAATTTTGCTATTTATATTTGGCAATATTTTCAAATACCCATAACTTTTTCAAAAATTGACTAAATCCAACGTTCTTTTTTTTTAAATTTTTTAGTTTTGAATGTACTATTCAGATAAAAATATGAAAAATTTTTTCGATTCCATGAAATTTTTCAGTTTTTTGAGAAAAATCATCAATTTTTCAAATTCCGACACTTTTAATTTTTGATTTTTTTTTTCTGAAAAAAACTTCAACTTATTCTGCAGTTAATGCCGCTAAACCCAGAGTGGGCCGACTCTGCTTTCTATTTTTTTTTCAATTGAAAATTTTTTTTGTTTATTTTACCACAATCTAACTTTGTTTTTATAATAAATAAAATTTAAATAAATATATCTTACATTTCTAATGATTTATAACTGTAAATAATTTTTTATTTCATTATTCTTGGTCGTTTAAATAATTTTGGATAGAGTAAGGAACGTAGAGATTAGGGATAAACTAGCAGTAGAGCCAGCAATGAGGAAAGTAACCGACAATCAACTGAGATGGTTCGGACATCTGAGCCGGATGAAGGTTGAAGGGCGATATGCCAGTGAGAAATGTGCGGCAGGTGGCAGCAAAAACAGCGGGGAAGAGAACAAGAGGCAGACCTGTAAAAACATGGGAAGATAACATTGGACAGATACTAAAAGAGATGGGGAAAACATGGAACAAGGCAAAACAAATGGCACTAGATAGAAGAGAGCTGCGGAAATTTATAAATGAAAATGCCACTATATTAACGAGAAAAGTGGTCGATTTGGCGTGGAATGCCCCATATATTTATTATTATTTAAAAAATTATACAAATATTGAAGATATTCGAAAAATTATTTAAATATTCAAATTACCATATCTTTTAGATAAGTCAACTTATCCTTCACATTTTATCATGCATTTTTCCCATAACTCTTCAAACTTCATTCTTCTGGTGCTCCTATTTCAACTTTGTCCTGCAGTCCTGATCAGAAAAAAACCAGGTCAACTGTTGGAACGAGGACAATCAGATTATGGTTAATAATGAAAAAATTGAGGTACCAAAAAATGTAACTAGTTAAAGTTTATTATAAAATTTGTATGGTTAAATAGCACCGATAAAAATTAGATATCAGCATAACAATGAGTTCTATTAAGGCACAAATGGTGAAAAAACTAGGGCATACAAAACACTTGATGTTAAATTTTCTGTTATTAAATAATTCCAAAAAATTTGTGGATTTTTCAACCAATTCCAAATAAATACATATATTACAATCCAATTCACTAACAGTATTGCCAGTCACATCGAATCATCTTGTAACATCTAGTAATTTCAAAATTAAATCTAAATTATTACAAAAAGATGTTTATGAATATTTAAAAACTATAAGATAACGGAATGTGGTAATAAGATTTATGGATTAGGACTTGTGAACAAACCGATGGCGATAGAAGAAAACGTATCCGGAATTTTGTTCGGCTAATAGTTATTCGACTTAACATTTGTTCGACATGGATTGCCATTGAAATTTAAAATACCGTCGAATAACTGTTACTCGAACAAAATTTCTAGAATCAAAAGAAAACATAATGGAGGAGTGGAAAAGGATGCGTCCAAAAGTAATTACTATAAGAATTCTTTTAAAAATATAAAATTGAACGTTTCGCTGTATTAAGTTGAGTAAATCAATCAAAGTTCTAGCAGAAAATTTAATAATAAAGCATTAAAAATTCATAAAATTTTTCAGCAATTTACATAGATATAGATTCAAATTTATTTTATTAATCCACTTAATACATACATATTTACAATCCTAAATAAGAGAAACAATGAAATTAACAAAAATAAACCTGAAAAATTTTATAAATACTTTAGAAAATATTAACTTTAATTGTATGGCTAATGAGAAGTATAACAATAAAATGAAATGTAGAGCATACAAATAACTAAATATAATTAAACGTCCACTTTGAAGGGAGATCCTGGAATATGATCATCACCCCATTTAATAATAATGAGATAATCTCCCCTTTCTCTAACAACGTAGTTAACTTGGTATTGATTGTGACCTTGATGTTTGATAAACACTTCTTCGCAAGGTCCTTTAGGGCCATGGACTCCGACAAACAAAATGTTTGTACCTAAAAATGAAAAAAAAAACATATGGGGATGCCAAGTTTTGGCATAAAAGTTGGTAAACATACCAGCATTGTTGGCAGCCACGGTAAATTGATTTTGTTTTCCAATGTATGCTCTCTTCAATCCCATTCCTTTAGATGACACTTTAGAAGAATCGCTTTTAAATTGGGGAAGTACTGGACCGCGCACATTATTTTCTTTGCTGACCTTCGCTACAGTTTCGACAATGACGGATGACGTTTCTTGGGCACCAATATCAACGACGGTGGATTCTCCTAATTGCAAAGGGTTAATAATTTCCAACAGATAAGATTAATCCACATTACCTTTGCTGTGAACTTTGAAAGGTGATCCAACAATATGATTGTTGTTGTACTTTATGCTAACGTAATAATCGCCAGGAGCCAATGGCGTGTAACGAACCTTATACCCTTCTTCCACTTCGGTACAATCCATGGATACTTTGCTGGGACCATCAATGGTAACGGCCAAAGTACCAGCACCAGCATTTAGGGTGTCAATAATAAAATCAGTTTTCACACCAGTTTTTATATCTTTTAGACCATTTCCCGATGCATGAACCGCCGCGGGATCTGCAGTATCCTTGCCTACCTTGATTTGGAATGGCGAACCAGGAATATGGACGCCGTTATATTTGCAATGAATTTTATGAACGCCATTTTCTCTAGGCATAAACCTTACAGAATATTCTTCCATGTCGATGCGTTGAATGAAACAATCGTCTTCGTGACCCGATGGGCCAATAATCTGAAATTCGCCAATTTATTACGTTATTCCATAACGGAATATTTCCTACCTTTCCATCAACATCTCCCTTGCCTGCTCCGTTCGTTTTAACAATGAAATGTGAAGGAGTATCGGCTTGCACACAGCCTTGTGGAAATTGAACAACTTCCAATAAATGAGCATCCCCAACAGCAGGAGATATGTAAACTTTGAATGGAGAATCGGGTACATGCTCGTCGTTGAATTTAAGCCCAATACGGTATTCACCTTGAAAAAAAATTTAAAAAACTTAATCATCAGTTCGGTATTTCAAGAACCGACGAAACGTAGGCGCGTACCAAAACAAATTTCGACTAGATTTTATTAGCAATAAACTTTATTTTACTAATTGGCGCTATAAACAAAGCCTGCCAAATAAAAAACTTAATATGAAGCAACAAAACTAACTCTCTCTAAAATTAAAACAAGTTTTTATCGGTTATTTGGCAGGAGAACAACTGTTGAAGTTATTTCCACCAGTTTGATTTGTTTTAAATTGAAATTTAAATATACGGATGCCGATGAAATGTAACAATAAAATTAGATTTGTGTCCAGTTGTACATCATCCGAGCCATAAAATTGCAAGTGTACAATTCGGAAAGTGGGGGACCCGCTGTGGTTCACTCACTCACTTACTTTTTGGTAGGAAAAAAATTTAGTAAAAACAATTTTAAATGTAAACGATTTAGTTTTCTATATTTAGCTGTGAGAAAATTACCTTGAAATTATTTTTTTGTGGTAGCTTAACTTGATAGAAAAACATTTAAACAAAATTTTGATTTGGAATTTTGCCAAACAAAACACATTTATATAGATTCTTTTGACCAAATAAGTAATTATTTACCTGGCTCTGAAACTTTATAGGCGACATCGCAAGATCCATCTTTACGGTCGGTAAATTGAATTTCTGCTTTACTTGGACCTTCAACTGAGATTGCCAATTGTCCGCTACCAGCTTCTCTTGTCCAAACGTTGAATTCGTTCTTCTCCCCTTGTTCACCCCTTTCCAAACCTGCACCTCCAGCTTTAACTAAATGAGCACCATGATCGCGTAGAGGACCCACGGTAAATTGGAATGGAGATCCTAAAGGGAAGAAAAATGATTGTAGTAAAATTCCAACAGCAAATTACATTGGCCGTACCAGGAATATGAATATCCTTGTATTTAACGGACACGGTATGAATGCCTAACTCCTTGGGAACAAAATGAACGGCGTAAAGTCCATCATGTACTTCATTAATTTCGGCGTCATCTGTTACTCCACCAGGTGATGTGACACTTGCAGAGAGATCAAATGAAGTGATTCCTAAAACCAAACTGTCACATTTCCTAACAAAAAATATGTGTTTGTATATTACCAGGCATTTTGAACGTCAACTTGCATTGACTTCCAACTTCAGTTATTGGAACAGCTTCACGTTGTCGTTGAATTTTTTCACGTTGTCTGTTAGAACCTTCACCAGCCACTTTAACTGTAAACGGAGAACCTTCGACGTGATGATCAGCAAATTTAAGATTTACGATGTAATAACCAGGCTCAGTGGGTTTGTATGAAATATTTAAAGTACCATCTTCTTGATCATTACATTGAATTTCTGCTTTGCTAGGACCTTCGATAGATAAGGAAAGACCACCAAATCCTTAAAAAAAAACGCTATTAGGCTGCACGATAAGCCAAACAAACGAAACTTACCTGCATTTCTTGTATCGACCGTAAAAGTATTTTCCACTTGCGTTTTGCCATCTTTCAACGCAGTTCCAGACACTTTCACCTTTTTGGCATCACCAACTTCAGTATAGGAAACGTTTATTTTGAAAGGAGAATTGGTAATGTGTTTGCCCAATTTCTTAACGGAAACCACATGTTCACCAATTTCTCTAGGTGTGAACGATATTCCAATATTGCCGGTTGGTAATCTTTTCAAGAAACATGGTTCTTCCAAACCACTGGGTGCTTGGATGGAAGCGTTAAGAGAACGAATATCATTGTCGGAAATTTTTCCCGGTAGAGAAACTTCGCTACACGATCCGACAGATATTTGATTACGTTTGCGACCTTCCCCAGTAATTTTTGCATTAAATGGCGATCCTTTAATATGTTTATCGCCAAATCTTACAGAAATTTTGTACTCGCCCGGAGCAGTGGGTAAGTAAGAAACCGAAACCGTACCATCTTTATTGTCATGACAACTAATTTCGGCTTTGCTGGGACCTTCAACGGCCATGGATAATCCACCGGCTCCAGCACCTTTTGTTGAAATTGTGAAATTTCCTGGTTCGCCACTCACTCCATGAGTAAGACCTGGTCCATAGGCAGTAACATAACCGGAACTGATCGAATCGACGTGGAATTTGAATGGAGATCCTTGTACGTGCTCTCCATTATATTTGACCGCTAATTCATGAAGACCTTCTTCCTTTGGATCGTATTTTATACTAACAGTACCATCTCGGTTATCTTCAATTACAGGTTTATCAATATTTCCGCTTGGCATTTTGATATCGGCTGCAAAAATTTATTAAAATTATAATAAAAATATTTTCGTTCTGGTTCTGATTTTGGGTCCCAATGAATTGAATAGCTCTAAGTGCGGGACCGTGTTGTGCAGGCACGTGGAGACGGTACAATGGTACTCTCAAAGGATCAAAATAAAAATAAAAATTATTTTTGAAAAATATTTGCGAAAAAATTTGCAAAACAGGGCAATGAACGTCATCCTGCTATAATTCAATTTTATGTGAATCATAGCACACTCCAGCCTACTAAATCATTTTGCTATTTTTTGAATTTTAAAAATTATAAATTGTTGAAAGCATTATGAATATAAGATATGTTTATCTTGATTAAGCTAACAAAAATAATTGATTTATTAGAGTAATACCTTTGTGACTGTTTATGTAAAAACTAGATAAAAATGTGATTGGTGTAAAATCAACACCAAATCCTTTTCCTCCAATAGGTACAGAGGGAACGTTTAAATAAATGACTGCGTTTTCTTCGTGATCAATAATGGAATAAGTAATGCACTTAGAAAAGTCTAAAAAGAGTTTGGTCTCTTCCGACCATGTCGCTTGTTTGGGTTCTTTAGTTCTTAACCAAGAGAACATTTTCAAAATAAGACAGAACAAAAATACGATAATTACCAAAGAAAATAAAATAACGTTGTAATTATCGAAGCTTTTTTTTTATAAAAAGTCAACTTAGAACCGACACTCGAGGAAAACCCGGTAAAACTAACGTTCCCACTATACTTTTTTGGGGTAGAAATATCAACGTCAAAAAGCTTAGTAAGCAGCTGCTGGTTAGAAATATGTAAACTAAGTAATATTTATCTAAAAATATCCAGATATATTTTGATAAACGTTGAGCCACTCACGGTTATAATTTTAAAAACTAAAATTTTGCAGTAATTCATTTTGGCGGGAACGGAATTTATAAAAAATTAATTACGCATGAACAGTTTTCTAATAAAATAAGTGTAAGAACTCATTTTTCCAATCAACGTTCTTGAACGCTCAAGAGATCATTTAAAAAATTGGCAAAAGTATAAAATACTTGATAGACAGAAGATGAGTTTAAAAACCAATTTAATAGTTGGACGTCAATCAAAATTGTTGTATATCCGAAATCGATGATTGATGTTCTTGGAAAATATAGTAAAAATTATAAAATATAGTAGATGATTCATATAAACCAAAATTTTTTATTTATAATTTATTAATTTTACGGGATAACAAATTTTGCTTTTTAAAATAAATACAAAATTATTAACAAAGAATCAATTCTATTATTAGAAATTTAATATTCAAAAAGTCCAGAATTTCGGCAAGAAACAGATTAGCCCTTTCAGTACCGAATTAATTTCGGATTGAAATAAAATTTTGAATTGTAATTCTGAAAAAATAAAGTGTTTTGATTACTTTACTTCTCCTTTTTCTTCCGCTGTATTGTATTTAAAAAGTAAGGTAAAAATTTGCCTTTTATGTTGAGAGTAAAATTACTTCTTCCCCTTGTTGAATAATACACTATTTTACGTACTCCCCTGATTTGAATAATGTATGTATTTGATATCGCCCTTATTTTTGTTCTATTTTTTGAAAAGAACAATGCAGTTATGACTAGAGATGAGATTTTTAGGTTTTCACCTTTTTTTTTATTTTAGATCCTGTTTTTGGATATTAGTACCAAAACTTGTTTCATGAGTTTTGACCTTTTTTGTCTTTTTTGTATTTGTTTCATTTTTACGACCTATTTTAACATTTTGGAAACTGTTTTTTAATTTGCAGTTTAAATTGAAAAACAATTTAATTTAGTTCAAATTAATTTGAATTAAATTTTTTTTCATTTTTTTTAAATTTAAATTTGGTGTCCGGTGTATCAACCTAAGAATGGTTGGTTTGACGGTTTGTTTCGTAAAATTTAAATTGTTTTACTAAAAAAGTTTAAATTGTAAAAAACAATCTCATCTTGTTCAGCATGAAGCATTTAAAACTTTACAGTACCAACCTAAAATAATATTTTTAGTACCTTTTTTTGAATTTATACGAGCTAAAATGACTTTTTTTATAACCTTTTTAGGTGCCTTTTTTTGAATTTTTACGACCTAAAAATCTCATCTCTAATTATGACGTATGATTTTAAATGAATCTTCTTATGTAAATTAATCTAATCGCGCGCGTCTTTGAAATTCTTTATTTGTAGATTTTCTATTTATTATTTTATCATAAATAGTATTGTTGTAGTAAAAGTTTCCTTTGAATCATGAAAACCATTTTGTTTAATCTAATAAACTATTTTTAATCAAACAAAAATTTATTTAAATTAAAAAAAGACTAACTAAAGTAACTAAAAATTTTAGTTGCGTGAATACATGCAATATGATATTTATTTAAATTATACAAAATTTATTTGTTTAAAAAAAAGTTATTCTCAACAAAAAGGTTTTTTTGATTCAAATAAAAACTTTTCATTGTTATCTGTAATCTGTAAATCATGATTTTTAAAAAATGTCTGAGTACTATATGTTAAATTTTGTTTTTATCTCAAAAACGAATAGAAATTTAAAACTGAAATTTGAATTTTTTTTCAATTAGTAAAAAATTACAATTTACGGTTTTGGTTTATAAATTCATATTCTGTCGTTCTGAAGTTTTCACAAAATTTAATAATATCATCTACCAAAATCATGTATAATTTTTGAAAATTATTTTGATAGACTTTTACAATTCCTTTACTTCCAAAAAAACTTTTTTTTGAATAATTGATGTATTATGCAATTTATTTTCAAAATTTTACAAAAACATAAATAATTACAAGTTTTCCACGATCTTAAAATATAGCTTTATGTAGATCCAAAGTAAAGAAATTGAAATATTCCATAAATTAAAAATTGGATTTTGGGAATCCCCCAATACCATAAAGTTAAGTAATACAAAATGGCGGTCCAAAAATAATTGACAGTTGAACTTTTCTTGTTTTTTTATCATTTTGCGCAGTTTTTAACGGTTTTGCAGGGTTCAACCTGTACGACTGACATTGTTTTTTAACATTTTCAAAATTTTGAATTTTTGCCATATACACCCTGTACAAGCATACATCATTAGCATGAAAAGATCGCTTATATTTACGTTTGGAATGTCGCCAAATTGTTTTGAAAACTTCTTACGAACAAGAAAGATATGAATTTTTAAACCAACACCGGATAACGGAAATTTGTTTTAATTAATATGGCAGTAGTAATGACCAATTAAAAATAAGTATATATAAACAAACAGAGAATTCCAACGATGCGTTTGAATAATTCAGGTTAATCTATTTAAAAAACAAAAATTGCATTGACCTTAAATATTTAAAAATATTTTAATTAATTTTTTTTGATAATTAGAATTCTAAGCAAGTTACCAAGAAAGTCCACAAAGCAAAAACCAATTTTATATTGAGTTTAATCCCATTTCCAAGCGTAAATCCTGGAGTAAGATTCTATGGGAATATTCAGTATTTTCAGCAAATAAAAACATTTTCCTGATTTCCTGAACACTTTTGCTTCTACGGAAAAGCATAATTTGCACTGGAACCAGAACCATGAAATTATCGACGGGAAAAAAATTGCAAAAAATGAAAAACTCTCCTGCAGCTGTACTTATTTATATTTAATGTAAAATTTGAAGTACCTAATAGAAAATTTCAACACCAAACATTTATTAGCGAAAAATGTTTATGTACTTTAGACGGAAGTTTTGGGAGTCTTGTAAGCCGTTGAGTGTTTTATGAATTAAAGTAAATATTTATACCTGTGACGTGTCCTCCTGTGGTCGGTAATGGTATGTTATCGAGAGCTACACCTCGATAAGACTGCTGCTTTTGTGTTTGTGAACTGCCAGTTTTTTTTGATGATTCTGTCTGATGGCTTTTCGAAACGCTGGTAGTTTCGGTTTTGGTGATCTCTTCCTCGGCCTGTAAAATGAAAGTTGTGTAGAAAATGGCAAAATACTGCCAATTAAAACCTAACGCTTTTAGGTAATAAAATATTTAGGCAAAGGTTAGGGTATCCAAAACAAAAATTGCTGCCAAAAAATAATTGTTTTTGCGAATAAATTTGCCTAAAAACGTTATTTTTTAATTAATATATTTAATAATTGCATAAGAAAGTTGATTTATAAAACACTTAGATTGTTGACAAAAAACGTCTATTAATTTCTACTATAAATTATTTTGGGTGGGTATATGGGAATATAAATAGAAATGTAACTGCTAGCAAGTACCAAAATTATGTGCTACTACTTTAAACCAACTATTCTAAATTTGATGCCAAATTTTGACTTATTAATCTAACATTCCAAATTAAATAAATTAGTCCTTAATAACATTTAATTAATGAAACAAAAATATTTATTAGGTTCCAAAATAAATAAATCCTCAAGTCAGTGATCTACAAATTACAAGTGTTTTCATTCAATACCTATCGATTATAAGCCAGCTAATCAATGAGAAGTTAGTGCCAAAACTCCTTGTTAGTTACTCTCAAACGTTGATTTATTTTTATTTACAGAGTGTAATTATCGCTCATTCTAAAACCATTCATAAAATAAAAATACAACATGTGTTTAAAAAGTAATAAATTTTTTCAAGTGAAAAAATGTAAAATGGCTATTTTTTAAGTGTGTGTTAAAAGCGTTACAAATATTTTAAATTTATTGCAAATTTTTCAATGAAAACTTAAATATGGCCATTTAAGAAGTCAACGGTCACTATTCAATAATCTCACATGACTTCTTTTTATTGCTTTTCCCAAATTTTAAGCACATTTTGTATTAAAGCATTTTTACACTAATAAAACAATATCGAAATGTTTTTAATTTTTAATTAATAAAACAATTTTTATATCAAATTAACTTATAAAATCAGAAGAACTCCGGGAATACCCGAAAGTGATATACTGCGCCATTAAATTGTAGCTCAAGTTAACTTGACATTCGATTTTTAATATTAATTCCAACACACTTTATGCTCTACCTACTGGTAAACGTTAATAATAAAAAACAGTCCCATATTTAAATGATACATACCTCAAATTATACAAAAGAGTCGAAGGAAAAAAACTATTTCAAGTAAAAAAAAAATAAATAAATTTTACAGATAAATTTTAAAAAAAGTAGTTGGTTAGTTAACTATTCGAACTAGATTAAGCCGAGATTAAATGCATTTGTTTCTATTATATAGTTACTACTAACTCAATTAAAACATCGGGGGAAGGCAATAACCTATTGCCGAAAGCTTGGATACTGTGAGTTTGTTTGAGCTTTCAGCTTGTGAATTTTTAAATTTTAATTTTAAACCAACCGAAACTTAATTAATCGTAAAAATTCACGTATAGCCGGGTATTTTAAAAATGAAAGTAAACTATAAATAAATCTTTCAAAATTATAAATTAGTTATTAGAAGAATTATCACTAAAATAGTTTTATACGACGCCAACGCCAAGCATCCCGAGTTGTAATAGATAGTTAACAGGTGGACGTCGGTCTTGCATAAATACGGTGCACCCGCAAGATAATTATGATCACTAGACTGTTACTTAAAAAAAATTGATACTTAAAATAATTTGTTATTTGGTATGCAGAATTAAATAGTTGTCATTTTGGTATTATGCCATAACAATTTCGTAAACTGAATGACAATGACGAATGCCTAAATCTCAGTGATAAAATCGAGAAAATTATTTTTAAATTTGAAAACCGTTTGTTAGCTCCATCCAAATTCTGGCAATACTTAAGAATTTTTGTAAAAAAATTTAAGAACAGATGTAGCTAACGTTTATTTTTAAATCGACCGTAGTAACATTTTAACACACAATTTAATAAAAAGAAAATTCATGCTTTCACTCAAATTATGTTACGATTTATTAAAATTAACCGGCAGTCGCCAAGTCTCCGGAAAAGTTTCGCAATTTAGATCATCATCAGAGATCATTAATTCGCAACCATGGCACAACTACATAATTTTTAGATATTAATTGTGTAAAAATACAGAAAAGAAATATTTTAAAGTTATTTTCCTGAAAGAACTCATAAATTTCCACTCAACATAAATCTGATCTCGGTATAAAGATAATATCATTTATTAATTTATTAACGCAATAAATTCATTTTAAAGTAAAGTGCGGGAAAATGTTAGAAAGCTTAAAAATGTTAACGAAAAACCCAAAAAAGAGAAAAAGTTAATAATTTAAAAGTTTCTATTTCAAAGATGACGTACCTTTTTAGGGCACGTATATAAAACTGATAGTAACAAAAGCAGGCACTAAACTGAAACTAACTATAAGACAATAACATATTAAAGTTGTGGTCTCTCTTTCAAAAATTTTTGCTGGGTCCGCCTTGCGGGCGATTGGGTGCTTTAAAATACATAGTTTTCTTCGTGGGGATTCGATTGTTTTCGTAACATAAAATTGTAATTAATATCAAAACAAGAAAGTCGTTTTTTCAAAAATTCTGTCAATTCTTTACTTTTTTAAAATAAAATTAGGTGGGGAATTACCTAAAATGTGCAGTAAACAAAAAGTTACCGATTTAACGACCGTCAATTAATTTTTTCCCGCTATTTTTAACATCGGGAGTTTCCTCGTAAAACAACTTTTGGATTTCCGTTATTAATTTTTAAAATAATCAACAATTCACCCTGGTACATTTATATTATGATTAAAATCACGTTCACTTAAATGCCAAAATAATTATAGAATATAATAGCCTTGAATATAGCTTTTGTCGTATGCACAAATTTATATCAAAATTAATGGAGTGATACAAAATTATATTGTCTTATAACAATTTAAATTCAAAAAAAATCGCACAATAAAATTTTAATTTGCTGTAAAATTTAAAAAAACAAATAAACAGATTGCGGTTATTTTTTTAGCTAAAAATAAGAATTTCTTTCCACAAGATATAATTCATCGCTAAAGTTTTAACAAAAAGCTTAAATAAAAATAAACACTTGAAAAATTATGAAAGTTTTGCTACTCCGGAATAAGTTTGTAAAATATTTTACCGCAAGTTAAATTTAATCTAAATGTTTTAAATAGCAACCCATTTGACTGAAGTTAATTAATACAAAATATTGCCTAGGTGGGAGCCCCACCCCGCTTAACGTTTCAAATGATTTTCTAAATTTAGCAAAGCTTAATTAAAAGACAAAAAATAAGAAACTAAAAATTTATTTTTTATGCAAGTTTATTAAAAAAACATGAACTTGAAAATTAATGCTTTTGGCAAATGAATGTGGTGCATTGATCTCAAAAAATACGCTCAATTTTGTTTGATGACACATAAATACCACTATGAAGTTGTACTCAAAGTTTGCGTCAAAGAAATTCAAATATAGAATTATGCAAGTCGACTGAGCGTTTTTTAAAATAATTTCCCATAAATTATTTTAAAACTAAAATTATCTAAATCACATGTAAAATTTAAAATAAATTGTTTACTTCTGTAAATTATTATTGCAGTTTTATTACTCTTGCAAGCTATAACTAATGTATTTAAGTTTTAGGGGATTTAACTTTACATTATTTCTTGCTTTCGCATTTATTTACATTTTTATTTGAGTTCATCGAATCCTCGTCAGACGAAAATTTTTAATTTTCAAAAATTCCTGCCGGTTTTTACAGTAAGTCCGCGTCGAGCAAAAAGTTTTGCCAATATTGAAACAACAGCTTATCCAAACGAAAAAATAATTGATTTACTCGGAGAATTTAGCGGACAATGAAAATTAGGGTTTGGGAATCCCCTAATTCTTGGGTTTATTTTTCTTTTTTCTTAAATATTATTGTGGGGTTGAAAATTTAGAAAAAAACAACTACGATCTGTATTAGAATTCGATTCCAAATTAAAATGAATATAAAAATAACTAAGAGAAGAACTCAGAAGTTAGAAAAAGGTAACTTTTTCAAAATATAAAGTTGCTAATATA
Organism: Cantharis rufa; assembly: GCA_947369205.1. NCBI lineage: Eukaryota > Metazoa > Arthropoda > Insecta > Coleoptera > Cantharidae > Cantharis > Cantharis rufa. The sequence continues at coordinate 7,395,187 of OX376309.1, read as the reverse complement.
TAAAAGTGGTGATCAAAGGGATGGGCAGCTAGCTAGAAGTATTAATAACTGCTTGCTCAATTCAAAATAACTTACTTTAGCCAAAAATATTTTAAAAATTAAAAATAATTTCATATTATGATAAATAAAAATATAAATTGTTACAGACGTTGACTTTTGGGCACACTCTAAACTGACTCACTTACTGAGTGAAATTCTTTAACAAAATTTTGACAGGAATTTTTGGAATTCACTTGATTTGTTCAAATGTTATCCATTATCTGGACATTGTTACTGGTCAGTGTACAGTCTCTTCGGGTATCATTTAAATCTAGATAATCCAGATGTATCTACTATCTACAATAGATACCGCCTCAGCCATTTCTTCTTATTTTAGTCTGTAATTTTTGGGAATTTACAAAATTTGATGATAAATGTCGATGTCTGGTCACGCCCAGAGACGTCAAACATCTGTTGTGGTAGTATTCTTTATGAAATAAGTCAGGAGCAGATCAAGCCCGAGTTCCTCGTGGTGTTTCAGTTCGAACGGCGATTTCTATTGGCTTTGCTCAAATTGACCAATCACATATGTGTAACGGATAGATAAACTTTATTTATTCAGAATTAAAATTTAAAAATTAACAAAACAATTAAACAAAAACGATCATATTGTTTTCACGATCTTTCAGCAATTATATTAGATTGATTATTCATTGCTTAAAGCTCATGAAAATGATTTAAATTGTTACACTGTGAAAAAGGATTTGTCGGCCTAACAAAACTTTTAGTAGCAATAACCTCAACAGAGTTTTTCGTTGCTGCAACAAGTTTTCTGCTGCCATAACAAAGTTTTTTCTATGCAAAATAAGAAAATTTGTTAAATCAACTAATCTTTTTTACTGAATAGAAAACAACTTTGCTATGGCAGCAGAAAACTTGTTGCAGCAACAAAAAATTTGTTATAATAGCAAAAAAACGTCAGTTGAGGCTATAGCTACTATAATAGCTCTGTTAGAGCAAAAAATCATTTTTCTCGGTGTACCGCTTAAATAACTTGTTAATTTTTAAATTTCAGTTTACTTTCATTTTATACAATATATTTCAAGATATCAAGTCGTGTATTTTTGTACAGGGACGCTGCCACAAAATGTGTTATTCGGTGATTGTGCGTAAAGAGTGCAGTATGTTTGTTTTAAGTCATAATTTGTACATAATAATCTGTATATGTAGTAGTTCAATAGTTTAATAATAAATACATCTATATTATTAATACTAAATTCCCTAAATACGTAAAAAAATATAATTTTAAATGCTTCCGAAACGCTTATGCGGGAAATTTCCCAACGTCATTGTTATTCAAAAATGCTTTTATGTAAAATTACAGTGAAAATAGGCTATGGTAAAATCAAAGGACGTCTGGTTAATGCAGATTATCGGTGTATCATTGCTAAGGTTGATATCCTGTATGCGGTACCGATAATGGTACGTGCTCGCTCATCCTTAATTGTGAACGTTTACAAAATATAAGCAATCTAAAAAGACTTACGCAATTTGTTCTTTTGTCATTGAAGAATAACTAATTATCAAAAAATGTTACATTAGAATCCCGATTATCCGTGCGCGCTTTATCCGGGCGGCGGATTTTACGTGCGGCATTTTAAATTGATCATCCGTTCGCGAATTATCCGTGGCTGACGGCCAGAGGTTAGTACATGAACGCTGAATGCACCGTGCAGACGTTCGTTTTGGGGAATTCCCAAGTTCGGTTCGGGAAATCCCCCATTTATGTGTTTACTTATTATTTTAGCCAACTGCCGATCGACTCGTCAGTTAAACGTAAACAGCCGCACAAAATGCAGCGTACTGGTGCTAATAAAAAATGGAAATTTTACAACAATTTGAAGCAAATAACGCAAACAAAGCAAATAACATTGGAAAACAAACGGTTCGTGACATTGTGAAAAAGAAAGCCGAATTACAGAGCTTTGTAGCTAAAGCTAACAGTGCAAAAGCTATTTCTGACAGGAAATCTCCAGAAGGGTTTACTTTTCGAGAACTTAATGATGCTACAACCAGGTGGTTCTTGCGGAAAAAATTGGAAGAGGTTCCAATATCAGCACCTATGTATGATAGGCAAGTCTAGAAGTTTCACGAGCAGTTGAAAATCAAAGAAAACTTCTCGGCATCTTTACAGGTTTAAAAAACGTTATGGAATACGAGAATTAGCTATTTAAGGGGATGATGTAGCTATGGTAGAATTTTTGCCATGATTTGGAAAATCTTATAAAGGAGCACGACCTAAAATCTGAGCAAGCATATAGTGGAGACGAAAGTGGACTTTATTGGAAAGCAATGCCGAAGAAAACACTTGCTGCAGGCTCAGAAACTAGTGCACCAGGTTGTGGATAGATTGTGATCACGAAGAAAAAGGGTATCAGATTATGGATAACGATTTTTTAGATAATCAGACCTCTGCAGAAAGTTTTGACAAAAGTAGTGATGACGATGAGAATAATTGCGTCATCAAAACAAGTCATCGAGAAGCAGGGGGTGCAGTAAATGTACTTATCCAATATTTTGAAGAACAGCCTGGAACTGATGACATTTATGTGCTTCAGCTTAGAAAAATCAAGGAAATTATAAAGTGTAGAAGTTACGAAGCCCAAAAAAAAAACAAAAAATAGTGATTTTTTTAAGTGATTATTTTTACGTGGTAAATACATATGTGACCTGGACTACGAAAAGGGACTTACGTCGAAAAAATCAATTTTCACTTTTTTGGTGATTTTTATAGGAAAAAATACGCTCTTTAAAAACATCAAAAATCATCAAAAATTTTTTTTTTCAATTTCTTTAAATCTTTAAACGCGTTTTACCGGGAAATTAGTTTTCCGACGTTAGGTCCCTTTTCGTAGTCCAGGTCACATATATATAGATTTACAATATTATTGTTCAATGTACATTATGTATAAATATTAAAACTGTTATTTTTTGTTACATGGATATCACATACATCGCTTGACAGATGTATTTTTCTGAATAAATTATTAATAAAATAAAAATGGGGTCTTTGGGATTATCCGTGTTTTCGATTAACTGGCGAAGGCTCGGTCCCGGCTGGCCCCGATAATCGAGATTCTATTGTAATTTAATTTGTAATTTAAATTCTTATTTGTATATTTAATGACAAAAAGTTATTACTAATGAAACTCATTTGATTTGAATTGGTATCATTGAAATCACCCGAAATCAGCCCAGAAAGTTTTAGTGAAATAAAATGTTGAACGTTTGTCCATCTGTGTATTTTTCTGTGCTACTAAAAACTTGGGAAAAATTAATATATCTATATAAAATGAATATGAAATGAAAAAATTTTTAATTTTGGCGAAATGCAATTCCGTTCAACATTAATTATAGGTACATGAAACACAAAAGTTTGTTTTTTTGTAGAATGCAAAGTGCGTGGCAATCGACCAATATTATACAGGTTGCTTTAAGGATATAGTGGAAATTTTATAGTGGAAATTCGATTTTTTTATGTAAACAATTATATCTGTTCTGCCAAATTTTTTTCGGTTTTGTTATAATAAAAATATCTACGATTTTAATTTAAAGCATCCCTGTTATCCTTCACCAAAAGTGGTTTCTAAGGTTCGAAGCCACATTTCCCCTCTAGGATATTTCCTATAATTTTATATACTATTCCTAACACAGTTGTTTAAATTTAATAAAGAACCTAGTAACTCGAGTTACTGAGCAAAAAGCGTCGTTAAAAGAGAGATCTAGGCACAGACATAGGTCTGCGCTAGGGGGTAGAGTAGGTTCAAGTTATTCATTTAAGGCAGTGTTCTAGTCTAGAATTTTGAAAAAATCGATTTTTTGTTTTCTGCATATTCTTAAAGTTTAGACATTGAAGAATATATTCTCGAAAGAAAATTTTAAAATTCCAGTAATTTATGTATTAGTTATAGCTATGTATTTTAGTGACGCACTGTAAACCCTTCAAGCCGGAGCATATGGGGCAATGCCTGACAGGTGACCATTTCAGCTATAAATTATAAAAATGTACAAATATAGGTCAACTCAAAACACTTAAAAATCGTAAATATTTTCGTGTATACTTTTCATTTCAGCTCAGTCCAGCTTTTAAAAGTCTAAGATTAAGGTACAAGTTTATTACAAAACTACATTTTGCAACATGGTTGATATGATATCTCAAGTTCTATTTACCCGATTTACTTCAAATTTGGTGTCAACCTTCAGTGTATGTCTATTTATCGCCCCTACCACTTTTGTACCAAAATTACTTTGCTAACTATTTTAAAAAATTAAAAATTGAAAAAACCGGGTCAAAACCTGTTTTTTGTTTTCAGACAGCTGCCGTTTCGCGAAAAAAATTTTTCAGTTTTTTTTTTGATAAGGACTTGGAAAGTTGGAAAGAAAATATTTGCACTTTATAAAGATAATAAAATTTTTTCTATACCACTTTCCATAAAATATATTTACAAAAACTGTAGCATAATTGTGTATAAAAATATAAGAAAAAACAAAAATTTTTTTTGGAAGAAAATAATCTTGACAAATTATACAAAATTTTACTACAATTTGTAGAAATTTCTTTAAATTATATTTTATAACTATTTACTATTTTTTAATAGTATAAATTTCAATTTCTGTAGTAATAAATGTTACATTTAATTGCTACAAATTTTAATAGAGTTTTACTCTACAAGGTCTTCTAAAACTTTCAAGAAATTGTCTAAATAAGTTCTATAAAACATTACTACAATTTTATAGGAAATTTTCATAATGAATTTTTTTCAGTGAAAAACGATCTGTCTATGACAATTGCTATATTGAGGGGACAAAATCCCGCGTGAGCTAAAATCCTACAAGAATTAAATGATTATAACCTATTTGCAAATTAAACAATTACCAAATTTGTGGAATTTTGCTTTGCTGTATTTTGGCTTGCGGAATTCAGCTGCGATATTATGGACAAATGTCCGTTCTCGAGAAATGATAGTTTTGCAGAAAAACACAATGCAAGTTTAAGCAAACTATAGTTTGGTATATTACCAAAGAAATAAAATGTTATAAATTAAAAAAAAATATTTTTACTTTGTGCATACAAAAGCCGAGATACAAAAAACTGACTGAAGTCTTAACGACGTCATAAAGACGTTGTTAGCCAACTCCAAAGAACTAAAAATTTTGAAGTGATAAACCCAAAAATTTTTGAACCAAGAGGTAGTAGTAAGCAGTAAAACTTAATTACCGGTTACTACGGAGGAAAATTTAGAAAATTAGAGAAAACAATTCATTAATTTTCTAATTCCCAGTCTTAAATACTCTGGCTCAGCTATCGTAAATTCAGCAGAGGAACTCTCAAAACTAAATTAATATTTAATCAGAAGTGGTTATTCAAAATTACAAATAAAAAAATTATAAAATAGTAGATTATATGACAAGGGTGTAAAATGTCTTATTCCCATTTGCACCACCTATCCTTAAACGTTAAGCAAATTAGCAATGAAAAAACTTATTAAGGGGTTTTATACATCTGGGATGGTCGGAAAAATCGAAAATTTTATATTGCATATTCTTCAGGTAGTTCAAAGTTATAGGTAGTTAAAGATAAGAGTCGCTTGGCATGCAGCTGCTGCTCGGACTTCTTGGTATAAAAAAAACGAAAATTTAACACCTCTAAAAATAAACTTTTTGTTAAAATTGCTGCCATTTCTTGCCAATGCAATATACTAATAAAATATTTTCACATTCCGATTTCAGATGAACCGTTTTTGAGTTATGATGGCCACCGCAACTGATGCTCAAAATAAGGCGCTCCTGGAATATAGCTGTAGTTCCGCCATTTTTAAATATTTTTCAATGAAAAAAATTTTACAAGTACATGAAAACATATAGTACTAATCAATGTTGGTTACAATTTTACAATAAAAATTTATTATCCTGTCGAAAAAAAATCAAGAAAATCACGCCACTTTGCCCGTTACAAGTGTATATAACCCTTTAAAGATATTAGGGAGTGCAAACGGGCATTAGTAATTACGAGACGAAAGTCGAGTAAATACTCCAATGTAAAAGAGGTCATCAAAATAATATCTGTATATGCCGTAATTTGACAATATTTTAGCATTTTTGAATAACAATATTTTTAGTAAGTATAATTATGAATAGCAACATTTAAAGTGTAGTAGAAGAAAATGTGATAGGAAAAGGATAATTGTGTATGTGTAAGTAAAATATACCACTAATGACCAAGAACGATCAATATATTAAATGTAATAATGTAAATACACACGATTAGAAACACACGCTTAAAAATATGACTAAAATTATTTATAAAATATGAAAATAAATAATAGTCAATCTATTGACCGATAGTTTATAAAAAAAAGTAATAGAGAAGAAAAGAAAAAATTAACAGAAATGTATAAAAAATGTTATTATGGTTCTAAAGCATAAAAACATAATCATTCAATATACTTAAGGAAGTTACTAATTAGGGTAATTATTATTGATGGTAACACACACTTAATTAAACAAAATGTCATCCTTTATACTACACAATAATTTATTATAATTCTAGGACCGTACATTCATTTCAATTTCAAAATTTGTAATTTTCAACAAAAGGGATTAAATAATTTACAAATAATCCAATAATTATTTTTGGATTAAAAATTAATAATAATTTACCTACATTAAATATGCAAAATTCCATATTTTACGATTTATAAAAAAGTCTTCGTTGAACATTATCCAGAATATTCCACAGATAGAATATCAAATTTTGTAACATCCGGACATAAATGATTTAAAGGTCAAAAAATGAGATTGCAAAATATTTTAAGTTTATAAATTGCGTCCTCTACTTGACTGAGCCAAATTGAGAAAATTCTGACTGAAAAATTGCCAAAAGATGATTAATTCAGAGATTTCCAAAAAATACATCAAAAAGTTACTTAATTTATGAGATTGAGGTTATGATTTATGAAATACAGTAACACCTCGACTTCGGAGTTACGCGATTTTTACATCTTGTCGTCGATTCGTCTTTTTTACGATTTATTACTCATTTTTTTTCTAAATTATTGTTTTTTTTAGTCTCCGGTCCAAATGAAACATAATTTCTATGTATTCATATACAAAAAATTGTACCCCGATTTACGCGAATTCAACTTACACGGTTATCGTTCGGTTCCACCTATCGCGGAAGCCTGGGGTAATACTGTACAGATTATAGTTTACAGTAGTTCTCAAAGTTTTTATCAAAGCTATTTTTTAATTACGATATTAAAAATGTAAATGAAAAACTGTGACCAAAATGTAGAATCGAGTTTTGGACGCGGCGGTGCTTCAGAAAAATGAAATAAATCTTACATTAAGATTTTAGATGAAAGTATCCTAAAATGACACACTCATATTTCCTTTAAATAAACTTATTTTTAAAATTTCTCGTAGAGAAAACCAATAAATGTTAGTATGCCGTTTTACCAACTGTGGAAATCTGCAAATTTTTTAGAAAAATTTTATACTAAATATTAAAACTTACCTATTAATCAGGCGTTAACTTTACCAAGACAGAATGTAATACTTCTTTGGATTTATAAAAAAACAACACTTTTACGCGGTAAAAGTACACTTGTCATAAGTCATTAGAGGTAATGCAGATTTCCAATTTATTACCAAAAGTTAACATATGTCGTTTTGTCGACCATGTCATTATAGAATACCTTCCCCTATTGTAGAACACCCTGAATAACGGATAAGAAAACGCGGTTTTTTTTATAAACAGGAACTTTGCATAGTATAACTGAGAACTACGAGTACAAAAATTACTATTGGTAATTTTCAATTTACCACCACCAAAATAAACAATAGAATTCAACTTACAGTAAATGTGTAGAATCCTCCAGATATTGGTTGACCTCCAAACTTGATGCTAACTGTGTAATCTCCCGCATCTTTCACATTGTAATAAATGCTGAACGTCCCGTCTCCATTGTCCACTATGTCGATATCCAAATCACTATTCGAAAATAACAAAAATCAGCATACAAATTTAATTAAATTATGGAAAAACTCACCTTCCAGAGGTTGAACGAATTCTGCACGTAACAGCGCCACATCCACCGTTTTCAGTGTTGACTGTAATACAGCATTCTTCGCCGCTTACCACATTTTTCTGTATACCTTCCGTAATTTGACATTTATCAGCCTACAATTGAATTAATAAGTTTAAATTTAAACAGCATTTCAAACAAGTAATTACATTGCCAGTTGCATATGCCTGAACAGGAATTGGAGATTTGGGAATATCTTTTCCTGCATATTTGACATGCACTTTGTATCGCCCACAATCATCAGGCACAAAAGTAGCACCAAAAGTTCCATCACCATTATCGATAATTTTCACCGCTCGGGGATTTCCGTCGGGTCCCTACAAAAAACACACAATAAAATTAACCAAGGTTATATATTTACAATGCTTACAAGAATTCGGACTTCCAGATCTCCATAGCCTGCATCATTTGTATCAATTTGAATGGTGGTTGGAATTGAAGCGGGAACACCTTTTTCTGACATACTTGGTCCACTAAGTTTCACCTTATCAGGTTCTGCATACGGTCTTACTTTTATTGGGAATGGACTAAAATTTAAAAGTGACAATCATTGAAATCAGAAATTTTAGTTTGATTTACCTTTGTGGTATATCTTTGCCATTGTATAAAATTTGAGTTTGAAGATTGGAGCCCTCATTGGGAGGCACGTATGTAACTGTATAAGTTCCATCTCCGTTGTCAGCGACTTCAGGCTTCTTAGGTAAAGGCTCTTTGTCAGATTTAATATTGACTGCCAAGGGAGCTCTTCCTGATTTGCTAGCATCTATCGTGAATTTAGTTGGAACTCCTGCTCTGCATTTTGAAGCTTCCAATCCTGGGCCGTATGCTTTTACCAAGTTTGTATCTACATCGTAGTTGACGTTGACTTTAAATGGTGATCCAGATATGTGCTGTTCAGCAAATTTGATAGTTACATCATATTCGCCAGGTTCGGTTGGAATATATTCTACCGAGCAGGATCCATCTCGATTATCTTTACACGTCATTTTGGCTTCAGAAGGTCCTTCGATAGCTAAACCTAATCCGCCGGTTCCGGCACCTGAAAATAGGAACTTTAAAAGAGGAACAATAATTATTTTATTTATAAACCTTTGGTTTCAACAGTGAAAACGTTAGATTTGTTAACAAAGCCTTGTTCCAATCCTGGCCCGAACGCTCGGCATTTTTTGGCATCGCATCCTCGCCGTACATTAACAATAAATGGAGAACCAGGTACGGGGACGTTATCGTAAAATATATCGATTGTATGGCGTCCTTCTTCAAATGGTGTGTAACTAACTTTGTATGTTCCATCAAGCAATGGAGTTACCAATTTTTCTGTTTGGGCTCCCGATGGGTTTGTTATAGTACAGGTTATTTTACCATCGTCGCTTGTTTTTGGAATTCCTCGTGTATCCACTAGGAAATCGGTAGGCGAATCCACATACACGCCTAAAATGCCATACATAAATTATTTGATATATTCGAAAATTGCGCAGTGGAGAGCACAAGAGTCTTTTTAAATAAAAATTTATACGTAAAATAAAACAAATTAAAAAACTAAAACGTCTGAAGACGGTTTGCTGCGTTGACTGCTAAACCAAAATTTTTGATTCGAGCCTGGGAAGGGGAAGAACTTTATTCCAAGTGTTTTTCCCCGAAAGGCAATGGCAAATCACCCAGGTAAATCCCAAAATGAGCCCACGGTAAATGGTAGGTCTTCTATGTATGTGAAAACATTTTAAACGCACATCACACACATAGGAGAGAACGATAAAAACATCTGAACAAGGAAAAAGCTTCTTTGGAAAAAAAACGCGATGTCGTTAGCTATTCAGACAATTTGGTATATGAAATTAAGACAATGAACGAGAAAATGCTTTGAGTTAAACAATAAGAAAAATGAATTTTTATTTAAAAATATTCATGTATTTTTGCACACAACTTTCATGCAGTTAATAATTTTATAACAACAAATTTCAATGATTTACAACATTTGGGCAAAAACAAATAATCAATTGTGGAAATTCTTTTGGCATTTCAGAAGAACTGAAAATATGAGCTGTAAAATAGTTACATTCAAATTTTAAGGCAAGCACAATCAGCCCAAAATATTTACTGTTAGTGCTTCTAACTTGCTCTGGAAAAAACAACACTTTACACATTGTTAATGCACACAGCGAAAAAACTTTGCATGCTTGACAAAAACGTTAATGAAAATGCACACTTGTAAAAATTAACGCACACAGTTTTACCATGAAACTGAATGCCATTTCCCGATACTTTAATTTTTTTCATATCAACGTCTGGTAAGATTATGGCTTGGAAAGGACTTCCCGGTATGTGATCTTCATTGAAAGTAATATTAATTCCGTAATCACCAATTTCAATTGGTAGATAAGCAACAGAACAAGTACCATCTCCATTATCTCTGCAGTTAATGGCAGCTTCGCAAGGCCCTTCTACAGTGACCCCAAGTCCACCTTGTCCAGCACCACGGGTATCGATCATAAACTCGGCCGGTTTATTAACAACTCCCCTATGTAATCCGGGACCAGACGCTTTTACTTTATGTGGATCACTTCCCGTAAGACATTTTAAACGATATGGCTTACGAGAAATTGGTTCTCCACCAAATGAAATACCCAAAAGATACTCTCCCAATTGAGTGGGCGTAAAATTAACCAAAAACCCTTCGTGGGTTGGTATAACATGCGCTTTCACTTTACTTCCCGATGGACTTGTGATCGAAATAGTAAATTCTGCTTTCCCAGCGTCTTGAGTTATAACTCGAAATTGTTGCAAACTGTTTACAGGTGCAGCTAATCGTAATTCACAAAACGCGTTTAATTTTTTTTCCTTTCATTTAACTTAAGATAACGAAAAACTGAAAATGGTACTTACTTGGTTCTAACCCATCTACTTTTATTTTGGACACGTCCACAAATGGTTCCACTTTGAACTTGATTGGAGTACTTGGAACTTTGAGGCTTCCATATTCCAAAGTGACTGTGTGAAGCCCCGAAAGTGGAGCTGTATAATCAACAGTGTAGGTGTTATCTTCATTATCTGTTAGATTTACTGGAATTTCTTGCCTGGTATCTTCATTTCTTAAGACAACATTCAATTCACCTTGACCGGCTTCCCTGAAAAATAATTAAAGTTATAAAAACATAACCTAAGTTGAGGAAATAAATTACCTAGTGTCGATGTTGAAATGAGTAGGCGTATTGACTTTAACGCCATTTTGAACTCCTGGTCCAAAGCAATAAACTTTAGATACGTCAAGAGGTTCAGAAACAAAAATCCTATAAGGAGAATTTTTCGTAGCAACTCCTCCATAATTGACTTGTACTGTATGTTTGTTTCCACTGTTGGGAGCATAAATACCTTCAATAATACCATCTGGCTTTTGAGTTAATTTTACATCTACATTATTGCAATTAGAATCCATCACCTTTATAAATTAATTTGGTTTAAAAATGTATGGAAACATGGATAAATATTACCTTAACGTCAACTGGAGCTGATCCAGCCAATTTAGAATCAATGAAAAATTTAGTGGGTACATTTTTTTGGACACCAGTTGGTTCGATACCAGGTCCATAGACTTCTACTTTATCCGGATAATAATCAGTATTGGGTAAAACTTGAGCAATATACGGGCTATTTGGAATGTCTTCATTGTCACATAAAATATGAACGGAATATTCTCCTTGTGCGGTTGGATAATATTTGATATCTGCCGATCCATCGCCATTGTCGTTACAATCAATCTTTGCTTGCGATGGACCTTGTATACTGAAACCTAGTTAACATCATGAGTAGAGTACGGACTTTTAAGCATAAAAAATCTTGAAAATAGCGCTTAAAATAGCACAAAAAATTGCCATTATATGCATAAAAATATGCATTAAACTTTAACATAATAATTAATAAGCACTTAAAAAAAGTAAAAAAAAAGTTTGAAATTTTATATTAAAAAAAAATTTTTTTTTGATTCGAGGTAAAAACTTTTTTAATAACATTTTTTTGAAAAGTAATACAATAAAAAAAGGCGTTCTACCTCGACACTATGGTAATTGGGGCGTTCTTAAATTTCACACTAAGGTTTTGTGGTAGTTCAAGCTTCATTTCTTCACTAAAATTTCCATTGAAAATACCTAAGTTTTCATTATACCTCCTATTATATCGTAGATCATTAAATATCAATATCATTAAGTTTTGAAGCTACTATTTGCCGTCTTTTTATTTGTTTATAAACCCAAAACGTTTTGCCTACTAAACATTAAATTTTCAGTAAGCAAAATAGAAATATTTGTAATTGTTAATTTATATATCTACTGCAATTTTTTTAAATTTATCGAAAATGTGCTAAAATAAGCACCAAAAAAGCTTAAAACTAAATTTAAGCATAAAAGTATCAAAATAAGCATATAAGCATCAAAAAAATAGAGCCAAATGACTTATTTTTATCAGATTCATGGACATTATATCAATTACACTTCTGCTATCAATATTTCTGTATAGCAAAATTTCTAGAAATCCGTACTCTAATCATGAGTAACCATTTTTTCTCTGTTAGCTCAAAAAGTGTTACCTAAAGCTCCAGTTTCTCCGTGCGTTTCGACGGTGAACAACGCTGGATATCCAACAACACCTCCTACTAATCCAGGACCATAAGCTTTTATTTGGGTTTCTTTGTATGGTCCCACGTTTACTTCAAATGGTGATTTATATATTTCTTGTCCGGCAAATGTAATCATAATAACATATCTTCCTTCCTTGGTCGGATGATATACACCGCTATAAGTTGTTCCATCGATCTACAACAACATTATTATCACAATTGGAAGAGCCAAAACAAATATTGAGTACCTTTTCTAATTTACATGGAACTTTTGCACCTCCAGCCCCGATTATTTGGATTTCGGGGATTCCTTCGCCAGCTCCTTCAGTGTAAATTTTAAAATCTGCATTATCTTTAACTCGAACTCCTTGTGCTTGAAGTCCTCTACCACTAGCTCTAACCTTTTTAGCATCCGAAACTGAAATTGTATGGTTTTGATCAAATAAATTAAAAATATGTTTTATTTTCAATTTAAAGTTACCTGGTGAAACTCGTACTCCGTATGGACTGTTTGGAATGGATTGTCCAGCGAAGAAAATGTTAACGGAATGTAAACCGACTGTTGGAGAAACATATTCGCATCTCCACAAATCTGGGTTAGTTTGGCGTACTTTTACAGGAACAGTATTTTTGTTACCCGATGGATCTAGTATTATAACTTCGGGAACTCCCCTACCGGCATCTAATGTATATTGATTAGAAATATCGAAATAAAATGATTTTTTAAATTACCTTTAGTTAAAATATCAAAATAAGTGGATCTATTAATACTAACACCGTCAGGTTGTAAACCGGGACCTGATGCAGTTACTTTAGTTGGATCTCCTGCATGTCCTTCAACGGTAACACCATACGGACTCTTTGGAACCTCTCTTCCACAAAATTTGACTGTAACCTTGTGGACCCCTTCATGTTTTGGAGTATAAGCAACAGAGTAGGTTAAGTTTCTGTCGTTGTTAAATTTAATATCTACAGGCTCACTTTGACCTTTTGGATTCTCTACGGCAACATCTACTTGGCCTTTACCAGCCGAAAAAGTCTCAACAGTAAAATTAGCGGGAGCGCCAACTACGGGTCCTACGGGTTCTATTCCTGGACCATAAACTCTTACTCTAAAATATTCCGTAAAAATAAATTAAAAAATATTTTGGCTGACTGATTATGATATTTAAAAAAAAACAGTGAATCATTAAAAGCAAGTGCCTCTATATTTCATAATATGAGTGTGATAACGGCAATCTAAAACTTAAAAGCCAAAGAAGCGCAGTTTTGTGAAACAATTTAAAGTGAAATTCACAAAATTATCAACAACAATTTATTTATCACATGTAACACACACTATTAGTTAGTCAAAATAGGGGAAAACCAATTAATTGTTATTGTAGATTTAAATTTAAAACATTTTTGACTTACCGAGGTGGGGGAATACTGATACAAAAAAGAAATAAATTAATAAATTTTTATTCGGCAATTTTGTGGTCTAAGAAGTGAAGATTTGTTTTGACGATTTTGGGCAAACAAAATAATAATAAAATTACCTGTTGGGGTTGGTTCTTGGTCTAAGTGGAGCACCTTGCTTTATTTTAGCGTTAGGATATTGCGACAAATAAGTCATCATAGACTGTTCGTCAATTTTAGGGTTAACCATTTCTTCAGGCTTAATAAGTTGTGGAATATTCAGCCAATCGTCAGCTAATCCCATGGCTTCTGATGCGTTTTGAATCGAATCTTTTGAATCCCAATCCTTAAAAATAAAAAACGGTGTAACTGCTGTATTAAACAATTTTGGGTGCAAAATTTACAGGCCAATCTGGGCACAATCCTGGAGCTACTGCGTCAACTAAAGCACCGACGGCTTTACCACTTGACCAATCGTTAGTGAAATTCGTAATAGGCAAATCTGGCACTCTGTTTTGTATCCAATTTAAAAGTCTAAAACATTTGGGTGTTTTAAAAATATAATTTTAAAATGGAATTTAGAAACCTTTGTTTTGGGGTGGGCCCATGTCCGTTACTAACTTCATCTTCACCCTCCCACATAGGCAAAGATATTGAATAATGTAAAATTAGGGTCCATATTAATCCTAATATTAATTTTAATTTACAATCAACTATATGTGACGAGTCTGAAAAAACAAAAAATAAATTTTTTTCCCCAAAGAAAAATTGTTTGTGGTAAATTTTTTGAAAAGTTAGCAAAATTAGCAACAAACTGGTTATTGATTATTTGGGCAAGATGGGGCATCCTCTTTTTGCCTTCTTCTAGAAATAATATAAATAAACTGGAAATAATTATTTTTAGTAAAATCTCTGATTGTATAATAAAGTTAACTTTAAGAGTAATCTTGCAAAAAACAAGTTTTTCGAGTTACTAGTCTCTAACTGGCAGTGCGATATGCTCATGTTTGTATAGTTTGCTGTTCAGTAAATAGCAGTTTCTCTTTTGTTTTAGCCAATTTATGATACTGTCTTGAGATGAAAGCTGTATATTTAGCTTACTATCTACTGCATTATACAGAATAAATCTACCTAGAACTAGATTTAAAAGCAAGACCGTTAGAGCCACAATTCGATTTCCTGTGCTACTGCAATCAATCAAAACCTTATGATTTATATTTTGCTATGCTCAACTTTTTTTTGAGAATATCGAGATTTACAAAATTGAATAAAAAATTACCGTTTGTATCTAGAACATTAAAACTATGTGAAAAACTTGTATCATTAAAACAAGAATATTTATAAATTTTACGTTATTCCATTTACAGTAAGAACAGATAAGTACGAATAAAACGCTTTAGCATCTGTTATATCTTTGTCCAGCACTAAAACCATTTTTGTTATGTAAATTATATTCAATTATTTGTATTTCACACCACTTCATATTACATTATGTTAGGTGATAATTATAATAATAACAGCAGCAGCTAATAATTTCTGATGGAATTCTTGTTTAACACTTCAGATCCTACAATAAACAATTTTTGTTTACAAATTTGGTTTAAAATAATAGAGAATTTCTTGCCTATACTCTCGCTTGTACCGGTTTTGTATTTCTTAGATAACCTATGATAATATACAGGGTGTGTCCGATTTTCAATACAAATGTGTTATGGAATTTGGTAAAACAATTAAGGCAGTGTTCTAGTCTAGAATTTTGAAAAAATCGATTTTTTGTTTTCTGCATATTCTTAAAGTTTAGACATTGAAGAATATATTCTCGAAAGAAAATTTTAAAATTCCAGTAATTTATGTATTAGTTATGGCTATTTTAGTGACGCACTGTAAACCCTTCAGCCGGAGCATATGGGGCAATGCCTGACAGGTGACATGAATTATATAAATATACAAATATAGGTGGGTCAACCCAAACACTTCGAAATCGTAAACATTTTCGTGTTTATTTTTCATTTCAGCTCAGTCTAGCTTTTAAAAGTCCACGATTAATGTACAAGTTTATTACAAAACCACATTTTTCAACATGGTTGACATGATATCTTAAGTTCTATTTACTCGATTTACTTTAAATTTGGTGTCGACCTTCAGTGTATGTCTATCTATCGCCCCTACGACTTTTATAGCAAAATTATTTTTGTAACTATTTGAAACTTTTACTCAAAACTTTAAACGCGTTTATTAGAAAACTACATTTTTCGACCTGGTTGACATGACATCTCAAGTTTTATTTGACCTAGTTACTTCAAATTTTGTACCAACCGTCAATATATATCTGCCTATTGCCCCTACCATTTTTGTACCAAAATTATTTTGCTAACTATTTTTAAAAATTAAAAATTATGGAAAAAACGGGTCAAAAACTGTTTTTTGTTTTCCGACAGCTGCCGTTTCGCGAAAAATTTTTTTCAGTTTTCATTTTGGTAGGGGCCATAACGACATTTTTACTAATAATGAATCTTTTTTGTAATATTATTTCAGATGACCAGAAGGGTTGCAATCGTGTCAACCAGCACACCCCACTTTTATTTTACACTTAACTTTACTAGCTGATAAAAGTCGCTTAATTTTATTTGTCTTTGTTTCAATTTTTTTTTTCAGATTGTCAAAATATCAATAAATATGTTGTAAAAAAATGAATGGTAAATATATTGTGTTTTCTTTTTTATTGAGCTCCAAAAAACACCTAAAATTTATGGCTTTAGACTAGAACACTGCCTTAAGATCGTGAAGAATCAATGGTCAAGAATTTTGTACATTTTGACCAAATTTTCGTCAGAAAACATTTGGAATGGAGAAAGAGCTAACTTTCTTACTTGCAATATTCTTTTCAGTTTTTTGGAACAAATATATCTGTACGTAGCAGCAGCAAGCACCGGTGGAGTTTGGGAGAATAGAATATCCCTTAGTATCCTATTAATTGCGTACAAAAAAATAAAAGAAGCGTATGGTCCCATTCGACTATTTACAACTGGTTTGCAAAAACTATTTTTGGTACAGGATCAAAAATCCCAAGGAATTACATGTAATCACAAATAATTTCGTATAATAATAGAAAATCTCATGTAATCACAAGTAATCATAATTATTAATAATTTACATTTATATTTACTGTTGCACGAAAAATCGTGGAGGTCTGAGGTACGAGTGAAGAGAAATCTAAGAAAATCCATGGTAACCCAGAAAATCCAAGAAAAACTTAATAAATCGAAGGAAATAGATGAGTTTATTTTTTAATTTTTCAATAATTTTAATTTGGATGCAATCCAGAAGGAAATCCGGGAAAAGCTGGCAAAATTTGATTGCGGAACATATTTGGGTTAAAGCTGCTCCTAGAGCAGCAATGGAGTTTTGGAAGAATCCAAGAATTCATACTTTTATAGTGAAATGAGCCAATTTTTTTAAATTTTTCTGGTACTTTCTACCTTGATACTTAACATAAATTCTGTATATGGTTATTTTTATCCACGGATTAGCTGACGTTATTGTCCTTGTAATACTTTCCAAAAGGCCGTTATTAATTTAAAGCAACATTTTCAATTCACTAAAAACTTGTTAAAATATCATTGTTATTTTATAATTAAAAACAAAACAATGTATACTTGAAGATGAACTACACCGTACAAATTCATCTTAAAAATATTATTCATAAATTAAATTATTTAAAAACCAGTTTTAAATTCTGCAAATGACATCATCGCCTATTGCAAATTAACATTTAGGTAATTTTTATTTAAAAAATATTTTACTAGAATTTTCCAAAGAAAATTTTTCGAAAGTTATTTGACGAATCTGCATAAAAATAGGGGATGTTTTCTAAATCTGAAGAGGTTAGTCACCCTGAACAAAGTCAAAGAAACGGTTGCATTACTATAATAAAATATAATA
This sequence comes from Cantharis rufa, assembly GCA_947369205.1. Taxonomy (NCBI): domain Eukaryota; kingdom Metazoa; phylum Arthropoda; class Insecta; order Coleoptera; family Cantharidae; genus Cantharis; species Cantharis rufa. The sequence continues at coordinate 7,377,112 of OX376309.1, read as the reverse complement.
TAAAGAAGTAATAAAAGGCTATAAAATGTGTACAATTGGATGTTGTCACGTTTTGATAACAACTTTCTCGTATGCAATTGGGTTAAGCGACAGAAATTATTTTCTTAACTTGATTTTTATACCACAGTCACATGCAGGGTCAAATAGTTAACTTCTCAAAAAAATCGATATATTTTTTCAAATTTCAAAATTTTTTTTATTAATTTTGAATCACATATAAAATTTTTATATTATAGATATTTGAAAATATAAAAAATAGTTTCGATAAAAATTAGTTTGTTTTAGAAAAAATAAATAATTGCAAAACATGTGCATTGTTTTACAAGGTTAAACTCTATAATGACAATTAAGCAATTAAAAATTATGGTACCAGTAGGTGTAACATTATTTTTCTATACACCTAGGATTACCGATCTAATTCAAGAATTTTACATTACATAACCGTAATTTACATTTTTACAAATTTATTATAAATTTTAATTTCAGTAATTAAAATTCAGTAAAAAAAATTCGATAGAGTGAAGTTTGAGAATATCAGAATATTAACTTTTTCTATTAAATTTTTCTATAAAAAAATTGAAGGTCTTCATATTTTGAATTTACGTGTTGGAGATGTAATAAGCTTAAAATTATTTCAACAGGTGCAACTAATGCAAATTTAATTAAAATTATCATTCCCAATTTATAAAATATTTTATGGAGTATTTATTTAAAATATATAGAGAACAATGACCATTTTTATAGTCACTAATGCTAGCCACTCACGCTACGGTTTACCGGAGAGGTCTGCCTGTTCAGGTTTACCAGAACAGGTAGACCGGAGATGTATGGCAATGGACCTGTGCAGTTTTCTTTACCTGTACAGGCGACCGGAGCAAATTCGAAAAACAATATTTTTGATCGACCTGTATACCTGTGTACCTGTGTACCTGTATACCTGTGCGTGTGTGCATGTACTCCGGTCGGTTGCTCAGTTGTTTTCTAGTATTTGTCCTGGACGGTCGTCGCATCGTATTGCCACGTTTTTAGCACGTTTTCAACACCCGCAAAAATGGCGCCATCAGATACAACCAAAAAAGTTTTGGAAGAAAGAGCTCCGGTACACCGGACGTCCCCATTCACGCTACCGACCTGTTCAGGCAAACCTGTACAGGTAACATCTCCGGTAGACCGTAGCGTGAGTGGCGTACATAAGAATTCATCACTTGATAAAGGTTCATGGCATGGATTTTGATGCCTAAAAGTTTTTTTTTACTTATAAGAGTCAATTTTGTATTTTTTCTTTTTCGTCTTTTTATTTTTTTTTGCACGAAGTAAAATTGAATTATTTTAATGTAAAAAGGTAAGTTTGGGGTGAGGTCCAAAATGTGAGTTAACCCCTTCGTGTCAGATGATTAATCATCTTCGGTTTACGTTCGAAACCAATCTGGAACGAAGTAACATAAATTTAACACCGAGCACCTCATTAAATACACAATAAACTGAGAGTCTCGTACCGAGTCATCATCATTGACCACAAGGTCGTGGTGAACTTAAGAGTTCAGCGAGAAAGCCACTGAAATTTGAATCTTACCAAGAAGGAATCTCGATACCTCCCAAGAAACTGGAAGAAATTCTCAAATCTTGGGTAACCGAAATCGAATCTGCATCGAACAGGGTAACCACTCTGGGGCAAATCGACTGGATAATCGAGGCAATGTACCCAATGATTCATAACATTAAATAGGAAATATTTAAAGTGAAATATCACAAGAACAAGTACAGAAACATGGTACTTAATATGGTAACCGCAAGGGGTTACTGTCACGAAAACTTTTTCCTATATACCATATTGAAAGAGGACAATTTTCCAAGTATTAAAAAATTTTTTGCGGAATATCCATTACTTTTCGAGAAAACGGCATTTAAAAATCAAAATTGTCCATGCATTTTACATAAGGATTTCTATGTACGCGAGTTTTCTATCATCGGTACGTGTACTTTAATATAGTCTTGAAGATAGCCGTCACATGCGACTGTTACTCCGTCGGGTGCACATCGATGCGATGTAACCTTACCAGTAACCGCAGTCAAGCGTTCGTCAAAACGGTTGCGGAGTCCGCAATGGAAAATCTCTTGGAATATATACAGGGTGTCCCCGTGACCGTGGAGAACCTCTTAGGTGGTGATAGAGGACACTTTTCTAAGACATATTTTTAAATAAAAGAGCATTTGAATATCTACAAATTATGTTATAACCCCTTATCGCCTAGAATCAATAGATTTTGAGTTATGAATTAAATTAAGGGAAAAAATGTCAAAAAATTCCGAGTTTTATTTTTTTTACTTTTCTTGCCAACCCCGTATCTTTTAAACGAAACGTCTTAGAAAAAAACTAACGGCCCAAACCGGATAGGGAATTTAACGGGCTACAACTTGAGCTTAATAATTTTTTTTGAAAAACCAACCGTTTTCACAGAAATTACGAAAATAATGAACAAGGTGTAGGTTAAAAAAACTAAATAAATTCACAAAATTTATTTTAATAAATTTTCAAAATGGCCTCCCTCATTTTCAGCACAGGCATGTTCCTTTCAAAAGGTGTTGCACTGTATTATTTATAATGGTGCTTTTTTCGGTAAGTTCTGTTACACCTATCAGTATTCTCTCCATTAATTTATGTTTTTTTAACCTATACACCTTGTTCATTATTTTCGTAATTTCTGTGAAAACGGTTGGTTTCCCAAAAAAAATTATTAAGCTAAAGTTGTAGCCCGTTAAATTCTCTATCCGGTTTGGGCCATTAGTTTTTTTCTAAGACGTTTCGTTTAAAAGATACGGGGTTGGCAAGAAAAGTAAAAAAAATAAAACTCGGAATTTTTTGACATTTTTTCCCTTAATTTAATTCATAACTCGAAATCTTTTGATTCTAAGCGATAAGGGGTTATAACATAATTTGTAGATATTCAAATGCTCTATAGAAAAGCTCTAATCCATTAAACCCAAAAAATAAAAAATATCGGTGCAATGGCCGCTTGAAATCATAAATTGAAAAAATTGCTTTAAAGTGAGATACCCCCCAAGGGTTTGGACTTGGACAAAAATTTTATTTAAAAATATGTCTTAGAAAAGTGTCCTCTATCACCACCTAAAAGGTTCTCCACGGTCACGGGGACACCCTGTATATAGATCGGTTTTTATAACGTTATACGTTTTCCGATTCCCAACCTCCACTCCTTTCTATTTGCCCATAGACTTTCTCCTTTATATCGTTGTCTATTCCTTCTCTCCAACTTTTTCGCGGTTTGCCTCGCTTTCTTCTTCCTTTTGGTGACCACTCTAACATTTATTTGGTAGTCTATCTTGGTCCATTCGTTGGACATGACCAAACTATATCAATTGTTTTGTTCTTATGTCATCTACTATATTATGCTTTACGCTCATCAGTTCTCTTGTTGTGTCGTTTCTTATTCTTTTCAAGCTTGACTTTCCCGCGAATCCATTCATTATTTTCATATTATTTAGTTCACAAAGTGCTATCAGCCGGGTTCCATTGTCATTTACTTCTTCACTATAATGTCCCACTACCAAATTTTGTTCTCGTCTGCCAGTTCTGCTATTCATATCCCTCAGAAGTACAATATCTCTAGTGTTTCCAATCTTTGCTATTTCATTATGTAATTGTTCAAAGAACGTGTCTTTACTATTTACCAGTGCGTCATTGTTTAAGGTATACACCCCAATTATTGTAGTTTTATATCCGTATTATGAATATGTTTAATTCAATAATGCGTTCATTTATTGCTTCCCATGTCGTGATATACTTCCTTAGACTTCGGCGCACCAATATGGATACCCCTTGTTGTGCCCTTTTATCTTTAAGGACTCCGCTGTAGAAATGATCATAATATCCCAGGTTTTCTGAACTTTGTCCTTGTTTTTCGTTTCTGTGAGCACCACTATGTCCATTTTTCTTTCCTTAATTTCATAAATAACTTAACTCACTTTTCGAGAGATACCTGTTATGTTTTATTAGTTTATTTTATTAGGTTATCCAAGTCTTTAGGTTGGTCCTGTTTATAGTATAGTCTCCAAGTCTTTACGTTGGTTGTCTAAATCTAAGTATTGTTTTTACTTATATAGATAATATATAAATAGATTAAAGGATTAAAGGATTATCTCTATAACATCTTCCCTTTTTACCATTAGGCGTAATCCGAGAAAGTAAATCGTCTAGGCGGTTTTATCTGTCTTCCATATCTTGTTCTTCTTGGAGTTTGTTTATTCCCTTCATCACTGGTATTGTTTATAGGGCTTTCCTGATTATCTGTTTCTTCTTTCTTTTCTTCCTTAATCTCATTTTTGTGTTCACTTTTACTTTCATCTTCTTTATTTACTTGGTCTGTTTTGTTTGTTTTCAATATATGTTCCCTATTTCTTCTGAATAGTTTCCCTTCTGGTGTTTCTATAATAAATGATCTTTGGTCATGCACTTCTTGTTTAACTTTTCCTGGCATCCACCTCTCAGTAGGTTTTATTTTAAATTTTATTATTTCTCCTCTCCCAATGCTACTTAATGGTCGGGTGCTTCGATTATAGTAATTCTTCATTCTTTCTATATTTCTTTCCTTAATTTGTTTATACTTCTTTCTTTCGACTAACTTTGGTTGTAAATTTCTTTTTAGTGTTGGTATTTTTGACCGTAAACTTCTTGACATTAGTAATTCCGCTGGGGAATCTAATTCGCCTTTTTTTGTATTTCTATATTGTAATAGAGCCATATGTTTGTCGCTGTTCGTTTCATCACATTTTCTAAATAATTTCTTAATTGTTCCAATTGACCGTTCCACTAACCCATTTGATTTTGGATAATTTGGACTTGAGGTTTGTTTTTCAATATCCCATTCAATGCAAAAGTCTCTGTATTCTTTAGAATTAAAAGGTGGACCATTATCAGACATGATTATTTGGGGAATTCCATGTCTTGCAAATATTGCTTTCAAGTGCATGATTACTGTACTTGCAGTAAAACTTCGTAAAGTAGCCAATTCTACATATTGAGAATAGTAGTCCACGACCATTAAATATGTTTGTTTATGGTACTCAAATAAGTCAATTCCTACTTTTTCCCATGGTAGTGAAGTTATGTCATGCGGTTTTAATGATTGCTTCTGATTATTGTTTCTATGGTTCAAACATGCTTCACAATTGTTTATTAGTTCTTCTATTTCGTAATTGATTGATGGCCAATATACCATACTGCGTGCATTTTCTTTACATCTTTCCATGCCCAAATGTCCTTCATGTAGTACCTGTAATAATTGTTTTCTCATTATTTTTGGTATCACGATTCGATTGTTCTTAAAAACAATACCATCTATCACGTGGATGTCATTTTTTATTTTGAAGTAGTTTCTCGCTATTTCATCTATTTGACTTTGATGATCTGGCCATCCCTTGGCATAGTAATCCATAACACGTCGTAATGTTTCATCATTTTTTGTAGCTTCTTGAATTTCTTTGAGTTTTCGATCCGATACGGCTAAATTCTGTATTAGTAAATTTATATGCAACTCATTTTCAATATCAATTTCCGTTAATTCGACATTTATGTCTTTTGTCGCTGCTCGTGATAGAGTATCAGCTACATACATTTCTTTCCCTTTCTTGTATATTACATTCAAATCATATTGCTGTAGTTGTAACATAAGACGTTGTAACCTGGCAGGTACCTCGTATAAACTTCTTTTGAATAGTGGAATTAGTGGCTTGTGATCAGTTTCTACAGATACTTTTTGTCCATATATATATTGATGAAATCTTTTACATCCATAAACTATTGCTAACAATTCTTTTTCGATTTGAGCGTAGTTTTGTTGACATTTCGTTAATGTACTTGAAGCATAGGCTATCGGTCCATCCTGGTGCATAATAACAGCTCCTACAGCGTCTTTTGATGAATCTACCGACATCATAATAGTCTTTTTGTTATCGAAATATCTCAATAAAGGGGCGTTAGATATTAGTTCCTTTAGTTTTTCAAATTCCTTCTGGTGTTCATGTTCCCATTTCCAAATCACATCTTTTCTTTGTAGACTTCTTAGCTTACTCGTTTCTAATGACATATCTTTTATGAATGCGCTCAAATAGTTTACCATCCCCAGGAATCGTTGTAATTCTTTTACTGATTTGGGAGTTGCCATTTCTGTTATTGCTTTAATTTTATTGTTGTCTGGTACCACTCCGTTCTTGTTAAATTCATGACCTAAAAATTTTATATTCGTCAGACCGATTTTACATTTTTCCTTATTAAACTTCAATCCACATTCTTGTGCTCGTATCAATACTTTTGAGAGGGTTTCATTGTGTTCTTGCATATTTCTTCCATATATCATAAAATCATCCACATAAATAATAACATTCTCTATACCTTGAAAACATTCCAACATCCTTCTATGGAATTCTTCCGGGGCTACGTTGACTCCGAATGGTAGTCGTAAGAATCTATATCTTCCAAATGGTGTTCCGAATGTACACAACTTAGAACTTTTTTCGTTTAGTTCTATCATCCAGAATCCTTTGTTTGCATCTAATGTTGAAAATACTTCGGCACCAGCTAAACGAGCTTTGACTTCTTCTATGCTAGGAAATTGATAATGAGCTCTTTTAAGTGCGTTATTTAATTTTCTTGGGTCTAGGCATACTCGAATCTTACCAGATGGTTTGTTAACTAACACCAAGGAACTTACCCACTCTGTTGGTTCGTTAACTTTTGTTATTACGTTTTGCGTTTCCATATCTTCCAATTCTTTTTTTAGTTTATCCATCAACTTGAATGGTACTCTTCTCAACGGATCTATTTGAGGAGTGGCATCGTTTCTTAATTCCAGATTCAATTGACCAGGAAGTTTTCCTAACCCTTCAAACAATGTTTTGTATTTGCTTAAATCAAACTTGTTCATGCTTGGTTTTTTGAGCTCCATCGTTTTTATTTCTGTTACTTGTGCCACTCTTTGAATTAAATTTAATTGTTTGCATGTTGGTAATCCGATGATTGGGCGACATACATTTCTTAGTATATAGAAATCCACATTTGCTAATTTGCCTTGAATTCTGCACAGAAGTCTACATTCGCCCACTACATTCAATTTTTCGCCACTATACGTCATTATTTTTGCTGTCGTCTTCTTGATCTTGTCAGGATTTACTTCCAATCTCCTGAAATCGTTATAAGACAATATATTTGCTTGCGCTCCGGTATCTAGTTGACATTCTATTTTCCGTTCTTTGATTATAACATCGATAGTCCATTCTTCTTTTTCATGACTAATATTGTGTATATATGTAGTTGATATGCAAAATCCATTGTTTCTATGATCGTTTTCAACATAATTTACACTTTTGCTATTTTCATATATTCTACTTATTGAGAGCGCATCTTGTTCGTATTGTTTTCTTTTATTGTATTCATTCTCGTTACTTGTTTTGTTTATTGTTAACCTTGCGATTGTATTCTCTTTTTTTACTTCTAGCAGTCTTAACTGTTCTTTAGCTAAATCCAATTCTTTCGCCATTTCTATCGCTTTGTGTAGAACTTCGAATATTCCGAATACTTGTTTTAAGTTTGCCATTTCGTTTTCTTCTGACACCATGTTATGTTTTATTAGTTTATTTTATTAGGTTATCCAAGTCTTTAGGTTGGTCCTGTTTATAGTATAGTCTCCAAGTCTTTACGTTGGTTGTCTAAATCTAAGTATTGTTTTTACTTATATAGATAATATATAAATAGATTAAAGGATTAAAGGATTATCTCTATAACAATACCTTTCACATTTCAAGTACCAAAAATCATTTTCCGTTTTCTCAGCTTCCTTCGTCTTAGGTTTTCCGGTCTATTCCGAGGCTTTTGGTTAGGTTTTTCAACATTTTTTTGGTTTTCTCCAACTCCCAACTTGGAGAGCCAGGGAAAAATCTATTGGAAGATGGGAAAAAAGAACTGCTTCTGCAGTAGCTTTGGATGTGTATTGTGAAAGGAGTATCCATTTTCAATGATAGATCACCGAAAATCCACATTTTTAACTTAATACTTTTTGGTCTTTTATAAACTATCTCATTAACTCGGAAATGGCAGAACAGGTTTGAAGATATAAAAAATTAAAGAAAATCCTTTCAGTTTATAATGTCTTGATGTTTTCTGTATTTGTTTCAGATTCTGATTACTAACTGATTAGGTTAGTAAAGAAACCTTTGGAAATTTTTATATTATTTAGTTGGACCCAAATACTCACGATTGCCATTAATTTTTCTGTATAAATATTTGGAGTCACGATTTTAATTATTGGGGAGGAGAACGCAAAGAGCGCCCACAATTTAAAAATTCTCTAATGAAATTATGGTAGCTTATGGCATAAATTACAAATATACAAATTAAAATTTGGCAAATCATCCAAAAGTTCGGGTAAAAAGACCAAAAACTGTATTTGTGTATTTACCCCTATTTTTGGGCATAAATTGCACTTAAAATTTACGGATCTAATAAAAATGGAATCTCTGACGGATCACAAATTACGGATATATAGAAAATGGGATCCTTGTTTTTTAGTTAAACCTCACAGGAAAACACCTTGACTCTACGATATCAGTTTTTGGATGTTAGGATTAAAATTATTTTAAATAAAATAAAATTTCTGTGTGCAAAATTATATTTTGTCTTATTTTAAAATCAACTTTCTTAAAAACGTCGCAAAAGCTTTCACCCTCAATTTTTCGAAAACGAGGAAAAGGAGGAAAACCTGGTTTTTCAAAAACGAAAAATTTTGCATTCAATTACAGGTAAAGTAATGCTTTTGTAAAATCGAGCCAACTTAAAAAAACGGTAAAATTAAAAATAGAATTTTACCTTCAGATTAGAAAATAATATTTTTGCAATTTAGTTCTAAATTTAAAAAGAATAAGTACTCTGTAAATCAAATTATAACATTTTAATTTATATGTAAAAGCACGTGCCTGTTTTGCATAACCTCAAATAATTATTGTAATACCAACTACACACGATCTATAATTGATTCAATTGGGGGTCTGGGGGTCATCAATTGTAACAAAAAGCATGAGTGTTTTGGTTTTGTCCATTATAATTAAAAATGCAAAATAAAATTAGCAGAGCCGTATTAAGGGACGATTGATAGTCACTATACAATTTATTACATGTACGCTACCACCCAGCGGAGAAAAACATTTTTTGCCTGAATAAAATAACAGAATCCCCCAGGCGAAATCATAAAAAAGAACACGAAGACAATGCGGACTGGTCGTTTATTTCCATATATAGTGAACCAGTTACAGTCAAGAAATGCAGTCTCAGACGGATACAGGATACAGGTCAAACGAGAACATCTAGCCGATTCGATTACGTAAGAATATTCTTGGAAACACGAAATTAACATGAAACACTCAATACTAATTAAGAAAAATAGATTTTTGTAAACGTTACTCATTGGTCATTGCTCATTCATTACACGGGTTCGGTAAAAATGTACGACCTTCGTTATTGTTAGTCAAATTGTACAATATTTTAAAAATAGACAATTTACCTTTAAACTACAACATGCTTAATGTTTGGTTCTTACTACTCAAGAGTCAAATGCAACTTGTGATAAAAATAAGTTGACAAAAATAAAAAGAAAATACAAAAATACACATGGAAAGTTAAATTTATATTAGTTAAATAAAGATTGTCTATTTTGATAAACCACCAAGTTTCCAATATAGCGATAAATTTTTAAGGATCTAAAATACATAGTCAAAATCTGTAATGCAATATTGATCCAAAAAAAGTTGCACCTCAGTAGGTTGATGGAACATCTCTTTGATAACGGTTTTTCCGATTCCAATCTCTTTACGATTGAGAAGAAAGAAATTTTTAAATTTTATTTGATGTGTAAAGAAGTTTTTTTTGCGAAAACATTAAACAAGTTAATTACCTGTGTGGGTAGGTATTTGCAAATAGAACTGGGTCAAGGTCATGAAACTGACAGTGAAATAAGTACAAAAGTGTAACTTGACAACATTGTTTTCGAGGTTAAAAATTTAAAAAAATTATTAGTGCAGTTTCGGTAACCTCTTGGGAAACAAAACCGGTTGTGCCCAAATAAAAAATTCCAGAGCTGTGATAAAACCGGAAATTTGTTTTATAAAATTTGATGAAAAAACTAAATTGGCAATCGCCAAAAATATAATAATTAATTATGATACAAGTTAGTAATCTCGACGATAATTCGCAAGCATTTTTGGTTTGGGAAAAAATACAATTTAACTTTAAATCACACTATAGAGTATGGAATGGACTACAGAGTGAGTAACGAAATCATTCTATAAATAGTAAATTATTATATTTTGTAATTAAGCGTAATTAAATTATAACGAGTCAAATAGAATGATTGTTTATTTATAAATAAGTTTTATCAACAGAAATAATAAGTGCATTGAATTAAGACAAGAGCTTATTTATGTTCCACATTATAAAAATTAAGCAGTTTTTTTTTGGACAACGCTTGAATGGCTTATGGAAAAATTTCATTCAAACATGAGATGCAGAAAAGAAATGCATATAATTTAAATTAAAAAGGATGTCGAATTTAGGTGCTAATAATACATAATTGTTACGGTTATGACGTAATTTTACCAAAAACACTACTTTTATTGTTTTATATAAATTTGCTGTGACTAAAAACAAAGTGTTTTATTTGCAACGATGAGTCGTTTGAAAAATTTATTAGTCAAAGTTTTGGCTATACCAATATAAATAAACAATAAAAATTTGTTTTACTCCAGAACTGGGTGACGAAATATAAATTTTACTGTCCTAGTAGGTATCAGAGTAATCACCCCATTCACAAATTTGACCCCAAGTCATTTAATGCGGGGTTATCTCCGATATAAAATTAAAAATATATGCTAATAGGTTGATTAATTCACAAATAATAAGGTTTAAACTGACTTGAAATTTCGAAATCATATTAATGGTTTTGAAATTGTTCATTACCTTTATCTTAAAAAAGAAAAATTCAATAAATTTTATAATTTTAAATTCAATAAGTTTTCAAAAAACTTGAGTTTTTTATTTTTGATTTTATCGTAAAAAAATTACTTGACATTTGACTTTTAAGTTATAATGCAACTGATTAATTCTTTTATTATTATTTGTCTAGATGTTATAGCTCTGTATATTTCTAAATTACATTTTTTTACTTTTAAAATTCAACTTTTCAAGCCATTTTGAAAATTCATTTTTTTTACTTTATTTTTTTTCATTTGTATTTCAAAAACTACTGAAAAACACCGCTTAGGTAGGACTTCTGTTGAATGTTTGTTTGCAAAATTTCTTGAATAAATTGTTCAATGCGCCACCTACGCCTAAAATAATTCATTCACATTTCTGGTTGAAGAAAACATGTTGGCCCTGATCCTGATGAATTGATGTAAATTGTTAACAAGTATTTTTTTCTTTATCATTCATCACTATACAATACAAGGCTTTGACTTAAGTTTTTCCAAAATATTTTAGCTTTAAATACCATTGAGGATCCAAAACGCTATCTTGATTTTAAAATATGCATTTCTGCTACTTTCTCACATTTTACTAATTTTTTTATCGAGAAAATAGTAGTACCAGTTCAAGAGGTGATTAAAACTGTGATTCTGTATTTTTTCTCAGATATCATAGTACTCAATCAGGATTCTGCGTGAATATGTACAAGTTTGATCTTGGATGATGTGGGGTTTTAGGCATCCGGATACGCTAGTTTCATTTGAATGAAAATACGTTTCGTCGAACTGATAAAATGCATCATCAACTTGCACGTTCTCTAATAGCGAATTACTGAATTCATTTCTCTGGGAGCAAGTCTCTGAGGAATTTCTGTTCTTAAGTAAAATTTTGTTATAATTAACAAAATTTAATTCGAACAAACAAATATGAATTCGTTCTTGGCAGATTTTTTTTTGCATTTTCAAAAATTTATACTTTCATATAACTGTTTTTCTATCAAATCCATAATTGTATTAGGATGTAATGGCTGTATTAGATTACACAATTTCCTACCCAGTTTTGACGTTCTTAGAGTAAGAGATATCTATTTTACGCCAAACATACACAAAAATATAAATTTATGAATCGAATTATTGTTGATTAAACATTGAATACAAACAGCTTTTATACAGCCGGTTTCAGAATTATTGATTATAGCTAATCTAAGGTTATTTAAAAATACACGCACTGAGAAAAAGGATTTGTCGCCCTAACAGAGCTATTAGTAGCTATAGCATCAACAGAGTTTTTCATAGCTGTAACAAGTTTTCTGCTGCCATAACAAAGTTTTTTCTATGCACAATAAGAAAATTTGTTAAATCAACTAATCTTTTTTACTGAATGGAAAACAACTTGGAAAACAACAATTTGTTGCAGCAACAGAAAATTTGTTATAGCAGCAAAGCAAAACTCAGTTGAGGCTATAGCTACTTATAATAGCTCTGTTAGAGCGACAAATCTTTTTTCACAGTGCGGCTCTAACGGTCTAATGGTGCATTTAAATGTCCAGCGTTCAAACGTATTTTTTGGTAATGTTGTTTTAGCAATACAGTTTTAACAACAAATTTTTTCTTTAAAAAACCGCACATACATAAAATCCCAACACGATGCTGCTTCTCCAGCGTGTCATTTTTTGGAGAAAAGGAAACACTCCGATTGATCGAATTTTTTTACTAACCAAAAAATATATTAAACCACCGCCGGTACTCTCCCTCTGGGATGAGTTGAACATCAATCGGGTCTAGATGCCTGTCCGTAGACGGGCTTTCCAGCTAGGAATAAATATAACTTCTCTAAAATGTGGTTGTTAAAAAAATTAATGCGTTAAAGCAAAATTTGGTTTGTTTTTCCCTGCCAAAAAATTTGAACCCAGAATTTTTGCTCTGTAATTTACCTTACAATAAAATAGCCTAGTAACTGCGATTACTGCTTTGTTTTCATTTTTCTTTAAAAAATACAGTAATTGTTTTTGATATTTACATATATATCAAGTGTTTTTGCATTTGTAACTCGAGCTACTAGGTTCTTTAATTGTAGGATAGAAACATTCAATTATACTTCTACTACAGAAATAATAAAGAAAAGAGAATTTAAATGAAACTAGAGAAAACTGAGGATCTAATAGATACACTTGAAATAGTTTTGCTGTGATTCGGATTCCAAGATAAGCTGTAGATACTATTTATATAGTATGTATGAAGGTTTGTAATAAGTGTAAGTACAAACTGCAAAATTGCTATTCTTTAGTCTATTCGTAAAAATCGTACAATACAATTCATACTTTTTTTTTTTAAATTATCGAAGGTAAGATATATAATAATTTATTATACAATTTTTAATTTAGGAAAAATAAAAATCAGAGTAAAAAATATAAAATTGGTAGTAAATCAATAAAATTTTATGGTTATCGGAAAACTGTAACACGGTAAAAATATATACTTGTTTGCAATATAAAAGGAAGTTAATACGTTTATCAGCTTCCTTTAGATAAGCAAATAAAACAAATCACTGGCGTCACTAGAAATTTTGGACCGTAACGCACACATGATTTTGGGGGCTCTTCTGAAGTCGTGGACTTTTATAAGTAGTTACGCCACTGAATCAATTGCATAGGTGTATACCATAAAATTTGTAATAACGGTGTTTGTAATGAGTAAACTTTAAGATGACATAACTTAATAACAATTCATTAAAATATGACCTCATCTATTGAATTTAACATGGCTTACAGTGTGATTTATATAAAAATTATATTTGAAAGTAATGGCAAGCGAAACCCTCATCGGGGTTTGTTAACTGCCCCCATTTGATTAAATTGAGAAAATCTCATTTTCAACGAAATTTTCGTGACGAATTCGATAAATCTACCTTCACTCAATAAATATTAGTAAATATCTTCTAATCTTTCATGTATGTACATAATAGAGATCTAAAATCAACAATTTAAATATAAACAGAAGATAAGGGCAGAAACTGGAATATTATAATTTTTTAGAATATGCTATCTGGGTACATAGGAGTCGGTCTATATGGGTAATAGCAAAACTATTAGCTATGAATTAATATTCTAAATATATTTATCATCGACTTTATATTATTTATCAATATCGCCTTAACTATCTAAACCGTTTAAGCCCGAAAAATTTAAAAAAAAATGGGGACCCAAAAAGAATTAGGCAAATAAATGACGAACACACTGTATATATTATTATTTTAAAATTTACAGGTTGAAAATATAAATTATGCATGAAATAATTGGTTAGTTTATTTGAACATAGTCGGTATTTATTTAAAAGATTGATATATACGGTTGGAAACAAATAGAAAAGTTTGAAATGAGTTTTGAATTTGGTAAAGCAGGTCCGGTCCAGTTACCGTAGCATGTCAAAAACAATACAAATTACACACGTGTTGTTTAATAATAATCTCGATAAAGAGCTATAAAAATTAATTCATTTAGTTAATATAATCAGGTAAAATAATCAAAACGTTACACATATTTAAATAATCCTTGAGTTTCCGGTATTTGAAGTTTTTTAATTAATCAAAAAAGTTACCACATAAACACGATATGGAATAATTTTATAATAGTGAGATTTAAAAAATTAAAAAACTCACCTATATTAACGATCCTTATTCCTTCATCGTCTTGTAAAAATTTAAGCGCCACCGAAACATTTTCGAGTTTTTGAGATCGAAATGATGGTCTCTTGGTGTGTTTTGGCAGTTTTTTGTTCGAGAGTACTTCAATTAAGGTGATTAATCGCAATCCATCACTTAAATCCGTTTCCAAATTTCCTATGTGTTTTTGAACAGTTTTCAAATGTTCGTTAGCCCATCTCGTAAAAGTATTTTGCTGAATTTTTTTCCACTGCGCGTCTTCGGCTAAATCGCGTTCCGCAGCCACCATCTCGTCCTCTTCGTCAACTTCGATATACTCGTGGAGTTCGCGGACAACCGGAGAACCCAACCCGGCATATCCCTGCTCCGCGCTCATATTGCCGGTTAGTAAACTACTATTGACCAATGTAAATCACCTTTGACTATCTGAAATTGTAAAATTATATTCCAATTATTACAAAACTAATTTGTTTATGTTAAAACTATAGCCGTGACCACTTCGGCTGCAAGACAGACTGCAAATGTGCACTTCTCAACTCGTCAGCCCGAAGGTCTTATGTGATCGTCTGTCTTACGTGTTCAGACAAAACCAGTAAAATACCTCGCCTTCTTTATCACAGCATGAACAAAAATAACTATTGTAATATACCTATTTGATGCATAAATACATATATATCTTATCGACAATTATATACACTTTCATTTTAACATTCTTATCAGTTCAAAATATGACTGGAAATTTTAATGACACTCATAGGTATATTTTCGTTCAATCACTCCAAATAAAATTTACATAAATTTTAAAACCGAAACCAAAAAACATTTTTTTTTCAAAACAAATCAAAAAACACAAAATTTCCTCCATTGGAAAATTTTTGAATTTCAAGCTAATTTTTCCAATGAGAAAAAGTGAAACGCTAATGAGGTATTTGAACTCAGGCTCTCCAGTGAAAGAAGAAGAAGTTTCTCCATTGCGCTACCCAAATAGTTGCAAGATTATTTCGGCTTATCCACTGATAGTTTTGATGGAAGAAAGCATTGAGAAAACAGAAAAAAGTCGTACAGCGAAAAATGATTAAATCATTGCAAGAAAATCATCTTCATTTTTAATAAATACTTTCAAAAGCAAAATTTTCACATCTAGGGCAGTGAAAACCTAAAACAGTCGAATGCAGTCAATTGTCCAAAATCTTACATTGCATATCCACAGATCTGAAAAAAACAGCTATCAAAGTTAATATCCAATAATCTGGAAACATACCGCAGAGCACTAGAGGTCTATAAGTAAGAATAATTTAGAATAGAGTCCAGAAAAAGCAGTCGAGATGGAGTAACCGGATTGACGAGGTTAGATAGGATCACAAACAACGAAATTAGAAAACAAGTCGAGGTAGACATAGATATCACAGATACAATAAAGGTCAAACAATTGATATGGTACGGCTACTTAAGTCATACAGGGTGTCCCTAAAAACGCTGTACAGTAGACTCTTTTGGACAATATAAACCCAATACACGGAGATACAGCCCTTTGAAATACAATCTTTAATTTGGGAACTTGTTCGTTAATCTGTAATCCTGAGAAGTTACCAGATTCTAAAAGTAAGGACAAGAAAACAGTTTACTGAAAATAATCGAGATATCCAAAAAATAATAATTAGAAATGTATGCAAAATACAAGCTCCAAAGAATTTAATTGGCGATTAAAGAGAACATGAAATATGACTGGAAAATTGCCAAATGTTAGATATTTCGTACACCGCTAACGAGTAGAAGACAATTTTCTGTATAAATAAGATTTTATGTTATAGAAGATCTAGCATACATTTCAACTTAGCGCCACCGTACAATTTAAAAACCTAGTAACTCTACTTACTGAAAACTGCTTGATATTGTTGACCCAAAAAGTCACTATATTTTTTAAGAAAACCGACTAGTTGGTTTAGTTACTAGGTTTTTGAATTGCAGAAGTTAACTGCTGAATTAACCGAAATACCTTTATTTTGATAGTTTCTCTCCGAAAATGGCAAACCAACAAAATAATTTGATATGAGAATATTTCCTGTGGTTTAGATCAAGATTGAACTTTATATCTTTTTGATTTTGAAAAAGAAAAAATGAAAGAAGTTTCTATAGTTTTCTTACTGCATTATGTTTGAATGTCTCGTTTTGGGCTCTTACACTGAACGAAAAAGTAAACATTAATTGAATCACTGAAATTTCAACCAATGAAGAAGTATGCATTAGAGAGTAGCATACCAAGGGCCCCTACAAATTTAATGAAGTTGATGAAAAATAGTATAACAACAAAAAAAGTCTAAAAACCGAATGCGAGCATTCGATTAGATATTTTTCTATTTTTACGTTTTACATTAAGTTGGAAGATCCTAAATTTTATAAAAAAAAGGGTTTTTATTATTTTTAGTAAAAACATTCGCTCTAAACGACAGATTAAAAAAAATAATCAAAGTTGAAGCAAATTGGTTTATGGGTTCACTGTTTTAGCAAAAACACTCGAAAAATATACCTATACCATAAAGAAATACCTCCCCGAGGTCGACCAAACTCAAAAATTACGGATCTAGAAAGACCGTAATCTCTTAGGTTCACATACAATTCCCGAAGCCATTCGAACTAAAACATTTCGAATCTAGAAAGACAAAAATCTTTTGTTAAATTCGGTTATAATTAACAAAATCATTTTAAAATAAATTTATGAAAAATTATTAGCAGCTGCACTGTTAACTTCAGCCAGCTCCGTCCATACTAAAACTCATTTATGTCGGGCACACGTACCGTCACCAGAATAAAAAAATAATCGAAACCTTTTCGATTTGCTCAGTTCAGTTCGCAAGTTTGTGTGAACCATATTTTCAAAGATTATTTTATTAAATAAGTATACGCATACGCAAACATTCACAATTAAGAAATTTTGTAGAGGAAATTAAATAAATCCAAGTTAATTGATCGAGTTTTCCGTCTAATTTCATTTTACAATTATTCAAGCAGCAACGTTTCCGGTTTATAATCTTTTAGTTTTAGATTAACAACTTTTGTTATCACCCATTATCCGGAAGAAAACAAGGTGAGCACAGAGCGTCATTGCAGTATACAGGGTGTCTCCGTGACCGTGGAGAACCTTTGAGGTGGTGATAAAGGACACTTTTCTAAGACAAATTTTCAAATAAAATTTTTGCCCAAGTCCAAACCCTTGAGGGGTACCTAACTTTAAGGCAATTTTTTGAATTTATGATTTATAGCTCCGATATTATTGATTTTTTAAGCTTAATGGATTAGAACTTTTTTAAAGATAGTTGCTTATGTACAAATTAGGTTATAACCCCTTATCGTCTAGAATCAACAGATTTTGAGTTATAAATTAAATTAAGGGAAAAAATGTTAAAAAAATTCAGGTTATGTTCTTTTTGATTTTTTTTTGCAAACCCAGTATCTTTTAAACAAAACGTTTTAGAAGAAAATTGATGGCCCAAACCGGATATGGAATTTAAAGGGCTACAACTTTGGTCGAATAAATTTTTTTTGGAAAATCAATTGTTTTCACAAAAATTCTGAAAATAATGAACAAGGTAGGTAAAAATAAATAAATTAATGGAAAGAATACAGATAGGTGCGACAAAACTTTTTTTTTTGGCGCCGCGCCATTATGAATAATACCATGCAAAACCTTTTGAAAAGAGCAACGCCTCTGTGCTGAAAATGAGGAAAGCCATTTTGAAAATTTATTAAAATTAATTTTTGAATTTATTTTTTTTACCTACACCTTATTCATTATTTCGAAAATTTTTGTGAAAAGAGTTGATTTTCCAAAAAAATTTATTTGACCGAAGTTGTAGCCCGTTAAATTCCCTATCCGGTTTGGGCCATCAGTTTTTTTCTAAGACGTTTCATTTAAGAGATACGGGGTTCGCAAGAAAAGTAGAAAAAATAAAATCTGAATTTTTTTAACATTTTTTCCCTTAATTTAATTTATAACTCGAAATCCGTTGATTCTAGACGATAAGTGGTTATAACCTAATTTGTACATAAGCGAATGATCTTTATAAAAGTTCTAATCCATTAAGCTTAAAAAATTAATAATATCGGAGTTATGGTCGTTTGAAATCATAAATTTCAAAAATTTGTTTTGTTTTTGGACAAAAATTTTATTTGAAAATTTGTCTTAGAAAAGTGTCCTTTATCACTACCTGAAAGGTTTTCCACGGTCACGAGGACATCCTGTATATACCCACTATCTAGTAGCAGGGCCGCTCTAGCCTTTACGCCCCCCGGACAAAAACACAAATTTCCGCCGCTTTATGGGGATAGTGAGCTTTCTTTTTTTTTTTAGCTTTTTCGATTTATTTGTGGCGTCTCGGGAAATTTCGTTAATATTTTAATTTGTCACGTCAACAGCCAAATTGCCGCCCTTTAGATTTGCCCCCCGGACAAATGTCCGGGTTGTCCGCCCCCTACAGCGGGCCCTGCCAGTAGATACTTTTGAAAAGTTTAACGAAACACGTTTTTCAAAGAAAGAAGTTTATACGAAATCTAAGCTACAGCTATATAAAGTATTTCACCCGGTATACAAAGAAGAAATTTGATGCAGGAATTTGGTGTAAAAACCATTTGGGGTAACCCGTTTAGGCGCAGAGACTATTTCACAATAACTTCTAATAATAATAAAAGTAACTTCAAAATTTACCTTCTTATATCTTAAAAATTTTTTTACGGCGAATCGTCTTCGCCCCGAAATCGTCTACACCAAAACGGGATTCTTAGAATCGTCCTTGCGCCCAATCGGCTCTGCACCGAAAAGACGGCGTCAGATCGGCTGTGCGGCAAAGTGACTATGCACAAAACTTCTAAACCCCAAAAACAGCACTGGACGGAGATCATTTGTGCTGGATTTATTTACCTTCTAATGAAGAGAATACGAAAACAAAATAAATTGTTGCCTCAGGTTAGGAAGGAAACTTACAAGGAAGAAATTCTGGGTGTTGTTCGTTACCGATTTGTAAAGCATACAAAAATAAGAGACCTTTATTTTATTTAGCTGATAATAGACCGCTTAGGGGGTGTAATAGTTCTCCAAAATTATTGGAGGAAAAATCCAAAATATTTTAGCAGTTTGCCAAAAAATTTTTTTTGAAAACTGATGAATTTTGAAAATAAAAACGTAGTAACTCGACCGATTAAAAATTGGTTTGAGGTTGTTTTTCTGAAGTACAGTGATTGGTTAGTACTCAAAAAGTCGGTAAGTCAATAACTCGCGTTACTAGGTTCTTTAATTGCATAGATTTAAAATTCGATAAAAAGATAATATTGAAAAATTATAAATCAAATACTAAAATAATAATTACCGTAATAATTCACGTAATCTAAAAAACATAAATCACACCAATTAATAATTCACTTAATTTACTCACTCGTTTACAACTTGAAAGCAATACAATGGTTTAACGGTTAACAATAAACTACAAATGTATGATTAAATTATTGTTTAAACTAAATTAAATGTAATAATAATTGTTATGAAAATAAGCACGTCACAAAATTATTTATATTAATTTCGCCACTTGATATTGAATATGACTCGTTAATTAAAGCTATCCGAGTTGTGTACATGATAAAATGCAATATTAAACAAATTATTGTTTTCACATCACGTGAAAGGTTAACAATGTTATTATTTTTTTGTTTGTAGAATTAATTGATGTTGCCCACTGTGGATGAAATAACGAGAAACCCCCATTGACCACATTAGTGGTAGTGGTTTACCATTACCTCTGATTATCAACCGGAAGTTCCGGGTTTGAACCGGTTTTTTTATTTATTTGCAAAAATTACAAAATAACCCTCACTGACCTAATTTTTCCAAATTTAAAATCCAGACGATTGGGGGATTTACCCTCTTCGTCTGGCAAACAAAATTGTTTGATAAGAAAGTCATGCGGTGCATTTTGGGATTTATCAGATCTTCAACGCATTTTAACTCGGATTATATTGCAGGAAACATTAAAATGCAAGAGCTTTCACTTATTCAAAAGTTAATCCTTTTACAAAATTTAAACAGCCTTTGTAAAAACGATTAGAAGGTAGGTATTTCCTACAAAAGTTAATCCCTAGCAAGTTAATAATAAAATCGAAGACTTAAAAATAAATTTCCGACTAACACAAATAAAGAAAAATTTGATGCAGCATTAAATTGCAAGAGGTACCAAGTTTAAATTATTTTTAACTAAATTCTTCGATGTTTATTTATTTTGTTGATAAACAACTTTTGGATTAAAAATTTGTAATAAGTAATATTTATAATATGATGACTACAAAAATACCTGGGTATATAAAATATTGATAATAAAAGAAAAAATTAAGTTTATCATCAGAAAACGAAACGGAAGCGAGTGGTTAAGTTGCGGTTTTACAAAAAAATATATTTTTGTTTTAAAGTTGAAGTTTTTAATTTTTAAAATTAATTAAAATTTGGATGTTTAACCTTCAGAAATAAAATTTTGTTTATTTAACCTGCACATGATAAAAAGTAAGCCAAAAAGATTTACCGACAGATTGGATTTTATTTTTTGACTTGTGAGAGGGAATAGCGATCACTTTGTTTTTTTTTCACTAAGCAAATATTCAAATTTGCTTTTATCGAGTTTCGGTGGATTAGCGCAAAACTTACCAATTAAAATGTTCTTTGTTTTCTTTTTGTAAAACATACACTAGGGTAATGCGAACACAATAAATAAATACATTGCACTTAGAAATTATGTAGAAAGCTCTAGTAAACGCGTCTCACAAGGCATGTACCATACCTAATAATAGCACTTTCCTGTCCATGAGTTCGGATGTGTAGATAGATATAGATTGTCTTAATTTTTAAACCCCACTTTTTAAGGTACTCCTTCCACTTTTTTCATGTTTTCAAAATTATTTAAAAATTATTTAAATAATTGCAACAAATGTAAACAAACGCCTCCATTGCACATTGCGTACTCAAAATTTACTTTATTATCTTCTTTGCGCATGTTTGCAATATTTAAAATCAAAAATTACTTACTTACAACTGCATCAAGGTGAATTTTATACAGTAAGATAACCAAAAACAATGCAAATGTTAAAAGTAAGCGGTCATTCATCAAGGTTTTAATTTACCTGCAACACTTGCCTTAATTGATTTATCCAAAAATAGTCTCATCGGCACTTCGATTGCAAAACTCTACACTTTCACATTTTCTGTTCCACATATAATCACTACTGCCAAAACCCAATCACCCATTAAACAAAAAAATAAAATTTTTGAATTTTTTTTTCAAAAATTAAAAAAAAATTTTGATTCACAATTAAATTCTGTCGTGGATTTTCCCTTGTTTCTACAGCGGATCTTTGACCCGAAAAAACTAGCCGAATATGGAAAATAGTGCTCAAATTTGGCCATAGAATGGGAAGGCAGATGGAAGTTTCCCAAAGCACAGAACAAAACCAAATCGGGTTATGGCAAACTGTGCCCATGGTAAACTAGATCAAATTAAAAAAATAGTAAACTGGGCCAAAGGTACTTTACTAAAATAGGATTTTTGAGTCGCTCTACTAATTAAAAACATCCCTAAAGTGGTTACAACTCAAAAATTACAGACCCAAAATTTCCTTTGTCTTTGGCCCAGTTTACCGCTTTTAGGTACGTTTTTGACCCAATTTAGAAAATGGTAAACATCTCTAAGAAGATCCATATATTTCTGCCCTATCTACCTTTTGCTCAGATTTATTTGTTTTTTGTTTATTTAGTTTAATTTCCTATAGAAATAAATAAATAAATAAATAAAACAATTTGCAAGTAGTAAAATTAGGGTCTTGTTCGTTTTGACGCAATGCAATAAAATAATTTATACTTTCTTTAACCTAGAGAACAGGCCTATGTCTTTGCACGGATTTTTTTTAAATTATTATTTTAATAACCAGAAAAATAGAATTTTTAAGTCGCATTCATTAAAAACAACCCTAAAGCGGATACAACTACAAAATTACAGACCCAAAATTTCTTTTACCGTTTCCAAAGTTTTAGTGAAATTTGCATTAAGCCCAGTTTACCACTTTCAGGTATTTTGTGTCTCAATTTACCTTACACCTAATAATGCTACAAAGATAACCCAATAACTCTAAAGAGCAAAAATATGTTGGTTAACAGAATTCTGCAAGATACCCCTGCGGGATTCAATGTCAGCCTATTTGGTAGACACAAAATATGTATAAGATCTAGGAATTGCCCCAGAATTTTTAAAAGATTGCAGAAATTGGAACCAAAGAAAAGAATTGGTGTACAAGATTGTGGTCTATGGTTTATCTCACGGATTACGCAAAATTAGAAATTAGACAACTTGTCTCAATGGCAGGGACTAAATACGTACACAATTTAGGAATTACAAAGGAATTATCAAAGAATTGGAACCAAAAAGAAGAATTGGTGTGCAAGATTCTGATCTGGGAATTTAGCCCTCAAAGCCCAAATTAGGGTTTCGGTAGTCTGTCCTGATTTTATATGTCTTTCCAATTTTTATATATGTTACCGTCAATGATGACAACTCGGCCATTAACGTCAATGGCCGGACAATGACGTTAATGCCCTGCTTAACTAAACATTGACGTTAACGTCCGGCCAATAACGTCATTGACCGTACATTTTGGGCGATGTTGACATTTAAAATTTCATATGTGGTTTTTACATTGTCCGGGCAATGACGTCATTGCCCAATATACAGAGTGAGCGATGATGAAACTACTCTTTTCTAAATGTGCGTGTTGCGCCAACAAAAAAAAATTGCAATTCGAATTGCCATGGATCACTCTGGTGCCAGAATAAAAATGATTAATTTAAAAAATTTTATTTGATTATTTTTTAATTTATAATTATTTTTTAATTTTTTGTTAATTTTTATTACTTTTGTTAATAAATGATTATAATGCATTGGAATGCAATGCATGCAACACACGTAAATGTCACTTCCCAGTTGACTTGCCAATTTGCTGTTCCTTATAGTATTTATTCTATAAATCTTGATTGTCCAATCCGTTTTGGTCAATAACGTCATTGACCGGCCAAAGACGTAAATAATACAATCAGATGAAAATATTTACATTATTGTCCACCGCTAACGGGCAATCACGTCAATGGTCGGCCAATGACGTTAGTGGCCAACATAAATGAGCATTACGTCAAATATTTTTCATCAAATACAGTTAGAAATAACAGAGAAAAAACATTAGACTGAATGAATTTCAAGTCATGCAGGCTAAATGGAGCTCATGTTCCAGAATTCGTTGACTCTGAAAAATCTTTTACTTTATCATACAAAGTCTGAGAAAGTATTGTAATCGTGCAGAAAAACAATTGAGATTTTAATGAACTTAGACATTTTGGGGTCCTATTAGCGGAAAATCATCATTTCCAAAAATTGTCTGTATGTAATGTGGGGGCAGGGACAACTCGCCGCGGCCGACTCGCCACGAGCCAACTCGCCGCCGGTCATTCGCCGCCGGCCAACTTGCCGCCGGCCGGCTGTTGGCGGCCGATTTCGCCACCCTCAATAAAAATGGTTTTTGCATTTTTAATATTTTAGTAATAAAAATAATATACTACCTACATTATAACAAATTATTACGTGTATACTTGCCGGGTTAAAAGGGGTTTTTGCTTTAAAATACTAGATTAGGTACCTTAAATTTAAGTACGGCTCAATTAAATAAAAGTACACCAATAAATAAAAGAAAAATAAAAATAAACGAGTTTCACCTTTTTTGAGTTCTACCTTTGGCGAGTTCTTTCGGTTTTCAGGGATATTTTTAATTTTTTAAAAATTTAATTTAATTTTAATTAATAATTTTTAATTTTTTATTTTTAATTAAAGACAAACATGGCAATACACGGATCCATCGTTTCATTTTCATTTGTTTGTTCAAAGATTAGTAATAATTTAGGAGAGACATCTGGTGAGAACATCGGCCGGCGGGGAGCTGGCCGGCGGTGAGTTGGCCGCGGCGAGTTGGCCCGGCGGCGAGTTGTCCTAGACCCTAATAATGAAAAAGTATTAATCAATAATCGTGTAAATATTCTATTTTTGTTTATATAGTTTTTACAAATTAAAAAAAAATTTTTTTAAATTGTTTTTACAAAAAGTTTCTTTTTATTTTTAATTATTGTTACAAGAAGTCTTTTTTTAATTTATTGTTATTTAAAACTATGATAAAGTCATGGGCATGGCCACATCCGATTTTTTTATTTAATCTAATAAAGGTCTTGAAGTCAAAATAAACCTTACTTAATCTTAAAAATTCGGTGTATATTTCAACAAAAATAAATTCTGAAACATGAGCACCGCCAGCCTATAATTAAAAAATTCATTTTTTCTTTTTTTCTTCATTTCTTCTTTCTTCATTCAAAAATTTCCAAAATTTTTGAAAATCATGTCTGAGCATGTTATGATCATTTAATAACAATGACAAAATTTCAAATTTTCAAAAAAAGCTTTTAAAAATTTGTTGGATTTAACGATTAGCGATTTTAAGATTTAGTTCTATTTTATTTTGAGATGTCGATCTTTATTTATAATTTGGTTTATTTTTTTAGAAGTTTGGAAAAGCCTTGGAATTTTTTGCTTTATTTTGACTAATTCTCTATTGTGCTAACGATGCCACTGCATTCATTTTGGATTAGTGATTGAAATAAATGACCAATATTTTTTTTTTATTAACTGCTTGTTTTTCATTGCAGTGGCGGCTTGCACGGGAAGAGCGATGGGTGCCGAATTTCCCATCTAAAGTCGCTAAAAGTGATGATTATCTGCTACGATCAAGTTTTTCTTTTAAACACAATTTACTACTGGGATATTGGGAAGGGGGACAAAACATTAATCAACGTATAATAAAGTCTGCGTTTTAACCGCACACAATAGCTTGTGAACTAGTTTTACAGAAATAAGTGAAACATAAACAGTATAGGTATATTAACCAGAAGATGTTTTGATATAAATTATGTTAATGCATTAATAAAAAAAAATATTTTATCCAAATGAACATTTTTGTTAATAAAAACTGCAAACAAATTTGAATGTTAGATATTCATAAATATTTATAAATTCTAAACCATTATGAAGTCAAATATTATAAAGTAGAATAGATTGGCCAAGACCTTCAAAATCTAAGGTCAATGGATAAAATTGTGATTAAGCAAAAGTAATACTACCGCTGCGATCGCATAAAAATTAATTTTTGAAAATCAGACGTTGATTCATTTGCATTCAAGAATACTCACATTAATAAAATATTAAGTAATACATTTGGTATGCTTGACTGTACTTTTACCTTATATGACGATAATAAATTTTGTTTGATTTTAGAACTACTTACTTCAGATAATAAACCATGACTCACTGCATTCTCACTGATTGAAATTTTGTAACTTTTTTAAATATATTATTTAAGGGACTTATCAAAACGTTTATTGGCAATTAAGTACTTGCGATACTTTTAAATCATTTGGCATTAAACCAATATACTTGTGTTATATTTGTCTTATATGGATGTCGCAGTGGTGTAATCACCAAAATCCTGATGAAGATATTTTGGCTAAAGAATTTTTCCTGCTCTTATGCTGGTTGATAACCATGAGATTATTTTTCTCAAAAATATAGCTTGCCCAAATCATGCCAAAATCTGATAAAAAAATTTCTACAAAATCAAAAGCTGTGGGCAGATGACATTTTTTTAAATGGCATTTAATTACTTATGTAATTTAATTGCTGCGCCAGTAAAATTGCAATGCGAAATATTTAAAATGTAAACCAAAATTTAAAGTGTACTTATTTAAAAATGTAAATAAGATATATATAATCAACATGTGTACTTATGTACCTACAAAATAAAAAAAATAAAAAGCACTGATTAGAATTGGAACGTAAACTAAATTTGTCTCTCTATTATAACCTTGCCTTTTATGGTTTAATCCGGCACAGATAATTGAAGAATTATTACATAACCACATTTTACATCTATATATGGTTGAATTAACCTGAATCCACTCTTATATGTATGTGTGCAGGCTAAAGAAAAGAAGCAACTTTCTGTTACGATTTCAAAATTGTTACTACTACCCTACTTCATTCATTCATTGCAAAAATAATTTTTAAAAAATTATTACTTTCGTTTAAAATTCCCACCAAAAATGTTGGCTTTCTTTTGTTTTATATTTCAAAATTCCACCCCTTTCACTTGTTTTGTACTCTACATAGCTACTGCAAATTAATATGCAAATACTTTTCACTTGTTGATATGCAATTTGGCAAAAAAAAGGTAATTTTATTACACACGAACCGGATATAAAAACAAAGAGTTAACCGGAAACACGATATGGACATATACCTCCGATCTAAATATGTTTAACCACCGTATATTTAGTCGCATTTTACATCAATAATGTTACACATTTTGAATTTAATGCGTCTGATTCCAAAACCAAAGTCTAAAATGTCTCCAATAACAGAAAAATTTTTTTAAACATTTAATATTATGTGGGTGCGCAGTTATTTATATTTATGTATTGTAACCACAGTTATGTGTCAAGTTTTAACCAGAGATCAGAGACCAACAATTAAAATTGCTCAAGGATTAATGGTTGGCGTAAGTTTTTTTTATTTTAATTCATATCTTAAATCCTAAGCGAATCCACTTTAGATTAAAGTTTATCAAGATTCGGGAAAAATATTGGATGCTTATTTAGGAGTACCCTATGCGGCTGCTCCAGTGGGTAATTTACGTTTTGCACCCCCTCAAAGACACGAAGGATGGAATGGAACACTTTATGCGTCCGATTATGGTCCCTCCTGTCCCCAATTGCCAATAAAAGAAAAAATCAATGAAAGTGAAAACTGTTTGTTTCTCAATATTTGGACACCCGAAGTAAGTTTATTGTAGTGCCATAAAAAATTGTTTAAACGTTTTGCTCTTTAGACTGCTCTAAGGTATCCATTACCTGTAGTTATATTTCTGGACGGAGACGATTTTGCAACAGGAAATCGACATCCACTATCTGGTCAGGATTTAGCAATGGAAGAAATTATTGTAATTAGTCTTAACTATCGACTTAACGTTTTTGGATTTCTTTGCTTTGAAACTCTAGAAGTTAGAGGAAATATGGGAATTTTGGATCAATATTTAGCTTTGGTGTGGGTTCGCGAAAACATTAGATTTTTTGGCGGAGACCCCGATAAGGTTACATTATATGGACACTCCGCAGGTGCTGCCAGTATCGCCATTCACATGACTTCTCCTCGAACTGCAGGTGACACTAACAAACACACAAAAATTGTCGTAACAAATTTTTTTAGGTTATTTCCAAAAAGTCATTTTATCATCTGGATCTGTCATTTCTCCTTGGCATATGACTACTGACGCGAAGTCAGCATCGTTAACGATTGCAGAAAATTTAGGATGTTCAGAAAAGTCGTTTTCAAAACTGATACGCTGCCTTCGCTCCAAAAGTACTCCAAATATTTTGAGAGCTTACGAAAACTTTTCCAAGGTTAATAATTCGACAAGTCATTTTTTACCTATAGTGGATTCATTTTTGAGTTACAATCATCAATATTTACCCACAACTCCAGAAAAGTCTTTCAGAAGCGGGTTATCTTTACAAGTACCCATGTTAACTGGATTATCAAAACCTATAAGCTGTCTTAATTATGGTAAGGAAATTGATATAACTTATAAAATATAGGTGGTGGCTTGTTAAAAATTTTGGTAGTAAGGCAAAGCAAATTTTTTTCCCATTTTCTTTTTTGCCCAATTTCTCTTTTTGATCACCCTTTAAACGTCACCAGACTATAGTGACTAGAGTGTAACATATAAGACGAACTTGAACATACACATCAGTTCGTCCCCGGTTGTTCAATGGTCCGTGTACACGAAGCTCCATAACATACCCTAGGAGTTCCAGATTCAAATCTTCTAACGGGTGACTTTTTATATTTATAAATTAAATTAAATAAAATTTGTTGTGGCAACAAAAAACACCCTGTTGAGGCTATAGTTACTAAAAGCTTTGTTAGGATGACAAATCCATTTTCACATAGTCTGGATCTGCAGTTCAACTTAACAAATTACCTGTGTGTTTAAAAATAATTTAATTTTTTAGTTAAATGGGCAAATATTGCTAATCAAGGATATAATAAATTAGAAAATTATATTGAAACTGTAAAAATTCCCGAACTTATAAATCAGTATAATTTTAACACCGGAAATATGAATCAACTAACCGATATTATTAAATGGAGGTACGTTGAGTCCAGCAATGAAAACGTCCAAATTTTATTGAGCGAGTTAAAAAATTTGGAGTTTGAAGCCAAAATAGAGGCTCCTCACTATCTTCAAATTTCGTATTTACTCAAGGCATCTTACGCCCAGCCCATTTACGTTTACTATTTACAAGACCCAGGTTTTGTATTGAATTCAACCAATAAATTAAGTAAGTCCTTTCATTGTTTGAAAAACCTAAAAAATTGAAAAGTATGTTTTTAGATTCCTGTTTATCTGTCGACATGTTATTGGTTTTTGGTCCAATATTATTAAATCAGTTAGCAAGAAGACGATTTAATAATAGAGAATTAAGGTTTAGCCAATACATAAAGCAAATGTGGAAAAATTTCATAATCTACGGGTAAGGGAAGTTCCAAAGAAGGAAGCAATTTCAAATTTTTTATTTTAGGAATCCAACGCCTAATAATCAAGGTAAATCTTGGAATAAATATAACACCCAGGATACTTATGTAGAATATGTTGGAATGGAACTTGACGAGATTAAAAGAGAAGTGGTCGGTAGGACACGCAGGATTAATTTTTGGAATAAGCTCTTGCCAACAATTTCCGAATATTCCAACGATAACTCGAATAATATTTTTAAAGAACTCCAAAACACATACGGTAATATTTTTTCAAAATTTTAGAATTTAATGAATAAACTGATGTATTGTAGTTTCTCCTGAGTCAGGATACCGACATGCAATGTACACATTGCTGGGGTTAGTCATTGCTTTATTAGCTTTGCTAGTGATATGTACAATATTAATAAAGAAACGAACCAAGGAAAGAGAACGACAGTTTCAAATGGTATATTAACAGCATCATCGCAGCTTACAATTAATTAACAACAAATCAGCTTGATTTCTAACTTTACAATATTTTACCTAATAGCATTAATAATTTCATAATCTATTCGTTTTAATTTAAAAGTTACGCTTTTACAATTTGTTGACTTTTTGAATTGTTGAGTTTACTAAAATGTAAGTTATAATTTAAGTTTTAAAAATGTTACAATAAAATAATTTTTCAAATGAAAAACTACATTTTTCTCTGGGTGTGTGTATTGAAAGTTGCCTATAGCACCAAAAGACCAAAACATAAAAATCACCAACTTTTAAAAGTCTGTCAGTCAGCTGTCACCAAATAAGTTATCATTTAAACCTTACTTTTTTTTGTTGATTTTTAAAAGTATATTATATTATTACACAACAATAATTATGTTCCTACGAGCAATTGTAAATAAAGTGCCTGCTAATTTAAATAATATTAAGGTTTTAATGGTTCATTTATTGTATCACATTTTATTTTACAAATTTTTATATTTAGACTTCAGTACGACACTTGAATCTTCTTGAATATCAAAGCAAACACCTGCTCAAAGAAAATGGTGTTTCTGTTCAAGAATTTTGTATGATCGATGATTGTGGAAATAATCAATTGGATAAATTTAGTAAGTTACGTAGTTCACTCTAACCGAATTTAATATATCACTTTTAGATGCCAACGAATATGTAATCAAAGCTCAAATTCTTGCTGGTGGTAGAGGAAAGGGTCACTTTAACAATGGCTTTAAGGGTGGAGTTCACATCACTAAAAAGTAACTTATAAATCAGCTTATAAACATTTTTTAAATTACATTTTTTAGTCGAAATGAAATACAAACTATCGTTGATAATATGCTGGGACATAAACTGATAACCAAACAAACCTCAAAAGAAGGGAGTCCTGTTAAGAAAGTGATGATTGCAAATAGTGTTAACATTAAACGTGAAACATACTTCTCTATTCTTATGGATCGTCAAAGAAATGGGCCTGTTATAATAGCTTCACCCTCAGGAGGAGTCGATATTGAAAATGTTGCCAAAGAAACTCCCCATTTAATAAAAACACTTCCTGTTGATATATATGAAGGTATTTCGGATAAGGACACTGAAGAATTGGCAGAATTTCTCGAATTTAAAGGGGAATTGAAACGGAAAGCCATGGCAGAAATAAAAAAATTGTGGAAATTATTTCTTAATGTCGATGCCACTCAAATCGAAATTAATCCTTTGGTGGAAACTGATGATGGGCAAGTTATATCAGTGGATGCCAAGTTGAATTTTGATGATAATGCAAAATTCAGACAAAGTCGAGTGTTTTCCCTGGAAGATAATTCGGAAGATGATCCCCGAGAAGTTGAAGCTGCTAAATATAATTTAAGTTATATCGGTATGACTGGTAATATTGGCTGCTTGGTGAATGGTGCTGGGTTGGCAATGGCAACCATGGACATCATTAAGCTGCATGGAGGAGAACCTGCTAATTTCTTGGATCTCGGTGGAGGTGTAAACGAAAATCAAGTACAAAAGGCCTTTCAAATATTAACGGCCGATGAAAATGTTAAAGCTTTGCTTGTGAATGTTTTCGGTGGGATCGTAAACTGTGCTATTATAGCCGAAGGAATCGTTAATGCCTTTAAATCCACTAAACTCAACATTCCGTTAGTCGTAAGATTGGAAGGAACCAATGTCGATGAAGCTAGAAGTATTATAGAAAAATCTAATCTTCCTATCGAAATGGCCGTTTATTTTGATGAAGCTGCACGGAAGGTGGTTAAACATGTCAGCTAACCGAGTTTTTATTTTTCAATGCAAATATTTTGGTAGCTAATGTAATTTTTTTAAAAATAAATTTGGGAAATTTTTATCTGATGTTCCAATTTGATAATTAAAACCTTGAAATCCAATCAATTGATTAATCTACCTGGATTATTTTTTAATTAATTTTTTTATTTATAAGATTAATTTTAATCTAATTATTTAGATTATTAGATGAAAAATATTATTAAAATTTTTATCTGAAATTAAATAAAACTTTTGCAAGTAGTACGGAGTAACAAATAAGGAATTTTTGTCATTCGATTAGTTAATATTTGTCTCGATAGTAACCTTTATATTGCAAAAACAAAATTCCGATCAGGCCAACTTTGTTAGGATAAACAAGTAACTGGTTATTATTAGTAACCTTGCAAATTCGAGTTAGAATTACAAAAATATGTCTGGTTGATTTTAAAAACATTTAATCAAACATTTTAATAAACAAATTGATTATTTAAAATTTTCTAACTTTGAACTAAGAGGCAACGATAAATATAATTTTTTAAATTAAAACATTAATAATTATTAAATATGACAAACATGAACAAATATACTTAATTAATTTGTATACAGATTTACAAAAACTATCGTTTATTAATATGTACATATTCATAATCAAGTGGTTTCTCTGCCACGTATTCTAAACTTGGAATGCATATTTTGGAGTGCTTAGTTATAATATCGAACCAAATTGTATGATTATCGTGGTTATTATGACTAAAATAAGAACCCCAAGTTGACGATACTAAAAAGTTTTGATCTTTATGGCCACGAAAATGTCCAAAAGCCCCTTCCGCCTGTAACTCCTCACAAACAGCAACCGTATCGCATACTGTATGTACGTTTGGAGTATAAACATCTTGAACTAAATTATCCCCAAAATAGACAATTTTAGGATCTTTTAAATTTGAATGTTTCTTTAAAAACTTGTGAAGTCCTGACCAGTTACCATAGGTATAAATAGAACCACGAGCTAACTGTTGGTCTTCGACTGGTCCGATTTCTTCAAATCCGTTCAAAGCTACAAACGGTCGATTCGAAGTGAAAAAGCCAGGTTTCTTAGCAAAACAAACTACAATATCGAATAAATTCAGCCAATCTTTGCCTAACGAATTAGAGGCAGTGTGAGAGGCAAAATCAACATTTGAACCGGTCACTAAAAACAGTAACTTGTTGTGGCTTTTCATGAGCTTAAACCAGTTCAATAGTTCTTCGCTGCACTTGTGAATATAATTTTGAGGATCAGCTTTCATATGCTTGAAGTATCCACCTTTATTAAGCTGGAAGTGTTCCTTTTGGAACATATTTTGGATTGCTTCTAGTAAGTCAGGCCAAATGGAATAGGAATTTAAAGGTCCCCCATTTTCTTCGTCTAAGGTATCGACAACACGAGCGAAGGTTAATCCTGCAGGCATATCGAAATAATCCAAAAGCGTTCGCATTTTTTCAGAGAAAGGCCCATTCCAGGTTTGTAAAGGATTTTTAGAAAAAGCATCTGTTACTTGCCAACGACACTCCTTTCCGTAATATTTAACCTTGTCTTCATGACTCAATTCTCTGGTCCCATGAGTACCATGCAAAATATGACCATCCGGTCCAATACGCAACACGTTCCCATTTTCGACATCAAGAAACAATCCTTTCAACATAAAATCTAAATTGTCTTCGATGGGTTTGTACAGATGTTTCGGGGAATAGCCCTTTTTGTTCACTAGAAACTTACATAATGTTTCGTACTCCAATTTCACCATTGCTCCAATTTTGTAACGACATATCGTATTATCTAAATCAAATCCTAAGCAATCGTAATCGGTAAGTTTTACATGTTTACCTTGCTGCATTGAACTTTTAGGTAATGATTTGACTGCAGAGAACGTCGGCAAAGTTGCTCGATGAAAGTACTTGGAACTGGCACTAAACTCTCGTAAAATACTATTTTGAAAAATACTGCACTGAAATGCAATTACGGTACTTCCAACCAATTGACATGATAAAAATTTTCTGTGCAACCAAGTCAAGGTACTCATTATACTCTTGATAATTTACGCAGCACTCAATTTTGCACTAACTACAATTAAAAATTTAGTACCTATTCAAATAAATTGTTGGCATAATTTCACGCATTGATAAATTATGTAACGTTTAGAACATTTAGTTCAACCAATGCCCATTAACATAGTCAAGTTAGATATGAACAACTAATTACCACGTTCAAATATACTGGATATACTGCAATAATCGAGTTATGTTGGTGGTAAACACAGCATCATATGATGAACGGTGCCAGGCATTTTCTGTTGATAATAAATATTACAAATACGTCGTTTTAATTTTTAAATCTTCAATATCAATTAAAACTATCACAAACTTGATCTATTTTTTAGATAAATGATTAATTATTTAAATGACTTGATAAAAACTTTAAACTTGAAAGACCATTTTATTTTAAGAAGCGCACTTGTCAGATTTAACCAATCAAAATTCGATTTGATTAAGGGTTCGTTCACAAACTAGAAAAAATTTAAAACCTTGGAAAAATACATGACCTTCAAAAATTTTTACCTTTTAATTCATAATTTATATTAATATTTATTGCAAAGATATCATATTTTATGATACGATTAATAGTTTCTCTTTTAATAATGCATGCAGGCTTGTATTAAGTTTATTTCGTATACCGGGCAAAGTGGGCCCTCCGCACCGCGGTACAAATTTCATGTAAAATTGCAGATGAAATTTTACAAATATTTAGCATTTTAATTCGTAAGATATTGAATTAAATATGATAAAATTTATATTTTACCTTTTTTTATTCAAAAAAATTTATACACTCCACTGATTTCTATCGCATGAAGTTCGATCTTTTGTTTTAGTTGGCTGCTGCCGTTGTTGCTACTGTCGCTATTGTTCAACGGTTTTCTCGTCCTTTCAAATCTAGCGTTCGTTAGGTGCAGTCGTGCAATATTGTAGTAATTTGAATTTTGTGGTAGAGTATTAATGTAAGTTTTATTTTTATTAATCCAACAGTTTGTGAATGCTATCATTTCGCATTGTACCAATTATTCTTGAAAAATACTTCAATATTTTTCAGAAGCAGTTTTCCAGCTAATTTTTATGTATTTACAGAAAATGGCGAACGAAGCTACCGAAACACTACAGCTGGAAGAATTTGTATCCGATCTTCTGGCATTTGTCACGGTGTGGGAAACATTTTCGGACTATTTGTTGACAGAATTGGCCCAGGTATATAATAATCCCTTCGACTTGATGGCATATGTAAGTTATATATTCAATACTAATATTTTCGGATTAAAATTGCTTCGTAGTGCTTATGAGTCATCTACAGATGTTCCCAATATTGCATGCTTATTGGATTTCAAAGATACCAAGGTATCTGGTATCTTTGGTTGGATGTACAGCTTGGGTATCTTTGAAATCTGATTTCACGATTTACCATGCTTAACCGAGAAGGGGGTATTGCTGGGGAAATTTTAAATCTTGGGGATTTCTAGAAAATGTTGGGAAATTCGTGGAAATCTTAAGAATACTATGGAGTATTGAGGTTAATGGAGGGCCCCTGTCTAATAAATATGATTACGGGGGGTCGGGGGGAATCTGATGTACAATTGTAAGGAAAATTCGGTGAGAATTTAGGAAATCTTGGGAATATTATAGAGGTTTAATGAAGGGCCCCCTGCCTAGTAAGTACGATTGCTAAGGGGGGGAAAATTTTAGGAAATTCTAGAAAATCTTGGGAATTCTGAAGAAATATTAGTGATTTTAGGACCCCAAGGTTACTGTTTGTAGAAAACTAAGCACTACAACTAACATAGGAGTAAGAAAAGGAATTTGAATTTTTGAAAGATTTCCCCAGATTACCTTCTAGATAATTTCTGTGGCTTATTGGTGCTAAAAGGGCCAATGTCAAAATCTTAATATTTCAGAAAGTAGCAGTTGAAGTTTGAATAGTTTGGCTAGTTTTTATTTATAGTTTTGGCATTGGCTAGCTTTACATTTATAAAGCGGCTATATTGACTGAATTTGAAATTGGCCGTTTTAGCATACGAAAGAAAAGAAATCAAATGCAATGGGTTACTCAAAGCAGCAAAAAAAACGACATTGGCCCTTTTAGCACCAAGCCACAGATTTTTCCTTCAAAAAAGAAAAGATCAAGTCCACTTGGAGATTTTTTTTATTTTAACCCCTCAAGTTATACCAAATAAGGTTTAAAATTCACATCCAGTTTTGTTGACTTGATTCCACCAGTAACAAAATTTTTAATGATAGTTATTTCATTGATAATTTATATATTAAATTTATTCTTATATAGTACGAAGATTCCGTTATCAATGAATATGACTCAAATATGATGTCTAGTACAGAAGAAGAAGAAGAAGGAGAAGAAGAGGAAGAAGAAGATTTTTCAACGGACCAGTATTCAAATTATGCAGACACCAATCAAGATATGGAATCTGATATGGAATCTAATTCAACATTTGATGACTTACCTTTTATCGAAGAAGTTTGTATATATTTATATTTGTAGTCAAGTTTGCATATAGTCATATTTTATACATAATCGACACCATATAACGAAAACCCATTAACTTATCTAAACCATAGTTTCGAGTCAACTGTATTTGACTATTCAATTCACCTGTCATCTCTCAAAAGTGGACCAATATTCACTACAGTTTATTTTGCTTGGGTCATGAAGTCTCACATCTAACATTTTTATTGGTCCAATTTTGACAGATAACAGGTGAATTGAAGGGTCAAACACAGTTTACTCGAAACTATGGTTCATGTAGTTAATGGGTTTTCGTTGTATGGCGACGATTGAAAAAAAATTGGTTGGCAATTTTATTTTGCATATTTTTAATTTTTTAGTGCTATATTTATAGCGCTAATTTTGGTGTTTTTAAGTGCATATTAAAGCGCTAAAAGTTTACTTTTTTACTGCTATAAATTTTGAGCTCTGTTTTAATACATTAATTAAATTTAATCCTATATTTATAGTACGAAGATTACTACAACGATGAATATGATGGAAATTTCAACCAGGACTTGTATGTATTTAGCGATTATACTGTGGGTGACTCATCATCCGAAGAGGAACCTACCACCGATGAAGTATACAATAGTGATACTTGTAGTGATACTTGTAGTGAAATTGATTTCTAGTCGTATTTTATTTTGTTTGTTTTTTTCTTTTTTTTAGTTTGTAAATTTTAAAATTATTTATCTTATCTAACTAAAAATTAAATTTAGATTTTTGGACATATCTTGGACTTGCTTGCAGGACTTGCCACCCACTTGTTTGTGGTAGGTTCTGTCAGGGATTTAAACATGTGTTGTGGAGCAGATTTTTTAATTCTAATATAGGTTGTCAAGTATTATACTAAGTAAATTAAACTTATGGTAAACGAAGTATTATATGAAATGTGTAGGTTTTAAGAAGATATTATTTACAAATGCACCACTTGTATTGGGATAAGTACAAATGCAATTTGTGATTTTTTTTATATTTAATATTGAAAGTTGTTACTAAAAGTTATGAACAAGAGTTGAATATGAATATGTAAAGTTATGTGCAATCACCCAGTTATAGGGACCCAAAGAGCATTATTTGTGATTTGTATAGTTATACTACATTTGTAATTTAGGACTAAAGTATCTCAAATAAAGAGAAAATTTTTGTATTTTGAGTTTGCATTATAATTTTGATTGACTTGGTACTGATCAAAAATACACATGTTTTGCTTTAATTAGAAATCATAAGTGCGGAAAAAACGAAAATTTGGTGGTGGTTGCAGCCCAAACGATGGGAGTGATAACATTGAGCTATAATTAACATCAATACAGAGATGTCAAAACTGTAAAAAAAGGTCTTCAGGCTTCAAGAGCAGATCCAGACCAAGTTCATCGAGGGGGTAAATAGAGCGTGTGTTAATATTCTTTTACACTCGTAATCTTCTTTTCTTAAATTTGTTGTGGTTTTTCTGCTTAAAATTACTGAGGGTCAATATTTTTATATGAAATCAGATCAATGACTTTGGGTGCTACCTTAAGACATCTGGTTCATAGTATAGCATGACTTCTCTTTATAGTTCAGTCAATGAGAGCAAAAATAGGGTATTATCTCCGAATTCTTTCCTAAAGCATCGATTTTGATGAAATTTTGGGAATAAGCTCTACTTACCTCCCACTTCGAAGTTTACCCTATGCTGATATATGCTTATAGTTTTTTAGGGGTGAAAACTACCCCTTATTGCCAAAATTGAATAAAATTTGTTATAACGTAAATCAATTTAAAAAACTGATTAAGTTAAATAAAAGGTCTTCCTATACTTGAAGGCATTATTATTGGATGGCTGAATAATTTAACCCTTATAAACCTACCCCTTTTATAATAAAATGTATTAAAAAACGTAATTTATCAATATTTATTAATCTAATTTAAATTAATTTTATATCTGTATTTTGGGTCAACACTATTATTTTTTTTTTATTTTTCAACTCTTGAAAACATCTTCAACCCTTATAAATAACCCCCCTTTTATAAAAAATGGTGTAACAAAAGTAATTTATTAATATTTTCAAATAATTTATGTCTTTTGGGTCTACTTTATAATTTTTTTTTTCAATTTTTCAACCCTTAAAAGCATCCCATATTTATTACTTTATTTACATGAAATTAATATGTTTTTTATCATTTACATTAAAAATATTTTTTTTAATGTCTCACTCCTTAAAACTACCTCCCATGATAAAAAATATATAAATTGAGAAAAAATTGAATTGCATAAAAAATAAAAATAATACTTATAAAAAAAAATTGTTTGGTTTTTTTACAATAACTTCATTCATTTTAAAGATACCGTATCTATTCAAAAACTATTTCAAAGGAAATTTCAAGGGCTACAAAATTATGTTGATTACATTATTTCAAAATCTTCAGTTTCTAAATGGTTTCTAAAACGTTCAAGGGCGCAAGAAAGGTGGTACTCGCGCTATCTACCCAACTAAAAATGTCGATATCTCTGTCAGTTTCTATGCTACAGAAATAAGAAAGAATTCAAAATTTTTGTTAAAAAAAAATCTACATTTTTGTACTGAATAATTTTTTACGTATCTCTTATAATTTTTGAGTTACACGAAGAAAAAGGCAGATTTTTCAGAAAAGAGAAAAATGCGCTCTATACTTTGATCGCATATTTTTCAAAAACTATGCATTTTAAACCTGTCGAACTTTTTCCTCATATACATGACACTAAAATAAAAGGTATCGTAGAAGGAAAACGATGTATTTCAATTCTGGTGAAGGTGAGGTTAATTATACTGCTCATTTTTTCTTTAAAAATTTGAGAGGTCAGTTTTTTTTTTAATTGTATCTCTCTTAGTTTAAACGAAATCGACTTTTAGCAGTGCTCATTTTAAAGGTTTTTTCAAGTACTACAAAAAATATTCTTGGCATTATACGCATAAAATCGGTCGTTTTTCCGTTATTCTAAGTTGAATGCATCAATTTGAGCATTCACAAAAAACAAAGTCTTCTTTCGTCAACCATATCTCGCTTTGCATTATACCTAGGATATTTATAAAAAAATGAATCTCTTTGTTTTTTTATAAGCTACAATTATGTTTCTAACACTTTTTTTTATTAGACGCATAGTTTTTGAGTTATTCGTAAAAAACCGTTTAAGAAAGTGTCATTTTTCAATGAAAATAGCAAGTTTTCAATCTTGAATAATTCAAACAGTATTGAGTATTCGAAAAAACTTTATAGAACATTTTTTGCTTAAAATTAGATACTTTATTGACTCCCGAGGTTATTTTGACCAAAAAGTTTTTCACCCTCGAAAAGGGGTGGGAACCACCCCCAAGATAAAAAAAAATACTTCCGCATAGAGTAGACTTTGCTTATTGAGCTATTTCCTACCTACTGTAAAAATTTCAAGTAAATCAAAGCTTTAGGACAGAATTCGGAGCCAAATACCCTCATTAACTGGATTATTATTTTTTTGGCATTTCTGTTTTGCCTTCGGTGTGAAATCCAAATGTGAATGGTTTTTCACGCTGACAAATATGCGTATAATATAAATATTAAATTTGCTAATAAAATATTTTGGATTTCGATGAAGACTGGAGAGACCCGATATTTTGCTACGGAACATTTTGCATCCAGACAATTCGCTCTCTGACAATATTTTTTCTTTCTTCTTTGTCGTTAGTTGTTTTTAAAAGTTTTTTTTAGTAGCAAACTAAAAATGTTAGCGAAATATCCGGAAGCAAATTGTTCGGGAACAAAATATTCTATCGAGAGGTAGTTACCCCGTTGCTGAAGTTCACGTAATGGATAAAAACATTACCGACGAACGACCAAACTCGAAAGTAATGCATTTACACTGAAAAAAAACTTACAACAAAAATTCTTCATTTTTGCGCAAATGAACAAAATTGAAAAAGAACAAAACATTGATGCATTTTTCATCAATATGATGAACTGGGCACGGAACTAGCCTTGTTAGACTGAGTGGGCCAAAGCTGGGCTTTCATATTTTCAGGGAAGTCAACGGGGCGGGAGGAGGGTCAATACTTATGTAAGTAATTTGAAAAATGTACTCACTTGGTACAAAACAATTTTTTTATTATGATGAGTGGCATCTAATTCAGTCATCACTTCTGATAAGTCTATAAAAGAAAAAGGGAAACGAAAGAAAAACGTTTGCATGCTGAAGAAACTTGACAAATTGTACAGTGCGATTGATTTTGTATGAAATTATTTGTTTATCCTATATACATACATAGTATACATACATTACATTCAATATTGCGTTAGTACTTATCGGTGTACGTTCCACACATTTATTTTCTTTTATCATTGAAACTTGAAATTGAACGTTGAATCGAAGACACCAATTTTAGTTCTAATTAAAATAGATTATTAATCTTTTTGTGTTTTCCAAGATGATTAATGTTAACGAGGATGAGGATTTGGAATATATGAGTCAGAGTGGTTGGACAAGGATAGGAATTCTAAATGAGATCCGTATGCGTCCTCTGGAGACTGGTCATGGTTTTAAAGTAAGAAAAGCCATATGTACGAAGAATGGTCTTCAAAGCCTTACTTTAAGTAAAAAAAGTCCAAAGTAGGTATAATATTTTTAATTTTTCTGTTGAAGTAATTTGCATATTTTTTTTTAGATCAAAACCACAATTTCGATATTGCGATAGGTAAATAAATATTATTTTATGCTTTATTCAGTTAACGGGACCCTAAGGGAAATTGCTGGGGAAATTTGAGAAAATTTGAAAATCTTAGGAATAGCTGCTCTAGAGCCTAGATAAAATTTTTTGTTTTTATTTTTTCAATATTTTCAAAAAGAAATCTTAAGGCAATCCAGGAGGAAATTTTGCAAAAGGAAATCTAACCATTAAAATCATTCTTTTAGAGTTTTCGTACCCTATAAATTAACAGGAGATAATTACTCGATATTAAATAACCCTTTATCGGCTGAGTGTAAAAAAATAGCACCATTTCACAATGCTCAAAAAATAGCTAGTAGAATTGGTGACGGTTGGCGTTTAAAAATGTAAGTTATTCAGTTGATTGTAAAAACTAGGAGAAAGTAAAATGTTAATTTTTATTTAGTGATTATTTCGGGGAGTTTTTAGAGCTATTTGAAGTGAATTGCACTTTGAATGATCGTAGTAACAGACAAATTGGCGAAATTGGTTATATTTCACAAAAAACCAGAAACAATTTTTTTTCGAAATATAGGTCA
This sequence comes from Cantharis rufa, assembly GCA_947369205.1. Taxonomy (NCBI): domain Eukaryota; kingdom Metazoa; phylum Arthropoda; class Insecta; order Coleoptera; family Cantharidae; genus Cantharis; species Cantharis rufa. Next base: position 7,335,653 of record OX376309.1, on the reverse strand, counting down.
TCTAAGTTTAATGACTCCGATGGTAACGTAAGTACATAGTAATAGAATTTTGAAGAATTACAATTAAAATTATTTTTTTATTTTTTTTTATCTTTCAGATCTTTCTTTCACGTAATTATCCTTATACATTAATAAACACTACAAGTTTGGATTTCTTAAAAAGAGAAAATGAAGACATTCAAAATATAGTATCCATCGAAAAGTTTAGTCCTAATATTGTAATTGAAGGTAATGAGCCATATTGTGAAGATGACATTGTGGCTTTAAGAATTGGAGAAGATGTGCGTTTTTCCAATCTCGTTCCTTGTACTCATCGCTTTGAAGAATGTTATGATGATATTAAGAGCGAAATCGAACAAAGAAAACTGTTGAACAATCTGAAAAAGTAATAATTTGGCAGTATACTATTGCGATTACAATAACTTATTTTAATTTTTTGGGGTAGGACTCGATCTTTACAAAAGGTGCATCCTTATTTATCGATGTCGTCAGAGTTACCAGTGTTTGGAATTAATTTGCAAATAATTCAACAAGGAGAAATTAGTTTGAATGATGATGTTTATGCAAAATTTAGAGATTTTCCAATAATAGATGTTGATGATCGCGAAATAAGTGATACTGATATGGAGGTAGAAGAGGAAAATATATTATAATATGTGCTTTATTCAATTTATTCCAAAATTAGTTAAGTAAACCAAAAGTGTTAAATGTAGTTTCAAAAATTAAAAAAAGATGCAAATTGAAAATGTCATATCAATGTCAAATACTAATAAATGCTTTTTTGTAGTATTTATCTTTCTTACCGTTTCCCGCTCTTTCATTTTCTTCCTTTAGACTACTGACATCTAACATCGAAATAAATCACATGTTTCTGATTTTTTGGTATGTTGATACCTCAACATATCTCAACAAAACATCAAAATTTTTCAACTGATCAGTGTTTGGCCCGAAACTCTTAAAAAAGTGCTTTTATGGAAAAATTCATTCTATCCTTTTTTGAAGTTGTGAAAATTTCCTACAATTTGAGCTCAACCCCAATTTTTTAGGTCCAGTAGATCCTAAGATATAGAACCTCAAAATTTTGATTTTTTTTCCAAAAAGTTCAAAATTTCAATTTTGTCATCTGTCGGGCTAAATATTGGTTGTAATACTCGTCTGCAAAAAAATTCATTACACATGAAGTTTTAGAGCAGTTATTTAGCTTTAATTTAAGCCCCAAACGAAGTCTGTTGGCCCAACAGGTATTTTACATACCATTATTAGTAATAAAAATAAGCCCTTTCTTAGATCAATTGGACCACCAAAAATGTATTAATAAATTATATTTATAACTAACTTACTCATTATTTATTTAATGCAGCGGTCCAATACATATGCGTCAGCTGTAACCTGACAAGCTTCTGTTTATGTTACTAGTTGACATGCTACCAGTCTCTCACTCAGCAGGTCACATTCTATATGCTAAGAGTGCTCGTCTGTACCTGCAGGACATGTATAATCTACAGCAGAGAATGGATTCAAAAGAGTTTTAATTATTTACCCAGAAAGGTGAGTTTGCCAATCACACAAGTTCTGGTCAGGTCTATGGACAGATTTAACAATTGAACAGGTACTGATGAGATCAATGAAGACCCAGGGGGCTTAACGCACGGACGAGGTTCTTGCCCGTTGGACTGGAGGAATGGTGTACATGTTGAACATCTGTGAGAGCTTTGAATGCTTTTGGGATGTTTCCTATAACACCACCGAGCAACATATTGACATGAGACCATCTCGTATTAAACGAGATACTGCTGATGTGGAGAAGTTGAAAACCTGGTTCGACGTACACTCGCCATTTCCACGCTGTGAAAAAGTCGTATCCATCAGCAGCGGAATCGGCTCTGAGGTCAATTGTCACATGGTTCAAGAATTGGGCACTGATGGGGTCAAAGAAATTGTTAGAAAATTGTTTGGAAACGTTGGATTCAAACGAAGAAACAAAGTCCGTACCCTGACGACACTAACCATCAAAGTGCAAAACAAGCAGATTGAAATTAATTAGCTACACATTTAACCACTATGAGAGGAATGTGGCAGTTGTATTTGACGGGTATTCAGAGGATGGGGCTGCACACAGCACCAAGGCTGCTGAAAGTCTGCGTCGCTATGCAGCCTCTTCTTGCAGCGATATGATTTTTGAGGAGTCTACACTCATTAAAATGCCTCAAGAAAAACTTCTCTCCAATAAAAAAAACAAGCGGCGCCTGATCGAGTTCCTCCGCAGCGGGATGGAAAACCAGGGGATTACCACCAAACAAGCAGCAGAAGATCCTGGCTGCTTAATTGTTCAGGCAGCCTTGGAAAAGAAAACTTTATATGAAACAGTTTTTATCATTGCAGAAGATGTGGATCTACTGGTTCTCCTAAATGGATCCTTCAACCTTGACAACGTGTTCTTCCAGAAAAGTGGCAGAGGTGAGGCTGGTTGTCAACAGTTTACTTATAAGAGTTGCAATCGCAGGGGCTTGTCAACAGCTACTCAACATAGTTATCGCACGTACCACCAGGTGCAGAAGTGGTTAGGGGTGGATAAGGACTCGTCCAACTGGGGCTGGAGTAGGAGTCCTTTCTTTACAAAACACTAGAAACCCTGCTCCACAAACTCTCCTCCATTCACTTCTTGCAAATGCCGCAAGGGATGCAAGGCAGGAACTTTCTCATGCCGAAAAGCAGGGCCGAAGTGCTCTGCTTTGTGCAAGTTCTGTCAAGGCAAGACTTATGCAATGAACGTTGTCCCCGTTGAAATCGATGACACTGACTACGAGGAAGACCTCAACAGCCCTCCACCTGTCACTTTCTTATCCCAAACTGGGATTAGAAGCTGACAAGCTGGGCCATCCAGAAGATTCCGGTTTTGAACGAGAAGCAACTATTAGTTTCGCAAATCATTAGGATACAATAATTCCAGTCCCTCACCTTATTTCCCCAATTTTTGTTTTTTTAAGATGACGAGGTACCTGTTGGGCCAACAGACTTCGTTCAAGGCTTAAATTACAGCTAAATAACTGCTCTAAAACTTCATGTTCAATGAATATTTTTGTAGAATGAGTATTACAACCAATATTTAGCCCGACAGATGACAAAATTAAAATTTTGAACTTTTTGAAAAAAAAATCAAAATTTTGAGGTTCTATATCTTAGGATCTATTGGACCTAAAAAATTGGGTTTAAGCTTAAATTGTAGGAAATTTTCACAGCTTCAAAAAAGGATAGAATGACTTTTTCCGTAAGAGCACTCTTTTAGGATTTTCGGGCCAAAAACTGAAATCAGTTGAAAAATTTTGAGGCTTTTGGAGCCCAAGTTAGCACAAATCTTTCAAAGCTGCAAACTTGGTTTTACACTACTAGTAGGTACCCTAACAACATAACAAAAAATCAGAAACATGTGAATTATTCCTTTGTTCGACCAGTGGTCTGCTTCTTCCCTCCGCATTTCTTGCACAAACTCTCGCGTTCTCTGTGTCTCTTTCGGCGCTCTGCTGACCAGGCCAATTTGTGGCTCTAGAACATAATAACCGTTAGTTGGGTGGAATAAAATCTTTAGCAAAAAATCTCTAGTTTGGCCTTCCACTGAATGTTCTGTGAAACTCAAAAACAGGAATTTATGAAAAGAAATATCTGGAATATAGGAAATATTTTGTAATTCACATTTTTTAAATAAAAATTTAATTTTACATCTTGATTCACTATAACTAGTAATTAATTTAATTGTAAAACTATTATACATATTCATCACTGTCTTGGTCGGAATAAAATTCCATAATATTCGACTCATATTCCTGAAAATAAATCAATTTTTTTATATATAGTTTTTGATATTATATAAAGGCTACTTACGTTGAGCAATTGCTTAACGATGGGTGACATACATCTTTTGCATTCAATTACTCCGATACCATCGGAATTTGTTACGCATTTGCATTTCTGGCATGGACTACGATAGGATGTTTTACTGATAATTTGACTCCACGAAGAAAGAATTTTATCCATTTTATTTTCCAACTCAGGATTTAAAGTTAACACAGTTCCATTGGTGCTCAATGCCAATAAAGTATAAATGTCGGTAATTCGATCAGATATCTGCAATGAAAATGTAAGCAAAGAAAACATTAAAATACGGAATTACTTACTCCTACGTTGATGGTAGCATTTATTGAATTAATATAAGAATTTTGAATGTCGAGACCATTCTGAATATTTAAAACGTGACCTTTGTTATCTAACTCCAACAAGTTCTCCCTTTGCGAATTGAAACTGTTGATGCACAAAATATGTAAAATTACATCTTTTTCCCCAAACGTACTATGTAAACTGTTTAGGTTTTCATCATCTGAATTTAAATCGCATTGAAGCAAAATAAATAATTTAGAAACTCCAGGTATAAATTCCATATTAACAGCATACTTGATTGCATCAATTGCAGAAATCTTCTCTTTTGGTTGGCTCTTTAATTCTCTAAAAGCAAATATTCTAATCACTTGCACAAATTTGAGACCATTTTGTTATACAATTTAATCGTTTGATTGGCATAATTCCAAATTTGTCCTCCAGACGTCTGAACGTACGGTCTTCCAATTTTATCATCATAACCCACAACGGCAAAACGGTTATTGACAAAACCACGCTTCTCTAAGTTTTCATTTATTTTGTTCGGCAAAGTAAATAATTCATTATCACTGCCAAAATATTCGCTTCCTTTTATGAATACCACATCTACCGACGTGGGGCTGTTACGATCAAATATAATCTCGTTTAAACCAATTCCATATTTGCAAAATACTACAACAAAATATTTCTAAGATAAATCTCCTGCCAAAAACAATTGTTGAATCAAGTTAAAGCAGTTATCCAAATTTTAAATATAATAATTTTATACAGCAATAAATTTGTTTTATTTTTTTTAATTCTATCTCTAAGTGGAATTTTGGAATTCAAGCCTAAAATATGTTAGTGAGACTGCTAAGGTCAAAAATTCCACCAAGGAGATTAAACAACCACGTTAACTCATGGTTTTTATCTTACCACATAATTCTGGCATGGGAAAATAAACATTTGACCTATCGCATTGTAATTTGTAAGCCGCCACTGTTGAGCACATAGTCGAATTTACTGATTGTTTCATATTATTGATGCACATCTCGTAAAACGGTTTTGGATCAACCATATTGAAGCAATTTGCACTTGGAGAATTTATATTGGAAAAGAATACTGCACACAGGGTTTCAAACAAAGTCACCGTTAAGGGAGAAATGTTTTTCCTAATTGAAGTATTAACATTATGGAAATCCGTGCAGTTATCTACGTGCCAACTGTTGACAAATTTAAGTATATCAGTCGTGTGGTTTCCACCTGGTAGTCTCATATCAGTAATTTTTTCATTGTCCAATGTTCCAAGCAGACCACCAGTTTTTCCGAACAACCAACCAGATAATTCGATCATGCAGAAATCGTATTCCAAATTGCAAATGATTTTTAATCCTTTGTTATGATTTACCACAATTTTTAAATTTTCCCGAGTTACAATTAAAGATTCCGTGACTAAGGGCAAATCAATGTTGTTGTTGTTTAAGGATATAAAATCAGATGATATTTCCAAATTATGGTCATCGGTGATTACACTCAATGACTTGTTAATCGCAGTTTTATAATTTATAACAACTGAGAATGATTTGGTTTGTAAATCCCCGGCTAATAAATAACTACATCCTCCAACAAAATTGTAATATTTTTTGTCAAAAGTTATATAATGTGATTTTCCAACTATCATTCCAATGTTGTTTGTAGCCGGCGATAAGAAAGTATTCGACGATTCCCCAATATATTTTTTAATCGTGTTTATTAAATCAGTAAAATGATGTCTAAAAATATAAATTTTGATTATGTGAAACTCAAATCAACAATATATCATTTACCTTTCAAGTTTGACCAAATTTTCAAAACGATGTTTAAGTTTATCGTACAACGGAACTTGATTGAAGTGAGGCATTTCATCCAAGGCTTCCCATTCGAAAGGTATCGGCTGCGTTATTTCAATCAGCCCAATATCGGATCTAACTACATATTCCGATTGGTCCAAAATATTTTCAAAATTATTTCGGTCATAATCCAACGTTAGTAAAGACGTCAAATAATCATCAAATCCAGCTATTATTTTGTGCAGAGAATTTTTGATCGTTTCCGATAAGTTGTTGTAGTTCCAAATCCATAATGTTTTTGAGTAAATTTTGTTCAAAAGTGTTCTGCATCGTTCCACTTCAAACAACTTATTAATTTCCTCATAGTTTCCAAATAACGCTTCCGAGATGGAAATAATGTACGGAAGAAAATCCTTCATAACGTTTTTGGCGTCCTTTATTATAACATCCAAGACGGATTCAATTATGTCCGCTATAGGTTCCAAAACATCGCTGATGTGAAATTCTTCTAACCAGTTTACGTAAGTTATATAAAACTTGAGAAGCTCACGACTTTCTCGTAGATTGAGGATGTAGTGCTGCACATTATCAAGGATATCTGAAAAGCGGAATGAGAAAAAGCGCAAGTAAATGGAATTATTTACATACCCAATACTAACATTTGTAAAATTGCCAATCGTTGTTCCACGTAAATTACGAAATCATCTAACAATTTTAAATAAGGTTCCAAAAATTCCTGACATTCGTTTTTGATATTGTCAATATATCGGTTCACGCTGTCTTCAATTTTATCGATCAACTCGTCCATATCTTTTAATGATTGCCTAGCTTCATCTATTCCATTTTTCAAAATCTGTTTGCCCCGCCGTTTTAACTCTCCAACATTTTGCAATTTCTTTATCGAATTTTCAACTTCCGAATAAAGATTTTCGTAAAATTTTTTGAAACTTGAAAAAATATTATTTTTTATATCTTCTAATCTTTTGTGAAGAAGACCGATAAAATCAAAAAATTCTTGCATCACACTAAAATCGTCAAATGCTTTGTTTGGCCTAAAACGTTGTAAATTAAAATTCTTACTTTAGATGTTTCGGTGAAACTTACAAAATTATTTTTGTTGCATTGATGACATCCTGGCAGTAAAACGCGTTACCTTGATATCCTATTTTGATATAATTTGTAAAATGTTTGTAATCTTGATCGAGTAAATCCAGTTCTCGAACTACTTGATCCGTTATATTGTTATGTAAATCCGATAGATCTTTCGCGATTGTTTGGCAAACATGATCATCAACAACATCGATTAGCTGTTGTCCAATTTCTTTGACGACGTATCTTAGATCGTAGTAATCCTCCAATATGGTATCCTTAAATTGGGCAATCCAGTTATTTTTCCAATTTATTTTTAACCAAATAATTTGGGTACTGTTTAATTTTAGAGTAAACTTTCCGTCGACGCCTTCTTTTCCAAATATGTTGTGGATAATGTGAGCAGCTATTTCTCGTTTGGAAGGGTATCCAACATAAAATTGATAATTTCGGCTGTGCCCACAATTTGTCGAAAAGCTTAACGACGATCCTGTTTTCTTAAAAATATAGTTGCCTTCCAAAGTCAAAGGTTGCTTTCTGTCTAATTGGGTTAAGAAAAAAACTTTTTGGAAGTTTTTCCCCGATTTTGTATAACTTGAAAATTTGACCAAGTTTTTATTAGTCCGTATATATCCACTTATCAAAAAATTTTTATGGCCAATAGTCAACGAGCTTTTTATTTCTTCTGGTCTGTCCAGCAGGTAATTTTTGTAACGAAAAGTTATGTTTCCTGTGGTGAATTCTGGGGATCCAAGTGTTTTTAAATTCAAGTGGTAATCAATTTTTGATGCCGGATGCTTTAAAATATATTTACGTTCTGATCTAAAAATGTCCGATAACTCTTTATCGTAGTACATTTCAAAAGTAATCCGCTTTTCGGCATCGTCGGAATATTCCAATTCAGCTTTCAAATTTGAAAAATTAACAGTTTGATTGTTGACGTTAATTTTCAAAATTAAATCTCTTTTCAGGATGGGTAAGAATAATTTTGATTCTAAATTACCATGGATAAAATAATTTTGAAAATAAATTTTTGAGTTGTCACCCCGATTCCATTTGAATGCCGCTCGCCATGTTTTACTTATGGAAACTTGGAAATTTTCTTGTGTTTCATAAAAAGCTTGGATTAATCTTATTGGAGTGTCGATTTTGGCCTCGTAATTTAACAAAGTTATATTGTTTATCGTACTGTTAAGTTTTGACAACAATATAACTATTTTTTTATTTTTTTGCCAAGAAAATTGCCCAAAATAATAAGTAGATGAATTATTCTGTGTATAATTAGTTTCCAGAGACAAAACCCTTGTAGGCAAAATGACTTCTAACGATACATTTTCTTTAATCTTAATGTGGCCCCCTAATTGGGAAACATTTTTGTGGTTGAGATCCCAACACAATTTTCCGTTCACGTTTAAAAAATTTTCAAAATTATATTCAAATAAAAATGGTTTCCAACTGTTATCAACTCTTAAGAACATTTCTTTATTATTTTTGTTTAAATTAAAATCGAGGATAGGTTTTGAATTTTGAACGATGCGAATGGCATTATGATTGGATTCTTGTGAAAAATGCAGATAAAAATTTAAATTTTTTAAAACTATATTTTGCAAATCCAACGAAAAATTAATGTCGTTTAATAAATTTTTCAAAAGTTTCCAATTTGAGTAGGTATTTTGTTGATGGTAATTTAAATGTAAAACCGTATTATTTGAATATGACATTGTGTCCAAGCCAAAAGAAGAATTGAACTGTTTAATATTTAAAATATAGAAAATTTTCGTGGGATAATAATAATTTTCAAATTTCTTATTAATACCGAAATTATAAATAACAGAAATATTATTTAAATTATTTAAATCGTGGGTTCCAGAAATGGTAATCAAATTTATTTGATTTGGGTAATTAATTTTTAAATTTAATTTGGCCATGTCAACTATGGCTTCAACAATGGCACCGTTTTGATTTAACCCTTCGAAAAATATAAATTTTTCTTTGGCTGCGATATCATATTTCGCGTTGATTTTCCAGGGGGTGAAATCCAAATTTACAAAATTAATTAAAAATGACAATTCCATTTTGTTGTAAGAGGGGGATTTTATTTCAAGCTCAAAAGTATTCAGATTGTTATTATCAAATTCACCATGCAAAATTAGTTTTGTGTTTAGTAAAGTAAAATTACTTACGATTTTCCCTGTATACGTTTTATTTGGGGTAGCAAATTTAATCGTAGTTGTCGTGCAAAGCAACGAATCGTATGCTGTTAGCATTGATATATTGTAAACAGCAAAATTTTTTACCAAAAAAATTTTTGTGTTCACTGTATTTTCACTTTTTGCCAAATCTATTTTTCCGTTTATTCGGTCATATAAAGTGGAAACTTGAAAGTCAATCAAAAAGTCGAATTTATTAGAAAACGGTTCCAAAAAAAGATTCCTAGCAGAATTATCGTTTTTGGAAATTCGATAATTCAATTTGCTGTGTAATTTTTCAAAATTTTCAAGATTGCTGTTTAGTATAATATTTATTTCACCATTCGAACTTTCGAATTTTAAAATTCCTTTTAGGTCGCCTTTTACATCAACAAGTGTCAAATTTTTGTGTTGGAGTTGGCTTGTAATTTTACTTTCCAATGAGAAAAAGTCATTACTTTCACTGTTGTTTATAAATTTATAGTTACCGTGAAGTAATCCGTAATATTGGTCATGTAAAGCAACAATCTTTACCTCTCTAAATTTTTTTCCAGATCTGTAACTATATTCCACCGAAGAATTTTTTATAAAATCAAAATTGGAAGTTACCATTAACTTTGCACCATAGCCACTTTTGTTCCTAATTATATTTTCCTTCAGCAAATTTATAGTTAAAATTTTATCATTTTTCACTAAATTTACGTAATTCATGTTTTGAGTTAGCTTAACGGAGTAATTAGCAAACACTTTTTCAAAATTCAAAATCGTGGAATCAAACGCAAAATTTCCGCTTTGGCTGACGGTATTCAAATTTACGTCGAATTGAACTTTTTGATATAATTTGGGAAAATTAATATTTAAACTTAGTAGTTTCAAAAAATCAACAAAATTGTAATTCAGAGAGCTCTCCAAAAATGTGCTGTATTCTTTTCCGGGGAGATCTAAATTTTCATTTTTTTCATTTTTGTCGCTATTTTCTTTTACAACCAAATTATATGATTTTTTATTATTGAACAAATTTGATTTGAAGTTGATAATAGTTGGTACAATATATTTGGAGCTCACCAAAAATTTTAAATTATTATTTGGATACTCAAACTGTAATTTTGATTTTATATTCAGAACCGTACTGTTCATGTATTTTATCAAAATTTTGGGGTAGACCGTACTGATATTTTTGCAAGGCATCGAAAAATTTATAGTTAGTTCATGATTCCATGGAGATAAAATTACAAGTGAAGCTTGATCCATCAAATTATTGGTTTTGTTTATGCTGTAATTGAAAAGAAACTCAGTTACGTTCCTGTTAAAATGCAATAAAAGTTGATTTTCAAAATAATTTTCCTTCAAATCGTGATGGTACCCCAAGGCGATAGTTTCCGGCTCCGAATTAAAATTAAAAGTCACTTCCATCAGCTTATAATAATTTTCAAATTTGACGCTACTATTGAATTTTAAGTTTTTGTGCAAATTTCCCGACATCAAAAATAAATTTTCTTTTAGGGTGTATATAAAAGTTACATTTTCTTCCAAAAACGACGAGTTAAGATTCCAATTCAAATTTTCTATAGATCTCCCGTTTTGGACCACTGTTAAATTGTTAGTGACGTAGCTTTCATTCCAAATTAATTGAACGGTGGAACTTAATGGGTTCTCTGAGTTTTTGATAAAGGCTGACGCTTTGTGTTCTAAAAACTTGACCCCAGCGTTGATATTCAAAAAGAGAAGAGGTGTTAACTCTCCTTGCAAAATCAAATGTAGTATTTCGTTATCAATTCCTTGAGTTATAATAAAAAGTTCATCAAAGTGGCCAAAAACAGTGCTATGCTGCAATTCCACTTTGTAGACCCCAATCATCGGGCAAATAACTTCAAACAGGATTACATTAACTTGGTCTTTACTATCCCATGACAATAAGGCATAATTCAACTGATTGAGTACGTTGAGTTTCACTTGGAGTTTTATATTCTTGTCTTTTCCTATCAAGGTATATACAGCTTCCGTAACCTCAAAACCTTCAATGGGGGTTTTGATTTTGACATACGACTCCGAATTTTCAAATTTATAATCAACCGAAGCAATTCTGTTGTTCCAATTTATATAACTCTTCAAGTATTTGGTCGATTGATTGTTGCTTAATATAAGCAAACCGGTAATTGGGAAAATTATATTGGAAGGAGAAATTATTTCAAAATTTGCAGTAATATTCGCTCCATTAGATTCCCAAAACGATTGACTCAATATTTGATGATTATTCAACACAAAGGTGGCATCATTTTTTATTGTCGTGTAACCCCCGATATTATTTGATAAATGGCTCAATGCTATGCTAACTTTTGATATTTCCGGAATTGTTGTGTTAACATCCAGATAACCCGATAAGTTTTCATTTGTCTTCATTCCAGAAAGAACGAGGTTGACTTTTGTGCCACTCCAATTCATATCCAGCTAAAAATAGTTTTTTAAAATTTTCCCAAAAACATACGAGAATTTACCTTTAGCTCTGCATTGTATGGAATAATATAGTAACTTAATTTGAATTCTTGAGATTCCAAGTATTTGAATGGTGTTTCCAACTTTGCAAACCAAAGTCCACCAATGTCGTAGATTTTATTTCCAGCCTTTAAATAGATTCGTTTGGATGAATCCAAACCCCACGTCACGTTCATGGTTACTTGTACAGGACTACAAATTTATTTTTATCATTGTTTAAAAAACTGTTTAAATACTTACAGTATAATGAAGGAAGCCGTTATCAGTTGCTTTGGATATTCTATTTTGATCATGTAGAGGCCTTTGCTAACTTGACTATTTATGGCTAAAGAAACTTTCTGATTTGGATCCCGACTTTTGTCCCAATAAAGGAGGAAGTCAAATTTTTTGTAAGGTGTCGTCAGCTTTAAATTTACCTCAAAATGTTGGTAGATGTTTAAACCAACTAGGAGACTGAACTCGTTAGCATTTTTGACGTAGCTCAAAGCAAAAATCTGTTTTTCATTGTTTTGCAATAATGCAGAAATACTCTTACTGGACCATGTAGTGTGCAACAAGTAAAATTTGTTATTGATTTTCAATTGCGAAATACTAAGATACAAATCTGGAGATATCTGAACAGAAGAGGAAAATATCCACGGTGTACATAAACTAGTTTTACTTTCGTAAATTTGTATCGTACCTGCAATGGTGTGATTTTCAAACTGAAATATCGTGGAATTTATGTACTCTCCTTTGAAAATCACAAGAGGCATCTTATCTTTTTTGTACTCGTAGTGGCCTTGGACAGTGAAATTATAAAGTTGCTCATTTATTTGGTTAAAGAGTCCATTGAATGCCAAAGTATTTTGGGGATAGTACAGAAGCAAATCAAAAACTCTTTTTTCTTCGGGTATTATCATGTAATCAATTAAGGTTTCCAATCTTTGGATTGCATTCCGCTGAGTCAAAATGTGAAACTTAAATTGGTGGCTTAAATTTAAATAAAGAAAATTAAAAATATAATCAATATTTTTCTTAATTCCTTTCAGTGTGCACCTTAATGCAATGTCAGTGTTTCCATTGTTTCTAAAAAACTTAAAAAGTTGGTGAGTTTCCCAAAAATCCTCGAAAAGAGTTAGCAAAATTCTATTCTCAAAATACAGCTTACTTCTGTGGGTTTCGACTGAAAACAGGATATTGTAGAAAGGTTTTTGGGTGGAATTCACACTTATGTACAGCCCATCCGTATTTAGAGTTGGCTTTCTTAGAGCAAACTGTTTAAATTCCAACCCAAGTACTTCCTGTTTTAGATCTTTAAAATTGTATGTTGCGTTGGCTACCACAGAAACAATTTCTTGGTTTTTGGTTATTACAGCAAAAACATCTCCATTTAAATTATTGGACTCAATCCTTCCAACTAAATCCATCGTCTTTGATCCCAATTGCAAATTACCAATTATTTTAATTGGATCATTTAAGATACTTTCCAATTTTAAATCGGCACTGTATCTCACATCTTCTGTGTAATCGACCCTTCCAGAGAGTGTTGCCATATTTAAATTTTTGTATTTGAACATTGCCAAAGGTTCGTAAGTCCACGTGTCACCGTTTTTGGAAGACTTCAAATTAACCTGCATTAAAATAATTTCTTTCTTATTTAATTTAGTTTGCAGAAGAAAGGCTAAATTATCATAATCGTCTCCAATTTTGGTGTGGATATCGTAATTTAGGAATGGAGATACCAAAGAAGCGTCGAATGATAACTTTTCGCAGTCTAACCAATAGTAAGTTTTTATTTTCCTGTCTATTCTTGAATTAGGGGTATCGAAGTTTAACGAAATTTTATATTTTGGCCGAAAGTTGCCATTATCAACAAACGTATTTAAGGTGAACTGGTAATTTTCAAAAACGTCGGTCTTTTTAATTCCCATGGAATATTCAAATGCTCCTGTTAAAGGAAAAAATGGTGCATTTTTGACTGCAGATGCGTTGACATATCTCATATTGTAGCAAACTTCCAAACCGGTAATGTTACTGAAGGTTTTGCCAGTACATCCTTCCCAGTTTTCAACGTTATCCGTTATTCTATTTATGGGAGATGCATCATCTCCATTAATAAAATAGACTTGCGACTTGACTCTAATTATGTCCATTTCCTGTTTTGGAACATTTAGTTTCACATCGACCAACTTGCCTTTGTTTATAAAAATATGACCATCTATGTAAGTATTAGAATTCAGCGTATTGACGGATGTTAAACCGAATTTGTTATCGAAACAATCAATTGTTATGGATCCCACAATTTCTACTGCAATGCTGGGATAGATTTTGCCCTCCACACTGAATTTATGGATACTGAAGTCTTTTAAGTTAATTTTTTCATTAAGTGTTAGGCCAAAAATGGTAGTTCCATTAACTGATAGTTCTATTGGAAAACCAAGAAGTGTGGGTATCTTAAAATTAGAATCCATAAAAACAAATGATTTGGTGTAATCAATACTTTGCTGACTTAGCAATTTGATTAACTTTTCCAAAATATTTCGTTCGTTAATTGTTTCGTTAATAAAACCTTCGATGTCCTTAAAGTGAGTGTAAAAGTTCTCATTTCCAAATATTTTTGTGTATAATAAGGCAGATGGTTCTCTGGGAATTGTTCGGGAAGCAAATGTATTTTGAAATTGCTTCATATAACTGTGCGTTTGATTTTCTTTGTCTTTTATACTTTCCAAAATATTTTTGATGGATTCCTCGGGAAAATATCCTTCTGGTCCAAATAAATTTTCGATCACCTGTTCAAAACCTTCCATTCGAACACCAACTTCAAGAATATTAACCGTTTCCCCAAAAAGATCCAACGTAAAATTTAGCATTAATGATTTGGGCAAATACGATTCGGAAGTAAAAATTACGTTGCTCTCGACCGTAGCACCTGCATTTATGGAATCGAGGAATGTGGACATTTCGTAATTTCTTGAATATTTTCTGATGTCCGTGCTGAACTTATTACGAAGAAATTCGTTTTCTACCAAACTCTTTATGTTTTGTTTCCATCTCGAGGAAGACTCTTGCAAATTTGTTAGATGCGTCCAAACGAACGAACCAACTACAAAATAAAATAAATAGTTAGCTAGGTTAGCTTTGAGGTTAGATATTACCTTGATTTGTTTCTTCGTGTCGTAGCACATCTTTGACCTGCGCTATGGTGGAATACGAAGAACATTGCATAACAGCCAAATAAGAAGCAATTCGAATTTCTACGTTTTGATTAATTTGCCCAAAATAATTAAGCAGTTGTTCCAAATTATCGTTTTCTGCGCAATTTATTCTTCTGTGTGCTGCAATGGCAGCTAAACGTATTTCTAGTGGAGAATCATTATTCTTCAATAAAAAAAACACAAAAACTGTGACAATATCGAATGGAATCATTGTTAAAAATTCAAAATTGTGGGAAAAATTTCAAAAATCATTAATTTCATATGAATTTCAAAAGAGCTATGAAGCAGCTTCAAATTTTTCATTTAAAACATATTCTCAAAAATAGATGATGGAAAATTTGCGTGGCTGATCCAAAGCTCTGTTTATAATAGAAAATGAAAAGTCTTTACCATAAAACATCTCCTTAAAAAATTTATGGATTTTGGGAAACCAATATTTCCAATGCCCTTTAGTGCCAAAAGGATTTCTTGATGGTTTCTATAACTGTTTGGAAGGCAGCCTTTACTTAACGGTTCTTGGATTATTTTAGTTATTTCTTGCACTTCTTTCTTTTCAAAGCAATCTGCATCTTTCTTGCAATACATATACAACAAAGTTGATCCTGACAAAATTGCTTTTTGTTTTATGGAATTGTTAAACTTCATCAAAGGCTAAAAGTAATCGTTTATAAAAATTGTTTACTATTATTTATAAAATATCCCATGTGACGCCATGACAGTACTACCAATGAAAAAGTTACTTACGGTAATTGCTGATAAAATTGGTAAGGAAACTTCGGTAGTTAGCAATAGCGAACTGATCCAAGCATTGACGTGCGATTCTGTTATGACCTTTTTCTCATACAAAATTCTCATCGATCTTATACTCTCCGGTGTCGTAACCAGAGGAATTGCATCCAATAAAAAGTTTCTAAAAATCAAAATAACTAAATTGCACATTGTATAGTAAAATCAGATTTGTAAGTAATATTACTTTCGTCTGGGCGATTCCCGAACTGCCCCAAATAAATCAATTATTTCGTTTTCATTCAAAAATTGCAGTTCTTTTATCAAACGGGAAAATAATTTTGGAACATCTGATTCAATTCCCTCTATGGTATTTTTTTCCAAATCTGATAATGTAGCTGTTACCATAGCCAAGTCGTAATTTGCATGTTTTGCACTATTTTTGAAGTTGCTCAACAAAGATTCGTATCGATAATTATTTGCAACTAAAATAAATTTTATTTCATTTAAGCAAAAAAGTAGACGAAAAAACTAACTGACGTTTTATTGTCGGAATTTTATCTATAGTTGCTACCAATTCCAATTTTTGTGATAGATCTGTGATTGCTCCGTTATCTCCATTGGAGAATGGTTTGAACAAATGCGTTTCGAAACATTCAGTAGATTTTAAAATTAAATCTTGGTTAATAACTTGGGTGCAATTCTGCTGACTCCTAAAAGTGAATAAAATTAAACATTGAAAATAAAATCAAAAACTTTACCTCAACAAATAATCAGATTTAGGGGAACCTTTAGAGTGCGATGTAGTAGACCAAGATGTATGTTGCGATTTTCTGTGTGTACAGGAATCTAAGTTTTTGGTTTTTTTTATTATCAAATTACCATTTAATTCTTTCACACTATACCGAGTCTCACAAATCCCGGTTAAGTCGGTCTAAAATATTTTGAATAAAAATTAAAAAAATGAAATAAAAAAAAAGTTTTTGACGTTACCTCGTACGCAACCCCATTACTCTTAAAATTAGTCAAACTATTTTGGAAAGCCGATAATATTCCTTTTTTGACTTGTAGAGTATTACTGTCTTCATTCGTAGGACAAATTGTTTCAATTTTTCCGTTTTGAAATGAAAAATATAAATAATCTTTGGATAAATCATCTTCAATTTTGTTGTGATTCGACTGATAAAATAATTCTTCACTTTTGTTTGTATAAATTTTCTTATACTGTATGTTCGATAAACGCATAGCATAATCGCAAGGTGAAATTACACTAATATGTACATCTGATTTTATAAATACTTTGGTGTTAACATCAGTTTCGCTTATTGTGGTTTTTATTTCACCCTCGTATTTGTACAAATATGTAAATTCATTTTTGTAACCAAATTTGTTCCAACTTTCTGTTTAAAAAAATGTTAATATAACTTATTTAATTATAATAAAAAAATCAAATTAAGTAAGTAAATACCTTTGCAGTAACTGGAACAGTGAAATGAATTAGAATCAGCATTTTCTAAAACTAAAATAAAAATAAAAATACAAAATAAGAAAAAATAGAAAATTCAAAAACACTAATTGCTGGGTTGATTTTTGACTAATTAAATTTAATTTAAAAACTACCATCAGATTAAAAATAATTCCCGATGCAATTTCCATGACCGCTATTGTATATGGTAAGTAGAAACATGGTAAGACACAAACAAATCAAATGCCCTATACGCAGATTATCCGGCAGGTAGAATAATCTTTTTTTTTGTTAAGACGTGAGTTTCAAAATTTCTCCTAATAATTATCTTCAAAATTATGTAATAAAACATAAATTGGTTCATTCTCTTATAACTTTCAAATTTTCTTAGGTTGGTAATACTGCAGGTTATTTAGGACTTTGTACTGTTATAACTTGAAACCTGGATGTATTAAATTTACGCTGAGCATTTTTTGTTCCCTGAGCACTTGAATATATTCTAGTAGGGTGCTAACCTTGCTACTTACATAGGGCATAGATTGAACTTTATTACACAGTTTATTAAACAGTTATTGACTTGTGACCTGTATAACACGCTGGGAATAGCGCGATAATCGGGTCCACAAATTGAGAATTTTTGTAATAAAATTGTGTAAAAAAGTAATTATGTAAAATATGTAATAAAACATTCCTGAGGGCCGTCAGAATTTGAAATTATGGATCTAGAAAGACAAGGCTTTATAACTCTTAAGCCTACGCAATTGATAAAATATCCTCAAAATTCGAAAACTGCGGGTCTATAACAGCAGAAATCTGTTTTTAACTTAAATTCTGCAGTAATTAATGAAACGTAATTTATAATAAATTTATGACATCTTGTTAACAGTTACATTCCTAGAAGACAACTGCGAGTGGCACTATTTATATTTTACTATTTACATCGGATACACGTACCGTCAACAGAATGGTGCTTGCTTCAAACAACTAGATGCTTTTTAGTTCAAAATTCAAAGTGTGAATCCACACTTCTAGTTTTAAAACATTGACCCTAGACAAAACCACCCACTCTCTGAAACCCTTCTCTAAATCCCGCTCACTTCTTATAAAGAAATTTTGTCCCTTATAAAGAGGCTTGATAAGAAGAAAGCACCAGGAGATGATAATATAACAAATCCTGCAATAAGGGAATTCCAGCCTCACTGATTTTGTGGGCCCCGGGGCTGATCAATTCCGGGCCCTATTTACATAAGTAATAAAATAACTTTAGTAGAATACTAATATTATTTTATGTTTGATGATATGTGAATAAAAAATATAATATTCAGTTTAATTAAAATTTTTTATTAATTGTAGAAAAACTTAAATCGAAATCAAATTATATCATTTACGAAAGATTAGGTTTATTTATAGTGTTCCCTATCTAGTCTTTTTCATAGAAAAGTCATTGATAACATCATCCAAATTCTTTTTCCAAAGTCTTTTCGCCGAAGTTGGCCAAATATATCAACTTTGAAGTTCATCTGTGAGCTCATCCCCCAAGTCCTTTAGGTATTGTTTTACCAACGCAGTAGCTTTTTCTTGAATCTGGTCTATTGCTATTTCTTTACTCAACCATAGCACAGAAAATTTATCACATAAAGAATGCACTGATTTGAACCTAACCGTCATCGTCATGTCTCCCATAACACTATCCAAGATAATATTGAAAACTTCGCGCTTGAATATAGTTTTTTGATCATCATCTGCATTTTCATTTTCGTCATCTTCATCCATGAGTCTTTTTCGTTTACGAGTTCTAAAGAGAACTAAAGAGTTTTCTAGAAAAACTAAAGAGTTTTTCTTCAAGATGTTGAGGCCAACCTATATTTTTAGCCACCACTAGAGTTTCATTAAGTATATAATTCCAGCCTTCATTCCGAAGTTTGTTTAAGTCTTCAATCAATGAATTCAAATTTTTTGAAGCAACATCCAAAGTTCCACTTCTATATTGCAAACCACGGTTTACAATGTCTATTAATTTTAGGATCTTGAACCAAATAGAAACTAGAAAAAGGCAATTGAAAGTTTTGAAATATTTTTCCAATTCCTGTATGTCTCGGCGACATTCTGATGTCAAGTTTAGTTGCTTCAAATCGTTAAGGGCTGCTAATACAGCTGGAAGATGTGCAGCGACAGGTTTTACACTGTCAACTCTTGCTGACCAGCGTGTTCTTGACATTGAATGAAGAGAAAAAGGTATTCTTTTTTTTAATATTTCCCATCTTTGGGGACTAGAGCTAAAGATATTATATAATTTTTGGAGAACTCCAAAAAAGTAACAACTGCTGGACAGCTTTCTGCTGCTTGTTCCCCACAAATATTTAAAGAATGACAGCTTGAGCTCCTTTATATACACCTTTCATGTTACTACCGTTATCGTACTCTTGGATTGAGGATTGAGGATTGAGGAAATTGAGGATTCTAAATCTACCTTTAAGACTATGACTTGAAGTTTTTGCTTCAACCTAACCCTTTTCAACCTCTATATATCCACGACATTCCCTTTCTACGGAAAAGCCAGATTAAAAGGGGCTTCTATGAGGAAGATACAATCTACTACAGTAATTCATTCCGTCCCCAACCGTCTAAAAGCCGCTCATGACGGCTTCATGTTTTCATCAAAATTCATCAAAAAGATTGGACATCAAATGTCCAATCTTCATAAAAGAAAGTTTTCATTGAAAACCAAAAGGTTCCCAATCTCTTTTCTAAAAATGTTTGGAATGAAAATACCCTGGACAAACACTTTTAAATATTTGGGAGTGACATTGAATATGGGTCTCATGTAAGTCACTAATAAAAAAGATAAAGAAGCTTCACCCCTTGCTCGGCCACTGCAGCAAACTATCTCCTTCAAATAGATTGCTCATCTATAAAACCATAATACATCCAATTATGAAAAAACCCACCTTGCATTACTCCAGACGACGCTAAACATAGCGATCAGAAGAGCCTTACAAATCCCGATCTTCGCCGCAAACTCAAAGTTGCAAGAAGACTCCATACTGGAGCCCATCGTAAAATTTATTCTCTGACAACTCGGTAATCCGAGACATTGGGGATCTACAATCTCGAAAACCATCTGAGGTATAAAAGACCCAGGCTGATCCTGCAGCCAACAAACCCGTAAAAGAATCTAATGGAATACTTCAGCTAGTTGATGCAACAGAAATTCAAACGTTTTCTGGCCGTAAAAAATTTAACATTTTAACTGAATTGAAATTCGCTCGTGATTATTTTTAAATCGCATCAAAGAATAATATGTATTACTTTTCTCCATGTGTACGTATTTATTAAAATATAATGTGGTCTTAGGCAAACACTATTTTGACATCTTTGTAAGAAAGGAAGTATTGTAATCCTGATTTTTTTCGGCTTTTAGATTTTGAGGGAAATATCCGTTTTGACCTTCCCTGAATCCATTTTGGCTAGTTCTGTCGTGACGGCTGTACGTACGTATGTACGGACGTCTGTATGTCGCATATCTCAAATACGGCAAGTCGTAGAAAGTTGAAATTTTGTATTTGAGACTCTTATAGCATCTAGTTGTGCACCTCCTATTTTTAGTTGCAATTGTCCGGGCAAAAAGAGCACGTGTAAAGCGATACATGACGCGCACGAATAAATTAACGAGATTTTAATTACAAAATAATTAGTTTTTTTTTGAAAAAAACAAACAAATGTTAATTATTTAACCTGTTAATTTTTAAATTTTAATGTAATATTTTAATAAACTTAAAACCAATTTGTTTTTTGGTTTATAGTAAAATGTAAAAATTAGTTGGATTTCTGATCGCAGGGTCATAGGTTCGATTCCCGGATGCTGCGAAATTGTTTGTTATTGCTTAATTTGGATTCCACGTTAAGACGTAGGTGTTTGTTTACCTACATATAGTTAATACTGACTTCCTGAGGGTTTATCTCGATTTAAAATTGGTTAATTGTTTAAAACTGAGTGAAGTTTTACAAAAATAAACTAGGAAGAAGCTAAGCAGATGTTTTCATTTAAATTTTGATTGCTACCCAATTGTATTATTAATTTAAATAGCGACAATTTTGTTGACTTACCTAAAAGTATTATAAACAAACACATAAAACTATAAAGTTTTCTCATAACTGAAAATTAGTTCTTTTAGGCACAGTTTTAAAATTCACATTAAAATATATTTAAAAGTAAATTGATACGGTTTATGAGTTCGTAAATTGGTTAAGAGTGTCCTTTAACATTTCAAGATTAACACTGATAAGCCATTTAGTAGTTCATAAACTTATAAGGGTCACTTACTAAGATTAAATTGTGAGGCCAGTTCATAGTTCGTAAATATATAAATGTAACAAATATTTTCTAAATATTCCTTTTGCGCGATAATTTAATTTATTAAAATTTAATTTATATCAAAACCAATCAAGTTTTTACTTAAGGTCGCAACCTTAACAAACAAAAAATAAATTTTAATTGTTAAACAATAAAATAAAAAAGTAATTATCACGGTATCAACAACAATACGTATAAAAGTTTTAAATTATTTGAAATATTAATTTTTATTGCGTTATCAACTTACAGTTTTAGAAAGTCAAGCTTATACGTTTTTCTCCGAGATGGAGTCAAAAATTGACGGTATTTAATTTAGCATTTTGTTCTACGTCATTATTTCCACGTTGGCTCGGTATGCATGTTAGTGCTCTTGTGTATTATGGAAATAAACAAATTTATGTTAACATGATTACATTACTTTAAATAATTCTTCGTTTACCAATTACTTGTCAAAATAGAAAATTTTGAAAATGTCAGATTTCGATTTTGGCGAAAGTGTTAACCGTGCCGACATGGACAATCCTTTTAATATGTTACGAAAAGATTTGGACGATATCGATATTCCTTCCGAGATGGATAATTCATTAATGATGGTTAGTATTACTTAATTTCTCGTAAAATTGGCACACATTTGCATTATGGAAATGCTAATTGTGTATTTTTATCGTATTTTTTTTTATAAGATAACCAAGTAGCAAAGTACACGTAATTAATTAAACGTTGATTTTAAAAATTAATTTTCAAAAGATACCCATTGTAACAAGATATTTATCCTTGCAATTTGGATTTTCAGTTAAATTTGCCTGACTAATAGTAATTGTTTTATGTACAGGGTTTGCAAAAACATTTCTAATTTAGGTGGGTTGGACCACTTTAATTATAAAACAACATGCAATCTTTTAATCGACCAAATTTTTTATCCTGAATTTTTTAGTAAAATTTACATTGTATTTTGTCATATTTAATTAACATTTATAACATTTAAAAAATATTTAGTTAGCTATGATAATCTTTGTTTACTTACTACTTCTGAATGTTCAAGCGTACAGTCATACATTAATAATTACAATAGTTTATATTCAACGTCATAAAAATGTTTGCATTCTGCAGAAACTGTTTCAATTGATTATACAGAAAGGAATAATTAAAAACAAAATGATTCATGTACATACTTTCAGACGTCTGATTTCTTTGATTCTGTATTTCCGCTGGGTCCTGGATGTTTTGATGAAGATTTGAATATGAATCGTACCATAGACTTAGACAGTGATGTGGGAATTAGCAGCGATGCAGATGACATGAGATTAACTAACAGTTGTTCCCCTGACAGTGCTGGTTCAAGTACAGGATTCGAACTAAATGATTTTATTCTTGTCAATGATAACCAAATAGGTGAAACTGTAAATTTAGTCACTGGAGAAATCACGAGAAATAAAAGCCCTACACCTATTCCGCAAAAGCCTAAAATATTTATAAACAAACCAAACACCAGGAAAGTGATCGTCACAAAACCTTACATAACCAAACGTAAGTGTTGTCATATTTACCACATGAAAGAAAAACTTAATTTAACAAAATTGCAGCTGTCAAAAAATTCACTCCAAGTCCTAAGCAAGTAATTCGAGTACAATCCATACCTGGTAGTAAGAAGTAAGAAATTTTTCACCTAACAATAAATTTTTCTAAATCTTAATTTTTAGATCTTTATTGTTACCATTCAACGTAACAAAAATGAAAAACATTAAAATTGTGAACGGTAATTCAATGAAAGCAGAAGACGTAACATTCACAAATATAAATGATACGGCAGTATCCGAGAAGTCTTATTTAGACAGTTACGATTTAACAACATCTCCTGACACATTTGATGAAGATTCCGATTCCATCGATGCGCGATCGTCAGATCATGAACACCAATATCCTATGTTAAGTCTAACAGACGAAGAAAAGCGATTGCTATCAAAAGAAGGCATCTGCTTACCTACACACTATCCACTTACAAAGCAGGAGGAACGAGAACTGAAGCGTATACGAAGAAAAATAAGAAATAAAATTTCTGCACAAGATTCAAGAAAACGCAAGAAGGAATATGTTGATGGACTGGAAGAGAGGTAACAATGTTACAGCAATGTTTTAAGTTCACATAAATAACAAAATGTTTTTATTAGTGTTAGACAAGGGGTGGAAGAAAGAAAAATTTTGATGAGTCGTATAAACCAGTTACAAAAACTTAACAATCGTATAATGGTGCAGATGGGTAAACTGCAAGCACTTGTTTGTAACACGAGTGCTACCAAAGCTACTCCAACTGCAAGTTTATTAATTGTGTTACTTTCGGTACTTCTTGTAACTCTTCCTAATTTACGAACTCCGCAAGACACCGAATGGAAGGATCAACAGCAAGTTGCAGCTCGGAGGGCACTTTTGTCATGTAAAGGTGGCTTTTTAACTCAAACTGAATGGTTTCATATTAATTTGGATCTTTTTAGCTCATTGTGAGGAAGTACAAAATTTGGAAGAATTTTTAACTTTCAATAATGAAGATGAATCAGAATTACAAAACATGTTGTATGAAGATGAAAAAATTTCAAGTTTTGCAAAATTTGGACATGGTAATGTGGAACAGAATTTGAAGGGTCTTGCAAAGCACTTTGTGGATAATAAGAATAACGTCCAGGGATTGCTAAATTTGGAATTGGATGACGATATTCGTAACACATTCATCAAGGTGAAAAAATTTTGCAGCGAAGAGTTGGATTTCTTAAAGGTGGATGAAAAAGTTCCAGTAAAAAGAAAATTTATTGAACCTGACATTGATGAATATATTGATTATGGTCCTTCACCTAAGATTATGAAAATAAGCGATACCGTGGAGAATTATAATGGAAATACAGCATTTGATGTTGTATCTGCTACAGTTTCAGTTAATTCGTCCGAAAAAGAATAGTTGTAGTGCAATCTTTCTTTGTTATTTAAAGCATTTTTATAAATGTAAAATATGTAAAGAATTTATTTGGATAATTAAAAATCAATGTTATCTATTAAAAATGTTTATGGAGATGTTTGGTTGATAATAATTTATGTGTGTTATAGGTAAAATTTTGTATTGTAAATACTCGTCATTTGTTTATTTTGTTTGTTAAAATCGAAACGGCTTGAGTAATATTTGCAAATTTTCCATTTTTATAAAATTATTTTATTTTGTGATTGCTGATATACATACGAAAATATGATACTGTTTTTCATATTTCTCTAGTATGTTTATTAAAATATAAGTGTAGGTATTGTATCGTAATTTTGAAACTTCGTTGACCATGTACTATAAATAGTAATAATTGCTTAATAAAGTTAGCTGTACCTTCGCAAACTTACAATTTTTATGTTAATGATGGAGTTTAAACTTTTTCATATCTGTATGATTTACCGAAGAAAAACATTTTGCAGATATAAATTATTATTAAAAATCTGATAAATAAAATTTGAAAAATTTTTCATTTATATTACGTTCCTTCTAGTTTCTGTAGGCTGTTTCAATGATATTATAATTCATTATTTTTACAGTAAAAATATATTTAATTTTTAGATTTTACCATTGTGTGGGCATTTCAAGAATTTACCAAGTTTTAATGGATTGGTGTGATAGTCTGCTTTTTTATTAATTCAGCAAATTTTTAGAGTTGGTTATTAGCTAGGTAAGTTAACCAAGCAACTGTTAATCCTACACTGATAAAAAAAAGTTTATTTAAAAATTTGTTACGTTTTGAAATGTTAGATTTTGATTCAAAATATTTCGTTTTGAATTCAATACATTATATTGAATTTTTATTTTTTTAAAACTTTTAAAATAGTTTTACAGTTTTTTGACTAAGATGTTTTTGTTTTCAAAAAATTTTTTGTTGCATTTTAATTCTAACATTTGTATTCATTGTTTTAAATAGAAATATTTATAAAAATAAATGATTGTTTTATTTGTTTTTAATAAATACATGACAATTTTTACTTCAGACTGTAGCTTTTGAAGTAAATCCTTTTATATTAAAACCTCTCGGATTAAAATTTTTTGTTTTACTTTTTTTTATCAGTGTAGAGGGCAACTTTGGAGAGCACTTAAAGCTGTTGGTCTTCTTGGATTGATGATTGTCGTTATCGGCTATTAAAACAGGGTTACAAGCATTTTCTACAGTGAGCAGAAAAGACTGAAAGATGAAGAACAAATTTTAGGGATTTGGACTGGTTATGAATATTGCTATTCCATGGATTGGCTTACGAGGAGAACCCCTCAAGTGTAACTCTAGGATTGGAACAAGCTTTGCTAGGTTGAAAGAGTACTAAAATTAAGCTCTTGTTTTTTTAAAGTGCCATGAGCGACCGTTTCTGAGAAAATTACGTTTAAAAGTTTGAACGCAATACTTCAGCTAGTTTATGCAATAAAAATGCTAGGTATTTTATTAATATTAATTGAATTTACTGTTCAGTCAGATTGTACAGTAATTGTACATCAAAATCTTTTGGGTCGACTTACCTATCAATTCTTCCTGTCATATGGGAGATATGACACACCGATAAAAGTAAAAATTTAATTTTTTCTGTGTAACTTAATAAATCAAAGTTTATTACACAAAAAATGTTAAGCTAATTAACCAATTTTGAGCTATTACATAAGGTGGTTGGCTTTTCAAATTGTGTTTAATTAATTTTATGAAGCTCTTAATGCTAACGAGGTACACTTATGCTTCAGTGTAACTTTAGGATCGGGACAAGCTCTAGGTAAAAGGCTGCCGTATACTCAAATAATTTTTTGATTTTTCCATCTTTTAAAATACAGAAAAGTGCAAAACAAAACAGTTAAAGCTGTGAGAACCTTATTATAACATTACAATCTAAAAATTTAAAATAATTAACTAATATTCAATGCTATTACTTACACTCTAAATTCTTATTAAAATAATAATATAAAATATTGCAAAGTACATTGCTTATTAATTTTATTACTATGTATTAAGTCAAGTAGTATAAAAATTCAAAAAATTAACGGCTTTATTTATGATTCTTTTTGACACTCTGTTTTTTTATTGAAATGATAATTAATTAATTAAGTAATATAAAACGGTAATGTTTTTTATATTTTAAATTTTAATTTTTATAATTACCTTATGTAACTGGAAATCGATCACATCAAAAATTGATATTACATTTTATAGTCTAAGAAGATCAGTTCTATAAAATGACTGGATTGCAACCGCGGTTAGTATGCAAAGTGCCCTTCCTAATTGCAAAATATTTTAATGAAATTATCTTAGTTTATGGCTTAAATTACAAATACAAAATTTAGTGGAACATTTAGAAATTCGCGTAAAAAAGGCCAAAAACAAAATGCGATTATTCGATTGGCTGGTTCCATCATGTTAATCCTGCCCATGACGTGTATTTATGTTATACAAGTAGTTTTAGTATGCTAACTGCCTCACAAAAAGCTGAGGCGCTTGATGATTGTCTGGAGACACAATGCAAACCCAACATTGACGTTTTTATTTCCGAACACAGACAGAGTTGACTCGGTGGTTCGGGAACGGCTAAGGGGGAAACCCAGCTGATAAGACATGCCGATTGAGAATACCTTTCATCAAAAGGTATTGCAATTAATCAAAAAATTAAAAAGAAGATCATCTAATAATCTAATCTATCAACTTGTTGCCAGTTCTCGGGCAGCTCGCAGAAAAAGTCACAATTTCAAGAATCAATCTGGCTCTGTAGGAACATCAAAGTATTTCCAACAATCAATTTGGTTTTTGCCCAGCGCACTTCACAATGCAACAGGTGCTGAGGCTAAAATACATCACGTTGCAGTAAAACAAAAACCTAGACGTCACCAAGATATTTGATAATTTTGGAATCAGGGGTTTCCTGATGAGCAGAATATTCAGAGCAAAGCTGAAGAGCACCCACTTGAGCGAGGGAAAGATAAAAATGAGGGTCTCCCATTGTACTTAGTTAATTGAAGTTATTTTAGAGTTTAGGGAGACAGTCATTAGCCTAGTATATGTTGGCTACATTTTGTAGACACTAAGATACCCGGTTCGAATTCGGAAAGAGTCTAAAATTTCGGGCTTCGGAGGGCACGAATTGTGAAATTTATCGGAGATAAAGATAATCAGAGAGCTGGGAAACTATACCAGCTCGATAATTACTTGTGGAATAAGAGGCCCAAAGCGATTCTGCAATCCCACTATTCACACGACTAAATTTTCATTTTTCAGGTCGGAAGATATAAGCAATGAAATTAGGACCATTCAACAAGAAAACACAATCTTTGACATCCAGACCACGAAGACAAGCCACTGATGCTCCGGATGGGGTAGCGTAAGACGAGCGTTACCTCACGACACCCACTCCACAAGTTTTATTTAAATTTGCAACAACCGGCTACCTTTACAAAACGCGTAATAAAAAATGCAGGACAACACATGTCACGAAAAACTAAACTTTTTACTTCTTTTCTTCTTATCTCCAAAACTGTGACCCCAAGTACAAAAGGTTGATGTCCTAAATGCCCAAAAGGAAGACGCACTGCATCATCAGGACAATTTACAATCTAAGGCTACAAGTTCGGCTGTCCAAGCATTCACAATTGTAAAAAGTTTGGCACTCTCAGCACTGGAGATTTCTCGTCAAGCCGTGATTCTTTTAGTATGGCGTCCACGTTTAAGGAATCGCCTCTATCATGAACACCCGAAAAGAATTCATGAACTCCGAGACACCTCGTTTAGCTAATATCTGGGAAACCAGAACAACAGCTAAGCGCAGGCGTCCAGTAATATCCGCGCTGAATACAAATGGAAAAATTAAGACCAGCCAAAAGTATACCCACTAAGTATAGATATTATATTATTTAGTGGATGGATCCGGCCGCAGTTGACTTCTAGTTGTGCAACTGATAACAACATTAATAAAGGCTGTTTTTAAATTGCATTTTGTTAATGCAATTTTAATTTAATTTAAATTTCATTTAAAAATGAATACCATGAAGATTCTGTCTTTCTAGCTTCTTAATTTTTGAGAAAGAAACTAAAAATAATAAAAAATACAATTTTGATGTTTTTGAACGCAACAGCTACGGTTGCAACGTTTATGGCAGTGTTCTAGTCTAGAATTTTGAAAAAATCGATTTTTTGTTTTCTGCAGATTCTTAAAGTTTAGACATTGAAGAATATATTCTCAAGAGAAAATTTTAAAATTCCAGTAATTTATGTAGTTTACTATATTTTCCCTTCAAACCGGAACATATGGGGCAATGCCTGACAGGTGACCATTTCAGCTATAAATTATATAAATGTACAAATATAGGTCAATCCAAAACACTTAAAAATCGTAAGTATTTTCGTGTTTACTTTTCATTTCAGTCGGTCTAGCTTTTAAAAGTCTACGATTAAGGTACAAGTTACAGGGTAGTTGACATGATATCTCAAGTTTTGTTTGATAGAATTACTTCAAGTTTTGTACCAATCTTCAATATACATCTGCCCATCGCCCCTACCACTTTTCGGTACACGTCGTTTCGGCGACCGCAGTTTGGCGAAAGCGATTCGGCGACCCGAAATTCGGCTATGCTAGTTTCGGCGATTCCAATTCGGCACCGGCATTTCGGCGATTCCAATTCGGTACCGGCATTTCGGCAATTCCGATTCGGCGATAGTAAGTTCGACTACGTTAATTCGGTGACGAGAAATTTATTTAAGTGTTAAAATTTATTAAAAATATTTTAAAAAAGTATTTTTTATTTTTAAATTAAATTCTGATTTACATATATCACAGGTAATCATATACATACTTTTTAAGCAAAAAATTTAATATTTATTTACGCAAAAGTGACTCTTCCACCGCCCAAACTGAACTGACTAAAAAACTCAACTCAAAATGCCTAATTGAAATTTTGGAAAAGATAAGTACTTAAGGAAAACAGTACAATTTAATTGAAAAGGCTAAATTGTAATGAAATGGGAGAAACCAAGGAAAGATTAATACAATAAGTATTATTGAAAAGGAGCAAATAACAAATGAAGGGATCCACTTAAGAGAGGTTGGGAGATAACCAACTTTTAACGACGGGTTTTTAAGTTCAAAAAGCCATAGGCGTCCGTACTAAAGTTTTTTTGTATATTTAGATTTTAAATTTAGAAGAATGAATTAAATAAATTAAAAGTATATCTCCCGTCGCCGAATCGACGTAGTCGAACTTACTATCGCCGAATCGGAATCACCGAAATGCCGGTGCCGAATTAGAATCCCCGAAATGACGTTGCCGAACTGGAATCGCCGTAATGACGGTGTCCGACCACTTTTGTATCAAAATTATTTTGCTAAATATTTTAAAAACTAAAAATTATGGAAAAAAACGAGTCAAAAACTGTTTTTTGTTTTCAGACAGCTGCCGTTTCGCGAAAAAATTTTTTCAGTTTTTTTTGGTAGGGGCTATAACAACATTCTTACTAATAATGAATCTTTTTTGTAATTTTATTTCAGATGACCTGAAGGGTTGCAATCGTGTCAACCACTACACCCCACTTTGTTTTATACTACTCAACTTTACTAACTGAGAAGTCACTTAATTTTAATTTTTTTTGTTCAAAATTTTTTTGTAGATTTTTAAAATATCATAAATATGTTGTTAAAAAAAGAACACTGCCTTAAGTAGTCAAATTCAAAACTATTAGAAAGAGCCGATGGAATACATAATCGCATTACGTTTTTGAACCTCTTTATCGGAATTTTAGAATACTTTTTTGTAATTGAAATTATAAATTATCATAACCGCATTGGAAAATTTTTAAATTGGGGGGATATAATACTACTCACGGATATTATACATGTTTTGCAGAATTTTTATTTATTATTAGTTTAAAGATCGGATAAAATAATTTGTAATAAAATTGATTAACTTTTAACTTTTTA
Organism: Cantharis rufa; assembly: GCA_947369205.1. Lineage (NCBI taxonomy): Eukaryota > Metazoa > Arthropoda > Insecta > Coleoptera > Cantharidae > Cantharis > Cantharis rufa. The sequence goes on along the minus strand of OX376309.1, from coordinate 7,305,234 downwards.
TTTAACTTCTCGGCATTTTCGAAATATCTGTACACAAATTAAAATGAAAAATATGTTTATTTTTGTCTTTATTTGCTTTTATACTTGAAAATGTCCCTTGTATAATTTTTACGATATTAAATGAGTTAATTTAAAAGTTTCGTTTTTATTATACTAATTAGTTTTTAAATTATTACAGTGCAAAAATTACAAAATATGTAATGTAACCTGGGTGAAAAAAATTTTGAAAAAAAATTAATAAACCCAATTATCTTGAAAGTGTCGGCTAATGAATGGTATTTTGCAATTAAATAGAAGTTCTTAAGTAATTACTCAATTATACAATTTTATTAACAATTGCATTTATAATTTCATGAGGTTAGTATTTATTCTAAATATAATTTCAATTTTTGTGTTACTAATCTGTATTTTATTTTTCTTGCAAATTTTAAAATCAAAATTTAGATACATTATTATTTTATATATCAAACATAAATCAGGGGAATCCTTTGAATTTGAAGTAATTATTTTGAAATACTGAAAATTAAGTTTAGTGAAAGACTGTTAATTGAAAGTTTAGCCTACCCATAAAGCAAACAAGGCGATAAAACGATAAATAACTAGTAATTGCACCCAATTAACGCAACAAAGTCGAATAAAAAACCGGACCAATAAAGTGATTAAAAAATTACCCAATTTATTTTGAAATTTGAATTTGTTCAGGAAATTGTAGACTTTGAGAAAAAGTAAAATAATTTATATTTTTATCGTGGGCCCTCTTATTAAAAAGCATACGAGCCGCCACTGTAATGCGGCGTATGAAAAATTATAAAAATAATTCTTTTATCAATTTATTATATCGATAACGAGGTGAAAAATTGTTCTAAGTATTTTTTTGGATGGTCCTATCCAAACGAATTTAATTTTTTTGAAAAATTCAGTTTCAACTCAATCCATTCAATCTTTCAATATTTTTTACTTTTGGGGTTCTTTAATATTTTATATTAAAACATAATTATATTATACAATACAATGGTAAACAATGAAATCATAAAGAACCTTGATTGATGTACGTACGTTGCCATGGATTTGTTTATCACGAAAATGGATTTGTTTGTGAACTGGTGGATACATTTTTTAGTATAAATTCAAAAATACATGTTTTGTTTACTGAAGTTCCTCAAGTTGTTGTCAAGTGCTGCTTTATCAACAAAATTATTCAATACTGAAATGTTTGTATTAATTTGTTGATTTCTTATCAAATTGATGTACTCTACTAATTTTTTGGTACGTATTGTGTACGCAATAATTCACTGCATAACAATCATAAAACTAAATCTTTTTATTGCCATTGAAACTTACACAAATTTTTTATTCAGATTCCTTTTTCATAATGACAATGCTAAATAATTCTGCGATTGAATGTGAAAAAGAACGTATTCGTCGATCTGGAGGGAAAATGTTAAATATTGATTCCCAAGAAAATGGTAATTCAGAATCCAATATTCCATTTACGTTTTCTAGTCAACCGAGGGCTTTATACACAAGCCAAACTATTTCAACAGGTAGGTATGTATCAATTAGATTATTTTACTTTTATTTACAGTGTACGGTGAGTAGAAAGAAAATTTGAATAATTCAAATATTTAAATATACGAATAATTTTTCGAATACTTGGAATATTCGAATAATTTGAATATTCAAATAATTTGAATATTCGAATAACTTCAATAATTAAATATTTTGATTATTCGAATAATTGGAATATTCCAATAATTTTAATATTCAAATTTGAATATTTGAATAATTTGAATATTCGAATAACTTCAATATTTAAATATTTTGATTATTCGAATAATTGGAATATTCCAATAATTTTAATATTCAAATTTGAATATTCAAATAATTTGAATATTCGAATAACTTCAATATTTAAATATTTTGATTATTCGAATAATTGGAATATTCCAATAATTTTAATATTCAAATTTGAATATTCGAATAATTTGAATATTCGAATAACTTCAATATTCAAATATTTTGATTATTCGAATAATTGGAATATTAGAATAATTTGAATATTAGAATAACTTCAATATTCAAATATTTTAATTATTCGAATAATTGGAATATTCGAATACCTTCAATATTCGAATAATTTTTGGAATAACTTTAATAACTTTCAAATAATTTGAATAATTGAATAATTTGAATATTCGTATAATATGAATATTTCATATGCAATAATTTTAAGTAGTAAAAACAAGACTGGAAATATAAAAATAGAAAATAGATATGGAGTAGAAAATACTTAAAAAATTCGAGCTCCTAAATAACAACACGGCAGACGTTATCAGGTTATCACCATCCACACACCTAACAAGGACAAATACTTGTAAACACTTCTGACACAACCAGCTGAATCAGAAGACAGCAAAGACACAAATTACCAACCGAAGATTTGCACATTTCACAATAAAGCAAGAAAATCCAGAAATTGAAAAAGATCACACCAACATGGAAATCGAGCATGCCCACTATCAAAGCCAACAGAATCCAATTCATACAACAACTGTCAAACTAGCTAGCCAATCACCAGAGGCAATAAACCAGGAGACCACAAAGAAAAATCCCACTGATCACCCTCAATTTTGCACAATGGCGAAAGCTACGCAATGAGAACATAAAATACCACAAAGTCAGATGCGTCCCAAAAGGACTCGCAATTTTCTCAGCCACCCCAGAAGTTTGTAGGAAATTGACCAGGACACTGGATGACAACTCCATGAAAATGGTTTAATCTTCCAACAAAGTATAGAATGAAAACCCCTAAAAGTGGTCATTAGGGGCCAATCAATAGATGCCAAGCATGTCAAAAAAGACATAAACAAAAAAGGATTCTCCACTGATAATGTTGCCCGAATGTACCACTGGCTCGACAGAAAATTACTACCGCAACAAGGTACACTACACCCTAACAAGGATTTCAGATCATAAGGAGATATTCAGCATTGTCCAAATTCTGGCAGTTGACATCACAATAGAAATACCAAACAGGAAGCGCAGACTAGAACAATGTTACCGTTGTCAGCTCCCACCGCGATGCGTTAAATAAGCAGAACAGCATCTCAGAAGTACATGCGAGAAATTAAATAAAACGCCCGCTACATGCCCAAAATGTGGAGGTCTGCATTCAGCCAATTATAAAGATTGTTGCAACTTCCGAAATCAAGGCCGTTTGGATCACAAGGCCGTGTGGACCAACCACAGCTATACAGGTATCTTAACCACCCAATAGCGACCATCACGGCCTAACTTGCACGCCACGAAATAAATCCGGTTATCATCGCTAAATGTCTCATCAATATCTGAATTCAATGTTTGAATGCATTCGAGCATCAAACTAGAGGTAAACTTGTAACTCTTATTGAGTGTTACAAGTGCTACTATGTTTTCTGCAGATATCTGAATATTATTGTTACGGATACTATGTACTATGTATCTTCGACTGGATGCAAAACCAATGTGTACTTGCTCAGTGGAATTTGGCAGAAAACATACCTCCTGATGAATCACTATTATTTTTGGAACTATCTGAAAATAGAAAAAGAGAAATTCTGTCAAGCAGAAATACTCTTACTGCGTAATTTTCTAAAATCCAATTTCGACCTAACAGTTTCTTGCCTGTAATTATACAGCACCCAGCTGCTTAATCAAAAAGCAGCTTCAAACCCCATGTCCTGCACATAAAGAACAAGTGGTGGGAGGCAGAAAAGGATTTCCAATGTTTGGTTCTGAGCGACCAAACTTTTTACATTTATACAGAAAAGTTTTGAAGAAAAGAAGAATTAAAATTTTTAAAAAAATTGAAAAACAATTTTTACAATTTTAATCTTTTGGAAAATCGTTAAGAATCACTTCTGTCGTGTAACAGGATTCATTTGAATTAATTTGTTTTTAGCCTCATGTTAAGGCAGTGTTCTAGTCTAGAATTTTGAAAAAATCGATTTTTTTGTTTTCTGCATATTCTTAAAGTTTAGACATTGAAGAATGTATCCTCGAGAGAAAATTTTAAAATTTCAGTAATTTACGTAGTTTTAGCTATTTTAGTGACGCACTGTAAACCCTTATAGCCGCAACATACGCAGAGCCGGATTAAGAATATGTCAGGCCCGGGGCTAACTTTTTTTGGAGACCCCTTGGTCTTGTATGTTTTAACAAAATGCGCCGTAGGCGAAAGTTTTTGATTATTCAAGGTCAACCGCGCTTATATCAAATGTCAAATTTTTGAAAAGATAATAATTATTATACATAATTGATTTTTTTCTATTATTAATTTACAAATATCTAGGGGATTAGTGGACTTCAACTTATAGGTTTTAACCAAATCACAAAAAAAGTAAAGCTCATCAGTTAAGTCTGAATTGACATCACTTTCGTAAGTTTCGATTAGTGCTCTTGAATATTCTTGGATTTCGTTCTTTGAAAGATTAAAAAGTGTTAAATTTGAAAGAATCTTTATCGCTGAATATTGTATCGCTTGAGAGTGACGCTTGAGACCTCGTCACTATCGGCGAGAGTGACGGTCGTCACAATAAAATTAAGTTTGTTAAAATTGTTAATACCATTCATATTTGAATCAGTTTTGTAGATTTTTTAACATAATTTACACTTTATTTTAATTAATTTAATTTATTTTAATCTGTGCTAATTTAAATTTTGTGACTTCAATTTTTTTGAAGCCCCTAGAATGTGGTGGCCCGGGGCTGCAGCCCCCTTAGCCCCCCCCCCTTAATACGGCTCTGAACATACGGGGCAATGCCTGACATGTGATCATTTCAGCTATAAATTATAAAAATGTACAAATATAGGTCAACCCAAAACACTTAAAAATCATAAATATTTTCGTGTTTACTTTTCATTTCAGCTCAGTATAGTTTTTAAAAGTCTACGATTAAGGTACAAGTTTCTTATAAAGCTGCATTTTTCAACATGGTTGACATGATATCTCAAGTTCTATTTACCCGATTTACTTCAAATTTGGTGTCGACCTTTAGTGTATGTCTATCTATCGCCCGTACTACTTTTATAGCAAAATTATTTTTGTAACTATTTGAAACGTTTACTCAAAATTTTAAACGCGTTTAGTACAAAACTACATTTTCCGACCTGGTTGACGTGATATCTTAAGTTTTGTTTGACCTAGTTACTTCAAATTTTGTACCAACCTTCAATATATATCTGCCTATCGCCCCTACCGCTTTTGTATCAAAATTATTTTGCTAACTATTCTAAAAAACTAAAAGTTATGGAAAGAAATGGGTTAAGACTGTTTTTTGTTTTCAGACAACTGCCGTTTCGCAAAAAAAATTTTTTCAATTTTCCTTTCGGTAGGGACTATAACGACATTCTTACTAATAATGAATCTTTTTTTAATTTTATTTCAAATGATCAGAAGGGTTGCGATCGTGTCAACCAGCACACCCCACTTTTATTTTATACTCAACTTTACTAGCTGATAAGTCACTTAATTTTAATTTTTGTTGTTCAAACATTTTTTTGTAAATTGTCAAAATATCAATAAATATGTTGTAAAAAAATGAATGGTAAAAATATTGTTTGCTTCTTTTTTATCAAGCTCGAAAAAACACTTAAAATTTATGGATCTAGACTAGAACACTGCCTTAATAGGACAAATGGGGGCTAAGATATTTAAGTTTCCGCAAGACACACATCTATGATATACATCGACAAAATTTAGCCAACTGTGGTAGTGGACGATGTTCAACAAATACTAAAAAATTTGAAGTTGGATTACAAACTCGATAAGAAGCAAATTAAAACTAATTCAACGCAGTGCATTCGGCAGGGATGGTACCGTGGTTCTCACTCTTTAGACTACATTTGTGTACTTACGCTGTACTGCTGATCTAATCCTCTATTTATTGCAAAGTTACAATAAAATGGAACCCCGATATCCTGAGTTCCGCGCATAACTGTCATAGCTCGCTATGGTACTAGTTATATTGTTATAGACCGGGGGGTCTGGGGGTATTACATATTTTCAACTTGGGTTAGAAATCAAGCAAATAGTGTATTTTTGCAAAAGATTTTATATTTTTATCCAGCTGGTATAATAAAATTTTAATTTATTTGGTTTTTTAAATATCAAGGTTTTATTTTTATCATCACTTCCATATCGGATGTTCAGATTAACAATAAATTGTTAGGGTGTGACACATTTTCCAATGTCAGCAAATCCTTTTATACGCATTAGAAATTTAAAAATTTTATGTATTATTTTCAATTTTCATATTAATAAAATACTAAATATTTATTCAAAAATTAATAATTCAAATTTTTCCTCTTTTCAATTTTCGAAAGTATGAAAGCAATCAATCAAAAATTTATGGAAAAATTTTGAAAATTTGAAAAATTAATTAATTGTATAAGATTCCACTTTAGAACAGTTCATCAAATCTTATAAACCAAAACTGAGGATAGGAATAGATAAATCAATTTAACTCGGTCACATAATACATAAATAATTATTTTTTATTTCAGAGTTTCCCAGCAAATATATTCCAATCTCATGTTTGAAAAAAGAATATTTAGAGGAAGCAATTATGCTCAAACATTTCAAACGGTAATTATATTAGTTTCAACATTGCATACTACCGTGCAATCCAAGAAGCTAGTAAATCCTTAAACCACTTAAACTTAATTTGGGTAATTTGACTTACTAGGTTCTTTGATTGTGTAGACAGCCAAGACTAAATTATTTCAATTAAAAATATTTTACTTTAAATTAAAAATCAGAGCGAAAACGAATCAGCATTAGCAAGAACCATGGAAGCTCGAAGAAGAGCACTTGTTCGTAGAAAAGCCCAAAAGAAGCAAATTAGAGGCCATGATTTACGGTTAAAATCGCCACCACCAGTTGCAGGGAGAAAACATGAACCTGTTCAAACGGATCTATATTTGGAAGAAATTTGGTGTAATCCACCCGTGGTGGATGTTTATATACAAACCGATTTATTTTGCGATAGACCTGCTTCACCGTTTTATGTCATGACCAACAGTGGAGTTGATATTGAAACTCAAATTTATCCAGGAGATGTAAGTAAAACTTGACGAAATAATTCAAAATACCCAATTCGGCTAGATTCCAAGGCTTAAAAGCATGGCTTCTTCCATTTGCTCTGTAGAGTTTTTAGAGAAAGTAAGAAAAGTTACTACAAGGTTTTCCTAATCTTACAGCTTTTCGATTTCGATTTAGAAGTTCAACCTGTTTTAGAAGTCTTAGTTAATAAAACTATCGAACAATCATTAGTAGAAGTTTTAGAAGAAGATGAATTATCCAATCGCCAAATACAGAAACAAAAATTTCTGGAAAGTATGAAAATAGAAAATGTGGACCACGCATCAACAAAAACTGACAGTGAGGAAGTAACAGATATAAAAGGTTCGGATCTACAAATCAACAAAGTTGTAACAGAATTAATACCTGAAATATTAAGGAATTTAGAGGAAACAGGTTGCAGTAGTTGTGAAAATTTAGGTAAGCGGCAAATAAAAACTTTGGTCTGACATTAACTTACATGTTTATTACAGAGATAAATAAAAATTTAACGTCTTGGTTAACCAATGAAGTAACTCTCAAGTTACAAAATATGGTATGTCGCGAAGACGTCGTTAAAGGTGGTAAATTTGAAACTTGAACAAAAATTGTATTAAAATATTTTGTTTAGATATCATAGAAAACGTTTTAAAAAATTATTTGGAACTCCATGGAGAATTATTTCAACCTGAAAATTAAAAAATAACTGAGTAAGGCAAAAATTGTTAGAAAAAGAAAATCCACTGATGGGTTCATATTGAATTTTCTAGGGTGGGCTGGAAAAACTGGATAATTTGATGGGCATTGTGGGAAAAACAAGGATATAAAAGTAAGAAAAAAACACCTGTATAGGTGTAGACTGTAGATAAACTGCAGAGCAATGATTTCCTTCCAAATCAGATCAAAGTCAGAAAATTTTCCAGAACTTTATTTTTAAAGCATATTTAAACAAAAACAATAAAATTAGCAGTAAGAAGGGTAAAAATATAATGTAACCTAAAGTCATTTAAAATCTGCCAAAAAAAAATTAGAGAGAAATTTTTATTTTACTTACACATCCAAATGTAAATAATTTTGTAAATTGTATTAGAACGTATAATTTATAATAATAAATAGTAATTAAGTAACTTATAAAAACTAACACTAACATGTTACTAACATGTTACATAAAAAAAAATTAAAAAACAAAATCACGAAATCGCAAATTAATTTAATTTAGGGAAAGTCTTTGTTTTTACATTGGTGGACTAGTACATCAATTTACTACACTGAAACACAAACTGAGAGGAACAAAAGATATTCGGAAACCAAAAAAACGAATGGTATCGGAACAGAAATGTAAAAGAAGAAGAACACGAATAGCAAGTAAAAAAATAACAAAGATTGTTTTGAAAGAACTGATAGCCGCTGGAAGCTAGTTGTTTTATAGTTTACACTCATGATCCTGTGAGCACTTTGATAATATTCTAGTAGGGTACTAACCTTGCTAGATTATATCCCATAGATCAAACTTAGACTTTAAATGGCAGAAGTGTAATTGGTATGACCAGGAATTGAAGTGCGGTTCCCGCTGAGGAAATTTCAGAAAATCTTAGTAAATTAATAAAGAAAAATTATCATTTACTAATAAATTTGTTTTCAAACAAAAGCAATGACAATAAAATACAAACAAGGCGACGCAAATTTTTTTAAAAGTGCTGTTTCTTCATTTTATTATTCACTTTTTAAACTATCTAAGTCCGAGATTCGAATATAGCGCTTTATAGTTTAACAGAAAGACGCTCAGTAGCCTAGTAAGATAGCTAAACAACTACTCACCAGTAGCGTAGCGTGGTGGGGGGCATAATGTTGCCCCCATAAAATAATTGGCAATAATTGAATTATTTTAATTTTAATAAACTTATTTATTAATAAATACACTAATACAAATTTATTAATAAATTAGTATCAATCAATAAATTAATTAAAGAAAAATCTTTTTTAGGGTTTGCCCCGGGTACAGAAATTCACGCTACGACACTGCATTGTCGTGAAAATTAAATTTTAATTAATTTTTAAATTAAATTTCTTTAATTATAATCAAAATTACTACTTTGCGTCGATCTGTCTTTTACTGGTACATTTTCAAATTTAATAGTCAGATTAACTTAAAATTGGGCCTAAATCTTTTGCTAATGTAAAAACTTGTCTGATGACGTATTAGGGAATTTAATTAATGAGGTGGCTTCTCGTTGTCTTCCCCATAGTCCACAGACAGTGGCGTAGCTAGGAGTTTTGGGGCCGACAGCAAAATATCGTAGGGGACCCCTATATAAATATAACTTCATGAAAATAAAACGAACATTTTTTTGTGATTACATTATCATCTTACAGTCTGACACTGTTGGCTTGTATGTATAATGAATTTACTAATACAAGGTGAAACAAAAGTTCGAAATTTTATTTTTCATCTCCGGGTTTATTTGTGTTTTTTATAACAGTGGATGTGAGACCCGGGGCCCTCTAATTTTCGGGGCCCCATCGCCTTTATAATAGCTACGCCACTGTTCACAGATCTATGTTGAGTTTTAGAGCACAGCAGTGTATTCGACGTTACCAGGGCACCCGCTCTCCTTTTTTTCCCTTTTTTTTTCTTTTTCCCTTTCCACTTTTTTCCCTTAACTTAATTTATAACTCAAATTCGGTTAATTCTAGACTATAGTTGGGGGTCCCTTCAAGTTGGCCGGCGTAGTGTTTACGTCATACACTGCTGGTCTATGTACATACAGGGTGTCCCCGTGACCGTGCAGTACCTATCAGGATAAAGGACACTTTTCTAAGAAAATTTTTCAAATAAAATTTTTGTTAAAAAACAAAACAAATTTTTGAAATTTATGATTTCAAACGACCATAACTCCGATATTATTAGTTTTTTAAACTTAATGGATTAGAACTTTTCAGATTTTATCTCTTCAACTTTTCTTGAAAACCCCGTATCTCTTAAATGAAACGTCTTAGAAAAAAACTGACGGCCCAAACCGGATAGGGAATTTAACGGGCTACAATTTCAGTCAAATAAATTTTTTTGAAAACCGATTGTTTTCACAGAAATTCTGAAAATAATGAACAAGGTGTAGGTGAAAATAAATAAATTAATGGAAAGACTACAGATAGGTGTGACAGAACTTAACGAAAATGGCGCCATTACAAATAATACCATGCAACACCTTTTGAAAAGAATACACCGGTGTGCTCAAAATGAGGGAGACCATTTTGAAAATTTATTAAAATAAATTTTGTGAATTTATTTTCTTTTATCTACACCTTGTCCATTGTTTTCAGAATTTCTGAGAAAACGGTTGGTTTTCCAAAAAAATTTATTTGAGCAAAGTTGTGGACCATTAAATTTTCTATCCGTTTTAAGCTATCAGTTTTTTTTTAACACGTTTCGTTTAAGAGATACGGGGTTCATAAGAAAAATAAAAAAAATTAAACCAGAATTTTTTAAACATTTTTTCCCTTAACTTAATTTATAACTCAAATTCGGTTAATTCTAGACTATAAGGGGTTATAACCTAATTTGTAGATAAGCGCATGATCTTTAAAAACGTTCTAATCTATTAAGCTTAAAAAATCAATAATATCGGAGCTATGGCCGTTTGAAATCAGAAATTAAAAAAATTGCTTTAAAGGAAGGTACCCTCCAAGGGTTTGCACTAGGACAAAATTTTTATTTGAAAATTTGTCTTAGAAAAGTGTCCTTTATCACCACCTCAATGGTTCTCCACGGTCATGGGGATACCCTGTATATATCTGGTTAATATCTATAAAAATGAAAAAAGTAAGTTTAGGGCAGGCTCGCTTTTAAAAACGGACTAGGACGTTTTGGAATTCGGCGCGAAGTTGGTACCAAAGTGCCGATAGCTGATATTAATTGTTGTATTTTAACACATACTACTTACCTTAAGGACTATAATATAATAAAAGAGTGTTCCTATTGTTCGCCTGACTAAAGGTTCAGTTAATATTTCAAAAATTAAATGTTTATAATGGTTATCACCGAAAAGTCCTTTTCGATACATCCCGTTTTTAAAAATAGTTAAATTTATATTATTTTGTGTTGCATTCACGTAAAAGTTCGAGTGGTAATCTTAATTAAACTAGCAGTGGATTGGTGTGATCACCGGTTGAGTTACAGAGCGGAAATTCTGGGTTCTAATCTAAAATCTGATAGAATTCCGGTGTGTAAATGAAAAATTGGAAAACAGTTTCATATTTAAGAATATAAAAGAATATAAAATTATAAAATATTCGGATAAAAATTTAAAAAATTACAAAACCATTGTAATTTTGGATAAGAAATGATTGTAACATAAAATATGTGGTATTTAATATTTATAAATGAATGTAAAGCAATTGGTTTGTCAATTTTAATAAAGTGTTTCTTAGCAAGTTATATTTTCAAAACAACCTTCAGTAACAACTTTCACACTTGGATATTGCTATTGTTAAAATTTAAATATTTTATATTACTTCGACACAAGTGCATTACATTTCATTATAAAAATTATTGAAGTCATTAAGTAATAAATCTTTAAACAAAGAAAAGGTTGGCGATATTACACCCCCGACCGTAATATTTACCGTACTAGGTTCAGAAGAAGTTAACCAGGTCAGAATTCAAAAATTTGAAGTTAGGGATGAGAGGATCGGAAGTGAAAAATTATTTGACGAACCAAATTGGTTTATTATGTATATTATAGAAATCTAAACATGAGTTGAATAAAAATTAATAAAATTAAAATTTCCAATTGCGGGTAATTAATGATGCGAGATTGGAAATGAAACGGCTTTGCTGTAAATAAATCTTAATTTTATTCAAATTAAAGTTTACAAATAGATTAGTATTGTAAATGGAACGAGTGAGAATGGCAAGTGTAACTACATTCCAAATGTGTTTGAAACGATCGAAATCGTCGAGAATGCAGTTATTTTTTAAAGTCGAGGGCTTTCAAAAAACCACAAAACTAAAATTTATAAATTAAGAAAAAGTTGAGTGCTCGATGTATTTTGAGGTCGGCTTGAAGGTATTCGCGAAGTATGCGTGAACCAAGAAGTATTTGTGTATGTCAGCAAAAATTAGTAGGTGTGTTTGAGGTCATCAAGGTAGAAGAGTGTGCTTCCGTATGCACCAAAGTCTTCTACGTAAAGAGGCTTTCACCAATAACAGCGTACCCTAAAGAACCGCAAACAACGGGTCGCGGTTCTCTAGTTATCAACATTCCCCAACCAGTCCAAACAACAAGTTGACCTACCATTTATTAATATCAGGCTACGAATACGTTCTAAGCCAGCTCTTGGTCGTTATTACCGACGGTTTGCGGATCCTCGCGAGGTCATGTGTACCACCAAGTGGGGCTCCGTGAAAGCGGCACCAGCAGTTGTTTAGAAAATCTGCAACTGATAAGTTTTCAGTTTTTCATATGGAAATCAGGATGCTTTTGCATCTACGATCATTAAGGGTAAGCATGATTTTTCGAAAAAATTTCAAAAATTATTTCGACGGCGACAGCGTGATATTATTGACTGGGGCATTGCTGTTTGCTGTTACTTCTTCAGATGTGTATATATTAATTCGATACCGTTACACTTTGCGGCCTAGAATACCACACACAATAACATGTATTAATTTCGATTGTGCACTGACATAAAGGACGAACAAGGTTTGAACTAAATTTAATTTCAGATAACAGTGTTTCCATCGATAAGAAATTCTCTTCATCTGTAATAATGTCAGAAGAACGTCGTGTGCCATATTTAGCACCATCGGTAATCGAAGAAGAAACAACCGAATACATCACAGTGGTAACTGTCGGAACAGAAGAAACTGCAGAAAATGAAGTGAACGAAAGCTCCAATACTGAAGACGACACGTCGAAATCTGAAGATTCTGGATACGTGACAGTTCTTCAAATTGGAGATACCAAACCTTCATCCAACGAAATCGTAGAGGAAGTTCTTGTGTATCGGCTTCCTGGCGAGCGTTTGGGTTTCGGTTTAAAATTCGAAGGTGGAACCAAAGCAGCCGAAAATGTTAAACGATTGTTTATACAATCATGTGCGCCCGATAGTCCTGCCTCAATGGTACATTGTTCATGGGGAAAACTAACGGAAGGTGATGAGGTATTGAATATCGATTCCTTACCCGTTACCCGTATGACAAGAATCGATTGTGTTCGGTGTTTAAAAGATTCTAACGTTGTTATTAAATTATTGGTTAAACATTTGATAAACAAAAAAGTTGGTGATGATTGTGCGAATAACGATATCAGTGCTCGGTTAAGTGAGGATTTACCCCACGTAATAAGTGCAGAGAAGAAACGAACACCTCCGCCACCACCCCCAGTTCCGCCCAGGAAAATCCCAAGAAAGTTACTAAAAGAAAATATTCCTGTCTCCGTGAATACACCTCCAACAGACAACGACGTTCCGGCACCCAATCACATCTCGGAAACCAATGGAATTAGGTTATCCCGTTTTCAATCACCAAGAAATAGCGGTAAATTTGGATCTGTACGGCAATCGCCAGAAATATCAAAACATATTTACAAAGACAGACGGCTATCCGATGGCAGTGTAGGACCTCCAGACGCTGAAGTTTACCTTGATCTGTTTTCTCAGGAATCTGGTTGTAACTTAAGCGAATCTGACGATACAGGTAGTTCCATTTCGACAATCATTGATCGCTTTAGTTCTTATCCTACCACAACTAATTCTAGTTTAGCTGGTAGCTTGCCTTCGACACCAACCTCCATACAAAAGCAACTAATTGATAGGTCGTACATTTTAAATTCGTTAAATAATGACGACCTAGACGCCATATCAAATGATAATTACTTATTTAAAAAGTTTTCCGTGTCGCAGGAAGATATAGATGAAACCGACTGCTTCATAAGAAATTACGATGAAACATTTGGTTCAAAGAGGAATAAAAATAATCGGGATTTAAATGAAGATGAAACACCGCTCCAGCCACCAACCAGTTTCCAAGATGCCCCGTTGAGTTACGGCACTGAAAAAGTAAGCGTGGTGGATGCCAAAATTAATAGTTCCATTATAAAGAAGAACAAAAAAAATTTGTTAGAAATGGAAGACGAAAATGGAAACTGTTTAAAAGAGCTGATTATGCAATCTAACGAAAAACAGTTTTGCTCCAATCAGATTATTAACCAAACGAACGATATCGAGAAGAAGGAAAATCTGCAAAACGGGGTGGAATTGCCACGATTGGTTCACTTGGTTCCAAAATCTGCGAGTTTATCTGTGAGCGACGAGGATCTGGCAGATACCGTAAGTTCCTTGAAGTTCTTTTTGGACAATGAAACGCGTTTTTCGGAAGAGTTGCTCACGATGCCAAAAAACGAATTGTACGACGAGGAAAGTGCTTCTCAAATGGAAGAAATATACAACAATTCTGATATATACAATCACACATGGAATTTGCATTCCCAGCTGGCTACCATTGGAGAAGTAGACGAGGAAGGATGTCAGGATTCCTATTTTCATCAAAAGTAAGTCTGTACCTTTTTAGAATTGCAAGGGTGTTTATTATTTTTACGTTAGATCGATTAGAGCTTCAACGCCACTTGTCATAATTGAAAATGCAGATGCTGAAAAATGTGAACTTGATAAATCCAAAGTTAGTGAACTCGTTGACACTCCTAACTCCACAGGAACTGATATTATGCATGGTATGTGAATTTACTATTTATTTTAAAATATGAACAGAACCGGAAGATCCGGATGAGCGATCAAAGCACTTTAATCTGCTTATGCCAATGTTTTATACAAATTTGCTTAATTATGCAGGTTATAAATTTTTTGTCGTATTTTGCACTTTCTTTGCGAATTTCTAAAATTTTCACAAAAATATGCTTAGGTAAATAACAGAATAAGTAAAATAAATACAAAATTAAGTAGTTAAACATATTAAATAATCTTAATTAAAAAGCGCATTATTAATTTCAAAGTTACTAAATTATTTTCATTATAAATTATGCACGTCATCTTTCTCTCTTGCTAATTATAATAATCATAAAACTGTTAATTTAAAAAAAATTCAACTGTATATGCTATTATTAAATTTATTTTACAGTTCGGATATTAAAAATTTTAAGTTGCGTTTAGATTATTTAGCAAAAAATCCAACAGATGGTTATTGATTATCTACTAAAAAGGCATTTTTGGATATTTTTTTAATTTTGGAGTATTAACAACTTTTACAAAATTAATTATTAGTTTATTTAACATTTTTTTAAAGTTTAAATTTACAAAACTTACTCTCAGGATTGTGAAGGTTTAAAATGTTACACCCAGAAAAATGTTGAGGACAGTAATTCTTTACTTCCTATTAACTAAAATTTCAAAAAAGGCAATTTCCGCATGAATCGAGGCTGAGAAATTCGGGTTTAATTTAAAATTCGAACTTGAGCTTTCCAGCTCAATATCATAATGGTAATTAAATTGATGAATAAATAACTTTAGCCAGGTAAATTCTAAAAATGTAAAGTATTTTTTTTATATCTTATATTTTATAAATTCAATTTATATTTAAACAGCTTTATATTTTTAATTAGTTAAATTTTAGTCCAGTATATTTCTGCGTGAAAAACTCGAAAATAAATTTTTTTGCTTTTTTTTAAAGGTCCCAAAAGTCAAAACTATCTCATCCGACAAATATATTAAGGCAGTGTTCTAGTCTAGAGTCATAAATTTTAGGTGTTTTTTCAAACTCGATAAAAAGGAAACAAACAATATTTCTACATTATTTATTGATATTTAGAGAATCTTCAAAAAAATTTTTGAACAAAATCATTAAAATTAAGCAACTTATCAGCTAGTAAAGTTGAGTATAAAATAAAAGTTAGGTATGCTGGTTGACACGATTGACACCCTTTTTGTTAATTAAAATAAAATTAGAAAAAATATTCATTATTGGTAAGAGTGTCGTTATAGCCTCTACCAAAAAGAAAACGGAAAAAATATTTTTCGCGAAACGGCATCTGTCAGAAAACAAAAAACTGTTTTTGACCGTTTTTTCCATAATTTTTAGTTTTATGCTCCATATGCTCCGGTGTAAAGGGTTTACAGTGCGTCACTAAAATAGCTATAACTACATAAATTATTGGAATTTTAAAATTTCCTCTCGAGGATATATTCTTCAATGCCTAAACTTTAAGAATACTTTTTTAAAATTCTAGACTAGAACACTGCCTTAAGTGCTTTAAATGTTTTTGGAATGAATGGAATGTCTGTAGTTCTGCGAAAAAAATTTTTCCCTTTATCAGGCCAAAATATTAAATTTTTTAGTATTCTTAGAATCCATAAAATGTCTAGACGGTCTCTAGTTCTGCGAAAAGATTCTTTCCTTTTATCAGACCAAAATTTTAAAATGCGTTAGTAATCTTTATGTTTTAGTTTATGTATTTTTTGCAAAATAGGATTATAATAGAAAAAAACTCGGCGCTTCGCGCCTCGCCCTCTAGACCTCCGAATTCCTTCTATTTTAGTCTCAGATTAATGTATTAAACATGGAACATGTTTTTCGGTACCAAACACCTTCCTAATGGATCAACAGATAAAAACAAACAAGGTGGAACTCGGATTACCATAGTTCTTAGGCTTCTATACTACTATGTTTCTGGTGAAATTTGAAAAATATATAGATTAGAATATAGATACAGAAAATTTTCCAATAAAACCCCATTCGAATTATCTGATAATCCATTTAAGGTTGGTAAACTAATTTTGGATGAACGGTTAAACGGATAAACGGCTAAATGGATAAATAAACGGATATGCTGCTAATTCAACAGCCTATTTAGGGATTGTACATAGATAAACATCAAATAAAAAACGTACTTATGTTTTTTATACTATTGAAGTGAAAATGTGAAAATATTATGAAACACGGAAAATACTCCACTAGTATAAAAAATATAACATGTCTATCTGTCCGTATGAATTTTGAGGTAATTTTTATGAAAGGAGAATGTTTAGTTTTCCAAATTATGTCGTGGTCAGCCTTGTGATAGAATAGTTCGGCGCAGAACTGTCTTAGAATTCTCTCTAGTTCACGTTTATTTAACGTTGTGTCAACCGTAAAACTTTGAAAATTTGTAAATTTTTAGCGACGTTGAGATGTTGATTCAAAATAAATGTATATGTGATTATTGGATAACAAGTAATATACTATTGAACTGACAATAATGATAAAAATTACAACGGCCCCCCATGGCCCTTCTAATTTTATGTATTAATTTATTATAAATTTTATTTCAAATTCACGTTACAAAATGCACATTAATTAGAAATTAAAAAATCGGATGTGCCATGCTCATAACTTGAAATAATAATAAATTTAAAAAAGTTAAAAAAAATTATTATTTTGGAAGAGAATAAAATAATAAAATAAAAAAAAATTTTTGTAAAAATTAAAAATTTTATTTTAAATTTGTAAAAACTATATAAACAAAAATAGGATATTTACACGAAAATTGAATAATACTTTTTATTATTACTTTGGAGGAGGATACAAAAAAAATTAATATTTAAAAATAAGAAAAAAATAATTTTTTTAATTTACAAAATATTATTTTTTTTCGTTTCCGTGTACCGATTTTAACCAAAATCTAATCAGCTCTACAATGTTCGTGTACTAAATACAAAATTTTGTTAAAAAATTTCTATTACTTTTTGAGGTAGAGCGCACACAAAATTTGACCACATACATACAGACATTTTTGGGAAATGATGATTTCCGCTTCTGGGACCCCAAAATGTCTAAATTCATCAAAAGCTCATTTTTTTTTCTGCACGATTACAATACTTTCTCAGACTTCGTATGATAAAGTAAAATTTAATAAATTAAAAATTTCTAAGTAAATATTTTCAAAACTAAGAAAGGGTTTTTCAAAATAAGTTCCTAGCACCCGAATCAGATGTAAATTTTTAAGGATTGGGAACTAATTGAGAGAATGAAAACAATAAAAACCAATAACTTTTAAAATAAGGATGACTACTAAAATGAGCAATATTCAGTGATAAGTAATTCGTGTTTTCTGTAGTTCCCCCTTCTTCAAATATTAGTTGACACTTTACAATAAATCAATTTACATATTATAATCATATAAAAATTTGCCTTTTAAATATGACATAAAACTTTTTGTTTTATGATAAAATTTCGCCCAAGGGCTGTAAAGTGCTACTTTACGCTTCTTTGTTACAATCGAAAACAGATACTTTATATCTAATTAACTGTTTATTCAAAAATAAATTTATTCCTGAATAGAATTTAGAGTTTTTTATTGTATGTAACACAAGAAATTAAAAAATATAAATAATATAAAATAAAAAACTTCTATAATATACAGGGTGGATTTCTAAAAATGTAACCAACAATTATTATTTGTACCTAACTATACAAAGTGTTCTGATTTTAATGAGGACAATGCAGTTTTAATTTTTAAAATAGATCCCGAGTTAGTTAAATATTCAGAATAGAAATATTAAATGTAAATGAAAGGTGAATGCCGTGTAAGTGAAACCAAACAATCGGTAGATACCTACTATTGTAAATTATTTTAGTTTATTCTAAATGAAGTAATAAAATTGCGGAAAATGTGTCGAAATATTTAGAAAAATCGGTTTTCTAAAAATTACTTTTAATTTGGGTTTTGTTATAAATTCTGGCCGAGTGAATAATTTTTTGTGTGTATTTGAAAATTGCATGTATAATATATTGAAGAATTATTTAAAATAAATTTGATGATCGTTTCTAGATTATGGAAAATAAAAAATGTAGAAATTGATTGAGCGTATGAATAAGTTGCCAAGCTGTAGCTCATGCATTACAAGGTACTTAACCCATTTTTACACTAAATGTGTATTATTACTAAATTAAGAAGTACATACTAAATATATTAGTTTTATTTTACTGTAAACGTAAATTGATTTTACCATCAATTCAGAAGATATTTGTGTTAGAATGTTTTTATACTTTCTTCTTGATTAATGTAACTTACCTACTTTCTAATTACATATGAATTTTTATGAAAAGATTTGAATTTTTCTATTTTCTTAATAACGAATTTTGAAACAAACATTTGTAAGAATCATCTTGGATCAATCGGCATTTTTGTTAAATCTAGGGTACCTAACCGTTCAATTGCATTCTTCACTTTATTTTAAAAAAAGTAGGTTATTTATTTCCTCTACAGAAAAATTAAATGTTAATTATTTGTAAACGGTTTTAAATTACGTAATGTTAAAAGGCATTTTCTTATTTTAATCTCGGTAGTTGAAAGATTACATTGTTTGATATTAAGTGAAGTTTTTTAAAATTGTTGTCAGGATTTCGATCCTGCAATGGTTATTAAAGCTAATTTAAACACGTCTCACACAAGTATACGTGTATTATATTATCAAAATTTTATATAAGTAATAATAATAACTGTAATTCAATCTAGGTTGAAATTTTTCTATTTTATTACAAATTACACATATTATCAACTTGGTTTCAGGCTTACAGTCCGTCCGTCTGCATAATTCAAATTTAAACCAGATTATCTGTGGGGTCATCCGAGTTCCACCTTGTTTAAATAATTATCGTAATTAAATCGATACAGCTTAATAAATACTATATGTACACACTACATAATATGAATGAAGTTCAAATAAGTATTATACTTGCATTAATAAATATTGCTATGATGCGTAAGGAATTTGTTTAAGCAATTAGGATGTTAGTTTTAATTAATTGGAATGCGTTCTTAATAATTAATAAATCAAAAGTTCCTATTACACTAATTAATTTTAATTAAAAAAATTAGGGTAGCGCGTGCTTAAAAATCAGAAATAATCCAAGCAATTTACAAATTAATTGAAGTTCATTGTGCTATTTACGTAGACGTTGTACAGGTCATGTTTGTATGAACGTAACATTAATGAAAGAGAAAAATATAACCCATATTTTGACCGAGGTTTTATTTTTCTCATCATTGTTCAAATAAATATTAATTTCTTAATTACCTATTTACTTAATTTATGCAGCCTAACCGCATAGTATGCAATAAGATAATGAGTGTAAATCATGAACACTTCATAATAATTTCATCTGACACGAATTTGACGGATTAGCAAGACTCGAGAGTCTGGGACTTCACGGGGACCCAAATGGGTACCAACTTTAGAAAACTAATCACCATAACTTCATTATTCTAATCATTGGTTTTGATTTTTTTAAATATCAAACGAAATTGAGGTTTTGTCATGCTTTTTGGTTTAAAGCACACAATAATTTCTATTGTATTTTCTAAGTTATTAAAAACAATAAGTAACTTTCGCTTAAACCAGATATAACTTAGCTGATTATTACGTTAAAATTGCTTTTTAATTACGAAATGCAAAATATTTTCACTTAACAATAAATTCACTTTTCTATGTTTTAAACTTTATTTACTTTTTGATAACAATTTAAATGTTACTTAATTCTTAAAAATAAATTTTAATAATCATAAAAAAAACAATTTTTCAATAAATTAAAAATTAATCCTCTATGGTAATCTTGAACCAATTAATTTCTAAACGTAATAAATAAAATGTGTTAATAAGTAAAAGTAATTTGGAGAGGTCATCATATTAAAAATGCATTTATTATAATAAATTATTTTAAAAGCTTTGTAATATTACAATAATTGTATGCAAATATTTTTCAATCCAGTATTGAACAGAGTAGGCAACACATTATACATCCCGACGAATAACTGTTATACTTACCGTTTTATTTCAAAAGTTAAAAAAATTCTTATTCCTGATTGCTTTGTAACATTATTTCACAAATTTCAACAAAACAAGCTTAAAAAATTTGGATAAGTAATAAAATTTCAAAAAGTTTTTTACAGAATTACTCTGTTAGATTCATTTAGTAAAATTTATCAATTTTTCCAATGACCCAAACTCATTCCGATGAACAGCTTTATTTATCACCTGACCCCAGCCAATGATAAGTGTAAACAATTCTATGAGTTTTATTGTTAATATAATTCAAATTAAATAAATTAATATGGAATTATCTCCAAAACTTCCATTTTATCTCAAAATTTAAATTTAATATTTATGACAGACAACCTTTTACATTTTTATCGAGAGAAATGTTTCGATTTGGCTAAAAATGTAAAAAGTTGTCACATAAATATAAAATCTGAATTTTGAGAAATTTTGAAACTTGTTTTTCTTATTAAAATATTCATATAAGTAAACAATTTCTAGCGATAACTACAAAGTTAATCGTTCGATTGCAATTTCCAGTAAAACCGGAAGAGACAAAAATATGACTAAGTTTTTCGTCGTTTTTGAGATTTCATTGTTTAATTATTTGCAGTTGATATTGGGGTAATTGACAAACAACATTTTTGTGCCAAATTTGTGAAAATACCTTTTTTTATCAATTTTTGATATTAAAATTTTTTTTTCATTCTTAAGTAGTTAATTGTATTTCAGCTAATGTGACCTCACAGATTTTTATTAATTAGCGATCAGAAGCTTAGCAGTAAGCGTTAATTCTGAGTACCTGATGGTTCAACTCCGAACAGAGTAAGAATTTTATTTTTGACCGTATTCCATCGATAGACAATCGCAAAACCACCAAAATGTAATCTGCTTGGGAAAACTAATAATTTGTATAATGTGATAACACAGCTCAAATGCCAAAGTTAAGATAAAACAGCCAAGACGCCAAAGGGAATCTTACTTAGTGCAGATATTCATAGTGAAAGCTTTTTCTTAAATCAGAAAATAATCTCTAAGTTTTCTGCAACAGATTTAAACGGAGATTTCCTAGGATTATTTACATTTTTTCGGATTTTCAATATTCTAAGATTTTCGTGATTTCCCAAGAATTACTCAAATTTACCTTCACTTGTACATCAGAGTTCCTCAGCTTCAATTTAAGTGCATCTCAGGTGCAATCTTAATTATAAAAATCGAAATTTTATGTATAGAAGAAATACAACAGCAGTTTAACAGTTAACGTTTTTCAAAATACCCTAATTTTTAATGAAAATTATAAATTTATTTTTTTAAAATAGTTTTTTTGGTTTTTATTTAATTAAATTTTGTTTTTTGAACTTGAGCAAATTGAGCTATTTTCAAAAATTTAATAAATAACCAAAAAATACCAAAATCAAGGTCAGTCTGCTTATCTGCAGACTACCTATGCGCCAAATGAACTGAAAAAAATTCTACATCAAAAACCGAAAACAAATATGTTTTTTTGGCAAAAATGGATAAAGTAGGATAAAGTAAACTATTTTAACTTTGGTAAGACCTACATATTTTGAATGTGGGATGTACAAAAAACGTCTAATTTAAGATTTGATCGCCACTATATTCGCTAAATGTAATTGAGAGTTGTCTAAATGTCGGTGACCGGACAAAACAGAACATGAAAGAACAGAACATGCAAGAACAGAAAATTAAAAACAGAACAATGTAAAAACAGAACACTAAAATAAAAAACAAGAACATCGACGAAAGAGAACTCTGAAAAATGAGAACGTAACATTTTTTAAAATCTATATGAATTTTATTTTTATTTTTTGTTTAGTCTTTGTCAAATTCAAGTTTTGACAAAGACAACCATGGCAATGCACAGATCCGCCATAAAAAATAGTTTTGCGGTTTTTATACAAATGCCAACAAATCCCTGACACTAATTATATTTCACAAATGCAAAACTTGTTTTTAGGGTGGATTCCCTTCGCACCCTGCACTGTCGGATCCACCCTGAAATGAGTTTCACCTTTTTCGAGTTCTTTAGGCTTTTAGGGATATTCTTAATGAGTCTAGCGCAAGGTAGCGCAGAGTGGAATTTTACTCTGCGCTACCCTGCGCTCCGGTCCCCTCCGCTCTGGGCGCTCCGAGCCGTTTTGACAAAGACAACCATGGCAATATACGGATCCACCATAAAAAGTAGTCTGCGCTACTCTGCGCTATATTTTTTATTTTATTGTTTATTGTTGATTTTTTGTTGTTGTTGTTTATTGTTTATTAATAAAGTTCTTTACTTTTGTGAACAAAAGAGAAGAGGAAAGTACAATTAATTGCGACGAATTGTCGTGGATCTGTCGCGGTGGAGCCTCCCAGTCACGGTGGGGCTTCCCAATGGAGGTGGAGCGATTTCAGAGATTTTTTTAGCGAGTTTATCAAGCGACGAACTCTAAACTATTTAAATTTTTTAAATAATTTTTATTTAAATTAAAAAAAAAAGGGAGGGCGCAATTGCATCTAATTTCTCGCGTTCAAACGCCCTCGCATTCAAACGCCCTCGCGTTCAAACGTACTCGCGTTCAAACGTCTCTGCGTTCAAACGTCTCTGCGTTCAAACGTCTCTGCGTTCAAACGGCCGCATTCAAATGTCCTAGACCGGAAGAAATCGGGTATATTAAGTCGATAAACAGCACGAAATGTCGGCAAATAACAGACTTTTTCATTCTATTTACTGTCCAGTTAAGTCTGCTGATTTGTTTGAGTATACAAATGTAACAGTATGGCAGGCTCAAGTCAGATAAAAAAGTCTGTTGTGTACAGGCATCTCCAAGCCTAAAGCTGCAAACATCTGACGGTCTTTAAGCGAAGTCTACCGACTTGCTTGAGATGAATTCTGTAAAGTACGTTTCTGTATAAAGTTTTCTCAACATTTTTGTCGGCATTTCCATGTAATATTTCTTTATAAGCATTAAGGCGCAACCAGATAACTGCGCCGATCCGCACGAAACGTTTATTAACGTTGCGGTTTGGACGGCATTCCGAGCAAAAATATACTAATTTGCTCTATTTTTGTTGACGGATTGCCGTCCGAACGTTTTTTATCATACCCAAGGGCCTCCATAGATTCTAAAGTGAGAAAATCCGGTGTAAGTACAAATGAAAGGAAATCTTTAAAGATCCAGAGAAAACTCTAAGGGCCAGTTGTATAACATAAGATCAACCTTGAATCAGAGTTAACTTTGATTTCGAGCACTCCGATTGGATCAACAGTAAGTTGATCCTGGTTTAACTCTGATCCGAGGTTGATCTTCTGTTATACAACTGGCCCTTAGAAGTTAACAAGCATTTTTTTTAATAATTCAGGTTTTTCGGGACAGATGTCCGCTGTGCAAGCACAATTTGAAGAAATTTTTAAATAAAAATCCGATAAACAAAAATTTACGAATTACTCGGTCCAATATGATTAATACAACCCATTATTTTGGCCCAAGGCGCTAAAACTGGTTACGACGGCTCTGGCTATCCGTATCTTTTTTATCTTTTGGTAGTTTATGTAACTAGCTGTTCCTCAGCCGTTGTACTTCTGCTGCATTTACCTCTTTTTTCTTATTTAAGTGTTGCGTCATCATAACTCGAAAATGTTTAGGCCTTGTTTAAAAAATGACTTTAAATGATTTTTCAGAGTTCGACCGAACTTAAACATACCGGAACTAGCGAATACACCCCATTGCATCTACCCACTTTACTACTTATTGTTATTTTCACCTATCTCAATTTCACCCCTTCCTAAAGCTAAAGTCTGGAAACGCCTTTTGTCACTCCTTCAGCACCGTAAACTTTATTAACCCTGTATCTGGAATTGTTGCCTATAAGCAACACATATTTTGTTTGGCATTAAATGGTTATCTGTAAATTAAAAATTTTTTTTGGGATAGGTAGGTCTTTAGAAATCTACATGAGATGTTTCAATTTTTTTTATTACTAATTTTATCCTTGCCAGATACATTAGGGTTAAAGTCACACGTTTAACGTTTGAATAAAAACCAGTTGACAAAGATATCGATCAAATATTGATTACATTTCAAATTTTAACCGTCATTAAAAACATCACTTATTTTATATCTAAAGATTTAAAAAGTGGAAGGAGCTTTAGCCGTGTCATTAATTTATTATCTTAAATTTGATGGCGATTTTTGGGGTTCGCCACAGCCGGTTCGGCGTGAGACGTCTCGGCGCAAACCAATTTGAGTCAAACCGATTCGGCACAAGACGTTTCATCGACACACTCTGGATTATATAAAAATATGTTTTGAAATATATAATTTTTTTACGAAATAATGTATTTATGCGTACCCTATGACTTAGTGGTCAGAGAGGGGACAAACTTCCTTCCCCCTAAAATAAAGAATGATGGGCACCTGGCTAGGGCACTGATAACTATGCTAATTATTATATTTTATACTAAAAATGTGAGTTTTTTCAAATTTTTTCCCATTTTAACAGGAAAAAGAGGAGCGGAAATATTTCAGTTGCCCTAAAACTCATAAAACATCCAAAAGTGTCGCACTTGTAAAGCAAATGTGGTCCCCACACGAAAACAAAAAACCATAAAATTAATTATTTTTCGAGTGGTTGAGATACGAGATTGGACCGCTTGAAGACCCTCTAATAAAAATTAATAAAAATAAAGATGAAAGTAGAAAAAGTGTTGATCCCAAAGGCAAGCGACAAATGTTATCAACCGGAAGTAACCGGAAGTTAAAATAATTAAAATTATTTTATTTAATTTAAAAGAAAGGATTGTATTTAGTCTGAAAAAAGGTTTCCAAAAACTAATACGTATACATACATATTGAACTGTTAACGGATTAGTTTAGCGGATCACCTTGTAAAAACTCTAATAATTACATGTAAGACATGTAAAAGGAATGCAATCTGCATGCAATTTTATTCATACAAAACCCATGCAGCATTATAATTAGTAGTGCTCTATATTCGTGCAATAACCGCAATCACAGAACACTCGCCTCTGATGCAGAATTGCGAACATTTTTTTGATCCAACTGATTGTCAATTAGAATAATTGGCGAAAGTTGTGGGGATGCTTTGATTTGCAGAAAACTTGCACTTTTAAATAATTCAGGGTTGATGTTTTAGCAAATGGGCTTCTCAAAACCCATGCATTCTTTAGAAATAATTTATTTATGTCTACTACGTGCTTAATACTTCTAATTAAATATTACACCGAAAAATTTTTAAATAACTTTGGTCGGCGTATAAAATTAAATTTAAAAATATAAGTTTCCAACATTCCAATTCCAATAATAATCGGATAATTGATTTATAATTTTTCTGCTTTGTATAGTAGACAAAAGTTATGTTGGGCAAGTTTTACAGTTTCAATTGCGCATAATGTTGCCCCCTATTATCCAAAGAGTTTACCCATTGGGCTAAATGGAATGAATACTGCAAAACAGGCCCTCCTACATTCCTTGCAAATCCGAGCACTTTCCGTGCTTTCAAGTGGAATAGGAAGTGCTTTCTCGTTTTAACTTTATTTTTTTTCTTTCAATTATTGAAATTAGTTCTGTTTACTTATAATATATCGCTTGTATATTGGAGTCTGTAATCCATAGCAAACCAACAAGTTTTAAAATACAAATGACCATCTCTCGATCAGCGGTAGGTGCCCTTGACTTTAAGTTTAGTGACCCTAACTTTGCCAATATCCCATTTGCTTCAATAATGTGCAGTAAAATATATATTTATAATTTATTGTGACGTAATCAATATCAATCTATTTTTAAACAAATTGACTACTCCTATTCAAATTATTCTTGTAATTGCCGATTAATTAAATTTAAATTAAATTAAATTGTATCGACTTATTCAATAAAAAGTATTTTTGGTCGCTTTTTAAAAAGAACAATGAAATTTTTATTTAATAGTAGGTTAACACTTAGGGGGTTACTCATGCATGGCTATGCAACGAACCGCTGAATTTGCTAATTTTTTTTGCAGGTATGGGTTTTGCGTTTTTTAATTCCTTTTCGCCAGAAATTGACTACTTAAACGGAAAATTAGTTAAAATGCGGCAGGCACTTAAAAGTAAACAAGGACTGTATAGGTAATATGTTGAGGTAACTCGAGAGTCAACAAGAGCATATGGCTTGTATAAATAAAAATACTTGTTTCCTTCGGTGGATATATGAACTTATTTTACGAATTTGAAAATTTTTTTCCCAAAATCCAAATTGCTTCCAATCTTGCGGCTGGAACATTGCGTAATTCGGCATAATTGGAAGATGGAAGGTCAGGTTTTGCCCACAACTGGATAAACTTAAATTTACTTTCTTATGTAATTTTGGAAATTTTTCGTAGGCCCCGAGTCTTCTCTATATATAGATATATGTATCGTACAATAGAACCAAACCTCATTGGCCGAAGCAGAAGTAACAAAGAATCGTTAAGCATACTTTTATTGGCGTATTTCTTTTTTTTTGCCGATCATAAAGAACAAGTCTTATTCTATTAATGGCCAAAGTAAGTGTCGATAGAATGAAGCTTCCTTGTGGAAAGTCCATATTTTGTGAAAACGAGAAAGATGAGAAGAGCTAGATTGGAATGTATTGTAAACATTGCTGTGTAATAAAGGCAATAAGTAAGTAACATTATGTCATAAAATTAAAGCTCAAGTTTTATAAGAATGACGAAGAATTACTTTTGAGTATTGCGAAACAGCTAGTTTGATTGGTTTGCCGACTGCAGACTACCGCTACTTGTTATCCACCTTAGCACGACTTACAAGATCTTGCCAGTTTCATTTTGCAAGTGGTTCAAACTATACGAAATAGAAACACATTAATTGAAAATAATGAAAATACGCTCGGTCCGCTTCCAAGTTTTACCACGTTTTTTGTGAATCACAAAGGAATTATGCATAAGAAAGCTTAAGTTTTAAAATGTGATAAAATAATTATTTTTATTGTTTGTGCCAGTGTAAATTAAATGTGAAAATGCAACCAATTTTACGGTATGTAATTTTCATGCTTCAAAATTTAAGTAGTCCGATTAAAATTATCTACAAATTTTAAATATTCACCAACAAAAAAGCAAAGGGAATCGATCAAAATTTTAAGAAATTTGACCCATAACGTAAAACCGGTATAACCCATGAAAAAACTTACAGACATTAACAGAAATAGTTAACAACTTTCAAATTAACCACATTTTCAATTATTTAATTATTAAAATTAGGTTTATTCAATTACTTTTGGAATCCAATCGTCGATGAAAATGATTGATTTTTCACCGGAAAGACACGTGAAGATAAACGGTAATGTTTTATTACATTTTAATTTTATGATTACAGTTATTATTGACACTGAACCAATAATTAAATGACATTAACAGATACAAAAAATAACTAAAAAAGAAAATTCCGCAGGCAATTCTTTCGGTGCAGGCGAGCAATGGAGAAATCAAAAGCAAAACTGCAAATCTGATGCTTAAATATTTTAAATCAAAACTTTTGATACCATAAGTACCTTTTACCCAAATTACCTTACGATAAGATAAACTTAATTATCAAATTTTTAAACAGCTAAATGTTAATTTTGATTTATGTAAGACAGTGCGCACCCTTCCTAGTTTAACTATCACGAAAGTTCAAGAACTTTTGAGTGGTAAGACCTTCTGAACTCAACTAAAAATACAAATACCAATCAAAGTGCACTTTTTTTGACTTCGGTAAGTTTTCAAAATTTTTGTTTCTTAAATATTACATTATTTTCAGGTATATTTAAATTTGCATCTGGAGTAATAATTGTTTTATTTGATTTTCAATTTATTTCGAAATTCTGCATTTGTTTCGATTAAAAAAAAATTAAATTTAAAACAAAAACTTTCGGTTTGTTGTTTTTTTTTGAAAAATTTCACACCACCCTGAGGTAGAATTTTGGGCTCGTTTTTGTATAGTTTTCCCTACAACCCCAATCCATACATATTTAAATATTTCAAACAGTTTATCTCCAGTCCAGGTTCTGTTAGTGTCTGACCATTAAAAAGGCTTTTTTGTAATTGAAAGATGCAAACTTGATCAAGGTTGGAGGAGCAGAATTTCAACGCCATACATCCTTTGGACTTGACGATAAGTCCTCAATGTGTACGTAGTCTTGCAGCTTCTCTTATTTGCCAAGTCCAGCAATTAGTTTCCCCATACAAGGCAATACGAAAATGTTTTCCTGCTTCTGCTTTCATGTCGGACTCGGCTTTGGGATCGTTGAAAACTTGTATCAAGTCGTATCGTCTGGATATATTTCAATAACGTGGGAAAGTTTGATTTTTCTTAAAAATTACAAAATTAGTAATAATTGAAAATGTATTATTTTATTATCAGAAGCAAAAATACTGAGAGTTATTGGTTTTCTTGAAAATCTCGATAAGAATACTAGTGATGTTGTTAAAATAAGTATAAATTAGTTACTGTTTACTGGTAACTACAGTAACGCTTACCGGTTTCAACCTCTTTAATGGCCATCATCATACTACAAAAAGGATTTGTCGTCCCAGCCTTAACAGAGTTTTTTGCTGTTGCAACAAATTTAATGCTCCAGTAACAAAGTTTCTAGTTACTTTAACAAATTTCTTTAAAAAAGCTTTTCTCGGAATTTCTTTCTAAAATTTCTTTTGGTTGTACAGCGGACTTCGGTTTTGGAAAACAGAAGGAATTTCTTCATTATTTGGTTTAATATTTTGGAATTTAACCAGTATTAAATGGGTTAAAATCAATAGACCTTAAGTTTTTCTTTATTTTGGCAAGGACATATGTAAAACCGGATATAGATGTAATCTTGATAGATTGGCCAACAACGCGTTGTGGATTTTCCAATATGCTGAGATGGCGTTGTGAGTAAATTAACACTATTTAAAGTTCATCGGGGTGTGGATATATCTTTTAAACCTGTTAATTTGTAAGCATCACCATTTTTGTTATTTATTTAATAAAAAATGTAAATTACTCAATGTGATTACATAATATAGTAAACTATGGTACCTATTATTTATTTTTCCATGTTAGTGAATCATGGCTTTTAGAATTGCACTTTACTTTGCCCTCTTTATAACAACATGTATTATCAATACAAAATTTCTTCAAATTGCATATAAGAAATCCTTGACCAGGACTCACTGTTGACATAGTTACATTTTTGTTTGAAACCTTATTATTCAAGGCAGGGCAAGATCTAAGAATGAAGCAAAAGGCAACTGCTTCGGAACTAAAATTGTATGCTTGGTAGAATAGGAAAATCATAATCACAAGTATACACTTTGTTCAATTAGGAAATCCACAAAGCGCTGTGGATTTACATTTCGGTTATTGGTCGAATTTTTCCTATCAGAGTCCGTCGCCCTAAACAACAACTTGCTTCTTTTTCTTACTTCAGAAGGATTCCCTTGGCAAATACCTTGATGGTTTGCTATTTCCTTCCGAGGGAAGACGGTCAGAATAAAGTTTTTACTCCATCTGGGATCGAACCGGAGATCCGGTTGCTGTCGTTTCGCAAACTTTCACATGTATACTAATACTGAGCGTGAGGTGCGTAAGTACTTCCTAAAGTTTTCGATCTATATTTTGATGTGAAGATTTTAGTGGGGACATGAACCACTGCTGGCTAACGTGTGCCTGACGAGAAATCTCTTTGGAGTAATTTTGAAACCGGTAGCACAGTAAAGCCCCGGAGTCCATGTGATTAGCTTATGCTTTCGAGCTGAAGAAACTGATTTTACAGGAGCTTCGCGTTAAGATTGTGAAAGAAGTATGTATCTTCAATAATAGATCACACGAATGAAAATCCATATTTTTAAATTAATTTTTTGAATAATAATAATAATTATCATAATTGCACAGTAGCGCTACAACCCAGGGTGGGTTTTGGTTGACTTTTTTTTTATGAAAAGTTTTTAAGACTGATTACTTCGCTAGTTTGCTATTGCTTGCCGAAAATGTCAGAATAAAGTTCTTGCTTCATTTGAGCTCGAATCAAAGATCTCAGCTTAGTAATCGACGCATTTACCAACCTAAAAATTGACTAGGTAAAAACAATTAATATTAAATAATAATTATTTAAGATTTATCTGTCTATCTCTGATTTTTAAATATATAAATTAATGAAAAAAAATTATAAATAATACTGTGGAACACCTTTTTAAAAAAGCACGCCTGTGTGCTGAAAATGAAAAAGGCCATTTTGAAAATTTATTAAAATAAATTTTGTGAATATTTTTTTTTATTTTCAAAATTTCTGTAAAAACGGTTAATTACCCAAAAAAAATTTATTTAACCAAAGTTGTAGCCCCTTAAATTCTCTATCCGGTTAGTATCATCAATTTTATTCTAAGACGTTTCGTTTGAGAGATACGGGGTTCCCAAGAAAAGTAAAAAAAATAAAATTTGGACATTTTTAAACTTTTTTTCTGAATTTAATTTATAACTAGAAATCCGTTGATTCTAGACGATAAGGGGTTATAACCTAATTTGTAGGTAAGCAAGTGATCTTTAAAAAAGTTCTAATCTATTCGGCTTAAAAAATTAATAATAACAGAGCTATGGCCATTTGAAATCAGAAATTCAAAAAATTGTTTCGAAGGGAGTTTTCCCCTCCTCGTGGGTTTGACCTTGGACAAAAATTTTATTTGAAAATTTGTCTTAGAAAAGTGCCTTTTATCACCACTTCAAAGGTTCTCCACAGTCACGGGGACACCCTATATATAAAGTCATGTTTATCATTTATTTCATAACGCACTTTGATTAGACTATTGCTAATCTAAAAAATAGGAATGTTTTGATGGACCAGTGCGGCCTTTAGGCCGCACATCATTAACAATCGAGTTTATTTAATATTTATAATGCATCTAAAATACACACGTTTCCGTTATTTACTTTTGTTGTTGTTTTAGATGTCGACCAAATCAAAGACATGAAGAAGCAGATGCAAGCAGATGCTACCAGTGGTAGGTTATTATTTTAAAATATAAAATTTTTTTTGAGCGAAAACCATTTTTCTATTAAATTTATTAGGTTTTTGTTAAAAACTAATAGGCTGAGCAGCTGAGCTTCAATAAGCTTTCAGTAATAACAATTGTTGGTTTCATCAGATGTCATTAATTTATAAATAAATTCAGTGACGTCCGTTTACGTTTATCATTATTTATATAGTCGTTCTGGCAGAGCTTTTGTATTAGTTCACAAAAAGTAATTTAAAAGTAAAGTAATTTATACGACAACATTTGTATGATTGAAAGTTATAAGACAGCTTTTATAGAACTGAACATTTATATATCAACGGTAGTTAATTAAAATTAACTTAATTTTAACAAACTTAACTGGTTAGCTAGCTTTGAGATCTAATTCACAGGTATTCAAGTCAAAGTGAAAAATTCGTAGGTTCTTAGGGCTTGTTCTGATTTCACTCCGAAAATCAGTTAATCACAGAAGAAAAGGGAAAAACATTTAATTACGGTTTGGTACAACTCGATGCAGTCAACTCGGCACTGCCAACTTGGCGCAGCCGACATGGCGTCATCCTCAGCGCCAAGTTAAATTTTATTGAAGATTTATATGAACTACTAAAATCGGTAGCTTCGGTATCGCGGTTTTGTATTATTGAACGCAACTAGTTTACTAGATTACTAACCAGTTGCGTCACGTGGATGCCGCCATTGAAATACAAAGACCCCCGATACCGAAGATACTGATTAGAGATTCGGGTTAGTTTTTGGCTAGTTTTTTTTCAGTGATTAGTCCCAGGGCTGAGTAGTATTTTGGCATTCAATTTAGGCATGGGCATGCCCATTCGGTTGGCTGCGCAGAGTCTTAATCAGGACAAAAGAAATCAAATAACGTTAACCCTACTGAATAAAACAATAATAATAATAATAATATAAAATTGATTAGAATTAGATTAGTAAAATAAAGAATAAAATTTGGAATAATTACCTCTTGCAATTGAATTAAAATAGCTTCAAGTTTGAAACTAAAACTGATTGAGTTGCATCGCAAAGAACATATTGCCAACCTACAGAGTTATAACTCAAAAAAATAATTTTTAATTAAAATTTAAAAATTAGAAAAGTTATTGATATGATATGACTGGCATTTGGTGAACTTGATAATTTTTAAAATTAAAGAAGTAATTCTACTTTTTATTTTATTTTTTGAAAAAAAATCGGAAATCTCCGATCAAAGCTTTGTAAACTAATATAAGAGTAAAACTTGGATCCACTTGGTAGATCTTCGTTATCTATTGATTGTATTTTGTCTTCTGCTATCTCCATTATGGTACAGTTACGCTCGATCAGATTAGACAAAAGGCAATTAATGTGTAGAATTAAAAATTAGAATACTTTTACTTGTTTAGTAAAGTAGCATAGTGGCAAACATAATTATTGAGAATATAATAAGTCGTGTGTTCGATTGCCAATTTAATTTATAATTTTTAGGAATTAGGTTGGTACAGAATTGTGTTAATTAAAACTGAGGTGACCGTTATTATACTTTGAAGAGGTGTAGTTATCCTTGATATCTTGATAAAAATTATAAAAAAATTTACAACTGCAAATGTGAAAGTATTGCAACCATTAACCTGAATTTTAGAGAACAAATAAATGTTTGTTTTAACACAAAAAACCCTAAAATATTTAAAGAAAACCAAACAAAGGCGGATATTATGCGCTAAAGTGAAATTTATGATGATCATCCAAATAAAAAAATAAAAGTGAGAATTACTTTAAATTTCTTAAGCAAAATTCCAAATAACAAAAGTAAAACTGGTTTGCATATCCAGAACTCAATCAGTATTCGTTGGTAAGCGCATTGCACTTACCAGCGCAGCAACTTTAAAAATAAATTCATTTAATGATTTCCGCAATTTTAAAGGATAAAACTTATCTTTCGGGTTTTGTTTTAGATTCGATCGAAACTATGGACTTCCCTTCCAAGTCTTCTTCTAATCGTTTATCTGAACATAATGAATTTTGGAGTTGCAATAGAAATGTACCTAAAATTGACAATTTTAAGAACGCAGTTTTACCAACAAACAGTGGATTATGGAAAACTAGTACCAGTTGTTTGTTGTTCAGAGACCAACAAAGTGCATGTAGTTTTCGTGATAAAATAGCATTCTTCAACACACCTTCCAACGACTTACTCAATCAAATAACCTCAAAAAGTTCTGACGATATCCTTAACACCATAGAAAAAGATAACATCGGTAGAAGTAACTCATGTATTGATACGAAGTCAAAATATGGGAATACAAAAGAAAAGTTAAGTAAAACATCTTCAATGAGCAGAGCAAAGAGCTCTTTAGATTTGCATTTGCAAACCGATTGTGCTCAATTTTCATCCGATAATGATGCGACTACACCAACCTCCGGCGAACCTTCGGCACGGTTACATACTCGTTCCAAAAGTCTTTTAGATATTAGCAGCAGCGATAAATTGGTCAAAAAAGATAGGTGGAATTTACTAACGGAACAACGCCAAAAGAGTTTGTCCAAATTAAAGGGTTTGGTTATACCAGAACGCGTTGTCGAAATCGATTCTTGCGATACCATCGACCTACCCGAAATAAAAAACAAAGACATTTCTTTGGTTTTAACCTTAAATTTGCCAAACGAAGTTCCTAGAAAAAATTTGCAAAGTAACGGAATTAATATCATATCTGGTTTGACCAATAATAAATCGAATAGCATTTCAACATACTCGCCCACGTTCACACAAAAAAATCTCACTAACGGTCTTCCACTGCAACAAGACAAAATCAAAGGAAATGGATTTGTAGAAAATTTTAAGAAAACCGCTAATTTAGACTTGAATGGTACCCACGATACCATCTTGAGTATCGAAACAATTTCGCCAGATGCACCAAAGTCCTTGGAAAGTTTAACGTCTCCCACGCGGTCAGATTGCAGTTTTGAATTTAAATTTAGCAAAACTCAAAAAAATAACCAAATGGATACAAAAATAAGACTGGGCAATTTTAAAAAGTCAGAAGATGAAAGTGACAATGATTCAGCTGTAAGTTCAAGTCAATCCAGTTACATTTCA
The DNA here is from genome assembly GCA_947369205.1 of Cantharis rufa. Lineage (NCBI taxonomy): Eukaryota > Metazoa > Arthropoda > Insecta > Coleoptera > Cantharidae > Cantharis > Cantharis rufa. The sequence continues at coordinate 7,270,219 of OX376309.1, read as the reverse complement.
AGAACATCTCCACCTATGTCTCCAAAACCACACATTTTTAATTTAGAAACCTGCAATAGCGAACAAGAAGTACTGACGCAACTTAAATGCGATTTAACTGGTTTTCAACCACATTCTGAATTAACGGATAACCAAAATCATCGTCTGTTAAAACCGCAAAGTGTTGAAGCTATTAATCGTAAAAATATATTGGCATCAGCTAAACGCCGCAGTGGTAAAGATTTAATAGGTGGATCGCCACTTATTAAAAAAAAATTCGATCAAGAGGAATTTGATGCGACAATCGAAATGAACGATTCTTGCAGTGTTGACGAATCGGAACCATTAGAAATCGAAACCAAAACTAACAATTCGAAACCCGAAATAATCCAAGTTGTGCAACCTATAGACGCACCTACGATAGAAAAAGAAAATAGATTAAACGCAAGTAAAATAGAAACAGATGAACAAGAAAATAATAAATCACCGTTAAAGAAAAATAAGGAAGTACAGAAAACAAAAGATTTGAAAATTTCTGATTTGCTCAATAAAAGTTATCTTCAAAAAAATTCGTTTTCGAAATCGTTGTCGCGGCATTCTTCTGCAAGTGTAACCGACTTACGAAGGACTTTTGAAAAATTAGCACCTGTAAATACAAACACAAAAACCATTGAAACAAATTCTAGTGCCATTAAGAAAAAAGAAGTCGATTATAAGCCATTACCTGTTGTAGTAGGGGTAAGTCATATTGCAAATAAATATTTAAATTTCCCGCCACACTTTGTCGCCCGCATTTATCTAAACAAAATATTTTTGTGTGCAGGATTCAAAGCTAAGCAATGATATAAAGTTAGAAAACAAAATTAGCAACGGCAAAGAAATTTCAGAGTTCATTATCTTAACACCGCAAATACCTGGTGGAAGTGTTGGGATAACACTTGCTGGAGGATCAGATTACGAAATTAAAGAAGTTACAGTAAGTGTACTTTTATCAAGTTTTAAGTTATAACTTGATTTTGTAATTTTTCCAGGTTTATAAAATTAGAAACGAAAGCTCAGCCCATCGCGATGGGCGATTGAAAAAAAGCGATCAAATTCTTTCGATCAACAACAAACCCGTGGAAGGACTTACGCACAAAGAACTGGTTGCTCTATTAAAGGTGGGTACGAGAAAAAATAAAAAATTTAAAAATAATTATAAATTATAATAATATAATTTCTAGGAACCTTTACCACAAGTCACATTAGAAGTTTGTAGAAATAAAAATAAATGTGATTCAAAACCAGCAGCTTCCATACGAAAAACAAAATCTTGCGTTGATTTAACTTCAAAACCAGAGAAAGGTAAATTTTGAATATTTTATTAATTTCTATAAAATATAAAATAAATTTTTCTAGAAACGTCAAAACTTCCTGCCACTGAAAAAACATTTGTGGTGTCTCTGGTGAAAGATTCGACAGGATTAGGGTTGAGTTTAGAAGGTGGACAAGATTCCCCATTGGGAAACAAACCACTACAAATAAAAAAATTATTTAAAGGTAAAAATGTTTTCGTTTGATGTTATTGCATTATAACGCATTTACGTCAATTCTTCGAGGATAATTAATCGCGCGACAATTAACTTGTGCCTGTACTAATAGTCGCGGTTTAATCCGAGATTCAAGATACATATACTTAGGATTTACCAATGAGATTACTGGAATTTAGACCGTATCGTAGCAACAGCTGCTATTTCGAGAATTAATCTTGAGTCTCGGATTAATCCGTGACTATTAGTACAGGCATTGGAGTTGTTAACTTGGTGACAAAACAAATTTAGATGGATCTTGCCAAAAGGGAACTGACTCAAAACTAATTAGCCACGGGTTTACGTAATTTCCTCGCGGTTAAATTATCGAACGACAATTCATCGCGCGACAATTTATTTGGCGTCGTTAACTTGGTGGTGATAGCTTTATTACAATGGGATCCGTTCCGGTAAGACTTCCTTAGTGCAGTTATAAAAGACGAAAAAAAATTTAGATGAATCTTACCAGAACGGCACGGACCCAGAACTAATGTAGTTACGGATCTACCTGATTTCGTTAATTCCATTCATTGTGCGACAATTAATTTCGTGCGACAAGGCATTGCGACAATTATTGACTGTTTTCGTAAGGTATAATTCTCGTCCATTGAGATACAAGTGTTTATATAAGAAAATAACAGAAGTTAAGTCAGATGGGTTTCTGGGCCTACGCACTTGGTTAAAACATCCCGCAAGTCCGCCCAAACTAAAAAAATAAGGATCTATAATAGACGGGGTTTTTGGGCCGATCATCGTATGATGATCGAGTGGCTTACACTACACTGTAGCAGAATAAAAAACAAATTAGATTACGTATTTTAATACCAAAAAGTTTCTTTCGTTGTTTTGGTTGAGCTAAGGAATCCTGTCAACTGTTAAAGTGTGAAAGTATAATCTAGAATTTTTGCTCTTTAAGTTAACCAGCGGTTAGTGCAAGTCGCTAATGTGATCTATTAGAACTTTTTAAATTGCATTTAAATTATTAGCCTCATTATGATGTTGTTATTTATCTCTGCTCTAGTTAACCAATTGCAATAACACAACAAAACCCTGTATCAAATTTGACCTCTGTAGTTGACTTTCACGTTGTCCGTAATTTTAACCTTAAAAATCTCCCGCTTTAAATAAATTTAAATATTTGATTGTAATTTGTAATGCTTACCGAACCACAATTGTGACACAGTTGCGTAGGTATACTAAGGCAGTAAGATTCCAGATTAGTTTCTTTTATCCATACTTTTGACGATTATAACATAGGCATAAGCTGAGCTCAGCTCAACAACAAATTAAATAGCGGCGCGCATGATCAGATTAAGAAGATTCGCAATTCCCTGCGAATAAAATAATTACGTTTTATTAACAATAATTATTTATATTAGTTTAAAGTGTTCATTTGATAATTTTTTAGGTGGTGTAGCAGAAAAATGTGAAAATTTGAAAGTTGGGGATCAATTATCAATAATAAACGACATCGACGTCTCTAGCATGTCAAGATTTCAAGCATGGTCTGTTCTCAAGAAATTACCAGAAGGAGTACCTATATCGCTCACTGTTAAACGGTAGTTAAATTTAAAAGGTTATCCCAGGTTAATTACCTACAGTTTTCAAAAAGAAGTTGAGCGGAAGTTTACGTTTATGTATTATCAAATTTCGGAAAACGGCAAATAAATATGTCGTTTGGGGTAACTTCTAATAAAATTTTTAAACCGTATTACTAATTTGATATTATGTGTAACCATGTAAAATGTCTACATCCTGTAATTACGAAGAATATTGTGAATAAAACTGCCTTATAGTTTTAGTTTTGTATTTATAATTTTTTAAGAATTGTTAATGTTTTCTACTTATATTATTGTCAATAAAATTAAATCACAAAATTTTTACTTAATTTTATTGGTGTGATCACTTTGTTCTTTTTTAAACTTCTCTTCATCAATTCCTAAACCAGTTGGATCCACTGTCTAGTTATGCCACTTCAGAATCAAGGATTTTCACCCAGGCAGAAGTATCAAAGGAAGAAGAAAGCCTTCTACGAGCAAGGCAGAAAGAGGCAAAAGAAAACACTGTGTTCAGAATAACGCAAGATCAAAATAATGATGGAAGAGGGACAGAAACTGCGAGAAAAAAAAAGAAGATAATAAATGGAATAATAAGACGTTGGTATCGAAAATTGCCAATCTTGGTAATTCTTCCTCACATTTTCATTTAGCTGCTCCAATTCTTTTTTCCTTCTGTACTTTGCATCCAGGATAGATCATGATGGTTGAACTAGTCAAGAGTCAACCCATAGCCCGTATACACACTCCAAATCAAAAAACTTATACATTATCTAAAAAAGGATACACTTCCACCCAAGCACCGGATTCCTAATTCAAAGCAATTTTTATAGCATTCCTAGCATTCAGTAGCATTTTTATTTCAGATTGTGACTACAAGTACTTAAGTTTTAAGATGGACAATTCCTATTTTTTGAATTTCTGACGCCAAAATGGTCTGCAAAGCTATAAAAAAAATTTTAAGTAAGTAATTTAAAAATTCGATAAAGGTTACCTAAGGATGCAGCAGCTCCATTTTGAAACAAGTTAGCATCATATACAATCGAGAGGTATCTTCGAGAGGAAAATAAAGAAATTTAAGTAGATACCTAAGCCAATGCACCTTTTTGAAGTTTATTTACTGGGTCCCCAAATCCAATAGATAAAAACTAAGTTCTGTACCCTCGTTCATGTACTGAAAAAAATTATATAATCACATTTAACTATCCTTGTAAATAGGTGAAAGTAAAAGTGTTTTGATGCACATATTATTATGAAACAGAGAAATGTAAGAAGTACTACTAAACAAACAGGGTGTACATCAGTAGACGACAAAATAGTCTAACAGTAAACTGAACAGCTTTCTTTTATTTTCCGAGACAAAATAATTGTTAATTATTTACTGAATTATAATTAAAAATTATATGCAGGTAGTTGAATTTATTTGCGTGTTTACCAAGTTAATTAATGCACATAAACGCTATCTTAGAAGGTCCATTCAGGACTCGTCCTTAATAATTGGCCGTCATATCTAGTACAAATGTAGTATCTAACGACTTTTATACTGCCAGACAGTAATTTCGTATCAAAGTGGAGAAACTGTAAATTTATAATATTCAAAATCGTAATAATATATCGGCCGCCGGCTCTGAACCCTCTCTCCCAATACAATGGATGAGCTCGATTACTCGTCATATATTTTTAGGTTGGCAAAATAGTGGACCAATAAGGGAGTGATTACAGAAGCAAAAACATAAGGAGAGACGAAACTTCTTGAGTCTTAGAAGGCAAAGAACCGGATTATTAATAGCTTAAGTTCTTTTTTCAAATAAAATAATATGAAAATTAACATTTTTTTAAATTTTTTTAATTTATGTCAAGATAGAATTGTTGTAATGTAAAGATAATGTTAATTAATAATTAAAGTTAATGACTATTTTCTTAAATTTTCAGAAAAGATAACATGTTTTATTCGGAGCTAATGTGCTTTTTGTGGTTCGATGGTAATTATCTGACTCTCTTCTCCTCTTCTTCCTTGAATTCACTTCAAAAAATTAAACATTATCTTCTAATGAAACAATATATTGTGTTCTCTAAACGTGAAAAAGCTTGATTTAATAAGAGTAGGTAAATCAGTGGCGGCTTGTGCTTTGGTTTGCAGGTGGGGCTTGGATATATCGTCGTCACCACTTTGCTGTCAACCTATTTCGCTGTTGGAAATTTAGTATTAATTTTTTAATGTGATAATGAGCATCCAGAGTATTTCTATCAAAAGTCAAGAAGCAAACTACATTTTAATATTTATTTTGATACAATACTATAATTTATTCAAATTTAAAAACTGATTAATTGAACAATAAAATTTGAATTATTTTTATTATTACACCCAGAAGTTTTACTTACTGTTATTTTGTAGTATATTTACTTCCTAACTAGAACTAACATTTTTTCGTACATTGCTCAATTTTTAAATCAAAAATTTATATTATTAATTTAATAATTAAATTTTAATTTTGCAGATTACGTAATATCTGTGACGTTCAAATAAAAAGTTTTATTCGAATTTTAGAGAAATAAGAAGGGTCTTTGATTTGAACCATCGGCCGTTCTTAGTGGGAGGGGACCAAAAATTGTGACCAATTGTGACAAAGGGACGAGGGGAGGCAAGAAGCTGGAAAAAATTCTTATTCTGAGTGCAATAATAGAAACAATAAATATATTAATTTAGTATTTTTATTTGGTTTATTAAAATTAAATATATTTTTATTTAGAAAATCCCTAAATTAAGAAATTCAAAGCAAAAGTAAAATTTTTTATTCTATGTACTCTTCTATGATTGGCGACGGTGAAAGTGGTGACGGCGAAATAGCTACGCCAAAAATAGTTTGTTTGCAAATTTTGCGGAATCCTCAATTTTATAAAATTTGCAAGTGAATTTTGAAATGAAATAATATAATCAAATGATAATGGCCAGCATTGATTGGCCGTATACTTGTTGAGTAATTAGCTTTAAAATATTTTCAAGTTTTTGTTACAAACTAAATTTGCTGATTAGCACAAATAAAAAAGGTTTTTCCTAAGATCGTGCAAATTTTGAAGGTATTGACACTAACTAAAGCAATAATTATTGTAATTTAAACTAAATTGTTCAATTGGTTCATGCTGTTAATTAAAACATTTCACTTTAAAATTAGAGCCGGTGAATTGTAATTTATTATAATTAATTTGTGGCCCTAAACATTCCTACGACTAGTAAGTAAGATTTGTAATGTTGATTTGGCAGACCAATAAAGTAAAAGTTATTTATTTAAATTAAGTCACAGATTTGGTTTATAAATCGATTGATTTAAATAAATTTTAGTTAAATTTTAGCTTAGTGACCGCAAAAAGAATTATGCCATATAATTTAAAAATAATTTTATTATTATTATTCCTATAAGCAACTAATTATTATCTGTACCTAATTGTACATTATACCGAAGTCAATTAATTCGTATTAATTTAATTATCAAATTCCTGTTTTACGCTAAGCATCGACGTATGCTAATCAGTGCGTACGAGGTGCCGTAAATAACTTTTATTTTGTAGGTACATTTTTGACTAATTTTTATTTTGGTATTTAATAATCTCAGTTTTACTTTCATTTATTTGTGAACAATGCGTGTTTAACATAAATTTTGTTTGGTTGTTATTAGGATAAACGAGAAAAATATTTATGTGGGGCATCGTACACCGTTTTACACCTCCAGGTATAAAGATTCTAGTAGCCATTTCACTTCTTCAGTGATTCTCGAGAGCATGAGCTGTGTGAGTGACATAAAAAGTGAAGAAAGTATACAATTATGAAAATATATACGAAAACCTATACGTTGGTAAGTTTTACAACAAAAATATAATTTTAAGATACATATCTTACATTAGATATAATTGGTGAAAGAAGTTAATTAAATTCTTGTTTATATTAAAAAACATTAAACTTAATGGTGAGATTTTATTCAACAATAGAAATCAAAAAATTGTTTTCAAGTTTCATTTTTAAATTACTTAGAAATTTTTCAATTTATAAAAGAAGAAAATAAATATAATTTAAATTTTCAAGTTAAAAATAATGCTGATTTTTATTTCTTCTATATTTCAAAAATTTCTTCAAAAAGAGTTTTCTTAATTGCAAAAAATGTACGGTCAATAAGGGAATTATAAGATTTTCAGAGCTGGGGACTGGGGATTTAGTATACGCTTGAAAAGCTGTAGATTTTTAATCGCACCCAGCTATTATTTTAAAAAAATATTAGAAGATTTTCAAAAAAGGGAACAAACGCTCTGTAAATTTTTATTCGAAAAATTGTGATTTAAATTTATTTAACTTAATTAAAATATATGCGAGCTCATTAGCATGAGTAACGTTGCGTTTAATTGCAACACTTTGTTTACGGTTATATATTTTATAGTAATTTTTTTAAATTAAAAATATTATATTTGCATTCCACCCTGAACTAATGTTTATATATTCTTGTTTAGGTTTTCTTAATAATATGGATCAATGTAGCATGTTGTGAACATGATTTCTCGCATCGAGTGCATAGGATAGTTCGGATTAAAAGAGAACCTCCAACACTCAAAGTCACAAAAATTATTCGTGTAAAAAAGTACAAAGTGAAACCTCTATTTAGATACCACAAACCAAAACAATCGTCACCTCCAAAGTTTAAATATGGACCTCCTTCTTCCAGTTACAGTCCACCATCATCGAGTTATAGTTCTCCATCATCTAGCTACGGTCCACCGCCTACAAATTACGGTCCACCGTCATCAAGTTATGGACCTCCATCTTCCAATTACGCACCACCATCTTCCAGTTATGGTATACCTTCTCCAAGTTATAGTTCTCCGTCCACTAGTTATAATCCTCCACCTACGAGTTACGGTTCTCCGTCATCTGGTATTCCAATTATAAGTTATACCGCTCCTGTGCTAAATTACAATGCGCCCAGCCACGGTTCAAGTGCACCTGCAACAAACTATAACGCACCCTCTTCCAATTTCGGTATACCTTCTACAAATTACGGAACTCCCACAGTAGTAGTAAGTTTTGCAAATGCCCAAACTCCGACAGCTAATTATGGTTTACCATCAATACCATCACCCAATCAAAATTATGGAACACCAATCTATGAAGCTCCCCAAAATAATTATGTTCCAGCACCGCCAGCTCCTAGCTACAACGCTCCAACTTCAGGCTACGGTTCATCATCCTCAAATAATTATAATTCAGCAGTTTATGTTCCTAACGAATCTCAATCTACCTACCAAGTTCCATCCTCCTCGTACTCGAATCCAACTATACAGCAATCCAGTTATAGCACAATCCATTCATCACCAGGTTATGAAGTACCTTCACCAAGTTTTGGAACGCCACCTTTAAATTACGACACACCGTCAGCAAGTTATGGAACCCCTGGAGCTGTAACTTCATACGGCACTCCTGTAAACTCCAATAACAAAAATGACAATCACAACAGCCAAAATAAAAATGATAAGGTTTCACCTATCACTGGAGATAGCTACGCTGCAGGAAGTTCAGTAGCAGTAAATTATACAACAATTGATCAAGTTAAACAAAATTCGTCGAATTCAACTGAAAGAAAGATTATAAAAAAAAAATTGAAAGTGCGAAAAACAAATTCGACAGCACAGCAAGATAATAGAAAATCTTCAAATCATAATTATGATGGGCCTGGCATAGTTGGTGATGATTTATACAGTATATTAAGCACGGACAAAACTATTCAAGATAGTTTAAATCACAATTTGTAACTGCCTGTTTCTAGAATTAGGATTGAGCTTTCAACAAATTTTGAAATTTGAGCAGACGAAAATGTTTCAGTATGTAATTTAAGGTGACCGGACATTTCGCTACGGAATATTTTGCTGCCGGATAATTCGCACCCGGACAATTCGCTGCCGGACAATTCGCACCAGGACATTTCGCTACCACTCTTCAATTGTTACTCAAGTTATAAGTTATTTTTATAAATATAATTATGTAAATTAAAATTCCCAATAGCGAAATGTCCGGGAGCGAAACGTCCTAGAACCGTAATTTAAGTAACGCATATACAGGGTATTTTTAAAAACAATATCACTCAGATTAAACTTTATCAAAAGTGCACCCTTTCGGAGATACAGCCCTTAAAATGTGTGTTTTCAAAATTTACTATTTTTATTAATTTTAAAACCAAACTGTAATTTTACAAAAATTGTTACGATTGATTATACCAAGCAAGAAAATTTAACCAAAGGATATTTAATTTATAGATAGGTAATAATTTATATTTTTACACTAATAAAATTTATTGTTATATGTATAATGAAGTAAGTTAATTAGAGTTAAATTAAAAAATACAAAAAGTACCATAGGTTCTCATCAAAAAATTTACAGTACCTATTGTTTTTGACTTACCTCTCCTCAAAATACTGTGAGTACCATCTTGGAAAATGGATGAATCAGAGAGCCGAATTTAGGGCTGTTCAACCTCTGGTGCTGTGTAATCCCTCATTCGGTTACCAAATATTTTTTTTTTAAGATTCTCTAGGAATTGATTCGGTCCCCGGATTGTCATGGAATATTTCTTTTTTTTCAGGATCTTTTGAGTTAACTTGTAGTTAGATAGAATCTCGGTAAGAAATAGATAATACTTCGAAAAAGTAATCAGTTTTTATTACATGAAATACAGGAATAACATGAATGTTTGTAAAAATTAAATACATGAACTTAACTACATTTGGATGAAATGCATGACGTCATTTGAAGCAGCTCATAATATGAAAGTTGGTCGTGGGGGGCGTAATAGTTCATGCAAAGAACAGCTAAAATATAACTAAGTAACTACTTCTATTACAAGAACATCTGTGGATATGGATGGGGTATGCATTGGAAGGGAAAAAACGCTTAGTCTCCATCAACATTAATTTAGGCAATTAATATATTTATTCTGTTGTGTAGCTCAGAGCTGTAGGCTTGCATGGAACATGGATTCTGCTAATCCCAAAGCCAAAAGTTTAATGGAAAGTGTACGCAATTTCCGTTTAGTTTCGTTAATAACACGATAAATTGGTCAAGGAATTACTTTTCTTCCAATTTATTAATAGATAAGTAGCACAATATTTAGGCATTATATATTTAAATAGATTACAGCTGACAATGAAAATGATTTTTCCTTTACATTGTCAGTAAAGCGTCAACTTCATATCAGAATAAAAAATATTATGACTGAACCAAATACGTGGTTGAGTGAAAATGGAAATTCTCTAAATTCCGTTTTAGATTTTTTGTAAAGCAAAACAAAAAACAAATTAGGGAATCGCGGAATTTTTACAAAATTTGAAGTTCTTAGAATATGGTGAGTTAATAGTGCACATTATGAGATAAATATATTAAGAGAACTTTTTAAAAAAAAAGTTTTAAATGAAAGGTTAAGTATCCGCTTGATATTATGTTTTTAACCATGGGTGTTCTACTTTTATAAGATAGATTGCAATTTAATTTTTGTTTAATGGATCACCCTATATTCCGTTTTTGACGTTATTATCATAATCGACATGCCCTGCTCTTTCGTTGTACAAGGAGGTCTTTTACATTTTGAGGTAAAAATTAAAAACTTGGAAATATCAACTCAATGGTTTTTACACCCTGTATTTTTTGAGCCTATATTGTTTTGTAGCTTTGCAATGCTCTCCTACTCCATACTTAAACGAAATAGTTTTTGAGTAATTTTTGGCACTAATTTTTTAATCACTTGATCACTAGTTTGTGATCTAGGATTGTGATGGTGAATAGAGAAAAACAATTGAGCAACGCGTTATAATGCACAGGAGATTTTGTAGTCAAAATTTTGATTCCAAATTCTTCAAAGTTATTTTTACAGCGATTAAGACTCTTCGCTAAGCTGTATCTCAAAATAATAATAATATTTTTTATTGAGCATTGACAGCATTTTTTTTGTAAAATTTTCATTTTCATTATATTTTTTATATTTATATAATTTTTTATTTTTTACGTTTATATGTAAAAATGCAAATATCTAAATTTAAAAAGTAATAAGATGTTATAATTAGGAATTTTACCATAATGGGAAGTTTAAAAGCATAGAGAAGCAGATGGAGAATTGTTTTATCGCAAACTGTAGGAAAATTTCAAAAATTATGTCTATTGAGCAGATAACTAACCTTTTATTTAAAAATATCAATATTTTAAATAGTCTCAGAGTTATTACCACGTAATTTGAATAAAAACAGTGACAGCGTTTTCACCTAATTAAGTTACAAATTATGAGAACATTTTTGGGTAGGGTCAAGTGTCCTAAAATGACACACAGCTGGTTTGTTATAAACCTTAAGTGAATCTTGGTGAATTGTTTGGTAATAAAAATCATAGTGAATAAGTAGTTAATATAGATAAGTTTTTAAAACGACATGGTTCGTATTATAAGGCAAGTAATATTTAAGTATTAATTTTGTATCTCTGATTGATTGCAGTGATTTATATAAAAACTCTAAATCTAAAGAAAAATGGATTCAACCTCAAAATGGCCTCTGCTACTTATGGGCTGAAATGCACCGATTTAACTTGAAAATCTAATAATTCTAGAATTTAATCTATGATAAATTGTGCTTATTTTAATGTGTCATTTTAGACAACCTTACTCTTTATATTACGTAGTAATATAAAATTATATACATAGTTTTTTGAAGTAGGTATGTCATTTTAGGAGATTGATATAATAATGCCTGATTATTCAATATTATATAAAGCTAAATTATAAGGAACTTGGTGTGTTGTATACAGGATAACAATATCAAGGCTAGTTAGTTTTGGTATGACAAACTAACTTCAAGTTGTAAGGATTTTCAAAAGGATTATATTGAAAATGATACCTCACTTGGTCGATTTAATATGCAGTAATATTATAATATAAAATTTTATAGGTACACCACAGCGCTATAGCATACGTCAATAAAGCAATAGCAATTTCATTTTTGTTGTTATAAATATCAATTACCAAAATTTAAATTTTTTACTTTAGGCAAACTGGAAAGTGTAAAAATTTAAAAATTGAGCCCACGGTAAATGAAGTTTTTCTACGACTATTTTCTTTCTTGAGATTTACCGTAATTTTGAATTTTGATGTTGCTTTATTTATAAATTTTCATTAATTTGATCGTCGATTTGTTGTTTTTTAGAAATATGTTGTATATATAAAGGCACACTGAAAATATCAGCTAGATAACATCCAAAATTACAACTTCAAACATGTTAGGTGTCTTGATTATACTTGACTAGTGTAAAACTGTCTTTTACAAAATATAAATTAAAATTGAAAAATTTGGAATATTGGAATTTAGCGTAAATTGCAAATGAAAACTTGGGCATCCAAAAATCTTAGTTTTCACAATTAATTAAATTAATACTTGGTCTTGTATTCCTTGGTTCCGTTTTTGATTTAAGATTGATGAAAATATTGTTTAAATTTGTATAAAAACAATTTGATGTCTAATACATTTGTCTTGGCAATGTTGCCCAAACTCTTCAACTAGTTTTGAAAATTTGGAATTTATATGTACATCATTTCTTTCATAAGTTGGATAAATAATCATTAAAAGTTGTTAAACCACAGTCTGACATTTTGACTCCACATTTGAACGCAAAGTCTTTCGAACACGAGACAATTAGACGCGAAGTCAGTTGGACGTGGGACATTTGGAGAAAAACATTTTGGACAACAGGAATTTCTTTCTCATAAAGAAAACATATCATCATCTGCAGGTTTTAGACCGGTGGTCTGTTACGTCACTCGAAATTGGTCACTCATCATTTCATCTTCTTCTTGGTCTGTATTGGAACATTCTTTTCGGCAGTCGGGACTGCCTTCGGGACAACGAAGGGCGTTGGTGAGTCTGTGCAGCCTGTTCCGTGGTTTGTATTCTACGTAAAACTGTAAGTCCCGTCCTACATTTGACGGCAGGTGGATTGCGAAATGGACAACATCACCATTACATGACAACCAATAATTGCTAGATACAACTTCGCAAAAATCGCAAATTATTTCCAATTCTAAACAGCTTGAAAACGACAGAAATCATAAATAATTTGGAATCAATAAGTCTTGAAAAAAGCTCACATCTAAAGAAAAATTCTCAGAAAACGACAGATTCAAGAAGACGCGAAGTCGGACATTTGAACGCGGAGCCGAACATTTGAACGCGGCCGTTTGAACGTGGCTGTTTGAACGCGGTCGTTTGAACGCAGGGACGTTTGAACGCGAGAACGTTTGAACGCAGGGAAGTTTGAAAGCAGGACGTTTGAACCCAAGAACGTTTGAACGCGAGGACGTTTTCTTTCAAACCCCTCTCTATGTTCAAACGTCTCTGCGTTCAAACGGCCGCGTTCAAATGTCCTAGACCAAGAAGACGCAGGTCTAGATCGGCAGGAATATCTGTTTTTAAGTCCAGTTCGGTTATAATTAACAAATTCCAATTTAAAATAAAATTATTCTACAATGTTGCATTCCAATGAGCATTTATTTTTATCACGAAAATACCATCGTGAATATGAATTCGTTTTCCGTTTATTTGTGTGTTTCCAAAAATTCATACTTCTATATAATCTTTTTTCATCAAACTTATGTAATATTTTAAGCCGAAAATACGCATAATATAAAATAATGAATTGAATTAATGTTGATTAAACAACAATGTTGTTTGTTGATTTATTAAAAAAACATAAATTTACGTCTTTAACGTCTGCATTTAAACGGTTCGCGTCCAATCGGCCGCGTCGAAACCGCCGCGGTCAAACGTCCTACTCTGGTTAAACCACAGTCTTATTTTTAGTTCTGTATTTTCAAAATTTAAAAAACCTATTTGAATTCATTTTTCAAGGTTAGGACCACAGCTTGGTCAACATTGTTGCGAAATATTTAAAGTATAACCAAGACAAAGTATGTTACGAGTATACAATAATAATAATTTGTTGGTAGAGTAAGTACTAGGGTAGAACTCATCACAATGATTAAAATAAGTCATGCAATTTGTGACGAATTCACCTGTTGCACGTACTAAGTGCTTCCTGTGTAATACAGAGTGCTTTGATTTAAACAGGCCAACATAGTAAGTTTAGCTATCATCGCTATTAAAATTATTCGATCTGGTTGAAGAGCTTGATTTTCGTTGACCTTCGTTGACAATATACATAGATTATATGTATATTGATTGGGGTTAGAAATTATTTAAATATAAAGAAGATGCCAACCTTCAGATAAAAAAAGTTTTTGGTGAGATTCTAACTCAATCAAATACATATATCGTTTTATGTTATCTCCTGTTTTTTAAAATAAGGCACCCTATATAACCTAATTAAATAATAATTAACATTCAATTCATTGTTTTTGATTTTGAGTAGTACACTTACTATCCTTAATATTAAAAGTACACTTAATTGATTTTAATATTTTGCGTGTATGTCCACAATTTCTAAAATATAAGTGAAGGCACAACATTCAAGTTAGTCATTTAAAATCTACCAATTGATTTTCACCGCAAAAATACTTTTTGCTATACTTTCATTACAATTTAAGTGCAATTTTAAATAACTAATAATAAAAAACATGGAACACTCAAAATTACATTGTTTAGTACTAGAGATTTTCTCTGATGGAAGGCTTTTCACCTTGGAAAAATTTTTGCCAGTTCAAAACGACTGACCCATAAACTATATGGTAACATGATAACATTGTGAGTTAACTACTTTAAAACAACATTCATATACATATAGATTTATAATTTTGGTATCAAAATAAGTTGATATCTTGATTTTTAAAATAGATAATTTGGAGCATTTATAAAGTTACGAACTAATTAATGGAGTTTCGTCTTTTTTTATAGGTTCATCGGACGGCGAAGATATTTCGTATTTATGATTAGAATTTTCGTACATATCGGATTCGCATTGATCCTGATGTTCTTGATTAACTATACAGTACTTACATCTCATTTTGGTATCATCACCAACTTTAACCATTTGCATAATTGTGCATAAACTAATAAAAGAGACGACAAATACAACCGACGGTACGCTAAGGGCTATGACAAATTCGTGCCAGGTTTTGTCCAAATTATGACGGGCAACCACCATGGATGAATCGTTCTAAAAGAAAGTTTCAGTAAGGAACATTTTAGAAAAGGGTTTCTAACCTCACCTTCTTATAGTAGCAGGGAAATCTTGAAATTGTAGTTTGGTTGCGGCCATCTCTTCCGTGAGTAATTGCAAATTCCTTACATTCACCTTTCAACGTATTAACACAACCATCTAAATTTATGAAAAGATTGGAAGAATTGTATATAGTAATGTTGGATTGCATGGGTAAAAATCTTTGAGTGGGATCAATTAATTCTCTATATTTGTCGTAAAGACTCCAAAATGTTGTAAAGTTAACGCTAGGTTTTGGAATGGTGGAATAATTATAAATTGTTCCATTGATACAATCAATCATGCTGGAAAAATATTTGGATTTGTTAGGTTATATTGGCGAATTATCAAAATAAATAAATACATACTTTATTACAGTCTCGTCGTGGACGATACTATTACACGATAACATAATCACGTCATCTTTAGAAGAATTGGTCCACACTAAAGTTTGGTTAATTGGATAACCATCTTTTTTTCCATTTGATGCTGTAAAGGCATACGCGCTTTCGCAAATCCCCATATACAAAGCTTCTTGTACGTAAACATACATGTTGATGTCCGTTGTGTTTATTAAATCGCAGTATCTGTCGCAGGTGAAAGCTTTTTTCACCTTGACGCATCTGGAATCTTTGCATTCAAAAAATCCGTTCAACTTCATGTTATCTTTTTCGCTGTCTATTGTTATTCCTTCCGCTTTATAATGGCATAAGTATTTTGAGGACATAAGATTGCAGTGTCCTTTGGAACAATTAAAAAACCCCGTGAGTGTCCTGCATTCTCTACCTTGATTGCAATTATAACGAACAAGTGCAGATTCTTCTACTTCTGGACAGGACACCCACGTAATGTTAGCGCAATTTTGTAATTGTAAAGTAGTTCCGTTATGGCGTGTTGTAACATGAATCTGTGGGCAATATCCAGATGTTTTGGTAAGACACCATTCGCCACAAGATGCCCAACTGCAGTTATTAACAATACTGGTGTTTGTAGTTTGGCACATAACGGGAGTTAACTCGAATCCAGAATTAAATGTTCGATAGGCAGGTATGTAAACAACTACAGTTAAATAAATAAGACACACACAACTGGCTACTACCATTAACTGACAGAGACATATACTACCACATATTCTTTTGTCTTGTTGAGGAATCAGTCGAGGTTTGCATTTATTACGTCGTCCCATTTTTATAATACAAAAGGCACTAAGTGATGAATGCACGCTTTATAGTATTAATGCCACTACATATTCTCTTAAAAAATCATGTCACGAGCCCAACTATCACTACCCAACTTGTAATGTTGATGGACGATAAGCGCAAGCGTTTACTTCAAATCAATAGTTTTGTTGGTAACCTTATTTCTCGTAATAAAACAATTCTTAATAGTAACAAATTTATTGAGTTATTATATTTAAATTGCTTATTTTGGTAATACTTTTATTAAAAATTTCATTAATTAAAAACTAGGTAAAGATACTAATTTACTACAATAATATTGATAAAATTGTAGAAGCTTCAAGTTACAAGAGTAAACGAGTGATTCAAAAAACCTTAAATGTCCAAGTTAGTTTTGCAGTTGTTGGTCGTATAGTAAATGAGAGGCATTCGTAAATCAAACGTTTCGCAAAAATATTTAAATCTTTAACGTTATAAGAGCAAGAAGGCAAGGCAAACTTTAGTAAGGATCGTCATCAAAATCTTCATCCCTGAAACACAATTTTTAGAAATGTTCTTGTTATCATAAATCCAAGTACTCACTCCTCCGGAAAATCGTGAACATATTTGTGACAGGTTCTGCCACAACCAGGGCAATACCAATAGCTCAGCACGCTGATTGATGCAGCAAAGAGTAAGTTTGGTATTGCGATGGAAAGAACCAGGTGACGGAGTGTGTCGTCCCATGAGTATCTAGCAACAACTATTTCTGGATAAGCACGACTGTAGTAACAAGGAAATGGTGTTCCAGCTGTGTTGTAGCCATACTGACGTGCAAATTCGGAACAGTTAACGTAAGGTGGATATCCACAACCTTCCGTGTTAATCATAAAGCGAGTATGCATTACGTCCCATGTCACGTAAGCGGACGTTCTGTACTCTCGAAACGGTAAACGAGAATAATTGACCAAAATCTGGTGGCAGCGAGTTGCTTCCTTGGTGCAACCCTCCCGACAAGAAGACCAAGAGCAATTCTTCATTCCTTCGGTATAAACATGCTCGGTTGCTACACAAGTTACCGGTTCCGGCTCATAATCCGATAGTATACTATTAATAGCTGGATCTACCACAAATGGGATTAAAAACAAGAATGCAAAAACCGATATAAACGCAACTGTGCCTAAACATAAGGAAGCATAAAATTTTGCAGTTTCTGCAACAGATATGAGCACTGGTTGTTTTAATGCGGTTGTTGACGATAAATTAGACATTACGAAAAATTGTGTGTCGCCGTTTGGTGTGCACTTTAAATCACAAAAGCTTTCTTCATGAGAAAGATGATAACAATAGCACCTTTTTAATGAGTATCGAGAAGCGTACTTCCTAAAAGCATATACTTTACAAAGTAATCAAAGTTATTTTACGTCGTCACACTAACGTTGTATTTTTAAAGAGCCATAATTGAATCCGCACCTCCTCTATCGGCCATGTTATTGTTAGAGGTACTTTTTTCCACAATTGTTTCTGGACTACTGCAGCCCTGAAATCGCATTTTAGCATCATCACCTACTACCACGGTACGCTGACAAAATATTAAAGTAAGGCACGATATAATGAATAAAACTGATGGCAAAATGAAAGCAATTATAAATTGTCGCGTGGTTGAAGCTAAATCAAATCTCGCCACGGTTACACCGACATTTTCGGTCGCGAAGAAACAAGGGAAGCGTGCACGAGCGTTATGGTCTGTACCATCTTTTCCGTAAACTTTCAAAAATTCTTTACACTCGTCTTGCAGAGTATTAACGCATCCTTCCAAATTAATAAGTAACTTGCTGTCGTTGGCTATGAGTAGATCAGCCTCCGGCGGTGCGACTCGACGTTCTTTGTGTAACGGTTTAGTATTATAAATACTGAGATAATTTAAATAGGAAAAATTTGTAATATCACTTAAAATGTTATTTGCCATTAACGATCCATTAATGCAATCGGTTGCTAAAAGTCCTTGGCTGGCATTGTAAACGTTGTAACACGAAGCCATCATGATTTGGTTTTGGGTTTCGTTCCATATTTCTTCGCCGGAGTCAACCTCCAAAGCCCGATTACATTGCAGGAGGTGTGCGTGATCACCGGTGAGAATAATGACGTTTTTGTTACGTGTCGGGATGTCTTTACAATGTCGATCACAGTTATAGGGAACCCGTATTCTTTCACAAGTTCCCCTATTGCAATTATACAATCCATCCAAATCGATGCAGGTAATTTTACCTCGTCTTCCCGAACACTTGAGAGATGGATCTGTTTCTTTAAAAATGCACTCGAAAACTTTAGTTATGTCTATACATGTACCTCTGGTGCAATTGAAAGTTCCGGTTAAGTTTTTGCACTCGTCGGCTATACAACGAAATCTTGTTGCCCTGTCGTGATCAATACCTGAACAGGTTCTATTCAGCATACTAATACAATCTCCTAAAAAAATTGTTGAACCATTTTGCCTAAGATTGACGTAAATTTGAGCACACGAACCAGAGGTTTTACTGAGGCACCACTCTCCACAAGAACCCCAATCACAATTTTCGACTGAAACGTTACGTGTTGTGGTACACATTACGGGGTGTTCGGATATTCCAGATTGAAAAGCCCTGGTGAAGGGTACATAAACAGCAACGGTCAGATAAACAATCGCAACGGTGCTCAATATAAATGTCAATTGACAAAGACATATTGTACCACATATACGATTGTCTTGAGGTGGTATGACGAGATCTTCGACAGGAGTTGGCTTTTTTTTCGGCATTTTGAATAATAATTACACTACATATCTACAACTTACTACTATGAAGATAATGTTGTACTGTTGCGTTCGTGCGCACCTCCCTTAATCAATAACACACTGCGGCGTCGCTTAATCGATATAACGCGCGCAACGAATTAACTGGTTAGATACATTACAAACTAGTTTATACTTACAAATTTTCTATATAGACGACTGCTAAGATTTTTTTGGTTACTGTTAGTGATTACTTAGTATGTTTAGCCTAAAGTGAACATAAACATTAACTACTAGCAGAGTTCGTGTCACATGGGGCCCTGCTTCCAAACGCGCTTCGTGTCATCTGACGGCTGCCGGCGCCAAAATCGATACGGAAAATACAGACTGCAGTGCCCTGAATACTATGTCCACCGATAGCAAACTATGGATGTGCTGCAAGTGACCAATAATTTTGTACGTGAGTGCATGCGAGTATTTTTGGACTGTACAACAGTTTCTATTTATGCTTAACTAATTTTCCAAAATATGTAGGTAAATATGTACTTAAAATTACGGAAGTTATAAAAAATTAATTAGGATCGAAATAATTTAATTGAATGTGAACGCACAGGGCGGCCTCGCGGTATGCCCAGTGAGCCAGCCGCAGCCGCTCGCGCTTCTTGAGTGAGTCCGCAAATGTTCGGCCCAGGAGCCGTCTCCACAGCGCGACTATGGAGGAGAAAAAGGAGGTTAAGCGCACATGCAAGCAAAAGATGCTTTTTTACACCACGGCATTCTTTGTTTTGCTTGCGATTTTTAGCGTATTTTCGTTTTTATTCCTCGTGCCTTTCGTCATTGACCCAGCTTTTACAACAATCTTTATGGAATTTGATGAAACTCCCGCACTTTGCGTGACGGTAAACGTAGAGAGACATCGGGGGACAAACAATTGTACGTGGTCTTCATGTCGTGAAGGTTGTACGAGAGAAATATATAATTGCACGCAAATTCGCGTTAATTATAGAAGGACTGTTCTAAAAGGAAACATCACTGTTACAACAGAACCAACTTCAATTAAAAGAGAACGTTCTTTGCGAGACGATTATGACTACCTGCAACTATTTGATCGACAAATCGAACAAGACGATTACTTGTTGGAAGCTCAACCTACGGGTCTTATGGGCAACGATTCCGAATGGTATTACGTCGGTGCTAAACTGATGCCCAATGTTAAAGGTTGCGGTTATCCACCAATGCTCAACTGCTCCACGTTCCTCAAGCAATATAAGGAAATAGGTACCAATTATTCCTGTTATTACAGCCGTGTAGATCCGGGCATAGTTATAAATCACTTGGATATGTGGCAGGTTCACATGAATTTAGTGTACGCTATAGCCATTCCTATCCCGTCCTTTATAATATCAGTGATATACCTGACAGTTGCTTACTTTAAAATTTATAATGATGACGAAGAAAAGGAGCCGTTAGAAAAGAATGCCGAAGATATTGATGGTGAAGGCGACAGTGTCCAAGAGATAACCTCGTTGCCCCCAGCTAGTGGAGCACTCACGCCTGCCAGCGAGGCCTTCAGGGAAGATCTGGCTAGTTTTGGTCATCAATTCAAGGTAGCAATGGCGGACGAAATGAGTAGAGAAAGTTTTGGAGACGACGTTGTAAATTCTAACTCTATTCCTGGGTACGAATTTAGTTTAGGCCAATGTCCGTACTTTCTTACTAATATTTTTTTGATTCTAGAAATTTGGGAAAAACACTGACCACCAGTATTTCTACATCAGGAGGTCCTATAGCAGATATATAATAAAAGTTTAAATTCAGACTTTAAATCGTATTTTTCAATTTCTTTGTAAACTATTGTTGCTTAATATTTATGGAACATATTTAACTATTTAAAAGGATGTCGAGAAGAAAATGAATGCTAAATCTATTTTAACTTTATACCGTTTATTACCTACGTGTTTCTGCTTAAAGGTATTAATTATTATCGAATTATTGTCGCCTGTAAATTGATTAGAATAAATTCAGGCAAGCGAACCTCCTAGTGAATTGCTTAACTCAATACACGCAAGTGAAAAGTTGTTTGCAAAACTATATTTATATGTCATAACCAAATTATAAATGTAGGAACGTCCATTCATTATTATTATTACTATTCTTTGATTCGCCGATCTTTTCAAAATTTGCCCAGTCGCTATGTACAAAATTTATGCTGAAATTCCATTAATTTGATTTCACTTGTAGTCACTGGTACTCTAAATGCAGATTTATCGGAATTTACTGCTGTCGCGCAAGCAGCCATTTTGAATTTCAAGGGAATTTGGTTTTATAAGATGATCATAACCAAACATTTAGGAAATTTTATAAAAACAAATTGTTTTTGAAATCCAAATGGCAGCTGGCGCGACAGCAGGAAATTCCCGAAATTATAGATTTAGACTACCAATGACCTTTTGAACGATTAGAAAGAGAAAACTGTGGAATCGAATGAATGCAATTACAAAATAGCATAGCGACTGGGCCTGAATACTTAGACCGATTTGGTGTGAAAAAAATATAGATAGATGTAATTCAGACATAATTTTTTAAATGCACCAAAGTTAGATATTTCCAATAAATTAAATTCTTATTTAGATATCGATTTGTTGTATAAAACGTAATAACTAGGACTATAAATAGTTTTACCCGTCCACTATAATATTTTATTCCTCACCTCAATCTTATAGTTTCTCATGGTTTGATTTAGGCGCGGGTGCACATATTTTTATATTTCTGTTTCAGATGTACCAGCATACATTAACCATTAAGTAAGAGCACCATACTGTAAATACTACCTATAGTATATGTTACGAAATTATTAAAAACAAATTGTTACACATTTGATTGTGCATTGTTTACACTTTTTAATATATTAATTCTGAATTACTGTTAAACGTGACTCAATTAAAAGTAACGGTTTGCTCAAAGGCGACAAGTTAATTTAGTCAGAATGTCAAAATTTTGGTTTACTCGCAGCCTTCCAGTCGCTACTCAAAAATGAATATTTTTTTACGCCGTCACTACAAGTACCTCGGATGTACTTGCATTATTTTATTTATATTATACACATCGGTTATTCTACCAATTTACTTGGGTATTAACCTAACTGTCTCGTGTTGTCTTGGTGTTTTTTAAGATTGCAACAACAATATTTTTTGAATTAAAATTTTTTTTTGAAAAACTTGGTGCTTTTAATTTCAAAACATATTGTTACTGCAATTCTGAAATTCATATGTTTGTTGTTTTTGTTATGAAAATCGATCTGTACCGATGTACCGACTGTACGTATGAATAATGCAAGTACACCCGCTGGTGTACTGCTGGTCTCAGCGTTTTTTTTTTATTTTACAAAGTAATAATAATATTCGCCGCATTTTTGATTTATAGCACTAGCGAATAGTGAGCTACATCTAGTGATACTTCGTCGTTATAGAAAATTCAAAAAATGAGATGCCTTAATATGGTCTTTATGCCTTTATATAAAAATTTTGGTTATGTAGTTTTCAAGTAGGACATATTATACCAGCTAACTAACGTTTGTTTAATAAGTAATATAAAAGAATACTCACTTGCAATAGAAAAAATAAAAATAATAAATACCTACATAATATAATATACAAAAATTAAAATGTGTTTGTGCTTCGTTAAGTTTTATAAATTTTTACCATAAATATTTTTATTTGTTCTTTAGAGACGGACAAATCAAAACACGAGGCATATGTGATAAATTAATTATTAAGCATACTATTATAATGCTTTTCATACATGGAATGAGTGAATGTAATTTTCAATAAGGATTTCATATGAGTTGTTTACTTACATTAGTAATTTTAAATATTGATTGTTCTATAGAATTATAATAGATGAATTACTTTAAACGTGTTTTTGATTGTACTTTCAATTTTTTAAGTGCCTCATCTGTTACATTTTGAAAAGATTTTAAAATCAATTATCAATTACCTATTATAAAACGTTCAATAAATCGAAATTACTAGTCACTACTTAATATTTCAATAACAAACAAAAGTTTTAAAAGTATTTATGCATTGCTACCTCTGCTTAGATAAATGATTTTTGAAACTGTAACATAATTTAACAACACTAAAATTCTAAATAAAATGCAAATAAATCTGTAACTTTTTTTAATTATTATGTCGGCTTTTAAATTTCATGAAAATTATTATGTATAAATACAAGCAATTTAAAACAATTTCTATTGGCTTTTAAATCACCGATTAACAACTTTTAATTGGCTCTGACTACATTGTTTAAATTTTTAATTGATCAATTTGCGTGTGTTATATGCAGTGCTGCTGTTATTACTTTCAGTGCTAGTAATTTATTTTCAAACCTACACTACATACAAACAATAAAAAACCTATAAATTATTACACGTAAATTATTAAAGTGCGGAGTACAGTGCGCGTGTGAGCTAATTCGTCATGCAGTAAGTAAAATTTGTTGTTGATACACGCTATCTATAAACGAAACTACCCTTTTACATCAATATCCCTTTCATAATATTACAAACTAAATTTATTACAAAAATAATCACCTATGATGGATATTTTTTACTGCCCATCAAATAGGAGATTTAACGGCAATTTCTTGAACAATTTTTGGGACAATTTAAATTCTTTTGCAAGATTTACAGGTATTTTCAGTTGTGGTGACCCTATCAAGTCACGTTAATCTTACAGAAAAGCTATTTTAATTAACAAACACTAAAAAGAACTCCCAGGTTAATTCCAATCGGTAAGTATAGGTAAATCAAAAACAGCCTAAGGTGATTTTTCGAAAAAATCCAAATGTTGAAAATCAATATCCCGAGTGAGCAAACTTTGTTATTTTGCAGGCTAGCCCCAGAAAAAAGTAATAAACATGTCCCGAGCCAATTTTTACGCTAGGGAAACTGCGTTAACATAATATTTTGGTTATCAATTTTTATTATCAAATATTTGTTTTTCCTCGTTCGGAGACAAAATGTAAATATATTTTCTGAAGAAATATTAAGTACGCCATAACTCAAACTTATAGAATAAATCAATATTACAAAATTTATACATTAAGTTCAGGGTTAAGTAGGTACTATCTAAACCAGCACTGGATTGGTGTGATCGCTGGTTGAGTACGGAGCGGAAATTCTGGGTTAGAATCTCTGGGTTCTATATTTATTGACAGAACGTCAAGGTCAAAAATGAAATAAAAAAAAGTAGGTAGGTACTACCTGCTTGAAGTGCATAACTTAAAATTATTTAACTACACCAAGTGCTATTGTTTAGGAAATAATGTAATCTAATTTTCTTTTGAATGAAAGAACACTGTATTATGTTACATAAATTATTATGACATTAAATTTCTTTAATATGTTCATTAGGTTTAATTTATGTAAATGCAATTTTCAAAATATTTCCCATTTTCATTAAAGGAAAAATTATTTCGTATTTCTGTAAAAATTTTAAATATTGCATAAAGCATAGCTAACTTTTAATTAAATTACTTTGTTTTATATTTTTAACAGTAAAAAAGCTGTCAAGAGTCAGTACTTTTCATTATCCTGATTATTATTTATGTTTTCAAGTTCCTTATTTTTTTCCTTTAAAATAGAAGCTTTAAACCTTATCAGATTTAACTTATTGATCCGTATTAGGTAATTAGACTTAATCAGAAAGTTTAACTGAAAGTTAAACTAACATCTATCACGTTCGGAGTCAAAGCCCTCGCCCCTACAGAAAATTAAGGGTTGAAATGTAGTCATCGGGGTGGGCTCCAGTTGTCACAAAAATTCGTCAAAACAAGCTAGGCGTTTTTTAATATTTTTAGATCTCTCATCTCTCAAATTTGTCATTTTTAATAAGATATGAATAAAAATACAACATGAATCTGTGGTAATTAAGGGGGTACAACAGTGTAACAGCTCAAAAATTAGAAAAGTTTTTATAGAAAAAGTATGCAACGAATCTATCTCGTTGGCATCAGTATGTCCATATGATTAGTCTAAAATAAAAAAGCTGATAGTTATTTGATCAGTATTTAAAAAAAATAGTCAGTATTTTTATTAAATGGTCAGTATTAAGTGAAAGTTTCAATAACAAGTTTTACGCCCAAAAACGTTTTGGGCAATAAACATTTACGTACGTAAGCAAAGTACATAAACCTTTAAAATGTAGAATTATTATGCCGAATAAAGAGTATTTTTTTTATTATTATTATCTTTGTCCATCTGCGTATGCAGCAGTTGGGATTGCTATATAAACAGTGCCGGATTTCTGCCTAGGCCTACAAGGACCCGGCCTAGGAGCCCAGCCAGCCTAGGGGCCCCGGTGGCAGAATTTACCGGATACGGAATTTAATGGGCTACAACTTTGGTCAAATAAATTTATTTCGGAAACCAACCGTTTTCACAGAAATTCTGAAATTAATGAACAAGGTATAGGCAAAAGAGATTAATGGAAGGAACACGCCTTTGTGCTGAAAATGAGGGAGGCCATTTTGAAAATAATGTATGAAAAAAAAATTAATGAATTTATTTTTCTTTTACCTACACCTTGTTCATTATTTTCAGAATTTGTGAGAAAACGGTTAGCTTCCCAAACAAATTTATTTGATCAAAGTTGTAGCCCGTTAAATTTTCTATGCGGTTTGGTTCAGTGTTTTTAAGACGTTTTGTTTAAGAGATACGGGGTTTGCAAGAAAAGTAAAAAAACTGAATTTTTAAACTGTTTTTCCTTTAATTTAATTAATAACTCGAAATCCGTTGATTCTAGACGATCAGGGGTTATAACCTAATTTGTAGATAAGCGAATGATCTTTAAAAAAGTTTTAATTGCTTAAGCTTAAAAAATCAATAATATCGGAGCTATGGTGGTTTGAACTCAGAAATTCAAAAAATTGCGTTAAAGGGAGGTACCCCCCAAGGGTTTAGACTAGGGACAAAAATTTGTCTGAGAAAAGTGTTCTTTATCACCACCTCACAGGTTCTCTTCGGTCACAGGAACACCCTTATATACTACCTATATATGGACTTTCCTCATTTTTTGGTTTCTATACAAAGTATAGTAAGAAGCCTTATGTTCTGGTGTCTTGTCCGTCCGTCAGGTGCCCTTAGGTGAACAGTACAGGTTACCGTTCTATTCCTCTTCTAGATTGGCGATCACAAGTACAAGAACCGTGTTTTCTGGAAACAGGCATTTTTGTATGAAAATAAAGAACAAAACTTCTTCATTAAGGTTGGGTCTACCATATTAATGAAGATGATTTTTTCTACCAGGCAGAGACGTATTTACCTAAGGACCATGAGCGCCATGGCCCGGGGCCATTTTAGCTTTTTTTTTAAGCTAATTATTAATTAATTTATGAAGCGATAGACCTTTTGGGCCCAGGCCGCCAAATTTTAAAATACGTCTATGCTACCAGGGAACATTTTAAAATCTCACTTAAAAAATCAAGGAAATGTTTGTCACTAATGACCTCTCCCGCAGTCTACGAATAATGTCCTCACAACCTTCAAAGACGATCTTGGCTAAGATAACGAAGTCCTGCCGGATGACAATCCTAGCACAAATTTAATAGTAGATCACTCACCTATGAGGTGGCCAGCACCTTTTTAGCGGTCTACACAACGTTTACGTTTTCAGTGCAATTATCAAGAAATAACGAAATCAAGTTTTTTCTGAATTCTTAGTTTCATGTACAATTATAATTACATTGGTTATAAAGAAAAAATATTGAAATATTCCGTAACTTAATTTTAAGTTTTTGTCTTATTACCATAAACAAAAAATTAAGTTTTGTTTATAGTGCGTCCATACCTTAACCACCAGTAAACAAATATTAATAATTTAATATTTTAATTTTTTTAATGCGACCAATCAAGGAATCCAAAATATTCAAATATCTTTATAAATTCAAAAATAGCCAAAAGTAATTTGAAATATTATCGATGTACTTTTGATGAATGTAAAGAAAATTTTGCCCTACTTCTGGAGATATCCAGTAATATCGATATTTACTCTTCAAATTAGTACTTATTAGAAATGGACAAATAAATAAAAATCTTTAAAATATATGAATTGCCTAGAATCACCTACAATTGTCAGCAGGCAACTATTTTGAATCGAATCTCACATGGCAGATTTTAGTTTCTTTTCAAATGAGTCTCCGAGATAGCGCTTGGGGTTATGATCCTGATATTATTTAGTAGTATATTATTGACGTGTTTACGGTGAACACGCATGAGGTTACTGACACCCACTCATAAAAAAATCATTATTGGCTAATAAGCCAATCAACAAGCTTTAATTGCTTTAGAAATAATTAAAGTATTACCAAGTAAAAATCAAATACTCGACCTCAATTTACTTTGGTCTACCTTTAAACCTTACGTTTTTCGGGCAATTTTTTATCAAAGTTTTTATAACAATATACGTTGTGATGTATAAAGTAATTGAAACGTAGATGTTCTTCAGACTGCTAGACGATTATCCCGTTGTATGACATTTATCCAAGTTGCTAAAAGCTTGACCACGCTGCAATTTAGGTCAGAATATTAAATATTAGGAGCTCAGAAGCGAGAAAAGCTTTTTCAGGGATAATACAAAAAAATACAGGAACTGCAAAATGTTGACGCTGGTTACTACCAATGCACTCTGCCTTTCTGTTGACCTGATACTACAAAAACCCTTTCAAATTTTTCGGTCAAAATTTTATTAGCAAAATTGATCTTTTACTTGTACAATTTACAAAACCTTCATTTAAGACACATTTTAGACATTATAGCGTTACATAAATACAAATATATACAAAATTATATTTAAAAAATAGTAAATAACATTTTTTGTTTGTTTAGTTTGTTCACTAGTTGTTTCAGTAAAAAGTGTAACGATACCTTTTATTTTAGCAACATTTTTTGTATTTAAAATTTAAAAAATAAAACACAATTAAGTAAGAGCGACAGACACACACTACTTCTTCGACAATCTCGCCATCACACCATGTATGTGTTTCTGACTCATTAGTCGTCATCAGTGCCGCATACTTGTTGAAAAAACACTTAATTGTGTGCACTAATGATGCACTAATGTGCACTGTGTGACGACTAATGGAGTCAGAAACACATACATGGTGTGATAGCGAGATTGTCGAAGAAGCAGTGTGTGTCTGTCGCTCTTATTTAATTGTGTTTTATTTTTTAAATTTTAAATTTATACTGGCAAGATTGCGATAACCTTTTATCTTAATTTTTTGTATTTTTATAGTCTTTTTTGCCCGTATTGTCTAAGATAAGATTTGCAGAAACATTCTAGTGCAATCTAGTAATATTAAATATTTATCTTTTTAGCGCCCATACGAAGCACTTTTGGATAGAGGTAAGTTTGGTTCAATCGTCATATTTTGTATCATAAAATTTTAAATACCTACTAAGTTATTTATTAGTCGTCATCGGTACCACATTGGTTGTGGAATTAAGTATTTTCATGTGTATACGTTGCTGATGACGATTAATAAGTCAAAAATACCTGTTTGCTGTTCATCCTTAGTTATATAATAATCTTTTTGATTTCCAAATTTTAGCATTGTAATAAAAAGTATTTAAATTTTTGAAATTTGAAACATTAAGTTTTCGTTAAGAGTTCTGCGAATACTCAAAAAAATTAGAAGAAAATGTAAAATTTATTTTTGAACTGAATTATTTTCCACATGTAAGTTTTTCAAAATTTGAAAAAAGCTGACCGTAAAATTCAATTTTTTTATTAATTCTTTTTAATAAATTAATCAATCCGTTGATTTAATGCTAACCAGTAGATTAAATTTATAATAAATAAAGAGAGTAAATAAAATCTCAATAAATTTTCAATGAAAATCACCTTAGGTGTGAAACAAAAATAACTAAGTTACAAATTTAATTAATAACTAATTTAATACTTAAAATTATTAGTTCGTGAAAATTATAATAAACACAGTACCTTCAGCCGGTAGTTATTCAAAAATTTAATTGTTTTTGAGATTTTTTTTTTAAACATAAATTAAATTATTTCGGATAGCATCGGCTAATATTTGTTTTGTTTTTATCAGAATAAAACAATGCAATTTCATAATATTCCTAGATACGGACCTGACTGATGATTAGTTTTTTGTAATGGTAATTTGTAGAGATTCGTATCTAGATTATAGATATTATCCACTGATCACAATCTCAACTAATATATAATTATATTTAAAATTAATTTTGATTAACATATAGGATCAACTAAAAAATTTCGCTTTTTAATTTGAATTTTAAACTGCAAATAAACAATTATCATTAATTTACATAGTATGAATGCTTACTTCTTAATTTATTTATAATTTCTTTTTATTATTTTAATTCATTTTGCTTTTATTAATATTTTTACTTTCTTTTCATTTTTTTATTTTTATTTTTTCAAAATCTGTTTTAATTTTTTTGTTTATTTAAATTTATGAATATTTTTGTAATCAAAAAAATTAAAAACTGTTTTGCTGGGTGGGGTTGATTTCGAATCTCGCTTGAGGAAATGTTGAATAGTTATAAAATGAAGTTGGTCATTGAATGCAAAACGAGGAATTAATTTAAATTTAAAGGAATGTAAAAATTGCTAGCAACCACATATACATATTGGTGTGCCAGGTTGCACTTTTTATAAATGGTCTACCTGTGTTAGCAAAGGTAAAAACAGGTAGTTTTTAAATTGCTAACTGTTGTCTGGGAAAGCGTCCATGGCTGTTGTACTCATTTTATGTCCGGTTTATGTATGTGTTTTTAGTTAATATTATTTTTTGAAATTATTAAATATCGAATAACTGTTTTATCCCCCACCGATTCGATGTTATATTGTCACATCGCGTTAGTTGGACGTACTTAGAGTGTCTCCGAGACTTAAGTTAAATCAACTTTGTAGGTGGTGTTGTGAACTCATTAATGTATGTTGTTATATATCGCTAGCCGCATTCCAAACTATTTCATGTATTGCAATAGTGCAACTTGTTGAATGCGGAAGATCGAGCTGTGGCGTCTTGCCACTAGACAAAGTAAAGACAAAAGGATGACAGGTGAAGGTGGAAGAAACTATAAGAATGACTGGCTACGATGATTCCAGGTGGCACGAAAGGTGCTTTAGTCGCTGTGGACATTGTGTATCTTGTTTACAGTTGGACAATAGCGTAAATGGAAGACCAAATAACGTTGTATCCAAAAGGTAAAAAATAAATAATTCTCAATATATGTATTCGAAATTCCAACACGCACGAGTTTTAAAATTAAAAAAAAATATAAAAAATTTAAAAATAATCGGATAAACTTTTTAAATGTCATCGGGACAATTTCATAAAAAAATTTGCACGTCATTAAATATAAATCGTAACTTTTTTGTTTTAAATTTGAATTTGTTGACAGATTTGTGACGGTGGGCTCCGTACGATACGGGGTGCGTTTGGGAGCTGTCTCGCCGCCGCCACCAGGAGCAGGACCACGCTACCGTTCCAAATGTTGCTGGACTTCCACCTCTGGCCCTGACTTCGTCTCCCAGATCCCGCTGCTCGCCACACAAACTATTAATAGCGGCGATATTTTTAGCTGCGTGAATAGAATGAGGATGGTAGAGGATGCTACGTCAGAATTGCCCGACCAAACATTAGTGCGTGGCCAAGTGCTGTACTCGACAAAGTCGTTATTAAAGAACCAGCTGAGACGACGTGCCGTAATTCGACCTGAAGTATATACACGTTTGTGCGAGTGCGGACACGGCGACAGAAGGGATATTTTTAACAATCTGGATCGTCTCCCAAGATTCCGCTTCGGCGGCAACCGCAATAACAATATAACTAAAGAACGAGAACGCGATAAAAATGTTGGCGAACATCGATTGAGAGAATTAACAGATAGGTTAAAAAAAGCTCCAATATCAACAACTCGTAAACATACCCCCCGAAAGTTTTATACTACGCCTTCAACAGATGCAGAAAATATTGAAGACGATAGACTTCATTCGTTACCATTACGCAGTGCATCATTTTCACAAGGAGACTACTCTTCCAATGATAGAAAGTATGTCCGAAGAAAATATTCTCCTCAGGAAATTTGTTCTCAACAAACTAACTGCAATGAAGATGTTGCACTTCCTAGATCCAAAAACTGTCTAATTCGCCTTTCCAGTTTCAATGCAGACAAACAACCACCCACCTATGCAATTCCCACGATTGCGGGAGATTTAGATAAGTGCGTGGAAGAAAATGTTCGGGATACATCTGAAATGATACGATCGGAATGTGATAATAATGACAAAACTGTTGTAAACCCCTCAGGTACCTTAACCGAACTAGTTAGTTTCCAAAACCCAAATGTTTATCCCGCGACAAACGAATGCGACAAAAGTACCAACGAAGTTGAAAATAGCAATAAATTAAAAGTTGACCAAAGTGCTCAAGAAAAAAAGAGAGACAAATCTAGACGAAGAAAAGGAATGTACATTTCCCAATGGCCAAACTCGTATCAATCTTCGGAAAATTTAATTTCGCACTTGGTTCGGGAAAACGTGTTATCATTAGGGGACAATTTAACGCCTAACTTACCTCACGTGCAAGTAAATTGTGATAATTCGAATGACGACAGTGCAGACGCAAAACTGCCAAGTCCAGAAGATAATTTATTAAGCACAGAATGGTTTAATAAACCTTCTCGTAGTTTTGAAGAAACCGATTGTTTAGTCAAATCCAATCAGCTTTTGCGTACGGATTCGCTATCCGAAGGGGAATCCGAAAAGAATAAATCGGAAAATGCAGTTTATAATTCTGACGTTTCTGACTGTGAGATACGGTCGTCTAGTGAAATAATAGAACAAAATTCTCAGCATATACCCCAACGATATTCGAAACGTCCTTTGCGAGGTCCTTATGGGCAAATGTTGGAAGCAGAAATGAAAAAGCCGGAAATGTGCCGGAAGAATCAATTCAAAAACGATTTGAAATTTTTGGAAGACATAACCGGATCCTCTGGAACGTCACTATCGTGTAGCAATTCAGTGGGAGCTGGAGATCCTAAACCTAAGTGCATAAATAGAATGAGAGGTTCTTCCAATCACTCTTTAGACGATACTCAGTTTAAAAATTGTTTAAATTATTTAGCTAATAGTGAGAAATACATGCAGTCACCGATTAAACGAAAAGTTAGCATAGATTTGGATGCCCTCCGCGGGGTTCGACAAGAACAACCCGAGCAACAATTGGTAGTAAGTCATCAGCGGACGACTTCGAGTCCTTCTAAATTGGAAGGCATTACTTCATCGGTTGATGTTTCTAACGAACTTTTGGAACACCTGCTACGAGGAAGTTCTGAACAATTGGCCACAAATGAGAACCTTCAACGATATAACGTAAGTAATTTTATTTAAAACTTTTGAAATGTGGAGCGGGCGATTTTTCAATTTGAACAATATCGCAATTTGCTATCTTATATTTAGGGAAGATTAAATTTAACTCGATTCAATTTTTGAGTAAATAATTATGTAATTAAAGTTAATTTTCCTTAATTTTGCACCCGGATCGTAATTGCGTATGTAGCGTCGCAACGCTCGGCGTCGGCGCATCGACACTTGTATTTTAGTTCATACGACATGATCGTAAGGTGTGGCATGATCGAAATGTGATGTTGCTAAAAATGAGCGGGCCTAGTTCAAAACGTGAATTAAGGTTACGCTTAGAGGGGTGCACACCTGGCGAAGACAGCGAAGATGAACCCCAGGGTTATTCCGTACTTTTTTCAGAATTATTGTCAATATCGGTAATCTTTTCAAGCGCACTATTTTTTTGTGTGTTTAAATAATTGTACCAGGTGTTTACATTTTAGGATACACGAACCCACGTGGTTGTTGAGCTTTTTGATACCGAACGATCGTACGTGGAGTCGCTTCAAATTTTAGTTTTGGTGAGTGCTATTTACATTTAATTCATATTTACGTCAACCTGCACGATTTTTTAGAAATACTTAGAACCATTGAAAAGCTCGGAAAACGCTGGTCTCCTTGATGCTACACTTGTAGATGAAATTTTTTTTCAGGTAACTTTTATGAGATATTTTCCATTGCGTTGTTACATATAAATTAACTTCAGATTCCTTCGTTGTTAAATTACCACCAAGTGTTTTTAGAAGAATTAAAAAAACGGTTAGATCATTGGGACAATAAACAAAAAGTTGGCGATATATTTTTGGAAACAGTATGGTTTTTCTTAAAATATTTAAATAATTTTATTTTACCATACAATTTTTCAGTTTTCCAAACCTACAGTGATCGATAGTTACACAAACTACGTGAATAATTGGAAGCGAGCTAGAAATATTATAAAAAATGCCCAACAGTCCAAGCCAACATTTGCCAAATTTTTAGAGGCAAGAGCTGCGGAGTTTTGAGCGTATTTTAAATAAATTACATTTTTTTACAGAATACTGCTAGGGAGCATAAGGGAAAATTAGCTTTAGATTCTTTATTAATCAAACCGATACAGAAATTTCCAAAATACGAACTTTTAATTCAACGATTAATAAAGCATACGGATTTGAATCACCCCGACCATAGTTTACTGATATCGGCCCAAAAAGAAATCCACGATTTGCTTCTCAAAATAAATTGTACTGAACGAGAAGCATTAGAATTAGAACAGCTTAGGGAAATTGAAAGTTTGATAGAAGGATTGATAGAATTGGTAGCGGCAGATCGCCAGTATTTGAGACATGATTTGGTTAGCATGGCAGCAAGTGGAGGAACTCGGAAAGAGAGAGCGTTATTTCTTTTTTCCGATTTGCTTCTCGTCACGAGCATCAAAAGGAAAAGTGGTACTATACGGAAACCGGTGTCTGGACAGGGTAGTGTTACCAGTACACTCGAAGCTAACAAATACAAGTTACTGATGAAAATATCTTTGGATGATTTGGAAATCGTTAAGGCGAAAGATGAAAGTTTAAAGCAGATGATGGTAGAAATCGAGAATTTAACCGAAGATGTTTCGATATTAAATCAAATTAATGATCTCACGTATTCTTTACACTGTCACCATGCCAATTTAGATGAAATCGTCAAGGATATGATGGAGAAGATAGGAAAACAGCTCACCGAGCAACAAAATAGCGATTCACAACTTGCCTGCTTGGAAATGACCCTGAATACAACGTAAGTTTTGCTTTCTTTTCTACTTATGCAGATTTTCTGCAAAGTTTGAGTTTTTCAGGAATGGATTGGAAAACATTTCGATAGCATTCTCAAAACCGGAGAAGAGAGTGTCATGGGAAGAATCGTTTAACGAAGCCAAACATAAATTAGGTAAGTTTTGCCGAATTTACTTTATTTCCAACGCGGACCCTGTCCAAATGAAAGATTGGGAAAAACTTTGCAAAATATATTTTTATATAAAATATGGGTCAAAATTATTAAGCGTGACAGTTTATACCTTGGTATCAATTTCAAATTAATTTCAATGTCAACAATAGCTCGACAATTGGGTTAATTCCTCGTGATTATGTAACTAGGATTCAAAATTTTTGTATTGAAAATAATGTTTTACGATAAAAAAATATTGATGATAGATTTATAAATAGATGAGTTTTTAATGCATGTCAACCACAAAATCGCTGCATGCTGCCTGCTACTGTAATTTTTTGTGATTAGATTTGGAATTGTATTTTATTTTAAATTGCACATGCGGTAAATGTGTTTATCCATGATAACTTATTTAAATATTAGTTCATCGTATAAATCAATACAGTATGGGAATGACTAATAACCCAATTCTTGAAAAATAATCAATATTTTATTATTTTAAGAACTTATTGAAATTGGCTAAATCGACGAAACGAATAATTGAAAATATTATTATTATTATTATGATTATGATCGGTAGTTGTGAGAATAATATTACGATCTAAGTATATATAAACTAATTAATTTGAACTAAAAATAGACACAACATATCTACGTATATAGGGAAATCGCAACTAAACATTACAAATTAATTGCATCTGTACTATAAAAGCCAATACTACTCAAAAAAATTTTAATTAATTAGTTTAATTAATAATATAATGCATAATTATATAAATGCAGTTCTTACATCAGGCGACGTTTTCCTTTTCCGCGTCTTGATCTTTATTGTCCATTGTTATTCATAAAAAAATGTAATTAATTTATAAATTATGCACGAGTCGTATCTATACGAAGACGTAATAATGTCACTCGTAAACGATTTTGGTGTTCAATTTCTATTTATTAAAATTAAATAATAATTAATTCAGCTGATTTGGATTTCCCGTGTCGTGATTTAAATTCCACGTTAAACTGTTTAGTAGAAAAGTATTTCACTTTTAAGGTTAACCAACTTATAATGTGGCAAATTTATGAATAAAAAAATTAAATCAGTTTGAAATTTAACGTCATTATTAAGTAATTTACGTGTTTTTAACGTTGTACTGTTGATATATACATGTGAAAACTGGGTTATTTATGCAACTTGCCATTCACTGTAAATATCCATTTATGAGTGGAACGTTAAAAACACGTTGAATTAACGTTTATATGTGCTTATTGAGCAAAAGGAGTTTGAATGAAACTTTTTTTTTCTTCAGCTGTATCCGGAGATAGAAGACCAACTCCAGAACTAATTGCTGCTGTTCCTATTCGTAAAACTAGAGCAGGTTTACAATTTACTTGTGCAGCCCCTACAATTGGTGATAATAGAAAAGATGTATGGGTATGTAACAGTGATGGATATGTTGGACAAGTTTGTGTTCTTAGTTTGCAACCAGAACCTAACGTTACGTCTTGCAATGGGGTGTGTAATGCAAGAATAATTTGTATTGCATCGATTCCTGGATCAAATAGTGAATTAGTACAAAACTACAAAGACAGTATTAAAGCAGAAATTAAAGAAGACCACAATAGCGCTATTCATTTTGACAGTAGTTCATCGAGCGAGGATGAGGAAAAAAGTGATATTGAGGAGAATATAGAATCGAACAGTAGAAGTTCAACTGCGATTCGATTTATTGAAACTACAAGCACTGATTCAGAAGAGACTGATCATCAACAATCAACAATGTGGTTGGGAACTGAAGATGGATGCATTTATGTATACAATTCGATAGATAATATTCGTATTAAGAAAAGTAAAATAAAACTCCAACATGGTTTTTCTATTTTATCTATTATGTAAGTTTTCTGTATTATTTGGAATTTTTCATAATTAGTTTTTTTTTATATCTATTTAGATATTATGAAGATAAAGTATATGTAGCTTTAGCAAATGGTGATATAATTATATATGAAAGAGAAAGTTGTAAGTCCAAATCATATTTTACTTAAATTTTATTTATTCATTTATTTTTAGCTGGTGGTTGGAATACAAATTCTCCTATCACTGTTTCTGTTGGATCTACAGCAATACCGATATCAAGAATGATTCCTGATTTGGGGAAGCTTTGGTGTGGTTGTGGAAATACTATCAAAGTGTTTAATACCGAAACCTTAGTGACAGAAAATAGTCTTACCGTCAATAATGATGCAAACAAACCCATTACATCCATTGTGTTATCCGGAAACGCAGTTTGGCTGTCTTTACAAAATTCTGCAATTGTTAAATGCTTTCATACCGTTTCTTTTGAATTGCTCTGCGAAGTGAATGTTGCCCCTGCCGTTACAAAAATGTTAACAAGTGAGTATTACTTTTGTTATGTTATGTTAGCGAACAAATTAACTTAAATCTTGTTTGCTTCTATTTTTGTTTATTAGTTTACAGTTCAAGAAAAGCATAAACCATCGTTTATTTATAAATGTAGGATTAACTTTCTGATAAAACAACACTTTTTTTGGTGTTGAATCAATGACGTCATTTACATTTTTGCAAATGACATACCTTTAGATTCCACTTGTTTCTCTGCAGAGTCTCTTTCATCAATTTTTGAAGTAGATCAATACTTTCTGTTAGGCGACCACGCAGGCTTTAACCAAGCACCTCCTGTTCATGTCGGTATAGAGCAGGGGTGGCCAACTTGATTGGACCCAAGATCTCTTGTTCACTAACGAGACCCTGTGCGATCTACCAATTACATACTTCTAGAAATATTAAATGAAACAGCATAGTTCAGTACACAATCATGTAGCATTTTTTGCTTTTTTTGCTATTTTTTGCCTTGCCACGATCGACTGGACTAACAGTCGCGATCGACCGGTCGATCGCGATCGACCTGTTGGCCACCCCTGGTATAGAGGAATATACCTTATATTTCACAGCTTTTTAGCTCATAATGGACTCAAAATAACACAATGAGTTCTTCGCCTTGAAATTTAGCAAAATCTAAATTTTTGTCTTGGGCACGATCATAGGCTGCAGTTCGAGTGCTGGCTTATTTGATGCACTCGCACACTTTGATCTTCGACCAAGTACACCAGACTTTTTCTATCGCGTTTCCCTCAAAAGGAATTTAAAATTTGTAGGAAAATTAAATAATTTTAATATTCTAAGAAAAGTGTGTATGACCCAGTTGAAATGAAAACATCCCGAAAAAATAAATTAAATATTCCAAAAGCCGCTAAAGAATGGCTTATTTACTGAAAAAAATAATAAAAATGAATATTTCGCTACACAAATTGCTTGTGCCTGGGCCAAGTAAGTTGCTTCAAGTTTTATAAGCACATTTATAACAGAATTAAAAGGCTTTTAGCCTGGATTAGTCGGGAAAACATTGAAAAGACTGATTTACATCAATTTGTGCAACGTCAAAAGAATATTTCATTCTATATGTTCTTACTTTCTCTATTTAAAATTTTCTCCAGTAAAAATAATTGCAAAAAGTGACAAAGAAATGTGTTTTTGACTTTTGTATTGAGGTATCAATTGAAAATTATTATGCCCGGTTTCACAAAGGCTAATTAAAATTTAATCTATGATTAACGGTTTTCAACAATGAAAATTTATTGTTGCGACATTGTTGAAACTCATTAATCATAGATTAAATTTTAATTAGCCAATTAGCCTTTCTGAAACCGGGCATGAGTAATATTAAATTAAGGGGTTCCTAAGAAAATATTCGGTTCCACGAGAAATGATTCCATTTAATCCCAAAAATCCCATTTAATTTAATCCCAAATAATCCCGGTGTGCAATGATTCCAGTCGGTTTAATTCTCCAATTAAATCATAATTTTACTCCAACCTTCAGAACAGACCTATATCTTCGCGCAGACCTCTCTTTTAATGATGTTTAGAACAATTGACCACGGCCGAAATACTGCTGAGACAAAGTCCTGTGAGATATACGAAATACCGTGAACCAAAATACTGCGAATATTTTTATTCTTATTCGTTAATTGGTTTAGAATACATACATTTCGGAATGAGACAGTTCGACGCCGCTATTTGATGCAGAAACTTTTAGAAGTGGGACATCTTGACGGTGAGACATTTCGACGCAACGGCTTTTTGACGTGAGAAACATCCCTGAAATCGCCAGAAGTAATTAATTTCATTTGTGGTTGGAATTATTTGTGTCAGAATCATTTGTGGTTAGGATCATTTGTTAAGGGACAAAAGGGAAGAAAGCTTTCTACTTTTCAATTCAGGTCCAGATGATTTCAGCACTAAATATATTATTAATAAGAAATTCAGTTTAATTAGAATCTGAATCAGTATAGTTTCCATCGGTGGTAATCACAGAAGTTTAGGTACATTGATTCCTGGTAAAAAAACTAAACCTAACCTAACCTTATTTAATTTAGCGAAATTCCTAATTATAAAAAATATTTCGTGGATATACCTAAGCTTAAGGGGTTACCCTAATGTGAGCTAGCGAAAATCAATGTAAACTTTGAAAATTAATTCCGGGAAAACTATAAATGCGATTATTTGAATATTTATTAATAACTATCTTTCTTAGTTTACATATAAAATTTTATTAAAAAATAATTATATTTGCAGGAATTACGCGGCTTTACGTATAACCTTGTTTCTCGTGCATGGTCGGATGGTGTAGGTGATTTTGGCAATTGGGTCAATCCGAAAAAAATAAAAAAAAAAATTTTGTTAGTTACATTGTATTGGCTATGGCCTGACGAGGGATTTTCCCGATATTCTTTTAAATTGCTGAAAATAACATTTTTTTAGTTTATTATTATAAACAAAATGCATATTTTCTACCCTATTTCTTAAATAAAAAACAAAATCCGGTTACTGTCAGTTAATCGATACCACGAATCGGGCCGCGATTTTTTTTCTATTGGAAAGAGGACAATTTTCTGGGCATTTTAAGACCGCACATTGATGAGGATTATCCAGTAGTTTTCGAGAAAACGGCATTTGAAAATCAAAATTTTACATGCATTTTACATAGGGAAATTCATTAACATAAAAGTTCTATTGACGGTGCGTGCGTTCTGATATAGTCTTAGTGTTGGCAGTCAGACGCGATTGTGACCCGGTCGGGAGCACACCGACCGTTGCTAACGAGTTTCACACCTTACGAGTTTCACCTCTTTCTAGTTGCACCTTTGGCGTGGTGGTGCGACCTAGAGGGATGTTTTTAGCGAGCCAGCGAGCGGAGGGGACCGGAGCGGAGGGTAGCGGAGCGTCGGTTTTGACGAACGCAACCAAGGCACTAGAGATTCTAACCTAAAAACGAGTTCTGCCTTTATTTTTTAAATTATTGCATAATGTTGCGTAATACACCCGATGTACATCCGACAATGTCACAATCGCGTCTGACTGCCAACACTAAGACTATATCAGAATGCACGCACCGTCAATAGAACTTTTATGTTAATGATTTCCCTATCTAAAATGCATGTAAAATTTTGATTTTCAAATGCCGTTTTCTCGAAAACTAATGGATAATCCTCATCAATGTGCGGTCTCAAAATGCTCAGAAAACTGTCCTCTTTCCAAATGAAAAATTTTCGCGGCCAAATTCGTGGTATCGTCACGATAATGTAATTAATAAAAAAAATTTTTTTCATTTTTTTTGGATTGACGTGTAACTCCTGCAAATATAATTATTTTTCAATAGAATTTTATACGTAAACTAAGAAAGATAGTTTTTAATAAATATCCAAAAATTTTCAAAAATCGCATTTGTAGTTTTCCCGGAATTAATTTTCAAAGTTCACATTGATTTTCGCTAGCTCACATATTAGGGTAACCCCTTAAGTTCTTATTATATAATCGGCCCTAAAGTAATTGAGCTTGTCGTATTAGAAAAACTTATTACGTCAAATTTTTTAATTCCTGGATTGAAAAATCCTCAAATTGTATTGTTATATTATATTGGTGTTTTAATAATGAAATAATTTACAGGCTGCGACGATATAATCAGACAGCATAAAGCAGCTTGCTTGCGAGTTACTTCACTTTTAGCAAGTAAAGATTTACTTTGGATTGGAACCTCCGCAGGTGTTCTACTTACAATGTTGTTACCGCATATAACACCAACGACTACGAAAATGAGCAATACTCCTTGTGTTATTGGAGTACCTTACGGCCATACCGGCCACGTTAGATTTTTAACCAATATGGAATACCAAACTACGAACGGTGATAATACACACAACAGATATTCGTATAAAGGAAAACCAGAACAAAGAAATAATTCGAAATTACTAGTGATATCCGGGGGAGATGGTTATGAAGATTTTCGAAGTGCAAATATATCAGAAGTGGCGGGCCGTGAAGATTCAACAAATCATCTCCTTTTATGGAATATTTGATGTTGATAATTTATTTTATTAAAAAAATTCAACTATGTGTGGCATATCTGAATATTTAAATGTGCGAGTGATAACTGCATTTTTGTAAATTGTGTGATAGTAATGTTAGGTTTTGCTTGACTTTATGGTTGAATTATTTTTTTGGCGTAAATTAATAAGTACCAATTTATGTTCCTAGCGCATTTTTAAATTTTAGTGAATGCAAAATAGCTTAATGGGGAAGTATTATAAAATATAAAATTTTATGGGGGAAAAATTTAAATTTTTAAGTTTATCTTTAATGTAGGTACGCGTGAGATGTTTTGAAAATATTAATAATGTTGCTCAAAAAGAGACCTACATTTTTATACCTAGTTCAAAAGTATCAACTATTTATGTTATCTTTCTTTTATATATTTTATATTTTTTAAGTTTTATAAATTTTTGTATTTTTAAATATTGAGCAGTAAAACGGCATTTACATTTACGTAATTTTTGTATCGAAAATCTCAAGTTGTAAATATTTTTATAATGTTTAAATTCGCTTATTTATTTTTATTTATTTTAAAAAATTAAATTTTATATGGTGCCTTTATTATTAATTATATATTCAGTGGAGATTTTTTTAATGAAACAAGAATACTGATTTTTATATTGTCCCTGGCATATTACAAAAGTAATTTATAATAAAATATACAAACAGAACTCTGTTTATTTTTGATAATTGTGTTAAAGTTATGTTCCATAACTTTATAGAAATATTGATTTTTATACAGAATATCAACTTAAATTTATTGTACATATCTAAATGTTTGTAATATTTGATCTTTGCAACTATTCTCTCTTAGTTTAATTGAAGTTGTGTAATTATTTTTTTATTCTTCAATTGTAATATAATTGATAACAAATTATTGACAAATAAAATATTTTATAAACTGTACAATATTGAATCTGAGTATCGAGATAAATTATAATATTTTTTAGAAATACTGAATTTGCACCCCAAATAACGTATCCATTGTAAGCACCCACTCTTATTGCTCAAGATTCAAAAGTATAATATATTTATTTATTAAAAATAAACAAATTTTTACTAATTTTTTGGTTTTATTTGTCTTCCAGTGCATAATTCTTTCGCTTACCAAAATAAAAAAGTTCAAAATTTCTTTCAATTTCCATAAATTAAAAATTAGGCCTGATTATTGCTACTTAAGAAGTTCAGATTCAAATCCGTGATTATTTTAATTTATTATTTGGTAAATAATTTATTCAAAGCTATACGAAAACGTTAGTTACGCCACTGTATTTATTGATACCTAATAATCTATTTGAAGGGCTTATTGTTATAAAATGATAAGCCACATTTCATACTTTTTGAGATTTTAAGCCCAATTGATTGTGAATTATAATGACAAGCCACTACCGAAGTATTACAAAAATATTGCAATGATGATGACGCGATAATACAATGTAATTATCTAGCAAACACCGAGATGTTGCACATTTTCTCAAGTTTAAATTCATTGTACTGTAATTTATGCATTTGTGGCTTATCATTTTATAACAATAAGCCCTTCATTTATAAACATTCCTTCAATGTACAGAAATCTGTAAACCTGAAACGCAATTTAAAGTATTCTGTAAAAATCTATTCAAGAATAAAATAGACAGAGATGTATTAAGAGAATATTTTCGCTATCCACTA
This sequence comes from Cantharis rufa, assembly GCA_947369205.1. Classification (NCBI taxonomy): domain Eukaryota; kingdom Metazoa; phylum Arthropoda; class Insecta; order Coleoptera; family Cantharidae; genus Cantharis; species Cantharis rufa. Next base: position 7,227,492 of record OX376309.1, on the reverse strand, counting down.
TTTTAAAAATCGAACACACATTCGCATTCCTAATTAAATTTGCGTATCTAAGGTTCAAAAATTATACGAAGACATATATCTTAAAAGAAAAGTCCCTATTATATTTAAAATTTTCTTTCCTTTCCAAATTTCTAGAAATTCATTTTATAGTGAAATGTTTTAATTTCTAGAAAACGGATAGTTTAGAAAATCGACAAAGTTATGTTCTTGCACTTGGTTTTGGAATCACAGGTTTCCGATATTTTTTGCATTAAGAAAACTTGTGGTATATCTAAATCCGTAAAGAAAAATGAAAAATGAAAAAAAGGTAAAATAAGGTACATGTCGCTGCCCCCCCCCCATCGAATTTTTTTATTAAAATTGGTGTCAAACGTTTGAGCTTCGTTAGAGCCTCAATGAGTTTCCGTTCCCGTCGTTTGAGCTTCAACGGTCGCGGAGTTATTCGCAAAAACTTTTGGGGGGGCTGTGGACATTATGGCCATTGTAATAATAAATTTTCTTTTTTAAATAACAAATTTAGTTTGTTAAGATCAAATTAATACACTATACAGACTATACAGAGTTAGTCGTAGACTTTTCTGTCAAAATATTGGTTTTACGCACGATATTCTCTACAAACTCGAATTTGTTTAGATGAAATTGATAAATTTATGTTTGAGCATGAATGACGTTTGATTTTCGTTGTGTAAGCCTAAGATGTAGCAAAAAGATTTCCGAAATTGTTGTCGGTGAAAATGGGGGGGAGGTCTGAAATATGAAATAAAATATAGACTTTGCACTACTTATCTTTTGACAATAATGAAATATATTTATAATAATATTCGTTTGAGATTTATTGAGCTTTTACTCCCATTATTTGAGTTGCCAAGACTTTATATAAAAATTTACCTAAAACTAGCCGTGATTTATGTTAACCTTTCGTTAGGGGCCCTTGCCTCGGTTATTCGATACAAGCAAAGCGTGTTGTAAAAAGTACAACAGAGACTTTCCGTCTTGGCCGAATGTTGTCTAAGGAAAATATCTCTCTTATCTATGGGGGACTGAACCGTATCACAAAGGGTCTGACCTCTGTGAGTTTTCCCGCTTCATCGAATAGTGAAATGTAACAAAAATCTCAACCTTGTGGTACTTTTTACAACAGCGCGGCTGCCGGAAGGTTAACACACCACGTAAGTTGACGTACCAATGTCAAACGGAAACCTAGCGTCAAAACTCGGAACTTAAATTCTAGACTGGGTTGCCACATAAAGCTCAAAATAAGCTACTTTAGAGACGCTCTAAGCAAACCAAACAAATTACTAAACATTTGTTACACTGCCTTCCCCGGCAAGGCGGTAACTTGACTAGGTAAAGTTATCATTTTTGACATCAATTTCGTCTTCTTCGTTGAACATTTTTCTCTTGAATGCACCATGGCAACATATTGTTTCTGGAATCTCTTGAATAACACTACGTAAAGATATATCTTTTGAAGCCTTTTGATTCGAAGGTATTTCATCTACCTTCGAACACTAAATTTAAAACACCTATAGTTTTTACCCCCCCCCCATTTCATTAGTATTGGTTCTTTAATTGCCCAATCATTTACAGTTTATAACTTTTACAAATTTCATCCTTAATTTTTTTAAGGTTTAACATTTTATTAATTTTGTTTTTAATTCTATTAACTATTAATAACAAAATTAACAATCCTCTTTTAAATCTAACAACCCTTACGTTATTTCATTATTGTAAAAAGATAAGTAGTGCAAAGTCTATATTCTATCTCATATTTCATACCCCCCCCCCATTCACAGACAACAATTTCGGGAATCTCTTTGCGACAGCTTAGGCTTACACAACGGAAATCAAACGTCATTCATGCTCAAACATAAATTTATCAATTTCATCTAAAAAATTCGACTTCGTAGAGAATATCGTGCGTAAATCCAATATTTTGACAGAAAATCTACAGCTAACTCTGTATATTATATACTAACTCTTTTAAAATTTAAAAAAGCTGAATTAAACAAATCCTTTCGCTATTGTCCAGGTAAGATAAAAATAATGGAACAGAAGGACATTGCAGTTAATTTACAGTTGAAATGAATAATTCAATAATTTACTATAATTAATAATTTACAAATAAGTAAGCTCTCTACACAGTAAAAACGTTTTGTTTAAATTTGATAAACAATTTTGCTTAAATAATTTTGCATAATGGAAACAAATTTTGTTGAAATTTCTTTGCATCTAAAAATCTGGCTTTATTTTTAATAATTGTTTGTTACTTCAAATAACAGATTAATTTTAAATTAAAATTAAATCAAATCAATAAAAAGTTGTTTACGAAATTAAAATTAAAGGTTTTCACGCGCAACTTGCTCGGAGTTGAGGCTCAAACGCCGAAAATTTTAATAAAAAATTCGATTTGAGGGGGGCCAGCGACATGTACCTGGTAAAATAAAATTTGAAGAACTTGGAACTCCAAGTTTGCCCATAAATCAACTATTGCTGGTTTTATGGAAGCATAATTACTTTTTTTAAACGTAACGAAATAAATTTCTGTTTCTATAAAAAAACTATGAATTTAAAATTTTTTAATTAATTTATTTAATATATCATCAGATTTGATGAACTTTACTTTTATTAAAAATAAAGCAATAAAAATCTTATGAAGCCAATCCGGTTTTCTTCCAGCAATTTTAATATTTTTCATACTTGCTCTTTGTCTTTCTTAATGTTCTTATAGACTCAATTTTTAATAATAAAAAAAAAAATTAAATAAAAACATAATTCCCGAATAACCTAGAAAATTAAATTCTAGGAGATAAAACCAAGAAATTGTTAAATATTACGATTTATTCTGATGTTTACCAAATTAAGCAAAAATGTACAAAGTATAAGAGCGATGATGGAAAGCTACCCTTTTTCAAGTACATCTCTATCAAATAATTATTGCTAACTGAATGATATTTTTTATATTATAGTATGCAAGAAAAAAATTTTTTTAATTGAAACCGTAAAAGTTACAAATTTATAAAAGCAGGCAGTCCAAGTTGGCCCACCCTGTAAATGCAAACTGCAAAAACTACATTTACTCAGAATCAATGGTGAGCAAACTAGTTTTATGCGGCCCGCTACGAAAAGAAAAAATTGTTATAAAGTTTGAAATAGTTACTCTGCATCTGTTGCATCTCTCAATACTATGGATGCTCTCGACATCTAAAGCCAGCATTAATCGGTGCCAAAAGATTGCTTTATACGCATCCTTAAGAGTATATAGAACAGTCTGAGCCGAAACGATTCATGTCCTTGCAAGAGCTCTCCGCTGAAACTTAAGCTCACCGCACACGACGCTTGTTTTGCTAATTGATTGCTTGCTCGTTTCTCTGCTGGCTTCCTAGCAGCTTGGTGGTATGATGGTTTCTGTGCGTTGTTGGCTTTACACGCGTTTTATGGTTGCAATGCGCACGCAGGTTTAAAAAAAAAATTCGACATTTCTCGGTAGCATTCGTATTTGCAAACACAACGCGACGTTATTATTGGTCAGCGCTAAAATCCATCACATAAACCATCAACAAAAGTAGCACGGGATCTATCGCAGATATCCATCACGGGAACAGGCAAACAGGCCAGCAGTGACGTCATTTTCCATTAGCGCAGCCATCAAGGCTCCTATCAAGCAATCCATCAGCAGAACAAGCGTCGAGTAAGGTGGGCTTTAGTCGTAAAGGAAAGAATGGAAGCCTACAAGCACTGAAAAGGTTTAGCTTCAGGCCCAGGAGACGTGACAAACGCACAAAATAATGTACTCCCCAAAAGTTGTTTCTAGCAAGTCCTACACGAAAAGCTCATGTTTGAGCTTGGGAAGGTCACCAGGCGACATATCGATAACGTGTAGAATTTACTTAAGAGAAAGAATGGTTTGAGCCGAACTTATATCGCGATTTTCCTAACTTGACATGGCAGTCTAAATCATTATCTTTATGAAATGAACCTGACTGATTCACCAAAATGTGGATGGGGAGAATAGGTGACTTGGAATCATGTTCTCCTGCACTGCGCACTGCCCAATATACGATCTAGCTAATCCTGATATTTCCAATAACCTAGGCAGCCTAATTACTAACAAAGACTTTGTATCCTGGCCAAAGGACTTCTGAAATGAGGTCAATTCCGGCGCCGCGCCGGTCTGTTAGCCAGAATCTATCATAGGAAAGTATCCAGGCTTAACTGGGAGTAACCTAAAGACCTTGAGATTTTAGGTTGAAACGGAAGATAGAACTGGACCGCTTCTCTATCCACCAAGTTTAGTACAAAGAACCTCTAGCCTGGAGGTCGTGCAATACGTTGGTGTGTGTGTTGCATCGTTTCGTTGCAAAATTTCGAGTTCATTTGAACACTTCAGTCGTAATCTTTCTATCCTACTTGCGTAATTAGTAATTACTGACTAAACTAAATTTCAAAAATTAATGAAAAACTAATGAAAAAAATATCGTCACTCTCTGCCGCAATACCTCCAATCACCAGCACACCAAATTTTGTCCGGAGATACGATGACATAATGTTCATTTTTGTTATCTATTGTGGTAGCCTTAACAAAGATATCGGTAGCCCTGGCAAAGATATCTATATGTATCACCCCCTACCCTACATCTATCTATAAAAGTTTTTTTAACAAAATCTAAAATGAAAAAAAATTTTTATTTTTGTACGCCACTGAATTTTTTCCAAAATTTTTATATACGTCACATAATACCGTAAGAAGTCACAAATAAAATTTCTCCAAGATTGGTACAACAAATTTTTTCGGTCATCTAGCGGATTTTTCGAAAATAAATTTTTGTAAATTACTGACTGCCGATTTACTGATTCTGAAAACATTTGCGAAAAAATTTAACAAACAGCCTAAACTTGGTCGCTACCTAGTGGCAGAACCTTTTACTTATAAAGTAACGTTCCGTCAGTCCGTACGACGATATTATAAAATATTTCCCACCAAACCACCTATTTTTGTATTCTAAAATAAATTGTTAAAAGCCCTAAACTCAACTCTTATGCTGCACTCGGTATACAAATCAACATTAACCTAATTTTGACACATATGTCACAAAATTATGACGTTTATTAAAATTTTGAATATATTGTTTTATTTTTGCCAGCCATCTGACAAATTCTCACAAAAAATATATAAATTAAGATTTCAGTTAATATTTTCTATAATTTTTCTGACCTGCCCCGCCCTGTTACAAATGGCTCGGTTTGTTTTCTCACCAATACTTATACTTTCAAAGCTCCATCGACACACCAAATTTTAGCTGAATCGGTTAAACATTTCCGGAGATACGACGACATTTTCATTTTTTTTTATTTATTTTATTGTGGTGGCCCTGGTGAAGATTTCTCTGGCAAAACCTTATTTTCACCATTCCAGCCCACGAGGCATACGTCCAATAAGTTTGATTGCAATCGACGCAGAAATGCCGGAGAAAATCGATCGACAAAAACTTTTTTCATGTTTTTGACAAAAAAGTTAATTTTATTTTTTTCATGTTGCATTACTGATTTCTATCGAAGGATTACATATGCTCTCATATCCATTAGGATCAATGTACCTACGTACCAAATTTGGGTAAGATCCCTTCAGCATTTCTTGAGTTATTCACTCTTAAAGTTTCAACTTTGACAACTTGTGATTTTTGACAGACGACAGATAGAAGATTAATTTTACCTATTCTGGATAAAGCCTTTTAAGGCCTTTAAAATAACATATCGCAAGACAAAATATTGTTTAAAAATCCCGTATTATTTTCTTGTGGTGGCACTCCTGATTGATAGATCGCGACGAAAACCTTATTTTCACCTTTCCACCGTGAACCCTACCACCATACCAAATTTGGTCGTAATTGGTTGGATGGTTCGGAAGCAAATCGATCGACAAAATTTGACGACAGACAGACCGACAGACAGACCGACAGACAGACCGACACAGAAATTTTTATTTTACTTTTTGCAGATCTTTACGTTTCTGAACACGGTGATCTCGAAAATGCAAAAAAAAAAAGTTGAAAATTTTTTTCGATTACCATACCTCCAATTTTTTTTTAAAATTGATTGGAGGTAAAAAAAAATTATTTTAAGTGCAAACTTAATATTTGCAACTCGGGAACAGTAGTAGTAAATCAATGTAAAAATTTAGAGAGACATTCTAAATCCTCCTTTAGAGAACGCTGACATTATACAAAATAATATAAAAAAAAGTTAAATCATTATTTTTTAGGGATTAAACCAAAGTTCAAGAAAGGGGGTAACCGTTATTTTTCAATTTTTTAACTTATAAGAGGGAAGGGTGTTGTCTTTCCCGTACCTTCATAATTAAAAACGTAATTTTTCAAATTTATTTTGTTTTTAAAATTTTCAAGAAGTATTACTGACCCAAAATTTTAATTTCCATGACCTTCATTTAAAAATTCATTGACAAAATTTGTACAATTTTAAATTTCTTAATTTTCTTCCACCGAAAACTTGGTTTATTTTGATTATTTTCTTGGAAGATTTGTTTGTTTTTATTAATTTCTTGGATGAACTAGAAAATAGAAAATAGGGGTAGATGTTTAGAATTCACAGTAGAAAACTTACCAAAACGTTGAGTGACTTATTTGTTTCATCTAGTAAAAATAAAATTACAGAAATACCACTATAATTGACTTTAGAAATGTTTATAAGTATTTTTGTGTACCATGTTATTATGTTAAAAAATTATCAGCGTTACCACCTTTAACGAAACAAAAAAAAGTGACAAACGAATTACGACGCAAGGACTCATCAGTCACTGGTTTGTAATGCCGTTAAAGTAATATCCTACTGAGAAACTTCGGAAAAATGTTAACTTTTTGCAACCTTTTTCGGTAAGTATTTATATTTTCGCAACTTTTTGTAAATTTTGGGATAATACCCGATCGGTTTCATTAATTTTGTTCTGGGATCTTGATTAGTTTCATATGCCATTTTTAGACACTTTTTTTTTTTAGATTGCAGTTTTATTGCCATCTCGGACGTCAGAAATATTCAAGTCTCGACCTGTCGAAGAAGCGTTGCTTTGTTATTTGTGAAACTGTTGTGTTATTGTTAAATAAATTGTGGAGAGTATAAAAACAAAGACATTCTTTTAAAAGTAAAATAAGGAGCAGTGTCAGTGTAACAGTTTAGTTCTTCCAGAAAATTCAATAATAACGTAAGTTTTTTAATTTCTTATTGGTGCAAATACTTAATATACCGTTTCTAAAAGCCAAACCAATACACGTCAGATGTATGACGTCAGTCAAAATTGAAATTCCGATTTATGACATAATGCGAGTTATGATTGTACAGTGAATTTTATTTTTATAAGTTTCTTTACATTAATTTGTATGTACAGCGTAGTATGTTGCATTGACAGTTCATATTATGTCTCACTTTATAATTGCATGGGGTTTAAAATTTTAACAATGCTAGCCTAATCTGACGTCATCAATGCTCATGATTAAGTATTTTTTCTTTTTCCATGCTTTGTCGTCAAGATGAAAATTTTGGGTTCTCCAGAATATTAACCAACTAAATATTGTTAGAGAAGCCAAATGTGTACAAAAACAAAAAGTTATTGTCTTCGTTGATGTTCCTACTTCTTTTTTACTTTAAATTTTAGAAAATCAAAACTAGCGCCTTATGTGATTTTATGAATAATTCAATGTAAAACAAATCTTATTAGATGAGCTTATTATTTTTCAAATTTCAAGGTCTTATGACCGTGATATCTATTTCCGTTTACGAATATTGCACAATATTTTACAATCTTTCTCTCCCCCCTATAATTAGTAATGTCTTTGTGTCAATTAAATAAATAAAATTTAAAAATTTGAAAGTATTTGCTCTTTACAAAACAAGGAATAACTAATTTTTTTATTTCAGTTCATTGGTGCATGAACGCGAGTGTGATGTGTCGAGTTTGAATTGTCGAATTGTCGAAAGCTTGATGGAAGCTTAGTTAATAATCGTGAATAATTGTGTTTTAATACTTAAGTGAAAAACAATGTGAAAGTGTTTGAGTTTGTGAGTGACTTAAGTTTATTGGATGGAACAATGAAGAAGCTATCCTGGCCACTAGGAATAAGGCAAAAGGACTACAGTGATCAAGGTAATTTAACGAAAACCGTTCTCATCTGCAATGATAACTAACAACAAATTTTCTTTATTATTGTAGGTAGGTTCCAACTTCGTGGGTTAGCAGCAAGTCAGGTTAGTAAAAGTTTTTCTCCCAGTGATGTAGCCAATGAATCAGGCCCGTAGCAAGAGGGGGGCACCTGAGGGCACGTGCCCCCCCGAAATGTTAAAAAAACAACATTTATTTGTAATAATAAAAATTCCCGGAAGGGATCCGCCGAAAATGTTACTTTTTATGAAAAGTTTTTATGAGTGCCCCCCCCCCCCCCCCGAAATGTAATCCTGGCTACGGGCCTGCAGTGAATAGTTTGAAATTGTGAAAAAATGCATTTTTCTATAAATGCATGAACTGCAGTTGGGTAAGAAAAATGTTTTTACGTTCTGAAATAAAAAATAAATTTCAAATTCATAATTTTTTTCTCCGTAGGTTTTCATTGCTTGAAAAGTTGATTAATACGTTAAGCTTTCAATAAATCACATTGTCGAGCCGTTCACAAGGCTAGATTTAATTAAATCCCAAAATAAAAATTAACAAAACATTTTGTTAATGCCAAGCAGGCAAATAATGAAGTATTTAAGACTTACATCCTGTTGGGAAGTGGTCCCCAAAAGAGACTAAAACTATGGAGAATAGCCACTTGAGTCCAGTTTATCGGACCAACGTCAGTTTCCAAAAATCAAACCTTTTTCTTTTCAAAAATCAAAATCAAAAATTTTTCGAAAATGTAATAATTTTTTTTAGAAACCAGAACAAGACTTGAGGATGCGATATTTTTTTATATAAAAACTAGCAAAAAGCCCGTCCACGGACGGGCATCTAAACCCCATTGGTTGGAAACTCGATTGATGTGCAACTCGTCTCAGGGGGAGTAGCTTTTTTCCGGAACCGGAGCCGGAGCAGCAGAGTGCTGGGATTTTATGTATAAGATAATGAAGATGGGAGACCAACTTGACTTTACTTTATAGTTAGGTATGTACCTGCTTTTTAAGCATTTAAGTAAAACTGCAACAATCGCGCACTTTTTAATGCCAAATAAAATATTTATTAAATATATTAATGTGTATACTTAATAAACAATATCATAATCAATTGAATTTTGCAATCGTTAATATTTAATTACTTATGTCTAAGTGCTGGCGTTATTTTAGTAAATAGATAAAATAGATATATAATAGATATAATTTAAATAAAATTTTATAGACGCAATTTATTACGGTATTATCTTATTATCAAATTATTAAACAAATCTAAAACTCAATATGTAAATTATTTGTTGAGAAAATAAATTACCTTAATCGATTAATAATAGACAATTAAAAATTTGAATAATATTTAAATTAAATCATCTTAGTGTGCTTTAAGAAAAAAATATTCTTTTCTTATCGTAATTAAAAATAACATTATATTATGTTTACACACTTCAGTTCTACGTTTGATATCTACTTCAACCTCACACATATCCGATCCGCTCCTTTATACGCCCAGAAACGGGATTTGACAAAATCCCGCGTCCACAATCCCGCCGTAAACAATAAATCGTTAAACACAAACTACACATAAAATATGTCTGAAAATTGATATGTACATCACTGACAGTTGTACCTACTTAGAAAAAAAAAGATCTCATTCATACAATTTGAAATTGTAAACATAGCTCAGAAAAGCATGACAATGCAATATTTGTAAATAAAATACAATAAACTCTCAATAGCCCTAAACTATACCTATTTCTGGGCCGGTCTAGGACAAAATCCTGCGGCCACAATCCTGCGGCCATAATCCCGCCGCTAAAATCCCGCCGGACCAAAATCTCGCCGAACCAAAATCCAAATCCAAAACTCCGCCGTTCGGCGGGATTATGGTCCGGCGAGATTTTGGCGGCGGGATTATGGCCGCAGGATTGTGGCCGCGGGATTTTGTCCTAGAACGGCCCAGAAATGGGTATCGCTTAGAGCTATTGAAAGTTTACCGTAATTTATTTACAAATATTGCATTGTCATGCAATTCTGAGCTATGTTTACAATTTCAAATTGTATGAATGAGATAATTTTATTTTCTAAGTAGGTACAACTGTCAGTGATGTACATATTAATTTTCAGACATATTTGATGCGTAGTTTGTGTTTAACAATTTATTGTTTACGGCAAAATTTTGACGATCCACGATTTTTACTATTATAAAAATGACGAATCAAAGAATTTATATTAAATTCTGTGTTAAAATGGATTTAAGTGTGGTGAAGTGTTGGCAATGTTGGCTAAGGCCTTTGGCGTACATACTATGTCAAAAACAAGAGTTTGTGAGTGGTACAAACATTTTCAAGCTGGTCTTGAAGACGTGGAAGGTAATGCCAAGTGTGAGCATCCAAGCACATCAATTACCAATAAAAACGTTGGAAAAATAAAAGAAATGGTTCTTGTAAATCGCCGAATTACCATTAGAGAGGTCACAGAAAAAGTTGAAATCTCTACATTCAGCTACATTCGTTCCAAAATTGTTGAATTTTCAACAAAAACTGAACCGCAGGAATCGTTAGCTGAAGTTGCTGGAGGACCCAAACTTCCTCAAACACATCATAACAGATGACGAAACGTGGGTATATGGCTACGACGTAGAAACAAAGATCCAATCTTCTCAATGGAAGACTACTGATGAGCCAAAGCCGAAAAGAGCACATGAAGTTCGATCAAAAGTGAAAGTTCTTCTTACAGTTTTTTTTTATTACAAATGTGCAGTGCATTATGAGTTCTTACCAACAGGTCGTACAGTAAATAAATAAATTTGAGTAAAAAACTTCGACAAAAAAGACCAGAATTATGGACCAACAATTCATGGATTTTGCACTATGATAACGCACCAGCTCACGCTTATCTATTAATTCATTCATTTTTTACGAAAAACGAAACTATCGTGTTACAGCAGCCTCCGTATTTGCCTGATTTGGCCCTATGCTCCTCTTTCCTTTTTCCAAAAATGAAAGGAACATTGAAAGGACAACGTTTCGACACTATAGATATGATAAAGCAAAAATCGCGGCAAGAGCTCAACGCCGAAGCATTCAAGAAGTGTTTCGAGGATTGCAAAAAAAGGTGGAAAAAGTGCATTATATCCAAGGGGGATTACTTTGAAGGGGACAACATCAACATTGGTGATTAAATAAAGAATTTCTGAGAAAAAAAATTCCCGTTTTATTTTGAACATACCTCGTACACGTTTCTTCCTACTGCACTCTTTATAAGAACAAACCGTAATAAAAAAATTAACTTGTTAATTTTGACCTTTCTTCGAATTATTTTTGCAAATTTTGCAATCGATTACTGTCTATAGCAGGGGTGGCCAACTTGATTGGACCCAAGATCTCTTGTTCACTAACGAGACCCTGTGCGATCTACCAATTACATACTTCTAGAAATATTAAATGAAACAGCATAGTTCAGTACACAATCATGTAGCATTTTTTGCTTTTTTTGCTATTTTTTGCCTTGCCACGATCGACTGGACTAACAGTCACGATCGACCGGTCGATCGCGATCGACCTGTTGGCCACCCCTGGTCTATAGGTTCCACGTCAAAACGACGCGACAATTGGACGCGGTAATTTGGACGCGCGACAATTGGACGCATGTAACAATTGGACGCGCGTCAATTGGACGCATGCGACAATTAAATTAAAAAAATAAACTACAAGAAGCAATTTTTTGTAATGTTAACAATAAATTTTTTATCAAGTTTTATAACATTTTAATAATTACATAAAAAAAAATAAATCATTTGGATTTTAAATCTGCAGCTGAAAGTTGTGCGCAATTCCTCGTAAGTAATCCAGAAGTAGCCTGTTTGCATAATCATCGACAATTACTTTAATTCTCTTTGCAGTATCTCTATACACTATTTTGCGTACTGGGATATCTCCTGCAATATATTGTTCTGTTATCAGTTGATTAGCACTATCTTCTTTCTGAAGAGTTTTAATAAATTTCCAGATATTGGCATGAGCAGCACCAAAGTAAATACTTAAATCCATTGTGCCATCCTTCAACGGAATTATTTGTTCGTGGAATGTCATCTTCCACCAGTTGATAACAATTCCATAAGTTACTTGAACATAATGGTGGCCTTCGACGTCCCTTCCTATTAGGGCGGCCTATCCATGTATCTTCAAAGTAGTTAATGACTGGCAACAGTAAATTTTCATTGGTTCGATAAAATTCACTGTCCAGTAGGCCTTCATTAGCTCCAACCCCCCCCCCCCAAGGATGATGTGATGTGATGATGATGTGTTCTCTGCCTCCCCCTCAAACGCATATTCTAAATACGCCACTGCCAATTATAAACGTTCATTAGCCTTATTTGTAAGGTTTTCATTGGTTAGTGAGCGTTTTAATTAAAATAGGTTTACAACACTCTTATAATATTTTTATGAATACAGGGGATAATATATTATTATATAAATGTCAAATTATTGCATTTGTGCAATTGTTGCATGTGCCAAATAGCGCATGCGTCCTATCGACGCGCGTCCAATTGTCGTACCCTAAATTGTCGCATGCGTCCAATTGACGCGCGTCCAATTGACGCGCGTCCAAATTCCCGCGTCGTTTTGACGGGATACCCTGTCTATATAGTTCTCCACTCCGGGGAACTCCCCATTCCCACTTTTTTGGAATTTTTCTACAAGGTCTACTAAAGATTTTCTTGACATTTACAGATAGAGCAAACAAGTAAGTAAAAAATAATAAACTTTCAATAATTAACTTTCAATTCAAACTTGCAGTTTTTTCCATTTAATCAATGATGCATAAACAATAAATTGTTAACTATAAATAAACGGTTACAGAAGTGGAAATTCCAGGTGCTACTCCTGAACATCACTGAATTTCTAGCGTCTGTGGCCGAAAAAAATCCGCCCGCAAACTTGCGGAAGTCACAATCAAACTTAATTAAATTAATTATGTTGACAAAAATTTAAAGAATTGAAATTTACCTGATCGTGTGAAAGAAAAAATATACTTTTTATATAAAGTAGTAAATTTTCACTTTCTAATGTCAAGTACTAAAATTTTAATGTTGATATAAATTATTTATCATGAATAATTAACAAAGTGCACTGACCAAGTAATGATAAATAGATAATAATTAAATACTTGCTGAGATTGATAACCCAAATATTATCATCCATAACTAAAAATAATTTGATTATTATCAAATTATTAATGTAATATTATGTATTGTTATGTATATATAGACTTTTTTGAACAAGCAGCTTAAAGTAAATAAATGAAAAAAACTTTAAAAAATAAGAAATTTCTAGTAAAATGTGTGGTATTGAGTAAAAAATATATTAAACCACATAATTAAGAAAATGTTTCAACAATTAACAGCAACCTGATTGCTCAATTTTTTGGTGCGGATGGCTGGAAGTTTCAGTTATGTGAAACCAATAAAGAAACCGTGAAAAATTTCTTGTAATTAAGGAAAGACACTTCTGGTGAACAATAGCTCGTTAATTTGCTTCAACTCCAATGATTTGCTTCATCGTCACCTTTCGGAATGAAATGCTGTTTATTAGCTGATTTTGGTAAATAGAGATACCTAAATTTTCTACCTACATCCAACAAATTGAGTTTTGTACTTCTTAAAATTTGAATTTCAAAATGCTTTTAGGCGTATCATTAATAATAAGGCAGTTAAAGTTATGACCCTTGAGGACAATAAAATCTTTGGATCTACTCTTTCAAAAGATTATTCTAAGACCATTATCCACCCCCACTGATTATTGCAATTGTTAGTGGTTGTTCCCAAACCACGCCCGTTATTTATATACATGGTGTTTATTACCTACCACTATAGAAATAGAATCTTAATGGTAATCAAAAAACCAAGATTCTAATTTAAATAAACTTTAATAGTGCTAACCTTGTCAATGATCGTTGGAGTTTGTTGTATTTATTAGAAGGCCAAATATCATATTATATACATTTTTTGTTTTTTTTTAATTACGTATTACCTTAACGAAAATTATTAAGTTCTCAAATTTGTTTTATTTCAAAAACCTGCGTACAGGGTGTCTAACATTATTGCATTATTGCATATTATTGATAAATTCCTTACCGCCAAATAACACAACGCCATTTTTTTATTTTTCAAATTCCGACTTCAGAGAAATTATGGCCTCTAGAAGAAAGCACCAATTATTTTTTTTGAATTAAAATTAAGATTTTCCAAACTGTGCGTGCAGACGACTATAAATCTTAGCGACGCACAGTGGAACGTAAGTAGAATTTTGCAGACAGCCAAAAATAGAAATTTTAATAATTAAAGATGAAAATCATCGAAAATGTATGTTATTGTTCACTCCATTTGGATAGAGATCAGTTTTCAGATTTATATAAGATTATATCAGCATATAAAACGATAAACAAGAATACTTTATTCCAGCCATCAATTTTCTTTTGTCTTGACATAACTTTCAGCCATTGTTAATGTAAAAATTTATTTTTATACAGCTTCTTCCATTTTCTTTTTCCACGTAAAAAAATAACATTTCTTCTCAAATTTTGTAAAACTTCCCGCATTAGTGAATAATTAATTAATACTTTTTTAATGTAAAATACAGCATAAGTAAATTTTCAAAATACAATTTGAACCACAAATTTAATTAAATTTAATTAAATGAGTGAAAAAGTCATACAACCAGCCCCAGAGGTTAAATAATATTTTAACACATTCACTGTGAAAAAGAATTTGTTGCCTTAGCTTTGTAGCTATGCCTTAACAGAGTTTTTTCCTGTTAGTTCTTTTTTCTGTTCAGAAAACAAAAACTAGTTGATTCGACAAATTTTTGTTTTCTGAGCAGAAAAACCTTTGTTATGGCAGCATAAAATTTGTAAAATTAATAAAAAATACTCGTATTTTTTCTATCCAGAATAAAATAATTTGTGAAATCAACTAATCTGTTTTTCTGAATAGAAAACAACTTTGATATGGCAGCATAAAATTTTTTGCATCACAAAAATATTTGTTATATCAGCATGTTCCTCACAGTACGAGGAACATCGTAGTTGCTTTTCAATAATATAAAAATTTTAAAAAATAAAACACCAAAAATATGGCAATTTTTCTGAAAAAATATGTTGACCAATTAATTGGTCAATTTTTATTTCCAACCTGGATAAATTAAAATGTTATGGAAAAGCGACGTGCCAGTGCAACATTCATGCCGTACAACCTGAGCAATCGAGTTGGACTAAAAAATTCTTTTAACCAGGAATACATTGTATTGTATTGTGTAAGAATGTACATTAATTTTTCTACCTTAGAACCTGGAATATGTCTGTCCATATATTATGCAAATAGAAATTTGAGTATAAATTTAAGCAAAAATTTTAAATCTTTTAATTACATTTTACAAATTAAATTGTCACGTTATAACTATAAAAGTGATATAATATCACCACCAACATCACACATCACCTTAAATCGCGTTGGATAATACACATTTATGTGAGTTTTATCGCAGCTTAGTATTATAAGTTATGAAAAAAAACTCGATCCTCGAATGCATATATTTTCGCTTATAGGATGACAATAGCATGAATATTTTTGTAAACAAAACTATAAAGGTTTTTTTTTAAATTATTTTTAAAATCAAATTAAAATTTTCTTTTAATGTTTAGCATCATAGTTAATTTATAGAAAACAACAATCCCGAATGATCGACTATATCTTCTCAACAAATATTAGAAAGAAGATACTATACATTTTTCTCAAGTTGCACCAACATTTTTCAGTTTTTTATATTGATAGATTTAATGTTATAATTGTTTTCTCTATTTTTTTTAATTTGATTTGGCAAAAATGTTGAGCTCTGCACAAAATAATTTACAATAATTTCTCTGGATAGAGCAATCTTGTATAAGCTGTGTAGCAACATGCTAAGTTGCTCGAATGTGGTTCAATTTTCTAACTAATTAGGAAAATTCACTTTTTCTATGAATTGTGTCGCACGCAAGACTTTTCATAAATTCGTGTATTTCTTCACATCAGCACTGTTACTTTTCCGTATCAGCCGGAAAATTCTTCGAGTGGCATACACTGTTAACCCAGTCAATCGGTGTTCGAAATTGCCGTTTTCCTAATAAAATTGCGGAAGTTCTTTACTTAGCAGTTCTAAATATTTTTTAGAGTGCTGAATCCGAATTTTAAATTTCTGCCTTGTAGGAGGTTGGCTTCATAACGAAAAACGGAAAAAATCTCAAAATTTTTGCACTTTTTTCAGTTTTTTGCTTATATCTCAAAAATTATGCTTATTTTGAAAATGACCTTTTGCTGATGAACAGTATAATTTTTTGTCGGTACGTGACAATTGGGCACCGCCGTTATTGTTAAGGCGATTGTTAGGCGCCGGATTTTTGGGCTCCGGATTTGTGGGCGCTGCCGTTTGGGCACTGGGATCTTTGGACGCTGGATTTTTAGGCGCTGGGACCTTGAAGTGCCAGATATCATATTAAAAGATACAAATCATATCAATAACTCCTACAGGTTAAATAAGGGGTAGTATTTTTTTAAATATTGCAAAATAAAGGCGGGTTAATTATTGAATATGTTCAATAGAGGAGAACTGTTAAAGTCAGATTGACTGTTTAGTAAAGAGGACCAGTATTTAAAAAAAAAATTTTTAAGGAACTAAAGTAAATACGTCGACTCTCTCCCCCCCCCACGTAAGGGTCCGTAAGATTTCCCATAAATTTTCTCAAAAACCTTTACGTAATTTGAATGGCGCTTTAGGTGATATAAATAACATTTGTACCGCTAATTGGTCATTTTTTAACATTAAACATTAATATTTACCCCCCGCCTCTTTTTTATATTTATAAAATATGAATGATAAAACAGGGTTCCCACTTGTATGGAATACCTGGAAAAGTCAGGGAATTTAAAACATATTAAAAAAAGTTATGGAAAGTCAAGGATTTTAAAATTTTTAGCGTCAATGTCAGGAAAAAGCAATAATTTATCAAGAAAATATTTTCAATTGAAATATTTTTAAATTTAAAATAATATTTTTTACCAGCGCCCAAAAGTCCGGTGCCCAATCGGCCCACAAGGCGGCGCTCAAATGTCCTGACCCGATTTTCTGTGCATGAAAACTCTGCACCAACCTTCACGGCTTCCCCATGAAGTTGGCAGATCCTCTTGGAGGTGAGGTGGAAGCAGGGCCGCGTTAAGGCATGTGAGTACCCTAGGCATATTTTTTTTGCCGCCCCCTTAAAATTAAAATTTGAACTTATTATAACAGAAAAATAACAAATTTATTTACTGAAACCGCTTAAACAGTATACAGTTTTTTGTTCTTAGTTTACTTTTATTCTTTATTCTCTTGCACTTAAAAATTGTTTATGTATTCTACATAATGTAATATGATTTTTAAATAAGTATAATTTACAATCAAGTTTCTATTTATGTTACATTTTTTATTAGAATTAATTAGTATTTTTGCCGCCCTCTAAAAGACTGCCGCCCTAGGCAGCTGTCTTTCTTGCCTAATGGATAAATCGGCCCTGGGTGGAAGATACAATGCAAGCAGTTTACTGTTTCTTAGAGAACAATGAGGAGGCATGTCAATTCGCCATGGAAGAGTTGGTGAAGCAGAATGAATATAATTTCACTAGGACTATCAGAAGTCACCTCTTCAGAAGTTACAACAAGTTAACTTTACCTCGAGTGTTTCAAAACCACTGGACACAAAAGCATTAATGAATCCTAGTACGTATCGAGATGTTTAGAGGCTACCGGAAAAAGAAGAAAAGCGTACAATAGTAGTTGAAGCAGCGGCTGCTGTAATAATTGTGGAAAACATAAGAACGCAAGTATATAATTTGACTGAATACCCTCTTCAGAGAGGTTTCTAGATGAAACTGAGGATTTCATTTTTGAGACTCTTTGAGTTTTTATAGATGCTGTGGTGCTCAGAAAAAAGCGAGGGAATCTGGAAAAATAAGAGATCATTCTTCTACTTCTTCAAATCGGCTTAGCAGCATTTTTTACAGAAAATATGGTTCCCGTAAATTAATAGATGTCCTGTCTTCCATAGGATTTTATTCCTCGACTTGAAATGTCGTCAATTATACGTCCTTTAACCAACACAAATTTCTCAGATGGTCTGAGCTCTAATTTTTCTCTCGTTTTGGTTACAACCAAAATGACCTGTCTGCGAGATTTTTTTCTTTTTCTTAATTTTGGTTTTGCTACTTCCCCCCTTATGAGAAAATAAAATGTTGAAGCGTCTCTTTTCTTTTCTTTTCACGTTTTTTGTTGTGAAGCCAATCTTTTACAAGGCAGAAAACTTGAAATTCAGGTTGAACTTGAGATTCAGAAAAGAACCATTTCACTGGACTATGTGCAGTTCGGCCAAAGCCAAGATGACGTACTAGGGAATTTAATAAATTAAGTGGTTTTATGTTGCTTCCTGGGCGATTTATCTTGAGTTATCAAGATTTATCTTGAGTTTAAATCGGAATTTGTTGGTAATAATGATAATAATCTGTACTCCGATATTTCTACATTTGCTTTTGGATCAGGGAATCTGTTTTGTTGGATTTGGGAATCAAAGAGTTGTAATGATGGTGTATATCGACCTAGATAAGATAGGGTGGATGCTGTGTCCAGAGATTTCATTTATGTCTTCTTATAAATTCAATCGCAATTTCAATTGGGATGCCCTTTGGCGCATCTTTGGCCTTATTCAGTAATTTCTCCCCTAGTTTTTATAAAATTATATTGAATTTATTTTTCCATTGATTTTTGATAAACCTTAAGTTTCTGAGACGCATGTTATGACAAGAAGGATACCTTAAATTCAAGTGTCGACTAAGCGACATTGTAGTTTCAACTTGAAGATATATTGTAATCCTCCAAAATCTCAGCAGAATAGCAGCCTTAAATCACGCATTTGGGGTTTTAGAAATGTAGTGTTATCCATGTCTGAGAAGATGTTAGTATTTCGGTTGTAACTTGAATTTTAGTTAAAAGAATGTAATGAAATCGACTTTTTAAAGGAATAAAAAATGCATAGATACTTTACTAAAATTGTTGTTGGCATGAATCATAAGAAACAATAATTTTTAACTGTTTGAGCCGAATAGGTCTTCCGCCGAATAGGCACAAGCCAAAACAACTACCAAAATATTTGTACCAAACTGTTCTATCCTTGTAACCTTAAAGAATATTTGAAGATATTGCAGCTTTTGACTAAGAGTAGATGCAAAGATGCAGGGTGACTAGAAAGCGGAAAACCACCGTTCAAATTTAAATTATCTAAATTGCGAGATTGATTTGTGGGCTATGGGGAAGACAACGGTAAACCACAGATAGAACATTGGATTTATATTACATAAATTATGTTGTGTAACTCGTAACTGTTGTAAAAGTTAGCAAACCTAAAACATTTACTATCCACCGTTACAGTTATTACGACCAATCACTGATTATGAAGAAGGTGGAGCTTTCTGCTGTGATCCAAATAACAATAATTAAACATAATTTGCATAACCACAACATATTATTATATTTTGCATAATCGAAATGATTATTCTTTAAATCTAAACTGGACATGCAATCAAATTGCAACAAATGTTCTATTCCATTGTATATATGGAGTCTTTTAAACAGATGAAGAGGCGAAGAAGGGATTGGCTTTCTGAAGAGTAAAAGAATGACTTCTTGTATTTGGCCCGCATTTCGAATTTTGGAAGAGATCACAAGAGGTGTCTACCATAGTCAAGAAGAATAGTCTACAAAAGTAGGTCAGGTCCAAAAGTTTGGTCTTATACAGTTTGGTAGCTACTAGATGCCGTAAAGTGTGCAATATTTCTATATTTAGCCTTGACACCGTTAGTATATTGACGTTTGAAAGAGTGTTTCTCTACGGTACACTCCATGGTTCCGTGTTCGGTTGATGTGCAATAAGAACATATTTCGGATAAGTTGCAAAATTTCCCTTTTTTCAATATTGCCTACCTAACAATGAATGCAGTTCAATCACCCATTTGTTTTGTGTTTTCTTTTTGGAAAAAATGGAATATTTGGTTTTTCATTTGAACACTGCACTTTAAGATTTTTCTCATTACTTTGAATTGAATATTGAGAGAGGGTTGGGGATCCTGGATTGGTGAAACACAACAAACCTGCCGGGCAATTTCCTGGAAGTTGTGTGACATAGCCGCCCTTTCCGTTACCAAACCCTATCTGACACCCAGATTTTTTTAACTTTTTCCGACCTTTATATCCTCTTGTTTAGTTGTCCTAACCAGCAGTGTGGCGTAAAGACTACACCGGCCGACTGGGAAGCGGGTGACCGCGGTTCAAATCCTGGTCGAGTCGAATACGCTGCTGTGATCTAAAGCCCAAGATAGATCTGTGGGCTGTGCAGAAGGGAGGGGGACCCCCACTGCATCCATACTTTGTCCCAAGAGAGCAATATGATATGATATAACAATTGTTTATCATCAATGTTGCCACGATGCCCGGATTCGGGCGTACCGAACAAGAAGAAGAAGTTGTCCTATAAGCTTACTAATTTTTTTGCCCTTTTTTTGCTTGTTTGGTTATTTTTCTCTTGGTTTTGATCTCTCGCAAAGAAGCACCCAAAAAGGAGAAGCAGACACGTAAAGGCGTGAACGGGGAACAAAGCAAATATGAAGAGGACTTAATCTTACCACTTAATCTGATTTTGATCTTTTGGAATTCTTGAGTTTCAGTAGTAAATTCTTTTTCTAATTTTCCTGGTGCTTGGGTTTTTTGCTCATACATTTTTCCTTTTCTTATTTTTTGATATTACTTACTTTCTTAAATCCCGCACCATTGGAAAAATGGGAATTTTTCCGTCGTTTTGTAAATTTCCAATTAGGAAAATCTCGAGTTTTTGAGAAATTCGAAGATGACGGTATTTCTTCTGAGTTCCGAAAAATAAAATTTCATTGTTATTGGGTTGATTATAATCTAAGACCAGGATTGATGACTGAGCTGTTTGTAACCGATTGGGTTTTATATTTTTTTTTTCTCGCTTTTATTTCTTGTTTTTACTATTATTTTTATAAGTAGGTGATTTTGATGAATCAAAACAAAAAATACCTACCTGATGGAATGTTTCTATCGGAAATGTAAATTCCCGCTTCCAGCTTTCACTGTTTTTTGCTTTTCGGCTGTAATAAGTTTATAATTTATTGCAATCGTGAATATTGAACCCGTAATGTTTAATTGAATTAATTGCAACAATGGTGGAGTCTTATCGTAAGTTTTAAATATGCAATTATGTATTATATTGAATCAATTAACAATGGCATT
This sequence comes from Cantharis rufa, assembly GCA_947369205.1. Classification (NCBI taxonomy): domain Eukaryota; kingdom Metazoa; phylum Arthropoda; class Insecta; order Coleoptera; family Cantharidae; genus Cantharis; species Cantharis rufa. The sequence goes on along the minus strand of OX376309.1, from coordinate 7,205,966 downwards.
TGCAGAGATTTAATTAAATATGCACATGATTCTAATTGTACGTGACGACAGACATGTTTAATATGTAATGCTAATACAAACATGCTTAGTATTGGTTTTACCAATAATTTTGAGCTTGCAAATAATTCTCGTTACTCAGAGTATCGAAAAACCACAACTCGATTGGTATACGTGCGTATCAATACGTCCGAATTATGTAAATTAAAATTTTTCACGTAGAAAAGAAAATTTCGCAAAATAGGAATTTTCTCAGCGAATTTTAAAACAGATTTTGCTATTAAGACATTTCTTCATGAACCGAACAAGAAGTGGATTGATTTTATTGTGGTACGTGATTTACAGTACGGTAATAAGATTGGTATTACGCAATTTACTGCCAACGTTAATTACCAATCGAACGTTTCAGTTTTTCATTCAGAAATGTTTATTGTAAAATTGAAAAAATTCCACGGAAACAAGTTATCTCGACTTGAAATCTGTGTGATGGTTTCATTTGAATGGATGGTCGCATTCGAAAAGGAAATAAAAAATCAATTTAAATTCTGAGATTGGGGTTGTAGCACTTGAATAATTTGTTTTAAGCCTCAAAGCTATTTGTATTTGAAACACTTGCGATATTGTAATACAAAAAATCTATTTACTTTAAGTAGCTTATCTTGGAAATAAATTTAAAGATAATCAGGTTTTTTGTTAAACGAAATTGTATTTTAGGGGAAGTTTTGGATTATTTCGCTGGTTTATTATTCACGGGGCAAGACGGCTAGTGGAAATTAGCGGGGGGTGGTGCATATAAAGTGATTTGCATCCACATGTTGGGTATTAAACCTTCGAAAAGTGAAGTGCGTGTTTATCTATCTGGTAGTGGCGTCTACGAGGACGTCGGCGAGGAAGCGTCCACGTGAAGCAGTAGCTATCTTAACGGAGGAGCGACATCGACAGTGTACTGGCGGCCGCCGAACAAGTAGTACGCACGAGAGTGTGTTATCATGACAGTAGTGTTCCGCGGCTCGCGACTGCCGTGGCGGCATTGGTTCCGGCAGTGAGTGACAGTGAGTGTGGAGCAGTATGTCCCAGTCATGGTGAAGGTGTTGTTGCTGGGATTACTAGCTTTTACAATGTGTGGTTTCGTCAGTGCCGTTTCCGTGTTCAAAAAATCCCGGTCCAACCATCCAGAGTCACCATCGCTGGCGTCGCCGTCGTCGCAACCTCTTCAAATAGAGGACCCTTCGGTGCGAAGTGAACGCAGTACTAATTTATCTCATATTACTGGCACCGCTAGAAAAATTCAAATGTACATTAAAAATCGACATCTTCAGCTACTACCTGATGGAACAGTCAATGGAACATTAGATGATCATAGCATTTACAGTGAGTTTTTCTTATCATTGCTGCGATTATTGTATAACCTGATTAGTATGCATTACACTGACCTACCTCACTTGTTACTATCTTGAGTGGGAAGCTTATTAATCATAATAACTTTTAATATTTCCTGATTATCTAATAACTTTATTGTATTGATGCGTCTTCTTTCTACTAAATTTATCTTAGGACGCATCAACTTCCGCCGCAATTTGCAGGAAGCTCATTCTCCCAAAAATCCATTTTTTACTTCAAACGTTTTTAATCGACTATTGACAATGGTTGATTGACCGACCTGGGGGATTCATTATAAGCGAGTTCACCAGCACGGCACCCACGAAACCGCGCTCGAATTAGTCGCGAGACGTCGCGTCAGCGTACTTGCGGCTATTAGCAGCAGGTGCTAAAATAAGATTGACCTATGCTGACAGCATGTGGTATTTGTCCAGGCCATACAGGTAGCATTTCCAATATCGAGGTTTCCATCAAATCCAAACATCCCAAGTTCTCCATCCCACCCCCTTCAATTTTTCCTCTAGCCTCATCCAATCCATCTGATCCTTAAAAGCCCAAATTTCTATATAAAATTATTAAAACACATTCATAAGTAATGTCTTTGGCACTTGTACGCTTGGATGTATGTATTTTCCTATTTTTAAAACAAACACTCGAAAGGAAAACTTTTACGCTTTTCAAATCCAAAAAACAGTTCGAACTTTTATTTTTAATATTGCGATACTTAACGTTAATTATATTTTGGAATTTCAAAAAACCTACTGACTGATATGCCGGCTTGAAAGTTGCAAAATTATAAATATGTAACCTCCGGGTGGTCTCAACCACGTAAATGATGGTTCTAAAAAAGCTATTAAATAAATTTCTAAAACTGCTCAAATAACACTTTTCAATTACATTTTTTCCAGTAATAAAAATTAAGGGGTTGTAAACAATCATTTTAGGATTTTTCATCTAAAAATTTATTGGTTTCAGGTTTAAACATAAAAATATTATTATTGCTTTTTTCTAGCCGCTCCATTTTAATATTTTAATTAAAATAAAGTATTTTGTTGTTTATGCCTAAAATAAATTTTCCTTGCCCGCCGACGATTTTCCTCGTAGATAACAATCGAGAAAAACAAAAAACAACTTTCGTACTATCTTTGAATTAATTCGGTCAACTACAAGAAAACAAAATTGACCACCGTCGTAAACATTTTACTACCACTAAAACCTTAATTTTCCAAAAAAATAGCGTTTTTAATTTGCCGAGAAAATAGCAAATTTTGAATTGGAAAATTCATAATACACAAACAGTTATTATGTTTTCTTCGATAAATTAACGGATCCCTATTACCAAACATAATTTTTTTTTTATTTGAATCATAGGTTTATGTATTCAGAGGACCTCTTTATTTGCTTATAAAATTATATAGTAGCGACCGTAAATTATAGAGGAGTTTATTAAGGTTGAACGACAGCAATATTATATAATATAAAAGGCAAATTAAACATAATGGCATAAGAAGCTTCTAGACTTGATCTTATAAAATTGATAAAAGTTAAAATAAATTGCTTTTTATAAAATTGTCTAATTTATGCATTTTTTGATCATTCCCAAAGAAACTTGCAAAATATTCTTAAAATCGTAAAGATCCGATCAGATCGCTTACATGCTCGGCATATCTACACTCTTGCACAAAGACGCCCTCCAGCTTATAGCATCGTTATTTTTGTCAAAATACCAAATCATTAATTGTTTTTTTTTGCCGAAAATTTGGCAAAATAGTTATGGTATATTCGACAACTTGCGGAAAATTCAGAATTTCATCGGTCGAAGCTTTTGATAATTTAGTCAGTCAAGCATTGCAGCTTTGTTATATATAGATTGCTATTATCTACCGTCATAAATTGGGGTATGTAGAGTCAAAATTCCGACTTTTACAACTAATTTAAATTTACTTTTTTTGTTGCAATAAAATTTAACGCAGCCGCTTATGTTAAGCGCTGCATGTTCATTAACATTGCTTTTTATAAAAATTATCATTCTTTCAATTAGCATTAATTAAACAAATTTTCTCTATTTATCATTTTATGGAATAATCCTTCTCACAATTTTCTGTTTTATTAACAAAATAAAGTAAAAGTAATTATAAAAAGACTCAATCGTAAAGTGCAGCCGCGGTAGTCTGCAGTTTACAGCACTTTTTCAGTGAAAAATTTGTTAAATCACACTGCAGTACTTTCAAACTGTTGAAAGCAAAACTTCCAAGTTTTTTCAGTTTGTTCAAAAATAGCAAACAAAACTTTTTGGTTTGACTCAGAAGTTAGTTGCAGCGAATTTTTTTTTATTTTTCTTAAAATTTTGTTTTCTGCTTGAAACGTTTATATTTAAAGAATTACTGTTTAATCCTGATATCAAAGCTTTAAGTCAGTGGCTGCTAGTATTCCCAAGTTAAAATATTAAGTCAATTCAGAGCAGTGAATAAAGTGAGTTTCAACGACACTCATGATTGTGTGTAATACACAATTTCTAGTGTACTGGGTGGTATTCCAGACCCCCGGTCTTTCTTGAAAATTTATTTTATTAAATAAAAAGCACCTTCCATAGTTCAGTATCACCGGCAGAAAGCTATATCTCTGTGTAAAATTTCGGGCTGCTGCAATTAAAAGGAGAGTTTGATAACCCTTACCTACTCAAAATTTAAAAGTTTTCGAATAAAGTTATGGAAATTTTACAGATCATTTGGAAATTTTAGTAAAAATGATCTAAAAGCGGTAAAAATAAAATGCGTTTATTCTATTGGTTGTTTCCATAAAGTTATCTCCGCCCATGGCGTGATGTTATAAAAGTGTTTTTTTGGCCCAATTTTTTCTAATTTACCGAGGTGTAATTTACCGAGTAAGTCTTTTCAAATTGAATTTTCTTTGAAAATTTAATTCAATTTTCAATTTAAAAAAATTTTTATTATTTACAAATTGCAATTTTTGTTTGGGTTTCACGTTATAAAATAACCTCTGATTATCTTTCATTGTTAAAGTAAATAATGTTAATTTAATTTAACTTGTCAGACTTTAATTCGACATACTATATTGCTTCTTTAGCTTAAAATCCATTTTGAATAGGTTTAATAATAAATTACTGAAGTAATGAAAAGTGAATAATTCACTGCTTTTGCGAGGTGTGACACCGAAGGCCGAGTATTAAAAAAAATATAAAGCTTCCTTATTGTAAATTATATTTATAACGTAAGAAAAAAAAAGATATTCTAGTAAATACCATAAGGTATTTGCTATTTTAAAAAGCATCCATGATGCTACTTTCTCAAATGCCGGAAGAAAAAAATACTGTACTGCATGTAAAAACGTACAGTAGCAAAAGTGGCAAAATGTTTTTCTAATTTTAAACGGACATTACTCTAAATAAAAATTACAAAAAACTGTCAGAAAGGACCCTTATAAAAAATCCAACAGGTAAACGGTAATTAAAATTAAGGAAAATTAGGATCAATCAATTTTTTAGTTTGATTGACGTAAAACGTGGGATTTTTCATGATACTTTTGTATTATAATTTACGCATAACATGACCGGCATACCTACTGATTTAATTTTTACTTTCGATTAGTTGGCAAACAAGTTTCACATAAATTTAAGAAATTGGTTCTAAAATCTGGCATTTATAGGATAAACGGTTTAAAGGAATATTAATGTGAGAGGCTGAAAACCTGTAATTCATTTTATTTTTAAATAAAGTAAAAGGTGATAATTAAACATTTTTGAATAGCGTGTATACGTACATCCGCGTTTATGGCAAAACAACGTAAGAGAATTTTTAATGCAAATTAAATTTTTACTATCATTTGAAATGCACAACTTTGTAATCTACTGATATGCTAATCGGGAAAAAAATTTTTATTTAAAAGTTGCATAATCAACATATTTATTTGTATCTTCACGAGATAAGTGCAGTTGTAATCTTCAAACTTCAAACAAATCAAGTATCTATTGAGATGGTTATTATTAGGGGGTGGACTAGTTTTTACTGCGCCGCCCGCCACTCAATTCGACTCCAATTAATTTGCAAAAAAAATGTAGTACCAATTTAAACTTTCTATCTCAACGTCAAGGGATGCCTGTAAGCACTTACTTTTTTTATATAATTTTTTACGTAATTTTATTAATGGAAGGTTAAATTCTTTGACGTAAAATATTACAATTTTACGTTAATTTTATTTTAAATAATTCCAATACGCGACAATAACCATGATGTAATACAATATCTAAATCAGAAGAATATCCAATCACATTGGTGCATTAATTGATAGCAGCCAATCAAATTTGAATAAGGGAGTTATCGATATATTTTGAAGTCACTCTAATTTCGCCGTTTAAACCGATTTAAAGTATAGAATCTAATTTCTAATGTGATAAAGCTATATTTTTCATTTTTGCAAAAAAAAAAATTTGTGTAAACATTCCGTATATCTTTTAATGCAAACGTCGTGATTAAATATTTTCGAATTAATTGTATATAAATCTTTGGCAAATGTACGAATTTAAGTCCAACAATTGGCAAAATGTTTTGCGACTTCATATTTTAAATTGGCACTTCACCACCATACCATATTATTTGATATTTATGTTACTTCGTGGTATATATTGGGAAGCAACTGTAAGAGATTTTCTACAGCTTTATTTGGTCCCCCATTATGAACGGAATTTGAAACTATAGAGGGTCTTGTCATATAGGGAGAGCTTTACGGTCAAAGGACACCTATTCCGATTCAAATATCCTATATTATTTAATAACATAAATTATAATTTCAAAAATAAATTTAAAAGGATCACTTGCATTGTTAAGCACAATTAAGCTCTGATTGAAAAAAGTGTTGTTATAAATGGGTAGATCCAATTTAAAATTACTTGTCACCACTTGCATGTTTTTCATTTTTTATTGGGTATTGTACAGAAATGCAGCCTAAAAAATTATTTTGTACGGTCGGTCTAACCGCGAGTTATCTGCAATAAACTTGCAGTAGGTACATTGTTGGCCAAACCGATGTTGGCCATCAATTTCAACAATCGGACCGTTCCTTGTTTGTACTCGTCTGAATTATTTGAAGACTTAATACAAAATCTTCTTGAAAATTAATTTTCTCACGGCCCAAACTAAAAATTTTTTTTCGTATATGGCCAAATCTTGAATGAGCTGATTATTAATAGGTACCATTAAAAGTGGGCTTTACTTATATTTCTAACACATGGTGTTGTTTTTCTCGGGGTAATTTGTCAACAACTAAACGGCAAGGGCTATCAATATCTGGCTGAAACGTCCGTCCCTTTAAAAGCCCAAACTGGAAGAATTAGAAAACTCATCAATCAATCAAATAACTTTCTAACGTAATTTGAAGATGTACGTATCATTATGATTGGAATTGGCAATAAATCACTTGATTTGTTGTGTTATATAAAATGATGTAACTGAACTGGCATTGAAATACCAAAAACTTTGATTGAAAGTCGGCATTAGATTTGATGGTAATGGTAGGTACATCTAAAGATCGCCCACTGACTACACTGCTGAGTAGAACAAAGAAAACGACCACTCACATGTCATCAAAATTAATTCGTTTGTCTGAATGTTTACAGGTAACTTCACCAAGCCGACAATAAAGTTGCAAATCGGTTTCTTTTATTGCAAAATCAATGTCCGATCAAGACAAAATTATTTTTATTGCTTTCAACCAAACAAAAGTTTCTTTTTGCCATAAGACCACTTAATGGAATTTTTAACTTGTAAATGTTTATGTCAATATTTGATCAATTGTCAAGTGTTAACTTTCAGTTGCTTATATATCAGTTTACTATTTTCATTATTTTTATTAAATAAATCATCGTCCTAACACACGAAACTGTTTGTTCAGATTTATAATAATAATATAATTACACATTTTTTATTATTTATGTTAATAGGTTGTATTTTACCAATTATTAAATTATATAAACTGCTCTCTCCGTTATCGAAATCCTTTCGCTCAGTAAGCAAGTTTCTGATTTGTGATAGCTACTGTCAATTTAAAAAATGAACAGATCTTCCGAACAAGACTTAATACTTAAGACTTTACGCTTATGTTGTTCTTAGCTATAGGTATATAATTTATCTTTCGATTCCTATCATTTATATTTTATTAACAAATTACAAGCTTTAAATATCGATAATAATCAATATGCACTTAACATCTCGTCGTTTTTCTTTCTTATATTTATCTTCAATAATATTAAAATTTTGAGTTTTTCGGCTTGTCTTTTATATTTTCTTACATTATTAATTATTTTTTAATTTCAAGAATTTAAATAATTGCAAATTTTCCACAATGTGGGATTGACCGATTGAATTCCACACCAATCAAGTTACACTGTATCCACATACATAAGGTGGTCAGCTCAGCCGATAGTAAATTAAATATTTAGATTAAATTCTCTATCTTCCTGTAACAATTAAATTTTTAAAAATTTGTAATTTTAATAAAATATGTAATCAGTCGAGATTAATCAGTCGAGAGAAACAACCAATCGAGTTGCACGCACTCCAATTATTTATTGATATAAAACTTATACACAGAACATCAGTTAACTTGGATAAATTTATTAACTTGATCTTTAAAATCAGAAATACGGATTATCTCCCTAATAACAATATAATACATAAATTTGTATTGTGCGAACGGGTACAGAACCACATCATAAGGCTTTTAGCTATTATACTGCGTACAGAAATCTAATTTCAAATCTAATTATTACAGCATTTCTTCATAGCCAAGTAATAACTGTACTTTCATCGGGTTCCTGAACATTATTTTCCACAGAAATACAAAAGTGTAAAATATATACGGTAAAGACATATAGGATTCTGGTAGCAAATTACATAAAACACTATACACGTAATTTGTTTGTAAATTTGGTAATAAATAATAATTTTTACTGTGGTTTCTTTATGACGTCAAAATATTAAAGCTTATCACACAATATTGCATATTAACAGGTGACTACGTATGGGGACACCTCCTCGCCTATAAAATTCTTCGTTTATAGTTTTATCGACGTAAACCATGACATGTCCATTATTTGTTGGACAATTTTCTCTATTGATAAAAAAAGAAACTGAAAGGGAAATATTCTTTGTTCTCAAAAATTGCGATACTGTAGAAGTTTTTTGGAGCCTAGGAGAGGAATCCAAGTTGTTTACGCGTGTCCGCAATCCGGAGAGTAATAACCTTCCAAATTGTGAACCACCATGAAATTAGCGAAAACAAGATATTGAAATTGGTTAATGTTTTTACATTTTTTTGTTTTAATCGTTTGGTCATAGTCAAATATGAAGACTGCGGGAAGCAAAAACCTAATCATCCGTCCTTCTTCAGGAGGTAATGGCAAAACATCTAGGTAGTAATTTGCCATAAAAGTATTTTTTATTACTCAACGAATGCATGGGTCATCAGTTTCCTCTTCTCCGAACATTCCAAAATAATCGCCGATGAACAACTCGCGAATATTTGTGCGGTGTGGAAGCGCCTTTATAATTGATATTTCGGATGCTACTATTTTTTGTATTTACACAGTAGTAACAAATTACAATTACGTCTTCTTAACTGGATTTTAAGATTGCATGTAAACGCCCAATGATCCTTAGATATGAAACTGGACAACAAATTATTGCATACATTTGGCAATACACCGCATACAGTTGGGCACTTAATTAAATAACTTGGAGAAGTGCTATAAACAAAACTCGAAACACTTACTTGCATACCATGGTCAAAAAACCTTTGTTGTTGCAATTTGTAACATATACTCGTTAAAAAAACTGGATAGCCAAAGTGCGTGTATAAAAATAAGTTCTGGGGTTAGGTGTGAAATATTGTTGATAACTTTATTGCATACAATGTAAGTAATTATCAGTTTATTTTTCATGCAACATTGAAAACTCGATTAGTTTACATATTATTAGCATCTCATATTTGAATAACCTAAATTTGGTTTTGAACAAATACCTAAGGTGTTTGCTTCGTTCCATTTGTGTTAATATGCAAATGCACAATTTGCCTTTATAATATTTCATATTTCAAATTCAACAAAATTATTGTACTTTAGCTAAATTCTACATGTAAGGTATAGAAAATAATTGAGAATTCCTGTTTCAATTCATAATTCTACTTTCTCATTCAAATAACAACGCTTCATTGTATTCAAAATTGTGGTATTAATGATTAAATTAAACAATTAAATTTTAATTGATATAATTTTTAATTCGTAAATTAAAATAGTACTATATAATTTAAACGTTAATATGTATGGGGAAAGTACGAAACTAAGACTTGTACTTGATAAGCGATTGGTCAGATATTTCGTATTAGTCTACCAATAGCAGCAATCAAAATCTTTTTTAGATTTTTATTTATGTATGCATTTTTTGTGTTTTCATAAGTTAAAATTTATTACTTACTTAATTTATTGAAAGTTGTAAATAAGAAACCGTTGCGTGTGAGCATATAAATAAGTGTATAATATATTTTTATAATTGCAGTTTTGCAAAATCGGTTTTTTAAAAATAAATTGTCCCAAAAGTTTATTCGGCATTGAAGTGTTAATATATACCGCTATAGATATGCAGATTAGAAAAGTTAAATTAAATTTATCATTATTATACTCAATTACAACTACGATTTACGATTTATTGGCTTTAAAATGGACTTGAATAACCCGCGAACCTACATACAATCCAAAGTCAGGAAATTTAGTTATGTTTTATGTTTTTAGGGGGTTTTGCTCCCTAAATAGCTCTACCACACTCTAAATAAATTATTAATTAAATTGTGATAATCTAGGTGAAATGGATGCGTAATTTAAATTTTGCTGTCGGCACCGAAATTTCCAAATTTTCACTTTTGCGGCTAACTGCGCTAATCTAAGCTATGTTTCTAAGTTATTATTCTAACGTCAAAATAGCATTTTCTACCATTTTAGATTAGGTTATCTCAAAACCTGACTAACTAAATCTGATTGTGCTAAAGACATCTACAGAAGTCGAAGTAATAAACCAAAAGCAGTATCAGTCATTTTCTGATGTTCCTTTCTTTTCTTTTTCCGTAATGAAATTCCAAAGGATATGCTACAGACGGACTTTTGGATTTTTAAAATCAGCACATGAAAGTTTCGAAAATTAATGCTAATTAGATAAATATATAAAAAATGTAGTAGTACATTGGCCGGACAACGTTGTTATATGTTCAACCGTAGTTTTCACTTTAAACGAGGAAACGTAATCATTTAATGAGTACTTGACGTTAGTATATAATTTGCAAACTCTACAAATTATATATTTAATAATAATATTAGGAAAATGTAATTTGAGCTTATTTAATGTTTTTCAACATCGAGTTTCACTGTTGACTGTAAAGTCAAGAGCCCACCGTGATTTGCATAACGGTCTGAATATACAGGGTGTATTTCCAACGTAAAATTCTTCCAGAGCTTCTGTATTTACTTGAGAGGAAAATGTGATATACAAAAATTATTTACAACTAAACTGGGTTTTTAATTATCTAATTATGTTCTGCCTGATAAAATCAATGTTTTATTTTTACTACGGCGTTTTAAAAGCTACAACAGTTAAAGAATACACTTAAAAATAATAATAAAGTTTTAGTGGCTTTAAAAAATGGTACACAATAAATTTTCTCTATCATCGAACAATTTTACTATTCTTCGTTTGAAATATTTTGAGATCTTTTAAAACATTTTAATTTCATATTAAATGATCAACCAGACGTATTAAGTCATGTCACTTTTTTTTATTTTAGTTTTTCTTCTTCATTTTGTTAGAACACATTTTTTACTATCAATTTACATATATTTATAATTCTGTTCTGTGAAAGTTATTATCTTCACCATTTTCTTCACGAAATTTTTTACGTTGCATTTGATTTTTGATATAATATTAATCAAGTATTTATTGCAATAAATATTTTTAAAATTTTTTAAGTACCAACTTGGCCATTTAGTAAAAACTAGTTTGTTAAAATATTTTCGTGCAGCTTTTTATTGTGGATAATTGGAATGTACACGTCAATATTAAAACATAATTAACAGTAAATTATTTTGAGACCGCTTTGTTAATATAGAAAAAATTGGTACTTTTGAAATAACAAATTACAGAATTTTCTTATGTTTTTGATTTTTATTTAAAAAAAGGAAATGTTAGGTGTGTAAAAGTTTAGAAACTACTTTATAACTCATTCAAACGAGAGATTATAAAATTTTATATATAGGGAGAGACTAAACAATTTTCCAATCTAAATTACAATTGACGCTTTATAAAAATATTTTTAACAATCTTAAGGTGTCAGAAAAAGACAATATAAATTTTAAAGCTTTAATCTTTACTTAAATTAATCAAAAACGTCCAAAACCTGAATTTATGCCATTCAACTTATGAAAGCAATTGTATTTCTTTAGTGCCGGCGACGGTCGACCTTAAAAGACTTTAGCTTTGCAGGCACCTAACCGGCACTAAAGTACTATTTTAGTTGTTGAAAGTAATGTTAATTGAAGTTAATAATTACTTTTTACGTTTGAACAATAACAAACTTTTTGTTTTTTTTTGTAATTTTTGGACTCCTTTCTTTCTCACAAAATCGCCACGAAAAGCGTAACATTTTTTCTTGATAAGACCAATAGTTATTTTTATCATTAGGCAAGAAACTGAATTTTTCCGAGTACGAGTCTTTTACGAGTAGTCGGAAAACAGTTTCCTGCCGCAAGATAAACGTAATTTTTTAAGCCGACTTCTATGATTTGTTGTAAAAAATTTAATTATATTTTGAAATACTATTTGATATTAGGAATTTTTTGTTGTTAGTAGTAACACATTTGAAATCGAAATTTGACGTTTAAATTTAATTATTTTGTATTGTGTTATAGGAAAATTACTCAAATAAATCAAATTAAATTTATTAATCTAATTAATATTTCCTTAATTTTCCAAATTTTTCGAGACGTGTCTGTAGGTAACTCCAATTTCGCACTGAATAAAATATGCTATTGTTTCTTCATTCATATAAAATATCTAATGAATATTACTTTTACTGCCGGCGACGGGCGGCACTTAAAGCTAGAGTGGTTTCCAAAATGTAAATCATTAAGTTTAAAAATTACAAGTAATATTATATTAAATATTAAATTATTGTAGACCTTTATTAAAATTAAAATTATTAGATTTTTGTTGAGATTTAGTAATATTATAATTATTCTATAGTAATATTAATAAAGTAATATTACATTTAAGTCACTGCAAAAGATTTACAACAGAAGTTGAGACTTTGTTTAATTAATCTAGGATTTAAGCTGAGACTGAAATAATAAGGGTGTCGTGGGGGGTGGGATTTTAGATTCCGTTTTGCAGAGACGGAAGGTTTATGCATATGTTGCGCATTGGTTTTATTAAATAAAAACCCTTTTCCGAAGACGGTCACGGTCTGGCGCTTATGTGCGTTGATTGCTATGCCGGAATCCTTGGTTCGATCCCAGGCGAAGTAAAAATTGTGTTCTGACCGTCTTCCCTAGGCAGGCAACGGCAAACCACCGAGGCATTTGCCAAGAAAACCCTTCTAAAGAAAAGGAAGTAGTCACTTTTTACGTAGAGCGAAGGACTCGGGAGACTTTTTCAGAGCAAAAGACATTATGCATTTAAAGGTGTGACAGTACGCACCGGAGGATCTAGAGGTTATGGAATACCGCCAGTATTTTAGTCTAAATTTTAAATTTTTTGCCAGTAACTGCATTGACCATTCGTCAGCTGTTAGAAAAATGCTGGGAATTCAATACAGATATTCACAACCTATTTGTCAATTTTCGGCAGGTGTACGATAGCATTACCAGAATACGTCTGTGGGAGACGATGGAGGAATTTGGCATTCCTGGGAAGCTCATGCGTCTTATAAGAGCATGCGTAGAAGGATCCCGAAGCTGTATCGTGTTTGAAAATGAATGTGGCGAGATGTTTTTAATAAACAGTGGACTGAAGCAGGGGGATGCGCTGTTGCCTCTGCTTTTTAACATTGCGCTTGAGAAAGTCGTGAGAGCCGCGAAGATACAGATGCAAGTATTTGGATCTACGGGACCTAATCTATTCCTCGCCTATGTAGACGATATTGATGTGTTGGGAAGAAGCACAATCGATATGAAGGAAAATTTTGTGCGCACGGAGGGAAAAGCCAATAAAATGGGGCTCCGAATATATGAAGAAAAAACGAAGTACATTCACGTCGCCAGAGTGCAAGATAAGCTTGACTGTGCAAGATATACTGATGTTGAGGCGCTTTAAGAGAAAGGTGCTACGAAAAATCTACGGACCACTGAGAGACCCAGAAACAAATCAAGGGAGTAGCTGCAACAATAACTGCCACGACATAGTGCAAGAAATAAAATCAAAGAGCCTGCAATGGGCAAGTCACCTAGTTAGAAGTGACAACGAAGGAATAATAAAAATAGTATGGGACAAAGCACCACAAGGAATGAGACCACTTAGAAGACCAAGACTGAGGTGGCGAGACGGCGTCAACGGAGATCTTAGGATGCTGGATGTAGAAATGAACACATGGAGGGAGTCCGCACAAGACCGCCAGAAGTGGCAAATTGAAGAGGCAAATTGTAGAGGCAGCCAAAATCCACAACGGGTTATAGTGCTATGGAGTAGGAGTAGTAGTAACTGTAGGGATTTTATTATACTCGTAGACTAAAATTACAAGTTTTAAATACACAATCAATGAAAATGTTGTCCGCTGCGTAGAATAAATAGGAAAATGTAAAAATTTCATTTGGTGGTCTTGGCTCTCCTCTTTTCGAAGATTTATTTCAATTTATTTTCGAAGGGTAAATATCCCCAAAAAAAGTTGTATACGCATAGTTGGAATTCTTCTAGAAATTCTGGAATTTCTTGGAAATCTAATGGAAGTTGTAGAAAATCATTAGAATTAAAAAACGAACAAAGTTGAAAGAGCAAAAATAGCTCTTTATATCTAAAAGAATTCGATTAGCAGAAAAATTTTTTTCGAACTTTCGGATTGGAAAGTCATTGAAATTCCTTCAACATCTGCTGGTATTCTTTGAAAATTTGGACTCGAATTTATGGAAGGAACTGAAAGGCACTAGCTTCTGAATTGGATGTGGAGGGCAACCCGAAGTTCGCATGCATTCAGGTCAAATATACTCATATATTTCGGGTTAGCAAATTTACAATAGCAGACAATACTGTTACATTGTATCTCAGTATACAGCTAAAAACTGTTTTCCAGTTACCCTTCGTCATTTCTCTCTGTTTTGTTTCGTTCTTTGTCCAGGTTTCTCTATGATTTCTACCAATTTTTTTGTCATTCTCTAAGTTCCAATCTCCATCAACCGTTTTCTCGCGTTAAGTTATCTTAAAATTTTTCCATCCAAATTCTGAAGCTTGGCACTATGGGTTTTCGACAGCAAATTTTTTTTTTTTTTTTTAGGTGATGAGGTGCTGGCCCAACACCCAAACTTTCTTCCAAAAGGACCAGGTTTTTCTGTTAGGGTCTACTCTCTTAGTCCAAATGCTTCTCACTTTTCATACTTTTCTGTTAGGTACAGTCTATTACCGTATTACGTTACGTAATAGAACAGAGGCATTTGTTTTTTTTTTCCCCTTTTGATTTGTTTCCCCTTTCACGTATTCGTAGTCACATTCGTAGTCACATATCGGGCCCATTATGCTACCTCCGATTTTGGTAACAGTTCACTTTTCTTTCTATTCCCTGAGCTATCCCAAACATGCCATAGGCCAGAAGTTTCTGAACATGGAATCTCTTCTTGACGTTAGGCGATGGGCAGTTGCAAAGAACATATCGTTTCGTTTGCTTTGTTATATCAACGACAAATTGGACTGTCAACCAGTCCCATAAGGTATTAACGGTCGGCATAATGGCCTTCATTACCTTTGTGTTTTCGCAATTTTTTTTTTAGTGGGAGTTTACAATAACTGAAACAGATTCAGATAGCAGGTTTCTGGAGGGTCATTCATCCACACATTAAACATACCACACATTGCTTTAATAAACAATAATAATAATAAAACTGAAAATTAGATCTATAAAATGAAGAATGCCAATAAATTAAAATATCCGTTATGGTATCTTCGCTAAAACTGGAATTTTTTAGTCGGGGAGCAAATTTCTCTGATCAAGACATCCAGTTTACGATGTGAGCGTGTCTAGAAGAAAGACTGGCAGCTTCGAGACAAAATAAAATTTGCATTCGGTAGCTTAAAGGATTATATATTTTGATGTTTATATCATCTTTTATCGGGGGTTGTGACATGGTTATTTTTATTATGAGTTGGTAATTTTTGACCTTTGCTTTTTTGTTTTTTGAAAATTACATAAATTCTTGTAAACTACAATTTAGTTCTGTTGTAACAACGTCAATGTACGATGAAATTGTCGTTATCATTTAAATAATAGTAGTCGCGATATTAATTAATGCTAATTAAGTAATAAAATGATAAATTTTTATGCTTTGTGAAAAGTATAATAGGTTTATGTCGGCTCTTATTATCTTTTACGTTCGATTATTTTTGTAATTAAAATTACTGCATTGTTTGGGTGCAGTTCTATAGTTAAACCGCGGATTTCGGGAGAGGTTGGCAAATTCCAAACTTGTGTAAATTTGTTTTTTCAATTAAAAATATTGTTTTGTTTTGGCATTTTTCGTTATTATCAAATTTCTTGTTTATGTTTGTTTAATAGATTAAATAAAATATGCAAAATTAATTATTCGCGATTTTATCATTTCAGTTTAGTAGATAATTATGTAAATAAACCTTGAATGAAATTCACAAACCGAGATAAATGACGTTAATGATTATATCATCTATGTGTATGTATGCAGTAGGCGTGAGAGTTTGCCATTCATAGTATGGGTATGAGTATAATATTGTGGCTGGTTACTATTAGCACGTGCTATTATCAAAAGATTATGCTACTGTTTGTTGCTTTTAATTATTTATAGTTGATATTGGTAAACCAATTAATTGTAGCGCATGCAATCGCTTGTTTCACTTTTTTATTAATGGAGTTTTAAACTTTTTCCACTCTTTCACAGCGATAACTTCAAGTCGTTTGTATATTTTTTTTCTATTAACTGACAACCAATTTAGTTACTACATCAACATCTGCAAATGATGTTTTAAAGTTCACGCAATTATTCTGAGAATAAACTTGTTTGACTTCTGATTTTTTTCAATACAACTTCATAAAAATTTTGTGGTTCCTTATTCTAATGCTGTTGTGTATGCCGTAGTACGCTGAGCAACATCCAGGAAAATGATTTTTATCTTCCTTTTCACGAGTTTCTTTGAAAATCCTTAAATGAAAATTGTTTTATTTATAAAGATCACCTTGGTATCGACCTAGTCAAAATTCTGGGTGATCTGCAAAACTGACTCTTGAGAGGGTTTTTTTTTTCAATGTGAAAATCAGTACTGTGTCAATGGCACGATATATTTTTAAATCCGAACTGATAAGTTTGAAACTTGAGCTAAGATAAGAACTTTTCAAGAATATTTACTACTGATTATCTGTACAAATATTTTTAGTCCTCTCCTGCCACAAAGTAGTAAACTAATTTTTTTAAAGTACTTTTTATATAAAACGTCTACATAATCAGCATCTTCAGGTTTTATACCTACTTGAAATTTTAATATTTTGTCTTTTGTTTCATACAAAATCAAATCCTTACAATTATTATTGAAGAACTGGGGAACCCCCCTCGGTCAAAAGAAAATATACATTTGTAGATCGTGGCAGTTATATTTATTAATTGTAGAAGTTGATATTGAATGAATGAATATTAGCACTACAGGCCAAGCAGGCCCATGGCTTTTTTGTCATCATATTCCATTTTTTTTCTGTCAGAAGCGTACTCTTTCCAATCTTCCAACTCAATTTCGCTCAAGTCCTCCTGCACCTCATTTTTCCAACGGTTCCTTAGTCTACCTTTTCTTTTTGTCCCTCCAAATTTAAATTTCCAGATTTTGTTTCCTATTCTGTCTTTCTTCATCCTCTCCAGATGTTTCAACCTTCGCAGCCTCTGTGGCTTTGCACATCCAACTATGCTCGGTTGTCTGTATAGTTCGGCCAACTCCTGATTTGTCCTAGTTATCCATTGTTCATTTACAAATTTTCCACCATAGATTTTCCTCAATATTTTCCTCTCCCACACTTCTAGCATTATTTGTTTACGTCTTCTAAAGAAGAGCTTTATTTTTCAATGGTTTCCAACGACTTTTGGATGATTTCCCAGGAATTCTGGAAACTTTTTAGGAATATTTGCTCTTCTATTTCTTGGAAATAGAAATTTAGGCAGAA
Source organism: Cantharis rufa (assembly GCA_947369205.1). Taxonomy (NCBI): domain Eukaryota; kingdom Metazoa; phylum Arthropoda; class Insecta; order Coleoptera; family Cantharidae; genus Cantharis; species Cantharis rufa. Next base: position 7,188,161 of record OX376309.1, on the reverse strand, counting down.
GGAGGATCTCTTGGTTAAAGAATCTTAAAATGTGGTTATCAATGATAACGGAGCTTTTCTGAGCAACAGTGAACAGAGTTATAGAGCTATAATACGGAACTGATAGAACATGCGAAAGTGAATGTAATAAAACTGGAATTCCCGTAACTCAACTTACTAGGTTTTTCAATTGCACGCTACAAGTAAAATTTTGCTGTATTTTCATGAAAAGATGCAGAAATATGAAAAATATAGTATTATATTAAGGGGGTTTAATCCTCCCAAAATGATACTTTCTTAGCTTCCCCAAAATGAATTTGAATTATCTCAGTGCCTGGCGTAGGTTTGCGGGAAAACCCTTGAAAAATAGGAAGAAAAAATTCAAACTTGATTAAATTTTTCAAAAATTCACGGTAACCTAATAATAAAATTGATCAAATTTGTAATTAATCAATTTTGATTTAACACTTTATTGGAATTATAAAAATAAGAAACATTGACTCTTTTATTTTTAGGTTAGTAGAACAGTAAACTTTTCTGAAATTTTTATTAGTCCAGTCAATGACTAACAAGGTTGAATTTTGGCTATTTTAGTAGATAACAAAAATTCTTCTAAAAAAATCAGTCAGGAATTTCAGTAGCTTATAAACTAGCAAAGTTATTGGCTATTATTTTTTATTACCAGAAGAACAGTTTCTATATTAGTCATTTGAAATTTGCCAGTTTATAAACTAACCAACCTGAATAAAGTGTTCATTCAAACTAATAAACTAACTTAAATAAATAAAACACATAAGTACGAAAAACAAAAGAAATAGTAAAGGTTTTCTTCAAACTTTAAATTTACATTTAAAATGCAAAAAAAATATCTATTTTAAGTTAGTATATATTTCGTATTTACCAAAGTCACAAATAAATGTGGAAGTGTAAGCAGTGCCAAGCTTAACATACTGTGCTTACTTATGGTAAAGGTTGCAACGAATCTAAAGTACTTCTATAAAATTGTACAAATATTACAAGAGAACCTTAATTTTTTTTAAGCAATATGTTAATTTTTTTTCAAGTGGTTACCTATATTTTTTTACCTATAAAAATACTGATAAAAGTGCTCTGAATGCACACGATGGATGCACTACAACTGTAGCAACTTTCATTGTGAAAACAGGAGTAATTACTATTAATGCCCTCCGGGGGCCCTAGAATTGGCTATTACTAGGCATAGAAGAAAGACTTTTGCAATTTCTTCTTCTTTCAGTGATGGGTCACGACTGTTCTTTCAGTAATGTGCCGAGTGTTTATTTAGTGATTTCTGTGTATAAACAATTAAACATAAAAAATTATTAGTTTACAAGGCACGCTTATTTTTGACTGATATACAATTTTGGGCTGTGAACTTGGTTCATATATTGTTTTATTTCAGCAAATACCTGCAATTACATTATAATGAATATTAAATAAAACCGTGTTTATCTTGATAAAACGTGTTACATGCTCTGAGATCCACCATATAAGAAAGTATCGTGATACTGTCTCATGAGACACATCTCGAGGCGTCTCCGTAGGTTTCACGCGGCAGCATCTTGTATCTGATTTGCTGTTCTCGGCTGAATGCATCAAAACTAATAATAATTAAAAATTTTTTTTTAATTTAAAAATTTTTTTAGCCCGTTTTAGCCAGCCAGCTAGTTTACCTGATGGTAGAGCCGTCTCTGGATATTTTTAATATCCAGAGGTAATTAATGGAAAATTATATTAAATAAATGTTATTGTTTATGTTAAAAAACTTCATAATATGAAGAAGTACTTTCATAACAATATTTAAATTGTTTTCGTTTGTTTCAATAAAATATTTGCAAGCTATTTTTTGCGTTCGTACAAGTGCATGGTATTCGTGAAGTTCAAGTTCAACATTGACTGTATCCATATAGTACGGAACCTCCCAGTTGTATTTCCGAGTTCAAGAGAATATAGTCGCCTCTCACGCTACCATAATTCATTTACAATTTTATAAAATAAATTAAATTAAACCCTGTCCAAGATTTTTGACCACAAATAATTAAGTAATTTATTATTTACTATTATTACTTTTTTTATAAAATATTTTTGAAAAAATGGTTTCACTTCTGAGTGTATATTCCAAATTTTCGAGATACTTTTCTATAAATTCTTATTCCTTATTTAAACAATTAGTTTTTTTAAATTATAGAATTAATTTCCTATGATAGGTTTGAAAAACTGTAAGGCAAAGAAAACTATGTGTGCGTTTAATTAAATATTTTTTTCGAAAATTATAATTAACATTATCTAATTAATTTTATAATTACATATGTAGGTATTTTTATGTTTTATCATTAGTCACCTTAAATATGTAAAAGTAAATTGCTATTTAGTATAGAAAACATGTAACAATTCTACGGTACGTTTGATCTGAAATATTTCAAGTTCCTGAATACGAAACGATCGCCTCCGTTCTCATGATTATTTAGGTCAAAAGTTAATAAATGTGGAAAATGAATGCAATTTTTTTATAAATTATTGTTATAGATAAAATTATCAGAGAGGAAAATATCTGATGCGGCCAACCGGCGACTTTTAATAAATCAGTAGATGCCATACATTTTAAACAAAAATTATCACAAACGATAACATTTCCTAAAAAATAAACGATCGGCAGTTTATTATTTCTACAATTCTTGAAATGAAATTATTACGTACGATTTAAATCTTCCAATCATATTTTTTTGGGCAATGGATATCCAGTTTATGCTAAATCAGCACACGTTGGTCTGCTACATTTTTGTCCTTCTCATCTTTGTTTTTCCTCTAATGCACATCGTCTTGGGTATTCTATCTCATCTGGTTATAGGCCATATGCAGATTTAATCAATAACAATACACTTCACAGGTGAAGTTTATTGATTTTTTTAATGTAAAAGTTTAATTTGAATTTTGATGAGTGCATCCAGAATCCAAATGGTGGTTTTGGACAGCTTAGGCAGCTCATCCACCTGAGTCCTCTCCAGTCTGGCTCTCTCCGATAGTTGCAGGAGTTTTACTACAGTACTTTGTAATCACTGCAGGAGCCTTCGCCTTCTCAAGTAATCCAAAGGATTTTCCCCGAATAACGGAACTTCCCAAATATGGGTTTTGATAAGAGATTGGTTCGGATGCATCTCAACTGTGTCTCTCTTGACTTTAATGAGTTTGCCCAGATAGTTGGAAAAGTCAATCACTGTTACCTGGAAGTGCTTAGTAGCTGTCTCCTTGTAGGTACTGAACCAGGTCACCAGATCCGAACATTTTAACTCTCTTCCTCTGATCGCTCTGAGATGATGGCCGAGAGTCCTGAGATCTAATCCTTAGCATTACTTTTTGAAAGAATTAATTTTCACCTCTGTTTGGTGGTGCTGGTCTTTTTGCCGATCCCGATCCATAGTTGGTGTGCTATCCTTGCCCTAAGGTTTGAATAGCCCATCTCGTGTTTGCTCAGTCATTTGTTTTTGCAGGCCGCCTTCTGGATTTATGCTTTCTTGTTGTGTTTCTTTTTCGCCCCACAAAGTCTGTAATTTTTAGGGTGAAACCCCACAGTGTTGTCATCCATCTACTAGAGACGTTTACAGCTTGATTCCGGAGAGTACGGCCGCATTAGCATCATGGGATGATTTGTCTTCTACATACTTTCCTTCCTAATGCCACTGGTTGGTAGGACATTAGAATCTGATGTACCCACCGTAACGTCTGTCTGGTGTGCTTTGTTTATATTCTTTGCATCATTCAAAGCTCCCCACCCACCTCAAGAGCCCACGGAGCCTCAAAGAAACGCCACCAAAAACGCCGCGGCTACTCTGAAGACATAGCTCCCAGAAAGGCGGAATTATGTAAGAACTTGTCCCGCTGACCCTCTAATAGAAGCAGGCACGGCCGATTCATCTGAGTGGACCAAACTATCCATTTAAGTAGAAATTGAAGCCAAAGATGAGTATTGCCAGACCCAAGAGAACTAGATCCGTCTCCGAGCCGGCTCAGTCAACAGAATCCTTTTGTCCTAATTTACGGGTTCCCACGAGCGGAAAAATCACGCGGTAATTAGTCTGGTTTCTTCACGACAATTGTCATCCCGATTTATTGACCCAAAGACGTCAGCTGGAACCCAGAGAGCTTAAAGCAAACCAAACACGAGTCTGGCCCGAGCCCTAGTTTCCTTACATTAGAAAGTAAATTGATTAGAAAAGTGCTTGGTGACGTGAGTACTATATAAATAAAGATCGTAATCAAAAACTGCTATTTTGAGCAATTACTAGTATTTAAAGACCAGGCCAAGATTTTTATGAGCAGTTACATAAAGTAGATACACTTCTGTTTAAATCATTTTCTGTCAGCGTGAAGGTACAAGCTGGAATTTCTAAAAGCGTGATTTAATATGTAAGTTTCTTCTGTTTGAAGCGAAACGCCACATTAAAATATTTTTGTTGCCCAAAAAGTAAGGAATTTTAATACGTAATCTAAACTTTTTGCCAATCTTACCTAGATGACCCCAAAATATTTCTCCCAAAATTATAAAACCATGTTTTCTCATACTACAATTATTAATTATTCCAAAGTAAAAGCGTAACGCTTATTTTTGTCGGAACATTTTTGAACGATGAATAGGAGTTGCTCTAAAAGTGTTGATTTAGTTATCGGAAACTTGCATTTAAATAATTCCTCACCTCACTGCCAATATTATTATGGTAACGTGTGTTGTCACCGAATTTATGTCCTTGTGCCAAGAATTTATTTTGTTTCTTTACTAAGTTTCCTTAGAATTTTCGAGGTGCAAAAGAAATTAAATGTTCTATTTGAAATTACTACAGCTTAGTTTTAGCCTAATTATCTTTATGCCAATCTATAATTGGCCTATTTTACGGAAGCAAGTTAAATATTCGTGGATGCTCTAAGTTTCCGGACTTAATTATTTGTTTGGTCATAAGTTTACTTAATTTTTATCGAACGCTTATGAAAACTAATTCTATCAATAAGTTCCGTTAAAACAAGATTGCACTTCTCACAAAGTCAAATATTTGTTTGTTTCCAGTTTTTGCTACCATTTCAATTCTGAGAATCTCAATTCTTTTCGTCTACACGAACGGGGCAGGCACCACCATTTTTGTCTTTGTTCGATTGATCATCTGATTATTCTAACCACGATCTGGTTAACTGTATTATTATAGATGCGATAAATGGTGATGCAAAAGCTATAAATTATCTGCTTCACTTTTGTAAACCCGAACTACCAAGACGCTACCGCAGACCTCCAAAAAGCAAAGATCTGCCTTTTTCAATTTTATCCGAAACTCCAATTATTGATTCGATGCCTTACGAAAAAAGGCGGCAGATGATTCATTAATTATTATTTTTAATTTTCTTGTAAATCAATTTTTTTACTGAGCCTTATCTTACAGATATTGTGTTATTTCAATGAAAACATACAATTTTGTAGAAAAATTTGATTCAGATAAGGCAGGATATCAATTTGGAACATAAACAATTTCTCGATTCTTATTTTAATTAAACAAATAATATGTTTATTGCTTCTTTACATTGTTGTAGAAATTGCATTTATTACTGCAGTGATTTTAATATTACATACATGTACTATGTATACTACATATTACATATAATTTAATTCACTATCCAAAGACCCGTAACGTAATTATAAAAATTACTACGTTGCGTAAACTTGTTCTCAACTGAATTTTAGCGATGTCATAGAATGATTAAAGTGTTCGCTTAGTTAGTGTCTGTCTAGTTTTTTAATGCGAATTTTATGTTTTTGTTAACGAACTTTCAAAATTATCAAAGTGTTAATTTATACATCACCTAATCAAATCACGTATCTTGGTAAAACTAGCAGTTAGCAAAAGAAATGTGCCCAACTGTGAAATTATCTTAATCAATCACCAACTAAATTATTTCCTTATTAAAACGCTCAGAGTGCGAATATAAATTTTAAATAATTAAAATAGCGCGTCAGTTAAAAAGTGTCATCGGTGCCTTAATAAAAATAAAGTCAAATTGGAAAGCGGTTCGGCCAGTCGATGATCAAGATTACCGCCCGCGTATCAATTGAAAGTCCTTGTCACAAGCCCAATAGGATTATATTTTCATATTTTTTATTGGTCATCACCGTTGAGTAAGTGACCAAAGTTTGTGTTCGTGATTTTAACACGATTAGACGTTTTTATCAATGGTCGATCTATCAATGGAACTTATAATTTCATATTTCACATTTCACACAATTTTCCAAACTTACATAATTATTAATACGCCGGAAACTGTTAACACAAAAACTGTCAAAATAAATATGTGTTGACATAAAAAAGAAACTAATGATGATGTCACAGCTCCTACAACAAATTACGACGGAAATAATTCTTAACATATTATATCAAAATGTGTGCAATCAAAAAAATTTCGGCGGATTAACGAATTAAATTCTTTTTGAATTTTTTATGCCGCCCACCTTGTATAAATTTCAAGAGTTATAACAGCGGCACCTCACAGTTTGAACTGCCAATTCTGGAAGTGGAGGTAAAATTTTTAAAATAAAAAATATTATTCTCCTCGAGGAGACTGGCTCAACGCGGGACAGTAGCTGATGTAGCTAGACCCGGAAAATCATTCGGTTGATAATATCGCTGGTATGGTTGATGATGTCCAAGGGGAACATCAAACATAAACTAGACACGGTACACGCAATCTGGCATCAAAAGACGATCTTTACAGCAAATATTTGGTGAAAGGCTTGAAGATTTTTTCGTAGAAAATACATCACCTGCAGATCACAAATCGCATGTAAATTACAGTTCAGCGCTCCTAAACTTCGACTGCGCAAAAAATGATTTTTCATTGGAAATCGTCACTAGCAATGGATGAGGGACGTTTCTACCTTTGAAAACTCATTCCGTCCATCAAAGTTACAGTTTGCTGCGGCGAGGTGTTTACGGATTAAAGGTGATTCGCACGAAGGTATAATTTGGGTTTGGAGAAAACGTGATTTCAGCAGGATGGTACAACCGCACACACAGCACGAGCGACAGTGGACATTCTAAACAAACGTTTAGGCGATATGCGCTGGTGTACTAGCTCTTTCTACATCTTTCTTTGGGTTTTTGAAATCACAAGTATATACATACGAACAAGCCACAGACCTTGGCGGCCCTGGATTCTAGATTCTGCATTTTAGGCAGGAGAGGAGGCACTTAACTTCCAATGCAATGGGACCCGTTCTGTCACTCCTGAAACCATCCCAATTGCAGGAGAAGCACAAGTGTTTTGGATGTGTGTGAACCTGGCACCTCACTTTTTTTAACCGACCATTTTAAGGTCAGTTCCATTAGCAAACCAAAAAGTTCTACAGTTCCTGATCATTTAAAAAAAAAGTTCCGGTACCGGTCATCTGAAAATTGATTTTGAAAAATATGCGGTGCTAACTTCCCGTACACTGAAAAAATGGTTCATCATATTGATGAAAAATTCATCATTTTTACACCGATGAACAAAATTCATCGTATTGATGAAAGATTCATAGTATTTAGGAAAAAAATCATTATATTTATAAATTTTTCATCAATATGATGAATTTTGTTCATGGGTGTAAAAATGATGAATTTATCACCAATATGATTAACCATTTTTTTCATTGTAGCACCGCAAAATTGCAAAAACAATATTTTTCTAACGGCTTTCAAAAGTTCTCGAAGAGTTCTATAGTTCTAGATAAAATTTAAAAAAGTTCCGAGTCGGAAATACTTTTTTCGAATTTTTGAAAATTAGGAAGCAGCACCGCATCTCCGGAAAACTCGGGGTGCTGACTTAAAACCTGGGATTTTCGACAGTTCTGACATAGTTTTACCCCCTATGACTCGATTCGAAATAAGTTCTAGAACCGTGCTAACTTTCGGTAGCACTGCAAAATTGCAAAAAAATATATTGCCGGCGGCTTTTGAAAGTTTTCGAAGAGTTCTGTAGTTCTAGATAGATTCAAAAAAAGTTCTGAGTCGGAAATCTTTTTTTCGAATTTTTTATTGAAATCACTACCGCATTTCCGAAGAAAAAAAATAATTACCGGCCAGAAATGTTGTCGAATCGAGTCAGAAAATATAGAACAATATCAAAATTGTCGCAAACACTAGGTTTGGAGTCAGCACCTGGAGTTTCCGAAATGCGGTGCTGCTTTGAAGTTTTCAGAAATTAAAAAAAAATATGTACTAGCCAGAACTATTATCGAGTCGCATTAGAGAGTGTAGAACTATATCAGAACTATTTACAAAAGCAATGTTTGCAGTCAGAACCCGGAGTTTCCAAAAATGCGGTGCTTGTTCAAGTTTTCAAAAATTAAAAAAATAGTTAAAAATAGTTCTGATATAGTTCTACACTCTCTAATGCGACTCGACAATAGTTCTGGCCAGTACATACTTTTCTTGAATTTCTGAAAACTACAAAGCAACACCGCATTCCGGAAACTCCGGGTGCTGACTCCAAACCTAGTGTTTGCGACAATTTTTATGTTGTTTTATATTTTCTGACTCGATTCGACAACATTTCTGGCCGGTAATTACTTTTTTTTATTACTAAACACTGAATTCAGCAACGCACCTCACTGCATTCTAGGTTTGTCAACATTTCTTACACATATTTTTCATAGCTAGTCCCTGAATGGGCACGCATCTTTAAACTTTTTCTGTATTATATAGCCCTCCATTCAATCGAATCCAGAGATTCCGAATCATTTAATTAAATATTATATTTCTATCATTGTCGCGGCAACTACAAATTCTTCGCAGTAGATTCTCATATTTTTCAAAAATTAAAAGAATATACTTACTGGCCAGAACTATTTTGGATTCGAGTTATAGGAGATAAAACTATGTTAAAACTCTCGAAGACTGTCGAAAATCCCAGGTTCGAAGTCAGCACCTTGAGTTTTCCGGAGATGCAGTGCTGATTTCAATCAAAAATTCAAAAAAAATATTTCCGACTCGGAACTTTTTTTAAATTTCATCTAGAACTATAGAACTCTTCGACAACTTTCGAAAGCCGTCAAAAAAATATTTATATTACGATTTTGTGGTGCTACCGGAAGTTAGCATCGCATATTTTTCAAAATCAATTTCCAGGTGACCGGTACCGCAACTTTTTTTTTAAGTCATCAGGAACTGTAGAATTTCCTTGGGTGCTAATGGAACTGACCTTGAAATGGTCGATTTAAGATAGTGAGATGCCAGGTGTTATGGCAGGTAAAGTGTTACTAATGCAGGGCCTGTTGGGCTAGAGGTCCCGTAGTATGGTACTTCTCTTTGACCTTAGAAACGTACATTGACAAAACACATGCTCCGCCGCACACTGGTAGAAATGCACAATCTAGCTGTGCAAAAGTTTCGTCTGCTCTGTTGCATCAATTCTCAACAAGAAGTGGAGAATTTATCACCAGAAATTTTGAGAAAAGGCATGGAAAAGGTTACGAAACAAGCCCTAATCTACATCAACTCCGGCGGAGGGCAATAAATATACAAAAATATAATCAACAAACAGAACATTTTCTCAGAGGATCACCCTCTGGCTCTACACCGCTCTCGTCAGACCCATGCTGTGCTACGGTGCCTTGTATGGTGGTCCAGAACCAGACAAGTAACAAAAGCGTCTTCCTTACACCAGATCCAGAGATCTGTATGTCAGGCAGCTCCAACTGCAGTAGTTGAAGTCTTTCTCTGCCTCCCTTGACTTGATTTTCACATGCAGAAGATGGCGGTCTAGGCTGCCCTGAGGTTACTCGGCTAAGTTCGAATGGTGATATGAAAAATATGGAATAATAAGCGGGGAGTCACGGGCCATATGCAGATTTTAGGGGAATATTCCAAGAGAATACCCCTGCTGTATTTTGAACAGGATAGAACAAACGAAACATCCAACTATGACGTACGTACGTCTGTATACTCCATTTTTAATATTCAGATATTATCAGGCAGCAGAGCGACTCTTGTGGTACTTGAGAGCCAAAAAAATCAGCTCTGGTGTAGTGCTTGAATGCATCTAGACCCTGAACAAGAATCAAGGCAAAATTTTCTGTTCCTCTGTTGGATCAAATGACATCAAGATGATCAAAGCAACGAAAAGGCTGATATACTGGCGATAAACTGTTCTAGAAACTATCCAGAGTCAATCTGCAGACAATTTCAGGGGTATTTGAGTAGATATGGAAAATTAAACAAACATCTCTACATGATGGGGTACGCAGGTGACCCTATATGTCATAGATCATAGATGCAACGAAGAGGAGAAAACAGCCAAGGATGTACTTGGTTACTGTATAATTCATAAGGGATAACTGAGGGCTCAAAACTCGAATCAAAAAGTCACTGCTTTGCAAGTCCTTTTGAACTAGATTAATATTGCACTGAGTTGATTTTGAATCAAAACACAACAAAGTTAGTTTGAAGGCCGGAAATCTTTAGGATTAAAAATAATGGAACATTTTCACTGCTAAAAATTTAATTTTATTTGCACTGCTAGATAAATTATAATTCTAACATTGCACTGAGATAAATGTGCAGCTAAATAAATAAACAAATAGCTAAAGATATGAATACTACAAAGCATAGTAGCTCGTTACAGCGTATTTGGAAAGAAAAAAGAAGGCCAAATATGTTATTAATAAATTGAATGATGATTATTTGTTAAATAATTTTGTATTAACATTTTTGATAAAACAATTCGGAAAATTTTAAATAATGCTGTAGTGTGCTTAAGTGATTTAAAGCTGATAATTAATTTTACCAATTGCACTAACGCTACATAGATAATTATTAACCTTCACGAGCTAAGGTAAACGACCGATATGCGATAAGAAAATGTAATTTTGTATTCTCATTTGTGGTAGTAAGGCGTTAAATACACAAGAGTATTATTTGCATATAGTAATTGGAAAATTACCTATTATATACCTCCAAATTCAATTAAAAATTATAGTAATTATAACATCGATAAAGTTTTGTCGAAAGTTCTAGGTTAAAACAATTATTATTTATATATCTCTCAAGGTTAAATATGTTTTGGAGTTATTTAACGCTATATAAATAATAGTATATTACGTACCGAGGTGGAAAGTGCTTCATTACGGCCGAGCGCTAGGATAGTTGACCGAGGTGCGTCATGGTATGTAGACTATTTTAGTCACAATCAATTAGTAAATGACAAATTAAAAGTAAATAATTAATAATTAAAAAAAAAAAATTAACAAGGTCGGAAAGTGATTCTTTCCTGACTAGTAGATCGGAAAGTAAACAAAAGAAGCTTTCCGATGGGTTGGAAAGTGAAAGTAAATAATAACCAATTTCCCAATTGTCATATTTTATTGAATAAATTGATTATTTTCTAAAATTTTCGAATTTGAACCGGTATCCGAGGGTGATCAAGGTATCCACCATAAATACTTTAAATTTTGGTTTGACTTGTTTAAAATTATCACATATTATCATAAATTTAATTATTTCTTATCGGCACATTTAATTTATTGTAAATTAATTTACTGATAAGGGACTTTTTTCGAGGGTAGCTAAATTAAGTTTATATAATTTTTAATTACATTGTTAATCGAATGAAAATAGGTTTATTGTACACTTAAAATGCGTCATGAACTTTATAATTTATTAGTTATTACGATATTACTTAAATACAATGGACTTTCGATAATTCAAACTACAGTTTTAAAAAGTTTTTTTGAGATATTCAACGGTCAAAAATTATTTTTTAACAAAAGTTTTATTAAAAATAATTCAGTATCTATTTGGAATTTTCGGGGATGCACCGTAAACTTATCACTGTTTCCGTATATATTACACATATAATTATTCTTTCTAATTTGAATGTTAAATTGATTTAAACAAAAAACTAATTAGAATTTAATTTTCAACTAATAAATGATCTAATGCTATCTTATTCATTTTATCAAATACTTCATGATCCATATAAGGTAAAGGTTATTATTTTAGTTGGTCTCACATATTATGTAAATGTAATAAATTGATGAATTATTAAAAAAGTAAGAATAACTTAGGATAAAAATATAATGAACTATTTTTCAGTCGTCGTTACTTTGCCCAAAATTAAGATTTTTCAGTTTTAAATCCGTACGGTATAATATTTTAAAGCCGTAAAGTAATTCTATCTAAATATTTAAAATATATATTATATCTACCATCAAAAAAATATCATGTGGTTTATTTATTCAATTTGTTTGATGAATAATTTGATATTCGTGTTAAAGATGCAGTTTAGCTACGTGTTGAGTTATTCGAATGTGTGTGTTTTTTGGAAATAATTTATTACTTTAACTTGAAAATAATTTTGAATAAAAGTTTTTGGAAAAAATTTTATTATACAGAATTAAACATTATTATATATTTTAAAATTAATTTACATTTCCAAAAATTATTTCACAATCACATTATTTTAATGAAACACCCACAAAGAACCATTTTGAAGTGTTATGAAACATTTGTAACACTTAATTGAATGAAATAGATTTTTTCATTAAATTAGTTAATTGTTTTTCTATTCGAAAATTAATGGTTAATAGATTTTGATTATGATAAACAAAATTTTGCGGAGGAGGCCTATACCTGCAGCCTCAAGCAGATTTTTAAGTCCTCATTTTGTTAGATTCAAGGATTAGTTTAAAAAATGTATTTAAAATACTTTAATCAAGTTATCTTTTTATTTATGAGCCATTGTATTTTTTATTTACCGTAAGCCATGCAATGCTTCCTATTGAAATATTTTACGGTCAGTAATGCAATTCTGCAAATATTTCCTGAATAAAATATACGAAACTGGAAACTGCAAGTCTAATCTTTGTGATTGACCAATTCAAGAAGAATTACTTCCGTTGTTTGACCACTTTTAGCAAATTCTGGGTCACTGTGTAATGGAATGAACAAAATTTTTTATTTTTTAACTTATTCTAGACCAGAAAGAATTTCACTGGTGGGTTAACAGTTAACACAGGGTCAACTCATTGTTAAACTAATCGGGATTCCTCAGAGTTATTATTATTGCTGAACTGGTTGTGGTTCCATATCCCCTTGCACATCAACTTTGTTTCCTCAATAAAATTGAGTATTGGCTGATGGGTTCTTGGGTTATCTCCTTGGTTGTTGGATGTGGACAGCCGAGATGTCTCTCTCCTCTCCACACTTCATACTGTCGGATCTTCTACAACCCCAATAAATTTGAGGTGTCTGACAAATACATGTGAGTAGTCTTACTGTCTTCCTCAGCTTGAGGATTTTGTATTTTCTTTTGTCGTTGGACGACCTATTAACGAACATCCGCGATAGCCTTAGTTCTGGAAGGTCCTTTTATCTTCCTCTCTGCGGTCAGATAAGCTATCCCGCTGGCTGATTCTAATCCTACTAGGTGTCGTTTTGCAGCAGTTTAGTTTTCGTCCCCAAGATTTTCTGATCATTCTCCTGCAAGCCCACATTTCGCTAACTGTCTAACGTTAGACCCAGGTATTTGACCTCCCCTACCTGCTGTAGATTTTCCCCTATATGGGCATTCTCATATCTTGTATAGTTTCCTACTCAGATAAATGATCCATCACGTCCATTAGCAATTGATATTTTTAGGTTTATGGGTTATTGGACAAAAATAAACACAATACCTTTGTTAATCTATTGTCAACGTTTCGCCGTCTCTCACGGCTTCTTCAGGACTCTAAATTACAAGTTGTGCCCTATTCTTGGTAAACGGTCTTATCTGTGTTTACAGACAATCTTTCTTTTGTGCCATGGCTTTACGATTTTTACAGTCGATATACAATCAATCGAAGATAAGGTTGTGATATTACCCGCAAATAAATATTCAAATACTCAAATTCAAGAAATCTGAATCAAAAATTCAGAAAACAAAATCGGCTTTATCCGCTCAAGCGGTCATCTCGGCGGCAAGAGACCCGGTAACCCTACTCACTTATTGACACCTCAACCGGTTAGCATAAAAACCAGAAAATTTAAAATATTTACAAAATTTCAATTAAATAAATATGAAATGAAAATTGGTTCTCCTAGCAAATGATCATTTGTCGCCGGGTAATCATTTGTTTGGAGATTATTATTTGCCGTGATATTATGAAAATTTACAGAAAAATATATTGTTTAATTAAAATTTGTAATATTTATTACTGACGTGCATCAATATACAAATTTTTAACGTTTAAATTGATTTATTTCTCAGGGTGCGAATACATAGTGTTTGTATCACTATGTACTACATATAATTCAATTTAAAAAACGCAGTAATGCATTTATTTAAATTTAATTATTTTATATATTAAAATCAAGCGTTTGCATGCAGAATTAAAAGAAAGTAATTAAAAATTTAATCTATGATTAAAATTATACAACGATTTATGTAATTGTTATAAATCTGTAATTAAAATATTTTATTTAATTCTGTTTTGCATAAAATATGAATAGAAACTGATGGCTGAAAAATAAAAATTTTTGCTTTGAGCTTTAATTTTGGAAATGAAACAACGTTGAATTAAAAATTGAAAATTTCAATTAAATTTTTACTGGATTCAAACCGAAGAAAATGCATTTAACGACATGAGCACCCATAAACGAAAAATTGATTTGGAATTTTTGAGTTATGGAAAAATTATGTTTTGTACAAACCTTATAATGTAAAAAACATTGTTTTCTCAATAAAAATTCATTTTTTCCCATTCAAGCTTTTGATATTATAAAACTTCTGTCTCCCAAAAAAATTATTTTAAGTGTTTTGAAAAGGCTAAAGAAAATTTTAATAAAAAAAAAACAATATTTTGTGTTCAAGCATTGGATTAAAAAAAAAACAAAATTACATTTACTTTTATTTTTTTCAGGACTGCTTATACGTTCGGTGACTTGAAAAGTAAGAACTTTTAACTAAATGCAAATCCATCAGACTGCATCTTTTCCTTTTCTTTTCAAATTCTAACTTTACTTAAACAAGAACCTTTTTCTCTTGATTTTATTCAAATATAAAATTCTTCTTAGTTACCAGACGGGTTTGTTCGTTTATCATGAATTCAATGCAAATGGGTAGTCAGTTAGTGCCAAAACAGAATATTTTCTGGGTTCATCGTAATATTTGTATATTAAAATCACGCGATCCGAGTGAATTTTCGCGTTTCTTGGTGTAAATTTGATTTATACTAACATAAAATTTTTGTTGTCGTTTATTTACGATTACAAGATTTTTTTTTATAAAAATTTTAAAAGAATCGTAAATTTTTCGATGGCATTAAATGTTTTCGTGCATTTGCGTAGCAAATAAAAAATTGAAAATTTTAATATTGAATACTAAAGTAGATTCTGCGATTAGTTCATTAATTATATATTTAGTCTGCCGTCTACCCGCATGACTTTGCTGACTAGTAGATATTCGCTGTATCTCATCAAAAATCTATACAAGATCTCAAAAGCAATTTCAATAATTTACAGTCTTTACAAGAATGGAAACATGTAGTACACCTCTGTATGGCACAATAAATTCTTTGTGTTTCGTAAATTTTCACATCGATAAAAGCTTCTTTGTTTTTAACTGTTTTTGGGTTCTGTGACATCCCTTAAATTTCAAAAACACTTTATTTTAATATCTTAATACATTAAAGGGTACAAATTTAGATAAAGTTGTTTGTCAGATTAACGACTTTGGGATCGCATAAAACCTCTGAGAAATTCAAAAAGAAATAAAGTAGTCTTAACTTGTTTTATTTAATATAATGTATTAAGGGTTTAAGTTGAGATAGCTTAAACATAATTCCTTCGGCCACATTATGCCCATATTTATTTCAATCGCATAACGGGATTGCTGGTAATTTTATATTTTAAAGATTTCTATCTAACAATTAAAAGGTAACTGCGGGGGAATCCCGCAGCTAAATCAAAATACCCGGCCGGCATATATCAAATTTGGCAACTTAAGTTAACTATAAGTCGAAGATAAAATTGTTCGAATACTTGGTTTACTCAATGTCACATTGTTAAAATTTTTTGAATTACAGGATTGTTTAGAAATAGAATTGGAAGTAGATAAAGCTTTGAATTACCAGGTTTAAGTAATGATTGATATAAAACTGCAAGCGATTAGTTAATTATTTATAATACTTGTGCAACTTGTTTAAGTTAATTTTTAAGACTATTTATATACAGATATAAACCGTAGTTATAAACTTTAAAAAATTATAACTGAATTTTTTAAAAATTTCAGTTCAATGACTGATTTATTTCCTATAAAGTTTATTAGAAATTTTAAATCAATACTCACTCCCACATTAAATATTTAATTTTTAAATCCATGTTAGGAATTCTTTATCTTACGATTTAGTTAAATGATAATAAGAACAATATAGTTTTATCTTATGAAATCGTGCGTGTGTGTTATGATTGAATATAACTTACGATTACTTGTACCTTAATGCAGATGAGAAATTAGATAAATTTTAACATAAAACTTAAAATTTGTAGATGATCTAGGTAATGCGATTAAATTATAATGAGATTTTAACTTAAATTGCATTTAATCTCGGCTATTTAAATCGAGTTTTGCATCATTAGGAACCATAATTTACCGTCATTAACTTGCAGCTTTCGGTATATATAACTTGTTAAAACTTATATACCTGATTTACAAAGTGTAAAGTTTGGTTTCGAAATATTAACCAAACAGGATGCAACGTAATTTTCATAAAATAAAAGAAAAGAAGAGGTAACCCTTTAATAAAAAGGCCAAACAGAGAGTCGGTATAACATACGAAAGCAAATTATCACATCATTTTGAAAATTATGTAAGAATTTTGAATTTATATACCTAAGGTAATATTATATAACTTTAATAAACCTTTAACTTGTAATTTAACAATTTTTTAAACATGGTTTTGATAATACAAAATGGTATCATTTAGTTTACTTTTTGTAAAAAAAATAAACAAGGACAAATTTGTAAATAATTGGGAAATAAAAGCAAAAAATTTCTATAATTTCGGGCTATTTCTCTCGCCAGAACAAAAATTGTTGTATGAAGTAAATTGTGCTTTTGCCCTTATCGTGATTAGGTGGGCTACGAAATAATAATTTAAATTTCAAATTTTAAAATGCATCTTTTTCGGTCCGGCAAAAAGTTTTTTCCCGATATAATTTTGACTACTTATCCTGCAATAATTGATTGAAAATTAACTATAAAAGTCATCAAAAAGTGTTTTACTTTCAATCAAAACTTACAATCCATATATTTTCAAAATTTTTTTGAAAAATGTTCATTTTATTTTATTTTAAATTCGTGCAACAGAAATGCAATAAATTGGAACATATCATTGCGTTCTATAATTTTATAAATAATTAAAATGTCTTTTAAAATCTTTTCAAACTTAATTTCCAAATTAAAAAGTTTTTTCAAATTACTAGAACATTGTTATCTTTCTCAACGGAAGACAAAACTTGATATCAATTTTTCACGCCATGCGCCATGACTGCCAACCAACCACAATTCAAAATTTAATAAGCAAATAATTTGACTAATAAAACATCTTTTTTTATAAACTTGCACAGCCCAGTGCCAGCTTACAAACGATACACGTCAATATCTTTATTAATTCAGTATATCTCTAAATTCGACTTTATCATTTTTTAGAACTCACAGTACAGTGGCTCCAAAAAGTATTCGTACACTCTTATGTTAACTATGTTAAGTGTTCATTTTAAAACCGTTTTTTCTCATATAAAAATCAATTTGATACCAAATCTTTTTAGACATTTTTTAATGTTTTAGTTTAAAATTTCATTGCCTTCAATTTTGGTTATATATACTTTTCGATTTTGTCCCACCGTTTCTGACTGACGGCGACTTAAATAAGACTAGGAAAAATACAAAAAAAATTGTTATGTATTTCTCGGAAACGGTGCAACAAATTAAAAAAATGAATAAGCATTTTTTCTTGTAGATTTTATTCTACAGATTTTTGTTCATATACATTTTTCTATTTTGTCGCACCGTTTCCGAGATATAGATGATAATATTTTTTGTATTTTACCGAGTCTTGTTTAAGTCACTGTCAGTCAGAAACGGTGCAACAAAATAGAAAAATGTATATAAACAAAATTGAAAGCCATGAAATTTGCAACAAAAAATGTCTATAATGATTTGCTGTAAAATAGATTTTTATATCATAAAAGAAACGGCTTTAAAATGTACAATTAACATTGTTAGCATAGAAAAATCACAAGTTTGTTCGAAGTGGGCGGGGTTTAGCTCCATTCTGTTAACAGTATTGCTGTTGTTTAAAGGTCGTGTGAGGCAGTACAGACGAACAGCTTAGCCTAACAGTTTAGCCGAACTTGCTCTGCACAATTTGTGTGCATGGAATATGCAAAGAGGGTGCGCATATCTGCACAAGTTTCCCCCATGGTTTAAATTCCACGCTAAGCAATAAATCTCTCCGTGCGCCATGATCAACTTGGGAGGAGGGCAGTAGACGGTAGAGGTCGAGAATAATCGATAGGCAACGTTTAGACCATCGATAAATATCGATAGTTTTCGATAGTGGATATTAAATATAGGAAAAAAATTTTTTAGCAAAAAACAGGCATCTGTTGAAAGTGCAAAATGCTCAAATAACTAACATTGCATTTTTATTCATAAAAATCAAAGTTAAAAATCAAAAAAAATGTTAAGGTAAATTGCCGGTATTGAAGGCACCTGTCATGTGTCACGACTATCGAAAACTATCGATAGCTACAGAAAACTATCGATGGCTTTCGATAGTAGTTACTATCGATAATAATTGATAGCAGCGCTATCGATTGTTCTCGACCTCTACTAGACGGCATTCATCGGCAGACTGAATTGCGTTGGATTGGATGATCTCTATAAAAACGCCTGCAATGATGCCATACATGACAGGATGTCAACGACCAGCCGTGGTACTCTATAGTCGATTTGCTTAAAGGCCCCATCTGAAATCAAGAATCACAACAGTGGACAACATTTAATAATATTTTATTGTATTGCGTTAATGACAACCGAAGTTTACTTAAAAACAGAGCTTCTTGCTTTTCTAGACCCGTGCCTTGCTACGGAGATTTTTTTAGCAACTGCATGAACCCAGAGATTCTTGCCTTCTTAAATGTGTTCCTTTCGACTTCGAGCGGTTTACAGAGATATTTTTACCAAGTTCGTGAGCCCAGAGGTTCCACGTTCTACGGAGATGTTTTTAAAGTGAAATACTTTTTCGACCTATTTTGTGTTTTAAATTTTTTTACTAGATAT
Source organism: Cantharis rufa (assembly GCA_947369205.1). Taxonomy (NCBI): domain Eukaryota; kingdom Metazoa; phylum Arthropoda; class Insecta; order Coleoptera; family Cantharidae; genus Cantharis; species Cantharis rufa. Next base: position 7,168,832 of record OX376309.1, on the reverse strand, counting down.
AATAAAGACTCTAATTTAAATATACTTTTAGACATAAAAACGACAGTAGTAACGTACAAAGTGTTGCCTGCAGCTGCTGGTCTGTATAAAAGACCAGAATGGGTGGGGATAACCACATGAATACAGCCAATACAGCATACGCATTGTATTCTGCTCTGCGGATTTTGACTTTTAGACACATAATATTTAATCGGATTTTCAAGCATTTACGTATCTTTCATGCTTTTTTATAATTTTTTAACAAAGAGTAAATATCTCGATAATTTTACATACACTTTTTTTGAAATTTTTTTGGATATCTCTGGGATTCTTTCGAAATCATTGGAATTCTTTGGAAATCCTTACAAAGTCACAGGTGTCCTTCCGAGGGGTCTTCCATACTCCCCAGCGCATCTATTTATTTTCTATACTTCTAAATTCTCGATCGCGAGAACTCATCAAAATATTTAGAAACGTAAACCAAAACTTTTTTAGTTAACCATCTCAATCTCAGACTATTTTCGACTCTGGAGCACTCTGCACCCCTGAGAATGTACTCCGCTTGATGAAATTTTAGGTCTCACACACACACACACACGGATCATTTTTTTTAGGGTGCAAACTACTTCGGAGTTGGGAAAAAGTCTGAAGCCTTTAAATAAGCTTAGTATAACTTGATTAAAAATCTGAGAAAGAAACAAAGAAAATTAACTGTTATAGTTATTTTTAATATTATAAATTACTGAATGGTAATTAAAAGTGTATGAATTTAAAAATGATAGTAAGGAAGTAGTAAACTAATTATAGGGAAGAAGTTAAAAGAACGTAGAGCGAATAAATTAATCGGTTAAGAAATGTTAAATTGATTTTACTCCAAAACTGTCGCGAAAGTAAATTGGTGGGTCAGATTATGAAATGCACGATTATAGCAAATAATGCAATCTCACGTAGTCGTCATTTGATCATGCCTGCAAAATCTACCAAGTACGCGACTATTTGCACGTAGCTTTCAGGTTTTTTATTAACCTATGAGGTAAAAATCTCACTCTGAGATTCAGAGATACCTATTACATTTTATATTCATTTGCATTTCTATGTTGAATACTATTAACCAGCCGCAGCGGTTTAATCAATTTTTCCTACGTTTTTACATTTTATTGCCGCAAAGAATGAATCAATTTTTAATTAATTTATTTAGTAGTAATCAAGTTGTTGAGAAACTAGAATTTATTTAAAAAAAAAACTAACTACATACATAGTTGTTACGGAATTGTAACAAATATAATGTAGTGCAACGGAAATCTCTGCAATAAAATTCTATTGAAACAGATTTTTTATAAGATGGAATTTTCTTTTTTGAGCCTACTTTTAGTAAAAATTAATAAACTGCTTGTTTTTTTCCCTTGATATTAATAATATAATTATATTGTCATGCACGAAGATATATTATGCCGAAGCCACGGTTTTTCCCCCAGAAAAAAATGATGAACGCTCGGATAAATGTTTTTTTGTGTACTTAGTAAAAATTGATGCAAGTACTTCACTGGTCACAAAGAGAACATTTAAAGTTTTTAATTACAAAAAAATTTTCTGCATGTTTTATACGGTCGTAAAATTTGCGAAGTGTGTAATTACCAGATTCTTCTGCATATTAAATTTATAAAACTATAAACTAAGTACGAAGGCGTCCTTAGATTAAAATTAATTTAAAATTTTTTAAAAAAAATTACAATTGGCAATTACACTTACAATTGTCAATAAGCTTCGTTGACACTTACAATTGTCAAGTATAACGTTTGCCAATTGTAAGCGTCATTGGAATTTTGGGACAACTATGGAAAAAATGCATTCATTGGGAATAAAAATAAATAAAATTTATTTTATCAGTTAATTGTCACTGAACTTGAGAGCAGTGATAAAATATTAGTTTTTAATGTATATTTTATTAATCGAGCTTATATTATTTAAAATTATATCTTTTAGAAAATACGTTCCTTAAGTATTTATCTGTTGATGTTACTATATTACATAATTATTGAAAAACTACCGATGTTCGAACCTATGTAATCGAATACTTGAAATATTTTGAATTAGTTTTTTTATTTTGAATTTTGAATTTTATCAGTAAAATATCTGATGAACTTGAAATATTCGTTGTAGCTTTCATTAATTTAAGGTAAGAAGCCACTATAACATTTAATGTCAAAGTTAATTGGCGTTTTATCGTTAATAAACAACAGCAATTATCATATTGATTGGTATTCGAGTGCGACTAATTACTAAGTCGGCGCTATAAGGATTAATGAGAAAAATCTATCGGTGGCAATACGCGTGGTTACCTCCTTATTAAACAGGTAAAAACCTATAATCAGATAGGTAATCTGGCACACGCACACTACACTTTTATGACCACCGTAAGTTATCTAAAAATGCATTCCGAACAAACGTGTTTACTGGGTATTATTTTAACACCATCGCATCTAACTGATAACAAATACATCGCCGTCTATAAATTAACCTATTAAACCCATTGTTAATTAGATTTGTTCAAGTTGCCTATTTGTGGTGTTTACTAATTTATTCTCAGCCTAAGAAGAAAACCCGTAATTGCATTGTTGGTATGCAGACGTGCACATTTTAATAGCTCTTTCGGCGGACACATAATGAAAATCATGTACATAATTATTTTTCTGGTAATTGGAGTTTTTGTAATGACCATATTAAATATTTCACTATAAAATTTTGGGTTGGTTAAGTGCAAAGCCGTGTTTTTTACTAAATTTACCACTAAAACAAAAAATATATTTTTATTATTCTTTTTGCCAAGCAAATCCTACATGTTAAAAGGAAAATTTGAATTACTTTAAACCAGAGCAAAGTTACTGCTGTAAATGTAACGGTGGATTTTTGATTATAAAGTTGCACGATTGCACGGATGCAGCATAGACATTGCGATGAGTAAGCACAATTTAAGTATATCGCTTAGTTAATAAGTATATTTTGGACTTGGACACTTGACGAACATCAATCTTTTCTTTAATTTCGGAAATGTCGATTTTAAAGTCGGTGCTTTGTTTATTCTGTTGACGGTGCTGCAATATATTTAAGTGGGTGGAGCCGGCCGCAGTTGTCTTCTAACCATGCAACTGCTAACAACTTATCATAAATTTATATTGAATTGCGTTACGTAAATTATAGCCAAATTTCCCAGTAAATTATCCCTAAAAAGAAAACTGTTAACTCCGCAAAAATTTAATTCGTTAAATTTATTTGTTATAATATCATCCCTGAAGAACGACCAAACTTGAAAATCACGGAGCTAGAAAGACAGAGATTGCTAAGTCCACGCACTTGATAAAATCATTCTTGAAGGACGACCAAATTTGAAAATTGTGAATCTAAAAGTACGAATCGTACAGGAAAAGTGTTAATTTGGACACAGCACGCTGCTGCTCCTTCTCCAGCGTGTCATTTGTTGGAGAAAAGAAAACACTCTGATTGGTTGAAGTTTTTACAAACCGAAAAATATATTAAACCACCTTCGGTACTTTCCCTTGGGACGAGTTGCACATCAATCGAGTTTTCAACCAACCGGGTCTAGATGCCCGTCCGTGGACGGGCTTTCCAGCTAGTGTAAGATAAAAGGCATCGTTTTGGAGGGCAGCTTATAGTTAAGTTTTACCAAGAATCAATAAAAATCCCCCATCCCCTTTTGCCTGTTTTATAAATTTTATATTTTTTACATTTTATTAAATAGAAGCTTTTTTCTCGTTCAGAACATATACAAATATTACATGTCGCTGCAATACGCACTGGAAGTAATAAAGTAGCGTCTATAGTAATCTACTGATAGTATTATGATCCTTTTTATAGAATAGAAAATTTTACTTTTTCAGTCGAAGCTGTAAAGTAGATAATTTATCGCGAAAATAATATTTCTTGCAAATACCCGTTCTCGTTATGATGGGTCATCATCATCATCCAGATATGACATCCATTGTCGGATATAACCTCTTTCCTTTAGAGGAAGTAGGTTTCAGCATTGGATGGGTTACCCCACAAAAACGTCTTTATGCATATGACGAGTAGGTGCTCCCACTGGCTACTGTGGCCAGAATGGTAGAGTATGGTTCAAAACTATTCTTAAAGGAGGTCACATCCAATAGCGAACGAAAACGACTGGGTATGTACAAAGAGATGAAAAGGACACTGTAAACAGAGCAGTAAACAGAGCAGTAAACAGAGCAGTAAACAGAGCATATTACGTTAACTGACATTTACTGAAAGATGGAAAAAATTATCGAAAAAAATTAAGATAAAAATCTGCAAGACATTCATAAGACCTGCGACCACTTATTCAGCAGAACGATATGTTAATCGAATCAGTATTTTCCGTAATTTACATACGGCCACGGCCAGGTAGAAATAGGTCGTTTTGAGAAGGCAAAGAAAAAGTTCTTCAGGAATTCAGCGAAGTTTGACACTAGCGACGCGACGGCTTAAATTGTAGGTAAAGATTCCAAGTTAATTATAAAATAGAAAAAATTGATTTTAAATTTCAGGGTGGTCAGACACCTTAAAGTTAGACTAAATAATATCTGTCGACGATATCAGTAATTGTGTAATTTCTCACCATATACTTTTACATCCTTGCAGATACTTTGCGGCGACTGTGACCCTGCTCTATGCACTGTAAAAAATTATTTGCCTCCCTATCAAGGTTTTAAGTAGTTATAGCCAGGGCAGGTATCTTTTGAATTTGCGGTGTGGCTCTCACAAAATATTATACTGTCGTGTTTCAAAATCCAACATGGAATTTTCATTTGGTAATTGTAAAAATTATTATTTTGACTGTAGAATTTATTTTTGAAAATTTCTTTTTATTTTATATTTGCTGGTTTTCCCGCCAACGAGTTTGTAGTGGCAGCAATTTTGATATTAAGTGATTTTTGATATTAAAATTTGGATTATTTGCTAATAAAGCGTTTGATTTTGGATAATGGTTTTTTGGATGATCGTATTTTTATTTGTTTGAATATTTAAATATTAAATTTGAAGTTAAACATTGAAGGCCGCGTGAATAAGTTTATCAGTGTGTATGGTGCGATTTATCTTTCCAATTGACCGTTCCATTTTATATTGGAAAATTTTATTTGAAATTTTAGTTTCAATTTTTAAATAGGGCCGGGCAAGATTTTAAGGAGTGTATTTTTTGGATGAACCCAATTGGAAAATTTGGACCTAGAAAATATCACTTCAATACATGCAGTGACTAAATGAAATTCGGGCGCTCCTTTGATAAGAAAGCAAATTGCCGGTTTTTGGCATATAAAAATCTATTTTACAGCAAAACTTATTAGACGTTTTTTGTTACAAATTTCATTGCCTTCAATTTTTTATATATAAATTTTTTTATTTTCTTGCGCTGTTTCTGGCTGACAGCGGCTTAAACAAGACTCGGTAAAATACGAAAAATATTGTCGTCTATATCTCAAAAACGGTGCAACCAAATAAAAAAATAAATCAGCATTTCTTTTGTAAATTTCAAAATACAAAATTCTTTTGTATATAAACAAATTTGAAGGCAATGAAATTTTCAACAAAAACGCCTAATAAGTTTTGCTGTAAAATGGATTTTTTATGCCAAAAAATGGCAATTTGCATTGATAACAAGAGGCGTCCGGATTTCATTACGAGTCATTGTAACGCAAATGTCTTTTTTATAGAGAGAAAAATCATAAGGTATTTATAAAATTTGCGATTTTATTATTATTCTTAATGATACTTGATACCTGCTTGATACTTCTTTGTATAACTACTCAAAAAGCCCTTATCTCTTATTCTAGTTTTCAGATTCTAGAAGCACCTCTCTGTTCGGTTCGCAAATTTAATACTCTAAATAATACAGTTTTGCCAAATCAACTTTTTATTAATAATATTTTGATTATTTACCGTGTGTATCGGCAAATTGTAAATACAATTTATTAAATTGTAAACTATGCTAAAGCATAGTGTTTTTTTTTCCAAAATTTTTTACTGTTTTGTATTTTCCCGTGTGGTGCTCAAAATCCGTAGTGTGGTGCTTGAGCATTCAAGCAACTCAACTGTTGCCGACCCTGTTTAGCATCAACAGAGTTTGTTTGCTGCTGCAACAAAATTTTTTTGTTGTAGCAACAAAAACCCTCTTGACGCTATAGTCAAGAGAAAATCTTCTGCAAATCTTCTTTCACAATGTGGAATAATAAGACGGCAATTTTTTGATTTAAACATTTTTATTTTTTAATATCTTTCACCGTTTTCGAATTATTGGAGAAAATCTAGGTTAAGTCTTACTTGAACTCTCGGATGTTGTACTATATACGGGTTTGGCTTCGTATTATAAAAATATAAATTGAGTTCAAAGTTATATATTTTTTAAATTGAAAAAAAAATTTTAATTTTGTCTCACCAAGAATTGAATTTTTGTATTATTATATTTCACGTAAAAATTGCACTGTTCAAAATTTTAAAATATTTAGTGTAGAAGATGACTTTTTTTTTAAATCTTGACTTTATGTACAGGTGTTAATAATATGGTGTAGTTCAAAATTTTGAAAAATTTAAAATTTTGTGTAAATCGAAAACTTTCGATTTAGTCGATAAAATTCTCACTAAATTACAATTACAGAATCGGATTTATTTTTAACTTTATAATTATATGGTTAGTCTAGCAGCTAAACTACGTTTTGAATATGTAGTTTCTGACTCGACGGAAAATCTAAACTGTAATGACTACTAAAAAGCTAATAGTTTCAATTTTAGTAACAACTTGTAGCTTAAAACAATTAAAATTTTGTTATCTAAAATAAGTAAAATATTTAAAATTATTTTTTGTTTGTTATAATAATGCGTGAAATCGAGTGTGAACTGTAATAAAACATAAAAGAAAATCGATGTCGTGCAGAAAATGTTTAACAAAACTTAATTCGCTTCAATAAGTTGCAATTTTAATCTGCAGAAAAATGTCACTTTCAATTTTATTCATACCGTAATAGCAATTATATTTTTAAATATTTTATATAGGGTGTTGCGTAATATTTATAGTATCAATAGCAAAAATATAAGTTCTTGATGTGGTTCTACATCAAGAAAATGTTAAAATGTTATATGGGTGCGATATTACTTACTTCAAAAAAAAAAAAAAAAAATTCAAAATTCAAAAAAACCGATATTTCTTCTAAAATCTACTACATCTACTAAATTTTTACAGCTATGTGAACCATTTCAAGTTTTTTTCGTCGAGTACTAAAATCAATTGAAAGCACTATAAGATGCGATCTGTATTTTATGTGTTCCATTTTTCAATGTATTGCCTGATAATTACCAAGCATAAAATTTTGGTGATGAGTTTGATTATTAAACTATAATTTTAAGTACTTTTTTGCCTTTGGCATTCAGTGTTTAAAATAAATTGTGAACCAAGCTACACGTTATCAGCTACACATGGATAATCTTGCATCGCAAAATACTTTGGGCCATCCGTTTTATTTTGCAATTTAGGAATGATATCAAATCACGGAGCCTAAGGATAATTTATTTTTATAAAGAAAATTTATAATTGATTTTTTAATTTCCTTGCTCCACAAGAGTTAGCTGGAGCCGGATTCGGCAAGTTTGGAATTCCGTGTTACGATTTTCTTACTTGTAATTATTGTAATTTATCTTTTAAAGAGTATCTCATACGGAAAATCTTTGACGTCCTATATTTTACTGTAATGATGAAATAAAACGACAGATGCAAACATTTGAAATATTCAGACGTTTTGATTATGAACTTTATCAATGCTAAGTAAATTATTAATAAAATAAAACTATCTAAATATTGAAACAAACATTTTGTAATCAGATTTTAAAATTTTTGTTCTTTAGTTTTTCTCTAGATTTCTAACGAAACCGTTTCATAAATCACCCCAGCCTCTTTTAATGGACCATTGTTTCGTTTACCTATTTTCTTAACTATAATGAATACTAAAATTTATGTATTGATACTATAATAATTTATAGTTAGGTACTACGAAAGAGCTATCCTGAATACAAAGTAGATCATGAGATAATCGGTAAGAATAACATTTTTAGATAGGAACAATCTGATAATTTTGCTATGTTAACAAGTTGATTTACGCAAATTTATTCGCGAGATAGCAAATTGTATTGCTAAACAGCAGCTTTATTAAATCAAGGATTCCTGTTTGCGAGTACTACTGTGTGGTAAAGCAATTTGTCATGATTTGACTAAATATGTAAACCCACGCTTCTATAACATTTTTCATTCAATCGTTTAGTTGAAAATAAATCTGCCAAACAAAAATAAAGTTCTAAAACTATTTTTCGCTAAAACATGACGTAATGATTAATGCATTCAAAAAAAATTGTTTAATTTTTTATTAATAAAAATAGTCTAGTATATTTGTTTTTTGTTTTTTTCATTATTCTTCGGATAGATAGGTTTTGTTTGTTCTTCTACTGAAATAGACCAGAATCCGTCGATGCTGCTTGCTATTCATTCGCAGCATGAAACGACAGCACAATGAAAACTTGGTCAGTCTAGGCTTTAAATTTCTATGCTGTTCATTATCATTTTAACAACACCAAATCTTTGTTTGAATTTTTGTGTCGGAATCCAAAATTTACAAACACCCTATTGACAGATTAATTGAAAAAACAATGCAAAACAATTTTCCGGTATATGCTCTGAATTATATAAGAAAATTGTTTAATCTTGTGGTTTACCCCTAATATTATATTTGTCAAGCACCCGGAGTATTTTTTTTAAAGAAATAGTAAACCTTTCATTTTTTAAAATAAACAGTACAATATGACATACACACACAAGGATTTAGTAATAAGTAAAGTTACTTATTCATAAATCTGTGCATACACATAAAAATTGAAAAGTTAACGTTTTAATTATGAAATTTCAATTATTTTTATTGTTGCACGAAAATTAACAGTTCAAATCTCCTTTAAAGCTTTTTATCTGCTTTATTTACTGTTGTTTTTTATTAAATTTGCCGCCGAACTGGAATTCATAGTTTTAATTTAATAATTCAATTTGATTGGCAAAATATCTATCATGAGGACTAATAATTCTCAATAATTGCAGGAAGCACAAAACACTGTTTTTTGATGTATCCGAAATACTATTCCTATTAATTTTGCAATAAAAATATTTTTACTGATGTTCCCTTTCAGAAATTTAAACGAAAACATTAGCCTGGTATATAACTGCCAAATTTACAAATGAAAAAATTGAGCCATTTAACCTGCTAAAAACGTATCCCCTTTTACCTGCAAGTTGCAGAATTTTTGATTTTATTTCGGCTGTTAATATTGTGCAAACCAACAATAAATAAATCATGTAAAAGGTTTAAAAAATTTCCGGTTTTCCGGCGTGTTTCTGGCCTTGAAGAAGGAAAGCTTTTGACGATCAATCAATGGTGTTGTTGTATCTGTCGTTTCATGAGCACGATGGGATGATTGGAGTAGCTTCCATGTTGGCAGGGCCGGGTGCAGAAGAAGATTATCTTGTACTTGTGACTGCATAACACACATGGTTGTGTTATGCAATAGAGTACGGAACTATCTGGTATTTAGAGGTTGTCATTAATTCAAAAGATAGGGGAATGTCTGAATTGAACTGGTTGTTCTACCAGGGTCCGGGTTGGTTTCCGGTAAACAATTCAAAAGAGAGTGTTGACGGGGATGGGTGACACCAGTAGTAAGGAGTCAGAGGAGTTTCCTGGGTTTATAAGTTGGATAGCTGGTGTCTGATACAGTGCTATCAGTGAGTTGGAATATGTCTGTTCCTGATACAGGGGTATCAGCAACCGGAAGGAAATTTTTCCCTGATACGGGGAAGAATAAAAACAGTGAAGAGAGAGGGTTTGTCTCTGATACGGGGGTGAAACGGATGAAGTGTATTTATTTCGTTGGAGGTATCGGTAGAGGTTTACAGGATACAAAATTATCGAATTTTGCTAGAGAACTTTTTTCTAGGTGTAAAAAAACTACAGGGCTCTTCATTTTGCGGTACACGTCGTTTCACGATTCGGCAACGTATATTCGGCGACGGTCAATTCAGCGACCCGAAATTCGGCTATGCTACTTTCGGCGATTCCAACTCGGCACCGGCATTTCGGCGATTGCCGAAATGCCGGTGCCGAATTGGAATCGCTAAAACTGGCATAGCCGAATTTCGGGTCGCCGTATCAGAATCGCCGAATTGACTGTCGCCGTATCAGAATCGCCGAAATTGACTGTCGCCGTATCAGAATCGCCGAAATGACGGTGCCGAACTGGAATCGCCGAAATGACGGTGTCCGGCAATCGTTTCATCTGAACAATTTTTAAATCCCTACTGTAATATAGGGGAAAGAAAATTCACCATTTATCCATTGATGTCGAATGGATTAATAAGAAAACTATAGCATATTTTGTAATTAAAAGCTTGAAAATGTAATGAAAATATTCAAGTTATTAAAATTAAAAATAAAGTTTGTTTTATTTTTCTTGTTTTTACTTACAAAATTATTTATTCTGAGTTTGATTCCTGCTCAGTTATCACGACTGACATGATTGCTACGTGGAGCGTCAGTCACGTACTGACCTTGGTATTAGTCCGATTGTCTCGGTACGAACTGACCAGGCTCAACATCCAATTGAGAAAACAGTCTTTTCACAACTTATTACCAAAAGCAATTTGTTTGCTATAAATAATTTGGTAATTTTTTTGCAAATTTTCCAATTATTTTCTTTTATTTTATTGTGACTGCAAAATATTTAAAAACATGAGAGTTGGTCGTGTTATAATTTAGAAAGCCTCTTAGTTAGATTGTCTTTGATAATATAATAGTGCCAATAAAGAAACAATTTAATTTGAGTTAAGGATTATCAGTCCTGACCAATGACCAAAAAACCTTCACTTATCTTTATTAATTTTAAATTAGCAATCATGTTTAACAAATTGCATACTTAATAGAATATGAAAAACGAAAGATTTTCCAAAACAACCGAAAAAAAAAGGAAACCGGTTTTTTTCTCTAATGGTATTCAATTGGTCAAGTTGGTAGCAGGTGATTTGTTTACTTATTAGCATAAACATCTATTTGTATTGTTTTACTATTAATACAATTGTTTTATATTTTAAGGCAGCTCTAATGGTTGGTGATGTAATGTTTTCAATTACTTCTTTCAGTAATTCCAGTTTTTATGTAATGATGATATACTATATACATAGTGTATTTTTCTTTGCTATTTGTTTTTATATCTTTTTAAATTTATTGCACAAGTGTTGCCCTGATTATAGTACATTATGTAATAAATAAGTTTAAATTCACGTTCATTAATTATTTATATTTTTTACCTTAGATGGTTAAACTGGTAATTAAGTTCCGACATCTGGGAAACTTAAATCATGACAGTTTTTGTGTGACACTTACAGTTTCAAAAAATTAATTGATTAATGATGTTTAACGTTTTACTTTTTTTACGCGAATGTGAATCAAGGATATTTATATCATCAGTGAAATTTACAAGCATAGTAAATTATATTTTAAGGTACGAGAGTTCATAATACATAATATTTATGCTGTTTTCAATTTTTCATTGAAAAAAGAGTGAAAATTAAAAATATTTTTTTATATAGTAAGTAATATTATATTCATAATAATTATGTTGTCTGGTGATTAGCTGAACGCTGAGAGAGTTAAATGTTACGTGGCGTAACATTTTTCTTTCGCTAAATATTTCATAAACAGTTCCAAATTTATACATACATATCTAGGTTATTTTATAATTTTTCCTATGACCTTTTGATAAAAGTTTTCCGTAATTGCTTTCTTTTGCAAAAAAAATTACGGTTTTGATAATATGGTGCATGACATTAATCCTGGTATGTTTGTACCAAATATTGCCATAACGGTCGGCGGATTAAAAAATAGTTGTTAGCTTTTGTTTGCTTTTTTTCTTCCAAATTTCGAGTATTGAAAAAAATTAAAAGTTGATGTTATGCAGGTATTTCAGTTTAACTTGTTTGATTAAAATGTGTACCTATGTAATACAAACATACAACTGGAACTGACTTATTTTGCTGTAGACAAATTGTTCACGTACCTTTCCCCATTATTTGTTTTGTTCCATTTTGTATGAACGGCAATTACTATTCTTCGCATCTTTCAAATTGCAGTGCTAAATTTATCTTGGTTTTTCTTAACAATGAATGATACACAGGAAAGGATCTAAGATGACCTTGCCAAGCACTACTTGGTTTAAGTATAGTAAATTTGCTTCAAATTTTATTTTTACGATATTTTTCAAAAACCAGTTGATTATTTGAGAATAAACAAAAGCAATAATCCGGACAAGAATTATTGTTTTGATTTTCTTATGTAGTACTTAATTTTTCCATAACTAAATTAAGTGCAACGCGATAGTGAGCAAAAAGTATCTTGTTTTTTTTTGATTTGGCTCGGAGAGCTAAACCTCAAAATAAGAAATTGAAATTTCAAGTTGGTAGCTCATCCGGAAAAACTGCTCGGCGAGAACCTTTGCTATCGAATTATAGCGCTTGGATTTTATTATAAGAAATATTTTATATAAAAAAATATCTTCTATCTGTAAGAACTACCAGTTAAGTTATTTATTGCATCAATTGAAATTACAGCTGTTGCAGCAAAATTAATAGCAATATGTTCATCATATTATTCTGTAGATTTAACATTACCTCTAATCGGGCTTGACAATTTATTAGGGGCTGATCCAATGAAAAATCATTATCAAGAATCATTTTGCAAATTTCGAGTAAATAATTTTGTAACTGAAATCAGTTTCATTTTTCTATATGAAAATATTAATTAAGCTAAGTAAGGAACCGCGGTTCTATTACTACACTGATGTGATCCAGTTGTAATTTATGCTATATATACTCAACTCTTTTAGTATTAAATAATAAATAATAATAATAACTGCGAATTGTAAAAAAATTTTAACAATAAAAGTTCAAAATACGTTTAAATTCTTTTAATGCGGAATGTCGCGGCAACTCGAGCAAATACTTGAAGTGCTTCGTTTAATGTACACGTAGTTTTTCTTTTATTTATGTCGAATGTCAAAAGAAAGTGAAAATATGTATTACTTTTATAATGAACAAAAAAGTATTTAAGATTAAAAGAAAGAAATTAAAATTTTAACAATTTTATTCAGGTAATTGTCGATGTTTTCCTCTAACTGTAACGCACGTAACTAATTAGAAAGGTGCCGTAAATTATACGAATTATGACTACTAATTAACGTTTCATTAACAATATTGACTTCAGTTTATCTTTAAATTGTTTCAAATTATTTTAAATTATTTTTTCTAATTTTTTAAACAAACATATTCTGCTATAATATATCATAAGTATATTTAATAGTAATTTTAATAATTATCTTATTAATACAAAGAAGTTTAAAGCATAAATTGTTTAAAATTAAAAACAATTGTTAATTTTAGTATATTATATTATTATTATAAATTACATAGTACACTCGTAATTAATAATAGTAAAAGTATAATATATTATTGTATAGTGTATACTATATGGTATATGCTATATACGTATATACCATAATTATCTACTATAATATACCTATAAGGTGTAATATATGTTTTTTGATACATAAATTGCAAAATATAGTATAATAACTTTTACAAGAACCACAGTGTAATATTAATATACTCATACTATATAATACTACATACATCATATATATAATACTAATTTATACTTTTAATATAGTATACTTTTGATATATAAATATTCGAATAAATAAATATATCAACTTAATATGAGCATTCATTTCTGGTGGCTTTATGGTATAAAAAGTGTTTAAGCTGTATTGTGACTCTTTGGTCCAATTTCCTAATTCGGTGGATTTTGGTTTGGACTATGAAAAATTATTATAATGGTTTTCGCTTTCACATAAAATTTGAAGTAAACCACCTGCTGTGTGTTTAAGCTAATAGTAGGAAAGATAACAAAATTTGTTTTTAAATATTTGTATTGATGTGAAAAATTGCCAAACTCGACTAGATTTATTTTTTGCTCTGCCTACGTATTAACCTATTTCGCAAAACGTCGTAAGGGTAACAACCTTAGTTCCTACAAGATTATCCTTAGTTTTGGGTTTTCAAATGATTGCTTAGTTTTGAAGTGTAACGTTAAAAATAAAGAAGAAATGTGAATAAAGCTACAAGCGTGTATATTTCTATTAACGGTGAAACAAATCGGTTTAATGTTACCGCTCGTGTATGTGTGTTTCTCTGCGTAAGTACGGGTGTCAGTGTAGATAGATATATTGCTACTTTAGTTAGATAATTCTTTATTTTGGTCGTCATCGCACGGTTATTCTAACGCTTAAGCTTTTAGAAACGCATTCTCAACTTAAATCTTTGAGATTACCAATTCATCAATTTCATTAAGAATTTCCACCTAACTGTATAGGCGAGCCTTAATACTCTATAAGCATACTTGTATATGTGCGCCGATTGACATACAAGTATTATAATAGAGTTTTAGTTTGAAGAGAAGCCAACCCGGAAAGTCGACATATTTATGAGCTTACGACACGTTCACCTGCACGTATAAATTGTAGAAGTAAAATCAAAGAGCCGAAATTTTTTTAACACATTAAACGAGCCGACCCCTCTTCCATTGGATCATACCAATTTTCTATACTTGCTAATGACCCATTGCAGTTAATCTCAAACTATCGTATAGCTAAAACAAATGATACAAATTTTGTTGCTTAAATTTTGCATCATTAGATTTGAGGGCAGGAACATATACGACAAGCTTCCTGTTTGTCATAGGTATGTCAATTGATGGGACACTGCACCCGCGTAGATTCATACTATAAGTGCCGCGATTAAAATAAAGGAAATCGATCCAATTGCATTAGTGCTAAATTTTTAGCTTAAACTATCCAGACGTAATTCATGTTTAACACTTGATCAAGTCACACAGTGGTCACTGACATGTATTGATTCATAGTTAAACGTCTCTATAAGCTTACGGAAAAGGTCTAGTCATAAAATGAATGTTGCAATAATTATTAAATAGAAGGTAACTAAACTCTTTTCTAAATATTCGAAAAAAATACTGTTTTGTTATTTTACTACCTAATTACTAAAATATTTTCAGACATGTCACATTTGATTTTTGAACCGATTCATGTGCCACTTGTGCACTATAAACTCTCAAAAGTTTCCCGAATTTATTATCCTAGCCCATTACCATAAAGCTTTGAAAGCCTACAATGTTTTTCTTAACTTTTTTATTACTTTTTTGTTGTGGCAGTAAATTTAAAACTTTTACATAGAAGTGAATGTCCAAAAATTGAAAACTACAAATTACAATTTTAACTTTCTGTAATTTACGCTATAAGTTGCTAATCTCGCAGTTGGATTCGGTTGGTCCGTTCATGAGATAGAATAAAAAATGTTATTACAAAAGCATTTTTAAGATCTTATCGGAGTTAGACATATACGCCAAACGCGTAGGAATTATTTGTAAGCAATAACAAAAGGCACTTGAGATTAAAAATCAAAAAAGAAAGAATAAAGCCCCAGTGAGGTCCTTGTGGATCGTCAAAATTTATCTCTGAAAATAGACTTCACTATTTTCTCCCATCTTCATGTACTTGGTATTATTTTTCACAATTTTCACATCTTGTTTTATCTAATTTCTTAAAACTTAAAACTAGAAGCGTTAACTTCTCCATTTCTTGATTCCTCATAACAACTGTGTCGTCCAATATTATTCAGCTATTGCCTTACTCGTCGTTCAGCATATCTTCAAAATAATTCGTGCATCTTTCCAGACTTCTCTCTTTGTTTTTTCTACTTTATGTAACTCACTATCTTCTTAATTTCGTTTTAATAAATTGTCTTAATATATATTATCATTTATAAAATAACTAGCTGGAAAGCCGGACGGGCACCTAGACCCGATTGGTTGGAAACTCGATTGATGTGCAATTCGTCCCATGGGGAGTACCGTCGTCGGTACTTTAATATTTTTCGGTTGGTAAAAAATGACACTCCGTAGCAGCGAGCTGGCATTTTATGTATTAAGATAACCTATCATGAAAATGCGCTTTCCTTATTTTGCATGAGACTCTTTAAATACTAACAATTCCAAAATTTTGTTAAAAAAATCAAAATTAATCGTCCAATTTTATTTTTCACAAAAATAAATTTTTCATATAAGACTCATATCGCAAATAGGGTGCAAATGTGCGCGATAGCGCTACACGCCTATAATACTGCCCATTAGGTACTAATTTTTATTTCTTTTTACAACTAATTTTTCAAGATCAAT
The DNA here is from genome assembly GCA_947369205.1 of Cantharis rufa. Taxonomy (NCBI): domain Eukaryota; kingdom Metazoa; phylum Arthropoda; class Insecta; order Coleoptera; family Cantharidae; genus Cantharis; species Cantharis rufa. Next base: position 7,152,456 of record OX376309.1, on the reverse strand, counting down.
AAATTGAAAAATTTATTCAATTGTTTGTTGGTAAAATTTTTAACAGTTTGAAACAATTTTGAGTTTAGACTGCCATTTATTTTATGTAGTATGCAGCTTTTTATTTTGGAAAAATTATTCCAAAAAATGTGAATTTATGAAATGTCAGGCAAGGGAAAACTGGGTGTGCTTAATCCTTCTCTGAAAAATACAAAAACCTAAAATTCAATCAATATTGATATCTAAATCAAGATGTTTTTTGTTTAAATCCAATTATATTATAATTTTCAAAATGCAACTTATTGTTTTCCGAAACAATTGTTTTTTGTACCATGACTAGTTATTTATGGTTGTTAATAATGTATTAAGATAAAAACTCTTTTTCCAGAATTACAAAAAACATTAAATTTATAGCAACGGCGCACAATGCGATAACAAAAAGTGATACAACAAATCGGGCGCGCAATCAGCAAATTCAAAAATTTGCCTGGAGGCTTGTTCGTTACTTTTTATACGTTAAATTGAGCAACCTGCAAAAATAATTAAACTTGCCAGCCTGTGCCTGTGCTCGAATTCAATTTAACGCTAATGAGACGGGTTCGACCATACCATTTCTGAGCTAGTTTTCCACTTTTGATTTTGTTCTTGGAGTTTTCCATCCACATCAAGTTTTTTTTATTGGTTTGCATGGTTGTAACTAAAGGATATAGAATTGAGTTTGTATAGTTTTTCCTCGTGGACGATAATGTGTGACAAATTAATAATTCTAATTAGTAAACTCGTTAAAGTTAAACCATTTTATGTGGTTTTGATCCAAACGGAACGGAATAATCTTGGCATTGTTTTGCTCCATTGCGGCGTGGACGTCGACTGTCGAGAGGACGACTGACTTGATTAGTAAATTAAAATCATAATAAGTGATCTTCCCAAACAAGTTTTGCATTTTTTGCACGCTGTTCTTAACGGTTTAGTTTATGGAAGTGCATTTCCATTTTTTAATGAAAAAACACATGTTTTCTGGAGAACAATTTCAGTGTCGTTGGTTTTTTAGTTTTATGGTATAGCGTGACAAATTTGCACTTCTAATTAAGCAATGAACTCATTAAAATAAAACAATTTTAGTTTCAATCTTCCAGTTTCTTTCAAGTACAAAAATACACTTAATGCAAACTTAACGCGTTGATTACTTTACGGTATACCTTAGAAGAATGATTAATTGGAATAACAACATTTATGAGTTTGTTAAATAATTATTGAAAGGTTTATATTTGAGCAATAATTAATTAAACATCGGAAAAATGCGGCTGTGCAAATGTAACCGTTCTAAATTTGCATTACGTAGTGCTATTTTTAAAAACTAAATGACACTTGCATAGGTTATTAACTGGGCTGGTAAACTGCCAAAGACTAACTTAAACAATATGCACCTTGTTTAAGATAGTTTTACTTACGAATGTCCACCATTTAAAATAAGTCATATTTTCACTCATAAAAAAGATCCTCGACTGAGCTTTTGTTGCTTGGACACTCTTAGTGATTGGTAACTTTTGCCTGCTTCCACTTGATCAAATAACTGATGATCGTCTTTTTGCATACATTAAGTCTTCATCCTTTTTTTTTTGTTATAGCAATTTTGCAAAGGACCACTGTCGGTATTGGGCAGTTGAAAATTCAAGGAGTAGCCACTTGTCAGTATTTATGTATGGATGGTTGTGGATTGCTGTATGGATCGGTAGGTCTGCTATTTTTTATTCATTTTCCTTATTTATTACGTTTATCTAATACTTAATTTATTACCAGTCTGGGCTATTTAAATGGTGAGAAAAAATAGACAATTTATTTATTGTTTCATTTTTCAGTAGCTCTGGTTTACGTACATATCTTATAAACTAAATAATCTATGAAATAATTTACACACCTTAACTTTTCTTGTTCAACCAATTAGATTTATCTATGTAAATAATCTAGATCGTAAAAGTATTGATTGGGACGATCCAGAAATTTTTATGTTATAATCTCTTAATTCTAATATAATATCTATATTATTTCCACCAAATATCAATAATAATTCTAATTAATTTCCATATTTCCAAATTAAATTTTTTTTGTTCAATTACTTCTCACATTATCAAGTAATCTTATTACGCCATAAATTGCTAAAAATGTAAATTGTCAAGTCGTTTGGTAGTTGTAAAGTGGCGTAGCGCGAAATCCAAGTTTTAACGACAAAAGCTGAAGAGAAATTTACATATCAAGTGAGTTGATTAAAGCTTTCGTCAAATTTTTTTTACACAATTTAGAAGAGAATTTCTCAAACACGGAAATCGTCTGTTGAAATTTTTGCGTCATCATCAGTTTGAAATTTTAATATTTTTAATGGCGGAAGTTTTGAATACATTTTATTTTAATACGGTTTATGTCAAAATTAAATATACAAAATGATAAATCAGAGCAGGAAAAAATTTATGTTGTGGTAACAATGATTTCGTAAAAAAAAGTCAAAATTTTATTTATTTGGGTAATTAAATTGAATAGAGCAAACCGAACATATACGTTTAATGTGGGTGTTCTCTATAGTGCGAGAGATTTATTTTATATTGTGGCATCCTAGTATGTAGGGTAGCGGATAGGCTAAGATTTGTGTGTATAAATACTGCGCTAGCCTGAAGTAATGGTTCAGAGGGTCACAATTTATAGTTTTCATTTAGAATATCTAAAAACTAAATATTTCACATCATAAGTATTGTTAATGAATTACATTAGAATCACAAAACACTCAAATAAACAAAAAACAATTTTAAAACATGTTTGTTCCCCCTTGCATTTTTTAAATATTGATTGTAATTTAGGTGACTTTTAAAGCAGATATAATACGGCACCGAAATAGACCTGATTAGGGCTAATTAAATAGTTGATTTGTGTAAACTATTATTATGTAAATTTTTATATTCAATATAACAACACTTGCATTAGATTTGAAAAAACAAATACTAAAGTATGCCACCTAAAAAGAAAGTCATTAACATTCTTCAAGATTTATACAGCATTTTGATATTTTAGATTGTCAAAATACTTTTTAAAAATTGTAATTTGTCAATTAAGGACCTAATTATTGTTTATATAAAAGTTATTACCTAAAAACTAGCCCATAAAGACTAAATTTTCATATTAAATTAAATTTTATAATAATTTATTTATAAATTTTTAAAAATACCCTCTGCGTTTTGCCAACAATGCGTATTTGTCATCCAACGTAATTTTATTATACAATACACCGCTTTACTGCAGATTTTTAAAGCTTATTTTAGTTTCACTTTTCAAAGATTATCTTTCTACAGAAGAAAGATTCTGTAACTAGAAGATTAGTGGGTTTCGCCGAAAGAGCTTAAACCGTGGCTTTTAATGTGGAATAAACTTACACATAATTTTGAAGAAAAAAAAAATGAGGGCATATCATCAAACAGATGTAAGATTCTGCAGATGACCTTGACCCAACTTGACTTTGGCCTTTTAAATAAAATTCTTTAAAAATATTTATTCTGTAATTTGCAGCACTTAAACGTAAATTACCGTATGTCTCATCGCTTTTTATATTTTTTTTTATTATAATGCTATTAACGGACATCAACTCCCGCGCAAATAAATTGCAGTGGCTGTTGCCAACCTAAAAATATGGGAGGTTACCTGATGTGATGAAAATAACCAAACTTAAATATACGAGTTAACAATATTGATATTTACATTTCCACACGGACATAAAGTCATAAAGTAAAGAATTCAAATAAAACAAAACTGCCAACTTTTAAACATTTTCTGCAAAGATAGCAATTCGAAGTTATAAAATCTTCTTTCAAAATAAATATACTCTTTTTTACACTTTCATCAATATCAAGCCAGCGTTATGCTTGCCAAAGAAAACACAACAAAGTAAGGATACACTTTGATTTGTTCTTGCAAACTCTTACAATACAATATCCACAGTTAAAAATGTAAATAATAGAAAAATTTTCTCTCAAAATCAACAAAAATGTAGAAAAACATTAATATATTTTAAAGCCAGCAAAATGAAATCGTCATTTAATTTTACATCCAATCACATGTCAATGTCAGAAGATATACTGAAACTCTATTGCTTAGGTTGTGCAGCCTGAAGGCCGCACTGGATCAATTATCTTCCAAATATTGGTTGGGAATCAAAACGTATTAATTGTAGGAGTGTTACAGAAAGAATAACAGACTTCGCTTGTTAACTGGGGTATCTCTAAAAAAATATTTGGCTAAATATCTTAGTTTGGAAATACCTCTAAAATCAGAAGAACATGCAGTACAACATCCGACAAAAACTATCCAGAATGCAGCTTGTTTTGCCATTTTTTATTATAATGAAACATAAAAACGCAAACACGGCTTTATTGACTATCGGAAGGCATTTAATAAAATTTCACATAAGAAAATTATGGAAATCTGGAAGAACATGGGTATGTACATGAAGTTAGCCCCGCCATTTTTGAAAATTAAAAAAATGAATATTGTGCCGGGCTGTGCCGGATGTGTGCCACGTTGTGCCTTATTTTTTTTATTTTATTTTATTTATTTTGGATTTTATAGAGATTGCTTATTTTTGGGTAGAAGTTAGCTCCGCCAATTTGAATATTTTTAAAAACAAAATTGTTTTGGATTCTAATCAACATGTACCGTTGTGTGCCGTAAATTACAAAATTTTATTTTAATAAATAAAAAATTTTTGGGCCAAAATCTATTTTATCAATAGAAGTTAGCCCCGCCATTTTTGAATTTTTTTAAAAACAAAATTGTATTGGATTCTACTCGAGATGTTTTGTAAACCATTAAATTTTATGCAGAAAAATTAGCATACACAGTTTTTCACTATAATTCATTGAGATGAAAGACACAGTTATCCGGACGTTTGGTTCCCGGACGATTGGTCTCCAGACGATTGACCCAGCGGACGATTGATCCTTGGACGATTGGTCCTCGGACGATTGCTCCAGGAATATTTAAATATTAAATATTATTCTTAAATAAATATTAAGAGGAATTGTAAATTGCCCACCAAACTTGACCATAAAATGTCAACTACCCTCCAAACTACTTGAAGCTTAATTTATTAATCCCAGACATACCAACGTCGAGGGAGATCAACAACCAACAGCATTAACAATAACATCGAGGGAGATCCACCCCCTTCCTGGTAGCACACACTTTGCCGAATAGAACCGGTCTAGAGGGATACATTTAGCGAGTATGGCTTTTATCAAAACGGCCCGGAGCGACCGGAGCGGAAGGTCGGTTTTGACAAACGCAACCACGGTAAATTTCGGATCCACTCTAAAATCTACACAGACGTATATACGGCCCAAATAAACCAAACCAAATAAATCCTACTGCAATCAGATAAAAACTGTTATCAGGCATTATGGAACAACGGTAATGGTTGATACTGACACCGGCGACCGAAATTTTGTTAAGTTGCAAGATATACCACTCCAATTAGAACTATTGCAAGATTCTTCGATGAAAATATTTGTGCTGGCAGATGTAATTGCACACAACGGCACACGTTGGTTAGAATCCAAAACAATTTTATTTTTAAAAAAATTCAAAAATTCCTATCGATAAAATAGTTTGTGGCCCAAAAAAAATGTATTTATGAAAATAAAATTTTATGAGTTACGGCACACAAAAGCACACGTCGAGTCGAATCCAATACAATTTTGAATTTAAAAAAAATCAAAAATGGCGGGGCCAACTTCTACCCCAAAATAAGCAATCTCTATAAAATCCAAAATAAATAAAATAAAATAAAAAAATACGGCACAGCGTGGCACACATCGGGCACAGCCCGGGACAATATTCATTTTTTAAATTTTTAAAAATGGCGGGACTAACTTCACGCACATAGTATGGGTGCAGATGGAAAGATCTTGAGGATAACAACAAACCACTATTGAAATCAAGAAGCAGGGATCTGCGTAGAAAACAAACAAACAAAAATAATATCGAAAAATGTCAATTAAGAGTAATAACCAAATAAGAGAAAGAGTCATCATCAATGATTGTGAGATCATCCTCTAAACTCTAGAGGTTAAGATTCAAATTGGAAGGGCAAAATGATTCATGAAAATGGCTTCACTCTTCAAGAGCTATAATCTGATAATAGAAATTCTCATAAAAAGAGAATGATATGAAATGCTGGAGAAACGTGGATGCTGACAGAAGCGACGATGAAGAACTTCAAACATTCCAATCGCGGTTGTATCGCAGAACATTTAGGATTGCGTGGATAGAACATATGACGGAACATAAATACTCAGAAGGGTAGAAAGTTACCATACCTTAGCCATATAATGAGAAACGAGGGAAGATACCGACTACTGCGATACAGTCGATACGGAACGGATAGACAGCTGGAAAAGAAACAGAGTAGTCGATTAGAAAAGGATACTGTTTACGGCTGATCTCCCTATGGGAAAACGACGGTTACCACATATTTTCATCTTAATTAATCTGCGTTTGCCGTGAAAAAACTTCAAACAATCTAAATTAATCCAAGACTATGTACAAAAATGAAGAATCTGGTTTCTGTCTCATTCCGAAGATGCCATATATTTTGGCATGCATCTAAACAAAAGAAAGTTCACAAAATCTCAAAATTAAAATTCAACCCAGGGTGGTTTTCGGCTGACCACTTCGTTTTAAGAAGGGTTTCCAAGGCAGATTCCTTCGATGGTTTACCACTGCTCGTCAAGGAAGGACGGTTAAAATAAAGCTCTTGCTCCACTTGGACTTGAATCAGGGATCTCCGCTTAGTAGATCGTAACCTTCTTCATGAGATTGCAAATAATGAATTTTAATTTTCCAAAATATGATTTAAATAAAATATGATAAAAAATGATATAAATCAAACAGAATTAAATTTTGATTTCAATATTTAAAATATTCAGTTTCAGTAAGTCTCATGACGAGAGTTTGGAATTCTCAATTTAGATTTTCATTTATTTATTATTTCAGTGAAAGTAATTTTTATTCAATTTTTATTTTTATTATTTTTAGCAAATGCATAGTTTACGAGATGATTTTCTTGGCGAAAAGCCATTTGTGAACATTTAAAATGTGGTCCATTAATAATTTTGTTAAAATTTTATTCAATTAAAGCAACAAATATGCAGGAGTAATAAATTTCTCTTCATAAATAAAATATATAAATTTACAGATAAACATAAATGTACGGATAAATGATCGTAAATTTCTTGATTTTAATTATCCGTAAGATTTCACAACTTAAGTAAGGTTAAGATTTTAAATTGTAAACATCGTCGCCACGCTTGAAATATCGTTTTTCTATTGACTTGAACTTGACGTCAATTCGTGAGACATAAACATAACATAAATATATATAACAAGGTCGATAATTTTGAAAACCAAATAACAACAGGTTATGGGCAGCCACTATAGATTATTACTAAGATGACCTTGTTTACCAATGACAGTACAACGGTCATCTATCGCATTGATCAGTACGAATAATATTATTCGAAAAAAAAATTAGAAGAAAAATTAAAATATCAAGAATATAACAAATGCAAAACTGAGATTCATTGCAAAATTCATTGGAAAATATAAAACTTGAGGCCAGCTGAATTTCAGGTTGAAAGAAAGTCACTGAATTAATTTTTAAAACAAATTTTAGAAGTTAGTACACCTAATTTATAAATTAAATTTTATCTCACGATGGGCGGACAACCACCTCAATCGCATCAACCAGAAAGTTTATTTGTTCGTTATACAAATCTACATCGTAAATCTTTAACAGATTACTTTTTCAGTCGGAGACCTGGGGTAAACCGTTTATACATTTTTTCAGCGGGAAAACTTAGACTAATTAATATTTATAATTGTGGGACATTTGTTATAAATATCAGTGGTCCGAAGTTCTTACTTCATTAGTTACAATGTTAAGGAAATCGCTAATAAAATATTTTATTCCGTTATTTTTTTTTTCATTGACCGAATTGTTTTAACATAATTCGTAAATCAAAAAAAATTTGTATAATCGCATTTTACGTTTTATTATTTATTTTTGCGCTCAATTCACAGCATAAACTGTTTTAGATACAAATGAAAGTAATTTATTTTTTACAGTAATTGTTAATAATATAAACCAAAAGAATTAAAATTTTATTTGAAATAGAATAAATGAAAATTAGTTCTTTGCAAAATGATTTAAATCTCGTCAATCTACTCTTGCGCGACAGCATCAAAACCTGTTTTGCGTGTAAAAAATTTTTTTAATGGTAAAAAGAAACCCGTGGTGCCTTCTGATTAAATTAGTGTTGAAATGAATTACAATTGCCTATTAATTAATTCGTAATTTGCATACATATTGATGTAAACTATTAGTATTAACAAACACATGCTGATTGTGAATTGTAGTGATAAAAGGTCAATAATGGTTTATACCATATAAAGTAATGTTTTAATTATCTGAAACCCAATAGCCGGCTTTATTATTTTATTGAGATCCAACAAATAGATTATTATTCAAGAATAAAAGAAATAATTATTACAAAGTTCATTACTTATTTTAGATATGATACGAAAAATAGCAAATTATTGTTTTATATTATTATGTATACACGAATCGTTTCAAATAAAGGTGAAAAGGCACCAATTCGAATGGGATTTTAAAAAATTACATCTTCAAGAACTTAATACTCTGTTATTATTGTAATATTATTACTCTTTATAGATAATGGTATCCTTGGTGTACACTGATTTTAAAATATTTAAGTGGCTCAACAGTCATTTGAGAGGCACAACGAGATATCTTTCTGTGGACATTAAAAATATTCTGAGGTGTTTCTCAAGGATTTCGCTGTGAGTCCATATTATTTTCCCTCTTAATCACATTTTTAAATATTGGATCATAATATGTAAATAATTGCTTACATTTTTTTATAACTGTGAACTCTTTCAAGCTCTCACCAGGAGAATCTCTCAATAAGAATTACTGAAGAATCGAAACTAGCTTCGGTAGGTCGAAAAAGTACTAAAAATAAGCAAATATTTGTTTTTTTAACCTGAGAAAATGGAGTTTAAATTTTTTTGAATACAATACTTCAGTTAGTTTATGCAACATAAACCCGAAGGTCCTATAGGTCCAACGATAACGAGTCCGCAAGTGAATTGGAAGGTCCAAGGTTTAACTAGTTGTCGTTGTCAGGAAAATTGTTGCCACCGTTTTTCATAAGGGTGGATCAATAAGTACTCGTGTTCGGAAAGTTTTTCAAAAAAAAAATTTTGAAACGTAAAACGTTTACGTTACGATTTTGGAAACTCTCGCTTCTGTCTCGGCGATAACCTCCTCATTTGAGCTGAGTTTTTTCCTCCAAGCTATGTTTTCATGTTGGAAAACAAAAAGAAATTGCAGGGAGCCGGGTCGGGTGGGTGCGGCAGTAATTTGTAGCGGAGTTCATGCAATTTGGCCGAGACAATTGCGGACGAATGTGCAAGTGCGTTATCGTCGTGGTTATTCTAGCAAAATATGGCCGTGTTTCCTTCAATTTCTGATCGAATCGGTCAAATAATTTACTGTAGTACTGTCAAGTGATCGTTCTTCCTTTGCAAAAAGTCCATCAGAATTATTCCTTTTGAATCCCAAAATATCGTGGCCAACGGCTGATGGGATTGCTTTTGTTTTCTTCAGATCAGATTTACCCGAAAAAATCCATTGTTTTGACGGCCGCTTGGTCTCTGGCGTATAATAATGTATCCAGGATTCATCAATGGTGACGATTCTGCGCAAAAATTTCGCTTAAAGAGGTCCAAACACTGCTTCGACATTGACAGCCGTATCCACTTGTTGTCCTCTGTAAGCAACCGCGGCACCCAGCGGCCGACACCTTTCTCACGCATATCTTATCATGTAAAATATTAATTGCCGATCCGTACGACAAGCCTACAGCCTCTGTTACTTTGCGCACTTTAGTTCGACGATCAGCGAGAATCATTTTGTGGACCTTTTCAACAATTTCCTTGGTAACAACGTCTACAGGGCGACCTGACCGTACGGCCATGTTTAAATTCGTTAAACCAATATCTCACGGTTGTTATAGATGGTGAAAGGTTGTTATAGATGCGAATTTCTTCGCAAGTATTTTCATCCAAAAAAAGAAAACGAATTACGGATCGATATTGCTCTTTTTTCATTTTATTGAGAAACACAAAACACGAGTGATGCAACTGGGTGCCAAATAAAAATTAAGCTATGAATTAGTCTGAAAGTTTGTATGGTGCCGTTTGACAGATGACAGTACACGACCGTAATGTCACCTTTTCTTAGCAACGTCACCTGTCTACAAACACGGGTACTTATTGATCGACCCTCATCTATGTTTGCAGAGAGTTACTGAGAAATTCGATTTGAAGGTCCAAGAAGACACCTATAAGTTATTCCTTGAGAGCATAGTGAAACCCTATCCATTTTTATTTATCGTTGACAATTGATGACAGCATATCTATTGACGACAATAAAATACCAACATATACATTAAAAGTGATTCCCCCCAAAATTGTATTTTGCTGTATATTTTTACAAACGGTTAAAAAATTTATTCATTGACTGCAGTCAAGGCAGGAAAATACAAGCACTGATCCCTCAATAATTACGGGCACCGTTTTACACAAAAGTGACTGCGGCAGGGCTTTTGGTGTTTTTAATTTATCTGTTTACGTGTTTCTATGATTCTTACCACCCAGACGAATGTATCGAATGTGTATAATTCACAATACTGGGTTTCTGTTGCATTAACTAGCTGAAGTATTGCAATCAAAATAATTTTAAACTCCATTTTAACACTTAAAAAAACAGATGTTTGCTTAATTTTAGTAGTCTTCCAACCTACCAAAGCTTGTTCCGAACATAGAGTTACACTTGAGAGGTTCTTCTCGTCAGTCTTAAACAGAATCATAATTTTTATTAATTTTTCATTGTGTTCCATTAACTAACTTGCTATTAACAATTATAGGATTAAGTTACTTATGCTAAGAAGTTCAGAATCACACTGAAAAAAATTTAACTGATTGTTCAGATCATTTTCAAATTTAGGTAGCACGTCAAAACGTCGAAAACAAAAACGTAGAAAGTCAAAAACGACGAAAACAATAACGTCGAAAAGCAATAATGTCGAAGAACAAAAATGTCGAAGTCAAAGCCTCGAAAATTAAAACTTTTTTTTTATTTAGTTCACAAAATAAAAATCAAAAGGTGTTTTTTGACTGAAATGGAAAAAACATCTTTGATATTAATGCCTTCGAATGCCTGTCTGAGCGACTTCAAAATTTGTTATGACGCTCTCAGGAGTTAGCCCAGGTATGAGGTTTTTGAGAACATCAAGGACTTTTCCGTATGTCTTGATTTTCGACGCTTTTCCTTTGGACCTTTTTGATTTCGGCGTTTTTGTTTTCAACCTTTTTAATTTCGACGTTTTTGTTTTTCGACAATATTGCTTTTCGACGTTATTGTTTCGTCGTTTTCGATGTTCGACGTCAAAAACGTTGTTTTCGTCGTTTTGACTTCGACGTTTTTGTTTTCGACTTTTTGACATGGAATCCAAATTTAGTAACTTACTTTGAAACTGATTAAATTTTTTTAGGGAAATTACAGGTTGCCTAATTTTAATTTAAATTATAAATTCTTGAAATCAACATTGAAAAGGTCGTATTAGCAAATTAAAAAAGCTTCATAACTGTTTCAATTATTTACGCATTTAATTTTAAAGACTATTAAAATTTCAATCATTAGCACGCCCGAAGGAAAATAGATAACTAAGGCTAATTGAACTACAAACGATTGTGGTTTTGCAAGTTGCGGCTTGGAATATAATACATTTGAAATTGCGACTATAGCAATAAATTATATATGGATTAGATAGAATTTGTGATTTTTTAATTGGGTAAATTTGCATAATTTATTTTAAGAATAACTTACCGTCCTAACCTAATTTAATTTGATTGATTAATTATTTAAATATTATAATATCTATATAACATTATAATAAATTGATTTTTATTTATTGATCGATTTTACTAGACAGGATTAATTAAATAATTATGGAAACTTGATACTTCAATTTTGTTGTTTTAACTTCTTGTCTTGCAGAATCAGTCGGCACTATAAGGTATCAAGAAATTTACAACGCCACTTTTAAAAAGTTATGTTTATTCAATGCAAATATATTGGGTCAATCGCAACTGCTTCCTGTGTTTATTTTCTATTTTCATTAATTACAGTTTACGTAACTTAATTTTGTTGTTCAAAAGACTATTGTCTAAAATTAATTTTTTTTTACTAGAAAACTTGCGGTCAGCAGGCGTTTAGCTGAAATTTCTAAGTTTTCATGATTCGTTGAAAAAAAATTTGTTGGTTTACATTTATTAAAATTATTTAGAAAGAGTCCCCTATCCTTTGTTATTCGACCACAAAACTAATGATTTTAGCTTAAAGGAAAGTCAGCACTCATGTTAGTGCAATATTGATTCCAAATGTTGGCTCAATATTTATTTGCAACATTGGAGCAATATTGCACTAATATCGAGATGTAAACATTTTTTAATAATTGATGCAATATTGATTGAAGCATCGAGGAGATGTGAATTACTTCCTGAAAATTTGACTAGCTGGTCTAGTTATTTTTTTCCTTGTACAATGTTGCCCAAATCAGGGTTTGGTGCTTTTTTCGTTTTTCCTTGTTTTCCATTTTAAGCAGATTGAGCTTATCATTGTCTACTGCCCTTCTACTGAAATTGAAATTGAGAATTTCGCTTACCAGCAATCAATAAGTGGATAAAAATTTATTTAAAGAAATTATTTGGAAACCTTATTCAGTGCACGCCACATTGAAATATGTTACGCGCCAAAATCATCATATGTCAGTAGCTATACTTTATCGATAGCCATCTTTTAAGTGAGTTTTTAAATAATAAATTTAGTGATTTTGATTAGTGACAGGCGCCCAAATGCCGACGCCCAAATGCCGACGCCCAAAAGTCCAGCTCCCAAACGGTAAAAGCCCAAACGCCGGCGCCCAAAAAGCGCCTTCCTTCATTCCTTGATAAGTTTTATTTTGATTGTTGTTAGTTTGCTGGTATCTTTTAACTACCAAACAATATAGTTATTTTTCTAGAAACTAAATTTTTCCGAGTACGAGTTTTTTTACAGGCCGAGGCGAATTTTCCAAGGCCTGTATTTTTAGCCAATACTCGGAAAACAGTTCCCTGCCGTATGATAAACATAATTTTTTACGCCGACTTCTATAATTTGTTACGAAAAATTTAATTATTTTTTTAAATATTTGGTATTGGGGATATTTTGTTGTTGGTATAAAGCATTTGAATTCAAAATTTGACGTTTAAATTTAATAATTATTTTGTATTATTTCATTGTGTTATAAAATTGCGACTGTGATAATATTTGTGATAATGGATACACCAGCACACATTAAAGAAGATACTGACACGAATACGAGTTATTTATGAAATGTAATACTTATTTAATTTAATTCAATTTGACGTACAAAATATAACCAAGAATACCAATATCTTACAAAATAATCACTGTTTTATTCAAACGCTAGGCGAGAAAACCAGCTTTTCACGCCACATTTAAAATATGCATTTGAACACTTGCCTGATGGAGGCGTAAAAAGGCATTTTCTGCAGGTTATTCTGAATTTTTTTAATTGTTTTTTTTATATTTAAACAAAATTAACCTACAGTATGTTATGTACATGGCTTGCAAATGAAACACCTGCAATGTTAATGCATAAAAGATTTATTGTAATGTTAAGCAATGTGGGTTTGTTTTTAAGAACCATAAACCTAAGTACTACTTTGTTAGAAAATGACAATTGCTAAGCACCTATTTATCTAGCAAAAGTCATAAATAATAATTATAAAATAGCATATACAGGGTGTCCCCGTGACCGTAGAAAACCTTTGAGGTGGTGATAAAGGATACTTTTCTAAGACAAATTTTCAAATAAAATTTTTGTCCAAGTCCAAACCCTTGGGGTACCTCCCTTTAAAGCAATTTTTTGAATTTCTGATTCAAATAACTCCGATATTATTGATTTTTTAACCTTAAGATTAAAACTTTCTTAAAGATCATTCGCTTAACTACAAATTAGGTTATAACTCTTTATCATCTGGAATCAACGTATTTAGAGTTATAAATAAAATTACGGGGAAAAATGTTAAAAAAATTCAGGTTTTATTTTTTTCACTTTTCTTTCTTTCTTGGAAGAAAACTGATGGCTCAAACCGGATAGGGAATTTAACGGGCTTCAGCTTTGGTCAAATAAACTTTTTTTGGAAAATCAACTGTTTTTACAGAAATTCTGAAAATAATGAACATTATTTATCCGAGCTATGGCCGTTTGAAATCAGAAATTCGCAAAATTGCTTTAAAGGGAGATACCCCCCAAGGGTTTGGACTTGGACAAAAATTTTATTTGAAAATTTGTCTTAGAGAAGTGTCCTTGACCACCACCTTGAAGGTTCTCCCCGGTCACGGGGACACCCTGTATAGCTACTCAAACCTAAAAGTTATAATGTTAAGCAGATTAGGATTTTCTCTATGTTGTATTGATTTTGCAATTTTAATTCGGTCTTTATTTCTTTATATTAAAAACTGTTTACCATATAAATAAATTACCACGGGTTGGGCTAATCCTAAGACTGATCGGTGATCACTGGGTTACTTTATGCTACAGTAAATATTTAGAATATTGTTGTTTAGGGCTGTACATCGGGTTGTGAATAAATTGTCGAAAATTTGCATTAAATCAAACACTAAGCTGAATTTCGTCAAACTGTATATCGCCGGATATTAGGAAACATTATGTCGGTTTAAGACATTTAGACGCGGCCGTTTGAACGCGACTGTTTGGCCCAACTGTTAGGACCCAAATGGATGCGAAGCCAGTTGGACACTCAAATTTCTTAGCTATTATTGGATACACTTGATAAAATCATAGAGATACTAATTTAAAAATTTTAATTTAAATGGATTCACATATCAACGGTTTTGTGTTCAAACGTCTTACTTTGACATTTTGATTTTATGGAATTGACTTTTTTGGAAAGGAATGAAATAATTATGAAAATAAACGAACTAAAAATTCAGTAATAATTTAAATGCCGGGGGTTGTTTGTTCTAGGATTAAAATTCCATATCATGGAGTGGTAACTTATAAAATCAATTTTATCCGCTTCCTTACAGTTGTATTACAACACATTAACATTTATTTATGTTAGGTTTAAAATACCTGAATAAAATAATCGCTGGATCGTTTATTTGTTCCACAAAATCGTGCCCAAAACAACATATTTATAATGTACCCCGTCAAGATTATCTTTTTACGACCCTTCGGTATTGCCTTTGTAAATGAAGCCACTGAATAAATATCCCCTCTATGAAAATATTATATTATGTTTTGAGCTGATCCTTTAGCCCTATTACTTAATCATTGATATATGACTTAATTATTATCAAATTTATTTAAATTTTCAAGGCAAACAAATTTAAAAATTGTAACTTAATTTTTTTTTGAAATCTGCAGTAAAATTAATGCAGTAAAAAAAAGACTACCTCTGGGGGTCTTATTAGTTGTTTATTTTAAAATGTTATTTATTGAAAAACAACCCTTGATAAAAATAAAAATTTCTATTATAAGTAACATTAAGAAGCTAGTAATAATTTTATTTTTTAATGTTTTTACGTTACTTACAGTTTTTGAAAAACAAACGGTTAAAGTTTTAACCGTTCTGTAAACTGATGATAATAAATATAAAATTTTTTATTAAATTTTATTTACTTGTAAATTGATTGCAGTTTTTGCGCACTGCAGGTTCGTTACCGCGGTAAATAAAAAAATCAGAAATTAATCAGTCGTTAAAATACCTCGATGACATTTGAATATTTTGGTTTTTTAATAATTCTTCTTTTCAAAAAACTTACTTCTAAGCTGTGGAACTGATGGTAAAAACGTATATGAGCTAAGCGCGCAATATTATGCACATCGATAAATCAATTGATTTGTCGATTTCTGAACAGTTCAACTGCTTCATAAACCCATCGCAACGCACTGTTGCTTTTTCTTCACGATATCTGATTTCGTCAGATAGTAGTCGATATCGTAGCGAGCGATTTGTTTTATTTTTGTCTGTTACCATTTAATTCGAATTATGGTTTGACTGGTCAAGGTGCTGTAACTTTTGCAAAAAATATTTCGCAGAATAACAAGTTGCTAAGTGAAGATTTAAAAGGTTTGATGATGAATTTATAAAATTTGAATATTTTATTCCAATTTTCAATTTTTCCGGACAAGTTCCCCCAGGTATGTCGAGCAAGCAAGGAAGATTAATAAACTCGTTTATTATTAATTAATTTTTTAAGACTTTAATTTAATCACCAATATTAATTAATAATCGATCTATATTACGCTTAAATATTCTGTAAATCTCATTTTAATTACTACAAATCTTTCCTTTCATCTTTACTTTAACAAGAAGTTAATCAAGTAAACGTTTTGTATAAAGGATCCGAAAATTTTTGATTGAAATGGGTTGACTATTGGTAAACCCATTTGCTGTAGCAAACAAGTTTTGTTTCTGATCGATTGATATTTTTCAAATTTTTTTATTTTTTCATTAAAATTCAGAAGGCGTGGACTGATTTTATCCAAATTTTTCCATTATTTCTAGCAAGACAATACCACACAATACCAATTTATCTATAGATCATTCCAATAAGGTAGACGAGTGAGAGTAAACCAACCCAACCACTTATTTACTGTCTACTTCGTTAAAAACCCAACAATATTTAAGTTGTAGTTGGCATAATTAAGTGTTTGCCTGACATAATAAAATAAAAATTTTAGGTGATCTAATTTATTGTAAAGATTTATATTATCCGGACGGAATTTATAGAACACGTTTCTATAATTTCACTAAATACAAAGCATTAGTTTTTTTGGGATGCAAACCAGTTTAGAAGTGTTTAATAGTAATGTATCCACTAGTTAACACTTTTTTACATAACCTCGTCCGTCAATGGAGTTGCGTGACTCCATTGACTTTGCTCACCACTTCTACCTTCCTTAAATGCAAACGATTATTTCATGGAATGTTTTCAGTTTGGCAGTAA
Organism: Cantharis rufa; assembly: GCA_947369205.1. NCBI lineage: Eukaryota > Metazoa > Arthropoda > Insecta > Coleoptera > Cantharidae > Cantharis > Cantharis rufa. The sequence continues at coordinate 7,135,250 of OX376309.1, read as the reverse complement.
AAATTTATCCGTAAATTTTGCATTTGTGCAAAAAAACTTAGAACCTAACTTCAACCCTGACGCAGTTTAAGATTAAGAGAAGCCGTTAGGCAAAAATTAGCAGAACTATGGAACAATAAATCCTAATGATGTAACATTTATTAATCTGTCACACACGACTGGTTTTTATATTTTTTTTAATAGAGCAAAAATTATTTGAAAGAGTAATCGTTCTTTTTTGTTGCAGAGAGAATTCAACGAAGAATGTGTGTTCAACGAGATGATCGAGCAACACCACTACAACACGTACTCATCTACCAAATATTCGAATAATAAAAGAACTTTATATTTAGCCTTAAATAGACGAGGGCAACCGCGTAAAGTTATGTTAAAAGCCAATCAGCAATTGGGAAGGCTTTCGTCATATACACGAGTGTTAACGCGAACAGTGGCACCAGAAAGATCAGAAGAGCTACATCCAGTGAGACATATGCATTTCTGCACTGCAACTGCAGCAGCACCAGTTACTCGTTCACCTTTACTTACCGATTTACCGACGGATACTCCACGATGTAGAAAGCGAAAAAAGAAGAAGAAGAAAAAACGAAAATGTGTTGACGAGAACTTTGATAGCGAATTGTGTAATAAAAATCAAACTTTTGCAATTAATAAACGAACTCAAACTTTATTAAATAGTAATAGGAATAATAGCAATAATACTAGTTTTACTAAAAAATGTGAAACTGAAGAAAGTGACGAGTGCCAAAGAGTAGAAGTGGTAGAGAAAAAAAGACATAAGAGTAAGCTCAGTGATAACGATAAATTAAGTGGTGTAAGAAAGCGGAAAAAACACCAAAAAGGTATGCGAAGTAAAAAAGCGCGTGTGATAACGACTACCGAAAATATAGTGGTTGATGATACCCCCTCCGACGAAGATTATACCGTAGATACCACAACGGCATGGGATTGGGAAGAATCTACCACAATGCACGAAGATTCGTCTACGGCGCGCCCTGACTGACTCATTTTTGCGCCTTCCGGCGCAATACACCCTTATCCATTATTTATTTCTACTATTTATTATACTACACAAGTTGTACATATTTGTCTATATAAGTAAATATACCTCGCCATCAAATCTATGCTTTTTTTTCTACATTAAATGTATTTTAATTAAACAAAACTACAAACCTTTACAGTTTCTTATTTTTATATTTTTCCATTCGCGTAATTATTATTTATTTTAATCTAAATTCTAGATTTTGATTGGATCTGGATCATCACCAACTACCTAACGATAAATATTTTAAAACTTGAAAGGTAAGTAAGCGTCAATTTGTCGAAATATCTAAACAAATTCATACAGGGTGTCCCCGTAACCGTGGAGAACATTTGAGGTGGTGATAAAGAACACTTTTATCATTCGCCTATTTTCAAATTAGGTTATAAACCCTTATCGTCTAGAATCAAAGAATTTTGAGTTATAAATTAAATTAAGGGAAAAATGTTTAAAAAAATGTTGGCTCTTAAGCCAAACGTCTTAGAAAAAAACTGATGGCCCAAACCAAATAGGGAATTTAACGGGCTACAACTTTGGTCCAATAAATTATTTTGGGAAACCAACCGTTTTCATAGAAATTGTGAAAATGATCTTTAAAAACGTTCTAATCTATTAAGCTTAAAAAATCAACATCGGAGCTATGGCCGTTTGAAATCAGAAATTTAAAAAATTGCTTTAAATAGAGGTACCCCCAAGGGTTTGGACTTGGAAAAACTTTTATTTGAAAATTTGTTTTAGAAAAGTGTCCTTTATCACCTCAAAGGTTCTCCACGGGGATGGGGACACCCTGTATATTGGAGTTTGGGGTAGGCGACAACAGATTAGGGCGGAGGTACTGTATAGGTAGGTATTAAGAAGGTTAGGACTACTATAAAACAAATTAATAAATTAGTAGGTTGACAAATAATGTAGACATAAAATAATTACTATTAATAAATGTCAATATAAAATTAATTGCCTTCCTATGCCACTTCAATAAAATTCTTAATAGCTATGGTTATTACTCTAACTACAAAGCAGATAAGGAATTTTAATATAATGATGTACACTTTAAACATAGGTCAGGAACAAATCCATGTCTATCCAATGAGTGGCTGAAGACTGAATTAGGATTTGGAAGAAATAAAATTTCTAACTCATCGCCTGATGATGCATTGGTATGGTAGAAACATTTACGAAATTTCTACTCACAGTGTATTTTACTACTTGTAAAAATATTTTTTGTTATTTTGAAAATTTTACCACTTATTTAAATAGTAGAAGAATGAAGGCGTAGAAGAATTGCAACTACAGAGAACACATTTTGAAGGACGTACATACATATTTGGTTGTTCGGCTTCCGGCTACACTCAGCAAAATTATTCACCAAAAGTGAAGGCCATATTTGTTCGGCATTTGGTCTGTTTGCACTATAGGTGAAACCCATAGATCTTTAGCTTTCTGCTTCGCTCAGGGGGATCGCGACCATACGTGTAGGTTGTAGTTGTCTGTTTTCGGCTTCATTCAGAAGAATTTTGCTTGTTTATTGTAGTTACATTATACAATAAAAATTATGTTTATGTAATGTTTGACTCATAAATTTTTTAAAAGTAGATTATGGTTTTTTTATTAATATTGTAGTACATATTTTGTGAAGTCTTTGAACCCAAAGTCCGGCTGAAACTATTTTTATAAATTGTATTCTATTCTTTTTGAAATATTACTAACAAATTGCAAAAATCAATTGGTAAAACTACAATCGGTCAAAAATCAGTGTCTGTCATCACTTACTAAGTTTATAAAGTTAATTTAATGATTGTTTAATTTCTAAGTGGATTCCAGAATATTGGACAAATTGGAATATTGGAAAAAGATATTTTCGTTTTATTTTATTAATACCAATAAAAATTTATCAAAATCGCGCACTCTACGATGTGTCAAGTTATGGTTTCAAGTTATATATTTAATTATGTGCCTATGCCAGGATAATTATTTATCAACAGAAAATTCCTGATTTGCCCCCCCCCCTTTAGGCCAAAAGTTGGGTACGCCCATGAACTGGAGGTACTATAGTTTGTAAGCAGAGAACGATCGATGGCTTATGGGGCTATATTGATAAAACAAAGGAAATTTGAAATAAGTAACTGAAAAATTTCAAGATCTGCAAATGATTTTAGAGTTAATTTTCACGGAGTTAAAATCAAAAAGACATAAGTTGCAATATTATTCAATAAGAAGAAAATGCTTTAGTTAATGCATAAACGCCCTTAGTCTGATGTTTAAGTCGTCTAGTGGTCTAGACACAAGTCTGAGTTTAATAATTAAGTAGTTATTATTTATTAATTAACTAGTTATTAGTTATAAATTAACCAGTTAATTATTATACCTATTATACTTGAATATAAAATTCTGCGGAATATTTTATTAGTGAACACGTAATGACATTCTATATATAATTCAAAATATTGCTATAATTCAATAGTTTAAAAAATATAGTTCACTGGAACCTTACCTCTAAAACTAATAAGATTTTCAAAATTAATTTTTGTAGGTTTTAATTTTAGGCATACAATAATTACATATAATATATTCAAGAATTTATAACTAAATTTGAAATTTTCAGGAGTGCAAAAAACTCAGGGGGGTAAAATAGGAAACTGGGGAAAAAATATCTAACTTATAAATTTAAACTATTAACTTATAAAATATAGTAAGTTAAAAATAATTTAGCAATTAATTAAATATGTAGCCCAACTTGGATAACAAAAACGATAACATGTTTATTACTTTTTCTATTATTAATATTTTCTCTAGCCTTCAAATGAAGCAAAACTTGCCCACCCTGTTCTTTAATTAATTATTATTAATTAAGTACTTAAATCAATTTTACATATATTTAGAAGCTCAAAAGAAGCCGGCAGTGGTAGCGTGGTGCGATCGCTGTAGAATTATTCTTACAGACCAATTACTAATTACTTCAGACTCGGAAATCTTAAGGGGTTATGCCACTGTAGCGACCGGAAAACCAGTCTAATTAGAAATAAATTTCATAGAATGCAAAATCAATACTTTTAGGTGTATTTACAAGTTTTTTCTAATTTTTTTACAAAACATTTCAATAGATTCAGATTTATTACAATTTTTGGCGAAAAAAGTTAAAACAGAAAGCATTTAATGTTCTTAATTTGTTTTTGTTGATTGGTGAACTATTCAGTGTAATTACTTCTAATTAAATATAACTATATACAACCATGTCAACTAAATAAATGGTATCAAACAGAACAAAGTATTTCTTAATTCTATATATTATATTATTAAATTATATTAATTATTATTATATTTATATTTATAATTTAAACTTCTTATTATAAATAAATATCACATTTTTAATGGTAGTGAACTCGAATAAATTTTTGGTTTTTTTTCAATCTCTTCGATCGAATTATTACCAAGCCTTTCTCGTATGGGTTGGTTGATTGAGATCATATGTACGAATGATATGTTGTTCACCAAAGCATATTCCGTGATGAAAATTGGCTTCTAAAATCCAAAATTTTTCAAATAAAAGTTTATTAAAAATTTATATTATTACCTTTTTCCAATTCGATGTGAACTTTTTATGTAGTGCGCTTTCAATTGCTTGTTTGGTGCAATACTCGGCTAATCTCTCACTGCTCATGATTTTTGTCATCTTGCGATAGTTACAACGATGGGTGATTACAGCAAGCCTAACCCATTCTACGGTGTAAACAACAGGTTTGAAAGCATTCACGATCGATGTTACCAATTTGTTGTTTCCAAAATTCATTATTTCAGGTGTATTTATATAAACCTTGGTGTTACTAATACATCTCGAAATTGTTCTTAAATTTAATGGAGCATCACCCTTCACCGTTGTCACATTAAAACCTTCCACAGGAGGTATTAAATGTGAGGTCTGGTTATTACCAGGCCAATATTCAAATCTGAAGCGAGCACCGCCAACGCATATTGGCGAGCATTCGAAATAATCTGTCGTCACCATGGGGTAGAGAATATACCATTCATATCTTTTTGGCTGTTTTTTGTATTTACGTTGATACTTTTTTCGCCATAAGTATGGCTGTTTAACAATTACATTCCACTTTTGGCACACTTCACTTAATTTTATCAACTCATTTGGTTCCATGAAGTCAAAAATTTTGGTGATGAGCTCTTCGGGAAGCAAGTTGACGCCGTTGCCCAAATCTGATCTTTCCGCAAAGGATTGACTAACAGTCAAAAAGTTAATATCTTCCTTGCCGGATCGTTCCATTGCTTGTAAATCCATCCTTACAATATTTTCAATTCTAACACTGCAATAAAAATATTTGCAAAGCTAACAATTTTTTTCAAAAATCAGCAAAAAGACAAAAGAAAAAGACATTTGAAGATTAATTGGAATTTGCATGGAATGATGAAGATATAATTCTTAAGAATATTTTATTTGTACTATATCATATTTATTTTATACAAATATTTCCCACGGGTATAGATCTACAGGAATTGTCCAATAAAATATTCAATTACAAACACTAGAAAAGCCAAATCTGCCATTTTTTATTCGACATACGGATTACATCACCAAATTAAATAAGTTATTATTTTATTAATTTTGGAGTTAACAATAAGCTACACTACACGAACAAAATAATCGTAAAATCTTTAAGTTTGAACAAATAAATGTTTTCTGCAAGTTCCCGCCTTCCGGAATTAATTAGAGGTTAAGTTTGTGCGAAAAACGGTTTATAGTTAAAAATGTTAGAAAGTTTACTATGAAAATTATGTTATTCAAAACTAATCTTTGTCTGGTGAATCTATCACAATGGAAACTGCCAAGGAGTGCCTCCTAAGGCAATTAAACATTCCAAATAGATATAATATGTCCGTGATCCAGAATGTACTTTTGTAATAATGCCAACCAAAAATTTATAATGTAAAATTTGAAATTATATTTGAATTAATTTACTGAATTTACAGAATACCTAAAATTTTGGGCAAAAGAAATTTGAAAGCAATCAGTTGTAAAAGTTTATATTAAATTGTACGGCCCCTTGCAATAACCAAACTAATGCCATGGAAAAAATACCCGTCATGAAAGTTTGAACAAATTTTGGATTAAAAAGTTATAATAATTATATGAATGGACACAGTGAAAATTGTTGATAACAATTAAATGTTTAATTGTCATTAATAACATTAAAATAATTAATTCACTTACCAGTGAAAATTTTGGGCACTATTTTACTTTTACGTCAGTTTTATTTCATTTGTTTTATTTAATTTGTTTTATGCGAGCCAAAGTAGATGGCGTGGCGCGTAATTCAAAAGGCCCGGTATTTTAATCAAAATTTACATTTTAGCTAAACTACTACATTTTGACAGTTGCAAAAAGTTTGTATTTGTTTTTATACTTTTTGCCATGATTTTTCCATTTAGATCATATGCGGAAATAAAACTGAAGCAATTAAAACATTCCATATAGCTATAGATGTCCGGGATCCAAAATGTACTTAGGATTTCATTACATATTTGTAATAATGACAATCAAAGATTATAAGATCTCAAATTATTTCTAAAATTTTGGGCAAAAGAAATTTGAATACAATCAGTTGTAAAAGTTTATATTAAATTGTACGGCCCCTTGCAATAACCAAACTAATGCTATGGAAAAAATACCCGTCATGAAAGTTTGAACAAATTTTGGATTAAAAAGTTATAATAATTATATGAATGGACACAGTGAAAATTGTTGATAACAATTGAATGTTTAATTGTCATTAATAACATTAAAATAATTAATTCACTTACCAGTGAAAATGTTGTGCACTATTTTACTTTTACGTCAGTTTTATTTCAGTTGTTTTATTTAATTTGTTTTATGCGAGCCAAAGTAGATGGCGTGGCGCGTAATTCAAAAGGCCCGGTATTTTAATCAAAATTTACATTTTAGCTAAACTACTCCATTTTGACAGTTGCAAAAAGTTTGTATTTAATTTTTATACTTTTTGCCATGATTTTTCCATTTAGATCATATGCGGAAATGAAACTGAAGCAGTTAAAACATTCCATATAGCTATAGTATGTGCGGGATCCAAAATTTACTTTTATAATAATGACAATCAAAGATTATAAGATCTCAAATTATTTCTAAAATTTTGGGCAAAAGAAACTTGAATACAATCAGTTGTAAAAGTTTATATTAAATTGTACGGCCCCTTGCAATAACCAAACTAATGCCATGGAAAAAATACCCGTCATGAAAGTTTGAACAAATTTTGGATTAAAAAGTTATAATAATTATATGAATGGACACAGTGAAAATTGTTGATAACAATTAAATGTTTAATTGTCATTAATAACATTAAAATAATTAATTCACTTACCAGTGAAAATTTTGGGCACTATTTTACTTTTACGTCAGTTTTATTTCAGTTGTTTTATTTAATTTGTTTTATGCGAGCCAAGTAGATGGCGTGGCGCGTAATTCAAAAAGCCCGGTATTTTTATCAAAATTTACATTTTAGCTAAACTACTCCATTTTGACAGTTGCAAAAAGTTTGTATTTAATTTTTATACTTTTTGCCATGATTTTTCCATTTAGATCATATGCGGAAATGAAACTGAAGCAGTTAAAACATTCCATATAGCTATAGTATGTGCGGGATCCAAAATGTACTTTTGTAATAATGACAATCAAAGATTATAAGATCTCAAATTATTTCTAAAATTTTGGGCAAAAGAAACTTGAATGCAATTAGTTGTAAAAGTTAATATTAAGTTGTACAGCCCCTTGCAATAACCAAACTAATGCCATGGAATAAATACCCGTCATGAAATTTTGAACAAATTTCGGGTTAAAAAGTTATAATGATTATATGTATGGACACAATGAAAATTTTTAATAACAATTAAATGTTTAATTATCATTAATAACAATAAAATAAATTAATTCACTTACCAGCGAAAATTTTGGACACTTTTCACTTTTACGTCAGTTTTATTTCATTTGTTTTATTTGATTTGTTTTATTCGGGCGACAGCAGATGGCGCGGCGCGTAATTCAAACGGCGCGGTATTTAAATCGAAATTTACATTTTAGCCAAAATACTACTTTTTACTAGTTGCAAAAACTTTGGATTTAATTTTTGTACTTTTTGCCAGGATTGTTTTGCCTTCCAGATTGGATGTGGAGAGAAAACTAAAGATTCCGCCGTGAAAATCCGGTTCATTATATTATTTCCAAGTTAGTTTCAGCAACTTACTGTTTCTCCTTGTCTCCGAATCCCTCCAGTTTAAAGTACTAAACCCTATAAAGTTTTGGATAAAATTTTACGACGAACACAAGGCATTTTGTAACGGTTCAAAATTATGTTTTGTATTATTGTTAATTTTGTTACGGTCCTGAAATTTCTAATATGTATAAGATTTCTATGAGGTATTTTCTTCAAGTTTTAATAGGCGACATTGTAACGCTAATAGTTGATTTAAATTTGGTCAAACACATTTTTCTGGTTATTTTCCCGTAGATAATTTTTGACAAAATGAGAAATCGTTTTGGTCGTGAATTTGTGTACTAAGAAATTGCTTAATAATTTCTCTTCTTGTTTTCTAAGAGCTTATCGGTTAACGATTTAGTATTCGAAAGGTTTCCGTACCATTTTTGGGATTTATCATCGTCACCGGTTTTTTTTTTAAATTTAAATCTTCAGTTGAAGGATTTATTTGTTCTGAAGTTTTATTATCCGTCGAAGATTTACACGACAACTCGATTATTCATTCTTAGAGCCTCAAAAATTTAAAGCAATTTTTTGAATTTTTTGAAATTATTGATGTTTTAAGCATAATGGATTGGAACTTTTTTAAAGATCATTCACTTATCTACAAATTAGGTCATAACCCATTATGGTCTAGAATCAACAGATTTCGAGTTATAAATTAAATTAAAGGAAGAAATGTTAAAAAAATGCAGGTTTTATTTTTTTTACTTTTCTTACGAACCCCGTATCTCTTAAGCGAAATTTATTAAAGAAAAACTGATGGCCTAAACGGAATAGGGAATTTAACGGGCTACAACTTTGGTCAAATACATTTTTTTTGGGAAACCAACCGTTTTCTCAGAAATTCTGAAAATAATGAACAAGGTGTAGGTAAAAGAAAAATAAATTCACTAAATTTATTTTCATGCATTTTCAAAATGGCTTCCTTCATTTTAAGCACAGAGGCGTGCTCTTATCAAAAGGTGCTATAATGACGCTTTTTTCATGAAGTTCTGTCACACCTATCTGTATTCTTTCCATTAATTTATTTTTCTTTTACCTACACCTTCTTCATTATTTTCAGAATTTCTGTGAAAACGGTTGGTTTCCCAAAAAAATGTATTTGACCAAAGTTGTAGCCCGCTAAATTCCCTATCCGGTTTTATAAAAAAAGGTGTAAAAAGAAGTGATTTATTAATATTTTCAATTAATTTAATATATAATATTTTAAATTAATTTTGTACCTGTATTTTGAGTCTACATTATAATTTTTTTTCAATTTTTCAACCCTTAAAAGCATCCCATTTATAATAACTTTATTTACATGAAATTGATGTTTTTTGTCATTTACAATAAAAATATTTCTCACCCCTTAAAACTATCTCTCATGATAAAAAATATATAAATTGAAAAAAGAATTATTTGCATGAAAATTAAAAATAGTACTACTGATAAAAAAAAGTTGTTTGGATTTTTTACAATAACTTCCTTCATTTTAAAGATACCGTATCCATTCAAAAACTATTTTTAAAAAAATTTTAAATGCTACAAAATCACGTTGATTACATTGTTTCAAAACCTTCAGTTTTTAAAAGGTAAAGTATTAAAGGGCGCAAGAAAGGTGGTACTCGCGCTATCTACCAAACTAAAAGTATCGATATCTCCGTCAGTTTTATGTTACAGAAATTAAAAAAAACAACATTTTTGTTAAAAAAACACTACATTTTTGTACTGAATAATTTTTTACGTATCTCTTATCATTTTTGAGTTATACGAAGAAAAAGAAGGATTTTTCAGAAAATCAAAAAATGCGCTCTATACTTTGATTAGTTAGTTTTTTATGAAATGTATCTCTCTTAGTTTAAACTTAATCGACTTTTAGAAGTGCTCATGTTAAAGGTTTTTTCAAGTACTGCAAAAAATGTTCTTAGCATTATACCCGTAAAATCGGTCGTTTTTCCGTTATTTTAAGTTGAATGCCTCGATTTGATCATTCACAAAAACCTCTCCTTTCGTCAACCATATCTCGCTTTGTATTGTACCTAGAATATTTCTGAAAAAATTAATCTCTTTGTTCTTTTATAAGCTACAATTATGTTTCTAACACTTTTTTTCATTAGACGCATATTTTTGAGTTATTCGTAAAAAAAACCGTTAAAAAAAGGTCATTTTTCAAAGAAAATGGCATGTTTTCAATCTTGAATAACTCAACCAGTATTGAGTTTTCGAAAAAACTTTTACGCATTTTTTTGCATTTTTTTTTGCATTTTTTTGCATTTTAGCATTTTTTGCTTAAAATTAGATCCTTTATCGACTCCCGGAGTTATTTTGACCAAATAATTTTTCACCCCGATAAGGGGTGGAAACCACCCCCAAAATAAAAGCATACTTTTGCATAGGGTAGACTTTACTTCTTGAACTATTTCCTATCTACTGTGAAAATTTCAAGTAAATCGATGCTTTAGTAGAGTCTGGAATACATATATGCATTTTGCATCTTTTTTTTGGTGTTAGATATAAGGGGTATGTTGTAAATTTTCGTAATACTGGTAATGCGAATACCTCTATACCAAATTTTATAATGTATATTTTTTTATATTTGTATATGTAAGTGCATAATATATGCAAATGCATTTAATTTGCATACATAATCTTACATGTGCATATTTTGTGCTTATTTATGCCACCTTTCGAATTTTAAAGATTCGAAAAACCCCAGCATCACTGGTGGTAGCGCTGTTTTTTACAAGCAAAGAATCCATGGTGCTCTTCGCCGATTTGAATAATTTTTGGACATGCAACATAAAAAAATAAGAGATAATTTGTTTAGCTGCTGTGACGCGAGTTTAAGGGATTATACAGTTGGGATGGTCGGAAAAATCCAAAAATTTTATATTGGATATTCTTAACGTACGGTGTCTCCAGAACATTGTCACCAAATTTCATAAAGATCGGAGCATTAGATTCGAAGTTATAGGTATTTCAAGCAGAGCCGCTTGGCTTTAAACAAGCGTCTTTGTTTGTCTTTAAACGCGATTATACATGAAGATGCGTTTTGTGTTTGTGACGTCATCAGCTGTTCTTGATCACGTGCATTTTTCAAATAAATTCTAATATTTCATAAATTATTTGCGAGCTACCAATACAGAATTTTGAAAAATTACTCGAATATTCTGATTATAGATATATTGAACTATCAATAAATGCGATTTTGAAGTGAATTTGAATTTCATGCAAATTGTCCATTCTTTCAAGGCGATAACCAAATATTTTTGAAGGTGGACCATCCCCAAAAGTTTTAAAACATCCTTAACGTAATCAAAATTTTTTTAAAAAGTATATTATGTTGCAGGGGAGAACCAACGCTGAAATACCTTTTTTGACAATTACATTATGATTTTCTTGCTGCCACCCCTTAATAATTTTAGGAATAAACAACCACCTAAAATTTAAAAACTCGCATAAAGCATCTTTAATATAATGCCATTTTTTTGAAAAAATATATGTTGTAGGGGAAGGAAAACTGTACACAATGTACATACGTTTTTTTAACATATTTTTAATTTTACTGCATATTTTAAAGCATATTTTTATATATTTTTACTGCATATGTTAGTACAAAACTTCCGTATTTCCGCTGTGGTAATAGCATAATATGTGATTCTTGGCGTCAAAAATCACTTGACTATATTATGAACCCACCCGACGTTATTCCGTTAGGAAGTGAAACTCTAAAGCATAATTTACCCTATTTCAAGCATTTAAATGACGCATTTATGACGCGTTTCGTTCGTTTTTCAAAGATTAACTTTTCTTTTATTTAATTGCTATTTTAGATCATCCGATACAAATGTCCATTAGAACTTTCCGACTTGATTATAAATTTGTGCCGTTTGTCCGCTGGGACATGCAACTTTTTAATTCTTCCGATTTTTTTTAAATTTCCATCATTGGTTGTTAACTTAAATAATTTCATAGTCTAAAATTTTTCTTTTTACTTTCAAGATTGTGGTGACAAAGAGGTCCAAAAAGTAAAGGTCTGGTAAACTATTCAGGGTAATTATTTACCAGTAAATAAAACTACACAAATCTAAGTCATCTCATCAATAAAAAGCATCAAGCATAACAGTTTTATAAATATTTTTTATTTTTATATTATAATATATTATATTATATTATAATATTTATAATAAGTTATGTTCATAGTTTAAACTACTTATTAATGTAACAATTTTAAATTGGTAGCGAACCCACAAAAATTTTTGGTTTTCTCTCCACCACGTCGGCGTCGATCAAATTATCACCAAGCCCTTCTTGGGTTATGGGTTGGTTGATAGAAATTTCATGTATGATTGATATTTTGTCTTGTATAACAAAATCCGTGATCACAATTGGCGTCTAAAATCAAAGGTTTTTTGAAAAAGAATTAATTAAAAATTTAAATTATTACCATTTTCCAATTTGATGTTAGCTTTTTAATAATCGCGCTTTCAATTGCATGTTTGGTGCAATACTCGGCTAATCGCCCATTGTTGATGATTTCCGCCATATATGCATGGTTACAACTACAGGTGATTATGGAAAACTTAACCCATTCCACGGTGTAAACGATAGGTTTGAAAGCATTCACGATGGATGTTACCAATCTATTGTTTCCGAAATTCATTATTTCAGGTTTATTTATATATACATTGGTTTTACTAGTACATCTAGAAATTGTTCTCAAATTTAATGGAATACGACCTGTTGTTGTTATCAAATGGTAACCTTCTACAGGAGTTATTAAATTTGGGGTATTATCAGTCCACATTTCAAATCTATAGAGAGCATTGCCACGTTGTACTGGCTTGAAATCGTAAAAATCTGTCGTCACCATGGAGAAGAGAATATACCACTGATATCTCTTTGGCTCTTCTTTGTATTTACGTTGATACTTTTTTCGCCATAAGTATGGTTGCTTAATTATCAAATTCCACTTTTGGCATACTTTACTTAGTTTTAACAATTCATATGGTTCTACGAAGTCAAAAATTTTGGTGATCAATTCTTCGGGAAGCAAGTTGACGCCGTTGGCTAAATCTAATTTTTCTTCAAAAGATTGACTAACAGTCAATAAGTTGATATCTTCCCTGCCGGAAAGTTTCATTACTTGTGAATCCATCGTTACAATATTTTCAATTCTGACACTGAAATAAAAATAATTATTTCAAAAATCAAAAAAAATAAAGATACAATCTTTGGTAAGTAAGCCACTTTAAGTAAAAGCTAGATGAAATCTAATGCTCTTATCTTTAGTAGTTTATATTTTGGCATTATTTTTGTGTCTTTCATTTTTTCTCTAAAATAATTAGAGAAGCAGGAATTTGCAAAAATAAGTTTTTACATGTTAAATTCCTATGTTCGGCTAACTCATTGAGCACCCGGTATATTTCGAACCTAAATTGCTGCGAATTCATTTTTTTCACAAGCAGCACATACATCAAGTATAGTTGTTCCCACGAAAGATGAAGCTGACCTTAGAACTATCTGAATGAAATGTTGGATGAATGGTTTAGTTACCGGTCTTAATAAAAACAAATAAAATTGTTTGATGGTCCGGTTTCTTTAATAACCCATTTTATTTGTTTTTATTAAGACCACTAACTCAACCATTCATCCAATATTTCATTCATATAGTTCTGACGTCAGCTTCATCTTTCGTGGGAATAACTATATTATGTGCAAAAATACCTGTGAGTCGTTTCATAACGTATTTAGTTCGTAATTTTATAATCCCTATGAGGTGGGACCCAAAAAAAATTATTTTTTTGGCTATCGGTGCAGTCTATATACGTCCTAAAATATCGGTCTAAGACAAAATCCCGCCGAACCAAAATCCCGCCGGACCAAAATCGTTTCAGGGTGGATCCAAAAGTGCGGAGTGCGAAGGAAATCTCCAAAAAACAAGTTTTGCATTTGTAAAATAATTAATATTTATTTGATAATTAAATAGTATATATAAGACAAGAACAGGAAATAGCAAGACAAGAATGCCAACACTAATTTTATTGCGGCAAGATTTTTGTTCGGCGGGATTATGGTCCGGCGGAATTTTGGCGGCGGGATTGTAGCCGCGAGATTGTGGCTGCGGGATTTTGTCCAATCTTGCTAAAATATAATATTCACACATGTTTTAAAATATTTTTACCAATTTGGAATAAGCTGAAGAACAGCCATCTTTGGAATTGGGTGTACAAATATTTGGAATTTAATCGGAATAAACATAACATTAACTCCGCCTGCAGCTGAGACTGGATGGATTCAATAGTTCAGTTGAAGCTGCTGCCGGTCCCAAGCCCGGATAAAGGAGGAGGGTTGTGGGTTAGGTTAGCAACCTCTCCGCTTAAAAACACAATCTCTCACAAAACCAGCAGAATTGCCTTGGATAATGGACGAATTTTGACTATGACGACTACTGGTCAAAGACCGCCTGAAAGACCACGAACCAGATGGTGATATAGTTGGCAATCAATATCGTACGATAACGCAACAGATTGGCCACATGCTGGAAATAACAAGCCTTTATGCTTAAATTCAGTTGAAGAAGAAGAAACATGGAATTAATTATTGAAATTATTTTGAAATTATTCAGGATAAAATTCTTAAGAATATTTGGTTTTTACCAAGCTTCCTATGTGTCGCTTACCGGAGTTGCCCCATAAAACTACCATAAGAAAACCGTCTTCAAAATAAAAAAAAAGGGCAAGATCTGTAATTCTTCTATTGGACACACCTTTTTGACATAAAATTCCACCAAAGTTATAATGTCACCTAATTAATCAAGTTTTTATTTTACTAAAAAATAAGATAAAAATCACATATTCTTAAATATTTTCCCAAACAAATATTTTCTGCAAGTTTCCGCTTTTCGGAATTAATTAGAGGTTAAGTTCGTTCAAGGAACGGGTTCTATTTAAAATTGTTATCAAGTTTACTATTATGAAAATCATGTTATTTGAAACATCTTGTTAATCTATTCACAGCTACCACTAACGTGATTTGCCCCCTGAAACAGTTCCATATAGATATAATTTGTCCGGGATCCAGAATGCACTTTTAGGATGATTATAACCAAAGATTAATAAATATAAGATTTGAAATTATTTCTTTTAATTTACTGAATTTCTAAAATTTTGGGCAAAAGAAACTGGAATGCAATTAGTTGTAAGAATTTATATTAATTCGTACGGCCCCTTGCAATAACCAAACTAATTCCGTGGGAAAAATTCACATAATAAAATTTTGAACAAATTTCGAGTTAAAAAGTTATAATGATTACCTATATGTATGGACACAGTGAAAATTGTTAATAACAATTAATTGTTTAATTGTCATTAATAACAATAATATAAATTAGTTTACTTACCAGCAAAAATGTTTCACCTTTACGTCAGTTTTATTCCATTTGTTTCATTGGATTTGTTTTATTCGGGCAAAAGTAGGTGGCGCGACGCATAATTTAAAAGGCGCGATATTTGAATTAAAATTTACATTTTATCAAAATACTACTTTTGAATAGTTGGAAAAAGTTTTTGTTTAGGTTTTGTACCTTTTCCTATGATTTTGGACATGCAACTTTTTAATTCTTCTGATTCTTTCAAAATTTCCACCATTTGTTGTTAACTTAATTTCATGGACTAAAATTTTTAGTTTTGGTTTTGAGATTGTGGTGATAATTGACCAATTAGTAATATCTTGCCTTTGCAAAACGCTTTTAAATGTTGTTGGTCATGCCCGGTGGTTTTGGTCGGGTTTACACGTGCTTTAAATCAAAGATTTGTGCACCACATATATGATGATGTAAAATTTATTAATTTGTAATTATTTACAAATTATTATTATTAAAATTAGAGACTTACTTTAGGTGGAGGCTTGCCCTTTAGTTTCTAGAACCCTCTACACAATTTACGGAGCCATTAAGTCTCTCACACATAATTTGATTTTCTTCGCTTCCAAATCCTCCTCTACATTGGAGCTCAACGTGACCAATATAGTAAATAAATGTTTAGATTACATTTTGTACAAAACTCACTTTTTTTACCTCTCTGTGACCAACAACACACCAATGGGGTTCCGAACCAATCGAATTGGCCGCAATAGCCCATACTTTTGAGCATTTTACCAACGATTATTCAACTTCCACTTTTTTCGAATTTTGGGCAACTACAATAATGGAATGAAGTAAATTTTGCATTTTATACCTTACCTGAGCCCATAGTATGCATGGTCTAAAAAGTGTCACTGTCCCAGATAATAATAAGTTAGACAGAAAGAATCTAATTTTGTAAATTTTACAAACACACACAGAAATATGTATGTAACTAATTCACACAATTATGCAGAAAAATTACACAATTCCGTATTTTTTCTACACAATTGTGTAGATTAGTAACACATACTTTTCTCGGGACATATACGACACAACCCATCCTTTAAAAATTGATGCGACCAGTAAAGCTGTTCAGAGTAATTATGTCCAAATAAAGCCAAATCATCTCATCAATAAAAATCATCAAACATAACAGTTTTAAAAATAAGTATTTTTATTTTTAAATATTATATTATTATATTTATGAATATTTATAATAAGCCATGTTTATAATTATAATTATTAAGTTGACAATTTAAACTTCTTATTATAAATAAATATCACAGTTCTAAAATGGTAATGTACATGCAAGAATTTTCGGTTTACTTGATGTGGCTTCGAACAAATTATCACTTATGGGTTGATTGATTGAGATTTCATGTATAATTGATATTCTCTCTTGCAAAACAAAATCCGAGATAACAACTGGCATCTAAAATCAAACGTTTTTCAAACTAAAATTTATTAAAAATCAAATTATTACCATTTTATAAGTTCCTGATAGATTTTTAATTATGGCCGTTTCAATTGCATGTTTGGTGCAATACTCCTCCAATCTCCCATTATTCATGATTTCCGTCATATAGTTATGGTTAGCACTATATGTAATTACGGAAAACTTAACCCATTCCACAGTATAAATGATGGGCTTGAAAGCATCCACAATCGATGTAACCAATCGGTTGTTTCCAAAATTCATTACTTCAGGTTTATTTATATAAACTTTGGTTTTACTAATACATCTCGAAATTGTTCTCAAATTTAATGGAACAGGACCATCCATCGTTATCAAGTGAAAACCTTCCACAGGGTATTTAATACGTTGGGTATTACCATGTTGGGTAGTCCAATTCTGAAATCTGTAGAGAGCATCTTCACGGCATACTGGCTTCATATCAAAATAATCTGTTGTCACCATGGAGAACAGTAAACTCCACTGATATCTTTTTGGCTGTTCTTTGTATTTACGTTGATACTTTTTTCGCCATAAGTATGGTTGCTTAATAATCACATTCCACTTTTGGCACACTTCACTTAGTTTTATCAACTCATATGGTTCCACGTATTCAAAAATTTTGGTGATCAATTCTTCGGGAAGCAAGTTGACGCCGTTGCCCAAATCTAATCTATCTTCAAAGGATTGACTAACTGTCAAAAATTTGAGTTCTTCATTGCCGGAACGTTCCATTACTTGTGAATCCATTGTTAGAATATTTTCAATTCTGGCACTGCAATTAAAATTATTTTATAAAAAAAAATAAAATATAGGGTGTCCCCGTGACCGTGGAGAACATTGAGGTGGTGATAAAAAACACTTTCTTAAGACAAATTTTCAAAAAAAATTTTGTCCAAATCCAAACCCTTGGGGGGTACCTCCCTCAAAAGCATTTTTTTGAATTTCTGATTTTAAACGGCTATAGCTCCGATATTATTGATTTTTAAGCTTAATGGATTAGAACTTTTTTAAAGATAATTCGCTTATCTAAAACTTAGGTTTGAACCTCTTATTGTCTGGAATCAACGGATTTCGAGTTATAAATTAAATTAAGGGAAAAAATGTTAAAATATTGTATTTTTTTTTACTTTTTTTGCAAGCCCCGTATCTTTTAAACGAAACGTCTTAGAAAAAAACTAATGGCCCAAACCGGATAGGAAATTTAGCGGGCTACAACTTTTGTCAAATAAATTTTTTTGGAAAACCAACCGCTTTCACAGAAATTCTGAAAATAATGAATAAGGTGTAGGTGAAAAAACATAAATTAATGGAAAGAATACAAATATATGTAGGTGTGACAGAACTTAACAAAAAAAGTGCAACACCTATTGAGAAGAGCACGCATGTGTGCTCAAAATGAGGGAGGACATTTTGAAAATTTATTAAAATAAATTTTGGGAATTTATTTTTTTTTTTTAATCTACACCTTGTTCATTATTTTCAAAATTTCTATAAAAACGGTTGGTTTCCCAAAAAAATTTATTTGACCAAAGTTGTAGCCCGTTAAATTCCCTATCCAGTTTGGTCTATCATTTTTTTTCTAAGACGTTTCGTTTGAGAGATATGGGGTTCGCAGAAAAGTAAAAAAAAAATAAAACCTGAATTTTTTAAACTTTTTTTCCCTTAATTTAATTTATAACTCGAAATCCGTTGATTCTAGAAGATAAGAGGTTATAACCTAATTTGTAGATAAACAAATGATCTTTAAAAAAGTTTTAATCCATTAAACTTAAAAAATCAATAATATCGGAGCTGTGGCCGTTTGAAATCAGAAATTCAAAAAATGCTTTAAAAGGAGGTACCTTCATGGGTTTGAACTTGAACAAAAATTTTATTTAAAAATTTGTTCTAGAAAAGTGTCCTTTATAACCACCTCAATGGTTCTCTACGGTCACGGGACACCCTGTATAACATTTACATATTTTTAAATATTTTTACCAAGTTCTTTGGAATTGGTTGTACAAATATTTGGAATATAATTGGAATAAACATGGAATTAATATGTAATTATGCAGGCTAAAATTCTTAAGAATATTATATCAGTATGTCATATTTGGTTTATACCAAGCTTCCGATGTGCCGCATACAGGAGCCCCACAGAAAGTTTTTGTCGTAAAATTCCACCAAAGTTATAACGTCACCAAATTAATCAAGTTTTCATTTTATTGATTATGTGGATAAATAACTGGTTAATAATAAGTATCATAAAACATAAAATAATCACATATTCTTAAATTTTACACAAACAAATGCTTTCTGCAAGTTCCCGCTTTTCGGAATTAATTGGAGGTTAGGTTTGTCGGAAGAACGCTTTCTAATTATAAAATGTTATAAAATTTACTATAATCATGTTATTCGAAACAAATCTTAGT
Organism: Cantharis rufa; assembly: GCA_947369205.1. Classification (NCBI taxonomy): domain Eukaryota; kingdom Metazoa; phylum Arthropoda; class Insecta; order Coleoptera; family Cantharidae; genus Cantharis; species Cantharis rufa. Next base: position 7,115,680 of record OX376309.1, on the reverse strand, counting down.
CTCGTTAATCTATTCATAACAGTCACTGTCGAGATTTGCCCCCCGAAGCAGTTAAAACCTTCCATATAGCTATAATATGCCCGGGATCCAGACTGCACTTTTGTGAAAATAACAACCAAAAATTTATAATATAACATTTGAAATTATTTGATTTAATTTACTGAATTTTTAAAATTTTGGGCAAAAGAAACTGGAATGCAATTAGTTGTAAACGTTTTTCTCAAGTTGGGCGGGGCCCTTGGAGTAACCAAACTAACCCCATGGAAAACATACACCTATTATAAAATTTTGAACAAATTTCGGGTCTTGAAGTTATAATTATTATTTTATTGGGCACAGTGAAAATTGTTGATAATAATTAAATATTTAATTACCATTAATAACACCAAATAAATTAATTCACTTACCAGCGAAAATTTTAGACACTATTTCAATTTAATGTCAGTTTTATTTGATTTGTTTTATTCGGGACCGGAATAGATGGCGCGGTGCGTAGTATAAAAGGCGCGTTATTTAAATCAAAATTTACGTTTTGGTCGAAATATTACTTTTTGATGGTTAGAATAAGTTTGTATCTGATTTTCGTTATTTTTTGTCATGATTTTTACCTTCCAAACCGGACGTAGAAGGTAATCTAAAGATACCGCCGTAAAAACCAGGTCCATTATAGGTTTGTTCGTTTGCATGCACTAACTTGAACCGAACAAGCAAAGAACCAATCAACGAACGCTTTTATTGCCTGTTCGTTTGTTGATTGGTTCTTTGCTTACTTGGTTCAAGTTAGTGCAAGCAAACGAACAGACCTAAAATTATTTCCAAAATTTTTAACAACGTAATGCTTTTCTTGATTTTGAACCCCTTAAAATTAAAGTATACCCTAAGGTTTTGGTGAAAGTAGTACCGCGAATATAAGTCATTTCAGGCCGGACACGCCCCAATATGATTATCTCGTTTGTCGTTTTGACTTTTTTTTGAAAATTATAATACAATTCAATAAATTCAATAACAAGTTAATAAATTAATTACCTTTCGTATATAAATACCTAACCTTTCTTTTTACAACTTTCACAACTAGCTTCGTATATGTTCGCCACTTTTCGTTCGTATGTCATGTGTGTTTTCACATTTTGTTCCTTATGATAGGAGTACTTACGTTTTGCTATGTTTTACGTATATGTACATATATGTATGTTTTTGTTTTTTGGTAGCAGTGATCAGCTATGAGAAAACATACAGTGTAAACACCGAAATATTTCTCATATGGCAAGTCCTGTGTGAAAACATACAGATGTAAAGCGGCTTTAAAGCTGGGAAGTTAAAAAAATTAATTTTCTTCAAACTTCAAATAAATTTCTTTAAACTCGAAATGAACAATTAATTGTTCAACAAATAATTGAAAACTTCCATTTTGGAATTTTTCCCTTTTTTCATTTATTGGAAAGTGTTCGCGAAGTGCTGGCAAATGTTGTAATTTTTTTTAGACAGTTCTAGGTCCGTTAAATTTTTGTTCCAAAAATTGAAATTTAAAGATTTAGAGGGGCTAACATGATATCCTATCTACTTTGGAATTTTACTTTTTCTTAAATTTTCTACTTTTTTTATTGTTTCAGGTCCTTTGGTTACGAATGCCAGAATTTCTGATTTAGTAGATTTCTCTTATTTATTCTGATTTAGTAGATATCTCAAAAAACTGCATAGGAAAACGCCAAAAAATGTGTGGATTTAAAACTTTCAATTTTTGGGGTGAAAAAACACCAAAGGGGTTAACCTTACGTTTTTTTCAAAAATCGCCAAAAATTTGGGTGGTCTTTTTTTGACTTAAATCGACGTGCTTTGATGCGAGGAGTTCGAAAAACGCGGTATCGTTAGGGGAAAACGCTCGTAAGCGGTTCAAAATGACGTTCAAATATTTCCAACTTTAAAGACGCATAAATCCTAAAATATTATACTTACGGGATATCTGCCTGCGTCAGTGGATTTATCTCAAAAAACTGCATAGGAAATCGCCAAAAATGTGTGGATTTGAAACTTTCAATTTTTTGGGTGAAAAACACCAAAAAAAAAAAAGGTGAAAAAACACCTTACGTTTTTTTCAAAAATCGCCAAAAATTTAGGTGGTCTTTTTTTGACTTAAATCGACGTGCTTTGATGCGAGGAGTTCGAAAAACGCGGTATCGTTTGGGGAAAACGCTCGTAAGCGGTTCAAAATGACGTTCAAATATTTCCAACTTTAAAGACGCATAAATTCTAAAATATTATACTTACGGGAAATCTGCCTGCGTCAGTCGATTTATCTCAAAAAACTGGATTTGGATCTGGATTTCTTCCTCCTATTGGTTAATTAGGACCTTACGCAGACCCAAAAGAACGCAGACCCAAAAGGACACGGCCAAATGGATGTAAGCCCAAAAAAACGCAAAAAATTAGTTCTTTTTAGGTTAGGTCAGACGCGAAGCACACATCGTACCGTTTACATCGATCGGGCTACCCTGTCGCGGTGAAGCCTCACAGTCACGGTGGAGCTTCCCAGTCGAGGTGGAGCGATTTTAGGGATTTTTTTAGCGAGTTTAGCGTTCGTCACTTGCGACAAACGCAACCACGGCAAATCACGGATTCACCCTTAAAAATATTGCTACGTTTGTCTAATACGAGATAAAATAGGTTATAAAATATAATCCTGTTCATTACACGCACCGGCAATAGAATACGCCCGTGTACATTGATTTCCCCATCTAAAATGCATGTAAAATTGAACAAACGGAGTTAATAATTCGAAAAATTAAAAGGGAGATCTGTACGCAGACATGATCGGTTATGTAGGTTAGTATAAAAAATATTTTTTGCGTCATTTTGGGACTGCGTCCATTTAGCCGCGTTCTTTTGGGTCTGAATTCTTTTGCGTTTGCGTTCTAACATTTGTCCTAGGAAACTTACGCTTAACAGCTGCTAAATACTTACGATTTTTACAAGATGAGCTTCCAATATTGCTAAATGACCTATGACTATAGCAGCACGTCAAAGAATGTGGTGCCAGCACAATGGTGAGCCTGCACATTTTGAACTTCTAGTAAAAAATATTTTAAATGAAGCATATCCAAAAAAATTGATTGGAAGAGGAGGAACAATTAATTGGCCAACAAGATCCCCAGATTTAATTCTTCTTGATTATTTTTTATGGGGTGCTGTTAAAGCGTTGGTGTACAGCAACAGAAGAAAGCCCGACACTAGAGAGGAACTAATGGAGAGAATCACGAATGCTATAGTAGCGTTTAACGAAAGAGGAAATATTAAAATTCAAGGGTTAACCTACGTTTATGGCTATCCTGATTGGTCAGAAATCTAAGTTAACGATTAAATTTGGGTTAACTTCCGCTTTAAAAACTGGGCCTAAGTAATAAAATAAATTTTCAATAAAAATAAAAATAAAAATGTTTTGAATTTAATTTTTAGTTTTGTAGCTGCCTTGTTTTTCTGATTTTCTGATTATCTGCGAAAGTAATTGGTTTTTCAGAAATTTTGATCAGACGAAAGTTATAGTCCGTTAAATTTCTTATCTGGAATGGGGCGTTAGGAAAAAAAACAGAATAAGAAAAATCTCAAATTTTTCAACATTTTTTTACTTGCTTTAATTTGTAACTCGAAAGCCGTTGATTTTAGACAATAAAAGGTTTAAATCTAGTTTGTAGATTATTTAACGCTCTTTAAAATATTACTGATTCATTTTTACCAAAAAATCAATATTTTTTGAGCTATGGCTACGTGAAGGTGGAAATTTAAAAAAAAATGCTTTAAAGAAGCCTAACTCTCAAGGGCTTGAATTTAGAAAAATAAAATTTTTTAAAAAGTGTCGTCTATCAGTTCTATCACCACCCAAGTTATGTAAAGTATATCCGGAGACACCCTGTATATGACCACCAATCGAGTTGCACACTAATCAAATTTCCCTGTATCCACACAATAGGAGGAGTTCAGAATACACTGTGTACAAAACTCTGTCTCTATATCTCTTTGTAAAAAGTTGAACATCAGTCGAAGGTATCAGTCATCTCGTCAATAAAAAGCCTCAAACATAATAGTTTTATAAACATTTTTTATTTTTAAATATTATATTTATTACATTTATAAATACCACAGTTTTAAATTGGTAGCGAACATGCAAGAATTTTCGGTTTTCTTTCGATCGCATTGATCAAATTACCACTAAGTCTTTCTTGCGTTATGGGTTGGTTGATAGAAATTTCATGTATGATTGAAATTTTGTCTTGCCAAATAAAATCCTTGATCACAACTGGCTTCTAAAATCAAAGTTTTTAAAATAAAAATTTATTAAAAATTAAATTATTACCACTCTCCAAGTTCCTGTTAGATTTTTAATTAGTGCCCTCTCAATTGCATATTTGGTGCAATACTCGGCCAATCTCCCATTGTTCATGATTTCCGTCATGTATTTATGGTTACCACTGTAGGTAATTACAGAAAACTTAACCCATTCCACAGTATAAACCATAGGTTTGAAAGCATTCACAATCGATGTAGCCAATCGATTTTTTCCAAAATTAATTATTTCGGGTTCGTTTATGTAGACATTAATTTTACTAATACATCTCGAAATAGTTCTCAAATTTAATGGAACACGACCACTTATCATTCCCATATGATAACCTTCCACAGGATGTATTGAATGTGGGGTATTATCAATCCAATTTTGAAATCTGATGAGAGCGTCTCCACCGCGCACGGGCTTAATATCATAATAATCTGTTGCCACCATAGAGAATAACATGAACCACTGATATTTCTTTGGTTGTTCTTGGTATTTACGTTGATACTTTTTTCGCCATAAGTATGGTTGCTTAATAATCACATTCCACTTTTGGCACACTTCACTTAGTTTTATCAGCTCATATGGTTCCACGTATTCAAAAATTTTGGTGATCAATTCTTCGGGAAGCAAGTTGACGCCGTTGCCCAAATCTGATCTTTCCGCAAAGGATTGACTAACAGTCAAAAAGTTGATGTCCTCATTGCCGGAAGGTTTCATTGCTTGCGAATCCATTGTTACAATATTTTCCATTCTGACACTGCTATAAAAGTAAGTTTTTCAAAATTCACAAGTAAAATATATCTTTCACACATGTTTTTAAATATATTTACTAAGTTCTAATAATCTGAGGAGCAATAATGTTTGGAATTTCTGGAATACAAAAGTTAAATCTGTGATCCCTTATTCAACATATATGTTTTTCACGTGTAATTTTCCCAAAAGTTGTAACCACCGAATTAATCAAGTATTTATTTTAGTAAATGTGGGTAAATAACTGGTTAATCACACTGGACAACAGCAAAAAGTATCAAAAATGAAAACAAGTAATATACAGGGTGTCCCGTGACCATGGAGAACGTTTGCGGTGATGATAAAGGACACTCTTCTAAGACAAATTTTCAAATCAAAGCTTTGTCCAAGTCCAAACCCTTGGGGGTACCTTCCTCCAAGCAATTTTTTTAATTTCTGATTCCAAACAGCCATAGCTCGTATATTATTGATTTTTTAAGCTTAATGAATTAGAACGTTTTTAAAGATCATGCGCTTATCTACAAATTAGGTTATAACCTCTTATAGTCTAGAATCAACGGATTTCGAGTTATAAATTAAATTAAGGAAAAAAATGTTAAAAGAATTCAGGTTTTATTTTTTTTTACCTTTCTTGCAAACCCCCTATCTCTTAAACGAAATGTTTAAAAAAAAAACTGACGGCCCGAACCGGATAGGAAAATTAAAGGGCTACAACTTTGGTCAAATAAATTTTTTTGGGAAACCTACTCTTTTCTCAGAAATTCTGAAAATAATGAACAAGGTGTAGGTAAAAGAAAAATAAATTCACAAAATGTATTTTAATAAATTTTCATAACGGCCTCTCTCATTTTCAACACACAGGCTTGCTCTTTTCAAAAGGTGTTGCACGGTATTATTTATAATGGCGCTTTTTTTCGTTAAGTTCTGTCACATCTATCTGTATTCTTGCCATTAATTTATTTTTTATTACCTACACCTTGTTCATTATTTTCAGAATTTCTGTGAAAACGGTTGGTTTTAAAAAAAAATGTATTGAACCAAAGTTGTAGCCCATTAAATTGCCCATGCGGTTTGGGCCGTCAGTTTTTTTCTAAGACGTTTCGCAAGAAAAATAAAAAAAATAAAACCGGAATTATTTTTACATTTTTTTCCTTAATGTAATTGATAACTCGAAATCTGATGATTCGAGACGATAAGGGATTATAACCTAATTTGTAGATAAGCGAATGATCTTTAAAAAAGTTCTAATCCATTAAGCTTAAAAAATCAATATTATCGGAGCTATGACCGTTTGAAATCAGAAATTAAAAAAATTGCTTTAAAGGGAGGTCCCCGCAAGGGTTTGGACTTGGACAAAAATTTTATTTGAAAATTTGTCTTAGAAAAATGTCCTTTATCACCACTTCAAAGGTTCTCCACAGTCACGGGAACACCCTGTATGTTATTTTTGACTGGTGAAATGTCTTTGAAAACTCTTTTTTTATTCCTACCTAATTAGCGATGACCATGATGAACGCTATCACCAAAACATTTCAGAGAGGGAGAAAGATATTAGGGAAAATGGAGCCCTTTTTGCTTGTTCCTTGCTGGTTATTGTTGGACACTTGGGTAGCAAAATGAAGAAATATTTAATTTTAGAAAAGCATTTTCAAATTATTTTTACTTCCTTGTAAAAAGAAAATCGTAGAAAGTTGAAATTTTGTATTTAAGATTCTGATGCACCTCCTATTTTTGATTGCATTTGTCTAGACAAAAAGGGCACTTTACTCTATTAGGTCAGCGGTTCCCAAATGGGGTTCCGCAAAAAGATCCAAGAATTCCGCCAGAGAAAATTTCAAAATGGCGTAAAAATAAATTCTGCCGTTTAGAAAATAATTTTTAATTTTTTTAAGGTAAAAACTCTTCCACAGTTGGGAGAGAGAGTGCATACACAAGCAACCTTTAAATGTAAAACTTGATGACCTTTTCTTTTAGCTAATAATAAAAAAAAATCGGCTTGGGGTTCCGCCAAATTTTTTACATTGCCCAAGGGTTCCGCGGCCAAAACTAATTGGGAACCGCTGCTCTAGGTAAAGCGATACATGACGCGCACGAATGGATTAACAAGATTCCTCTACACTTTAGTTATTAAGAAAAGTATTAACAGTTTATTTATAAATAATTTAAAAACTGTTCAATATTAATTTTAATTTTCAATATTATTTTTTGTTGTTTTCATATTTAGCTCCAGTATTTCTATATAAAAACATATTTTAATCAAGGATACCGACAAAAATTTCAAATTTGTTGTCCAGTGTAATAATTTGCAAACAAGGTGGAACTCGCTTTTGCGACAGTTCTCAGGCTTCTATACATCTTTCTAGAATTTTCTTAAATTTGAAACATGCGGACAGACACATAAGGCTTCTTTCTATACGATGTATAGAAGCCTAAAACTATAAAGGCAGTAATCGCATATTCTTAAATTTTGCACAAACAAATGTTTTCTGCAAGTCCCCCCTTTTCAGAATTAATTTGAGGTTAGGTTTGTGTTAAGAACGCTTTCTAATTATAAATGTTATAAAATTGACTATGAAAATCATGTTATTCGAAACAAAATTTAGTTTCGTTAATCTATTCACAACCGGCACTAACGAGATTTGCCCCTTGAAGCAGTTAAAACCTTCCATCTAGCTATAATATGCCCGGGATCCAGAATGCACTTTTGTGATAATAATAACCAAAAATTTATAATATAATATTTGAAATTATATGAATTAATTTACTTTTGGGTGAAAAACTAGAATTGGAATTAGTTATAAGGGTTTGTAATAAATTGGGCGCCCCCTTAGAGTAACCAAAGTAATGCCATGGATAAATACCCATCATAACATTTTTAACAAATTTTAAGCAGCTGAAATTATTAATTTATTGGAGGCAGTGGAAATTGTTGATAACAATTAAATGTTTAATTATCATTAATATCAATAAAATAAATTGATTTACGTACCAGCAAAAATGTTGAACACTATCTCACTTTAAGTAAGTTTAATTCGATTTGTTTTATTCAGGCTAAAGTAGATGGCGCTGCGCATAATATAAAAGTACAGTGACTTTATAGAGACAGTGGCGACAAACTATGTCCGACTTTTGATTGGCTACAATGTATTTGCTTATATATAGTTTACGGCTGAATAAAAATTAATTTTTTTACGTTATTGGTGCATTGCATTAACATGAGAAATGGAAAATCTTTTAATTTGAGGCATAGGCCATTCTAGAGCATATAGTTTTTGCTAGAATTTGCTAGAATTTGCAACATCCTGGACCGATTTAGGGGCTCGTGTCGTCACTGAGATGACGGAGATGACAAAGTTCCGAAGTTAGTGGAACCTTGGATAAAGGTCTCACATGGGATGCCTTCCAGACAGATGGCACCTCCAAATTGCAAATCATCTTACTACAAAATGGAAGTATGAATCTTAGCTTGCCAAGAGGTTCGGAACGTAAAATACCAACAATGGCACTCAACCCCTCAGGTGTGATTTCACAAATAGAAAGTGGCTGAACTCCAGGTAAAAGCAAAACTTTGAACCCCAAATCATGGAGATTAAGAACATGGAGAACCCGGCGTCGAAAGTAAAGGAGAAAGAGCAGGAACAATAAGAGAAGCACCCCAATCGTCGTTCCTACTACAAAGCACAATGCTCCAGTAATTTTCAACCATTGTCACATCTTTCAAAAATTTGGCGCATGCGCAATCGCTAAAACTTGTTCCAACTACACTCGAACGGTTTACGAGGCGATCGCTGAAGCGTTCCAACCAAACTTTGGATCATTTGTGGACGTGATCGTGAGGATTGACCTGCGCACTGACAGCAGATCAGCAGCTGATTTCTTATAACTGTCATTTTAGTTTGTTTTGTGCTAATAACATTTATTTTTACTCATATTTAATATGAGTGAAGATGACAGCGATATCTCGAGAAGATGATGTAGAATTTGTGCTATATGAGCCGCCAATGAAAAATCAAAATTATTTAGATAAGTAAAATCCCCAAGGTTAGGCAGTACTTCATTTAAAAAAATCAAGGGAAGTATGCATTAATAATGTTTAATTAAGATTAATTCACAAATGGTACAAAGCGATCACTAAACCGTACCAACTGCAACCAACCTTTGTACCGTTTGTGAATGATACACAGTCGACGCCTGCGCAAGAACAGTTTTAAAATCGTTTCTAAACCGTACAAAAATTGAATGTTGGAACAAACCTATTGTTACTACCATTACATCTAAATGTGGTCAGAACGTCAACACATTTTTTTTTACACCTTTTATAACCCTCTATATCATCCAAACTAAAATTCACCCTTGAAAAATCGACTCAGAAGACATGTGTATGTTCGAAAGCGGTCCACACACGAACTGGACAGATGTAGCACGGAACACGGATGTGGATGGAAAATACTAATATTAATATTAGTATTAGTCTTTTGGGCGCTCCAGACTATCGCAAGAACAAGGCGAGAACAAGGCGAGAAATGATTTTCGATCGTTTACATCGAAAATTGGAAAATATCTACACTCACAAGGTTCTCAGTACTACAGTGCAGATTTTTTAAATAAATTTCTATAATTTTTTCTAAAACGATTAACAGTTCTTTAATTTTGTGATATGTCGAAAAGTTTAAATTTGGAATTTTTGGCCCCTTTAATGGATTAGTATTATCAAAAAGTGTGATTTTTGAATTAAAGTCTATATTTTTTGTACCTGCTCAAAAATTGTGCTACACCTATTAGGATTTTCTGTTGCATTTACTGTCGTGCCAGTGATCATTTCTACTTCATTATTCCGATGATGTTCTTCTTGAAAGATAATATTGCCATTTTATTTCGACTGTTGAAGGGTATTTTAGTTTGTATACACGCGCGCATATTGTGAGCGCAGCGAAGTTTGAACCCTGTCTGTGCTACAAGACCAACGAGGTCAGTAATGTCACAGCGCTTGAATTATGTAAATGTACCAACACCCGATCACACGTAAAACAGTACTGTTTATTTCGACAATTAATATTTGTCAAAATCGCATTTTGAATGTTCGTAGGGCTTGGTGTCATTGAGTTTGAATTAAATTTAATATCTATTTAACAACAAATCTTCAAAATTATGTTAAAAAAAAGAAAATTTTTTTGGTATAAAATCGACGTAAATACGTCAAACTTCAAGTTTTCATTATTTTATTATTAATTGTGTTTTTATATTTTGTACTGCCACCAAGCAAGGAGTCACCAACCAAATGGACTTATAAGACCTCGTAAGCACCTGCTCCCAAATTCACTGATTTTTACACTCTATTTTTATAACCTCTATAATTTGCAATCAGGGAATTTTGTTTTTTCTTAATTCATCGACGGGTATTTACATTACTGTGCTAATCCACACCCAAGCATCATGATTATTTTCGATTTATTTTTATAGCCTTTAATGCCCGTTTTCCACAAACCTGGTTCTGCTTGAAGGCAATCAAATAAATGCCAATTTTTGTTCGTTTTCCTATTTACGCTCATTTTAATTCACAATTAATTATACTACTATTTAATCGGTGAGTCAGGCGCTACTGAAGAATGCGAATGTGCAGGTGTGGGAGTGTTATCGCGATCTCGACTCTTTTGTCTCGCATCAAAAAACCGACAACAAGTGGAGAACAAGGCGAGAACTTATGAGGAACACGAGAATCAGCTCCACTCTCTCTTTTCTCGTGTTGTCCTCGTTTTTTCGCGATGTTCTCGCGAGAGTCTGGAGTGGCCTGCAAGGCGAGAACCTGAAAATGAACACGAGAATCGGCTCCACACTCTCGTTTCTCGTGATGTTCTCGCGTTCTCGTGCTGTTCTCGCGAGATTCTCGCCAGAGTCTGGAGCGCCCATTTGATCCAGCATGTCAATGCTTCAGTGAATAGTTTCTTAAATATGTGCCTGATGATGAGAAATCAAAAAACGATGAGAAAAAAATATTCTAAATAATATTTAAACCATCTGTATGTATGTATGTATGTATGTTCTAAGTGCTGGAACTTTTTACTTTTTAAAAAATTTTGAGTTTATAATTTGAGAGGGGCTAAGCCTCCTTTGCCTCCTCTGACGACCCCGCCGCTGCTCAGGTTTAAGGTAAACTACTAAAACAGAGCTACCCTTTGGTAATTGGTAATGGGACTTGGTTCTCCGAGTGTTTTGTGATTAAATAACTGACGAGAAAATTAATAAGAAAATAATACAATTAATTAATATTAAAAATCGCTTTTCTCGTGGTTATTTTTAATTAGGTAAGTTGGAAAGCAATCAAAGTAATTTTGAATTTCATAAACAATATTTATTGTTGAAATCGTAATTTAATTTAATCAAAACACAAGATAACAAAATATATTTAGCACTAAAATAAATTCCGAATAATTAAATATAAATAACGCTTTTGTCTCTTGTCAAACACTAAATTTATAATTATAAATATATCAATCTTCTTGACGTATTAATTTTTAGATTAACGAACTAAAATCAAAGATGCCATAAAATGGTATCATCAAATGGTTAATTATGTGGTTTTTTGTATTGTAATTTAATAATTTGTGGTGGCTTTTATCACAACTATTGTAATAAATTGCTTAATTAAATTTATGATTGAAAATTATATACAATCAGTGGCGTAGGTTTAGCAAAATCAGTACCAGTAACTTGGGCAGCCCGGAGCCGGATTTTTCCGCCGGAAGGAGTATTTAATGGCTTTACGTTACCTCAACTTCTTTACCTTAGTTCCCCCTGGGTACCTCAACTAAAGATTGCATGTTCGAATCTTTGACTTTTTTTCTTTTTCCCAAACAAATGACGTTTTCGTCTCTCAACAAGAAAATTAATTAGTAGGTACATATATGAACAGAATAGAATGCCGCCTTACTTTAAGTTTTTAAACTTTTTTTAATTTTGCAGCAAAAGCGAAAGTCTACCTTTAATCTATTGAACGACGTTCTACTTTTCATGAAATTTATTTTTACTGGGAAATCTGTTAATTATAATTAACAGTTATAATTAACAATTAAATAAAACTTGGAAATTGCTGAGCTAGAAAGACGAGGCTTTTTAAGTCGATGCATTTCTTAAAAACATCTCCAAAAACGACTGTAGTGTCGTAAGCGGTAGTTAAATTCGGTTATAATTAATGAAATTCAGTTTAAAATTTATTTGTAGTATGGTATTAACAGTTGCACTCTTGGAAGACAACTGTGATTGGCTCCGTTTCTAAAAAACATTGCTGTAATTTTTCACAGGTCAACAGACCTGTAAAATCGGAACTTTAAAATCAATAAGGGAGGAAACGTAGATAAATACTCCACCTGGAGTATTTGGTGGTTGTACATAGTGGACTCCAACAGCTTCCCCGTGGTTTATATTCTACGTAAAACAGTAGGTCCCGTCTATAGTTGACTAGACCGTCAGGGGAAGCTCTAGCCTTTACGCCGCCTTTAACTTTAATAACTTTTTCAGTATAACTTTTTCAGTATTTTCGTAGCGTCTTGAGGAATTTCTTAAGTATTTCAATTTTTGTCAATTTGTCACGTCAATAGCCAAAATGCCGCCCTTTAGATTTACCGCCCCGGACTATTGTCCGGGTTATCTGCCCCATAGAGCGGACCTTGAGGGGGTGCACTTGTCGGTGTTTGGTTAATTTCGGGTTTAAACTGAAATTATGGCCCAAATGTTTTTTGTTTAAACGTAATAACTGATGCATTGCGGTGTATTCTTGGTGTATTACTGGTGTATTTAATATTCCCTATAGTATTCAGGTTTTATTTTATGTTTTTCAGAACAACTACATTTATGGGTTGCGGTAGTACACACCGGGAGGTCTCAATAATTGTATGAACTTGATTGTGAATTAAAATTGCAAGTTTTTAATAGATACCCAATAAACACACAATATAAACGTCGATTCAACCTTAAAATAACGTCAAATTAACGTCGCCACTATAAATCGCAAACTATAAGCGTATAAGCCGCTGCAACCGCTACAGTCTTAATGTTATTATGAAAAAATTTAAGCAAGCAATAGAATCATTTGATTTTACTCTTCAATTTCAAAAATAGCTTAATTCTTCAAGTCGAATAGCATTCAATACTACTTTATACTACAGGCAACTAATATTTCATACATTTAATTTTTTTTGCGAAGAAGAGTTGTTTCTCTATTTCAAAACTAATTGATAGGAAGATAAGAAACATTGATCTGTTTTTTCACATAATATATTATGTGTGAAAGAAGAATTAAGTTGTGTTTATTGCGTGACTTAGTATTCTTCTCGTGCCAAAGGCAGAACGTTTAGCTTTTTTTAATCTAACCTTAATCTTTTAATTGGCTTGTAAAATTTGATGCGTTAACGAATATAATCAGCATTTTTTTTCTACAATAATTTGAGCACCTACGTTATGCTTCAGGTGTTTATAAATCTATTCGGTTTTGTAAATTTGGCTTTTCAATTTAAATTTTAATATCTTCAAAGCGTATAAAATGCAAATGAAAAATGAAAAAAGAAGGAAGCAAAAAATTGTGTCAGTTATTTTTAATATTTAAACACCATTTGTTTGACAAATCTAACCAATGAGCCCGAAAGTTTTCTAGTATAAAATTAAGTAATAGAATGTGTCGTGTAAAACAATAAATTGCAGTTTTACAGTGCACCCTACTATGCAGAAGCTCATAAATTGCCGTTTAGCCTCAAAAGCCAGCAAGACTACTGACAACTTGATTTATTTATTTATTTACAAGCTATAACGTAAATAAGCTGATCATTTCTGTTGTTTGAACAACGTAAAGATTCAAATTATGAGAAAAAAAAAGTTTTTTTTAAATAAATACAAAATATTTTTCCCAAAATTTTATTTTGGGCTTTGGCTACAAATCCCAATATTGTTAAAATTCAAACAAAGTCTGTAATCCAAATTGAAAAAAGAGAGAAAGTTATAGAAATTGCAGTTGTGGTTGTGCAAAAAAATACAAAAAATATTTTCTTTGCTCTGACGTACAATTTAATTTATTCTCTTTTATAGATACTTTCATAATCTTCTATATTTTTTAATTATAAGATCATCTTTTTTTATATAATAAATCATACTGTTTTTAGATTAAATCTCGGAAGCATTTCAAATTCGTGTTACGAAAGGATTTTTCGTAAAATTTATTTGCATCGCGATAACTAAAGGTCCAGAGAGGAAATTTGATTACGGAAACTTGAAATGTATTTCAACATTTTATTAAATGATAACAAATTTTGTGTCTACACTAAATCAAAAAAGTTGGTTGTGTTTTTTTAATTGTTAACTAATAACGAAACAAATTAAAAGTTTCCAAGTTACACTGACAGGTTTTACCGCAAATGTACCATTTCCTAATTACTTTCCTTTTAAAATACATTGCACATCGACTAACTTTCAATCAATCTTACACAAAAATTAACAAACTGAAATAACACTTTTTAAATTTTCGAGTAATTTTTTTTACAGTGTATCACTAAAATAGCTATAACTACATAAATTATTGGAATTTAAAATTTTCTCTCGAGGATATATTCTTCAATGTCTAAACTTTAAGAATATGCAGAAAACAAAAAATCGATTTTTTCAAAATTCTAAACTAGAACACTGCCTTAAATTATTTTATTTCATTTTGGAATCATAATCTAAGAAATTGTTCAGTTACTAATCAATATCATGATTGGTACCATCCAATTTCTATTAAAGGACGTGAAAACCTCCAAAAAAGATACATAAATTACGAATTATTTAGGCCATATAGAATAAAACTTGGGAATAATTCATAGTCTACGTACTGCCAAAGGCCGGACAACCACCTCAATCGCCGACTACAAGTCTAGATAACTGTCTAATCGTTTAAAGCAGTCTGAGTGTTTTTTTGTTTGTTTGTTATACAAATTGTATTATTTTTTCCCATTTTTTGAAGTGTGAACTCCGGAGTTGAAGGTCTACAGGCGTTTTCACGAGAATATTTTAAATGTTGCTCGGTTACTCCCAGTTTCGATGTACTATATCCGGATATAGTAAATCTCATTTTTGGTATATTTAGTATTAAAATGTTGAACCTGTGATATTGACTAACAGGCTAATTTTTGATTGATAATACAGGCTACGTATTCGATTCACGGTGTTTCGAATTTGGTGCCAATTCTACCCAACCTAAATTAAATTAGCTTACGACCGAATAAAACGATTATCGTGTGACAATCAAATTAAACCAAGTTGTCTACAAATTGATATATTTAGTGTTAAATAACTTGAAGATGACGCCACTAATTGTATTACAAATATGTGAGTCGATAGACGAAGATACTGGGTGCGTTCCAACGACTATAAAAATAGACACCTTTAGTAATAGCATTAATAAAACAATTAGACATGTATAATTATCCCTTTTTTTCAAATTTTTATTATGTAAAATAAAAATCTGATTGTTAAGTAAGTCGTAAACATTTAAAAGTAGGCAATGATTTATTCGAGTTGAATTATTCGATTGACACATTAATTTATTAAACGTTTGCTCTTTTAGATACAGGGTGTCCCCGTGACCGTAAAGAACCTTAGAGCTGGTGATAAAGGACACTTTTCTAAGACAAATTTTCAAATAAAATTTTTGTCCAAGTCCAAACCCTTGGGGTACCTCCCTTTGAAGCAACTTTTTGAATTTCTGATTTCAAACCGCCATAGCTCCGATGTTATTAATTTTTTAAGCTTAATGAATTAGAACTTTTTTAAAGATCATTTGCTCATCTACAAATTAGGTTATAATCTTTTATTGTCTAGAATCAACGGATTTAAAGTTATTAATTTAATTAAGGGAGAAACTGTTTAAAAAATTAAGATTTTATTTCTTTTACTTTTCTTGCAAACCCTGTAATCCTTTAAACGAGATGTTTTAGAAAACAACTGATGCTCCAAACCCGATAGGGAATTTAACGGGCTACAACTTTGGTAAAATAAATTTTTTTGGAAAACCAACCGTTTTTACAGAAATTTTGAAAATAAGCAACAAGGTGTATGTAAAAAAATTAATGGAAAGAATACAGATAGGTGTTACAGAACTTAACGAAAAAAGTGCCATTATAAATAATATAGCGTGCAACACCTTTTGAAAATAGCACGCCTGTGTACTGAAAATGAGGGAGGCCATTTTGAAAATGTACGAAAATAAATTTTGTGAATTTATTTTTCTTTACCTACACCTTGTTCATTATTTTCAGAATTTCTGAGAAAACGGTTAGTTTTCTAAAAAAATTTATTTGACCAAAGTTGTAACCCTTTAAATTCCCTATCCGGTTTGAGTCGTTAGTTTTTTTCTAAAAAATTTCGTTTAAGAGATACGGGGTTCGTAAGAAAAGTAAAAAAAATAAAACCTGAATTTTTTTAACATTTCTTCCTTTAATTTAATTTGTAACTCGAAATCCGTTGATTCTAGACGATAAGGGGTTATGACCTAATTTGTAGATAAGCGAATGATCTTCAAAAATGTTCTAATCCATTTAGCTTAAAAAATTAATAATATCGGAGCTATGACCATTTGAAATCAGAAATTTAAAAAAATTGCTTTAAAAAGGTCAAAAATTTTATTTGAAAATTTGTCTTAAAAAAGTGGCCTTTATCACATCCTCTAAGGTTGTCCATTGTCACTCTCATGATCAAATGTAAAAACATTAAACTTTTACCAAAATATTTATAATTTTTCTCCGTTTTTTTTCCGAAAAATGCATTCAGAAATTAAGAAGTTAATAGTTTTATTGTCGTTTGAGCCGATAAAAGCTTATCTATATTATAATATAAAAAAATTATTTTAATTTCTTATATGAGTGAGTGAGATGGTAACGGTGACGTAGTTTTAATAATAATTAATAATTATTTACATGTAATTAAATAAATATATAATTTAAATGCTTTCTGCGAACTCAATGTACGATGATTTTTTTCATGTGATACATGACTGCATCCACGTAAACCTCGTCACGAGATACTTGGGACTTGACAAACTTGCTTGATATGATCTCGTTTACGTCGGATCTTTTATCATAAGCATCTTCAGTCATTGTAAATAACAATTTGCGATTTTTAATCTTCTAGAAAGAACAACCGTTATTAAAGGCATATTTGAATTCAATTTAAAAATTGATGTGAAAAACATTTCTAAAGCGTGGGAAAATTTTTCCCAAAACGAAGTAAAATTCAGTGGTTGTACCGCCTTTAGCAAATAAAATAATTCTTGGGTACCTGGTCCTTCTATTGATTAAATGGCATTTAAGTGATGTAGACGTGGTTTCATGTGAAAAATTCATAACGAGATGAAATTGTAACTTTTTGCCTAGTTTCCTTTCTGAGAATTTTGGACATTTACATATTACAAAAATGTAAGTAAAATATTTGGAAGATTTAAAATTAAACAAATGGATTGTAAGAAAAGTAATGAATTATTTCAAATGTCTGCTTTGTCAATGAAGAGGATACGCAACCAATTCTACAGCAAAAACTTATTTCGTAAATTTTCAATAAGCAAAATTATTTAATTTATTCAAACTTGCATTACATCTTTACTTTCAACTCTAACTGTTTGTAGTTTTTCTTGCCCGATTTTTCAAATTGGGGTTCCTTCTTTAGCCAACTAATCAGTCCAAAACCAAAGACTTCCCAAAAAAAACAGCAAATAACCCAATATTGGTTTGATGTTAGAAAAAGATCCTTAAACCCGAGCAACTGGAAGTTTAGCGACAGTTAAAAAATTAATCAACACTAATGAGCTTCTTATTTCGATAGTTAAAAATAGCCGACGAGCTTGTCTAGTAAATGATAAATCATTTTTCTATTATGTCTAATTAGTTTACTGGTTTTATAATTACATATGTGGAAAATCAGATCATTGACGCAATTTTGCCTAGACAAATGGATTTCATTCAACTTTTGTACCATACTTATTTCCTAAACGAATTTTTGCAGAATTTTTAGAAAAATTCGTCAAGAATAGCTTTGGTATAATAATTGGTATAATAGTGTTTTTATTTTTTGCTGCATTTTTACATTTTGTTAATTGAGTGTAAGCGGAACTGACAGATGGAGAAGAGACCTGATATGTTTTTATTTTAAAATGTAGCAATTAAACTCTTAATTTACATGTACATGCTTCATGTCTTAAACGGCTTCTTTCGTGATCATAACTGTAATGATTAGAGTACGGATTTCTAGAAATTTTGCTATACAGAAATATTGATAGCAGAAGTGTAATTGATATAATGTCCATGAATCTGATAAAAATAAGTCATTTGGCTCTATTTTTTTGATGCTTATATGCTTATTTTGATACTTTTATGCTTAAATTTAGTTTTAAGCTTTTTTGGTGCTTATTTTAGCACATTTTCGATAAATTTAAAAAAATTGCAGTAGATATATAAATTAACACTTACAAATATTTCTATTTTGCTTACTGAAAATTTAATGTTTAGTAGGCAAAACGTTTTGGGTTTATAAACAAATAAAAAGACGGCAAATAGTAGCTTCAAAACTTAATGATATTGATATTTAATGATCTACGATATAATAGGAGGTATAATGAAAACTTAGGTATTTTCAATGGAAATTTTAGTGAAGAAATGAAGCTTGAACTACCACAAAACCTTAGTGTGAAATTTAAGAACGCCCCAATTACCATAGTGTCGAGGTAGAACGCCTTTTTTTATTGTATTACTTTTCAAAAAAATGTTATTAAAAAAGTTTTTACCTCGAATCAAAAAAAAATTTTTTTTTAATATAAAATTTCAAACTTTTTTTTTACTTTTTTTAAGTGCTTATTAATTATTATGTTAAAGTTTAATGCATATTTTTATGCATATAATGGCAATTTTTTGTGCTATTTTAAGCGCTATTTTCAAGATTTTTTATGCTTAAAAGTCCGTACTCTAGTAATGATGTAATATCTATTATTATTAAGTTTACCCTAATATTATAAAATTGTTGTGGAAAACTAAAATCTATTGCAAGTCATGTCTGAAAAGTAAAAAATATTATTTTAGCGACTTTTTTAATAAATTTCACTGAAATAGTTACCCTTAGTTATACAAGGTGTCCCGTGACCGTGGACAACCTTTTAGGTGGTGATAAATGACACTTTTCTAAGACAAATTTTCAAATAAAATTTTTGTCCAAGTCCAATCCCTTAAGGGGTACCTCCCTTTAAAGCAATTTTTGGAATTTATGATTTCAAACGGACATAGCTCCGATATTATTGATTTTTTAAGCTTGATGGATTAAAACTTTTTTAAAGATCATTTGCTTATCTATAAATTAGGTTATAACCCTTTACCGCCTAGAATCAACGGATTTCGAGATATAAATTAAATTAAGAGAGAAAATGTTAAAAAAATTCAGGTTTTATTTTTTTACTTTTCTCGTATCTCTTAAAGGAAATGTCTTAGAAAAAAAACTGATGGCTCAAACCGGATAAAAAATTTAACGAAAGAAGCGCCATTATAAATAATCCTGGTCAACACCTTTTGAAAAGAACACGCCTGTGGGCTGAAAATGAGGCAAGCCATTTCGAAAATTTATTAAA
The DNA here is from genome assembly GCA_947369205.1 of Cantharis rufa. NCBI lineage: Eukaryota > Metazoa > Arthropoda > Insecta > Coleoptera > Cantharidae > Cantharis > Cantharis rufa. The sequence goes on along the minus strand of OX376309.1, from coordinate 7,095,980 downwards.
ATATGTTCTATAAATTTTTTTTTTTACCTACGCCTTGTTGATTATTTTCAGAATTTATGTGAAAACGGTTGGTTTCCCAGAAAAATTTATTTGACCAAAGTTATAGCCCCTTAAATTTCCTATCCGGTTTGGGCCGTCAGTTTTTTTCTAATACGTTTCGTTTAAGAGATGCTGGGTTTGCAAGAAAAGTAAAAAATATAAAACCTGAATTTCTTTAACATTTTTTCCCTTAATTTAATTTATAACTCAAAATCCGTTGATTCTAGACGATAAGGGGTTATAACCTAATTTGTAGATAAGCAAAAGATCTTTAAAAAAGTTCTAATCTATTAAGCTTAAAAAATTAATAATATTGAAGCTATGACCGTTTGAAATTAGAATTCAAAAAATTTCTTTAAATGGAGGTACCCCCCCAGGGGTTTGAACTTGGACAAAAATTTTATTTAAAATTTGTCATAGAAAAGTCTCCTTTATCACCACCTCAAAAGTTTTCCACGGTAACAGTTACACCTTGTATAATTAACTTGAATTGGGTTTGATGATTGCTAATGACACAAACACATTTATTGGATCTGTAGACTCATTTCCGTTTTTTTACCGTCCATTGCTTAGGGTATCACCCAAAAAAGTTTTTTTTCCATCATCTGTTGCAAGTAAATCTAAAGGTAAAATGATCTAAGCACGCACGCTTTCTTATTGTGGATTACCAGATGTTATGTACCACAAAGCATTTTTGATTTTATATACATACCTAAAAGGCTTTTGTACCATACTTCATCAAATGCTTGCTTAAAGTTTAGAAAAATCGCTACGACGTATTTTCTTTTTCAATAATTAATTCATACATTTTATGATTCACCTGAATTTTTCAACATTTGGCCGTAAATCTCATCTTTTTCCGGTTTAATTTTGTAACATTTTTCTACAATTATTTCGGCTGGAAGAAGAAGATGGTGGTCTATATAGCTGAAACTTTCAATTAATTTTGGCCACAGAACCTTTAGGCTTTAGTACCGAATATCTTCTTTTTTGTTTTTTCTTATATTTTTTAACGCATTTTCAAACTTCTTAAAACTAAAATTAAATGGCAAAATCAAAAAAAAAATTAATTGAACAAGAGACACCTACAAATAAAGAGTTTTCAATAAGCTCTATGGCCCTGACGACTTAGAAAAGCATGCACTAGAATAAAAACGATATTTTTTGAGTACAATGAAGTGAATAAGTGAAAATGGTCATTTGGGAAGAAGACTATAGACGGAGTCAAACAATTGTCGAATATAAACCAAGGACGGGAAAAAATGTGGAGAGATAATTTAGATCAAATAGCGAGCAAGCAGTGGATTAGATTGACAGTAAACAGAGCAGGATGGCTTAGAAGAGGCGTACGTTTACCTACGTGTACCTCCAATCTGCAATGCCTGCACCGTACATTTGGACCAACTGCATATTATTTTTATGATCCTAGAGAATTGTTTAAGCAAAAAAAAACAAAAATCGATTTTTCCAAAATTCAAGAATGATCTTATCTCATAATATTTAATAACACAGAAAATTAGAGCCTGTAAGTCACTGCTTTTGATAGTGTCCTTGTTTAAATTGTTTAAAATTGACCTATGTACTATGTTTTTTGTTTGTTTTTGTTAAACTGCTAAGCTCATAACATTAAAATTATAGCGTTTATGTGAATAGTCACACCTTCATCGTTAATAATTACCTAATTTGTTTTTTGTTGAACTAATTCGTCGAGATAATCTCATGATGAGGTAGGTATTCTCATAACGCATTTTAATACCCGAGTCAAGACGGTAATGGTTTCAATGATGTCCCCATTCACTACAACCGGTTTTTTTTATTTTGGACTGAACTTTTAAATTCTGTTTTGAACAAAAACTAACTAACCATATAGTATGTAGTCCTATGTAGTATATACATATGTACATAATACACTTTATAGTATATTGCAATGAAACGCGACCTCGAAGATTGGAAAATTTGGGACAAAGGAAATCATTTCAGTGCAAGAGACTTGGATGGTTTTGCGACTTTTATACTTTTGTTTTAAATTATTTTATTTTTGAGTGTGTAATTTTTGATTTTTGAATCCCTGCAAACTCAACCCAAATAAACCATCATAAACCAAAGACCACCAAAATACAAAATCCACAAAACATTCCGAATGGAAGAATTTTAAGAAACGACATTGCAAATTTCTAAATCGTCAAATTTAACCACAAAACAAAAACCGAAGAAGAAAACTTTAGCAAAACTCAGGGTATTTTCTTTTTTATTATTTTATTAATCATAGATTTTGCGCTTATCATTTGTTTTACGGCAACACCCGACATATTAATTTGTCCAGAGGTAATCTCGAGAAGTACGAGGGGATCATCGCAATACTATGTTATATTTATATATGTATATACTATATGCTATAGTATATACATGTATGTACATAGTATAGTAAATAGTGTCACTTCTATATACTATTTAATATGTAGTATATATTCGAACTATATTCATTCTAATTATATTCGAATTCGAACTAGCACAAATTACAATACTAATATATAATATACTATAGTACATACTTCTATGTATATAGCATCTATACTATACTGTATACTATAATATATGTACATATAATAATAATAATAATATATGCTAATAGTAGATAATAGTAATAAAAGTAATAGTTTGAAGTAATAATTTGTTAATAACTATTGTTATTATTATTAATATTAAAAATTAGTTTTTAAAAATCAAAAATAAAAATATTCAATTATTTGCTTAATCTCACTATATTTATCTGCAGATAAGAAAATAAATAAAAATGTTGTTCAAACTATTAGTTTAATAAATAATAGATATTTATTTATTAGTTTTGAAAATTTGTGTTAATTAAAAATTTTGCATTACGGTTCTGTATATTAAAATTTTATTTATAGTGAGGTTCGATAATACAATCTACTGGCTAGTAGAGAAACGTTCGTACGTGTACCTAAGTCGCAGAGCGCTAAAATGGCGAAAATGTATCGCTCGATATTTCGGGTTTTCGTTACAAAATATTCGAATCCTTTCAAAAAAATTACAAAATTACGCGCCAATAAAACAAATAATCAATTACTTTCAACGCTGTTTTTGGCCGGAGGCGGTTTCGCTTTATACACAACTTATCGTACATTAAAAATTCCTGCTGTTTTGGCATACAGTAAAAATGTAAGTTATTTTTAGATAAATCTTTAGCATAATTTTCCAAATTTTATTTCACACGTGTAACTTTCATTCATTTAAACAAATATCTATTATGACTTTCTTTTTTGGGATCTTATTTGTTTATGAGACAATTTAAAATATTCAAATTCCTTATTTTTATTTAAATTTTGAATTTATAAATAAAAATGTTAAAATTATAAGCCGCCGGTATTTGGGGCTAAGTGCTCTAAGCTGCAATTTTAGACTGATCATGTTTTGTTTTTATTACAAAATCACGGGACAATATTTTTCAACAATTGAAGTTATTCACAATTTGGTGATATCATGAATTTATTTACATGTTGTGCATCATAAGGTGGTTCTTCTCGAAACGAAGGCTACAAGATAAGATAAAAACAGTATTATAGAATCATAAAATTTGAATATTTATATAGCAAATATATTGATTGATGAAATATTTGCTTTGCATGCAAATTACATTTTTTTCAAAAAATAAAAAAGAGGTACAATAATTTTGTAATTTAAAACTAAAATTAATTTATGATTACCCTTTGATCTTATGATAAGGACAAGTTTGTGTCCACCCGAATAACAATGAAAATAAATTTTGTTCAGGCATCAAACAGGTTAATTAGAATTTTTTCCCATTGAATTCGTGCTAGTCGCAAAATAATAAAAGAACAAGAAACCCTGTTAATTTCAAGGGACGATGTAACTTTGTAACTGACAAGTTTAAATTAATTGGGGTGGAAATTTCCAAAAAGTTGTATGTAGATGTTGACAAACGTAGCGCCTAATACATTCCGTGTGTCATTGAAAATGATAAACTTTACACCTTTGGATGGAATTCTACTTTAAGCTTCTTTATCGAGGTCGGCATCTTAACGCATTCTTCGGTGGCTGTGGATTGTGGATGGTCGATGGTCGTAAAATGTTTGGCGTTTTTATCAAAAACCCCTATAAAGAATGGATGTTATGAGAACGACGAATGAAAAGTCCTATTTTGTTCATGTACCGATTGTCTAACTATATTTTAGATTTAGTTTCTTACAAATGGAAATGAATTCTGTTTGTGATGGTTTTATTGCCGATTACTGCACCTGAGTTACTTACACTGCATCTCTTCAAATCGTCTAGAAAAATAAATGGATAACTTGCTGCACCATGTACTTCAGATTTGCAAGATCTTCCAAAAAGCTATCAGCCATAAATTCTCCCAGTATCAAATTAACCCCATAAATAAGTTAGAATGATAGATGCATAGGCAAGTAAAAAGTAAACCCATCTCGATTTCGTTATCTGATAAGTAACTTCTTATTGTATTCTTGTGTGGCCCAATTTACAAACTGGGGTGGCATACAACTATCATCTTGTGACAATGCATTGTTAGTTTTTCCGTGATTAGATAATTTGTCAAAATTACTTCAGGTAAACTTAGCAATCCTTTGCTTCGTTAACCACGAAAAATTTTTCGGTCCATTTAGATCAGGCTACCCTATTATTTGCAGACTCATGGTTAGGGTTTACTTATTTTAGAATCATTTAATTTTAACATTAAAAACTGCTTAGCAAAATTTTTTATAGCTGGAACTCATCAGTTAGATAATAATTATTACATCATCCAATGATTAAATTTGTCATAAATATACAAATTAATCATTAGTTAATAATATAGCTCATTAATTGTGCTTAAATTTGAATAGATAATTTTGCCAATAAATTAAATAAAACCTCAACCAAAGCCTCTGGGAAAATTAGAAAAACGGTTTGATTATAATTTAAACGGAAGAAATCAATAAATATTATTATATTATGTACTTAATTTTAAGTTTGCCTAGAGCACTAAAAAAACACACAGTTCTATTAAGTTATTATTGCAAATTGAAAGTAATAAAATTATCCCAAACCTAGCATTAGCTTTGAAAAATAATTTACATTTTAATTTAAAATTTCAGTTTATTATTGTCCTATATTTTCGTAATTTAATAAAAATTTCAATCAAAAAATGTACTCTGGAATCACGTTTATTTTGAATTTTGATTTTATTAAATTAACCCTGCGTGTGAACTGTGCGTCTTGTAAGGCAGCAGACAAGTGTTGTCCATAAACATGGTTCACGTACAGGGTTAATGATTAATATTTTTCCCTAAACGAAAAATAAGATCGACATTTGTTACAGGCAGAAGATAGTCCAAAAGTAATTAAATTAACGGGTCGCGAACGAAGATTCATTAGATTTGCTTCTGTACAATATGACGGGCAGCTATACATGACACCAGAAGACTTTTTAGAGTCTGTAGTTGAAGCAGAACCTAGACGTAAGTTTTAATTTAAATATTTTATGGTTTCACTGATCCTTCATTTTAGCTCGCCTGAAGAGAAAGCAGCTGACCTTAGAAGATATGAAGTTAATGAAGGAAAATACCCCTACGCTCACTCAGGGTTCACCCAGATTGTTTAGAAATCTCAGGAATAAAGGTAGTTCTTCGATCCATGTCTGAATAAAATACTTTTAACTTTGAACTATGCATTTAGTTTATATTGTATGATGGATTCATTCTCTTGGTTTCTTTAGGGATAATATCTTATACCGAGTATTTGTTTTTGCTGTCGGTACTCACGAGTAAGTAAAACCAAATTCTCTTGTGATAAACTTGAATAAATCTAAAATTCTTTTAGAACCCCAGTCTGGTTTCAGAATAGCCTTCAACATGTTTGATACGGATGGTAATCAACGAGTGGATAAAAATGAGTTTCTTGTTGTAAGTTAATCAATTTGTTTTTTATTTCTTTAAATTAATCTGTAGAAATATTGAGCAGGTGCGTAAATTATTGGCAGGAAAGCATAAAGACGATACCGAAACAGTGAGTTGCTAAATTTGCCAGCGCGCGTTATTTAAGCCTAACATGCATATTTGTAATGTTATTTTTGGTCTTCGGTGTTGTTAAATTAAACAGAACTGTTGTTTGTGTTGATAACTCTCGCTTATGTGAACATTTACACCCAATACTTTCTCAATTATTAACGGGAACTGGACCGGCGTGTACGTGCTCGGTTAGAATGTTGTGATGTTCAACATAAGTAAGGGTCAATTATATTCTGTGAACTTGGTACTTAACATTTACGTCTAATGGGTTCTTGTGTTTTGTTGATTGACAAGTGTTGAAATGTTTCTAACTAATTTCTTTTTCTATCTTTTTCCTATTAACTTTACTATACGTAGATGGAAAAAATATTCAGTCATGCTTGGAAAGGAAAACGTGGTATGGCTATCGAAGAAAACACCAATCTCAAGTTTCCCAACGAAGATTACGTAGACGATGAACAAGGCTTGCAAAGACGACATGTAGTGGATACGACTTTAATTATTCATTTTTTTGGGCCTAAAGGAAGAGACGAGCTGAAGTTTGAAGGATTTAGAACGTTTATGCTGGATTTACAAACTGAAGTATTAGAACTGGAATTTAGCGAATTTTCGAAGGGTCTCCCAACGATATCCGAAATTGATTTTGCCAAAATTTTATTGAGGTACACGTATCTTGATACAGATCAGTATGATATGTATTTGGACAGATTGCTGGATCGAATTAAAGATAGTAAAGGCATTACTTTTGAAGAGTTTTACATTTTCTGCCAATTTCTAAATAATTTGGAGGATTTCAGCATTGCAATGAGGATGTACACTTTAGCTGATCATCCAATATCGAAAGGTACGAAAACATTTTTCACAAATTCGAAAACCGTCATAATGTCCCAAAATTTAATTTTCAGACGAATTTCACAGAGCCGTGAAAATATGTACCGGTACCAGTCTAAGCAAACATCTTGTGCATACTGTTTTTTCAATTTTTGATGAAGATGGGGATGGTTTGTTAAGTTACCGTGAATTTATAGCCATTATGAAAGACCGCTTGCACAGAGGTTTTAAGGTAGGCTAACTGTGTTACTTTCACTGTGAAAAAATATTTGTCGCTGTTAAGAAAGTTTTTTGCTACTACAACAAATTTGAATTTTTTCCAGCATAAAATTTGTTGTATCAGCAAAGAAACTCTGTTGAGGCTATAGCTACTAACAGCGTTTGCGTTTGCTACTAACAGCAAAAGTTACACTATACGCGACACGATTCATGTTTTGCTTCTAGCTCGGAAACTGTAGATTACAAATTAATAAGATAGAGTGTAATTCAGAAAACTTCACTTAATCACAAATTGCAAAGTCGAGATGGCGAAGGAAGCAGTCAGTAATCCACTAATATATAAATTTTATAACAATTGAACAGGAAAGTGGTCCAAGTCTGCTTGAGTCTTAAGAAGACAGAGTGCATTGAGGAGTGACCGCATCCAGAGCCAAAAGTTTTCCTTTTTCTTAAAAAGTTTTTGCAGTTTTCTTATTTGTATTATCCTCATCCTGAAAGTCTTTTTTCTGGATTGCTGATTTAAGGTGCTTTTCTGTTGTCGATTTACTAAACTACATCAATGGTGAGAAAAAATCCCATTAGCACGTCTTTAAACTTGGTAGGTTTTTCCGGTTGGTCTAACTTTTCGTCTTGATTCAACTAATTTTCATTCAACACAAACTGTTAAACGTTATTTTCCCAGATGCGGTTGCTCAAAGCACTTAAAAAAAAACAGTTGTTTGCTTAATTTTAGTGCTCTTTCACCCTGCCAAAGCTTGTCCCGATCCAAGAGTTACACTTGGGGCGGTTCCTTTCGTAAGTTTTTTCTGCTGTTGTTGACAATCAACAACAAATTGTTGATTAGCTAAAGCTAATTTTGTATTAGTTCAAATAACATTTTATTGAGGTCAGTTTTGTTATAAGAAATCTTTTCTATCAGTATATGGGAGGCAAAAGTAAGTAAAATTTCTAAAACATAAAAAACTTTTAAAATTTAACATTCTTATATTAAATAATACAATAACAAAAAAAAAACTAAAATCAAGTTTTTCAAGTTAAGAATCTTGTCAGAGATAGCCCTGCCCAAATTTTGAGGAGGAAGCTGTTCTTACCTTGCCAACTGTGGATCTTTTTTAACTTTTCAATTTTTGCCTCAAAAGAAATCCCAAGGATTTATTTATGTTTTGTCCGGTGTCAAGGGCCAATTATTGCCATATTTTGTTTACTATGTTAAGGGAATGACTTTTCCACCCCCTCCCTATAGGGTTTTTGCTGTTGCCAAGTAAACAAGAAGTTTGATACTACTAGTGTTTGAAGTTCTTGAAATAAATAAATAAAAAAGAATGCAAACGCACTTTATAAGTTAGTAGGATGACAGGCAGCATATGGGCCGCGTGATGAAGAGACTGCTTTTAAGAAATCCTTAGTGCATTTACATGGATTTAAAAATAAGAGGAAACTGGAAACCCATTAATAAACTATTGACCGCACACCACTGGTTTATGTAATGAAAGTAAATCCAGAAAAATTTAAGAAAACCTTACAAAATCAGAGGAAGTGTAGAAAATATTAGGAAATCATAAGAAATTCTAGAAAATTTTAAGAAATCCCCGTAAATCTCAGGAATACTATATCATAATAGATTACCTTTGTTTTGTTTTTTATCTTTTTTGCAAAAGAATCTTAAGGTAATCCAGGAAAAAATCCGGGGAAACCTTTTAAAAATCTCGTAAAAGTAAGGAAAATTTAGTACATTAGATTTCCTCTTACAAAATTTTTAAAAAGGATTGTCTTCAAATTTTTCTTTACTTGTACATCAGATTTCCCCAGAGATTGCCCTTTGGCTTCTACTGTACAGGATTAGGATTGGAAGTGGAGGGCAGGCCGAAGCTTGCATGCACTCAGGCCACATATCGGTCCTATTATGATACCCCCGATGTTGTGGCCACAACGTGTTGATGCACACCGGAAGGCCGAGCTAAGAAAGTCTGTTAAGTCCAAGATTCGAACCCAGAATTTCCGCTCTGTAACTCAACCAGCGATGACACCAATCCACGGCTGTGATTCTACTGTACAGTAAAATTCTATTAATTGAATCTAAAAAGTCTTACCAAAAATAAAATCATTGGAATTCTTCATGTGGTTCTTTCCATAAATCCATATGGCAACCTCAATATGCGCCAAACTAGGTCTAAATTTTTTACAGAATCTTTAATTTTCTAAAAATTAGATATTATTCTATTTTTCATTTAAACACTATTTCCGAGCTATACGCAAAGAGTTGGGTCACTTGAAAAGGTGAAAACAAGGAATGCCCATTTGCACAGCTTACCCTTACTTAGCTGCACTGTGAAAAAAGAAGTTTTGAGTCAAAATGAATTATTTTGAATTAAAATGATTCGTTTTAAAACAAAATAATTCGTTTTAAATCAAAACTTATTTTTTCACAGTGTGATGTAAATGGTACAAACATACGTCAACACAGTAAAATCGTTTTTCTTTAAATCGAAATACAATTTTGTTTGAATAATTTTTTTGAAGCAAATAAATTTTGTTTAATTTAAATAAAATATTTTTGGTAACATTTTTAAATATTTCATTTAAATTAAAGAAATTGTTCAAATAAGTTGATTTTTTGATTCAAAGAAAACTCTTTTACTGAGAATGAATGTAAGATGTAATTATGTATTATATTTTTCAGTCGTCTCCAAAGAATGAAGGTTGGGATGCTTTCAAAAACTGCATTAAACAAGAAATGAAAACTCCTACCTAAATTTAGTAAAATATGTTCTATTGAAATACTAACCAAGTATTTTATTGCTTTGTGATACTTTTGTGGTTGTGTTAATTTAAACTGTTAAATCGAAACAAAAATATTTATTGTAAAATAATTAATTACATTGAATTATTGCAGCATATTTGCTTTTTTGAATATTTCATACAATTTAATGTACATTAATTTTTTATTATTACGGGTTGTTCTACTAATCTAGTCTTACGTATATTATTGGTAATATACTATTGTGTTGAACAAAATCTTTAAAATTATGTACATTAAGTAAATAAATTAATGTTTAAAATTGTTTAACAAGCAGGCATTACTAAAATATCCACTTTTCCAATGGCCAACTTTTGTTTTACTAAAAATCCTGCAACAATATCGGCTACCCGATGCGGTTGATCTTCATGAATGGCATGACCAGACTTGGGTAAAACTTGTAACTGAAATTTACCTTGCATTTGGCCTACCGTCAGAGAAGTATCAAGTCCATGTATATTGGCTAATAATAAAACTTTTGGAACCTGAACATCAAGAAATTTTTGTGATAATCCTTTAAACCAACCATTCCAAAATCGTTCCGTTTTACTCAAGTCAATTCTCCAAACATATTTATTATAATTAGAAGCATTTGGCATTTTAAATGCTGAATTACTTAAATGGTTATTTATTGGAGGTAATCTATTATCTGTCGGCAGTGAATCTGACCCATTTTCAATGTCGCAAGGTTTATTTTCAAAATCTCCTTCGTTCTCTTCTTCAATGGCATCCGCAGAACGTTGGTGAACAAGTCTACCAATTGGTTTTACTTCGGGTGAGGTTACTAATTTCTTATCGCCAATTGATTCTTCACATTCATTAGCTGCCAGTTCACCTGTAAGTATACTAGAAATTTTTTCGGAGATACATACCAACTTGACAAAATATTTTATTTTACAACATACTTGGTTATTTGTCCAGGCATGGACACACGAGCTGCCTCTAAATTGTGTGTTTGACCTCCTCTGAAACTATATGCAGCGTTTGTATTGATTTTATTTAAAACCCTTTTTTACTATTATTAAAACTACTGACCTCCATTGTATTGCTGATTCTATGTTATTAAAACTAGATGGTCTACCACGTAAAATACTTTGCATAGATGCTAGCGATTCCAATGCGGTTCCTTCTACAACATCGATCACACACAATCCTACTACGGACGACATAAAAGAAGCGAGCGCAACTGCTACTGCCCCTCCTAAACTATGGCCAACTAACACAAGTGCTGGCACTTCAGAATCTTCGTAAAGAGTTTTAATAATATTCGATATATCCCTACCAACACATTAATATAATTAAAAAGAATAACTTTCAAGAAAAATTATTACTCTGCTAAAACATTTAAGGAAAGATTTTCGTCATCATTTGTTTTTGTATTTCCATGACCCCGAAGATCGACAGCTAAAACTTGGCACTCGAGTTTGCTTATAATTTCTTCCTACAAAACACACATAAAACTAAAAGTCACTCAACATAACGAATTCATTTACTGCAAATAACGACCAGGTGAGCGAAGAATAGCCTCCTCCATGAATTAAAACCAAAAGAGGCCCTGTTCCCGATATCGAATACACATTGAAAACATCATTATTGATAGTAACTTTTTGTTGTTTCTTAAAATATTTGGACCACTTAACTGGGGTACAGTCTTTGCACAAGCCGTGCGAAAATCTAAAATTAAAACCATAATAAAAAAGCAAATTGTTTAACTATTTGTTAAAACCTTTTTCCGCCACGTCCCAATAAATTTTGTCTTAAATTGGACATGGTTTTAAAGTTAATAACTACATAAAAGGAGTACTGGTTAGAAATTGTCTTGTATTTTATTATTTTATTTTGACAACTACATCCTTGATACTTGTCAACTTGCACGCACACCAAAGCAACCAAAGTCCCCAACACGGTGATGCTAACTCTCTCTTATGAGAGAGGGTGCATACTGGCACCCACGCGGTTTATCTTTTCATTTAGGTTTTGTCTCTTTCTTTGTATAAATTCCAATTATTAATGGAAAATTGTGTATTTTGTGATATTTTATATTGGTATTGTATCAGGTGTAAAAGGTGTTGTATTGTCATGGCTACATCAGGTATGTGTATTAAATGAGTTTATTTTTGAGAAAAGTTTTACATAATTTATTATTTTATTTAGGAAAGACCTAAGAGTGTAATGGGTGAAGCGTTAAACTTGAAACCAGAAGTAAAAAAACTGCAAAAGTGATCGACTTCTTTGACAAATTGTTTGACAGCATTAATGGTCATGTCGAAGTTGAAGTTCCGGGCAAGAAGAAATCTGATCGTGTTAAATTTTGGAAGAGAGCTGTTAAATTTTTGAGACGATATATATTGAAAATTATAACAATGACGATACAAATGCCACAAAGTTTACGCCACCAACCATAACAAATGGGATTTACTACGCTAGAAGTAATTTATAAAATAATTCTAATATAAATAATTAATGTTTCATATCTTGCAATTTTCAGGGATTTATTGACATATACTCAAACATGAAAGTTTTTGGTTTTAAGAGCATATTTCCTAGGACGTTCAACCAGGACTCTTTCAAAACTTTTTTTGGGCAAGTAAGGCAGAGGGAAGTAAGATTTACAAATCCAACAGTAGCTGCATTTACTTCATTTTACAAGGGTTTGTTGGTAAATAACTACAGCAAGGGTCATTTAGAAGGCTGTAATTGTGAAAATTATGGAAATATTTTAGTTTCATTGAAGAGATTTATGCAGCAGGTAATTAATTTACTAATTATTATTTTAGGATATTATTTACTAATTATTATTTTAGGATGTTGTTGAAGTTCAGCCAGTACTCCACAGTAATGACGACATCAAAATTACTAAAATTTTAGAAAATCGAAAAGATTAATAAGGAACTGTATTGGCAGACATTAAAGAATTAGTTTCAAAAACAGTTTTACCAAAAGTAGAAAATTGTGTATGTTGCAAAAGAAACATTTTAGCCGGTGAAGGTGCAATGTAGAACGGAAAACATGTGGACAATGTTATTATAGCAAATTTAAGGAGATGTAGAACCAATTAGTCAGGGTGGCAGTTTCACGGATACGAATAGCCATGATGATCGCCAACTTCCTGAAAGGAGATGGTACTTAAAGAAGAAGAATCGATAACCTACTGCATTTAAAATTCATTGGTGAGTTACATCCAATAAGATTTTGTTGTTTTGGCTATCCCAAATTAAAATATATATAAAATTTTATTCATATCTTTTTGTAGGATAGAAACGGTTATGTGTGTGGGACACACAAAACTTGGAAGTTTAAAAACTTGAACTGTTACATATTTCACAACAACTGTTTGATTGGTGTTGAATACCATCACGATGGAGCTATATCTGGATACGAATTAAAAGGTATGTTTAGTTTAATTTTTTGTGCCAACAGATAGCTATTTGTTTGTATTTGGAATATTCGAAATTAGAATTGAAGGAATTTGATCGTGTATTGTAGCGGTTCGACTTTTCAATAACCACTTTTTGCACCACCACCCTAACAGTATATTTTCATGCAACATATTTATTGTTTGGAAGTAAAACTCACACTACAGAATTGTAACGTGTGGTCACGTCCGATTTCCAACAAAATTGTACTGCAATCGCGTTCGACAAAATCGTACTCCGGCGTTGGTACGTGAGTAGCTACGTTTATGGTTGTTTTTAAATTGCGTTTGGTTAAAAGATTCAATTTTCGATTTTTGTTGATACTTGCCGTTGCATGCTTTCAATTTAAACTAATTTCTGTAGGTGCTGCCATGTAACGTAAAAATTTTTAGGACGACACAGGTAACTACTCCAACAACTATTTGTCAGAGTCACCGTCCGTTAACTCATATAGGACCACCTGTACACCTCTGAAGTTAGCTACGAACAGTGTTCCCAACTCCAACGAAAACTTTTCTCCCTAAAGCTCCAACCAAAAACCCCTAAAAACCCTACAATTACTGGGGAATTCCCCTAAAAAAATATTATTATTATTGAAATAAATATGTTTAGAAATTGCAATGTTAGAAATTAATGTGATTGGCTAGATTTGGTTATTTCTGAGCCTATAACATCACATCTTCATATTTTTAAATTAAAAAAATGAATATTCTGAGTTAAAAAAAAAAACCTGAAAATACCCCTAAAAATATAACACCCCTAAAAAAATTCCATTCGGCTCTTTAAACCCCTAAGTTGGCAACCCTGGCTACGAAATGCGTTGTACCAGTTTTTGCCTAACGTCATGGTACTATTTAACGTGCTGTCCGTTGTCTAACCACACCAGGGTATGCTAACTCCTTAACAAAGTTTAGTATCGTCTTGCGAGCGCCATCTATTGGCGTGGGCGCCAAATAAAAAGGCGGCAATTTTTAAAAATGTTTATTATTTCATTTAGAATTTATAATTTTGCTAACTTTATAATCATAAAATTTCATTAAATCTTAAAGTAATGTATTAAATAGCACTAATAAAGTGTATACATATACATTAATATAAGAATTAATGAAATTTTATGATTATAAAGTTACATTGTAATTTAGATGTAATTTCAAAATAACGACATTTAGATTTTTATTAAAAAATTGATTTTATTACTACTTAAATAAACCTAACGTAACAGAATCAATAAGTAAATCATAATTTACAAATTTATAGCTGAAATAAACTTAAAAAGCTAAAATCAAGTTAAATACTCATTAAAAATCGTTTTAAATATTGAGTTATCGGATAAGTGATCATCTTTTTACAAAATTTTCACAAGTTAATAATATTTATATTTAAATAATGTACAAATCGATATTAATAACTTTGGCATAAATAAAGAATGAGCAATAAACATCATGTTTCTGGCTTATTAGCTTTCTTCAGTACCACATACAAATTATTACTTAATAGTTCTTGCATTTACATTAATAACTTTTACATAATTAAAGAATTGAGCGATAGACACGATGCAACTAGTATCGTTAATTAGCATTTCCTCTAAATTTGATATTATAAATACGGTTATTTCGTCGATACTTGGACGTCAGAGCCTCATTTGTATTAAACAGACGAGGTTGACATTTGAGTACGAGAGGCTATAAATTGCACTTCATTACCCCATTATACCTACATTAATAAGACTATTTCGTGGGCTTACAAGAAAAAGGCACTAAGTCCAAAATGATAGTTTTAAGTAATCCGCATTTTAAAGTTTGTATTTGCATCAATGCTTTAGTGTTTTTTTACATTGCTAAATTTCACAAAATAAATCAGATATGACTTACTGCGTTCTTGCAATAGGAAGATCATTAAAATTGAGATCTATATTGCACTAAAAAAAAAATAAGTGAAATTTTGACTTAGTGCTTTTTTCTTGTAAGCCCAGGATTTATTTCTAGACCTTTTAAATATTTCTGCTGTATTCTTATATAATATAGAATCAGCTTTATCAATATTTCTCCTATCTCTTCCTAGCATAATATTATTTAAAGTCTTAATGTTGTTTAATATTAACATTTTTATGAAAGATTTAATTACCAACTCTTCTATATCTTAATTATGTCCGTAGTCATCAGTAAAGAGGAATTTCACATTTTCCCAGATAATTATAGACATTCTTTGTATTATATTCCCTACACATGACAAATAATAGGAAATATGTGGTTAAAAATATGTTAATGTTGGTTAAATAATCAATAAACATGCTACTACAATTTTTCATCTTCGGTTTTCTACACCTTCACCAGCTAAAAATGTTTCTTTTGCAGCATACACAATTTTTTACTTTTGGTAAAACTATTTTTGACACAAATCCTCTAATGTCTGGCAATACAGTTGCTTCCAAATCTTTTAGATTTTCTAATTTTGAAATCTTCATTACTGTGGAGTACTGGCTGAACTTCAACAACATTCTAAAATAATAATTAGTAAATTAATATGGCACCCTTATGTCACATGTAAGTAATTACCTGCTGCACAAATTTCTTCAATGAAACTAAAATATCTCCTTCATCATTTTCACAATTACTGCCTTCTGAATGACCGTTGCTGTAGTTATTTACCAACAAACTCTTGTAAAATGGAGTAAATGCTGCTACTGTTGGATTTGTAAATCTTATTCCCCTCCGTCTTACTTGCCCAAAAAATTTTCCAAAGAATCCTGGCTGAACGTCCTAGGAAACATGCTCTTGAAACCAAAAACTTTCATGTTTGAGTAAATGTCAATAAAGTCCTGAAAATTGCAAGATATGAAACATTAATTATTTATATTAGAATTATTTTATAAATTACTTGTAGCATAGTAATCCAATTTCTTATGGTTGATGGCGTGAACTTCCTTTTGGGCCTCTCATTCCTGTTTGTATCATCTGTATCGTCATTTTCATCTTTTTCAATATATATCATCGTCTCAAAAATTTTAATAGCTCTCTTCCAAAATTTAACATGATGAGATTTGTCGGTGACGCAGGTTCGCAACTTTTTGCCTAGAACTTCAACTTCGACATGACCATTAACGCTGTCAAACAATTTGTCAAAGAAGTCAATCACTTTTGCAGTTTGTTTTGCTTCTGGTTTCAACTTTAACGTTTCACCATTACACTCATAGGTCGTTCCTAAATAAAATAACAAATTATGTAAAACTTTTCTCAAAAATAAGCTCACTTAATACACATTACCTGATGTAGCCATGACAATAGCAAGAGAAACCGCACCGCTGAAGACCTGGGTGCAAGAAGAAACTTTCATTTTTTAATCAGGTTTGGATCATCTCCATACCCTCCATAAGATGAACAAAGCTATACAAATTTATATGTACCTTAATTCTCCCCCAAAAGTAGATGGCGACACTCCTTACGGATAACAACTTAGATATATGTTTAAATGTCGGTAATGATGTAATAATGCGAGGTTTTTCTTAAGGTTGGTTTATGCAAGACGCCGACGCACGCACTGCACGAAAACAAATAAAGTTGAAACATTGAATTTCTCATGGTACTATTATACTAATAGTACCATGGAATTTCTGTAGTAGCGTTTATGCACGTCGCTGACGCGCGTGACGTGCGTGCATAACTTCGAAATTTATTTTATCTTTGGTTTTCATTGCAGCGTGTAACGCTAGGAACTTTTCAAGTTATATTATTGTTGTGGTACAATTTTTTTAAATTTGAAATTACGAAAGTAATTATAAATCTTATTTTTGCAGATGATGTAAAGTAAATTTTTGTTCCTCATTTTATTTTACTAATTTATTTTTCTAAATTAAAATTATTAGATATTAATAATAAATTAAAAATAAAAATATCAATTATAATTGTTACCTTAGCTTATAATTGATATTTTTATTTGAATAATTAGAATTATTAGCTCTTGAAAATTTATATAAATATAATATCAGTAATGAGCTAAGTTAACACTCTCGAAAGCTCGAAAATATTAGTTTGATTTATTGTTAACTTAGCTCATTACTGATATTATATTTATATATATTTTTATTTGTAATTTATTTTTCATTATTGTGATATTTTCTAGAAATAATAATAACACGATGAAAAATTATCGACCCTAAAGCTTAACTTTCATGCTCACCATATTTTGGGTCGAAAATACCTACTAAAGAAACCAGTCCATCCTTCTGATTTATTAGAAATAATAATATTTGATTATCTGATTTAAAAAAATTTTAAATAATGAAATAAAATAACATTAGCGCCATCTACCGTAATGTGAATTTATTCTAATTTGTAACCAGAAAACGCACTAGAACGCATCAAACGCATTCGAACTGCATAAACCAATATTTTTGTGCGGCGTTTTGTGCGGGGCGTTTCATGCGTGCAGTGCGTGCGTCGGCGTTTTGCATAAACCAACCTTTAGTTTGTAATAGATGTCGCAAATGTAGTTTATAAGCAGGGACCTTTTACCGTCTTACCTTTTAAATACGTAACTTGATAACACCAAAGATTGTAAAGTGCAGTCGTACAATCTTTGATAACGGCGGAAAGTATACAGATTACATAAGTAATCGAGATATAGATGTTCAAGATAATTTACTATCGTTTCTGTTGAATTAAATAAAAATAATTCTTGCATGTTTTCTTAAATGAAAGACAAACTGTTTTGAAATTACTGGATATCATTATTTTATTTCGAAATTTTTTCATTTAATAATCATTTATAACTATAACAGTGGCGGATTTAGGGTCGCCTGCACCCTGTAGTAATTAATATTGATAAATTAAATTGATAGTAATTAAAGAAAAATAAGATAAAAATTCCGATTTAATATTAAAAAACAAACATGATTTTCGCTATTCACTGTTTCGAGACTCGACTGTGTTTCATTTTGAAGTTTATTAATCCAAATATAAATTTCTTATTGGTGATCAATAAATGAATTTCTTATGACTAATCACATCAATTTTGTTTTTCTTGCTTTCAATAAAACATCCACTAACTGAAAAACCTGTAAATGGTGCTAGCTGTAATATTTGGGTGCAAGCTGCAGTGATTCATAATGAAATCCGGATGCCCCTATGTTAAAAATGCAAATCGTCTGTTTTGAAGCCGTTTTTTGGCATATAAAAATCCACTCGACAGCAAAACTTTTTTGTTAAAAATTTTATTGCCTTCAATTTTGTTTATATAAATTTTTTTATTTTGTCGCGCAGTTTCTGACTGATGTGGCTTAAACAAGACTCGGTAAAATACAAAAAATATTGTCATCTACATCTCGGAAATAGTGCCACAAAATAAAAAAAATGCATAGGCATTTTGTCTTGTAAATTTTATTCTCTACATTTTTGTTCATATAAATTTTTCTATTTGGTCTCACCGTTTCCGAGATATAGATGACAATATTTTTCGTATTTTACCGAGTCTTGTTTAAGCAGTTGTCAGTCAGAAACGGCGCGACAAACTAAAAAATTGAATACAAACAAAATAGAAGGTAATGAAATTTGCAACAAAAAACCTCTAAAAAGTTTTGCTGTAAAATCGATTTTATATGCCATAAAAGGGCTTCAACACTGGCAATTAGCATTGTCAACATAGGAGCATTCGGATTTCATTATGATTTATGAGTCACTGTATGTATTCAGGGCCGGATCTAGGGAGGGGCAAAGGGGCGCTTGCCCCCTCTTGCATCCTAGGGGGCGGTAAAAAAAGTCTTAGACCAAAATTTTAACCATAAATCAGATTTTTAATGTTATTAATTTTAAAATAATTTAAACGCCCCTTTACTACTCGGCGCAACTAGGCAGTTGTCTAGTTTGCCTATCATTCGACGTCAAGCAATCGAAGCGATCGGATGTGTTAGCAGAAACGTTAGCGATTAGTACGTGACGTATACAAGTGATTTAATATTGTGCAATATTTTATATTTTACAATAAAACTTGATATCAATTTAAATTAATCAAAGTGAACGAGTTGCAATTGAGGGCAACGAAAGTGAAAATAATTTAAAATGTTCCAATTCGGCACATATACTACAAAATTTTTTAGTGAATGCGGAAAAGAAATTTATTAAGACAAAGGAAATGGATAAAGCCAATAAAACAAATTTGAAACGGGGCAATAGCGTAAGTAATGTTACCGTAATTAAAAAGAAATGTACCACTGAGACAAACCAGTCGAAAAACGCTCAAGACCAAGGTGACACAGAAATGCTGTACAATGTGGATATTAGCAATAAATTTGAGTTGTTAAACAATAACAACGAAACAATACAAGAGGCGGAATCAAATGTAATTTTGACACCGAAGAAACCAGTGAAACCGAAGCCAATAATTGTTTTCGGTGTACCTGTAAACCATGTTAAGTACACCAACGACATTAAAGAAGTTGTGAAAAATAAGTTTCACATCAAATATTTGGGAAATAAGGTGAAAATTATCACTGAAGATATTAATGATTTATAAGCTGAAGTTCTTGAAGCTTTAAAAGATGTAAACCCAAAAGTTGTGAGTGTAAAACTACTCAACAAAGACAATTTATATTACCCCAAGTTTAAAGTGGCGTTTGAAAGTGAAGTGACCTTTGGTGAAATTCAGTCAATTCGAGGTGTTGGAAACATACGTGTGTACTGGGAAAAGTACAGAACAAGGAAGGGTATCACTCAGTGCTACCGATGTCAACAATTTGGCCATGCATAGGCATGGTGCTGACAACTGCAACTTGAAAATCGCCTGTCGAAAATGTGCTGGAAACCATCTTTCCAGAGAGTGTACGATGCCAGAGGGTACCACCCCTAAATGCGCAAATTACCGTGAGGCTCACACCGGCGATTACAGAGAGTGTTCAGTCTACCTGAAGGCTCTAAACAGAGTTGCAAAACCTCCAACAAGGGTCGTTACGCCGCAGGAATATGTGATGCGACAGACGGATTTCCCGTCTCTTCGGCCAAGTAGACCAGTTCAAAACTTTGCAGCACCTACGATGAGTCAGGTGCTCCAACAAAGGCCAGTTGTGCGTCATCAAGTAGTAGTGACGCAACCTAGACCACAAATTCCCAAGGTGAATCACGTACCACCAAGTGCCAGTCACGACGGTGTGGAAAATTTAAATTCACTTTTCAGTGAATTTAAAAAACTAGAGTCGATGTGTAACGTTGATAAGATGTTAAAAGCTGTGCGCGAATTAAATCGCGTCATGGCTACTACAGTCGATGGTGGTGCTCGCATGGCGGCATTCATTAGATGTGCTAAGGAATTTGATGGGTAGTTACAACCACGAAGACCTGAATATAATGACGCGGAACGCTACAAGCGTTGTAAACAAAGCACAAGATTTCGAACTATTTTTGTTCAAACACAATATCCATATTGCACTGATAACGGAAACTTGGTTAAAGGTAAGCGATAATTTGAAATTTAAGAATTATTTTGTTTTTAGGAAAGATAGTTAACCGACCGGGCAGGTGGTGTTGCTATTGTAATTAGAAAGGGGTTGCCCCACGAAATGGCAGAGCAACCAAACGTAACAGCAGAGCTATTGGTTATGAAAATCAATTTGAAGAGTCCTTTTTACGTTGGTGCCATGTATGTTCCACCGTCTACGAATTTAACATCGGTTAAACTTGATAACATCATGAACAAGTACAACAAGATAATAATCGGAGGGGACTTCAATTCCAAACACCCTCAATGGAACTGTCGGTATCCAAATAGAAATGGCAGCACCTTAAAGGCTCACAACGATATAAACAACTACCTGCTGTTATATCCGCCCACACCTACTTTTAGTCCGCCAGGTCTGTTACAATCCACTATAGATTTCTTTTTAGTAAATGGAATAACAAACTTTACGCAACCGGAAACAATTAATGACTTGAATTCAATTCACTGGCCCGTTTTGATGACCATACCTACCTCTCATATTCCGCCAAGCTATTGCGCAAATTGGCGCAAATTTAGAGAAGAGTGCAACAACAGAATTCGTATAACTCCAAACATCAGTTCTGTTGAGGAAGTGGACCTTAAAATTGCCAAATTCACCATGGCAATCACGGAAGCTTACGAAGTATCCACCAAAGTCAAAAGAATTCGGAACAAATTTGTCGCAGATCGGGAAACCGATGATCTGAAGCGACAACGTAACAAAGCTCGACGTAAGTGGTTGGAAACAGGCAATGTGGCCTATCGTATCGAGAAAAACCAACTTACGGATGACATTCAAAACCGAATTAAAACCATTCAACGTCAAGAATGGTTAAATAAAACAAAAGATCTTACCACGAAAGATAACTCGTTGTGGAAAGTTTATAGCGCATTGAGAAGAAAAAACGAACCAACGCCCACTCTGAATCATGGAAACATAAATTATTATACCAACCAAGAAAAGGCGGAGGTTTTTGCTAATATTTTTGAAGAGGTACACCAGGTAACTACCAACCTTAGTTCCCCGTTAGAGGAACAGGTAAGAGCAAACGTTGCACTGCTGAAAGACATGGAAGACTTGCTGGAAATTAACATCACTCCTAAAAGGATCCAGCAAATTATCAAGAGTCGTAAAGTAAGGAAGGCTCCCGGAGCTGACGGTATTACTAATAAACACCTTAAGTACCTCCCCAAAAAGGGAGTGGTACAACTTTACTATATTTTTAGGTCATGTCTGAAGCTGTGCTATTTTCCTACGGTGTGGAAGACGGCTAAAATATTGGCAATTCCGAAACCAAACAAGGGCAAGGGCGAAGCCAAAAACTACCGTCCAATTAGCTTACTTTCTTGTTTGAGCAAAATCTTGGAGAAGGTTATCCAGGAAGAAATTGTCGACCATCTGACAAGTAATAATTTAATTATCAAACAACAATTTGGATTTCAGAAAGGCCATAGTACCATCCATCAATTAGCCAGAGTAGTTGAGGATGTGGTAATGGAATCCAACAACAATAACCATACGGGAATGGTATTACTCGATTTGGAGAAAGCCTTCGACACGGTCTGGCACGAGGGTTTGATCCACAAGATGATGCAACTGAATCTTCCTCCTTCCTTGGTGAGGATCGTTCAGAGCTATTTGACGGGTCGCACTTTCAGTGTTATAGTTGGCGATACTAGGTCGTCGGAAAAAAGCATACCAGGGTGTTCCGCAAGGTTCCATTCTCGGACCCACACTATTTAATATCTACATAAACGATATACCAGTGCACGAAGACACGAATATCGCTCTGTACGCCGACGATACAGCTATCTATTCGTCGAGCTTAATTAAAGATAACGTCAGTATATAAGACTGAGGCGATCATGTTTACGAACAGCAGAATTCGTCCTACAGTCGATATTAAAATTAACGATAGCGTTATCGAACTGCAAAAAGATATAAAATATCTCGGCTTGCTCTTAGATCAACGACTTACGTGGAAAAAAACTATAGCTGATAGAGTTAAAAAGACGAACTTAGTGCTACATCTGCTCTATCCATTGATTAACCACGAAGTACAGTTATCCAGAGAGTTCAAGCTTCTGCTCGTTCGCACATGTGCCAGGTCAGTCCTGACATACGGCTGCACTGTTTGGGGAAGTGCCGCAAACAGCAACCTAATTGCCGTACAACGTTGTCTCAACAAATTTTTAAAAGTAGTGAATAACTACCCTCGCTACACAACCATCAAACACATGCACGAAGACAACGATTTTGAATACGTCGGTGATTTCATAAAGAAATCGACCGAAAAATTTTTGAAAAATTGCTCGTTTCACGAAAACGAGTTAATTCGACAAATTGGAGACTACGATCTCGACAATGTAATCTCGAAGAACAAACGCAAACTCCTGAAGTCCATACTGCTACGAGATTACAATTTTTATAACTGAAAGCCTGAACTGGTCTTTGTCGGTCCTTATTGGGGAGGGAGGATCGGCAATTTTAATTGTGCTGTTTTTTGTATTAATGTATTGTAACTCCACTTTCAATCCTTATACATGTTAACCCACCAAATTCCCAAACCCCATTTTTATCAATTTATCAAAACTAATTATCAGGTTTTTTGAAACTTTTATCCTGTAATTTATTTAAATTTATTTACAAATCAAAAGTTATAATTACTTTACATTTTGTTAAATATCTAATAAAGGGCTTAAAATAATAATAGATAACGTAATATAAATTTGTTGACATTTAATAATGTAACTATGTAAAATTGAATAAATGTTATAGTTCAATTTGCGTATATATTTACGATGCCGTTAGTTTCCAAAAAATCCTGTTACTTTGGCCTCTTATAACTTTTTTTTGCCCTTTATGGGCACTCTGCGTGCACAGGAAAGTAATCACCATTAGTATCGGAACATGTTACCGCAAAGTTTGTCCATATTTAGGATGACGTTAAAATCTCGGCTCCAGCTCTTAGGCTTCGTCTAGTTTGTAAAGTGTAATGTAGTTTGACGTAAACTCTGGAACTTCTCACTTATTTTTCATAACAATGTAAAACTTTCATGATGCTTGGGGTTTCTGAGACCCCGGTGTGCAGTTCCAAGGTTAATAAGGTTTTTATTAATTTGTATATTATTTATAAATATAAAAAGGAAACTTTGATTATACCTGTGTGCGTAAAATGTTTTTGTTTTAAACGAAAAGATTTACATATTACCATTGAGATATTACCATTGATATTACATAAATAAAGCTCATTAAGGTTGGCGTCACGCCTATGTTAAATATATGGACGATATGGTGTCATTGTATTTGCTTAGGAAGAAAAAGTAAGAACTTTTAGAAACCAAATTTGGAACCATTTAAAAGCTAAAAGTTGGCTCTCGGACCCTAGCTAGTTTTATTATGATCAGAACATCGCAAATATTAAAAATTTTGCTGTTAAATTGACAATTTTTTTAACCACAAATGTAGCCATTTAATAATTTTTATAAACATTACTTTAATAAATAGAAGTATAAAAAGTAGATCACATCCAGCACACATGTTCCATCTAACTTGAAAAAAATTTTGGTAGCATTATATGCATTTTTGTAGAAACTAGAGCAAATATAAATTGATAGTACAATATTTCTTCTTATGGCGAATTTACTTGAAATATTTGATAGAAATCTGCCGTATTACAAGAAAAAAAATTAAATTTTATTGTGTAATAGTTTGTCTATTTCTTCAGCAACGGCGCTGATTATAAATGCTACCAATGGTTTTAAACTTTGCTAATTGCATAATACTAGCAGGAAGCAGGTAAAATAAGAATCATTCATAATATACGTGTGTGGGAAGGCTATGCTGATTGGGCGTTATCATACGACTGTATACGTTATCAAAGGTCAACCGTATACTATTTTTATAATATTAAATATTATGCTATATAAATAGTAGAGTGCTTTCTTGAAATTATTTTGACTTCTGTGGACACGTCAGGCTTAAAGGCTGAAACTTTCAAAAATGAAGGGTTAGATGCCATATATTCATAATCCGAAGGTAATCAAAAATTAGAACCCGTAAAAGGGCGCTATTAAAAAAAAGAGATAAGATCATTAACAGAAAGCTAATAAAATGTGAATTATTTTGATATTATTATAATTTGAAATAATTTTTGTACGAAATCCATTTCTTTTTATGTTTGAAAACTGTAAATTGTTAAGTCGCTTATGAAGAATAAAAATTTTTTAACCACCGCCAATCACTCACAAACGTTTATTTGTCTCTGATTTACCGGACAAAAAATCAGCCGCCAAAAAGAGGACCTGTCCGGGAAAAACCGGACGTTTGGTAACCCTTTTTATATTATAAATAAAAATTGTATAATATTATTAAATTTTTGCGAAGTTCAATTCAAGCTCTTATGCTAAGTCAGTCAATTTAATTGTGTATGTGGATGAATATAATATGATGCATTACATCATCACATGATAAAATCTTAGCGGGTTTTATGTTGCGCAGGTCAGTGTTCATAGCGAGATAATAAATTACATGATAAAATAATAACACAGGTAATTTAATATTAGTAGATTCTCGGGTGTAAGGGAAGGGGATGAAATAAAACAACACTGTTATCGGCCGACTAGTTTTTAGGGAAAGAACTTTTAAAGTGAAAGAACTTTCAATATTCAGGTAATTAAATATTTCTGTTAAATTTACAGATAATACCCCATGGTCAAGGTGGACTCTGGATTGGACATAATGCATTATTGTTTAATTATAACTAGGGCTCGGATTTTATGCATTTGCATGTTTTTTAATATTGATATGCCAACAAATTCGTTTTGAAATCTAGACGAATTCGGTAAAAGTGAATCCAAAAATCCGGTTTTCAAAATGAATATTTTGCATATTTTCAACGTTTGGTGCATATTTAAACAAATGTTGCATATTTGGACCACTTTTGGTGGTTTTTGCAAGATTTTAATAAAGAAAATAAAAATTATTATTATGAGGTGTTGTACCCATTTATATCCAAGTTCTAATATGCCCCAATAACTTCAGTAGACGTCGAACTACAATACATACTACGTCGTAATACAAATACAGTTACTCACATAAATATTCGGACACTCCTATGTTAACAATGTTAATTGGACGTTTTCAAGACTTTTTTTTTTATATAAAAATCGCTTTTACAGCAAAATTTTGTGGACATTTTTTGTTGGAAATTTCATTGCCTTAAATTTTATTTATATACATTTTTCTATTTTTTTGCACCGTTTCCGACTGACAGCGACTTAAATAAGACTCGGTAAAATCCAAAAAATATTATCATCTATATCTCGGAAACGGTGCGACCAAATAGAAAAATGTATATAAAGAAAACTGTAGAGAATGAAATTTACAAGAAAAAATTTCCTATTCATATTTTTATTTTGATGCACCGTTTCCGAGATATAGATGACAATATTTTTTGGATTTTACTGAGTCTTGTTTAAGTCGCTGTCAGTCGGAAACGGTGCAACAAAATGGAAAAATGTATATAAACAAAATTTAAGGCAATGAAATTTCCAACAAAAAATGTCTACAAAATTTTGCCGTAAAGGCGGTTTTTACATTAAAAAAAACATCTTGAAAACGTCAAATTAACATTGTTAACATAGGAGTGTCCGAATATTTATGTGAAACTGTATGTATTATCAAATCAAAGACAATAATTTTTGATTGACAATTTGTAAAAACATTTAGTTGTAAATATTTACCATATTATTAAAAATTAAAATGAATTAAAATTTTTTTAAAGTAATAATTTGAAAATAATATTTATTATTAAAATTATTATTTTTTACGAATCTAAAATAATCTATAAATATTATAAAAACATTTTTTTAGTTTGCATATCGATGCATATATTACCTTTTTTCATCAATTTTAGTGCATATTTTACAGAAATTCGGTGCGTATATATGATATATGCGCATATTTTCAAGTATTTTGGTGCAAATAATCCGAGCTCTAATTATAACAATCGGTTTATTAAAACAGAGTTTTATTCAACAAAAACTATTAATTATAAATAAAAATTCTTTAAAAAATATTATTTTTAAGTTAATAATTACTCAATATTAGGAAAACATAATATAGAGTTATAAAAATTATTAAAACTTTAATATTATGAACCACGGGCGTAGCCAGGGGGAGGGTTTTGGGGGTTCAAACCCCCCCCGAAAAGTTAAGATATTACATATTAAATATTGTTCTTATGAATAAACGGCTATTTTATGTATTTTTATTCGTTTTATTTTCTTGAACCCCCCCCGATTCTAAAACCTGGCTACGCCCGTGTTATGAACTGATATAATAATTCATCGTAAAGTATGTATAATATTATAATCACTGCAATAAGCACATGGTATAATATTATTCTTACCATGCATTTCTATTTTGTTAAACAAGATAAAACTATGTAGCTAAGTTTCAATTAATTCTTGGTAAGTAGCAAAGAAAAAATAGTTCAGCTTTTATAAACAGGGCACCGCCACTTTCTTTTTAATTATTCTGAAATAAAGTGCGAGGTGATCGCCCACGCTAATGACGGCCCCCTTAATGAAAATAATAACTACTATTCCGATATTATAAGAAGTATATAAAAGAAAATCTTATATTTATACGAGAATTATTTTTATTTAATTCAACAGAAACGATAGTAAATTATCTTGAACATAATACACTTATGTAATCTGTATACTTTCCGCCGTTATCAAAGATTGTACGACTGCACTTACAATCTTTGGTGTTATCAAGTTACGTATTTAACAGGTAAGACGGTAAAAGGTCCCTGTTTATAAACTACATTTGCGACATCTATTACAAACTAAGAAAAACTTCGCATTATTACATCATCATTACCGACATTTAAACAAATATTTAAAAGTTGTTATCCGAAAAGAGTGTCGCCATCTACTTTCGGGGGAAAATTAAAGTACATATAAATTTGTATAGCTTTGTTTATCTTGCAGCTGTTTATCTATCTTCGCTAAATTTTCTCTTAAAATTTTATTATACGAAAATTTAAGTTATAAACAGAACGTGGAAATATGAATGGTAAGATATTCAGATTCTTATTAAATTATTTTGATTCTAAACAAGACCAAATATCTTTAGGTCCGAAGATCTCTTTCTCAACTTTTTAGTAGTATTGCCAGTACTCCGTCATTTAGAAATTTTGTTGTAAAAGATATCAAGTTCAGATATCAGTATGAACGTGATATCGTCGACAGAATTACCAAATAGTAGCAATGCGATTAAAATGGAGGACATGGAACTAGATTCATTGCATCATTCCATTGACATTAAAGAAGAAGATACTTCGATTAACGAGGAGACATATTATTTCGAAAATTGTGAACAGGGTACACCGTTTGAGTGTAATATTTGTAATTACAAATGTTCACTAAAAGGATCCTTGAAAACACATTTACTAACTCATACAGGCGACGAAAAACTGTTTGAATGTGACATTTGCGATTATAAATGTTCTCGAAAAGGAAACTTGAAAAGACATTTACTAACTCATACAGGCGAAAAACGGTTTGAGTGTGATATATGCGATTACAGATGTTCACAAAAAGGAAACTTGAAAACACATTTATTAACTCATACAGGCGAAAAACGGTTTGAGTGTGATATATGCGATTACAGATGTTCACAAAAACGAAGCTTGAAAACACATTTACTAACTCATACAGGCGAAAAACGGTTTGAGTGTAATATTTGCGATTACAGATGTTCACATAAAGGAAACTTGAAAACACATTTAATGACTCATACAGGCGAAAAACGGTTTGAGTGTGATATATGCGATTACAGATGTTCACAAAAAGGAAGCTTGAAAACACATTTAATGACTCATACAGGCGAAAAACGGTTTGAGTGTGATATTTGCGATTATAAATTTTCTCTAAAAGGAAACTTGAAAACACATTTACTAACTCATACGGGCGAAAAACGGTTTGAGTGTGATATTTGCGATTACAGATGTTCACTAAAGGGATCCTTGAAAAGCCATTTATTAACTCATACAGGCGACGAAAAACTGTTTGAATGTGACATTTGCGATTATAAATGTTCACATAAAGGAAACTTGAAAACACATTTAATGACTCATACAGGCGAAAAACGGTTTGAGTGTAATATTTGCGATTACAGATGTTCACATAAAGGAAACTTGAAAAGACATTTAATGACTCATACAGGCAAAAAACAGAGGGAACAAGAAGTCATCAACAAGAAATGAATGAATTTAAAGCTGGTTCTTTTAATATGGCATATCAATCTTATGTACCAATTATTCCTGTTACTATTATTAATTCTTATCAAATTTTTGATCGAAAATATAAAGGTAAAAAAGATATTCATCTTATTTTTCATAATGCCATTGATCCAAGTGAATTTATTAAATTATCTACTGATGTATTAGCAAAGCAAGTAAATAATATTATTAAAAATGGAATAGATGATTTTAACAATAATAAAATTTAAATGTAATAAAAGGTTGTTAATTTAATTTAAGAATCAATAATTAATTTCTGATCTGGTTTTTGTTTTTGATAATTACATAAATTTTTTATTGATGTAATTATTAGTGAAGAAGATGTATATCAAATTATTATAATAATTAATCATAGTAGAATATTAATAAATTGTTCTTTATTTAAGCCAAGACCATTTTGTAATAATAAGAATACACTTAAGTAAGCAACAAATAACACCAATGATCCACCTAAGGTGAAAGCAATTGCAGGTTTAATTTCATACTTTTTATCTTTGATAAAACGTGTGCCAGCAATTGGTATTAAAAAGGCAGCGGATCCCATCATAATTGGAAAAGCGCATTCAGCACTAAATAAGTAGTTGCCATTGCTGGAGCATAAATACCAATTCCTAGGGACATGAAAGCACCAAGGATAAAGGATATACTAATGCCAACCAAATATTTTCATCAAATATCAAGACTATTATTATTACCTGCTGTTGGCATAATTCCAATTTTTTTTGACCTAAAAGCATAATAATTGAAACAATAAATAATAGCATGCCAATAAAGAGTTGTGATCAACTAAGTTTAATTTTATTTGCGATAATGGCACCTAAATATACCATGATACTTGAATTAAAGCAATAAAAATAATCGCTTCTAAGCAAGTAGGAATACTATGACCAACATTCATAATTCCTAAATTTTTTTTATCATTACGCACTTGTTTTGTTAATTTTTGCAAAATAATACTTACTGCAAATGAACCAATGCCAATAATTGTGTCACAAAAATCAGCAGTAAAACCAATTATTCCTAATTTTCAAAATCGTTGTTTAAAATTATCTTCAAAATTGTGGATATGTTCTTCATCAAATTGTGAATAACTATTTTTTATAAAATATCATGTAAAAATTGCTACTATTGTTAGCAAAATAGTAATAAAAATAATAGCAACAATTGAAGGTTTTCAAATATTTATTAAAAATAGAGTAAGTAATAATACAATTAAGCAAATAGGAATTATTAGTAAACTATAGTATATTGTTTTTTCCTTTGTTCCTTTTTCTTTTAAATTTAGAGGTTTTTTAATAATCTGTCTATCTTTGTTTTGCAAAGTAAACTAGTTCAGATTAGTTCTATCTTCAAATTTTATCATAAAATGAGCAATTGCTGTATTTCAATTTTGAATGGGCATTGTTCATTTTTTTGTCATATTTTCAATTGCTAAGTAAAATATTTTAAAAACTGTCATATCATTAGGAAAAACTTTTTTATTTCTAATGACTTTTCGTAATTGACTGTTAACAGATTCAATAGCATTTGTAGTATAAATCACTTTTTTGATTTCTGCAGGATAACTAATAAAAATTATCAAATTTTCTCAATTTTTATATCAAGATTTAGCCATTTGAGGATATTGTTTATTTCATTTACTTTCAAATGATTCTAAAGATTGCATTGCTTGTTCTTCACTACATGCAGTATAAATTGGCTTTAAATCTGTAACTAGAGTTTTTCGATGTTTGTATGAAACATATTTTAAACTAAATATTTCTGATTTGATGAACTATGCATAATTGATGTTCGGTTTTAGGATAAACTGATTGTATCGCTTCTGACATGCCTGTTAAATTATCGCTGCAAGCAATGAAAATATCATTTAATCCTCGGTTTTTCATTTCTGTTAAATTTGCTAATCAAAATTTAAAACATCTTTTTTGCCTTCTAAACCAACTCCTAAAGCTATATAAACAGATTTGTTAATAATGCGTTTATCTTGTCGTAGTTTAACTACATATACAATCAAAATAAACAATGGGATAAATGTTTCAATTTTAAATAAAATTCTGGATGGCTTATTTTTTTCATCAATTAACATTCATAATATTAATAATTAATAAAAAATAAAACTTTTGAGTGTAAATAATGGCTTAAATCAACACTTAATCATATATCAAGAGTTTTTTTGAAAATTAAAAGATAAATGCTTTCTAATGGTCGATTTTGCCATGCTTTGACATCATCAGTAATTTGACTAATAACACTTTCACTAATATCAGCACCATGATATAACTCTTGTAATTGCAATCTAATATCTGATAAAGTCATATACCTTTTGCATATAATGAAAGAACTTGTTGATCAAAACCATCAAATCTTCTCTATCTTTTTGCAACTATTACAGGATTAAAATTACTATTGCGATCTCGTGGTATATCAATCTCAATTTTACCTTGTTGGGTTATTAATTTTTTTGAACTTATACCATTACGAGTATTGTCACTATTATACTGTGTAGATTTTTTTCATATCCTAAATAATTTTGCATCTCAGAATTCAACATTTTTTCTACTAATCTTTTTGTTAATTCTTTATATAATCCTCCCTCTTTAAAAACGGTTGTTAAATCTTCAATATTTTCTAATAATAAATCTACTGCTTGTGATATTGGATCACTATTATTAATATTTTGTTTTTTAGCCATCTGTAACTCACTCTTTATAGTCATTTAATTACATATATTTACCAGAATTAATTCAACATAGTTATTTTTATAAGTTACACAGATTACTAAACATTACCTAAATTCTTTATGTTATTTAAGATTTTATCATGAAAAATACAAAAAAATATTATTATGTTTTAATTTTTATATTTATATTTTTACTAAAATTATATTTTTAAAGAATTTAATTTATCATATTTGTTTGGTAAAGGATGATTTTGTAAATTTATAGAATTTATTTGTTCTTTTCAATTAATTGTTTCATTAATTATTTTTTTTTATTTCTAGATGTCCATTTCTAGTAGCTCATGTTAAAGCACTATCAACATTAGTGTCTAAATGAGTGACATCAAGATCATTAATTAATAAAGTTTTAACTACATCTAGATGTCCTTCTTTGGCGGCTCATATTAGAGCTGGAATGGCAACCCTTTTTATGGCTATTTTTTTGGAAGACATTTTTTCATTATATTTAACTGGAGTTAAGTAGTTTAAAATGCTGTGGATGCTTATGTTGTTATATCAATTGATATAATCAAATAATTCTAATTTTAATTGGATTAATGATGTAAATGTTTTATCATTAATAAATTCAGTTTTAAAAGTTTTAAAAATTGCTTCAGCAACAGCATTATCTTAAGGGCAACCTTTTTTGCTTAGAGAACGGCTAATGTTGAATGCTAATAAAAGTTTATCAATAATTTTATTATTAAATTTGTTACCGCGATCACTATGGAATATCTGTATATCTTTTAAACAGCGATTTGATTGCATAAATGCTTGATATACCAATAATGCATCTTTTTTAGTACCTACACTATGTCCAACAATTTCGCGGTTAAATATGTCTATTAATAAACAAATATAGTTTCAATTACCATTGAATTCAACATAAGCCAAATCACTAATAATAACTTCATTTTTAACTCTATTATTAAAGTTTCTATTAACAATATTGGTAATTTTTTTCAATTTTCAATAAAATTCTGGATGACTTATTTTTTTCATCAATTAACATTCATAATATTAATAATTAATAAAAAATAAAACTTTTGAGTGTAAATTATTATTATTAAAAAAACATTAAGAGTTGAGGATGCATCCTATAAACTCTGTAAATTACAAAATTCATAAAATTATAGCAAAATTCAAATTCAAATACAAATTAAATTAATGAAAAAACGAATGAACACAATCAACAGGCAACACAGATTAAAAATTAAAAGACACACAAACAATCAATCCCTTCACGGAAGAGCTAAAAGATCAAATCGATTCTTAAACGAATTAACAGATGGAGCCGCCACCACGTCATCAGGAAGGTTATTCCAGACACCGAAAACACGATTTGATAAAAAGTGCTCCCTGCATCTGGTTTTAAACCTCTCGCGAAGCAACTTCAAACGGTGTCCACGCAATCGTTGGCTCATGTTAAGGGAAAAAAGGTGAGACATATCGATCGGAAATAAACGATTTAGCGCTCTAAAAGTGATTATCAAATCACCCCTCAAACGTCTATTGTGAAAGGGTGTCCAATTTAAAATTCGTAAACGTTCTTCGTAAGATGGTCTGTTATGATAATCGTATGCTAATCGCGTTGCAGCTCTTTGCACAGATTCGAGCATGTTAACATCACGCTGCCACTTTGCATACCACACTGGACCAGCGAACTTAAGAAGAGGTCGAATGTAGGTCATGTACATCCTCTTAACAATACGAAGACTAGGTTTCTCAAAGCACTTAGATAGAAGATAGACCATGGTTCTAGCTCGACTGCAAATCTTGTTTATATGACTACTCCAGGAAAGGTCGTTAGTCATTGTTACTCCGAGATCGTTGGATAGTTCAACAACTCTCAATCGAGAAGAGTTAACTGTGTAACCTAATCGCGGATTGTTCTTACCGAGATGCATCACAACAAACTTATCAATGTTCAAAGGGAGCAACCATTCGGAACACCATCTCATCAACATATTTAAATCACCTTGTAGAATATGATAGGAAGAGTTTGGATTATTGTAAATTTTGGTGTCGTCGGCATATGAGGAAATAGAGGATAAGATCAGCGATGGCAGGTCTGCGCAGTATATTATAAATAGCAATGGACCAAGCACAGATCCTTGGGGGACACCACTGAGAACGCATGCATCGCTAGAAAATGTTTCTAAAGAAAATGCTTTAGAAAAATCTAAATAAATTATGTCTACTAGGTTATTATGATCCAGAGAAGAACTCCAGTTGTTAACACATGTCAGCAAGTTAGTTAAGACGGAGCGACCCGGTAGAAATCCATGCTGCGATTCAGGCATTACATTATTCTCGATAAAGAACTGCATCATATCTTCGGCAATAATAGATTCCATTAATTTGGCCGCTATCGGAGTAAAATATCAAAAACATAAGCATGATTTAATCGTCAAAAATTTATGAAATCACCACAAGTAGCAATAGCACAAAAACAATTTACAAAATTAAAAGATAGAATTGAAATAGATGAAACATTTATCAAAGAAATTCATAAAGGAAACTTTAAAGATCCAAATGACCCAAGAAAACAATGATTTGAAGAAAATGCTAAAGATTTCAATTGTTGTATTCAAATGGCAATTGATGAAAACCAAAATATCTATGCTCAAACAACAAATAATAAAAGATTAACAAAAAAATTAGTACAAGAAAATTTAACATCCAAGGTTATCGAAGAAAATTCAATTATAGCTTGTGATATGCCAATATTATATGATACAGTACTACAGTAGCTAAACAAACTAAATCTACTCTCCAGCAATTTAAATCAGAAGAAAATAAAGAATTAAATTATAAAAATTTAAGTAAGGTCAGTAAATATTTTGTGGACAAGGTCCAATCGTTAAAATTGAATCGGTCAGTGGAAGATCTTAGTGTTGAACAACAAGTCGCTCTCACTGTAGTCAAAGAAAAATTTAAGTTGTTTTCGCGAGACGGACTAACTCGCACTGATAAAATAGCTCACAATATTGATACTGGGGATGCTGCTCCTTTAAAACAACGACCTTATCCTTTATCTCCTGCTATGCGGAAAATAGCTCATGCGGAGCTAGATAAGATGTTAGAGAGGGGTGTGTGTAACAATTTATTGCATAATTGCTAGCGCGACTCCTTGTCATCTTAGCCTTGGTACGCTCCTGAAAACCTCTCGCGCACCCTCGCCGCTCTCCGAACAATTCCAGCAAGTACCCTGAGAAAAAATTTGATTTAAAACGAGATGTGAAGTTATGTCATATTTGAATTTATTCTTTTTAGTTGCTTTTGAATTTTGGAAACGTTTGTGTGCTGAACACGGTATAAATCCAGAAGGAATATTGGAAGATTTTGCTAGTGAGGGTATCGATCGTAAGGACGTTTTTTTTTATCAGGCCGATGATAATCATTACATTCCGAGAGCCGTGCTTTTGGATTTGGAGCCCAGAGTTATCAATACCATCATGAACTCTCCTTACTCTAAACTATATAATCAAGAAAACGTGTTTTTGTCTAAAAACGGTGGAGGTGCCGGTAACAATTGGGCGTCTGGTTTTTCGCAAGGGGAAAAATTGAATGAAGAAATTTTTGATATTATCGACAGAGAAGCGGATGGAAGTGATAGTCTTGAGGTAAGTTTTGCGACTCTAAATCTAAAACCAGTTAAATTCTTTCTTTATTAGGGATTTGTGTTGTGCCACTCGATTGCCGGAGGTACAGGCTCTGGAATGGGTTCCAACATTTTAGAAAAATTATCTGATCGTTTTCCAAAAAAGCTGGTTCAAACTTACAGCGTTTTTCCTAACCAGGAGGAAATTAGTGATGTGGTTGTACAACCTTACAACTCCTTGCTGACACTCAAACGCTTGACAGATTCAGCCGATTCTGTGGTTGTTTTGGATAACACGGCCTTAAATCGTATTGCAGCTGATCGTTTACGTATCCAAAATCCTACTTTCACTCAAATTAATAGTTTGGTTAGTACAATCATGTCGGTGTCGACCGCAACTCTTCGTTACCCTTCTTCTATGAACAATGATCTGATGGGGCTACTGGCGCCCCTCATTCCCACACCAAGACTTCACTTTTTAATGACAGGTTACACCCCTTTGTCGACCGATACTGATGAAGTGAGTGTGAGGAAGACCACAGTGTTGGATGTAATGCGTCGTCTTTTACAACCCAAAAACATGATGGTTTCCACAACACAGGATCGCAACTCACAGCACTGCTACATATCAATTCTCAATATTATACAGGTAACTTTTATCTTTTTCATTTGTAAAATATTTTATTTTTCTCATATTTAGGGTGAAGTGGATCCAACGCAAGTGCACAAATCGTTACAACGCATAAGAGAAAGAAAGTTGGCACAAT
Organism: Cantharis rufa; assembly: GCA_947369205.1. Classification (NCBI taxonomy): domain Eukaryota; kingdom Metazoa; phylum Arthropoda; class Insecta; order Coleoptera; family Cantharidae; genus Cantharis; species Cantharis rufa. Next base: position 7,059,765 of record OX376309.1, on the reverse strand, counting down.
TTATACCCTGGGGTCCTGCTAGCATACAAGTAGCCTTGTCCAAAAAATCCCCATACATTCAAACAGCCCATCGTGTATCTGGACTTATGCTGGCCAATCACACCAATATCAGTTCGGTAATTTTCCACAAAACTAACATCTTACGTCGCAAATTTTAAATTAAAATTATTGTAGCTATTCGAACGAGCCCTGCAACAATATGATAAATTGCGCAAGCGTGAAGCATTTTTGGAACAATTCCGGAAGGAAGAAATGTTCAAAGACAATTTAGACGAATTGGACGCGAGTCGTGAAGTCGTTCAAGATCTTGTAAACGAATACATTGCCGCTACAAAGGAGGACTACGGCACGTATGGCTTATCGTAAACTTTTTTTTACAATTATTTTAATCTCGAATTAGTATTTTTTTAACGCCATACGAGTGTCATTTTTGTTTTTTGATTTGATTTGTCAGCGAATCTTTTTTGCCATTTAATTTAGTTTATAAGTTTAGAAAATTGAACTGATTTGTGATTTACCCCGTATGTATTGAAAACAAATAAAATATCGTAACCTCACTTGTCGATTATTGATTAAATTTTAACTGAATCCATTTCAAATCATGCAAGCTGCGTGGACCTCAAAATAAATGATTTTATCTCAAACAATTGCGATGCCGAGTACTTGGGGCTGCTCAAAGTCCTCGATCCTTTGTATACTAATTTATATTTTTTCGGTTGGAAGTTCCCCAAATTTTCTTTTATGATAGCAACACACCTGCCAGGCAAAAATACAACGCAGTCTTCTAAAGTCACCTTCGGAACTTCTCCATAAGCACTGTTAACAATTTCTAAGTTTTCGATTATATAGGGTAGATCTGGTGTTAGGTCCTTCAGCTTCTTTGTCTCGAATGTTGCTAATATGTTAATAGCACTTAGATTCACTGAAAAATTTAATATAACTAATTTTAATAGAAGTAAATTAGATAATTAAAATTATACAACTTACTTTTGAAATATTTCATGGAATAACTCACTCACTTAGACACAATACTACTACTACGATATACAAAAGTATAACCAATCTTCAGGATAGATTATTCTACTTATATACTGCACTGTTAAATGTGTGAATCTTTTAATAATGCATACTTACTTTGATTTTTATGTATTGAATACAAACTTATCCAACCTCCGCACAGTGGGGTATTTGACACTAAAAACGGGACAAAACTCTGAAACACACCAAATGAGTTCAAAATATGCTTGGAATTTTAGAAAAAATAATCAAAAAAAAATATATTGATAAATAGGGTGGTTTTCTGGGGGTGCAAAGCAAAATAACAGAATAAAGTTATAAAACTTTCGATATGTTGAGAATTTTACCTAAGAATTCGTGGAAAAATAATGAAAAAAATTACATTGATAAATAGGGTGGTTTTCTGGGGGGTGCAAATCAAAATAACAGAATAAACTTTTGAAATTTTTTATATGTCGAGAATTTGACTTACAAACTTATGGAAAAATAATAAAAAAATTATTATCGATGTATTGTGGTTATTTTCGAAGGGATGAAATCAAAATAAAAAAAAAATAAAATCCATTTCTAATAGTTTTTCATCCAGTTTTCGTTTATTGCTGTTCTTGAAAATCATGTACAATGATCTTCTAGACATTTGGAAGTAATTTGGGTCGGAACCTAAAATAAAAAACAGCCTATAAAGTAAATGTGTTAAATTATGATAAAATACCAATAAAATATAAACTGCCTTTTTTTTAAAAGGTGGGTAGATGGGTGAGATATTTTTGATTGGTTAGCATTAATAAGGTGTACAGTTAACTATAAAAAAAAAATCTTAGCCCGATCATGCCCGGAAGTAGTACAAAAACACCTTTTTTCTAAATTATTTAATCAAAAATATTAATATTTTAGTATAAGCCATTTTCATCTCAAAAATATACTAAATATCAAGAAAAACAAACATATTGTGATATCAAAATTAAGTACATACCTTGATCTTCAGTATCCATTGAAATATTTTTCAAAAATCACTACCAACAGCTCTAAACACAAACTGCACAGTTATTGTAATTGAAGGTGTATCGAGAATAAAGACGTGTGCATTTAACATCAACTAGATTTCAACTATCTATGCGCCTCCAGCGCGGTTCCCAAGCCTTTTTTGAAGCCGGTTTAAGTTAGCTTGATTTATTAGGTGTGCAAAAAATGATATATGGGTGTCTTTCGTTAAAATTTTTATTTTACATTTTTGTCCGGATTTTTAGGTTGAATACTCCACCGTGCTCCGGTTCCATGTAGAAATATCAAAGCAAAGTTAAAACGATCTTTTAAATGGTTCTGAAAATAATCTCGAAAATTCTAGTTGAATATGAAAATTTATTTTTTATTGAATAAACAATTGAATTACAATTATTAGAATTGACCTTTATTAAATAGCAAATTTCACCGCATTAGTTTTTATAATGATTTGTGTTCCGCAAATATCCCGTAATCACTAAATAATCTGGGTTGTTCAAACCTGTCTCTTTCCTCGTTAAACTCGACCCGCAATCCTCGGTCCTTAAATGGTTTGTGAATTCTTCTTCTCCTACTTCACGTCAAATGGAACAGCTTTTCCTCTCGTTCCAAAATTTTCTATGCCACGAGCCAAATTCTTCTACCAAATAATTCTTCCAATTGATTATTTAAATTTGTCCAAATTGAATTTGTTATTGTTGTTTCAAAAATGATATTTGTTTATGGAATTTTATTTGTGAATCACTCCTCTCTTAGAGAATATTTCCACTCGACCTTACTGGTCCACCGTTTTTCATTAACTGACTTTATTTATCATTTTTCTCCTGATCAATCCGTTGCCAAGACGATTCATTTTTTTTTCTTCATTCAAATTTTATTTTTGATAATGTGATTTAAATATTATTCGCTTGCGTATACCCGCACTGATGCACATCGGTCGTTACACTCAACGTTGTTCAATTTTCAATTGTTTACTTAAACAATAAATTATTTTGATTTGAACTTAAATTGTTGAATATCAAATATTAACTTTCTTTGAACTTTCTTACATTTTTTTTAATGAAATTAAAACTGCTGTGAGCTTTATTGCCCACCTTTATGAACACTGCAATACTTAATGTATCAGGAAGCATATTGTTCTTCCTCAAATTTCATTCCATTTTTTATGTACTACTCATAATTATGGTAATAGCGTTCTATATTATAATGATGTAAAAAATTAGTAATTACTTAGATTTAAAAATTAGAAATTAGATTTAGTTTCAGTTTTTTGTAATAACATTAACATTGAACTAAATAGAAGATATATCATTTATAGCAGGGGTTCCCAACCGGTGGTACGCGTACCACTGGTGGTACGCGGGAACGTTTCAGGTGGTACGCGTGAGTGATGTGAGCAACATTCTAATAATAGCTTCTGTATGCATGAGCATTTTTTATTTGTTTTTTAGACCTATGGGTAATAGACCATTTTAATCTTTTTATTTCTCCTTTATTATATTATAAGCATGTTCTCTCTCCAGTCGGTTTTTGATTTTGATTGATTCTCAAAAATTTGGAGTAGGGCATAAGAAAAGTCGTTCTGAAACATGAGGTCCACCCAACTGTGAATAATTTGAAATGGATTCAGTCTAATCAAATTTTAATAATGTCCATGCAAATTTCAGCTTATCGGGTGGCCTAAGTGATCATATATTTATTTGCAAACTTCCTTTTATATTATCACGCCATCTACCTTTAGGATTTCATATTATTAAAATATTCTATAAAAATCGATCTAGAACGAAGTGAATCAAATCCATGAAAATTGTGTGTGAATTTTAATCCTTATTCAGTAAGACTTGAGCCTATCATAACAGAAAAATCTCAAAGTGGACTTGATTCACTTCTGTTCTGTTCCACATACAGAAAGACTGACTGCGACTGCTGAGTCCTTTAAAGCTGTGAGCCCTTACAGAACACTGCCGTTTCATCTGCTCGAATGTCGTAAACCCGCCTTTGTGGAAAGTATATTCTAAGCCCCTCTACTTATGGTCCAGTAGCAAGAGATTTTTTTTATACAGATCCGGTAAATCTGATTTTCGATGGTTTGGGTTTTTGCCTGTAAGATTTTAGGGTAAAAATACTTCATATAAATCTTGTTGAAGATATAATTTCCTACAACTTTTGTTTGAAACATTTTTCTTGAAGTCAAATAGGAACCAATAAGCTATATAATAGATTACTGAAAATTGCAAAAACATTTTCTTTTTATATGGCTTTTACCGAATTATATCCTGAAGTCTGTAAATTTTTCTCGTGTGGAAGCCTGAAAGATTGGGTTAGCATTATAAATAAATAGTGAAAAAAACAAGTAGGAACTAAATTTCATCATCTTTATTGTCTGTTCAAATAGTTTGAAATTTACATTGTGAAAATGTTACATTAGTTTATTTACATTTTTGAAACGGCATCTAAAAACGTTCAAAAAATTGTGATAAATAGGTACATGGCTACTGCAACCGACATGTTTACATTTTTTTTGAATTAAAAAACAACAACTAAAATGGTGCCTAGCAACAAGGAACTTTTGTAAGTTTGAATTAAGTACACCATTCGTTTCTTTACCTCTGTAGGTGGATCATAGCTGGCGCTACCCGACACTAAATTTTGCGTTTATGGCGCCACCTATGACTAATATTTAAGTTTCTTACATTAGATTAAGTTAACAGATGAAATACAACTTTTATGAGAATCTTTTCCTTGACTTAATTTACATGGACAGTACAACATTAAACCTTGAAGTTTCAGGGAATTTTCGCCTGCGGCGCAAAAAATTGCCCAATCTTACTATCCATTTGCCCTACCTTCACTTTCGGTCTGGCTACGGGCCTGACCTACCGTCGATAAAATCCTCGATGTATGTATTTCTTTAGTGTGGTACTTTAAAATATTAATTTTATTTATTAGAAAGTGCAAAATAATGAAGTGCTTCCTACCATGCAACGAACTACGTTATACAAAACACTGACAGCATTAAATTTTGTGGGAAAAGAGATCACGAAACCATTTATTAATAGAGAAAGCAAAACTGATCATATGGCGGCGTAAGTATTTAAACAGCGTTAGAAATTTTAGAATACAAGGGCGTCCAATATACTATCTTGATGAAACTTGGGTGAATGCTGGTCACACTACGGCTAAAGTATGGAAGGACAAATCTATAACAAGTGCAGGTGAAGCTTTCAACAAAGGTCTCTCGGTAATAGTATACACTAATTTATATGATTATCAATTACTAAATTATAAATATATTTTAGACAGGATTACAAAACCCCTCAGGTAAAGGTAAGCGATTGATTATTCTTCATATAGGAAACGAGGCAGAATTTGTGGAAAATGGATTAGTATGTATTGAATCGAAAAACACTAGCGACTATCATGAAGAGATGAATTCAACTGTATTTGAAGAATGGATGGTAAGAATTTTACCTCTTTTGGAACCTAATTGTGTTATAGTAATGGACAACGCTTCATATCATTCGAGAAGAAAGGACAAGAGACCACTTAAAAGTTGGACCAAGTCGCAAATGATGGAATGGCTTGATGCACAAGGAATTCCAGCAGAACGGACAGAATTAAATGTAGAACTTTTCGGTAAATCTTATTCTTATATACCTTAATGTTACGTCCTCGCTACTTGACGTAAACTGTAAAGCATTATAATATAATAAGCCTTGTGTTGAGTCAATCTAAATACGTTGCTAATGTAAGAAAATATAACTGTCTTCATTTATAAAAGAATGTTCTTATATATGTAAGCCGTTTGTTGTTGCTAACAATTGGTAATAACAAACGGACTATGTGGCACCCTGTATTATTACGATACAGAGTGTAGAAAAGGTTACAACTAAATAAACAAAGTATATGGTAATACAGGGTTTCTGTCCGCTACAACACTTAATAATAAATTTGGTAATACACAACTGTGTTCATCATCATCTTCATTATCATTTGCATGTTTTAGACTGTGTTTACATCAATAAAATTATAAATCTTTCAACAATTATTAATTATTGATATAAATATAACAAACACGGTATTTAAATATACCTATGAATGGGGATCATTCAACTTAATCGGTGGGAAACTGAAAGGTAAGTTTTACTTTGATACTTACAATATCGTATAATATGATTGTTATTACAACTGACCTAAATTTTAGCTAAAATAACGAACAATTTGGTAGGGAAGCCAGACTGTTCGTATGTGATAGATGAAATGGTCAAGTCCTCCGGAAGAGAAGTTTTAAGGTTGCCTCCATACCATTGCCAATTTAATCCTATCGAATTAATTTGGGCACAAGTTGCTGCCAATAATAAAACTTTTAAATTTTGTGATATGAAAGTCTTGTTTCAGGATGGTTTGAAAGCAGTTACACCAGAGAGATGGGCACAGTGTGTTAAACATGTTATAAATGAAGAAAACTTTAGATATCCAGTGAACGATCGAGTAGAAGCAATGCAATTGGAATTTCAAGTAAACACAGGTTTTTCTTCTGATGAAGACTGCATGCCAGATTGAATCCTGAATTTATTTGAAAATGTTCATTGTTGAACATCAACAGGAAAGTTTTTTAATAGTGTTGATAATATGAACTGTAATTTATTGTTTTTAAGGGAAATACTTTAAGGGAAATACGTAGCATTTTTTGGCATTTCCTTATGCAACTTTTCGAGATAAATCGATTGGCGCAGACAGATTTTCCCTAAGTACGATATTTTAGGTTTTATGCGTCTTTAAAGTTGACAAAATTCGATCGTCTTTTTGAACCGCTTACATGCATTTCCCCCAAACGAAAAAGCGTTTTTCGAACTCCTGGCATTAAAACACGTCGGTTTTGGTCAAAAAAAGGCTATCTAAATTTTTGGCGATTTTTGAAAAAAACGTAAGGTTAACCCTTTGGTGATTATCACCCCAAAAATTGAAAGTCTTAAATCGTAGCATTTTTTGGCATTTTTTTATGCAACTTTTCCAGATAAATCGATTTGCGCAGACAGATATTCCCTAAGTACGATATTTTAGGTTTTATGCGTCTTTAAAGTTGACAAAATTCGATCGTCTTTTTGAAGCGCTTACATGCATTTCCTTCAAACGAAAACGCGTTTTTCGAAATCCTGACATTAAAACACGTCGGTTTTGGTCAAAAAATGATCATCTAAATTTTTGGTGATTTTTGAAAAAATTGTAAGGTTAACCCCTTTGGTGTTTTTTCCCCCCAAAAATTGAAAGTCTTAAATCGTAGCATTTTTAGGCATTTTCTTATGCAACTTTTCGAGATAAATCGATTGGCGCAGACAGATTTTCCCTAAGTACGATATCTTAGGTTTTCTGCGTCTTTAAAGTTGACAAAATTCGATCGTCTTTTTGAATCGCTTACATGCATTTCCCCCAAACGAAAACCCCTTTTTTAGAACTCCTGGCATTAAAACACGTCGGTTTTGGTCAAAAAAGACCATCTAAATTTTTGGCGATTTTTGAAAAAAACGTAAGGTTAACCCCTTTGGTGTTTTTTCACCCCAAAAATTGAAAGTCTTAAATCGTAGCATTTTTAGGCATTTTCTTATGCAACTTTTCGAGATAAATCGATTGGCGCAGACAGATTTTCCCTAAGTACGATATTTTAGGTTTTATGCGTCTTTAAAGTTGACAAAATTCGATCGTCTTTTTGAACCGCTTACATGCATTTCCCCCAAACGAAAACGCGTTTTTCGAACTCCTGGCATTAAAACACGTCGGTTTTGGTCAAAAAAAGGATATCTAAATTTTTGGCGATTTTTGAAAAAAACGTAAGGTTAACCCCTTTGGTGTTTTTTCACCCCAAAAATTGAAAGTCTTAAATCGTAGCATTTTTTGGCATTTTCTTATGCAACTTTTCGAGATAAATCGATTTGCGCAGACAGATTTTCCCTAAGTACGATATTTTAGGTTTTATGCGTCTTTAAAGTTGACAAAATTCGATCGTCTTTTTGAACCGCTTACATGCATTTCCCTCAAACGAAAACGCGTTTTTCGCACTCCTGGCATTAAAACACGCCGGTTTTGGTCAAAAAAAGACCATTTAAATTTTTGGCGATTTTTGAAAAAAACGTAAGGTTAAACCCCTTTGGTGTTTTTCACCCCAAAAATTGAAAGTCTTAAATCGTAGCATTTTAGGCATTTTCTTATGCAACTTTTCGAGATAAATCGATTGGCGCAGACAGATTTTCCCTACGTACGATATTTTTGGTTTTATGCGTCTTTAAAGTTGACAAAATTCGATCGTCTTTTTGAACCGCTTACATGCATTTCCCCCAAACGAAAACGCGTTTTTTGAACTCCTGGCATTAAAACACGTCGGTTTTGGTCAAAAAAGACCATCTAAATTTTTGGCGATTTTTGAAAAAAACGTAAGGTTAACCCCTTCGGTGTTTTTTCACCCCAAAAATTGAAAGTATTAAATCGTAGCATTTTTTGGCATTTTCTTATGCAACTTTTCGAGATAAATCGATTGGCGCAGACAGATTTTCCCTAATCACGATATTTTTGGTTTTATGCGTCTTTAAAGTTATCAAAATTCGATCGTCTTTTTGAACCGCTTACATGCATTTCCCCCAAACGAAAACGCGTTTTTCGCACTCCTGGCATTAAAACACGCCGGTTTTGGTCAAAAAAAGACCATTTAAATTTTTGGCGATTTTTGAAAAAAACGTAAGGTTAACCCCTTTGGTGTTTTTCACCCCAAAAATTGAAAGTCTTAAATCGTAGCATTTTAGGCATTTTCTTATGCAACTTTTCGAGATAAATCGATTGGCGCAGACAGATTTTCCCTACGTACGATATTTTTGGTTTTATGCGTCTTTAAAGTTGACAAAATTCGATCGTCTTTTTGAACCGCTTACATGCATTTCCTCCAAACGAAAACGCGTTTTTTGAACTCCTGGCATTAAAACACGTCCGTTTTGGTCAAAAAAAGACCATTTAAATTTTTGGCGATTTTTGAAAAAAACGTAAGGTTAACCCCTTTGGTGTTTTTCACCCCAAAAATTGAAAGTCTTAAATCGTAGCATTTTAGGCATTTTCTTATGCAACTTTTCGAGATAAATCGATTGGCGCAGACAGATTTTCCCTACGTACGATATTTTTGGTTTTATGCGTCTTTAAAGTTGACAAAATTCGATCGTCTTTTTGAACCGCTTACATGCATTTCCCCCAAACGAAAACGCGTTTTTTGAACTCCTGGCATTAAAACACGTCGGTTTTGGTCAAAAAAGACCATCTAAATTTTTGGCGATTTTTGAAAAAAACGTAAGGTTAACTAACCCCTTCGGTGTTTTTTCACCCCAAAAATTGAAAGTATTAAATCGTAGCATTTTTTGGCATTTTCTTATGCAACTTTTCGAGATAAATCGATTGGCGCAGACAGATTTTCCCTAAGTACGATATTTTAGGTTTTATGCGTCTTTAAAGTTGACAAAATTCGATCGTCTTTTTGAACCGCTTACATGCATTTCCCTCAAACGAAAACGCGTTTTTCGCACTCCTGGCATTAAAACACGTCCGTTTTGGTCAAAAAAAGACCATTTAAATTTTTGGCGATTTTTGAAAAAAACGTAAGGTTAACCCCTTTGGTGTTTTTCACCCCAAAAATTGAAAGTCTTAAATCGTAGCATTTTAGGCATTTTCTTATGCAACTTTTCGAGATAAATCGATTGGCGCAGACAGATTTTCCCTACGTACGATATTTTTGGTTTTATGCGTCTTTAAAGTTGACAAAATTCGATCGTCTTTTTGAACCGCTTACATGCATTTCCCTCAAACGAAAACGCGTTTTTCGCACTCCTGGCATTAAAACACGTCGGTTTTGGTCAAAAAAGACCATCTAAATTTTTGGCGATTATTGAAAAAAACGTAAGGTTAACCCCTTCGGTGTTTTTTCACCCCAAAAATTGAAAGTATTAAATCGTAGCATTTTTTGGCATTTTCTTATGCAACTTTTCGAGATAAATCGATTGGCGCAGACAGATTTTCCCTAATCACGATATTTTCGGTTTTATGCGTCTTTAAAGTTGTCAAAATTCGATCGTCTTGTTGAACCGCTTACATGCATTTCCCCCAAACGAAAACGCGTTTTTCGAACTCCTGGCATTAAAACACGTCGGTTTTGGTCAAAAAAAGGCTATCTAAATTTTTGGCAATTTTTGAAAAACACGTAAGGTTAACCCCTTCGGTGTTTTTTCACCCCAAAAATTGAAAGTCTTAAATCGTAGCATTTTTTGGCATTTTCTTATGCAACTTTTCGAGATAAATCGATTTGCGCAGACAGATTTTATCTAAGTACGATATTTTAGGTTTTATGCGTCTTTAAAGTTGACAAAATTCGATCGTCTTTTTGAACCGCTTACATGCATTTCCCCCAAACGAAAACGCGTTTTTCTAACTCCTGACATTAAAACACGTCGGTTTTGGTCAAAAAAGACCATCTAAATTTTTGGCGATTTTTGAAAAAAACGTAAGGTTAACCCCTTTGGTGTTTTTCACCCCAAAAATTGAAAGTCTTAAGTCGTAGCATTTTTTGGCATTTTCTTATGCAACTTTTCGAGATAAATCGATTGGCGCAGACAGATATTCCCTAAGTACGATATAATAAAGTATTTTAGGTTTTATGCGTCTTTAAAGTTGACAAAATTCGATCGTCTTTTTGAACCGCTTACATGCATTTCCCCCAAACGAAAACGCGTTTTTTGAACTCCTGGCATTAAAACACGTCGGTTTTGGTCAAAAAAGACCATCTAAATTTTTGGCGATTTTTGAAAAAAACGTAAGGTTAACTAAGGGGTAAGGTAACCCCTTCGGTGTTTTTTCACCCCAAAAATTGAAAGTATTAAATCGTAGCATTTTTTGGCATTTTCTTATGCAACTTTTCGAGATAAATCGATTGGCGCAGACAGATTTTCCCTAAGTACGATATTTTAGGTTTTATGCGTCTTTAAAGTTGTCAAAATTCGATCGTCTTGTTGAACCGCTTACATGCATTTCCCCCAAACGAAAACGCGTTTTTCGAACTCCTGGCATTAAAACACGTCGGTTTTGGTCAAAAAAAGACCATCTAAATTTTTGGCGATTTTTGAAAAAAACGTAAGGTTAACCCCTTTGGTGTTTTTTCACCCCAAAAATTGAAAATCTTAAATCGTAGCATTTTTAGGCATTTTCTTATGCAACTTTTCGAGATAAATCGATTGGCGCAGACAGATTTTCCCTAAGTACGATATTTTAGGTTTTATGCGTCTTTAAAGTTGTCAAAATTCGATCGTCTTGTTGAACCGCTTACATGCATTTCCCCCAAACGAAAACGCGTTTTTCTAACTCCTGACATTAAAACACGTCGGTTTTGGTCAAAAAAGACCATCTAAATTTTTGGCGATTTTTGAAAGAATCGTAAGGTTAACCCCTTTGGTGTTTTTCACCCCAAAAATTGAAAGTCTTAAGTCGTAGCATTTTTTGGCATTTTCTTATGCAACTTTTCGAGATAAATCGATTGGCGCAGATAGATATTCCCTAAGTACGATATAATAAAGTATTTTAGGTTTTATGCGTCTTTAAAGTTGACAAAATTCGATCGTCTTTTTGAACCGCTTACATGCATTTCCCTCAAACGAAAACGCGTTTTTCGCACTCCTGGCATTAAAACACGTCGGTTTTGGTCAAAAAATGATCATCTAAATTTTTGGCGATTTTTGAAAAAAACGTAAGGTTAACCCCTTTGGTGTTTTTTCACCCCAAAAATTGAAAGTCTTAAATCGTAGCATTTTTTGGCATTTTCTTATGCAACTTTTCGAGATAAATCGATTGGCGCAGGCAGATTTTCCCTAAGTACGAAATTTTAGGTTTTATGCGTCTTTAAAGTTGTCAAAATTCGATCGTCTTGTTGAACCGCTTACATGCATTTCCCCCAAACGAAAACGCGTTTTTCTAACTCCTGGCATTAAAACACGTCTAAATTTTTGGCGATTTTTGAAAAAAACGTAAAGTTAACCCCTTTGGTGTTTTTTCACCCCAAAAATTAAAAGTCTTAAATTGTAGCATTTTTTGGTATTTTCTTATGCAACTTTTCGTGATAAATCGATTTGCGCAGACAGATTTTCCCTAAGTACGATATTTTAGGTTTTATGCGTCTTTAAAGTTGACAAAATTCGATCGTCTTGTTGAACCGCTTACATGCATTTCGCCAAACGAAAACGCGTTTTTCGAACTCCTGGTATTAAAACACGTGGGTTTTGGTCAAAAAATGACCATCTAAATTTTTGGCGATTTTTGAAAGAATCGTAAGGTTAACCCCTTTGGTGGTTTTTCACCCCAAAAATTGAAAGTCTTAAGTCGTAGCATTTTTTGGCATTTTCTTATGCAACTTTTCGAGATAAATCGATTTGCGCAGACGGATTTTCCCTAAGTACGATATAATAATGTATTTTAGGTTTTATGCGTCTTTAAAGTTGACAAAATTCGATCGTCGTTTTCAACCGCTTACATGCATTTCCCCCAAACGAAAACGTGTTTTTCCAACTCCTGGCATTAAAACACGTCGGTTTTGGTCAAAAAAAGACCATCTAAATTTTTGGCGATTTTTGAAAAAAACGTAATGTTAACCCCTTTGGTGTTTTTTCACCCCAAAAATTAAAAGTCTTAAATTGTAGCATTTTTTGGTATTTTCTTATGCAACTTTTCGAGATAAATCGATTTGCGCAGACAGATTTTCCCTAAGTACGATATTTTAGGTTTTATGCGTCTTTAAAGTTGACAAAATTCGATCGTCTTTTTGAACCGCTTACATGCATTTCCCCCAAACGTAAACGCGTTTTTCGAACTGTTTTTCCCCCACTGCGATGGAATGCGGCATGTTTATGTTCTTGAAAAGGGCGATGTCCAGTATGTTGTCCTCTTGCGGGGTTCTACCTTTGTGAGTTGGTTCCGTCGGGGCTTGGATTTGAAGGATTTCGTCTGTTGCTACTTTGAGAAGCGCGCGTCCCGCTGTGTTAGTCTTCTTCGCGTGCCGTGCCGTGTGTTTCGCGTTGAGGTCGCCTGCGATGATTTTTGGCCCGGTTCCGCAAAAGAGGGTGGCGATGTCGTTCTTCCGGTTAGGGGCTCTTGGCGTGTGGTAGACTGAGGATAATTGAATGAAACCGTGATCTTTAATTGCTATACCGATGGTTGTGGCCTCCATGGAGATGAGTCCCGGGATTTGGATTTCGTGATGTTGTAGGGTATTTTTCGCGTAGACCGCTGTTCCCCCCCTTGCGTGTCCTTGTCCTTCACTGTCCGTGCGGTATAGAGTGTACTGTGGGATTGTCCCCTTTGTGTTTGTGGTCCAGTGTGTTTCACTGATGAGTATAACGTCTATGTCGTTTTCTTCCGCGAATTCTTGAAGTTCGATCCTCTTCGACTTTTGTAGTCCGTTGGCGTTCCAAAATGCGATCTTGAGTCTGGTTGGTGTTTTCCTTGGTTGCCTTTGGATGTGGGGTTCCTGATTGGCGGGTGGTCGACTTGTGGCTTTAGTGGGCGGCGCTAGTGACCTTGAAGTTCTTCACGACCTCGTCGATGGTGTCCTGGTTGATGCCGTGTCTCGTGAGGCTGGCGAGGATGAAAGCTAGCGCCCTCGGGGTGATGACCGCTTGCTCCTTCGTTGGTTGGTCTTGTTGAGTGGCCTCCTGTCGTGGTCTTCTTTCCTGGTTTTCTTGGGTTGGCTGTCTTGGTTGGCGTTCCGTGTAATCTTCCTCGTTCCTTGCGCGCCTTGCACCTTGCGCCAAGATCATCCTTGACCGCCTGTATGTCGATGTTCGCTGGGATTCCGCGCGCAACGACCTTGGGCGGTTTATCTTCTTGTAGTTGGTGGAAGTAAAATCCACCTTCCTCTGGCTTTAGGCTTTCTTCCAAAAACCTAAGCATCGCTCGATGGTCCTCGGGGGTGGCTGGTGTGATCGCAAGTCCTCCTGCGACGTTCTTTACCTTCGTGAAGTTGATTCGAAGGTCGTCCATCCTCTTGCTGAGTGCTGGCCTCTTGGCGGTGTCCTTAAGTATTAGCGGGGGAATTCTCGGTTTCCTGGGCTGTTGTTGTTGTTATAGTGGTGCTGAACCACTCCTTGTGGTGCGGTCGGAATTCCTTGAAGAGACTCTCGATGAAGCTCGCGAGCTGCAGCTGCCCCTCTCCATTTCTTCGTCGCTTTCCGGTTCGTCCTCGTCGTTTTGTCCTTGTCTGGATCCGTCATCCAGAAGCCTGAACTTGTTCTGAAGTCGTTAGTCGTTAGTCGCAATTACGACTTTGCTGCCGAGGAGTAACAGTTGATCAAGTTCGTTCGCGTCTAGTGTTTTAGATAGCAAGTTATAAAAGTTTATTACCGTTAGGTCGTGAATTTGGAAGGCTTGCGTGTCCGCGGTCGCGGTGTTAGTCTGAACGATTGACGCGTTGAGGGTGGTGGTGATGTAGGTAAGGAGTCCGCCGGCGGAGTTGGACTTGCGATGGTTTATTGCGGTGTAGGTGGGGAGTTTTGGAGGGGCTCGTTTGTTGAGCTTTGTCTCCTGGATGAGGATGATGTCGGGATTTATTTGAGTGGTTAGGAGGTGGAGTTCGTGAAAACGGTTTTTTAGGCCGTTCGCGTTCCAGGATAGTATTTTGAGTTTGTTTTGGGTAGGATTGGGTTTATGGGTCATATTTGGCCGCGATTTCGGAAAGAACTTGAAGTTTGGACATCATGTCGGAGGCTCCCGCTAGCCTTGCTTTGAGTTCCCGCACGATTGTGATCATTGAATCATGATCATGGAAGATATGTTAAATGTTTCATTTAGTTCGCGGATTTCCGCGAATAAAGTTTTAAGGTCGTTCGCGTTTGGATTGGCAGTTACGTTCGTTGTTGATTCGCGTGTCGGGATTGGCCGTTCGGTGGGCGGAATTAGGTTGCGCGTGTAATTATGCGCGCTCGTTACTGGTGGTGCCGGTGCATTTAGTCGCGTAGGTAGAGAGGGAAAGTTTTGAGCTTGAATATTGAATGTTGGAAGAGGAGTTAAATTTTGAAAAGCGTTGTTTTGCTAAAGGCTTACTCTACTATTGGTTTGCTGGGTTTTTGTACTTACCCTTTCGTTGCAATTCATATGACTTGTATGCGGGACAGTCCCGAAAGTTGGCTGCATGATTGCCCCCCGCAATTGCAGCATCTGACCTGGTCGTCCTTGGTTCTTGGGCATTCGTTTGTCAAGTGCTTTCCCATGCACTTGACGCATCTGGGGATCATGTTGCAGTTGCTGCTTCCATGGCCGTAGTTCTGGCAACGATGGCACTGGGTTCTCGTATTCCTCTTTACGTATTGTTGCCACCGCACTATTGAAGATTGGACCGCCTTGACTTTGGCGATCTCTTGGATTTGGGTGTCCGCCGGAAACTGCAACAAAAAAGATCCTGAGTTAGATCCAAGCCTGGTTTTTAAGTTGAGGATTGAGGATGGGGTTAGGTTAACTTCCGCGAGCGCTTCGCGGATCATCTTGTCATCAAGATATGGGGAACCTTTGAGGACGATCTTGACCGTCCTTTTTTCCTGTGGTGTAAAGGTTAATCCTGGTGCACCGTTCTGGAACAAGTCGGCCTTCAACTTGTTGAAATCTTCAAGGTTTTGGGCATAGATCCAGGTTTGCCCGCGAACTGCCCGGAATTGGACCGCCTGGGTGGTGATCCTTTTGCACTGAGCTTGGAATTTAGGTATATTAGTGATGGGTCGGGTTAGGATGATGGGAGGTGGTTTTTTGTCCAGGACTGGTCTTCTCACAGCCGCCGATACTTTGGCTGCGGGGGGGTTTACCGTCGGAGGGTGCCTTGATTTTCTTCTTACTTCCGTCCATTGGTTGGTTTCGTTCTCCGGGAGGGTGGCCAGGAGTCCATATTTGTTAAACACCGTGGTGGGAGTGAAGTTTAGGTCTGCCAGGCCTTGTGTCGTCTCAGTAACCTCCATATTACTGTCCGTCATGGTATCCGATTCAGGTTGATTTTTATTTGCCGGTTGGCTGATTGATGATTTCGCCCTGGTTGGAAGGTTCGCCTTGACCAGAATTTCTTCCAATCGTTTTTGAAATGCGGCGTCCTCGGACGCAGCTGCCAATTTATATTTGGATTTAATAATTCCACTTTTTACCGTGATGATGGCTTTTGCTGAGTTTTTATCTTTAGATTTAGTAACTAAACCTAAACAACACTAAGACTATATCAGAACGCACGCACCGTTAATAGAACTTTTATGTTAGTGAATTTCCCTATCTAAAATGCATGTAAAATTTTGATTTTCAAATGCCGTTTTCTCGAAAACTACTGGATAATCCGCATCGAAGTGCGGTCTCAAAATGCTCAGAAAATTGAATACTTACATTAATTTTTGTTACGTGCTTCAATTTTTTTAGTGATTTTTTTATTAAAAATGTTATTGTCATATTTAATTTTTTGATATTTTTTATTTTTATTACATTTTTTAAGAAAATGGGATGAAACCGTAATAATAGACCTCACATCATTGAAAAGAGGATAAAAAATGCTATTCAAAAATATCACATTCAACTAATGGTTTCTATTTAAAAAAACACAACTTTATATTGTAACTTGGAAACTAACTTAGATATTTAAAATCTCTCTAGCCCATTTTTTTGCCCTTAAAAAAGTGCCTGAAGAAAGTGTTAACACTTTTTTGGAAACTTCAAAAACAACCGAGATATCGACATTTATCAAAATGTCCAATAATCGGATTTTTGGCTATAACTCGAAAACAAAAAAAGATAGCCAACTCCGGTTTTGTCCATTGGGCTTTTCTCAAAAAAAGAGATATATAATAAAAATAGATAGATAGATATTTTCGATATTTCCATGGTTACCGATTTCCCCATAAGAGGGATCGAAATTGAGCCACCCTGTACATAAACCGCTGCGTGTTCATACACACATAGCCACGGATTTAATAATAGTAACAAATGTAGCATTGTCTTTAATCACATTTTATCGATCCCGCTACCTCCTGCCGTGGGCAATTAGCAGATATTGCTTTTATAAGCACATGAACATTAATAAATTCTAGTTTTAAGATTTATCAAGGCACATAATATTATGTAACTGTGGATATGGAATTCATGCAAAGCTAATGGAATAATTATACAAATTTAAGTTTGTCTGTAATATTCACACACAAGTATTACTCTCCAAGGCAGGTCATGAAATGCAATATGCGTCCAGTCAATATCAATTTGTAATTTGCAAAAGATAAAAAAAAAGTTTAATTTTAATGCAAGTTGCTCTAACTCGGATAGGTACAAAACAGAGAGTATTCATATTTTATTTTATCTTTTATTCATATACCTGCCAACTATCTCGTGGGTTTATTTACAATAAACAATTTAATAAACGTAGTGAAAAACAGAAAAATAAGTATAAGTTTACTGTAAGAATTTTTGACTATAAAAAATATTTACAAAGCTCAACATATACAGCTATGGAAAAATGATGCCTTCCGTATAGAACAGGGGTGGCCAACTTGATTGGACCCAAGATCTCTTGTTCACTAACGAGACCCTGTGCGATCTACCAATTACATACTTGTAGAAATATTAAATGAAACAGTTCGGTACACAATCATGTAGCATTTTTTGCTTTTTTTGCTATTTTTTGCCTTGCCACGATCGACTGGACTAACAGTCGCGATCGACCGGTCGATCGCGATCGACCTGTTGGCCACCCCTGGTATAGAACATAAATGCAGATATCAGTAAAATACTTATTAGTATGTATCTGATAAGTTATTTCGAGCAAGCACAAAACTGTGCATGTACATTATCCTACCATAGCTTCAAATCAATCTACCCAAGTACAATCAATAAAACACAGTGATTAATTGGTACATCTAAATTGGTATACAAAATGCTTTAATTCATTTATTATTAATTTTTATTATTATTATAGGTACTAAAAACTTTTAAACTTCCAATAGTTCTGAAAATTTCAAAAATGAAAAGTAAATAATGATTTTTGATCTATAAACCCAATAATTTTGTTTGCATTAACATTATTATCACAGGTTATTAGAAAAACATATAACTAAAAATTTAATGCATGTACTGAAAAAAATTATGTTTTTCTAGGTTTGATTTTACGTTTTGGAGCATTAATATTTTGTACCATTTGGTCAATTTCATTTTTGTCAATAACGTAATCGGATGAGGCCGGCTTCTTCGAATTGTTAAATATACCATCCAAATTAATAAAATTAAAACTGCCAAGATGAGTTTTTCCAAATCGAACTAATTCTTGAATATTGTAGACAGCAATCATGATTCCAAAAATTAGGAATAATGACCATACAGAGGTCTGTTTGATGTTTTGTTCCATGTGAACTTCTTGCGAAAGATATTTAAAACTGATGTATTTAAAAGAAGAATTTGCGACAAAAAGTTGACTTTGTGCTTCAATTTTTGAATTTTGTGATATGGATTCAAGTTGAATAGTATAAATTTTATGATCTAAAGGCACAGAAAAAAATTGAAGAAGAACGCCAATGTTATTATCCGCAGTTATTTTGTAATTAGGATGGTCCAATTTTAAAGTGTGTATCAAACTCGAAGGAGGTGATTCTCTAGAGAGTTTAACTTTTAACTGTTTGTAAATGTCTGGATTTGGTGAATATGTATAGACCATGATATCAGTATTTGGTGTTCGTCTGAACACAGTAAACTTAATGTCAAAAATATCATTATTAGTAACCTGCAATAAAAATGAGTTGAATGTTTTTTAAGTACACAATATTATAATATCGTCATCGTACAATCAAAAGTGACCAACTGAAAAAACACCAAAAAATGAGAAAATTTACCAAATGCTAACTGAATTTAGATTCCGTATATGGTAAAAAATAAAGACATAAACAAGTTTCCTAACACAGGCAAAACAAACCAACAAAATGTAGTCAATTTTTTGTATGCAGTTGGTCATTTTTGCTGTATGACGATGATAAAACTTACAGATACTTTAAAAAGGGAAGGTGCGGCCCTTTCGATTGGTCGATTTTCATCAAGGCTATTCTTAACATATATGTTATAGTCGCAGTAAGGATGTAATCCTCGAATGCGAAATTGGCCGTTACTTTCAGAAGTAGCATCTCCAGAATAATGGGAACAATTACCCAAACCCTCTGCAATGATTATTATTCTATCTTCCAATTCACCATTCAAGGAAGTAGCATGACCAAAACAACTGTAAGCAATTCTTTTTCCTCTAAAAACGAAATTATTTAAGAATTACTATAGTCATATGTAGCATAGATTATAAAAACCCACCTTAAATTAATAACCACACTAGCACCTTCCTTAAGTTGAATAATCTTTGAGTTTGGTTCAAAAACATACTCTTTCATCATTGGTTTCAAAAAATATTCACCTGGACTTAACGAATGGAAAGATATCTTGCCAACTTCGTTAGTTTGAAGATTACTTCGATAAGCGTCACCTCCAGAGAGAGACAGAAGAGTCCCCTTTAAAGTATAAAAATTAATTAACAATTTTTTTAACATAACAAAAACACACCTGTAAAGCAGAACCGTCACCATCGTCGACAACATTTACAATAACTTCAGCCAATTTTTGAGCCAAAAAATCACCAGCATCATTTGGTCCGACCAAAATGTAAGTATCCTTTTTAGCAGTCACCTTATAGTTCTTAAAATTATCTTGAGGAGCAAATTGATACTCTCCATTAGTATTTGTTGTCATGGTCAAAATATCAAAATTATCAGATTCCATTGTTATTAGAACGCCTGCTAAAGGTGGAATTATTTTACCTAAAATAGAAAATTATAAGCACTAAAAATTTTAAAATATATAATAAAAACACCTTTAAAAACTTTTCCCTTTACTCCATAAGAGACAACGCCAACGTCAGTACAATCATTGTACCCAGCAATGGAAAGACTTGCAGGTTTGAAATACAAAGTGTTTGATTGTGGTGTCAATATAGCTGCCTCATTGGAATCCAAATATAAAGTAAGCAAGTATTTTCCATTTTTATACATTAGAGGACCTTTCCTTTCCATTACATCTCCAATTGTAACATTAACAAAGAGATTGGAAACATTTTCTTTAGCTTCGATGGCTACGGTAACTTGGTGCTTCTGAGCTCTAATTACGAGTTCTTTAACATCATCATCCGTATTAAACAAAATTATATCATTTTCATAAGTATGGCATCCTCTTAAACTCAATTCATACAACCCTGGATTTTTAATACAATGCAGTGTCTTTCCTTTTGGAATTTCTATGCTTTCTCCATTTGATTCACTTCCGTGTAATTTGTAAGAACCCTAAAAATTATACAGTGGCACATTACTACAAAGGATAAAAATAGCAGTTGAAATATTTAAACCTTTGTTGCATGTGAAGCAATAAATGCAACAGTGTACCCATTGTGTACAAACGGTTGAACAGTTTCTGTCGCCGAGTTTACTGAGAGATTATGTTTGTCCTTGATCCAGCACAAGGTATTACTTGTCAAAAACACTTCATAAGCACCTGGTCGTACATCTTGAATTGTGTAACTATTATCAACTACATTAACGATAACATCTTTGGTTTCGTTTGGTATATCATTAACTGGTCTTAAAACAACTTGCAATGATGCACAATCGGATTTTCTTAAACATTCAACTCTTCCTTTTACTACTGCTTTTAATTGAGAAAACGTTATTCCAGAAATTGGACTGGTCGTGACTTCAAGAGAATGCACGGTGGGGAAGAACCTACAATTTTAAAACTACAAAAAAAACAATAAAATTATTAAAAGAAAAACGTACTGAATTCCTTGCGATTTTTCAAAATCTTCCACCGAAACATGCACTTTATATTTTCCTGGAGTTAAATAATTGCAAAATTCGTTATTAGCAGCTGTTACAGTGGTAATTGCATTGCGACTTTCAACGGAAGTGATGATTACCGTTTGAGGTTTATCACTGACAACTTTTCCACAAATTTCATACTGAGAGGGATATAAGTCGGGTATTTTAAATAAGTTAGGATCCACTTTTAAAGTCACTTCTTCGAACCGCACTTTATCTAAAAACAACACCAAATTATTGCCATATTTTGATTGTCACATAATCAAGTTATACCTGCATGAATTTTTAAATTATAAGAATCAACTTTTATTTCTTGTAAAATAAATGTTCCATCTTCTTTTGTTCTATCCACTTCTTTACTGTTCAGTAAAACTCTTGCTCCTTTAAGTGGTCTACCATTTTTATAATTCAGAACTCGTCCAGAAAGAGTAAAACCAATTATCTGTCAGAAATACAATAAATTAGTAAAAAATTTTCAAGTGGTAAAACATCTTACCTCAAATGTTTTTGACAACTTGACACTATCATTTTCGACAACTATTTCAATCAAATTGGGATGGAAGTGACTGTTTGGACTGTTATAATATGGAATTATGAAATATCTTCCAGGAGATACAGTGGAGAAAACAAACAATCCCTGTTCATTACTTTCGACATTACATAACTGGTTAGCTTTATATTTAGCTTCTTTTAAATCAAATTGTGCAAAAGAGCATCCAGCAATATTGACGGGTCCAGTATTCTAAAAAAAAACAGAAAAAAAGTATTACATCAAAAAAAAACATCTTATGTTTTATCTTACTGAAGCATGGCGAATCAAAACCAATGTGGCTTTAGAAACAGGTTGACCTTCACTTCTAACAAAACCAGATACATCGTAACCACTTATAACCAAACTACCAGTAGGTAATTCTGTATTTCCTTCTGCTACTTCTACATTCACAACATTTTTAAAAAACTTCCATCTGAAACCCACATAACATGTAAAATGTGTAAATAAAAAAAAGAAGTACATACTTTTTATGCGAGACAGAAACGGTGTACGATCCAGGATACACAGGAGTGAAAAAAAAATTTCCATTCTCCGAAGTGACAGTTCTACGTACTTCGTTGCTTGAAATCAATTCCACTTCTACACCTGCTGGTCCACTTTTAGAATCACGAAAATTTTCAATTTTTCCTGTAATCCCAAATCCCTTGAACACAAAGTTAATATCTTTTCCTTCGCTGCAGAGATCGGTAGCTCCATCTATGACGAGATTGACTTTTGTATGGGTAAAGCTCCAACCGGGAGGTGGTACCAACTACAAATTCGTTTAATAAAAAGAAATTTTGAAGGGATAAGTTAGTAAAGTTAAATCAATTAAGGAAAGGTTTCTTGAAGGATCTGAATGGCAAGGTATAAATGGAATGAATGTCGATATAAGTACCTGTAAAACATATTCTCCCCGATCATATAACGGAATGAAATAATAACCATTAGGTGCGCAACTAGTTTGATCCTTTACAATGCCCTGTTTGGTAATCCTTTAATAATATTAAAATTAAGCTTTAGCAAAGGATATTTAAAAGTGCTCAGTCATAACTTACAGTTCAATGATGATTTTGGAAAAATCGATAGGAACGTGACTTTTTATGAAACCTCCGCATCCTAAGACATCGTTACTTTGAATTGGTAAAATATTTAATGTGAAAATATTTAATAATATTAACAGTATAATGTTAATATAAATCATCATTGGGCATATTCGTTGAAAACTGGAATTTAACCTATAAATTTACGTGATCACTGCAGTGTCTCATATCACGCCTAAAAAAACCAGCCACCGCCACCGCCATCATTTGCAGGTTCTTTTAAAATTATATTCGCCAAGCAGGGGCAGTCCCGTCTAATTCCGAGGAGGGCAGGAATATTCTTGCAAAATATCTAAAACATTGAAAAAAGTTCATGGAGGAGGTGAACGGAGCGAAAACGTATGTTGAATTTTTTTTTGCTCTTTACGCTTTTCACGATGACAAATAAAATTTTTAATTTTAACTGAGAAGGAGAAGTAATTTTCATTATATTTTTGAAACGATAAATTTACCTTAGAAAAAAGAGAAATAGGTAGGTAAGCTACGGTGGTTCTGAGAGGCTTAAGATTACATTACAATTTGACAGGTTAAACTGTCAAATTTTATCATTTGGTAAATTATGAGAGCCTGCTTGCTTTTAACTTATACCAAAATGAGACAAGGAAGATTTGTCCCAGTGTTGTTTATTTATTTTAGTGGAAATTAAGATATTATAAACTTTGACGCTAAAATTTAAATTTGATGCTATTTGGTTACTATGGTAACAAACATATGATTACCACGCCTTCGTATGTTTTGAATATTAGGAAGTGTTTAGAAAATCGGCTTTGGTAGCGCAACGGCGCGAGGTTTTAAATATAAAAATTAATAAAGGGACGAATGAAATAGATTATTTGTTTAGGTTTAATTGTTTTAATAAAGAGGTATAGGTAGTAGAAAAGAAATTGTTAAAAGTTATTTTAGTATGCAAATGACATACATCGGAAGCCCAATTGACGCATGCTCACATTATATATGACCCCGAAGTCAATGGTATTACATTGGGATCGGTTTTTACAGTGGGTTATTGAGTAATAGAGTATTAATCGATTTATAGTTAAGTTTTCGCGATAGTTTATGTTGGTGTGTTGAATTATTGATTTTTATTTATGTATTCGTATAAGATTGATTTCGCATATTGCGAAATAATCATAATTTGATGTTAGAAATGACGTTGACCCGGTACCAGCTTGGTAATGGCGTTCAACTTGGCAACTTTGATCATGAACATTGAAATATGACAATTAATATGTTTTCCAACTTATTTCTTATTGGTGAGGTGGTTGTATTAATTAAACAATAATACATGATAGTGTAGCTTAACAAGTACAGGTAGTTATTTAAATTTGAACACATACCAAGGTTAAAAATTTAGTACTGTGATACAAACAAAATGTGATATTAAAATACAGTGTTATTTAATTACTAAATCAAATATTGTTTTTGGAAGTGAGAGTTTAGATGAAGAATTCGTCTAATTGTTCTTCTTAGCCCTCTTAAGCAAAACATTCGTATAAGTAAGTTATCGTAGATACATAACCACCTACTTCCATCTTAATTCCTCGACAACTTCAAAACCTACCTACCTACCTATTACTTATTTTGCTCAAAAGATACCAAACGAAATTAAATAAAAGTGTCGAGATAGTTCGATAAGTAAAAATATATTTAATTACCCAGATCTAATCTTATCTAATCAATTGAAGGTTCTTAAATTGACAAAACGAAATTTTGAATGCGATACTTGTGATTAAATATTTTGTTCTGATTTTCAAACTCCCCGTAGCTAATTTAAAAAAAAATCTTGTTTGTTCGTAAAATTTACTTGATCTCGGAGTTGTTTCTTTTTAATTAATATTAAGAAGAGGTCATGTTTTTGGTTAAGTTAATTTTTAATCAGCTCGAATAATATAAATAAAGTGAAGTGATTAGGCTTATATGTTTGCCAATGTTTGTTTGCAATAAATAATTGAAAAATATTTTTTTTATTACACACGTTAACCAATTAAGTGATTTCATTTTCTTGATTATTCAAACTTTAAACAGGTAAATAATTCATAATCTTGATGATATTAAGTGGATGACAAAAAGGTCCAACTTCTTTGTCAACTACTAAGGAGTATGACTCATAAAATGCCTAACATGTTTTAGAAATTTCTGTCTCCTAGTCATTGTCATGAAAATTTTTAGGTTAGATTTAAAATATGGATTTTGGTAAGAATGAAATTAATTAAGTTAAAATTAAAAATTAGTTGTTATTTATGTTTAGAAGTCTTACAATTTTGTTGGGTTTGTGTAAAGTGATCTCTTTTTAATGTGCTTAAAAGAAAAAATATTTCGAGTTGAAGGATTTCCTCAAGTATTCAATTATTAACCCACTTGTGTATTATTTTAAATCAAAATCTTAACCACAAATTGGGAATGTCGAGTATTCTTGTACTTACTCAAATGTTTCTTCTCCATCTTTAGATTATCTACAATTGTTTAACATGGAACCAAGAAAAAATTCTAAACGCCACGGTATGTTACTTTATAAATTTTGTCGAATCTCTTTGATTACGCTTTGAATTTAGGTGCTAGTGGTGGTGGAGAAACCCATTCTTCTCGACATTCTGTCAACTCAAGTTCGGGTGTTCTAATGGTTGGTCCCAACTTTCGAGTTGGAAAGAAAATTGGCTGTGGAAATTTTGGAGAGTTACGATTAGGTGTGTAAACAATCTTACATAATTGATCTTAAATTATCTAATTACTTTTGTCGTATAGGTAAAAACCTATATAATAACGAACATGTTGCTATTAAAATGGAACCAATGAAATCAAAAGCACCGCAACTTCACCTAGAATATCGGTTTTATAAGTTGCTTGGTTCTCATGGTAACTAAATTTCTGATTACCTATTTTATTTGTTAGGCTAAAAGAGATTATTTCAGTTGATGGTATTCCCGACGTGTATTACTTTGGTCCTTGTGGAAAATATAACGCTTTAGTGATGGAATTACTAGGGCCAAGCCTTGAAGATCTTTTTGATCTCTGTGAACGCCGGTTCACTCTTAAGACTGTTCTCATGATTGCTACGCAACTTGTAAGTGCAGTGTAATTTTTCTTTATTAAAATTAATTTGAAATATTTCAGTTACATAGAATTGAATATGTTCACGGACGTCACTTAATTTACCGTGATGTGAAACCAGAAAATTTTCTTATCGGTCGTGCAAGTACAAAAAGAGAAAAAATTATACATATAATAGGTGAGTTGAACGTTTGGGACATAATATGAACATTCTTTACAAGTTGAAATTTTTAGATTTTGGTTTAGCGAAAGAGTACATAGAGTTAGAAACCAACAAACACATCCCTTACAGAGAACACAAGTCGCTTACTGGTACAGCTCGTTACATGTCCATTAATACACATTTAGGAAAGGAACAGTCACGCAGGGATGATTTGGAAGCACTAGGTCACATGTTTATGTACTTTCTTCGTGGTTCCCTACCGTGGCAAGGATTAAAGGTAAGCATTTTATTTCAGCATACTTTAGTTATTTAATTGAAAATATCAAAAATTAAATTTATGATGATTAACCTTCTTTATCTACCACTAGATTGTCAAGGTTTTGTGGTCTTTAGCTGCACTTGAGGGTTTTAAGTTGGTAACACAACAATGAACCGAAAACTCAACTTGGAAGGTTAATATTTATTATTGAATGCAAGGAGAGTTTAGAAATCACAAAAGAGTCTCCTTTGCGATCAGGAATGGAACCACAGTTTTCAAATCTCAAACCTGTTAAAGATTTTTTTTCAAAATTGTTATTGGTATTATATATTCATGTCATTTAATTTAATTGGATTAATATAAATTTAACAAAAAGTACTTTTGGAAAGACTACAAAACAATGTTTACAATTTATAAAATTACAAACATCAATTACAAAATAATTTAAAATCAAGGTTTTTTCAATTTGTAAAATGGTCAGACACGCCCCTGTGACTTGATGTGATTGACTGATATGAACACCTGGGGAATAGGTCATTCAAAACAAACACCTGCCATTTTTTAATATTTATTCTGTAAATTTTATTTTTCCTTGTTAAGTTATCTAATTATTACAAATATTGTTACTATTCTTATACTTAATTACTGCACAGTACACAGTGGTGGATTTAGGGTCGCCTGCGCCCTAGGCCCTGTCCGATATGGCGCCCTGTTTGCTTGATAGTAATTATTATAAATAAAACGTTTATATACGAATATTAAAAATACGTTGAGTCTCGAAACAGTGAACAACAAAAAACGAAAACTATGTTTGTTGTTTAAATATTAATTCCCAATTTATTTCTTTTTCCCTCTTTTTATGCTACAAAAATCTTTTTTCTTCATTCTTTGTTATGCTATGAAAGAAAGAAAAAATAGGATAAAAATTCCGATTTAATATTAAAAAACAAACATGATTTTCGATATTCACTGTTTCGATACTCGACTGTATTTCATTTTGAGGTTTATTAATCAAAATATAAATTTCTTATTAGTAAATAATAAATTTCTTAAAACGGAACAACGAATGAATTTTTTATGACTAATCACATAAATTTTGTTTTTTTTTGCTTTCAAGAAAACATCAACTAACTGAAAAACCTGAAATGGTGCTAGCTGCAGTGATTCATAATGAAATCCAGATGTTCCTATGTTAACAATGTAAATTGCCAGTTTTGCTGTAAAATGAATTTTTATATGCCAAAAAATGGCTTCAAAACTGGCAATTAGCATTGTTAACATAGGAGCCTCCGGATTTAATTGTCATTTACGAGTCACTGTATATACATAGATTAGGGAGCTAACTTTTGGAGCCAAAATATTAGCCTCACCCCCAGTTTCCTTTGGCCCCTAAATGCAGCTCTTTGGAAGTCAATAGCATTCTTTTAAAATCATGCCAAAAAGTCCATTTGTATGCTGCGAAGAGGAAAGAAATTGCAAAATTTAGGATTGTAACAAAAAATTTGAAATATATTTTGAGTAACATAGTACTGTTACTGAGTGGGCGGTTAGGAAAACTTCGGCATAATTTTTCTGTTAACACAATGGCGGCCAGTGGCTCGACTATTTTTGGAATAGTTAGCTATGGGTTTAAAATGAATAGATTTTTAATTATCATTGCCAAATTATTAGTTTGGTCAGCTTGCCACTGACGATAAAAATTACTCAATATTTTAAGAGTGTAACGATGTATTATCTTCAAGCCATTCAAAATAATTAATGCGCCACCAAACAACTTAAATTTATCACCGTGATACATTATTAATGATGTAACTGCAATCGTTTTTAATCAATAAAAAATTTTGAAAGAGTACTTATTGACTTCACAGTTACAGAAAATTCTTTATATTAGTTAATTACTGAAAATTCTGTGTATTACTTATCGAACAATCAATTACAATATTGTTGTCTATAACAAATTAAGATTAAATAAAGTTTATGATGTAATGAAAACTAATTTGGCAATCATAACTTTCCAAATACGTGCACCTGACTCATTTCTTCTTTGCACGTTGGTATGAAATTTATTCATACGGCCTTGGAACATTTGAGTCAATATACAATTTAAGTACACTAGTAGTACATGTTGAACCAATATTAATATACAAATACTAGCAGCTCTTATCTTAGGAACCCTTGAGGAATACGACTGATGAGCTTTTTTGTCTCTCTATTTGGGAATGAAAATCTTTTAAAATCTGATATACAAAAATTTATGTTTCTTTTTCGGTCTCATAATATTTCCTTCCTCCAGTACTATTTCTTTTCTATGTTTGTTCTTCTATAATCTATACCTTTCCTCGTTTACCTTCACCGAACCTAGGATCTTCCTAATCACATCACATAAGTCACCATTGGTGTTAGCAGCATTTATTTTGTTTATCTGTAGCTTCTTGGTGTAATGCCTGTCATAAATCTATTTTTTATCACGTCTTCTCTTTTGTTTGTCCTCGTAATCTGCATTCCTAGATAATCAAATAATTTTTTTAATATAAATCTTCAAAAAAATTAATATCCAGATAAATCTTTTTTTTTTATTAATTTTAGTAATAAAAATGAGCTTGTTGAATAATTAACTGATACTAACAGGCATGTGCTTGGTGTCAACATAAATTTTATTCCAAATTAAATATTTTGAAAATTCTTACAATTTAAATTCCTATGCATCGAATGTCATTCCACCTAAAAATTTAACATGTTAAATATTTATAAACAAAATAATTTTTTTATGGAATGTAAGATAAGATTATTCTTATGCAAGAATTGATCATGGTTTTTAATATCAAATATTCTGTAAATCGAACAAAAATCGCTCACAGTCCAGAAGTTGAAACTGCTGGTGTAGATTAATACCTCAAAGTTTAGCAAAACATTTAAAAGAATACTTATGCAATGTAAAGTGATTTACTTTAACTACTTCGTAAAAAAATATTGTCTTTTTTGTCATAAATTTTATAATTAATGTTTTTATGATTATAGGCAGATACCCTCAAAGAAAGGTATCAGAAAATCGGAGATACAAAGCGAGCGACTCCTATAGATGTACTGTGTGAAGGTCATCCAGAAGAAATGGCTCTTTATCTGCGATATGTGCGAAGATTAGATTTTTTCGAAACACCTGACTATGAATATTTGCGCAAATTGTTTACGGACTTGTTTGAACGCCGTGGATACGTAAACGATGGAGAATTTGATTGGACTGGAAAGACTATGGTATTATTTTGTTATTTATTTAGTTTTAAAAATGTTGTATTTCAATTTATATTAATTTAATTTCTAACTGCGGTACTTGGAACAGCCTCCAAATTTATATATTTTACATCAAATGCGAAATGCACCGCCATCTCGTATAGTTAAAACTAGATCTGCAAAGGTGTGTATGTATTTTTGAACATGCCATGTTCTAAAATGCTATTAGGATCTGCTAAGCAATTTTCTAGGTTTAATTTTGATGTGAGGGAGTAACTTCAAATATGTAATTTTCTGTTTTATGTTAACAGAGTACTCCGGTAGGGTCTTTACAAACTACTGGTCATGATGTTGTAGTTTCTCCTAACAGGGAACGTCATTTAGCTAATAAGGTAAAAGCAAGGACTTACATTTCGATTCTGGAAGTATAATGTGATTTTTCAGAATACAAATAAAACTAGTGCATGGCCTGAAGCTTCTAAACAAAGTACGTTAGGAAATTTGACTCCTGCTGATCGTCACGGTTCGGTACAAGTCGTAAGTTCTACGAACGGTGAATTAAATACGGATGATCCCACTGCAGGACACAGCAATACTCCAATCACACAGCCTCAAGAAATTGAATTACTGGACGAAACTAAGTAAATTTTATTTTATCTTTCATTTAATTAAAAAGTAAAAAGCTTATAAACAAAGGACTTTGTGGCCCCCTTCTGTTCAACATTTATTAATGCTAATTATTCATAAATGAATTTGTTTTTAGTGATGATGAAATGAAAAATTGTTGTTTGTTTTGTTTAGATGCTGCTGTTTCTTTAAAAGAAAGAAGAAGAAAGGAGTGCGTGCCAAATGACTACAGTATAGTGAGACCGACCAACAACTAACATTGTTGCCTTGTGGTCATAGTAGTGCTGCAACTCTCAATTGACTAGTTTTAAACAAAGACCAATGTACAGACCTTGTTACACTATCTACTATTTAAACAATATAAAATTTAGCCTTAAGTTATTATAATGATAATGTAGTTGTTGCAAAATAAGAGTGAGCCTTACTCGTAAGTTTTTTCATGCAGTTCGTCATAGTCATATTAACTTTAATATTATTTATGTTTTAGTAAGTTGGTAATATAAATATGTTCCTTAAACAAAGTTTACTAAAATTGGATTACTTAAAAGAGCATTGATACTTGTAAGGGTTGCCAACTATTGCACCATCAACAGTTTAGGCAACAAATTAAGATGATTAGAATAAGGTTGCCTTTTTAAAGTAAATTTTAAATCGCTCGGCACTTGCTATAAAATTATATATAACTTAGCTCTGGCTTATATTATAGGGTTTATCTGATAAGTTTTTAAAAATATAAAATCACTTAACGATATAATTGAATTTATAGTTATTCTTTTTGTGCCATGTTTTTGCTGTGTTTTGTACCGAAAAATTGTCTTTATGTATCTTGTCCCACATTTGTCATCCCTTACAACAGATGGAATTTGTTATCATAGTTTTGTTGTTTTGATAAACTCTGTATATATTTGCGCTTGTTTAAAAATTTTGTGAATCTAAATGTCGATTAAAGACTTACATAATAACTCGTGAATATGTTTTCTTTTAAATTAGTTCCAATTTATAGTTATATAAATAGATGACATAATTATTATGTAGCTATGTATTTTATTACTTTTTGTTTTTTTATTACCAAAATTGATTTACATCTCGGGAGGTAATTATGACAATATTTTCATGTTGATGCATTTATGTTTTAGTCCTCTTTGACTTGTTTTAATTCCTCTCGAGATTTATTTGTGTAACAAATAAAGTGAATGCAACTGTTGATTTTATTTAAATATACAAAGTGGATATAAATTTTTTATTATTTATACTTTCCAACCAAACATCAAATCTCTATTCAATTGAGATTATTAAACATTGATTGTTGTAACGTTGTTACTTCCGACATGTTTTGTAAATATTTTAACAGTTAGCTCATTTTGGCTCGCAAAACGAGTAAGGCTAAATTTTTTGTTTACCGTATTACACGACTTACATTTTGGTAAGACTTGTATACTTTATACTGAATGTAACATCAAAAGTATAGCAAAAATTGCAACTATCAAACACGCAACAATTTTATCAAATTTTCGTCTTTCTCCAACAGAAGACTTTTAAACTACCGTGTTTAATATTTGCAATTCTTTTTTAATTTATTAGTGTTCTTTTTATATTTATACTTAACTTATTTGTTTGACTCACATTCAGTATTACTTATTCTCATTAGATTAATTGTAAAATGTGATTTATTCATTGTACATTAAATTACTTGCTTTATTGTTGATCTCAATTAAAGTTGATCGACTGCTTTACTAACTGTTGATTTGTCTCATTATTTAAACTACGATTTAACAATACAAATAGGTTGGATGCTTACCTACGTTTTAACATAACCAGATTTGTTTTTACTGCTATACTCCGATAAGGGTTTCGTGATTCAAGCTTCTTTTGGAAAACTTAGTCATTGCCTTACGAGCAAAACTCGATGCATCAAATAATAAAAAGGATATTTTCATGATTTTTTTTAAATTCCAAAAATTTAGCTACGGAGGTCTACGGTCATTCGAATCATGATACAATTTTATTAAATTAAATACAGTAAATGCAAATTTTTTCGTTTCATGAAAGAAAAATCAATTAGATCCTACTTAGCAGTTAGGAAAAGCTATTGAAACAATTTCAAGAATTTAGGCGTTGAAATTATGTTCCACATTAACGACATTCTAAATGTTAGGTTTTATTTTAAGACATACTGAAGAATTTATCAGCTTGAGAGTTTTTAACTTACCGTTTACTGCTTACATTAGGTTGCAACTGAAATACTGTTATCTCACACATAGAAAAACTTCGAAGAGACTCCTCTGTTTTGAGTTTCTCATTTCTTCTGATATTACGATCTGCTGCTGAAAAAAATGCATATTTTAAACCTTATCAATAATCAAATTTTGATAACTGTTCATTTTAATAATTATTTTTTGCAAGTTTGTTTTTTGCTTACCACTATAGAAGTGAAAAAGTGTAAGTAAACTACAAAACCCACAGCGGTGGCTTGATGTGATTGCTAGTTGAAGTTATGAGCGGAGATTCTTGGTTTAAATCCCAGACTCGGCAGAATTTCTTATAACTTTCCTTAACAACACCATGGAAAAACGGGGTACAATAAGCCTAGAGCTTCGGTACAAAGTGGACCTTGAACCACTACCCGTGTAGCAATAATAATAACTAAACTACAATGTAGTACCTAAAAATTTTCTTGTCACGACAAAATTTTTAATTATACCATTTTCAGAAAATCCACGTGATTTTACGAAAGCAAACATAATAAAAGCTGGAAAATATTGTGTGAGAGATTTTGAAGTTCGTAAGTCGATAGCAACAATGTCTAATAAATTGAAGAGGGTTGCGTAACACCAGCTGTTGCGATCTTCTGATTTTATTAATTTTTCAATTTCATGAATTCCATACATTGTTAGATAAATTGTACCGAAGTAGACGATATAATTGTAACCAATTCTGGAAAAATTTTTGTTGAATTTCCCCATGTCATCGTAGGCTTTTCTGTAACTGTAGATTTTGCCTTATCGTTGTATTTGTAGTGCTTACTATATTATTATCGGATCTAAAGGTAGGATCTCGCATCTTGTATGCGATTTTTGTGGAATTATTTTAATTACACCATTTTTGTTATGGATATTATACGAAAAGGTGAAACTGCATGTTACGCTGATTAATTCAAGTTTCCAAAAAAACAATATTGAAAAACCAAAGCAGAACAAACAATCTTTTGATGTTACACATGTTTTACTAGAATACAAAAAGTTTACTTTCGGTTTTGTAGATGTTGCCTCCATTCACCTATCAGTTCGATTCACTACTTCCGAAAATAAATATTATGATGCACTTACTCAATAAATATCGAGAATGGAAAAAAACGATGATCGACTGGTGTAACAAAATAGTACTTTTTTGTTGTATTATTTACATTGATCAGGCAAAAGTACCCACAAAGTATGATTTTATAGCTACTTTTTCAAACTTGAAATGTTGCCATTGTACAGTGGATTTCTGTTGTTTTTATTCGAATTAGCAAAAACTGTTGACCCATATGCCAATTTTTGGCTCGAGAAAAGTCCAACGTTCTGTCTTCACTTTATAATTTCTCTAGGTTATACAGGGTGTCCCCAGATACACTTTACATAACTTCGGTGGTGATAGAGGACACTTTTCTAAGAACAATATTTAACAAAAATTTTTTTCTGAATTGAAACCCTCGAGAGTTACGCCTCTTTAAAGCATTTTTTTCAATTTCCATCTTCACGTGGCCATATCTCCGAAAATATTGAATTTCAGTAAAAATGGTAAAAAAAAATTTACCAGACAAAAGTTGTAGTCCATTAAATTTCCTATCAGGAATGGGGCGTCAGATTTCTTATAAAATCTTTCGTTTAAAAGATACAGGGTCTTGAAAAAAAACAAAAAATAAAGTTTGAATTTTTCAACATTTTTTAACTTACTTTAATTCATAGCTCGAAATCCGTTGATTTTAGACGGAAAAGGTTTAAATTTAGTTTGTAGATTATTTCACTCTCTTTAAAAAAGCACTAAACCATTTTTACTGAAATTCAATATTTTCGGGGATATGACCACGTGAAGGTGGAAATTGAAAAAAATGCTTTAAAGAGGCGTAACTCTCCAGGGTTTCAATTTAGAAAAAAATTTTTGTTAAATATTGTTCTTAGAAAAGTGTCCTCTATCACCACCCAAATTATGTCAAGTGTATCCGGGGACACCCTGTATACCTGCTATCTTGTTCGTAATTCAAAGTGGACAATTTTAAAAAAACTTAGGATTTTAATTGTTCTACAAATAGTAAAAATATTTCAAATACATCCTAATTTATTGAAAATATTACAATACAGGCTAATTCAAGTGTCATTAATGGCAGTGAGCAATGTCAAATCACCCTGGAAGATTAATGAAAGGCCACTTTTAGTGATATAATAAAAATGCAAGCACAAAATAGTGTTGTATCTTTTCAGGGTAACAAGCAAGCATAAATAATGAAAAGGAATTTACAAACAATAGAAATTATGTAGTCTGATAATGTACATCTGTCCTTTTAAATTAAATATGCTCGACGACAAAACAATTTAGCTTTAGAATATGCAAACCCTTGTCTATGTGCAGGTTTGAAAAATTCAAACAAGCTACTCAATGTATAAATATAAATGTATAATACTTTTCTTATGGTTAGCTATTTACAAAAACCTAAAAATAAAACAGTGGAATGAATAATGCAATAAAATTAACTTAACTACTTTCTCGCACGAGATCAAATATAAAATAATAGTCGAGGCGATTTATAAATTAGATATGGCTGCCGCACCATCACAAAACGTGTTAATGTTATAATACATTTTTATTTGTATCTTGACCGAAAATATCACGTACAAAATCAATCAATATTGCAATTATTTTGACAGTTAAATTTATGTATTACGGAGCTGTGAACAATCTATTATTGATTTATTAATCACAATTTGAGCACTTAAGGCTTAAAACATACATTCGTTCTTCATATCACAGCTTTTTATATTAACATTAATAAATTAAAAATTAATGAGCGAAAAATAAAATGCAAATTTTCCAAACAATAACAAATCAATGATGTAACTTTTACGTAAATGCAATACATATATCTAAACACTAAGTCTCTACCCTACAATTGCCTTTATATTTAAATTAATTAATCTAACTTAAATCATTAACGTAATTTAAATATTTTTTTAAATTAATGTACACAACATCATCTAGTTAATACAAACGTACAAAAATATATTTGTGTCGATTCAAATTTGAAAATAAATCCTAGTTTTAATCTCAAATATGAATCAATATTATTTGTAATTTACGAACAAACAAGGAAGGAGTTCAATTTTGATTATCAGTCTGCATTGCTTGATCCGCCACAGGGTGAAAGATTTTACCAAATATAATTTCTTTGGTCGAACAAAATACAGTAAGTACTTTCTCCTAATTTAAATTTGCTTTTAGCACCACGACTCTTCTCCACCATCTTGACTATCCTCGTCGCTAGGATCCTCCCCGTACATATCAGCAAGTTTACGGAAACGTGGTCCAAAGTTGGATAAATAATTGAACTTCAAATCACCTTCGTCCGTACCTACGAAAGAAAATAATTAGAAAACAAAAACAAGACCTGACAACAAACTTAC
This sequence comes from Cantharis rufa, assembly GCA_947369205.1. Classification (NCBI taxonomy): domain Eukaryota; kingdom Metazoa; phylum Arthropoda; class Insecta; order Coleoptera; family Cantharidae; genus Cantharis; species Cantharis rufa. Next base: position 7,024,215 of record OX376309.1, on the reverse strand, counting down.
AAGAAGCTAAAGATGATAACGATCCACTGCTATTACCGTCACCTTCGTATGCATAATATCTAACATCGTCATATGGTATATTACTTGGATCCCTATCACATACATCCTTTTTACCATCCAAAAATCCGCTAATATCTGGAACTTGTTTATATAACGTTTCTTTAATTGGAGCCTTATCTTCCATGTGTTCTCGTCTCAAAACAGACATATCAAAACCAGTATCCACTTCACCACCCCCTTCATCTTCGTAATTAATAATATTCTCACAAATATCATCCGAATCTTTCTCGTTCCAATTATCTTGTTTCTTTTTGTGAACGACAACTGCCAGCAGCAAAACTAAAAATATCCAAGTTAAGCAGAGCAAAATAAACCTTCCGTTTATTTTTAACTTACTTGAGAGAATAGCTACACAAACTAATATAGCAACTAGAAAGTTAGAATCGATTCCGAATGAAACCGCTTTGGCTACTCGGTAATTACATTCTGGTATAACATTTAAAAATGCGGCAGGAGTACCCAAGTTGTAACGTTGACCATTAAACGTGAAATTGTGAATCCAGCCCTCAAAACCTTTCTGTGTAGGTATGTATTTCCAATCCAAAATTTGAGCAACCGGTTTTAAGTTTGTTTTTAATCCTCCTACTTGCAAAGGACCATTTACATTTAAAAGAGAATTGGAACCAGGTGCCTTGTTCAATACCATACAATCGCTTTGATGGCAATTGTCTACAATTAATTGGATTTCCTAAAACAAACAAGTTGAACCAACCACACCAAACAAAAAAAAGTATAACTTACCTCAGGTTGAACTAAAATATTAATACTGTGGCTAACATCAACTTCTAACGGTTTCTTCGACTTTAAAAGAGCCGTTCCTGTTCCAAAATCGACATATAGAACTGCATATCCATCTTGGAGTTCCAAAGACATGAAGTCTAAAAAAATTAAATTAGGGTTTTGCCTTGTTTTTTTTTAAATTTTACCCACCTTTAACAATTGGTTGAGGACGAGTGTCCAATGGTCCTACGTAAAAGACCAAACCGTCCAAATTCTGAGGAAGAATTTCCAGTCTAATATTCGAACTGTTACAAGCTTCAAATGAAGGATACAAAGCCCAACCGTTTCCAGCAAATGTAACTCCCATTGATTCACATTCTGCACTTGGCGGTAAGATAGGTTCTACTGGTGTCAAACAATCGCAGACCACTTCGACAACAGCATTAACGCCAACAAAGGAAGTCTGATTTGTGTAAACTACGGCAGGCGAATCTTTTATATTCAGTTGGTTATTACAAGAACTACGCTCAGGACAAACAGGTTCCAATAAACATTCGCTTATACTGATCATGACAAACTTCCCACTCAACGAGCTTTCCAACTCATTTTGATGATCAGATACTTTAGCATTTAAATTTTCTGGCAAATAATACGGTGATCCGTGTGCAGAAAATCTAACATCAATTAAAGATTTATTTGTAGGGGAAACCAAAACAGTGAAAACGTCTACGTTTTCTTTTGACGTATTCACAATTTTTGCCATGTATTGTTGCAGCAAATCTTTTCGACTCAAGCCACCCTAAACATTAAATTTTAAAATTACAAGCACTTAAGAAAAACAAAAGAGTTGCTTACATGTTGAGGTAATTTTTCAACAAATTCTTCAGCGGTAATACCTTCCATACGAATAGAACCTGACTTTCTGACAGCTTCTTCGGGGATATTTTTAACAGTAACTTCAACAGAAGCTTTTACCGTATGTTTTTCCACCAAAGGTGGATGTTCTTCTGTTACAAGAAACCATAATTTGTACACACCTTCTGTAGTTCCACTTTTCATGGTAATTGTTCCGTTATGTATGTTTAAGTCAAAATTATTGTCTGGATATGGTTCCCATTGAAAATGTTTGTCGGGTAAATCCCAATCATCTAAATCTTCAACATAAACACGTCCAATTTGTACATCTGGTGATTGTCCCTAAAAGATGACGTTTACAACTTGGTTTGGTGAAATAATTTTAGTTTACTTACATTGTAACTATAAACAAAAATATGACTGTGACCTGGTTTAGCCGCGTTATCGTTCACATCTCCAATAATAACTTTCATGAAACTCGTTTTAGTTTGGGTTTCAGGTTTACCACTATCACTCACAGCAATTGGTACCATATAATATTTTTGCTCTTCTCTATCAAAAACAACTTCAGCACGTAATATATTACCATGAATTGAAAATTTCTCGCGTATATCGGTAGATGCTTCTTCGGCAATAGAAAAGAAAAATGGAGGTCCATTATCTGGCCCGTCATAATCATCGGCAGTTAGTGTGATTATATCACCTGGATCTTCTCGTTCGTACCAAACAACTTCAGTCTGAAACATTTTTCACATTAACTTTGAAAAAATTAAGTAAAATTTATGTAAAAGCTTGAGCAATTCACTTACCACATTTAAGAAAGGAGCATTATCGTTGATGTCTTCCAAGTAAATATTAAATTCGGCAGTACTAAGTTGAGAATTTGTGCTGCCTTCGTTATCATATGCATAAACATAAGCTTGATATTTAGGAAATCCATAAGGTCTATCTCGATCCAAAGCCTAAAATTAATTTTAGTAAAAGTCGAAAAATAATTGATCTTCTGCTTACTTTTATAAGAGAAACGCATCCGTCATTCGTGATACTTAGGAAATTCTTCTGGTTTTCTCCAATTCGATAAACGATATGTTGTGGTGCACTTCTATCTTTGATATCAGGATCATATGCTTGTAAATTTAAAATACAGCCTTCGATTAATCTCTCCTCGGTTATGTTTATGTTTTTAGAATAATAATCAAATACTGGTAATTCATCATTGATGTTTCCAATGTTGATGATAACTTTAGCAGAATCTGAATATATTCCATCACTTGCTTGAACAGTTAACGTGTACTGTTCGTATTTTTCAAAATCCAGTTTGTTGTTGACCTTGATTCGACCGGTTGTGTTTTCCATGTAAAAAGCGTCACCGATATTACCATCAATTATACTATAAATAATGAGAGATGCAATATCCTTATCTATGGCTTTTACTTCAATAACATCTTTTCCTTTATCCGTTGTTTCTACTATGTTGTCCGCAACATATGTTGTATTTTTAAATTGAGGTTTGTTATCGTTACGATCTTCAATTGTGATTCGAAAAGTTTGACTGGCAGAATTGGGCTCACTTTTGCTTTTTAATATGGCACTAGGAGCGTTATCCTTTGCTTTAACCATCACGTTATAAAAATCTTCAACTTCTCTGTCGAACATCTTAAGTGTTGTGATTTTACCCGATTTTTCATCAATGCTGAAGAGATCATCATAATTTTGAAGCTCATAACTAACAATATTGAATGACGAAGTGCCGTCTTTGTCAATTGCCCGAACCTGCATAACTTGTGCTCCAGGTTGTTCATTTTCAAGTACACTTCCTGTAACTGATTCAATAAAAGTAGGGATTTCGTCGTTAACATCTTCCACTTTGATGTCAATTGTGACCGTAGTTGCAAGTTCTTTATTAGTAGCACGAACAGTTAGTTGGTATTCTGTTACAGTTTCATAATCCAACGGTCGCCCCAATGATATGTATGCTTCCTCTTCACTTTCTTGGGTTAATTTAAATGTTTGATCTTTATTTGTTTGCGTGGTTTTACCTTTTAGTAACTCAAAGAGCAGACCAGGTTGTTCAATATTTGATCTATTAAAAAATATAATACAATATAAAAAGGGCGATTCCAAAATCCAAAAATTAAATTTGTGTATTTTGCATAATGCACTACAGATAAAAGTTTTTCAAGATAAAAAAATGCAAAGGCTTTTAAGGGAATTTTCTTTTTCATCTTTGACCTTGGGGGTCAATCGGTCAGATTTTTATTTTTACATCCACTACGTGTTGATGTACACCGGAAGGCCAAGATAAGAAATTCTGTCAAGTTCGAGATTCGAACCCAAAATTTCCGCACACCAGTCTACTGCAGCTATGGGTGGCTTTAAAGGAGAAAGACCCGGGCTTTATTTTTAGTAAAATGATCTTAAAAAAGATGAGGATACCCCAGTTACATGTAATACTCAATTATACAAACAGGGCTTGCAAATAATATAAGTGAGACTCTATTATACTATTATTATTGTTGTTTCATTTATAATTTTTTTTAACGTGATACGTTTTTTGTGTATCAATAAAACTATTCGATAAATTTCATTAACTTAAAAGTATAAACAGGATGTTTGCTGATATAATTATATAAATATTTATTAGAATTTCACTACTTTTTATTAAGTAGTAAATATCTGTGCAGTTTGCTATAAAGGGATTAAGTCAGATTGGTATCCAAGAACTTATCTGTAGTTCTTTTCATTTGCGAGATATAAAGATATGGAAATACTAAATAATTTAAACAGCGTTTTACTCAAAACTATGTTTTCTGACTTAACCCCCTTATACCAAACAGCTAAGAATTTAAGTCAACATTGAACTTTAGAAAGAAAACTGCAAAACAATATTTTAATTAAGAAAAGTGTTCTATTTAATTTTAATTTATCCTCAATGGATCATAATATTATTATATATATAGAGTATAGCCACAAGCTCCCCGAGTGAGGCCGAAGGCCAAATAACTATTGCAATCACGTTCCGGCTAGTTATTAATAATTAAATAATTAAAAAACTGATAAACTTTAACCAAGATAATCAAGTAAGAGTAAAATAAACTTACATGGCTTTAAAAGTTGCTATTTTGAATTCGTAATCATTAAAATTTTCTTTTAACGTTATCGGGCTCTCAGGATACTCAGTAAAAATTGGAGTCTTTTTATGCGAATCGACTACTTCAATATCCAAATCAGCAGTTGCAGTTTTTGGTTGTTTACCATGATCAGCTACGTTAACTTGCATGTGAAAGACGTGGCCTTTTAACTAAATAAATAAAATTAAAGATGGTCACAGCAAGCGTGAATTTTACCTACCGTATGAAGCGATCTCTTTAAATAAATAACACCAGTCTTTGTATCAATATTAAAATAATCGGTAGGACTTTGGGAATGTTCAAGTTTAGGATTTAAAGTATAAGACAATTTTGAATTCTCGCCATCGTCATAATCGTATGCAAAAACTCTCATAACCTCACCACCTTCTTTTAAATCTTCTGAAACATGTTCTTTATAACTCTAAAAAACAAATATTAGTAAAATCCTCATTAAAAATAGAATTAAAAAAGTACAATTTGGTCAAATACTGGATCATTATCGTTAACATCATCAATGGTAACTTTGAAAGTACAAACGTCTGCCAAAACAGGTCTACCGTTATCGGTAGCTGTTACAGTAATATATAATTCTTTCTGTCTAGTTGGTTCATCCCGATCAAAGGACATGCTTGTTGAAATCATACCCGTTGTAGAATTAATATTAAAATAAGTACGATCGCCATCTTTTGTGATAATTTTGTAACTTATAGTACCACCCGATTCTTTTGGATCTTTATCAACAGCCGCAACCTACAAAATAACTCTTATAATGCAAAAATCGGTAAAAATTTAACTAATTTACATTAATAACGAAAGTTCCTCGTGATCGTTCTTCTTCTACGTGTGGTTTATAAAGTGCACAATCTTTAAATTCAGGCTTATGGTTATCTTTCATATCAACCTCGTTCTCATTTAAATTTGCTAAATGAGCAATTATTGAATTGTTTCTATACCTGAATGAATCTGTTGTTTCATATAGATCTGTAAAAATAATTTAAAAATAAATATATAATGATGTATTTTTTTACGAAGCTTAATTATAATTATTAACTTGGTACTTCAGAGCGATTTTTTATAATAAAACTATTATTTACCTATAGTTGCACCACATGTTTCATGTGACGATGCTCATATTTTAAGGTACCATTATATTATTAACATGTTACAACGATGTTATTAACGTAAGATCTTTTAATTGAGTTATTTAATAACCTATTTTATATTACAATTTTTAAAATAACTTTTAATGGTACCTGAAGATATAAGTAATATTTTGCTTTATTAAAAAAATTACGAAAAGTACAAAGTTAAAAATTGTAATTACAATAAAATAATTCAATTTGTATGTTAAAATTCCATCTAGAATCCTTTTGAAATTCAGCAGTATTATTTGAAAATACATCCGATATTTTTTAAATTTCTTGACTAGTTTTAGTACTACATTTTCTATTGGTTTGCTAAAATTTAAAACCGTTTTAAAAGTTGGTTCTCTTGTTGTATAATTTACTATTTTAACTTTTTCATATTGAATGCATTAATAAAAATTTAAATAATTGTAAATATTTTTAAGACAACTTCGTAAATTTTAGAAAAATTATTAAAAGTAGATAAACAAAGAAAGCTCCCACAATGCCAGTAACCATTAAAGGTCATGCACTTACAAAAGCATTCTTTGTTATTCTTATTAATGACTTTCCGTTTGACTTGCGCCTGACTTGACGTTTCAGGCTTATACAAATCAAAGTCAGAAAATTTCGAGTTCATAGTTGTCTAGATACTGAAAATTTCTTTCCAAAAAATTATTAAATTACTTAAACAGAATAAGATTTATTTTGGTTAATCAAAATAACAAACTAAATGAAATTTATAATTAGCTAATTTAGTTAATTACAATTTATAACAATGAAGTGCTTGGTTTTAAATAATTTGCTTGTACCCTGTCATGGTGTTAAAAGGACAATGTGGGTGATCTGTCTGTTCTTATTCCAAAAAATTATGTTAATTAAATAAATTGACATTTAAAAAATCTCATTAATTGACTGAATCACTGAAATTACGGTTTATAAAAAAATAATGCTGGTAGTCGTTGCACTTATTCTTTTCACGCGACAATTATTACCATTAAAAGGTAAATATAGCAAAAGCCCTAAAATTAAAAGTTAGTGTCAAGGACCCCAGTAAAGCAGAAACCATTACGTAAAATATTTGGATATATAATTTATTACTTGAATGTTTACTTACAATTTGATATGAAAATAATATGGCGCAAATGGAATTCCATAAAAGATAAAGTAATTTATTTATAAAAGTGTGTGAATCACTTAAAGCGCGATAATACACTTGGCGCCAGTGATTGATTGAGGAAGAAAACCTACAAAATCTCAAGTTTTACACAAAAAATATCAAATATTTGTTTCAATTTTATTCCCACTGAAACTCAGCACTTTTTTTTCAGTTTATTTATTTATTAAAATTATTATAATTAATTGTAGTAAAAATTGCTATAAATTTTGTAATGATGTTTTTGAGGAAATAATATCAACAAATTGAGAATCCAACAATTGTCAATTGCATTCAAGTTTATCTATGCACTTAATTGTTGTTAAGCAAAAAATAAAAAACGTTTTGTAGTCGAACAGTACGATTTATCAAAAGTTAGGAACAAATAAAATAACAATGGTTTTATTTTGTAATACATAGAAAAATGAACTTATTTTTTACCAAACTTTCATTTAAGAAACAAATGCATAAATATAACTAATTTTTTCATCACATAATGCTATGAAATTTTCATTTTCATATTGCTTCGATATGGGGACTACCGAAACTACAGAGAATAGGAATAGGAGAAATAATATAATCATTATGTACTAATCGATTATTGCAATATTAGGACACAAATCACCTCGATATACTACATTATAACGATACAAATCCCATCGAAGTATACAATACTGTAATAAATCTAAAAACCATTAAAGCAACAGGGGTAAATGAAATACAAGTTGCAATTCTAAATGAATCGAATAAGTAAACCTCTGGCAGATATAATGAATAGGAAAATTCATTCGATGAACAGCGATACATAAAGAAAATTCTTTATGTATCGCTGATAAATTTTATAGAAAAAACAGAGTGTTATCTAACGTTCAAACTGGTTTCAGAACAAATAATCCACCTCAAAAGGAATATCTCAGGGCCTACAAAAAATAATCCTATTTTTTGGATTTAACCCGCCGTTACTATCTTCGTGAATTTCTCAAAAATGTCTTAAATTTCCAGTTGTCGGGTTACTCGGGCGAGAGTTTAGAAATTTGATCTTTATGATAGTCAAAAGGCCAAGTGACGCGGTGCAGCAAAGTGGGCGAAGAAGCAGTGAAAAGCTTATTAATTTTATCCGCAAGGATATAATGCAATAAACAGATAAGTCAATTTTTTAAATAAATTCTTTTTCCAAGATCCATGGGATGTAATTCCCCCCCCCCCTGTATTCGCAAACATAATACATCACAAAATGTAAGAATATTAATTTAAAACAAAATGTAAGAATATTAATTTTCTTAATCAAAAGAAACTCAAAATAACAATTACTTCTAAAGACCAAATTACAAACGCTATTACATATGTGGGGTTTGACACACCCCAGAGCACTTTGGATGACTCTAGCTAAATTTTCTGTTCATGCAATACTGCACTAACAGTTGAATAAGGAGAATTGCCCTAGACTCGATTCATTTCTACAAGGTGAGGCAAAAGTAATCACTCGATGTTCTTTTGCTGTAATTTTTTTTATAATGAAAAAACTTTGGTTCTGCTTGTGAAATTTGTTTATTTAATCCATTAGAATTAATTCCATTAAGTCGAGAAAATGATATCGGCCAAGTGGTCAGAGTTGATGGCCATACGGGCCCGTTTTATGAGATTTTCCATCACTCTTGCCAGAACTTCGGGCGACAGGTTCTCGCATTCTTGCTGAATATTTTCCTTAAGGGCTTCAAGAGTCTCTAAACCGATTCATGGTTTGTCGATTTGTATTCTGCGTTTGTTTACTTCACAAATGTCAAAACCAAATTGACATTTGGCGCCATCTGCAAAAGTTATAGCGTTTTCCAATAGGGTGATAACTTTTGTCCCACCCTGTATATGCACATACGAAAGTAATGTAAAGTAAATTCTCCATTAAATCGCCTTTATAGAAGGTGAAGGATCAATTCTGGGACCTCTACATAAATGATATGCCTAAATAGAACAGTGTATGTATGCGACACCTCGATTATCTTACAAGGCAATTACAAACAAAAACTTGAAGACAAATTATTACAAATGTTCAATCGATTGATTCAATGCTACTCATTAAATGACCTTAAATTAATCATGAACAAAACAGAAATAAATTCTCACTCCATCAATTTCCTGGGACCATCTGGACTGGAAAGCACACATCAAAATACTAGTAAACAAATTGAGTAGTGTGGCTTCTGCCTTGAAAACTATAGCCTACCTGGTGTCTACAAGATTAGCTCTTGTGGGATACTCGGGTTATGTTGAATCTATCTCAAGATATGGAATCATTTTTTGAGGTGACTCAGTAGGAGTAGAGAATTTTTATAGTATAAAAGAAGTTCATCCGAATCATGTTGGAACATAGAATATCAACAAAGACATGTACACCTATTTTTAAAGACAATCAAATACTTAGTCTTTGCGATATACATATTATATATGTAATCGAAAGCATCTTGTTCTACAAAAATAAGATATATCTTTTTATGGATGCCCGTCAAAGCCACACTCATCTCACTAGAAACTATACAGACTTAATTCCAAAAAGAAATGCAGAGGTAATAATTTCACTGATCGGCGACAATTTTTGCAACGTAGAGATGAAAATCAACCCTAACCGATCTCAATGTATTGTATGTAGTAACTCAGTTTTGTTCAAGTGCAATAAAGAATATTATTATTATGAATCCCAGGTATGGATTTTAAAAATATTAAAGATTCTGTTTAAAAAATTTTAACTCTAGCTGTTTGCCCAGCAACGAGGAATTTTAGACTCTTGGTAAGTATTATACTATTTCAAGTCATTATTTATTAACTATATTGGTTTTTAAAATATAAATACTGCTGGCGGAGACGGGGGAGGAGGTTACGAAGTTGATTATGCATAGCTATGAAAATATTTTATAATGTAGGTCATAAAACCACACTTGCTTATTCTTAATCATCAATGATAATGAATCACTATTAATGAATAATATAAAAGTGATATTACGTAGGTAAGCCAATTGAAAGAACGTTACCCTTAAAGTTGGGGTTTAAAATTTGCTTTATGAACGCCCTCTCATCTTGATTTATTACACATAAATAATAATGCTTGAAGTGGTTGATATCTTTTCAGTCAACGGCTCGTTGTGGTTCTTTGAAAAATGTATGTATTGAAAGAAGATTTAAAATGAATCCAGTTAAAGAGAATGTTCGTAATTTCCGGTTGGTAAATTTTTTTTTAATAAGAAAACCTATGGAAAATTATCAAGTTTGCGATAGATAAGAAGAATAAATAATGGATAGATTTAATGAGGGTATATATTAGATAAGTTAACACGTTGCTATAATTTTACATTCAAGTACCCGGAATGTATGACTGGTACACCTATGACACCTATAATGAATGCGTCACTCGGAACCGCCCAAGACTTGTAGGTATTTTAATAATTTTAAAAAAATAACTAAATAAAGTAATTAAAGAAACCGAAATAACTTATTATATTGATATATGAAATATTTGCACAAATAAGTTTGTGATTAAATGGCAAAAAATTTTAATAAATAACCTCCACGACGGTAAAACGGCATATGAATAACAAAGCAACAGTTGTCATTAGGAATTTTAAGATACAAAATTAAATGAATCTAATTGCGATATGAATTTTTATCAACCTACCTCCAACATCATCGTAATCTTGGGGTACACTATACGTAGAGGTGATTATTGTGAAGAATAATATGCAACATAGGTAAACGATATCCGTCCTCTTTATCTCCATATTCGACGTTAAAACAAGGCACAAAGCTGGACACTTTTATATTAGTTATGTATAAAAAAAAAATAAATTAACACACCATAGAATATTAAATATTATAAGGCAATAATGTATCACAACTTTTGTTTAAATCACGGTTTTAAGTTAACATTACACAAAAAACAGTAAAACTTTACGAACACCCGCATTCATCTTGGTTTTCTTCAGCAAGCTTCGATTTAACATTATAACAAAACCGTACCATTGCAAAATTAAGAAATAAACTTTTATGCGACAAGTTCAACGTTCTTTAAATAAATTACCAAAAGAATATCACAACACCCGTAATGATAATAACGCGAACAAAAACGACAAACAACAAATCGTGCTTTTGGTATTTTAATGAAATATGAATATAACTGACATGTCCCTATCTAGCGCCACCATTTACCCATCCTCCAAACTAATACATTAACGCGCCTGACGTTTACGTTCAAATTAAACAGCGTAACTGATAACAATTTACCTATTTTTAAACAAATTAACTTTTTATTTGCATAATATTTACCATCATTTATTTTTTTTGTAATACTTATATTTATTTTAAAATAATTTCAGATTTAAAAACATAAACTAATAAATTTTACTATAAACAAAAACATTTTCAAAAATAACAATACGAATAGTGTACGATTATTCACTATCGGGAACTAACATTAGTCATACTTTTCCAATTCATTAAATAAAATTCGATAGCATAATCAATTACGTATACATACGTAATTACCAATACGTAGCAGTATGTATTTATTTTTTTCGCTTTAGGGCTTTGATCTTTCAACAATTAATTGTCTATTAAACTAATATCTAAAATAATATAAAGAATCCAAATAAAAAACTTCATTTTTGTCTGATTCAATTGGGAAAAATTCAAGTTGTTAACCGATGATTCAACTAGTAATACCAAACCTGTTATCAAACATTTGATAATAAACTATTAATTTTTTTTACCTTATAATAAAGTTTATTTTAATTTTACACTTTCAAGAAATTTCCAAAATAATTTAATTTCTTTTGAGAACTTTTCCACGACTAAGTAGTATTCATGCTTAGATAAATTTTAGATTTTAATAATTAATTCACTTCCAAATAATAACATGACGGTCAGATGTTTTTTGGATCCCCGGTTCCTTCCTTGACAAAATTAGTACAATTTTAAATTCTCCAACTTTTTCAAACGTGTCATCTAATTTACAATCAGGGGTTGATAAGGAAATCAACCTTTCGAAAAAAGAAACAAAACCAAGGAAAGTTAAAAAAATGGAACAATTTGCTTCCCGTTGGTAATTCCTGTATCATTCCTAAAGCCCAATCTAAGTTTTCCTCAGATATCAGAAGTCGACAACTAGGATTAACAAAAAAAATAAATAAGGTATTTTATAATCTGATCAAAAATTAGGATAGTATACAAAACCTCTTACTTCGAGTTATTTGTGTTTTATATTTATGTATATTTTTCTTCTTGAATATTAGACCCTACTCTTTAAGAATCGGAAAGCAAAATGCACACATAGAAAAACCCAGAGACTGATTGCAAACGGAGCAAAATCACACAAAAAGTTATAGCAAAGATGAGTAATCCACCTCATGAAATGGATTGTAAAAACTTCTAAGAAGTGGTAATAATGTAATTTATTTTTCTCCACCATTGGACACTAATACAGGTGTAGTGTAGTCGAGTAGCATCAAGGGAGTCCGCTTGCTCTTCTTCTTAAAAGGTTTGGACCCCTTTTGGCGTTTGTCAGGAAAACAAGTCAAGTAATGGTCTTTAGTGTTAGGATGATGCCAAAAAGCACAACGAAATATTTCCTGCTAAACTTGCAAGTTTGTTGTAACATAATATCGTCGGTCCCATGCCAAAGTCACCAATGTGCAAAAATTTAATTTTTGAGTTATTGATATCACCTATCTAAAATTTTATCAATCAAACCAATAGAATTCTTTGTAATAGTTTTATAAAATAGTTTTCACAACTTGAAATTCCGATTTTTACTCAGAAATTAAAAATTCAAATCGCTTTACCTGAAAACTACAAATTTGCACATTGGTAACTTTTGCATGGGACCGACGATATGATATCTTTGTAGTCTTTTTGTTTGGTATGGCCAGACACCACTGTAAAAGCAAAATTTTAACTATTTGTTGAATACTGAAATAAGAGAAAATAAAATAAAAAGTTTTTATTGATTTGTTAATAAATGAATAAATATATAAAACGAGCAGATTAAAGCTTGTTAAATTTTGATTAATAATAGACTAGTGGTACAGTTAATTCGGATTTTCATAAATAGCAATAAATTATCAGCTTTAAATTTTATACATAGAATATTCAAAATTAATCACATATATTAGAGCCATATTACACATACAAAAATTACTCCGTAAATTCTTTTCAATAATTATGTGATGTATTTTACCTTGAAACTCAGTAGCATTTCCTTTTACAGTGTCAAACTGCAAAGGCACTACCCGTAAGACTGTTCAGTTTATACTGGAGACTTGATGATATTGCCAAACAGCAATGGAAACAAAAGTTCGTGGAATGCCGCTAAGGTACTCGACTATCCCAGAAGCTGCCTCTGCTAAAAATGATAACCATAAAAAAATACAACATGTTTTATAAATAAAAAAGCGATGATCCGTTTTATATAAAAGTACAAGTCCACATTTTGTAAGTAGCAGATCAAAGTTTCAAATATTTTTTAAATTTTCCAAAAGGAATTCACTGGAATTTCAAAAACATACTCTACATTAATTATTTACTTCATAGTTGAGTAGAGTTGAGAAAACAAATAACAGAAAATCATGTTTAAATTATACGAAAAAACAGCATAATTTTCCTATATTAGTAATATGGCTTTTACATATCTGCAATACTATTTATGATTAAAAAAGTTCAGCCACTTGCCGCTATATATACAATTACTTCATAGGCAAATTAGGTGCTTATTTTTTTAATTTTACCACCATTATTCTAACTTAAATAATGAGTAAATTTTGTAAGGTGAAATTAATACTTTTGCAAGTGGAAATACTTAAATTATTGGAATAATCAAGGTATTTACAAATTTGCCTCAATGTAACATGATTCACCGGACACATTAAATTATAACTATACAATTAAATTCAGCATCAAACACAACAAAAATACATGCAACACTAATCCAACTCATTCCACTTTTCCAGTACCTTCATCACAGAGCAACAAGAAATCAATATTTTTGAAGTGAAAATACTTAAATTATTGGAATAATCAAGATATTTACAAATTTGCCTCAATATAACATGATAAGATAAATAATAAATTATACATCTAAATTCAGCATCGAACACAACAAAAAATAAGTGCAAAATTAACAAAATTCATTCCACTCTTCCAGTAACTTCATCACAGAGCAAAGACAGAGCTCGACATTCTTTAGTTTTTTGATCCAATAAATCTTCTAAAGACACAATTTTGATTTCTAATCGCTTAATAAAAGCATTTAACTTGTGTACTTCTGCTTCCTGCTGATCACGAACCAATTGAATTTCTTGATTAGATCTAAAAATTATTATAAATTAACCAGAACTAAGTAATTCTTAATAGATATACTTTTCGATTTGCGCTTTTGCATGAGCTTTTAAAGATTCATATTTTTCTTCATATTTTTGGAGATTATTTTCTGCTGCTGTTAGGTTTTCTCGTAGGGTATTTTCATTGGTGCGATAACCATTTATTATTATCTTGGAACGTTCGTATTTACTACAAAAAAGAACAACTGATTTAAGTAACAATTAAATTTTAATCAAGCGGGGGTTACTTACGCATGGACATCTGAAAACGCCAATTCAAGATTAGCTAAATGTTTTTTAACAGTTTCGTGTTCTTCTTCAAGCTTAGTTAACGTTGAAAATTGTTCTGCAACAGTTTTTTCGTATTCTTCCATAATTTTCCTATAATTTCTCTCTTCATTTTTACTCGAGTTAAGATCATTTATCAATTTCGCTTCCTTAGCTTCTGCTTGTGTAACCAAATTCTGGAGTTTCTGCAATTCACTATCTGAATTTATGTTTCCCAATTGTTCTTTAAGTGTTTCAATTTCTTGCCTATGCAACTGATCGGTTCTTAATAATTCAGATTGGAATTTCAATATGTATTCTTCTTTTCGTCTCAATTCTAATTCCAGACTAGCGGTGACTTGTTGAGATGCATTAATTTTTAATTTCAAATTTGCATTTTCTGTTTGAAGCGTTATTAGATCTGTAGTACTTTCGGCCATATCCTTAAAAAAATTTATTTATTATAATTTCACTTACTTACTTACTTACTTCGTACTTCGGTTGTATTATCTAGTTCTTGCTTACTGATGACATGCAACGCGTCATCTATTATTTTATTTACAACTATTGTGCAAAGGCTCGTAACATCTTCATTTAAAATTTTTTCTGAAAACTGAAATTCCGAAAGTAATTCTTGAAATTCTTCCTCCTTTGGAGAATATTCCGAGGGGGATCTAAAACAAGATGAAATTAGCATAAAACTACACAAATTTTCATCGACAATTAACCTCAAAATTCGTGTTCATATTTGTTAATAAAAAATTGTTTTTGACTAAATATCATTTATACGACAGAAATTTAAAAACTGTTTGAATTATAATTACAATTTTTGACTACTTACGATTCAAAATATGGATCAAACCGTTCTAGGATTGAACGTCTCGTTACCGGTTTGATACCTAGAACATGAGAAAATATTGTCCATTATTTGATGGATTAAAGTTGAAAAACGTTGTTATTTGTGCTAACAATACAAAATAATAGAAATAATAAAACCATATGATCTACTTAGGCAATGTGACAGCCATTGCACTTCAAATTTCTACTACTGCTTGTAAAACATGACAATGACCTCACTTTTATTGCCACAAGACACAAAATAGTTTGAATTCAAATTAACAAGATTTATGTAGCCCAAATTTGCATAATAATTGTTACAATGTTTAATGGTCCATGTTTAATAAGCCAAAATCAAAACTTACCATGACTATTACAACATGTTTTTTTTTAATTCCCAGTGTCTCATCTTAAAATTATTTAAATAATAATAATGCAAAAATCCTTATTTGAAATGTTGATTTTTTTGTAAATATGTTCAGGTGCGTACTCGAAATTTTAAGAAATCAACTTTAAATTAATGTATTTTATTTAAATTTATGTATTTGTGACCTATACAGGGTGTTTGGAAAATTCTTGTCCACATGGGGAGGAGCACATTTTAAGTTCAAAAATAGAGAAAAAACATGTCATATATGAGCAAAGTACAAAAGTAAACAAATTACTTAGTCATTTTTGCTTTATTTTTAAAAGTAAAACACCACTCTGTAGGTTATTATAAATTAATTTATTGCGTTAGCTTTAAATAAACCATATAATTGTAATAATTGAATAGAAACTAAATAAAACATTACCTGGATTGCACTCTTGGAACTCTTCGTGACTCTCCTGTGCATTTCCCATTGTGTTATTTAGACTCTAAAATAAAAAAATACACAAACTTGATAACTTGAAGTAATAATAAATAAATAAAATTTGTTCGATGAATGAATTTTACAAAAATTATTTCATCTAATGAATAGAAAGGGAGCTATAATACAATGAAATTAATTTCTGGCAACAAGAGGAAAAACAATATCTAAATATAACTTTAAAATTCCCTCCCACAATAGTGCACTATTCCAATAGAATTTTTAATCTAAGCAAGGCAAACAGTTAAAAAGTAAAAAATGCGCGCCAAGTTGAAAATATAAAACACTACAAAATTATTTATGGAAAATTTGTGTGTAAGAAAATATAAAATATGGAAAGGTTTCTAAATTTTTAAGATCATCAAAAGATGAACGTACATGATTGTCCTAAAATAATGATATCATAATTTCCAAGGTTTAAACCCAATAGTATTCTTATTAAGTCACAATATCGTTTTCACGACAAACATTCTCGAACTCTAGTTGGCCGCTCAAGAAATTTATGCTCTCACTTTACGTCTAACCTGAATCGTTATATAGCATAACAAAGTATAGTCACTCGACTACCACTTGATTAAAGGTGATAAAACCAGCCCCGTGGGAAGAAAAATGATGTTAAGACTAATTGTTATATCGACTCGAGGATTATCTGATTGTCAAGCCCTTAAACTACTAATCAAGAGAAACATAAGAGACGGTTTTATAACCTCTGGTTCCTTAACTATTTCTCTAAGTGGCCCTTAATTTAGTACCTACACCTTTTCCTTCCACATCACCACGTTATGAAAAATCTTTTTAATTAAAATATCGGTTATAAATAATATAGAAGACTAGAAAATTTTGTTAATTATGAAACTTTAATGCCATGATAGGATTGTCGATATCCCAAAAACATAATTTTAGAACCAACAGTATTATTCTCAGGGTCATAATTTAATCTATCAGATTATTTTCGATGCCGATAATAACAATAACAAAAACTTGGAAGATAATTTGTAAATGTGAAATATTTCTAGAAAAACTAAATTTTAAATTTAAAAAATTTAATGTATCTAGAAGTGCACGTTTTGAAAATGTATTTCTAACAAATTAAGAAACTCGTGAGAAGAAATCTAGAACCTTAAAACCAATAAATACACTTTTAAAAATTTGAAAACCAACCACATGTTGATTCCAGATTCTTTTTTAATTTTACTGACACAATAAGCAATGTATAAGTAATTAAATACATAAGTAAACTAACCGTTTCCAACGACATTTTTTCTTTAAATTTATCCAATCACAGAGTAAAAAGTTTACTAGAAAAATAAACAATGTCCACCACAATCAAGCAAAACAAAATACGTTATTTGAAAATTATCGGTAAAACAGAAAGCATCATTTTAAAATAAGATAAAATCAGAGATGTTCAAAATGTTTACAACATTTTGTTAGTTTATTTTTATATGAAGCTGAAATTGTTAGCATCTTAGCTGATTACATTTTTAATCAAAAACGGCTTACTTTTCACTAGTTCTGCATAATCAAACGTGTATATTATGTTTTTGGAATACTTTCTGTATCTTTGCGGTATTCACCAAGACAAAAAGAATTCTTCGGGGAATTAACTTTCATATTATTATGCAGAGCAGCATTGGTAAATTTAAATGTAATAACTAATAATAATAATGCAAATTTTTCCTCATTTTTTAAAAATGTTGCAATTATCGAAAATAGTTGGCCGTACCAGGATGGGACGGCCGCACCACCATTGGTGGTTGGTGGAATTTAATATTTCATACCAAAGCAAAAACAGAAGTGCAAAAGAGATAAAGGCTTTACTTTTAATTTAATTAATATCCTTTTCTTTATGTATTCCTAATACTTATATGCAGTGACATTTTGTTCTTCCATAGTTCAATTTTTTACTTTGAAGTATCAGAAAATCAGAACTTCGCAGAGAAATAAAATATAAGTAATTTATACTCTTCTTTCTGTATTCCTAATACTAAATCAGCTGAATTTGGTATTTCTTAAATAAGCGCTTTACTTTAGAGTATTTATTAGTAGTTATTTTATACAGGTTTCCTTCACTGAATTTCATGTAAATTTTTTTCATTTTCTTTCTCAAGATAAACTTGATTGCTTAGATATTAAATTATTCATAATTTATTTACAACGAACAACAATTTTTACAAGAATCTTGTTTTTGCTATTTCAAGCAAAAAATTGAATTAACAAAAACTATGTACACACATCTTACAACATTAATATCTTACACTTAGTAATAATAGTAGTAGTAGTATAGACACACACAGATAATAATCTATTCTAACGTGATATAGATGAATAAATTAAATTATTACAATTATATCATTTAAACAGTATTTAGTTTCATTTCATTATTTGTTGCCCATGCTAACTTTGGAAACCTGTTAAATTAAAAAGAAAATTAAAGTGAGCACTTTTTAATTAATCAATATTTTACCATATATATGCCAACAATTAAACCAAAAAGACCAATTGCACTGCCAAAGATCTCGATGATAAGAACTTTAACAAAAAGTGCAGGATTTGCAGCGTCAGCTAAAGCAGCACCCGAACCAACAATTCCAACTGCCATTCCGCAGAATAAATTAACAAAACCAACTGCTATTCCAGCACCAAACATTAAGTAGCCTGCCATCCAATTTCTATTTCGAATATCCTCGTGAGCTGCAGTTATTTTCATAGAAAAATCCTGTAAGAAATTTAAAAAAACATCTGTTGAGTGATGTTTTGCTTTTATTTTAATATAGGTTGATTTTTAAGTTAACATGCAATATGATAAAACCCACGCATACATGCGGCACATGTTTTTATTTTTGTCGTAAGATTAAGATTTTGAGCTATATTTGCAATTCTGCATTTTATTTCAAATTTTTTCTTTCAAGTCATTTCAAATGACTTCTAGTACTACTACTACAAGTAGAAGTCATTGTGGAATGACTTCTACTTCTGCATGAAATATTTTGGTTTTTATAAATTCAAAGACTGTGTTTGCTCTATGGACAGGGTGGCATTTAGGAAAAAGTTAATAAGTTGAATTTAAAAATAAGTATTATAATTTTACATTTTATTCAGTATATTTTAGAAATAATAACAAAGACGGGAGAGAGACAGGGGGGAAGCCAAAGGGCTAATCACTAAATGAAGTCTGTGGAACAGGGACAATGAGTCGTAATAAAGTCTCATAAAGTTTTGTGCAGTCTCGTAAAGTCTTTGAATTCTCATGAAGTCTCTGAAGTCTTGTGCAATCTTTATGTAATCTCATGAAGTCTATGAAATCTCATAAAGTCTTATGAAATCTTCAAGAAGTCTTATGAAATCTTCATGAAGTCTTGTGAAATCTTTTAACTTCATGAAGTCTGTGGAAAGCAAAATTTTAAGTGATTACCCCCTTGGGGGAAGCTTACTACATACAAATAAAAACTTATTTAGAAATCTCAAAAAATGTAACGTTTTTGTCATACTATGACATCGTTAGGTGATATATTAATTTGCAAAACTTACATCTAAATATCCTGACAATACGATAGCAGTTATGAGTCCATAAATCGCAACGGCTTCACAAAATATAACAGAAATTAAATTTTTAGTTTTGATCCTCGGTGCTTTTACACCACCGCCAATAATACTGACCCCTGTGGTATGAATACCACTAAAATAGCAATAATTTAAAATTTTTGTCAAGAGAAATCAATTTACTTACGCTGCAGCTCCTACAATTGAAAGAGCAACAGATAAACCTATCCCAATGGTAGCCCACATATGTGGAGACGTTTCTTCCAAAAACCTAACAATCAAACAAAATTTAAAACTTACATAAAAATAATGTTTAATTTAACCAACCATCCAACACTCACTCGTTCTCCCTTACCAGTTAGAACATGGTAAAGAACTAAAATTTTAATAATCAACCGCAATTTGAATTTAAAATAAATCAATCGACTCACTTAAACCTGTGGTGATCATCGCCGCACTGCTAACAAAAATCTTCCCCAATAACACCTGCATTGTTGTTAATTCACAAAATCTTAAATAATCAATTTATTTTTAAATCAACTGAAATCGCGTCAAATACGTATCGACTTTTCCGTCATTTGTTTACAACGTTTCTCTCTCTTATTTGACAGATCGATTGTGTAGCTTACCGACATTTACCCCATCTATTATGCAATAGGTGGGTATGTATTCCGCCCCCAAATGAACAGTGACGTACGAAAATATTTTTTTTTAAATTGTGATTATTTGTGGCTTTCGATAAATTCAAAATGTCTTGGACTATCAAGGAGCTTGGCCACCTCTGTTATAAGGTTTGTTACAGCATTCCCTGCAGATTCGAATATTGTAATGCTAATGCACCATTCGACACATCGTTTATTGAAGCGTAGGAGTAAAAATTTATCTTACAGCAAATGTGTTTACATGAAAACGTTCGTTACAGCAACGCATAAATGTGAAAGACATTATTAGTCTCATATATACACATAGACGATCACATCGTGTGGATCTATCATAAGAAAAGTTAATCAAAGATCGTACGAATAAAAAAAATTCACTTGTAACTAAATATATATTTTTTATACTATACACACTGTGCTCCACACATTCGGTAATGTGGTAATCTTGAATAATAAGAACATTTTTTGAAACTAACAAATTAAGTTTATTAAAATATAATAAGGTAATAATGTATTTTACATACAGGATTCTAGTGACAGGATCAGCTAATAAACTATTTATCTGCATCTTTCGAAATACTTTCTATATACAAGATTTTCAAATTAATACCAGCAACAACTGATACAAATTCTATAATAAATAACAAAATATGTTATAAGTAATGAAGATAAAAAATACAGGACCACAACAATTTATGCTATAATGCGCAAAAATATTTTACTAAAAATTCTTATGTAGCTATATTTTACAGTAGTTAAGTTATAACCATTGTTATTAAGCATTTCCCATCGTCGTAGCTTTTGAAGCCTGAAAAGAAAGTTCAAGTTTAAATAAGAATAAGAAAATAAAAACAAAATGTTACCATATAAATCGCAACAATTAATCCAAAAAGTCCGATAGCACTACCAAAAATTTCTATTATAAGAACTTTTACAAATAAAGATGCATTTGCAGCGTCGGCTATAGCTGCACCAGAACCTACGATTCCTACAGCCATACCACAGAATAAATTTACAAATCCCACAGTAATTCCCGCACCAAAAATTATGTAACCACACATCCAATTTCTTAGAAAGAGTTGTTCATCTTGTAAAGATTTCTCCAACGAAAAGTTCTGGAAAGTTAATAGTAAGGTAAATCATTAAACTAGCAAGAAAATAAACTTACATTTAAACTTCCCGATAATACAATGGCAGTGATCAATCCATAAATAGCAACAGCTTCGCAGAATATAATTGAAATTAAGTTTTTTGTTTTAATTCTAGGTGCTTTAACACCAGCACCTACAATACTAACTCCAGTTGTGTGGATACCACTAAAGAATACAAAATTAATCAAGTGAGTAAAATATTATTTTTAACTTACGCTGCTGCACCAACCACAGATAAAGAAACAGCTAATCCTACCCCAGTGGAAGCCCACATATAAGGTGATGAGTTTTCCAAAAACCTAAGTAAAAAATAACTCTTAATTATTTTCTTGTTTCTGTTGGTTTTAATTTTCGAGATAGAAAAATATAAATAAATTTATGAGAATTCTAAGATTCACTTATAACTTTTGGACAAAAATATTGGAAATTAAATTTTTACACGAATTCGCTCCAAAACATATAGAAACACTTTAGCAAATGTTGTGATCTTTCGACACATTGATGTCGCAGATAGAGACAAACTGTAACAATATCGACTCTTTATAATATTTTATTATTATAGGATAATACGATACTCGTTGGTGATTTTTAAAAACATGAACCATAGTCTCATTCTTCTCTCCTATATCAGTAATAAGTGTATTTTAGTAAAATCCAATTCGTGAGAAACGTACATACTCGAAACAAAACTTTTTTTTAAATTCTTTCTAAAATACAAAATCTAACTTCCAAGTACTTAATAGAACTATAGGATAGGCTAAATCCGATATGAAAACTGTCACGAATATGCACGTTGGATCGATTCTATTGCAGTAAAAGTATCACAATAAAAAGTATTTCTTTGCACTTGATCAAATTGGTACTCTTTCTCCGAAACTTCGATTGTAAAAAAAAATTAAATTTTTAAGATGACGTCATTTATTGAAAGGGTGTTAAGTAAAATAAAGGTCCTTATTTGTGATAAATCAGGTAAAATTTAGTTGCAACAAATCAAAGCGCTCTGTGGTAAAAAACGTCATCCAAACTTTGGTAACACCCTGTAAATCACGTGATTAAATAATAATGAACAAAATAAATACAGATAAGTATGTGATCAAATTGCTATCCAGCTATTTAAATGTTAAATATGTAATTCAAAAATAACAACTTTTACATTTTTTCATTAAAAATTTTGATTTGATATGTTTTGGAGGAATTACATAGCCTAATATCGAGTTTTATGTTTTGCCAAGGAAGTTACAAAAAAAACTATTTAACATCGTAAGAATAAGAAAACTTACCATCCAATGCTTAATCTTTCGCCATTTCCAGTTAAAACATAATATAAAACTGCCAAAAACACAAAGTAAATAATTTTAGTCAATTGGGTCACATGCTTTAAAAACACAATTTAATTATTTTAACTTACCTATATAAACCATTACCAAAACTAACGACGTTATAAACGTATACGCTAATGTATATCGCATCGATAACATTTTGACTAAATTTGAGTTAGAAGTAGCAAAATTTAAAGAAAATGTTGTACCGTCCGCTTATCTAATGCAACTGTCAGTCACGAGATCACGATTACAATTATCGCTCCTTACCTACGAGAATGGGGGAAAAGCAAACAAATTTAAATTTTAACCAAATTTGACAAAAAAGAATAAATGTTAAATTATGTTATTTTATAAGGGCGGATACAAAAACCAAACTCGTTAAATTGATTTACAAACCAAGTTTTAGCGAATACCGTTATGGGGTGTCAAAACTGTTTTTTCAAAAAAATTCTATTAATTTTTAGATTGTAGCTTTTATAATAATAAACTTTTACATTGAATAGGAATTATATTGTTCAGTTTTCAATAACTTGCAGATGAAAATTAAATAAGAATTACGCGCCAAAAATTAAAAAGGATAAAAATGTTAAATTACGAAATTCATTTATAACCAAATGTAACATTAACAAATATTATAAATGCTTTTTTAAATTTTATTGTAAGAATTACATCTTAAAATAACCCACATTTTGTATTTACGACAAGATACTGGATCCTTTTTTTCGCTTTATTTAAAAAACTAAAAGCCCTAGAATTTATTATTTTAAAACTATTGATACAGTATACAGGGATATGCAAAATTTTGGTAACAAACAACACAAAAAATTTTCGTATACG
Organism: Cantharis rufa; assembly: GCA_947369205.1. Taxonomy (NCBI): domain Eukaryota; kingdom Metazoa; phylum Arthropoda; class Insecta; order Coleoptera; family Cantharidae; genus Cantharis; species Cantharis rufa. The sequence goes on along the minus strand of OX376309.1, from coordinate 7,000,344 downwards.
AAACGGCAAATAAACATTTAAAATTATGGCATATTGCAAGTTAAAAGACAGTTTAATTTTATCATTTTTTATTATTTAATTAATAAATTAAAATATAATACTGTAAGAAGAAAAGTATTTGTAAAGTATTTGAAATAATTGTTAAAAAGGTAGCTCCCCAATCTCCCCTTATCGAAACAGACCACCTTATGAAGAACGATTACGTATTTTTGACTTGATGCCCTTTCACCTCCGGCGTTTGAGGGGAGATTTGATAATTGCGTTCCGAGCACTTAACCACTTTTTTCCATTGGATATGTCTCACCTCTTTGCACTCAATGTGGATGAACGCTTGCGTGGACATCCTTTAAAGTTACTTTGCGAGAAGTTCAGGAGCAGAACCAGGAAGCACTTCTTGTCAAATCGAATTTTTGGTGTCTGGAATGGTCTTCCTGATGACGTGGTGGCGGCTTCATCTGTAAATGCTTTCAAGAATCGTTTAGATCTTCTGAGTCTTTCGTGATGGAATTGGTTCGGTGCATCTGTTTGTTGTTGTTTGAGTTGCTTTGCCTGTTAATTTTGAACGTTTGCTTTTGTATTTTTATTTGTTGATTTATTAATTTAATTTAGAATAATTTGTTAATTTAATTCACTCAATTGAATTACATGGCACTGTGTACATATTTTGGTAATTTATAGAGTTTATAGGATTCGTCCTCAACTCTCTCAATACTGAATAATAATAATCTATAGAACTAGCACCCAAATATTAAAGCTAGCACCTTTACAGTTTTTTCACAAATCTAAGTTGAAACTGAAGGTGGGAACTAATATTTTGGCTCCAAAAGCTAGCTCCCTAATCTATGTATAAACAGTTTTAATAATAATCGATTGATACGTGGTTTAGGTAGTGTAACTCGATATTAATGCATTTTTTAGGTTTTCTAAAATAGTGATATGGTTAAACAGTTTTAAAGCCCTTTTTTGGCATATTAAAATCGATTTTACAGCAAAACTTTTTAATAATAATAATAATAATAATGTTTATTAAGCAAAAATATATATATACACATGAGTAATAAAGATTGCTTAAAAGGCAAAAGTTCAGCAGAGCTGATTTTCAACCATTGCCCATCAAGGAGACCCTTGAATTTGTTTCGCCATCAGCAGTTCCTTAATACGTGCTTTGAACGATAGCTTCGAATTGGCATTCAGGTAGTGTGAAGCAAACTTATTAAACGTGTGGGCAGTTCTGTACTGGAAGGATCCCTCAAACTTCACAGTCCTGTGTGTAGGCACCGACAGAGCTCCATTATTGCGTAGGTTTAATTCATGACATGACGATCTTTGATTAATGAATTCATGCAAGTAACCTGGGCGACCAGACTTGTAGACACTATAAAGAAGAAGAGCAAACTGTAGTTCACAGCGTGCCTCAATCTTCAATATTTGCTGTGAGTTGTAGGTTGGAGTGACATGGTCCCATCGATCAACGTAGTAGGCGTAACGAAGACATGCATTCTGGAGCACTTGCAATTTATTCTTCAAATAACCAGTTAGGCATCCATAATAGACTGCGGAACAATAGTCGACGTGACACAATACTAGACTTTGAATCAATAAGTTCCATTTTATTTCTGAAGGTAGAAGATGCTTATATCTATACAACGCTTTTAGTTTAAAATATCCCATGCTGCAAATTTTATTTACATGGTTTTCGAAAGTCAAACCACAATCCCAAATGACGCCAAGATTTTTTGTCTTTTCGTTGAAGTCGATCACATTGTTGTCTAGGAGAATATCTGTACATTTTACATTATTAGCCACTGCTCGACAGCGTGAGCTGCCGACACAGAGACATACAGTTTTGCTGGGGTTGAGGAATAAGCCATTCAAAGAGGACCAGCGGAGCACCAGTTCAAGACAAACATTTACGTCTCGGACAATTTCATTAATAGACGATGGTTCGCCTGAAATATTCAATTGAGTGTCATCCACATACTCATGAGAATTTGTGCCTTCTGGTAACACCTTGGGAAGGTCAGCCGTAAAAATAATAAAAAGAAGTGGTCCTAGTACACTACCTTGGGGAACACCACGAGTAATTTGGTGATACTCGGATAAGGTCGAGTTCAGCTTCACACATTGTAATCTTCCTTTAAGGTAGTTGATGAGTAATTTCAGTGCAGACTCACCACATCCATAGTGTACCAATTTAGCGATTAGAAGATCATGATCGATTACATCAAAAGCCTTGCTGAAATCAAGAAGTGCCATTACAGTGACTTTGGAGTTATCCATGTGGCTAATCACATCATTTAACACCTTAGATAGAGCAGTCGTAGTGCTAAATCCAGAGCGGAATCCCGATTGGGTGTTAGGAAGAACGTCAAATTTTTCAATATGCTCAAGCAGTTGAAGATGGATGAAGGACTCAAGTACCTTCGAGAGAGCTGGTAAAATGCTGATAGGTCGGAGATCCTCAAATCTACAAGCAGTACTGATCTTCGGAAGAGGTACAATGATCGATTTTTTCCACACTTCAGGAAAAGTTGATGTCTCCAGGCAGTAGTTGATCAGGTGAGTAAACGTGTCCACACAAAACGGCAGGACAAGTTTTAGCATTCTAGATGAAATGTTATCGATACCCACAGCATTCGACTTAAGTTTAGATATAGATCTAACAACGTCGTCCGGGCTGACCAAGCAGAATGTCAATTTTTCAGTGATCCGAGGGTGGCAACTATTTCTAAATTCATCGATAGTTTTCAGGTTGATGGTGGTCTTAGGTGCGGAATTGGCAAAGAACCCATTCAGCAGGTCGGGATCAGCGTTCTCCAAATCCATTTCGTTTTTGGATCTAGCATGTATGTTTGCACGATCAAAAAACTTCCACAGCTTCCCAGGACTATTTGAACGGATATCGACTTGATGTTGAAAGTAGGCTTTCTTTTCATTAGATATGGCTTGTGTGACGTAGTTACGAATGTCTTGATAGCACTTCCAGTCAGAGGACTTCTTAGTTTTGACATATCTTTTAAAAGCTTTTTGACGAAGCTTAATCATGCACCGTAAGGTATATGTTAGCCAAGCCGGCTTTTTAGTATTGATTTTAGAGATTTTTTGTTGCAAATTTCATTGCCTTCTATTTTGTTTGTATACAATTTTTTATTTTGTCGCGCCGTTTCTGACTGACAGCTGCTTAAACAAGACTCGGTAAAATACGAAAAATATTGTCATCTTTATCTTGGAAACGGTGCGACCAAATAGAAAAATTTTATATGAGCAAAAATGTATAAAATAAAATTTACAAGAAAATACGCATATTCATTTTTTTTATTTTGATTAATAAGATTGGATTAATAAACCTCAAAATGAAATACATTCAAGTCTCGAAACAGTGAAATCATGTTTGTTTTTTAATATTAAATCGGAATTTTTATCTTATTTTTTCTTTTATTATAGCACAACAAAGATTGAAGAAAAAAGGTTTTTGTAGCATAAAAAAAGGAAAAATAGAAATAAATGGGGAATTAATATTTAAAGAACAAACATAGTCTTCGTTTTTCGTTGTTTCGAGACTCGACATATTTTTAATATTCGTATATAAATGTTTATAAAATCAACTACAGATAAGGATAAAAAAACTATTTTTTTGGCATTACATGCAATTTGAATTTAAGAATTGGCAATTGGAAAAGAGTTAAAGGAGTCAGACGTTAATAAAACCACTGAGAAGTAGAACTTTTTATTCTCACATGTTTACCCAAGAATAATTCTTTTTAAATAATGTATTTAATATTTGCGATAAAATAAGTTTTTGAACATTTTTAAATTGAACGTCAATGTTAAAAGCAAATAGTTGTTTTCAAAAATAAAGCTGGTTTAAGTACAAAATTTGAAGTTACAAAAATATCATAGTTATTGAAAATTCAAACAGTGGACTCAGAAACTATTGCCGATATTTTCAAAAAGGTAACTGTGGTTTTACCTATAGAAGTGTTAAGAACTTTCAATAAATTTCACGGGATAGTTTTTGAAAATTCTCTGAGTCTCCTACTGTATAAATTTAAAATGTATTCTTATAAATAATTTTTTCGAACACTGACGCACTTAACTATTCCAAGTTATTTCATAGGCTTCAATCTGGTTACTCTCCATATTTTATTTAAATACTGTTAAAACCTAAAAAAATTTAATAAGACATAAATTAAATCCAAACTGGAACAAACCTCTACATTTACATTAATTTTATTAAAGTAATTATAATTGAAAACAAGAAAACTATTTTTTTATGGTAAAACTGAAACCAAAGTACAAAATAATTCTCTTGCCAAAATAATTGTTTTCGGTGCTTACTTAATAAAAGTGCAAATAATTAATCGTGTATATTTTTGCGAATTATTTTCAAGAACCTAAACCAATAATTTTTCAAAATTCTGCATATACAATTAGCTATATTAGCGATGGAAATAATTAATTGAAAAAAGAAACAAAAATTGTTAGTTTCATTATATTACGTCCATCATATTCGATCTTTGCAATTATCTAGGTAACGCTGCATTAAAATAGAAAAATGTATGTTATTTCCATTAAATAATTTAAAATTTGACAGAAAAGAATCACTTTTATTGCAAGTGATATTTAATTTGTGCAGTACATCTACATACTAAATAACTTCTAAAGCTCGAATGAGTGGTACATCATAATTATTTCTTTTAAATGAAAATTTTTTCAAGGATTAGTTAAAAAAAATGAATCAAATTATATTAAATTTCACCAAGGATTTACAGTAAAGTTTCGCTTATGTGTTGTACTACTAATTATATGAATCTCATACTTATATGTACAATTAAATTTTTACATGGGAATCCTATAATTATGTACATTAGAAAAAAATCAGAACTTGATTATGTTAACTTATAGAACCGAACCACTTAAGCAAAGTGCATATTTTTTCTGTTACTTGTCGATAAAAAGATTGGAGTAAGATATAGCTCGAGACCAGCAGTATGGCAACAAGTCGACACCAGCCGCTTACAAAGCTGAAGACCGTGATTTAAATTTTGGTTGTGTCAAATACACTGTTGTGATCTAAAGCTATGATTTGCTAGAAGCAGAGCAGTTATGGTCTGCGTCAAGTGTAATACCTAATGGGTGGTGCTGTGCTTTAAGGGGGGAAAAGGGTCTGAGGTACAAAAAAAGAAGCATATTTTTGTAAGTTTTTTTTTGTCGAGTACCTTATTTGTTAATATTTTTAAAATTTTTTATATTATTAAGCATTATATTAAGAATGTTTTGCTAAATTTTCGTTAAAAAATATTCGAAAATAAGCCAGTGGTAGTGGTGAGAACTGAGCCACAACAAAAAAAAAGGTTCCATGCAGTAGGCAGGATAACTCATGGTTGCTTCATCTGAAATCAGAAAACAAAAAATATTTCTTTAGTACAAAAGTTTATCTTGGATATGAACAAAGGAATTAACAAAATATTACTTTTTTACTTTTTGGTAAAAGTGCAATCAAAAAACTGTGATTTTTTACTTAAATTAAAATAACAACTTAATTAAAAACTAAGTTGTAATTGAAATTTAAAAAAATCCTTTGTTCACAACCAAGATAAACTTATGTACTAAAGAAATATTTTTTGTTTTTTGATTTCAGATGAAGCAACCATGAGTTATCCTGCCTACCGCATATGGAACCTTTTTTTTTTATGTGACTCAGTTCTCACCACTACCACTGGCTTATTTTGCCATATTTTTTAACGAAAATAATGTAAAAAATTTTAAAAAATATTAACAAGTAAGGTACTCTGCAAGAAAAAATCACAAAAATATGCTTCTTTGGTTGTATCTCAGACCCTTTTCCCCTTTTAAGGCCCAAGATCAATCTGTGAACTATGGAGAAGGTAACTGGAAACAACTTCATTAATTAAATTCCCTAATTGAAATATATAAAAAAAAATTTTCTTGAAATTCCCTACCAAGTCATTTTCATAAATGCTGTTCATATTTGTTGCATTTTAATCAACAAGAATTACAAATAAAAGGTGATATTTATAACAAAAACTCAATATTTTCATAATCGGAATCGACCACACACACTCGTAAACGCCAACAGTATTATAAAGCTTTAAGAAAATAGAGGTACCTAATTTGCAAATAATACCACACTGTAGCTTTATTTAGTTAAATTCCAGTTATATGTACCCTAGATTATAAAGACCGAGCTAGCAAATAATATAACATATAAACAAAACTCTACTGCAATTGCTTATATTACATGAACTATGACACATGTTTCATTTCTATTTAAGCTCATCGAACGGTTATAATATTTAAATAATTAAGTTAATTAAAATTCAATGTTTGCAAAGCCGTCGAGAAAAATTGTTATCAATGATACACACTATAATTTATCCAAATTGTGATTTAAAACTAACTCATCCAAGTTAATAATTATTTCCATCCCTATCGACATAAATTTGTATTCTAACTTAATCGAGCATAAATTTATAAATAATTACAACTTAAGTTGCTTAAATAACAGTATTAAATAAAACCGTTAGAATTGGTACATCAATTTGTGAAGACTTACAAATAAATATATTGATAATTTATTAAGGGTTATTACAGGTTTAACTTTATCGTATTAAAATACTTCAATTAGGTGGTCAAGCAATCAAGACAGACAGCACAATACATGTAATTTATAAAATACGTACATAATACCTTTCTTTAATTGCACTTATAAATAAAATTCATCTAAAATTGTCGCATTATATCACGAAATCTTTCCATACCTGGATACAAAAACGGCTACTTACATATAAATTCATCCATGTGTTCAGTTTTAAGTTGTCGACTACAGTTACCTATAAAATTTAAAAAAATGCATTGGCCTAATTTTAAGTATCAAGTATTTACCTGCAACACCATTTCCCATTCTAAGAATATAAGGAATAACGCTATCAATTTGTACTTGACCAATTAAACCCGAAAAAAATAATTCCTCTAAAATTTGGGGATCTAAGGCACGTAGAGGTGGAAGACGTAAAAGTAATCTTGGAAACCTGTCGGTATCGTCAGGAAAACTGTTAATTATATAATTTCTTAAAGCTTGAAATGATTTTTCTTGTAATTTTTCCACTTGTTTTTTGTACATTAAGTTAGACTGATCTGGAGAAAATAAAATTATCGCCTTTAAGTAGGCATATTCGTGTTCGTCTATATGCATTCGATTAAGGGTAGTAACATAATCTTGCAATTTCACGATGTGATCTGTCACTTGTTTTACTTTAGATGCAGACATTTTATCTTGAGCAATTGACGTATGAAGATGACTTATTAAAGATGGAAGAATTGCAGAAAGCGAGAGAGATTGTGAACATTGAGCTAATCCCAACACAAACAATTCTGCCCAACAACTTCGAAGTAGGCCGATTTGTGCATCAGAACTGTAAAATAATTTAGTCAAGTTAAAAATGATTATAAATTTTAATTACCTACCTGAGAAGTTGAAATGCTGGTATGCTGCGTGCCCAATGGATGGACAAAAACAACAACCTTGAACCACTTTCACAAATGTAATGCACATTTAAATAAGGAGGCACAGGTCCAGGAGGGGTTTGTAAATTGAAAGTGATGTGCTGGTCTTGTAAGACTGGTCCGTCAAGTTCTAGTAATTTTTCTTCAGCCGTTAGAGGCGAATAATCGCCACCATTAAGGCACTGTATTCTAGCCATCGTATCTAGTGCTTTCGAGATCATTTGTTTATCTCGTGCACTAGAAATTACCTCAGAAAAATCACCGATACCTGCATTAGAGCTGTCCATGGAAACATCATCTTCCACGCTAACTTGACTTGGAGACATGTGATAGGACAAATCGGATACACCGTTTCCTAACCGCTTATTAAGAAAAGGAAGTGTTAATTCGCAAGTGTTAAAAGTGGTAGGCATCATTGCAGATGCCTCAGTTGCTAAATCTTTCCTTATAAAAATTTTATTTACACTAGCAGAACTAAAGGAAGGAGAAGCAGTATTGTTGCTGTATTCCTTTTTGTCAACGATTGGTTTCCGTTCGTGTTGTACAGCTACAATAAATTAATAAGATTAAAAACCTAAATAATCGTTATTTGATTTTCATTACTTACAATCGCTACGCATTCCACAAGCTAAGCACTTCTGTAATCTACAATATTGACAACGATTTCTGTGGTGCTTCGTGACTTCACAATTTTTTGTACCTCTGCACTGATAACCTAACTGTTTACGAATGGATCGTTTAAAAAATCCTTTACAACCTTCGCAACTGATAGCTCCATAATGTCTACCAGAAGCACGGTCACCACAAACAACACACAACTCAACAGTTAGGCACATGCTATTTGTATTATTTCTGTTTTTATCGTGAAGTATATCTGCTTTAATATGCTGCTCCATTTCCATATCAAATTGTTATTTCAAAATAATTAATTCCATACTAAAAATAATTTCTTGAGTACGTTAACTTCAACCCATAACAAACTGACCCAAAATTAATAAAATCATTTAGCAGGCTGGATCTAAAAAAAAACTCAATTGAACAAGGTTCACGACCTTACACTTTTCCGAGTACGTTAACATACATTTTGATTACACCTACACCATTCACACCTGTTGTAAATAAACGCTACTATTTACGCAAGTTGGGTGAGTAACTTGGGAAACTAGATGTGGTTCACTTCCTTGCTAAATTACCTTATCTAATAATCATAATCAGGTATTTAGCAGTGGTGTACTGAGACGAGAGATTTTGATGAATTTAGACGTTTAATTATTTTTATAACGTTTAAATTATTATAATGTCTGCAATTTCCTATTTTCTTCCAGAAAGACTACAAAATCTTTAGGCAAACATCCCCATGCAAAGGGCCCCAATAACCCTAAATCCGTTACTGTTTGGGACTTACATTAGCACTATTACCACCTAGCGTCAAAAATTCAAATGCATATAGGTTTTTTGATGTGCTGATGTTGGTATCATATGCATATATTATATTAGCAATTTTTGAGGTTGTGTAAATTGCGATTTGTGTTGTCTGAAGAATTATCATAATTTTATCGGAATGTTACAAATTTACAGTAAATTGAAACTGTAAAAATGACGGATAAAACAAAGGTAAACATTTTTCCTGGCTCTTTTGGCACGATCGCGTTAACTTCATAATTATTAAATTGTGAAAAGAACGAAACAACTTTTACCAAAATTCCGCTTTTATTTCAGAATATACCTGAACAAAAGTTGAAAGCTTTTTCTATTGGAGCAATGGGAAAACGCACGCTTTCAAAAAAGGAGTTAGAAGATCAAAGAAAAAAAGAGGAAGAGCGAGCTGCTGCTCACGTAAGTATCACTTTTTCTTTTACGAAGACAATGTACAAATTATAATTTATTTAAAGGTGTTTCAAGAGTTTGTTGAAATATTTCAAGAAGCTCCTGTTAATGGGTCGAAAGTTTGGGTTAAAGCTGGAACGTACGATGCAGGAGCTAGAAGTAAGTTGCATAAAAGGGGTTGTATTAAATAATTATTTTTTGTCTATTGTAGAGGAAGATACAAAGGATAAAGGAAAGTTATATAAACCACAATCAAGATTTTCGCAATCGCAAGAGCTACTAACTTCTGCCGAAAGAGCTCAAGCATATGCGAGAATATTGGCAGTTGATAAAAAACCAGAAAGGCTGGGAAAAAAGAAGCCATCGGGAAAGAGCAATCTTGAGTCTTTTAAAGAAGAATTACGACAGTAAGTTCAGCTTCGATAGGTTTTCTTTAAAATAATTTTAATTTGTTTTGCAGAATACAAGAGGAACGAGAAGAAAGACACAAATACAAAGGAGTTGTTAAATCTCCAATTGAATCAGAATTGGACTTGTTTATGAAAAGTGGCGATATTGGATCATTTGATAATGGTGATCCAACTACCACCAACTTATATTTAGGAAATTTGAATCCAAAAGTATGCTCTCAATTGCTTTTTAAAACTTTTAATAATGTAAATATTTATTTAAAGATCACCGAACAACAACTATTAGAAGTATTTGGTCGGTTCGGACCATTAGCAAGTGTTAAAATTATGTGGCCCAGATCCGATGAGGAAAAGGCACGAGGTAGGAATTGTGGATTTGTTGCCTATATGAGTCGAAAAGATGGAGAAAGAGCACTTCGTAATCTTAATGGTAAAATTGTTTAACCAATTAACCAGAGAAGTTTTAATAACATTAACTTACAGGTAAAGATGTAATTGGATACAAAATGAAGTTAGGTTGGGGAAAGTCTGTCCTTATTCCGCCTTACCCTATTTACTTGCCACCTTCTTTGTTGGAGTTATCCTTACCACCACCCCCTTCAGGTTTGCCATTTAACGCACAACCTTTGCCTAAATATAAAGATGTGCTACCCAAAACTACAGAAGAATTAAGTGAGGTATTAAAATTAAATATATTTTTTAAAGCTAGTAGTCTTGTTATTTTTAATTGTTTTGCATTATTTTGTAGTTTCAAAGTAATTTTTACAGTTTTAACAGTTTTTTTTTAATATTAAAACATTTAAAGCACAATAGAGAATATTTGTTACTTTGAGGTTTCATTTTTTTTTCTATATTCCTTTTAGTTTCTCTTACTAATCAGTTATTTAAAAGTTACGTACATATTACAATAGACTAATTGAAATCTTTAAAACTCGACAAGTTGAAGGAGCTTCAAGTTTTAATTGACTAATTTAAGAACTTTTTTAATCAACAAATCAAACTATAGAATTCAATATGATTAGAAATTTAGTAGAAATTGATGTAATTTATTATTCCCAATTAGTTCTAATATCGACTTTTGCTTCTAGGCATTTGTAACTATAAACAACTGATTAATTTTTGAAAATTGAGAATTATTTTGCTTTTATGAAATATTGGATGATCAAGATATGTGGTTTAGAAATTGAAATTTAATAATTTAATTTAACTTATGCTTGATTTCTTTACCTCAAGATGATCTACTAGTTTGGATTTATCAATTTTGTGGTGAAAAAATGAAGCATTAGAATGAATGAAGAATAATAAGAAAGAAGCCATGAAATTACAGTGGATGTTAGAATAACGGAAATATTGACTTGGAAAAAAAACCACATATTTATTTTTATCACCTGATGTTTTTTCTGCTATATTTTAATATATTTAAATTTTTTATTAATACTTGATGTCATTTTATATTTACAGATATTATGTCATGCTGTCGTGAAAGTTGTTATACCAACTGATAGGTAAAGAGGATTCAAGTTTATTCTTTTTCTTTAAATAATTATAATGGCTAATTAATCGTTAAATTGTTTATTTGTATTTACAATGAAATATCAGACTAATAGAATTCTTCCAAAGAATTGGAAGTATAAATTTTATGGAAAGATTTGGTGTGGTACGTGTGCAACAGAAATTGGAGAAACAAGATTCATTACAAGCGACTGTGGGACAAATTTTAATATTCTTTAATTAATAATTTTTTTTTAATTAACTGAATTACATATTTACAATTTACTCTTATATTACAGAGTAATACAACCATGCAAATCTTTTAATCTCTTCAAAAAGAAACGAAATGACTAACTAACTCTTAATTAATCATCTTTTATTTACATACAATGGTGGATTTATTATCATACACAAGGTTTTTAAACGGAAGCCTTACAATATATTTGTATTGGAGAGGCCATAGCTGCATGCCATTTGTCACGATTAAATTAAAAATCTTAAATGGCCATAGAAGTCATGATTATTAACTTACTTTTAGCTTCAGTCCTTTTTACTTTAACATGGTTTCTTCTAGTTAACCTTTGATTAAGGTTTATGCCTTCCTGCAAATAGTTATACCTTTAATAAAGCATTCACAGGACGATTAAAAATCAATGGAACTAAGAGCAGATCTCTAAATAGCCTCAACACCAATGCGAAACTATTGCCACCAATAAATAAATAATGCAGTGAAGTAGTATACTCTTAATACCAACCACTTATTGCTCATCAAATACGTAAAAACACATGTTGAATCCCCGACTTGCCTTACTTTGGGCCCGATAGCTATTATAGTTATTATGACTTCTCATAGTAGGATTGATTACAAACCTTTTTACTGGTGGTGAAACTTATTTTGCTCATTTTTGCCTCAGCTCTCTCTTTACAAAGTGGTATGCCTTCCGTGAATTAGAAGTCACGGAAGGCTAAAAGAAGTCACGGAAGCCATACTAAAAAAAGGAAATAAATTGTAGTGCAATACAGTAACGAGTACTTACAAACTGATTTATGTCTAGTTATGCATATGCCCAAAAGATGCCTATCTCATACAAATTGACGTATATAATACGAACAATTGCAGATCCTTGCTTCAAATCTGTTAAGGTTTTACAGATCATTGATACGTTTGAGTAACTTAAGCTTATAGCTTTCTTGAAACAGGCACTGTTAGATTCAATTATTTTGCAACAAGTTTTCTTGAAGTACGCTTTTCATCAGAAACCAATGGCAGATGTATATTTGAAATAATTATTACTTCAGCATTTTAGTAACAAAAATTTTGTTATTGTGATTTAAAATTTATTTTAACATCTTTTCATAAATTATTTAATGTTTATGGGCATCATTTTCTATATTTCAGAAATCTTTTGATGCTAATTCATAGAATGGTTGAATTTGTTATTCGTGAAGGTCCTATGTTCGAAGCAATGATTATGAACAGAGAAATTAATAATCCTTTGTTTAGGTAAGATATTTATTATATAGGTCATTCAGAAACTAAACTGTTCAGTGTGGTTAAAATTAATCTTTTATAGATTTTTATTTGAAAATCAAAGTCCTGCTCACATTTACTACAGATGGAAATTGTATTCCATCATGCACGGAGATTCACAGAAGGAGTGGACGTTAAAAGAATTCAGAATGTTTAAAGGTATTTTTTTGTGTATAAACTTGGAAAGTTTTATAATTAAAAATTTTTATTTAAAAGGTGGCTCTGCATGGAGACCCCCATTTATAAATTATACTGCGGGTATGCCAGATGAATTGGTTTTGGAAGAAGAAGCGAGGGACCAAACTAAAGGGTCTTTATCAACTACGTAAGTAAAGAAATTTTTGTTTTGATTGTTTTATTATTTTTTAATTGCAGTCAAAGGGATCGGTTGGAAGATTTGATAAGAAATTTGCAAGCAGAAAATAAAAAAATAGGAGAAGTTATGGTATTTTGCATAGAACATAGTGATGCAGCAGATGAAGTTGCAGAGTGTGTACTCGAAGCTTTGTCAAACGAATCAACTGCAGTAACAAAGAAAATAGCGCGACTGTATCTAATATCGGATATTTTACACAACTGCGGAGTTAAGGTCAACAAGGCTTCATTTTACAGAAGAGCATTTGAAACACGTTTAATTGAAATTATGAAACAAATTCGATTAACACATGACAGATTAGAAGGTAGATTGCAAGCGGAAGGTTTTAAAGTGCGAGTCTTACGGACTTTGAAAGCTTGGGAAGATTCCATTTATCCAAAAGATTTTATGCACAAACTACATAATAGTTTCTTGGGATTGGAAATTGAGGAAACTAAATGTGAAGATGCTATAATAGAGCAAAATTGGGATGGAAACCCATTACAAGATCAAATTGAATTAGACGATGATGCACCAATGGATGGTGCCGCATTACTGAAAAGTGCTCTGAAGCAAAATTTAAAGAGTCCTTCTCCTATTGTCGATGATATCGATGGATTTGAAATTCAAGACAGTACTATAAGAGAAAATGAAAAACACACCACACCTAGTCAATTATCTGGCTTTATTTTATCTAAATGGGAAACCGTTGACCCTCAACAGGTTGAAGCTCAAGCTATGACGACAAGCAAGTGGGATTTGTTAGAAAATAATATCGATAATAGTCAGGATAGCAAAAATGAAAACCAAGATTCTAGTGATTGTACAGATGCAAGAGATATGACAGAAGAAAGGCGTACAAAACTTCGAGAAATTGAGTTAAAAGCTGTGCAATATCAAGACGAACTTGAATCTGGTCAACGTTCGTTGAAGAGTGGCTGGACAATATCGCAACAGGTAGAACATTATAGACGAAAACTTTTAAGAAAATCTGATAAAGAAAGAAGAGAAAAAGAAAAGGACATTACTATTACTAGCAGTAGTAGAGGAGAGAAACACAAACGTGACTGGGAAAATAGTCGAGAAAGTTCCGACGAAGAAATTTATTATAAAGAAATGTAAGTATTAATTTAAAAATTATGCCTCATGCACGTCTAAGCATGCTTATATTTTTATTTTATTCTAGAAAGGTGAATAAACTCAATTTTATATGACAAGTGCATTTTTCTTGGTGGTCAATTGCTTGAGAAAATATTTTTTATTAAATTTATTATAAAGTAATTGTTTATTTATTGTTTCATAAGTTTTTTTTTGTTAATGCTGTTCATATAGGTAAATAAAAAATTAATAATTATTCCTAACTTTATTTTTTAATTACACTAGTTTTTATTCTACTAATTATATGAAAATAACATTAATTTCCAAATTAATATAGGTCCTCTTCTAAAAAAGCCAAAAAACACTCCAGGAGTTCACCAGGTAGTACTTCCTCTAGACGAAGGTATGTTTTTTAATTTTGATACAGCAAACACAAATTTATTTTTTGAATAATGCAGGAGTTAATAATTCTTTTTCATTTCAAGATCAAGAAGCAATTCACCACCATCCTCACGTAAAAAGAATTCCAGAGCACCAAGTCCACCCACACCTCCGAAAATTAGGCGGCATTCTCCAAGTAACTCAAAAGTTCATCACAAAGGATCCATATCACCGGATAGTTCTACAAACAGATACAGTTCACCACAAACAAAATACAGTAAATACTCTCCAGCATCTCCAAAATCATTTAAGTATGGTCAGAAATCCAGCTCTCCTACTCGGTCGAGGTACCGTGATGTTTCTCCCGAGGTTACACGCAAACACAAACATAAGCATAGGTATTAAACAAAAATATTCTTACTGTGGGTAGTAGCTCATATTTTCTTTAGAGAGCAATCTATGACTTTGAAAACATTTATGTGTTGATGAATATGTTTCATTATAAGTTTGATCAGTTTCATCTTGTAAACAATCATTTACAATTGTTTTTTTAGTTTTTATTTAACTATGTTCATGGAGATTATTGCATGCATATTTTATAATTAATATTATTTTACATATAATTTATGTAAAATTAGACAAATTTTTGTGAACCAAAGTTCATCGAGCCCACTTGAAATTGTTTGAAAATTGTGGTATCTCAAATATTTCATGTGTTGATTTAAATGACTTGTACATATTTTTATTTACATAAAATTTTTAACATTTCATCATCTTTTGTATTTTAAGTAGTCTATAAACTCGAAGAAGGGCATTAGTTTCTTTCTTCTAGTAATAAAATTGGTACTTATAAAAATTCAAGTTTTACTAATGAAGAAATTTAATTTTCACTTTTTTGTAAGAAAACATTTCGGTTTTAAATAAAACAAATTTATTTCAAAAATAAATATAATTTGAAAATATCAAATGTAAGTTTTATATCCATAAAGATAAACTAAATATTCATTTAATTACACAGCCATATTGATTTTTGTTGTTATAAAACAACTCTTAAGCAGTATAATAATCACAACATTTATTTTTCAATTTTATAATTTGAATACCAAAGTCGCTGGTCGTCAGAAAATGTGCTATTTGATATAATAATAACAAAACCATAGTAGTCACGTTGACAGCAATAAAACGGGATAAACTCATACCAATTTCCAGCCAAGATCCTTCATTTCTGATGAAATACAAGAACTGTATAACCATTAAATCGCAAAACAATAAGATTGTTAAAAACGAATTTCGTATTTGTGCTGCAGTAATAGCCATAATATGAGAGAATGCGCACATGACCAACAAAAATGGTATAATTAACTTAACAAATATAAGAGCAGTCATCGTAAATGGACTGAATACTGTAACAAAGCATCGCACCCACATCGGATCAAAGGAGTTCATACTTCCGGTATTTCCTAATCCAAAATAACCTGTCATAACAAAAGTGAGCTAGTAATGGTTAAGAAATTATATTTAAACAGAAGATTTACTACGTAAACCAAAAGAGTGGTTTCAACATGTTAAAAAGGATACACAATAGAAACATCTTCGAACGCTATTTTCATCACTGTACTTCTTAAATTCCCTGCGACAGCGTAATAGAATAACTTTGTTAGTATATTTTGCGTCGCTTTCGATAAACACCCAATTTAGCATGTGTTGGAAAAATAAAAATATGCAAATACTTTCGTATCCGACACCCATCAAAGTATATGGAATTATTAACGAAATCATTGCGCTTAAAAGTTTACAATCAGGATTATATCTCATAAGAAGGGGAGGAATCCAAAATATCACTAAAAATCAGTTAAAGATAACGTATTGAGTTGTATTGTAAACAAACACTTACATAATAAAATCCAAGAAATTGCTTGATTAATTAACAGTAAACCAAAATTGTTGACCATTGTGATGTGCACCATCAAGCAATTTACGTAGGCTACAGCCACCATTACTAATTGAAAAAATAATATTTGCTTATTCCCTTCACTTTTAGGTGTCGATAAGATTCTGTGACCAAATAAAATCCAAAGTAATAAACCAGTTATACTAAAATAAAAAAGAAATTAGTTAAAAGAAGCAAAATGAACGATATCTTACTGGTAAAAGTAGCTGAATTTGGTTTGAATTTCCAAATATATAGGACATAATCCCATTAAAATTTGTCCAATTGTCCATGTTGAAAATAATCCGTCAGATTCTTTGAACATTGCACGACATGTAAAATAAACATAAATCAATGACAAAAAAGTGCGTTCAAAAAAGGTGAAAATCTGTGAACAGAACCACAAGTTAATATTTAAATAATTAATTTGATAAATTGTTTTTACCAATATTTCGATACCAAAAAAATAAAACAATCCTATTAAGAATAAATTGTAATGTTTGTAGGTAGCCAAAACACGGAGCATTGTTAAACATTTTTGACGATATTTAACAACCATGCACCAAGTGATGAAAGGAAACTTGCAGTAAATGAAATAACTCCACGATAAAGGCTGAACTAAAATGGCAAATATAAAATATTGGTGTCCTTAATATAAGCATAAAAATTACCTACCGAACATTAACAAAATCATTATAACACTAAAGCCATAAAAGGCATATGGATATATCGTGTGGGGATGAATTCTATAACTTCTTATAACTGCACTTTCACTAGACTGGTACGTTGATGTCCCGAGGTTGCTAATAGAAGTAAAGAGAAAAACGATCCATCCCATAAAGCCAACGGTCAAAAATATTAACAAAACCTTTTGATAGTATTGCTGATAGTAATTTAATCCATCGTTGCATAATTTAATAAGCTCCTCACTTAGCGAGATCTAGAAAAATATTTAATTTTCTTTATTTGAACATAAAAATAAAAATAAAATACTAACAGCTTTTAAGTAACTTCCATTAGCTATGAAATTTTTTAAATCATTTTGCTTTTTATTCATAGTCTCTTCTGTTAATAACGAAAAGGGAATGAAAGTCCAAGCTATTGTATTTTGTTGCATATCCACATTTTTAGAAATAAACTGTTCCAATATTTGAAGTGCATTTGATTGCATTATTCTGGCTTTTTGCTTGAAAGTTGTTTGTAAAAAATTAACAGGTACCATACCCTAAACTAACAATTTAAATATTCATATTTTTACGATTAAAATTTTTTTTACCATGGAATTAATTGGAATGTTTATACCAATTAACGAAGATATTAGAGGTGCAATATCAATTTGTAATAAATCTTGCTGTGCCAAATTTTTTTCAATTCCCGAACCCCATGCCATAAATGGAACAGTGGTTTCGTGGTCAGAACCATCTCCATGTGAGCCCCAATTTGTCATTCCATGATCAGAAGTAAAAATGTATACAGTTTGCGAATCGCGAAAATAATTTTCAAATAAGTTGACCATCTTTTTTGTGCCACTATCGACTACTTTTAAATTTTCGAGATATTTTCTAAGTAAATAAATAAAATTGTCTTATTGAAACTAAAACACTAGGTACATACTTGGACGTTGGTTTTATCGAGTGCCCAGCGGTATCCAAGCCTAACAAGTGTAAAAAGAAAATATTTCCCGATTTACAGAAATCAGTACACGGACGTTTACTTTTTTGGTTAGTTATAAATTGTTCAACACGGTCAAACACCCAAGTATCTAATATCGTAGGAGATTCCTTTCCAGAAAAATCTTGCATGTAAGCATCGTATGAATGTAGATGAATATGTTCCAAATGGTCTAGAAAATGCTTGCTTTATTATCTTGATAATTAATGAATTGCAATTTACCTCGATTGAAAATATCTACTATATCGGGACTACCCCAACACCATGCGTTTGTACTTTGGTTTATTACAGAATCAAAATCAACTGGATTATACTTCCATCCTTTGGTTATAGCACTGGGATCTTCACCAAAACCAGCTAAAATAGCAATATGACCAGGACGTGATTCAGTTGGCACACGAGTATGAGAAACACCCCACATTCCACCACCATTTTTGATAGAACTAAAATTTAAATAAAAAACAAAATACTAAATATATTATGTTAAACACTTACTATAAATAAGGTGTCTGAGTAGTCATATGGGAATTATACAAAGATTCGGCTC
This sequence comes from Cantharis rufa, assembly GCA_947369205.1. Classification (NCBI taxonomy): domain Eukaryota; kingdom Metazoa; phylum Arthropoda; class Insecta; order Coleoptera; family Cantharidae; genus Cantharis; species Cantharis rufa. The sequence continues at coordinate 6,981,576 of OX376309.1, read as the reverse complement.
GCAAACCATCGGCCACCAGTAATACCAGTCGTTTTGCGGGAGGAAAGCCCCCCGACTTGTGAGGTGTCATACCATGATGAATCGGAGATGTAAAATAAATATCAAAAACGAAATAAACTAATAAGAGGTGCACCGAAATACCAACTAAAACTAACTTGAACATACTGTTCTTCGCTAACAAAAAGGTAATTTACATTAAGCAAATAAATCACACCTTGAATTATCTGTTATCATAGTTCAAAAGGTATTTGAAGTGCTACTTTCCAATGCAAAATGCCAGCTAACCAAGAGAAAAACAAAAACATAACCTCACTGTAAAATTTGACGAAATTACTAAAAATTGTCAAAAAAACATGGGAGTTTTTCAAGATAATTTTCGAAAATTGTTTTTATTTTTCAGTAAATTTGCAGATACTTTTAAAAACGAAGAAATATAAAATAATATATTTATTTACTTTTTTACATAAATTAAATGTAATAGCGACATCTAGTGTGTACCGGTATCTACTAGCAGAATTCAAAAATTTATTTTACGATCTTTTTTTATTTGGTTGTTTACCTGATGATTAAAGCGATTAAATTTTTTATAGATGTAAATAAGGCAGTGTAGTAGTAACGCAGTTATAAATTAAATTATTGTTTTGGTTAATAACAATAATAATAATTATTTTTATTTATAAATGAAATATAGAAATAGTGCAGATAAATGTGATAAAAGTAAATAATATAAGTGCGTTGTTCATGACGTACATTATTATAACATAAGTTATGAATTGAAGTTGATTTTTAAAATTATCCCTTCCGCCTTTAACGGCAACGCAAATTTGAGGCGCGCAATGTGCGTTGTTTATTTCGTATTTCGGTATTAGTTCGGGAGATTCGGCAGTTTCAAGACGTTGCTATTAAAAGTAGTTATCAGTTCAGACGAATAAATATATTTTGTGTTCTGTGTTGTTGAACTTGTTACTTTTTTAGCTGTTAATCGATAAACTATGGGTGGTAAGGAAGTTGTTAAATATTTTTTCTTGATAAATTTGATAATGACCCAACGACCTTCAAAAATTGAGCACATAATAATTAACTAATGTAGGCAGAGACGATATTTTTTTAAAGAAAAATAAATTATATTTTTGAATATTTTGCTTAAGGTTTTTTATTTGTCACAAAAAAAAGAAATACGTGTTAATTTCCCTGATTTTTATATTTAGCTATAAAGATGTTTATGCTACATTTATAAATAAGAATTCTGGTGCTATTTCCTAATTTCTTGCTAGAGCGATAAACTGATTATAGAGATTTCAAATTTTATTCTTTTTTAAATTCTTACATTATTTATTGATGGACTTTTATTAGTTTTAATTTGAGTTTTGCTCACGTTATAAATTAAAAATCGACATTTTCCATTTTCAAAAAGCTTTCTCCATTTAAGATTTTCCAACTTGAATTTTTAAATGCTCTCATTTGTCGTTTTCACAGAAATCTATTTATTTTTAATCTTCATTTAAAAATTAATATAGGTAGTAACAAAATCAAATTAGAAATTTAAAATAACTTTGTACATATAATTTTGCAGTTGGGTCCGGTTACCAAGGCATCAACCGATTTGGTTTGTTATAATGCTTATTATGTATTTTCTTTAATAAACACAAAAATTAAATTAAAGAAATAAATTATAAAAGAACAATAAAAACACCTAACATGACACGACTTTCGTTTACTAGGTTCAATAACATACACCTTGTAGATTACATTTCGAAATTTACATAAATTTATAGTATAGAAAAAAATAATTATGTCTTGGTGTTAAAGGTGGATATCAGCAGGTGCTGGTTTTCATCTCAAATCTTTTACTTCCTACAGGACCTTCTCGATCAGTCTATTTAAGTTTATTTAAGAATTCCTCCATAAATGATCACAATAAATTACCAAATTTAGATGATTTGTATTTATATCGTATATTATTAAATAAACTTATTAGTTATATTTCATCTAACGAAGTGGTCTAAAAGCTATCGAAGAGCTGACAGCTTCAAAATTTCTTATGGTTGTACTTTGTTCTTGTTCCCTATGGCCTCTTCGGTTAAACTAAATGTTTTATTTGATGTACCTTTTTAATTTTCTCTTTTCGGAATGTCTATAATTTTGTATTTTTCTTTGCATACTGTATTGAAATTTTAACTTTCAGTTAAATTTATAAAAAAAATCAAATCCACCCCTGCTCGAATTTTTAATTTGATTATTTTTTGAAAAATATTTTATTGGCAAGGATATTACCTATTTATTTTTCTCAGTTTATAATAAATTGACCTTGCATTAGGAGTAATCTACATTGAATTTTTGTTATTTGATAGTTACTATAATAATACCCAATACAAAAAATATACATAGTTTCTTATTTCTTTTAATCAAATGACATTGCATATATATACGGTATAAAATAGTTTTATTTGCATTACATAAATGCACTGAAAATAATTTTTGATGTTTTGAAATTATCCGAATAATTGGTTTCTAAAAAAATATTTTTCGTTCATTAGCATAATCTTTCAAAATTTCCTGAAGTTAGATTCTCTTTCGATTCAGAATTTTCAATATTATTTTTTGGCAATTTATTTTACTTTCTTAAGTATTATACATGTTTGTATGTGTTATACTGATAAAAAGACCTTTGTACTTTTATAAAATTAAATTTTTATCAATATTATATAATTTTTAAGTTTATTAACTTTTATATCGTAATTCTACTAGGTTATACTTAAATTATCTAACTTAAATGATTAAAAATCACATTATACTACGTAAATTCATTGATAGTTTACATCAAGTTGAGATAATTTGACGTGTTTGTAAATTTTTATCTCTTCTCTTAATTGCACAATATTTTTTAAAGTAATTAATTTTATTTAAATTAAATTTTAATATCAATTTAATTTTGAAAACAAGTTAATACTTTTTAAAAATCTATATTTAATAAAACAACTTGAGAAGAAATGATCCACATTAGAGATTCCCATAAAAGTAAAATGTTAATTAAATCGTTTATTGTTAATATTCGGCCGTGAAAGTAGAGGATAGAAAATTAATTTTGGAATTTTGGTTAATTATAAATAAATAGTTGGCAAAATTTGTAAATAGTTGGCAAAACCGTCGATGAACTGAACTTTTTCACAAATCACTTTCACTGTAGGAAATCAAATCGTTGGAATTTGATGGAAAAAAAAAGATCAACAGATGGCAATCCCCCCCCCCTCACCCCAAAAAAACTTTGGCTAGGGCTGTCTCTGGAAATATGTATGTGACAGTAACAAGCTATAAATCTAAAGATACCGAATTCGAATATCATTTTATCAATAGCTCGAAAACAAATTAATTTTTGGTTTTGATTTTTTACTTGAAAATATGTACATATTGCAGTGTTCATAAAGGTGGGCAATAAAGCTCACAGTAGTTTTAATTTCATTCTCAAAAAATGTAAGAAAGTTCAGAGAAAGTTAATATTTGATACTCAACAATTTAAGTTCAAATTGAAATAATTTATTATTTAAGTAAACAATTGAAAATTGAACAACGTTGAGTGTAACGACCGATGTGCATCAGTGCGGGTATACGCAAATGAATAATATTTAAATCACATTATCAAAAATAAAATTTGAATGAAGAAAAAAATGAATTGTCTTGGAAACGGATTGATCAGGAAAAAAAGGATAAATAAAGTCAGTTGATGAAAAACGGTGGACCAGTAAGGTCGAGTGGAAATATTCTCTAAGAGAGGAGTGATCCACAAATAAAATTTAATCAACAAAAATCACTTTCGAAACAATAATAACAAATTCAATTTGGACAAATTTAAACAATTAATAGGAAGAATTATTTGGTAAAAGATTTTGGCTTGTGAGATAGAAAATTCTGGAACGAGAGAAAAAGCTGTTCCATTTAACGTGAAAAAGGAGAAGAAGAATTCACAACCATTTAAGGACCGAGGATTGCGGGTCGAGTTTATTGAAGAAAGAGACAGGTTTGAACAACCCAGATTATTTTGTGATTACGGGATATTTGCGGAACACCAATTATTATAAAACTAATGCGGTGAAATTTGCGATTCAACAAAGGTTAATTACTTGTAATAAATGTAATTCAATTGTTTATTCAAAAAGAAAATAAATTTTCATATTCAACTAGAATTTTCTAGATTAATTTTAGAACCATTCAAAAGATCGTTTTAACTTTGCTTTGATATTCTTACATGGAACCGGAGGTTGGATAAGTTTGTATTCAATACATAAAACTCAAAGTAAGTATGCATTATTAAAAGATTCTTTCAATTAACAGTGCAATATGTACTTTTTGACGAATATGAAACTAGCAAAAGTGCAAACGTAGACTAAACAATGTTTGGTTTTTAACCAAGTTACATTAATTACATTTTAATTTTAGATCGTCTGTTTTGTAGATACCTATATATACACATAATATATATTTGAATTTTGAATAGCGCAGAATCTATTTTTAGAAATACACTTCCCTCACTATGCGTTGTTTTCACTAAGTCATTTAATGTAATCTTGACAAATATTTATATATAGAAAATGAAACGCCAATTTGTGTGTAATTGGAAATTGTACCAATTAAATAATGTATTTATATTTTCTTATTTTAGGATACGCTTGGGTTACTCTTGCTACTAACGATTCGTACTCTTTGGGTGCATTGGTTTTGGCCAACTCTTTACGACGGGTTGGTACAGTTCATCAATTAGCAGTATTGATAACCCCAGGAGTTACTAATAGTATGAGGTGATTATATTCACATCGACCTGTACCCCCAACATAGTTATCGTTAACCGATTTCAATATTTTAGAGAAAAACTATCATCGGTATTTAACGTCGTTAAAGAAGTTAACATTTTGGATTCTAAAGATCAAAATAACTTGCGGCTTTTACAACGACCAGAACTAGGAATAACTTTTACAAAATTGAATTGTTGGCGATTAACCCAATTTGACAAATGCGTATTTTTAGATGCCGATACTTTGGTGAGTTGATTAACTTTTTAGTTATATGCCTACTTAAGAATTAACAAATGTTGCCTTCTATTTAAAATAAAATTAAACATGGAATGCTAGCAAAAGCGTAGGTTTTTAAAATATTTCAATTTTATATTTAAATTATTTTGCGAATTCAAATTCAAAGATTTAATTGATTTTTTGGATATCTTTTTTGTTTGCAGTTATTACAAAATGCTGATGAATTATTCGAAAGAGAAGAATTTTCCGCAGCTCCGGATGTTGGCTGGCCAGATTGTTTTAATTCTGGTGTTTATGTTTATAAACCATCAGAAGCTACTTATGAAAATTTAGTTAAATTTGCCCTCCAAACAGGAAGCTTTGATGGTAAGTTCTTGTTAAATCTGAAATTAATTAATTGCTTTAATATTCATAATTATTTACAGGAGCCGACCAGGGGTTACTTAATTTATATTTTAATGAATGGGCGCATAAAGATATTAGTAAACATTTGCCTTTCATTTACAATGTATGTTCAACCGCTACCTACAGTTACATGCCAGCATTCAAACAGCAAGTTTTCTATTTAAAAAAATTATAAGAAACAAAATAATCTTTGTCGTTATAGGTTTAGCAGAAATATTAAAATTATCCATTTCATTGGTAATACTAAACCGTGGCTCCAACACTTTGATTTTGAAACTCGAAGTGTTCAAACAACACCCGGATTAGAGCATTTGCATGGTATTATACAGCAATGGTGGGAAATCTTTTGCAGTAGTGTCCATCCAGTGTTATCACAGCAAATGGTAAGTAAATTTTAATTTATTGCAACAATAACGGCATAATTTTATCAATTATTTAATTAATGCATACAAACTAACAAAAGGATAAATCTACTCCATACAGAGAGTCAGAGGTAAGCTTTGTAATAATCAGTAGGTTAATAGATTCTTGCATATTTTAACAAACATACATAAAGTATATTCAGAAATTTATTGAAAAATTCACATAACGAAGGATGCATGAAACAGGATACAATTTTTAAAAAAATTGAATTTTTTTTTCGATTACAAATTTTAAAGTAACGTGCTCCAACCAAATAGGTACAAGGGAATTGCCAATTTTTGTCACCAAACTAGTAGATGTTAATAAAAATAAGTCGCATTAATCTTCATGTTGCACATTTCATGGTTTAGATTAATCGCATGCAAAATAAAATTTTGTTACTTTGTTTTTATAAAAATTTATTTTTAAAGCTTTTTTAAATACACTCAAAACTGTTTTAAACTTGCATTTTACAACAAAATATGATAAATTCTGAGTAAATTCCTTCTCCGTCCTTTTAACCTAATGAGGGTTTGGTTTTACTACTTGATTTAAAAAGGTTCCTTGGTGGTTTGCCAAGGGAAGACTATTAAAATATAGTTCTTACTCTGCTTGAGTTTGAACAGGGAATATCGGCCTATTGGGCACACAAAGAAAATAAGATAGATTGCATTGATTTATTATTTACCTCTTTCTCCAAGTAGCATTTACGAAGACGCCAGCTAAAGTAATATTCACATAAAGATTAGTTTACCGTATTGTATTTTGTAAGAGCTTGCAAAAACAAGTGTGCAAACTGTGGCTAGAATAGAAGTGAATCAAGTCCATAAATTATCGAAACTTCAGGCTTCAGTACAACACTGAAACAAAAGTAAACAAGTTACATAGTATAACAAAACGAACAAAATGACTTCATCTACTTTTGCACTGAAGTAAAGTTATGAATTAGAACGTATAAGAACCATAACTCCAAAAATTACAATATGGACTTGATTCACTCCTGTAATAACCACTCCACACGGCTCGAAGTATTTATTACTTCTTGACTTCGTATTTATGACTTCTTCTCTTTCTCTTTCTTAGATATTTTAATTAACTTGGTTCTTGCAAGCTCTGACAATCTTACGAGCGTCTAACGCTTTACTGAGTAATTCATACTTTATGTCATTTGCTTTCAGAAATGTACAAAAATTTAAATTATTGCTTGTTTCCACCAATATTAACCATTGATGCAAACACAAAAAACATTGATTTCTCATTAAAATATTGCGAAAATCGCGAAGTTTTTCACTAATTGGTGGAGTGTGCCGAATTTAAAAAAAGGTTGAAGAAGTAGTTATTTATTGAAGGAGGCATGCTGCGGTTGAAGGAATTGACAAAGTGTGTGTGGAATGACATGGTGATTCAATTGCAATCTGAAAAATGTTAAACCAAAATTTATGTTCTAATAACAAATTGTGTTCTGATATGGGAATAAATGTATACCTAAGTGGGAAGCTTATTGTTGACGTTTAAATCGCACTTGGATTTAAAAATTTAAAAAAGTTTTCCTTTTTTTATTATTTAATTATTTATAATACAATTTAATAATAATATATTATTTAATTTATTTTGCAACATTACAGACTCTTATCCGTACCTTTTATGTAATATATAATTTTTTCAATGTGTAGTTGTATTCATAATTATTATTATTAGTGTTTGGTTATGTACCAAAATTTAATAAATTGTTAAGTAATTACGTTAATTGGCTAATTTAAACAATTTAATTTTTTTTTTGCATGCACAAATTTTAAACTTGACTTAAATTATGAATTTTTTTTGAAAAGCAAACCTACTCAGAATTTAACATATTTTCAATATCAGTTAATTTTATTTTTAATGAAATCTATTTATGCTGGGGTCCTCCAACACAGGGTGTCGAAAAAATGTGGTACTACATTCAGGAGTATATATATAACTCATCAAAACAAATAAAATAGGTTCTAAAAAGCATTTATTTTAGTTATATACTTTTTCTGTTAAAGGTGGGGGGAGGGTTATGCAGAAGTTTTAGTCCTCGTGATGATGAGAAATTTCTTGTGATGGCTAGACAATCTGCATGCATGTTCTAGGATGCTACTTCTGCTGTATTTTTTGCTTTGAGTTGTTTTGTTTTGAGCTCGTAAATCCGCGCTTTGTACAATTTTTGATAATTTTTAAATATTTCACACAAATTCTGTAATGGCAAATATAATTAAATTGATTTTGGAACTCTTGGTTTGTTTTGATGAATTCTAAATTTGTACTTTCAAGATTTATTGGTACTTACCACCTTTTCTCGCACCTCGTATAAATCAATTTTTTTGTGTACATTTTTGGTAGATTTTTTTTGCAAATTTAAAATTTGTTTGTATTGTTTTGGTTTATGATCTTGGCTAAATTTATTAAACTATTTGTGAGTGATTATCTTTAAAATGTGTGCAATTGTTGGAACACAAAAATAGCTGCATGTGAGATGCGCAACAAACGCATGGGCGTTCTTAAGATAGCTCCTGGTTTTTTAAAATTATTTTCCAAGTTTACATTTTAAGAATTTTAATTTATTTTTTTGAATTACATAAATCCCCATTTTTGGGAGTGGTTTCCAGTATTTTAATTATAGATATTATTTTCAAAAGTTTTTGTAAATATCATTTTAAAGTTTTTGAGAAAAATCTTATGGACGTTCATGAACAAGTATGCACTTGAAAAATTGGTTTATATTTGAAAATAATCTAACATTGATTCTTGATAACATCACTTAGAATTGGAATTTTCTAGTAGGTAATCTAATTCAAGGTGACAATTAAAAGAATTTTATTTTAATATTTTGTGTTTGCATTGTAAAGTTTGTTTTTCTGCTCAGCATTAATAACTTTTGTATATATGTATTTCTTTCTTTTGCATGCATGTTTGTTCAGGCATCAAATAGTGCATTCGCTGAAAATTACACATCTGTATTCTTCCAACCCCCTAATTCCTTAGATTTTCCTCATCAGGGTTGTCTTTCGACAACGACGCCAGTTAAAATTAATATAAAAATGCGGGATCCTTGGGACGATTACAATGATAATGATCAAACAGAAAATTCAGATATAAAATTACCTTCTCCACCAATTCATGAATCGGAAAACATAGTAACAGCCGTTTATACACAGCCTCTTTTAAATTATTTCCCTATTTACGATGACATATGTAGGGATGTTTCTGAATCACCTTCAGACTTATTGAATCAATGCAATGTTGAGGAAGATAATAAAAGTGTAACTGCTTCACATGATTTTGATAGTAAACAAGTTGAAAATAATAGTTTACTTAAAGCTGAAAGCCCCGTTCACTTTGAGGAATCCTTACCTCCTAGTTCTCCTAATCATTCCAATAACTCTTATGCAATAGCTGAATGCAATCAACTTGCATGGGCAGATGCGTTTGAACCACTTTGCTCTATAACGGATGAAATCGCTTTGCAAGTCAATCCTATTGAAAGTTCTGACGAAAATGTAAGTATTTATTATTACAGTGCTTGCAAAAATGTGCAATTGAAAGTTTATAATGAGTGCTAATGTTAGTTAATTTAATTTTACTTCTCAATATGCAACCTCCGAGAACGAACGTCTGCATGCTGAGTATTGTTAACCTAGTAATTTGTTGCTTTACGCTTACCGAAGTTACATCAACCAGAAAAGAATTACGTTAGTTAATTATAAACAAATTGTTTTTTTACAAAATTTACAGGGTACAATTTTTTATTTTATATTTATATTACGACTTATCTTATTAACATCTTAAATTTTTAATGTTTGTCTAAAACTTACGTCTTTTTATCTTTTCATATAAAAATTTAATGCACATTCGGTTTTTTTTCTTTTATCTTACAGGGGGTGTTTTATTGGAGGGTGCTAGGACTTCCCAAAAGTATTTTTTTGCACTAGCACTGCCGAATTTTAAGGGTAGTACCCGCGGCCAACTCAAAATCAACAATTGCACAATCTTGAACTCCTGGCTTTCTCTAACCTCGCACAATAATTTTGGTTTGCATAATTTTTTATTGTCATTGTTTTTGTTAATAGTAATTGCTGAAGTTTCGTTTTCGAGATTTTCTATAGTTCTGAATATTGGCATTTCTCAAATAAGTGGGCACAAAGGCGCCAACTCGGCGATATAGTATATTTAAAAAAGAAAACACACATTTACAAATATTACGATTGTATTATTTCTAAATTTTCATTTTTGTGAAAGTTTTATTCAGTTGCACATTTTGAAAAGACGTAAATTTTATTTTAATTTTTTTCATAAAAGTATGTATTTATAGGCTGGTTTAGCTGGAGCTTTTGCTCAATTGACCCTCGGTTGTCCCAGCACAGCGGAACAGCGCATTTTAGAGGATAATTTGCGTCGCCAAAATTGGGAAAGTGGTAATATTGACTACATGGGCCGTGATGCATTTGACAATATTTGGAGTAAAATATGTGATACTTTAAGTACACCAGAAGCAACTGCAACACAAGGTAAACATTTTTGCATCTGCAGGTGATGAAAGTGTATAATCTAGGCAATTTTTTACAGAAAAGGAACAAACCTCACCTGCAGTTACAATTCCTGAAAATCTTTCAGAAAGAGGTCAGAATAAAAAGAAATTATAATAATCGTTGAAGTGGTATTAATTAAATACAAGCAACTTACAATGATTAGGCAATGCTTACTTGCTAATAAATAATTTGCTCCATCGTAGCTTTAGGTGCCATGTAAATAAAAGCATTTCTGCTCGTTTTTGTAAAGCGTGGCAAAATATGTATGTTATTTGTTGTTTTGTTTAAAATGAAAGAGAAGGGAATAAATCTAAATTTTTTGCATTATGCAGTGTCGAGTAAGTTATTATTTTTTATTCAATCTTCAAACGACCATCTTTTGCCATATTTGTCTTTTAGAAAGAGGTGCCTATCTGCATCAAAGACTGCTAGAATTAAAAATGCTGTGTATTAGGCTATTTATATTTTATACGCTTTCTTGAATGTATCATTTAAAATATATAAATTTTCAAGAAGTAACATGCTACAAATTATTTAGTTAATAAAAACTTTTTTGTTATAATTTCTAATAAATTACTTACACATGTGTGTTTTGCTTATTAATGTTTGCAGCATTTTCCTAATTTAACAAGAAGAATGGCTTTCTAATCTGTTTAATCAATATTTTTGATGTTACAATCGTTTCCAGAAGTCTCATCAAAATTGTCAGACGATATTCCTAGTGACAAATCTGTTTCAAAAGAAGAAAAGCCACAGGAGTGCATTTCTGCACCAGTTATCGATACAACTTCTGCAATTAAAGTTGAACCTAATATTGCAGTTATACCATCTGCTGACAAGCTAGTTTTACCAGAAGATTCGTCTAAAATCCCAGAGACAAAGACACCAACAGATGTTGTTCCACCTACACAGGAATCCGTTTCTATAGCACCTTTGGCTTCGGTAACCACGCAACCAGCTGCGCAGTCTGAATCTGTACCTTTAAAGCCATCAGTTCCAGAAACCACAGTAGATACGTCAAGCGTAGTTCTCGAAGAATCAAAAATACCAGAAGTGGTGAAAGTATGTGAAAAATTGATAGAAGAAAGTAAAGAACCCTCTTTGGCAACTGATTCCTCTCAGAAACAAACTGAAGCAATTCAATCTCAAGGAAGCGATGCGATAAAATTATCTGAAGTTGCAGTAGCTTTGCCACCTTCCGATGTGGTAGCTAAAAGTTCTGAAATCCAAACTCCAAATACTGAAAAAGTGAATATTTCAGAAAGCATATCTCAATTGCCTCCGGCACCAATACCTAGTGATGTGGTTTCCGAAAAACCACAGTCCGTTCAAATCAGTGAACCTTCCTCACAAACAAAAGAATTGGAAACTCAACCGGCTTTACCCAGCACATGTCCTTTAACAGAATCGTCTCAGGTTGAAGCTACAAAAGCCACTATAATTCCTCAGCAAACAAAAGTATCTGATGCATCAAAACCTGAAGAAACTCAAAAATCACCTCCACCTAGTGAACTTCCTGCAAAAAAATCTCCAGAAGCTGAACCTGCAAAAGTTGAAATTAAAGAATCAAAATCTCAACAAACCCCAAAATCACCTCCACCTAGTGAACTTCCTGCAAAAAAATCTCCAGAAGTTGAAGCTGCAAAAGTTGAAATTAAAGAATCAAAATCTCAACAAACCCCAAAATCACCTTCACCTAGTGAACTTCCTGCAAAAAAATCTCCAGAAGTTGAACCTGCAAAAGTTGAAATTAAAGAATCAAAATCTCAACAAACCCCAAAATCACCTCCACCTAGTGAACTTCCTGCAAAAAAATCTCCAGAAGTTGAACCTGCAAAATTGGTAAGTAAAGAAACTGAATCATCGAAATCTCAACAAACTCCAAAATCGGCTCCGCCTACTGAACGTTCTGCAAAAAAATCTCCGGAAGGTAAACCTGCACAAGTCGTAAGTAAAGAATCTGGGATACCAAAACCTCAGGAAACTCCAAAATCACCTCCTCCTACTGAGTGTTCCTTAAAAAAATCTCCGGAAGTTGAATCTGCAAAAGGCACATCTGTGCAAGAAGTTAAAGGATCGGGAACAACAAAGCCTCAAGAAACTCAAAAATTGCCTCAGGCTGACCCTGCAAAAGTTGCTAAACCGGCCAGTGCAGCTCCACAGCAAACCAAAGAAGCGGGTGCGCCAAAACCAGAAAGTCAAAAAGTACTTCCAAAAGTGGAATCTGAAAAAGAACCAAAACCTTCAACCAAACCTCAAGCGAGTGAAGCTGCTGCTGTATCTGGATCGCAACAAGGCCCTGCACCTCCACCACGTAAATCTGGAGGAACTAAAAAGGCTAGTGGAAAGAGTAAGAAATAACATTAATTTATTTATAATTTTTAAATCTTACTGTTTTATCGTTATTGACTTTTCTTGTTATGTTAAGAGTGTTTTTAATAATCCATTCTTGTTTTTAAATTTGAAATTTTTATTATAACCATTGTATTGTTTATGCTAATAAATCAATTATATATTCTCCACTAAAATTTTCCCATTTTCACATTTAAAAAATTGTAATAATACAAAAAAACGCTGTAATTTTTAGAATTAACTATGTTGTTTCGTACGCATCTTTGCTAATTTATTATAACTTTTCTGTGAAATGGATTGATATTTTAGAAATATTTGTTACGCTAAGTTGTAGTCCTGTAAATTTACTATCCGAAAAGGGATCTCAAAAGAAAATATTCACCCTATTCGATCGATTGGTCCCAACGATATCCATTAGGGTATTTTACCGCAGTAAGTACGAAAGTGTCCAGGATGGGGATTATAGTAGTGTCTACGTTTTGCTTTTATAAAGCCTAGTTGGGGGGTGGGTAAAAACTGAATGTAATTTTTATTTTTAACAAATAAAAAACAAACTAATTTTTTTAATTCTGTTCTAAAAATTTTCATATTCATCAATAAAACCATATTAAATAATTATAAAAATGTATTAAGTCCAATAATTTTGAAATACAATTGACAATACAAACAAACTTAACTTACTCAATTGAGCCAAGTTTTTAAAATTATTAACAATCAAGGTTTGTATATTAAAAATTCAATTTCTTGTAAAAATGGCCAATAAGGCATTTTCATAAATATATATCAGAATGTATTTCATTTACCGATACTAAATAAACAAAAGCAGACTGCGGTATTCATTAATTTAAATTTCTGAATAGCATCAGTGTAAACATCAATCAAAAAGTATGGTTTTAAAGTAATACCTTAACGAGTCAAGTGCTTTTTTTTTTCGTGTAATTTGGCAGCTTTCTTCTTCATTATTTGTAAGCGCTTATCGGCACTTATAATGTTAATTGTAGGAGTTATAACACTCTTTGATCCACTACTAGATGAGGATGTAGATTTGAGAGAGGATTTGCTTGACTTTGAAACTGGAATAGCTGCAAAAATTATAAAATTAAACAGATTTCAACTTTTCACGTTTCCTACGTACAGCTTGATTTTGAGCCACCACTTGATTTATAATTTGGTACATTGGTAGACGTTGGGGGTTTCAGTTGAGGCGGTGAACTTTTAATTGCCTTTATGTTAGCAACCGGAGAAGAGACAATATGGGAAGATGATGCAGTTATGCTTTTCTTTAAGGACTTTGCAATATCCTTACAATTTTGACAAGTAAATGCTCCTTCAGAATCTACCGTCATAACAGGTGGTCGGTGACATTCCTGATGATACAACGAATGACAATCGGAACATTCGATAAGTTGATTTCCTGCAGCCACATCCATTCCGCTAAAAACGACACCATAAATAAACCATGTTTATTATAAACAAAACTTAAATCTTACTTGCAAATGATGCACATCAGATCCTCGTTGAACAAATCCAACTCTAATTCGTTATCTGAACTAGAAGCCGTTTTAATGTCTTCGATTCCATGAACTACAGTTCGAATTTCATCTATGGGTCGACTATAAAGGCAAGCAATTAAAGGACCAAAATCTTTACTTACACCAGTTTTCACTTTGATTGCATCTTCCAAATTTAACTGTAAAAGTGATGGTTCCTTTTTAAGGATATGTTCTGTAGAATGCAACGAACCGATGCATTTTACGTAATACATGTCGATATCATTTAAAGCCATAGTAATTTATACTATTTTCTGTAATAAATTAAGATCGGAAAAATTTTACATCCTTCTAACCTATAATATTTTAAATGTCAACAAACGTCAGATTTAAAGTAAATTCAGTGGCGTAACACATATTTGTTTCAATAAAGTGAAATTATTTTATCCTTCTACAGTCAAAGTTTAGGTACGCCACTGGTTAGTTCTGACAAATTTCTAGGTAAATATTTGAGAACTTTTTAGAAGCTCTGTTTGCTGATAAATAATAGTGAAAAAAATCAAAAAGAATCTTATTGTGCTGATTTTGCAGTGAAACTACCCGACTCAGTAAAAAATAATGCAAGGAACAGAAAACCCGCCAAAGAGTGTTTTATGAATCTAATACGAGAGGGCAACTCTATAAGAATTTTTATGCGCCGCTGTGTTACCAAAAAGGAACAATAAAATTTATGAAATAAAATACTGGTTGATAACGCGTTCCTCTAAACTTCTGTAGTTTTAAAATAAAGACTGTTATTTTAAATGTAACCAAATATAACTCGTGTTCCGGTAAAAGTGTAAAACCGCGGTCCAATTATTACCGGTGACATTTGGTGGGATATAACCTTAACCTTGTAATTTAAAATTTTAATAAATATTGGAGAGAAATTAAAAGTTTTGTGAAAATGACAAGCTCTTCTAATGAAAGCATTAGTGATGTTCCGGTATTTTTAAACGTTTCTTTGATAACATCAGAAGATGGTAATTGCGCTTTTATTCCGGAAACCATTTCGGAACAACCCGAAGATATTGTAGACTGGTTTGATAAAAATGATGAAGAAATGGTACTAAATGGCAATAGTAGTAAACCTGATCCTCTTTTAAATCAAGTCAATGCTAGAGATTCGCCTACTTTGTTAAATTTCAGCGATGCCGATGTAGATCACCTAGGCGATTTATGCATGAATATCCTGGATAATCCAGATACAGATTTCTTCGAACGTCCTAAAACTACTTCCTGCTCGTTAATTTCAAAAATCGATAAAAATATGAACTCCGTATCGAAAGAGAACAACCCAAATATAAGTGCCAAGTCCACCCCAAATAAGTGTGATTTGCTGGAAGGTATAGTTAAATTGGGAGTATCGGTGGAAGTAATTAAAGGCAACAATAAGTTTAAATTAAAATTAAGAGATGAAAATGGTGTCGACGTATTTCCAACTCAGTACATTCAAACTAAAGAAGCCGGACATACTCAAGAAAGCATAGTTCGACAAACGGTAAATGTGCTCGTAAGGACTAATTTTTGTACAGACTTGAAAGTTCAAATGCCTTGCTTGCATGCTGAATTTGGATTACGTGTTTGGTTGTGTCCTCACGTGGAATGTCGTAGAGCATTTTATCGTTTTAATTTAGCAAAATTACATGCTTTAAAGCATTTGGATCATAAACCTTACAAATGCACCTTTCCCAATTGTAAATGGGCATTTTATACTGCATTTAAAATGAGACGCCATCAAGAAACTCATTCCAAACGGAAAGATTTTGTTTGTTCTCACCCAAACTGTGATCGTCGTTTTACAACAATTTATAATTTAAATTGCCATCGTCGACAGCACCACGACAAACCAGCTACAATTCCTTGTTTAGTAAAAGGCTGTGATAAATACTTTCAAACAATACATGCTCGAGAAAGTCATTTGAAAGTTCACGGACAAGTAGAGGCTCCTTATCAGTGTCCTGTTCTCGAATGCAAGAAACAATTTTTCCTTTTTACCGCGTTATCTACTCACGCACGGGTACATTCTTACAAATTATCTGACTTACGTTGCCAGTGGCCCAATTGTGGACGTGTTTTTGAACAACCTTGTCGTTTGAAGCAGCACACTCTTCAGCATACAGGTCAACGTCCATTTATCTGTACATACGACGAATGCAAATGGGCTTTTTCGACTGCGAGTAAATTAAAGCGTCATTTAAGTACCCACACTAACGAGCGAAAGTTTCATTGCACTATGGGCTCTTGCAACAAATCATTTCTACGTCCAGAACATTTAAGGGAGCACACCTTAACTCATATTGGTCAACGTCCATTTCATTGCGAAGGTAAGTGGTACCTTTTCGTTATTAAGTCTTCTTAATAATAATTGTGTTTTAGATTGCAGTGCAACTTTCAGTGGAAAATCTGCTTTATATTTGCATGTTAAGAAAAACCATCCTAAATCGGAAAAAGTCATCGTAACGACCGTAACTGTGAAAACAGAAAAACCTACTTCAGATGATCTCTTAGAACAAGCAATACAAAGTCTCGATGTCCCATCAGATTTGATGTTGGGCGGTGGATTATTACCGGAAGAATTGTTGGAAAACGAACATTTTTCTACAGTCAATTTAAGAGATCTCGATTAAATTTTAGATTGTGAGTTGAGTAATTTTAGTTACAGTTTATATATATACGCATTTGCATTTCAGAGTTTGGTAATAATAGACAATCAGCCTTTTACACGATTAACAGGGTTTAAAAACACTAAGTGTTTTAAAATATATTATAATTTTGCCTTTTTAATGATAAAAAAGTAGAATTAATAAGCTCAGCGACAGCTCAAATGTATGTTGTAAGATTTTAATTACAACAAACCAAAGATGGAATTATTGTATGAAAGATCTATTAACTGCAGTCTAACTGTAATTTAAGTTTGTTTTTAAAATTGTACTTATTAATTTAATGCTTGATCTTAAAAAGATTGAGCCTAAGTTATACTAGTGTGATGTTAAATTTTAGATGATTTAGTTCAAAGTAAGCAATAGGTATTAATTATTTTGCAGCTTTTGATATGCTTTAGTCAAGTCAAGTGATGGATAATGAATGGCTTCGTTTTAGTTTTTAGTTGATTGTAGTTTAGTTTTAACTACGATTGCATTTTATTTTTGCACCCGTTAGTCAAATGCTTATTTTCTCAGTATTTTATCAAGTTGTTTTCGTAGTAATGTTCTTTGTAGGAGATATACGTAATTATTAGTTTAGTAATTTCCCAACTTTTTTGACAAAATGGAAAACATAGAAGTTGAGAAATCTCTCAAAACTGGCTACTAGATATTTCTATGTTATTAATGTTGTAAATCGTTACAATTATTAATTTTTTTAATTCAATTTAATCTATTTTTCGCTTTCTCCCACCAACTAACTCTAAGTTAACACGATTATTGTTTGATGTTGTTATTTTTTCTTACTATTGTTTTTTAGAAATATACTTAAGATTTATAGAAATTTTATGATTGTAAGTTATGTATGCATTTTAAACAAAATAATATTTAGCCGTGCCATATGTTTTTATATAATAAAAAGCAAATAAAGGTGGCATACAATCTGTTTAAACATTATGTAGTGTAACGTTTTTATTTTAGCTTTAGAAAATTATTTGTATACCAAATAGCCAAAACAGACCACATCGTTTTTAAAATAATTACAATTTTGAGTAGACCGTTTAATTTTGAACAAAATGTATTAATTGTATTACTTATACAGCGAAAGCTTATTACAATGGCTGAAGTGTATTGCAAATAAAGGATATTACCACAAGATATATTTTATTTTATCCCGAATTTAACAACAAATAGTGAAGACGAATATGCCAAACAAAATCAAGTTAACAGAATGGTATTGGCATTAGCTTACAGCAAATCCACAATTTTTCAGTTTCATTAACTTATGACATCTTTAAGGAGTGCTGATGGCAGGTGTTCTAATGCCTGCAACTGGCATTTTTAATCAATCCAAACAAACTCTTGGGTTTTATTTTTTCGATAAATGAGCTTAATTGTTTTTTAAATAATTTAAAAATTTATTAAAGTATTAATACAAAAAAACTGTCTCAAAGTTTTACACATTAACTAAAATTATAAATATAGTTACAAATATTAATTTAATAAAGTAAAAAATGTATGAAACACGGTAGTCCTGATTATCCAAACCAATTTTTTAATTATATTTGAACAGCAATAAAATTTTTACAGATTTGCCGTTTTTCTTGGGAGTCAACCTTTTTTAATGTGAGGCAAGGCAAATTCAGGATTAAAAATGAAAATTGTACTTGAACAGTTCAGATAATTAGGAATTTGTATTAGCATAGGCTTTAATTACAAGGTTACACTTACGTAAATTCTTGTATCAACATTTATAAAAATATAAAGCAAACACACAGGGGTACTTTATAACTTACAAAGTCAACCTGTTCAACAGGAATGTAAAATAATGCCCTTTGCTTAAAATATATTACATTATTTAATATTACCAGCCTTTAAGAAGTTCAAAATTCTAATACTATGTACAATCAACTAGATTTGAACTTTATTACAAGAAAACAAGTTCCTCAAAAATCAATAATTGAAAAATATTCGCTTACTTTCAAAACTCATACGAAGAGTAAAAATTGAGTTGAATCTGAAATGCATGGCCCTGAGTTAAGACATTTAAGTAAAATATGAGTTAAAGGAAATCCTAGCTGATTTCTAACATAGTTTTTTGGTCACATGATAATTTGAGGTTCCGGAACGGAAGCTGCTATATTTTTGTGCGGTAAGACTTGTCCACCGTTTACATACAGTTCGTCTTTTACAATAACATCTTCTCCCAGTACGGTTGTGCCTTCCATTCTCACCCATCTTCCTACTAGACAACGCCAACCAATTATGCAATTTTCCAGCCAGGAATGTGATCTTATGACGGCATCCCGTAGAATTGTGCATCTTTTTACACATACCCCTAAAGAAAAACAATTAAATATCGGTCATTAAAATTCTTAACTAAATGGTTTCCAATTCAGTACTATCTTATAAAATTTGTTATCGGAAGCAATGATTGCATATAGTATGATACGATAAATGTACAACTATGCATTGACGTCATAATCTTTCTAGATGTTATTGTAATTAAAGATAAAAATACATACTTGATATGTTAATTGCAAATTGTTACTTATATGCACAAAAGAATAAGTAATAATTTTGTTATAAAATTTAATATAATTACCGTCTTCCAAAACAGCTCCAGGTCCAATAGTAACATCAGGACCGATACGACAATCGACTCCTATAGAAGCTGTGGGATCAACCAAAACGTTACCCACGACACCTTTACCAGTGAGTAGTCGTTCTGGTTGCTTCTGTCGAACCGATTTTAAGTACATGCACATGCCTAAAAATCTGATTACAAGAAAATTGTACTTTTGTACTAAAAATTAATATACCAGACAAGAAATCTCTCGGCTGCCCCACATCCATCCAGAAACCTTGCAATTCAAATGCACATAATTGACCGTCAGCTGCCATCTCCGGAAAAACTTCCTTTTCTATCGAAACGGGACGCAACTCAATTCTATTTATCACACTAGGATTTAAAATGTAGAGGCCAGCATTGATTTTATTTGAAATAAACTCTTGGGGTTTTTCGACAAAACTTTCTATACAGTTTTGTTCGTTATAAACAACTACACCATATTTGGAAGGTTCTTCTACTTTAGTAACAACGATGGTACCCTCTTTACCATGATTCCGATGAAATTGAGCTAATTCCTTAAATGGAAATTCACAGATAATATCAGAATTCAAAACAAAGAACGGTTCAGGACTTTTGTTGAGCAAGTCTTTTGCTAATGCGATTGGACCTGCAGTACCCAACGGCTCGGTTTCGTGTGAGAAAACCAACGTTATGCCCAGTTTTCTAGCCTCACTAGACAATTCCTCTTCCATTTGTTCGGCTCGATAAGAAACTGCAAGTATAACTTCCGTCACTCCAGCTTCCACCAGGGCTTCAATTTGATGTAACAAGATTGGTTTGTTGGCAAATTCCACCAAAGGCTTAGGTCGAGTAAGAGTTAGAGGTCGTAGTCTTGTTCCATAACCCCCAACTAATATTAAAGCCCTCATTCCTTCTTTATTTTTATTTGTTTCCAAAGTCATATCTTCTGACCTGTAAAAATTCCAAGTTTATAGACAACTTATAGTAATTTAATACATAAACACTAACTAACCTTCTATAAAGCTAAGCCTTTAAAAATCCAATATGAAATGCTGGCAATACACGTCATACAAAAATAAATTGAATCAACATAAATTTAAAAGATAACAACTGTCAAACAACAAATGTTTACCTTAGGTTTGTTCTTTTTAGCTGCACTACTTGCACTAGTTCAAAAAGTGTACACTAAAGCGTTCTTTTTAGCAGGAAGTAACGTCATAGTTCTAGGAGTGACGTCAGTGTCGCTGTTCTTTTTAGCAGTGCAATTGCACTTTTGGCACCAGTTCACTGCACTACTTACACCAGCTTCAGAGCAAGTTCAAAAAGTGCAAGGTATCTGTCAACGAGTTTAGCGCGAAGTTTAAAAATTTACAATCTTTACAATGGAAGATCAATGTGAAATCGTTAAGGATAAAAGTGGTAACATTCTAGTTGATACACATGGAAATGTTTCGTGTGAATCGAAAGGTAATATGATTTATTTATCAAAATATAAATATGTATTTAACTAACTAAAAACCATTTAACCTCAAAGTTAAAACTTTATAGAGTTAGCCGAACATGGCAAATTCTGATGAATGAAAATTTTAACAATAAAAAATAAAAACATAATTTATTATTTTATTTAGGAACGACCTAAGAGTGTAATGGTGAAACGTTAAAGTTGGAACCAAAAGCGAAACAAACTGCAATCGACTTCTTCGATAAATTGTTTGAGACGATATATATTGAAAAAGATGACAATGACGATACAAACAGGAATGGGAGGCCCAAAGGAAGTTCACGCTACCAATCATAACAAATTGGGTTACTACGCTAGAAGTAATTTATAAAATTATTTTAATGTAAATAATTAATGTTTTACATTTTGCAATTTTCAGAGCTAACATGAAAGTTTTTGGTTTCAAGAACATGTTTCCTAGGACGTTTAACTAGGATTCTTTGGAAATTTTTTTGGACAAATAAGATAGAGGGGAGTAAGGTTTACAAATCCAACAGTAGCTGTATTTATTCCATTTTACAGAAGTTTGTTGGTAAATAACAAATAGCAAATAACAAATAGCAAGGTATTTTACTTTCACCGAAGAGATTTGTGCAGCAGGTAATTACTTACATGAGATATAAGGGTCCTATATTAATTTACTAATTATTATTTTAGGATGTTGTTGAAGTTCAGTCAATACTCCACAGTAATAAAGACTTCAAAATTACAGAAATTTTAGAAAATCTAAAAGATTTGGAAGCAACTGTATTGCCAGACATTAAAAGGCATTTTAGCTGGTGAAGGGTGTAGAAAAACAAAGATCGAAAAATTGTAGTAGCATGTTTATCGATTATTTAACTAACATTTGCATTATTTTTAACCACATGTTTCCTATTATTTAGGGTTAGTGAATTGCAATTTATAGCCTTTCATACTCATATGTAAACCTCACCTGTATAATACTAATGAGGCTCTGACGTCCGAATAATCGTATTTATAACATCAAGTGTAGAGGAAATGCTAATTAACGACACGAGTAGAATACAAAAGCTCTGTATTTAAAGCAACTTTTATTATGTAAGTTGATTTTAGCTTTTTAAATTTATTCCACGTTATAGATTATTTAAGCTATAAATTTGTAATGTATGATTTGCTTTATTTATTTAGGTAGTAATAAAATCAATTTTATAATAAATCAGAATGTCTTATTTAATTCATTTAGATCATTAGACAAAAAAGAATGTTCAAACACCCTTGCGTCGTGAACGGAACCAGGATGATAAACACATCTATAAACTTCATTGTATGGTCCACTGTACCTTGTACATGTAACGAGAAATATTGTTTACGGTTCACGTACGAATCTGGATCTTGCAATGGTTTGTCAATTATAATATGTTAACCATCAAGAGCACCTAAAACAGAATATTTTAATTATTTATTTTAAAACAGAATTATAGGTATTACCAGGAAATCCTTTGCCTTTTCTATGAAATGTTGCGGTCGCTTCTTTTTCGGCTAATGTTGGATATTTAATAATAGTTGGTGCCAGCAGCAATATAAAATCAGTTATTCTGATTATGATGTGTAAAGTGCTTATGGTCACGTCAAACCTATCTGCAACATCACAGAATAATGCATTTTATACGATCAAATATTTTCTCTCGTGATATGCGAAAATGCATTATAAAATCCATTTCATTATAATTGGATACAATGTTTTCTACGTAATTCATTATTCTGAAGTGTTCAATTCGTTGAACTAGTCCGAATACTGGATGTAGTATACGTAATTCGTCGTGATCTAAAATACAATTCTTAGGTTAGATTTCCAAGTTTTTAGTTGTTCACTTCCTATCACGCTTCCTATATAAAATAATATTATCCTACCTTCATTCTCTTTAATTATATCAGGTTCTATATACACGGGCGGTGGTAATATTACAATTTCTTCGTCGTCTGACGTTTCAAATGTCAAATATGCTGCCATGTTTAAATCCACCATATTTTATTTGTGCACTATTGCGTTCTTTTTATCCTTCGCTGTACTCTTGCACTGACTTACACTACTCTGCACTTTTCAGTTCTGTCACATATCTGTCAAATTCTAGTGCAGTGCAAGTGCTGCACTAGTTCATCTAAAAAGAACAAACCTTTTGTAGTTCATAAATATGCAGGTTCGAAAAGCCCTGAAACCGACTGAAAAGTAAACTGTAAAAATAATATTTCGTGTGATACAAATGGACCGACCAGCATTTAAAATTAAAATTAAGCTTACCTAAATGTAAGTTTTTCTTAATTTAACATATCTGGTTAAATTTAAAAAATTAAAATTTTTCTCTAATATTTGGTATCACGAGCATAATTGTAGGTTGGGTTGCCTATCGGAATGTTTCGAAAACTCTTTGGTATCTAAACAACAATAAAGAGTTTGATAACTCTTTGACAACAATGAAAATTTTAAATAATATAAAGTTATAAGTGGAAAATTATTCACGCAGTGACATAATTATAACCTTCTTAAACCTTAAATCAGCATTTTCTACCCACTGTAAGACAATTATCCTTTATGATAATTTAAATTTGAGACATCGAGGTTGTCCCACTCGATGTGGAATGACCCATAAATAAGTTATGGTTTTAATCTTTTTAAAAAATTGCTTTAAAATTGAAAATCCAAAATTGCACATTTTATTTAAAGTTTTGTTCATTTCAGTTTTCTGTTATTTTAAAAATTACTCCTATTGTTATCTATTGCCTGGGATGCGTTTCTGTTCTGTTTTATCCCGGTCTGTCCTGGCTGGCGTTGCCAAGGTAACGCGATTGATAGACTGGTAGGTGAGTTTACTATTTGCTCGTGGACTTGATAAGTACAGATGTAAGTTCCTGATGCTCTTTTGGTGAAAAACAAAATGATTTTAATGAAATTTTTCGATTATTGATTTTTTTCAGTTTTCGAAAAACATTTTTTCTTCGTTCTAAAATGGAGTTTTGTATTTCTGCTGTACGGCAAACTACTGTTAACAATAATGATGGGACTACCAGCGAAGTACGAGTTCCTGTTACAATTGGATTAAGAGTATGATCGTTAGGTTTTGTTTTAATGATATTTAATTGTTGATGTTGTAGGCCACCATAAACCCGGTTACAAATAGCAGTTATTCAGTTTCGGAGCCCTATGTAGGTCAAGTTTACTCTTATCCAGGAAGTAGAATTTCTGCCAATCCTTTCAACGAAGAGGTATGCATAAAGCATTAATATAAATAAATCTTAAATGATAAAGATGGGATTTTACAGGAAGGAAACATCATCAAAACCAATGGATTAGATATAGTCAAGACGGTGGAGATAGATAAATTATTTACAATTATGTGCGAAAGTGGAAACAGTTTTTTTGATAATTATTTTGAGTTGAACGTTGTCGAATGTCCCGAGACTCAGGATCTTTGTCAGCAATTATCCAAAGGATCAGGTATTTTAGTAAACACTTGCTTATCCACATTAATCTTATTTTTGCAATTTACAGATGCCAATACAAAACAGTTCAAAATAGAAAGTCTCAAAACAATCTTTTATCCATACGGATTTCGTTGTAGTATCGTTTCCAACATACTCAAGTTTATTGACTGTTGCACAGTTAGAAGAGTAACAACAGAAAGAGATCTTTCAGACCGTTGTGGAATTTGCATCTGCAATTATGATCTTGGTCAAGATACAAGGACCTTACCTTGTCTACATAAGTTTCATCGTAAATGTATCGACGAATGGATTGTACATGATCGGTGCTGCCCCTTTTGTCGTGTAAAAATTCAGTTTTGCAGTCATAAACTGTGCAAAACCATTACAATTGATAGTAACTTTTCGAACGATTTTGAAGTTCCATCTGCTGTCTCGCAGCCAGAACCAGTTCAAAATGACCTCTCCGGTACAGAGGAAGAGGACGATATTGATCGCGTTTTTAATTTAAGTTTCGGTGATTTGAATAGGCTTGGTAACGAGGAAATTGATTTTGTTACTTTTAGAGAAACGGTTCAAGCCATTCTTAACTTAGCTAGAGAAAGACATCACGTTGATGTTGTCGCTATGTTTGAAGAGCTCCAGCCGGGTACCTCAAGTCAAGAACGACCAACAACTGCAAGTATAGGAAGATCGAGAAGTGCAGCAGAAGAAAATCGTAGAAGGGAACCATCCCAAAGAACTGCACCGACTGAAAATAATAACAATAGTCTATCAGATGAAGAAAAAATCATAATTAATAAACGACTACTCTCTACAGAAATTGATAAATTTTCAAGGTCTGGTCCAAGTATTAAACGTCAAAGAAGTAATCCACCTTCAGCATGCAATGCAACTCCGACTACGCCATCGAGTCACAAACGGAGAAATCCATATTATAAGAATGTCGCAAGAGCATCACACCTGTCGCAGGGTGATCAATCATCATGCACTTCTTCTGAAAATTTATCAAAGATTGATAATCCATTAGCTTCCATATTAATTGAAAATCAACCCGCACGTATTCAAAATGAAGCAACAAATGAAAATTTGAATGTATCAGTCGAATTTGATGGTTCGTCTAATTCGGATACTATAGAAATTGATGTCACTGGTCTATCGCAACAATCAGTTTCCTTATCGGAAGCAAGCAGTTGCGATGAAGTTTATGTAGATAACAATATTCACACAATTATCGTGGAAAATTGCATATGTTGCAGCCCTAATGGCACCGAGGTCAAAATATAATTTTTTTTACTCAGCTCAAGAAAATTAATTTTTTATGTATTTAATTACAGTCGGAACAAACAGTAAGTCAAAAATGTATCTGTAAAAGTATAAATATAATTATATTGTTACTTATAATAAGTTTTAAATTTTACATGTTTGCTTACATTAATACTAGGTTAAAAATATTTAATTTAATTAAATTCTCTGTCACGTCATCTTGGCTTCAGCCAAATGTATGATGGCATTTGAAGAAGAAAAATTGAATGATTAATAAATAATTTTACATAATTTATAAAAATATAAATTTATACAGAGCTTTTCAACCCCTGAAATACCTATAACTGATAAACAAAGTCCATTTTTTCAATTGCAAAAAATGAACGAAATTTACCAAAAATAAATTTTTTATTTTTTAAAATAAATTAATTAAAAAAGCATGACATAAAACTCATTGCGAATTTTAGATTTTTTTTTTCATTTTCGCCTCCTTGAATATATAATATTTTTTTATATACTTTTTTATTTTGCCGCCCCTCACTGAAATTTCACCTATCGGCGCCCATGGTCATCAATAAAATCATTCTTCGAAATTCTTGTATTCTGCACGTACTATTTGATATATCAATGTTTTTGCTCTGGATGTATATTTTTAATCCTTGGTGTTTTAATACATGGCTGTTCAATATTATTGTTATATGGCATTCTGAATCAAATGACAAAACATCTGCTTGGCCCCTTT
Source organism: Cantharis rufa (assembly GCA_947369205.1). NCBI lineage: Eukaryota > Metazoa > Arthropoda > Insecta > Coleoptera > Cantharidae > Cantharis > Cantharis rufa. Next base: position 6,955,129 of record OX376309.1, on the reverse strand, counting down.
AAATTTTGATGGCTTCTTTTGGGCTAATTTATAGCCTGAATTTTTTTTTTTAATTTAATCGAGGTTTTTAAATTTATTTTTCAGAAAACATCAACTGCTCCGACCCCTTTTTTATTCATCAAATTTTGAAATCGTGGAATCAAACAACGTATATTCATCTAAAAACCAGAGTGGACCGAGATTATCTGCTGTTTTTCACAAAATCAGAAAAAACTTTTTGATGTTTTATTTTTATTTTATCTTTTTTCTATCGAGAAATGAAAAAAAAAGTTGTTTTGTGGATGAATATACGTGGTTTGATACTGATTTTTGAAAAGTAATTTTCAAAATTTTGAAAATAGATATTTTCTAAAAAATGAATTTGAAACCTCGATTTTATCGGTTAAAGAAAGCGATAAAAATTTCAAAAAATCCAGGCTTCAAATTATCTCAAAAAAGGCATTTAAAAAATTCAAAAGGATCAAGCATTTTTTGACATCATTTGACTCAGAATGCCCAAATATTATATAAATATATATTTTTACTGTTTAAACAATTATGCTGTTATAAATGAGGCCAAATATTTACTAGAAGAAATTTATCTTTTTTTGAAAATCAAAATAAAAAAATTAAGAAAACGATACTGGCAATGAAGAAAAAATATGATTTTAATTACAATTAAATAAGAATTTAAAAAAATTTGTACTGAACGATTCCAAGATTGGATTTACCGATTCTTCATTGCAGGTATTTGAAATTAATGTGATTATAGTAGATATATGTATATTATTAGGTGTTCCTAAAACCTTAAAAGTTTTATTATTATATCTAGTATTTTTTGCATAAATTTATTTTAAAAATAAAGAAATATCTCTAAATTAAAATTTGTTTTTTGTTGACCTAAGCCGGGTAAGCGTACACGGAAAAAAAGGTTTTCTTAAATAAAGAATAAATATTATTTACGCAATGAAATATGCTTGTAGTAAAAATATCAGTTGTCTTCTACAAAGAATATTTTTTACTCGAAATACTGTAAATTCAAGAAACAAGAAAACTTCTTAATACAAAAATGTTTTTTATTTAAATCAAATAAATTTGTAACTGCTTGGTTTAAAAATACCATTATTTAATTTAATAACAATATATTTATGTGATCTAAGGAAACTGAATCAAGAATATTTTTTTCTTACACCAAGAAAATATTTTCGTGCGGCTATTTCTTGATTCAAGTGGTACCTATTTGAACCAAGTAATGACTTTAAGTAATTAAAAGTAATGACTTTCGAGATGAATTAAAGTAAAAATGTTGAAAAATTCGAGTTTTTTTTTAAACTATATATATATCTCTCATCCCTATCTAAACAAAACATTTTACAAAAAAATCCATTCGAGGTAGGAAATTTAACGGACTACAACTTTCGTCTAGTAAATTTTTGAAAAACCAATTCATTTCACAGAAAATCAGAAAATAATAAACAATAAGGCAGCTTAGTAACTGGAATTATGGCAATTTAGGCAACAATTAATCTAACGCGGTTTTCGTATTACGCGGTTAATGTGAATTAATCGCATTGTAGGAAAGGAGAAGAAAATGTTATTTAAATAATTAATTTAAATGCACTTAAAAAAATAAAAAAAATAGGGAAATAATAAATTATAACATTGTAGTAATTAGTTAATTGAAAACTGGTTAATTAGATAGAAAAGTTCATAAATGATCACTTCTTTAGACATCGATCTCCGCAACAAAACAGAATTTTCTCGTTTTACCTACAATTAATTTTTTTATAATCTAATATTTCAAGTTTTTAATATTTTTAATATTTCAAGATCTAAAGAGCAAAATATAACATGTTGCAATGAGTATTGCGTTTCAATTATTTCCTTTTTTAAAAACTTGTGTAAAGAGTTTGTCCAACCAGAGGCGGTCATATTTATAATTTCTGGGGGGGGGGGGCAATTAAAAAAAATTAGCAAAGATATTGGTTTTATTTACTATAATATGTTGGTTTGGAGGGGGCCATGACCCCCATTAATTTAATTAATCCTTTAGACAATTTTGTACCATAACTTTTTTTTGTGTATCCATTGTGTCACCCAAATTATTAGCATATAGGTGTATATATATATTTTTAAAACAAAGCTAGTATCAAGATGTACCTAATACTCGACGGAGTATATTGACCATTTATTTATCTTTGTTATAAAATAGAAGCAGGGTCACATGTTTCCATGCATTATGCAATTAGTAATCGCGATGTACTTTGATTTTAAATTGTTTTGCTGCTTATTGGTTCATTAAAAAGCGTTAATAATGCTAATTAAAATATCCAACTTAAAAAATCAGCCGCAGTCGACATGAATTTTAAAACAAAAAACAAACATTTTTTCAACTTGAAATTCACATTTGATAATTTCTGTCAGAAATTTGTTGGCGAAAAATTTCAAAATTTTTGAAAAATGAGGGCCGGCGGCAGGGGCAAAACATGGTTTTTCGCGATTTTTAATTTAATGCTTCGCAAAATGAAAAATATGTTTACGATACAATCTAATAGAAAGTGAAAATTTTTTGTTTTTGAAAAAAGGAGGAAAAAACTTCAAGCACAGTAGTTATTACTCGGAGAAGTAATTTTTATTTTTATATTCTAAAATAAATTAATAAAGAAATAATTTCAAAGGTACCTATTTTGTGGAGGTAATACAAAAAAAAAGAAAAAAATAAATTTAACTGAGGTTCATAAATGTACCCTAAAATGGGCCCTTTAATAAAGTTTAATCGTTTTAACAACAGTCGTGATTTTTTGTGAAATAATCGTAGCAATTATCAAAATTAAAGCGAATTTTTCCAGGTGAAAGTAGCAAAATTAAGTTGTTAACACAAATTTTTGAACTTTACACGTAAATATTTTCAATGTCACTCGTGTAAATGCTGTACGACAATCTCAAGTAACAAATATTTAATTCGCCGATAAAAGCAAATCACTGATATTACAAGCGATAAAATTATTTAAAACTCAATTAATTTAAATTAATTTTATTCATTTCCACTTTTCGTTTTGATGTGAAAATAGCGACAATTGGAGTGTTTGCAATTGAAGATAATGTGAGTCAATCTTGATTTTAATCTTAAATCCTGCATGGTTTTTATTGATTTTTGATTGAAATTTTATTTTAATAATATCAAAATTATCGTATAAATTAAGGTGACCTTACTCAATGTTAAAATTAATAGGATCATTACAATAATAGTTGATAAGCTATTAGCTCAATAATTTAAGCAATAGTCCTTTGTAATTTAAATAATAATTTAAAAAGAATAAATTGCATGCTGGCTGTTGCAACACAAATTATTCAACTACATATATTTATACATTTGCTTAATTTTTCCAAGTGAGTCAGTATTTTTTTTATTTTTAATAAATTAAATTATTTTACTCAAAATTTCGTTACCGAGTTGCGATTATAACAACCGCAAAAATAAAAATAATTTTAGATAATGTAACAATAATACACTTCAATATCTCAAATTTTTGACAAATATCAAATATTACCTTTTACAAATTATGCTTACTGTATATTATTGTGATTCTGAAATTTGCGCTATTATCCTCACATTTATTGTGATAATAACTTTGGGTCACGGCCGAGGTCAAAACAAATGTTTTTGTTTTGATTTACAGAACTAGCAACCAATTCTTTTATCTATTACTTATGAAATCCTGGCGACCGGTGCAGGCTGATATTTTTCAGGAGTTTTTGATGGATTCATCTAATGATTACGAAAATCTTTGATAAAAAAATAAACGTTTCTTTTGAATTCTGCGAAAATTATAAATTTGAGACCCAAACGTAAATTGTTATTGTGGCGTAGTGTATGGTGCATGTAAAACAATAAAAATATTATTACCAAAAATTGTGAAAAATGCACTTTTTAAAAATTCGGGCAAATCTAACTGAAATATTAATTTGTATACAAGTTTTTTAAACTTTTATTTTGGATACGGTCCTGACGATTTGTTTTTGTTTATGGTCGGTTACAAACGCTAGTCTACTTGAAGATAAGAATGATTGCTTCCTTAGCAATATTTTTATTCATCTCTTAATTACTTACTTATTTAGTATACACATTATTGTAATATATGTAGACCTTTCGGTTTATAACGCAAGTGGTACAAAATACAATTGCATTATCAAGCTAATTACATTTATTCCATAATCTTTGTGTATCACATGTGCGAGAAACGCTATTTAACTTGGGTGTAACTAAAGTTCAAAGTTTTTTATTTTTATCATATTTCTACCTTACTATATAATATACTTTGCCTTAATAGTTTAAATCCATTTCTTCAAGATACCACCCACAGCCAAAACTGCAACATCACACGACCAAATAATCATGGAGAATAAAAATAATAATGGTAAGATATTTTCATTTCATTCCAAATGGAACTTTAGCTTCATTAATTGCAATTTAGGGCCGAATCAAATTCTGGATGCGAATGAGTGGTATACCTGTAATCCAAACGAACCTGTTCGTTTGAGAATTCCCGAATCAGGGTTGGCCATCGAAACTGCTCCTCCACTATCGGTGCCTGGTTTATTACATCGAACTGCAACTAAATATCCAAATAAAGCCGCACTTATGTACAAAAACAGCCGATGCAAATGGGAAAAATATACATACAGGTAAGCGAATAAAAATATTCTTTACTACGTGGCAACAATATTCAAATTTTTGCTTCTTAATTTATTTTTGTCATTTATATTTATATAATATTTTCTGTTTATGAATTTCTTAATTTTTCATAATTTTCAAGTTATCGCTCATAAATGGACATTGTAATCAACGTCATACTGAATAATTCAAAATGGATTATAAACTAGTTATGTAGGTAATTCAGGAAAATTATGTTTACAAAAGATAATTCATTTATGTGCAAAAATGTTGCTCATTTTTTCGCCCTCGGTAAATTCCCAAATAAGTCAACTGGAGTCGGAAAACTCTTTCTCGAATGGAATCATTGAATCTAATGATTTATAAAATCACTATCGAATGCGTGCGATAATCACTTGTGTAATCAAAGTCGCGTGCAGTAACAACTTGTGTGATCACTAAATACCGCACGTGTTCAGCCGTATCTTTAATTCCAAAAGATCAATGAAATGTGCGGAAAAACTGGTGTTCAAAGTAAACACTTCAACTGATAGATATGTATAGATATGACTACATATGTTCCGTAGTAATTAATATTAAAATTGTGTATTGGTTACGAAAAATCTTAAAATAATAAACCAAAAATATATTAAAGCACCGCCGGTACTCCCCCTGGGACGAGTTGCACATCAATCAAGTTTTGGACGGGCTTTCCAGCTAGTTATAAAATAAAAAGACCCGTATTTTTTTACCCAAAAAAAGTCGGCACTTTAAGATTGCGAAATAAATAATGTTATTCTCCAAAAATTTTCATCTTTGAAAAAATCTCCAAATTCGTCGAAACTATATTTCGAACGTTGATGGCGAATACGATTACTCAAAAACTGAAAAGCAATCAAAATGCACTTGACGAATTCTAGTGGATTACTAAATAAATTCTATCGTCGATGAACTTAATAAAAATACAATTACATTTTTTAAATAATTTTGAAGGCATTTTGGAAACTTGAAAAAAAAATTATTAATTTTCAATTAACGAATTGCTTGTTTTAGGGAATATGAAGAAAATGTACGAATTTGTGCGAAGGCATTTTTAAAATTAGGCTTAGAAAGATATCATTCGGTGTGCATTATGGGCTTTAACAGTCCAAAATGGTTCTTTTCTTCTTTAGGTGCTATGTATGCAGGGTATGTACCTGAATATTCCTAAGAACTTTTAAAAACTTGAAATTTATAGAGGAATTTCTACCGGAATTTATACGACCAATTCAAGTTCGGCATGTTTGCATTGTGCCGAATGCAGTAGAGCTAACATTATAGTGGTCGAAAATGCTCAACATTTGCAAAAAATACTCGAAATTAAAGATTCTTTACCTCTTCTCAAAGCAATAGTACAGTACGATGGAGAGCCAACAGAACCAGGCGTTCTAAGTGTTAGTATTCTTTGAATATACAGTTTTACAGCAAAAAAATGTCTGATAAGTTTTGCTGTAAAAACGATTTTAAAGACAAAAAATAATTTAAATAATTTTTTTGCAGTGGGAACAACTTATAGAAATTGGCAAAAACGAAACGGATGAAAAATTAAATGCAACTTTAAAGCAAATTGCAATTAACGAATGTTGCTTAATAGTATTTACGGTGAGTAAATATCAAATTTGCTATGCTATATTATATAACCAATTTTCTTTAATATTTAGTCCGGTACAGTGGGCAACCCAAAAGCTGTCATGCTGAACCACGATAACATCACGTGGAATGCTTTAGTGATAGCTGAACGAATTAATCCTGAACAGGGACAGGAACGGCTAATAAGTTACCTACCATTGAGTCATATAGCAGCACAACTTGTCGACATATTTATTGTAATATCGATTGCATCTACGACATATTTTGCCGACAAAGATGCTCTTAAGGGGTCATTACTGAAAACTCTACAAGAAGTAAGGCCGACTTATTTTCTAGGAGTTCCACGGGTTTGGGAAAAAATATACGAAAAAATGAAAGAAATTGGAGCGAGCAGCGGACCCTTAAAAAAATTAATAGCTGATTGGGCCAAATACCACGGCTTACAGCATAGCATAAGTAAAGGAAAAGGGTAAGCTAAATTTTACTCCAAATTTTCTTTTTTTAAAAAGTTTTAAATTTTTAGTAACAATGCAACTACGTGGGGTTACACGCTAGCTCATTGGATGGTTTTAAAGAGAATTAGACAAGCGCTAGGCTTAGATCACTGCAAATGTTGTATATCTGCCGCAGCACCTATTTCGCCCGACATAAAACAATACTTTCTCACCATCGATATTCCACTCATGGAAGCTTTCGGTATGTCTGAAGCCGGGGGCGCTCACACCATGTCCCTCGATACAGCGTTTCCAATAAATAGTATAGGAAAAACACTGAGTGGAATGAAAACAAAAGTTATTTTTCAAAATGGTGAAAAAAGTGGTGAAGTTTGCCTTTATGGTCGTCATATTTTTATGGGTTACTTGAGCGAACCCGAAAAAACTAAAGAAGTATTGGATGATGAAGGATGGTTACATTCTGGCGATGTTGGCTATATAGATAACGGATTTGTTTATATAACAGGCCGCATCAAAGAATTACTTATTACAGCCGGGGGTGAAAATATACCTCCGGTGCCAATCGAACAAACTGTCAAAACAGAACTACCCCATTTAAGTAACGTTGTTCTTATAGGCGACAAGAAAAAGTTTTTATCTTTACTGATAACATTAAAAACTTTAGTCGATTCAGAAGGAAGACCTTTGGACGAACTCGCGATTAGTGTTAAGCAATGGTTGGAATCTCTTGGCTGTCCAGCTGAAACGGTAACCAGCGTAATAAAAGCTGGTCCCGATGACAAATTGTTGGAAGCTATACAGGTTGGAATCAACCGTGTCAATGCGCTCGCAACATCTAACGCCCAAAAAATTCAAAAATTTTGTATATTGCCTTTAGATTTTTCTGTTGCTACTGGAGAATTAGGTAAGTTAACATTTTATATATATTTTATCAATGTGCAATAAGCGATAAATTATTGCCTGTCCAAGTCACCCGACTCGCGTCTTATTCTGAAATCTATAAGCATGGTCAGAACAAGGTCGAAAAACTTTCCAGGTTAAATACCTAAAAATTCACTATCAGCAGCGTCGCCAGACTTTTTACATCAGATAGGCCCCACTTATATCGAGTGAACCGATATTAGATAGCAGCAATCTACCTTACATTAAGTATGGATCTACAATCAGTGGTGTGGCATGGTTTAAAAGCCAAAGAGTGCAGTATGTTTCTTCTCATATAAATTATTTAAGAGACGCCAAAAGTGAGACTACCTGAACCCCATTCGCTACGCCACTGCTCGAAACACGATAGTTTTTTCAAGATTATTTTTTATTTTAGAAATAAGAAAAAATAATACCAGAGAGAGAGATGCACTTTATTAGGACTTTCCATTTAAAAAATATAACTTTGATTTCTCCCTGAAAAATTTTGAAAACTTCTGCTTACAGCTTAAAATCCACCTAAGCGGCTCTACAGCTAAATCTCTCATAACTAATTGTTTGCCATTTTGGATAAAAATCCAGTGCTTAATTTAAATTTTACCCCGTATAATTATGACTTTACATGATTGTGTATAGCAAAACTTTTGTTTTAGGACCTACGATGAAATTAAAGAGGAACGTAATTGTAGCAAAATATGCTGAAGATATAGAAAAATTGTATAATTAAAAGATTGAAAAACTCTAGCAATATGTAAAAATATTTTACTTAAAAAATAATATAAATATTATTAAAATATACTATGCTTAAAAATGTTATATATTACAGTGATGTCTTTTGTAATAAATAAAAAATGGTATACATAATATAAACATCGATTTACATATAACCGGTACTTAATTCTAACAAGTCGAAAAACAATAATGTGCTAGCTATTTCGATTTGATTCAGTTTCAGCACTGCTATCACTACTGTCCGAGTTTTGTTTACAACAATGACACTGCTGTCTATGATGTCCGCACTTAGTTCTACGACAGCTACCACACTTAGGTCTATAAACTGGCGCCACTACTTCAACTTTAATATTGGCGGTGGCCGTAACTTTAGTTGTAAATGGTCCACTACAACTCGATTCGGGACTACTATATTCGACAGTAACTTGAGGTTCAACAATAATACTTTGATTACAACTTTCTTCTGTAATTGTACTTAGACTAGGTTCTCTAGTAGTTTTGGCAGTGGTATTTCGACGAGGAGGTTTCGTGTAAGACAAGACACGAGGAGGAACTGGAGGAGCTGGTGGTGGTGGGGGAGTGGATATTCTATCGTTATGTTCGGTAGGCTGCAATTCTGCCTTTGGTCCCACTAATATTAACAAAATAGGATAAAATACCATAGAATTTATAGCCGACGAACATATGGATATAGCCAGCATAATAAAAAGGTGGTACCGAATGAATTCAAAATATGATGTCACCAACACAACGATACATATTAGCAATCCTATGTCACCTTTAAGTATAGATGCCGCATTCATTTCTAATGACATTCGTAATCGACGTTCTCGAGTCCCAATAGCACTTAAAAAACCAGTCACGATTAACATTACGTTTCTAGTAATGATAATAAAATGAAGAGCACCCGTTGCTCCGCTAAAAGCATTAACGTTCATGAAACACATTAGTAATAAGTTAATAAGAATATTAAATAATGAACACCAAAGTTTAGTCCAATGCACCATTACACAATAAATTAAAAAACACGCTATCACTGTCAGAGCTAATTGAGCAGCTAACATTCTATCTAACTGTAGGAACTGATTAAAAAACGAAAATAGAAGTCCAATAGGATAATTTTTAAGACCACGATTGTTGAAAGAATCAGATATTTGTCGTATTTCCTTCAACGTTTCTACTATCTTGCCAGTAGTTTTGAGATTCTTGAGGTAGAATGGCATTTGTGTATATACAAGGGGTTGCGATTTAGGGATTTTTAAGTCAAATTCAGTCTTTGAACTATAATACTGGAAAGGTTTCGGCGTCAAATTAGCTTGCGAGCTCGAATACGACATTTCATCGTTGCAATTCCACACAGATAAATAATTATAAAAAGCTTTAGGATCAATAATTCCGTTCCTAACAAGTCTTTTGTTAAATATTTGACTCTTATCTACAGGAAACTCCACCACTCCTGTTTGAGCCAACAATTTGAAAGCTAATACTGCTTTTTCCGTGGCATTAGGATACCACTTCTCGTTACTTAAACAATTCTTACTACGATTATGATCAAATTCTTCTTGTAGGTCAATTAAAAAATCTCGAAAGTTAGCTAACCAAAAATCGTTCATATTTAATCCTCCATTCGAGTCCTTGAGAACATGAGGAACTTGTGTAAGTGATGAATGATATTCATGTAACAACGGTTGATTAAGGGGATACTCCAATTCTGTTGTTACCAAGTAAAAATTATAGAATCCGAAAAAATGTCCTTGTGCTTCTAAATATTTATATTCTTGTGTGTTCTTTGGAAGAAACGTTGATAACCGTACGTCATATTCCAATTTTAATCCATTGAGAACGCAAAATATTATTAATATGACGTACGTCAAACACAAAGTCACTTTCATGAAAGGTTTAAATAGGATGGAATTCAAATAGTAATTGATCAGGTAAGTTAACAAACTCTTCTTCTTATGGCACAGCGTTTCCGATGTTATTAAATTTGTTGATTGTTCCTGAAACAATTACAATTGTCAGAACTACAAAATTTTAATTTTTTGTCAAACTTAAATTATCAATCTTTTCTAAATCAGTAATTTTCTGAAAAAATCAACCAAAAAACTCAATTTTAAAGTCTGCAAAAATAATTAAAAAAAAAATTGCATATTCTTTGCATGTCTGTAAGATAAAGTTTGGTTGAGAAATTTTGCGAAGAATCGCCTACGGAATCTTTTGTTATAAAAAATAATGTCCGCAAAACAGTTTCCGGTTTTATTTCAACTGCAATACTCGATTACATTTATCCAGTTGTTAAACAGGCATTGTCCGCTTATTAAAACTTTTTTTAATTTCAAGTTTAATTTTTAATCCATTGAAAAAATTTATGTTTTTAATGAAGTAAAATTTTAAATGCCACAAATTGAAAAACAGAAAAAATTAAAAAATAAAAAACACTTACTGCAACATTATTGTTGTTTGTGGGCAACGTCGGATTTTCAGGTTTAGAGCGAAAACATGGAACGTCAGATTTCTGGTAACGGACTCCCAAAGCCAAAAGTGCAGGTAACACCAACATCATAGCGGCAGATTGGAATAATATAACAATGGCACATTGCATGCAGAAAATTCGAAGTGCTGGAATTGGTAAAACGGCTGCTGCTGCAAACGCTGCTGAATTTGTTAATGTTGCTGTTATTACAGTTGGGCCCATGCGTTGTAAAACTTCTTGAGGAGTTAAATTGTAAGTTTGAGTAGATAGAATTAAAAATAATTCGCGCATTGCCAAACCGACGGTTACAAAAGGTAAAATATGGATGCTCAACAAATTCATCGGAAGGCCTAATAAACTGCACACTCCTAGACCGGCAGCAGTACACGAAGCTAATAAAGCGACACCAACTGCCGCTAAGCCAGATTGGACAAACCAAGCGTAGACAACAGCAATTGCCAAAACTATGCTGTATTTAATTACATCCATGTGGGAATTTTCAGCTAATATTCGATTTAGAGTGGATGTTGAAAAACTGTTGAAGACGTAGGAATTTGATCCAGTGGCGTTAATTTTGGTTAGGCGTTCTACCTCCTATAACAAGAAAAAGTATTTTATAATTTGTTTTTAAGTAGAGCAAAATAAATCATACTTGTGAAAAACGTTTCTGCCAAGCGTCAAGGATGAGAGAAGCTTTTTCTTGGTTCCATCCAATGCGATGTATTTTGTAATGGTTAGACCAAAATTCGTAAAAATCGTGTTCTCCCATTAACTGCACAACCGTTTGAAGAGCTTTGGCTTGTTTTATGTGACCGGTTTTATTTTTTTGAACACCTCCAACAATAAGATCTTCTGCCCAATGCATATATTTTGCAGCAAAACCGTAACAGCCGCTGGTTAGTTCTGCTCCGATATCCAAAGGACGACTAGAATTTTTATTTGGGGCAGTGTTGGGGCATTCCGGATCTCTAGGATCCAAACAAGGTTTTTCTTGATAACCCGTCGTAATACCAGAACGTTTGAAATAATCTTCTAATGAGTGATAGTCAAAATTTGCTTCTTTTTGTTTTATTCGGGTAACAAGTTCGATAGGATTTAAGTTGGTCCATTTTACGTTATTTCCTAACTCGTACCTGCAAGTAATGAATAATTAATAAAGTTACACGGTTGGATTTGAAAATGACTTACGGTAATTGAACCGAATATTCCGGTCCTAATAATTTAGATCCTTCCCAAAAGCAATCTAAAGGTGTGCTTATTGAGCAGGGCATCATATTTTCGAATATTTGTTCGATTAAAAGAATGTCGAAACTGGGTACGCTAGGGGATTGGCAAATATCTTTCAGGCGCCAGGTAATATCGTACATCGTTACAGTAACCTGAGTAGCTTGCCGTATTAGAGATAAATGTTCGAGTAGCCCATGGGGATGTAATAATCCAACGTCGGGGTCTACGGCTGTTTGGACTAGCATTTGATGAGTAGAAAGAACTTCGACCGGGGTGACTTCCTCGGAAGTCAACGCACCAGCCCAAAGTTGTTCTATATTTGTGTGAAATATAGCGCTTTTTAATCCAACACAAAACGTCGCGATGATTAGAATACTAACGAAGAGTACTTTTCCTGCATGTTCATCGAGGAAGCCGCCTAGTGAATGCAGCTGCTGTTGAAGTCGGCCACGAACCCAAAGTACACCGCGGTCTCCATTCGCTTTGCCCTGTAAAAGAGTAGAATATTCAAAGACCACCCAAGTTGAAAAGGTGACGTCACTCAGACCACCCAAGTGGCGGCACGTTAACCACACATCAAACCCCGCTAGACCATTCTCTCTTCTAGGAAGGACCAACAACAATACAAACTATCATTTGCCCGGTTCTATGCCAATCATTCTTCAAGGCGGTATAACGTAGTTGACATAAACTAAATTTCTACACCAGAATTTTTTACTTCACATTAACGTCAAAGTAAAATTTCAAAGGAATTACTATGTAAGGCTATAGCAAATTTATCGCTTTTAACACCCACGCATTCAATTTTGACAAGAGTATTTTATTTTGAATGAATATTATGGTATAAAAAAATAATTTACATTTTTTTCTTATACCTAATCAAATTGCAAAATCAGATAAAATCGGTTCGTTTGTATTAAAAAATAACACAAAAGTTTACCTTATTACTTTCGCGCAGTTCGGCTTCGATTTAATCGAGTACCACTGTAGCTATGTAATTAAAAAATAGTCGAGTATTTTTTATTTTTTTTTCTTTCGGTTCCATCTGGCTAATTAAAAGTATGTCGGTAGTTTCTTACTTATAAATTTAAATTTTAAGATTATTTAACCGGTACGGTTACGTTCGAGATCAACAAGAATTTGAAATTTTGACAGATGATGTCATTGTATCGATATTACCTATTATTGTGTCCGTTATAAAATAAGAGCAAAACAAAATAAAACAATTCATTCAAGGATAATTAATACTTATAGCTTACGGTCAATAAAATCGGAATATGATTTCATAATGCAACTATGTATATAATTTTTAAAACCATTTGAAAACATCAAGTAGCAATTTTAATGGTTTTATACTCAAGTGTACTTTACTACTGCCTTTGAAATTGACCGTTAACAACTACAACACAAAGTTGTATTAAAATTTTATACAGTGCTACTGTTACGTTTTGTGACCTGGTCGCGTGTTCAAATTATATACAATAAAAATGATTAACAAGTGACAGATTTTTCCGTTTGACATCAATACCAGCTTTCCACACTGATTACACCCGAGAACTTTCTTCAATACTTATGCAGTGCACCTGTTACGCTTCGGTATCTCTTTCACGAGCACGGTTAAAAATCCTGCTTTTGCATTTTTCAAATCACAATTTGACAGAAAAAAGACAGCAGTATCCTGGTTATCGAAGTCTATTTTTAATTACTTCCAAAAGCTCCGTGACACGCCACTGGATAAACAACTATTATAATTTTGCAATATCTATTAATTAATCTGTCGATAGGATGTAAACACTTCCAAACTGCATTTTTAAAAGTGACGTTTTCGATGTTGACGAATTTTTTATACTAGTAGCTTTATGACCAAAAGTGACCAAGTCAACTATTTTATAAAAGCACTAGGAATAGCGGTAGTTTCAAATTCTAATTTCGTCAAAACGTCAAGGAAACAGAAACAGAGGAAATAGAAATCGGAATGCGGTTTCTTCCTGATTAACAACTTCCTAGGAAGAATTCGCGAGATAAATGTATTAGGGAATTTTTCCCAATTTGAACTTGTCCTTGAAACTCTACTTCCTGGTGACAATGTGAACAAGCGTGCGAATACAACTTCCGCTGAACGTGCTGCGTCACAAGAATTTGCTTGGAAGTCTTCAACCAAAATTGGGCGAGGCTTGGTAGTAGGTACCAAGGTGCCAATTATTTTTACGTAATTGTTATGTATAACCAAAAACGGTCCAAAAGCATTCGTCGTGATATTTGGGGAAAGTCGAGGTTAAAAATGATTTTTGTTTTTGAATAAGTCGAGGGCGCTAATAAAAAATAAATAAATAGTATTTCAAGATCAATGGAAGTGTTGCCGATACTTAATTAGCATTGTGTATAAGGCGTGTCGTAATTAGGTGATTAATGAAGAAGTAAACAATTTAAATGCAGCGTCGTTATTAAATAATAAATAAGTAGTAATTATAATAATATCCATTTGATTAAATAATAAATAAAATTGAAAGGAGAAAGACGAAGTTGTTAATTTGGAAGAAGAAAATGAGTTGTTTCTGAAAAGAATGGAGGATGGATATTTCATTATAATGGTCAATAACCGTGACAATAATATACATCCTACTTTAGCAAAATTTGAAACAATAATCAATTATTCCGAGATAAAAGAATAATTTATTAATTGCAATTCAAACATATTATGTACTTATATTTTATATAGTAAATGTATGTGCCGTACACAATACCAATTTATATTTAATTAGGGTAATAAAGAAATTATTAATTTGTAGGTTTACAAATTAAATTTATCGCCAAATTAAATTAAGCAATTAATATAAACACAAATTGGCGGTGCAAATAACAAAGGAAGTAATTAATAACCGTTTAATGTATAAATCCTTATCTAATTTAACACAAGTAATTTATGTACATTTTGTTCACTTTTCATCTTTAAAACTTTTTTATTTATCAATGAATAATTATATTTAATAAACATACCGACAGAACACCCAAGAAGACTTTATTTATGTTACAATTTAACTTTATTAAATAAATATTCTAATATATTTAATTATTTATAAAATTACTGCAAGATAAATAAAAGTGCGGTAATTGTTATTCCTTTTTTTTATATAATATATAAATTCTTTAATAAGCCGAAGAACAAGTTTGGCATCATTTTAACGCGGTAATTTGTATTTTATGACGATCAGATCCGTACCAAGGATATTCAATTAAATTTAGGGTTCCTACAAATTAAGCGATTTTATCTGATGGAGGTATGTTAATGCTAATTGATTAAAGATCTTGGTTTGGTCGAGTCGAAAAGGTGTCGTTAAGTCGGTGGGCGTAAAATTGAAGAGAATCGTAATTTTCGGATTTCCGGAAAGCAAGTAGAACGGGCGGGCGGATGAGTATTTGTGTATACATATACGTGTGTGGCAACCTCGCGCAGGACTGGGGCGCGGTCATGCGGGGATCAGGTAAGCTAAGCTAGCAAAAGACCACACACGATGCGAGCTGGGTGGTCCTTCGAAGGCTAGCATAACATGGCACATCGCCCACCCTAACGCGTTCAGGTCTGGCTCCAAATCATCTATCACACCTGAATTACTACACGAAAAATTAAAACGTAAACCCAGGCGCCACAACATTCGTTTTTAAATGTCACATTACCTGGTCCAGCTGATTCAAAGCGATAGTTGCGTCAACCCAGCCGGTCCTCGTATAGAGATCGGAACGATGTCGTTCTGGGTCAGTCTGCGAGTCAGCCGTGGAGGCCATCCTCGCCGTGACCGAGGGTCCTGCAGACGCAGTCTATCTGAGCCTCGGAGTGCATTGGCGCTTTTTTGCACCACCGCACTCTCGTGCACTACAACCAATCACCACCACTCATATTCTGTCCCACACGTTTACCACTAAATTAAAAGACGTAGCCTTCGTGTAACAGCTGATCGAAATTTTTGGTTCACAAAACAATTGAGAGCAACTTAAGAGCACAAACATTTTCTAAAACTGATGTACGATGGATATTCATAGACGAATTTGATAAAATCACAAGCACTGTTAGTATTTCAAAATATATTTTCCATTTAAATGGCCAAGCATGTCTCAAACACACATCGTCGGAACGAAGACAACCACCATAACAAACTTGGTTACGAATACTGAACGAGAACAACGTGAACAGTTGTGAACTGTTCGGTTTACTCTACGCTACGAGCGTTTCCGATTCGATGCGAGTCCGGACCACACACGTAGTTGTTTAGAATGTAAATTCTCCAAATTACATTACTTACTTTTTTGTCACCATCCTACGGGGTATTATATTGCTGATAACTTCTCGCGCCGTTTTTCTTCAAGGTAAAGACTTTTTTATATCCTATCCACCCCTCCCACCTACCGACCGCAACAAAATACACCGTCGTTTCAAATCCAAATTTTATAATTATTTTTTCGTCTAATCGGAAGTCTTTTTAACATTTCTCGAATTCCTCCGTAAGTCGATCTCCACCGCCAACTTAATTATAATCAAAAATTTTACTTTTACTATGCTAAATGCTACAAGATGTTATCTTTACGATTCAATTAATTACATAATTTGAATTAAAAAGAATATCTTATATTAATAAAATTATGTATTTCGGTGTCGGTTTAATAGCCATAATTAATCCTTATCACTTATTGGGTCATTTACCTTTAAAACAATTGAATTTGTTAATTTCTCCTAAATGCCGTTAAATTTCAAATTTTCAAAAAAAAACATAATTAACCCGAGACTTGTTACTTCTAATTGACAAAATCTAATTAAATATTAATTTTTTTCCAAAAATTTTATCTTGATTGTTTTGCTAGTTTCGCACGGTAATCATCAAGCCAATGACAAAATATTTATCATTCTATTCGTAATCTTGATAAATTCTCTCGGCCCTGCTTATTTTTCAAAAAGTCAACCACACGCATTCTACTCGGCCAATTTCTTAGAACACCCTTCCAGGTTTTCAGCAACTTTCTTTCATTTTTCTATTATTCAACCCATGGGCGCACCGAGTTACATTTATTTCCTACCACTTTTAAGCAATTTTTTATTTCTTCAATTAGCATATTTTACCTATTTTACGATCCAAAAAAAATATAACTCCGTAATTTAGGTCCAGCAGCGCCGCGCCGACAGACGGTCGTCTCGGGCCAACTAAAACTTTGAGGATTACAAAATATTTCTTTTTGATATTACATTTTCATTCACAGCAGATAACATACTAATATTTCTAGATACTACCTAAAATATACAAAAAAATCTGGCCCCTCGAACCAGAAGATCTGGCGACGCCGCTGCTTAGGGTGATTCACGACCATCATCAAGTTATTCTTCATATATATAATTGATATAATACTTCTTTATGTTTTTCAAAAGTTTCACCAAAACATTTAAAATGGAATTTCGATTATTGTGTTACGAGTTACGATTGTCAACAGACAGGAAGTTGACATTCATTTCATTTTGAATCGAGAATACGTACGCATTGCATTTTGCTGATTATTTTTTTAATATTCTTACCTATAAAAATATAATAATATCATAATTACTCGTACGAGGTATAATAAGTTCATACAGGGGATACCCCGTGTACGTGTGTGACGTTTTTAAACAACTTGTAGGAATGCATTCGAATGCACCCCCAAGGCAGTGCCGGATTTAACTTTTTTGGGGTCCCAACCTAAACAAGGTTACATAATATAAACTTATTAGTTCAATGCCATCCAAAAACTTTTCCCATACCACACCAATCATAGTTTTTATTGTCAATTCTGTACGAGATAAAAAGCATTACAAAGTGGAATAAGCCCTCTCCCCAGTGGCGGATTTAGGGTCGTCTGCGCCCTGGGCCTTGTCTTGATATGGCGCCCCGTTTGCTTGATAGTAATTATTATAAATAAAACATTTACATATACAGTAGCAGTCACTTCTTCCACTTTAGGCTAGGATTCTATCAAAGAGAAGCCCTAGTCACTATTAGACTGTGAGCATATTAATTGTTTTACATCTGAGGTAGCTTGTTAGGCTCGTCTCAGATGTGCTCGTAACCCTGGATTTTTGTTGATGAGGGCAAATCATCAACCCAGGGGGACCGCCGGCTTTACGTGCCCTCCAAAGCACGGAAACGATCATATGAAATTTCAGACTCTTTCCGGATTTGAACCGGGTACCGGGATATTTTAGAAATCTAATTTCTAAAAATCTAAGATTTCTGATTTGAAATTCAATAACACATTTTCTTTCTTTCTTCTTTCAAAAAGAACATGTATTTTTGAGCTTATGAGTTTCAAATCAAATATCTAACTTTTCATCTACTATTTCTATTTTCTAATCTTTATTATTAGTTATTACGAATATAGGTAATATACTTAGATATCTATTTTTTTTAATTCGGGAATAATTCCCAATGCAATTTCCATGACCGCTACTGTATACGAATATTAAAAATACGTCGCGAGTCTCGAAACAGTGAACAGCGGAAATCATGTTTGTTTTTTAAATATTAATTCCGAATTTAATTTTTTTTTGCTCTAAAACTCATTTTTCTTCAGTCTTTGTTATCCTATAAAAAAGAAAAATTCTGGTTATCGCTTTACATGTGCCCTTTTTTTTGCAATTGCACAACTAGATTCTATAAGAGTCTCAAATAAAAAATTTCAACTTTCTACGACTTGCCATTTTTGAGTTATGCGACGTACACGCGTCACGACAAAACTAATAAAAAGGGTTCAGGGAAGGTCAAAACGGATATTGCCGTCAAAATCTGAAAACCGAAAAAAATCGGGATTACAATTAAGATAAAAATTCCGATTAAATATTAAAAATACAAATATGATTTTCGCTGTTCACTGTTTCGAGACTACTATATTTTATTTTGAGGTTTATTAATCCAAATAAAACTTTATTTTAGTAATAATAAATTTTTTAAAACGGAACAATAAATGAATTTTTTATGAACATCAACCGACTGAAAATGGTGCTAGCTCTAATATTTGGGTGTATAATATAATATAAATTAAAAAGCTAGCTTTTGGAGCGAAAATATTAACTGGGGGGGGGGGCTAGCCCTTCCCAGTTTCAATATAGATTTGTGAAAAAACTGTAAAGGTGTTAGCTTTAATATTTGGGTGCTAGTTCCATCTAGATTTGGGAGCTAGCTTTTCTGGCCAAAAATTTTAAGTGGGGGAGGGGGCAAAGTAACTGACCCAAAATATTACAATAAATAATATTATATTATTATTATTGGAACTTGTGAATGTCGATGGAACTTGTCGACTGCAGCGCCAGTGGTCTTAGAAATTTGTTCATACATTCACAGCAAAGCTAAGCCGAATTAAATTTCAAATTTAAAATTTTCTTTAACCCTAATGCCCGTACTTATAGTCATGGATTGAACCGAGAATCGAGATCAATTCTTGAAATAACAGCTGTTACTACAATATGGTCTAAATTCCAGTAATCTCATTGGTAAATTCTTAGGATCATTTTGAGTCTCGGATTGATCCGTGACTATAAGCACGGGCATTAGTGTCCCAGACCCCTTTTATTTTAGAAATTTGGAAAACTAATTACTTAGATGACTTTCAATGTCGCTAATTAGGTTAAATTATTTTTTATAGAGTTTTGGTACAACCCCCGTGAGGGTGGCAGGGATGGGACTTAGAAGTCCCGTCGGGATCGAAAGAATACAATTATTTGATTTTCAAAAATTTAAAAAAAAACTCTTTAGCTTTGATTCCCGTATTTACATTAAACATTTAACTCACTGGGACTTGAAAGTCCCGTCGGGACACAGAGGGTTAAATTTCACAACTTCTAAAATTTTCTCGCCTCGAAAGTTTAGGCGCCCCTAGAATTTTGCCGCTCTAAGCCTGGGCCTCGCGGGCCTAAGCTTGAATCCTGCACTGCCTCTCCCAGTAAAGTTATTATTTCTTCAATTTATTTCTATCTCCTCCTAAAAGTCGGTGGTTTCTGTTGCGATTTCCCCCTGCATCCGGACCTGACATTTGGGTGTGACACACTAAGTATTCAAAAAAATTAAAAACGTGCTAATTAATATTAACAATAATATAACAAATCATTTCAATAACCGTGTCTTAGCAGACAGGGACGAACCCATCATAGGACAGTCGACGGAGAAGCTTCCCCCCCATGTATCTTCGACAATTGGCAAAAGTTATTAAACCACCGAAACAGTTGACGAAATTAATAGCTTTCCTTTAAAAAAGAAGCAAAAAAGCTAAAGAAAGCTTATTTTGATTGAGCAAATTCGGAACTATTACCCCCTCAAAAGTGTCGCTTTGGTTCGCCTCTATGTTAGCAGACCAATAAAGATATATTTAGTCTACGTGCAGAAGTAGTTTTACTACTTGTGTAAACACATTGTAAATAGTTGTTATATTCAAGATTACGCAGATAAAAAATTTGTATAGGTATAGTTGATGGTGTACACCGGTGACGCCAGAGACTTTTAGTCCAGGGGCCGTGGGAGGTGAGATTTTGACTATTTATACAGAAATATTCGCTCATCTTTTTATCATCATTGTTATGGTTTACGATAGAAAAAATTAGAAAGAAATCTGTAGGAAATCCCAAAACAATCTTACGATTGAATTTCAGATTCTGGATTAAATGTGGAGAGTGAACCGAAACTCGTGTATGCTACCTCCGATTTTGGTAGCAGCTCACCTTCATTTCTATTCCCCGAGTCATCTTCGAGTATTTTAGAGAATAACTTGTCAGGCCAGAAGTTTCCTAACATATGAAACCTCATTTTGCGGTTGCAAAATTGATGTTTTGAAAATAATCTAATTTCCAGTTTCTAGGCCAGCTTCAATCACTTCTGAAGCACAACCATTTATAAGTAATTTTTGCAAATAATTTTCCTATTGCGACTGTCCATCTCAATTTCTGCAATGATTCGATTTGATTAGTAATTTTTAAATAATAATATAACGCACAGTTGTTAATATTTCAGGAGCAGTGGCGTAGCTAGAGCTTTTGCCGCCCGGGGCGGTCCGCCCCCCCCCCCTAGTTACGCCACTGTTCAGGAGCATTCGACAACTCGTGGTGGCCAGCCCTATTTTATGTTCTATATAAGAGGGGAATGCCACTCGGGTTTGGGATGATCCTGAAAAGTTACCTATCTTTAAGATAAGTATTATCACCACCACCGAATGACCGAACTCAGGTTTAGCAGAAGTAAACAAAATCTGCACCAAAAGGGATCCTCATAGGAGTCGGTCCTACCTACCCATTCTGTATTCTATTGGACGATTACCTGAAATTCACAGAAGAAGAACATGATGATATCGCCGAAGTTATAATAAATTAGTCTATCAGTAATGAAGAATGCAATTAATTTTATTTTTTATTTAAACAAATTTTTGTTTTTACCAAAAATATTTTATTTAAATTAAAAAAAATTTTTTGTTTTAAATAAAATTACTGAAACAGAATGGTTTATTTGATTCAAATAAACTCTTCCATAATTAATTCTGATTACCTACGAAGGCAGCTTGCAAATTATTAGTTCAGGTATACATGCAAATAATATATCGCATCCCACAATTAATTTATCACGTAATTAAAAACAATTTGTTATCTTGGAAATAATAGCAAATCGCTTAATTTAAGCAAAAGCTTTTTGACACTTCATTGTTTTCCAAAATGATAAGTAATTATTTTCAAAATTTAACAATAAATTATGTTATGGGAAGATGCCGGATCCTGTTACCGTTTTGAAAATGACCAGGAACTGGAAGCCAATTGTTTGGGAATAAAACGTCCGGTTAGCAGTAAACTGCCAGGAAAAATGGTCGACCTATAGCATCAAAGTAACAGAAAAGTCAGATAAAGAAACGAAATATAAGTTTTTACATCCATTAATAAAACACAAAGGGCTGTTAATATTTCTTATAATTCAAAATAATTAGTTTACACATCAATATCAACATGCATTGTATTCTTTCATCGCGAGGTAAATGAGTACCTAGCCGGTCAAATTACCTGCAAGTGGAAATTGCACAATTTAATTAAAATACATAATGGCAAAAATTTACCTCGCATAAGTAATATTTATACATTTTATACACACTTTAATTAGATTTACCTATAATATTAAATCATCCATATTTTAGATTTTAATTTTCAGAATTTTTTTTTCTCTTTTATCGTTCAACCAATATAATATTGTAAGATTCGTCTTATTTTATTTTATATTTTTCTTTAATTGTCTGTATCTATTTTCCCCACTTGTTCCATTTTTACCAAATCTTACCCATCATTCTTTCCGTAGCAGCCGCCACTGTTTTCCATTATATACATAAATTATTCTTAAAAAAAAAATTCAGATAAAACCAGAATCTACAAAAATATGTCTACCGATGTCTACTTAGTAGTCAACCTATACCACTTTACTGTATATCTACTATCAACAAAGGAAACGGATGGAAAAACGATAATATTCATAAAAAAACCCAAAATAAAAAATTACAAAAACAAACAGAACATTCATAAAATTTATTAATATATAATTATTTTATTTAAATTAAAAAAAAAATTTGTTAGTTTTTTTTTATTAAAAAAAAAAAGTTCCCAATATCTACATCGTATTACATAATAACTATAACTCTACAGTTTAGATTATCCAAGGCATATCTGGTCCATTTGATTGGGGATTTTACCCGAAAGTTTATTTAGGTAAAAATTTCGTTTCCTGTAAAATATAATCCGAGAGGAAGAATTGCTGGAGTTCAAGTGAACGAAAATCTTAGAAAAGTAAGAAATTTACCAACGTCTTACTTGGGACAAATTTCGTACTGCGGTCGCAACACCCCCCGATTTCCAATAATTATTGCTTTAAAAATAGGACAAGCTTAAACATAGACGAAAATGAACCTCATAGTTTTGAGAAGGGCTCCTTAATGGAGCATACAACCCCATCAAAATAAGTTGAACATCTACAAGATAAATTGAAGAATTTAACTTACCTGTATAGTTAAATACAACAAATTATTATCGAATCAAGTCGTTTCATGTTGACTACAGGAGTCAGCTAACTAGTACATCCAACCTATTCTGTTGAAGTTGTGCCCTTACATTTTGAAATAAATTTTCTATTATAACTGAAACCCTAACACAAAATAATTTATTAAACTCTTCTTATTTTTGTATCAGGGTGTTTTGAACTATAATCCACACTACAGGCTAGCAGTCAAGATCGTATAAATTTGAATACTACACTACAAAAATAAATTGGAAATTGGAAGCACAGACTTGCTTATTATCAGTTGCCGTTTGCAAAAGTGTGTTAATTTTTGAAATAAACATACATAATGGGTTAAAACCAAAATTTGTAAATCAAAACCTATAGAAATATTTCCCATTAATCAATACACAAAGTTTGGTGTACAAGCAAAAAAGTTGATCTGAGTTGACTCTCTGCTACTCCCGAAGTATTTGTGTAGTAGTTCTGATTCCATGTTAATTTCTAAGTCCTATTACATAGTACATATAGTCTATTTTGGATCTGAATAGAGAATCAGGTCTCTGTTTAAAGTATTTTTTAAAACCGAAATAATAATTTGAAAAATAATCAAGATTTAATATTTTTAAATTAATGAGCACAAATGATATAGTACTGTTTGTAAAACCCAAACCAATACACATCGGAGGTATGACGTCTGTCATCACCACCATATAACAATAAAATTCCAATTTATCGCATAATGTGAATTACACTGATTTCTATAAGTTTGTTTACATTAATTGACTGGTAAACTCCATCAAGTCATGAGATTTCATGTTAAAATAAAATTACATATTTAAGTTTTTCACCAAGTCGCAAATTTAGGGATACAATGGTGTTAAAAATTTTGACAATGCTGGCCTAATATTGGTTTGGGTTTTACAAAGAGTATATTAAAGACCAATATCTATAATAGTAAATAATAAGTAAAAATTGAACGATAAAAACGTTTAGAAAAGTAATTATATAATTTAATTTGTTTCCAAAGTTACAGGCTACACCTAATACAACAAATTACAAAATATTAAACTTTCAGGAACCATTTGAAACTTTTACGCAAAATAGTAACTAATTACATCGACAATAATATTGCTTATAAGTTATAACATACGAAAAGAGTACAGGGTATTTGAGTATGCGTTGAATAAATAAATAGCCAATATTTTAGGAATTTTGTAAAATAAAGACAATTTCGAATGAATTTATATTTAACTTTTGTACATGTAATTTTTTTATAAAAAATATTGAACACTGCTTAATAAATTCTGATAAAATTTAGTTAATAAAGTGCACTTAAAAATGCAAATTTTTGCTCAATAAAGTTATTCGCCAATCAAGTAGTAGATCACCGTTAAATAGTCTGATTTAGAGAATAAGTTTATTTTTGATGGTCAAAACTGGCCGTCGAATACCTACAAATTGGTGATGCAGAGATAAATACATTTTATATGAAAAAAAAAAAGAAATTTAGTTTAGCACATATAAAAATATAATTGAAAGATTTGGCTTTATTTTACAAATAAGTTATTTAATCATGAATTAGAATTAAAAGTTAGGAATGTTTATTAAATAAACTTATCATCGGAACACCCTGCATAAAAATATCAAATTGACAATAGTAAGTTAGTTAATTTTTTAAATAAAGCAAATTATAGCAAGTTTGTACATATTAAAATATCTAAGGCTATCATCGGCGTAAAAGTCTAATAAATAACAAAAGATAGAAACTAAAAAAAAATTTTAACATTATTAAAAAACAACTAAATTATAAATAAATACCTGCTTTAGTAGTATTTTAATAAAAAAAGATTTTTCTAAATTTTTAATTGCCTAACACGAAAGAAAATACGCAGTAACAAAAATGATTCACAAACATAGGCAAAATAACGATCGCACTAATTATATTGAAGTTAAACTTGTAATGAATGAACGAATGAATGCACTGGGCTACGTTAAGTGTGTAGCATAATAATTTTTACGTTAAAATGCGGCAACAATATTTTACAATATAAAACAATTCAAGTTATAATTATAATGTTACGGTTTAATTTATTTACAAAATATATCCTTACAAGTAATATTACAATAGCGATCGTATGCGTAATGTATTAAGACGAAAAATTGCGTGAATGCTATAATTTGTGATTACTAGTAAGCCACGTTAGGCCTTCGTATAAACCATCTCCCGTAGTAGCACAAGCAGGCTGTACATACCAGTTACGATCACGAATACGAGTAAGACCCAGTTTCTCTTGAATCTCGTGTGGCTTCATAGCTTCTGGCAGGTCTTGTTTATTAGCAAAAATTAGAATAATGGCGTCACGCATTTCACGATCATTAATAATACGATGTAACTCTTGTCTTGCTTCATCGATACGATCACGATCTGCACAATCCACCACAAATATTAAACCTTGTGTCCCTGTATAGTAATGACGCCACAAAGGTCTGATTTTATCTTGACCCCCAACATCCCACACGTTAAACTTCACATTTTTATAAGTAACAGTTTCTACATTAAAGCCAACTGTTGGTATAGTCGTAACCGACTGTCCTAATTTTAATTTATATAATATGGTAGTTTTTCCGGCTGCATCCAGACCCAACATCAAGATTCTCATCTCCTTGTTGCCAAATATTTTAGACAACAACTTCCCCATGGTGCTGGACGAGCTAACACAGGACGGCGCTCTAAAAATAACATAACACTAATCAAAATTTATTTTAATTAAACTTTTAATAAAATCCGGAAGCAAGTAATCCTATCAATAAGATCCACCCAACACATGACAGCACACTTTGACAGCGCACATATTTCGACATAGGTGTAACTACTATGGCGGGCGGTCTAACTAACGGAACAGATCGATTGACCGTAACACAATTTTTTATCATTACAAATTCATATATTTCTTTCAATGAGAACATTAATACGTACCACTATTCATTGACAAAAACTACAAAATTAACCAATTTTGACAAATCGCCAACACTAAATTCTCCATATTGGCCGGCCAAAAACTACAAATCTTTTCCTGCGCTACGGTTGGCTGCCGTTTGTATTTGTATGACATCGCCGACGAAAATTATCCGATCGCTTACGCTTTTCAACGATCGCCGCATCATTTTTTACCGCTACAATTTTAAACTACTAATCCACCGAATGAAGCAAGCAAAATAATTTTAATAAAAACAAATTTATTACAAATAATACATCAAAATGTTACAAACATTCGGGAGGTTTAAGTTTCAATAAAGCGCACAATTCTTTGCTCAAGTTTTTTAATATCCAACCGAGAGGCACTTTTTGCGAACCATCCAATTCGACAGTGGGAATGAAAGAAATAGATGGGTTAACGTTGTCTGTTCTGATACCATAATACTTTAATAATTTTGAACCTTCTTTTTCGATCGAACACTTCGATATGTCGTCAAAAGAAACTCCGAGATCTGTGGCACACTAAAAAAGCAACATTTCTATTTGTGTGAAATAGTGAAAAATAAACAACAGGTGGTACCTTTTCCGCAATTTCACGTGGAAGCATATTATCGTCAATCATACAAGCTACAAATTTTAATTGTAATGCTCGATCGTGTACGTATCGCAACACACATGCATGAATTTTATTCGCTAAACATTCGAGAGGACCATGCTGACAAACAAAGCTAATTTCGTCATTTTCCTCTTTTGTCTAAAACAGTCCAACAATAACCTCTTTATAACTCTTCAACAAACTTAAATTTACCTTTGCTTTACCATATGGTACTAAATCTAATTCGATGAAGTTGTGTAATTTTTCATACGTGGGTACTAGCTGCTTGATAACAAAGTTTCTCGAATCTGAACACAAAGCTTCGTAATAAACGCTTATTTTTACTTTTTGTGCTTCTTTTTGTAATTGAACACCTTCGATACCATTATCAATAACATCTTCGTTTGAATTTACAAGAACCAATTGAAATCCTTTCCATAAAACGATGATTATTAGTAATAATATAATTAATTTATATCTACCGCTCATTTCTTATTAAGATGATTTTGTGTGACTATCGATATCATATCTCGTTTATCAACTTGAACATGAGCACCTGTTCAAATAAAATTTTTTAAATTTCTCCTAATTTTCCTGTTCGATATCACCAACTAATTTTCCACTGCTAAATTTTTAAAACCAGCTTTTGTGGCACAAATATTGTTTATAAATTAAAATATAAACAAATCTGACCAATAATTTCATAGGTTAGTGTGAAATGTCAACTTCCTACAAACGTCATCGTTTTCGTATATTTGCATAATACTGTTCAGGACCGAATTACATAAAATTGCAATTCGATCTAAAGTTTTGGCCTTCTGGACTGAGTAAAACAGAGATTAGATATTTTGGATTGATTACTTTCAAAAAACAAAGCTGATAAGATTTCCATAATTTTCCCAAATTTCTCTTTAGATTTTCTCAGCGATTCCCCTCCTTGCGCTTTAAGATTTTACTAGATACAGCCCTGATCCGATAATACCATCAGTATTTTAATAAAATTTCCCTACATACATTACTTGTCGTTTGGAGAGTAACCTAAAATTCAGTATTTTTGCGGTTTTGTGTATATGTGAATGTCAATTTTAAGCGTGAGTGCTCATTATTAATTTGAGTGTTATTTTAACCAGCTATTTCTATCATTTTATCACAGCTGGAAGGCAATAACTTGAAGTTAACAATTATTTTATCAAAATTAATATTTTAAAAGGTAACATAAACTGACTTGAAGTGAAGAAATTTTTATGTTAGTATTCTGTTTTAGGTGTAATTATGGCAGGTATGCCAAAACCTCTTGTATTTTGTGGTCCTTCTGGAGTGGGTAAATCAACGCTTCTGAAACAATTGCTTGAGGATTTTCCGGATAGTTTTGGTTTCAGTGTAAGCCACACCACAAGAAAACCTCGAAGTGGTGAGAAAAATGGAGTACATTATTTTTTTGACACCGTTGAAAACATGGAAAACGATATTGCAGCTGGTAAATTCATCGAATCCGCCAAATTTAGTGGAAACCTGTATGGTACTAGTAAATTAGCTGTTGAATCAGTTAGTAAACAAGGAAAGGTAATTTTTTTAAATTTACTTATAATAATTCGTTGAAATAATTCGTTTAGTAAACAAGCATAATTAAGTTATTTGATCTCGCGTCTAATAATTAAGGTCATGCAATTGATTCTTTGACATTTACTTAATCTATTTTTATAATCGCTTCGAAACAGACATTTATTATTCTCAATTAACCATTAATTAATTTTTTGTTTGCTGTTAATGTTTACTTACATCCTTATTACATTTATGAGTCAATACACTTAAATTTAATTCTTTAATGTTGTAATCACTTGAAATGAAAAATTACCAATTCTCTTAAATGATTCTACTCCCAAAAACTTAATTTATATCAAATTATGCTAGTGTATAGGATGATAATTAAAATAATGGATTATTAAATAATCAAGTTTTTATATTTTTGAGTTACTGACTGATAAATAATTGTGTAGTGGTAGTCCCCGAGATACTGAGGATGAAGTTAGAAATTAAGCCCCAAGTTGGAGTGGAGTTTGCATAATACGTAATTAATTTTTTTTGCTTTATTAAATTCATTATTAGTTAATCCACGAATTTGTTCTTTAAGATTTTTATAAATTGTAGGTTTGTATTCTTGACATTGACGTGCAAGGAGTGATTCAAGTGAAAAAAACAAATTTGAACCCTTTTTACGTTTTTGTAAAACCTCCTACTGTCACCCAATTGGAAGAACGGCTACGCTCCCGTAATTCTGAAACTGAGGAAAGCTTAAAGCAGCGCTTACAAGTTGCCACAAATGAGATTACTTATGGTAACTAATTTTGTTTATTTGAATTATCTATATTGCACAATCTTTTATCACACCGTTATCATGGTTATATCATTTAAATTAAACTTGTTTTTTTTTAAATTTATTTCTCATATTTTGCAATTCCAAAAAAATTAAGCTAAAAATAATTTTTTTAGGAGAAACTGCAGGAAATTTTGACTTAGTGATTGTGAATGACAACCTGGAAGATGCATATGTAAAGCTGAAGACGTTTGTGGAATCGTACGTGTTGAGCAAAGCAGAATGTAACGGCAAGAAGTGAGAAATTAATTAATAAAACTTATTTTAAGTTAGAATTAAATGTGATTAGATATAAAATAATTGTTAATTATTTTTGTAACATCTAAATTTTATTGAACTGATTTTATTCTGATTAGCTGACTAATTAATTTGTGCATTTTTGCCGTTTTCAAGTCTTATGATGACAAAATCTAGTCAAATTTACGATTATGGTATTATACATCACTTTTTTATTTAGTTTGTAATTTATTTATTTATGTTGACCCAACGCAAATGTTGCAATTTTATTTTAATTTTTTGTGTAGTCAGTATTTTAATTGAAAATTACATTACATTACATAATACACCAAAGCAACATCTAGTACATCTTTTTACTAAATAATATGATTTACAATTTATTTCATTCATATTTTCTGCACTGTTTATTGCAGATAATCAGAATTAAATGCTTGTTATTGTAGGTGTAGATAGATGTTACATTAAGTTTTTAGGTAATAAAATATAAACATTTTTCTTAATTGCTAATTATTCTTGGAAAAAGACATATGTTTTGTAGTAATTCCATTCTAATTAGAAGCACTTAGGCTACACGTTTAAAGATAGCATTTAATTTATATGCAGGATGTAGTATTAAATCAGATTTTGTTTAAAAATTCTAGATTTTATTGTGTAATGTTGCATTCATAGTTATCAAATTAATTACTACAATTAACGTGACGAATACGCTTGCAGCATAATTCGTAATGCATTCCCAGTATCATCATTAAAAATTACAAATTATGCATTTGTGGTTTCGTATGTTAATTTAGAGATTGAATGCAGCTTTTTAATTTTCTGATTGTTAAAATCGTTAAATGTTTAACTAGAAGTAATTAACGTAGCTCAAAATTAATAGATATGCAGGGTGGTCTTTAGAGGACTTTTCTAAATCACCTTATTTTGAAGCCAGAGGGTGCCGAAGAATTTATTTTTGCAGTGAATAAACACTTTTTTTATGTATTTTATCTCGGCAAACAAATTATCTCTGACTAAAGGGGTTGTATGTATAAAGGACCTGCTACCAATAACAGTCAAACTTATTATGCATTCTACTTCCATGAAGAAAAAATGTTTTGAAATTAAAATTCTTTTATGTATATCTCCATAAAAGCCTTTCCTTTATATATAAATCCTCTTTGCTTGTATCTATTTTATTATATAGCTAGCAGTACCATTACAGCCACCGTCGACCACTAACTAAAATTTTATTCAATGCAAGTGGTTTGTTTATTAATTGCAATTGAATACCAATTGAATTTTAGTAGATGGCGGTGGGTGGCTTCAATGAGACTGCAGCATAATACGAAATTTTTATTATCAAAGTTTTATCTAAAAGTTTTGAATACCCTGTAAAATGGCCTTTTGTTGAATTAACAAAGAAATGTACAAAGCATTCTTGCCTAATTTATTTAAGCTCCTCGAGTTGATCCCTTTGAGATATCGATTGTACCTTCCAATAACCTAATTAATTTTTATGTTCCTATAATTAATTTTTAAGTACTTGTATAATAAGATACTTGTAATTTTAGTTTAACTGGTTGTGTATGAATGGGTAAGTTTTGAGTCAGATCAGAAAGACATACAATGGGGTATTGAGAATTTACCTACTTTTATTGTATTTGCATACGTCATGGATTCAATTCTTTATTACATTTAAATAGTCGATGAACTACTAATGCTAAGGTACCCAGTTTGAATTCAGCGAAAGACTAACTTGCTTATGACTTAAAAAAGGAAGAATAAAAAACCTTATATTAACCTGTTGAACAATAGTTACACGAAGTGATATAAATAAAGTTATCGTGAAACAAAAATTATTTTTATTGAGGGATCATCTGTGTGCCAAAAAAAATCTTGTTACTTCTGGTACGTACTAATAAAAAATATTTTGTATGTGGTTTTTGATAGCAAAAATGTTGTGAGTAAAGTTATAGTATCCTGATCTGACCCAACCTACCAACATGTTAATGTACAACCAGCCCTAATATAAATTTTTTTTATTCAAAAGATTGCTCATAACTTACGATATCACTAATAATTAATAATATTTTATATTGTGATATTAGTTTTTGATATTAACTTTTAATTTGTGCATTTATTTTATTAAATAAATATTTTTACAAAATGTACTTATAAACTGTTTGAGTTTTTGATATATTATTGTAAATGTTTGTGTTAGCAATAATAAAATTTAATCAGAATTACGTTGATTTTAAATTGTAGCTACTAAAATATTTTAACAAATAATTTCCCTTCACTAGTCAATTCCTTCTCCTAGCTGACGAACTAGGTTGTGGTCTAAATTAAGGGCTTTGATTGAATCGAGTTGATGGATAAATTTGATATTTTTTATGATGGCTATTCGTGAAAATGTTTGGAAGAATTGTGATTGGGATTGTGTCATTCCTAGCAGGCGGAACCTGCTGTGTTTGTCTTACGACTATTCCAGACCTGGTGTTGTACCAGAAATGTGATGTACACGTGAAGGGAAATTTTTCAAAAATCTCATAAAAGAAAATTTGCATTATGATTCGCCCCTCAGATCTAAACGTCTTTGTGAGCAATTTTACAATATTACTAGTTGTTTCATCCAATGAGTTTGCCTCACCACGAAGAAAAGTTTTGACGTGTTTTGAGACACTGCCATTTACAACAAAAGCGATCTTGGAAATCACGTCAAGTTTATTATCGGAACTAATTAAACAAAAAAGTTAGTCGTTTTGCAATATTTTATTTTAATGCTGTAAAAGTAATGATTAAAGATTGACGTTTGTATTGTACGTGTAACGGGACAGTAACATTAAAAAATAACGGCATTAGTAACGGAGTGCGATTTTTATTTCTTTGAGAGTTGTGATAGCGTGTAGCTTGCGAAAAATATCTGTGGTAGCTGTCAGTTTACTGATTAGCAAAATTTTATACAAACGGTTTTCAGTTATTAACCCAACGATTTATTCCGGTGGAAAATAGAGGTGAGGTTTTGTAAACTTGAGGTTAGTAGCACACCGTTTTTTTGTCAAGTGCTAAATTAAATATTGTTAATGTTTTAGACGTGTTTGATTGCATATTGAAGCATGGCTCGCGGACAACAAAAACTTCAATCTCAAGCAAAAGCACAGGAAAAGTTGACAAAACAGAAAAAACAGGCCGGCCATAATGCTAACGATCAAAAGAAGGCCGCACAGAAGGCTTTAGTACATGTTTGCCATGTCTGTAAGGTATTATCATTTTCTTTGTTTTCTATTTGTATTTATTGTTATTGATTTTATACATACTATTAACAATAACTACTGCTTATCACGTCAATTAATTTTTAGTATCGATTGTAGTAAATATTATTAACTATTTTAGATTTTTGTCCGACCACTAATTTATTATATATGTTTTTAGGCTCAAATGCCCGACCCTAAAACTTACAAACAGCATTTTCAAAATAAGCATCCTAAAAATGACTTGCCAAGCGAATTACAAGACGTTTAACTCAAGTGCACTTCTTTAACAATGAACACCAATTGTGTTCCACGTTTGTACTTTTTTTAAATTTATTTCCTTGTCTTGACAAAATATGTTATTTATCTGCATTAATATTGTAAAAATGGCCAGCAACGACATAACTTCGTTTAAAAATATGTTTTCTTTTTTTCTTAAATTGTTTCTATTGAAGGAAATAAAATTTAAATGAATTTCTAAATTCTATGCTTTTATTTATAAATCTAAAAACTGTAAATTTGTGGGTATTTGTTTTTTGCATACAAAACATTATTTTGTAGTTTCTTTAGACTACGCAGCTTTGTAAAAGTCTTTATTGTGCGTCGTCATGTTTTTTATTATTTTTGTTGAAAGTTTCTATGTGACTATGCAATTTATAAATACACATTTTTTATATGTAATACACTTATTCATAAGACATACGAAAGAAAGTATAAATTTGTTTGCAAAATTTTTAAATAATTGGTGGACATGTAAGAGGTCAAATTTTCAATTAAAACTTTCTAATTAAACATTTCCATTTAATTTTACTCCTTCTCAATATCCTACTCAATTTTCAATTTATCTTGATTTCTCCAATTTTTTAGAAGTGGCAAAGTCAATTTTAGTTATCGATATTTAAATGCACCGGAATGCCTAATTTATGAAAACATATTGGAAGATTAGAAAAGGTGATCAAATGTTTTGGAAGATCAATTTTGAAAATTTGGCTACTACATTAACTAATTATTTTGAGCAGATTACGTTACAACAATTTTGCCCAAAACTCGAAATTTAAAAACACTGCTGCACAAAATTGTGTAATTTAATACAGCTGCAATAATCAATTTTTTTGTGCCATAGTTTTTAATGAAATTATCATATTTTGCTTATACATCAAATTTTTATAATGGTACATTTATTATTGACATGGCCTTGCTTAGCTTTTTGTAAGGTTGTTTCCAATTCTAAAGACCCTGCACACAAAACATAAACTTGTCAAAAAGGCTAAGGGCCGATCTTTTCTCGAATAACAAATTAAAATCTGATATCTAACTTTGTTCAGTATATTTGCAAATGAAAAGATCAGTCTTTATTCATAATGGCTATCAAACAATTAATGTCAATACATTTTAGAATCTTTAGATTTGGCACGCACCTTACCCACATTTTGCAATAAGGAATTTTTTAGGAAATTGGTGAAGTGGCTACTTAGCCGTAAAATGGAACTTTATTTCAAATGAATACCTACCGTAAAATCCCTTTCTATTGCTCACTAATTTTCTTGTTACATATTTCTTTTCCGTAAAATACTTAGGCATCGGCCTTTCTCCTGGCTGTACTTTTAGTTTGATCTGATTCAAGCCCCTTGCTTTTACTTATGCTGCAGATATTGACTGTGTTGGGCTATACGGTTTGAGATGTTGCTTTGCTGATCCGAGTATTTGTTTATAATATGAATGGGGAGTGTTTTCTTTTCTACTTTGACAATACTAATCGAGATGAATCTTTAAAATGTGTTTTTTATTGAATAAATGTGAGTTGAATCAAATTTTTCTTTCATTTTACATGGAGAAATTAAATTTGAAGACCTGGGACAGTAATAGTTACACTAAATACAGCTTGAATTTTCTAATATTGTCGTCTAGGCATAAGTAAGTATGTATATTATTTTAATTTTTCAAGTACGGCAGGCCATGTTTTTGAAAAATTTCTAAATGATTTTTTCTTAAGATTCAAATGAAAATAAATCTCAATTTATTTCCTATGACTTTTCTCACTGCTCGCTTTATAGATTTTGACTTATTATTTTTGTTGATAGTTCGTCACAGTGTGAGTCTACTTTTAAATTTGTTGAAAGTTCCATGCGAATCAATCTTAACACATGTAATTGACAAATTTAGGTAATGAAAATCGCATCTGACTTTAGCAATGTTCAGTGGGCATGTCACATCTTTCAAATATCAGTTTTTGGGGCCAATTTTATTACAAAAAAGTCTTTCAGTTTAGACTCGATCATCAATCAATACTGAATTTTTCCAGTTGATTCAACTCATCCTATTATACTTGCTGTAGTGTAGTTTCATCCTCGGAAGAACACGAAAGGGGTGGCTAATTTTTTAGAAGGAAAATGGTCGTTCTCACCCACAAGAAAATATTTTGAGTTACATTTATGTGGTAGGTTTGGGGAAGAAATTATACATCAGCTTTTAATTTAATTGCATTATTTAACATTTTCATGATGTGATGGTCATTCCATGTTGGAAGAAAATTTTTGATGTGGAAGCTTTTTTAAATTCTGAAGATGCATTTTTTGGTTTTTAGCTATACAAACTCTCCCTGGGAATGATACAAGAGCAACAATTTAGTACTATTGAAAAAATGCTCAAAAACCTGGATCTAACAAGTCCTACCCTTAGATTAAATATCTTGTGAAAATCTAGCTAATGAAGAGTACTTCACTGCTTCAGGATATCTTTATAATGTATATGGGCAAGTGATTTAAAAAGAATTATTTTGATTTTAATGCCCATGGGCTCATATTCACGGACGTACATAATTGTGCACATAATATACATCTATAAGCAAATCGAATGCATAATCATGTATAGGACTAAGTATGGGCCTTCTGTTTAGATTTTGTTACGTTAAGTTTGTATTGTTTTGACATGTATTGTCATGTACAAATTAAAATTAAGAAATTTTTTTAATAAACAGTTTTTTATCGTTTGAATTTTGGAGTTTTATTAACTTTCAATAGGATTCCAAAATGGATTACAGAAATGATTTTGGAAAACAGACTAAATTATTGTAATCTCGAGCCCAAGTTTGTTCTATGGGCTACGTATCCAACTAGGTTACTACATGAATATAAGGATTCTGTTGGTATGGTTAATATAAAGTAACCTGAAAATATAGGTAAAGAAACTCGAATACTACTTAAATGTTTATTTATAACAAATTTGATTAGACTCGTGTTTTTGTTATTGATACAAATGAAGTTGTGATTGATTAGAAATATGAAAATATTCACGAACTAATGTATAATTAAAAAAATACGAATTAAAATAATAAATTGAATGACTCAATATTATTGTATCTTTTACAAGGACGTTTTTGAATGAATTTTATTTACTTAGTAATGGAGTTAATGCAGCGTCGTTTCTATCACATATACACCCTTTTAATAAATTTTCGACTATAATTTGAAAATCAAAAAGCCAAAGATCTACCAGGTTTAAGTACAACTAATTTAATTATCTCTACAAAAAAATAAAATAAATATTAAATGTTTTATGTTACAAAAGTACGGTCACTTTCCGTTTTATTACACCACACCATTATAATTTTGAGAAAAAAAAGAAAACAAAATTTACAATATCAAAACTTTCAATATCCTTAAAAGGAAGTTACTTGATCTTATAAAATAAAACACATCAAACTTGACTATCAACTTAACACTAAATGATTTAGTTAGATAGAATAACAAACAAAACTAACAAAGATAAAAAAGCGGTACAAAATTGCATCGAATTTATCAATATTAGAACATGGTTCACTTTACTGCATACAAAAACATTCATTCGGACAACATTTACATTCAATGCTCAACTATACACTTATTACATTTATATTTCACAAAGTCGTGGATTGCTTTAAAATTTGTAACTTCACCTTTATATCTTTAAAGGTTGGTCTGTTATCGGGATTTAAATCCCAAGCCTAAAAAGGAAAGAAAAATAAGATTCTAACTAACTAATTGATAACATAATAATTCGGGAGCAGCTGGGAGTCAAAACTATAACCGAAGCTCAACTCCCTGCGAACTCATCAAACTATATGTACATCATTTACCTGTCGCATAATTTCGTATACTTCAGGTGGACTACCTTCCGGGGCTTCCATTTTATAACCTTTTTCCACATGTTTAACAACATCAGCAAGTGGCTAAAAAATACTTAATTGTAATTTTTTCTTGGCGTTTAAAGTTCACTTACTATTCTAGGGTAGGGTACACGACCAAATGAATAAATTTCCCAAAGTAAAATTCCAAAACTCCACATATCTGATTTGTTTGAAAATTTATTTAACTTTAAAGCTTCTGGTGCAGTCCATTTAATCGGTAATTTTGCTGATTCCAAACAAGTGTTCTTTTCATTTCTGGCTAAACCAAAATCGGATACCTTAGCAACTCCATTTTCTGCTATTAAAACATTACGAGCGGCTAAATCGCGATGGACCACATGCATTTGTTCCAGATATTCCATACCGGCGCATGTATGAAATGCAAAATTGATTTGGTCTCGTTTTGTCACATGCAATCTACCTCGTGATCTCAAATAATCGACCAAACTTCCTTTACTCATGAATTCAGTTACCAGCAACACTTGGTCTTTTCTTCTTACTACACCCAAGAGATTAACCAAATTTTCGTGGTGCAAGGACCTGTAAATTAAGGTTTTATAAAATTTACTTTTAAATATGAGTTGTTTACAGACTTCATTAAGATCGCTTCGGCTTCACTGGAATCCTTGAGGACTTTAACAGCAACTGCTTGTTTTTTCCATTTTCCAAGCATAACTTCACCGAATTCACCTTTACCAATAGGTTCGCATATCTAAAAATACAAAAATAATAATTAAATTATATCAATCAATAAATTTGTCAACAACACTGCTACATTAAAAAAATATTATTAAATTACCTCCAGATCATCTTCTGCTATAACAAACAAATCATTGTCGTGTGAATTGCAAATAACTTCTTTTATTATTTCTTTTGGCAAACATTTGACCAATTTTGTACATAAACCATCTGCATCCAACCGATAGTGTTCTATTAATTCTTCTAAATTTTCAAAAAATTCTTCATCATCGATGGTGAGATTTCTGGTACCCAATATGGAATGGTACTTAACCCTGTAGTGTTCAACTTTATTTTGAAAACAAACACACAAAGTGTAATCTCCTGGAAAGTTTGTTGATTCTCTTACTAAAAATAGGCCATCTATTCTAGGTTGTAGAAGTTGTTCAGCCTGTTCTCTCGAAATTTTTCCGTGAAACCATCTGAAAAAAGATACAATTAAAATAAAAGCGTTTTGTTAATTTTTGGAAACATACGGCATGGTTGTCCATTTAACATCGCTTCTAACAACTGGACTTTGTACTCGATTGACGTTAATGTCATGTGCATTATTGCCCATGTGGTTTTTAATACTGCTGTCTGAATTTGAATTCATGTTGGAATGGGGACTTAGTAGTAAGTTACATTCATGTATAAGGTTGCTAGTCGAATGTCGTACTTGATCATGGGTTGAATTTGTCTGTAATAAATGACATTTAGTTTAGCCGATGACTCCTTTTATCTTTTATGAGTCTGCAATGCTATAATGCAAAATGTATGTGTTTTATCTGATTTGCTGCACAAGTCAAATATTTTTATGGTTATTAATTATTCGAATGAGCAAGCTATCAAAATTCTTTTTTAAGTTCCATAAAAATTGCAATAATTAAATTTTTGTTAAAAGAAATAAAATAATGACGCAGTTTAAACAAAATTAATGTACTGAGAAAGGAAGATACATACAAAGGTTCAAAAATATTAATTATAATGCAAATCATAACACACAAGTTGAATAATTGCATAAGTTAAATTCAAGGTTAAAAAAACGACAACATAGTTATGTAAATTGATGAGCTTCTCGGTAACTCACCCAAACTTCTGGTAACACTCTAATATTACTCTCATGTACATGGGTGCAATCACTGGGGGTGTTTCTTTTAATTCCTCTTGCAGGTACAATGGGAGGAGTGGAAAGATTTGCATGTGAAGGGTTATTCCACTGATTATTCGGTTCTTGATAAGGCCCAACCACTGCCACTGGCTGATATCTCTAAAATCAAATGCACAATGAAATTATTAAACACCTAACTCAGCAAGGAAGTACATTACATCAGCTTTATTAAATTACGCTAATACAGACGTCCCATTGTACTATCTTTATAATTATTAAACCAAGCTAAATAATATCTTGGGATAAATTAATTGAAAAAAATTGGATATTCTCAATTTAAAGTTTAATAAAATAATTAGATAATTGTAACACTCAAAAGGATGTTTGAAGAACGAATTACATTCATACAAACCTGAGTTAAGGATGAACTATGAAGATTTTGACTTGTCATTACGTTTAAGTGTAGAAGTCACACTTTTGGAACATCATGATACATTCTACAATTAAAAAAACTTTTTACTCCATATTTACTATCATTTCTTATAATTATTTTAAAAATAATTATAATTTTCTATTAAAACTGGCCGATTATGATTAATTACACTATAATGAAATTAGTGAATGTTTGAAAGCAACTGATAAGAAAAATTAGTCATGCTACAAATTCACACATGAATAATTACTGAATTAGTTAGTTTTACAATTTAAAAAAAGAAAATAAGAGTGTAAAAGTCTTGTGACTGCCAGTTAAATCACAAAAATTAGCATTATTGTACAAAATAATTGTGTGTATACAAGGTTACGAATATGGGTTATATAAATATTTGCAGCAATAAAATTAATGACATTGAATTTTGTAAATCTAAAAATATCGTTGAGCTTTTTATTTTAAGACAATTAGCTACAAGTTGCAATGTGCCACAAAAAGCTTACTTATCAACTATTGTTTCTTATCAATACATACCCGATTAATTATT
Source organism: Cantharis rufa (assembly GCA_947369205.1). Lineage (NCBI taxonomy): Eukaryota > Metazoa > Arthropoda > Insecta > Coleoptera > Cantharidae > Cantharis > Cantharis rufa. Next base: position 6,915,649 of record OX376309.1, on the reverse strand, counting down.
ACCTAAACGTTAGATGACTAATTAACTTCCTCAAGATATCTTCGTGTAATAACAAAGAGGTAAAGTGTTAAAAAAATCCTTCAGCTATGCTAAGAAACTACGCTTTAAAAAATATTCGAAATTTCTATGGAAAATGCAACAAGATTTCACTATATTTACACATATGACCTATTAAAAAGCGTTAAATGTAAAATTTGCTTATTTCCTCAAAAACTGCTTAAAATAACTTACGTTCTCAATCCAAAATGTACACTAACAAACGTTACACCCAACTTATTCACATAAAATTTTCATTTTATCCATTCCAACACATTAAAACTTATTTACAAATGTCATGAGTAAAATCGAAATTTACTGACACCACCATTTCCTTCAACATATCTTCACTTTTTACGCTTTTACGAGATAAAAATGAAATTTATTCCAATGGTTTCGAACTGCGCTAACGCTTTCAAATCTTATACATAGGTGGCTAATCAAAATTAAAATACATATGCAAGACGTCGATTAAAATATAAAAATTATTTTAATTAAAACGAAGAAGTAAAATTTTCGATTTTACCGTTGCAAGTCCCATTACGTAGGGGAAAGTGTCTTATCTATAAGATAAGACAACATATTTAATTTCTTCACTAGTTTTCCGCTAATAACTCCTTTGATTATTTTACAGTAATTAGTAAATTTATTTTTATTGTATTGATTCCCCCTTCTGCCCCCCCCCCAAACTGTTTGATTCAAAATATCTGAAATTAATAGAAGGTTTTTCTATCATACTCATACAGGATGTAAAAAATAAAATAAAAAATAAAATTTGTTTTATTTTTGATAAGCAACTTTGTAGTTCTACAACTCCTTTGGTTTTTTAATTTTTACCATTTTTACTTAATTATTTCAATTTTGAATTTTGTGTAATTGTAGTGTAAACTTGGTTTTAGTTTCCTTCACGTATCAAATCGCATCTCTTTACGCTTGCGCAGTAAATAGACTCTGTTGGGTGCGTAGAAGTACTACACAATCGCAGTCGTTCTTTTCATGGTGTTCTCGTGGTAAATTGGTACGCCGGATATGAAGGTAAGAAAACTTTAATTTATTTTTCGTTTGTATTTTTCAATGCTTAAAGAGAAGCTAAATAGTTGAAAATTACCATTACGATATTTGTGGAAGGTTTTCGATATATTTGTTGAACATTTTGTTGGGATGACCTTAATAAAATGCGATTACAAATTGTGAACGTGCAGATGTTCCATAGTTTTGAAAACTTTATTTTATTGTTTCTGAACAACTTTCAACATGATTCTTATGCATAGAAGGTATGAAATGATAAAAAATTCAAAAATTAACTATTATGCACGCATTGTGCCGTGTGAGGCAAACTTAACCTGTAAATTTTACTTGTGCACAGGTTACGTTGTCAACTTTGTTTTCTGAACTTTTCTGATGTTCTATTTTACTTTTTAGTTGAACGTGTCTTGCCCCGCTACGGGGTGCCAAAAGTTATTTGAAGTAGTTGATGAACATAAAATTCGTATCTTCTACGAAAAGCGCATTGGTGCTGAAGTAGATGCCAGCCCATTAGGTGACGAATGGAAAGGTTATGTCGTCAGGATCAATGGCGGTAACGACAAGCAAGGTTTCCCAATGAAACAAGGTGTTCTCACCAATGGACGTGTCCGTTTGTTATTATCGAAAGGCCACTCTTGTTATCGACCACGACGTACTGGAGAGCGTAAACGCAAATCAGTACGTGGGTGCATTGTTGATGCTAATTTGAGTGTTTTGGCTCTGACTATTGTGAGGAAAGGAGACAATGAAATTCCCGGACTTACCGACAACACCATTCCTCGCAGGTTGGGACCTAAAAGGGCTTCTCGCATTCGTAAATTATTCAATTTGAGCAAAGAAGATGATGTTCGTCAGTATGTAGTTAAACGTCCATTGCCAGCTAAAGAAGGAAAGAAGCAAAGATTTAAGGCCCCAAAGATTCAACGGCTCATTACACCAGTGGTCTTGCAGGTATGCTATTTTTTTTAAATTTTAAAGCCACCACCAAGGCAATTACTTCATCGTTAATTGATTGTAGTAATGTTCGGTGTATGGAAGATTAAAACTTAAGGCAAAAACAATTATTTATTATAGTTTTTTTGCAAAAAGTAACATAAATTTTTGTTTTTTTTTTCAAAGATGTAAATTTTAAAACTTTATGTTTTAGCGTAAACGTCATCGTTTGGCACTCAAGAAGAAACGTTGCCTGAAACGTAAAGAACAATCTGACAACTATGCCAAATTGTTGGCACAACGCAAAAAGGAATCAAAGGCACGTAGACGTGAAGAAGCCAAGAGACGTCGTTCTGCCAGCGTTCGTGACAGTAAATCTAGTAATTTAAGTGCACAAAAATAAGGTGAGTGAAAGTTTTCTATTAATTTTGGCAAGTTCTAGAGCTGATTTGTTGTATTTTGAACAAGTTGGTGTGATAGGCTTGCAATATTAACGAAGAATTTGATTATTTAAATATATTGTTTTACATTATATTATAATTAAATTCTCACATATTTTTATTATGTACTTCAAATTTGTGGCTCAGAATAATCTTTTATGTATTCTATTGTAGATGTTCCGGACGTACAACTTCCAACGTACTAAGGTAAATATCCTCCCTTATTTTATTTTTTTGAAAGAAAAGTTTAGTGATGATAATAACTTTTGTCTTCTTTCCCAATCTGAGACAATATGAATGATTTTTTAATCTGATATTTCATATTTTACAAAAAACGTTTTCCAGTGATTTTAATGTAGCTAATAATATATTTTTGTTGCAGTTTCCGTCGTGATTATGAAGACATCAATAATCTTTTATTACAATGTACATTTATTAACAATAAATGATTTCTGAAATTTTTTTTACTTTATTTTTACCACCAAATTAGATTAAATAACTAAATAAAAGCTGGCAAGCTGGTTTTTGTGATTAACAAGGAGTAAATTTTGTACAACGAAAAGCAAACTTAGAAATCTTGGTATTATTATAGTTGGGCTATTAATTTTCTTCTTTACTTACCTGAGAGGTATCCAGGGCAAATCGAATGAAAGTAGTGTATAAAAATTTGTCTTATGTTCTACTGGTTTCGAAGAATTTACCATTTAATCTGTATGTTTAAAAAAAAACTATGGTTCTATTGTAAATAGAATACGATACAGTTAAAATGAGAAAAATACTGTTTACTGATCTTGATGGTTAGGTGTCGCTTTAAGTAATTTTATTTTCTTTAAGTGTTTACAAGTGACGTGCGGGCGTGAGTCATAAAATTTCGTTAAATAAATCCCAAACTTTTGAAAATTCTCTTTGATTTTGGAATCGTTTTATTAAATAAAGCAACTTGATATGGCGTAAAGCAAACGCCTATTTTGGATGATAACGGCAATTGGAAAATTTACCAAAATATTGAAATATTAGGAATCTAACAAGACAGGTATTTATATGCCAATAATATTCAGTTGTTATTCTGACTGGCAAAAGTTTTCATAACTATTAAGTTTTAATGTTTAAAATTAAATTAAAGAAATGTCAACAATTTAAATTAGTTATTTAATTTAATATTTTTGATTATTACAAAAAAAAAATAAATTCCATACCCACAGTGAGTTAGAACAACGGCATATTTCAGTATTTTTGATTTTTTTATTTTCGACTACGTGCTTTCAAATTGGTTTAGGAGTAATCGATTACAATTTTGTTGAAAAAAATAATAATGGCTGTTAATTATCTACGGCAGGAGGCAGCGGGATCGATAAAATTTGATTAAAGAAAATGCTGCATTTTGTTCTTTAAAATTGTCACATTTTTAAAAATTCTTGAAGCACATTCAATGGAAGCATTTTTATAATCTTTTATTTTTCAGGGTTTAGAAAGCAAGCATACAGGCGTGGGAAGAATGGCACTTCCTTATGCAAAAAAAAAATTTACGGTGAAAAATTTTGGTTCACGGTTTAACTAGGTAGAACTCGTAGAACTTCTGCCCAATAGGAAATAAAAAGGTTTGTAACATTTAATTTACAGTGTCCACAGATTAATGATTATCTGTAATTGGCATGCATTTCAAGTTTTCCAAATAGCTATAATTTGTATTTAAAGCTGACATTCTTTAATACGATTTTAAAATTTCTTTTATTTTTTCGTTAGGTGCTGCTTAACGTTCCGATATTCATCGTTAGGTGTCGTCACATGTTGGTACTTAAACAAACTAAACAAAAATGTTTGAATCCCTACCACATCACCACCGATGAAAAGGAGCCGTCCACTTCAATACCGAAGTTTTTTCTATCCCGAGCCATCACCAACGAGAACTGCAACCCCTTGTGTTTTGCTAGCGCAAACACAGGGGGACAAAATCGAAGCGTGACTGCCAAAAAACAACATCCGACAACGTAATCATGCGTCGCCAAGGGGGCTAACAACCCTCAAAACTTCCAAAAACAGTGAAGTACCAATACGAGATGAAGGAGCAGAGGGGCTTGCCCCGGTACTCCGTATAGTGATGAAGATGAATGAATGAATGAATGTTTAAATTAAAAATGACATTTCGCGACGACAAGAAACGTTTCGCATGTTTTAATTAAATAAACTATGAACTTTTTACATATTTTTACAAACTTTTGGATTTTGTATTAAACCAAGTGTTCATAACAAATCAAGTGATGCAGTGTAGTGATTTGGATCAAGATATCGATTAGCACAGGATACGGAATCAATAATAATAATAGTTATATTGCTACAATATTTTGTTGTTTTAAAAGAGCAAATGTCACCAAGTTCAAAATTATCGTAGGATTTTTAGTGTACAAAACGTTACTTTATCTGAAACGTTACTATCTGTTACTAAAATCGCCAAAAATTTAAATGGTCTTTTTTTTATCATAACCGACGTGATTTGATGCGGGGAGTTCGAAAAACGCGGTATCGTTTGGGGAAAACGCTCGTAAGAGGTTCAAAATTACGTTCAAATATTTCCAAATTTAAAGACGCATAAATCCTAAAATATCATACTTACGGCAAATCTGCCTTCGTCAGTCGATTTATCTCAAAAAACTGCATAGGAAAACGCCAAAAAATGTTTCGATTTGAAACTTTCAATTTTTGGGGTGAAAAAACACCAAAGGGGTTAACCTTACGTTTTTTTCAAAAATCGCCAAAAATTTAAATGGTCTTTTTTTGATCATAACCGATGTGATTTGATGCGGGGAGTTCGAAAAACGCGGTCTCGTTTTGGGAAAACGCTCGTAAGAGGTTCAAAACTACGTTCAAATATTTCCAACTTTAAATACGCATAAATCCTAAAACATTATACTTACGGCAAATCTGCCTGCGTCAGTCGATTTATCTCAAAAAATTGCATAGGAAAACGCCAAAAAATGTTTCGATTTGTGACTTTCAAGTTTTGGGGTGAAAAAACACCAAACCTTACGTTTTTTTCAAAAATCGCCAAAAATGTAAGTGGTCATTTTTTGATCATAACCGACGTGATTTGATGCGGGGAGTTTGAAAAACGCGGTATCGTTTGGGGAAAACGCTCGTAACAGGTTCAAAATTACGTTCAAATATTTCCAACTTTAAAGACGCATAAATCCTAATAATAATACTAATAATACTTACGGCAAATCTGCCTGCGTCAGTCGATTTATCTCAAAAAACTGCATAGGATAACACCAAAAAATGTTTGGATTTGAAACTTTCAATTTTTGGGGTGAAAAAACACCAAAGGGGTTAACCTTACGTTTTTTTCAAAAATCGCCGAAAATTTAAATGGTCTTTTTTTGATCATAACCGACGTGATGCGGGGAGTTCGAAAAACGCAGTATCGTTGGCGGAAAACGCTCGTAAGAAGTTCAAAATTACGTTCCAATATTTTCAACTTTAAAGACGCATAAATCCTAAAATATCATCTGCCTGCGTCAGTCGATTTATCTCAAAAAACTGCATAGAAAAACGCCAAAAAATGTTTGGATTTGAAACTTTCAATTTTTGGGGTGAAAAAACACCAAAGGGGTTAACCTTACGATTTATCAAAAATCGCCAAAAATTTAAATGGTCATTTTTTGATCATAACCGACGTGATTTGATGCGGGGAGTTTGAAAAACGCGGTATCGTTTGGGGAAAACGCTCGTAAGAGGTTCAAAATTACGTTCAAATATTTCCAACTTTAAAGACGCATAAATCCTAAAATATTATACTTACGGCAAATCTGAATGCGTCAGTCGATTTATCTCAAAAAACTGCATAGGAAAACGCCAAAAAATGTTTGGATTTGAAACTTTCAATTTTTGGGGTGAAAAAACACCAAAGGGGTTAACCTTACTTTTTTTTCAAAAATCGCCAAAAATTTAAATGGTCTTTTTTTGATCATAAAACGCTCGTAACAGGTTCAAAATTACGTTCCAATATTTTCAACTTTAAAGACGCATAAATCCTAAAATATCATACTTACGGCAAATCTGCCTGCGTCAGTCGATTTATCTCAAAAAACTGCATAGGAAAACACCAAAAAATGTTTCGATTTGAAACTTTCAATTTTTGGGGTGAAAAAACACCAAAGGGGTTAACCTTACGTTTTTTTCAAAAATCGCCAAAAATTTAAATGGTCTTTTTTTGATCATAACCGACGTGATTTGATGCGGGGAGTTCGAAAAACGCGGTATCGTTTGGGGAAAACGCTCGTAAGAGGTTCAAAATTACGTTCCAATATTTCCAACTTTAAAGACGCATAAATCCTAAAATATCATACTTACGGCAAATCTGCCTTCGTCAGTCGATTTATCTCAAAAAACTGCATAGGAAAACACCAAAAAATGTTTCGATTTGAAACTTTCAATTTTTGGGGTGAAAAAACACCAAAGGGGTTAACCTTACGTTTTTTTCAAAAATCGCCAAAAATGTAAATGGTCATTTTTTGATCATAACCGACGTGTTTTGATGCGGGGAGTTTGAAAAACGCGGTATCGTTTGGGGAAAACGCTCGTAACAGGTTCAAAATTACGTTCAAATATTTCCAACTTTAAAGACGCATAAATCCTAAAATATTATACTTACGGCAAATCTGAATGCGTCAGTCGATTTATCTCAAAAAACTGCATAGGAAAACGCCAAAAAATGTTTGGATTTGAAACTTTCAATTTTTGGGGTGAAAAAACACCAAAGGGGTTAACCTTACTTTTTTTTCAAAAATCGCCAAAAATTTAAATGGTCTTTTTTTGATCATAAAACGCTCGTAACAGGTTCAAAATTACGTTCCAATATTTTCAACTTTAAAGACGCATAAATCCTAAAATATCATACTTACGGCAAATCTGCCTGCGTCAGTCGATTTATCTCAAAAAACTGCATAGGAAAACACCAAAAAATGTTTCGATTTGAAACTTTCAATTTTTGGGGTGAAAAAACACCAAAGGGGTTAACCTTACGTTTTTTTCAAAAATCGCCAAAAATTTAAATGGTCTTTTTTTGATCATAACCGACGTGATTTGATGCGGGGAGTTCGAAAAACGCGGTATCGTTTGGGGAAAACGCTCGTAAGAGGTTCAAAATTACGTTCCAATATTTCCAACTTTAAAGACGCATAAATCCTAAAATATCATACTTACGGCAAATCTGCCTTCGTCAGTCGATTTATCTCAAAAAACTGCATAGGAAAACACCAAAAAATGTTTCGATTTGAAACTTTCAATTTTTGGGGTGAAAAAACACCAAAGGGGTTAACCTTACGTTTTTTTCAAAAATCGCCAAAAATGTAAATGGTCATTTTTTGATCATAACCGACGTGTTTTGATGCGGGGAGTTTGAAAAACGCGGTATCGTTTGGGGAAAACGCTCGTAACAGGTTCAAAATTACGTTCAAATATTTCCAACTTTAAAGACGCATAAATTCTAATATATTATAATTACGGCAAATCTGCCTGCGTCAGTCGATTTATCTCAAAAAACTGCATAGGAAAACGCCAAAAAATGTTTGGATTTGAAACTTTCAATTTTTGGGGTGAAAAAACACCAAACCATACGTTTTTTTCAAAAATCGCCAAAAATTTAAATGGTCTTTTTTTTATCATAACCGACGTTATTTGATGCGGGGAGTTCGAAAAACGCGGTATCGTTGGCGGAAAACGCTCGTATCAGGTTTAAAATTACGTTCCAATATTTCCAACTTTAAAGACGCATAAATCCTAATATATCATACTTACGGCAAATCTGCCTGCGTCAGTCGATTTATCTCAAAAAACTGCATAGGAAAACGCCAAAAAATGTTTGGATTTGAAACTTTCAATTTTTGGGGTGAAAAAACACCAAAGGGGTTAACCTTACGTTTTTTTCAAAAATCGCCAAAAATTTAAATGGTCTTTTTTTGATCATAACCGACGTGATTTGATGCGGGGAGTTCGAAAAACGCGGTATCGTTGGCGGAATCGCTCGTATAAGGTTTAAAATTACGTTCCAATATTTCCAACTTTAAAGACGCATAAATCCTAAAATATCATACTTACGGCAAATCTGCCTGCGTCAGTCTATTGATCTCAAAAAACTGCATAGGAAAACGCCAAAAAATGTTTGGATTTGATACTTTCAATTTTTGGGGTGAAAAAACACCAAAGGGGTTAACGTTACGTTTTTTTCAAAAATCGCCAAAAATTTAAATGGTCTTTTGTTGATCATAACCGACGTGATTTGATGCGGGGAGTTCGAAAAACGCGGTATCGTTTGGGGAAAACGTTCGTAAGAGGTTCAAAATTACGTTCAAATATTTCCAACTTTAAAGACGCATAAATCCTAAAATATTATACTTACGGCAAATCTGAATGCGTCAGTCGATTTATCTCAAAAAACTGCATAGGAAAACGCCAAAAAATGTTTGGATTTGAAACTGTCAATTTTTGGGGTGAAAAAACACCAAAGGGGTTAACCTTACGTTTTTTTCAAAAATCGCCAAAAATTTAAATGGTCTTTTTTTGATCATAACCGACGTGATTTGATGCGGGGAGTTCGAAAAACGCGGTGTCGTTGGCGGAAAACGCTCGTAAGAGGTTCAAAACTACGTTCAAATATTTCCAACTTTAAAGACGCATAAATTCTAATATATCATACTTACGGCAAATCTGCCTGCGTCAATTGATTTATCTCAAAAAACTGCATAGGAAAACGCCAAAAAATGTTTGGATTTGAAACTGTCAATTTTTGGGGTGAAAAAACACCAAAGGGGTTTACCTCACGTTATTTTCAAAAATCGCCAAAAATTGAAATGGTCTTTTTTTTATCATAACCGACGTGATTTGATGCGGGGAGTTCGAAAAACGCAGTATCGTTGGCGGAAAACGCTCGTAACAGGTTCAAAATTACGTTTCAATATTTTCAACTTTAACGACGCATAAATCCTAAAATATCATACTTACGGCAAATCTGCCAGCGTCAGTCAATTTATCTCAAAAAACTGCATAGGAAAACGCCAAAAAATGTTTGGATTTGAAACTTTCAATTTTTGGGGTGAAAAAACACCAAAGGGGTTAACCTTACGTTTTTTTTCAAAAATCGCCAAAAATTTAAATGGCCTTTTTTTGATCATAACCGACGTGATTTGATGCGGGGAGTTCGAAAAACGCGGTATCGTTTGGGGAAAACGCTCGTAAGAGGTTCAAAACTACGTTCAAATATTTCCTACTTTAAAGACGCATAAATCCTAAAATATCATACTTACGGCAAATCTGACTGCGTCAGTCGATTTATCTCAAAAAACTGCATAGGAAAACGCCAAAAAATGTTTGGATTTGAAACTTTCAATTTTTGGGGTGAAAAAACACCAAAGGGGTTAACCTTACGTTTTTTTTCAAAAATCGCCAAAAATTTAAATGGCCTTTTTTTTATCATAACCGACGTGATTTGATGCGGGGAGTTCGAAAAACGCGGTATCGTTTGGGGAAAACGCTCGTAAGAGGTTCAAAACTACGTTCAAATATTTCCTACTTTAAAGACGCATAAATCCTAAAATATCATACTTACGGCAAATCTGACTGCGTCAGTCGATTTATCTCAAAAAACTGCATAGGAAAACGCCAAAAAATGTTTGGATTTGAAACTTTCAATTTTTGGGGTGAAAAAACACCAAAGGGGTTAACCTTACGTTTTTTTTCAAAAATCGCCAAAAATTTAAATGGCCTTTTTTTTATCATAACCGACGTGATTTGATGCGGGGAGTTCGAAAAACGCGGTATCGTTTGGGGAAAACGCTCGCAAGAGGTTCAAAACTACGTTCAAATATTTCCAACTTTAAAGACGCATAAATCCTAAAATATCATACTTACAGCAAATCTGCCTGCGTCAGTCGATTGATCTCAAAAAACTGCATAGGAAAACGCCAAAAAATGTTTGGATTTGATACTTTCAATTTTTGGGGTGAAAAATCACCAAAGGGGTTAACCTTACGTTTTTTTCAAAAATCGCCAAAAATTTAAATGGCCTTTTTTTGATCATAACCGACGTGATTTGATGCGGGGAGTTCGAAAAACGCGGTATCGTTTGGGGAAAACGCTCGCAAGAGGTTCAAAACTACGTTCAAATATTTCCAACTTTAAAGACGCATAAATCCTAAAATATCATACTTACAGCAAATCTGCCTGCGTCAGTCGATTGATCTCAAAAAACTGCATAGGAAAACACCAAAAAATGTTTCGATTTGAAACTTTCAATTTTTGGGGTGAAAAAACACCAAAGGGGTTAACCTTACGTTTTTTTCAAAAATCGCCAAAAATGTAAATGGTCATTTTTTGATCATAACCGACGTGTTTTGATGCGGGGAGTTTGAAAAACGCGGTATCGTTTGGGGAAAACGCTCGTAACAGGTTCAAAATTACGTTCAAATATTTCCAACTTTAAAGACGCATAAATTCTAATATATTATAATTACGGCAAATCTGCCTGCGTCAGTCGATTTATCTCAAAAAACTGCATAGGAAAACGCCAAAAAATGTTTGGATTTGAAACTTTCAATTTTTGGGGTGAAAAAACACCAAACCTTACGTTTTTTTCAAAAATCGCCAAAAATTTAAATGGTCTTTTTTTTATCATAACCGACGTTATTTGATGCGGGGAGTTCGAAAAACGCGGTATCGTTGGCGGAAAACGCTCGTATCAGGTTTAAAATTACGTTCCAATATTTCCAACTTTAAAGACGCATAAATCCTAATATATCATACTTACGGCAAATCTGCCTGCGTCAGTCGATTTATCTCAAAAAACTGCATAGGAAAACGCCAAAAAATGTTTGGATTTGAAACTTTCAATTTTTGGGGTGAAAAAACACCAAAGGGGTTAACCTTACGTTTTTTTCAAAAATCGCCAAAAATTTAAATGGTCTTTTTTTGATCATAACCGACGTGATTTGATGCGGGGAGTTCGAAAAACGCGGTATCGTTGGCGGAATCGCTCGTATAAGGTTTAAAATTACGTTCCAATATTTCCAACTTTAAAGACGCATAAATCCTAAAATATCATACTTACGGCAAATCTGCCTGCGTCAGTCTATTGATCTCAAAAAACTGCATAGGAAAACGCCAAAAAATGTTTGGATTTGAAACTGTCAATTTTTGGGGTGAAAAAACACCAAAGGGGTTAACCTTACGTTTTTTTCAAAAATCGCCAAAAATTTAAATGGTCTTTTTTTGATCATAACCGACGTGATTTGATGCTGGGAGTTCGAAAAACGCGGTGTCGTTGGCGGAAAACGCTCGTAAGAGGTTCAAAACTACGTTCAAATATTTCCAACTTTAAAGACGCATAAATTCTAATATATCATACTTACGGCAAATCTGCCTGCGTCAATTGATTTATCTCAAAAAACTGCATAGGAAAACGCCAAAAAATGTTTGGATTTGAAACTGTCAATTTTTGGGGTGAAAAAACACCAAAGGGGTTTACCTCACGTTATTTTCAAAAATCGCCAAAAATTGAAATGGTCTTTTTTTTATCATAACCGACGTGATTTGATGCGGGGAGTTCGAAAAACGCAGTATCGTTGGCGGAAAACGCTCGTAACAGGTTCAAAATTACGTTTCAATATTTTCAACTTTAACGACGCATAAATCCTAAAATATCATACTTACGGCAAATCTGCCAGCGTCAGTCGATTTATCTCAAAAAACTGCATAGGAAAACGCCAAAAAATGTTTGGATTTGAAACTTTCAATTTTTGGGGTGAAAAAACACCAAAGGGGTTAACCTTACGTTTTTTTTCAAAAATCGCCAAAAATTTAAATGGCCTTTTTTTGATCATAACCGACGTGATTTGATGCGGGGAGTTCGAAAAACGCGGTATCGTTTGGGGAAAACGCTCGTAAGAGGTTCAAAACTACGTTCAAATATTTCCTACTTTAAAGACGCATAAATCCTAAAATATCATACTTACGGCAAATCTGACTGCGTCAGTCGATTTATCTCAAAAAACTGCATAGGAAAACGCCAAAAAATGTTTGGATTTGAAACTTTCAATTTTTGGGGTGAAAAAACACCAAAGGGGTTAACCTTACGTTTTTTTTCAAAAATCGCCAAAAATTTAAATGGCCTTTTTTTGATCATAACCGACGTGATTTGATGCGGGGAGTTCGAAAAACGCGGTATCGTTTGGGGAAAACGCTCGTAAGAGGTTCAAAACTACGTTCAAATATTTCCTACTTTAAAGACGCATAAATCCTAAAATATCATACTTACGGCAAATCTGCCAGCGTCAGTCGATTTATCTCAAAAAACTGCATAGGAAAACGCCAAAAAATGTTTGGATTTGAAACTTTCAATTTTTGGGGTGAAAAAACACCAAAGGGGTTAACCTTACGTTTTTTTTCAAAAATCGCCAAAAATTTAAATGGCCTTTTTTTATCATAACCGACGTGATTTGATGCGGGGAGTTCGAAAAACGCGGTATCGTTTGGGGAAAACGCTCACAAGAGGTTCAAAACTACGTTCAAATATTTCCAACTTTAAAGACGCATAAATCCTAAAATATCATACTTACAGCAAATCTGCCTGCGTCAGTCGATTGATCTCAAAAAACTGCATAGGAAAACGCCAAAAAATGTTTGGATTTGATACTTTCAATTTTTGGGGTGAAAAATCACCAAAGGGGTTAACCTTACGTTTTTTTCAAAAATCGCCAAAAATTTAAATGGTCTTTTGTTGATCATAACCGACGTGATTTGATGCGGGGAGTTCGAAAAACGCGGTGTCGTTTGGGGAAAACGCTCGTAAGAGGTTCAAAATTACGTTCAAATATTTCCAACTTTAAAGACGCATAAATCCTAAAATATTATACTTACGGCTAATCTGAATGCGTCCGTCGATTTATCTCAAAAAACTGCATAGGAAAACGCCAAAAAATGTTTGGATTTGAAACTTTCAATTTTTGGGGTGAAAAAACACCAAAGGGGTTAACCTTACGTTTTTTTTCAAAAATCGCCAAAAATTTAAATGGCCTTTTTTTATCATAACCGACGTGATTTGATGCGGGGAGTTCGAAAAACGCGGTATCGTTTGGGGAAAACGCTCACAAGAGGTTCAAAACTACGTTCAAATATTTCCAACTTTAAAGACGCATAAATCCTAAAATATCATACTTACAGCAAATCTGCCTGCGTCAGTCGATTGATCTCAAAAAACTGCATAGGAAAACGCCAAAAAATGTTTGGATTTGATACTTTCAATTTTTGGGGTGAAAAATCACCAAAGGGGTTAACCTTACGTTTTTTTCAAAAATCGCCAAAAATTTAAATGGTCTTTTGTTGATCATAACCGACGTGATTTGATGCGGGGAGTTCGAAAAACGCGGTGTCGTTTGGGGAAAACGCTCGTAAGAGGTTCAAAATTACGTTCAAATATTTCCAACTTTAAAGACGCATAAATCCTAAAATATTATACTTACGGCTAATCTGAATGCGTCCGTCGATTTATCTCAAAAAACTGCATAGGAAAACGCCAAAAAATGTTTGGATTTGAAACTTTCAATTTTTGGGGTGAAAAAACACCAAAGGGGTTAACCTTACGTTTTTTTCAAAAATCGCCAAAAATTTAAATGGTCTTTTTTTGATCATAACCGACGTGATTTGATGCGGGGAGTTCGAAAAACGCGGTATCGTTTGGGGAAAACGCTCGTAAGAGGTTCAAAATTTCGTTCAAATATTTCCAAATTTAAATACGCATAAATCCTAAAATATCATACTTACGGCAAATCTGCCTGCGTCAGTCGATTTATCTCAAAAATCTGCATAGGAAAACGCCTAAAAATGTTTGGATTTGAAACTTTCAATTTTTGGGGTGATAAAACACCAAAGGGGTTAACCTTACGTTTTTTTTCAAAAATCGCCAAAAATTTAAATGGCCTTTTTTTGATCATAACCGACGTGATTTGATGCGGGGAGTTCAAAAAACGCGGTATCGTTGGTGGAAAACGCTCGCAACAGGTTCAAATTTACGTTCCAATATTTCCAACTTTAAAGACGCATAAATCCTAAAATATCATACTTACAGCAAATCTGCCTGCGTCAGTCGATTGATCTCAAAAAACTGCATAGGAAAACGCCAAAAAATGTTTGGATTTGATACTTTCAATTTTTGGGGTGAAAAATCACCAAAGGGGTTAACCTTACGTTTTTTTCAAAAATCGCCAAAAATTTAAATGGTCTTTTGTTGATCATAACCGACGTGATTTGATGCGGGGAGTTCGAAAAACGCGGTAGCGTTTGGGGAAAACGCTCGTAAGAGGTTCAAAATTACGTTCTAATATTTCCAACTTTAAAGACGCATAAATCCTAAAATATTATACTTACGGCAAATCTGAATGCGTCAGTCGATTTATCTCAAAAAGCTGCATAGGAAAACGCCAAAAAATGTTTGGATTTGAAACTTTCAATTTTTGGGGTGAAAAAACACCAAAGGGGTTAACCTTACGTTTTTTTCAAAAATCGCCAAAAATTTAAATGGTCTTTTGTTGATCATAACCGACGTGATTTGATGCGGGGAGTTCGAAAAACGCGGTATCGTTTGGGGAAAACGCTCGTAAGAGGTTCAAAACTACGTTCAAATATTTCCATCTTTAAAGACGCATAAATCCTAAAATATCATACTTACGGTAAATCTAACTGCGTCAGTCGATTTATCTCATAAAACTGCATAGGAAAACGCCAAAAAATGTTTGGATTTGAAACTTTCAATTTTTGGGGTGAAAAAACACCAAAGGGGTTAACCTTACGTTTTTTTAAAAAATCGCCGAAAATTGAAATGGTCTTTTTTTGACCAACGCCGACGTGCTTTTATGCGAGGAGTTCGAAAAACGCGTTTTCGTTTGACGGAAATGCATGTAAGGGGTTCAAAAAGACGATCGAATTTTGTCAACTTTAAAGACGTATAAAACCTAAAATATTGTACTTAGGGAAAATCTGCCTGGCCAATCGATTTATATCGATAGGATATGTGATATGTGAGGATAGGATTATGTGAGGTTTGTGACATTTACAATAATAATTTTTAACACAGTGGGCTAATTGTAATTCGAATTCATTCTAATGTTAGTTATTTATTTTGAAAATTTGATTTAAAATGACATTAATTCAAATTAATTATTATAGGATTTGCCATCTAACGTTAAAACTGAAAAGTACAACATCGGTATCTACCATGGACTTAGAAGTCCTTCTTAGACTTAGAAGTTCTTCTAAGTTCATGGTATCTACATGTACGGCCGATATTCATAGCGGAAAAATCTAGCAAAAAAGGTAAATCTCTAAGCTGACTTAATGTGACCATTTTCCGGTAGGTGTCGTGACACGTCGTTTAAAATTTTTAAAAATTACGTTACTACTTTGACAGCTACGATTTATTTTTTTGGCATGTTTACATTTGGTTCGAATACAACTTTTAAGAAATTATGTGTATTTTTAAATCGATTGCATTTCTAAACAAATGTTAAATTTTACATTTAACATTTTTAAAATAGTTTCGAATTCGCTTTATTAAAATAGTTTCGAAATTTGGACAACATTTAACAATAATTACTGGTGTTGACTTCCTCGTCATGGATATTTCAGTTTCTTCGTTTCAAGTGTGCTGTTGTGACACTTGTGGGCTGTTTGTCCGTTGAATGTTTAGGAAATAAATATTTATGATATGTAAATGTAGAATTTTACGATACGTGATGGAAAACTTATCGTATTATCGTAGAGACACGTTACGATACAAATATTGTACAATGTTTTATCTACTTTGATAATTAAAACTTACCCATATTTTTGTGTTGGTAGTTGAATTTTTAAAATTTAAGGTAAACATTAAGTGAACTCTTTGATAAATTATTACTAATTTTTGGATTTTTAATTTGTTTTAGTGTCCATAACAATAATTGAATTGAAGCAGTGCTAGTGTAGTGAATTTGGATCCATCACAATCGATTGGAAATTGGAATTTGTAGCTGAAGCAGTAATTATGAGAATTGAAAGGTTAGTTATATTTCTACAATATTTTGTTGTTCTAACAGAAGTCATCAAAGTTCAAAATTATTGTTTTATTTGTATAGGCTTTTTAATGTACAAAGCTTATCGATAATTGATTTCATTTTTACCTTTTGGAGTTAGAAGAATACTCGTTTTGCAATAAAAATCTAGATTGGGTCAATTATTGGTTGTAATAATTTATATAAATCCTTCGCTGGCACAAGAACGTCTACTTATCTTGGGTGTTTTAATTTCGATGAATTTTATTATTAACAGTTACTTATCATTTAAAAATAAAACTTCTGTGGTTATTACAAAAAACGCTTCAATTTGTATAAAAACAAGGTATTTTTTATAAGTTTTGGTACGAAGAACAATGTATTTTTGCCAAGAAAAACCTATTTTCAAATACGATTAGTTTCATATGAATCCACATAAAATCTTCAGGATTTTATACTTTAATATGCTCTGCAACATTTAGATTTAAACAATGCATTCGGTTATAAACTTTATAATAAATTGTATTAATCTTTTGTTTGCAAATTTGAGTTCATAATCAAAAACGATTTAAATGGCATGCCTACACGAGTCATCCAGTTAATATGAGTAATAGAATATGAATTTAAATTAGCTGATAGGAGATAAGAATTTTTGCTTTTATAATATAAAAATGCTGTTTGTTTAACTATAATAAATTGTGCAGGGGTGGAACTAGTCGAATTTGTAAATTGGAATTTAGAATGCAAAGAAATTATTTCTTAGGACTCTTTATATCAAAACTTGAAAAATGTCCTTGTGGTGTATGTAGTAATTATTGAAAATTTGTAAAACATTTTCTCAAAAAATACTGCCCAAACACAGAAAATCTGTAGCAGTCCGCCGACTGTTTGGAGTTTTTAGTTCTAGTTTGTTGATTATTTCAATTTGTTCTACAAATGCTATTTGTTTTCGATAGTTTGTAGATAAATTATTGCGCTGTGTCATAGAAAAGTTGCATCTCTTTGCTTTGAAGTTTTGTGAGGAAATAATTTTTGTTCGTACACCAAAGGATAAAATTTTTATAAAATCTCTTTACAGAAAGAGTTAATACGTTATTACTTTGACATGGAATGGCTTTAATCTCTCTATTTATTTTTTATTGGTACAACAAATAGTATAATATAAATGGGGTACCACGGTACATTTATTATTGCAGTGTAAATGAAGATTACGTGACGAAGCTTTTGTATTTTTAATTTAAACGAATTAACATTTTTTGTTCTACAGATTAATCATTATTAATGTAATTGGCATGCATTTCAAATTTTTCAAATAAATATAATTAATTAATTATGTTTTGATTAACGTCAAAACTGGTCAAAACTCCAAATGACCAACAAGAAATTTTATTTAAAAAAATTTTCGTTAGGTGTCGCCCGTATATTGTTTATGTTTTAATATTTGAATCGTCAAATATTTTTAAAATGACGTTTTGTCGTGCGTTTTGTGTTTTGGTAAACTAAAAGGTTGATTTGTTTTCGCGTGTTTTAATTAAATTAATTACCAACTTTTGTTCAATTGTTACTAATTTTTGGATTTTTAATTTATTTTAGTGTTTGTAACAATTGAAATGAATCGGTGCCGATGTTGTGAATTTGGATCCTCGACAATCGATTGGAAATTGTAGCCGAATGAATAATTATGAGAATCGAAAGGTTAGTTATATTTCTACAATATTTTGTCGTCTTTTGTATTGCGGAGTAGGTACAGTTACTCCAGCAATTATTATACACTCCTATGTTAGTATTGTAAATTTTACCTTTCGAAGACTTATTTTGTGATGTAAAAATAGATTTTATATAAAACAAATTTTTTTTTTTGCAAATTTTATTCCCTTTATCAAGGGATATTTTATTTTTATCGTTTTTGAGTGACAGCGACTTGAAGAAGACTGTAAAAATTTTAATAAAAATTAACGTTGCTCTTATAGGAGTTTCATTAAATTTATTGCAGAGTCTTTTAAAAGTCGATGTCCCTAAAAAACGGTGCAACAAAATAGAAAAATGTACCGAAACAAAAGTAAAGGGAATAAAATTTGCAACAAAAAATGTCTGAAAATTTTTTCTGGAAAATCTATTTTTATATGACAAAAGAAGTCTTCGAAAGGTAAAATTTACATTACTAACACACGAGTGTGTTAATAATTTTTATCTACTTTGAATAGTAAAAAGTACATTAAATAGTTACAATCGAGCAGTCATTAAAGGAACACATGCGGCGGGAGGACTTTATGCGGCTATTATTTAAATAATTTTTGTAGGAAGTAAAAAGACGAATTTAAGTTTTCTTGTAATCTTTTGCGAGTTAAAAATCGATATAGGCTGGACTTTTGGGTGTTTAATTTATGAAGAATTAGTTAGTAAACTAAGTTTTGCATTTTGTGGCCAAATGTTTTTAAGTAAAGGGGGTTTCCCAACAGCAATGATGTGTTTTTAATTTTGAATAAAACACAGAAAAAATAAAGTAAATCGGATTTATTTCATCGAGTGGCCGTAAATTGGGTTCCTGGAATTCGCTCCTGCTGCATTCGTAGTCGCGGAAGACATTTGAATGATGTGTTGTTTAAAACATAAATGCTATCGATCAACTTTCAAATAAAAAAAATATTGGATTTACTTAATTTTTTCTGTGCTTTATTCAAAATTGAAAACATATCGTTGCTGTTGGGAAACCTTTTATATGATGATGGCCATTAAAAGGATTAATACCTATAGACGTTAAGATTTTGCTTTACTTTCGAAAAGATTTTTTCTCTTAAGGGATTGTATCACGTCCATGTCCCAAGTTTAGGGGTTGCATCGATAGTAATATTTTCTTGACATTCTAAAATGTATTTATAAAAATATTAAATTTAATACGATAGTGCATTTAACACAGTTATGCAACTTTAAATTATATTAATCCTTTGTTCGCAAATTCGACGTCATATCCTGTTATTCGTCTTTTGGTACATTTTAATATCAAATAAATATTATGTACCTACGAGTCATGGAATAATGGCTACGGATAATAGAATATGAACTGAAATTTGTGGGCAAAAGATTTTCAGTTTAACTTTGCCTAAACATAAAATAAACTGCCAAGTTAATATTTTCGAATAAATTGCTTATTATTTATTTTGTTTGCACTCGTATTATGGAATCGTAGCCCAGTAGCTATGTACGAAATTTATTGCCGACATTGCCTTAATTCAATTCAACAATTATTATCTTTTTCCAATGATTGAAGAGTGTCAGGGAGGAATTTATTTTTTTAAATAATTTCGTTTTCAAGTTTTTACTAAAATTGTTGATAATCTTATATAACTTTAGTGGTTACCATTTTTCGTCTACGATCAATATTTTTCGACTTAAACCTGAAAAATTGATCAAAATTAAATTAAAATATTGTGTTATCTCGTTTAGTTTAAACTTGTAGGAAATGCGACTTGTTATTTTGGAAAAGTGAATAAATATTTCCTCACAATAATTATTATATTCGACAGAAAAATCCCTTGTAATTTTCTTGTACAAAAATATTAAAAAATAACCAAGTTGCAGCCGCCAATGTTCTCCAATTTTTTATTTTCAGAAAAGCATTTTGAGATGTGCGAGATGTTTCAAAAACTAATTCATAAATATATTTTGTGTAGTTCTTTTAGACATCCAAATCTTGTTTTTGACGGAGCCATTTTTCGAAAAATTGAATTTTGACAAAATGGTCAAGCCGTTCAAAGTTAAAATACCGATTTTCGTAAAAATGAAAATAATGTTTTACGTGCATAAAATAAAAAGAAATATTAAATTCCTCCGTTAAGTTGTAAGATTTTGATGTCTAAAAGAAGTTAGTTCGAAAATGGGAAATAAATTTGTGCACTAGTTTTTGAAATAACTTTATTGCACACCACAAATGGTTTTTAAAAAATAAGATTATCCGGCTTTAACTTGGTTATTTCTTAACATTTTTGTACAAAAAAATTACAAATTCCTGAAGACTGGGATTTTGCTCCATTTCACAAGAAATGAATCATCTTAATAAGGACTCAACAGATGATTCGAAATTTTGAGAACATAATAGGTATAAAAACTAGAATTTTTAAAATATCGTGTGTTGATTGATGTGTTTCGTAAAGGAATTACATATGTTACGCAACGAGGTAAAAATTTGAGAAAACGGCACGTTTACGTGTATTTTTTAGTTTTCAATTTGCAAAGTGGCTATGATAACACAATTTAAATACATTAATTTTTGTTAACATAGCCAGTTTGCAAACAAAAATCTAAAAATTACGAGTAAACAAAAACTTGTTTTAAGATACTGTTAATTTAATGGCCGTTTATAATTTGAAACCAACACTTGATAATTATCAAAACAATTGAAAATTAAAAAAAGGACATTTTTAACTTAAAAATCGCTTTCCAGATAAAAGTAAAAATTAGTTACAACTTGATTCTTCGGGGGTGTCGATATTTTGTTGTCAAAATTTTAAGTCAATCCGACGATCCGTTATAAGATGACTTATTTCTTGTGATACAGAATAAACTCCCAATCTTAAGGGTAGCGGGGTATATCGTCTTATGTTTTTGTGAATTAGGGCCAATTTCATAATAAAAGTTGACAGGACATTAAAATTTAAAAAGCGACTTAAGCCAAACCAGACTTAAAAAAATCATCAGTTTTGTTTTAAGTCGCCTTTTGAATCTAAATGCCCCGTTAACTTTTATTATGAAATTGGCCCTTAATGTTCCTCGGATTTTAAAAGATAGCAATTTTAAAAATAGTATCTGACGGTTTTTGAAATGAGTTCAAAAATAATATCGCTAATTTTCATAAGGATATCTTGGGCGATTTTGGAATTACTAGAAAAAATAATATCATCATCCCCGAAGATATCCATTTAAAATTTGCCAAGTATCTTAGAAGTTATTTGTAAATGCACTTGCTATTTTTTGCAAGTTGCTTTTTTTTAATTTGCGAGGTATATTAATTTGCAAAAAAAATCCGGGGTAGCAAGCATAGGAATAGGAATTAGTCTGCACATGGCGTAGTAAATTTACCCTCGCGTACCCGCAATTATTGTGTATTGTGTAAATTAAAAAAAAATAAAAATTGGGTCAATAATGGGGTTAACGCGCCAAAGCGAGGGGTAAATTAGCCCGGTAGTTTGGCTTAGGAAAATGAGGAACTCGCGAGAAGTTTGGGTAGTAGGAATTAGGTGGTAGTTCAGCGAATAAACTTAGCGCGGAATTCGACTTGTCTACAATAATTATTTCTACAGTAGCTGATGTGTGTGTACTTTGCGAATTTTAAAAACCGATAGTAATTTGTGTTTTCAATTGCAGATAGACGGATTCACGAAGAGCATAGCGGATTACGTAATTGGCATCAAGACGGGCGAAGACGGGCGCGAGCGACGAGAAGGAAGCCAAAGTGTGAAATATTAAAATTGTAACTCATATTGCAAATCAGAAGAAAACGACTTGTACTTATATGTTTACAATAAAAGTGTTTGAAATGACGCAAATGTTTGATTCATCGAAACGACGTAAATTTTGAATCACCGAAATTATGTAGGTACGAGGTGGCAGGAAGTCACATGATCAACTCCTACCCAAAAGGCATTAAACTAGGTGGGGAAATTTGCAAATATAAGTAAGTGTAGCTCGACGGGTGGGTTTGTGGGACATTGCGAAGCAACCGGGAAAGACCTAGTCAAGAGGATTGCCGAGCGAAGCGAGGCCTCCTAGAAAACACACGGCGCCCGGCGGAGCGCTTAGCGCTCCGCCGGGCGCCGTGTGTTTTCTAGGGTCCGGCGGAGCCGAAATTTTTATAAGGACGAACTGTCAAATTAAAATTTGACATTCGCACTTGGAAAAATAAATTTCAAAATAATATTTGTCATTTCATCATAACAACAAGATAGTACGGTTATAAATGTACTTTCAAAGGTATTCGACTGCTGCACTTGCGATTAGAAGTTACTTACGAGGTATCGGGGAAGCTTACCTAGGAGGTATCGGGGAACGTATCGTACTTTACCTTCAACATCTCGTGTGTTGTTACAATACGTGTGTCTCATCTGTGATGAGACATACCTTACAAGTTGATGATGCATACAAATAAATATAATGACAGTTTATAGTGTTTTACTTTTATTCCTGACACCCTATTACAAAGACATTGGTAATATAATTCAACGTACAACTGCAACACCTGATGTAGTAATAACTTGATGTGAGCATCACTTGGTAGGTGTGTCCTTGTCCAATGATTACTGCTGTCCTTGTATGGTGAGTATGGCACATAATCTGCAAAGTAGAAAATACATGTTAGAATATTTTTCCAAGTAATTCGGAAACATTCATTCGTAGCATCATACACGAGCACCCTACTCCTTTGTTGGCTACGCCTATGATGATGCTACTTACTTGTATCACACGAAACATTATTAACTCTAAATGAAAAGATACACATTCAGTGGGGTGCAGTGCACATTTTAATAACATAAAAATTAAATAATATGTACTTCTAATAGAAACAATAATTTTATTATAAATGCAACAAGTACATCTTCAAATTTATTTTAACGAATATGCATTGCCGAACAACACATTATTAATAAAAAATATTTAAATCAAAATACAAAGTTTCACAAAATTGTTCCAGTTACCGATTTAACAAAGTTTAAATTATCCCATCGTACCTTTTGTCAATCATTTATTTTTTGGTCGTTGGTTTGATCTGTTCAATCCAACACTTTTACAAAGCTTTATTATGGCAATATTACAAATACTATATAAATTACCGGTGCCAATTTTCGATTTCATCCTCTTACTTTGAAATTTTCCATTACAAAAATTTGTCGATTATAGAAAAATTACATCATAAATCTTCTTATATTGAAAGAAAGATTTAGAAAAATCTTTCTTCAAAATAAGAAAATGTACGCAACTGCTTAGAATTTTTCTACCGAGGGGTAAATCTCCTGACAAAAATACGTACACCAAATCTTCTTTTCCTCAAAATCTCCCCACATCTCCTTACATCTCCCAAATATTCCCTCACATTTTTCGACATTTTTTCTCCTACATCACCCCGACACCTCCCTCACATCTCCTCTATATTTTCCACATCTCCCCGCATCTTCCCACATTTCTCCACATCTCCCAAATATTCCCTTACATTTCTCGACATTTTTTCTCCTACATCTCCCCTACACCTCCCTCACATCTCCTCTATATTTTCCACATCTCCCCGACATCTCCTCACATTTCCTACCCCATGTACACCAAATCTCCCCGGTGATTTACCCCTCGTTTTCTACAGACAAAATATAATGCGCAATTGAAATATAAACAAAGTGATAATATGAAAAAAGTGAAAATATAATAAATAAAAATGATAAAAGTGAAAATATAAAAAAATTGAAAATTGACCAAAAAATAAAAGGCAGACCAGAAAAATCGGGGATCTGTCAAGAAATTAATTTCACGAATTGAACTTTTTGTTATCGACTATTGGAAAGAGGACAATTTTCTAGGCATTTAAAAAAAAATTCAAGTTAGATTATCCAATAGTTTTCGAGAAAGCGACATTTAAAAATCAAAGTTTTCCGTGCATTTTACATAGGGATTACACTACGATTTCTACACGGGTGTTCTGTTTTTATTTAGACAAACGCGGAACTTGTTTTTAGGGTGGATCCGTGATTTGTCGTGGTTGTTTTCGTCAAAACTGCCTTGCTAAAAACATCCATGTATGTAGCTCCAACTCGATATAGATGCTACTCGAAAAGGGTGCAACTCATTATAGGATGCATCCGAAATTTGCCTAAAACGCACAAAAAACATTCTCTGACCCGCTGCAACTCGGTGTAATGTATGTGGTTACTAGCAAGGGGTTCTACTCGACAGAGGAACAATCTCGTCTGACCGCTATCATTAAGACAATATCAGAGCACACCCGTGTAGAAATCGCAGTTGCTTCTTATGGAAAACTACATGTAAAATTTTGCTTTTTAACCCGTAACCGGTACAGTCCTACTTTTGGTTCATAACCGGTACGCCGTGGTCTGAGAGACAACCGCCCTTTAAAATCAGCCTTTGTTATTATATTTGTTATCTTAAGGTTGGAGGACATTGGTATGTGATTTTTAAGTAAGCATACGCAAGAAAACCAATCAAATAAAATTTATTTAAGAAATAATTAGAATTTCTTTCAATGCCATCGAAATAATAGGCTTTAATTTAATTTAGTTGAAACTCGAATATGAAAAACGAAAATAATTATAAATTAATATTTATACCATATACAAGCCTAAATATAATGTCTTTTGCTAAAAAAACATCTATATAGCCAATTCAAGATCAACTACATTACAGAATGCATAGGGTAAAGTTGCATACGTAAACGGTACGCGGTGGTCTCTCAGACTTTCAGATGAAATAAATAAGTTACATTTACCTACACCGCTCAAATTTTGCAACAACATCAGAAATGATTTAATTTGAAAGTACTGATAACATTATACCTATATTACAAAAGGCGCTAGTGCAACAAAGAATTATGCATACAAGAGTGTCTCTCAGACCCCGGAATACCGTTTACGGGTTAAATGCCGTTTTCTCGAAAACTAATGGATAATCCAACGTGAATTCTTTTTTAAATGTCGAGAAAATTGTCCTCTTTCCAATAGTGTATAGGTAAAAGTTCAATTCGTGGGATCAATTACTTGACGGTAACCAACAATCATTGCAAATAGAATTATCAAATGAATATTTAAAAACATATTTAGATGCACACCTTCTTCCTTAACTGCAGTTAAAAATTGCAGGTCGTCCTGAAAACTGAAAGAACCCCCAAAAGATTCCTGGAGTTTCTTGTAAGATTATGCTTTACAAAAAAATGACGTCTACTATGTCATCGATTTACAGGAAACTCCAAAAATCCTGGAGGAAATTCAAAACAGGTTGACTTGAAACTTTTAATATGGTAACTTGGTATTTTCCAAGTTTCACTCCATAATTCTGAATGTGGACCAGTTTTATGTAACAAAAAATATTCGAGAGCTGAATTGTTGGAAATTAATTT
Source organism: Cantharis rufa (assembly GCA_947369205.1). Taxonomy (NCBI): domain Eukaryota; kingdom Metazoa; phylum Arthropoda; class Insecta; order Coleoptera; family Cantharidae; genus Cantharis; species Cantharis rufa. The sequence goes on along the minus strand of OX376309.1, from coordinate 6,890,036 downwards.
TGGGGAATCGAATATAAAAGTTTTGTCAGGGTTTTCCCACTGCAAACTTCAAAAAAATATCTGGCGATATTAGACAAATTGGGTTCCCACTAAATTTTCCAACAAATTACTTCCCTTTTCCAGATTTTGAAATATGTTTCAAGTTTTACATAGAAATAACTTACGAAAAGTTTAAATTCTTTTACTTTATTATTAATCTACTTTAATTGCATAACTTACTAATTATTGGATCAAAACTAAGTTTTGGATGGAGCGATTTAGTTTGCAACATGCTGATGGCATGTGTTTCGAATTTTAGATTCTCATTCAATCCCTTGTCGATACTTCGCCCGATCTCGGATTTGAGCCAAATGAATTTCTGGAAAAGCGATAGTAAAGTGTAAATTTAATTTGAAAGCCTCCAAAACAAGCTGCACACATTTGACATGTGACATAATATTGACTAATGTTAATTCGGATTCAATTTTTATTCCTTTTTAACTAACGAGGTTTAATGTTGTTATTTCCATTTACATTTTGTTGGTTCGATATTGTCAAATTCAATTAAAATTTCAAAGAATTTAAATAGAAATAAATAGCTATCTGTCGATACAAAAAATTAAACTACACCAACCTTTTAATTCGTATCGATTTTTTGTCCCACCCTGACGGTATTCTGTACCAAATCTAGCCGTTGTCGTGGAATATGTAACAATCCAATTTTTAAACTTTCAAGTTTCCAACATTTTCCACGTGTTTTCCGTTCTACAATGCACCATTTGCTTCATTATAAATACTAAAAGAAATTTAAAATTAGTGATATATTCTCACAAGTTCATAAAATATTACTCAACATACAATCAAAAACAAAGTATTTTTTGTTGTCATTTTGACATGTCAATTTTAAAATTTACGGGCATGGACTTAGAAGAAGTCTTCTTCTAAGTCCATGTTTACGGGTAAAACAGAAATCTGTATACATGTGGCGTCTTCTAACGATAAATTTCTAAACTAATCTTAAGCGACAAACCATGTATGCAGATTTCTCCGCTTTGACAGACAAAAATATCAACAAAAATCGAAAATCAATCCTTGCAACGAAATGCAATTTAAAAACAACCTTAAAACATCGTTCTCATTCAATTAACGCCAAGTAAAATAATAAAACAATAATCAAATTAAAACATTAATATAAAAAGTTAATTCAACGTCCATAAAATCGATTTTATATTTGAGCTTTTACACAAAAGTTATCGCTATCATTAACGATAATTGATTTTTCTTATTGTTGAATTAACTTGTTATATTGAAGTTATAACCTGATTTTATTCCTCAAGTTAAGAATTTATATATTTAAAAAAACAATAAAAAAAATGAAATTCTCCTTATTAAAACTTGGTTTTTTATATAATGTGTTATTAAATTATTTACGTCAAATATATATCAATAAAAAGAAGGTTTTGGAAAAGAAATTTCATTATTTTTATTAATTGACATATAAATTAAGTAGCGATAAGTGGATGAGAATGCCGCTTTACTTTGTACATGTCAAATATAAAATACCCATACCTGTTGTTGCTAGTAACAAGGTAACAACAGATCTTCCATCTTCACTTCATAAGAAATCGTCAGTTTGCCATCTGTCATTACTACCAACAACTAGTAACAACAGAAAATCTGTTGCTCCATAAACCCTTAGGAAAAGGAAACAAATCCAACTGCTGTTATCAAATTTTGTACATCGCCATTGTGAATTAACTCCACATCATGATTTTTTCTACAGAGAAAAGTTCATCCTTCTTGGGTCTCTCGTAGCTTTCATATGGTTTGTCTTCTAAACTCTGTAAAATAAAAAATATATAGAGATTTCTTCCCTTTTGTATTATTAAAATACTTTGTGCTTTATTAGAACTTATACTATTTTGTTTATTATAAATTATTAACTAAAATGGGTAATCGATTTAGACCACCACTATAAGTAGTATCTGATTAACTAATAATAACCAACAGTTGTTAATAACTGATTTTGATGTGTGCAAATGGTCTTTAAATACCTGACGCACTCCAGTATGCTTGTTTTCGAGTTTTGATAACTTGACATATTTATGTTCCACACAATTATCGATTTATGATTAATTAGTTTATTTACAAGAGTTTGTATGAAAAAACTGTATTGTCTTCAATTGTAATTTTCACTAGAAAATAGGTTATTAGATTGCAAATTTAAAATTAATCCATAATTTATTGATTTGTTGGTGATAATTATTGTCATCTTTACGATCTAGAAATGAATGCAAGCATAACTAGCAGGTATTAAAGCATTGTCACCAAATAAATATTTTATTAATAATTAAACATTCATTTTAAGAATTTTAATTACTTATTTATCGATATTTTTATGGTGCTTACTGCATAGGATATCTTCGAGTACAAGCCACAATTTATAATAAAATAATTAGACCAGAATTCTCTTTGTGCCAAATCTTGTTGGAAAATCCAAGACTTGCCACCGAACACAGGTTGTTATTGACAAGTTCTACTACCTCATCTAGCATTGGTTGGTAGACTGAGGACGATGTTTTAACACCTTTTTCACGAAAATTTAACTGTGCCACCCCTTCGTAACACACACCCCACAAAACCATCACAGACACTGAATATGTTCGAGACAAGCTAACGATGACCATAAAAATATTATTTTTACAGGCGATAAACATAGTACTGTTGAAACATACCTAACAAGTGGAACGATTGGATATATTCTTATAGCTGCTAAGAAGAAATCAAAATAATTGCAAGGGTCAAATGGAAATTAAAATTATTGTTTTGTCCAAGTTATGAAGATTTTGTTTCTTAAAGCCACCCATTAACGACCACTCAATTCCGTAAGTAGTATTTAAAACTTGAGCTGCTTAAATGTCATGACATGTCATGGCATATTATGAGTCAACTCGGTTGTAAATTTTAATAGAATTAATGGCATTCTGGCATCAAGTTGTAGAAATAAAACTAACCTTTCATTTTCAAATGTAGCAAACTTAATCGATGGACCTTCATTTTGATAAATTTTCCGATTGTTGTTTTCCAACACTGCACCATTAAACTTCTTAGGAAGCCTAAATTAAATTAAAAAAGTTCATAACGAATGAACTTTAAACACAAAAGCCAATGTATTGCTTACAAACTGTCATTTACGAACATAAAGTCATCTTCAAAATGACATCGGCGCCATCTAACTAAAATTGCTCGAAGCCTGGTTCGTCATCTTTTTTAGTTTTCTTCTTGTTGGTTGACATCATGGACTTAGAAGAAGACTTCTTCTAAGTCCATGGTTGACATGTAGAAATCGATATAGTCCTTTACACTTATGACGTTAGATGGCTGCTGCTAGATGTAAACAAAGTTTAAATTAGTAATTAATGTTACATGTCAAAAGACAAGTAACTTGCAAGTGACAACTTTCAAGGCATAATAGAATAATAAATATTAAATGTGACGAACCTTAAATATTTTCTTATGAGTTAATGGTCCGTAAATATTTATTCGAGTTCCAAAGAGATCTAACAGGTTTTATCGAATTTTGCGATCTTGTCCGATAATTTGCCAAGTAATTTCCACTACATCTTTTCTTTTTCTACATAGGAGAGTACATTTACCCCAAGTCCATCTGATTTCTGAAATTTAAAAAACATATGAGAATACATCCACTAACATTATTTGAAATTCAAATAATTTATACGGAAAAATAATTTATTGTAAAGAACAATCGCATCAATAATAATTAACCAAAGCAGTGATACCCATACTATCATAAACAATTTACATGCCACATTCGATGCTAAAGTAGAACCAAATAAACTAATTGCAGGTAAGTTCAAAAGTCACAAGATCAAAACTAATAGAGCATTGCAACCCTGACGAAAACAAGTCGATTCTGATCATTTTGTCATGCTACTAAACTTCAGCTTCAGTTCTTGTGTTTACACCGTCTAACGTACCTGCTAGTATGGGTTTGTTCCGCTTTATCATAAAAACACATCGAGCATAAAAATAGTCCCATACAAACAATCATTAAGTTAGCCTATTTATTTTCATTAAATAACACCAATGCAAATAATTTTTATTAAATTCTCCAATCTCCGACTAAAAATAAAAAATTCAATTTGCTTGCAAAAATAATCCACCGCACTAATGAGAATTGGCATATATTCGAACCCCCTTCACAGTAAAAATCAAATACAAGCACGAAAATGTGATAATGTAAAAGCTGTATTACATTATCACATTTTCGTCAAACTTCTGTCAAACTTTGGTCAAACAAAAAGTAGCGCCTGTCACACTTTCGTTCAACTTTTCCATCAAACTTTTGAATAATCATGCGCATTGCTGCAAAGCTACGCTTGTGCCAACCTAAATTATTATTCGAGTTACTAGTATATAAATGGTAAGCTTCCATGTAAGCTTCCACTACTTGAAATACCTTTGCAATCTTTTTAAATTTCCTTTTTAACCTACTCATAATAAAAATATTGAGAATGTTTTTAAAATTTTAATTCTAATTTTTTTTAGTTGGTTACAAAAGTTGGCTACACAAATTGCGTGAAGTATTTCTAGGTTTAGTTGCCAGTTTCACCACAAACATATCCCCACCCAAAAATTTTCATCAAACTTTGGTTCAACTTTTCGTCAAACATTTGACAAGAAAGTTGAACGAAAATGTGACCAAAATGTGATAATGTAATACGCGCTTAATAAAAGTAAACACGGGCTGGCCAAACGGAGGTTTTGTCACTTTAATCACTGGTCAACCAGTAATTAAATATTTTGAATATTTAACCTGTGTTAAGCACAAAATAACGTTGCTGCAACCCAAAAGCGTCTTAACTACAGATTAAATCTATGATTAAACTAATCATAGATTAAACTTAACCTGTGTTAAAAATTATGTTGCTGAAACCCAAATCGGACTTAATCTATGATTAAATATTTAATCTAAGATTAAATTCCTAAAATAACGTTGCTGAAACCGGGCATTAGTAATTTGTCAATGATAAATACAGGTTACATTAATCATATAATTGTGAGACAATAAAATTACAATTTACCCCAAATACTAAGTAATTCAAATTACCACAAAGTGAGGATGTCGGCATTTAATGCACTTTTAAATAACGAATATTTTAACTGTTTTTCATCAATTATATCGGTTGCACAAAACTTGCAATTTACAAATGTTGGTGAAGGATAGTTTTGACATATTAATCGTAGTTAGCGATTTTCTAGGTACACAAAATTAAACTTCACCCACGCTTCTCCTGACACGTCAAGCAACGCCCGACAGGCGGGTGGCAGCAATTTTTGCAGTTTTATCTACGTGTATGTTTTACACTTGTTTGTGCCGACGAGGCTGTTAAAATATATTTCCGAGGGCCATACACTGCTACTTTAGAATGGACAGTGGCTGGCCGGATTAAAACTCTTTGGGGGCCGGAGATGCTTTAAACCATAAAGCAAAACTAAAACCAATGGAATTACAGAGTTGGTAAATCTTTCCTTATTCGCGAAAAATACAGGATATGTCAGGATAAATGCAGTTTCAATGCAAAGATAAACTTCTGGTAATTTTTAGAGTTAAATTTTCATCTATACAAAACATTATCAATGCATAGAGTAAATCTTAAGTATATTTATTTAATTATCAGTTTTTAGTTAAAACAAGCTAATTTATTATGTACTAGCTAACCCGGCGAACTTCGTATCGCCTCAGAACTTGAACCATATAAATTATTTGTAAAATTCTAGAACATCGTACCGCCTCAGAATTAATATACCAAGTGACTCGGCGAACGTTCTGCCATATAAATTATAGCTGGATACCCGGCTTCGCCCGGGGTCTCTTTAAAAATAAAATACTTTGCATTAGTCTACGTACTCGAACGTTTTCCAATCTTGCTTTCCGTTACTCGTTTGTTTCATACGAACGGACTTCAGCAATGCGTACACACAACAAAACAGTAATTTTGGTTTTTCTTTTGTCTATCTATATATAGTTATGGATACCCGGCTTCACTCGGGGTGTTATTAAAAATAAAACGCTTTGTTTATGCCTGAAGTATTTTGATGTAGGCTCTTGGACTTCGTGCAGCAACATTCTGAAAAAGAATTAAAACGGGTAGAATGGATGATAAAATTTATTTAAACCAAAGTAACAATATTTAGGTACACTCTGTAGATATATTTATCATAGCTGACCCAACGGACGTTGTCTATTATTATTTTATCGTAATGCTAAAGGATACACAATATTTTTGGTAGTTCCGTTCGGTGAATAAATGTACAAATTTTTTGGTGTGCCAACTCGGGAGCAAGCAACATACAATTGGCCGTGTGAAAAACACGAATTCTCCAAATTCAAGCCCGCAATAGTTAATGATTGCCCTTGTGCTTTGTTGATTGTAATCGCGAAGGCAAGACGCAAGGGAAATTGAAGCCGCTTGAACTGGAATGGTAAATCGTTGGTAATCATCGGTATGCGGGGAATCAACACATCTTCCCCTTTGAATTTGCCACTGATGATTGTTGCCTCGATCAAATTTGGTGTCAATTTTTTTATGGCCAGTCTGGTTCCGTTGCACAGTTTTGGCGCGTTCAAGTTTCTAATGAGTATAACCGGTGACCCAACTTTCAATCTCAATGTGTGTGGTGGCATTCCAGGTGGCTCTAGTGAATTTAGAAATTCGGTAGGATAATTGACTGCTTGTTCTTGCTCCATCAGTGTATCTATTGATTTGTATTTGACTGATTGTCCGGGCAATTTCAATTGAATTTGTTCATTCAGCTTGTTCACATCGTCATTTTTGGGGGCTAAAATTGCACGTTCGCACAGCCAATCAGGATTTTTGTAGTTGCTTTTACATTTGGGTAATGTCCTATATAGGGAAATTAATCCAATTATCCGTTGATCCGTCGATCCGTTGATCCGTCGATCTGTTGATCCGATGAATAGGCACTATTTGCCACATATTTTATTAAAGTTTGTTGAAAGCCGTTCTAAAGTAGCCTATCTTCTTCGCAGCATCGTAATTAGCTTATACACCAAATTTCATAAAGATTGGTCAAGCGGTCTAGGAGTCTATAAGGAACATAGGAGTCTATAAGGAACATTTGCCACATATTTTATTAAAGTTTGTTGAAAGCCGTTCTAAAGTAGCCTATCTTCTTCGCAGCATCGTAATTAGCTTATACACCAAATTTCATAAAGATTGGTCAAGCGGTCTAGGAGTCTATAAGGAACATACATACATACATACATACATACATCCATTTTTATATATATAGATTAATTAAATAGAGAATCAAAAATAAAACAAAAATTTATGGTTCCAACAAATTTATATGACAATTAAGAACTGTTAATAAGTTCTAAAATATCTTTTTCAGAGCTTCTTTCAACTCGTTTCCCTCACTGTTCTTTGAAGGCATTCGTCCTTATATCGTTCACCAGCTCTTCACCTTATGTAATAAATACCATCAGAGCTCCGATTGAATTTGCTTTCATTTGAAAAGATGACTTGTTTCCAATTATTTTCGGTTCAATTTTTATGAACTTTTGCCCACTCTAACGTTAAATGCGTTTTTTTTGCAGGAATTTTAGCACTTAATCCGGCATCTGGAAGTCTTTTTCTTGTTGTTTCAACCAACAATCAAGGTTTACTCCACTTGGGGAGCGTTCATAAACTACGTGGTTTGGCCAAGGGGAGGGGGAGGGGTTAGGTAGAAAGCTACGCAGGGCTACGTGAGGGTACAGGAGGATTATAGTCAAGCTACGTAGTTTTCTTCATTTATTATGAAAGCAATTTTCAGAATATAAGCGACAACATAATATGGATATTTATTTCAGTATTTGGATTTTTTTTATTTATATTTTATATAGGTGCGCTATATGTTTTAAAAACAAATATCGGTGTTATTCATTTTTTTATACCAAATAATTTTTAAATAGTTTTGTTAACAGAAAACATAACGTCTTCTGGACTTTATAGGAAAAAAAACTAAGTTCCATCTAGGGGGGGGGGTAAGGTTATCATGGTAAAAGCTACGTTAAACTACATGATGGGAGGGAGGGGTTCTAAAGAGGTCAAAATCAAACTACGTGGTTTACGTAGCTTGACTATAACTCCCCCCGTACCCTCACGTAGCCCTGCGTAGCATTCTACCTAACCCCTCCCCCCCCTTGGCCAAACCACGTAGTTTATGAACGCTCCCTAATATGATTTCGACAATCTTTAAAGGTGGTACGTTATAAAAGTTTCGTAGCATATAACGATACGTTGAATGTTGGAGGCAATTCCAATAATGCAGGTAATACGTAGACACAAAATTCACACATTAGTTGTATTCTTTTCACCTATTTTAAGTGAGATTGTACTGAGATACTCAGGTACTCAGTTAAATGGGTGTTCTTTTTACCGTTTCAACAGATGTGCTGTGCCGTGCCGAACTGAGTTTTAACTATGGAGGGTAGAGGTAAGGAAGACAATCTCTGTGTACAAAAAGTGTCCTTCAAATAGTAGTAATTAACGTTTCAGAAAGTGTCCAGAATGGCGCTGGTGTACCAAGAGGGTATGGTTTTTGAACTATGGAACATATCGCCGTCATTGTCTTTTTTCCATGCCAGGGTTTGAAAGATTAATAAAAATGTTCAATTTATATTTTATTAAACTTTTATAAACAATTTTGTAGTATTTTAATTTATTGCTTTTTACACAATCTTGATAAATGGAACTTTTTATTTCAAGCGAGGAGTTTATATTTATTATTCAAGTTTAATTCTCAGCTAATGCAATATAGAGTCATCTACCTTCCATAGTTCAAACCATACCCTCTCGGTACGCCAGCGCCATTCTGGCCGTTTTCTGAAACCTTATTTAGTGCTTTTAGTGGTAAAAGTAATAACATAAAAAAACGTACTCTTTTAAGTTTCTTCGAGATGTTATAGGACGTTACGAGTGATCGTGATATCTTAATAAATATGCACATAAGTGCAAATTGCTAAAAACAGCAAAAGCGATTGTTAGCAATGAGTAACCCAAAAGTTGCAAAAATCACTTTACAGAACTGCTTAAATTCTCTACAGAACTGGAACAACCAAAATGAATTTTGTCCATTAAACAAAACTTACCAACTAATTAATGCTAAAACTAAACAACGTTGTCATCTCAAATTTCCCGATTTTCCCATGACAAAATTTATACAATTTTCAGTTTTAAGTTATGTGTGGCTGGCATGTTACCAATAAATAAGAAAAGGTAAGAGCTAATGCTAAAGTACGCTTCAAAAGTAAACACTGAATTGAAAAATCTAGCACATAAACTAACCCTCTATCAATTATACACAAACCTCTTCCACTAATACCTAAAATGTCCTAAAACAGTGAGTTAGTATATTTCGTACGTTCGATCTGGATTGAAATTACAAGTGATTAAAAATGTAGTTCAATCCTCGATAAAAAAGGTTCAAATTGAAATTTCAATATGCTTGAAACATTAGTTTCAGTCGATTAAAATGCGGACCTGGACTTATGAATTTGATTGAAATCTGCAAAATAAACTCATGACGAAAGATGACAACTTTATTTCATTTGACGTATTTATTTAATTAAAAGAAAGCAAATTATTATTTTGTTAAATGGAAAGAAATTTCGACGAATCGAAATTTACAAAATGAAAATTAAACCAAATTTATACCTTAGACTTGTAAAAACCATTTAATGCAACAATTGTTGTAATATTTGTAAGTTGTTTAATAAAATTATGAAACATTAAAGAAATTATTTGTACATTTTTTGCTTACTTGAAGTTGGATTGAAACCATATAACTAAAGCCAATTGAACATGAAGCAATGTTTGAAAATTACTTTCAAAGAGACTATAAATTTTAATCCGGATCGAACGTACGAGATAAACTAACTCCATCTCTACTCATGCAACAAATTCCTACTGCAAATAATATCGACCTAATAAAAACAATAAAACCTTCAAACTACACGAAAGCTCCATGGAACAACTTTGAACTAGCACAAATTAAAAAGAAAAAGGAAACCTCTGATAAACACAACACACAATATTACAACAAACACTTTCTGGAACTAAAAATTATTACAAGCAAAGTGAATTTCATTTTACCGACAGATCAAACACCAAAACCTCAAGCGATACGGTAGTAATAACATGTAACAGAATATACAAATTTAAATTAATCAACGTCAACTCAAACTACATTGCAGAAGCAAACGCGATTCTCAAAGCAGCAAAAATTATAAACAAAAATAGATCTACAGAGGCAGTGATAGCAGCTACTGACTTACGCTCAGCCTTAACATTTCTAGAGCAATCAATGATGTCGGCATCCTAATCATTCAAACTATATAATAGTAATAATTATTTATTATTAAAACAAACTATATTATAGCCTTTGCTATAATAAGGCTAGAAAAGCAAGCAAACACCACAACATTAATCTAATATTTTTGTGGGTTCCAAGACATTGAACATCCCAGGGAACACTAGAGCAGACCTATCAGCAAATGAAGTACAAATAAAAATTCAGTTTGTTACATCGATCAATTTTTAAAAGTTTTAATTTTAATCGATATTTTCTAACTTCCCCGAGGTATAAAATAAAACCAAGTTATTAACAACAGTATTTCATTGTCCGAAGAAGGATTTAACATTAATTACTCATTTAGTTAAACTCTTGATCAAAGTTTACCTTTATCGACTAGAAATTAGTGACACGTAAAATAAAGCTGTGACACAAATCGTTGTTGACCTTAGCAGAAGTCACCAATTTAAAGTTTTGGTATTTTTACATCACTTGGCTTAAAACTAATTTTACAGCAAATGTACGATTTATTTTTATTTACATACATACAACCAGGGTTCTCTGCTTAGTAGTTAACGCACTTAAGCATCAACCCGTAACCGTCCTCTTATTTACATAATGTGTGTAAATTAGATGGAAAATCTTTGGATATCTTGTATACCTTCAGGTAGGCACACATTGCGGTTTTGTTCGACGAACAAGTCTGAAGTGTGTGGCAGGAAGTCTGTCGTTCTTGATCGATAAAAGTCTGATGGAGGTAATTAAATTCAGCCTGATTATATCCGTCTGATTTGTTTGACGAACTTGTAAATTGCAATAAGTCCGAAGTGTGTAGGGTAAAAGTTTTTTAAAAACGACGATTTTATTAGTAGCATAGTATAAAATATAAAAAATAATTAAAAAAGCCAGTCTTTTGTCCACTTTGTTCTTTTTTGTTTTGTTTTTGATTTTATGGCTAATCCCGCCGGGCTGCACACAAATGTAAGGGTTTCATAAAGGCTTCTGTCTTGATTACACCGTTGAACAAGACTGCAGTCTGTATCCAACTTACAGTTGACGTTCTTGTTCGAACAGACTTGTTTGCCGAACAAAACCGCAATGTGTGCCTTTGTTTTAAATATTTTTTCCAAATCCCAAAAAAATATAGTATACATATCTTGAAATAACAATGGACGAAATGAATCATTTAACGTACGATTTATAGTTTTATTTAAAATAAATAATTTTAAACTTAGCAACTTCATCCAGTCAGAACAACAACCAAATATAATTCAAATTGCAAATACCTTTCATTTTCAAATGCAGCACTGCTAATTTCATTTTTTCGTCTCTGTAAACTTTCAAATTGTCTTTTATCCAAATTCTCCACACTGTTCACTCTAACACATAACCCGATTTATTACGAATACTAGAACAAATTAAAAATCAGTAATAATTTCACAAAAGTTTATAATTTATCTAGTTATTAGCTTTAATAAGCAAAAACTGGCACAAGCGACACGTCATTTTTAAAAATTTGAACAACCAAATTAAATGAGATATAGCGACATCTGACAATAAATATCGAAAGTAGCTTTTCCAGTGGTGTACCATGAATATTTTACCAACGTGCTTGCAATTTCTAAATGAAATATTTGTATTCTATTGGTAAAAAATGTTAAATAACATTCAGAAAAAATTACAAAATACAACACTTAACATTGTTGTACAAATTGTTTGCTTTATTACAGATATTTTAAAGTAATCATTTTAACAACATGTTGGCAAATTTAAAAAACTCCGCATAAAAGAACTGATTTTACTTGCTAGATGTATTGTCGTCGTCAAAATGTACACATAAAATTGAAAATTTAAAATGCATGCAAATTACAGATAGCTAAGAATGAACTATCACAAACCTTTTTATTTCCTATACGGTGATTTATAATCCGTTATCTCGAAAGCTTCTTCGAAAATTATTTCTCAAAAAGTCTACAAATAGCTGTAACAACATATAAGAAATGTAAAAACAGTAAAACTTTAAAAACATGTATTACCTTTAGAGAGTTTGTCTGTTCATCGTACTTGTCACAAAATTTCTCTTAACGACAACAACTTGCTTCAAGGAATCAAATTTAACACGAAATACTTTCCATTTAAAGAGTTTGCTCGTTTTTCCAATGTTTAAAAAACGCTACCATGGAAAACTGTATGACTTGCGTTTGAACCATTACTAAAAATAAACAACTACATTCAAACTTAGCTTTTGTTATTAAAAATTTAGCAGTTTTTATGAGCAACTTTTGCAAACTTATGTGTATGTTCAGAATCTTTCAAGCGCGATTTACTAACAAAATAGCTCCACCATGATATTTTAAATAAATATGTAAAGCCACAAATGCATAAACGTACCTTACAAAAAGTTCCTTAATTACACGAATCTACTGAAAGATTCAACTAAGAAGAAAATTTCCCATGGTATAATGGCTTTCTTTGCAAAGTAAAACCTAACGTGATGTTGCACCGATATAACTCGAGACAAACAAAATTAAAAAGATCTTTAAAAGAAAAAAGAAAACAATTTCACTAACTGGTACCTTTAAACAAATACTACTAGTGTGAACCTGTGAACTGCTACTTTAAGGTCAGTACTCAGATTTTATTACAGCTCCCCGACTAGTAGTATAGTTAGTGGAATTATCTTCCTTTTATTTTAACAAACCAGCACAACATAAGAGTATATTATAAAATTAATATGTCCCTAAACACAACTTTTGAATTCAACCTGTAATTTAATTTCTTTCTATTTAATATATTCTGTTCGCGAGTAAACTGATTATTATCACATATAATGGCTGTATTACACTATGCCTATGGAGTTTATTGTACAACTCCTGAGCAGAGACGTGTTTATAATGTTTGAGCCAGATTTGAGCACTGCGTACTTTAATCTGTTCAGGAGTTGTACAACTTCTTGTACAATAAACTGTATAGTGTAATACAGACAATAGTGTAATGCAATTACAGGCGCGGATCTAGACAGTTGGCAACGGGGGGGTCACAGGTAGTGGATATTCATTAGGCCTGAATAAATATGAGCGGTCGTTACACCGTGTCAGCAAAATGCGCCGCAGGCGATTTTTTTTAATGTCCTAGAAGCACGTATGTGAAAAGTTAGGATTTTCATGGATATTATCTGTTTTTTTTTTAATTTAAATATTAAATTAAATATAAACACTTTTTGAACTTTAGAGAAGCTTTTATTTAGCCACAATTATGGATTCAAGGGGGGGGTCATGACCCCCATGACCCTCCCCCTGGATCCGCCACTGTGCAATTAGCTATTGAAATGAAACACAAAGATTGATTTCAAAGTTTATTGCAAAAAATGTTTAAAAATCGTGTTTTTCTACACAATCTTTTTTAATTACACAAATTAGTTAGAGCACATGAATGAACTACGGACTATAAAATATGGACTATAGTTAATAGTTTATATCGTAGTTTATCATTTTACCTTCTAATATCCACCACCTATTGAAAAATCCTATATCAAGAATTCTATCCTTAAATTTACTATATTGTACTTTTAAATAAGGGCAATTTGCATCATAAGTTTTGGTTAAACTGCTTGCATCGTCGCGCCATATTATACTACCAATAATAAAGTTCAATCTTCTAATTTTAAGTTGATTATAGCACATTTCGGTAAATTTTAAGTGTTGTAGGGCTTCGTTATTTTGTACATTCGGATGCACTAATATCATTCGATTAGACCACCTAAAAATGCATTAGTATATAAAATTTGTATAAACACCGGGTCCCTCACTGGCAAAAAATGTACATTGATTTCTCTTATTTACTGAAATACTAGACAACATTTCTACTAATCTCCTTTTATTCCATCTATTCCACCTTACTCCAAGTATTCCGTCATAATATTTTCTCTAAATTCCCGATTACTAATTCTGTGTACTGATTCAAAACTCCAAAAAAATTTAGGGTTTCTAAAAATCTTCAAAGTTGGGATAGAATCTAATTTTGTGATTATAATACTGTCAAATGGAGTTAAGCACATTTCTTATTGGGACAATTCCTAGTCCTAACATCAATCTGTGGGCTATGAGGTATATGCATTGCAAAGGCACCAATTACTTATTGATAAGTAATTTTATTTTTGTATTTTATCATTTATCATAATAGAGTCCGGAATTACATGTACTGGGACCCCGATATCTTCTATGCGGCATATAATTTATGCCGTATATGATATCTTGTGTTAATGTATAAATTGTTTGCCACACACAATATATCAGGGTCCCAGTGCATATAATTCCGGACTCTAATAATAATAATAACATACATTTCCAACAGGTTTACGTCCAATAACAGGAAAGATACTACTATTACAAAAAATCGTAACAATATCGTTTTCACGACAAACATTCTCAAGTGAGACTCGAAATCAAGTTCATCGCTCAGGAAGCCTACACTGTTAGCCTTTACGGCTAACCTAAATGGTTATGGGCCATTCTATATCAAGTGGTCCAATCTTGTCGCTCGACCATTCTAAAAAAAATTGATTTTTTTTGTGAAGACATTCTAACATATTAGTGGTACTAAATGAGCATTATTTCAATAATATTGTCTTTTGTTTTTGTGTGAGGACCATATTTGCTTTGCAATGCGCGGCATTTTTTGCAATGTTAAGGGTTTACGACAACTGAAATATTTCAGCTCTTATTTGTCCTATCGAGATGGGAAAAAAATGAAAATGTTTAGAAAGAAACAGACTACAATATTGCTTTTTACATATTTTTACTTAAAAACAATCCTAAAGTGTAAAATTACAGCCTCAATTCTTATCAGGTTTTTTAAGAAAATGCCATTTTTGAAGGGAAGTTTAGACACGAAGGGAAAAAATCTCAATGTTAAATTTTTTTTTTACAAAGAGGTGGTAACCAGATGAATGCACACACCAAATATCAATCCTAAGATTTACTCTTCTTTTCTTTTAAAAATTTTCCAAGTTTGAAAATTTAACAAACCGGTGATTTTTGGTACTAAATATCTCTGGTGGGGGACCAGATAAAAATCTGAAATTTCATGTTGTAAGAGTACTGTATATGGCATTTCGTAAAAGAAAAATTGAGTTTGAGATTTGACTACAAGCCCGAGATATTACAATCACAAAATGGCAAAGAAATTAATAATTTTTATACCAAATAAAATCAATTAATATTACATAAAACATAAAAACAAACAAAAAACATAAATAGGAACAAAAACTCAAATAAATTAAATGTAAAGCAGAAATTTTTCGTAAAATGTAAGCAAATATTCTTCAACTATAGCTGTGATGTTAAAAACCTGAGTGATTTATCGAATTTCTTAAGGCTTTTGACACCTGCACCTTCTCAAAAACCTCAGAAAGTGAGGTATGGTAACACTTTATCATGATGTCATTCATTGGAACATATTTACGATATGATCTTGTTTTGGGAACAGGCAAGCAGTTATCAAAGTGCTCTTTTAGCTCAATTCCATTCGTGACCACCTCCTCACTTTTTACATAAAAATATTTAATTCCAGGAAAGTTTTTATCGCAAATGTTAAACATGTCTTCTAGGGTCAAAATGTGGTTATTAGTAGACATCTGCAAACTTTTCTTGGTTACTGCTCCTTTTGTAGTAATGTGCACTCTGCTTGAAGGCCAAAATCTCGTTCATGGTAACGTAAATTAACAAAATTTTTTAAATTTTTATATTGGCTAGAGACTCCATCTGTAAAATAAATGACTTTAGTTACAGACGGAGCAATATCTTTAATGTCATCTATCAAATGCTTTTGGAATGTATGGAGTGCAATGATGTTATGTTGTAGGTGGTCACTGATAATACATAAACAGATGTTTATCTGTTAAACATCAGATGCTGTTTTAACTCCCTTTCATTAATTTGTTTATAATAATATACATATGGGTGAACAGTAGCCTGTTTTATGCTTACTTTCCTTCGTGGATAATAACAATACAATAAACCAGTAGAACCAATGGTAGAAAAACATATTATATGCATATCATCTGTGTCCGGACAACACCGTCCATGAAAAAAGCAATTACGTTCACTGAAACGTGTAAAGTTTTGACAATTTTTCTTTTACGTAATGCCATTATACAGTGCTCTTACAACATAAAATTTCAGATTTTTATCTGGTCCCCCACCAGAGATATTTATTACCAAAAATCACCGGTTTGTTAAATTTTCAAACTTTGAAAATTTTTAAAAGAAAAGGGGAGTAAATCTTAGGGTTGATATTTGGTGTGTGCATTCATCTGGTTACCACCTCTTTGTAAAAAAAAAAAATTTAAGATTGAGATTTTTTCCCTTCATGCATAAACATCCCTTCAAAAATGGCATTTTCTTAAAAAGCATGATAAGAATTGAGGCTGTAATTTTACACTTTAGGATTGTTTTTAAGTAAAAATACGTAATGAGCAATATTGTAGTCTGTTTCTTTCTAAACAATTTCATTTTTTCCCATCTCGATAAAACAAATAAGAACTGAAATATTTTAGTTGACGTAAACTCTTAAAAATCGCAAAAAATGCCGCGCATTGCAAAGCAAATAGGCCCTTACACAAAAACAAAAGCCAATATAATTGAAATAATGGTCATTTAGTACTACTAACATGTTAGAATGTCTTCACAAAAAAAATCAATTTTTTTTAGAATGGTCGAGCGACAAGATTGGACCACTTGATATGGAATGACCCTTATGTAAATATTCGTTTTTATACTCGTATCTATTTCGATATTCTTAGTCCTATTCTGTTAAATGTGGTAAATTACTGTCTTTTTAGTGTTTTTAAACAATAATTTTCCACGTATGTAGTTTTCACGTAAGGCTAAAATTCTATTATTTTGACAAAATAAAAAAAGTCACATTTACGGATGATTCTTACAGTTACATGTATTACAAATAAAAATATGCCAATTCAGATTTTTACCTGGTCTTTAGGTTCTTCAAAATTATTGTTGTTTATTCCAGTCAAAATGTACAATTTCACTAAGTGAGGAACCCACGATAAACACAACAAAGTTTAACCGAATTCATTGAAGATAAACATTAGCACTTACTTGATGTACTGATCTCTAAAATCAATAAACGAAGGATTGCATTTAGCACTGGCAACTAAAAAACCTGATCCTGACATTATAACAATTGCTTTGAATGGTTTTTCTTTAATGTTAGTTTTAACATCCCTGGCAACGTCGCGATAATCATTGAAAACGGTCTTCAAATATTTTACCCAATTCTCTACAACTGTACCTTTAATTTTCGTTTCAAATTTATTTGTGGCCTCTTTTAAATTTTCTAAACTTTGATTAAATCGTTGCACATTTCCAATAACTTGTACACGAAGTTTCACTAACCTAGACATTTTAAACTAAAATGTTTTTTAAAATTGACATTTGACATTTGCCATGCAGTTAAGGGTGAAACAGAATGCAGCGCCGTCGTACGGCGTCAAATGTCACGTAAGAGTTGGTATGCGTGTAAACAAGTTTGACTGCACACAGTGGACGGCGTCAAACGTTACACTACGCAAGAAGTTGGCCAACTTTCTACTTTTTACGCCGTCAACGCTTGTATTCTAACCTCTCTTTTCGGGTTTGTTATTGTTTTGAATTTTACATACAGGGTGAACTAATATTAGTTGTAAAAAAGTGCCGGTGGTTTTTAAAATACTAAATAATTTTTGGAAAAATGGAAAACACCGATGAAAAGTTATGCTAGTTAATATTTGAGGTTAGGGTATTACTGTTCAAAAGTGACGTTTGACGGCGTACATTGTGCTCAAACATTTTTGTATTGCGTACCGTTGCGTTCAGCGCCGTACGACGGCGCTGCATTCTGTTTCACCCTTTAGTTTAAAAAAATATCACTAAGTCCATGATGCACTGTAATGAGCGGGAAATACAAAAAATGAAGTTTATCGATGCTTAAAAATAATTCTTGAAAATACTTGAGATAATATTATATTTTTACAATAAAATGACATTGTGCATTAAAAAAATACTTTTAAGTCTTTTTGACAACATTAATTTTAATGGCAACTGGCCATCTTCTGTTTTCCAAGGGGCTTCTTTAGATATTTTTAATTGTAAATTACCTGTCAGCCATTCAACAGCTAAAAATCTTAAATTTTTATCAGTTTGTGCATTACTCAAATTACGTTTGATAAGCTGCTTGCAAAATATGACAATTATTTATGAACTGCCCTATATAACCCTTTCAATTTTCTGCAGTTGAAAACTACGTTACTCTAATTAATTATAAACGCTTTAAAAACAAAATGTGATTATATATTTTATGTACAAAACAATACCAATTGCTCTGCAGTATATTCATAAATCTCCCCCGTTATTATCATACGAACCATAAAACAATTAATTTCACGTTGTCAAAAAACTTTTACATAATTTTTATTATTTGATAAATAAATTAAATATTAAAAATAAATATTATTTATTGTCAAAATACTCAATTCATTTAAAAAGGAGTACTTAAAATAAGTAGCGTCAATCCAGGTACAAGGAAATTAAAAAAGTTTTGATTTGAAAACAGAATAAAATAATGTTTTTCAATTTAGAGAAAACAAATCAAGATCGATTCAAAACCTGGATATCAACACTGAAAAGTAATGTACTACTCCTACATCAAATTTTTAAATACTTTCGACACCATTCAAACCATTTTAACTTCAAGTAATTTCAACTTTAGGAAAATTTTAATTAGTATATTAATTTAACATAAATTGCAAAATAATTTAATGATAAGTGTATCAACAGATAATTTAGTAAGATCAACTTACAGATGTAAAATTAAAAAATATGTTTTTAAATTCTTTTATATTTAATCATTGCCATTTGTAAATTTATTAAAGGCATTGAAATGGACAGATTGATGTTTCTTAAATTAATTGTTTAGCTATATATCTATATATATTATCAAAATTAAATAAATAAATTAAGGAAGAGGTATCCAATAATTTCTTCACACGTGTTTCGTCGTTGCAAATATATGTGGGGTATAAGTGTGATAGATTTCTTAATTTCATTGGACATCGCCGATTTAAGCTAATACATTCATTTCAATTAAAGCTTAAGATTATATATCCCAACTAAATAAATGATGTTTGACCAGCATATCTCGAACGCCGTCTTTTAAAGGTTGATTATTGGTATCCTTTTTCACTGGAAGTTCCCAATCTGGATTTAAATTAAAAGATAAATGAGATAATATTCGTAATTCACATTTAATTTGTACCCAACCAGGACTATACACGAATGACCACGGATGATACCTTAAAAAAATATTATTAGTATTAAATAAAAAAACACAAAATCAAACTACCATTTCTGAACAACGTTACAACAAGAACACAAAACTTCTAACCATAAATGCAATACTTGTTCGTTTAGACCCATGCATATTAAGGAACGCAATTTAACATCCATTTGAGCATGAGCACTATCGTGAGACAAATTTACTGATTGCACGCATCGATAAAGTAACTAGAAAAATTACATTTTTATAAAGAAGCAAAGACTATAAAATAACCAACTTCTTCTGGAGTAAGAACCTTCCCATCTTCATCTAAACGATATGTTTTACATAACACCAGGCGGCTATATACAGAATTAAAATCTTTTTCAACTTCTTTTGTAGCAGCTTCTTCTATAAACAACCACGGATGACATGGCCCCCCTAGAAATATTTCAAATAATAAAATACTGTATTTTTGTTAAATTTTCGAGTTTTTACCTAAAAAATTAGGCCTCTTCATACCATGTTCCAATATCTGTTTTATAACAGGGCACAGAGTTCCCCTAACTAAATCTGTAACTGTTTCAGAAATGCTGTCATCACCTGCACTTGTATATTGCTTGCTGCGTTCATCAAGAAGTTCTACAAATTTAGCAGGAAACCATCCTACATTTAAGAAAACGTTAAAATTACTTTAATTTAAAAAGTAATATTTAAAAACCTCTTAATCCGTTTAATTCCCCAATCCAACAGTGCTCATCCTTTTGACTAATAATAGTAATTATATCGTTTTTACGAAATCCAAGTTCATCATCGTCGTGTCGTTCAAAATCTAAAACACCAACATAAAATAAGAAGAAAACACTTTTAAAAATTATAAGACTAATACCTAATAGAGCTTTAGCACGTCTCTTTCTATTCTTAGATACATTAATGTAATTAGCATGATCTGTCGAGTGACTTTCCATGGAATAATCGGCAATTAAAGATAATTCCGAGTTAAGTTTAGGTTCCAATTGTACAAAATGTCTGGCAATCTAAAATAATTTTTATTTATCAAATACTTCAGTTATTTTGTTCAAATATTGTATTTACCTGTAGGATACCCTCACGTAAATCTACTAACAACTCAGTTTGTTTGATATTTTTTGATTTGATATCGTTTTCATCATTTTCATTAAATAATAATAATTGAATGACCGATTTAGACTTTTTAACTTGTCTTCTAAAATTAACAATACGTTTTATATTGAATATTATTTTAAAAGTATCAATATCTACCTCGCCAAATGTTGCTTGGGCAAATTACGAACCGCATCTGGATTACCTACCAATGTTCCTTGATCAGCCATTAAATAAGCCAAATGACGCCTTCTGTATGTATCAATCATAACTTCGTTTAAAGAATTTGCTACTTGTAATGACACCTTAAAAATATAATTTATAATTTGATATTTTTAGTGACAGACCCAATTACTTCTAATAGTTTTTCAACATCATCAATGTCACCAGGTATATCCGATAAAGCATTAAATATTTGTGCAGAGTTTTCCAAAGTTTTTAAATATGGTTCTTTCATTTTTAACATTCCAGAGGTAATTTGAAATAAAACCAAAGATCCGTTAAATAAAAACAAGTCCCAAATTCGAAGCAATATTTTCATATGTACAACACTCGCAAACAAAGTTAAAAACCAGTGTGTGGTAATGAGCGACAATTCTATATCATGGTTTTTCAGTACCGCATCAACATCTGGTAAATAATTGCTTATCAACGTACAAATAACACGTTGATCAGCTTGTATTCCTAAATTTGGACTTGAATGAAATTTTTTGTCAAAACAAAATTACTACATCACAACGTACCTATCAATGTCGAATTGTAATAAGAAGCTGGTAGTAAATCTTCGACAATGGTAACCATAATCCAAAATGCTTCTTCCTCTTCCAGAAGTAATAAAAGAGATGCTACGATCATTCCAGTTCCTTGACAATACCTTAGGTATTTCAGTTCAATTAACAAAAATTAAATTATAACAAAAGTATAATCGTACCCGATATCAGGATATAACCAAGCTAAGCCACGTAATATTCTTCTTAAACGAGGAATTCCTGTACTACTGATATGACTAAAGCAAACGTTAGTTGGCATGGTATGAAGTAAATCTTTCTCTATTTGTTTCGATGTCATTAAAGAATCGCTACTCGATATTCTCACTATTTCTTTATAGGATATTTCTGATTGCAACCTTTTTCTTAGGGCACCTGAGATACGCATCCATATTTGAGGTCGTAACGAATGCGGGACTCCTGCTCTAATCATCGTTTGTAATTTTTCTGTTCTAGGCAATGGTTCTTCAATCTTATCCCAGGTAAGAGTTGATGCTTCTTTAATGTGTGAAAACTCTAAGTGAGCAATCCATTGTAATCTAAAATAAACACTTGAAATGTCTTTAATCCCAAAAAGAATTAAAAACTACACCAACCTATGCTGTGGATCCTCCACGAAAGGTATACCTAATAGTTTATTGGAATTTTGTTCGGGACCATCTTCCTCGTCAACTCGAAAGCCAAATTCATCAAATCTGAAAATTTAGTTGGTAGTACACGAAAGCGTAATTAAATATTTTAAACAAACCTATATTCAGGTTGAGAATTTGGATCGTCCGGTAATACAGACAACTTTGTCATGATATCCTGAGGCCACATACTGGGAGTGAGAGCCGAAAATGGGCCGCCAGGACTTGGAGTAACAATGTCGTTCAAGTTACCAAGTCCATCTGATATTATTTTGCTTAAGGATTCGTCTTCTAAATCGTCCTCCGATACGGCTAACTCAAACTCTCTTTTCTGAAGGCAAAAATTTTTTAAATTTACATTTAAGGTTAAGTATTAAAAATTTCGCTAACGAAAGCTGTTAAACTCACATTGTGATCTTCTTTTCCTACATATCCTTCATGGTCTCTGTGACTAAATAATGATTTTGCGATATCCATTTTATTTTAACTAAAAATATGTTTTAAAATTATGTCGATTGTTTTTAGGAAGTGATTACCGTTACGCAAACGTCATTCCGTTTCGTATTGATTTAATGGTGAATAATGTTTATATATTGGTGTTTAGATCTCTCGATCTAGAAAAAACTATTGAAATGTTGTGTATTGAATCGATCGATTACTTCATTATTGTTATACTGATTTAAAAGTTATATTGGAATCAGTGGCGTATCCGGAATGTTAGTTTTTGAAAAAGGAAGTAAAAAATCATATACAGTAAGGACGATACAAGAAATTATTGATTTTACTTTTGAGTAACTAAAGCGACGTAAAAATGAATTTGTATGCGATTTATTTAGTTTCTATTTGTTGCTAGTGGTCGAGTGCGCCCTGGGTGAAAAAGTAATTTTGTACCACTCTGACGGTGTTTGTAAATTTAGTTTGTATGTTTATATGGTGAGGCGCTGATGTTTTGCTACCTTGTTACCAACATCATGGATTATTGGGTCTAGTAATCTTTTAATACTTAGATAGTAAAAGGTGGTACTAATAATACCTTAATGTCAGGAAGAGAATGTATAACCCGTTAATCGTGTTTGGAATTTTACGTACCTACTTATTTCGTCTATTATTTTATTGATAATTTAATGATTTGTAATCTTACGAGTGTTTTTATATAATTCGTTTTAATACAAAAATTGCAGTTTGCCAGTGTTTGTGGAAGTGCATCAAATTTATCTGGAATTTTACCTTATTAAGGTATGTTTTGTGATTTCAATTACAATTTTAATTGTTGCATTGTTAGCCGTTTAATTTAGCAAATACTGTTGCAATATTATTATTTTAACTGTAAAGGTGGACCTTTTTTTTTGTTTTGAATTGAATGGTAATAATACGTTTTAAATAATGTTTGAAGTGGGTTTATTTTTAGTATCGTAATTATTTGTTTGAATTAGTATTCTTGTGTGGTTTATTTACACAAATCTAGATACTTGAAATATTTGGCAGCGCACTATGAATGTACACTGTGGAATGTAAATTTTTATCAGGTTGCTGATATTTAATTTTGCATCCATATTTAAAGATACATGTGTAGGAGTATTATTTTCTGTTAACCATAATTTTGTGGTGCATCTTAAAAAGTGGTTTAAAATAAAAATATGAATCACTCAATTATTCACATCTATGTAAATAACCTACCTTTGACTAGCATCATATGTGTCAAGATTAAAAAAATGTCCATGTACGTAGCACTTGAAATTTACCAGGGGCTAAATAGGTTTACAAGTATCTAATTAAAATATCAAGAATTAAAAACGATGTACGTACTCATGTTGCTTTCAAATTAGGTTATTCATTAAAATGCACTTGGTTATTTATTAATCAATTGATTTTCGACACGTTCCTATGTGGTAATAACGACTACAGAATAATTAAATTATTTCAACAGCTTTATAATATTGCAAATCCAAAAGAAAAACCTTCTGTGGCAATGTATCTCTAGTTAATAGACTGTTAACATATTATTTTCACCTACGCCGTGAAATTCTATTAAAACCAAGTCTTGCATGGTTTTCCATTTTTACGGAGATGTGTGTATACTTATGCAGATAAGATTATTTATCAAGGTAATTTTTATCCATAATTTTCCTTATATTTATAATTCACGAATTATATTATTTATATTACGTTATTTTGCTTACAAACACTACCAGTTTTTACGACTTAAATCAATTTCAATAATATAAACATTCAACTTTGAATTATTTTTTATGGGGATATAAAATCCCTAAGCTTCCACAAAAGAATGTACATTTGATACAGTGGCGCACTGAAAGAAATTTGCGCCCTGGGCAAGGTAGTCTTGACGTCCCCAAGCAGTAATTTTGGTGCAAATTCTCACTTTAAAAATTGCTTTCTAAATATAGGCACCCATATCAAACTTCGATCTAATAAAAGCGGTAACATCAGGTAGTTCTGTTGTAAATTATCAGGTAGTTTCTAGGAACCTTACCATCATAAATCTTTTTTTGGCAATTTTTGGAAACCAATTAAAATTTTAACTTCAGATTTTTAAAGATACCTCATCATTAAATGGATACTTTAATGAGTGTAGGCTTAATTATTATTAATGCAATTCACAAGATTTAAGAATACTTGTTTGCTAATCACACCTTTAGAGCAATGGGAATTGTGCTAATTAGGTCAATATTCATTAAAACACGGTCTTGCCTCTACATATACAGCTCTCCTGAAGGATATAGCGTTTGAAATTGTGAATGTGAAAAATTAAATTTGATCAATAATTGTGGTTCTTATCTCCCCTTGTTAGATCAGTTAAATTGATTCTCTTATTACCTCCTACACTAGTTGTATTGTAAACGCTTATATTTATATATTTTAACAGCTTCTACCTGTTGATTCGATTTTTTTCTTGAAGTTATGACATCATCGATAATTTTTTTAAATTGCAATATGTATTTTTTCTGTCATTTAACATAGACCAGATAAATTTAAGGCCCTCCTAATTGGGCCGTAATTTGCTATAAGCTTGCAGATTTCTTATGGTACCTAGCTCAATACGAACCATTTATTTAAATTGTTTTTAAATTTGTATGTTTTTATCTTCTTCGCAATTTAAAGCGAAAATAATTGGTAAACGGCGCTAACGCAAACAAAAATAATAAGGACAATTTAGATTTTCTAGTTCATCACAAACCTGCAGAATCTACCTGTCGATCATTATTCACAATGGAAAATTTTTATCTTTATGAGTGTGAATGTCTTTCAATCGTGTGACGAATTCAGCTCCACCGCAATTTCCCTTGAAAAAATAGAAGTATTATCTCGTATTTTACGAGGAATAGAAAAAAATTTATTATGATTTTAATTCATGTACTGTTGTCTCGTCAGTGCCATATTTTAAAGGATGAAAACTTTTTTGTAATAAATAAATAATTACGCGATTTGCTTAGATAACCGAGATGACCATGATGAGGATTGAAAATCAGGTAAAAAACATCAAACGAAAAATTATTTCAATGACAAAAAAAAAGTAGGTTGCCATTTGAAAAAATTATTGGGTGATGCTATAACATTTAAAAAAAATGAAAGGGACAGGTGGATGTTATTGCTATATTAAAAGTGCATTTTATAGTAGATTCTATGACCTCATTGTATATTTATCATACCCGAAAAAAATTTACACAAATTTGTTAAGTGCCAAACAACCTTTAACAGAAATATTTCAAGCTTGTATTTATATAATTACCTGTTGATACATATTGACATTTTTGTGCAAGTGTTTTGTAAACATTTTTAAATGTTAAATAAAAATTGTCAAATCATGTTTTTTTGCATTAATAATTTGCATGAATTGAACGAACGAAAAAATTTATTGCTATTTAAATTTTCGTTCTTATATTTAAAATTATGCTTATATCACAAAACTGTAAAATTAGTATAAGACAATAATAATTACCTACATGCACTAGGGAGCTTCTGCACAGTAATTAGATTAATAATAATTAATAAGTTACAGACAATAGAAATAGTTTTAATATAATTAGGACAATCAGCTGACTGCCTAGTTTTTAAATATCTATTAATAAAATATGACATTTTATTATCTTAGCTTTGTAGCCAAAGATAATTGTGTAATATTATGGATTGTTAGTAATAATAGTTAATTACATATGTACTTAAAACTTCAGTTTACGCCTTAGTACTATACGTGCTATTTTATCCGCTCAATAACATCATTCAGTGGCGTAACAATACAGTCGTGGGCCTGTGTTCCATAGTCAAACTGGACCCTAAAGGAGTAATAAATTAACATGGAAAATATTTTTAAATGGTTGCGAAAAACTTCTCGCCTTCAGCAAAATAAAACCATAAAATCTTATTTCTTTGGGAAATGCACTACAGATAGTGGTAATGCTGGAATTCGTCCAAGAATTGCATTTCGTTCACATGGCCCACTGGCTTCTTGACATCAGTTTGAATCGGTGTTTTCGCAGTTCTTCTAAATTTGGTCAAGTCTTCCCCTTATCCCTTTTTGGCATTCCTTCGTCTGAGCGAACTGTTCTTCTTGTTTCTTTTGACGCGATGTCTAGGCAAAGGTTTGAAAGATTCTCAGCAAATTAAATGGGCATCGGCAAATCTGCTTTTGTGAATCTTGTGTTAAACATTTGGTAACAATGTTTGAAGTGTTTTTTTATTATCCCAAACATTTATTTTCATACATATGTATGTGTGTGTAGGTAGCGATGTAAGTATATCAATTAACTTCTGAAGTTGACAATATGCTAATGAAGAACTGATCATTATTGTGATAACTGTTTAAGTCATTTCCAAACGTTAATTTGTAGTTTATTTTTCATACGTAAGAACTTCAATGGTAGCATAAAAATTGTTTTATATTAAAACGTTTGAAATTCATACCCGTTTGACCCATATACTCAAATTTACCGTAACTACAATATCGTAAATTTTTAATGAACATTTTTGGTTTATGTCCGTTCATTGTCGATTGTTGGAACATTGTTAGAAATAAATTGGAAAATTTTGCAGTAAAATGGAGGTTTTATTATTTTTTGTATAAGTTGACGTTACCAAAAGCAAATATTCTAGTTAGATTTTAAAATTCATATACCTATGGGTATTACAACCTTAAATCCATCGAGTTCAACGTTCTCTGTTTACCTCACAACTTGGATAACATCATACTTATCATTATCGTGGTTTACCTGACAGAAGCTTGTTTTACATTTTACCTAATTATTATTGACAATATCGAACGATAATCCAAACCGTTTAATGTTTTTGTTTGCCTAAAATTCGTTTAATTGAGCTGTACTATGAGTTTACTTTCGTTTCCAATTAGCTGCAAGATCAAAATTCACGAAGATATCCGTGAATTTATTAACTTTCTCTTTAATAATAATGGACTTTTAACGTTCGATTCTTAATTACACGATAAAATTATGCAATTCGATCAATTATTACTTGAACATTTATTCAAACTAAAAATTTGAACACAGTTACGTTCCAATACCTGCAAAATCCACCTCTGTTTAAAATATTACTGTTTTAAAAAGCCATTATACAAGATTCAAATATACTAAACTAATTTTATAAATAAGTGAAAACAAAATTGATGTTCTTGAAATTTCAGCTTTTTGGGTTTGTTTAATAGGGCGACTTAAAGAGAGGGGAACTACACGTTCTCGGGGTAAATACATATTTAAAAGTAGTTATGTACCTACTACTATTTTATTCACTTCCGAAAAATTTATCAAAAAGTCATATTTTCCATTTGCTATAAAAAATTTAGAGGAAATTTTGTTATTACTGAAATATATTTAACCACGGTTTAATGTGAGATAACTGCCATGACTTTATGGTAAACTAATTAAATTTTATTATTTATTATGCAGTTTAAAGTGTTGCTAACTAGATTAGATTCTCTTGATTTTTTATTAGATAACAAGTTGGTATTCTCATTTTTACAATTAATAAATAAGGAAAATATAAATTTATCCAAACCAAAATAAATAAAAACTGCAATCCTCGCCAGTGTATTATTTGTTTTATATGTTAAGAAATCAGTATCTTGTTGATTATTCTATTATACATAATAATTATTATATAGGTGCTATAAACTGATTGTTATCAAAATAGCAATTATTGTTTTATCATATTTTTACCATGGGAGGGGGATACCCCATTTTATTTTTTAATAATACAAGAGTGTTGTAATTTAACTAAAGTAATTTATTATTTTGTTCAGACTTTCTATTTCTCAAGAAAAGTGAAATTTTATTATACATTGTTTTAATAACAATAATAATTATGGAGGCGACCTTCGACACGAACCTGTTGATTTATATTTTTGCACCTTATCACAAATAAATTTTTGAAAATATACATTTGTATAGAAAATTGGGTAAAAATAAATCAAGACCATAATTAGAAATGAATTAAACTGGTTTATTTTAAACTTTTACACTCAAATGTTAATTTCACTAAATGGATGCAAAATATCAAGGCTTTTTTAAAAAATTTGCTGGCTTTTATAAATTTGAACTAATTTTTGTCGTCTATATTTTATAGGTGTGTCTAAAAATTTAATAACTACATTCAATTTCACCACGAATAGCCTTCATTTCAGTGTTGCTTAGGAAGGTCGTTTCGCTTCAACTATTACGTATAGTGGAGTAGATGGATATACTGCATTATCAAAGCGGAATATGTTGGTGAATACTTTCTACATCAATAAAGGTTGACCTATTTTGTAATGTAATAAGTATTTATGCATTTTAATAAAGTGCAAAGTAATTGTCATATTTTAAAATGTATCCAGTGCTGCAGGGAAGCAGCAAATATTATTACCCCCCCCCCTTACCTACTTGTACCTCATTTTAAAGAGTACAGCTTTAGAATCTTTTTATGAGTGTGTATTTTGTTGACCAAATATACATTGAGGTCGCGGAATGTAGAATAAAATTCATAAAATTGAAATAATACTTGAACCTGTTCATATTTTTTATTTAAAAGCTACATTTTAATAGCATCCACCTGTTGAAGTTATGACATCATCGATGATTTTTTAAATTGCAAACTATTTTTTTATTTGTCAGTCTGTTATTTGCAAGTACTTGAACAGGCTTCTTTTCTGAAGAAAAAAAAAGGTTGCAATTTAAAAAAATATCGATGACTCATTAGCTTGGTCTTCCGCTGTGCGGAAGTGGATTTAAAAATTATTCCATATTTTCCGTCCTCTATACATTGGATTTAGCGCGGGGTTCATTAAACTTTTTGCTAATAAAGTTGAAGTTTTGGACTCTTACTCCTTTACTAGGATCATATTTATTTCATCTTTCGTTTTAGGTTAATGTCGCTTATTTATAGTTTGAGGACCCCCGATTCAGCAATAGAAAATATGTATTGTTAAACTCAAAGCACGTTGGCATGCACACATAATTATAGTAGCGAAAAAATGCATTTAGGATATCTTAAATTTGAAGTAAGTCTGCGATTTTGGAAAAAATATTTCTTCTATTTATTTCCAACACCCGCTTAGGTATAACCAACTATTATCCGGTCTACAGTTAGCTTACATAACTAACTGACCTTTAAATTCCTCAGCTTGCCCGATTCTTGGCTAATTGCATACATTTTTAGTATCTGGATGTTATAAATAACATGTTTTAGCTCTGAAGGATTAAAAATAAAATTTTCTCTTAATTGTTGCAAGTTTGTTATTTGATCTTAATGTTATTATTTAATGAGATTTTATTACAACCATGACAACCTTCAATCTCCTCGACTATTGTTAGTGAAACATTAAAAAAAAATAATTTTTTTTTTCTTGTTAATTTATTATTATCAATCGTCAAGATAATTTATAAAAAATGTTAATCATCATATCATGCACAATTAGTTAAAAAATTGTATTGTAAATTATTTGATAAGTCTACTAAATGCAGATAACTTTGTTATCACTTCTGCCAGTAAATTTTAAATCGATAATCTTTTGTTATATAATTTATAATAAAAGCCAAGATTAAATTATTTGTGATTACACTGTATAATCAGGGGCGTACTGAGATTTTTTCTATCGGGCCCTCCGACGATTCAGAGGGACATCGCTTTCAACCTGTGAAATTTTTTGTAATGTTTGTAAAAGGGATAATTTTATTATGGCTTTGGCTAATCTTTTCGAAACAAAAAAAATTATGAATCTTGATAAGATATGCATTGATATTTAATAATAATATAGTAGTTGTAATCTTGAAATCTATAATTTTTGATAGATATGTTTAAATTTTATAATTCAATTTAATTTTGATGAGGAGCGTAAAATATAAATAATTTAGATTAATATTCTTATTATAAATTAATTGTTATTCCTATTAATGTTGCATCCTGCAATTGTAACAAATGCGTGTGTAAAATGCAAAAACAATGCATTGTATTTTTTCATCTTGAAACAATAAAAAGTCATATGTAATAGTAGAACGTAATGGTATCTTTAATTTTGATTAAACTGTAACGACTTCCTGATAATATTGCTTATCAATTTATTTTTTTACAGATATTCCACATTTTTTAAATAATGAAAGAAAGTTAATAAATATCATGGAGAATTTCCATCGCGATTTATTAGATAAAGAGGGTTCCGAACAAAGAGTAAGATTTTTGCAGTTAAATAGATTGCTTTAATATTTATTTTCTTGGTTTGTAATTTAGGCTTCCAATACTGAATGGTTACCTACGAAATGCCGAATAACGAAACCACCTCCTCCAAAACCAGCAACTAATCCATTACAGTTTATTAAAGTTGCGCCATGTCCTCTTTTTCAAAAAGCACAAGAGCACATAAAAAAAGTCGAAGAAATTAAAGTAATGCGTCAAGAAATCAAAGATGAGCCCGAAGATTGGCAGCAAGTAATAAGTTTTGTATTTAATTTAATATAATTTTTAATTAAATTATTTGTTGTGTAGAATCTTGATAATTGGAAAAGTAGTAGAAGAAAACGACAAGAACATATCATAGAAAGAGTAGTTGAAGTAAAGAAATTAGAACAGGAAGAACAGCAAAGATGCAGGCGAAAAAGTAAAACCTTCAGTGAAATTTTAGAAGATAGGTGAGTGAGTGCTGCTGTGTTTTTTAGCCAATTATTTTATTTTTTATTAAGGCTAATAATTTTCCTTTTCCTTGTTTGTGGCTTTTAGATGTCGTTTATATTTTTTTAAATTATCAAAATCATAAATTGTTTTAATTTTTGAAAATTAAAGGTATATTTTTTTATTTAGAGACAAAAGAGGACATAGAGTGGCTATACCAATATACGATGACGATTTCAATGATTTAAGCGATTATGGAATTGGCAGTAGTAGTTCTAAGACTAATAGCATTAAAGATGTGGATACTGATGATAGCAGCAGTATTTTAGTAAGTTGTTGGTTTGTAATTTCTAGATTAATGCAAAGTGCATTTGATAGGACGAAAAGGAGCATGCATCATTAGATTCCCCTAGTAATAAAGACTTATTAAGTGGATCAAACCAAAGTCAAAGTGAAGAAGAATTAGTTTCTATCACAAACGTGGATAGGGAAAATAATTTAATTAATTCGAAAACTCCCACCAATAATTTATATAAAAGTTGTTCAAATATAAATATTTTACCACAGAACAAATCAAATGAGTATATTTCAAAATCTACATTAAACAGTACAAATGAGATAAAGCAAGAATCGCCACAATATACGTACGAGGGTGCAATAGAAGATTACAGATCCAGAATTAGATCTACAATCAATATAGACGAATCGGTTTTCAATAAAGATTCTATTAAAAGCAGAGAAGAAGAGCAAAAAAAGATACCAAAAGTTGATGTATTTAAGCGTAAAGGTATATTTGAATTTGAGAAACCGATCGAAATTAATCATTTTGAAAGCAGTACCTCGAGAAGATTATCAGAAGATTTTGCTAATTCGCAGAGTATTAAAGATAGATTAAAAAGTTTAGAAAAATGTACAGAACAATCAATTACGAGTGTAGGAAAACCTAATCCACCGATAAATTGCACAAAATCTAAAATTAAAACTCTCGGTAAAGAGAAAGAAACCGACTCAAAAAATAATAACTTTGAATTTAAAACTGAAGAAAAAGCGGTAGAAAATAATTCTACGCGAACTATTAGTTATTATTTATTGAATAGTGGTAATTCAAATGTTGAAAATAAACCTGATGTCAAAAATGACGTTGAACGTTATTCTAGTCCGGAAGCTGAACTTTACATGAATAAACTTAATAATTTTAGTAGGGATTTAGATGATTTCCTTATTAAAGAGGATGTTCAAAGTAATGGTGTAGAAGATTGTTGTTACACTACAACTAGTTCGACTTCTTTTGCAGATTTAATTGGCATATCTTCAGATCGTGAAGATAGTGGTATTCATACTGCAGATGTTTCTTGTTCAGTTAGTCAAGCGGACGAACCCATCGAAGATACAGATTTATTATTATCGATACCAAATTGTATCGAAAAATTAAATCAAGAAAAAGAGTTGATTACAAGAGCTAGTAAACTTGAATCAGAAAAACAACGGCAAATTGATAATATAAACTATAAAAGTTTAATAAATTCTACGCAGTTGTTTTTGAACGATGTTCGGCACCATTACGACGTGGTTCAGCCAATTAAAACAGCTACTCATAATATAAATAGTTACGACCAAGTCAATGCAAATGACGATTATGCATTTATTCAGCAATCCAAAGATAAGCCGGTTATTTATGAAAATGTAGAAATTAGAAATTTTGATGCAGTAGATGACATTTTTGTAAATAATGCGTTTCCATTGACGCCTGCCAAAAGGATAGAACCTCCAAGAGAAAAACCACCTCCCCCACCACCAATTGACGATGATCTGACAGGATTCGATGTGACGAACGACTCCAGCATGAAAAGACTTAATTCTACTAAAAGAATAAAGAAAGAAATTAACATAAAAAGACATAGTTTTTTGGGTTTAAATGAACCGTTTGATGTTGAATTAGATCCAGATATTCATTCGCATCCGCCGCCAGATATTAATTTATTTTTAAAGAAGGAATCCCAAATGGAAAAATCTTTATATAAAAAATTACAAGGAAGTAGAGATGTTTGTTTGAGTGAAGTTGAGAGTCAAGACTCGGGATTGGAAAGTGAAAAAGGTAGACTTTCTAGTGATACATGGTGTAGCAGCTACGGAGAGTCTAATCTATCAACGCACGGAAGACAAGACAGTGAGGTATATTATGATTTATTGAAAGTTATTAATCCTAAGGAGACCTAACCAATTGTTATAAATTTTAATTTGTGGGTGTAGATCTTCTTGGGTCTTTAAAGTAATATTAAGTATCGTAATAAATGACTGTAAAAAAATTTGTAAAATACAATATGGTTTTAGTGTTTGTTGTTTTAATAAATAGCTTGAATATTTAATAAGTTACCAAGTAATTAAAATATTACATTTTTATTTTTCAATGTTTAGTAAGGGCGGGTAAGTTTACCTCTTTGCTTAATTTATTATGAAAATGTTTTTTTTTAACTCTAATCACAATGTTGTTCTTGAGAACTGTAAATATTCCTTCCGGGTAGTGGGCACTGATCAGCAATATATTTCTATAAAGTTGTTTTTAGCAAACAAATAGTGTTACATCTGAAGAGGATGAAATAACCAAAAAAGAACGAGAAATTATTGAACTGATAGAAAAAGAAGAAAAGTGTCGAGATAAAAGCGATTTTAAAAATAGTACTAATAAAATAAACTTAACGGCGAGCGGGAAGTGTAGATTTACTAATAACGAAGAATATAATAATTTATCTAACTTTTCTAACAAATCTTTAAGTTATCAAAGTAACTTGGACGATGACCAAGATTCTGAGGTAAACACTTTTGTCATTTTTCTAAGTACATTAAATAAAAATATTTTGTAATAGGTTTTGAAAGTTGAACATGAACTTCTTCAATTGGAAAGAGAAGAATTGGAGAGACAAATAGATAATGTGCTATTTAGAGAGAGCCACGCAAAAATGTATCGCCAAAATAATAGACGTTCTTTAGATAATATTTGTGATACAACTGATGCCGAGCTAACCGAGGCAATAAATTATAGAAAATCAATGCCAGAATTACAGCATAGTAATAATCATCATAAATCAAGACAAGAAAATTGTCACTATTATGCTGACGTGCCAAAAGAAGAATTATATCATAAATCGA
This sequence comes from Cantharis rufa, assembly GCA_947369205.1. Lineage (NCBI taxonomy): Eukaryota > Metazoa > Arthropoda > Insecta > Coleoptera > Cantharidae > Cantharis > Cantharis rufa. The sequence goes on along the minus strand of OX376309.1, from coordinate 6,855,589 downwards.
TGCCCAACATTCAGCAAGCTTATTTTAGGTCCATACCTGATTACCAAAAATCTACTTCCAGTGTTAACGTTCATTTGCTTATGGATCATAGAAAATCTATGTCGGAACTGCAGGAAAGTAAAGTTTCACCTCCTAAATCACATCAAGTACCTAATCGACAACCAATTATGCCTGGAAAACCTTTGAAATCTCTGGTAAAAGAACAAAGGGAAAAGGAGAGGTGTGCAATGTAAGATATTGATTTTTTAATTTATTTTTGGGAATGATTAAAATTTTGTAGGCTACCTAACAAGGAAGAATTTGTGCAACGCGACAGGACAAGAGTAGGCCTATTAGCTTTAAGTGCTGCTCCTAAGTCTAAGCATATACCAAACGATAACTGGATACAAGCAAAAGTTGATAATAAAAGTAAAAATTATAATCAACATTGGTTATATCAGGTACATTTTATTTTGTTTTAAATCCTACGATTTTGCAGTTGACTTAACAAGGTTCAACTGTGAAATTGTAGCCTCAAATTGAGTTATAATGTAATCGATTTATTAATTATTAGGTGTAATTTTAGGAAGCCGAATTACGGAGATTGGCGGAACAACAAAATAATGGCTCACCAAAAAGAAATATTATCCGAAATAAAGATAAACACATACCTGAACCAATAATTCAAACACTAACACAAAGAGTTCAAAATCGGGTTATACAAAATGATAGAAATCAACCTACGAGAAGGTATATACAACAATAATTGTTAAAAAATTATCTACTTACTTGGTTTTTTAGGCCAAAAAATATTGTAAATCAAGATTATCCTCAACAGTCTTATTTAAACCATCCAAATACATTTGGACATGCTTCACCTGTGGCTTATCCACCGCCTACTACTTCGGAAGATTCTCAAGGTAAAATGCTTAGTGTTAGTGGAAAGAAAAAATGTTCATATTGTGGAAACGAGTTAGGTAAGTAAAAGCTAGGTAAAACTGTTACTTGATCTAACAAAGGAATGTATATTTCAGGGAGAGGTGCAGCAATGATAATTGAAAGTTTATGTTTATGTTATCATATGGAATGTTTCAAGTGTTGTGTATGTCACGTCCAACTTGGTGATGGACTTATGGGAACAGATGTAAGAGTTAGAAATCAAAAGCTCCACTGTCATAATTGTTATTCTAGCGACGACGGGGTCAAATTTAGTTGTGTGTAAATAATTTTGTTACAAATTGGCTACTTATAGTTTACAATTTTTAAATATAATATTGGATATTAAAAATATACAATGTTAATTAACTGTTTATATAATTATTATTAGAAATCTAATACACTTTTAGAATGTAAAAAATTAAGTTTGGCATTATACATTATTATTTATTGCAATGAAAATCTTCATTTAAGATAATATAATTTTTCTAACTACAATATTGTAACTGTTATTATGTGTATTAAACTGTATAGTTAATTTCTTGTCAATATTTTACCTTTCTAATTGTAGCAATAATTTAAAATTACTGCACCACGGCTCTATTAAATGATCTTGGATCTCCAAACCGAACCAAATTTTGACATTCTTACGCCGATGGCGCGTAAACTGTGCTTATATTCGAAAATGTTTTGCGTCCATCGGTTAGCCGTCGCGGACCGCGTTAATTTTGTTTCTCACAAATTTTTTTAAAAACGTCTCCTTACACCGGCTAAACGACGAAATGTTGAAACTCAAAAATTTCCATCTCAAATCCCAGTTCATTTTGCCCTAAACCAAAATTGAAAGTACTTTGCCGTGTTTAAGAAATAAGTGTAAAGTCGAAAAAATTAACTTTTACCCCCTGTGATTGGGGTGGCCCCTAAATAAATGTAAAAATTGGGTACATTTTTGAAATTTTAATTCTTCGAAGCAAAATTTGTACCCAAAAACGAAATAAATTTATAAAATATTTTTGATCCAAAATGCTACACGTATCGGGTCGATCCGTTTCCGTCGTTAAATTCGTAAATTTATAAACAAACTTTTTTTCAAAATTTTGTTTGCGTTTTACGGCTATGGCGAATAAGTTAGAAAAAAAATGTTGTGGTAACCCGCCATGTTTTAAATTTATAAATTGGTCCACAAATAAGACGACCAGGACCAAAATAAGAAAATTTTGACATTCTTGCACCGATAGCTTGTAAACGATGTAGATATTCGAAAATGTTATGCGTTTTTTTAAAACGTTTTTTAAAAAAGTCTCCTTGAACCGATCAACGCCGGTTTGTCGACGAAATAACTAAACTCAAAAATTTCCATTTCAAATTCCAGTTCTTTTTGCCCTAAACCAAAATTGTCGCTTAAGGTCAAATCTACTTTTGGCTTTCTTTTCCCGGATATAATCGATGCAAAAATTAAAAAGTGGAAATTTTTAAAATTTAACAAAAATCGTTTGCTGCAATTGGAAGTACATTACGATGTTTGATAATTGTCGATGAAGATGCGCGCGATCGGCGACGATAAAGGTGAAGTGGAAAAATTTAACTTTTATCCCGAAATAAATGCAAAATATTGGTACATTTTTGAAATTTTAATTCTTTAAAGCAAAATTTCAGGTGCATTTGGCCAGCCCCCCCTCCATTTCGAATTTTGGATCCAATAGTCTAAATCATTTGTAACTTCCTTATTTTCATTTGTACCCATTTTGTTTTTCAAATATTTCGATATATCTAAAACGAGCATTTCGCCCTTTTTGTAAAGCCTAATTAAGTAAAACTTTGTTTGCACGTTTTTAGCGCATATAAATCCGCCCTCTAGTCATAACATTTCATGTTACAGTAAAATTACAGTTTTAAGTTTTTCATTAGCAACCGTACGAACTTCTAGCTCGATTTTCTCAATTCCAACATTTGATTTTTCATTAGAAAATTTGAAATATTTCAAAAACAAAACTGGTACAAACGAAAATAAGGAAGGTACAAACGATTTAGACTATTTTGGATCCAAAATTTGAAATGGCGAAATGCACCTCAAAATTTGTACCTAAAGACGAAATAAATTTATAAAAATCCGTTCCCGTCGTTAAATTTGTAAATTTTCACAATTTTTTATTTTTTCAAATTAATTATTTAATAAATTAAAATTAGGAAATGTATGCATTTTCTTTTATAGTCAAACGCTCTTCTAATTAAATCATATATTGCACACCTTAAAAATATGATTAAGAGTAAAATACATTTGAAAGTTAATAAATAAAATAAATAAAAGTTACACTCAAGATGATACTGTCCTAGAAAAAAACAAAATCTACATTTAAAACAATGATTAAAAAATAGCACACTGGATTTCTAAATTGAGAGATCCTGCCTTCTTCCTTTTCACGACAGTATAAATAAAATCATTCAGTTAATGTACAAGTTATTAGTTTAGTAGTAGAAAAAATTGTAAGGCACACATGTAGATTAAATCACAAATATTTATAAATTGACATGAACACTAAATATACATAATAAATCTCTATTTGCTATATTAGTAATTGTAAAATTGTTTGTACAAGTAAATAAATCAGTATAAATATTATTAACTAGATTATAACACAGCCTATATTATCCTGTAATTTATATTAAGTAGCTTGCAGTTAAGAACACATACAAGTCAATTACAGGTAGTGATGTACAAGATGTTCTATGATGTAATCATATATCACCATTTTTTTTATTGTTTCATCAACCTCAAAAACAATGAACACCACGACATACCATAGTGCCTCCCATAGAAATAATTTTATTTAACTTTTTTCTCTTCAAATCACTTTTAAGAGTCATTCCTGAGTTGATAACCCTTAACAGCAACTGCTGATGATAAAAAACCACTATTTTTTTCTAAGTAACTTTTGCCCCTCCATAATTTCACCTTGGTACTGTGTAGATCTCATCCAAATCAATAACAAAAATAATTTTTTGAATCTGAAGAAAACGTTACCCCATACAACATCTTATAAAAAGAAATACAAATAAATCTATAGTCCCTGAAACTTCTGAGATCCTTAATTTTTTTTATGAAACAAAATAGCAAATCAAGAGTGAAAATTGCGCTTAATAAACTAAAGCTTGTACGACATATCACAGCTGTCTTTAGAGTATCCAAAATTATTGGAAGAGTTCTAATCTGTTCGATATCAATTGCAATTTCACCATAACAAATTAATCAAGGCTAACAATTTCTTTTTTATAATAAAATTGTAATTTGTGTAACTTATTTTAAAATTTCCTTCTCAGACTAATTCTTAATGTACTACTCGGCTTGAGATTTCTACTTATAGCAGTCTAATCAAATTAAAATATCTAATAATGTCGTTTAGCTAAGCACTAACGTTTTAAAAACGTTAATTTTGAATCACATTCAAGTTTGAGTTATATTAAAATCTAACTTCTCGAGATAAGAAACACTTCTGTTTCAGGACCCCACATTTGGACGGCTTTTAATGCATCTTCCGGATTCATTTTTGATACATCCCTGTCATCCAGCATGAGAATTTTATCACCGGTAAATAATTTTTGAAAAGCATTTCCATTTTTATCCACCTCATTAACAAAAACACCCTGTAAAAATATTATTTAATATTCAAAGAGAAATATGCAAGGGGTGAATATCTCAAAAATTTTGTGTACAATTGTTTGGAATTCAAGTCCTGTGTACAAAAATTTTTCAAGATATTTACCGTTACGAAAATAGGTATTACCTCTTCGTTGTGACTAATCGAGAATCCAAGAACATAACAACAGGGAGTCAGTTCAATTTTAATAATTTTTGGATTTCTATGAACTCCAAACAACCAATTAGCATTTTGATGCTTCTGTCCACTCCGTGTACAACTTAAATTTGCGTTGTTCTTCTCCAAAAAACCGTTTAAATTAGAATCCCGCATGTTATAATGCAATCTTCGTTGCAGCTGCATAAATCGACCTAAATTATACTTATATTCTTTATCAATGGTTTTAGCGGTCAAAAAATGAATGGCCATTTTGAGCAATATAATTTTAGCTTGTAGAAAACACCGATTTCTAACTATCTTGGTTAGCTCTACCTGGTGGTTTTGTGGAAGAACCTTCTCAATTTGTAAGACTTGATTGAAAATATCCCAAAATTCGTAATTTTCACCATCGAGATCTAACAAAATAGCTACAATATCGATCAAGATTAATTTTTCCTTAAATTCCACATCGTTCTCGTTGCTATCAATAAATTTTTCCACAAGCGAATGACACCCAACCAAATTCTCTTGTATTTGTTCCAAACCTTGCATTATAAATTTTTTGTTTAACGAAATGTAATCCTGTGAGCACAGTAAAGATTCAGTTGTTTTCAAAATTTTCAGTTTGAGAGTTAAAATATCACTGGAATTTTGATTTTCGTCTACCAAATTGGATAACTTGAGAAATTTGTCAAATAAATTGCGTGATATTGGGTTGTGACCGTCAATTTTCAATAAGGCGGTCGTCATCTGTAAAATTCTTATGTTGATTTCAAAGTTTTCGTTATAATTTCCATTTTCAAAGCCACCACCAGCCTGGTTTGAGTTTTTAGAATCCATCTGGCACTGTGCGTGTTTTGGTTGAGGGTTTAAGATATTGGACGGTTGATCTTGAGTAAAATGTTTGGGTTCCAATTCATTTTCGGACTTTTCACTTGAGTTTATGAAGAGATGAGCGTCTCGTGAGTAAGCAGCTGCTATGTGGTACGGTGGAGGTTGTTTTGGTTTCATACTTAACATGTGAGTCTGTAAAGCTTCGTAGCTTAACTCTTTTTCATTAGAAATTGACGATTTAATTGAAACGTTATACAAATTTTCATCAATTTGAAGATTGCTCATTCCATTCTCTAACGAAGTCGTTGTACATACGCTTCCTACAGATGGAATATATTCACTTTCATCGTTATTTTGACTACCAAAATCATGTTCGTGTTTTTTTATCGAGTCATAGTAGCTATTTTCGTGTGGCTCTTCTACAAATTCTAAAGGCCTCTTGTGGTGAGAATAAGTAACAGTTTCGACATCCTGTATAAGGGGAACTGAAAACAAATTTCTAAAAACCTGAACTGAACCTGTTGACGTCATTACCTTGAACAGCGTCCGTTTCATCACTAGCATTCTTCATGGGCTTAATACTTGCTTCTTTCACATAAACAGCATCAACGCTGATGCTTTGTGGAATACTTTCTTGATTTCGTCTCAAAGTATTCTCCAGAGTACGTTGATATTTGACAAATGCCTTAGGATGAGGTGTCGGAATTCTATTAAGTTTAGCAGGTAAATCATTGGACATGTTGGGTTCCATAAAACCAATTTTTCGTCCACTCGGCACCACCGCCTCTGTCGTTTCAGGAATTTGTAAAGGCATTTCCATTTGAGGTAAAAATACACAAGTTAAAACTACTTGTCCACTTTCCAACACATCCTTTTGCAAAGTAATCTAAATAAAAACATTTGTAACCTCTACTTGTTAGTCAGAATTGTGACCTCACCAAAGGTTGACTTTGATTGTGCGACAACCAAAGTGCTTTTAACTTCTGCAAACTAAGCACCGTGATGGGTAAATATCGTAAGCGATTGTTAATCAAACTAATTGAGGTTAGTTTTTGTAAATGGCCAATTTCTTCGGGTAAGTACATCAAAACATTGTAGTGTAGACTTAAAACGCTAAGAGAAATACAGCTGCCTATTTCTGTAAAGAAACCTATAGCAATATGTAAAGCAAGAAATTTATCTTCTTACCTGTGGGTAAAAACGAAATAGAATTTTGACTAGCAACGAGAGAACTCAACTTTCTTAACATCCCAATCGAATTAGGAAATGACTTTAAGTTGTTAAATTGGACATCTAATTCTTCCAGATTAGATAATTTTCCAATATTCAGCGGCAACGTTTCTAGAAGGTTGTGATCAACTTTCAAGGTATGCAGTAGCGGTAAATTTGCTATTGCACGTGGAAGTTCTTTTAAATCATTCATAGATAATAGAAGTAGCGTCATACAGCTACAGAGGCCTATGTTATTAGTCACTTTTTCAAGGCGGTTACAGGAAATATCAAAATGTGAAAGTTTGTGTAGATTTCCGACAGAATCGGGAACTTCACTTACAAAATTGTCATTTAACCAAAGTTCTGTCAAATTTGTCATCGTTCCAATAACTTCCGGCTAAAAACAATTATTGTTAGAACACTTCTCAGGTGAAAACACAAATTTTACTTACAAATTTTTTTAACATGTTGCTACTTATATCTAACCTTCGTAAGTCAGATAACCTTTTTAAGGATTTAGGTAAAGTGGTAAGATGGTTTTCCCGTAATTCCAATATGCGTAAATTATGTAAACGACCAAAATTAGCTGGCAAAAATTCCAAATCGCAATTATTTAAATAAAGTTCCTTCAACGCAACCAACCTTGTTATAGGGCTCGGCACTTTTGTAAGACTATTCGAACTTAAATGTAAAACTTTCAACTTCTGACAACGGTGTAAATTTGAAGGAATACTTTCAAATCCCAAACCTAAAAATTGGAACTTATAAATTTGAACAAGAAAAATCGATTTGAGATAATCGCTCACAATTTCTACTCAAAAGTAGACTTTCGAGATTTGTAAGTTTATCGACAAGTGGAGGTAAAGTTTCTATTTCGTTGTCAGAAAGACCCAAGTAACAAAGTTCTTCGCATTGAAACAAAGTTCGTGGTAATTCTATTATCTACAAACAAAAATTTGTTAAAAATAAAATTATATTTGAAATATTTGAAATGTTTACTTTATTGTAATCTAAATGTAAAGTTTCTAGCGTTCGTTCAAAGTTAAAAACGATTGGAGGTACTTCAGTTAGTGCACTGCAACTAAAATCCAGAGTGGTTACATCCTCCACTTCTGATTTCGGACAGGACAAGCATTTGCACCACCGCATTTTAAATTAGCACTTTAATACAAATAATTCGTTAATTTACACATATTAAATTACACACAACAGCTGCTAAATCAAAATGTGCGGTAATACAAAAACCATTTTGATTTTGTCAGAGGTTCTCAAACAATTGGTTGATTTTGGCTGTAGCATTTTTGAAAGATTTCATCAGATTTCCTCTTGGATTGCCTTAAGATTTATTTTGAAATAATTGAAAAAGCAAAAAAAGCACATCTGTAGTATTTCTCAGATTTTTTGGATTTCCTATAAGATTTTTTCAATTTTATCTTTTTTTTATTAGATTTAGAATTTTTTTGAAAAATTGAAAAGTATTCTTAAATTTTTTTTTGATTTTTTTAAAATTTTGGAAAAGTTTTTAATACTTTTAATCAGTGGCGGATTTAGGGTCGTCTGTGCCCAGGCCCTACCCGATATGGTACCCCGTTTGCTTGATAGTAATTATTATATAAATAGAACATTTACATTATGGGTCATTCCACCAAATAAAATCATTTTTACAGGGCGACCGTCGCGGATTATGTTCAAAATTTGTGGAGATGTCCTCTATAATAAGAAAACAATCCTCTGAAAGTTTTAGCCCTTAATGTGCAGCGGTTTCGGAGTTATGATTTTTTGAAATTTTAGAAAAAAATTTTTTTCAACTTTTTCATCAATTTTTTTGGTGAGGAGAACTTTTTTATTTAAATTAATGTAAAACTGTATCTTGTGGGAAAAATTCTCAGCTTTCGAATAAAAATATCCATTTTATCCTAAACTAATCAATAGACCCTTAAATACCTAATTAAAGTGGAAAAATCGATTTTTTTTCTGTGTGCGGCGCAAGATACTTCAAATTTGACTTTGTTTTCTTAAAGCTGAGAGTTTTTTCTACAAAATATATTATTTATTAAAATTTATTAAAATACCGATTTAATAATAAAAAAAAAATTTGAAATTTTTTTTCGATTACCTCGCCTCCAAAAAAAAATTTTTTCTTTTTGATTGGAGGTAAAATAAACATGATTTTCATGAGTTTATTAATCCAAATATAAATTTCTTTTTAGTAATAATAAATTTCTTAAAACGGACCAATAAATTTTTGGCTAATCAGATCAATTTTGTTTTTCTTGCTTTCAAGAAAACATCAACCGACTGAAAATGGTGTTAGCTCTAATAATTGGGTGTATATAGATTAGGGAACTAGTTTTTGGAGCCAAAATATGAACTTTACAATTAATATTACAAAATATTAAACTCTCAAGTTTAGGCCCCCCTAGAATTTTGCCGCCCTAGGCCCGGGCCTCACGGGCCTAAGCGTAAATCCTGCACTGCTTTTAATAAAAAGTTTGAGTATTAGATAAAATGTGCCTGTGACCCAGTTTTATTGGTGATGATGGGAAACGGCTGAAATTAGCCGGCCATAAGAAAGTAAGTCTCGCTAATTATTTGGCGCATTTAATGAATAAAAGTTTTAATTATTGCAGTTTGTAATAAAAAAGCGATTGACTTTTGACTTGTTTGACAGCACTGAAAGGTTCGATGTAAATGAACTAAAAAAAGTAGGCAATAAATTATTAATGTCCATTAAATGTAATTTTTTGAAATAGAGCATTACATCGTGTAACTTATTTAGAATAGATTGCAATTTAAAATTTGACGTGTAAATTTTGTAATCGAGAATTTTTTGACAAAATGCATGATAAAGTACTTTTTCTCGACGATGTGAACAACCCCTTCAAAATGGCGTTGTCAACAATGAACGTCAGAATTCCGTTATTTTAGTTGCTTAGTAAACATTTTATTATTTGTTTATTGGTGTTGTAGTATAAATCGATTGTTGTAATAATTTAAGATGAATGGTTTAAGTTTAAGTGAATTGTGCTGCTTATTTTGCTGCCCACCTTGTCCTAGTAGAATTGCGGCTAAATTAGCATTTTTGCCTCCTGAACCAACTTATGATTTTCATGCAGATGGAAGTGGTAAATATGCTCTAACGCTTACCGATAGGGCGGAATGGCAATATTCAGAACGGGAGAAAGAAAATGTAGAGGGTTTTTTTACAAGGACTAATAGGGGTAATCGAATTGCTTGTCTGTTTGTGCGTTGTAGTAGTACTGCTAGGTTTACTATTTTATTTTCTCACGGAAATGCGGTCGACTTAGGACAAATGAGTAGCTTTTACTTGGGATTAGGATCTCGTATTAATTGTAATATATTCAGTTACGATTATTCCGGTTACGGTGTTAGTGCCGGTAAGCCTTCGGAGAAGAATCTCTATGCAGATATCGATGCTGCATGGTTAGCACTACGAACTCGTTACGGAATCAGTCCAGAGAATATCATTCTATATGGACAAAGCATAGGCACCGTTCCTACAGTCGATCTTGCAGCTCGTTACGAAGTTGGTGCAGTCATTTTACATTCGCCTCTTATGTCTGGAATGCGCGTTGCATTTCCAAACACCAAGAGAACTTGGTTTTTTGATGCATTTCCTAGGTAACTTGTATAAAATTTTACTCTTCCCACCGTAACCCCCTAACCGACTTTTTATAGTATCGACAAAGTTCCAAAAGTGACATCTCCAACATTAGTAATTCATGGCACCGAAGATGAAGTTATAGACTTTTCGCACGGACTCACAATATTTGAAAAGTGTCCACGTGCGGTGGAACCATTGTGGGTCGAAGTGAGTTAAATTGAAGGTATTTAGTTGAATTTCTTTCTATTATTAAATCAATTTTGTGACAGGGCGCCGGACACAACGATGTCGAATTATACAACGTGTACCTGGAGAGGCTAAAGCAATTTGTAAATGTTGAATTAGTTAACTGACAGCTGCTGGCGACGGATGACTGTACGGCAAGTTCTGGTACGACCAGTTCTACCGGCGAGAAGTTACTCTAGCCCGGGGCTGCGGGTCTGACCGCGTGTCGACCCGCATCACCTACATACTGCCCTTCATCACATCTTTCGCCGTGGGCTCTTTGTGGTATGATTGCTCGTAAAGAACGGCAATGCACCAGTGCTCAAAATTCGCCTCGCTCTTGGCCAGCGCCCCCGCTAAAGGCGCAGTCCCTTCCTATATGTAATGGCATTTCATCACTTTGTCCTAGCATTTGTCGTTGCCCTGTACTTGAGACCACGTGCTAGCATCGATGTAAATAGTGGTATAAACGTTATAATTTTTATCGACAATCTTTTCAAGTGATGCAATATAATTATAGTGTGTAAACCAATTTATGTAATTTCATCTGTATTTTTTAATGACGTTAGTGATTTTTGTGTTTGGTTGATGTTTGTTCACCTTAATAGCAGTTATCAACCCTAAGTTTTTTCGCTTTTGTGCCTTTAAAGCGTGTCAATGCAAAAGTCACTTTTTATTTAAACACAATTTTACTTATTTTACATACGCTGTAGCCTGTGATTTTGTCATTTAGAAAGTACTCGTCATTTATTTATTTGTACAAAGACTGAACCGGTAGTTATTTGTGTAAAATATGTCGAGTGATAATTTTTACGACTAGATTTAATCGACATCAAAATTCCTTTTATTAGTGCAACATTATTTTTAATGACATTATCAAGATTATAGTACAAAATTGTATTTTCAAAAAAACATTTTTCCCAAAAAAAAAACTCCTTTTATTAGTACCTATTTTAGTTTTTTATCTTTCAAACAATTGTATATAATAAGGGTTGGTGGTTGCTATAATTTTTCATAACGAAAAGCACTTCTTTTAAGTGTCAAGTTAGTTCCATTTAAAAATTGTGTTCTATTTTGGTGCAACAGACTTTTAGTTTGTCCGTTTTGTGACAAATGTTCTAGCTTTGTATCAAGAAAATACGTAATTGAACTGAATTTGAATTAACTAAACTGTATTGTGTAGATAATAAAATTCTTTTCTTATTGTTGCATGTTTTTTTTAATTTCTATTTTGTCTTTTATTACCTATTTCTCGAGGCATTATTAATATGCGTATATTATATAAAATAATAAACTCGATTTTTATAAAACTTTAGATCATTTTTGTATTTTTAAACCACATTTACTTTATTTTTATTTTATATTCAACAACTTGTGATGTAGAATTGATAATAATGATGTACATTGCATTTATTCTAGATGAATTTTGTAAAATTTTTTTATTTTTATTTCTATTAATTTGTTGTTATTTGTTCTTGCATCTAAATTAATGGATAGTGTGTAATTATAATTAAACTTTGATAATTTGTACAATTTTTTCTTAATTATAATAATGAATTTAGAAAAAATATCAATCCTTGTTATTGATATTAAATCTGTAATGCACTTGAGTGCAATTTTACTATCCTCCAAAAAAATTAGATTTAATAATCTTTTTATAACAATGTAATATATTAAAGTGTAGATGTTACTCATTTATCAAAATGAAAAATATTAAAATTCTTTTACCATTTATTATCTTTTATTCAATAGCGGCTTTGTTCTATCAGGGGCTTCTGCGGGACTTTGTGAAGCCTCTTCCTGAGCGATGACTTTTTGATTCAAGATCAAAAAATGATGTAATCTTCTAAATACAGTCTGGCACATCCTAATTCATGGGCTATAAACCCTAGGGGGTTGGATTTTAAGGTAAAAATTTAATGAAATATTAAAATTTATCAGACCAAATTTACCAATTATTTTTTATGGTTTAAAAATAGCATGTTTCAATGACAACCTTATAAACTCACCACAACAATTGCTTCTAAAAAATCGTTCTCTAGGGGCAAATTTTTGTACACTAAATTACATTGTTCACTAATGTACCTACGGCTGTTAAGGACAGAGGGGATGCTCTAAAAGTATTCCTTACGTAAGGTCAGGCTCTCGTAAATATTGGGCAAGAACACCATGCCCCCAGTCCACTGTGAAAGAACGCTGCTTGATATCCCCCGACCATGGGTCAATCCTCCCTGGCTTTTCATCGACCTCATTAGTTCTATGTAGGCATAGAATCGTTAAGGCTTCTTTTGTGAGCATGCTTTCGGGTCCATCCTCTCTTTTCAACCTTCTATATCTTGTAGGTACAGCTTAGCACTTTTTATGTAAAAATAGTGATCTGCTGAATCGAAAAAGGGTAGCATTTTTCCAACTGTGGTGAGGTGGAGCTCTCAATCCGCATCCTTTCCGCTTGAATAAATTTTTTTATTTTATTAAGCGGTCATCCAGAAATACTGCACCCAGAGTTTTTGAAGTTGGCCCATTTGGTTCTATTTTATTCAGGGCAGTTTTAATTTAAATTTGCTGGTAAAATGAGTATTTTTCCTGATATCGGGGTCAAAAATTGACCATATCTTAAAATTTCATTTTTTTGGAAAAAATTATCAATTTTTGAAGGACTGTATTTCGGTAAGTATTAAACCTACAGGGCTGGTTTTGATCTCAAATTGTAGCAATTTTAATCTAGTTTAAAAACGGATAGAAAATATGTTTTTTAGAAACGCATAGTTTAGGACTTATATTAAAAAAAACAAAAACAGTGCAAAGTGCTGCAGAGTTAGCACAGGTCCTTCAAAGCTGCAAACTTGGATATATACTACTGGTAGTGGTCCTAACAACATTAAAAAATCAGAACTATTCGATATGACTGGCCTATACAAGATTTTTGAAAAATTTCCTTTCAAGATTTCTTTGGATTAGGTACATACCAAAAGTTGTTCCTCTTTTTAATTTAATCCTATAATTAATTTTAACTTAAGATACTCAAGAAATAGTTTTCCTGGATAAAGAAAGGATAATTTACTGTAGTAAAAATTTAAAACTTAAAATTACAGTTAATTTTTATTAAAGAAATCTATAATAACTCAATTACAGAATGCTTATAAATTATTAAAAAAATAACAATAACGAAATATATGATGAACCCTTAAAAACTGAAAAGAAAACCGAAAATCTAAAAAATATGAAACTTGCATATTTTCTTCGACATATTTGTAAATTTAATATCTCAATCGAGTTCACAAAGCTTGCTATCAATAAATATGTATTCATCGAACACAAAATTATTTTAAAAAGTAATTGTTGTTACTACAAAATTTCTTCAACGCAGTTTAAGAGGTCGCAAAAATAATTTTTTTAAAAGAATCATTTAACAAAAATTGTTAATTAACTCTGATCCATTAAAATGTAATCATTGTGACTACTAGTTGCATCCTTTTGAATTGATTCAAAAATTGGCAGCAAATCTGGTGTATTTTTTATTTGGGCTACAAATTCGTTCAAGTGTGGATTTTTATCTGAAAAACAAGTGTCACAAAAAGAAAGATAATGCATTTAAAAATAAATACCTGCATCGGGAATCATCAACAATGCTGAAACGGCACGCATAGCGGACCTTTTTAACTCGTCTTGTTTCTCGTATTCTTGCTTAACAGAGTTTGCTTTCACTTTCATAGTACATGTAACTCGTAATGGATCCACTAAACCATCTAATCCTATAAAACACAGTTTATGAAATAAATTTTAACAAAAAGATTAAAGGACTTACTTTGTAAGACGGCGCCTGGACAAATTTGTGCAAGACGAGCCACCATTAAATATGTCAACATTTTGATATCGTAGTGATCTTTTAATCCACTTTCAACGTGATTTAAAAATACAAATATGTCGATCCTGTCGAGGCATGAATCCAAAAGAGTGTACATGCATTCGAAAGCTGCTTTACGTATATCAAGACCGTCATCCACCGTATGTTTGAAGGGACCCATTTCAACTTCACGAATTAGTTCTTTCTTAATTTTTGTTTCGCTGTACAAATGAGGTAAAACAGAATCTAGTAAGTCTCTGATTAAAGATGGTTTATTATGAGCAGCCGAGTTAAATGCAACCAGCGCAACTCGTCGCACATTTAAGTCTGGATCTTGTAATGTATTAAGGAACTGTCCTATACATTGTCGTAAAAGAGGATCTATAGCTTGAGGCTGATCTGAAATCGTAAATTTGACAGCGGTGACAACGGTGGTCCGCATAAGCGGAGACGAAGAACTCAAATATCCTTGTAATTGTGGTAACAAACTAGTCGAGTCAATTAATGTAAGTTTTCCTAAACATTCAGACACCACATTTCGTGTACCTTCTTCAATGCATTCACAGTGTAGCAGTAATTGTTGCCAAATAGCAGGAACAAAAGGAAGTAACTGTTTGATACCTTCACGAGTCGAAGATAAACATGTAATCACTTCTTTAAGAGAATGGAGTAATAAATATTGACGCTTTGGTTGATCTTGTATTTCTTGTAAAATGTAAGGCAGGTATTGTTGCAAATTTCCAATTGCAATGCTTCCTAATGCGTAACTCGCAGCAGATTTGATTTCTTCTGATATTGCAGAAAACGATTCCAAAATGACTTCTTTCAAATTGCTCACAGATGTGAGATCGCTGAAATAAAAATCAAGTATTTTTAACATGCATTAATTTTATCGATAAAACTTACATTTCCCTTCCAATTTCACCAACAATGAGAAGAGAAAATATATGTTGAGAATCAGATCTGGCAACTTGAATATTATGAATGAATTGGCTCACAATTGGAAGTGCTTGATTTTTACATTTTACAGTAATTGCAGCTACACATTTGGCTAAAGAATAATATGCTTGCTTATGAAGTGGAGATTGGTTGTTAGGAGAATGAGAAACAGGTAATAATAATAATGCTAAAAGTTCATTGTATCCCAATCCTGGTAAACGACAAACAACTAAAGCTTGGAAAAACTCCAACATGGATACCAAAGCGGCACCTACAAATCCAAAGTTATTAAAACGATTTTTAAAAGGAAAAAGATAACTTGCCTTGTAGTAATGGTGATCGTACCAAATTGAGAACTTCAGGTAATATATTGGTGGAAATATCTTGTAAAGCCCTCGGATGATAATGTGCTATCGATTTTAAAAGTGTAAGGGTCCACTGTGCTATGTGAAGATCGGCTTCATCAAGCAGAGGTGGTAATTCGGTAACTACATATTGTAACAGATCAACGTAAATTCGATGATGATAATTTTTAATAAGACAGTTTAATAATAACAACGTGCTTAATTTTAAAACTCTTTGATTTTTTCGTAAAAACGAACCCAAAACTGGAACAGCATCGTTCTGAAAAGAAATACTATAATTTACGGTAAAAATTTGACAAAAATTGAGCTTACAATAATGGGTAAGTCTATTTTTAAAGGCGAAGATGCAATGTTTGCAAGTGCCTTGACAGTGGTAAGACGTGTAATTTCATTTTTTAGACGATCTAAAAATATTGGTAAACAGACAGGAAGTTCGTCTTGCAGTGAATCCCCTAAACTGCTAATGATTTGCCCCATTGTAGAGATGGCTCGCTCTTTAACTTCTTGATCGATATCGGATGCCCTAAGTCTTACCAAGGTACAACCATAAATATCTCGTATAAAAGGAGTGTAATCAAAACTTGATTGTTTGTTTAGTGGTCTGATCACTTTGACAAGTTCTTGTAATACAAGTAAAGCTTCGGCAGTGATTTTATAAAAACTATCCCCAACGGCATTAACCACCGGTGGTAAGAGAACGTGCATATGAGGATGAAAAACATCTTCCGAATGTGTGGTTAATAAGCAATAAATAAATGATAAAGTATCAATTTTCATGTTGCTGCTTGAGTTTTTATCTCCTAAGGAATATTGAATTCCATTGATAAGGTCTCCTATATGAAGAGTTAATGCACCGGGTAAAACATTACAAAGCTCTTTAAGTAATTGAAAACAGTCTTGACGAGTCTTAATGCTTTTTTCTTTCATTTGACTTTGTACACCTTTCACAATAAAAGGTACTTGTTGTTGCAGTAAGTAAATAGGGGCTTCTTGTTCCATCGAATCGGGATCTACGTGAACAGCAGCAGATGTTTTTGTTTGTTTAAGTAAAGTTATGTATGCATGAAAAACGTCAGATTTAACATTTTCTTCACGTTCTTTAAATCTATCAATTAAAGCTAACGATAAGGTACGATAGAAATCTGGTAGCAATTCGTGACGACTAGAAATAACAGATTCCAAACATTTTGAAGCCGCACGTCTTATTTTCCAACTCATATCATCGTCATCACTGTATTCGTCATCTTCATCCTCATCGTCTTCGTCATCTGCCATATCCATAGAATTGTTAAATTCTTCATCACCATCATCCGAATCATAATTATAATTTGGATCATAAGTCATAAATTTCAAACACAGTTTGATTATCTCTGGTATGTAAGGAGTGATTTCTTTCGGACAACGTTGAACAAAAGCTTCAAAACCTTGTAAACAAAACTCTCTAGTTTCATCATCATCTTGATAACTATATTGTAGAATTAAAGGAACGAATCGTTCGATATGTTCACCAAATCGATGACCAGATTGGCGACTACAAACATTACTTAGTTAGTTATAAATGTATTTATTTTTTAAAAACAATCTTACCATACTGCGGCTAAACATTGTATAGTTGTACGGCTCTGTGGGTTATTGAAACTACCTGCTAGTCCATCATAGAGATGATCCAATAATTTAACATACAAAGTGTTGTTACACGAAAGAACCAAATTGCTACAACACACTATAGTACGCTTACGTACAGCTTGACGAGTTGAACAAAGTTGTGGTAGTAATGCACTTAAAATAGAAATGTGAAATGAAGACAAAACACTACCAAATCTAGCTAATAAATCAGCAACGATGTCTAATGCTTCTAATTGAACAGAAACGTCTTCCTACAACAAAAATAAATAGAAATTCAAGTTATTATATATTCCTTAAGTATTTACTCGTTCCACTGCTGTTGTTAAATGGCCAATAATGCGTTTGCATATGGTGCAGGATAGTCCCCCGGGAGCTTTAGGCAATTCTGCAATAACAGTTTTAAGTCCAATACTCGAAATATCACGCAATTGTTCTTTGTCTGATATCATATTTGTACAGAGAGCTTCAACAATAGTTTCCACTTGAAAATCTTTTACTTTATTTACTAATGGTCCTAGGCTGAAATAAAATGAATAAAAAATGCAGTTTCTCAATTACAAAATAAGTTTTAAAACAAATTACCATTTAACGGCTAAGTTTTGAACTTCGCCATTCTTATCTTCCAAAAGTTTGAGTAACATTCGAACAACCTTTCGTTCCGAATCGTCATCCAATTTTATACTATCCTTTTGGAGCTCCGTCATTAAGTCATTGGTGGCCATAAACCGAAAATCTTTGTCGGAGGATTGCATCTGTAATGGAATGAGAAAAAGATAATTGACAATGAATAGAATAAAGAGTTAACCTAAACCAGAAAGTAAATTACTTACTTTTTCAAGCAAATTGGCTATTTGATAGGATACACTAGCCATATTGCTATATTTTAAACGCTACCGGTATAAATAAAAAGTATAAAAAATTAATTCCCAAATAAAAACTATAGCAGAGTAAATCGACGTATTTTTACAACACAGTAACTTAAACCAACACAGCGGCCATTTTTCAACTAAAGATTTGAAAATATTTATGATTTGACAAATTGGTAATCATCAATACAAGATTATAATGTAGGGTGAAAGAGAACTACGCAAGTCACTACCTAGGTTAGGACGAAAAGGTAAAACCATTTGCAAGTCAGCTATATATAAAACATAAACTGTGACGTAGCACCAGCGAACACAACATGTATATTGTACTACTGTATGTATCTACAATGAAAACAATACCAAAACACCTGGATAGTGTTCAGTTTTGCCAATGTGGTAAAATTCATTGGTTGAATTGCTAGAATAAATTGATTTAGTATTTTTTCAATATATACCTAAATATAAGATATTATGAATCATACAGAGTAAAACCTTTTTTTTTGAGCAAAAATTTGTTTAACTCAAAAAAAATTAACTGAAATTTTTATTTAACCAACAAAAATTTTTAAAATCCTCGTTCCAGTAAAAACTAGGTGGAACTCGGATATCTTCCTAGTTAAAAATTGCAAGATGAAAAAAGAAAATTAAAAAAAGTATTTTTTAATTCAAATAGTATTGGTTTTGAACGTCCCCCCTCTCCCACCCTTTATACCGACAATTTTTCTTTTTCTCAAATTTATTCAAAAACAAAAGTTATTTCGACTGGCTACTTTTGAAATGGACACCCGATACTTTGCTAAAGAAAACAAAAATGTAAAACAACATTTTACAAAATATTCATAAACACCAGGTGCAAATATTTACCATGACAAATTGTTAGGAATTCCATACGTAGAAGTAAGTTTTTAAAACAATGATTTTAACAACTAATATAAAGTAACCCATCAAAAATCATTGAATTAGGGTTTGTGTATTTGTTAACATGTTAACCGCCACGCGGACAAGCCTAGCGGTCCATATGACCTCTGTGGCAATCACGAACTGTCCGCAGGGAAAGCCCTTTTCAAAAAACATACAGACAGACAAACATACTCGTCAAATTTATAACACACCACGTTTACGTCGGGTAAACCAGTTAAATATTTTGAAAAATTAACAATTTTGCCATTACATATAAATAATAAACTTACCGCTTCGTAATCAACCCAAAAGTATTTAAATTTAAACATTTTTATTCTAAAAATTGATTTGGACACATAAATTTAGATTAATAACCGTTAACCGCTGTAGACAAACTGGAAGAATCACGTCTTAAACCGTGAGATAATATGATACAAGCATGAAAGTGGTATACTCTATTCCTTGCTTATCGTATGGAATTTGATATTCGAGAACGTTTACAATATAATGTATTATCACGAAAGATAAAGATAAAACCATGAAATTGGCAGCTTTGCTGCTTTTTTGTTTCTAAATACAAACTTACATAAATATTTTAATAATTTAAATAAAGCCTGTTTTTGGGCGGCGAAAAAACTTCTAAAAATTCTGAAAATATTTATAACTTATTTACGGTCTATCAGACCGTACATGTGTTCTGGAAGCGTAAAACAAATGTATTCAAATTAATACATTTTATTTTATTATCATTTGGTTTTGCTTTTATTTGCTCATGATGTATACTACCCCAAATTCAGTTTTGGGCTGCTTTGAACTAGATTGTATCAGTTTCCAGATTAACCTGTATGTTCCTATTTCTAATAATACTAATTATTTTAAAATTAATTATTATTACATTGTTTCGATTAGATTTCTTTTTGGTGCGCACCTCACAAGCGCATTATGGAATGATATGCAAAGTACCAAAGCAATCGTCATATTGAGGTGTGCTACGAATTTGTTTCGTGCAAAATGAGTAATACAGTGTTTTGCGACAAGATTTATGGAATATACTCCACTGAAATATTTCTACCTCTTTTTCTTTAACCATGTCCAGAAGAAGCAGTTCAGGAAATAGAAGCTGGTAAGTTCTTTTTTTGATATCTCAATAATTAGTAATATAATCAGAAAAATGCGTCCATCCGTGTGCAAAACTAAATAATATACATGATCGTCGACAATTTCGTCTTTGACGTCAAAAGTCATTTTTTTTAAATTAATTTTCCTCGGGGTCAATCGACCCAGCTAAATTTTGCCTTGCGCTACCCAACAACAGATGAAGAAGATATGAAGAGGTCCAGCCCTGGTAAAATCATAAGTTCATCGTTCAAAGTATAAAATCAAATGAGCCCTTTACAGGAAATTTTTGTATAGGGAAGCTGTTAATTTAAGCTGAATTTCCTGATAATCAAAAATATATTCCTACCTTGATGAACGTTTCCACCACAAGTACAACCCGTAATTGATTCACTACAAAACAATTATTTCTTGGAGTGTATGGATTGCAATCCAAATTGGACCATTCTTCAACGGAATCTTGGTAGTTTACATCAGTTTCCATCTTTTCGGAGCTACACGCTAGGTAGTTCTTCTTGAACCTTTTATTATTCCTCCTATTATCCATGACGGATAATGCAGAATGATTCTGCGTACAAATTGAAGATATCGGAAAACCAAGACCCTGAACACTTTCACAGCCCAAATTAGGTTAGGTTTTAGCAAATTGAATGTCCAACAGATTGCAATGTAATTTCGAATTAAATTTCGAAAAAAATTAAATTGAGAACAACGAGAAATGATTCGTTAAATGGCTTTTGTAAAATTAGGTTTTCGTTTCAGTCCAAAAACTACAAACTAAGAATTTAATTTTCACTTTCACACGACGTCAGTCACGTCCGTTTAATATAAGAAACTGGCGACCATTGAATACACCACAAAGGATGAAGTGGTGTTTTGTTTGAAGCGCGAAAAACAAAATTACGTTTTTTATCGTTACCTACATTTTCATGTAACGGAAACCAGATAAACGAAATATTTTCCACTTAACATAAATAAATAATAGTCAGTTAGATCGCTTTTTAATCACCCCAAAAGTATTAAAAATATTTAAAAATTCTCCAATAGCCAACTCAGCATCAGAGGTGGTCATATCTGTAATTTATAGAGGGAGCATTTCTTACCAATACCAAGAGGGAGCATAAGAGAAGCCTTATGCCGAGAATACCTTCCACTGCAAAACTTGTGACTCTTTTCTGCCTTACTGCCTTCATCACTTCATGTACAGAAGATGGAAGTTATGGCTGCTCTTGAGCTGGGCCCGGCTGTGGAAGTCACCTAATTAAGGAGTTCTTCAGTTACAAATGCTGGAGATATCTTTTTGCGAAAAAAAATTAGAAACAAACAAAAAGAAAATTTATGCCGGTTACCGACCAAGATGAAAGTTGATTTTTTGCTTGTTTATTGTCCATATATGTAACAAGTTTTTTTCACTTCAATTTTTCAGATGAAGGCAAGCCCGAATTGAACCGACGAGTTACCGAGTAAAAAAACTCTTTCCTAAGATATTTTAGTATTTCCTACATTTATTATTTTGTAAAATTTCCTCGGACTTGCCAAAATTTTCCTTCACTTCCTAGGGATTCCCCCATACATTTTTATCTGCTGACCGGATGAATGGTAGTGGTTCTGCATGCGAGCTCTGAAGAGTCACAATTTAATTTGGGAGGAAAAATGTAAGAAAAAGTACCATAAAAATTTTTTCCAGAAATTCCGTTTAATATATTTTGAAAATTAAAAACTGAATATTGTGCCGGGCTGTGCCGTTTTTTTTTAAATTTATTTTGGATTTTATAAAGATTTGCTTATTTTGGGGTAGAAGTTAGCCCCGCCATTTTTAATTTTTTTTTAAAATCAAAATTGTATTGGATTCTACTCGACGTGTGCCGTCGTGTGCCGTAAATCTTAAAATTTTATTTTGAGAAATAAAGTTTTTTTGGGCCAAAAACTATTTATCAATAGAAGTTAGGCCCGCCATTTTCATAAAATTTTCAAAAAATCATAAAATTTTATTTTCAGGTAATTCTTGGCCCAGTAGTTAGTAGAAGCAAAAATTTCCAGAATCCATGAAAAATGGAAAAGTCTAACTTTCTTATATACGGAATGAAAATCCTTTTTCGTTGTAGTGCAGTTCTCCGAAAAAATTCTTGCTTTTATCGCAGACAAAAATTTTATAGTAAAATATTCTTGGAAGCAATAAAAATCCTCAGACAGCGCCATTCTCAGAAAAAATTCTTTCTTTTATCCCAGACAAAAATTTTATAGTAAAATATTCTTGGAAGCAATAAAAATCCTCAGACAGCGCCATTCTCTGAAAAAATTCTTTCTTTTATCCCAGACAAAAATTTTATAGTAAAATATTCTTGGAAGCAATAAAAATCCTCAGACAGCGCCATTCTCCGAAAAAATTCTTTCTTTTATCCCAGACAAAAATTTTATAGTAAAATATTCTTGGAAGCAATAAAAATCTTCAGACAGCGCCATTCTCCGAAAAAATTCTTTCTTTTATCCCAGACAAAAATTTTATAGTAAAATATTCTTGGAAGCCATAAAAACCCTCAGACAGCACAATTCTCCGAAAAAATTTCTAACTTCACGCACTTTTCTAGTTTTTACTTCCTATCTTCCGTGAACTCAAAATTGAATACATTTTCTGGTTTTGATGTTCAATGCCAAAAGAATTCCTTAGGTGGCCACTCTCTTGGTAAAATATTTTAATTACAACTTTCACATCACCTAAAATACATTTGTCACCTTCTCGAAAAAAATTTCCAATCCGACCCTGTGCCCCTGGAAATAGGGCTCTATAAATATAAATACGCCCCTGGTAATTTATTTTTTGAAAGATTTTTTTCAAAATAAATAAATTATGAGTAGTTTAATGTGAAACGTTTAGGATTACGAATGTGCAGGTGTAGGTTAAATTGTAATTCGGACCTGTGTTATAGTAAACAATAGTTTGACAGATAATTTTTATCGGTGTGTTTATATTGGCTTATCTATTTTGTAGTACTCGGTGAGATATTTTATCACAGCGATATTAGGTATTTATTTTAGCGAAGGTAAACATTTTTGTGGAATAATTGGTGAGGTGTTTTAATTTTTGGTTTTTTTTTGGGAATGGAAGATTCACCTAAAATATATCTGCTTGGTTTATTACAAAATAACAATAATTATTGGAAGTGAAAACCCCACCATAGAGAAAAGGGAGCCGAACTATCATCTCGTGATTTTTCGACAGTGAAAAACAGTATAACACTTTAGTCAAGTTGCTAAGATGGCGACGTGATTTTGTACGATTATTGAAATGGCCGTTTGCAATCTATTTAATTTAGTCAATATCCGAGAAAAATTTTATGTTCGAAAAGTGATTTAGTCGTACGTTTAGTTAGTTTTGTGAAGGGAACAAAGTGAGTTTAGAACAATGCGCGAATTTAAAGTAGTCGTCCTCGGATCGGGTGGGGTTGGCAAGAGTGCGCTGACTGTGCAATTCGTTTCCGGTTGTTTTATGGAGAAATATGACCCAACAATCGAAGATTTTTATAGGAAAGAAATCGAAGTGGATAATTCGCCATGTGTTTTGGAAATTTTGGATACCGCGGGTACGGAACAATTTGCCAGCATGCGGGATCTTTACATTAAAAATGGACAGGGGTTCGTTGTCGTTTATAGCCTGACTAATCATCAAACTTTCCAAGATATTCGCACAATGAAAGAGTTGATAACGAGGGTTAAAGGTACCGAACGTGTACCCATTTTATTGGTAGCAAATAAAGTGGATTTAGAACATCAACGTGAAGTTTCCACAGCTGAGGGAAATAGTTTAGCTCAAGTTTGGAGTTGTCCCTTTGTGGAAGCTAGCGCAAAAAATAGGACCAACGTAAATGAAGTATTTGCAGAAATTGTACGCGAGATGAACTTTAGTCCTGAAAAGGAGAAGAAAAGCTACTGTTGTTGCACAGTGCTTTAATAACGGCCTCATTTCAACTAATCGTGGGAACAATAATTGTTTTGGCAAAGCACAATGTTTGTGTGAACTGCTTTTCATCAATCTAATATTTGTGTCCTATATGACCAGATATAAATTTTTATTAATGCTCATTTTTTAATTGTATGTCATCATAAAATGGCTTGGACTGCACACTACGTATATTTTTATACATTGAACAAACTTAACACAAACATTGTATGAATATTTTTATTTTACGTACACATTTTTTAACGCAAATCATATCTATAAGGTTAAACGTACACATTCAATAGTGCCTAAATAAACATGAATGCAAGTCGAAGGCATGGGTGCTATATGGCCTAACATCCACCACCGCAACCACCACTGTCTTTACATCCTTTTTTTAAATAACGAGACGCGTCTGTCAGTTGTAGTCGTGTCCAAATGTCATATCCGCATTATAGTGTACATTGTAATAAACAATTCATCCATGTAAATAACTTTACCATAAATTTTATCAAATGTCTGTTTTTGTATAAAAAAAGCTGAATCTACCTTGATGTATGTGTGATGAATGCATGTGAGTGTACTGATAAATAATTGTTTTTCTGATAAACCAGGAAACGTTACTGTTTAGCGTGTATGTTAAGAGAGCCAAAAAGGATTTGTGATATATAGCTATTATAATAAATACATTTTAAGTGGAACTATTTTTTTTTTTAATTAATATTATTTATTCGTTATAATGATTCACTGCGGGTAAAAGTGCATTGCTTCAAGGTTCATGTTTTCCTTTATTGTTGCATTGGCCAACCAACGAAATGACACATTTTCTAATAATTAAATTCCAGGATAATTCTTTCTTCTCCTATCTGCCTTACAGGAAGTTTGTTAATTTTAAATTGCTCTACGATTAGCTAATATTACTCTATTTATTACTAACAAACATATTTACTAAATTCATTCAACTTTCAATATTTTAATGGGTCACTGAACATGCATAAAGATTGATAAGGAGTGGAATCAAATGATGCACTGTGGGTGTAAGATAAAATATCGTCCAAATTTAAATTTTAATTATACCAGTTTTTTATTCACAAATATTCTCCTCCTTGTTATTACATTTTTCCGATGACTAATCTCGACAAGAACCACTTTTTTAAACAACTTAATTGAGCAAAAGTGATTTTAATGAAAAATAATAGGAAACACGCAATTTTCTCATCATTTTAGCACAGGGCCGCATCAGCCACGAGGTCACTAAATAAAGAAGGTAAAAAAACAATTTCCTCTTACGCTTTCATTGGTTAAGGTGGGAGATAAAAGCATATCAGCTCGTTATCTAATTTAATACACTATATACGACGCAAATTCATAATTGAAAATCATTGCGTAGGGAATTTCTACAATCAAATTACGGAAGTTAACGTGTTAAAAAACCACTTTGTTTTTTTTCAATTTCGTTAATTAAATCTATTAGGAAAATCCCACGTTTAAATTATTTTAATACAACAATTTTCACCCTTCTACTTTTAAAAACATTTATAAAGTGCGACAATAATACCAAGAATTACGTTTTCAACTTTGATAACAAATATTATCTTGTTTCTTGATAAGTTCGCGTGTAATTCGAAACATAATAAAACTTTTTGAAAAACACTTTTCCTCAAATAATTAATTGTGATGATGATGACTAACTTCAAATAAATTATACACTTGCTTCTCGGTTACCACCAGGGTCGGATTTTAGACACCCAATTGTAAAAAACAATTATTTTATTTTGTAGGATTCGTTGCCAGTAGGCACAATTAAATTTAACTTGGTGAGGGGAGAGGAGATTAAAGATTTTTTTATTTTATTTCGAAAATATTTTTTAATTGCCAGATTAATTTTTTTTTGAATTTACATTGGTAAATATTTTTTTTGAATTAATTATTTAATTTGACAAGGTACCCTTCGTACTTGAAAGGTATGGGTGGGGGGGGGGCGGTTTTAAATTAACAAAATAATTCTTACATAATGAGGTAGAGGAGTACCAAAATCATAAATCTCTTTACTAGAAGGGGAAGAGGGGTCCAAACAAACAAAAATTAATTTTATGTTAATGGATCCTAATTTTTAAAGTGTTATTTAAAATTTTAAAATCTTACTTAAAAATTTGGAAATTACGTCTGATTTTGTCACCTTCGCTAAATATGCTGAAATACTTTTTGCATCAACATTTTTATTTATAATATTTTAATTTTTGAAACATTAATATTTTTTCATGTGGAGATTTAAGAGCAATTAGTCGTTTATATTTCATATTACAAAATTGAAAATCTTACATGAAAAAAAAATTGTACTTGGGCTTTCGGTCGCCTAGGTTTGCTTTAGATTAATTAATTTAGATTGAAGATTGATAATATTTTAAGAAATATAATTTGAAAGATATTTACTTTAATCCAGTTAACTCTGATCTGAAGTTGATCTTCTGTTATTTTTTTAAGCATTTTGAAACTATAGAAGTCTCGTTAATCTATTCAAGACCGACACCTATTTGAGTAAAATTTTCTTCTCCGTGCGGAGTAATTAAAATTAATTTAAAAAGGCCGGAATCCAGGATTAATAATTTTCTGCTTCAGATACTTATAATTTCTTGTTACTCATATTTCCTAAAAAAAAATGTTGTTAAATGATGACTTAGTATCTAATAAAATATTATCAAAAATAGTCATGGCTTTCAGTCGAAAGTGAGGTTTCTAAAATTACAAACAACTTTGATAAAATAAGAATAAGTACCCTCATGATTTCAAGTTTTCTATATGTTTCAATATATGTAAAATCGAAAGTTGAAGTAGGTTAATTTGAATTCGATTACTTCTACCTTCCTTTAGCTTGTAAGCTTGTATTTATCTAAAATTTACAGCTTTAAAGTCAAATGAACAAAAATATTATTTTGTTTAGGTTTTAGAACTGTTCCATCAGAAACCCTTTTCATCCAAATCCTCATGAGCAAATTTGGATGATTGGAACCCAAAAAACGACAGTTTATTTTACTAATCAATGATGTGCATGAATAGATTAACGATATTTTTACAAATTTTGACATTTATCAGGACCAAAGCGACACAAAATGCTGAATTAAAAAAATATTGTTAAGCAAAATATAAAACGAACAACAAAATAAATTATTCAAAGATCAGCTAAGTGAAACCAATAATTGTTCTTTTTGAAGTGCCGTTAACAGAATATATTATGTGCCCGTTAACAAATTAGCTATTAGTTGAGGTAGGTACTAGGTTATTTCTATATTTCTAGGTTGCAAAATTACACCAAGTAAATTTTTTTGCAAATTTAAGTTCAAATTAATTTCACCTATTTAAATAATAAGCCAATTTACAGCCAGCGCTTTTATTAATAAACGTGTAATTTAATATGATGAATATTTATTTTTAAATTTATTTAATACAAGTTTTGTACTACCTAAGTTTTAACTTTTAAAGAAGATTTTTTATTGAACGTTTTCGAACTGCGTTATTCTCATCAGCACCGTTTAAAACGTTTGCGAAAATTGTACGAAAGGAAGGTTAAAAGATCTCGCAGACAAAAGTTAAATTTAATTTTGGAAATGAGCTTTAGTCATATTATATCTTTACCCACTACAATTCTTATTTTATAAATTTATGTAACATTTGGGTCGTTAAAACCGGTAAAATTTTAGTAGCATTTTTAGGCCATGTTTCACTCGAAAGACCAATAATTGAACGAATATTATTGCACAAGCATTTTATGTTGTAAAAATTACAAAAGTTTATGACGATATAAAAATAAAATAGTTTACTCTTGTCAAATAAGTCACAGCCGAAATTAAACTGCATATTAGTATTTATAGTGTAGATACTTATCCGCAGTGCAAATGAAAATTTTGAGTGGACAAGTAAAAACAAGATAATGCAACCTGTTCAAAAATTATTTTTAAAATTATCCTTGAAAATAAAAATGTTTATATATTTAAATTTTTTAAAAACGAAATTGACATTTTGTGATAACTTACAGGTGGTTTTGTTTTGATAGTATTTTAAAATACATTAGATTATTCTAAATCTCTCAACAACTAATTTACTTAAGACTAAATAAATGTGATTTGTATAAATTTTGATTAAATAAAAATAAGACTGCGTATTTATTCCAATACGGAGATGTTTACTCCCAATAACGTGACGAACGTATTTTATAATATAAATATTTTATTTAAAACATAGATGAAAGCAAAAAAGCTCGTTAACTTTATTTATGTTTATTTAAAAGCAATCCTAATATTTTTTTAATTCGCCTTATTTAATTGCTTATTAGTCTGTTCCAGACACAAAATTCCTAAATTTATCAAAATCTCAAAAATTTGCAGGTTGGGATGTTAAAAATGATGATTTCATTCTTAGATAACAATTTATTTATTTTGCGCTAAATAGTTGTAAATAATTTGAGATGCCTTATAAGAAAAACCTTAACAATTTAATTTTTTATGGCCTCAGCTATATTTGGAACGCGAATATAATTTTGTTTATATTTGGTTAATTTTATTTATTTATGAGTAATTACAGCGGCGGCTCGTACACCTTAAACAAACACCCTTAAAAACATTGTTGAGCATCAAGTTTTATGGTCGAAAGCCGCCTCTGCTAATTATGCAAAATTCATTAATTAAAATTCTTAGAGATAAAATTTTTTTTAAATATCAGGTATTTCGAAAAAAATTTTTCTTGTAACATCCTAATAAAATATGACAAAAATAATATTTCTAAATTACACCTGAAATACTAGACAAGTAGATTATTGCTCTAACAAGCAGGTCAGTGTTCTCAAATTGTTAATGAACCCGTCAAGTAAAATAAATTGTAATTTGTAATAATATCTAAACAATGACAATTTAATTAAAATTTGTATGAAAATATTATTTACGCTTTTGTTAATTTTTTTTAGATTTTTATATAATAATATATTTTATATGTTAATAAAATGAAGGCTTTGGTCGCTTGGATCAGTCGTTTTCTAATCGAGCAAAAAGTTTCCAAAAGATCAGCTTGCGCATCCAACGAAGAAATCTGCTTCGATGCTACGATCGATGCCTACAGAAGAAATTATGGACAAATTTTTGATATATGTTGTTTATACAAAATGGGGATACCAGTATTTTTTTCGCCTTTAAAAAAGTCCTGGGGTGGATTCTTGAAAACATAATATGTGATTTAAAACAATGAAAATCAGATAAATGTTATTATGCAAGTATCTGATTTCCATGGTTTCAAACCACAAACCACATACAATTTCAAAATAAAAATTTTCAAGAATCGACTCTCTGACGTTTGATAGCGACAATTTGATTTCGAAATAAATAGGTAAAGTGTTATTCTTAAAAATTTGTAGATAACATAAGAAAAATTACTGCCAATTTGGTAATTAGGAGTTGTTTGGAAAGATTTTTTTTTGTCTTACGTGGAACATCGTACTTGATTTTTTAAAATAATAAGATATAATATATTTCAAAAAAAAACGAAAATGTAATTTTTTAAAATATTAATTAAAAAAAGTTTTTTTAAAAAAAATTTAATGTTTTGGAAAGATAATTATTCCCACATTTGTCCTACAAAACGTAAAATTCTTAGGCAACTTCGTTCTAAATAATTTTAGTTTTATAATATGGGATTTATCATCGTAAAACCATTAAATTTTTAGAAGTAAAAAAGATTTTTTTTGAGAAAAACGATTTTAAATATTTTCAAAAACAACTGCAATATATTTGGTCATTTTGGATTCTTGCATTTAAAAAAATTAGGTGTGATGTTCTACATAAGAAAAAAAATTAATCCAAAAGTGATTTCGTACTGAATTTTTGAAAATAACATTTATTTCAAAAAAACAAATTCTGGAACATAAACTGTCTGCATTATTTGAAATAGATTCAGTCAAAAGTATTATTTGTATATTATAATCGAATCGGTGAGATTAAGAACAGTACAAGTCCAAAAGTGTAAATGTTGAGAAATAACAAAAAACGGTTTATTTATTAAGCTATGCTTCTTACAGGTTTGGTACGCACAGATACTACACTCTGGTAAGTGCTTTAACAAAATGATTTTAATACTGTTTTTTTACTCAGTCGATGGAGCTTCATATTTAAAATAAAACTGCTATAACAGATGAAAATGTCTTATTTTGGACTTGTAGGTACTGTTGTTAATCTCACCGATTCAATTAAATTTTCGCTCGTTAACTCCACTAACGATCACACCTAGCCATTGCTGGTGTTCCAAAAATCTGTGATACCCAAAAAATAAAGAAAACATTTAAACATTTTGAAAAAAAATTGTATATATTTCATTAAGTGACTAAGAAAGACTTTATTACTCTGAGAGCAAAGAATTTGCATGAGACACAGTCGAGGACAGACACTATAAGTATATTTGGTCTCACAGTATATTTTATTCAACAAAAAAGTGGTTTTGACGATTTTTAGAATCTTGCTTGAATTTCAAAGTGATATCTTCAGGTATTTCTTTTTCAAGTAGGTAAGTAAACATACAACATTTCTCCTTCTCTCATGATTTCTTCAGGACTAGCAGTTCTGTATTAGTAAAAATCATCACTACATTGAAAATTTCTCTCATCTTAGGAGGCAAGAAAACCTGCAACTACCAAGGAGTAAAGCATACGAAAACCCCATAAATACAATTAATTGCACAATATGGAAAACTAAGACTTTAAAAATCAATGTGAACTTAGAAAATTAATTCCGGGAAAACTACAAATGCGATTTTTGAAATTTTTTGAAGATGATTAATAACTATTTTTCTTAGTTTATATATAAAATTTTATTAAAAAATAATTATATTTGCAGGAATTACGCGGCTTTACGTATAAACCTTGTTTCTCATGCATGGTCAATTGGGTCAATCCGAAAAAAATGAAAAATTTTTTTTTGTTAATTACATTGTATTGGCTATGGTGTGACGAAGGATTTTGTTGAATTTCTTATCCGGTAATTTTTTATTTAAGGATTAGGGTAGAAAATATGCATTTTGTTTATAATAAACTAAAAAATTTTTTTTTCAGCAATTTAAAAGAATATCGGGAAAATCCCTCGTCACGCCATAGCCAATACAATGTAATTAACAAAAAAATGTTTTCATTTTTTCGGATTGACCCAATTGCCAAAATCACCTACACCATCCGACCATGCACGAGAAACAAGGTTTATACGTAAAGCCGCGTAACTCCTGTAAATATAATTATTTTTTAATAAAATTTTATATATAAACTAAGAAAGATAGTTATTAATAAATATCAAAAAATTTCAAAAATCGCATTTGTAGTTTTCCCGGAATTAATTTTCAAAATTCACATTAGGGTAACCCCTTAAACAAAATTATGAAATTAAAATTTAATGTGTATTGACTAATAAACTAGGCTAACAAATTATATATATATATCAATTTTAATTTATTTAAACATTTTTGTTACAATGTTGAATCATAATGTAGGAGAAAACTAAACCAATAAAACTTGTTGCAAATACTTTATTAATATATAAGATAAATATGGAAATAAAAGTGTGATTGACAAAACTAAACTTTACCTTTACCAGCTTTTTAAATTATTAATTAATCCATTTTGGAATGGAATTGCTTTTCTTCTATAAAGGTTTTGTAATTCAAATCTTCGTTGAGTTTCTTAGCCAAAAAGTAAAGTTCTGCTAATGCAATAGTCAAACTAAAGATAACACCAAGAAGTAAACGAAAACCAAAATCAAATGGTCCAATCATCAGTTCAATTCCTTGAAAGCCGAACATAAAGCCAGCAAATACAGAAATTATGAACTGGCCCACTGCGATCAACTGCCGATTGAGATGCTTTACTAGAAAAGAAGTCATTCAAAATGAGATTGTTAAATTTGTTTCTCCTTACTTTGATAAGCAATTGTGTCTTCAGGTAACTGCTTCCTAACCGTATCAACATCTTTGGTCATAGCTTTATATGCTCGATTTTCTTGCTGTCTTTTAAGTAATTGACATCTTTTCTCGAGTAGTTCATTACGAGGAATTTCCTCATTTTGAGGAAGAACAATATCGGAACCCATCAAGAGATCATGAAGATAAATTTTCTCCTCGCTTGAACTTCTTTGTTCTTGAAGTTTATTCGAAAGCCACAATAAGTCCTTTACGTTTAATAAGCTACCATCTTCCACTTCGGATTCTTTAGTGGCACTTTTAAGTACAGCAGGATTTAGATCTAAACTTTTCAAAAAGTCTCGATCTGAACGTGTCAATAAGTTGCAATCCAATGGATCCGTATGACTGAGTTTTGTAACTTCAGGTTTACGTTTACGTAAGTCAACAAAAACTGGTGGCATGTCGGAGTAATCACGCAGACTTTTAATGCATTTAATTAATTTTTCTGTTGGTTTGATGAAAATAGTAGAACATTTAATTGTATCCTTCATTTTGTATAAAATTGTGAAAACGATGAATCTAAATTGTGTTGAAAGTTGAGATACAGCTCACGTATTTTTTCTTCCTTCTCTTTATATGTGTTATCTATTTCGGTACAAGAATTGGCCATAGTATCAATAAAAGCCTCCCATTCCAGCTTCCTTTCTTTCTTACGTGAATCAACTGTGGTATCCTAAAATTTACATTATGAAAATAGTTTTAAACGTACATTTACCGTCATAAAGTTAACCTTCTGGTATTTCTCTTCTAAATTGGTAAGCGAATCACAGATGTTGACAATCTCCAACAAATTTTCTTGAGTGTCGTTTAAACCGCTTCCAATAGAATCTTGCAATCGTTTGTGCTGGACGTCTCTAATGTCCGTTAATTTCTCCAAAAGTAACAGCAATTGGTCGACTTCTAAGTCTTTTCGTTTTTGCTAAAAAATTTAAACGTCAAAATTGAAACTTGCAGAAATTAATTCTAACCTCAAATTCACGTAACGAAAATTGAATTTCACCACACAAAAATTGCTTATGATCGAACAATCTATTCCAAATTGTGCTAATTTCTACAAATAATATTTTCTAAATAAAATAAATACGAAATGTTAAATAAACACACCACACCTTTAAAAATTTCAGACATTGCAGTAGTCACGAGGAAGAGTCATACGTTTTTTCTGCATGTCGAAATTTATTAACTCAATAATTGTTATCTAAAATTTTCAGGTTAGCAGCCAATTTATTGAACGATTAATTAATTTGTGCACGTACACAATCAGGCTAAAGCCAGGTTCATATTGTGGTATCGAAGGGGGGGGGGTCGTTTTTGTTTTGACGTGTTAAATAAATCTTAATTAATTTGTAGACATCTCTAATGAGGTTAAATATGTGATTTTAAGATTTTTATATTTATTTAGTTTTTCGTAGTGAAAAATTATTGTAATCTAATCAGCCTCCCCCCCCCTTGAAATGACATGGAATAATTTTTAAAAAAGTGTATTTGTTTAGATTTAGTAAATGTCAAATTAGAACGTTAAATAAATCTCTCGTTTCAATGATTTTATGCAGGAAGTAGTTTTATCTGCTTTGTTCACACGTATCGTGCGGTATTTGTCCGTAATGAAGTTAGCTATACGAGTGAATAAATAAGTCCGATATTAAAGTAGACCGATAGGACCGATAGTATGTAGATATGGTTGAAATTAGGGAGTAGAAATTTTTATGTTGTCTCGCCAAAAATAAAGAATGGCAATAACCGCAAACAGTTTTTTAATTTGAATTATGCAATTTTGTGCTTAAAGTGGAAATGTAAATAAGAGAGTGTTTTGTTTTCAACAAATTTATTCATCACAAGTCGAATGTTTCATCACTGCATTGTTTACTAAATATTTTCAACATGCCAAGTTTAATAGGAGTTTCCGAATTTGTGGACGAAACGAGAGAAGATTACAATTCTCCCATTACCTCTACGTTTGTTTCACGAATGCAGCACTGCAGAAATACAATCACGGCACTTGAAGAGGTTTGATAATCAATAAGCTTTTAGTCATACATTTTAAAATTGCAATTTTTACTTATTTTAATTTGCCTAACCTAAATGTTAACGTTTGCAATGTTATCTGTTTCAATTTTAAATTTCCTTTGATTAAATTATCAGCCGTACATCCTACTCAATCATCTTATCGCTTAACTAATTTTAGACACTAGATTTCGATCGAGATGGGTTGACTAAAATGAAAAAGGCTATTAAAGCCATTTACACATCGGGAAACAGTAAGTAATTTTACAGCCGCACACACAACCTCATTCTTCACCCCCATTACGTTTTAGCTCACGTCGACAATGAAATGTACTTGGCAAGAGCACTTGAAAAAATAGGAACTAATGCAGTACTGAAAGATCAAGAAAACGATATCGGAAACGCTTTCATGAAATTTGCTGTAGTAACTAAAGAATTATCTGCATTAATGAAAACTTTGATGCAAAATATTAACAACATCGTGATGTTTCCACTAGATAATTTACTTAAAGGTGACTTGAGAGGTGTCAAGGGCGATTTGAGAAGACCCTTTGATAAGGCGTGGAAAGACTACGAGAGTAAATACGTTAAAATTGAAAAAGAGAAAAAACAGCAAGCCAAAGAAGCAGGTTTAATTAGAGCAGAAGTTACGAGTGCTGAAATTGCCGATGAAATGGAAAAGGAGCGCAGATTGTTTCAGTTACAAATGTGCGAATATTTGATAAAATTTAATGATATTAAAACCAAAAAAGGAATCGATTTGTTACAAAATTTAGTGGAATATTATCATGCACAAACAAAGTAAGTTGCGAAGCTGCCAAAGATTTATTTTTATTGATTGTGGTTTTTTTTAGTTATTTTCAAGACGGTTTAAAGACAATAGAACATTTTGGTAGTTACGTAGCCGATTTAAGTATTAAACTCCAACGTATTAAACAAAAACAAGAAGAGGAGAGAAGAAATTTAACCGATCTTCGAGCACTCATTAGATCAGTCCCTGGCATCGATAAAGAGGTCAGTCAACATTTGTTTTTATTTTTTATATTAAATTCAAAATACTGAATTCTAAGGCACCTGTATTTTTACTCCTAAATTTTTAAGGTTTCTTTTTTTAAAAACCAAGCAAAATTGATTAATGTGATTATGACAGTGCCTGTTCCTCTGTATGGGTTCAGGGAATTACCCTAATTAATTGATAGAATTTATTTTGTTAATTCTTTTTGCCAGCATTTATTGATTTGGGATTCATATCATGCAGTGGTGACTTGTGGTTTGATATATAAGGGGAAGATGATTACAAATAACGAGAGTTGAAATGGAAAAAATATTACTCACAGTTGTCAATAATAATTTCTATGTACATATTTAAAATTTAACGATGATTCTGTTTTGAGTTGTAGACATATAAACTCTCAAGTTAAATTTTGAGTAAAATCTGTGTCAAATATTTGAGCATTAATCTGCTTTCATTTTCATTGTTTAACCTGTGTAAGGACTGTAGACATCTCAATTTTCGCATCATGTGACATCAGTTTTATTTTTTAAACAGTTAGGTGTCAATCGAGGGGGAATCACTGAGGAAATCCAAAAAATTTTAAAATTCTAGGAAATCTTAGGAATACTATAAAAATCCAGTGACTCTTGTGAGTCTTGATGAGCATCTAATCTCACCGTTTGAGTTTCAACTGTGGAATTGTTTAAAAACTTTTTAGAGAAGGAAGCTCTAGAAAACAGAAAAAAAACACAGTGGTTCACTCCAAGTTGATTTTTAGATTAAAGTAGAAGTTCAGTCTGTTCTAACGTTTTCCAATTATAAAATTTTATAATAAGTTTACTATAGGAATTTAATACTAATAGGAATCTGGTTAATTTATTCACAACCGGCACAAAAATCAAAGAACTTTTTGATAAAAAACACAGATAAAATAGGGATTTTATCAACAATGTTTTATTCTCAACGAGCATCAATTGGGTTATAGACACGTTGACTTATTCCTCACAAGTTTTTTGGTAAAATTGATGTTAACATTTAAGCATTATTTAAATCTCAACGAGTATCTATTTCCATTGTTGGATCTTGAACTGTTGCGGAGTTACTCAGAAAATCTTTAGAGAAAATCTTTAAATAAAATTGTTGTCAAACGTTTGAACATCAACGAGCTAATTGTTAAAGTCTCTACTTTCATGGAGTACTTGGCAAATTTTTGAATAGGGAGGCGTTTTTCTATTTTGCGTCAAATTTTGAATTTTTTAAATAGATCTAATACTTGACTATTTTAAAATCAAATTTAAATAAAGGTCAACTATAGTTACTATTTAATTTGCATTTTTGTTTTGAAATAGTAACATTTAAATTTTTTTTTAGTAGGCTAGTTTTTTTTATACACTATACATAGAGTTCGAAACTCAGTAAACCATAAAAAAATTAACATAATAAATTAGCAACATAATAAAATAAAATTTATTTATAGATTTTGAAAGCATATCAACTAAATACAATTTTATGTCATT
The DNA here is from genome assembly GCA_947369205.1 of Cantharis rufa. Classification (NCBI taxonomy): domain Eukaryota; kingdom Metazoa; phylum Arthropoda; class Insecta; order Coleoptera; family Cantharidae; genus Cantharis; species Cantharis rufa. The sequence continues at coordinate 6,818,893 of OX376309.1, read as the reverse complement.
TAAGTACTTTATTTTCAATAATAAAAGAAGATTTTTATTTTCAAATTTATGTCAAAAATCGCCTACATTTTTCAAAATTAGTTTAAATGTAGACGATTTTCTTTAATTTTTAATAAGAAAGAAAAAAAAAGTATTAGTCTGTAATTGAAAACAGTTTTGTTATAAACATTTTGTTCAAATTTCAAGTCATTTGGGTAAAAATGAGCTGAGATACAAGATCTCCCAACTAGAAAATGTTGTTTAGTAGTATGTGGAAAAACTGATATAGTACCTTTCTTTAAGGGGGAAAGGGGTCTGAGGTACAAACAAAGAAGCATATTTTTGTGATTTTTTTTTTGCAGAGTACCTTACTTGTTAATATTTTTAAAAAATCTTACATTATTAAGCATTATATTAAGAATATTCTGCTAAATTTTTGTTAAAAAATATTGCAAAATAAGCCAGTGGTAGTGGTGAGAACTGAGTCACATAAAAAGAAAGGTTCCATGCAGTAGTCAGAATAACTCATGGTTGCTTCATCTGAAATCAAAAAACCAAAAATAATTTTTTAGTACATAAGTTTATCTTGCATTTGAACGAAGGAATTAACAAAATATTAATTTTTTACTTTTTGGTAAAGATGCAATCTAAAAACTGTGATTTTTGCCAAAAACTGCTCTTTTTGTTTAATTAAAAACTAAGTTGTAATAAATCGAAAAAAAATCCTTTGTTTAAATCCAAGATATACTTATGTACTAAAGAAATATGTTTGGTTTTTTAATTTCAGATGAAGCAACCATGAGTTATCCTGACTACTACATGGAACCTTTTTGATGTGACTCAGTTCTCACTACTACCACTGGCTTATTTTGCAATATTTTTTAACGAAAATTTAACAGAATATTCTTAATATAATGCTTAATGATGTAAAAAATTTTAAAAATATTAACAAATAAGGTACTCTGCTAAAAAACTCACAAAAATATGCTTTTTTGTTTGTACCTCAGACCCTTTTCCCCCCTTAACCCAATACCCGCCGCAATTCACAGGCGAGGAAAATTTTCAAAATTCCATCAGGAAAGTGATTATTATGAATAAAGAATAAAGTTTTGTTTGAAACATTTTTCAAGAATTTTGATTAATTTTGAGAAAAAAACCGTCCTATTTTTGGGACATAATATGCTGAAAATAGAAGCAAAAACTGATTAATTTTACACATTCACCTGAACATTTTTATTACATATTTAAGCATACATCGAGGCATATACATCATGTTCATAAATTTATAGCCGAGTATGAAACAAAAAAAATTATTTATTATGGAAAACCATTAGAAAAATGCATCGAAATTTTAATGACGCGTTCTGTGAAATCCCCAGCTTGGTAAAATTTCCTGCAAAGAGTTGAATGCTCAATGTTGGTGAATATCAATAGTTCCACATCTAATACAGGTCACTAGTCTTCTGGATACATGATTTTGACTGTAACATTACTGATACCTGTAAAAATTTCTGCGTCCCAAAAATGGGACATTGGCGGGTTAATAATGTCAATTTTTTTAGTAGTATGTGGAAAATTGATATACCTTTCTTTAATATTGTCAATTTTTTTATATTTCACAGATATTTTTCAAAGCATACATCATTAGCAAGCATTAGGAAAATGTAAAAAAAATAAAAGTTCAAATTTTGGAACCTATGATTTCTATTAAATAAAATCATTGTATTGATTTCAATACTTTCAAGTTACAAATTATTGTATTTCTTGAAATAAGGATTAAGTTTAGCGAAATTAATTATAATTAAGTTAATATTTAAAGGTATTTTTACTTCTCAATATTGAGAAGGTCTCAATAATCTCAATATCAGGTTGAAATTAAATTTATTTAAAATTTTTTTGAAGAAAACTGCAAGTTAGATTTATTTTTTTTTAATATTTTGAAAATTTAAAGTGGTCAGTAACAAGTTTTACCATCTAACCTACATATCGTTCGATTAAGTAGAAGAACGTTTTCTAGACTAAAATTGTAGTTGGACATTATTTCCTATCAGTTTGTTTTTTACTATTTTAAAACCTGAATGGCTTTTGACACCAAGTTTTGTTTATGTTTTTTTGAAATGTTTATTTCCAAATGGGAAATACTTGGATTTAAATTTTTCTAATAATATATTTTTGGTAAAAGAAATGTATGTTCAGAATAATTTTATAAATTTAAATTTTGTAGTGGCTTTCCTAGTATGTGAATTATCTTCTTTGATTACATTATCCAAGTGGTTAGGTAATAGATAACTTTTTGATAAAAAAATTCTTTTCAAATTATTGATTGCAGTACAATATAATTATAATAAATAAGTTTATTTGGATTGGCCTATTATTATTATATAAACACCTTCCAAGTTTTTCTTCGAGAAAATGGTTATATTTCAAACCTTTGTCTTTTCTTTTTGCAAGTTTATTGAACAAACCTTTAATAAATTGCTTTTTAATATTTATGAGATTAATTTTATGCAGAACAAATACAGTGAAATGGCCATTATAACGAGGTGTTCATCAGCATTTTAAATGCAAACGTCTCATCAAACGCATTGATTTTTTATGTAAAACAGTACTTAATAAGCAATTCATTGTCATATGTGTTGTATTATTTTTATAAATATATTAAAATTAAATTAAATCAGATGGTTACAATTTTAAAGAAAAATTTTCAGTCATAATCATGGTGAGTTTTTAACTTCAATCGAAAAGGAGAGGGGTTTGTTATGCCGTGGGTTGTCAAAACAAGATGCTTGCAATTTATTAAAAATGCAATATTTTTTAACCTTTTTAGATGTCTGCACAGCACTCACCAAAGTAATGTGGCGAGTGATCTGCCACTTGTGATCACTTACTCTTAAGTTAGCTCTTATAAGAGTTAAATTAACAGTTCTTATATAACTGATTAGCTCAGTTTATGTGATACAATTTTTACACTATTAGTGTGACATCATAATGTATCTAAACATCGCCTGTAGTTTGTTGAAATAGTATAAAATAAAGATAATTAAAAACCCTTGCTAGCAACAGTGCTGCATCTACATTTTGGGAGCTCTGAGATATATTTTTTTTAAATAAAATTTTTAGGTTCCAGTTGTTGCCGATAAAGGTGCGGGATATTCATTACACCAGTTACAGGGAGACAAACATCATGGGGTTACAAGAACCGGCCACTTATTAAAAAAATCGGAAGGAAAAATGCGGCGTGTATGGCAAAAACGCAAATGTCGAGTTCAAGCTGAAGGTTTTTTGGATATTTGCCATGCAGATGAAAGTAAACCTCCAACTCGAGTAAATTTACTCACTTGTCAAATAAAGATAGTTCCAGATGATAAAAGGGGGTTTGACTTGATTTCATGTTAGTATATGTTTTCAAATTTTAATGAAATTGTTACTAACAAGTTTCCTTATTAGATAACCGTACATATCACTTTCAAGCCGAGGATGAAGTAGATCAGCACGCTTGGATGTCTGTTTTAATTAATTGTAAGGAAATAGCTCTTATGAAAGCGTTTGATGATAGCAGTAAAAGCGGGGGGGATAAAGTTAACCATAGTTTACTTGAACTTCAACAAGCTATTATACGGTATGTTCAACGAATTCCAGGAAATGACCATTGTTGTGATTGTAATTCACAAAATGATGCAACTTGGCTGTCCACAAATTTTGGTATAATAGTTTGTATCGAATGTTCGGGAATTCATCGAGATTTAGGTGTTCATATATCTCGAATACAATCGCTAACTTTAGATAATTTGGGCACTAGTCAACTTTTACTTGCTCGTTTTATGACTAATCAGGCTTTCAATGATATTATGGAAGCTAATTTAGTGTTTGGAAGTAAACCTACACCGTCCAGTAGTATGTAAGTGACATTTTTGATTATTTATTTTCTTTATTTATTATATTTATTTTATTCTTTAGGGAAGAGAGATTTAATTTTATTCGAGCCAAATATGTAGAAAAACGTTATGCCATGAAAACATGTGGAAGTGAAAGGGATAAGTTGTGTGATTTGGAAGATGCCATAAATAATGGAGATTTAAGTTTGCTTTTGCAAGTGATGGCTGAAAACGTCGATTTAAATGCCGTTCTCCCGAGTTCTGTAAGATATATTTTGGTTACTTATTTTAAATTTCTGACTTTGTTTTTTTTCAGGATTGTGGTGAAACCGCATTACATCGTGCTGTGGTCAAAGAAAATGGAAAATCATTGCCAACAGTTGATTTTCTAATACAAAATCTTCCATCCCAAGGTTTAGATAAATTAACTGCTCCTCCGAGCTCACCAGAGGATATTGGCTGTAATACTGCATTGCATTTGTGCGCTTTGTATGAAAAACCGGAATCAATGAAGTTATTATTACGTAGTGGTGCAGATGCAACGATACGAAATTCTCAAGATAAGACTCCTTTACACATTGCCCAAGAAATGGGACACCATACCTGCCAAGAATTGGTAAATGTTTACTCATTTATCTTTTGCTTTACTTAAAATTCCATTTTAGTTACAAAATGTGGTAAACCGACAAAAGCATTTGTTTGATAATGTAAATATAGATTGGAATTTGTCACACGACGATGGTTCAACAGATTTTTCAGACGACGACACTATAATAGACGATAGAGTAAGATTTCAAATAAAATAAAAATAAAATAGTATACATAACTTGTTTTTTTATTCTACAGAACGGATCATTAACGCCAGAGAAGAAAAATCGTTCAAGACCTCCTAGTTACACTGGAGGAGACTCACCAGTTACATTACGCTCAAGGTCATCAACATGTGATAGTTTGCAATCAGGTAATAGTCCCAATAGCACAACAAAGCAAATGCCGCCTCCACCTCCACCTCAATCTCGAAAACCTGTGATAGGTACCTACAAATTTGTATAAATTTTGTTTGCTATTTAAAGCATTATTTTTACAGTGAATGTTCATGGAAGCTTAAAAAAACGTGCAGCTCCCATGCCGCCAGGGGGTACTCTTTACGGTCCAGTAATTACAACTTGCGGTCCAATTAGTGGTTCAACAAATATGTATGGAACACTGCCAAGTAATCATAGCCGTACACCTTCTGACCCTGCTGTTGCTGGTAATTACCACACTTTAAGTCATAGTCATAAACGTTCTCCTAGTAATGATTCAAATGCCAGTCGATCTGTGGGTCATCTAGGTAAGTAAAGAATAGGGAGGTACTTGAAATTTTTAACTTTTGTTACAATTTAGGAAGCAAGCTAGTCATTACATCCGATAATAAAAATTCGGATAAATTATTACTCAAACGACCTCAGAATCCACCTCCTCCTGCACCAAATAACCGTTTATCTAACGGTCGTTCAACAGAAAGTATTTCATCGATGGCATCTGATTTTGAAATTCCTGGGGGTCCCGTTCCTCCTCCACGAAGGGTAAGAGTTGATAATTTGTATGAGAATGTAAATAGTAGACATGACTGGCGCAACTTTTGTTATGATTTAAAATTTCTATTGAGCTCGATCCGTTTGCAGAAGAGAGTCGAATGTCGTTTGAAGAGTTGTGCTCAAGATGATTGTATAACTAGTCTGGTAAAATTTGCGTGTATCACTGCATGTTGTGTATTTGATTTTTGGTTTATAAAAATAACAAACTTTGATTAAGCATTAAAAGAATTTGTGGCTTCAGGATGGGAACAACAATTTTCTTTAACCTTTCATTTTACTAATTTTTGAGAATATTTTTTATCATGTTAACTATCAAAATTACACATTTATTAAACGGTTTTGCATGTGATATGTAATTTAAAATGTGTGAATATTTTTAACAAAATCTATTCTAGTTTTGTAAGTGGTTCATTTAAGTTATATCTTCTATTTTACGTTTTAAGACATGGTATTGATAATAATGCAGATAAAAGTTTTTATATCTGTTGGGTTGTGTATAATAATAGAGACTAATAAAACCATATATTTTTTTGCATCCCACTATACTATACACAAAGTCAAAGGAATGGAAGAAATGAGCAATTTTTCATTGCGATCTCAGTGTTCCAGTGTGAAATGGCCACTTTGTTCTTCAAGAAACGTGATTTGTGATATGAATTCATTTTAAGTTTTGGTTTCAAGTTTTCGTGATTTGTTTTTTTTTTTTAACTTTAAAAGTTAAGAGAACAGAAAGTAGAATAAAATTCTCTAATTCTCCTCTTTACCTTTTGAAAAATCATGAATTACAATTTACACAAACAATAAAACTTGAAAATAGAAGTTAGAAGAAACTTGAAAGAAGAATAATTAATTTTTCGTAATTAAAAATATTTTATAGTCATTGGATTCACCACTCCACAAGATCTCTTCTAGTCCAGCTTCTACAGGGTCTCTATCTTCTCCACGTGCCATTCTCTCTCGAACACTTTATGTGCCAAATGGTGGTGGAATACGTAGGTGTAGAGCATTGTATGATTGTCAAGCAGATAACGACGATGAGCTTTCTTTTCAAGAAGGTGAAATAATAATAGTAATAAATGAACATACGGACGACGAAAACTGGATGGAAGGAATAGTTGAAAATGAACCAGACCGACGAGGGATGTTTCCTATTAGTTTTGTTCACATGTTACCAGATTAGTAGCGCTTATATTATTAAAAATGTATAATTATAATAAAGACTGTTATAAAAATTCTATGAGTGTTCAGAATTTAAGGAAACAAAATTTTAGTTCTTCATATAGATATTTAGATTGATATGACGTATTTTTTTAAGTATTATGTTCTCAATGTAATTGTTAGATTTATGTTTATTGAAAATTTTATTGCTTTCCATGAAATAATTATTGATATTTAATAATTGCAAGTTACTCGAAGCTGTGCTACAAATTTTGATATTTTGTATGATTAATTCTCCCTGAAGGAAATTTTTTAAATTGCAAACGACAATTAAGATTATTTTAGTACGTAACGGTGGTACACAGGCTTACGAGTAACCACCATATCTATATCGATGTTCTAAATTGAATTTTTTTAGTTATTTTATGTACAGTGATAATAAAATAACGAAATTCAAAATTTGTCTCCTTTAAAATAAAACAACTTGCACATATTTGTGTAAATAGCCATATTTTTGTAGAAAGTTAATTTATAAATGTATGTATCGTATTTACATTAATTAAACCAAAGAGAAACTATTAGAAAAAATAGCGGCGTAATAAGTATAAATAATTTATGGTTACGTATGTGTGTAAATATTATTTTTAACAAAAACATTTTAGACTTACCCTAAAATGCTCTTATTTATGTGGTGCAATTTTGCGTTATTACCAAATTTGCAGTTGTGTATGTCAACTTTTAAACAAATATGTATGATAGAAGTTGGTAAATGGATAAATGTTCGAGTAGAATGTATTTGTGTATTAAATTATTTTTACAGTATTGAATAATGCACAGATGTGTGAATATGGCTTTTAATAAATGTAATATATTGCTATAATAGCTGTATTTGTATGTCAGATTGTATTGTAGACTTAAAAAACAAGATGAAAATATTGAATACAAACTTTATTATTAAAATTAATATATTTTCATTGAATTTTCTAACATATTAGATAAATCTTCTTCAGACTGTTCACGTGGTGCAAGCTTAGTAATTCGACTCTGTAAACAATTATTGTATCAATTTAAATTTATTTTAATTTTGTTATAAAAATTATCTAACATACCAAACTAATAAACAATTATATAAGCCAAATTTATTCACCAATTTGGTAAAATGATTTTTTATTTTGAAAAATAAAGTTTTACTTCTGTTTTCCAGTTCATATTTTTAACCTCACACAATTTAATATAATTTTATCTCGTACACCAACTTTACTTTAATTTACCTGGATGTAATAGGCAAAAGTAGATTGATTGAAATGTTAACACAATTACAATTTTGAACCATCTCTTCATTAGAGTTCTTTAAAAATTACAGTTTGGAATTTCCTGTTTTCATTTTTGTATAAACGAAATGTAATTCTGATAAAAAATTTCTTCATAAAACCGACTTTTTGTCTTATAAATATTACTTTTGGCTTTTAATATGATCAAATACACTACTTGTGGTTGATTTTATTTTATTTTGGTCAAGGGGGTAAGCATTTTGAATTTTGAGTTCCAGTCTTCATGAAGACTTTGCTAGACTACTTGAGACTTCAAAGAAGTAAAACAAGGAAAAAATGGAGTTGGATATTACGTTAACAAAAAGATGGAATCAGATATACTGCAGTTTATACCAATAAATGGAAGAATGGCGTACCTTAGAATAAAGACAGAAACAGCATCCCTGTCAATAATAAATGTATATGCCCCGACGGAAGAAAAGAGCGACAATGAAAAGGAAGAATGGTATGGAGTTGGAGATTTTAACGCACAAATTGGGAAAGAAGATTACATAAAAGAAATATGTGGAAAACACACAGTACATGAAGTTACCAACGATAATGGAATAAGATTGTGTAATTTGGCGGCGGTAACGAACATGGTAGTGAGTAGTACAAAATTCCAGCATAAAAAGATTCACAAAATAACGTGGGTGAAACCAGGAGGTAAGGGATACAACGGCAACAAAATTGACCACGTCCTCATAAATAAGAGAAGAGCACAGACAATAAGAGATGTGAGAACTTGCAGAGGCGCAAATGTCGATTCTGACCACTATTTGGTGATTGCAGAGATGAAACAAAAAACAAATGTTAAGTATGGAAAGATAAAAAAAAGGAGTAAGTGGGCAATGGAAAAGCTGAAAAGCATAGCTGTGATGAAGAAATATGAAGCTGAGATGAATAGCGAACAAATGAACGAGGGCGATTATATTAACAAAAATTGGGAATACATAAAAGAAAAGATGATTGAGTGTGCCCATAAAAACATATAGGATATGAGGAAAAGAAAGTAGATAAAAAATGGTTTGACGATGAGTGTAAAAATGGAGTGACACGGAAGAGGAAAACAAGGGAAAAATGGCTAAAATCAAGTAGGCAGGAAGACATGGAAAAATATATAGAAGAAAGAAAACTGTCATACAAGATATGTAAACAAAAATAACTCCTGCAAGGGGTTGACTATATTCTTGAAGGAATGAAAGTCATTGATTGATTGATCGATACCTTGATGTTTTTGTCTTGGTTTGAAGCCTGGGCCAATAATAGGGAAATGCAATTATTAATGTTATTACCAGTTATTACTGAATTCTCTATTAGCAATGAAAATTTATTTTTTCATAATTTTTTTTTTAATTTCTAGGCAATAGAGCAGTGGTTTTTATAAAAAACCTGATAGTTCTAATTTTTTATGTTTTGTACTTGTGTCCTGAGTTTACAAAATGTACTTTACAAAAAATTATTTTCGAGAGTTATCGTATATTTTAATAAAAATTAAATTCTAATTTTTATTAATTTAAATTAAATTTTAAAAGATTACCTGAGGTAAAGTTCCTTTAACAAGTTGTGGTATATCATCGACCGTATATCCTAAAGCTTCAAGTCCATTTTCGATTTTGATATCGTTCATATACTCCCGTATAGTGTCTGACAAAATTTTTCCAGCATCATTCCGTTTAGCATTACTAACGTTTGCTCCTAATATTTCTGCCGCTTCCAAGTGCCTCTCCGGACAAGCGGGTGCAGTAAATTCAAAAACCGCTGGAGAAGTAATCACCACTGATAATCCATGAGGGATTATGGGATGTTCAGTGCTGTAGTCTTTTGGTTGATGCGATTTAACGTTCCCAGATATGGGATAAGATAAACCATGGCACAAATGAACTCCAGCGTTTCCAAATCCAACTCCAGCCATTGTAGAAGCCAAGTGCATATTGGCTCGAGCTTCAATGTCACCAGAATTATAAACAGCTCTAAAAAATTAGAAATAACACAAACATCAAATTTCCCACAATTAAAACCTTTTAAAATATTTGCTAATAATATTCAATGCGTATCGAGCCCAAACATCTGAAATGGGATTTTGTCCTTGATACGCTGGTCTCAGTTTTGGATTTTCTGGACAGGGCCCTCTCTCTGTGTACGGAACAGCCGTGAATGATTCTAAGGCATGACAAAACACATCAAAACCACTATACGCGCTAACTCTTTCCGGAAGCGAAAGCGTATGCAATGGATCAATCAATCCTAGTATGGGTCGTAGAGCTCTGTTTGATATTCCCGTTTTGGCTTGCAGGGTTTCGTAATCAAATATACTAACGCCCGTTGTTTCGCTTCCCGTTCCCGAAGTTGTTGGTACTAGATAAAAACCTTTACGACCAAAATTTACATTATTCTTAAAACATACTTGCAATTAGAGGTTTTAAAGGAACAGTTACGGCTTTTCCTTTTCCAATGGGTGGATTTACATAATCGAGAAATTCTGCGTTCGGATCGCAACTGTATAAGTTAGCAGCTTTGCAGGTATCAATAACTGATCCACCTCCAATTGCTATGTAAGCATCAAAATTTCTTTGTTTTGCAAAATTAGCTGCCTCTATAAAACTGAAAATTGTCCAATAAGTTGTGATTAAATTTTGCAGTCAATATATAAAAAGCGGATTTTACCTTTCATCAGTTGGTTCTACTCGAACGTTACTGAAAATTTCAAAATCGACGCCGCTTTTAATTAAAGAATCAAAGGCTACTTTCACTGACGGCAAATTGATCAGATTTGAGTCCGTCATAACGCAAACTTTTTTAGCGTTTAAATTTGCTGCATCCATTCCTATTTCCTTAGTAACCCCTTTTCCGTATCTAACGGTAGATGAAGCCATCTGAAATTTGAATAATGGCAAAATTACCTGTTATACGACTAACGGAAATAAATTAAATTACTTCAAATGCATAGTCTTTGGAAGTATTTTGAAATCCTGTAGATGCTGCATCCATATGGGAATGAGCGGGACATTTGCATCTGTAACGCAACCAAAGTTACAATTGTGTTTAGGTGTACATACGTAAAGTATACAATTTGTCAAAAATAATTAATTTTAAAAATAACATTAGGTAGTTACTCACGTGGACGAAGAAATTACTTTTAATAAGTCGACCACCCTGTTTCGTAGAGCCATGTTATATGCTGCGGAGTGGATAAAATGCAATGCTGGAATAAATTTATAAATAAATGGTATTTTGACAAACCAATCCAATCTGAACGACCTTTGTCAGACTAAAGTCTAGTAGGCGTGTCATCACAACACGGAAGCTGCCCGATTAAAAATTGGGGGTATTGGGGAGAGCCCCCCCCCCTTAAGAATATTTAAAATAATTTATATATTACTAAAAAATTAGAGTTGCAATTTTTGCAACCTAAATTTTGAGCTACATCATGTGTTGTGCTTGCGAGCGTAATGTTGTCGACCCTATAAATTTTGTAATATTAAATTTCGATTAAAATTATTGATTATAAAAAGTTCCCATAAAGCAATAAATTGTTATTTAGATAATTTCTTATTCTACAGCTTAATAAGAACATGCACTGATATCCCCCATTAATATTTTACAGCGAATTAAGAGACTAATTGACTTGAGTTATGCCAAGTAACAATTTTGGCTTAATTTATCTAAACGGTTTCTATAACTAAATTGTTTTATTGAGGATAAAGTTGAGAGGTACCTTATAAATTTTCGTATTATACTTACTAGAAGAAACTTTTAAGTAAACTTAATTTAGAAAGGATTACATGTACAACTTGATACACAAAATTATTGAATATCAATAAATTTTCACTAGGCATTTGGATAATTATTGAAGAAACGTAATCGGGCTGGCAAGGTATTTTTTATAATTTGAATTTTTCTGAAACTTTAGTTTTCGTGAAAATTTAATTGAAGCATAAAAATGTATAAATAATCTACTAAGTTATATACAGGGTATTCCCGGATACACTTTTCTAAATTCACATCCTCGAGAGTTAAGCCTTTTTAAAGCTTTTTTAGAATTTCCACCTTCACATGGCCATATCATCGAAAATACTGATTTTTCAGTAAAAATAGTTTAGTGCTTTTTTAAAGAGAGTGAAATAATCTACAAACTAGATTCAAACCTTTTATTGTCCAAAATTAACGGCTTTCGAGTTATGAATTAAAGTAAGTAAAAAAATGTTGAAAAATTCGAGCTTTTTTTGATAACCCTGTATCTTTTAAACGAAACATTTGACAAAAAATTTAAAAAACATTCCGGATAGGAAATTTAACGGACTACAACTTTTGTGTAGTAAAAATTTTTGAAAAACCAATCCATTTCACAGAAAATAATAAACAAGGCAGCTGTATAATAAAAAAATAATTCACAAAATTTTAATTTTTTTATTGTGGATTTGAAAAATCAGTTCAAAACTATTTTTTGACTTTAAAAAAGGATTTGTGGCTACATTTTTTTTTGTGGAAATGTTATAAACTTTTAGGGCTACTTCGGAATGGGGAATTTCTAAGAGGGCAGGTTGAGGATAACAAAAGTTAACACTTAATAAATAAACCCTTATGTATAATTTATTGAAAGTAAGAAGTATAAAATTAAAACAGTTCTATGTACAATACTATATTGCTAACGAAGCAAAACTAAGCCTACTAGTCAAGTGTTACCATGCCTGATCAACGCTAAATAAATAAATAAAAGAAATAGAGCGTTAGCTCTAATTGCAATAAGACTGGCTTCATTTTCTTTACTTGGAAAAAATACATTTAAAAATCGTTCTGACCGTCTCTCTGTCATCGCATTTTTTAAAATGGAGACGAGAGGGCAATATTCCGTATAGTTAAAGCTACAATGTGTGTCTTTTATAACACGTATGCACAGTAGGTGTAAGTGTCTTCTATGTAAATCTTCTATTAATCTAATTTTTTTTACTGTAGTATTAAAAATATAAAATAATATACAATGATCCTTAACAAATTTAAATATATTTTGAAAAGACCAAACTAATCTAAAATATAGGATCTACTTTTGTGTCTTGATCATAAAATGATGAGTAGGTACGTGATCTTTTCTTATTACTATCGGGGTCGCTACTTCTGAACGTTCCTCCGATAGTGGCTGATACACTGATCCACTGTGTTTTTTCAATTTTCCATTTGTACTCCATTGGGGAATTTTAATATGAGGAAGATTAACTTGACGATTAATCATTCTTGATCGAACCATTAAAAGTAACACGTTTGCTGCAATAACTAAAACTGTTAGAGCTGTAAATATAAATACCAGCGTGGGCCATAAAATGGAATAATGGGAGCGTTTCTCTGTTCTAAAGTGAATACTTTCTAGTGCTAAATCGTCGAGATCTATTTCAACTTCATTGTGATTCGTCACTTTCTCAACTGCATCAAGTGGTTTAACATATTCTGGTTCGCTGTAAAAATCGTCATCATATTCATCGTAAGAATCGTCTGTAATAAGTATATCATCTACGTTTAAAATAGGAGACGGTAATTTATTATGTAAGCCCTTTTTGGGGGTTTCAATATTGAGTTCAGTTTCTTCTTCGATGATGTTCTTCACGGAAGGAGATATTTCAGGTTCTATGATTTCTTCAAAGTTCTCTTGGTAAAATTGTTTTGAACACTTGGTTTTCGCCAAGTTATTCCAATTGTAATCGAATACATCTTCAAATACTAAAACTTCAGAATTGATTTCGTGAGTAGCTCTTGGCATTTTCCAGGTTTTGGACGACCAGGTCACTTCCCGTTTGTTTAACCAGTTAATGGAATCTCGAAGATTTTCGTCGCATTTTAATGGATTGTTGGTTATGTCTAATATTTTCAAGTAAGGTGTGACTTGTAAATCGGTTGGAGAAATAGTAGAAATTGAGTTGTTGGTTAAAATCAATGCTCGTAAAGAAGTTACATATTTTCGTTTGGGTTGAATCCAGAGGTGTTTAAGGTTGCAGTAGCTAACGTCGAGTGTAGTTAAAACTGCGTTATTGTAAAACAGCATTGCGTCTAGGCTAATGAGTGGATTTCCGGCCAAGTATATTTTTTCCAATCTCGTAGAATTAACGAAAGTGAGTGGATTTATAACCCCAATTTTATTGTAGGACAAATCTAATTCGACTAAATTAGAGAGATGCTGAAGTGCGTTAAGCTCAATTCCGGTAAGACGATTATGAGACAAATTGAGAATTGATAAAGGTTTGAAATGAACAAAAGCCTCTTCTGGAATGGACACCAAATTGCAGTTTTTGCACGAAAATATGTAAGTTTCAAAAACACTAAAATTGGCAACAAAACTTGGCAAAATTGTAAAATTATTGTTATCCAACACGATTTTATTTAATTCGTCATTTAGGATAAATATTTCGGAATCCAAACTTTTCAAATTGTTGTTGGACAAATTGATAACTTCTAGGAAGTGCATCGCATTAAAAATATTTTTGGGAAAAACAATCTTATTGTTGCTTAAATCCAAATAGCTAAGGTATGCAAGGTTCGAAGTTAGGTTTGGGTTTAAGGTTTCAAGTTCTAGTGATCTAAGATCCAGCGATTCCAATTCGGAGGTTAATTTTAAATTTAAGTTGGTCAAAGGATTGTTACTTAAATCTATCGTGACTAGTTCTTCGTTCGATTTAAAAATGTTCTGGTCTAAATGAGAAATAGAGTTATTTGACAAATTGATTTCCTGCAAATACGACAAATTGGAAAAAGCATTTGGATGTATTTTTTTGATTTGATTGTTTTCTAAATTTAAGTAAGATAATTCGGGAAAACCAGAAAAACTGTTTTCCGTAATCTCTTGCAACATACAACCTGACAAATCCAATTCTTCCATATAGCGAGACTTAACATGTTGGAATGAATGTAGAGTACTGTTCACTATTTGTAATTTTTTGCAATTATGCAATGCGTGGGGATTATGAATACTTGGTATTTTTGAATTCACTATACTTAATATATACAATGAAGATATTCTATCAAAAGTTGATTTTTCGAGTCCCAATATTGTAGCGTTTTCAATTCTGATCGATTTTATATCTTCCAATCCACGAACGTTAAACGTTTCATTTTTCAGAAGTAAAGGGAAATTTGGATTCACTATTCTTAAATTATGAATTTTACTTCCAAACGATTCAAAATTTATGGTATCACAAACGGCGGTCGTGTTTGAACAGGAACATCCTTTTGAACAATCCGGCACACTTCCATACACGATTGTGGCTAACGCCAAAACAAATAATGATTTAGAGCGCAACATAACGGCGCTTTTCTTTTTTGATTCTGTTTATTCTGAAACAAAAAAATTTCATTAGGACATTTCATTATTATAAAATTTGATGTGGCCATCCACATGGTTTCATCATACTTTTAGAAAAAAAATTAAAAATTTTTTTTTTCAAGTTTCCGTGTAGCGATTTTAACCAAAATTTAGCCTTTAATTTTAATTTAATTTCAAATTTCCTTTCAATAATAATTTCATATTTTAAACTGTTTTATTTTCCTTAATTTAAATTAATTAAATATTTGTGATGTTTACTCAAAAAAAGTACTCAAAGAAATCCCACAAATGCACAAAAGTAATGAAAATGAGTGCACAAAATCGAGAGTTTAGTAACTTTTTTTGGGAAAATTAAAAACAAGATAATAATAAATTTATTTGCTGTCCACCTCCTGTTCCAGGACAAATTGCGTAATTTCACTGAATCAGGTATGCACAACACTTTTGCACTGTTATGTTTCACCCTCCAAAGAAGTTGTAGGCTAAAAAGGTGAAAAAAAACTTGTCGTAGTATTCTTAAGATTTTCTAAATTTTCTTCAAATTTCTCTTCATTTGGACACCAAATTTTCCCAAAAATAAGGTGTAAGGTTTATTTGGTGTTTATAAGGTGTAAGTTAGCCACCACCTAATTTGCAGAACCAAAACTTCCTTTACCATAAAAATTTCGTTTCAATATACCCCATCTTACAAAAAATGCCTTAAAATTCTACTCAACTGCTACGAAGTCCTTAAAATATCTAAAAATTCGTCAGATATTCCGTTTAATTTTTCGTAAATTCTCATCATTTCTCACCCCTTGCGCGGCCAGTATAAAACAAAATTTGGACCAAAAAATTCCCAATCTGGCTCTGAATAGTAGTAAAAGTAGGGGTCGGATATATAATATAAAGGAAAAAAAATCGAAAGTGAAGTTTGCCTAAGAAGATCGAAATCGGAAAGAATCAAGAATGAGAATATTTGATAAAGAATGAAAATGCAGATGGAGATAGTAGAAGAAATTCGAAAGAAGTAATCGACATATTAACAGAATGAAGGAAGATAAAAGGCCACAAAAACATTGGAGTGAGTCACGCCAGCCAGGATCAAGCCTAGGAGAAGATGAAGAGACGAAGTAGACTGAATTTTGAAGAAAAGTTATGTTACACCATAGAAAGAGATGGAAACTGAAGACGCGTTATAAGTAAAAATTGTTGCCTTGTAATACCAAATACGGCGTACAGGTTATTCCAAAATCCAAACTGGCTTATTTATAAAATAATAATTTAAATTTATATTTAGGATTTTGCGCCAGCCGATTATCAATTATTTTTACATTTTTTGAAAATATAGTAATATAAAGCAGTGACGGCGTCAGGGGTGGGCCAGGGTGGGCACGTGCCCACCCTACTGACTGGAGTGCCCAAACAAGTGCCCACCCAAATTGTAGGAAATTAAAAAAAATTAATACATATGTAGTAATCATAGACTTAGAAGCTTCTAAGTCCATGGTAGTAATCTGAAAATATTTTTACAATTTTTGTTTAATTTCGTCTGTCTAGTGAATCTTTCTTTTTTTTTTAGAATGTACATTTTAAAATTTTAGGTGCTTATTTTTTTATAAACTTTGTGTGCCCACCTCAAATATATTGGGCCCACCTTGTGCCCACCCATTTCAAAAATCTTGGCACCGTCGCTGATATAAAGGTTATTCATATAAAGTGAAACCGAGCAGTAGTTAAAGTGGAAGAAGTCTTCTTATTCCTTATGCTTGGTGGATAGTAGTTTTGTCAGTAAAAATATAGAGCAAAAATTTACATGCTCAAAGTGTCAACAATAGATTGCATATTTGTGATCACCTTTGATAAGAAAACAAAAAAAATTGTATTACGTGTTAAAACACACAACGAATCACTTGAAAATTGTTAGCATCCGTACGTTAATTGTTATAATTTCCATAACAGAACAATATCGATAAAAATGTGTTGGACGAAGGTTGCATCGATCACTAAAATTTCTTCGCGAAATTTGGTTAACAACAAAAAATAGTATATAAATACAATTCTATTTATGTTTGCATTATATTGTACAACAATGGAAAAGTTCAAATTTCAATTAGCCTATTGAGGTTAGAAAAAACTGTAATATTACGCATGCGTACCCGAATTAAAAACAAAACTCAAATTACAAAATTACTCAGTTACAAAATTTATTTAGTTTTTAAAAACTTTTCCATTCGACCCCCAAATTCTATTTTGAATTCTGAAGTTTTCGACATTTTGAAGGAATGCCGCGACTATCAATTTCACCATTCGATTAAAAAAAACTGATGCGGGTGGTCTGCCTCACTTTGTATATAAATTATTCCAATTTGTGCTAAAAAATATTATGATTTGAATCCTGGGGTACTAGCTGTAAATACCCGCGCTAAGCCATTAACTGCGCTACTGGGGGTACTAATTTTATTCAAATTTGAATCGACGATAGACTTATGTTTTACCCCCCAGTCCTGACAAATTCTTAAGTTTAAAAATACATATTTTGTTCAAACGTAAGTTTAAGTACACCCAAGGAAAATTTTTGCTGATTCAATATTTTCCTTAAATCCTTATCTTAAATTACATTATTTTCAAATTTAATCAAACTTTGAATGCTTTTCGGTAAAATAGTATTTTGCCTTTTGTTTATTTTCAAAAATTATTTATCGAAACAAGATTGTATTGTAGTATGTAATGACGCACTTCTAAAAATAAAACATTGTAAGCGAATAAATTGCTAGGTTGCTACGCCACTGGCAATGCAAGAATGTAAAAAGTTGTGTAGGTGAAGAACGAAGAAACTCAAAAAACAAAAGAATACTTACAATTTGCAAAAATATTATTAGAAGAAAAATACACAGGGTAGAACAGCAAACATGATGAATGTTTAAGGCTGAAAACCATTAAATGGAACTATTATTAAGTTAAAATGTACCTAACTGATAAAGAATAATCTAGAACTGATAACACTAATTTATTGTTACTTAAAATATGCCACGTAGTGAAAACAATACATAGAGAAAAAAACACAAATACGTATTTTTTAATAGCATTAAAAAAAACTCGAGTTGCATTTTGTTATGCATTTTTGAGTAATATTGTCCTTGAATAAAGCAAGATGCGCCATAAAGTACAATGAAGATGGCACCGTAAAACACTTGAAAATTGGAAATTGTAATCGGGACTTACCTAAGTTGTATTAAACTAGATGCACACATATAAAAAAAATGGCGCGGGGTTTAAGTAATCACACAGTCGAGACTAAAATGTGAATTTTAAGGAATGAAAGCTAACTGGTGGCCGACCATTGTCGACGTACATTCAGGTGAGACGAAACGAACGATTACGACCAGGTAGTAGTACCTGTTTCACGTGATCAAGTGACTTTGGTCATTTTTTTGAAGTAAATGACCAATAAAATGTTTTTTACATTGAAGAAAGTAGATTTTTATCTCAAAATTTGTCATTAAATAATTTAATGTCCTTAAATATTTTAAGTAGTTTAATGAATGGTAATTATTGCTATAATAAATACTACTCGATTACGACCTAGCCCCCCCTCCAATCATATCAATTCAAAGCATAGGTCGTGAAATCAACATAGTTGTCTTGTAGTACCGTGCAATGTAAATTACACCCTGTTAACTGTGTAATGTGGTCGGATCTCGAAACTATCGGAATAACTAACACGCGAATTCAGTTTCCAAAAGTTTGCGAATGATTACTAAAATTGGATATTAAAAAAATACCGGTAAGTTATTTTGACCTAATTATTCGATTCAAAAACTTGCAAAATTTTGTTTCCTACACGAAAATTTTACTCAGCCACAAGTAATGACTTGATCAGCCCAAAACCTTTCTCAATTTGTTTTCCCATAATAACCAAAACCCCCAACACTGGAGTTGGTGCGTCAAATTCACCAATTTTTGATTACAAAATATTTGAAATTACACGTTCTCGAAGGTTAAGACTTGGAATTAAAATTTTTACAATATACCTACTGAATATACATGAAGCCAAATTTCTCATAGTACTATAAGGAAAAATTGTATAAAAAGTAAAAAAGAGGGGGGTGCGTAATGACTTCAATTTTTCTTATCATCGTTTTGAAAAGGTAAATTAGAATGAAATAGTTGCTCGGGGGCTGGCAATTTGTATTATAATTTATGGTAGGGGAATCCAGTAGCAAACTTACTTGAAGAAATATCACGGTATTAATGATTATCAAGTGTGAAGTACTGTGTTGCCCTATAAAATCGGCAAGATTGCCGGTACATTTTGAAATTGCAGAATTTTAATTCGAATTGTTTTTTCAGTTAATATTCAAAACTTAACTACAAGTCATTGACAGCTTTTTTGGTAAGTTTTTTTAAATCTTAATATGTATTTTGGTTTTTGCAAACAGGAATAATTGTTAGAAAAACAAATGTATTTTGAATTTCAAAAATACATAAAACGATTTTGGACTATTTTATGAAGAAATTGGGTATACTCAACATCTAAACTAATTCACAACCATAAATCGACTTCAAATTTGTATACATTTTGATTTTTAATTATTTTCAAAAATTCTCACTTTTTGCTATCATGCAAAATTAACATAGTAAATCATACTGTATTTGCCTCGCTGTATTCTCATTATACATCCCGAGTATACTAAACATATACTAAACATTAGACTAAACAACTTTTTTAAATTGCTTATTTCCTAATTAATTTATAAAAATAATTTGCAAATGAATACTTTAATTATTTATTAATCAAGCGACAGAATGATTCACTTTCATTATCAGAAATTTGAAACCTAAGAATACTTTTGAATTAAAAATTTCTTTTAAATATTTGTTCTTTTGTAATTCATATTTTTTCTTATAAATCATACATTATTCAAAAAGATTTTAATTGCTATTGGCAAAACTTGTTTTCAAAAAAACTTTTTTAATGTAAATAAAATGTTTTAAAATAAATACAAAATACGTTACTTACATTTGCTAGAATGGGAAGTGAGAAATTCAATTTTTTTTCAACATTGAGTAAGTACATATCTGGTATTGCCAGCTCAATATTTTCTAAATTTTTGTTGTTAATATTTCTCACTAACACAACTATACAGAATGATTATTCAATTTTTATTTTTTTTGGGAAAAAGTTTTTTGATTTAAAGTAGTCCTAATCCCAAATTTTAGGCCAAAAATGGGTTTTAGAAATTTATTTATGTTTTATTAAAACAACAGGAAACTTAATTTATAAATTCAGTTGAGTATTTGTAGATTAAAAATAAAATTAAAAATATTATCTCCTTGCAAATAAAACTCATTTTCAAAAAATAGGATAAGTTCTATTTACATATCTATCGATCTGTTTCGTTCTCCGTTTATGCGGTCTGAAATTTTTGAGAAATAAACCCTTTTTTGGATTGAACGTTTTGCTACGATCAAACTTCAAAATATAATTTATCTTTCTGTATGATTGTGTGTAAATGCGGCAAGTCCAAAATGCGGACATAAAGTTCAAAGCGATATAATCAAAAACACATACACACAGATAAAGATCGGATTTTGCCTAATTTTCTATACAAGCAATAATGATACATTTTGTGTGTGTGGAAATTCATTGATAGGAAATCCCACCTTAAGATAAAAAAAACACTAAAAATCATAGATTAACTTTTGATCATTTCGAAATACTGAAATTTGACTAAAAAACATAGTTGAGTAGATAAACAAAGGAGGTTTTGAATTTGTATTTTACCTCTTTTTTGAACATTTTAAACAGCCGTTTTGAATCGACACTTAGGCGATACAGATCATTCTCCTCTTTTTTTCCCCATAATTATAAGGTTTCTGTTCAATTTTCTATTATCTGACTAAAATGGTTTATTTTGACTTTGCAAAAGGGATTTTTATTTTCTAAAATCTATCTATCTATAATCTAAAAACATCTATAGGTTTGAAACTGAAAAAATTGAATTGTCTGTCCAAAAACTAATGTTACGAAAAAAAATGTCCCGATATTCTGATTTACCCATTCCACGTTTTATAGGTTATCGATCATTAATTATTGTCCTAGCAAATCATCAAAATTATTTTTCCTTTACATTGAACAGCTTAAAAGAGCTAGCATTGTGCTGATAAAATTTGCTCTACATTTTACAGTTTAAAATAACAAATTGTTTTAATTATGAACTTATAATAAAAGGTTGTTCTTATTAGATAATTTTAATATAAAAAATGAAGTTATTTATAATTTTACGACAAATATAAATCAGATAAAACGGATTACGTTACGTTTTTTCCAAGTCAGGCTTGGGTCACGTGTGCTTTGTGTGCTGGTGCCGGGTTTTGCTGGACTAATTTTCGAAACTGCATACCCGTGGTCCCGCAGATAACTATCCAACGCCAATAATTTCAAATAGAAATTATCCCCAAAGAAATTCCACCTGCATTTTATGTTTTTGCAATGCAAAAAACATGTTACATTTTTCTGGATTTTTCGTAATTTTGTTATTCCCCGAGATTTTGAATTTAAAAAATGTAATGTTAAGATTATTCGACTTTTAATTATCAGTTGAATTGCAGTTAATTTTTTTTATAAATTATACGTAAAGATATAGTTACGCAATTTGTTTTTATCGAATAGCAATAAATTTTTTGCTTTTGAATACGTAATTGATTTTTAATACCACTCAATTCATCGATTTTAAAGATCGATGTGAAAAATTTTCTTTTTGATGGCTTTTGACTGAAGTAAAAAAATTTGGCATTATTTGCCAGTTATTGCAATAATGGCACTCTATGACGTCATCTCCAATGGAGAAAGTTTTGTTTTCATTTAAATTCTTTCATTTTTTTTTGAAATTATTTGCATTGTTCTCATTTTATCACTCGGGTTGGTACTCTGCTAGACCATAATATTTTCATTGCATGAAATTTGAATACACCTGAAATGTATACAAACTTGTGTGATTCAGTGTTTAGTGCCTATTGAATTTATTGAAAATATCCGATTAATAATTACTCAATCTATTGTATAATATGTAACAATAATAAGCAAATAAAAATTATTGAACAAACAATTCTTGTGAATAATACAAGAACATTTAATGGTTGGTTATACAAAACAGTCACAAAAACAAATAGCAGTTACAGAAAATTTCCAAACAATAATATTTAATTGGCATAAGTATATTTTTTAGGGAAAATGTCAGAAATTATTAAATTATAAATTATCATTTAATTATGTCTAAATCAAAAAAATTATTGAATTACAAATTACACACTAATTATACAAAATACTATTATTTACGAACGATTACTTTATATTTTTGATAGTAAACTGAATAATTATAAAAAAATTAAATTTTTGAAATGCACACCTGAGAATTGAAAAATTCGTCTAAAGAAATATTTAGTTAAAAGAATTTTAGTTGTCAACTACCTGTTTCCGTAAGTAACAATAGGGGTAGCACATAGGACCCAGAATTAAGTGCGAAGTCATAATTATTGTGTACTTTTCTATAGAAATCTTGGAATTACTAAACATTTATTTTTGTTATAAAAATGTCAAAGATACGAAATATTTTCAAATAAAAGTCGAACTTACCTTGGAATTTATTAATAAAATTTTTTCTCTTATTCATACAAATCTTAGTCGAGGGAAGTGGTATTAATTACTTAATTTCAAATAGAAAAGTGAAGAAAGGTAAAAAAAACTCTGTGGTTCATAGATGTATTATCTACGCAATTAAATATATATAATTGAAAACGTGATTAGAACCGTACGAAAAACTAAATTAATTTTGAAAATTTTTTATTTTAAATATCACCTTACTGTTATATTTTAAATTTTTATTGATTAAAATGCAGTGCATATACATAGGTAACAACTTGGTCAAAGCCAAGATGACTTACTAGAGAACAGTGGCGTAGCAAGCTTAACTCGCGCCCGGGCACAATACCTTTTTAGCGCCCCCTCCATTCGAAAATATATTCGCAAATTAAAAAATATTTTGTTATTTTTTGTTTTGCGGACTATTGGCGCTCCTTTGCGCTACCCCCTCCCCCTTGCTACGCCACTACTAGAGAATTTAATTAAAGAGGTGGTTTCCCGATGTCTTGTATCAATGTACCACGGACAACAGTGTATCTATTGGCTATTTAAAGGTAGAAATTAAAAATATTGTACTTAAATTTAATTTACAAAATTATTTTCTATACGACTATCATAGAATGTGGGCATTCTGATTCTATTTTTAAATACAGAATATCTACATTCTTTCTTGTTTTTTATTCTCACACCGATATCGGTGCGAGAATAATTATTCTCACACAGATTAGACCAATTAGAGCAAAGAATAGACTACTATTTGAAGTGACATCTATTACCAAATTTTTGAACTTAATTTATTTACAAAT
The DNA here is from genome assembly GCA_947369205.1 of Cantharis rufa. Lineage (NCBI taxonomy): Eukaryota > Metazoa > Arthropoda > Insecta > Coleoptera > Cantharidae > Cantharis > Cantharis rufa. Next base: position 6,795,252 of record OX376309.1, on the reverse strand, counting down.
CAACAAAAATAAAGTTTGTCAAATGAGTAAACTTTTTTGCGTGTGATCGATCTGAAATTTTGCACATATTTTCCTACCGACAATTCACAAGGGATGTGTACGAAGGGGACAATTTTTTGCTCAGTTTTTCGATATCTAGCGCCGTTCTTGAGTTATTGCTGCGTTTCCGCCACACAAACTTGAATTAGCAATAACTCGAAAACGGCGTTAGATATCGAAAAACTGAGCAAAAACTTCTCCCCCCTCGCCTCCACTCCCTTCCTGTGAATTAACGGTAGGAAAGCATGTGCAAAAATTCAGATCGATCGCGCACAAAATTTTTTTCTCATTGTTACAAATTCTAATTACGGTTAAAACTTATACAGCTTATTATTTTAATAGTCGTATAGAAAGTATAGTCTGAAACACGTTTGGAATGGCTATTCCGCACTCGTGAACCGTCACCCTCGCCTGTCGGCTCGGGTGACAAACTTTTCCCTCGTGCGGAATATGCCTAATTCCAAACTTGTTTCAGAATATACTATTCTATCATCAGCTAAGAGACATCCTGTATATAATTGCAACATAAAATTTTATGCAAAATTGTAACTTATAATCAAAAAATTATTGAAAGACAGGATTTTTACATTTTGACTGAATACAAATTAAATAATTTAAATTTATTCGTCATAAAATTTAAATACATTTCAAAATTTATACAAAACCCTTTATAAATGATTAAATTAAAAAAAATTCAAATTCAAATTCAAAAAATTGAAGTTTTGTTTGTTTAAACACGGAAAGCATAATAAATATGCTATCAATCTTATCCAGCATAACTTGAGCTGAAAAAGATAATTTAAAATTCTGATTTGGAATATTGTTCGTTAATCCATGATTTTTTATCTAGAATAACTTGATATTTATTGCTAATAGAAATAAAAATTATGCTTTTTGTGCGGAATTGGATTTGAATATCGCGATTTGACTTTTTAAATCAGTGATTTTCAAATTTGGACACATCCTGTTTTTCTCAAATTTTTAGTCAGCATATTTTATCTTGCGTATCTACAGTGGCAGCAGTACTATGAAAAAATTAGAAATTTCTGTTATTGTGGGTGGAGGGAGGTGGGACATTGAATTTTTCTTTTCAACCCTTAGTATTAAAAATGGTAGCATTTATCTGTTTAGATTTTTTGACGATCTTAAATCATATCTTCGGTTTGTTGTCTTTGATGAATGGCTTTGATGAATGTACGGATCACTTTAAGGTATCGTTTATTCTTGGATTCTTCTTTGCACTTTTTGCAACTCGAGTGCAAGGCAACTCATTTTTTCCCATATGAAACGCATATTTTGTATTGTGAAATACAACCCACATGTGCCCAGTTTTGGTTATTCCATTTCAGGATCGAACTTCCAGATAATGAAAAGTTCAGGTATATAAAAGGTAGATTTTCAGTTTACAACTGTGCGGTGGAAATCGTATAACGTCACTTAAATATCCCTCTGGTCGAAATTTCCATAAATTTGTAGACATGCACTGCATTTGCTAAACAAATTTTTTTTTGCACTGTGAGTTGCCGAGAATGCAAGAAAAACGTGAGAAAAAATTGAATAAAAATTTATCAAAGATCAATTTACTGATCAGTTAATATCAAACAATATGAATCAATAACTAAACAAATCGTTAAAATAATAGAATTTTAATTTTATATTTTTAAATTAATTTTTTTATTTTAATTTAATAATTTTATTTTTTTTAGTTCTGTTAAACATTATATTTTTCAAATACTACCACAAATCTACTTCATATTTCTTATTTCATTTCTGTTTGTTTTACCTATTATTAATTTATATAGTACATATTATATAGTCAAGCTATCAATAAAGATTAAATTTATCACCCTTTTATTATCATTTTTAATTTCAGATGGCAGAAATGATACCCCACACAAATAATAAAATTGAAAAAAATAAACTTGAATATTTTGGATCATAAGAAAAATCTTCTTTTCAAAAAATTAATTTTTTTAAATTTTCGATTGTGCTTTTTATATTTTTACAAAAATTACTTAATATTCATCCGTTCTCTAATTGCATTGCAATTATGTTATATTTTTATTTATCAATGTAAACTTTGATCATTAATCGCATGGTTAAATACTTTTTTATTTCCATGCAATCTTCTTATATTGAATTTGTTCTTGTAAAATTTATTTTTAAAATACTGGGAATGACGTTATCATTTACGTCGTTCCATCAGAATTAATTAAATTATAATTGTTTAGTTACGCAGACAAGAGAAAAAGGTGAATGTATACATAAAGATTATAAAAAAGTGAGAATAACTTATTAAATAATATAATGGCATCTTTTAAAGTAGGTACCATAGTGATATTTGTGATGTATCAGTGTGGAAAAAATTCGAATTTTGAATTTGGCAAAATTTTTAGTTTAGTCCTTCAGGCCATGTAAAAAAATAAGTTTAATTCTTAAAATTGGAATTAGCCATTACATTATTATTATTATTGTAGATCTTTTAGCAGTTCGATATTTACCAAGGTTAGATATATCAGTTATCAGTAGACCAAACAATAATACCTCATTTATCGATAAAAATATTTTGTTTTATCTTTTAAAGGTGTAGTTACGAGTATACAACCACATGATTTCATGAAGGAATAAAACATTTAAATACTAATATCAAGGTGATATTTTTATCAAAATTAAATAATGTGAAAAATAATTCCATAATAATTATTAATTAATTTTAGAGTAAGATATGTATGTTGTATGGACCTAGTGCTATTATTTGGTTATCACAGCAAAATTTGCTGTTTATCCTTTGCAGTTAAAAATTTTTTTTTTTCAAAGATGAAATATAAAGGAAATTAGGAAGTAAATTGTTAGTGTCTGAATCAGAACCTTTACATAAACATGAGTTTGAATTTATATCGATTGATTTCCTGGAGACAAAGATATTACAGCAGTAATATCGTGGGGTCGCATACTATATATGTATATATGGAATAAAATTATTAATTTTTAATTTTTAATTTTGAAATCATGAAGAAACTGGTATCACTTAATTAAAAAAATTTAATTTTTGATTTAGAAAATTTAAGTGATTTTCAAAACCAACTGCTTTTCAATTTTGATAATATACAAAAAAAAATAAAATTTTATTACAATGAGGTTACATTATAAAGGTTATCCAGGTTTAAAATATTTTTGAATTGAACTTTCAAATTATTCAGAATTCTCGAGATGGGTAATCATTTTAATCTTAATAAATAAGTTTTATCCGTAAGTAGCCATTAAGGGAGGCCGAAGGCCCAGTCGTGTCAAGACATTGTTGTATAGATATGTATCTTTACATATTTCCATCATTGCTGGGTAATAAACATGTCCATTTTTTATTTAAAAATATATCTGTAATAGCTACTTATGCAACAAGTTGTGAAATGGTAGTGTTTGATGCACGAGACGTAAACTTAGCCTACGGCAGCGTTGAACAATACGCCACGTGTGTACACACACTTTTCGCATAAAAATGATTTTAAATAAAAATCCAGGTAAACAAAAGAGTTTTACGTGTTGTTAAAATAAAAATAAAATATTAAATTCAAGTTTTTAAATTTATCAGTTCAGCAAACACAATAGCCGATTGCTGAAATCTTTTGAGATAATTTAAATTTTATTATGTTTGCTTTGCTTGATAATTTTCAAAATTTTAATTTATTATTATAATTTATTAACAAACTGGTTTGTTGCCGATTACTACAATAAATAATTTTACGTAACAAACTAAAAAAGATTTGCCGACGTTTATTTACGTATTTGTTACTAAATATTATAAAAGTGATATTATTCATATTTTATTTTTTATCTTAGCTTCTTTTTTGACAAGGGTAGTCTGTATGCTCTTTAAATCTTGTCTTGTTCAAAACAAGGGAATGTGAATTTTTTTGGGGAACGAATAACTATGTTGTTGTAGTTGTATTATCTAGTGGCACAACTCAGCAACATCTATTTTTTCTATCCCTTCAAGTCATTTTAACTGCTTTTCAGTTTTGTATGCATCACCATTTCTTCTTTTACTCACAGGTACACTTCCTTACTTTAAATTTTTACATTACCCTTTCGGTCACGACTTTTTTTTTATGCATGAAATTAATTAAAACAAATAAAAAAAAGTTGTCCACAACATACAAACCCACATACAAAATTTCAGAAATTTTTTGGAAATGATGATTTTCCGCTTCTGGGAGCCCAAAATGTCTAAATTCATCAAAATCTTAACTTTTGTTATCTGCACGATTACATACTTTCTCAGACTTCGTATGATAAAGTAAAAAAAATTAATTAATGCATAGATAGGGCCAAAAAAAAGAAAAAAAATGTGTGTCGTCAATTGACTACACAGTGACCGAAAGGGTTAACAAATCGTGCTAACTCTTTTCTGTCTCTAGCTAGTTACTTTGCCTCACTAATCGTTATTCCTCTTCCGAGAAGAAAGTAACAATATCGAAGAGGAATGGATGAGAATAAAAAACATAATACAGACAGCGGCAGAAAGAGTAATAGGACATAAAAAGAAGAACAAGAATAAACAATGATTTGATGAAATCTGTGAAGAAGGTGTAAACTTGAAAAGAAAAGCGAGAGAGAAATGGTTAAGAACGGGAAAAGAAGAAGACAGAAGAATATACACAGAAAAAATGAGAGAAGCTTACAAAATATGTAAACAAAGAAAGAACCTCTGGTTAGGAGATAACAATGAGTGAAATTGAACAGGAAGGCAAAAGAAATAATACAAGAGCTTTCTACAAGAAAATAAATGAACAAAAAAGATCAAATAAACTAAGACCAAGATCAATGAAATATGAACATGGTAACCTAGAGAGCGACGAGGGGAAAATAAGAGAAATATGGAGAACCCACTTTGAAAAACTATTAAATGTGGATGCGGAAGAACGAGATGATAGGACAAGAAACACAGAGAACGACTGTGAAATCAGATAGAAGAACCGACATATGAAGAGATGATGGAAAGTGTTAACAGAATGAAGAATGGTAAGGCACCAGGTAGAGACGGAGTACAGGTGGAAATGGTGTAAAACCTTCAATGAAAAACCTATGAACTCATAAAAAGAATATGGAGAGAAGAAAAGATGCCCAATGAGTGGCAAACGGGAAGAATAATTCCGATACACAAAAAGGGTGACATTAGCGAGTTAATAACTACAGAGGAATAACTCTACTGCCTGTGGTATATAAAATAATATCCTCCCTAATACTAAAAATACTAAAAACACACACTGAAAGAGTCCTAGGAGAGTACCAATGGGGGGATTTAGGGAAGGAAGATCAACTACTTCTAAAACAACTAATGGAAAAATTTCATGAATATGGGTTGGAGCTGCACATGATGTTCATAGACTTCCGGCAGGCCTTCGATACTGTAAGAAGAGGACAGCTGATGAGAATAATGAAAGAACTTGAAATCCCAGAGAAGCTGATAAAATTGGTAATCATGACACTGTTGTCATGTTGACAACAGTTGGGAGTTGGGGAAGGTGAGACTGGGGAATTTGATGATGTGAATGCAGGAGTGAGACAGGGAGATGCCTTGTTCAACCTGATGATAGAGAATATGATCAGAAAAACGAATTGCTCGGGCGCGATAGTCAACAAAGAGACACAGGTGATGGCTTATGCGGAGGATGTCGTGATACTGTCTAAAACAGAGAAGAATTTGAGGGAAACATATGAGAGAATGAACCGACAAGCGACAGAAAAAGAGTGGCAAGTAAACGAAAAAAGGACAAAGTAAATATATGCGAAATGGAAGAGGAAATGGCAAAATAATGAACCTGAAAATAGGATATTCTAATTTTGAAGAAGTGGAAACCTTTAAGTACTACCTTGGAGTGAGAGTAAATAATAGCAGAGGTGGTAGAGAGGAAGAAATAAGAGAGAGGTTGCAGGCGGGAAACGGAGCATTTTATGCAAATAAGAAAACGTTGCAAAACAGAAACATAAGCAAGAAAACGAAAATGAGAATTTATCAGACCAACAATTACGTATGCAGCCGAAGTATTATGCGTGACATGCAGGGAGGAAGAACGTCTGAGGGTGTTTGAAAGGAAGATTGTGCGATTGATTATGAGTCTAAAAAGAACTGAAGACAGCATATGGAGAGCTAGAAAGAGAAAGAACTGGAAAATGAGGATATTGTGAGGTTCATCCAAGCACAGAGATTACGATGGCTGGGCCATGTTATGCGAAGAGAGGAAAAGGACCCAACAAGAGTGGTGATGGAATGGAGACTGGACAAGTAGAGAAAGAGGGGAAGACCGATAATGACATGGTGGGACGCAGTGATGAAAGACCTGAAGGATATGGAGTTTGAAAATTGGAGAACAAAGTGTGCAGAAAGAAAATCGTGGAGAATGATATGCGATCAAGCAAAGAAACACAAAAAGTTATAAAGAACGGCAAAAACGGAGGAGTGATCCACCTCGAAAAATGGATTGTGCAGACTCCCAGAAGGAGCGGTTACATTCCGACAGGAATGGAAACCGATATTCATTCATTGTGTGCGCTTATTGAAATTTCATTATTGGAAATTGTTATTTTAATTCGGAAGTAATCACCGATGCAATTTTCATGACTGTAAACTGTACGTTCTTAAATTATTTTTCAGAATCTTCTCGTATACTTTGCCTGCAGTATTCAACAAGCTTCATCATTACAGATTTTTAAAAATATATTTGTTGCTCCTGGTCTCATATTCTTCATAATTTGATTTGTATTTGGTCGTGTTCCGGGGCTCTGCCATTCTTCTACTTCTATTCCTATTTCAGGGGTTTCGGTGTTGGTTTCAGGTTCTTTTTTCATATTTTCGTGTTTATTATTATCTGTTACTTCTGCATCTAGTTCTATTGTGTCGCTAAGTAGCATGGTTCTCTTTACTATTGTTTTCCCCAAATTCTCTCCAATTTTTTTTTTGCAGTCCTTAATTTTTTGTCTGTGTTTCCTGTATTCACTGTAGATATTCTGTCCAATTTATTCTTTTCACCTGCGGGTATTTAATTTTATTATTCCACCATTCTGACCGAACTTGGTCAAAAGATGATAATTTGGATTTGGCTTTTACATTTGGCCAAAGTCAATTTCAAAATTTGGGAGAACGTTTAATTTTGAAAAAAAGATTAAAGCAAAGGTAAAGGCTTTTAAGTGAAATTATGGGATTCCATGGGCGAAAAAAAAGATAATGATCCTTGTCACTGAAAGGTGGCAGATGAGAAGAAAATAAAAAATAATAGTATGTAATAAAAATTTGAGATTGCAATGCGATGGATTGAGCGCCAAAATACGGAGCGATTAATTGTAGCAGTGTTAAGGTAAATCGACCTAATTGTGTTGAAGCGACCTACTGTGTTATATCATGACATACTTAATTTTGATCATTTATGACACCGCAATCGTCACTTCTAGTCACTTATCGAATTGTATGTTGGGAGGTGATGCATGGTTACACACAATCAAATGTAGTATGATCCCCGTACCTAAAGATTATCGTCCAAAGTTTCATTCGATTTTGTTGCCTTGGTTTAGTACGAGTCGAAAAACTTGTTAATACACATTACATTTATGTAAATCTTTTATTATATGGGACATTTTCTTATCAATGCCGTTAGATACTACACCGTCATCTTATCAGACCGGTTATCGTATCTTAAGTTTGTTGATGTTGAAATATTAGTGTGGTTGTTAAAATTTATAAATTTCTACAATAGTAATCAGTAATATCGCATTTTGGATTATCATTCGTACGAATGTAAGTAATGTTTTATTAGTTTTGCACTCATATTTGCAAATTTTAATCAATAACTTTAGAATAATTCATTGGGTACTGGGTGGCAAACAAGTTACGCAATAGAAAAACATTTCAACATTACGGTAAACTTTCACTTAAAATACAATTTTTTTGTTTAATGCTCGTCGGTTAAGTATTTCACCATATTCAATGAAGTCCATTGACGTATATGTGAGAACTTTGTTTAATTTTTTTTAAATTCATATTTCCTTTAATTTTATAAATTCAAAAAAATCCCAACACAGTGACCGATTAAGTTGTACCCATGGAACTTGAAATTATTATTTCCATGCCAAGTTCACTTACGAAGGTACAAATGTTAATTTCAACGAATGGATTAATTAAAGTTGTTTATATTTTCTGAACCGTTTATCAACTTGGGATATTCTGAAGTGAAACCATTTCTTAAAATTTCTCTTAAATTAAAAAGTAGGTACCACAGCATAATTTTTTTAATTAGTAGTGTGTTGCAAGTTAAACCTCGAAATATCTGCTTTGTTTAAAATTAATCCAATTTCTTTATTAAAAGTTAAATTAAACATTTGTTCGAGTAAATTTTGGGCAAGTAAAAATTTTTATTTTAAATTTATTTTACCTCAAACAAATCGTAAAGTTTGCTTAGTAAAATATTTGTTTGTAGTACAAACAATATTTGTTTGTAGTCCAAAATCTGCAATTTTGTATTTCAAATTTTTGATTTGGGTTGGATTTCAGTTAGAAGTGCAAAACTGCAGGTTTAAAATGTTTTTGTTTCTATATAAATAATGCACTTTTGCAATTGCTATTGAATCGTGAAAATCAAATTTATTATTTCAATAGAAAATTTTGAAAAATCCTTGGCTTCTTACGCTTTATCAGTGCAAAAAAAACACCGGAAAAACTATCTGATTCACTTTTTTTTATTGTTTGGGTTATTGTTGTGACATTCATCAGTAATCGAGATTAGAAAAAATGATTTTTGGTTCATCATCGTTTAATCATTTTGACAAGATTCAACTAATACGACGTAACCACACGTGTTTCTGCATATTAATATCCTTCAAATTAAATCAATTATATTATATAATTAATTGTATATTTAAGGTTTATCAAAACATTAATTTAATTAAGGATTTTATTTTAAATTTAATTAAGGTGTGTATGATTACCATATTATAGTGCGAGATAAAAGTGCCGGTATCAAATGTAAAAATTAATTCTTCAGCAAACGCAACTGTATGGTTTTTTCTCCACTCCAAATTTTGACCTCCTCACTCAATCTTCCATTAGTGCCCAAGAGAGTATGTTGCAGAAAAAGAAACCATGCCGAACGTTTGGTTATTACCCCGAAGACACTGATGACGATTTAAGATATGTAATTACTCAAGGTCATAGTTCTAATATTTCTAAAATACGTAACTTGAGTAAATTAAAAATAATGTATTCAATAATTTAATTTTTTTTCATCAATCAGTTTTTTGCCGGTTTTATCACAGATAATTATCCAATAATTCCCATTCCACCGGATGGAATATTTTTGACCTATCTTTGGTTTTTGCTTTCCTTTTTTAGACTTATGGTTTAAATTTATAAGAAATTTAGAGGTCATTCTTTTTTCTTATTTTTATTGTACAACTTTTTAATGTTATTTTTCAAGATTCAATCAAAATGCGTCATAAAAATGGTAACATTTAAAGGAATTAGTTACGTGAATGCTGCCCAAAAACCTGTTCAAATTAAAAAATAAAATTAAATTCAGGGCTTACGTTTATGTTGATGCTATTTACGTTAGTTGAATATTATTTTGCCAGTAGTAAATTACATACTCGTCTGTGTAGTCCTGTCGGTGAAGACGTTTGTTAAAAGTTTTTTTTGCCGAAAGTTATTGTTGACAACTCCCGTTGCAAGGTACTGGAAAGTATTTTTCATTGAAAGAACTGGACGAAAGAACTCCAATATCGTGAATTTTTAAGTTTTTTTTTTATTTAGTTAATTGACTTTAAATGACCCTCTTTATCTTCTCGCAATGTTATTTTGTTTTTAATGCTGTGAAAGATTCGCCATTTTTTTTACTTTTAAAATTCGAATGATTTATATTTCGCATAATTCAAAAATATTATATCTAATTGTTGTAGAGATAAATATAATTTGCAAAACTATTTATAGAAAAGTTGACAAACTAGTCCTCTCTAGACTTCGGAACTAGATCATGATCACTGAGAGAAAGAAGAAAGTATTATGCTATTGCAAACAGACTAGTAGTTCTCGGTCATTGTAAACTTTAGCGGACTAAAATTTTCGGTGTTATATTATGCAGTGGAAAATAATTCTGTTCATAAAAATTTTGATGGTTTGAATTTATTTTTTAAATATTACAATTTTCTCAAAAAATCGTATTAGATAGTATTTCTTATCAGATTTTTTTACTTGCAGGAGAACAACATGAAGTGGCCAATAGTATTATGTTTGCTAAGTTATGCATGCATAGCCCTGGGAGCACCATTATCTTTGTGTCCAAAGTCTTGTTCCTGTACCACGACATCTGAAAATAACCTTGAAGTGCAGTGTAAATCAACCCAGTTTTTGGAAAGTGTATCTCCACAACAAGCGGCAGCTATAACATCTCTAACCTTAAACAATTGTGGCATATCCAAAATCGAATGGAATATGACTCAGTTTGAAAATTTAAAAGAGTTACATTTAAAATCTAACAAACTTAAGTTTATAAACGTTGCTAATTTACCTAAATCATTGAGTTATTTGGATTTATCACACAATTTGATCAAAATTTTACCGGAAGAACTAACATCATTAATTAATTTAAAGAAGATTGATATATTGGGAAACCCGATTTCATGTACCTGCAAGTCTTTGGGCGCGAGGGATCATATCTTAAAAAAGATTTTGTTCGAAGCAAATGTGAAATGCGATTCACCAAAGAGTTTACATGGAAAATCGTTCTTATCAATTTATTGCAAAAAGGACGATATCGAAAAATTATTTTCTGGTATGCAAGGTGACGCTCCGTATGAAGGTTCGGGTTTTGAGGAAGAAGAAATAGCTATCGACGAAAACATTGAAAATAATGACAATTTCGAACCAGAACCAGATATCGAAGACGAATTCATGTTGATGGAAAAATCGACAACCACTCACAAAGTTCCCGAAAAACACGAAGAGTTGACAACGACGACAGTATCTACCCAAACAACTGAAATTGAAGGAAGCGGTATCAGTGCCGAAGAATTCGGTGAATTAATTAACGAAAATTCAACAATTCCTAACCCTATCAATGTTGAAGATGAGGATGACGATGAAGTCGATGAGCAAGCATATTCAGAATTATATGAAGAATTATCGAAAGTTACTGAAGAACCAATCACTGCGGTTAATATGTCACTGCCAAGTGCGTGCAATTTTAATTGTTCAACTCCAGCGCCGTTAGAAAATTCAAACGAAACGGAAGTTAGCCCTGCACCAGGTTTGTTTGAAGCAGCAAAAATTTTCTTCAATGATCTAGATATTTTTGACGATAAGAGCGAAACTACTACAGTAATGACAACTACAACCACAACTACAAAAGCAGCCGATATTGTGATCACCGTAGTCAAAAGTACCGAAGCAAGTTTTAATAACGACTCCGAAGCGGTAATTGGGGTAAACGAAACCAGTGAAGTAAGGGGAAAAATGAAGAGCGGCGATGTGAACGAATCGAGCAGCACTTACATATTTTTGTTCGTGCTATTAGCGTTAGTGGTTGCTTTGATTGTTTTTGCCATATTTAAAAGACGTTCTATACAACGTAAGCGTGATGCCAGGAAGAAGAAATTAGAAGAACTTGAAGGACCTGCGGAAGAAATGAAGTTGCTTAAGAAACCGGTTATTGAAGTAAACAATAAACCAAATGGAACCAACGAAACTGTTGCTTTGATAAACGGTAACACCGATAATCATCAAAATGGTGTCGAGCCAAATGACGTTCATTTAACTAATGGAAAGAAACCTGACGATGAAGACGTGGAGGTACGTAAGAAGAACGTGGACGATACCAAATTGCTTACTCCAGAAGCTAAGCGTGTCACTGTTAAGGCTAGTGAAATTCCCAATTCGACACCCAAAACACCTATTTTAGTAACTCGCCATTTAAATAGCGATGGTAGTATTGTCACAACTCCAAATTCTGACCAGCAGATGCAATGAATCTAGTGAGGCCAAATTATATGCTAGTAGGTACATTTAATGTTATTTGTGATAAAAGCATTTTATAATTTATAGAAGTTTTGTTCCTAGGGAACACATTGTTCCTCGATTTTGTGTCTCTTGCCTTGGGAACATATTTTCCATTTTTAAATTATTTAGAATTCGACTGAAACTCGTTCTTTTATATTGTTATTTTTATTTAAAAAATTAGGTAACTATATATCTAGTATTACCAAAGGAAGCTAATTAGAGTTTCATTGTTTTATCTTAATACATCTTAAAGATTATTGTCGTTTTATCTTCGAATAGTTTTAATTCATACATTTGTATTACAGTTACTATGTTATGTTTATGTGTTGTTGTGTATTAAATCGTTTATATTTAAATTAAATTACCATTTCTACTTAATAATGTTTTAATTCGAACCTGCACAACATCTAAGGGCGACTTCAAAACTCACTACTTCAAACAGACCGAAAGTTTATTCATCGCATTTTATTTATTTTATTTTTCATTTGTTTATATTATTTTTTTAAAAGTTACAGTCGGCTATGTTTAAACTATCGTGTTTTAACTACCCGTTTAATATTTGACCTTGAATGGTAATTTTAGTATTATGAGATGTATCGTTTACGTGATACTAAATTTAGAAATGAAATTGCAAAGTAATTTATAATAGATTTGCCAAATTAATAAGTAGGTAACCACACTGTCGTTAATTGAGGAGAGAGGTCAAAAAATTATGTGAAAAACCTGTGTGCAATCCCGCATCTTTGGGCACCTTACATCGTTAAGAGTAATTAATTTTCAGCTTTACGACAAGCAATTACATACAAACAACCAGGTGGTTAGGTGAATATACGCCTTTCTAGTCGTAGTCGTGCACTTTAAACTAGAGCTTCCTTAGGAAAGCCAATAGCTAAGTATTGAATTTTGCACGAATTCAATTTTAGTTCATTTGGGTTAATCTTGCTAAATACCAGAAGAAAGATGGAGATAACTGCAATAGATGACAAAATTGTGCAAAAATTGATAACGCAAAACAGGGCAAAAGTTGAGTAAAGTAAGTAGAACAATTTTATTTAAAATATCCATGTTTTTCAAGTTGGCAATAAAATTGGCATTACTGATTTTTCTTAGCACCTAACTTGAAGTGGTTTCCCATCTGATTGTAACCGTTAGTAGTTAGTACCCATAATCCTGTTCAGTTTTTATCATTAAGTACCTATATGATTTTTATTTTATCTTTATTTATGTAGAATAGATCGATACGTGTTACGTTAACGTAATTTGAACTACAATGACAAATGAATGTAGAATTCTAAATGCTCAATGAACTAAAATAATCTTGCATTTTTTACCGTGTATCGTTTTACATAATAATAATAATCTAACATTTTTGAGTATGTAACTGGAATGGACCCTAGGTGAGATAATGTTTCCGAAAAATAACAATAAGCTAATTTGGTGATAAAGCTTTTAGATCTGTGCAAAAGTTAATAAACATAAAAGCAAAGGTTAACGAGCTATGATTAATATTAAAAAATTAATTGTTTTGTTTTAAACTTTGTTAGCTCCGATAAACTTGTTTCAGTGAAATTATCAAAAATTCGGATTTTAAATGTCCTAGTTGCTATCCGAGGATATTTCTAGGGTCCAGGTTTTCAGGTGGTTTGTTTTGAATAGGAAACTAGCCTGACGTCTGCGATAAAAAAAAATGGTGTTCTTGAAACGGTCACCTATCTAAGTGCAAACCGCAACTTGCGCTATTGTTTTAATTTTAAGTACATAATATTCTGTAAGATAATGTCGATAAATTACAAGGATATTTAATGTAAAATTCATGTTTTAAAAGGTAAAAATCACGCCATTGCTACTTTCGTTTTCTTTAACTTAAAACCCACTTTCTAGAGCTGACAATTATTAATTACTTAATATTAAGTCAACTTCCGAAAAAATTACTTAAAATTTGGAAACTTCGGTACTCCGAAAGCAAATTTGTTTAATTTTGCATTGATACGTTTTGACACATTTATTCTGTAATTAATTTGAAAAAATGTAGGACAATTTAAATAATGCCGACATAATCTGAAAATGTAATTCGAGATTGTCTATTTTGTTTTTTACACTTAAGGTTGTGCACGCTAACAAATATGCATTATATATGTATTATCTATAAGTACATATTATGTACATAATATATGTAAGTTAGATATAAGATTATAATCTATGAGTATTATTCCTATATAATTTTTAAAGTAATTTTAAATAATAGGGTAATAGAAAATATACAATCAAACCAAATATGTTATTTTAATAATATGCGGTTTCAATTATACTTGGATCTTGTTTTTATATGCAATTTTACTGTTAAAAAGGTTTAAATTTATCACACTGCAAAAACTTGTTTTAGTTCAACGTTATAAATCAAGCGTATACATATTTATAATAAACATGCAATATATTTTTAATAATCTTATTCTATTTATAGTTAGCCAAAACTAAACATTTTTCTGTATTTTTCAAAGTGAGGATACCAATAGCAAATGATATACCAATCACTGATAAACAAATTACTCCGATAAATTTATTGACTTGGATGAGATAGCTATATAACAAGTCAAAAAAAAGCTAAAAAATAATCAATTAAATTTTACCTGTAATTTTGAAAATATTTCAGTTACTAGGTTTTTGAATTTTATATCTAAAAGTATATATATGGTTATACTAGATTTTTTTTTGAAGAATCATCAGGTATACGTTTTTAAATTTACATAAAATTTCTGAGTCATTAATTTGAATATACTGATTACTGAATGTGAAAAACTTATCTTTAGATTAATCATTCAAATTTTTTGTGTGCCAAAATAAAAATGAGATGGTTTTTACGAAAAAACAACTGTTTTTTTATGAAGTCATTGAAAGTAGGTGACATTTTCAATTGCTAGGTACCTAATTACTTGTGCCGTGATTTGAATTCCACGTTAAGTTGTTAGTTTTGGTTTGTTTAGTGTACTGTATAACGGTAAAACAAAATGAGTTGTAATGTCCCAACTTGTTTTTTTTACAATTGTGTTTTGAAGATCGATTAAAAAATTAGCAATTAAAATTATTAAACAAGTTAAAATTTTGATTAATTATTAGACTGGTTTATAACTGTTAGGCGATGGGTTTCGTTTCACTGAACGCGATAAACGTTAAATAATTTTTAAAAATCACTAAAATTAATCATAGTGCTGTTGTAGAATTGTAATTTTGCACATATTTAATTTAATATGCCGAAACTCCGTTAATGTGAAAAATTAAATATATTCAGATAATGAATTAAGTTTAACAAATTTATAAAATCAAAAAGTAAGCTTAATTATTCATTTAATGAAATTAATATTTCGGGTATATTAGCAGGAACGTATGAAGGCAGGGGTTTATTGGGGCGACCGCACCTAGCCCCAAAATTTTCAAAATCCAAAAATTCGAAAAAGCATAACTGATGAATTTCCTCAGAAAGCGGATTCAAAGTCAAAAAATGATTCAAAAAATTAATAATTAAAATCATAAATATTTTTAAATGATTAGCAATGATCAGTCTTCTAGCTAGACTCCTGATGTTGATTTAAGGGATCTTTATGTTACCGTAATCAAAGTAGTCCGCAGAATAATTTAGGTCGATCAGGCCTGGTTTAGTGAAATGCAATTGAACTGCTGATCTGAAGGTCTGTTTAAACCCCAGCTACTCCCAAATTACCAGTTCCGGAGTTTGGATGTCACGTCAAACATTAGTATGTTCACATATTATGCGAAATATTTTGAACAATGCATTTACACCTACTAATTAAAAAATGAAGCAGAAGTTGAACTTGAAGAAAAGTGGATTTAAACTATTTTAATGAAAAATTTAAAAAAAGTCGAAATGGACGATCTAATCGCTCTCTAATTTAAGTTCCGACATAATAAGATGTTTTGAGACTTTCATGTTGTACATACTGAAGAAATTTCTATAACCGTACTATGAAGTTATAAAATCAAGTTATTGCTGCAACAATAACTTAAATCATAAGTGTTGAGTGTACACGTTGTCCTATTTGTTATTTAAATTCAAATCACTTGAATGCACATTTTGATTTTGACCTTCATAATAAATGTAGCAGTTTCTAACCTATTAGTGTATAAATTGGATTTATTCTCAAGATCAAATAATTTATTTGTAATGTTGACCTTTATTATAAACGTGTTAATAATGCTCTACATGCCATTAACATTAGGTTACAGAAATCCATTCCTGCCAATCCGATATAATTTAATTGGTAAAAAATTTTATTTTCATCCATGCCTTTTAAATTTTAACATCGCGCCGGCTCCACGGCTATAGCTTACGTATAAGAAAACATTAGCTTAAATGGAGAAGTTATCAACCTCACGAAAGTAGCCATATTCCGTTAGGAATGGTGGCGGGTGGCTTGATTTTTATTTGATTGTCTTTTTTATTAGCTAATTTGGATGCAATCAATCTTTTTTATTGGTGCATTTCAGAGAAGAAGAAAATTGCCTTGTTTATTTTTAATTCAAAATTAGTTGTTTCAGCACCATAAACATGGGAATATGGGTCAGTTGTCTCTGAGGCGTTGCCAATCTCCTTTATACGAGATAATTAAAATCTGTTATTTCAAATTTTAGTTTTTGCTATTTTTGATTTTTTACAGAACGAATGAGTCCTTTTCAAGCTATGGGGCAGTGGAATGCAAAATTTTTAGGGGTCTGTTGTTCTTTTCTGTTCATGAACGACTTCACTTATTTGAATATTAATGAAATTATGCCACGTAGCAATATAGCTTTCCAATATTGGCTGAAGCTTGGTAAATTGAATATTGCCTGCCCATCTTCATCCAATATTGTTTTCCCATAAAATACATCAGATAGGACTAAACCAAGTGATGTTTGTTTCGTCAGTAAGTCGTTTTATTGACCGCAATTCTATCTTAGTTTGACTCAAAGTACCATTGTTTTGGCACCGGATCTTAAGAAAAAAATGGCGAAAATGAAGAACATGAATCATCTGTGGAAGAAATTAATTGCATTAGGGAAAAATTAAAATTTCGATTCTGTCCTATAAATAATATTTGGCAAAAACGACTTTGTGAGAAGCTTGGACTTTCATTTGACAAGAATTCCGACTTTGCAAAAACAAAAAATTCGTTGCTCCATTCGCCTCATATAGACGTCAAAGCAGACGGTAACTGTTTTTTTTAATGCATATTTTTATGCATATTTTTATGCATTACCGGAAGTGAACATCAGCACAAGGAAGTACGAAAGCTAATTACTGAATTTATGAAAACTCAAAAACAAGAAGTTGATCTGTTTTCTGGTGTTGAGAATTATATGAATATCACGAAAATGGACAAAAATGCAATTTGGGCAACAGATGTTGAGATGCTTTTTACTGCAGAACTCATAGGACCGATATATATTCGTTTACTCAAATTTCAAAAAATCTTGCATGGCTAATGTTTTCAAGTTCAACGCACCTTTCCGATGAATCTAATTACAAAAATCTGGCAATATATTTGAACCATAAAAATTCAAATCATTTTGAAATAGTAGTTTCGGTAAAAAGAAGTGTATAAGAAAATGTAATTTTTAAATAAATTTTGTGTTAAACGTTAAACTTTTAAATTATCCTATTTTTATATTCTTCGAATAACTGAGGAAGATATTTTAGCATTTCGCAGTAAAATATTATGAAATTTGATACATAAACAGATATAAAATTCTTATTTACCTATAAAATTTTTTAAGGGGGTAAAAATTCACTAAGAATATTTTGAGCTTTTTTATCCCCCGGTAAAAATTCACTAGGAAAAATAAAAGGGCGTTAAAATTCCCGGCTACACCTGTACTATTTTGTAATCAAAAGTAAAAAAAAACATCGAAAATTTTACTAAATTTGATGTAAGATTTACTTGAATTACTGTATACTATTTACTTTAATAGTATATTATGCACCAAGGGAATAAAGTGACCTTTCTATGGCCTGAGGGTAAAGGATTGTTTGCACAAGACGCTAGCCGAGGGCAACAATTACCCTCCGGACAAAAAAAATCACTTTATTCTCGAGGTTTTTTTTGCTATTCCGGAAAGTAAAGCAGGAAATTCGCAAATTTTACGAAACTTTAAGCAAAAATTTAACGCATTTTTTCAATAATGCACATGCTTGATAGTTAGAGAGCGGATTTATATGCGCTAAAAACGTCTAGACAAAGCATTATTTAATGAGGCTTTACAAAAATCTGCTAGGATTTGCATTGATTGGATCGAAAAAACTCTAGTAGCGTAGTACCTTCTTGTAAAGCCTAATTAAGTAAAGCTTTGTTTACACGTTTTTAACGCATATAAATCCGCTCTCTATTGATAGTACTACAAAGTAGCAGGTGACACTAGTAGTATTACCAACTACCAAAAAGTACTAGAACGGTTCATTTACATTTGTGCGTTTGAAATAAGAAGACGTGTTACGATGAGTAGAGCTCTCGAAATTGCCGAAGCAGCAAAAATGGCGTTGGCAGATTTTTTGCCCACAAAATCAAAGAAAATTTATCGGAAACAATACGATGGCTTTGTGCAGTGGTGCAAGATGAAAGAATTGCCCGATTATTTTACTGACGACGTGTTTTTGGCCTATTTTTACGAAAAGGCTAAAATGTTAAAGTCGTCCACCATGTGGTCGCAATATTCCACGATAAAGGCTGTGACAAAATTGGAACACAATATTGATATCAGCAATTTTCACAAATTAACCGCTTTTATTAAGCGGAAAAACGAAAGGTACGGCCGAAAAAATCACGTGTCGTAACCTCGAACCATGCGGCGTTATTTTTAAAAGAGGCGCCTCGTGAAAAATTCTTTGTAGCTAAAGTAAATACTTTTTATTTATTTATCAATTTATTTACTAATTTATTTCACTGCAGTTCGCACTAATATTTGGCCTTGCGGGAGTGTGCCGGACCAAAGAGTTGGTCAATTTGTGCATAGATTTCGGGAAGATGTTCGGCATCACTAATTACGGACAATTAAATATTCATGTAAATGTAAAAACAATGATTGAAAATACATACATGACAGCTTTTTTACTTGCATTTTTACTCCTAGTGACTTTTTTATTGCCCGGCAGTAACTTTTTTATTGCCCTAGGGCAAAAAAGAGCCACTTTACACGCGCAAATCCCCAAAAATCCGAATGGCAAAAAACAATTTTTTATGTGTAAGGATCAACTGATCCTTGTTTCCTTTTCGATTCCTTCTATAGGTATTCATAATGTTATATTTTCAGATTTCGAATCCATTTGAGGTCATGTTGGTAAAAAATATTTGTGCGAAGCAGCGTTGGTTGGTCAAAATCCTGATTTAGTGTTGAAAAATTTATTGAAGGACGACAGCTAATCGAAAGATGCGTTGCAGTTGATTTAATTATTTTGAAAGTTATACAAAATATTCCAACTGAAAAAAGTAATCAGCAAAATTATTTTTGTGCAGTAATTAAAACACTGGAATTCTAGGTTTATTTTATAAAAGCAAGCAATAGCTAATGTTATGTAAAAACAGCAGCAAATTGGAAAAATAGTTATACAAAAAGTTAATATATGCATCCACTACCTAATGAGATTATCTGCTGTTGTAATAATTTAAATTAATGTAACAAAATCAATATTCAGCCTCAACACTTGATTAAAACTAAAATTGCAGTTTTATATTTAGCACTGAAGTAGCTATCATTCCAATTAAAAAAGAATCAACATATAATTGGGTCAGATGAGAAGGTCAAAATTTTCCAAAACTGAAAATCATCAGCTGAACAAAAATACAACCATACCAAAGAGTTTCTGCTAAAATGAGCAAAGACTCTTAGAAGACCACTGAAAAAATGTTCTTACTAAATATATTGCTGAGGACAGGGAGCAAATATACCTTAGTGCAGGCTGAATTATAGAGTAATTTGGCGATTGCCTTGTGTTTTTCGTTTAAAAAGTTGTGAATTAAATATTATATAATATTAATTAGTTAACTTTCGATTTGAGATATTTTTTTGATTTTTTTTATTACCTATGTTTCAATTGTTTGTTAATTTTAATTGTTATTTTGTAAATTTTCCAAAATTTTATGCAATTAACAGGATTTATCTGGGATTATTACGTGAAAGAATATGCAAAAAATATATTTTTATTATTATCAATATAAGGTCAACTATAGGTAGTTGCGATTGGCTGGATATAAAATAATAAACAGATATTATTTAATTTTATTCGACTTTAAGGCAGTGTTCTAGTCTAGAATTTTGAAAAAAATCGATTTTTTGTTTTCTGCATATTCTTAAAGTTTAGACATTGAAGAATATATTCTCTAGAGAAAATTTTAAAATTCTAATTATTTATATAGTTATGGCTATTTTAGTGACACACTGTAAACCCTTCAAGCTGGAGCATATGGGGCAATGCCTGACAAGTGACCATTTCAGCTATGAATTATATAAATGTACAAATATAGATCAACCCAAAATACTTAAAAATCGTAAATATTTTTGTGTTTACTTTTAATTTCAGCTCAGTTTAGCTTTTAAAAATTTATTACAAAATTACATTTTTCAACATGGTTGACATGATATCTCAAGTTCTTTTTACCCGATTTACTTCAAATTTGGTGTCGACCTTCAGTGTATGTCCATCTATTGCCCCTACCACTTTTGTACCAAAATTATTTTGCTAACTATTTTAAAAAATTAAAAATTACGGAAAAAACGTGTCAAAAAACTGTTTTTTGTTTTCAGTCAGCTGCCGTTTTTCGAAAACATCTTTTTTAGTTTTCTTTTTGGTAGGGGCTATAACAACATTCTTACTAATAATAAATATTTTTTGAAATTTTATTTAAGATGACCAGAAGGGTTGCAATCGTGTCAACCATAGCACACCCCACTTTTATTTTATACTCAACTTGACTAGCTGATAAGTCGCTTAATTTTAATTCTTTTTCTTCAAAAATTTTTTTGTAGATTTTCAAAATATCAATAAATATGTTGTAAAAAAAATGAATGATAAAAACTCGAAAAAACACCTAAAATTTATGGCTCAGACTAGAACACTGCCTTAAGTTTGCAGTTCTGAATATTCAAAGTTTATTTTTATTGATAAAATACTTAGTTTTATTTAAAAGGTTTAGAATTGTCAGGAGGAAGCGATAGAAAGATGTTCTTAGTAGTAAAAAGCTGTGCTTTTGTTACTTATACCTACCTACACTGTTATAATGCCCCAACAGTAGATACAAGTTTTAATGATAAATTTACTGATAAGAGGTTGTTACATTGGTTACACGCACGATAGCAAAGAGGGACCATCTTATCTTTTTAAGTGTAGTCGACTAGATGAATTGTAATCTGATGATGACTCGCAGTTGGGTTTCCTATACACAAAATGTATTAATTTAAACACCACAAGCGGTTACATAAAAAGATTTCACTCCACTAATAATAAATCGGATAGCTTCCAAAACTAAAAAATTACTAAAGGTAAATAGTCTTTTGTTATCTATAGAGTCAGTAACCGTTGTTTTCTCAAACAATTGAACACGAATTTTAGAAACTCCCCCACATATTCACCGAACGGTGGATAAGCAATGCGAAAATACGCAGCGTTTTTAATTTTTGACAAATTCAGTGATAAAAATTTCTGATTCAGAAATGAAAAATTACTCGCATTATTTACTTATTCTTTTTTCCTCTTTTTTGTCAATTGGCCAGAAAACCATTTTTTAAATCCTCATAGTAACCATGTTCATTGCGAGTCTAAGAAATTCTGCCAAGTCTTGATTTAACCCTCCAAAAATCGAGTTTTTAAATTGATAAAAATTTAAAAAAAAGGTTACTGAAACGATTTATGCATGTTTTTAAAATTGTTAATTTTTCAAATTTTAATTTAATAATAATTTTACCGGTTGGATATTATGTAAATGCTGCAAAATTAACATTAAAATTCAATTATCAAATTAAAATTACCAGTTTTTAATAGCAAAAAAAGACGTTTAAGGTTTTTTAAACTTTCAATTTTTAAATTCTACGGATCAGGGATGTTCCTCATTTGAATTGTCTGAAACAAAAAATATTTTGAAAAAAAATTTCGTTTGTTGCAATTGGAAAAACGTGTTTCTGTGTTTTTGTATTTAAAACATATTAAAAATACAAACTCAACGCAGTTCACCCTGTATGTTTGGTTATCGTAAAACGAAGGTAACAAGTTTTTGTAAATAATTACGGTTACGTAATATGTACAATACGAAAAGATGTACAGTAATGCAAATTAAAATATTTTAAGTACGTAATAAATTTTATGATCATCTCTGACTTCCAAAATAACCTTTGAAGTTATAAAATTTAGCATTCGACTGTTTCTGAAGTAATCAAGTGCTTCTCTAATGTTGAAATATGATTTTGTAAGAATAATTTAAAAACTTTGAAAATGGCTATTCTGTAAATAGTCAATTCAAATTTACAGGGTGGGTTTTGGCTGATCACTTCATTTTATGAAGTTTTTTTAAAATCCTTTTTGCGAGCGCAAGTCGAGTGCCAATTTTGGGTAATTTTCCCGTTTTTAAAAGGGGTTTTGTGACTAACATGACAGTTGAATGATCTATCTTTTAGATAGATTCTTTCTTCACAAACCCAAACGGAATTTGACATCAGACAGTTTTGTCAAGAGTAACCATAACGACAGGTAGGATCTGGAAGCTGATGAAGGAAAAAGAACATGTAAATTAATTGGAGTTCTTGAGGATATTAAAAATTATATAAATAAAAAATGGAATATAATATGGATAAAATCAATATGAGTAAGTTAGCATCAGCAAATTTCGAATCGTAAATCTTATATTTGAAATGGTCATCTGAATTTGAAGCATTCGTAATACTAAAAGTCGTTCAATCATTTGGATAATTCAATTTAAATTGCTAAATCAACTAAATAGTTTAATGCAATATTTTATATATACATAATATTTCGTTAAAGAAAGGAAAAGATGGTGGAAATAAAAATTGAAAAATTCTAAAACACTATAAATAAGTAAGTAGTTAAAAGCTACAGGACTAAATTATTAAGCTACTTGCGAGATCATTTCTGTTGTTCAATAAGTTTGCCATTATATCGAAGTCCGGCTTAACTGGACTTGTTTCGTGTTCTTTGTATAGGAAGTTCGCCTCTGGGATAGAAAGATGTCCTTTAAACGAGTCGGATTCGCGACACACACGTAATCCTTACTTAGATGCGGCTTTATTTGCGTCACGATCTCTCTTGGCGTATGGGGTTTGTAGATGACAAGTGAAGTGGCTTTCAAATCATTTCAATCGAATCGCAAACATCCTGGATATGAACGACGACCCCATCCACTTCGGTTTGTCACAAGGCATTATCTTTGTGTACTCGTCTCAAGGGAATTGAACGTTAAAAGGCGCACCCTCTAACCTATTTCACATGAGAAAGTATGCTCTTAATTGGTATACCTATAGCGAGTTGTGTAGATGTGGACGATGTGGTCATTCAGCAAACTGACTTAAATGGAATTAATGTCTTCACTTCAATACATGTTTAAGACCCCACAAAGTAAAGTTCGCTTTTAGCTAATTATGACCACCAAGTCTAAACCGTAGCAACTAAAAGCTTATATGTTGCCCGACAACGAGTTACATAAAGACACCTGACCATACATACAAACACCAAAACTAGACAAGCGCCAAACACTACGTAAGTGGACTTTACGGTCAATTATACAACTCGAATGGAAAGGGTAGAAATTTTTACTTCTCTCGAGTTAACTCGAACGTTAAGTTAATTTCTAACAAGTTACAACTAAACTACTTCGGTTTAACCTGTTGCATCAAACCTACCAACCGCCCCCATAGTCAGTCGAATTATAAACGTCAACATTTTATAACCAATGAACAACTTGATTAAAGTATAGATGCAATAATTTATTATTTAATCAATAAAGCGCTACTTAATAAAGTTATAGAATAGTTTTTCGAGTTTGTCTATTGCCTCAGATGCTCGCGAGGAAGCGCCAAACTGTAAGCCCAGCTTACCGCTTATGGCTCGAACTTCACACTTGATCATATTTATGCGATGTTCGGATTAACAACGGGTGACTACCTCTTAGAACTAACTATACGATGTCTTAAATCGATTGACGAGTTAGGAAGTAGTCGAAAATACTGCGAAAAAAATTATCCGGGAAAAAAAGTGAATAATTAATTAAGTCGGTAAAAATTTAAGTAGTGCAAAAATCGCAGTGATATACGGTTATTGAGTTAAATAAACAGTTCGAAGGGAGAAACTCGTAACTTATAAACATCTATCCTGTTTTCCTTACAGGACTTAGGTGTGATATATAGCTGTGTAGCTATAAGGATTATACACCTACTCCTTTCTTCATAAGTTCGCGGGAGCGCGTCTCTCTCCGACGCGCATAACTTGGTATCGTTCGGTGTTACGGATATCTTAATAAGATTCATGAAAGGACGCCATATTTTATATCCTCCCTATCTGGCGTAATGCCGCGTGAGCCGCCTCGTAGTGCCGGCCGGTTGCCCGTCGGAGCGCCAAGATAAGCTCGCACGGCACTGCTCTGTATCTAATGATGCCATATACTAGGTGCTAGCGATTTCCTCCAGATATATCTTAATAATTCCTAGCTAACTGCATCGCCTGCTCGCACGCTGCTGTGCAAGCCAACAATATAATTCCAAGAACGCCGTAAATCTCAACTTTTAGGAGCGCGGCCTGGCACAGAAAGAGGAGTACGAAGGGAAGGGGATTAAAGATCAGTAATCTTATAGGATAGATGAATTATGGCAGTATTTCCCGGCTCGGCTTCGCGCTTCGCTGTTCTCCGCAAAAATCCTTTGTTTTCCAAGAAATTGCCATTTAATTGCTTGAGATTACGGTTACACAATTAATTAAGATTCCGTAGGCCATGCATCTTAAAATCGGCGTTTTACGTTCCTTTAAGTCCAGGTGCGGTTTTGGTATTACGTATTACCATATACTACCTTATATATACTAGCTATAGTTAGTCGATACTTACTGTCGCAGATACCTACTTCTCTGCACAAGATGTATGTATCTCCAAGTATCTCACTCGTTCCCCAGTGTAACCCCATAAATGTATTCATATTTTATTTTATATCTGCGTTAATCTCTCATATATGAAGGCAAAGAATCGGCAATAACCATTAAACATAGAAAAAGATAGCCCAGCTAAGTTTAACCGGGTCTGCGAAATAATACTCAACTGCATATATCACTCTAAGAGAAAGTTAGGGACTGCAGATTCGCGAGTAACTCCCGACAAAGACGAACATATTTCATTTTGTATGTGGGCTTTATGTGCTACTTCTTCGTTATCAGTTCTGCCTGTACAGGCGGGCGAGACTCGATGCTCGAAAGCTTTATGGTGCACCGTAATCTCGTTCACTGAAAAATGATAATTGTGTAGTGTACAACCATTCCCGCACGCTAAACGTCAAATTAAATGTCCCTCTGGCCTTGTACAAATAAGTACATCTATTATTGTTTATAAAATTTCAGCAATCATTATTCAACTGCGTATGCCTTTGCGTCTTCTTAATAAATAATGGACTCAAATTTCCTTACTATTATGTCATTTCGCCTGCATTTAAATTAACCTAACCGCATTACGCAACAATTCTCTCTTCATTACTTCCTTCAAAATTGCATTCTATTTTCCGATATCAAATTTATTTTTATTTAAACTAAACTCTTTTCGCATTTTAGTTTGCAAAATTACAGAAATAGAATCCACGAGAGCTTCAAGTCGCCGAACGGGAACCTCATCGTGATGCCTGCTGCTACCCCAACCGGTATTTCATTCGAAAATTTTTCCTTCTCTTCCAATATTGATTTATAATCGTGTAAATATACAATTATTTCTCAAGCAGTTTGAAATTTTAATAAAATACTTGAATCCTACACGTCCACCTGTGGTTGGGTGGGCGTAATAGCAACGTCTAAATGAAAGACAACCAGCAGTAGAACAATGCAGTAATAAATGTTTGGATTACAAAGTACAGTACAGGTAAGGTCGGGGTAGTTCGGTGTAGTACAGGGAATTGGACTCTGTAAATCCCATGGTCATAGGTTAAGATTTCTGTCGTGGTGAAAATTACACGTTGAACTATCGATTCTACTACATATACATATATCGTTTGTGACAAATTGCGTTTCTTCATGACTGCGTGAAAATTATTATAATAATTTATGACTATTTCTGTGAGTAAGATAAAGATAGACATACTAATTACTTTAATATTCAGTCACTTTCCAGTTTTTCTTTTAGTGTTAAACCCAGAAGTTCCTGCTGTGGTTGCAGAAAATTTTCAAAATTTTACAATTTGATTGATTTCACGGTTTATTAAATTGGACAAATAGTTGTCGAGAAAAGGCGAGGATACGGTCTTGCAGTATGAATAAAGTATGTTTTCATTATACACTATCAGTCCAAAAATTTGGAAAAACGAGCATAGTCACTAAAAATTTACAAAATGTAGTGCAGTAGTGCAGGATTTACGCTTAGGCCTGTGAGGCCCGGGCCTAGGGCGGCAAGGGGCGCCTGAACTTTAGATGCGAGAAAATTTTAGAAGCTTTGAAATTTAAAGAAAAATTAAAATTAAAAATTTGATTCGGCTTAGATTTGCTGTGAATGCATAAACAAATTTCAGTAAAGTATTTGAAATAATTGTTAAAAAAGTAGCCCCCAGTTTATGGAGCTAGCACTGGCTAGCACCCAAATATTAAAGCTAGCACATCTACAGGTTTTTCACAAATCTGAAATTGGGGTGGGAGCTAATATTTTGGCTCCAAAACCTAGCTCTCTAATCTATGTATTTACAGTGACTCATAAATCATAATAAAATCTGGAGGTGCCTTTGTTAACAATGCTAATAGTCAGTTTTGAAGCCCATTTTTGGCATATAAAAATCGATATTATAGCAAAACTTTTTAGAGCAAACAGGGCCTAAGGCGCAGGCGACCCTAAATCCGCCACTGATAATAACACAATATAAGCAAACTTCTGTGTGTAAATAATTATTTTTCAAAATTTTACTAATAGTATCTCTTAAATCAAATTCTGTTCATCAGCTATAGACAAATACAGTATAAAATACGTAATAGGGTGAGTTTGCCTGTTTTCGGCTATTTAACTGAAATTTTCATGTTTAACATAATATTATAAAATAGCAATTTATTTACTTCGCATAATATGTAAAATTTATGGGCATTTTATATTCTGAAGTGGACGAGAACCACCAAAAGTCGTCAACTGACGAAATCATCTCATATGAAATTATAAAATTTTTTTGTATAGGTTTAGAAGACATTATTGTATTACACATTAGAAATAACGTAATCCAGTATCAATAAATTCTTTAGTAATTAAACACCTCTTAGTCTTGTTATCTTTGCATACCTATTAACAAACTATTTACGAGAATCCGGTTATGGATAGATTTTATAATAATAATTATATGAATAAATATAATACTTTTCAATTTTTTTTAAATTCAAATTATTTCAGGTTTCCCTGAAGAATTGGACGAGCAAGATTTTTCAAGCGAATGTTTGGTTGCATAAGTAAAACTTTTATTAACGGAGGTGAAGCAATTTAATTTCAGCATTTCAACTTAAAATCAATATAATAATTATGCAACAGTTATTTAATTTTTTAATTTCTAATTTGTAATAGTAACTTGAAAAACTAAATGGAACCCCCCCCCAAAACGAATAGAAAATTTCCGCGCATTTCTAAATAAGTTTATGAGATAGTGCACGTAAATATTATTTTATGTAATACAGGATAACTGAGCAATATACTTCAGGTGGCGCCTACATTTAAGCAATATTTATTAACGATTTATAGATACGTAAATTAAAGTAAAATGTATAATTTTGAATTATTTACCTATAGCAGCAAAATATTTTTTAGAGTTGAGTGGTAGCATTTTGACGCACTTTTCTCTATATTAACTATAAAAGGGCAAAAGGGGAGGTTTTTTGTCACTAAACAATATCCAAGTAATAGTTTTGGTTAAAAAATAATTGATTTGTTCACTGATGAGACGAAAACGACATAATAAATGAATTAGTTGACCGAATAAAAATTTTATTTTGTAGTACAAAAAAATTTAGTTACAGTAGCAAAAATACTTGGTTGGTTAAAAATTAGTGATTTACTTCTGCAAATTTTTTTCTCTGTGTTAAAAATATCCATGTCATCAATAAAATATTTAAAATATTTAATGCAATTAATGTAACGTTCAATATCTATTGCATAAACAAACAGTTATTTAAAATTACAGCTTCTATAATTGTATATTATGTATTAACTATACCTTATATATACAATAATTTTGCAGATAAAGATAATGTAAATGTATTTCGTACGTCACCAAAGATGTTGGACGAAATTTTATGACGTTTTGTCGATAAATTCTAATTATAAATAATACTACGTACTTTAATACAAGAAGTAAATAATATCCAATTGAAAAAGAAAATATTTTGCTCTGAAGGTATAACGGTAAGAGTTATGTGGGCGTATGGGACGTGATTTTCGAAGTTTTTCAGGTTTATTTTTCGGTTAAAATAAAATATTGTCTGTCGAAAAAAATATTTCTAATTCTGAAACAATAGAACTTGAACGTTTTTTCGCCAATCTAAAGTTTACTGCCAAAATGTATAGAACAAGAAGATTTGGTGCCGGAAAATTTGTCCGGGTCGGGTGGTCACAGAAAAAGTGCTGGTATTTATATTCATGAACTGATTGTTATGGTGCTGATTTTATACTGAAGATATTGTTAATACAATGAAGATTTCTTCAATATACTTCAATAAATTTCCTATGAGCGGCACTGCAATTTCAACTTTAAAATTTAAATAAAGATTAAAACTTGGTTATCTTCTGTTGATAAGATTAAATTTGCCGGAGTATGTTTTTCGATTTCAAAAATATTATGTAGATATTAAATTAAAATCAATTTTATCTTAAAAAAATTATAATAATAAAAAACTGCCATGTTAAAATCTCCAATTCGAGCCAGCAAAAACTTTATTCTGATAATCTTCGCTCCACAGGCAATGGCAAACCATAGAGGTATCTGCAAATGGAACCCTTTTGAAGAAAAGGAAGTGATCATTATGCCCTTAAGTAGGGCAAAGAATTTTTAGGGTTTATTTTATTTGAGGTATTAAATGCCAAAATATTACTCTGTCCTGAGCCCACGAGTCTCAGAACATACGGCACAGCTCAGTTTATTGGTAAACTGCTGAAGAATTAAATTTATTTTATCTCACTTTAGAAGAAGCTATGGTAAAGGTGTAAATTTTATTACTCCAAAAATCTATCGTGTTGTGTAATTGGGCTTGGAAGTAACATAAGGAATGTAGATGTGTGTGAAGTTAGCCCTGCCATTTTTAAAAATTTAAAAACTAAATATTGTGCCGGGCTGCGCCCGATGTGTGCCACGCTGTGCCGTATCTTATTTATTTATTTTTGATTTATACCATCTTCTCCTGCACTTCTGTTATTGTTCAGCTTCAATATCACTTCTTTTATCTCCCCTTCCATTGGTATTTCGAAAATAAAATTTTATAGTTTACGGCACACAACGGCATACATCGATTAGAATCTAATACAATTTTGTTTTTAGAAAAATTTCAAAAATGGCGGGGCTAACTTCTATCGATAAAATAGTTTTTGGCCGAAAAAATTTTTATTTATCAAAATAAAATTTTATGATTTACGGCCCACGTCGAGTAGAACCCAATATGTACAATTTTGATTTAAAAAAATACGGCACAACGTGACACACATCGGGCACAGCCCGGCACAATATTCAGTTTTTAAATTTTCAAAAATGACTTTTAACCAAAAATCACCAGATTGGAGCATAGTACTCGTATACTATACCAATTAATACCTGAATAATATTGTTTCTTGTTTCAGATGTGAAGGATTACCTACCCCAAAACACTTCGAAGTAAAATCGTATGGAATAGTATTACCATCAAATTTAACATTTAAAGATCTGCCGTAATCTTTTTAATTCTTATTAAACATCAAAGAACGTCTCGATTGGGCCGATCCATTACGGAGTTATTGGCGATCTAAGAAATACGGCGTAAACCGGGCTTTTCGAGATAAGTGGGGCAACTTTTTAACGGGACGCCTTAGCTGGTTGGTTATGCCAGAATCGGATCGGCCGTCAAAAATGCTATCAGAAACATTAAAGAAATTTGAAAGAAAGTGAGACAAATTAATTTAAATTCGTCCATTTGATCACTCAATTCGACAGCATATAAAAGTCAAACAACAGTGATCTACTCTCGACACTCTTCATGTCAAAGACGAAGTGCAGGCTTACAGGGAATTGGGAATGCAAACCAGAGAGGGATTAAATTTAAATTGGAAAATATTTGGCAAATGTTCGGGAAATCTAAAACGCCTTAAAAGGCGTTTGTCTACTCCAAAAAGTAAAAATGTTGGCGCAATATTGGTGCAATGTCGGCGCAATATTTGTGCAATATTGATGCAATATTGGTGCAATGTTAGCGAAATATTGGTTCAATATTGGTGCAGTATTAGTGCAATATTGGTACAATATTGGTGCAATATTGGTGCAATATATTAATAACTTTTTTCAAATCTACTCATCGAATAACTTTATTTTTAGGCTTTTCTTAGAAGACATCCGGATATATCAGAAAGAACTACCAAAGCGGTTACTTTATCCAGTGCTTGTGTTTCTGAAAAATATATTTGTCCATCCACCGGGACCCAGAAAAAATTCAGAAAACGTTTATACAGTTAACCAAAGCTTTTAAAAAAAATAATAGAATATTTATTTTTTTAGTGAACGGTAGCATTTGTTGCCCAATGATTATTTTATTCATACAAATGCATTCTTGAAAAACTGTCACACCATATAAATCCAGAATGGAGTATTGGGCGCAGCGCTAATGGTTGGTAATGGTATAATTAAAACTTTTTATGAATAATATTCATGTAATTCAAAAAAACGTAAAATTTCCAATAATCTCCTTTCTAGATGGTTACAAATAAAAATTATTGCTTTATATCCAAAAAGGAAAAACAATTCAGTTATAAACTATAACTGTGTTTCGGATGTCCGATTACTATGGAAATTGTTCAATAATTATAGTTTTGTGAGTACATTTCTATATTATTAGTTATATTAATATAAAAATATTAATTATTAAACGTGAGGTTTAAAAATAAATAAATTGATATAAAAAATGTTAGGATTAAAGATTAAGATGTTTGGGAGACTGGAGTTTAATTTGTTTTAGAGCTGAAGCGAGCAGGACGAAATACAGGCGAGGACGAAAGAAAAAGTTGAATTAAGGGTTGTCGAGTGGTATGTCGTGATTAAGTTAGTAGTTACTGTAAGTTTGGTTGGAATATAATTATAAATTGTTATTTTATTTTAATTTATATGCTTTGGTTGGTATTTAGTAAGTCAGTAGTAGATTGAATTTGAAATTTTAATCCTCAAAAAGATTATCTTCTTAAAAATGATTATAATCCACATAATTTAATCGATATTGTAGCGTATTTAGGTAGGAAAGGAATATTAAATTTAATCCATCTAGTAAAAGCTCCAAGGTTGGAGTAAATGCCCTTCACCTCAATTTCGACAAGGAATATCTATATAGTCAAGGAACGCTATCAATGCTAAGGAAATTAAGGCGGAAAATATTTGCTGTGTGACAATTACGAAACATCGGCGGCCAAATGGCCGAAGGAAACCGTTTTATCAGATAAACAAACTTTGCTTTTTCCATTTAAGATACATTATTCTATTGGTAGCGTCATAAGTGCTGACAATTTTCTATTTTAAAATGTTTTCTTAGGAAGAGCTTCTCAGAGATAACACTGTGATAAACGCCAGAACCAGTCTTGTAATGCTCTGATTGAATTTTAATTAAATTTCTCTCCGCAGATATACTCGAGATAGGCGTCCTCGTGTAGCAGTTAGAGTTTTTCTTATTCGTTGGCATCGCAAACAATGTGCGTTTAGCTCAAATGCAATACGCTGTCTCCCCTTTTAAAGAATGCTGGCAGGAAATTAATTCTCAAAAAATGAAACTTGCTTGTGCGGTCTGTGTGGTGACAAATCAACCCTGATAACGACACATTCTTATTTCATTTTAATAAATTCTGGGTTATCGTTTCGCACAAATAAATACGTTCGTTTGCATTATTCTTACGCTACTTTAGTTTTCATCGCACTCCGCTCACCCCCTAAATAAAAATCAACTATAATTCGTTCAACTTGCACGAATTAGTATTAAGCAATGATTGCTATTATTTTCTTGGACGGTGGCAAGTTCCACCAATGGTCAGCTTTTAATCCTCTTTGTTACACTGTTACACTGAACTCTTCCCAATTACTTGTATAGCTTTGCATTATAAGATGCATACATGGATTATTGTTTAAATATATTTTTGTTCAATTTTACATTCCCTTTGTCGGTCTGGAAGTGACAGCGAGTGTCGCGACTTGATTGACCATCGGTGGAAGTTAGATGTGGGATTAAAAAAGATTTGAGCGATGAGTGGAACTTACAATCGCCCATTCTGTTGTACGATAGTACAACACGTTTAATCGTTTAGGCAAAATCATTCAAGTTTAAACTGTGATATTTTTGTTCCGCGCTCCGGATTAATTTGCACCTCCAAGGTATTCACGCAGATTTAAACATGCTCAATACATAGATGCTTTTCATCATTGTATAATATTGTGAGCTAAAGTTTAGACGACCCACTGCATATAATATTATTCCGTGTCGCCTGTGTTCGCGTCGAGCAAAAGTTACCTATACACGCGATATACTTACCTCTCGTCGCATTTTGTCTTCGCAATCTACTTATTGTACTAAAATAATTTAATTTTGCATTTAAGGTACTAAGTGTAAGTACACTTAATGTACTTACGAGTGGTAATTCGTACCTACATGTTAAATTTCGACAAATTTGGTAGTAACCCTCACTTGTTTTCAGTTTACGTAAAGTGGATTTGACGAGAACCGTGCTTTTCACTTACCACGAGATAAGCCATCTAAAAGCGCGAAGCTTTATCCAAAGTCAATACTTAAATGATTTTAAATTCAAATCGAGACTTGTTTCTATAATCGATCACCCTAGTCTTAATTTTATTCTCGTTTATCCCTAGCTTTTGCGGTGACATCGTCGCTTTCGAATATCTATCTGTCCCTTCCATTATCCCTAATTTTTATTGTCATTTTTATCATTACCGAGATTGCGACGGTGGCGCCGGAAAGTTAATCGGATCACAACGCGGGCCCTTTAAGAACGTGATCAAGAGATGCGAGAAGGATTTTCCCCGAACGCTTGCCTTCATCGTAACCTCACATATCGGCACCACGCGCTCGACAAAAATGAAAATTGAATAAGCCGACTCAAAATGAACGTGACGGTGTATTTTTATCTTTAATTAATCGCAGCTCTGATAATGCTAACACCCCACGAGAATACTTACATTCGCCACTCTCATTCATAATTGGGGAGACCTAAACGCAACGTCAACCTTAAATGTAACTAAAACTGATTTCTTTAGATTATCCTTCGAGCATGTAATCGTTTTGTCGAGTACGTATTTTCACTTTAATAGCTCTCTTTTTAACGTCACCGTCGCCATGGTAGCTTAATAAAATAACCAAACGAACCTCCGTTCGCGCAAACGAATGGATATTACAAAGTCAAAGAAACAAACACAACCTTTAAGCTCAGAAATCTTCGTTCACCCTTTCTGTGCAATTATATTATTAATTTGTTTGGAAGCATAGAAGAAGTCGGTTACGCGTTAAAATTATTTATATAATATAACATTGTCTTATTTTCATGTCGACTCTACGAGATTGTCTTATATTCGAAATAAGGATAATGAACAAAATCCGATTTTCCCAATTAAAAATGCTCCAACTTAAAAACAATCGGATACCTGATAAAGGAAGTCTGATCTCAAAGACTTTAGTCGGGGTGCAAGATAATACCTACTCATATACCTCCCACTACATAGTGCTATCCAAGTTATATACTTACTTACTTACTCTACGATGGAAGCGTTATCGGAAAACCGGTAAAAGATAATCATTGGTTGCTTCTGGTTTCCTGCCGACTTGTAAACTTGTTCGTTGACGAGCTCATTGTCACACACCCTAGTATTGTCACGTATCAGATGTAATGAATTGAGAAGCGGACATCTGAAAGACGTCTTCCTAGCACATACATAGTACACGGGATATTTAAAGCGAACGTTTCGATGATAGCAGGATAGCACACCAGCCTAAAAGTTGCTGCTGGCTGGGTGATGATGCCCGATGCCTGCCGCTAAGTAGAACATCCAATCAAAATTCTATACGAGCATCTACTTTTGATAAAGGCTTCCCAAAACAAATAATATTTTTCTCCACAAACCCCTCTCCCATCTCGAAATAACAAACAACAGTTTTGTAACATTCTAGGAATTATATTAAATAATAATTAAATATATAAACATTAAACATAGTTACATAACATTTTTTGATTTAAACTTGAAACAAAATTTTCATGAACTACATTCACATTATTTAATAAACATTTTCTTAAAATTGATTAAGTAATAAAATGTCGAATTTAAATAAAAATTTTGCTATTTAATTACAAGCATACATTTAACAATACATTTTAAATGTTGTTATATATCTTTGGTAATTTTTCACACTAGGTATACATATAAGTACTAAAATAATTATATGTTACACTATGAGCTCACTCCCTATCTTCATGATAATGTACAGACGATTGACTATCGAACATTGACATTTTCAGTCTTTTACATTTGGCCCGTCGGTTTTTAAACCAAAATTGTACATTTTTTGGCTCGAGACGAGGAAATTTTTGACGATAACTCATACAGTTAAGGGCGTCCGTGTATTGTACAATTGAGTTATGAGTCGGATGAGTGTTCACCGAAAACCAGTATTCTAATTTAGGTACTTCGGTAACTGGATCTATAAAGGTGCGATTTCGTTTTCTACGTTCATCGGCCGACAGGGAAGGAGCCCCAGTCGAATGAGGAAGACCAGGAATATATTGATTCATATACATTATACTATGATTAAATGGAACTAAAGGAAAACCTGCTGTTAGTCTCTCCAATCCGTCGTTCGGACCACGACTTTGAATGTGCCTATCGAAATCGGGAGATTCACAATAATTATGAGGAACAGAACGATCGGATTGGGGCGTAGTTGGAGGGCTACGAACACGCGGTTTATTTTCTTCATTCATTTCTCCATTCTCTTCGGTGTCGGAAGCGTTAATTTTTGTTGAGTTGTGTTCTGGCGAATGATAATTGATGGGTTCTTCTTTGGGTTCTATTTTGGGATTTACTATCTGAAAAGTAAAGAGCAATTAAGAAAGGTTTAATGAGGAATTTTTTCTAATTTTACCTGAATTTCGGATGAAGGAGTCGAAGAACGTGGATAATCGTTTTTATCGGAAGTGGTGAGCGAAAGAGGTGCAGTTGGACTACGAGATTGGTTATCGATTTCATCTTCTTCTTCGGAAGAGTCGTTGGAGAGGTCGTCCGATAAACGTCTGTCTTGGTAGGAACGTTTATAAGAGGTTGGAGAATTGTTTTTGGCGTGGTCCGCGGAGCGCTCTGCGTTTAAATAACAGTCTGCCATCGATAAAACCGAAGAGTTGTGATCGCTGTAACCGTTTATTGGCATGTGGGATGAAACTGCTGGATTTATATTTCTAACTTCTGCTCTTTTCTGCGCCGCTCTTGCGTTCTTAAACCAATAGACAACGTTGTTCATGTCGAGAGGTTTTCTGCCCCTTCGCGATTCTAAACTGTTGAGTTCCTTTACGTACTGTTGAATTTGCTGACGATTGGGATGTTGGTTGTCGGAAAACCATTGTTGCAGTTTGGGCAGCTCTAATTCTGGATCAAAACTTGTACGCATACGGGTTTTTTGCGTGGGAAATTGATTATGAACGTTTTGTATTGCGGGATGTGGGGGATCGGTGCGTTCTAAGGATTTTGAATTGTGCAGGGGAACGAGGGGATATTGACAACCGTAAGGAGTTAACGAACCTCTGTTATTTGGAGAGAGCGTCGGCAGTTGCGATGACCACCACTGATCGAATTTTCTAAAGCTGTCTTCGGATATTTCGGCTGCGGGTATCTCATTTCCATATCCAAAACGGCAAATCTGTGATAAAAGATGCTGTAACAATGTATAACGTCAGGCGTGCGTTAAATAAATAAAAAGTAAATAAATTATAAATGGAATTAAAAAAAGTTGTAATTTGAATAGACTGTACATATAAGGTTAAACGTAAGATAAAATTCGGCTTAGCGCTTAAAAAGAAATAGGAGTTGAGTATATCAACAATTTGAGAATAGAAGCGACACAATGAAAGCACAAGGCCTCGGATCCGCTCAGCATTGCTGGATGTAGAAGGCTTTTGATCTCATTAATACCATAAAATAATGCTACATAATCTTATTAAAAGCGAGGTTACTGCTATTCTCTGCACCCTTAATTCATTCATTCCTATCCATTTCTTAAGTAAGACGTACACCTAATATTCATAATTTACAAGCAAATAAGATTTAAACTAAAATGTTTTTGGAGTAAAATAATAATAATAATAATGACGTACCTCGTCTATAGGGCAGCCGGATGAATTAAGAAGACCTCGCGATTGCTTTATGAAAAAACAAAGTAACTTTTCTTTCATGTCCATTAAGACGGTGGAGCGACTCCGCGACACCTGAATGCGAAGCGTGGCGACGGTGGTTAATTCCCCTAAAATATCTTCGACCGTGACGTGAGGATCGTCCGAGATTTGATCAACGCTTAAAGCTTTCCAATTCTTAATCACCACTGATCCCTTAGCTGTAAGTACGTTATCGTGCGAATAGCCCAAATGAATCAAAACTGTGTTAACAACTTGATGGAAAGGTGTGGAGGTGGGGATAATAACATATGAATCCGAGTCGACGAAGGATCTTCTTTTCCATGGCGATTGATGCAATAAGCGACTATCTTCATAGGTGGTGATTACTTCGATTATACAATGCACGGGTAGTGTTTTACCTGCAAAATTTATACAAAAATTATAATTTAAGAAAGTAACTTAGCAAAAACTTTCAACTCGTAAATCTTTCCAGACGTGTTTTTAATCCGCATAACGCTTATTTATAAGCTATTTATTTTAGGATTTATTTATATAGTTCATTATATGTTGGAATTAAAATTTATTTAACAAAGCAGCAGCAGGTAAATACGTACGTAACACTCGCAATGACGATTATTTTAAAATTTTAATGAAACTAAGCGAATGATCCACTAACTGTCGCGCTCTTCCTAACGATGCGATGTTGGAAAGATTTTTGCAAAGATGAGTAGATAAATACTTGGGAACGTAAGCGGTTTCGAAGCCGAGGGCAACGCGACAGATTCACGACACTTGTAATACAAAATCTTTTCAGTCAGTACGAATTTAATGGAAACGTGTAAAGCGGAAAAGTATCCAGAGATAAGAAAGACAGACAGATCAATTGATAGCACCGCACAGATGACATTTAATGTTGCGCGCTACCGATGATTTCTTCATTTCCTTCGCAACTTTGAAAAACGACAAACACTGCAAACTATCGCAAAAATATTAATCGATTATCTTCGCTTAAAATATTTTTTATCGTAAAAATTATTACACCGCTGTAGTAGGCACAATGAACCCACACGAGCACGCTTGTCTATGTTAATCCTGTTAGGTAAAGAACGTTTCTGCATATTACGGAGCTTTAACTGGAGCAACCCAGACCTAGCTCTGCGTCTTAAGGATTAGTTGACTCGACTTGAGCTTACTTAGACGGCTGCCATACAAAGAACTATGTGTGCTACGTCATGAGAGTTAAGCTCTGGTATTACTTTCTAAGTCCGAGATTTATTTTTGTTATTAGACCAGCGTCTTGACCGGTCTTACGATGCAGATGCGGTAAACCCAAACTCCGTTCTAAATTTCGGGGACACTTCGTAAGCAGCCCGCCGGATCCAACCCAAACCTAATCCTACCGGCTTACCACGCTGTGTATAGTCCAGCAGTCGCTAATCCTACGAACCCTAATCCAGGCGAGCTGACCAACGTCTTAACTCGGGTTCATATTGCCTTCCGGTCCTTTGTTCGCGCTCGACTGATCAATAATGCAACCTTATAAATAATACTACTAGCCCTAATAACTACTATTAGAATGACTACTTGATCGTACACTATAACCTCTACAAAATTATTAAAGAGAAATTTCTAAACAAATAATTTAATACGATCAAGATTTCTCAAACTAAACTCTAATATTAAAGTGCGATGTCGATAAACATATCTTCAACGTTGTTGCTCACGATTCTGATTTTCGACTTGAGAAGTACTTTAACTTACTCACAATCGCCACCACAGCCCAGATTATGTCAACAACTATTTAGCGCACACGGCTAAATCTTATATACGGACTTTTTGTAAGATTACCTTATAACTTTTGTTATAACACTTATTAAAGATTAACCCTCCTTTAATTCCAAAGCAAAAACTTTCAATCGACGGTTTATCTTTATACGCA
The DNA here is from genome assembly GCA_947369205.1 of Cantharis rufa. Classification (NCBI taxonomy): domain Eukaryota; kingdom Metazoa; phylum Arthropoda; class Insecta; order Coleoptera; family Cantharidae; genus Cantharis; species Cantharis rufa. The sequence continues at coordinate 6,756,443 of OX376309.1, read as the reverse complement.
CTTTCTTCGTATTTTAATAATATACGTATACCCGGCGCGGCCTTCCTTTCAAAAATATCGACTAATTCGTTATTTACTTGGTGGACCTTTTCAAGGTCAACTTTACCTTATATTTTTTTAGCAGATCCTAAAACAAAATAAAAATATTTTTCAAAATGCAGCTGGCTAATCAAAAATTTATAGTAAAGCTACGACATAATGAACTTTACTTCTTCAACTATTGTCAGTCTTGTTAATTGTTATATAAGTGAGTTTTCATTTGCCCCATTAACTTTAGATCTGATAAAAGTCTGAAATCAGATAACATCTCAGAATGGTTTATACTGTGGAAGAAAGAAACGAATTAATTTTCTTGTATAGAGTTCAAAATGAAAATGCTGCCAGAACTGCACAAGTTTTTATCGGGAGACAGTCTAGTGGAAATCCTCCTCATAGGTACGTCATAGCCCTTCATTCAAAATTTTGAGAAACAAGATCTTTAAAAAACGACCAACGGAAGACGAAAGAACAACATTTTTTTAATATTTATGTATTTAAAATGACCATCAAACGTAAAATTTTACTTTAAAAGGCAGTAAATTAATTCTTTCTAAAAAAGAACACCCTGTATTTAATCTTTATAATTTGTACAATATATTAATAAGAAGTGATTTTTCTGAGCCTAGACCACAATTACCCTTTAACTTATTAGACAGTCTGCCAATCATTTTTTTCAAAGAAGTAAATAAGCGTCTTTTTCTAATATCATGTGTTTAGCTATAAATGAAAACGTTTCCAAAATAAAAATTCAGTAAAATTTTGTAAAACTGTAAAATGTTTTTTTTGTTACTGTGTTAATTACTTCAAAAACGTGATTTTTCCCTCATCATTTAAAAATTTTGGTTCGGAACACTTTTTTATTTGACTTTTAGTTTTCAAAATTTTGTTGTTGGAAATTTTCATTTAAACACCCGCGGTAAATATTAATTATGGACTGCTTAGATGCTTCAACGATTATAAGATAATTATGAAAAACAAAACGATATGACCCAACATTTGAATAAAATATCGTTTTCTCATTGAAAACTGTTTGGTAAATAAACTTGGGTCCGCAGTGGATACATATATGAAAACATTAGTTTGAAATTATAACACGCTTCAAACTTCATTTAATGTGGCAAGCAACAAGGAAAACCTTTTTGAATAATATGTCAAATGAAATATACTTCTTCCAAAATAGCAAATAGTTAGAAATGATAAGCATAATATGTAGTACCGGTTTTGGAATAATTATGGATAAACGGTCGATATTGTGTTTCTGTCTGTCTCAGTACAGACTCTTATGCAAAAGTTTTCGAAAAGAAAAACTCACAAAAGAAGAAAATAATTAGTTTTCACATTCACCCGATGGTGAAAGTTAAAAAAAATTTTTTTAAAAAGCGGTTTGAAAACTAGAAAAGCTCTTTCACCGTGAAGAAGTGAACGCATTTCTCGAGATATCTTCCGAAATGTAAAAGCTCCTAATTCATTGGGATTTTTAAAAGTGCAGAAGAGATTAAATAAAAATTGTCGTCTTTATAGAGATTTATGAAGAGGGAAGGTTACTATTTTGCTATTAGACTGAGTTTATAACGAAGGGCGAAAACATGTCCTTAACCTTCAACCTCTGTTTATGCTCCCTTGATCGCTGATCATGTTTATCATAATTGACAACACTCTCGTAAGATTCAATAAGCATCCGAATACTTAACAAAGAGAAACCAAAAAGAATTCTTTTAAATGCACGTAAATATTTTTTCCGGAATGGAAGAATTTTATAAATTAGCTAGGGATTACAAAAATTTCGCAATTAGAAAAGTGTGTATATAAGAATTATTTATTTATTCCAATTTTTCGGATAAGCTTCTATTCGATCAAGAATTTGGTATTTTGAGTGAGCGATATCGCACCCTTGATCTCAATATTTAAAATATAGTTGAATTTTTCCAAAAGCTTCCTTCCTGCTTCCCATTTCAAATTCTTCGCGTATAACACATTTTGTGACAATTTTAAATATAAAAGCATTTGCGGGCAACTGGACGAAATTTCTTTAACAAAATTGGGTCATCTAATAATTTGGAAGTATTCCACACGACGAGGTAGTAGGATTACGTTAGTAAGTATGTAAGGATGGTTTAATTAAATTTGGGTTTTTTATATAGTGAAGTAGATACCTTTCTTTAAAGTTTAATCCAATCGCTGGAAATGCAACAAGCGTCGTTTAAAACAAAACTTAATGAATATCGGTTAGAAGGCGGATGTGCACTATCACACAGTCGGTAATCTGTGTGCTCTCTGCTGTCAAACGTTTATCTGCTTCCGACCCTGGAACCCCCTTCGATCTGAAGTTCATTCGCGGGTACTGCAAATGTATCAACTAATCCGTTCGGTGCGCGTATCTTGTTCGCATCGCTCATCCATTTCCTTCCGTTGCTTACGCTTTCTGCGTGTGATTAACGAACCATTAGATTGTAGATAACATAGATTTTAGTTTTCGGAATAACGCAAAAAAGCAGAATTCATAATTTTCAATTATGTTAATAAAGTTTTATCCATAACGGCAATAAATATACAGATATAATAAACCTGTTGGACTTGCTTGTGCTAATCCAAATAATATAAGGATTAAATCCATAGCGGATTAAGTTTAACTATTGATGCGTGTTATCACGCTTCTCCAGGGCTACGCCATTTTTCGATTGTACACTTGACTGACTTGTTTAGTTAATCGAATCTGATATGTCCAACTAATACTTAATTTAAACATCTCTACAGAATATTAGTCACGATAACATTCGAAAAAATCCTTTAAATATTCAATTTGTTTTTACGGGATGTTCCGCATTATTGCATCGAACAAAATTAACTAAATTCGGTAAACAACTTGGGATAATTTATTGTTTGAAGATTATCGATTTAACGTAAAGGTCAACTTTCTAATATTATTTATGTTAACGACAGGCTAAGACCTATTCTATAACTTTCCCTTAAATTTTAACTAGATGCTAATATTTAATCCCCCTTGAAAACCAGATTGGGGTTAGTACCCGAAAATTCCTAAATTTATAAACTTAACCCATTAAAAATATTGCTAAGAAGGCAATAATCACAAACTTAACCTTATTTTTTTAGCTCCAAACTTGAGAACTTAGGTTAGAATCACATTTTGACAATTAAAAATTTTCATATTATAACTTATTAGGAAATAACATTATCCGTAATGATTAGATGCTGAAAGAACAAATCCGTACTTCCTATGCCACCCACGTATGTATAAACATATACAAACATACAATCAATGATTTCCTTTTCTTAAGTCTTAACCTTGCTTTATTAACTTTCAATTCTTAAATAAAAACGGAAAATCACACCTATCCCCATTCAAAACTAGATCGTTTTTGCGAAATCTACCCAGTATTTTTTTGGAAATATCTCGGAGAAAAAATACTAGTGACTTTCACTTGAATGGAAATTTAAATATTTTTAAAATTTGGAGATGGCATCCAAAAAGAAATTTGTTCTGGAATTTTGGGCAAAGTAGACATATAGGAAGTCTACCACTTATCCACAACATCATTTAAAAATTGAACGAAAGAAAATGATCGTTTTGTAGGGGAAGAGAGGGTAAAATCCATATTAATAAATATTTAATATTCCAGAGTTGATGAAACAGTAATTTTATAAATGAATATTTTTAGTTATTCATGTATAAAAGTAAAACTGGTGTAGTTATTGAACTAATTGAACTATTGTGATAAAGTTTAATCAAAAGATAAATAAAGAAGGATCGACCGTAAGCAGTAGTGGCTGTCAGAATAATGGTATTCTTTTAGATATTTTCATATTGTATTGTGTTTAAGAAATACAGGGTGAGCTGTAACAACGTAACGTTTGCTAATATGTACCTTAAAAGTGGGAGAGCATGCGGTTCGAATTAATTGCTAGCAAATTGAGACTGAACTTACTATCCATAGCGACGTGGTCTCGTTTAATTTAAGTCATGAAGTTTATGTCAAATTACACTTCACGCACAAAACTTTGATAGAAAAACTTGAATTCGTGACCAGTTCTGCATGATAACTAAATTGCATACGTAGAAACAGTTTTATCACTTCCCCCTTTTTATTCACTCGCGACATCTGCGCATTGAAAGGTAGATAGTAACAGTTCACCCTGTATTTTAAACCGGGTTTATTTAAAAAAATTAATTAGATTCATCGATTTAAAAAGTAGTTTGGGTAAAATCGCAAACTTACCGAGCGATCAATGAAGATTTGTTTTTGAAAATTGTATTAACTTGAATTTGGAGCGATAAAATAAAGTTAAGCGTGTGTTTTTCCATTAGTTTAACTCTTGTCTTAATTTAACTTGCGTTTCAGATCATTTTCAGCTAATTTAACTTTTACAATTAATTTTAGTACTAAGAACAATCACGATACAATCTATCTGCTTAGACGCTGATTTAAGTTGGTATAATTTTTTGGGAAAAAGTGTCTTACGATTAATCAAGTAGTAAGTTAGTTTAAAAGTAGTAAGTTAGTGGCTAACGCCAGTTTGGTGCGTCTCGATTTACATAAGGGTAGGTAATTGTGTTTGTACGTAGTAAATTTTGGAAATTTAAATCAAAAGCAACAGGTAAGATATTTCTTGGCGTATGCGTATACGTAGTAGTTTATTCATGCAGATGAAGCGTAACTGTCAAATTGTGTGAATTTGTTAGGATTTTAGTATAAAGTATTATAATTGTTTTGTGTTGAGCTTAAAAGCTATGCTCATATAAGCGCGAGTATTGGAATAAAAAGTTCCGTACTATATTCAATTTTTTTCTTTTCATATTTGATCCCTCGTGAATGTTAATCCCGCGTCTGCTTAATCCTCTGTTTCCCGTCTCCGAACAGGCCAGAGTCCCTCGATCTAATCCCACTTCCCCTAATTCCCTACCTTTGGCTTAATCCAGCTTTAACCAACCCGCCATCACTGTACTATCGCTACTAAATATCTCGATGCCATATGGACCTTCAAGTGCATACCTGCTTTAGCTGTTGAATGTTTTTGGGTCGGCGTATACTACGATGCAGCCGTTTCATCAATCATGAGAAGATAATCTGCTTAACGCCGCGCAATCCGCTGCAATCCGACCGGCAGCGGGGCACGGAGAATAACTTGAGCTCACCATACTAACGAATAAACCGTTCACGGAGTCTTCGCGGACTCAGATTTTACTAAGTATCAATTTAAAAAATATATATTAAAGAATAAATTACTTACCGGTAGAAGACTTGGCGTGGGTAAATTCGTCTTTAGCAGGAGGTGAGACGATTGATTCGTGCGATGCCGATGAACGAGGTAACGCAGGAGTAGTGGCCCTTTCGACGGAATCGCGATTTGTAGCTCCTGTAGCTACGGGCGTAGTAGCTGACGGCGGTGTTCTACATCCCTTTGTCAAGGCCATGGCTTGATTCTGCAATTAAATATTCTCGCTATAATTTACGTGACAGACAAATTATAAATCTCGCCAGCTGACTGGTCAGTTCTGATGCTAGCGAGTTTAATCTAGGTTAAGTGGGGTCAAAAAGCTACAGAATTTGTGAGCGTAATAGATTATTATCAGACATTGGAAGAGCGCTTATTCGTGGTCGCAGTGACAACGAGAAGCACCTTAGTAACCCTATCTCTATAGATGCGATTGCACCCTTCCCTTAGTTATAATACTCTCTCTGAAGTACCCGACTTAGATATATAAGATCTATATTACTGCATAAGCTTGGATGACTCATAATTTTCTTAATCCGAAAATAACAAGCATCTATACAAACCGTCTCTACATTTAAGCTCTCTTAGGTTTGGTTGCATTGTTATGAATATCTCAATAACAGTCAAATTCATCAGGCGTATTGATTTAAATTACCTTAAGAAAATATTCTAAAAATAAAACATTAAATAGATTAATCTATCCAATTATCGATAATTCATTTTATTAACTTTTACACCAATTTAAATATCCAATTAAAAAATAAAACTTAATCCAACGTCTTATCCACAATATTTAATATTTTTCTAAATAAAAACCAATATTGAAAATAATCCTACGATATAATCGGCTTAAATACATAAGAAAATAAAAGAATTATTATTAAAATTTTACGTTAACCAAAAAAATAGAAAATACATAATAAACGCCCTGGGATATTCTAGTAGTAGTAAGGGAGCTACTTTTGCTAGATGCATAGCCCGCAGATCGAATTGGGCTTTAGATCACAGCAGGGTATTTTTTAAATATAAAAATATTATTTTGCGATTATTTGCTTGTCGAAAAATAAAAAAAAAATAACTTATCTCTGAAAAATAAAATTAAATAAAATTTAGTGTATACTAAACATCTTTTATTTCATCCTGGAAAGCTTCAAATTATGGTAGGTCAAGTATACATGTTTTGAATTCAGATTTTTGAATTTTCTTATTTTTCCGCTAACTAGTTGAGGTGGCAACAACTAGGTAGAGAAACCAAGTTTCTGACTGCAAGACGGCCAACAATGGCTGTAGGGCATATGGTTAGAACAACCATGGTAATCAATAAATTTAAATATTGGAAAAAGAGAAAGTTTTAGTCAAGTAGTCTAGTAACGGCACCAACCGTCAGTACTCTTTTTGAAATATGTTACTTTTGTATTCTGCATATTTTCTGTTCTTTTTGCTTTTGTAAAGAAAATTAAAAGTTATGTTTAATTTATGTTTATGACTTGAAAGTAAAACTGATGTTAACTAAAAGAAGATAACTGGCATTAAAATAGAAATTAACTTTAATTAATAGTATATTAGATAACATGGGCCCAATATAGGTTCTTAATCAGAAACGTATTATAAATTTGGTGCCCTGGACCCAAAAGGTTTGCCGCCCCATAAATTAATTTAAAAAAAGCTAAAATAATTTTTTTAATTCAAACAAATTATAAGAAGCGCCCCAAGCAGAGCGCGAAGGAAAGCTAGGGCCGCCCCTCGAAGGCTTCCGCCCCGGGACATGTCCCTCATGGCCCTTAGCTAAATACGTCTCTGTTCTTAATTGCGATTCTTAATTTACGAGACTAAATGTCTCGCAACATAATTATCCGTAAGATTAATAATTAATAACCATTTTATTCACAAATAATAAATGTATACTTACTATTTTATGCGTTCTCGAGAAATTGATCAAGTTATATATATGAATTAAAAAAAAAAAAACAGAATATGATTAAAATTAAATGTAAAAAAATTTATTTCTCATATGCTTGCATCAACAGTTTTCGTTTGAATATATTTACTGGGGTACTGGGGATTTTCCACAGATTCCCCCGGTTTCATGAACTGAAAGATCGTATGCAAGTTTTACGATTGACTTCACTAAACTGCACATTGATTTCTAAAAATTATTTTCAAATTTACCACGTTTTACACCTTTACTGTAAATTAGGTATATTTATTTAATATAATATTAATTTTCAAGCTGCTTCAGTTAAAGTTAAAATAAATTTCTATTGATTAATTAATTAATTTAAAATAAAAAAGTAACAACCTTTTTTTTTAAAAAGAGTATTACGTCTTGTTTTCAAACGGTCTCTGGCGAACAGTAGAGCTTCACTAAATTAATTCTGAAAAGATTAATTGTAATTTTTGAGAGAGGCGTTAAGCCTGCCCCCCCTAGTTTTTTGATATTTAAAGTGAGGGCGCGTTTAGAAATTTTTCAAGTTTTCCATTTGTTTTTTTTCCGCCTTTGACTCACGCTTTAACGTGCTATTAAAAATAATTTTTTTCCTAACAGAAATAATATTCGCACAATGCAACTGTGAAAGGTCTAGAGACGCAATGACAGGATTGCAGCATGGGTGGTGGGGGGGGGGGGGGTACAGTAGGTACTTGAACCCTATAATGCGCGAGGTTAAAATTTCTGCCTAAAATTTTCAAATTCCTTTGCCCAAAAATTTGCATTTCTACAAAATATACAGCGTCTCTACAACAACGTTACAAAAAATATCAAGTAGTTATGACCGTATACAAAATCAATTTTAATAAAAAAAATAGTAAGAATGTTTGCAAGAGGGGGGAGGCAAATTAATTTATATTTTATGTTTCAACGAATTTCAACAGTTTGAGTTAATTTAATTCATTTTACTTGATTTGAACAAATTTTTGTTCAACCAAAATTTTTTATTTAAATTAAAAAACTTTGTTTGCTTTAAATAATATTTAATGAAACTTGAAATTTAAGAAATTAATAGTTGAGATAGAGGTTGTTATAATCTACAAAGTAGATAAATTTCAAAATACAAAATCGTAGCAGGACAACGGTAGTTAGGACCGTATTAGGAATCAATAACAAATGAAAAATAGCAAGAAAAAAATTATTAAATTCAAAAAGCCTTAACGAACAACATGTTTCGGACTTATTTGCGGTTTTAAGTCCAAAACTTGTCGTTCGTTAAGATTTCTTGAATTTAATAATTTTTTTTTGCTATTTTTTCATTCGTTATTGCTTCCTAATACGGTCCTGACTACCGTTGTCTTAAGATTCTTAAAATTTAGATAAATTAAATTTAAAATAGAAAATTCTTCTTCTATTCTTTACAGTAGTACCTGAGGACATTAGAGAAACACCATCAGAGAATTCAAACCGAGAATTTTGGCGTCGCAATTCAATGGGCGATCACCCCAATTCGTTGGTTGTGACAATATAATAAAACATAATATAATAAGTTTTAAGTTATTACAAAAATTATTTGTGAATTAAAATAAGTTCATTTTTTAGTAAGTAACAATTGATAATTACCTTAAGTTATAACTCCAAAGCTGTGCAGAATAAAATTGTATAATGATCGCACACCATGAATTTTCGAACAAACTGTAACGAAAATATCTAAAAATTACTAATTTTGTATTAACATCACTAAAACTATTCTGGTTATCTACCTCTATCTGTGTTAAACTGTATTGTAATCTTATAAACGATTAGCAAGCAGATATTTAATGAGTTTGTTAATAGATAAATAAATAATTCAACTTAAAAGTTGAGATTAAAAGATTATCAGATTTTATTTTTAGATGTGTAAAAACCTTTTAATATATTTCAAGGTTTGTAAATCTATCGATTGAAAGTGGTAAAGAAAAATTCAAAATTCAAAATTCATAAAATATTTTTTTTTCAGTATTCGCGTAGCGGATCGACCACCCTGAGTGCTATGGAAGTAAGAAATCAAGGAAAATTAAAAGGTTCTTCCTAAAATAAGTCTTTTTAAACTACATTATTCAAGATTCACTCATGTGATTATAGAAATTCCTGCGCAGCGTATACTAATACCCAAATAAATTGACAGAATAATCATTAATTAACTGCAATTTAAATAAAGCCGTAATAAAAAGATATTATACCAATTCAGCTTAATCAAAGATATGTTGTATGTGCATCACTCATTATTTGTCAAGTTAATCGTTATTAAATCGTATGGTAAATTTATTACTTATCTGTTTGTTCTTATTAGATAAGTTCAGTATACCCTTATTATTAATCCCAATATCGATGATACCTACACATAATTTTCACCCATTGGACCCAAAATGTGTATTAAATAAATAAAAATAAAATTAATAAAACTAATTTGGTCCTAATTTTAAATAAATTATCGGATCAATATTTATATTTTTAATCTGTTTACTTATATCATTTGTAAGCAGGGCCGACCTTAGCAGCAACGTAGCTAAGGGCAAAATAATTAAAAAAAAACATATTATATAAAACGTTTATAATTTATTATGTGCATACGTCCTTTAATATTATATCGATTGAATTTAATGAGATCGCTATTACATTATTAGAAAATACGCAAAATTTAAAAAGGTTCTAACCTCAGATATTTAGATTACTCTCTGTATATTTTCTTAATTTATTTTTTTCCTAATTTATTACTTAAAATTAATTGCACTTCCTTACGATTTAATAAAACACAATGTTCTCCAAACCTCAGTTCTTATATTCTAGCAGCTACAATTTGTCAGTCAACTTAAAGAACGTCACTTCTACGACACCACATGAATTATGGTGCGCAGAGTTAAAAGATTTTTTAATATACCTTTAGATTACGAAGCCATTACCGCAATTCAAAAAAACACAATTGAATAATTACGGTGGAACCCAATAGGAGTTTATTCCATTTATAATTTTTGACTTTTAACTGAAAATCAAATTTTCAATAGCTTGATCATGGTTTGTGCCAAAATTGTTGTACTACTTTTAGTCTTTCAGTGGAATACAGTTAATTTTTTAGCCAAGCTAAAAACTTAAGTGAGATTCAATAAAACACTACAAAATTATTGAGTCTGTAGATTATTGAATTTTCTACTGTATAAATAAGCCTCCCCCCCTTAATAAGCTTATACATGGATGAAAATTTATATTACTTATTATTTATAAAAATAAAAATCCTTACTCGCCGACTTAACTCATTAACAAATTAAGATTAGTTCACTATCAATTAATCAATGACTTCAATAGCTCGATTAAAAAAATCGACTGATTTCTTTTTATTCATAAAAAATTTTAGATTTACGATATCAGGATTGGTTGACAATCAGGTAATCAAGAAACTCAATTGCTCAATAATTAAGAATTTGCAAAGTAGAGAAGGTGATGAGGATGATATTCAAATCTAATCTAAATGTACAACGGTAGTTTGGAGCTTGGATTAATATCATTCCATGGATCAGAGATGTGCATCTTTGAACACTTTTCCGATTTGGTTAGAAGCCATAATCAATATTTCGGGGCTCTAACTCCTGCAATTCAGGAGTCCAGTCTCTGCAATGAATGGCGGTGTTCTGGTATGACCCACTGGCATACGAAATAAAAAAATAAATACGACAAAGTAAGTATTTTAAAAGGTCAATAAAATATTCTGCAAAATCAGACATTGATTTCCTCGACGAAATAATACAATGCATTAAAAAAAATTAATTTAGGTCACTCGAGATAAATAATATTGATTTCCAAATCGAAAAATTCGCAGATAGGACGTTTCGTGTAAGGACGGCAGCATACATAAATGCTAATTGGATGCTGTTAATCAATAATGAGTATTAATAATAATCAATAAAGAATAAAACAGCCTATTCTTTATTAATGGCTTAAATAATTTTTATTGCACGTATACAACAGCTTAAGAATTATTATTAATAATGGTTCATTTTTTATTAGTTGTGGGTTAACTCAATATTGATTAACAGGATTTAATTCACAAATGGCGCCTTGGAGAACCTATTAATACGAATTTTTTTAGTTTTTTAAAATTTTTGTCTGCATTAGTTTAGTAATTAGAAAGCGCTATTAAAAGGTGTAAAAATTGCTTTAGCACCAATATAAACCAAGGAATAGAATAATTAAGCTTTATTTATTGATTGCTGATTTTTCCCACTCATCATCAAATGAGAGAGCCCTCTACTTCTAAAATATATAAGCTATATAACACGTATCCTCGTGCCTCGTAATTAATAAATAGAGCCATTTGGTTTGGAATAGAATTATTTTTTTTATTTTAATAAAAATTCAGATCAATTTAAATTTTTGTCAAAAACCGGTTTAGGTATAAATGGTTTTCTTTTATATAGATAATTAAACAAAGCTGATCAAGTAACAATACAAGGCAATTGGAGCATTCAATATTATAACATTTTGTTTGATAGGAATATTAAAATTTTCAATTTGAATTGATTTAAGAATGTCTGGGAAAAAGTTCAATTTGCAAGTTGCAATAATTGAAACACATTTAATTTAATAGTTTACTAATTTTGCATTAAACCAAATATGTGCCGTTTTACTCTACGAATGTAGAATACCCTGTATACCATGTAGAATTTCTTGAAATACGGAAGCAGTTCATAGAAAACAATTCCATTTCAATCCGGGTTTGACCAAGATCTTTTGCAAACTCTATGTATTTGATCCAATTTTCAATTCTTGATTAAGCTGTTTAAAAATAGCTTGTTTTACTTTCTTTCACCAAAGAACCACATGAGCCGGTTGTTTGGGACACTTACAAATTGAGCCAGCCACTTGAAAATGGTTTAAAATATTTTGTAATCGATGTTACAATCCTTAGCAACGTCTGCAGTGTTGATTTGCCAGTTTTCTTCAAGTTTTTCAAAGATTTCATCGATTTCTTAAACGAGAGTCTGATCAGAACGATGTACATTTTTGCGACGGGGTTTGAGATGCGGCGAAAACATTTTGATGCCATTTTTTTAGTTAAAGCACTGCCTCCACAAACATTGCCTCACAAGATTGAGACTTGAAATAGTAAATAAATGTTGTATTTTTTATCGAGTATTTTATATCTGCGATAAGACTTCATAGGTTCTTCGATTGTACGCTAGATTTAAAATTTTTTAATGGTAACAATATAGTCTCAGAAAAAAATATGAACCCCGAAATAGAAGAAGTTGAAGTAAATATTTGTTTTTATTTATTTGGGAACACTTTAGACTGTGTTGCCCAAATTAAGGACGACTTGTAAGTAATATGTAAATCAGCCAACCACATTGTATGAAGCTGTCTGGATTATAAACTAATCAATTTTTTTACTAAAATAATACAGTTTTCAAACTTTAAATAAATGAAAATCAATTTTTTTAAATTTAAAGTTATATGTTGTTGCGTGATGGATTTGGTAACCTAATTTCAAGTAAGAAACAATTTTGTTACCGTATCTAGGTGGATATCGAATTCTATTTGGAGATTTTCTTTGTCATTGTAAAGTGAATTTGTATGACTTTTGAACTCACTTTACATCTACAAGGCTGCGAACGTTAAGAGCGCTCATAGGTAACTGAATTTGGTTAATTGCATGTTGTTCTAATTTAATGTCTAATGGTCACAAGCTGGAATATCACTATTTAAATCTTGCTATGACTTTTATTTGATCAAAGAAAGTTCGACTGTTTTTCCAAATTCCAATTTGAACTCTGGCAATGTGATGGTTCTTATGGTTCTGTAAGAACTTGAATAATATTCTAGTAGGGTGCTAATCTGACTAGATGTGCAGTCCATAGATCGAAATTGGACTTTAGATTACAGTAGTGTAGTCAGCCGACCAAGCTTCCAGCTTCGTAGTCCACACTGCTGGTTATCACAAATTAGTAGTTTGAGCTCTTATTCATCCTTTAAGATTATTGGAAACAAGTGGAAATGCCATTGGGTTAGCTATTTTGAATTACTTGATCATTTTTGGGAAGACAATCTGTTTCACATACTGAGAGAATGAATATCATGACAAAGTAAGTTTAATGTTGTATAAATTAAAAATTTTAAGAACAAAAGAATTATTTAATGGTCAGTTAAACCTCAAATAAGAATTAATCCAGGATTAACTCACTGTTAATCCAATCAAAGTGCTTAATGCGATCTTTTGTTATACAACTGGACCTAAGTGGAAGAATATGCAAAAACTTTTTTTTTCATGGGAAACACGTGTTTAGGAATGTGAAATTTGAACCTGACTAATAATAAAACTAAAATAATTATTAGTAAATTATAATTAATTGAGATTAAAGTAAGATAAATTAATTTACCTCAATAATTAACCAATAATAATGTAATTAGAATAAAATTTTCTTGCATGGTAATAATTTAATGTTGTGATGTTAAATAAATTAAGTTAATTATACTTGAAAGGTTTTATACAAATCAATATCAATTTTATAATAAACTGGATTTTTATGACAAAATTTACTTGTGCAATTTAAATATTTATACTGTATATTAGAAATTGCTTAAGAATAGGCAGGGTAAGGTTGCCACAGGATTAAACAGATTTTTACATTTAATTTTTTATTATTGGATTTTGTATGCAACTAAATGTCCGCCAATATTGTATCAGAGATACACTTATCGCGAGTCGAAATATATTAAATCCAAAATGTAATTTTTAAATTTTCTAAAAAATCCTTACAATAGGCTCAGGCTTGGAAACTTATTGCAGGATTAGAAAATTAAAATATTTCTTATTTTTACTAAATATAAAAAATTAAAAAAAAATTATTAGTGAAGTGTAATGTAATGTAATTTGAGATGATATTGTTGCAGTTTTCTTCTAGGAATATATCACAACATTGCAATCAATTAATAAAAAAAAGATTACTTTATAATAAAATATGTAGTCACCAATTGAAATGTATTGATGCTTTTAATTCTTAATTAAACGAATTTGGTTTTATTTTTAAATTTAATTAACAGAAGAGATATGTCAATAATTATTCAACTTAGAGAGATCAACAAAAAATAGAAATATTTTAAAATATTGACTTTATATGCATATTTTGGTAAATTAAATAATAAATACACAAATAATAGAATTGGATAGCGAAAATTTTTATATTTGGATTATTTATTTTGTTCAATTTAAAAATTATTTGTAATACCAAGAGAATCGTGCTTTCTATATTTAGAATCATAAGCTTAAAATTTGTTATATAAATTCATGTTCAGTAAATCTTCGATAATCCGAAATCCCGTTAATCTAAACTTGGAAAATTCAAACAACGTGATAATCCAAACGTTTCAACTTATAAATTTTCTTCAATTATATTTGGTTTAAGTAGTTTAAAGCTTAGATTAATTTAGTTAAAATTTACAATTTCAAAAAATATACAACGAATTTTACAAATTATTGTATGTGTATTTTCCGAAAAGTTTTCATGCCTTTTCATTCTTTAAATGTACAGCACGTAGAAAAAGAAAATTAAATTAATACCTATTATTAATTTTGTTTATATTAATTTTTATTAATCAATTCTACAGTCATATCAATTTTATTGTGTGATGTGAAAAAGTAATTTATAATTTATGTTATATTGTCCGAAGTGCGAACTTTTATTTAAATTATTCAAAATAAAGATTAAATAAAGTGTGACGACTCTTGATAACATTTCACAGCGATTACGAAATAGAAATGTTAATAACAAGTGGAGATTTTAGTCATTTTATTAATAGAATAACTGGAAATCTTGCAACCTCAATCTTTACCTCCGTAAAATTATCTCTCGGGAAAATTTTTTCTCCAGATAACCTACTGAAAAATCTGAAAATTCACTATTGATTTACTTGTACTTGTAAACAGTGCCGTAATAAAGAAAAAATTATTATAGCTAGCTCATAAGGGTGAAATCAAAATCGCAAGGACTATTTTTTAAATTAAATTTTTATGTTTTTTCAGATTTTAGACCTCCGGAAAAAACCGCGCATTAAAGTTTTTATTAATCAAATTAGGATTGTGGCAGTCCAAAGAAATTAAGAGGAGTTAAGGTAGGAAACCTAGATTTAATTTATAATAAGATAAAACTTTAAAATATAGAACAAGTTAAATAAACTACAATAATTGGTAATATCAATTATTCTTATTATTATTCTCACAAGTTAATAATTTATATTTAGATTTAATTTATAGTGTATCCTTTCTTTTTAATTTGATTTTCCAATGTGGATCCTGAGAAAACAGGAAGAAACCCAAAATAAATAGAGAGTAACCTAATGTTTAAATAAACCAGAGGCTTTCCATGCATTTAATTTTTTTCACTTGGTAAAAACATGAAAGTTTGTCGTACCAACACAAAATATAATAATAAATTGATGTGCAACAGGTAACATCAATTGGAAGAGTATAATATGGAAGATGACACCTAATAGCATGTGTTTTCTTCTTTTCTTCATATATCATTCACGTGGTACTTGCACATACTAAGAATTAGAGTTCCAATCTATTACAGACCAATGGTATTCCCTTTGGCCAATTAAACATTTTGCTACCTCACGAAGATTAGGAACAGGTAATTTCCTTTCAGTCTCTTAGATGTTCGATATGTTTCAGGTTTGAAATTATTTTAAAACAGTTTATAACTTGAATCCCACGTAAACTTATTAATCTCATTGCAGTGGTATGCGGTTTAATCTTATCGAACAGTAAAACAATTATCGTTAATGTGTATGAGGCAACCCAACATGTTTTGCAGAATGTCTGCTATCGCTGATTATTCAAAGAACCATCATTTTGCTTAACAGCTCTTAAACATTGCTTATAGCGGTAAAAGAAAAATCTTGATTTGTTGCTAGATAATCTGTGACTTCCAAACATCAACGTCCAATTTTGTAAAGCTTGCCAGATTTTTTGGTTTGAGTGGGCAAAATTTACCAAAAATTGGCTAAGATAAAATATTTCTAAGTAACGTTAAAATACAGATTACTGCTTCCAATTTAACGGATAGGAGTGAAAATGGTATGAATACAGCGAGAATTTCTCAAATTTTGAAAATATTTCCAACATTTGGTATTTGCAACTATAAAGTTAGAGCAATTATACACAAGCCCAATTTTCTACTACGTACACTTTCAAATAATTTTCATCAACGAAATATTGCTTTTCAGTTTTTTGGATTAGTGTCAGAAACTTAAGTTTTAAAAATCAAATAAAAACTTGGGCCAAATATTTTCACGAAGTGCACGAAACCACGCTTGAATTAAACTTGAATTCTTGGATGGAAAGAAGAAGAAAACTAAGAAACAAATCAGTAAAAACAAACCGCAAAATTTTAATCAAAAACCTGAGCTACCAAATCCAACGATTTAAAAATGTACCGTTTAAATAACTTTCATTAATTCAATTTTCCTGGTTTTCTGTAACTTCTTCCAACGCAGGACATACTTCAGTAATCCAAAGTTCCAAATTTAAATTTGCAGTAACTTGAAATGAATCACTCATCTCCGACTAATGCTGCTGTAATATTTTAATCATAAAAATCTCAAATTAATTTCAAATAACAAATTAATTATGATGCACTATCATCTATTTTGTGAAAATCGTGGAAAATCATCTCTTAAAACATAAAAAACCCCATTCATATTTTTCAACAAAAATGGATGAAAACAATTAAATTTTTATTTTGATATCAAAACATTTTCCCTGAGGTTGAATATGTAAGCAAAAAAATGGTTAAAACTATTTTTCAAAACTTATAGAAGTTTGAAAACGTATATCCAGTAGAAATACACGAGTTGGAAATTTTATCCGCAGCAAACATTAATTTTTTACATTTATTTATGTTTTACATTAGTACATCTAATACTACCAAAATTTGAATAAATATTGGGAATCATCAATTTGGGCATTCCATATGGAACGAGAAACAAGAAGTTTTTTAATTTTATACTAAAATCATATTATTTAAACAATCTACCTCCACGATTACTCATAATCATAACATATTTTTTCCTATTGTTTAAACATCGGTTAATTGTAACGTTGAAAGGCAACATCATAGTTCACAAATTACTTACCAGTAAAATTACGACTTGGCAATATTCCGATTACATATTATAATATCAATATTCAACAGCGATATAGTAACACTATTAGATTGTACCAATTTGTTATCAAATATTACACATCACTTGTAATATAGTTTGAAACAATATTGGTGAGATATATTTAATATTGCTTGGGTGCAAGTGCAATATGCAGTTAGAAACCAACAGATTACATAAGAGGGTGATCCCACTTCTACAGTAAAAGTTTTTCACAATTAAAAATTTGGAAAATTTTAATATTTTTAATTTTTAAGAATTTTTAATTTTGAAAAAATTTTGAAATCATCAGATATTGAAGGGTAGAAGCCATGCTATGACTATCTTCTTGAGGAAACCAAAGCAAGTTCTGCAGCATTATAGTCGCATACGGGGTGGAATATATAATCTGCATTTTTCTTATATTTTCTATTTATAATTGCGGAAAAAAATAATCGAAGTTGTTTAGAATAAATGATTAATTTTAAGATATTTCCAATTGAGTGTCTTAGATATTTTCGAATAGCATTCAAGGCCGGTAAATAAATATTTTCTACTTTGTGTGGAATCCTATCCTATCAGAAACAATAATACTTTTAAAAGATAAAATTGTTTTAATCAAATGAAATAAATGTTGAACTATAAATATTCCGTAATTCCATAACATTATCGTCAGTTTCAAAGATAATTAGAACCTTCTCTGTTTATTATCTGGTTCTGGAAAAAACGATCACGTAGGTAATCTTTGCATTTAATAATTTTTTAATTGTAAATCATAACTAAATAACTAGTTGCAATTTTGTATATTATTATGTAATTTCGTAGTGTTAAACGATACAGTAAATGTTCATTATCATAATCATTGGTACACCTTGAAAACGGCTTAGCACAAAATAAAGAAAAAGTGTATGCATTGCTAATTTTAAATTTCTAAAATACCCAAAAGCTCCGACATCTTCAGATTACTATGAGAAAACCATTAACTCGAAAAATTATTGTTTAATAAAAACGTAACAATTACTAATCCCTCTTAATTTAATTTGTTTATATGTTATCACTAGGGTCCGGATTTGTAGGCATTTGCATGTTTTTTTTGCGTACTGGCTCGTGAAAAATTTTAAAAGGAGAGCATGTTTTACACCTTTCTGGATCGTTTTATGAGTTTTTATTTTGCTTATAAATGCATATTTTGAGTTTAAGTGCATATTTGGTGATTTGTTGCCTATAAATACATATTTGCTTATGTTAGCTTATATTTTGCTACCAAAAGCTAGGTAAATCTGTTGATAATTCCTTTGAAAACTATATCCTGTAAGATTAAAATAAAATTTAATGCTTGTGCTGACGATAGATGAATATTATTATGTACATTTTTGCAACTCGTAATTTAACACTGTTTTCTTATCGCGGTATTTGCAATTTGCAACTTGTTACTTGTTCTAAGTTGACGCGCTCTTGGTAACCAATTTAAGTATTCGGTGGCTTAAAACAGTTTCTACTGTACCTTAATTTTATATATTTAACTATATTAATTTGTGTATTAAAAATGCCCAAAGCTAAAGAAAGTTTGGGTGCAATTTTACAACGTTTAATTAAGGGACATGATTGTTTCACAACGGACGGAAAAGTTCTCTACTGTCAAACTTGTAGTAAAACGGTAAGAATTATTGCGTTAATATTTTTTAATGTTTGTAATGTACATTTTTAATAGGTTAATTGTACGAAAAAATTTCATGTAGATCAGCATTTAAGAACGGCACTGCACATTTCCAACAGTAAAATTGTAGGAAAAAGGACTTCGGTTCAAACTTTTCTAACTCAGCCTCCTCGAAATGATAGCGCCGATGAATTTTCGTTTGAATTATGTGAAGCTATGTTAGCTGCTAATATTGCATGGAACAAAGTTCAAATCCCAAAATTTCGTGAGTTTTTAGAGAAATATTGTAAACGAACTATTCCGAACGAATCAACACTCAGAAAAAACTACTTGCCAAGATGTTACGATTTAAAACTTCAATACATTCGCGATGCAATTGGCGATCATGATATTTGGGCTACCGTGGACGAAACCACAGATGCCAATGGGCGTTCAATAGCAAATATGATTGTTGGAATACTATCGTCGGACAAACCTGGTATTGGGCATTTAATTGCGTGTAAAGAGCTGGATAAAACAAACAATGCAACTATATCCCGCTTTGTAAACGATTCCTTAAAGTTACTTTGGCCAGATGGTGGAAAAGATGACAAATTTCGTATACTTTATACTGATGCTGCCGCATATATGTTAAAGGCTGGAAGAAATCTCAAGGTGTTCTATGAAAACCTAATTCATTTTACTTGCCTTGCCCATGGAGTTAATTTGATAGCTGAAACATTACGCAATCAATTTCCAAATATCAATAAGTTGGTATCAACCACTAAAAAAGTATTTTTAAAAGCACCTCTGAGAAGAGATGCGTATCGGGAAAAATTACCCAACATTGCTTTACCACCAGAACCGATTTTAACTCGATGGGGCACATGGATAGAAGCAGTAATTTTTTATAATGAACATTTTTCTGTATTGAAATCTCTCATAGAGAGTTTCGACCGGAATGAGGCACAAAGCATTTCTGCAGCTCAAGATGCATTTAAAAACTCATCTGTTGCAGCTGATTTAGCATATATAGCTTGCAATTTTAAAATTATAGTTCAGACAATAAAAGCTGTAGAAAATTCTGGCGAAACAGTGTTTACAAGTTTTGAAAGAATAACACGACTTTTAAATCAGTTAAAAGATGCACCAGGAAACGCAGCTAATGCAGTTGTTTTAAAACTAGAATCTGTGCTATCAAAAAATCCCGGATATGATTTATTGCATGGAATCAGTAAAGTGTTGTCTGGTCAGTCAACCATTATTCCATTGGAAGTATGTGGTACTGACATTTCAATATTTAAATATGCTCCAGTGACATCTTGTGATGTTGAACGTTCTTTTTCAGTATACAAGCAAATTTTAACTGACAACAGGCGCCAATTGACACCCGAAAATTTAGAAAAAAATTTTGTTTGTAACATTGGTGGGAATTGTAAAGAATAAAAAATAAAGCAATATTTTATTATTATCAATATATTATTTCATTAATAATTGAATTTATCTAACAAAAGTAGTTCATCCATTATTTGGACCAATTGCAATCGAGCATTTTGCAGCACAATAAAATTTTTTAGCGCATATTTGGGTGCTTATTTTGAAGTTTTTAGAGCATATTTGCCTGCATATCTTCAAGTTTTTTAGTGCCTACAAATCCGGACCCTAGTTATCACTAAATAAATATTTAAATGATTAAGCGCTTTGGAAAACCTTTTATTATCTTCTATCTTACGCACACTTAATACATTACAAAAAATAATGTTTCTGTTATAATTGCTCATCTGTATCGGTATATAATTACATTTTAATAAAATTTTTAATAGCCTACGTCAATTTTATAAAAGCAAATGTTACCTTATTTATTGAAATGACCTCGTAATTTATTTCAATCGCGTCAACTAATACCGATTATTTTAAACCAGTGACTGCTTGTTTATAAAATGAAATTAAAAAATAATAAAGTAAATGGAAATTAATTATATTATCAAGTTTTTTATTACGGTAAACCTATATTTTTACCATTATACATTAGTGGTTTCTTATGGTTAAATTATAATTTAAATATTAATCGACCATTATACATATTAACAATTAAAATTGTTTATGCTATAATTTAATTAAAATCTTATATTCCTGATAAGGGAGTCCTTCTAAAGAAGCTGTGATCTACAAGTCACATGTTGAAATATTCAAAAAATAATATTCCCAAAATTTCCAACAGCTAAAAAAATTATTCCATCCAAATTTTTTGAATTTCATTTTATTTTATTCGGGAGAAATTAAAGGATTTTTAAGCATAAAAGCAATAGAGAATAAAATTTAATATAGAATTTCATAAATCTGTTTTTCAGTAATATATAATTTGTAGTAAATAAATAAAATATTAACAAAAGCTAAATAAATAATAAAAATTTAAGAAAGAAAAATAGACAAAAATATTAAATCTTCAGCTCAAAGAGAAATTCTGAAAAATTTTATTTAATCTTATTCTCAACCCTCCTATATTCTAATTCTCATTTCGAACGCTAACGCAATATTTTCAATACGCGAAATAAAAATATAAAAAAAATTTATTATATTCTCTTTACATTATCATACTATTATGTATAATTACTTAAATTAATTACAACCTTGTCTTACTAGTTCTTATATATAAAGCTCATTGTCCTGACTCACTCACTCACTGATTCATCATAAATAGGGGTTAAATGTTTGACCTGTTCCCGTCGACTTAAAAATCTGAAATTTTGGCCATGGCTCCACGTAGGTGAGTAACCACCCAGAAAAATCGAAAAACTTGAAAAAGTCACCCCCGCACCCTTCGGCAAGGGTTGAAACGCTTTAAAACTTTTTTTGCTCATCGCGCCCTTAATACGCGGAATTTTTTCAATCTGAAAACGTCATCGGAAAGAAAAAGATGAATTGAACGGAAAAGGTGTCTTTAGTTTTTTCCCTAAAATCAATTTTTAGACTATATTTTTTTAGTTTTTCAAAAAGTTATTGTAATTAAATAATTTGCATCTGTTTGCTACTTAATTGGCGGGTCGCATCTATTCGCCGGCATTCGTTGAGTACCCACTACTACCTGTGGACCTGCCGAGTGTTTAACGTTGCATCATTAAAAATCTTTACAAATTTACGAATAAAATGAACTTTGACATTCGAATTAAAATTATGCTCTTTATAATTTATTATAACAATAAAATTGAAAATATAACGTTGAAAATACCAAAAAAGATAACTTTCCATTATTACATAAATTCAATAGTTTACAAGTATTCTTAAATATTAACGTTGTGAATTTAATAATAATAAAATTTTTATAAAATGAACTTTAAAATGTTTCCACTACCATTTTCCAATATTTATTATTAACGCAATTAATCGGATATAACAATATGTAGTCGAGTAAGAAACAATAATATTTACGAACAACGTTGTTAAATTGAAAAATAAAATACTCTTCTTCGATTATATCCAACTAATAAATTATAACCGTCGTGGCGAAAGCCTACTAATGATATGCTACCGAACGTACAATCCAAGTTCGATTCCAGCTGCATCTTTTTTTTTTTTTTATTTTAAATATTAGAAAAATTCCAATAAACGATTATTTCGTATATCAAATCCATCGATAATGATCTAAAATACGAATACTATCGATTTTCGCCGTAAAATATAAAATTGCAAAATTATAAACTCTTTCGATGAATATCCAAGGCATATGCCTTCAAAATTATTTAAAAATATTTACTTCTCATTTTACGGCTTTATTGTGCATTAGAGAAAAAAACTATAAAAGACCAATATTATGGCAAAACGCCAGATGTTCACTTACTTTTTTGAAAATCCAAAATCGGCACGTAAATAAGGCCGCTATATCGGGAAAACCAAAATTCAAAATTTAGACATTTATATATACGTAGCGCGGAAAGGGTACAAATTTTTCAAAATGTAAAATACGTATCTTCTACTGTTTGGGCAGACGCAAAATTTTGGTTACCAAAAGTTTTTTCAAAAAATGCTAAATAACGACGCAAATGAGCAGAAACCGTAAATGTAAAAATTTTGTTTCCAAAATTCCGCAGTTTTTATTATTAATCAAAATATGACTTTTAAGCGCAAAGAAATGGTTTTTTTGAAAAATTTATTTGAACTTTTCTTCTTTTCTTATGAAACTAAGTTATTCTAAAATAAAAATTTTTTTGATTTGAAATATTTTCAAAAGAAATTTTATTCGGAAAAAATTAAAATTTTGTTTTCATCCCCATAAAATTTTTTAATTATAAAAACCTTTGTAATATTTGATCAAATCGTAAGTCAAATGGTTCCGTAAGGATCTAAACCACCAAACTTATTAATTTTTGCAGTAAAACATAAAATTGTAAAATTATGTATTTTTTCGATAAATTTCCAAGGCAGATGCCTTCAAAATTATTTAAAAAGATTTACTTCTTATTTTACGGCTTTATTGTGCATTTTAGAAAAAAAGTATAGAATAGCGATATTATGGCAAAACGCCATATGTTTACTTACTTTTTTTAAAATACAAAATCGGCACATAAATAAGACCGCTACATCGCGAAAACCAAATTTCAAAATTTTGACATTTATAGGGCCGTAGCGCGAAAAGGGTACAAAAGTATGGAAATGTAAATGACCTATTGGCAACTGCATAAGAATATGTGTAATTTTGGATACCAAAATGTTCGTCAAAAAAAGCTAAATAACGGCTCAAATGGGCAGAAACCGTAAATGTAAAAATGTTGTTTCCAGATTTGTGCAGTTTTTATTGTGAATCCAAGTATGAATTTTAAACGCAAAGAAATGATTTTTTCTAAAAATGTATTTAATCTTTTCGTCTTCTCTTATGAAACTAAGCCATTATAAAACAAAAAAAGTTTTATTTTGAAATATTTTTGACAAAATTTATATTATTCCAAATTTTTAATTTTTTGCCGTCTTACGGAGTCAAATGTGATGTGAAGAAGTCATCGATGCAGGTAATTTTTTAAAAATGGACTATTAATCGTTGAAACTTTACAAAAAGAAATTTTAAATTTACAAACAAATTTTACATTCCTTTTTTAAAACCTAATTTTCGATAAATTTCGTACGTGAATTGCCTATAAATAAAAATTCGAAAATTTCTAAAAAATTAACTTATAAATTTAAAATTCGTTGAACAAGTCATGGCTTTACCATTTAAAATACGATAGACATAAACGACGTCATTATTTATAAAAATTACCAGTGTTTTTAATAATTTAAAATTTTCTTTTTTCTTATTTATTTAAATTTTAAAAATACTACAATATTTTATCCATTCTGATCAATAATTATTCATTAATAGAAATGAATATTTAATCAAAATTAAAATTTACAAATTTATAAAACAAATTCAATTTAATTTAATTTTAAAAAAGTTAAATTAAACATAAATGTTGCTCGGAATTCCAATTATAAAGTTAAAATTTATAAATGTAAAAAATTGTAAAAAACAATTAAAAAATTATATAAATTAAAAAATTATTAAAAATTATATATACATATAAAAAATAAACTTTAAAAATTTGAATATTAAATTTATAACATTTGCATTTTATAACTTGATCGCTTAGGAGAGAGAAAAAATATGCGACATCGACATTTGTAACAACTACCCGATCTCTTTTATTAATTTAATTACTTCATATTTTTTATTCATTTCAATTTTAAAAATATAACATTATTTCATCCATTGCCATCAAATATTCATTAATGAAAATAAATATTTTAATAAAATTTAATCATTGCAATTAATTAAATCGATCGTTTTCGTTTTCATAGCTGCGTATTGTAGGTATAAATAGATTCAAATACTCCGCCGTGCCCACACGACTAAAACGAACATCCCGCTTTTACATCCAGTTTTTGAAATATGAAATCGACAAGTCAAGTCAAGTCACCACGTAGATCCAAAAAAAGCCATGTTCGCTTCCTTCTTACGGTTTAAGTGCAGCATTCTGTATCTGTTTATAGGATGATTTATTTAGGGACTTAAAGGGGAGCCCGAAGGGCGACTCGTTGCGAGGCCGGAGGCCTCGCTGCCTCGCAGAGCTAGCCGAAAAAAAGCGGCGATAGCCGCTTTTTGAAGGCTAGTTTACTATAAATCAATCAAACAATTATTGCAACAAATCTATCGATGCATCATAATTTGGTTATCGTTATAAATTTACATAAAAAAATGCGCAAGTTAACAGCAATATAAAATTGCAGTTGAAGATGCTCCTTATTAAAGAATATTAATTTTTAATTCTTATTTATTTTTAGTTCACCAATTATATCTTCTATTATTTGTTTAAAGTTTGGTCACAGTTTTACAAAATTTATTTTAAATTTTTAATTTGATTTTTAAGCGGCTTTCAGAGGAAGCCAGCCGTAAGAATTGAGGCGCAACAAAAATTCCAAATAATTTAAACTAAAGAGTTTTTCAAAATTAAATTTTAATGTGATTTTTACAAGTGTTTCTTTAACAATAATTTAAGCAGAAGAATCCAAAAAGTTTCAAATTTTGACTTTTAGTTCTTATGGTTTTTGCAGCGTTTTCAGTATATATTTTATAGAATGTTTAGACTTTTAACATTAAACTGATTCAGGGAAAACTTGAAGAGAAGTCTTAATAATTATAATTAGTATGTTATCATACAACGACACTTGAATTATACAATTAATTCTGTTTACATAAGTCTAGCTAATTGACGAAGTAAATATAAAAAAATAATTAAAAATCTAATCTAGCTAAAATTTAATCATTATTAATAGTAAATTATCTCTTTAATTCATAATATCTATTAAATTTTAGTCTGCATAAAAAAGTCTACTTAAAAATAAAATTATGAAGTTCCGGTTTTGTTTAAATTTTTTGATAAATAGCAGAAACAAAGTATAATAACAATTATTTCCGCTTAAACTTTAAATTCCTATTCATTTTGTTTCTGTCATAAATGTTTTTTCACATAATTATTATATAATTTTTTGAGAAATAGGTAGCTAAATCTAATATTTTCTCACTGATTAAGCTATCTTGCTTTTGGAGAAGCTGCAGATTATTAAATTACAGTTTCTTTAATTTCTTCAACTGCCAAGCAATTTTAAACAGTTTACAATTGGATTAACCCGCATTCTTAAATTTCGAGACAACTTGCGGTCAATTATATAGAAAATCATATATTAATCATTTAAAACGCATTTTAATGAATTTCCGCAATTAGAAAATTAATGTTTTTGTAAATTTAATTAAACATTACTTAAATGGATTTGAAGCCTTTTAAGCAATATACGATAATATTACCTCGGTGGTTTGCCATTGCTTGCTCTAACCAGAAATCTCTGCTTAGTAGTCGACGCATTTAAATATCAGACCGTAACCGTTCTCAACAAAAATAATATTCAAGAAAAATTTGATTTTTATTCAGTAACTTTAAATTTTTGTTCTCTAACTTGATGATTACCACACCAAACCACTACTATCAATTAAGTGGTTAAGTATAGTTTTTAAGGATAATTTCTACCTTCTTAGCTTAGATAACAATATAAATTGTTACAATGTTAGATTTAACGCTTTTCAGATTTTAAATTTACTTTACAATTTGCAAGTAAAAGCTTTTTTAGTAAAAAGTAATTTAAAGATAATAAAATGTGAAGTAAACAATAAATTCCACTTTAAGTTATTTTAATTGTACCAATCTTGACAAAAAAGAAAATACGAAGTGTAACTTAGCACAAGTGTAAATGAAAATTAAAAGAACCGTTCAGAAGAACTGCGGTTTAACTAAACAGTTATTTGACAAAAATAATTTCGACGAAAAACTCTTTATTATTTATATAAAATTTTGATTCAGCTAAATTTTGTATTTAAAAGTTTGATTTTTGAATTTATAGTTTTATCCTAGAAAGTTCAAGCTAAAGAGCTTAAATTGAAGTAACTGCGGAGGTGGCTACTTGAGGAATACGTTGTCTTACCGGAAGGAAATTAAAGACATTTTTTTCGTACTTTTGAGGAATCTAGAAAAACCCACTCAATTTTGAGATTACGAAATGTAAGAAGTAAAAATGCAAAATATAAAAATACCTCGTCGTTTGCCATGGAATTTTTTAGAAAATAAACAAGATTTCTATAGAATTTTTGTGGCATTTCAAGTATTTTGTGGTAATCGACAAATATTGTAAGACAATATTTGACAGATATATTTATCGGAAATTTTTATAGGAAAGGAATTTTATAGTTTTGTATAAAAATATCAGCATATACGAGTATTATTTATTTTATATTTTAATCTTGACAAACTGCACGCCAAACTGCTGCTGTGGGTTTCCCCTAATAAAATACGTGCAACCGTATATATATTAAACAATGGATAATCAAGTTCTTTTGGTAGTACTGTTCTCACCCAAGTAGCACATAATTTTGCCATTAATTGGGTTAATATTTTACACAATATTGCGTAATTGACTCAATATTAACAAGTTTCTACAATAATATTGGTATAAATTAGTGTGATTGTTAATGTTCTATATAAATTGGATATATAAATTGGAATATTGCCAAGTTATTATTTTAAATATTCTAATAACAATTTTTTTAGAGAACATAACCGACTACGAATAAGTAGTTGTGAGTTCAAATTCCAAACCAGCTTAGGTGATCCAAATAAATAATGGAAATATTTTTTTATTAAATTAATTTACAAAATTATAATTAATTTATAAAATAAAACTTTTCTGTTTTTTTGAAATTATAATAAATGGATTTCAAAAACCAAAATCAATAGAAGATGAAGAAAAGATTGAGATATTGTTCAGGGTTGTAATACATTTAAATCAAATAAAACAATACCAATAAAATAATTCCTTTTTACATATTTACTGTGCACTAATATTTTAACATCGAAATATAAATATTGCAGCTCTATTTTGTGCTACTTGGGCATTTACAAAAATTACTGCTGATTTACTATAAACAAATCAATTTTTGTTAGAAAAACAAATTAATCTGAATCGATTTTCAGGGAAATTTTTAAAGATTTAAGAAGGAAAGGAAAGAAGAATGAAAATTTTTTGCTATTAATCTCATTTTCTGTTAATATTTTGAGGCAAAAAAAGTGCAGAAATGGAAAGTTAACATTAAAGGATAATTTCGCCCAACAAAATAGCAATGAAATTATATAAATTACAACAATAATATATGCAAATAACATAAAAAATCTAAAAATTGTCATCAAATCGAACAATACTGATTTGGCCTGCACGTGGGCACTAAAAGGAATTACAATGGCTAGCACCCACACAGTTGTTGCCGGAATTATTAAATTTTGGCAATGAATCCAGTGATCACAGATTGTGAAATTTTGGAAATTTTCATCAACAGAGAAAGTGTCCAAATTGTGAAAATAAATAAAATTACACGATTGGACGTGAATTTCACAAATATATTTTATTCGTAAAAACTTAAAAACGTTGAGTTTTAAAAATGAATTTTAAAACTAAATTTTAGCTACGAAAATTAATTAATTAATTTATCTTGTAAATCAACTAAGGAGATATTAAAAATTTTTGAATTTTTTGAAATTCAAAAATTCTTCTTGCCTCTCTTTTTATTGATAATAAAATTAATTTTATCTAGAATTTGTACTTATGAGCCCGTAATGTAAACTAGAGGTGATTATGGTTTTAAATAATTTAAGTTCAAATTTATTTTGATCCTAATTCTTGACTGTTTTAAGTTTGTTTTTATAAATATAATATTTAAAGTATAAAATATATAAATTTCTAAAATTTTTTGCTCTGATACATCTATAGCCTGTCGATGACAACTTTTTACAAACAATCTATTTCCAGTTTTGGTAATGCAACACAATTGGATCTCGAAGCTGACCATTTCAGCACATTACTTTTATATTAGGGAAAATCCTAAATAAAAAGAAGACGCGAAACTTGCAATTCTTCTATATCTTGATAATTTACAAGCCAGAATGAATTGTATCATCAATAAACTCTAATTTTCCGACCATATTCCATGCAATGAAGCTCAATACTACATTATTGCTTCCCTCATGTTTCAGTTTCGCTCTCTTGCAGATCTAATTAACAGCTTCATGTCGGGTTTTCTCCAGAGTTTTTGTACTTCAGCTCATTTTAGTTTCCTTCTATCACATTTTCACATTGCTCGGAGTATTTTTATTTAACTTTCGGAATTCCAGGATGAAATTTGAAAATACACATTGCATTTAAATTTAATAATTTACGAAAATATCCATCCCAAAAATTACAAAATTCTAAAATTCCATTATTTTTTTGAAAGAAATTTTTTATTTAAAAATAAAATAGAATGTTTTCAAAAATGGTATTTTGCTTTCTTTATATTTAAAAAATGGATTGGTTGGACAGGCTACTAAGAAGTTATCTCGTTCTATTGGTGAATGAAAGTCACTATCAACACAGTCAACCCAAACGTGGTTTGGCTAAAATGTTTGAATTACCGAAAGGGTATTTATAGGTAATGTTATAGTAAATCTGAGCGGTGATTAACCTTAGAAAGTTATGTATTTTATAATTTTTAACCCAGCTAATAAAAATAATTTAATTATTGCAATAAAATGAAGAGATTAATCCGTAGATAAAAATAGGCTAACATTTTTTTCAATTCGGGTAATTAAGAGATGCATTTTGACATGTCGATGATGGTGGGCGCCAGTAATTTAGTGTGGAGTTAATTTTTCTTAACTCGCGGTTAAGATTTAATCTAAACGATTTTATAAACATGGTAATTAGGTTCCTTAAGAGATTTAAATGGTAGGAAATTACAAAACGGATTAAAAATGATTTTTGAAATAAAAAGATTAGAAAGTTATCGGGGGTGGGTTAGTAAGATTTAGGATTTTTACACGTTACAGGTAATTATGATTGCACAAATTTGAAACAAATACGAGGTGAAGTTGCTTCGTATACTAACGTACCTAGGTATAAGAAATAATACGTATTAGTATAGAGCTACCGAGTGAGTTAAGTAGGGTAATAAAATTTTTAAAAGCGTTACAACGGAAGGACCGGTTCGTTACCTGCCGGTTAAGACACCTGCAGTATTTCCCCATAGCACTCACCACCCTCGCATGTGACTTAAAAAATGAACGCACGTATTATTGGTTTAGCATTTTATTATAATTGAAATTAATAATAATAATCATGACAAACAAAGGTGAGTAAATTATAAATAATGAAATAATATGTCCACTATTAAACAAGCCTTTAATTAAGGCACATAACCGGTGCGGTGCACGGTAGGTAAAGTATAACACTCAATAATTTTTTATGACAAACTGTTTAATTATTTAATTTGCAATGCCTGACATATAACATAATATTGAGATTTAGGCGTGTTATTGGATAGGCCGACGGCTGCTTTAATACAAAAGTAATTTGTTATGGTATTAATTTAAAAATGGGTAATGGTAAAATAAATTAAAAAGGTAAGAAGTAGCAATTAGATTAAAAATAATTGATGTCGTTAATTTAATATATTAAAATCGACAACTAACGTCCAATAGGTTTTCTTTCTCATCGATCTTTTGTGCATACGAGCTAAGCTAATCCCGGATTTACTGTCGAGGATTAACTCTGAAAGCGCGGATCGGATTTCCAAATGGTTTTACGTATATTTCGATTTAGGGTCCTGATCGGATAAAACGTCATTTGTATGAAATCTTTTACAATTCTCAAATTAACGAACAAGCATAAAATCTAAATTAATTCGAATATAACTACATTCGGTTCGAACGAAACGTTAATAATTCCATCTAATATTTATTATAAATTTAAACTTGAACTATGGGCACGCTCTAAGGCCACAACAATTAATAGTTAATTATATTATGATTAGTAAAGTTGCATAACGAAACAAATCATTTTTAAGTTAAGCAGTAATTAACTTCAGTTATTAGAAAACAATTATTTTTTCATTTTTCACTTTTTGGCTTATACCTGTGTAGATGCTTCTGATAAAGGAGTACATTTGGTATTGGCGGCAACCCAAGCTTCAGCAAAAGTTTCCATTGCACTTTGAAAGTCCATCGTCATAAACTTTTTTTCACAAAAACTACCAGAATATCGGTTAGTACATTTTCATAACTACGTCAACAATCGCGTGTTGTCGAGGAGCGCAACGAAATGAATAACAGCACGCGCAAACGCCCGGATTCGACTAACGTGCTCGAACTCCGTGAGACATTGTAAATGCTCCGGGGTTAGTTTTGGCCACCCCTTCCTACTTATGTTCGACTCCGGATGATTGCTAAAAAAACATCGGTCGCTTAATGAACTTGGCCTGCCCACTAACCAACCACATTTGCACGCTAACATTTTAACACCGTCTTAAGACCATCGTCCGGTTAATTTTAATTTCCTAAACCGATACAAAATATTTTCGTCCGGCCAAAAATTTTCCCAGCCAAAAGTTGGACTCCGACAAAAATTCGCGACCAACGCACTCGCACGAATTTGGGCCAAATTAAAATAATTAATCTTTTGTTATTAATATTTTTTTTAATAATTAGCATTGCGGAGCGCCTGCGTATTTACTTATAAAATGCGCCGCGACGGCGAGAGAGTAGCGTAGGCGGAGTTGTTTAAACGGGAAGGCGGGATTTTACAGAGGGATGTCCCTTCTCATAACAAAGGGTTCAAGCAAATTATTCATCTTTGTAGATTTCCGCAAAATAAAGTACATACTGCTTTCCTCGTTTTAGACCTCAAAACGATACATTAACCGAAGTGGTGTCCCATATGAACTTGTAGCAATCAACTGTAGACAAATAAATGCCCCCTTTACTGTAATCGTTTTTGCACTCAAAATACGATTCCCATTTCAATTCAAGAAATGTAATCTAACAACACTTACACCATAATCTAAAAGTTAAGCTAATAATTATTCTCTCGTTAACATAAACCACATAAAAATGTTCTCTATGCATAAACCGGAGCCCAACAATTTATTTTAAATTAATTTCTTTTTTAATTTTCTTATTACTTATGCTTTACAATTTTACGAATTTTTATGTCGGTTTTGGTTTACATTTGACATCTATTACATGACACTTAAGTTCTTAAGTAGCAAAATATTTCAAATTTTAACGTAATTTTACTTGGATAGAATACATATTAAGAAAATTTATTATTTTCCGACATCACTTTTCCAACATTCTTTCTGTTCTACACGTTCACTGCTATTTAATAATTGTAATTTAAATCATTTGCCCAAAATGTTATAAAACAGAAAGGAACCGGAAACAATTTATTTTTTACCTTCCCCCACACAGACCGTATGTTTAAAAATTATTTCGATTAAGAATGTCATGCAGTTAATTATTTTCTGGATTCTCCTTATTTCAATTTCACTCAAATTGTCTTACGTCAAAATAGTTTTCTAATTGTTAATATCGCAAAACATATTTTTAAGTCCAGTGTTTCATTGTGCACTACACGCGGTAACAATGGGACATACACGCAGTGTTTTCTGTTTTGTAGGGGAAAACTTTAATCCGCTGTTAAGTTATTTTCGGACAGTTTTTCTTATGTAGGTGGGTTTGGATTCCCAGGAATGAAATCAACTTTAAAAGATATCGATATTTTTTACAAATTCTAAATATAAATAAAGCTGACTACGTATTATATGAAATCCAGCGTATAATTACAATATTTTAACCTGGCGGTTAGTAATTAAGTATGATTAAGTGATTTTCTTTAGGAAAATCTTTATTAAATGGAAAACATTTAAAATTTGAAGACAGAATTCAATATTAGGAATTACAACATACAGAAAACGTCTTTGATTTTCCCCGTTTATTTTTAATAGTATTTTTCCGAATATTTAGAGAAATTTAATTGACTGAAACTTTTTCTTATATTTATTGCTTGAATAGCTTTTGATAAGCCTGAATATCACGGAAATGTTAATAAGCACATTAATGATATCAAATTCATCAGCATTTCTCACGTGTTAAGCTGTAGGATATATCATTGAAAAATAACATTTTTTTATTTTTGTACCCACTTTAAATATTACAGTCGACACAGCACTGCCTTACTTTGATGTACATAGATTAATACGCAAGGAAGATAAAAATAACTAAGTCGAATCAGTAGCAGAAAACCAAGTCACATTTAATTTAAATATAAGAAAACTTCAAACTTAGTTAATATTTTCTATTTTATTAATGATAATTTTGATCTTATAACACAATATATTGACTTTGAGCGATTTTTACAATTTAATAAATTAATTGCGGCTCTCAGACCGCTCTCACCTCTCCACTACTTGCATTATTTTCGCATTTGAAGGGAATGTTTTATTGAGAAAACTGAAAGACTAATTGGTAAGGTAGCAATATTCACAATTATTTCTAAAACTGATACCTATCTGTTTATACCAAATTTTAGAATTTTGTTTGACTGTTCGACTAACAGTTATTCGACTAAAGCCATACTTTGTGTAAAATTGTAAGTACTCGTACACTGGTAATTTATTCATTAAATTTCTATAGAAATTTTAGATTCCTGATATAAATAAATGATAGATATAAATCCTGATAGCACACTTTGCCAAGTAGGAGTAGGACCGGTCTAGACGGATATTTTTTTAGCGAGTATAGCGTTTGTCAAAACGGCTCAGAGCATCCGGAGCAGACGGGACAGTTTTGACAAATGAAACTACGGCAAATCTCGAATCCACTCTAAAATCTTTTTGAGATTCTATATTTATATTTATCTATATTTGAGCAATTTACATTTCAGATTACTGTCGACCTTTTTGCTTGGAGCGCAATTTACAATTTTTTTTATATCAGCCAAATTTGCGCAGTTCATTATAGACACAGTCAACTCTCTCTAAATCAAATTCTCATATTACATTCAAGTTTGTTCTACTTTTTGAGATACTGATGCATATAGGAAAGTTTTTTTAAAGTAGACTGGGTTTCGAGTTTTACTTAAAACCTGAAATTTCTGCCCTTCTAGTCGCATTCCATGAAATATTGTCGCATGTAGAGAAGTTCTTTTCAAGTAGACTGGCTTTGGAATTTCACTTAAAAACAAAGATTCCATGTGCGTGAAGTTAGCCTCGACATTTTTAAAAATTTTAAAAGGCTGTGCCCGATGTGTGCCACGCTGTGCCGTATTTTTTTCCATTTTATTTTATTTACTTTGGATTTTATGGCGGGGCTAACTTCTATCGATAAAATAGATTGTGGCCCAAACAAATTTTATTTATCGAAATAAAATTTTATGATTTACGGCCCACAACGGCACACATCGAGTAGAATCCAATACAATTATGATTTAAAAAAAAACCAAAAATGGCGGTGCTAACTTATACCCCAAAATAAGCAATCTTTATAAAATCTAAAATTAATAAAATAAAAAAAAATAACGCACAACGTGGCACACAATATTTAGTTTTTAAATTTTCAAAAATGGCGGGGTTAACTTCACTCACATAAAGGTTCCTGCTTTTTTAGAGCTCTAAGGGCTCAAGAACAGTTATTTCATTACATTTTTACGATTTTGGCTCTTTTTCTCCATCTTTTCATTGAAATACAAAAATTACGAAGCACCGAGGTTTTCGTGACTCCACGTTAAGCAACAGGTCCGTAACTTTCCATAAGTGAAAAGTAGAAAAACACTTCTATTGGAGAAGGTTGAGAAAGACGGAGAGACGGCGTCATGGTACTTGGAAGAAGAGGAATTAAAAGAATGAAATATTGACAAGAAATGTTGTGTAAAACGCAATTGTCTTTCTACTACTTTTACAATATATTTGGAGCAAATGAAAAGAGATTTGGAGCAACTGAAAACAGAATTGCAAGAAATGAAAACAGATTTGGATCACATGAAAACTGATTTAGGTTACGTACTTTAGCAACTTAATTTTTGCTAAAAGTGTCTACATCCATTAATGGGTAACGCCTCTGTGCATTGGAATCTTAAGAGTGTGCTTATACCAGAAGAAAAAATCAAAATAGTGCGTATGCCTCCTTATTCGTACCTACTAAATTCCATCGAATTACTAGGGAATTCCTTTAAATCTTCAGGAAAACGTTAATTGCAAGATAAAAGTAACAACCAAGAGATACTACAGGAATATCTTCTTGAATATGCACACCATCTTGCATCATTACGGCAGGAAATCATTGTTGAGGTTTAGGTTTCATAAAAATTAAAATAAATATTTGTCATAATTTTGATTTGTAGAAAATTCTTCATTTGCACCAAATCCGTTTTCCTTTGCGCTAAATCTCTTTTCCTTTGCTCTAAATCTGTTTTCATCTGCTCCAAATAATACTGTCAAGGTTCTTTTACTAAGGTTAATTTGTTTATTTTTGGATCACTTTATTTTTGAGTGAAAAAGCCTGAGCATTGAATAGAGGCTGCGAGCAGGTACTTAATTACTTGTCATTAATTAAATGGGTTCTATAATTCTATAGTATTAATTTTTACCAATATTCTCTCTCTTTCGCCAATAATGAAATTGGGTTGAGTGTTAAAGTGTATACTTGACCACAGCAGTAGATTGGTGTTATTTCTGGTTGAATTACAGAGTGAAAATTTTGCTTTCTAATCTGAACTTGGACTTCTAATCTACATCATACACCGAGAAAAATAATTTGTTGCTATAACAGAGATATTAGTAGCTATAGCTTCAACTAAGTTTTTTTGCTGTATAACAAATTTTTTGTTACTGCAACAAATTTTCTGCTGCCATAACTAAGTTGTTTTCTATTCAGCAAAAAAGATTAGTTGATTTATCAACTTTTCTTATTCTGCATAGAAAAAAACTTTGTTATGGCAGCAGAAAACTTGTTACAGCAACGAAAAACTCTGTTGAGGCTATAGCTACTAATACACAGAGAGAAAAAACGAGTAGTATTTACAAAAATGTATGTACATTCTTAAAATAGGGTTATCATTTATGGCCAAGAAAGGTATTTTAAAAATGTACAATAGTATGTTTTATATACTACCATGAGGAATATCCGGTGGCTGTATTACATTGTACCTAATGAATTGTAGCTTTTACGATATATTGTAAACACATTTGTAGAATTTACAAATAAATTATATATAGAACAAATGATTTTATAAATTGGACAGGTGGTATTTACAGATGATTTGTAAATAGAACCATCAGTTTTACAATTCCATTGGTACTATTTACAGATGAATATTGTAACATTCTCTGGTAGTATTCACAGATCATTTCTAAAAGGAACCGTTAGTTTTGTAATTTCATTGGTAGTATTTATAAATCAATTGTAATAGAAACAATTTGATTTGTAAAATTCTCTGGTACTATTCACAAATAATTTGTAAAAAGCATCACTGATTTTTGTAATGGCACTGCTATCTAGTTTTAATAGATACAATAATAATATTTTATAAAAATGTATTGTTAATTTTAATAAAATATTAATGTTGTAAAAACAATTTTAAAGAAACTATCAATCAACTAAATTTATGTTGATTACCTCCGATCTGAAATGGAAAAATGTGATTAAATTATTACAATGAGATAAGTTTACTGTTTATTTTATTAAATTATAAAAAAAACATAAAATAAACAAATAAATAAGAATTAAACAAAAAAAAAAGAAGTAAAATTATTTTTAAAAGTAAGATAATGTTCAAAAAAAAACTTGAACAAAAAAAGGAGTAAAACCGCTGTCATTTTAACCTAATACTTAAAGTATTAAGGCAGCAGAATTATTGGCAGAAATTTTTAAACAGGTGATTTTCAAAAGTGCCTAATACTTTTTCTCCAATTCTCCAATCTAAAGCAATCTCTCCAACGATTTACCAATCAAATGTGACCTTTTGAAAACAATACAGCAACGTTCACTATTCTGACTAACAAGTAACTGAACAATAATAATTCATTTTCAAAATTTTTTTGGTGGTACACCCTGTCAAATTAAATAAATTGATAGAAGTAAGATAGTGTGTAATTTTTATTGTTAATACTTGCAGCTAGTTTCTAGAATTAATATTTCTCATCATCAAGGCAAAATTGCCTAGTTAAAACAACAAAATGATTTTGTTAGCATTGAAGAAATAATTTCGCGTTATAACAAGTGCGTCGAAACTAACGTTGCAATCAAATCAAGTTAATTTATCGATAGAAATTGGATAGATTGCAACGACTTTAATTTTATTAAATATTGAACAAAATGATTTTGTTAGCATTGAAGAAATAATCTCGCATTATGACAAATGCAACGGAACACAAGTTTAAATCAAATCAAGACAATTTATAGACATAAATTGGATAGATTTTAACGATTTTAATTTTATTAACTATTTAACAAAATGATTTTGTTTATTAAGATAAAAAATCTCGAAACTAGTTGCAAGTTGTAACAATAAAAATTACAATAAAATTTACAATAAAAATTACAATGAAGATTACAATAAAAATTACAATAAAGATTACAATAAAAATTACAATAGTGCTATCAATTTTTAATTACATGTAATAATAAACTAACACTGGTGTGAACCCCAGTGCCTGTATCTTTGATATTGTAAAAATATTTATTAATAATTTGCCACACAGCTTCACTTTGTTTTGGATAAGAAAAATTAAAAACAAAAAAAATCATGAAACAAACATCCAAAGCCCTTAAAATGTTGTAAAATCTAAATTTGATATTATCCCAGTACACATAAATTTCCTTTGGGTCTAAAATGCTCTCTCCGATGATTCCTATACAGGGTTGGATGCTAATTTCGTGTTTATTTTGATGATCAATATAAGAATCCCATGCGGTTATTGTAGGATGAATATTAATAATCGACAGCTGAGAATCTTTAATAGTAAATCTCTTGGTACGTTTAGTACCATCGCTAGCTTTCACAACACTTCTTGTAGTCGGAGCTAAAATAACAGGAAGCAAGTACAAAAGTGCTGCATTACGACCATCTAAAAATTTTAAACAATACAATTTTTTTGCTATTTATATTTTATGAAAATTATAAATTTACCTTCAGTTAAACTTGTTTTTTGTATATTTAGTTGTGTAAAGAGTTTTACACTATCCACATCTTTAATTTTTTCTTCTAGAACTGGTAGTAATTTTTCAAAAAATGTATCAAATTCTTCATATATTTTTGTATGACATCCATATAAATAATTGAAATCGTTAGTAATCTAAATAAAAAGTAAAATGTTTAATAAAATTAAAACCTTAAAAATCTATCCAATGTATGTACCAATTTATATCCGTACGACTGCTTGTAATGTGGCCAATTGGCATAAACTTCTTTCATGTCTGGACTTGTTTTGATTTGATTTAAACGTGTGTTTCGACATTTTTCATAATAAGAAACTATTTCTTCGATGCTAAGATTGTCAAACTTCAAAGCTCGAATATATTCTTCCTCCTGTTCATAAAAATTTTCTGTTCTTTTTTCACAAATTTTCACATGAGTATCAGCAACAGTTTTTTTAAAAAATGATTTTTTGTTGTGGAATTTGTTATACAATTTACCCCTGGGGCATGAATTTTTTCTATGACTGTAATAATATTCCTAAAAAATATTACAAAATTAAAAAAACATTTATAACATGACAGTATAGGTTTCTACCTACCTTTGTTTCTCCATTGAACGAACTTACAATTTCATTTGATAAATTGTCACAATCTAGAGTTGTGAGTTCTAGTTTGTGCTGTAAATAATAATCTACAATTGCGTCCAATAATAACTTTCTCACATCATCATTCCTAATGCGGCCATTCTTTTTATAATGTTCTAAAACATTTTTTCCATGAACAGAATAATTTAATATATTTAATAATGTGACTCTCAAATGCGTATTATTCTCCATGTCGCTGGATTTATTTTTATCACAAGACCTAGCGCACTCTGCATTATCAAAAAATTTCCCAAGTTCTTTAGATTCTGTACCTTCTATCCATTTACACCAATTATTGAAAAATAGTATTTGTATTCCTTTGGAATACTTTGGTGGAAGTAAATTGCTGGCCATTCCTTTATTTAAACATTTTAACACGCTAACGTATAGTTGCTCTTCTGAAAGTTAAATTTTAAAGTTAAAATAGAAAACTAATTTGCAATATTACCAATACCTATAAAATAATCATATAGTTCTTCCAAATTCCAGCTTTTGAGCAAATTTTTTAATTGATCAAGTTTTTCGGGAGTGTTCTCCTGTTGTAAATATTTTGATTTAATTTTTATATTCTTCGAGTTTTCAAGTTGCATATATGATTTTCGACCTATCCCTGCCATTTCAGTTTCGTTACTTGTTGCTGTCGTTATAATTGATGAATTATATAAAGATTCGGAATCTTGCTGGTCATAAGGATTCATTATATCAGGAGTGTTGTTTATAGCAATATTATCGTAATTAAATATGTGGTTGGTATTGTTAAAATCGGTCATCCCATTATTTGCATCCATAATAATTCTTGAAAAACATAGCGCTGATTACACAAGATGACAATATTTACATACTTTACAATAAAAAACATTAACGAACAAAAACAAATACTGAACATTAAAAGTGCTCTTTTAAACGCACCATTACTAATCCGTTGGTAATTTTGTGTGAATTAATAGGTGGTCCCGAAAATGAATCGATGCATACAATTTTCAAAGTTTTGTTAACATTATCATCATGATCTGATGTTTCAATTGACCAAGAAGAGTAATGGGGATAATATTTATTAATAGAAATTGGTTCACAAATAATATACGGAATATTTTGATTAAATACTATAAGAATTTCTAATATTTGAAATAAAAGTAGCTTGTCAGTAAACATACTTAAAAAAAATTTTTTTTTATATTTAGTACCCTTATAAATACATTCAGAATAGCATTTATAATTAAAATCATTGTTGGTGCTTTTAAAAAAAGAATTTATTTCTGTCTGATAAGAAGATAAAACAGAATGATGATTTTCCACTTTAAATGTTAATGTAGATTGTGTTTCCATCAAATAATGAGCAAACTGTAGCTGAAATTTTTTTGCCAAAGTCAATGATATATTTGATCTGCTGGTTATTGATCGGGCATACATTTTAAACGGTTTATGTTTTGCTTCATATCGAAAACACCAATTATGTCTTGGCGGACCTGAATTTAGAATTACCGTAACGTAATGCACCATAAAATGATGTTTGGGTTTTAAACTGTCACCAAATAAACGTACATAATCGGTATGATGCTTTTTTATATTCAAATTTAATAAATCAAGATAATCCCGTGGAATGTCAAAACTAAGTAAAATATCAATGATTTCAAGTAAATTTAAAAAAAATTTCCACACTTCATCTTCTTCTAATATTAAATCGCCAACCATCAAAGGAAATAAATGAATAAAGCACATCATTTCGCGAGCAGTCATTTTTAAATGAGCATTTTTTAAATGATTTTGGGTTATTTCGGGTGACATATTTCCAATTTCAATTTCTCCATAATTAAACATTTGTTTCCTTGTATTTAACAAATCTATAGAAAAGAACTTGGCGGTATATATGAAATAATAAATGATGTGGCACATATCGTAATGGCACACGCCTTCAAATATATCGTGCATTATATCGACTGCATAATTAGAAGTGACATGAAATGACGGAATTATATTTAAAATAGAGTTTTCTCTTACTCCTGTAAGGGAAGGATTATTCTGTAAAACATGTAATTGATAGTTTTCCTCATTTCTCAGTAAATTTTTATTCTCTTGAGACGATAAACGTGCTTCGTGAATATTTTGTGTGCAAAATCTACAGAAAAAAGTAGCCGAAAATGATCGAGTAAAGCCAAGGACAGTGTTTAAGCCCAAATTATCACCAAGTACTAAACCCAAAATAAAGTGAACACGTTTACTTCCTTTGCTTGTATTTATTTCTATCCCTACTTCTTCAAGTTCTTTCAATTGCTGAACTAATGCACGCATGCATTTTTCAACACCAAATTGTTTAAAATCATTTCCTTTAATTACAGATGCTAAATAAATGTTATCTAGTTTTGTTGAATCCAAAATTGGAAAAGAGTAATAAATCATTGTCATCGGGCACGTGTGTGATCCAAGTGGATTATTTATTTCGACATCGTCCGTATATAGAAAAAAAGGAATACAAATTTTATTAGATCCTATTAACGTACTTACTTTCTGTTTCCATAATTTTCCTTGTGTAAAATTGGTAAAACTATACTGATATTTTGCAAGTTTTTTTATTTTTTCAATAGCATTTATTAAAGCATCCCCCTTTTCAAAAATCTTTTTAATTTGAAATTTAAGTGGAAGAAGCACGCCAGTTGTAATTACATTATCAAAACTAATTTCTCCGTGAAAAAATACCTCCCTTATTTCATCATTCATTAAAAATTGTTGTATATTACTTGCAAAATTATTTTTATACAACCACTGAAACAAACTATATTCTGACTGACAATCAAGAAAAGGATTCTCAATTTTTGATATTAATTCGTTAAATTTCAATTGATCTTCAATTCCGTTATTATAATTGTTTTGAAAAAATTTAGTGACACTAGAAATTATGGGGTTCACGATACATTCA
Organism: Cantharis rufa; assembly: GCA_947369205.1. NCBI lineage: Eukaryota > Metazoa > Arthropoda > Insecta > Coleoptera > Cantharidae > Cantharis > Cantharis rufa. Next base: position 6,714,802 of record OX376309.1, on the reverse strand, counting down.
ATTACTTCTTTCTGACAGTTTACTACTTCTTTTCTTGCTACAGTATTTTTACTATGTAGACTTAAAGAAAAAGCAATTCCTGATGGAATTCTTTTGGCATTACTACATAAATTATTATCATTGTAAGAAATAATATTGTCGGTTATGTGATCAACGTTGTTTTCGTCATTATTAAACACGCAATTAGCATGAAAGTCAGCGTCGCGTCGGTCGTCGTTAGTTTTACAATTTGATATTTCATCATGATGCGTTGATACGTTATTTTGTCCAGTGTTATTTACTTGACATGCATTTGATTTTATATTTTCATTTCCATAGTGTCTCAAGAAATGTTTGCGGTAACAGGCGTTTGTACTAAATACTTGGCTGCACTTAGCGTAATTACATTTATATGTACCATTACTACGTAATCCATGGAATAAACGAAAATGTTTCGATAGATCACGCCATCCAGTAAATTTCGTATTACATTTAAAACACTTCATGATTAAATTATTATTTCTTGAAACTAAAATATAAAATAGTTCCGATAACTTTGTTTGAGTATGCAACAGCCAACCCACACAATGTGCATTGACCTTCACTATCAATGCAATTAACCCTATAAGATCACGCCCGAGTATACTCGGGTGGCAATAAATTATGTGCAAAAATTCCCACACAAGAGATCTGCAGAAAAGACCACTTCCGAATATACTCGGGCGAAAATAAATACGAAGTGTTTTCTCCGGTTTTTAATAATTTCATGGTTACTTAAGGGGTCAACTGGAATGTAAAAATTGAGATTTTGGAAATTTTTAAAAACAAATGATTTCCAGAAAATACAATCATTATACGTAACTAGCCTATTTAATAAAATAATTATACTTACATTAAAAAATTAAAATCAAGATGGAAAATATCACTTTTTGTAAAATGCACTTATAAACACACGTATTTGCATTGAAGTACAAATATGGAATGAAATTGTCCGTTACAGTTTCTAATGTGATAAGAATAAATCCGCGACAATCCGTCACGTTTGTGTTCTCCGTAGGTGCAAATATTTGCAAATTCAACATTCTATTTTTATATACAACAGATATAATTCTATACTTATTTTACAAGAGACGTTTATAACATGTACAAATATTAGGTAGGTTAACAAATTCCAATAAAATTTTTACAGAAGGTCATCGTAGATCTCACAAAATGTCAATATATTTGAGAAAACTTTTGTATAATGTACAAAATTTGGTAAATTATTTTTACAAAAAAGCCTCTGTTAATAATATAAATTATTTTTCTCTGTGTAGCTCTGTTATATGGCGACAAATCTTTTTTCTCAGTGTACCTAATAACTTGACTAGTTTATAAACTATTCAAATTTCTGGCTAATTTAAAAAAAAATTTGTTTTTTTACTAAAATAACCAAAATTTGAAAATCATCCAATTGTTTTACTTAAATTTTGCACTAAAATAATAATATAATTTTTCTATCATCAGTAAGTATAAATGTAGCCTGAGAACAATAGAATAATTTTTTTTAGATCAGGTCATCTCATAGATAGGCAGAAATTTGTTTGTAAGTTTCTAAATAAAACAACATGGTAGGAAAAAGCTTTAAAACAACAAACAACAACTTCTAATTTTTTTAAAAATATACTTTCTATTTTTTTAAAATGGAGTTTGTAGCACTATATATAAACTTAAATCTACAAGTTAAAAATGATCAGGTACCCGACCATACTGATTATTTTGATACTATATCAAAACACTTGTAACTTGTAGCTCAATTAATCCGTAGATTACTTGGGATAATTTAAAATGTAGGTAAAAAATATGTAAAGATTTTTTAAAATTATTCCCATTTATTATGGTTGTTACATATGTATGTATGTAAGTACATTGTACATATCTATGAATGTGGGAAGAGAAAAAAATAATCTCCGGATGTATTTGGTAGCGGGCGGGTATAACATCGATATTTCTCCGGGCCCTTCTTTTAAAAAACCCAGAGATATTTTTTTTGTAAAATTTATAAATTGAATAAAAACGTTTTTTTACCTAAAGTAATTAATGTTATCGACTTGTTAATTTTCACAATAAAATTTGTCAAGTCGACAAGTGAGCTTATAAATGCGGTTCACCTATTTACTGTCTCAGGGTTCGATAGTGTAGTCGCAATTATCGCTTTTCCTGTACCCATATCATAAAGATATGCATGCAAAATACATCGATTATATTCATTACACTACAAAGAAACCCATATGCAACATTGTATTAGCTAAGAAGAGATTATTAATTAAGAGCAAAGAGTACATTATACAACTAAGGCCCGGTTTATTAATGAAATAGAAGGATTACTTACTACAAAATTGGTCAATTAGCATTTACTTGCTGAGACTAGCCTACAAATCATGATGTAAACTAGAATTAATTATTATTTATTTATTTTCAAAAAATAAATAAATAAAATTTTTGAAAATAAATAATAATTTATTACTCAACGCAGTAAGTTTTTGAAAACTATTTATTTTGCAACTTTCTGCAGAATGCTAAAATGCAAAAACTTTGGGTACACTAACGAAGTATTAAGTAATGTATTAGGCGTGCCTGTAAGCCTCCTTTTTAAACTAAAGTTTAATTAATCTGACACTCTAAGACGCGTCTGATTAGAACTTTATAAAATTTAAGAAGTTAACTTAAAAGATCTAAAGGGTAAGGTAGATTTACGATTAATATTTTGATAAGGATTCCACTACTCAGAAATTTTGAAAATTTAAACGCTCGAATTTAAGCGAACCAAAGCAAAGGTGTTTATGGGTTCGGATCCTCAATAGCACGAATACAAATAAATAATTTTATGAATATAATTAATAGTATGATTTTAGAGTGTTCAATAGAATTTTCAATAATTAAACTTTACTTTAAATATATACATTAAGATGATATTATGCAAATGAAAGTACCTAACAGGTTTTGAACATTTACTACAAACTAACATTTAATGATGTACCATATACCTTTATCTTATAAATACTGTGACCTTTGATTATTTACTACAGTTTACAATAATAATTTACGCATATGTATGTTAATTTTGTAAATTAATGACATTAATCTAATTCTAGCCTTTGCTTTCAATGGACTCTTGAATCTTGAATCTTCTAATACGATTTTGTCTACAAAAAATTTAATAAACAAAGGCTTCAAAGTTTAGACCAACAGTCTCAGTCTTGTAAATTTTCCATTTTCTAAACAGGACCGTAACCGAGAAATTGATTCTCTTATCAGATCCGGGTCGGCAATAATTTAGTTACAGGATAACTCTTTTCAGTTAACCAAATCTTCAAAATTTTTTGTGCAGTAAATTAGGTATAAGCACAAAATATTAAAAAAACTTCAAGTTTTACCTACTTTTAACCCATTTTTTTCAGCAAGTGTTTTACAAAGCTTGTTTTCCATAATAACTATCGAGTTTCTGGACATCACACTAATGGAGCATAATTGACCATCAGCGGTTCCACAACCACTTGTTATGCCCATTAGATTTGGGCTTTGATATAGAATTTTCAAAATGGAAAATATTTATCTATTTAAATTCTTTGAAAAGTTCCTATCGATTGTTATATTTGAAACCATTAAATTCAGATTCCCTCTGAGAGTAAATGGGATAATAACTGTTTTGCTCGGATTAACACTAAATAGGAAACACGACGACCTATTAACCGCAGATTGTTATAAAATTGAATTAGGTAATTCCAGAAGCAGTAAGTAAACTTTTTCTTTTTTATAATTTTTTTATTTTATTATAGGTATCACTAAATAATCTGATTATGAGACAGCTTGATTCGTATGGCCCTAAAAGTAATACAGGAACATTAATATAATTATAAGACTATAGAGTTTAGCATGAATTTCAGAGTTACGTAGATAAAATTATATAGTCTGTGGTTACCTGTGTCTCAATGTAATGCTACAGTCCGCAATTCCTTTCTTCACCCCGCACCAATAAGTGAAGACTCTGTCAACCCTTCTTAAAATCCATTAGCCTTCAATAATAATGTCCGAAGCTCACAAAGAGCGATTCAGACCGTCTAAGAGCCATAGCGAGTCTTATTACCGCTATATACTGTGCAACAATTAGCTGTGTAGCCTAAGTGTATTACTTCCTACTTATACCTACGGGGTTCGGTATTAGAAACTGGAACTCAATTTAGTTTCTATATAGGTACCATCTTACCCCTGTCAAAAGACTATGCATAAGTAATCGCAATAGCAAGACAAAGATAAGTACTAAGCTACGTACTCATCTCATATAAGTACGTCGTGTTTTATCTTCTTTTCTTTTTATTTAATATTCCGTACTTGCGAGACTACAACAGACAGGGTAGTCTATCTAGTAGTAAACCTAAATGTTTATTTTTGCAACAACAAAAAACCTTAAAAAAGAGTTAGATCAAAGTTATTATTACTTTGTCATTAATTCATTATAATAGCATACAGCTAATAAGATTCGCGCATCGACTCAATGACTTCTAAATACCTACCCTTCCGTCAATCGACCCTTTAGTATGACAAAATTTAATTACAGAAAATTGATATTGACCGTATCTGTTCAGGTGCGTAAGATCATATCATATATTTTCAAAAATTCAAAATTATATAACTTAATTACGGTAATGCACCTCTTTGTAGTTATAAAAGTGATTTGGGTTATATATTTAATTACTTTAATATCTTATACCGAGTTTATAAGACATTAATTATATTAACTTAGCCCTCGTTGAAAAAATTTTTCTTTAATACAATGTCAGTACCAGTGACGGCGATAAAGACTTTCTTCCCTTCCCCATTTTAATAAAGTTTTACATAGCAATAGATATAATTGTGGGTAATTATTATAATTAGTTAGAATTTTTCGAAAAAAATGTTTCGTTTGTCGTTGAACAACGAAGCTCAGTTTGAGTTTCGAAAGACGAAAGTTTCTTGTCACCAATAAACAATACACTTACTAATATGCCTTACCAGGGACGGTCGTCAATGGATTAACGAGATTATTTCATTTTTTGTTTGCTGTTGAATGAATTTATAAAGAATTTTTCTCAAAACATATTGAACGTTTACATGCCTTTCAAATTATGTTCAGCAGGCAATATAGTACAAATTTAAATTGTGTCATGGTCATGTTTGATCAACACAAACAGTATGGAAAATTACATTTTCTCTGCTCTGTTCACCCTTTCTCAATTATAAGAACTGCGAATTCTGGTAATTAAATTTCAATATTTCAGTTTTGATAAAAGTACACAATAATTATTTACCTTACAAAAGGTAAAAAAAGCTGAAAGAAATTTTAATGCTTTTTGAATCAATGAAATTTTGACCAATAAACAGATTTTTAATGTTTATGAAAATTTCATAGCATAAGTTCTGGCTTGACAAGTTTTTTAATGAGCTGAGCCGACCGCAGTTGCCTTCTAGTTCAGTTAACATCACATTATAAATGCATATTAAATTCTTCTTCTTCTGTTCTTCATCTTAATTAGGACTTCGTTCTGTTTATTACCATTAATGTATCAAGCTTACACCTGATACTTGTGGTTCTGTAAGCACTAAAATAATATTCTAGTAGGGTGCTAATCTGACTAGATGCATAGCCCATAGATCAAAACTGAACCGCACTTCCGCTTTACACCATACTGCTGGCTACACTGTAAAATTTTAAAATGGATTTCGTTAATTTTTAGCCAAATTTAATTTAAAAATAAACTGTTAATACTTTTCTTAATAACTAAAATATAGAATAATTATTTTTGTAGTCAGAATCTCGTTAATCCATACTTGCGCATCATGTATCGCTTTACCTATTTTGCCCTTTTTGCCCGGACAATATAAGAGTCTTAAGGACGCGTTCTCAGCGACGAAGAATCGACTTCATATATGTATCTCTTTTTATTTACCGGAAAGTGCTGGCACCTAGCGTGTGATAGAAAAATATGAAGTTACTGCTATTATGGTAATAGGTGAAATGATCTTCAAGAATGTTTGCATAATTGCATATAAGTATTTCTAAATATAGTTTTGTTATGATAGTATAACGTTGCAATGTAGATGTATTTTTATTATTTCTGACGAGTGTTTTAATTTCAATTCACGTTAGAAATTGTAAATGTCATATAGTCAGTGGCGGATCTTACATCATATAATTTTAGTAAAATGAAAAATTTATTATTTTAAATGTTTTTAGAAAATTGTATCACAATTTCAAATATATAATTATCACAATGAACTAAATTATGTTCAATTGTAGGATATTTTGGGCTGTTATTTTAATATTTGTGTATATCAAAGAGTTAAAAAATTGGTAATTCTACAATTTATTTATACTACTACCTAGATTTGGATTTGCGTAGGTTTGAACGTGGTTAAAAGTTGAAATTGGCAATATGTAATGCAGAGAACAAATGCAAAGGGGGGGAGGCAGCAAATGCTCTTAAGCCTTACCCTTTGGGTTAAAATATACTACTTAGAATAAGGATAACCATTGTCAAAGAAATGGTTCAATATATAAAATACGTATGTACATGTTCTACACAATGTTTAAATTTATTTTAGATAACTTGGTTGCTTGATGAAGGTTCTTTTTTCTTAATTGGCTGAGGTACATTTAATAGTATTTAACCTACATGGAGTAACAAGGTGGAACTCGGATGACCGTAGTTCTTATAGGCTTATAGGAAAATATTATTAGGAGATACGTGTCCGTCCGTCTGCATGTGTCAAATTTCAAAACTATTTCTATGGTTTAAAAACTATAATGGAGTAATTCTTAAAGTTGAAACATGCGGACGGACGGACGGACACGGGACCAGAACATAAGGAAATTCTGTGCGCGCGCATTGTAACAGATTGCACTTATAAAAATTTATTTGTTGACAGCTAATGCAGCTAACCTAAATAGCCTAAATTCAGTTTATTAGAACAGTCAATGTTTTGGTGTTTTATTATAAACTAGCAAAAAGCCCGTCCACGGACGGGCATCTAGACCCGATTGGTATATGTTGATGTGCAACTCGTCTCAGAGGGAGTACCGGCGGTGGTTTAATATATTTTTCGGTTGGTAAAAAAACCGATCAATCAGATTGTTTCTTTTTTCACCAAAAAATGACACGCTGGAGGAGCCGAAGCCGGAACCGGAATAAAAGCAATATCAAAGTGTGACCAACTGTATAATAATTATAATTTATAATTTTATATTTTATATAAAAATACATTTCAATTATAAAAAATTAAAACAATGTTTATTTAGTTGATATAAATCATTGTTTATATCAATTATTGGTATTCAGTATACTTTTAAGCGTTCCACCAATCTAAAGCCACAGTCGTTGTGGTCGAGCTTAAAACATCATCAATGACGTCACCGATTGCTAGCCCACCACGAGCACGAAACCCCACTGTAAAAGCTGGGTTGTCGTGATCGTGTAAGTTTTCTCGCGCGCAAATTTAAAAGTTTAAGAATGGATTTCGAAAAAATTGCATTTTATAATGCCGATAGTGAAAAAGTTATCGAAGTGGTTATATCTGAAGTTGATGCAAATCTTGTAAAAACAGGTAAATTATCTAATTATCACAAATTGTTTATCACATTAAAATATATAAAAAAATTATTCTTTAGTTAAGTGGAACGCCAAATGACACGATCGCGCCGCGGTCGTCGTGGTAGTATTTGGTAGTTCGGCTGATCTCTCTCATCTATGGTTAGAAGGGTCTTTTTCAAGTGATACTGATTCACAAAATTCAGCCGGCTTCTTTGGAGCTTTTTTTTAAAATAAAATTTTAAAACGCGTACACTTCGTTTCTTGAAAGATAATATATTTAATGACTTATAAGTAAATAAATTAGATATAGTTTGAATTTTTACTAATATTAAAATCACTTTATTATCTTTTATTGTAATTAATCCATGTTTTAATTTAACTAATAATTACAATAATTTGTAAATTGGTAAAAAAAATAATCTAATTTATTCATTTATAAAAGTCATTATGAATAATTTTTATAAAATTACGGTTAAACAGAGAGATATATGTCAACTAATTTATTATGCAAATATCATGTAGGTACGGACAATTTTGTAATACTAATTTGAAATTAAAAATAAAAGTAAATTAACTTGGAAATACAGCGCCGTCTGTAAAACAATGGCTGCACTGTTTTTCATAATTTTCTAATAGGAGCTTATGCAACCTATCCGACTTCGATGAATTATAATAAAATTTTATCAATAATTTTGCAAATTTGGTCTGTCGAGGTTAACGCCGTTATTACAAAATATTTTTTGAAAATTAAAGAAGTAAATTGAAGTAAATTTTCGTCTGATCATGCTAAATATAACTGCTATATAAGTAAATCAAGTTAAAAAGGTAAAATTTGAAATATTACACATGCTTTAAAATGCACCTTTTTGAGTGCCCTAAAAATAACATTTATAAATTATATGGTTTAAGTATAATTGGTTTAGTATGAAGCTGTAACCTTATACTTTATATTTCTGCTTCATTTACCATCAAATTCAAAATAGTTTTTCTGTGGGCCTCGACAGAATAGAGCAACTTTTTCCCCATTGATTTAACATAGCGTTTTCACGCCCTTAAATGCAAAATTTCAACTTTATACGACTTGCCGTATTTGAGTTATGCAACATACAGACGTCCATACGTACATACAGACGTCACGACAAAAATAATCAAAATGGATTCAGGGAAGGTCAAAACGGATATTTCCGTCAAAATCTGAAAACCGAAAAAAATCGGGATTACAATACTTCCTTATTTACAGGAAGTAATTGATTGCTGTCATTCGAGACTTACGTCTTTAGACTTCAGGAAGCTTCAGGGATTTTTCTAATAAGTGCCTTCTTTCTAAGTCCCGTCTTTCTAGCTTCAGAAGGACATCGTTTAGAGATGTTTTAATGGGTGGTGGACACAAAAATCCGTGTATTTCAAGTTCTTGTATCTAAAAGTCCTCACGTCAAAATGTCCTCGCATCTAAACGTCTCCACGTTGAGAAGTTCAATATTTTTCCAATCTTTGAAACACTTTTCATATGCCAATTCTGGAATCGCCTTTAGCTCTTTCTGCAAATTCTCCTTTATCGCCTCAATCGTCTCAAAACATTTTCCACGCAGTGGTATCGGCAGTAATACTTTTGATAAAATTTTGGCGCAAAGACAGCATTTCTTCTGCTACAGCAATACGATGCTGTTTTTGCAACACATTCATTTTTTTCGGCACAAGTCGCGCTTCAATTCATCTCATATCCAAAATATCGTGCATAATGTTCTGCACGGATCCGAAGGAGACACCAAAATCGGCTGATATCTCCTTGATGCTCATACGACGATCTTCGAGCACAATTTTCTTAATTTTTTCAACGTTTTCGTCAGTCACAGAGGTGGATGGACGACTGGAACAAGGCAAGTTATCAATCACAATAGAACCAAGACTAAACAAATGATAATTGATGCAAAGACGAAATCATGGAAAGAATTTGGAAAACAAATGGAAAAAAATAAAAATGAGAACCGAAAGTTATTCTAGAAAATATTAAAAAACTTGAGGGGAACTAAACAGGCTGCACTAAAACAGATTAAGGATAGTAAAGGAGAAATAATACAGGACGAAAAGAAAATAATATGCAGATGGAAAGAATATTTTGAAGGATTATTGTGCACAGAAGGCACCGAGAAAAAGGAAGAAAGTGACACCCAAGAACAACAGCAAGAAAAGTTGGCGGACGAAATTACATTGGAAGAAACAATGATGGCAATAAGAAAAATGAAACTGGGAAAAGCCGTAGGACACGACGGAATTAAACCTGAAATGCTAAAATACATGGGAGAAAACGGACTAAAGGAGCTGAACAACATTTATAATTTGGCATGGAAACAAGGAAAAATACCGAAAGATTGGGAAATCGCCATAATACTGCCGATACTTAAAAAAGGCGACAACAGAATGTGCGAAAATTCTAGAGGCATTTCGCTGTTATGTGTGGCAGCAAAGTTATATGAGGGGATCCTGGAAGCCCGACTACGGAAAACAATAGAACCAACATTAGAAAAAAAAAAAAACAAACGGTTTCAGAAAAGGTTTTAGCATACAGGATCATATATTCACAATAAGACAGATATTGAAAAAACGGAAAATATATGACAGATGCACATATTATATTATGTGTTTTATAGATTTGGAAAAGGCATTCGATAGATCACCAAGGAAGCAAATCTGGAAGATACTGGAAGAGAGAGGTGTTGGGAGGAGATTAAGACAAGCAATACAAAGCATTTACAAGAAGACAACTATGTAAGAACGGGCAATATAAAATCGGAAGAATTTGTTACGGTAGAGGGGTTAAGACAGGGCGGACGGCTGAGCCCCATATTGTTTGTAATCCAAATGGACGAGGTGATTGGTGCTGATTGCGAACAGTGAACAAAGCTTACAAGAGAACATTGATATATGGAATCTGGCTTTGGAGCCCAAAAATATGAAAATAAATATAACAAAAATGAAGGTAATGAGAGTGGGAAAAATGAAAGGAAAAATGAAAATTAACATTGGCGGAAGATAGATAGAACAAGTGAAGCAATTTAAGATCGTGGCTCAGAGAACGAAGAGTAAAATACAAGCGACATAAACGAGATATCTGAGAAGAGTGGAGAGAATAACGAAGATGGATAGAGTCTTACTCTATCCATCTATCCAAACGTAGAGATTAGGAATAGACTAGCAGTAGAGCCAGCAATGGGGAAAGTAATAAACAATTAACTGAGAGGGTTTGCACATCTGAACCGGATGAAGGGCGATATGCCAGTGAGAAATATGTGGCAGGCAAAAACAACGGGAAGAAGAACAAGAGGCAGACCAGCAAAAACATGGGACGATAACATTGGACAGATACTAAAAGAGATGGGGAAAACATGGAGCAAGGCAGAACAAATGGCACTAGATAGAGCAGAGTGGAGGAAGTTTATAAATGGAAATACCACTATATGAAAAGAGATATGGAACACCTCAACACCTTCGGGTATAAATGAGGTTTTTGATTTTCATTGCTTGATTGATGTTTGTGTTTTCAACATTCTCGGGTCCCCGTAGGCTACCGTTAACATTTTCAGCGCTTCCGTACATGATATGTTGTTAGAAACACAAAAATTTGGCAGACTCTTTGCTCTACTAAATTCGGCATAGCAAAATTCGCAGAATACACAAAACAATGACTTTTTTACAAAACTATTCTGTTTGAACTATTTAACGGATTGCTTTCAAAATTGACATATAAACAACTGACAGATGTATTAACCTATAAAAAAAATTACAAAGTTGTTGTTTAAATGGGTTCAGAATAATGCTTCTATATTGGGGAAAATTGGTGCGGTATGAATTGCTTTCCTTGTGGAATTATAGGATGGTCAATTGGGTTTCCATTGATTTTGCTGGCTTTCAATCGATGCCTGGTGTCCGACCAAAGGAGATTGGTTTAAGTTTGGTAGGATTGAGTATTAAAGCAATTGTATTTGTATTGGAACCGATTGATTGTCTAGATCGCGATAAAAAAGCTGCTATGGGCGTCGGATCCTTCATTCAAGAAGAATTTTTTGGCATTGTAACGTGTTCGGATAGGTTTTTGTAATCAATGAAGATTACTGGCTGATAACAGAAGAATAGGAAAGCGACATTTGAATTTTTTTGAAGTGGACCGTTAAATCTTGTAATGAAATTGTGGGGCACGATGTTTTCGAACAAAGTCTGAACGAAGTCTTGCTGTCAGTACGGAGATGCGTTGAGGTCTTCTATAACTCAATTCAAATTCATGGAACTTTTGGGATCGGTTTCTAGCTCAGATACTCCTAACATTGTGTTTTGTGACGTTCTTTTCCGTGTTCCAATCGCTGAAAATTGGAATCTTTAACTCGAGTTTCCAATTTATATTTGTTTTTGTTGGTTTATTACCAACTTTGATCAGAATCAGACAAAATTGGGAGCTTATCTTCCAGTTTGATTGTAACCTTTCTTTTTTTGAGTTTTTAGTCTTCTATACAACGTATAGGAAGAAGCCTTATGATCTAGCTCCGTGTCCGTCTGTCCGTCTGTCCGTCTGTCCGTCTGTCCGCATAATTCAAAACCAATCAGAACGCACGTTCTTAAAACAATTTTACTTCATATAGAATATTTTTAGATTGGTATTAATTATTCAGATTATTTACATATATATTTTTTAATCCGATATTCTTATTTTGTATTTTTAGAGTAGGTATTTTACGTGTTTCTAATACGGCATTCGGTACGTGTTTCGGGTATTTTAATATTTCATTATGAATTGTGTTTTATTTGTGGTTTGTAAATTGCAAATATTTACCTATAAAGGTCGAAATAAAAAAAAAATATTAAAATGTTAGCGTTTTCCTTATATAGTAAAAAAATCTACCTAATTAAAAGATTAAGGCATTAAAAATTGGAATAAAATAAAGCCCAAATAATTTAACCTACCGAAAAAGTAGATGTATAGAAGCCTAAGAACTGTCGCAAAAGCGAGTTCCACCTTGTTTTATTTGAGAATTTAGAAAAAATTGAAAATGGGGTTTTAGGTTTTGGAAAACAAGTCTTTGCACTTGGTAAACAAATATATTTCCAGGATCATCCGTGTATGTAATAAGGAGGGTATTTTGGATTTCTCTTTTTAATTTTTTTTAATTATTAATTTCAATCACGTCAGTGACTGCAGTAAAACTCTAAAAATATATGTCTTTTTTTACACATTTCGAAATGTACTTGCATCTCACTAACTTTTTAAACTTGGATACCAGAAGTGAATAAAACTCAAGTCTAAATTCAGTTCTAAATGGCTTTTTATTTATAATTATGAGTGAGTCGCACGCGTATAAGATTCATGAATGGGTCATTTATTTAAAATTGGAATACGCATGCGATTATACAAATTTAGTTTATATTAAAATTGTTTATCTTTAAATTTTTAAATTACTATTTGCCGAGTTTGATTAGTACGTATGAAGTTCACCTGGTAAAAATAGCGTTTGTTGCACGATAATATTATTATGCATATGCTTATCAAATTGTTGAAGTTATTCATATACAGGATGGTTTTTAATTAAATATTGTAATTTTTGTGGACGTTTAGTGACACGTGTAATTGGACAATATAGAAAAATAAATGAAATAATAAAAAGCAATGGAATTTATTATGTATCTGGTGTGGTGTAGTGGGAAAGGCGATCTAGCGAAGCGACTAAATACATTATTATTATTAAATACCATTTGTATGCCAAAGGAATAATATATTCATAGAAGCATTTAAATGTAAGGATCGAGTAGGTTAAGAATATATTACAGAAGACATAAATAGTGGAAAAGTGGCGTAGCCTGTGTATTAGAGAAACGAAGTCCGCAATAGGCTTACTAGTGCACGACACAATCGTAGGAAGCAATAACATTTGAAAACAAATCATACCGATCCCACAAAATCTACCCAAGCACATATACACCACTAAATATTTGAAATATTGTAGTATGCCTTATAGATTCTATTGAACGTATTTTATAAGAAGATAGATAATAAATGGTATTTTAAGAAGCCTTCCTTTTGCATGCAGAACTTGGAAAATAAAATAAAGCTAATTAGCACGTGAATTGTTTCATATTCTGACGTCTCGATGGCGTTTAGCACTTTTTCAAAGTTTATGACATAAATAATTTAGTTAAAAAGGGAAAATGTTGTTTTATATGGAAACGTCGATGAGCAGACTTAGAAATGTAGAAAAGATCAAATAATTATTAAACGAATCGGAGATTAAGGTCTCCTTCTAAGTACCTAGTACTTTTTCTAAAGCAAATCGGATTGTAATTCTTGCGAATTACAAATTTTAAATGACAAGAGTGCAGCGAACTGAAATCTTAGCAATTAGTTTATCAAAGTATTCATATTTACGCTTTTTACTTCTTGTTTCGAAAATTTTTCTTTTGCGGTAAATCATTAGTAACCCTTATTAGTAATTATTTCAGAAGCTTTTGAAGTTGCAAAGAAGTGTATTATAGGTAAAGAAGGTACATTTGAATGGACCATCGATTCAATATCGCTTTGTATCATCTCATCGCATCGCATCTATTGGTATTCATTTATGATAAAGTTTAATGCATCCATCAACTTACCTACTAGTCCTGCCTAGGGAATATTACTATGTTAATGGTTTCAAAGTAAGACTAAGAGGTGCTCCTTTATATGTCGTATTTAACTATCCCATTTAATAAATTCACTTGGCTCCAGTCAAATAATCCCTTCAAAGAGTTAACTAAATGAACACCTAAGGGGATAAAGTTATGCAGAAATAGCTATTTCGGTTGTTAACTTAAACCCAAGAAATATAGTGGTCAATGTCCAATAAATAAATATATCTAGACTCTTTTTTATACATTTTTTCAAGATAATCTTAACTTTTCCTAATAAACTTGCCATATACATTTCCTGTATCGACGTTCTTAAATCATCCGTGTCATGCATATCGCATGCAATACGATTTATATGCGTTCGAAATTTGGGACTTTTATAAGATTTACTAAAAAAGACTTATGTTGACTTATTTTATTCTTCTTCCTTTTAATAGCTTATCTATAAACCCATTCCTTCAATTACATCTACTTTCATTATTTCCTAATTATCCTTATTTCCTCTATTTTATTCTTCACAATTTTTAAAATTATTAATTACTAACATTTTCTTAGCATAAATTAATAAAAATGAAATTAGATTTATTAAAAGGGTTAATTTAAATTGTGAGCAATGAAACTTTTAATCCCGGGTCTTACAATACGTTATTACTTTGACTTACCTTGACTCATTTAGAGGATTAGGGATTAATTAATTAACGATCTGTTGTATAATTACATCAGTATATTATTATAAATAACAAGAAAACGACAAATTAAAACAAAAATTTTTACAAAAATATTAATAAAAGAAAATCGTAGAATTTTAGAATTAGCTTGAAAGTTGTTTTTAACAGGGTGTCCACGTGACCGTGGAGAATCTTTGCAGTGGTGATAAAGGACACTTTTCTAAGACAAATTTTTGTTCAAGTCCAAAACCATTGGACTTTTTAAACCATTCCAAAGTTGGGAACCTTCGTTTAAAGCAATTTTTTGAATTTCTGATTTCAAACGGCTATACCTTTGGTACTATTGATTTTTTAATCTTAATAAATTAGAACATTTTTAAAGATCATTCGCTTATCTATAAATTAGCTTATAACCTCTTTTCGTCTAGAATCAACAGATTTTGAGTTATAAATTAAATTAAGAGAAAAAATGTTTAAAAAATTCAGGTTTAATTTTTTTACTTTTCTTGTGAACCTCATATCTCTTAAACTGATGGCCCAAATCGGACAGAGAATTTGCAGTAAAAAAAAATAAATAAACACAGAAATGGAATGCTAAGACTAACTAAGCTTAGTAACGGAAAGGGAGGCAATTGGTATGGTTTGGACACACAAAAAGAATAGACGAAAATAAATGGCAACGGCAAATATTATACCTAGACAACACAAACCTATCTTTTGGACGTCCACTGGATGTCTTGACAAGATAATCCGGTATCCAGGGGATAGCTATATTAGACTGGTAAATTCACGTATATCTGATAGATATCCAGAGCCGGATAAACCACAAGTGCAATGGAGCCGCCGCCGCACGCAGCGCCAAAGTTTTGAAGGCGCCAAAATTGATTGTTTTTTAATTGTACACTTTTTACAGCATTTTTCTTTGATTATAATATTATATATGATATTATTAGTATTAAAGACACCATTTATCTAATCTGCACCCGGCGCTGAAAAAGCTTGATCCGGACCTGTAGATATCCAGATAAAGCATTTTATAAAATTAATTATAATTGTGATAGATTGAAAATAGACATGTGTTTTGACATAAAAAATTAAATTTTCAAATTTTAAGTTAATCAAAGCTTGGATCCTTCATTCCAATGAGTTTACAAGAAGAAGTTTTCCCGGAAACCATTTATTAAAATAGGCAACATTTTATCGATGCAGATGACCACATTAGATTTTTATCTTTCTTTACCATATGTGCCAGTAGTGGTATTTCTCCTGGGAACCCCCGATTTAATAAGAAAAAGCGATATTTAACCAGAAAGTATCTGTCGATTAGATAGGATTTTAAAATTCTGCATAAGATATGAGAAAATAATTTTTTGATTTTATACAGGAAGTTGTTGTGCCAAACCATATCAAACGCCTGGGATACATCAAGAAAAGCAGCAATGATACCTAGCTTCTCTCTTTCACAATGCACAAAAATCAACTTAACTTTCTCAAGACTTGTGTCCTCTGGATAGTTTCAAATAATGTCTTATATGTTTCCATGTTAAATTTATTATCCAAAAAGAGGCATCAAATTTTTTGTAAAAAGTTTTGTTAAAAAGTATGAGGTTTCTGATTTTAGTAGAAAAAGGGCAAAAAAAAATTTGTTTAAATATTTTTCTTAGAAACGTCTCTTTTATCTGTACGATTTAAGCTGGGTATATCAGCAGTCGCGGGTACACCCTGTATATAAGAAGTAGGAATCTCTACTTCATATAGTTTAATCCCAATTTAAAACTGATTAAACCATTTTTTAAATTGCAAAAGGTACCTATATAAATGTTTTATTTTGGGGGTAAAAAATTTTTTGGCTATAAATTTAATGAGAATCCGCAAATAAGTAAATCCACCGGATAATACGTAAGAAAACATTCATACCAAAAAGTAATTATTTATTAAACTAAAAATTTTTAATCGAACATAGATTGACAAAAGCCCCTTCTGGTGCTGCTTTGATATTAAGCCTCTTAAGAGAAAGCTACGGGATAGCTCACTGGGGCACACCTTATCGTTACTTCCAGTGTTTAAAATAAGCCACGTCATCCACATAAAATAAAGCTACCTAGGTACCCGATTTTAAGATTGAAAACGAAGTTACAAATTTTATTGAAATAAAAGAAATTCAGATTTGCTACCTAAATGATCACAACAACTTTATATGTAATCAAAATGTTTTTCCGAAATCTTTATCCGAATTTCGGTTCGTTGCTTTTCCCAAACTTGATTATTTTGGCTATAAATATGTCATTGATATCGATTTATTTGCTTTACAAAAATTATGATTTGTAAAATAATTTTGAAAAATTCAAATCCGTCAAAAGTTTATACGCGGTTGTCAAAATTTAGCCGATTATTACTCACACTACATCGTTGTCATGGCAACCGAAGATCAACCATTTACATTTTTGTTTCATTTCTTTCATGACAGTTTAACATTTTTAGTCCAAAATTGTAGTTAATTACAAGTAAAGTAGTGTTTGCATATAAAATAGTAATAAATAAATATAAAAATCATAAATTAGGTAAGTTTGATTAGTTATTTCTAACATTTAAAAGTTTTCGTGCCATTAAAATCAACGATTAATAACTAATGTGAGGTTATGTTTCAGATTTTGCCGTAAATTACCTGCTACAATTATTATGTTTAACGTTTGGTGTTTGTGGCCAAAAAGAAAAAAGCTTCTAGTGCTGGATTTAGATCACACACTTGTCGATTTAACTTCACGAGACGAACCTGTACCATTCCACAGAAGAATTCGCCCACATTTAGATTTCTTTCTGACGGTTGCAGACAGATATTTCAACATTGTCATATGGTCAGCGACGTCTGCTGGTATACTGCACAATAAATTAACTCAACTTCAATTATTGCACCATCCTCAGTATTCCATTTGGTTTTGCCTGGATAGTACCCATATGCAATGGGTAAAAACATCCGAAGGAAAATTTGGAACCAAACCTTTGTCGGTCATATGGAGGAGTCACTCCGATTATAACGCCACAAATACTTTAATTATCGACGATAGTGAAATAAATTTTTATTTGAATCAAAAAAATGGCTTGAAGATAGAACCTTATTACCTAGAAAATTTTGCAACCGATACAGAACTGCTGCAGCTAACAGATTACCTAAAAAGTCTTGCAACTTGCCGTAATATCTCAAAACGAGATCATACTATTTGGAGACAATATATCGAATGAAGATACATTATTGCAAACACTACTTTTACTTGTAAAATAAAATAAATAAATACAAATTTTCGAAATATCGTATCTTATTTTTATCAGGTTTGGGTGGGTAGTTAAATTTTTCAGTTATAACGGATAAAGACACAAACAAAAAACGAAGATAGAAAATAAAAATATATTATGGTGATTTAATGATTCGGTAAGTAAAATAGACAAATTCTGTAGAGCGCAAAATTTAAAGTAATTACCCCCTTGGTATAGCTTCATCCTCAATATGTTTAGAAGAAATTTACTATCTTTTTCTTGAGATATTTATTGTTAAAAGGTTCTATGCTTAAACAAAGTGATTTTGAATGTCAAAAATATTTTCAGTGTTTTCTTGTTTTTAATTGTAGTCTTGGTCTAAAATCTTGCCTGTTGTTGTAACATTGAGCAGAGAATAAGCCAAAACGGTCCTGTGTGTTTCAAGCGTTGGCCAACCTAAATATTCTCGTTATTGCACCATGTACACATTTGGGTTGATTTTAACCCACAAAAAAAAAATTTGTAGGATTGGATTAACAGATTAAATCTAAGTCGATAAATTGCAGGATTTAAATTAATATGCAACGCGACGGTAAATTGCTGATGAAATAATCGCGATTAAAAATTTTAAAATTTAAATTTAATGGAAAAATAGTTAGTGGGGATGTAAACCAAACAATTTAGCTTAGACCAAACTTGGTAAACTTGAAATCGACAAGCGTAATATTCTGCTGAACAATTTATTTCTGGATCCGGCATTAATCTAAAAATTGAAGTTGGATTTTTGCAATAAAATAAATAAATAAATATTTGGGATCGTTCGGACCCGAAACGTCGGAAAATATAACATTGTTTGATTAAAAAGAATAAATAAATTAGAACATTTTTATTTTGAAAATTAATTTGAATTAGCAGACTACCGCAATGGATTGCCATCACCGCTGCTTGAAAATGGACCGGAAATTCAAGCATTGGATATCGCACTTGACGATGCTTTAGTTCAGCCCTCCCACCGGGTGGCCAGGAAATTCCGTGGTTACAAGTATTTGTATATTAGCTTCTATTTCGGCAAGAATTCGTATTGTAAAATAAAAAAAAAATCGAATTAACGTCGTTAAAGGTATTGTATCAATTTGGTTAGAAATATTAAATTGGCATTGATCTTCAAGAAATCAACAACGAAATACTAAAAAAATGTGAAAATTTGTTTATTACGAATTTAAGAAGCCGCTATTTTTTACATAATATTTTTGATGAATGCTGAATATTGGTAATCTTTAAATTATTAGAGCGGTATTAAAAGTCATTAAAATTTATTGGGAGTTTTTTTTTATTAAATACGTGTCGAATAGAAATTAAAATGTAAAAGTTTATAAATGAAGTTAAACGTAATTTAGTTTAATGTCAGATATATAAATTAAAATGTCGTCTTACTTCAAAACGAGTTATAAGGTTTTTTTAATATTGCTTCGTATAAATAATCTTAAAAGAAAATGCAGTGATAAAGTCTACTTAAATAGCGATTGTTATGCAAAACGGAGAACGAGCCCAAATCACCACCTGTTCAACGGTAAGCCTTTATCGTTCATCCTCTTCAAGAGACTTCTTTTCGTTGTTGCGACAGAATAAAGCCAATCTTTTGTATTTTCTCTATTTTCGAGTAGAAAGGCAGTATTACTGACGTCGTGGTCTGGAAAGAATAGCTATCTAAAAGGTTTTAATTCCGTATTTAGAATAATTGCTGCCATATTTAAGCCCGCAGTCTTGAAAATAAAGACATCACCATGAGCGTAGCCAATAATTGTGAATTATTTAATTTGGTTTTTTCGTTAAGGAAAAGGAATTCGTGTGCACCGGCAGCACAAATTGTAATATGTGGAAGGTTGACGAATCGCGTTAGCAAAGCGCGCTTTGATTATTTAGGATAACTTTTTTAGGGAGAAACTTTATTTTGTATGCGAACGACGCTGATTGTCGCACAATAGAGAGCTAGGATTAGATGTAATGAGGAGGAAAAGCAACAGGAAGGAAGAATCGGAACAGAAATAAGAGGATAAAGGGCATGATAAATATTTATTATTTGTATAATTGTGGCAAGATGAGTTGATGGATCGTGGTTGGGTCTGATCCGCATTCGATAATCCTCTTGCGGTGAGTGTTTGAACCGCTTCTAAGACGCGAAGCGACACACGCCGGGTTAAGATGGAGACAAGGTATGATCATGCTAATGCTTTCGCCGTGCTTTCGCACCGCAAGAGAGGAGAATTAATTCGGATCAGCGCCGCATTATGCTTAATAAGCGAAAACACACTCGGCTAATTCCAGAAAGGCATGTTGCCGCTACTTGCCAACTACGTTCTATTTAGGGGATGTTCGACAAAAGAAAGTACCGTTTGTTATATAAAAGGGGTAAGTGGGTGGCGGGGTGGGTTTTTTAAATTTTTGCATTTTGACTTAATTTTGTGTAAATATGTCGTATTTAATACAGTAAGATGCTGTTTATAATATGCGAAAGCTTTTAGAGATGTCGAGCTCGGCATCATCTTATTCTAGAGAGAAACGAGAAAATTTGGCGAGGGGTTGAGGCTTGCTTGTGTAATGCTCGGTAAATTTGCTTGCATGATTGAATGAGCGGTAGGTTAATTTCGCTAATAAACTTCTACGCCGTGTGGACCAATATTTACTTTACTAGAGTTAGTTGACATAAATACATATAGCTACTGCGGAAGGTAGGTAAATCGCAAAATGTCCACTCGAGAGGAATAAAAATATTTCTTGTTAAAGAGCATCAAAGCTTTATCGTAGTTTGTATCCAATCATGGGTTCATTCATTACAGTAATTGATCGTATCCTTTTATCAAACTGTAAAAATAAGGGCAGCAAAGACCGTTTAATCTTGCAGTAAATGTGATTAAACAGGATCAGTCATTTTCCGGCGTCCTCATTGCCATTTACTTTTCTTAACAGTTATTTTATTTTTAAGTGCTTCCTAACGAACATGCAATTTTTCATTACGTGCCAAGATCAAGTAAGAAAACGTGATCAGATTTCATTCCTATTTTGTACCTACACAGAGGCGGCATCACTGGGGGTCGTGAAAGGTTTCCAATAAATTATAATCATTTTTATATTTTCCTAATTACTCCATACAGGCTAATTAACAAATGAACTTACGTCTTCAAAACTACAAACAATAGTTAACCAACTTAATTTCGAGTCAATATTTATAACCATTAATTAATTTAAACATCAAAGAGTAATTTGTGATATATGTATTATCGTTTTAATTTAATCGAGTATACTTGGTTTAGTTAAGTTGATTAAAAGTACCTACATCATGGGTTTTTGAAACGTGCTCGCTTTAAAATCAACACGTTTTTTTACCAAAGCTTTTATCGGAAACGCTTTTTAATATAAAAAAGTATCTTGTATTTCGTTACGTTGTTACTGAAAATTTAAGCAACATTATTATCAAAAAATGTTTTCTTAAATTTTTAAGTCCTTGTTTACTCTCCTTTTAAAAGTGCTTTCCTTGAGGTATCAAAAATGTACCAATTACTTAGATTTAATCATTTCATCGTTTTATTAAAATTCATATTCAAATTATTATTGTACTCTTATGTACATCGACCGCTTTTCCCATCTAAACTTTACCATAAAGTGGATTAAAAAGTATTCAAATTTATCCCTATTTCACTAGGGCGAAAAAAAACATAGTTTACTACATTTGTGTCCATCTTATTATAAATTATAATTTCATCAGGATCAGCGTAATCAAGAAACATTTAAATAATTTTATGCTCAAAATAAAGTTAGATGTCCTAAGATTTGTAATAATAATAATTAATATAAGGTTCTTTTTGGAAATTTTCTGCCAAGAAAATTTTGAAAACAACTGAAAGAGTTAAAATTTCATAAAAAATTCACGATGCAGGATCTTAGCAGCATCGGTATTAATTGTGGAGCCTATCTGTTTTTCAGTGAGGAGCCGTTGTGGTCTCCAATACTGGCACTCGAAAAAGGTATGACATGCGGTATCTTCCACTTCGCAATATGGGCAGCAGCTGGACTCGGCCCTTTTGAAGCGATGCAGGTATTCGCGGAAGCATCCGTGCATCGTTATACCACACCTCCAGTTTGAGTATCAGTCTATGGATCCATCGGCCCTTCTCGCTTGTATCCCATCTTGTTTGCCATGCGCGCAGTGACGCGATGCGAAGCTCTGCTTTAGAATTTGGAGCTTTATTAAGTTTTGCTTTAGGGACCATTGACGAGAGCACCAGAAGGGCGTCGGTGGACATTGTCCTGTAGGCTCTAGCAACTCTGAGAATTATTTTTCGTTGCACACGGATGCATTTTTCCGAATAGCTAGCGTACTTAAAAAGCTCGTCCGCCCATATTTGGGGTCCGTAGAAAAGAATAGACTTCGCCACATAAGCCAAAACCCTCCTCTTTGGTTCAGACGGGCCACCTATGTTCGGAAGGAGCCTGGAGATAGCATGCTCTCCAAACATCAAGCTGCGGTCAATATGGATGCCCAGTATTTTTACTGATTCAGTGCGATGGATGTTTTTGTTGTCCACCTGGATGTTAATTGGCGAGTGCTTTCTCTTTCCGTAGACCAGGGCAGCTTTCGTTTTTTCGAGAGCCATGTCTAGCCCCATCAGTTACCAAGGTGAGGTCATCGGAAAATCCGACGGATTCCACCCCAGGCGGCATAGGCAGGCGCAGAACCCCATCGCAACTGACGTTCCAAAGGGTTGGTGTAAGGACTGAACCCTGTGGAACTCCACAGCTCATGAGGAATCTCACTAACCTACCGGCCTCGCTGGCGGTAATCCATCGATTTTAAAAATAGGAGGTCAAGAGTCTCCTAAGGTACGGGCTTATGTTTCTTTGTTCTAGCTCCCTGAAGATGTTCCTTCATTGGTCCAAATTGAAAACGTTCCTAACATCCCGTTTTGTGCCGCGTTTTGCTTTGCGGACACATTAAATATACGTTGAAGTGCTTGGGTGGTAGACCTGCACTTACGAAAACCAAACTGATTGATGGACAAGCCTGCTCCTTCCTCAACCTCGGCGTGGAGGCTGTTGAGGAGCATCATCTCAAAAAGTTTGATGGTGTGATTCAGGAGGCACAGCGGTCTGTACGACGATGATGGCTCCCCTATCGGCTTATTTCCCTTTCTTATGAAGACCAGGATGGCCTCTTTCCACTTACGATGGTATTTGCCACTCTTTAAGATCGAATCAAATGTATGTATTTAGTAGTAGCTGTGGCTGTAGCTCGGCTACCCTCTTGATAAGTGACGCCGGGATATTATCGAGGCCAGGCGCCTTATTCAGCTTGGCAGAAAAGGGCCTTTAAGATAGGCTTAAGCCTGTTCTCTGCAATTCCGGTGTTACCTCTTTGTCCAAAACGCTTGGTAGCTATTTCATATCCTCTCCTCCGTATATCTCTATCTAGGTTCAGGAGAAGATTTTCCTACATTTTTCGCTTGCTGCGTTCAATCTCAGCTGTCAGTCTCTTCCTCGTCTCTCGGAGTCTTTCATGGAGCTGCACCGCCGCTTCAGGATATTTTTCAGCAACTCTGTAATACGCTCTCTTAGCTGCGGTACAGCTTTTTCTAAAGACAGCTATCTTGTATGTCCATCAGTACACTGCTAGCTGTCTACCGAAGCTTTTGACACGCACTCCTCAGAAGCTCATCCAGCGCCGCACTCGAAACATCCGGAGGCGGATTTTTACATAGAAATTTGACGAACCTCTCTTGGTTCATCTTCTTCAAAGCCCATCTGATCTTGGGTTGTAACCTCTCTGCTGTAGAAGCGACTTTGAACCGTATATAGCGATGGTCTCTACCAGTTTTTTCATCCAGCACCCTTTCATCTATCAGACAGGCCATTGAAGGCGTTGCCAATGTGATATCCAGGATTGATTTGGACATAGCTCTCTCAAACGTGGGAACCTTTCTCACACATAACAATCCGTTCCATTCTTATTCTATCCCAGTTCTGTTAACAGCTTAGCAATTAGAAGATGTTAGATTTTATATTTGCTTCATGAATTTCAGTTAAGTTCAGGTACTGAAAAGCTTTTAAAATAGCTGACACCAGAACCGACATTTAAGTTCCATCAGGGCTGTTCTTCATTTTGGGTACTTCTTTCTAGAAATTGTACTCCCATATGCGCGAGAACCTGTACTAGCAGATGAAAAAATTTTTTCTTTGGAGCTCAAAAGCTGTCCTTTGCCTCATGACCGTTGACCTCATGAAATACATCCGAGTTATGGGCGCCCCACGTTTGAGAAATTGTTCCTGTTTTGACGATGATTAATTTATGAATGATGATGATGAAAAATCTCCCCGTCGAAACGGCGGTGGAAAATGTCCTATTTCGGTAGGATAGTATGCCATGAACAGTACTACGATTGCTTTAGTTGTATTTAATACTATATTGGTATTGTAATTTAATCAATATA
This sequence comes from Cantharis rufa, assembly GCA_947369205.1. Lineage (NCBI taxonomy): Eukaryota > Metazoa > Arthropoda > Insecta > Coleoptera > Cantharidae > Cantharis > Cantharis rufa. The sequence goes on along the minus strand of OX376309.1, from coordinate 6,690,169 downwards.
GGATTAGATTAATAAAAATTGAAACTAAAGATCTTATTAATTGCGTTCAACATGGGTGGCAATACATCTTGGGAGATATATGACAAATAAGGTCATACATAGTTCGAGTTGTTGAATTCAAACTGTATGTCTTATTTTTGTAATTATAAATGTTATCAATTATAATTGTGAGAATTACATAATAATAAATAGGTACTTGATTATCTTGACTTCTCTCGCGAGTTTCTATCAAATCATGTGCTAGACAATATAATTATTAAATTGTTTCCAAATATTCTTACCTCATGATTCCCTTATTTATAATTCTATTAATAATATTTTGGTATTAATATTAAATTTTTATTTTTTCACATAATTTTTATTTTGTTTACTTTTATTTTCAAAATTAATCAATTATTCTTTGTATAGTTTTCTCTCATTTTCGTTCCTTATTTTACTTTTCTTCATTAAATAAAATTTTCTAGATATTTATTTTTTTGCAAGTTTTTTAGCTTGCAATTCGAATGCTTTTCGAAAATCAGGCCCCGGCGAAAACTCCTTTAAAAATGTTACCAAATCTCTTTTTCTACTTTTTTTTAGAATTAAATAAAAATATGGCTCTTTGAGGCCAATATTGAGATATCGAGGGGCCGGTGATATTCACATTCGTGAGATTTTCGTAAAACTAAAAAATTTTTTTTCAGGTAGGTTTAATTAACTTCAAAATTTCATAATCAAAGTAATACGTAAATTATTGGTAGGTACTAAGTTATTTGAACATATCAATCGTAAATGATTAAATAATGTAAAAAATTTGGGAAAAACTGAGACATTTTAATTGCTTGGCTTAAATTCAAAGTTTTGTGTTTAAAGCTTACTTTCGTGCTAATTTATTTTTCTTAACTAAAATTAATTTTATAAATAATTACTTGGTATTTCTAAAATATATTATACAATACGAGTGCAGATTATGTTTGATACTCAAAATTATTCGTATAAAATTTAAAGGTTTCATAATAATTGAGAAAATCGATAGTAAGTATGGTATGCAGAGTAGATTAATGCATTAATCTTTGTATATAAGTACTTTGTATATAATAAATTAAAATTGTAAAATTGTATTAAATTCAAAATATCATCATGCAAGGATAAAACATTATAATAAGTTTATATCAATTAATGTTATTAAATTAGTTCAATGCAATTTAAATGCATAATCGCATTCATATTGCAAACAGGATTTCCATGGATGAATCCGTACCAAGATCACAGCTATACTGAGAATGTTTGGATTACTTCGTGGTGTAGCCAGACCTAACCTGATCTAAACACCTAACCCAACCTAATCTAACCTAACAGTGCCAAAAAGTACATTTTTAAGTATTAAAATTACAATTTACAAATATAAAAAAGGTGAAAATTTTAGATAATATAAATTGTTTAATTATTCAATAAGAATTTTTGATAACATACATACACGCAGCGTTGATTTAGAAATAAGGAAGTAAAAACTGTCAAGTTTATGAAAGTAATAATTTAAAAATGCAAAAATAAAACCCTTATAAAAATTTTTAAAACGCCAATGATTATAAAGATAGCCAAGACCGCAAGGAAGAGCGGACAAGCCCCGCACCATCATTTAACCCTCGTTCGACCTATTATACTTTTTAAGCCCCAATCTTTGCCATTATATACTTGGCTTTAGTTTAGAATCACAATTTTTACCACGATGGCACGTCTTACTTAGCATACACAATGTCTTGTAAATGCTTAAATCAACAGGAAAAATAAGTTATTTAAATTAAAAATGTAATTTCGGCCTACAGCAACGTTATTACATTTTAATCCTCAACCCCTGATACGTCTTAATGCTAGGCTGTTAAAAATATTAAGCAACCGAACAAATCGACGCTGTGAACCGTTGTACGCTCTTTCGCTGAATACATTAGACGATCGGCGAAAGAGTTGCCGGATTCGAGTTGGAAGAATTACACAACCATTATACGAGGATTAAAGCGAAATCACGAGCGCGTCCTTAGGTTCAGTATTGTCTTGGACCTACGACCGAGTCGTTTGGAAAAACGAGTAAATATTCCCGAGATATTTCTGCGATGCTGACTAATTCCGGACGATGCGCTATAAGACTATTAAAACTCTAAACGCAATGCGAGCCAAGCTTTCATTATTTGTAATCTGAAAGGACTTATGGAAAAAGTTTCCATTTATTTTTAATTCCTTATATTCCACTTTTTATTGAAAGACCTAAGCAAGCAGAAACAAAATGTACTTGAGGTACCCAACTTTTGCAAAGAATCTTTTATTCAACTAATTCTTACACATGCACCATTGTTAAGAATTTTACTAATAAGGATAAAATTTAACAATCGCGCGCCGACTTTATATTTTAAACTTTCTCCTATAATATAAATTGTTTTTAAATTTTATAAAATTTTAAACTTAATTACCGATGTAAGATTTCTCTTTCATATTTACTCTTAATAAGCTCTTTGATCATTTGGTTTAGCTTAATTTATGAATACATTTTTGATTAACAAAATTTATATTAAAAAAATTAAATGGAGATCAAATATTTTGCAAAATGCTAACAACTTTAAGTAATACCAGTGCATCACCCAGCAAATATTAGAGAAACTCCAAGACAATCTCATTATATTTTAGCATCTTTTCAGCCCCTCTTTAATATTTTGATTCTCGATTTAAAATTAAAAAATGTAAAATCATTAGAAAAATTTATCTTTAACAAAACCCATAAATTTTTGTAATTTTTTAACTTTATTAACTCGGTTTTCCGAAAACCATTTTTTCTTTTTTTAACGAAGAATTAAATGAGGATTAAATTGATAATTTTTATTACTAAAATTTTCAATTTATATTTAATATTTTTGAAAACCATATGCTAAGACCATAAATGCAACTAAGTAAGTCTAATTAGCTGAACGCGTTTACGGCTCAATGTTAATCCTTCATAATAGCAAGATGAAAGGATATCTAGACGGATCTATAATTTTATTAACGGTAATTAGCAGGTATATTTACTTTAAATTCTCATTTACGTTCAAGCATCTTAAAATCTTCAGTTCGTAATAATGAAATAATAAGAGTAAGTTACGTTTCTGAATTTTTTAACGCCTAAAAATCGGTTTTCTGTTGAAGCTGTAGTCTAAAAAAATTATTTATTAAGTAATTAAGTCAACCAACCGAAAGTGCAATTTTTTATATAATAAACCAAAAATTAAATTTATTTAATTGTAAGAATAATTTCGATTTTTAAGAAATATAAATTTTTAATAATTCACTTAATACTACTTACAAGTAGTGTAAATTAAAGATTAACTGTATAATTAGAGATTTACAAGCCCCCACTACAGGACACGACATTTTTACAAAACACATTTTACAAAGCTGTTGTAGTATTTCTGTTACAGCCGCCGGTAGAATTATATTTTGCCGATAATTTGAAAGCCCGGTTGGGTCATTTCGACTTGTGACCCTCATTTGCCTTTCAGGCTGTCCCCTCTCCTGATTTTTGCTTCTGAAGAGGCTTGGGGAGCCAAAAAGACTTTTTCGCGCTTTCCCCAAACCAAAATTACTTCTTGTTCAAACTTATGATAACTCGTAATATTTTCAGCTCCTCCCTAAAATTCTGTACGGGAAGAAAGGAAAATCTGAGGAATACCACAAATGTAGTTTAGAAGTAGTTGATGAGCTTTATCTTATAATCATCCGATTTTATAAATTCCAGCATCTGAGTTTGGTTTTCAAATGTTCTAGATCATAATTGTAAAAGGTATAAACAGGGCCGGATTAAGGATATGGGAAGCCCGGGGCTAATCTTTTTTTGGAGGCCCTTCGGCCTTTTTGTTTTAATAAAATGCGCCTTGATTTTGCAAGGTCTACAGCATTTCAATCAATTGTTAAATTCTTGAAAGAATAATAAATAATTATTATACAAAATCATCCGAATTTGTTTGTAAATGTAAATGTTCGGAAAATAGTCCAAAATTTTTTTTTGTATTAGTTGATTGAAAGTTATAAGAAGTTTTTAATAAAACATAAAAAAACGTATATATAATTCTTTGCCACTCAATGTTGTTCTCAAAACTAAATAGCAAATATCTACTTATTACACTTGGATATCTACTCAAAATAAAATAAGGAATATTTTCTAGAAAAGAATATTCATATTAGAATCAGTTTTGCTGATTTTTTAACATAATTTACGCTTAATTTTAATTAATTTATTTTAATTTGAGCCACAACTTGGGTGATTTAAATTTTGTTGCTTTAAGTTTTTTTGAAACCCCCCTTTTAATCCGGCTCTGGGTATAGAATAATGAATATATTTAATAGTTGAGATAGGGGTCGTTTTAATCCACTAGAACTAGATAACATAAATTTGTAAATAAACATCATTGCAATGAAATACTAGTAATCAGGACCGTCTTTAGAATCAGTGACAAATGAAAATAGAGAAAAACAATTATTAAATTAAAAGAAAAGCAAAAAAGCCTTAATGTGATTCGTTATTTAAATTAATTTTTTTAAAATATAAATTATTTTGCATTCAAAACTTTGTGTATATACGGATAATAGGCTATACAGAGATACGGATTTCTAAAATATCCTAATTTTTAATGAAAATGTTTTTGGTAAAAAAAAACTATAATATTTTTCTCAAAATAGTTTTTTTTTATTAAAAATATTGACTTCTACACTTTAAGTAATGTTAACATTACAAAAAAGTACAAAAAGGATCAAATTTAAAAGCTTACAGATAGAGCCCTATTATAGCTACAAAGTTGTCTATACATAGATTTACAGATAATTGAGTCCATAGTTTTACTTTTTTATAGAGAAGTTCTTTTGTTTTTTTTTTGCGTCGGAGGAATAAAAAAAATGACATTGAAAACCGAAATAACATTTTCTTGAACAAAAATCGATAAAAGCGAGATTCCATGAAGGATTACATCTCGGAAAATAAGTGGACCAAAATAATCATTTTTTAATACTTCTACACAGAATTGCATCTGCTTTAATTTTGATAAGACCTATTTTAGGTGTAGCACGTACAAGAAATTTTACGTACAGGGAAATTTTTGTTCGAGTTTACCTATCTTCCAGAAAATTTGTTCTAAACAAAAAGAAATTGATGCAGCATTTCGGTTTTGATTGGCTCAGGAAGATGTATTGCACCTATGGCCTCCTCCGTGTCGCTTTTGGCCCAATTTTATTTTCACTTAAATTTTGTACATTACAAAATATCTAGAACGAACAAATAAAACAAAAAATTTAAAAACGATATTTTTTCAAAAAGATTATGAATCATCTTTTCCTTATTTGAATATTATCTTTTCACATCTGGTCTTTTATAAACCCAAAAAAGGTTTTTTTTTAGAAAACAACTTTTTTTTCGAAAATTTTATTTGTCTTTCAAGGATATTAAAAAAAAAACTAAGCTAGCCTGCATGATTTGAAATAAAAGTTTATAGAAATAAATAAAAATGCTTTTGAAAGATAAGGATATTTTGGATTAATTTTTAATTTATAATATAAATACTGTAAAAGCGTTTTTTAAATATTTTTAATATGCAATTGCTAATTTTGCAATTTTTATAAGTTTGCAACATATATGAAGAAGTATTTATTTTTAAAAACTCAATCTCAGGTGCTTTTAATTAGTTGATTAGGGATATTCTAACTCCTTCCGCTCCTGTTACGCTTTTATGTTCTTGATTGATTTTACATTTTACATTAATATTTTTTGATTAAACTTGAATAGAAAACTTGGAAAATGTTAAGTGCTAAATGAGTGCATTTTCTGAAAAATAAAAATTAAAAATAAATACATTAATAATACAATTTTGAAAAGTTATCTTCCTAAATGTAAATTCCAAAATTATTTGAAATATGTTGAAAAGTAAAGTATTAGTAACCTGTAAATAAAGTACTGTAATACATAGCTAACAAAATCGCTCTACAATAGATGGCATGGCGGAGCTTTAATATAGAATTTTTAATTATAAAGCTGGAATATAAATAAATTTTGCACTAATTATATAAATGGAATTGTAGTATTTTAACTTAAGAAAATCAACATAATTTTTAATGTAATAATATTCTATTGTGGTTAAAATAATGAAAATAAATACAAATGGAGTAAAATAATATCGTTTTTAATATCAATTTCAAAATTTTTGATGCAAAACCAAATTTTTTAATCAACTGAAAAACGTGGTTAATTTAAAAAATCTTTAATAAAATCCTTAATTAAAAATCAACAAGGAATACAGACCAATGACTCGAAAGATACATCAAAGATAAATTTAAATTCGTTCCATAATATTTTTAAGATGCACAAAAAATTAATACTTATTTCTTTAAAAATTGAAAATTAAAATATTATTACAATTGTATCGGTAAATTTAATTTTTGCTGTCTGTCTCCAAAGTAAAAGTAATTCGAAAAAGGTGTTTTTAAGGTTCTAATAATTACAGAATCACTAGTCGCGGAAAGCGGAAAATTTTAGTTTTAAATCGCTCATTTATAGGTAATACATTTATTTGATCCCTTTTGTGGATTTATCATTTAAGAATAATTGATTAAATAGGTTTGTTCAGATTGTTTTGATATTAGCTATTTAATTTTTGAAACTTTGGTCATAGCTCAAAAAGAAATTTTGAATAGGTATTATTAAATTTGAGGATTCCAAAATCTATGTTCTATGTTCTTAGTTATGAGTAAATTAGAATTTTTATTCACATTGCGCCACATAGCAATTATTTTAATATTTGTAATATGCTGTAAAAAATCATTTAAAGCACGAATTACACAATAAAGCACTATAAGCAGTAAGCAGTGCTTTTAACATATTATTTACCCACCTAAATTATTAATAATATTTTGAAACAAAAATCAATGTGGCTAATAAAATATAAATACATTGTTAAAAAAAATCTAGAATTTTTTCATTCATTGATAAAATTAGTAAAGTGATATTATTTCTTAAGAAGGCGAGTTTCAGAACGTAAACCGAAAATAAAGTGCTCTGAAAATTTAAAAATTTGGGAACGAGCTTAATTTGAGTTAATAGCCATTATAAATAGTTAAAAGTGGTTTCAGGAGTAAAAACAAAAATAAATTGCTCTAAAAATTAAATTTTTAAGGAAGCTGCGGGTTTTAGAGAATAAAATTTTGTCCAGCAACGTCTGGAAGTAGTTAATTAAGTATTTACTTTAAAAAACTTAATTGATTTAATAAAACTTAAAAAATAAAATATATTTTAATTTTTACATTGATTTTTATAAATTTATAATTATTTTAATTAAAAATTAAATTAAATTAGGTTGAGAACTGTCGGAGATACATAATTTGCTTTATTTAACTCACCTTTTATATCGGTAAGTCGACAATCCTGGTGTTGATTTGATTGCAGAATTACATATTATTATGTAATTGTTCTATAGAAAACTTTTTCGATTTTATAGTTCTTAACAAAAAAAAAGTGGGATAATATTATGGAATTTATTGTAAAATATAATATTCAAAAATTGTTGAATAAATTCTTTGAATATATAATTTCTTGTTTGTTATCACCTTTCTTCCTAGTTATATACCATTGAAGATCGAAAATAATTGAAATAAATAAATAAAAGTAACAAAGTTAATTGAAAAATCTATTTTACTTGACAAATTAAGAATTAAAAAATTTATTATAAAATATAATGAAAGACAATACAAAAAACCGGAATAGATTAATTACCTTTTCGTTAGATATCCTGCTATAAAAGAGGGATTATAGGGTTGAAAGGTCTGAAATCGTATATTTACGAAAAGGATTGGTGAATGCATTGAACGTTTGAGTTTCCCTCACTTAAGTTAATTTTGTACAACTTGTTATCATCCTCAAAGTTCGATAAATCTTTTATAGGGGTCAAAGAATGGCACAGAATACAAGATATATTTTTGTATATATGAATATATTAATAATTTTTTTGTTAAATAAATTTGGAAATAAAAGAACAAACTGTAATTATAATAATTTATTATGTACTAATATCTATTTATAACATAATTATTATACAGGTGTGTAAATAAATAGAAAGAAGATACTTAAAACTTAAAATATTCTAAGTTTTAAATAATTAATAAATATTAACACTTTTAAAGTATTAAGAATTACTTATATCAATTATTACTAGTATAACTTAAGTCAATTCTTAAATATTTATTTTATAATATAACAATATTTTTTTTATTAAATCACCTCTAGCACCTTTCTAATCAAAAGGTTTAATTAATAATATATTAATGAATCTAATTATTATTGCTGTTATAAAATTATTAAAAAAATCTCGAGCACTGATTCAAAAAGATATTTTTAATTACATAATCAAAAAATATTAGTTTTTTATTTGATTGAAATGATTAGGCACTAACCAAATGGACGGATTGTGCAAATTATTCGACTAGACGGTGAAATTTTGCATTTTGTACATCACTAAATTTTGCAACATTATGTACAAGTTATCACAAGTCTGGGTCGATATAAAGGCACTAATTAATGTGCAGTAGAAAATATACACCGTCTGTCGGATATTTATATCCTTTAGTTTTAGTGTTCGTTTTGAGATGCTTTAAAGAACATTCTTTCAACATTTTAAATATATTACAATAAAAATATTATTTTTCTTATATTAAAATTCAAAATTTGAGTTTTAAAATTTTAACTCCGTTTCATATATTTTAAACCGTCTTTAAATGGCGAATTTAATGCCACCTTTTTGTACCACACTCTGTATATAAAATTATTTTTCTCCCGATATTACACAAAATTAAATTTTTTTTCAAAACACTTAAGCATCAAAATATTAAACATTGAGAAAATTAATCAAACAAAATTAATCAAATATTTTGATTATATCAATAACAATTTTCGTTTTATTAATTTTCTTAACAGTTGTAAATAACTGTATTTGACTAGGACCATTGTTTTAAATGTCTTGAAGAAAAATTAAATTAAATAATATCGCGTAAGTACATGTGAGCCCTTAGTATAGTCATTTACAGTTTGAAGAAATACTTATATACAGTGTTAGTATAAAAAATATAAGTAGGCGTAGATGGAGCAAGCTTGAGGGACATTTAATTTGTCCCGAGGTGTCCCACGACAAAATCTGCTCCATTTTCCCTTCATTAAAACATAGAAAAATAATCGGAATAGATCCTTTTTACACTTGCTTTTGAAAATGTAAAGTTGTACTTTACGAAAAAAGCACCGCCGTGCATTTTCTTAATTACAATAATTATTTTATCCTTAACACAATTACTAAAGTTAATTAAATAACTAAGTATAGATAATTTAATAAGACTAGACTTAATAAAATGACTATGTATCATTGCTGATTATATTACTAACATTATTTAACATAATTAGGTAACAATTCAAAAAATGATATGATATTAATATAATTTTGCATATTTTGTGTCAGTATTTTGTGTACATAATTAATTATACTACACGCATAATTAAACCATTTTATACTGCAAAAATATAAATATGTATATTCAAGTTCGGTCAACTAATTTTTACTTTTTAGGGGCGGTTCGACGTAGGTAGCAAAAGTAATCGTTAAGTTCGCTTTTTAATTGCTAAGCTTCTCATAAAAACTGATAGCGTAAGGTATTATATTCTCGATCAAATGCATATTTTAATTTGCTTTTTTGATGATGATCGTCAGATAAATTTCTCAAAACCTACAAGCGATCTCATAGTAACCCCGATAAAGATGCAGTTCTCGATACTAAAATTTTCATAACGAATAAATTTCATCCAACTTTTATATCCCATAAAATTATTTATATTTGCTTTAGGTCATTGATCTCATAAATCGTTGTTATTGACCTACCTAACAATATCGAGAGTAAGTAAGGTGAGTATTGTGATTTTGTGGAGGATGCTTGAAAATACATGGTTTGCTAGATATCGGTAAAAAATGATTCTTCAAAATGAAAACAAAAATAAACAATTAAGAAATTATATGACGAATATAAAATTGAACGTGAAATTAATCAAACGATAATAATTTTTATATTATTAAAAAAACAATTAGTAAAGTGATGAATAATTTAGTATTACATTAGTTTATTTAATGTTAAAAAAAATGTAATTATATAAATTGATTTGCATGATAACAGAACAACTAAATAGAGTTTATTTGCTTTCATATTATTTGTACATAATCGATTACGATTTTTATAAAATAATCAATAGTACCAATAGTTGGACAAATTTTGAAGCAGTAAAAATGGTAATTATGCCCGAATATAATACAATTTTCCCTTGAGCAGAAAAAATAAAATTTTAGCATCGCCATATGCACGTAAATAATATTATGATTTGCATATTATAACTAATAAAAATAGTTTTTTTAATTATTAGTTAAAAATATGTACATGGTAACTTCCAAAATCTATTTGGTTTCTACATTTTTTCTTAATATATTGCATGCACGTTTACACCTCCCCTACATGAGATACTTATTAAAAATTATGTTTTCAATTAGAAAAAATAATACAAAAATTAACTTAATTAGAGTCATTTTTGATTAAAATTTGAGCTGCCAGCTTTTCGGAAATTCTTTTGAAAAGTCACAGTTTACACTCGACACAATTCTAACACAATTACTGCAGCTGCTGCAGCTGACGTTGTAAGTTTATAAAACCTACTACTTATTTTTCATTTTAGGTTGATGCATTCAACATTTGTATTTTAAGGCCCGTTTGAAGCATCTTAAATTGATCCCTTAATATTTTCAATTTTTTAAGTCACATTTAACTTATAATTAATTAACATTAAGGCCCCACGTACACTACAAATAGAAATCACGATTTCGTAGAGGGTAAAATGAAAATGAAAAATATAATTAATTTTGCATTTAAAAAAATAACCGAACCTTTAGAAAACGGTTGCTTAAAATTACAATAACAAAGGGAGCATTTTAGGGTTGCATTTAGGGGTGTAAACTGGGACTCGTTTCAAAAATATTTTTAATCATCTCCTCATATTTATCTATTTGTCAGTAAATAGCAATGATTTTATCAATAATAGAAAAATGTAAAAAAAATTTCTTATTTTTCTAAATATGTATTAAAAAATGAATAACTAACAACAAAAATTATTTTAATTAGTATACGAGGCATTATTGTGTCAGTCAGTGCCGAATGTAGTAGCACTTAAGATATTTCTTCATTAGTATAACACGCTCGCATAAAACGTATAAAATTTTAACTATTCTAAATAAACGGTAACAAATTCTTAGTATTTAAAATCAAGATTGTACTTTACTGTAACCGTGCTTCTTGTAAAGTTTGTGCTTGAGCTGCAGTTTGGTATTGAAGTCCTGAAAATGCACCTGCACTTGCGGCAGACAGTCCTGGTGTTTGTGGCAGAGTGGCGTAAGTATATGGCATATAACTGGCTGCTCCTAATTTATTGACGAGATTTGATTGGTGATTTTAAAGAAATCGAGAGTTACTCACCAGTTGCGCCCGTGTATGGCGTGTATGCTTCAAAACCATTGGCGTATTGACTAGCGTATGGAGCCGCAGCCGCTGCTGCAACGGCAGCAGCGTTTTGGTACTCGTAGAACTGCGATGTCGCTGCAGCGATCGCTGCTGCATGCGTCAGTTGAGTCGTCTGCAGAGGAACTAAACTACCGGGAGCAGTTGCGGCCAAATATGGAGACTGGTAGACGTATCCTGGTGGTACCCTGTAAAACTTTTTTAGTAAAAAGAGTTCAAAAAAATTAGACAAACACTGCACCCAATACCAGAGAAATAACATTAACACGTTGTTAATTCAAAGAAAATGGCTTCTGACAAAAGTGTCATTTATATTTCTCTGGTTAGCTACTAACCCATGCATTGTGCTGTTAATCTATACAGTGCACTTCAAGCGTTGGGACATTAGTCCGGTAATATGATAACCCTACATAATTGTACCCGAGAGATATAAATAATATCGCCTATCTAATTCCCAAAAGAAAGCTTTCTATTTAATGACCACAATAAATTGATTGAGCCGAAAAGTAGTTTAGTTGAATTAAAAATAATAGTACACTTTATAATTAGTATCTAACGTATCGAATTTTTATAAGTAACTACTATTTACAAAATTTTTAGTTAAAAATATACATATTTATCTGAAAACCCATTTTGCTTTCCGGTCAATTTCTAGGACGCGCGTCCTTATCTCGCTCAACTATCTATACATACGAGCTTACTTTTGTAATATTAGCTTACATTATTAATGAGCTTTTTATGTGCATGTGTACAAAATTACCGCCATTTTATATTTTTTGTTGACAAAAGTGTCCCTGCTTAGACAGTCGATAATGGGGGAAGTACAATAATTTACCAAATAGCCAGTGACAAAACCAATAAGTTCTACAGTGTACTATACCTACTTTAAATCCTTTTATATAATATCATTCGCATGACATACACAAAATTGATTTTCCATCAAAGGTGGTCATGTGAGTGCAAGAATTATTATTACTATTGCGGTTTTAACCAAACACTTTAAAATACACCTTCATTTTCTATCAATATTGTTCATGCTTTAGTAGAACAAGGTCATTATAAAATTCATAAAACAAATAGTTCGAGTAATTACCTACCGAACACTATAAATGCCCATTATTGCTATTTTATATTCCATTATTAAAACCGATAGATAACCTATTTCAAAAATTTCCTCATCGCAAACTCACTACAAAATACTTCAAACTCTAATTCATGTTTTGGCAATGAAAATGATCATCAAAACTGATCTCTTATCTCTTTTATTATAAAAAATTTTATGGTAATAACTTTCCCGACATTCTTAATCATTAATATTATTTAATTTCCTCCGTGGAAAAACATTCACTTGTATAGATACGAAAAGCTTTCCTAACGGTTAAGTAATCTGATAGATACAGAAATTATCATTTATCATTCATTCCAAGGATACTTTTGAAACATTGAATTTACCACCGTGGGACAGGTTATATTTCAAAATAATATTATTTTATAGTTTTTACTAATCGTTAGTCGCAATTAAATAACAAAAAAAATTTTGAAAAAAGGAATTTTGTTTTCTATGTGTCTCTTAAATGACATAACCGGTAGAATTGAAACTTCTTGCAATTTTTTTGAAATTATATCCTATTACCTAAAATTTACTATTCTGTTTAAATTGTGCATTTTTATATCCAATGGAAAATGCATAAAGCCGAAGACTTTTAGCATTTCATCTAGAAAAAAACATTATAAGTCTGAAAATTGCTTTAAATCATTGTCAATCATTACTGAACAATATACTAAAATTTGCATTTTAAAAAATTTAAAAATTAGAAGAAATTAAAGTTAAAATTTAAATAAAATTGTTCCTCTTTGAACATAAATATTATACAGGGTGTTAACTACCAACTAGTACAAAACTAAGGAGGTGATTCTACGACTTATTTTAAGAAAAAAAGGTCATATTAACATGGGTCCGCATACGCACCGTTTTCGAGATACAGGGTGTTCAAAGAAATTGCGTACAAGGTGGTCATTTTGAACAATTATTGTTGTGATGAATTGTATGAAATTATTAAATTTTGTAAGAATGATTGATTTCGAGATTGCTTTGTTACAGTTTTTATCAATTACTTCTGAAAAAAAAAGTTTGTTCATTATTAAATCTTGTACGTTTCTGATCATAAAATGCCGTTTTTCTGTAAAACGGTGGCTCCTACAGCTTTTGACCTGTTATTATTTTTATTTATGTTAAAACCTCTGACGCTTTGGAATTTGCTGTCAAAATGCCAATTTTTCGAGTGACGTAAAAGTTACGGGGATGAAACCCTTACGCATCCCTACAATCTCCACCACTGGCATATCTGAGAACATTGCTTTAGAGCCTTACGAGTAACTATTATTGATGTAAAAATCTGTACAAAAGCTGGAGCCAGTAGCCTTAACGGTTTTTGAGATATCGCAAAAAAAAGTAAGAGAAAACAATTTCTTTGAACACCCTGTATCTCGAAAACGGTGCGTTTGCGGACCCATGTAAATAGGAACTTTTTTTCTTAAAATAGGTCGTAGAATTACCTCATTCGTTTTGTACTAGTTGGTAGTTAACACCCTGTATATGTTGATTATACTACCATGGAGTAGCTGTGAGAGTATACTATTTTATTTTACAATTAACTGCTTTCAATTTCGAAAAATTTCGAAATATTTTTTTATTTGTGAGATTCAAGTACGTTTTTCAGTACCGTTAGGATAATGTAAGCTACGATTTTCAGACTTACATAATTTTTTTCTAGGTTTTTTAAAATGTTACCTAATATGCCTGAGTCCACAAAAAATTTTAAATAAATATTTTTTTTGAGATTCAAAACTAATTCTTGAATAAACTTGATTTTGGATGAATTTCATGTAATTTCTATATTTCATTAAACTATTCAAGGTTTATTACGCTGAAAAAGGATTTGTTGCTGTAGTAAACATTCAGTCATAACAACAAATATTTTTTGCCACTACCCCATAACTTTTGTTTTACATAAAAAAGTTGTTGAAACAACAAACCAAATAATATTTTAATATTTTTCTTTAAAAAGATAAATGAACTTATTACACTATTTAATTATTTAATAAGCAGAAATTTAGTTACGAGTGAGATATATTATTTTTTTACACTTCCAAAAGGCATCAAAATAAGAAACTTATTTTAAAAAAATTGGCAGTACAATATCCAAATTAAAGTATAGGCTATAAGATAATAATAATTGATTCATTCAAGGAAGAGTAAGGCAGTACTTTTTTGAAAATACCTATTGAAAGTGATGCACCAGTTTTGAGAACTTCAAAATCCAAAAATCTTATAGTTCGAAATTTTTACATCAATTTTATGATTGTTATAAAAAATAACGAATTTTACTGCAAACAAAATCTTTTAAACAAAAATTTTGCATCAAATATTGTGCGTGGGGTGGTGGTTGTTGTTCCCCCTCCCCCTGTCGTGACTTTTTACCTCTAAATACGTAAGAAATAATAAGTTAAAATAACTTACTGTTGCAAAACCAAGTTTTTATTGATGCCAAAACAAAACGAGAAATTTATTAACAATTCTGTTACTTTAGTTTTCAAAATAATAAAAAAGCATTAAAAAAGTCTTGAAAAATAAGCAAAACAGTTAAAAAAGCTCTTTCGAAGATAATTTTTTCTTAAAAACAAAATATTAAATTTAATTGCACCAATACATAAATGAGAACTTGAGCTAATTGCTGATTACTGTTGTTCATTTGTACTATTTATACTTACTGCAATAATTACATTTTAATAAGTAAATATTTATTGCAAATTAAAATTAATTTGAAAATAATCAATTACAGAAAAACGATAAAAATTAAGGACCGTTAATACAATTAACGTAGATTATGCAATTACGATTACTTAAAAATTTTATTATTTATTTCCTCGCTGTTTGCGTTATTTTTACTTTAATTGGGGGTGTAAATTTAAACGAACGATTGGTAACAGTGCACGATCCAAATTTATTATCAATTAAATAAAGAAGTTATTAAATTTTGATAATTTTATTTCCGTATTTGTTTTTGTTCCTTAATATAACTTCACAAATTAAATGTAAATAGTTGATGAATTTCTGTGTTCATTTGGCTCATATTTTGCTCTACGTAGCTTACTATTAGCAAATATTTTGGCAACAACATTATTTTTGCATGATTTGGTAAAAAAACGTTAACCAAAAATTGTGCGTTCTCAAATTGATTTCATGTTTTTTTGAATATTAAAAGTATTATACCTCATATGAATTTTCATAGATTTATTAATGAAAGCTTATTTTTAGTATAAGCAAACTTGTATAAATATAACAAAGGTAATATAAAAAAATATACATAAAACAATATCACACAATTGATTATTTAATTATTAATTTTATTCCTATTGTTGTGCCACACATGTAACCTACTTCTGAAGATTACAGCGATATTTGATTATACATATTCTGTTCAAACTCAAAAAAACAACTGAAATTATGTAAATATTTATAGAAAAATGTAATTTTATTTTTTGTATTTAATTACACATTGAGTGTTAGAAGTTCAATAAAAATATCTAATCTAGGATAATCTTTCCCTTGTAGCCTTGTACTAACTATCGGCTGGCTTTATTATGTCTAACCGACATGAAAAGTTTAAATAGAGTTTTTGTCCAAGTCTACAGCTTAACTGCCCAACCAGCGGGGGCAGTCCAACGAAAGCGTTCAATAACTATTTTTGAACACACAAAAAAATATAAAACATTAATAGTTACATGTTGTGTTGCCGTTTAATATTTATTGGGGAATTATTTAAATTTATTAATAAAAGGAGATTTAATTCAAATTGCGAATTAATAGTGACAAATAAAAAATGCAAATTCAAAATTTCAAGCTGATTTTAAATTCGAAAATCGTTTTTACATTTTTAAATATTAATTTAGTAGGTGTTTAGAAAATCAAAAATTGTTATGATTTGAATGGTAAATTTTGGCAAAATTAAGATGTAAGCAAAGTATTTTTTACGAAATTCTAATAAATTTATTTACATATATAAATTATTTTTTGCAGAGAGACGGTGTGACCTAGAGCTAATCATAATAATAATATGTGATCTACTTATGAAGGTCGGTTATTATTCATACTCAAATTTATAAATTATTTAAATATAAGGATTCTTCATTGATGTTCACCGTTTTAATTTGCATCCAGTAAAATTCATAGGTATATACAGTGGCGGCAATCTAAAATGCCCGGTTGAAAAATTTTAAGTTATTCTTAATTTTTACTTACAAATTTTGTTAACATGGAACTAATTCATATGTTATATAATTGTCTAACTATAAATACATATAAAATTATTAAATTCAATGATAGATAGTATAAATAACTAACAAAAGACTTCATTATAAAATAAAGCATTGTTTTCAGGTATATTTTTGCGCTCGAATTTGATATAAATTTTATAGTAAAATAATTATTTAGTAGATAATTAATGTAGTCAAGTGTTGATTAATAATATATTGGTTAATAAAAAAATTTATTCATATTTAGTTGAACCTCCATTGGGCCTTTATTACATCTTTTAAACGGCGTGGCATTGATTGTTCTAACCGCTGCAAGTAATCGTCGCTTACGATTATCCCTAACAAATGTTATCGCTTTTTTTCAACACAGGTATACTTTTAGGACTATTGTCAACTACATGCCTCTTCATAACCGCCCAAAAGTTCTCAATGGGGCTTAAGTCGAGACTTAAGTTTGGTCAATCAATTGTATAGATACCGTTATTAACAAAATAATTCGATACCTGTGTAAAATAAAAAGGAATCAATTTCATATTTTTCAATCATTTGTTAGCTAAATGTATTCACAACAATGCCTGATTAATACATTTTGAAAAAAAAAATTATTTACAAAAATATTATGTACCGTTTTCGCGGTATGGCACGGTGCATTATCTTGCTGAAAAAACCATTCTTTGTTTTCAGCATATAAATTTAAAACCGATGGCTCCAAACTGGGTTTTAAAATTTTAATGTATTTTTTTACATTTACAGACCCTTCTATGATATGTAGCTAACCTAAACCACGTTGAGAAAAGCAACCCCATATCATAATTCCAAATCGACCGCGTGTTGTTTTTATGGTGCATTTATCTGATAGGCGCTCGGTTTGAAATCGCCGCACATATTGCTTTCCATCTGACCCATGGAGTAAAAATTTTGACTCATTTGAGAAGATGACCCTTTTCCAATCACATACCGACCAATTTTGATATTTTTTGGCAAATTGTAACCGTCTTTGTTTCGATTTTTTTGAAAAACGCGGTTTCTTGACAGCAGCCTAAGCGCGTAATCTGAATTCAGCTAAACGATTACGTAAAATTTTTTTGCTAATATTTACGCCAAGGTCATCTTTTAACTGTTTTTTTAATTGTCTTCGAGATTTGAAGCGATCTTTCAATGCCATTTTGCAAAGCTTACGATTTTGTGACTTGGTTGTTTTTCTTTTCGAATTCCCTCTGTCAAGTGGTTTTGTACTGCCCTAATGGCATATTTAAAAAAAAATCTACTTGCAGTATGTCTATCATACCCAACTTTCTCACTAATATAGGTAAAACTCCTATTTTCACCATGTAAAACTAAAATTTTCTGTTTTTCAGTTTCTGTTAAATTCTTTCTACCTACGATTTTTTTTATATTTCTAAGATTTATTAAACTAAACTGATGCATTTTGTACACTAAATGGTTAAGAAGGGTTACCTCATAATAGTGTATGTCATTGTATTTTACAAAAAATTACCACCCTTAAAATTAAGCCGATTGTAACAGGTATATTGCAAATAAAATGCACCGGGCATTTTAGATTGCCGCCACTGTAAATTATTTATGAAAACTGTCTGAAAATATTATTTGACTTTTTATTTGAGTAATTCCTTTAATTTTAGCGAATAAATAGAATCAGTTATGCGAAGGGATCTGTTTGCGAAACTGCATGCAACAAGTAGCTGAAAAAGTATACCACTGAAAGAGTCATTATGATATGCCAAAAAACTACCACCTCAAAGAAATTTTTCAATAATTTATAAAGCATACGAAGAGTTGATCTAGGAGGTTGATAACCACATGGTGAGCAATTTGAACATCTGGGATAAAATTCTATATGCACACATATGCTTGCTCACACCTAATGACGAGGGTGCGATGGAAGGACAAAATTTGACAAGATAGCCTAAGCAAATATAATATAAAAAAGGTCAAGCTCCTAAGCTTTGCATAGCCAAAATCATAATCTTTCAGGTTTGTGCTGATTTAACTCGATAAGCAATAAAAAAGTAATTATTTCGAAAGAACTTTTGGAAAATTAAAGTCTATAAATATTATGACATTAATAAAATTTAATTGAAATTAATGTCTGTCAAGGGTTGGCTCGATGGTCAATTCCGGTTCTTTATCGATGCCCTCACACCTAATTTCCCCTAACAAAGTATAAGATCAATTAAGAAAGTTAATAAAAACACAAAAAAAAATAATTAAAAATAAAAAAATTAAGAGGAAGTAGTAATAAATAAAGCAAAAGAAAAGATAAGTAAAAATGTAATTTTATAGACGGAATTGAACTTCCGTAAGCGGTTCTGCTACATTATTTAATATTTAAAAGTTTGTTATCCTTAAAAGTATTATGTATAAACATGTTGACATAATCGATCGCAGAAGAAGGTAATCACGAAAAATATTTGTATTTGACAGAAATAACCAAAAACATAACAAATTATTAATAAGCGCAATTTAATTATTTTTTAAACATCCCTTAATATTTTGAAAGTTACGTTCTTTACGTAAACTAATCGATATGTAGATGAATTATTTATCATTTAATTCATGAAATGTACCGATGTTTCCATTTTATTTATATTATTATGAATGCACAGCTATTAATACTAAAGTACCTCGGAAAAGCATTTTTTATCTTTTAATTAAAATATTTATAGTGCATTTATTTACAATAAAATGAACTGATTTTGTGTATTAAGATAATAAAACGTCAATTATTTCTAACTAAGTCAATGTGATGTGCTTGCATATTTTCAGTTCCTGATAAAACATTTATTCAATAATCAGTTAAGTCAACAATCACAAAGATAATCACAAAGATAATTATTTATACATTTGAAAGTTGGTATGATTTTCAGTTGCTGCCAAATTATTTGTGCCATGGTTAAATCATGAAAAATATTTTGAGAAAAATTGAAAATCAAGTTCTAACTTCTGAAATTAGATAAAACGTTGTACGCCACTTGAGAATAACACAAACATTTTCTTAGCAGTTCGTATATCAGTCATGATCTTTTTTCCAGCCAATACCAGCAACATTAGAACTACTGGGAAAATCATTTCAAAACACAGCCATTATCTACACTTTAATTTTTTATTTATTACAGTAATTCAAGTTATAATAGAAAATTGTATTTCCATTACACCAAAATCTGATAATTTCACTAAAACAAAAGACGCAATCAAGACTCTCTCAAAAAATAATATTCAATATTTTACGAAATCTAAAATTATTATGAGAAGCATAAATTATACCGGTTAACTTTGACAACTCAATTAAATATTTTTCCATAAATAATTTCTTGCTTTCAGATAAAAATTTATTTCTATGGCCCTTAGAAAAGAATTACTTGGAAATTTCATCTACCATAATTTTCTAAATGAAAAACAACATCATTTTCCATTTTTTTCCCGAACCTCGGATCAAATTACACAACTTGGAAATTGTTTGAAATTTGTCGTCTTGAACTTCAACACTTTTTGTGAAAATGTTAAGGTTTCACTCTAATATTTTCGGGAAAATATAAACGATTTAGACAAATTCAAATTGTAAATAAAAAATTTTGTATTGTTTAACATAATGACTCAACCTAAAAACTAGACACCTGTTATCCAGAGCACCAGAATGCGTTTGGAGAAGTTTACCTCATTCCTGAATTTTTCCCAAGCTCATTTTTACCGATAGAAACAATATCAATTGTAAAGATAAACAAAAACTAAATTAGAAGGCATTTTATTGATAAATTTCACTAGTACTTAAAATTACCTGTTCAATTTCAAATATTTATAAATTAGAATCTATTGATAGATTATTTAAGGTGCAATGATGTAAACATGCATTTCAGAAAGAAGTCGAATAAATATTTTTTCAATGTAAAATATTCTTAACTAAAATATAAAATAAAATATCTTAACTAATAATTTTTTGATGCGTATTGAGGGTTGATCCAAACTGCAAATGTTACATACAGCCCCGTGCAATTAAAAAAAAATGTCAAATGTAAAAATAAAGTGAAAATCTAAAGGCCAAGGGTGCATCGACAAAAAGAAGGCTTTGAATCAAATGATTCGTTTTAATCAAAATTTTTTTATCAGTGTACGTAGGCGAGAATTTTCTATGAAAACCTTTCTAAAATGTTTTATCAAATTTGTTTCCAACCTAACGAGCACACTTTGTTTGTAAAAATCAATTGAAGGTCTGTCACAATAAACGCAATAAAAAAAGGCGGAAAAAAAGAACGTTGAACAATAATAGAATTTGGCATTGAAGATCTTATTGTTTGTTTTTCAAAATTACATAAAAACTAATTTATTTTCAGTAAAATTATTAGAATTTCGCTAAATAAAAACAAAATTCGTAAGCAAGAAAACTATGCATTTTGCCAGTGGCAGACCTAGATTTTATGGGACTTAAAGTTTGGAGCTAAATATACTATGGGGCTTCAAATAAAGGGGCTTAGTTATGACGAAACAATTATTGTCCTTCATACAAACCAAAAACGGACGTTTAGTATTTATGCGGCCCCTGTTACGTCGAGAACCTCTGTTGAATTTTTCTCAATAATCCTATCTGTGGAATTCTTTCGCTTCAACATATATTACAATTTTTTTCTGTTTTTAAATCTATTGATCTTACTCTTCTTCACAAATTTGTGTACAACATTTTCTCGGCATTTTTTCTCTCATTTTGCTCAAAACTACATAAAAAGGCTTATGGATTATCTTTCAAACATCTCTAATTCATCGCCCATTCATTACTGATTTTGTACATAGGATTTTCAATTGGCGTTAATTCACTACTTACACAGAACTATTTTTGCATCTTTTAATACTACTTCCATACATTGCAATAGATTGCACACTCCCAACTACTTTTCGCGATGTTTTTTGAAAGGAATTTTCCTTTTTCAAAAAAATATTTTCCAGTTCAAATCAAATCATTAATTTCAATTAAGAACAACTTCATTTTCAAAATTTTTTTTCCCAAAATTTAAATTTAAAATTAATTTGATATTATGACTACCGCACTGATGCGAAAAAAAATTTGTCGTTCTAACAGAGCTATTAGTAGCTATAGCCTTAACTGAGTTCAAATCTGTTGCTGATACAACTGCAACAAAGTTTTTTTATTC
Source organism: Cantharis rufa (assembly GCA_947369205.1). NCBI lineage: Eukaryota > Metazoa > Arthropoda > Insecta > Coleoptera > Cantharidae > Cantharis > Cantharis rufa. Next base: position 6,668,111 of record OX376309.1, on the reverse strand, counting down.
CGAAAAAGCGATTATTAGTTAATTTAACAAATTGTCTTATTCTGAATAGAAAAATGAAGCAGAAAATTTTTTGCAGCTGCAAATAAACTCTGTTGAGGCTATAGCTATATAACTTTTTCACAGTGCGATCTAAGCGACCAATGCCTTCACACCGTCACAATTGCAAGAGTCAATTGCAAGAGCTCTACAGCTAATTCATAGTGACCTTTTACTGATTTATATTTATTACGTTTTAAAATCGCAGCTTTTGTCGCTCCCAAACTGGCAATTTGACACGAAATTCCCAAGTGACTAGAAGCCATCAGTGAATACACGCACGTCTTGTCTCACACCAAAACTGTCCTTTGTCACCGATGTACCAAAATTACTCTATAGGATCTCTTACCATCATCGCGTGAAATCCTGAGAATGTTTGCAGTGATAAGGGATCTTCTAATAGTTTTGTTAACCGTTACATGCCTGCATCCACACAAGTTTGCTCATGACGCAAACGCAACAAATATGTACAAAGGTTTTGTTTAACAAAAGACCCTGGTGGGAAAAAGGAGTAGCCTCAAGTCAAGAATCACAAGAAGAAGAAGAGTCTTTATCTGATACCCAAACCACCAAAATTTATTGATAAAGAAATTTGTCTAAACGATGAGTTTTTTAATTTATGAATGAAAAATAAAGAAAATAAAAAAAAAAAAATTTTCACTGTTTATAATGTTTTTGGACATAATTTGGAAAAATTGAAATGTAGCCCAAAATTTTTGCAAGTCATCTATTAAATCTAATAAAGTCGTCGTTTGTTGATCGACAAAAGACCACCTTTTTGAACCCCGACAATAGAACAATCTGACGTTCCTTTGTAGAAAAAAGTTGATGTTTCGGCATAAGCTTGCTAAAGACAACATGACGTCTCTTATTATTAAAAAGTTCAAAAGATACAACTTTGCTAATTTCTTATTTTTTTCATCTGTGTAAGAACACAAAAAAAATTATGTTAAAATTTCCAGATAAATTGAAGAAGCAAATAATAAAACAAAAACCTTTTAAGTTTTGGTTTCCAGATGAGTGTGGTTTTCGAGGTTTGAATCCCGGCTTCGTTAAGTCTGCTTTTTTAACTAGGTTAGATCCTTACTATAATAACTAATAAGTTTCAAGAGTAGAGATGGTAACACACAGTCGGAAAAATAATAGGATTTGATTCTAAACTAATAGGAATAAGTAGAAATCTAAATAATTGTGAATGAAAACTTTCTTTTCTCTCAGTGTGTGCATGATTTACTTACATGCTTTAATTAAATTTAATTGATTAATATGGATGTAGAATTAAAAACCACGGAGTAAACGAAGTTGGTTAGAAAATTTATTTTCAAATTGAAAATTTTGGATTTTTCATTTTTATATTTAATCCGGCGTAGTAAATTTTTGTGGCTAAGTTTGATTAAGAAAATTTGAATAACATTTAAAAAATGTACTTTAAATACTAATTTAGAATAAAGAAAATATAAGCGATTATTTTTAGAAAATTCACCACGTTATAATGAAGCGAAATGTTTTCTATTTTTAGTTTAAAGACGTTTAGGGATTCTCGTGTCTAATAAATTACTTCTGCACCTACTTATAAGTCGTTAATGCACAAAAAATTAAATAAATTTTTGAGTTCGGTTTTAAAAATAACTTTAGGTAGGAGATGAAAATGCGAATTTCCTTGTAATTTTTACATTTATATGGAGAAATAGTGTTGATGAAGGTAAATTGCGATTAAGGACGAGCGTGCTTGGCGGTTCTTGGAGAATTTTAGTAGTGGTCAGTAAAATATTCGCGAATCCGGATTTGGAACCCGGAACGGCAATAAGCGCGCATACGTCTTTAGTTAGCAAGTATTCCGGATTTGCGCGAGACTCTAGCAGATTATCCAATAGAAATGTGTTATCCATCTGTAACCGCCTTCTCTTCTAACTCTGCTATTCGTTTCCAACTTTCCACTAAAATTGCTTGGCAATTATTGATTCGCGATTTAAAAAATGAATGAGACAAATTCGAGTGGTCATTGGACAAATAATGTTAATTTTAACTAATTAGAGCATTGCGTATAGGTTCTTATACAAATAGTTGTCCTGAATTCTTTTTAACATAGTCTGTTGGCATCGGAAGTCATGTGGAGGCGTCGCGACGCCGTCCAAATGTCGCAAATGACAAGAAAAAGAATTCGTAACAGCTGCCATGTTCCTAACTAGTAAATATAGAAGAAGCCCGTGATCGAGCAAAGTTATTTTAAAATCTTACTTGTACATCTGTATAATATTTAAACATTAAATTTCAACTGAAAATGTGAAAACATGACAAATTCGTCCAAAATTTTATGTTTACGAATTTGAAGTTTTGAATATTTGTGCAAGTACTTAAATAAAACAAAAACATATAATATATGTGTATCACTTTAATAGCCGCATAATATAGCACTGTTAGCTACTGTATAATGATATAAATATGTTAGGTGCCCACCACCTACATATGATATATATATACATAAACGACTCTAATGGTCGCGTATACGTCAAAGTGAGTATTTGATATTGATTGTCGTTGTTGATGGAAAAAAGAGTTAAAAATATTTATGCTTATTAGAAAAAGTGAAATAAAGACGGCCGCAAGAGTAATTATCGCACGAAAGCTTTTATGTACACTAATTGTTGTTTATTTAATAAGTAAATAAAATAAGTGTGTACGGAGCACTATACTATGTACCTACATAACTTGAAAATCTAAATATAGCGTCTCCACTAGATTCTACAAAATGCACAATCTACAGATAGTGAAGAAACTAGGCAAAGAAAACGCATCGCATCGCATTTTGTCGCGTTTGTCGCTGCGCCTCCGCGCAAGCCAGACACACAACACTCGCTACTACGCCGCCACCACCGGCTGCAGTGTAACACGCCCCAGGTTAATGACAATAAAGCACATCGACATCCTGTTAGTGTCGCGTTAGTGTTACATTGCAGTCGTCAGTTACAGAAAAGGAACGAACATCAAAGTAATCAGCACCAAAAGAAAACGAAAACCTCACAGCAAACATTAAATCTGGACGTCCGCCGAACGGCTGGAATGGCGGACTCCATCGTGCAAAAAGCGTTTGTGGGGCCACGTATTTTAGAGTACCTGGGGTAAATGTAATAAAAATCACGGCCCCATAACCGCTGTTTATATGTTTTAATATGTGGAGCTCAATACTAATCAAATAAAATCCCAAACACGCGCACTCAACACTCATCGAAGTAACTAAAGTTATTACATTTGTATCTTTGAGGCGTTACGAACGATGGTTCGGGATACGTCTCAGCCAATTCCTAATCTGCAAAGCATACGGAATAACGAATCATCATTTGCCCTTAGGGACAAATAGCTAGAAACATATGAAATGTTGATTACGATAGAGCTTGCGATGGTCACTGATAACAGTGGTCATCGCGTGCAGCCTCGATATTAGAGGCAGCCAAGCTCGTACGCTTTTAACACTTACCCATATTGACTTGGCAAAATGGCTGGATAACCGGCTCGTACCCCAGGAAATGGAAACCCTGCAAAAGACATCGTTACTAGTTTGCATGCTTGGACCGATAAGGTAAATGGATTGTCGGTTCGATGGCGCGGGACGTATGTCGTTTCCGGGTAAACCGGAAACTAAGGGAAACGAGCAATCAACGTTGCTCACCTGGGCTGAAAAATAGGTAGCTTTTTAACGATTACAGGCGGACGCACACCCGATAACATTCGCAAGCGTAGATTGTTATGTATTAAAGCGATACCATCGATAAAAATTTAAATATTCTTAACGATACTTACCGGCTTGTACATTCCCTCTAGGTTTAGCACCTAGAATTGCCAGATTAACGTTTGCTTTTCTACCGTCTATTATTGGATTGGGATCCTTACACGCTCTTTCGGCAGCTGTTCTTTCACCCATAATAACCTGAAAATTTCAAAAATATCATTAAAATCCACATCTTGCTTTTTGGCCAAACTTGAAACTTACAAAGCCATAACCTCTACTTTTTCCCGTCTGTCTGTCTGTTATAACCACGGCTTCTTCAATTTCGCCGTAAACGGCAAAATGCTCGCGTAATGATTTATCACTCGTATGGTATGGCAAACCTCCAACAAATAATTTTGTCCACGTCGTATCTTTATTTTGCACCCCGGTGCCGTTTAGGGCTCCAGCTGTCCCCAACATCGAGACGCCGCCAAGAGTTCCAACTAAATTTTCAGCCTCGTTTGCCGAACCAAGACCACTACTAGGCATTAACATATTTTTTTATATTATTTTAATGAAAATTTAATCAAAGTTCCAAACACTCTCACAGTCTTTTAAATTTAAATTTTATTTTAAAAAAATTAAAATTATTTTTTGTTGTATTAATTTAGAAAACGAAATAATAGAACGCGTCTAGTATATAGCACGTGTGCGACTACTGTGTGGTTGGTTACTTCGACAGCCGCCAGCTACTCTTTCCTATTTATATATAACTTCACAAACTTGCAGCTGTAACCTAACGTAAGCAACGATTTCGAGTAAGGAACAATCACAAAAGCACTAAAGCTTTTGCACGACTAGAACTGTGATGTGTATATCCACGTACGACCGCCTACCAACACCACGTTAGCTTAACCACGTATGACGATTCCACATAGCTTAGAGTTCACTACTGCTACCAATATTATGCGTCCCCTGGACGGGTGTCGATCGACCACAGGTGGGGACTAAGGGGATATGTGTTTATACTAAATTATTTATCACACATAAAGCATAAACCTCAATTTCCAAAAATATTTCGGCATTCAAAAACTTTCCCGCGAAGAAAAAAATTTCGCCCGCAAATTTTTTTCACGCAACTTTAAAAAAAGTTTTAAAAATTTTATTAAAAGTTACGGCCCTGCATTAAAATACTTTTCTTGCACATCTGCGCGTGCTAGCAGGGTCGAAGCTACCCCTCAATACTCTTGTTCCACTTGATGAGTGCAACAATATTGCACTGAACACCTGGCGTTTACTCCCGTTCCCGTTAACAAAACTACCAACGTAAAATCCTTCTGTTGATATAACATTTAATATTAAAATACCTCAATAAATATAGCACTTTACTGACAAATTACAAAAAAAGTAGTTTCTTTTGCTCCATAATATCAAAATCAATACTTTTTCACATACATTACTTTTTAATTTCGGGTAAATAATTGTAAAAACATTAATTCTTTATTTGCTTGTCATAGTTTTGTATCCAAACACAGGTTTTGAGTTAATAAATGCGTGTATTTATTACGATACGACCATTTCACGTTTCGTGAAAAAGTCGTGCGAAACAACGGAACTTTGCAGATGAAGAAATAAGTTGCGAAAATTACCGCCAGCATAAGGAGAACCGAAAGCTCGCAGACTTGCCAAGTATAAGCAAGTCTCCCTCCTACTTTTAATAAAAGTTTCTGGATTGCAAAATCTCTTGCAGATTAGTTTTCAGTATCAAGAAAGCTTTTCGGTGATATAACAAGCTCAGTAGCATATAAATGATAACTTGTTAAAAAATATTCCAATAATTTTAATTACTTGTGTAATCGGAATCACAAAGGAAAACGTAAATCTTTAGTCTTATTTTTTGCAAGTTTTACTTCAAGTTACCAAAATATCTAATTCGACTTTTTCAGTTGTTTTGGGAACGTTTGCTCATTATCTTATCAAGTCTTTTCGTAAGTGGTTTTAGTGGTCGAAAAGGTCAATTAGGAATAAATTTGAAAAGATCAGAGGATTAATAACGGTTATCAAAATAAATTTTTTAATCGTTGTGCGTTAACATCAAATTTAAACAAACTTACATCTTTATTGTATAAGCGCGTTAATTGACTTTAATTGCGTAATTATTTTTTATGTATTTTTAATTTTATTGAAAAAGCTTAAGTTCTATTAATACGTCTTAAAAAATAAAAGGTTCATAATTAGTTTTGCTTGATTTCATATTAATGAAGAAATAACAAAATACATTTTCAATTAGTACTTCGTAAAAATTATTCTTAAACCCAATTTAAAAATAGCAAAATCTAAATATTTTCAAAATTTACCAATATTTTTTATTAATACTTTGACTACATAGGTAGAGGTACTTTAATCTTCCTGGCATATGAAATTTGCAAATTAAACCGCTACTATTAAGGAGTCGACATTTATGAGTTATACAGTGGAACCTCGATAACCCAAACCCACGTTATACAGAAATCGATAAATTAGATTTTTTGATAAAAATTTTTATTTTAAAAATAAATTTTAAATCTCATTTCAAACCGAACATTTCTAAAAATAATATCATGAAATATATTATCTGCATTGCTTATGAGTTTGTCACCTTAAGTTTGCAAACGATACCGGAGAGTCTGAGATTACCGACATTTACAGAATTTTTATTGGATATAATATTAGTCTGAAGACTGACCGATTGGAAAATCCAGAGCTGTACTAAATTTGTGTTTATTGGGAACCATAAATTGGTTCGGATTATTGAGGTTGCATTGTACAATTTTATTAATTTAACACAATTTCTGTTAGGTAGCTTTACTTTACTGTGTTAGATTAAAATTTTTAATCAATAACTGTCACTTTTTAGGGAAAAAAAGATAATAACTGCTTAAACATACTTTTCATGTCACCATGATATTATATGAATTTTATATTCAGTGCTAAAACATTACGCGCATGAATTATTCTCCAACGGATGTTTATATTTTAAACTAGTTTTGGATTTTATATTTCCAACATTTTTGTCATTGTTAGAGACCTTGTTAGATATAAATGCCAAAAATAATAACTGTACTGGTCCCTGTACCGATGGTAATTATGTTTTATCTCATTATAATAAATTAGGAATTTTGTTATACAATGTCTATGTACACATATTTCAATGTTGGGAAGTCTCTTGGTTAGACCACGCTACTTCTAACTATCAACTTTAATAAATCAGCTTTATTGAACTTTAGAATTGTCATATATTCACACATACCTATATAATTACGTAGTGCATGGTTTGAATGTAAATGTATTAAATATTAATGAGTACAACACAAATTACAATCAATAATGTAAAAATCAATATATTTTTATACATATAATAAAATTAATATCATTTATAAATAAAGGTAAAGATGGTCGTAAGCTAGAGGTTAGACCATAGGAATTTAGCCAGTTTACCTATAGGCAGCCTGCTCTGAGTTTGTATATCAACACTAGCACTCGCTGTGGCGTTAAATAAAATAATTAATAAAATAAATTAAACAAAATGATATTTGTCATTGGTAAACATTGTACATGTCTTACTGGTCTTGGGCAAAATCTATCATGAAAATGAATAATGTTAAGGATCAAAGACAAGTAACAGTTTATGGTTCATCTGAAAGTACAGATTTGAATTTTCCGAGAAAGTCCGGTATACGGGTGGTAGAACAATCAAAGCACCAAGCACAATTAAAGTTTTTGACCGATCTCCAGAAGACATTCGAAATAATTATTCTCTGACGTGAAAGTTGCAATTTTCAATTGTTCCAAAAAGAAACTCAAGCCAATAAGGTTCGTACAGACTTAAAGTTGTTTTACTTATTGCCAAAAATGTTACTGAAATCTTGCTGCAACAGTTAAAATAGTTGTTGATTAAATAGCAAAGATCTGAAAAACAACTCGATCTTATGGATTCGAGAGCAAGCGATTTTAACACCAAAAAATGATAGTGCGACCAACAATGTTATTTTTAACCGCTTCGAGAATAAAGAGATCATTTACTGATATGTGGATTCTGTTATAAATAATCAGAGAATATGTTCCTGAAAGAAAATATTACTTTTCACATGGCCAATTTTATGTGACATGCTTCACGGTCAGTCACCAGCTTCACTGGTTATAGACTCCAGATGATAAAACAACCAATATTGTCTATTTTTTTTTGAAAAATATAAAAAATTTGAGTTGTAAAAATAAAATGAATTTGTACTCGACTGTGTGATTACCACTTGGCCTAATTTACAGTCCAATAGCAGGGGCGAAAAAAAGACGTTTGTCTTGCAAACGGTCGGGTTCTTCTGATTTTTGAATCTGTTGTAGGACTGGGGGTCTTAATTATATTTTTTTTTTAAAGAAAAAAATTATAATTTCAAGTTTTCTACATCGTAATATATTTCTATAAATTCTACATACATACACTGAGAAAAAAAAGGCATCAACAACAAAGTAATATTTGATTTAACAAATGAATTAGTTGATTAAACAACGTTTTACTTTGGATTTCAAAATATTTAGTTGTGGTTGTGTTTTAGTTGTGTAATTTTAGTTGTGTATTTAGTTTTAGTTGTGTAAGAAACACTTTGTTGGTGCCATTTCTAATAAAAAATTAGTTGCTATTACAAATTTTTTTTTCGGTGTAGTAATGCTAATTACTATTAATTAGATATTTAGTATTACTAGCCTATTATTCTTATTTTTTTTTTGTTTTTTATTATTTTTTAAAAGATTCTGGAAGCTTTACTCGTGGTCGGGGAATCACAGACAAAGTGATCGCATTGTGAACTGTGAGAATGATATTTATGACGAAATTTAAAAATATTATGCAATTACTTCAACTAAATCACTGCTAAGAATTTAAAATTTTGCATTTCTTCAGTGCGCTTACTTGCAAAAGGTCTTAATTTCAAAACATAATTGGATTTCAGCAGTTTACCCTTTGCTATAAATATACGTGCACGTATATTTTACTCCGAATTTATATTTTTAAAATAAAAAATTTAAAAAAATAATAAAAAGCGTAATTCAAATTCAAAATAGCAAATCAAAAATTTGATTGGTTATACTTATACTTAAACTTATCCGATAGATATCTCTAGGTGAAGAAATCGGGCATAAGTCAAAAGAAAAAATCGTGCGTAATTACCGAGATTCCAACTACAAAATAATTATTCTAAATTTTATTTATAAACAATTTACTTTTTATTTTTTGGCAAAAAAAGATTATTTTTTTTCAAAAGTGTACTATTTCTACAAAATTTTATTTAAAATTAAAACCCTGCGTACTTCTATGAACAATAATATATTGATTTTAAAATTTTTTGAGTTTTGCTTGTTCTGTACTGCTTTCACAGCACTTTCACATGAAATCAATGTTGTGGATGGAGAGTGTCTTCTTCACAAAGTTATATGGCATCGCATTGATTTCTTTGGAATTATTTCTCGAAATACGTGCAAATTCATTATGGTTCAAACGTAGTTGATATTTTTGACGGATATCCAGTTGATGCTGCCGGAAAAATACTAAGAACGCTAAAGATATTCGTCGGAAAATATCCCCAAGTATCTGATATTTCATTGTGGCTACTGGCAATACCAGTATTGGTATCCCGTCTCTCGTAAGACGGCATTTTCCGATCCCGTATTCTTCTTTAATTTATTATAGGAACCATTTTTGTGATAAAATTATTATTTTTTTTGGAATTTGGAATTTTAGTTAGGACATACCAAAATTACCCTGCTACTGGACTACTAACCTCGGTGATCTCCTTTATCTCCCGTAGAAAATCAGATAGTTTTAAAATCATTAACCAGCTGGAATCAAATAAAACACCTGAAACAAATTTTCAAATCAAATTTTCAAGAAACAAAATTTTCTCTAGCGTTTTTGGCGGCCAATGTTGGCAAAAGCTTTGCGTTTGTCGCTTATTGCCACTACAACTCGTCGTATCGACGGGAAAACCAGTAAATTCAAAATTATTTACAAATCAACCACAAATAAAATTTTTGAAAAATCAAAAATATGTAGTAGTGAATTTTCAAAATTTTCAGATTTATTTTAGTTGTTTTTTTTTACAAAAATATATTATTTTACTAAAAAATAATCAAAAGTCCCATGGAGAATTTTGGAACATGACAATATTATACCAATAACTTGTAAATTGTTTTATGATACAACATAGAAAAAAAAAAATAAATTTACGTTTTGATGGACGAAAACAAAAGAGTCAAAATTACTGAATTCGATGTGATATTTTATTTGTTAGATATGATTTATTAGAAGTTAACAAGTTTCAACTTGATTTCATTTAAATTTATAATAAATTTAACCATCTTGATTATATAGTACATAATGTATAATATTGTGTCTCCTTCTTCTTCTGCATATTTTAGGTATTAAAATACCCGTTACGACACCATTAATCATTGTAATAATATTATGTACTGTATTTAATTCTCAATTCTGCTTGTATATTTGCCTGTCTTACTAAAAACTTAAATTTCTAGGTCAACGCAACTATTTTCAGCTCACAATGTAGTTACCATTTTAAGATAAGAACATAGTAAGTAGTGTTCCCAAATCATATTTTTTAAATTTTGAATTTTTAAATTTAAATTTTTGTTTAATTTGAAATTTTGTTTTATTTGTTTAAAATTTAAATTTAATTTTTGTAAATATTTAAATAATTGTTCGCGTCAATATTTTATGTTGTTGAACTGGTAGAATTGTTTAAGTTGCTTTTGCCAGGTTCGTCAAAGCGTACGGACGCGTTTACGGAGGGTTTCCGTTAAAAGTTTATATTTTGCGTCTCAGGTTTGAGATATTTTAATTAATTTGTGCGAATAAAGTTTGTTATTTGCCCGAGTAAGATTTTATTATAAATTTGGAAGTTTTTGCCGATATTTTAAAAAATTAAGAAGAGTCTCATGATCTGGAAAATGGAACGGCGCGAAGACACATTAACAACTCTTTTTAGAAAATTTAAATTTTATTAAATTGTATAGGTTACAAGAGCAGATATAATACTACAGTGTCTACGCCTGGGAATAAAATCCAGGCGAAGCCAGGTACTGCTTCCATAACACCCACCGCTAAGCATACATTCTCTATACAAAATGTTTGCTTTGAAAAATTCTTAATGATAGAACTTTGATCAAGTAGTAAACGTGGAAAAAATAAAGAAAAATTTGGAAGCTCGATATCAAGAAAAGTTTATTACTGATATTTTTTCAAGATCTGAAAATTTTACAGCTTAAAAATTATTTTTTCCCCAAGAAAATACATTGCGTCTGTTTTTCAGTTGTAAGTTCGTTGACATCAACGCATACCGGCAAAAAATATTGAGCTGTCGTATCTACCTGTTGAGGCTTTATCTTCCTATGAGTGAGTTATATTGTAGAATGGCTCATTTTGAGAAATTAGTATTTTAAAAATCTTCCAAAAAAAAACACCATAATCCTTTGCTTTGGGTGAAAATTTTTTAGTATAATATAAATATAAATCGATATAATTGATAATTTATTTTGTAATTGAGATTCCAATCCGTCTTGCAAGGCAACAAAGCGCACTATCCAATCCATAGCTAAAGTCAAGCTTAATTGACACTACTGATTCTAGAACTCCATAAATATATATAGCTAAGACTTTGTGATTCAAACAAACTTTGTTTCGAATTTTTGAAGGTCAAATTTCACTTTTATATTTAAAATTAGACGACAAGGTGAAATCCTTAAATATCTTTTATTTGAACGATATGATTAGTCAGTACCTACAAATTTAAGAAAAATGCTTTATCAAAATTTTGCAAATTTTTGCCACCAATATTAAGAATTGCAAGTAACAATTTTGTAAAGAGGAAATGTTAAGATTTGAGTAAGTACTTATGAAAATTACAGCAGTTGAAAGAAATTTGAACAAAGCTTTAGGTTATTGCACTGAAGCATGAATGCTGAAAATAAAAGCTAAAAATATTTAATTTTTTTTTGTTTATTTATTTATTTATTTATAGTTGTCAGACATTTCGTGTTTCTTCCAGTATCAATTTTTTTAAATTGAAAACCTGTTGTACGCATTTTCCCTTTATTTTTGAAAACGTTCAACACGTGAATTTTGAGTTAAGTGCCTACGTTAACGCCGCCGAAATGAAGTGACGATCTATGTACTTTTGTGAAAACAACTTCTAAGTTATCGGTTATCGGCTACTGGTTTAAAAATATTTTCTATTCGAAAGTAAAATTTGTGTGCAGGTAACTACCTATTTAGTTAATAAATTTAAACTATTTAGGCTGAAATTTATTTATTGTAACAATGTTAACTACCTAAATTTAGAAATAATGTTGGCTAACATCAGAATCTCAAAACAAATAGCGCCTTCTTCTATGTACATGGCAAATGTCACCGTAGCATACATTTTTGTACTCAATAATTTTTACAAAAAGATTATTTTTTACAATTTTATTTTTATTGTTATAACTTACATTAATATTAGATCCAAACTATGTAATTGAATGATCATAGTTTGGTACACAATAATCGATCATAAGTTTCCAATTTAAGATTCTCACCATGGAAACCTGGAATAATTTATAAACAAAACCAAAGAATTTTATTTAAAGGAATTTAACAACATTAACCATATGAAAACGATTACTTACATATAATTATAAATTGCTCATAATATTTAGGTGCTATGTATATAGTATATAATACTTACATAGTATATTAATGGCCAATATAGAAAATTAATGTGTCCTGATGTGAAAACATTAATTTCTTTCTAGTCGCCAACGCAAAATGATAAAAAATTAATTACTAATTATTGTGAATATTTATTCAATATCTTTACTTGCAAACGCACAAGAAATTTATTTTTTAAATTGTGAATTTTGCATAAATGACAAACTATAAGCTAATATTAATTTTATTTTTATGACACGCATTTGAAAATTATAAATTACAAGTTAAAATCAGACACAACATTAAGAAAAACTATGTAGGGGAATATAGCGTACATTCGGAGTGCAGTGGCGTGTCGTGCCTTTTAGGGCGGGGGGGGCAAACCATTCTTAGGGGCGCAAATATGTATGAATTTCAAATTAAACATTTTTTTTTTCAGTTTCAGGTTTTTGAGTTTCAACTCAAAAACCCTGTTTTTGAAAATTCCAATTTTGGCTAGTTTTTAGTGTCAAATACCCCACTGTGCGACGTATGCTTCTATCGTATATTACCGGTAATATACCGGAAATTGCACAGTATAGTGATATATTGTGCAGTGCAGATTTGTAGCCAAAATGATTTTCCTGAAAATTCGAAGCAGCTCAAAAATTTTAAATAATCTAAGCGATTTATCAAAAAAAATTTATTTGGCACTGTTTTATATGCTTTTTTGGGTTTTTGTGCTTTAATTTGAATTATCATGCTTTTTGTGCTTTTTTTTAAATTCTTATACTTTTGAAGACAAAATTTACAAATTATATTAGTTTGCAATAAGCCGATTTACGATAGGTGCCTACCTAATTTAATTACCTACCTGAAACAGGCAGGTGCAAACAATATCATTTTTGGGGTTTCCCAAAATTTCCGGGCTTATAAAATTTGTAAAGATAACGGTTTTGAATACAATAGAATTTGGTTTTACCAAAATTATTTTTATTTTGATTTGGCATGTGGCAAGTTTTAGGATAGGATTTAATAATACTGGTGATAACAATTAAAAAATTTATGGTGAGTAAATAAATGACAGTGAAAACTTGATAGTTTATTACCGAAGTTTTACAAAATGTGCTTTGTTTGGGGCGCCAGGGCGGCACTATAGACAGGGGCGGGGGGGGGCTCGAGCCCCCCCTAGCCCCCACGGCGACACGCCACTGTCGGAGTGCTATTCATAAAATATTAATATTAACACGCTATTATATAGCTAGATATATTTAAAAGTTGAAATCAACTGTTGCTTGAAACGTAAATGTCGGAAAAATCGCTACAATCTTAAATAGGTAGGAACCAGTGGCGTGCCGCCGTAGGAGCCAGGGGGGCTCGAGCCCCCTCCACCACTGTCTATAGTGCCGCCCTGGCGCCCAAAGCAAAACACTTTGTAAAACTTCGGCAATAAACTATCAAGGTTTCACTGTCATTTATTTACTCACCATAAAATTTTTAATTATCTTTAATTATAATCCTATCCTATCCTAAAAGTTACCTACTACAAAAAACACAATGTATAAAGATGCTCGGAACGCTCAAAATACATTTTTAATTAATAAAAGAAATAAAAGGCTTATATTTCTTATGTACTTTGTCGGTTCGTAAAAATCGTTTCTTGGGAAAAACCAACATGTACTACCTAGAAAAAATTAATCATCATCTGGCGATTTGGCCATCTTACATAATTTAGATTTATTTTGAGAATAATTTACCTGCAATGAGTAATTTTGAAAGAGTAATGTAAACTGGGCAAAAAAAAACTACCTGAAAGTGAAAAACTGGGCCCAAGGCAAATTTTTCAAAAATTTTAAAAATGGTCAAAAGCAAATTTTACTAAAATTTTGAAAAGGGTAAACTGGGCCAAAAGCAAGAATTATTGATTGAAAAATTGTAGTATGAGGTTTGAAAATCAAAAACCGATACACGTCATGCTATTCGTTATCGAATTTATATGAATTTTATTTTTATTTTTTGTTTAGTCTTCGTCAAATTCGGGGTAGCGCAGAGTCAAATTTGACAAAGTGGGCATTTTAGCCAAAAGTGACTTTGGCCCAGATTACTACTTTCATAATTTTAGTTAAAAGTGCCTTTGGCCCAGTTTACCATTTTTTACATTTGGCCCAGTTTATAATTGACCAAGTTTACATTCTCGCATTTTGAAATTTTGTTTTATACAAAAGTGAAGTAAAGTGATTTGATTTAAGATTTTTAAAATCTAATTAAACAGGTAATTAATATATTTAGAGGTAGTTTTAGATAAATTTAAATCTTTAAATAAACTCGGCGCTTTGCGCCTCGCCCAGGGGTCTCTGCTCCCTAGACCCCCGGGTTTCTTCTAATTTAGTCTCCGACACCTTCCTAACAGACCTTCTTTAACCTTTCTAACAGACTTGCGACAGTATTAGTGGATCATCAGATCGACAGATCAACAGATAAAAACAAAAATAAACAACGTGGAGCTCGGATGACCGCAGTTCTAAAGTTTCTATACAGTCGCCCTTCTATACAGCTACCTTTCTAGTTTAAGTATAAAGAAAACCTCGACTTAGCTCATTAATCCGGCTTAAGCGCAGATCATACTTATTACCAACCTTAACATTATTTTTTGGTATCGGTTTTTCCTGTCGATTTTTGGAAGTAACGACCGTAAAAATATGTTCCATGTTAACAAGGAGAATGCTTTTATAATAATGTAGGAATAACGTTTGAGCAAATTTTTAATAAATTGATAACAATCAAAAAACGAAGACGTACGTTATTAGAAAAATAAAATAAAAAAAATAATAAAAACGTAGAAAAATAACATTAAAAAAAAGTTGTGTACATTATTTTGTAATTTTTATTTTTCAAAACCTATGGGTTAAAAAAGAATGTTTTGCCCCCCCCGTCCTAAAAGGCACGGCACGCCACTGGTACATGTAGTACATGTGTAGAAAAGACGAGAATTAAAAAAAAATAACGAGAAGACGTTAGGAATAAAAATGGTATAAATCGAAAGAAAGTTTTTTACATTTTTCAAAATGCAAGGATAAAATAGAGTTTTTTAATAAATATGACCAGCTTATTTTTCAAAGTAATTTTCGAGGGGTATTTTGCAGACTAAAATCTTGTACACAAAATTTTAATTACTAGACTCCACTACGGTTTACTCATTGCAAGTTTTAGAAAATTAGTTTTCCTAAAAGTCAAAAATCAATTGGTCTTTAAAACAAATTTTCATTTTTATTTCATTTTCAGTTGGCGGCCTTGCTGCTTAGATGTGGGAAGGGAAGTTTAGCTTACTTCATCTCGGGTTTTCAGATATAAATGGATATAAGTTTTTGAAGTGCTATGAAAAAACATAATTTAATAATTATTGTAGTTGTAATTAATTAGTGTTAATATTGAATAAGAATAGTTGATGGTGGCAGCATCAACTCAGGCAGATCGCCGACTTTACGTGCTCTCCGAAGCACGAAGACAGTAATTTTTTGGATATTGTATACTTAAATAATAAATTATGAAGTTTTTGAGATTACATTTAACAGGATTGTAAAAGCCCAAATAAACCATTATTTTTCGTTAACAAAATAGACACGGTGCTAGCAGTAACTACAATTTTAGGCGGCAAATTCAAATTATTCGAAAATGTTTCCCTGTCTGAATCTACTCCACTCTCCCCTGCCTTCTTTGGATGAGAAGGAAAGACTATTTTGATGTTATTTATGGCAACATTTGTACTTAGTATCGAGGATAAAACACCTACTTACTTTTCTAGCTTTACGTTTTCTAAAGCCGTCACTATTAATATCAAGGAACATCTATTTTTATAAGATTTGTGATGTGTTTTTTTTTTATTTTTGCGTTAAGCTACTGACTTTTAAAACATAATAAACACGTTTTATATTTTTACATCAATAAGTGCTGATTACAATAAGTATTACTTATTTGATTTGCTTCTAAAAAAACATGTTCTTAAAAATTAAGCTCAGTAGTATATCAGCAAATTATTTTAAAAAACCAATTTAAATTGCCTCGGTTTCTTAAATTGTATATATTTACCTTGGGATTTAGCTAAATATGTCAAATAAAATTATTGTGTCTACGATATTGAAATTTGCTCTACCATATCATTTACGAAACTATATTTAGCTGAAGCTTTTTTTCAGTCTTATAAGGTGACACTAAATTTTCTTCCAAAATTCGTATTAAGTGTACAACCAAGGTTTAAAAACGGTTTTTGGCCAATAACTTTTCTTCTTTTTGATATATGGCCAAAATAGTTCTGTACAAATTTAAAACTAACAAAATTCTCCACCAAAAAGGTTCTATAGATATTTTAGCTAGGATCGATAATTTTAAAGCGCACTCAAAAAAAACTTTTTAAATAACAAAATGTTATTAAATCTTAAAAATAAAGTAATGTAGTTAAAGTTTTTCTTGAAATCAACTATAACTATATAATCTTTCTTTTTTTTTCAGTGTGTGGCTGCTCAAAATTGTTGGAATTTTGTCAAACTTAATTTCACGTTGCGTAATGAATTTGAAGTTGCAGGATTTGATGCTGACTCTCTGACTAATAAGTTTATTTCATGACTAAAATTATGTGAGAGTACTTCATGAAAAGGTAAAAATGGTCATATTTCTAATCTACAGGGGAGTGAGCACTTTACAATACTAAAAAGTATTCAAAGTAGTAACTCATCCACTGCGGAAAAGCATTTTTGTCGTCCTAACCACGTTTTAGTAGCTATTACAGAGTTTTTTGTTGTCACAACAAATTTTATGTTGCAATAACCAAGTTTTTTTGTTTAGAAAAAATAGTTGTTCAATTAACAAATTTCGTTTTTTGTTTCTGTTTATAAAATATTTTAAATTCTGATAAAATTGTAGAAATATTTTCTCATTGAAAAAAAAAAGAAATTTTTCTTCAGTAGTTGTGATCCAATCAGCGTCTTTCAGACAAGAAAAAATAAAATTTGCTGGTTTTTATAATTTTGCAATTGTTTGTACGTACGCAAGCATTTGTACGATTTAATCAAAACAACGATGGGAAATCAAAAAAACAAGAGCAAAAAGCAGGATTTTCAATGTCGTTTCCTACATCACAGTAACAAATGTAAAAAATATTAAATTAAAAATTTATTTTTGGTTCTGATTAAAATAAAAATTCTTTATGATCTTTTCGGAAATAATATTTTCAAATTTGTCGTCCTCGAACAATATTGAAGATTTAATATTTATATTTTTGTTATTTTATTAAGCTGACCCTGGTGCCGCATATAATAATTTCATTTCCTGTTGTAGGAGCAATTTTCGAGAAATTATTATATAGATTGCAAGTTAATTAAGATTTTATTTTGGTATTTGAATAATTTATTTCTACCGATGCTTTTGTAGTACATCGATAAAAAAAACAACTGATCTAAATGATCAGAGCCTTCACCGTGAAAATGGATTTGTCGCTCTAACAGAGCTATTAGTAGCTATGGCCTCAACTGAGTTTTTTTTGCTGCTAGAACAAATTTTTTGTTGCTATAAACAAATTTTCTGCGACCATATTAAAGTTGTTTTCTATTCAGAAAAAGATATTAGTTGATTTAATAAATTTTCTTATTCAGAATTGAAAAAGCAAACAATTTGTTGCAGCAACTAAAAACTCTGTTGATGCTATAGCTACTAATAATTACGTTAGGACGACAAAAAATTATCAAATTGGATCGACTTTTATCAATTTTATTGAGGGGGGGGGGGAAATGTGCAAAATTACAAATTTAATTTTAGTTTATAGAAATAACATAAAATAAATAAAATCTTTTTGTCGTTATTGAAAAAATTTTTCAGGGTTAATAAAAATATTTTTCTCATTTTGTGCAGATATAATAATATATTTTTGCAAAAACCACGAGTTTAAAAGATTTAAATGAATTCAGTGTTATTTTTTTCCAAAATAGAATAATTTCAAAACATTTACATTTTTCGAAATTATATACGGCAAAGTAAAATTTTTTGCTACTATTAGGATAATCGTAAAAACTTTCGAAAGTTTAAAATTTGTTTTGCAAATTTTTAACATACGTGTTATCATCATTTTGCATAATATCAAATTTGACTACGTATCTACATAAAAAAAATTATATTATAAGTTTGATAGGTATTACCATCTATTGGGAAGGTATTCAACTGGAATTTGTAATGCTATATTGACATTCAGTGTGATAACAAAAATTATATGAGATAAATGTTAAATAGTGTAAACATGGTGCTGCGCAAAGTTGTAAACTTTCCTAATTTTAGAAACTCTTTTAAAATTGCAAAACATTTTAGTGTGAGAAATAAAAATTTATATTTTTATGTAGCATACTGTAATTGATTTTTCAGTCTGCAGCGGAAGTGAAAATTGTCGAAGTTGGACCGAGAGATGGACTGCAAAATGAACCAGAAATTGTTCCAACAAATCTAAAAATAGAATTCATAAACAAACTTTCAAAAACAGGATTAAAAAGTATAGAAGTCACTAGGTATATTTTATATTATATATTTTTTATTAATAAAAATTCATTGTTTTCAATTATTTTTGACTAACAAAAAAGATAATTTTCTGAAAACAAATTATATTTGATATAATTTTTTTTTTCTAATATAGAATTAAAATAATTTGAATAGCATTTCAATACATAATTATTTAAAAAATAAGTTTTGAAGCTAATAGAAAATGTGAAATATAACTTCTGGCGTCATCTAGTATCGCAGTTATACACTTGATGGATAGATTTGTAGACAACTTTAATTTCATAATTGCAAAAAAAAATTTAATTTTGCGAAATTGGGAAAATCATTGTTTTATTTTGAACAATGGAATGCCGAAAAAAATTTTCTATTTCTGTATTTTTAATATTTTTTTGGGCAACTTTGGTCAATAAATTAATGCTAAACTTTTTTAGTTTTGTAAGCCCAAAATGGGTTCCTCAAATGTCTGACAATGTAGAAGTATTTTCCAAAATTGAAAAATCCAATGCCATCGCTTATCCCGTTTTAGTTCCAAATCTCAAAGGACTCGAATCTGCAGTACGTAAATTTAAAAAACCACAAGCTTTTTATTCATTTTACATGTTTAGTTATCAGTAGGAGTTAAAGAAATTGCAGTATTTGCATCAGCATCGGAAGGATTCTCAAGGAAAAATACAAACTGTAGTATAGAAGAAAGTTTGAAACGAATTAAGGAAGTCACTGATGTAGCTTTGCGTAAAGAAGTAAAAGTAAGAGGATATGTCTCTTGCGTTGTTGGATGTCCTTATGATGGTCATGTTGATCCTGCAGCAGTTGCTAATTTAACCAGTAAGCTATTGGATTTGGGGTGTTACGAAATTTCTTTGGGAGATACAATAGGTGTAGGAACGACAAAAAACATGAAAAATATGTTGAAAAATGTTCTGGTTGATGCTTCTTGTGAACAACTTGCAATGCATTGCCACGATACCTTTGGCCAAGCACTTATTAACATTTGCACGGCTCTCGAAGTAAGTCAAAATTTAGTTTCTTTTGCATATTACTACTTTCTTCTTTCAGCATGGCATTAAAGTTATCGATTCTTCAGTTTCTGGTCTCGGAGGTTGTCCTTATGCGAAGGGTGCGTCCGGAAACGTTGCAACTGAAGATCTAGTTTACTTCCTAGAAGGACTTGGGGCAAAAACTGGTCTAGACTTAAATAAATTAATAGAAGTTGGCCAATTTATATCTCGAATTATTAAAAAACCAACTGGTTCAAAAGTAAATACGGCATTGTATAAAAAACTTTAATTGTTTATTGTAATAAATGTTTTAAACCTTCTGTGATGATGTTTGTTTACCCTTTTGATAAGTTTCAAAGTACAATTCAATTGTTGAGCTAAAATGCTTCTTGTAATTTTATGTCCCCTTCTATTTCGTCTTGGATTATTCTTTCCCCTAAATTAAACACAACTTTAATTATTCTTCTGGATTTATTTAATTCTTTGCTTTCTTATAATTTAGATGGGGGATGTTTTATTTCTAATTTATTTTACTTTTTCTTGCAAGAGTTAGAATCCAAACATCGCAACGGTTAAGCCTGGTAATTTTTATAAATTCTAGTTTTTTAAGTTTGAAATAAATTTTTAATTCGATTTTTCATAATTTTGGATTTTAGTAAATACGCATTAGTAAACTTAACGTGGTTTTTTCAAGTTCGTTGCGATAAATCAATAAAGCGACTTGGACGAAACAGTTCGCTTTAGTTCAAGCACAGCATTCATCCGAACCTTTCGTAGTACAGTATTCGCTGTGCAACGCTACTAAAATTGCACCCTAAGTAAAGACACACTGAACTATTACCCCTAATAATCTTTTTATAAAAATGGCTGCACATAGCACGACACATATACCCACAAAAAATAGAAGTGTTAACCTACATTTACAATTATAGTCTTTACAGCAACCATTATTTAAAGATTATTTTACAATTAGAAAATACCGCAGGTCAGTACTAACTTGGTTTGTTTATAAAAAATATTTAATTAATTTAATTTTATTGTAGCCTCAATATGAAGATAAACGCAACTAGGATGTCGACGTCGATTGAAGAAAAATTGGACCAAAAATTGAAAATTCGCACGGGCATGGTAACAGTGAGTGATGGAAAAAGCAGACCAATTCCTGTTCAGTTACATCTATCTATGGAAGTATTACGACTGCAAAAGGAAGAACTTGTACCACCAGACACTAAACCAATTAACGGAAAGGTAAATAATAACAACAGAAACGACATCAAAAACAAAATTTTGAATTGTTAGGAAAGAATGGTTCAAATCAGAAGGCAAGCGATTGGGGGACTAGGGTTAAGTATTAAAGGGGGCGCCGAACATAAACTTCCTATTTTAATTTCCAAAATTTACAAAAATCAAGCAGCTCATCAAACGAAAGAATTATTTGTAGGCGACGCTATCATTAAAGGTCTTAACCCTACTTTAAAAATTTATACTCATTAATTATTTAAATTTTAGTTAACGGAGAATATATAACGGCATGTCCACACGATGATGCAGTTAACATTTTAAGAAATGCTGGAGATATAGTGGTCCTCACGGTGAAACATTATCCTGCAGCCACCCCGTTCCTTCAAAAACAAGGTAATGATTTTTGTGATTATTATTAATTATTTTAATAAATATCGCTAGTAGTAGCAATTTCTACTTCAATCATTTATTTATACTTTACTCCTACGATTTCATTGCGTATTTCAAGTTTTTATTGATTTTCTGTAATTAATGGTTAATTAATAATAAACGATGTGTACTATTGGTTTAAAAAAATTACTGTTCATGGGTTCCTTCAATATCGAACAAATATGTTTACATTTTTAAAACTATTTATAAGCAATTAATTAACAAAAGTTTACAGCTTTTCCATTAAGATTAATTAATTATTATATTACGCAAAATAAGAAAATCTGATAATTGAGATTATCCAATTTAACTTTCGTGCTTTATAATAAATTATTTCGACTACCATGTTTTCTAAATCAAAATTTACAAATATTTAATCAAAATCGATTATTTACGATTTTTTGTTTAACTACCGCGATTCAATTTCAGTTTTTTTTAAATAATCGATATTTAAAATCTCATCAATCACTTAAATTGAAATTAATATAATTTTATTTCTAGTGAAAATTATAATTTTTGATAAAATTTAATAGCAATATAACTTAATTGAATAGCACTCATATCAAGAAGTTTTTTCACTTTCTATAGAAACACGGTTTTCTATATAATACAATTTTTTTTAACCAGATTTCCGCAGTATGATATCACAATTGATTTAAATTTAGTTTATACAGTGAATCCTAGAATTGATGTCACCAAAAGATATTATACCAACTATTTTACTAAAATTTTTGGAATTGAAACTAACTTAATATTTAGAAATTAGAAAAACTTACAGATTTTTAATTTTTGTAAACAAAATCGTCATAGACTTTTTTTTGAAAAATAATTTTATTTTTTAACATTTAAATTAAGTTTTTATATGAAAAATAAAATAGTTTTTGCGTTGCAAGGTTCACTTATTCATTTCGCATATCCAAAAATTCTTCATATCTTGGACGCATAGTGTACTTATATAAAAATACCTATTTCTAATGAATGTATTATAGACAGGGTGTTATCTAATATCATCAAGATACTTTTCCCGAAGGGAAAAAATGAAATTTATTGATTATAAATTTTTAATAATAAACCCTAAGGGAAATTATTGCTTATGTTGTATTGACCAAGCTTTGTGACCGACAATGTCTAAGTTTCCAAAAAAATAGTGTAACTCGATATTAACCATATCAATATTGTAGAAATAATTGCCAGATACGGTGAAAACTTAAGAAACATTTTAGTTGCAAAAAGCGAATGGGCACATTTTGGATTTCAGATGATATCAGATGATTCAGTTTAGCAATTTAGTATATTTGAATAAAAAAAATTTTTTTGTAATAAATTTCAAAAGCCTCGTTGGTGCTATGTTGTTGTAAATACAGTTTGCAGAACAATAGAACGTGATAGGTATTAATCTTACCCCGTTTTTGAGATAGTATTGAAACCGAAAGGCAATTGTTTCATAACAATTCAAGTTAGTTCAATCTACTACGTAAATTATTGAAACAAACCGGAACTTCTTGAGTTGCATTTCTCCACGTTTCTATATCTAACCATCTTTAATACATAATAAGCCTCTTTTAAGTTATATATTTTATTTTTATGGCGATACTTCTTTTTGGGCTCTGACATTTTTATTTTTGAATTTAAATTCCACAAATTACACATTGTATCCAAAGATAATGTAGGATGACCTTTTGTTTAGAGCATTTTTGCGTGATGACGTCATTGCATTTTTTCCAAGCAGCCCAAAAATGTGAATATTTGTTACTTGAATAACTTTTCATAACTTGTTCATTTGCAATTTATTCGAATGCTGATAGAAACAGATAAAGTATTCAAATTCACGATTTAGATGGCGTTTATCGATTATAACAAAGCGTTCGATTCGGTAGAAATATACGCAGTCTGTCTGATAGAAGAATGGATCCCAAAGAATATAATTCTTTATTTAAAAAAAAATAGTACTAAAATTTAGAAAAATTCAGTAAAAACGATTAAAACGTAATTGTACATTTAGTATGAAGAGTTCTGTAATTGGGCCATTTCCAATAAGAAGTTGATCCCAGAATGGATGAACTTTTGGATCTCAATAAATTAAGTTCAATTGATCTAATCTTGTTCCAAAGCGTTAGTGGTTGGTTTTACATAATACTAAGACCAAAAATTAAATATAACCATGTCAATAGACCATGGCGCGAGAAACCACAGTTTAACGTCTATGATTTCCGATCTATGGGCCATGGAGAAACAATTATTTTACTACTTGAAAAATGTGATCAATTATATTTGATTATATTTAACTAATTAGTAGTGACTTGCCATCGCAGTTGTTGTTTCTTAAAACCAGTTCTTTTCTAGTTCAGTTCCAGTCAGTTCTCAAAGCCAGTTTCTTTCTCCTCTATGGCTGCTAAATGCGTTTAAATGTTATTGATTTTTGGTAAATGGTACTCCTTTGTTTTTGGTCGAGTTTGTAAGCGGTTAAAACGAAGTTTTTCCACACTTAAAATTACATAATTTAAAAATAGGAAATTTATGAAGCCCCAGATTAAAATTTTTCGATCTTGGGAAAAATAAAAACTGACGAGGTTTTCATAATTTATTTTAAGGTACCAAAGTAACTGATTGTTAGTTTAAAAATATTATGCCTTGCATTAGGAAAATTTAATTTACTCTACAATATGAGACCAATTAGTTTATCCATAATTCAATTGGACAGAAAATAAAATTATTTTGTTTTCTCTTGTTTTACTTTCATTTTTTATTCCTTCCATTGCTTTGTCTCACCCCAGAAAATTATCTGACTTTCCCTCCCCCCTTTGTTAACGCCTTTCTAAAATTATTAAACAAAAATGTAATTTTTTAATTCGTTTTAAAAATCGTATAATAGAACTCGATAGCTCTTTTTACATTAATGAAAAAAAAATATAAAATTTTCAATTTAGCAAGAAGTAAAAAAATAAAGAAAGGTCGAGGAAACCCGTAGGCGAACAATTTTGTAATAAATTTTTAATAATAAAATTATTTTAGAAAAACACAGTAAAGATAAAGATACATAGCAGCCGGTATTTACAACTATCGATTTTATAAACTGATGGTGACTAAATAGCATTTATTTCATTACGTAACATCGAATTTCGTGTTTTGTCATCGATTATATGTACGTTTACTTATAAAAATACATATTCACTTTAAAACAAGCCACTCGTAAATGTACTAGGAACGTGAGAGTTACCATGGCAAAAAATAAAATTGCTTTCCTTGCAATAACTCTATTTAATAATTTGTATTTTCTGAAAAACTTAAAAGAATTTAATTTATTGTAGAGGAAAAAGAAAACCAACAAAATGATAGTAATAGCGATGAAAAAGATGTGTCAGAAGAAAGCCTCCGTTTGATTACAAATAGCTCGAGTAGCAGACCAAGCTCCATGTGTTCAGAATTAGATACAGAGCCTGTA
Source organism: Cantharis rufa (assembly GCA_947369205.1). Classification (NCBI taxonomy): domain Eukaryota; kingdom Metazoa; phylum Arthropoda; class Insecta; order Coleoptera; family Cantharidae; genus Cantharis; species Cantharis rufa. The sequence goes on along the minus strand of OX376309.1, from coordinate 6,643,008 downwards.
ACAAGATGGGTTGACATAGTAACCTTACCTTTAATGATGGCATATGTAACTAGGTATATTTTTGGAACCGATAAATTAAGACCAAATGCATTTGAAGTCCGAGGTTTGAATGGTATCGGTACTGGAATTATACATTGCGATGATTCGGCAGTGCTCTCCCAGTGGCTTAAATATATTCAAGACAACATAATTGGGCTTACACACTTACAAGTCAGTAGTGCCTTTTAGAAAATCTTATTGTGTTAATATTTTTTCCAACTTTAGATGAAGTTGTATAATCGCAACTTTAGCGTGTCTGATAGAATTGAATATATGGGTTGGGTCAACGAAGGAGTTATAAACAATAACCACCCATGGCAAAATTATAAACCACGATTTCTAGCACTCAAAGGAGCAGATTTAATGTTATATGATTCTCCACCTGTAAGTTACGGAAAAATTATTTTTATGCAAATCTTAATCACATTCCATTTCTATACTTTAGTTAAACGTTGTTGATTGGGATAAATGCCCGTTAGTCTTTAAAGTTTATCAAACCATGTTCAGAGTAGTAAAGGAATCTGAAAACGTAGATGAAAGACAGCATTGCTTTTTAGTACAAACTTCTGGCCAAGATTCTCGTTACCTCTCTGTAGAAACTCGTCAAGAATTATTGAGAATTGAAAACGCTTGGCATTGCTCAGTCTGTACTGCTGTTATGAAATTGGGGGTAAGAATTTTTAAATTCTTTCTCCCCCTAATAACAGAGCTCTACGTAGACAAGTATTCATATGTCTGGTAGAGGGAGCTAGCATCAACAAATTCAAAAAACTGTTTAATTTTGACGTTTCTGTTTTTAGAGTAAAACGTTTACTGTAAGTTATGGAGGAAAAACAGTTGGTTTAACTTTAGACTGGAATTTAGGATTTTCGTTACATGAAGCCGAATCTAAAATTCCAGTGTGGCAATATAAATTTTCTCAATTGCGTGGTTCTTCAGATGATGGAAAATCTAAATTAAAGCTACATTTTCAAGATATCGAAACGAGAGCTATTGAAACAAAGGTAAGTTAAAAATACATTGCTAGTTAATCTTTATATCTTTCTATTCTACAGGAATTAGAATGTTCGATACTGCAAAGTTTATTGTTTTGTATGCACGCATTTTTAACCGCTAAAGTTGCCTCAGTTGACCCAACATTTTTATGTTCAATGATTTCTTAAAATTTACATGAAACGCTGTAAAAATCATTTTTTAGGTTAAGGACTGCATGAATGTTGTAAATATCATTATTAGAAATTTTGACTATCGTTAAGCAGTTAGTCAGTGATGTGATTTAATTGTATCATGTAGTAGAAATGTGATAGACTTAACAAATTATTTGATAAAAAAATGTATGATGCAATGATGCCACAAAAATACACATCAATTAGATTTAATGTCAATGAATCCAAATTAAATTTTTGCTTTAAATTAATATATGATAAAAAGATTATCACTATATTTAAATGTAGTGTCAAATTAAATATCAAAAACAAGTTGAAAGCCAATTCAAATTTTAAAAGATGTTTAAATAGCTTTCAGAGTTTAATTACAAATTGGCTGTTACAAAATTTAATTATACCGGCGGTTCTTAAACTTAATAGCTACTTCCCCCTTCCCGAGAAGGAAATTGTTTAAATTCACTATATAATAGATTTTGGTCAAAATTTAAATACGAGAAAGTCTGTAACAGTGGCTCCATCTGGACATTTAATGATTATAGTTACAATTCTGTCATCTAGGGTAATAACATTTTAAGATATTATAACCCCATCGACAAGAAAAAATGACCATTATTTCAGATTCTTCTCTTACATACATTCAAAAGATTTAATTTTCTGTGACAGTTTAACTGCAGTTTAAGAACAACCGAATAATAATATAAAATCTGGAAAGCTATATCACCATTTATTGAAACGTAGCGCTAAAACCTAAACTTCTTTATTATTTAAGTAGCGCCACGCTTTAAATAAATCAAATTTACTAATAATTTATATCAGAAAACTGTGAAGAGTTTATGGGAGCATGTAACAAATTTTTATTGGAAGCCCAGTATAAGAAGGAACTGTTAAAACGCATATTAGGTTATTTGTAATTCTTAGTGACTGGTTTTTCGATTCCTAAGCAATATCGATTTAAAAAGCTCCATTAAATCTAAAAGGTTTCAAAGACTGAATGTAATCGATAACTGAAGGGAGATTTGTGGAATTTTTATTACTCGATCATCGATATCATATCAAGTGATATTTGTCAGTAAAAATTTGATCTAATTAATTTTTGATTTTATTATCTGAAATATTTTCGACAAAAATCAGTTATAGAAGTATCAATTTTAAAAAAATTGGATGAAGTTGAAGGATCATAGTCAATAATTTAGACTGTATTATAAACTGTTATCTAATCATAGTACAATAAAATTTATCTATATTAGAATATCTCTTACTAAAAAGTCATTTACTCAGGTTAAAAGTTGAATTGTGTAATTTGGTTAAAACAATTTGTAATTGACTTGATGTGATTTGTTTAATAATAATGGGTGACACTTTGTTAATAGTCTTCCGTTAAAGAATTGTTACACATCAAGGATTGAATGCTTCTTTAAGATAATGTAGTGAGTAAGTATAAATCAATTACAGTAAATATTTTGGGCAGATCCAGAGGAAAATAAAAAGATCAATAACAGCCTTTTAATTTTTTTTTATTTCTAATTTTCTTGGATAAAATTTACGGCTTTATTCCTGATGAACATATTACATCTTTGGATCTGCCTATAATAAAATGGTTAGTGAGTTTGAGTCAGGATACATTTGCTAAAAATTTTTCTTTTGGAATACAGAATATAATCTTGCCGTAAGTAACAGTGCCGTAGAATATAGACCCACAAAATTTTAATATTTATCAGACATCAAAACCAAAATAAAATATAGCATTTTTATCAAATAGAAAATAAAATTCAGTAGAATAATTGTAACAGAAAGGGGTAACATTGTGTAGCACTTTTTTACTCACTTAAATTATCGAAACGCAAAGTCTTCCCTATCTATGTTACAATTTTTTTGCCAAACTAAAACCTTTAAAACACCTGTTTATCACATTTTAGTTGATATTATACAATCTATACTGTGCTATATGGTATCTATATACCATATAATACATCTATATATAATACAGATGTATTATAATATATAATATGATATGCTGTTGGCCTGTGGGTATACATAATACATATGTATATTATGTATATGTCTATACATAGTACTATATACCTATATAGTACTATACTATATAGGTATATGAATTTTAGAATCAACACTACTTGCTGATAACAAATCATGAATTTTTTAAAAATACCAATACCAAACAGTATAATACACAATACATCTATTTGTCTATGTATACTATTATATCATACATTTAATATATGTACATTATGTATATCTATGTTAAATGTATTCTACGGCAGTGGTACTTGTAACTTTTATTGGGATGTTTAGCAAATGACAACATAATTTTTCAAAAATTATTTAATTATTCTTTGGCTATATTATATATTATTAAAATACTTGTTCCAATAGCACCGTAGATTCATTTTCTAAAAGTGAAATCTGTATATTTATTATTTTCTTATCCAATCAAGGCAGATTTTCAATAGAACTGTTGTTACTAAAAACATCTTCCATTTTTGAATTATGTTAAATAGTACATTCGTAGCACAGTCTCCTAGAAGAGATCAGCAACACAGGGTGGTCTGCGCCTATTTGGACCCTACCTTTTCTCTATATCTCGCCCCAAAAATGTTAAAATTAATTTATCCATAAACCACAATGTGCCAATTTATTAGCCAGTTCCTTGTTGATTCGTCAAGTTCGTGTTTGCTGCTCCACGCAGCAAAATTTATTTATAAACCAATGACATGTGAATAAATAACGAAAGTAAAGGAAAAGTATAAATTAATTCTACTTTAATTTTAAGAAAATAGTACTGTTACCTAGTAATGTATGAAAATGTAAGTTGACTCAAACAATTTAAGATAGAAATTAGAAAATTTAATTTGCAAAATTGGTGGCACAATTTTATAAAACCATAAATTGTAGGTTTCTTTTTGATATGTCGAATTTGTTGTAATTAAATAAATTTGTTGAAAAATTCTACTATTTACAATGTTAAACACCTTTATGCAATAAAAATACTTATTAAGATACAATTTATTTAATTTTTGGTCGTAAACGTGTTGATCAATTATAAATTGATCTGAAATCTTGCTATAAATAAAACCAGGTGCAAAATCATTATGCTGTATAGACTTTTAGATATACAGATTTGGTGGACCACCAAGTAGAAACCGTGCATTCCTTCTTTTATGTCGAGATGCACTTTACAATTTAATTAAGTTTATTTTTATTTGCTACCTTGCATTAATAATGAACCACATTAATATCATTCTATAATTGAAGACACATTTACAAGTAGGCAATAAATAAAATAAAGATAACTACTGTATCATTTTGAGGTTGTAAAATCCAAAGCAAGATAATTAAGAAACTATAATTAATTGTCACAACTTTCGACTAACCAAGTAATCTAATAGATCTTCCTTTCCAATCATCCTGAAAAACGTCTAGAAAAATTTACAAAAAGTTATAGAAATGTTTATATTTTGTGCCTCTACAGTTTACAGCAGTTTTGTTTCATACAAGTTTTCAATTATTTTAAAAACATTAATTATAGATAGCTACATCACAAAATTATTTAACTATGTAAAATAAATAAATAAAATTTATACATACACAAAATTAATCAAATTAAAATTTTGTTGAATACCCATAAATTGATAGTTCTCAAAGAAGTATTATCTATGGATTATAATCAGTGACATAAAAAAGCAATACAAGAAGCAATTTTCAACATTGATTTTTAAGCAAAGAAATAGGATATCGTAACGTAGTCGAGGCAACAAAACTGTCCAGTTGTAGTATTATCAAATAAGATGACGATGAAAGTGGTTCCGTTGCCTTTACTAGATCCGGTAAGTAAACATACAAGCTGTGTGAGATTTTTAACCAATTTTACTTTTTTTCCTAGTTTTCTCATAATTAAAAAATATTTTGGAATTAAATTAGTAGTTTTTATATACTTATCCATATGGTACGGTATTTATTGTGATATCTAGTTATGATTCCATGATTGAGAAAAAGTTAAACCAAGAGGATGGGTCAAAAACTCACACATTTTGGACTTGTTTTAATTCTATGCTAAGTATATCTGTATTTGCAACATCAAGTTCCATATAAATTGTCAAATATTGTTAAATACAGAGCTTATCACAACAAACTGTGTTCATGAAAAATTATATATCTTCAAGTACAGAAAATTATTTGGAATAATTTTCAATGTACAATAATAATGCACGCGAATATATACAATACTGGTTATGAAGATTTGTTAGCTAGCTAGGAATTTGATATATTTTTTGGCCCCAAATATTTCAGTAGTAGCAAATACAATTACATAACACTGAAATGTTATAAATATGTAAAGCATAGTAGAGACAACGAAACAAAATACGGCAATGAATTTTGATACAATATACAATGGTTGAAGGATAGTCAAAGTTTCGTTGCATTTACTACAACAATATTTTAAATATTAATAATCAGACACTAAGTAAATATGGTAGTATATATAAAAATATGCAAAATGATCCAACAAACAATACAGTTTTGTGGATCACTTTACAATAATCGGAATTGTATGAATACAAACTCTATGTACATTTCGCATTGCAACTGGGTATTCATATACTGGAGTACTTTCGGCCAACGCTAAATACATGTCGTATTCGTGAATCCTTAGAATGTAGAATCCAAATACAACATTGTACAAACACAGCCAATTTTTGGAAAATAATGGCCAAAAATACCATACCAATTAATGCATTTATACACCTTAACGTAAAACTGTAAATCAGAAGATGAGGCATAAATATACCGAAATATCTTTAAATCACAACAATAAAGAACTATAGAAGCGTTTTATCCGTCGAAAAAGTTTATTCGACATAATTCTACATTAAATAAGTAATTAATTCGAATATACGTTAAATTTTATCACACCAGTCTTTATTAAGACTGAAAATTTTTCACTGTTTTTTCACTAAACTATGTACATCATATTATAAAAATTGCCTTTAGGCACAGTTAACAATTTGTTTAAAAGTTCATTTTCAATGACTAACGTTGCATACACAAACACTACCTACGTATATAGACAGACAATTTACAAAATTTACAAATAAATGTCAACATTTTGCGAAGTTTGCTGAAGGCTATTACCACCCCTACGCTTACTTCACCGCCACCTCCAAAACGTTACACACACTATAATCATTAAGAGGCTAGGAGACACTGTGGAAATCCAAACTCCACCGTTGTAAGTCAACTCTTCATTCTTAACAACTTCATTCGGATGTTTGTCGTATTCATCTTGAAAAAAAAATTATATAAATTATTATATTACAAGAAGTTACATATTAGCATTATCACAGTAATTTTACTAAATAGGAAATTTCTCTAAAATCTGAGACTGCACTTTAAGGGATTATGCCTACTTAGGAGGTTAATAAAATGCGACTGTTTCTTTTTCTTTTCTTCTAGAAAAGTGGGCATATATTATTGAACAACAATTTTTTTTTTATTAAAAGTAGCTTTCATTTAGAAATACAATGTATTTTTTTTGTACAAAAATATTAAAAAATAACCCAGTTACAGCCTATTATGTTCGACAACCCTATTTTTAAGAAGCAATTTGCGGTGGGCAAGATATTTCAAAAACTAGTGTACAAATCCATTTGAAATTTGGTATACTTGTTTTAGACATCAAATTCTTGTCCTTAGCTGTAGGATTTTTTATTTAAATGTACATATATTATTTATTTTATGGATATCGCTTTTTTATGAAAATCAATATTTTAACTTTAAACAGCTGCCGCTTTGTCAAAATTAAATTTTTACAAAAATTCCTCCGTTAAGGACTAGATAAACTTATGTGTTTACTATATCTTTTGGAAATTTTGATTTTAAATAAACTGATTTCGCATGGAATTGTCCACCGCAAAATGCTTTTTAAAAATAGGGTTGTCGAACATAGGCTGTAACTAGGTTATTTTTCTTAAAAAAAGATGGATAGAATAAAGTTGATACTCCTCTGCTCTGGCTATCACTTGATCATTTTAATAAGTCTCCTGCAGACCAAATCTGCAGTTTATCAGCGGATAAACTGATAGATAAACCTTAACACGTTAAAAACACGTTAATTGAAGCAAGACTTTCAAGTTGAATGAATATTAATGCGTTTTTATTTTAATGTAAAATTACGTACAAAATCTATGCAATGAAAATGTAAATTTGCATAATAAAATTGTGTCTTAAACCGGGTAGATTACGCATTACGCTCTTTTGGCAAAGGTGTGGAGAAGGTTTTTCTGTAAATTATAAAATTGTGTTTTTTAAATTATTAGTATTAACTTCAGCAACAAAGCACTTAACAGACTTAACACTATTTAATTTAACAATTCCAAAGTTCCCTGGGGTTGTTAACACTGCTTCTATACAGATTAAGTTACAGTTTACCTACATAATTGTTAATAATTTTACTTACTTCACTGAAAAGCACTAAGGATTTTTGCTTAATGTATATGTTTTAGGAATTAAGCAAATATGGTCTACCAGTAAGGACATCACGTTAACAATATTTAAAGCGTCGGAGACAATCAAAATGTTTTTCGAGTTTCAAAAAGTATAGTGGTTCAAGGTGGTTCAAGTTCAAAGTATACGGAACTTTTACAATTTGCAAGTTTTTTTCATAAAAGTATTGAAAATTGAATTGGAAAACTATTATTAAATATTACTGATCTACATTTAACAAAATTGAAAAGATTCAACGAATATTTATAAGATTTTACTGAGAATATTATTCAGCCAGATTAGACAATACAGTGACGGTTTTAAAATAAAATTTAATCTGGCATTAAAACTTAATGGGATAATTAAGTTAATATTGATCGTTTTCATTGGTTTGGTTGACTCTAATTCTCCCATTAAATTTTAATATCAAATTAACTTATATTATATATTATAAAATCGGCCCTGACACTTACAGTTTAAGCTTCTCTTAAATTTTATTCCGATTAATGGCTGATAAACTGAACAAGCAGCACTTACCGATTTATGGAACATTTAACATTTGAAACGGTTGTTAATGTAACATTTTTAATTTTGTATAAAATCATAGCTTTATATTATTTAGTAATTAAAAATATTTTTGAACTGCTTTTAAATTCATTCAACAACAACAATCACAATTATTATTTTTCTGCGTTTCGGTAGATTATTAACCCATTATCATGGTTATTGAGAGAAATGTCAGCAATAAATTTCTCACTCGGCATCAAACGTTGTGAACATTTGAGAACTAAATTCCAAATTAATTTTTGTTATAAAGCCTTTAGTAACAAAACAATAGACAAAATTATTAGTAATGTCAACTTACTTGTTTTCTTTATAGGTTTACGTGTACTGTACGGTTCTTGTTTGGTTATGTAATATGTGGTAGATACCGTAGTGGTAATATCAGGCGTAGGACCTATAGGCCATTTTAGTGTAGTTGTGGACGTCATAGGTGATTTAATTGTGGAGTTGTATACTAATTTATCCTCGTCCTTGCAGCACACTTTAAAAACAATCTTCATATTATGGGAAGAGCATCTTCCACCGATTCGTCTATGAAGATCATCTTTGGAAGATGTTGCTAAAAATTTAGAAATTTTTTATTGCCATTGCCCTGCAACCGAATTGATGAGCTTACATATAAAATAATAGTCTTTTCCTGGCAAAAACTCCAAACCATCTGGTTGTGGAGTGAACGGCCTAAATGTAATGGTGAAGTACATGAGTTTGTACGGCTGATCACATATGGCTATTATTCTTGGATTTGGATTTGTTATTCGACAAGTTTCGTATTCTTCTTTCGATACGTTGTAAATGATATATTTTTCCGCTTCTTCGTCGTAGGTACCCGGCATGTACACAGGACAAATGATGTTAACTTGGTCGTATTCAAACTGGACGTTACCTTTATTGACGTCTATAATGTGATCTGTGTTGTCAATTCTAAATCTGTAACAAAAAAGGTAATTAATGAAGGTGCATTAAATTAAAAATAAAATTAATTATTTAATTCTCCCCTTTTTGGTCGGCTGAGGCTTTATGGTATAGAATTTGCCAAGAGCACCGAAAAACTTATATCGTGATTCTTGGAGTAATCTCTACAGTTTAAGAAACTGATTGGTTTGTTGTATAAATTAGTGGTATTATAAATATTGTAAGGCTATAATTAAAGTTAAGAAGAATTTGCAAGTAATGTATGTGTTTATTACTCCGATGTATTTATAGCATTCGAGTATTATTTTCAGATACCCTGATAGTAATGCATATGTTACGTGGGTGATATTAAATTAAGCTGTTGGATCTTGGTTTACCACGAAAGAACACCAATGGTATTAAAAGAAGCAAATGTACAAAATGTAAGAAAATTGTGGATTTTTCATATTAAGGTAATTTAAATTATGGATAAATGCACCTGCGATGTTGCACAGTATTCACACCGTAAACAATAATTGGTAGGTGTTAGATGAAGAAGAGAAGACAGGGGCGCTCGTCGCTGGGGGGTCTAATAACTTGTCTGTCCCGTCGTGAGAGATATTGGGAACCGCCCTATAGTAAAAACCCCTCTTTCCCTTTAAATTAATATCGCTGACATCCCGCATTGGCAGCAATTCTCGTAAACAAAGCATTTGGCCTTCGGTAGTATAATTGTGCATGCTTGTCCAGAAGTAATACAAATCTAAATCGAAAACGTCATAATGGTAATGTAATTTTTTTATATCAGTCTTAATTTTTTAAACGCGACCATTAAGTTGCACTTTTAACAATACCTACGTTTTAATTAAAATCCAAATTAAATTATTACGTTAATTCTAAAGCATGATCAGTCAAAATAAATTTATAGAAAAAATTTATGTTTTTGTGCGAATAGATACATCATTGCTTACTATATTCGTTTTGATTTATCGTTGCCAAGCAACACCCCACTCCAGACTACCGCCATAAGAGTCACTTAATATGTAACGGATTTCCTAAGATTTGTAATTCAAAATTTACTCAAACGACTTATATTTTGCTCAAAAACGGTGTCAGAACCATCATCGTGATGATACTAAACTTCTGGAAAGAACATAAGCAGTGGCGTACTGTAAAACTTTTTGAACTTGTCCCTCGCAACATTTAATAAGAGCCTATCAGCTTAGTTTAGGCTCAGAAGGCAATAAAGAGGCATGCAGGAATCTTTGAGATGAAGGGGATGTTTTTGGAAATTTCGATGGTTCTACAACGCTAAAGAGATGACGTGGATAGCTGGAACTAGTGGCGTTAACCTTAGAACTCCTTTAGTTAAAATTTAATTTTGCCAGAACTTTTCATTCCGGAGATTTCGATGAGGATATACAAACTTGGAGTTTTTGAGTTTTGAGCTAAAATCATTAAGGAGCAAGGCCTTCTAATGCAGTTAAAGTATAGTTAGATATTATGCTACAGTTTAACCTGATTGGTCAAAAATGTAAAACTTTCATGTGGAAGATGCAGATTACTTTAAAGCACCATCACAAAAACATTAATCCAAGATGACGTACTGAGAAATTTAATTAATGAGGTGGTTTTTCTTTGCTTTCTCCATTGCCCAAAATAGAACTTGGGTTTTGGATAACAGCAATGCAGTCCACGCAACCAGGCATCTGAACTGCGGTTTCCCGCTATACACCACACTACTGGTTTTTAAGTAAATTTTTTAATATAAAAATAAATAAAATAAATTGAATGAAAATTGTTACACTTACCAATTATAATAAATTTAATTTAAACTCTAAATAGAGGAAAGCATTTGGCAATAGAAAATGTAAATGATAGAGTTTGAATTCCACATCTGCCTGTTGGTGAACGTAATGACTAATGACCACAGTACAAGATAAAATTTAAATATTTCCAACAATAAATATTGGTGCACAACTCCGTAAAATCCATAAATCTGTTTGTATAGCCTGACTACATTAAGAAGATTGGCTCAGGATATGTTTATTTTTTAATAACTAGTTTTTTTAAACTTAAATAATAACCGTGCTAGCCTGATAAAACAACAAAATTTTTAAAATTGCTAAGAAACAACTTGTGTGCAGAGGTAAAGATTTTTCCCAAGTTGAAAAAGATTGGATAGATCAAAATAGAAAATTACGCAGTCCAAAAACCATTAAAACAAAGAACTGGATTTTTGAAAAGATAATTAAATTCATAATCCAATAAATTTTGAATTTCGATGAAAGTGTTTTGATTAATATTTTATCATATTTTGCAGAAAGATTTGAATATGCTAAAGTAACGCCACCATTGAGGTGTCAGTCAACTACACTCACAATCAGTTAAATATACATGTATGTACATACCATATTCGTTTGTTTGTTTCTCACACTGGTGCACCAGAAAGATCCCAAACACCAAGAATAAATACGGTCTGAGGCGCTTTTGTTTATGTAGTTTCACAGTTGAAAGTAAAAGAAAATGCGTGAGACCGAAACGTCACACCTTCGTTCATAAACACCCTTTTGTGTTCGACTTGTTAATTTTGCTTTATTCATAACACTTAATTCATATTACATTAAAATGGGTTCTATAATTAATCATACACTTTATTGCCATTTTAATTTAAAAATTTCGTAAAACAAAAAAAAACTTTAAAATAAAGAAAAAGTTTCGTGATTATAATGTAAAATAAAATGTTAAGGTTTTTGAAGCGAAAAAGCCGGTGCTGTCAAACATACCCATTTAATAAGACAATTAACTTGGTTCTTAATTATGATGTTAATGAACAATGGAATAATCGTTATTTCCTTCTTGACCAAAAGGTGCGATGGCCTGCTGATGTCGATAATTAGAAACAATCTTTAGTGACACCGGCATGGCAGCTTACATATGCGTTACATAAATATTTTACCGTGGACCAGAAGGGGGGGCACGAGACGGGGGCGGCTTCTTTTCTCCTCCGCTTGGAAGGTCAAGGATTCGGTTTCATGCACCTAATCTTAACACCTTGTTCTCACAGCTACAGCTATAGTAGCGTATTGCCCACATTATTATTACCTTATATCGTATCGCAACAGCAAGCTTTCTTCATAAATTTGCAATAAAAACAAAAGTACCAATAAACTCATAATTTGATATTAAAATATCAGTGGGTAACCTTCACTTATATAATATTAAATTTAAAACAATAAAAGCGAGACTTTCAAACACCATTGAACTATTGGAATTATAAAATCCCAAACTTGATTGGGTAATAAAAATTTCAAGTTATCGATGTTCCAATTTTAACATTTTATTATTCAAAACTAAATTCTTCATCAGTTGACCAATTTTTTACGATACCTTTAATAGCATAAAGCTATGAGGAAGTTATCTCGGATCCCAAAAAATTTTGTTTTTAACTTTTCAAATCGGAATGCCACACAACAGCAGGCTGGAAAAACTAAAGGAAAATGTTAATAACATATTATGTCCAGTTCTAATTTGATAAACACATTAACAAATTTTATGTTAATTTGATTATTTAAAGTGCAAGTTACGACCATTCCATGTTAAATTAGGTATGCATAATTGTCGGATGCGCCAGTTGACTAACAATGCACCTTTCAAGTGTATGTAAGAACATGTTAGCATTCCTCCACTATAATTTGTCTAATCGTTGTATAACACGAAGTTTCCGACGTATGATGCGTGAATGATGCTTTGTTTTGTCGGAACATATGAAACTTGCTTTAGATATTTCATCTGGGATATTTTTTGGGTTCGTTTTACCAAATTACGTTCCATTAGATCCAAATTCTTCCAGTCCGAAGTCCAAATCTTAAATATTTGGAATCATTAATAACTATAACCGAATTGTTGATTTAAACATTTTTTAAAGAACTGGTTGCTTATGGCAAATTTTTGCCTTATCAAAGTTACCATAGTCTAAAGTATTTTTATTAGCCAACAACCACTTATTACAATTTTAGATTAAAATCAAAACATATCAGCTGTAATGAACGTTACCCGATGAGATTTTTGGTAAACATGTAAAGAATATTCCTCAAGTTCTTTCTTGGAACAAGAAATATTACCTCGTACGCTCGAGGCTTCTAAATTTTTTGCAATCTGCTACAACTCGATTATCAATCACTACATTTTTTGTAACGTATTAACAACATTTCACTGCTATCTCGTACATAAAAAAGTCATTACACCAATATTTTTGCATGAAAAAATGTGCAGCGATAAACAGTTACTTATATGTACATTTTAGGGTGGGCAACTTTTGTTGTTTTTGCAGGTTATCTCGGTTAATATTGAACTTGGAAAGAAGTATGTACTACAAAAAGTTTCAATAAATAAGTAATTAAAATTAAAAGTGGGAAAAGACAGAATATAATGTTAGAAAAGGACGCCAGAGGAAAATGTAAAATTTATGTTAAGTTTGTATTTGTCGTTCGTATGAAATGATGACTCATTTGTCATCTTTGGTAATAATTCACGATATTTTAAAATCAATACTTTTGTATAATTAACAAATTGTATTCAGTACTGACCACGGCTAATCAGTCAGAAACACAGTAACTATCGCCTATTTCTTAAATATGCAAAAGATATTGAAATAAATACATTGTGATTGCGTGTGAAATGTGAAATGAAAATGAAAGCAGAGATCCTAAGAGAGAACGAACTACCCTAGATGAATAGAATAATGGGAGCATAGCTCTGTCCCTATATCGCCATTGGTGTATCGAAGTAAATTTTAAAAAGAGTGCGGCTGTTATGTTTACAAAGAGACTATGGGAACCTGAAGATGCGATTAAGTCCCCTGGGTTTCGTCCACCAAGTATCTTGGAGTCATGTTGTCCAAGAATCTCTTGTGGATGAAACATTTAGATTCAATCAAAAATCAAGGAAGAATTACTCTAGGTGCATCAGATCCAATTATCGGGAAACGCAGTTTCTCATTTTTTCAGATTTTTACTTTGGTAAGTATCTTTGACTTTGGGTGACTTCTTACTTATCCCTCTTTACTTTCAGATGCTAAATCGAATAGCTAATGTTGCTTAGATTAAATATACAAAGATTGTTTATTTGCTTGGAGTGTACAACTTGATGACGATGACGTTTCTTTTTCACTCGGTCTTCCTCTTTCTTTCTCTCATGGTTCTACCCACTATTATCACTTCTCCTTTTTTTCCTACAATTCATCTAATTACCCCTTCTAGACATTTTGCTTGAAAATTTTTCTCTTCTCTTACTCACCATTACCCAAGGAGAAATCCTCCGATTTCTTGTCATCTATTGACGCGCATTGACTGATACGCCTGTCAGTCAATGCAAAAGCATAATCCTCATCAGTAAGCTAGTTTTTTCTCTTCTCTCTCCAATCTATCCCCCAAGCTCCATCTTCCCCACTTACCGTCTACCCTAATCTTTCCCACCTTTTAATCCCTAAAAATAACTATCACCAGTCAGGCTCATGCCAACCGGCTTAAGTAATCATTGTCATTTATACTTTGCAGAGATCCAAACCAAGTGAAGCAAGAATTTTATTCCAACCGTCCTCCCTTAGCAGACAATGACGAACTACAGAAGTAATCTGCCTTAAAATCGCTTAATAAAATGAAGTGGTCAGTCAAAACCCATCCAGGGTTTTAGCGCAACTAAATGTGAAATGGTATGACACAAGACAAAAGAAACATTCGTCATTAGTCGTTTGGAAAGCGGTAAGTTTAGTTTATAATTTCTATTCGACAATCTTGGTCTAATGAGATCAAAAATCGTGTACGAGATCAAAACCATTGGTCACCCAATAGCATTTTTATTTGCTAGTTTTTCATTTCAGATTCTTAGTGCGTCCCCCCTGCACGTCAAATTGGTTTTTGGGTTGTGTGTTGTGAGTAACACGCATTTATAGGGTGGTCAATAAGTCGCCTGATATTTCGGTGTTTTTTGAATAACTTAAAAGAATGCCTAAAGTTTTTACAAATAAAATACACAGTTTTTATCTGATGATGCCATGGTATACTGAAATTTATATTTTATTTGTAAAAAAACTTGTGCAGTTTAGTTCTAGAAAGTGTGTAGTTGGTTAATATGGTTAATCTATTAATTGCATATTTGAGGTTTATTAGATATATGCAGTCGAGTTGTTTATCCTTATCCCTAAAAGATATTGTTGCAAGTTTTTCTCCGTGTACTATCCAGTGCATAATCAAATTTTATATCTAAAATTTTGCATTGTATAAAAATAATTTGAGAAAAGTTTTTATGAATTTCGAGTTGGCCATACATTAAAAGTTGGCACTAAACCAACTATACGACTACTCCAGCAGGTTAGTTATTAGTTCTCTCAAAATACGAACCTATTAAAGCATGATAAATTCGACAGAGATAGAATCACAGAAGTACCTAGTAAACACAATGGTATTGCGAGTTGATAGTCTTTCCATCTTGTATGCATCGATGCATAAATAATTGTATGTAGTATTGTAGATGTAGATACATCATACACGAAAAAATTAATTTATTTTTAGAAAACAATAAGCTCCAAAGTCATAAAATAGCTCACATTAATTTTGTATGGTATTTGGCAATACCTATTCCAATTTCAAAAAGGGAAAATTGCCCAACTATTTTTGAAAGTTTCCATTGCGGTATAAGGAGGAAAACAAATTAAAAGAATCGAATTTTCCATGATTTTATGGGGTTCAATTTTGGATCGAAAATATTTAGTAGAAATAATTTTAAGGTTATGTGTATTTTACTGTGATTGTAGCAAAAAGCGTAGTTATATCGCTGTACGATAAAATTACTAATTAAAATATTTTGTAGTGTTTTAATAAAACCTTTGTTCGACAGAGCTCTTATAATAAAAAAACAGAAAAGGTGTATGTACTTTTCCACTCTAGTTGCTCATTACGTACATAAATGAAAAGTATGTGCTGCATTTTTACAAACGGCAGTTGAAAAGAAAATGGAAACCTGCGTACGAGTTACGCATTAATTTACAAATATGAGTCTTTTAATTTAAACTTCAGTGCACCTTCTAGTTGTGCTTATTTTTATTTCTTTCATAAAAATGTTTTTCAGCGTACATACATTTTCTAAGTTATTATTGAACCTAACATACCGTACATCTACTTAACGAGCAAATATGTTGTCTGTGAGTGTACTGTACGGCCGCGCCGCCCAACATTATACATTCTTATATATCATGACAACTTCTACCATGTACGAATGTGGATGGACATAGCCGAGATTTTAACGATAACAGGTGATAATACAATATATGGCAGCTCTGTGTCTTGATCACGATAAAAAGAATACATTACAGCCAAACACACTACTTATTGTTCTCTAAATGTTAGAAATATACAATACCAACGAAGCCTCGTATGATAAAATGTATGTAAAATACATCAACACCAAATAACCTATCTCTCGTATCTATTGCTTTATCTTTTATGATATTCCAATATTTCATCTTCAATAATTTTTTATTTTTACCCTCAAAATGATAATTCTAAAATATTCGTCTAGACGACCCAAAAAAAATTATATATACTCCTTCGGTTATCAAATCTTTCATCTTAATGATGTGAAAAGATAGTATCACTGAAACGATTAAACTAAAAAATAAATAAAAATGAAATACTCCAATTTGAGTAAATATTTTTGTATTTACTTAAAGGGTTAATAACCACTGGCAGAATTATTTGTGTGTAGACCTCGCATTTATTTCAATAAGGAAATTTTTAAGTCATCAGTTTGCACTTAGTACCTAAAAGGTAATTGTAATTTTCCTAAATTGTAGAAAAACTAAATGTGTGGTTTTTTGTTTCTTTTTTTTTGGCGACATTAACCTCACATTTCAGTGATTCCAATATTCCATTACTTTGTTTAACGATTTTTATCTACGTTAATTAAAACACCAAACTATTATTTGATTAGCAATGACGTTTGCTACATTATTCCATTATACTACTGGGGATAATGAAGTTAACGCTAATGTAATATATATTAGTATTTTACATTGCATCGTTTTTATATTTTAATTAAATTAGTAAATTTTGGAAAAATTGATTATTGGATCGTAAGAACATGAATACTTCATAATGAGAACAATTAGGCAAAAATTTCAACTCTTATATGTAAATGAATTTATAACTTCCGGTTTTCTTAATGTGAAGCAGTTAAGACTTCAAAGTGAGATTATTAAAAATTACTAAGTTTATTGTTGCGTCTTTTAGGTTCTTAGGAGCTGAACATTCCAACAATAGCAGATAATATTTCGCAAAATTATTACTATTAACATAATTATATAAGTCTTGCGTTAAGTACTGTAGGAAGTATTAGTATAAATTGGGTAAGGAAATGACAAAGGAAGTACAAGTTGATGGATTTAGCTCGGGAATAAGATATGGCAATCACGGGCTTCCTAATACACGTGGCACGACACGCTTACGCCGCCGCTCAGTCACGCTATTAGCTTTTCGAATATGTCAAATTTCATCTAATTACACGCGCTTTAGTTTCTAAAATGATGAAGCTGGCGAAATGTCAACGACACACAATTTCCAACCAAAATTATCAATTATATGTATTGGAACACGAAAGTTTGTTTGGACATTAAATGAAATGTGGGATTTAGAAAACACCGGAGCACAACAATATAAGGGAAACTTAGCTATGCCCATCGATTTATACGGAAATTTATAGATATAAATTTAATGGGCGGTTAAAGAAGGGCGATTTAATGCAAGTCCACA
Source organism: Cantharis rufa (assembly GCA_947369205.1). Taxonomy (NCBI): domain Eukaryota; kingdom Metazoa; phylum Arthropoda; class Insecta; order Coleoptera; family Cantharidae; genus Cantharis; species Cantharis rufa. The sequence goes on along the minus strand of OX376309.1, from coordinate 6,625,043 downwards.
GAAACCATAACTTAATATAATTTTTTAACCCAACTACACCTTAGCCATTTTTCTTACACATACTCTACGGTTCTTGTAGTGTAATGCATTTAAATATAAGGAATACTATATTAGTGTTTTTCTAAATGCAATTTCAAAATATAATAAAGATTTTTTTTCGAAGTTGATAAAATATACCAGTGGTGTAGCATTACGAAAGCACAGAAATGTGTTTTGCACCCTTACCATGGACTTCGTCAACTTTTGGCGTCCCCTCCTTCGCTTAATCATGAAAGAAGAAATTTTTTATTGTTCAAAATCAACTGCTCCCAGTTAAAAAAGATTTTAATAAAATAATTAAAAAATTTATTTTTTCCCAGTTCTTAGAACTTAAGCCCACCTCACACGACGCTTGTTTTGCCGATGGATTGCTTGCTTGTTTCTCTGCTGGGTTCCTAGCAGCTCAGTGGTGTGATGGTTTCAGTATGCGTTGTTGGCTTCACACGTGTTTTATGGTTTCAATGTGCACGGAGGTGGTTGTATAAAAATAAAACCTTCAACAAAGAAAACTCGACATTTCTCGGTAGCATTCGTGTTTACGAACACGACGCGACTTTGTCATTGGTTAGCGCTGAAATCCATCACGTAAACCATCAACAAAAATGGCACGAGATCTATCACAGATATCCATCACGGGAACAAGCAAGCCGGCCAGCAGTGACGTCATTTTCCATCAGCGCAGCCATCAGGGCTCCCATCAAGCAATCCATCAGCAAAAAAAGCGTCGTGTGAAGTGGGCTTTAGTCTGATAAAACGTAAAGAATTTTTTGCAGAACTTAAGTGGATGCGCATAAACTTCTAAGAAAATAATCAAAATAAATAAATTCTTGGCAGTTTTTAAAACTTCATTTTTTTCAAAGAATTGATGGGGGGGGATTTCTTTTCCATTTTACTTATTCTCAGAAAATTTTTTCTAAATAAAACAAAATTTGATAAAGTACTTCGGTTTTGCTTGACTCAAGGAAGGGCAATTGCACCCATGACCTCCTCCTCTCTGTGTCTGCATCTGGTTCCTGAGAGCAGAAGAAAATATTGGGCCTTTTGTAATTAGAGAGCAATTGCATATATGAAAGTAAATTTGGTTCATTAGATGAAAGCGTTAAGTTGGGGTTTAGCGAAGCCCTTCACAATTTGGGAATCGGGGCGCGCGCTCGATGTGCCTGGCGTTAAATCCGCTTCTGAAGAAATTTTGACAGATTTTAGATAAAAAATTTTCGTTAATAGACCAAAACAATTTTACATAATTGAAATAAGACAATTTTATAATTTACAAAGAAAATAAGAAGAACCGGGGACGTTCGTCAAGTAATTTTGGCATCAGCCTTTTTTATTTATTGCATTTGTACGGTGATGTTGGTGGTGTTGAGACTTCCGATGATTCAGCTTTCATTGGAGAAGATGAGGTTTCTGCTGACGATGGGCTCGGCATAGCTGGTGACAAAACTACTATAACTGGTATAACCTGCATATCTGATGACGGAACCTGTACTTCTGGTGATGAAACCTCCAAGGGGTAAATATCCAGTAAAATTTCTGTACACAAGACTCGGAATTCCAAATAATTCCAACAATTTCTAAAGAATTCCAACGATTTCCAAAGAATTCCAAGAATTTCCAAAGAATTCCAAGAATTTCCAAGGAATTCCAATGATTTCCAAGGGAATTCCAAACGAGTGTACACAAAATTTTCGGTACCCCTTGTACCTCCGTTGATACAGATACAATTTTTTCTTCCTCCAAATTTTGATTTGATTGTGTACCTTTTTGTACAGTGAATTTGTTCTTGGCTGCAGATGACATTTTCGAAGATGACTTTGCTGGTTTATTTTTTTGTGATTCCATTTTATTTAATTATCAAAAATAAATTTAAATATTTCCGTTTGTATGCAACGCACATCCATGCAGAAATTCCGCAATCGCACCCGAAGCACTAATCGTTTGCTTGTATTTTTCAATAACAACAATCTCTGATTTTATTTATTTTCTCCATATACCATATACCAATTAATTACCAAAACTCACGCAATTAGAAATAATTATGTTGTATAGCTTACATTTACATACTCAATAAATTGTAAGGTTTACCGCAGTAGTGACTTGGCGTGTTTTCTGGCTCAGTTACAGAGCAGAAATTCTGGGTTCAAGATTTGGCCAAAGTTTTTGGCTTGACTCCGCTTCACGATAGATTTAACAAATCCAAGCAGAATACTGTCGCAAAAGCCCATTTTTCCCTACAGTAAACGGACGTAAATAACAAACAAAGTAGAAGTAAATATGACAATATTACAACTTGACGACAAAAAAAAGCTAATACGGTAAAATTTCTTTTAATTTCAAAGTTAGCATTAATCGCTTGTACCTTCAATATAACCCATTGAGTATTTCTCAGCTCGTCGGCTCCCCGGTAAAAATCGACACGATGTGGATGTCAGAATTGGTTATATAATTACATAAATCTGGCCGATTTAATAGAATCTTAAAGACAAAATAGGTTTTTCGTGTAAAATAATCTTGTAAACATAACATTTCACAAATATGAATTATTAATAATTAATAATAATCAAGCTAAATTAAAATACTTAAACTTATAACATTTTTCATGTTTTCGTCGTTTCTTTATTTTCTCAGGCTACCTGTTATTAATTTTAGAAAAATCTAATAACAAAAGTACAGTCTAAGCTAACGTTTTAAATAAAATTTTATTCTTTTTAAGATATTTATCTCGAGGTTATAAAAAACGCAATCAAGTTGCAGTTTTTCATTTATAAAAACTGTAATATTTTTACTTTTGGGGTACATTTGATCATGGGGAGTGGGGTACTTCCGCAAGAATTAAAATGCGAATGGTAGATATTATTTTTTTTCATTTGTTTAAATCACACCTGGTCTGATCAAACCTACCCCTACTTAGAGTTAGATTTACAAAATTATAAGAGTTCATTATGAATTGAGGTTTAAAATATGTTCAAACTAAAGCCGGGAGCTTATTGAAATTTTCCATTTGACTGTAAAATATAAACAATAATGTGAAACAAAAACCTAGACATATGTACATCAGCCACGTGATTTTTGTGCAATGAACCCCCACCCAGAAAATAATAAAGGTTGTGCAGTATACGGAAAACTACAATATAACCTCAAAAAGAAATGAAAACAACAAGATAAGTACTCAGTCGTTACTCCATAATATCTCAGCTCGCTCTTCACGATCAATTTAAACTAAAGCATTACAAACAACTACAATCAAAATTACAAAACATCATAAATTATGTTGAGTACTAAACATTAATTCATACGAATAAAGCCATCAGGAAGATATACAGTGGCGGCAATCTAAAATGCCCGGTGCATTTTATTTGCAATGTACCTGTTACAATCGGCTTAATTTTAAGGGTGGTAATTTTTTGTAAAATACAATGACATACACTATTATGAGGTAACCCTTCTTAACCATTTAGTGTACAAAATGCATCAGTTTAGTTTAATAAATCTTAGAAATATAAAAAAAATCGTAGGTAGAAAGTATTTAACAGAAACTGAAAAACAGAAAATTTTAGTTTTACATGGTGAAAATAGGAGTTTTACCTATATTAGTGAGAAAGTTGGGTATGACAGACATACTGTAAGTAGATTTTTTTTTAAATATGCCATTAGGGCAGTACAAAACCACTTGACAGAGGGAATTCGAAAAGAAAAACAACCAAATCACAAAATCGTAAGCTTTGCAAAATGGCATTGAAAGATTTCTTCAAATCTCGAAGACAATTAAAAAAACAGTTAAAAGATGACCTTGGCGTAAATATTAGCAAAAAAATTTTACGTAATCGTTTAGCTGAATTCAGATTACGCGCTTAGGCTGCTGTCAAGAAACCGCGTTTTTCAAAAAAATCGAAACAAAGACGGTTACAATTTTGCCAAAAAATATCAAAATTGGTCGGTATGTGATTGGAAAAGGGTCATCTTCTCAGATGAGTCAAAATTTTTACTCCATGGGTCAGATGGAAAGCAATATGTGCGTCGATTTCAAACCGAGCGCCTATCAGATAAATGCACCATAAAAACAACACGCGGTCGATTTGGAATTATGATATGGGGTTGCTTTTCTCAACGTGGTTTAGGTGAGCTACATATCATAGAAGGGTCTGTAAATGTAAAAAAATACATTAAAATTTTAAAACCCAGTTTGGAGCCATCGGTTTTAAATTTATATGCTGAAAACAAAGAATGGTTTTTTCAGCAAATTAATGCACCGTGCCATACCGCGAAAACGGTACATAATATTTTTGTAAATAATTTTTTTTTTCAAAATGTATTAATCAGGCATTGTTGTGAATACATTTAGCTAACAAATGATTGAAAAATATGAAATTGATTCCTTTTTATTTTACACAGGTATCGAATTATTTTGTTAATAACGGTATCTATACAATTGATTGACCTAACTTAAGTCCCGACTTAAACCCCATTGAGAACTTTTGGGCGGTTATGAAGAGGCATGTAGTTGACAATAGTCCTAAAAGTATACCTGAGTTGAAAAAAAGCGATAAAATTTGTTAGGGATAATCGTAAGCGACGATTACTTGCAGCGGTTAGAACAATCAATGCCACGCCGTTTAAAAGATGTAATAAAGGCCCAATGGAGGTTCAACTAAATATGAATAAATTTTTTTATTAACCAATATATTATTAATCAACACTTGACTACATTAATTATCTACTAAATAATTATTTTACTATAAAATTTATATCAAATTCGAGCGCAAAAATATACCTGAAAACAATGCTTTATTTTATAATGAAGTCTTTTGTTAGTTATTTATACTATCTATCATTGAATTTAATAATTTTATATGTATTTATAGTTAGACAATTATATAACATATGAATTAGTTCCATGTTAACAAAATTTCTAAGTAAAAATTAAGAATAACTTAAAATTTTTCAACCGGGCATTTTAGATTGCCGCCACTGTATCATTATCTAAATTTCTTAGCAAATTCTTAAAAATATGTCAACATTAAAATGCAACAAAATTAATCAACAAATCAAAATTTTCACTGCAACATTAAAAATTTAAATAATGCGGGCGGATGGACAGACGGATAAGACTTCTCGCTTACTGCATACAGAAGCCTGACGCAACAAGACATATTTCTAATTTCAGAAAAATAGTTTACTTCTAAATAATATCAAATTACAAAATAGGTATATCTTTCCAATCTCCACTCCCATGGAAAGACCGATATCTCCATCACGAGATAAGTAAACACGAAACGGATTTCTTTCCGTAATTTACAATCCACTTCAATACGCCCATTTGAAATCTCTTGGGTAAAAAATTAAATGCAAAATGCAATATTGAGGATTCAAACCAGTTGCTACAGGTGATCTTGAAGATTTCAAGAAGCAACGGATGCCTTTAAACCTTATTGTGCGATAAGCCAAATAAAGATAATCTCCTTTATCGATGATATTGAGGTAAAGGTAGGTTCCAGGTTATAATCTAATAATGGATATACTTTTCAGCGACAGTACTTTAGAGTTGAATTGGAAAAGAGAGGAGAGAGCTTGAAGAAGCCTACAGGCTGAATAAAGAAGAAACCACTAGAATAAGTTATTCTTCAACGGTTAAATGATAACGACCCGTTATATGATTTGATACCAACACATGAATTCGGATTTCAAAAACAATATCCAACCACACAAACAAAGCTATCGAATACTAGATACAATCTATAGAACAATACTGCTCGGCAGCCTTTCTAATAAACAAAACAAACTTTAGCAGAGTATGGCACCAGGGACTCTTATTCAAAATTGAACACGCGTTGCAATATCATTATTTATATAATCTCAAAATACTATTGGCAAAATTGACAATTTCAAGTTAAACCAGATGAAGAGATATTTGAAATTTATTCCATAGCATCTGGATTTCCATAAGGAATTGCATTTGGGTTAAAGCTGTATAATATTATATTATGATGCAATAATTTAACGAACGCTATACCGAATAATTCCCAGCAATATACAATATACAATAGCAAGTCAACTTTGAAGCACTTTTTAATACATTGGTTCTGGTATTTGATCCAGCAACACGACTCGCCTGTTGGATAAACGATCGATCGACATCAAACAAAGTTTCTATTTTTTTGTTTACTTTAGATCATTAATCCGTTAGGTAATTGAAAATGCCTCTTGTCAAAATTTGCTGTCAGATTTAGCATTGGACAAAACAAACCTTTTAGCTAAAATTCACGATTCTATGACATTTATCATGAGTCATGACAGAAGAATCATGCTAAGTAAAATCAAATCATAGATTTTGGAGCCGATTGTAACTTCGAAGCAAAGTGTTTATTAAGAAAACTCAAGTAACGACGCAATAAAAAGGTATAATTATTTAATTAAATAAAATACCATATCATCCCTATATATATTACTATGTATGCCAAGGAAGATTATACTGGATATTGTAAACCATACCTAAATAATAATTTTAATTAAATTTCAAAATTAAACAGAGTGTGGAACACAAAGAACCTAATTTACGTTTGGGAGAAAACGTATTTGTTAATCAATATACAAAGAGACAGTGGCAGTAATAAAAGAATTTGGATTTATAGTATAAATCTGTAGTATCACATTACATGTCAGAGCAAACATTCAGTGCTTTCATCGATAATAAAATTAATGAACAGCCCTTAAAATTTAATATTAATTAAATGTAGGTATGTCAGTTAAATTGGGAAATTATTAAAATAATTAATTTAAAAGTCATTTAATTTGAAGAAGCCGAGATAAAAGATTATGGCTGCCATGAGAAATGTCTAATCTAGTTTTAACACGTTTATTATCTTACAATAAAGCCTTCCTCAACATTAAATTATTTTTAAGTTATAGTATCACGGTAGTTAACAAAAATGTTCAAACAAACCAAATAAAATAATTCTTAGTCGTAATTTTAATGATAAAATCGGTAAGCCATCATTCGATAGGCGGCCCTTGGTGTGCGTTAACTCTCACGGCATAGTGTAAATTAAAAACCTCTGTTATTTACATGGCGGAAACGATAAATCGCACTTAAGCGTAGTTTTGCTGTCTTATATATGTTCCTTATTATCTTCGACAGCACGCCTTCAAGTACCAAAATTTAAAGAAAAAAAACGCCAACACTTTCAATTCAAATCAAGAGAACATTAATATTGGTATTTTGATGTCAGATAAATATTATAATAAAAGTACCTAATCTGAAATTGACCTCAACATTTTTGTAAGATCACCCATTCACCATACAAAAAATAAATTTATGATTTAAAAAACTTCAAAAAAATTGTGCAGCATATTTAAATTTTTTAATCCAACTATTATTACTTTAAAACCACCTTAAAAAGTTGATCAAAATAACCGACAACTATAACCTAACATTTAGATAGGTAGGTATATCGAAGGTTTAATAAACTGCTAATAACATAGTAGTAGGCAAATTTTATTCTTTAAAATTGTTTTGTTGCAAAATATCCTACAAATTTATATATTATGAAGTAATTTAATTTGCCCCCCTCGCGTGGGGGCTCGTGCCTCTTGCCTGTCGAAGTTTTGCAAATTAAAAAAAAAATTATAATTTACAATGTATAATAATTATGGCTTTTCCTGGCATTTTGATTGTCAGCCGTTTGTGTATTTTTGGAATAAATAACACTTACTAAACGCTCATTAATTTTATTAACCCTCTTAAACAGGCAAAGTTTGTTATTTGCTCGTAAAATTTTAAATTTCGATTATTTGGCATGATGTGTGTATTAACTTCTAAAATACATCAACGAGCAAATTACTTGTTAAACATAAAAAAGAGATTACGTTCCAATAGCATAATTCTCGACAAAGACTTTAATCCTTCTTTAAAAGTTCAGCGGGTGATATTTGTTATATGCGAATCCGATCAGGTATCAAATAATTTGTTTGGGATGACCGTAGGGACAACTAAGCTTAGTCACCTCCCCCCCCCTTCATCTATAATGAAAATAGAAGCAGTTTCATTAAGAACGGTAAATCATTGGGGACGTATAATTCTTATACACATAAAACCAGATTTAAAATGACTAAGCAAATCTTTAGAAAGTTTTTGATATGCAATATCTACCAATTATATAAAGCTTTTAAATTAGAATTACAGACTCTCGTATTCAACAATCAATGTTTATTTGACATTTTTGTACCTATGTATGTAGTGGAGAAGGCCTCCCACCGAAACGATGCAATTAAAACGCGGTATTATCTAAAAAGTCTTTATAATGTGTGTGGGATCAAATTACTTGAGACACACCTAAAATTGATAATTGATAACAAAATTTTGGAACAATTTCGACAGAAAACTTACTCTAAGTACCTTTTCATCTTCAGTTCCCTAAAAATAATTTTATAAAATATTATAGTTCAACTCTTGAAAAATTCGGAATATTATTAAAATTGGTAGATTTTGAATGTATTTTGTGAGCGATATCGCTTATTGCTCGATATACAAGAAATTCCTGATAAAAATTCTTTAAAAATAATATCGCAGGTTGCCATATTTAACCTTTGTAATTAAATAATTACGTTGAAAAATGTCACAGTATAAAAATGATAAGGGTTAAATATAAATTTATAATAAGAATGGAAGGTAGGAATAAAGAAATAAAAAATGATACATTATTGTCACGGGGCAACGACCGATATTCAGCAATAATGCACAGCAGTACCAGCAAAGGGGTCCATTCGATGATGCAGAGTACGCATTCTTCGGCGGCTGAGACCGTCGAGAATTCAGTCTGTTTGTGTGTATATGAATCCCGCAAACGTTTTAATGCAGGTCAGGACTTTTAATTTCGATATTAAAAATTTTAATATCCTCGTTATTTATAAGCAACAACATTTTCAAAACTAGCAGTGGTATCGATGCATAAATTCGTATTAATTGAAAATGAAATGTTAATTAAAATTAATAAGGCATTTAAAATTAAATCTCAACTGTTTAGCGACAGGATCTTAGTGGTGCGGTAACATCCATGACAAACAAACCGTAACTTTGAAGTTAAATCTAGAAACCAGATTTCAAACACATTCAAAAAATTTAAATGTTTACCTCAACTTTAAAGTTATTTTAAGAATCATATTAACTTGATACTACAGTCCGCAAATAAATTGAAAGTGTTATCCAACAAAAGAAACTAGTATTGAATATAGTAAACTCTAAACTGTGGTTAAACAAAAAGATGAAACACTTTTATTGATCTATTATACTATTAATGATTGGTGTTACGAACATCTGGCAACTTTTCAACTTTTTAAACAACTTTTGTTTTATATTATAACAACTCAAATAGTGACTTAGTGTGATCGCTGGTTCAGTTACAGTGCAAAAATTAAAGAAGAGAAATAATTCCAGCTGGAAGCAGAAGATGTAGACCAAAAACCAACTGAAAGACTCACTCCATGGAGAAAGCCTTGCAAGAACAGAAGAAATGGAACCAGAATAGGCTTTAATTATTATTGTTACGGCCAAACAAACTGAATATAGGTACCAAACAATTCTCATATTTCGAGACTAAAAATATTGACTGCCCCCGTGTTAATTAATTAATTTATTTATTTATTGTCTATTTACCCAAAATGTTTGTAAGTCGCGGTCTTATTGAAATGTAAAACTACCACTAACTCATTAAACTTTATGAAGAATATAAAAATCTAAATATAAATACATTGCACCGACAAAATGGGCATAAAAAGATGTTTTAAAGGCACCGCTTAAACAAACTAGGGCAATGTGGGGGGTATCGATTGAGTTGCATGTACGAAGATAAATGAGTCTTCGAAAACGTGTACCAGTGTTTGTTTGAAAAAAAATTGTTTATCCAAGAATGGTAATGAAAAATTCTGAAAACTGAGTGGAACCTCCCATCAGTGCAATATTTTTGGTTTTTAAACGGATGGTTATTTTTATTTGCACTAATTATAATTAAGTTCTATTGTAAACGAAAAGCTTTTAATAATTAAGTTCTTTATTATTGAGCAATTAACTTGTTTAATGTAATATAATTAATATGTTTATTTATATGTTAAAAGAAAACTTATACAATTAAATTTATATCAAATTTAATTACATTTGGGTGTAAATAAGAGCCAGAGCAAAATGCATATATTAAGACTTTAATCTATAATTAAATCGCTGAAGCAATTAATACTATAAGAAAACAATTAATACAAAAATTCAATAAGTAAATAAGTATAAATTAAATCATAACTTAAAAATACGTTAGGTGATTACTCTTTGAGTGAGGAGTAACTAAATTTTCCTTAACTAACTTATCGATATCCTTTATAGAGATAACCATGCACTTTAATTAGTTTACTTTGTAAAATTTAGTTGAGATATTCTGAGTTTAACGGAAAACCCATTTACAAGAAGCAATCTGGAAGCACTTGACAAATATTTAGTAAAAAAAAAACATTTTTAATGCGTCTGAACACTATGAGAGTAAACCAGACATATTTCCTGATACACGACAAAATGTTTTGACATTTTCAGGTGTTCAATAAATTTTATTAAAAGCTCTTAACGCGTTCTTTCGTGTAATAAAACTGAAATTTAAATCGAGTAATAAAGACATCTCAAAGTTATTTATTAAATACAATAAATTGGTTTTTCGATTTTGTAAATTTAGAGCGCACTCACAACTGCAATTAAAATAGAATTTAGGATTTTTGGAAGTGGGATCAAAGGGTGTACCCACCCTTTCGAGCTTTAACCGAGTCCGCCACTGATATGGTTCGTTTTGCAGTTGCAATTTGATTAATTATTAATTTACCATTTCGGTTTCATTGATCAATTCATGTTTCTATTAATGACAATAGTTAACATATTGCATTTTCTAATTGAATTTCGATTAACACTGCAATCGAACATAACGCCAGTATAGATTAAGTCAATTTATACTTAATTAATGTATACCAAACTGTCTAATTAATATTGCATTCGTCCAATCTTGAAATTGCTATTTAATCGTTTACAATTTCCGTGTGATACATTCCATGTCTAGGCGATTCGGACATAATCAAAACTTGTATTTTCAAAAGAGCAGAAAATTAATAATAATAACTTTATATCCCACAGGTATATCCAATTATAAGAAAACGTAAACTAATTACAACTGCCAAATACAAAAGTAAAACTGTTTACAATAATGTAGTATAAACATGTTAAGCTAAACCTTGACCTTGCATATATTGATATGCAGCGTTCCAAGTCTCCACAATACCATCATGGTATATATCACCGAGACCTGATGTTAATGGGGCATTTCTTCACAACATTTATTGATACAATAGTTTTTGATTTCAATAATGTACCGAGACCTGAATTTTGGTTGATATGAATGTGCGAAATGTGGGAAATTATAAATTGAACTTTATAGTCTTCTGTTCCAACTATTGATCAGTTTTTATTACGTTTTATGTCTTCCGACACCTAACTTCCAAAAGAAAAGTAGATATTGTGGCTCTGGGGTATATGCTCAAATTATAAGTCAGTAGATATTACTTACTGAAGTATAAGTCTTGTCTCAAGCAACTGTTCTCCACCTCCTTCTGCATTGACGCATGCCATGTTAGCCTCCATCGTCATTTTTATTGATTCGGTTTTTCCCCTCATAACTTTGTCAAAAGCTTGTTGTGTTCATTTTTTCTTACATGGTATGTTTTGCAGTGTGTATTGCACCTATCGCAGATTTACCCTCGGTGAACCCAAACTGGTATGCTTTTGATGTATTATTTCAGTCTTTGGTATATTAATGCAGAGAGCCCTTTGTAATCAAAGTTGAAAAGATATTTTTCTTTTGCAATTTCCATTTTTGTTTCCAATAATTGTTTTGTTTTCCAATGTTGAGTGAGACATTGAGAAAATTGTTGATTGAAGCAAAGAAGATGGGACTTGGGAAAAACGAAAAATGGGAAGATAAACCCTTCAGAACAAAACAAACCTTGATTGTCAAATTGAGTGAATTGCAAACTTATCAATTTGAAGAGGTAGAATTTTTTAATTATTTAGGAACGGCTATAGCAAGAAAACCAAATAACGAATAAGAATTAAAAGCCAGAATTTCGGCTGGAACACGAAGCTTGTATTCAATGAAAACGATGCCGAATAGCAAAATCTTCTCGCTAACTCTGAAATTAAGACTATATAAGACAATTATAAGACCAACAGTAACATACGGATGCGAGGTATGGAACTTAAGAAAGCAGGAGCAATTCTGGAAGTTTGGAAAAGGAAAAGTTTCAGGAGGTAAAATTTCAAATAAAGTTTAAAATTTTTGGAGGTAAAGAAGTGAATGGATTGTGGATCAAAAGAACAAATGATGAACTGAAGGAATTGTATAGTGAACAGAGCAAAGTGGGGTATGTCAAGATGCAAAGAATGAGGTGTTTGGGACACTTGACAAGAATGAGAGAAACAAGAGTGCCAAAAATAATATGGGAAATGGATTTAGGAGGTACCAAGAGAAGGGGGAAACCGAGGAGTAGATGATGGAGAGAAGTGTAGGAAGATCTCAATAGTATGGGTGTGAGAGATTGGGAACGGAAGGCGAGAGATGGGCCTACTATTAGGCCTGTAACGCTATATATAAATAACTTTGGAATTATTTTATTTTTTAAATAAATAATGGAAGTAAATAATTTCCATTTTTTGGTAATTTTCTCCTCATTTCACATCTGCAGTACCAGTTGGTTCTTACGCATATCTCATCTTCCACTTCCTCCGTTATTTTTACAGATCAAGAAAGATGCTGATATTAAATTTAATATTCAAATTAGTCCAAAACCAAATTTTTCTAACAGATTTCGGTTTTCAGATTGAGAAATATATCAGCAAACGGAGATGAAAAAAAATCTTATTAATAATTCTAATCCAGGTAAAAACACAAAGCATATATTTTTTTCGATAAACTAAAAAGTGAAAATTGAATCGACTTAGAACTGGATTGTACTGTATTTGGTTTATCATTCTGGAATTTTTCTACGTAATCTCTGCAGCTACAAAATAAAAATCCGTCTCCGAGTAGCATAGGATCGTTAGCGGAATAAAGATCGGAAATAATGGAGAAACCGAGATTGAAACCCTGAGGTACACCCGGAGATAGCATAATTATATTATGAAAAATATAATATGAATTATAAAAAATACTGTGCCAAGTTGAGTCAGTTAAGTCAATTGTACTGAAAGAGGATTGCTGGAAGTGCACAAATATGATTCGACAAAGTGTGCATCATAAAGAGTGTACTTCACATTTGTAAGAGAAATGGTAGAAAATTCAAAGGTTAATGTTTGTTGCCCGAAGCAACAAAATTAATAGTTTAAGAAGACATTTCCAATAACAACATTACAAACAAGTCGTTTACAACAAGGAAAAAAATTCACATGGTGGAAGTGTAATATTTCAGAAAGCAGTTAACTAAATTTGCTTTTAACTGGTAACTGCAACTGCCGGTTTCAAATTTTAAATAGAAACGAACTAATAAACTAAATCCGTGTTAATAATATGGTATATGGAACGGATGAAATTTGCGACTAACAGGGATTGCATGTCCAGGGAGCACTAAAACCGATGTTGGAAAAAGCGGTAAGCTTCAAACAAACCGACAAGAGAAAAATTAAATAGCACGCTTTTACTGTGTATTTTGGTTGTTTTTGAACATCGTAAATCAAATTTACATTAAACAGTTTATGTTGCAGTCGTGAAATCAATTCCCTTCATTTCCACAAACAATTAGTAAAATAAACAAAAATTAATTCGAAACACCATAATGAATTTTAAAAAATGTATTGTGAGGCTAACAAAAACGAAGAGTCAGGGTAATAAATTACGCTAATATTTTTATTCGCTGCCTTTTGCAATAATTACTATTTGATTGATTAACAAAATTTTGTCTAAAAGCCAATATCAAAACTATAGAAAATACTAAATACAAAGCGTTTACCTAAGTGTTACATTGTCACGCATAAGGGGTGCGCCTTAGTTGGGCAAAAATAAAAAGCGCTTTTCAACTAGCTTAATTTGCACGCTCCTTAACCATAAAATTAATATAGAAACTAAATGTTTACTTTAGAGTTATGTACATGCAACAACGAGGAATATATAATAAATTAACTACTGTACTTGGAAAAGGGTGCTGCGGTACAAATAGAGTTGAATAATTTAAAAAAATTGTTTGCACCGTTCGACCCACATAATATATGTGAAATTTTAACATTATTTTAATTTTGTTTCTTTGTAAATTATTCCAGCTTTGCCTGATGAGAATCCAAACTTCGAAACTCATGATATTTTAATTTTCATAAATATTATCACAAAAAAGCATATGGGGATATTTATAGATGAAATAATCTTGCGATGAATGATAAGCATCACTACATTTTAGTTTTGAAAGAGCCATTCGACAATTTTTTATGGAACACTTTAGACCTTAGCGGTACAAAGTAGAGCACTCGAAAAGATTAGTGAGATTAATATATTTTGAAAAGATAACCCAACATGTTGCAACGTAAAAAATAAATGAATTAAATCGAGTGTGTAGTTAAGGGATCATGAAAACTGTATAAAACATATCTTTGTTCCATCTGAGTGAATTGTATGGAACAACTAATATGTCCCAATGCATCTCTTCATCACATACAGGATTAAATTGCCATTTCAGTGACAACTACACACGTAAGTGGGTGTAAAAGCACATGTCGTTTATACATACAGATTTGTACAATGATAAGTACGTTTAGCTAATAACACTTTTAACCACAAATCTCACTAAAGGAAAAATTTATGTACAACCTTAGCTTACTTATCTAGTATCGTAAATTAAACTTCTTTTAAAAGGATATCTCAAAGCCGACTCATGTTAAAAGCAACATGTAATTCTAATCACATTTTATAGTTTCTCATCTTTTATTATTTTTTATGAAATATTACAGTCATGTAGGAGTGTCTTCTAATGGAAGTTTCCAAAAAAAAAAATAAAAAATAAAAAATTCCCCGCTGTTCGCACATTTACAAAATTTTAATTTCCTAATAAAATTGCAGAATTTAAAGCAACAATAAAATTTTAAGTAATTTTAAGTGTTTAACTTTATGCTGTAATAATCTTAATTTGCAGATAAAATTAAACGCAAAGTACTGATTTTATCTCCTAATAATAAATTGACAAATTTAGCATTGTATAATATGGTTTAACTTAACCAAAATTTTCCTCAGACGGGAAGGTAATTTCCTGAATAATGTAGGCATAAATTCTCCACTAAGTGGCCGCATGCAAGGATTTTTCGAGTTGTCTCAAAGTTAAGTGTGGGGCCGATTTATTTACGGCATGTGCGATTGTAAACAAGAAAAGCGAAAATTATTTAAAAACTTGTAACGATATGTACCTGTGGTAAGAAAATTTGTAATGTCATGTGTCAACAACTATTTCTTGCAATTACACTAATTGTCCATTACTTCAACCACTTAAAGGCTTCATGCTATGCATTTTACACCATCAACAGGATGACTGACTTTTAACCACTTAAATCGAAGAGAACTAATAATATTAATGCAAAGTATCTATTATACACCGAAAAAAAGTCTTTTAATGGTTTTGATAATTAAAAAAATGAAAAACCAACATACATATGTATGCCCATTGTATGGTATATTACACTGCCATAGGTATATTATAATATGAATTTTTATTTATAATTTATAAACGTCTATAATTAGTTTCTATTATTAAAAATAATTACAAAAATATATTAAGAATTTTAATAGAACGGCAGTACAAAACTGATGAAGTACTAAAAATGATGGTCATGTAATATAAGAAATACCGATACTAACCGACCGGTTGATCAACTATCTGATCACCAACTGAAGATAACATAGCTATCAACATATATATTGACTAAATAAAAAATGAACAAAAAGAAACTTCCATTTTAATTTTTCCTTGCAAATAAATTATGAGGGTATAATTTAAGAAAACATTTTGCTATAAAAAGATGCTGTCAAAAATTCCATCGACACCTCTGTCTGGTATGTTAACGGAATATCGGAAATCGACATTCGATTAAACGTAATTTAGCAATTAATACTGTTACGTTATGTGTTATGTCTAAAGAGTCGGAATAGAAATCGGGTCAGTATTTTATAGATATAGCGCCTCGTGAGGGAGAGTCGAGAAAGGGGGTCGAACTCACAACCGCAACAGAGAGCTCTCTCTTTAATTACCAAAGAGAAAAATTAGCGTTACGTTAAGACAAAACAAAAAACTTAATAGATTACACATTACTACCGTTTAACTTGAAAATTAACTTTTATGATTAATGTTCAGGTAACTATTACCGTGCATATTAGAATGTATTGCCTACGTTTAAATAGGTTGAAATTAACCAAACGTAACATAATTTACAATACACCATCGTAAATAACATATCTGAAGCTTACATTCCAAGAGTTAAAAATATTTATTTTACTTTTTGTTCTTAACTAAATAAATGGCATATCTGAAACTTCACGACTGCTGATGTTTTTGTTATACCGAGGTAGGTGACGATCTTTTTTAACCCATTTATTTAACAATCCAAACTTATATTCAACCATCAACTATACAAAAGATGATAAATAATCTGTGTAACCTTAGCATTGAATGCCTACCTCCACAAATGTATATAAATATTGTTGAAGTAGAAATAGCACAGTTTCTTATCTATGTAAATTTGAAGTATACCTACATCTTGTTTTTGAATATTTACAACCAGACCGTCAGTTAGAACATTCTTTCAAATAATTAATACGAATAACGTCATTTCTGCGACAAAAAGCTCATCCCTTTTAAAGGACATATAATCTATTAAAAATGATTGATTGATCCGTGGTTCGGGTAATGAAACTTTATTAATAACCATATCAGTGGTTTAAAATATCCAAAAACGCATCACAAACATTTTTTACAAATGAAATGTAAATGACCCAAACTCACCTCGACAAACAAAAAGTTACCCCTCTCTTTTCCAACAATCGGTTTTCAAATAAATATTTAAATATTTAGTACCTACTAATGCAAACTCCAAAATTTTAAAAAGGCCACGTTGCAGCAACGTTGCACTTGGGATAGTATTCCGGCCAATTTAATTTTTGTTTGTGTACGGAATGTCAACCAAACCGCAACGTTGCTGTAACGTTCTCAAACGTCTTGCGCGGCGTTTGTTATTTTCTACATAGATTTTTCTTCCTGTTTGAGTATAACTATATGTAAATTCCCGCATAGATAAATCTGTGAAATTTAAAAGTTGATCATTTTTAATCACTTTTGAAGGAAATATTTTGCTTGTTTCAGAAGAAATGGCCCTGGTGGCGCTAAGTAGGAATTTATAAAAAATAGAGTTTTTACTTTCCGGGAACCACTTTCAAATTAATAGAAAAAATCCACATCACCAACTGAAAAGTACCTAACGTTTCTTTTGAAAAACCAAGGTAAAGTAAGAACAGTTTGTATTTTCGTACACTAAAATGCGGTGATTGTTAGCAAATAATTTATTCCTTTAGCCAACTAGAATTCTACCAAAAAAACGTAAATTAGAATCATTTCAAGTTACAACTATGGTTTCTATCGCTGATACTTTCATGAAATTAAAGCAAAAGAATGTAAAAATAAATAGAACACTTAATCGTAAAATTCCTAAATATATTTAAGTGGTTTGGCATCGAAGTATTTAAAACATAATTAAGACAAAAGAAATAAAATTTAAATTCTTTAGCGCCTTAAGAATTTATGTACTTATAAATATAAAACTAAATAAGAAAAAAAAATTAATAAAATGTTAATAAAACGTTAAAGAATTATTATACTAATAGTTTTCCTAATCTGTCTGTCTGTTCGAACATTATATACAAACCTACTATAGCAAGGACTTTTTCCGCAAAAATGTTTATCTTTCAGTTAAACTGCAAAAAATGACTTAGCAATGATGTCAACCTCACATATTTGTACCATGGGAAAAAACCAACATAGCTGCATATTTTTTTTCAAATAAGAATGAAACCGTGGTTATGTTAAACTGTGGGATCTGCATAGCATACACGATCATGGCTGGTAACTTTGTGTACTTAATTATAATAAAGGAAAAGGCGTTGTAAAACAATTAGCATATACAGGCGGAAAATTTGTAGTTACGCCACTGCGAGGCTGTAATAAACATTCAGGGTCAATTTGAAATGTCCGCGATCTATATTTTCCAATTTCACTAATCATAAATTCTAATTTACAAATAAATAATAAAATACAAACTTTTTATATATTATTATCTTTAGGTTTGAATGATTCAAGTGCATGTATTATGAATGAAAATAAAATAGAAGCGGGCCCTGAGCAATTAATTTTATCTTAATTAAAATTTAGTGTTACATTACGTTAATATAACTTCAGTCATATATCATAAAAATATTGTATCGAAATATTCTCGTAGATTTAATATTAATTGGATGATTTAGTTTGAAGTTGGTGCCAAAGTATAATTTGAAAGAGAAAAAATTTGTACACATCCGATTCCGTCGCATAATTATGCATGCGCATTAAAAATAAAATAAAGGAATTTTCCTTTTAAAAATAATCTTTAAATGGATCATTTTTAATGGATATTTAATTAGCAAAAATTGTAGTAAAAATAAACAAAATGTATAGCAGGCAATTATTGCAAATTAATTTAGAAAATCTTTTATGCAAATAATGGCTAATTCAATTAATTTGCCTTATTTTCATTTCCATCATCTAATTGTTGTATTTAATCACTAAAACAAACGATAAGTAAGAACATTGTTAAAATTTAATTTTTATTTGGTCTAAATTGAATAATTTCTTTTATAGAGAAAAACCATCCAAAGTCTGATTTACAACATCAAAATGTGTTAAGTAATTAATTTTAAATGTTTTAGTTATATTTAGTAGTCGATGATGTTTTCTTTCATAAAAATAGTATACACATTATGGTTGACAAGTGGGACTTTTAATTAAGTTATACGATTATTTTTAAAACATAAAAGAGAAACTCTACCGAAGCTATTATTAAAAGCATGCGAGCTTGACACTTGCTTCGACAACTAAAACAGTTTTGCGTTTGTTTGTAGAAATTGCTATTTATCCAAAACGGAAGATAAATGAGCAAGCAACCGTTTTCAGGAAAAAAGGTGTGACGATAACTAATTTCTTTGTTTCTAAAGTCATCCCACATACTTAATAATTATGGTGCAATTTGTGTTAGGTTCCTAAGGCATTTTATAAAATATGCTTTTTTGTGTCAAACAGGCTGCTCGGTCAAAAATTGACACAATTTAAGTTTGACACAGTAATACAGCAAACGCCTTCTAGAACGGACAGCACTGGATAAATTCATTAATGAATTTATACAGGGATGAACTATCCCATGGGTACAAACCTCATTTGTGCAGGTAGTGAATGGATCAACGAGATTTTGATTAGTGTTGATTTAATTGCTTGGTTGATAAATTACAAATTTAATGAAAGAGAATTATTAGCTAAATCATTAAGGTCATCTTAATTATATTATATTCTATAAATTAAATAATTTTGGAGAAAAACCGTAAGTAATGAAAAAATATTATTTTCTTGATTTAAAATGCTTGCACGAAAACCCGCTTTTGCGAATTATCTATTCTTAACATCCCCCTCAGTAAAATTCCGTATTAAGGTTTTTGGCTAAAAATAGACCAAACTGTCAGATTTAATTTAAAGATAAGAGTAATTAGTAATTATTTTCACTTAGCATATATTTTTATAAAACGTGTATGCAAGCAAAATATTTTGAAATTTAATTTAAAAATGTTTTTATTATTAAAATATACAAAAGGATGATGCTGTGAATGAAACGTTTTCATTATAAGTTTGCATATTTACTACGATATAAAAATAAGATTAAAAAACTGTAACTTGATGGTGATTGATTGATTACGTTCGTGGTAACAAAACCCCATTTTATGAAAATCCCCTATCATCAAATATAGCACACTGTCATACACATACAAAGCGTAGTCACTTGAGTTCCTTAAACTCGGTAGCATTTCGGTAAGGAAAGAACTTTTTTCTAAACTTATTTTAGCAAACAATTTGTAATCATTATCCTCATAGAAAATAAGTTAATTTAAAGAAAAGCATTAAAAAATTGTAATTTAATGAAAAATTGGTATGCGGCCAAAATAGTAAGTAGAAAATATCAAACCGTGCTCTTGAAAGAAATAAATGGCCACAATTACTTAAAATTTTTCCATTTATGTGTATAAAGAGCAGCGTCATCTTCAAAATGTTGTTTTATACCAAAGTGTCAGTTACAAACGTTTGATTATATACTTCACATTTTCAACAGCAATTTGATTAAATTAATTATGACTTGCGGCATCGATTTATGAACATAGCAATCATACCGAACTAAATTTCTTGTTTCCCTTTTTATAAACACAGAGGACTGTAGCAAATCAATATTGTTAGATACAAATTTGAATTTTAGTTTCAATTGTCAGTAAAAGTCAGTCCAAAAATCATTCCCACCCGCAACAATAAGAAATTTAATTTATTTATAGGTTTATTTAATTTATAGACGTTTTATCCTGCCAAAGCTTATTTAAAGGAATCCAAAAAACTATAAACTAGGGGATTTGGGGGGTATGGAATTTATTTAGTAAAATTTCTTTTAGTTTGGATTTAAACAAAAATTTTAAGAGATTTTTTAACTCAAATTTTCCAGGTGATTTCCAGGTGAAAAAATAAGTATAATTGGATTATATTTGGCAAAACTCAACCGTACTACCCCAGAATTTCCATGAAAATTTCGAAAATATATTTCTTGATGTTTGCAGATTTTCAAATCAAATCAAATCTGGATTATCAAGAATACAAAAATTATTTACTGTAAAATTTAAAACATTTTTGTTAATTTGAATATACCATATAAACCATATAACCGAGAACAATTCAGTTTAACCATAATGAATTAATATAATATATTGTTCTCTCTGTTTCGGTCGGTCCGATACCATCACCTCATGGTTAGCTGGTTTTAAAAACCATGTCCAGTGGTATAACAGTTTTTTAAAATTTTTATTTACGGTAACTTATATTTAATTTTTGTATCATAAAAATTAGATTTTGAATTTTGACAAATCTTAAAAGGAAAAAGCGCATTGAAAAGATAACTTTTAACACAATTAAAATCTTAAATAAAATGCGAATTGTTTTAAGAAAAATTAAAGCTGTTAGATTGAAAAAGATTTAGAATTGATTGTATGTAGATAAAACTTGTACATACATCACCACTCAATTGTTCGTTCCCTTTGGGAATGTTTACATAAAAAGCAGTACCTTGTGAGTATATAAAAACTTAGTAAATTGGATGTTATAAAACCTACTTAATGACTTTATAAAAATTTTATGAGCCCATTGACACTCTGGTTTGTTGTGATGTTCTAGAAAGGTAGACTGATAAGAATATCTACAACCAGTGTATCTAACTGGTTTATGTCGTAATTAGACGACAAATGTAATAAAAGTTAGTATACCTACTTGCAAAGTCACATAACGCCAGTAGTTTAGATAAAAGAAATATATAAAAAATAAGGAAAGTATAATTGAAGTGGTAAAAATAAAAATATTTTTGGATTTAGAATCACGAATGGCAAGGCAGCTGTCTTTTTGGTTGAAACTTAAGTTTGTAAAACTGTATCAACCTCGGGCTGTTAAGAGCCTACTTCAGATGCCATTCAAGTATAATAATGGACGAGGGTTGTGTTTGTAAAGGTAGAATTGACATTCGTATAAAATGAATTCGATTTTTGAAGGGAAACGAAGCGCAAGATTGCAAAAGATTTTAAAAACCCTAACCTTCCTAAGCAGCACTTAGAGCATATTTGGCAGTAAAATGTTACATCCGTTAGAAAAAGCTTTTATTTTCAAAAAATTAAGTAAGTCAATGGTTTATCTTAATTATAAAATAATGATGTAACTGTACGGTAATTTACAATGCCATTTATTTATTGCCTTGTGTCTATATAATATTAGAACACTGCAGATACGAATAAAAAAAGTACAGTTTTAATACATACATAAGTTTTCAACATACCTACGAAAATAACGTGTCTGGTAATTTTAAATTACCTTCTAGCTCAAATTTACAAAATTAATATATGGTTTTGGTATGCGAATTACATATGTATTACACTTTTTGCGCACTAACCCAAAATCAACATCATTGACAATGTTATCTAATTTACTTATCGAAAACTTCCCATCTAAATAATTTTTTACCTAAAATTGTTTAGAAACAAAAATCAAGGCTATTGGATTTTCATTACACCAATATGCAAACAAATGTTTCTGGGTGTTAAATTGCGTGTCAAACAAAGTTTCACTTCTTATCCTAATAAGACAATATACTATTATTTAGTCTTTTTTTATTACTTTGTCATCTGCTTTAAAAACTTGTTTTTTATTACGCAAAATTACACCGTTTCTACCTAGTGTTTGTCCAAATTAATTATATTTTTTAAATTTTAATAGCACAATTCCTATGTATGACACATAATTCCTAAAAATTGTTAGTTTAACAAACGAATATTACTGAAGTCAACAATCAGTAAAGCAATATAAAATTTTCCATTAATTTAATAAAGTAAATGTTAAAAGACACCGATAGGGTTGAAACTATCTGCCCTACCCACAGCCCCATGTTTGCGGTTAGTAATGGAACGGAACCAAAACGAATTATAAGTAAATAGTTTTCCACATTAAAATTAAGTTAAAGATTTAACAACTACACACTCAAAATGTTGGAATGTAGAAATGTACTTTTTACCTACACAGGAAGTTGTGGAATTGATGAAAGTAGACAAAACACTTTTAATCTTCTCTAGAAAAAACCATTAAGGAATCTTGGCCCCCGGTAGTCAAATTTAAAAATTTTTAAGACATTTTCACTTTGGATACAGTTGAACTTTTGCTGTAAAATTAAATACACAAAGCTCGCAACTCCAAAAGACTCAAAATTTTGCCGGGAAGCTCCGCAAAACTTCCTACTCCTTCCAGAAGCTTGTGCCAAATAATATGAAATTTGGAAGAAACGAATTTTTCTCAAAAGGGTTTGTCTGAACACCTAACACACTGGTTTTGAGATTTCGGTTTCCTTTCGATTTACTAGAATTTAGATTTGTTCCTTTTTCTGATTTTTCTGCTTTTTATTCTCAAGAGTGAAAACTCTGGTCATCTTAACTCTGTTATCCAGTTGATCATCCTAACTAACTATGGCAATTACCGGCATTGGATTAATAGAATAAGTTTTTATTTTTCACAGCTTTTTTAAAAATATATATTGTCGCGTTACCGAATCAAATTTGGAATTAAAATTTTGATGTGGTTTAATTTTGTGATTTTACCTCCAATCAAAAAAAAATTATTTTTTGTAGGTAAGGTATTTTTATATAATTTAATTTTTGTTAAATTTTCAAGTCGGCGCCCAATCGTTAAGTTGGCACGACTGACAAGTTTGATAGGAGCTTTTTGCCAAGATGGCAATTTTGATTATGGATGTGTATTAAGAATAATTTTAATTGAGTTTTGGAGTACCTACCTACGTGATTTTTATTATAATTTCGAGAATTGGCCCACATTTTGACGAATTGGACATTATTGAATATTAAAGGTTTGATCATATTTTTGGATTATTGCTAATAATTGGAGATTTGAAAGATAAGTTGAAATGGAAGGTTGGTAAATTAAAAATTAATTTTTGGTAAAATTTGTAAATTAAAATTGAATTTAATCGTCCGTTGTAAAGTAAATGTGCGACTTATCGATTGCATTTGCTTTACCATTTTGCATTGCATTTAATTTGGATATTAATTTATTTTGAATTTGGATTTTTTTAAAGAAGAATAATAATTATAACTTGAATTTTTCGTGTTCCTAGTATTTACATTGGAAGTTTAATTTGTAGATTTGGATCTTTTGAAGTTTTACGAGATTTTAGAAATTTGGACTTTAAAAAATATCACTTCAATATACATATAGGAAAAATTGTTTATTAAAAATTTGCACAAGGTCCCATGAAAGCTGAATCCAGCCGTGGTAAAGAACTAGAAAAAGATGTTAATATTCTACCGGATATGTATTAAACTAATTAAATCCCTGTTATTAATTGTAATTAGCAGCATTATATAAGAAAAATATTATTAGATGCAAAGTCGATAAAATGACCTCTCGTGATATTAATTTTATAATAAGAGAAAACCTTTTAAATACATCTTACATCTATAGCAACTGAACACAATAGCATAAGCTTAATATAGAATATGAGGCCATATGCCGAGCCAAATATTAGCTGACGGGCTGATTTTCACTAACTAGTCATTAGGTCCTGTAAACATGAAGCCCAAAATGTTACTACTTCATTTTTCTTTTAGTATCAGGGACGCTGTAATTCGCTTTAAGTGGCCCACTGTGTCGGGATGGGACAAAATCTTGCGGCCACAATCCCGCCGGAGCATAATCCCGCTGGACGATAATCCCGCCGTAATAAAATTAGTGTTGGCATTCTTGTCTTGCTTTTTCCTGTTCCCAAGTAAATATTAATTGTTTTACAAATGCAAAACTTGTTTTTTGTGAATTCCCTTCGCATCCCGCACTTTCGGATCCACCCTCAAACGAGTTTCACCTTTGGCGAATTCTTTCAGTCTTCAGGGATATTTTGACCGGAGCGCAGAGTCGAATTTGACAAAGACAACCATTGCAATACACGGATCCACAAAAAATAGTTTTGCGGTTTTTATAATTAAATGCCAACAAATCACCGACACTAATTATATTTTATTGTGGTTCGGCGGGATTGTGGTCCGGCGGGATTATGGTCCGGCGGGATTTTGGCGGCGGGATTATGACCGCAGGATTGTGGCCGCGGGATTTTGTAAGTATTTTATTTTAAATGGAATTGAAAACTAGAGCAAATATCTAAAACATTTATGCTCTATGGTGTACCCTAGTGAGTATGGACAGTACATAATATTAAATATTTGCTTTGTTTGGTCAAATAAATTAGTATGCGTTTTCTTACTCCAGAACTAATTTTTTGGTTAAATTATTTCAAAATTGAAAGGAAAATGTACCTATTAAACTAATATTGAACAACTGGCCATTAAACCTATATCTACCTTCTCTGTTACCTGTACACCAACAAGTTCATTGACAAACACGGAAGGTAACCCCGCGCACTTCACGGTCAGGCATTCCGATGTTGCGGCCACTATCCGCTATCTCGACAAGTTTGCAGCTATCCTGACATAAAGGACGTACAAAACCTAGATAATTATTGTGTACAAAACTTTTTAATCTTGCTTAATACACCTACGTTTCCATCGGGCTAATTAATAGAAAACGCAATTAAGTAATACTTAAAGAAAAAATTCAAAAACTTTAATAAAGTTGATGCGTAATTAATGTTAGATTTGTGAAATAATTTTGTCTTGGTTTTCATTCAAGATATGCTCAGTGAACACAAAAAGTATCACGCATGTCATATAATTTAAATAAAATTAACCATTTCACCAAATTAGCATTCTCGCAAGTTTTTCGGGTGTAAAACGAAATTTAAATTAAGATTCTTCCTATTGTTACATTAATAACGATAAAAGAGCGCACAATTTTGTTGGCGACACGGAATATTGCAATAATTAACTCATTAAAATCTTGGTCCATGAAAAACAATATTCGGAAAATATTTATTAAAAAAAAAAAATTTGTACTTGTGGCCCACTTCTAAATTTGCTCTTTTCCCATTTTTAATATTCTGGTATCATTTTTTGATCTAGAAGTAAACTTTTTGTGACTCATTTAGAATACATTATTCCAATATTCCCGACTTTCCAAAAAATATACCGTGGCCCCCGTAGAGGGGGCCATTAATAATAAAATTGAAGTTGCACTGATAATTTTTGGACGTATAATACAATGTAAGAAGTATGCGAGCTATACAGAAATATACGTCGGCCAATAAAATATGACAAAGTTAATACCTACACAAACTATGACAATTATGGACATAAAAAATGTCATAAACCTAGCGAAGTTTTTGTTATTAGCAATTGTTAGTTTATGTGAGCATAAAAAATATAAAATGATAAAGAAATAATTTGTTGCAAATCGGCATAAATCTAAAAGGATTGGTATTTTACATTCATTAAGATCCAATTGTTAAGGTAAAAGCATTCAACTAACGTCACAATTTAAACATATTGTATTCTTTAACATTTATCACTTTAAAACAAAACGAGTCAGGTATAATATACAGAAATCCCTTCAGCCTACACTTCACATAATTCATTTACAAGCAAAGAATACCGTCTAGCTCAAGAAGAATAAGAAGAAACGATCCATCTGTTTGACATGACAAAGCTATTGTCTAACCTATGTAATGGTAGTAGAATTAGGCCTCTTTTATCGGTTTTTAATAACTGGCATATACAAACTCCTATTATATTGTTATTAAATTGCACTTCAGCAACTTACTTCAAAATTAATAAAACATTAAAGTCACAACCTGTTAGCCGATAATAAAATTTCGCACTCTCAAAAAGCATAACAACTTATTTTTTAAATTAGCTCATAAATACAACTAATTACATCCTCTTTCCAAATTGGGTACTCATTATTTTCTTAGATAACTTGATACTCATAGAATCACTGCCCGATATGCAAAATTTCAACTTAAAAAATTTTTGTTTGTACGATAAGAAGGCTATAAATCTGTCAAAAGTAGTTTCGGACTTTTGATTTTCGTAAATAATATGATGGCGCCCCAAATAAAGCACTAAATGCTTTTCACAATTAAAAAAAAATATTAAATCTCAATGTAGACTTTGCAAGATTGCAAGAAATTCATGAGATTGTCGTATTTTTGCTTTTTATTGGCAAAAGACTATTAATTCGTATAGGCAATAATTAACCAGAGAAGTGCAGATCTCATCAAAAGATGTTTTTATAAAGAAAACTGCCAGGGTGGTCAGTTTGGGCTTTAAAGTGGTCCACTGAGAAGACTAGAAACAGTTCTCCTAAAGTATCTACTTTCCAAACCACCAATAATTCTGCTTTGGCAGAATATAATCTGGTTCAGTCGATAAAATCTTTTTGGGCCATTTCATGCACCATAAAGAGTTTGTTCTTCATTTGGCACATTGTCATAAACTAGACCCACTCTATGAGTTTGAATTGACATTCCTGGTAGTCTCTTCTTTTTTTGTCAGTGAGGCAAAAGTCTTCGTGCCAGTGAGAAGGAATGTGTGATTTATTTCATACAATTTAATCAAATTTTCACGTTCAATGGCAATGTGGTAATTTACCAACTCATAACAAAATGACACATCTTCAATGTAGTTATTCACCAATATTATAGAATCAATAAAATTATACCAATACACAAATTTCCAAAATTATTTAAAAAACTGCTGAACCAAATATATTGCGGTGTGATTTGGACGGTGAAAAAACAAAATTTGTCTTAACATTTGGATCAAATCAGAACCAAACAAATTTCCAATCTTAAAAATTTGAGCACAATTTGAACAGATAACTTCGCTGCCTTTAACTTTCAAGTTCAAATCATTCAAACTAAATCTTCTTTTTTCCAAAATTGATCAAAACTAAATTGATTATCCAAGTTTTAATCATCCAAATTATGTTCAAAATGAGACGATTCAAAAACAAAATCTCAACTCAAAATAAATTTTAATTTCTTGCAAAATTACAAAATCTCATACCAAAACTCAAAATAACTCAAATTTAAAGAAGACAAAATTGGTCTCCGACCACCACTACGGCCATCTTGGCGGCTAAAGACTATATATTAAAATATTCAATTAATAAATCCTTATAAATTTTCATACTTGGTCAAGGATCAAACCTACGACTACGCTATGCAAATCTAGAAGTATATTATTCATTACTCTGTGGGAACACGACATTTGTTCCTTTGGATTTCATTGTATAACCGGGGGTTTACAATTAAAGCCAACACTCGTGATCCAAAATCTAAAAACCAAACTTTTTTCCATCTTAAATACTTTTATAACATTCTTTTTCTTTTGTGGTTTCACACCTCTGAAAACAAATTACTATTCCATATCCGGCAATGTCTCCACAAACGAAATTGGTGGTGTCAAATACGGCAACTGTGTGTGGGTCCAACCATCTATCAAATGGAATTCTTAATAAAATTTAGAATCGCCTGCTGGTACATCATCCTTGTACATACGATACCTTTTTTTTTCATTTTAATTCCTTTTGTTTGATAACGCGCTTTTTATATTAGACAACTGTGTCATCAAATGTTGCTCCTCTTTTTCTGTTCTTCTTGTCTCGATCTTATTCAAAATTTCAATTCTTTTTGTTTTATTATCGTCAAGGAACAAATAGTCACACAAACACCAAATCACACAAAAAAACGCTATTTAGTGACTGTCACTAAAATTAACGGAGACAAAATCGCTCTCAGATTGCTCCTGAAACCATCTCGGCAACTGGTTCTTCCACCTAGCCGAAGCAAACTCAACTAGTTGGCGGGAAAACCAGGCAAAATATGTACCAAGTTAAATATACACTAGAACCCCGATCATCCGGGCGGCGGATTTTCTGTGCGGCATTTTAAATTGATCCGTGCAGACGTTCGTCTCAGGGAATCCCCAAGTTCGGCTCGGGAAATCCCCCATTTTCATTTATGTGTTTAGTTATTATTTTAGCCAACTGCCGACCGATTCGTCAGTTAAACGTAAACAGCACGTACTGGTGCTAATAAAAAATGGAAATTTTAAAACAATTTTAAAATAACATAAATGTTGCTGTGTTGGCTAAAGCATATAACATTGGATAACAAAGGGTTCGTGACATTGTGAAGAAGAAAGCCGAATTACAGAGCTTTGTAGCTAAGGCTAACAGTGCAAAAGCTATTTCTGACAGGAAATCTCTAAAAGGGTCTACTTTTCGAGAACTTGATGATGCTATGACCAGGTAGTTCTTGCAGGAAAGATCGGAAGGGGTTCCAATATCAGGGCCAATGTATGCTAGGCAAGCCCCAAAGTTTCACGAACAGTTGAAAATTAAAGAAAACTTTTCAGATTTAAAAAACGTCATGGAATACGAGAATTAGCTGTTCAAGGGGATGATGTAGCTATGGTAGAATTTTTGCTATGATTTGGAAAATGTTATAAAGAAGTGTATAGTGGAGACGAAAGTGGACTTTATTAAAAGCAATGCCAAAAAAAAATACATGCTGCAGGCTCAGAAACTAGTGCACCGGGTTATGGATAGAATGTGATCGCGAAGAAAAAGGATATCAGATTTTGGATGACGATTGTTTAGATAACCAGACCTCTGCAGAAAATTCTGACAAAAGTAGGGATGACGATGAGAATAATTGCGTAATCAAAACAAATCATCGAGAAGCAGGGGGGTACAGTAAATGTACTTAGCCAATATTTTGAAGAACAGCCTAGAACTGATGACATTCATGTGCTTCAGCTTAGAAAAATGAAGGAAATTATAAAGTGTAGAAGTTACGAAGCCCAAAAACAAACAAAAAACAGTGATTTTGTTTTCGATTATTCGGCAAAGGCTCGGTCCCGGCTGACCCGGATAATCGAGGTTTTACTGTAATCTAATGGGGAATTTTAAAACACGACAATATGGTTGGGTACTCCGAAATATCTTTAAGTTTATTACCAAATAGGTACCAACTTTACTCTTTTAAGACTGTCGACAACAAATTAAATCATGAGAGTCCTGATAATAATGATTATCTCTGCACCGAGAAAAGTATAGTCAAAACTGATTCGATGAATATAGTTGAGTGGCTGTTCCGTTACTGTCCTATCATCTTTACGTACAGTAGCAGTCATAGAAATTGCTTCGGTGATTTTTTACGAATTAAAATCATAATTCCCAATAAAATTTTAATAACCGCATACAAAATAAACACAATACGCGCACAAAGCTAGGTTTTTCAAACCGGGGGGTCTGGGGGGTATGGAATACCCTCCAGTACACCAGAGATTGTACGCAAAAAAGTTTTATTGAAAGTTTCTTATAAGTTTCAAACCGCAAAGTTAATTTCTAAAAATCTAAGATTTCTGATTTGAAATTGAATAATACATTTTTTTTAAAACCTAGTGATTGTGTTCAAAAAAGAAAATGTATTTTTGAGCTTATGAGTTTCAAACCAAAAATTTTACTTTTAATCTATTATTTCTATTCTATTTTATATTCTTTATTATTAAGAATGTAATATAGAAATCAATTTTTTTAATTCGGGAATAATTCCCAAGGCAATTTCCATGACCGCTACTGTATACTACTTTTTAAGTTATTTTGCACTTTTAATTGGTTCAATAACAAATGAGCAGACTAATCAGACTAGTGAAGATCTAATGAAATTAGTTCGTTTCCTAACGCAAATGAATGTTGAAAATATGCTGTAAACGCAAATGGAATAGATAACTGTGTGTATGTTAAATGTTTGAAAGTTTAAAATTTCGTTGAAAAGTCGGTGTCTATGTATGCAATAGTCCAGTTTAAATAAAGATAATATGTTCAAATGACATATAGCATAGACATACATATATCACGAGCATAACATGAAAAAGGTAAACAAAAAATGATAGTGTTGTTAATATTAATATCGAATAAATGTTTAGTGAAGTGAAGTGTAAACCGCTTTTAATGTTTTGTGGTAAACCGCATTTAGCAATGGAAAATTGGTCTCGATGGAACGGTAGTGCTCAATAAATTAAGAATAACGCTTTAATCTTTATGGCGTTGTTGAAAAGTTAGGGCTAATGAAAAGAAATGAGCGCTTCTGTAATTTAATGATTACGTAACTTCTAATAATTTTCTATTTAAAGATTTTATCTTAAATATTGGTTAAGCGTCTGATCGATTTGATTAAATGCGTCTTTGAGAGAGGAGAGGGTACGCATAGTGCAAATTAATTTTCCAGTTACCGAGATCGTGCAATGTTGTAAATGGTCAGTTTAATGGTTTTGCAATACAATAATAAAGCATCGAGATTCATTTCGATTATTAAATCCAGTTATAATATTGTGTTTACACCCACTGAATTTCTCGTATATATACCGAGACATAATGTACGCCCATTGATACCAAGTACGCATTATATTTTTTTTGTTAAAAACCGCCAAAAAAAAGCAGAATTTGTACTGCATATTTAGCACCTAAGTTTTGCCTTTCCACAGTTCTCAGGACGACGACGGTTGGTTAAATTGTCAAAAAATTCCATTAATAAAGCAAGCTAATAAATTAAGAACGAGAAAAATGTATCTTAATCTCAATAGCACTTGAAGAGTTTTATCATAATAATTAAAAGTTATCTTTTTGTTTTTTAAGAAACCGGCGCCTCTCTTTATTGTTAAATGTTCCGTAAGTAATGTTTTTTACGATTTTTATATGCTCAGTTGTAACTACGACTTTTTAACTCTTACCATATCACAGTTTTAAAATTGGTTGTGCTATGCTAAGCAATCCATAAAATAATTCGTTCTTTTGGACCATTTCCAAATACATACGGTAGCTTCGTCAGAGTTCAGAAACAAAATGAGAGTTTATTCATCTCGAGATAGAAATGAAATAAGAGAAAAAATACTTTTGGGCAATTTTTAAATTGGAAAAAAAATGTGGTCGTCTGGTTTTGTATGAAATTGAAAAAAAAATTAGAATACATCCGATGGTATAAAATGATTGGTTGCATAAAGAAAGCTAAAGATGAACTTACCAGATTAAACCACTTGACTGGCAGCTACCTCCAGGAATGTACCAGGAAAACACAGAATCGTGACAAATAAATACTAATAAGTCATGATGACCACGACTGCTCTGTCAAAAGTATAACAAATATAAAAATAGGATGACACATTTGTTGTCTCTATGGTATGAAGATTAGAATAGATAATGCGACTCTTCCATATTACATTGATCAGACATAATTTCCAGCTGGTTAATCACAATATGGAAAATAAGAGAAGTAGTTTTCTCATACATAAGGTTGACAGTGAAGCGATTTTTTAATATAATTATGCCGACATGTTTTTGACTTGTAGAAGGAAACAAAAGAAACCACAAAAATCATGCTGCACTCAAAATTGAATTGCTTTGTTCAACGAAAATTATGACAGTGATGGAAAAGGTTTCAACAAGTTAATAAATAAATACCAAATAAAAAAACCAACCTGAAAATTATGACACTTTAGATTTACTGTAGCAAGTTATTAACCACAAATGAAAATAATTTTTATTATTGTGATGGGAAAATTATGCAAGTTGGAGGTGAAACAGTAGCGGAGCAAAAATATATTTTTTCCTATTACACGTATATGGACCATTAATAATGATGTTGTAATACAACATCGTTCAACCAGTACCTATAGAAAATGACAGTGATTAATAACACGTATCTATAACATTGATAATGTGAAATACCTCGGGTAAACGGACAAAACTTGGTATGGTTTATATTTTGAAAAAGGAAAATTCAAAATAATAAAAGAAACGATTATATCTTCAAAAATATTTTCACATTGTATCTCGTGATAGTGATTGATAGTGCATTAACAAAATTAATAACTCTCCTTTATCAGTTACTTTTACTACAAACGTAACAATTTAATAATAATAATAATAATTGAGTTACGTTTGTAAAAAAACCACTTAATGATGTTCATGTAGAAAGTTGGTAATTATACAATGTGATAAAATATGTTAATATCATTTTTTATTACAACCAGATCGAGTTCGCCTTAGGGAAAAATTATTGACAGACCGTATTACTTCCAAAGAAAATGAGCTTTTAGTAATCATAAAAGAGTTTGTTGTTCACCTCAAGAATTAAAAAAAAAGAAGTGTTAGACTAAAACAACCATCGAGAAAGTAAAACTAGCTAATAAAATGCAATTCACACTCGTTCAAGGTCATCATCACATTATGCAACAAAGGAACTCGGCCTTTATCTAAACTAAAGCTCCGGTTATGCTCGGCGTGATGCATTTTTAATGCATTGTTTCCAATGTGCACGCTGAAAAGTTTTATCAGGTAAAAATTAAAAACAAAAATTTGTTAAAGCAAACGTACGTTTCAACAACAAAGGATGTAAACTAAGAGCAAGAAGTAGTACCTAACGCAGACTTCAAAACAGCAGGTAAAAATTCGTTAACACCTTTGCTAATAAAGATGTATTATGCAGTGCATACCTCAAACAAGAGTCACCTTTATAGCCGCACAAATCTCTTTGTCGACGCAGTTAAAGAAAACCTTCCCACACAATTTTGAATCTTCCGTCAGGAAAAACATTATTTGAATAAAGGAAAAAATTACTTTATTTTGTTTCGGCAAATTCTTTTTGTTTTCTTTTAATTTTTCTCAACCTCAAACTAGTAAAATGTAAAAATAGACTGGACTAGAGAAGACAAAAGATTATTGAAGAAAATAATCCATAAATTGACGAACCCTATTATTTTATTTCAATATCCAAATGAAACCCAATAATTAGACGTTCTATTGAAAACTTGACCTTGAGGCATCAAAAACAATAAAATGTAACTAATTAATATATTTTTTCGTTTGGATAAAAGTGACTAGGTGGCGGACAAAAAATAATAACTAACCCTACTTCTCACCAAATTCCGCAGTTCGCCGATTTCAAATAAATCTCTCAATTTAACGCTAATCGATAGTTCCGTCTAATTACTACTTTTAATTACTTACAAACTAATCTATAAATAATTACTTTAAGATTGATGTTGAATTTCGAAATAAATTTTAATACTCGCTCCTCATGCCAATTTAGCAAAATATTATCGACTGGAACTGCTGGAAAATAAAGTGGGAATTATTTTAATCAAATAATTGAATAACCAAGAATAACATAATTTTCAGGTAACATAAATGCAATTTAAAACTCTGTATTATTTTGGTACATTTGCAATGGGATCAGTGGGGTCCCATCTTATGGTCGGTCTAGTTTAACCTATTAACCGATGGTATTTGTTCAATAAGAAAGTAATAACTTGCCGTTTACAGTACAATTACATATTAAATCAATTACTTATAAATTTTTGATGATAAACTATTTTTTCTAACCGCATACTAATCGAAATATAATTTCGTTACAAAATAGGTATATAAAATTATATTCCAAATGACTCTAATTACATCAATTTAAAATAGTTTATTTCTATTAAATTTAGTTAAAATATCCTTGCATGCACAAAAGGATTTTATTGGTGAATTTACTGTATATTTGTCTTTGGCAAAATATTTTAGATAAATTATAAGATAATAGCTGTTTTGCTTCAAAGAGGGGTGACGCCCGAGAATGCTTTTGACCGTGCGAACTTGTATTCCCACAGTAGAGGAAATTTAAAAAAATAATTGTAACATGTAAACTTGAGAAATTAAACAAAAATATGACATTCTTAAAATCTGGTTTATTTTAAAACTACACCATTAAGCCAACTTTTAAACAATTTCACGTACAACTTTTGCCAATTATACAAACTTGTTAAATTAAATTATTACAACTTTTGTAATAATAATTATACGTAACCTTGAATTTAAACAAAAGTAACATTGACCGCAACTGTTACGCCCGTTTAATGAGTAAACGATAATTAAATAAATGACAGTAAAACTTTATGACTGATTATAGGGCGTTCTAAACAGGTGTTTGAAATACTCAAAGGTATGTAAAACCTAAAATATTTCCAAGTGTCAATATTACACAATGTCGATAAAAATACTACACCAAAACTGTTACGAACCACTTCGATAATTAAAAAATTATTTTATAAAATAATTTTATAGAACATATAGGATTAATAACGGTGAAGTTTGGAGCAAACAGTTCAGCACAACTTCAAATTTTGAAAATTAAAATAAAAATTCTCATCAAATAAAATAATTTTTTATTGTAAAACTTAGTAAACATAACATAAATTTAATTGAAATTTGAAATTATTTTAATTTAAATTAATAATTTAAATTAATAACACTTATCGTATTATTATTTAAAACATGTTTGTTAATTATTTTATTTAATAACCGTGTTAAATTATAAACTTGCTATTGCAACCATTAGTTCCCGTACAACTTAAACGACATTTTGAGGTGGAATGTCAAACTTTCAAATTTTTACCAATTACTTCAAAGTTAAAAATATTAAAACCCCCTAATTTATAAATATTAAATTCCTAGACTAAACAAAACGCTAGAATATTTGAATTTTAACTGTAGTTAGAGTGGAACTAAATATTTTTGAAAAAAAGTAACTCTTTTCATATTTGTGAATAATTATTTTAATTTTCAGTTTTTAAATTTTTGAATTTATTCATTTTTCCACCAACAAGTTAAGATGGCAATAACGAGTTGGGGAAAATGGGGCTTTTTGCCAAGATGGCCGCGGAAAACGGAATATAAAATGTTAAGTCTCCGTTATATTTGGAAAATTTGTATTTAGTGAATAAAACGTTTGATTTACGTAAGCGATTTTTATTATTTAATATTTGGAAATTGTCTTAAATTTCGGAGGGAAAGTTTTTAAATAATTTGGATTGCAAAAAGGAGAAAATTTTTTATTGGAAAATTGGAATATTGATTTGTTTGGTACAGTTAGCTATTAAATGTTTTAAATTAATGGTAATCGAAAATAAACCTCTTGGAATTTTTTGGAAGTGAAATTCAAAAATTAAGACATAAAAAAATATCACTTCAACTGTCGCCTGCAACGTGGGCTCCGAAAGAATTGAACTCACTTTTGACCCTGAGATTGATTGTTGGGTACTAAAATTTTAAACCCTAGGTGAAAATATTTACAAAAATTAAAATGGGACTGTATGTTCAAATTTCTCTCAGATGAGGAAGATATTGGATGAAAAATTAAAAGAAAATCAAGACAAAATAGAGAAAAGGAATATGATGACGGACAGAATTGATCAGTGTCACAGTACACACATCACCAAAAATGAAGAACCAAAAGAAATATCAAAGAAGTGTTTGATGAGGCAGTCGAAAAATTTGAGAAGAAAGTTGTCAAAGAAAATGAAATAAAAATTGCGATCGAGAAAGAAATGGTAAAAATTAAGAAAAATATTCGGAAAAATAGAAGAAACCAAACTGATAACGTAAATGCTAAGAGATTCAAAATTAAGTGTACAAAATAAAATGTTACAAAAATTAAATTTGGTAAACACTTTACCGAAAACAACAAATTTTTGATTTGCTTAAAATTTGCATTTGCCCCACATTTGGACATAGATTTTGATATTATTGAACGAAATTAAATGTTTTGGATGTTTTGGGAATTTCTCGGCAATATGGAATAGATTCGATAGCGTTGGGTAGGTCTGTTTATCGCATTGATTTACACTTCTATTTTATATTTTACGTTGAAAATTTTATTTATAATAACTTGAATTGGATTTGGATTGGAATTTATTTGAAAAGATATTAAAATTTGAGATAAACTAAAAAAATATCACTTCAATAAATAAAATGATTTAATTTTGTGGTGCCATTTCATGATTATCATCAATCTTCCCTTGTATTTAACCAAAAACTTTTTAAATATTAGAGCAATATACTGACAACATAGCGCCCTATTTTTTAATTTTTAATCCATAATGATATTATTTGTGCCTTTTAAAATTTTTGGCAATAGAAGGAACTGCAGACTATCCAATTTTGAATTCAGAACTTTGGATCCAAAAGATGTGCATAAAAAAATAACTATTTTGGACGAAATCCGACAAAACAAAAACTAAAAAATCTGATGTGGACACCACATGACTTTCTTGTTAAACTGTTAATACTTTTATTAGTAATTAAAATGTAGAATAATTATTTTGTAGTTAGAATCTCGTTAATCCATTCGTGCTCGTCATGTATCGCTTTACATGTGCCTTTTTTCCCCGGACAATTGCATCCAAAAATAGGAGGTACCCAGATAGAGGCTATAAAAGTTTCAAATGCAAAATTTTAACTTTCTACGACTGGCCGTATTTGAATTATGCGACGTACAGACGTCACAAAGCCAGTCAAAATGGATTCAGGGAAGGTCAAAACAGATATTTCCGTCAAAATCTGAAAACCGAAAAAAATCGGGATTACAATACTTCCTATTTTACAAGAGAGTAAAGGAGAATTAAAATATTGGTGTTTGATTTCATTGCAATATGAACCAAACTATAACCGCAGTTCCTAGGCTTCTGTACAGCTACTACCCTTCCGGTTTTAAACATAGTTGATGGTTAGTTAAACAAACAGATATGCATTAAGATTGCAGTTATAGATTCTACGATTCTGTTGATTTTGCAGATTAACAGATTTTCATTCGACGATTCCAGGATTTAATATTTTGTGGTCAAATGTGACAGACAGACGAACGGAGTCAGATTATAAGGCTTCTTGGTATACTGCGTATAGAAGCCTAAAAGCTCTATCTCGGTTGTCCCACATCTCTAATATGTCTTTGAGATGTAAATTATAAGAAGCCAATTGAAACATAAGGCTTCTTGCTGTACTGGTTATCGAAGCCTAAAACTGGAACTGCAATAGTTCCAGTGAAAACTGGACTTTATATTTAATTTGGTTGAAACAGAGTTTTTGATTTATTTCTGCTTTTATCAACAGATTCAGTTTCCAGTTTCGGAAATGGAAATAAAACTTTATCAACTTTAACTGTGGAAATCACCTTTCAGGTTTATATACGGAATATTCAAATGGGAAAATATTACTGTTATTTGAATTTTTGTATATTACTCAATAATTAGCACTACATTTTCATTTCTTCGTCTTCCTGCTTCTTATTCAAATCAATATAGTTTTGTCCATTGATTGGGTTGGAAATCCTACAAATCCTTCTCTTTCTCAACCTACAATGGCTTGCAATTCGCTGTACAGATAAAGAACGTCAATGTTCTTAGCGCCCTTCCACACTGAACCAAAACAGTGCTTAAATATAAAGAACGCGGTTGTAATGATAATGAAAAAGTACTTTAAAATTGATCCAACGCACCATTTCTTCATCTTAACGAAAACGTGATTCGTAATTGACGAACGCATTCACTAAGTGACGCATAAATATTTGTATCAACGAAAATAAATTCTTTAAAGTTAACACCCTAAATACACATATTTCAAAACTGGTTTTCGTTTATGCAAGGAATAGCATCTCTGGTCGGAAGAATTAGCGTTCGCTGTCTCAAAGTATGCTAGTTGTTGTCTCAAAGTATGCTAGTTGTTGTCTCAAAGAATGCTAGTTGTTGTCTCTAAGAATGCTAGTTGTTGTCTCTAAGAATGCTAGTTGTTGTCACACTGATTCGTAGTTTTTGCGAATACGATTAGCATTCGGTAACCGATAACTACATTTCGTTGTTTAAATAAGAATTGGTCTTTGTTTAACGTACACATTTCGTAGTTAAAGGTATGGTAGTAATTGATGTAACGAATTTTAGTTTTTGTTAAAACGAATGAAACTATTAGTCCAAATAATT
Source organism: Cantharis rufa (assembly GCA_947369205.1). Lineage (NCBI taxonomy): Eukaryota > Metazoa > Arthropoda > Insecta > Coleoptera > Cantharidae > Cantharis > Cantharis rufa. The sequence goes on along the minus strand of OX376309.1, from coordinate 6,586,341 downwards.
GAATTGGTTTATAAAAAAAAAGTTTTAATTAATTTATAACGTTTATTTATAAAAAAAAATTTAATTTTATAAAAAAAAAAATTGATTTTATAAAAATTAAATACCTATACAATACATACAAAACTGTCCTTAAAAAGTAAATAAGTTAGATATTATTATTATTATATTATGCTATATATAAAATAAAAACAAATAATAATACATTAAGCATGTTTTATTATGTTACCTTAGCTTATTATCAATTAGAAATATTAAAAATTATTAAAATTGATAATTTTAATAATATATAAATACAAATGTACTAAGCAAAATTTAAAATTTTTACATTTCATTACACAATAACAAAATGTTTCAATTTTTTGTTTTCATAATAGTTTAAGTTAATAGTGGAGTTTAAAAAAAAAGAAAATTCATTTAAACCTAAAATTGAAAAGCGTAAAGCTTAAACTTATTATATTTTTAATTATTAAATGAAAATAACGTATTTGCTTTGTAAAAAGTAACTGGCAACTCTTACAAATTATAAAAATACTTGATAATGCTAAAAGCAAAACCGTTAGAAAATTAATAAAAAAATATACAAAAAATGCATTATTTTCATTTAATAATTAACAATATAAAAAATAATTATGATTTGTCTATCGAAGTTATTTATATTATTTATTTAAAAATGTACTATACTTCGTTTTATATTTTATTATTTGTTAGACGACATGTTTCGAATATGGAATATTCATCTTCAGGACGTCAAATTAAAATATTGTTTGAAAAAATATTATTTTAAATTTTTTTAAATTTTTAAAATAATATTTTAATTTTAATAAAAATATGAAAAAATATTATGTTAAATTTTAAATTTTTTAAAATAATATTTTAATTAAAAACAATATTTTAATTTGACGTCCTGAAGATGAATATCCCATATTCGAAACATGTTGTCTAACAAATAATAAAATATAAAACGAAGTATAGTACATTTTTAAATAAATAATATAAAAAATACTTGTAAAATTTATTTACAAAATTATTAAACTTATTAAAAAGTTTTATTATTTACACTTGCTTTAGATTTCTTTATAGAAAACGTTAATACGAACTAACAAATGTTATATAAATAATACAAAATGTTTACAATACAATTTGTTACTCGAACAAAAATTGTAAAAGTTTTTTCGCTACTGCAACCATTTTTCTGCTGTAATGACAAAGTTTTTTTTCTATTCAGAGAAAAAGATTAGTTGATTTACCAAATTTTAACAAATTCTGAATAGAAAAAACTAGAACGATAAATCCCTTTAACCAAGCGTTAATATGAAATTAATCAGAGTCCAAATATGAACCTAGTATAAAAACCTTTGAAAAATTCTTTGCAGACTTAAATTTAAAAAAATATGTCTCTAAGAAACTGTAGAACATTGTAGATTCCTTTGGAAAATCTAAATTAAATACAAAAAATATTTTGAAGCAAATATCTACAGCTCTTAAAAAATTAAAGAACTGGTATCGAATATCGTCAAAAAAAAATAAAAATTTCTTCGATGTTGAAGAAATCGCTTCCAATACAATATAAGAACGGCTGAATACTATTTTTCCTTTCTTTTAAGTGTTTGATATGGTCTTCGACTTCTTGGTGACATTTTCCCAAGAAGATAAAAGATTCTTGAGAATCTTTAATCGTGAACTTAATAGTATTTTTGGTAGTGTTTTCTGTGGCGACTACTGTTTTAGTAGTCGGCACAAAGTAGCCATGCATACTCCAAAGTATTATTGCAGTTCTTGTATCTAAAATAAATAAGCAAGATTAATCAATCGATTTGCAGCTGCGTTGAATGCATTTTTAAACGCATTGTGCTTGGTTATTCTTATAATAGTTCAGAATAAATGTAAACTACAGTGAATAACAATATGATTGTACCAAATTTACAAACTTACGCAATACGAATATAATGTACTTAGTACTTACTATCAGAAATGGTGGCATTTGTATTGAGATTTTTTAATAAACCTCGAGCATTTTTGTCTTTGACGTTACTAGCATCAGATAAAAATTCAAGCAACTTGTTGCTACATGTAATCCAATTATTTAGTAATCCGTTCCCGTCATTACTATATGCAGCATTAAAGTCCATATCAATCTGTAAGTAAACGGTTTTAATGATCAGGTATTATTTGTATCTAGAAAATCATACCAGTCGAAAACCTGTTGGGGTTTTATAAAATGGCCATTTTTCCAAAATTTCATTAGTGGTTTCTAAATTTTCCAAATCTTTAAGCCGATATTGGCTACAGGCTTTCCAGGTACTGTCAAATTGTTCGGCTGTCAAATTATCATATTTTAATGCCCTAATACACACTTCTGCATCATCCTCCGGTTCTAAAAATAGATATTTATAAACATTTCATAAAAATATAATATAATTTGGCCAAAACTTTGTAAAATAAGAAAAAAAATGGAAAAAATGTTTTAAAAAAAGTAACAACAAAAGTAAAATTAAAAAAAAAAATTTTACGGCCATTTTTAAAAAATTTTATCAGTTTTAGAGTACCTCCTAAATGCAATAACAATAATTAAATTAAAGTTTAAATATACGTAAGTAAAACAATTTAAAATTATAAGTTCTTACCTTTGATTTACAATTTGCTATTTCAAAGTTGAAAAACGAAGTAAGTTGTTACACTAAAAATCACTGTTAACAGAATAAATTTATATTTCGACTACGACTTGAAGCTGTAGGCTGTAGACCACTAACTAAACTAGGGTACAATACGGGGGCGGAAAGGCCGTGACCAACAAGGGCTTAAAATAATGCAATAAAACATTTGTTTTGCACGATAGCACGATAGTTTGGAAAGATACAGGAAGACCGTGATCTGACAAAACATATTTTTACAGACAAATTTTAGCATCCTGCTCGACGATTGTCTACTTGTAATAAAATAACGAAATAAAACTTTATAAAATAAGTAGACTTATTTCTTTCTTTGTCGGTCAGTAAAAATAGATCGCCTTTTTAGAAACTAAAAGTACCTAATAGAACAACTTAAATAATATCTGGACACAATATGAGAACCCTACAAACCAAGGGGTATTATAAGTGCATGAAACTTAGATGGTAATTCGCTAAACAAAATTATCAACGTCTTAAATTAAAGTAGTAATCAATGGATACTAGCATCCCTTACTTAACTTCAATTTTCCAAAATTGTCACTTATACTTCTTGACACCTAGGGTTCTCATAAATATAATTTGGATTTATTTTTTTGTTTAACTTTTGTTTTAATAAATTTTAATCAAAACAGGTTTTTGACTCGTCAGTACAATTAAAAAAAATCCTAAAAAACACCCCACAATTTATTAAAAGATAATTAAAAGCTATCCAACAGTTTCTTGTTACTTTGCACAAATTCTTTGCGCGGAGATAACCATATAACGCGACATTTGAAAGAATCAAAACGAACTATAAAATCGAGTAGGAAATAAAGTACACACAATCATGTTTACAAAATTGCAAAGTTATTACTTATGTGAAAAGAAATAGATATTTTTTATAAACTTTCTTTTTTATAAAAAAAATACAATTTGATTAGGGGCCCTGAAATAATTTTTGCGGGGAGCGGAGTATTAAATTGCTGTATTTTTATCTAAGGTCTAATAATTATAATCATCATAAGGTTAACTTTCACAGTCACCAGCAATTTTTTAAGTATTGCATGTATACCTAAAAACTCGTCGCTTTAAAGATTATGGGTATTACAAGTTCGTTGGTAAAAAGAATACCATACATTTACTCCACGTAACGCACACATCAAAATTACGATTCTTCGTAATAGATCCAACGTCTAGATTGTTATTTAATAACATTGTAAATTATCACAACGAACAAATTTCTTCAAATCTGTCATAGTTATTTTATGTTCGAATTCCTAAATACAAAGAACAACTTTTATCAGATAGACGAAAACTTTATTATTATGAAGGAATATTTTACGTTCACCAATGAATCAATCTTTCTTTGTATTTAAGAACGCCAATTCGCTATATTAACGTATCTAAGAATGGAGCACCTAAAAATTGACCTTAGGATTTCTTTACATCAAAGAAAAAATTCTTTGTCGCAGCGAAATTTAAGTTAAAAATCACTGTTCGTTAATATAAAGCATCATATTATTTTCAGTGCATAACTTCAAAATGTTTCCATCTTTAGTTTTTCAAAATTTTAAACTCGTGAATATTGTCGAGAAATCTAAATACAAAGTTTTCTGTTTAATAATTTCTTCTTGTGATTCATATGATTTTTTTTAATTGGCACTACATTTATTGAACAATAAATTATTTTTTTTTCTAAAAATTATCATCGGTGTTTGACGGTATGTTTTACAGACACTCTGTATAATCCTGTATAATAAATCTAAAACCGTGTCTCATCCAGACCCTCTCAATTCGTAAGCAAAGAAGGGTAGTTTAAAGAGAGGTATTATCTGCTCAAAACAGACGCTTGGTGAAATAAAATATCAATCTATCAACTAGTTGAGTTTACAAGAAAAATTTAAACTGGAATATATAATAAGCAAAACCGTCGTATCGACTGGAAGTTGATCACAACTGATTTTAAATTAAATTAAAATTACGACAGTCAAGTTTCATATTTTTATGAGTTCTCGCTCACATAAAAACCGTAAGTACAAATACAAATTACTTCAACCACAGAGTGTTCCTTTCACCCTAGAGCTAAGAAACTCCGTGAAATCCGAAATTGGAACCCGGAATTTTCACTTTACACCCAACCAGCGGTAACAGTAATACATTGCTGTGATCAAGTGTGAAATTAAAATTTTGAATACTAAACTGTTTTCGCAAAATTGTTTTTAGGTGCATTCTTTGATAAAAATTTGAATTGAATAATTTAAAATGTATGTATCGTGCGATGTTGGTTGGTAGAATAAAAAACTAACGAATTATTCGGTTTGTCGCCCTGTGTGTGAGACGGTTGTTCGCTTATTAGACGGACGGTGTAGTATAATGAGTCTAATTACAAACTGGGCTCAAATACATTCATGATTTAATCAGGACGGTAACTTTAAAAATCAATTGTTAGTGACTAAAACGTAGGAGCGCTTTTTCAACCGCCTGCTACCATTACGGTGCTAATGGATTGCAGAGCGACTGGTGTGGTATGTGGACTTGTTATCAGTGCAATCGGCGAAGATAGTGCTGCTTAATGACGCATATTAGCTGCACCATTGTATCTTCTTGTATAATACTAGCCTGGAAATTAACTGTCTCATGCTTACTAAAACTCACTAATTAATTCCTTTCAGTTCTTTAGTTGTCTTAGTATAAATTGATATACGAGTTAACGCCGAACCCTTACTACAAAATTAATTTTAGGAAATTTCAACATACCTTACTTTATCATCCTATTAAAATGACATTAGAGTAATTATACATGCCTACATTGTCCGTAATCCCTCATATTAGGTGAGGGGATACTAAATTGTCTTATTAAGATTTCTATATTTACATCCATAATCGTCCCTTCCTAAAATTTATCATTTCACTTACAATCATGTGGTTCCTTCCCTTGCCATTTTCCCCAAAAACAAGGTGGAATTCGGCTTTTAAAAAAATTATAAATAAGGACTTTGAAAGATGCGGACGGACGGACGGACACGGGAGCAGAACACAAAGCAAAAAAAAAACACAAAAACGGGAAAAAATAATTAATAGATATTCTATTTTTTATGAGCAAATTTTCAAAAATAATTAGTGTTAATCCGAAAACAACGACAAAATCTCATTAATCATAAAAGGAAGGCAAAATTTTAATTTAGCGTGCAATTGTAAATTACCTGATCACTAACTCGGTGTTTATTCAAAATTATGTTAATTTAATTGTTAAGCTTACATGTCTACCAGAATGCAGTAACTTTTACCCAAAATTCCATTAAATGACAGATTAATGTAAAAGTAGGTAAGTTACAAATGTATCATATAACTAATTTACACAATTGAATAAATTTGTGTGTTTAGAGTGCGAATTCAATTGTTTAATAAAGGAAGGATATTTCTATGACATTACTAAATATATATTTCTGTAATTCCATTTAGCTTTAGGTAAGCCGAATGTTATGGAAATTTATGCAAATTAGCTATTAAACGAAATTGGAACAGATTTACATCTGCTGTAATCTTACACATATATTTGCAATTATATAAAACAGCGATTTTACTAATATCATTCCCTGTAATTAATTGGCAAACTAATATTTATCCTAAACAATGTCTTAGAGAGTAAAAAACAAATTCAGTAATATTTACTATGCCATTTTCTGATAGCCATTAGTACAGTCTACCAACTATCCAGTCTGACCATAACAAGAATATTGATAATATCTAAACAATATTTGCTAAGATTATTATCCAGAAAATCCAGTCCCGATATTAGTCAGAGCAACCAGTTCAATAATATCCAATTAAACTTTATAAGGCGAATCTTAATTATTGGGCATATTAAATAGTACACGGCGTAATGGCAATCGATAAAAAGGTTTTCCACATAAAATTCCATTCAATTGCTCCCCAAATAATATAGCAGCGAATACATGGTGAATTCAAAATTGCGTCCTACCTCTGATCAGTTTTTTGATGGAAGGTGTCTCTCATAGCTTTGGTGGTGATAATAAGTTGGACCACGGGCCATATGGTTACAGGTGATTCCAAGTTATTTACACTGTAGTTAGAATTCCATGTTGAACTATCCATCCAATTAAAATGTTAAGTCAGTAATGGTGACTTGTAATTTGGTCTTGGGGGTTTATCTCTATTTAAACTTGGAAATCTTTCACGCTATGAAAGATTCCCAATGTGTCTTGACAATTTCGTGTTTAAATATGCTAAAATAAGTCGTTAGGAATGGTTCGAAAGTGAAGTTAAGTGGACCACGTCACGGATGAGAGAGGTTATGTCGATTACATTAAGCACAGAAGTTACACATGTAACATAAATATGCACTGTAAATTTGTTTGTTATAATTTAATTTTGTAATAAAATTGATCTGTTGAAATTAATAATAATTCATTCTTATCAATTCATGAGGTGTCCAATCCAATTTTAAAATCTATTTTTGGAAATTCTAAATCCATTTTAGATTTTAAGTCAGTACTTTGCGTTTCACGAACGGTTGTTGGAAGTACAACTTGATTGTTTCCTGATGTTATAAAAATTCATTTAAAAAAAGAATAGCAAAATAGTACAAAATTTAAGTTTGCAGCTGTAAAGTTTGACGTACACCCAAAAATTTAACAACAACCCCCATTGTTTCGCACGACACTAGTAAATTATTTTTCAATTACAGATTATCTTGTCTTAATTTTATATGGGTTAATTGTATGCAAATCTCCAAAGAAAAACTAAGGTACGTTAATACGGTTTTTTAATTTTGGCTTAGTAATTTGTGCGCATGAATAAAATATAAACCCATAAATTAAACACCACATTAATCGCTTTTTTCATCGATAACCAAGACAAAGATTACTAAATCAATCTGGGAGGATTTTTAATTTTTTATGTGTGTACCAGTATTTATTTGGTTTATGTGCCGGAAAAGAATGAAAACCATTAGAATTTTCAATTATTAGTCGATGGAAATTTGTAAACGTTAAAACTTGATAAATCGAGTAGGGCTTTACGTATTTTAATAGAGATGATTTTCATGTATAGATTAACAATGGGTAAAGACGCTCACTAAAATTAATTATTAACAAATAATTAATTTAATGATTCATTATCGTGGAAAGTTTCAAAGTCACGTGACTAGAGAAGAAAATTGATTACTTTCAGTCTTGGTATTTCTAAAACGACTTGTATTTGCTAACTCTTTCCTAACGGATTATGTTACCTTTTGCAAATGTAAAAAGTTTGTAATTTATTTCTTGCGTCTCTTTATGTTAATTTTATTATTACTAATGGTGATTATACTTTTGATTTGTAACATTTTATAAATTATTATTTTCTAAAGCTTGATTTGAATTTATTCGGTAGATCTATAAATCAAGCGACGGATTAATATTTAATAATTTTTATAAAAAGGCACTGACTTTATAAATATTGTTAGCCATTGATGGCTAAGCCGATTTTTATAACAGAAAATATTTTAAAACATTCTGTTCCCAAGCACGAAAATATCTAGTAGTAGTCGAATACTTTCATAATTACACAAATAAAATAAAAATATAAAATTGTTCCAATTATGATCATTAAATAGGAGTAGTAAAATAGTTGTAAATGTATAAAAAATTTACTTTTAGGTATAAGTAATAATGTATGAGAATTACTAACTAGTTCTAAAAATATAAAAAACACTTTAACTTTTTTAACATAAAAAGTACGAAAAATAACGCATTAAAATTTTAACACAAACAATTTGAATGGCAATTTTTTAATAGACCGCTGGGGTAGTAACGTGGGGAAGGGAAGACAAACTCGAAAATAATTAATCGAAGTCGAAGTAATATTTAATGTACTTTCTTTTCTAATTTGTTTATTAAGAACAAATTAATAAAAAACATATTAGATTAATGTAGCTAATTAAAGCAATTTTAATAATTATTATAAGATACGGGTTTCTGATCTACGGTTATTAACATCATTTGTCAAAAGCAGTGTTGAAGGGAAAATAAAGAAAAAAACAGTATAGACGAGAGAAAATAATAATATATAGATGTGTTTCTTAAAACCTAATTTTATTAATATATCCCAAGGAATGACATTAATAAAAATGTTAATACTTTATTAATTTTGCATATATTGCCAAGAACGCCATTATACGTTTCGAGACCCAACATGGCGAAGTTAGGACATCTGTTTAAATATTTAACAAAAATGAAGAAAGACAAACAATGGGGAAACTTGCAATTTACTAAAATCAGTTAAAAATTTGTAAACTACCCTTTTAGATTAAAACTTTGTATTAATAACTAATTGAACCATTTCATAATTGCAAGTGCCAATTTGCTTTAGTGGTAAAATGCAGTAGTTGCAACTTACAGTTAAGCTTAGCTAGTAGTTAAATGTGCAAGCCGAAGAAACAGTTCTAATGGAATTACTTTTCCAATTGAGTTTATTCAAATTTCTAGGTTGAATATTTGCTCAGGGTGCACTCTGCAATAAAGTCTGGCCCATATAGAGTAAGTAAAAAAATGTCTACGGCCTAATCGTAAACTAACGGTTAAGCAAATAAAAAATTAAGTGCGAACGTTACTTCCCATGTCAATATTAATTTAAAAAATAATCAAATAATTAAGTTTATGTGATTCACTACATTACCCACAAATTTATCGAGTTAATTATTTCGAGCATGTATTTAATCAACTAATATGTTACATATACAAACTCTTAATGAACTTATATCGTGTATTTAGTTAACCTGTGAGTCATACATTTTTATTTTCCAGTTCAATTAGAAATTAGACTACATAATTTTCAATACATTGTAATTATTGTAAACGTGAAAAATTGAGGATTCCCAATACGAAAGATTTTTTTGTAAATTGTTTGAAAAGTACTATATTAACATAACAAAGCTTATGTCCACCCGTCTGCCCGTGTTCTAGCGACTTTCCAATTAATATTTTAATATGTGAAAAATTAATGAATTTCCAAGCTTAGTCGCAAATTAACCTTTTGTTTGAAATCCAGGTTAATCCATTTATGGGCGTAAAATATAATTGCGATATTGTAAATTTTAGCTCCGATATGGTAAAAGTCTAATATTTGTATTATGTGAATTTTTAAAGCAAACTTCCAATTTTAAATGCAATTAAAATTTAGACATAAAAAATGTGTACTCGGATGCACAATTTGAATTTCATTCCAATATTGAATGGTACAGAATATTAAAAGACAAAATTGTAATTATTATATACCAACTTCAATAGCTAACATAATTTTGTGTAAAATTAATTAGTTTTAGAAAATCGTAAATATCACATTTTTAAATAAGTAACCAATTAATCAAGCAATAAAGTTAATTTTGCTATTTAAAATTTGAATGCCCACAAAATACTAATGTTTCAATTTGAAAGCAATAGAAATTGTATGGATAAAGGACTTTATAATCAATTTAGAAAAAATTATCCAATTTAATGTGATTAATTAGTTAACTGTTTTGCATTGAAGAAAATGAAGAAAACGCGATGTTGTTAAGTGCAGAAAATATTCCAAGAGGATTTGTTGGTTAAAGAAGCTGGTCACATCAGCAAAAGGAATAAGAAAATGCATATAATTTCAACCAGTTCATCTCCAATAAATATACAATACAGATGTTACCTATTTAAAACAAGAAGTACTGTCCAAAATTCAAGAAAAGAAGTCATAAATATTTCGAACGGTTTGAAATCTTTTGATCTTGTTTAAATGCAAACTAACCGGCATTATATAGGGCTACGATATGTAAAATCAGACATCGATACCAATTATAAGCATGTACGAGTATGTATTTGTAATATATTCAAGAATTTTACAAAATGATATACTAACATGAAAGTGTATTGATAGTTATTGATCTCAAATATTCAGATTAAGTATAAAACAAACCTTTTATCATATGGAAACCTTCATAGCCTTACCATTTAAGTAGATACAATTACGCTAAAAACATCGTCTGCAATTGCTACAATTATGTACTCTAATAAATTATTCCTTCACTCATTATAAGAACCAAGTAAATAGCATCAGTTATGTAAATAACAATTATTGAAATATAAAAGCTAATTAACTCCTTTATTTAATTCCAGTTTAAAGTTGAGATGTTTTAAGGATTTTATAAATTAGCTGGCGCTAAATTAGCTGGCTAAGCTAAAATTAGTTAACTTGTTGTGTGTTAATGTGACTTTCTAATGGCACTTAGTTTAGATGAGCCCTTTTTCTAGCTTCACTTTAATTAATTTACGTACAACAACCAAAATTTAGATTTATTAAATGTTATCCTGATGTATTTGTCATAACAATGCGATGTTGCCTGTCATCAAACAAGCCGAAGCTATTAATTAAATAGATATGTATGTTTTTTATTAAATATCTTAAGTAACAATAAATTGTAATGTAAGAAAATGAATTATATGGATAATTAGAAGGCGGAGTATTATGCATTCAAAATGCGTGCAATCACAAATTCTATTGTACGACCACAATAATTTCAATTTCGCAAAAATTCCGTATATTTGCTTTTACAACAAATAACCTGTGTTAAGTACATTTTAAATAAGACAATTGATTTTTCTTCACAAATATTTACCTTGGAATATTTAACTAATTTAATAATAACGTTGTTGTCAACTTTTCACAAAGAAACATTTATTGAATTAAGTGCCTAACTAAATATTATGTGGTTTTGCCAAAGTACATTGATTTCGACTGCTTTCGCCTTAAACCATACAAAAGAATGACGTCAACTTAATATTTACTTGAGTAACCAATTTTTATGTATTGATGTTTAATAACGTGTAGTTTTGTGATTATTATTCTCTTCTGTCGCGAAGTTATTTATATACAAAAAAAAAATAATTTCGTAAGTGAAAAGCTTCGAACCCGAATGTAAATTTAAATTTGACAATTTGACGTGTAAGAAGGCAACCTATAGCACACGTACAGATAATAGACTTCGCAATAGTTGGCAAGCAGTCGATTGGGCAACGCTAGATTGGAACATAATAAATTTTGAGTTGAATTTTTAAAAAGCAATTAAGAACTTTAACATAACTCCGTATTAAAGTTTTATTAAAATCATTAGCTACATGACGCGAACTACATTAACAGTGAATCAAATCAGTCGTCAATTATGCTCGATGAAATCAAATTATGTAAAGACCAAGACTATTAGGTTCGTGGTGTGGATAAAATGATAGGTAATCACGAAGTTTTTTTTTTTGTTAAGCATTAATTCACTCATAGAAATTCTGTTTGCAATCACACGCAATTACCAAGCAAATCGTCGTTCTTTTACGGCCATCAGATAAAAGAAATAACTGAATAGATACTTAATTAAAAGTGACAATTATTCGATAATTTAACAAATCAATATACAATTACGGGGTGTTTTTTTACTATTTCATTATGCACTTCCGTGTAATTAGACTTAAAATATTTCCTGATAAAATATACATGTAATAGTTTTATACAAGGTGAATCAATAGTGTTGACTTACTTAGCTTATTTGTTTTCAAGATTATTTATTTTAGAATTATATTACATTATCATAAGCATACTTCAGTTATTTGGGTATTTCACTATTATTGCGGAACCTTTCAATCTTTAATTTTTAAATCTTTTTCAAAAATACTACCAGTTCAGCCCTGTGCAAAAATAAAAAAATTATCTGTTGAATAAAATGTCGATACTTATAATTACAATTCAAATTAGCGCCGAGTTAATTTTTTTATTTTCAATTTAAAATTATTAATCCGGTCAGTGTGGAGATAACTCGAAAACAATGAGTTTTTTCGAATTTTATCCAAAAAATGTATTTTTCATTTTGTGATAAAATTTAATAGTTTTTCAAAAATTGATAGACATTGGTAGCTAAAAATATTAATTATAGATAGTTTTTCGTTGTCCCATAGTCAGAGACAGCCCCTTGAAGAGGAGAATTATTTTGGGCAAATTGGATTTTTTTCACAAATCACTTACACTAAAGAAAATCATCAAACCGTCAGAATTTGAAAAAAGTGAAAAAGAGCAATATTGGCCACTCCGTCTCTGCCCACAGTTCACACTTCACAAACCGATACAGCAGCGTAACCCGGTGCCACTAGAAATAGAACCGCTGTTTATTGAACTTATTGCTAATTCAGTTGTATAAAACTCGGCTCAAAGTTAACCCAGAGTAATTCAGCTTTTAGCCGGTCGGATTGAATAAAAAGTGAGTTAACTTTAACTCTAGCTTTATTCGACTATTATTTAACATATTTTAGAGCTTTTGCAATGCTTGTGACCTTTTCATGTTTTTTTTCTTTTAACGAATATTTTTGATTCTAGAACTGGTTAAACCAGGGTTAACTGTTATCGGAGTTTTATACAACTGGCCCTTAATTCCAATCCGACATAGGACCCATTTTCGACATAGGATGGATTGGAAACAATGGTTGTTCCATGTAGGATTTTTCGGATGTCATTTTCGCAACCTAATGATTGGATAAAAACCAAAACCTCGAAAAAGTTTTAATAATTTTTTCGATTCATTCGAATTTCAGATTTATGTTTTCATTTGCGTAATATTTATGCAAATTATAAGAGATTTGTTTCAACATGAGTTTGATGTCCAGAAAATTGAGCGTGTTAGTGTGTCACGATGATGAGTCTTTTTGAAAAATGTGCCGAACACCAGCGGAGCAGTTGTCCCAGCCCACATTGCACAAGCTGATTTTGCTTACGATAAGTTCGCAAATGCTCCAAGTGATCGAAAAGCTATCTCCCAAGCAGCCACGATTATTTGTTCATAAATTGTTGACCTATGGAAGATTTCTAGTCGCTTTCAATTGCATCAATCGTTTTAAAGTCCATATTTTCAAAATTACGAAAGATACAAGAGCATTGAAGAGAACAACGTAAAGCAGTGATACCAGAAACATTCAGGATAAAAAATTGAAAATAATACAGGGTGTTCCATTTAAAAAAAAAGCAATTTTATGTTTGGGAAAAGTTGCAAATAATTTTGAAAAAGTGGTCAGACTTGAGCAAGGTTTGTTCGAAAGTTGAATGAATCATTAATGAAATTTTTCTGACATCATACTGACGTGCAGCTATAAAAATGTAGCATTTAAAGGTTTGGAAAACAATAAGCAATATAGGAGATATAGCACTCATTATCGGCATTACTAATTTCATTGTGCTTTGTCCAAGAATTTGCTGAGAAACATAATGCTGTAACTAGTCAATATGAAGAATGGTCATGAATGCATTATTTGTTGGTGTAAAAGCTTGTTGGAGTAGAAATTTAGCTAGCATCAATCAATGTCAATTATTTACTATTTATATATAAGCAAATCCTAACACATGATGCACGTCGACCAAAGAACGGTTCAAAATCAGGTCGTAGATAACATCTTAGTCTTCCTTTATAAAGTACATTCCATGTATAGTCAGTCACAATATCGTAATCGTTTAGAAAACTTTTATAACGAATTAGATTTATTTAAACGAAATACTACCAACGATATACCATACCTACTCTGTTAACATATTTTTTCAATTGGAAATTTATATACACACAGTTTACATAAATAACAAATACTAATTATTAATAGTAAATAACTGGGTTTGCCAATCGCGTATCTTACATAATAAGTTTTATTAAAATACCGCCCGTTAGTTTTATCACGACGATTTATTAATAATCGATACAACCATTCAATAGGTCATTTCCGCAACACGAAAAGATTTTTATTCCAAATACCTCATCCTATCCATAAATTTACTTCACATTAATAATTAATACAAATACATTTTTGACGTGCCACATTGTAAAACAAAATAAATCAAGACCATGCAATTACGTAATAGTCGAACGAAAGGAAAAGTTGAACTTGAAAAAAATGCAAATCTCAAAAAAAGTTGTAAAAAAATTATTGTGTTGTGGGTGAGGTTTTTATTTTATAAATTCTTCGACAGCTAAGGTCGTTCATATAACATACCTTTTAATTTATTTTACTAACCCAAATTCGATACAAGGTATCCGGATTTCTTTACTTTCGTTATAATTAAAATGATGTATTCATTGCCGATTTGCTTCGAGGCGCGATTTTTACCACACAGTTATTCTATCCAAGACCCTAGCAGAGCAAGAATGAAAATAGAGGAAGAAAAATCGAAGAAGAAAAAAAGATTCAAACTGAACTAAATCGGGGAAAAGAGAATGGAGTATTGTTAAGAAATATGTTTGATCGTGCTTGCTGTACTAATGAAAAACAATTTGATTCACTGGATTTTTTTCCTTTTAGACATTTTAGTTTCCTGCTTTTTGCTTAATTAAAATATAAGCGCACAAATTGCCTTAGGAGAACGCTTAGAATATGGACATTTTTTAGAACAAACTGCACTTTTTCGCTTTGATTTAATTTAATGTTTGCAAGTAAAACTGTATAATATAATATGAATGCATCAATTCTTCTTCATGAAGTGCTCGCGTGTGAAACTTTATTTTCTATACTTATTCGGTCAATGTTTTACCCCAAGGTAATGGAGAAAAATTCAAATTCCTTCAAGATTTTTATTTGTCGAGTATGTGAGAAATTTTTCAGTTTACGCCCACCGATAATTTATTTCGTTAGGGGTTTTAAATATTTATATCGTGAACTCGACCAACTCTCAATAGATAATTATGAATTACATTCTTCTTGAGTAGACAAAAATTATGAATTGCAATAATCAATTTTGCGCAAAATTCGTGAGCGTGTTTAGAAAGTGTTTTACCTTGATTAAAGCATAGCTTAAGGAAAAATAATTTCTCAATGAGTGGTTGCGGTGCAAGTCGAAAATTTTATTTTGATTGTACATATTGTATACGAATTAAAGTATTGAGGAAAATCCATGTCTTCCGTTCGGTTTTAAATTTGTGTTTTTCCAAATGAAAGCAGTTGGAACAAATTTAACACACACGTGTACCGATTCAAATATTTTGTTTTGCGTTATTTGTTCGGATTGTCTACCAAAAAAATTATCTCCGTTAGAACATGACAACGAAAGATCAAACCTTGTTTCCAAGTTTACAGAAGTTGGAAATATTTCCATACAATAGAACCTGACTAAAACAACGACGATTCGCATCAAACTGTGTATATTATTACAATACGAATTATTTTGAATTTAACTCATACATAATACAACAGTTTTACAAACAGACTACAGGCGGCAAAATAAGAAACTCGTAAAAAATACAAATTTTTGTCCAGCCCAAAAATATTTTTTTAAAATCACGAAATATCTAAATTATACCTGTGAACACCACTATAATAAAAGAAGTCAAAATCCATCATATTTTATTATATGGTTTCCGAAATTAGAGCTAAAAGTTTAGGTAAAGAATGACTAAAACTCCAGGTAGATCTCTAACATTTCTACCGAAGTAGCACTTAACAATATATCATAAAATTTAAAAACAAAAACGATTCAAATTTAATTGCCAACGAATGAGAATTAACGAATTCCCAAACCAATATTTCTACAATTTTGTAACGTCGATAAAAGCTCCATCAATTTCTTTGTCTGCTTTTATTTTCCAAAATTAATCTAAATTTTTTGCTTTGAACTTAAAATTGCAAAATTAATTTACATTATTACGCGCAAAAATCTTCCACAATAACGCGCTAAATAGTCTTGCCAGCCTCGTGTCCATATCATAAAGTAAATTTCGTTGTTCAATTTTTTCTTAATTTAATACAAAATTTATGGTTATTAAACATCAAAAAGTTGTTTTTAACGTTGAAAAGAAACATTAAGTGCTTATATATTTTATTATAATTAATATTTTCCTTTTAAGCACAATAAAAATTTTTATTGCGAAATAATTTAATCAATTATGGAAAAAAAGTGTGAAAGGAATCCAACTAAGTGCAAACACTGTCTTCACTTTTCCTTTTTCCAACATCAAGTTTTTCCAACTTTCCCATGCTCGATCTTTATGATGGGCGGTTCTCGTAAACTCAACCATAATTTTTGTTGCTTTATTATACAAAGCCGCAGTATCACTGCCTTTCTTTTTGGCCTAAAATAATAAATTTAAAAGGTGATCTGAGAGAAGAAGGTAAGGGATTAACGCCCGCCCACCCATAGATATTCGGATTTTGACGAGCCAAAACTTCTTCCATGTGCACCATAAGCCACATTATCATTTTTTCTGTATTTAAAAGTAGGCAATTCAATAAAACCGTAATTTAGCTACAACTGATGAACTAAAGTTTGGGATAACCATTACCTGATCAACCGGCTGTAAAGCAATTAAGTTGAAGTCAGTTTACTAACTTGCTCGTTAAAACCAGTTTCTTTAAAGCCAATTATGATATGTCTAATTTGATTATTATTAATTTGCTAAATATAAATTTCTTATTTAAGAGATAATTCGTTCTTAGAAATGTGTGCGTAAGTTAAATGTCTATTGAAAGAAACTTAAATAACGGTTACCAAAATTGCAAAATATAGAAACGAAGAATCGGTATTAACTGGCAGATAATATGACAGCTTGACAAGAATTAGTGGTACGAAAAAAAAGATAAAACGTAAAAAGATAGGAGTGACACGATTTTCGTTTCCTGCCAAGATTTTTACATCTTACGCACGCTTCATATTACTTCAGCATCTCGAACCATATATTTTAAAATCAAAATTTAAAACATAATTTTACACCACAAAAGAACGCTCATCATCTTCAAACCAATGAAAAAGTTTAAATAATTAATTTCAAGTCATAACTCATAACTAAATTTTTTTAATGGCATAATTATTTTAATATTCACGTCAAATCAATTGAACATAAGTAATTTTATCGCTTAATAATATTATTAGTAAAGTATTCAAATATTACTATTTTAATTATATTTCTAATCAACAATATCGCTAATGAACATCTCATAGAATTATACAAAATGTAACCGGTTTATTAATAGTCATATTTTATTTTTTTATGGCAAACAGTTTTTAAATCGGTGTATCCTGATCTATTGAGTACCCCCTAAGGAGATAAGGCAAAACGTATAGGTTAAGAAGGTGTTAATGTATTGTCAAGAAGGAGAAAGAAACTGTTACACTTTTAGCTCGTGTGCCCCATTTTACAGCAGTTGCAACATTTAAATGGACATAAAAATTTATTTTCTTGCCGTCCTACCCTCTACACCGACGAGATGGCAATAGAGCAAGCAGATTATAATTGTTATTGATAGTTTGTTATAAATTTGAAGTAATAAAAACGGGATTAGATTATGCAGCTTAAAATCGTAAAATATGAATACGACAGACCCATTTATGATATAAAGAATAAAATTTAAATAAATTAAAATAAACCAGCAAAATTCCATTATAAACCCACGCCAAAAATAAATCTAACAAATTTGTTAACTTTCTAAATTTTAACAAACGTCAAATTTTATCTTTGATCTTGATATTTTCAAAAAATATAACATAAAATCGCTCCGAGCAGCCCATTTGAAATTTTATTACACCTCATCACTAAGAAAATATTTATATGCTTCAATCATTGATTGAATAAACATTTTTATGTTGAGAGAATTGATAATTTAAATTTGAGAAAAATTTGTTAAGAGATAACGTAATGGGAATAGTCGCACCGATAATGCATTAAAGAAATCTTTTAAGTTTTAAAACATGTTTCATGTTAAGTGTTAGAATGACTAATTGTCTGTCGATATGTTCTTACATTATTAATACCAAACATTAATATTGCTATGACTAATTTAATTTGATAAAACTCTGATAAAATTATGCAATTCCACAAACAAATAATCCAGCATTGCAATTTTGGCAATCAGAAATTCGCATTACTGTATTTAATATTAACATTATTAAAAATAATTTACTCCAAACATTTTTTTTGCCGCAAGGCTAATTTAATATGACCAAAGTTGGTATCAAAATGAACATTGCCTACGTAATACTTGGTCGTCTCTGAATAATAAAACTTTTTTAAATTTAAAATTAAATTAAATTTTGATTATTATTACCTATCGAATCGAACATTTTAAAAATCTAACTTATAAAAATAAAAAAAACACAGCGCAAAAATTATCCGCATTGAGATTTAAAGAGGGTTTATAATATGTACTACCAAGATTTCTGTGGGATTACGGGGTTTGAACATCCCGTCAGTTGATACTCGAGTTTAGTCTCATGACACGTACGCATAGCATTTTTGTATCGCTCCATTTTTCCAATTATTTTTTCAGTTTCCACATGCCTCATTAAATCCTGAAGTTTAGATTTAGTATAATAACATTTTGTTAAAACTCTTCGGGAGCTTTATAATTATATTAAAAAAACACAAATCAACCTAATCAGACAGAAGTTCAACAATTTAATCTACTAATCCTATTACAATAATAAAAGATTGAAATAAATTTAACTAAAACGGTTTCCCCCCAGGCTTATTATTTTTAAAAATATCGTATTAAAAGTTTCAGCCAAAACGCGCTGCTTTGATATAATTAAAAGATTCTATGATAATTATTTAATTGTTTCAATTAAAATTCAGGAAATATAGTGGTTTCTAAATAAAGGATAATTTAATCAGCTGCATCGTTGATGTCGCTGTTATGTTAAACAAAAATGACAAAAATACCACAATCAACATGCTAAGTTGATGGATCAGTTCCATCAAGAGTACGACGCCGACCATTAGTTGATCAACAGTTGATACGATGAAGAATTTTACTCAAAAATCAAGATTTTCTCGCTGAAGGGTATAGGCCAACTTTCAGGATGGCACGATTTTTTTTTCAGGAATATAAGGCCAAACAATAATAACAAGTTTTGGGCCAAGAAAAAGTACACGAAGATTATAAACTGGCCAGGTAAAAAAATTTTGCTAAAGAGAATTTTAGAATTTAGTTATAATACTACAAAGTATGATTAGTATCTACTTTGATGGGATACGAATGTAATATGATATATGTAATAAAAATGGTAATTGATTAATTAAAAAAAGATAAAAAATATTTATAAAAAATAATACAGTAGCTATATGTAAGGTAAGAAAATTTGTAACGTAAAAACTCCAATTGAAAAGAAGAAGTTAAATTAAATTATAATAAATAAAGAAAAAATTGTCGAAATTAGCCGGATTAGATTGTGATTGATTGGGTACATCCCGGTGCTGTTGGAAAACGGTTTTCGCAATGAGTTTTAGAAAAATATACTTACTATATTTTAATAGTAAGTAAATTTACTTATGAATATATAACTGAAAATTGCAAAATATGTTTTGCTGCCATTTTTCTTTGGGGAACGATTTTTCGAGATTAAACTCGAACAAAATTTAAATATACAAAATAATAAAATTAATGTTAAACAAAATCAAGATAAAGAAAAGCTAAAAAGCATTAACTTAAAATCATAAAATTGTAAGCTATAATTTTATTATTATTAATTCAGAATCATGTTACTAAAAAAGCAGTTGAAAAACTGAAATCGGTTTATTATAAATTATGTATAAGAATATGTTTACATCGATACTTTCCAGATTTATAATTTTTCATAAGATGAAAACTTGGCTTGTAAAGTAATATACAAATTAAGTACTTATTGCATGATTGATACGACAAGTCGATCGATTAATATGAAAATTACAATGCGGAAAGTTTTTTTCGCTTCATTGTTCTACAAAACGTACAGTAGTGCAACTGCATAAAATTTATGATAAATTACTAATTAAAAGTCTAATTAGGTATCTAAAAAATTGAGATGTTTGAAGTTTTGCTGTAAAACTTGAAATGGCTAAACAAATTATAAATATTCTCTTTTAGCGGTTTTAGTGCCATTATTTCAATCATAAATTTTTAAACTAACATTTCGTTCACGGAATATGATTTTATATCCATAAATTTATTAAAAAATTATAAACACGTTCAGGTTATTACAGTTGGCGAAAACAACTCGTAATGTTTCGCAAAATGTACATTTTATGTCTGCCGATCTCAGATTTAATTTGTTTTTGGTTAATTGTTCTAAAATGGAACCTCACCGATAACTCGTAAAAAATTACCCGAAACTTATTTTAATTGGTAAATCTAAAAATAATTCTCGAATTACAAGTAAATCAAATAATAAGTTTGGGATTTAAATCTGATATCATAATTGCTATGTGGGGCGTATAATTCGACCCGCAGGGTAAAACCCCATCCCTTGTGAATTAATGTACCTAGATCATATTTAAACATTTTTCCGTGTGTATTAAAAGATGGTTCCTACATAGAAAATAATGTCGTGACTTCCCCTTATTTTAATAAAATAGTAAGTGATAATACCTATGGGTTATCGTAATTATTAAAATAGCTTTTTACAAAATGTAATCTCAATATTTAAATCACATCCAAGTACTTTGACTCTTATCATTTTTATTGTTACGATTACCTATAATACATGTAGGCGAATGCATTTTAATACTTTACAATATTTCACACCCACGCGACCATACTCGCATCGCTACAACCAATTCAAAAGGCTATTTTACAGTATTTTGATTCTTTGAGACGTCAAACTAAGCTTCAAAGTTTTACAAACATAAACTCTCCACAACAAAAGGTATATTGCAACAGAAGTCACAGTTTTACAAAGTTAAACTATAAATTTAATTTAAGCTTGTCAGTACACCAGGATTAATATTTGAATCTCTTCTTTATCTTCATAAATTCTAAATACGGCGTAGGCCCACTAGGTTATTTAAATTAAAAATGTTTTTCAACATTTCAAAATTTATAATAGAAGATTTAACACGCCCCCCCCCCCCGCTCTTACCACACACACTGCCTTAAATCCAGTCCTAGATTTTCATTGCGATAAAAAATTCTAATAACAAAGACTGAAAAGAACCAGAAAAAAAAAGTTGGATTTTAAAATTCCCAAAATGGACTTTCTCTCAAATTGGAAATTTGAGTCGAGTATTAACATCAATCCACTGCGATGAAATGACAAATTGAAAGACGAATAAAGCAAGTTGATGTGACTTTTTCGAGTTAAAGGTTAGTTGGACATCAAATACATAAGGGTCAACATATAAAGGGTAGATAGTCGCTTTCTTAAAAGGTTAACCATTTAGCATAAGTACACAGTCTGTAGTTCTCAGCAATTATATACATACAGATTGTGATTGAAAAGTTTATAAAAAAATTTCGAAGTTGTTAAAACTTTTTTTAAATATAATTACGTGAAGTTGCAAATCTGAAAGGCTGCAAAATACTTGTTAAAATCTTGAAAGTTGTAAAATTAGTCCCATTAACGCCAATTCAATTATTTTAACTAAACTTCACACTTGCGAATTAGCAAATTGCGTAATAAAAAACCGCTACAATGCAATTAAATGAATTAATATTTTTTTCCTTAATGGCCAAATAAAGAGGCATTTAGTCAACATCATTCGGAAAGTTTCGTGTTGAATTTTATTTATTTTATTGGAGGAGACAGCAGTCGACAGATATATACATAAAAAAATAATATAGCCGAAGGCATTTTTTAATATTTATATCGGACCTTTTAAAAAAATTAAAAAATCAACGAAATGCCCATTAAATAATTACGAAATTTAAATGATAGAGGCACGTATTCCAGAAGTCATAGCGTGCAGCTAGTTAAAAAATTTTTATCTACTTTATTATATAATTTGGTGTGAATCAAAAAGCGCTTTCAGACTAGTCGATGTTATTATCAATAATTTTATAATTAGAACTGTAGATTTAAAATTTGCGTGTTTATGCAAATATTTTTAGAATAAAAAATACAAAATGCAAATTTGGTTTTTTAACCATTTAGAGTTGTAAATATTAAAATTTGCCAATCGCATCCTTTCTACATTGTAGAATAGGAACACCCCTCGTTTAAAACATTTGCACTGTGAATAGGTAGGATATACATACTAATAACTATTAAAACGTTATTTATTAAATTTTTGAATTTTACAGCACACTTTCTGAAAAATGATTTTGTTAGTGCTGATTCAATTTTAAAATAAGAAAATATAAATGTCATCTTAAATCATACGTTGGTTCCCAAGTAACATTTTTTCCTGGCCAAATTAAAATTTCCCTGCTAGGGCTCTTGCTAATTTCTAGCAGGTGGATATAACAGGGTTTTTTTTTGACAGACCTCTTACAGATACCTTGCAGGTGTCTATAACAGATTATTCGCAAAACCCTGAAAAGTATCAGTAGTAAGGCCCTACTAGATACCCTGTTCCAGGTAATTTGCAAAGCCCTGAAAAAAATCTGTGGTAGGGCTCTGCGAGGTACTCTGTTGCAGGTAATTTGCAAGGCCCTGAAAAAAATCGGGGATAGGGCCCTTATAGGTACTCTGTTACAGGTTATTTGAAAAGCCTTGAAAAAAATCTGTTGCAGGATCCTGCAAGTTACCCTGTTGCAGGTAATTTTCAAAGCCCTGAAAACATCTGTAACAGGGCCCTACTAGGTACCCTGTTGCAGATTATTTGAAAAGCCTTGATAAATATCTGTTGCAGGACCCTGCAAGTTACCCTGTTGCAGGTAATTAGCAAAGCCCTGAAAACATCTGTAACCGGGCCCTACTAGATACCCTGTTGCAGGTTATTTGAAAAGCCTTGAAAAAAATCTGGGGTAGGACCCTGCAAGGTACTCTGTTTCCGGTAATTTGCAAAGTCCGGAGAACATCTGTAACAGTACCATACTAGGTACTCTATTGCAGGTGATATGAAAAGCCTTGAAAAAAATCTGTAGTAGAACCCTGCAAGGTACTCTGTTACTGGTTATTTCGAAAGCCTTGAAAAAATCTATGGTGGGACCCTACAAGGTACTATGTTACAGGTAATTAGTAAAGCATTGAAAATATCTGTGGTATAATGCTCTACTAGATACCCTGCTGCAGGTTATTTACAATGCCCTGAAATAATTCAGTGCCAGGGCCCTACTAGGTACTCTGTTGCGGATTATTTAAAAAGATTTAAAAAAAAATGTTTGGTAGGGTTCTACTACGTACTCTGTGTTGTAGGTTATTTACATAGCCTTTAAAAAATCTGCGGTTGGGCCTTCCTAGGTTACTCGTTTGCAGGTTATAAAAATTGACTTTTATACCATTTTTAATATTGCACTTATTCATAATTTTGGTTACGGCCCTTGTATAAAATAATGTTAATTTTTTTAATAAAAAAGAATTTATTTAATTTGTTTAAATTAAAAATATATTACGAAATATCTCAAAACTAAGAAATGCAGATGTAAATGTAATATGTAGGACTTTCTTTTCTTAAGACAGTAGTCGTATTATATATCCTACACGTGGTTTCCACAGTAAAAATCGTTTTTTTTTAATCAATTTTTAATAATAATTATTATATTTAAATATTCATTTAATTTTAATACTATTGGTATTTTAATAGTATTACATAGGTTTATTAGTAGTATAAACACTATAATACATATTATTATTTTAATATTTTAGCCAATCAGAATCAAGAATTTTGTTAACGATGAAATTTTTCTTCATTCTGATTGGTTAAAATTGTTAATAAATATCTTAGAGATTTATTGAAAATTTATATTAAATTTAAATTATTTAATTTTATCTTTCTTTTATTCTAATTTTCTCAATATGACAAATAAATTAATTAAATATAATAATAATTATTAAAAATTGGTAGAAAAAAAACGATTTTTACTGTAGAAACCACGTGTACTTGTTGTACACGACTACTTGTCTTAAAGAAAGATAGTCCTATATGTTTATTACATAGATCTGCATTTTCTTAGTTTTGAGCATGGGTTTCGAGATATTTCATAATAATTTTATTACTTTATTAAAACAAAGTAAATAAATTTTTTTTAATTAAAATATTTAATATATTTTATACAGGGCCGTAACCAAAATTATGACAAATAAATATTGCTGAATAAGTGCAATATTGAAAAATGGTAGAAAAAATACAATTTTTAAAACCTGCTATTAGTATTGTAGGTTTATAAGTATCAACACTATAATGCTTATTACTATAATATTTTAACCAATCAGAATCTAGAATTTTGTTAACGATGAAATTTTTCGTCATTCTGATTGGTTAAAATTGTTATTAAAAGTCTTAAAAGATTTAAATTTAAATTATTTATAATTTTCCCTGTATATTAATGCATTATACCAACTACATAAATACATTTTTTTATTATATCTAGACTTGATGATTAAAGGCTTGATATTGAAGTTAGTGTTTATAGTTAGTTAGTATATTTCGTTAGTGTTTTAGTTGCGATTACGTTAGTGTTTCAGTTGCGTTTGGGTTGCGATTGTGTTAGTGTTTGATAGCAAAATATGTCTTTTAAAGTTGTGCAAACAATATAATGCTATAACAGTTTTCGACAAAGCTGCTATCATCGTCATCCGAGTTGCCACTATCATCGTCATCCGAGTCGCCGCCATCATCGTCATCGAATAAATTAGATTCATTATTTCTGTAAAGGTCGTTTCTTATTGGTGTACTTTATTGTCCAACTATTGGTTGTTGTTTTATATTTTTATGTGATGATGCAATCGTATCATTGGTTAATTGGGATTCAACAATTTGTGCAGAAACATGATCGCGCCGTTGTAGCATAATAGTATTTAAACGCCTTTTGTACGTACCACTTTTTTTAAATTTACGCATTACATCTATGAAATCATTATTAGACCACTTGGATTTTTTAATACCAATATTTTTCAAATTATAGTTTTCCATTTTTACTTCAACTGCTGGATAATAATAATTTATTCTCATAGCAGATCACTTATATACACAAAAATGTGACCATCATGATACCAATCGTAAAATAATATATAATAAGTATAAGGGTCCGTAGGTTAGTGGTTACAGCTAGAAGTTACGAAGCAATCAATGGATGACGGTATAGGTTCGAATCCAGGTAGGGTAAAAAAAAATGTAATTTAAATCTTTCTTTCAGATAGGTAGCAGGGAAGCAGTATCGACAGAATGGAATTTAGCCAATAATAGGTACAAAATAATAAAAATTATAAACAAAATTAATAAAACATAGATAAATAATTTAAATTGTAATCACCAGAATTTGATTAGTTCAATACGGAATATTAACGAACTCAAGTGGATTACAAGAAATATAAAAAATGAAATAAATATTTATATAATATCAAAAAAATTTATTATTTTGAATAAATTTCATATTTTTTTATAGTTGTAACCTATGATAAAATTTAACTCTGTAAAACACCTGTAACATCTTCCTGGTAGGACCCTAACAGTAAGACCTGGTAGGTCTCTGGCAGAGAGCTTGGGTAGGTCTCTAATGAGGTCTCCAACAGAGAGACCTGGCAGGCCTTTAACAGAGAGACCTGGCAGGTCTCTAACAGAGAGACCTAGTTGGTCTCTAACAGGTGCCTAACAGGTACCTAACAGATACCTAACAAGTACCCTAGTAGGTCTCTAAAAGCTTTGCGACAAACTTGCTACAGACGGTTTACAGGGTCCATTTTCTCTGTGTCATATTATGTCGCAGAGCCCTTTTACACCCTGTCACAGAGACAGGGCCCTGTAAGATTTCCCTACTAGAGATCTAACAGATATCTCTCAGATTAAAATTGTTACTTGGGTTCTCATGTGCAAATGAGAATGTCTACCCAGCGTTGCACATAAAATATCCATACCCCTTTGAGAAGCTACGTTCATAAATTTCTGTACGTTTTGAAAAATTCTAAAGGTAACTGCTTGCTTAATCATTGAGTAAGATATAAGAGGTGGGAATATTTATAATATATTTTCAAACATTCACTTCATAAAATATAGATGACTCATTTTCTCATAATGCGACAAACAGAAAATTCTTACACCTCGATCATTTACCACAAGAATTCAAAATGTAATCTCAAATCAATGCACTTAATTATGAGTAACATGAAAATTAATACTATGTTTCTCATATTCAAGGACGAATTTCTAATGAACATAATGGCAATAAAATTATAAACAATTTACAATTCACATTAATAACAAAAACATTTATGCGTCCAAATCAATTCAATGTGAGTCAATAACATCTGCGACAAGCAAAAGTTTTTTCCTTACCAACAGTGCTCTGGTTCGTATTCCACGTCAGGCTGTCTTTGAAAAACAGCAACAAATTTTTTCATTTGATGCTAATTTTATTTTACTATCAGTAACATCTTTTTTCGGTACCAAAAAGAAACCGTAACTACAGTTGTTAATTTTAATCGTATAACTGCATTCGTAGTTAACTTTATGGCTGTTACAGAAAACCCCTACAATTATTTTTATTACTACTGCAGTTTAAAAATCATAAATATTTTTAAATAAATTATTTTACTAGATTGATCGGTCAGGAAATTTAATCTGGCAATGGTAATAGATGAACGAATAACTTTTTGGGATTAAAGTAATTAGATATTGACACTTCAATTGCAAAAAATGGGAGACAATAGTGCTGGTTGCACCAAGATGGTATCCTCCCATATATTTATCGGAGATTAAATTTCTTGTGAATATGCAAGACCGTGCGACTTTAAACCGGTATTTTGGAAATATGAACATGGCGACCAATAAGAATTATTTAAAAAATGACAAAAATTGATAATATATAAACCTCTCAGAAAGTACAAAAGAAGACAACATACCGTCCAGTGAGAAAAATTCAAAATTTTTGGAGAAGAAGATGTTGAACCAAAATTATACAACCTTCATAAAAATTGCAGGTAAAAATTTGTATTTATGAGCTTCCCATAGTAACTGTATTAACTTTCTTTCCAAATTCAAATTTTTGACAATAGCTTTACCTAACTTTTATTTTAAAAAAATTAACTTTTATTGACTTATAAAACTTTGGCCTAATCCGGAAATGAAAGCACCATGCCATCAAAGACGCCGGGTTCAGAAGAAACCATGACAAAATCGTATTTTACAAAGAGAGCAATAAAACAGTTTATGAACCTAATAAAAAATAAGCAGTACAATAATAATATTTAAGTTACATCATCTGTTAACTTTAGATACAAGACTAAACGAAAAATTATAAAAATATTTTAAAAATCATTACGTTTAATTTGGCAACACTAATAAATAAAAAAATAAGCAGTAATTTTTATATGCAGTGACTGTTTGGTTTTGGAAAAATAAAATAAGAGAAAGCTTAAATCACGAAAAGTATTAACATTAACCAATATACTAAGAACATGACTTGCGATAACAAGACTTTTGTTGGGCAATTTTAAATATTTTTGCGAAATTTAAGATAGCCAATCGAGAAGGAGATTTCAAGATCGATAAAAGTATTTAGAAATAAAACGTGACTGAATGCAAAATCAAAATATTAAAAATTCAAGTTGATCTCAAAAAGAATCGAGTGAGCCAAATCTTGATTTGGTTTCAAATTAATGTTGACAAAAGAAAAACTTTTTGACAATTCCAGTGACTACCTTATGAATAACAGAAAAAAAATTAATTTTTATGGGCAGTTAACAGCACCGGCAATATAACATTTTTAAAACTAATAAAGATTGTAGGGTAGTTTAGTTAACACAAAAATCAAATAAGGAGTGGTTTCCATAAAATTTCCATTAGTGAGAGTAAAATTATCTTCAATTGCTACATCACATCACATATGAAACAAATGTAAAAAAAAATAGAAAAACAGCATCGCATTTCACTGTAGATTACAGTAAGGTTTTGTTGATTAATAATTTCTGACAACTGCACTTAACATATAATTTTCTAAAACTTTTAATTTTCTATGCAAGAATTCTTTAGATCTGTAAAATTGCAAATAAATATTTACCGTTGCAGCATCATTTGGAATAGCCGTGTAAAAATGCACTCAAACGTAATAATTGAAAATTTAAACGTAGAATTTTTCTCATTTAGAAAAAAAAATTTGCAACGGCAAAATGCAGTGTATAATTTGCAGTCATGGAATTAAATGTTTCGGTTTTCTTAATATGAAGTATTTGTAAAATGTGACGATGAATTCAGCTACATACCTATATATACAAGCTGCCGACGGTTAAAAGCGAAATTTAACCATTGCATAATGTTCTTAATTATTAATTAAATTAAATTTATAGGTAATAATAACGATTAATACGATTAATTTCTTTCAAGATATGCGGTTGTCCTTCGGTATAAAAATTTCAGAAATTTGTTTCTGAAGTAACGTTTTCGATATCATCTACTAAATTCGTAACCGTTTATCTTTTTTTTATTCTAATTAATTTGTAATTTACAAAAAACATGGATTAAGCAAATGTGCTGGAAAGGGTCCCACCTGGATGATGTTATAAGACGACGACGAGAGGTTAGATTGTCTTGGGCATAAAATAGCAAATTATATAAAATTTGTTTTATTATATGTGTTCTCAAAGAAAAGAAATTTGTTTTTCCCATTTTCTGCAACGAGACAAACCTAACCGTCCTAGAATGGAGATATTTGCACGTTAGAATCGTAACGTAATAAATTTTGAGTTTTTGATGGAGCACAATTTTGATTTCTGTACTGATAAGCTTCGAAGTTGTTGCATTTTGTTTTGAATAAATTAATTACAATTTTTATTAGAGCAATTAAAATTTCTGAAGGATAATGAACTTGATCAATTTGTATTATCATATTTTGAGAGGTTGTGAGGAGTAAAATAAAATAGTAAGAAGTTAGAATTTTGTAAATGCATCCAGAGGCTTAATTATAACAAAAATGATTGTATAATTTGTAGGAATATGCAGACAAAGCAAATCAATTAATTATACAAAACTACGGTGCTATTTGAATTTAACCATATAATTCCATTAAATGTTCCAATCAAAATTTTACTTTATAATATATAATTTTGCAAAATGATACATTTAAGATAATTTCTGATACAAAATTGCTAGTTAAATGATCGAATTTCCGATTTTGATGAAAAAATATATAAAATATTTTATTTTTCGCCTTCTATTCAGGTAATACGATTTAAATAATATGCAAAAACCTAATCCCAAGAATTTAGCTTGATATTTAAACTACATTCAATTTACTGATTTATGATAAACGAATTTAGAAATATCTGGCGTAAAAATTTGAAAAATCCAAGAATTCGTTTAATATATAAAAATATGAAATAAATCGAACCGAAACCTATTAACCAATAATTACAAGTCTAACAATTTTAATTAATTAACATGCATATATTGCTGTGTATGCTTTGTATAGTAAATGTTAAGCATTTATTAAAATAGGTGTAGGTGTTTTTAAAATCAACTTTTCAAGGCATGTTCGTTCATAATAAATCAAATGTTATCGATCCAGTTAAATAATTAATATAATTTTATAAAAATTGTGTATTCAAAAAAAGAAACAAAGTTGGAAAAAGTAATGTCATTATATCGCGATAAATCAGTTTAAACAATTACATTTTTTGTTTCAAACACAACTTATAAGGTGCCACAAACCGGAATTCCTGTGAAATGTTCTACAGCCCTAAAAGCAACTTTTTAAAAGAATACGATCTACAATATTATCTTCGTCAGCGTACAAATGGACGTTTTGATATACAATGGTGGACAAGGTTGGCCACTTTTTCTCTTGATTTATTATTTAGGTTTTGCCACAAGAATGTCATTTTCCGATAATATATAAATAAATTTTTTTCAAATAAGGAACATGGTTTTTTGCATGTTTTACAATTTCAGATTAGTTTCATTAACATAATTAGTATTACTCAATTAATTGGGAGAGGGGGAAGGTATCCCATGTAGTTATTTAAAAAAAATCCGATTTAAAAAGTAATGGATGAAAGAGAATTTTATTTATGCCTTTATGTTATTATCTGATTGCTGTCTCCTTATTTTAAAGCCAATATTAATAGTTAGGAATTTAAAAAAGAATCCTACAAGTTAAACTTGTTCGAAGGTATTATTGATAATACAGATGATTACGAGCCGAAAGTTAAAAATTAACATTACAATAAGAAAAGCGTATCCAGTTTTGAAATAAAAATGGAGCAATTGAATGATTACCAACAATTACCATGAGCGCGCAGCGGTTTTTCCCAGGCGCGAATTCAAAAGTTACAAACTTTTAGCCAATACTTACATGCTATTCGTTGTATTCCAATGCACATAAAATGATTTAGAACACGCAGATTCTGTGCAAAGAAGTACTGTTTCTAAACAAATAAGAAGCACAACAGTTAAACAAGAGGTTATTTTCAAACCGGATAATTTTAAACGACACTTTTTAATTAAAACAGCCATTATAATAATAAACTACAACACTTCACTATCCGTAATACGATTAAAAAATATAAACTTTAAAGTTACTTCTTCGTATAATTTTTCTTAACATCCATAAAGGTGAAATCTGCCTTGAGAAGAAGGGTCGTTCAACTCCAAGTATACATTCTTCGATAATAAAATTTTCAAAAAAATATTTTTCAAAATTAATTTTATTACATTCAATATTAAAATAATTTTATGTCATAATATTCAAAATTTTGGAAACTCATTGACGTAAAAACACAGCAACAATTCTGCCAACATCTTCATCAAACCGACGATTTTAAACTAACGTGGTTTCTGGTTTTAGTCCATTCGGATTCGGATACCTCGACGTCGTGGTGCGCGGAACGGAGACGCAACTCCGCCTGCAAGTTCCTAACTTGATGGTCGGCAGGTGATGCGCGGGACCTCAGGTTAAACCCTGTGCTACCCCATTATCATTCTACTGGCTTTTGAATGCTAACCGTGTTCCAACTTACCACAAATCTAACCTCACGAACATACAAACTTTTAACCGCAAACATTAAATTGTTTACCTTTTTTGTTAAACGTTACAAGTGACATTTTTCGACAAAAAATATTTTTTCCCAACATAATTCGTGCTTTTCACCTTTCATTACTTAACGTACTTAATTTGTTTTATAATCAAGCTCCAAAAATAAAAAGATGATTTTAATCACTAATCAAGACGCTCACGCAAAATACGCATTAAATCTTACCTACTACAACAAACCACTTGTTATTTTTTGGAAAATTTACATCTAGGAGTTAATAGTTCATAGGTTGGAGGCTAAATTAAAAAATGCTACCTTTTCATCTTGACTTTTTTAAATTATGCCAGAAATATATTATATGTTATGCTCACAAGTCGATGCATACAATACAATACTATATGAGGTTTTAAAATTAGGCCGATGATATGTACCTTGAGGGTACATAGATTCATTTCTGAAGAGATATATTTATACTTAGTGTTGTGATCTTTATGATTATATCATTTATTCGACTGAAATTGTTCCACGCATTTAATTTGCAATTGGAAGGAATGCAAAGTAAACAAAAAATGATTAAAAGGATATGTAATTGCAATAATAATATAAAGTACCAGTTAAATTTTGTTGTTAATGTTACCATTAAATGTGTTGCAAAGTTTGATATTTGAGAATTTTGATGAGGATGTAAAATGTTTAATAACCACAAGTTTTAACATAAAATCTCGCATATTGTGTTAAGTACAATAAAAATTGTCATTTAACATTTTGGTCATTAATTTTTTTGTTTAAAAATCATACATTACATAAACCTGCCAACAATGCAACTGGCTTGATTTTCGACACGTCTGCTTTTCGAACTACTCGCAAAGGGTTAAATAAGTATTATCTGTATTTCTATTTATGCATTTATAATATAAAATCATTACATTTCTTATATAATAGTTCCCGTTCATTTGTGGGTTGACATTATTATTTATTTAAGTCTAGCTCTGATAATGGATTTCTTGACCTTACTTAGAAGTAGGTGTGAATCATAATTAACTCATGTTTTACTTTATTCTTTATATTATGCATAATTAATTTGTTCACACTGATATAGTTTTCCAGTAAATTCCGTGAAAATGTATCAAATAAAATCCTAACGAGAAAAATGTTGAGATTTTACATTTTACGTAGTACTATATACACTTAAGATCTCGTCTTTCAGAAAACACGAAAAACTGATTAAGTGGAATTAAATTAAATTTTCAAAATTTGTTATGGCATTCTGCGAGATTCATACGGAATGTTTTGTTGTAAAAAATTTGGAAGTTTAGAACTTTGTAACTTTAGAAATCTGTTATAACAATTTTTTTATTTTAGTGAAGTTAAATGAAAATTTTAATTACGACTGCGAAATGTCCTTTTGTATAATTTTATAGATTGGTATAATACAAAGATTACAACGAAATCAAAAAATTTAGATTTTTCAACTTTTTGCTTATTTCTAAAAACGCCAAACTATCTAACTATAAGAATATTTACTTTTGCAGAAACAAAATTTCACGTAATGATATAATGTAATCAATCAAAACTTAAGATTTAAAATTTAATTCAAATTGGAAATGAATTTATCAAAATCAACAATCCGTCGATTATTAACAAAATTATGTAATACAATTTATTTGGCCAATATCTAAAACCAAAAAAGGGACCATATTGTTTTTTAACATTTTATCCTTAATTCAACTGATAAATCCTAATTAAAAGAATATATTGTTGTCTGGTTATAAAATAAACAAATAGAATAATTTAGCCATAATCTGGTATTAATTTTTATAAAAACTTGTAACGAAAATTATCATTTTAATTAAAAAATTAATACCAAATTACATAATGGCAAAGCTGGTAGATATGCCCTATTAATTTAAGAGAAAATTGAAAAATGTTCACATTTTAATATCAAATTTTTGAGCATAAGATAACTTAGGTATTAGTTTTCTTCGTAGTATTCAAAGGATAAAACTTAACCCAATATCCGCCAATGTCCCATTTTTGGCACGCAGAAATTTTTACAGGTATCAGTAATGTTACAGTCAAAATCATGTATCCAGAAGACTAGTGACCTGTATTAGATGTGGAAGCCAGCGGCGGTTCTACCATAGGAGCTGCAGAGCTGCAGAACCGTCAAAAATAAGAATGAAGTGTACCATAATTAATTATTACTTATTAAGTTATTAGTATACGTAATCACCATATTTCAGATTATTTCAATAATTGAAGAATAGTGATGGCTGAGACACAAGAAGTCTCGCAAGACTTCTTGTCTTGTTGCTCACGCAAGACAAGAATTTATAGATTTATAGACAATATATATATATTATATTAAATTATAGAATTTAATAGACAAGACCTTGTCTACAATTTGTCTACAAGTCTTGTCTACTAGACAAGACAAGACAAAAACAAGAAATAGCAAGACAAGAGCAAGACAAGACTGCCAACACTATTGAAGAATAATCAGTTTGAGTTTCAAAGTCAAATAAGTGCTATAATAATTAATACATGTCCGGTACGCTTTCGAAATCACTGTTTAACAACGATAGCAGAGCTGCATATTCTCGTGAACATGAAATCCGTGATGCTATGCACATATTAGTTAGGCGACGGGAGCTATCGGAAAGAATCGTATACCCGGATTCATTTACATTACAGATCGAGCTGCGTTGTATGCAGATCTGCGTTCCGTATTTTGTGATTTAAATTTTATTATGAATCTGATTTATGAAAACAATTAAGTGAGTTAATTTTTGTTCATTAATTGTTCAACAACAAATAAGCAATAAACTACAATAGTTTAATATTGGCAATATAGTGTAATTTGAAAATTTAGTACAAATTTAAATTTTACTAAGTTTCTTATACAAATACTATTATCAAAATAGAAGTAAAATTATTTTTTGCAGATCTTAACTATGTATATTAGAAAATCGAATTCAAATTACGTTTAATTAATAATATTAGTATAATTTAAATTTAACTTGTTTTTTCAACTCCCGATTTATAGATTACAAGATTGCATAATACAACTACTATGGTACAACCGTTCTGCTCATAATGCAGCGCTGGGTTACCTAACTACAGTTACTCATGATGAAATTTGGACGCTCCTATGTTACCAATGCAAATTGCCTGTTTTGAAGACGTATTTTGGCATATAAAAATCGATTTTACAACAAAACTTTCTAGACATTTTTTGTTACAAATTTCATTGTCTTCAATTTTGTTTACATTCATTTTTTTATTTTGTCGCGCCGTTTCTGACTGGCAGCAGCTTAAAGAAGACTTGGAAAATACGAAAAATTTTCTCTCTTCTCTTGTTTAACCGAGTCTTGTTTAAGCCACTATAAGTCAGAAATATATAAACAAAATTGAAGGCAATGAAATTTGCAACAAAAAAAGTCGAATAAGTTTTAGCTGTAAAATGAATTTTTATATAATTACTTATCCAAAAACGGCTTCAAAATCGGAAATTTGCATTGTTAACATAGGATGGGAGCGTCCGGATTTCATTATGAGTACATTATAAGTACACTGCACATAAAATAAATGCTTATGAATTTACAACTAAATGCAGAAAAAATAAAATGGAATATTACTAATATTTTTAACACAACTTCTCTCGTAAGCCGTACTTAATAAAATTATTAATTACAAAATTATTTTTTGAGATTGCCATTTTAGTGATACCGTGCCTATTTTTTATAATGCAGAACACCCAAAAATATTTTTCACGAGCCGCCACTGTGTGGAACTATTAATATTCACCAACTGATGGACTCGGTGAGCATTTAACTCTTTACAGAAAATTTTACCAAGCTGGATCTCACAGAACGCGTCATTAATATTTCGATGCATTTTTGTGGTGATATCAGATTTCTAATTTGAGATAAATGTGTTGAAGACATATTGTGTAATAGTTTACTTTCATGATAAAGTATGCTTTAGGTATTAGTTTAAATATGAATGAAATATGAATTAATTTAAATTAAATATGAATATGTAGTGGTCTCTAATAGCCAAAAATTTTTTTTTTGTGTCCCATTTTTGGGACTTTGGCTGAATGAGTTAGAATTAGTGACAGATTTTGGCGCTTCTAACTGTAAAGGTATGTTGTTTGTTTTCTTGTATAACAGTATTTTTGTAACATTGCAGATTTTGAATAGTTATGAGTTCAAAGAAATATTTGACCGTGCAAGACATTTTGAAAGCGATCATTTTTTCAAAGATCTCGAAGAAGAAGAAGACATTAATATCGCGATAATACCGCTTGATCCAGATGTTCTCACAGGTTTTGAGGACTTGGATGAAAATGAGCTCGCGGATCAAGCTATAACCGATGTTGTAGGTCTTTTGGAAGTGTTCAGAACCAGTGAGACTAAGGGTAAAGAGACTGAAGAGTCTGAAATGAGCAGCGACGAAGAACCTTTGTCTGTAAAAGAGCCCGGCTTTTGGCTCACGGACAACGAAGGGATGAAAGCAAAGATGAAAGTCAAGAAGCAGGCCATCATCTAGCCACAAAATAGTTATTTTTATCATAAGGCTTGAAACTGAATTTTTCCGAGTATGAGTTTTTTACAGGCTGAGGCGGATTAGCCGAGGCCTGTATTTAAGAGTACTCGGGAAACAGTTTCCTACCGCATGATAAACGTAATTTTTTACGCCGACTTCTATAATTTATTACATAAACTTTAATTATTTTTTGAAATATTTGGTATTAGGGATATTTTGTTGTTGTTGGTATAACACATTTGAATTAAAAATTTGACGTTTAAATTTAATTATTTTGTATCGTATTATAAAATTGCGACTGTGATAATATTTGTGATAATGGATACACCAGCACACATTTCAGAAGCGGCAGAATGGATTATTGGTAATTTATTGCCAGAAAAATCTGCACCCCGATACTGGCACAAATACGAGCTATTTATGAAATGTAATACTTATTTAATTTTAATTCAATTTGACGTACAAAATATAACCAAGAATGCCAACATCTTATAAAATAATCACTGCTTTCTTTCAAACGCTAGGCGAGAAAACCAGCTTTTCACGCCGCATTTGAAATATGCAATTGAACACTTGCCTGATAGAGGCGTAAAAAATCTATTAGTGTATCGCAGACCCGCCAAAAAACAAATAGAAGTTCAAACACACCTAAATGGACAATCAACAGAATAATTTACAATAAAACAAACACTCTCTCGGAAAATTCTTTTGAAAATGTTTTTTCTGTTTTGAATCTCAAAACGTGTGTGCTTCTTGCGGGAAAAAAACTATGAGAATACATGATAAATGCTTTTTTTTCATACAAAATAAGTACATATTTTTTGTTTGCTTTTTACTCAGCTAAAAATTTATAAACACGATGTATATGCCTCGATATATGCCTAAATATTTAATAAAAATTTTCAGATGAATGTGTAAAATTAATTAGTTTTTGCTTCTATTTTCATCGTCCCAAAAATGGGACGGTTTTTTTCTCAAAATTAAGCAAAATTCTTGAGACATTTTTCAAACAAAACTTTTTTCTTAATTCATAATAATCACTTTTCTGATGGAATTTCGAAAATTTTTCTCGTCTGTGAATTGCGGCGGGTATTGGGTTTATGTTTTTGGGCATATATCCTATATATGTGGCTTGTAAAAATTGTAAAATAATCATTTAATTATTTGAAAATAAAAGATAAAAAATTTATTAAAATAATATTTCAGTTTTCATTTATGTTAATAGCGTATTTTCAAAAATTGGTCCTTGTAATGGTTTTTTTTCAAATGTCCCCTTTTTTGAAACTTTTAGATTTTTTGATAGTTTTGGAGGTGTTCTTAGTAAATTTAGTTTTTCTTTCTTTTTCCAATTTTTTCTTTATTTGTTTCTCTACACTAATAGTAGAAGTAAGCAGTTCTGCAATTGTCGATATTGGTGAAATGTATAAAAGATGTTTAGATAGGCTGGCTATTTCCCTTGTCAGTATTAATGGTTTAATTTTTGTTCAAATGTTTAAATCCGGCACTTTCATTGCCAACACTTGTACCTTTGGTATGAAGTCCTGCAGAAATTATATTCATGGAAAGTCTTACAAAAGAGTGATGAAATGCGCAAATCCTTCTGCTTCCATAACCTAAGTGAATATGTGTCACTAACCTTTTTTTCGTTTTCAAAACCTAATGCAAGAGGTTTTCCCAATGGTGTTTTAGTGAAATCCATAATTTTCATTCGTCTCCGTAAAGTGCAAAAGGGACGTTGTAATGCTTGCTTGATTAACATACATTTTCTTATTATCATTTTTACTGCTTTTGGAAGATTTTCTTCAGTCCACATTACTCGAATATTAGCTTTTTGCTTATATTTCCTAGATTTAGAAAATTCTGTTAATTTGTTCGTTTGGAAATGTTAATTCGAAGTCAATTCAAAGATAATTCGAAGTCATACCGATAAATGATATAATTTAAAAATAAAAATTTATTATTGTAAAAAGGAAACAATTTTTTTGCCTAGAAAAACTGCATGCGATTAAAAATTTTGAGTTTCGAAAAAGATTGTAATTTACCGAAAAGCTATTACTGTCAATTTTGATCTAGATATATTGCTTTTACGAATGTTCAAAACAGAAAAATAAGAAGAAAAAAAGATCTGCAAATTTCATTTCGGATGAGCATAATGTCATTAGTGGCATCAAAAATGCAGAACCAGTTCGAGTAACCTGATATATTTTAGTTATTTTTATTCAACTTTATTTTGATACGAACTAATTTTAATTTTATTTTTACTGTTTAGTGTGATTGCCAGTTGAGTTTTAGAGCAAAAATTGCAGGTTCAAAATATAGGAAATTTAAAAATAAATGCATGGTAAAATAAACAGGCATGAACATAGAAATAATTAGTGAAAAACAGGGTCAACTAGGTGAACGCTCAATAATATCTTCATTCCCCATATTTTTTTTCTGAATCTTATTTTAGACAAAATTTCAATTTCTCCATGTGGCCAAGAGAAAACAGAGTAAAAACAACTAAGAGAAAGTAAACAAAGAGTGCAGAGAAATATTTATGATATTCCAAATGAAAATGGATCTTCGGGAAAACGTATTGTATGGGTTTAGTTAAAAAATAACCGACGGGGTAATATTTAATTATCCACCAAAAAATTTGGCTGGATCAGTCCTTGGTGATAATTTTTCTAGTATAAAATGCAAACGAGACTCATCAGTAAGGTAAAATTTAGGAATTATTGAATTAAAAAAATAATGTTTAGATGATTTTATTTAATTTGGAGTGCAAACAGGCTGTTAAAAATTTTGATTTTATTTCGATATAATCCTGAAATAATCCCTTTTTTAAAAACTGAGATTTTGACTTCTTTGAATATATTGAATAGAAAACTCGAGTTTCCTTAATTATTTTCATCGAGAAAGATTAAAATTCTTTATTCAGAATAATTTTTTTGGTATTCCTTATTAATTAAACTACGCCAAAAATCGAATAAATTAATGAATTATTAGTTTTTTTAAATTATTTTATGCAGTGTCTGACTTTTATGGATTCTTTTTCATTACTTAATTAATTTTTTTAACCTTCCTAAATGGATGGCTGCTATACATCTCCAATGAATCCTGTTGCTCTTTAATTTGCTTAATTATCTTCAAGTTCTAATTATACTAATTAAAAATTTTGCAACTTTTCACTATTTTAATTAAAAAAAAACTTTTACGTATAGTAAAATAATAGTTACCTAATATATAAGGTATCTACTATTTTAATTATTTTACACTTAAGTTACATCGGTTATATAATTTATCGTGTTAATTGTTAATAAATTTTGAACACGACCTATTCTGTTAAATTTTCTCATCATATTAACATTAACAAGAGAATGTTTATACCATTAGATTGATCATGTATGAAAGTATATATTTTGCAATGTGATAAAAAGTTGTCGAGTGTAAAGATTGTAGTGATTTTATCTTTCATGTAAGTTTATAATTAAATATAAGGAATAATTTTTGCACTTTTAAGCCAGAGCAGGAATTGTAGGGAACTTTTAGTATGTCATATAGTATATTTGTATTTAGTATTAGTAGTTATTATTGCAAAAGAGTTATGAATTTTGTAATATCATAGTAACCAGTTACTTCTCTTTCGAAGGACTCTCTTCGCAGATTATCCTGGGGGAGGACGATCGGAATAAAGTTAAGAAATAACGTTTTTTTTGTAATATATTGAACTCTAAAAGATGATGAAGATCAATGAGGTTAATTAGTTTTGAATATTTAATAAATTGGTCATGGTAGTGTTTGTTGAGCTTTAATTTAAACAATCGACTTTTACAATCCGTCTCTGGTGAAAGCAATAATCAATCTATAGTAGTTTGATTGACGATAAAGATAATACTGCACGTTAAATATAATAATGTAAAGTCGCTAATTTTTTTTGTTATATAATTACGTAAACGAAAACATAAGAAACGGGCGAAGCCATTATTAGAAAGTGAAACTGCAGTCAAAAAATTCTTAACTAAACTACATCTTTATAAGTTTCGCAATACTTAAGATACATTATCGATTATTTAAATTAGTACTTATACATTTTAAACCAGCACTGTTACACAACAGTGCCAATTTAAAATTTCTTCAAATCAAATTAAAAAATATTACAGAGACTCGAGGGCTAGCAAAATATGAAAACGTCTCTGTGGCATTGCTCTTTATTTTCAAATTAATTAAGCTATATTGCCAAATTTTACTTTTAAATTTATTTACATATTAATTCGTTAGCAAACATCCAATTCCATCTTAAAAGGTTAATTAGATGGCATACTATATCATCAAATAGCATTTGAACCTTATGGTTTGAATAATTTAACAAAATTTTGAAGTGATGATCAATTTGGTACTTAAAAATGTCATTCATTAATCAAATTTCTCCAAAAACGTTACAGAAGAAATTAAAAAATTTTTAATTTATAATTTAATAATTCTCAAAAATTCTCTAAAAAAAGCGTAAATTTAAAATATTCAAAATTTTGCAGCAAAATTTTTCAGAACTGTAATCACGCTTTTGGTTAATTTTTTTTAACAATCTAAAAGTATATAGCAACTAATAATCAATTACGTAGGTACTAAAAGGTCAGGAAGGCCAAATACTTACAAATATTGCAGTATTGTTAAATTAAAAATTAATTTGAAAAATACTAATTGAAATGAAACTCGGAAATTTTTAAATAAAGTTGGAAATGTAGTATTAGTTATTATAGACATACCACAAAATATATTGAAAAGAATTCTGTAAGAAAATTGATAAATTATATAAATAGATATATTAAATATATTAATTTGTATAGTATCTATAGACTTACGATTAAACGATAGAGAGAGGCTAGATAATTTAAAACTTTTTTTTATGCTTAAAAAAAACTATGAAGCGCTGTGGAATGTATTTAATTTTTATTTTACGGTTCAATTTTGAAAATCCTACGCAAATTAAAAAATAAAACTTTTCGCAAAGAAAATTTCTAAGATAATACAGTTTTCAAGTTTTCGTAGTAAGAGTAGGCCTACTAACTTTCTAATAACTTAAGTTTATCAAAATCTCACGTAAACTTTAAAACCAGAATTTTTCTAAATGATCAAATATTAAAAAAGTTAAAAACTACACATTTTATTGAATTTAATAAACAAAAATTAAATTTTGGATTAAAATTTTCATAATGTGAATGCGTGAGGGTGCATTTTATGTAGAGACACAATTTTTAAAAATGTATAGTTAATAGATGTAAACACATGTACGGTCGTGTTTAGCTAATAGATTTTCATCATCATAAATATTACCAGTTTTATTAATCGTCATTCCAATTAAAATAGTCAACATTATTAATTCGGATTGTACAATGACATGGTTATTATAAAAAGCATAACCCCTTACAAATGGAATGTCTAAATAAATTTGAATTTTGTAATGCCCCTTGAAATAAGTGGGATATTTCCTTAGATCTAAGTTGTGATATCAAGACAGTGCATAATAATAAAATTATTCCGCTCACAGTCATCACAAAATTATTTAAAATTATAAATTTACTAAATTTTGTTTAGTTATCTGATTTTTATCAGAAAAATTTTTGAATTTTTTTGTATAAAAATGGTTAAAATCGCGTCGTATTACATCCTTAAATTTCTATAGAATAAACTCTTTACAAAAAACAACTTTTTAAATTTTCTACAAATCTTGAAAAGAAAGAAAAATCAAATTCTTTGAAATAAAAAAATATTTGCAAAAATGTAAAACAAAAAAAGGTCAAAAAATTCACTTATTTTAATAGAGGAATTTAATTAGAACTAAAGGATTGCTTTATGTATCAACTTATTGCATATTAAGTTTACTTGGATAATCTTTCAAAAATTTTCTTTTTTCTTTTTAGTTCCTTGTTTTCTTTCTTCTTCTTCGGCTTTTTTTAAAATTTTTTCCTATTTCTTTCTGTTTAAAAGTTGCCTACATTTATAGTATTTAGTTTTTTAAATTGATTTTTAAGCTTACAAAGAGCGATAAGAAGAATTTTTGAATTTAAAGAATTTTATTTATTGAAACTTTTTAGTTTTTTAAAATTTTTTCTTGCTATTTTTTCATTCGTCGCTGATTCCAAAGTGTTTTTATTGCAATGTTCTTTAGTAGTATAGAGTATAGAAGTATTTGAGTTTACCTATTTCATATTATAAAGGTGAAAATTTTAAGAAGATTTACTGTAAAATTTAATAAATTTTGAAATTTATACAAATAAAAGGATGGTATCGTAGTTGTCAATACATCGGATACAGAATACAGTTCGGATAGCATCCGGACACTATAATCCGCACCAACAACGTTAAAATCTCATTATTGGTATTTTAGACGTCTGTCGATAACTCGAAAACATTAAACTTATTTATTATATGATGAAAAATTATAGTTTTTTGCTAACACATGTGCTTTTGATAGCAAAAATTTTAAACATTTCGTTTTTAACGGGAGAATTTTTCTCTGTGGTTTATGGACCAGCATAAATTATTGATGTAAATCGAGGTACCAGCTATCCTTTAAATATGATGTTTATGAATGCATAGACAACACAATAAAATATGATTGTTGTGTCAGAATGCTATAAAAAATCTTGGTCGATTCAAGTCGCGTCTGCGGGTTCTTATTAGGCTAATAATATTTCAACTCGGAATTTTATTTTTTAGACTACAACTTTTCAAAAGAAATTTTTTCTTTTATATTTTAGTTTTTGTTTATCTAAGTACATAAAATAACATTTTTACAAGTAAATATCAACAAAAATCAACTGCGAGTGAGTGGATCTCGGCACTATCTAGTGAAAAATTAAGTGGAAATGGAGTGTGGCTTTTAGCATAGGAGTATTTATGCAATTACTTAATCAACATTTTAATCTATTTAAATTATAATTTTAAAACTAAGGTTTCAAGTGATAATAAAATTTTATCAAGCTCAAGTTGAGTGTGTATTCGCTTGATTTAAAATTGAAATTTAAATTACATTAGTTGAGAGATTGAAATAAATAGGAAAGTACATCTATAAGGCGTTACTTATATGGAGATATAATAAATATATGGAAATTAAATTCTAGTTAGTGCACAAATACCGTAAAAACTTAAATGCTTTTAAAACAAGAAAATGTCGGGTCTTAATAGAACTCTTAGCAAAAAGTTGAATAAACAAAAACCACGAAACGATCATTCTAAACTCGCTTAATTCACTTCTATAGACCTTTTGTGAAAATTCCATTTACGATTATTTGCTTCCATTTACACCTTAAAATAATAGAAATGATTTAT
Organism: Cantharis rufa; assembly: GCA_947369205.1. Taxonomy (NCBI): domain Eukaryota; kingdom Metazoa; phylum Arthropoda; class Insecta; order Coleoptera; family Cantharidae; genus Cantharis; species Cantharis rufa. The sequence goes on along the minus strand of OX376309.1, from coordinate 6,542,977 downwards.
CATAATAGTCTACATCGCTAAAACTTTATTTATACCGGAAATTCAAAACACAACTATTTAAAGTAAAAATTTTATTTCATTATCTTATTGAAGAAAGTTTGAAAGTTTCCTAACAATAGTCTATTGAAGTCTTTAAAATAAATTATATGCTACTTAATCTCTTTCCACTGTTAATTAACTGGAAAACTTAAAAAAAATAGATATAAGTTCAATTTATTGTATCTTTGTTATTTTTTATGTCAGATTTTTTAAAATTTATTTGGTTCTTAAAACAATGTGCTTTGCTATTCTTTTCGCAATATTGTAACGTCTTAGGATCCCCCAATCTGACGCGTACGAATAGATTAACGATATTTTAACGCTAACAAACGTCAATAGCATAAATATATTTACGGATTCATAGGCAGATTACTTTTAAAAATTACCCAACAGGTGATGAAACAATTTTTTTTATAATTGCTGTATTCCGCAATTATGCATGATTATGACACTTAAATTTTGATCAAATACCTTTGATTAGTAAAATATTATATTGTTTTGTATATTATTTACTAAATAAATGCATCATCTGTCAAACATAATTTTTTACTAACTGAAACATTAATTTTTTGTATCCAACGTTTAATTAAATTACTTTTGATTTATTACAAAAGAAATTTAAGGTCTCGAGTAGAACATTATATGTGCGTGAGGCATGCAAACTTAATTTCAACTTTATCAAAAATTTTGATTATTGAATTTTAAGCACATGCTGACAAGAGTTAGGAATTGTAAAATACAAATTTATATAGTTTTGCCACGATTACGCTTACTAAATTAATCATAAATTACTTACTTAAACTTTCGAACGTTTACCACTTTAAGTCCGCTAAAAGTACTATTAAGAAAACTATTTGAAGAATGGAAAAAAAATATAAGACTAAATAAAAAGTAGCACGCAGATTATGCTTGGATTATTGCTTGGTCCGAGTTACATATTTTCGGAGCCCAAACACATGTCCTGTATGGACGTGGAGGAAATACAATAAATTGGACTGAAAAAAAATTAACGTGGGAAAAACGCTTTTGGGGCAATTAATTGCAGGAGCTAAATCTCTAAAAAAAAATAAAATAAACTTTCTCTCTTTTTTCTCTGGCTTGATTAAGCCATTTGGCCAATGGCAAAAATCTGCTGTATACATAGAAAAAGCAACGTATAAAACATTTGTGTAAAAAAATCAAAATATTTTTATAACATTTTTTTAATAAAAAACAGTATTAGACACAATTAAAAAATATTTTTGCTAAGAATATGAAATATATTATTTAATCTGTTATGACATCTCCAAAAAGAAAAATAATGATGCAATTTGCGGACTTATCAATGAAAATTTCGAATGCGTAGGTAAAATTTTTATAAATTAACAAGTGAAAATTTTTTGTTAAAAAGAATATTCGTAACAACCTACGCTTTTATTACAAACGATATATTAAAAAAAAGTTACTGAAAATATGAATTAAAATTATTTTTATTAAAAATCTATCATTGCATTTCCAATTTAAAATTTTTATAGTAGTTTTGACTATCTCGTATAAGTTCTCGAACAGTTTTCGTCATAAATTTTCTTATGGTTACTACCGTAAAATCGCTGTAATTCTATTTTTTCGGATTAGTTTGCTTTTATTAAAATGTAGTACTATAAAGTAAAATATTTTTCAGGATTCTTCAATTTTTGTGAAAATAATAATGTTATTGATTCTGAAAATCCCACTTATACAGAAAGGAAAATCTGCCTAGTTATCGATTTTCTAGTGATTGTAGATCTGTTTTATTAGATCATTGCTAAACCAAATTGATTTTTCCCATTTGTTCTGCTGACAAGAAAAAAATCTGCGATAGTTTTCGGATATGTAGTAGGGCATCACAAAATAAGAAACCCCTAACCTTTTTTATCCGAAAGATAGAGTGAAAAATCGAATTTTCGAATTTTCACGTAACAGGCGGTTTTTGATTTGAATAAGAAAATCGTCATTTTATTATTAATACATACATAAAGTTTTACGCAGCGAACATTATACTTCGGGGGTTTACTACCTCCCAAAATTTCAAAATCCGCATAACCGCATAGTAGCCAAAAATTCTGTATGTTTAGTTTTTTTGGCACTAAAAATTTTTCAAACAAATTATTTGTTTTAAAAAGAAACGGAAAAGGTTAAAATAAAAGAAATTAAAGTAGCCATAATTTCTATTTTCATTTTAAAACTGTATTAATATTGCATGCCGTGCATATTGAAATAAATTACACGGATAAAAATAGTTTTTGAAGTAAATGGATTCCAACAAAATCTACTACATAATAAGAAGTTAGTAGGTTTTCCAAATAATGATATCGAAGCTTCGTATTAACAGCGGTTCCTTGCCTATTTTGCCCACTAAATCAAACCAATCGAATGCACAGCAAAATAATTTTTTTTTGTAAATTATAACTTGTTTTCAAATTTGATTTCAAATTAACTATTTTTGTAAGTTTCTAAAATAGTCATCATATTTTATTAAAATTTGTAGATATAGTACAAGATTGATAAACCAATAAAACTGTAGATGCTTTTTATAATTAAAAATTTCAGATCAAAAGATAAGAAATATGAATTTTTATAATACAAAGTAATAATTATCAATAACAATTTATAATTATGGTAATCAATAAATTAATACTGTTTGAAACCTTGCCGGTTTTAAAAACCAGACGCTGGATCAGTAATATAAAATGATAAATTTAATAAAGAATTTCAGAAATATTTAATTTATTAACATATTAATATTCATTATTAAAGCTACAATTTAAAAAATGTAATATTTTAAAAAACATAATATGTAAATATGTTGAGACATTAGTACTTTAAAATTATAATTTAACAATATAAATTTATATCAACAATAACTTACATTCGTTGTGGTTGATGGCTCTACGATTTTGATATAAATAATTTTAATTTGTCATTATCATTAATTAAGCTAATTAATTTGTTTAGGAAGTCATTTAGTTAAGTGTTTTAAAAGTAACAAACGAGTTTCCAACTCGCAAAGATTGTTGTGAAGCTCAGACAATATTTACTCCATTATCCTTGCAATAAATTATACAATTGAAACCATAATAAGGAATTATTTTTTAATTTTATTGATTTTTTGTTGTAGAATTAAGGGAAAAATTAAAACAATTTTATCTCGGGTGGGGTAGTCGATGTGTTGATGGTTAACAGCCATTGGGTGACCTATTTCACCTCTGGAGAGTTTCATCTAATTCGCCAGGCGCTGATGCAGAGGGGGTCATAAGGGGCCCGTGACCCCCCGACATCCGCCACCGATCACAAGATAAATCCTAAATCGCATACTCTAGGTTGCACAAAAAGCAATCAGATTTGAGAATGCAACATATTTTGATTTTCTTTTTTCAAAAAATGTCTACTCCCAGGAGTCCCCTGTGCTTCACAGGATCGTTTGACAACAATACTAGGTCGCCCGTCAATAAATTCTTCAGGGAAGAACACCGCGGGACCCCCCCCCCATAATTACTTACTAGATTCGCACCTGTAATTAGCTGTTAGTAAGCTCAACTTACCTACCATGGAAAACAAGATGCTGTTTGGTGTCTTTTTATAAATTTCTTTAAATCTCTTATAAAATCTGCAATTGATTGACGGAAATTATTTGTAATTTCTAGATTTATCATCGTTTGTATTTTCAAAACGCTGAGTTTTCCGTTGTAAAATCATTCGGATATGCAAAGAATTTTTGCTAATTTTTCTCATTCCAAGAATTGTTTTGTATTTAAGTGAACTTCAATCTCTAATTTGGAACTTTAAAAAACTAACAAAAATCATACAATAATAAATAAATCCGACTCCTGCTTATAAGAGACAAATTGAACATATTTTTGAAATAAGTAGAAATCCTACTTGCTTGGACGTTGGACAAACGTTTTAGGCACATCAAGAAGAAAGATCAGGATCAAGAATTTTTGGTGACATCTGATTCAAGTGACTTGATTTTTATTGCTTATTTAATTAGGAAAATGTTTAATTTCACAATTTATTTTTGTATTTAACATGACATGTTAAATATTGAATAACATTGTTTCAGTAGCTTACTACTTACTTTGATTTTAATGTTGATACACTTGATAATGTGTTTTGTTTTCAACATGGTATGTAATCTAACCTAATAATAAATTAACAAATATATTACTTCAGTAGAATTAAACGATTTATTTTAATTTTTCTAATCTCTAACTTCAGTCTAACTTCAGCATAGCTTAAATCTAACTTAAACTTGGTTCATGCTTAACTCTCCGATTTATTAAATTGTCTAAAATTATATAACGTAAACTCAATCTAAATTAACCTAATCTAAACCTAACCTAACCTAAACTTGAACCTAACCTAGACCTGAACCTGAACCTAACCTAAACCTGAACCTAACCTAGATTCAGGAACCTAACCTAGGTTCAGGTACCTAACCTAGGTTCAGGTACCTAACCTAGGTTCAGGTTTAGGTTAGTTTCAGCTTTAGGTTAGGTTCAGGTTTAGGTTAGGTTTAGATTCAGGAACCTAACCTAGGTTCAGGTACCTAACCTAGGTTCAGGTACCTAACCTAGGTTCAGGTTTAGGTTAGTTTCAGCTTTAGGTTAGGTTCAGGTTTAGGTTAGGTTCAGGTTCAGGTTAGGTTCAGGTTTAGGTTAGGTTCAGGTTTAGGTTAGGTTCAGGTTTAGGTTAGGTTCAGGTTTAGGTTAAGTTCAGGTTTAGGTTAGGTTCAGGTTTAAGTTAGGTTCAGGTTTAGGTTAGGTTCAGGTTTAGGTTAGGTTCAGGTTTAGGTTAGGTTCAGGTTTAGGTTAGGTTCAGGTTTAGGTTAGGTTCAGGTTTAGGTTTGGTTCAGGTTTAGGTTAGGTTTAGGTTAGGTTTAGGTTCAGGTTTAGGTTAGGTTCAAGTTTAGGTTAGGTTCAGGTTTAGGTTAGGTTCAGGTTTAGGTTAGGTTCAGGTTTAGGTTAGGTTCAGGTTTAGGTTAGGTTTAGGTTCAGGTTTAGGTTAGGTTCAGGTTTAGGTTCAGGTTTAGGTTCAGGTTTAGGTTCAGGTTTAGGTTCAGGTTTAGGTTAGGTTCAGGTTTAGGTTAGGTTCAGGTTTATAAACCTATTTTTTATTTATTTTATTTATTATTATAAATATTTTTTATTTTGTGTTTTTTATTACTTGTTTCACGTATGTTTAATATTTAAAGTTGTTATTGGGTTTCTGATTGTTTGCTTATTATGTTAGGTTCAGGTTTAGGTTCAGGTTTAGGTTCAGGTTTAGGTTCAGGTTTAGGTTCAGGTTTAGGTTCAGGTTTAGGTTAGGTTCAGGTTTAGGTTAGGTTCAGGTTTATAAACCTATTTTTTATTTATTTTATTTATTATTATAAATATTTTTTATTTTGTGTTTTTTATTACTTGTTTCACGTATGTTTAATATTTAAAGTTGTTATTGGGTTTCTGATTGTTTGCTTATTATGGACCTAATCTGAACCTAAATCTGAACTTTGTTCTTGCTAGTGCGTAGGTAGGGGAAAATCTTGCATGATGACATCCTCCACATATCTATGGAAGGTAGAGTCAGATGTTTACTGACTAAAACCCCTTCCCAGTAAGACGGGATATAGCGCCTTCGTCTTATTGGCCCTCCGGGTAAGTAGTACCGCTTACGCATTGCTTTGCCTTGCCGCGTGGGTTTTTTAGGTTAGACTATTTAACCAGCTTCAGTCCATCCATTTGTAATCGTGTTTCGTTTCAATCTTTAAAACTGTTTCTTCTAACGCTTTGCGGTTTCTTATAAGTAGATATTCATCCTTTCGGGACTTTACTCTTCTAATGTGGCAGCTAGCGTAGCTCTTCTTCGGTTTTCTGACGTTCTCTCTCGTCTACCTCTTTTTTTCTCATAATTGTTTCCATTTGGCTGGTAACACTTTTCCAGCATTCCTCTGACGCAAGCATAGTGTCGACAAGAGTACACAAAGTAGTGGTACTTCTCATCGGGTCTCTCTCTGTCTTCCATTCTGGGCACTCACACATGGTGTGCTCGGACGTATCTATCTCTTCGCAGTTGTTACAAGTTGGTGATGTGGTCTTGCGGATCTTGTAGAGATACTGATTAAAGCACCCATGTCATCACCTGAGTGACACGGAATGTCAGCTCGCCGTGTTTTCGGTGGATCCATTTTTCAATGTTGGGGATTAGTGTTTTGGTTCGTGCCCCTTTTGTAGAATTTTCCCAGCAGCAGGCCTGCCACTTCGCCATGATCTCCAGTCGATGGAGCTTGCTTCTTGCCTTGTTGTTATAATTTTTGCCGCGCTCAATTTCCAGCAGGTCTGCTGGTAACCCTGCAAGGACCAATATCACGACTCTTGACACAGTTCTATAGGCGCAGCAGATCGTCATCTTTCGTTGGCTTTTCATTTAGCTTGTTACTATTTTGTTGGATTTCCATCGCTCCCATCCATATGAGTGGCACCGTATAGTAGCACCGAGTGGGTCACCGCCGTCAAAACTCTTCTTTTAGAGATGTTCGGTCCACCTTCATTGGGCATCAGTCGACTCAGAGCCGTATGAGTTCTTTTGGCACTAGTTGCGGCTTCGGTTGAATGTTGGCCGAAACTCAGGTGTTTATCTATTCTGTGGGCAAGATGACATGGGAACCGAGGCGGAACTTGACTGTGTTTAATTTTCTTCTTTCTGTCAGTAAGACTGCCTCCCTTTTTTTCGGGGCGAGCTCAAGGCCTCCCTCCGCAAACCAGTTGCAATTTGTTCAATTTTTTTTGTCAGGGAAACAGTAAGATTTAAAGTTAAGGCATATGAGAAGATTTAAGGGCTATTTTCGCGACTGGCTCTATAATTAAATAACCTGCCCTTATAATCAAAGTTGCGGACACTTCTCATTTTGATAGTTTTGAGATAAAATCTCAAAATCTCACTCTCTTAATTATAGAATGTAGTGTCTAGACTTTTTATATTAGAATTATCCCTATATACTAAAGCTCGAAGCCTAAAATCAAAAAAGCTATTGGAAAAGCTTAAGGGTTTTGAATAGAAAGTAATAAAATAACAAAAATAAATATTGTAATAATTTGTGTAGATGCCACATTTCATATCAGCTATCGTTGATCGACGAATTCCATTCTATTGAACTATTATTGATGGAACTGAAAGATCACATCATTATATTGACTTTATATAGGTAGACATTCTGACGTACATCCGGTATAAATTTTACATACAAAGTAAAATAATTTGAATTTTATAAGATTTTGAATTTGAAATTTCTGTTTTTCTCCACATAAGATCGAATTGGTAAACCTGTATATGGTACAGTTTTCTTAATATATTGGAAAGAAATATTGCTATATCCAAATAACTGCAAAAAAATAGAATTAGTTTGTAGTTTGAACTTCTTCGCGTTTCAGTTCTTTTCTTAAGGAAAATACAATATTTGATGCTCAGATGCTACAGAGAAATAATATATTTGCCCATCAAAAATTACATATCAAAAATCAAATTCACGACAAAAACTAGAGGTATCCAAAAGTAAAGCTTCATACTTATTAGTTATCCTTGAAATAAATCCTGGACATTTAATGACAGAAAATTGCTTGTTATATTCAGAACAAACCAACATCGAATTTAAATTAAATCTATCAAACATATTATCTTCAGGACGAAGGACGAACTTCTTCAATGCTTAGGAGAAACCAGTCTTGAAATCATTTAGCTTCATAAAAATGACAATTTGGAAAACGTTCTATTATAAGTACAATAGCAAAACATTTGTGGTTTATAATTCTTCCCTTAATCAGATCAAAATCTATAGGCATTAATTTCAGTCAAGCAAACTTGTAATTTTCAATATATTTCCATTTGAAATGGGATTTGGTTAGACATGGTTTGAACAAAAAAAGAAAAGTTTTCTTTGTGCTCTTTGACCCGATAGTTGTGGTGCTTAGTTTCTCCAGTTGAAATCCAGAAAGCTCATTGTCCATAATTCATCTACTATCCTTGATGCTCGATGATGAACTAAAATAAAAATATTTTTAATTACTATTCCTAAAGGATCAATAAAAACAATGTAGATTTTGAAAGCGATTAAAAGCAAAAATGCGATGTATTTTAATGTCGTGCACGAAAAACTCTGAATGATGCAAATGAAGCTGGAAATTTAAGTTACCCGACGACTCAAGTAAATTTGTTCACACCTGTTAAAAAGTTGTTATTCAGATTATGCAAAAGGAAAATAAAAATTTTTCAAGTAACTAGATATTTATAACCATAATACGATCTGTGAACTAAAACGTAAATTCATTTTATTATTGTGTCTGAACTACTTTAGTTTCCCACTTGATTGTGTAAATTACTGATATACATCAATATTTTAATGCCGACATAGAATACGTGAACCAATTCACTTCTGTAAACATTGATGTGACATGGCGTGGTTTATTATTATAACATGGAGGGTAGAAGGATGTAAGTATAAGAACCTTTTCATCCGTTTACTACAGGCTTTGCAGTAGCTTTACCATGGGGCTATTAAATTACATCTTAGTTCACGCACAACATAAACAAAAGGACATTGATATCCTGCAATCTCGAAGCGCGAAAATATTCGCCTGATCTTGACAGGTACCTATTTAAGGTAGCAATTCCTTTTTTAATATTTTAAAAATATCAACGTACCTTTCAAAATAAGTTTTATTTTTAACTCCGCAGGATAAGTCTAATTTCAAATTCAATATTAAAAAATAAAATAAAATTGCAACCGGATGTGTGTGTATTGCTATCAGTCGAACTAACAAGATGTGATTTCTTAAGTTGTAGTCTGTATAGAATTCCTGAACAGTTTGTCAGTATTCCGACCCTATTATCATTTACAAGGTGTCCCTATTCGAACGAATTCCTGTCTTGGTAAAGCTTCCAAACCGCGTTTTTACATCGGCTTATTGTTTTATATTGTTTCAAACTCAACTACAATATGCTTGTTCGGCTAGATGACTTGTCAGTGAGAAATTCCATTTAGTCAATTTCAAATACCTAACCAAGTTATATAAAAATGTATACAAGTTTTTTATTTCTTTTTGAATTAAAAATTCCTTTCCACATTTTCAAAATATTTATTTTTTCAAAAATCTCTTGCTTTTTACACAAAGCACCAAGAGGTGTATGTGCCAATTTCAAATTCGCAATGCGTTCTCTATTTTTTGGCCTTGTCCAAATCCAAATTGTAGTTCTAAAAATTTCGGTAGCTAACCCGCAGCAGTTGGTTCTTTGATTTCCCATTATTTAAGAATGACATATGACACCTTATTTGCATAGTCTTCTTTTTAATAATAAAAATTTGGTTAGCGTGTTTATAAAAAAAGTTGCTTTTTCATTTGATATCCTATATAGGTATACTAACTAAAAATGTTGCACTTGCGACTGCTTGCTTTTACGCTTGGCGACGTACCTTTCTTGAAGTGAAAACAGGTGTTGAATTAAAATACGCTTCATTCGACCCGTCTTAAACACTTTAACGCTTTAACTAATCTTTTAATGCTCTATTTAGTTTTGAGTTGATTTTACCGATAAAGTTTGTATATTTATAAAATTATTGTAAAATGAACCATCGGACATTAACAAATTAAATTAGTCATAGTTTATCTAATCTACAACGAATTGCTACAGGCACGACCACCCAAACAAATAAATTAATTTAATTTTATGTGTCATTTGCGAATTTCGATATCAAAATCTTATTTTGGATATTGAAACGATGACAATTTCAATAAACACTGTCGCGTCTTTGTAAGTAAATATTTTTGCTTTTTTAATCTTGCTGTATTAAATGGATTGACAAGATTATATGAATTGTCTGAAAAAATTTTAATTTCATGATTTCTTCAGGTTTGGTGCATTAACGTATCGGCGCGAGGACGTGTCGGTGCAAAACGAGTCGGTGCGATAAATATATCATTCAGAATCAATTTTCATAGTCATAATTTTTAAGTCAAAATATACAGGGATAATCCCTGTAGATTATAGATATTCAGAGCTAATAAAAATATGTTTACAAAAATGCAACATTGTGCATGAAGCATTTTAGAACTATAACAGAAAACTCAAATTAGAGAGAGTTAACAAGGCGATACCATCTTTTCCAATTTATTCTCAACTTCTTTGGAATAAAGCATTATATGCCGAAATCTCCAACACAAAGTCAGGTTTTAAACCTAGATCAAAAACTTTCCTCAGAATGGAACCTTGGGGACAAATGGGGACCTTACATCAGATGTGGAAGAAATATTACAAATATGGAAACGGCATTTTAACGACTTACTAAATGTAGAAAGCCCAGAACTTTCCGACCTTTGGGTCTTTGTTTTGGTTTGGTTTGGTTTGCTTACCAAAGTTTGGTAAACCCAAAGGTTTTTCTATAATTACCCAAGACAACGACTTGACCGAAGAAATAAAAAACCGCCTTCAAAGTGGAAACCGATGTATATATGCATTAGCAAAGAGTCTTCCAAGCAAAGATTTCAAAAATCAAAATTTATAAGACGATTATAAGACCGGTAGTAACATACGGCTCTGAAACATGGACTGTCACCAAATCAAACAAGGAGAAATACCGGCGCTTTGAAAGAAAAGTGCTGAGAAAAATCTACCACGAATTCTTATCGGATAAGAACAAACGCTGGGCTCGCAGAATTATATAAGGACCCTGAAATAATCCAAGAAATAAAATTACAACTGCAGAGGCAGCCGAATGACAAGCTAATCAAGATGGCATGGGAAGCACTTCCCGAAGGGAGAAGACCTGCAGAACGACCACGTCTTAGGTGGCGAAACATCAGAGTAGACCTCAAAACAATAGGAATTGATGAAGTCCAGATAGAGACGCTCATGTCACAGCAAGAAAGATGAAGGGAGATTGTGAAGTCAGCCAAGACCCACCCAGGGGTGGACTATGCACAGACTATGCTAGAAATTTCAAAAAAAAATAAATGCTGAAGAAATCAAATTTATGACCAAAATTGTTTTAAGTAGAAATTTAAAGATGATAAACCAAGAAATACACCAAGTGTGACACAAATTTGAAAAAAGGAAGAGACAAGACTTGTAAAATCTAACGAAGAATTGGTTTGTGTGGGCTAGGAAAAGTACGATACATCTTAAGGGGTCAAATACTAACGCGTCTTAAACTAATGCATTCTACTTGTGTGGAAACAAACTAAAAATGGAGCAAGCAAAAAAGTCCAAGAATTACGCTTATGGCAAGAATAATTTATCAGCGATGGACCAAACAAATGGACAAAACAAAACAATCAATTTCAGAAGAAGTGCTAGAAACTGGATGCAAGCGACGCAAAATAGAAAAAATTGGAAAACTGGGAAGTACTGGTTGATGATGATGCAAACGATGATAGTTTTAAATATATTAATTTTATCAGTTTTTATCAACTAAAGTTATGGCAACTCCAATTTATAAAACATACTTAACTCTTTAAAGAAGACGCATAATTAGTCCATTCAGGAGACTGAAGTGCCTAAAAGGTTTCAGAACACATCCCAATTGACAATATACTAGTGGCGAAGATCGCTAATAAAGGAATTATAAGATATCAATTTCTGTAATTACGAAATAAATTAAATGTTTAAAAAAGGTGTTCAATTTAAAAAAAAAATCAAATTTACGCTAGTAAAATAAAATCTGATTTATTTTTATCTGATTGATTTATGAAATGCTAAATAAAATTATTATAAAAATATTAATTACCGTTTGAAAATGTAATTATTGAATTACATATTAAATCAAAAACAGCGTAGGAACATTAAAATCTAACTAAATTTAATTTCCTCTTTTGAATTCATATTGCCATATATTTCACTAGCAATAATTCAATTTATTACCTTTTTCTAATAAAATTTTAAAGTAGGTATAAGTAAGACGTAAATACAATTTTTTAAAATTTTATCTAAACTAAATAGGAACTGTGTTAAGCAATAACGAGGTAGCCACGCCGACTTGATATTATGAGATAATCATGAAAATTCGGTTACTTCAATAAATTTTAAAATTGGAAACAATACAATTAAAATTTAAATATATTTAAAAACCTAGTAATTCAAGTTACTAAAAACTGTTTTCATGATGTTTTATGTATTTATTATATATCACAACATACTACATCATGAATGTAAATACTCAAAAAAATCTAGATACACTTTGAGAAACGACATCGCAGCAGTTCTTAACAACTCGAGTTATTAGGTTCTATAATTGTATTGTCCTTATCCTTAATTAAGTTTAATTGTAGAATTAATTTGATAAAATATACAGTTTGATTAAATAGAAAGTGTGGTATTTTGATTGTAAAAAGTAGTTAAGAGGTAGTTAGTTAAGGTAATTAATAACGTTTTATTAATCTGGTTGTTAAGCTAAGAATAATAATTAATTAAGATTAGGTGCAATTGAAAAATTCAAAAGTAAAGGTATTTTAACAAATTTGAAACAAAAGTTGTCACAAAATCAAGACATGGGCAAATTATATTGGGTTGAATAATTAAAATGTTATTATATTTTGTACAAATTTAATGATTGTACACTGAAAATATTAAGAAATTAAAATAAATTTTATTGATTAAATTATTTGAAAAAATAATTTCCGTACATAAATAGCCCCTTTCCTGCTTGGCCGATTTTGGAATTATTTTAGACTTATTCCTCTGTGTACGTAGATATTAGTTACTCAGAATTGTCTTTGCTTATTAAGTCTATAGGGGAATCTGTAAGGATTTAATATAGCAAAACATAATACTATAGAAGTTCTAACTGCACGATTGAGACTTAATTGCTTTGATAACCTAAAGAGATTTAATATCAGAACATTATTTGTGATAAATTGGAAATTGGTTTCATAATACCTTTGGACGTAATTATGGCAATTATATTTGACGTCGAAGTTTATTAATTAAACCCAACTACTACATACTATCTCCATTATATAAATACATTTTCATTACCCTTAATACAAGAATAAGGAAATGCCAAAGAAAATTTTGATACTGAAAAAAAATTTTTTGAAAATTTTGATTTTATTAAACTGCTGATAATTCGTTTATAGTTTTATAGAAATATATTTTGAATTTTTTGGTGAAAAACGAGCATAATAATATAAAAAACGGCATATTTTAAAAATTTTATTTTTAGATTTAAATATAATTTTTTATTCGACTTTTAAATAATATTAAAATTTATAATAAATTACACGTGTAGTTTTAATAGTCGGTGTATAGCCGTTTTCATTATAAACAACACATTTTTATTTTATGGTGCCTATTAAAGAAAATTTATTATTATTGACAACAATAATTAATATAAAGTTAAATTAAAATATTTAATATTGACGATTGCAATTAATTAAATTATTTCGTTATTATAAAATAATTGCATTTTAATGAACTAGTATTGTACATTCGGTTAAAAATCTTTTGACGCTGAAACAAAACATCAAGGTGCTAGAAAATAACTAAATCAATTTTCTCATAATTCTGACACTTCGCTTATAAGTTATTGTAGTAAAATATATTTTTATGGCTTTCCTTTGCGCATATGCATTTCATCGTAATTACTAAAATGTAATTTAAATGTTATTACGACATGATTGACTTACGACTCAATTGTTATTATTTTAGTATTTAACATTGTTGAGTTATAGTTAAACAGCCCCCTTACCTGTTTCTCGTCGGCTATAAAAATAATTAAATTATCTAATTTTATGGTTAATTTTAAATGAATTTGCTGCTTTGTCAACAAAAAATCACCTCTCATTGAATATCACGGTCGCGATTTAATGTGTAAATTTTAAGAAATAAAAGATACTTCTTCGCAATAAAACAAATATTTAAACAAAAAAATAAAATATTTTATACCAGAAATTAAACGCAAAATAAAAAAAAAATTTTATTATTTGTTCCTGTTTTAAGATATTTTTCTTAATAATACGCGTCGAATATTTTTCTTGCTTCTTATTTTTCATTTTCTGCATTATTTCGAATTACTAAATTTATTTAATTTATTTTTTATATTTTAACGTTTTGTTAAATTCTGTTAAAAATATTTATTTTATGCTTAATTGAATTCTAAACCTCAGAATAGCTTAGTTTGCTACTTCAAGGCAGTCCTCATATTTACATAGTACTTACATTTTATTGCCGTTCCCCGACTAGGAGTATTTTTACAAAGTGAAAACAGAATTACGGTTTAAAATGTGAAAAGCTAGTTAATTACAGTAATTTTAAATATTTTTCTTAAATTATAATTCTTAATAGCACAGGTTTTAATTTTCAATTTTCATACTTTTCCATAAATAATTATGGATATAGATTTTAAATTACATTCACACCAAACAATTTTTGAGAAAATTCAATACGGCGTAACTAAGATGACGCTGTTATTTTGGAAATTTTTTAAACCCGCTCGGTTGCGTCGGAGGGTAAAATAAATAGTTTTAAAAAAATTAACCAAGAAATCAGACTTAACCTAAGGGAAAACACTATTTTAATAAGTAATCCATCTCAGGAAATTGATGATACAAACTTAAAAGAGATGAAATCCAATATTAATAATAATTATGTATGTTTTAGACAACTTATGTATAGAAAGTCTCGCAATTAATTAGCGTTATAACTAATTATTACCTATTACATTCGATCTATAAAATTCCCTTCTGTGGCTGACTGCTTGCTTATCTTTTAAAGGTGTTATTTTAGCTCTTTAACTTGTGAAATTAGTGATGCGCGGGAATGGATTAAGAGATTTCCAGTGTCTTTTTGATTAAATAAAAATTCGGGATTCTTAAATTCTATATTATATTATTATTATTAATTAAGCGATACATTCATTGCTGAATTATGCTGACCTTTTCGGGCCTTACAAAATCCTTTTTGAGAGGTGGATTAGTCCTCTTCATATTACATTTCATTTATTTATTTCATTTATTTTATTTCACAGTCTGGGATGTGTTTTCATTTCATTAACGATCAATCTCCAAGTATTACGATCACCATATGCTTGTCTCCAGTCTGTCACTCCAGTTTGTCTCAAGTCTTCCATCACACTGTCCCACCATCGTAATCTCGGTCTTCCTCTGGCTCTAACTCTGTCCGGTTCCCATAACATCACCTTCTTTGTAACTTCTTCATCGTTACCTCTCATGACGTGTCCTAACCATTTGACTCGTTGCGCTTTTACAAATTTCACCACGTCTTCCCCATTCAGCTCTTGTTGGATTTCATGGTTCATTCTAGCTCTATATTCACCGTTCTCATGTTTTGGGTCCATGATGGTTCTCATTACTTTTCTTTCAAAGACCCTAAGGCTCTCTTCATCTCGTTGCGATAGGCTCAATACTTCCGACGCATATGTCATTACCGGTCTTATCAGAGACTTGTAAACTTGGATTTTCGTGCGGCGTGTGATTTGTTTGTCTCTTAGTATCTGCCTATTTGCGCAATATGCTCGGTTAGCTGCTTGTATCTTCGCTCTGACCTCCGTTGCTCTAGTGTTATTGCTATTCAACTGTACTCCAAGATAATTAAAATTCGTTACCTGTTCGAAACTGCTGTCGTTTATTTTTAGCGTATATCTGCTATTGTCGTTCGCACGCTGACACTTCATAAATTTAGTTTTACCCTCATTTACTAAGAGACCTGCTGCCTCCGCTGGTTCTTTTATTGCGTTGTATATCCTTTTCATTCCACTTTCTGTTCGTGATATAATTACTATGTTATCCGCGTATGCAACTATTTGGCTTTCTTTGCTTATTATCGTCCCACTACATCTAGCTTTTCTAATTATTGTTTCAAGCAGGATGTTAAATAATGTAGCCGACAGTCCGTCTCCTTGTCTAACGCCGCAGTCTACCACAAAATCCTCTGTTTCACCTGCTGGAGTTTTTATTTTTGCTGTTGTTTTTTCCAGCGTCATCATAACCAATCTAATCAGCTTACTTGGTATTTTCAGTTCTTTCATGGCTTCCAGTAGTTCTTTTCTACTCACTCTGTCGAACGCCTGCTTGAAATCTACGAAGAGTAGGTACACGTTCATCCCAAATTCTCTAGTCTTCTCCATTATCCGTTTCAATACGTGTATGGCTCCGACCGTGGACCTCCCTCTTCTGAAACCAAACTGATATTCGCCGATCATTTTCTCAGAGTATTCCACCAATCTGTTGTTAATTATCGACGATAGAACTTTATATGCCACGTTAAGCAGCGTTATGCCTCTGTAGTTCTCACAAGCCTCGGGGTCTCCTTTCTTTCTCAACGGTATGATGATTCCATTGCTCCATGCTTTTGGCATTTTTTCTTCGTTCCATATTCTTTCTAACAGTAAGCTTATTGCATCGTGCAACGTTTCGTCCCCGTACTTAATCATCTCCGCCATCATCTCATCACTGCCTGGTGCTTTTCCATTTTTTAGTCTTTTTATTGCTTGCTTGACTTCTTCTCTATCTGGCACTTTTATTTCGTCTCCGTCCATTGTTACTGGTAATTCAATTTGTTCTCGTTCTTCTACTCTTTCCATGCATAGTAGCCTTGTAAAGTGTTCCGCCCATATTTTCTTCACCTCTTCTGGTTCACTTTCCAGCTTGCCTTCCTTATTTTTTATTCCTCTCGTCTTGACGGTGTTTGACTTTCTTTTGTTCCTAATGTTTTGGTAGAGTCCTATCATGTCCTTTTTACTACTGCATTCTTCAACTTCCTTCATCTTCTCTTCCACCCATTTGTTTTTCTTGTGTTTATATAATTTTCTTACCTCCCTTCTCTTCACAGCATACTTGTTATAGTCTTCTTTGTCGCCCGTTTCAATCCACTTTATTCTTGCCGTTTTCTTTTCGCTCATTTTCTCTTCGCATTCTCTGTCAAACCATTTTTTCCACTTTCGCTTTTCTTTATATCCTATTTCACGTTTGGTACTTTCTGTGATACACGTTGTTATTATTTTCCATTGTTCTTCGATTTCGACTGTCGTTTCATTTAATTTCTTCTCTAACTCAGTATTCAGCCTTTCTACATATCTTTTTGCTTCTATACCGCCCTTGCTCAGTTTTTCGACTGCAATTTGCTTCATTGTTTGCTGCTTTGTTCTCTCTATTGATGTCCTTTGTTTGACCTTAGCGATTACGAGGTAATGGTCCGAGTCCGCGTTGGCGCCTCTGTATGATCGTACATCTTGTATGGAAGAGGCTCGTCTTCTTGTTATCAATATATGATCTATTTGGTTACCTTCTGTTTTCCTTCCTCCTGGCCAGGTCCAAGTGATTTTATGCTGTTTCTTGTGTTTGTATTTAGTGCTTGATATTATCATGTTCAAAGCAGCCGCGAGTTCACAAAATCTGCCTCCATTATCATTTGTGTTTGTGTGAATTGTCTCCTTCCCGGCCACATCAGCTATATGGTTTTCTCTTCCGATTTTTGCGTTAAAGTCACCCAGAATAACTATCGTGTCGTGTTTTGGTATTGTTTCATAAAAGGCTTCCAACTCATTGTAAAACTGCTCCTTTTCGCTTTCGGTACCATCTTCAGTTGGTGCATACCCGTTTACTATGGACAGATTATTTGGCTTCATCTTTATTCTTATGTACGAGAGTCTTCCATTTATCGGTTTAAAGTGAAGTATTTTATTCTTCAACTCTTTTGTTATTATAAATCCAGTACCTTTACTTCCTTGTTTACATTCACCCGAATAAAGAAACACGTAGTCCCCGCCATCAATTTCTCCTTGTCCCTTCCATCGCGTTTCCTGCAATGCTGCCACCTCAACTCCATATTTCGTTAGTTCGCTTACTATTTCTTTCAATTTTCCCACTTTCAATAGTGACCTCACGTTCCATGTTGCTATTCTCGTTATTTTTTGTTTTCCTTTCTCCTTTATC
Organism: Cantharis rufa; assembly: GCA_947369205.1. Classification (NCBI taxonomy): domain Eukaryota; kingdom Metazoa; phylum Arthropoda; class Insecta; order Coleoptera; family Cantharidae; genus Cantharis; species Cantharis rufa. The sequence goes on along the minus strand of OX376309.1, from coordinate 6,525,002 downwards.
CTTCCCTCCCCATTGCGTATAATCCATTTTTTAGTATTCGATTTTCCGTGTACTTGCGGTTTTGTCATCATTTTACTGTTCCGTTCGCATATTTTTAGTTTTTTGGCAATGCGCCTTGGTTATCTAGCTTCTTCTCTACTAGTTTACCTTTGTTAGGGTCCCATAATACAATACATTCGGACGTGAATAGCTTCAAATGGCCTATCTTTGCTTTCTTCCCCTTTTCTCTCTCGGTTCTTGCTCTTGCTCTTATTTCTTTCATAATACTTCTTTCTTGTGATGTAAGATCGCTATCAATGTATATTTCAGAGCCCATAAACTTGTATTTGTTCTTCAGTATTTGCATTTTGTCTTCAAAACTGTGCATCGCGATCACACATTTCTTTTTGCCTATTTTGTACGCGTCCTTGATTTCTACCTCTGTGCCCAACTTTTCTTTAAGGAGATTCTTTACTCCTACTTTTAGTTTGCTTGTTTCTGCTTCATCTATGGTTATACCGCTAATTATTAAATTGTTTCTTACTTTTTCCTTTTCAAAGTTCTCCATTCGGTTCTCCAATTCCTTATTCTTTTCTTCAAGCTTTTTCATTTTCTCCATTATCTGCTCTGTTTTCTGATCGTTGTCCTTCTTTATACATTGCAAAACGTTATCGGTCTGTTCTACTCCTCTTTTGATCTCTTCTATATCTTTTCTTAGGGTCCCCATCTCACTTTTAATTTCTGCTACGCTAGTCTTGATTTCTTTCGCAAAACCGCCCATCATTTCCGTGAGATAACTCATATTATATAGTTTTCTATAATAGGGTTTGTTTTTATCAGAAAATTTTCAATAAAATTCTATTATAGAAGCCTAAATCGTGCCGACTTGCTCGAGTATGTGTAGCCGGCTTCACATACGATTATTGTAAAATTTATTTCAATAAGTAACATTTTCTTAATTAACAAAAAATAGCAATCCAGTAAATTTTTTAAATTTCACTTAACAACTTTTCGTTTTAGCTTTAAAAGATTTTTTTTAATATTTATATAAAACATCAAAAATATTAATGAAACTGCATAGCTATTATAAAAGAATCCCTTGTTCTTAAGCCCTTTTTATGCGAATTGTATTCATCTATCTTATGAAGCGTAATTTTCTCAGTATTTTGTGACTAAATTTGTATTTTTAATAATCTTTTATGATATTAAATGTGAAATCTAATTAAATTTCCAGCGGTAGGCATATTGCATTTTATAAAAATAATTTTTCACAAGAGAAAAACCAAAATACAAAATAAAAAGCAGAAGGTTACATTGCTTTTATTTTTTATTTATTGTCGTTGTGTTGCCAGACAAGTTGATTGGTACAAGAAGTCTTTTTCTGAAAACCTAATGAAAATTTATTGTGTATAGTTCATAGATATATATATTTTTGAATATAGCAATTAATTAATATCAATTCCAAACAACAATTTGTAGATAAGGCTATTTAAGCATTTAAACCTCATGGTTGCACACACCGGCTTAGGGAATTGTGTGCGGTAGTTTGCAGTAGTATTAGTTATTAAATTTTGTTGGATGCTTTTACCAGGAATTAAACCTGGTAACTTCGTGTGAGTAGTTTACAGCTGTACAACTGAGCTCATCCATAATATAGTAATGATATTTAAAATAATTAAATATTTTGGAAAAGCTTTGCTGCAGTTATTGATAAAAGAATTTTAATGTAAAGTAATGCAGCTATTTTTATTTTGAATTGCATAATATTTAATTGCAAATCTTCATTAGTTTCGTTTCAACATATAATAGTAACTTACCCCATTTTTTAATAAAGTCTCTTACAGATTGAATCCGACATTTCGCTGTTTTTTATGCAGTTAAAACTTAAGTATTTTTGACTTATATTATGAGTAAGCTGTAACCAAGGTTTCGGCAGGATGTTCTGCTGCCTATTTGCAAAATATTTTACCGGTTCCATCAAAATTTATTTTTTGTATTTTATTTGCTCTATTTAATCTTTGTTTTGCTTTTGAACATTATTTTTATTTAAAAAAAAGTATCTCTTACTTACCTCGCTGTTGTCTTAGCGCTTAAAATTTTTTGCGCTCAGGATTAGAAAGGCTCTAATTTGAAACTTCATACCTTAAACAAACTAAACAGAGATTTACAAAGTATTATTTGAGAATTTAAAATTATGGGCTCTTTATTAATTTTTGTCAAGAACATAATAAGTGTTCCGAGAAACTTTCAAGTTATTTTTTATTAACGGACATTTTAAATCCAGTCATAATTAATGAAAATTACGGTTCTTTGTGATAAACATTATGTCAGCGGTAGGATGTTTTAGTAGATTTTTGATTACTTTGGTAAATTTTCTTTAATTTTATTTGCAAAAAAAAAGTTTTTGTACAAAAATTTGAAAATTTTTAATACTTATATCTCCTATAGCTTATCTAGTTTCTTCTCACACTCTTCTTTACAATGATTTTTTGATTATTTACAAAAAGTTAATACTTTTGTCGACGCCTTTTAACAGTCAGCATTACTTCTTTATATAAAACTTTTAAATATAATTTTAAAAATTCAGAAAAGTAAAACAGAATGATAAATTTAAGAAAATTAAAAAAGAGATAGGGTAAGCCCCTGATTATGTTTTGAACAATTTTTAACTACCATAATCTTATGGTAATTTAAATTAACAGAACAAAGAATATTTTTAAATTTGCTAATGCAAATGTTTTACTGCATATCATAAATTGTACACATTTTGCCAATCAGTTATATTTTAGCACCCAATAAATTACTATTCAATATTTTGATTACCTATAATATAAACCAGAATACAGATGTTAGTTAAATTGTAAATACATGTAGGTAAAAAAGCATAAGAATTATAAATGTACAATAAAATTAGGACAGTCATAAAAGCATTTTAAAAGGGTAACAATAAAAAGTTGCTTAAGATATTTAAAAAAATATGGCGTATTAATTATCTATAGCGTGGTCCAACTAAGACGATTTACCACGTTTTGGTGATATTTTTTATAATTTTGAAAACTTTTTTTTTTAATTTTTACAGCATAATTATCATTTCCATCATGGATTAAACCATCTCTTTCCCGTCTTGTAACATTTCTGCCTCGGAAATCTAAATTATAAAACCAGATGCTTTTAGAGATAAACCGACTTTTTTACGATCAACTACAACCGAAATTGAGTGAAATATAAAAAACATAAATTATTTGTTATATTATGTAATACCAGAGAAAATACAGAATTATTTTTTATTATTATAATAAAGTTAGTAGTACATAATATATTTGATAATATACTAATTTGTGATTAAATATGTCCAAACAAAGTGTTGATCGTGGAATTCAAACCACGTCTAGGTAAAAAGTAGTTTTTATCATTTTTGTGCTCTAGCCAGCCCAGCAGCAACTCTCTTGTGCCTATACAACTCAACGAAATATTTTATTTCATTCTTAATTTTTATGAAATTACCAATTGAATTTCGATGTAAAGCTTTGTTATTGCGAAAAATCGAATAAGCATGTAACGAGATCGCTATCAAAGCACGACGTTTTAAAAGAAAATTGAAAGAAACAATTGCGCTATACATTTTAGAATACGGCTGTCGAATTGGAAATCTTTTGTCAACAAAAATGTTTTGTAGCCAGGAAATCCTTCTACATTTACTTTGCTATTAACAAAATTCCAAATAAAAATGTGGTATTTCTAAATTTGGTAAAACAAATTTTAAGTCGATTGATATTACACAAATAATTGATGATTTCCAATTTTTTATTTATTTTTTTTGCGATGTTTCGCCTGTGGCATTAGGTGCGAGAGAAAACGCGATATAAATCTTCAGTTTCGTAAATGCCATCCTTAAGTTTTACAAATGAAAGCAATTTAAGGACATATTCAAAGTTATCTTCTCTCGACATGCCACCCACGATGTATCAGAGTCGAACTAAATGCAAAAATCCAATCGTACAGAAAAAATGTTTTTGGTTTTTTGAGAAGCTTACTTGCTTTGCAGTAAGACTTATTCAACTCGTGCTTGCAGAAAACCAAGAGAAAATTATAACAAAAAAATATTGCACACGACGACTCATGCGTGCAGCATGTACTATGGCATGCATGTTAGTATTACGAATGCAAACGGATTTATTCAACATATATTATTGTCTGCACTCGGTTTTGACAATACCTTATACATACATACGTTAAGGTTTAAAATCATAATAATCTACTACACCAAACCAGAGTTGTCTTAAGTAAAATATTCAGTAGGTAAATAAATTTGACATATTAGAAAGCTAGAAAATAAATATTTAATGTGCTTCTATTGGCGCAAAGTTAACTGCAGTTAATTAGTTGCAGCTAATTTTGAAATTTAATTATAAAAATATGTTGGGTTCTGTTAGATAAAATTTTATGTGATGGTCAAAAGCCAAAAAAATTAAAAAATAAAATAAAAATTTTTAAGTCGCCCCTGATTAAATCACCTTTAAACAAAATTCCACGACATTGAAATACTATGAAGTACCAGACAACGATTACAATAACGGGGGCCACCAAGCAACTCACTGAATCTTTAAAATATTACCTTCTATTTAAATATATTCACAATATCCTACTTTATCGATGGTGCTTTTTTATTTTAGACATTTTAGGTTAGAAAAAAACTAGTGAATAAAATTAGCGGTCATCGAATGATGTTCTCGTTTACATTGTCTACAAAGCCACTAACTCTGACACTGCTCAGTGAATTATGAGAGACCACTTCTTTAAAACTTATGCAACATTCATGTTTACAACGTTGTTCAAAAGTCCTGAATCTTTCTAATCAAAACTAAATCTTACCTGTCGGATGCTGTAAGTAAGTGGCAGTCTGCATAGTTAGAAACTCGAATCAAATTCTGAACAAAAGAATGTCCACTAAATTTTTTTCAAATATATTTTTAGTTAAATTACATCACAAATTGTTTGAATTATTTTCTTTTGTATAACATGCTAAAGTAGGTGCTTTGTTGGTTTAAAATTTAATTAATGTTTAAATTAAAATTGTTTGCGTTTCGCATAAAAATCCAATATTCTGTTGTGGAAATGTGGGCGAATGTTCTAGAAAATTAATTTTATATTTCAGACCGCGATACTTGACTGATCTGTCTAGGTTACTATAAAGAAGTTGGAGTAGTTTGTACCACATAAAATGATAACTAGTCGATCTATCATTGTCAATTACCTTATAACAAGTATTTATGCAGGATATAAGTTTTACATCCAAAGCGGGTGAATTGTCCATTTGTTGGTTCCCAGCCCTAGTATTGTAGTTTAATACAAGTCACGAAATCTGACTTTTTTTATTTGATGTAAAGTTAGTATTCCATCTAATAAGAACATATTGCAATCATTCCACAAAAAAAAGGATAAAGAGAATACAAACGCAGACAAGGTTTTGTTTGTAAACACCAATTAAATCGGGCGAAGCATTAATATACAAACGCGGGCAGGAATCGGTTTTTAAACTTCACGTAAAACGAGTCAAGCGTACGATATGGAAAAAGGCAGTAACAACCGCAACGTTGGCCAAATAACAAAACACTTGACCCGTCTTAACTCGAGTTCAAAATAAAAAATATGCTTTGTTTGTAATAAATACTCGACCCTTACAAATACCTGGAGTTTAAAAATGGCACATTTCTCTGTTCTTTTCTGAGTTTCATTTTTATTTAAATAAATATTAAATAATATATTTGGTTCGAATTTCCTGGCTTCACAACGATTTAGCTCTTAGCTCCTTTTTGACGATGGCATGTTAGTGTACTTTAATATATTTTATAAAGAAGTTAAGAAGAAGGTAGAGGATATCAAAGAACACCTCGAGAATACAGAGAAGAGATGGAACGAATAAAGACAAGCAATGAAAATAGCAATACAAGAACTAGGGAAAAAAGTGATAAAACAAGAAATTGAAAACGGAACAGGTTGAAAATTTTCTAGAAAAAAAGCTGAAGGTGAATATCGAAGAAACAGAGGCTTTTAAAATAAGCAAGGTACTCGGAAAAAAAGTGGTGTCAAGACCAAAGGAATAGTGAAATGGCAAATAAAAATAAACTAAGAGGAAAAAATATTTACATTGAAAGAGATTTAATCAACCAAGAAAAAGAAATTCAAAAGAAGATATGGGAAGTTGCCAGGAACGAAATTAAGAACGGAGAAAAAGTTATGGTTGGTTTCCAGAAACTTTACAAACAAGATAAAACATATACACTGTGACCCACAAGACCTTGGACAAACGTTTTTAAGGAAAAAACCTATTTAAACGCAACAATTCAAAAATGTATAAATGGATAACAATTAACAACAACCTTATGTACATCATAAATTATAAAATTTCAAAGTGGCTTTCTTCTGCGTGGATACAGAGCTTTAAACGTCGAATGAAATTTTCGGCTGTTTTTCGTACCTTTTCTAGGGATATTTCGTTCCATTCCTGACTCAAAGATTGCTTTAGTGATTCCAAACTTTTGTGGGGTTTTACACAGGCCCTGGCCTGGCCTAAAATTGACCATATGGCGTAATCAATTGGGTTGAGATCTGGTGAGTATGGAGGCCATGCAGTGGAACTGATAAAATCACGAAAATTGATTCGGTACCACTCTTGCGTAGTTTTCGCCTTATGGACAGGTGCAAAGTCTTGTTGAAAGGTCTGATGTTGGTCACAAAAGTGCTGTTGGGCTCACAGAAGAACTACAGCCTCTAAAATATCTCGGTGGTAGATTTCCTTGTTAATTTTTACTCCTTCCACAAAAAGCAAAGGTGTTTTGCCGGTAGCACAAATACCGCCCCAAACCATGACTGACCTGGGGCATTGGTGATGAACAATGATGCCAAGAGATCCGGGTGATTTTTCTGACCAATACCTATCATTTTGACGATTATGAAATTGTTCAATAGTAAAAATTTTTTCATCAGTGAAAACGAAATTTTCCCATTGTTGAGCAGCGGTAGGGTGTAGAAGGGCACGGCATCGTTGAAGTTGTACTCGCTTGGTTTCATCGGTTATGATTTGGGCTTTTCGCAGCTTAAAAGGCTTCTTCTTAAGTTCATTTTTAGCTATTCGTCGAGCCGACTCTCGGGCGATTCCAGTTTCACGAGCCACTTTTCGCATCGACAGTCTCGAATTTCTTTGAATCCGAAGTTTGATGATATTGCGATTCCGGCGAGTGTTGGCAGAACATTTTTTTCCTCTTCCCGGTCGGTCTTCCATATTATCAAGTTCTTTGAATCGTTTGATGACGTCGAAAACGGTTTGTCGAGGAATTTTAAGCATTCGAACTATTTCAAATTGACGATTTCCAGCTTCAAATAGCGATAAAATTGCGGCTCGACTATTTGACATCTTGTCACAACTTATTGTTTGACTTTTTTGCTATTTTGGTTTTTTGATCTATATAGTTCTTAGAATCGAATTACTAGATTATTTTTCAGTAAAATTCAGTGATTTTCGCGAAAAGAGAAAAACATGTTTGTCTGGGGTTTTGTGGGTCACGCTGTATATGGAACAAAACTATGAATAATCTGGAGTTGGCTGGAAATCTGTCACAACCATCAAAAAACTAATAGAAGAGGAGTTTCTGTTAAAGCAGAAACGAGAACAGTGCAAAGAAAGAAATTAGATTGAAGGGTCAAGGAGAAATTGTCAAGTCTGGGTATGTAATGTTATATTCTATAGAAGAGGAGCAAGGAAGCGAAGGTAACAAACATGATGTATGTTTTCCATTCACAGTTTAAACCTGTGAATGGAAAACTGACATATATCAGAATTTAAAAAAAACCATAACCATGTCAGTTATCAGCGCTTATGCTCTACAGAAGATAGCAAAGAAGAAGATGGATAGAGAGTGGTTTGATGATGAGTGTAAAGAATTTATTAAAGCATAGAGGGAGACAAGAATGAAATGGTTAACTACAGAGAAAAATGAAGACTTGCAAAACTACAGAAAAATCAGAAGGAAAGCTAGTAAAATATATAAAAGAAAACACAAACCTCTGGATAAAAGAAACACCGGAAGAAAAAAAATGGTAAACAGAACAACAACCATCAATTCTACGGAAAGTTAAGGCGACAAATAACAGGATATAAAGTGAAAACAAGAGGAATGAAGAACAGTGAAGGAAAATTAGAGGATGACATAGAGAAAGTAAAACAAATATACAGGGTGACCCAAAAAAAATGATAACAAAGTTTAATCGGACCTAACACGCAAGTTTTTTGTTGTTGGTATTTTATTTTAGCACACTGAGATTGCCAGTTAAAAATGCTACATGTATGGTAAACTGTCAAATTTTATTATGTGTTTTATTGCTTATTTTATAGATATCTAATCAAAGAGAGAAAATTTTAGAGTTACATCAACATGGAATGGGCAATTGTGACATCGCGCGAAGGCTCGGCATAGCGGCACCAAATGTCAGCCGAATAATCAAACAAATTGAGAAGCGCGGTCAAAACGGACGTCATCCAGAGAGCGGAAGAAAGCGAACAGTCAGCACGTCGAGGTTCCGTCAGATCATCAAGAAACGATTTCTGCAAAATTCGAGGGTCTCAATGAGAAAAATTGCCCGCGAGATCGGTGTTTCACGTGAATCGGCTCGCTGAATAGCTAAGAAGCACCTTAAGGTCAAGCCCAATAATATTCAAAAAGTTCAACTGTTGACCGATGGTAACAAGCTCGTGCTACTTCAAAGATATCGTCAGCTCCTTTGTCGCGCCGCTTCTCTATCGTGGAATCGGATTGTGTTCACAGATGAGAAGCTTTAACCGTCGAGCAAGCGCACAACCGTCAAAATGACCGGATTTGGTCTGTTAATGCTCTAGGTACTTCTGCTGCCGTATAGCACCGTGAATATCTACAGTCTGTGATAGTTTGGGCCGGAATTTGCTCAACTGGAAAAACCCTCTGGTTTTTGTGGATCAGGGTGTGAAATTTAACTAAGAGATTTACCGACGCGACGTTCTCGAAGCCGTCGTCCTTCCATGGGCTCATCAACATTTCGACGATGCGAATTGGACGTTTCAACCAGATTGGTCAACGAACCAACGCGCATAGGGCAAAAAGCCACTCAAAATTGGTGCAAATCTCATTTCCCGGATATCATCACATCCACGGAATGGTTCCCCATACTCGGCAGATCTCAATCCGATGGATTACAGCGTGTGGTAAATTTTGAAGGCCAAAACCTGTGAGACACCTCACAAAAGTTCGGAGGCGTGAAAGCAGTCGTTGTACCGTGATTGGGATCGGATATCCATGAAAGAGCTTCGGCGCGTAGCCTTAAATTTTCAGAAGCGTTTGACGTTGTGTATAGCAGTAGAAGGCGGCCATTTCGAAACTAGTTAATTATTTTTCTCAACAATAATGTTAGTTATTATTATTTGTTGTGAAAAAGTTTTTCTTCAGTTTAATAAAGTTATTATGATAAAAAGTTTTGTTATCATTTTTTTTGGGTCACCCTGTAGTTGGAACATTTTTAAAAACTCCTAGCTGTAGAAGAAGAAGGTGAAGTAGACGAACCAACTTACGAGGAAGTAATAGAAATAATAGACAAACTCAAAAATGGAAAGTTTTCGAGTGGAGATGGTTCAAATGCGAAATTATTCAAGTACGGGGGAGAAGTGTTACACAAAAGAATATACAAAATCATAAAACAAGTCTGGGAAATAATGGAAAAAAGGCATAATATCATAAAAATCTATGAGAATGAAATGGCTTGGACACGAGATGAAAGGCTACGAAATGACCATTACAAGAAAAATCTGAGAATGGAAACCAATAGAGGACCGCACTAGAGGTAGGATTCGTTGGTAGGACCAGGTAATGGAGGACATACAAAAGGATGAGGGTTGAGAACTGAAAAATGAAAATAATAGACACAGGAACACGAAGAAGAATAGCAAATAAAGCAGTATTAAATATTGGGTTTAGGATAAAAGGATGCCACCTAAAGGACGTGAGTATTAGAAAGCAGACCCAAACCCAGTTTATCAACAAATTTTATTCATATAAAGTTTTACAGTGCAGATGCATTAAAAGTATCTGCAAACCGTACCGGGTATTATGATGGGTTTATTATAAAACCTTACAAAAGTAGGCCGGTTTTTTGTTCAACCTGCAGTCTTTCAGATAGCGTCCAATTTAATGCCTTTCTTAAGGGTCCGCAGATGTCAGGTTTTCTATTCTGTAAACATTGAGGTGTCAACACAACTATTGTTCTGCTAATTGACTAAAATTGTGCCTTGATATGTGGCTTCTTATGTATATGTCAAAAATAGACTAAATATTGCTTTTTCCTGGAGATCTTCAGATTTGTCTGCAGTACAGTACAGCGCAGCCCTGGCGTCTTTTGAAAACGGCAGTTACAACACCGGTGGGAAATTATCTTTGCCTTCCACGCCGGAATCTTGATCTGTTAGATAAAACCAAAATTTGAAAAAGCTGAGGAAAACTATCTACCCCCTCGGATTCAAAGTATTTGAGTATTTTACATAAAAGCGCGATCTAGAAAATGTATTATTCAGTCGTTGGTCGTTTTTCAGTGTTTTTTTACTCATTTTTGACTTATTTTAGTTTTTAAATTTATCTGTAAAAACTGAGTGAAAATGTTCTGAGAGAAATTTGGCTTACAAAAATTTTAGTTGATATTTTATTAAATTACAATGACGTTGATAGACCCGTGGTTATTTGTTTTGTTATACACAGCGATACAAATAATGTGAATAATAAAGAGGCCAAGTATTATAATTAAATTTTCCTTTTTCTGAAATATCAGAACACACATATTGCAATATGCTTGATGTAATATTTCCACCCGTCCTATCAAGAAATATATCTGTTTATTATTTTTTCTACAAAATCTTGTAGGTTGACATACCCCAGGCAACATGGCGAGCGTTTCCATGCGACAAGTGATTAAGCGTCCCACTGTGCAGAAGATTACCTTTGACATAACTACAAAGTAGAGATCAATTTTCCATACTGCCATCTAAAAATGTACAAATATAATTACAAATTTTGTCAATATTTTTGTTTAACTTTGCATTAAAATTTTATTTATTATTCAAGTTTATCGATCCCATCTATTTATATCTTCTACAAACTTTTTTATTTGTATTTTATTTATTTTATTTATAAATAATAATTTTTTTATTTTGTTTGCTAAATTTAAATCTGTTGTTTTATGAATTATTTGCTTGGACGTGTATTATGTTGTTCATAAAACGAAATACAATATACAATTAACCAAATCCAATATTTTTATATGAAAAATGTGGGTTTTATATACATTTTGATACAAAGAAAAAAAATTTAATAAATGTTGACACCTACAGATGATACTGTTTGAAAAAGGATTATACTAAAAATTCCCACAGCCGATATTCAATAATCCAAAACCACAAATAAAATAAGTATACTTTTTGACTTTTGGGATTCAAGATCCTGAGTGCTATGATAATTTGACCTAAATATATTTTTTATAAAAATTTTTTAAAAGAAAAGTTGTAAAATAATGAAAGATGAACTTAGTGAAAAGGCTAAGACAAAACTAGTCCACATCAGGGACTATGAAAATTTCTTAAGAATTTCCTCAATGCTGAACAGATTTAATATACGTACCTACCCATTATGCAAATGAAAGGGGAATGGTGACTTCCACAAGTTTTTTCCCAAATATTTCGACGGGAGTTTTTACAAACTGTATGTAATCGAATAAGTATTAATTTACTTTGTTATAAAGAATTGAATTAAAAATTTATATGAAAAGGTGTGCACTTAAAAAACATTCGTGTGGCAATGAAGGTGTAAATCGGACCTCTTGTAGTGAGATGCTATTCATCAGCACACTTGAGCATACAAAAGACTTTAAGACGTTTGACGATCTAGATACGTTGGTGTTTTACACCATTGTCGATGAGCGTAAACTTCAGTTTTTTTGTTATTCCACTTCATTCAAATTGAGTTTTAAAAAACTTCAACTTTTTGTTGTAGAAATTTAGCGTATAGTTTTTTAAAACTTGTTGCGTTACGCGGCTAATACAGTTCTCGACTAACTATCAGCTTACGAGCCGGTTAATTTTGGAATTTATCAGTTTATTTAAAATTAGACGAATATTGCATGCAAAATGTATTTTAAAAATAATTAAAAATGAAATTATTTTTTAATTTGATAAGGACGAAGTTAAAAAACTTCATCCTTTTCCTGCAGGAATTTAGCGTAGTTTTTTAATACCAGCTTAGGCGCCGGTTAATTTTGGAATTTATTTTAAAGTTATCCTTGAAATTAAAGTGTGAAGACTAAGTGTATTTTAAAAATAATTAAAAATGAAATTATTTTTTAATTTAGTAGGTACGAAGTAATTATATATCATCCCCTTATTGAAAGGATTATTGATTTTGTACTCGTACGCTTTCTGCGTAACCCTTAATGCCCCCTACACCCTCAGGTCATACAACCTCTTATATGTATGCCCTCATACATTAATCCTGACTACTACACGTTTATTATGACGCCTTTGCCGATCCTTTTTTCGCCTTTATTGTGACATTTCTTATAGGGGTAAACTGTTGTGAAGTTTTACACCTTCGTTAATTACCGCGAAGGTAATTATTTATTTACAACCAAACAACAAAAATTTATTACACTTATAAATTTTAAATATTTTCCTGTAAATTACTACAGTGGCATTTACGTATACCTACATCATATCACATAAAAGAAAAACTATTCCGTTTGCGCACTATAAGTACAATAATTTGATTAATTAAACTTAGAAAACTTAAAAAAATAATATTTTGAAATAATATTTTAACTTTTATTTTAAGTAATGCAGAAACGCATTTTTGAAGTTGTACGTTTGAAGGATAACAAGTACTGTAAAAGCTGTTGGATAGGTCGGGATTTGAAACGCACGCTACTTCTAAAGAGACTCTTATATGGGTTTTAGGGGTGAAAGAGAATGGAATACATTTTTTAGTTATAATTATCAAACAATTTCTATTGCCAATGGACAAAAAAATTCATAAAGCTTTAATCCTCATTGCTTTTGCAAAAATTTAATTTTTAATATCACTAAAAAGCAGAAAATTTAATTGATTGACCTTTTTAATAACCGGGTTTAATCAAAATCAATACAAAATTAGGTCAGTTGAAAACCTGCAGTGTTTTGGGGTTTTCATTTTTTATTGCATTTTATTGTGGAGGGTCACCAATTTTATTAAACTTTTAAATTAGCTGCGTATTTATTGATCTGAAAAATATATATGTAGTAGCTTTGATGCAAAACAGTTTTGACTTATCCATTCTCTGTTAATATTCAAGAATTTAATAATGTTTTTTTCTGTTATTACCAAACGTTACAAGTTTTTTGGAAGTCAAATTAAATAAAAATAGCATAAAAAAATCAGGAACTTTTGGATAAGGACTAACATATTTTTTACAATTTCAGAAGCAAAGTGTCCACTTTAGTTCCTACTTTGATAGAGTCAAGTGCTTCATTTCACTCTGCAAATCAATTGCGGGAAAAACTAGGGAGCCCATATGGTGTTTGGGACAAATTTTTTCTCGCCTTGTGTTTAAAAGTTGGCAAAATAATTATGTCAAGCTATTCGTTCAGTTTTGTTGATTGGTTTTATTGGAGTGGCATTTCAAGTACTAAATTGAAAATTGCAATTAAAATTTTGAGATTTTAATACGGATTTTGTGAGTAAAAAATAGTAAGCACTTTCTTATTTTCAGTCTGTTGAGCTATCGGAACTAACTAAACTACATTTTTCTATTAAAATTGAATTTAAATAACCAATGAAAGCGCACAGTTAAGTAAAAAATTTTTAAATTGCCATTACAGAGCTGATTCTATAAGGTTAAAACTATACAAAATAGCGTACTTTGCTTTGCGCTAGGACTCGCCTTTTCATCCTGAGCTACCCCAATTTCAAAAATTTAAATAGCACTCTACCCTTTTATGACACCCAAAATGAAAAGTTTTTTTCACAAAAAAAATTAATATTTATTACCTATTTGATTTTTTCTCAAATTTATTTCTTGCTTCACAAAATGCCACGGAATGTCCTCCAAATAATACCTAAATACTTGCAGGTGGTGCGAGTTATTGTAGAAAAATTAAAAATTGATCAAAAAGTAATGTTCTAAAAAAGTAAAAGCGAATTGATTGACTGTAATTTTTTTGCGTTATTTTGCTTTGTAAAAAAATAAATTTAAATAAAAAATTAAGTCGGGGTTGCTCAGGATGAGAGGGAGAGTTCTAGAAGCTTTTCTTATGGATTTTCAATATTTTGTGTAGTTCACGAAAAATTTAAGATGGATCGTTTTTAAATGTACATCCTGTATAACTGAATAGAGAGTAAACACAAATAGTTGAATTCATGGTGGGCATTCTCAAAATTTTAGATCGATCTATTAAGCTAGCTTATTAAGCTAGCTCTAGCGAATAGCTATTCGCTAGAGAAATTCTGCATCAATATATTAATAAAATAATCACAGCGCACCACTGGTAAGGTGTATTTAAACAATACTTCTATGCTCTCATTTGATTATTTTGTTTTTTTTTCTTAAAAAGTAAAGCTTTAAATAGCGTTAAGAAGATTTTTAAATAAAGAAGGTATTTTGGTATGTTGGGTAGTGGCTGCATACCATCAAGCTAGTAAGTACTCACGTTTCATCCAGACCAGTTTAATCGCATTTACTTGAGTCGTGGTTCGAATTTCACGTTAAGTTCTATGTTCGACTTGTATGAGACTTAAATTGTAGTTGTTTGGTAATAAAGTTGAATTAATCTATTGAACACCTATACAAGGTGACTAGAAATAAATAAAGTAGATACAGTCGAGTTTAACAAAATTTATTTTTTTTTATTTAAAAAATGAAAGTTAGAATACTTTAATAGCTAAAATTAAAGCCTGCAATGACGCACAGAGAAATTCATAAAAGTGCGTTAGAAGCACCTATTCATACCAAGATAATGAAGTATCTACATCATGATGAAAGCTCAGCGCTAGTCATTATCTAATCCGCTTTCATATATCCAACGGACATATAATAAATTCAGAAATATAAAAAATGCAGAACTATGTTAAGAATTAATCACTTTGTAGTTTACACTATGTAGTTTAATTTTATAATTTCACTATTGAAAGTAAGTGCGTGTATTTCAATTTATAAAAGCGCTGACGCTGATTTTTGATTTTTGATGACAATTTTGCACAGAGGATAAAATATTATTCATTTTAGTTAAAATAAAAAAGGAAAAAATGAAAAACATCCACAACTCTTCCATCTGGTTTAACCAAGAAAGTGAGATTTTTCCTGGTATACCGTTTGGAAAAAAATTATTTCGAAAAAATTTTGAAATTTTCATCGAAATATATTTTACGAAATTGTTATGATCATTTTCTCATGATCATGATTGTAAGTATTTTAATACAATTTAATGTTTTTAAATTTTTTTTCCGTTTTCTTCCCTGTAAATCTGTTGTAATCTATTAATTTTTTAAATATAATTTTTAATATAAAATATGAAAGGTGGTTATTTTTCAAAAACATTATTCATTCAATACATTGTGATTTTATGAAGTTTTCCAGAAAATTAAAATTAGGAATTAATATATGGTGTGTTAAAAGCAATGAAAGCGGACATCTGGAAACGAAATTTAAGACGATAATGGCGCTCGTTCTCATAAATCGCCAATAAGTTGGTTGATGTCTATTGTTCATGTCTTATATGCCAACATGGACGCTTTGTATATTTAGCAACCCTTTAAATAAAACAATAAAACTTCACCGACACCCGCCTTTAATACATGCCCCTTTTACGCCATCTTTTATAAGATCCATTAAAAGGATTCAGGATTAACAACTCAATACCCTCCAGTAATAGTAATTCAAAAACTTTATATTATACAAAATTTCCAAAATATTTTTTGAAAATTTTAGAAATTTTTAAAATCAGATATGATTGAAATTAATTAAAAAATAGCGGACGAAGAATATTCAAGTTTTTAGTTATAATTGCGTAACAATTTTAGAGGGAAAATTTAGAACATGATTCTAAGTTGTCGTCAATTTAAAAACAATCTCAATAGCAGGGCAAAATCCATCACATGCTTAAACTTTACCAAAATTTAAATTAGTTTCAATCGGAGGGATATAGCTTCGTTTGATTAGTTTGTATAACAACTCTGCATAAAACCTCGTTTAAATATTAAATAACGTCAATCTCAACCTCAACGAGTATTTACATTTTTCTAAATCAAAATGTTTTTAATGTATTTTTTATTTGGGTCATCAAAAGCAATAAAAAATAATTTACAGCTTACAGTAATATAAAATTACTATAAAATATAAATTATTAGGACTCGACAGCTAACGTGGAATTCAAACCACGGCACACATACAACTGGAATATACCGTTCAAAGCCCTACTGCCCCATACGTCGATGTTTTTTAACGGAAAAGAACAGAAAAATAAACGACAGTTTCGGATCACGGTAGATTTACGAATTACCCTAATGGCGGGAATTACCAAATTAAATCTAATATAATTTTAGAACTCTGGACAAAAGATTTATGTTCATTTGCACACATTATACTGCATTCTATAAAGCGGTAAGTGTCGCTTATTTGGTTTTATTTTGTTTGTCGAATGTGAAAAAGTACAATTACATATAATACTGTCTGGATCATAACTATTAATTTTTATAGATTTAAATTAATTAAAATATATGTGTCCAAATTTGGAAAATGTTTTTGGGCATCAACAAAATTAGTTAAAATATCAACTGAAGTAAAGTTATACTATTGGGCCAAAACGCAAGCGCGGATGACCAAATTAGCCAAGACTGAGAAAAATATTTTGTTGATTGTTACATGCCGGTTTTCGTGGTTATCATTAACGATTTTGGCGACATCAGTTGTTATTGGCCGTTCTCTGTTTTTTTTGTAAAAAAAAATGTAAAAAATGTAAAATATTAGAAGTAGGGAATTAATCTACCGGGAGCTAAATGATTAGCCGAAGAGAGGAATTTATGCTCTTATCATTCATAGTTTATATTTTGTTTGCATTATTTTTGTGTCTTTTATTTTTCTCTAAAATAATCACAAGTATACACGGTTTTGGACCTGAGCAACAAAAAGCTGCTTATAAGGTAAATTGGGGGGCTGAATCCAAATCATCAGCCCGTTTTTTAAAATTGGTTCTAGTTTTCGAAATATACAATAAATTCATTATATTACTATTTTTGACCATTAACGGCCATTTATTGAATTAAAAAGTATAAATCAGAAATAAACAGAGGTTGAACTAAGTCTTTTATACGGCTTGGGATCTGTTTCACGCATTAGGGTCCAACAGCAATCGCTCATCATGCCTTCGTCCAAAAATCCTTGGTATCGCTTTTGATTTTTGCTATATCTTGATGTAGCCGCTCTCCTTGCTCGTCGCTCGTGTCGCCCAAGTTTTGTGGGAAGAAATCAAGATTTGAATGCAGAAAATGTATCTTGAGAGACATTTCAGCTCCAATCTTGTGGTAATTTTGCAAAAAAAAAAACAAAGTACTGCAAATACGCACCTTTGAATGCATTTGTCATGATTTTTCTACTTTTTCCGAGCATATATCGTCCATAAACGTAACAAAAATACTTTTAATCGACTTTGCAACGTTTTCTCTGCATTTTCACACGTTCCAAAGCACAATTACAGTACAATAAAAAGTTCCAAAAGATGTTTAATGCAACGTGGTCAGCTGACTTGGTTCAGCGCGAACTCGAAAACTAGAACCAATTTTGACAAACGGATTAAAGATCTGAGTTCAGGGCATCAAATAACGTTAAGAATCGTTCTCATCTGCTCGGGTCCAAAAATTGACCCGAATTTGTAAACTTGTGATAATTAGGGAAGCAGAAATTTGCATAAATAAGTTTTTAAATTCCCATGTTCGGCTAACTCATTGAGCACTCGGTATATCTATTTTTCCCAATTATTTGTTTACGAGAACTATCAAGTTTTATAATAAATCTAGTATAATAATAAATTGTAAAACTATAATAAATCCGACCCGATTACAAGCGGGTCAGAAAATTAATCAATAGACTTACTTTCTTTATTAATTTTTGTATGACCAAACTAATAATAGTAATTTTAATTTTAAATCCTATAATGTTGAACCAATTCATTCTTTCATTTTTTGTTCTAATGGCAGTACTTTTTATTTACAATCTAATTAATTTAAAAAAATAATATAATTTATAAATTTAAGTGGTATACCTTCACAAAATTTGTAGTTAAGAAATTTATATTGAATTTATCCCTATTGATAACTGTAAAACCCAAAAATGGCTCTTGTTATAGATATTAAATTTATTTTTACAGAATTCCGTTACATCTTAGATAGCAAAATATCTTAATTTTCAAAAAAATATCAAAAATATTTTAGTATGAATTTTAAAACTAAATTGTAAGGTTCATTCGCAATTTACTTCATTTATAAATCCACCTGTTATTCAAATTTTACTTACACCAATCCTGTATATTCAAAATATTGGAGCAGTGAATTCTTGATTTTGATTATGGCTCGTTTAAAATTGGAAATCCATTTGCGAAGTACGCGTGGTTGAAATAAATTTTGGACGGGTCAGGACATTTGGGCGCCAGGACGTTTGGGTGCTCGCCGTTTGGGCACTGGACTGGAAAAAAATTCTTTCAAGTTTAAAAATATTTCAATTGAAAATATTTCCTTGGCAAATTTTTGTTTTTTCCTGACATTGGCGCTAAAAATTTGAAATTTTCTGATTTTCCATGATTTTACCTGACAAGTTTTAAATTTTCTAACTGTTCCCTGGAAAGTTTCCATACAAGTGGGAACCCTGCATTATCATTCATATTTTAATATAAAGAAAAGGCAGGAGAAAATTAATTTTTAAACCACACGTTGAAATTAAGAAATAAATTAACGGTACAAAAGTTATTTATGTCACCTTAGGGGCCGTCCATTAATTACGTAAGGGTTTTTGAGAAGGGGGGGTATGCGAAATTTTACGGACCCTTATATGAGGGGGAGTCGACGTATTTACTTAAATTCCTTAAAACATTTTTTGAGATTTATTTACCTAGAATATATTCTTATAATTCATATTATATAAAAATATAAGGGGTGGAGAGAGGGGGCCCAAAATTTATTTTTAATTAATAACAAATTAAAAATTAGAATGATTAAAAGCTATGGAAATCAACATAATATATTAAAATACTGGTCCTCTATACCAGAGGTGTCCAAACTACGGCCCGGCAGGCGATTTTATCCGGCCCGCCAAGGATTTTGATTCAATGAAAATTCAAAAAATTCAAGGAAAATTCAATGCTGCTTTACTGGTAATAAGGTTTTTTAATTCACATATTAACGATGCTTGACCCCCGCTAATGAATTTAAATACCAAACTGGCCCTCGCAGCAAAAAGTTTGGACGCTTCTACTCTATACTAAACAGTTAATCTGACCTTAACAAATCTCTTTTATTGAACATCTTTAATAATTAATCCGCCTTATTTTGCAATATTTAAAAAAATACTCCCCCTTACTTAATCTGTAGGAATTATTGATATAATTCATATATTTTAATATGATTTCTGGCACTTAAAAGTCCAGGCGACCAAAAATTCAGCGCCTAAAAATCCGGCGCCTAAAAGTTCGGCTTCCAAACGGCGGCTTCCAAACGGCGGCGACCAAATGTCCCGTACCGAATTTTGGATATATTGGATATTGGAATTGGCCCTCCTATGTAATTTGGACTAAATAAGTCAACTTATTAGATGTCTCTTTTTTTTGCGGTTAATTGGAATATACATTTTTATGGATAGAAAATAATAAATGAATTAATTACTGCAATTAATTCAATTAATTTCAATAATAATGCAATCCCTAAGGAAAACTAAAGAATGTACAAGACTGGATCAAATAAGCATTGAAGACATCCGCACCAAATTGCAAATCTTTTTGATCAATGAAAGAATTTTAGAACATAGAGAAAATTGGAAATCGCACCTAAACAGAAGCTAAAACAAAATATGGCCCAAGTAACATTTTGTGCTGACAAAATATTGTCAGCAAATTATCAGCTGCCATTGCGGTCTGTCAGCTCAAAATTTAGCTGGTTTTCAGGGTCAGCTAATTTAATGCTGACGCTTCGCTTTTTTTTAGTTTACTTCAAAAAGTAGAAGCTGAATCACAGCTGATTTTTAGTAACGTTAGAAGCTGAGTTGCTACTGAATTGCTAATTTGGCGACAAAAGACCAGCTGACAATACGCTACGGCAGCTGGTCAAATTGCTGAATATCAGCAAAATATCAGCTGACTCAGCGATGAATCAGCTGATTTTCAGAGCTGCCTCAGTTGATATTCAGCAATTTGACTAGCTGCCAAAGTGCGTTTTCAGCTAGTTTTTCGCAGCCAAATTAGCAATTTAGTAGCGATTCAGCTTCTGACGTTACTAAAAATCAGCAGCTGCCTCAGCTTAAAAGCTGAATTTTGTGCTGACACAGCGGGTTGGGAGTTGCTATTTAGCCCAAAATGTTACTTGGGGGATGATGGATGATTTTCGATCTCACCCAGTAAATTATTTATGTATTATGGTGTATTTTACTTATTGAAGAATGCATTTTCCATGAACACGAGTCTAAGAAATTTTATTTTTAATATAAATCGATTATGTACAGTGGCGGATCCAGGAAATTGCCATAGGGGGGGCGACAACATAAAAAATTTTTAAATAAAAAAATAAAAAGTAGTATAATAGCAATTTCAAAAATAGTTGCAACATTTATATTTGCCGAACATTTGTCTTGAGATTTACTACTTTGTGGTTTACTGTCTTGATTTTCATTTTCTTTAATTTTGTGCTTCTTTACAATCCCATTCAGGTTACTGTCAGTTAACCACAAACACGAATCGAGCCGCGATTTTTTCTCTATTAGAAAGAGGACAATTTTCTGAGCATTTTGAGACAGCACTTCGATGTGGATTATCCATTAGTTTTCCAGAAAACGGCATTTAAAAATCAAAATTTTACATGCATTTTACATAGGGAATTGATTCGCTCCCGAGTTCTATTGACGGTGCGTGCGTTCTGATATAGTCTTAGTGTTGGCAGTCAAACGCCATTGTGATACCGTACGGTACCCATCGACCGTTGCTAACGAGTTTCACCCCTTTCGAGTTGCACCTTTGGTGAGTTTGTGGCACTAGAGGGATGTTTTCAGTGAGTCATCGTTCGTCAAAACGGCGCGTAGCGACCGGAGCGGAGGGTAGCGGAGCGTCGGTTTTCACGAACGCAACCAAGGCAATCGAGATTCTAACCTAAAAACGAGTTTTGCGTTTATTTCTTAAATTATTGCATAATGTTGCGTAATATAATGGGTGCGGTTACAAGCAAGGGGTTCGATATGCACGTTGTGCACCGGATCATGTCACAATCGCGTCTGACTGCTAACACTAAGACTATATCAGAACGCACGCACCGTCAATAGAACTTTCGTGTTAATGAATTCCCTATCTAAAATGCATGTAAAATTTTGAATTTTCAAATGCCGTTTTCTCGAAAACTAATGGATAATTTGCAAAATTTCTTTTTTTAATATACTCAGAAAATTGTCCTCTTTCCTATAGTGCAGCAATCGTGGCTCGATTCGTGGTTGTGGTTCCCTGACAGATCCCCACATTCAGAGTGGACTGACTCGGATACCGTTTCATTTTCAAGATTCTTAATTACCTAGATATACGGTTAATGTGAATTTTTAAATCTAATGTCTGCTTACGTAAAATCAAGTTCAAATTTAATCAATGATTAAAATTTTCCAAAAAACTTTTAAATTGTTATGAAATTTAATTTATTGTATGTACCTATATTAATTTTTAACACATTTTAGGGAAAATGTGTTAGAAACACATTCTTCAGATAGAAACTCCAACAGCAAGTATAACAAAATAATATCTAATATTATTGAAAATTGAATATTGATTATTGATGAATAATACCACTGCACATATAGTTTTTATTGTTTTATAAAAAATCAACTGTAATTGTATGATAAATTAATTTCACAACTTCACTACTCACTTAATTTAAATGCTATCAGTACTGAAGTACTGAAAATATATTCAAAAAACGCAAACTGAAATAAAAAGCACTTCTGTTTGCTTTAAATTATGAAAAGTAATGACCAAGGAGAATATTGTTACCTAAACAGATTCTTTCAGGAATTAGGGAAAACACCAGAAATTTTGGGTTTTTCAAAATTGCAACAAGCTTATACAATTTACCTGGCGCTATAGAAGCCTAAGATTAGGCGGCTTCCGGAAGTTCGGCTTTAAATTCTTTGAAGTACTAAATTTGGTCTTATTTTATAAAATAGATATAACATTTAAAAATATAATAATATCGTAGTTTTGTGATTTTTTGTGATTTTGAAGTTTAAAAAATACAAAATACTTTTGTATTTTCTAAATTCTTAAAATAGTTTTAGGAATTTGTAATACGTCAGAATTTTTTGGTGTAAGAATTAATGTCTTTTGGAGCTCTAAGGGGGGGCGATCGCTCCCATCGCCCCCCCCTGGATCCGCCACTGATTATGTACCCTAACTTATTTTTTCTGTACCCGAGTTGACGTTGCCGAGTTGCCGTCGCCGAGTTGACCGGTTGACCGGTATTTTAATTTTAACAAAATCTTTAATGAACCTCGGTTTTTAACAAGTGTCAACATTTTTCGAGTGTAAAGATTACATTATTTAATCTTAATTTTTTACGTGTTTTTTATTATATTCATCTTTAAGGTTTATTTTATGGTTGAAACTAAGAAATAAAATTTAATTGTTCACATTTGGAATTGCTTGAACAGTTATTTTTACTTGATTATTTTTATAGGTAATATAATGGAATATTAAAACTTTATAAACAAACTGTTAATTTGTTAAAGTTAATATAAAATTGTATTTTAAAAATTAACAAGTTATACTGCAACTTCCTTAAATTAAAATTGAAATATTAATTTCTATACATAATTTGATTTTAAAGTGTTTTTAAGCTGTGAATAATATTGTTTTTAAAATATCTGGAATTTCTTCTGTAATTTCTGCTGCAACCTGAGGAGGGTAAATTATAAACCGAAACCGGTCAATACCTCTTTGTTTATTTTTTTTTAATTCAACTAAAAGGCAAAAATCAGTAGTGGTAATATCAATTTAATTATTTTTCAGGACAAACCAATTATTCTACTTATAATATCTGCTATAGAATTTACATCTTGTTATGAATAGTCATGACTGTATTACGAATTGTTCACAAAGACCCCAATCTCTTTTTATCCAGAGAATCGTGCTACCCATAAGCAAGGGTAACGACACACCGGGTTTGATTGTTCATATTCATATATATTCATACGTCTACTTCACACTTTAATACTGTCTGGCTAAACCCATAACAATTAGGGTTTCTTTAAAAACTTTTTTCAAAAAAAGCATAATAATGAACTTTTGTTTTATTTATTTCGCTTAATAATCACACTTTTAATATGTAAAATTTTACATTATACGTGGAAGTAATCTATTGGAAATATTATTAACAAAGCAAAAATTGTACATTTTTAAGATAACAATATTTCAAAGTCAATACTTTTTGCTTTATACCTACATACTTCCATTAATGTAGTGGCGGTAAAGTTTTTAAAATTTATTACTGTAAATTTATTTATCTAAAATTTATCAGCCACTTAACACTATAAACTTTAATAGTTTTCATATTTACCCATAAAATCTTCAAATGTATTAAAACCTATGAAATATAAACAATTAATGTACCTTTTATATTACAAACTTTATGTTCTTATTAAAAGTAGCACTTTAATTATCATTTTTACAATAAAACTTTGAGCAATTAGTATAAAAATGCTTTGATAATTTTAAATTTTGATATAAAAATTAAACCTTTATGCTAATTTTACGATTAGTTGTTTTTACATAAATGGCCAGCATTGATAGATAAAATCAACGCAGATATTATTTTATTGATAATTTGCGACAAAAAAAATTATAATCCCTGGTGGTCTCGACCAATTATAAAAATCCATTTTTACCATTCTTTATTTTACAATTTAATGGTAATTAATTGTTATAAATTCTAGTCTGGAAGAAGCCCACAATAAAGCTGGACGAAACGTCGAAGAAAATCAAATTAAATAATTATAAAAGATTTTTTTAAAGTAAAAATTGTATAAATATAAAAATCAAAAAATCTACCCTAATACCTAATTAAAATCCCAAGGAAAAAGTAAATGTTAATAGTAATGCTATAATCTTGTAATTAAAGCACTTAATTTAAATGTAGAAATAAAATTTGATTGGGTGTTTAAACAACAATTTAACCAAATTTAAATCAATAAGAATATACGTACAAAATCATTGTCTTATCGTACAAGTTTAGTGTGGGTCCAGGTAATGTATTAATAAGAATGATCAGTTACTTTAACACAAGAATGCTTTTAACCGATATACATTAGCAGTCTATTTCTATAAATTTCTCAACTCCATAAAAACTACATACAAATAAAAAAAATTTATTTAATTGTAATTTAAACCAAACATATTTTACGTTTTTCGTAAACTTTTATAATTCTTCTATTATCTATTGATTTTACAATAAGGAATTAATTTATCCTCACTTTTTATCTAAAATGTGCCCACGAATACAAATATTTACCAAAGCACCATTTTATGGCTTGTCAACCAAAATAATCTTACACGATTTTTGCAAATTATATCTGCAGGTTTTTAAAATAAATTAACATAGATTGAATAGTTTGAAATTATTGTAAAAGTTTAAAATATTTAACATATTTTAATAAATTGTAGTTAATAGTAATGCAAATTTACTCTAAGGTGTACTTAATACCTCGGGATAATTTTCAATTATTTTTTGTAAAACATAAAATTACGTCATTTTTAAAGAAAATTTTCATTGTTAAACCGGATATTTTTAATGGCTAAAATTAAATTAATTTTTTACAGTGTTATCTTCTCCTGCCACTTTGATAGTGGGCTTCCATCAATCTTGCTATTCCATATTTTCAGTGGTACTCCCAATATCCCAACCATCGCACCAGCACTCCATAAAAAATAATCAAGGAGAATTGTTATGTAAAGTGTATTATTGGACACCTTGTATATTGTAGCCTTAGGCCCAGTTTAGGGTTGACGATTATTGATTTCGCCATTTTGGATGAAACCCAAAACATTTTTGAAAAACGTTTTTGTCCTGTTATCTGGTGAGTAGAAAAAATAGTCCTCCTTCAATCTTCAATCTTCTAATCTTCAATCTCTAATATCTAATTTTCAATATCTAATCTTCAATCTTCAATCTTTAATCTTCAATCTTCAATCTTTAATCTTCAATCTTTAATCTGTAATCTTTAATCTTCAATCTCTAATCTTCAATCTTCAATCTTAAATCTCTAATCTTCAATCTTCAATCTTCAATCTTCAATCTTCAATCTTTAACCTCTAATCTTTAATCTTTAATCTTTAATCTTTAATCTCTAATCTCTAATCTCTAATCTCTAATCTTCAATCTCTAATCTCTAATCTTCAACCTTCAATCTTTCAATCTTCAATCTTCAATCTTTCAATCTTCAATCTTGCAATCTTCAATCTTTAATCTTGTTCTATATATAATTTATAAACATAAAAAAATATTAAAAAATCGTAAATATTTGAATTTTATATGCATTAAGATCAATTCAAAAGTTTATCGTTGACCTTTAACTGAAAACGGGACAATTCTGTATCCGGAAGCTTTCTTCAGGGACACCGGGACAGAGTACAAAAAATAGGAACAGTCCCGTTCAAAACCGGACGTATGGTCACGTTAGCCATAACACCCTCAGATACCTTATTTAGGGTTAAATATGTACATATGATAAATAAATACAATAATTACACAGTAAGTAGCTACTTACTGTAGCTCCCTGTTTCCATAGAGCATTTAATATTTTAAACATATTGCCAGCATTTTGTGAGGGATACACGGTCGAAATAGCCAGGTTGGTCGGTTGGTTTGACTTATTTTATTTATTTTATTTTAATTTCTGTAATTTCGTTTAATGCAATAATTATAAAAGTACCTCCAAAAGCAAATCTGTTTTTGCTTATTTTAAAGTTTTTTATTTAATTATTTTTTGGGTTACATTTTTAATTTTGAAAAAAATATTTTGGAACAATAGAACAACCTGGAACAACAAAACAAAGTTAATTTTTTTTAAAATGCAGGGCTGGCTAAATGTTGCTCTCCCATCCTATAAAAATTACTTTTATAAAACGTAAATACATTGTAGACACTAATAGTTACATTTTGAAATATATAGTCTTATCCAATTGCAATAAATTATTATATTGTATACCTAAGTACCCGCCACTGATTTTATCTCAATAACTGGTGGCATTTAGGTTCAGTGAGAATTAGATAATGAAAGTTTTGTCAACAATATTATTTTTGACATGATGAAGTTCTTTTAAAAAAATTAAAAAGCTATAGGGGATGACTTAAAATAATTGTAGATAAACAATTTGGTTTGGATATGTAATTCTCAGTTAAAATAAAAAAGTATTTAATAAATAAAATAGTCGGTAACTCATGATCAGATGTAAAAATGTTACGTTTTGGTTCGAAAGGTGACAGCAATATAATTTATAAGTGTACTATAAGGTTATTGGAAGACACAGAGATTTTAGAATGCGAGTATAAGGTAAAAGTAGATATTTTAGAGAGATTCGTTCATTTATTTTTTTATTTAACAGCCAAATAGTAAAGGAAAAGTTTTACTGGAATATGTGTGCCAACAGTTAAATTTGGTTGAACAAGATTATTTTGGTTTACGTTATGTCGATACCTCCGATCAAAGAGTAAATAGATATTAAACACTGCAAACATTCAAATAACTGTATATTTTTTAGCACTGGCTAGATTTAGGAAAATCAATTTTTAAACAAGTTCGAGAGCTTGATCCTGTTTTGTTTAGCTTTCGAATCAAATTTTATCCTCCAGATCCTTTTCGCTTAAAAGAAGAAATAACTCGTTATCAAATTTTTCTTCAGTTAAAACGAGATTTGCTACTCGGACGTCTGTATTGCCCGCAGAATGACGCTGCAATGCTAGCTGCTTACATAATTCAAGGTAGGATTACTCGATCTCACGTTGCCCTAAACAGGATATTTTCATGTTACCGAAAAATTTTAGGCGATATTGGCGATTACAATCCCGACATACATATTAGAAATTATGCTAGCGAATACAAAATACTTCCAAAACAAACTGACGTTATAGAAGAAAAAATAATGGAAATGCATCAAACAAAATTAAAAGGTCAAAGTTCTTCTCATGTTGAAAGTTCATTTTTAAAACTTGCTTGTCAATTTGATACTTACGGCGTAGAACCCCATCCTGTTAAAGTAAGAAAAATTCTGCTTACCCCTCCGTATTTTTTACCATTCATTTTTTGCTTTTAGGATCATAAGGGCACACAGTTATACTTAGGAATTAATTTTAGTGGTATTTTAACATTCCAAGGCAGCAGAAAAACTCACCATTTTCGTTGGAGTGACATTCAGAAAATCAATTACGAAGGCAAAATGTTTATTATACATCTCAATTACAATGAGGTAAGTCAGAACGACTTGGTCCATTGAAATACTATTGAAAATTTTGTTTTAGAAAAAGCATACAGTCGGATTTAAATGCCCTTCTGGTTCTTCGTGTAAATATGTGTGGCGTTGTGCAATGGAGCAAATGTTATTTTTTACGTAAGTCAATTAAAAATTTTCTTTTAAGATATAATAATTTCTTCTGTACTTAATTAGTTTACAAAGTAGTTCGGATGCGCCATCTGTGGTGTCAGGTGGTGGGTTATTTTCATGGGGTACCAAGTTTAAATATACCGGTCGTACTGAAAGGGAAATTTTAGATGATAATAGATCACCTGCTAGGGAACAACCTACAGTTCTACGCACATCTAGTTTAAGACGTAAAGCTTCTAGTGTACCTGCTACACCATCAACTCCATTGCAACCACATTTAGGTAACCCATTTTATGATTCCATGCTTAAAATAATTTTTTTTTAATTTAAATTTTAGGCTATTGTAGTTTACCAAGGTCGAGTCACTCTGATGTTGGTGGTTCTAGAATTGAATCTTCTATTAGTGCAGGATTATTGTCTGGACTTGAGGGGCCTTCTTCACAAAATTATGTTGATATTGGTTTAGAAACCGTTTCTGAAGACCAAGAAACTGCCAGTGGTTTAAAGCGTCGCTTAGCAGGTATGTTGAATCTTAAAATCGGAAATGTAAACTTGGGTATATGAAATTTACTATTGCAAAACAGCAATTGCCATCTTAGAAAGTTTTTAACAAAAATGTTCTATGTACATGAAGAGCTGCTTGATCTACAGGTTTCTAGCATAACTTGGCCAAGATTGTCAGCCATTGGCATATAGAACAATATTTAACAAAAAATTTTTTCTAAATTGAAACCCTCGAAAGTTACGCCTCTTTAAAGCATTTTTTTCAATTTCCACCTTCACGTGGCCATATCCCTGAAAATATTGAATTTCAGTAAAAATGATTTAGTGCTTTTTTAAAGAGCGTGAAATAATCTACAAACTACATTTAAACCTTTTCCGTCTAAAATCAACGGATTTCGAGCTATGAATTAAAAGAAGTTAAAAAACGTTGAAAAATTCAAACTTTTTTTATCTTTTGTTTTTTTCAAGACCCTGTATCTTTTAAACGAAAGATTTTACAAGAAATCTCACGCCCCATTTCGGATAGGAAATTTAATGGACTACAACTTTTGTCCAGAAAATTTTTTTTTAAAAGCCAGCCCATTTCATAGAATATCAGAAAATAATAAACAAGGCAGCTACAAAAGAAAAAAAACAAAATCACAGAAAAAGAAATGACGGTTGATGTTTACAATTTAGTACCGAGTTCTTCCGGTAAAAAAATTCTGAATGAGATTGGTTCCGTTCGTTAACGTCAAAACATAATGCTTAATTGGTTTGTTTCGTCCATTTCTATCTGCAGCGCTCTTATTTTAAAGAAATATTTTGTTGTCATCTACATTTTATAATGTCATTTTCAAATAATGAATATGCCGGATATGCATTTTGTATACGGCTATTGTAATGGCAGCACAAGAGCAGCTAAAATCGAATACCGAAGCCGATATCCTCAAAGAAGACTTCCATCTGCATGGGTTTTTTCTAACTTACATAGGTTTGTTATAAATTATTTTTATGTAAATTCAAAATACATCGTCTGTTCTAATACTTTATTTAAAAACAAATCCTGTAGATGCTTCATTAAAACTGGTCCGCAGATGGTGCGCCCGCACATTTTGGGCTTCAAGTCAAAACTTTTTTGAATTAAACATATCCTGCAAAATGGATCAGAAGAGGAGGAACAATTAATTGGCCAGCAAGATCCCCAGATTTAACTCCTCTGGATTATTTTTCCACAGACTTCATGAAGTTAAAAGATTTCACAAGACTTCATGAAGATTTCATAAGACTTCATGATTTTATAGCCTTCATGAAATTTTACAGACTTCGTGAGATTACATAAAGATTGCACAAGACTTCAGAGACTTCATTACGACACTTTGTCCCCGTTCCACAGACTTCATTTAGTGATTACCCCCTTGACAGCAACAGAAGAAAGCCCGACACCAGAGAGGAATCAATGGAGAGAGTAAAAGATGCTATAGTGACTCTTAACGAAAGAGGAAACATTATAAATAACACTGTTCAACATATTTTAAAACGATCACGTTTGTGTATTGATAATGAGGGTGGTCATTTTGAACATTTACTTAAGTAATCAAATAATTTAAAATTAATTAATAAAATAATTTTTCAAGATAAAAAAAAATTTTGTGAATTTATGTTTTTCTTTTGTAGCTGCCTTGTTTATTATTTTCTGTGAAATGGGCTGACTTTAAAACAAATTTTCTAGACAAAAGTTGTAGTCCATTAAATTTCCTATCCGAAATGGGGCGTCAGATTTCTTGTAAAATCTTTAGTTTAAAAGATACAGGATCTTGAAAAAACAAAAAATAAAAAAAGTTTGAATTTTTCAACATTTTTTAACTTACTTTAATTCATAGCTCGAAATCCGTTGATTTTAGACGGAAAAGGTTTAAATGTAGTTTGTAGATTATTTCACGCTCTTTAAAAAAGCACTAAATCATTTTTACTGAAATTCAATATTTTCGGGGATATGGCCACGTGAAGGTGGAAATTGAAAAAAATGCTTTAAAGAGGCGTAACTCTCGAGGGTTTCAATTTAGAAAAAAAATTTTGTTAAATATTGTCTTAGAAAAGTGTCCTCTATCACCAGCCAAGTTATGTAAAGTGTATCCGGGGACACCCTGTATAAGTATAATATCCTCAATATTTACGGGTTTTCTTATTTTGTATGCGAACACAACAAATTTTGGAACATGAGCTTTGCCAGCCTGCATGATACGAAATGGATTCAGTGTATTAGGTTTTTCTCTACATCTATTAGATTTAATGTTCCTTAGGAATGACTTTCTGAAAAAAATATTAGCCAAATTGATGCTAAGACCGTTTCTTCATGCTTACCTGCCTATAGCCTTTATTGACCTATATATTATTGATTGGCCTTATCTTATTGTGCTGATGTACACAATCGAGCACCAGACTTGAAGTAGTCTTGTGACTACCTAAATCCATAAAGGTCATAAATATTAACCTGGAAGTATCCCAAATGGATGCTGAGCTAAATATGAAATTTTCCTTTTGAATTGGCACTGTTTTAATTTAGCAGCATTGTTATGAATTTTATTTTTTTTCAGTGAATGAAGATTCGGTGGATAGATTTAGTGATTACTATTTTCGTGATTCATTTGAACATTCGTCATCAGAATCTCAATTGGTTGAAAATAATTCTCGAATATTAGATACTAGTATATCTCATCGATCGAGTCGAAGTCAAACTCCATTACTACATTCCCAAGTTGATGGTCGTGTCAATTTACCAAACGTACCTAACACGAGATTTAAAAAATGTCGTTCTTGCAAACCACATAGTGCAATTAAATATTGTGGACTTATTTTGATAGGATTAGTTTTAATTTTTATATTTGCCATAATGTTATTTGAATCAAACTACGAAATGTTTATTAGTTTTAGAACAAATCCCAACGTAATTTTATTAAAAGTTACTTACTGGGATCCTATAAAACAGTATCTGCAAAGAAAAACAGACGATTTATTACTTTCCGGAATTTTTTAACCAATATTCTTAGGGAAACTTAAAATGGCAGAACACAATTTTTTATTAGTTTTATAAGGGAGTGGCGTATATAAGAGGTAGTTCTCTAGTTCTTTTCTTTACTTAAATACGACACTGTACAAATAGAAATCATCGACTCACCGTAAAGTTCTTTTTTGAAAAGTTTTGCTTGGCAATCATTTTAGACTAAGTACTTTTTTATTTTGTTGTATTGAATCTCGTAGTTTTATTTGCAGATTTCTTGCCTCTTGTAATATTTGGTTCTTAAATGACCATTCCAGTGAAAATAGTGACATTATGCAAATTAAAACATATTACTCATGCCAAAGATCTTAAAAGTTAGGATTTAGATTTGACAATTTGTTTTCTCTTTTTTGTAAGCTTTTTCTATTATTTCTTTAAATTTTTATAATTGACACTAAATGTTATAAATACATAATAATTAAAAACTTTGATATATGGAAGATGAAGATTTTAATATTTTTTAAGTAGCAATAATATTAAATTTGTGTAAAAAGCTTTGGCTAAAGTTTTTTTAGGAGATGGTTACTTAAATAGCTTTATTCTATCACATTCCAATATGAGTTTTATTCCAATTTACATAGAAATAACCAGTTGGTTATAAATTGAAGCTTTTATAAATCTGTGATCTTACCTCAATCTGCTGCTACAGTAGTGTAGTTATTATACAAGTTCAAAATATTCTTAAAAGTATCTAATCAAAATGTATTTTTATTACATATTTGGATAAAATTAAAATTTGTTACAATAATTATTTCCTATTTTATTTTTGAGTTCAATTTTTAATGTATAACTAAAGTGGGAGTATCGATAATATTAAGTAAGTTTGTCATAATTAGTGGGGCCACAGTGTGTATTCAAAATCTTTACTTTGGTACAAATTATTTTT
Organism: Cantharis rufa; assembly: GCA_947369205.1. NCBI lineage: Eukaryota > Metazoa > Arthropoda > Insecta > Coleoptera > Cantharidae > Cantharis > Cantharis rufa. The sequence goes on along the minus strand of OX376309.1, from coordinate 6,492,674 downwards.
AATGTGTTGAATATTTTTAATATAGGTACTTTTGAATTTTCTTATATTTATAAAATATGCTGTAATTTTTCAAAATTCTTTTATATCAGGTATATGTTGTAACCAATTTTGCCAAATAAATATGTCAATTTCATCAGGTAAAATAAAATCTTTCAAAACTTATTTTAGTAATCATTTTTTTTAATCCTAAAATTTCCACTTTTTTTAGTCTTCGACTATGATTTTCAGTTCTCATATTTTCAATACCACAGGCATAGTTTAAACTATGCCACAGGTACCAGTTCTAGGTGCTCAAGATCACCTGATGGTTTTGCCATCCAACGGAAGTGCAAGAAAGGAATCATGGATAAAAAATTACATCTCATCTCAAAACCCTCAGACTAGTTTTAAAAATTTCTGTTTCCTCCAGTGAATGAAAATTCTGGTGTTTTCGGACGCAGGTCGCTTGTTTAAAGTTGATTTATTTTGAACTTTCATAGTACAATGAAAAGCGGGGCGTGTTTTCCATGGAAGCTATAAAAGCACTACTTCTTCAAATTAAAAACGTCTATTTATACAATTTAATATTGTCGAGTGGTTTTTGGTATTATGGGGGTTTACGTAACTCAGTTAAATAAATAATGCATGATCATGACTTTAAAAATTTTTGTCTGTGCAATATCTAAGTATCGGCATATATAATTTAATGGGTAGTAGGAATACCACTTCAATTAATTAAAATTATAATATTGATTATGAAAAAAATGCATGTAAAGGAAAACTCTTGATACTTTCAATGGCCAACGAGTTTTTGTTTTAAGAGTCTTTCTTTTTTATTGAATAATCAGTTAAAACAAAATTAATTACATAAAAATGAGTTTATTTAAAAAGATTGAATTGAAAATTATATTTTTCATTTCTATTAAGAGGTAATGTTCTGAATAACAGCATTCAATGAAGAATTATACAATGTCAACAATTTTTCACAGCAAACTGAATTGTAATTTTTCATTTCTTACCTGTGGTTCGATAGAATCAGCCATATTTCACTGAAGAAAACTTAATAATTTGTACGATAAGAAGTGAGAGATAAATTAATAAATAAATAGGTTAAAGAAATAAATAATAATAATTTATTGTTTTTTATTAAGTGCAAAAAATAAGAAGGAATTGATGGATGTAAAATTAATATAAAAAATATAACTAAATTTATGTAACAAAGGTTGAACGTAACTACTTATTATGTATAAAAAAATATGTTCATTTATAAAAAGCTAGATAATTATAATTAAATTTTTACAAGATATGATCTTTTAATTTGTAGTGGAGAATTGTTTGTCGTTAATTTGTCTTTATTAAACCTATCCTAAATTGTATAGCTAAGATATACACGCTTCCTATACAAATAACAAAACTATAGCTGCCTCGATAAAGAAAAAAGTTACTTAAATAGTACGTCACTTATATTTATAAAAAAAATTTTACAACAAAAAAATTGTTTTATTAGAGCATAAAGCAGCTATACAATAATAAATATATTCAAGTATCAAATACCTTACTTAATATCCAACAGTGCATTCTGTAATATATTTATAAAAAAAGATTCGTGCTTGGCAACAAATTTTTTTTATATATTTTACACATACAAAAAGCACATACTACATGTCATAAAATATATTAATTTTGTAAATAAACTTTTAATTGTCCGACTGTTCATTTTTAAAATCTGAAAAGAAAAATGCTCAAAAAGCAGCAACAAGCAACAAGTATGCAACAAATGCGTAACCATTAATTCTAGCACCGCCAAATATCAGTTAATTACACTGGATACACTTTACACACTGTTTAACCACTTTCCAAATGATAAAAAAATATAATCCTCTAATTTTTGGTTTTAAAAGACCAACTACAGTTATTGACAAAGAGTGTAAATGTTCGCTCTAAATACACAATTAGTGCAAAGTGGAAATACAATTATGTTGCTTCATAATTTAAGCGATTTTTTTTTGCTACACAGCACTATCTTTTTTTTAAATGTGCAATTAAAATAATTAAAGACAATCGAGATTATAATTTACCCACTAAATCCAGTCATTCATAAAAAATACACGTCGTACAAGTATAAGTTAATGAAATAAACGTAAAAAAAACCTGCACAGATTTCAAAAATTGTTATGATTTACAACCCGTAACTTGGTTTTATTAAATCTGTGCACAGTCTGACTCTACATATATGTTTACATACAAAATCCCACCATTTTTTTGGTATAATACAAAATTTGCATTATATTTTCGTTTCTTTAAATTACAACATAAAGCAATATTTACAAAAAAAAAGTGGTTACTTTTTATTATATTAATCAAATTAAAGTTCTCTTAAGATATGTAGTCTTTTAATGAGATAATTCAACACAGCCATTATAAAAAATTTTCAGCAACAAATTTTTTAAATGGGATACCTTAAATGTATGTACACATATATTCGACAAAGAGGGGCAGTGTTCAGATAAATGAATACAACAAAACATCTAACTTAATTGTTGCAAGTGTTAAATGATAAAATCTACCTTCATAAACTTATAACACACCATAAACTATATACCGATCTGACTACTCCTACAATTCAAAATTATAAATTGTATCAAAAAAGTCAAACAAGTCTATTTAAATATTATTATCGTAAGTTATTTTGATTTTAGGTTTTACAAACTACAATTTAAACCTAAAGAATGGACGAATTAATATAAAAAAGCTGTCAAGTAATAACAACAAACTTACTTTCTCTCCCGAACTTCTCAATCAAATTATACAATAATTAATCAATTACCTAAAATTTTATGTCAATGTGCATAAATAAAAATCGGATCACTAACACTCAAAGCATGTTTAAGAGAGAAAGAGTATTTAAAATTAAAGCAATAAAAATTTGTAATATCAAACAAAGATAGCTAAGCTTAAATACGAAACAGCACTATTAATTATAAAATTTTTGGTTCAATAAAACTTGTTAATAAGGCTAAACATATGTTGCTGTTGCATTAGTACGGGACACTCCGGTTGTAGGAGTTGAGCTAATCTGTTTCATATTGCTAGGTACATATTGACCAATAAACGATCCATCTTCAGTAAAACGTCCTATAAATAACAAATTATTTAATAATCATTTTATCCAGCAATTTTCCAATAGTTTTTATTAATAAAAGTTACACCAGTTAACACCAAGTTGCCACCCATGAGAAATAACTCAGAATTCATTTTTCTCAATATTTAAAAAACGGTTTGCATAACCTGTGGTACCTCACTAAATAATACCTCCCAGATCAAATTCAAATGTCTTAGATGTAAGAAAGTTATCTATAAGGTTATCTCACAGTCAACAGAAACAGTGGCCACACCAAGACCAACTATAACTTGTCGACGTCTTCCAATCAACATACTGACTTCTGTTCTAAATGCAACTGAAGCACAATTAGATGCTTCCGTTAAAATTAAAAGGTTTTGGGATATGATTTTTTTTGCAAAAATATTTTTTCAACATTTGAACCAATTGAAAAGGCAAAAAGAATAAAAATCAAGACTTTGCAAGATAAAAACACAGTAACTGTTTGTTTGGCAGCTACTATTTGGGTGCATTTGCAGGTAATAGCAAACAGCAAATTTGCAAATAGCAAATCTGCTTTGCCAAAACCTACTTTGGATTATAGCACAACTGTGTGTATGGGTGCGCTACTGGAAGATCAAACTAATTTTAAAAAATCATAAAAGAAAATTCAAGTGTTCTAACTGTAAATACTGATTATTGTAATCAGCAAGGTTTTTAAATTCAATTTCAATTTTCCAATAAAAAAGTACTATATATTTAAATCATTAGTTAATTGATTACAATAAGCAGCATTTACCGTACTTAAAGAATATAAAAATATTGTTATAAAAAGCAAATAAAAAAAATAAAAAAACCCTTACTTATTTTCATACAAGTGTTGCAAATCCTTGTGATGTTGTTTCACCCGGTTTTGATTTACGGCCATATTGACCAATAAATGAACCATCTTCATTCATACCTTCTACATAATAAAATAAAAATAATAACAAAAATAATAAACAAAAAAAAATTATAAATCATGCATAAAACTTATAAAAGTACCTGTATCAGCTTCACCATATTCGGCCATAGAATCGGTATCACTTTCAGGACCCACCTTTGGTTCGCTACTCATTGAAGCCCTACCATGCGATTTATTGTCCAACCTAAAATATAAAGATATAAAACATGGTTTTACAACAATAAAAATGCATACGGCTGTGAGTATTCATGAAAACCTCCTTCATCAGGATAATCACGCCTTCCATTAGCTTGTTCCCTTTCATGTACAGCATATTTACCCCCTCGATTTCTTTTGACAATACATACAATAATGAGAAGAAGAAGTAAAAATGCAATAGCTAACATCATTCCGATGAACCAACCAGCAGAAGCTACATTTTCACTTGGTTGAATGAACACAGGTCCAGTACTAAATGTATCAATTTCTTGAAGTTTACCGGGAGTATTAAGTAGTTTTCCATCACTAGCCACCAGAATAAATTCGTAAGTTTGATCTAATTCAAGTGGAGAAACGTAAACGTATTCTACATCAAATATTCTTTCAGTTTCAATGAAAGCTGATTCTCCCTTCTTCCTGTATTTCACAAAGAAGTAAGAACCAGGTTTTCCACTCAGATTAGGTAACCAAGTAACTTTAACTTTAGCTGTTTTTGTATTTGTAGGTATACGTGTCAATAAAAAGTCGGGTTCTGATGGTCGAACCGGTCCCATTGCTTTGGTTGTCCGTTCTATAAAGTACCTGCAAATTAATCAAATGTTAAATTAAATTCTTCCTATAAAAAAGAAATGTTTACTTTGGTGATGTTCCGGCAGCAGTTACAGCTGCAATGTATAGTCGATAGTTAACATTTGGTTCAAGGCCACCTAACTTTGCATGTAATTGGTCGGGATCTGATATATTTGGTTTCCTCTCTATAATAGTTTCAACTCTGGTTCCAATAACTTCTGCATAAAATATTCTGTAACCAGTGAGGATGCCGTTAGGTAAATCTGGTGGCTTCCAACTTAAATAAAATGCGGTCGATCCTAATGGATATGCTTGTAGCGATGATATAGCACCAGGAACACCTTCAGGCATATCAAAACTAAGTGTTTCACTAGGTGGTCCATTATATTGGTCATTATAAACATAAACTTGGGCAAAGTTTTTACTAAACGGAATAAAATTATTTACTAAAGCTTTAGTAGCTTCTCCCTGTACTTGAATTTCACGATGACCAACACGATTTTCTGCCCATGTTCTAATTTTGTAACCCCTGAAATGTCCCCTAACCGATTCAATTGGAACAGGATTCCAACTTAGTAAAGCAGCTGTTGGAGATTGGATTTGAATTAAAGTGAAATTTCCAGGTGCTAACTGAGGTTCTGAAAATATAACGTTTTAAATAGTATTTAAAAATATGTAGTTGAAACTCACTGTTCTCTCCGGAATAACCAATCACTTCCTTCGCTCCAACGTTAGCTTCACCTTCATTATTCATTGCAACTACTTTGATACGATACTGAGTAAACGATTGTTGATTATTAATGGTGATTTGTTCGGTTTCCCAATCATGTACATCCCGAGTCTGATAGTCTGTACCTCGAATATCTTCCTTCCAGAAAACTTTATAATAAAAACCAGGTGCGTTATGTTCAATTTGAGGCATTTTCTAAAAATTTACAACAATTAGTTACAAGAATCTGAAAAACTTATACCAAACTAACCGTCCAACTAATAACTAAATTGTCAGGCTGCGTTCCTTTACCTTCCACATTATCAGGGTTTTTATGAGGAACTTCAACTGTGGTGGTACACACAGTTGAATGATCGGAAGGCTTTGATGGTCCTATTTTGTTAATAGCTATCACCCTAAAAGTATAATTTGCCCATGGACTCATAGGTACCTAGAAAATAAAATAATGAAAATCATATTTTCCTTTATCTATCATTGTTACATTGTAGCTCATATCACCAGGTGGTACTTGATCATTCATTATTTCCCATTTGTGCGAAAAGCTTGTATTGTATTCAATTCTGTAACGTAAAATAGGTGCTCTGTTATCACCCATAGGCATCCAATTTATTGTTGCATCCTTTTCGTAACACTGTATGCCCCTCATTTCGGGAGAGTTAGGAAAATCTGAAAACGTTTTAACAAAACTATTTTTAAGTTTTAAATTAGTCTTTACACATACCTTGCACAATTAATGTTGCCGAAGCTTCAGCTTCATCTAATTGTGTTTGAGCTACACAAGTGTAAGTACCAGAGTCCAATTCGTTGGTGCTTAGTATAGTAAGGGAATAATCGGAAGCTTTTACAAATCTGGGTTCTCCTTCGTAATCAATTTGTTGTCCATTGTGCTTCCATAAAATTTTGAGATCAAGATTTTTATCATATTTTGGTTTGCAACGGAAAGTTGCCTGAGTTTTAGCTTCCACTTCATAGTCTTCAGGACCATCCGTTATTTCCGTGTGTTCTAAAAAATAACATGAGATTCCTTGATTTAAAAATTTACAAAATTGTACCTCGAACAACAAAATTTGCTGTTGCAGTATCATTTCCAAATTTATTTTCAGCGTGACAAATGTACTGTCCACTATCTCCAAATTGTACATTGCTTATGTGTAAATCCCCGCTTTCTAAAACGGTGTATCTACCTCCCGTAAGTGTTTTCGTATTATGGATCCATTTAACTTCAGGTTTTGGTGCACCATACACTTTGCAAGTCATGTTAATGTCTTTTCCATCAACCGATTCGGAATCCCTAGGAGGCTCGTTAATTTCTGGTGCCAATGCTAAAATTTTAATAACAGTTAACAATGAATCATCTTACCACAGAAACTTACCCAAAACATTAATGTAAACATCTTTATAAACGTAACCTAGTGAATTAGTTGCGTTACAACCATAATTTCCAGTATCTTTTTTGTTAACACGCTCAATGATGATGTTGTTAGTTCCTACTTTCCTTCTGGCATTGGGAGGAGCTTCAGCAATTGGTTTACCATTATGAATCCATTTTATTTGTGGTTCTGGTACCCCAGAAGCAGCGCAACGAAATTCAACAGTTTCATCTTCAGCAGCAGTGATAAATTCAGGTTCTTCGGTAAAGTAAGGTACAGCTACAAATTAAAACAGTAGTACCATATTAATTCAAATACAAGAAAAATTACCTAAAACTTCTAAACTTATAGAATATGACTTAGCTTCTCCCACTCCATTACTAACTTCGCAGGTATAAGAACCTTCATCATCAAAATCAACTAACTTTATTATAAGGGATTTTCCATAGTTGCCTTGAGTTATACGATCTGATGATTGAATATGCCTTCCATTTTTCGACCAAACAGTTTGCGGTAGCGGCCTAAAAGGTAGATAACGTAAATAAAAATGGTGAGAAAAATGACTGAAATACGTACGTCCCCCCAAAAATACAAAACAGTTCCACACTTTTTCCCCTTAGTGCAACTTCATTTTTTCTTGAAACATATTGAAGAACTGGTTCATGTTTGAAGTACGACGAGGATGTGCCAGAAGCAACAACTTCTAACATCACTCGATTTCCTAGTTTGTATTCTAATTTTGTAGAAGAAGAGGCAGCACATGCGTACATAAAGTTATCGCTAGCATCTTCTCTGGTCAAATTTGAAAACCATAAATTTCCTTCAGGATCCAAAGTCATACGAGAATTGTTGATAGATTTGAAACCATCACTTAAGTATTGGATCATCCAATATACTTTAGGTTTAGGCCAACCATCTGGTGGCTGACAACTCAGTTTAAATGGTTCACCTTCGTTACCCGTTAACCTTAAGGGAGGAGTCTTTTTGAAATTATTCAATTCGGCTTTTCGCATAAATACTGAATTTGAGGTAGCCACACCCCATTCGTTTTCAGCAAAACACTGATATTGTCCAATGTCATCGTTGGCTGGTTTGGTTATGGATAAGGTACCACGACCCGATTGTTGAGAAATACGATCATCGTACGTTTGCCAATCAAAGTTCTTACCGTTTTTGATCCAACGATACCTAAAACATTTAATTTAACATCGAATTTATTGATTGGGTAAAATTTTACTTTGGAACAGGTTCTCCTAAAGCTTCACATTCTATATAAAAGGGTTTATCGTTTTCGTCACTTCCTGTTCCCACTTGAAATAATACTTCATCGGTTGGGGGTTGCTTCACTATTCTAGGGGGCGATGGAACTAAAAATGTCGTTAAAATTTGAATGTTCCAACGAAATTTAACAAAAACTTACTTTCTCGTGCTGTCAGGCACTGAAGATTAATTACCAAAAATAATACCGTAGAAAATATTATCATTTTGCTATGTGTTGCCTATGAACTACCTGCAAAAAATTCATTATGTTTATATTAATTAAAAGTAAAATGTAAAAAATCCAGTTTTGCCTTTGATTATATTATTAGTATCAGATCGGCAAACTTTAAGGGAGTTTACAAAATTATCTTACTAAATTGCTTTATCAAATCAAATAACATTTACTACACGTGATGATAGGGACACATTACAAAAATACACCTGATACAGTAGTTATAAATATTAGACCTCGAAATTTAATTAGAAAATTTTGTTTGGAATTCCCTTAGAAACCTCTGGAGTTCCGAGTCCTGTGTATAAATTGTTTTTTAGGATACAAATCTCTCTAGAATACAAACCGATTAGACAAATAAATTAAGTAACCAATCGGATTTTTAATTTGTTATTGTAAATTTGAATTGCTGTGGACTAATTGGTTACTTGATTTATTTGTGTAATGGAATCGTATCCTTGCAGTTGCAGCTATGGGATTTACAGGATTTTTTAAATTTAAAAAAAGTAGAATATTGTAGAAAATCCGCCAATAGATTTTCTTTTGATTTAAAAATGCAAGCAACAAAAACGATTGAATTTTTGACACGTCTTTAATAAATTCCTGCAGTAATTTTTGTTACCTTAATATGGAAAATAATTGCAATAATATTGAATTAATCAAATCACGTTCGGCACAAAATATGACAGACGTTGTGCAGTTAGGACACCAAATAGGGGCTAATATTATAACCTTGTAATACCCCCGTCTCACTTAAGATTAAAAATAATAGAAATATTGTATTTTAAATATAAAATAAATTATGATAAAAGTACAACATTTTTAAAGTTGTAATTAAAGATAATTTTAATCAGGATCATTAGGTATTAAATTTCTTACACATTTCTTATCTAGAAAATGTTAAAACCGATGGTGAATAATTTATAAACAGCTGAATATGACAAATTTGAAAATAATAATTCAATAAGTAGTGACAAAATCTGACAAACTTTCCAACGATAGAAGTTGATAAGTAATTAATGAAATATTTGGTATGCAATCCAGTGAGATCACTGATGATTCATGCATTTAAATCTAATTAGGTTAAGTTTTCTTGGAAAATAAGGGGGTGACGAATATTTATTGAGGGTGAGAAGAAATTGATTAGTTTAAAAATACCTATAAATAGTTTAATAAGCCCAAAATATGTGTATCAATTTGAGATTACTTAAGAGAGTGGGTTAATAAGATAAAATAAGGACCAATTTATTACAAGTTAGTGTGACATAAGAAATCTTCTCTAAATAAACATGATATCATTTATGGTAAACCAGCAGATTTTAAAGAAAAAAATAGGTAAATGAAGGAAGTTGGAAGGACAAATTTGATGTCCACAAAATGACATCATAAGGAAGTAACTCTTTAATTGAAGTATCAATTATTAATCCTTAAATAAAATTGAGTTCCCCGATGTATTTTTAATTGCCAAATGACCTATTTTAACGAAAAAATTTAAATGTGACAATACGTTGGCTAAATATAAACACAAAGGTGTAAAACCTGCACCTTATAATTCGAGGGTATCGAACTTGTACTTTTTAAAAAAAGTCAATTGTTAAAATAATAAGCAAAATACTGTAAGAAAAGTTTAGCTTGTTTGTTTAAATGCAGTCCTTTTTGAATAATCAATTAAAGGCAGATAAGTGAAACTGAAATCTATAAATTGTATAAGTGCGAAAATACGGTAGATAATCGGGGATTGGCGGTGCAAAAGCTTATTAAACGATAATTAGTTTATCTTACCTGATAACAAAATAAACCGCTGTTACATATTATCCATAACAAATAAAAATAATATCACTGCACTACTACACTATTACAGGGCAACAGAGATAGGTGCGGTCGTTACAACTGTCAGTCTGAACGCGATTAATCAACCACACTTAATCGAATATTACGTTCCTTGTTCATAAATAAACATTTGTCACTAAAATTAAACCACGATTATCCAGTTATAATTCATAGAAATAACACCGATAGCCAATTTCAACAAAATCTCTTTTTCTTTTGCAGTAAAGGTCGGAACCACCACATATAGGCGTGGCGTTGTTTCTCTGCAATTTAGCAGCGACACCTCTTGCTTGCTTTTCTATTTCTAACTTTAATATTCAAAATTTCAAGTTTGGACGTTTTTCATAAGAATCATCTATTTTACATAATTTATAAACATATTTTATATGATAAACGTTAAAAGCTATTAAATAAATAATAAATATGACATGTGGGTACGTAATACCATAATAAAGCGCAAATTTAACGAACCGTGACTATAAATAATGAATGTCCTATGCACAAAGGAGATATAAAAATTTATACTAATGAATTTCGTTTGTAAATATATAAATTTACATAAAAATAGCTGTTCACTAAAAATGTCTCTTGAACATTGAAATTCTATGGATTTCAATATATTTTTCCGATGGTATAGGCAACCAGCATTACATGAATTTTCCAAATTTGATATTTTTTCAAATAAGTTACAGTTCGAACGAATAAATATACTATCCTTCGATAGAATGCACTGACTTGTTATGGTGAGACTCGAATAGTCTCCAATGAACCCATACCTTAAATGTTACCTTATAATACTTTATTTTCAATGTTGGGAGTCTAAATACAGAAAATTTGTAAAAATTTTTTCTCTTATTTACGCAAGATTGCTTGAACAAGTGAGTGATCGTTTCCAGTAACTGTTTTCAAGTTCTGGCAGGTTGCTAGCTGCAAATAGCTACATCAACTAATGGGCGAAGCTGGGGCCGCAGTTGCCTTCCAGGAGTACAATTTATTTATTTTAAATTGGATTTTGTTAATTACTGATGAATTTAATTTAAAAACAGATTTTTGCTTAAAACTTGTGCCTTTCGATTTCTGCAGACTTCAGGCGTGTCCTGTATATAATACAATTTCTGGATTCTGGATTCTGTTACTGCATCCAATGCAGGGCTCCTCCTCCTGTCATTTCTCAAGCCAACCTGTTCCCAAGATAAACTTGACTATTTTGGCCATGTTAGGCCAGAAGTAGACAAAGTGTCTATTGCATCCCCGACATTTGGGGTTATCTACAACTCCCAGTGTGTTGAGATGTTTGTTTAGTTTGCAGTGTCCAGTTAAAATTCCTGCAATTGCCCGTAGATTGACTCTGGACAGTTTTAAATAATATTTAAATGTTTGTCAGAGGGTGTTTTAATCGCTTGCCTGCATTCAGTTTCTTTTACACATCTGCTGGAGTCAGAGGCGGATGGGCCATAAGACGAACCGGGAAATTTTCCGGTGGGCCGGTTGTTCAGAGGTCCGCAGGGCCAGTGGCTGAAAGTATACGTCTAATAAGGAGAGGGTCTGTACTGTGGGTTATTAATTTCTAAACACAAAAGAATGTTTTTAGATAGCAAATGTAATCTGTTTCAAAAATCTGTAATAAACCTATGCTCTATTTAATTTTAAAGGAAATATGCTTAACACCCTGTAAATGTATATTTTAGCCATATCCGGAAATTAAAAAAGATGCTGCCCATCCGCCCCTGGCTAGAGTGCAGTACTATGATGTGTTGTTTTAGGAGGGTATCGATAGTTCTGACAGCTGACACAATCATCGGCTCCGGGCCGCTTTTGGTTGGAAGGGGCTTTTGATAAAACCACATTTGAAAGCATAAAAGCAGCTCTAAGCCAATACGGAGTTCCCACGACCATTGCAAAATGGATCAGTTTTGCACTGAAGTGGCGAGCCGTGGAGGTATGTGTCGGTGACATAAAGATTAAAGGTGTTATGATCTAGGGCTGCCCTCAGGGAGGAGTACTCTCCCCACTACTGTGGATCATGGTAGTGGACAGTTTTTTACTGCGAATGCAGGCAGCTTTCAAAATATTGGAAAATTGGTGCATCGAACACTCTCTCTCTCGGTCAACCCGACAAATACAGAGCTACCAACAAAAAGAAGTTACAAGGCATGTCAATGCCTAAACTAATGGGAACTCCTCTAAAATTAGCAGACGAAGTCAAGTATCTGGGAATAATACTTGACAAGAAGCTAAACTGGAGAAAACATCTGAAAACCAAAATTAGCAAGCAGGGATGGCTTTCTAGCAGTGTCGAAAGGCAATGGGACAATCATGGGGTCTTTCCCCTAAGACCCAGTCTACAGCGCACTTTTCTAGTGGCCTAGAATTAAACTATCAACCTAATCCAGAGACAAATCTGTCTGGGCGCAACGAGTGTGATGCGCACGGCACCCACTGCGGCGTAGAAAACTTTCCTCTGCCTTCCTCCGCTTGATCTTCATGGGCGGGAAATGGCGACTAAGAGGACTCTCAGGGTCCGCAGCTGGAGGCTATGGAACCACAGGGGAGGAACTGTGGGTCATATGCGGATTTTAGAGAATTACTCACTTAGAGTGCCTCTGCTGCACTGCTTGAACCTGGCAGAATTTCCCCTAAATATATATTTGATAAGAAATTCAAAATCCTATTGAATCCAACTGAAACCAACAAATATGACATATATGTCTCTTTTCGGATGATTCCAAAAGTAATGTTGGTTCATGCTAAACTTGATCTAAATATGAGCATACCGCTGGGCAAGTACACATCACTTTTTCAAGCGGAACTTATGGGTATACTGCACTGCGCAAAAGCAGTTCAAGATAATTGCATCTGCGACAAAAATATTCAGATAGCAGAGCGGCACTTGTGGCACTCAGGAGTCACAAGGTCACATCTGGTCTGGTGTTTGAATGGTATCCAATTTGAATGTCATTTCACTTTCGTGGGTGAAAGGACATCAAGGCAACAAGGGCAACTTCAAAGCGGACGAGCTGGCAAGAAAGTTTCCAATAGCCTTCCCTATAATAATACAATTTTTGGTATCGTAATTAATAAATTTATACTTCATCGGCGTTATATGATTAAATATGATCCTACAAAATCAAAATAATTTTGGATACAGAGATTCTTTTTTAAAAATTAGATGAAAATTTTTTATTTTTTTGCAACCAAAAAAATTGGTTTAGAGGCAATTTTAAGTTTAATCTGGGCTTCTTATTGTTTAAAAAACGTTTTTGCAAATTTTAATCAAGGGTGGCCATGCTAAACAGTTTGTTTTTTTGTTTTAAACACAAAACCAATTTTATTATTGTTTGATGGGTAGCAAATAATATTTGCTTGTGTTATGCAAATCCAAATAAAAATGGAAATTTTCTTAGATTTCGCTCCAGAAATTGATATAAAATCTGAACGAAGGTTTTACAAGTTGGAACACTTTTTTCCGTAAGTATTCGCAATAACATCAGTTTCTGTTTTAATTTTTTGTAATTTTTGCACAACTTGATAACATTTTGGAAAAATATTTCTTGGTTTTTCTTATTGGTTATCATCTTCTCATTATTTATAATAATTTTTGGAAAGTTAAATTTATATTATGTACTTCCAGATCTTCCAGACGCATATTATACCATGAAATGCAGGAAAACGTATTATTGTTTTACCCACGTGATTTGGAAACACGATTTGGATTATCGTTTTTCCAGATTATAAATTGGCATCTAAACGACTTGAATTTGAATTTTGCCGGACTGACGAAATTAATTACGACAAACGTGACACCTGGACATGCTATGCAGTACATTAATGATAATGAAATTGTCAAATATTGGATAACGAGAGATTTCTTTGTGCGGTTGACCAATTATCGTCGGTGGACTATAGTTCAGTTGCCAAATGGCGATTTGTTATTGCTGGTTCGATTTAACGCTTCGCAAGTAGTAGACATAATTATGTTCACTCGTCAAGTTTTGATGAATCCTTTATCTCTGTAATTTCACTTAAAAGTTGACTTGATAAAACCATTTGATATGTTTTTTATTAAACCCAGTGGCTTGGTGTCGTAGGTAAATACGTAGCAGTAGGTTTTCACGTTGAGGACTATGAGTAAATCTGTTCCAATTTGTCACTGATCGTGGATAGTCTGTATAGTCAGTCAATATTGCCCAATATCTTTGACCAAAATCGTTAGATTTTCATTAAATATTTTTGGCCCACTAAGTGCATTTGACCTCTTTTTTTTGGGGGAGAGGATTGCTGTAAAATGTTACACTAGAATTTGTATGTCTTTTAAGGGTAAAAGTGTGTTTGGACTTTCAATTTTAATCAGGTGAATTTGAAGAAAGTGGAAAGTCAATTGGGTGGTTTGGATGAAAGGTTATCATAGGGCATCATCCAAAAAAGTAGCTATTTCTACTCTATCAAATATTATACAAAATTACAGGAACATTTTTCAATTTTCTCTCTGAGACTGAGTGAATAGAAGAGACTGACGAAGAGAACAACTTTGAAAATAAATGTTGATAGCTTAAACTTGAGTAATTCAATAATGGCATTAAGGAATACTTCTCGTAGAACAAAGTCGATATTTTCGAAAGGTAATTTTAAATAACAGTCATAATACTTTTGTTACAAGATATAATTTTTAATTTGAATATCAAGATACAAATAAAGAAGTAGATAATTATTAACAAAACCTAAATAAAGAGATATAATAATATGGCTGTATATCTTGATTTTAAAATTAAAAACGTCAGTTATACATATACGTATATTACAGAAAATGTAGGTATACCAGTAGGTGTGCACTTAACACAAGCATGTTATCAGTCATATTTCATAACACTATTTGTGTTATCATAACAAGATGTTAAAGAAAGACACAGTGGCACAAATGGTAATCGATGTTATTAACGTCTTTTCGGTGATGCCACTTCCTTGCCAATAGCCCTTGCTTTGTTATCCTTGTTATTTTGTTGGCGGGATAACACCTGGTTATGATACACAATCAGGATACAGATAAATATGTAATTTTATTTAGAATGGAATATAATTTTGAAATAAAATAAATTTATTGTGTTTGCTTAACTTGTTATTTTAAAATTATTGTTTAACTATAATTTTCACAAGCTAATAATTCGCATATACATTTTAAATATAACATGTTCCTTTAAATTATGATACCTTAATTTAGAGGATATGTTTACAATTTAAAATTTATTCAACTTTATTTTAAAAGATTTTAACTTCTGTAACCTGTGCACATTTACCGGCCAATGTGTACATTTTCTTGTTACTCACATTTTCCATAACATAATGTAAATATAAATATATATAAATAATTTCAACAATTCACTTCAATATACAATATATATCAATCAATACAGTAAGTTTAAAATAATATTGATAAAAATTCAATAATAACAATAAAAACGGTAACAAATTTGTGTACTCTGTACCTAAATAGGTATACACAATAACATTTTAAGAAATAATAATAATAATAATAATATTAAAACCTGGAATAAAAATTGATACTATGAATTGGTGTATAAATATATTAAGTGTTACCTAGATATCGGTTTATGTTTATTGTTATACATTTTTGGAGAATAATTTTTAATATTGGATTGAGAATCATCAGAACATGCGCCATCTTCATATTTATTTGTTTTGACGCCATGGGCAAATTGTTTTCTATAATTAGCACTGCTTTCAGAATCAGCTATACAAATAATTGTAATATGTTAATTAAATAAAATTGGCAATTAAAACGTTTTCTTACTTTTATGTGTTGATGCTTTAGGCATATCACAAGTTATTTGAGGATGAATAGTCGTGACTTGTCTAAAAAACTGAGAATCACAAAATTTGCCTTTATATCTAGGACTACCACGGAAATCTTTATAGTCTCTTTGTTCCTGTCTGTATTCTGATAAAATTTGTGTCATTGGAGCTTTTTTTGTGCTTTCATCTGAACTATCAGAAATTGGACTGTTTTTACCTCTCGATACGCTCATTAGATTTTCGCATTTATATTTCATGTTCTTGTATTCACTCGATATTAATATTGGCGAAGAATTTATCGAAGACACGGCTCCGTCTGGATCTGATCTTACCTGTAAAATAATTAAACTATAAAACATAACGCGAAAAAGCAAACCTCAAAATTAAGCCCATATAGATTCAGCAAAAATGCACTGACAAAAATTGTTTCCAATAGAAGTGTAGTAAAATGTAAATAAGAAATTTTGATAATAGTTTATGAAAAGCAGTTAGATGAAATAATTTAAATTATTAATTCAGACCAAAGAACACTTTTTGAAGTTTTGCTAATGAAATGAAAATGTTTTGTAGTCAGTCAGTCGTCATTGGGCATAGTAAGTCGCCATATGAAAGCAAAATGCCCAAAATGGTCAAAAATAAAATTCTTTGTCCTTACCTGCAGTTTTAAATACCTACGACTTAAAAACGATACATATATTCTCTCAATATATCTTTATCTTTATATTTTCATTTTTACATATAAAATACAATATCATATTTACTAGTATGTACAGCTTATATAAAAGAATTAAATAATAATAATTTTTTTGTTAGTGTACAATATCTAAAACATAATTTTGTTAGTGCCCTTTTTAAATTATTTAATTTTACAATTAAATTCAAAAAAAGTTTCTTACTGGAACTTCATTTTTATTTTCTAATTGTGGAGGTAAACTAGACCACGTGGTTTCGTCCAAGGAAAATAACCGTAGCTGTTGACGTATGGAAGCCTTTTCTCTATAAAATTAATACCTGTAGTTGTGCCTTTTAATTTAAATAATATAAATTACCTTGCTCGTTTTCGCTGAAACTCTTCCTCTACTCGTTGCATTGCCTGTAATTCACAAAGTCGCTGTTTTTCTTTCTTTTCGGCTTCTCTCGACAATCTTTCGGCCAACCTTCTCCTTTCAATTTGCCGTATGGTGCTTTGAAAAGTAAATCTTTTTGATTTTGGGGTCCTAAATTTAAGTTCCGGCTGTTTGGGCGGATCTTGTAAATCCTCAGGTTCCGAAGAAGAATCTTGATTGCCGGAAATGTTTTCGTATGATTTTGATGTCATTAAACTGAATTTATAATTTTCTTTCAATCGTTCGGCACTTTTCGATTTTTGAAAAGTGTCTCTGCCTTTATTGCGTTCTTGCTTCTTTTGAATGGCTTGATTTTTAATGTATAACTTATCAAATTCGGGAAGATACATGATACGACTCACGTTTTGAGTATTAACTCTATTTTTTACCAAACTAGCACTTTTTTCACTTTCTTGTGCATCTTGGACTTTTTGTAGTTCTAACGAATTTAACCCATTATTTAGGGAGTTAGGTGCTGACTTACTTAAAAACCAATTTTCATTTTTAATTGTATTCGATTGCAAGGAATCTCTCTTGTTTGCAATGTTTCCCAAAACTCCAGACATGGATCGCTTTATTTTTTGTAAACCTAAGTACGATTGCACATGCTTGTTATTAACATATGACGATAAATAACTATCTCTTGGCAAAGATAAACTAAATACATTTTGATTGGGTATAAACGTAGCGTGAGTATTCGAACTGTGCAACTGATTATTAATTAACTCTTCATCGGTACTCGATTCCTCTTCGCCCAAATCTTGTTGTGGGGTCCAAGAAATTCCTCCAGATCTACTTAAAATATGTGGCAACTAAAGTAATAAATATAATTATAAATTTTGTTTTACAAATATTAATACTAATTACTTGTAAATTTGTTCTAACTTCAGGATCTGGAGAGTCGTCGAAACATGCTGGTCCCGCATCTCCGGATATTCCAGAATCTCCAGATTTATCGTTAGTTGATCTTGGCGCAATTTGTATTGAAGGCGGTGCTGGATCCCTAGATAATTTTTCAATTCGCTCTTCTAAAAATGTCGGAACTTCGTCGCTGGTTTCTGTTGTAGTAATAAAATTCGGCTCAGCAGCAGACAACAATTTCCATGCCGCAGCTGGAGAAAATCTAGGAATCTCCAACTGTTTTTTTGGTAAAATTGGCCTCAGTTGCAATGCGATTCCACTATTTGATAATTGACTTTCGTCCATTTCAAATTCACTAGATAGATCAGATCCCGAAGAATTTTGAAGAGGAAACTTGTACGAATGAAGCTTAGCAGCAAAATGATCTATCTCATCGTTGTCGGGATAATTTGTTTGATACATTGGAGCATCTGTTGCATCCTCGTTCATTCCAAAATAAAACAGTTTTGACGGTTGATCTTTTCTTTCCATCTCTATCTGATGCGATGGTGACTTTTCCGGAGTGGATTCTTTTCCAGATGCTTGACCTCGATCGGTATTAAAAATATCGAATATAGTTTCTTTCTCTACTATTTCTGGTTCTATCTGCTTCAATTTACTTTTAATAACATCCCGATTTATTAAATTATGATCTAAAGTTTTCAGTTTTTCTTTAGTATCTTTTTCTTTTTCGTTTAAGTTTTTGTCAGTTATAGAATATTTTAAGTTTTTTATTGCTTGTTTTAATTCCAGTTGAAATTCGGGCACAACATTTGCTAACTCTATTTCGGGTAGAGAAAATCTATTATTTACATATTTTGAACTATTTTTATTTTGTTCTCTCAGTTGGACATCGGATAAATCTCCAAAATCCAAATCGCGTCGACTTTCGCTCCTACGAGAGTCGATTCTATAATCTAATGAGTTTTCATGACTTAAGGGTTGCTTAATTTTTATAGGACTAGAATTTTTCTTTTTTAATTCGGCGTTTGTTTTATATAAGCGAACCTTCCTTGATTCGCTTAATTCGTTGGTTTCTTCATCCCATTTACAAGAATTTAGATTTGATTTATCTTGCTGAAATATTTTTTGAAAATAATTTGTCATATTTTTTAAATATATTAGTACTATTAGCTTAATTTAAAAAAGCAAGAAAATTAATGAAAAGATGGGATAATTTAAATCGAAAATTAAAAATATCACAAAAATTCTTCAAGTTTGATATAAAAAAAATATGTTTAGATATTTCATTGCTAAAGAATTTTTAAATAAATTCGTAATGTTATGAACGTAAACAAATATTGTTATCGCTTTAGCGATAATTTAACAAATTATAATATTATTACAGAAACAAAAAAAAAATTCAAAACTATTGACGGTGTGCCTACACCTGAATGGTTTGTCACTTTATCAAGACCAATTTAGTTTAAATTAATTAATATTCATATATTCGATTTTTCAATTCAAATATAATCGTTACCGAAAATCTTCTTAATTGTTCGCTAGATGGCGATTGTAAATTCAAGGCTGGATTTGTAAACAAAATTTTATTCGTTTGATTAAGATCAATAAAATTTACTTTTCTATTTGGCTCTGTTGCGGTAGCGTAATCTAAGTAAAATCCAATTTCCTAGTTCATATTTTGTCTGTCAAGAACTTGTTCGACAATAAATAAGAAGTGACATTTTAGCATTGCGAAACACGTGTAGCTACACTCGAATACTATATAATTATGGATTTCAAATCAAAATGATTTAACGATTAACCTAAATTAGACATTAAACTTGCTGACGAAACAAATGCAAAATTATAACAAAAATACAACAAAACTTGGCAGTAAGAAGAGACAGCTCTATTTTTGATCAATGCAGAGAAAAGAAAAAATTGCGGAATCCGTTCCAATTAATTTTTCAGTTAAAATGATTTTTTTGGTTTTAATTTACTGAGTACAAGATTATTTATCTGGGTCAAGTAACATAATATAGAAATTACTGTGATCATCGAGTATCGCTGAGAAGTGCTGTTGATTTAAACCTCAACATTTTGTTACATGAATCAACTGCTGATGAGTAATATTTCAAAAACTTATTCAGTCTTTCGTATAATTATAATGTCCGTACAAATAATGAAAGAATGTTATGCTTATATTATAGTAAATAAGAAAAAGCAAAGAAATGAAAAATTATGTACAAAACAAATTGAAGTAGAAACATAATAGAAGTTAGTTTTAATCATAAAAAAGCTTAAAAGGCTCAAATCATAATGTAGTAGTTCCAATAATGAGAAAAACCTAAAAGTTGAACCACTAAATTATTATTCAGCCTTAGCCCGCATACCCACCACAACCAAAAATTTAACCAATGAAAGTGGTTCCACTGATTTTATTTGTTGAATTTTATTAAATGGTAATGGGACTATGGTCTTGGAGAAATAATAAAGTCCTTACCAGAAAATACTTAATAATCAGGTAAAAACTTACCGTTAATGTATTAGGTGGAGGCGGTGCTTTATACTTCCGTTTTCCTTTATATTTATCAACTACATTTTGATGATTTGCTACGGTTGGGTTCCGTAAATCAGGTTCTGAACCAAATTTTTTCATTCGCTCTCTTTGTACATTATTATTGTTATTATTTTCGTAACGTTTTGCAGCATATTTATGGACACCTCTATGCCTTGAAACATACGAACGATTTGGTGTTTTTTCTTCTCGCTGATTGTATTCATCTGGAGAATTGGATGTAATACTACTGGCACGAAAAATTCTCTAAACGAAAAATATATAATATAAAGTATAGAAATTATAAACACAAATAATTAAAAAAAAAATTTCACAGAACAATTCGGATAGATCTAATAAAAATTCCATTGTGCCATTAGGAATGTGGGTTAGTTTTTTTTTTAATTTTATTTTGCATTCTGTTGTAAAATAAATTATTATTAGCAAATGAATATTAACTTGCGTAATATAGAGGGAACCAAGATTAACATTTTTCACATTGTTTAATTTCCTCTTACGGGCCCATTAATTTGGTGTAGTTCAATGATTTTGTATGTTAAATTTTCATTGCATATGTCTATATTGCACTGCTGTATACAATAATTATTTTAAAGAGTAAGTTACCCATTAACCTAATTGAGGTACATTTAAATTTTTAAGTTATTTAATTTGCCATATATTGGTATTCTAGTGGAAACTCAAAAAACAAAAAAACTTTTTGTTCAATTTTTCAGCCTTGAGATTCACCTGATTCAATTGCACTCAGCAATATTGAGTAAAAACATAATATACATAACATGAAAAAGTTAAAAACTTACAAAAGACTTATCTTCTCTTTCTAAAGATAGAGTTTGTTGATGGTGTCTCCCACTTATCGTTCCTCCAGATTGCAAAATTTCTCCATTATTGGTGCATCTTAATTTTGTACCAATTTCTTTTTCCGGGAGAACTTTATGTTGGTAAACCCGATGTGGATTTCTAGGAAAAGAATGAGCCCATTGTTGTTCTGGCTCTATGGGGAGTCGCTGAGCTACATTGCCTGATCGACTACCGTTGTTTCCCATTTGTAATTTGAATTAGTTGCCTAGTCATATTGACATTCTGAAACAAAGAAAAACCATATCAAATTTTACGTTAGAAAGACGGTTTAAAAATCGGCAAGATTGACTTTTGCTTTTTGTAATTAATAATGTTACACAAATTGTTTTACTGAAAACAAAATTTTACATAATAGAGAAGAATACAATTTTTTCACATGTACAATTTGTAATTTTACCACATTGTAACAATGGAATAAAAATACACAATTTCACTGCTACTCAGAAAATAGACAATTTTGACAAACAATTGGCTCTTTACATTCAGTGAAAGTTGCGTACTTTGTTAATTCCAAACATAATTTAAATATAAAAAATTAAGACAATAAAGTCGTTACAATATAGAGCGGTTGAATTTCTTATAATTGAAAATTTTAGCGTTTCTTATTTACGGTACAACAGCGATAATTGAAAGATTTTGTTTTACGCTTCCTTTATGTAAATTGATCACATATGAGTGATATATTTAATTGAAACTTAAAAATTGGAGCATGAAATTAAAAAAAAAGTAATTAAATAACTTAAGTTAAAATTGGTGTTTTCATTAACGGAATGAATGCCATTATACAAAATTGTACTCATTCCTAATATTTCACACTCGTGTGGTACAGTCGTGAGTTACAAAGCGGAAGTTGCAGGTTTGAATCTTTAGTAAATTTCAAATTCTTTTATCTCAAGTCCAGTCGGTCACGAATAAAAGAATTATGAAAAATTTTTTCCTGTGTATAAGGTCATTGTTGAGCAACAAATTATTTTTGAAATTGTTTGTTTTAATAATCCAGAAAAGACGAATTTAACTGTAAATATTTTCTCTGTCCACTGAATAATATCAGAGAAATTCAAAATTTTCATGCATTGAAAAATATTAAAGCGGAACATGCTTGTTTATTAGTAAATAATAAAAATATAAAACTGTTAAAATTAAATACAATTTAAATGTAACAATAAAAATATTATACTTAATTAATGAAATAATTGGGGCATACTGTGGAAATCGTGACATTAATGTTTAACGAAATATTTCAAAAAATGTTAAATAAACAATTTAAGCGGTATTATTAATATGATGTTAACAATAAAACTAATTTGATATGAATGTGCCAGCAGACAATTAATTTCATGCATAATTTAAAATTGTTAACCGAAATTAATATTCTGGAAGTTTTTCTACGGCTACTTTAGTATGCAAAATTTATATGGCTATAAAATAATTATATTGCACTTACCGGAAATTCATCAATAAAAAGAATATCCTCAATAATTGATAGTAAAGTCAGGTCTCCACGATATCTGCAAGTAAAATTTTAATGTAATTGGCCAATAAACAGAGGTACAATGATCTAAAGTGATTCGAAGGTTTTTATTTTAATTTTATGCTCAATAAAAATTAAGAAAAACGTTAAATTGTACGATCGAAATGGTCAGGAATCGAACCAACCACTACGACATACCAATCTAGCATTCTAACTGCTAGTTGAAATTCAATATGTCCAAGTTTCAACTGCCATTTATAGAGCATCATACATCAGCTGTGTAAAGAATTTGTAAATTGGCAAACGATTTCGGTGTTAGGTTCTGTATCAATAATTATTCAAAGCAGCAATTTAGGAATGACAGAATAAAACTACCAACGTAATTTGTCCTTTTATGTATTTATTTATTTATTTTATTCGTGCTTGAATGTATGTTTATTAATATGCTATGGTTGTGCTAACTTATTTTGGCAACAAGAAATTTTATATAATCTTAATACATAAAATCCCAACACTCTGCTGCTCCGGCTCCGGCTCCAACGTGTCATTTTTTGGTGAAAAAAGAAACAATCTGATTGGTCGGTTTTTTACCAACCGAAAAATATATTAAACCACCGCCGGTACTCCCCCTGAGGCGAGTTGCACATCAATCGAGTTTTCAACCAATCGGGTCTAGATGCCCGTCCGTGGACGGGCTTTCTGCTAGTTTATTATATAAAAAAATATAAAAATTTTGCTGGTTTCAGATTTTTTTAATAAATTTGAGAACTTGGTTGATTACCTTTAGGTACCGTTAGAAGCAACCCCATGATCATCTCAGGTTGAAATTTACAAGAACGTACATTCAAAATTTATAATTAAGGATTAAAGATTGTTGTGATAACATCATAAGAATCATTTATTGTGATGCAATGGTTTTATGTAAATTGAGTCTTTTGTTTCTGTTGGTCTAAAACGCAACATGTAGTTAGGTATTTAACTTGGTATTGTTTCTTACCACTAATTACAGGTAATCTCTCATTCAGTAATAAAAGTAGTATACGGGTGGTAAACAGGAATTATTTTCACTTTTACACTACGAACATCAACGTATAAATCAGGAAAAACTTGTAGTTTTTTCTCTCTCTTTCTTCAGGTAAATAAGTAACTGGTATTCCAAATCTATACTTGCGTACCACGCTATTAATTAAAATACTATTTCTTTCACTTGTTCCAATAACAATATAATAAATTACGTTTTTGTAGCTAACTGAAATATCAATTTTTTGTAATTCTAGGAGCCAAAGGAAGTTTTTGAGTTATAAATTTTAAAAAAAGTAAAAAAGCAATGAAAACACAATATAATAAATTAATGATGTATTAGCTATTTTTGAAAATGCGTAACTAATAAAATGTTTTAAAATAAATTTAAAAGGCAGAATAAAATGCTAAAACACAGTTAATTAATTCAGACAATAAAGTACATAATATTAAAACCAGCAAATCGTATAAAAAAAATTACTCATTGTGGGAATCGAAACCAGACTTACGAATTACTTGTCCCAGACTACTATTACACTTGTGAGAATTCACAACAGTCAAGTACCTAGTTGAACTACTACTTTATTTTCAAAAATTCATAACTCAAAAACTATGAAATATTCCACAAAACCCTAAGACAAAGCCTAATTTTCATGGCTCGTGGAATCACCAAAAAAATTGTTTATGTGATACTGGTGCTACAACACTAATGCTTTTCTCAATTATTTATTTTTTGGGTGATGGCAAAAATTATCCCCAACATATTTTCTTTGAAAATTGGTAACCGGTAAAATTAGAAATTATTAACAAAGCATTGTAGTTGAAAATTTAAAGTTTTAAGGAAGTAAATTGCATTTCCGATGTTTAACTACCAGATATTCGTTTTTTTTGTGTCGATAATGAGTCCCCACATTTGGTACTCTTCTGTCAGCTTCCTCAGAATATAATTGGCATCCAATTTGTCTGCAGCTACCACGACCTGGTCATCCGCAAAAAAGAGGGTAAATAGAGTCTTGTCATCTATTTGAATGCCCATATTTTGGCACTTTTTTATCTACTGTTGCAAAACTTCGTTCAAATAAATTTTAAAAAGCGTCGCCGCCATACAACACCCCTGTCGTAGCCCTTTTAATACTTTGAACTCTTCAGATTTCTTGTTGCCCATATTCTGCATGCAGTTCCACATCTTATTTAGTGGAACGGTGTCGTATGCTTTGTGTAAATGTAAATCAACAAATACTAGGTGAGCAGGTCTTCCTCGAGCAGTGTACTTTTCTATCAGTTGCTTAATTAAGAAAATATTGTCTATGCACGATCTACCCGCTCTAAATCCGCACTGCTCCTCCGATTTTGAAATACATTCCTCTATTCTAGCTTTAAGGACCCTTTTGAACAGATAACACTTATGCCTCTATAGCTGGGGAATTCCTATCTGCTCCCCTTTTTAAATATAGATGAAATGTAAGCGAATTTCCATTCTTTGGGAGGTTGCTTCCATATAGACATTTATTAGAGATGTTGGTCAATATTTCCAAAAGTGTATGTAGGGCGGCTTCTATTATAACGACAATATTCGGCAGCGAATGGATGTAGAACATTCAATAATTGACACAATCGTGGGGAAAATATTGAGGTGGCTCGGACACATGCAACGAATGAGAAAAATGAGATGGCCAAAGAGAATGTGGAATTAGACTCCAAATTTTATTAAAAGGGTGGAAGACCAGCAAAAACGTGAGCCCAAGAGGTAACAGAGGCAATGGAAGCCAGAGGACTTCAGGACGAGGACTGGGCTGATAGAGAGGAGTGGAGAGCAAGATGCGAGAAACGGTTTAAGTCGTAAAAAACTCGCCTATATATGTATACATATATAAATTGCATTTCCTAGTTAGTTATTAAAAATACATAAAACTTTTAATTTGCTGAAGCTGAAGAATACCGAGTCCAGAGGTTGTTAAAGTAGTTTGTGAACGAATTAGGACTTACTTTAAAAAACCTAGGACTTATCCTCGACAGACAAGGCTTAGAACCAGTTGCATAATAGAAGATGAACTGTGGATCAGAGTTAATCCTTTGAAATTCCCAGGTTTAACTCTGGCTTTGACCACTCTGGTTAGACCAACAGTGAGTTGACCTTGGGTTAATTTTTACCTAGACTTTATACAACTGACTTATAATTTTTTTAAAGAAAGTAGATATGTCAGAATCACTAAATGAAGTCTGTGAAATGGGAAAAAATGAATCTGAATGAAGTTTCTTTCTTTGTGAAGTGTCATGACTTTTATGCAGTATGACAAAGCATTCATTAAATCTCGTGAAATATCAAGCAGTCTTTGTGAAGTCTTATGAAATACCTTTTTTTTAAAGTGACTATCTCCTTGATCTAAACGTTATTAATCAATGCAACAAATATCAAAATCAAAACATCCAAAAATCAAAAAAATTGGCAAATTCAAATCGGGATCTACTATATTTGATTTTGGAAAATCTTTTATTGAGTTTTGTTTCTAACACTTCAGAAATTCAGCTGGATCTTTACTGGGTATTTCTAAACTGTTAACGTTTTTTCTTTTTTTCAAAATTTTTTGATTTATCTCGGATATGTGGAAAGTTATAGATACATGTTTATAGCATAAAATAATATTATTTTTAAACATCCTAATTGCGCATACAAATTTTACTCTCAATATGAAGGTTTACTATGACTTTCTGCATTTATGCATTACAACTTTCTTTTTTCCCTATTATAAATATTACGTAAATTTCGTATGACTACTTCTGGGTTCTCAATTATTTTATTGGATAAAAGGATTATGTGTATTTGTCTCTTTCAAAATGACATGTATACTTAAAAAATATATGATTCCCCATTTCTTCGTAATTTCAAAAAAAAAATTTTTTCAAAAAATTTAATAGTTGGCCTGCTTAATTTGTTGGCCGCTACAGAATTTATTTAAAAAAGCTATATTTTGATCATTGCAAATTTGTAAGTTGAAAAGAAAAACATAGATACGTAAACGCATAATCTGCCAATAGAAAGTCATGATATGAACATTAAACCGTATAAAGAAGTAGAAGGCAAAACGTATGTCTAACCTCGTTTACCGATTGCAGCTATTATAAACTGCTTAATAAGCTGGAAATGCGGTCACAGGCAATAAAAGCATTTGTCTTTCAACTGAAAGTAATTATTGGTATTTGTTCAAGTAAATTTATTAATAATGATTAAGTATCTACAGATAATTTGCGATAGACAGAACTTGACGGTTCAGAATTCTCTAGATTTTTAAACCTTCTGTTACTGGAATGGTGAATATCTTCAATTTTGGCAACAATAACAATAAAAGAGAGAGGCCCCCATGGTTTACCCTGAGGAAAGCCATACTTAATTGTTAGTTCTTTAATATTACTACAGCAATTTAAATGTTTTTGAATTTGGATACACTTCCACACTTCCACTTCGATGATTTCAGAAGCAAAGTAAATCCATTAATATGAGAATTTTGTTGATTTAGAAAAGTTAAATTATCTCACATACAGTTAACCGTTAATTTTATAAAAGCAACTTTCAAAATGTACTTGCATTAAAGAAGATGTAGAGAGATTTATCCAGTATAACAAATTGCTCGTACGATTGAGACAATAAATATTCATAAGCTAAGGGTTTTAAATTAATTTATCAATATTAAGCTGACAAAGTGTAAAATTAACAGTTGTATTATTTGTAATTTAATTTCTAAACCGATGCATTTTAAAATTTCCATTTTAAATGGTATTTTATGTTGACACACTTACCATATTCGATTTGTTTAATAAAAATCGAGGTAATAGAAAACTACAAAAGAAGAGACTTATTTACTTTTTAAAGTGGACGCAATACTCAATAAGCATTTGTACATTAAAAAGAAAGTTGTTTCAATAATGAGACAAACTTTGATAATTGATTTAATTAGATCTCACGAGAAAAGTTGTTTTTTCGGAATTAGCAACTCTCACTCAAAAAGGTGTGGCAGATGTACAAGATAATAAATATTCTGACAATCAATTTATATATATGTAGTATATAATGTACGTATTATATATATAGTATATATGACCCACTAAAATATATTTTTCATTGACGAACATAGATGAACCACACCTGTTTAATTGAAAATTCTTCATGTATGAATATTTCGCTTAAGGCAATCATATATTAATTTCACTTCAGCAGACGAAATTTCGCTTAACTTTTCATTTCTTTATATTCAATTAAATGACACTCCTTAGACAAATCTTGTTTAAATAGCATCAGATACAAACTATTGTAAAAATTTACAATGGCTAAATTAGGTAATAAAAAGAATTTAAGCAGTCAAAAGACTGCTTTCGTTTTGTTACATTACAATACCTATTACGTTCTACCGTGTATACTACAAATATACTGACAATTTTGGTAATTTATCGCACCACTTTTGAATTATTATTATTATTATTATTATTTTTTGAATTCATCATTACCTTGGTGGGCGGAAAAAATTCTGACCACAACAATGGTTTCGGGTAACCGGTGGTTTCAAAAATGAATTAGGACATCGCAGTTGATATTTTTTAACGTAAAACTAATTTTATGTTATTTAAGTTTTGAGAAACGTTTGTACATCATCGCAAAGGTGTAAATTTAATTATTCAACTAAACTTTCTAACCACACAGTAATCTTCAATGAATAAACTAAAGAGTTACTAAGTAATTAAGAGAATCGTTGAACTCAAACAACAATACACTAATTAGATTTGTGTAATTTAATTATTTGTTGCTGCTGCTAATAACAAGCTATTAATAATTGTTTGCATAATTCAAGCTAGCTCAATACTACAATAGTGGCTAATTATTAATTTAATTAAATATCTTTGCAGTATTTGAAAACAGTGCAATTTTTTCAGCTTGATTACACTTTTGTGTAAAAGTACTATTTTGAAATCTTAATTTAAAATAAACTTTAACAAATTTAGATGTTTGTTTACAAAATTTTAAAAATCATATTAACCACAGGGTACAGCTGTTAACCATGGGGAGGGGGCAAGTTAAAATATTTTGTAAGGTTTCAAATTCAAGTTCAAAAATTCCTTGAAATTACTCAATAAGCAATCACATTAAAGCACAGCTGTGGTTTAATTTATACAGCGAAGACATCAATTTCAAAATTCAATTTCAATTTCTAGCAAAAATTTTCTAATTTTTCTTCTTTTTAATAAATTGATAAATAATAATATTTTTTCACATATTTAATTGTTACAAAATGTCCATGTAGCCAACTGGATAAACTTTAGTTCTATTAGGGAGTCTGTCACACATTAATTAATCTTGGCAGATAACGATCCATTTTACATAGGAAGGAAGAGAAGACAACCTCTCATGTTTTAATTTTATTAAATATTTTATACAGAAAGAGTTTAAGAATTTCCCAAAATATTACTTATCCGAAGATCTTGGCTGTCTTTTACACTAATCTCGACATTATATTGTACTTTAATCGATTTTGGTACAAAATGTTTTTTTTACATTGATGTGGTATGATTTAATGAGAAGACGCAGTACTCTATGTAAACGAACTCCGTATAGTAGGAAATACTGATGCTAGCAAATGAATTAACAGATGTAAATTGAAGGAATGCAGGACAACAAATAAAGCAATAGAAGAAAAACTTTTGGATGCAAAGAAAAGAGGACGCCCAAAAAACAGATGGTTGGTATTAAACTGATATTAAACAATAAGATTTTAGAAGATGGAAGGAAGAAGCCCAAAATAGGAAGAAATGAAAAAGTTTTGTGAAACAAGCCATACACCTGAATCATCAGCATATTTGATCTTTTTGTCTGTTAGAATCACATCCTTTAGTATTGTTAATATTAATTTTCATTTTATTCCAAAAGAATCAATACGCGTCTTCTCCAAATTTTTATTGCAACAAAAACATCTCTATCAACATGCACTAGTGCATTTGTAGATATCACCGATTTAAATATAAATAATTAGAAACTGTAACAAATCAAGAATTATTGTTACTTGCTGCATTCCTATCACAACTTTACTTTCATCTGATAAGACTCTGGAATGTTATGTTATTCATTTAATTTAATCTAAATATGATTTAAACTAATTTAATTCTGTTCCCATTATTCAACACGATTTTATTTAAAAAACAATAGTTTTCGATCAACCGTTGTAAAACTGCATTCATCACTTTTCTAACACAAATTTTCAGCTTTAATATTACTTCTTCTTTAGAGTGGTAAGGGTAACTTAAAGCCAAAATGACGCACTAGGGAATTAATAAATGGGATGGGTTTCAGTTGGCTTTCCCATAGCCTACAGATCTATTTTGGGTAATTTATAGGATTTAAACCACGATTGCCAAAAAAATAATTGGCCTTACAGATGGTTTTAATTCTAAAATTAGAAGTTTTTGATTTTTGACAATTAGATTAATTTTAAATTTTAATTAAAATAAAGAAAAATTTGTGTTTTAAATTTTTGAAAACCATTTTGTTATTATGATTCGTTATTTATATAATATCTTACTGATATCAAATCTTGAGTTTTGAGTTTTTCTAAATATTGAAAAATATTTTTATCAAAAATCAAGATTCAATTAAACAATACTACTAATAAAAGTAAATGTGAAGAATAATGTTTAATTATATAGCCCAATCAAGAACTTAAGTAGGTACTTTAAAAATTTACCTATTTTACAACTTTCTACTGATTTATTGTTACTTTTGTATTGTATTGTCGTGTGATACTTTAAGATTAAAATGTAATTGTATTATTTGATAGTTTTTAAACCAAAAATCGCTTTTATAAATTTTGTTTTCAGGCATGTAAACCTCCAATGGATAATTAATTAACATAGCATTAATTTATGCAGTCAGAGTGGCTAAAAGACTGCAAAGTTAAATTTGGGTTAACTCTAACATAAGGTTTATACAGCTGACCCTGGGTGGAAGTAAATCGTAATTAAAATATATAAAAAAATATATTAATTATTAATTTGTGGAATTAATATTAGATTAAAACATAAATTGGTTTTTTCAGAGGTTTCAATAGGTGAAATTAAAAATAATAATAAATATAAAAACTTCGGATAATCAAGATATAATTTTGGAATATATTTGACAACGTATCCTGCATTATTTTTTTATTAGAAAATTTAATAAATTTTACAAAAATAAAATAAAAGCTTAATATTGAATTGCCATTAAAAATATATCACAAGGAAGATAACCGGAGCGGTTTTCCGGTTAAATCCGAGATTTAACCAAAAATTAAATCTAATTAAGAACAGTTTTCTAAAATCTTTGTTTGCCATAAACCGGATTTTAATAATTTTGATAAAATGAAAATCTGATAAAAAATATAATACAATTTTCATGAATATTTATAAATAACACTATTAGAAATTGAAATCAGTAAAGTATTCAGTTGAAAATTAGCAAACTTGTACAATATCAATAAAAATAAAAGTGATTTTAAAAATAAAATGAAAAGGAAGGTAATATTGTGAAATTTTTTTGTAGAAACTGGTATTTAAAAACGCATTGTTCTGAAGATAATTAGATCTGAAAATTTTTTCCATAAAACAATGCAGATAAGTGATTGTTAAAAACAATACTTTTGTTTAGTACATCCTTAAAAATGCTGTTTTAAAAAGCAATCAATACGATTATTTTTGATATTAAAATTTTGATAACGGATTATAGTTCTGTTTTATAATTTTTGCAAAAAGAATTTTTAGTTTTCGATTAAAATTAAAAGTACTACAGTTTGTATTTTTTTCGGCAGATACCCCATTCACTATTTAATAGATAACCATCGAAATTGAAAACTTTGTAGTAGCAAAAAACAATGTGTAAAATTTCTAGTATGCTAACATTCCATTGTTGAAAAAAAGTAATAGTAAATTTTTAACCATCAGATATGAAATAGAATTAATGATTTTAAATCCAAAAGCATGAAAATCAAGAACATCAGAGCGTTGAAGTATTTTTCCTTATAGCATGGGAAAAAATTGAAATCAGCTATTCGCCATTGAAATTACAGTAATTATTATAAGCAGACCAAGTCCATTTCTGTATTTGGGCTTACAAGGTTTTCTGCAGGTGGAAATATTTTTAATTTAGTATTTCCTTTACCAACTGATCTGTCACTTAAATTAGCAAAATCTCGACTTTCAAACGTTTTTAGAAATTGCAATAAAAATGTTAAACTTTGTCATCCATATAAAAAATACAAAATGTAGGTAAATATGTTGTTAGGTTAAAATTATACATGCTAATTCGAATTAAATCAACGGAAATTAATATATTTAATGACATAAGTTGCATACAAAATTTTATGAAAGTGAGGACATAAATAATTTAGCAAAAATTTAAGCCAAACTTTATATCTTGTTTATATTTTGGGATTTAATTAAATTCAAGTATTTGCATTTCTGGAAAGTTATTTCTTTTGCAGGTGTCAAAAAATGAAAAGTTCAAATTTAAATTAACATATATAGAACATCTCAGACGACCTTGACCGATAAATAATTTTTGCTTTTCAAAATAAACTAAAATTTCAGAAAAAGTTTTTTCGAATTATTTTTAAAATCATTGGTACCCAAATATATCGACCATGGTTATGTTATACCAAGGTTTAGAAGAAAAGGTAAATCTACAGAAGTTTCGAAATGTAAACTGCAATTTTGGGCATATCTACGAGGTAATTATATAAGTTTGTTATAAACTTAATTATTGCGTTTCCATATTGGTTATGTGATGGGTTAAGAATTAAAATAATATCAGTTTATTAAATACAGGATATTTAAAAAGAGAAAATAAGAAACTAAGTAAATATTTAAGTAGGCGTTAAAATTTCTTTTCTGATATTCATTATTGAGTAACGTAAGTTGTTATTTAACCACTAACAATATAGAATTAGAAAATTCTAAGGTTCAAAATGTTAAAATTTTAACCTTTTTCTATAATAGCAAATTAAATTTTGAAATATATCGGATATGTTAAATATGAATGTTCAACTTTGGATAAATTGTTTATTTGTTTATGTAAAACAATTTAAAGAATAATATCCAAAGTAATTTCAATGCTTGGTTAAGCAAGTAAATTCGACTATACGAATTAGCTGCATTGTATACCTATATATAGTAATCTAGTTATAATAGAATCGATAAATATAAGTCAAAGCAAATCCTACGATGTGAGTAAAATGTTGGTAATTTTATGTACCGTACGAAAAACAAACTTTGATTAAAAAATAAGCTCATTTAAAGTTTGCACTAAAAAGGAGTAATCAAAAGTTGTTTCCATAATACAAAAGCGTTGATCTTCCGCATTGCCAGTACCCAGTAATGAATCGCTAGACCGCAACATAAGAACTTACTTGGTTAAAAAGACGTACTATGGAATCACCTGTTTCGATATACAC
Organism: Cantharis rufa; assembly: GCA_947369205.1. Taxonomy (NCBI): domain Eukaryota; kingdom Metazoa; phylum Arthropoda; class Insecta; order Coleoptera; family Cantharidae; genus Cantharis; species Cantharis rufa. The sequence continues at coordinate 6,459,293 of OX376309.1, read as the reverse complement.
TGATATACCACTCACTCACTAACGGGTGGGCAGAAGAACTGTCATTTCTTGCACTATCGCGACTTACATTTCGGTACGTCGTAGATGCACTAACTGGCCAACAGGTAAAAACTATAGAATGTGTACCTTTAGCGGTTTACGGTTTCTACTCTAAACATAGAGGGGAGCGAATTAACTATAAACATTTTCTAAAAATGACAATAGAACTCTCGAGGAAATTATACTATATTTCTGGAACGTTAGTTGATTCAGTATATTTAACCAAATTTATAAATCATTCTTTTGGATCATCGTTCATCTGCCAAAATTTTTTTAAATAATTTTAAAAAGTTTTCTTTCTCCAACAACGCGAAGAAACGATCTGGTAGTTTACAAACGAATTCACTTGTTTAATTTGGGAAAAAAATTTTTTGTTATGGATTATACTGATAAAATAAAATCGGGGACCTGACTTGACCTGCACTCACCCCAAATGTGTCAACTATTATATTTTTTTTAAATATACATTTATTTTAAAAACTTGAAAGAGTCAATTAAATATATATTATAATTTCTTTCTTGTGCAGGATCAGGTTTCAAGGTGTGAAGGCCCTAAAACAACAAAGGATAAACTAATAATTAGACCATAGAGCTATGTCGCGACAGGTTTAAATTAAAAATAATGTCAAACGATAAGTTCTCATATTTCATAAATTATTGTAAAAATGTACTGATAAAATTATTTTCACTAAGCGAAAAATACTTGAAAAAGGCTCTTTTGGGAAAATTCTGAATTGGATGCTCTCTTTTCATCCAGCTTTTTTACGATTTAATTTGATTTCTATTACACTTTAAACTCAGGCAAAATATTGAAAAACTTTCAATAGTTATCAAAATAAGTAGCGAAAGAACGTTTTGTAGACTGACGCAGTTTAAACCAAAAATTAATTTTTTAATCAAAGAAGTGGAAACATAAAAATGATTACGAACAACAGAATTATATTATTTAAACTTTTGACCGCAACAAATCAAAATAGGTGACACAACAGTTAAATCTAAATCATAAGTTTTAGATGGTAGTGGCTGTCGTAGCTTCTGCTTGAGTAGTAACTGATTAATATTACAGTAAATAGCCAATATTGATTATCTTAAAACGGTCACGTGTACCATCAGAACTACATTAATTAAATAATTTAACACTGTCAGCTTGTGAAGACTTAGAAAACAATTATTAATTTAATTAATTTCTAAATGAAAGCCTATTGTTTAAAATTTCAAAAACTACGTAAGCTACATTGAGCTGTATGTAAAAATTGGTTTTAAAATAAAACGTAAATAACACCATAATAATTTAGAAAATGTTGACCAAAAAATTATATACCTACATATATACATACAAAGTAGAAGGCTTTTGGCTGGTTTGGCTAAATTAAGTCATTCTCTTTCATTTCTTCTTTGCTGTTTTCAACGATTCGTTTTCGTTTTTTTTTTTTTGAAAAATTGACTACAGAAAAACTTGTTTGGATTCGACAAAAGCTTTTTAATGGAGAAAGTCTCTATCTGACAGATAGATTACCCGACTGATGCCATTTTTTTACGTTTTTTTGAATTTTTCAAAATACAGTCGTCTTTGATATATTAAAAGTCAAAAACTTCCAATGAATTGCAATGCTTATTCTAATTTGAAAAAACTTTAGAAATAAAACCGTTGAAAAACGTAAAAGCCAATTAAAAATTTTTTAATTTGTATTCAAGTCGAGTTATTCCACAAAAAAAATTAAGAGTATTCCTTATGACACTGATAATGCGGGCAGGGTAAACAAAAGTATATTGATTAGAGACTTGCGGTCTGCAATAACTTTACAGAGTTACTCTACGCTCTGTAAGCAGCATACTCACATTGTTTAAATTACAAATGAAACGCTATATATCTGATAGGAAAACTTCGAGTTTGATCATCTAGCTGCATTTTACATAAAAGAAAATAGAGCTCTAAAAACTCTTTCTTGCTAACCTACCATTTTTAAGTAAACGAAATAACATATTGTGATCGTAATTACTTCTTTTGGCATCTGGTGAAAATATAATACCCTATAAAAATAGTACACAAGGAAATGATAAAATAATTGAAAAAAAAAACTATTGACAAAATATATAAAGTTTTAGTTATTATTACAATATAGTAAGTCTTCATACAATATTGGCAAAAAGATAAAAACTTATTTGAATAAAAATGATTGAATAAATATTGTTCATTACAAGTTATCCTGAATTCATACGATTGCACAAACAAGGAAATCATACGTTAACTTGACTACTACCTTTTTGATTTTTGAGTTACAATTTAATCAGCTGAATGAATTTGAGAAATATCATTAGTAAGAATTGGAATTAAACCTTCAGCAACGGTGGTCCACCATAGCCTGGGTCCACTTAAACCACAGCCAATCAGTTAAAAGTTCAAGTTGTATACTGGCTTTTATTTGCTGCTATAACAAAATAAAAGATTACTTGATTTAACAAAATTTTGTTATTCTGAATAGAAAACACTTTGTTATGCCAGCAGAATATTTGTTGCAGAAGTGAAAAAACTCCGTTTTTCTCATTGAAGGATTTTTCAAAATCTATAAAATAATGTAATTTGGATATCTTGATGTGTTTTGCAATAATTTTTTAAATATTTTAGTATTTTTTGGTATTTAACCTATTACTTATACGTGAGTTGGTTACATCAGGTTACTTTAGTTTTTGCCTGCCTGTTTCTTTTTTTACATTAAGTGTCCGCTCCCCTTAATATTAAATTACCTAACTCTAGTACTACAATTAACCACAAATTAATTTGTCAAAATTAAAATTACCCTTGACGAATTAAATTAATACTTTTTGGACTCTTTTAATTGTGATATTTTATATTACAAGATACTATTGAATTAAATCGCATTAGAAATTCCTTTTCGTGGAAAGGTAATATGGAATATTACTCCTTATCGACATGGTATTTTTCAAGTAGATGATAAGCACTTGTTTATAACTAAAAGAAATATTAAAATAAACAATAACTAAATAAGCTTAGCATTTTTGCACACGTTCCCAAGCTTGTCTAGCCTTGAAAGAAAATTGTTGATCTTTATCTACAAAAAACATTTAATATTTTTTAATAAAATTTAATTTAATAAAATTCGAAATTCACACCTAAAGGCCTACAATGTCTAATAATTTAGGGGGTAGATCAATTTGGCGTTGAAACCCAGCAAACAGGAAAACAGATAGAAATAAAATAAATTTTAAGTATTATTTTCAAAAAAATACAAGAGTGAGAAAGACGCATGGACTAGTCCATTACGTGGCTTATCAAGTACGTCATGCGTATATCATCATATTGTATTAGTAATTTTGTTCGCTAACTGTTGGTACAGTCATTCCGACTTGGAACGAACGACTACGACAATATCCTTTATAAGGAGGCGTTTTTATTAATTTGCCTATATTTGTGCGGAACAAGTTGTTGTTAAGTTAAATAGTGCTTTTCCAAATTTTGGACTTGACTAACAAGTGAAAGTGAATAAAAGTTTTTTAAGGACTGACATTTTTGGAGAAAAAAATTTTTATCCAATGAAAATGGTCAAACCAAGATGATGACTACAATACATTTGAAGATACTGCCTGTAAGTTATCATTAATTATTTTTAAATGATTTTTTGTTTTCTGCTTACTTTTTTACTATTTTATTAAAACTGGTAAAATTGTACTATATTAAAATTACAAATATAATCAAATATATAGGCGATTGGTATAATACACTTTATGATGGTACAATGAACATAGCAATACGGATATTTTAATTTTAAATGTAAAAACTAACATTTTACAGATACATATAGTAAATTAATTTTGAAAAACCAATTTATAAAATTTAAATATACTTTTATATATTAGAATTAATAATCAAATGTTTCTAAAATTGCACTTCCAATATTTTATGCCATACGAGTATCTAATAGCTATATTTATGCATGGTATATGGTTTGCTTATACTAAGAATATCATTTATTAGATTTAGACCGTTTTTTATTGATACATTGATATTGGTAAGGGTAGGTTGAAATTTAAGAATTTACAGTTTTTTGTGTAACGGATTTTATTTTGAAGTTGACATTACGCTCTCTTCTTATAAATTGAGAGATCGTATATGTCTACTTCAAAATATTGTATTATTACTTGATTCGCTTAAAAGACAATAAAATGCTTTAATTTAATCGTTGATGTCAATGTCGATTACGTTTGTTATAATGTTATCACATTGGTATCAACTAATAAAATGAAGTCCATCAACAAAACAGATGTCTCCATAAATTACAAAAATATTTTAAGGTCTGAACATAAAATACCCATTCGGTAAATTAGGGTCAAGACTAATTTAATCCTGAGTTAATTTTAAGCCGAGCTTTATACAAATGATCCCAAATTGTCAATTAATATTACCAATAATTTCCAAAAAGGAAAGAAGAAAGAACGGAATTTTTCACATGGACCACCATTGTGCGACAGGCTTTTCAATTTACAATAAATTAAATTTTGTAATCATAAAAACTGTAGCCCAATCGTGGTTTACGTGAAGGCAGTCCAAATCTACATAGCTATCTAAGATATTAAAATATTTATCATTTTAAAATTATTGCTTTTATTGTGTTTGTATAATTCTATTTTTAGAACACAGTATGTGAACTGTTGCTATTAAAAGACAACAGTTCCATAAAGTGTTTCGAAAATGGAATAATTGCATTTCACAACCCAAAATATTAGGAAGAATGTAAACATTTCTTTGAGGCAGTAGCTAATGTTTCATATACTAGATTGTAAAACAGTATGAACATTAGTCACTGCTACGAAAAGATAGTTTATTAATCAACAAATTTTCAAGACGGAAAGATAAAGGTAGCTCGTATACCAAAGTAACTATGCTGGGTATTCCAATAGTGGGTTTGTAAAATTTTTGCTTGCTTGCTTTTTAATTTATTTTATTTAATTTAATTTATTTGTTATCTTTTGTTCGGTTGCCAATTTTTACCCTGCCGTATTACCTCTTGTGTTTTAAGTTCATAAAGGCTATACAGCATGGTGAAAAATAGGTAATAAAAATCTTCAATAATACAAAATCTTTGTTGGACTGAACAATATTCCATAATTTTAAAAAAAGTTTAAAAATTGTTAGGCTTCCCAATACCATTGCAATAAAATTGCCACAATTTTATCATTTATTGTGTTTGTTCTTCACAAAAATATTTTTACACTATAGGGGATATGAATACTATGATGTGAGATACTTTTGTGAGAAATGTACATTTGTCCATTTGTTTTGTTCTCTTAATTTTTGCATGTTTATCTTCTTAGGTTACGCAGTTCCTGTTACTTCATTCGCCTTTTCTTTTTGGTAGTCGTAAGCGTACCATATTGTTTACAAATTATGGTATACTAATGACAGCCTATAAAGAGAGCTTAATTCGCCAATAATTAATTACTTCATAAGTCAATATAACATATTATACAAAGATGTGGAAACAAATCTGGATTATAGACGTCTGACATCATCACTTCAAAATGTCTGTGTAATTTATTCTCGTAAAAAATGGTTTACTATGTTGTTATGGTAAAAATTTACATTGTGATATACAGGGTGTTTACAAAGATCCGGTAATTCGGATTGAAGATTATATAACTAGAAAACGCATAAATAAGAAAACATCCCAGAAATATTTTTTGTGCAATTAAATTGCAGATATGGGACTTCAATAATAGTATTACAGTATAGTACTGTACTGTACTGATTGTATCTATGTTCTTTGACAGATTAAAAATAATTAAATTTTCTAGCAGAGATGTCGATGGGGTTGCAATAATACGCAGTACTTACTAATAATAGCAAAATATCATAACATAAAATAAGCAAACAAACGTCAGTTTCCATCGGTTCAGCATAATACGCATCACTGCATAAAATCACTCAGCTACTAAAATAATATCAATTGACGTTTATTTGGTTGTTTTATCCATCATACAGGGTGCGCCATCTCGAGCTTCGGTATAGAAACATTGAATAACTTTGACATTTGTGAACCGATTGTCTTGTGTAGATACGTTTTGGAAACGTCAGTTCAGTACAATTTTAGTCATGAATAACATAACACCAAAAGAACGTGCTGAGGTGGTGACGCTGTTCATTGAAAACAATCGTTCAATTGTGAAAACGCAGCGTGCGTATCGAAAGAAGTACAAAGGCAGAAAAGCGCCTTCCGACAATACTATTCGCCATTTGGCAGCGAATTTTTTTGAGCACGGCTCAGTGGCGAACCGTGGGCAACACAATCGACCATGTCCCAGGCGTTCCAATGCTGTCATAGCAGCTGTACGGGACAGTGTTGTGGAGGACCCCACTGTGTCTTATCGGCGGCGTTGGCAGCATTTAAACGTCAGTGGAACCACAATGCGTCGCGTTTTGAAGGATTTGGGAATGTTCCCGTATAAAATACAGATAACCCAACGATTATTGGCCGAAGACAAGCCGCGTCGGTTGAGCTACGCCCGAAAAGTAGCTGAAATTGTGGAAACAGTGCCGAATTTTTGGCATGAAATTTTGATGACCGACGAAGCGCATTTCACTCTCTCTGGTGGTGTCAACAAACAAAACTGCCGCATCTGGGGGACTGTGAATCCTCATGCGATTCACGAGAAACCATTACACGACCAGAAAGTGACAGTTTGGGCCGGCGTTTGTGCCAAAACCATCATCGGCCCGTACTTCTTCAAAGAAGGCGAGACAGTCGACGGCAAGCGGTACCGGTGAATGCTGGCGCACTTTGTGTGTCCGGAAATGCGTCGAAAAGGTCTAAATGACTTCTGGTTCCAACAGGATGGAGCGCCATGCCACACAGCAAACGATACACTGAAGTATTTGCAGCAGAAGTTCCCCGGACGCGTTGTGTCGAAAAATGGCGATTTCGACTGGCCGCCGCGATCGCCGGATTTGACCCCGCCAGACTTCTTTCTGTGGGGTTATTTGAAGAGTAAAGTGTACAACAGTAAGCCAAGGACCATCGCCGAGCTCAAGAACAGTATTCGCACCGAAATGGCCAATATATCGACCGAGACGCTCGAAAAAGTTATGGAAAATGCCCGAAAAAGAGCCGTCTTCGCAATCAAGAACAAAGGCGGCCATTTGATCGACATTATATTGTAAAGTAGCTTACACAAATTGTAAAGGTCCAATCTAAATAAACATATAACATTTTCCATGATATTTTGTTTTTTTCCAAAGTTATTCAATGTTTCTATACCGAAGCTCGAGATGGCGCACCCTGTATAATATTCAATTATGGTAATTTCTATCGTCCAAAATTTTCTACGATAATGTTTTTATTTATTTTGTCTGTATCTGAAAACGCTCGGAAAATTCTCAAATTTTCAAAAAGTTTTTCTTTCGCTTTCCTTATTTTATTTGGCAGTTTGACAAGATCAATGCTAATGAATAATCGGTTATAAGATCATAACCGTGGTCACTCGGTAAGGCTTTTTTGAAATTTTTCAGATGTACATTAGATGTGTCTGATATTCATTCACTTGAAGAATATACATATATTTATTTTTGAATTTTTGTAGACCTGTTCCTTAACCATTATTTTATTATTATTGTTTTCTAATTTTCAATTGCAATACAGAAACTTACATTTAAACAAGAGATTGTTTATAACTCACACTTGATTTTTTTATCGTTTAACATCTTGATCTTATATCCAAAGTTTTAAGGATAATCCAATATTGCACCATATTGTAAATTTTTGTATTATATTAAATATGCAACAACCTCGAGTCATTACGTTTTTGTTACTCGTGGTAATTGACCCATTTAATTCTTTTCCTTTATTATTACCATATTTGCGCGCAGTTTCTTTGGTGGTTACTGTGCAAAACGTTATATAATGGTTATTATCAGCATCTTTCATTGCTTATTTTTGGTAGCGTACTTTTTTACCATCCAGGTAGAAGGTAGTTCTTTCCCCTAAAATAAAAATTTTTTTATTGAGGCAGACGGCTGCCAATTGAATCTGAGAACTTTCGCTCTATGTCTAACCAGCTAACACACCGGATTACTGCAGTAACTAATAATTAATGTTGTTCGAAACCCAAACAACGCTCAAATGGGTTGTTTATAAGATGTTTTATTATATCTATAAGTTTTGAATATTTATTAATAAATATGGCAATAAAGTCAGCGTAAAAACGCGCCTTTTTGTTTTACAAAGCTTTAAATATATTAAGGATATTCGGAATAAATCCCTAAAAGCAGAAAAATCAACAAGTAGGTAGTTATACAAATAAATTATTCCAAAACTAGAAGCAGAAGAAGATCGAACGAAATAGCTATATTGTCTAAAAATTGTGGAAACTTTTATAACTTTTCGCATTATAACCTTAAAAGTGTAACAAAGTAAAATTGTGTACAAAAGTTGAACAAAACAATAAGACCAATTTTGGATTTGAATGTACTCGAGAGATCAATAAAATGACGCGCGTCGCAACGCAGGAAAATGTTGTTTGGCGGCGCTTTTTCTCGTACTACGACGATTGTTGTGAAACCAGCGACATCACTTAAGCTTTACTATATTATGTACTATATTTTACAACTTACACTATTTGCAAATCGTAATTATCAATGCCATGAAAACATTTTTTTGTAGAAAAAAATCGTTGCATTATGAACATTTTTGTCTCGCTTAGAAAACACTTTTCATTTTCAGTGCAGAATTAAAGAAAAAAAAATTTTTTTTAATATTTCGAAATACAATGCTTTAGTTTTATATGTACATTGGAAATTGTAATGGAAATTCGTATCTGCCATCAACATTCATCCAAAGCAGTTTTCCTAAAAGGGTGGTGAAGCGATGGCTGAAAATTGAACTGGGAAAATGCTTTGGGAGCGGGGGTGGCGTCGGCGCGCGGTCTACGACTCTCAAATAGATTAGGCCGAGTCGGGGTGTGTACTAGGCTAAACTCGACCGGCGGCGGCTTGTCTAGTACTCGTCGGCTTTAATCTAATTATAATGTGAAATTACATGTAGTTACAGTTTTTATTTCAATATTGACATGTGGATTATTGTACCCGTTTTGTTGTTATGAACAATGCTTAGAATTGAATAACCTATGTTTTTTGCTATGCTGAAAACTATTATATAGCAATTAATCGAGTAGTGAGTGCGTGTAGATTTTAGATAGCGTAAACATGATGTGTAATTTGGTGACCAAAAGAACCTGCAGAAGGATTGCAAGAATCTTTTTGGCTATTCTACTTTTATTACAAATTTTACCTGCATCCATGGAGCAGGACGAGGATATTCCTCATAACGAGTAAGCTTAAGATATTTCCATTCTTACATAATCTGCATCACGTTCGTTTTACGTTTAAAAAAATAACATAATCTTACAGATTTCGTCCGTTACGAACATTTCTACTAATTAACTATAGCAATCACGCGTATTTCTAAGGTTATATTTCAACATATACTTCCATCTATGCAGGTAGAGGTCCACCAAGTTGAAAGCACAATTTGAGATCAGCTTCTTTTTTCTTCTTACTTCAATGTCTTTTTAACAAGAGAATTGATGGAAATTAACTTTTTACTTATCAAAATAAAAAACATTGCATTATCTTTAGGTGCTTCTAAATGTGTTTCGACTCTCTAAGAAAATTGCCAATTTATGTTATTAGGGTAGCCTTGGCTTTGCTTTTTTAAGGTTTTTTTTATTACCCTACTGGTTAGTATTTAATTAGAATTTTAAATATAATTTAGCATTTTGATTGGAAGAATGAATCACTAACGTGGAAAAACCAGTTATTAGGTTTTTAATTATTGATCAAAGTATTTGAATATTTTGCCTAAATTGAAAAAAATTTTTTTGTTATCCTTGATAACAAATATTTGTATTATATAACATAAGCACAAATATTTTATTATTTTTCTATTTTTATTAGTATTCACAAGCTCCTTGTGTATTTTCTTCAGAATTATCCTAACCTCTAATTAGTAAACTGTAAAAAATTTTATATTTTTTTCACACCAAAATTTTATCTTAATATTTAAGTAGAAGTAGACTGATTAACTTCTCTCCTGCCTCAAGCTCACAACTTTTCTCTAACTTCTGCATGTATACCTTTTATGAATACATTTACTTATTAATCTTTATTAAGTAAATTTTCACTTTTGAAGTAAAATTCGCATTTTTAAATTAGCCAATAAAGAGTTAAACGTTTAATCGCTCTTCCACAAAAATTAAAACCAAATGAAAAAGCACAAAACGTGATTTATATCAATCTATCTATACCGGTAGTTTGCATCCTAAATGGTACTAGAACAATACTGCCGCACTCCTTTAATCAATATACATATACTACGTTTACATGAACGTTTTATTCTGGCGTGAAATTGTTTCCAGTTTGAAAACGTGAATAGGTGTTTATACTTTATTTTAAAGTGGCTTCAATCAATTCGCTTTTCACTATTTTGTGAAAATGAAAATACATCAAACATGGTGTAACCTAACCTCAATTAATCGCAACTTTTCATTTAACGTGTAATTTATCAAATTACCTTTTGGAAATTTAAATTTAAAATTCCATAATTCATAAAATTGTCATGCAGTTTAAGGTTCATTAAAAAACAATAAATTAATAAAACGCATACATACAGCAAATTTTGACTTGTGGAACTCCATTATAATTATTATTATAGTCGATTTAAGTGGTTTAATTAAAGTTTATTATAAGATATAATTAATTAAGGCATCGAACTGATAAAACATCATATCAATTAAAAAACTCAAACAACGCGCATCCATCAAATTATTTATGTATGCAAATAATTTCTACTGTCATTCAAAAATTAATTTTTAAAGGGGGAAACCTTTTCACAAAAATCATTACTTACGCAAGTAGGATTGTTTGTCTAACGCCAACTCCCGAATCACCAGGCAAATTTTATAGTAGATAGAATGCAAACCAGTTTCAAAATTTTTAATAAAATTCCCGGAAAGACATATTTGCGATCTACCATAGTACATATTATTCTACTTGCAAAGTAGTCTTTGGCACTGCTTGGGAGTTAATAGCTAAATAATCAAACTTGACTTTATAAAATCAAATTTCAAAAATCTATTTTTCACCCCCCAACCTAAAAACGGAGAAGTTCGACATATATACTTGTCTGTCTGTCTGTGACTAATTATTTTTTCCTTTTTAAAGAGTTTTCTGTAATAGAATACCAACAATTGAATAGCAACAGTGTGGTGTATAGCTTATTGGTCACGTGACTACACTGCTGTGATCTAAGGTCCAAGTTCGATTTATAGGCTTAGCATCATACTAGAATATTATCCAAATGCTCACAGAATCATGAGTGCCAAATGGACAAAGTCATAAATTGAGATGAATAAGTAATGAACGAAATGTATTCCTTTTAATAAAGAGCTATACATTGATCTGAAATAAATTTAACAAAACTGGAGATCGTGAACGTTTTTTTAATGGAAAACCGATTTCATCTGCAACTTGAGATTCAAATTTAAAACGGTTATTACGTTTATGTTAATTACACGGATAAGGGACAAAATAATTAACACATTTAGCAATTTTGGTTGTAAAAACGCTAAAAGTTTAAATATTTGTCAAAAAAATAATAAAATAAAAATTTCAATTATTTTATTAAAAATGTTTTCGTCTACAACAAAACATCTACGGTGTGAGACGTGGTTGCAACATATTTGAACCAACGAGCTTTGCTCTCAAAACCAACAACTGGGCATTTATTATTTGATCTAGAAGTTTAAGATTGTGTGGTGTAGGAAAACTTTTATTTTAGTTTTCATTTCTGACGTTGAAAATTAAATTTTTTGTCATTTCTTAATTAATATAAAATTGTTCGTTATAATGATTTTGGTGTTGTCTGCAATCGATCCAAATAATTTGTATTTGTTAATTTTATACGAATAATTAGGTATATAATTTGTGTTTACTCTATGTAAATATGTATATATAATAATGAAGTTAATTAACTTCAGGAAATTATTTTTAATTTACCTTTGTTGTTTTTTAATTATTTATTTATCAAATCAAATGATTTCTTAACGTTAAATTAACTTGATTATATTTAAATTTTCTCATTCATACTTATAATAATTAAACCCACGATAGCTGTATTTCTTATCAACGCCTAAAAAAACATAGCCAACCTATGCACTTCATTAGTTCAGCAAAGTACGGAATATAGAATCGATGACTTTTATCTTTCTTTGGGTTTTAGTTAATGCAAAATTAATTAATTGAAAAAGCTTATATTGAAAATAATTTTTAACGTTAATTTAACGTTATTATTATAATTCATATTTAAATCATCTGATTCTAGTTAATAATACTTAAACTCATAGTGTTTACTTTATTGCAAATAAAATATCCTTAAAGGCAATAGTATACATGTAATCCGAATTTGTACGATAAGAGAAAACAGATTTTTCCAAGCGGAAAATAGAAAATATCCGCTCTTTTACACAAACTGTGAGCGTTATAAGCACGTTGTCTTATTTTATTTTGCCATTATCTGTAATATTATACGGCCAACATTTAAAAAAACTAAGTATGCACTCCAACCATTTATTTTTTATTTTGTTTTGGTTCCTCATATATTGTTCACTCTAGTGGTGAACTCTTAAAATGACAGGAATAGTCTAGATTTAAAATTGTGTTCAAAATAAATTTAAAAATTAAAGCTTTAAGACACTTTGTTCCATCTTCATAAATCACCTTGTATATTATATTGAGAAAAAGATCGGCAAAGCAAAGGTTTAATTTGCAGTTTTTCGCTAAAACCATGAAGTATGAAAATTAAAAAATTAAAGTGGTTGCAAGGTTTAGGATAAATAATTAATTTTTATTGGAGTGAAAACTGTGACTAAATCCGAGTGATGGACATTAACAGTATTTGTCAGCAACGTAACGCTTGTGTATAATACAGCAGTTTACAGTATCTTCTATGTGTATTTTATAAATTTTTAATAAAATTACAAAAATTAGCAAAATAATTTTTTATTTATTTATAAATACGCTTAAAGGCGTCAAAAACTATTTTTTTAAGAAATGTGGCGCTTTTCAGCTGTTGCTCAATAGCAAGTGTCAACATGAAATATACCAGACTAACCACAGCGACGATTGGCTGAGTAGAACACTGGTAATCAGACGCTGCAGAATTTAACGTTGCTGGAACATTATCTTTAATCGCAAAAGATTTACTCAAGAAAGAAAAATAAAGTTCGAACTCGACAAAATTAGTAAAAAAAAAGATAAAATATAAAGAAGTAACGATCGTTATATTGCTGCAAAAATTTTTGAAGACAAAATAATGTGAAAATGTGTTTGACAGTTAAAAATTTAAATTTCTCAATTTCTTAATTTAAAATTTCTGTTGTACAATTAATTAAAATTTAAATGCTCCTTATTCATTGATAACATAACGCTGGAATTGGTTTGGAGATAAAAATAGCGATAGCATTATAATTGCGAATGCTTTATACTTATTCCAAATACAAAAAAAAGTTGAGCGCAAAATATAATTGTGATAAGAAGATATTAATGAATTAAAGTGTTAGCCCGATTATTTGGGCCTGACCTTAAAAGTCTAGAAAAATTGACCAAAAATGTTCCAATATTTGAACTAGTTAAATTATAATACTCCAATTTGTGCCACCAAATTTTTATTAGATGCCATGGTGATATCCTCTGAAAATCTCGAAACGTACATGCAAAATATTAATTAAAAAAACTTAAATAATAATTATTAATACATTTTTTTTGTTCATTTCTATTCGAGTGACGGACAGATTACTTTCCTTTGTTCTTCAGATTAAAAAATTAGTGAGATATTGGAGAAGCACATTTTTCCCTCTCAGTTACAGAATAAAATAAAACCTTCACCTAAATATTGGTTTCAATTAAGAAGTTATCAAAATATACCTACTCATTATTAAAAATTTTTTAAAATTTCTAAATGCGTTTTATTAGTTTCATAGAAAATCCTTTTATTTAAAAATATCAAAGTAAAATAAAGCGTAATTTTATAACACAAAACCAATTTTTAAACATTGGTACTACTTTTTCAATTTAATTTTATCTGGAAAAATATCATCGACCAACGCAATTGCAAACATAAAATTTTCAAAAAAAAGTAAAATAACTCTTCCAATAAAAATCAATTTCGAAAAAAAAAATTTGGATTTGATAAAAAATCATAAAATATATTCCACTTTGATCCGAAACAAAAAAATGTTCAACAGAAAATGGGTTACCCACTATCCCTTGCGGGTATAGCATACCTTAGCATAGTAAAAGTTCCGATTAATTTCAGTCACCCTATAAATAAGTACGCTTGCTTTGTAAAAGATGAAACATGTGATAACATTAACACTATATCTTCTATGAAGATTTTAGAAAATTATACAGCCATTAAATAAGGTGCAAACGTGATTTGCTTCAGAAATGCTTATTTCAAGTTTTCTATTATTCAAATAATCTGGTGCACATGAATAAGTAATTCACTGTTTGAAAAAGAAAATTGCAAAGGAAATTCTTAAATTAAGTGGGGATTATTATGAGCTCAAATTTTTGTTTATTTATTTATTTTATATTTATTGCCCATATTTTTGTTAGTAAATGTTAGTAAATAGTTGGTTTATTTTTTGTTCAATCACAGTAAAGTATTTTGTATGCACAAATTAAAAAAAAAATTTTTTTCACCACCAAGTTGTTTTTTATTCAGTAAAAAGGAAATTTCCTTATTCTGAATAGAAAAAACTTTCGTTATGCCAGCAGAAAATTTGTTGCAGCAACAAAAAACTCTGTTGAGAATATAGCGACTAAAAATTATGTTAGGGCGACAAACCAAAACAAAAAGTTATAATAACAAACTATCCAGTAAGATGAACAAATTCGTTCATAAATGTCCCTGTGGGCATTGTCCCTAGCAGCGAAACCAAATTTCCACGTTGGATGCACAAACTGATAATAAATGTATTTAAATAATACACACCAGAGGATTCTGTGTCATTAAAATAATTAAAGAACACTTAGCAAGCTAAGTAGTTTAGATTAAAATATGTTTTTTATTTTCAATGGCAAAATCATATAACAATCATTATATCAATAAATAATAATTTTTAGTTTTCTTTCGATTTCCATGTAAATAATAGCTATGAGTATGAGTATCGATAACAAATGTAATATTGCATAATATATTATGTAATTTTACATTACCTACGAATGAAATGAAAATTTTCCGTTATTTTCCTCGGTAAACAACCAGCGATTAAACCATGTGCTTGGACTGTCGTAATGGATAAATAGTTTTAAATAAGCGACGATTTTTGTCAATGAATGATGTTTTTGGAATATACATAAATATAGCGAGGAGAACCACCCTCATACATTAAAGTATTAAGCATATCGCATTTAAATGCTAATTATTATGTTTCAATAGTTGATAATCGTTTATGTAAATTTATATATTTTAGATATCGGATCTAACTTGATTTTCTTTTGAAGAAATTCATAATTTGATAGTTAATGAGTAATATAACCGATGTAAAACATGCTATAAGGATATTATAAAACAATTATCATAATACTATATCTAAAATTATTACAGTTTAAAATTATTTTTTGTCACTACGTAAGTCTGCTTTGCAGTATCTTACAAATCCATAAAATTGTATAGTTAACATATATAACAATGCAGTAAAGCTAGTACTAAGTTGAAAGTTTAAGCGCTAGTAAATAAAAATAAAACTACATTATACTCGATGTTAAAAAAGCAGTTGAAAACATAAAAAAAAACAAACCAACCAAACCAAGGCTAATTTAGATTAACAGCAAACATTTTTGAGTACTGCACTGCAGTTGATTAAGATCCCATATCCCATCAACTCAATGAGTAAAAAATAACATCTACAAAGACGAAAATCAAGTAGCAAAGTTTTCCAAAAATTTAATTTGATTTAAATAGAAATAGACGTCAATAAATTTCATTGTCATTGGTCATACTTTGTTTTTATAATATATTTATTTTTAATTTCTAAACTATTTTATGACGTAAATTGTAATGTTATCTGCATTTGTTGTTAATGTAAAATAAAATTCTTGTTTTTAAACAATGTTTAACACACCATTTAACCAGAACTTAATAGCTAAATCTTCACGTAAATTTCAAAGACTTTCTAGCTACGCATTTCATTGAGAAGATTCATTGAGAAGAGAAGAAAGAGAAGAAGGATTGGATTCTTCTGGACCACCAACTGCTGCCGTGTTTACTGGTAGCAGATTTTAGACAAGTCAAACTATCGAAAGCTACTGCGGGCAGTAGACAGACGTCAGTAGATGTATGCCAAAGACCTCTCCCCCAAAACCACTTCTTATGTGATGATTGCAAATAATTGATGATGTTAAGATTATCGGATAATATTTTGAAATTGTCGCTACAATATATTTCGTGGAGAGTTTGAATAATTTTGTAATATCTCAAGATTACATTGAGATGATTGGAAGAAATTTGGTTCTATCGGATTTTTTTAAACCGCAACCAGTACTTAGCGTCTTAGAAGTATTGGCACTGTTTTTCCTAATGTGAAAGAGGTAAAGATGGCTGTGGTTAAGGAATATTCTTATTAAAAATTGAGTTACGCAACCGCAAAAAAATTGAGTAGATTGTATTAACAATTTTATTTGTAGGTGAACGTAATAATGCTTTTATTTATTATCACATAAATAACTTTGGTAATAACAATTATTGGCAGTGGCAAATATAAATTCGAAGCAATTTCGTTAAATTATTCTTCTATTAGGGTTAATTATGTAAAGTAAAACTTTATTCATTAAAGATTATATATGTAATAGTTATCACTACTAGTTAATAAATTCCTTATGGAAAAAAATAATTTAAATAATGCGAAAGCATTAATAAAGGAACTAATACTGTAATAAAACGTTTAAACATGTTTATTCCGGTGTCACGATATAATATTGATTTTTCTTCGAAGGATATAAATTCGTAATATCGCTTTGAGATTTAAAGTGCAACTTGTTGGAATTCCCAAATAATCCACAGTGAGTTACTAATTATTTTTGACAAACGAGTCTAGGATACTTTGTCGAGTTATCTTCTGTGGGTAACTCGCCACCAATTAACTACTCGCGAAAGCAGCTATCAACAACAAATTGGCCAGCGAATTCCTCACCGCTAAGCGCTTAGTTACGCGTTGGACAAATTTGGTATTTTTTAATATAAAAGATTTTTTGAATAAATTTGTTTTAGAATTAATGGAAATTAAACAATAAAACGTTTTATCATTTATCGCATAAAATTTAATTTAATCAGATGCACCTAAACAACACTTCCTATTTAATGGTGAAATATCTTTGTGTTCAGAAATCAGATTTCAGTCTCTGTTTGTAATAGTTGCCGGTAGAGTACCTTTACTGACAAAATGTGTTTATATAGGCCCATATAGTATTATTAAAACAATACTAAACCTTGGCTTTAACTTAACATTATTTTAATAAAATTATTATTGCTAATTTAATGTAAATTAACAATATTGTGATATTATAAGGGTTGCTATAGATTTGATTGTGTAATATTGTATCATCAAATTAATTGTGTGACAATTTGAATATTTCAAAAGTTTTTAGACTTTGCGGACCGGCATTTCGGAAAAACTTTCATTTTGTAATCTCATCATAATTTTTAAAAATTTCAAATCCTTTTAGGATTTTTTTTTTAAATTTAATCTCCGCAGATTTTGATTTAATTATCTGCTTAAGTTTATTAATCTTTTATTAAAAAAAAAAGCATAGAAGAATAAGGAAAAAAGAAACATGAAAAATCAAAGATGGGGACTAACCCACCTCAATAAAATCGATTATATTCCACAAGAAATGGAGACCCAGAAGAAGAGAAAAAAAGAATATGTCAATATTCATAATTTTAAAAAATTATAAATCCTGACCTGATAAAAAACCAGTTATTTAAATCTTTAATTTAATTTGAAAGGCGAGAACTCTCGACACATTTTGATTTAGTTTCATGACTTCTTAAATTAATCTTTTATAAGTAATTCTTGGTCGTTATAAATAATTGTCGTATAGCATGCTATGCTTGGCATATTTTGCAATATTTGATGTAAAATTCATTGCTTTAATGTCTTTTCAAGCTAATACAAATTCGTTTGCGTGATTTTATGCAAAGTTGCAGTGTTTTTAAATTTAAGGTACACTTTGAAAATTATATTGTTAAAATAACAACTAACTTAATTAATAACCAACGAGGACAGGTGTAATTCTACAAAAGCTAAGTCAATTCCATATGTATTATGAAATACAATTTACAAATCATAAGCGTTTATCATCAAATTGTCTTTTTGCACCTTTCAGGTGTCAGGTCAAAATTCTTTTTTATATTATGTGCGAAAAATAGCATATATAAATAAATTTAGTATTTTTGGAGAAGTTAATTAATCTAAATTGAAAATTTAATAATTGCAAAGTCAAAATTGTTGGTAGATAAAGATTGGGTAATAACCAGGTATCACTTATGTTTAGACAAACATTGAATATTGAATTTTGGTTAGAATAATTAAATTTAAAAATGTTAGGATTTTTAGAAGCCTTTGTGATTTAGATGGACCCTGGGGAATATTATTAAATATCACAGTAATATTTAATTTTTTACTTTCTACCCTAACTTAAAAATTTTAAATGGCAATATCCCAATGGTAATAATTATTTGTGAAAATAATTTACAGAAAAAACGAAAAGTTAATGTTTATTTTGGCATCTCGGAATGAACGCACAAACTTGAATTATCATTGAGAAGCATTTGTATAAAAAATGTCGCATTAGATATACTCTGGAATATATGCCAAAAATTCGAAGAACTAATCCTATGGCTAATAAAGAAAAATTGCAGTAAACCAACCAATAAATGAATTTTGTAAAATTATAACGGAAGTACTAGACGGCCCCAGGAAAAAATTTTTGGAGTAGAGCATTCCTCCATTTTCCACCGTTAATTTTCTTTTGTTTTTTCAAAAACCTTCACAGTGTGATTTCTAAAAGAGTCTAGTTGATCCACAGTTTTGCCAACTATTCACAGATTTTACCGACTTTCTAAAATATGGAAGGAAAAGCTATAATGCCTCTTGCTGTAATGCTGTTTTCAAACTAAGGTCTGAATAGTTTTCAATGCACAAAAAAATCAGAAGCAGAAAGTTACTTCGTCTGAAAAATAATTTTTGCTTTATCTTTTTTGAATATAATATATTATGGGGATGGACGGCTGTATCTAGGAAATTAAAGGAGGTACAATAATAATAATAATTTTTTTTTGTTTTACTCAGAATTTCTTCAAGTTTAATTTTGGTTGAACCTTTCTTGGGCAAAAGAAATAGTGAAATCTTAATAACATTTTAAAGTTTATGAAGCAAAATTCAGGAAAACAACTCAGTTTTTCCCTGCAAAATATAAGTGTAAACGCTTTTTATTGTGAAAAAAAAGTTGCATTTTTTCTATTGGTTAGGAGAGGGTATGTTTACTAAAAGAGGAGGGGCTTTATAATTTATTAAAAATGCTTTGGCAAAGGTTAGAAGCTTAAACGAAACATTTAAAAACAAGCAACAACAATTTATTGTACCGAAGTTACTTTAACGATAAGAATCATTAAAGATCAGAACCATAGATACATACATATAAAGCTTATTTTACCATTAGAGCTATAGAACTAATATATGTATATATTTTTGTCGAAGCAGACATTAGTTAACTGCTTTAAGAATGGGGTTCAGTTTTTAAAGTTCATTATTTATACATATCTTCAATCTCTTTTTCAAAATATTTCATATTTTATTTTATGCAGATGTTACCTGTGTTAATTTTACTTCGATCAAGGAAAAAAGTGCAATTTAGGAAGCGGAAAGCGATGTATGGCTATTATTATTAATTATTTAACAAATACTCGATTGTTCTTGCCGCAAGTGAGAAAATCTGTAACACGAAATATCGAACCATCATTAAGTAGAATGATCGAGTTTATTTACGCTCAATTTTCCCGATTTGAAAAAGATCCAAATTTTCTGAACTTCTGTATATGGATAGACTTTGGGTGTATTTCTAAAATTCAAACCAGCAGTCAATGGAACAGAAGCATTCTGGCTCTCCAAGGCCAAAGAAATTTCGCGGTCGTAAATCTGCTGGAAAAGTTCTTGCTTCGGTATTTTGGAATAGTCATTCTCATGGATTTTCTAAAAAAGAGAGAAACTGTAACTGGAGAGCATTATTAAGAAAAGTGAACGAAAAAAAATAGAAGAAAAAATGATTTAAAAAAGAGTTTCGTTTTGACAAAATAATACGCCAACACGCAAATTGCACATTGCCTAAACTTTATAATTTTTATTGGAATTGATGGAACACTCCCCTTATTTACCTGATTTGGAAAAATCAAAAACTGAGACAAAACTGAAAAAAGTTTAAAAGATCGCAAATTTTCGTTTAACAAAGACGTGATGGAAGCTGTGGTAAACTGATGTACAGACTAAGAAAAACCATTTTGTTTTTCTGTAAAAGTGTGTTGAGTTAAGAGGGGGACCATGTATAATAATAAAATATTTTTAATTTCAAATTTTCATTGCTTCTGCAGTAGGTTAAGAATTTATCAATATCCCCTCGTATTTCTTGTTTGACAAAAATTCTTTTCTCCAATAAAATAACCGTCAAAATATGACATCATGAGAACACCTGTTTTCATTGGCTTATTTTGGATCTCTATGTCAAAAAATAACAACATTTTTTTCTTAATATGAAATTTTCACCCAAGAAAATATTTATTTCAGATAGTTAATGGTAATTTAAAAATAAAAAGTAAATCGGAAACGTGCATTTTATTGAATAATAATTAAAAATAGTATGCTGCCAAATGCAACGTACTCTGTATGGAAATTCAACGTAGATAGGAGGTAACAAAACAATCACTACACTCGTAATCGATTAACGGTTGGTAGTTATTTAATAGAAAACACTAACAGTCAGACTTTAAGTAACAGTTACTCTACAGCAGGGATTATTTTGCTGTTTACGTTGGACACCTCTCTTATTTACAAAAGTTTAGCCAATTGGCGAAAAGTTAAGGTCAAGCAATAAAACATAAAATAAACAAATTTTAAATTACAGTAGCATTCAATATCAATTTTAGAAATTAATAAATTTCGAAAATGTAACAAAACTAATAATTTGATTTTCTCATTTTTGTTGCACAATTTATTCGCATCACGTTTTTATCCTCCATTCTGTAAATTGAAGGGCGGTATGTTAAAGGTCAAGGGAAAATTAAATTTTTGGTGGCAACTTGATTATTAAGAGACCCCAGAGAGATAATGCCTCAATTCTTTGTTTTATAAAGATTATATTAAGGGGTTCTTAATTGATTTCACTTTCTTTAATTTCCGTGAATCGTATTGATTTTGTCTTGGGATAATCTTTCCTAAACTAAATATTATTTTTTGTTACTGTAATCTAATCAGACTTAAAATTATTGAACTTTCAGTTTCATAATATATAAAATATTGAAAATAAATTTTTATACTAGGATTGAATATGCAACTTAGATATCTTGAGAGATTATTATGATGTATATTGAAAAATTAAGGTTGAGATATTACATAAATTACATTATTTTGAATTCATAAAACTTAAGCATTGGTTAAATAAATTAGTTGTTTAAATGGAAAACTATTTCTGGAAAATTGTATAAATTCATATATGAAAAGAATAAGAACATAAGGTATGTATAGTCCAAGAAGTGTCCTCGGTTGGGGTCGGGGCATAAGGTGCCCTTAAGACAGGAAGGGGTATACACTATAGTAGAAGAGGTAGGGTGTATTGATCTACCCCTGCTAGTAGCTACCGTTCGCGCCATTCCAAAGGGGACACTATTTTTGCTTTTTAGATCTTCAATATTATTTTAATTTATATATTTTTTACAATTACAGATTTTCTAATTACCACTTCAATTAAAAATCTTATTTTTACTTTTCACACCAAATTAACTTATTACTTAAAATCCCTCAAAGTGGTCTAATGCTCAAACATCAGAAATAATTCACCATGCATTACAAATTTAATTAAAAGTATGAAGATCAAAAACATACTTTTAACCCTTATGTTAATACCCGGGTACCCGGGTACCCTCCGTGTTGTATTTGCATGAAAATAACTGAAAAAAAATTAAATTTTTATTTTGAGCTCCCGGATCGTCGTTATTTAGCTCAAAATCAAGCAAAACATGAATTCAACTTATTATTATTATTATTATATATTTTTTTAAATTAGTTTAAAGTTCAGCCATCGCTGCATTCGCACCCGGGTACCCGGGTACCCACAACGTAATTTCTACAAGATACTTTTAAAATTATTTTTATTAACGCATGGAAGTAAATTTTATTGTAAGAATAGAGCATCATTACAGTTATTTCTTTATAAATAATATTATTTATTGCATTCCATACATTTTATATTATTTGTTGAATGCTCATCACAAACCGGCAGTTGACATTCGTTACAGCTCTTGCGCGTTTTTCGTCGTCTTTTTATAGTAAGTTTATAGCACATTTATACAGCATTTTTTCTTCTCAAAGTTTTTTAGATACTCAATAACAATGTATATTTAATATAAAATAATATTTTAAAACACTTCCCTTTACTAAAATATTAAAAATTTGAATATTACTCTAAATGGGTACCCGGGTACCCCGGGTGCTAAACAACGTCGGTAAATTTGGGTATTAACATAAGGGTTAATTAACCTTCTTGCATAAGATTTTATACAATCAGATTTTTTGAACAATTTTACTTGTATAAATCAAACGTCTCGCTTTTTGTTTCCGATAAACTAAAGTGCTTTCTTAATGGAATTACAGGTCAAAATTATTACCAATCGAAAACAGCATTAAATTTTAACAGAAGGGGTTCTAAAATAACAAATAACTTTCCAGTGAGCTTTTTTCTCACAAGAATTATGAAGCTTATACTTTCTTTTCATATCGTTTAATTAATATACTTTTAAGTTTATTTTTTAAATGCTGCTTTTCGATGGCTATATAACACTGCAGTATGGTATACTTGCTGTTTAGTTATACATTCAAATTATTGCTTAACAGCTTGTATTGAATTGTTACTTTAAAATAAAACTAGGGTAGTTTTAGTGGTAGTAGTATCGTAGCCCTCAACTGATAGAAACAGTAACATTTACCAGTACATAGTACCCCTGAAGTAATAGAGATAACATAGCAATAGTTATTTTAAGACATTTTTTTTAACATTTTGACTGCTTCATAATTAGTAAACTAAAAATAAAAGACAGGTTTTACTGGTGAAATAATATATAAAATTAGAAAAAATCCACGTTTAACCACGAGTTTATTTAGCCGGCTGAACTACCCAGAATTTTATTATAACTGAAACATGAGCAAATACATCAAATTAAATTTTTGAGTAAAGAAACGTTGAATATAACCTTGTAGTATGTGGAATGCAATATTTTGAAAACCTCAAAACTTTCAGGATTATAAGGATTACTTACTAAGACAAAATTCTTTACAGTATTATCCTGTTTGTTTTACAAGACTTAGTATTCCGAACTAAATTTGTATTTGCATAGATGTAATTTATTTTATATCAGAGAAAACCCTTTATAGAAAGTATCCATTACAACTTTTGTTTTACTTAAATATCATTTTCTTAGAAAGTTTAATTTAAGGGAAACTTACTTTCATTACTCAAATTTAAATAAAAAGTTAAAATTTAATATCAAAAGTTTTTATTCAAATATTAATTTTAGCTACCTTATCAGCAGGTATTTTTCATTATACCTTGCGAATAAAATTATGGTCAAACCCGTATATTTCAATTTTAATAATTAACCTTTACTTTATCTACCCTAAAATTTGCCTACACTAACTATTTTTAAATTGTGGTTTGCTACTTAAATTGAAAACCCTTTAATTTATAATTCAAACTTTAACAGACTCGGTAAGTTTTTCATTATCTAAAAAACTAAAATATTACAAAAATAAGTAGTATTGCACTAGTATAGTTTCGTGCTTTAAGTATTAAAAATGCAGTTTTCAAAATAATTCAGATTTTTGAGTAACCAATTTTATTATAATATTTGTATACACCTACACATTTTGAATACGTTTGTTCTTGTATTGCGTCAAAAACTACCCCTCTTAGCGCAAAAGCAACAATAAATAAATTTTTGATGAAAAAATCAGAGGTAGAAATCGAAAAAGACACGGTTTTTTTTTGCAAACGCTCAAATCTAAAATAAAGGCAATTTAAGGTAGCTCCAATCCCCACCTGTAAAATTTTGTCTCTTTCACTGGAATTCTAAAATCAATCGATTTATTTTACACCTATCCCTGAATCAAAATATTTCCTATTGTTTTTGATCAAGTTCCAAAGAACGACATGTGGCATCCTGTGTGTGCAAAAAAATAAATTCTGCTCTGCAAATCGTGAGAGTATTCCATTCTGTAATTAATATAAAGGTCGGACTTTATTATATTACATTATTTAATTAAAGCTCTTTACAATTTCCAGTATAGGTAGAACGAGGAAGAGGTAATTAACACGCACTGACATATTATAAATAGATTAAATTTCATTTACATGATTCTGAAATCTGTACTGGCCTTACAGTTTCATACATTTTCTGTTTTGCTTAGGTATAAATAAATTTTTGAAAACAAAACTATTAGAGTAATTCCAATTTTCTTTATCTTGAATCTTTCTATCCACTTAAAGAAATTAAAGAAATCCAATTATGAAATTGTCTTATAAAAAGATTTCGGTATTTAGATTTCACGGCTGTTTAAACCGGTTTGGGAAATATGTCTGTCGCCATGTTTCACTGTTGATGGCGATAATCATCAACCCAAGGGGATCGACAGCTTTAAAAAACTTAACTTTTCCTCACTTGTCCTATTCACCACTTTCGGATCCGTCTTTGAGTGTACATGTTAATTTAACTTGATAATAAGTATTTTAATTAGTTGTTTATAGACCGATTTGGAACATCTATAAAATAGTATGTTAGATAACAAGCGCGTAAAATAGTTTACTTTTATTATCGTAGTCCTTTAAAAATCAACTTAGGACAATGAAAGGTTGTCTCATTTGGGATACACGTTTAATTCTTTTTCCTATTTAGATTTATCGGTATTACATTTTTAAAATTCTCAGATAAAAATTATTATAACGATTTCATCTGAAAATTAAACGTTGATGACTTAAAATATCTGCGGCGAAAGAAAATTGAAATAAATTTTATTATAAAAAGTATATTAAACTTAAATAAATAAAATAGTCTTCTTCAAAAATCAAAAAGAAATTAGAAAATAGCCATCTGTTGTTTTCAGGTATTTATTTTGAATTATAATAATTAATTTTAATTTACAGAAAATGATTTGACTTATAACTTCTTTTTTGTATAGAAATTTTATACTATTCACGTAGAACAGAAGAGATCGGGGCTGGTTGGCACATTTTTCAAATTTTATTTTTTTAAATTTGTTTGGAAATTTATTTACAAAATTTAATTTATAAATTTTTTATTGGATTCCGTAGAACTTCCAACAGCAAAGAAAGGTTTATCAACCTACCTCACTAGTGGGGTTGATTATATTTTTTTTTTTAATTTTGAAATGTTCTGAAACTTGTAACAATAAATTACAAAAATATTTTTTGGTTCGGTATTAAATAAATCTATGCATCAGTGTTAAAGAATTTTGATATCAACAAATAGGTATAATGAAGCTAGTAGGTTTGAATTTCAATTGTTATCATTTTCAAACCTGAATCACTAAAAATGTTTACGATATTTGCAACATAGATAATTTTGTTAACACTATGCAAATTATAACAATAATATTTTAGCGTAAATATTAAAATAATATTTATTATTAAAGAGCAAAGTTTAACATGAATTGACGTAGACGTATTTTTGCATAATTACTGTAAATTAGAAGTTCCAAAAAAATGTAAAACGAGTGGGCAGAGAAAATGCACTTCAATAAATAGATTAAAGAAAATCAATTTTCTCTCAAATGAAGTGTAACAAATCAGACTTTCCCAGCCTTGGAGAAAAATCCATTAGTCTCATCCTACCAATAAATTCAAACGATTTGTGAAAAATCATCATACCTAAGAAAACCTTAACGCCAAGTTTGCAAGACCTGCTTAATATTTATTAAAATATTTTATACTCAGAAAGCAACAAGCAAATTTATATTTTTCCAAGTAACATATTTAATGTAGAAATGGAAATTAATTGAATCCATTTTCTCTTGCATATGGCAAAAAATATTTATCTGGAAATGATAGGTTACAAGATTTAAGTAGTAAAAAAATTTCAAAATTTTAATAAAACTGCCGCCGAGAAAAATAAATCTTAAAATTAGTAAAGTGTAAGAAATTTAAAAGTATTGAAAGATTTAATGGTTGATAATTTTTTGTTCTTTATTACAGGGTCAAAAATTGGGCACTCAAGTTTGGAGTAGATTTGTGGGCCTACGGAAAAGCATTTACAAGAATGAACGAGCTACAAAGGGTAAGGTTGTAGGAATCTAATAAATGTATCTCATGCTTTAGGCGTCTACAAGCTTGAGAAATTTGATAAGATAAAAACTATTTAAAATTTTAATAACAAATTCTTGTAATATACCTGTGATTTTAGAAATTATACGAATGACAGTAATTACGAAGTAATGTCAAACGAGCAAGTTCATTTGCTACAATCTTAGCTTACAAAATTTTATTGGAATTCCAATATTAAAAACTTTTCTTTATTAATTTGCTTGTATTAAATAAGTTTTGATTTGTGAAAATTTTAGAATATAAATTATATGCCTAATTTCGTGTAAAATTTGATAAATGTATTTCACTTCTGTTATTTTATTTCTCTTTCAATTTAAATAAGTCGATCAATATTCAAGGGAGGGTCAATTATTAAATTACGAATTAAAAAATTAGATTACAATTAAATTAGATTTCCTATATTTAAAAGCCATTGTTTCACAGCTTATATTGTAGGAATTTCAATGCAATCAAATTACAATTATTAGTTTTGTATTATTAGAGATAAAATTTTTGATAAACTGAAAACTTATACCATGCTAATGGAAATGGAATTATTGCATAACTGATTATATCAAATAATTTTTTATCTGCTTATCCTTATTATTATTTTCACATTTTTATGATGTTTTAAAAAGGCATTAAAAAATAAATTGTACGATTTTAAAAATACATCTGGTGTTCTTGACAAATATGGAACAAGCAGCAAATGAATCTTAAATGTTTAAAATTTGACCAAAAAAATCTTAGAAGTAGATTTTAAGTACTCTACTGCCGATTTATGAAAAATGTTTTATTTTTCAAAATTACTGTTAGAGAGTGAGTATTAAAGTAGATTGAAAAAGTCATAATGGTACTATTCCCCCTCTGGGAGAGGGTATAGCGCACCTAATTTGGTGTTACCCCATTTTGATGGTGAAAAGTAGCTTTTAGTAGAAATTCTTCCAGTATTTTCTATAGTAATAATTATCCTTTGGTTTGGGCTTTTCAATTATTTATTCAGTCTTCCAATAGACGAAGGTAAGCCACTTACAGAAAGTGAACACATAATCTATGTATAATTTTCCTGCAGCTATATTATTATTAAATAAATGTCGAAAGAACATCTAAGGTAGTTTTTAAACTATCCACGTAAAGCTGCACAAGTATGAAGCTAAATCAAAATTTATTAGACTCCGAGCACCTGCTTTAGTGCAACGTCCATCAATATATTTATCTAGAATAACTGTCTACCGCAGCTAGCAATTTTAGGAACATAAAAATTTATCCTTCCCACAATATAGCAACAATCAACACTACAATAGAGCAATTCAACGAGAAAAGTAACGGATACTACAATTCTAAGTTGATTGCTGTTTGCTGGGTGGTATATATTACCAAACGCAAGTAAAAATATTTCAGAATTCGTATTTCAACCGTTTCTATCTACACTTGTAGATAGGATTTAGGATATCACATGGTGGGATGCTGTGCATAAATGTAGTACAGACAATTACAAATAATGCAACACAATGCTTTAATGGCCTTTGACTTTACAATATAAAAATTATGAGAATTAAAGCATAAACCTGAGACAAACCTGATCAAGATAATTTTTAGTATGAGACTTGATGAGCAAATTGATAAAGAGAATTCAGGATAAAACAATTCATAAAGAAGACAGGTTCTGTAATCTTGCAGAAGCAACAACCATGGTTATCAGCAGTACCAAATTTTTGTATAAAATATTGCACCATATAGCATGGGTTACACCGGGTAGATATAAAAACAACGAGAGAATCAAATTTTTTATAATGTTTTACACAAAAAGAAATATGTGTTAATAATCTACACAATTGTGCAGAAAAAGTATGCAATAGTGTAATTTTTCTGCACAATTGTGTGGATTAGTAACATATTTCTCTCTGTGTAAAGTTTAGTTTTGTGTTTATTTTAAATAGGTAATTTTAAAGAGAAGATATTAATCTAGAATGTGTGATGTAAGCTCAACGGAGAAAATGGAGATATATTACTACTTGGTAATAGCAAAAATTAAGTCAAAAATTTTGAAACCGAAAATTGAGCAAAGGATGGCAACAAAATATTTGAACCAAAATAATACCAAAACACAATACAAAAATAAAGTGAGCAAAATAAATTGAATGAAAAACCAACAACATGAAATAACATTAGAATTGAAGATGTAGATGTGTTTTGAAGAAGAGCCTATAGATAGATACTGAAAATACACCAAAAATGGTTTAACGAAGAATGTACAGTAGCAGTCATGGAAATTGCATCGGTAATTATTTCTGAATTAAAATAACAATTCCCAATGAAATTTCAATAACCGCACACAATATAAACACAATACGCACCCAAAACTAGGTTTTTTCAAACCGAGGGGTATGGAATACCCTCCAGTACACCAGAGATTGTGCCCAAAAAATTTGTTATTAAGCTTATTAGTTTCAAACCAGAAATCTAACTTCTACAAATCTAAATCTAAGATTTCTGATTTTAAATTCAATAACACATTTTCTTTTTTTTAACACAATCACTGATGTGCTGAGGGTATTCCATACCCCCCAGACCCCCCGGTTTGAGAAACCTGGCTTAATAAAAATAAAATATAATTTTGGGCTTATGAGTTTCAAATCAAAAATTTAACTTTTTATCTATTTCTGTTTTATTTTCATATCTTTATTATTAACAATATAATCTATTTTTGTAATTCGGGAATAATTCCCAATGCAATTTCCATGACCGCTACTGTATGTAGAAATAAGAAAAACAAACAAAGAACAACTTCTTTCAATTAAAACCAACTCAAAAATATAAACTAAATGATTTTTTTCTTGTTTAAAACTTTGATAGTGAGTCCAATATAGGAGGAAAATAGGAAAATCACTGAACAATTGATCTACATGGTACTAAATACAATAAAACTAAATATCGTGAAAATTAAAGATCGGGTGGACTCCAAAATTTCGACTTCAAGTCAATGTGCAAAAGTTTAGCTTGATTGGATATTAGGAAGTGAGTTATAAAATCATTGAAATATTATTTTTGGAAGAACCGGCAGTGTGACATAAAGCTTAAATAGATATGTTATGAAACGGGAGACTGCGGTTCAATTCTTTATTAATTGTCCACTTCACTACTTTCGCAGAAAACCTCCTGGGGTTAATAATAAAGTAGAGCAGAAAATAGGCAAAAGAAACTAAAAAAAATCTAGTCCAAGGGAATAATAATTTTGCTTTAGACTTAATGTGCCCCGCGTTCCCCAAGTTTTATTCCATCAGCTTTGTTTCTTCAAAAAAATTGAGTATACGGCCGATGGGTGTTTAAATTATTTCTTCGATTGTCGAATAAGGACAGCCGGAATATCGTAACCTCATTGAGGATAAGGCTGGGCATACACATAGTATATGGTGTGAAGTTTCTTCCTCCTTCCCACACTTCCTACATGTGAGAACTTCTACAACTCCAATAATTTTACTGTCTTCTTCAGCTGTAGTTCATTCAACTTGAGGATTTTGTGTTTTCGTTTGTCGTTGGAGGGCCCATCAATGAACATCCGGGATTGCCTCAGTCCCGGATGGTCCTTTCAGTACGCCAGATGTTGTTTACTTTGGTGTATAGCCAAAGAACCATTTTTGATTTTAGTCTTCAAAATTATTCCATCATTCTCCTGCAGGCCTACATTGTCCTAGAAGATGAAGAAGATTTGTAACTTTGAAATTGCTTTCAACAAAGCTTTTGATTCCATTCATTTGCTTTTAACAATTATCAAAACTGGTAATCATATATCTTATTCAATTTATTATCAACGCTTATGCAGATGATAACCCAACGTTTCCAATAATTCCAACAAAATAATATTCAATTTTTTTGCAAGAGCAAAAGCAAGAGGTTGTCATTAGCCTAGTAGGTTAGCCGAATCGACTGGTGACTCTAAGGTACTTGGTTTGAATCTGGGGAGAGTCTAAAACTTTCGTATGACCGTCTCCATGCTTCGGAGGGCACGTATAGTCGGCGGTCCCTCTGGGTTGACGATTGCCGCAGTCAACAATTGAAAACACGGATACAGGCATTCCCCAACCCAATTTAAGCATCCGTGGGTTCTTAATGCCCGAACCTTTCTCTAAAGAGAAAGAGGCCGAGAGTCTATGAGTGAACTGAACGGCTGATGACTTTAATGTGCAGTAAAAGTATATTTAACGTGAGAAGCAGAATTTCCTCGAGAGAAAAAAGTGAGAATATCTCACTCTCAAAAGTGAGATATTACAGACATTCCTCTTCAATATTTATTAAAGTGGAAAAAACGTAAGTCTCTTTGTCTGACCATTTTTGAAAAAGAAACTGCATACCATCTCTTTGAGTAAAGGGGGCAATAATATTTGCGTGAATTTTCGAAGTGAAGCAACCCCTAAATCGTTTTCTTTATTCCATTCATGTACGTAAACGTACATGGAACTAAAGTAGCTGATATATGTATGAAATCACGACCATTTGGTCTGCAGTTCAAATATTTACCATTACACCAGACCATATCAACATAATTATAATAAGACATTCAGCCTAGAAAAATATTCGAGGATATTACAAAGAGAAGAGGTCACTCCTTGTATTAATATCTTATTCAGCGATTTAAATATTTAATTTCAATCAGATGTTCCTACAGTTGTGTCTAGTTAATTAAATGGTATTTGATTTATATTTCGATACTTTAATGAAATGTTTAAATATAAATTTCCATTGTGTTAAAGAATTATTGAATATAAAGTTACAAAAACTATAGTGCCCAAAATTTTTGCCCCATATTATGTCCACCCCCAAAACTACATCATAAGTAATCTTTGGATCTGTTCTATGGAATGCATTAATAAATTCCATTTTTATTTTCCTGTAGATTTGATAGTAAAATTGAGCGCAATTCCAACTTAATTTTTACATAAAAACTACATTTTTATTTCGTTTCAGAAATACCATGATGTAGAAATAGACGTTGTAAGAAAAGATGGATTAATTTTATTACGGGAAATGGCGTACGAAGTAAAAAATATGATGGATTTTAAAATGAGTGCTGTATTGGTAAGTAATATATATTGCTCGACCTTGAAATCAAAAAGCAAAAGCCGGAACATTAAAATGAAAATTTCTAAAACTTGTTTTCTTTAGAGAATTATGGATTCGGCCGAGCAAGCTGCACTGACGCCTTCAACCGAAAATTCTCAATCATTTAAATACTACAATGCAAAAAAGTTAAATCTTTTTCGCCCTGATGGACGACCAGTGGATGGAACGAGAGAAATGTTATTAACGCCAAATTCTCATTTTGATCATTTACCAGTTAACAGTAGTCTTAGTTCCATTTTAATTCCTCCAAACACTAATGAATATGGTAAGACTATGAACTAAGAATATGGTTAAATCTAAAGTTGATTATTTTAGATTCCAAAGTTGCAAATGCGATTCACTGGTCAGAGCACTTAGATCCACTATTTGTTAGCAATTACGAAGGAGATCCTTCATTATCGTGGCAATTCTTTGGTAGTTCGGCAGGATTTCTAAGACGATATCCAGGTAATTACTAAAAATGAAACAATTTCATGGTAACTTGACATTATTTCAGCAATTGCCTGGCCGCCTGAAGAGATGTCCTCCGTTTGGCAAAGACCAAGGAATTCTAAAAACATATACGATTTTCGCTCATCTTCGTGGTATGTGAACGCAGCCACTTCTCCCAAAGATGTTGTCATTTTGATTGATAATTCTGGGTCTATGACGGGAAAAAGAGCGATGCTCGCCAGAGCAACAACCGAATCTATCTTAGATACGCTCTCAGATAATGATTTTGTTAATGTTTACAAATTTTCTGATTATACGGAAGAAACAGTGCCTTGCTATAAGGATATACTTTTACAGGTAATTCGGCATTAAAATTACTTTCTGAGTGTACAACTTTTTTTTTCAGGCTAATACCGAAAATGTACGACGACTAAAAGATTCATTAAATAGTTTAAAACCAGAAAATATTGCAAACTTCACTTCGGCACTCGTAACTGGATTTGAAATCCTTCACAAGGTATGATGCAAAGCTTTTTGCTAATAACTTTCCTCATTTGGTATCTTCTAGTATAATCAGAATGGTTTGGGGGCTCAATGTAATCAAGCCGTAATGTTGATAAGCGATGGTCCGCCGTCGAGTTTCCAAGATGTTTTTAAGTTGCATAATGGACCTCACAAGCCAATACGAGTATTTACCTATTTGATAGGAGATTCCAGTAATGGGATTGAAATGCAAGCAATGGCTTGTAATAACAAAGGTATGCAATTGACAGTCGGCGTGATTTTATAAACATGCATTAGTAGTTTTTTTCACATAAATAACGGCATTATATTTCAAACTACTCAAAAAAGCCAATTTATAGTACTATGTTGTTCACTATACCATAAATAGTATGTTGTTAAAATCGTATTCATGATAAATCAATCAAAAAATTAATTTTACAGATATTTAAGTAATAAAAACAGTTTTAAAGTTATAACAATTCTAAATAACTGCTGTTCATTCTGACAGATTACTTTTTTCTCTTTTATTATAACAATAATATATTTCAGTACAAAACCACAACTATTTTCATGCATGGACCAAGCAATCTAACATACAAATGTCTACTAATTTCTCTCCTGTTTCAGTTGCATGCATGTAACAGATTGTGGTGAACATTTTCCAACTGCACGTCCATTAAAAAGATATGCAGATTTTTTAAATATTATCTCATTTCAGGGTATTATACAAGAATTTCAAGTTTTGAAGATGTTGAGAAGAGCATATTGCATTACATAGAAGTTATGGCCAGGCCAATGGTTATGTATCAAAATGATCATCCAATCCAATGGACCCCCGTATATATGGGCGGCAAGGTAAGCCAAATATAATTTGATTTTTCAAATTTTACTAAAATAATAACTTTCAGTCTGATAGTCTGTCCAACGAAAAGAAAGGTCAACTCATGACAACAGTAACTGCCCCTGTTTTTGATCGTGGGAATCGTTCAGTAAGCTTTACAATTTTCTTCTAGAAATTTTTATACACGAAAAACAGATACGGTGCAACCTTACATTAAAAACGATGAAATATTACTTATAGCTTTTGTAGCGTTTTTAATTTAAGGATGCGTCAAAAAATAGTGGAAGCTTTACACCAAATTTTGACTCTATAGGATGTGAAAAAGTTGATGTTAGTGAAGTCCACGCAGACATATCCACATAAACACATACGCACACACACACGCACACCTACACACCGTCCATGTTAAGTTAAATGAAGCTTTTAAAAAGTGTCCAATGCACTTTATTTACATGTTTCTGTTCTAGGTGAGAGCAGCAAACATTTTGGGCGTAGTAGGCACTGACGTTTCCATCGATCAAATTATAAAACTTGTACCTCCATATAAGGTAATAAGATTTTGAAAGTTTAAACATAAGTTTCTGAATCTTATCTATTGCAGCTTGGTGTTAATGGATATTCGTTTATTGTTAACAATAATGGACACGTTCTCTATCACCCTAACTTGCGACCACTGGTAAGTTTTAAATAAAAATGTATATAGAAGAAAACTACATACAAACAATGTTTAGCACAACAACGAACAATACGAAGAAACTTTAGAACCTGCTTATTGTTCAGTTGATTTAACAGAAGTTGAGTTGGTTGAAAATGAAAGTGGTCCAAGAGAAAATAATTCTGCTCTTCTCGATGTAAGACATACTGTTACGTCCAAGTATTGCCTTAACTTTATTTTTTTCTCAGTTACGGAACGATATGATCGAACAAAAGGAAGGAGAGACAGATTTAAATGTGAAAGTCCACTACGATAATGTGGTTAGTATTTTTCTGTCCTTTTCACATTTTGGCTTCAAAACTGATTCTTTTAGAAAAGAGTAGCAACCAGGAGATATAAATATTTTTATAATCCTATCGATGGGACGCCATTTTCTTTGGGCCTTGCTATGCCAGAAGGTTATGGAATGTATGAGTTATTAGCTGAACAAGAAATTAAACATAGCCAAAAGAACGGTAAGGATTTCAAAAAAATAACTTTGCAAGTATAAAGCAAAATTATCGAGAGGCTTTTAGTGCAACTGCTGACAAAAAAATATGAACATAATATTAAAATTTTTAATGCATTGTGCATTAAATTGTATTGTTGAATCAATGTTTTACAGATTTCCATTTAATGTTTGTATCAAGTAATTACAAATGTGCGTGCTGTGAATTTTTAAAATTAAACTACGAGTAATATAGTTTTACTGTATTGGTTAGAATAATATTATTGCAAAATGAACATAAAAATTAATTTATATTAATCGCTCAGTACTCCGGGGTGACTACCGTTCAATTTATGAAACTACCAGGGCAAAATGTTTTTTTAAAACTGAGTTTAGTAGTAAATTCAAAATTAATCTGTAAATGATCATATTTTGACCATGGAAAAAATATACCAAAAGAATGTTGTACGTCTTAAAGGACGATTATTGAAACTGTAAAAATGAATTACAAAGCAAAAATGTCGATACTTACAAAATGAAAAAGTCCAAACACCTAATTCCAAAATTGATCCCCCTGGAGTTTAAAACAAAAACAATCATATTAAACACACCCAATCCGAAACTGTTGTAGTGCCGACTAATTATACAGTAATTTCTAAATCTAAATTTTTAGTTATGATAAGCTATCAGATTCGATGATTTGAAACAATCACATGCTGTTATTAATTAATATTTCTATTGGCAGATTAATTCAATATATATATATCGATTTTTCGGTGTTCATATTTTACTCAAAAATATATTCTTATATTATTTTGGCAAAATTTTTCTAAATAAAAATTAATTTGGTTTTAGTTACCGAATATTTCAAAGGAAATAACTGGAAAGTGCATCCGGATTGGTAAGAAAATCAAAAGTGTATTCTCTACCGGAAATAACTTTTATGTATCCTTCAGGGTTTATTGCGAATATACTGGAGGATCGGCATCTGAGCAAGTGTTTAGGACACCCGAAGAGAGAGTATTACATTTTCTTTCAAGAAGTAGAAGACCTGGATGGAAGTGGATGTCACTTAGGCCAAGGTCACATCATCACCAGTCGACAAAACAAGATAAAGACGCATATTTTTGTAATATTTGGTTTTGTGTAATAAAACGTTTTCTAATTATTTAATTTCCAGGCGATAAAACTTTACTTCAATCCTTAGTTTTGGACGCAATGGTAACTGAGGAATTGGAAAACTCTCGTTCGGAAGACAAGCAGTAAGTTCTTAAAAACTCTTATTGTGATATTGCATGCAATTGCACTTGATTATAAAATAAAATATTCACTTTGTGCTTAATATTAATTACACTTTTTAATGCATTTTAACTTAATTTAATCTCTGCACATTAGCCCGGTTACAACTCTTTTGGTTATATTACAAAGGTAAAGTAACTGTGATAAGTTATTTTCAGAAAAAAATTAGTTAGTTATTACTTTACAATGTGCAATCTTAGTATATTGTGGTTTTGAACATTTAATATGCCTAAAATTGTGATATACGAAAAATAACTGAACCACGGTATATATTTTGATGAAACCTCTTTTTGATTTGGGAAGTATAATGTGTTCAAATTCCACTTTCAGTTATTTATATCATCTCAATTTCATATGCAAATATTTCATTTCCAATTTCCCAAATTTAAAACTTGTTTATTTTTCAAATGTGCGACTTTAATAATTAATTGTGGAAAAAATTGGTTCGTGATGCAAGTTGATGTTATGGTTCTTCGAGATTATTTTCATTTGTTGTTCATGAACACTTTGTCAGCTTGGATTGTACGAGGATGAATCAATAAACATTTTGGGCATTAAAATTATTATTTTTTTTTTAAATTTTTGGCTTATAAAAATGTAATTTCATTATTTACTGATTCATACTTGTAATTCTATAATAAAAATTCTTAATTATAACCACATAAACAATAAAATTTTCTTGGCATTAATATGAAATAATTAATAATAATTGGGGAATAACCCAGTTTATCTGCTGACACTTGTTTTACTATAAACTTTTAAGTGGGCAGCTTTCTGGAAGTTGTAAGTATACCGGATAAAAGAAGTGTCATCAGTTTTTGGATTCAAGAAAATTTTATAAAATTTTTATTTTTTTCAGGTTAGAAAACCAACCAATGAAGAGTTACAAATTCTAAATAATATAAATTGTTTACATTTTTTCAGGAGTGAATTTTTCAAAATAGAAATGTGGTAGCACAGTAATTAATTAATTTGTATTTGCAGCCAAGGACATCAAATGTTCGGAGAAGTGATTTCGTTTATTGCTACCAGAAGTGGATTGTTGCGTTGGACAGATTTGAGTGGATCAAGAGATCCGAGCGAACCGTAATATTTTTACGTTTTGGTCTTGGTTACTTATTTTGAAGGACATTTTTAGGCATTTTAGTGAAAATAATGTAAGAGGGATGGATGAAGCTTGGTATAAACGAGCAGTTGATCAGCATGCTATTGAACCCGAAAGTTTTGTTTTTTCTGTACCATACGACGTAGGTGGTTCTAAGAAACCATTGGTTACAGCCACTCATGCTGTTTTTGTAGAGCATAAAGGACATAGAGCACCTGCGGCTGTAGTTGGGTTACAGTTTCAGCACTCGACGTTAGCGTCTCACTTTTTAGTTAACATTACCTCTTCAGTAGGTATCTGCCTTCATTAATTGGTTTTATTCTAACGAAAATTTATTTTAGTGCACTGGTGGTTCATCAAATTGCCATAAAACTTGCGCAAGTGATGAATTAGACTGTTACGTGTTAGACAATAATGGTTTTATATTAATATCAGAAGATATTAAACATACTGGAAGGTTCTTTGGTGAAATTGATGGCACAATTATGGATTCGTTAGTCCAAGATAGAATTTATAAAAAAATCGCAGTTTACGATTATCAAGGTGTTTGCTCAAACAGCAGAAATCATTACAGTGGGAATAGTAACCAAGTTTCGGTGAGATGTCACGTCAAGGATGACAATAATAAACTAATTTTGTTTGCTTTTTACAGCCATTCCAACCAATGAAAATGTTTTTTGGATGGTTAACGAAAGTTATTGTGTTATGGTTGTCTTTTGCACAATCCGCTTGTGGAACTGCGTTTTCTTATGCTCAAGATGAAGGTAATTACATGCAAATTTATACTTATTCACATTTAGTTGTTGTTTCTTTAGATATTATTTATTCCGAAGACTATGAAAATTCATTTGAACATTATCCAATTGGGGAAGATGACATATCAGTTCAAGACCCAGTAGTTAACCCTCCAGTTTACTCAAATAATCCATCGTTTGTTGTTCCTCCAATTGAAAGTGATCCTATGGAAGGTATCGATATAAGTCAGTTTGGGGTGAGGCAGTGCGACCGAAAAGTAGACTTGTACGTACTGCAACCAGATAGATTAAATACCAGTGGACAAAGTAATCCTTTAAAAGGAAAGCTTACAAATTGTCATGTTACTGGTTGTGAAAGGTACTGTAAAATTTGTTAAATTGGCTAAAGACATAAAATACATTTTATTTTCATTTTCCATTTTAGGCCATTTAGTGTACAGAAAATACCACATAGCAATCTTATATTGCTAGTTGTGGATACCCTGTGTCCTTGTGGAAGTAAACAATTAAGTATTACTCCTCAAGAAATTTTGTATGATGCTGCAAATGGTGGGTGTTCGCATAAAAGTAAAGATAGTTTGTACAGGAAGAGGCCTCCAAAATGTATTAACTATCATCCTGAGGTAAGTAATCCGTTTTGTACATTTCCAATCACTATCAATACTTTTAACGGGATTTTCACGCTTAATGTGATTTATGGAAAAATGATCATGATTTTATTCGTAGGAGATCGTTATCGACGTTTGTGGATTAGGAACAACATTGAAAGTGAACATTTTTGCAGTCACGTTAGGATTAATGTATTGCCTATATGATTTACTGTCGTGACTGTTGTGTACAATAAAATGAGTTTTTTTATAAATATAATTAAATTTTTAGAAGTGAACTGTGGGCAAATTTTTATGCCTAAAATTTAAAAATATATTTTATAGTTTTTATTAACAAAATTGAATGTTCATATCTAGATTAAAAATTATCATTTAAAATTTTGGAAGTTTTCATATCGTACGTTGAAATTTGATAGTTTTTAATATTATTTTTTACCATAAAATTTTTAAGTGTGGTTATATAAATACATAAAATATACATATGCATAATTATATACATATTACGTAATAACTTTAAAAATGTGCTGAAAATTTCAAAAATACTTGTAAAAGTTATATAAATAATAGTTAAATTTTTTATATAATTTATATAATAATAATAATAATAATAAATGTAATTTTTGCGTGTATTTGTACATATCTCTTGGATAGATTAATTTGTGACTTTCTTAAATGATTTGGCTTTTTTGTATGTGCAATAGATAGGTAATTAAATGTTTTGCATTTTTGAAAGTCACAATAATCAAAATAGCATTAACACTTTTAGAAATTTTGAAATCAGTAATGACAATAAAAATAATTTGTCTAGTATTTTAGTCTATAAAGTTGCTCTTTAGCAAATTGACTTATAGATTATAATTTGCTCATTTGAATAAATATAGCTCAAATTGGTTCAATATAAAATTACTTGATTTAGAAGTACAATTTTATAGTTAAATATTTTTTTTAATTTAAATAAGTAATAAAAATTAAGACTATTGTATTGTAGTTAATTTTAGTTTTGTTAAAGCAATTACGATGACAATATTAACGGTGTTAACTAACACTAACATACAGGTTACTTAGGGTATAGTTAATTGTTAGACAATTTTGCTATTGTAAAATATTACACTAATAATAATTTATCTTAACATCTTTAAAAAAAAAATTAAATATTAATCTTTACCGCCAAAAAAAAAACAGCGACTCGCCAGATAGATTTTAAATCTGCAAGTTTCTCTAGTTTGAATTTTATTTTTTAAAATAAATATAAAATTTGTTAAGATAAATCTAATAATCGATCACCTTTTAATGTTTTATTAATTTTCCTTGGATATTAATGTAATCGATAACTTCACTCTCAGTGTGATGTCAAATACATACATATGATATAATATATAACTATTATTTTGACGAATAGTTTGCTTTTAATTGACTGTTAATCTTAACAATTCAAAAAAAACTACTGTATTATAAATTCTAAAAAATATATTATCTTCATATCTGCAGGTAAATTTAAATAAAAAGTCAAAAAAGTTATAATATATTATTGAGTATATGATGTGCCTGTTAGTAATACGCATTTTACGGGCGAAATAATGAAAAATTAATTTTCGTATTATTAAAGTAAAAAATTATTGTGTAAGATTTGACTTGATTTTACATTTACTTTTTTCGCTAACGCATTTGGAAACGCACACCTATTAATATTAATTTTAAATGACTGATGAGTAGACACCAAAATATCTTATCTATTATACTATCTATAGTTTAAACTTAAATCCAAATGCGATGGTGGTTTAATTGTTTTTAAAAAAATATTTTTATTTTACGTAACAGTCTAGTTTTTCAGTTTTATCCTTAGTTATCAATTTTTAGAATGGTTTAAATGTACAGTAAAAGTTTAAATTGTGGATGCGTGATGTGACGTTGGTATAGTGTGTGTTTGATACAAAACTTATGTTTGGAACTGAATAAACATTTAAATATTAATAAAAGTATAAGAATTTCATAAATTTAACTGCACTATACTAAAACTGAGTCTTCCAAATAAAACAAATAATTAATTGTAAGTAAATTATTACGAAAAAAATGTAGACAAAGGTGTAGTATTATTATAGTAACGTATTCAATTTAAATCAACATGTGTAGGACAGTTAAATCCAGCATTGTTTATTTGTCAGATGTTGGTTGTCTGTTGTATGTAATGTTCATACTAGACTTGATCATATCTTAAACAAATTGCATAGTTTTAATTAAACAATAACATATTTATATCATTTGCTTTATTTATTTTGTTTCCTTTAACTACTAGCTACCTTCAACAACCAGGATTCCTGGTAAAAACCATTTAAAAACTAATGCTGCAAACAATTGCATACAATTTCTCAAACGGTGTAGGCAGCCAGGGGGGTCTACATGCTTAAATAGCCTTTCCTAAAAAGTGTCGCTAATCTGGAGAAAACCTAACTTAAGGATATAAAGAGTGTCCCAACAAGAACTTGATAGATGAAATAAAATGTCAGCCTGTGAACAATATTTTGGAACACTTTTTAGGGTTGAATTATTTTTCAAAAAATTTCAGAATAAAAATCCACACAGGTTAAATCAAAACTTCTCAGCTGCCACTTTTGCTTTCCAAAACTATATAATTATATAAAATAATTTTAATTAAATTTTCGATTTTTCCTGTTAAATTTAGATAAGAACATCTTCCTGCACATCTTATCCTTTATGCACAGAAACTGCGAGCAGAAGACAGGACCGCTTAAGTATCATAGCAAAAGGAATAAAGTAAGCAATTATTACAATAATAAAAATAATTGTGATTAAATGTTTTTAATTATTTACTAAATTTTTAAAATTCAAATTTTTTGCGCTAAAATAAACAACGAATTGATAATTAACAAGTAATATTATGCGATTGTCTTTTGTTTTTTCGTTTAGTAAATTTATTGTACTGTCAGATTTTCATTATTGTTTCGCTTATACGTTTTATAATTGTGATTCCATTTTTTATCACTTAAAAATATAAAATTGATAACATAAATTCTTTTTTTAAGTTTTCCCTTCAAGAAATTGGTAAGTAATTGAATTTTTAGATATTTTTTTAAAAATTCAAACTGTAAATGGGTAATTATACACATTGAGTAATAACAATTTATATAAAAATTTCAAATCCAAAGCTGAAATTCAGTCTTTTTTGTTTATTTTAACCTCCAACATTTACAAAATTCGAAATCTGTTGGTGATCATACATCTTGGAAGGCGCACGCAATAATTTTTTAAGTGCCCTAGTCGTTGACATCTGGTACATTGTGATATTTTGTAAACTTCTTTGGTTTATCTGAATATCTGTTTGTGCTTCCTCTAGAGATTCCAATGCTTGGAATTTGTTAATTGTATTAATTGCTTAGTATTAGCTTATCGACTTTCGTTTAACATTTCTGGGTAGGAAAACCCTAACCATAAGGCTAAATTGGATATAGCCCCAAGACGGAATCCTTTTGGGGGCAACAGTTTTTATTCCCAACATACATACTCCGTGTATTTTCTTATGAGGAGAGGCGCATTATTTTTGGTAGCTCACTGGCGCCAAAAAACTTAGGACGGTCCTGTCTTGGGTGTATTTGGATAATGACAATTCTTTTTTCGTGCATTTCTAAATGTCCATTTGTTGTTATTTTATTGTATTTATTATTACTTTCTTTCGGATTTTTTATATCAGATTTTCTTTATGAAAGTATTTTCAATATATTTTTTACAAACAACTAATGATATTTAACTTTTCAGCTATAACTAAAGGAAAATATTCTACACAGCTAATATTCAATATGATGATATATTTTGAATATGCACTTGCAATTGTCATTCACGTAATGCTATGTGGTTTAACATTTTATGTATTATACACATATTTTCCCGACTAATCATGAAGCCTCTACCTGTAAGATATTTTTTTTACATAATGACAATATCGG
This sequence comes from Cantharis rufa, assembly GCA_947369205.1. Lineage (NCBI taxonomy): Eukaryota > Metazoa > Arthropoda > Insecta > Coleoptera > Cantharidae > Cantharis > Cantharis rufa. The sequence goes on along the minus strand of OX376309.1, from coordinate 6,416,778 downwards.
TATAATTAATTTTTTTCAGGATCACACATTTCGACTATGATTTCTCAAGTATCAAAATAGTATCAGTAAAATATCAACATTTCCTTTATCATTAAATTTCATGTAAAAAATAAATTTATTAGTGACTATTAAAAAATATTTCTTTGTTTATTTTAAAAGTTTGTTGCCCTAAATAATAGCTTTTTCCACGGTTTCTTAATAATTTTGCCAAGAAAATTCGAATGGCGCATGCAGATTTCTCGTAAGTATGATAGTTTTCATTTTATAAGCCTTTAAAGTGTACAAATTGGATTTTCAATTGAGAATTTTATTTCTCTTTTTTGACTCGGTTTTAAGCATTTGCGCCAGACCTATCTATATTTTCCGAACTCTATGGATGCAGATACGTCGATTTAAGCAATAAAAAGGCCATGTAAATTTTTTGAGATTTTTGAAAAAAACGTAAGGTTAACCCCTTTGGTGTTTTTTCACCCCAAAAAATTAAAGTTTAAAATCTGCTACTTTTTCCACGGTTTCTTAATAATTTTGACGAGAAAATTCGAGTGACGCACGCAGATTTCTCGTAAATATGATAGTTTTCATTTTATAAGCCATTAAAGTGTACAAATTGGATTTTCAATTGAGAATTTTATTTCTCTTTTTTGACTCGGTTTTAAGCATTTGCGCCAGACCTATCTATATTTTCCGAACTCTATGGATGCAGATACGTCGATTTAAGCAATAAAAAGGCAATGTAAATTTTTTGAGATATTTGAAAAAAACGTAAGGTTAACCCCTTTGGTGTTTTTTCACCCCAAAAAATTAAAGTTTAAAATCTGCTACTTTTTCCACGGTTTCTTAATAATTTTGACGAGAAAATTCGAGTGACGCACGCAGATTTCTCGTAAATATGATAGTTTTCATTTTATCAGCCATTAAAACGTACAAATTGGATTTTCAATTCAGAATTTTGTTTCTCTTTTTTGACTCGGTTTTAAGCATTTGCGCCAGACCTATCTATATTTTCCGAACTCTATGGATGCAGATACGTCGACTTAAGCAATAAAAAGGCCATGTAAATTTTTTGAGATTTTTGAAAAAAACGTGAGGTTAACCCCTTTGGTGTTTTTTCACCCCAAAAAATGAAAGATTAAAATCTGCTACTTTTTCCACGGTTTCTTAATAATTTTGACGAGAAAATTCGAGTGACGCACGCAGATTTCTCGTAAGTATGATAGTTTTCATTTTATCAGCCATTAAAACGTACAAATTGGATTTTCAATTGAGAATTTTGTTTCTCTTTATTGACTCGGTTTTAAGCATTTGCGCCAGACCTATCTATATTTTCCGAACTCTATGGATGCAGATACGTCGATTTAAGCAATAAAAAGGCCATGTAATTTTTTGAGATTTTTGAAAAAAACGTAAGGTTAACCCCTTTGGTGTTTTTTCACCCCAAAAAATGAAAGTTTAAAATCTGCTACTTTTTCCACGGTTTCTTAATAATTTTGACGAGAAAATTCGAGTAACGCACGCAGATTTCTCGTAAGTATGATAGTTTTCATTTTATCAGCCATTAAAACGTACAAATTGGATTTTCATTTGAGAATTTTGTTTCTCTTTTTTGACTCGGTTTTAAGCATTTGCGCCAGACCTATCTATATTTTCCGAACTCTATGGATGCAGATACGTCGATTTAAGCAATAAAAAGGCCATGTAAATTTTTTGAGATTTTTGAAAAAAACGTAAAGTTAACCCCTTTGGTGTTTTTTCACCCCAAAAAATGAAAGTTTAAAATCTGCTACTTTTTCTACGGTTTCTTAATAATTTTGACGAGAAAATTCGAGTGACGCACGCAGATTTCTCGTAAGTATGAAAGTTTTCATTTTATCAGCCATTAAAACGCACAAATTGGATTTTCAATTGAGAATTTTGTTTCTCTTTTTTGACTCGGTTTTAAGCATTTGCGCCAGACCTATCTATATTTTCCGAACTCTATGGATGCTGATACGTCGACTTAAGCAATAAAAAGGCCATGTAAATTTTTTGAGATTTTTGAAAAAAACGTGAGGTTAACCCCTTTGGTGTTTTTTCACCCCAAAAAATGAAAGTTTAAAATCTGCTACTTTTTCCACGGTTTCTTAATAATTTTGACGAGAAAATTCGAGTGACGCACGCAGATTTCTCGTAAGTATGATAGTTTTCATTTTATCAGCCATTAAAACGTACAAATTGGATTTTCAATTGAGAATTTTGTTTCTCTTTTTTGACTCGGTTTTAAGCATTTGCGCCAGACCTATCTATATTTTCCGAACTCTATGGATGCTGATACGTCGACTTAAGCAATAAAAAGGCCATGTAAATTTTTTGAGATTTTTGAAAAAAACGTGAGGTTAACCCCTTTGGTGTTTTTTCACCCCAAAAAATGAAAGTTTAAAATCTGCTACTTTTTCCACGGTTTCTTAATAATTTTGACGAGAAAATTCGAGTGACGCACGCAGATTTCTCGTAAGTATGATAGTTTTCATTTTATCAGCCATTAAAACGTACAAATTGGATTTTCAATTGAGAATTTTGTTTCTCTTTTTTGACTCGGTTTTAAGCATTTGCGCCAGACCTATCTATATTTTCCGAACTCTATGGATGCAGATACGTCGATTTAAGCAATAAAAAGGCCATGTAAATTTTTTGAGATTTTTGAAAAAAACGTAAGGTTAACCCCTTTGGTGTTTTTTCACACCAAAAAATGAAAGTTTAAAATCTGCTACTTTTTCCACGGTTTCTTAATAATTATGACGAGAAAATTCGAGTGACGCACGCAGATTTCTCGTAAGTATGATAGTTTTCATTTTATAAGCCATTAAAGTGTACAAATTGGATTTTCAATTGAGAATTGTATTTCTCTTTTTTGACTCGGTTTTAAGCATTTGCGCCAGACCTATCTATATTTTCCTAACTCTATGGATGCAGATACGTGGATTTAAGCAATAAAAAGGCCATGTAAATTTTTTGAGATTTTTGAAAAAAACGTATGGTTAACCCCTTTGGTGTTTTTTCACACCAAAAAATGAAAGTTTAAAATCTGCTACTTTTTCCACGGTTTCTTAATAATTTTGACGAGAAAATTCCAGTGACGCACGCAGATTTTTTTAAGTATGATAGTTTTCATTTTATAAGCCATTAAAGTGTACAAATTGGATTTTCAATTGAGAATTTTATTTCTCTTTTTTGACTCGGTTTTAAGCATTTGCGCCAGACCTATCTATATTTTCCTAACTCTATGGATGCAGATACGTCGATTTAAGCAATACAAAGGCCATGTAAATTTTTTGAGATTTTTGAAAAAAACGTAAGGTTTGGTGTTTTTTCACCCCAAAAAATGAAAGTTTAAAATCTGCTACTTTTTCCACGGTTTCTTAATAATTTTGACGAGAAAATTCGAGTGACGCACGCAGATTTCTCGTAAGTATGATAGTTTTCATTTTATCAGCCATTAAAACGTACAAATTGGATTTTCAATTGAGAATTTTATTTCTCTTTTGTGACTCGGTTTTAAGCATTTGCGCCAGACCTATCTATATTTTCCGAACTCTATGGATGCAGATACGTCAATTTAAGCAATAAAAAGGCCATGTAAATTTTTTGAGATTTTTGAAAAAAACGTAAGGTTAACCCCTTTGGTGTTTTTTCACACCAAAAAATGAAAGTTTAAAATCTGCTACTTTTTCCACGGTTTCTTAATAATTTTGACGAGAAAATTCCAGTGACGCACGCAGATTTTTTTAAGTATGATAGTTTTCATTTTATAAGCCATTAAAGTGTACAAATTGGATTTTCAATTGAGAATTTTATTTCTCTTTTTTGACTCGGTTTTAAGCATTTGCGCCAGACCTATCTATATTTTCCGAACTCTATGGATGCAGATACGTCGATTTAAGCAATAAAAAGGCCATATAAATTTTTTGAGATTTTTGAAAAAAACGTAAGGTTAACCCCTTTGGTGTTTTTTCACCCCAAAAAATGAAAGTTTAAAATCTGCTACTTTTTCCACGGTTTCTTAATAATTTTGACGAGAAAATTCGAGTGACGCACGCAGATTTCTCGTAAGTATGATAGTTTTCATTTTATCAGCCATTAAAATGTACAAATTGGATTTTCAATTGAGAATTTTGTTTCTCTTTTTTGACTCGGTTTTAAGCATTTGCGCCAGAACTATCTATATTTTCCGAACTCTATGGATGCAGATACGTCGATTTAAGCAATAAAAAGGCCATGTAAATTTTTTGAGATTTTTGAAAAAAACGTAAGGTTAACCCCTTTGTGGTTTTTTCACCCCAAAAAATGAAAGTTTAAAATCTGCTACTTTTTCCACGGTTTCTTAATAATTATGACGAGAAAATTCGAGTGACGCACGCAGATTTCTCGTAAGTATGATAGTTTTCATTTTATCAGCCATTAAAACGTACAAATTGGATTTTCAATTGAGAATTTTGTTTCTCTTTTTTGACTCGGTTTTAAGCATTTGCGTCAGAACTATCTATATTTTCCGAACTCTATGGATGCAGATACGTCGATTTAAGCAATAAAAAGGCCATGTAAATTTTTTGAGATTTTTGAAAAAAACGAAAAGTTAACCCCTTTGGTGTTTTTTCACCCCAAAAAATGAAAGTTTAAAATCTGCTACTTTTTCACGGTTTCTTAATAATTTTGACGAGAAAATTCCAGTGACGCACGCAGATTTCTCTTAAGTATGATAGTTTTCATTTTATCAGCCATTAAAACGTACAAATTGGATTTTCAATTGAGAATTTTGTTTCTCTTTTTTGACTCGGTTTTAAGCATTTGCGCCAGACCTATCTATATTTTCCGAACTCTATGGATGCAGATACGTCGATTTAAGCAATAAAAAGGCCATGTAAATTTTTTGAGATTTTTGAAAAAAACGTAAGGTTAACCCCTTTGGTGTTTTTTCACCCCAAAAAATGAAAGTTTAAAATCTGCTACTTTTTCCACGGTTTCTTAATAATTTTGACGAGAAAATTCGAGTAACGCACGCAGATTTCTCGTAAGTATGATAGTTTTCATTTTATCAGCCATTAAAACGTACAAATTGGATTTTCATTTGAGAATTTTGTTTCTCTTTTTTGACTCGGTTTTAAGCATTTGCGCCAGACCTATCTATATTTTCCGAACTCTATGGATGCAGATACGTCGATTTAAGCAATAAAAAGGCCATGTAAATTTTTTGAGATTTTTGAAAAAAACGTAAGGTTAACCCCTTTGGTGTTTTTTCACCCCAAAAAATGAAAGTTTAAAATCTGCTACTTTTTCAACTGTTTCTTAATAATTTTGACGAGAAAATTCGAGTGACGCACGCAGATTTCTCGTAAGTATGATAGTTTTCATTTTATCAGCCATTAAAACGTACAAATTGGATTTTCAATTGAGAATTTTGTTTCTCTTTTTTGACTCGGTTTTAAGCATTTGCGCCAGACCTATCTATATTTTCCGAACTCTATGGATGCAGATACGTCAATTTAAGCAATAAAAAGGCCATGTAAATTTTTTGAGATTTTTGAAAAAAACGTAAGGTTAACCCCTTTGGTGTTTTTTCACCCCAAAAAATGAAAGTTTAAAATCTGCTACTTTTTCCACGGTTTCTTAATAATTATGACGAGAAAATTCGAGTGACGCACGCAGATTTCTCGTAAGTATGATAGTTTTCATTTTATCAGCCATTAAAACGTACAAATTGGATTTTCAATTGAGAATTTTGTTTCTCTTTTTTGACTCGGTTTTAAGCATTTGCGCCAGAACTATCTATATTTTCCGAACTCTATGGATGCAGATACGTCGATTTAAGCAATAAAAAAGCCATGTAAATTTTTGAGATTTTTGAAAAAAACGTAAAGTTAACCCCTTTGGTGTTTTTTCACCCCAAAAAATAAAAGTTTAAAATCTGCTACTTTTTCACGGTTTCTTAATAATTTTGACGAGAAAATTCCAGTGACGCACGCAGATTTCTCTTAAGTATGATAGTTTTCATTTTAAAAGCCATTAAAGTGTACAAATTGGATTTTCAATTGAGAATTTTATTTCTCTTTTTTGATTCGGTTTTAAGCATTTGCGCCAGACCTATCTATATTTTCCTAACTCTATGGATGCAGATACGTCGACTTAAGCAATAAAAAGGCCATGTAAATTTTTTGAGATTTATGAAAAAAACGTAAGGTTAACCCCTCTGGTGTTTTTTCACCCCAAAAAATGAAAGTTTAAAATCTGCTACTTTTTCCACGGTTTCTTAATAATTTTGACGAGAAAATTCGAGTGACGCACGCAGATTTCTCGTAAGTATGATAGTTTTCATTTTATCAGCCATTAAAACGTACAAATTGGATTTTCAATTGAGAATTTTGTTTCTCTTTTTTGACTCGGTTTTAAGCATTTGCGCCAGACCTATCTATATTTTCCGAACTCTATGGATGCAGATACGTCAATTTAAGCAATAAAAAGGCCATGTAAATTTTTTGAGATTTTTGAAAAAAACGTAAGGTTAACCCCTTTGGTGTTTTTTCACCCCAAAAAATGAAAGTTTAAAATCTGCTACTTTTTCCACGGTTTCTTAATAATTATGACGAGAAAATTCGAGTGACGCACGCAGATTTCTCGTAAGTATGATAGTTTTCATTTTATCAGCCATTAAAACGTACAAATTGGATTTTCAATTGAGAATTTTGTTTCTCTTTTTTGACTCGGTTTTAAGCATTTGCGCCAGAACTATCTATATTTTCCGAACTCTATGGATGCAGATACGTCGATTTAAGCAATAAAAAAGCCATGTAAATTTTTGAGATTTTTGAAAAAAACGTAAAGTTAACCCCTTTGGTGTTTTTTCACCCCAAAAAATAAAAGTTTAAAATCTGCTACTTTTTCACGGTTTCTTAATAATTTTGACGAGAAAATTCCAGTGACGCACGCAGATTTCTCTTAAGTATGATAGTTTTCATTTTAAAAGCCATTAAAGTGTACAAATTGGATTTTCAATTGAGAATTTTATTTCTCTTTTTTGATTCGGTTTTAAGCATTTGCGCCAGACCTATCTATATTTTCCTAACTCTATGGATGCAGATACGTCGACTTAAGCAATAAAAAGGCCATGTAAATTTTTTGAGATTTATGAAAAAAACGTAAGGTTAACCCCTCTGGTGTTTTTTCACCCCAAAAAATGAAAGTTTAAAATCTGCTACTTTTTCCACGGTTTCTTAATAATTTTGACGAGAAAATTCGAGTGACGCACGCAGATTTCTCGTAAGTATGATAGTTTTCATTTTATACGCCATTAAAGTGTACAAATTGGATTTTCAATTGAGAATTTTATTTCTCTTTTTTGACTCGGTTTTAAGCATTTGCGCCAGACCTATCTATATTTTCCTAACTCTATGGATGCAGATACGTCGATTTAAGCAATACAAAGGCCATGTAAATTTTTTGAGATTTTTGAAAAAAACGTAAGGTTTGGTGTTTTTTCACCCCAAAAAATGAAAGTTTAAAATCTGCTACTTTTTCCACGGTTTCTTAATAATTTTGACGAGAAAATTCGAGTGACGCACGCAGATTTCTCGTAAGTATGATAGTTTTCATTTTATCAGCCATTAAAACGTACAAATTGGATTTTCAATTGAGAATTTTATTTCTCTTTTGTGACTCGGTTTTAAGCATTTGCGCCAGACCTATCTATATTTTCCGAACTCTATGGATGCAGATACGTCAATTTAAGCAATAAAAAGGCCATGTAAATTTTTTGAGATTTTTGAAAAAAACGTAAGGTTAACCCCTTTGGTGTTTTTTTACACCAAAAAATGAAAGTTTAAAATCTGCTACTTTTTCCACGGTTTCTTAATAATTTTGCCGAGAAAATTCGAGTGACGCACGCAGATTTCTCGTAAGTATGATAGTTTTCATTTTATAAGCCATTAAAGTGTACAAATTGGATTTTCAATTGAGAATTTTATTTCTCTTTTTTGACTCGGTTTTAAGCATTTGCGCCAGACCTATCTATATTTTCCTAACTCTATGGATGCAGATACGTCGATTTAAGCAATAAAAAGGCCATGTAAATTTTTTGAGATTTTTGAAAAAAACGTATGGTTAACCCCTTTGGTGTTTTTTCACACCAAAAAATGAAAGTTTAAAATCTGCTACTTTTTCCACGGTTTCTTAATAATTTTGACGAGAAAATTCCAGTGACGCACGCAGATTTTTTTAAGTATGATAGTTTTCATTTTATAAGCCATTAAAGTGTACAAATTGGATTTTCAATTGAGAATTTTATTTCTCTTTTTTGACTCGGTTTTAAGCATTTGCGCCAGACCTATCTATATTTTCCGAACTCTATGGATGCAGATACGTCGATTTAAGCAATAAAAAGGCCATATAAATTTTTTGAGATTTTTGAAAAAAACGTAAGGTTAACCCCTTTGGTGTTTTTTCACCCCAAAAAATGAAAGTTTAAAATCTGCTACTTTTTCCACGGTTTCTTAATAATTTTGACGAGAAAATTCGAGTGACGCACGCAGATTTCTCGTAAGTATGATAGTTTTCATTTTATCAGCCATTAAAATGTACAAATTGGATTTTCAATTGAGAATTTTGTTTCTCTTTTTTGACTCGGTTTTAAGCATTTGCGCCAGAACTATCTATATTTTCCGAACTCTATGGATGCAGATACGTCGATTTAAGCAATAAAAAGGCCATGTAAATTTTTTGAGATTTTTGAAAAAAACGTAAGGTTAACCCCTTTGTGGTTTTTTCACCCCAAAAAATGAAAGTTTAAAATCTGCTACTTTTTCCACGGTTTCTTAATAATTATGACGAGAAAATTCGAGTGACGCACGCAGATTTCTCGTAAGTATGATAGTTTTCATTTTATCAGCCATTAAAACGTACAAATTGGATTTTCAATTGAGAATTTTGTTTCTCTTTTTTGACTCGGTTTTAAGCATTTGCGTCAGAACTATCTATATTTTCCGAACTCTATGGATGCAGATACGTCGATTTAAGCAATAAAAAGGCCATGTAAATTTTTTGAGATTTTTGAAAAAAACGAAAAGTTAACCCCTTTGGTGTTTTTTCACCCCAAAAAATGAAAGTTTAAAATCTGCTACTTTTTCACGGTTTCTTAATAATTTTGACGAGAAAATTCCAGTGACGCACGCAGATTTCTCTTAAGTATGATAGTTTTCATTTTATCAGCCATTAAAACGTACAAATTGGATTTTCAATTGAGAATTTTGTTTCTCTTTTTTGACTCGGTTTTAAGCATTTGCGCCAGACCTATCTATATTTTCCGAACTCTATGGATGCAGATACGTCGATTTAAGCAATAAAAAGGCCATGTAAATTTTTTGAGATTTTTGAAAAAAACGTAAGGTTAACCCCTTTGGTGTTTTTTCACCCCAAAAAATGAAAGTTTAAAATCTGCTACTTTTTCCACGGTTTCTTAATAATTTTGACGAGAAAATTCGAGTAACGCACGCAGATTTCTCGTAAGTATGATAGTTTTCATTTTATCAGCCATTAAAACGTACAAATTGGATTTTCATTTGAGAATTTTGTTTCTCTTTTTTGACTCGGTTTTAAGCATTTGCGCCAGACCTATCTATATTTTCCGAACTCTATGGATGCAGATACGTCGATTTAAGCAATAAAAAGGCCATGTAAATTTTTTGAGATTTTTGAAAAAAACGTAAGGTTAACCCCTTTGGTGTTTTTTCACCCCAAAAAATGAAAGTTTAAAATCTGCTACTTTTTCAACGGTTTCTTAATAATTTTGACGAGAAAATTCGAGTGACGCACGCAGATTTCTCGTAAGTATGATAGTTTTCATTTTATCAGCCATTAAAACGTACAAATTGGATTTTCAATTGAGAATTTTGTTTCTCTTTTTTGACTCGGTTTTAAGCATTTGCGCCAGACCTATCTATATTTTCCGAACTCTATGGATGCAGATACGTCAATTTAAGCAATAAAAAGGCCATGTAAATTTTTTGAGATTTTTGAAAAAAACGTAAGGTTAACCCCTTTGGTGTTTTTTCACCCCAAAAAATGAAAGTTTAAAATCTGCTACTTTTTCCACGGTTTCTTAATAATTATGACGAGAAAATTCGAGTGACGCACGCAGATTTCTCGTAAGTATGATAGTTTTCATTTTATCAGCCATTAAAACGTACAAATTGGATTTTCAATTGAGAATTTTGTTTCTCTTTTTTGACTCGGTTTTAAGCATTTGCGCCAGAACTATCTATATTTTCCGAACTCTATGGATGCAGATACGTCGATTTAAGCAATGAAAAAGCCATGTAAATGTTTTGAGATTTTTGAAAAAAACGTAAAGTTAACCCATTTGGTGTTTTTTCACCCCAAAAAATAAAAGTTTAAAATCTGCTACTTTTTCACGGTTTCTTAATAATTTTGACGAGAAAATTCCAGTGACGCACGCAGATTTCTCTTAAGTATGATAGTTTTCATTTTAAAAGCCATTAAAGTGTACAAATTGGATTTTCAATTGAGAATTTTATTTCTCTTTTTTGATTCGGTTTTAAGCATTTGCGCCAGACCTATCTATATTTTCCTAACTCTATGGATGCAGATACGTCGACTTAAGCAATAAAAAGGCCATGTAAATTTTTTGAGATTTTTGAAAAAAACGTAAGGTTTGGTGTTTTTTCACCCCAAAAAATGAAAGTTTAAAATCTGCTACTTTTTCCACGGTTTCTTAATAATTTTGACGAGAAAATTCGAGTGACGCACGCAGATTTCTCGTAAGTATGATAGTTTTCATTTTATCAGCCATTAAAATGTACAAATTGGATTTTCAATTGAGAATTTTGTTTCTCTTTTTTGACTCGGTTTTAAGCATTTGCGCCAGAACTATCTATATTTTCCGAACTCTATGGATGCAGATACGTCGATTTAAGCAATAAAAAGGCCATGTAAATTTTTTGAGATTTTTGAAAAAAACGTAAGGTTAACCCCTTTGTGGTTTTTTCACCCCAAAAAATGAAAGTTTAAAATCTGCTACTTTTTCCACGGTTTCTTAATAATTATGACGAGAAAATTCGAGTGACGCACGCAGATTTCTCGTAAGTATGATAGTTTTCATTTTATCAGCCATTAAAACGTACAAATTGGATTTTCAATTGAGAATTTTGTTTCTCTTTTTTGACTCGGTTTTAAGCATTTGCGTCAGAACTATCTATATTTTCCGAACTCTATGGATGCAGATACGTCGATTTAAGCAATAAAAAGGCCATGTAAATTTTTTGAGATTTTTGAAAAAAACGAAAAGTTAACCCCTTTGGTGTTTTTTCACCCCAAAAAATGAAAGTTTAAAATCTGCTACTTTTTCACGGTTTCTTAATAATTTTGACGAGAAAATTCCAGTGACGCACGCAGATTTCTCTTAAGTATGATAGTTTTCATTTTATCAGCCATTAAAACGTACAAATTGGATTTTCAATTGAGAATTTTGTTTCTCTTTTTTGACTCGGTTTTAAGCATTTGCGCCAGACCTATCTATATTTTCCGAACTCTATGGATGCAGATACGTCGATTTAAGCAATAAAAAGGCCATGTAAATTTTTTGAGATTTTTGAAAAAAACGTAAGGTTAACCCCTTTGGTGTTTTTTCACCCCAAAAAATGAAAGTTTAAAATCTGCTACTTTTTCCACGGTTTCTTAATAATTTTGACGAGAAAATTCGAGTAACGCACGCAGATTTCTCGTAAGTATGATAGTTTTCATTTTATCAGCCATTAAAACGTACAAATTGGATTTTCATTTGAGAATTTTGTTTCTCTTTTTTGACTCGGTTTTAAGCATTTGCGCCAGACCTATCTATATTTTCCGAACTCTATGGATGCAGATACGTCGATTTAAGCAATAAAAAGGCCATGTAAATTTTTTGAGATTTTTGAAAAAAACGTAAGGTTAACCCCTTTGGTGTTTTTTCACCCCAAAAAATGAAAGTTTAAAATCTGCTACTTTTTCAACGGTTTCTTAATAATTTTGACGAGAAAATTCGAGTGACGCACGCAGATTTCTCGTAAGTATGATAGTTTTCATTTTATCAGCCATTAAAACGTACAAATTGGATTTTCAATTGAGAATTTTGTTTCTCTTTTTTGACTCGGTTTTAAGCATTTGCGCCAGAACTATCTATATTTTCCGAACTCTATGGATGCAGATACGTCGATTTAAGCAATAAAAAAGCCATGTAAATTTTTTGAGATTTTTGAAAAAAACGTAAAGTTAACCCCTTTGGTGTTTTTTCACCCCAAAAAATAAAAGTTTAAAATCTGCTACTTTTTCACGGTTTCTTAATAATTTTGACGAGAAAATTCCAGTGACGCACGCAGATTTCTCTTAAGTATGATAGTTTTCATTTTAAAAGCCATTAAAGTGTACAAATTGGATTTTCAATTGAGAATTTTATTTCTCTTTTTTGATTCGGTTTTAAGCATTTGCGCCAGACCTATCTATATTTTCCTAACTCTATGGATGCAGATACGTCGACTTAAGCAATAAAAAGGCCATGTAAATTTTTTGAGATTTATGAAAAAAACGTAAGGTTAACCCCTCTGGTGTTTTTTCACCCCAAAAAATGAAAGTTTAAAATCTGCTACTTTTTCCACGGTTTCTTAATAATTTTGACGAGAAAATTCGAGTGACGCACGCAGATTTCTCGTAAGTATGATAGTTTTCATTTTATACGCCATTAAAGTGTACAAATTGGATTTTCAATAATTGAGAATTTTATTTCTCTTTTTTGACTCGGTTTTAAGCATTTGCGCCAGACCTATCTATATTTTCCTAACTCTATGGATGCAGATACGTCGATTTAAGCAATACAAAGGCCATGTAAATTTTTTGAGATTTTTGAAAAAAACGTAAGGTTTGGTGTTTTTTCACCCCAAAAAATGAAAGTTTAAAATCTGCTACTTTTTCCACGGTTTCTTAATAATTTTGACGAGAAAATTCGAGTGACGCACGCAGATTTTTCTAAGTATGATAGTTTTCATTTTATAAGCCATTAAAGTGTACAAATTGGATTTTCAATTGAGAATTTTATTTCTCTTTTTTGACTCGGTTTTAAGCATTTGCGCCAGACCTATCTATATTTTCCGAACTCTATGGATGCAGATACGTCGATTTAAGCAATACAAAGGCCATGTAAATTTTTTGAGATTTTTGAAAAAAACGTAAGGTTTGGTGTTTTTTCACCCCAAAAAATGAAAGTTTAAAATCTGCTACTTTTTCCACGGTTTCTTAATAATTTTGACGAGAAAATTCCAGTGACGCACGCAGATTTTTTTAAGTATGATAGTTTTCATTTTATAAGCCATTAAAGTGTACAAATTGGATTTTCAATTGAGAATTTTATTTCTCTTTTTTGACTCGGTTTTAAGCATTTGCGCCAGACCTATCTATATTTTCCGAACTCTATGGATGCAGATACGTCGATTTAAGCAATAAAAAGGCCATGTAAATTTTTTGAGATTTTTGAAAAAAACGTAAGGTTAACCCCTTTGGTGTTTTTTCACCCCAAAAAATGAAAGTTTAAAATCTGCTACTTTTTCTACGGTTTCTTAATAATTTTGACGAGAAAATTCGAGTGACGCACGCAGATTTCTCGTAAGTATGATAGTTTTCATTTTATCAGCCATTAAAACGTACAAATTGGATTTTCAATTGAGAATTTTGTTTCTCTTTTTTGACTCGGTTTTAAGCATTTGCGCCAGAACTATCTATATTTTCCGAACTCTATGGATGCAGATACGTCGATTTAAGCAATAAAAAGGCCATGTAAATTTTTTGAGATTTTTGAAAAAAACGTAAAGTTAACCCCTTTGGTGTTTTTTCACCCCAAAAAATGAAAGTTTAAAATCTGCAACTTTTTCCACGGTTTCTTAATAATTTTGACGAGAAAATTCCAGTGACGCACGCAGATTTTTTTAAGTATGATAGTTTTCATTTTATAAGCCATTAAAGTGTACAAATTGGATTTTCAATTGAGAATTTTATTTCTCTTTTTTGACTCGGTTTTAAGCATTTGCGCCAGACCTATCTATATTTTCCGAACTCTATGGATGCAGATACGTCGCTTTAAGCAATAAAAAGGTCATGTAAATTTTTTAAGATTTTTGAAAAAAACGTAAGGTTAACCCCTTTGGTGTTTTTTCACCCCAAAAAATGAAAGTTTAAAATCTGCTACTTTTTCTACGGTTTCTTAATAATTTTGACGAGAAAATTCGAGTGACGCACGCAGATTTCTCGTAAGTATGATAGTTTTCATTTTATCAGCCATTAAAACGTACAAATTGGATTTTCAATTGAGAATTTTGTTTCTCTTTTTTGACTCGGTTTTAAGCATTTGCGCCAGAACTATCTATATTTTCCGAACTCTATGGATGCAGATACGTCGATTTAAGCAATAAAAAGGCCATGTAAATTTTTTGAGATTTTTGAAAAAAACGTAAAGTTAACCCCTTTGGTGTTTTTTCACCCCAAAAAATGAAAGTTTAAAATCTGCTACTTTTTCCACGGTTTCTTAATAATTTTGACGAGAAAATTCGAGTGACGCACGCAGATTTCTCGTAAGTATGATAGTTTTCATTTTATAAGCCATTAAAGTGTACAAATTGGATTTTCAATTGAGAATTTTATTTCTCTTTTTTGACTCGGTTTTAAGCATTTGCGCCAGACCTATCTATATTTTCCGAACTCTATGGATGCAGATACGTCGCTTTAAGCAATAAAAAGGCCATGTAAATTTTTTAAGATTTTTGAAAAAAACGTAAGGTTAACCCCTTTGGTGTTTTTTCACCCCAAAAAATGAAAGTTTAAAATCTGCTACTTTTTCTACGGTTTCTTAATAATTTTGACGAGAAAATTCGAGTGACGCACGCAGATTTCTCGTAAGTATGATAGTTTTCATTTTATCAGCCATTAAAACGTACAAATTGGATTTTCAATTGAGAATTTTGTTTCTCTTTTTTGACTCGGTTTTAAGCATTTGCGCCAGAACTATCTATATTTTCCGAACTCTATGGATGCAGATACGTCGATTTAAGCAATAAAAAGGCCATGTAAATTTTTTGAGATTTTTGAAAAAAACGTAAAGTTAACCCCTTTGGTGTTTTTTCACCCCAAAAAATGAAAGTTTAAAATCTGCAACTTTTTCCACGGTTTCTTAATAATTTTGACGAGAAAATTCCAGTGACGCACGCAGATTTTTTTAAGTATGATAGTTTTCATTTTATAAGCCAGTAAAGTGTACAAATTGGATTTTCAATAGAGAATTTTATTTCTCTTTTTTGACTCGGTTTTAAGCATTTGCGCCAGACCTATCTATATTTTCCGAACTCTATGGATGCAGATACGTCGCTTTAAGCAATAAAAAGGCCATGTAAATTTTTTAAGATTTTTGAAAAAAACGTAAGGTTAACCCCTTTGGTGTTTTTTCACCCCAAAAAATGAAAGTTTAAAATCTGCTACTTTTTCCACGGTTGCTTAATAATTTTGACGAGAAAATTCGAGTGACGCACGCAGATTTCTCGTAAGTATGATAGTTTTCATTTTATCAGCCATTAAAACGTACAAATTGGATTTTCAATTGAGAATTTTGTTTCTCTTTTTTGACTCGGTTTTAAGCATTTGCGCCAGACCTATCTATATTTTCCGAACTCTATGGATGCTGATACGTCGATTTAAGCAATAAAAAGGCCATGTAATTTTTTTGAGATTTTTGAAAAAAACGTAAGGATAACCCCTTTGGTGTTTTTCCACTCCAAAAAATGAAAGTTTAAAATCTGCTACTTTTTCCACGGTTTCTTAATAATTTTGACGAGAAAATTCGAGTGACGCACGCAGATTTCTCGTAAGTATGATAGTTTTCATTTTATCAGCCATTAAAACGTACAAATTGGATTTTCAATTGAGAATTTTATTTCTCTTTTGTGACTCGGTTTTAAGCATTTGCGCCAGACCTATCTATATTTTCCGAACTCTATGGATGCAGATACGTCGACTTAAGCAATAAAAAGGCCATGTAAATTTTTTGAGATTTTTGAAAAAAACGTAAGGTTAACCCCTTTGGTGTTTTTTCACCCCAAAAAATGAAAGTTTAAAATCTGCTACTTTTTCCACGGTTTCTTAATAATTTTGACGAGAAAATTCGAGTGACGCACGCAGATTTCTCGTAAGTATGATAGTTTTCATTTTATCAGCCATTAAAACGTACAAATTGGATTTTCAATTGAGAATTTTGTTTCTCTTTTTTGACTCGGTTTTAAGCATTTGCGCCAGAACTATCTATATTTTCCGAACTCTATGGATGCAGATACGTCGATTTAAGCAATAAAAAGGCCATGTAAATTTTTTGAGATTTTTGAAAAAAACGTAAAGTTAACCCCTTTGGTGTTTTTTCACCCCAAAAAATGAAAGTTTAAAATCTGCTACTTTTTCCACGGTTTCTTAATAATTTTGACGAGAAAATTCCAGTGACGCACGCAGATTTCTCGTAAGTATGATAGTTTTCATTTTATAAGCCATTAAAATGTTCAAATTGGATTTTCAATTGAGAATTTTATTTCTCTTTTTTGACTCGGTTTTAAGCATTTGCGCCAGACCTATCTATATTTTCCGAACTCTATGGATGCAGATACGCCGATTTAAGCAATAAAAAGGCCATGTAAATTTTTTGAGATTTTTGAAAAAAACGTAAGGTTAACCCCTTTGGTGTTTTTTCACCCCAAAAAATGAAAGTTTAAAATCTGCAACTTTTTCCACGGTTTCTTAATAATTTTGACGAGAAAATTCGAGTTACGCACGCAGATTTCTCGTAAGTATGATAGTTTTCATTTTATCAGCCATTAAAACGTACAAATTGGATTTTCAATTGAGAATTTTATTTCTCTTTTTTGATTCGGTTTTAAGCATTTGCGCCAGACCTATCTATATTTTCAGAACTCTATGGATGCACATACGTCGATTTAAGCAAGAAAAAAGGCCATGTAAATTTTTTGAGATTTTTGAAAAAAACGTAAGGTTAACCCCTTTGGTGTTTTTTCACCCCAAAAAATGAAAGTTTAAAATCTGCTACTTTTTCCACGGTTTCTTAATAATTTTGACGAGAAAATTCGAGTGACGCACGCAGATTTCTCGTAAGTATGATAGTTTTCATTTTATAAGCCATTAAAGTGTACAAATTGGATTTTCAATTGAGAATTTTATTTCTCTTTTTTGACTCGGTTTTAAGCATTTGCGCCAGACCTATCTATATTTTCCGAACTCTATGTATGCAGATACGTCGATTTAAGCAATAAAAAGGCCATGTAAATTTTTTGAGATTTTTGAAAAAAACGTAAGGTTAACCCCTTTGGTGTTTTTTCACCCCAAAAAATGAAAGTTTAAAATCTGCTACTTTTTCCACGGTTTCTTAATAATTTTGACGAGAAAATTCCAGTGACGCACGCAGATTTCTCTTAAGTATGATAGTTTTCATTTTATCAGCCATTAAAACGTACAAATTGGATTTTCAATTGAGAATTTTGTTTCTCTTTTTTGACTCGGTTTTAAGCATTTGCGCCAGACCTATCTATATTTTCCGAACTCTATGGATGCAGATACGTCGATTTAAGCAATAAAAAGGCCATGTAAATTTTTTGAGATTTTTGAAAAAAACGTAAGGTTAACCCCTTTGGTGTTTTTTCACCCCAAAAAATGAAAGTTTAAAATCTGCTACTTTTTCCACGGTTTCTTAATAATTTTGACGAGAAAATTCGAGTAACGCACGCAGATTTCTCGTAAGTATGATAGTTTTCATTTTATCAGCCATTAAAACGTACAAATTGGATTTTCATTTGAGAATTTTGTTTCTCTTTTTTGACTCGGTTTTAAGCATTTGCGCCAGACCTATCTATATTTTCCGAACTCTATGGATGCAGATACGTCGATTTAAGCAATAAAAAGGCCATGTAAATTTTTTGAGATTTTTGAAAAAAACGTAAGGTTAACCCCTTTGGTGTTTTTTCACCCCAAAAAATGAAAGTTTAAAATCTGCTACTTTTTCAACGGTTTCTTAATAATTTTGACGAGAAAATTCGAGTGACGCACGCAGATTTCTCGTAAGTATGATAGTTTTCATTTTATCAGCCATTAAAACGTACAAATTGGATTTTCAATTGAGAATTTTGTTTCTCTTTTTTGACTCGGTTTTAAGCATTTGCGCCAGACCTATCTATATTTTCCGAACTCTATGGATGCAGATACGTCAATTTAAGCAATAAAAAGGCCATGTAAATTTTTTGAGATTTTTGAAAAAAACGTAAGGTTAACCCCTTTGGTGTTTTTTCACCCCAAAAAATGAAAGTTTAAAATCTGCTACTTTTTCCACGGTTTCTTAATAATTATGACGAGAAAATTCGAGTGACGCACGCAGATTTCTCGTAAGTATGATAGTTTTCATTTTATCAGCCATTAAAACGTACAAATTGGATTTTCAATTGAGAATTTTGTTTCTCTTTTTTGACTCGGTTTTAAGCATTTGCGCCAGAACTATCTATATTTTCCGAACTCTATGGATGCAGATACGTCGATTTAAGCAATGAAAAAGCCATGTAAATGTTTTGAGATTTTTGAAAAAAACGTAAAGTTAACCCCTTTGGTGTTTTTTCACCCCAAAAAATAAAAGTTTAAAATCTGCTACTTTTTCACGGTTTCTTAATAATTTTGACGAGAAAATTCCAGTGACGCACGCAGATTTCTCTTAAGTATGATAGTTTTCATTTTAAAAGCCATTAAAGTGTACAAATTGGATTTTCAATTGAGAATTTTATTTCTCTTTTTTGATTCGGTTTTAAGCATTTGCGCCAGACCTATCTATATTTTCCTAACTCTATGGATGCAGATACGTCGACTTAAGCAATAAAAAGGCCATGTAAATTTTTTGAGATTTTTGAAAAAAACGTAAGGTTTGGTGTTTTTTCACCCCAAAAAATGAAAGTTTAAAATCTGCTACTTTTTCCACGGTTTCTTAATAATTTTGACGAGAAAATTCGAGTGACGCACGCAGATTTCTCGTAAGTATGATAGTTTTCATTTTATCAGCCATTAAAATGTACAAATTGGATTTTCAATTGAGAATTTTGTTTCTCTTTTTTGACTCGGTTTTAAGCATTTGCGCCAGAACTATCTATATTTTCCGAACTCTATGGATGCAGATACGTCGATTTAAGCAATAAAAAGGCCATGTAAATTTTTTGAGATTTTTGAAAAAAACGTAAGGTTAACCCCTTTGTGGTTTTTTCACCCCAAAAAATGAAAGTTTAAAATCTGCTACTTTTTCCACGGTTTCTTAATAATTATGACGAGAAAATTCGAGTGACGCACGCAGATTTCTCGTAAGTATGATAGTTTTCATTTTATCAGCCATTAAAACGTACAAATTGGATTTTCAATTGAGAATTTTGTTTCTCTTTTTTGACTCGGTTTTAAGCATTTGCGTCAGAACTATCTATATTTTCCGAACTCTATGGATGCAGATACGTCGATTTAAGCAATAAAAAGGCCATGTAAATTTTTTGAGATTTTTGAAAAAAACGAAAAGTTAACCCCTTTGGTGTTTTTTCACCCCAAAAAATGAAAGTTTAAAATCTGCTACTTTTTCACGGTTTCTTAATAATTTTGACGAGAAAATTCCAGTGACGCACGCAGATTTCTCTTAAGTATGATAGTTTTCATTTTATCAGCCATTAAAACGTACAAATTGGATTTTCAATTGAGAATTTTGTTTCTCTTTTTTGACTCGGTTTTAAGCATTTGCGCCAGACCTATCTATATTTTCCGAACTCTATGGATGCAGATACGTCGATTTAAGCAATAAAAAGGCCATGTAAATTTTTTGAGATTTTTGAAAAAAACGTAAGGTTAACCCCTTTGGTGTTTTTTCACCCCAAAAAATGAAAGTTTAAAATCTGCTACTTTTTCCACGGTTTCTTAATAATTTTGACGAGAAAATTCGAGTAACGCACGCAGATTTCTCGTAAGTATGATAGTTTTCATTTTATCAGCCATTAAACCGTACAAATTGGATTTTCATTTGAGAATTTTGTTTCTCTTTTTTGACTCGGTTTTAAGCATTTGCGCCAGACCTATCTATATTTTCCGAACTCTATGGATGCAGATACGTCGATTTAAGCAATAAAAAGGCCATGTAAATTTTTTGAGATTTTTGAAAAAAACGTAAGGTTAACCCCTTTGGTGTTTTTTCACCCCAAAAAATGAAAGTTTAAAATCTGCTACTTTTTCAACGGTTTCTTAATAATTTTGACGAGAAAATTCGAGTGACGCACGCAGATTTCTCGTAAGTATGATAGTTTTCATTTTATCAGCCATTAAAACGTACAAATTGGATTTTCAATTGAGAATTTTGTTTCTCTTTTTTGACTCGGTTTTAAGCATTTGCGCCAGAACTATCTATATTTTCCGAACTCTATGGATGCAGATACGTCGATTTAAGCAATAAAAAAGCCATGTAAATTTTTTGAGATTTTTGAAAAAAACGTAAAGTTAACCCCTTTGGTGTTTTTTCACCCCAAAAAATAAAAGTTTAAAATCTGCTACTTTTTCACGGTTTCTTAATAATTTTGACGAGAAAATTCCAGTGACGCACGCAGATTTCTCTTAAGTATGATAGTTTTCATTTTAAAAGCCATTAAAGTGTACAAATTGGATTTTCAATTGAGAATTTTATTTCTCTTTTTTGATTCGGTTTTAAGCATTTGCGCCAGACCTATCTATATTTTCCTAACTCTATGGATGCAGATACGTCGACTTAAGCAATAAAAAGGCCATGTAAATTTTTTGAGATTTATGAAAAAAACGTAAGGTTAACCCCTCTGGTGTTTTTTCACCCCAAAAAATGAAAGTTTAAAATCTGCTACTTTTTCCACGGTTTCTTAATAATTTTGACGAGAAAATTCGAGTGACGCACGCAGATTTCTCGTAAGTATGATAGTTTTCATTTTATACGCCATTAAAGTGTACAAATTGGATTTTCAATAATTGAGAATTTTATTTCTCTTTTTTGACTCGGTTTTAAGCATTTGCGCCAGACCTATCTATATTTTCCTAACTCTATGGATGCAGATACGTCGATTTAAGCAATACAAAGGCCATGTAAATTTTTTGAGATTTTTGAAAAAAACGTAAGGTTTGGTGTTTTTTCACCCCAAAAAATGAAAGTTTAAAATCTGCTACTTTTTCCACGGTTTCTTAATAATTTTGACGAGAAAATTCGAGTGACGCACGCAGATTTTTCTAAGTATGATAGTTTTCATTTTATAAGCCATTAAAGTGTACAAATTGGATTTTCAATTGAGAATTTTATTTCTCTTTTTTGACTCGGTTTTAAGCATTTGCGCCAGACCTATCTATATTTTCCGAACTCTATGGATGCAGATACGTCGATTTAAGCAATACAAAGGCCATGTAAATTTTTTGAGATTTTTGAAAAAAACGTAAGGTTTGGTGTTTTTTCACCCCAAAAAATGAAAGTTTAAAATCTGCTACTTTTTCCACGGTTTCTTAATAATTTTGACGAGAAAATTCCAGTGACGCACGCAGATTTTTTTAAGTATGATAGTTTTCATTTTATAAGCCATTAAAGTGTACAAATTGGATTTTCAATTGAGAATTTTATTTCTCTTTTTTGACTCGGTTTTAAGCATTTGCGCCAGACCTATCTATATTTTCCGAACTCTATGGATGCAGATACGTCGATTTAAGCAATAAAAAGGCCATGTAAATTTTTTGAGATTTTTGAAAAAAACGTAAGGTTAACCCCTTTGGTGTTTTTTCACCCCAAAAAATGAAAGTTTAAAATCTGCTACTTTTTCTACGGTTTCTTAATAATTTTGACGAGAAAATTCGAGTGACGCACGCAGATTTCTCGTAAGTATGATAGTTTTCATTTTATCAGCCATTAAAACGTACAAATTGGATTTTCAATTGAGAATTTTGTTTCTCTTTTTTGACTCGGTTTTAAGCATTTGCGCCAGAACTATCTATATTTTCCGAACTCTATGGATGCAGATACGTCGATTTAAGCAATAAAAAGGCCATGTAAATTTTTTGAGATTTTTGAAAAAAACGTAAAGTTAACCCCTTTGGTGTTTTTTCACCCCAAAAAATGAAAGTTTAAAATCTGCAACTTTTTCCACGGTTTCTTAATAATTTTGACGAGAAAATTCCAGTGACGCACGCAGATTTTTTTAAGTATGATAGTTTTCATTTTATAAGCCAGTAAAGTGTACA
The DNA here is from genome assembly GCA_947369205.1 of Cantharis rufa. Taxonomy (NCBI): domain Eukaryota; kingdom Metazoa; phylum Arthropoda; class Insecta; order Coleoptera; family Cantharidae; genus Cantharis; species Cantharis rufa. The sequence goes on along the minus strand of OX376309.1, from coordinate 6,394,425 downwards.
AATTGGATTTTCAATAGAGAATTTTATTTCTCTTTTTTGACTCGGTTTTAAGCATTTGCGCCAGACCTATCTATATTTTCCGAACTCTATGGATGCAGATACGTCGCTTTAAGCAATAAAAAGGCCATGTAAATTTTTTAAGATTTTTGAAAAAAACGTAAGGTTAACCCCTTTGGTGTTTTTTCACCCCAAAAAATGAAAGTTTAAAATCTGCTACTTTTTCCACGGTTGCTTAATAATTTTGACGAGAAAATTCGAGTGACGCACGCAGATTTCTCGTAAGTATGATAGTTTTCATTTTATCAGCCATTAAAACGTACAAATTGGATTTTCAATTGAGAATTTTGTTTCTCTTTTTTGACTCGGTTTTAAGCATTTGCGCCAGACCTATCTATATTTTCCGAACTCTATGGATGCTGATACGTCGATTTAAGCAATAAAAAGGCCATGTAATTTTTTTGAGATTTTTGAAAAAAACGTAAGGATAACCCCTTTGGTGTTTTTCCACTCCAAAAAATGAAAGTTTAAAATCTGCTACTTTTTCCACGGTTTCTTAATAATTTTGACGAGAAAATTCGAGTGACGCACGCAGATTTCTCGTAAGTATGATAGTTTTCATTTTATCAGCCATTAAAACGTACAAATTGGATTTTCAATTGAGAATTTTATTTCTCTTTTGTGACTCGGTTTTAAGCATTTGCGCCAGACCTATCTATATTTTCCGAACTCTATGGATGCAGATACGTCGACTTAAGCAATAAAAAGGCCATGTAAATTTTTTGAGATTTTTGAAAAAAACGTAAGGTTAACCCCTTTGGTGTTTTTTCACCCCAAAAAATGAAAGTTTAAAATCTGCTACTTTTTCCACGGTTTCTTAATAATTTTGACGAGAAAATTCGAGTGACGCACGCAGATTTCTCGTAAGTATGATAGTTTTCATTTTATCAGCCATTAAAACGTACAAATTGGATTTTCAATTGAGAATTTTGTTTCTCTTTTTTGACTCGGTTTTAAGCATTTGCGCCAGAACTATCTATATTTTCCGAACTCTATGGATGCAGATACGTCGATTTAAGCAATAAAAAGGCCATGTAAATTTTTTGAGATTTTTGAAAAAAACGTAAAGTTAACCCCTTTGGTGTTTTTTCACCCCAAAAAATGAAAGTTTAAAATCTGCTACTTTTTCCACGGTTTCTTAATAATTTTGACGAGAAAATTCCAGTGACGCACGCAGATTTCTCGTAAGTATGATAGTTTTCATTTTATAAGCCATTAAAATGTTCAAATTGGATTTTCAATTGAGAATTTTATTTCTCTTTTTTGACTCGGTTTTAAGCATTTGCGCCAGACCTATCTATATTTTCCGAACTCTATGGATGCAGATACGCCGATTTAAGCAATAAAAAGGCCATGTAAATTTTTTGAGATTTTTGAAAAAAACGTAAGGTTAACCCCTTTGGTGTTTTTTCACCCCAAAAAATGAAAGTTTAAAATCTGCAACTTTTTCCACGGTTTCTTAATAATTTTGACGAGAAAATTCGAGTTACGCACGCAGATTTCTCGTAAGTATGATAGTTTTCATTTTATCAGCCATTAAAACGTACAAATTGGATTTTCAATTGAGAATTTTATTTCTCTTTTTTGATTCGGTTTTAAGCATTTGCGCCAGACCTATCTATATTTTCAGAACTCTATGGATGCACATACGTCGATTTAAGCAAGAAAAAAGGCCATGTAAATTTTTTGAGATTTTTGAAAAAAACGTAAGGTTAACCCCTTTGGTGTTTTTTCACCCCAAAAAATGAAAGTTTAAAATCTGCTACTTTTTCCACGGTTTCTTAATAATTTTGACGAGAAAATTCGAGTGACGCACGCAGATTTCTCGTAAGTATGATAGTTTTCATTTTATAAGCCATTAAAGTGTACAAATTGGATTTTCAATTGAGAATTTTATTTCTCTTTTTTGACTCGGTTTTAAGCATTTGCGCCAGACCTATCTATATTTTCCGAACTCTATGTATGCAGATACGTCGATTTAAGCAATAAAAAGGCCATGTAAATTTTTTGAGATTTTTGAAAAAAACGTAAGGTTAACCCCTTTGGTGTTTTTTCACCCCAAAAAATGAAAGTTTAAAATCTGCTACTTTTTCCACGGTTTCTTAATAATTTTGACGAGAAAATTCCAGTGACGCACGCAGATTTCTCGTAAGTATGGTAGTTTTCATTTTATAAGCCATTAAAGTGTACAGGGTGGCTCAATTTCGATCCCTCTTATGGGGAAATCGGTAACCATTGGAAATATCGAAAAATGGATTTTTTATCACAAATTGGATTTTCAATTGAGAATTTTATTTCTCTTTTTTGACTCGGTTTTAAGCATATGCGCCAGACCTATCTATATTTTCCTAACTCTCTGGATACGCAAATACGTCGACTTAAGCAATAAAAAGGCCATGTAAATTTTTTGAGATTTTTGAAAAAAACGTAAGGTTAACCCCTTTGGTGTTTTTTCACCCCAAAAAATGAAAGTTTAAAATCTGCTACTTTTTCCACGGTTTCTTAATAATTTTGACGAGAAAATTCCAGTGACGCACGCAGATTTCTCGTAAGTATGATAGTTTTCATTTTATAAGCCATTAAAGTGTACAAATTGGATTTTCAATTGAGAATTTTATTTCTCTTTTTTGACTGGGTTTTAAGCATTTGCGCCAGACCTATCTATATTTTCCGAACTCTATGGATGCAGATACGTCGATTTAAGCAATAAAAAGGCCATGTAAATTTTTTGAGATCTTTGAAATAAACGTAAGGTTAACCCCTTTGGTGTTTTTTCACCCCAAAAAATGAAAGTTTAAAAATCTGCTACTTTTTCCACGGTTTCTTAATAATTTTGACGAGAAAATTCGAGTGACGCACGCAGATTTCTCGTAAGTATGATAGTTTTCATTTTATCAGCCATTAAAACGTACAAATTGGATTTTCAATTGAGAATTTTATTTCTCTTTTTTGACTCGGTTTTAAGCATTTGCGCCAGACCTATCTATATTTTCCGAACTCTGTGGATGCAGATACGTCGATTTAAGCAATATAAAGGCCATGTAAATTTTTTGAGATTTTTGAAAAAAACGTAAGGTTAACCCCTTTGGTGTTTTTTCACCCCAAAAAATGAAAGTTTAAAATCTGCTACTTTTTCCACGGTTTCTTAATAATTTTGACGAGAAAATTCGAGTGACGCACGCAGATTTCTCGTAAGTATGATAGTTTTCATTTTATACGCCATTAAAATGTACAAATTGGATTTTCAATTGAGAATTTTATTTCTCTTTTTTGACTCGGTTTTAAGCATTTGCGCCAGACCTATCTATATTTTCCTTACTCTATGGATGCAGATACGTCGATTTAAGCAATAAAAAGGCCATGTAAATTTTTTGAGATTTTTGAAAAAAACGTAAGGTTAACCCCTTTGGTGTTTTTTCACCCCAAAAAATGAAAGTTTAAAATATGCTACTTTTTCCACGGTTTCTTAATAATTTTGACGAGAAAATTCGAGTGACGCACGCAGATTTCTCGTAAGTATGATAGTTTTCATTTTATTCAAGTGTACAAATTGGATTTTCAATTGAGAATTTTATTTCTCTTTTTTGACTCGGTTTTAAGCATTTGCGCCAGACCTATCTATATTTTCCGAATTCTATGGATGCAGGTGCGTCTATTCAGGGCCGTGCTGTGCTATGATGCAAAGATGCGGCCGCATCATGCGGCACTATAGGAGGGCGGCATAAGCAGCGAGATAAAAATATAATTTGAATCATTCAATAATTAAAATTTTTTTTTATTTTCTATGCTTAAACATTTTTTAATACACGTTTATGGAAACATTTAAGTTATTAAGTAAACCAAACAGTAGGGGTATAGTAAACTATAGTACGTAATAAAGCAATAGAAGTACCCTTAAATCTGCTTATTACTTACTTTGTCGGCCCATAGAAATATATCTTTTTAATGGAAAAACCAATTTATTTGAAAAAAAATAATATCTGGGCATTTTATTATAATGAATATAATTTTAAAATTTTGTTTTACACAAAAGTTTGCTTTCGAGTTCAGACCTTTAATTTATTGGTGAGATAATGTCGTGAACTGAAATAAAGTGTTTAAGAATTAATTAATATTTATAGTACAACGGCACCTTTTTATAATTATTATTATTAATTAAATATGCGGTGTAATTCTTTGGCACGATATTTTATTTGAAATAAATATAGTCTCAAAGCTATTGCAATCTGCGACTATAAATTTGTCAGATTGTGTAAAGATGTTATCGGAAACCATTAAAAAAATACAAAATTATAGAGAATCTGGATATGTTCAAATGAAAATTTCAGCTAATGAGATTGCAGAACATCTGAATGCATTGAGGAATTTCCTGCCGAAACTGAACTTAGAGCCAGAAGGAAAAAGAATATAAGATGACAAAACGCTAGAAAATTATTGTACCACAATACTTTCGGTAGAAAATAAATCGGATGTAAATGCATATGATCTTCAAAATAAAAATAGTATTCATATATTTTGTGTAGTTTTATCATAATCAAAGGTTTTTTTTGAAGAAAAAACATTTAAGAGGCGGCATTTCGGAGACTTGCATCATACTAAAAAATTGTACTGCACGGCCCTGCGTCTATTTAAGAAATGAAAAGACCATATAAATTATTTGATATTAAAAAATACATGTCACGTGGAAATTATGACCAGAAAGAAGTCCGCACGAAAGCCACCTTTTGTATTACCCTAGGTAGCTCGTGGCGATGCGTCGCGGGGGTGTATCTAAGAGATACTGGGGAAATACTAAAGACAGTGAGGACGAGGTACCCACTGGGTCACGATACACTGGGTCTGGGTCGTCCAAGTCAGGAAATGTCAATCTGTTGGGCGCCACTTGAACGTAAATAGACTCACCACCAATACCCAGCTCCGATCCGCTCGTCAAGAAAACGTTACGGAACCCCTCCTATGTAGATTCTGCGTGGTGGTCGTAGGATACAAAATATTCATTAATAATAAAACAATAAAATAGATAAACATAATATTATATAAATATAACTCGACAAACAAATAGTTACGCTCAAGGTAGGCAACACATTAAGCGAGATAAAGATGTACAGAAAAAGAAAAGGAATCTTTTCGAGATTCAAATATCGCTACCGTAATAGTATACTACTATTATTCTAGTCAAGGTGTTTACGAAATGGCCAAACAGAATGAAATAATTTGTTAACTTCTTGACTTTGATTGCGGTATCAAAATGGCCAGTGGAATATATATAAATATGTAATACTAAAATACAAAAGGGGTTGTGACTTTATGAACAAGTTGATAAGCTTAGTTTCATGCGATAAATGTAAATCGGTACGCAAAATAGTTCCGATAATCTGGATAGACAATAGGTTGTAAAACTTTGGAAAGATATCGCGATAAACTGAATGTTGCCTCGAATTAATGTGTCTACGATAATTCATAATGACGATCAAATTTTTTCAACTTTAAAGACACATAAATTCTAAAATATCATACTTTAAACTGCATAAGAAATCGCCAAAAAAGGTTTCGAGTTAAGACTTTCAATTTTGGGGTCAAAAAGTAGGTCATCTTACGTTTTTTTTCAAAATTCGTCACAAATTTAGATGGTCTTTTTTTGACCAAAACTGACGTTTTGTGATACGGGAATATCAAAAAATATCAATTTTTAATGTGAAAATCTTTTTAGTTTATTATTCCCCACAACATGCAATATTATTTTTCGTGCGACCCTTAATTGTTTATCTTTCAATTGTAATCCAAATAATTATCTAAAATTTATAGTTTTCATTAAATCAAATCAGCAAAATAATAATAATAATAATCAGTCACGATAAACCAAACTTTTATTCACAAAATCAAAAACATTTTCAATTACAGACGCAAAAATACTAAATACCTCCTAAATAAAAAATACTAATAAACCTCCTAGTTATTAACAAATTCTCGTACCAACGTAAGATTGTTGGCGCGAACAGTATTTCAAATTTTAAATTTTACAAACAAATATTTTCTATACAATAAATTCAATTTAAAATTTTCAAACAATCAAAACAAATTTTCATAACTACAATAAAAATAGAAATTAAATTAAAATTCATGATTATAACAATTACTATAGGAAACATGACAATATCTTGATAAAAACAATTTTTATATATTATATAATGCAATAGATAATTAAATGTAATAACATAATTACAGTAGCGTAACTAGCGGTGTTCCAGTGCTCGATCGAAAATGCTGGAAAGGAGATGATGTAGCGTTCCTAAAATATAATAACAAATATGACAGATATCTGAAATTTTAAATAAATTACCTTGATAATGTGCATCTAAAACGAGGAAAATGCTGTTAGTGCAGTAGTTGAAGAGGTCATTAAAAAAATAATGGGAATTTGTCTTTCTTCTCCGGCTCAGGTTTCCTTAAACATTTAATCCTTAATATTTTTCGTTTTCCATTACAAAAATCTATTTTTAGAATTTATCGAAAATTTAATTTTATGAAATATTTTGCTTCAGATCTAATAGTTAATATGAGATAATATAATGCAATAATACTAGAAAATTGTTGTAACTGATATTCTAAATTACTTCAAGGCCGTTGGAAAAAGTCTTTTGGCCCTCCCCTCTGATAGAAGATACTATAGACCGGCAAGCCGTTTCTGAAACATTACTATATTGCATTAAGATAAATTGTTCATGTTGTCTTAAATAATTTTTATGATTTTATTATTTACAGTATGTTTGAATATTTCCTTTCCCACTAAAATAAAATAAATTAAAGATTATCTTTTATGATAGGTAATCAGGGAATGATTACAGTTGCGAAGATGCAAAATAATTCTATAATATAAATATTATCGTAACTGACGTTAAGCACATAATAATAAATAAATGTCGTTGACTTGTCTCAAAATACACCGTTAATTTTAATTTATATCATAAATTGCCGTAGATAAAAGTCGAAGTAAAAGCATTTAAAATCTTTTATAAAATGCATTTGCAATTATTGTGTAATGTAATGTGTATAACACTTGCTATATTTTGCAATAATGATATTTTTACACCCACGTGTTTACTCATTAGTTAACATAAAATTCACATTATTAGATATTTAAATTTTTTATATTACGTATATTGGTGTATTCGAGAAATTAAGAAAAGGAAAATGAAGTAAACAAATTAGTAAATACAAATTTAATAAAAATAAAAAAAACTATCAATATATGTAAAATGGTTTTTAAATTAGCGCTCTGTCGTTTATAACTAGCTCGTTTGGCGATAGATGGCACTGCCAACCATAATCGTTCAAATTTTATTATATTTTCTTTCAAATTGGTAATCATTATTTGAATGCTACCTATATTTTGTTCTGGCAGCAAACATATTATTATAATGTAATTACTTGATATTCAATCAAAAATACTCAATATTAATTAGAAAAATTTTTGACCACAATTTTATTGAGAAAACCGACTTTTAAAAATATTCCAAACATGTGCTAGTACCGACCGATAAATTTATAGTTGAGTTTACATTTAATTACTATACAATTGCAGAATTATAATGAAGCCGCCATAAAATAATCAAGAATTTAAATAACTTAATTATTTTCCGAATTTTTACTACTTTACTTAAGTGGTTGAGTAAATAAATACATAATATAATAATATCAAATATAAATAATTACATCACGTACGTAAATAATACAATTAAATTAAATTGATTTAATAGTTAATTAGTTTTTTTATATTTTTTCGAAAAATTGTCTCTTAGTAATTCACTTTGATTAATTAGTTTAATTGAAATGTTGATAAAAGTCATTTTATTTTAATTCAGTACCTTCAACTTAATTTCTATTACAAAGTTCAGATTGCAAAATTATAACAGCATGTTAATAAGTATTAACTATTTATTGCTTTAAATTAATATAATAATAAATTATAAGATCAAAGTAACCGTGAAAACTAGAATAATTGCTCATTGTATGTTCTATACTCGTACGTTACGGGTAAAGTTAGCAGTAACAATTAATAAACCTAGATTACCCGAGTGGAACGATGTGACCCAACATGAGTGGACCAAGTAAGATATAATTTCAGAAAAAATTTAATTTGAAGTCGGGGAATTTACAGTTTCCGCCAAAAGTAATATTTAAGCCAAAATATCTATATTTATATTGAATATTTTTTTAATTTATTGCTTCAAAGTAATACAAAAGTTTTCTTCTTTTTCAAATTTTCAGTTTGGAGCTTATTTGAATTATCTTTTTGTGTTTCATTCATCATATTTTTTCGTGCGGCCAGTAAATCCTGTATTTTTCGATATTCTCTCTGGCGAAAAGAAAATGTTAGCCGCCCCTTGGTGTAGAGGATCTCAAAAACTGTGAATATTTCTATTGAGTATCCCCGGGGGGACAATTATCGAACATTTTCCTTGTTGTAAAAAGAAATTCTCTTAAAAACAAATAAACCAAAATAGGTAATGTCGTTTTCGGATGGCCCTAGTAGCACTTGTTCCTTTAAAAATTTGCAAAAAATTCCATGAGCGCTTTCAATATTTATGTATTTATGTATTTACACATTAAGACCAAGTTACGAGTTTCCTGCATTGCATTCCAAAAAGCACTCATGTTTAAATCAGATTTTATATTTATTTTATTTCTTGTCACAGCGCGACCAACCCAACGATGGGCAACATTTCTGAAAATCAATTGACAATAAAATTGAAAATATGTCACTCCACAAATGTACTACAACTTAAAAAAGAAAAAATCCAAAGCGCGCAGTTGAACTAACGGAGATGAATTAACTTTATAATTGGAGATTAAAGAAAATTTATATAGTAGAAGATTAAATTTTATTAATGGAATTTTTATAATCAACTGTGTTTTAAGATAGATTTGATTGCGCAACTTAGATACACTACACATTGGAATTTAAATTAGTTAAAATATATTTGTTTACCAAAGCAAGTAAAATGGTAAAATATAAGTAAAATAAGTTAAAAATAAAAATTGATTTTTTAACGTTCACTACATACTTAATTTTAATGTTTTATTAGCAATATATTGTCGTGTATTAGGTTTAATAAATAATAACAAGAAAACTATCGCGATAGGAATTTTAATGAACGCTCAACACAAAATAACTTGTAAGTGACGAATTTAATGAAGAAAAGATCATTTGCACAGAGGAGTTTTAAAATTTTTGTATATGGATTTTTCAAGACAATATTATACTTTTTGAACATTTTTGAATTAGAATAATTCGTTGCAAATGTCAAGGTTACTTGCAATGAATAGAAAACTCGCGTTAAGGAAACGGAAACACCCATTCAACACGATTTCTTGAAAAGACTAACTTCATTCTGAAATAGTTCACCAATGTAGTTCGGTACTTACTTGATTAACTGGTCTTCGAACCGGGTGAACCGCTAAATAAATTTATCTTATTCTTGCTAATAGACGTTCACTTGTTTTTCCGGTTATATGCATGAAAAAGTGTCGATTTACTAAATGAGTTGTTGCACTTGATCAGCTTCTAGTTTAGGGTCAGGAACATATGCAATGACAAATTGCAAATAACTTGATTGCACCTACATCAATTATTTTTTTGGTAACGCAACTATTAATTAAAATTTAATTGGTAACGTGGTGGTACCTACCTACGTTTAAGGTAGTTTTGGGCTGCCTATTTCCGTTTCGTTATCTTCTTCCAATAAACGAATTTTTTAAAGCTATCATCCATTCATCTCGATTGAATTTTGACATCCATTAAGTTGATATGTCTGAACTTGAAAAATGTTTGACAATCGATTTATCTAAAATTGTCAAATTAAATCAATAAGGTCTTTTAAAACCTTGGAGAAGTACTTTCACTGTGCGTTCTATAAACAAGCACAAAGTAAAAAATTATTTATTTTGTTTAGTACAATGGATCGTATAATTGCAAAAAACTTTTTTACTGTGTATAATTTTTGTTAAAAAAATCGAGCCGACATTTTGAGCGTTCTTGTTAAGTGATTAAAATAATGATTCACTGTCAGAATTATCGTTGAACTACTACAATGGAAATTCGAATAATTGGTATCCGTAATTACATTTAAGAATGCCAACTGTATATAAGAAGTATCACCACAAAAAGTACGCAATTCAGCCATTTTTGTACAGCATATACGTAATAAAATTTCACGACAGAATTCCTCGTAGTTATCCATCCCAAGTAAGCGTATAGCTGTTATAGTTAACAGCACGCGATATGTTGTAAGAATGTAAGAAGTATAGATAAGACGATAAGTTAGGTCAACTAGAGGTTACAACAGCATGGACTCTTCGACACTTCATACGATATAATCGGAGCATTTCAAATTTAAATTCTTGAAATTCACATTTATGCTTTTTAATTTACCTAGAACTATCTCACATTTAAGATAATAAAACTTCTAGGTTAAGTCAAACATAAGAAGTACTTGTTACACAATTGTAATATTGTATTTCTAAGAACTTAACACACAACTCAAATATACTTTTATTTAACAACTCTTGATACTGTTTCATTTAAGAGGAGACCCCCAAGACACTAAACTGCACCAAACGACAAAAAATCATGTGTTGGCCATTAGAATTCAGTGCTGTACCACGCCAAAACTTCCGTCTTTGCCGATATTCCAAAAACCAATTTTAATGATTAAACGTTAAAGTGCGTGCAGAAGGTTTAGTTGAACAGTTCAAGATGGAAAGACTAATTATTCCAACAGTAGACAAAATTTAGATCGGGCAAGATACTCTCCAGCCAGAAGATAGTTTTCACGAGATTCAAAAGAAAAAAAGGAAACGCTTTGGAAAAAAGAAAAACGTCGCTCGGTACACCTACTACTGTTTTTGTACAGTTTTCAATTTTGTTTTTTTCTGTCCATTCATGCAACAACTCTTGCGTTACCGTGCGCTCGACTGGATTTAGGGGATTTTGTTCAAATGTCGTTTTACCGTGAAAATTAATTTTATTATTATGAAATAATTTTATTTGCAATTTGGAAATTGGAAAGAGGTTCCATGATTAAATTATTAAAAAACTATAGATGATAAAAAGATAGAATTTAAATAATTTTGACCTTGGCTACTAATTAAAAGTAATAAATTACGTAAGTCTAAAGTCAGAAATCTACAAAACATTTGGTATTTTACAATTTATTACAAGATTATTTTTATTTACAATTTGCGCATTTTATTGAAAATTATGCAATAATTTTATTTTGGTATGTCGCCACCGCCCTGTGATAAATGGAAATTTTTAATTTTTGGTTTTTGCGACCCCTAAAATCGATAGATTAAACCAGAAATAATTATATTTAAAATTTAAAGAATAGGGTTTTTAAAAAATTTGTCCGTTGCAGATTTTAAACGTTGAGTAATATGAATGTATAAATATTATACAAAATCGGTTGGTCGGGGTTGAAAAAGTAACCATGATTGTCTTGGCTGGACATCTACGATTCTCACGAAACTTATAGCATGTGTCACCAGCAGAACTCGTATGTCCAGTTTTGGTCAGTCCGTTAAGGGTTAGAAAATCTAGGTTTAGGGTCAATTCGTAGTAATGCAGGGGTCACTTTAATATGTAAGGGTGATTCCCACGACTGCCCTTTGTCCGGTGTATAGATAAACGAGGTAGTTATACCGCTGAAAGAGTTAAGCAATGGTCAAGTGAATTTCCATGGACAGTTTATCAAGGGAAGATGTTTCACCCAATAAAGAATATTTTTTAAACTGACCGGTTTATCGGTCAGCCGTCGTTTGCATAACTCAAGGGGTTACATTATTCGGTTTTATTTTCAAGACGTCACGTTCTCTACAATTTTTATTTATTTTACCTTTCGAGCTTAGAATTTAACGAATATAATAATCACTATAGCGCGTGCATCATTCAAAACCAGAATGCAAATCATTTACATTTATAACAAGAAATTTAAGCAAGTAGGTACGTCTTAGAAATTTTATAAAATGTTTTATCTAAAGAAGCTTAATGGATTCTTTTATGCTCCTTATAGGAAGATATATAAATTGCAATTTAATATTCAACAAACCTGATATATTATTATTACTAAACTTTTAGAGTTAAAATTTTATAATTATCGAAATATAGGAAACAAAGCTTGTACAGCGTTTTTAGCAATTAGGGTCATCAACAGCCAGACATGGGATTCGAACCCACAGCTATAAAAACGCATTATGTTTAAAATTGTACAACATTAAAAGAATTATACTTATAGCACTTCACATTTTGACCCTATGTGAAATTTCCCGTTTATTGCATAATAGGCTAAAATAAACGGCACTACATTTACACCAGGAAATAAACAAGTGGACATAAAAACCGTGGCATAACAACTTAGTTGTGCTAATAATTGTCACAAACTTGTCGCATTACTTTTTTAATTTTTGTCTTTTTACGTTGTAGATAATTTTATCGCCAAATTAATGGTGTGTAGCGGAAAACTGCCAAACCAAATTAGGTAAAAGATTTTTCATCTTTGACATTTATTTCTATCTTTGTTCTGCCCTACGAAATATTCTTTTTCATATTAAAAAAATTTTTTTTTAATTAAACTAGATTTAGTTTTCATCAACAACATCAACAACATCAAATCATTTTTTCAGCGTTAAAGAGGCGCTTGGATTCTAAAATTTTTGACCTTACAGAATCTACTTAATTAGAAATTTTATTTTAGATGTATTTTATAAAAAGTGCTACAACGATCGAGTATGAAGGCGAGTACTTGACCGTCATGTTCAAACCCACATGCGACATTCTAGATATCAGACAGCCAATCATTATGATGGCACTATAATTAACGCAACTTCTCATACACTGATTTGTCTAGCAATACTAACTTTCAATTAATTTACTGTTGCATTAATTTGTTAGTATCTGTGCATCTCGTATTGGTTGTCACTTACTACAGAACCATGACATTCCTGATTGGGAGGCTTTTTTACATTACTTTGCATATAATACTCATCAGTTGCAGACTTATAAAAAGCCGCACGCGAAAATGCAATCATATATTAGACCGAACCAAAACAAATTATGCTTATCGCAGAAATAAATGCTGCTTTTATCACTTGAACAGCTTAAAACTTTTAATGGATCACACATCCAAAATTAAATCAAGTCAAAATATATTACCATCCTTTAGGCTGAATTAAACACGCCAAGAAAATGATACTCAACTCAAAATTACAATAAATGTGCAATCCTTGTTTTATCCTGTAAATATAACTTTTAGTAAATTTTAGTCAAATTTAAATTTCTTAAAATTTCGAATGATGTATAAAATATACTAAGTAAAAACTAAAAGGTTCACCCTTTCTTTGTTTTTTTAACGAAGGGCACCCTTTATTGCCTCAACAAGGGTAGAATCGTTCCGGGAGGTCGATTAGCATCACACCTTTAAAGATATCATTTTTTATCAATTGATTTATATGGATGCTATACCAAGTACTATAAAAATATAACACGTTTAGGGGAGAAAATAATGTTTCATTGTGGAGCATAAATTTAACAGGTTAAAAAATTTAATTTTACATTTTGAAAAATTTCCTTACAAATTAGCACTTGCATAAATAAGCAAAGAAGGAAAATCTACAATATTACGAAGGGCAACTTCTTCCAGCGGGCCCAGTCTTCAAACAATTTTTTTTTAATGAGCTATGTGAACAAAATACTTTTTCTCCAAAATTTTATCTGCCTAAAAACCCGATTTAGATCAGAACAAGAAACAAATGAAAAGCTGAGAAGCTCAAAAACTGAAGAATTAAATAATATTCACAAAAACGAAAACGCATAGTTAGTATAAGCAGAAATATGAAAGAAAAAGTTGGACTCTTTCTTTGCACGAAAGAAGGCAATAGATCCAAATGCAATTGTCCTTCAGGTAAGTAAATGGAAGAAGACGTAGATTATGGTTAGCAAAAGATTCTTTTTTGAAAATGGCCTCCATAGATAAATCATAGCCCACATCCGGAACGAATAAGCCCAAAAAGAGAAAAAAAAACTGTTTCTTTCTATTTTTTATTTTAATATGGAAATTCTTTAATCATAACGAACTTAAGTATTTAAAATTTTATTAAGTGTGAATTTGTTCAAATCCGATCCATAATTTAACTGACATATACTGATTTACATTTGCGGGGCCTCGGGAAAATATTATATGCGAGGCCCCTTCCCACAAAGAAAGAATTGATACTTAAATATTATTTTATTAATTTATTTAATGAAATATTTATTTCTTCAATATTAATGCAGGGAAAGACCTACGTTAACATCCGACTTGCAAAAAAAGGTTGCACTTGGTGTGAAAAACTTGCCCTAGCTACTTTATAAATTGTTAGAAATATGAAAGCGCGGGGCCCCTTTAAGGGCGGGGCCTCGGGAAAAGTCTCCAAAGTCCCGATTTCTGAGCCGGCCCTGCCCCTAGGGCCTTAGGTTTACACCAGTAGCTTTTTGTTTACAATATTAAAAATGTATTGCTGCAAAATATTAGATTGCAAGTGTAAATGTAAAATATTAGAGTCGAATGTTGGTCATAATTTTCCCTTACAGGAAAGGAAGGGAAAAAGTTACAGAATTACAATTGTAATATCAAAATAAATTTAACCTATCATTTTATTCTCGTTATTTTTTCATGTAAAAAGAATTTTTCAATTTCCAAACAGAAAGACCAAATAATTCTAAACCCAGATTTTCCCCCCTGATTAATTCAATTAGTACTCACGCCAAGCCACTGCTGTGCACAATTAATAAAAATTAATTATTAACCCTATTTTATGGACTAAACCCTGGGAATAGTAAATACGCATCACAACGGTGAAAACCACCATCACAGTAAAACCAATGAATAATATTTAAAACTAGAAATTTTTGGTTTACGATACAATATAATTTAAATTCCCCCTCCCCTTCTAATTTGTTTATAAGCAAACTGTTGAAAGAAACAAGAAAATTCTTTAAACAGAAAGTCGTTGCAGTGAATCTAATAAATTAAACAATTAACTGCAAGTGTAATCGAAATTTAAACATATATTTTGTGCTAATAATTTTGCAGAGAAACTAAAATAAAAAGTGAAGAATACGACGGACCTTCGCAGAGATGTGGTGTGTAGCCGCCTACTTTTTACTTTTATCTCGTCTCATTACGTTCCATTTGTATGCTGCGATCGTCGGGTGCTTATATGGATAGAGGCAGCCATCGTTATGTCCAGTTGGTTTTTTTCTCAGCACTATTTCCGCTTAAGATATTTCAAATGGATACTCCAAGTCTAACAATACAATTTATTGTTTTATGACTGATTGTAGCTAATGCCAATGTGTGATTAAAATGAATTTACCGCAATTGAAGTACCAATAGAATTCGTTTACAAAATTTAGGTAGGCACTTACCGTATTCCATCGATTCCAGCCCAAATAATGTTTTTGCATTTTGGAGTCTGTAAATTCGGGGTGCGTCTCACGCACTCAATTTTTTTTTATTGGCGATATTTAAAAATGATAGCCTGTTACAGTTTAATCTTATATTTTATAGTACAATTGTGTGCAAAAATGAGGGAAAAAACCAATCGAGAACCACAAGTTTTAAGGGTTAATTTAATTTTAAATTCTTGTATTGCGACTCTGAACGCTTAATAGGAATAAGAGACAATTTTTCTTTTTTTATAGAAATAAAAGTGGTTATAATTGCATTTCTGAAGTAAAATTAAAAAGTTGTTATTTTATGATACAAAAATTGTTATAAATTATTGAAATATGCAAAGAAATTCAATTCAGTGGACAGTGTACATTTCTGAGAAAAGATGGATAAAAAACAGATCTTCAACGCTTTACAGTTGCTACGTCGTCTTTCAAATGGGTGTATCATTCTGATGATGACCCTGAACTTTTCTTAATCACTTCAATTATAATCTTAAACACAGAAAGGTAAGTAGTCAATATTTTAAGCAAAATTAAAATTTCCGAATTTAAATTTTTCGTGACTCCCCATACAGCTCTCTATGTAAATGAACGTACCCTTTATTTTTTTGTATTATTGCCAATCAACGAAAAAATGTATAATTATTAGTAAATATTTTCGTTGGTTATTTTTATAAATGTCTGTGTTTTGTAAAGAATTTTAAATAAAATAATTCAAATACCAAATTTAGTAATAAATAGTAAAAATGAATACCTATAAATATTTCAACAATTTTAAATGTTTAATTCATATGTATAATAATAAATGTGTTAGCATTCTTAAATGGTTTGCTTTCGTTAAAAATCCACAACTGTATATAATTATTATGGTATGCAATGATTAAAAATTGTTTTTTATTTATTTTATTAATAGAAATATGTGGAAGATAAATGAATGAACCCCATTAAATTATTCAAATTGGGGGACACTAAAGATTAATTTATTCTCTTAAAATATTTTTTTTTTTAATTGTTTGCCGTCACTTTTCTATTCCAATATTTTCAATATTCTATCTTTTTCAAATAGGAAGCACTGTAATTATTTTCACAATTTAAAAAAAAATATTTAAAACTCAAAAAATAATATATATTTTATTACGACTGCATTTATTTAATGAACTGAGAGCATAAATCTGAACTGGAATATATATTTCTAGTTTTGATAATATATTACGGAACGGAAGTTTTCACTACCCACCCTGGGTGACCCCGCGAGTCGCCGCCTCTGCTTTTATTGCATTGTTCTTCTTGATTAAAAAGCAAAGTGTTATGGTCTTTAAATTGATGAACGCCGATGTTGCATTAAAGTGTCTTCCTGTCACTTTTCGGATCACTAAAACGTTTTTGTGTTTAAATAATAAAATGTATATAATTTAATGTAATTCGCATCGCTATTTTATGGCTAAGTTTGATGCTTGTAGTTGTGTGCGTACAATAGATATTTAAGAATATCACCAAGAGGCATTTTAAATCTTCTTGAGTTAAAGGTATTTACAAGTTTAAACTAGCGTGTATTTAAGATTTCCAACTGGGGTTTACAAGAAACAATGTAACTTGCCGCAAAGCACATTATGTAAACAGCAGCCTCAGACATGTGCAGAATACATTTTCGATCAGCATTATAAGAAATCGGCAATTCCATTGATTTCACATGCATTGACCAAAGAAAATGTTAAATATGAATTTCATCTAATAAATTATTTAAAAAAGTTCCAACCGTATTTTTAGCCACACATTTACTATATCATTTTTTGAACAAAAAAGTTGTATATTACAGTCGAAACTCAATGAGCAGATGCTGAGTTCAAATCAAATCAAAAGAACTATAGAAAACCAATCATCAAGCACGAAGCTCCTCCCTCCACTCAGTTACTACAAATCGACGAGACACTTCATCTGAGTTCATCGAAATTTCTCCCTCAAAGTTAACCCATCTAAGCTCATTTAACTGTATAGTGAAGCGGAAAATCTTGATCACTCGCCCAAGAAAACATAATCTCAGATGTTTCTTCTTTACTGAGCGCTTAACAGGAAAACCAATGACCCCTTCGTTAGATTTAATTTTTAATTCGTGTTATTTTATATCGCTGTGTATGATGTCATTTTCTTGCATTTTTATAGGTTAACGCTAGTTTTTATTGTGTTGGGTATCTCATCGCAACCGTTAGTAATTCAATTTTATCACTGAATCATAAAATGTAATAGTTAACACGTAATAATTGATAATTATCTGATTAAAAAGAAAAACAATTTTTTGATACTCGTATTGAAAGAGGAAAATTTAATCGTTGCTATAAAATATACAAAAAATTACAATTATAATAAACTGAACTTTCTTATTGCATAATATCAATTACAAAAGAACATATGGTAAATATACCCGATATTGACTCTTGCGTGTAAATTGTCTGATATTTTATTACAATCTTTGTACTGTAAGTTTCGGTTTCATGTAAGAATTTTTTCGTTCTGAATTGTGAAAGCAATACGAGAGGAAATATTAAACTTTAAAATAATAATACGCTCTTCAGAGTGGTGGAAAAAGTTCGGTAGCTTTTCTTTTTCTGCGCGACTCGAGTGCAGAAATCAACAATTTTTATTTCCTATAAAATCAAGTCAAGTACATTGATGTCCATTTTAGGGTGACCCTTATTTGGGGTTAAAACTAATTATTATTGGGCTCAAAATACTTCCAATTCAATTCCAAATTTGGCTCCCAATAATTCACAACGCTTTTCAAAAAAGAAAATTTGGTCACTGAAATTATTGGCTACTACGGGCCTGTTTATTTAAATAATAATTTTATCTCTTTTATACTCGGAAGTAACTGCTATTAGCACAACAAAAATGTTATCAGCTCTGTAATTATTTATTTCTACATTCTACCAAGATATCGACTAAATGTGTTAATTTCATACAAATGCAAATGATGACATTAATTAGTATATTTTATGTTTCATATATAAAGAAATTAAACTTTTTTAAGTTCACTTATTTTATTATAACATAAAATGCTTGGTTCGTTAAAAAGTATATTATTGTAAGCGTGTCATCAAGTCAGCTTTATTAACACTAAATTAAATATAATTTGAGATTTACAATATTTTTTAATTACTTATTAAAAACGGAATGCATTCATGAATTGCAGTTCATGTGATGCTAATTATATCGGATAGAAAGGTAGCGTTTAACAGATTTTAAATTTAAATTAAATTATTTCACTTAAACCGAATAATTTTTCTTATGCTTTGAATCAAAGTAAATGTTAATTTCTACATAATGTTATAAATCTGTTGTTATTTATTTAATAATAACCGTTATTTAAAATTTTTAGTGACAAATCCTAATTAGCATATTTTCCCCATAAATAATGTATAATAAATTTACTGTCTTCTAATGTTAATATTTGAATTTTAAAACAAACTTTAATTTTAATTATTTTCAAATTGCCACCAACATTTCCACTAAACAGAAAAATTTATAATTATTGGGGAAGTTCTATGCTGGAAGGTTCAACGCTACCGTGGAATATATTTTATAATAATGAAATAGTTATAGCTTCCCATGTAAAAATTTATCTCACAAATAACTACAAAATTGGTATCTATTAAATTTATTTAGCCAATTGCCGCACCTTCAAAAATTTTCTGAAGATATCTTGACATATCAAAAAATTAATTAATGATGCTCAATTTTTGTTAACAATTCTTGAAGGTTTTCACAGAAATTCGGTGAACAATTTTAAGCAACTCACTAAATTACATCGTTATATCAGTGTTGCGCTGAAGTAAAGTACTAATAAGCCATTAATTAACAAAAAAAACTTATTTACATAATTGGTTTTTTAGTTTATATTTTACAAGGATTAAAAAACACAAATAATTACGCGTATCTTGCAAATGTTTAAAAAATGAAAAGAAAATAAGTTATATATTTTATTAATGAAAAATAATTACCTTTAATTTGAATGAAATTAATGTGAACGAAAAGTAATGAAAATAAAAATTACCCTACAGTACACCAGCAGATTGTGTGCAAAAAATAGTGTATTGATAGCTTATATGCGTTTCAAACCAAAATTTTAACTTTCAAATATCTAAAATCTAAGATTTCTGATTTGAAATTCAATAACACATTTTGTTTTTTTGAAAACAATCACTGATGTATTGGGGGGTATTCCATAGAACCCCCCCCCCCTACCCTCGGTTTAAAAAAACAAGATTTGTGATTGTGTTCAAAAAAGAAAATGTATTTTTGAGCTTATAAGTTTTAAACCAAAAATTTAACTTTTTTATCTATTTTTGTTCTATTTTCTATTCTTTATTTTTAATAATATAATATACTTTGAAATATATTTTTTTAATTCGAGAATAATTCTCAATGCAATTTCCATGACCGCTACTGTAAATTGTGGCACAAGTGCACTATCAGAACTGTGGACATTAGGAATCATTCCAATTGCATCAGAAGTTAGTAGTTCACACATCACATTTGTAGCTGACAATCAATAAATAAATAAAAAGACAACATATATCGCCCGGATGGGGTACCGGGTACCTCGACGTAATTTGTACGTAAATTCAATGTTTATAGTGCTTTTTTTTAAATTATTAGTACCTATTTGTAATTGTAGTATATTTATAACTTTTTTAAGTATTATTATGAAATTGCTTTATTTACGAACAAATTTTGATTGGAAAATTTTCCTAATTTGATGACCAGAACCGACAGTCGCCGAACATTTCTCAAAGCACCTAGTCGCAATTTGTGTACTCCAAATGTTATGGCAAGAAGTAAAAACGTGCATATTATGAAACGCTACCATTTGAAAATATCATTGGAGAGTTTTCTTGATTGTAAAATCGCTTTCCTCACTGTATGCCTAATGAATTGCGGAGAGATGAAAGCGGTAGACTTACGCACAAGGTGTATGTCGCACGAAACACGAAAATGTTAACTTAGCAAGAAACCAATATTATGTGACCAGCATTAAATTACTAAACTGCCTATACCACTTGTTTAGATTGCCAGTAGGAAGAATTTTTTAAATTTTATAAATATTTTTATAACATTTTGCAAAAATTATTTAGATAATAAAATATAAAAAGAACAATATTATACTTAGTATTATTTTAAATGAATTAGTTGTTGTAATTATAATAATCCGTTTTTAAAGCATTATTATGAGATTTCGTATTGAGGATACCCGGTACCCCCATTCGGGTGATATACGTATACCTTTTTATGATCGCGAAGAAAGTACATATGTAAACACCTATATAAAAATTTGCAAAATGGCTTGAATGTATTTAGAACTATTTTTTATAAGATGTCACGAAGTTTCAATCTAATGTGATAAATACAAAAAGAAATATTTAACGGCAAAGTAAAAAAAGTACTCGGTACCCCTATTCGTACATAACATAAGGGTTAAAATACAAAATATTACAATTATTGTGTTATGAATATTCCTACGTAGTGATAATCTAGCAAATAATGTACGGGTGCATACAATTGATCGAACAAACGAATATCACAACCCAGTTGACATGCTTACGTCAAATCACGTCAAAATCACGTTTATTTCTGGTCATATTTCGTCGAGGACGTCAAATAATTAAATACTGACGTTAGTGTGACATTGTTTTATGACCTAATTTTGACGTCAGAAAAGTGACCTCATTTCAATGTAATTCTGACGTCGGTTTTTTTGTAATTTCAAATTGAATAAGTTCGTTGTTTTGAAAGCTCAAAAACTTATTGATTTTAATATTGTTTAATTCATTTGTTCAATTTTATTTAAATATTAGTTTTTAGTGCAATAACATGCTAGTTGAAAAAACGATAATGTATTTTATAAAATTAGTTTTTGTCTATATTTAACTCGGTAAAATGTGCTTAATTCAAGGTCAAACTCATAAAAATAATTTTGCAACTACGAGATATTTTACCCTCGTCAGACTCAGAATGTCGAAATTGTTACTTGTTGATTACAGCATGCATCATGCAGTATACAGATGATTGTAGTCGTTCGTGAAGTCGTACACGGTGTAGTTTGCTCTCTAGTGATTTCTGGTACTATCTAATTTATAATCTAATAATTAGGTAATTAATTGCGTGTTTATGGCTCAGTTTTTCAATTGTTAGTTAACTCAAATTCAATGGTTAACCTACGTTTATGATTACTCGATTGGTCAGAAATCTAAGTTAACCATTAAATTTGGGTTAACTAACAATTGAAAAACTGGGCCTTTATGACGTTCTTAATTGTTCTGTGAGACGTTCAGGGGACGTCTTTGGTGACGTCGTATAATCGTCCTAAAATGACGTCTCTGGGCTGTGACATTAACATGTAACTTTTACGTCATTAGTACGTCATTTTTTGGTCATATGACGTCAATACTGACCAATTATCGACGACAATATGACGTAACCACGTCAGCTGGGAAATTGATTCTAAAATATAATTTAACTACACAACCAAGCACAGAATTGATACTTTACCAGGACAGCTCGTTATGTGTTACCCAAAAAGACCGTTTAAAAATTGCTAAAGAAAAATTAGATTTTATGAATCAAGAAGAAATAATTAAACCTTCAATAAGCAGCTGTGGACAAAAAACAAGGAACGCAGACCGTGTGTTGATTATCGTGCTTTAAACGCTAGAACAGTAGGCGACTGTTATCCTATCCCGCACATACAAGATTTTGCACAATCTTTTTACCGAAAGAAAATATTGTTTACAATCGTTCTGCTTAAATCTTTCCATCAAATACCAGTTCACCCAGACGACAGTCACAAAATTGCAGTTTGGTGTCCAAAATTCACTTATTTTAACTATGAAAAATTATTGCAATCAAATCTACTGTTTAAGTAAACACTTAATTATATTGATTTTAAACATTTCCTTGTATATACTAAGCAATTTATTATTATTTTAATAAAAATTAAAAACACTAGAAGAATGTTCTTGGCTCACCTCGAAATATTTTACATTAACATTTATCAAATTTATTTTTTTTTAATTTAAATTAAATTTAGGTTGAAATCACATTAGAAGTTAAGAAGTTGTCAATAGTAAATATTGAAACATTTTTTATGTGTAACTTAAATGGAAAATTATATTTAAGGTTTCTACTTTTAATTTTTGGGAATACCAAGCTGTTCGCATATAAACATTAAAATTATCATTAATTTCATGCTTACCAAGCAAAGCAGCTTACATATTTTATGGTTAACACGATCTGATTTAAACATTCAAGTTGTACACATACACATTAGCAATATTTCCTTATAGAAAAATTACGCTTTATGTACGTACATACAATGTTATGAAATTTGTTGGTTGATACTATTAATAATTAAATTAACACAAGAAGTAAGTACGTACTATTATATTAATTGTTTTTAATAACTTAGAAAATTGTTAATATCAGCACAGAAGTTGTGTTATAAAATTTTTATTATAGAAAGCATTTATCGCCGGATACACATTTCATGTAGCTTAAGCTATAAGTTATAATTTAGATTTATGTAACATGTTCGTATTACTATAGATTTTCTTAATACGTAAACATATTTACATCACTCTCATCAATAACTTATCGATGACTTATGTTAATCTTAATTTAAAAAGAATTACCTTTAAATTATTCATAATAAAATTTTGAATTATTTATGATATATTGAAATTATACTTACAGTGTTAATTAGTTAAAATTAAACTTGGGTTTAATTAAAACAGAGAGACCATTTTCGATTACGTAAATTATTAATGTGATCTGATTTTACACTTCAGCTTATATTTTATACTTCAACAAATTCTAAATTGACGGGTTACCATTATACAAATTTAGACGTTTTTAATGTTAACCATTAAAAATATTTACTTTTAAATGCTAATTAATTTTTCTTAATTATCATTAAGTTCAGTTATAGCAAAATACACCAAACAAAAATTTATTTGATGTGAATTATTACCCTTGTATGTTAAAAGCTCTCGACTGTCTGGAATATTTTACTGAAATGCATGTAAATCATAATATAAAATGTAAAAAAATTAAAAAATGCAGATCAAGAAAATGGATACTATTGATTATGTTGATCACAATTTTAAGTTATCCTTCTTTTTAAAGTATTTTTTACCTAATTCCTTACAAAATCTTTATAATTATTAGCTTGACGAAATATTTTTAATAAAACCACATACAATTTTGCTGTCATGTAAAATTTATGTGCTTTTGGAAAAGTATTTCAACCATTAATTAAGTTTCAATAATTATTTTGATAATTTCAAGGTCTAGTATGAAGAAATTAAGGCGTACATCTAATGCTGAAATAATACATGTACGGCGTTCCATTTACAGAATGGAATGTAAATTCGGTACATCCCTAAACTTATATTTATATTATATTCAAGTAAAAGTAAAACTGATATTATGAATGATTTTAAATATAAATTTAAATAATGTACTGGAAGTCCAAATTTTTTTGAACAAACAAAATCGTATTTGTTTAAGAAAATTAACAAATATTAGATTATAATTAATAATTATAAACATGAAATATGTATATACATGAATAAATTCTAGCACAGGTTGTTCTTTTACATTTGGATTTAGTTAACCTTGAATTTTTGTATAAGTTGTACAGTTAATTAATCTTCTATTTTTATAACAATTTAACTATTGTGTATTCTAAAAATTTACTATGCGGTTTCTTGTAAACAAATAAACACACCAAATTCTGTTTGATTTAATTTTATATGCGTCATCTTCATTGATTTTTAAAGTTTTTTGTTAAAGATGTTTAATTGCGGTTTCTAAACTTACAAGGTAAAATGTAGGGTTAATGCTTTACAGTGTGTTCCATAAAATTATATTAATTGTATATTTCAGAACAGCCCATATAAATATAAATTTGTTAGTAAAATATTTACACACTTGACTTTAGTATTTATTTTATGTTTTATCGACCCATACCACAGTAATTTTGAAAAATAATCCCCAATGCTTAAGACGTTTTGCAAATCACTTTCCATTAGCAATAAAAAAATATCCAAGTTCTTATTAAATATTTATGGACTCGTTAAATACTTAACACAATTATTTTTTTATTAGGTATTATAATTAAAGAAAAGAGAAGACAAAACAGGTTTACGTAATGATTTTAATAAAAATGATATAAAAACGTTAAACCTAAAGGTACAGTGTATATTATTTTGATTAAAATTGTATTTCTGGAAAGTAATATTTCCTGTCGACAACTTTGTTGTTCGAAATGTTGATTTATGAAACAATTAAAATCTCAACATGAATTATATACCGATGTACCTATGTATGTATGGATACCAATGGTAGATTCATACCATGTGCTTCAATAATTCTCAACTTTTTATATTTCGCCTTTTGACTTATCACTCTACTTACGCCAAAGTAATTAATACTATACAAATAAATTAATAACATAAAATAACCTCAATAGTATTCAAATGATTTTTTCCTTGGAATTGTTCCATGCTTCGATCTTCAAAGCTAACTGATTTGTACTTGGTATATTCTTAAACACATTAGTTTAAGTCAATTAGTTACTACATTTATTTATTCTAATTATTAAATACTTTATCTACAATTCCACGTGCATCAAACAGGGCTAAATTTAGGGGGGTAAAAATGCTAGAGAAATCAGAAACCAATCATAGAATTTTTTGTCTAAAAAATTACATACGTTTTTTACCTGAAAAGTTTGAAGAAGTGAAAAAATTTGAAGAAGTGAAATTTTTAAAATTTGCTGTATACAGAATTTTTGGTCACGTTTCACCTCTTGTAGATAATTGAGCCCCACGAAATCATTTTTTATACGACGTTTTGTACAGCAAAAACTGGACTATCGACAGCATTGATTAACAAATACCTAACTTACTTAAATTTAATGACACCTATGTTATTCAATACTCTTTTAATTCAAAAAAAATTTGTGAAGACATTTTATAAATTATTGTTTTGCGGACTCTTTAAAAACCCCATACGGGCCCCCGATTAAGAATTGCTTGTCAATAATAAAATATAGATTAATTCATGGTTAATATCAAGTTTCAGTGTTACACGACGAATGCGATTAATTCTATTGATTAAACTTGATAGTTTCCAATTTTTCAAATTAAAATAAAATTTGAGAATTTAAAAAAAACGTTGTATTGGATATAAGAAACTAATAAATTTCATTTTTTGGTATAGCAGTTGCAATAAGTGAGGGGATTATTTTAGCTCAAGGGGTAGAGAGAGGGTTTAATCCCACAACGGTTTTGATTACCACTATGCCACTTTTTTAAAGAATAATTTAAAATAATTCAAGATAATGATATTTCGCTTACTTATTAGTAGTTGTTATAAAAAAAACTTTGTATAATAATTTTTATAATAAATGCGTTTGATATCTATAAATAAAATTAATATTGAAACTTGAAATGTACGAGGAATTCATAATGAGAGATGATTATCACGTACAAATGTAAACGATGAATATTACAAAAAAAATTTACTTTATTTCTTATATTTTTATTAATTTGATTTCTTAAGTTATGAAAGAATTTCAGTTAAATATATTTTTAATTGACTTAATCGGAATTTTCTCTTTAGCTGATTAAATCCGAATTTATTTTCTAATAAGAATTTTCTAGTAATTTTTGATACTATTCTCCGTTTTCAAGATATTATAGAAAATTAAATATACCCAATGTAAACAATTTGAAAAAGTATTTTCTCAGGTTTGGTAGTTAAAAATAAATTAAATAATACTAACAATCGTCTAGTAAATTGTACGTTTCCTAAGTTCATCAAAAGCAAAAGAAAACAATAATATTTCATGTGGTTTCCGATTTTTTTTACAATTTTATTTGTTTTCTTCGTTTTTCAACATGAATCATTTTTGGCAATTTTTCCTACCTGTGTGACTCAAAACATACAATTAAGCCAATTAATTTATTAGTAAACATTTTCTGCTAATTTTTTCATTGTTTCTTTTTGTATATTTTAATTATGCTAATAAGCAATGTAGTACAGAACTTTTACAACAATTAAGCCATTTTAATTTTTATTACACCTTCATACTATATGTAAAAATTCAGTAATCGCACATTATTCTCAGAAGTTAATATATACTCAAGTTAATGAACAACCTTTGTATATTATATATCCGTCCTTCGCGTTGAGTTGGTATGCATAATTAAATTTATAATTACTAATAAGTAAAAATTTGTAATTTAATGTATCGTAAACTAACAGAATTAGGTTTCGATTAAACTGTTAGTTATGTAATTCTTTTAATTAAGTCATAATCAAATTGCTATTAGCCAGCAATTAAATATTTCAACATTAAAAATCTCCAAAAAATTATATTGTGATAATATGTGTAATCTCGATATAAAAATATGTATTTCTAAATTTCTCTTTAATCACAACAGCGACTTGGTGCAATTGTAGCGTACAATCAAAAAACCTAGTAAGTCGACTAACTAAACAGCAATAATGGCTTATTATTACTTTTAATGAATTTTGTTCTGATATTATTAACAATTTTTTTAACTAATAAATAACTATATATTTTTCATTATATAGGGATTCAGGGGAAAAAATTGTGAGGGATATCAAGCCAGCTGTCCTTGAGCAAAAATGACGAATTTCGTGTAAAGAATTCAGATTTATAATATCAATTACTAAAATCTATGTAATCTTGATTTGTTTCCTTTCCTTTCTCTCTTCTTTTTGTGATGGGAAAATCCGGAAAGTCTTTCTTTCTCTGGATATGCAAAAGCTACCATACAGGCAAACATTGGCAGAAAGCGCTCGCCACCTGCACTTTATGAACTTGTTCCAATTTGAGCCTTCTTCCTGTGCAATTGTTGCAATATTTGCATTACAAGAAGCATATGTTGTCAACCCTCTTTCAAAATTAACAACATTTAGGATATAATTTATTGTGTTATTTAAGACCACTATCGGCTAATGGTAGAGAAATTTTGAATCACACTGATTCGAAGCATATTTGTATGACGAATAGATGAATTATACTTTTGACTCAATCGTATATTAGAAAAACATCAGTTTTATGAGTTGCAGTCATATGCAGAGGTTGTTCAAATAATTGGAACTTACAGTCGAACATAATAAAATAGTATACTAAATAAGTTTTTCCAAGTTTTCAATCGAAATAGCGTCCCTTCCGCCCGAGTTGAAAGCTTTGGAAAATTATTAGAATACAAATTTCTTTTACAGCTCAAAAGAAAATTTTACTTAAAAAACATGCAACTTTAGATCGAGTCGATTTACAATATTATTTGCATATTTTGTTCGGGTATAAGGGTTGTCATCCGATATATTTATACAGAATAGTGAAATTCACGTATTGGTCACATCATATATTTTCTTAAATTGATTCTCAGCATTCTTTATATCGATTACGAAGCTTTTTTTATGTTGAACATCATTAATGTACTTTTTAAGGCAATTCTATTTTCTGCATTCTTTGAATGTGCTCATACTATAATTACCTTTTTAATTGGTGATAATTAGTGAAGTAATTGCTGTTTATTAATAACAAACACTTAGTTGCAAAAGTTTTTGTTAACATCGTCAGTAAATACTGAAATTAGTAAATTGGAAAACTATAAGTGTAAATTATAATTTAGTTGCTACATAGAAAATTATTTTTTAATAAACTTGAAATTTACTGAATCTCCAACTGTACAAGTTTTAAAACGAATATGTACAGTTAGAGTGTCACCTCTGTTTTCAGTAAAATTTATTGAAAAAATGTTTCAAGTATCAGCTATGTAGACAGTTAATTGCATGTGGAAGTAAAAATGTTAAGCTATGCCACAATAGCGAGTGAAGTCCACAAAACAGTTGCAATGCATTTCTTTCGAGACAAGTATTGACGAGTATACGGTTACAGAATATCAATAAAGTTATATCGAATGCAATATCGACAACAGGTAAACGACCGACTTTTGTCCATGTTTTTATTTGGAAAAAATTGCATTTCCTGTAAATTCAATTTTTACAACCATTCCACAGAGCTGCATGCTCGAAAATAATTAATATGATTTATAATGAATTCAGTCAAACCACATTACTGAACACAAAACTAAAAATATTCCATCGCACAAATGATTCAGATAAATTTAAAATTTCTTGTGATATTTTTACATTTTTTGATCTGAATCTGAATGATCTGTTCTAGTAAGGTGCTAGCCTAGTAAAAATCCGAAGCTTTTTAGAATTCATAGTTCTATAGGGTATGTGGTTTATAGTTACTACTAGCTATGCACTCTGAGTAATACTCTTTGAAATGCGCATAAATTATTATTATTTTAAAGTAAATTAATCTACTTATAGTTTAAATTAAACAAATTAACTAATTTGTAACTTGTAATTAATTATCCGAGTAATTATTTTTATACCTGCCACACGAACTTAAAGCCGCTGAAAGCAATTATTATAAAAAATAAATAGGAGAGACTGACATAGATTATAAAATCAAGAAAAATTATAAAAACATTTAAAACAGAAGAGATAAACCGTAGCAAAAACTAAGATAAAAAATACTAAGCAGCACTAAATTTTATTTAATGTTCATGTTGCTTTAGTGACTTAGTAACTTATTCCCTTTATTGTATTAATTCATTTGCATTTATTTGTATATTCATGTGCATTAAATTTTAATAAAAAATCGAGATTAACCATACATAACCTCACCTTCAGTCAGGTATAAAAACATGTCTCAAAAAAAATGGCAAAATCATTAGTATTTGCTCAGTGTTTCAAGATCTATTTTTAAAATCTCGAATATGCTTAAGAAGATTTAAATTTTAGTTGAGAGTATTTTTTAGCACAAAACAGTCTTCATTATACATGGTTGGTTATAATGTGTCTACCTGTTCGTTTTTTATAGTATTCATCTCTTGCGCTCTTCATAATGTAACTTTTTAACCTCTCTCTCTCATATTATATTATTATCTCTCGCATTCTATTATTATAAACCTACATCTTAGCATGGTATCAACTTCTATATTTTTTGTTAATTAAAAAAAAACAATTTTAAAGCAACTACTTTATTATCAAATTACTACTTATCAATTTAAAATAAATAAAAAAACATTTCTAATCTGGATAAAATAATCCATATTTGAGTTTTTAACTGTAATGAAAATTTGTACTAATTTCCAAATAACTATAATTTTTTTATTAAAATAAATATTAAAATAAAAACAAAAATATTGTTTGTTAATATTTATTTCATAAATCAAATAAGATACACCTAACATATAAGTAATTAAACACTCCCTATACCTGGGAATTCCAAAGCTCCACGATATACAGATTTGCAAGGTTATTAGACTTTATTGTGTCACATTTAAGAGTAACATATTGCTTCCAGTAAGTAATCTCATTAAATCTATTTTAAGAAAACTAATGTGTTAAAATGGAAAATGCCCGAAGCAGAAAAAGTTTAAAATTTCGCTCCTCTAGAAATTTCATTTTGGTGAATATATAACTTCCGTCCTTGACCCTTAAAGAATTAAATTTAAAGTACTTGACGCTAAGAATCAACGGCGCGGCAGATCTACCTAGAAGCTAATGAAGCTTAAGGTTCAGGTCCTCGAAATAACAGGGCCCCCTACAAGCCAAGAGAGCCTCGACTTGAATAATGGAAAAAAATTGTTGATTTTTAACGTCTATCATGTTAAAACTGTAGAAAGGCTCCATAACATTCAGATTTGGGCATTTAGGCCCCAAAACAGCTGAATAGGCTACTGTTAAAAATAATGAAGATGGTATATCGTGGCATGTTTGCAATAGCAACCAGTGGAAGAAAAATTACTGTCCTCGACATCAAAATAGCAATAAAAACTAATTAAATACATAATTATTATTGTTAGTAAACATTCTTCTAAAAAATTAAAGCAAGAATATTGAAAGCACGCAGTTTAACTCAATGCACGAATCGTGCAGGAGACGGCATTGGATTTGACCAATGTAACAAACATGTATCCAAAACAAATTTTATATCTTTAATGTAGTTCTTTTGTTAAGACCCTTTTGGAGTTTATCCTCTCCCTCCTCCCTCCACTCCCAAAGGACTTTTTATAACATCTGATTTTTTAAAACATTTTCAAAATAAGATTTTCTTCAAAAAACCCAATTCATTGGAAATTTCTACTGCAAACTATTTTTTTTTTAATTGATAATAAACATAATTGGTCTATGAAATCATGAAAAATATGGTTTAATTTTATTATATAAACAAATTTTATAAAACAGATAATGCAATCGAAATTATGTATATCTTTCTATTGTAAACTGAGAACACAATTTATTGTAACAAATATGATTCAAAATATGATGATAATATTTGCGAGAATATACATACAATAAGCAAATGATTCAGTTTAAGTTAAACATGAGTGTTGAACGTTTTGACCAACGACCAGTGGTAAAATAGTTTACTTGTAAGTACCAAATTTCAATTACACCCAATAAATTGATAACACAATCAAGAATATTTCCATTTTAAGTTCTCATATTTCCAGTGTTTCTCAAACTGTTTTGTTTACTTTGTGCCTCTTAAAAATAAACGCTTATTTAATTCGACCTTAATATTATTTGAATATTTTTCCTGATTCTAACATAAAAATACATCATTAATACAATTTGAGATTTTGTTTATGTTATTTACAGAAATTTAAAAAAAATTCAAATTCTATAAAAATCGAAAGCTATTTCCGTTTAGTCTTCTCCATCTAGTTTTTTCTTAGTGTATTACAGTTTCCGAAGTCCGGGTCAAATAACTCTCAGGCTTCCTTTCATTTGGCCTTGAATATACATAGTAAGTTTAATAATTATTAACTCATTATATATAAATTCTAGTAAAATTGCTCTTGTGCTTTTTTCGGACTACCGTTTTCGGTTTAAACGGAAATGCACTTTTGTTTTCAAACCAACATATTTACTGCTATATATGAGTTTTAAAAATGTATTATAAATTCAAATCGAATTAATTAACTCAATTTTAATTTTGAAATGTTAAGGTTTATTTGCCAATAAAAACAATTTATTGTCCAGTAGGTGACTAAACGGCAAATGTAACAAAGAAATTATCGTGGGTTTTAATCCCATAATCACTCGTTGATTAAGAATATTGAAGTATTAATATTAAAATATGATATATTACTATATTAATTGTAGAATGTACAATCTACTTGTGAAAAATACTTGCCAAATGTACAAGTTCCAATTTGACTAGTCGGTCAAAAGACGCTTCTAGTAACCAGCACGACAGATGCTTGGACGTTGTATTTCCAGCCTCAGGTATAAGCAAATATATGTGGAAAATTTCATCTCCAATGGATTTTTTATGGTCGCATTCAGTGGAGTAATTGGTGTTCCCAGTGTTCCAGAAGCGCAAAAAATATAATAAAACAACAAATCGTGTTACACTTTTTGGCGTCGTCATTAAACTTGGATAATTAAATGCATCCCTAGATCACCTTCTTTTTTTGAAACTCAGATTATTCCTTTAACATTAACCAATTTTCATGAATGAAATGTTAAAAAATTGAAATCGACCATATAGTATTTGAAGTCGATATAAAATGTTTATGTGAAGTCCTTGCCGATAAGTTTAACTGCGGCAATTAAAAAATGTATTCTCTCTTCAAAAAACATTTTTGTTTAATTTTCAACCACATTTGTCATTGGCCACAATGTAGTTTTCTTTTATTCCACTCGCTTCAATAAAATAAAAAATGTATACCCACAACTCTCATTTTTTTTATTATTTCAGATTGAATTATAAAAAATGAATGTAAATAACAAAATTATGATTAATATCGCCGTGTATAAAAAAACTATAATGCATCATCATTCAAGCTTATACAAGGCTACCAAACAATTGACTCTGCTATATTGCCAAATTCTAAGCAAGTACAGGGCCATTGTAAAATTGCTTAAAACCAAATTGGTTTTCTTTGTTCTTGACCTCAAAGAAGTTCAAATATCTTGTATTATTCAATACAACAAAACTTTGAATGAGTGATTTATCAATTGAATAATTTTATATTGCAAATTGTTTGAAGAATATATGTACATCTACAAATTAGTACAAATATTTCAAATAGTATGTAGATAACGCTTTCAAAATTTAGAAATCAAATTTCAATAAATTTAAAGAGAGAACGACAGATACTATTATGGCCATCTCCACTCCGAAGGAAATGGAAAACTACCCAGGTATACAATCTTTCGACAACAATTTTTTGCTTATGTTCGCTCAAATTAATCTGTAAATCTCTTGTGTATGTGATAACTATTTGCATGAATTAGAAATAAGAGAATTGAGACCGCATCGTTCTTTATGAAGAACATCACAGAATTCAGGAATTTTATTTTGTTTTCCTGAAAATTTCCATTAATTCTCCTGAGGAGGTATTGCTGGATACTGTCGTTACTATTTTTCGCTCTTCTCTTGTTAGAGAACGGAGATTTTCAGTATTAAATAATAGGAGCATGTTTTCAGAATGTTTTGGCTCCTGAGTTATTTAAAGATTTACTCTAAAGGAGGAAGATAAATATTTTAGATGCATACCATGTATTTCAAATTGTAAATCCAAAAAATTCCACGATTGAAATCGTTTGAGCTCAGTTTGTAGATATTTATATTATATCTTCAATTTGCATTTTTACTTTTTGCTTTTGAGATATTCAGGAAAAACAATAATGGATTAACAGGAATTTCACAGCCACCGGTCAGTTGTTGATGCTTTTCCGATCAAAAAGCTGATAGAGTTTATTGCATGTATGTAGTCTAAAAGCATCTAAATCAAATTTATATTTATCATAAGAAGATGAAGAATCAGTAACCGAATAATTCAGTCTGAATGTGTTGCTCATCGTGATAAGATGCTCAGAGACGTATTTACCTAAGGATAATGAGGGCCATGGCCCGGGGGGGAAGGTTTCGAGGGGCGGCGCAAGCCGTCCTTCGCACTCTGCTTGTGGCGCATTTTATAATCAGAATGAATTAAAAAAATTAATTTTAGCTTTTTTTTTAATTTATGGGGCGGCAAACTTTTTCGGCCCAGGGTGCCAAACTTTAAAATACGCCTCTGAAGATGCTTAATGTAAAAGGAAAAGTAACAAAAACCGCTCCGTAGTCAAAGTCGATGAAACATTATTTTCTTTTACTTTTACCTCCAAAAAAGTTATTAACCTTGCATCATTGGCTCTTCTACAACATTTCTGCAACAAAAATGGAAGTTAAAATTACATAACATCATATACCTACGTGTTTTGGGAGGCGAGGCGGAGTAAATATTAACGAATCGATGTTTTGTGTGTTTTTAAGTTTTACCCAATCATTAAACATCGACCTGATTTCATCACTGCCTGATTTGTACATTTTCCATCAGTGATGTAAAATTATCTTTCGATCATTTTGTCTTCTTTCTGGCGGTTCTCATGTTCTGCATATTCTTCCTCTTTCTCCCCAATCGAGGATTCCAATGCTATTATAGTACTTTATCACTACGCCACTGCTCCTTTTCGACAATCTGAAAGACCCAGAAAGTTTTCAAAATTATAAAGTTAGTTAGGGGCTTTAGCCCCCTTTCTCAAATTAATAGTAATCGAAAGTAATTTACTATCGATTCCTATGGTACACGAAAAAAAAATGTTTTGTTTTTTTGCGTTTTTTTCAATCTTAGCCTCTCCCCCCCCAAGCACTAATCCTGGATCCGCCACTGACTTGTAGTATATAACACAACCTAATATATTTTGTAAAACAAAATAAGAAAATTATATATTATACTACTTCTATACGACAACTTGTGGTTCTAAATTTGAGGTTATAATTTATTCAAAATAATTACTTCTTTTTTATGTTTTATTGATTTTGGTGGTGCGAAGGTTCCGAAAGATGTAAGATTAGTATTTCATTAGTACAATTTGTATTTTATTTCTGTCATAAAATACGAGTATAATATTTTTATATACATTAGCACACTATTCATGAGACTTACACAATAATATTTAATGGTTTATATAGTATAAATTGGCCGCTAGGTGAAAAGTGTAAGGTATGTCTAGGTCGAATTATTAAATTCTAACACAAGTTCGATGACGATCAAAAATATTCACGTAACATTACATGCGTGTGCTTTTGAGTTTGCTTAATTGGTGAAAGTTTTTTTCGTAGTCGATAAATCAGTCGTTTAGAAGCAGAACTCAATTATTGTGGTTATCCAAAGCAATTTTGATAAAAGTCTAATGTTAGTATCTGAAAAAAAAAATATTAAACGTTTAAGGAAACATTTATTTTTTATTATTTATTTTACAAATTAGGTGGGTAGGTAGGTACCTGAGTTTCTCTTTTTATGTGTGGAATTCTCCATGTTTTATAATTTTTATAATTAATTTAAATAAATTATAGTTTTTGCGACAACACTTGTTTGCTGCTATAAATAAACTAATACTGTTTTGTTTGTTAGATTTTGAGGTTAAAATTAACGTTGGGTTCGTGTCTTGATCGAACGTTGGGGTCTCTGAAATAAGAGTAAACCATAGCTTCACGTTTGATTTAAATTTCGAAATTTGTAAATATGTTAACAAAAATTATTGACTAGTTATTTGTTAAAATAGACATTGTCTGGTGTTTATAATCAATAAATGGCGTATAAGTGCGAGTGCAGTGGTCCATTTATAATAAATAATCGTGTTTATTTAAGCGATCATAATCAAAGATCTACTGGACTGCACGCAATACTATAGCTGTATTTGAGAATGCTGGAATCGCTCGAGGCATGTCTGGGGCTTATACTTTTACTTCTTATTGTTCCTATTTTACGTCATTCTTTTTTCAATCGTTTTATTTCCCTCCTCCGTTGTTGCCATAAGATATCGGAGTGCAAGCCGACGAAACTAAAGAGTCATACAGGTGAAGTTGTTGCTATCTTTTACTAAAGCAAACAATTTAACGTTTTGTATCTTTGTCGTGAGATTCTTTGTCGATCATAGTTGAATAAGCTGTACCTGGCAGCGGCCATGATTCCGATCCGGTGTTGGCTCTTCACACACAGTCGAGTATATACGACGGTCGCCGGCCAGTACTCCCACATCTAAATGGTATAAGCGCCGTGTGCTAGACAAAGACGTCCTTTGTTGACCGCTCGAAACCGCCGTTGAAGCCTGGAGGCTGAGCACAGTGAGTGGTCTGAAGAACCTATCAACGACAAGCTTACCTCAAGTTTGTGCACCTGAAAATGCTTTTAACAAGGACGAATATTGTTTAGTATCACTCGAGCTGTTCCATACTTACCATCGGCTTTGAGCTGCCGCAACTAACAGTCAGTAGAGTATTAGTTCGAAACACCTGTAGACGCTAGTATGTGATTGATTATAAATATTTAGCTAATATTTTAAGAATGCATGTTGCTAAAGCGTGCTAACTATGGAATATATCGTGCAGTGTATCGTGTTGTGTCAGTACCCGCGATTGTGACGTCCGTGGCCATTAAACAAAAGGATCTACCAACTACAGGTAAATGTAAACACCAATATATACATCTACGCACCCAAGAAACTTTCCTCGCCACTTGACAAAGTCCACCATTTATTTATTTCGCCATGTAAAACCACCCTCGGCCACTATACACAATGGTCGTCAAGAGTTAACCTCAAAATCTTCACTCGATCGTAACTTACATGCGTGCAAAAATCAAAACAAATGTGTTGTTTTCAATTTTGAATGATTACAATAGTACCTGTTATCCACAGAAGCCGGTAGACCTGTTCATAAACTATTGCTCACACTTGATCTTGAATGGCGACTTGATACGCCCCTACTAGTTTACCTGGTTTACACTTGCATCAGTTACCCGATTTGCAAAACTTGCTTTTGGCGCCGTTTGTCTAGGATCACGTACTTTAATAAACATTAGTAATAATACTCGTGCCCACTTATTATTCGATTCTCACCGAATAAATTTCTTTAATAGGAGGCACATTTTGAATGCTTAAATTCAAGTACCAATGAGCACGACCGACCAATAGTTAGCAACCACGCCGTTCGAATTTTAAATCAGCTTGCAAATAAAATCAATAAATCATCTCTTCACTTGTAGTAGTAGTTAACCCTTTATATTTAAAAAACACTTGTATATGTATACAGTTAAAGAAAACCGGTTGCACCACCCTCTAAAACATATGAACGAAAAGTCACTTGTAGGGAGGTTTGCGGGATTCCACATGGCTGTCAAACCTGTCGCGTTCTGGCACGTGGAGTTTCCGGTTTATTACTAACTCTATCAGCGAATACTAGTTAATATTTACTTTTAGGAACAAGTTTTGTTATGTAGGTATTTACCAAATTCAAGTTTTTCTATTTTTCATAATACAATTAAACCGGTACTAGTAGTAAACACTAATTATGGAGACATTAGGCTAACGATTACTTATTATTATGAATAACTTTTCAAGTCATTTACTATTTGTTGTTATTTTATTTTTCAGATTATTCACCGCTCGATAAACTATCTACTATTGTTAACGGTTGCGACAATAGACATTCCATAGTTCCATTAAAAGCCATAAAAGTGCCATAAGTTAAAATTTCAGTAACATAATATACCTATATGTACATACGTAAGTAAGTGCAATAACGCGAACCCTACTTTAAAGTGAACACTGTGATAAAAAAAAACGTAATGACTAGACGAAATTTAGAAGAAATGTCTGCGAATTCTTCTCCTCCTATGGATACAGATGGCACAATTATGTCTCCTCCGCCTCCACAAGCCTCCCCAGCTGAACGTTCTCCACTAAGAGACGGCCCCAGCCCACCTGCCATGTTAGCAACTATGACACCCGTTAACGCTTTGGAGCTCAAAAAAGATATGGAAGAAAAACGTACCATGGGACACTCTCCTCTTTATACCCAAGTCAAAACCGAAGTCATGTACGATAAAGACGAAGAATTATACGCTCAAGCTATTCACAATAAAAATGATGCACCTATCGATCTTATTTATGAAGACGGTAACAAAACAGTGATATACACCACCACACCTGATCAAAAAGGCTTAGAAATGTATTCGTCGGATAATTCCGGGGAAATAACTATCAATAATATAAACGCGCATCACATACAGGGACAACAAATTGCAGACGTGCTAATTGATTCAAATTCGGGTGCTATGGTAACTAGCGATTCGGGAAATACTCCGGGTACTGTTTCCGTTGTCCTGCAAGGTAATGGTCAAGGCTTGCTACAATATCCTCAATCGCAAGTTCCAGCCACCACAGTCCTCGTCGTTTCAGAACTTGTCGACGACATGGGAATGCCAGTAGTTGGAATAAGGTAAGAACAATAATTATTTTGGCTATAATTGGTAAAAAAAATCTCACCACAAAATAAAACATTTACCTCATTTTACCCCCTAATGATTTCTATAGTTATTAGGTCCAAGTCAGCATGGGGTACAACAGGTAGAAACCGTGTTGGTTTCTTTCGAGTATAAATAATTACGTAAATGTGTCCGAATATTTATGGCTTTAAACCTAACGAATTATCGGTTTACAATAAGATATAATTTATAAAAAATAGAAAACTAAATCCTTCCATAAAACGTTAAATTACAACACATTAAAAAATAAGAGGGAGCATTATAATGTGCGCACAAATAGTTTGAAAAAGGTGAGACGATGCTTTTGTGTTCAATCTCACTGCTTCTTTTATTTTAAAAGCTTAAAATAGGCAACACTGCTGCGCTTTGGATGGTCCAAACAAATATTTCAAGGACAAATATTATGGTCTCTATAAACTGACTCCCAACTTCGTGAAGCTCTTTTATAAGATGAATCTTTAATTATTATAACTTGAGTTTCACTTTGCATTACTACTTTAACTTTTAATTAATATTTAAACGAATTTGACATTTTGTATCTCCATATCTGTATAATTTAATTGCTCCATGAAATTTTACTCTCGGTTCACCTTTTTGTGTGT
This sequence comes from Cantharis rufa, assembly GCA_947369205.1. Lineage (NCBI taxonomy): Eukaryota > Metazoa > Arthropoda > Insecta > Coleoptera > Cantharidae > Cantharis > Cantharis rufa. Next base: position 6,355,780 of record OX376309.1, on the reverse strand, counting down.
TGTAACCGAAAATCTAAAAAGTGTTAAATCTAACGGAAAATTTTAACAAGTAATCATTTGAAAATTAAATAAATCAAATCAACTACCGCTGCAACCGCTTAATGCAATCAAATTGGCCCGACATCAAAATCTTTTACCTTCCATTTCAATTTAATTCTAATCAATAAACTTTTTTAATTAACGTTCCGAAACTGTAATTTATTGTTGTGGTTATTATCATAGCTTTTGAATTCTTTTTTTGGATTTCTTGTATTCTAATAGTATTATCTTGCATTTCTACGTGACAGGCCATATTTTAAGACAGTTGCGACACCGAGATTTAAGTGGACAACGTGAAATTTAAGTATTAGTTTGTGGTTTCATATTATTCAAATTGGAAATTTATTTTTTTTTCCAAATTCCAGTTTATCTCCCCAACACACAGAAGAATTTGCTATATATACATACCCATACATTTAATTATTTCTTATGTTAAGCCAAAATCTCCAAACAATAAATCTACATTTATCTTGCCATTTTGTTTTCATAAATATTTACTGGAAAAATTTTATGGCCCAGTAATATTCTTTTATTTCCCACCATTGTAATATAGTTACACAACTCAAAAATTAAGTTTGTTCCTATTTTTGGCACAGATCGGATTGGAATTTTCATGATAGTTGATGGAAATTAATACGCAGAAGAAGCATTGGCTTTGTTGCTTCAATAATTTAGCCAGCAATCCGACCTTTTCTCAAAGCAACCGATCTTAGCTAAAATTAAAAATACTTGCATGTATGTGCTTACCTGTGATGCGCTTGAATGGATTAACAAATGGATCAGGCTTTCACAATCCAAATTAATTTCCAATATTGTGGGAAAATCACAAATTAGTTTATTAAAATTTTAAGCTTGTGAGGAGGTATGTTTGTACATAAAAGTACAGCGCTTTGCCGTTTTAGTGCTAATTTAAAGCTAACTAGAAATATATTTTGGAACATATTCTACAAAAAATTGCTTCTAATTTATGTACATGTCCTGAATTTGTACATAAAGCATCTTACAGACAATTTTAATGTAAAATTGTGTTGTCATAACGGCAAAAAGCTGGGGTTATGACAAAAATGATTATGTATTAATAATCATTTAATTAATTATTTTTTGTGGACTGAAATATCGCGAATTGTTGAATCGGTGTTCATATATGCAGATATGCGGGATCATATTATGATATCACATGGTAATCATAAAATATCACGGTTAATGAATTTTTGAATAAGATAATGATCCAAAACATTTCTCAAAGCATGGGAAAGATATTCCATAACGTAAATATTTCCCTGCTTGAGTGCCCTAGCCAGATGTTAATACAGCATCTGCAGAAAGAGCTAGAACGATGAATAAGAAGTGAATGATGAATTCCAAGAGAATGAAAAACATGCCATTAGAACGATCAATGAAGTTAAAAACAATATGCCATGAAGTATTAAAAAAGCTTTTTAAATGTAGAAATTAATATTAACTTAGAAAAGCTTAACATTTCCAATGATTATTTTGCTAATTTCCCTGATTGACTTAATTCTGTAAAAAACAGAGAGGGTGATATTAAGAAGTGAGAACTATATTGGTTATCAAAATTTATTTTCAATATTAGAAAACTATACGCAAACTCTCATTAGACATATGTTTTGGGATATCCAATTTTAGCAATTCCTCATGATAATTTTAGAAAACAACATTTTTTGCCATTAATTGTCATTCTACAAATGTTAATGATGTTATTACTGCAATTCCGAAGGGCAACATTTTAATTGTTTTCATCCTCGCTTACGGTTTACCATTGAGAAAGAAGAAAATATTAAAGAACCTTCCTTGACATCCAATTAATTCACAAGCGTAATTGTTTAAAATAAAATTAGATCCAAAAATTCGCTTGATTTTGAGGATTTTCAAATTGCAAAGAAAATTGTAATTTTGTAATTTCGACCAACCTGATATTGGCTACAAGACAATGAGTGTGCGTATTTCTAATAAATCGAAACAACTGCATTGTCGATAAGCACGACAATAAAAATTGTGACTAACGCTGATAAATGAATCTATCTTATAAATATTTCTAAATTGCTGTTTCAAAAATTTTTATATACGAACTTCTGATGATAAGAGATGCAGGTGTTCAGCATTACAAATAAATAAATCATACGACTTTGGTTATCGTGCTGCTGTTTGATTTTACAATGACATCCCAAACAGATTCCAGTTGTTCAAAATTATAAGCAAATAAAGTTTTTACGAATTCCAAAATGCAACTCCCAAAAACGGCAGCAAAACTTACATCGAATCAAACTCATCCCTGTAAGCTGTTAGTCAGAACCGACTAAATAAATAGCAACTCATAGTATAATGGTAACTGCAAAAAAACTAAAGCTTACCTGTTATCATCAGCAGCATCGTCAGACTTTCTACTTTGGGTAAGCCAGCGGTGGACCAAGAATAGATGTCACCTATCTGCCTTATATCTCCCATATATTATTTCTTATTGACGTCATATGGCGATTAACCGTTTTCTAGACTCATTTCAAGTAGCACGCCGAGTTCCACAACGTCGTCTTATTTATTACTTTAAAATTTTTGGATTCATCTGTTAAATGACAGACTGTTGCGTCAATAACGGGTCTAGAAAATTGCATATTTTCTTTTCAATTAGCCGTTATAAATACATATGTATAAACTGCATAACATATTGTACCTAAATATACCTTTATATTACCATTGTACAATTTCTCGTTTCAAAATTTAATTTTAAGTATTTAGTAAGTAAAATAACTTTTTATTCAACCAATAAATTCTACGTGATATAGCAAAAAATTTTTATTAATTGGTGGGTCAAAGATGAGCCCGACAAGTTTTAGGTGGGCTCACCCTCTGATTACGCCGCTGCTTGTAATTTACCTCTTATGTTGTATATAATGAAATGAAATAGTATTACTCGAAAATTAAATAACTAACATTTTTCTGTTAGTTTTGGATAGTAACTTAAAAATTTAAATATTCACACTTTTTTTTAAGTGAATATTTGTTTATTGGCATGTAAAAGCTAAGGTCGTTATTGTATGATGGAGCTGTTACTTAGAAATAATACAATGACATACCTGCAGATTTTACCTGGTCTTACAGGTAAAAACTGTTATTTTTTTCCTCACAAATCATTATTGGAAATATAAAAAATAAAGAAAATGAATAAATATTTGGTAAAATTTTTATTTAATCAATTTTTGTCTTGATTGGGTTTTTATATTGATTTTTTATTTATTTTGTTTATTTACTATTTATTACTACATGAAAATAAAGCGGGTGGGATGATTTTAAATAAATATAGCACTTTATGATCATTGAATAACTGCTATTTAAATAATAAAAGTTGAAGCGTTATCACTTAAATTTATTTAAGTTTTTTAAAATTTTTATAGCATTGATGAAATACTTTACAGATGGTTAGAGGTTATGTTTTGCTCTACCATTATATTTTACTTTTTGACTTACTTTATCGCTTTGGGTCTGATTGTGAGTATAGAAATTGATCTAATCATCTGAAGGTGTGGCATGAAAAATGTGGACTTTTCTGCTGAAGTAGTTAATTGCTTTTAATTTATTACTTGTAAAGATTAAATTGGTATACATACATATATTATTTATGGTTTCATAATTTACAGTTACAATTTTCAGATTTTAATATCATTTTTATTTGCTTACTATAAAGTATTTTCAATTTTATACAAAATAAAATGATTGCCAAGTCTTACAAAAATCTACTTTTAATTGGATATAAAATTATATACTTTATTTTATAAATATGCAAATTTAAATTAAATACTTTTTGCCAGTTTAATCAGCAATAATTAATTATTTATTATATGCTTAGTTAATTTTTCTCCAGTGTTTACTTTTAATTTTAATAAATTTAATTTGTTATTTTCATTCACGAATACTTGTTGATATTTTTCAAAATGATATTTTTGATATATTTAAAATTACAATTTAAAATATCTAACTTCAAATCAGATTTATTTTCTAATTTTAAATTTAACTTTTAAATAAATTTACAGATGAGATAAAAAAAATAAAATTCGAAACGGCCATTCAATGTAAATTTAAAAAACATTGATATTCCAATAATTTATTTACAATTTAGATTAAATTTAATATTTATAACTATTTGTCATTGCTAAATAATATTCATTTGTAATATTTAATTAGACATGTGAAAATATAAATTACAAGGGACGTCATGAAAAAAAAATTCAATTGCAGCTTACACAGTTATACTAAAAAATTATTTAAAACTAATAGTTGTATTAATTATTATCAATTTTAATCAAACGGTACTTAGGTTGGAATAAGCAGTGGCTTAAAAAATAATGGCTATGCTATCATCATCAGCCGAGGGGCTAGAATATTTACAATAATCAATCGATTAATTCATGGTTCGTGTTATAAAACTTAACCACCATCTTGAGAGAACCATATTCTGTATATTGAACTGATACGATTAAAATTCTTAAAATTTCACATAGCGTGTTCATTTAAAAATGATTCATTCGAAATATTTCCTTAACCAAAACACACTTCGCATTTCTATTTATCTATAAGTCAGTTTTTTTGAGTTTATAATTACTTTAGTGCCGCCCGTCGTTGGTATTAAAGCTATATTAATTAAATTTAATCATATTAGTATTTTAGAAATAGCGAATGATTAATATTGAGTTTCACTACAATTAAATTTAATATTTTTTTGTATCTGAAAAAATATTTTTTTTTATTAAAAAAGGGATGAGGGATATTTTTTATTAATAATAATTATACATAGATTGTTTTTCGGTGTACCCTTTCTAATATATCAAACGTCAGCTATAAATATTTTTAATTTTTGACGCGAAAAGAATTAAAATCCGCCGATTCATTCTTAAATACTATTTATAATTTTAAAGTAATGAAGGGGGGGAGACGGTGTGATACAAAATCTTTATAATTGCACGTAATCCTCTTTGGACCCAAGGTATCATATGTGATATGTTTTTTCCAGGCGTGATATTGTTTAAAACGTAGCACCTCCATAATTATCATATAAAATACCTATTCAGACATGGGTAAAAAATCTACATCAACTTAGTACAGTCAACTTGCCACGTAATAATTTTGCAATTACAGAAAGTATAGAAATCCTGAATGCAAAAATTGACACTTGTGTGCTCTACAGAGAGATATGTTTTTTTTAATTTTTGATAACATTTTGTATGTTTATACTTACAATTAATTAATAAAATATTACCAAATGATAAAATTTTTCAGGAAAACTATAGGTTGCAGACCAAAAATATTTTAATATTTTTTTATCCTTATGACCCCTAATTAATAATAAATTATACATAATATATTATTTTATTATCCATCTACAATTTTAATTTTTCAAAATAAAAATTTTTATTTTTATGTTGCAAATATCTTGGAATATTCTTGTTATACAACTGACCAATTGGGTTTCAAAAGGAGCTACACTCTCATTTAAAAAAAAATGCCGGGAAAATTGATCTTTTTTTTAAACATATCTATAATATTAAAAATTATATTTACAAAACTAATAACTTTAGCACGCAACTTCATTTATTATTATCTTGCTACCTCACCTTGAACTCGTTTGACTCGATCCAAAAACATTTTAAATGGTACAAAAAATTATGATTTTACAATAGGTAGGTAACAATTACAATAGTAAATATAAAAAACTTCATTGGTAATTTTGGTATTTTTATTTAAATAAAAAAGTGTTTGGGTATTCAATTTGATATTAATAAATATAGCAATTTACTGTTTTAGTTTGTTAAAACCACTTGCTTAAAGTTTATAAAGAAAGAAATTTCGAGTTTCAAACATCCATAGCCTTAAGGTACAATGTTCGAGTACGAAAAATTCTTATTCCATTTTTGGTTTGTCTGCCCTTGAACCAACATTAAGTAATAATTCTATTTTGCATTTTCACTGGATTCACAAATCCAAAAAAAAGTTGAGATCATTTTTTAATCATTTAAAAATTTACCGGTCACGTGTTTGTCTGCAATACTAGACGCGTTACGTTCACTTTCAGTCACGCCAAAACTAACAAAGAACGAATTCAAGAACACGACTTATTTTTATGACATTTTCAAGACGCACGAGAATATTCAAATTAATCATTTGTCTAAGTTCATACATTATAAATTTCAAAAGGTTTTTTTTATTAATTTATGGTCATCGGTTTTCTTAATTAATATTACTGATGGATAATTAATAATTGCAGATTTATTGAATTTTTAACCAAATGATTGTTCATTTATTAGGAATTTTGCAAGTTCTTTGGAGGATGGCAAGCTTGTCTTTCACTTTCGTTTTCAAAATAGGTAGCAAGCCAAAATTCCATTTAATTTCCTGAAAAATTTTGAAAATTTTTATATATTATGTTTTGTATTTCCAAGTATCCTTGACTAATATATCAATTAATATTTACGATAAATTACTAGAGAATAAATTCTTAGACAAAGTTAATTGCACATACCTTATAAATTGCGCATCCACCAATTAAAAGTATAAATATTTAATTTCAACGGTTATTAAAGAATCGATCTTAATTTAATTAACATATTAATATTTCTTATTTAATTATTTTATATTGAAATTGGTTTTTGTTTTCAAATGTTTTTAAATTTAAGAAAAATCAATTAATCTTAACAAAATGGCCGATATAAATAAACGTAACGCTTTTATAACGTATAATGTAATAATCATAGCATGTAAATATGCCATGGTCGCAATAAAATTACGATCATTGATCCATCCATACGCGCATCATAATAAAATATCTTGTGAAATAGTTTTTCGGTTAAAAAATAAAGGTTAATTTTATACTCACCGCTGTTCAATACATTAATTTTTGCTACAAAATAATAAAAAATTTAAGTAGCGACTAAACAATTAAACATTTTACGAGATCGTGTCCAACTTTTGAACATATTTTGCAGCATCAGCTACTCTTGCCCGATAATTTTGTTTTTCCCACAGAGAAAATCCATTTTAAAGAAATGAATTTGGTCATACCTATAGTAAAATTTGATATGGTTTTATTTACTGGAAAATATTTAAATTATTATAATTCGAGTTTTTTAAATCTATAAACTTTTATGATTTTTAGCCTTTTTCGGCCATTAAAATTCCGTTAAAAATGTGTTTTAGCTATAAAACTTAAATTTTACAAAAACAGTTTTTGTTGCAGTGGTAACCTGACCATAAAAACTGTTGTTTAAAATTTTGTGTATTTTCTTCTTTCTGTGTGCTGGAGCTGGAATAAGTACAGGTAGTTGCAAAATAAACTTATAGCTATTAATTAACGTTGTCTTTGATGCAAACTTGTGTGTTTATTCGTTCAAAAAATTAAATTGTCAGTCATGCAGTTAATTTATTTTAATATATACCGATTAGAATATCACGCAAACGACAAGCATATAAACCGTAGATGATCAAATTTGTGTCTGTCAGGATATTATAAAAGGATGGAAGAGACCAGTGCGTTAGAGTTAGAAGAAGGGTCTCTATATATTCAAAGAAAGGTTCATGGCCGTACACGTAATGCCGATGCATTAAAATCTATCTATAGTTTACTAACTATAAAATTCAACTTGTAGCTTCGGGTTATTTGCTACTACTAATAACTTAAATTTGAAATCATCTTAAATGTACCTTGATATAATTTAATCATCTTCTTGGTAACGACGCACTAGTCTCCAAATTAAAGACAATTAATCAAATCCATCCCATGTCAGATTGGAGAGTTTGACAACAACTTTTTGACACGATGACATATTACCACCATAACCGTGAGAATTTAAAATATATCAATGTGTTTTCGTACGCAAATATTAAAATATTCAAAAGTAATTAATGATCATTTTACCTGCGAAGCTAATGTCAGATATGAGAACTTAATTGAAAAAATGATACTTTAATTTTCAATTGGATAAACTTTTCAAGCACATTTGCAACACACAATTACTTACCATAAAAATCGTTCGGAATTATTCATTTCATCGAAAAGAAACTGTTGGTTAAATAATCTATAAAAATTTGATGTCTTCTGGTGGATGTAATTTACACTCCCATCAGAAGCGATTATTGCAGAAGTTATTGCTTCCGTTATCGACAAATACACCTACTCTATTTTTAAATTACTTACGCCATTGCTTTTAGGCGAAAGAATCTGCAAAAAGAGTGAGGTTAGATCATTCTCATGTGCAATTACACTACTGAATTGGACGCTACTTAGAAACAATTTTTTTTTATTCTAAACAATTAAGTTTTCAGTAATTTTTTTTGGTTTTCCAACCTGAGTATTACTAATAGATATTTTATAAAAACTGTAATTGGTATTTTTTATAGATACTTAATCGAAAAGAAGTTCATTAGAAGTTTCAATCGTGTGGGTTTTAATAAATTTGATATATACGGTTTTGCAGGGGCGTTCATTATCAATAACTTATAAAATATGGCGCAATAACAATAAATCTCTGTAAACATTTGTACGAGCGTCTTAATTATGATAAAATGCGGTTGCAACTGAGATGCTTATTGGTGGTTTAGAACAAATTTCATTCATAATATAAACCAATCGATTCGTGATTAATTTAGAGGTAAAATGGTAACAAAATAAATTCATGATTCAATGTAATGTCGACTTACATAGTGTATACGTCTTTGGCCTTAGGCTACACGTAGATTGCCCCTCTGGTACCCATTATCCATCGTTTGGTCAGTGGCATGTGTATTTGTATAGCCTTGACGGTTTCTAAAGGTCAAAGATTAATGTTACTGAAGGAAACCTAGCCCATCCAACAAAGCAACATCGCTGTACGCGGTCATTTAATTATTACAACCCCATTAAATTTTTAATTGCTTTTACATATCCTCAAAATTTAACAATAAATTAAAAATTTACTTTATATTCCATATTTACTAAATGACATTGAAAATTAATGATATTGTTCTCGAATGGAAACGGGAATGCCAAATAAATGCAGTGGCCTCTCTTCGCAAAAACAGAAATAAACTTTGTTGATGTATTTTTACATTGTACAAACATGCCGTAGCAAAATTTACTAGAATCGAACTCGTGTTTGCAAAATAAATTCTTTGCAGACATAAACAAATAGCACTTAAACTAATAAAAGTTTCAAACGCCTCGTTCATCATAAAGTTATCGGTTTTACAACACGTAGAAACGTGTCGCACTTAGAAAAGTTACATACATTACAAGATGTATGACTTGGAAAATTTATTTTTTGGGGATACTGGCGGCTAAAATGGAATACTTGATTTAATTTTTTCAAAATTGTGAAATAAATTTGTTTCGCTTTTAGCATTTATGTGATAGCGAGTGCCGGTATTATCTTACGCATTTCACTTTTACCCTTGTCATGGAAATGTTGAAGTTACATAAAACGGAATTTTAGGTTTGGCATGAAGAAATTTTATGCGTCATGCGCGAATGTGTGCACTAATTACTGACAACAATTACCAACAATTTAAATTTTCAGTCAATTTGTCTGAGAACCCAAAGTTGTTTTGAAATCGCCCTTCACCTTTTTATTCTGAAATGCTATAGTCGCCAACACTCGCGATATCATTAATTGGTATCTCTAGTGTTTATTTAGTGGGCTGCTGAATACATGAATACTATGGGTGTGGTAACTGTAACGAACAAAATATTTATGGTTGGTAAACACTTCTTGTTCAGACCAACACAAAATGTCAGAAGAACATATGAAATGACAGCTTCTAAATCACATATTATTCTTAAACTTTAACTTCAAATAATAAAAGTTAAATAATAAGTATATAAATAATGTTATAATTTATTGTAAGGTTGTTTATAGTTTATTTATAATATTAATTATTTTTATGTTGTAATATTTTGTTGCATTGCACAAATGCAATATTATATCACAATATATTGAACAGTTATATTCTTAATGGAACCGAATAACCTATTGACCTTAAAGATTCTTCATTTGAGCCACCAGTTATGCTTTATTGCCTTGCAATACGAGATTAAAGCTGGATTTTGCCTCCACCAAGAGAAGTTTCATCAAATTTGGCCCTAATTTGTAGGCATCCGGTTTTTCACAAAAAAGTGGTGTCGTAAAAGTGAAGACGAATTAAATATACGAATAGTGGGTTAATGCACGAGTGGCATAATATGGATGATAAAGAAGGCGGCTTGTATGGTGTGGGTGCCAGCACGTGCCACAGTTGATATTCCTGTTTGGGACACCCCAGAAGCCACACTTAAGAAGCAACTCTTCAACCAGTTGCATTATTAAAACCTACCTCAACATACTTTTTATAGAACTTACTCTATTATAACAGGTTTTCTTTAGCTAGTTTGAGAACTAGGTGCAATCATTCAATACTAAAATCAGGTTTCATACACACCGGAACCGGCAAATGCTAGTTTGTCATTTATATTGTAATAATCTGACGTCCATGTGGTTTTTCAATCTTTGTTTTGTTTATCATTTCGTTCCGCAAAATTGATTTTTCAATTATATTGGAGTTCTCGCCATAAGGAAAGCCGATCAATTTTGTTGACATTAATCGGAGAAGTATGTGAAACCTGTGGCAAGTCGAAATGTCGTTGAATCACTCAATGCAAAAAAAAGCAAATTTTGACATAAAATCATGTAGATAGTTAAGGGTAGCGGTAAAAAAATTTAAATAATTAATGAAAGACTTGAGCGAGTTATTTTAACATGTGGTGATGTAGCAAAACTTAAATCTTAATTTTTTAATCTTGATTAAATAAATTTCTTTTTTGCATAGGTAAAGTAACATTAGCTAGAATATTTAATCAATGCCTTAAGGGAATATATTAAGTTATTAATCGATCTATTTATTCGATTTTTTAACGATTACAGCTACTCAATTTTATTTGTGTGTACAAACGAAATCAATTAATCATCAAAGGATTAATAAATTAATATGTAGCTACAAGTAGAAAGCTAATAAATAAAAACCAAAAATTTTCACTTAAGATGTTACAAAATGTACCCGGTGATGTCGAAATGCACGATTATTTATACAAAAATTGCATTTCATTTCTGGTTTTTGGTTTATTAACCGTTTAATGTAATTCTAATATTTTTTGTTTTATCTCTACGTAGGTGTTATCACCTAAAAATGTATTCGTTATTTCTAATTTATTCAATAAACTATGATTTTTATTAATTAGTTGTGGAATTCATATAAATTAATTCTGCAGCTGGCGTTTGGGTTTTATGTGCTTGCAAAAAATTGTAAATAGTTTTAATTATGATTAACTCAATATTTCTTACATCAAATGGGATTTTAAATGAAACACATTTATCATTTTTTTTATTGTACCTACGAGATAGCGATGCACGTTATGCAGCGACTACAAAAATTTTAATTGATAGGTAGAAGGGTTTCTTCTATTCATTATTTTCTCGGGGACTACAAGAAGGGATGCCATTGTGTTTTTAATAAATGATTTATATGCATGGAGATGTATGCCGAATGTTTATTTAGTTATATGTCGACAGAATGATCTTGACAAATTATAAAATAGATTTAACCCAAATCAATTCTTTTGATCTGCAATTTGAATGAGCAAAAACTTATTTACTTAAACCTTTCCATCATATAATTCACTTGCAATTATTTACGTTACAATACACCACTATACCTCCGTAATACTTCAACTTGAAACTTTTTCTTTTCTTTAAATACTTGTTTTAATAAATTATTTAAATTTAATTTTTGGACAATCCACAAGAAAAGATTTCTATTCATAAAAAAGTTTTTATTGTTATAAATATTCATCGTTGCTATGAGAAAATTCTGAATTTCTTAGTGTATTTGCTACCCGGACTGCAAAATGCTCAAAACTAGGATTTGATGAAAATGACCAAAATAAGGCATTTCAATAAAATGACGCAATTAAAAATGCAAATTTGGTTTAAATATAAACATTACAGAATTAGATTATTTTGTAATAATAAAATATTACATTATTATTCTGACAAGTGTCTTCTTTAAAGAAATATAAATAGAACAAACTATTTGCTAGAAAAATGATAAAATTTCAAAACTTTGATATTATCCGACTGATTTGAATTTTTATTGCAGTTTAACTTGACGATATTATGCATGATTCGTGTTTCTAATTTTTAAATTATAATTATTTACTTTAAATTACATAAGCAAATGATGCGTAATATGTTGTGATTAGAATTGTTTACTATTTTGGAACGGAAATTTTTTTAGCTCTTCGGAATGTAACAAACAATAAGTTTTAATAATTATAAACTTGTTGTTTAGTGGTTGTTACAAAATTTGAGCTTAGATCACTTCTAGTTATTATTTTCGCCGTTAATTTATATTACTGTTTATTGGAAGTGTATTATGTTGTAAGGTAGATTTAAAAAATAAATTGAATGACAGAATATTAATGTGACCTTTAAGAGATTTCATTATGAGAAACAGCGTTCTGTTAAAATTTTATGACGTCAAATTGTGAAGGCTACCTTGTTCATTGCCCGGTAAAGATTATTCCTGCGATTAATTTTAATTGCATATTCCAATATATACATTATTTTATATAAAAGTATTATATCATGATTATCTCTTGAAATCCCAGCAAGAGATTGCTTACACAGCAGAATCACAATTTCAGCTATAAATATGACAGTTGTCACAAAAGTTATCGCTATTTAAAAATCTCTTTTTATTGCCCATTTATTACCCAAAGTAAACAATTTAATTAATTTTTCTTTCAATAATTTATTATAATTACTATTTAGGAAATTATTAATTAAATAAAATAAAAGGAATAATTTTCTTATATATATTTCTCCCACACCTCGTAAATTTTGAAATTATTTTTAGATATTAATTTTTGAATTAAACTAAAATTTTGTGAGGTTTTTGACGAAATTAAGGTGTAGCCATTGACGCAATTTTCTATAGGTACTAAATTAATCATAAATTTTATTTACGTTACATCCATGGACCGAAATTACAACAATTTTATTTAAAAAATTATTACACGCATGATATTTCGTAATTTTGGTGTTACAATATAATTTTTAATCTGCTAAATTTAAGTTTTCATTACCAATCTGTTAAGAAATAGTATAGATTGAAATAATTTTAAATTAAATCGTGTCAGATTATACATAATTAATGATACGAATTTACGTTATATATAATGTCATTAAATTTTGAATATTAAATAATAAAAATAGAAACTTATATATTGTGTTTTTATATCAGGCATTGCTTAATTTATTCAAAAAAATTTATTAATTATTAATTGTCTCTTTTTATGTCTTATCTGTCTGTGGGTGTAATAAAAATTGTTGGAATTGCTAGAAAAATTAATTACACTTTGTACCCCGTGCTAACCAAAAATAAAATTAATGAAATATAACGCATCAGGCAAAATTTCTAAGTAAAGGAAAAAATACATAAATTATCTATTTTTTATTATACTACTCACTTTAGGATTTTTACTGATGTCATTTTATAAAAGACTTGACTATTAAATATTTATAATTTAACATACATGTAATTGGCGTGGTTACCAGAATTTAAATGATTTTTGTTTTTTTTTTCAGGTACGTGTTTGGTATTTAAGCCTGCAAACATATAACAGTACATTTAACAGCTTATTTCTGCAAGTAAGTCGCATTCGTTTAATAATACTTTAACTTAAACATATTGTACATGTATATCATTAATCAATAGTCATCTACAGGTGCTTTAATTAAGGTATTATAAGTCGATTTTTATAACAATCTAATTGATAAACAATCAGATAATTTTTTAAATTATAAAGCCAAGTGGTAAATTTTTTGTACATGGAGAGGTCAATTTGGACGGCATAGGCAAATTGACCCTCCTTAAATGTGCACCACCAACCGCCACTGAATTGAAATACACCACATATCATGACCAATACATAAAAATTCAGTATATGCACAGATATTCGACTCAACTGTTCATGGTTTTGCGGTTTTGGGTATTACCATTACTTCTGCAAACATATTAACATAAAACATATTAAGAAATCATTTTATAAATTTACAGTAGCTGACAACTAAGTGAACTTTAAGGAAAGTGAAAGGAACCAACCTATTTTTTAAGCTAAGTAGAAGAATTAAATGTTGATATTGTCAATTAAAGTTTTGTTGGACACTTCGGACATATCCCAAAAAGTTCTGGGGAATAAATTAACATAAATAAAAACTTTAATTGATACTTCCTAAACGGTTGACATAGTTTCGAATCCCACTCGGGAAATTTCAGTTATTCGAACGTTGCAAGTATTTTTTATTTATTATTTTTCCAATGAAAAATTTAAATCTTTATGTTAAAATTACCGAGTGATAAATAATTTATTTGGCTATAATGTTTATCATTAAACTTGTAGTAACTTTAATTGAGACATTAATTTCAACAACTTTATTGTTATTTCATTCGTCACAATCAAGTTGTTCGGACAAGAAATAAGCGATAATCACTTACTTGCAAATAAGCCATTTTACATAATAAATGCACCGCATTACACACAGATTGCGTTACCATACAAAAATATTTTCGAAATTGTGCGGCAGGACAAAATTAATGTATCGAATCAATAATAATTTATTATGCGATTTTTCTGGTGTTTTCGACGTTTCACGCTAGATTATTAAAATCTCCAAGTTTATTTGAATATAAATCTTCTAGCGTAATTGTTGGATTTCGGTAATCCAGCATGAAACATTATAAAACTTCTGAAGAGGAAAGCAGAATAAATTATACCAACGAAAAATTATTAAATTAACTTTTTACGTGGACATTCCATTTTAAATAAGTATTCAAGAGCTTTTCGATATTTTATTAGCAAATTTGAAAATCAAATATTGAAAATTACCATTAAACGTTTTTCTCACCTTTGTTTAATTAAATTTCACATGAATGATCAAAAAAATGCGAAAATATAAAAACTTGTTTTTCGGTCGATTTGGTATGGGTCATTCCTCTCGTTTATGCAGTATACTAAACCGCCCGGGTGCATTTGTATGTTATTCGTGTTCAAAAACCTTTTGAAAATTTTACTACCTTTATAAGTTTTTAAAGCTATACAAAAATAAATTAATTGTCACCTTTATTTGCCCATTTGAAGTATGCAAATGATAGATAATTTTTATTAACTTAATTATCTAAATCGTTAGATCACAAATTAAAAAGCATTTGATTAAATCAATGACAAAAAAATAATTGGTTAGATTTTTAAACCATTAAAATATAACAGAAACGCAAACCAAGCAATAATCTAACAAGGATAAATTTTTTGTTGATACCCAAAAGTTATTTAACTATTCATACGCGATGAAATAAATACTATTTAGTATTACAAATAACTAATTTATATTCAAATTACTGTTTTAAATTTAATTTCTAATTCAGGGTGACGCTAACCAATAAATTATAATTGAGACAAGATAATCTTAAGAAAAATCAAAAACTAATTTTTACGTAGTACTTCGTCACAGACGAACTTTTTATATGAATATTTTGTTTTTAAAATTTGAATTATTAATTTATTAAGTTGCCATCCAGTCATTTGGTACTAAAACGACCAACAAGGTACCAAAATGTGCAAATAACAGTTCCCCAATTTTATACAGACTGACTTCATTTTTGATTTATAACTCATAAACAATAAATTATTTTAAACTGCACTATTTGGCAAAATTTTATTATTGAAGTTTGAAAACAAACTAAGTTTGTAATCGTAAGCTGTAAATAATGTTTGTTTTAATGTTGTCCAATATTGAGGCGGTCATTGGCCGATCAACGAGGGCGCCCGGTTCGAGTCTGAGGAGAGTCTAAATTTTCCTATGATCGTTTCCCTGTTTTGGTGAGAAATCATTAACAATAAAATCAAGGTTACCAGCACATCATTTAAGATACACATGATCTGAAACAATTAATATGCTCATACTCATAAAGGCAAACAGAGATTTCTCTAGCAAAAAGAAGCTTAAAATGAACAAGCTTTCACAAATAACACAACAAAATTTTAAATTAAAACATCGGATGAAGGCAATGATCAATAATTTTAATTCTATTGAGTTTGCTTCAAAGAGGTAATCATTTTAAATTTTGCGTTTCAAAAACTACATGTGACTGCAGACTTATTTTTTTCACTGACTTTATTTAGTGATTACTCAATTTTTGACTTCGCGACAGTCATTTTTGATCATCTAATGGTTACCCCCCTTGGTTTTCTTAATTTGTTAATTACTAAATTTCAAACTGTAGAGTTTGATATTAGTTTTATTTTTAGAAATTGTGAGTTAGAATAAGTACATTATTAAAATCAAATAATCATCTCACTTACTTTTTTTTAAATGTCTCTTAAACCTTTATGGCTCTAATCGCTTCAATTACATTTTCTTAAATTAAAAATGGAACAAAAACAAATTATTGTAATGAATTAATTAAAGCCTACCTAAAATTCTTATTTTTTCCTGGAGAAAGTACATAATAATATTTACATTATTAAATTAAGGACTAGTGCATCTTTTCGATCGTACAGCCAAGGATGGTATTTTCAAAAACAAAATATTTTAGTTTTCCCAGAATTCCTTCATATGGAAAACTAAAACCAGGTTAAGCTGTAGGTCCTTGTTTACGTTTACTTGGTAAGTAAGAATACTGACTTGTATTTTAGTATTGCAAATTTTTGAGTAGATACAACTTTTGTATTACAAAATTTCGCACTGGGTACCTTCAAGTTTTGTATTATTTTTACTTTATTATTTCATCCCGTCGCAGGCTGGATCTCCCTGAGGTAGTATAAAACCATATAATTTCTAAGCAAGTTTTAATAAATTAAGGTGCAACTGCATTTTTTAAAGTTTTTTTTTTATCTTATAAAATTTTACGCTATCATCCATACCACTTAATTTATTGATTGAATCATTTTTACATATAAAATCTGCTTTAACAATTCGCTAACGTTTTCGATACACTACATCATCAGGCAATTAGGCGGTAATCCACAATAAGGAAAAATAACAAAAATAAATTCCAGATTATAGGTACTAAGTTTCACTCGTAATTAGATACGAGTACAAGAAAAAAGAAAAATAATTCTGAACCAACCTAAGGGGCAGCTCGAAGGGTAAACCGCAGACGAAAATTGTGTTTCTTTTTTTCAATTACTGGAATTCTTTGACAATTCCCAAAATTTTTCTGCAGTTTTCTCCTTGGGGCAGCTCATATAAACCAAAATTACATAACAATAGTTATGTAAAGCTGTCTTATAAGATACATACATATATCTTAGGTAATAATAACAGAAACAGTTTTAATACTTCATTAGTCTGCCCAAAATTGAAATCCAAAAAGAATATGGAAGGTCTGTGAAATTTTGGTATATCCGAGTCGAATGGGAATTAGTTTAAATATTGGAAGAAGAAGTTTTCTGTTTAGCAAAGTATATGCAACAGTTCACTAATTTTTGTTATTAACTGTAACTTGGTTGGAGTTAATTACAATTATCGTATGTAAATTGATAGCAGTAATAATTTGCTTAGACCATTTTATCATTTTCAACTTTTTACAGGTGTGTAAGCCGGAAGGCAATTGTTACCATATTAATTTTTAACTCTGTAAGATTTAAAATGTCAAATTGATTGCAACACATGGTGTTCCAAAATTGTTATTTCTTGTAGTTGTCAACCACTGAAATAACATCTACTTAATCTGAAAAATAACTAATTTAAACGATTAAATAAATAAAATGTAGCAGTCGGAGATCGTGGGCTTGGTCGAGCTACAATTTTGGAAAGTACGAATGTGTTAGTTAACAACCGAAAATTTCATTCTTTTTCGTTATACAATTCATTAATTACATATCTTATTTTTTTGAAATAAACTAAAAGTAGGCAATTATTTTTAATATTGGGTCTCGGTTTTACTTGACATTTAAAGTTACTAAATTAATACAAATTTACAATTAATTAATTTTAAATTACAACAGTGATAACATGTTGAACTCAGCAATGAATTGGTGTATTTCCATTTATTTTTCATAATGAACGGTTGTACAACAATGTAACCGTATAATACATATCGCTTATAACACGGATCTACACCTACTCCAGAGCTTTATTATTTAAACTTTAAAATATTGAAAGCATATAATCGTGCTTTTAATCTGTTAACTAAATTCTTGACTTTTTTTTAGCACTACGTGTAGTTCCGTATAAAAAATTATAATTTGTCCTAGACAAGTGTCACGAAATTTAAACAACAAAGTAAAATTAAATTAATTGAATAATTTCTAAGAAGTGATCCATATATTATGCAGAATAATAAATTAACATTTAAAAGTTAAAACAGATCAGAAATCAAAAATTTATGTATTATGCATAAAATATTGGGTGTGACAAATCCGCAAACTATATATAAATAAACGTTACAGTTATTATACACGTGAATATAAAATACTATAATTTTTAATTTAAAAATCAACTCTTTAATTGAAAAAATTAATCAGGGGGCATTTAAAAAATTTTAAAAATTTCGTTGTAAAACCAAAAATACAGATTTAATAATCACGAGAAAGCGATTTATTGAATGTCAAACACTGTTACAAAAAAAATGTGGAAATGTCAAGCTACTTATCCAAATTATCACAATTTACAAGGACAATTGCCTAAAAAGTTAATACACCTAAGTGTCAAGTTCATAGCTTTAAGTATTTTAATTTTTTAATTTTCATTGTCGGTTTAACACGGATAATAGATCAATTTTAATTAAAATGATAATTTTCAATTGTAACTTGCAAATAAGTAATCTCATACAAAGTGATTAAAAATTTTCAGTTTATTAATTTTTATTTGTTGAGACAAATCAGCCAAGCTCTAATACTTGTCACGTTAATTATTGTTGAGCACTGTTGAGCCGGTTTTCATCACACTTGTTTTTATTCAATTTAATTTAATAAACACATTGCCCCAATCCAAAAATAAAAATTAAGTTTATTAAAAAATGTACAAACAATATTTGATATTTTTCCAGCGGGGAATTTTTCGATTTTTATTTTCAAAATAATTACAATATAAAAAAATTGTAAAAAAGCACTTTGTACCTCAGGATTCTATAACTTCCAAAGCTGCCTATTAATTTAATCCAAAAAGTGTGTTTAGTAAAGTTTCCTATTTAGAGTAAAGTTAAAAATGTCTGTAGAAACAAAAACAATGTGAAACAAGCTTATTTTCTTTTATCTCACGATATCTATGATGATATACAATTAACAAACGTCGGAAACGTCTCGATATAAAATGCACGTCGCATACTGAATAAACCATGATATTTGTCTTGGTAAACTTTTTTAAATTGTTTTAATGCTTTTAATTAAAAAAATAATTGTTGAAATAAAAAGTATTTTAAATTTAAATATAGGTTTGTAACCTTCAAAATGTTGGTACGTGTATTGGCGAGGGGCACAAAATGTAGCAGTAATGTTGTAATAAATAAGTGAGAAAGTAAGGTAATTTGGTTTTGTGAAAAAATAAAATCGGTATAAATAACGGGTTCGGACTAAAAATGTCAGAAGATGCAGAAAAGTAATCATTATCTCAGCAGTATTAAAAATGATTTAATGTAATTTTTAATTTTATTTCGCTTTTTCCTTATTGTCTTAATTATGAATTGTGTCAGCAATTTTAAAACAGTTAACATGTATTTTGTGCAAGTGCATACATAATCTACAACCGGCTTGATAAACGTGCAGTGAAATAGTAGACTTACTAACCAGTCCACATGGTTTTGCTGAAAGAAAACTTTAATTTTATACATACATTGAAACCAAAATTTACTTAACTACCTCTTAATTGATGTTTAAAGGGATAAAGGAACCAAATTTAGAAAGAATTTTCTTAGAAAATAAAAAAATCCAAAAATAAGAATTGCAAGGGAAAAATCATGTTTGGTTAGATTTTTTAATTTTACCGCAAGGGTAAGGTAAGGTAAAGATGACTAATGAAAATTAAAATATTTAGAGAACCTTTATTAAACTCTAATCTCTTCTAATCCAACTCTCTTCGTTAGTAGGTTCAAATGATAAATTTACAGAAGTACAAATTTAACTAAGTAGTTTATAATTTACTATCAGTAATAAATAATAACAATTTATTTCCATTAGTAATAATAAATAATAATATATTATTTCTCAGTTACAAGTAATTATTAATAATTCATTAATAAATAATAGTACTTAATGACCGTGCAAGTATATTTCAAATAATGATATTGTGGTTTTGATTGTAATTCTATGTTTAAATTAAAAAGTTATGACTAAACAACCAAAAGTAACCGCTATTGAAAGCTTATAAAGCAAAGCTTCACTGTAAAAAATTTTTTAATTTCATATTTAACCCTAAAAAAATATAAAATTACCCCGAAAATATGAGTAATAAGTACCTACACCTGAGAGTAAATTTTCCTTAAAATTGGTGTCAGGAAAGTGAGCACTAATTTTACTCGGGCATTTTTTGAAGTGTAATGTTATTAAGGAAGAAATCATAAAATTATTGAAAGAAGTAAAAATCAATAAAAGTAGAAAGATAAACACAAGCTCTTTAAAAGGGAAATTATAAATGAATAATAGAAGAATTTTTCACTATTCAAAAGTTTGTTACCAAACCATTAACCGCTTAATCCACACATTAATTTCAAATTTTTGGTCAAAAAAATTCATTGAATTTTTTCAAGTGAAAATTTATAATTTGTAAATTAATGTAGCGGTCGCCCGTGACCCACACGGGCGTGTGCAAAATTGCCAGTAAGTCGTGTCTGTGTGTCACGGGAATGTACATTAAGTGGTTAATTAATAATTATACTACTATACAAACCGCATGTGTAATGTACCTATTACTCAATTGGAATAGATAATAAAAAATATGTAAAATATAATTGCATATCAACTTGTGCTTTTATATTATATTGTTATACATAACAATTAATATACTGCACCTTGACCTTCGATAGCGCATCCTACACAATCTATAACGTTTATCAATGTGTTAATCGTAGGGGAATATAACAATTAACCATAATGGATAATACTGGTCTAGACCACAGTTACGTAAAATTGAATACTGAACAGCATTAAAAGTTAAACTTGTCAACTAATCAAAGTTAAAATGTTCTGGGATTAAGCTACTATTAAATTCAGGAACTTTTGAATAATAGTATTTGGGGGTTTCCCTAGTTCTTAGCTATTCTACATATCAGTATTGGGATTCTAATATATAAGCAAGGGACTTGCTTATTCATGGCAACAAATTGACAACTTGAATCATTTTTATGGAATCCTGCCAAAGGTACGTTGGAGCAACCTTCCTGAAGGTTTGGTTTTGCCTTTTCAGCATTGTCAGATCCAATAAATCTAAATATAAAATGCAGTTTACATATCACCTATAATAATGCACAAAGAAAACATTCAGCGAAAACACAAGTGTATTTGTACAGGGGAAAAGAATTTATATTCAGGCTTTTTTGATCTGACGATGCTGAAAAGGCAAATCCAGTAATCCAAAATAAAGTAATATTTGATACAGGCAGAGGTAAATATTTTTCAATGTATTTTTTTATTCAAATCAGTACAGGAAGGAACATTAATGTACATAAATAATATACTACACAACAGTTTTGACGAACGTCGACACAACCTTGGGGGGGGGGGGTTAGAATAGACTTCTTTCTATGACTTCCCCTATAGTTGGGGTGTGGTTTCGTTCGCTGATTGCAGACTGAGTCTCATCAAAAAGAAATCTATTCAGAAACGGAAAAATTATTTGAAGAATGTATCTTAGTTTGTAACTTTATTCTAAAATCAAAATCTAAAACAATTCCAAAGACCCCGTTTGGGGTCTTACATTATTACTCCACTATGGGGGGATTTATATAATTTGTGCTTTGCACACTGTTTTAACTTTTCAGTTTGATATGAAATTGATTTTATAAAATCAAAAATTACACACCTGAACAGTTTAAATTTTAGTAAGGCGTTAAAGCATTTCCGTTGTGTCATAGTAAACTTTTCATCCATAGATGATTCATACTTGAATGTGAATGTGTTATTTAAAAACTTTAATAAAATATTCAATAATAGTCAAAACACTAAAATAATTATGTAACGTAATCGTGTTTTAATACGTAAATTGTAGCAATAAATTATTAAGTACGTAAAATTAGATGATTTCATCTGCATTAATTAATTAATTCGGTAGGTATTAGTTTTAATTCTATTTTCTTTCACAATTTTTTTAACCTTAAGAACTTTAAAATACCTTTTAATTATATTAATGTTTAGTCTACAATTTAATAAAAAATTGTTGACAATTAATAATTGAATGAATATTATTTACTTTTATTATTTACATTATTTATTATTTTTAACCTGGTAAATATGAGTATGTTGTAATTTTCAAGTGTGATTTATTGGTATAATTAATTTTAATGTAATACACGATTTCAACTTTAACTCAAAAATTTTTCTAAATTTAAATACATAATTTTAATGACTGATACAAAATTATTATAATGAATATTTCATTATCACCTCCTTTCAACAGCATCTATAAGAGGGTCATCAAAATTACATTACAGACTTTCTGTCGGACATTTTTCTAAAAACCACTTGGTGTTCTATAAAAAATATTATTATATTTAATTATGATTTATTATTTATTAATTGTGGTTATGGGTGTAAATTGAAGTGCACTTATTAAATTAATTGTACCTATTGGTAATTTAAGAAAAATAAAATGTCTTTATAGAATTTATTAAATTAAATGCAAGTGCCATAAAAATAAAGTTTATTTTATTTTATTTGTTTCGGTTTTCAAACTACCAATTTAATAGACAACAAATTCCCAATAAAATTTAATTTCAACATTAAAATTCTAATTTTATTACAATGTTGAATAAATTACATACTTTACTATTTTGACAAGGTTTTTAATTAGTACTGATAAATAAAATGTAAAAACAAAACTTAACTACACACTGCTCAATTAAATAGTACTCACGCATTACTTATATTGTCATTCATAAACAATGTTGATATAGAAACATCTCGCATAACATTAATCCATTGTGATTTTTTTGGAAAAAAAAAACTTGTTTGTACGCAGATTGCGTCACCAAAATACTTAAAAATGTAACTTTTTCTTTCCGACTAGGATTCCCCGCAATAATCTATGAAAACATAGTATCTACTATATTCAAAATGATTTCTCCCCCTAAACTTTCGCCATTCACCCTTTTTGAATTCGTATTTGAAAAAATGTTTTTAATTACTTTACAAACTGCAAAAATAAAAATAAAATTAGGGGAGCCCCTTCATCTTTCGCGGGGCAATTAAACAAAATAAGTCAATAAACTAGAAATATACTAGACAATAAATACAATTCTTCTGGGAGAATAATTTTAATTGTGAACTGCTGATACTTTTATTAGAACTAAAAATGGTCATGTTTTTATTTGACGTTTTAAAATAGTTAAGTAAACTTTAAATGCAAATTTTCTGTTAACGTATTCTAACTTAGGAATAGTTGTATGAAATTTAATTAGCATATCATACAATAACGGTAGATTCCTTTTTATTCAAGTTCATTTAATTTAATCTTACAGTTTATGCAATAAAGTTTTCAAATGTATAATTTAGAATCCATTTTAGCATCGTTTTGCACTCGGTAGATGTGTTTACATAATTTAAAGAAAAAACGCAGTGGCGGAGGTGTCAACTAAATACGAGTGGGGTTGATTTTACCCCGAGATAAAAATGAAAAGGACATAAAGCAATTGTAGCAATAAAATTTATTTATTATAACAATGTAATTATAGACTACTTGTAGGTGTTTTATGGTGGGGACCACGAGACTTTACTATGGCCTTGCGAAGGCTGTTTACCATTGCATCGTTAACGCATTCATGTTGAGAACTTTCGCCTTAATATTATAATAACAATACCAACTGCAATTCAACAAGCGTGACTCAATTTTTATGCACAAACGCCTTACTAAATTCTAAAATTATTTCTATATTATTAAATTAACATTTTTTAAAGAAATAATAGCAAGAAAAATAATAGCAATCGATAAGATCTGGGACCTTTGGCTATACACCAGAATTAACATTGAAATCGTATCAACTCACTGAAATAATGCCGAAAAAAATTATAAATTATTATAATTATTCATATGGTAATTTCACTTCTTCTTGAAGAACCACTCCCTTTTAAAAATTCATTTATTTTATTATAGTGATAGAAAATTATCGTTAATTTGATAAATTTTTTAATAATTCAAATATTTTAAAAATGCGTAGGCACCTTTGAATTACACAGTTTCGATTTATCAATTTTTTATTTTCAAAATTACAAAATTAACAATTTTTTAAACTAAACGGGAAAATTGTATTCTGTAAACTGAAAATCTATGAGAAAAACTTGGACAAGTTTAAATGCCCTTCAATTTTCTTAATTAAAAAAATTGTTAAGTAATTTTATAGCAAATTAACCTTCGATGGGTATTTAAATGTATCATTTTGTTATTAATTGGTAAATGAAATTGTTTTTAACTTAATTTGTTTAAAATTGCGTATAAAATTTCTGCGATATATTTACAAATTAAAATAATTGCAAAATAAAAATTATTGGTATAATTATGGAATAAATTAAATTATTAATAAACATGTAAACAAAGCTATTATGTTTAATTTATATTATGCCACATTTGCAAAACATGCCAAGAAATTCCATTCGTTCAAAATCATATATACGCATAAGTAAGTCTTGATATATAAAATAAACTTAATGAAGCGAAAAATCCAAGTACCTCGATGAAGTTTCTACAGCTACATATTGTAGAGTTGTACATGGATATTTTATACTAAATTGAAAACATATTTTTATCATCATAATTATCGACACTGTAAAAATTACATTCACGTGACTTCATCTTGTAATTAGTCTTGAGACATGTACAATCACGTGAGAGTCAATTTATCTTGAAAAATCTTAATGCAAAGTCGATACAAAAAACTGATGAGATAATCCATTAAAAAAAACTTGATAATGCTTCTATATCGAGCAATGTAAGAGTCCACTCCATGATCAATAAAATTTTAGGGCTTATTTTCGCCCGGAGCAAGTATCATTAACCGGTTAACCGTTCTATTACATTAATCTAAACACCAGACTATTTATACGGAAAATTTAATTTTTATAATACTAAACAACTTCCTCTTTTTTACAATATGTAGGCATTTCGTTTAAAAAAAGTTTCTTACTTACTGATGATTATTGTTTAAGCCTCTACAATTACCGGAGTATCCTCTCCACCGGAAGTATTAATATATATCAATGCAATATCAAAGCTCTTGCATTTGAGCTTTATCTTGTTAATTTTTTTTATGTTTATCTGCAAAGTAATTGCGAAATATAAATTATTTTGGTAGTAATGTTTTTTTTGTAATATCAAAACTTTCAAATTCGAAAGTACTTTGTTTAACGTAATAAAAATATTATAACATTTTGATATCACCAAATCGGGTGTATCATATAAAATGAGGGTATGTTTTGCACGATTTGTTTAACTTTTCCAAAATTTGATTGAACTACTTTTTAATTTAAAATGTCTTCATTAAAACAGTCGCTTAATTAACAAACTAAGTGCATTGTGAAATTGAACGAATTTTGGTCAGACAAGTTAACCTACATCTCGTTATGTAAAATACTTATGAAGTCTTTACTTTTCCAACCATTTCATCATCACAATTAACAATTGTCAATATTTTTGTCTTTAAAAAATTAATATCCTTGAATTAAATTAAAAATGCATTATATTTTCAGTAGGTATACTTACTATATAACATACATACGTTCGCGTATGTATTATGGTTATCGAATTGTGCAATTTAAAAATAAAAGCTCTTAAATAACTTTCACTACATTCTCCGATATATCATTCACATTTCGATAAGGCGAAGCATGACACTATATAATTTTACTTATTGAGTATTTCAAAATGCTCTTAATGCTTCAATACAGAAATTTTTTGTTTTCGGTGTTGATTTTTATCCATTCGGCAAGTTTTAAAGTTCAACTTCTTTTTTAAACTTTAAGTACGTTTTTATATAACATTTTGCTCTTAATAATATTAATTATTATTGATGTCACAATATTGAATTACTTTCACAAGCATTTTCCAAAAAATTACAGATTTAATGACGAGTGCATTGGATAGCAAATGTTTACCTTTCGATTTCCAAAACCATCCAAATTTAAATTTGTAGCTCTTTGATAGCAGGTAGGTAGGTATAACTTTGAAATGTTTATCAAAACAAATAACTACTTTGGTATCTTAATTTTTAACTATTTAGATAGGTTGATGGTCTATATCCTGTTTGATTGTATGCTTCACGTGGGATTTTGAATGGCGAGCGTTGCTCGATTTGATAATCTAAATTATTCTCTAATAACGATATTTTTTGCATTCCCATTCTCGTCTGGAAGACCAAGAACCCATTCAAATTTTGCTCTCCTTTCTTCCTCTCTACACAAAGTGCTCTTTCGATGACGGTGGTTTAGCCAAAACTCTATAGCTCATCGTTAAAAACGTTTGGGTTTTTTTGAAAATACTTTATAATTTCATTGCAACACATTAAATTATTAATTGCGTCAAATAAAACTTGGACGTACGTATCAGGGCCAACTAGTTTCGAAAAAGTTATAAATTATCGATTTAATGGTTAGGGACTTTTAATTTTTTTTATATTGATACCGCTAAATAGTATCAAAAATAATTCTACAAAAAATATTGTATATTTTACTATAATACATTAAGTCACAGATAGTTTTAAATAACAGAGACTAAAACCGTGGGACAAAAATTTAAATACATTTATATATATTGCTTGGTATGTTAGAGCATCGTTATAGTGCTATCAGTAAAGTTGCCCAGTTAGGGAATGAATTTGGTTAGTGCTCAATTTTTATTGCCTTTATATATTCAACAAAATTTAACAGAGAGACTACTTTTATAGGTATATTTAATTAAACACTTGGCATGCTAAGGTATTTTTGGATACTAAGTGATTAGTAGGTACTCGAATTCAAATTTTTATTTTAAATTTACTCAAAATATTTTTTTAATAACAATAAAAAATTTATTACTCGAAAATCAATCCTTATGTAATTTATCACTAAATCAATTACAAAAAACAATTAAAATTTTGAAAGCTTCTTGTAAACGACATGATTGAAAAGTACGAAATGTAAAAGAAATTGCTTTTATGGAACATTAAAAATATGGGTCGCTTTTAGAAAGGCAGGTACAATTGGAACTACACGATTCAGACAAAAATAAAACAAAATTTTTTTCAATATAATTCTTACTGCATTAAATTCGTTTAGCTGTAATTTATAAAAACTAAGATATAAGGGTCTAATTCCTAATTGGTCGATTACAAAGATGGATGGTCAACTTTTCCTAAAATAATTGATTTAAATAAACAAAAAAAAAAGATTTAATAAAAACATTTTAAGAGTAAAGGTGACTTTTCTATTTTTAAACCTCACCATCATCATCATAAAACCTTCGAGACATCTTACGAGCTTGACATTACTTGCGTTATAATTTCTTTAACGAAAGTATCACATGGTGGTTAAGCTATTATAATATTATCTGGCGCCATTAAATAACTGCTATGTAAAGCAATAATAGTCTAATTACTTTAATATTCTTTGTCACACGTATGCAATACGAAAACTTATTACATATTTATAAGTTCAAAAACCTTTTCGCTATCCTTACTCCTTCAGCGTTAATTACTGAAATTTTAACCAGAGCAATGAAAAAATTTGATATTCGAAATAGATATTATCAATTTACAATAAATTATATTTTTACAATACTACTGTTTCCGATTTCGAGCTTTGTGTTGTTTCAAAATTTGTATTAAATTTTATAAATTAATAGCAACCTACGGATGTCAAAGTGTGGAACGGAAACTTGAGATCTTTGGATACTTGATAGGAGGGGCCTTGCACAGACATTTTTCCATTATTCACTAACAAAGAGGTTGCACTTTAAAGTCTTCTAAACATTTTTCACTTTCTATGAAAATTGATCATTTTATCAAGGACCCACTATAATATAGCGAATGAATTAAACAACGCCTACTTAATTCTTGTAAATAAATGTAGGTTTTGAACTTATAATTAAATTACCTACCGAAGTAGTTGGCTACTTTATAAATTTCCTTACATAGTCGGTTAATCGTTCTTTGAAAGAAATTATCGAGAATATAAAAATAGTAATTATTTTCTCGAAAAGATTTATAATTATTTTTGAGGTTCGGGGTGCACGGGGTAACTATAAAAAATTTGAACACCTGTGGACCGAAATGATACGTGAGCTTTAAATCACCCGGAAAGATTTCAAGCTGAAATTAAAGCTCACCGAATTCTGTTAATAGACACACGATTTTTAAATGGTGAAAAATTAACTCGAAACCATTAAAACCAAATAAAAGAAGAAAAATGTGTAGGTGATAATTAGAAAAAATAAGAAAGAAAGATATGAGTTGTATGAATTGCTTAAAAAGGGGGCATCATTGACTTCAATGACTGAGAGCTTTAAGGACGACGACGTCGTGTTGAACATTTTAAAGCGCATAATTGTTTTGTTAATACCTGAAATAATGTTTACTTCCTAATTGCAGTGGAGTTTTATATATTGCCTTCACGAAAATTAAATAAAAATTACTAGAACTTTGATTATAGATATTTCAAGGTGAAATGGAAACAAAGTAGCAATAACAAAAATTTATTTCGTGCTTAATTGCAGATTGAAAATATATGTTTCGTTATTGTTTTGTATTAGATACGAAACTTGAAATAAATTACATTCAAAATTATAGATATTGCCTGAAATTTAATCAGAAGTGTTACAAATATCGATTAATTATGTTAATCATTGTACTAGTGCAATTTTATTAATTGTTTTATAAATTCCGGATGTATGTAGTAGATAAATAAAACTATAAATAATACTTTAATTATTAGTAGCTGTTCGATATTTTATTTTAGGGACGTAATTACGACAATTTTATTATTTATTACTGTATAATTAAAGAGACATATCATAGTTCTGGTCACGCTTTTATCTAAAAAATATTATAAATTGTTAGTTATATAATTAAATAATATAAAGTAAATCATAATGTTGTTTTGGCTACCAATTAATAATTTACATAATAACCTTTAATATTACATGTTAGAATGTTTAGTTTAACAACATAGTTTCAGTTCAAACATTTTTCATTACTTGCTCGATCAAGAATCGAAACTGATATGATCACCCGATGAGTCTTCAGCACAAGTTAAAGTAAACAGTTTTACTAGTACACAACTATTCACAAAATTTTGATCAAGTCAGTTTATATACAATCTTTTTGAAATGATATTGCTCCTCTATTGAAACAAATTTTCTTTTACATTTAAATATTTACTGTAGAAAGCTCGTTAATCCATTCAGCACAAATTTTTATTTATTCATCATCCTATACAATAATTAAAAATTTTATAGCTATAATACATCCGGGACCTAAGATCAACTTTTTGGAATCACCGGCAACAAAGTACCTGCGAAAACGAGGATTTTAAGGATACTTATACAAAATAATTTTGATAAAATCCACTTGAAAAAACTTGTATACCTTCTGTCAATCAACACTACAGAGTAATAAACCAATACATTACCAATATACAATGTGTAACACAATCTGAGAAGAGGGAGGGCCAACATATTTTTTCTAATCTAAGGGGGCAAATACCTCCAACTCTTGTTGGTGGTTGAATTTTGCAGTTTTTTTTGCAAAATTATTTAAAGCTGATTTAGCAATAATACGTCTATTTTTGTTAAAATCTCTAAATACTTTTTTTTACCTAGTAACTAATAGGGGAAGAAAATATAATCACAAATCCGTGCAGTATTTTTGATTGGAGATAAAAGGACTTCCTTCTTCGGAATAAATTTTATACAAAGAAAATAATTATTTTAAATAATTTCCAAGTTCTCAGGGACAAACCACAAGGTAACTAACCTTAACCATTATTAACTTCTGATACGCAACCACATTTTTGAAAAATCTTAAATAAAATTTGTTGTTCTTTGAAGCACGTTTTCACGTGACAATAAATTTATATCCAAGTTGGTATGAAGCAATAGAATAAATATTTATAATATATCTTAGTATTAAGACTAATTGAGAAGTACCTACACATATTGATTAAAGTAAATTGAGTAATATCTTGACTCAGGTTATGGTTATAAACAAAATTTAAAATGTAATTTTTATTAAATAAATAAAATTTCGAAACATTTGTAAGTTGAAATCTTCACTATCTTGTAAATGAAGAGATATAACAAGAAATATTTTCTTTCATTACATAAATGAATATTACTTTGTAAGTGTGATTAACCGGGTACCCGAAAAGGTGTTCAATCTAAGCATAATTTAAACAAAAATGTATATAATAATAAGCCAACATAAATATAACAGCGGTTTGTTTTTGATGTTAATTATTTTGTTACACATGAGTATTTATTTGTTTAATCGGTATATATCGGTTTTTAACTCAATGTCAGACCGCTCAATGTATACGATTCTTAATTTTCGTTTATTTTAATTTTTAACAAGCAACAAATAGCCTATTAATTTTTAGCAATAATAAACAATCAATAATGTATGAAATCAAAATAAATCATATATTTTTAATAGCATTTATACTTTTCACGGATCATTAAAAATGATCCCTTAGGGTTCTAATATCACTTTATACGTAAATAATTTTATTACAGTGGTTTTATCTTTGGATAATATTCTTTAAAACGCTGGCGCTGGTTTGAAGGGGGTCAAATCTGTAATTAAAAAATATAAGTATTATTAATTTATAGATTCTAACGATAAAGTATTTTCTTTAAAAAAAAATTTATTTAGGGGGGAGGGGGGTGATTAAATTGTTCTGAGTCGGCATATTTTCCTTTGAACACGGGTAGCTAGCTAATATGCATGGCGCGTCCCTGCGAATTCCATATAAAAACCAGATATGTCAAGTGGAAAATAAAGGCCACAAATTAAAGCTATGTTTTGTTTCTCTAACACATGTTTTGATATATTGCTTTAATTCTAGCATACGCGATTTTAATGATATCCTCCCTAGAAGTCCAAAATTAAAAGTTTTAGGTGAATCAGCATATTTACAAGCGAAACTCGCAAGATAAATGATATTTCTTAATAAATGCAATATTTAATTAATCTCCCCCCCCCTTCCGAAACTACGCACGGCGTTGAATCTTAGGTAAGATATTAAAATATCTAAAAGTCCCATAAACGGAAAATAAAAATTTTTAAAATTGCACTTCAAAACCATTTGTATGCAAACACTAACTCCTTTTTTAGTACAAAAGATAAAATGAAATATATTTAAAATATTTTATTAATTTTTAATTTTTTGTGGCCAGATAATCTTTATTATTGATGTCATTAAATATATTTTACGTAAATTGACCAATTTATAAGATAGCAATCCCAATTTGTAGTGTTTCTAATTTACATTTATATTAAATTTATACAAAACTTGTTTATTTTGAAACATTATCAAATGGTATATGGTAGAAAAAGATAAAATAATACTAATTAATTATAAGGGGATTTTTTGAACTTATTAGATCTTTTTGTAATAATGTGGGCAGTAAAAATTTATTTATTAATCTTTTTACCTGTTTTTATTTTTTTCAAAAATAGAACCAAGTTCCCTACATCAAGATTACTTCTAGCTTTATCGATTTTTTGTTGTAGGTGTTGCCAAAAAAATTTAGGGTTGCTGCACCGTAATGCTAGTGTCAAGTTTTCATTTAGAAATTCAGTATTTGACAAGACAAGTTTTAAACGACCAGATTCTATTAAAAACGTGCTTTCAAATCTCATAATTCCGGTTTAATATTTTACGGAAATATAAATGAGGAAGCGGTTGCATTATTTGTATTGCATAGCTCGGAAGGAAGTTATGATTGCAAAATAAAAAAAAAATAAATGTGAAAAAGGGCTTATGTTACTTAGAACAATGGTAGTACCTTTAATTGGGACAATGGATGAAAGAAGAACTATTATGTAGTTGTGGGCATTTTCTAACCTTTTGGGGTAATGGAATATTTTTGGCTATCAGTTTTTTGGAAATATTTTTAATACCAGAAGCACACGCATGCGTTTAAATTGACGGCCACTGAAATTGTGGCTACCTGTAGAGTCTAATGGGCGGTCCGGCAACTCACCTGGCCAGTTTAGTCCAACTTCAGTACTCGCACTATTCGCCTCGTTAAGGTCACCCTTAAATTTGATAAGAATCATGTATAGTGAAGTTGAAGTTATTATAACGACTAGTGATTTGTGAATTTAGTGAATTAAGTGATTAATTTTGTGTTTTATTTCAAATCTGGATACGCTTAATTAACAAAATATTAAACGGTAAGATTTGTTATGCCAAAAAGTATTTTACTTATCGCGAACAAATTCAAAAACGTTACCATGAGTTCGATAATTTCCAATATTTTAAAAGATATTACAGGAAACGGCATTGTTTAAGTAACAATTTGTTTGTATAAAAAGCTTATTAGCATCTAATTGATTTTACTTACGACAGGTAAGCAATGCGAAGATCAACGAAATTGTAATTAATTGAACTTGCTTTCAATTTTTGAAAAAAAATACTACTCGGTAAAAATTAATTTTCAATTTAAATAAATTTTAATTGCGTCCAAGGCGGTATGGTTTACCAGACCCTATTATTACCCCATTAACTGGCCAATGTTTAAATTTCGAAAACCAATTTTTAAAACAATTATGATACCCATTAAAACTTAAAAATATACCTTTGCAGCAATTGTATGTCTCTTCAAAATTTGCTATCAAAATCTTAAATCATGCAATTTTTTTGTTTTACGTAAGTAACTGTTTTGCAGAAATTCAAAATCAATATGACCAGTAATTTAACATGAATTTAATAATTCCGATGCAACTTGATGTAGGTAACGAAAATTGCAGAATGCATGAACCTGTAATTTAACAGTTATTTTGATTTTAATGTTTGTGGTGCCAACACTTGAATCTGTTAAAGGTGATTATGGTTATGGGGTAAAGGAATAACTTTTACAACTTTATTTGTTATTCAATTTTAAACCTATTATTATTTAAGAACGGTTTCAAGAAAATTCATGTGACAATCCGTTGTCGCAAGAAACCGATAGTCCGTCGGCTTAAAAGGTTTTATAACGTGGCTGAAAGGGTTGGACCCGTTTGGCCCGATGACCTGCGGCCATAAAAAAGCTTGCTGGCTATCCAGGGCTGCCCAAAATATAATTTTAATTTCTCAACCGCTTTTTTAAACATTTCGTGTTTTACAAATAGGTTTCATTGCTTTTAATGCAACAGCACTGTTTATTTGTTTATTTACTAACAAATTAATAATAAAGTTTTAGTTAAGAATAAAGTATAAATGTAATGTAAATGGTACATTCTTCTCAACTAAAACTGTTTTAATTTTTAGACCAAAATTATTTTTTTATATGGCATTTATAAATAATTTCCTACTTACAACAATATTAATAGCAACTTTATTTTATTACATGAGCCGCTATTTTGTTCAACCCTAGACGATAACAGCGTGTAGGTTAAAGTTAGGGGACGCGACAAGGGCTAAAATTTTTCCCGTAGTCCACCGATGGCCAGTATACCTGGCGCGATTGTCTCACGCGGCTCTTAAGAATAGGTTCTCCCTTATACTTCTAATTATATTTCGCGACCTTACATCATTAGCAAGTATTTTACATTTACTTCTAATTGAATTGTCAATGATATTAAAAGAAAACATTGCGTGCCTTCGAGCTACACTATTATATTTTCAGTACTGAAATTTTAATAACCAATTTTGATTTGTACTGTAAGAGATATTTTTTAGAACGGTGCAAACAATACCATAATTATAGTGTTATGTATTGTAAAGACCATAACCTGAAAAAGACGACGTACTCGCAATTAATAACAACACAACCATAATTGTTAAGTGCATAGTAATTAATTATATTATCCAGTACCTAAAATAAGAAATTAACAGTTAAAATTTTTGTTTGTTTGCCGGTTTTATGAGAAACCTTAATGACCTTGAATGCATTAAAATGCATGCCGACTCCTACATTATAATGGCATAAAAGTTATTTTTTATTTTCATAAGCCAAAGGTGAATATGAATAGGTATATTTCAGTAGTGTGAATTAATTGTATTGGTTCGACACGTAACAAATACCAAGAATAAAGATTTCAAAATATGAGAATTAAATTTTAATTTTTGCATTTTACTGTTATTAATGAAATTTATGTAATTTTTACAGTTCAATCTCTGACATTCTTATATTTCTAAAGGTTAAATAATTTATGCTATAAATTGAGTGTAGAGCGAAAATTGTATGTAGTTTATTATAAGAGTTTGTAAAATAAAAGACCAATTATTGGAATCTGGAAAAACACGCAAGACCGGTCGCTGTTACGTACTAACGAAATGTAAACAAGGACCTACAGTTTAACGTGGATTTTGAGCCGCGGCACTCAACTTGAGACCAACTCTGTATGAACTATGCCAACTATCTGTACAATTAGAAAAATTTTCCGTAGCTAATGACATAATTTTGTCAAATGTACGTTTTATCTATTCCATCTGTAACAAAAAGGTGTCCGAAAATGGTGCAGTTTTTAGACAAAGTTACCTTTACCTTTTTAGCTTGGCCAAGATCTCAAGATAAAATTTTAACTTGGACATTTTGCCCCAAAGGACTTTTTGCGACAAAAAGTGTAGTTAGAAGTTAACCGACTTGGGTGTGTTGTGTGTAGTAATTTGATATGGAAATATGAAAGCATTTTTGCCGTAATTTTGATTAAACTGCAGTACTCGCCAATAGTCTTTATAGTTAAGGTAATAATTAGTTGAAAGTAGTTAACTAGCTAATTGAGTCTATATATCAACGGTAAGCTATTATTTTCAACCGGATGATCTAATAGTACATCGATAAAATTTTATAATCACCCTATAGAATAAAGTATAAGGCAGACCTTTTATTTTATAGAATTAATATTTAAAAAAATTAAATTTTTTAAATATCGCATTGTTACGTCTCATGAATATATTTACATATTATCGTGTTATGTATAATTTTTGATCCAATTTGTGTAAACGCACCCAATTAAATAATAAAGAAAGTTCAAATTTTTAATCACTCATTGCTAATTTCTAATTAATTATGTGACTATAGATTTAGTGACTTTGGTTTTAGCTTTCACATACTTTTTGCTTATAGAGATTAGCGAAATTTCTAGAAAATCGTTGCTTTCAAATAGTTTAGACATTTAAAAAATGCATTGGGTAAATCCGTTACATACTTAAAAGTAATTGCACCTAACAATAATTTACATACATAAATATGAAATTCAATTTTTATATGCAAATGGTTCTCAATAAATAACACTTGGTTGTGCCCTAGAAAACACCCCTAGACCTTTCAATTCACGCCTATTTCTGATGTGAAAACCAATTTTGAAAAATGGATAACTTATTCCGAAGTTATAAGCTCATTTCACATCCTAAATCGATGCATTCAATACCTTATTGATTTATTGACAACCTTATACATAAATTAAACCTGCCAGGTTTCCATAATAGATTAAGCTAGCCTCTGTAATTTTGTTTAAATTATCGGCCAAAAATTAAATTAAAAGTTGGTTGTTCCCAAAATATTACGGCTCCAAGACCAAAACGTTTTCAAATCAAAATTTTCGTAATTGTTATTTAAAGAAATGATTTACAATACATTTATGTATATGTTCGAGTGATCTTTCGTTATTTATGACTCTTTAACGGAACCGTATAAATCCTTGCAAATGCCCATTCTACAGTTCATCATTATGTACAGCGTCATAACTGTGTGTGGCTGGTGCACATATTCACATACCTGTTTATGTTAAGTACATTACCTATTGTAACTTTTGACAGATGCATTTTTTGCTACCGGAACTTAGCGGTGGTCCAAAAAAAATTTAAGCCAAAATATAAAATACTTGGATATTCGTTACATCAAAATTCCTGCAATGATTTCCTTTAATCTCTTCGAGATTATCCAACAATGATTAGTTAATGTTTTAATGATGTGGAAATCCTTGAATGTGAACTATATTAATAATTTTTTATCGCTTATTACAAAATTTAAGCTATTCTTAAGGCCAAACCCGTATAAAAAATATTTATTGATATGCGTAAGTACGATGATTGATATATTGGGGTGTTGGGTGTTGAAATGAAGCAACACGTAGCTTCATCTCGTTACCTGCTCTGCACAAACACAAAGCTTTTATGCGTGCACACCTTTAAATACATACACACTGCAACATACCTCTCAAAAAACATCCTTTGTTTAATACAATAGCCATGATACTACATTATTCTCTACGTCGCATTGCATACACTTCACTTTAACGATTCTCTTCTTAAACCCTACAGCTTCCGTTTCTACTGTTAATTTCCTTATGGTTTTATTAAATTTTTTTAATCAGTTCTGTAATAATTTCTACAAATTAAATATTACTCTTTAACATACTGTAAGGATCTAGATAGTTCTTTTTCAGTTGTGATAAAAATCTTGTGGTGGAGATTTAAGAGAGGTAGAGAAGCAAAACCAAAGACTGTCTTGGTTCAGTGATTAATCGTTTTCCAAAGATTTGGTTAAAGATTAATTGACTTTTTTTGGAAAGCCACTTACCGTGATGCAATAATTATAGTGCGATTTTGTTGTTAATAAGAAAATTGATAAAGGAGGAAAGAAGAATGATACGAAATAGACAAATTGAGAAGGTGGTACGCAAGAGCGAAGAAGTCCAGTTTCTTTAGTATCTTCAATAAACAAATTGTACGAGTAAATTAACCGAGAAAAAGCAATTAACTTCGCATAGAAGATCGTCATATAGATGGAGACTTAGAAAAACGACTAAGAATGAATCAACAGCTCTGCAATTTAAATTGGCATTATTTTATTTTATAAGATAATCGCTTTTGCTTCCATGCAATTTCTTAATTTAAATAAAACATTTGAGAGTTTTTATTTGAAGACAGCAGGCAGATGATGGCATCAAACTGTGCACTTTCAATGTCTATGACATAATTCATTTTTTAGCGATTAAAATAAGATAATAAAGCGGTAACTTATCTTAAAAATATAATTTTATTTCTTTTAGTTTTTTGACGACCACATCTAATTGTCGACCGGTTAGCGGTCTCTCCTATAAACGGCAGTCGATTGTAGATAATGATAACTTACTTACCCTGTCTTCTGACTTTAACACCTCTAAAGAAAAACCGGTGTCTGCAAATTCTATGCTACTGTTATTAAAAATGTGTTAACTAACCGTAACTACTCTGAAAGAGTTCTAGATTTACTATTTTAAAAGTCTTTTGATGGGTCTGGAATTTAGTTCCGATCTTTCGACATGCGATTGGGATATTTTATGACAAAAAGCTTATGCTTTAATTAGGTAATTTTAATTAACACTAATTTTAATTTTTGATCTGTACCACAGCAACTGTTTTCGGTAACCTGCTGTTTTACTAGGCCCCCCCGGTCGACAGGAATACTGTGATTTCAATAATTTGTTGATGTTTACTTCGACAGTAAGGTCTCATTGCCAAAAATTTAATAAATGTAAATTTATTTTTGTAATTGCAATCGTGGCGTGTTTAACCAATTTGATTCCTCGTTAAAAATAAAAACGATTTATTATGTTGGATGTATATTAAGCAGGTAGATTTCATTTTTATGCAGGACATACGTCTTTTAAATTAGTAACTATACATTGTTGGAAATAATCAAAATGATATACGTACCTACATGTTTTACGATTTTAGTATTCTAATAGCATACTCTATTATTTTTTTACGATAAGTTGTATGTAATTGATTTAAGTTATAAAATATAGAGGACGATTCCGAATGAGACAGGTACATTTTTAAAACTAATGATCCAACGATCTGATTTTGTGGAAATAATTAAGTAATTAATAAAGGCAAGTTTACACTTGATGATCAATCTCATTTAATTAAGCAAACTTTGCTCGAATGTAAATTTTTTATTTAATGGGAGTATTTAAAAACAATCATAAATTGCGTAAATTTCAAAGTCCCTATATAAATTTAATTAATAGATATTTACTTATATACGCATGAACCTATCAATTAGTGTCTTTAATTGCAATTTGCATTTAAAATTAGTATGAACGATATATTTATTAACTGCGAGCATTTAATTTACATTTATACTGTATTAACTCAAATACGTTCTTATAACCCAAGTATTATATTTGCTATTGTGCACCTAAATATAATATACTACCTAATAATGAAATATAATAGAGAATCTCGTTGAAGATCGCAGGATAGTTATTTATTTAATTATTCATTGATCATATATGATTTTTCACTAAAATCAATATATTGATCATTTATTCACATTTGGTACAGGACGTTGCTATCATATCATATTATGTATGTATACCTAAATACAATATATACATAATATTGTAATACAATGGAGAATCTTTCTGAATATCACGGGAATGATTAATTAATTAATTGTTTTTCTATAAAATCAATATTGTGACAATTCATTCAATGTTACTACCATAAATATGTTGCTATCATACATATAACTAACGACACTACTATATATAATACTTAATATACCTAATAATGTAATACAATAGAGAATCGCCGTTGAAGAGCATAGGAATGGTTAATTAACCGATAGTATAGATCAACATTTTGATCAATTACGTTTGTACAGTGTCTAAATAGTCGGCGTGTACAGCAAATATTATGCAATTAGCAGTATTTAAAAATTAATTATTAACCCAATTTATTTCAAATTTAAACAATTAAAAATCCAATGAAATTAGTAAGTAATTTAAATACACAGATAAAATTAAAATTTGTGAATATTGTATAATTAAAAGTTGAATTACCTAATTTTAATTCGTTCTTACATTGAAAACTTACGAAATTAATTACGTAAAGTATAAATTAAAAATTATTGTTTTTTATTCATACATCAAATTGTTTTATATAAATTTATTTGACTAATTAACTTGAAAAATATTTACTTACATCTAGCATTACCCAATTTTTTAAGTCAAAGAGTATAATGTAACTATTAATTATTAATTTTTTTGATTTATTTAATGTCGTATTAAACAAATTAATCAGTATAGCAAGGTTAGAATCTGAAAAATTAAAAGTCAAGGACATTTTGGGTTTTAAAATATTTATACTGGACCGATTCAAAATTTAGCGCCGCCTTTTTGAAAACACTGTTGCTTGAAATTGGTAATTACGGTGTATTCTGCTTAATCACGTTGCCCTAAATTATTTAGCGCTTTTTGTTATCTACAATCTTTAATTCGAAAAGCAGCAGTATGCATTGTAGTTAAGGCCTATTTTTATATACTTTATTAATCGATAACGTTTTTGTCGCTGTACAAAATCTTATTTAAATCGAGTAAACTGAGTGCGGCGAATATTTGTAATTGCACCTTTTAGGTTATGAAATGTTTGTCATAACCAGAAGGTTGGAAAGTTTTAAAAGAGATCGATACAATTTGAAAGTGGATGAGACAAGAAAAGTCGGAGAAAATACATATCAGCTAGTTTCACGCAACTAAATTTATGCACAAGCAGAACTTGGCTGTCTTTATCTATCATGTACTTTTTATCTATTATATGTCATCTTATAGAAGTAAAGACATTAATTAAGAAGGCGTGGTTCGATTATAAGGCTTAAGTTAGATGAGCGTTGTTTTACGGATCGGTCAACTTTCGCAAATACATCAATTCTGCTTGTCAATTTTGAATCAAAGTTATCGCTTAAAGAATATTAATAACACTTCACTTAATTTCACCAAGAGGGAAATGTTGGGAATTTATATTTTTTTGTTTTTGTTTTAGATTTGTAAAAAAAATCATCTATATTTTAAATAAAAATGCAAATTGTAGAGGACGTTATCTATTTGTATTAGCCTTGAAGCTTTTAACACTTTTTTTATTAAATTTATATGTAAGTTGTAGCATGTTTAGGTAAAGAAAATTGCCACATAATTAAGTCAACCGTGTAGACCATAAATTAAGAAAACATTTGCAGTATTATTATAGCTAAACGTTGATAACCGTCTCTCGCCTATGATGGTGACTTTGATGGCGCCATTAAATTTATAATTAGTTAGGTTATGTACGCAATTTTTACTTATTGTTCTTGCAAAGGAAAAAGAAGTGATCTCGTTTATGCAATATTTGTGATGAGAATGCAAAATAACGGAAGGGTAACGTGTGATCAGCGATTATTAATGAAGGAACATCCATCACTGTCTCAGAAAACGTTCCCTATTCGTTCCGACTAATGTTAAACACACAACCATTTGTGAATTTCATAACGCATTTTCTGTATATAATTGATCGTCCACAATTTATTATTTTTAAGTATATTTATTTATTCTCTTTACAGTTACATAATGCAGATA
Source organism: Cantharis rufa (assembly GCA_947369205.1). Taxonomy (NCBI): domain Eukaryota; kingdom Metazoa; phylum Arthropoda; class Insecta; order Coleoptera; family Cantharidae; genus Cantharis; species Cantharis rufa. The sequence goes on along the minus strand of OX376309.1, from coordinate 6,314,965 downwards.
TAGGTACCCAAGTATATGAACTTACTAAATAATACGGCCATTAATTTTAAAAATTAATTTTCTCCTTGCACACATCGGGACTAGTTACTTACCCACCTCTTATTTTTTATATAACAATAAATAAAATTGATATGAGTGCACACAAGATTAAAGTAGAAAGTAGGATTGCAGCGAAACTTTCCAACACATAAAGGGTATTTTATTTGATATTTCTAGTAAAACGTACACGTTTGAGATATTAAGTTCTATCACCCTAGTATAATACTTTCTAAGTTGTTTATTTTGCTCTATTATATTTACAAAACGACCATGAAAATACTGCAAGAATTCCATTAGAAAACCAATAATTGTTGCAATAATTCTATAATGCAAATCAACTATGTAATATTACGACAGTTTATAATTATCAGATATCAAAAAATTTAAATCGCACTAATAAATTTATAATTTTTAACCTAGGCACTAAAAAAGTGTTTTGAATCTGAAAAGTGTAAACAACTTTTTATTATTATTAATTAATACAATTAATCGGTACGATTTTAACGATAGATAAAAAGGTTTTTTACGGACAATTAAATTGATTTCTAATACTAATTAATTAATTCTTTCATCGTTTATTTCGATCGTTTTTATGACATAGGTAAAATAATTTATTTAAATTTTTTTTACCGATCCTGTGGTTCAAGATATGTATTTTAGTTTACTGTGAACATTAAACAATAACGCCGTTCAAGTTAACCCACAACAGTTACGTTTGATCTTGTTTACGTAGCGTTATTTGATGTTAACCTGTTGTGACACTTGATGTAGAATAACGTATTTATCCGAAGAACTGTAGTAGGTATATAATTATCAACAAATTACAGCATTGTGGACGCGTGCCTTCCTGGGAAAATCACACATTTTAACATTTAATTATATTAAAGTTGCCGGTATTTCATGTTTGTATGGCACACATTTGAATGAAATAAACGGGTTTGACTGCCTACCGAGATGTTTCAATGGACCCCGATCTACGATCAATTCACATTCACTACTATTAGTTTTACGCGACTGCACTTGAAAAGACACTTCTAGTGAACTATTATTGGAAGCAAAAAGTCATTGTCAATATATCTATATAGATATACATACTTAAACACTTGCCTACTTGGAAAATTACTAAAACACTACTTGGTTACCTAATTTATCTAATTACCACCTTCTTTCTTCTTGCCTCGATAGTGGAACTTTACCAAACAGGTAATAAATAGATTTATGGTGGTTCAACCTTTTGTATTATTTCGAACCTTGAGTTTGTGGAACTTACGACTACGCCGCCGCTGAACATCTAAAAGGCAACCAAATTGTATTAGAAACTATAATTATGTAATTTTTACACAAATGATTGAAATTTATCCCAAAAATGACAGTTAGTATATGTTGCTTTTTCATTTGTCGCAGAAAACGTAAAGACAGTTTGGAGTCCAGAAGCAGCACTCATACAGGAGGCGTGGGAGAATTATCAGCGGCGGCGCCTCGGGGTATGGCCGAATTGCCCGAGGGGGGCGCCCCTCCAGAGGATCAACAAACTTGGCGTGCTTATAACGAACATCCCTTGACCGCCGCAACTACTGCCATGCTTAATATTGGTGGTGGTGCCGAAGACCAAACTGCCACAATGGGATTAATATACGAATATTATAAAATACCATCACTTCCTGCCGACTCAAAGGATAAACTCGTCGATATTTGGCCGTAAGTTGATTATGTGATTTAAAAACAGTATAGAAGAATTTTATGAAGAAATCGAAAAATTTTCTCATTACACTTTTGGTAAAATTATCTTCTTTGGTATTTTCAAAGCTTCTTTCTCGGCAGTTGAGAAGACTTGAAATAAATTGCAATAGAGACATAAAAAACTTCCAGACGTTTAATATTTTATAAAAATATCGTTGATAAATGGTTAATTTATTCTGATTTTTGATCATAAAAATAATTATTAAATACTCCTAGAGTTACTTATCTAACAAAAATTAAAATTCTCATTTCTAAACCGAGAAGAACGGGTTTTTCTGGTTTATGTAACTCACCAAAATTGATTTATTGAACGTTTACTTCAAAATGTGTACTTTTAAATCATTAAAATTGACTCAAATTTCTTTATTTTGTATGCATGTAACGCACGACCATACACCAAATTTATATAAATCACGCTATATTTTTCATCCTACATACAAATTCTTACACTTTGTAAAATATTGTGTTATAATGTATTAAATTTTTGTGATTTATGCTTTTATTGCTAAATAGCCACCCACGTCACATTATATATAGATATATATTTTTTAGAATATAATAGCTACTCTACAGATAGCGAATCGCTAGTAAAATATCTTTTATATATATGCGCATCCAAAATATAAAATCAACCTTGGAATGTGCGTTTTTCCCTCGCTTCTTTTCAAATTAAAAATGTCGAGAAAGAAATTTATAGCAGCAGTCTGCTTCATTGCACTATATATTACTCGACACAATAGGATTAAAGTAAAAAAATATTCTGAATAGTCCCGTCTTCGTTGCAAGCCTTCTCAGAGACTACTGCGTGCATAATTTTTACCGATTTATTTTATTTCGCATTTTTATTCACTTGAACGTTTAAAAACTCTTTAGTTTTGCTCATTTATTATAACCTGTAAATTAAAAATGTTTAATTCGTAAACTAAGTAATAATTTATAATTATTGTTTAATTAACTCGAAAACGTTTTGCAAAAAGCGCTAATAGTCTATTTTCAGCTTCGGTGACTTCAACGTTAACTAAAGCACGAAACCCGACATTTCTAACATTTTACTACTATAATTATGTATTAATTTGTTTTACAACTTTTAATTTCTGGAAACTAAACGGTTTGTGCATTCATAAAGGAACTTATTTCCGTTATCAAAAAAATAAAATCAAAATTATTCAAAAGGTCGTAATGCTTCATTTTAAACCTTGTTTATTTTTGCCCTTACTGCGATTCCCAAAGACCCCGTTTTTTATCCAAACCGCTCGAGGCAGTAACTTGGCTTAGGTATACAATATGCTACATATGTAATTTTAATCCTACTTATTAAAATGGTTATCTGAGATCTACATAGTAACGTGATACCGATAGTATCAGGTTAGAACTTAGAACCCTCTGCAATTCCATTTACAAATTATCCGCAATGTGGAAAGACCCCCAAACGTGAGATTTATTTAGCGATTATTATTTTAACCGAATTAAGATGCTCATCCATTCGTGATCCTTATCATTTCTTTTTTTATATATATATATATTATATACTACTATATATTTGAAGATGCCATAAAATCCGACTTGTTTATAACTGTATAAAATTCGTAAGAATTTAAAATTAAATATTTAAATAGTTTATGTGAATATAAAGCATAAAAATTTTTGTAAGCGTCATATTTCAAATTCCCTAACCCTTTTTTTGAATCAGATAGTATGTATTTTATAGATAGTGCGGGCTTTCGAAAGATGTACCGACTTGGTATATGAATAAGAATAGCGAAGAATACAATGGGTTTAAATTTGTATAAGATATCGTATAAGGGTTCGGAAGTACAATAACACAAGATGAGCGATGATGTCACTGTATACACATGCAATATTTGCGCAGTTTTTGTTGGAACAATTGGAGTTTTAATGGTGGCAATAGATTCCGTATTTTATACGTTAATTGTTTGTCGAACAAATTCACGTTCTTATCTGGTGTTAGAATCTTTTATAAACTAGCTCCTTGCTATTACTGTAGCAAGATAATCGTGATCTGACAGTATAGCACTGGATTACCTTCACAATGCCGCGACCACGCGCCAAACGGCACGAACCCATACACTATTAGTACACCCACGATCCACGTTAGTGTAAATCCAATTTAACGACATGAAAGAAACTTGATTGACCTAACCTAAATCATTAATACATATTCCATATATAGCACTAATAAACAAAAGTAACATACATGACCACATTTCATGCAAATCATATATATTAAAAATTCCAAGCCAATAAAAAATAAATTATAATTAGAACGTATTTAGTAACATTTAGTGCGGTTAAATAATTAAAAGTGAACATTTCCATAAAATTTGATAAATTACTGAATTTTTACATAATAGGAATTTTAGGTATTTTAAGGTAACGTGACAAATTAGAGAAATTTAAATAGAATTTGTAGGAACAAAAATGCTCTCTTATACGACGATTTCAATACACATTAGTAACACTTTTAATTCTCACAAGGGGTGAACCTTATATTGAATATCTCGCCCGCTCGCGAAAGAAATCACTGTCGAGGTATTTATTACATGTTACATTTTCAAATGTGAGCAAGAAATGAAGCTTATAATGTAATTAATACGTTTGTTGCAGGACGAGTTACCAAGGAGGAATCCTGACACCACAGCTGAAGACGACCAATGGCTTGGTGAGTGGGGCGGGCTTAGAGTTAACAAACCCGCCTCTAAGCAGTGCAAATCAACTTAGTCCTCAAGACATACAAGGTTTATTTATAAACCAACACGTCGGGTATACACAGCCCGCGGCCTCCGGTAGCCAGAACTTACATATTGTGAAACGTGAACCTGAAGACCTTAGCCATCACCGTAAACTTGATGCCAGTTCACCGGGTTTGGATGGATCAATAATAGTTAGCAAGCAGCCGCGCCACAAGGTGATTAGTGATATTTATGGTGTTTTCCATTTAGTGCTCGCCTGTTGCTTTCCGAGTGCTACAAAGAGTGTCGCGAATCCTGCTAGATTTAGTGTCCTTTTTGTGACGTAGCGATTTGATGAATGATTGATAGTCATCTTCAGAATGATATTTGTTTTAAATTGGCCATTCTGTTGAGGAACTGTATTATAATACTTATTTAGTTTGATGATTGTGGATGAAATGTTTTTGTAACGATTGGTGGTTATAGGTTGTGTTGGTATCATCTGGAGGTGGTCAACATGGAGATTTAGTAGTCGATGTCAACTCTATTAAATACGAAAGTCGTCATTCTCCCCAACACGGTTCCCGTTCTGTAAACGGAACTCCTACTTCGACGCACAGCAGTTTATTAGCGGACGGGAGTAATACGGGACCTATTGAATTTGTTTCCTCGGATGGCCTCAAACCAGCAATGTACAGCACACAGATTTTTGCATCTATGAGCAATACTCACAGTGGTAGTGGTACACCCTCTCCTATTCCATATAGTGATCACGTAACTCAATATACACAAAGCGCTCTTAGTGGTGGATACTCAAATTCTTCGATAGTAAGGCCCGCAAGTTCTGGAACATTTGCAGTGACTGATCCTTATTATCGGGAATATTTTACTACGGTCGCTTCGGGCGCTGCCACTCCCGAACCTCCAATATACTCAAGCCAACTTCGTCAAAGCCAAATAAACTATGGAGAAGAACCAGCGGGAAGTGGCACCACCGCTAGTTTTGAGCGTTACGTACGACAATCGAATTCTTATCACGGAAAAGGGGTAATAGCCGCCGCTACCGCTGCTGGTCTTACCGTTGATTTACCAAGTCCAGATAGTGGAATCGGAGCAGATGCAATTACACCTCGCGACCAGAACACGATGCAACAGGTGAGCACTGAACCCTCTTCAGAGGAATCGATGGTAACGACATGCGTGACATGCGAGTATCTACGCCAAGTGAATATAGCGAAGAACATTAATCGGCTACTAAGTGGTCATTTAACAACAATTGTTTTGTGGTTGATATCTTTATAGTCTATAAATCACACGCGTGTCACTCGCAACACTGCATTTCAATCACATTTCAATTTTGAAGACTACTAAATTTTTTATTTTGTTTACAGTCTTTCGATTATACCGAATTGTGCCAAACGAATTCTTCGGGTCTGTTAGATCCTCTTTCCCTCAGTCAAAGAAATGTGGTATCGGCGTCTCAGTCACCTGGTGCTCAATCGGGTAGTAGAAGTCGTCCTTGGCACGACTTTGGTCGTCAAAACGATGCCGACAAAATACAAATTCCCAAAATGTAAGAGACATTTCGTTTGTTTAAATAATTTCAGTTAAAATTATGTCTGCCTACATATTAGCAATATTTATCTAGCATTTTATCAATATAACGTTATTAATCTTGTAAAAACACGACATTTGCATTAGAGGTGGACGTTTATTTTAACCATTATAACAGTGTACAGGTATTGGACAAATGTTCTACCGTTACATATTGATACATATATTACTTATACAACAACTTATATTTTATTAACTTAATCACATCAGCATATCTGTTGGGCATTAAATTTTATAAATTTGTCGGAACATGATTTTCTGAGGAACATGTTTCATAATTGCATTAACTGTGACATCCTTAGAATTAATAATGACATTCTTATTATTATCATCATCAAATTTTAATTTAATTAAGCGGACGCTCGATGATCATCGACCATATGTTTTTTTTTTAAATTTTTGCCATGAGTTTTTGCTCAAATCGCGCCACGCCCAGGTAAATATAATCCAATATTCTAATTCAAAAATTTCGTTCTATACTTTATCAGTGGTGACAGCAAGCCATTGCCATGATTAATGAATAATTTTTGTCAACTTTGCAAGTAGTCAAAAACTGAACATTTACTTAGCTCAAATAACTGGGAAAAACTTGCTCAAGTGGTGATGAGAACGCAACGGGAAAAAACAATGGTATTCACATTAAATCATAAAAGAGAATGAGAAGGGTTTCGTGTGGAAAACATTTTTCTTTAAAGCTTCAAACATGTTTATCGTGGAAAATTAATTTAACTATAATTAGTTTTAGTATGCATACTGTAATGTAGTGAAAGTAAAATGAAAAACAAGTTTTTTATGGCATACGAGTCGTTAAAGATGTAGAGTATGTAATTTTTGGGATTTGACCACTACGCATACAACAGGAAATTAAAAGGACATGAATTACATATGACCTCGTAATATAGGTAATCCAGTGTCATGAACCGGGCAAACTTGATTGTGTCATTTGATACAAGTGCCATGTCAGATGGTATAAAAGAACTAGCTTGTTGAACAAGTTCGGATTACTTGCTTTACTTAGTCTTTTCACTAGGTTAAATTTCATTAAATGTCACTGTGCGTAATTAAATATTGTTATAATTTTGTATGGTTATAGGTCTGATTTTAACAAGGTCCGGTTTTGTGGATAATTTTGATCTAGATTTAAGATTTTGGAATTGGAACAAAACAACTTCGAAATGTTGTTTTGCTCCAAAAACATTCCACGTTGCCCAAAACATTTTTTAGCATTAAGTTTCACCATATGCTTGCTTTGAATTATAATAGTTTGAATCCTCGTAAGTAAATCTTTTTTTCCTTTTTCAGATTTTCGCCATGCGGATTTAAGTATTTTTTAGAAACTCCTATATCGACATCTCAGCGACGTGAAGATGATCGCATCACTTACATAAACAAAGGCCAATTTTACGGAATTACGTTAGAATACATCCAAGATCCAGATAAACAACTAAAGTCTCAAACCGTCAAGGTAGGAAATCTTTACATTTTATATCGATCGAATATTTTTCCCGCAAACCATTTTGCTAATGGTGATAATTACTACTAAGTATTTAATTTTTATAGATAATATAAACCAATTATCTTTTAAATTCATACGGTCATTAAATTAATGGACTGTATCTAAGACAGCAGTAACGATAATTTTTCACGACGATGATAATAATAATTGGCTCACCTTAAATCATGGCAACGGCTTTTAAGTGGTGATGCTGCTTTTATTTAAAATGAGTTTATTATAACTCGTTTCAATTTATAATTAGTAATTAGTAAAACTAAGTTAATTTGATTGTTACGTAACTAAGGTTAATTATTAATTAGTCAAGTTTTTACTTTCATCACCCACAAAGAAATGATCGAGCTAATTTGATACCAAATATGAGTAATGGGCAACTCTTTCAATTTTTCTAAAATTATTCGCCAGAACGGACAACGATTTTCATTACAGTTTCTGGGAGAGCACTCGATTTTCAATATTCTGTTTGAATTATTTAGGCCAAACACATCCTAGCATCCCCAGTGAAGTGAATTTTAAATCAACAAGTTTTGTTACAATGTTTGTAACTTTCTTATTTTCTATTGCAGACTGAGATAATGGTCAGTGTTATTATTAATAATTAGCATCTACCTATAAAATTTAATATTAATTGTTGTAATTATAAGATAATTCGTCCAGTCACTCTTTAATGAGATACTTTGATACGCTATTACTTGCTAGCTTGGTTTTATTAGAGCTGCTACATTTTTCATACGTACATTATTACTAGAACATCTTGTGTCGTTACATCACCATAATAGGACTCATGTAACAAGGACTTGTTTTTCGGAAAGATTCTATTAGCAGTAATTGGCTATATCGTTGGTAATTCATCATAATTCCATAAATGCAGTTTCCATTTTAAACGATCTCATTAAATATCTATTGTTATAGCAAGTTCTTATTTTTATTATATTATATTTTAATTATTTTCAGTTTATAACGAGCTAAATGTTTTATAAGTTCACTTGAAACATTTAGTCTACAAGAAATGTATGTATATGGTGTTGAAGAAAACTGACTCAGATGCAATAGATTGTCTTCCAAAACTGCTTCACTGGTTTGGGCTAAAATATTTCTCTCAATTCCTTGACCTAATCCAAATTGGGAATAAAATTAACGATAACGAGAAATGTGACAACTCGCGTTATTAATAATGTTGTCTTCATTATAAAGAGCCATTAAAATGTGCTCCATTAAGCCAACAAGAAAATTTCTTAATTATTGTAATTATTTTTTTGTAATTAAATTAACTGGAATATTGATTAAGCAAAGGCAATTTATTAAATGAATATTTTCTTCAATATTATACAAAGTATCATAAATTTGTAACATATGTTTGAATTTTAATTAGCAGGAATCTCGATATTAAGTGCAATGATCTTTCAGGCTCCCTTCAAGTGTTGAATTAAATCTTGAATTATTTTAATATGCATTTGCTCACTTTATTACTTTTTATGGCGATTTAACGATAAATTTGTCAATAACGATAAAAATTTAATTTGTGATTATATGTGCTGCTTGATTGGCTAATGTATAAATTTAAGCTAAAAATAGATCCAGATGGAAAATTTTCAACCCAAAGTTCTTTTTATTTATTATCATGCAACGCATTATTAATAATATAATATAAAAACTTGATATAATTAGAATACTTTGAATAAGAAAGTAATTAAATAATTAAAGTGAGTTATTGTGATTATATACCCTTATTACTTGATGCATAAATTTATACATAATTAACCCTTTGCGTAATGACGTAATTTAGTTAAACGCAGTTAATTAATGAAACCTTGAGGTTAAATTTCTTTTTATAAATAAAACTTTGCCTTAATTACTTAATTTAAATGATTTCGATTTTACTCTTGACACTTTATTTTCTTATAGAGCATCGTAATGTTAATGTTTAGAGAAGAAAAGAGTCCCGAAGACGAAATTAAAGCGTGGCAATTTTGGCATGGAAGACAGCATTCAGTCAAACAAAGAATATTAGATGCGGGTATGTATTGTATTTTTTCTTTAATTCCAGTTTACCCTAATTACTTACCATCTGTATACGGTTAAGCGGATCGTTCGCAAGTTATGTCCTTAATGTTCTCGAATTATTTAATCAACGGTCCAATCCTACAGCTTTATCCTGACGGTTATAAAATTCCGGTCCAACTGCGCTTATGAGTTTCTGAAATTCGCGACACTCACGCAAATTTTAATATGGTCAATTAGAAATGTATTTTCGCTAATTAACTTCTTGGTCAAGCAGAATGCAGAATTTTTTGGTTTGCAATTGACACCTTTCTTCAAAAATGATTTGTGCGTCTGTTTTTTTCAAATATTCAAGTTTGCACTTCTCGGTGAGCTCAAATGTTTTGATAATTACGATTTTCCATTTTTATTGAAGTACCTACTACATACTATAAAAATTAATATACAACTTCCACGCCGAGAGGTGCGGTTTGTTACTTTTCTATGATGGGTCACAAGAATTTGAAACGATGGGGACGCGACGTGAGAATCCAAACAGGTTTTCATAGCACTAGGGGTAAAATCAGAACGTAGAAAGATACTTTTGATTCTCAACCTGCTAGGTTAATTTTTCGAATACGTTTGAGAAAATTTATAATCCTTTCTTGCCGCTTCAAAATTGTAGGTCCTGTTGGAAAATAAAAATTTTAAATTTATTTTGGAAAAAAGTGTTTGGAATTTCAAAACAATTTAAATTTTGAAACTGAATAATATAAGCAATAAAAATACAAAAGCAAAGTTTAAAATAAAAAAAATTGTTTTATGGTTTAATAAATATAAAATTAATTTAAATATAAATTGCCAATGTGGAGTTAACAAAGGTCAAATGTGTAATGATGTAAAACACCTACTCTTAGATATTTTATATTTAAAAAATAAAATAAATACATAGGTAAAAGACTAATATGTATGTAATTGGCAGTTTATTTTAATTTTCTCCAAATATTTTCTTTTGGAATTTTATTTTTATTTGTCTAGGAAAGATAAATCTTTTTAATAGCAGTTTTGCTAAAATTATAGTTTGATACAATTTAGAACATTGATAATATAGAAATTTACATATAGATTTTCAATTGTATCTTGTGTAGGTTTTTCATGTAGGATGTTTGGTTACTATTTTCGTATGCGTGGGGGTACTTTATAATGACACCGTTCGGTTTACTAAATTTAAATCTGTAAATTTCATTGTCACATAATTTAGATCGACTGTCTTGCATTTCAATCGACATTTTGTGACATAAGAACCAGCCCTATTTAAATTAATAAGATTTTAATTTACATATGAATTCGTTTGAAAATTAAATCAATTCAAAACATTGATTGGAAATTGCACAACAAAAGTAATTTGAATTAATGTCTGCTTAAATAAAATACTAAATTCGTTAGGAAATTTTTAAGATTTCTTAATTCATAAATTTTTAATTTTTACCGTTAAATTTTTAAATAAACTTGACTCAAAAAACATTAATTTATTCTTTAACGATTACAAATATTCGTTAAGAGCTTTACCAAATTGTTTATAAATGTTAATAACAACAAAATATATTTTTTTAATAAAAATTTTAATTACATAATTTAAGCATTTGGACAAAATTATTAAACATTTTAATACATTAACATTCCAACTAAATACCAACATTGGGCTTAAAGTAAAGAAAATTGTGAAAGACTACAACGATCGAATAGACGAGTAACCCGACTCGTATTTTTATTTTAATAACCTCGACTGTCTTACACTTAATTTATACAATTAAAACTTATCCAAGAGTAATTAATTTTATTAAATTTAATTTAAATTTACAACTAAAAATTGTGATAAAGCAAAATTGCGTAAATTCGTCCGGCACACTCTACAACCTCAGACAACTAAGATATTAAATTTTTTTGGATTCAATATCCTGCTGTTTATTAATAATTAATATTAATATTTATTATGGCATATAAAAATCATGAATCGGTGCTTCAGGGAGGGTGTATACAAATTATAAAGTATCCTTAATGTCGCTTTGACCTAGCAATGGGTCCGATTGCCCCCCCTCCGAGTCAAGCAAAACCCAAGTACTTTATCAATTTTTTTTTACATTAAAACAAATTTTCTGGAAAATAAATAAAATCGAACTAAGCGAAATTTTCGTTTGTGTTGGACCGCGAATCAAACGGGAAACAAATTCGTTTATAAAACAGGAACTGTGAGTTTTAGATTATACATAAAAGCTTCGTACTCAGCTTCGCCCGGTTCAAATGTCCCTATCTTATGTTACCTTACATTAGCACAAGATCTACTTGCAGCATTTAAGATAAAAACATAAAACTTTTTATTAAAATACTCTCGAGTTTTCGGGGAGAGAAATCTACGAAAAAAACCGATAAAAAAAAAGTTTGCCCTTTCATATGTTCTGCTGTGAATTTCTAGGTCAACGCGACTATTTTCACATTTAATTTTGTTTCTTAGAAGAAGTTATCTGCTGTTTTTTGTTGATCCTTTAATGGCATTCTCTTCTTCAATCTCTTCTTCTGCTACTTTGGGACTAGGATTGCTCCCGTTTGCCTTGCCTTCGGATTGTCTTCTACCGAAGTCACTAGTAGTCTTTGCGCATATTAATTGTTTTACATCCGAGGTAGCTGCTGGGCTCATCTCAGATGTGCCAGTAACCCTAGATTTCTGTTGATGAGGGCAAATCATCAACCTAGGGGGACCGCCGGCTTTACGTGCCCTCCGAAGCACGGAGACGATGCAACACTGATTCTTAGTGTCAGCAATTATTCAGCCAACATACTAGGTTCATGACCGATAATGTTTTATGTTAATAAAACCAAGAAGACCAGCAGATCTTAAAGCTCAAGTTCCATCTCTGGCTGATACTTACAATAAGGTCGACATGCTACCAGAATGCATTCAATTGCTATCAAAACCATGAGTGTCAAGTATAAACTTGATACATTACCAAAAACAGGACCAAGTCCTAAATGAAGACGAAGAATATTACCAAGAACATATCCATTATAATGGGCAAAGGCAATATTAAGCAAAACATCAGTATTGAAAACGTTATTAATAAATTCTTTTTGGAATACCGATTTTGCAGATAAGATAAAAACAAATATAGTTAAAACAGAAGGACATTTATAGCGGACGTCCGGTACAAAATCCTTAGATAGAAATACAGGAGCAATCATGGAAATTGCATCGGCGATTACTTCCGAATTAAAATAATAATTCCCAATGAAATTTCTCAAATCGGGGGGTCTGGAATACCCTCCAGTACACCAGAGATTGTGCGCAAAAAAGTGTTATTGAGCTTATGAATTTTAAACCAGAAATCTAACTTCTAAAATTTTAAAATCTAAAATTTTTGATTTTAAATTCAATAATATCTACATTTTTTTTTTTGAGCACAATCACTGATGTGCTGGAGGGTATTCCATACCCCCCAGACCCCCCGGTTTGCAAAAAAGAAAATGTATTTTTGAGTTTATGAGTTTCAAACTAAAAATGTATGTGAATCGAATACGTCGACTACGAAATCCTAAAATAAAAATATTTAAACCCAGCAAATCTAAATTCTCGGGAGACGCCGGGTACGAAATCTCCACATAACGAGATTTGAATAAGCGGACGTCGGTAAAAAATTCCAACATAAGGATATTGGAACGAATATGAACTGGTAAATACTGGATGCATAATATCCCGAGGGAAGAACATTTGAACCTAGTACCTTCCAATAAAGAGGAAATTTGAGATCAGTTTTTGGTGAAATTTTTACTTCTCGTAAATTTTTGTTTACGGTTTATGTGAAAATGCCACAAAAAGATAAGTTATAGGTACGACAAAATATGTGTAAACTGATGAAATGCTTCAAAGAGCATTTAAAGCCAACGTGATTCCCATCATCAACAATAAAAACCGGGGTTACAGACTAATTCCCCAATCTGGTTTAAGCAGTCGTAGGGTCTCAATGCTGAAACTTTTCTGTATAAGAAAGAGGCTTATGTTCAAAGTTGAATGATTCTGTTTAGCAATGGATGGGGGGACCGAAAAAGAATAAATAAATTGAAAAACTGCCAATTCTTTACTTGAAGAAATTTACTACTTAGGACTTCTAGTGATTGTCAGAGAGCCGGGAGGGTCAGTCCGACTTTGGTGTAGGGTTCCACGACACTCAAAAAACACGGCACCTCAATTTTTGCCTTTTCTACTTATCTCCCACAATTTATGTAGGTACATACGGTGATATTGCTAGCTCCTAGCATATCTAGAGTGGAGATACAAATTTGCAAAGGAAACAGGGAAAAAAAATTTTGGACAAAAAAGTTCAAAATTAAGATAAGGCGTTTTTTCTAAATAGAGCAGAATAGCAGAAACAGATGGGAAACTTTCGGTACTGCCTACATAATGAAACGGCAATGCGGCAAAACGGCTTTATATATATATATTTTAATGTTTGTTAAAATTTTTTAAATTATTGCTCTGTGGAAGCAAGATTACCATTAAACAATGGTAGAATGTGCAATATAATAAATATGTAGTTAAAATCATTAAATATTCAACGAAACCTTTGAAATTATAGTATAATAGGAATAGTATCTATTTTTGGTAAATCGGATAAAAAAATTCACTTTATTCCTTGTGGTGATTTATTAAATCGGTAGTTTTTTAATATTTGAAGTTACATCGATTCGATAGGGGGTGAATATTATTAACTAGAACTTAAGCTTGTTCTTCAAATGCTTTCAATTTTATAAGGTTGCTATTGGAATTTCGTTAATCCAATCAACACTAATGGGAATTTTATTAATTTATTCATGATCGGCAGCGATGAGGGTAAATTCCTCTTTCCTCCTCCGCCATGGAGTTATTAAAAATTTTTAAAAATTGTTTTTGACCCTTGTTTTGGACTTTGAGTAGTCCATAAGAAATGCATTGGTTTACAATAAGCGTGGGTTAAGGAAGGGTTAACTATTATTCTATACTAATTTACGCTTTTTTTACAAGCTGCTTACTTATTATAGTGGTGAGTTAATATTAATAATTTTTCTGTTAAATTACTAAGGGAAAATAATATTTTTTTAAATTTTGTTTAGATACAAAAAATAGTGTTGGATTGGTTGGTTGTATCGAAGAAGTAGCTCATAATGCCATCGCAGTATATTGGAATCCGTTGGAGAGTCCTGCCAAGGTACGTCAAAATTTTGTAGGATTAAAAATGAAATAACTAATTTTTTTGTAATTACAGATTAACGTAGCTGTACAATGCTTAAGTACTGATTTTAGCAGTCAGAAGGGCGTTAAAGTAAGTTTGATGAGATTTAATGAGAATTTTATATAATGTAATTTTTTGTGAAACAGGGGCTTCCGCTGCATTTACAAATTGATACGTATGAAGATCCGCGCGAAACAACTGTAAATAATCGCGCGTATTGCCAAATTAAAGTGTTTTGTGATAAAGGTGCAGAACGAAAGACTAGAGATGAAGAAAGAAGGGCTGCCAAAAGAAAAATGACCGCCACAGGTAGGAAAAAGCTAGACGAGTTGTATCATCCAGTTTGCGACCGATCAGAGTTTTACACGATGAGTGACCTCGCCAAACCACCAGTTCTGTTTACGCCTGCAGAAGATATCGATAAGGTAATACAAAATGAAGAGAAGTTGAAATAATATAATTTTGAAAAAATTTAAAATTTTTAGTTGACGTCGATGGAGTTGCAAGGATTTTATCCTCATGATACGGATAGTTCTTTGAGTGGCCCTGCTGATCACGTAAAATCTGGTTCTCCTTTTTTATTACATACAGCACCAAAACAGCCCACCACACCGACCTTAAAATTTCATAACCACTTTCCTCCCGATGCAGATAAAAAGGATAGCATTATGGATAGCGGTTTAACAACAGATGGGAATATGTTTTCTCCACCCATAAAACGTCCAAAACTAATTAGCAGTTTATCGAATTCGGGACATCCACCTTTAAACGAACGTGTTATGTTATACGTACGCCAAGAATCTGAAGATGTTTACACACCATTACACGTAATACCACCTACCACTGTTGGTCTTCTTAATGCAGTAAGTTGACTTTTATTATAACGCTTAGCTTCCTGCTTAACATGCATGGACCTGGATGTACTGGGCTTTTATACATCTCATTCCAACAAATAACAAAACTTAACTAGCATGTTGGATTAACATCATACATCATCCATTATAGGAGATCAGTTCACTTTTGCTAGCTCCACACAATTTATTATTTTGAGTAATCAAAAGCTCAGTACTTCTTCTAAATCTATGCTAAAATTAAGAAAGACAGAAAGCTCTTACGCAATTAAAAAATTAATTCTGTTTTCCTTATTTTGCAGATTGAGAATAAGTACAAAATTTCTTCTTCGAACATAAATAACTTGTATCGCAAAAACAAAAAGGGGTAAGTTAGTTTATTTGTAAACTTTGTTCTTGGAGTAGTTAAAAAGAGTGAACTGTAATTTACTAACTTTCTAATAGTACTAACAATACGCAAACGTAGATGCTTTAGTTTCATTATTTATAAAAAATACATACATACATTGTTGATTGAATTGAATTGGTGGGAGGAATGAGGATGAGAGGAGAGAGAGTTTAGCATGTAGAAAAAGTTTTATTTCGTATTTGGGCTAATAGAAATGTTTTAATTTTAGCATTACGGCCAAGATTGATGACGATATGATAGGTTACTATTGTAACGAAGATCTTTTTCTATTGGAAGTAAAAGCCATAGACGAAGATCTCTACGATATTACTTTCATAGAACTGATGGATCATTAAATATATTTACCGCAACATAAGTATATTTTACTATTTTATGTACTCATTTATAATAAATTGTTGTGATTGTTTTTTTATTATATAGAATATCATAAAGAACAAAATGTTAAGTGTAGAATTTTATATCTTGTTTATAGTATCTAGAAAGAGAATGTTATCTTAAATTTTCGACCATTTCTATTCTTAAGTTATTGTTAATCGTTGTTTTTTTTATTACATGGTCACTGTTTGTTTAAAACGTCTTGATGTGATCGTTAGCATTCAATGTACTTATAAGTTCTTATTTCTTAATGTGGCAATATTGATTTATTATCGAATAAAAAATTCAAAAGTATTTGTTAAATTATGCGAATTGCTTCTGTTATGGTTCCATTGTAAGGGCCGTGGTCACCAATGATCTCAAAATTGTGTTTTAGTGTGAACACAGGAACTGCAAAAACCCTCTAAGTGACTTAATAATTCACATATCAAAGGGATGGGGTATTGGGACTCATAATTTGTAAATAGCATACTTGTTAATGTATATAAACAGAAAAAGCCATAACTTAGTGATAAGCCTTGCATAAAAATATTATTTTGTGATCTTTCAATATAATGTATCGTTAACCACTTGAAATACTCATTACTTAGTAGTCGATACAAAATTATATATATTTTTTTTAATTTTCAATTGGTTGACACTTTATACAGGCATTCAATCTATACGAGTTGATTAAAAATATTTTTGTTTGAAAGCGTACCTGACTTATGCTTTATAATTAATACTTATTTCCGTTTTTAATAATTAAAATTGTCATTCAACTAAAGGTTTATCAAAAAGGAAGCCAACTTTATTCCATCTTATCAAGATTAAACGGTTTTAAAAACCTTGTTTGTTAATGTGGAGTTTCGAAATTTTTAATATAAATATCTGACCTAAGAATTTATCTGTTGCAAGTTTGATATTTTTATATTTTGTTATTTATACAAAAAATTATTCCAATAATTTGTGTTTTAGCTTATAAATTGTCAGGTTAGATGGTTAATATTTGTATTGTTTGTATGGTTTCCTAAAACATTTTTTTATATTTTAAATTTTTTTTAGTACTGATTTGATTAAATTATTTTCATGTTTTGTAAATTTGAATAATTTATTAAAATTATATGGCGATCACAATTCGTTATATAATTTTCTTTTTTATAATTTTCAAGTTTAGAATAAGTATTTACTAGAATGGTATAAATAGCTCTCTCTGTATCCATACTCTTAGTTGTACGATGCAAAGCGATATAAAGCTCATGCCAATTTACAACGACTTTTCACCATTGAATTTTGCCAATATTATAGGTTAGTAACTCAATGTTGATACATATTCGCAATATTATATAAGTTTTTTTATAAATGTATTTGTCAATGAATGTGTATTAATAAAATATAAAGACATTACATTTATCGTTTAAAATATAACCATTCCCTAAATATTCCATTTAAAAAACCTCTAAAAATTGCCTACAAATATTCACTATTTGCCTGCCAATTGCAATTCATTACATGTGCAGTCAAATGGGGAAAGGTAAAATGTTTTTAACAAAGGACCTACCAAAGAAGCAAAAGGATTGTGAATTTTTAAGGATTAAAATCTGAAAGCAAAACAAATCAAGGCAACTGAAAATTTCGGACATACTTACCGGATTCGTTGTAGAGTCCGTTAAGGATTGTCAGAGAAAATATACAAAATAGTCTGCATTCCATGGCAATTAATACGGCTTGTGTTTAGAATTGCAATATGTTTATTTATTATGTTTACACTTTTTCAAAATTGCCGCCAACAATTCTTTCTTTTACATAGTACGTTCCTGTCATATTTGTTCATCCCTGCAATTGTATTGCACGCATGACCACCTCAGTAGTAGCAACCAAGTACTCGAGCAAACATACCGTTCTTCCGTATCGTTAATACTCCCTTTGTAACGAAGCTCAAACCTTCTTATAATTGTAACTGTTATTTGTGTAAACCCTGCAGTCATTCGAATTACACGTATCGATGACAATAAGATTCATTGATTGCAGCAATACTAAAACAACCATTCTTTCGGTCAATAAATATAGTGCAACCATACAAGTGTTTTATTTTAGAGACCACCCCCACATTTCGCCTACACAAAGGTCGTTCAAAGTTGATGGTACGACTACCATTCCAACATTCTAGCCGAGTTGCGTTTCGAAAGCAGCTTTTCGAACTTTCAAACCAACGAAGCTAACAGCTTGTCTCGTCTAGTTCTTGTTATCGTTGTATAGTTGCATTATGTAAAAAAAATTATATTTCATGGGTAACTGTGATTTCTGAAAATTATTAGGTATACATTGATGGCATCTAATCTTGGCCCATCCAAACCAGAAAACCTGGTGACGCCACTGCAGTATGTATCTCTCGACTGTGCTCTTGTTACCTGCAATATTTTATCATGTAAAAGTACAAAATATTTACTACAAGATGGCGTACTCACCTTTATTCAAACAAAAATCTTTGCAGTTTGGTAAAAGGAAATTAAGTAAAAAAAGTCAACTTTACAGGAGAAGCAAATAACGTCTTGATTGATTTATATCCACAATATTCTCTTAAAAAAAAAGTTTGTATTGGGTACTGCGCTATCTAACTAAGCTGTATTTATTCCTTTTTGCCCGGTTAAAAATATTAGGCCTTTAGTGGTTTTTTTATGACTTAACTTTTTAGGATATACAGTTACAAATAAATTTTTTGGTACTATAAAGTTAAGTCAAGTTATGATTTTAGGATTGGAAATAAATCACAAATTTTTATAGATAATATAATATTAAGTCAAATAAATTTTGTAAAGGCTAAACAAAAAATAAAGAAAAAAATTAATCCTCTTCGAATTCTTGCAAATCCGGATCATTTTCTGAAATATCGACTGTAGTTAAATTTTTGTTGAAAGGGTCTAAGACCGGTGTATCAAGTGCAGAAGGTCCATAAAATTTTTCTTGTTTTCTTGAGATATCACAACTGGAGATCGGTAGCGTTTTTCAAGTTTTATTGTTGTGCGATATTTCCTACGCAAAAAACTAATCTTTTTTAATTCTGATTCTGGCTTTAAATCTGTTTTATAATAAACAGATCCAATTTCGTTGGTCTTATATTAAAACCAACGCACTTCTTGTAGTCTAACAGCTCACTCGCTGCAGTTTTCTTCCGAAATACTAAAGTATTGCTTAAATTTTTGGTAAAATTAAAAAAATTGTCTTGGTTCATCTCAATGGCTTCGAATTTACTTTTGGTTCCAGTGATTCGAACTAACTGATACCTGTCATGTGGATGGAAAATTAGAAAATTTTGTTTTTCAATTATTAATGAATGATCCACATAACATTACATATGCGTGTGCCCAGGTTCAAAACATTTATGGTTGATCGTTGGAATGTGTTTTGATTCTGTCATAAATGCCAAAAACATGGCACAGATATGATTGTTCTTGTTTTGCCCCTGGCAAGTATCTGAAAAAGACGTAATTTCTTTTATTGCAGAAGGTAAATTTTCTAAATGATTATAAACGCAAGAACCAATTTCATTAGCTCCACGTCCAGCTAATGCTTCATGCCACATAAAATTTTTACATGCTCCAGTACTATTTTCGTGGACAGTCAAATTGAATGTCCATAATTGCCTTTTATAGAATGCCACTGATGAAACAAGAAGTGGTGTGAGCAAACATTGCTGTAAATCAAATGAATAACATTTTTTTGTTGGATCCATTGTAACTTCTATTTTGTCTTGTTTTTTACACATATAAGCCAAATCAGCTTTTTCCTGACGGCATCGAAGCCGTGTTTCTGCTTCTTGTTTTTCTTGATGGTTTTTGTTTTGTTCCGCTACTTTAATTTCTATAAGTAACGTATCACATTTATGTCATGTGTCGATAGATGGTTTCTTAAATTTTAAACTTCAGTTTGATAAAAAAATTATAAGAGACTGTAAGATTCATTCATTCTTTATAAACAATGTATTGTAAAACGAAATAAATAATTTGACTTAAACTCTTTATACCAAACTACATTCAGTTGACTGGCAAAATGCAACTCGACTTAACTATTTAAGACCAAAAATTCAGATTTACAGTGTACGGTAAACAAAGTTAAGTCGAGTTAACTTCATTTGGTTCTTTTCACCGACAAAATAAACATAACTTCTAGTATTTGCATCTCTTTTACTCTCATGTTAAAGAATTGACTTATGATCTTTATACCAATATGTGGTATTACCAATTTATGGTACCAATAACTCAAAATCGCAAATTTGTGACTTAACTTCCTTTTACCAAACCGCAAAGAAATCTGAAATATAATTATTGCAAATAATATAAAATATATTCAGTGTTAATAAATACCATTCCGTGCTAGATGCACTCGATAGATTTTGTATTATATTGTTATAAAATTATAGAGATGCCACAGTGCCTCACAAAAATTGTACATTTTTAAATCCTCAGTAAAAATTTCATTCAAGGTGTCATAAAAGTACCTACCTAAGTTTTGTTTAAGTCACTGTATTTCGAAAACGGTGCCACGAAATGGAAAAATTATTATAAACAAAAATAAAGGGAATGAAATTTGAAACAAAAAATCTTTCATCACAAAAGCGATTAAAGTTAGTCATCAATATTTTAGAAAACCCAAAAATTGCACAAAATGCATGTGTGTGCAGTTGTAAACCACATATCCATCGATTACAGTACTGTTAGTACCTACTGCTACCCATGGTACATGTATACAAGTGTATACATAGTGTATGGTACTCGAAGAAAAAGAGAAGCCTTTAGTCAACAGGCCCAATTACTGCTAGTTTATTTTAAAATAAATTAACAGACAGTCAGTCAGCCCCTGATATCAGTTGTGTAATGGTATCGAAGTTTCACCATGCCGAGTTAAAAACTTGCTCAAATAAACAATGATGTTGAAAAAAATGAAAATACAGTAATTTTTCTAGAAAACCATCTTAGCTAATTAATTCATCAATTAAAAAAATTTAATTAAATTTATTCTGAAAGAAGAAATATTAGTTGTCGCAAGTTATTCTTTACCATCAAAAAATGGATGGATCTACCGGTGTCATAAAGAATGATTCCCTAACAAATGATCTCAATAACAAATAATCCCCCAAACCAATGATCCCGACGCAAATAATTCCAACAACAAAGAATCGCCTTATCAAATTATCCCCAAAAATAAATGTTTTTTGTTAGTATTTCATTATTAAAATTTTTATTCAGGTAGGTTTAAGTTATTTATTTTGCAAGATTGCCATAAAATAGAGGTCCATGTGAAAACAGGTATGTTCTGCAAGTTCGTGTGGTTCTAGAGGTTAGATGTTAGAATGGATTTATTATAAAATAAAACTATGTTCCTCAATTGCTCGAAAACTATTATATTCTCAATAACTTCAAATTGTAGAAATTGAAATCATTTTCCACTGGGATGATTTGATAAGGGATCGTTTATGGTGGAACCGTATCTATTACAAAAATAATTATTAATTCAGATAATCAGATGTTACGATGAATTCAACCTAGATAATTCTCATATATCCTAATTTAATAGTTAGTTTTAGTTTATTTCACAGATTTTGCAATTGAGTTAAATCAACTGCAGTTTTGTATCAAAGTTATCCAAAATATCAGTTTGTCTCAGATCAAAGATATGCAAAAAGATGAATTTCCCTCAAAAATACAATATGACTCAAATTCATATTCTTGTGAAAAGATGGTGAATTCACTAGCAAGGAACATCAAACCTTCCCAAATTTATATGATTTGCATAGAATTTCGCTGTCGACAACCTAAAGTAAATATCAAAACTAAACATCTATCGAAACCTCAGAAAGCAATATTATTCACGATTATCAAATTAACTTCGCCTGACGTAACAAATTTCATAATAACAGATCGGATTTTTTTCAAGAAAAAATTTACAATTTCAATATAAATATTAGAAATCGCATATGTCGAACGAACATGTTTGTTTTACCCCTTTCAGCCCCTACTATACTATTTTAGTGTTAAATTCATAATCGATACATTTTTCTAAAATTTTCATATATTTACTGCAGTCTTGCAAACTCTGCAAAAGTCTAATTCAGAGTTTTCGGAGAAATATTTCCACCAGAGCACCTGTGAGACAAGATCTATGTACTAATTTTCAAAATCTAAACATTTTAACTAATTGCACAATATTGTATCATAAAATGTTGTATAAATACATATTTAATACCAATTTTTCTTATAAGTGGCCACTATGAGGTGGACTCCTCCTGTTAATCCTGCATATATGCTACTTTACATCTAAACATTTCTACCACATATCCAATCTCCTCTGCGACTTACCCATTTTGGTTTACATCACATTCGGAGTTGATGGTCACTCCAGAGGACCTATAGAATAAATATCCCCGTAATCTGTTCTGCGTTCTGTATAAGTAAATAGAAAGTAAAATTATATTTACTGTAAAATTTTATTTATAAAAATAGTGAACACAAATTGCATACCAAGTATTTACACGATTTCCTTACACTTTTACAAAATTAAATTATAAATCCTCTTGAAGCTATCTTAAAATTTCTGCTACACATTTTTTGTTTGCAGGAATTGATTAGTATGTCTGTAGGCAACAATTTTGTTCTTTTAGATTCAATAAAACCAAATTAATGAGTAAAAGCCAAATATATGTCGAGAGGGATAGTAATCCAAAAATATTTTCTAACTAAAATTTACCACTTTTTGTGAGTGGTTACCACCATTTATCATAATAATTTCATTACTCATGATACTCATTCATGATTCCACATTACTTGAAATATAAAAAATTTTATTAATTTGTTTCTGTGGGTGGTTTAGGGGAATCCACCACAAGATTCTCGGTGGTCGATGCTGGTGTAATCCCACGATTAACATTAACAGGAGTCGCGAGAACTACATCAATTAATCCCAATTCTTTAGCTTCCACTGGATTCATAAAATAATCTCTCTCCATAATGTGGTCCACACGTTCTAATGCTAAACCAGTGTGTTTAACATACAAATTATTTATTTGCTTTTTAAGTTTAATAATTTCTTCAGCTTGGATTTGTATATCGGTTGCTTGACCCTAATAAAATTTAAAGCTTCCTACCAGAAATATTTTAATTTTGAATAATTTACCTGCGCACCCCCTGATGGTTGATGTACCATAATACGAGAGTGGGGTAAAGAATGACGCATACCAGCAGACCCCGAAGCTAATATTAAGGAAGCCATACTACAAGCTTGACCAACACACCTAGACAAAACTAAAAATTTCAAGTTTCATAATAACTTTATACGTAAACTCACCAAGTTGAAATCGGTGGTAAAATATACTGCATGGTATCGTAAATACCCAATCCAGCAGTTACACTTCCACCAGGAGAATTAATATACATGTGTATAGGTTTGTGAGCTGATTCTGATTGCAGAAACAATAATTGAGCAACGATCAAAGAGCTAACAGTATCATTAATCGGCCCCATTAAACAAATTATTCGTTCTTTAAGCAAACGAGAATAAATATCATAAGAACGCTCTCCACGTCCAGTTTGTTCTACAACAATAGGAATCAAACCAATATTTCGTCGAGAACATTGTACACCAATTTTGGAAACCTTTTCGAATACCTACAAAAGCAATTCAATTAAGAAAAGATCAAACCTCGTGGAACTACTCACAGGCACAAACTTAGATATTCGGTTAAGAATCATCTTACGACACAATTAAATAAAGAGAAATCGGCTCAATATTTTAATATATTCGTCCAGTTATATACCAACAACTAAATGTGAGGTTATGCAACTTTTAAATGGTGTGGACTTCAAAAGTTTGTCAGTGACTCTCAAAATATTTCGTAATGAAGAATTAATTGCTTATGTAATTTTTTAAATACAAATCAATAATAATTACTTTAAAAAGGTTGGTGAAAAACCCTCATCAGCAAATGCCAACAATGAGTTGTTGAAAGTTGGAAATAATATATTGGACCGAATTTTAGATGGAATGTTTAGTTTTCTATGGGATCCGGAAGCCAAAAGTTATAGCAGAAAGTATAAAAGGCAATACAAAATTTTTCTACTTATCAAAAAGTTGTATTTTGCTCAAATCGTAAATTTTTATTTAAAAAACCCGCCTTTTAAATTACAGCGTGCCGCGCCATCTACTTCTGCTTAAATAAATCATCCAATAAATTGACATAGCAGTGAAATAGTGCCCAAAATTTTGGCTGGTAAGAAAATTAAGTTATTTCATAGTTATTAAAGCTAATCAATCATTTAATTGTTATCAATAATTTGCACTGGGTTCAATATAATAATAATTATAACTTTGTAACCCGAAATTTGTTCAAAAATTCATTCAATTCAAAGTTTTAATGGGTACTTTTTCCATGGCGTCAGTTTGGTTACGCCAAGACCCAAGCCGATAAAAAATATTACAATTAATTCCAATTCCAGCTTTCTTTATACAAAATTTTAAGAATTCTGTAACTTTAGTAAATAAATTCAGGTTAATAAATTAATAAATCTATATTATAATTTTTGGTTATCATTTTCACCCAAGTGCATTTTTGATCTCAGCAATGTGATAGCTACTTCAAATGTTTTAATTGGCCCAGGGGGCAAACCTCATCAGAGCCGGTTGTGAATAGATTACCGAGCTTAAAATTAGTTTTGAGTAACATGATTTTCATGGTGGACTTTTTATCATTTTATAATTAGAAAGCGTTCTTCGAACATACATAACCTCCAATTAATTCCGAAAAGCGGGAACTTGCAGAAAATATTTGTTTATGCACCATTTTAAGAATATGCGATTATTGTCTTTATATTTTGTGCAATTTATTATTCCCACATAATTAGTAAAATAAATACTGGATTAAATATGATATACTGATATAATTATTATAATTCCAATAATTAATTCCATATCGATTCCGATTAAATTCCAAATATTTGTACAACCAATTCCAATGGTGGGGGCTCCTCGGATCATTTAAATTTGGAAAAAATATTTACAATTATGTGTGAATGTTATTATATTTAATTTGTGATTTTTGACAAAAATGTAAACTTTGCAAATATTTCTATTGCAGAGTCAAGATGGAAAATATTGCAACTATGGATTCACAAGGAATGGAAGTTTCCGACAATGAAGACATCAACTTTTTGACAGTTAGTCAATCCTTCGAGGAAAGAGTAGATGTTAGCAATGGCGTCAACTTGCTCCCAGAAGAAATGATCACCAAGATCTTTGAATATG
This sequence comes from Cantharis rufa, assembly GCA_947369205.1. Lineage (NCBI taxonomy): Eukaryota > Metazoa > Arthropoda > Insecta > Coleoptera > Cantharidae > Cantharis > Cantharis rufa. The sequence continues at coordinate 6,289,220 of OX376309.1, read as the reverse complement.
TGGAACCATACGAGTTGTTAAAACTGAGTGAAGTATGCCATAAGTGGAATGTCATTATTAAACAACCATACTTATGGCGAAAAAAGTATCAACGTAAATACAAAGAACAACCAAAGGGATATAAGTGGTTTGTGTTGTTCTCAATGGTGACAACGGATTTTTACGATATTGAGCCACTTCGCCAAGGATCTGCTGGCAGCAGATATAATAATTGGACTGATAATACTGAACGTTTAATATCTCCCTTGGAAAGTTCTGAAGTGATAAACCTGCCAGCATCTGTTGCATTAGGTATGAGAGCTGTTTCAAGATGTTGTACTAACACCAATGTCTGCATAAATAAACCCGAAATAATGAATTTTGGAAATAACAGATTAGTTACATCAATCGTGAAAACTTTCAAGCCAATCGTTTACTATGTGGAATGGTTAAGGTTCTTGATGATCTCCCGTAGTTATCACCGCGAAATGGTCACAGAAATGATGAACAATGGAAGATTAGCCGATTATTGCACCAAACACGCATTTGAAACAGCAATGATTGAATTGTTAAGAATGCGTGGAACAAATGTAATAATTTAAATTTTTAATTAATTTTTATTTCAAAAATATTTGATTTTAGAGATCAATTGTGATCACGGATCGAGTTTTGATGGACAAAATATCATTCACACATTTAATCTTAGTCAACCAACCCACATTTCAAGAAAGGCGCGATGATAATTTGGTCGATGTGGTTGAAAGAAAGCCGAAAATTTTTGCTTGTTCTCTACCAATCTAAAACTGTAATGTAAATTTATAATAATTTATTTATTATAAATGAACATAAATATAATAATATTTAATATATATTATATATTAATAGAACTATATATAATATATAAAAATAAATAAATACTTATAAAACCGTTATGTTTGATGCCTTTTCGTAATTAGATGGTTTTATTGAATGGTAAAACACAAATTGGATTCTTTCTGTTCGAGCTTTTCATTTAAGCGACCGATTCAATATGCTACAGATCTAGTCAAGGTAAAAAATGCAAAAATTTCCTCGTTCCACCGTTGCAGTATTCCAAAATTCGCTAAAAGTGGTAAAACATATGCAACAGTTTAAATGTAACTTGCAGAAGATAAGGAATTGTTAGCAAAATTTTTAAAACTTAGTAGAAGGTGTCTGGATGGATGTATGTACAACTCCATTGTTGTACGTTGACACCGAGTTTTTTGTGCAATGTAATCTAAGCGCTACCCGATTTTTTATCACTCTTTTAACTTAGTTTCGCTTGTCTTTTTGTCTGTCTGTTAGTTTTATCCACTTCAAAAAACGCTTACAACTCGGAAACCTTATTAGCACCTAATGAGGTGAAACTTGGAACATACGTCATCTATCACGGTTAGGCTCAAATTTGAAAAACACAAATGATAAAAAATAAAAATTTAGCAAAAAGAAATAAACAAAATAAGAACTAAAAATGAAAAAAAAGTTAATTTAAAAACCGAATTTAAAAAAAAACCTCTACCACTCAAAACCGACCAATAAGTACTAAGCAAAAAATAAGTTTTTTAGGACACTTTAATCGATCGAAACTAGAGTCTCGTGACAGATTTCATGATTCAAAATTAAAATTCCTAGTAATTACTTGATGTGAAATATTGTAATCATTCAGATATTTAATTTTCAATTCTTGGATTAAAAATGAAAATCATATTACTAAGATTACTGTTCAGATTAGCAATTTTGAAAAACGTATTTTCTACAATTTAGTCGGTTTTAAGTAATGGAGATTTTTAAAAAACGCATTTTGTTAAATGATGATATGAAAATGATATTTATTAAAAAAATAAAACGTTTTGCAGTGGTCACTTCGGAAATAAGTTTTCAATATTTCCCAACGTTGTTCCAGCATAAATCGACTCATTTTGTTCCGCGGGGATATGATACTGCCTGTCTAAATATTTCGAGCAATTTCAATTTTGGACTTGCTGCGTTTGAACTAGTTATAAGAGGTAAATATATTAAAAGTCCCCAAACCTAAGAGGTGCGAGGAATGCAGGGTTTCGGTTTCTTGCTTGTATTTCGAAAATGGTTAAATTTGATAAAATTTTCTACAAGAATGTTTCTATTTTTTACTTTGTCATACAAAGGCTGAGAAAGTATCGTAATCGTGCAAAAAAAGTTGAGATTTTGATGAATTTAGACACTTTGGGGTCTCAGAAGCGGAAAATAGTCCTTGCCAAAAAATGTATAAGTATGTATGTGGTCAAATTTTGTATGCGCTCTACCTCAAAAAGTAACTGGATTTTTTCTAAATTTCGTATTTAGTACAAAAATATTGAGACTTAGAACTCAATACATTTTGGTTAAAATCGGTACACGGAAACGCAAAAAAAATAATATTTTGTAAATTAAAAAAATAATTTTTTTCTCAATTTTATGTTTTTATTATACTCTCTTCCAAAATAATAATAAAAAAGTATTAATCAATAATCGTGTAAATATCCTATTTTAGTTTATATAGTTTTTACAATTTTTTTTACATTTTGTTTCTTATTTTTTTTAAATTGTTTATACAAAAAAAGTATTTTTTTAAATTTATTGTTATTTAAAAGTGTGCTCAAGTTATGGGAATAGTCAGGTCCGATTTGTTTTAATATATATTTTGTTTCAGTTTTTGCACATTTTTAAAAATATATTTTGTTTCACGTTTTTTGATAAACTTGATCACTTAACTTCTTTTACCTTTCATGTAAGACGAAAATTCTGTAAGAAATAGTTTTAGAAAATTAAATTTCCTTTAAAATTTTTTCAAAGAATTTCCTTTAACATTTCATTTTAGATCTATTTTGTGTGTGTCTATTTAGATACAGTTACTCACATAAATATTCGGACACTCCTATGTTAACAATGTTAATTTGACGTTTTCAAGACGTTTTTTTAATGTAAAAATCGCTTTTACGGCAAAATTTTGTCGACAATTTTTTGTTGGAAATTTCATTGCCTTAAATTTTGTTTATACACATTTTTCCATTTTGTTGCACCGCTTCCGACTGACAGCGACTTAAACAAGACTCGGTAAAATCCAAAAAATATTGTCATCTATATCTCGGAAACGGTGCATCATAATAAAAATATTAATATGAAATTTTTTCTTGTAAATTTCATTCTTTTTTAGTTTATATACATTTTTCTATTTGGTCGCACCGTTTCCGAGATATAGATGATAATATTTTTTGGATTTTACCGAGTCTTGTTTAAGTCGCTGTCAGTCGGAAACGGTGCAAAAAAAATAGAAAAATGTATATAAACAAAATGTAAGGCAATGAAATTTCCAACAAAAAATGCCTACAAAATTTTGCTGTAAAAGCGATTTTTATATAAAAGAAAACGCCTTGAAAACGCCCAATTAACATTCTTCACATAGGAGTGTCTGAATATTTATGTGAGTAACTGTAAACATTTAAATCATGGTTAAATTAATGCAAAAATTATTTTGTACAATCGACATAGGCCAAACAAAATATTTTTTTTTAAATACAATGTTATATTGTATACAGTGAATAACGAAAATATCCGGACACTCCTATATTAATAATGTTAATTGCCGGTTTGGAAGCCGTTATTTGGCATATAAAAGTCCATTTTACATCAAAATCTCCTAGACCTTTCTTGTTGAAAATTTCATTGCTTTCAGTTTTGTTTCTATACATTATTTTATTTTGGCGCACCGTTTCTGACTGACAGCGACTCTGTAAAATGCAAAAGATATTATCATCTATATCTCGGAAACGGCGCAACAAAATAAAAAAAAGTATAGGAACAAAAATGAAGGCAATGAAATTTTCAACAAAAACTGTTGAAAAAGTCTTGCTGTAAAATTGATTTTTATATGTAAAAAAACAGATTCATAACCGGAAATTTGCATTATTAATATAGGAGCGTCCGGATATTTTCTGTATTTACTTATCATCACCAAAACCAAAAGATATTCATTTTGGCCATTTAATTTGTTTGTTACACATAATTTAGAATTTTTTTTTACATAGATATTTATATATTCAAAATTGGATATGAAAAAACAATTTCAGGAGGTGGTAGCTCTGATAATGTACTTTCGGAAAATATATTAACACTTTTTTTCAGTGCTTAACAATCATATCTCGATTAATTTTTGGCCAAATGGGACAATTTTTTCAATTTACAATACATTTGGCCTAGTTTGATCACAATTCTGTTGATATGCTTCTTGACTTACGCTCTTATTACTATAAAAAGACAATCATGCTAATGGTGGGGGTCTTGGGAGTATTAGTATGTTGTTCAGTAATGTTTGAAAATCATTAAAACTAATTTTCAAACTTTTTAGCCTAATAATCTCTTTCAAAATTTTGTAATCATTACCTTATAAGTGCAACACCTGATTTTTGTGATATATCTGTATATTTTCAAATTGATCTGAATTTTTATCAGTTCAAAATAAAATATTGAATAACATACTCATTTTAAAAGAAATTTAATTTTCTGAAACTATTTTTAGAAAGACTTTTGTCTTAAACTATTGATGAAAAGTTAGATACAAAGTTTATCCAAAAACGTTATACAAAATTTATTAAAAATTGACGAATTTCAAAAACGAAAACAGATACCTCAAAAATGAATTAAAAAATTTTTATAATAAATTTTATCAGCTTCAATTTTATAAATGACACCTTTTTTCCTAAGGCTAAGCGTTTTCGAAATATATAGACGTTTTGAGCTTTTATTGCTTGGACTATATATATGTACATAGTATAGCTTCATACTCGAAGCATAATATAAATTGAACACTGAAATTAATATTTTTAAGTTATATGTTTATTAATAAAATTTTACAAAATATGTTTCCCCCATTCTGTAAAAACTGTGAAAATCAAGAACGTATATAATCAATTTATTGTATAATCTTGGTTAAACTGTGCACTGGCACATACCGCACTGTGGTAGTTACGCCGGCCACCGATGCGAAACGAGGAATTCCGAGGGCATTTCAAGGGCGTTTCCGACCTGACCTAACCACAATTTCTGGTACAATTTCCTTGGTAACCTTTGGGTTTTCGATCTGGAAGGCAAGACATGACGAAGATCACAAAAAATAAAAAATACAAATATTTTCCAGTTATCAAAAAGTTGTATTTTGCCCAAAACGTAAATTCTAATTTAAATACGGCGCCGTTTAATTTGCACGTCGCGCCATCTACTTCTGACTATATAAAAAAAAATCGATCAACCTTGACGTACGAAGTGAAATAGTGTCCAAAATTTTTGCTGGTTAGTAAATTATTTTAATTTATAGTTATTAATGGTAATTAAACACTTAATTGTTATCAACAATTTTCATTGTGAACAATAAAATAATAATTGTAACGTGTTAAGCTGATATTTGGTAAAAATTACATAAATTGAAATGTTATGGTGGATATGTTTTCCCGGGCATTAATTTGGTTACTCCAGGGGGCCCGCCCACTTAATAACTACTTTTACAACTAATTTCAATTCCAGTTTTCTGTGCCCAAAATTTTGTCAATTCAGTAGATTAATTCAAATGTTCTGTTGTCATTTTCACAAAGGTACGTTCCGGATCCCGGACGTATTATGGCTATTTGGAATGTTTAATTGTGGTAGGGGGCAAACCTCGTCGGTGCCGGTTGTGAATATATTAACGAGCTTAAGATCAGTTTTGAATAACATGATTTTCACAGTGGACTTTGTAACATTTTATAATTAGAAAGCATTCTTTGAGCAAACATAACCTCTAATTAATTTATAGAAGGGGGGATTTGCAGAAAATATTTGTTTGTGCAATATTTTAAGAATATGCGATAATTATCTTTATGTTTTGTGCAACTTATTAAGCTTTTCGACGGCCCACAACTCAACTTTTTGTATCGCTACCTAAATCAAATATGATATACACGGTAAAAAATTTGTTGTCAATTTAATAACAGTTGTTGGACTATACGGACCACAACATCTAGCAGTAATAATACTTAATGAAATTTGATCTGAAGTGCAGCTTTCATTATATTACCTACGCAATTTTTATAATTAAATTAATATAAATTCTGATATTGTTATTAAAAAATATACTATTATTTTAACTACTAGATGTGGTGGCCCGTATAATCCAACAACTGTTGTTAAATTAACAACAATTTTTGCTGTGTATACTGATGTTATAATATTCTTAAGAATGTTGATTCCGATTAAATATTTACAATTATGTGTAAATGTTGTTACATTTTATTTGTGATTTTTGACAAAAATGTAAACTTTGAAAATACTTCTATTGCAGAGTCAAGATGGAAAATATTGTAACTATGGATGCAGAAGTAATAGATGTTGACATCAACTTTTTGACAGTTAGTCAATCCTTCGAGGAAAGAGTAGATGTTAGCAATGGCGTCAACTTGCTCCCAGAAGAAATGATCACCAAGATCTTTGAATACGTGGAACCCTATGAGTTGTTAAAATTGAGTGAAGTATGCCATAAGTGGAATGTCATTATTAAACAACCATACTTATGGCGAAAAAAGTATCAATGTAAATACAAAGAACAACCAAAGAGATATAAGTGGTTTGTGTTGTTCTCAATGGTGGCAACGGATTACTATGATGTTCAGCCAGTCCGCCAAGGATATGCTTGCAACGAATATCACAATTGGACTGATAATACTGAACGCTTAATATCTCCCTTGGAAAGTTTTGATGTGATAACGCTGACAGAATCTGTTCCATTATATTTGAGATCGTTTTCAAGATGTGTTAGTAAAACCAATGTCTGCATAAATAAACCCGAAATAATAAATTTTGGAAACAACAGATTGGTTACATCAATCGTGAAAACTTTCAAGCCAATCGTTTACTGTGTGGAATGGTTAAGGCTCTTTATGATCACCCATAGTTATCACCATGAAATGGTAACTGAAATCATGGGCAATGGAAGATTAGCCGAGTATTGCACCAAACACGCATTTGAAACAGCAATGATTGAATTGTTAAAAATGCGTACAAAAATGGTAATAAATTAAATTTTTATTAATTTTTATTTCAAAAATTTTGGTTTTAGAGTTTTTTGATCACGGATCGAGTTTTGCTGGACAAAATTTCATTCGCACATGTAATCTCAGTCAACCAACCCACACTTCAAGAGAGGCTTGGTGATAATTTCACCAATGTGGTTGAGAGAAAACCGAAAATTTTTGCTGGTTCTCTACCAATCTAAATTTGTAATGTAAATTTATAATAATTTATTTATTATAAATGAGCATAAATATAATAATATTTAATATATTATATATTTTTAAATTATATATAATATATAAATAAAAAATACTTATAAAACCGTTTTGTTTGATGCTTTTTCCTAATTAGATGACTTGGCTTTATAAGGTTTTATTGAATGATAAAACACAATTAGATTATTTTATCTGGGTCTCTGGGTGACCTTTTCAGTATTCATATGACCCATTCAATATGCTGTAGGTAAGGTAAAAAATGCAAAAATTCCCTCATTTCACCTTTGCAATATTCCTTAATTTGTGAAAAGTGGTAAAATGTCCGCAACTATTTAAATGTAACTTGCAGAAGGTAAAGAATTTATGGCAAAATATATAAAACTTAATAGGAGGTGGATGGTTGTACAGTAGCGGTCACGGAAATTGCATTGGTAATTATTCCCGAATTAAAAAAATAGATTTCTAAGAAAATAGTAACGAAATCGATAAACGAAAAAGTTAAATTTTTGATTTGAAACTAATAAAGCTCAAAAATACATTTTATTTTTTGAACACAATCACAAAGCTAAATTTTTTTTGTTTACAATTAGCCATGGAATTTTTCTATTTCTTAAATTTCAATAATTAAATTAATATAGTCATAACAATGAAAATTCAATTTTCAATATAAATAATTTTTATAATTTTTAGCATATGTAAACAAAAGCATAATAAGTAGTTGACAAATTACTAAAAACCAATTTCAAAGTAAAAGTTAACAGGGCATTAAAATTTAAAAGACGACTTAAGACAAAACAGAACAATAATTTTTTTTTTCGGTAATTTTTTAAATCGGGGGTATTCCCCAGCACATTAGTGATTGTTCAAAAAAAGAAAATGTGTTATTGAATTTCAAATCAGAAATCTTAAATTTTTAAAAATTAAATATCCGGTTCAAAACTTATAACTTCAATAATACTTTTTTACGCACAATCTCCGGTGTACCGGAGGGGTATTCCATACCCCATGTTTATATTGTGTATGGTTATTGAAATTTCATTCGGAATTGTTATATTCACCAACGTAATTTCCATGACTGCTACTGTATATACAACTCCATTGATGTGGAACCATGTGGAACTCAACTGTATGCAACTTGCTACAGAAAGATACAGCTACCGAGTTCTGTATGCAATGTAATCTAAGCGCCACCCAGTTTTTCTATCACTCTGTTACTTAGCTTCGCTTGTCTTTTTGTCTGTCTGTTCGTTTCGTCCGCTTCAAAAAACGCTTATAACTCGGTCACTTTAGCACCTAATGAGGTGAAACTTGGAATATAGGTACATAGGCTTTAATTTGAAAAACACAAATGATAAAAATTTAGCAAACAGAAATAATTAAAAAAAGGACTAAAAGGGAAAAAAATTAATTTAAAAACTTTAGTCTCGTGGCAGATTTCGTGATTCACAATTGAAATCCCTAGTAATTACTTGATGTGATACATCGTATTTGTAAGAGAAATATTGTAAATCATTCAGATATTTAGTTCCTAATTCTTGGATTAAAAATGAAAATCATATTACTAAAGTTCAGAGTAGTAATTCTGAAAAACGTATTTTCTACATTTTAGATTTTTTAAAAACGCATTTTTTTAAATTAATATTTTTTATTTATTACAATGGTGACACGAAAATGATATTTATTAAAAAAATAAAAAAATTTTGAGCGGTCACTTTGGAAATTAGTTTTCAAAATTTCCTACCGTTGTTCCAGCACAAATCGACTCATTTCGTTCCGCGGAGATATGATACTGACTGTCTGCAAATATTTCGAGCAATTTCAATTTTTGACTTTAGAGATGTGTTTGAACTAGCTAGGAAGTACATATATTAAAAGTCCCCAACCTAAGAGGTGCGAGGGATGCATGGAGCGACAAAGAAGACCCTGATGGGATTCGGTTTTTTGTTTATATTTCGAAAATGGTTAAAGCTGATAAAATTACCACACAAATGTTTCTATTTCTTACTTGATCATACAAATTCTGAGAAAGTATTATAATCGTGCAGAAAACAAAATTGAAATTTTGATGAATTTAGACATTGTGGGGCCCCAGAAGCTAAAAATCGTCATTTCCAAAAAATCTACATAAAAATGTGTGTGGTCAAATTTTTAACAGCAATTTTTTAACAAAATTTTGTATTTAGTACATAAATATTGAGACTTAGAGCTGATTAGATTTCGGTTAAAATCGGTACACGGAAACGCATAAAAAATAATATTTTGTAAATTAAAAAATATTTTTTTTTCTAATCTTTTCAATTTTATTTTTTTATTATATTCTCCTCCAAAATAATAATAAAAAAGTATTAATCAATAATCGTGTAAATATCCTTTTTTTATTTATATAATTTTTGCAATTTCGTTAATGGTGAAGGTCTTGGGAATTTTAGTATGTTATTCAGTAATGCTTGAAAATCATTAAAGCCAATTTTCAGACTTTTTAACCCAATAATCTGTTTCAAAATTTTGTAATTATTACCGTATAAATGCAATACCCGATTTTTGTGATATATGTATCTGTATATTTTCAAATTGCTCTAATTTTTGATCAGTTCAAAATAAAATATTAAATAACCTACTTATTTTAAAGAAAATTTAATTCTCTGAAACTATTTTTGGGAAGACTCTTGTCTTAAACTATTGATGAAAAAGTTAGATACAAAATTTATCAAAAAATGTTAGGCATTAAAACATTTATTAAAAATTTGCGAATTTCAAAAACTAAACCAGCTACCGCAAAAATGAATAAGAGAATTTTTATTGTAAATTTTATCAGCTTCAATTTTATAAATGAATTTTTCCTAGGGCTAACCGTTTTCGAAATATATAGGCAAAAACCAAAATCTGGGACATCCTTTTTGTACTACCTTGTGCATTCCCAGTAGCTCTAAAGTTCGGGGACTTTTAGCATGTTAACCTACTAACTAGTCCAAAAACAGCCCTAAAGTAAAAAATTGGAATCTCGAAATTTTTTATTGCCTGGACTATATACAGCTTCATACTCGAAGCATAATAATTCAAATTGAACACTGAAATTAATATTTTTAAGTTATTTGTTTATTAATAAAATCTTTCAAAATATATATATTCCACCCCATGCTGTAGAAACTGTAAAAATCAAGTAGGCATATAATAATTCTATTATTGTTTAATCCTGGTTGAAATGGCACCCATGTGGTACCGCACTCTGGTAGTTACGCCGGTCACCGATCTTAAACGAGGAATTCCGAGGGCATTTCGAGGGCGTTTCCGACCTGACCTAACCACAATTTCTGGTACAATTTCCTTGATAACCTTTGGGTTTTCGATCTGGAAGGCAAGACATGGCAAAGATCACAAAAAGTAAAGTATACAAATTTTTTCCAGTTATCAAAAAGTTGTATTTTGCCCAAAACGTAAATTCTAATTTATACTTGCGTTTAACTTGCGCGTCGCGCCATCTACTTCTGACTATATAAAAAAAAATCAATCAACCTTGACGTACGAAGTGAAACAGTGTCCAAAATTTTTGCTGGTTAGTAAATGATTTTATTTTATAGTTATTAATGGTAATTAAACAATTAATTGTTATCAACAATTTTCCCTGTGTCCTATAAAATAATATTTGTAACGTCTTAAGCTGATATTTGGTAAAAATTACATAAATTGAAATTTTATGATGGATATGTTTTCCCTGGCATTAATTCGGTTACTCCAGGGGGCCGCCCACTTAATAACAACTTTTACAACTAATTTCAATTCCAGTTTTCTGTGCCCAAAATTTTGTCAATTCAGTAGATTAATTCAAATAAATGTTCTGTTGTCATTTTCATAAAGGTACTTTCTGGATTCCGTACGTATTATATAGCTATTTGGAATGTTTAATTGCGGCAGGGGGCAAACCTCGTCAGTGCCGGTTGTGAGAAGATTAACGAGCTCAAGATTAGTTTTGAATAACATGATTTTCACGGTGGACTTTTTAACATTTTATAATTAGAAAGCGTTCTTCGAACATACATAACCTCCAATTAATTCCGAAAAGCGGGAACTTGCAGAAAATATTTGTTTATGCACCATTTTAAGAATATGCGATTATTGTCTTTATATTTTGTGCAATTTATTATTCCCACATAATTAGTAAAATAAATACTGGATTAAATATGATATACTGATATAATTATTATAATTCCAATAATTAATTCCATATCGATTCCGATTAAATTCCAAATATTTGTACAACCAATTCCAATGGTGGGGACTCCTCGGATCATTTAAATTTGGAAAAAATATTTACAATTATGTGTGAATGTTATTATATTTAATTTGTGACTTTTGGCAAAAATGTAAACTTTGCAAATATTTCTATTGCAGAGTCAAGATGGAAAATATTGCAACTATGGATTCACAAGGAATGGAAGTTTCCGACAATGAAGACATTAACTTTTTGACAGTTAGTCAATCCTTCGAGGAAAGAGTAGATGTTAGCAATGGCGTCAACTTGCTCCCCGAAGAAATGATCACCAAAATCTTTGAATATGTCGAACCATACGAGTTGTTAAAACTGAGTGAAGTATGCCATAAGTGGAATGTCATTATTAAACAACCATACTTATGGCGAAAAAAGTATCAACGTAAATACAAAGAAGAACCAAAAAGATATCAGTGGTTCGTGTTGTTCTCAATGGTGGCAACGGATTATTATGACATTCGGCCAGTACGCCAAGGAGAAGCTCACAACGGATTTATCAATTGGAGTGTTAGTAACCAGACTAATAATATTCCACATTTAACAGCTCCTGTGCGAGGTTATGATATGACAACGATGAGGGATCGTGGTCCAATGAATTTGAGAACAGTTACGAGATGTACTAGTAGAACCAAGGTGTACATAAATAAACCTCAAGTAATCAATTTTGGAAACAACAAATTGGTAACATCAATCGTGAATTCTTTCAAGCCTGTCGTTTACACTGTGGAATGGGTCCATTTTTCTGGAATCACCCATATTTGTAACCATCACAAGATGAGAGAAATCATAAACAATGGGAGATTATTTGAGTATTGCACCAAACAAGCAATTGAAAGTGCCTTACTTAATATGACAGCATCGAACTGGAATAAGGTAATAATTTAAATTTTAAATAATTTTTGTTTTAAAAACGATTGATTTTAGGTGCCAATTGTGATCACGGATTATGCTGTGGTGGAGAACATATCGTTCGTACATGTAATCTCAATCAATCAACCCATAGTACAAAGAAGGGTTGCTGGTAATTTAATCAGTGGGATTGAAAGAAAACCGAAAATTTTTGCATGTTCCCTACCATTTTAAATTTGTGATATTTATATTAGGAAGAATATTTATATTCGTCAACAGGGTAATAATTAATATAATCATATAATATATAAAAATAAAAAATACTTATAAAACTGTTATGTTTGATTGTTTTTATTGATAATTTTTGATACCTTACTTAAAAGTTGGTGAATAATTCTCATCAGCACATAGAGTGACTCATAATTCCTCAAATTTTGTATGTAGTATAATATAATTTATACCGTATATAATATCTTGTGTTATTGTATAAATTATTTGCCGCGTACAAAATATCGGGGTCCCAGTGCATATAATTCCGGACTATACTCATAATGAAATCCGGACGCTCATTTATGTTAACAATGCAAATTGCCGGTTTTGAAGCCGTTTTTTGGCATATAAAAATCCATTTAACAGAAAAACTTATTAGACATTTTTTATTGAAAATTTTATTGCCTTCAATTTTGCATATTTCCATTTTTATTTTGTCGCGCCGTTTCTGACTGACAGCGGCTTAAACAAGACTCGGTAACATACGAAAAGTATTGTCTTTACCACTGTAAGTTACCTTACAGGGCTAGTAAGATTCAAAGATTCACATGAATCAAAGCGGGGGGGAGGACGATGAATGAATTAAAAATTCAATTCCTAATATTGAAGTTGAACAATATATTGAATAAAAACTAGATAAATTATAATCAAAAAATAATCCTATACAACGATTGAGAAGACTTTTATACAAATATCACAAGTTTCCTAAATGAAATCTGAGTGTTCTTCGCCATTATAGTTTTTAAAGCTTATTACTAAATTAGACGCTTACCAATCAATTTCTTTTGTTACACAACACGCATAATAAATTGGCCTTACACATGAACAACACTTCATAAGATTGGGGCTTCCATCTATTGAAAAATTTTGTTAGAGTTGCACAACAATACACAAAACCTTGTCTCGACTTATATTTACAACATTTTACAAATCTGGATTCCATCAAGTTGAAGAATGAACCCTCCAAAAATACTTGGGCGTATTGGTTTACCAATATAACCATAATAATACCATAATATGGTAATAAATTCCATAAAATAATAAAAATACCATAATAACATGTTTAAAAATGACGACCATATTTTCTTTACTTGGGCCGACTTGCATAATTTTGACTTTGATCTCAAATTCGATAATTTGCATTTAACACTAACTTGTATTGACTTATTGATTTTCAATTCAAGGATGCACTATGAACCAAATTTCAAAGATCACACTTACGAGTTACGAGTCCCCATTAACAAGTATGGGCGGGAGGTTCACCGAGAAAACCTCCGATTTATAAACTATTCACTAATTTAAATTGCCTTTTTTTAATTAATTTAATTTTTAATTAATGAGTCTTTCCACAATGTACATCCGTCGTTAGTCTAAGCGAAACTATTTACCCCACCGTACTGATTATAATCCTCTTGTTTAGTCACGAGTCATGCTGACGTAATTGCAATAAAATCTCTTCTTCCCCGAAGCTCTGTGCAACTATTGCATGTTTATATTTTCCAAGATTATTTTTGCATAAGCAGCAAGCTGAAAGGGAACTCGTAGATTGTATTTCAAGGACAATGGTAGATAAAAACATATTTTATGCAACATATTCTGCAATCGTAGTCGTAAATGGCCTTCGAATATGCTTTGAATGACTTCGCATTACAATGTAATTTCTTAGATACAGGGTTTGTTCAGAAAATTAAATTTTTTAATTGAAAAACCTTAAAAATGTGAAGAGTGAAAATGCACCACGTAACAACTCTTACTACATCAATTAAAATTACAATGATCAAGCATAAGGAATCTTTTCGGAAACTTTCCAAGTTTAAGTCAAAACGACAAAGGCAGAAACCATATTGAAAGCAAAAGTCCAAAAAGTACAAAAATTAAATACAAACTGTTTCCAGTTGTATTTTGCCCAAAACTTAAGTTTTATTTTAAATACCGCGCCTTTTAAATACAGTGACTTTATAGAGACAGTGGCGACAAACGATGTCCGACTTTTGATTGGTTACAATGTTTTTGCTTATATATAGTTTAAGGCAGAATAAAAATTAATTTTTTTACGTTATTGGTGCATTTTATGAACATGAGAAATGGAAAATCTGGGCCGAATAAGGGGATTTTGCAACATCCAGGACCGATTTAGAGGCTCGTGTCGTCACTGTCTTTATAAAGTCATTGTATTTTTAAATACAGTCACTAGATATATATCTATTACTTTTAAATTATACGCAGCGCCATCTACTTACGCAGCGCCATCTACTTCTGCCCAAATAAAACCAATCGAATAAACTGACAGAGTGAAATAGTGTCCAAAATTTTTGCTGGTAAATAAATTAATTATTTTATAGATATTAATGATAATTCAACATTTAATTGTTAACAACAATTTTCACTGTGTTCAATAATATAGTAATTATAACTTTTCAATCCGAAATTTATGATGGGTATTTTTTCCATAGCTTGGCTATTCCGGGGGGCCCGGCCCAGCTTGATAAAAACTATTACAACTAATTCCAATTTCAGTGTCATTTGCCCAAAATTTTAGATGTTCATTTAGTAAATTAATTCAGATAATTCACAATTAAATATTATATATTGTTGGTTTTCTCTTTCACAAAAGTTTATTTTTTGGAATTAAATTTGAAATGTCCTAATTGGCTCAGGGGGCAAATTTCATCAATGTCGCTTGTGAATAGATTAACGAGATTTAGTTTAGTTTTAAATAAGATGATTTTCATTGTAAACTTTATATCTTATTATAATTCGAAAACGTTTGTCGGACGAACTTAACCCTTGACTTAACCTCTAATTAATTCCGAAAATTGCGGGAAAATGCAGAAAAAACATTTCTTTGTTAAAAATTTATGAAATGTGGTTGTTTTTGTATTTTGTGAAACTCATTTATAACCCACATAATTAGTAACATAAAAATCTTGATTAAGACGGTGACATTAAAAGCTCCGTGAGGGCGCCAAGGGGTGGCCAGGGTGGGCACGTGCTCACCCTGTTGTGCACACCCACATTTTTTAGAATAAATTTCATTTTTAGGTGTATATTGCAATAATGTATGTTAAACTTTGTGTGCCCTTGCTCATCCTAAATATATTGGGCCCAATTTGTGCCTACCTATGTATTTCAAAAATACTGGCGCCGTCACTGTTATAGCTTTGGTGTGATTTTACATCATAAGAGTATTTCGAATAATATACTCGCAAATTTAGTAAAACAAATAGAATGTGTTTTTATACACCAAATATGATATACTGATATAATACTTTTAAGAATTTTATCGTCAAGTAATTCCATATCGATTCCGATTAAATTCAAAATATTTGTTCAACTAATGCTAATGATGGGGGCTCTTCGGATCATTCCAATTTGGAAAAATATTTAAAATTATGTGTGAATGTTATTATCAGGGTCCGGATTTATGCAATAAAAAATTGATCATATTATATGCACTAATATATGAAGTAAAAATATGCTTTAAAATATGCAGTAAAATTCAAAATATGCTAAAAAAGTACATTGTGTACAGTTTTCCTTCCCCTACAACATATTTTTTCCGAAAAAATTGCATTGTATTATGCTTTATGCAAGTTTTTAAATTTTAGAAGGTGGTTTATCCCTAAAATTATTAAGGGATCACGGGAAAAAAATCATATTGTGATTGTTTATAAAAAAGTATTTCGACGTTAGTTCTCCCCTGCAACAGATATTTTTTTCAAAAAAATTTCTTGACATTAACGATGCTTTATGCAGGTTTTAAAATTTTGTGGGATGGCCCACCCCCGAAAATATTAAGTCATTGCTTCGAAAAATTATATGTATTACTGAGTATAAAATGAAGTATTTTCTATATTAAAATTCAAAAATTCTCTCTTATTTTTGAATGTTCTACCTCTACCACATATCCAAAAATTATTCAATTCGGCGAGAGACACCATAGGGATCCTTTGCTTGTGAGAAACAGCGCTACCACCAGTGATGCTGGGTTTTTCTAATCTTTAAAATTCAAAAGGTGGCATAAATAAGCACAAGATATGCACATTATGCACTCACATGTACGAATATGAAAAAATATGCATTATAAAATTTGGTATAGAAGTATTCCCAATACCATTACATGAAAATTTACAAAAATGCCTCTTCTAGCACCAAAAAAAAGATGCAAAATGCATATATTCCGGACTCTATAGTTATTATATTTTATTTGTGATTTTTGACAAAAACATAAGCTTTGCAAATATATCTATTGCAGTGCCAAGATTGAAAATTGTAACTATGGATTCACAAGTAATGGGAACTTCCGACAATGAAGACATCAACTTTTTGACGGTTAGTCAATCCTTTAAGGAAAGATCAGATTTTGGCAACGGCGTCAACTTGCTTCCCGAAGAAGTGCTTACGAAAATCTTTGATTATGTCGAACCATCTGAGTTGTTAAAACTAAGTGAAGTATGCCATAAGTGGAATGTCATAATTAAACAACCATACTTATGGCGAAAAAAGTATCAACGTAAATACAAAGAACAGCCAAAGAGATATCAATGGTTTGTTCTGTACTCAATGGTGACCACAGACTTTTACAATATTCAGCCAGTGAACCGTGGAGATTCAGATAACAAATATACTAATTGGACTGGAACTACCCCGGTTGATAATACCTCATGTTTTATATCTCCTGTGCAAGGTTATCATGTGACAAACATGAGGGATGGTAATCATTTAAATTTGAGAACAATTTCGAGATGTAGTAGCAGAAGCAAGATCTACATAAATGAACCTGGAATAGTTAATTTTGGGAACAACAGATTGGTAACATCGATCGTGAAAGCTTTCAAGCCTATCACCTATATTGTGGAATGGTGTTGTTGTTCTATAGTCACCCATACTTGTAATCTTCACAAGATGGCGGAAATGATCGACAATGGGAGATTATCCGAGTATTGCATCAATCAAGCCATTGAAAGTGCCATCACTAAAAATTTAACATCGAATTGTGAAAAGGTAATAATTTAAATTTTTAATGTATTTTTATTTAAAAATCAATTGATTTTAGTTGCCAATTGTTATCACGGATTATGTTTTACTGGACAACATATCATTTCTACATATAATCTCAATCAACCAACCCAGAAATGAAAATCTTGGTGATGATTTGATCAATGGGATTGCAGGATCTCCGAAAATTTTTGCGTCTTCGCTACCACTTATACAATAGTGATATTTATTTATAGTAACAAGTTTAATTTATAAATGTAAATACAACTTATTGTAAATATAAATAAATATAATAATATGTACTTAATGTATTATAAGATAATTTATAGAAATATAAACTACTTATAAAACTGGTATGTATCGTGCTTTTTATTAATGAGATGACTTCGCTTTATGTGGTTTTAGTTAATGGTAACTATTTAGATCATTTCCGTATATGGTATAAAAAAATGCAAAATTCAAGTCCACCTTTGCAGTAATCCTAAATTCGCAAAAAGTGTTACAGTGGCCCGAGAAAGTATTCGTACATTCCTATGTTAACAATGTTAATTGTACATTTTGAAGCCGTTTTTCGTCATACAAAAATCGATTTCACAGCAAAACTTTTTAGACATTTTTTGTTTAAAATATCATTGTCTTCAATTTTGTTCATATACATTTTTCTATTTCGTCCCATTGTTTCTGATTGACAGCGACTTAAACAAGACTCGGTAAAATACAAAAAATATTGTCATCTTTCAAATTTACAAGAAAAAATGCTAATTAATTTTTTTATTTCGTTGCACCGTTTCCGAGATATGGATGATAATATTTTTTTGTATTTTACCGAGTCTTATTTTAGCCGCTGTCAGTCAGAAACAGTGCCACAAAATGGAAAAATGCATATGAACAAAATTGAAGACAATAAAATTGTCTAAAAAGATTTGTTGTAAAATCGATTTTTATATGACAAAAATTGGCTTCAAAATGTACAATTAACATTGTTAACATACGAATATCTGGATATTTTTTGTTATCCACGTACTATGCACATAGACAAAAATTAGTTTTATAGACAGTTTCAAATATAAAATGTTAAAACTGCTCTACAATCTACCGTTAATGAAAACTTATCGTTCCGTACTAATTTCCAATTAAAACCGTATGTACCCGCATAAATAGTTTGTTGCTATAAATTTATGTGACTCATAATGAAATTGCCGGTTTTGAAGTCGTTTTTTGACATTTAAAAATAGATTTACAGCAAAACTTTTTAAACAATTTTTGTTGAAAATTTCATTGCCTTCAATTTTGTTTATATACATTTTTTTATATTGTCGTCCCGTAAGCCGGCATCGGCTTACTGACAATATGTTTACCAAGTCTTGTTTAAGTCGCTGTCAGTCAGAAACGGCGCAACAAAATATAAAAATGTATATAAACAAAATTGAAGACAATGAAATTTTCAATAAAAAACGTCTAATAAGTTTTGCTGTAAAATGGATTTTTATATGCCAAAAACCGCCAATTTGCATTGTTAACATAGGAACAACCGGATTTCATTATGAGTCACTGTAATTAAATTTTTTATTAAATAAAACGACGTCACAATTACATTGCAATGACGTTACTTTTCTGACGTCAAAAATAAGTCATAAAACAACGTCACACTAATTCTAGAGGCAATTGAGAGTGCATAATTAGTGCATCATTCTCCACTCCACACAAAACTTTTGGTTTTTCATAAAAGCAAAGTGGGAAAGGGAGAATCTAATAAGAAAATACCTACTTTAAATAAACTTGAGTAATTTTAATATAGAGTCGATTTATAATCCAGAGTAATTTTCGTATAATTTATGTGTAATTTTAAACACTTTAGATTGAAATAAAATATATGTTATTTTAATAATGAGTAGGGTCACAGACCTACATAATGAAGGAATTACATTATCACAACCTAAATAAATTATTACTCATTCCATGCTAGCAATTACTTAAATACACACACATTTAATTCTATAAAATGTAAAAATTGTAATAATTATTTTATTTTAGTCACATAAAACAAAATATTGTTTGTGATTACGAAAATAATAAGTACAGTTGACTAAAACTCGTTTTGCATACAAAATTGTCCGTAATGGAACACTCAACTTTATGGCATAATATGCATACCCTGTAATACAAAAATATCTTGAGAAAACTTGGTGCGTTTCTCTAAATTTTTGCCAACAGTTGTGAAAATGCAAATTAATTTCCAGTGTCATTGGAATTTAAATAGCAAATAAGAAGAGAGATTACTGCTTTAAAAATAATAGCATCTTTTTAGTTTCCTATTCGGAATTAACATTTACTAAATTTTGCAAAATAAATTATCTTCTGATACTTGAGTAAATTGTTTCAAACTTTCCAACCTTTCTGGATAGGGATAAATTATTAATTGAAACTAGATTTTCACAAACTATTTGCTGTGGTGTTCAGAAAATTGAGAAAAGGGTTGTTAACATACAAGTTGTAGGTAATTCAATTAGAAATGAGATGTGTTTCTAAAATTAATTTGTTTTTAAAATCCACTTTAATTCTAAAACGAATGTTTCGGGTGGAAAAACGAATGTAAAAATATACAATCAATATTATTAAAATATCCTGTAACTGCATGCATATTCAACTTTTATTCGTTAATGTGAATTGGATACCCTAGCTGATTTTGGTAACCATGTACAAAATGAATAAAAGCAGCGCATGAGTACGTTTAAAGAGAGAAGCTGTGGTGATGTGGTGGTGACGATCTACCCTATTTATTTATTTATTTATTAACGGTTAACCTATTTGCAAAATATATACATAATAATATACATAGACATACATAAAATAAAAATTTCATACATAAAACAAAAATTAATTGTTACTTAGATCAATGCTCCATAGGCGCTTTTTGAAGATTGCTAGTGAGGGGATAAATAGATCAAACATTGGATCACTATTTGCATGATTTGCCAATCTGGTCATCCTAGCCACGGGACCGTGCCTGCCATAATTCGTTGAATGGTGTTTTTCTTCGAAAATCCACATTGACCTGGTAAACCGGCATGATTTCTTGAATGGAAAAAGTTTGAGCAGGGCGTTGCAGTTAATTCGTCCGCTGAAAAGACCATGCACAAAGCAGAGATCAAAAACGGTTCGTCTTGACTCCAGTGAACTTGAATTACAGAACTTCAGGTAGGTCTCATCAGAGAAATCTTCTTTGGCAAGTCCTAACTTGTAGTGCAGATATTTGAAAAATTTGTGTTGTACACGTTCTATTTGATTGATTTGGACTTGATAGTGCGGCGACCAGACACTACAGGCGTACTCCAATCGGGAGCGGACCAGGGAGAAATAAAGTTTTTTCACTGTAGTAGGCGAAAAGTAAACTGACTGTCGGCGGATAAGACCCAATGTACGGAAGGCAGAGGAACAGATGAGGGATATATGGTTTCTGAATGTTAAACCAACATCCAATCGAACACCGAGATCATTGATTACATTAACACGTTGGAGTTCGTTATCATTGATACAATATGCAAAGGAAGATGAGTTTCTTTTAGAAAACGAGATAGTAAAACATTTATCAAAATTGAGATGAAGATTATTTAATTGGCACCATTTGTGTAGGTTGTCCAGGTCGTTTTGTAACAATATACAATCATTGTATGAACTAATCGCTTTGAAAATCTTAAAATCATCTGCAAACAGCAGGTGCAGAGAGTAACGAATAAATTTACCGATGTCATTAATGAAAAGCAGAAATAGAATAGGGGCACAGTGAGAGCCCTGGGGGACACCGGATGAAACTGTAATTATCGAGGAGAGAAAGGTATCGATCTTAACCTTTTGGGTTCTACCCGTTAAGTAGTTGCTGAACCATTTGACGATGATTGGACTGAAGCCTAAAGAAGAGATTTTTGCTAGAAGAGCAGCATGTGAAACTCGATCAAACGCTTTAGAGAAATCTGTATAAATAGCGTCAACCTGCATGTGTTTCTCGAAAGCCTCGAGACAGAAGGAGGTAAAAGAAAGTAGATTAGATGAAGTAGACCGACCAGGAAAAAAACCATGTTGGGATTCCACGATGAGATTTTTACTAATTGTCAATAAGTGTTCTGCAACAAATTTATCAAGCATTTTCGGGATAGTTGACTGAATAGAGATCCCTCGATAGTTGGCGATGTCACTTCTGTCACCTTTTTTAAAGATTGGAGTAATAAAACTTTCCTTCCAGAATTGTGGAAAGCTGCCATGAAGTAGAGATAACTTAAAAATGTTGTAAATAGGATCACATAAAGAATATATGCATCGTTTGATAAAATGAGGAGGAATACCATCCGGTCCTGCGCTTAATTTATCAGGTAATTTAGAGATAGCTTCGAAGATATCAGCCTGTGATATGAGAATAGGTTCAGAGATGACCTTGTCATGGAAGTCGTAATGATAAACGCCTGTGTCTATGTTCCCATATACAGTTGAAAAATGTTCCGCAAACAAATCAACGGATTGTTGACCACTATTAGAGACCTTGTCACCTAAGAACATGTGCACTGGGTATCCATTACTCTTATTACAATTGGCAATATGCCTCCAGAACATTTTGGGATTGATATGAATGTCCCGCTCCATTTTGAGTAAATATTGTTGATAAAGTTCAGAGTGAAGCGCCTTAACTTTTTCCCGAAGTGTGCTGAATACCACATAGTCCATAGGATCTCTGGACTGTTTAAAAACTTTGTGAGCATATTTTTTATCTTGGATCAAATAAATAAGTTCACAGGAAAACCAAACTGGATAAGTAGTTAACCGCACACGTTTGAGTGGGACAAAAGTATCGATAACATCTGTGAGGAGACGATAAAATTCATCAATAATTACATCGATATTATCAAGTTTCCAGATTTTAGACCAATCAATATTCAGTAGATGGGTATTAATCATTTCATAGTTTGCAGCTTTAAAATTATAAATGAATTTATCAACCTCAAGTGTTGACGATGATAGTTTACTGGTGGAGAAACCAAGAGTGTAAGATTCATGATGCACCGATGAACCACAAAGTTTATCATCTGCAAGCGAGATAGAGATTTCAAAATTTGAAAGGAAAAGATCAAGAAGAACCCCACGACTATTAGGAAGTTGATTGACCTGATATAATCCATGAAAGGACATGCAATCACTCAGAAGTAAAGATTTAGTACAAACGTTATCTGAGGAAATAACGCTGGTTCCACCAAAGTCCCACTTGGCTTTAGGTAGATTAAAATCACCGCATATTGCAAGTTTAGATTGGGGAAAATCATCACAAACATTGTCGATAATGTGACAGAACTCATCATAGGTGGAGATGTCCGAGTCGGGTGGCAAATATACTGCTCCAATAATGGTGTTACTTACTTGTACAAATACATTTTCGATGTTAGAGGGTGTCTTAATTAATTTACATCCAAGACTTTTGTGAACTGCAATAATGACCCCTCCTC
Organism: Cantharis rufa; assembly: GCA_947369205.1. Lineage (NCBI taxonomy): Eukaryota > Metazoa > Arthropoda > Insecta > Coleoptera > Cantharidae > Cantharis > Cantharis rufa. The sequence continues at coordinate 6,266,076 of OX376309.1, read as the reverse complement.
CACAGGATTTATTACTAGAACAAACAGACCTATCACAGCGAAAAATAATAAAGTTATGGAAATTGAGTTCGCTAGATGATATGCTATCATCGAGAAAAGTTTCGATGAGTATTATGATTTTATATGAGCTACAGTTTAAATTGTTGCTAATATTACCTAGTTTGGTTTTAATCCCACCACAGTTTTGGTAATATACGTTGAGTTTCACTAGATTATTGCTGGTGTGGGGTTTAGTAATGGAAAATTTTCAGTAGGCATCGGCCGTTTCTTACCATGGTTGACAAATTCACGGATCGCAACACCACAAGGCCAAGCATTCTCATCGAATAATGTATTAAAATCTGAATCTTGAACGCCAACTTTAAAATTACAGCTAAACTTATTTGATGAAATTTTAAAACAGAGGGAATCTGTTTTAAGTTCATTTTTGATATAGTTAGATAAAATGTCAGGTGAAGTTTCAGCTTGCAATCCTGAGATAAATGCCCATCGTCTATGAATTTTTACAGCAGCAGCCAGATTGCTCATATTGTTCGCACATTTTCCCATTATTTTCTTAAAGACAGGGGTCTTGTTCAAAACAGGTGGTCCATTACTATCGGTCATATTTATAGATTGTATACTATTATTATTTGATGTTGGACTCACCTCATTTTTAGTAACGATCACATTTCCCAAATTAGTTTTTGCAGGACGATTAATCGTCACTTCTTCAAGGCCTGAAGCTAAATCTTCAATAGTTATTGACTTTACTGTTGAATTATTTGAACTAATCGGTGTAATCGGTAGTCCGTTTGATTTTATGACTAAAGGTTGAGCCACACTTGCAGGTTTTGTACTTACATTCTTCTGTTGAATGGGTTGCATATTCTTATTTTTAAGATGATTAATAATGGTATTCTTGTCATTAATTGTCCCTTTTAGAGAACTAATATGTTGCTTAAGGCAGTCTATTAAATCAATTTGACTATCATTTACAGTCTCAACTTCTTCAATGCCAGAGATAGATTCAAACCCACTAGGTAGCTTCCCAGATACAATTATATCAATTAGAACATCCTTCTTTAGTTTTTTTAAGTTTTTGATTAGTTTCTTACGATCATCTTCGTTTATAATTTTAGAATGATCAATGATTTTATCGTTAAAATCCATCGTCACATGAAATAATAAACGTAAACACAGTAATAACAGGAAAAATAACAAATCGACACGTGCTAGATTAAAACATAACCTCAACACAACCGTTTACAAACACTACACGACACGAAATTGATTTTTGATTACTGATTACACAATAGGGTTTAATAAAGTGTAATGTATTTAGCTTAAAGCTACGGTCATTTTCAAGTACACCAAGTTCATCATTCTAAATTTAGATTCATTGATCTCTTCTTTGAAACCTACTAAAATTCATTTAAATTTTTTGCATGGCCAATCGTGTTCAAAATGATCGCAATACAGAAGTACACATTTGTAATATTTTATTTCAGTAAATTAATATGGCCAAAACAGTAGCCCCTGTATTTTTGGATTTTCATGTAACAATACTACAGTTATAGTTTTTGCTGCAGATGGCATGACACATACTTTCCTTCACCTGACTTCTGGTTCGTTAGTAGATTACCCGAGTACTTCGGCACTCAAAGTGAAGCGGCCAAATTAATTTGTATTAGGGCGCAAAAGTGCTACTTTACACCCGCTTATTAGTACTAAAAAGTGGCAACCCACCGGAAATGTCCTTGGTCCACCTTAAAGCCTAACTAAACAAAACTACAAAAATTGTAGATTACATAATATGTCGACACAAAACAGACCAAATAATAGAACATTAGTTTTGCCACTTTCTGGATTTAGCGTGAAAGGAAAGTATCAATGACTTTGATTGGGACGACTTCAAGAGTTATAGGACGAAAGCTGACGTATCGCAAACATGACAATGAGTTTGGTTAAGAAGCCTGAGTACAAGTGAGGTTTTTTATCCGCCTAAAAAAATTCACTATCTACCCTATGTAAGGTCTCAACTTGAAAATCTAAATTTCAGCAAATTTAAAATTAATTTTTGCTGCAATGTGAAAGAATAAATTAATATTATTACAAAACTGACTCTGGTGTTTTTCAAAAATGTTGACTTTACTTTGGTATTTACCAGCTTCAAATTTATTTTCAAAAACGCTACTTGTGGCGTTTTTTTAAAAGTATCTATTGATTTTTATCTTATCTATTCAAAATATTGGTGCCAGTATACCCTTGAAGGGTACGACTTGAAGAGCTTCCTCAAGTGAGTTATTTTAGTATTTTAAAAATATGTCATGCTTTTTTGTGCTAAATATGTGTTTAATTTTCTATTTAGAAGTAATCGGCGTAAAAATTGCACCAACAAAAAATTATAAAACAAACACTCCACGTGTAGATATTCTTTAAATATATCATTTTATATCCCAGAAAATTATAGAATTTCTTTGACAATTGACACGTTAAAAATGGGCTTTTGGTTTGAATTGTCAATAGAAAAATAGTTCAGGTAGAAGCTTGGAATACAAATACAGATAATTACGGTAAAACCCCCCAGAATGTCAACATTGCATTCATCGTCGATTAAAATTTTATTATTGACCAATACAATAACTTGAAACATTTTTTCGAAAATTTTTTGCCTAAAAATTTTTTTTCCAGTAAACGTGTAATAATATATATTTAAAATTTATTGGTAACATAAAACTAATGCAAAAAGAAATTTTTAATTAGCATTCTAGAAATAATTCCATTGCCCATTGAAATAAAGAGTATAATATAGTTGAGAGTCCAATTAAATAACTTTCCATCAAGTTTTCTGTAAGTTGAATTTATTGAAATCAGCGTTAACTAAAGGTATCATGATAATAGAAAAAAGTTGCTCTAGTACTTTTGGCAAAGAAATTAACTTATGCGTTAACCATTAATTTGTTTAACTTTTAGCGTTGGTAAGCTTTTAAAAGTTGATTAAAAATTTAATATAAGGGAAGGTTGAGTGCACTCGCATTCTGTATTTTTAGATGAAAATGTAATGGAATCAAAATTTTACATAAAAACTACTTTAGGAAAATTCTATTGTGATATAATACATTGCAATGTAAACAAACACTCCCGAGTTTACTTTGCGTGATGTTTTTCGTGTGGAAAACGGTGACGAAACGTAATTTTAAGTGCAAGTTGATGCTTGTTTTTATTTTATACCTCGCACGTATATCTTTGTGTTGCACTTTATTAAAATTATTACCTGCTTTCAAAATTTCAAGTGACCAAATAAATTATTTTACACCTTGCAAACCTTTTGGTAATTTTCGCGATAATTAGGAACTTAAGAAAATAAGTTTAGAAATATTCCATTTGCTTAGCCGAGTTCGAAACTTGGAGAGTTTCCCAAGAAGTCACCAATATGTTTTTATTTTATTTGATATTACTACTTTAATATTAAATATTCTGTAGAAGTACAGGATATTTAATATTTAAACTAAGTATAAATCGATATTAGAACTTGTAATTTTATACTAAATATATCGGGTATATTATGTAAAATCCCCTAATGCAGCAGGTAAAAATTTAAAAAAAGGTAAACTCCCTAATTGTAAAGATTATTACAGTAATCATACATATATAGAGTCCCCTAATGGGATTAACATTTTAAGTAGGTTATTAAGCAGAACTTAACTAAATTTAACGTAATCTGTAATAAGTAGGATAAATTTGAAATTTAAAACATACTACACAAATTCAAAGTAGTAGAAGTGTGTATGAAATGGCCTTTAAAAACTGCAAAGTGATACTTGACCAGTCTTGCAAATGTTTAAAAGGTGAACTAAAGCTGTTTGCTATTTGTCCAGTTGAAGCTGGACACTTTTTAGTGCAGCATCTCCACTTTTCTTCACTATTTTGTACCAGACGTTCAAAATAAAATTTATGCTGATCATAAATCACCAATTTGTTACCACGCTGACCCGCAGTTATCTGTATAATATTGTTCGACATCTTAAAAAGTATAGCGCCTGATATAAAGCTTCTCAGATATAAGAGGGGGAAGATAGACCCCTCTTAATATAACAATTTGTAAAGTTTTAAAAATTTTGTGTATTTTTACAAAAAATTAATTCTTGTAATTATAAAATACTGGACAGAAGAAACCCCAGGAGGGGGGGGTGTTGAGCCTCCAAAACCACCCTCTTATATATGACCCTGGTGAGTACTCATGTAAACATGTGAACGAATTACATTCTAAATGTAAGCTATATTATCGAGAATAACAAATAACCTAACTTGATTTAGAGTGTATCCGATATTTGCCGTGGTTGCAACCTCCGCTCCGGTCCCCTCCACTCCGGGCCGTTTTGACAAACGCCATACTCGATAAAAATATTCCTACTTTGTCCTACTCGGCAAAGTGCGCTACCAGGAAGGGAGTGGATCTTCCACAATGTGGAGTCAACGCTGTGGTTTTTTTCTATTGAATTTTTTCATTTATATAGAAAAAAAAAAACTCGAAATGAAAATTTCAAAAACTTACCAGTAATTACCCGTAAAAAAATAAATGAAAAAACTTTTAAAAACTATAAATAACATTTAAACTATAACCCATGACAGCAAACTTCATTACATGGGACCGTTCACCAATTTAGCAAAAGTTGGTAGCAGTAATCTCAATACCTATTCAGTGGCGGTGCAAGACATAAATTTGGAACTAAATAATTTTTGCAAGGCCCTTTGGTGCCCCAAGAGAACAGATTTCATATAGAAAAAAAGTTTTTTTTTTAATATTGGATGGAATTTGGAATATATAGTTTTATGATGAGTAAAATCTTTACCTCGGACAGCGAGACCCCCCGAAACGCTTAGTTTGAAGATTCTACACGAGTCAAGATTGAAGCTTAACTTAATCTTTTACGGCGCAAGGTCATAATATTTGTTAATTTTGCAGATATTCGGTAGAAAATGGGGTATTAATAAAGGAAAAAATAACACAAAAAAAGTATTTATTATTCTAAAAAAGTATCTGTTGCAAGAATGCAAAATAAACAAAACAAAGGAACAGTCCAACAAAAGGAAAATATTTGAATTATCGAAAAAACAATTGTTGATTATTAAAATCCATTTACTTACCTAACTAACAACAATTTCGATATCCAAATATCAATATTTCACCAATAAATAACTTTTTCAAACCAATTCAAATACAGAGAAACCGGTATGTTTCTCCATTCGTTCATCGTTCGAGAGAACGCGGTCATCACTTCAATGCAAAATAAATACACCTGTCAGCATCCTAATTAGCTGAATTGTTATCAAGTTGTTGAAATGCTTTATTGCAGATGTACAAGACCGAATAAAGTCGATCTATCAGATTTTCCTATATTTTTATTTCAAGTGGAATGGTATGTTACAGAAGTACAACGTGGCTGCGTAAAGGGTTAAACCTTTTTAAGTTTGCTTTGAGATGCTGTACACAGCAGCGGTATGGTATCTTGCGGTGGACCCCGTAAGATACAGAACCAAAGGAAACCGGAAAAAACTACAGTGCGTGCAGCGAAGAGTAGTGTGCGGCTAGCGACGTGGACGTACCGGCTCATTCCGGACATTAGCGAATGGGTCAGTAGAAGACACGGAGAGTTGACCTATCACCTCACGCAGATGCTCCCCTACCACGGTTGCTTTAACGCTTACCTGCACCGTTTTAACTTAATTGAACAGGACACTTGCCGGTATTGTGCAGAGGCCAACAACGCTGAACATACCTTCTTCGTTTGCTGGCATTGGGAGAGGCAGAATCAGCTCCTTTTCTTGAACTCGAGGAACTCCTCACCCCCGATAACATCGTTCAGCATATGCTAACAGATGAAAGGAGCTAGATGAGGATCGCAAATTATATTCAAGCGATCCTCTTGGTTAAGGAACTGGCCGGAAGGAAAAAAGAAGCCTAAGCCAGTTTGAGAATCTGGAGTCCGACGATGAAGATATGAAGGAACAGAGCTGCGGTCAGCAAGCTGCGAACTCGACAGCCACTTCGAGGTTACCCGAAGTAATGCCGAAAGGCGAATTCAGGTCCCTTGAAGAGGGGGGGTGAGTTTAGTGAGTAAAACCTCACACTCCGGATTAGATTAATCCGGAGTCTTTATCAAGATTCTCACCTTCCTGCTCAAAAGGCAAAATAAAAGTTTGCTTTGAGACTTAGCCACATTATGTGCTTAAAGCGCGAGTATTAAAATCGCTGTAATTGAAGTAATGCAGAGTTGCCGTGCGACTGCTTGCGACTCTACTGATGCTACAGACAATCAAAAATACTAGTTTTGATTGTAACCATGGATAAAAGATTTAAATGTACTGGGAATACTTCCAGTACTGGCTGCAACTTCCAAGATTTTTTTACATTTTACTAATTCCTATTGGTGAAATATAAACTTATTGTGCTCCGTATATTATCGGCCTCAGATAGGGAGTACTCTAAGTTTACATTTGACCAATAGGAATTAGTAAAATGTAATAAAATCTTGCAAGTTGCAGCCAGTACTGGAAGTTTGAATATTCGAATATATTCGATTCCCAGCCCTAGTAATATAATAATAGCTATAGTCTAAATAAATACAATTTATTTGTAAATTGGTTTATTAATTAAAAAAAAAATTTTTAAAAAAATTAAAAGCTCAGTGTGAAGCTTAGCTGGAAACTGAGTTTGAAAACTAGTTTGAAGCCTAATGTGAAGTTTAGCTTGAAGCTTATTATTTAGAAGCCTGGTTAAGGTTTAACTTTATGCTTGGACTTATATCTAAACCAGTGGCGGCTCGTGAGAAATATTTTTGGGTGTTCTGCATTATAAAAAATAGGCACGGTATCACTAAAATGGCAATCTCAAAAAATAATTTTGTAATTAATAATTTTATTAAGTACGGCTTACGAGAGAAGTTGTGTTAAAAATATTAGTAATATTCCATTTTATTTTTTCTGCATTTGTGTGTAAATTCATAAGCATTTATTTTTATGTGTAGTATACTTATAATGTACTCATGATGTACTCATAATGAAATCCGGACGCTCCTATCCTATGTTAGCAATGCAAATTTCCGATTTTGAAGCCGTTTTTGGATAAGTATATAAAAATCCATTTTACAGCTAAAACTTATTCGACGTTTTTTGTTGCAAATTTCATTGCCTTCAATTTTGTTTATATATTTCTGACTTATAGTGGCTTAAACAAGACTCGGTTAAACAAGAGAAGAGAGAAAATTTTTCGTATTTTCCGAGTCTTCTTTAAGCCGCTGTCAGTCAGAAACGGCGCGACAAAATAAAAAAATGTATGTAAACAAAATTGAAGACAATGAAATTTGTAACAAAAAATGTTTTGTTGTAAAATCGATTTTTATATGCCAAAATACGTCTTCAAAACAGGCAATTTGCATTGGTAACATAGGAGCGTCCGGATTTCATCATGAGTAACCATATGAGTAACTGTAGTTAGGTAACCCAGCGCTGCATTATGAGCAGAACAGTTGTACCATAGTAGTTGTATTATGCAATCTTGTAATCAATAAATCGGGAGTTGAAAAAACAAGATAAATTTAAATTTAAATTATACTAATATTAATAATTAAACGTAATTTGAATTCGATTTTCTAATATACATAGTTAGGATCTCCAAAAATAATTTTACTTCTATTTTGATAATAGTATTTGTATAAGAAACTTAGTAAAATTTAAATTTGTACTAAATTTTCAAATTACACTATATTACCAATATTAAACTATTGTAGTTTATTGCTTATTTGTTGTTGAACAATTAATGAACAAAAATTAACTCACTTAATTGTTTTCATAAATCAGATTCATAATAAAATTTAAATCACAAAATACGGAACGCAGATCTGCATAAAACGCAGCTCGATCTGTAATGTAAATGAATCCGGGTATACGATTCTTTCCGATAGCTCCCGTCGGCGTCGCCTAACGAATATGTGCATAGCATCACGGATTTCATGTTCACGAGAATATGCAGCTCTGCTATCGTTGTTAAACAGTGATTTCGGAAGCGTACCGGACATGTATTAATTATTATAGCACTTATTTGACTTTGAAACCCAAACTGATTATTCTTCAATTATTGAAATAATCTGAAATATGGTGATTACGTATACTAATAACTTAATAAGTAATAATTAATTATTATGGTACACTTTATTCTTATTGCAGCTCAGCAGCTCCTATGGTAGAACCGCCGCTGATCTAAACCTAAAATTTAGCTTCAAATTAAGTTTCAAGGCTGCACATAATGCTTCAACTATTTGATTTGGTTATACTAGTGCAGGGGTGCTCAGACTTACTTAGGTGAAAAGCTATCGACTAATTTAATGTTACTAAAAAAAAAGCATACGCTTACGTTACCTCAACCGCAAAGTGCAACAAATAAAACCAATTAGATCAATCAAATCAGTTCGCCCCTTGGTGCTTCAACGAGTCATGCGCATAACGCTTCATATTAAACCCTAAGAGTTTTACTCTGAAACACCTCTAAAATTCAAATTTGATGCTTTCTGATTCTGATACTTTAAAAATATAAAATGTGGACCCTCAAAAAGATTTATTTTTTTTTTAATTTAGAGAAGAATTTACTATTAACCGAGTACTATATATAGAGTTAACACTATTTTCGAAATTTATCATTTTTCATTTCCAGTGGCGGTAAAATTCAGGATGGTTTTGTCCAGCCACTTTATTTTTTTTTATTTTCTCAGTGGTTTGCTATTGGCTATCGAGGGAGAATTTGGTTAAAAATTTTTTATTTTAGTTTAAATTAGAATAAATTTTCTATAATAATAAAATAAAAAATTTTCTACATTTAATAGTGAGATGGTCTGGATCTGGATGTTGATTTGGAAACAACAGTTTGTATAATATAGAAAACATAAATATTAATCGTGTTATGAAATATATATAATTTAGTTTATAATACAAATAAATAGTTCATAATAATAGATTGGGTAAACAGTTTTATTCCTAAAGTACCTTTGGTGCAGTCTCGCTATTTAATTTGTTATTTGCCTTTGGAATCAAGCTTGCAGTGCAATTAATATCCAGCTTAACTTTTTATTTTTAATATATTTGTATATACCAGGTTTTGTTGTTTTTCGATGAGACAATAAAACAAGGTTTTAGGTTCTAGTTTAATTTGTTATTTTCGTATCCGGAATTTTGTTTGACAACATTTGTTCGACTAACAGTTATTCGACTACATTTGTTCGCCTCAACATTAATGCGGCTGTTCTATTTGGAATTTTATCATTTAAATAAATGTGTTATATTATATTTATTAAATGAAAAAAAAAATTTTTATAGGATGTCTCGTGCGTGTAGGCACGCGAGTGATCGCTTTCAAATGTGATGTTATATTGTGGGGGTTTGAAATCGATAAATACTTGAATACCACCCTGTGCACACATCTTGCAATGGAATATTTTAAAATTTATTCAGTTGCACATAAATTGTAGATTAATTATTGTCAAATAGTACTAGAAATATGCAAATACTGCTTGAATTACAATTTTGCCTTGATTAAATTGGTTTGGATAAACGGAACATTGCTAATAATTAAAGTTGTTTATGAATATGAATACGTAAAACGGTAAAATAGCGTATGCAAAATAAAGTAGTTTACAAATGCGTATGAATTAAGCGATTATGAAGTGATTTACGATGTTTCAAGTGAACGAGATGGTGTATCAAGATTGTCAAGTGAGTGCGGTTCACGCAATCGCTAACGTGGTTAGATAAAATGCGACATTTACACCGTTGTCATTCTTAGTCATAAATCATACAGTTTATGTCACAAAATAACGAAAGCATTCTTAATTTTCATTCGTACCTAACTCATAAAAAGTTCAATGATAATTAGGGGTCAGTGCCGGTTTATGTCTTCGCACATGAACCTAACCTACCTACGTCGTGATTGATTGACCTTCTCAAATCGAAATTCTGATAAGAAGAATTGTTTACTCAACTACTTCAGCTCAATAGTGATAAGATATCGAAGGAAAGTGCTATTAGATAAATTGAATATAACACATTTACCTTTACGCTTTTTTTATTCTATTAAGCTAAAAGCTCTCTTTTCATTAAAAGCTTGCCTTATTGATAAGTAATTTATAATCATCAATCATTATCCCAAAAATTATTAAACATCACTTCGATTACGCTTTATTACATTTTTATGACACTTTTTGACAAAATATAAAAACATTTTTTAAATAATTTAACCAAAAAGTTTCTTCGTTAAAAGTTATTTACCAGATGTAGTTTTTCTCCAGTATCCCTAATTCGAAAATACTGCTAAACTTTTTTTCTTTTATGCCGTAGTAACTTTTTATCAACAATATGTAAAGCTATCCCAAAACCTTTAAAGCGAATCACAATTCTTGCTACAAAAATTCTTTTTCCAAATAGAAAGTTATTCTATTAAATGGAGTATCTGATAAAAATGTCATTGTGAAACACTTTTGATGATGTGATATGCAGAACTAAAAGTTTTCAACGAATATTTTTTCTTATACTTACACATAGCATACATATATTATTGCTGAAAATATTTTAATACATAAACACTTTCTTTCTAGAAAGCATAATATAACTTTGGTTTAGATTGAACAATTGAGTTTTTTGTGAAAAACTGCCTACCAACATTTTTTATGAATTTATAACTGTTTGTTTATGATTTTAAGAGATTTAATTTTTTTAAAACATTTTTACCCCTAAAAAAAAGTTTAGGATATGCAAAAAGTTTAACCAAGTGGTGTTTCAAATTGGCATAACATCTCTAATTCAAAAAAAAATAAGCATAAAAAATGCAATAGCATAAGAATTCAAATGTCACTCCTTAAACTTTTAAAAATGTTTCAAGACACAACAATAATTAAATTAATCTGATCTTCGGAATAGAAGTCTAACGACGAAATGTGATAAAAAAGGTGATTATTAAAATTTTGTTGAGAAAACCTAAAAGTGAAACTCAAAACATATCTGTATTTTATTCATCGACTGAATAATATGCAATAATCTTAGTCATTATCAGGGGAGGCAGTACCTTACCAAGCCAGTAAGCTTCTGTAAGCACCCTCTTCCCGGTGCACCCGGAGATGTCTTTCCCAGCGAGACAGGTGGTAGGAGATGTTCCACCCTTTAGCAAAAAGGAACTACAGGCGGCCGCTAGGAAGATGCCCAACAACAAGGCACCTGGGCCCGACGGAGTGCCGTTCATTGTAATCCGCAAGATAGCGGAGACTAGGCCCGAGATTCTACTCGAAGTCTATAACGGCTGCCTAAGAGAGGGGAAATACCCGAATCAGTGGAAGAAAGCAAAACTACTGCTGCTGAGAAAGGGAGCAAAGCCTCTGGAGCTCCCAAACTCGTATAGGCCTATCTGTCTATTGGACATTGCTGGAAAGCTCTTCGAGCGTATGATCCTGCACAGACTTCAGCAGGAGGTAGACAAGACCAGAGGCCTCTCGGATAGTCAATTCGGATTCCGAAGGGGTAGATCCACCACAGATGCGGTCGATAACATGGTTCGGAAGATAAAAGCAGCAAGAGAAGGTACAAAGAAAAGAAAACGCTACGTGGTTCTGAGTGGAAGAACGCCTTCAACTCCGCGAGGTGGGAGGTGATTATGGCGGAGTTGGAAAAGAGAGTGGTGCCACCATATCTTCTCAACATATTGGCGAGCTACTTTCACGGAAGAACGGTGGTAATAGAGGTAATAGAGATCTGGCAACACATTTTCAAGGTGAAAAGTAGAGTGCCGCAGGGGTCGGTGTTCGGCCCCATCCTCTGAAATGTGATGTACGACGGCGCCCTCAAGCTCCCCACATGACCAGGGGTGAGCATCACATGTTTTGCGGATGACATCACGGTGGGAACTAGAACAATTGGTTAATGGTACGCTGACGGAAATCCTAGAGTGGATGGACGACAGGGGTCTGCAGCTCGTTCCTGAGAAGACGGAGGCGGTGGTGTTTTCGGGGAAAAGGTGGATGAGGCCGGTCCGTTGTTCGTTGGGCGGTCATACCGTATTAAAATAAAATAAAATAAAATCGATCGTTCAAGCCCCACATCATGAGAACGGCAACCAGAGCAATGACAACCACAGACGCACTGGCAAAGATTATGCCAAATATATGTGTGGCCCAAACGAGACCAAGAGAAGACTTCTGTGCACCGTAGCTGAATCCATAATGCTGTACGCCGTCTCGATATGGGTGTCGGCCTTGGAAAAGGTGACGTACAGGCGTTTGTTGGAGAGAACCTAGAGAAGGAGCGCCTTGAGAATTTGCAGGGCTTACAGGACGGTCTCCACTGATGCGAAGCTCGTGATGGCGTCTCTTCTGTCAATCCATCTTAAGGCGGAAATGAGAGACGCAAAAAACAGATCAGCAAACAAGACCCTTTTTAGAAACCGGTGCGCGGAACTTCAAGACAGATGGCAAAATTCATGGACGGCGTCTGAAAAGGCTAGGTGGACACATCGCCTGATTCCAGACATCGCTCCGTGGTTAAACAGGAAGCATGGAGAATTGAGGTACGATACCTCCCAGGCCTTCAAGAGAGCAAACACCCCCAACTGTCTCTTCTGTGGTGAAGAGGACGATGCAGAATATACCATTTTTTTCTGCATCAAATGGACGGAACACAGAGCAGCCGCCCAAACACAGTTGGGGGATAGATCTTACTCCGCAAAACATCGTGGAGCTGATGCTGAGTAGCGAAGAGTACTGGCAGATGATTGAGGATATGCTGGTAGAAGTCATATCCACAAAAGCCAAACTCCAAGACAACCTAAACGACCAAAAAGAGTAAAGTCCCGAAAGGGCAGAATCCAGGACGAGAAGCAGGAGTGTGTTGGAAGTAATGCTTTGCGATTCCTGGCACCTCCAAGGAGTGCGGTTTAGTCGGTAAAAACCCGACACTACTACCCAAACCATCTGGGTGGTGTCTTTTGAAGATTTTCCCACTCCCAATGCTCCCAAAAAAAGCCAGTAAACCAAGTCCCACAATTAAATAATTTATATATTTTTTTAATTTTAAATCCCTTGGTTTCACACTCACTGTCTTCCGATTAAAATTGGTCATTAAGTACTTTTGCATAAAAATAACTCAGAAATTAATTTCTTTTGCTTAAATCCTTCCTTTTAGTATCAGAAAAAATTCCTTAAGTTTTCTACAACAGAACAGATCCCAAAAATTAGGAAATCTTAAATTGGTTTTCTGTACATTTTATACCAAAAATATGCAATACTTCTAAAATTCCCAGCTATAGCCATTTATTGAGCCCCGATTTATTTTTTCCCAAAACAACATTTGGTCTACAGATAAGTAAAACTAGATTCAATTATTTATAAATCTAGGTAGAGAACAACTTTGTGGCAATATTAGGGCGCTAGCTGTAAGTTTTCTAACTTTTTTTGAAAATAAGTTAATTTCGTTGCACGTCAAGCTTAATTTTAATATACCTAAAGTATAGAAAAAAAATTTTTAACAAAGAAAAACGGTTTTCGAAAAAATAAATTTTACAAATTTTTACCATAAATGAGGATATTTTGGAAAGCTGTATTTCTAGAACTCAAACTTACGACTTCATTTTTTTATTTTCTAGACATAAAGTTTTTCTTTCATTTTAGATTCTTCTTCTTTCTTCATCAGCTTTTTAAGACCCCACGGCTACCTAAACCAGATTGGGGAATGCCTGTAACCCTGTTTTTAATAGTTGACGGCGGCAATCGTCAACCCAGGGGGACCGCCGGCTTTACGTGCCCTCCGAAGCACGGAGACCGTCATATAAAAGCGTTTGACTCTCCCCGGATTCGAACCAAGTATCTTAGAATCAGCAGTTGTTCGGCTAACCCACTAGGCTAATGACCGTCTCTCATTTTAGATTACGTTAATATTTCCTTCTGAAATGCACTGAAATTGAACTATGTGCAAAATGAGTAAAAAAGTATCAACTTTTTTGAGAGCCTTCACTAGAGCCTTATTATATCTACAAAGTTATTTTTTACATAGTTTTACAGATAATTGAGTCTAGGTTCACTTATCGGTAGACCACTTTTAAACATGAACAGAAAAGTATCTCTACATCAACATCTGAAGAAACTGTATTTTAGGCAAAAATGGATGTTTCATGCTTAGAAACAAAATAAATTCAATCAACAATTTTTTTTATACTTTTATGCAGAATTTTATCTGCATTTTGATGTGAACTATTTTATGTATCGGATGTACATTGGTGATTTTTGGGACTTTTCATAACAAATTTGCCTGTTCCTGTTGGAATCTGTTGTAGAAAACTTATGGTTACTTTTCTTATATTAAAGTAAGAACTTAAGCTAAAATATTTTGAACTGAACTAAAATCCAGAAAATTTCGTCTTCAGCTAAAAGAGCAATTTCCCAATGGCGATGGTAACTTCCTATTGATTTGTTGTTGACGATTTAGAGCTAACAATTAATTGGGTTACTCAAATAAAATTATGAGGGCCTGGTGAAACAATGCCGATGAGCCAAGAGCCTATTGTTAATGCTCGATGATCGGTTGTGTGTTCCAGATTATCAATCCAAAGAGGGCAATTATGTCACAAAACCAATAAGAAAAAAAGATCATGATTATTTTTAGATGCAAGATTTGAATTACAATAATGTATTTAATAAAAAGCAAAATGAATTTTGAATAATTTTGAATAATAATTTTGGTTTTATATATTTTTTGGATTCACTGTATATTAATATCGAGCGCAGGAAAACATCCTCTCTAGAAGATAAAATTGCTCTTATGGTAAAAAACCAAAAAACTAAAAATGTTAACACTACCCTATGCAGCATTAGCATAACCTGAGCTTTAATATAATATTAAGAATCCCGCATTAATATAATGTAATTTTAAAAAATCGATTAAATTATGAAGTATTTTAACTATGTGCATCCGTACTTGTACGACATAAGTCAGTGTTATAGACGACATTAGTGATACATCACTGGATAAGCTAACATTAGCTGGATAAAGACGAATCGCACTTTCTTAACACGGAGTGCTTAACGTAATCTACTTATAAATAATATCAGCATCGCTTGCTTAATCTTTATTTTACTCAATAAATTTTGAGACTTTTAAATTTAAATTAAGTTTCAAATTTTTATTATACTTAGGCAAAAAGTTTTTATACATAGTAGTCAAGATTTAAGAAAACCTCAATGATTTTTAGAAAACTTTTGACTTTCTGAAAATTGTATAATAATTTTAAACTGATCAAAAGTTTCTTTCACGAGACCAAATTAACTTACAAAACTACTTTTCATGAAATGTTGGTTTAATCAATTTTTTTGTGTAGTTTGGCACAAACAACTAGGTGTAGAAAACGAAAAGTTTTAATATGAAAGGATAATTTTATCTCTATCAAAACTATAACGAAACTTTTCCTTGAAACAATTATGTAAGTTGTATGTTTTAAACTTAAAGTAAATATCATTTCAATGGAGGGCAGAAAAAGTCTTAGAAGTAATATAGGTACATAATAATAATTTATTACAAAGTTTATACAATGAATATTTTCAATAAACTATTTTCACAATTATACCTTTCACTTGAACAAGTATCTACCTATATACTTACTTTATCAAATAAAACGATGCTTACTGAAATTGCATAAATTTTCTAAATAAGTTTATCAGTACTTTTTGCAAAAAAAAGCAACTATTTGAAATATACTTTGCAACATAGTTTCTACTGAAAAGTTATAAAAATGAAATACTTTTCATGTGGAAATGTCAATATCAAATTTGCAATTACATTTTTATTTATAAAAAATACATAAATTATAGAATCAATAATTATTGCAAGTTTTAATTAGTTTTTCTACATAATAAAAGTTGCACTGGAAGTAATTATTGGAGCATAAAATATTCTTCTGGTTTTTGATAAACTACCAAAAAATTTAAAAATTTGACTAAGTCGATAGTTCGGAAAGCGAAATGTAGCAATTGACATATTTATGTACATATCAATAATTTTGTCATAATACTATAACAATTTTGCGCAACCTGCGTCCTCGCCAGACATTTTTATGTGGTTTGTTAAATTTATCTCTAAAATTAGAAAAATGCATTTTCAACAATTTTATCAAAAAAGGAGCAAAATAAACGCTCAAATATTTGAATTTTAACTGTAAATTAAGTAAGTTTTCAGACATTAATTTATTCGTTTTTGCTCTTTTTTCTTGGGATATATTTTTATTTGTTAACTTTTTCAAGAAAATAGTTTTAATCCGGTGCTAGCACAAAGAGTAAATCCATGTTTTAAAAAGTGTGCAATATTCATTTAACCATACAGTCGTAATCGCTTAATTTTAATTATAACTTAATCAGGACGACCCACATAATCAGCAAAAAAATCGTTTTATAGAATAGAACATAACTTGTAAGGGTAGTAAAAAGAGAGATTTGTGCATAGGTTATAAGTTAAGAACCAATTTGTTATAACAAAATTGTCCTTAAGAAATTATGTACCCATGTACAATATTATGTATTTGACATCGTCCTGTGACCAATAAAGTAAGTAAGTAACAAAATTTAGTTAAATTTAGTCTAAAAATATCAATAAATAAATTACTACATTGGATGATCATATACATCACAGACTGTAGATTAAATTTTTTTGTCAATTTAAATCCTCTTGATTAGAGCTTTCAATTGATGTATCATATATTGAGTGTATAAGGGATTACTACTTGACCTCTCGACTTTCTAGGGGTCGTCAAGTTAAATTACAGGATCAAATTACATCACTGTGGAAACATTCAAAGAAATCTTTACCCAAACATCCCTATAACGCGTGCGATGTCCTTTCGCATCCTTGGCTTTTCTATTTTTTTAAAATGTGATTGACACAGTAATGTTCTGACATAAACAGTTTATTGAAGCGTTCTAAAAGGCAGTTTATGCTAGAAATTTGTCACATCGTATGAAAATTTTTAAATGTGATACAATAACCCCATTTTAGAAATCAATATAGTACTGAGCCAGAATGTAACTTTAATGTAAAAACCATCCGTGCATCCTCTACAACAACGGCTTAAAAACAGCTCAGAAAAACGGAAGGATAATAATGATTTCTCTGTAGAATTTATCAAATAATGCATTTATAATTCCTTTCAGCGAAACAAAACATACATTTCCTGATATTATCTGAAAGCACTTAAAAAAATTAATTTTCTGAACTCTTTGTAATTAAAAAGGTTGATTTTCTGAAAATTGTGAATATAGCAAATATAAAAGATCGAAATCAAATTAAAAATCCATGTTCTATAAGTTTTAAAGAAGTTGTCATATTAAATTTATGAATAAAAATACAGCTTTTTAAACTAACATTAAAATGCGAGACATTTGATCCTATCGTGGAGACATCACTTTACTTAATGGACTTCCTCCATCTAACACCGGATCGGGAACGAAATGAACGCTGTACATGTTGCGTATTTCAAGTTTTCTTCTGCTTAATACTTAGATTTAAGTTTTCATTGTCAGTTTTCTCCTTTTATAAATTTTTTTGTTTTCCACGAAACCGTTATCGTTAACCTAAATGCCCATTTGTACCGCACTTTAATTTAAAAACATTTTCTTCAATTGAAAGAAATGAGTTGAGTGCTAAGCAATTGAAATTTTTCAAGCTACCAAATGAAAAATAAAATTTAACAGACGCGATTAATGTTTATGGCTTTTCTACAGGATGCGGTAAAATACCATTTTATTTAAGCGAAAAAAAAATATATAAACGAAAATCAAGACTATCGAAGTTTTTCTTATGGGTTTTAGTAATCTAACTGGTCTTCAACAGGATTTGCAAGTGTAGTCCTGCCCGATACTGTCAGTTGTTTGTTTGAAAAAATACCGGAAAAATTAAAACATTAAAATCCAAATAAAGTAATAAAAACAGCAATAAAGACAAATGCAATATCAAGCGAGAAAATTTTTGGCAACTCGCCTTCAATTTTCGTGAACTGAAAGTTCGAGGTAACCGTGTATACTTGTAAGTAGACATAATCTAACTTTAATAATGCTGTGCAATATAATAGATTTTAAAATGAAATAACTTATTTGTATTTTTTTCTGTAACTCAGATTTTATAGAGATGATTATTTTTGCTCTTTGATTTTACACAGGATGTCTCCGTGACCGTGGAGAACCTTTGAAGCGGTGATAAAGGACACTTTTCTAAGAAAAATTTTTATATAAAATTTTTGTCTCTTGAGAGGTACCTTCCCTTAAAGCAATTTTTTGAATTTCTGATTTCAAACGGCCATATCTTCGATATTATTGATTTTTGAAGCTTAATAGATTAGAACTTTTTTCAAGATCATTCGCTTATCTACAAATTAGGTTATAATCCGTTATCGTCTAGAATTAACGGATTTCGAGTTATAAATTAAATTAAGGGAAAAAATGTTTAAAAAATTCAGGTTTTATTTTTTTTACTTGTCTTGCGAACCCCGTATCTCTTAACGAAATGTCTTAGAAAGAAACTGACGGCCCAAACTAGATAGATTGGTGAAATAAATTTTTTTGGGAAACCAACCTTTCTTACAGAAATTCATTTCGTCCAATTCTCCACGATTGAATGAGATTGAGGAATTTTGTAAGTGGTCACTTTTGCCACTTTTCTGGAAATAAACATTCTTCACAGCCAATCCCAAACCATTGAGAAGGACAAGAAGGTCCTCTCAATAATCCTCTCCAATGATTAGCATCCATTGAAAAGAGGTGCTCTTGTCAAGTGCCACCTTGAAGAGTTTTTGTGTTCTTCTCTTCCAGTCGTTACGCTGCGTTATCAATTAATCTCAGGGGCTCCAACGATGCCACTACTGATGGATAGCAGTTTCTTTGTTAGTGTTGTTCACTGGTGGTACACAAAATGTCCCAAAATGTTCCCAGGCTCTCGCAAATATTGAGGATGAACACCATGCCTTGAAAGAACGCTACTTGATACCCCCGACCATGAGTCAACCCTCCCTGGCTTTTCATTGACCTCATTAACACTTGTTCTATGATTAAATTTGACCATAATCCCGACCAAAGTTTTTCTGAGCGTCGAATCGTAAAGGCTCCTTTTGTGAGCATGCTCCATTCTTTTGGGTTCATTCTCTCTTTTAAACCTTCCATGTCAGGCACAGCCTAGTACTTTTTGAGTAAAAAAAGTGACTTAGTGAATGGAAAAGAGCAGCATTTTTTCAACTGTGGTGAGGAGGAGCTCCTAATCCCCCATCCTTTCCGCTTGGAAGAATTGGTTCATTAATATCAAAAAATACTGCACTCAGAGTTTTGAGGTTGGCCCATTTGATTTTATTTTATCCAGGGCAGTTTTAAATTTAAATTTACTACAACATTATTCTCTAAGATTTTACCCGTAAAATGAGTATTTTCCCCGATATCGAGGTCGAAAATTGGACCAAATCTTAAAATTTCACTTTTTTGGAAAATATTGTCAATTTTTGGAGGGCTGTATCTCAGTAAGTATTGAACCTACAGAACTGGTTCTGGTTTCAAATTGTAGCAATTTTCCTTTTGGAACAAAGGAAAATCAGTAGAATCGAATCTACCAGTAGCATTTAGCAAAACAATAAATGATTGCCTTTAGCCTTTTGGAAATTTTTCTTCCCAAACACCAAAAGTTGTGCAAATATTTTTAAAAAAACAATAAGGCGAGTAACTACAGACCTATATCTCTACTTTCGGCTTTGTATGTAATGTAATGTAATATTATTGAGACAAAAATAGCTATTTATTTATCCAGTTATGTAATGAATAATTTTATTCACATTGGGTGTGAATTTGCAAAATATTCTACTTATTAGTTATTACCACTAAAGAAACATTAAATTTCTGCATTGTTGCATTTTATTTTCCGCTCGTGAGGTCTAAATGGTTTATAAATGTGAATGATATAAAGAAGCTGATATCCAACGTCAGGTAATTAATTACCTACCTATACCTCCTCTAAGGTATTATAAATAGCCGAAAGAAGAGGTGTAAGGTTAGTAAACTTCTTTGTTATTGCAGAAAATGTGTATGGTTTTTCTCTAATCAACATGCTCCAAATTTTAGAGAAGTCTATTCCATGCAACTTGTCATCTCTTCGCTTCCCCAAAAACATGTTTTGGCAGTTTTTTTCTCTCCAATGTCAAATTTGAAATTTTGCAGATTTTTTTATGTTTTATCATGAAAACTAAAAATTATTAAGTGGAAAAAAAATAGCTTTTCATTTTTGAAGTTTTGATGGAGCTGTTACTTAATTAAGAAGTGTAAGACGGTAAACTACTAGGTTAATGTGTGATAATGACATCAACAAACAAATAAAATGTATTTTAGACATGAAATTTTAAACCTAAGTAAATACCAATAAAGAAATTACAAACACTTATAAACTAC
The DNA here is from genome assembly GCA_947369205.1 of Cantharis rufa. Taxonomy (NCBI): domain Eukaryota; kingdom Metazoa; phylum Arthropoda; class Insecta; order Coleoptera; family Cantharidae; genus Cantharis; species Cantharis rufa. The sequence goes on along the minus strand of OX376309.1, from coordinate 6,245,602 downwards.
ACGTAAAACATATGGGATTAGCAGGGAAGATTATTGAGTTCCGTATTTCCGTGTAGAGGAAGTCTGGAAATAACTTTGCTTATGTCTGGGTTAACTACCGCGGTTTAAATTATCAAGGTGTAGTTGGAACAATGAGTAATATTCATATTAATAGTTAAACAATAGTAATAATTTTATAAAATTAATTCGGTTACATTGAAACTTAACGAACACTTCGTTCGTTAAGTTTCAATGTTTGTTACATTTCCAACAATTATTTCGAGCTGTCGTAGAAAACGCTATTCCTGTTTAAAATTTAATTTCTGTTTGAAAAAATATCAGTCATTATAAATGTATGTAAATTATCCTTAATATTTATTTTGCCATGCTAAAGAAAGTAGGAAGAAAAATTTGAAACTGCCGCATTCGTTAACTAATTTTGCATTGTTACGATAAATAGGCTTTCACCGCATTTTGTTAATTGAAAAGGAACCAAAAATAAATGTGTTTCTCTGTTTCTGTCTAGAAATTACAAATCCAGCTTGTTTCAGACTTCAAGGAACAATCAATCAAGTCATTTTTTAACTGAAAACCCAAAAACATCCATCAAAATATTGACATCTATTTGTGGGTTTCTATAAATGGGTATATAAGTACTATAAATATATATTATTTAAAATTATTTAGAAATTATTATATTCTTAATAAGTGTAATGTGAAAATAAATTTGTCATGATGAGATGAGTGTGGTAATATATTGGGGAGCGAAATATGTTTATACGTGATAACTGCGATAAATAATATCCATTTTTTGGCATTCCAACAAATCACTCAAAGCGCCGAATCATACACTTATCCGATAATTTTTCGCTATGTCTAAACTCGAAACGTATGACCAAAAAACTTAGATCGATAAGATCTCGATGTTTACTACATATCTCTATAAATAGAACAACAAATTTAAAAGTCGGAACTGCTTTTCAATCACTTTGTATAAGACGGATTTTCACTTACGTACCACTTGTAGGAAAAAACGTGAATGTGAAACTTGAGCATTTTTGAATGCAAATTTCAAAAGGTGGTTTTTATGTCAAATTAAATTTTTTGAGATACTCGAAGGTGCGATTGTTTAAAAATTGCATTACCGAGTGTTCATATTTTCAAGTTACGTGCAGATAAGTCATTGAAATGTATAATCACTTGATGTGTCGTTTCCGCCAAATATCTTTATCGTCGACCTAGACGCTTTAATATAAGGGTGGTTCCCTAGGCTACCCCCTGGTGTACTTTGTATGATTCTTTGCAACCCTCCTCTTATGCACGACTAACCATGTGTACTTCACTGTTTCAGGCAATGTAATTATATTACAAATTGTTGCGTAATAGGTATTATCAGATATGTTTTTTAGAGCAAGAGTTTTAGCTTTGACTTTGTCTTTTTTATTTTCGACACATTTTTTTTGGCTTACACCTACTTCCATATTAAATTTGAGTAACGCTTCAAGATCTCTTTACGCATGCAATTTTGAAACGCTTATCACTCATACATATTTTATAAGCAAAATTTACTTACAACGGTAACCATAATCAATCATGTGACGAAAGAAAATTTTAAAGTAAACAGCCTGACAAGTAAAAATGAGAGTAATTGTGTTTATTTTACCTTTTTCTAATAGCAAACTAAAAACTTCTAATAAAATTGATATGAGGTCAACTAAAAGGATAAAGCCATTGCATAGTATATTGACAAGACCTTGTATTTTAATTTAATAGGATTTTCTTAAAGGTAAAAAATGAGATTATGGAAGCTTTAGCTTAGGCTTATAAGGATGACCAGTATCTGCCATACGGCTGAAAGCAAATAGGTATTGGTAATAGCGATTTTCCAAAAGACCAGGTTTCTTACAATAAATTCGAAAAATAAAAAATAAATTCTTTAATCAACACGTAACCAGTTAATTAATTTTTATGTCGTAACTTAAATTGGCAGGCTTTGTGATACCGAAATTTTTGCCATAAAAAATTTATGGTTTACGAGGTACATTTACGAAACACTATAATAAAAGGTGAACTTAACGAGAAGTGGAAGTTCTTCTGATAAAATTTATGATCCAAATAGCGCTAAAGATTGTAAACGATCTGCCAATATCATCAGTAACTTAAGTAAGAATAAATTGATGATGATGGCCATCACTAATATGTCTAAGTATCCCCAATATAAAAATGTGTTGTTCTCAACGAGTTCGATAATTTTTTAAGCGAGAAATTTTTTATTTCCTTTCTTTATTAATGCTAAATTATAAATCAATAACAATTTCTACAACACTCAACTTCTTGTTTTGACACTGTTTATCCTTGGACGCCACCTAATGTGGAAATTAATCAATCCCACCTTGAACCTGCATTGCATTTTGTTAAAAATGTTGCAAAAATCCGAGCGGAATTAAATAAGGAATGCAATAAAATGTACCTAATTTAACTACTACATGACACTGAAAAAATAAATTTAGCTTTTACACGAATACCTCTTGAAAAGTAATGTGTGGTTTGCGTGATTTTTAAACACCCTGTACTTAACTAATTGAATTTTAAATACCACTGTCACGATTTTATTTTTAATTTCACATTTTTGCAGACTAAAAAAACTTTCTTTGTGGAAGTGAATTCATAAATGAAAATTTGATAAGTTATGCTTTGGAATTTTTCAGGAAAAATAAAAAAGCGAGAATTTTTAATTTAGCGATGAAATAAATAAAAAATGAATTCGTAAATAATTGGTGATCACATATGGAACGAAAATCAGTGAAAGAGTATAATGATCCTGGGCAATAAAGCTAATGCGATCGTTCATTCGTGCGGCCAGGCAGACACATTAGAAAAGGATTTTAATTGATTCCATTACTGTTCTTGTACCATACATACGACATTTCGTATTCAAATTAACCGTCGCTGATTGAACTTATTTTATTAGTTTCAGTTACACTTGTAGGCAACCTTCTGAATCTGCATATTAAAGAGAAACCTAAATTAATTTAGTAACTTTGAAGCGTTGTGCATTATGTATTAAGTATTACTAAAAAGTTTCACGCATACAAATTTTCTGTCATTATTGGTAAACAGTATTCCGCTCTATCCAAAGACGTTTTGACACCCCCGTTTCACGCGATCGTTTCAACCCCGCAGTTTTTATTCAAGATTACAATACCGAAAAAATTATTTCATATTTTGAAAAATTAAATAATTAAATTCCTCACATCTGAAACAAGTTGGTACCACAACTGCAAGAGAAGTAACTGCACGTCACAATGCGGTGGTACGTTTGCTGTAATTTAAATTTTGTTTCTTTTTTCGTCCTCCAATTTTTTTCGCCTCCAAATCTTTTGCGTCCTAGGCATGTGCATAGCGTGCCTAAGCGGAAAAGCGGCCCTGAGAATATCCTATCAGTAATTTAAAACATTACCACGATAACGGATCTGAAGAAAAAAATGGCGAAAATGAAGAACATGAATCAAATGTGAAAGAAATTAATTGCATTACGGAATAATCAAAATTTTGTTTTTGTCCCATAAATAATATTTGACAAAAACGACTTTTTGAGAAGCTTGGACTTTCGTTTGACAAGAATTCCGACTTGGCAAAAACAAAAAATTTGTTGCTCCATTTGCCTCACACTGTTATAGACCTCAAGGCAGACGGTAACTGTTAGATGCATATCTTTATGCATTACCCGAAGTGTAATTACTGTAATTACTGAATTTATGAAAACTCAAAAACAAGAAGTTGATCTGTTTTCTGGTATTGAGAATTACATGAATATCACGAAAATGGACAAAAATGCAATTTGGGTAACAGATGTTGAGATGCAGCACTCACAGGAGCCGATATATATTCGTTTACTCTAATTTCAAAAAATCCTGCATGGATAAGGTTTCCAAGTTCAATGCACCTTTGCGATGAACCTAATTACAAAAATCTGGCAATGTACTTGAACCATAAAAATTCAAATCATTTTGAAGTAGTACTTTCGATAAAAAGAAGTGTTCTTCAAATATCTGAGGAAGATATTTTAGCATTTCGCAGTAAAATATTATGGAATTTGATACATAAACAGATCTAAAAATTCTTATTTACCTAGAAAATTTCTTTAGGGGGTAAAAATTCACTAAGAATATTTTAAGCCTTTTTACCCCTCGGTAAAAATTCCCTAGCGAAATTTTACCCCCTAATCATTTTTTACCCTCAAGGGTTAAATAAAAAGGAGTTAAAATTCCCGGTTACACTGGAACTTCTTTATAGCTTCTAAAAAGCAATAAAAATGTAAAAAAATTTTTTCGTGGAATTATTTTAAAACAATAATAACAGAACTAACTTGCTCGCATTGAAGACTATCTAAACCTATTAAGAATTGCAGTACACCCCTGCTTCTCAGTCTTTGCGTTGGTTCTAATATAGCTTTAGGTAAATAAGTAGTATGTAAAATTTACAATCAAAATCATCTGCAGAAAATTTTAGTATACTGTAGCAGTCATGGAAATTGAATCGGTAATTATTTCCGAATTAAGATAATAATTCGCAATGAAATTTCAATAACTGCGCACAATATAAACACAATACGCATATAAAGCTAGGTTTCCAAACCGGGGATCTGGGGAATATGGAATACCCTCCAGTACACCAAACACCAGAGATTATGCGCAAAAAAAGTGTTATTGAGCTTTTGAGTTTCAAACCAGAAATATTACCTCCAAAAATTTAAAAATGTGAGATTTTTTATTTTAAATTTAATAACACATTTTTTTTAACACAATCACTGATGTGCTGGGGAGTATTTCAATTCCAGACCCCCCGGTTTGAAAAACTTGGCTTTCAAAAAAGAAAATGTATTTTTGAGTTTATGAGTTTCAAACTAAAAATTTAACTTTTTATCTATTCCTGTTCTATTTTCTATTCTTTATTATTAAGAATATAGTATAACATACTAAAATTTTAGTTTTTTAATTCGGGTATAATTCCCAATGCAATTTCCATGACCGCTACCGTAGAAGAAAAAATTAATGAATTACAGTCTGAACTCTGCAAAATCTATGCACCTGAGAATCCGTTTACACACAGCCAATGACCAGGCCCGGACTTAGAGACCCAGGGTCTCTAGGCACTTGACATTTGGGCCATCTTAAAGCTATTTTGGAAATTTAGCAAATTAAATGCACTAGTACCGAACATATAATTTTTAATCGAATTTAATGAATTTAAGAAAAATCAGAATGATACAGTCTATGTTACTCTAGTTACGTTATTCTATAAAATTTATAGAATCATACGACGAACTTTCTTGTGCGAGATAAACGACCGTATCTCAAACATCGACACAAGAAAACTAGAGACAGGAGAGTAAACTCGTGTGGAGGGGGTAAGCTAAAAAATTATACTTTTAAGTAGACGGATGAGCTTATGTAAAGATTCCGTCACTGGGGCCTCTAGGCTGGCTGTGCCCCTAAGCCCGGGCCTTGTAGGCCTAGGCAGAAATCCGGCACTGCCAATGACTCTATATTATACATATATAAATCAAGTTCATTCTCGTCACCTGTAAGAAATTTAGCTGAACGAATCGTTCTAGCAATCGGACTACAGAATCCGTGGTAGTGTTTTTTAATCGTCTTTGATTTGGCGAAGAATCTGAATGGATTCCAAATTCGAAAAAAATCGAAGAATTTGTAGTCAATTTTGCAACTCAATAACCCATGGATAACGTATAATTCTGAAGTTATCTTCTGTCGGCCAGTGATCTTGTGTTACAAAACTTGAGACAACTAGCATCCGGAAAGTTGTCAAGTGGAACTCCACATTTATAATGTAAATACTTGAAAAATTTGTACTAAACTCGTTCAAGCTAATTTAAGAAGATCAACTGTTAATAAAAAAAAACATTTGTCGCTCCCCAATAAGATAACACGACAAGTGTCGTGTCGTCTTAATAGAGATAATAGAGATTTTTTTGTTGCTGCAACAAATTTTAGAAAAAACTAGAAAAAACTTTGTTATGGCAGCATAAAATTTGTTGCAGCAGCAAAAAAGTCGCTAGAGGCTATAGCTATTTAAACTTTGTTAGAGCAACAAATCCTTGTCTTTTGTGATGTAGCTTTTCAAGGTCAAAGCAACATCTAAACCATCATACATCCAAGTTGTCAATCTCAGCTACACACTTTCCTAACTGCACTACATAAACAATATTTTGCGCTTTTGAATAGGATAGAGAACTAGAGAATCATTCGAGAAATTTATTTTGTTAATTGAGTTATTTTTCATTTCCAAGTTGTTTTTAAATGTTAGTACTATAATGATTTATTAAAATATGTTTTTGCACATTTTTGGTTTAGCTTCCGGAAGTAAAAACTTTGTGTTGGTAATACAAATTAATTTAATCTTTGATAAAGTAGGGTAATTTAGAAAAGCTTTGTGTAAATTTTTTTCTAAAACAATTTCATGACTTTAATTAGTTTTGGAAAGTAAAGAAGCAATTATGACTGTAAGAAACAAGGGTATGGTTGGGAAGACAATTATAAAGTAGAAGGTAGTAGTTACACTAGTAAGAGTATAATGCATGAATTGCTTACCCCAAAAAGGGATACGAGGGTGACGTTGGTGAATAATTTAGAGACAAGAAAGTGACATTGTGCAGTATGTATATGGAAAGTTTCATAATTTAGATTATTAAAAAATTCACACTTGTATGTTTGAATTAGCAAATAATTATGGTAATTATAGAAATGGAAATAGTTAATCTATTTTTGTCTAATAAAATAGTTACTTTTAAGTATAAACGCTATTCGAAAACAAACTTTAGTATTCGGTTGAGAGCATCGTCGTCCGTTGTTTATTTTTATTACTAGTGTTTAACGCTAGCCTTTTGTTATTTTGTTTGCGAAATGCAAGTAACTCCACCATGAGAAACCTAATTAATAGAATTCAGGAGTTATTTCAATCGTCTACTGGTATGCTTGAAGAAATTAATTTATTTTTAGTGAATTTCCCCAGAAAATTTTTAACGAAAATTTGCTAAATGTTTTAGGACATTAACAAGCCACAGAACATTAATTCTAGTTTGAGCAGTTTAGTTGTGTCGTAATACGACAGCTCGTTATGGCTTATCCTTCGTTATACATATCTTCTCAACATGTCATCCTAAATGAACTAAATATTATATAAATAAATAATAACTTTTTTGTTTTAATTTCCAAAAGCCATTAAACAATTGAGCTCAAAATTTATATAAACTGTTCGGAAATTACAAGCGGAAATGTTTTGTAAAGTGTCACAACTAAGCGTAGAACTTAATACAAAAAGGTGCCAAAAAGTCTTGAAATGTCAGAACCATACCTGAAAATATTAAAAACTTATGGAAATTCCATCAACCTCGCGAAACTTTACATTTTCAACTTTACAAGTTCTTGTCATAACTTTGATAGTTTGAGAAAAATTGAACTTGTCAACAAATTAAATACCAGACATAAATCGTCCGTAAGTTTGGTGTTTCTCGGCGCACCAGCGGTTAACTGCAGGGGCGGCTTTAACTTAAGCTATAATTTTTAACTCACATTATTTCGTTTTCAATGGACTCTTTTTATAAACATTCCAATGGAAAAAAAAGTGACAATAGTTCCACGCTCGTCTGCTGAGTAAGCGTAATGATCGTTATTGTTAAGAACGCTATATTAATTAAGAGAAACCAAACAATTTACAAGTGCCAAAGAAAAAATTTTTTTTTAAAAGTTAACTTCGTGCTTTGTGGATGTTTTAATATATTTAATATAAAGAAGTTTAACATAATAGGGATTAGGCTTGCGATGTGCATTGTGTTTTATGGTGACAATCGCCTCATTTCACATTGTACGAATGATTTTGCCGGAAGCAAACTTGTTATGAATAATTTATGAAGGTGCACTTTTTGTGTGTGTGCCAAGTAATTATTATAGACTGCATTGCGTATTACACAATTACGATGCTGCATTTGACGTACAGATTTTCGATTCCCAAGAGGGTGATGAAGCGCAATGGGAACTCCCCAGACGTTATTGATTCTAACAGATAAAACACTACAGAAAACTTACAATTATAATTCTTGTATTATTTTATATTATTATATTGATAAACGAAATTGTCTGCTTTAACAATCCCATAAGATGTTTTTAAAATTTTTATTTGACTTTATGTAATTCTGGCGTCACTTTTTTACAAGCTCAAATATAAAAATAACGCAAAATAAAAAATGATGGCCTTGTATAAGGAAGCAAATTCAACTTTTTATATGTAAAACATCGACAAATCTGCTGAATTGGAGATTCGACACACTAATGGACGTCGGCGGGCGACGCCACAGGAATTCTGTAAGCGATATCAGTAACAGGGAACATGCTAATAAGTAGGTTTTTGGTTGGAGTAGTTTGGAGGATACTGTACTTTTATGCAAATAACGTGACGTCAATACTAGCTTGAAACTTTATCTTATTTAGCTTATTGACTACATCACACACATTCCATTTCTAATTAACTTAGGATTCAAATTTATTTCATACAATTACAACCTCGAAAAATACTCCTCAACTTTTAAAATTTCACACAAACTTTTCGAGATATTTTTTTAGTTTCATTCCAACTATGCGAAACTGTTACCTTTGTTTGTGGGTTACCATAGAAACTTATCGCTTTCGATGTGCTCCCGAATGTGCTAAAGTCTTTACATTCCGGTCACGAAAATAAAAATCTTCCCTCGTATGAGCACATGTTAGGTATTTTAAATATCGTATTTTACGACACTGGAAAATACTGAAAACTTTTCCTTTTTACAAAAAGATAATTTCCAAATTGGAAGTATAATTTATAGCTGTGACTACGGTTACAGGTGGAATTAACGTAAGCACAGCGTGGAACAGTAAATAAGACAGGTAAATGCCTGAAGTTACACCAGATATTTCCGCTGTATTTAACTCCAAACCTACTCTTCCTTCTAAAAACTATAAAAATAGTTTATTTGCATGCAAAAAATACTTTTTAATTTTCTATTTTCATTGAAATTTTAAATAATAAAATTGGCCAGGGCCGGTTTTAGCCAGACGCAACGTGAAAACTTGCGAGCGGAATTAAATGATAATATATGTCGGCAACGTGTCGCTTCCACTTTCGATCGTGAATTTAATCCTTATCAAAGCAATTAGCATATAAGTTTTTGCAATCTGCCTCGTAGGCAATATTAGGAGCATAATCATGCCTTAGAAGGAAACACTTTAAAGTAAAGCCGATCTTGAAAATATAATTTAAACTTGACTATTTATCTAATATTATGTTGAAAATTTCAATTTGGTTTATTATCTACTTATTTATTTTAAAAGAAATTCGCTTATTCTATATAATCAGTTTTTTATTATATTTTTACGATATTTTGTTTCGGGTTTACTAGACATAATTCAATTTAAAAATATTAGAAAAAGCTCTTTAAATTAAAAATAATAACTTCAAAAAGTTAAATAAAATGTTAATAGAAAAATTTATTATATTAAATATATTTTGTGTTCCCTACCTATGCTCGGAAGAAATTGGCGTAAATTACGGTGTCGTCAACGTAAAAGGCTGTGTTCGTTTTTATAAACTTTCAAGTAATTCAGTATTCCGAATTATTTAAACTAATATATTAAAAAAATGTCGTGGTATCAGTCTGTTGACACGCTTAAAGTATTCATGACAAATTTACAACGAAATTACTTAGATGAATTAATTAAACAATTAACTACGGAGCGAAGAATTATTAATTCATAAATTAGAACCCGAGTAGTAGTTTGGAAGATTATACTTACAATTTTTATTTGTTATTGTTATAGTTTGGATGATTAATACTTTAATAAATTATTTGTTGAACAGCTTAACTGTAAGGAGGTACTTAGCGCCTACTTATTTTAAAATTACACTGTAGAAAAGGTATGTATATCAGTAAATGGTTGTATCACCTTTTAGTTTTGTTGTTTAAAAACATAAAGCTATATAAGCTCTTTGTTTTATGTAGAAAAGTAAAAAAAAGTACCTACAAAAGTGAATGCAAGATTTCTTTCATTAGAATAGCAGAATGTATTTGAGAAGAATAGCAAGTAAGATAGTAAGAATTTCGAAAAGAAAAGAATGTGTCAACACTTAAAACTCAAGCCAAAGGGCATCTCTGAGAAGCTATCTTAGATGTTTACATTTGTTTCTTATTTTGTTCGATATTTACTTAAAAGAAATATTACCGTTATTTAATATTTATGAAACTACATATTTTATTATTAGCTACAATTTTTTTCACCTTCATTAAAATATCTCAAACCTCCCGAGCAATTAATTAAAATGTTAATTGTCATTCCGGACTTTTAATTACAATATTTGCAATTTTAAAGTTTGATAACAATTAATAAGCAGGTTAGTGCCTTACATAATCACACTTAATCATTTTAACAACTTAAGTACATAATTTGAATATTCTGATAGGTGCATGATTAATGAAACTCAAAATTTAACAAATCGGACGATTTAATTTTGAATTGAGATTTAATTCTTATGCGTTTTAGGAATGTAAATGTTAGAGTATTGATGTAACTCAATTAATACAGTCGAGTTTGATGAATAGTTATGATATTTGAAGAGCAACTCAGTCAGACATGTAGTTGGGCGGAAATTCTCAATTTCCGTATGCAAACTACAAATTTTTAAATTACTGAAAATGGTATAACAACGTACAAAATTATTAATAGACAATTAACCTTAAGAATCACGTCATTATGAAGAACGGCGTTAATAAATCGTATATCTCGTTATACGCCCAATATAGTTCATAAATCATTACAGGTTTGCTGAGGGGTAGTTTGTGTTCAAGGGTAGGAGTTGTCCAACAAATGCAAAATTATAAAGCTTAGTTTGCAGACAAATTACCGCACATAATTTAGATACTATGTAAACTTCCAACATTTTCAAAAACTGTTCACTTATTCATTGAAAGAAGTTGAAAAATTACTCAATTTTTAAACCCTTCATAAATTAAAGAATAATCATTTCCACAGAATTATTTTAATTTTCTTCCCACTGGAAATACGAAAAAAAAATACTTCTTAGATTTATACTTTTTTAGAAAGACAAAAAGATTGCTAAGATTTGCTGTAAGTACAATTAATTTTTTATCTTAAATTAATATTTAAAAAAAATTAAATTATTTAATCACCCTCAGCAAATATTTAAATTTCAAATATTTATTTAAAAATTCAAATAGCACTGCTTATTTATATATTAATGTCCAAAATATTTTTTTAAATAAATTGGCGCATCAGAAGATGTCAATTTACAATCGAGTATTTTATTGGAATCCCTCCAGGTACTTTCCATTCAATATATTGAAACGTTCAGCTGCGTCCTCTTCAAATGTGTTAAAAGTATTTGTAGTTACAATTTTGTATGTCCTTCCATGTATGAACATCGTTAAGAGGTCATCTGCTTCCATTATGTTTCACCCGCAGTCGTTTTACAAAAAAATTTACCCGAAAGCTTTGCATTAGAATAAATTATCAAAGCATTTTTTTTAATTTAAAAAATTTTAAAAAAAATTTCATTTTCAACATCACAATCTAAGAACCCAGTAAGTCAAAGCTATGGCATATGGCGAAAGAAGGAAAGGTATATTTTACATTTGCTCAAATGTAACAAAAGTAACAAAACAATAAATCAGCTACAATATTAGCAATTTTTCTTGTAGGCTGCGTTCTACACTATATTTTGCTTGTTTTTGTAAAAGCTTGCATGTACTTCATTATTTATTATGAACGAATCAGCAATTTTCTTTCTGCCTGTAGCTTCTTTGTAGATAAACAATATCATGTTTTAAAATTATTAATAGCTAAAATATTTGGGAAAATACAAAACTTCGTTTGAAAGAACGCTGACCACTTTTGAGAGTCTTGTGTGCTATACAAATTTTTAGGAATTTCGAATGTTACTTGAGCATAAAATGTTTTGATTATTTTTTTAGATTTATAAAGTTTTTTGTGTCATAGTCTTCGGAATTTCAAGCTTACTAAGTTAATAAATGTAGCACGAAAGCAAGAGCTTAAACTTGGAAAAGTTGATTGGTAATAGAATTTTCTTTACTGGCTGGCATAATATGAGAAGAAAACTTACCGGGCGCTGCGCTGTATTGAGGTTCCGTTATTCGATCTATAATTGAACTATTAATTTTTTTTCGTAATTTTCATTAATTATTATTAAACATTTCGACATAAGAGACTGGGAAATTGAAATAATTTTGAATAAATGTTTATTTGATAAAAATAAGAAACCATAAATAAGAAAACTGGAGAAGTCACTTTCAATACTTGAAGATTTAGGATGAAAAGTCTCGACTTTTATAGTTCACATAATAATAGATATGTAAGATATTGAAACCCTAATAAGGGCTATTCTTTGAAAAACTTATTTTATAAAAAAACTCGAAAACTTCTGGTAGAATTTTTTACATAAGCAAATTGGTGACGTAGCTTTATTGCAAATGTTATGCTATAAATTTTCACGCATCTCACCCGAGCAGAGCAGTATTAAGTTTTTACTTTTAGATTTTGGAAACGAGCAGTGATTCTTGAGACGGGGGGGGGGGAGGTTAAATATTCTTATATTTATTATAAAATATATTATAATTTTTAAATGAAAAAGTTTGAATAAAGGGATATAAAATATTTGGAATTTAATTTATTCGAATAAATTTAAAAGCCAAGTTAATTAATAAGGTAATCAAGTGTACACATTTGACTGATGAATCGATTTAGTAAATTAAATATTTGCGGATACCGAGTATTGAATTGTTAGAAGAACGTAATGAAATTTATGAGTTTAAAAGTTAATTTAACAATTTTGTACGGTTTATTCATTTTATTGTTCTGTCAGTGGTATGAAGACTATAACTTCGATTTTGGTGCTGATCGCATTGTGATGCCATTGAATACAATAATAACAATATGAATAATTTAGTAGGCAGTTTCTTGAAGGTATAATAATTAAGTCAGCTTACAAAAGATAAAATTGTGGCTTATTTCCGGCCAGTTTCTTTAATCTGCTTATTTTGAAATGGTAAAGCTGCGTGCAGAAATAAAAGTTTTGAAAGTGATACCCAAGTTAGTTTCAATTATGGAGTGATGAATTTTGAGATGCAGTGTTGGGTAATTCGAGATTTCTGAGATAAGTTAGTTTTGGAAGTGTCGAGTTGCACCTTGCACCGGTTATCAAAGTTATCTGTTAACTGGTTATCAAGTTTTAATCGTCGGCTATTTTAAAACTGCAAGCCGATTTAATTTGAGTTGCGCCCGCCTCAAATTGTTAGCCAAAAATAAACCAACGGACAATTTTGAAGGGTGGATAACCGTATTAGTTTTTAATCAATAGGCAGCCAGTTCGACTGATTATTTTCTTCAACATAGCCATCAATATCAACAATGTAAGATAATAAACGCGTATTACCGTTGAAGAGTAGCAAGTGCGGGGCGCGCGGCTTAGGGGGTGTAGGAGAGACAGCAAAAGCGGCACCCACACCAGCAGCCAGTAGTCTCCCTCAGCGTCGGTTTTGGGTTAGACGACTTGCAGCTCCAATAAACTGTCGTCATATACGTTCGCACGTTGTGTACGTTCGCAATGATTTTATTTCCTCTCGCATTTTGTTCTAATAAAGTGCGATTTTTTCGTGATTAAAAATTAATTTTTTCGTTTACATTCATGGATTTTATTATTCTTAAGGTAAGTTTTTTCTCTATATTTAAAAAAAGTTAGAAAATCTTTTACGAAAATGTGCGAGAGTTTTTATGCTAGGATTTTGAAACAAATCAAGTTTCGTTTGTCTTCATTCAATTCTCTTTTCGGACAGGGTATTTGTACGAGAGTGGGTGAATCCCCCGGAGTGAAATGTCATGGAATGCCTTTGATTACTTGAATACGGATTAAAGATGACAACTTTATGTGCTCTTCTTCCTCCTTTAAGCTGCAATTTTCCGACCGTATTTATAGCATAAAATCGGGTTTAGTTGCGGTTGTTTATTCTCGATTGTTTTGTTAAAGTCTTATATTTTTTTCCAATTGCTTGCAAAACTTGTTTGTAAAAATTAAGTTTTGCAATAACATATCAATTACTATAAAAAATTTTTATTTTCTACAAGTTTACATATTAGGTAGGTTGCAGCATATTTACTACATTTTTTAGCGTCTTGTTTATAAATTGATTTTATTGTTGAATTTTTTTCATTGTGTCGTTATCCTTGCACAAAATACTTTTGTCGTGGTAGTCATGCAAAAATCGGTCAACTTGGCGGATTTTAGCATACGTTGTAAATAAATGTCGATGTTATCAAAGTCTTTAGGTGTCGCCAAGTAGTACGGTCTAAAAAGATATCTAACATCAGTGATGTACGTATAAAGCAAACGAGAATTGAGATTAACATCTACAAAGCGCAAAGCATGTCTGAGTAGGCTCCATTGACAGAAGTGTAGTAGGCGACTTAATGTAACAAGAATAACAAGGCCAACGCTGGATGAATTAATGTCGAACATCAATTTTCTCTTGGCTTAAGACAGTATTGTTTATATATGGAGATTCGATAATACTTACGGCGGAGGAAGCTTCACAAAATGTTTAATTCACATTAAATCCTCAACATCATCGTAATTAACGGTTTAAGTATGTACTAAGAAAGTTAATAATTCAACTTTTTTTCCCCACAACAAGAGATATGAAACCAAACAAGGACCTCATTTATTTTGACTTACATACTTTCGCATTGTTTTTATTTTCTTTTCGGCACTTTTAGCGTTATTTAATTTGTTTTTACTTTTTTGCACCGTTAAAAATACACCAAGTCGTTTGTTTATGTGTCTGCGAAATTTTTTCCTCGACATTTCATGTTTTTTGTTTATTTATCGAATGAATTTTTGTGGCATTTCTTGGGTCTTCATTTCTTTGAAAATTGTTTACTTTTACTTTCGCCCACAAATTTTTCCTTTGGTATTTCATGTTGCAAAATGCAACGGTTATGGTAGCCAGTTAAGTTAATTTTATTCGAAATAAAATGCACCAACACGACTCGACAACTATATTTTTATTTATTTTCTTCTTTTTACTTTTATTTTTTTTATTAACCGTTTGTGATTTTTTGTTTTTAAATATTTTTTTTGCTAACCTGGGCAAGGTTTGGGACAATTTTAAGTTTCACAATTACCTTTTAGTCCAAACATGTTAAGGCTAACAAAACGATTTTCCGTGAACATAAAATTTCTCAAGAATTTTGAACTTCCATTTCCTTAAATAACTCAAACGGAATGACTTCTAAAAAATTAAGCAATTTTCATATATCTCTGCTCGTGTTAAAGGAAATTACAGAGAAATGTGAAAGCGAGGGTTTGCTGTATCAACTTTTTATATCCTAAATTCGTTTTCTTCTATTCATAAATTTTCAAAAAAGGTGTTATTGATCTATACATTTATTACTAATGATTTTTGGGGTATACGCTTGTGAAAGCGTCATTACACATATGCGCTTTTACATTTGTCATTCAACACGAATTATTTCGGTTGGGACTTTATTGGATCAAAAGAAGATGAATAAAAATCGTATCGACTTAAAAATTAAGTTTTCTGCACGCGTGTTATTTTCTATTAACCCGGCGCGGCGCCTTTTAATAATAAAAATCAAGACCGAGATTTAATATAAATTTACTTTTTTTGTTTGCTTTGTAAGGCTTCTCCTATATAATACAATTTAATCGGCAACGCATGAAGCTGCATGTGGATGCTTCATTGCAAACATCCCTATAAAACACACCCGTTTTCACATGTCAACAACTCTGTCTCTGTTTCATCAACCACACTTTTCACGGATGTCACCAAGTTTCAAAATGAAATTATACGTTTCATGCTCGACCCGATTGTATGCACGTATGCATTAAAATAATGTACCTTAATTTTGGGTTATGATGAAAATTACAACAAAATATTTGCAGGTTCAACGCGAAAAATTTCAAAATCTTTGAACGCTGAAGTTTCCTCGTTCAACGAAACTAAATTTTTAATTGAAAATTAATCGGTAATCAAAAATTGATAAATTAATTCCCTTAAGTCTAAATTTAATTGATAGGGAGAGTATTTGGAAAAAATATTTTTACTTCATTAATTGATTCTATTTTATCGATTCATTAATATTTAATTTTATGAGTTTCTCTAGTTTTTATCACCACACTCCCTAAAAATGATCCGTTGAGTTGAATATTCTATAAAGTTTAAATACTTAAGTTGTAAACGAGGACTCTTCAGTTTTAAGTTGTTTATACCAACATATATTTTTTAAAAACAATTTAACTTGAATAACTTGAACATAATAAATAAATGACAATTTTAATTATTCAGCAGCTTTCATTTTGCATGCTCTATTTAGTGTAACATTAATTTTGTTCCGATTCGAGTACTAATTGATTTTTTATTCGGAAACATTTGGCAGTATAAGATATTAAATTAATTAATTTAATTGCATCAGAATGATTTGATTTTACCTTTTTTGTCCCAGTAAGGAAGACAATAATCATTGCGATAAATGAACAAATGTGGAGGAAGGTATTTTTATTTCCGTTTTCCATTAGTGATTGATTATTATTAACGTTCACGAAAATTTGTCTTTCCTGAACAATTCAGTAGAGTATTGTTTACCTTTTTCAGGTTTACTTGACTGACTATTTGGTTGTAGGAATTTACTGTCTGTTGTGTTTCTATTTGACTTTACCATTACTCTTGTTTATGAATAGTTTCGTGCTACTTCCTAACATAATATAAATTATTATAGTGATAATGTACAGAGCGATTTTGTTAAATTTACATTTCACGTCTCATTTGTCATGAAATTTGATGATATGGCATCACATTTAGAATTTGAAGCGCTATAGGGATTAAGGTTTTTTTTTTGAATTTGCATCATTTTATGTTACTATATTTTATGAATTGTTTTGAAGGGAAAATGATATTGACAAGATTTAATTTTCGGTTATATTACCTAGTAAAACTTGAAGTTTTGCAATTATGAATGCTATTGACACATTCAAGAATCGTCAATCGAGTTGACAAAATTGAAACAGTCTCTAATTGCATACAAAAGTGCATTATAACTTGGTAGATATTTGATATCTGCAAATAAAATGTACTTACGTGATTCAACAGCCGGGTCTGTCGGCATAATTCCCAAAGGCGGCTTGTTTATGATCTATTCAGTTTTCAGTTCAAAGAAACGTCAAATGCATTTAACCATTGTATTTTATTATTAATACAGTATCATATCAAAAGTATCATTTTTGCATATTTTTAGATTCTTTTTTATAAGCACCTTAAAGGATACTATAACGTAGTTTAGTGACAAAATTTTAAAATACGGTGCATTGTTTAGCTTATAAATTGCCTGATTTGAATCGTGCAAAAATTCTTTCTTAAAAATATTATTCCTTCTTAGGACTGGAATAAATTTTCTTGGACAAACAAAATATGTAAATTATATTTGTGGTATAAAACTTTTCCAGATAACGAACTTTCTATTAACTTACTAGACACTTAATGCATCCTTCCCCTGTCTGACGAATGATATATTGAAGTTTACTCCTTAATTAAGTTTTGAGAGAATTGCACTAAAATTGAGTTTAACCGCACAAAGCAAATACACGTGTCCTGATCAATGACAAAGGTTACAATATAATTACCCAGACCCAAACTTAAATAGCTCTGCTGCTGTCTGACCAAGGAGAAAAGAAAATGTAAGCAATAATTAAATAGTATGTGCTATAGCTGCCACACAAGCACAGATTCGAAAGTGCTACTCTTCCAACACTTAATATTTCATCAGATTAGTTCAGAAATGAGACTATCAGTTTTCATCTTAATTATACAAGGTTAGTCGCGTGTATTAACTAAAGTACTTTAAAATTTTTATATAGAACTTCCCCACGTTAGATTAGATCGCGGTTTTTTAGATACAAAATTATAATTTTTATTCATTTATTCGTTACAAAGGTTAATACCTACTTACCTCTTAGATGATGATATGTCACACAAATTTTTGAATTGTGGGGGTGGTAAGCATCCCTTGATATCCAACGTCAAGTGTTTTTTCTTTTAAAGGTGACCGACTTCGTTTTGGGTTATTACCATAGAAACTATAGAAAATAAATCATTGCCTACAGTTTCTATGAATTGTTCCTTTAGACTTGAGTGCAAATTTTCCACTTTTCCACAAACACTTTTTTTTGCTATATAACACTCAATTTGATTAAACTCATATTTTCAAAGAAATTTGTTAACATGGTCCAAGGGAAGAGGCAGGAGGAAAATTACACGAGGAAACCCGAACCTTGGGGGATATTCAAGATAGAAGATAGGTTGAAAAATAGGATAAAAAATAGGAAAAACCTGATTGCTGGTTGAGTTACAGAACGAAAATTCTGGGTTCGAAGCTGGGACTTTACAGAATTGAAAGTCCTTATCAAAAAAGGAACCTTTCCAATAACTTTGAAAAAAATTGGAGAACAAACTAGATAGAATTAGTAAGTGTAGTTTTGCAAACGTAAAATATTGTCTAAACTTCACACCGAACAATTTGTTTCAACGTGATTATGTTAACAATCTGATTGATGTGATCGTTAAAACTCTATCAATCAAAATAAAATAAATATAAACTGTTGAAGTAAGATATACAAAATGAGGATCTGTACTATTTAATTGGAGATTATCAGAGAAAATTATAAAGTGAATAAAGCTTTAACTAGCTAACGATATTATTCCCGAAAAAAAAGGAAAACGACGATATTTTTGCACTGAAAGTTCAACGAACTGATACTATAATGATTGATGTCAATGAAAATTGACATATTAAACTTACTCTTGTACCCAGTAACCCCAGTTTCCCCATTATAAAAATTGCTCACATTAGGTCAAACTTTCTGATGGATTCCCTAGTATCCAGTTTATTTCCAAGCAGAAGAGTGACAAATTACCTCGTGCTCATCTGGTTTATTTGCACGACATATAGGATTGTCTACAATCCTACGTACGTGAAATATTTGTATAATTTGAAGTACTTACAATTGTTGCTACTAGATGCATTGGGAATAATTTTAAATTATACTATCCATGTCTTGGCTTGATGATTTACAAAAAATTTTACTTGAAAAATTATTTAAAAGAATAGTTTTTTCATTAAAAACCAAATAAAAGTTATTTAAACTTACTTTTTACTTAATTTTTGGGAAAATTAAAATTATAGTCTTCTTTATCTGGACATCACAAATCAAAATCCTTTTTTCGAGAAACTTCTACATAAGTCTTGATTTACGATCTAAATCCAGATTTGGTCATTACTTTGTTTTAGATCCATTTGGATATCCAAAGTTTAAGAAACAATTAAGAAACACTTCTACGTGGTATATTGACCTTGGGTACTTTTTGAATTTGAGGTCCTAGCTTGAAATTGCACCGCTTGAAAATCCCCAAAATTTTCGAAAACAAAGATTTGATGCTCCAGACCAGATGCTCATTAAAATGACTCGTCCTATTTATGAAATCACTGGCAGACTATTGAACAAATTGAGCAAATCGAACTCAAAAACGTCTTACTCCTGCAAACGTAATCGGAAAAAGGCAGAAAAAAAAGGGAAAAAAATTGTTTGCGTTAAACAGGAATTTAAACTTCGTTTAGCTAATTTCAGGTTTAAACTGACCGAAATACTGGATTTAGAGTTTTCCATTTGAACAGAATTTCTGCGGTATACCGGGGATGTTCTATACCTTCAGACTTCTTGCATTCAAAGTTGGAACAGGAAACCCCTATTACTCAAAATTGATATTAATAAATTTCCAAATATTTTTACAATCAGGACTAAATTTTTGGTGCAGTTTCGACTTCGGCAAGTAGATATGTACATAAATTATCGAGATGTTTTTTTAAAAACTGTTTGAAATTTGATGTAATTTTGTTTGGTTTGTATACCGAAAATGGTTTACATAATATATAATATACAGTTTACTCCTGCAATATTAACCGAACTTGTGTTTAAGAATTGTTAATCTTCATGATTACTAAATTAGTCGAGGTGTGTGTGTTTTTGTGGGGTACACAATGGCACGCGTGGTAGAAATAAAAATTAACATTTAACTACTACAATGCATTGAAGCAAGGACTCGTTTTTAAGGAGCATTTCTGTATTAATAATTACATATTTTATGCAAATGTTAAAATGTAAAGTTTATTGACTTGTAGATATGGCTATTAGATGGCGAAGAAGTATTTTTCTATAAATTTAAAAAGCTTTCCAATAGAACGAACGCTTGTGATAAGTTTGCAATCGTAGTGGAATAACATGCAGTTTTCTCGAGCGAAATTTATAGCATAGATACTGCTCATCCATATAAGCGACACTATTTTTAGTGAAGCAAGTTTTTGCAAATTGACAAATCTCAAGAGATTAAATTTCTTTTTCTTATTTCTTATTTCTTACCCTACTTATTCATCGATACTTATTTGAAAAAAAGATACTTCTGTTCAACTTGCTTATCAAGATAAAATTTGTTAGATCGTCATTAGATTTACTACCGAAGCAGGTTTGGGAAATGTTTCAAATTGAAATAGAATTCGAGTTGTAGCTACACAGAGACAGGACGTAAATTTTCTGAAATTATGTTTTAGGGTTCTGTTCATAAGTGGTACCAAATTGCACCCTTGCGTTACAAAAACGTTATGAAGTATTGAACACTTTCAAGAACAAGTGATTTAAGTTTTAGATAAAAAAAAATTTGATTCATTACAATTTATAACTAAAGTGGCCATAAAAATCACAATTAATATTCATTGGGTAAATGTTTCCTGTTTGAATTAAATTTTATGTTTTCTCTAATTTAGCTTAATAAAATATGTTACAAGGAGAGTGTAATTATGAAATTTATTAGTATTACTTCAAGAAATATTAATGTCTTAACTAATTTTGGGCTAATTAAATTTTCGTCACTGTTACAATTTCATTTTATTAATTTTAAGACATACAAGTATAATTTTCTAGCTATTAATTTATATTTAGAAATATTATGAATATAAAAGTTATAAATACAGTTTTATCATCTGGATACTACTTGTGTAATTTTAAAAATTTTCTCTATACAAAGTCTTGGGAAGTTGGGAGAAATGTTTGTTTCCAATATAATTTGTAATTCTAATGTCGGATTCACACTAAACCGATCAGGCAGAACCAAGGGAGAAATTCTGTTTTACGACGAATCTATCAGAAATACAACATTTTTATAACTTGATAGTTTTGCTTCGGTAAATTTATGGTTTATCGTTTTCAATTTCGTCCGGCTGGCTTTGCAAAACTATTTTTTATAAACTTTCCTGTATTTCTAAACTTAAGTTTCATTTTTTCTATTGCTGTCGAAGTTTCGTCCTTTGGCGTTGTCCTGTAATCTATTAGAAAAAAAATTTGCTTGATGAACTTTAAAATGCGAATACATTAATTTAAATTTAATCAGTGCTAGTGAACTTGAAACATAAATAAGTGTAGTTGCACTTTGCTAGAAATAGAATGAAGTTTAGCTTATAAATTAGTGTTTAGAACTCTGGTACGTTGATGTTTATACATAAATTTTGGTCGTATATATTTCAATTTTTAGACTGGTATTAATTGCTAAACTTTGTTTTACTTTAACTTGCATTCATAATCACACCGCCTGCTGTTTATTTAATTTTGAGGACATTTAAACATAATGAAAACATAAAATATGCAAATTTTGTTAAATATTTTTAAGGTTCCCTTTGTTGCATGCTTTTTTGCGAGATTCTTATTTAACTTTTAGGTAAATACGCCTAAGTGTTTGACTAATGATTTCTGCTACTTGTCAGATTACTGAATGCAGAAACTTAACTTGGATGCCAATATTTTCTTGATAAATTAAATCGAAAGTGTTTCTTAAAAGTTAAAACGTTGGGTTCGTTTATTATTGTGACGGCAGATTTCTTATTTAATTGTGGTCGATGCTTCGACGTTACGCAACATAAACGAAGTTAACGGAAACACTACCATCGCAACTGTAGAGACACTAACGGGGGTTGGTTAAAGGAAAATTCAAATGTCGCAACCAATTCACATTGATTTACCTAGTGAAGGAAATTTCATTATCGTTCTAAACTGGCTAAAGCGTTACTGATTCTAAGGAAAGTTTGCCAACTTGAAACTGAAATTCTCAAACATCAGGTCGGGGATCCTCACTTGTAAGTCAACACATAGCAGAATTGCGCAAATTAATTTATTAACACACCAATTATCATGTAATCAGTAATAAGTTCTAAGTATCGTGTATTTCTTGTGTATCCACCTGAAAGCCTGAAACTCATTTTCGTTACAATAAATTTAGACATTTTAGCGATTTTCAATGAGCAAAC
Organism: Cantharis rufa; assembly: GCA_947369205.1. NCBI lineage: Eukaryota > Metazoa > Arthropoda > Insecta > Coleoptera > Cantharidae > Cantharis > Cantharis rufa. The sequence continues at coordinate 6,223,121 of OX376309.1, read as the reverse complement.
TTGATTTCAAGGACCATTTATGTGTTTGCTGCTTGCTAATAAATAAGTAAATTCAAGCTAACAACTCATCACTTCCTGGTTTTTGTTAGGGTGCATTTTTAAAATGTAAATAATATAAATGTCAGTGGGGTCAAGTAATCATCAAGGCCAGGGAATAAATGGGAATTTTAAATTATTTCACTTTTGTATAATAAATATCTTCATTTTGACTTTCATAAAATTCATCCAGTAATTTTTAGAGCAACAATACACCAGAATTAATAGAATAGCACAATTATTAAGCTTCGTCAATCATCGAATCTTCACTGACTCAATTAACACAAATTGTTTCGACATCTTTATGATGAACTTGCATTCAATTCAGTCGTTTTTACAAAAATGAAAATTACATAAATGCAAAATCAACGAAAACCGTTAAAGCTTCTTAAAAGATTTTCTTTAAATTTTTAATAAAAATTAACAACTGGAAAACTTCAATTTTGAAAAATTATCCTTCTGCTTTTACGGATGTTAATTTTCAACTTTTCCAACTAAAAACTATTTTATCTGCTTGACCAACTGATGGAAAAGAGGTGGGTATATTTACCTACTATGGACGAATGTCTCCTGTTAGATTTGTTTCTCCAAGTTTTACCATTGATTTTCATTTATTCATGTGAGCAGACAGTTCGTACGAGAGTTTTTCTGACTATCACTTCCGCTTCCAACGAAAACTACATCAGAGTAGCAAAATTGTAGTTTGTTGTTATTCACTTTTGTGGGTTGCCAACACAATTCTAAAAGCTATTCATTGTTTTTACAAAATCATTTTGTTCATACTCGTAAGAGTGAAGCTTCTTGATTTTTTTCACTTCTTGAAGGGTAGTTCTATTATTTGCCTTGGACGGTTTTGGACTATCATTCTTTCACAAAAATTTCCGATAATGTTCCCTGGGGGCTTTTAACCATAGTTCAGCTTCTATCTTTTGCGGTTCAGCAAGAAATTACGCTATTGTAGCTTAAAATGGAGATACCATTGAAAACAATTGCAAACCGATCTCTGTTATTGGTTTAAAATAGCTGCCAAAAACAGCACAAATTGCTAACATCACTGTGGCAGCTAACATACCATTCAATTAGGATTTTCTCAGTTTCGTACAATTACAAAATATTTCAAGCGACATCTTTTAAAAATTATGCATGACTTTAAATAAACAACAAACTGTATTATGTAGGTTGTTTTGACCCATAACAAATCGGATGAACTAGTAATTATTTCATCACAGCTATTTCTATTCATTTTTATCCAAACGAAGTGTTGGATTCAAGATTTAAAGGGGATGTATCTTTAATAAGCAGTATCGATCTAGTGAAATATCTTCTTTTTAAGTATTAATTATTGTACCTACTACGACACTTTTTGTAAGAGTAATTAAAAAATTAAATTGTAATTTTTATATCGGAACGGAATTTGCAAAAAAAATTACTACTCAACGTTTTATTTTTTTGAGGGTGAATACATAAAGTTTTTTTGAGAGGGGGGGGGGAGCTCTGAAAGCTTAGGAATAGGTGTTGAATATATGCAGTAGTATCAGTTAACTTTCCCTGGAGTTAATGAAACACTAATTTAGATTAACTAACCTGGAGGATGTTTTGTATTTGTTGATTACATTACATTACATTACTACGTATTATGTAAATACGTTGTATAAGTAAGAAAACAAGAATTTTTTCGTAGTAAATCCAAGCCACACTGTATATTTACATAACAGGAACTCGAAGAAGTTTCACTTAGCGATATTTGTAGGAATTACTAATATTTGCGTTATTTAACGTTAATTGACTTATAATCATTTGTAAGTTAAGTAATTTGTTGCCAGGTTTAGGACTACATGTTACTTTCAAGTTCTTATCAGCAATGTTACTCGGATACAAGTGGTAATGGTAATGGTGTTACACATGCATTTATACGGTTATTGCTCTTTCAATTTAAGATAATTGTTTTGAGCAAGTTTATACATTTACGTTAGTGCAAAAGTTTCCTAGTTTAATTATCACCTCTTATTTAATTAAAATTATGATTTAAATATTAAAATTGTTTTTACCATTTAGTAAAACTCAAATTTGTTTTTGGTAATAATTACATCGTTCTGTTTCTTAAACAACCATAAAATGACAAGGTGCAGCTCAAAATAGGTTTCATTCAGTATATTTATAAAAGGCACGTGGGGACCTGTATATACTGTATGCTAGTATAAATATTTTAAATTATGTAAATATACAATAATTTCACCTCAAAAGCTTTGTAAGTTTATTTTTTTATTGTGATTTTAATTTAGGTATCTGCTTTTAATAACAATTTTATCGATTGATTTTAATGTGACAATATTACCTAAACAATGTTACCTCTTTAGTTGATTATTTTTATTTGCCTATAAATTACAAAATTTAAAATCAATAGCTTTGTCCAATTTATGGCCCTTCCGAGTCCTTCATATTTTACGTGATTTAACTCCATAATTTAAAGAGCTTGTGATTGGATTTGAGAGGTTCTCAGGTGAAATTTGATAATTAAAGGACATTTTGTATTGAACATAAAATTTAAAAGGATAATATTTTGTTGATAATAAATAATTTTTAAAATTAAATTTTTGGAAATGGATTATTTAAAAATTTGGATAATTTCATAAAAGTGAGTTGCACCCTTGAATTTTACAGAATAGATCATAGCAATATTATAGGCTGTTTTAGGAAGTTTTATCATAATAAAAGATACCAATCCACTGATGTGGATCTTTGTTGACTGCAGCTCCCTCCACAGGTGCTAACATCATTTAATAAATTTATTTTAAATTAAAAACAAAGATCCCAGTCTTCCTAGATCGGTAGTTTTTGAATTGGGCCGCTTATGGGATTTTTTTAATTATTCGTAATTTTTTTTTATTAATTGCCACAGTTCTATTTGACCTTGCCAGTGTGTGCAGGCAGCTTAAATAAATACAAGTCGGTGGTTGACTTACTGTAGATGTTATTGATTGGTTATAGTGATGTTCGGTAGCTTTCGATATTTTCTTTTTAAAAATTTATTTAAATTTCAGCAAAACATATTGGCGATAACTTTTAGAAGTCGCGTAGGGAAAATTTTTAACTTGTTAAATCAATTTCTACACATTCATTTTTTCACCCTTTAAAAAGCAATAACTACGCATCCGTTCATAATTGCATCATCTATCTTCCGCTCCGATGAGAACCTACGACAACAAAGAATTATTTTTAGTCCAAATCACAAGCAACACATCACACTAGATGAGTAATAGGGGTGCTAAACGGTTTTTGTATTGTACTATTTGGTTTTTTTATTTTAGTTTTCATTTTTTCACTTTTGTTAAAGCACCTTGAACTTATTAGTGGTAGGTTCGGAAATGGTAGGTTCAGAGACAAACTTGGCCCGAACTTGTGTCTACAAAGAGATAATGGGATACAATAGGGGTAATAAAAAGATCGCTTTCTCTTTCGTCTTTATTGTTGTTTATAACTTTCATAATAAATTGCGGCATCTAAAATTTAAAACATATAGTTTTTGTGTATTTGTTACAAATATACACAACTAATAAATGCGTTATAGATGAGCAATTAATTTGTGCAAATAATATGTACCTACCTATGATTAAGAAAACCAGGATAAAAATAAATTTTGATTATTTCTGCATTTTACAAAGCTTTAGGAAAAGCAATTCGTTCTGATAAAGAGATTACTTCTTTCATTGTTACTTACAAAAGCTTCTTAAAAGTTATTTGGACAACTATCAGGTATACCCCATATAATGGTCCATTAGTGATTATTCAAGGTGGAACTTCTATCATAAAAACCGAAAAGACCCATGACAAAAAAATTACAATTAATTAATTTTTTATAAAATTGCGAATGTTGGTTAAAATTAAAAATGAAAATTAGATAAATGAAGATGTGCACTAAGAAAAAAAGAACTTATTCTCCGCGAGAACTAAACAAAATATGTAAATTTTTATTTTTGGAATTTAATTTTAAATTGAAAGAAAAAAATTTGTTTCCAATATTGTTTCAACTCGAGCGGTTTCTAACTTGTCTTATTGCATATATTTTTCCACTTATCCAATATAGGGCCACTTTTGCCTAGCGTGTGTTTGTTGTTCAATATGACAAGCAAGGGATAATATATATTGTAGTGTCACTATGTTACGTTGCAGCTTGCCGATATTGGTTTGGACCACCATGACAAAATACATTTCGTAATTTAGGTAAACCATATGGTTACATAGGATGTTTTGATATTTAATAATTACAAACCGAATTTTTGCATTTCATTAGTACTAACCTAGTTAATTAAATTTGTACGTTCAGACTCTCGGAGGAATCGTAATTTTAATTAATTAGCAGGTATCCTTATTGAAGTTCAGTAAAAAAGAACTAATGGAAGAAAATTTATCTTATAGGTACTCCGGCAATTTAATGTAGAAGTAGACGATTTTTTAATAAAATAATACGAAGCAAGTTTAAAGTGAATTATTCGCTCGCATACCAGATATTACGTAGGGTAATTGAATCATTCTAATCGGCCGACATAGAACTAATCAAAATCCTCAGCAAAATTTAATTTACAAGTTGCTAGGGTAAACACGAAAAGTTTGAACTTTGCCTCTTTAATCTAGGGTTAACTTAATAATTTTTAAGACAATGCCCCGCAGAAATTTCAATTTCGTCATTCTTTATTTCCTAATATATAGTGAAGTCGTGAAATATGGAAAAAATTGGAAAAAAAAAACTTTTTCACAAAAATTCGCAATCCAAACGGAATATCTTATAAGCATTCACCTGTTTCTTTGATTTTTTTTGTAAAGTTGTGACGTCATAACTTGCATTTTTTAAATGAACTTATTTGAACTTATTTGATAGATCCTTTTTAGTTCTCCGAGCGTTACAACTCTCAGATTTTGAATTTTTATGGCAAATTTCTTCGGTGGTTTGCCATTACCTGCTGACGGAGGATAATTGAAATAACGTTTTCATTCCACATGGGTTCGAACCTTGTGGGAGATCTTTGCTTATTGATCGACGTACCAAGTTTTAAGTGATAAAGAAAAATTATGCAAAATACAATATTTCACAGAAGAGAAATGTCTTCCCTTAAAGTATTTTAAGGGAAATCATCAAAACAGATAGGACATTTTGCCGTTGCCGTCGGCCCATTTTGCCGTCAAAAATTTAGTATTTATTTTTTTAATGCTTACATAAGCATATAATAATAAATAATTTAATTAACAATAAAATTCGAAATATTTTTATTGTTATACCCAGAATAAGTTCACTTCTGTTCTACAATCGAGAATTTGAATCGCTTTATAAGCTCTCTCTCTAAAAAAAAACAATGACTGCAAGAAGTTGTTGCCAAGACATTAACAGCCTCAGCGGAGTTGGAAAAGCCGCTACTCGTCTCAATATTGTCCTTAGTGGAGAAACATATAGAGACAAGTAGTCCATTTTCCCAAAATCAATTAAAAAACCAAAAAATCTTACCCCACTGCGAAACAGGTTGAAAAATCCCAATTAGGCACCTGAAGAAAACTTTTTTCGGGTCACGTTGATGTATTAGGTCGGCTGAAAAGTTCGTATTTTTTTCATACATAAGTCTTTCGGTGAGAACTAACATTCAAACGATACGTGTCAAAATTTGACAGCGATCTGTCAATTGGTTCGTGAGTTATATAGCATTTTTGAGTAAAGCTACATTTGTTATTGGAAAAAAAATTTCGTGTGTTAATGAAACACTGTTTTTAATGGGAAAAAAAGTGCTGGAACAAAAATTTGAATTGATCAGTGTTATCTGGACTCTGCTCTAGGGGAAGCAACCATTCGTAAGTGGTTTGCTAAATTTCGTACAGGCCATATGAGCATCGAAGATGATGAGCGCAGTGGACGTCCAAAAGAGGCTGTTACAGACAAAAACATGAAAAAAATCTACCAAATAATTTTGGATGGCCGTAAAGTGAAGTTGATAGAGATAACTGAGACTCTAAAGATATCAAAGGAATGTGTTGGGCATATCGTGCATGAATATTTGGGCATGCGAAAGCTCTTCGCAAAGTGCGATTAAAAGCAACAACGTGTTGATGATTCGAAGCAGTGTTTGGAGCTTTTCAGTCGCAATAAAACCGAATTTTTGTCGATATGTGACAATGGATGAAACATGGCTCCATCACCACACTTCAGAATCTAATCGGCAGTCAGCTGAGTAGACTGCACGCGATGAACCGATTTCCAAAGCGAGGAAAAACACAACAGTCGGCTGGCAAAGTTACGGCGTCTGTATTTTAGGATGCGCGTGGTATATTGTTCATAGATTATTTTGAAAAGGAGAAAACAATCAACAGCGACTATTACACAGCATTGTTAGAGCGTTTGAAGGATAAAATTTGGAAGAAACGCCCCATTTCAAGAAAAAAAAAATTTGTTTCACCAAGACAATTGGGCTATTAATTGCTTCCCCACCCAGCGTATTCTCCAGATTTGACCTCCAGCGACTATTTTCTGTTTGGAGATCTGAAGAGAATGCTCGCTGGAAAGAAATTTAGAACCAATGAAGAAGTAATCGCCCAAACAGAGGCCTATTTTGAAGCTCAAGACATATCGTTCTACAAAAACGGTATCGAAAAGTTGGAAGATCGCTATAATCGGTGTATCGCCCTCGAAGGCAACTATGTTGAATATTTAAATTGAATTTTACCAAAAAACTGTTTTTTCTTCAAAACGATAAGAACTTTTCAGCCGAACGTTATCACAAAATAATCCTCTTCGGATTCTGATTCCTCGACACCGCTTACTTTCCGAAGTAATCGGCCGCGGACTTGCAAATCTACAGCTACGTACTATCAACTCTAACCTAAGACTCCTTAATTCTAGCGAGCGCTCGCCGCAATAGAAGTGGCGCTACAAGGTGATTCTTTCGTTAGCGGCACGGAACAAAGGGAAAAAGTGGCGCTCCAACAATTATTAGCATAATAAATTGTTACAAATTTTAATAATAATTGCACTGATTAAAATGATACTTTTTTCTATGCTCATTCTGTGTCATATTCAAATTGCGGTTACTGTCAGTTAACTGCCCCCACGAATTGGGCTTTAATTTTTTTTCTATTAGAAAGAGGACAATTTTCTGAGCATTTTGTTTTATCCATGATTGATTATCCAGTAGTTTTCGAGAAAACGGCATTTGAAAATCAAAATTTTACATGCATTTTACATAGGGAATTGATCCGCTCCCGAGTTCTATTAACGGTGCGTGCGTTCTGATATAGTCTTAGTGTTGGCAGTCAGACGCGATTGTGACCCGGTCGGCTGCACATCGAGCGTTGCTAACGAATTTCACCCCTTACGAGTTTCACCCCTTTCGAGTTGCACCTTTGGCGAGGTTGTGCGACCTAGAGGGATGTTTTTAGCGAGTCAGCGTTCGTCAAAACGGCGCGTAGCGTCCTGAGCTCAGGGGACCGGAGCGAAGGGTAGCGGAGCGCCGGTTTTGACGAAGGCAACCAAGGCACTCGAGATTCTAACCTAAAAACGAGTTCTGCGTTTATTTTTTAAATTATTGCATAATATTGCGTAATCCACGCGATGTACATCCGACAATGTCACAATCGCGTCTGACTGCCAACACTAAGACTATATCAGAATGCACGCACCGTCAATAGAACTTTCGTGTTAATGAATTCCCTATCTAAAATGCATGTAAAAATTTTGATTTTCAAATGCCGTTTTCTCGAAAACTAATGGATAATCCGCAAAACTTCTTTTTTTAATATACTCAGAAAATTGTCCTCTTTCCTATAGTGTAGGTGTCGAGGCTGAATTCGTGGGGGCAGTTTCCTGACAGTTCCCCAAATTGCATCCTAAAGGTCACTGTTTTTGAATTATTGAAACTGAAATAAAGGCTCGTGTAAATTGAGTTCTAAACTTTAATCTGCGATTCGCGCAAAATATTCGCGAATATTGCAGTTTGGACGGCATTCTGTTTCTGTGCAAACAATGCAACCCCGCATGCTCATTTTGAAAAAAAAAATTAATTATTAAACTTCAGACGGTGAAATGGGTCGAAGGCGAAACTGCAATGGATAAATGTGAATGAATCTTTGGAATCACGATTCCTCGGTCACGAATCGGAAATATAATTTATTTGTTTTAAAATATAATTAATTTAAAAAATAATTTTGAGTCAAGCTGTGTGGTTATTTTATTGTAGTATGCATTAAAAATAGTATATTACATACAGAGGTGGAGAATACTCAATTACTGATGTATAATTTGCTGTATGTTATGAAATTCTAAGAATCGATCGGAAAATCAAGTTAAATTTAATAGTAACTCAGTTCAAAACTTATTAAAATTACTAACTAATTGTTAATGTTGTTATTATGCTATCATCATTTAATTAAAAAGTAAACAAAAATTTATAAAAAGCTTTTAAAATTATTAATTAAAATTAATAAATATAGTATAATTTATTGGTATCCTAAAGTTTAAAAGGTTGAAAATTTTAAGAAGAATAACTAATTAAAGAAATTTCAATATCAAAAATTAAAAAAATTATAGAAATTAAAAAAAATTGAAGAGAAAATGAGTTTCGCGATTACGAAAATTATTTAAAATAAATAAAAACACCACGAAATATCCAAGATTAAGTAAATAAAAATAAATAATTTTCTGTTCTAATCACTTCGTACAAACGAGGGCGGACTGTAACTTGTAACTAGTAATATTTTGCATATTTTTCGGTTTAAAAATATAATTTTAAATTTCAAGAGGTCCAAGCTATATGAAATCGTATAAGATTTTTGTTTTTATGTGTATTTATGAAATTTTATTTTGAAAGTTTTAATATTTACCAGCACTTTTATGATATTTTTGGACAGGTTTGGGTGTTAATAAAGCGTGGTTGATAATTTTTTAATTTTTAGTATATCGTAGCATTAGTACCGTAAGACTTGGTATTTAGTTCTTCTACTTTCAAATTAAACTAGATTTAGTTAATTCGCACTGCTTTGGCGCTAATCTTGTTGTTAACTATATAAATTTAAACCCAGCTTATCTTCAAGTATTAGGAAGTTTTGACTTTGATTTAAGGTTTTTAATTATATTGCAACTATTACATTTTCAGTGTGTTGCAAGTTAATAAACTAATTATTATGAAAGACGCTTATTTAAAAGCAATGATGTATACGTAATTTGAATCAATTTATTCTTTTAGTAATTTTATTGATCGATGGAAGCAAAATTTAAGTTAATCAAAAATTGTTTTGTAAATTTTACCTCACATTTTAAATTTTTTACCTGATTTGTTTAAAATTAAGTATGAATTACGATTTTGATTCGTAAGACGGAATTTTTATAGCAGATAAACATTTCAAATTTAACTTGTTAGTTATATTTATGGATCTAAAACCAAATTAAATTGACGTGCCGAATTATCACAATCAAAATTTTATTTTGAAATTTGATTGTTTCTCTAAATTAGTTCGGAAGTTTTACAATCAAATTTTATTATTTTTCGAGAGCGAAACGCACTTCTGCATACCTACTCAATTACTGTAGAGTAATCATTATTTTCTGAGCTTAATAACCAAATCAAGTGACTTGGATAGAATATTTTTTACATTTAATATTGTCAAGTTAGAAGATTTTGTACTACTTTGTGCAACCTAATTTTTTAAGATAAATATTTTTGCTTGGCATTACAGATTTTCAAATTTGAATATAGTCTCGGTAATCACCACCCTAAATTGTAATGTCATCAGTAGGTGATGAATTTATAGCATGAATATTCACGTTGGTTGAGCACATTTATAATACTCGGCACAATTATGTAGGAAGTTGATTAATTTTTGTTCATCTTTGTTTATTCTTTGAAATACGAGTCGAAAATGGGAAATTAGATTAATATTTGAAGTGTCGTATTGTGCGGTATACGATTTTCACTAAAATTTTTATTGTTTTAGGTCAATTACCTACTAACCATTTTGTTCGCGATATGTGTGGATCGGCAGTCTGATTGCATTGACTTGACTTCAAATAAATGAACTATATAACCTCCATATCAGTGGCGTAGCCAATGGGGTTGTTTGGATTTGTTTACATGCCCAATCTAAAAAAACCTAAAAGTCGTAGGACTAATGTAACCTATGTTTTTAATTTCTATATTTCGTGATTTTTAGCTACAAATAATGGTGGTGCGCCACTGCTTTATATATAACTTACAGGTCAACTATATGCTGAAAGTTGGCGAATTTCTAGTAATTCAAAATTATTCAAATATATATGCATTGTGTTAAAACAGAATACCAAACTTTGTGTCGATTGTTATATTTTCTTCGCATTAATTAATCGAAAAAATAAGGAAATATTTTTTGGTTATTTGTTTTGATAAACAATTTCCGATTCATGATCAGTCGTTTTAATGAAGAATTAATACTGAACTACAATTGTACAACATTAATAAATAGGTCTGTGATGTAGTTAGTTAAATAATTGCATTCGTCTTTTGTTAAGTTAGCAATGGGGTAGTGAACTCAGAATTCGCAATTCTCGCATTATGAGACTGTAAAGAATTAAGTTCATTTTATGACTGTTTTGTAATGGTGGTCGTAGCATTCAGTGAGGATGTCTTTCTGAAGTGTTTGAGTGCTATTGAACAAGAATGATTTTAAAAAGTGCCATTCCTAAGGTCTTTGAAGATGTTATGTTACTGCGAATACTGTAATGCTAATAGGAGTAATAGGTAATCGAATAAAATAACGTCGTTCAATTTATCAGTATAACTTTGAACGTAATACGATAAAACGATTAAGTTATATATAGAAAAGTCGGAAGTTAAGAAATTTTATTTTTATTGGAAAAATAAATACATACAAGCATTTTAATGAAACTGCCGTTTCAAGTTATTTATTAATAATTACGTTGATTATGATTACGGTTCGACTGCGCCACATAAATCAAAAACTTAAAAAACATTAGTAAGTAAGAACCCGGGGGTTCATTTTATGTAATTGAATTATAATTTAAATTTCAAAGGATAATTCTAATCAAATCAACATCACTTTATTAATTCCTCAAAACTGCCAATCCAATATTTTATTTGAGTATTCAGGATACACACTGTGTTTGACAGCTTGCTCACACTAAAATATGTGACTAATGTTTCACATATTACGCTTTGTTGTACTATTTACAACAGTGACAAATAACAAATATTTTTTTTTATTAAAAAACAGTTTTTTGATGTTGAGTTTAAAAAAATTATTTAGTAGCAGCGAAAATAGCCTATTATTTCCGTTATGTGTTGACAAGCTTAATCTGTCAAATTTTCGTCGATTATTTTGATTACACAGTTGAAGGGATTTTATAGGCTCCATCGTTCATAGCAAACGGGCACTGTATTACAAGATCCTGTAAAATTAATATAGTTTTTCATCGGATTCCTTCGGCTAGGAATTAAGACAATAATTAAGGCACTTACGACATTTGTAACGATTAGTGTCTGAAAAATCTAGATTATTATCATCAAAACTTATTTACTACGAAATTTCTCTGCTTATGAAGTTTAATTTTAAAAAATTACTTTGCAGCTATATTCAAATAGTCTATTAATCTTAAGCCAGCGTAATCTCCCACTGCCATTCATCATATATTTTAAAGGAAAGCCGCACCACACAAATATGTAGTGGAAACCATAATTAATCAGATCAAAAATCTTTCAAAATCTATTTCAGTTTTCGCTATTGAAACTAGCAAACAATTCATTACAAAACTAGGGTCGTCTCTTATTGAAATATTTTTTTTATAAATATATATCTAAATATAATTTCTGTATTTGCTCAATATGTATATGACTAACGTTCGTTTATTCAGTGAAACAATATAGATACTATTTTTGAATTTAACAATCGAAAAATTGGAAAATACAACAAAACGAGCACTTAAGACTCCCAGACGCTCGCAATATTTGCGATCCCGCCAGAATTTCTTTTATTATACGTACAGGTGCATATAAACAACTTGCGCAAATTTATCGATTCAATCCAATCAAAATTGATGTATAATTTTCAAACAAATTTTGTTTACATAGTTTTCCTTTATATTCCGAATCGAAACAAAAATAAAAGTTCCGCGACAACATAAGAAATTTTTCTTCTTGCAAAATCTCGAGAAAACGTGACCGAGAACTTGAAAAATCGGCTGGGAACCCCCTTCTTTTTTTATGCACAAAAAGTCCAATGTTAGGGGAGCGTCTTCGGGATATTCATCCCTGAATATTTTCTGTTGATCATCTTCAAACTATTAAAAACCGGAATAAAAGTTCTCGTTTAAAATTGTCTGGTTAAAAGTTTTTAGTTTATAAATCATTAAAGTAATGTCAGCTATTTCAAAATAAGAAATATTGATGTCTGTTTTTCGATTTGATAAACGATATGTCTTTCTTGAACAATTTTTTTGATTTATTTGTTGGCTAATGGTTTAGTACGTCTTTTTCTTTTAAAAGCGATGGTAAAATATTATTTTATAATTAAATTTATTACTACTAATTTCCACATAAATCAGGTTTAGTAGTCATCAATTCGAGCAAACACAAGGAATTTTTAATTTTATTTAATAATATTTTATGCTTATCGGTTTACTTTCCTGATAGTCGATTTTAAAAAGATTTGCTGAAAGATGGTTATATTTTTTAGTTTTAGTCAAAATATGCTGTCTCGGAATAAAATCATATTTCGATTTAAATTGAATTGGAGATTTGAGTTTACTATTTTTCAAAACCAACTGTACGAATATTAGCTATACCATATTATTTACGAAGTTTCGTTAGGTACGATTTTTAATTACTTGAAATTTATAATAGTACTTAAATTTAGTTTTCTCGAGTTTTTTCAAAAATTCTCTCGAAGGGCAATATTTGAAGTGAAAAATTAGATTTCCTTTAATAACATGTTGATTTGCAAAAATTTATCTTTTGCATAAAATTGCAGATAACATAAATCAAATATTTGGTTAAGAAGACGCTTTAAACAATTTGTTTTTATGTTTATATAAAGAATTGCGAAGACAAGTTGGAATGTGAAATGACAAACCTTCCTCTTGCTACAAATATACGGTACTCTATCAAAGTTGGAATTCATATTTTAGTTTCATCTTTTTGTGAGGAAAACATATTTTAAAAAGTTTTTAGTTGAGAAAATTTAAAAAATTTTCGATGACAAAACATTTGAAAATTTGTATTTCAATTAAAAAGTAATCGACGGAAATAATATTATCGTACATAATTGAGTACGCTTTTGTTAAACATTTTAACAACATTAATTTTATGAAATGACCACTTTAACAAATTAATGAAATTATGCGTAAAAGCAGCTAAATGCTACACAAAAAGTTGGCTAATTTAATATTTTTTGCTGCATCGACTAATTTAAAATTATAAATTGGTGATTTATGTTGAGCAAATTTTTATTGTTTGCTTAATTTATTTTACGTGGATTTTTAAAAATCCGTTTAAAACTTTTTTATTAAAAATATAAGTTTCACGATAACCTTCTTTTGACGAGTATTTTATTACTTTGACTAACGCTTTGTTTTTCACATCAGAAAAACAAATTAAACAAATTTTAATATCTTTCATTATGGCATTTTTGTCAACATTTTTATGGTAGTTATTAAATATTCATTAACTTAAATTGTTGATCCACCTAAACTTCGCAATATAAACAAATTAATTCAACTTTTTATCATTTCGTTAATTAGGTAATTGCAATTTTTTTCCTCTTTACCTTTTATACGTTTTACATGAAAATGCTGTTTTAAATATGTGCATTTTCATTATATTTAATCTACTGAGGTTCATTTATAATGTAAAACACAATGTTGACCATCATTAAATTTGACACCTTGTGTATTCTTTATTATTATGGTACGTGTACACTACACCATTACAGTTTTATCACTTAAATTATTATAATTTATAATATTAATAGTTTTGTTTTTTTAACACAAACTCGAATTATTATAATGATAGGTATCCCGTAATTATCATATTCTTAGATCAAATATATACATAGTTAATGATAATATATTCTAAATCTACCTACAAAATTTAGTTCTTCTCTACTTGTATTTTATGATCTGAAAATTTTATGGCTACCTATACATAAAAGCTCCCGCAAATTTGCTTTTTATTCGCGATTGAGGTGGTTGTTTGGCTTAGGGGATTGATTTTTTCTTACGTTTTCAATTTTTCAATAAATAGTTTTCAAAGAAAAAGATAATATTATATTGTATTACTTTCTTTAATTAAATGAATACTTCAGTTTTATTTGTTTCTAATAAATATATATGTATTATACTCTTGTATTTGGCAGGTAGATGTTGAACCAAAAAAGCTATATTAAATATATATTCGTTTCAAATAACCTATGGGTTTAGTTTTATTAGATTTATTTGATGTAGTATTAACTTACATATAGTCAAATAAAATTATATATTTATTTGAGACAAATAAATTATTTTTTCAGTGTAGGGCGTATTGAAAAAATTTTCAATTCAATTCAATTCTATTTCTAGGCCCACAACCTATTATGTTTTTGGTCCTTTATTCTCGAAAAAACATTTTTGCGCTTTTAGCCTATATTCTGTGCCGAAATTTGTAATACACATTGAATTGGTTGATGTTGAAGTTTAAAAGCAGTTTGTTTTCAGTTTTAGATGGTTTATTTATGGACGAAGTATTGCGACTTAAAATTAATTTCCAAAGAAAAATGTTTGAATTTTGAAAAACTTGTTGATATGAACTTTAACAGCATTTTTTATGATCATAATTTTTTCTTCGATTTTTGGAATCTTTATTTCGATTTTTCAGACCAAAATCAGTTATATGAGATCTCTACTCATGAATCCTTTAATTTCCTGATTTACTATTCGCTGCTGGTGTGAAAAAGGGGTTAAGTCATTTTTTTTTTCGAAAATGGGATTAATTAATTTTTGGAACCTATAAGTGTTCATCTTTGCATTGGTAAAATAATTTAAGCCCTATCAATGTAGAAGAACAATTTGAGGATGTTTTGAGATTATCTCGCAATATTGAAATATGTAGTACTCCATCAAGAAAAAGGAAGAGGAAACCTCACAATGTAAGGTATAAGGTTGTTCCAAAAAACTCTTTAACCGCAACACGGATTAACTGGAATATGAACTCGGATTCAGAAGGCTCAAGTAGTGATGTTGTTACTTCCTGGACATACACACATGGAATGTGAGACCGACCACAGTCTCATTGAAAAAATAGAAGAAATAATTTGTAATAAGTAATTTGAAAATTGAACATCCTCACGATTTGGCTCAACTTATACGCCTAGTAGGCAGAAAGAAACCTTTATGGTTCACGAAATGGAAAGATGTGAATTTTTCGATTTTGCTAATTTATACTCTACATCATTGGTAAGTCGAAAACAAGATACCATGGGCGAAAAAAATGGACAAGATATGAGAAAAGTAATAGATCTTTCTTTTACAAAAACTCTCTAGATAAAGATTTCAAAATTCTCAGCTTAGAAAAACGAGGTCGTCAACACACTCGACAAAATATGCTAAAGCCAAAACAAGCGTATAGGAATCCACTTCCAATAACAACAGAGAAGAAGAAACAACTACTGGAACTTATTCCGTATATTTCGGAAGGAAATTGGAACTTCTATAAAAATTTAATAACCCCCATTGCTTCTACGGACGACTTCCGCAGAAAATTAAGCAAAAATATGTTAAAATTGAACATGAAATCAGCCAATTTCTTTGTCAAGCGTTTATTCAAAATCGACTGTTATGACTTAACCCCTTTTTCACCCCCAGCAGCGTATTAGGTCTTTTTCTTTATTTCAGGCTGGTTTTAGGTTTTGATTTCTGCACCTTTGCGTAATAATTTTTATGTGTTCAGTACTTCCTCTTTTCATCAAATTATGTTTTTCCTTCCATTTAATTTTGTGTCTCAAATTTATTATAATCATTTCACGTTTTTAGTGTTTCCGAAAATTTGCTTTCTTTATTTTTCAAGCCTCTTTTTTTGTTTCTTATTTTTTCTCGAAATCTTCTTGTTTCACTCACGTTTTACTGCATTTTAAATTTTGAATGGTATCAAAAAAATTGTATTTAAAAAAACAATTCTTATTAGATTGGATAATATTCATTTTGAAATATTATTTAGGGCAGTTTGACTAGAAATTTATAATTTTTTCAAATTTTTAAAATATAATCTACATTTTCAATTTTGTTTCATTTAACTACTTATTAGTTTTTATACACTATATTGTTGCCAAATCGATCGACTTCAATGTATTTGAGGTTTTATTTATATAAATGTTTATTTTTGTCGTGTATTTTGCACTTAAATAAACTAATATACAGCCGGATCACGCAATTGTGTTTACTTCGACTCTGTTATTTTGTCATGAAAAGTAAGTAGTATTGCGCGTGGTTTACGTTCATTAAGAATTGCAAAAACTTTTCCAACTTTAATTAGCTTAAAATCAATTAAAAGTTTTTTAGGGGTAAAATATAGGTTTGTCATTCGTATAACATAAAAGATGAAGAAAAAAAAGGAAAAAATCTATTAATCTGAAATGAACAACATCATTTCTTCACTTGATGGGAAATCAAAATTTTGTCGACAAAAGCGTTAAGGTGCGTATAAATATGGCGAGTCGCGCCGGAGTCGCGTTTATTACCCGACGAGCCTGCCACGAGTTTCCCTCGAACCTCCTGCGAGTTTTACATGATCCCCATATAAGTTAAATGGGCAACGCGTTTTCGTCGAGCCTCCTGCGAGTCGATCATGATCCGCGCGAAGGAGACTCGTGGCAATAGGTACGTCCTAATATGGTGAGTCGCGCCCGCGGCGCGGCAGCCACGAGTCTAGTTCATTCATTAGGACGAGGCTCGCGAGAAACTCGCTGCGATCCACTTTCTGTCGGTATTTTGACGAGCCATCAAAGGAAATTGTCGAAATTTAATTGTTGATGGTTGATCATGATACTATAACTAAACAAGATAAGCCGACGCGCAGGAATGAGACACGTGACACTTAGTGTTTTTCAAAGTTAGAATAGAACAGAAAGCCTCTTTATTATTTTGATTTTTACAGTAAAAGTAAAATTATCACATTTTATTTTTTACAGTTTTATACATAATTTAAATATATATACACAGTGAATAACAAAAAGTTTCGCACACTTCTATGCTAACAATGTAAATTGCCGGTTTTGAAGTCGTTTTTTAGCATATAAAAGTCCATTTTACAGCAAAACCTTCTAAACATTTTTTGTTACAAATTTCATTGCTTTCAGTTTTGTTTCTATGACCAACGCTCGGAAAAGTGGCCAAAAATAAATTTTTGTCAACTTAACAGTTAAGCTAGAATGTTCTGTATATCTTTAGAGGAAAGATCAGTGCACCTTTTCCTAGAATTTCAAGTGAATTAAAAAATATTTCAGCTTGTTAGAGCGATGTAAACATCACCTTCCATTAATTGCTAATTTGAGTGGCATTTCGTACCGTGCGACAGCAATTTTTAATGAGTTATTGTGCTGATTTCAGCTTAGGGTTCAAATTGGTATTTATAGAAAAGATGTCTTGAAGTATGTACTTTAGAATAAAAAAAATTCTAGGACAATACAATGCTGCAATAATTAAATACATCGCTTCATTCCGGGATCTGCTCAATAGAAAATCTCAGGCAATTCTCCAACTTTGTGTAGACTTACAAAAAGTGTTCCACAAGATTCCGCTTTGAAAAAATATGCAAAAAATACGTTAGACATTTCTTAAACATATTCTGTAAGGATGTAACCTCATTTAACATCACTTTTAAGTAATTCACGTTTTTGAATAACGGCGACGCACGACGCGTCGCGTATGTGCAGATTCAACGTACTAAGTAATATAAAATCACTTCGACTGTACAACCAACGATTTTACCTGGAACGACCTATCAGTTTTTACTTTTCTAGAGATTAGATTTGTAATATTCTTGCATCTTGCTGCTTAAAAATTTAATAAAATTCAAAACCAAACATCATTTACCTGCTGTTTAGGGATAAGTACATGTAGATAGGAATTCGAGTATACGGATAAATAGATATTATAGCAGAAAATTCACAAACAACTGTCTATTGTAAAAAAATAAAAAATTATTGCTTGACATGACGCTAAATTTTCAAACAATGAAAAAAAAACAATTTAAATAAAATTTAGTTTACATTTTTAAAGTTGAATAAAATTTATGCATTTTATTATTTCCGGAAGTTTTCAGTAAAATATTTTTTAAACGCTTTTTTACCTAAGTGTATTACCTTTACTAAAATCCGAATTTTTGAAAAAATCCGAAAATGAACTTTTTTATATGCTAAAAAACAGCTTCAAAACCGGCAATTTACATGGTTAACATAGGAGTGTGCGAAACTTTTCGTTATTCACTGTATATAATCTATATATAAATATAAATAATTTCACTTTATAAATTATAAAATTACACAGTAAAACGTATATTGTTAAATTAACAGAAATATGTTGTCCCAGCAGGTCCACTACAATTTTTTGTTATATTAGCAAATTTATTATGCAGAATAACAACTCCTAGAATACAAATTATTGACTTATTATATTTTGTAAGTATTTATGTTACTAATAAAATTTGTTAATGTTACAAAAAATTATTTAACAACTGTATTTTGATAAATTAACAAAATACTTTTTACTGTGTAGCTTATATTTATATACTTTAACAAAGAACTGGGTTTTAAAAATTTGTGTTCCATCATAATTATTATTAATTATTTATTTTTTAATGCAATCTCAAACTCGAAGGAGGTTCGAGGGAGACTCGTGGCAGGCTCGAGGGAAACTCGTGGCAGGTTCGTCGGGTAATAAACGCGACTCCGGCGCGACTCGCCATATTTATACGCACCTTTACATTTTCTTTGGGAATTAAAATTTTAGTAACCAACTTGCAGTAATTGATTTTTGTTTCCCGTATTTTAGAAAACCACTTGTTTGCTGTAAGCACCTTTTATTATTTGTTACAAGACTTTTATGAGAAATAGAGGGAAAGTGTATATTTTAAATTTGATCATAAAAGTTTTCACGAAGTTTGCAAAGCGAGAAATATTTTTTGCATTAGGATCACAGAACATGTACGTATTATATTAAAATTTTGGTTATTATATCATAAACGTTAAATTATATAGGTAGTTATATCTTATTGGTTCCTGTTTACGATTTTCAAAGGTATAATTAAAATCGAGGGAAAATATTTTCTACAAAATGCATTTGTATACTAAATTTCGATCAGGGTGAAAGGTTATTAAATGACGTATAATACATTATTTTTTCAAGTGTACATTATAATAAAAGGCTTTGAAGAAAATTTTTTATTTGACTCAAATATATTTGATTGAACATTTCTGCTTTAGAAGTTTTTTTTTAAATTATCCGAGTTTAATTTGAGAAGTGAGCGGAATAGGACCTATTAAATTAAAGGAAATTGTGGTGGTCGATGTTGAAAGAACTTCAATTTCGACAATTGCTGCATTGTTTGAATTTGACAGAGGCACACTAGTCTAATGAACTGAACTTTTTCGTATTTCGAAATAGAATATTCGTGCTTTCTAAAATAAAAGTCGGACTAAACAAATAATTTTTCATTTTGTAAATTATTAAGTGTTTCAGTTTAGCTCTTTGTGCACGTACACATAAACAACCGACGTACATAGTACGTTACATACCGGTAAATAAATTATATGGGGTACAATTTTGTTGTCTCGGGTCTCGGAGGTTTATAGAAGGAAATTGTTTAAATAATTTATTAACAATATTTTAATTTTAAATTGTGTCCTTTCCAAATCGCATATGCTCGATAAATCCAATTTGAATCGAGCTTAACCCAGAATAAATTAGTAACAGGTATAATTTTGGCTACACTCCTGAAATTAATTATTTCTTGCTGCGTGAGAAGTATTGTCTTGTCTATTTACAATCGGAAAATCTCATTAGTTTTGTCTCAAGTTTCTTTTTAACGTGGTTTAATTTTGTTGTAATTTATCAATCGGAAGGCGCAAATTGATTTGCTTTGTATTTTGTGGCTCACGTATCGCCAACTTTACGCTTATTTAAATTGTTACTATTGCTTTCAAATTAATTAAATCCTGCCTGATGAGAATCCAAAATTCGAAACACTTGATATTAAATTAATTTTATTACATGTAAAAAAAATTAAACAAATTTTGGTGTAAAAATATCTAATCGAAACCGAACTACTTCCTAATGATTAGATAAATGTCATAAGGGGTCGTGCGAAAGTAATGTGACACTTTATAATTGACTACTGTAATCGGGCGGGAGTAAGTGAAAGCGAAACATGCAAAACGGATCGAATATCTCCAGCAGATGGATGACTTGATTTTACTACCTGAAAACGAAAAAAGGAAAAAAAATTCCCAAATTCATTTTTCTTTGCAATTGCATTGCGAAGAGTTCTAATTTGGTATTTCGTGCAATAATTTGTATATGTCAAAGGGGTAATCTAAAAAAGGAGACAGTCGTAGTCAGATTTTTATTATGACACCTAATGGGCGTGGATGACGGATTCCTCGTTTACTTTAGCCACCATGGCACTATATAATTTTATTTGATTTGATGAATTTTTGAAACTTGAATTAACTGTCACGTACAAGTTTTTCTTTATTATTCAAAAAAATAGAAGGGCGAACGCTTTCATATTGTATAATGCTTTGAGCAATTTAAGATTGGGGCTAAATTGACGCTACACAAATATTAGATAGTATTAGATCTCAGTTGGTGTAGTACCTTTGATATAATTTAATTGTATTAATAGAAGATTGGTCACGGGTAATTTTTAAATTTCATTACTAATTATACCGGCCAAATTTTTAGACCTTACGTTCACGCTGTAATTCGTATTCTACAGTACGGATTAAACGACGTAAAAGAATTTCCTGTTTTGACAAGGAACGTACTCGTAAATCTTTCTAATATTATCCTTAACGTTTTGCGATTGTGCTGATTTTCTTTTAACACTTCTTTAAATCAAAATTTAAAAGCAAAATCATATTGTTAGTGTAACCTAAACTGGGAAATATAAAGAAATAAATTTAAACCGAATACAAAAATAACCATATGTTTGAGTGTTCCGACTGACATGTTTATGACCAAAACTGAAATCATTGTCGGCTTCAGATTTAAAGGACTCACTGTTGGGGAAATTTAATAATTTATTGTTAAAACTTCAGTTTCACGCTACGAACTTACTTCTCGAATATAAAACTTGAATGGTATTCCTGAAGTGGTATACGTAAGTTAAACATAAATACAAAAAAAAACAATATCTTACAAATGAAAATTAATTTTTATATAAATATATTTCTTGGCGTAGGGTATTTTATGTTATGGTAAATTTAATTTTGCATCTAAATAGATAATTTAATGCTCTACTGACATGGCGTAGTTTGAACCACCGATAACAACTTTTGATTGTCCACATTTGAATGAAGTATGAAGCATATAATCTTCATTTACATTATAAAGAAAGTTAAGCTGTTTCGTCGGAAAGCAGCGAGTAGAAAAGAAAATTTAGTTTTAATTTGATTACCAAAATTCTATTTTAAGTTAAATCTAAACGTTTTATAGCAAATAAGGATTACTAACGTTAAAGTCATTTTACGTGTAGTAAGCGTATCGTGATTACTAATTTTTAATTAATCTTCGCTACTACTGCAATAAGTTAGACTGCTTCTCGCATTATACGGTTCTGAGTTTTACCTTAATTCCCGGCTTTGTATTTAATTTTCTTTTAAAATTTCGTAATATAATTAGGCTTAGAAAATTTGTGTAAGTAGGATAATTACACCGCATTTTTATAACGCTATAATTTTTAATTTCACGTCTCTTATTCGTCTCTCTAGATATTAGTTTAGCACGAAAAAAAATCTTATAAGTTTGCATTTTAAAATTCCGGTGCAGTTTTTAATTAAATATTAAAGTTGGCTTTTATTAAAATTTTGTTCACGTTTGTGGTTTCTTACATTTACTTCATTACATTATTGGGCTTCCTGATTGGTATTTTTATCATTTTTGCACTGCACAGGCCATCCTAAGATTTATACATATGTGTCTTGGTTAAAATTTCACGTTAAACAAATAGTATTTTTGTTCCAAAGAATTCATGCAAAAAATCAGAAACGGATGAAACTATACTTAAACAATTTTTAAACAATATTTTCATTTAAAAAAAATTATGTTAAGTATTATGTTTTATAAATATTATAATAAGAGTCTAACAAAGTTATCGCATTTATATTAATGTAAATTTGAATTCAATTATTTTTTAAAGGATCAACGGCAATCACTCTGCAAACACTGGTCGGCATGAAAATCGGCCCCGACACCATTCCTGCTAATTCTCATGTAAAATGATCTCCTGAATCCGAATATTTTATTTATTTATAATATACGGATAAACCAATTGAATTATACAAGTAACAATAGATATAAAATACATAAAGTTAACTAGTAGCAGTTAAATTAGGTTCAAGTGCATTTAATTTCCACATAATGCACTCTTTAAACCTGTGATAGGAGCTGTTGACAATGTCGAAACTTGGAAACTTATTCAGCTTATTCGCTGAGCGACACATTCTGGTGGTGGGGCTATTATGAATATGACCCTATTTGATCACTTTTCGATAATTTGGACTGAAAAAAAGAATTATTTTAGCCTTTACAGATGCTAAGGGAGAACCCAAGGAGCTAGAGGAGGTGGAGGGTTTTAAAACATGAGCATTTTAGCAAGGATGTAAATTTGGGAAAGAATCTATCCCTTTAAATTACAAAAAATTATCAATTTTTCCTTTTTCTGCAATTTTTTCACTTATTTTCTACATATTTCAGCTTCCAGCCTCCCACATCCTCCCACAAACATCCCCAAATAATAAAAATTAGCAACAATACATAACAATAATATTAAAAGTGTGCGTTGTTGCTATATATTTTTATTATGTGAGGGTGTTTGTGGCAGGATGAAGTTGGAATATGTAGTAAATAAGTGAAAAAATTGCAAGAGAAAACGGAAAAATCAATCATTTTTAATTTTATTTTTAATATTTAAGGGGTCAGATTTTTACCTCCTTGTTACAAATGGCATGTTTAGAACTTTTCACCTCTCTAGCCCTTCAGGCTCTCCCCTAGCCCCCGTAGACGATAAAATAATCTTTTTCGTTTCTCCAAATTATCGAAAAGTGATAAAAATAGGTGGGGGAGCGTCCCACGAAAACATCGGTCATATTCGGATTCAGGAAGTCATTTTACATAAGATTCAGCAGGAATGGTGTCGGGACTCATAAAAAATTTTTTTTTTGCCCGCGCGTGGGTTTTCACTTTATCGATACAACGAGTTGATAACAACTCAAAAAAGTTATCGCATAAAAAGTGTTCATAAACCACATGGTTCCATTTTGGCTTCTTTAGAACACCTCTGTCTCTTCGTGTATCCTAACGTAGCTTTGATTCTTCTCTTCTTGGATAGAATGTAATTTTTTCCTATTAAGTCCAGAAGACATTTTGTCTTCTTCTATTTTATACTAGGATTTATCCTGTTTATCTTTAATCCTGTTTATCCTCCTGTTTATTATCCTGTTTATCCTTCTGTTTAGTCTTATGCAACTGAAGAGAAAACTAGCTTTGCGCCCATCTCTTGGGCGGTCGTCCCGATAGTCTCTTGCCATTCGGCAGTCCAGTTTTTCAAATTATTGCCAGTCTTCCGCTGTTCATTCGTTCCACATGGCTATTTGGCATGACTCCATTTAATCACGTCTTGAACTTGGCAGACTTATCGTATTGAAACAGTAGCTCTTCTATCTCCGAGGGTCAGATTAGTTATTTCCTTACCACTCTTATTACAAAAACCAATGTTCCATGTCGCTATTTTCATTGTATTCGCTTTCATTGCCCCGTTTCTCGTCATGGTCGATCTGTCCAATATCCGAGGCAATGTTTTATTTATGTGAGATAATTAGTTCACTCCAAGCATGTTGCTGGCTTCATTCGAAGATGATTATTTTTCGACGTTTTCTGGCCTAGATTTTCTATTGGGTTACACCTGAGGCTTTCCAATACTATTCCAGAGTAAAGCAATCTCACGTGTATACGTGTTTTATTTAATTTAAATTTATAATAACAATAATTGTCAATTATAAAAGTATCCGAATATTAAGGTGGTTGCGAATTAATGAAAAATTTACATTTTTTTATGTAATAAACAGTGATGTGGGACCCGATGGTATCCATGTTGCTACTTACAGGTTAAATAACGAATTCTTATTTGTGGTAAGATTTTTCCTTTATATCTGAAACGCCGCTACTCATCTGCTTTTAGCATGGTCGGTTGAATTCATGTAATGGCACGTGCTGTTACTAGTTAATTAATTCTGTGGTAGTTCCTGAAGCTTTTCAGAAAGGTAGAAATCGCTTTTGTTAGTGATACTATTATTATGTATTATATCATTTCTCAAAATGTAACGGTTAATAATATTGCAAACGTTTTAACACCCGAAAAGATCGCATTATTAAATTTGTACTTTCATAATTATTATAATTTATTACTTCTACTTGAAAAATTCTTATACTGCAAATTTTTGTTTCTTGTGCATACATTTTTCAATTCAAACTTGTTGGAAAATTAATGTTTGTATATTTTTAGACTTTTTGGATGCAAATGTCGACTGAAATTACACTTCATCTCAAAACCTCAAAATTCTCAAATTAAAACGCTTTAAATTTTTTGTTGCCGTAGTTAGCCTGGGTTGCGACTAATCAAAGTTGATGCAACTGGAACGTACATGCAACAATGAATTTGTTAACGTGCATTCATTAACGTTTGTACACTTGCTGTTTAGTATTTTTACCGGTTAATGAGATTTTTCTATTAAAAATTAAATTGCACTTGCACATAAAAAATTGGTGTCCGGGCTGAATGTTTTTGGGAGCAAAATAATTATAAAATACGAAACATATGCATTTAACGGGGTGTTTTTTTTAAATATTTGACTCAACTTCTTGTCTTGGGTATTCCGCTGTACCCAAAAAATTAAATGTTCAAAATGTATGGGAAGCTGGTGGACAAAGGAGAACAATCTGATTTGTATGACTAATTTAATCTTAGTTTTATATTGGCATTGGTCATTAAACGATTCTTCAATTAAATGTGATAGCATACCTGTTTCCTTTGAAATTTTATTTATTTTGGAGTAATCCCATTAAAGTTTTGATTGTTTTAGAATAAATGGGGATGATTTGGTCGTAGATTGGAATGAATTTTAATCCTTGAAATTGAAATTGCTTCATTGTTATGTTTTTCATACTACAAAACACTACAAATTTTTAATAAGCATTATTTTTAAGTATCAAGTTTATATTATTTGCCATCCAGTTACGGTATAGTATATATTTCGGTTGACCAGATCTTTTCAGAATATTCGCTTTGATGTGAATGGCGGTTAAGTTTTTATGCGCGAATAAAAATCTTTGTCAGTTTATCTTGGTTTTCATTTTAATTGAAATTTTCAAATAGCTTTTTATATGAAGTAATTTGCAATATTTGGGGATCTAAATATCTTTGTGAGACTTTTCAAGAAACATAAATTCCAACCATGCTTTAGGTCAATTTGAATTTTTAACTTACAACAGTCGTAAAACTTTTAAATCACTTTAACTTTTATAAGAACTAACACAAAATTGGTTATTTTTTGACTAAAAATGTTTTATGGTTGAGTTTGTTTCCATCATTTTGATTATGGTGATTAAATAATAATGAGATTATCACATTTTTAAAGAGGTTGGTTAAGATTTCAAAAAAAAATTCACTTTTATTGAATATATAAAATTTTTCTGGTATTTCAAGTTTTATAGCATCGAAAATCCTACCAATCAATTCAAACAGAAAGTTAATAAATAAAATAAACGAGAGAATGCAATTGGTGTAATAAAAAGAGAATTTTTAAACAAAAGTGGTGTTCCGTGAATTTGGGAAGATTTTTATAGTTCACGGGCTTTCCCTAATGAAATAAAAATAAATTTTGTTTATTGGAAGCAAAGTAGACTTTTTTAGT
Source organism: Cantharis rufa (assembly GCA_947369205.1). Classification (NCBI taxonomy): domain Eukaryota; kingdom Metazoa; phylum Arthropoda; class Insecta; order Coleoptera; family Cantharidae; genus Cantharis; species Cantharis rufa. The sequence continues at coordinate 6,196,907 of OX376309.1, read as the reverse complement.
GGCAAGATCCCTTACAACGACTAAACCAATTTTGATTTCTTTATGCGAGCTACTTCTTACATTATGTTTGGGAGGTTTCTACATTTTTCTTTTACATACTGACCATAAATCTTTCTCATAGAGCGTTGCTCTCGATCTAACCGATTTTTCTGTAGACGTTTGAATTGTTTGATTGAAGTTATTTTAAATATACTTTCTACCCTCTTCATATTATTTTTTGATTTATGGAAGTAGCGGTTTTAAGTGTCAGCTGTAGATTTTAAAAAATATGTTTTTAATGGAATCTAGAGCATCTATTTGTTGTGCTTTTACAATAATTTATTTACTTTTAATGTAGGCATAATATATTATCTTATACGATTATTTATTCAAACAAAATACTGTTCTGATACTTTGTTTTTTGTAAATTACATCAAGGGCATAAATTTTGATTTTTTATGGTATTACGACTTATACGAGGCTTTTTTATTATATTCATTAAAATTATTATTACCTACTAATAAAGCAACAATTTGGTTTTAAGTGCTTAAATAGTAGTTTAGCAGCTTTTAACAAGCAAATTCTTCCTGAACACGCGTCCCTTCGTAATTTTTTAGTAGGAACTCTAATAAACCTTAATGTTACTGAAATGTCAAGAAGGAAATTTCTTGAAGATGAGAAGATAAAATTTAATTTTTTTTGTAGTATTTAAGATGCAATCTTTTAAATACGACACCGAAACGTGTACTTCTTAATTTATCATCATTAGGATTTTTTTCAAGAAGGCAGCGTGAAGTTGATATTTTGAGCGAGAGCTGAACGAAACAAATAGTTTGATTTAGAAATAACAATTTAGTTAATTGGTGATAAAATTTTGAAATAGTAGGTACTTAGTAGGTGATGTTAATAAATACATAGATACATATTATAATATGTATGTAAAATTGTAGTTCGTTGACTTATGCAAAATAGTCGTAATAATTTTATTTAAAAACTGCTTTAAAGTTCAAATGTGGGTTTAGCGGTAGCTTTTGATAAATACTCTCGGAGCTTCTGGTTAATTAATTAATATGCCATGGTTTGGCACATGTAGGTACGCATTCAAATTATTTTTAAAAGAGAAAAAATAATTTTTAATACTGAAAGCTTTAAATATTTTTACTCATCGATTTCTGTGTGTTTGTTTCTAAAACGCTACCGTAACGTTTACGCTAGAATTGCTATAAACAATGCATGTTGCATTGGCATCAAGATGAAAATTTCAATATGTAAGCTTAAGCCCGTTGCCATCTTATCTGTCAAGCACACAACTTTAACAATAAAATCCTTTAACTTATTCTCCCATCTCGTTCTACCATAAGATGTCTTGACAAGAATGTGGTTGCGACATATATGTAAGACAGCATACGAGAAGCATCACTCATCCCTTTGTTAGTAGCCCAGTTGTGGATGCTTTAGTGCTCCCGCGAGACGCACTCCCGAATGCGTTACTTTAAATTATACGTGTTTTCATCTCTCAATTTTTCTATAGACACTTCAACTTAGTAGAGAGAGAGCATTTTTCACAACTTTCAATTTAAAACTAGAAAATTTTCATCTTTCTCATAATTTATTTAAGACTAATTAAAGAGTGTCGGTTTTCTCTAAAACTTTCCCAATTAAAGTATCGGGCTCATTATCGATTCAATAATTTGTTTACCTGTTTTTACGTGAAATTAAAATTCATGTAAAACGAAAAAGTTGAACCTAATATCATAACTCTTCGCTGAAATATTACACGTCTTAAAAGTTAAGGGATGGAAACTAGTGGGCTCAGGTGTATTGCCACGCACATATATTTGAAAGATTTATAATTTTAAGTGAGTTTCGGTCAATATTTTTGACCTAAAAATATCGGTAACCTTTAATGCATAGAAATGAGAAGATTAAGAGCAGTTCCATTTGGACCCTTACAGCTCCGACACTCGAGCACTGTGCCATTTAAACAGATTCATTTTGCGATTCTACAATTTTCTTTTAAGCTTCAGCGTAAATGGTCTAAATTTTCTGAATAAAAATAAAATATTTGGAACTAATTTCTTTCTAAAACTTCAAAAAGATTTATAAAGGCTAAAAGTCCACCAGCGAAGGGCTCCCAACTTGGGAAATACTTGTATAAAACTATATAAGTTAATTCAAATTGTAGGGAATTGTTTGTAAATTATCTGAATTAATTTGGAATGGCCATAGGGGCCATTATGTTCTCCTCTAAACCATCCACTTGATGGTATTTTAAACCTATATCGTTGCCAGGGCCTATTTTTGCTGTACAGCTTATGTGTTGGTGCTTAGTATATACTATATAACTCAAAATATCTTCAGCATATGAAAAATGTAATTAAAATGAATTCAAAAACAAAAAACTCGGGATGATCTACATAATTCATAAAATTAATTCTGTTCTGTTTGATTATATGGTACTACTCAGAGATAAACGGAAGCGAAACTTTTCGTGGGGGAGCAGTCCTCAGTTTTCCAACTTTGAAGAACTGAGCTTTTATTTTTGCTTTTCCACTTCGTTATTAAAATCAATGGTATTACTATTTCTTTCAATTATTAACAATCATTTTGCCAACTTTTTCGTGGGTTTGCCAACTTTTACCTACTACCCAAGATATTGGGAGAAAGTGAACCCTCTCCCTTGACCTTTCCCCATGAGTTTGTCGCTAGTGCTACTTTCATTTTCATTATAATGTAATTTAAATTATTGCTTAAACTGTAAACATTTGGTATTATAAGTTTTAAATTATTGTTGACCTTTTATATTTTATTTCATTAATTAAAAAAAGGTTTAGCTGTAGGTCTAATTAAACAAATTATATTGTCCGACGTTTCGAGTTTTTGTTAACTTATTTTCAAGATGATAATTATAATAAATTATAACTATTGAAAATATTAAAAAAATTTACTTTGACAAAAGATGTCAAATATGAAGGAAATAAAAATTGTTTCATGAGCAATTGCCTATAAAATTCATTACTTAAAAATTTTTTAAAATATTTTTGAAAGTCTTGAAATCTCCAAAAGTGATCAATTACAAATATAAAAGTAATTTGACCAAAAATCATGGCGTCGTCTTCATGATATCTGGAATGTGTTTGTATCCACCTTGAAAATATTTAACATCCATTTTATCATTCATGGTTAACAAAAACTCGAAACGTCGGACAATATAATTTGTTTAAATAGATCTGCAGTAACAATTTTTAATTAATAAAATTTGGTATTATAATAAATCTTGAAAACAATTGTTTTATTATTTATTATAAGCCGAAATAAGAATCAGATCATCATATGGAAGCTCCGGAACTGTAGTCATCATTAACCCTGCGTTTTAGCTCTGGGTCTTTTAAGGAACAGTTGAAATTTTAGATGCATGTAACTTTTAAATGGACCAATATAAAAATTTAACCACCCTCTGTAAAAAATGTAGTTACTAAACAGGGTTCATACCTGCAAAAAAAATTTTTTTGGTTAAATATTTGCGTAGCTACGAACGTGCGAAGTTGTTCGTGTTCCCTAAACGACCCACAGGTCAGACCGCGTTAGTAAAAGTTCTTTTTATTAAGTTTTTTATTTGCTGTACGTTTTATTGATTTTTATGTGTGAAATCAATTTTTTAATTATTTTTTTTTGAAAGTAATTTTCATTTCGTCCATTTAAAATTCACGGTCCCCGTTACCTGATACCCGTTTTTTAGAAAATCCAAACTTTGCATATATATCGAGTTAATACTGGAAATAATGCAACTTTTAGTTTTCAAAATAAGTATAGTTTTTTCAGCTAACATTGTTGATTTATTTTTTTTAAGAGTAATTCCAAAATAATCTAAATGTGATCGGTTTTTTTCTTCTATGCATTCCTATATTATATGAATTATTATTAAAAATTTGAAAATAGTTACAATTTATTTTTTAATTTCCAAAAAACAGAAAAGTCAAAAACAAAAAAACTAGTGCTGTCCGTAAAAGACCCCGAGGTCAGACGACGCGACGTTAGGAAATGTATGAGGTAAGGCGCAGGGTTAAATTGACTTTCTCTTAAAATAATTAACATTCAGTAACATTGCGTTTTAATTAAAAAATAAAGCATTAGAAAGCTGAAAGTTTTTCTTTATTTTTGAGTCTACGAAACCTATTTTTCGAAAGTAGTAAGTTAATTTTATTATTGAAATTACAAGTTCTCCTAAGTGGAAACGCGTCTTAATATGCTAGTTCACACATTTTTAATTTTTATAAAAAAAAAATCTAATAAATTTACATTTTTTTTCAAATTTATTTAAAGCGGTTTATTTAACAGTTCAGACTGTTACAGACCATAAGAGTTGGGGTGAGGGGGTATAAAATACCCTGCAGGCAGATATAATTGATGTAGTAAATCGTTTTATTTAAATATACTACGTAAATTATTCGACTGTCCATGGATTATTGGGAATTTTTGATCTTTCGTGGTTTTTCTATTACTGGGGGGGTATTCCATATCCCCCAGACTCATCGATCTGTAACAGTGCAATTTATGCGCGATTTTTAGATTAAAGTCTATAAGTAAAACAAATTATAACTTATATGTTGACGTTTTGGATGCTCATGCACTCATTTTCAAAACGATAACAGGTTTAGATGTAAAACTGTTCGATAAAAAATATGAGAATGATCAGCGTAGATCGATGAAACGTGGTCACAATCTCACCAAGTCCGTAAAAAATAAATTTTGCATAAAACATTAATATAACAGTATAAAAACAAATTAAAATGTTTCTAAAATGTTAACAAATGTCACTTGCAATAAAACCAAATTGATAAGCTGATAATTGATAAATTGATAATTGATTATCAATTTGATTTTATTGCCAGTGAAAATTGTTACATTTTAGAAAATTTTTAATTCGTTTTTACACTCTTTTATTAATGTTCTATACAAAATTAATTTTTTACGGACTTTATTGGATTGTGACTACATTTCGTCGATCTACGCTGACCATTCCCAGATTTTTTATCAAACAGTTTTACATCTAAACGTGTTATCGTCTTGAAAATGGATGTATAAAGCATCCGAAACGCCGGCAAATAAATTATAACTTGTTTGATTGCTACCCCGTCAAGAGATCAGAGATCCCATTTTTCTTTTAATATACTTAAAATATCTTAAAATATTCTTAAATAAATCAAAATAGATTAATCAGGGTTTTTTTGACATTGGGAGAAAAATTATTTTTTTATATTTTACATTTATTTAATTTTATGCAAAAAAAAATTTTTAAGTCTGAGGCCGTTCAAAGGAGTTATTGCCCGGTAACTAAATTATTACCAGTTTGGACCTGCATTATCTCTAATATGTCCTATTTCACCACCTATCCTTAAACATGAATCATTCCCTTAGAACTCTAACTTCATTTCATGGAATTGTAAGTGATATAAAGGAAATACTACAAAATTACATTACATTATATTCAAAACGGTGTGGTATAACTCGGCGCCGGCTATTGTGGCGCCGTAAATTCGGATCCGGGCCAACTTGGTGCCATACCAACTCGGAACCACGTAATTTTTTAAAATATTTTTGGTATAAATAAATGAACTATTAGAAAAAATAGATTAAATGATTTAAATTAAACTGGCTTATTGGTTCATTTTAGAGTTAAGCGCTATTTCGCGTAAAAATGTAATTATATTTCGGTTTTCGTAATCTGTAACCAGTTTAAAAATTCGTTCATCGCTCTTTTTGCATTTTCTTGAGACTTTTTTTGAAATTGCGGAAAAATGCAGAAAAAACACCCGTTAGCAATAGTTTTGCGAAATTTCGCTGGCTGTTGTTGAAAACGTTCTTTATTATCCCATTAAAATAAATAAAGGATGGGTGTGGAGGTATCTTAAATTTGTGATACAAATGTATTATGCAGTACAAATAAAAAATTAAACTACATATGTAATAAGTTCAAGATTTAAACTTAATGCAAATAACACGTAAAATTTGATACCGCTTTGAGGTTACAGTTCAACAAAAAAATAAAATAGTAATTGGGATGCCCCGAGAGAGCAATTTCAACAAAAACGGTTTAACGCACTTGAATGACTTGACAACGGGTAAATTGTCGTTAGTAAAATATGAATAACAAACGAGTGATCTCAAAATTCAGTTATGCAACCAAAATTGTTGATTTAACTTACTTAGTACATGCACAGACTTGCCTCTGATATATTTTAAACAAATTCTCTTCTCGTGCGTGGTTTCTCAATATTATATTGCGGCGTTAAGTATAGCTTCAAAACAAAATCGATTACACATTAACTAATGTGAATAATCTGTGGCCTTTGACATTTCTAAGATCAACCAGATGTATAAATAAATCTTAAGTTATTGAAAAACGTGATTCGAGTGGATACTCGAATGTAAGATGAAACAATGTAAACTTTCCAGAAAAATCTGAAGAGCAGGTATTAGAGCTAATAATTGCTTGAATCAACTTTAATATAACGTTGCGAGAATCAGTTAGTTTTCATAGGAGTAAGCAACAAAACACATCCATAAATAAGGTTGTTCTTCGAGTTTATTAAAAATAAACGTTAAATGATAACGACGCAAAAACGGAAACCCAAGGAAAGAGGGTAAAAAATAGTATGCGTCATGATCCCTGCAAATTATGGGTTAGTGTTTATTACAATATAAAAAAAATAGAGAACATCTAACTTTACATTCGCAGCTCTTCAAAACATAAAACACTGAAAGTTTTATAAGTTCAATATACAGAGTGATGCACAATAAAACTAACAATCGTGTTGTTATAAGGTGCTCGATGTTCTATATGTTGAAGATGTGGTGAAAAATGGTTTTCAATCCGAATTTGAATGCCACAGGTACTACACAACATAATAAACTTGAAAAATACTGCTTGTATTGATAGGAAACCGAGTATCTCGTTCAGATTTGTAAGTTTTTCTCAAAAGTTTCCGAGTTAGTACGAAATATTAGTTACTTTGCATTTATAAATACCTGCCAGCTACCTCTTGACATACAAAGTCAAACCACATTTCTAAAATTTAATTATTACATCATAATGCGTTCGCAAATTATGGGGCGTATTGTAAACGTCTCCTTCGTTTACTATATTCGGTTCGGCTAAGAGCAAGAGGTTTACAATAAAAGTAATACCTACGCATAATAAATTAAGTTAAATCCGACGTTACACTTATTTATTCGTTTATATGCTATAGTGAGTTGATCCGACACAGCAATGCAAACATATCATTTTATGTGTAAGCTAACTTTTTGACATCATAAATCCATGGTTTTGTCCTACACTACAAGTCTCTGAAAGTCGGTTCTGTCGGCTAAATTAAGCTTTTTAGAATTTGTGGGTAATTAACCGCATTAGTTTTTTTCCTTCTTGGTTAAACTGACAGGAATAAATGTTCCACGATGCAAAAGGCGTGGAGGAAAGTTTTAATATTCCCTATACTTGATGATGAAATTAAGAAAAGTTTTGTCTATTTGACACATTTTACATTATCTTTTTGTACGTCATTAATTTTATTTAAATGATTGCTTTTTTAGTACGAACTTTTGAGTTTTCTTTATTTTAGTACATTTAATTTTGTGGTCAAGTAAGAATTTTATTCTAAAAATAGGCTTTTTGCAAATGAAAGGTATGTACTACAGGTAATTAAATTATTATCTGATCTTAAAATAAAGAATTTTAAGATCTGAAGTAGTTTGTTTGAAGGTAGGAATTTCAAGTTATTAATTAAATTATATTAAGCTGTTTTTTAAAAATACTTTCAATTAAGTGTTTATTAATTTTTATATATTACCTTGTCGGGTGGTAATGGGTTAATACTGGGTGTGCAAACTTCAAGAGTAATTTGATTTGAGGAAGTAAAATTTACCAAGTATAAATAGAACAAAATTTTTATTACCGACTAACAAAAACTTTACCTCATTTTTGACAATAAAATGTTACCATTTTATAAGACAATATAATATTGAGTAATAGACACGTCGTCGTCGGGTCAGAAATATTACTTTTTCTCGGTCTCTTCGTGAATTATATTAGAAAGGAAAAATTTCTATAAGATTTTTGATATCTTTATTGTTGCTCTAAAACATGGAATTTTTTACTATACAGTGGATTGTTTTTGAATTCAAATTGTCAATTTTTTATTTGTTTTATTAATGCATCACGTTTTCTAATTAGCGGCTTCCGTATGTAATCAGTAATATTGAAATGAACTGTTTTAACTTCAACACGAATTAATTGAGAGGAGCATATGCACATTTTCAAATTGAGTGGCGGCTGTCTAGATTTTAGTTAGTTAACCCAATGATAGCATAGCGCATTCATTACACCAGTCAGCACGTGCATATACCAAATGGTTAACAAAACCAAATCGACCAAGTAAATGAAACCCATTTGACATGATTTATGTAGATTTTATGTTTTCTTTAGAGAGATTCATAAGAACTGCGATAGTCTACAGTAGACGGAATTGTTGGAACATTAACTTTATGCTTGTTTGTTTGAAATATGCATTTCTACTTGGAACAACACTACGCTGCGAATTTACATTAAATTATTAATTTTATAATTAATTGGGCAGTTTCCCATTTTTATGTGCACACATTATTCTTTCGCACACGAGAAGAGTATGCTATTTTTTTATAACCTCAAACTTGAATGAAAAGATAAATGCCCAATTTCTAGTTTGCAGGGATGGACAATACGTATTAATCACGATTGTTCCGCACGGAAACCATTTAAATGCTGACCATAATCCATGGATTTGTAGGCGATATATATAGGTATATTGATGCAGTATTCTCAAGTGGGGAAGCTAGTTATAACAATTTATGTGTTAGTTTAATGTTTTGGCTTTAACAATCGGATACCGTAATTATTAAACCACAACAGACTTTATAAGCATTATCGGAGATCTGAAGTAAATTTTGTTTAAGAGCTCAGTACTCGGAGTGTACATTTCGGTTTAATATTTTACACTTTTCTAAAAAATATGTATACTCTATAATTAGAATCGCAAAATGTGCAGTGCCAAAAAGTAAAATTTATTATTCAACATCCATGAGCTGAATACTAATGGCACTTCGCCATAGTTCGCAGGTTATATCAAAACTAACTTTTTGAAAAATATGGATTTGTGGGAAACTATAACTAAAGTTTGTTAAATGTTAATTTTAATTTCGACACCGTGAAAATCACAAACAAACCTACAAAATTGTAAATAAGGGACCGAAACAAATTTTACTGGATCATTCGTTGCGGGATTTATGAAACGAAAGTTTTATAGCAGGCGCCATGAGCCCCCTTTATCGAAATCAATTGGTTGTTTTGCATTGTCTGATGATTCCCATATTATTATTATACTAAAAACAATTAATTTTAGAATTAACACTAACGAAAGTAAATTTTTAAAAATTAACAAAAAAGTTTCTTTAGTTTTGTAGAAAGTAGAAAGAAAGAGAAAACGCGATATACACTGGCTTACAAAATTGATAACACGTCCTATGGTAGTAATGTAATTTATTGTACCATTTCAAGATCTTTTCATACATAAAAATCGTTTTTTCAGCAATACTTATAAACATTTTTTGTTCAAAGTTTCATTCCCTTTCTTTTTGTTTATATACATTTTGCAATTTTTACAGTGTTACAGCGACTTAAAAAATATTGTCAACTGTATGTCTGAAACGGTGCGACACAATCGAAAAATGTATATGAACAAAAATGTAGGGAATGAAATTTACAAGAAAAAATGCCTTTTAATTTTTCTCGTTCGTTTTGAATTTTTTAAAAATTTTACCGAGTAATTTTTAAATCACTGTAACTAGGAAAAGTTGCAACAAAATAGAAAAATCAATGTTGACAAAAATGAAGAGAATAAAATTTTCAACAAAAAATGTCGAATAAGTATCGTTTTAAGAGCGATTTTTGTGTGTCAAAAAAAGTATGAAAGAGATGCAAATTACATTTGTAACATAGAACGGTGTCATTAATTTTGTGAGCCAGTGTACATGGCCAGTCTAATGTATTGCGGTAGATTTACAAATATTGGTTGTTCACAAATACTATACGATATAGACTATTGCCTCTATCTTGCCTTTAATCTTCACATTTCATAACAATTAGCTATTGAACAGGGCCGGATTCCCAAAAAATGTTTCTAGAAAATTTCGAGCTCAGACTCAATGTTCCTAAAATTTTGAAATTAATCTTAAAAGTTTTGTCATAAAAATACATATATCACAAAAGTAAAAAATTAATTTTTTAGGAATAAGAATTAGACTAATCAAAAACAAGCTAAAATTAAAATTTTTTAAAATAATTTAAGGGCGCTTTTCCTACTCGGCGCCCCTAGGCAGTTGCCTAGTTTGCCTATTGGATAATCCGGCCCTGCTACTGAACATTTCTCAGCTTCGTCCACACATCTGTGTTTTGAAACTGCCTTTGATGTACGTCGATAATCAATTATTACAAATATATTAAGGGGTTACCCTAATGTGAGCTAGCGAAAATCAATGTGAACTTTGAAAATTAATTCCGAGAATTCAGATTTTTCACAGATATAAACAAAACAATAAACAATATGGCGGACACTGGGTATAAAATGCGTGACGATTTCTGCCGTTTTAGTCCTACCGTAAAAGTTCATAAGCCGCGTTAAGGAACTTCGTTCCAAAAATATGGAAACTTTAGATCTTGAAAAGTCACCCGGTTTTAACATTTGGTCGCTTCGGGTTTCTAAAAAAATTATTACATTTTCGAAAAATGTTTGATTTTGATTTTTGATAAGAAGAAAGTTTGAATTTTTGGATAATGACGTTGAACCGATAAATCGGACTCAAGTGGCCATTCTGAACTCCATAGTTTTAGTCCCTTTCGGGAACGTAAATCATTCACTATTTTAACACCATTAACAGGTACAATTAACAAAATGTTTTGTTAATTTTTATTTTGGCATTTACTTAAAACTAGCCTTGCTGACGGCTTGACAATGTGATTTATTAAAAGTTTAACGAATTAACCAACTTTAAAGCAATGAAAACCTACGGAGAAACAATTAGCTATTTGCATCTTATTTTTTACTTCAAAACATAAAACAATTTTTCTTACCCAACTGCAGTTCATGCATTTAAAGAAAAATGCATTTTTTCACAATTTCAAACTATTCACTGGCTACATCAGAGAGAAAATTTTACTAATCTGAGTTGATGCTAACCCACGTAGTTGAACCTACCTACAATAATAAAGAAAATTTGTTGTTAGTTATCATTGCAGATGAGAACGGTTTTCGTCAAATTACCTTTATCACTGTAGTCCTTTTGCCTTATTCCTAGTTGCCAGGATAGCTTCTTCATTGTTCCTTCCAATAAACTTAAGTCACTCACACACCCGAACACTTTCACATTTTTTTTCACTTGAGTATTAAAACAAAATTGTTTACGATTATTAACAAAGCTTCCATCAAGCTTCTTCACAATAATTCGAACTCGACACATAATAACACTCCCGTTCGCGTTCACGCACCAATGTCGTCTGAACTGAAACTAAAACATTTTTGAAATAAAAATATTTAAGTGACTCAAAGGCATTACTAATGATAGGAGAGGGGAAAGATTGTAAAGTATTGTGCAATATTCGTAAACGCAAGTAGACGTCACGAGTTATAAGACCTTGAAATTTTAAAACTAATAAGCTCAATCTAATAAGATTTGTTTTGTTTCACATTGAATTATTTAAAGCCAAAAATAAACTCTTGGTCCAGTCAAAGCGGACTTTGAATATATGGTAACAATGAAGATGTGTTTCAGGGTATGAAAGTTATACACCAATCCATAGCTAAAAGTTCCCTTATGAATATATTAAAATGTATCAGTTTAATTTTTCCTGTCTGATTTTTAATTAATAATAAATCAATGGAAGATTTACGACAATCGACTTTCACTTTCCATTTTTGCCAAGATACCCACTCAATCCAAAAAATAAAATGACAAATGTATAGCACGGAAAATTTGCTATCAAATTGAATCGGAAAAAATTGTGAGAAATGTACCATTAATTTATTATAATTTTTTAAATTAATTATTTATTATTTATTTAGTAAACATTTGATGCCAAGGCGTCAGCTGATCAGGGGTAGGTACAGAGGCGCCTTTAAAACTTTAAAAAATTATAATAAATTGATGCTACATATCCCACAATGTGTTCAGATTGAATTAGATAGTAAATTTTCCGTTCTATAAACTGATAATTTAATTTTTGGATTGAGTAACTTGAAAAAAATGGAGAGTGAAAGTCGATTAGTCGTAAATCTTCAATTGTTTTTTATTAATTATAAATCAGACCGGAAAAATTAAGCTGATACATTTTAATATGTTCATAAAGGAGCCTATAGCTATCAATTGGTGTAACTTTCTTACCCTGAAACAGATCTTCTGGATTCAATTCGAAATTCATTGTGACTATTTGTAGAAACATCAACGAAGACGATGACTTTTTGTTTTTGCACACATTTACCTTCTCCAACAATATTTAGTTGGTTAATATTCTGGAGAACCCAAAATTTTCATTTTGATGACAAAGCACGGAAAAAGAAAACGTACCTACAAGCAAAGGATCCCCGGTGTCCCTCACCGATTTGAATAATTTTTGGATATGTGGTAGAGCATCAAAAAACAAGAGATCTCTAATTTTTTTTAGCTGCTAACATGCAGGTTTAAGAGGTGTAATCGCCCTTTAAAAATAGGGTAAAATATGAATTTTTTGAATTTTTATATAGAAGGAGGTTTTAGATTTGAATGAAACCAACGGTAAAATACTTCATTTTATAACTAATAATAAATATAATTTTTTCGAAGCGATCACTTAATATTTTCGGGGGTGGACCATCCCCCAAAATTTTAAATCCTGCATAAAGCATCCTTAACGTCATCAAATTCTTTACAAAAAAATATATGTTATAGAGGAGAGAAAACTGTAAGTTACGATATTCGTAAATGATATTCGAGGGGGTAAAAACCCCTTTCTTAATTTTGCCATGTGTTGTCATTTTCGAATAAAAGTTTTCAAATATTTTATTGAAATAGGCTTGCGAAAATTATTACTAGATACCAACTGTACTACACAATGATTATTTTTGCCCGTTTATTAATACACCTCCACCTATCTGCAGTTCAAAAGTTAGATTTTCCATTCATGTGGAAGGAGTGCTTCGATTTGAATGAAACCAACGCCGAAATACTTATTTTGAACAATCACATAATGATTTTCTTGCCGCGATCCCTTAATAATTTTAGGGGTAAGAAAATTATTATATGATTGTTCAAAATAAGTATTTCGGCGTTCGATTCATTCAAATCGAAGCACTTCTTCCACATGCATGGAAAATCTAACTTTTGAACTGCAGATAGGTGGGGGTGGATTAATAAACGGATAAAAATTTTCATTGTGTAGTACAGTTGGTATCTAGTAATAATTTTCGCAAGCTTATTTCAATACAATATTTGAAAATTTTTATTCTTATTTTTATTTTTAAATATATACAACACATGGCCAAGTTCAGAAAGAGCATCAAAAAATTATCCCCTCGAATATCATTTTTGGGAAAAATCCAAAAACACGTGACTTACAGTTTTCTCTCCTCGATAACATATATTTTTTTAGAAAAAATTTGATGACGTTGAGGATGCTTTCTTCCGGATTTAAAATTTTGGGGGATGGTCCACCCCCGAAAATATTAAGTGATCGCTTCGAAAAAATTATATTTATTATTAGTTATAAAATGAAGTATTTTACCGTTGGTTTCATTCGTTTCCTTTCGTTGGTTTTAGAAGCTAAAAAAAATTAGGATGCTCTACCACATATCCAAAAATTATTCAAATCAATGAGGGACACCGGGGATCCTTTGCTTGTAAGTAATACTTGACACTTGCGAATAAGTACAAAACTTTATCGTATTATTTTCATGGGGAAATACAAAATCAAGTTAAACACAAAACAAAACTCGTGAGGAGGAAATTTTCTTTTTGCTGACTTTAAAAATTCAAAGACTTACTTTAGTTGTGGAATACTCTGCAATTTTTTTCATCAACACTTAATCACACTAGAACTACAACACATTACTTCACAAAAACGTCTTTCCACATTATCCACATTAAACACAAGAGTTTAATTACTTTTCACGAAAGAAGCAACGCTTCTTTGACAGGTCGAGGCATGTCAGAAATTGAACGCGTTATGGCGGTGGCAAAACCGCAAACTTAAAACAAATGGCACTTGAAAACTATTCAAAATCGCAGAACGAAAATAATGAAACTGATCGGACATTGTCCAAAAAGTTGCGAAAATTTGTCGGCAAATGTGAAGATTTACACTGTTCGTAAATTTTATCTGCACAAAAATGCTATTCAGATTTCCACCGAAGTGAATAAATCATAAATACCGAATATGGTTGCAAAGTGAAAATTTTTCCAAATTTTCTCCAGACGATATTACTTTCGAGTTTCGACCGTTTAGGGGCCTTGCAAACGAGTGACTGATGATTTCATGCGTTGTAATTCGTATATAACTTTATTTTGTTTCGTAAAAGGTGACTACGCTGATATGTTTTTAACATAATATAATAAAAACGTATCTACTTAAAACTTGAAAAAAGTTATTCGTCAAACTTAACAGGTCCGTATTTGAAACAAATTCAGGAAAATAACCAAAATGAAGACATATTTCCAAGAAAATAATTGAAATAAACAAATTTTTTTGGGGAAGAAAATTAGGAAATTTAAAATTGTACAAATTTTGTTAGGGAATTTTTCTACGACGGCCAGGGAAATCAAAATTTTGGGTTAAGTAATTTTCTTAAAAATTTCTCCTCGTCTTCTTCTGCCTTGACTTCTTCGGGGTTCTGTTTTCTATCGAAGAGGAGCCGAAGTCACTTTTTTATTGAGCATAAAATCATCAACCCAGGGGGACCGTCGGCTTTGCGTGCCCTCCGAAGCACGGAGCTGATTATATGAAATTTTAGACTTTCCGGATTTGATTAGGGTACCTTAGCTTACAGCTTAGCTTAATGACCGTCTCTTGAAAATTTGAAAAATAAAATAAATTTGAAAAATTACGTACCTATTTTATTTACAGTAATTGTTTTTGAAAACTGTAAGTGGAAACATTATTTTTTATTATTACTATTATTTCTTATTTTTCGGCATCTAGACCCGATTGGTTGGAAACTCGATTGATGTGCAACTCGTCCCAGGGGGAGTACCGTCGTCGGTACTTTAATATATATTTCGGTTGGTAAAAAAATTCGACTAATCAGATTGTTTCTTTTTTCACCAAAAAATGACACGCTGGAGGAGCCGGAGCAGAAGAGTGCTGGGATTTTATGTATTAAGATTATTTTAAACAGATTTCCTGCCATTAAGACTTCTGGCGGCTTCAAGGATGTGTTTAATGAGTGCGTGTAGTCAAACGTCCCGTCTTTTTAGCTCCGTAATTTTCGACTTCTTACGGCTTAAGGAATGTAATTTTCTTCTGGATGCTTTAGAGATGTTTTTAAAGAGTGCGTGGACCCAAAGATCCTTGTACTTTAAGTTTTCGCGTAGAAAATGTCTTCTCTTAGAACTGTCTTCACATGAAAACGTGCCGCATTTGCATCAATTAGATGCAAATCCTGAACAGTTACCAGAGTTAGTTATTCACCGGAGTTACGTAAGAGCCTATAACAATGGGTTTAGACTCGCAAAAATTCGGGTGTTATCTTCCTTGCTCTTCAACTTTCCATGGTACAAATTTCGAGGTGCTCATCATCATGAGGACACCCTGTGTGCTCAATCCGAACCACGGTGGAAATCATCCGTTGGAAAATGATCTACGTATACATGGAAAAAAAGGGCTATTGAAATCATTTTTGCGTTCATCAACAGAATTCATCCATTGCAGAAAGGACAATGGGCATAATTTAGTGGATTAAATCCGTGTGAGGTTTTTTCTTGATTTTATGCTTAAAATCAAGAATCCAAATCAATAAGCAAAAAAACTTGATAATAAAATTATTTGTTGCGAAATTTAAACAAATTTTTTATTTGAATTTTATTTTCTCATATGAATTAACCATCAAACGAAGCAATTTTATTTTATTGAATTTTTATTCAGAACTTGGAATGAAATAGAAAATAGGAATTCCATTTGCAAAAAAATCTTTGTTTATCTATCGAAATTTTTCATTCCGATTTGTTGAATTACGAAATCAACAGTTTTAATTAGAGCCATCTTTTGTTAAACATATGAAATTGCTGCTGTAGGAATTTGTACATATTTTAGTTCATAATTTTGATTTTATTTACTCAAGTTGCCTCGCCAATTTTTACATTTAATTTTTATCAAGTTTAAAAGATTCCGACGGAGAAACTTTATAGTTTGCTTAATTAAAAGTTTCCAAAATGCCTAAATCCACAAAACATTGCAACTTTGAAATATTAAATTGGATAGATTTATTCGACAATTCGTTGTAAACTAAATCAAGTCTAAACGTTGGTGGTTTACAATTTATTCATCAGTAAAACTTCGGTGACTGTTTCCGGATATAAAAATCAATATTTGCTTAGTTGAAAAATATTTTGTTTTTTTAATTTTGAAATTTTTAATACTTGACAAAGTCAATTTTATATTATTGTTGAAAACTACTCTAGAGGGGGCAGGTCGTACATGGGGGTACTTTCGGATAAATATCCATAAAAAAATTATGGTTACAGTATTCTAGCAATGATTTTTTCCGTCAGTTCATTTAAATTTAATTGGACATTATTATACGATGAATGTAATTTTGTCAAGTATAAATATCAGTGTTGGACATTTAATAATAAATAATAGTACGGTAATTTGACATAATGTTTTATTCGTTGCTGGTGAATTTGACAATGTGAGAATAAATTCACATCGCATATTTTTGGAATATTACGTGTATGTGATAAAGATTTGCCGGCGCGGCGTTGGATTTATTTCCTTTTTGCTATTTTTTAATAGGACAATTTTAAATGTTTACTTTGTATATTATTGTTTGAATATCTTAAAAAATGTATTATTTGAACTTATAACTTGATTTAAAATTGCGAACGATAAAATTTTATTTTATGAATTTTCTTATGGGTTAATAGCTTGAGGGTACACACGTAACACGCAAATGTGGTTGAAAATGCACCTACTTACTTTGAGTTTGTTTGGTACATAAATGATAAGAAAAAATGAGAGGAGTTTTCAAGCATTAATTGAACGCTTTCCTTTAGCTAACACATCAACGCCGCGAAAACTGGAAAGCAGCATCGTCTCGTTGCCGTTTATTCATACTTTGCACAACTTTTATGTCATTTAAATCGTAGATGAAATGAAAACATTTAGATGTCGAAGTTGAAACGTACAATTTTTATTATCAATTATTTATCGATTGCAATTTGTTCGTACTTATTTATTATTTTATTATTTCTCATGCATGCGCTTGCCATACAGCTTTGTTTTTGATAGCTTTTTTTCCTTTTTTCTTATAGATAAGGGAAAAATTATGTAAGCTTTCTATCGAAACTTCTAACATGTGTCTTATCGGGCAAATTATCTAAAATCGTTTTTCTGGATTTGCATTTTAACTGAACCGAGGTAAACGCTTTTTGAGGTAAACATTTTGCAATATTCGATAAAACTTTTTATCTTTTCAACTTTACCCCGAAAATTAACCCCTGGTTTGAGGAGTTATTATCGAAAAACCGTTTGTTAACTTGCAAAATTACCGGAAGGTAATTTTATATAAAATAGAAGACGGAATCTAATTAGAACTGCCCAAGTTTAATTAAGTTTGGCTATATACAGGTAATCGTAATAATTTACGTTTTTATATCGGGAAAGGATAATAACACAAATAGCGTCGCAGTTTTTTCGTTGTAAAAGGAAAGTGTTTCTTTGCAAATCAATATGACTGAAAAATACGCATTATTGTTTGCATAAAAATGGTGCTAAAATTGAATTGACTATTTTTATCACAGCTTGACGTTTGACAATTTTCACTTTGTTTTCTTTACTTCGGCAAGTGTAGATGTTTGAATTTTTTATTTTCGTTTTCAATTCAGTGCACATTTTCATGTAATAAAAGAAGTCAATGATACGACAATCGATTCCACGCAATAATGAATGGAGTGTAACAAACAGTATCGAGATTTGAATGTCCTCTTATCATTTAATTAAAAACGATTGTCCACCTTACAAAAGTGACACATTTTCCTTTTTTCACGTTGAAATGCGAAACGTGCGCTTTTCAATGTGTATATTTTAAAAGGATAAGCGGATAAAGTAATCGTTTTAAATGCGTACATTAATTTATTAAAATCCAGAAGCAACTGGAAAATGGAATGGATCAACAACAATCCATTATTTATTGAAGTTTAAGTCTCTAAAGAACTGAGAGCTTTTTGTGAACAAGAAGGATGAAAAACCTGTAACCTTCTTGAACTGCTAGATTTGTGTGAAAATGTACGTTGGTGTTGCATCCTCATCATAGAGAATGGATTGAGAAGGACAACAATATCTGACAACTCATAGTGTATAAAAGCTGAGCTTTACATTGCTAATGGAAGTGCGGTGATCATGCATGTCCGCATCCGAGCCGGATATTGGGACTCGACTGTCATCGACAAAAGGTGTTGAAACATTACTTTGATTTATTGTTGTATTTCATCACGCAAACAGTTTATAATTTTTTTATACTAATTACACTCGTGTAATAAATTATTAATTTTTATATACTCCGCACTATAAAATATCACCCAAATTTAAGCACAATTTAATTAAAACTTTACATCTAAACTAAAATCATTTCTGAAATGCTCAACGTTTATTTATTTTCGCTACTTATTTTATTTTAGAAAAGTTGGCCAAACTGTAACAAAATATAAGAATTGTTCACCAAAAATTTCGCACGTCTGAATGTTTCTCCAAAGTTACCTAGAGAAGCAACGTTTTTATTTGATGTAATTTCGCAAACTTTATCTACGAAAAATAAAAATATTTTAATAAATTTTACAAAACTTGCAAGTCGCAATTACAAATTTAATTTAGTGATGCACTAACTTAATATTATATTTCAAATAGAATTTCTACTTCAGGGATTCCGCAATTTCCCTAGCATTAAAATACCAGCCTTATAAACGTCATACTTAAAAATCATATACACGTGCTACAGTTTATTTGTAATTTTCACTTGGACGTAACATAATCTTAAATTTTATTTTTCTCGCAAGGAAATTTTTCGCTAGGATAATTTTTTAAATTAAATTAGCACGTTAAATTCTTATTACAAATTTTTTAATTTGTGTTAAATATTCTAAAACTTGGCGGTAGCCTGTTGAACTTTTAATGAAATTTTTTAATATAGTGCACTTCTTGTTAAGCTGCAATTAACATAA
Source organism: Cantharis rufa (assembly GCA_947369205.1). Taxonomy (NCBI): domain Eukaryota; kingdom Metazoa; phylum Arthropoda; class Insecta; order Coleoptera; family Cantharidae; genus Cantharis; species Cantharis rufa. The sequence continues at coordinate 6,177,437 of OX376309.1, read as the reverse complement.
TCCTCAGCGCAAAATTATTAGTTAATTTTTAGAGATTTATTCGAAATAAAAAAGCTGTTAATACTCGTGAAATTATTACCAAGTTATTAGTACAACATTTTTATTTTATTTCACACAAATCGGGTTTGTAGTACTTTTTACACTTTTTCAAAAAGATATAAAGAACCACAATCTTCCAATGTGTTCATTTTATGTGGGAAATTTTTCAACAGTCGTAAACGTAAGCATCATTTTATGTTATCCTTTATAGAGAAGAATTAGTACAGCAGCATAAAATATTGGCTTATTTTATATGCGGTGGTATATTTAATTAATTATTTTGCTGTTTTTATCAAGTGGAAACCTCTAAGACTTTTTATGAATTTAGGGTCATTGTATTTGACCAAACCCTAATCCCTCACGTAAAAAAATGTTTTTGAGACAAAATTAACTTTGGCAAATTAAATGATAATTTACATCGGGCATGTGTTAGTCGATAAACTCCGGAGGGATGTTCAAGCTTCCCAAGCGTTGTTGGTTGTTTTCCATCTTCCTAAATAATTATGATAATTAGGTGTCAACGTAAAATTTCTTATTCACTTAATTGATTATTGATCGATGATAAATAAATGACTGAAGGGAAAATTGCACTTAAAATATATTTGTTTTACAATTTTTCGCCAATTTATTTGTATAATAAAATGAAAGTCTGCTGCATATTTGCAGGTGGTAATAATCAAATTGTAATTCTGGCATTAAATTGTCATATTTCGAAATAATTCAATTGTTGACAGTTAATTTAAGTGTAAATATGGAACGACCAATTTTGTATAATTGCATTTTAGTCGACTAGTTTTATTCAATATTTCATTAATTGCACGTCATTAAAATATTGATATTAAATAAAATTAACAAGTTAAGCATCAAATACAATAAAATTAAAATTATTTTATAATTTGCTTTCTCTTTCATTATTGTTTGGATTCTCTTTTTTGGCTTACCAAATCAACGGCTTTCGAGTTATGAATTAAAGTAAGTAAACAAATGTTGAAAAATGAGAGATTTTTTTTGTTTTGGTTTTTTTCAAAACCCTGTATCTTTCAATCGAAACATTTTACAAAAATTCTGACGCCCTATTCTGGATAGGAAATTCAACGGACTACAACTTCTTTCTAGTAAAATTTTTTTAAAAACCGATCCCTTTCACAGATAATCAGAAAATAATAAACAGGGCAGCTACAAAACAAATGGAATGCCCTACTTACAAAGTATACTGCAAGGATGCAAATGGAAATTTGTTTAGAAAAACAGAAATTCTCAAGAGCCAACGTGGAAAAATACTTGAATTATACTATTTTTGCAGTTTTTATACTAAATTTTTAATTTTCCGGAATTTACCTCGTCACGAATGGTGTACGTTTCATCTAATTTCGTATGGGCAAGTCGTCATTAGAAATCAAAAATTTTAGTGAAATTTCCCGAACTAAAATATACTATTCGAGTTTAATTAGTTTTCTTTGAAAATTTGCTTTATTTTATTTTTATTGGAACCAAGTTTTAATTTATTTCAAATAATAAATTTTCTAATAATAAAGTTATAGACTTCTGACAGATTATAACGAGAAAGGCGAATAATGTTAAATAATTTAAATTTGCAATAATTGAAAATTTAGTTATTAAAAATTGATCGAAATGATAAACCTTCTACGGGAGTCACGGCAAGATTTAGCTACTGAAGAGCGCTTGATATAAAAATTCTATTTTCAGATTGTGACGGCAGATATAGCTATAATAATGTTTGGATATCGAAAGTATCTTTCTCAAGGGGCGACCAGAAGATCTTGGTTTGCGCTTGAATACGTACGACGATGAGATCTCAACTCATTTATAATACCGATCGCGCCGACATCGCCTGCAGCTGTAATCTTTATAAAATGTGATATTTTGACTGACCAACCTTTCAAGGGTAGTATATTATATAAAAAAATTATATCGAAAAAAAATTAAATATTAAAAATGTAGTAATGATGGCACCTGATGATTGCTGGCAATGATGAAACGGGTACTTGTATGGTCAGAATAAAATGGTCTTGTGTTGTAAAAAATGCATCGTAAGTGCTTTAGAATTTCCCCATTCAAACTTCGCAATTAATTTTATTTTTCAAGTAGAAATATTTTAAATTATTATAATAGGTGATGCTAAATTATTCATGTTAACAACCGCCTGCCTGACTTACGTGTATTATTTGAATATGCAATTTTAATTGCGTACTCAGTGTTTTTTTATTTTCATTGCATTTAAAAAAGCAATTCTATGTAAATTTAGATGCACATTTTATTTTATCAATTTGGAAATTTACAATTATTCGTTGGTGAAACGGTGAAGGTAGGAAAAGCAAAAAGGTTTTAAACGTTCAATTTTGATAAATTGTTCTCATTCTATTTGTAAGAAATACATTTTCTGGTTGACTTGATTTCTACTCAAGTTCCATATCCTTAGTTTCTTTACTGCAAGTTGATCTGACAAAAGTTCGATCGATTGTTGTTTCCGATTCGATAGCGGAATGTGTGAAGTACGATTCTTATTAACCCCACTGCAATCGAGTTTATGTTCAACTTTTCAAAACGAAATCTCAAATAATAGGTTTGCAATTTTAAACTCTCATAAACTTTTGCGCTTTCTTGAATATAGCTTTTGATATTTTAATGACGCCGATATGATTAGAGGAAATAAATAGGAGTTTTTCAAGTTCCAATTATATTAATAGCAGCTAAAAATTGGTGCGATTCGAAAATATTTTTATTGGCGAGAAACGAAAAATAAACTTTAACTTTAGTTTATATACGAATTGGGGTTTCTTTAGAATTCTAAAACGCTTACCGATTTTAACTTACTACATTTAATGTGAACACTTTAGGAAGGATATATTGGGTACTTTTGCTGCCTGCCTTTGCAAAACACGTAGTATATAATCGAAAATCAAGTTCAAAATATAAATTTAAAAAGTTACTCGAGTTCATTAGAAATATTACAGGATACACCGAGAATATAAATTGAAACCCAAGAAAACATTTTATTTTTAAAATAACATAAATACAATTATTCTATATTGCAGCTGGGGCAATTGTAAACATGAGAAACGCACATTAACCACTTACGTTATGCCGTAAATTTAAGGGTATTTCTTTTTTATGTCCAAATTTTCTTTCTAATTTATCATAATTATTTCTTTTTCTTTATTATGGATACATTTATTAAGTGTCGGGACAAGTTATTTTTTACAATATTAAATTACCCCTATTTATTTAAGTTTTTGTGCACAATATTGATCTCTCCTATTGAGGAAAACACAAAATGTTAGCTCAAGTACTCCATTAACAAATTTTTGGCATCAAGTTTCAAAATACTAATAGCTAAAGTAACAGATGGGTGGAGTTAATTATTTGCAACCTATCGATTTTTTAGTCTTAAAAATTGCTCCTCTTATTATACAGACAATTTTAGTTTCTCTCGTTTGCTCAAACACTGTATAACTATTCAAAAAAATTTTAATTTCCATACAATAATTTTTTTTTAATTATTAGGTAAATGGAACTGATGTAAGCAGTTTTCCTTATGAAGATGCCGTTAATGCTTTTCTCAGTGCTCAAGAACCTATAGTAGTAGAAGTACGGAGAAGAGCTTCAGATGGATCCTCATATGATAATCATTCTACATCTTCCAAATTAGTGTCAACTGGCGTACAAACTGACTTATCTGGCTTTAATTGGTTAGAGGAACCTTCTTTCGATTGCTTAGCTCAAGATATCGATTTAGAGGTAATTTTTGATCCACAGAATAGGCACATGTTTTGGGTTACAATTTTTTTTCATTGCGATTGAAATTTAAATAAGGAATTTTCAATTGCTACCTTATTATTTGTGCCGTGGTTCGGATTCCACGTTAAATTGGAGGTCGTTGTTTAGTCAGTTTATAATAACGACTGCCTGGCACAGATATATTTGTAAATTAAATCGAATTATTTATATAGTTGTTTATCCTATTATTTAAACTGCATATTCGCTGTTTACGCATTTCATGCGAAAAACAGGTGGCTTATCAATCTTCATTCCTAAACTAATGAATAATGATCGAGACTTCTACTTTTTTCAATTTATTTTTTATATTATTCACATTAACAAAAATAAAAAAATAAAATTTTATTAAATAAAGATGCACGGCGAGCGTCTCGGCGATTAACGTTATTCAAAAATAATTGTTTTACTTTAAAAATTCTTTATCTATTTAAAAAACTATTTACTTGTTGAGGACCTCTGCATTAATTTTTATAGATATAGTTTAATCGGTTTTTGAAAAATACGAAAAAGTTTATATACATTTTTCATTTCCATTTCACTCGATTTTGGTAAAATTATAATAAGCTGAGTAGAAAAGCTATAACTATTTGAATTTTTAAATAAAATCGATACCCCCGGTGTGATGCACAGTCGGCATCAACAATTTTGGTGTTTACCTTTAGAGAAACAAACAACAAAATAAGTAGAACATTTTCAAAGCAAAAACTACGATGACTTTTTTTAAACTTGAATATTATAGTATAAATGATAACAGCCAGTTTGCCCATGTTGTGCAGCATACAGGCCGCACTCACACTTTCGTAATCTCGTCACTTATCGTTATCGTAGACTTGAAAAAAAATCAAATATAGCCAAACGGAGAAAATTATAAACTTGAAATTTTACAACCGAGGAGCTTTTCACTGACGACCATACTGTACAAATCATTGGTAATGTGAAGGAAATAAGAAGCTATAGACAGTAACATACGGCAATAAGCGGTAATTGTTTTAGTGCAGAGCAATAAGTGAGCAATAGTGGGAAATGAAATGGGAATTAGTGGCATTGAACTGGCAATAATATTGAGCTCATAAACGAGCTCGAAAGATGTTATTTATCATGCTAAAATCTCATTAATTCTTCTTACGCTTTTCTTTGACTTGTCTTCAGCGGAGAGATATTAACGTACATGTATTACTTATTTATCCATATTTATCAAGGAGCCAGGGCCGGATCAAGCTATTTCAGCGCCGGGTGCAGATTAGGTAAATGGCGCCTTCAATATTAATAATATCAGATAGAATATTATAATCAAAGAAAAAATGCAGTATCTTGGAATTACAGTGCACATTTATGCACAATTAAAAATCGCGCAATTTTGGCGCTTTCTAAACTTTGGCGCTGGGTTCGGCAGCTCCGGCCCTGCAAGGAGCATTCTTTCCCTAGGGTCGAACGCTTGAGTATGTTTACCTAATGTTACACAATAGATGAAGTTTGGTATTGTAGAAGAAAAGTTCCTATAAGACGGAGAGCCTACTTCATTTCATAACTTTTATTTTCTATATAAATTCAGTCAAACGGCATTTTTATGGTACTCCGGCAGAAATTTATTTTTAATATGCAATTTCATTTCATCTAAGGGATTTTAATTAAAATCAGGATTACTTTTTGCTATTTGTGCAATGATAACTGGTATGGTAAAATGGTAAAAAGGTAATGTGTTTGTAGTGCCATGAATATGTTTGAATAAATACTCAGAATCGTCGGATAATCGAACGTCGGATAACAGAGGGTCTACCTTATTTATTTTGACTTTGAATTAATTTACTTTAAATTTTTACGTAAGTGTTTCCTGTGTAGAAATAAGTACATGGGATGTTTCGATCACTAAAAATCACTCAATCACCATTCATCACTAAAAATTACCCCTGAGTTCGTAGACGGGAATAGACGGAGATGAAATTTGGGTATAATTTCAGAGGAACCAATGTATCATTACTAAAAGATGGAGAGAATCCTTAAAAAAATGTTAGTCGTTTCGTAATTAAATCATAAACATATTTAATGGTAGTTTCTGAAGTAAAATAAATCCATTTTTGTTTTCGGCAATGTTAAAGTATATTTTAAGCCCAAATTTACTTGACCACACTTTCCGACACTTTCTAGGTGTTCTTTTAAATTTTTTTAGTGTTCCTGATTCCTTGGAATGTTCCTAACAAGAAGCTATTAGTAGAAAGCCCAATTAAAATACTTGACAAAAACTTGTTCTGCGTTGATGATTTTTCTTCAGCAATCATAAAAAAACAGGATTATGGGTATTATCTGAAACAAGCCTGGCAAGCTATTTCCAATGTAAAACAATTAACTTTAATATTAAAAAAATTAATAAACAATTACTACCGGGATTGCTGTTGGTGACGAAGAAGACTCGAAGTTGCCAACCTAAAAAAATTGTAAGATTACGGGAGAAGTCGCGTATCTGGGAAATTGAGTTTAAATGTGATATTTAAGAGTAATCCTTTTTAGTGCTTAATTATTTTGAAATTTTAAAATAAAGTTTTAATTTTCACTTTTAATTTGCTTCCTCTTTAATTTCATTTCTTATTTATTTTATGTAACGTTTTTTGCAATAATCTTTTAATAATAATAATAATTTGGGTTTTCCGCTGTGGACTATTCTATTTTCCATACAACTTCAACTCATGTTTCCTTAACATCCCTGCGGGACTAACTTTTCAATAAGTCAAAGTTTATAGAGGAATATCATCGAATGCTTCTGTGTTGATCTTTTTGGATTAATTTTGCGTTATCAGGTTTTCTATTTAGAGATTTTGTCCATTTTGTTTGAAAAAATAATAATATGTTTGTCGCTACGTATGATTGAAAAACCTGATAATTAACCGACTTCCGTAAACCGACACAAAAAGTGAATTTAATTTTATAAGTTGAAAAGTCGATTAATTGATAAAAAAAATTATAAATTATGGATAATGAATTTACAATTTCTTATTGCCAGTCAGATGGAATAACTTATTAGTACACTTGAAGAATTCCGTTGTATTAAATTTAGCAGGGTTGCTTATCTTTTCAAGGTGGTAATTTGTGAAATTTCATCGAAAGTTTTCAATAATTTATCATAAGTTATTTTTTAAATTTATTGGAGCATTTTGATTTCTATAATTTTATCTCCCCTGTAAATTGTTGATGTTGAGGATGTCTTTAATGTTAAATATTACTTAATATTATGGGTGTATCTGTATCTCATGTAAGATTTAAATGACACGCATTTCTAATTAGTTTCTCCTGCTAGTTTTGAATATTACATCGCTGATTATAGTGATTAAATATACTAGGGAGAAGTCTTAGCGTTGAAACGCTGCGTTTTGTTCAATAAAAAATTCATATGTAACATGGGTTGTTTATGGAATTAAGATGGAAGGAAAACGGAGCGAAAACAAATTATAAAATTACAGTTGGAAAACATAAATTTTATATTTCTTTATTATTTTGGAAATAAACCAATTATTTTTCAGTAATTTTACTTTCTTCCTTATTTACAAATAATAAAAAATAAATAGCTGATGCTGATGGACTTGGAAGCTTCGCAATTGACGTTCTCGGTATAATAGACGTAATTTATTGTTACTAAAATTGAGGTTTTTTTTACTCCGACCAATGAGAATACGGGTATACCGTCAATTCCTCGCGATCAATTCATCGCACGACAATTCCTCGCATGCGTCATGTTGTTAATAAATGAACATAACAAAATTAATTAAAAACTAGAACAACCTTCCAGAATGGAAGATTAAATACGGGTAGTCACTAAACACAAAGATTTAATTTAAAACATTCGTTTCGCATAAATATATTCTTTTGGAATTGGAAATTGGAGGAATTGGAATTGTAGATTTGAGAATTCGACTGGTATGACTGGTATGACCGTGAAAGAAGATTGGAAAATGAATGAATGAACTGAAAATAAAACTGAAAAAAATATGCGAACTTATCTTTATTTAAAATCTTGTTTTGTTAATTAAATTAAAATTGTCATAATTTGATCTGAAACTATCGTTGGTGATAGTAAATTGAATTTATTTTAAATTTCGATTATTGGATTTGTATAACTAGAAATTTGCTAGTCTACCATGCAATAATGATTGAATTTAAACCTAACTTAAATTATCAGTTTGCTCTATTTCGTAAAAGCACACTTGTAGTTTATCTTTTATATCATTTATAAACTAGGAGGTAAAACGATTTGTAAATTTTTAAAAGACAGTTTTTCAAACATGTCAATGGTATCCAGACTTGTGAAGTTTTTCATCAAGAGTTGTGAAAGCTCAAGACGTACACATTTATGCGGTTCGATAAACGCGTTCGTTAGAATTAAAAGCGGTCTTGTGTTCATTTTACTTTTGATAAAAACGTTTTTCGGAAATTTGAATCAATATAAAACTGATTGCGTATCGTAAATTCGTTTTTGAAGCTCACGTTGATTGATTTGTTTTTTTAGGAAACGTTATTCGATTTAGGAAATAAATGTAAAACAACATTAAATCATCTTCTAATTTTGATTTCGTTGTGTGAAAATACATTTTTGGAGCCGAATTTTCGGCAGTTTTATTTTAATTAGCTTTCCAACTGCGATAGATATTTGAGTATTTTATGAGATGCTGTCGTGATTTTGAATTATAATATCACGCGTCTAGATCTTATTATATACGTCATGAATATCAACGGTGTGGACTTGGATGTAAAACTCGAGGGAAATCAAATACATATTGGCAAAATTGTACTAATGCAATGGCATCACGAAAATCACCTGTCTAATGTAACATATTATGAAAATTGAGTAAACCCAATATTACGTGAGCATAAGAGTTTTGTATTTGTCTAGGTGCTTCACGTACTCGTATATGCAAACACGTTTTTCGTATTATAAAATCAACATCCCTAAACTTGATCCTTTATTTAAATTTGTCTTTGTTCATTATCGACGTATCTATAAAATAGAGTAGACAAAATATCATAAGCCCTTCTATTCAGAAGTAATTTCAAATTCGATCAAGCGATTAGGTTTTTCTAATTCATTAATTCTCTTTTGTCAAGCTAAGTTAATTAATGTTCCTTTTAAGCAAATTTTGTACTACTCAAATTTTAATTAAATCAATTCATCGATCCAAGATCTATTTTTGTTATCAATTTCAGTTAATAAACTTTTTACTTATTAAATTTTATTTTTCGCCAATAAATTACGAGCACCGACTGCTAAATTTGCGATTCACTCTTTAATTCAGTGTTTTTCAACCTTTTCGAATACGCGACCCCCTCCACAAGTAAAAAAATTTTAGCGACCCCCTATTATCGCCAATGATAACCTTTAAAAAAAAATATTATCATTCCATGTACTTAGAAGCCCCCCCCCCTCAGTTGTCACTCATCAGTAAGTTTTTGAATTGCAATTTGCTTACAAATTGGTAAGATTTGCTTACCAATGTTGGTTGGTAAGCAAATAATTCAAAAATATAATTTTTGGATATGTGTCCGTACAACTTGCTAATCTGACTACGAAGGTGAAAGAAAATCTTATAAATTTTTCTGCTAACGGCATGCTTAAAATGAAATTCAATTCACAAAACATTGACATCTTCTGGATAAAGAGAAAAAAAATATCCAGAGCTGGCAAGGGAAGCTTTGAAATTATTAGTGCCATTCGCCACTTCCTACCTATGTGAACTAACGTTCTCTTCAGTGGTAAACATAAAAACTTAAAAAAGATATAGGCTTCAATAAAAAAATGATTTTGTTATTTGCATCTCACAAATAGAACCACGATTGGACAAATTAATCAAAAATAAACAGGCATAGCCTTTTCTCACCGAAAAAGTTTTTTTTTTTTACTTTTATAATAAATTTATAATTCCACGATCACGATTTGCCTATGTCAGTCTACTGCTGGATGAAGGCCTTCCCCATTTCGTTACAATTTGGGGCGGTTTTAGCCATAATACATCACGCTGACAAGACGTCTTGGTGTATGAGACGGATGGTAGCACGATAGCATTCAGCACGTGGATGGTAGTCTCTGATTTGTTGATCACAGCAGCCTATTCGACTCGACCAGGATTTGAACCTCGGTCACCCTCTTCCCAGTCGGCCGGTATAGGCTTTACGCCACACTGCTGGTTAAATTTATAATTTACTTCTATTAAAATATTTTTTTTTATTTTACCTAGCTTGTGACCGCGACCCCCCGAGCAAGATATCGCGACCCCCCTGGGGGTCGCGACCCACAGGTTGAAAAACACTGCTTTAATTAAACAAAATTTCCTATACAATTTTTCGAACAGAAATATTAAAATATTTGAAATTTTTTTTCTTTTGGTTGTTTAAGTAATTAAATTGAAAAAGGGGAACAATAAACATTTTGAAATTGAAATAGTGAGAATGAAAACCCTACAGTCAGGGATGTTACGGTGGAGATTGTAGCAAGATTACCTAAAGGAAGTTACTGGATCGCAACGAATTAGGGTTGCAAGGTTGAAAGAGAAATTAGAAGATCCGAGGAAGAAGAAGATTGATATCTACATAGATCGTATGAAATGATAGTATACCTGTTTTCGTGTACTTCTTTACTTATTAATAAGTTACCTGCACAAAAAAAGCTTTGTGTAAAATTTGCGAAATTTTACTTTTAAGTTATTTTTGGTCATTGAATTCTGGATTTCTCAAAAAATCTCAATCAATCCCAATTTAAGGATCATGCTCTTATCATTGTCCTTGTTTGTTTGGATTCTGTTTCTTTTGCCTATCTACTGGAATGAAGTTTTAGGGTATATTAAAAAAAAAAAATTATTTTTAATTATTATTTTATTTCCTGAAGAATTTTTTAAAATTTTTTATAAAAAAATAAATTAAATTTTGACTTAATATTGTAATATTTTAGTCGCGTATAACAAAAAGTCGCATACAATAACGAAAAACAAATATTGTATTGGTTGGTTTTCTATATAAGAAAAAGTTTCCAGTTGTAACTGTGGTGTGGGTATAGCGTCGACATGTTCTCAGTTCCTTCATCGTCGTTATATACAACTTTCACTGTAGAGTAAATGAAATGTTCGATTTGATATAGAGGTTCTTTCAGAAATAGAAAAAAAAACAATGATGACTGTTGAAGCATAAATACAATGGCATTGAGATACCTTTGATACCCAAAACCTAGGTCAAAACTATGACAAATTATTGACTGAAATATAAATAAGACAAAATTTATTTGCGTTATTTTCAGCAACTAAATTCAATTTGTTTGATTTTTATACAGTCGTTGCATTTATACTAAATATTCCTTGTAGAGTTTTTACAGTGTCAGAGTGTATTATAAATTGCACGAGATATTTTTAGGAATTCCTATTTGACTTCTATTCAACTTTCGCGTATGAGCATTTATGAAAGATATTATTTTTGGGATTACTTACCACCCTTAGCATCTAAGATAAATTACTTTTAAATTGATTTGACATCAATCAGCGAGTTAACCTGCATTGTTCGTACCAATTTTATACCCGAAGATTCTGAGGGCTCGATTTTTTATTGTGAAATTTCTCACTACTTTTATTATATTTTTACAAGTAATTCATTATTTTATAATCATAAGTTTTATTTTCTGTATGGATATTTAACTTGTAACTCCTTTGTTAAGAAATCACAGGTCTGGCAGCGTGCAACTGGGGGGTAGAGCGCTACGAGCCCTCAAAAGGGGTAAAAAACGATGAAATTAAATTATAGATGAACCATAATTTTTTAATTAATATTAAAGTATACATTTTTTATGATAGAAAATGTTAATTCCAGATCCACCAGGAGGGTACAAAATAATGCCAGACCTAATTATAATTACATAAATTATCATAATTAATAATTTACTTTAACGACAATTTACGATGGCAAAAGATGGCATCTTTTTACAAAATAACTGAAAATATTTCAGATCCTAAGTTTTGGGGTAGCAACTGGAAGATTGATTTTGCTTTCATCTCTTACATAATACATAATATTAATTAAAATTTAACTTACAGTTAAAATAACTTTTATTAATTTATATTTAACATAAAGCAACATTTATAAATTTCAGGAAGTTACGTTAAGAAAATGCAGTAGTGATGAAAAATTGGGGTTAACTGTCTGCTACAGTTCTGGTTCTGAAGTGGACACTTACACGGAAGTATATATTCAGGGAATTGCACCTCGAAGTGTAGCAGATCGTGATGGCCGACTACGGCAAGGCGATCAAATTTTGCAGGTGAACGGCAAAGATGTTTCAAATAAAGAAGAAACTGAAACGCTTTTTGCTGAAAACCGCAAAGCTGTTACTCTTTTGGTCAGTCGCTGTTTAAATCAGGTACGAAATTGTAGTATATAATTTGGATTGCAAATAATTCAAAATTATTTATGCCGTGGTTTGGATTCCACGTTAAAATAAGGAATAAAATAGTTGATTTGTAAAGTACTTGTTTGCTGAACGTAGTTTCTGTCTAGGTGGATGAATCCAATGCCGAATCTCCCAGCGACTTACTATCTTCTTTGAGTCGTGGAGCAGCTTACCAAAATAGCCTTATCGAACAATTAATGCAACAGCAAACAGAATATCAAAATTTAATTAACAATGACGCACCTGCAGTACCACCTCACACACAATTCAATCTAACCAATTCATTAACACGTAGCCAAATGCACATGATAAGTACCGAAATATCCGAACTCGATCAACGTATGCAAAATATACAACTTATAAAGATAGATAAACGTAAACCTCCCCAACTTCCAGTAATTCCTGTTCCACCTGAATCAGATTCGGAACACATCTATGAAACAATACCAGAATCTGTCGATTCTGAATTAGAACCAATTTATTCTTGCCCGTATGAACCTCAAGATGAAAGTATAGTAGAGCAATGGCTCAAATCGCAGGAAGCAGCTTGGGTTCCTACAAAAGAAGAAAATTTGAAAGAATCCAAGACGAAAGAAACTAATAGAAGTAAATCGTCCAAAAGTACTAGTAGCGGTGAAGAACATGAAAATAGTTCCAGTGCATACAACACAGGAGGTTCATGTAACAGTAACCCTTTAACAGTGGAATTAGCATGCCAAAAAGATATTTCCAGGTAATTTTCTAAAATTTCAAGTTGGAAATTTACAGTAGAAAATGTTTTAGGTCAACCTTGGTTTTATGCCCTCCTGTCGAAATTGAAGAAAACACAAAATTACAAGAATCTATGGAAAATTGTGACAATTGCAAAATTCATGGATATACGAAACCAAAGAAAAATAAAACTTCAATATCTAAAACCAACAGTCCTTCTTCTCCTACGATGCGACCAGGATTTACAGTTGCACATTTACTATCCGACACAATGTACACAAATGTAGCAAATTTACAACAAACTATGTTATTGCAACAGCAATTATTTAGGCAAGCTTTAGGACAACAAAACCATGATGTGATTTGTAAACCGACAACCAGTTTTACCGCTCCCAGTTTAAGTCAATACCAATTTGTCAGCAGTCCACAGGTAATTTAGTTTAAATTTTATCTTTAAATTAGTTGACTGAGTTTTTTTAAGGTTTTCAAGTCAAATAGGGAAACATCAACAATGGATACCAAGATGGAATGGAAAGTAAAGCGCAGATCAGATGGAACAAGATATATAGCACGCAGACCGGTAAGGAATAGAATCTTGAGAAACAGAGCTATCACAATTTCTGAGGAAAGGGCAGGAATAACAACGGAAGACGATACAATTTCGGAACTGAAGGTATTGTTTTATTTTTTTGCCCTTTTAGCAAATATCTGATATTTATTTTTCAAGGTTGGAAAATATTGGACTAAGGAAGAACGTAAAAAACATTTTGAAAAATCAAAAGAAAGAAAACAAAAGCAGGAATCTTTAATTGCATCGAAAACTATTGAAGAGAATCTGGATGTTATGTATCAAAAATCATTTGAGAAAATTCATTCGACAACAAACAAGAAAATATCTGTGAATTTAGATAATACAATGAAAAAAAATAAAGCCAAACGAGTGCATAAAGAAGGATACCACGATTTTACAACAGTCCAGGAAATTTTAGTGCATGGGCCAAAGGTCATTTCAAATCCAAGTAATAAAGTGATGGGACTGCTTTCTGTTACTACCGTGTAGTTTAGAATAAATGCTTACTTTTATATTCCCCACTAAGCACATTGTTGTTTAAATTAATTATTGAAGATCTAAAGCCTTTTATAAGACACTATTAACTAAGTGTTACATTGTATGTTGTGAAGATTTAATTTGCATATTAATAGAGTATCTCCTATGTGATGATTTTATTTAGTGTACATATCAGAAATAAAGTTATATATTTAAATGGTATTGTTGTAGGACCGTAACTGCAATGGAGTTTCTAAATTTTCGCCCCGCCCACTTAAAAGCAAACTCACGTAAACAGAAAATTTGATTTATTTACCTATTTAGGTACATATGTAGCTACAAAAATTTAGTTTTTTGCCTGGAAAGTCAGTTTTCATATCTTCTAAAGTAAATGTTGTATTCGATATACACAAGCAGTGTTATTGCCACTATGATATAGGCAAGTATCATGCTCTTGAGCCCCCGATCGGCTGATACTCTTGTAACGATATCAATGGATACGGTTGAATTGCGAACTATACGTCTGTCCTAAATTGTAACTTGTTAAAAAATAAATATAATAATCTAACAATACGCACCGTTGCTTCGGGAACTGAAAAACGGTGCACAAATAGTTGTCGAGCTGAATGAATAAATTCTTTTATAAATTCTCGATAACTTTGCGATGTAGTGGGATTTCGAATCCACAATTCATTTGAATCAATATATTTCATCATTGGACGCATAACTTGGTTAAGCTGTGGTCTATTCAATTGTAATTCTTGATTCGGTGGTATAGGACGTAGCTCTACAAGTGTTGTCATATATTGAGCAAACTGAAAATTTAATTAATAATCTTAAATACAAACTGGAAAGTATATAATTTACCGACATGCTATGCAAATAGTATTTATATTGCATTTTGTATCAGTAATAATTAAATTGACACTATTCACAAATATTTAAAATGCAACTGTTTTTGGTGGAAATTCAAAATACCAATTTCAAAAATGAAATAATTAGTAATTTCACCAATTATTATAATTTGACTTGGAAATTCTCGCTGGCGTTGCCATGGTAATAAACAGTGCTGCCAATATTTCAAGTAGAAAAACTTATATAACTAAATTTTACTTTTCCCCAAAATTCCTCACAAGTTTAAATTACATATTTTAAAATTCCTCCTACATATTTTGAGCAGTTACTCATAAATTGGAAACACTGGTAATAAAGTGCTTTGCTGATCGGCCATTTTGAAATAAATCGATAATAAATGGATGCGTTTTCGCATTGGATTTTCAACAGTTCCCAAAATACTGACCATATTACCCCTTTAAATTTCCAAACTAATACGTTAAATGAAGGACTTGGCACGCACGGCGGTAACCGAATTTTTCAATTAAAATTTTACCAATCTCATTAGCAAACTTCTTTGAGTCCACCGCAAAATCTAACAACTCCAAGTGGTTACGTAGACCATCACGTAGCAGTGAACGCTGCTACTTCTGCCGACCGAGATGAGGCTTTAATGTGACTTTCCCCAGATTTTACATCAATTTTAAATGTAGCCTCTCCTCAAAAGCAAGCATCAGTTTGTTCCACTAGGTGCCATCACGTGGGCTGAGCCTGCATACAAAACAATTACCATCCAGTTAGCAGATAAAGTGCAAAGGGGGATGGCTGTGGAAATCTGTTGTACAAGTACAGGTAAATATTGAGAAAATCTTAGGAAATTGAGAAGTATTAAAAATTATTCAACCTCAGATAGGTGCTGGATCATTTTCATTTTCTGACGAAGCTATTGCGTTGTTTGAATTTTTTTGCAAAAAGTGAATTAAAATTAATATCATTCCTAGACTCGTTGGTCTGTATGGGTTGTTGATTTGTATATGGTATGGTATTGATTTTTACTAAGATTTTATCCCGATATTCAAATTTGTGAAGATCTTAGTCTATTTTTGAGATATTACGTGACAGTTGTGTATCATGGTTGCTTTCACAAAGCAGTTTGGTCAGCGGTGTCGCCAAAGTTTTTAGTTTGGGTGGACTTAGGGTCGAATTGGAAAATATTTTGGACCCTAAGTTTATAATTATAAAAAAGTTATTAAAAAATTAAAAGCATAATTGGGAAGAGAATTAGATGGTAGATCAAGCGACACCTTACAATTGGTGTCTTAGTGCTTATATTTACACTTTTTATTAAATTAGTGACGTCCCCGAAAAGCAGACAACAGAGTGCTCTGGAAAGCTTAGGCCCACATTTTGCACCTAATTTGTTGTAAAAATGTTCTTCAAGACTGGTGCCGCTTAAAGGAGTTGCCTGATAACTACATTATTAGCAGTCTGGACCTGCACAGATGCTTTAAGTGTTTTAACTGGAGATTTCACTAATATTTAATAAATTTTTTCTGCTTATGAGATTTAACGATAAACTGAATATTTTTTCAAAATAATAACTATTTCTGTTTCCACAGAATGAAAGTTTTCGATTTTTTGCAATTGAATCAAAATTTCATAGATGTCATGGCGATACAACGAAATGAAAATAATCTGCGCAAAACTTTTATGAATGTAGTAATCTACAAACAAAAGAAATTTTCCCATATGCATTTTCCGGAATTTTACTAGTTCTTGTAATTTCCGATGGAAAGCCATCTCTACTATTTCATTGAAATGATTCTTGAATATTTAAACGTTCTGTAATTTTTCAGTTTCAAAAATCTGTTCAGTAAAGTACAACGAAGACAAATTCCGTACGATTTCGTTCTGATTCACAAACAGGACAAGTTTTTTTTCGAAAGCTTTGTGATCGGCTTTTAATTTATTAATAATTTTTTATTTACTTTTTTTAAAATTTATTATTATAATCAGTTACCTAGACTGAATTATTAATTAGTTCATGTGTTACTGGAAATTTCCAAATCAGATTGCACAGAAGGAAATGCCGTTTAAGCCATATTTAGCTTAAATTAAATTATGTGAAGATCATCGGAAAATGCAATGAGATAGGAATTTTTTACAAAATATTGTAAATAATATTTTTAGGATTGAACAGAACTGCGTTTGAATGAAAAGTCTTCAGCTAGTGAGAAATTGAAAATTTTGTCAACTGACCAAATTTTAAATTTTCAGGACCAACAGGATATCGCAATAATGAAGAAGAAACATTGATAAAAATTTGAATATAAAAATAAATATAAAATTCAATTGTTTCTTAATTTCAAAATTAATTCTTAAAAGGGAATTTTGCAAGACGAAATATGAAAGTTCTGATAAGTTCCGCTAGATGGTAAGTGCGACACCGAATTCAAATATATTTTAAAAATCGATCATTGCTTTGAATGCATTCAATGTGTTATTATAAATACGTTTTTTTAAATAAAAATTCAAAATTTCTGAATTACTTAAACACTATTTAAGAGTTCGAACGTTACTTATTTTAATAAATTAATAAATTAAACTGTAGATAAATTATAAAAAATTAAAAAAAAAATTATCGTCAATAGTACTACCGAAGAGTATTGAAAACAGTCAAAAGATAGTATAATACTTAAAATAAACGCGGAGGATTTATAAACAAAGATATTAAATTTGTATAATATAATTAAATTAAATATTGCGAATTTCCAAATTTATTCTAATAAATTAAATTTTTGAATTATGTAATTCATAGGTTGATTTACGTTGACTTATATTGATATTTATCATGATACATTTATTAAACTTCACTGCTTACTAACCTATTTTATAAAAGTTAATCTTTACAGATTGATTGATGTATATCACATTTAGCTTTTCGTTTGTAATAATTGCAATTATGATGCTGAAAGTAATAGACACGGTATTCAAATTTGAGTTATAATTAAATATGATTTGTGGATAATCACAAGAAAATACGTTTTCTGCTTCTAGTTCTCAATGGGATATATTATTTTTATAGTCTGAATGTTTATTATTTACTTACTATAAACCAATTAACTTATAATATTAAGTAAAAAAATTAAAAATATTAAATTAAAAAAAAATACGTATACATATATCTTAACTGATTTTCTAGGAATTTTGCAAATGCGCTTGGGATAGGCTACTGGCTGAAATGTATAGTATGAGCAAACAGCAGGAAATACTACTGTGGATGAGGGTATGATCAAAGTTAGTAATCCTGAATACTGGAATGTGTAACAAGGAAACAAAAAAATGTAACAAAATGCAATATTAGCTTCGGCTAGCTGAGGTTATATTTGAAGAGTTCTTCAAAATTGACGAACTGGCGAGAACAAGGACTATTGCAACGTGAAAAGTGAGAGGGAGAGCGGGGGCAGTCGTCGTACGGGTACAGTGGTCATTTTTACTAATTCAGTACACATCTTATACGTTTACGCCATTTTCGAATAATTGACTATTTTTGTTGATTCCAATTCGAGCAGTTTTGCCGGTATTTTAAGTGTTTGTTTAATTTGTGGCCAACCCATATCAGCAACTGAATAATTGTGAAACATCGCAGGGTGTCCTTTGTTCTTTTCCATTTTACCTGACTTGATTTTTATTCTTGAATTTTGATTCAAATATATCAGTTAATTAGTAACACAACACGCTCGATCTACAGTAGCAGTCACGGAAATTGCATCGGTGATTACTTCCGAATTAAAATAACAATTCCCAAAGAAATTTTAATAACTGCACATAATATAAACACAATACGCACACAAAGCTAGGTTTTTCAAACCGGGGGGGCTGGGGTTGTGGAATACCCTCCAGTACACCAGAGATTATGCGCAAAAAATGTGTTATTGAGCTTATGGGTTTCAAACCAGAAATCTTATATTCAAAAATTTAAAAATGTAAGATTTCTGATTTGAATCAATTTTCTATTTTTTATTATTAAAAATATAATATAGAAATTTATTTTTTAAATCCGGGAATAATTCCCAATGCAATTTCTATGACCGCTACTATTGTTTTTATCTACCTACAGGTATTCGTAGTAAGTTTTCATTAAATCTGGTTTTGTTATAGAATATTCATAAACTGTAATCTTTGAATTAATATTCTTAAATCATGCCCTGATGATTAATTCCAGTTGATCGTAGAATGTAGTGGTTTTGAAGATTTACAAAATCCATTTTTTGAAAGGGATTTTGGTTTTTCTCATTCTCAAAAACTCAGTTTTTTATTGCCGAAGTTTTTATTACAGATTTTACAATTTTCTCCGAGATACACGCTACATCATGCTATCATCTTCATTTTCAGTTCTTCTGGAGCTCCACTTTTATCTAATCTTCATTAGGATTTCATTACTCATTTTGCTCAACAAAAGACAAAAATTTTCGTTTGAAAAAACAAGAGGCATAAAAGAAGGCAAGACATGAGAATAATTTAGAAATAAAAAAAATGCATATTATGTAGAATGAAGAAGAGAGGAGAACTGAACAATGTCCTGATGTTTGTGCTATTTTTTGTTAGTCCACTTTTTGAAAATTTTGACTATCTACTATAATTTTATATTTGCTGTGAATTAATTGGACAACTTAAATTCTATGGATTGTGTGTCTTTCGGTTTTTTCTTGCTACTTTGTACAATTGAATTTTGTAATCTTATAAAATTCGGGACAATTTCTATCAGTTCATTAATACCTCGAGAAGATGGCTAATTCTCAATTAGCGTAGTTTTTTAGTAGTTAACCGTAGTTTTCCCAAATCTTCGGAATCCCAACAACCCCTAGTGTGCTTCAAATGTTAAAATGTTTCTATGTAACCAAAATTACCACTATACGGTGAATAATGGCAATTTTCACCACACCTGGAGTAGGTTTTCTCCAGTAATTAGCAATTTCTGTGATGAAACCCAAGATGTTATACCAGCTCTTAATGCGGAGGCAGAGCGTGGATTCAAAAAATAACAAGAAGAATGACTGCAAGAAGTCGCTGCCAACACACTAGCAGCCTCAGCGGAGTTGGAAAAGAAGACAGCCGCTACTCGTCTCAATATTGTCCTTAGTGGAGAAACATATTGAGACAAGTAGTCGATTTTCTCAAAATTAATTAAAGAAACAAAAATATCTTACCCCACTGCAAAACAGGTTGAAAATCCCAATTAGGCACCTGAAGAAAACTTACCTCGGATCATGTTGGTGTATCACAAATAATCCTCTCCGGATTATAATTCCTTGACACGGCTTACTTTCCCAAGTAATCGGCCGCGGACTTGCAAATCCACACCTAAGACTAGTTTAATTCTAGCGAGCGTCCACTGCAACAGAAGTGGCGCCTCGAAGCGATACTCCATTAGCGGCACGGAGCAAAGGGCAAATGGGGCGCTCGAACAATTATTAACAATAAATTGTTACATGTAGTAAGAAAACGTAATTGAAGCTATACGGTGGTAAAACCTAGTACATATTATGAGCAATTAACGGCATATAATTTTCAGTTTTCATCAATTAGATTCGAATTTAAGATGTTATGATGTCAGACGGAAAATGATATACTCCAGACTAGTTCAAGAAACTGATTAAGTTGTATGAATTTGTTTGCATATTATATTTGTAGTAGTTCATAATGTATCGTGATAATTCGTAATGATCAGTTGAACGCAAGCTATGTTAATAAACATCTGAAGGAAATAAATTAAATATTTCTCTTAAAGAAAATGACAAAAGTAAAATAATATTAGAACGTCTACTTTGGTGTGACCGGCAGTAAGTACAAGTCAATATAGACAATTATAAATTCTTAATTATTAAAATAACTCAAGTTTTGCTAAAGGAAAATTTATTTAATTAAAATCAGATGCTGCCACTCAAAGTTACATAAAAGTCATCTTATCAATAGATGATGTAAAATTACATTTTTTTACGATGGCCCAAAAGAGGCGTTTCTTAATAATATAAGCCATCATCGTCTGGATGTAAGGGATCTTAATTATTTTATTTATGTTACTGTAAAAGTTAACTCCTTAATAACTTTATAATATGATATCTAAGTTGGGATACTTGGTGATTATAAACAACTTGCGCACAAATAAAAGTTTTTGTTGTCCTATATTTCGTTATTTGAAGTCGAAATGTTACAAATGAAAACGTGTCACATTTGCGATAATGGCAAAATGGAGGTATTGTTCACATAGTCTGTAATCTTACAAAGATGGTCTTAAAACAGTTTCTGTACCACAGATGTCTGAGAACAAACAACCTAGTTTTTTGTGGTAACTCTAATGGACTTTTATAAGCCGCCAAACGAATTGGTCAAAGCCTAGCTTTGCTTTGTCTCTTATATATAAAAGTAAATATTCGACAAAGAAATCGCATTTTCAAGTAATCTTTGAATTAGTTTAAGTTTAAAGGACGTATTAGTTAATTTAATTTTCTAAAGCATGTAAGTAACTTTTTTAAATTGCAAATGCTTTTTTTAAATGTCTTGAAATATTACCACCTCGATTTGTACTGAGCTACTCTTGTAATCCCCAGTTTATAGAAACTGATCCTTTCATTCTGTTTTCGGGCTATTTATTTCATTTCTTCTTTATATATACTTATAAAAAGTTCTCAAAAAGGCTTACTTGCTTGTTCTTATATTCAATTTATCTTCGGACACATTAACAATTTAAATAAAGATTCCAGCTGGAATAACAGTTTTTAATCAATATTATACCAACATCACATTAATTGCATTAACTATATTATAAGCTGATTCCACCAGACCACTTGAATGGAGATTGAACTGGACAGGTGACCCAAAGAAAGACTACAACAGAAGCAGGCTTCAAATCACTGAAATGTGATTTTTAGCTTTTATTCGAATCTGACTGCTAGCACAAACAATTTTGTATGCAACATAAAGTTGTTACAGCCTTTCAGACAAGTTGTTTTACCCATACAGACCAGATGGGGTGACCTCGGTTACGTGGAGGCTTTCGTGTGGGACGCGAAGTGGGTGAATACTGCCTCCAAGTCACTTGGGAATTTCGTATCCAATGGTCAATTCGGCAGCAAATCAATAAAAAGTGATTATGATATTTTAGCTTTCGCTATTAGAACCCTTGGGTTTTTAAAATAGCAATGCTAAGGCTTTGGTTGTAGATCAAATCGAATAAAGAAACTTTGAGTCGATGCCCACAAGGGCACATATGGACGAATTTTTCCATCTTGCAGGATAGTTTATGATATTATTATTAATTTATAATTTTTTGTAAAGTACAAAAGCATTGTTAGTAATAAATATAAGTTCATGGCCATGTTAAAATTTAAAATGTTCGAAGTTTTCACAATGAAATACACTATAAACATAAATTTCGCAAACGTTTCCAACATAGACTCTGTTGTATATTTAATAATTGCAATTTGAAACTATCGGGTTAATTTTAACCCTTGCGTGTGTATCCTCGGGATAAGTATTGAAACGAACTTTAATTTTTTTTTCAGTGAACGTTTTCTAAAACGGAAGTTTAGACTACAATTTATTATCAGCCGAACGGAATATGTAAAGATTTTTCAACGGTTTTAAAACTTTCTTATTATAGATACTACCTATATATGTAGCATTTTGTATTTATGTAAGTTTTCAATAATATTCCAATATAATGTTTGACTGAATATCATTGAAGGATGAATGCTTTCGGAAAAGTATGTAACTGAAAATGGTACATTTGACGTAATATTGCAAAATATTATATAAAATGTATGCGATATATGGCATGTACGTGTATATCGATTTTACGCTCCACAAGTTGATAAACTGCAGAGAGGTTCTCAAACGTTTAAATCATTACATGTTTTAAAAGTGACAAGGTACAGTAAATTTTGTTACAAAAAATTTTATAAGTTTTTTTTATTTAACGTCTTGCGAAATTATGAAAAATGTAGTATTTTTGATATTAAAAAATACGGGTTAGTGCCAATTTTCGCTGTTCTACAATATTGTTTTCACTTTTTTTTAGTTTTAGGGCAACATTATATTATATAATAAATTTATAAATAACAAACAATCTAAACTTTTATATCAGTTTTTGTAAACCTTCATATTTTGTTTCAGAGTAATCTTATGGTTTATGTTCATATAACTATAGCTAGTGAGGCGTTTAAGGGAAAAAAATATAACAAAGTTGTAGACTTGTTGCTAACAAAATTAATTTTTTAGGTTTAAAAACAGTTTTTGAAATATTGTAAAATATATTAGTAAACGCGGGGATTTAATCGAATTGAAAAAATAAAGTAACCTTTTTATCGTCTATATGCCGTTGTGCTCTTACAATAGACAGATATGGGATTTGAACTCACGACTACTTACCTTAGCCAATGTGTTATTAGCCAATTTATTTTTATGTTATTAAGAAATTTCATGGAATAAAATTAGCACCGTTAAAGAGCTTCGAATATGCAGATAATAACATTAAATGTGTTTTAAAGTAAAAATATCTTCAGCAAAGTGCAACACCGATAACCCACAAGAATAGTCACCAATTAAACTAAATATAGTTTTGAACCTCACAACAATAGAAGCATTAAATTTTCTTGTGGAGGGTAACACAATCCCGATCAATCAAAATTTCTAATTACATGCACTCAGAAAATAAAAACCTCAACAACAAACTATTATTTGATGTAACAAAGGAATTAGTTTAATAATTTTGAGGTCGCAGTAATTATATAAAATTTTGTTATAGTAACACACAAAAATTAGTTACTACTATAAATTTTGGAAAAATAAGGTGGAATCCAAATCACAACAGTTGGATTGGAAACCCTTCTGTCTATGCTGGACGGCATGTCGAGTTAAAGTTTTAAATGGCAAAGGAGCGCAAAATAAATATAATTAAATAAAAATTTTTGAGTATCACTGTCACAACCATTTTATAAAGTGATTCTCAAACCATATTGATTTGAATGGTGTTGTGGCTTTGCTTATCGTTTCAAGTATTCAATGAGGCTATATATCGGTATAACGTTCATTTCTTGTAATGTACTATAATGCAGCCTTTTATCGAGCAAACTAGTTGTATTTGTAAAGCCGTCAATTTATTGTAACTTGATAGTACCTCAGCGGAATTTTAAAAACCTACAATTATTTTAACTCGACGGTTTAAGAATAATTAAATATTTCTGTTAAAATAATTGGAGCGATAAAATTAAATCCTTATTTATTGGGTCGATAGTAATTAAGGTGACAATAGTAAAAAATTTGTAGTAGTACATAAAAGAATTCGTGTGAGCAAGTATCATGGGAGTGAGAATTAACAATTAAGAAATTGTGTTATTCCTAATGTGGACGAATAGAATTATCAATTACGGTGTTCAGTATTCGGCGCGTGTATAAGGGAGTTAGTCTCTAGAATTATTCTCCGTGTTCCCTCTGGCCGCGTACTTATAAGAGAGAAAATAAAATACTGGACAATGTTTTCTCTCGTTTTCTCCACACTATTTATATGTGAAGCACGGATTTGTGGGTTAAAATGATAAAAACGAAAGGATTGGTCTAAATGTTTTTCTAGTTTATTATGCTATGCACTTTTTTATTACACCCTTCAACCGCCCGTTTTGTTTTTGCTACACCTTTCACTGGGGATTTGCATTCAAAACATTATAAATTGTTATTATTTAATAAATTACAGTTTCAAGCTTTCATCATATTATATAAATTTCTAATTTATTAAGTAATCCTTAAACTAGCATTTCGTTAAGCTTATTTAAATCTACTATCTTGGTTTTATTATGACATACAAGATAAATCCTCTTCTTTTTTCCTATTTGCCATACTTAATTATTTTAACTTCGCAAACAATTAGAGCAAATCTTACAGAATTAAAAGATTTTCCTTAGATGTCCATCAGTTTTATTCAATTAAACTGCTTGTCCAGAAATCATCTATATTTTCTGAGAGGTAAGAAACTTGGATTTAATCACAGCATTTCATTTATTATATTATGAGTAAATATAAGTTTATCAATTTCTCTAGTTGTAAAGGTCAACTAAAAAAGTTTAAAAAATTTTTGAATTTCTTTTTACTTATCTGTTTAATTTATGATCTGTAATTCAATATTAAAATATTTAATAAAATAATTTTCCTTTCCTTTCTACTGCAAGGATAAACCTTTTTTATCCACTAATAACATCGATCTTGCACCGGGAATTCTTCATCTTATATAAATAAAATGCTAATTTATTTAAATAAATTAAAATTTAATTAAAATATTTTCATGAGCAGCCGCCAGCTTTAAAACTATTTGTACCAATATTTGGAATTTAATCGAAATTAAATTGGAATTACCGAAGTCGACATAGAATTTTAAAAATATTTAGACCTAAACTGAGAAAGTTATACTCATTATACATACCTTACAGAGTTAGCTAGCACATTGTGAGAGAAACACGGCCAGAAAAATCCGGTGCACTTAGTCGGGAATTAAACACACGACGGCGGCATGACAAATCAACATCCTCTCTGCCAGTCTCCAACCATGATCTGAATAAGAAAAATCAAATAATGCCATTTTCAAATGAATTTCTTTTTTAGATAAAAATGTAAGGACACCTGGCTATTGAGTTAAACAAAATAAAATTAAAACTAAAACAACTTGTATCTATCTGGGGTTTGAGAATTCCAGACTCCTGAAAGTAGATTTGCTAATGGTACAAACAAATAAACCAATCGAGGTTTGACCAAGATTTAATGATCCCAAAGATTGTTGAAACACAATATAGTGATCCTAAGGGTTGATTAGTTTAAGAAAATAACATATAAAACTCATCACAAATTTGCAAAGTACCACAAGAATTCAAAAATGTGAAAAAAAAAACAGCCAAGGGTTCTGTTGAGGAAGATTTGGAGGAATCCAAAGAAACAAAATTAAAAGATAAAGTTGAAAATATTATGGACTAATAAGGGTAATAAAATTTACAAAAATTAAGATGCTCAAATGCAAAAATAACACTCAGGCAAAGTTAAATTTATTTTCAACCAACGAACGAGAAGCGACTCAGTGCAAATTAAACCGGGGAATCCCCTTGTAAGCGGCCGATTGAAAACATAAAACAGGACAAGGTTAACAATTGTTTAAGGATTTTAATTTTTGTCATTATTTTATAATTCAAATTTGTATTCTTTTTCTGACCCTATTTTATTTAATATTGTTTATAGTTCCAGGTAATAGTTAATAAGTACATGAACAGTTCCTTGCGCCACACACAACCAAATAATTTTTAAGAAAGCTTTTTGATTTGTAAGTTGTGTTGTTTATCTAATTATCTTATTAAATTACCATAATAATTATTAGATTTGGCGCGGAACGAATACGAAGGAGAATATTATTAGATCCTTCAGGTATTGTATGTTAGCGGAGGAGACCGTAGCAATATATACTATTGATATTTTCCTATTAGTTGGATTTATTGATTCTATTGGAATTGAATGTTAATTTATCTCTTTCTTTTTATCTGTATATTTCCTCATATCACATATTTATTTCACGGATGATTTGCATTTTTCTGTGTATTTAATTTAATTTATGACATTTTGTCTAAAACGCTTTTATGTTATTTTATCATTTGTCCTTTGTTTTAATTTTTTATTGGCTTATTTACATAAAATAACGTGGAGGATACCGGGAGCGAAAGATCAAAAAGGAAATCAAATAGATCATATTTGTGTATCGAAGAACAGAAGTAAAAATATTTGTGATGTTAGATCATATCGAGGGGCAAATGTGGATTCGGATCATTTTTTGGTTATTGCAATGATAAAACAAAAAATAATAACAGTGTGGGAAAACCGAGAGGGAACGAAAAGGATAAATATAGAAAAGTTTAACAACCACAGCATAAAACAGAAATATGGAGAGAAAACAAATGAGGAAATCAATGCAAAGAAAAAAGAGACAAATATGAATAGGGAATGGGAAAACATAAGATTAACTATGACGACATGTGCGGAAAAAACCCTGGGTTTAAAAAATAGAGGTAAAAATAAAAGATGGTTTGATGAGGAATGCGAAGAGAATGCTGAGAATAAGAGAGAAGCAAGAAAAAAATGGATACAGACGGGAAGGGAAGAAGATAGAGAGTTATATAAAGTAAAAAGAAGAGAAGCATATAAGAAGTACAAGGAAAATAAAGAGAAATGGTGGAATTACCTCATGAATGACATTGAAAATGACTGCAGGGGAAATAACATGAAGAAGTTTTACATGGCAATTAAAAATCAAAAGGGAAAAAGCAATGTTAAAATTAGAAGTATGAAAGATAGAAACGGAAGACTAGCAGATAATGATGACGAGAACGGAGAAATATGGAAGGAATATTTCAGAAATTTTCTCAGTAGTGAAATCGAAGAGCTGGAAGACGAGGACAATGAGGAAGAAGATAATAGTGACGATGAAGAAAACATACAAGAACCAACGTACAGTGAGGTGAAGGCGATTTTGAATAGTATCAAAAACGGAAAAGCGACGGGTAAAGACAATGTATGCGGGGAATTAATCAAGAACACAGGAAGAGATGTATATATGAGGATATACGAATTACTTCTTGATATATGGAGAAAAGAGGAGATGCCAGAAGAGTGGAAGATTGGCAGAATAGTGCCAATATACAAGACAGGAAATGCGGAAGAATGTAAGAATTATAGAGGAATTACTTTGTTGCCAATAATATACAAAGTGATCTCAACGATAATTCACAGGAGACTCAAAGCCGCAACAGAGGGGATGATTGGAGACTACCAGTATGGTTTCAGGGAGGGGAGGTCGACAATAGATGCACTCCACATCATGAAGCAAATTGCTGAAAAATCGTACGAGCACAATATACAGCTGCACCTGCTATTTGTTGATTTCCAGCAAGCGTTTGACACGGTGAAAAGAAAACAATTATTCGAAACATTGAAAGAAATGAAGATCCCAGTAAAACTAAGAGAACTTATAAAAATGACTATGAAAAACTTAAGTACCACAGTTAAATGGGGAGAAAAAGAGACAGATAATTTCGAGATCACTGAAGGAGTCAGACAGGGTGATGCGTTGTCGGCAACATTGTTCCTATTAGTGCTGGAAAAAATAATCAGGAGAGTCCGGTGCGAGGGCACTATTGTAACTAAGGAGTGTCAAATATTGGCATACGCTGACGATATAGTTATCATGGCTAGAACAGTGAAGAAAATGAGAGAAGTCTTACAAGAGTTAGGCAACCAGGCAGAAATAATGGGTCTGAAAATTAACCAAGGCAAAACAAAATATTTAAGACTAGATAAAGAAGAAAATCAGGAAGGTCAACGAAAAGAAATCCAAATAGGGCAATATATATTTGAAGAAGTGGAGAGGTTTAAGTATCTGGGAGTACAGATAAACAAAAAAAAATGACAGAAGTGAAGAAATAGGAGAAAAGATACAGAAAGGATGGAGAGCTTACTATGGATACAGTAAAAAACTAAAAAGCAAAAATGTTACAAAAAAAAAAACTAAGATAAAGATATAATATAGAACACTTATAAGGCCAATAGTGACATATGCGGCGGAAGTAATGAGCTAGACAGAAAAGGAAAGTGAAAAATTGAGAGTTTTTGAGAGAAAAATCCTATATAGGTATATATAGGTATAGGTAAATTTGTGAAAGCGCAGCGAATACGTTGGATTGGTCATGTGATGAGAAGAAGCGAAGGAAGTGTGATAAGAGGAATAACAGAATGGAGACCGATGGAGAAGAGAAGTAGAGGAAGAACGAAATTGAGATGGATGGATGAAGTAACGGAGGACCTTAAGAAGATGAAGGTTATGAACTGGAAAAAGAAATGTGAGGATAGGAAAGCTTGGAGAGAGATCGTAGAGAGGGCTAAAACGCACTCGCAGTTGTGAGAAGAAACAGAGGCAAATAAGGAGTGATTCATTTTGTGAAATGAATCGGAAGAGCTTCGGAAGAAGCTGGTATATTCCGCAAGGAATGTAAACCACATAATAATAAATAATAATAATAATATTTAAATTTCATCTTTCTTCTCTGTGTTAATATATCACTTTTTGGCCACACAGAAGTCCGGGAAAGTAACAGCCCGGACTTGAAAATTTTGCAAATACTCTGTATAGAAAAGATACATTTTGCTACTGCAATGGCAATAAAAAATACACCAGGACCGTACTTACCGCACTAAAAAACAACAATTTATTTGTTTGCGAAATTTATTAAATTAATATGAGGACGAGATTGAATTTTCCCCAAAATTGTAGGAGTTTTCACAACACTCTTGGTCAGCTCCGGTAGGCAAAATGAGATTCTGTTAAAACTTGGAAGAGCTTACAACTAATACCCACCTTCAAAATAATTTTACAAATTTCACAAATAATTGTACAAAGTTCATAGTTTATTTAAAAATCATAAAAATGATTATTTTGAAAAAGTCTTCTCAGCAGCGCCAGCGCAACATTCGAATTACATGCGTTTAATCATTCGATATACCAATTCTGAGCCGTTACATGTTCTACACAGGGTGTCCCCGGATACTCTTTATAATATAACTTAGGTGGTGATAGAGGACACTTGTGTAAGAAACATTTTTAAGAACTTTTTTTTTTCTTCCAAATTTCGCTTTAAAGCATTTTGCTTTAATTTCCATCTTCATGTGGCCATAGCCCAGAAAATATTTATTTTTCGGTAAAAATGGGTTAGTGCTTTTTTAAAAAGCGTGAACTAATCTACAAAATAGATTGTCTAAAATCAAAGGCTTTTGAGTTATAAATTAAAGTAAGTAAAAAACTATTGAAATAAAAATAAAAAATAAAAAGCTCCAATTTTTCAACATTTGTTACTTACATTCATAACTCGAAAGCCTTTGATTTTAGACAAAAATATTTAAATCTAGTTTGTAGATTGATTAAAAAAGCACTAATCTATTTTTACTAAAAAATCAATATTTTCGTGGAAATTAAAAAAGTGCATTCAGAGGTCTAACTCTCGCAGGTTTGAGTTTAGAAAGAAAATTTTGTTAAAAATGTTTCTTAGAAAAACGTCCTCTATCACCACCTAAGTTATGTAAAGTGTATCCGAAGACACCCTGTATATTATTTAAATAAAAATATAATATAATAATAAATAATTATAAATTTAAATAAATCTGTTATTAGAAATATCCGCGAATAAATTGTGATCTAGCTTCTAGCCCACCTTGCAATAATATATGTTGTAAAATAATATTAATTGCGTTGTTCTGCACATGCATTTACGTTATTTTATAGACCCACACGTAAGATATTACCAGGGGCGCTACAACGCGGTTCTATGGTTGTGCTGTACGGGTTAATGGATTTACGCAACCGGGTGGGTATTCGGCATTAACAGTCAACGCACTTAACTACCATGTTATATGATCGTATTATAACTGTTTGTAAATATACTTGGTATTAAACTTTATAATGCTCTCTTACAAGTAAACCTAAAAAAGCTTGTCTTAGCTTAGACAGGAAAGCTTTAAACCAAGATTCTCAGGGGTGACATTATTGTATGTACATAATAATTATTGTTACGTTGTAGAAATAAATACAGCAGATTTTTATTTTGCGCTCTTTTATCATTTTTAAAAATTTTTGGTATAAATTTAAATAGGTTTTTTAAATAAGGGTTTATAGGACAATTTTTTCTAATTTTTAGATTTTAAAATTCTCTAAAGAAAATTTCTTACTCTTATGAAAAAATGTATTTATTAAAAAAATTATTAATATAAGAAACATTATTGACATAAAGTATAGATAAATACACTGGCATAGAAAACAAAATAAATTTTTAATTAATGTCTCCAATTAGTTTTTAAAAGATGTAGCGCACAACTAAAAATAACTCTAATTATCCTTTGAGTTTGGTTAATGATGCAAAAGATAACGGTTTTGAAAAGTTTTTTCTACATGGCAGAAAAATCTTTATTTAGGAAGTTAGTTTGAAAACTGTCAAATTTTAATTATGTCAAATATTTTAAGTAATTATGGCTTGTCGAATAAAAGCATTTTAAAATTAAGGGTTGATATATAAACAATTTCGTTAAAATATGTATAGTTTAATATTGCGTTGTGGATTATTGTGGTTTAAATTTGATAGAATTTCTTCCACAATAATTCACGACAAACAACCAAGCAAATCAATTATAAATGGATAGGTCGAGAAGATGTAATTCGTGACATACCCGGATGAACTTTTAGTTCTAGAGCTGTAAAGGAAAAGGTGAAACGTAATTGAAATCGCTACAATTTAATTAATCGCATAAAAGAAACCGTTGGGAAATTTAGCAGTCTTTAATGGGTATTTGACATTTTATTATAAAAAGCATTTGTTGGTAGATTATTTGAAGTTAGAGGAAATTTAAAAATTTTATTATCGATAACTATGAATATTTTATCGATTTTTACACCGAGTTAATTATACATTTTAATTTGTGGATAAAGCAAAAAATTTGCATATTTATTAAACACTGAAAACTATGCTTTCGGTAATTATGAATTGGGAATAATAATTTATTTTCAATTTAAACTTTTTAGGCAGAGGCTCTGTAGTTAATTTTACAAAATTTTGTACTTTGTGTCTATTTTAATTGGTTGAAGTGTGTAAAATACTGTTGGGAAAAAAGGATGAACAAGCCTCAACAAAAGCTTATCATGGGATTGATATATGACCTATAGATACACCTATTTGTTTTGATTTACAAAAACTGTATACACGCTTTCGTTTATCTTAGACTCTCGTTCTATCAGCGATGACTTGCCAATTTACTAACTTCTTAAGCACTTTTATCCGCTATCTTCTTCTTATAATGGTTTATCGATCGCCTAGTATTAATATGTTGTGGAGATATACGCAGCATTCTAAAAGATAAAGTCCTGAACGTTTCTAAATTATATCTATCTCTTTCTTACCTAAAATTAATTATTTTTTTCATTGTGGTGTTCGTCGTTTCACTTAAGGCAAAAACAAACAAAATTACGGATCTGAGTTAATCGAAAAGTAAAAAGAAAACTTTAATTAATTGGTGTGATTACTAAAATAATAACTAAACTTATATAACACTAATAAAATCTTAACACTTTTTTCAGTAAACTATTTTCCGTTCTTCGCCAAATCTTGGATCATAAACTTGTTTGTTTTATTATTTAATTAAGGATTTTTAATAGAATCACTAAGTACCTACATTAATATTTTCTTCTACTCATTGATGCTTTCAGCCATGCCACTCTTCTGAAAATATTTATTAATTTTTACTACAATTATAATTCTGTGTTAAATGGGTTCAGTTTTGCATTTGTAATTTCGGTAAAAACATTTTTATAAAAAATTAACAAATAGTTTTTGTGTCTCCTCTCCACAGAATTGCAATTATTAAACTCCAAAAATCCAAACAAGAACAACTTGTTTTCGGCAATAATATTTTTTAGTTTATTTATATTATTGTATTTGATCTTGTTATTGATTTTTATCTACTTTATCGTGGGTCCATCAATTGTTTTATGATCCCCCAAATCACCGTTAAAGTTTGCCAAAATACTTACGGTGTTCCACAGAAAATTGACAGTCAAATTTTACTAACTCGGTTGGTTTAAGAATGATACAGAGTAAGAAATTTGAAGTTGTAACCTTGCCAAGTGATTGGCTAAAATTTATACGTTTGCACACCGTTAAAATTTCCTTTGAACTAAGCCAAATTCCAATATTAATTATATTACGGAAAGACCTTATTATCGATCACAATGTAATATTGGTTGAAGTGCAGTAAAAATGTATAATTTACAGTTTTTGGTATTATTCAAGTTGCCACTAAATACCTTATGAATAACTTCAAAACATGAGAAGGAGACACTACCATCAAGGATAAGGTGAAAAAAAATATTCTGCTTGAACTTTGATTAAATATCATCTAAAGTAATAACTTTTATTCAAGCAATTTAAAAATCAGATGAAATCATTCTGGTTCGTTACATGATGCTTAATTTCTTCTACAGCCATCTAATATCGCAATCGATTTTACGTTTCAACAAACCTTGTGCAAAACAGGGATTTACAATAAATTTCCAATTGATTAAAATTTTAATATTAAAAAATTTAAAGCACTTTTCATTGGGATTGTCTTCTTTTACCAGTTAAATCATATAACAATTGTAATATTTGAATTCTAAAATTACTTTATCTAGAAAACTAATCTAATTATTCTTTTGTTTCGCTATTTCTGGATTTCATTGTATTCGTCAGTTTTAAAAGGACCTTAAAATTTAAAAAGGTGGACCTAGATAGACATTTATTAAATTTACGGATAAACGATTCCATTATCATGATAAACCTGCAAGACTGCATTTACAAGTCAGTAGTTACATTTACTTACTAAACGTAACAAAAACTTACAGCTTCATGTGAAATCCATGCAACGGAACAAATAATTTTATTGCAATTGATAATGCAACCTATGAACTCCCTTTATCTAGCTGTGCAATAAATACATTATAATAAATTTAATTTAATTGCAGTTTATTATTTAAATTTTATAAATCCTAAACCGAAAATCAAACGGTAAACTTCAGAATATTTGAAAACCCAAAAGATAAAGATGTTTTTTGTTGTATTTAATTATTATGCAGCTTGAATCCGCTACAATCTTTAACTTCTAAAACAAATTCATTATTAAAGATACTATAACAACTCAGTTGAAGACTCTAGCTCCAACAGGAGCGTTGCAAAACTTATGTTATTTCTTGTTTTGAACTTGATCTTTTTTTTCCGGTTCTTCTTCTTCTTCGCTTCAAGTATTAGGCAACTTTGCCTGTTACGGAACCCAACGCTTTTTTGGACGACCCATATTTTTTTTTACTATGCATTTATAATTCATAGCCTTTACTGGTAATTTATCATTATTCATTCGGTCGACATGTTCTTTCCAACTTCTTCTGTAGTCTTTTATCTTTTGATTTAGATCATATACATCCAGTTCACTTCTTTCCTGTTCTGAAAACGTTAATCATACTGAAGAAAAGGGTATCACCCCATCTCGCCGCCTATAAAATCGCCCCCACTACCCCTTTTTCTTGGGCGAATGTAAACTGGGCCAATTGTAAACTGGGCCAAATTTAAAAAATGGTAAACTGGGCCAAAGGCACTTTTAACTAAAATTATGAAAGTAATAAGTAAACTGGGCCAAAGTTACTTTTGGCTAAAATTTTGAAGGGGTGCAGGCAGGGTGTGCCGGTGTGAATTATTTTTTGATATTATTTCAAAAAAATATCAGAAACTAAATGTATACCTACCGATGAATCTACATCCTCGCGTTCGATCTACCTTTTCGCGCATATTTTTTATGGTGGATCCGTGTATTGTCATGGTTTTGATTCGGTTTTTTTTTAACTTTTTTTTAACTTTGCGCTTTAACTCGTTTTAACTTTGCGCTACCCTGCGCTTTGGTCCCCTCCGCTTCGGATGTTCCGAGCTATTTTGACAAAGACTAGACCATTAAATATATCCCTGAGGGCCGACAGAACTCGCCAAAGGTGGAACTCGAAAAAGGTGAAACTCGTTTCAGGGTGGATCCGAAAGTGCGGGGTGCGAAGGGAATCCACCCTAAAAACAAGTTTTGCATTTGTAAAATATAATTAGTGTCCTAATCCTTTTTGGCCAAAAAGGATTTGTTGGCATTTAATTATAAAAACTGCAGAACTATTTTCTATGGTGGATCCGTGTATTGCCATGGCTGTCTTTGTCAAAACTTGAATTTGACAAAGACTAAGCAAAAAATAAAAATAAAAATGAAATTCATATAAATTCGATATCGAATAAATGTTAAGTCGAACAACTGCTATTCGAACAAATGTTGTCGAACAAAATTCCGGATACGCTGACGGGTATCGGTTTTTGATTTTCAAACTCCATACTACAATTTTTCAATCAATAATTTTTGCTTTTGGCCCAGTTTACCATTTTTAAAAGTTTAGAAAAATTTACCTTTGGCCCAGTTTACCACTTTCAGGAAGTGTTTTGGCTGAGTTTATATTAACCCTTTTTTTAGATTTTGCCACCGATTTAATTTTAATTGATTTATTTAAAATAATAAATTTACAATGTACCTAGTTATAGTAATTCATTTAATTGTCCATAAATATGACTAACACTGTCTAAATCAGGGGTGCTTAAACTTAAACTGCTGGCGATTTACCTCAATATTGTTAGACTCCGATCGATTGACTCTGAGAGGCTTCAAGTATATGTGATGGTATATTTGCAAAAAACAAAAAAAAAGAGAAAAAACGTCGCGCTTCGCCGATTTTTTTTTGAAAAGTACCGAGCATTTTTTAATAAAGTTACTTTTCGCCGCTAGGAGGGGGCTTATTACGATAAGAAAAGTAATGAGGAGGTTATTCTGGCCCAATTGAGGATCAACTAAAACAAATTTTGTGAATAAACCTATATCGGCAAATTTTTCTCGAGATCGACTCCAAAAGCACTCGCGATCGACCGTTTGAGCACCTCTGGTCTAAATTATCAATCCACTGAATTTCATTATTCAAAACAAGTTGTTGCAAGTTCTGGATGCGTTCATTGTTGCAAACATATTCTGGTCGCTACGTGGTTTTGGTCTACCGTTGGCAATTGCAGTCAGGTCACGTACTACTTTTTCTTGCTCTTCTTTAAGACACTCGATCACCTCATAAATGTTGGGATGAGATTTCTTGGCTAATCTATTAAAACGGTTGTGCCAACCTTCCATCTGGTTGTTCGTCCAGTACCCTTGATTTTCCCAGTGATTCCAAATAACGAGCTTGAATTTCGTCAAACCAGGTTTCAATGAAATAATCAATTAATTTTTTCTGATTCTGATTCTGAAATTGATTCTGGCGTCTTTTGGGCGCTCTTTATAAATAATTTCCCAAGGCGCATCTTGTTCAGTAATTTGAACAAGTGCCATTCCAATAATTCCAATAATTTTTTATTCCGAGGCCAATCCTACAATTTGAACGTTTTGCCAAATGCAAAAAGCGAAATGGGAAAGCGGCAAAATAAAAAGTGGCGAAAAGGGGCTAAATGAGAAGCGGCGAAATGGGGTGTATTCAAAGAAAAGAAGATTTAGATTCAAAATTAATCACGTTGCATAAACGCAGTTGGATTCTAAACAAAGGTGATTCGTTTTAAAACTAAACTTTATTTTCCTCTGTGCCCTCTTATTTGATTTTCCATATTTGTTCAAAATTATTTCAATATGCCCTTTATCGTTTATTCGTTTCCCTCTTTTTTATCATCTACAGTGCTCCCTGTAAATTTTGTCACCGTTTCTATAGAACGGATTTGATTGATGAGTCACTCTTATTTTATTCCTCTCAAGTTGATGCCTCTTTGTATGTTTATCATTTCTTTTAAAATTTGTATAATCCCATATTAACACAAAAATTCATTACTTTGATTTTCAAAACAAAATTTGTCATATTTTTTGATAATAAATTTTAATAAAGCAAAATATTATAATATTGTAAAGTAATTTTGCTGTCGAGAACGGTAATTGCAAGAATGTTAATTTACGAAGTTATTGTTTAGGAATATTTAAAAGATCAAACGGGTACTGGAGCATAAATTACCAGTATCGAAAATATCCATAAATAAATTAAGTGATAGCGAAAGTTGGATGTAATAAATTTAAATATGAGGCAAAAGGTGCTAAGTGAAGGTAGTACTTGTGTATGGTCTAGAAAATTTCACTGTCGAGAAGGTGGTGTCAAAAGTAAAATCTTTTGAGGAAAATAAGCGCATTATTGGTGGGTATTTAAAATCCTGCAACAATCCTATTAAAATAATGAGCATGAAGATGCGTCGCGACGCTTGCGTCAGTACGACGTCTGCGCGCTTTCTACAAACGTGAAGCCCGGCCAGTCCACAAGTTTCCGTCAACAACTAGAAACTGTAAGACGGTTCCAACGAGCTTTCGCGTGTTGGCAATGTGATGCTTTTATCGAGTATTTTCTCGTATCACAAAAAGTGTTATTTGTCACTTTTCACCTTAAAAAATTCTTCTTGTTGTAGTCCTAAAATAAGAAAGAGTGGAAACCTACACAATAAATTGAAGGATTAAATTAAATTTTTGTGCAATATCTTAAAAGGTAATTGCATAAATGTCACCTACTGTAATATATTTAATATGATTTTGTTTTTTTACCACCACCGCAAATCACCAAAATGCAATTTAAGAATAAATTATCAAACCGTGCAAAAGAGTTTTACTTTATTTAAAAAAAAATTGTTGATTTAGACCTTTGGGTAGAGATGCGCATTTTTGTGTTTATTAAAAATTCCTATTTCTTCATTCAACATTTAAATTTATTCTTATTTTTCTGTATGAGAAAAAAATTTTTAGCAAGCATCAAACAAAATATTTTTGTTGTAAAAAGAGTGCAAGTTAAAAAAAGTGAAGGAAAGAAAAGTAAATACGCAAAATGTTATTTTTCTTTTAGTGTGGTATAATTTAGAGTGAACTTTCGTACGTTTAAATGTGTATTGTGGTGAAATGATAACTACGATATTTCACTGTCGTTTAGTGTAGTTATTTTCGCAGGAATATCGACGCTCTTTTATGTTAAAATTTGTCGCGTTTTATTTTTTTATGTAATACCTCGATTCATATTTTTTTTATCGAAAAATATAACGTATTGTTGTTTTTTATTTGAGTAGTTGCATTTTTTTAGTATGTTTATGATATATATATATATTTTTTATAATATGCAACAAGCGGAAACAAGAGGGTTGAATCAGCAATGTGTGGTTTGTTGCAGGTTCCAAATAAGCTTCAGGTGATGACCATACTTGACAGACTGTAAAGTGAAAGCTTGTCAAAGTTCATATCAAGAATTTTAACGACGTGGGGATACCTAATTAAAAGTGAACTAATATAATATCTATGGTATGCTTCATCGTAATTGCAATAACGTAGGTGTTCGGGATTTCAAACTGTTTTGTTTTTGAGAAATTTAGTGCAATGGTAATTAACACACTTATACTTCA
Organism: Cantharis rufa; assembly: GCA_947369205.1. Classification (NCBI taxonomy): domain Eukaryota; kingdom Metazoa; phylum Arthropoda; class Insecta; order Coleoptera; family Cantharidae; genus Cantharis; species Cantharis rufa. Next base: position 6,139,468 of record OX376309.1, on the reverse strand, counting down.
CTAAGTATCTGGATAAAGCGGTTACAGGCCCAAGATACAGAAGTATAAAGCTAATTAACATATTATTTAGATCAATTAATCATCGTTCTTATATTTCTATTTATCAAACTCATAATTATAAAATATGTAAGCTTAGAGACTGTAAAGTTAAGGTTTCTATATTTATGAAAATGATAAGATTGGGATTTGTAATACTCAGTGTGGTGTGGTGAATTTTGTGTCATTTTATTTAAATCGGTTGGAACAGCTACAATGAAGACCCTAGCGCCTTCTTCAAGGACCTCTTCAGGACTTCTCATTTTGGCAACTTGGATTTTAATTCTCCTCGAACTTTGCACAGGTTAGTTCAATATTTAAATTTTTTTCCCTTTCAACATTCTGTGTCAAATATCAATTACTTTTTTAACTAGGGTTTGTTGTTAGCATATTACAACACGCACAACTACTAAAATATTATTACTTCTGGTACGTGATAGTTTATTTTACTTTATTTACATTACAAAGTATTTTTACTTAAGGTCAACATGAAACAACTTAAATCAATCTTTACTACTTAATTAATAGGTTGAAAAAATTTAAATAAATTACAGACCCTCCTTGCTCTACCTTCGCTTATACATTTCCTACATTTAAATTATTAAAATTTGACAAGAAACGAAATTAACTAAACGTAAATTAAGGTAAACTTTTTTATTGCTTACTTTGTTTAAATACCAAAAATATAAAATCTCTTACATTCTGATCTTTGCGCTTTAATTATTTTAAACTTTATTGATGTAATTTCGTGGAAATCTTGAAAAATTAGTTAAATAAAAATTAAATTTAAGGTTGAAAAACCTATACGTAATAAGGAGAGCACCGTACACGAGAACAACATTTTTAGGGAAATTAAACATAATAAAAATATCTTTAGGGCATCCGGAAAGTCATCCAAAGCGAAAATATTTACTCTCGATTCTAAAGTTAATTAGAAGGCACAAATTTTTGTTTTCAAAATTCTTCTATGATGCGATGTTCGAATCGATTACCTCATTGGAAATTTAAATTTTTTTAAGAAAATCAAGAAAATTTGCTATTGTGAAATTTAAATTGTGTTTATAAAGTAACTGTTCTTATCGTTACAAAAATTGCTACTCACAAATAATAAAGTCGTTGCTTGTTTTTTTGAAGCTAAAATACTGACGTCTTCTACTGTGTCACTTTGGTTTCGGATTTTGTATGTCAGCAGATTTACTTGTTGAAAAAGTAAGTCAAAACATTTAATCGGCTGTCATTTAAGTTTTCTCGTTGTGCTTGGAACTTTGTTTTTATTTAACAAAAATTCAATTAACAATCACCGTATTTTCATTTAAATCCTAATTTTAAAACGACAAATAATTTCTTATAATATAATCTCGGTGCTAAACATATTTCTTCAAGTGTTAAACCGTAATTACTACGACTATTACTATTAGTGTAGTAATCCTATTAAGAACTTGAGTTCAACATATAAAATCCAATTAATTTTATGTTTTTAGTATCCGCTTCTATTATTTAGTTTTATTATTAGAAGAATATTTGTTACATTTTTATATTTTTTATAATACAAGAATTACCCGCACTTTATTAAATTTTCAGACAATTGCATAATTTTATACCTGAAATAATTCATTGGCTTCATAAAAATTAAGAGCTAAAATTTCTGTTTTGAAGATTACCTGAAAATATACAAAAATTACACATAGTACTTTACAATGCTCTTTAGGAGTAATACAATAGCAATTTGTGCAACTAGTCAGGAAAGAATTTTCCTAATCAGAAATGTTAAAAATATAACTAAATTTTTCTGCCGGGAAAGCTCATAATTTTTTACAATTAATTTTAAAGAATCTGCAATCTGAAATCTTTCAATATATTGGTTATTATTATTTCTACACAGACCCAAACACTGGGGTAAATATAATACAAATGCTTATTGACTAATTGTAGTTGAATGCATGCTCAGTAGAAAAGCCTGCAAAAGAAATAGTTGGTGATAAAAATTAAACAGATCGGAAGAGGTGTGATGAAAAAAAAGTTCGAGTTAGAATTTTTCATTACTATATTGTAGTTGGGGGTTCGATCCCCAATCAATTAATAATTTATTATAGTAAACTGCAAAAGGGCATGATACACCTAATTAAAAATTACGCAGATTTTTTGGTGGCACCATAAAGGTGATTCATACAAAACAAAAGAATGTAATAAATTACCTACGTTCGAATAAATCGTCATCAATGAACAAATTCGGGTCTGAACTCACCACCACCGGAAATGCTCGCTGATAAGCTCTTTTTACCTGCAGTTGATCAGGCCATTTATGTATGTAAAAATTTCGATATCATCACTTCCGGTTTTTTAATTTAATGTATTCGTAATAAATATAAACATTGCAGCTATTTGCAGCAGTATTAATTCAAGTGTCTTACTGACATGTTGTTGTGATTTTTAAAAATTTTAATTTGTGGAGAGTGTGCATTGTGAATTTTGAACATTTGTGAATGTGAAGTGTGAATTAGTTAAGATGGGTTTTCAGTTATATGCACAATTTCTTGGATATACCGTATGGGACAATGCTGCTGGCGGTGGTTTAATTAGGTATGTACAATATGATTGCAGTAATTCCTCACTTAGGGGATGGTGTTAAATTTTCGAAAATACTTCAAATCTTTTAAAACCAAAATTCATAAATCTCAAAATTAAATAATCCATTTAAAACTGCGTACAATATCATTCAAAAACTTGCCAGCTGTCATCAACAAAAACTCAGCACGCTTCAAATTTGATTTTGAAAATTTTAATTTAATTTTACATTTAAAAATTCTTTTGATGTTTTTTTTCTAATAAAACAATCGCCTGATTGTTAATTCTAAACTTTATTACAAATTTTGCATAACCTCCACAACTACCTAATATCAAGGCAAGTTTTACATCAAAAACATTTCAACAACAGTTACATTCAAACAATATAATTTTCGAAAAATTCTCACAGAGAAAACATCACAACATTTGTATGTACGATTAAGTAAAACTTAGCTTCTTTTCAACTACATATCGTTTTACCAATTGTTTCTACATGAAAAATCAATTTTCCATATAAGGAAAGTTTATTATTGTTAATTTGCTTAGTTAGGAGTTTCAGTTATTAATTACGGTATGAAATATGAAGAAGGCAAAAATTCATTTTATTTTAGTTAGGCGTAGTTATGTGCCCAAATAGAATTTAATTTCCTCTCAGGTGTAAAAAGACCGTATACGCACAAAGCTGATAGTTTGCATGCTAAAAATTGTTGTGTAGTGTTATTTAGTTAGCCGTGTTGAATTGAACTCTAATTGAATTTTTTTAATATGACATGATGTCGAAACGATGTTAAATTGGTGATATTCATTTTTAATTATTTTATTTGGATGCAAATAATTTAACATCGCTGTTGGTCATGTGTAATATTATAATATTGTAAATAATGATAAATACTGCAAAATTAATGTTAGCTACTAGGCCATGAGTTTTCAACTTGAAATAATAAATATTTCGAAGCAACAAGAAAACTTGATAATGGACGTGCGCGGAACGCACAATTTTTTAAATGGAACGCTACATGATGACGTCTTGGATCTTCCGGTAAACAAAATTTCAATACCTTTCGGTTCTCTAGACTTAAAAAGGCAAAACTTAAAAAAGTTAATTGAAAACTTAATTTTTCCCGAAAGTAACGGTAAATTTATTACTATCTTTATTACAAACTTAAGCTTAAACGGGATCTTAATACTTTTGCATGGTTTATGTACTACATAAATATTAAGGGTGGACACCACCGTTAAAGTGAACACATTCTGTAGTTGTTAGTATTTAATTATGGAAAATTCGATATTTACTAATAAACTGAGTAATTCATTGCTGCTTTATTTGTCAGTTTAATTATTTACAACCTTTGTTATATCATATTTAACGGAACAAATCGAAACGTTAAATTAATAGAATTTTAACAGTAAAGTGAAGAAATACTATTTAAAAACCAAAAAAGATATAACTTACCACTTGAGAAGTTAGTACTGAAAATATTTGAAAAACTAGAATAAACAATGTTACTTTGTAAAAGTGTAAAAAAACTTTAAAACAAAAAATAAATGTACTAAAATTTAATTATTTTTAAATTTTTACAAAGGAATATTCATTTATTTTGTTTTTCAAATGTTTTTAATACTACTTTAGTTTATATCTTTCTTGGTTTTTTGAATAATAAATTTCATTTTACTGTTAAAATCCTATTATTTTAATATTTTGTTTAGTTCTGTTAAATATTATATTTTACAAGTAGATACTTTTTGTGCGATTGGAAGGGGTAAAAATTTTGCATAGATTTCCCAATTTTCACCGTATCCTTCTCTCTTAATCCTCCGTTTCTCGCATCATCTCATTAATTATTTCATTGATAGAGTTCCAATTTTGTTCAATTTTGTTCAGATCAATGTTGTTTTGGTTTTTTCTTCGGTATACCGTCTTTATCTATCCATTTTCTGCATATAAATATTGTTAGCCTTGCGTAGTTTTCTTCCTCGCAGAAAAAGCAGGTTAGAGTTAGGTGATTTTTGAATTTTATTTAAAGCAATACAACTAAATACCACAAATCGACTTGAAATTTTTTACTTTAAACGCATTTCTATTATTTTTTATATCATAAATCATTTTAATTAATTAATGTTTTAGTAAAGGCTGACGATAGCTTTCTTAGTTTCATTATATTCCAATTTCAATGTTAGCTATAAACTAAGCAAATATTGGTTTTGGTAAAAATTGTAGACGGTTAACCTTGAAAATTTATTATATTAAAAAATGTCGAATTAAAATTAGTCTTGAAACTAGCGCTTTGTAATTTGAATAGTTCCGGAGGAAGGATTATAATTAATCTTGAAATTGTTTAATGCTGTTATAAGAAGTTGCGTGACGTGAAACTATTTGGTTTGCTTTTTTAACTGCTCCATAAACGACCCTAAATAGTATATAATTTAGATAGTGTTAATTAGGACACCATCAATAAAAAATATTTTATAAATACACTAATAATATTACTGAAAATCCTTGCCTGTTTTTAACCCTAAATGAAGTTCAGTAAAATTAAAAAAAAAATATTTTATTACTTAGAGTTTCTATATAAATTAAAAAAATTGGGTGACCATTTTGAACTTAGCATATATAAACTGTTTGAAATTGGACGAGACGTGGCCATGTTGGAAATCATATAATGTTGTCGATTTTTTTTACCTAATTGATTTAATTAAAGTTAGTAGTTGAAATACCACTAATTGAAAATTGATGTTACGATACAAATAGTTTATAATTAGTTTGAATTTTCTTATGAAAGTGGAACAAAAATGTTTCACCTAAATATAAAACCTTTGAAGTTATGAATTACTAAATTATTGATTAATGTTATGTAAAATTTTGGCACTTGAGATAAATTGTGAATAAATGAGAAAGTGTAACTTTGCAGTACTACCTATCAATGAAACGGTTTTCCTGTTTATGTTTCTATTCTTTATAAGTAGCATGCTAAGTCTGATAAATTGTATAGTTGAGTAAAGACCCTTTAGACGCAGTTTAAGTGTTGGCAATAAATGACTGTCAAATCGATTTTTATTGGAAAGAGGTGCCATTTGTATAGGCACTTTCCAACAGGGAAATAGCGAAAAACAACGTTGACATCAATTATTATTCTGACAAATCCATTACTCGATTCCTTAGCTCTTTGTTAACTTATCATTAATATTACAAGGATTTGTTCGGTCATGCAAATTTTTCAGAAAATATTTAACATCAAAACTGTTTTATTTAATATAAAAATCATGAATAAGAATACAAAATGGTTTTATTACTATTTGAGTGGTGCGTGTAAGAAATTAATATTTAATAATCGTTTAATAAAATACTTATAATTTTCTTAATAAGTTCTAGCAGATAATTCTTTTTTAATATTCCTTGTATCGCATTAACAACCTAAGCTCATTTATCATTCTGTTAATTCATTACATGTAATGATAGCTATAAAAATGGCGGCTATCCGAATTAAGGTTATTATTAACTAATTTCAATGTACTCTAATAAATCAGCAAATTTGCACACTAGTGCAATTTCGAAATATTTTATTTCCATTAAAATTAATTAATAAAATATTTGTTAGAACAAAAAAAAATCAATCGTAATTGCAAATGTATTACTAAAATAAAAATAAAATATTATCACGATCTACGAAACATTACAAAAAATACAATGTGGTAAATATTAAATAACATAGATTCGATACCAGATACAATTAAACAAAGCATATTAGATCATCGCGATTGAACACAAAAATAAAAAATGTATTAACCAAATTTCAAAATATCTTAGGGATCTGGAATAGGTAATTATTTTGTAACTACCAGATAAAATTGGACTGTTTACTCGGGTTTTCCCCACATAGGTATGCATTTGAAGGTTAGAATTAGTTTAACGTTTTGCAGAAATTAGAACTATGTACGAAATTTAAATATTTACTTCAGTTCATATTTAATCCAAATTTTAAATTATTTAATAATGTTTCATTTCATTTATATAAACTTTCTGAAATATACTTTTTCATTTAATAAAATACTAAAAGTAACTTTAATAACAATATACCTAATGCTGTTTTATTTAAATTTCCATATTTAATTAAAATTCAATGTGTATTACCCAACTTGAAAATTTTATTCTAAATCACTGTATTATACGATTAATTTTCAAATTACTTACAAAAAAATATAAACAAAAATTTTAACAGTATTTAATGTTTTGCCTTCTACCTTTTTATATTGCCAATAATTATGCATTAAAAAATTAATGTGATTAAGTGATATTAATTAAGTTTGATTGCATTACTTACTATTTGGAAAGAATGCCTATTTGTAGAAATGTGCTCATTCACTTACGTCGAAGTAAATGTAAATATAAATTTTTGCTATCACCGAGTATCGAACTAACGAACCCCGTAAAGCCGAGAGACTCCAATCCGAAATTTCCGCACTCCAACTTATCCAGCGGTAACACCAAGCCACTGAATTTATTTTTACTTGAATTATTTTCTCTTGTGAACTATTTATTTTTAAAACAGTTAAAAACTTATTAAATTACTTATTTATAAACTTGCACGAGAACTTTTGTTCGTGTTAACAAAGATTTTTGAGTTTTTTAAGTAAATAAAAGTTTTGAAAATTAAAAACCCAGCATAAGCTGAAAATAAACTACTTTAAAATATTCAAGTACCTTTTAGGAAGCATCAAATTTGACATACATTTAAAAAGTTAGTTAATGTATATCAGCGGGGAATTTTCATTCTTTAGAAACTCCAAAGTTTTGAAGATGAAAATAAACATTAAATGCATAATGCACGATGATTAATGTTGGCTAATAAATGTATAAAAAATTTCCAGTATTTTTGATTTTATAAGTTACACAATACCTACATATCGAAGTTATAAAATTATTGGGGTGAATATATTAATTAATTCATAGAAGGGGTGACTTACACGTGTAATTTGGTTTACTGAATTGCACTCGAAAACGCTTGGATGAAAAACACTGTGGACGTTAATAGAAACGCTATATGAATATTACATTACTATGACCATAATCAACATTGACTAGGACTATCACACAAAAACTCAAATCTGATTTCTCAGCTTTAATCTGATTTAAATTATTAATTATGTAAAAGATAACAAATAATTAACCGTTTCATCGTGAAGAAAATTTAACACACCCGCTGAAAAACTTGAAAACATGAAATATTGTTGTGCATTGGCAGTTTTTTGCAAAATAAACATTTTGTTATTTTCATTAATATATTACCATGTTACTAAACATTATAATCTCATCAACTTACTTGAAAGGATTGCGAAGGTGCTAAACAATTAATTGATTCAGTATTCTTAATTGACATTAAATAGGGTACTGTGAAATTGTTAAGTTTAACAAATAATAATTTTATGTTGGAATTTTGTGTAACAAAATTATGGTTTATAACAGAGTATATCATTGCAGTCAAAAAATTTTTAACCGGGAATTGCATTGACGTGATATAGGTAAATAAAGTAATACATAAAACCACGAGCAGATTTATGATTCCATAAATAGTGCAGTGAATAGATTGTCAAAACTTTAATATAAATATTAATCTATATGTGAAGGGTGAAACAAATGGCTTAGTAGGCAAACTGAAAATCATTGTCAACTAAATCTCAACTTACGACAAATTTTAAATGTCACAATGTAATCGATGATTCTAATACAATGTAAATAACCATTAGATAATAAAGATATATTATTATTTCCCGTTATCTTAAAATTTAGGATGAAACATTTTTACATTGTAAAAATATTACAAGGAATAATGATTAATTACATAATATATAAAAAAATTAAAAATTTCAACTGTAAGTTTACATGCATTTTATCATCAGCTGTTTCAGCAATTAGCTGAAAAAATATAAAAATATTTAAAATGAGAAGATAACTTAACCTATTGTTTCACAATAAAAAGGGTATGAAATTTTGTATGACATTATTAGCACGAAATAAAATTTTCAAAATTTGTTTGGTTGTTTGTTTAGTAATAAAATAGTAAACATCTTTAAAATCCGAATAAAATAAGTTTCTCAAAATAGGCCGAAAAGGCTTTGTATTATTTAAAAAAGTGAAACTAATCTTATAATTAGCAATCTATATAATTTCCTAATAGATCTCATAAAGATTTAATTAAGTAATTAGTTATAAAAATTACTAAATTTGTGTGTATTGTCTAAATTTATAGTATAAATTTAGTAATTTACAAATACAAAGCCTTTTTAGTCCTTTAGAAACTAGTTTTTTCGGATTTTAAAGATGTTTACTATTTTATTACCAAACAAACAGTCAAACAAATTTTGAAAATAATATTTTGTGCTGAAAATGTGATACTGAAACAATTTCAGCCTCTTTTTGGGATACAATAGGTTTAAATGCAAATTAAAAACGTTGCAGTTCATTTTCACAGTACTGCATATACTTTTTAAAATTTCGTTTATTAATTTTTATTTAAAATTAACTAAGACGTAATGCAACGCGACCGAGCATGCTAATTTCTTTTTAAAAAACAGAAAATAAGGTAAAAGTGAATGGCGTGCTATCGAGAGATTTTGAGGTAGAACAAGGATTAAGGCAAGGAGACCCACTCTCGGCAGTGTTGTTCAATTTAGCACTTGAGAAAGCATTACGAAATGGTGGAATTAACAGACAGGGTACAATATTACACAATAGACACCAATGTCTCGCCTCCGCTGATGACATTACAGTACTAGCGAGAACAAACAAAGCTAGGTTTGGTAGTAAATGAAACAAAAACGAAATATATGGTGTGGAGCGATGAACCACTTGGAGGTGACAGGTACTTACATGTCCAAGGAGTCCAAGGAAAGTGGAGTCTTTCACATGCCTAGGTACCGTGAAACCAGATACCAGCAGAGAAATAACGGCGAGAATTGCTGGAGGAAATAAAAGTGCTTTTGCATTGAAGTCAATTCTGTCGGGAAAGATGTTCTCTAGAGCCACGAAATTGAGGGTATATAAAACAATGATAAAACTGGTAGTAACTTATGCCTGTGACGATTGGACACTAAAAAAGCAGAATGTAATACGATTGAAGATCTGGGAAAGGAAGATTATCAGAAGAATATTTGGTGGTACACACGTTAATGGAAGATGACAGAGAAGAAATAACAGCGCTTATATCATCGGAGTGCTGAAAGCGCAAGGAATAAAATGGTTAGGACACGTAATAAATGAATGGATAAGCAAAGAATACCAAATAAAGTATGGGCGAAAGAAGAACAGGCAGACCACTTACGCAATGGAAGCAAGAGGTGAAGGACGATCTGCACACTATTGAGAGATGGATAGAGGTAGCAATGGACAGAAAGAGGTGGACAAAAATTGCCAATCAAGCCATGGGACTTCTAGGCCTGTAGAGCTTTATATATTTATATATATTTCTTAATTTTACTATCGAGTTTTTAACAATAACTTTAGACGTGGAAAAAAATCTTTTTGATGTGATATTTTTTAATTCTTATCCGGAAGTAGGAATTTAGAAAAAATCAATTTTCCACTTTATTTCTCTATGTTTAGTGTGCGGTCGGGCACCCGGTATAATAATAGATATAATAGAGAATATATACTACATATTCTTATCAAAAAAGGGGGAAACGTGATGATTCAAAAAATTTTAAATTCAAAATTCAAAAAAAAAAAATTGATAGCAACTAGATCAGCAATACGATTTCTTGCTTTTTTGTGATTGAGTAGAACTTCTGGTATAATTGATAGTACTAATTCATAAATCTTCCTCCCTGTAGCAGTTACGTCTTTTGTGCAGTTATTCACAGTAGAGAGGCTTTCTTACCTGACGATTACTTTTTACCGACTGCAAAAATGCAAGGAAAAGAAGGAGGCATTATAATTTATTTTAAATGCGTGCTTGCACTTAATTACAGAAACAGTCAAAATAATTTATTTGATAGGATGTTGGTGTTAATAAAGATATTAGTCAGTTAAAATAAATTGCAGTTTATACATACGTACATTTAAAAGTCGAACAATTTATGGTGTGAAATACAGGATCACCATCTACAATAAACTACTGAAAAGTTTCAAGATCGTTTAATGTACATAATATCTTACAATTTATTACCTGTGCATTACCTGTATGCATGCAATCATTGATTGTTTCTATAACTCAGTAGCTCTTACATCAAGTTTGTAGTTGTTTATTAAATGTTGTTTAAATGTCAACAAGTAATTTAAAATAGTAAATAGATTTGTGGTTTATGTAAAAATTGATCTAATAAATAATTTATCGCGAGGTGAAGGCATAGTATACTGAACCGTTTAAAGAATTTATACTTCCAATATATTTCATTTTTGAAAAATGATTTAATTTTAATATTATTTGCAATTACTACAATTTCGCTTGATGAAGAGCGATTGAAGAAATTCATTTTTGTAATGCAGGTAATATATATTATATAACATTTTCAAAATAAAAATTACCATCGAAAGCAATTTATACCACATTTAATTAATGAAATATTAAATATTAAATTTTATATACAGTTGAAATGTAATTAAAATTCAATTACTATACCAACAGAAATTGCATGCTGATAATTAGTTACTTGTTATTTAAACAAATATTCCATTAAGTTATGACAAAGTAATTGATACAATGTCTGATATATACCGCAATATTTTAGCTATATTTTACCAAAAACGAGCCAAGACAGTGACCTGAGTTGAACCAAGTTCAATGAAATTGATTTTCTTGCAGTCGACCAAATGTGGTCCAATTTTATTTTTATGCTTGTATTTTAAATACGTTTTAATGAAATAAAATCGAATTAAGCTAGTAATTAATTAAAAATTAAAACACAGATGGTAAGCCCCTACGATTCGGGACCATTGTGCTACCTTGATATTATCTGCAGGATTATGGATTAGATTTGGGCTGTGTAAATAGCAAGGTTAGCAACCTACTAGAATATAATATTTAAGTGCTCATAGAACTGTAAATGCCAAATGTGAACTTGGTACATCGTGCGGTAATAATAGGACGAAGTCCCAAATTAAGCAATGGAAAATATTTAGGAAAATAAGTATTATTAAATATTAACTAACACTAATTAATCAAATTTTTCTTAGCTAACATCTTAATTTTGTATTTCGTGTAATTAAATTATTGAATGTGACTTTAAAACATATCTTAAAGTTACGACGGTTACTGTAGTGGCTGTAGTTTGAGTGATCTCCAAATTAGTTCACTTAATCCAATGTAATACCTATTATAGTTGCGGATTATCATAGTTTCCAAACTTTCCAGATTCCTATATTACAAATAGTTTTCTTAGAAAGTGGGAGCAACATATACAGCTATTCAATTAAAATTTAATTACGGTTTTTATCAATCTCACCTTTGATTATTTTCTCATTTCCTATTCAAACGTATTATTACTAACTAAAAAGTTTTCGACACAATTATTTTAGCATATATTAACAAGCTTCATGTAATATTATTATCTACTGTAATTTTGTTTTAATGCAGAAAACTAATTAGGTGTAATTATGCTTTATTATTGCAATGGTGTAGATGTAGAGCTGAATGTTCCTGTTTACACACATAATGTACATTTGAAGTGGTAAGCAGCATTACATTTGGCCAAATAAAAATGCATTACTAATAAAAATTCAGTAAATACATAGGTACATTTGTTCCGAGCATTGAAGTATCTTTGGTTTAAGTCAGAAATTTTTGTTTTAATTTTTTGTTTGCTGCAAAACACCCTCATAATTTTCTCTATATTATATGTATACGTATATCTATGATAGAAATGTAATCAATGTTTCGAGATACAAGAATGCAAGATGGAAACTTGCATAATTGAGATTACGGTTACATTATGATAAAATGCATTAGACTGTACAATTTTATTAGGGTTAATGTTATCAAAATTTTTCATAACTTTTTTCCTTAGCTAATTAAACAATTAATTAAACATTAGTAATAGAATTTTCGTCCTGTCGACTCGCGTTTTATTTAAATTTAAATAATGTGGTGTTTACATACCCTAAATAGTAATAGTTTATACATTTATTTTAGTTTTCAAAAGCTCCTGACGAACATTAATTACTTTATTATATTAACTTTAGAAATATCATTTGCAGATAGCGGGAAATTGCGATAGATAATTTATATAATATAAGCGCAGTAATAATATAATGTTATTACGTAGCTTTTGTATACTAAAATTACTTTATTATAGTTAACTGTGAGCATAGTCCGTTATTAGAGTTTGAAACGGTAATAAAAGGTATCAAGCCAAGGTAGGAGTGTTGTCTAGGCCGGAGATGAATCTTGTTTCGTACGTCGAGTTTGTCATGCCCTTCCAGAATTCACTACGGTATGCTCGCTCATTCATATTCAATCGCAATATCCTGCCTTACTCCTGATTTGACCTACTCTATCTACAGTGCTTTATCTGAGCTTACACAGTTACAGATAGAGAACTTTACATTGACAGTGCTATTTCATTTTCGATCCAAATTTTGGTCAACAAGCTCTCCTAATCCTACACAACTTTCGTATTATCTTACACATTAATTTAACATAATTTTCTACGAATTGAGGTAATTTATGGGGGAAAATTAGTCCGTAGATACAATGCACACTCAAAAGACCCTTTTACAAAATCATCGTTAATGTACCATTTTTTGTCGTATAGAATTTTTGTTTCATTTGGAATAAATCCCAGTTACAAATGATTTTTTGCTCCTCAACATTTTATTCTAACTGAGGATATTCTTTGCAAAATTTTTCCCATAAGTGGGCCAAATTTTAATTAGAAATTTTGTAACTCCAAATCATTATTGCTTAATTAAACATTGAGATATACCAAAAACGTACTTTACAGAATGTAAAAATAGATTCCAGAATAATATATTCCATGAAAACTTAATACCCTCTGAACATTAGTTATGCGCGAGTCACCAGTCTACAACATTTAATTATATCTTTCGTGGTCTTGTCCCTTCCTTTTAATCCGCGATGTACCTATATTAGAAGAAGTAAATAAAAAATAACTTATCTATTACTGACAAAATCGAAGTTCATATAAGCACAGGGTTCTACTACTAACCTTTTTTAAATTATATCGTTACTTATTTGAGGAAACATATTTATGAATGTAATATCTGACCTTTCATAATTGTATGTTTAACGAAATCCGATACGTGAGCTTATAAATAAATATTATCAAATAACTAGAATGTAAATACGCCTTTGAGGGCTTGCAACTCTCCAGGGAACCGTTTGCAGTCAAATTTTTATGAGAACTATTTGGATTAGTTTAGCCCCAAACGCTCCAACAAAGTTAGTTAAAGGGATCTACAATTTTAACATTTTTTAATTAAATCTTAATTAGATTCTAATTTCACTTATTTGTTCTTCTGTATGACCAAGTCAACTTAAAAAGTTGCTTTTTAATTATGTTTTTTTAATTTTTAGAAGTTGGAGCTTTTAATCACGTTGCTTGTTTAAGTTCGTAAACTTTTATAATAATTTTGAATTATAGTTAATAATAAAAAATATACCACTACATAAACTTGCTTTTTATTCATATCATTAAAACTTTTAAAATAATGAGGACGTATTAGTTACATAATAGATTAGATACAAACGTAACAAAATATTTTTTTTGGAAGAAAAAGTAGAACTTTTCGGGGCGAGTTTGTTGAAACCATGAAAAATTTATTTTTACTCCAAATAAAAATTTTTATTTTTGTTTCAAACAAAACATTTATTTATAAAACATTAAATTAACATAAAAAGTAATTAGTATTAACTATTTTTCCAAGTACATATTAATTTAATTATTAAAAGTTAATATGGTTTTGTGGCTCTTTTCTTTAACTATCAGCTAAATAAGGAAGGTTAAGGTTTCAGTTCTTTATTATTTTTCACTTTTACTGCCGCCGTCAGAAAAGCTTAATAAAGAAGTGTTTTACTTTACCACAATTAAAGAAGTAATTTATTTCTATAGTAACAAAATGAAAACGAGTGCTTCCACCAAAGCCCTAAAAATTTTCGATAAGAGAAGCTTAAACAGAATTGTGCCTTTATCGACATCATTAAGAATACATATGGATTAGATAAAAGTAATGAACTGTTTTGTATGTCACCCTGTTAAAACAAAATAGTAAGAAAGTTGTCAACTAAATCTGCACTAATTTGTTAAATCCCTTGAATGAGAATTGCATCTCGAATTCATAGTGTTATCATTATAATACGTGTATGCATTATCCGATCGCAGTTATTAACAATGAGCTGAAATACTCATAGAATATGGATAAATAAAGCAAATTACAGTTCAGATAACTCATAACCAGAACCGCGCAAAGGGTAGTTGCCGCCCGGGTGACAGCCGCATTATGCCGCATCTATATTTTATATTAAATGTAAAATGTTAGAGTATATAACATAGAAATAAATATAAACATAAGTAATGCATTTCAAAATAATAATTTTATATCGATCATATTCTTGACTAAACCTGAGGTATGTAAACTTGGTAAATTTTGCGAAAGATCAATAATATTCACGTTTATTAATTTTGCAAAAGATCAATATGTGGGTTTATAAATTTTTTTAGGTCGTACATTCAAATTAAGTACTTAAAAAGTAGAAGGTTGGATGTCATACCGATAAAGCTTCACAGTAGAGCGATGAATGTGAAATATTTTCACAAAATTATTCAAATTTCTGTTCGTAAATGATTTTCAAAATAAGTGAGTTTATTTAACTAAGTATGGTTTTGATTTATTTTGTATTCTTGGTTTTTAATAATTAATAAGTAGATAGTAACCTCAATTTCCGAAAATTTTCAGACCTTAAACAGCGTTACATAATATTGTTGTGCTTTCTTTTGTCAGGTTAACCCTGGCTTTAGAATGAATGTAAAAACGTAGAACTTTTGGAAAACCGCAATATATCGCCGTGAAATCTGGAGGGGGGAGTGGAAACATTAACTCAATTAATACTTCCAATTTTTTAATTCGAATCTCTTTGTCCAAATTTAATTAATAGCGGCTAATTAATTTTGACTTATGTCCGAATTTGGGACAAATAAAATCCAAAAATAATCAACAAAATCACTTACTCCAAAATCAACTTTTATTTCGCAAAGTAAAATTCGAAAAAATAATTCGCAAATCGAATGAAGATTTTGGAACACATTATACAAATTATTTTAGTTTCTAGTGCATATAATACCACATCCGTTTCTTCTACATTTCTTGGTGTATTAAGTTTTGCATCTTTCAATACCAATTTCTTTTGGTCGTTCCACATATCTTCATTCTAGTGGTTTATATCATCGTGCTACCATTGATAATATGCTCGTATAATAGTCACGGATTAATCCGAGATTCAAGAAAATCCTAGGATTTACCAATAAGATTATTGGAATTTTAAACCGTATCGTAGCAACAGCTGCTATTTCGAGAATTAATCTTGAATCTCGGATTAATCCGTGACTATTAATACGGGCATTAGAGAAATTTGATTTAATCCTGTTTTGAAGTTTATATTATGTGCAGTATTCTGTATTTTTGTCATTTATTGTTTTAATTGTTCAAACAATTATTTTCTTTTTTAAATTTTGTTTGAGTTTTTTGCCGTCTCTGGGGATTTTTCGAAGGGGCGCTGCAATCTCTTGCTCTTCCACTTAGCGCGGCCTTCTTACAACTGACCTTAAAGACTTCTTGCGAGAGTGAGTAGGAAAGAACAGATAAATTAAAGCAACTACCGATAACATCTATAAAGTTACAATATTGAACAAAATAACATTTCTAATGTGAACTGATTCGTCCCTAATCTATCTTTATCGAAATTTAATTTTCGTTTGTTACTCTACAAATCGTTATAAGAATTTCGCATGTTCTCGGGGGAGAAAGTATAAAGAAATAGAAATCAATGTATTACTAAACTTTTAATAAATATGAAAGTAATTGAATTGTTGACTTGAACTCTAAATAAAAAAAGTTTTCTTAACAAGCCGAGCTGGCTTATATACTGCTTCAAAATTGTAATTTGAATAATAAACATGTAGAAAAACGTAAAAATAATTTTTATTTTGTGTTTATTATTAAAATGAAAACAATTTTGTGGGTTTGGATCATATCGTAACATTTATTTCTTTTTACTTCTGGCATTTTGAAGGAAGCCCAAATTTTACAAAAAACAAAATTATATTATATAAAAAAACGAATACAATTTCTCTTCTAGGTTTAGTATTTCAATAGGTTTTTGACAAATATTTAAACGTGAATAACCAGTTTGATAATGTATTTTTACCTTATCATTGTACCTCATTCGGTATGCTATGCGCTTATTATCGCTATTACGCACACATTTTAATATTAAATTTTATATCTCAACTGGACAGAATGTAGTTTTGATAACTGTGACGTGTTGCAGAATTTTTCCCATTTATTAGTGGTGTTTTGTCGTAAGCGTGTTGAGGTTAATTTAATGCCAAGTTGAGTTTTAGATAGCATTTTTATTTGCAAATATAATTTTTTCGCATTAAGGAAACGACGTGATTACAGGTATGTATTATGTACGTCGGTATGTATGTACTACCTAGCTCTTCACGTGCTTTTGAGTGGGAAAAGGAATTGTTAATAATTGGTAAAACAAAAAATCCTACCTGGATTTCAACTACTGATCACATAAAGACACTGCCACAATTTCTATTTTTTTTGTCTACTGCAACTAAAACTTAAACTTTGAACTCACGTTTTCGATCGACTATGGCCTCCTAACCTAGTGTAAATCAGTTCATAGCAAGTAAAATGTCTGGAATTTTGTATCGTACTTATTTCAGAATTTCATTAAGGATTTAAGAAATTGCCAGAAAGTCAAACAAATTATTTTTTCAAATATGGTTATTTGTTCGTTATATATTTTTATTAAATTACTTTTTCGGCGGCCGAAAATAAACAAGTATAACATGTTTGTTCATAATTTGCTGTAATAGGACAAAAAGGAAACACTTTTTAAAAATGTGATGCAGGCTTTGTTACAACCGTTTATAAATGACTAAGGTGTTTACTTTTGCATTTTATTAATTAGTGCATAAACAATCAAAGGTCTAAAATATTAATCAATAATTCAAATGAAATGAGTAATTACCTTGTTTATTGCCACAATTAATTAAGCTAGAATATAATTTTTATTTTCAAATAACACGACACGTAATTAACATGAATAACATAATTACACACACAATTTATAGGTACCAATTTAAAATATCGATCCGGCCATTATCTTTTCAAATAAAAGAAAACAAATAAAATTTGTAATATACCTGGTAATAAATATTTATGTAAAAATTTCGTAACCGAAATTATACTAAATATTAAATTACATATTCAAATTTATATTAAAATTACATTTAGTACGTAATAACATTAAATTATGAAATGCCAAGTTTGTGGAAAACGGAACAGTTTCAACTTGGAAAAATAAATTTTAATTAGCATCAAAAGGGCAATAAAAACTTCTTTATGAAGAATGAAATTAGTAGGCAATCATTGAATTGGACATAACATTTTCGTGATCTTACAAATTAGCGTTTCAAGTTATTACAGTTTTCTAATTTCTTGTAAATGATTTTTGACATTCATTTTACGTGATTCTTAAATTTTAAAATTTTTCAATTAGTACTTCTTAATTATTAAAACTTTCCATTGCAGGAATTTTCTCTTTTATTCCTTTCGAGCACAACAATTTATTAAACGTTCTTAGCTTATTCAATTTTTTAAAGTTATTCTAAGTTTTTAATTTAAAATCCTTTTAATTAATAATTAAAAAATACTTTTAACATCACATAATTGACACCAGTGCATCTTTACACGATAAAAAATTTCATATTTTTAATCCTGTTTAATGCAAAATAAAATTTAAATGTAATACGCAATTTTCTTAAATTAAATAAATTTAAATATTTTATCTGCAGAAAAAAGCTTTATAAAAATATTCAAAACGTAAGCCAATCCTATACGGCGTAAAATGTTGTATTTAAATTAAGGAAGTAATTTTAGTGTTCCTTTGGTGTATTATAGTATAAATATACTGATTTTTAACATGCCACTGCCTGATTTGCAAGTAGGATTATTAAATTGGGCTCATTATAATAATTTAAAGATTTATTAATAGGACAACATAAAATATTAGTTACTATAAATTTAAAAAACAGTAATTCCTGATAAATAGTTTGTAAACTAATAATATAATAAAATACTAAACTTATGCTGCTGAGATTGGCACGACTTAGTACGTTTTTATATTAATTCTTGATTATCAGATTTTAAAAAACAAGATTAAAACATTACAAATATATTATTAATTTAATTGAAAATTAATCCGACATTGACAACGCGTCGCTTTGTCTATATTGCTGTTTTACAATTTTTTATAATTGCAGATTTTTATTGATAAGCTTTTAATTTGCAACGATTTATTAGTATAAAATGCTGTATCGTGTACAGTGTGTTGAAAAAACAAAAAAAATTTATAAACAGATTCAGCACATGTACATTAATTTGTTCATTTTTCTGAAAGTTAGCTCTTTTCAAATTCGAAATATTTTCGCTTTAGGCTAAATAACATTATTTTTATTCAAAAGTTTGAAGTGTGATTTTTTTAAATAAAAAAAACTTTTTGTTAGATTTCATGAGTTCGTAGTTATAAAATTTGCTACAACATATTTGAACACCCTGTAGTCTAATTAAAAGTAAAGAACACGATCATCAAAGGTTTGAAAAAAGATTACTGTAATGAAATAAATTACAAAGTTAATTAAGCTCTAATAATATTAATTTATTTTGATGCTGAAATCCGTATTAACCATGGGGTAAATAGAATTTTTAATAAATACAAACAGAATTCTTTAATACGTGCACTGTCGCTGTGTTGTGTATGAAACACATAATATGAAAGAATAATTTATTAAAAAAAGTGTCTTCATTTATTTGCAGGCAATGCTATCGTATAATTTTAATTGGCTAAGAAGCAAACTGTTTAAGGTGTACAACTCATAAATTTTCATGTTTTCTGGACTTCTGCTTACAAATTGCCACGTCAGGTATCATGGCAACTATAACAAGCGACGTTGACGTATAGCTTCATTTGACGAAAACGCTAAGGGCATTATTTAATTCCTTACATAAATTTTTGCCAAAAAGTTGCATTAAAATATTGACAAACCTACACAATAATATTCGTCAAAATTAAACCTCCAACGGAAACGTTAATGTTCATGCGTTGATGAATGCCCAATCATGCATTAAGTCGTGCACGTCCGTTGATATGGGCCGTACTTCAAGCATTTTCAGTGCATTTTAGAGTGTTTAAATTAGATATTCTGCATTTACATGAACTACTGATAAACTGTTGGCAACGGTTGGATAGAAAGTGAAAGATAGTTAGCACTAACGTAAAATGCAATGCTAATCATTAAAATCCATTTCAGCAATGTCTACAAAACGATGGAACACCCTTTTGTTTTCGTCTGACTTGACGTCTTGGGGCTATTTCTAGAATTCAAAAAGACTGAAAGAAAATACTACGACTATTCATGAGGAAGTAACAAGCCAGGGTGGAAGAGTTACGACGCAATAGATTACTTTGAAAATATAGTATACGACTATTTGCTTTTTTAAATTTTCGGCACATTGTTATTTAGTTGAAAAATAAATCAACGATTAAAACTTTTTAAATTTCCAAAGGTCTCTGAAAAACGAAAACAGATACTGAATTTCGGCTCGAGGCATGAAACCGCCTTGAAAGGTTGATTTAATATTGCATCATGAGTTTTCGTCCAACTACAATAATAAGGGATACATTCAAATGAAACCCATCAAAAATTGACTACCCTCTACGTGCAGTCGTCGGAAGAGATGCACGTAGTATATATTAGAATGGCTACCAAGTATAGGGTACGTGGAGACTTTTACACGCGCGATACGAACCTGGACGAGCTGATCCCATTGCGGAAATTATACAGCTTTCCACAGCTTTAAAAATAATTGTTGGCCGCTATTATCAAAGGTATTCCAATACATTAATTACGGTTAGTTATAAGTTACAATCAATCAAAATTATGATTAAAATTCATACATGTAACTAAATAAAAAAGGAAAATTTTTTTGTTTAAATATTTAGTATACCAATCATTTCTGCTTTATATAGGCGTTTCTATATATGGTAAAACATAAACCCCAAAGGGGTATATGACTGCTTCCCCACGAGAAATTTCATTGTAGTGCTACCATAATACTGCCAGTTTTCAGTGGTTTTTGTATCCCCGAGAGGACAACTATTTACTTCATTTAAAAGTGCATTAAGTAGGAATATGAAGGTATTTAAAAACGTTAACGTTAATTTTTATTGGATTCAATAAGCATCGAAAAGTATTTTGTTAATTTAAATCTAGATAAATAAGCAAAGCGTTGTAAGGTATTTAAATGTACAAAATAAATAACATTTTCAGTTTTATTAATGTTGTAACAATGAAGACTACTACAATTTTTTTTAATTACTTAGCATTTATTTAATGCTCCTACTTGTTCATTAACGCATTGTTCGTTGCATATAGAAACGCAAAAGTTTACAGGAGGTTTAAAATTTTAAATATTTGTTTTGTAAAAAAAACTGAAAAAATTTAAAACGTAACTTTTCTCTAAATTTGGGATGTTGAAAGCTCAACGAGGGGTTAAGCTTAATAATAATAATTAAACCTTCACGTACTTAGGTTTTAAAGTTGACTACCTACAGCAATTTTATTTTCCCTTTTTTATTTTGAAAAATGAATGACAACAAAACAAAAAGTATCATTTTTCTGGCACGACTGAAAGTGAAATCAATAATTTTCAATGAATTTGGTTATAGCCTAACTTTTTTTGTACAATAAAGTTTTTTTTAGAATAAACGTTTCTAAATTGATACATAATTTGTAAATATAACTGAACGGATTTTGAAATGTTTAAAATAACAATTTGTGTGATATGACGTGTTATTTCAAAATTTAAATATATTTCAATTTTGTAAAAAAATGTCTGAAAACGAGCTTTTATAAATACAAAATGGAAAGTGCTTTTCCTAATGCAAATAATAATGATAATTAAAAAAATATTTAAATAAATTAAAATTATGAAGAAGCAAATTGGTAATAAAATTAACGTGAGAAATAATTTTAAATTTATTGTTAATTGTTTGTCCTAATTAAAAGAAGAGCCGGAGTATAAATGTGAGCTATCAATGATAAATTGCGACAATTAATCTGGACCACGTAGGTATACTAAAATTTAGAGAACATGTCTTCTAAATTCAGCACCACTACATTTTAATTAATCCAGTAGCAGATTGGAAAAAGTAATTAGTAGATCGCGATATGTATCTGTTCGCGGGTAGAACAGTAAAATACTAAGCCAAGTAAAGCGAATGAACCAAGTGCTCAGAACGGCAACTCGCCATGGACATGATTTATACACGAACATTTGGTGCCATGTTCTTTTTAACTCGTCGGAAAGACAAAGCAGGCAAATTATCCAACGTCAGATTAATTTTAGCTAAGATACATTTGGAAACTTTGTTCCCCAAATGATACATTTTCTACTTATTATATGTTTGTTTATAATTTGTCACCAACACAATAACTTTCTTCTACATTAATGTTATTACATGTTCCTTTTGCTTTTAATTTTATTAAGTAAAATATTTTTTCAATCCTTTTTTTATACTAATTTTATTGATACATATGTTAAATAAATCCCTACATTCGCTTTCAAGAATATCGACTTTTACATCGGAACAACTGTTACAGACTAAGGTCAACAGATAAAAGTAAGATTTTGAATCATAAATAATTCACTGGTACTTTTGATCAATATTGCTGTTCGTTTATTTGATACGGTTTTGTAGGTTTAAGTAGAGGTTAGGAACAACTGTTTCTTAAAATCTTCATGTAAAAACATTAGCAGTAGGATTGCATTTTTCATTTTTTTACTATTATACATCTTTTACTATTAATTCAAGAAGACAATAACTGTTGTTTTTTTATTATCCTTAAGATTTCCTTTTACGACATCACGGCCAACCAAACATATATTTAATTATCTAATTAAATTCTTAAAACGAATTCCTTTAAGTTTCAGAAACTTAAAACTAAATTCAAACATCCCTCATGATTTCCTATTATTTTATGTTTATTTAACGTTGGTTTAATATTTGAATAAAAACTTTTATCCGTGTAGGTTAGTTTAAAGTTCTCAACAATACTTGGAAGCAAATTTCATTATATTATTAAGTTTTTCAATCACGTATAGTTATAAAGTAATTGACATTTTCGTAAAATCAATGTTCGACTTTCAATAATAAAAAGTTTGAAAATCTCAGATTTTAACTGAATTGTGAAGAACCGTTCAAACTAAGTCGTGCGGCCAGGCTGCAGACTTCCTGAGCCGTCAATTTGATTTCTAATCTTGCTTGAGAAAACAATATTTTAATATAATATTATTGATATTACTCTTTTTTTACTTTTTTATATCGATTCTTCTTTGATTAAATTCTCCCGTCTTTTAAATCCCTTCTCCCTATCTACTTCCTGAACTTAAAAACTCTATTGTGGAATTGAAAGGATTTTAAATACATGCCCAAGAAGATAACGCATATTAGGTGATATTTATCATTAATTTATTATTAGAATAATTTAGGAATTATGATTACGGAAGTTATTAAAGTTTAGTCTTATTTTTTTTCAAAATAATGTACAAAGATAAAACTTATATCGTCAGACTGTTTTGATAATTAAAACTTTCCAAATTAAATTTCTTTTTAGTGTTTTACAATAATGACTGCAAGACTGCATCAAAAATAAAATAACTCGAAGTTTTTGATTGGACACATGAATCCGCGTCTCGGTAAACTCATTTTTATTAGCTAAACCATGTTCACAGATATGATCAAAAGTTTGTGTCACAGCCAAGAATACCTTACATACTAACACCGTTGTAGAATGGTGTTCCTTATAATATGCTGTTTCAAATTGTTTATTAATTCTTTTTAATTTTCTTTGAAAATCTATAATTGCCTATTTACGAACAAGACTTTTCCGTAACAAATAGATCAAACAAACTTACCTTAGTGAAGTTTGATCTTAATTATATACTTATTATAAAAGTTTTTCGTAGAAAAAGCTTCTCTTAGTCAGAACTAAAAAACACCGTTGTTACTCAACTCTAGCTTTGAATTAGGGTTACATAGTATTTGGACACTTTTCTAAAAGCGAGCTGTGCAGCTGATACAACATATCTCCAAAGAAAATTATTTTATTTTGTTAGTGTTGTTATACAGTGTGAGCAAAAAGTATAGAATTTAAATCGATAAAAACTTCCCCGGTTGTTTACCAAAAAACTCGAATGAGTCAAGAGTTAACCTAATTTTTTGAACGTGCAGCTTTTGACATGGGTTGACAACTGTTTCTGTCATATTTGTAAGAGCTGTGACGTCATCGTCAAGATTATTAAATTGCATTATCTATTTAACAATTTGATTTAAATAAATTACTATAATAATTATTTACAATATTGAAAATTAAGTTAAAAGGAAAAATTTTCAGATAAGCCTAGTAACGGTTGGATGTTAAATGATATTTTTTCAGAAAAACTTTTCATTCAGGGACAAAGGTTATTTACTACCACGTTAACAATAACGCGTCAATTTGATGTAGATACGACCAAGTTTTGGTTAATCAATTATAAGAGAATTTTTGTTAATAGGATTTAGCTTTAAAAAGTTCAACTGAAAAATTGTAATTTTATAGAAAGCACTTTTTTCTTTAAACAAATAGATATCTTTAATAATTAGAATAGAAAACCGATATATTCTTTCAATTCAATCTTATTAATTATTTAGCTATGTTCAACGCAATTGAATACAAATATGACTTAAATTAAGCTTTCATGTGTTAAAATTATTATATAGAGATAGTTTGGCAAATTGTTCTTGATTACAATCTTATAGAAGACGCTGAAGGAAACAATTTCAGCATAAGCGCAATAATTCAAATTTCTATTCAGTTGGTTAATCTATTCAATTATAACATTTTAATGATAAACGAGTATAAATATTTTATATTGTTCAATTTATATGATTTTTGACAAATGGTGTTAAAATATTACCGGGATCATTGATTTTTAGGACAAAAAATTTCGGCGCTTTTGTTTAAATACATCCTGAATTATTAAAACAATTTCTTGTTTTAATGGATATTTGATACCGTCCGATGTTGGAAATCTCCATTAGAAACAAAAACTCAAATGTTTAACCACTTTTTTGTTTAATACTAATTGGTGACATTGTAAATTTTAATTGATCGAAGGCTTACATTCAACTTTTATAATTTTTACCATTAAAACGAAAGCACATTAGTACAAGTTTGAAAGCACCAAGCATTAAATCCAAAGACAGCTGGTTAAACTCCCGCTGATGTGGTGTGTTGAAATTTAGCTAAAGTTTTTCATCGTGTAAATGTAATAAAACAATAAAATTTTCTGATTTAAGTGAAATTTTTTGAAAAATCATAATTAGGCAGTTTAAAATTTCAGCTAATACTTTCCGATTAATTTAATGGAATAATTTTGGTGTAAATTTACACAACAGGATTATTATCAATTCGCTTTATTGACTGAAAAATAATATAACCCTAAAAGTATCATAAACATAAAACACAGATTTGATTGCAATTGAAAACGCTCAAAATATAATTTAGGTTGGGAGTAAGTCATTAGTTTATTTAAATGCAACATAAATTTCTATAACAAAAATATAATTTTTTTTGTTCTCTTGTTTTATTAGTGTTACTTACTCTTTATAATTACTTTTTGAAATTAGCATAAAATTGTTTATCTAATGCTTACGGTGATTATAGTGTTATTAACTTAAAAGCAATCAATTCCGTTCGATTGTACAAATGCCTTAAAAATTGGAGCGCGATATTATATTTTTATCTGGAGCTGATTGAATATTTTCATTTAATAATAATAATATTTGAAAACATTGTAAGTAAGTCCAAATAATTTAAGTACAATTAAAAAATTTAAACGCAATATTTTTGTAATGTGAAATTTATGGTTGAAAAATTGTTGTTTTTAGACAATAAATCTTTTATGTTTGAAATTTTATTGAGAATAAACTTTGAATTACTTTATAGATATTAATTTATTAATAATTTTAGACACGAATGAATTATAGAGTTATTTTGGTAAAATGTCAACAATAGTCTCTGCAGAATTTATTGTTTTTAAGTGAAACTAAATTAACCTAGACGAGGATTCGGTGAAATATTTTCAGCGATTTCCTGTACCGAATGTTGTAAACTCGTCAGAGGCAGGAAACTCAACTTCTGAAAACACAAATCCATAGTTGAACTACTATATCCATTGAAATCTAGGTGGATTTTACTATAAGTACCTGGTATATAAAACAGTAGTAGTTTTCGCTTGAAATCGCGTGCTTTTACGATAGGTAAATTTGTAAGCAACATAAGAAAGACTGCCGGTATTAATTATCAAGCTAATTTATGCGAGCAAATTCCTTGCAGTAATTTAGCGCAATGTACAAATTGAATTAAAATATAATACCTATTTTTTCTTTATCAGCCGTTGAACATTATTCCAGAGGTGCGTGATAACATCTGAAGCTTTTATGGCAGAATCGTATTTGCCATTTTTATATCTAATTAGTGTACAAAGGGTAGAAAAGGGAAAAGCCAATCAAGGCTATGGTGTACAAATTCGCACGGGGCAAATAAAAGTCACTTATAAAGATAAATAAGTTTGGCGTACAGAGTGTAATTTATAGTTGTCGTTTATTTAGAAATACATTTGGTTTCTGTATTATGTTAGAAAGCACTAAAACAAAGATCAACTTCTATCAGAGATTTTTGGGTACATTCTTATGATTGCTATCAGGAATAAAATTAGGCTATCCGAAGGACGATCGTATTTTATGAGACACTTTTCGGGTTGGTATTATTACCTTGACAATCCCCTTACAATTTTTTAAATTATTTATCCAAAATAAAAGAAACAAGAATTTATCGTTATTTGCTACATATACATACCTAGCATCCCCTGTCCACAGTCCGTTATTCGCATAAATAGATTTTGATGGAAATTGTTTGATTAATTACATTTTAAAGTAATTTAACAAGTAACCAATGACCGATGTCCACGTTTCAGTTGAACATGTGCACAAAATACAATAGCTTTTCAAATTTTATGAGCCAGAAAATCTAATTTTCTTTAGTAAGTTTCCACGGGGAAATTCAAAGTACCTTTATAGCTTTCAGTATATTTACAGTTAGGTCTTTTAAGTCATTTTTAAAACGCATGCATTAAATTAAATTTTTATGTTACTGTAATTTACATTCTTTATCTTACGTAAACCAACTAAACATATTATATTTTAAATATATTTTTAATCAGCCAATTCAAAATTATAAATTTTATAGTAAATTCATTAACCTACTAAATTATTTTTAATTGGCAACTTTAAGCTTTCAATTTGCAGGGTTTGTCCTAATAAATAAGCTTTGTAATTATTTTTCGATTAATTACCTTTTTTAATTGAGTTAGTGTTTTTTATTTAGTATTTCATCAAAGTTAAAGATGTTTTAAATGATATTACCTCAATATCGGTATCTTTTTTTTAATTACAAGAAAATTATGCTTCAATGTAATTAAGGTGAATATAATTTAATACTGATTTTTTAATACGTATCTAGCCCTAATACCAGAAAAGTTTCTTAAATCAAAATGATTTAATTAATTTAATATTTTCAAACTTGAAATACGTTCAGCATTTTTAAATAAAAGAAATTTTAATACCTATTCATAATAACGTAATACGTGACAGAAAAAAACGTGCAAAAATTTCATGAAATCACAATGGAAAACAGATTATAAATTTTTCTATTAGAAATTAATAATTTGGCAGCATCTGCGAGTAATATATTATTATGGATAATTTCTGGAAGAAATATACACTTCTCGTTTATTTTAGGGCTAATGGGTTTCGTGAAACAATTAAAAACCAAAATTAACCAAAATTTTAATTCGTAAAATCAAATTAAAATTTTTAAAATTTAATCAATAGTTGAATTGACGTAAGGTTCTGATGATGATAACTGGTTAACTCTAAAATGAATAATAATTTATGCGAGAAGTGTATATTTCGAAATTATCCATAATAATTTATGAAAATACTAAATTGAAAATAAATCAATTTTTGGATCAATGCCTTAAATTCCACCGCTCTTGTTTAATTGGTTTGTAGAAATAAACATAGGAAAATTATTAAAGCGATTTTGTTATTTCTGTTAGATTCAGGTATTTAATCACCTTTCTACGACTTCGCTACTTGCTTTATCGCTAAATTTCAATCACAATACTAAAATTTGTTGAACTTCGTAATAGACCATGGATACAAAGAGCACCAACATAATTAATGCAAAGTTGAGATTGAAACTCATAGTATAAAGTGGTTTCAGTGGGTTACCTGGCTTCCTTGTCCAAGAATAGCGCATTATGTCCTTTAGCTGTTTTCAAAATACTATCTTCAGTAAATGAATATTTAAGCCTCCATTGGATTTTGGCCTGAAACCATTAACAAAAACTTTAATACAAGATTTTCCAACAAGAGATTTTCTTGCATTTAACTACCGCACCTGGTGCTACAAAAATCAGTTTATTGCGATTTTTGGACTGAGTGATTTTTGTCATAGAGCTGTATTTTTTTAAGAACAATAGAAGTGCAACGGTTACGTTCAATGAAGAGCGCTACCGTGCGATGCTAACTGACTTTATGGCCTGAATTGGACTCAATGGACGTCGACGATGTTTATTTTCAGCAAGACGACGCGACGTGCTACATAGCGCGCAAAACAATAGTTCTGTTGCGCTACACATTTTACGTCAATATTAATAATATAACCAATGAACCTTTTATTGGAAAACTTTGCACAACTGACTGTAATGGTGCAGAGCTTTTTTTCAAAAATTTTCAAAAATAAAGCGCTGATCATGATCATAACTGAAGGAGTCCTCCAATGCTGATAGATAAAGGACGAAAATGGAAAATCCAAACTAATCGTTAAAATTAAGATTTCATCTAATAGAGTTAGTTTGTCCATCGTTACATGGTTTTTATACATATCTTAATGGCTAAAATAAAATGAAATTATGTCAAAAGTTATGCAAATTGAGATATGATATAATTTTAATGATTGGAATGAAGTGGAACTAAATATCGTAGTTCCTCCTAAGTAAACCAATTAAAATACAACTTGTAAATTTGGAATACATTAATTTTGCAACACATTTAACTCATTTCTAATTTAAAATTAATTAAAAATAAATAATTTCCTTTTTTATTTAACTGACATCTAAGCAATTATAAAACAAACAATTTTTTAACGTAAAATGCTGTATAATATAATTATGTTTAGTTTTGACAATATCATTTTTATGTTTCTTTTATCTTTAAATGAGTTGTTTTATATAAAATTTAAATTGTTTATTTTATTAAAAATGAACTTGTAATAATTAAACGAAGTCGACCTCTAATAGCAATACAATGAAATTTATGTTTCATTTTTTTAAATTCAAGTTAGTGGTACCCGAGCCCTGACAAGCGAATAGAATTTTTTTAGTGCATAACTCGCTTAAGCAAAAATTTATCAATACAGATTTATTTATACCCAGTAAGTTTTAAAACCATTAAATAGTAAAATAATGTTTGCAGACAAATCAAAATATAGAAGTAAAAACCTTTTCACAGAGAGAATTAGAAGTTCTGTAGTTTATTACCTTTTTTATTCCCATTTAGTTTTTAAACACTGGATGTTAATAAATATTATCTCATATGTTCTTATACCGTATTTGTAGCAAAGTTCCCTTGTTTGCTGGCAGATTATCAAAAGTTCGTGTTGCTTTTGACTGTAGTTTGCTTTTTGTTTTTGGTATTTTCCTGTATAGATATTGTCACGTTTAAAAGAGCGAATTCGTCTTACTTCAAAAAACAACTTGGCTTTTTGCTAGATATTAATTTAGATCTGAGAAATTGCTTTAAAATATTTTATTGAATTATTTTCTATGCTGTTGTAATAAGCTGTAATTTTTAACTTTATTACATGTCGTTCTAGGTACTTTCAAACAACATAGAAATTTTGTTTTCAAATCAGGTAGGGTATAATTCCTTAAGGCTTGAAACACTCTTAAAGACAGTAGATAACAACTAAGAACTCAAAATATGCTATTTCAATTTTTTCATTTTAATATGAAACAACAAAACAGGACGAATTCTTTTCTTGCTTTTAGAAATTTTGTTTTAAGTTACATTTTACTACTTCTGTTATTATAAAATAATTTTAACAGGATATTAATTTCTTTTTTGGATAATCAAATTTGAATGTTGCTTTTAAATCGGAAATCAGTCAGTTGGGTAAGTCGTGAGTTTATACAAAAGATTTTGAAAGTTAGCTTTATTATTACTGCTTTGAAGTTGAAAATAAAGTTGTTGTTTCTTTTTTATTTATTTAATACGTTGTAGTGCAATTTTCGTATGACGTAAAGCTTTTATGTAGATATTTACACTTACATGTGTACGCGATCTTATTTTCGTTGACAAATATAGCGTCGGTGAATTATATCAAATTTTATCGTCTTATAGACAACAAAACGTAACGAAATTCGAAATAACAGTTTAATGGTGTATATTATATTCACATTTCAACGATTTTTGATTTGATTGATTTTTATTCCCCTACATACTTATGCTGCCACAATAAGAAATAATTGCATGAGTACAATTTTGTGTAAAAATCCAGGGAAGAATTTCCTGTTTATATTATTTATATAAATAACATAATAATACAATAACAATCCATATATAATATTAAAAATTTATGGCACTAGAAATGTGAAATAAACATTGTAAGTCACGATCTGGCAAATTTATAAAAGAATTTACAAAATCAGCAGAAAATGGTTCGATAAATCTAATATTATAAACAAGTCACATATCAATTTATCTGATTTTTAACGTCCAAAAGCCGCTAAAATTGAGTAAAATGGGATGTGAGAGAGAATTAGCATAATCCCGTTTCAGATTTTAAGTTGCGTGAGTGATTACAATGGCGTTATCAACAAATATCACTAAAATCTGTATTATCACATTTGTGCTATCTGTAAATTTAATTAGACAAATTTTATCTAAACCGCAATCTGAGATATACGTATTATGTTAATTCATTTGAGGGAAAATTTCTTAAGTTAGTTCCTATATTAAATATTGCGTCTTGCACAAAAACGTGCTTTAATTTGTTAATTTTTATTATGTTGTTTGCTTAATAATTAAGTCGAGACTAAAAAATCCAGTTTAAACGTTTTTACAACAACAAAATTATACAAGCTGCTAGTTAGATAGATCGTTTTTCTTTTTAAATTTGTTAAATTTAAATTAACTTCAATGCTTCAAGAAAAGACAACTTAATTCACAAAATTATCAAATAATTTAAAAATTCTTCTTGTTTTACATAAACATTATTATAATTTAATTAAAAGTTATTTGTTTGAGCATTCAAATTGTTGTATTTTAAATAATTAATCTATTTAAGTAAGACAGATGATGAAAACGGTTCTTTTCTTATGTAAGCTCTCACTCTGCGTGATACTGCAACAATAATTAAAGCAGAATACAGATATAGTACAAAATAAGTTCCAAGGTTTTGTATGCTAAAACGACCTAATTTTTTCAAATTTCAATTCAAATTATGCAAATTAATTTCAGAATACGCTTTAATTAAATATAAAACACACTTTTTACAAAAACATATAAACTGCAATGAAATGATTTTTTTCTAAATACTTTCTATAATATATTCAGTACATTTAATCAAAAAAAAGTTGAGAGACACCATTGGAACATGTTGACAAACAAAAATTTAATTTAAAAATTTATCATCGATTACTAGTGCGTATCCTATTCTCCTATACGGTTATTTTCTACAAGCTATTTTGAGTTTTCAAAAATTTACATCAAACGTTATCACTAATAAATTTTTCTTACGAAAACTTAACCAAACGGTAAAATATTTAAATTTTATCTGTCAACATAAAGAGAGATACATAAAAATTTTATTTAAGACACATTTTAAAACATTTATTTATTTCTTGGTGACAAGACTGGACAGAATATTTTTGAAAATGATAAAAAACATGAAAATAAGATGGGCATGAAAGTCATGAAATTTAATTTAGAAAAATGAAAATAAAAAGTTGTTTAGTTATATTGGCAGATGACAACCCATGTTTACTAAGGTTTTCCTTGGTGTTTGGTACCGCTTCGTCCTTTGGATCTTCTGTGGAAAACTAAAAAAATTTAAAAACAAAATTAATAAACAATATCAACTTTTTAACTCGATATGCTACAACAGCAACCGCAGAAATTTTTTTATCCTAATAACATTTTCATGCAATCTGTAATGGTCAAACCCAAATACAGCTTGAAAAAAACTTTAAATTTGTGAATATTTAAGGGACGGTAAGATCTTGGCAGATTTCTATGAACAAGATAGTTTAACCTTTCCAAGAGGTCAAAATAGGCAATACTATTATGCTGAAGTCCAAAGAGGACAATAACAGATGTAAGATCTAACAGATTACCACTGCAAATTGTTCGTGAAGATTGCTGTTTAGTACTTGGTAGTACATTTGCAGGACGGTTACGGCTGATGCTTAATTTCGTTGACTACTAATCAGAGAGTTCTGGTTCGACCCCAAGTAGAGCAGGGCAAGGGAAACCCCCGAACTTCTACTTTTAAGTAAAACTTAAACGTTTGCTGTATAAAATATAAATCAAATCGGGACTGATACTCCCCGCGAGACTAAACTGATATCCCGTTTGTGCGGGACTGAATTTGTACTTCATTCCGCGCGGAACTGAATGTCCCGCGGGACGTGCGATATCCCTCATTCTTCTCTAGCAGGAATCATGGCACGTATACAAATTGTTGTGATATTATTTTTTGAATAAAATCAATATTTATAAGAACTTTGCTAAATTATTACAAATAGTTTGGATTTTGGACGTGAATTTATTCTTTAACCATACGACAATATATCCTTGTAGCGAAAACAATATTATCCTGTATAGCAAATGTTTCACTACCACGAAGAGAATATTTTTGATTTAACGAAAAATGCAAGGATGGAGGTTTTCTCGTAGTTTACATTTGGGATTGCATGTACTTCATTAGAACTGGAGAGTGGTGTGATGAAAGACCTTAACAGTAATCTGCTAGCAGGTAGTTGAACGAAATAAGCTTGTTTTAAAAGTTGCACAATAGGTGCTTTTATCCTGGATGTTTTCAGTGTATATTTTAAAATACACTCTTCTCCGTATGGGATACGTACTAATTTGAGAAGCTGGCAATTTAAATATAAATTAATAGAACATATTAAAAAAAATTATAGGAGAAGAAGTGATAAATTGATTGTAAATTAAAATTTAAGTTAAACACTTTTAGTAAATTGGGATTTCTGCACAAAACGTAGTTTAGTAAAGCAATATCCACGTTGTATAAGAAAATAAATATCGTTTTCAAATATTGGATAGCAACTGAGTGCCTGCTTCATTGCAGGGTCGGATTCCTAGTTCTACTATTTTATTTTGACAATAATTCAATTTGCAAAAGCGACGAAGTTCAATTCGAAGCGAGCTTGTCATCGTAAGTTTGGAGTTTCTACATATTAGCAGCTGCTACACATATCGTGTGCTTCAAAAATAAAGACATTTTTTTCCGACTTTAAATATCGAATTAGTAAAATATTGATCTTGATTAATCATAATTACACTTCTAATATGTTGTAAATTACTATGTGGGTATTATTATTTATCACTAAAATAACTTAATCATTTTTCCGATACTTTCATTACAGATAATTATAACAGAATTATCGTTAAATCAAAGTAATAAAAGTTCATTTTCATATGAGAGTTAAATTATTGACGTGTGTTTTAAAATACTTTGTATGAATTCCAATCCAATTACTGTGATTTTTTATTTGATTTGTAATTATTTCATTTATGTTGCTAAATCGGTTGGATATCTGTTGTAATTTAATTTCCTCCAATACATTCACATTTTGCCCAATAATTATTTACATATTTAAACCGCTTCAGCCGCAATATTTGATACAATTAAAATTAACCATTTTTTTATTAAAGTGGTTTAACTCGGTTTATTTTCAAATTAATAAATTGCGCCAATTCATTACATTTTATTATTAGAAAAATTTCGAACACAATTTAAAACACAGATTTTTCAGGAAAATATTTAAAAAAGGAAAATTGATACTAAGTAGATACAGTATGGTATTAATTGTAATGTAATTGTATGCATTGTAGTAGTAGCAGTGTATTAGATTGACCATCCGACATACCACAACTATTAATTTATAATAATTGTTTATGTTTATAACCCTTAAACTAATAAAATTGACTAATTAGGTTCGTCAATGATAAATTGTACACTAAATGTATTATTATTGTATATTGTTTTATTAGGTATATGCTAATGCATCAC
This sequence comes from Cantharis rufa, assembly GCA_947369205.1. Taxonomy (NCBI): domain Eukaryota; kingdom Metazoa; phylum Arthropoda; class Insecta; order Coleoptera; family Cantharidae; genus Cantharis; species Cantharis rufa. The sequence continues at coordinate 6,105,139 of OX376309.1, read as the reverse complement.
ATAGTATGTAAAATTAACGATTGTAGAACAGCGGTTGTTATAAATTATTATTAAAATAATTTTAGTGTCAGTTACAAATTATATATTCATTAATAAACAATTCATACCCATTATTATAAATTCACATAACAATTTTTATAATTACTCTTGTAATTAAAACTTATAATAATTCATAATTTTATTCCATTGCGGAAATAAGAAAAAACATTTATGAGGTTACATGCTGATTATGGCCGGTAGTCTATTTTCATTGGTCAATATAAACTACCGGCAAGTTTACTGGATGCCGGTATAAGGTATAAAAGAAAATTATAATTATTATAAAATTAACTACTTTTAACTCTATTTTACAAGATTCACTTTTCTGAGTTAACTTAAAAAATCTCCACTTTCAATTTTAGTTACTCTACAGCAATATATTAAAAAAAGCCCAATATTATGTAAAATATTGTGAGAAAATAACTATTGTGGGCAGAAATTTCAAGTACCTGTAAAATTAACAAAAACTGAACTAAATATTTAATTTTGCGTAATGAAGAGTATATACATAGGTTGTGTTTATTAATTTGTAAGTTATGTAAATAAGACAAATTAATAAAAGTTTATAAAAGAATTCTTGATGGTATCACAAATTTTTTTAAATTCTACATTGTTTTTTGCTACATTTCGAATTCTATTATGTTTGTTACGTTTAATGGCTGTAGAATAAATGAACATTTAAGCTGCAGGTCTTTATTTACGTTTAGTTACTAATTAACTATTACTGACTTATAATTTGGTGTCTGGCTTATCTCGAACGTAAAATGGTTATTGGTTTAATCTTGACTATTTCTAAATATATTTAAATTTCTTCACAACATTTAGATTTTTAATTCATAAAGTTAGAATAAATTTTGGCAAAAAAAAGCTTTCTTTTAGTTCGGAATTTATTTTTTTCGCCTGAATTTTTGCAGGAATTTAAAATAATACGTAAAGTGAGTGAACGGAATATAGCAGAATATATTTTACTAATATAAATTATATATTAAAGTGTATTTTTCTAATTAACTCTAACAATGTAAAAAAAAATAAATTCATTTTTGCTTAGCTCAGTCGATTTAAATCTATTCTGCATGAGACTCCGGCAAGACTTTTAATAAAGATCAAAATTTGTTTATAAAACTAATTATAAATATTGCTAATCAAATGTATGGGAAAATGTGGTTTTTAATATAAAATCTTCTCTCACAAAACAAAAAATATTTAATGTAATCTTAATCATTTAAATTGTAGTTCTTCTTTAAGATAGCTTTACCAATGATAACTGAAGTTAATTAGTCAACTATTGCACAGTTCTAAATTATCATTCTCCAATATCCATTTAATCTTCAGTTACTTCACAAATATGTGCTACTTAACGAATAAAATTTTTCCATGTGCTAAATTAATTAATCCAAATTTGCTAAAGATTTCCACTCGCTACTCTTTCTATCAATGTAAGGAGATAAATAATAATCACAAATTTATTTATAACTTTATAAGTACATCAAAGTTTTCAATTTTTGTCTAATAATTTTAATTTTACCAAATCTTCTTGCCGCAAGTAAGTAACACTTTACTTAAAGTTAACCTTGATTTTTTTAAAGTCCCAAGTGTAAAACAATAAGTTTATAAAATGGGAACTACTCAAAATTATACAGAATTGCACTGGTTTTTCAATGGATTAATCACCATTGGTTGTGATCTACTTTTGTTTCGTGAATGGTTTCGAAATCAAATATGAATTATCACAAGATGATGAGGATTTTCGTATACTATTCAATTCTAATAATTTTAATTAATTCCAGACTGCTGATGTTAAATGAAAGAAGTAAAAGTTCATACAAACCATTCGTAAATTGCTAAAACAAAATTTAATCTTTGTACCAAACTGCATTTTCTGAAAATGCATGATAATATAGAATTAATTCTTAAATCGATCGATTTCTGGTATCTCAACCAGAGATTACGAGAAGTGGTTAGGGTAATATTAAAAACAAGTTTAATTAAAATTATCGCACGCTATTTTACAGAATGAGATAGAAGGAACGGTAAGAGTACTGCAGAAGTAGATCTACCCGAGAAAAGCATTTAATTTTTTTAATATTAAATTTTTATTTGACTAATTACTGTATATCAACACAAGAAAAGTTTTACGTTTTAAAAGAGGTTTTTATTGGTGTTTGGGTATATAAATACAAAACCCATTTAGTTTATAAAGCTAGCCCGCTACAAAAACGAAATAGCCCATAACTCCCGCTAATATACATTCAAGTTTTCAGAGTAATTTGGGAAAAATCAGGACAAAAACCGTAAAATCCTCCACCTTTCCGTGTTCCGGAAGTCATTACTTACATTAAAAACTAGTTAGGAGTTCGGAAGATTGAACGCGGCCAGATTATCCAAGGGTCAAATGGGAAATTGTGATACGTTGAAAATTCTTATGCCGAAAACCTACTTTCTAAATTACTAACCGAACATTTTTATGAAGACGTTTTATGTTTACAAAGTACATCTAGAATTTTAAATTGAGTGTTAAGATTACACAATTTGAAGTATTCGTTTTTATAAGCAATTTGAATAAGTTACAAATTTTATTGCCTACTGCACACACACACTTGTGGAAATGATATATTTTATAATATCGTATTAAATTATTGATAGTCATTTTTTTAAAGCTAGAGACATGTTTTAAAAAGTTGACTTTTATTCCTACTAAAATATAACAAACCAATTTATAAAATTGCTTTAGTTCAAATTATACAAATACCTAATAAATCGGTTTAAGCAGATTTAGATAATTTTAAAAATTAGTTACTGCTACTGTAATAAAGTCGAAGATCTAATTTAGTATTCTTTTTACGCAATTCTAAACATTATTTGCTTGAAACGAATGAAAACATTTAGTTAATATTGCGAAAATGTTAACTTGTGAGTTTTATAAGCAAATTAAACTATTTTTATAGGTACAGGTAACTCAATTTTATATCTTTTGAATTTTTTATTCAGTTTCAATCGATTCGATTTGACGCCATATGAATGTTTCAGAAGTATATTATGGCTTAAACAACTTTATTCCAGCAAACACATACATCAAAGGGATCACTTAGATAATAAATGGCCAGTAGTTAAAATTGTTATTCCAAAATCATGATGCAATGTGATATTTAACTGAACTTAACAAAACGTTAAATTAATGAAATTTTAACATTAAAGTGAAGAAATGTAATACGTAGAAAATCATTATTTAAAAAGCAAAAAAACATAAATGAATATTATTTCATAAAAATATAAACAAAAATACATAAGTAGTACTAATACCATAAATCTACTTAAATCATGAAGCAGAACAACGTTGAATAAAGTTTTCGAAAAACTATTTCCAAAAGTGAGAAATCTATAACTTATATTGATTGATAATCAGTAATTTTGATTCCGCAACTTTTTGGGAATAATCAATAAGGACGTTATTATCAAATGGCCATGTTTGTATTGCTTTTTGATAAAATTCGGTTGTTTGACTGGGTGTATCAGGGCCGGATAAACCATTGGTGCAATGGAGATGCCGCACCCAGCGCCAAAGTTTAGAAGGCGCCAAAATTGAGCGTTTTTTAATTGTTGTGATTCCAAGGTACTGCATTTTTTTTGGATTATAATATTCTATATGATATTATTAGTATTAAAGGCGCCATTTACCTAATCTGCGCCTGGCGCTGAAATAGCTTGATCCGGCCCTGTGTGGAATAATGGTTTACACTACATATGATGTCTTTCAACCTAGCCCAAGACGAGATGATTTACGGGATAAATGCAATTAATGGGGGTTTTGCATCTGCTTCTCTTTTTGCCACTTACTCAAAAAAGAATTCAAATGGTTCGTTCCTCAAAAGTCCATGATAAGAGGACGACGGGTTTTTATTTCCAAATGGAGGCGGGTTGAGGCAAATGTTGCAATTCAAAACAAGCTGGTTAACAACAACCTGTGGAAAAATATGTTTGAGAACTAGATAAAACAGATAAAACAAACAAGGAAGGAAAAATAGCTTTGTTGAATAACGGATGGTTATAAAAACGATAAGGAAGATTTAATCTATTTTAGATTTCAAAACTTTTGGAACTCATAAGTGTGCAATTAACTACTACCAAACGACCAAACAAAGTATTGTAGTTGCAAACTCCAGGCAGCAAAGCTATGATATAATCAAGTCAATCAAATCATATTTATGCAACAATTAGAACAAAATAACAAACAAATCATTCAGAGATTGCAGGAAAAATGCATTTAATAACAAAATTTGCAGTTATTGTTTTTTAGGAAAAAAAACCGCATTTGGGTAAAGGGGAGCAAATTTAAAAAATATTTTAGAAAGATTTAATATAAAAAGTTTGTCAAACTTCTGACTACTAATAGTAAAAGCTTTAAGTTAGAAATATATTGATTAAAAACTAATATAGCAGTTATTAAGATTTCATATATTTTGCTACGTTATAAGTCATATTTACGACAGCCACGTTTCAATGAATCATACAAAACTTTCATTATTCTCTCCCTCGGGTGAACTTAAACTGACCATAGATTTTAACCCTCAACCTTGTAAAAGTCACCTTTCTTGCTAAAATTGTAGTAGAATTTCAATTACAAGGGTACTTCTTAATAAATTACACAGCTTTATATTTATAATTTCTTTATAAAAGAAATTAAAATTAAAAAAAAGGTACCGAATAGGTATAATATTCAAAGGATGTTATAAAAGTACGAGTATATCCTTCAGTTTAATAAGAATATTTAGCTTTTGACTTGATAAGTTTTTTTTGTGTTATTTCTTGGATGCTGCTTATTATGAAATAGCTTACAAATAAAAACGTTTTCGATTTTTTTTGGGTACTTTGAATGCCGTTACGAAGAAATCGTTCAATGTTTAAAGAATAAGTTTAAACTTTCCTTTTTGTAAAACCATTTAATTAAGATATATTTTTTATTTCGTAAAATATATTATAAAAGCGCAAGTTTGCTTTTAGCACTATGACCCATTCAATAAAAAGGTCAATTGACTTCAGATACGAGGATGAAAGTAAAATCGATTTGCCACAGGCGCAATGATACGTAGCTAACCCTACACTGAAATGACAAAACAAACTGATGAAATTTTAGGTCGTTATTTATAGGCGATAGCTGTTCAAAATCTTATTGTTCATAACGACTTTAATTTAATCAATTTTCAAATAATGATCGGGTAAATTCTTCAAATGAAGTCAACAGAAAATTGGCATGCTCGAATTATATACCTACACCGCGCTTAATGTTGAAGTTTAAACTCAGTTTATACACTAGCATTAGTTTTAACTGTTAGACCGTAGACTCTCATAGCGCTCGGTTAAATTTTGACTTCACCAAGTAAAAATATTTACTTTGAAAGAAATTAAATATTTAACAAATTTAACCTAAACGCGTGATAAAAATCAAATTTAAAATTTCATGAAATTCTATTGTGTTTGGTATGCAAAATAGCAAAATTATACCTTTCTAAGCAAATCTCTTTGCATGGTCAATATTAAATGTTTGCAATGCAAAATTAATAAACTTGTAATCTTATCCGTGCATGTTTTTGTACAACGGAAGCAATTATTAACCCCCTTCCTGTAAACCAACTCTTTTAAATTAAATTTTGTTAAATTTAAACTTGTTCAGACATGCCGAAATCGATTTGTTTTTAAATTTTTACTCTTTGTAATTGTTGACATTTAATCACTTGATTATGTAGCAAAACTTATTTAGAATTACGAGGATGAAGTAGTTATAACCAAGGAAGTGTGAATAAGAATTGTAGAATGAAGAGAACGGTCACGGTACTCGGTTCGAGCCCGAGTAGAGCAAAAACTTTATTCTGACGGTTCTCTCTCGGGAAAATCTGTATTCAAATCTCTTCATAAAATGAAGTGGTCAGAAATCAACAAAAATATGAATACTTTTAAAAACCAAAATTTTGTAAACAAAAAATTCAGGAAGCAAAATGTTGGACACATCAAAAATGACGAGAAAAATTGTTTAAAAATTAGTTGGAAAATAAAGTTCGAGAATTTTTTGTTGAAACCTTTGTTTAGGAAAAGAGTTACCCTTGAAGTCAGTTAATGGCTTGTTAAATTGGTTTACAAAATATTTACTTATTTCAGGTATTCAGTTAACAATTGAAAGTACCTTGTTTTAGAAAATGAAGTTGTTTTATAGGTTCTAATTATAATTTTCATTTTAATCGGGAAAACCTAAACAAATTAACTTTTTTTTTCTAATTTCACCCTTAAAGGAAATTTTTAAAACTAGCAATTTACACGCTTAATTTAGTATGGAATGCCGAGTTTAGATCAATAGTAAGTAATAAGGAAAAGTAAAAAATTAAACTGAAAACGAAAATGAGCTCGAGCGTAACTGTACCTATTAGAAAGTATTGATAGCTTTTCCGAACCCTCAGCTGGCAATTTTCATTGTTTGTTGTAACTTAAATGCTTCTTTTCTCTGTGATGCTGTAAAAGCTTTATATAAAAATAATGATTTTATTTTTAAAAGTTAAAGAAAACATTTAAATTTAATTATTTATACAGAAAAATGTAAGTAATTTTCTTCTGTTATGTTAACTCGGCTATCAATACTGCTAGTTATTAGAACTTGAGAGATTTCCTTCTTTGTTAGAACTTTAAGCGAACTTTTGTTGTTAAATTATTTAAAATTGGGTTTCTCCAGAGGTTTTACAATCTATAATATTCAATTTCATTATTTCACTCAAGTACACCTCTCGATATAACTTTTTGTTGGTGCTAACATTTAACCTTTTTTATAATTAAAATTTTGATCAAAATAAATTTTAATTTGTTTTCATTATAGTGAAAAACAAGAAAAAAGTACTTGATCAATGCTTTTGAGTAGCGGCTGTCATGTTGTAATTTATTAATTTGACATTTTGAATATGTTCATTATATTACGGTAATATAGATTAGATAATGATAGGCAACCTATTTTACGTTAGTTTAACGACAATGTTAGATTAAGTCAGATTAAAGAAGATTGTTGTTGGCAAACTTAACACAACAGCACTTCTAATTATTTCAAATCTTGTCGAACTCAAAATTGTGATTGAATTTATAAGTTAATTTTCTCGAATTAGTAATTTTCTTATGATGAGTTTCAGCTTATTTACTATTACAATTAGCCATTTCCTGTTTCATTAACAAACCAGGTTCAAATAAAAACGTAAAAATGGTAGTGACATGTGGAAACTTTAATCCTGCTTCCTTTTTGCAATCAGGATTAAAAATAAATTGTTGATTTGTTTTCTGATGCGGTTTTAAGCACTTTCGTCACTTGTAAACTTAAAATTACAATTGCTATTAATACTTTTGCAAAAATGTAATCCTTGAAAACTATTCAGGCGGTTTTCACATAAATATTATTTGTCATTATCCACTTTTTCACATGCTTGTGTTAGCGATTGACAATCGCTCTTCACACGTCAACAACATTTAGTATTGTGTTTGGGTGAAATAAATAATCAATCAATTTGTTTTCCGTCCCAATGCCACCTGAGCGATTATTAAGATACAATTAACTCGACAAGCATCTGATAATGCAATAATCAAAGTATAAAGAAATTACGAAAAAAACTGAAATACATTTATTTCTGTTGTTATGCCAAATTTATATTTTTTACTCAGTTTTCTCAAATCCAATGTTAAATCGACAACCTTTTAGAATTTTATGAGACTTATCAATTCTACCTTTTTATAGTTTTAGTACAGATTTTTATGTATGTATATTTTTTGAGATTCGACACATGATATCCACAATTTCTCGGTGGCTCCAAACTTCCAACCCTAAGTTGAAAGTCAACGCTCTAACTGGCAGGCTACTACCGTGCTTTCATCTTTTTTTTTTGATTTTAAGTTCTTTATACTGTTTATATTTCTTTCATCGGCTTGACGTATTGGAAAATCCGTATGGTAAAATTATTTATTTATTTTACTTTTTTATTATTTTCTACAACAATTTCACTGTCAAAAAACAAAATTAAACTAATTTTTATTTTTACCCCCCCCCCGCCCAACTATTCCTCATAATATTTTATGTGCACATCTAAGTATCAGCAAAGGTATACGGTTTTAATTTCAACAATATCTTCTTGACAATACTCTTTTGAAGACGAAATGTTTTTTTAGTATTTTCTTTTTAGTATTTTCTGGAAAATGTATTGAATATCCTGATATTCCTTTTTGCCTTTTTTTATCAAACTGGTCTGTGCCTGATGGAAACGTGAATGATTATATTTCCATAGGATTTTGATGTGGCAAATGTTTGTTGTGCCTTGTTGCTTTAAAAATATTTTCATTTGTGTCTAGCATGTATAGGAGGGAAGTGATGTGTTTTTAAGATAATAGAAATAAAATTAAAATATTAAAGCAATATTTAGAATTGTAGAGAGAAAAGTATGATGGTATGAAGATACGAAATGTGAAACATTTTTAAAGTTTATATAGTTACTAAAAAAGAAACAGATGATAGCTGAAGTAAAATTTAATTGGAAAAAGAAAAAGTATGTGAATAAAATTCTAGTTTGCCGGCGTAATTTTAAAATTAAATTTTGCATTGCTATCAAAAGTTAGAGAAATCACAAGGAACCGATCAAGCTACAAGATACAAATTTAAAATAAAATTAATTTACTTATCAAACAGTTTTTATATTTTTAAAAATTTCAAGACCAAATTGTAAACTTGCATAAATTTGCTTCGAATAAATTTCTAAATAATTATATACCATCTCCTGATAAAAATGAAACAAATAACTTGCCCGCTTCTTGCTAAAAATTATTTTATTTTTTCGTTCATTACTAAAGTCAGTTTTATTTTATGCACCAGGAAAGAAGTGTTTGCCATTGCATCGTTCAATATTTTGATAACATTTTAACTATTGCAAATCAGCGCTCAGTTTTTAACTTTCAAATTCTTCTATCTTCCTCCAAAATGCAAAATATCAACACTAGCTTTGATTTTTGTCCTGGTAATTTTTAATTTTTCAAACCCCGGAGCTAATCTGCCACAAGAATTCTTCAAAAAAAAAGTGGTCAGTCAAAAACACCTTGATTTGTTTGTAGCTCCATTGTGAATGAGTGAGTGAATTAATCACTCATACGTGCTTTTAAAGTTTTACTCTCGAAAAACATTTTGTCAGACTAAATTACTATCGCTTGCTTGCTTTCGTTATTATAGTCTACCAATTTTTCTTTGATAAAATTACTAATCACAAAAGTTACATTAAATCACACTCGAGGGTTCTTTAATTTGTTAGTATAAAATTTTGTATTTAAACAGTGAAAGTTACAATTTTAATGTTTTTAATTAATTTTATATATTTTATCAATTTTCTTTTATATCTAATGGCAAAATAATACTTTTAATATAATTAATTACATTTTTTGCAAGTTAAATCAAAGTTAGCTTGAAGATACTTAGTATGTAAATGTGTCCTGAAATTAATTTCCAATATAATTAATTACGATCAAATGGAAGTTTTGGTTGACTATAAAGAAGGAATCATTGATTTATTAAATTTACAGGTGTTAATTGGAACGGTTTATTGTTGAATTAATATAAGTAATTATCTGTTACCTGTATATATACAGTATTGTATTGTTATCACATTTGCATCAAATATTTAATGAACATATAAATCCAATAAACCATTTTCAGTTTTCCAAATTAAAATTTTAATGCAAAATTTTAAAATTAATATTCAAACTTAATTAGGTAACTGTTTTTTTTTTATAAATTTCAGTATACGTTTAAAATTTGAATGAAGAAAGGTTAATTGGAGTTAATTTTTAAGTTAAATGAAAATATTTTGTCAAATTCAAAAAGCTCGGTTTAAAAGGATTTTAAAAAAGCATTTTAATTACGTTCTATATTCTTGATACATTACTTAAAAAAATTGGTATATTAAAGATACAAAAGTAAGAGGAATTTAAATAAATCATGTGTACAAACCTTTCAACATTATTTAGTATGATGGAGTTGAACTTAATTAATGAAGTCGACGTGCATTGAGTTTTAAGCTCTTGTTTCCCTCTATACTCTATGTGGGTGTAGTGTGAACTTCACTTCCTTTACAGATTTATTATTTATGATTTAATATTTAATTTGAAGAAAGACGACTTGATTGTTCAATAAATAAGTGGCTTACGTTTGATTGTAAATGGGCTTGCCAGAGCTTTGCAATATTTTTGTTTTCTAAAAATTCTTTCAGTGTTTTTACTTAGAATAATAAACTTTTATTTTTTTCTATCGATTTAGCGCCCACGATATTACATCATAAAGCCTTGGGATAAGCGAGATAATTGTAAGAAAAAATTACCTATAATTAATTAAGTAAACTCAAAATGTTTATTTGCCAAGTTACGAACAAAACTTCAAAATTCAAGCTAATTAAACGTGCTTTTGACTTTTTTGGCATCAAATATGTAATGTCGCACACTGTATATATAATTCGGCATTGTTTCTGAATATAAAAGCAAAATTTTTTATGTCCTATTAAAAGAGAACAAAAAATATGAAATACTGTAATATGCGTGTTTTATCACCTCACCGTGTATTACTTTGATCTTTCAATTTCCTAAATTCATCTTCAGGTTTCAATTTTATGATGAAAGACTATTGAAGAGACTTTTAAATTAAACTGAATAAAATGGAATTTTATTACTTTGACATGGTGGGAGGTGGACTTAAATTGCAAATTGCATTTCTAAAATTCAAACAATTTCATTTACGAGTAAATTTCAATTTGCATATATGAACATCTGGACAGATTCCTATCCAGTATAAATTAATAATCATTAATTTTATAGTATCTGCAAATTTCTAAGTAATTCAAATTACATTATTCACTTCAGGTCAGCAGTTAATTCAATTGTTAAATAGGTCTATTTTTTGCTGTTTTTGGAAAACGTAGAAAAGCTTTATTGCATATTTTTGGTTAATTTCAAGCAATTATGAAGCTTTTTAAAATTTATAACATTTCAAATTTAAAAAAAATTGTTTTAAAAATGAAAGCAGGGGATGCTTGGTTTCCCTAATGCAATTTACTGTCACGTACTTGTAAGTCATTTCAGTATTCATCTTTTATCAAAATGGAGTGATAATTACAAAATGGTAATGCAAGAGCTCAACATAATTCCAACTTGAAGAAAATTAAAGTGCCTTTATTATATTAATAGCTCATCGTTATTTTGGTGATATTCATAATATTAAAAGAAAATTACTTTAATAATTTTGAAAATTATGAAAACTAGATTAAAAGTGATTGAACAGGTTTTATCAACTTTGAGCTTTCTAGAGACCAATTTTGGAAAGTGAAAAGTTTACTTAGCAAATTGAGAGCAATGCTTATCGGTAATCTGAATACATTTGCTTGAAATGCCGGCAGTGCGATTAGTTTGCGTGGTCATTAGTTAGAAACGTGCAATTACTTTATAGTAACGATATAATTCACTAACAAATTTACAGATTTGGGCTAGTAACTTTGATGATACATAAGCGGCATCTTCAACATCTTTATCATGCATTACTCATTACACGAATGAGACAAGAGTGGAATTACAGTTTCTATACTTGTTAGTTTATATTTGAAGTACTTGACATCATATATTTTAAATACAAAATTGTTATTCCTATTTATTTATTTCAAACTGATTGACAATATCAAAATAATTACAAATATTCAATAATCTTTTCAAATAAATTCTATGGGCTGATAAATTTTTACTCTCCTTTTAAATTTAGAACTCTTATAGCAGTTTATAAATCAAAAACTTTTAAGTTGAACACCGAACATGCTGAATGTCATCGAAAGAGAAATAAATCCTACGTCTGAAAATGTAAAAAAAGATTTCATTTCAAAATTGTGACTTGCTAAGATTCTTTTGCAAAAATAAATAACGTGCCGAAGCTTGTTAATTATTTCAGTCTTCAAGTTTTAGTAGGGGACAATTAAATATAATATACAATATAATTCTAATACTTTTAAACTACATACATATATGTCTGTATTGCACTGTATGTTATAAAAATCCATTTTGATAGAATAAATGAAAATCAAACAAGAACATTTTTGCACCAAAAGATTCAAAATTCGTCAAATCGGTTTCTAAGCAACCCTACATAAACAAACTTTTCAAGTTTGAGATAAGTTTTATCAATGTATCGGTTTGAAAAGATATCAGGTATTGATAACGCATTATATTGAGCTATTCGCTGTTGAGAAATGACAATTCATTTCATGTATCGCAAAATAAACCACGATGACACTATAGAAGCATTTTTTGCGACTAAACCAAGAAGCTTTGAGAGTACTCTCAAATTAGAGAATACAAGTTTGTCATCAAGTGGAAAGGATCCTGAAAGATCATTGACCAAGACGATATTATACATCGTTATCCATTGTGGCGTGATGATTATGCTGCAGAATGAACTGATGACCAGTTGATTTTCAGCCTAACTCAACTCACTGTAGATCCAATCGAAGAGGTCACTGCCAGAATTAACTCAGAGAATTCCGTGGATTAACTAAAATCTTTACAAATTGTTTTTTAGCTTTAAATAAAATTTAAATTTTTGTAGTATTTGATTAGATCGACGTTTACGCATAACGTTGCCATGTGATGAAAAATGCTGCAGTGAAAAGCTGAAGCATAGGTTTCACTTTGATGTCTTATGTTTATCCAATAAAATCCAGTTAAGAACTTTTGTACTTATTTTGTGGCAGGTAGAAAATGAAAATTTATTTAAATTTCAACTCCTATTCAAACATTGAATAGTTATATTTATGATTGCGCAGCTCATAAAATTTTATGCATTAATGTAATTTATAATTTAATGTATAATTTCATATAAAATAAAATAATTCATTATTATCCATAAATAAATTTTTAATTTTTATTCAAAACAGAATATATCATAAATATGTATATGTATTTGTTCAGAAATTAATTGGTATTTTAGTTATTCATTAATCTATATCTTTTAGTGCAACAACCTAATATTTTTATTCCGTCCTGTCTGCGTACCTATAGACACTATCGAGAGATTCACGGCGTTAAGCATAAAGCACGCGTCAAGGCAATTTAAAAATTAATACGGTCTCTATGCGGTTGGTTGCTATGAACCATTGACTGTTAACTAATGAATTAATAATTTTTGAAATTGCCTGTTTTATATTTTTATTAAGTCAGCATAGTGCAACCTGCTCTGCTAACAAGTCGTCATTACCCAGCTTTGTTCAATTAAAAGCAAAAAAAAACGAAATTTGTTTCGTGAATGAAATTTTTGTCAAAGCTGCATGCTAATAAAAATAGAGTTGATTAATGTTATGCAGGTTAAATATTTTAATATGTTCTAAAACAACCGTTCAAGTAACTATTGCTAGTAATCAAATTATGTAACGATTTACATTTAACTTCTAAAATACTCAAATGGAAATAATTTAACTCCATTTACTTTGGTGCGCATTTGTATGTTTGTGATTGAATTAACCAAATCACATTCCCACAGAAAATTTAAATTTGTTATAAAAAGTAAAACAGTACAAATCATGATTTTAAAAAACAACATACAGTATCAATCATAGGAACGCGGTTGTAGGCTAGTAGAGTTAGAATGTCAGATTTTAATCATTTAGTTATTTTGATCATGTCTCCCTCACAAGATACTGGCAACACCTTTGAGGTATAAAATTCCTAAATACTACTCGGCCCTTAGAGATCCTTTTCGGAAGTTCCAAAAAAGTTTAATGTACATAGGTAAAGTAAACATATATTTAATTATTTCTACCTGTATATTTAGCTAAAGTTTAAACTTCAAATTAATATTTAAATAAACAAACTATGACAAACAAGTATACTAACTTTATTTATATTTCCATTTTACTAATAGGAAATTTTTAATATAATATGTACATTTTCAGCATTGCATGATGTATAAATTAAATGGAGATTTGTATATACCGATTTGTAGCTAATAAACTATTATTAACGCTTCAGGAGAAAATTTAAACGAGGTTAGTATAATCGGCCCTTGGTAAAACTCGGATTATGATTCAATATAAAAATTATTAAACCCCCTCATGTCTCTAGGATTTCCTAATTTTTTTATTAGATTATAATTTAATAACATTCTTTTTGTTTTTGTGTTACGAAATGAGCTCTATAGGAATTTTCTATGTTGATCAATGTATTGACAGTATACGAGATGGTTTAGATAAAACCACCGCCTATCCCATGGGATCTTTTGTTCAAGCTTTGTTAGTTATGCAAATGAAATGAAAATGTATTATCAAATATATTTTGTCAGGCATGTTTGTTACAGGAATGTGTTCAATTTTTAGTGATTACAATATGTAATTTCTCTGTTATGTATAAATTTGTTATTTTAAATTACTCGAATATACAAAAAAATTGGGAGTTAAAGTGATTTAATGTGTTGACCTGTGCGGAAAAATGTTTTTGAGCACGAATCTATTTTTAATATTTTCATTTTTGGTATTTTTAATTAGAGTTTCCTCGCCATGAATATGCAATTAAAATTAATTTTTATAAATACAAAGTTAAGTAGTATTTGTTCTGTATTATCCTAATTTAGGAAAGTTGGAATTGCTATATTGCCAAATACTTGCCAGCAATAAAACTGACCTCACGAGAAAAAGTCCGAATGAAACTTTTCTATTGTTTTATTTTGAACATTAAACTAAGAGTTCTATTATTATACACCAAGAAAAGTTGAAGCTATATGTTCAAATTACAACCTAACAGTTTTTGCTATATAAGATAATATTTGACCAAACTTTCTTTTTTTATTTGGATATTACTGTTAGAAAGAAATACACTTATAAATTTACAGTTTTTTAAACACTTTTTATATGAACAAAAAACACCATTTTTGATTTCTTCATATTCCTTAAAAGCTCATTCTATTGTAAAGAAGATGTTGTAGAAATCCAAATTATGTAGATCGTCAAGAAATTCACAGCCATTAAAAAAATTTTAATTAGTAGTCCCATATTCTACGCAACAAATCATAATGAACATCAAAATATCAAGTTGAGAATTAATATCTTAATAATTATAATCATTTAGAATAGTTTTAAGTACAAACTAAGCTCATTATTAAACTATTTTCTTTATAAAAGTACTTGCAATATCTTGTTTCTACATGGCTCTTCATTTTGAGTTCTGTTTAAACCGAGAAAGTTTTGAAAACAGTAATAACTGAACTTATTTTACTTTTACTTATTCATATTTAACTAAGTTCATGTATACCTATCAGCGTTGGCTTCATACTTTTTAACATTCTTGTAAAACATCTAAAAGTCAAAAGTTTTCTTATGCGATTTGAATTGATAAATTTTCAGTCAAATAAAAATGATTTATACTACAAACAATGTGATTTTAATATTAGGCGATTCGTACACCGGAAAAGTATTTTTATATGTGGAATATTAAATCTTAGGATTTTGTTACGTAGAATCACTTTTCTGGATACAAACAAGCTTTGGGGATTTTATTTTTGTCACTAAACATAAAGTAAATTTTATTTTCAAAGAGGATTTTTTATCATGCAATGTTGATTATGGGTGACTTGATATAAGCTTTTTAGATCGCCTTTTGTTATTCTAACTGGAATTACCGTTTCAAAATCTGTCAAACCATTTTCAAATGATTTATCTTTGCTTACTTATATTCACTGTGATTTCATTTAACTTTTATAATATATCATATAATAGTTTGCACATTGTTCTTAGATTGGAATGCAATTGTTTTAAAAGTTCTTTTTATAAAATGCTTTCAATTTAATTGATCTCGTAGTTTAGTGCAATACAGATGAAAAAACTACTCGTTGTTTTTAAGATAATTACACATTCGTTGAAAAATCCCAAGTACGGATAAGAAACATCCATCTTTGTTTATTTTAATTGCATGCAAGACAACAACTAATCGAACGGAAATCAACCCAGAACTGCCTTTGTACTATTTATAGTTTCTTTACCTTACCAGCATTCAAATTCAATAAACTTGCTGAATCAACTATTGCAATCGTGTATTTCTGAAGGACAACCCAATCAAATCTTCTTTGACGATTAAAACCAATATATGTGCACCTGTTCACAACATCAACACTGATCATACACCACCCGTATTATTCAACCTCGAGGGAAGCTAGAACAATAAATTAATCTAAATGAACGGCCTGAAAGATTAACTCTCAGACTTCTCACAAATCCCAAGTGCCACCACCTTGTTAATATGATACCGAAAATTTAACCACCTATCCGCAGGCCACACGTTTAGACAACCCTTTGCAAACAATAATCGTTAATGTTGATGAAAAAGCATCATGTCATTATAAAGTCCTTAAGTCCTTAAGTCGTTTGTTTTCATTATTTGCAAAAATTCGAGGTCAACTCCAGCTACTATTTTAAATTATATTACAAACCTATATAGTTATAACAAACTCTTTTGTAACTACCGATGCCTAAATGTACTTGATATCCACACAGATACACATTTGGAATCTGTGCAACACATCAACACATGTGTATGTTCGCATGTATGTGTATGTTTCTTTTCCCAGGTTGTGCGACCGGTAGACCGCTCGGCCCATTACTCTCTCGTTATCTTCCAACGATCTTTAGGTTGGCAAAACCAATTTACCAATTGCAGGTGCGTTACGAAAGGAATGATAACCAGACTGGACTTGAATATATAATATATTGATAAATATTGATTATACAGCAATATGATTGTGTCGGATTATCCAGTCTATACTGTAACTACACATAATGAAAATTAAAGTGAAGTCTATGGTAATGTTGATTGTGAGTTGAAGATGTTAGGATACCGACGTTAGTCCCCATTTATAAAATGCAGTTAAATCAATAATACAACAATAAAATAATATTATGATGTTATTACTATTATATTGCGACAACCCGCTACTATAAAAACAATTTTAACGGATTTAACCCCTGAACTGGGAGATAATTTTTTACCTTGCAGGATGCTACACCAAGGGAACTAATCCTTTTTTAAAATGAAATTAAAAATCAATTGAGGACGATTAATTTAATAAGATACTTGAAAATAGTTTGGTTTATTACCAGCGTTGATCTTATTTATATAAATGCAAAAATATATTTTGTTAAATTAGGAGAAAAAGTTACTTTTTTCTGAATAAAACATTTTATTTTTGAATGTAGATAATGATGTTTTATTTACATTGAATTGTAAATTTTCAAGTAAAGTTGAATTACTCAATATTTGTGCCCTTTTTGTAGCAAGCTTGAGAATTGTATTACAAACTATCAGGTATTTTTGAGTCCGTAAGTCACAGTTCTAGACGTCGTACAGAGAGACAGACGAATAATAAAGACAATAAAGTTAAGAAGTAAGGTTAGTAATCCTAAAAACTCCTATTAATCTTGTATATGTACAACTTGGTCCTATATTTTTAAAATACACCAGTTTATTTATTGTGAAAGTTTCTTAATTTGTTAAATGTATTTAATGAAATCGGTATTGATTTTTTATGTAAGTCAACAACTAAGTTCAAGATTTAGAATGACATACGTAGCAGTTATGAGAAAACGTAACAATAAATTTTACGCTAAATGCCATTATATTTCACTCTATTCTTAGCAAAAACTCAATAGGATTGTAAGAATATAGTGATCATAATATAAAATCTATTGATTATTTCATTTAGGTTAATACGTATCTTTTTTCTATCATCGTAGATATTTTGTTAAAATTATAACAGGTTTTAAAATATATTCTTACTGAAACTGCCATATTATTCAAAAATTCTAGTGATATAAAAATAATATATTTCCATATTACGAGTTTACATTATACTCACAAGAACTTCAAATGCAAATTTAGCATTAAGATATTCCATTTGATTTCAAAATATACACACATATTGACAATAATATTTATAGTTGTTGATATTTAAATATTCAAATTACTTTAGGTACAAATAATGGTACAACAACAAAATAAAATTTTTGAATTTGAATCTGCACTGTGCTAATATACATGCAGCGCAAATAAAGCAAAATAGGACATTTTGGCAGAAAATAGGAGTAACTGAAAGTAATTATTAATGCATTTTTAAAGCCCATAATTCATGGGGAGAAACAGTAAGTGGTGGAGTTTTATTAATGCCAAAATGAAGTATAGTTATGTAAAAACCCTCACTGAATTGTTTTTTACTGAAATCTTTAGGTTGCAGTAATTGACAATTTTATAATTTTTTGTGCTTATGAAAAATGCAACGAAAAGGTTTAGCAAATTTATAATTAATTACACACTACAACGTTATCTTGCAAACTATAAATAAAATGATTTTTATTTTATAGTGCAAGTTTTAAATGCGTAAAAAAGTTGTTACATTTTTATTATTACCTACTCAAATTAATTAATCAAAATTTAAAATCAAGTTAACTTTCAAAAACTTAAATTACAAACTATTTTCTTGCGAGTTTTCAATTTAATTTTGTATTTGTCAAGTTGGATGAGAAAATTTAACGGAACTAAATATTAACATTTTAATTAAAAAAAACACAAAAAGAAGGAAATATTGAATATAGCTCCAAGCGAAATTAATTATTAACAATTCTTTATTATTATATTTCATTTTATCAATAATACGCGGAAACTATTACAAGGTACGTGTTTCAATAAATCTATAATAAAAAATATTATGATTTCGAATTTACTTATCGTGTACTTATATACTAAATATAACAAAACAAAAAATGTGAATCTAATAAACTAATAAACAGATAATTAACAAATAATTTGTAATTAAAAAATATTACTGGTAAATTTAGTGTCAAGGTTGACGTCAAACGAAGCTATATGTATATGCTATAAATTTGAGTTAATTAATAAATACTCCATTAGAGAGTTTAATTAAAGAGATTTGTGAAATAAATATAATTAACTGTAATATATTATTAAATGAGTAGTTTTGCGAAAAAGAAGAAATATCTTCGGTTTCGGTGGTTTCGGTAAACGTAGGTAGGTATAAGCAAAAGTATAACAAAAATATTCTTAAAATTAAATTAAAATATCAGGGATAAACCGGAAATGGAATTCTAGATGGTTCCTTACAAAATAAAATACTAACATTAAAAATTCCGACCTTATCTACTTATTAAATTTCATTTTGTTCACTGAACGACTTTATTTAGGTAAAAGAAAGATCGCTTAAGATTGAATCTCCTCCATTATGATTAAGTCAATGCCGATACAATTTTTGATTTTAATTAAGCGGAATTTAAATTTTTGGAAACTTGTACCAACCAAACTAAACAACATTGTTGATTGGTACCGGTCAATCAACTTCAGGTTATAATTGATTCATTTTAGGAACTAATATAATTTAGAGTTCCTCGCTACAGACAGACTAGGTCGTTTGAACGCGGCCGGTTGGACGCAGGGATGTTTAAAAGCTAGTTATTAAAATTCTTCTCCTCCTACTCTAACCTACAGACTGTTACGGTTTTTTATATTATTGAGAAAAATAATTAATTTTAAGATTTATAAAAGACAAATATTTATAATTTTTCAATCTTACTGGCAAGCGTTATCACATTCTTATTCCGCTTAGCTAAGATAAACAAAACTTCATTTTACATTTCGAATTATGTAGATAACAGTAAAAATGCGATATCATATTATACGAAAGCGTGTGACCATCTTGGATAGGAACACATCATTTTTAAAATAGATAAATACTCGGGTCATTTTTTATGCAGAAAGGGGGAAGAAAGCAACGACGAGAACTCGAATCGGTCAAGTTGCGGAATTATTAGCTTTTCTTTTCCGGCCGTAACGAGTAATAACTAATGCGACGATTTATAGTTCCGCAAATAATTAAAAGTTATATTTATAATAACTACGACATCAACGTTAGTGCGTTATGTAATTAATATCAAACTCGTGAACAGAATTTATATCGATTTATAGTTTTATAGTTAAATTTTCTAATTATTCCGACATCAACGTTAGTGTGTATGCAGTTAATGTCGACCTCATGATCAGGACAAAATTATCATTGATTTGAGATGTAATACAATAGAATGCGTCAATTTAATAGTTTCCGCAAATAGTGAAAAAGTTGATTTTCTGTTAATTCTAATATCATCTACGTGTATATCGTAATTAATATCGAACCTATGATCAAAACAATCAGTGGCGGCTCGTGACATTTTCCAGTGGGAGGGCACAAAATAAAAGAAGTAGTTTTTAAAATATAAAATTTATTTTTTTGATAATTATTTTAAGATAGTGCTCGTTTTTGGTTTTGGGATGGGAGGGCACGTGCCCCTGTGCCCTTTATGACAAGCCGCCACTGAAAACAATTATCACTGATTCCGGCTGTAACTAATACCGTTTAATGAAGTCATCAGTCTGTCGTATTCAAAAAGCAACTGTTATCAAAATCAACTGTCGAATTTTGAAAGAAAAAAGGTAATTCTGCTTTCTATCATGAAATGTTTGTACTTTCAGTGTTTAATTTTAACCGAAACAATTTTTTATTAGTTAGTAAGTTAGGTACTTTTTATTAAGTTATTTTATTATATTGTGTATCCCATACGACAGTACAGTGGTGCCGATCTTGTGACCCGCGAGTCAAACACTGATCCACGAAGGTTATTTTCAAATTTTTAATAAATTTCAATCATTAACTAAAAAGATAATCATACCATCTGCCTTCAATTTGATTCTTCGTTTTTTTAAATTATAATTTTTAGTATTAGGAATGTTTATGTTTCAAATCAACTTTAATTAGATTTCCAATCTTTTATCAAAATCTTACCTTCTCTTTCCAAATTATCTATAATCTGTTTTCGCTTATTTTAAATATTCCAAATCAAACCAAACTCTTCTCAAAAATATAAAATTTAATTTATAAATCAATGAAATAAACTTAAAAAAAATCAGTTTTTTTTCCAAAATAGTCAAAAATCAATCAAAATTGCGGACATACAAAATTTGTCCGTCGTCCATAAATGGTCTGATTTTGCTGCTAGTTGGTGTTCAGTTCAACCAATGGTTCAACTAATTTAGGGTGAAAGCAAAATTTACAAATTTTCCAATAAAAATAAAACATTTCTTCAAAACAAAAATAAAATTTCATAGTTTGCAAGGCACTCCTCTACACAGATAATATAATACTTATTAAGTATTAATAAAGTATCATAGTATCAGAAGATGACACGACTGAAACTTCACTTTCTACTTTTTTGATTTAACAAAAATACTATCATGTTAATACGATACACTAAAGTTCTAATTTGAACATCGTTTCAAAATGTACAGTAGCGGTCATGAAAATTAAATTGGGAATTATTCCCGAATTAAAAAAATAGATTTCTAAGTATATTACCTATATTCTTAATAATAAGGAATAGAAAATAGAATATAGAAATAGATAAAAAGTTAGATTTTTGGTTTGAAACTCGTAAGCTCAAAAATACATTTTCTTTTTGGAACACAATCACGAAGCTAGATTTTTCTCATATTATTTATCTAAAATAAAACGTATTATTGAATTTCAAATCAGAAATCTTAGATGTTTAGAAATTAGATTTGTGGTTTGAAATTTATAACTTCAATAAAACTTTTTTGCGTACAATCTCTAGTGTACTGGAGGGTATTCCATACCCCCCAGACCCTCCGTTTTGAAAAACTTAACTTTATGTGCGTATTCTGTTTATATTGTGTACGGTTATTTAAATTTCATTGTGAATTGTTGTTTTAATTCGGAAATGTCTGCTGCTGTAATAAAGCTGTTTTAGGGAGCGGCGCTTTATCGCTCTCCTGGTGCAAAACGCACTGTAACCAATAATTAACATGGACTATACATTATAGTAGATAATTCCTATCTTTGCTAAGAATACAATACAATTCTTGGTAACTACCCAAACAACACAAACTTATTTTCTGGATGTCCACTGGATGTCTTGACCAGATAATTCGGTATCCTGAGGATACCCATGTTAGACTGCTAAATACAATGGATATCTAGTGGACGTCCGTCACTACATAGTTATGTTCAAGGTATATCTAATATACAGGGTGTCCCCGTGACTGTGGAGAACCTGTGAGGTGGTGATAAAGGACACTTTTCTAAGACAAATTTTTAAATAAAATTTTTGTCCAAGTCCAAATACTTGGGGGTATCTTCCTTTAAAACAAAATTTTGAATTTATGATTTCAATCGGTCATAGCTCCAATATCATTGAATTTTTAAGCTTAATTAAGTTTATATTGCAATATTGGAAAACAGTATTGCACCAATATTGGCTGAACATTGGAAGACAATATTGGTAATCAATATTGGGACAATATTGCACCAACCTACTCTCAATATTGATGCAATATTGATTTTCAATATCGGCGCAATATTGGAAAACAATATTGGACCTATATAGTCTAAATCTTGCAATATTGTGCCAACATTCAATATTGTCGCAATATTGCGCCAATATTGCGCCAACATTTTGTGCTACATGGGAATGGACTATAACATTTTTAAAGATCAATTGCTTATCTACAAATTAGGTTATAAGCCCTAATTGTCTAGACGAATTAACGGATATTGAGTTATAAATTAAATTAAAGGAAAAAATGTTTAGAAAAATCAGGTTTTATTTTTTTTCTGTTCTTGCCAACCCCGTATCTCTTAACCAAAACGTCTTAGAAAAAAACTGACGGCTCAAACCGGATTGGGCATTTAACTGGATACAACTTTGCCGAAATAAATTTTTTTTTTCACACAAATTTTGAAAGTAATGAACAAGATGTAGGTAAAAAAAATAAATTAATGGAAAGAATACAGATAGGTGTGACAGAACTTAAAGACAGAAGCGCCATTATAAATAATACAGTGCAACACCTTTTGAAACGAGCACGCCTATGTGATGAAAATAAGGGAGGCTGTTTTGAAAATGTATGAAAATAAATTTTATGAATTTATTTTTTTTACCTACCCCTCTTGTTTATTACTTTCAAAATTTCTGTGGAAACGGTTGATTTCCCTAAAAATTTATTTGACTAAAGTAGTAGCCCGTTAAATTCTCTATCCGGTTTGGGCCGTCGGTTTTTTCCTAAGATGTTTCGGTTAAGAGATACGGGGTTCGCAAGAAAAGTAAAAAAAAATGAAAACTGAATTTTTTAACATTTTTTCTTTTAATTTAATTTCTAACTCGAAATCCGTAATTTGTACTATGTAAGCGAATGATTTTTGAAAAAGTTGTAATCTATTAAGCTTAAAAAATCAATAATATCGGAGCTATGGCCGTTTGAAATCAGAAATTAAAAAAATTGCATTCAAGGTACCCCCCCTTCCAAATTTTATTTGTAAATTAGTCTTAAAAAAGTGTCCTTTATCGCCACCTTAAAGGTTCTCCACGGTCACGGGACACCCTGTATATCCAGATCAAGTCCTGGAAACACTTAATTTATCTGGACTGTAACTGGATTTCCAGTAGATGTTGAAAAAAAAGCTGGATTCAGAACTGTGCAGAACTGTACTATACCGATTTGATGTAATTTTTTTTATATCAAAATGATTTATATAATTTTTGGGCCAAATTATCAGTTCCTTTTGTAATTAATATTTAAGACAATGCACTAAGTTAATTATTATTTAAGTTAAGATTATTCCGATATGAGCACATGAAAACTACAAAATTTTTACTTATTTTTTTTACATTTAGAAAAATATAAATATGAAAGAATTTTCAAATAATGAGAAATCTAAATTTTGCAAGAAAAACCTGTATAAAGCTGTTTTCTGTAAGTTTTGCCTTGTTCGACAAATTTCTGTCTATCTTATGATTAATTGTAGCGTGACTGTTATTTTATCAAATTCCATGATAGAATTTTTTCACATTTTAATAGATGAAGAAGCTGCTGCGATGATTGTCTAAACAATCTCAAGTTCCAGTGAGTAAGATTATTCCCACATCTGAATTAATTTGTAAGTTGTGATAAAATTCAGGGTAAAATTCTATTGATTCTAAATTTATAACAAAAAATAGATTTGCAAGTAGGAAAATTAATAATTGTTTGTTTGAAAGTTATTATAATGTTGTCTAATGTTAAGCTACTAATTAAAAAATCAATTTCTTTAATGACTATACATATATTGTGATAATTGAGTTTTCATGTTATGTATCTAAGTTTGACACTGGAGGAACTTCAACAAATGAATTGTGGATATTATACAAGTCTTTTAATTATTCTCGACTGTAATAACGATCTCTCGTGCTTGGAGTTAATTTACTAGACTTGGTGTCTCCTCAGTGCCAACTTTTAAAATTTTGTTTGTTATTATTGGTTATCATTTACACACCTGTTATAAAGTAATTTTTCTCTTAAAATATTTCCAGTTCTATTTAAAAACTAATTTATGTTATTTTCGATAATGGCATAATTTTCCTGTTAAATTTGGCCGAGGAAAAAATGCGTATGGCTGGTTTCAAAATTGGGGGTTCTACATTTTCAGCATTGCATTATTATTTTTTTGTATCATTTTTAAAGCTTAGTGTTTCCATTTTGTTTATGAAATAACTTTGTGTTTTGTCATTACATAGTAATTTAAAGAATTTTGTGCTTTAGCACAAAATCAAATCTTCCAAGCCTTCAGCTACGTGGCGTAGTTTTCAGTAATTTTTCTTTACTGGAGGTTAGTTCGTGTCACTTTGCTTTATACAAGCAACGAGTGCAAAAGAAAACGTATAGCAAAATTAGGACCGTATACGAAAAGACCGCAGATCCGCTACTCAGTATTCAAGACACAAGTTAGCATCGACGGTTCGTCATTTGTATTTCGCCTCTTCTTGCCCAATACTAACCCCCTTTCACTTCTAATACATTACCAGACTACACTATTTGGCTCGTCTTTATTGGAGTACGTGTTACGGATTACTATAGAATTGCATTCTACTATACAGCAATTCGATATCGATCACTTCAATAGTGGATATTTGTAAATGTTAATTTTTTATCGATTTACTCGAATTATACATTAAATATTAGATATAACTAACAATTCAATAACTTTAAAATTGCTAAGTAAAATTTAAAATTTCATAAGCCTATTACAAACATCTCGAATTCAAAAGAGGTGTTTAGAGAGAATAAAAATAACACAATAAGTAAGACTTTCGTTTCTCTTCAAATAAAAATTGAAAAGTTAAAATTAGATCAACAAACTGTAAGTAATTTAAATGTTTTATACGGATCAAACTTAAATCAAAGTGATTTGTTAGAGAAAAATTATTTCTAAAACTGCTTGTTATTTTAAATTAAATTGAGAAAAAACTTTATCGGCAGAAATTCGGATATTATTATAATCGAAAAATTTAATTAATACTTTTCTTTTGATTAAATAAAAATTAAATGTGTACTTACTTTTTGTTTATTTAAAATGGGCATTTCCACAAAAAACTGTACACAATGGAGTACTAAAAACGAGATACACAAAAACAAAGTAGAATAGCTTACAAAAGAAAGCAAGCACTTGACGGTCATTGATAATAACACAATTGCCAAAATAGTAAAAACTTAAAGCCAATTGGGTCCAGACTATTAAAAACAACTAAAATGATAACAAAAACGTACAAACAATACGACAGCAGTGTACTTTTTTTATTAATTAATTAAAAATAAGTGAAGCTAATAATAACTTAAGGAGTACGTATTTCTTATTTTGACAACGCAAAGAAAAGAATTTGTGCAACTTTTGTGTGCAATTTATAAATGTCAGATTGTATTCTAATTTAAAAAATCGTTTGTATTTATAGATTATAATACAAAATGAAAAAATGTCTTTGAAGTAAAATATTTTTCTTTGATCAAAAAGTCAATGACAAGAGTTAAGAAAATTTAAGTATTATAGTACTCTGCTTTGAAGTACTGGCACATAATTAACTTAAATGTCTGTTTTGTTATTGAATTGAAATAATTTTCTTGTGTTGACTTGACAACATTTGTTAGTAAGTAACGCATTATTTTCTTATTTGGAATGTAAACAATAAAATGTTTCATGCTTAGATTACATTTTTTATTAATAAAAAATATACATATTATTTTGATTTACGAATTTCGAATCAAAATTTGTACATCATACAATATTGACATTAATATTTCAAAAATTGGTAGTTGCGTGCTCCTTTTCAGGTTTTTGACAGTTGCTGTGCCTTTTTCTTCGAGTTACAAATTACCAGAGCAACTTAATCTTGCTTTATCACTTAATTTCGCTATTTTATTAATGAATCTATATCGAAATTTGATGAAAATAGAATAGAAACACGTATTATATAATATATTGTTATGGTAGAAAATAAAAATTAATGTGAAAATTTTATAACCAATTTTTCTTTTTGTTTCAGGTGAGTTCTTGGGTTTCAACTACGCAATAAGGTAATTTTTAAACTATTAAAATTGCTTTCATATAACAGGTACATATATATTATAAATAAATCAAAATTAGATTTATAAATGTTACAAAATTAAAAGTTAATTTGAAATCTGTCTCAATTACTTTGTATAGGATAACAAATGTGACACCTCACCTGATTGATGTTTTACAAGAGAACATCGAAGTTATTAGCTTGCCGTTTATTTTTTAACGAAAAAATTTAGATTTAGATTTTTAGTAAACTTCCCGGGTCGATAACTGTTTATATCTAAATCCTTAAATAGGACCAAATTCTTTCAACAGTGCGAATTTAAAAAAATCCTTTTATCTTTAATTACTATCACCGCAACAAAACGGATGTTCTTGCCAAATTTAATTGACTTAAAACTGAAAATTATCAGAATTAGTTTATTATAATTTACAAAGTAATTTTACTTTTTCAAGTAAAATTGATCTCTTCAGATCCGTACTGACAAAAAGAAAATCTAAATTGAATTTACAATTTTTCCAAACGACTTCGAAACTTGAAACCAACCCCAACCGTTAAATGTCATTGTAAAAACGCATGAAGAAATTTTTCAGACGTCCTGTTATATTAGGATCTTTCATTGACAACTTTTCAAACCGAGAAAAAATTTTACATGAAATCAAATCTATGATTTATCAGGCGTTTTTAAAACTTAGAATTTTTTTGAATCGGCTTTCAATTTGAATGTTTTTATTATATTTGAGTCTATTGAGATCACCTAACGTTAAAATTTTTTTGTTTTGTATAAATAACAGTATCAGTAGTTTGTTAACTATACCTTCAAAGGTGTACGAAACCCAATAAAAACTGTAAAAAAATTATTGAGTAAGGTTGCCTAAATCAAGTAGAAATAAATAATATACTATGTTTATTTTAATAATTTTCCGTTTCGCTTTTTCAATTAAAACCTATAAAATATTCGGCTTTACCATCTATTATTGAATTTTTATTAATTGGCTGAAAGTGATGTGTTCAAATTAGAAATTTAAAACCGCTATATAAATAAATTATAAACAATTTATAACAATCGATAATAATATCGTGCGGTTAATGTTATATCATATCGTGTATGCCATTGGAAGAGAGGAAGAAGGAGGAATCAGAAGAGTTTTTCGAAGAACTACAAAAAATGGTTACTTATTATAAGACTAAAGAGCTAATCCCAATGGGTGATTTGAATGCTAGAATTGGAAAATACCCTATACCCAATATGGTTGGCATATTTGGAGAAGATGTCCTGAAAGGAAGGGGAACAACTCAGATCATTGGCTACTGTCAATGATCTAAAAGTGAAATAATCCTTCTTCAGATATAATGAAAATTATATTTTCCAAATAAATCTGGAACCGACAATTTCTCACCACATCTGGGATAGGTGTATTTACAAAAAAAAAATTCAGGGGTGAGGCAAAATATTACTCACCAAGCGCCTGATCAGTTTACAAAATTTATATAACGACAATGGTAGTTTACTACCCCTGCTTCGATTCTCCAGAAATCCGAAGAACGACATGACAATTCCAGCTGCTTGTAGATAGAAGAACTAAAAAAAAACAGCTGGGGCCAGGCCCCAGATCCATTAGGGTGGATCTACTGCCAACGAAACCTATATCAGAACAGAATACAAAATCTCGGACAAAAATACTCCACAAGTAACGATATTGAAATTTTTCATCCGAATGGAATGAAATAAAAAATATAGTAAAACATGCCTGTTTTACTATATTTTTTATGCATCGGAAGCCCTCGGCACAAAAAAGCGCATACAAAGAAAATATAGCATGAAAGTATAGAATAAAGAAATTGCAGAAGCAGTAAAAAAGAAAAATAAGAGATACAATAACCCATCAGAACAATATAAGGGAAAATACAAGACGACCGGGAACCAAACTCAAGATTTATGCAGAGAAGCACATCAAAAATTATGGAATAACTTTTTCGGTAATGTCGAAAATGATTTACATGACACATGAAACAATGCAAGACTCAATGTATAAATAAAGAAGAGTGGATTGATCACTACAAAAGACTGGCAGAATTCAGATGTACATAAGAAGGAAGAAAGTTTTCTCTACAATGACAAGGTAGATCCCATCGATTATAATGAACTACAATGAACAACAAGTGCTGAAAAAACTAAAGTACCCTAAATCAACAGACTTAGATGGCTTAAATTCAGAACTATTTAAATATGCAGGGCTCTTTCTAACATTGCGACTACTGCATTTTATAAATATGTACTGGAAGAAGGCTGCAATTCCAAAAGAATGGCTTTACTCTTTAATTATAAACAACAGACTTAAACCATTAAAGGACGCGACTATATTAGAAGGACAATCAGACTGTAGAACTGGACACACATGTATGGATAATATCTTTATATTCCAATTAATAATTGAAAAACACCGCGAATACAATAAATAGACACCTATGGCCTTTGTGGACTTTGAGAAAGCCTTCGCCAGAGTAAATAAACAAAAGCTTTGAAATATTATTATCAAAAAAGAGGGTACCCATAACACCTTATAAACAACATCAAAACCTTATACATAGAATGGAACATCAGTATCACTCCAACTTGAAGAGGGACTTACTGAAGAAATACCGACCAATCAGGGCGTTAGACAAGGATGCGGCCTATTCCCAACATTTTTTAATATTTTATTTAGACGATGTGATAAATGATTCAAGTTAACAAGAATGAAAAACTCGCCACAATGCTTTATGCTGATGACTAAGTGGAGTTCCAAGAAACTAAAAATGATCTCCAAATCGCGATGCACACACTACATCTCCTGTGTTAAGATTATAAAAAGAAACAAAAACCATGGTTTTCGCCGGAAAAGAAGGACAAAGATTCTCATAGACAATATTATAACTGAACAAGTTCGACATTTTAATTACCTTGGCTGTGACGTTACCTACGAGAAAAGCAACGACATACAAAGCATTATTGTGATCGGGTACAATCCCGAAATTATACAGCGTCCACTTTATGGAAATATGATACCGTGGTTGAACATTTGGGGCGGTTGCATTATTTGGTTGAATTGGACGATGGGTATAGGATTAAACGCCATTATGACCAATTAAGATCATGCCAGGTAGAAACCAAAAATGATCCAAATTACTTCTACTATATTTCAAATGATGAAAGACCAGAGATAGTGAAGGAGAAGCCGGTGACACCAATGGTTAAGTTCCAAACTCCTCTGCAGCAAACACATGATGAACACAAAGGAGAAAAAGGACGGCCGGCGTTTTCCATGTGAATACAGACATTAACTTATATTATGGGTGTGAAGCATGGGTCATTGGAAAAAAGGACAAGAGCAGAATTCAAGCAGCAGAGATGCAATTCCTTAGAATTACAAAAGGCTGCACTAGAACTAACAGAATACGAAATGAAAAAATACGACAAGAACATGAGATTAAACCACTGATGAAGTCTATTAAGACTTATCGACAACGATGGTGCGAACATTTAGACAGGATGGGTAATAGTAGACCAGCAAAATTGATAATGGGGTACCATCCTAAAGGAAAAGGAGAGGTTGGGCGCCCGAGGAAACGGTGGATGCCGGAACAGGATTTAGCCCAATTCAGGAATTTTTTGATGATGGTGATTTAGGTTGGCTTATGTCAAATGCCGACGGACATATTGCACGCACTGTACGCAGATATTCGATGCGTTTGATGCGTCCGATTTCGCTTTCTAGTAACAAATTGTAGTACAATTTTAATAAATTTATCCAGAAATAAACTGATTTCAGGATAAATATGATATTATTTTATTTTATTTGAAAATATAAATAAAAATTAAAAATTTATTTCTAAATAAAATGCAATATTTTATTTTATATGAAATTAATTAATACATTTCGTTACGAGATACAACTTATTAAATAAAAAAATTGTAAATTAATATATAATAACGTGTTTATTTAACAAAAATAAGTTACAATTCTAAATATTTTGGTGGTATAATCTGATATACCTGCGAAATATACGGGTATACCTGACTAACAAAAGTTCCTAAATTTGCAATAACGGGTTTTAAGACCAGAAACTTGCTTGCAGTGCGTGCGGAGTGTGCGTCGGCGTTTAACATAAACCAACCTTTACGTTTGATTTTTATATGAACTGGACTTTCAATGGTATAAAATAAAAAATTTTCCGATACTTTAAGGAAAATACTTTTCAGAAAATGTAGAGAATTTACTACTTATTAAAATCTAACATGTGTGTAAGTACATGGATAAGTGTCAATTTGCACGAAATATTCATAAAATACATTGGGCCTTTGCATATAGATAATAGAGAGCAAAAGCTGATGAAAGCATTTCAAGACTTCAAAGTGGTCGACTTTGTTTTGGCTTAACCTGTCTGAGGCAGGCACCTTACCAACGGAAGTGACCAAATAGCCGCTTGAAGTACTCGTTATTTGAATTTTTTAAATTTTATTCTTTTTCTATATTTATCAACAATAATACCTGAAACGTCGGAAAAATAATTTTATTATCTGTATCGCGTACTTTTCTTAAGTAATTATAAACTTACGCTATATTGACTAATATTATTTAGATCTAAATAGGTTAAACCTCAACTTATAAAGTTTTGCCACGTTCTATATTGCCAAAATTATATAATCACAAAATAAACTGGTCTGACTTCGAAAGTGATACTTACATTATTGTTTTAATCAATAGGTTTATGTTTAAAAAAAATAAGAAACTCATATTTTATAAATTATAATAAAGTAATAAAATAAAATTCCATCTTCAAATCAGGAATTGAGGCGTCAGACGCCATAAAATACAAAACTTTTCAAAAATGATTTTTGGGTATCCAAAAAAAAAAGAATATAGTTAAAATATAGAGTATAATAAAACATATAAATAAAATAAAAATTAATATGTTCAAAAAATACTTTCTTTTTTTTATTTTCTTTCTTCTCTTATTCTCTTTTCTTTTATTATTAATTTTTCCTTTATTATGTTTTGTATTTTAACTTACATGTTTTTTTAGTATTTTTTTAATTTGTTTTGCAATTTACGTAAGAAATAAATGATTAATTAAAATGAAAGTACCTAATTAAAGCTTAGAACTATAACATTTTATTTTGGCATTGAAATAAACATAACTTTCGAATGCAGTTTAAACCTCGGTATTGTGTAAAGTTTAAAATACACATAAACAAAGTTGTTGTTTATTCTTATGTATGTATATGCAGGAATATATGTTTAGAAAGCATATAAGTTTCAAACTTTTAGTTCGGAAAATTACAATGTGGTTTTAGTTTTTGTTGTTAATTTGTTACCCTTTTCAGTTCTTTATAGCTTAATATAAATTAATGGTTCATATTTTACAACGTTTTGGTAAACCTACAACCGCTTAAAATCTTATCAAGTTTTGTTTCTAGTATGAAACATTGCTCAATGTAAAAGTTTTGAGTGGGGCGTTTTCTAGCGGATTTTATTTGAAGTAGTTGAATTATTGTCGCGTGTTTCATCCTCAAAACTCTTGCATCAAAGTTCGCTTTGCTAAAATTCTAAAATGAGGTGATATGGAAAGTTTGTGTGTCATGAATGTATACTAAATTAATTTCAATTATGGTTTGGATAATTAAATATTTTAAGTAAAAATGATTAAATGATTTTGAACATTTTATATAATTGACAATTATTTTTCCTATCTCGAAGCACTGTCCTGTCATAAAAAATCTGCCTTTTCAAAGCCGAGTGTATAATAATTTAGCTCTAGCGTCATATACAGGCAAATTTTAAGCACAGAAAAGTTGGAATACAATTTTTAATAACGAGACCCTTGGGTACAGTTTCATCATTCTGAGCTCGCCCGGAAGTTAGAGCAAGTGCGAGAGTATACCTGCTTTAACCGGATGTCCAAAGTGCCAGTTCATACCTACTCTAAATTGAACTCGGAGACTTACTTCATTATTTTATGATTTTGCCAAGAAACTTGAATATCTTTGCTTTACACTCTTTTACTTTCAAAGGCCATCAGAAAAGTTAGGGTAATTTAAAGTAATTTTTAATTTAACTATTTAATGAAAAACACCTTGATTTCACAATTAATAGCCTTTTTAGTTAAAGCTTTGCTTTTAATATAAAGAATAATTATTGAAAAAAGAAGTTACCGATGCTTTTATGGTAATTTAGAAGCATGACATAGATGAGCGATTGTCAATAAGAAAGTAACGACGTTTCCTCATTTTTATACTGATCTGATATCGAGAAAATCTAGTGGAAAATTGTTTCTTGAAAGTCATATTTTGCGTCTGGAGATTTAAATTTATTTCTTCAGTTTAAATACATTATTTGCACTTAATTATTGTCAAGAATTTATAATAAATTCTCAACCTAAACTAAAATATGCTAATGCAATAACTTTTTTAATTTTTTCAACACTGCCCACTGTTTTTGCAACTCCAGGCCACAGTACCACAGTTGCCTATTATCATAAACCATTACCTAATTATAAGCAGAAACTTAAGCTACTTAAAGCTACTTGAAAATTTAAAGCAGCTTATAAGCTACAGGTAATTAAAAAAAAGTACCTAGCTATGTGACTACTGCCCAAGGCTGGGATTTGGAAACCTCCTTCTTTGTAATTTAGAACTAGGTTTTGCAAATCACACACATAGAGGACGCACAGTTTAACGTTGATTGCGAACCATGGGAAAAATATACACTTTATTTTAAGACGATTCACCTTTTCATCCAATAAAACCGAATATATAGATTGAGTTCTTCATAAGAATTCCTACTTTAATTCTATTCTATCTCGAAGCCAGTTTTTCTAACACCTAACTCTATTAGAACAGTTTACTAGCTTACTCAATTACAAAAGAAATGATAACAATGCAAACAAAAATATTTGCAACAACTTTTGAAACTTTATAAACAAATCTTTAAAACTTACCTAAGTGGTAGAAAGCTTTCTTCGCTTCTGTATTATAAAAAATTGTGATTTACTACAAATATAAAAATTCTCCTCGACTTGACAAAACTTATTTTCACTGAAACAGATCAACTTCATGGTCAATCAAAACCACAAGGATTACTAGGTTCCAATAAATTAAAAAAATATATAAGGGATTAAAAACCACAGATTAAGGATGGAGATTTCTGGGAAACTTGAACAAAATTCACAGCCTGATAAACCGAACGCTCAAATCTGAATGTAATCAATTTGATTCCAGCTGTTAACCACACGTGGATTTGTATTGAGCTTGAAATGTACAAAGTGCGGCAGAAATCCAACAAACAAATTTGTGATGAATTATAAAAATGACCAAAAAACGACCAAGAAAAAAACAAGGAAAAATTACCGTTAATCAAATAATCAACAAAAAAAACTCTGCTGCCTAAGTAAAATAAAAATGTTTTTTGTAATAAATTACCGAAATATAAGTAGGTACCAAAAATTATTCTATGTTAATCATATATTGAATAAAACGTTTTAAAAGAAGATTAACAGTATATGTAATTGACAAGTATTCGAACACATTAAAGAGCCCATTAGTATAGTCCATTACCGATAAATTTCAACTAAACAATCAAAACAAACAAAATGTCCTAGAACAACCCTTAAAATAGTTAGTTTTACTTTGCGGAAAATATTCAAGTGTAATTTTATAAACTAAATTCTTGAATAATGGCATTTTAACTGTTATTTATTATTGAGAATTTAATCTAAAACTTAACAGTTCACTTTTGATAATTTTCTTCGCAAAGTAAACCAAAACTTTGGATATTTAAATTATATGCAACATCATGAGCAGTTAATTAAACAAACATTAATTGACTAACATAGTTGAATATTAAACGGAAGTATTAATATAAATACAAAATTTTTACAAATTATTAAAATTCGTTTTCAAGTTTTCATAGAATCTCTTACGACATCAAGAAGAATTGATTTGTCGACCCATTGCACTTGACCATATTAGGAAATGAATGACGTCAAAATCTAAAAAATGTTTATAAGATAAGCTACATATACGATGATTGAAAATCAAATCGGAAATTTGTACTATATCGGTTGCATATGGAATAAGCAGGGGTCCGATCCTTTGAATAAAAAAGAATCGTCGCATGCTTATCAGGACGAAACTTTGAATCCACTCGAGTAATTGTCCACAAACACTAACATAACAACTGGAAGTTTGCTTATCAAAACCCGATCAAATGCTACCGACGATCTTAAGAGATACCATATTCATACGGGTTTGAATACCCTTAAAATATTTAGCATCCTCGATGATAAGATAGATATGGAAAATGCTGAAAAAATATAAATTTACGTGAGATATGGGTCAACAAGGTTAAAGTTGAAGTAACTTGTCTAAATGCAAATTTTTGATGATTATTTTAATTGCTAAACAAAATAGCAAAATTAGGTGATGCAGCAGTTGGACGAGTCTGATGGACAACACCAGTTTTTTCACTTAGGTTTAATAGTCAAGGATTATCTTTCCGTTTCTGAAAATGTTCGCTTTTTGATAGTTCAGAGCAAGAGCAAGAAATGACTGAAAAAGATGTCATCAGAGTCTGGTCATTTGTAGCGGCCTGGGATGACCTAAACCTTTAAACATTTGTCACAAAATATACAAGAACAAAATTGATCAATCATTTCTGATATTGAATCAAAATGCGCTATGTATAATAATTTGGAAATATTAAAACTCGTCTTCTACAATTCCATTTTAGAATTACAGATAATTTTAAAATGTGTGAAATAATTTGTAATTCCGTCACGAGCGCGTTAAGAACATTTAAAGAAATAGATAAGCAAGAAAAGGGAAGATAAATAATCAACATAAAATAAGATGGCGTTAGGATTTCAAGTATTAAAATTTAAATTTTCATTTAAAATTTATACTTTAAGTAACTAGAAAATTTTAATTTTTGCCTAAATTTAAAATCTAATATTTAATAACCATAGTCAAAACACACAAAATTTATTTAGTTATTTATATGAAAATGAAATATTAGTTTAAAACACTTTTAATTAAGAAAAAGTTTTTATTTTGTTTCGGCGGTTTTTACCTTTTAATTTATAATTTTTATACAGCGTGTAACAAAAGATGTTTTATAATGTACCAAACGCAAGTGGCGCTGCCTGTCGTTAAAAATTAATTAAAATATTAAATAGGTACTCTTTTTAAATGTTGCATTTTGCAGGTGAAGTAATTATTTCCAACTGTAAGATAAAAGGTTTTTTCTCTTGTTATCTAGATTCCTTCAATAAATAACAAATGGAAACAAATTAAAATTTTCATTAGTAGGAAAGAAATTAAGAACATAAGATCGATTGTATTAATTGTTCCAAAAAATTAAATTTTTAAAATTTTCTAATTGCTTTAATTATAAAAACTCAAATAAAAAGGAAAATAATTTTCTTTCATTAAAATATCGATATCCTCGAATGAAATGAAATTTAAACATTGCTTTCAAAATTAATCCAAAACCAACGGTAACTAACAGTCTTTTAAAGAAATTGACCTTAATAATGGAAACATGGAATACCAATTATCGTAAAACATAAAAAATCAATTTAAACATTTCCCCATTGTATGGGTTTCATAGTTGAGTTTTAGTGCTTTGGACAAATAGAAATCACTAATCAATTTAAAAAGGTTTTTATTATTTTTAAAGAGGCAATTCGTTTCTTATGCTAATAAAATATATCCACAAAAATTAAAAGCTTACTAATTTACCAAAACAAATTATTTTTATTTCAGGAAAATATTTACTAAAATTTTCCAGTACTAGTTTTTGACAATAATAATACAAGGACTTAACTAGCACGTTATTAATTGATTTTTCACGCAATTTTACACCCCATTTTTGTAATACTAGAAATAACCATTAAAGTGGACTACCTAGCATTAGAATGGACTGTGTATTATACTCGCACCCTAGTTTGGAGTACGAAGGGTTGGATATCATTTAACCACACTTAGAGAAAATTTTCAGATTTATTTTCTTTACTTTATTTGATTTTACGCTTTTATTTAGTTTTCAGGGAAAAAGAAAAAATTTAATTTTGTTTTGAAATGTAATTTGTTTTTCTTTCGCAAAAAGTTGCAATATAGTTTATTACTAAATTGACACTAATGAAAATGTTTATGTTCG
The DNA here is from genome assembly GCA_947369205.1 of Cantharis rufa. Lineage (NCBI taxonomy): Eukaryota > Metazoa > Arthropoda > Insecta > Coleoptera > Cantharidae > Cantharis > Cantharis rufa. Next base: position 6,068,406 of record OX376309.1, on the reverse strand, counting down.
GAATTATTTAAAAGAAAAGAAAATCTAAAATTGTAACTTTAACACAACCAAATCGCCTGTGTATCGATTAATCAAACATTTTTTATTTACACCAATGGTGATTTCAAATTTACATTGCACATTCCCTTGTATTCGAACAACAGCTGTTGTTAAACAGCAGGTATTGAAGGTGTAACGTTTACATTTTACTTGTAATAGGAGGTATTACAGGTTTACATCAAATAAAAATAACATTTTAAAATGTAAGGCCCTTTTAGCTCTCAAATTTATGGTGATAAATTTGACAATTATTGTAAAATTTGTTGAGTTGAATTTCAAAATTTTAACACAACATCTTGATTAAATAGCACTCTGGCGAAGCCACATGATGAGCGTGTGGCCTCTCCCTATTAATTTAGTGTTTTGAATAAAAGATGTATTTGGTGAATAACTGAACAACTTTGCGGTGCAACACTATACCTTTTCGGGATATTACGCACCGTTCAGTGAAATACAAAACAATCATGTGTACATTTTAAAGTACGAAATAGAAATTTATTTTTTAATGCACATTAAGTGTTAGGTCGTAAGAAGTATTTAAGGAACCGTTGACATTAATGATGATGAATTTTGCTTGTTGACAACTGCTGTTAACTCAATTTACATTGATGAGACATTATTAAATCAACATGAAGTTGTATTTTTGTTCGCCTATAAGTTTTTAAATTATACATTCGTATTGTAAAAATGACAAGTTTGCATGTTGTATAGAGTGCTTTCATGTTTCCATCTTATACATATATATACATACATATATATCAAGAAAGTATTTGTGACATTCTAAATATCGAGTTTCCCTTATATCCTTTCTTGATGACCTCTACAACCCTCACGCTCTCATACAAAAGGAATTTGGACAAGAGATATCACAATAGATTTTCAGTTCAAAAGCAAAAAATTTTACATTACTATTGTAAAAAAATAAAATATTTAAGATATCATATTTTTATCTTTTTCATTTATAAAACGAAAATTAATTTAGTAATAAACTTTATTTATTGATACCTGTCACGATATTTTTTTGTGTCATTATTATTGTAGCTGCTGAAGCAAAAATAAGCATTGAAAGTGTGTGTTTGTCATGGAACCTGAAGAGTACTTAACGTAAACTCTTTTAAAATCACGTAAAGCAAATTTCTTCAACAAGAGAAATTTATTATTATTTCTAAGTTGTAGAGGAACATGCATAAAGTAATTTTAAAACAATCTTGCGGTTAGGAAGAAACCCCATTTCTCGTATTTTCGAATGGCCACATCTCTTTCTAATGCTTTATATAGAGAAAGACACTAACATGGCGACCGGTGATATAGTGTTCGACTTTAATTAGTTTGTCATTCAACGTTCGAGTATTTCCAGACATTTGTTTTCTAGAATAGAGCGTGTCTGGTTAGCTCTAAGATACAGCTAATTCTGTCTGCCGTGGCTTTTGTGCTACTATTTTAGTTATACAAGTTAAACACTACGCCTTTGTAAAGTCTTTTATTAAGTGGAACAAAAATTACGACTTTTTCTAATTTCTGTTCGGTTACGACGTGAAATACACCCTTCTTTTAAGAGCCCTTTAGCTTCCACCTTTTTCTGTCTTTTTTCTCTTTCAAGCCTTATACTTGTATTCTACCAATTAATTATACATTGGGAAAATTAATTGAATTTTCTCCAGGTATTTGGTAAAGCAATGTTCCAATTAGGGCAACAAAACATTTAGACAAGTGTTATACCAAATCTACATTAATTTGTCTGTATTACAAATTTTCTTCAAGACTTTGTATTATTGAATATATTAGCTAGTTGACATAAATTAACTTATTTCATTTTTAGACTTTAAAGTGCATTAAAGTACTTGGAAGACCAAGCATTATTCCATGAAGGGGCGCCAAAAATTGTTTTTCCCACGATACAAACCACTTTAAATCGTTTTGCTCCGAATTTTCTCCCTTTTGGGCAACTCCACTTTTTCCCCGCATTTGGGTTGTAGAGTGAATTGAGACACCGTATACAGAGAAAAGCCAAGCATTAGAAAGTTAACAAAAAAGCCGAATTAAATCTATATTAATTTAAACTTTCGACTAAAGCGGGTAAAACCTAATTGAAGAATATGCTAGTAACCCCCCTTTATTGTTAATTTATTCGAAATACAAAATTTTCTCCGCCATATTTCTTTGATTAAATTTTAATTTTTTTGTAATATAAATCGTGAGAATTAATTTAAAATTCATATCTAAATTACTGATGTTAAAAACGGGTTAGGGTATATGAAGATTGAGGAACTAGAAAAACCATCACAAGCTTCGTTTTACAACTCTGTTACTAATTAAATTTTTCGCATTTATATGCTTTCTGACAACTTCGTTCCAAATATGCTGTAATTTTGAAATTCTTCGATTTATACTTAGGTAATCCATCTCTATCACATTCAGTCTTCAGTTTTTCTACATCCACATAGCATTAGGATCAATTCCACCATTACGTGTCCAAAATATTCTTTGTTATTTGGGGATATATTTTTTACCACTGGGAGTTAATGCAACTTTAAATCTTTCAGCTACATATCTTTCACTTAGATTTTTCACTCAATTTTTCTAATTGATCACCCAAGTTTGGTAGTATTGATCTGTAAATCGCACTTTTCATTTTTTTTAAACTCCTTAGGTCTTAACTACAAACTATAATAATTTAAAAATAAAATTAAAAAGTAAATGAAGATCAAGCAAATTATTGCAGGAAAACATATCAAAAATAGGATAATGGAAATTGTTCCCACGGTGATGCACCCAGAAAAGTGAAAATCTAAGAGGGGAGATTAAGTGTACCTATTTTCTGTTCCTATACTCTCGTCAAATTATTAATGCATGATCCACCTGGTATAGAACTGTTATGACCTTTACCTATTCTATCTCAAATATTAAGTCTCAACGTTTTTTGCACAAGTGAATTATTTGAAAAATAATTTGCAAATCAAAATTTCCTCGTGCAATAATCAGGAAATGGCATTTGTGTCTGCAAAAAGCTAAGGTTACAGTTTTGCTTGAAAGCTGTAACCGAACCGTCAGATGTATTGGGAAGAAGATCCTGAGAATTGGAAAATAAATTAAACTTTAGTTTTGCTAACGGCAAGAACTCAATTTTAGTTTATCGATTTAAAATATTTAAAACATCTGTAAACAAATTTAGTTGCCTTACTTTTATTTGAACTTTTAATTAATTTGTAAGACATAAATTTTGTATTTGCTATTTGTTTCAATTTCCTTCAAGTTATCGTAATTTCCGACTTTTAGCAAGTTTCATTGCTTTTTGATTTAACAATCTATATTTTTGTCAAAATATTTTATTGTGTTGAAATACTGAAAGCTTAATTCAATTTCAATAAAGATATAACAGGAACCCAAGAAAGAAAAAGCATGTAAAGTTAATTTTACATAACTAGAAACTATATAGAGAAAATGGTCGACCTTTTTCGAGTAGAGAAGAGCGAATACAAGACAGCAAAATAGTGTTCTAGTACGGTTAGTCGAGTCAGCACACTGTTTACCACGTTTATTTCTGCTAGAAACAACAAATGAAGCCAGACAACCGTGATTCGCATTACAATCCAGGTTTGGACTACAAAACTAACTAGTTTTAGATCTGTCCTAAAGTATATGATTTATATTGTATTTTGTTACGTTAGAGTCTTGTATTTTAAAACACAGATTTTTGATTTTTGTTTTAAATTATGGAATGTATTATCTTTCAAAGTACGAAATTATTTTTGCGATACAAGAACTTATAAGGATATCACTGCTTCAAAGATACGAGTATTGAAAATGTATTCTTTGAAGCTATAATTTCGCTAGGTATTCCTTTTTCAGTAATTAAAAATTAAAACAATAACATGTTATCTTGAGAAAATAAATTTTGTGTGATTATAGTAACTGTTCATCCGCAAGAGTTAAGTCTACAATAATACAACACTACTAACACACTAACAGCTACTTGGCACTTTATGTAAATGTTAAAATAGCAATATCTGCAAGAATTATTTTCACCACTGCTATGTAAACCATAATAATTGTTATAAACATATTACAAATCCTGCAGGATAAATATTATAGATACAAATTAATGTAACAGGCTAGAATATCAAAGCAGGAATTATTAACATCAATAACATCATTTTCTTTGCTCGACTGATTTTTTTTTTTAATTTAACGATTATATTAGGTAGATAATTTAAATTACGTCTCTTGTGGTACAGATTTTATATTCTGCTACCTTTAGTGCTGCGGGTTTTAAAGCTTAAATAGACGGCATGCTACTTTATGCTTGTTCAAAAAGTGTCCTAGTACGCACCGCTTACTACAATTAAAAGCAAATTGTGCAAGACAACTAATGAGTGTATTCCGGCGTTTAAATAAATCCCTCCTTCAAATTTAGTGTTGTGGGATGCTGAGTAAGAGAAGTTCGGAAATTAGGAAATACGAGGTTAAGTCAAGAAGCAAAAAATTTTCGATGATTTCCTGTGCAAAGCACAAAGAAAAGAATCCAATTTGACAATGTGTTTGTTTTAATAAAGCAGAAAAAAACTGAGTGACCGTAAACGATTTATCAAATTTTTCTTGACACCTGAAATTCTATTTTCATTTAGGTGCATTTAAAATTTTCTTCTTTGTCGCGGTTTTGTTTTCTTTTGTTTGCTACAAAAGAAACAATAGGACGCCGATATATTTTAATCAAATTAAAAACTTTAATATGAGTTTCGTAACCCTAGTGCTATGAGCAACCACTTTCGAAAAACTATTTTCAACTAGTTTATGCAACAGAAATACAAACCCTTTTTAGCCGAGTTGGTATAACGTCCGCAAGTGGATTGGAAGGTACGATTCGCCGGAGAAATAGGGTTTTTTACAATATTTTATTTATACATTCTGCAAAACCTTTTTTTCAGTGCAAAAGAAAAAAACGGAGGAAATATCTGGAAAAATTATTTTTAAATTTCTGCTTCCTAGTATAAGAATAAAAACAAAAAGGAAATTAATTTTGAAAAATTAATCACCTGCTGCTATAAATTATTAACCAATGAATAACATTACTGTTAAAATAACAATATGCTGATTAAATCTAATTAAATAAAAAAAAATTAAATTTTGTCCCGAATTTTAGATCTACACTTCAAGATGTAAATCTAAATCTCAAGAGGTGGCTTGAAGTGTAAACTGCTCGAGTTTTTTCAGTATTCAATTACTTCCTTAATCATAAACGACATAACACGCGTTAGCTGGCTGTAAGATGTAACCCAAGTAGTTCTTCAAGGCAGATTTCTGAAAAACTTCAGTAGATTTAGTAGATTAGAATTAAAGGGGGAAAAGGGTCTGAGATACAAAAAAAGAAGCATATTTTTGTGATTTTTTTTTGCAGAGTACCTTGTTTGTTAATATTTTTAAAAAATTTTATATTATGAAACACTCTATTAAGAATATTCTGCTAAATTTTCGTTAAAAAATATTGCAAAATAAGCCAGTGGTAGTGGTGAGAACTGAGTCACATAAAAAAAGGTTCCATGCGGTAGTCAGGATAACTCATAGCTGCTTCATCTGAAATCAAAAAACCAAAAATATTTCTTTAGTACATAAGTTTATCTTGAATTTGAACGAAGGAATTAACAAAATATTGATTTTTTACTTTTTGGTAAAGGTGCAATCAAAAAACTGTGATTTTTGCCAAAAACTGCTCTATTATGTACTAAAGAAATATTTTTGGTTTTTTGATTTCAGATGAAGCAACCATGAGTTATCTTGACTACCGCATGGAATCTTTTTTTTGTGTGACTCAGTTCTCACCACTACCACTGGCTTATTCTGCGATATTTTTTAACGAAAATTTAGCAGAAAATTCTTAATAATATAATGCTAAATAACGTAAAAATTTTTAAAAATATTAACAAATAAGGTACTCTGCAAAAAAAAATCACAAAAATAATTTGTTTTGTTTGTATCTCAGACTCTTTTCCCCCTATAACGAACATAAAAAGGGGTCTCTAAATTTTTAGAAACATAGTGAAGATTCCGAATTGTTACGTGATTGTCTTTGTGTATTATGTTTTAATTCACAGTTCTGAAGGTAGCTGTAGCAAAATGCAAATTTTAAACCAATCAGACACAAGATTGAAAGCTTAAAGTTGGACGTTATTTTATTATTATTATTTTAAGAATTTGACAGCATTTTGTGCCACTGTAAACCTGTAAATTATCAAGTTTCAGGTAATGTGTAGTCAAGAAGATTTAAAAATTATTTAAGTAGATTTGAATGTACTGATGTTTTTATACAATAAAAACGTTTATGAATAATTTATAGAATATTTTACAATTGAAATTTTATGCATGCTTTAATTTATCAGCATTAACGCAATTCTTGTTAATATCATTCCTTTGTTTATCAGTTTATTTAAAAGTTAAAGGATTGGTAATGATGGTGAGTAATATTTACAAATTTATAGATTGTGTTAATGAAAAACATTCTGAAGAATTTTTCCGATAGCGCCGTAGGAAAATTAAAAAAAATTCTCTCTAATGGGTTTTATTGAATGTATAGCTTTATTCTGTTTTTACTGGTTTTGGTATCTGCGTTTCATTCGATTGATAGGTAGCCTTTTTTTTAGCTTTTATAACTTCAAAATGGCCAATAGTTAATATCCAATTGGATTGGTTATTTTGAAATTATTTTGAAAAAATTCAATTTATATGCTGATGTATCTTGAAAATACGAAAGCATTTCTAGAAATCGTGGAACGAAAATCTTAAAAAATGTAAGAAACCTACTAATCCTTTGATTATTGAAGTTCTAATAAAGGGGTCTAAATATTGAAATTTTGGTGTTTTCTTAAAGTAGAAATGGTTGTTGATATTGCGGTTGGATTATAAGAGCTTTTATTTTAAAGTAAACTTTTGTGCGTCAATTTACCAGGAATTTTAATACTCTTAATGTGGTTAACAAATTACTTATTTAAATAAAAATTTTGGAATATAAAATTTGACATAAAAAAATTACATTTTGAAATGTGCGATGCTCTCCAAATTGGTTGCATTCTTTCCTGTCATGTAAGCGATACAGTTTTTGATATATCGCTCGTCAGTAATATACATGTCATGCTCCAAACTAATCGAAAAGAATATCGTTAATAGTAGTTGTTATGGTAATATTTTCATAATTTAAAACTTTAAAAGTACAAAATATTCATCAAGAATCATGTGATTTATAGGTAAAGTTATATTTACAGCATGCTATTACGTTTTAACAGTGATTTTCCAATGAAAACTAGGAACTTTTATATTTTACGATTATTCTAATGCTTTACAAGATAAAAATTTGTAAAATATGCACCCTTACTAGCTTGACAGATTCAATGGTTTTTTATTATAAAAATGTTGGATAGATTTATAGATACACATATTATCAATATTATCAACATATAAATTTCAAAATTTTAAATTTAATAATAAAACTCATGCTCGATTCCTTATTAAGGATTTGAGTATATTGGAAACTATAATATAGTGGATATACCATAATGTACTCACTATATCTGAAGCAGAACTTGAACTGTATGACCTGATGTCCTTTTAATTAACGAAATCCCTAATACTTGATTCAATTTCCTGCAGGACACAATAATCCTAAAGCATGATTGGGGTTCTCAGTGCAGGAGTTCTTTATGGATTTTCTTAATAATTTTTATTGGAATACTCGTGCGTAGGTAGATAATTTATTAAGAACTAGAAAATTTAATCCTATGAAACGTAGCATTATTTTAATTATAATAATTACATTTTGTTGTAATTTTACATAATTAAAATTTATTAAAACAGTTTTACATAAGATTGCTAGCATACTTCCTTTATACATCATAAGTAAGTTGTTAATCACATGTAATGTTTACTTTTTGAAGTTGGCATAGCTTTACCTTTAACAACAGGATATAATGGTACTGCACCTTGATGTTTATGCTTGTTTGTAGATTCCAAGTATCGTATTTAACTAGGAAGCAAACATGATTTTCATATTACTTGAAATTATGCAGTCTAGTTAACAGGCATGTCAAACATTGCAGAAGTGATAGACAAGAGGGTGGAAACGTATAAATAAATTTTCATCGCATTTGAAATTAAACAACACTGAAATTAATTAACGTTAACAGTTAACAACAATTTCGTTTTTGTTTTCCACAATTTCCGGTTAAATTGTCTTGCATTTTCTTTTATTGAAAATATATATCTACCATTTCAATACACTCAAGTGATTGTCTAAAAAACTTTTTAGAATAAATCCAGCAGTGAAATGAAAATTGATAAATTGGAAAACATTTTCGCATAATTAGCTTTCGACGTTTTAAAAGTAATCGATTTCTATCATTTAATTAATTTTATAAATTAATGCTTCAGATAATTCAAAAATCAATCGACGATTTTAATGCGATTAATATATATGTTACTCGTAATTCCCATAACCATCAATTCTTCGTGCAGCTATATATATGATAATCTTAAAAATTATCTACCATTTAATTTTATTCTAATCGATTTTCGATTAAACCTAGTTATATAATACTATTTTCTTATTCAGCCATTGTCACGATTTCCCAACAGGTAAATTTAAATCACAAAACAATAAAATGCTATACCGTGGAGTTGAAACCACGACGGCCGATAAGACGAGGCTTAATTACCGGTTGTGTTTGTAGTACTAATTTAATTTTAATAGTTAATATAACGTTTTTGATTTATATAGATACTTTCGATTTATTTCTAAATAAAAACGCATTCGGTATATTTAAATTATTTCCAAATTAGCATACTGGAATAAATATAAATTAAATATTTGTGCAAATTTCACAAATTATATTATTCATGAGTTTTATTTATTTTTGGTTGGAGATTCGATACTAAATTTTACGACAATTTTATTGACTTACATGATGAAAAAATGTTTTTAGTATTATTTGAACAGTTTCAGTTTGTAGTTTCAGTTTAATTTAAGTAGAAGACGAGTAGGTAATGTATGTGAAAGGAAAACCTTTGTTATTTATGAGCCATAAATGTGGATTTGTATGAAAGATGGTTATGTACGATTTCGATTTGTTCTTAAATTTTTTATTATACCTACTCGATTTTGCTAAATTTGTATTGATTCAAGTATAGGGTTTTTACGGTCGTTAGTGGAAAGTTTACCGAAAATAGTAATCTTTTGCGTATGATTACTAAAGGTTAGTTATATTTAGAACCCGAGATTACAAGCGACTAGACCAATTACTAGTGTGGATTTTACACATTCAAATGTTAAACCACAATGCTAGACAATTAAGGGAATTTAAATAAGTACTCGTTAAAACCTCCACTTCCCATAAATAGTAAAATATTTATTCAGTTATAAACCGCGTTTTATTTTTTATAAGACTACTAGTTTAATTATGTACTACACGGAAAAATTATCATTTCTTATCTAAATTTTGACCTACATACTTTTTACATACATATAATAAATAACAAGTTCAATTCAAATAAAATTCTGACTCTCGTCGTCCTGTAGCAATATCAACTAGTTTATTGAAAAGTCTGTTTCAAAACATTCTTTTATACATACATATATTAGGAAGTTTTATTGATTTGGCATATCATTATACTTTGCTTTCAGTTTGTATAAATAGTAAACTCCCTGTTAAACAATATAATCAAACAAAAACATTTTTAAAATAGAATCAAGATATACCTAATTACCCTTATTTTACTATGCATATAAAATATAAATAAAACGTAGTTCCAATCACGCTGCTTCCTATTAGGGTAAGCTCCAGTTTAATCAGGAATCACATTGCCTTTTATGTACAGGGCGACTAACCTTTAAAACTTATTTTGCATTAAAAATTAAATTAACAACGTTAAGATCTACAAAATGCTTCAAAAAGCATCGTCACATTCGCCCTAGAGTGATATAAATTGTTTGAGGACGACTCAAAGTGAATAGAACACAGTTACTTATTCATTGCCTAACGGTCATTCAAAAAGTCTAAATATTTACTAACAGATATTTCCAACTGACGTTCTGATAGTGAGCGGGAGTCATGGTGAGTTCAGAAATTCAGTTTAAATTAAACCTCGACCTACAATGCAATATTTTGTTCATCTTCAAATGAAAATCTTAATGAGTTATTTAAATTTCTGTATATGAGACAGATTAAGCGACAAAAGAAAGAACACAAGATGAAAGTAAGAGGAAAGTTAGAGAACGATACGCAAAAAATACATAAGATATGGGAACAGCACTTCAGTAAGCTGCTAAATGTCCAAAAAACAAGCGAAAAGAAAAATGAAATGGAGTCGAGAGAGGGAGAACAAGAAGTGGATGAACCCGTTATGAAGAAGTGGTGGAAATAATAAGTAAATTAAAAAACAGAAAGACGCCAGGTAAAGACGGAGTAAACGCGGAATTGATAAAGTATGGGGAGAAGAATTACATAAAAGAATATATGAACTGGTGAGACTGATATGAAGAGAGGAGGGGATGCCAAGAAAATGGAAGAAAGGAATCAATGTCGCGATAAAAAAGAAAGGAGTCCAGAAGTATGCAGCAATTATAGAGGAATTACCCTGTTGAATACAACTTACAAAATACTATCCACACTAATAAATTAGAGATTGAAAAGCCATACAAAAAGAGAGATAGGTGAATATCAGTGTGGATTCACCGAAGGCAAGTCAACAGTAGATGTTATATTTATTCTGAAACAAATAATAGAAAAAAGCTTCGAGTACAATATAGACATGCATATTTTGTTCATTGATTAGAAGCAGGCATTGACAAGGTGATGAAGATTCAAGAAATGAAGATTCCAAATAAATTAATAAAGTTGACAAAGATAACTCTTGAAGGAACTACAGCGTGCGTAAGAACACTGGAAGGAGAGACAAATGATTTTGAGGTAAATAGTGGAGTGAGGCAAGGAGATGGGATGTCTGCAACGCAATTTAATCTGGTGCTAGAAAAGATAATGACAAGCATAGAGGTCAAAGGTACAATAATTAATAGAGAGATGCAGGTGATAGCCTATACAGATGATGTAGTAATAATAACAAGAATAAAAAGTACATTAGTAGACAGTAGTACCAGAAGAATCAAGGATATGGCGAAAAGGATGGGACTGATAATAAATCAGAATAAAACGAAATATAGGAAATATTCCAGAAAGAACACAGGAATGGGAAGCTTTTTAGAGGTGGATGGTGATAACTGATAAATTCGAGGAAGTGAGTAGTTTTGATTACCTGGGGATTCAAGTGAATATTAACAACGAGCAAAATGTAGAAGCAAAACGAAGAATACAAGCAAGAAACCGAGCGTATTTTGCCAATAAACAATTAATGGGGGATAAACACATAACAAGATCAACCAAAATAAGAATATATAAAACGTTAATAAAACCTGTCATCATGCGTATGGGTCAGAAGTAATGAGCTTAACAAAGAAAGAAGAGGAAGATATGAGAATATTCGAACGTAAAATTTTAAGAAAGGTGTTTGGCATAAAAAGAATCAACGAATCGGAAATAAGAATGATGATAAACAGAGAAATACTGGAAGCAATGAATAACGAAGACATAGTAAAGATAATTAAGACGAATAGAACGAAATGGTTGGGACACTTGGTGAGAAGAGAGGAGAACGCGGTGATAAAACAGATAATCCAATGGAGAACAATAGAGGAGAGAGCAAGAGGTAGACCGAAAATAAGATGGTACGACCAGGTGACCGATGATTTGAGGACATTCAAGATCGGTGAATGGAGAGAGAAGGCCAGAGACAGAAAGGAATGGAAAAGAATAGTAACAGACGCGAAAACAGACGTAAGATTATGAATTTGTAAAGATAGTTGTTACGGGGACTAATCCACCCCAAAAGGAAGTGGATTTGAAAGTTTCGTAAGAAACTGCTACTATTATTATTATTATATGAGACAACACAAATAGTGAACTGAAGTTTCAACGTTAAACAGTAATCGCAATTACTCCTAGTTGAAGACAGAACATCAGCCCTTTAAGAACAAAAAAACTTCAACTAGAAGGGAAGGAAGCACGTTTTTCGGGACCATAGATTTACAGAGATATTGCCAAAATTTGTGTAGAATTTGATAGATGATGATAGATGACAGAAATTCACAAAATTATCACCCAAGAGGAGACGAATAAAGTACTCGTGATAAAAAGGATGTTTGACTCAACTTTTTGCATTTGGAGAGTTCTAGATTGGGCCCAGATTACTGGGCAGTAAAATTTTTAAAATTGTTTGCTCTCTCAGGTACGAGGAATGGATTTTGTTGGATATAAGAGGGTTATTAAAAACTACTTATCAGCAAATCATATCGATGAACTCCTTACTGAAAGGATCACCAAGGTTTTAGACGGATCTACCACAACTGCCAAAAATCCAGTGAAAGAAATGTTGCATTTTATGGAAAAATCCAAATCCGCAAAAATTAATAAGTTGGTAATATATTAGGCAGTCTGGTAAGTCCCTGAATAATGAAACACGGAAACATTTTTTTGGCCAAATTCGGTGTAATTTCTCAAAATACTTTCCTTTTAGGTCGATACAAGGAGTCCAACGATTTTCTAATTTTTTTTACCGTTCGAATAGTATTCGATCGGAAGTTCCTCAAAATAGGCCTCAGTTTCAGCTATGAGCTCATCATTTGAGTAAAAACTGTCACCGCTGAGCCAACACTTCAGGTTTAAAAATAAGTAGAAGTCACTGATGGCCAGGTCTGGCGAATACGGTGGTTGAAAGATCACTTCAAACCCGATTTTGTGCAATTTTACTTGTTCAACTAACGATGAATGACCAGGTGCATTGTCGTGATGGTAATAGATTGTTTCCTTCTTTAAATTTGGCCGCCTTTAGGCGATTTCACTTTAAAACGATCCAATAATGATGAATAATATGCGCCAGTTATAGTTTTACCTCTTTCAAGGTAGTCGATGAAAATTATTCCATGCGCATCCCAAAATCCAGCCCATTGTTGCGTTTTCGGACGATTTGCAGCACTTTCATCCGCAGAAACCCATTGTTTTGATTGTTGTTTTGACTCTGGTGTATAGTAATGGATCCAGGTTTCATGAATTGTTATAAATCGATAAAAAAAGTCTTTTTGTCGACTATCAGCAAACGCGGCATCCAATACGCGCAGAGCTTCTTCATGCCCAAATACACATTCCATTTACACTTACACTTACAGCCTTAGCTAGCTCCCTTAATTTCACTTTGGGACCATTCAACATCGTATCATGGATTTTTTCAATATTTTCTGGTGTCGTGACCTCATTTGGGCGTCCAGAACGTTCTGCATCATCGGTGCTCGTACGTACACAACAACAGTAAAACCATTTATGAATCGTTTGAATCGACGGTGCAGAGTCCGGGTAATACTTATTCAGCTTGGCTTTAGTCTCGGTTATCATTTTCTTGCGTAAATAATAGTGTTTAATCAAAACTCGAAACTCACTTTTTTCCATATTAAAAAATACTGCTTGGTTGGTCTCTTTTCAGTGCTGTAACTTGTAAATGAGTAATTGTAAATAGCTGAAATTTTCATAGACGTCATATAAAGGATGAAGCTTGTCAAAAATGGTTCAAATTAGTGAATATAATGTCATCTTTTAGAATTTTCAGGGACTTACCTGAGATTTCCAGCTTACAGATTAACAAAGTTGTTAATCAAAAAGGCAAAGAAAAAGTTCTAATTTAAATCCAGTTTTTTTAAATTTTTTTAATTGAAATTTTATGACATAATACTTCTATCTATTTGGGTCTTTAGTTTCAAATAAATTAAATTCGCAATAAAGCATAGAAGATGCAATTAAACTGTCTACTTCGAAGTAATTATGATAAGAGGATCCCGACACGGTAGAAAAATATAGAAGCGGAATAAATTGTGTAAATTGATATGTAAAAAATAAAAACGGAAACTATAAACACTTGATCTCGACGATAACCATAGAGATTCTTGTCACCTTACAAACACGATAGAAAGCTATCTACAAACGCTGATAAAACTCTTCTGTATGTTAGCTGTAGAATAGAAATTGGGTTGAAAATTTTATTATATGACAGACATCTAAAATTTTGAATTACTAATAATTATTTTTCTAATTAGTGTGAAAAGTGTATTGGATGGCACCCTATCCTTTAACGAATGTATAAGGCGTGTGAACCGTAACTGTTTCTTTTTACAGGAGAAGACGTTACTTCATAAAGTAGAAGCAAAATAGTAGGTACTTCAAATATAATATAAAAATACCTACTGAGAAAATATCATTTTTCCTAAAGTGGCTTTGACTAAAATATTTATCCAATAAAATTAAAGTATCTCATATGTACTTCCTTCCTGTAAGCTTTTACAATAGAATGAAATATAACTAATTTATATGTGCAGGATACGTTGGTTGAAATCTCGATTTGTTTTTCGATCCTTTTGGAAACTGTAGACTATGCGCTACTAACGGACAGGTAGTCTAACGTGAAATTCTAACCACAACACAAATAATTTGGGCATTGAACTTATTGTTCTTCCCGACGAGAGAAGATATACATAATATAATATACCAGAAGCTATTTGTTTATTTTCATTAACAAGTTTTTATAATAAGAGATTGAATTAATTTGAACTGCAAGTGATTGGTTTCTATTATATTGGATTAACGGGAAAGATGTAATGTGCAAGTGTTCTGTTTTAACGAATGGCACAATATCCACTGCGTCCAATTTCTTAAAACCATTTAATTGTTTTACATACTACAATTTACGATAAAGCACTTCGTTGAATAAATTACATTTTTTTGTATTCTTTTTATATCTTCGTATCCAACCATTATAAAAATTTTAATGCGTTCTTTTTCACTTAAATGAGCCATATTACTACGGGGGAGAGATGAACATAAAAACGATTTTAAGAAAAGTAATTCCTATAATCCTGGTGTTTTATTTCAATTTTTTTAAGTACTTTAAAGTAATTGATCATTAATACGCAGCGTAAAAATTTAAAATATAGGATGGATTAGCAAATTTTTTTGAAATATTTTAATGTATTTGTTCATAATTGCTCAACAAATTATCCTTAATAATGGCACAATCAAAATATTAATAGTTAATGTGGAATATTTAAAAACTTGTTAATTTCTATTTATAAACGTTTATTAGTGAAATAAATAATATTTTAAGTAAAAATGTCAATAATTCTCTTATAAAATGTATGTCAGTCAGTTGAACTCATCAGGTCAAACTACAGTACATAGCTACTTCTATTATGCGTAAATTACACGCTATTAGTTTATTGATTATTATTAAACGTCGTGCTTTTAATTTAAATAAAAAACCTCTCAATAACTGAGAGGAGTTTTACTACTTTTTTAGAAATATCAAATTATTGTGTGTGCTGTGGTTAAGATCTCACGTTAGCAAGGTAGGTTATCCGTCCAGTTCGTTCAGTAAAACCGCGAGGTGGATCATATGTAAGGAGGCGCAGCCGAATTAACCCAGGGTAGTTAACGGTAACTCATTGTTTATCCAATCGGAAGCCGAGAGATATGAAATACCATCGATCGGTTGGCTACTAATAAATTTACGAATAAAAATGGGTACGTACACTGGGGGGTATTCCATACCCCCCAGACCCCCCGGTTTACACCTATTATTTTGATTTTTTAAAACTTAAGGGGCCCCAGAATATGTTGGGAGCTTCTAGCTTATAATCCTTCTGAAGTGAAATGTATTTATTTATTATTACAACTTCAAATATTTGTTGAACTTTGAGTTACAGTGACTTGAAAAACATTGGCGGCAATAGTGCAATATTCACCAAAAGGATCAAGTGACTTTTTTTGATTTGAGGGTAATGTATTGTTTGCAAAAGGTATTAGCTGAGGGTAAAAATTATCCAAACGCCAAGGTGCGCATATATTGGTTTTTGTAATTTTGTAACGACGGGTTTATTTATATATTCGTGCCTTTGAAAAACAGTACGACAATTTTGTGCAGTGGTGCAGGAAAAAGGAATTGGCCGATTGCTTTACCGAAAACGTGTTTTTGGCCTTTTTACGGAAAGGCTTAACGTTGAAGTCGTCGCCTATTCGATGATTAAGGCCGTAACCAAATTAGAGCAAACATAGATATCGGCAATTTTCACAAGCTATCCGATTTTATGAAAAGCAAAAACGAAGAGTAGTGCCGAAAAAGGCGATTCCGAGAATTTTGGCAATTGGTCAATTTGATGTCCGTTGCTGTTGTATGAGTTCCCAAGCGTCTAGAATTGAAGCCCGTCGTCCTTGAAGGTGAAGGCTTACCGGATATCGGAAAGATGTTTGGAATTACAAATTACGGTCAGATACACACGAAAATGTTAAAAGTAATGATAATTAAAAAATTTTGATTTTCATTCACGTCCATAATTATGTGATTTCCAAGTCAACTTTAATGGGGATTTTTGGACTCTGCAAATAAAACTACTAATCTATATCGACGTTTCGAAGATTTTATTTTGTCTTCTTGTTCAAGATTTAATACTGCATACAACTTATTAAATCCTGAAGAAGAAGACAATAAAATCTTCGAAACCAGTATAGTTTTATTTGCAGAGTCCAAAAATCCCCATTAAAGTTGACTTTGAAAAGATAATTAAAAAATTTAACAGCTTTTTGGTTTGCTTGTTTAGTGACTTTGTTATTAGTCATCTGGTGACTTCTTTATTTGCTTAGGAAAAAAAAAGATTTTATTGCCATAAATCGTAAATCGGTATGTGAAGTGAGTACTTTACCCTCGGAATTGTAAAAAAAGTCTTTAAATCGGCTCAAGATGTTACAAAATTCCTTTATTAGGCCCAGGATGTTGCGAATTCAATAAAAATTAAAATGATTTTTATATCTCATGTCACTAAAATACAAATTATACACAAATTAAATGTCTTGATAAGTTACTGTACTTGAATGTAGCTGCAGGGCCCGCTGTAGGGGGCGGACGACCCGGACATCTGTCCGGATCGGCAAATCTAAAGGGCGGCATTTTGGCTGTTGACGTGACAAATTGAAACATTAATGAAATTCCCCGAGATCGAAAAAGCAAAAAAAAAGCTCACTAACCCCATAAAGGGCCAGAAATTTGTGTTTTTGTCCGGGGCGGCGTATAGGCTAAAGCGGCTTCTGGTAGCTGTAACCGGGAGGTCTTGGGAGTATGGAATACTCTTCAGTACACTGTTTGCTCTTTGTTCACGCAGAACTGAGGACATAAAGAAATATTTTTAAATTCATTTATATCCCCCCCCCCTATAAATTAGTGATATGACGGCTCTTAATCAAAACTTAACTTTAACTTGGATAAAAGTTTAATGCAACTGAATCTTAGTAATCATAAGCCAGGCCGGTTCAGTAGCGGAATACAGCGGTTCTATCTCTGGTGGCATTGGATAACGTTGCTGTGATCTCAACAGACTCCGTCGGTCTGTGGACTATAGGCAGAGGCGAACTTTGGCAAAATTTGAGAAGGGAGCAGTCTTGATTTGCCCAAAAATTAACTTTTTTCGCGCATTTGCTTTTTTTAAAGGACTTCAGTCGGTTTGATGATTTTCAACAGCATAAGCAATTTTGTGAAAAAATCCAATTTATCGACGGTTTTTGCTTACTGCCTAAAATGTAGAGGGGGGGTAATGAATATCAATATTGTTTATTATAACAGCCATAAACTTTGTTGAATCGATTTTAAGTAATAACGCATTTGGTATTGTAACTACTTGGACAAATATTTTTTGTATTCACTGAGTGTTCACATTTGACTCGGTAACTTTGCATGGCATTAGGGTTAATTTTAATTTTTGTTCTCTTTTTAATAACTGAGGTGCTAGAAGAGAAATTAAGATGCGATTAGTGGCGAGTGCAAAAATCGACCAAAGGAATTAGTTTTTAAAAGCATAGTTACAATCTATATTATAATTTGATGCGTAATTTTCACCCTATGATACCATTTTTGAGTTAGTTTCTGATTAAAATTAATTTCTATAATGGTGGCTACAAAATTTTGATTTTGATAATAATTTCAGTTTTCAGTTAAAGAAAATTAAAAATAAGAATAGAAGAACTAGCGTTTATTTTTCTTAGTCGAGTTTGGATGTAATGATATTCACTATTTATGCAAATCGGGTTTTGCCTAAGTAAGATGACACTTCTTAAAAGAGGTCTAAAGATTAAAAGTAGAGCATTATAAAAAAAGGAAGATTAAAAGGTAAAATATTGTATGAAGAGGTTGTCGCATTTGAAGGAGGTCATGAAAATGCGGATTATTTTTAAAATTCATTTAAGTTGGAAAACATTAAAGAAATTAAATTTAAAACATTATTTTAATGGTTTTAAAATATTCAACCGAAAGTGTTAATCCATTACATTAATTCTGTTAAAGAATTTGTGTACACAACCAAATCAACTGTTTTAAAAATGGGTATTTTTCGGATGAACAAATTTCAACGGTGTTAATTTGATTGGCATTTTCAATAGTTTATACAATGACTGCGTTGTCAATAGCTATACAATAAAAGTTACAAATTAATCAAAAAAACAACGCAATCCTTGTTACTTAATGATTCAAAACGTGAATTGTAAATGTTTAAATCTGTTTTTGGGATTTCGTTTTGTTTTAGTTTCTATCATTTTGCATCAACGTACATATACCAAGCATTAACGCTGACAGAAATGCTAGAGCGGAACAAAGCAAGAGTTTTTTTTATATGCTTACATATGTTTTTAAAATTGTAAAATCCGATTTTCTGTTTTCATTTTCAAGAGCGTAATATGGCATTAGGATTAAGTGTACGTGTAGCCTGTTATTTTGTTTTCTTATTTTGTCAAACAAAATACAATTATCTATTACATCTTCTTTGGGCTCAGCTTTCCTTCAACCGTCATTTAATATTTAAAATTTATTAAATAAAAAATGACCTCGCAAAAATCTACGAATTCATCCAGTTAGTTATTGGTAGTATAAATAGTGGACGACTATGTTATCGATTTGGAATCCTTGCTTAAACGCGCAAACCTCTAAAGAATCATCAGTATAGGTTTCTCTTTAACCTTCTTTTGAGTTTTCATAACAGTAATTTATTTTTCCCCATATTTATAGCTATCTGGCTATATTTTAAAATTTTAACCATTTTCAAGCAACTTTAGGATGTATTCCCAATCAAAAACCTAATATTTGGTCATCAGTTTTTAATAAAGCGTGGTTAGTAATTTGAGATACATATATAAGATATTTTTTAAACGTTCAAGTAGGAAAAACCAATATCGTACTTTTAATCTATGGGGTGCTCCCCCAAGAACGCATATAAGAATTCCAGAACGGAAGTTCAAAGCGTTTTGCACAAAAATCAGTTTCACTTGAAAAACCACAGAGATTTTTTACGACGTGACAATTTTCAGTTCGAACAGCTATAAATTAGTATTTCTTTATTTACATTATTTTTTATTTAACGTTTGATCTGTTTTAATTTGATGCCCAAAAAAATTCGAAAATATATTCCTTCATTACAACTGCAAAACTTCAATTTAAGTTAAAATTTGCCATGAAAAGCTACCACACGTCGCGTCGTTTGTACGTGTGGTAGGCTAGCAAGGAAGACAACACGTAACATCACACGTTAACTGGTTAAATTTTAGCTGCTGTGAGAGTTAGTTAAACACAGTGCAAAGTATTTTTAATAAAATGAAAATTAACGCCACATTCAGTTCAAAATGACAAACTTGCTGGCTTGGTGTGATCGCTAATCGAGTTGCAGTTGGAAAGTATCCTTTTGAATGTCCTTCGATGGACCAAAAAATCGCTTCATTATTTACTCTTGATGATTCTTTTGTTGAGAATTGAAAGTCAAAAAGGAAAAAAAATTACGAACTAATTCATTCATTCTATTGGGTTTTATTTACTAGAAGTTTTACTACATAGAAATCTAACAAGAGCATTTCTGAAGTCGAGTACAAATTGCTTTTATTTTCATTCATTTTGTTTATTGCCAATACACGTGGTTTTATTTTATAAATTTCCTTACATAAGCAGACTTGTCATATTATTTGTTTACCTCAACATGGCACTTTAATTTTATGAAATACACGTGTACGCTGAATTGTCTTATTTCATTTATATTTTTATAAATGCATACCAACTGTGATTGTTATTGTGTGTTTAGAATATGTATTATAGCTTCCTTCAATGAATGAATGCATTAGGTAATTTTGTTAAAAAGGAAATTTTATCGTTATAAGAATAGAAGTAATCTAATATTCGATAATGTGAGATTGTAGAATCGTGAATAATAGTAACGAATTCCTTCGGAACAACTCAGAAAATTATTTATATTTTTAGTTTCTAAAAATCTAAATTCAGGATTTTATTAAGCACATGAACTGGAATTTAATTGTTATTCTTTTTAGTTCTAAAAAAGAATTGAATTATTTATTTGGTGTTGCAATGACATTTAACTATCAAAAATAGCTAATGAAATCACAATATTTTATTACTCATTGAGTAATAAAACAGCTAATTTTGGTGCATGGCTTTTAAAGCTGCTACTAATATTTACGGCGGTAAGTGGTAGCTTCAAAATGATTTACACAGTTCCAAACAATAATTAGAAAAAGTAGTTTTATTACTTCAACAATTTCAATGCAACACTTTTTTTTTCGTAACGTTATTTTGATCTTTTCGGGAGATAACCTACCACTGCGCATTTAAAAAAAATATGTTAAGATTAACTAATATTTTAATTTTGGTTTGGTCAAACATAGTGTTTCGAATTTTGGATTCGCATCAGACAAACCTGGAATTATTTTGTAAAAAAACTTGAACAGTTTATGCAATTAAATTTGATAATTGAATTGACAACTCCGCTTTATGGCTTTAAAAATTAGTTTGGCTAATTGACAAAATCGAAGTCGAAGTTGAAATATCAAATCAAAAAATTGCAATTATCGAGAAAATTTTTTTATTGATGCTGTTTTGTTTTATGCTCTTCTCTTGTCCCGTCAATGATTTACAAAGGCATAACATCCCTTGAGGTCATCTTCGGTCGCTTATTAATCATCTTTTTAGTGTCACAAAATTTTGTATGAAATAAATTCAGTTACAATTTTCAAGTTAGAAAAATGTGTAAATATTAGTTTGACGCCTTTTCTTTTGAGTCAAATAATATGAGGAAGCTCTTTCGGTTTTCATTATGTGTTGTAAAAGAATCATCATAAAATCCTAAAAGCTTAGGAAACTTGTAAAAGCGTTAGATAACATAGAAAAAATATTTTTTTGTTTAAATTCATTTTAATTATTAAAGCAATTGTTTATTTGAACGAAATTTCAATATTTACTGAAAGCAAACAAATAACACTTGTTTAATATGTTACATAAATAGTAAAAACATCATTTTTACTAAAATGTTTCTTCTATTTGTGGTAAAATAAAAATTGTTGTATTACACTTCTTTTTTGTAACCAAACATTTTTCAAGCGGTTTAGGAAGTTTCTTGTATCTTATATATTTTTTGTAACTCCCACTACATCTTTTAGTCAGTTCTGTGTTAAAACTGTCAGGAACATAATACTACGCTTTTTTGTGAAATTAACAAGTTTACGATTAATTAAAAATTATTTCAGAAAAATTTTTCTTTTCTTAATTTAATTCTCATTTTATTGAAACATTTTAGTACGGATTGTTTTGTTTGCGAGAGATTATAGGGTGCGGTAAAATTACTAGAACTAACATTTTTTAAAATAGCTTTATTAAGAACGCAAAACAAACATTAACTGATTATTGCATTCACAAAAAGTGAACACTTTCTGTTATAAACAATGTCTTGTTTGTTTTGAGTGACTTACTTTACTTTTCTATATTAACTGCCTCAAATTTATTTTTTTAATAATAAATTGTCTTTTTGCAGTTAAATTTTTACCATTTTAATCGCTGCTTTTATGTAATTTCAAACATCATTAGCTGCCATGCGAAAAACATAGCTACTACCAGAGTAGCGAACCGGGGATATCGTAATGTTTGCATTATATGTTCACATAATATGTGAAACAAAATGTTTTATTTGTTAGGTACCAGGCGAAGTTAATAAAACAGAATAAAAAAACTGCTCGAAAAAAGATTTCACAGTAGTTTCCGCTGAACGATTGATTATTAATAGTAAGATCAAGAGACGGTCATTAGCCTACTAAGTTATCCGAACAACTGTTGACTCTAAGGTACTCGGTTCGAATCCAGGGAGCGTCTAAATCTTACATATGACCGTCTCCGTGCTTCGGAGGGCACGTTAAGCCGGCGGTCCCCCTAGGTTGACGATTGCCGCCGTCAACTATTAAAAACAGGGTTACAGGCATTCCCTAACCCGGTTTAAGTCAACAGTGCTGGTGCTAGCATTGCTAGTTAGCAAAAATTTAGATTTTTGATTGGATGAATTAGATGGGGCCCAAACAACGGGGCCCAAAAGTTTTGACTCATAAAACCGATCAAATAAATACAACTTAATAAAATATTACTCGGAGTTGTAATATCTACTATTTTATTTTGATAGTTTTGCGTTGAGAAATTACAAAATTGCGATGTCTTGAAAGAGAATTTCCGCGCAGTCATTATCGGAATTTAGTTCAAAATCTTCTTCGGCCGCTTTTTTACTGATTTTATCAATGACTTATTTGCCAATCTCCGATAGTCTTTTTGCCGAATAAAAAGTCAATAGTGGCAATCAGTTAATTTATACAGTAAAACTAAGTGATGAAAGATGAATGATGAAGCAAAATGTAGGAGAGAAGTCGTAAAACCAGGATATAACACTATTTAAATGCATTACAACATGATTGTGCTTAAAAACGTGGATAAATTGTGTGTTATTTTGCTGGTCCCTGTATATAGTTAATGACTTCTACTTATACTGTAAAAAGAAGTTCACAATTTTAAGTTAAAATTGTTTCTGTTGATGCTTGTTTTAGAGCACTACATGGTTTCTCAATTTTCAGGCTTCCGTGAAATGTGAACTGTGTTACTTTTTTAATTAAGGTTCTTTTGTGTGTTTTGTACCATCGAAGTATGTTTTAGGTTTTTTATGAGTAAAATTGATATGTAAGATCGATTATTGAGTTATAATTTATAGGCGAAGGAAAATTTACAATGGTTTAGTGGGAAAATCGATTGTAACATTTTACGTGTACCTTAAGTAAATTTAATCTTGTTATGCTTTTCAGTTACCTATGATATTGTGCTATTATAAGACGCGTCGGACTATTTAATATAATTTTCTCACAAAACCCTTAAAGTGTATGCTATCCTGGAATAGTCACACTTTTAGTTTGGAAGTGCTGCAATGCCAATCGATATGGCCGTGATTGGCATCAAATTATGCGAGATGGAGAAATGGTTAATTATAATTTTGCATTACAAATTGTGGCGTTAAATCATGTAAAGGAGCAATAATTTAAATAGATCGCGGTATTAGTAACAAGAAAGCAAGTGTGAATGAATTAACAGTAACGTGGCAACTTAACCCGACAACCTGACAAAAGTGGATAACTTTGTACACACGCTATGCATATACATTACAAGCATGCAAAACATTAAAAGCTTTCATAGATTATGATACTAGAGATGGTATTTCAGGTACAATAGGTAAGTTTCTTGGTTTAATGTCAAACCATTTTCAAGAAAGTTTGGTTTAATTTTGAAATGTATCAAGAAGGTTAGACCCCAGTTGGAATTCCATCACAGACGTTGATAAACGAGCCTCTGCCCATCTTGTTTGCAACGTTACCTGGTATAACTCAAAGCTGACCCGGCGCCGACGGCAAAATTGCAGGAATTCGTTCCAAATAACTCCATGAAGGGTGTTTATTTACGATCAACTCATGCGTTATTGGAATACAAAAGTACGAGTACTCACGTTCTATCGTTTAGATGACTTGCGATGAAAAACGTTTATTGAATATTCCGTATAAAATGAAAACAGAAATTTTGACATTTTAAATATAATTGATTTAAATCAATTCTTTATATTTTCTTCAACCTTCCAAATGTGATATTTCAAAATTCTCCGACATAAAAATGTCTTGCCACTTTAAAAAATAATCCGAATGCAAGAAATAGTATCCTCTTTATTTTTCACTTAGAGTAAAATTAGTTAGTTCAGTGCTATTATACACATAGACACATTATTTAAATAATGCTCTTAAACGTAATTAATTAATGCTTTAGTTTGCTTTAATTTACTAAATTAGAAAATGTATTTGATTAAAGCAAACGGCAAAACTATAAATGAATTAAAAAACAAAAATAAATTCTAGATTGCAGTACTTCAGCTTAATTGTTAGCAGCGGCAACTCATCAGAGGAGACAAAGGAGGCTTAGCCTCCTCTGAAATTGTGGAGTAATACAAAGTTTTCCATTAAAGATAGATACTTTTTCCAAAATACCATTTTGTCATATTTTATGAAGATATGGACGGGCGGAAATCTCTAATTAGCCTCCTCAAATGACAAAGGCACAAGCTGCCACTGGTACTTAGACTCTGAAGGATTACCTAACCTGTAAGGTCAAATTGAGACTGCAAATAAGAGTGCATCATGAATATATAAATTCTCAGTACCTATACTTCACATGAAGTATTGCGTCCTTCCTTAAGCTATCTTTTTGCAAACCACCCACAATGGAATTTATAGTACATCCCATCTTATATATGATTACTCACATTAGGATTTACTGACTTATAGAAAGCTTTGTCGGTAATTTGCTATGCGACAGCGACAAATTAATTTCTGATTGAAAATTAATTTTTGATAAACCTTAAAGCAAGAAATTAGGAAAACATGATCAGTTTCAAATTTTACAGCTAGTTCAACAACCATGTAAGTTTGAATAGAACTTGATGTAATATAAAAATTATAAGTTTTACTACTCTTCCTCTTATTATCAGGAGAATTCGATACAATGCTGTTTTGTATAACAAGTTTTTTTTAAGTGTTTTGTATCATTCGACTTACTTACTTTGAAAAAATGCAATGTTAAAAATATATTCTGCT
This sequence comes from Cantharis rufa, assembly GCA_947369205.1. Classification (NCBI taxonomy): domain Eukaryota; kingdom Metazoa; phylum Arthropoda; class Insecta; order Coleoptera; family Cantharidae; genus Cantharis; species Cantharis rufa. Next base: position 6,043,258 of record OX376309.1, on the reverse strand, counting down.
TTAATTAAATAAACAACTGTTCAAAAGTAGCCATGTTTTTAACACCAACACAGCTCAAGACTTTAAGAAAACAACATTAAAAATACATTGTGCATCGACTAAATTACAGCTGTTTAGAAGTAGCCATGTTTCAATATTAGACCTGCTGTACTGCAAAAAAGTCTAGCAAATGTGAAGTCGTGTCATTTAATGGATCAGAGCATTGAAATGCATAGTCTTGCTAGGCTTTCTCTGATAAATTAAGTATACATCACAAACTTAGTAACTTAGTTTGTGAACGGTGTTATCCAATCTAACACGATAGATAAATACCAAGCTAGTCGATTTTGAGAACAGGTCATAGCAGTAACAATGATAGTTAATTACCATAGACAAGACTCAATCTCGTTCCTTCAGTATTATCTAAAATTATTTCAAATCAAAATTAGTTCGTGTCCGACACATTTTATTTGAAGTGAACAATTAAAATATAATTTTATTTCAAGTAATAATTGCGTTAGTAATTCGCAAGCGTGGGTTGTAATAATTTGATGAAAACTTACTGTATTGAGCGCAAGGTCCTCAGTATACGTTTATAAATTGTGAAATGCAATAATTCCATATTAATGTACACACAAAGTTGCTTGGAAAGTTATAAATTCGCCCGATGCCCTAACTTTGCAACAAAGTTAAAATTGAGTAAATTATTAATTACTATACTTTTGTCGAAATATCAAAAACTCGAATCTCAACCAGCATGAACATTGCTATACCAAATTTTATTTTTAATGGGATGGCCTGTAATCGCTTTTAAAAATAAATTTCAACTTATGCCAAATACTTTTTTTTACTGAACTTGGTATTCTTGGCGTTATGAAGTTCAATACGGTGGGAATATGCGCTGATTTATGCATTGGCATGTTCATTCTTTACAGATGAAGGAAATCCGCATAGCCAATAGGTTAAATATATTTTTTTAGAGTTTTGAAAAGCACGTACGTCGTAATTTAGCTTTAAAACAAAAAGTTTTTTAGAACTACCTTGTACATCGTAATAAACTACCAACTTTAAAAAAATTAACCAACTACACGTGATAATGGATAATTGGCAGAACGGATAAGAAAATATAGGTAGGCGAGGATTACATAAAATTATATTTGTAAATTTAATGCATTTGAGTCTATAAGTTAAAATCAATGTTATTTAACGCTCCGAACTGTAATATTCAAAGCAATGAATTATAATTTTTAATGTGGATTTGGATTTGGATTTAAAATTTTGTTTGAAGTTTCGCACATAATTTCACACTTTTTAAATCTGCATAATTGAACATAATTGGTTTTGTTGACAGTGACAAATTTTCTTCTTAATCAGACCAAACAAAATTTACGCTTATTTTCAATAATCAGATAAAATCAAAATGTTTTTGAAATTACATCAATATTAAAATTTACGAAATATATTAGAACTTGAATGGTAACATTAGATGTTTGTCAGCATTGAAAACAACCCGATAAATTTTTGTAACACTACTTCGTAGTAGTTAGCAATGAAGTCAGGTACATACCAAAAATATATCGAAGAAGTTCGAAATTGCCAATTTTCATGTAATCATTTTATATTTAATTTACTTTCTTTCTTTTCTAATGCAATATAAATTATATTTCCAGAATTTTCACGTCAAGCAAAAATATAATGAATTTGTTCTTCAGATAATTAAATTTTTTAAATAAGCAACAATAACTCATTAATTGGTTTATACTCGGTAAATAAAATTGTTGATGTTTGAACGTTGTTTGTAAGTAGATGGGCGAGATTACTTAAAAATTAATTACTTGATGCTTCATATTTCATTCCAATCGTAAACTAGAAATTATTTCGATTCAGACAATATTACGAGTTTCCAAATTAAATGAAAAACCTTATTTAAAATTAATTATAAAATTAATTAGTAAGGAAAATTATTCGAAATTAACAGTATTAAATTACTACCTTTACCGCTATTAATACTAACGTCTTATTTACAATCAAATATTAGGTGTGCTAAAAAGTTCCCGGCCAAATTAAATGGTTTTTCAAACACTACATTTTTATTTTTTGAAATTATTTATTTAAACCAAATATGCTCCATTTCGTTCGGAAACCTTTTACCACTTTTTGGGCGAAACCATTATTCCATCACTGTAAAACTTCTGTGGTTTATCGGTAAAACCAAGTGGTTTTCACAGGCTTCTTTTGAAGCCAACTTTACACCATTAAGAGAATTCTCAAAAGACCGAAATAAATGATAATCTGACGGTGCAAGGTGGATGCATCAAAACTTTCCAGCCAAGCTCTTCCAGTTTTTCTCGGGCGTTGTCATGATGGATCACAATACCCTTCCTATTGATCAATTCTGGCCGTTTTTTTGAATCTCTTGCTGTAATCTAGTTAATTGTTGATAGTAGCGTACAGAATCAATAATCGTTTGAACAGCTCATAATAGAGAATACCTTTCCAATCCCACCAAAAGGACAGCATCACCTTTCGATTGGTGAGTCCCGGCTTTGTCACCGTCTGGAGAGCTTCACCTCGTTTCCATCATGATGTTTTGCGCACAACGTTGTCGTATGTAATCCATTTTTCATCTCCAGTAACCATTAGCTTCAAAAATGGTTCGATTTCATTACATTTCAGCAACGATTCGCAAATGGAAACTCGGTCGAACAAATTTTTATGCGTCATATCATGTGGCTATCATAACTAAATATCGAGCTTCTTTATGAATTCAGACTTTTTCAAATGGTTTGGCAATTGATTTTTAGACTCTTGGTGATCTCTAAAGTGCTCAGATGACGGTTTTCTTTGACAATTTCTAGAATTTCCTCAACTTTTTCAATGAATGCTCGACCAGAGTGTGTTGCATCTTTGACATCAAAATTTCCAGAACGAAAACACGTAAACCTTTATTTTGCTTCTGTTTTCGATAGAGTACCTGAACCATAAAAAGCACAAATTTTTTTCTTGATCGAAGAAAAATTGTAAAATGTAGCGAATTTTTTTTTTATTTACTTCCATCTTTAAACAGCAGTTTTTCACAACTGCATGACCCGAATCGAATGATTTTACATTTGGTTTTTTAGCTAAAGGTGTCATTTTTCCAATGACATAAATGAATATGCAATCAGATAAGTTGTTTCAGAGATAATCTACTTTGACGTCATTTGTTGTTTAATTGGGCTGGGAACTTTTTAGCATGAAAAACACAATTTCTTTTCAGGAATGTATTCTAGATTTGACTTCATAAAAATTCTATCATTAAAATTTTCTAATTTTAAAAAAGTGAAAATTGGAAAATTGGGTCAAGTGCTGTAGTAGAAAGAAGTAAAATTTAACCATTAATTTAATTGAAAACCATTTTAAAATTAATGAAATATTAGCAAGTAAATTAAACAACTTGAACTAAATGAATTTTGTATTTTCGGTCATATTTTCTATAAATAGAGTAAAAGCGAAAATTGTCTGTAGTCTTTGTTTATTTGTTGAAGTAGCAAAATCAAAGTAATCGTAAATTTGTAAATAAATGCTCACACATTTTAATGTTTCAATAATTAGTGATTTGGAATTGATTTGATAATGAGAAATTAGAACTGCATTGGATATAATTAGTGTGGAAATAATATGGTTTTGGTATAAAAGATTTGAAAATTATGTTTTGTTCACACATAAAGAACACTAAAATAAAATAAGAAAATCCACATACCTGTTGATGGAATCATATATTTGTAAGGCAGTTTGATGAATTCACTATTTAATTCGCAATTCTAGGCTTCCGAAAATTTTATATTAATTTTGATCAAAAATTAATTTACAATATTGTTTTTCTCTGAAATGCTAGAAATAGCTTTTATTTCCATAGTTACTTTTACGTAAGCTTTATTTTAATTCATAAAAGCTTTAAAAATTAAATGAGTAAGGTGAATTAGAACAACAGAAGGCAAATAAATCATTGAATATCAATAGTTTGTTTGACAATAGAAATAAAAAATTTGCAATTTATTAAAATTTAATAAATCCTATGCTATTGTGTATGTGCTTGCTCATATGAAAATTTAGCAGGGTACATATTCTCGGACTAGGTATAGAAATAAAGGACTAGAGCAGCAATAAAAATTTATTTTTCAATATAATTTTCTTGCTTTCAAGTACAGGTATTACGCCGTTTCGATAACAACTTCAACTATTCATTTGATTTCTCCTCAAAATGGTATTTGATAGCTATTATAAGTTTATCATTGATTGTCCCGAAACTTTCTTCTATTAATATTTTGTTCAAGGTTCAGGAACGAAAAATAATTACTGGGAAGTAAATTTATATTTCAAAGCCGGTTCTCAATTTATTTGAAGCCGCAATCACCAGCAGCAGCTTTTGCAAGTCTTGTCTTGAGTAGGCGTATGGTATATAGCAGTAAAACACATTGGATCAATGTTCTTGTTACTGTAGTACTTCTATGTAGATAATCAACAAACATTTTTTACAATAAAAAAATTGTTGCTATTACTTTTCTTGTAACTCGTTAGAAGGGTCGAGATCAGCTTTTGTTTCGATTTAGTTTCATAATAGTGGAGAGTAATGTGACAAAAACAACAAAGCAGCGTACGTTTACCTTTTTGTCATTTAGATTTTCTGGCAGCCAGACAACTAGGTGCCGACAACTAATGCAGCTAGCAGCAGGAAAAGGCATTCATGTATAAGGAAATAATGAGTGCATTATATCGAAATGTTAAAATTGATATAGTTTCAAAATAAATCCTCCCGGTGTTAGCACAGGATGAAGCATTGATTGCTCTAATTGAAACAAAGAAATATTGCTTTGCTAGAAATCGATAATATCCTTTTAAAAACTGTTTATTTATTTTTATGATTTTTGTCGATACTCCGCAAGGATATTTAGGGAAACGTTTATTTAATGATTGTTTTATATTTTTAAAATTATTATTAAATTATTTTAAGACTGTTAATTTACCTTTTTGCATTAATAGCGTTTTAGATTAAAATTTTACGTGTGTTGTTAGACTTAACGAGCAATGTAATTTTACATTAACAAAAATAGCAATTATTTATATTAGTTACAGATGCAACATTTTATTAGGAGAATTAAATTCATACTTATCTTAAGTTTTATCAGAGCACCGTTTTATTTCACATTACACGTTGCTTCGGCTTTGTACTTCACCTTATCTTTATGTTTCCTAAAATATGGTTTACTCTATTTTGTGTAAAAATTTTATTTATTAATAATTACACCAAGTATGTTGTACAATTTTATAACAAATTATGTAAATGAATTTGGACCTTATTACAATTTAGTTTACCTAAACATTGAAAAGTTACAAAATTTGTATTTATTCAACTTTTCTGAGTTGTAATTAGAGAAAAACTTTATTTTTTGTTGTTAAGGCAAATTTTAATTAAGTTTCAAGCTAAATCAGCAAGCCATGAAAATAGTTGATCTCGTTTTATGCAATTCTTTCTTATAAAAACAGATTATTTCGGCAATTTTCTTTGAAAATCACTGATTTGTCATTTTATTTCAATTATTTTAAGTTGACTTTAATTAATTATTTCATGGTAGAGTGAATAACGATGTTGAAATAGTCACACGCACGTTATATTAAGCTCTGGCTATCCGCTTTGGGTTTTCATTAACAATGTAGTGAAAATTCTCACCAAATAAAAAAACACTTAATTTATTTTTAACATTCTTCATGTAAATTTTTTTCGTAAAGCGATTAAATATTTGAATACACGAAAACTAACAGTTTACCAAAAGAGTGTTATATTTTGATTTCGATAATAAAATTCAAGTTTCTCGGTGACAAACACAAGATAATTGTCTTTATTATCAGATCCGATATGTGTTACAACCAAATGCAATTTTCATGTCTAACATTCGTGGCAATTTGCATAGTAAATAACCAACACTGACTGTGTAAACAAAATTATATACGAAGTTTATGTCTTTTGACCTCCGGTAGACATTACAATTACGATGAGAATGCTCTCAGAATTTGTATAATTTTAATAATTAAAATTTTATATATAAATTATTCATAATATTGTTTTTAACGTTTTTAAATCTAACATTAACCTCATTCACCTATAATCAAAGTTTTTATAAAAATCAATATTCCATAATATGCAGAGTAAAACTTATTTCGGTAAATCGTTTTGATGAAGGAAATTATACAATTTTTTAAAAGTTATTAGCTATAACTAACTACATTTTAAATTTAAATGCAAAATTTCTAATAAAATGTTTCAAGTTTTACTACATTATTTTTATACGTTTCGTATAAATGCAATGAAAAATTTAAATACTGAATTGTCATTTTCTCCGAGAATATTTTTCTAGTCTATTAGTTTAAGATTATCTAATCTAAATTGTTACAATTCTTTTCCAACCCAAAGATTTTCCAAAAATTCAAAATGCAAAACAGATAGTATTCCCACATATTTAAAAACGTCGATGGTGAGCGGGAATCATGAATTAATCAATTCATATAAAAACTAAATATTCTCTACTAAAAGGATATTAGAGAGACTAGTGGAATAATTGCTCTCAATAATAAAATGTAATATTGAACTAAATAATATTAACTTAGTATAGTATTCCAGTTTAAAAATGATGGTGTTTGTCCATAAAAGAAAATTTTTAGAGTATAATAAAGAAAAACGCAAATAATTATAATTTAATTTAAAGCCAGACGTTTGTGGAAATTTGATATTTTTATTGAAATACTCCGGTGATATCATTGTGAGTGGTCTGTTGATACATTCTCACTATAAATTTATATAGAACTACCAAAACCTATTATTATTATATTATTATGTTTTTCTTTCTTCCCTTCTTCTCTGCCTTCGCTATAGTTTAAGGAAACTACAGGATTGTTCAAAGTATTTTCCAATTTTCACTTTGTGGGAGTATCATAATATATTATTATTACTATTATCAACTTTTCCTTTTCCTCAGCTGTCATGGGTGGTTTTCAGAAAAGCAAAAGATTTTTCTATATATTTTATTTTTATATTCTAATGTCCCGCATTCCACTTTATTTTGTATGTTTATTGCAATTGCAAAGGGTCATTTGCTTAAGTGGTTTCTAGCTGATTTGTGTTAAATTCAAACCCTTGAACCTATTCACTAGTATGTGTTGGAAATATATGAAACAACATATAATTTTCTTAGCTATTATTAAAACTAATAAATGTTGATAGTTTATTATAAATTTAATAAACAAAATTTTTTTTAAATACCAAGAATTCTTAAAATGCAAGACCTTTTCAATGCGTACGTTGGCCGTATAAAAAGCCGAACATAAGAACACTTTTTGGTAGATTTTCACTACCTTATAATGACTATTATTTTCCACTTAGCATTACGTGTCAGTCAGTGTTTTTACTTGCAGTATAATATATTTTACTTTTAAAAACTGTCTCCAACAGACTCTACTGAAAAACTAAGTGGGTTAATGTAAATTTAAATTTTTATTTATTAAAAAAAACTTCAATATTATGAACTACATCGTTATTGATTTTAATTTCGTTATAAAAGGAAGAAACCAGGATAAAATTGGCTATTATATGGAGAGTCACTTATAGGTAAATAAATCTCACGAACACCTAAATGAAAATGTTTAAACTTTACCAAAAGTTTTTATTTTCCCTAGTATAGGTAAGCTTACGCTTCCTTTACAGAACTTCTGGGCTAATGAACTACGTGTTTGCACCTAAACGTCGTGATACATGCTGACAGAATATTTTTTTCGTATTAAATAATTATTAGTAAAGAAAAATCGTTAGGTAGTAGACTTTCCAAGTGATATCTCATCTTTTTTGTTTTACTCATTATCATTCAATTTAAAAACAATAAAAACAACAATTTATTGCGGATGCAAGACTGAGTAATATCCCAGAGGAATTCAGAAGGACGAAATTAGCTTAAATGCAGTTAGTTCAATATTTGGCTCCATTAAGTCCAACAAATGTCACAATATCATTTTTAGGGATGGAACCCCCATTGTGTAAAATATTATTGAAACAATTTGGGAAAATATTGAAAGTTTACCATGGTTTTCCTGTAGTACAGATTTAAACCCAATAGAAAACCTATGGGGAATATTGGCACATACATTTTACGCTAACTGGAGCAGTATACCACGAAACTGAAGTTTCAGCATTTTAAAGCTACAAAACTTTATAAAATCCATGCCTAATTGTTTATTTGATGTCACTAAATATTAATTTTACAGTTTTGTTTTAAATTTATTGTCAAACTACAGTAAGTGCCGTTATAAAAAATATTTCCACCAATTTTTAATTATTAATATTAATTTAAATTTATTATCGCGTTTGTTAAGGTAAATAAATAAATTTTTATGCGTAATCTACTTTAATCTGTGTACTGAATTATAAGATTAAAACAATCACCAAAATGTAATAATAATTTTCTTTATTAATATTTCCATTTGCCGTATTTGTACATCCTAGGGGCGAATCAAACTACAGATTTATCTACACGTCGCTATATTGCTATTACCAATTTTGGCTACAAGGAAACATAGTTTATTCTTTAACTAGGTCAAAAAAAGGTTTAAATATCAATAATTATGCAAATTGTATTGAAATAAATAAATAGCGTGATCCTATTGAAATTAAAAATTAATAAACTACCAATATTGATTTCCCATGTCCTGCTGAATGAATTGAAGATAGAATTATAGCAACTTTATAGTTTATTATTTATATCAGTAGGCGAACGCTTTTATCAATTATTGATTGAAAAAATATATATAGCGTTACTACGGTGTACGAATTTACGGTTTCCATCAAAACGACTAATATATTTTTGAAATATTTCGCATTGCATTTTTTATGGAATTGATTTTAGATGTTATCTAAGACTTATATAAATAAAGTTATTATTATTGCATATTAGTCAGTTTTGTATGTTATACGTGACTAAACTTTTTAGGAAAAAAAGCAGCAGTTTCTCAAAACTTTTTTTGATCAACTTTTTGATTCATTTCTAAAGCTCGTGTAATTTATAAGTAATATTTTGTAAGAAAATATTTATAAGTCAAACACGTTTTAGATTTACAATACGTCCTAATTTTTTTTAGTTTTGATTTACTTTGCTTAAAAGCGTGCAATTGAATTTTCTACTAATTTAAAATAAATTTATTTATTCGGCGTAGACGCACTGATTATGATAATAATTAATTCTGAATTACATGTTAAGAGCATTAATATTGGTTTATTATGATTAACTTCTATGCTAGAAACACAGGTTTAGTTAACTTTGTTTACCAACTTGCTAGTTTTATTGTATGAATATTGTAGCATATGGATGCGGGTATAATTACGGTTGATTAATGGTCGGTTCCTTTTAGTTTTACCACCCCAGATTACAGGACAAATAGGTGAATCCCAAATTCTACTAAAATGCTAATTCTTTATACCTTTACGTTTGTGTGTCACGGCATCTGTATTACTAGAACCTGAAAATTTATTCACAAAATTAAACTTAATTAATATAAAACACTAAATTAGAAAGTTATAACATGTACCTTGATTAATTTAAATATTTTTGAACATTTAAAATTATATTGGCCTATAAAGTTTCAATAATTAACATAAAAAAATTTAAATAAAAAATCGAGGAACGTTTCTTTATTTTTTGCGCAATACGGCCGTTAACTGCTAATATCATTAGACGCTTGTACGGACTTTAGCATCGGCACATCAATACTTTTCCTTTACTACTTTAGAAGGCACGAATCACTGTTTCGCATGAAAGTCAAATTCGTACTTGACAACAATGAAAGTGTATCTATAAATCTTTTCCTGTTGGAACCAGACAAAATTTAAAATGGGCAAAAGAAAAGCAGTTACAAATTACAGGTTAGAAGGGTAAACTACAAAATAAGGGTAAAATTTAAAAATAATTATAATAGTCTCGACGTTTTTATTTGGAGAAAAAAATATATATTAAATATGATGCAATTCCATTAGGATATACGCAATATTATTATTTATTATATTATTAGTATTGGAAACACACAAACACATCATGTAAAATACTAATCCTATTCGCAAACCCTTTCGTTAGGGCTTGGACCTCGAAAACTATAACACAATAATTTTCCGTAATTAATAAAATATTTTAAAATAATTATGCAAATTATATTAACTAATTCTGGTTGAAAACCACTTACAACATGAATTTAATCCAATATGTTTGTTGGCTTTGAGTGAAAGTTTTTAGTGAATTTTTGACATTGAATTTATCCAAAAGAATCCAATAACATTAAATCAAATGTTCATGGTGGCCAGAAAATTGAAAACATCTTCTTGGTGGGACGCCCATCGTCGTCCAACCAAAATCCGATCCAAGCTCCAAGCCAAATTATACGATTTGGCAATTTTGCTTATTTAGTCTTTCACTTACTGCTGCAATAAATGGCCAACCCCAGTGCGGTTGGGTATTTTTTTTGAATTTTTTGACTAAACTGCAAATAGGGCTCTGAATCAATACCATTCTACAGGAAAACTGCACGGCGTTTGCGGATTATTATTCTTAATTTAATACTAATTTCTGTAACAAAATTCAGAAATTTGTATGCGTTCTGAGATTGTGTAGCGCTCTATGATAAATTCTGGATACTAGTTTTACATATACATGACAGCTATGAAATAAAACCAAAAAGAAAGTTTGATGGGTAAACATTACCATGCAATTCAAATTCTACACACTTCTTGCTGAAACACATTTTACTTAATTTTTTGATGCAAAATTTTTCAGATTAGTTAATTTCTGTCAACTTTAATTTTTTGTATTTTAATATTTTCATTTGTATTTTTACGTTTACGTTTGCCACTTCCCATTTAAAATTTAAATTTTTAATATTTAATTTGTATATGTTTTTAAAGTTACAGTTAAAATTAATTTTGTTTTAATGTTTTAGGTAAGTTGTTTTTGTGAAATCATTGTTTTGAATTCTAACTTTGGACTCCCACGCGCTTGGCTACCACCAAACAATATAATAGAACACTTTGATGAGTTAACATATAATTAATTCATGCCTAACAGAAACTGAGCCGAGTCGTTTAAGAACATCGTTAACAAGACAAATATCATACAGGCAGTGAAGCCAAAATGTGTGATACAGTTAAGCATAAAACTTACAGTAGCTTATAACAATTGTATGCAGTTAAAATAAAATTGGTCACAGAAGAGCGCCCTGCGGTACGGCATCTCTGAGCTAACAGCGTTAAACTTTGAGGTTCCGTCGGCAACAATAGTGCTGCCACCTTTCACGTATATAGGCTTCAAAGAGCGCCGCCGCATTCTCCTTTAACCTAATATCATCAAAAGAGTTTAAGAAGTTCAACAACAAAACATTTAAGTCAATATTCTAGCTTAAGTTGATGTAAACGAAGAGATGCGTTAAGTTTTAACGCATTTTTTAAGTTTTAACGTTTTAACGAAAATTAAGAAACTTAACGTAATGTATAAAATTGTTCACTGAATTTAAACTTCTTAAGTATTTAGAAATAGCGTTTTTTCGGATATTACAGCGAGATTTATAGTTTTTGTAACTGACGCTAGCGCTGATGAGGACGCTCACAAAGCTGACCAGTTTCGGACTACTTCTGTAATTAACCTTTTATTTTCTCCAAATTCAAACCGCGACTTCTTCAAGAAAATCCAATGAAACTAAATTTTAACTTGGATTACCGCTTTGATAGTCTTCCTGCCACGCAGCACATTAAGGTATCTGTATTTCCTGATAAAGAAAAGATTCCTTTCCAGTTAAAGTTGCTTTCTAATTGCTTTTTGCAAACTCACTAAATGTTTCCTCATAGTTTTAAATACATAACATGAAGTTTGTTAGCAGATTTAAAAGTTGCTTATGTTTGCCACTTTGTCATTCAGCCCACTTGAAAATGTCAACATGCTTAAATTAATCAATCTTTAATTTCGACAGAATATGAAGGTAAACGGTATGACAAGTATGATAAAATGTCGATTACTTACCAAAAATGTATAAGTATTTATTGGGCTGAAAAATTGGAAAATAGCTTTTCCACTTTTATGTAATCCATGAAACTATAAAATATTTTTTACCTACATATATTCTATTTTTAGACAACTCGATAATGGTCGTAATTATCGCCTAACAATTTTTAATTATATCAGTTCATCGAAATTTTATAGACGTTTCTTGTAATTTAATTGGTATAAAATACAGTAATCAATAAAATTAAATAAATTTTTTTATTTACGTTTGATGATGTTCAATAGATTTTGTTTGAATATTTGTACTTAAAGGAATATTAGTAAGCAGAATTGAAATTCTCATCACGAACTCCAATATCGACTTCATTATCAACTTGGGTTATACCAATTCTACCTTCGTTTTCATAATTAACTTAAATAAAGATTTCTATAAACAAGCATACGATTTTTAAAATTATATGTTAATATTGAACTACTATCTCATCGAATTTATACGTTTGGTTATTTTAGTTATATAAATAGTGGATTTTAAATGTGTTGCCATATATAGTATGCCGAGTAAGTTGTTGTTGAATAAACCTTCTAACAAAATTAAATGTGTAACTGTATAAATCTACTGCAACTTAACGCACCACTAATTTTTGCTGCAGAATGTGATGTCAATTATGGAGTTAGGTCGCTTCGGCAGCTATGGAATACGGGTTACGAATTAAAGTGATTCGACCCGTTACAATCACGAGCTGCATTGCTGATGACCACGGACTAAAACTCATCAACGCATTTCTCAACGGTATATAATGAAATGTTTATTGTTTGCTCTAAATGTAACATCTTTTTTATTCAAAAAAGCTGACGTTTATAAAACCCAAATAAAAATGCTTTTATCTAAAATGTAGAATTCCCAGTCTATTTACAATATGTAAGACAATTTCCTGCTTGAATTATTTATATAATTGATTTTCAATTCCTCTATAATTGTTCAGGCAAGCAATTCCCAAGAGTTTAAATATCTACTAATACAGTATTATAATTACTTGTTTACCAAAGTAACGTATTCAGCCCCCATAATTATAATTATTTCTAATCAGAGATGTAATCTTAGCTGCATAGGAAGCTATTTAGATTTACCAAACAATGGAGCTCTAATTTCCAAAAATTTGATTCATCAAATCTTACACTTCTGTATTAATATCCAAAATGGTTTTTTTTTGCAGTTTTGAATAAAATCCGGAAGGAATTTTGAAGATTTTTCAGAAATGCCTTCTAAAGAGCAATAAATTGTGGTTTAGGCACAGCAAGTCGCTTCAGTTTGGAGTAGTTACACCCTGAAAAAGAGTTTGTCACCCCACCATAGGTTTTAGTAGCTATAGCCTCAACAAAGTTTTTTCGCTGCTGCAACAAATTTTCTGCTACCATAACAAAATATTTTCTATTCAGAAAAAGAAAATTTGCTAAATTAACTAATATTTTTTCTAAAAAAATATTTTTGTCAGCAGAAAATTTGTTATAGCAACAAAAAACTCAGTTGAGGCTATATCTACACATTATGAGCCGAGAAAAAAGGAAAAGAATTCATCTTTGGCTACAGCGAATAAGAGATGTAGCTAAAAAGTTGAGACTCTTTCCTATTCTGTTTTTCATCGCCAAAATTTTGGTTTTTGACATAACTATAATATGTGATTGATAATAACCAGAAGTTGCTTTTCCTTTAGATATTGTATCTGATTTCATTTATATTTTAATGGTAAAGTGAGGAAAGATGTTGCCAGCTCAAGTTTCCAAAATTAAGAAGAGGGTAGTAATGAACGTAGAAAGAGGGTCAAGTTTACATTGAATAGGGTGGAAAAATTCAATTATCATTGATAATTACCACGCGCTATGCAGGAACGATTGAATGTAATATAAAATTATTTTGCTATGATCTGATCAGAAAATCACGGATGTAAAAATTTTTACTGGAATCGCTCGAGAGAAATAATATCAACCCAAGGGTAGAAAAATGTTTACATGTAATTTAATTTGATTTTGTTAGGTTTACAGTTTTCTTTAGATTTGATACCTATCTTAAGGTTATCATTAATCTCGATTCAAGGTGCTAAAACATTTCATCCGATTTAGTGCAATTACGTAGGCAGATGGTTTTTGTTCTTGGGGACAAATTTCCTTTGGATTTCGTAACCCTTTTATAAGATTATCTAATCCTTTTGAGTATATCTACTATGTTCATCAAATAAAAGTAGGTATGTTTTGGTTTTTGTGAAATTTTGTGTGCTCGGACTTACTCACCTACTAATTTAGTAGCCATGCTGGGGGAAATAGATGTGACATATTTCGAATAATCGATTTATTACTAATCGTGTGTAAACTGAGCTTGTTGTGGTAATCGAATGAGACCTGATGCTTGTACTAGATTAGGATCGTATGAATATAATTAATTGTCTAATTAATATTTTTAACTGGTTAGTGATAGAAAATAGAACATATTCTGCTGTTGAAACTTGAAAGTAGGATAAGTAAACGTGATAATCGGCAATTAGTTGATGAAACAAACTATTTTCAAAAAAGTAATACGGGAATAGGCAAACATTTAAATTATATTAGCGAAACCTAATAAAATAAAATTTTAACGATATTTAACTTAGCACAGTAAAAAACAAATATCTTTCATTAAGGATGTAATCTTTATTGAAGAGTCTAAGCTCTTTGTCTGGCAAGTTACGCTTCATTAAAGCAGATTTTTCTTATTCAGAAGCTAGCGTCTTATTGAAAGAGAAAGTTTTTTTATTTGTAATTTAAACGAACTTATATAAATTTTAATAAAACCTAAAAATTTGTTTTTAATATATAATTGATTTTTAAATTAAATTTTGTTTAAATTTATTTTCATTTATTAAATGTTGTAGGTACGTATCAAGAATAATGAATGAAATTTAAATAACCTCCAAGTTTCATATGTAAAGTTGTAAAAGCAAGATATTTTCCAGGCTATTATTTAAGGTTTTGTTCTCATAAATGCAGGGTAATTAATTTAAATTCAACAAAATACCTAAGTTAGCCTTAAGCTGTAAATATATAATTAACTTTGTAACTTTTTGATTAAACTGGTGAAACGGTGTGTACCATTTTCTGTTGTCTCTGGCAGACCGTCATGGGCAGATGGAACGGACGTGACATTTTCGTGCAAAGTTAGTTGAACAATTGGGCTAAGAAATTACGTACTGAACGTGGATATCCTATGACCAAGACGTGTTAGCAAATGGCATGTTGATTTGCAGTTGTGTCCGATTGTGCCATTGTCACGAATTTGGGGAGATTTGCTGAACTCAATTTGTCTTAATTGTATTAAATTCCCATTTACTAATTTAAATCTCTGAACTAATCAATTTACCAAGAACGTATTTAAAGTTTAAAATTGTTCACTGCAACTTATTCCATTTAAACATTTATTGGCTTTAAGTAAATGCAATAAAGTGCATCCTATCTTAGCATAAAATACCCAAACAAAACCAATTTCCTTCTATAATTAAAAATGCATTTTTATACTTTTTCTAGAATTATTTATATTGTCGTTCCACCCTGATTGCATTTTTAGTATGTCAGTCACATACACTTTCTCTTCCTTTTCAAATTTCTTAATCATATTCAAAAAATCGACATATATGTTTTCAACTTTCTTTTAAATCGCCTATAGGATTTTAACGACTTTATATCTGTGTTTGAATCTTCAGCATTCCTAAAATCTGTTTTATTTAAATCACGCGCCTGTCGGCACCTGCTGTTCTTGTCTGCATGAATATTTTGCATTATTTTTAAAGACACTGTAAGTAAACTCGAGCACAAATTTGTTTTACCGGTAATATTAAAACTCTCAGGAAAAATCCCAGACACGTCGATTTTTATATTTAAACAACGTTTTCAGCCCTGTTCCACACTTTCCGGAACCGAACGGTAGGTACCGGATACAGCGTTTGCCTTAGCAACCGACCAATTGCCCAGTTGTATTTATGGAAAAAAGCAGTATATAGCAATAATACTACTCTAACCGTAAAACGCAATACTTTCTATAAAAAAATCGCTCTTCTTAATTGTAAGGGTGTCTAATTTAGGGTTGGTTTTCGAAATGTGTAAACCATTTGCACTGGAGACCTAAGCTAAAATTCAGCAATTGAATTGCTGTGGATAACAACTAAATTAATTTTATCGAATTACAATCTTTTGGCTAAAACTTTAAAAAATAGTGCAAAAAGGATAAACGGTGGATTATGGTACAAAATAGAATTAAATATAACTTTGAGGAAAATGATGGTACATTGTACTATATGGTAATTATCTGGTAGTAGCACGTCTAGTAGGCTTCTTGGATGTCTTTTTATTTTAAACTAAGTCACGATTTTTTACACTTTACGTACTTAGGTGATTATATAGGATACTTTTCTAAATTTTTTTCTAAATTTAAATCCTTGAGAGTTAGGTCTCTTTAAGGCATATTTTTTAATTTCCACCTTCACATAGCCATAGCCCCGAAAATATTGATTCTTCAATGAAAATGGTTTAGTGCTTTTATAAAGAACATGAAATAATTTACCTAATACACATTTTGGGCATTAAGCAAAAGATTTTTTAAATGAAACATATCCTGATAAACTGATCAAAAAAATATTTTGTTAAATATTTTTCTTCGAAAAGTGTCATCTATATAATATTACTATGTAAAGTGTATACACCCTGTAGATATATAGAATTACACTGTGTACTTGACAAAAAGTTTTGCAAAATGTGTTTATATTATTAGGTTTTATTTACAAATAAATTTAATTAAACCGCTTTTGGGGAAATTAAATTTTAAGAATTGAATTGAAGAAATTAAACTGTAATTATATTAATTAAATTTGATGAATATATGGTTATACTCATTTATTTGAAGAACGCACTTATAAATTTAAATATAGAATTTATTACAATTTTATTTGCTATAAGAAGAATAAAATAGTATTTTCAAACATACCCAACATGATTTATGTTATTATTTAAAACAATTTGACGATTTTATTTCTACGAATATCAAAAATGTAAAAAAAAAACATTGAAATATATTACATATACTATTATCTCATGAAAAGTAATATTGAATTAAAATTTAAAAACAAAGTCCTAAAAATGGATTAAAATTGGCAGTTTTACTAATTACATATTTTATTAAATACTCCTAGTATTTATAAAATTTAAAGTCTAAGCTTAAAACTAAGCACACTTTTGTTACTATGAAACTTAAATAAATTTATTGAATTTATTATTGACAATATTGAAAAAAAAATTTTTTGCTAAAGTTTTTATTGCTATTCACAATTCTCTTATTGGACAAGTAAAGTAATAAAGGTAATATAATGATCAGACCCTATAAAAGTAGAGACAGTCACAATTTCCGAGGCTTCGCCTTCTAAGCTGATGCGATATGCCCACAAAAGTCATTCTTAACGAAACAAAGAAATGTGTACTCGATAAAGGGTAAAAATTGTTTAAATCGGGTAATCCAATCTATGAAGTTTACCTCTCCTTCGAAAGGATAAAAAGTTCAAGTAGCACTTCAATGATGTTGGTGATAAAAATTAGGGTTTTTTACTCAAGTTTTTACTGCAAATTAAAAATATATTTTGGAACTAATAAAAAAGACAAATAATTCATCAAAATTGAAATTTGACCGTACACGAAAGATTTCAAGTGTGTTGAGCAAATTCTGTTGAACATTCTCGACCGAATGATCGTGGTCACGAATAGTGACAGTTAAATCACATTTCATTATTTTATTAATCGATCATGACAATAATTTGAATGATTCCTGGCATCTTGACAAATAAGCTTCATCATGACATGACACATGAAATCTTTTGTAGGCTCGCGTTGTTCCTTTAACCTATTATAAATGCACCATAAACGTAAAAAACTAGTTTAGATCTAAAAATATCACTTCGACTCATTAAAGAGAAAGCATTACATGTCACTGAAACTTTTCCTGAATCTTCCTATTAAAGTACTTGACAATGTAAAATATTCTATTATTCGCTACTTTTCTGAAGTTATAACAAATACTGCAAAACAATAAGCAATACGATAGATAGTTAATGATAAAAGTTTCTATTGGATGCAAATTTACCAAAAGTTTTTCTATATTGCAAAGAAATCAATTTTTCAGATAGATTTAGACGAAATTAAAGAATTACTCCGCAATTTTTAAATTTGTCTGTAAACAAGACATTATCTTTAGTATTATATCTCTCTTTTGTAAATAGGAGCAGATGCTCTTTCCAAGCATCTTAAGGGTAGGGTGACCGGTGTAATAAGATGCCATTTAGAACTTAATGATTTTCCGGGAGATTGTAGATATGTAATGTATACTGACTTCCAAACTTAATCATCGTTTGACGATGCAATTAGAAATTTTTATGTAATTTTAGCTTTATTACGCCTGCATACCGGTTGTTTAATTAAATATTTTTCCTTATTAAATTATATTATTGAAATTTAAGAATGTTGCAATTTACTGCTAATACAACAACTTTTCAACCTACGTCTATCTCTCTATGGTCGTTTTCTACTTGTCAGAATTAATAGTCGTGATCGTAAGATTGTTAGGAGTAATTTAGAGTGTTTTCATTGATTGGTGTACCATTGCTCTCCATTTCGAGCGGTCATATTATCTATCACGAGTAATTTATTGTAGACGTTTTCCTATGGTATCTTGACCTGTCGATTTTCCTTGTAGTCTAGAGCCGTACACTTGTTCTCATATAACTAGTCTCTCGATGCTATTATTTTTTTTGAAATGTAACCAACAAATTTTATAAGAAACTGGGAAGAGTCTAGATTCTAGACAGTGGTTCTTCTTTCTAGTATGTAGCATGTAGATAATGTAGCATCTGCTACATTGCATCTGTTCTTGACTGATGTTTTATACGAATATAAATAATATTCCAATTTTTGACGACTCGACGTGTTACGATGTGTTTTCTATAGATGTGGAAGAAATACGTCATTGTCTTACATTATTCTTTATTTTTAAAGTTCCCCAAACTATTTGTTCTGCATGAACTATTTCTTCTGTTATATCGCA
The DNA here is from genome assembly GCA_947369205.1 of Cantharis rufa. Lineage (NCBI taxonomy): Eukaryota > Metazoa > Arthropoda > Insecta > Coleoptera > Cantharidae > Cantharis > Cantharis rufa. The sequence goes on along the minus strand of OX376309.1, from coordinate 6,024,109 downwards.
TAGTTGTTGTATAACGTGCTCGGAGACGTCTATTTTGTTTAATTAAATGAACTCCGAAAGTTTTTAAAGTGAAATTTTACTCGGAACATCAATCCTTGTATTATGTATGCCACTGCAAAATTTTTTTTTATTTAATTCTATCTACATTTTTTTAACACTGGTGTTAATTAACAGCTATATGTTAACACTGCGATGATCAAAATATTTTGTTTGATTTATTCCAAAACTGTTTTATGATTGGTTAATATGGAATGGAAATTTAATCTAATTCACAACAAGGTCCATACTTTCAATTTTGTCCAATTTTTTTTTAAATTACCTTTACGCAGTTTAAAAGGAGCTGTCAGTAACATAGTTGGTCTTATTGTTAGTGAAATTGTGACCAAATCCTGTACTTTGAATGGGTGTGGTGGCAGCTGTTATCTTTTCATTTGTATTTAAAGTGAAAATTAAAACAAGGTTTATGCAAAAAATTAGCTCTAATTAATTGAATTTTTTAGAATATCAATTTCTTATCGTTTGTGGATACCTATATTTGGGGTCGATTTGAAAAACCCATCGTATGAATTTAATCCTTCGGAATCTTTTATATTTTGTCTTATCAAATAAGCAATTACATTTTTTTGTTGTATGTGAATGTAACAGGTTGCAAGATGTTTAAAACGTTGTTAATGTCATGAGCTATTAATTATGTTATAAGCCAACATGTGTAGTGTAAGCTGATGAAGACATGAAGAAAAGATGATAAATCTTTTATATTACGGGCTTCCTTAAATTAGTTTCATTGATATTTATCACTTACTATCAGTTAAGTGGATAATGAATTTGCAAGTACAATTTAGATTTAATTATTATAAAATATAATTAATTGAAACGAGTATAATCAGATTTATAAAATTATGGAAAGTAAATCAGTGTTAGATATAACGACATAAATGATTTCTATGAGTTTTTATTTTTAACACTTTTTGTTATAATCAGCAAGCTTTCTCTTAATAAGGTCTCGCGTTAATTAAGAAATCCCTTCTGTCTCATTTAAATTTGGCCTGTGAGATGGATTTAAAGGAGAGCATGACGTTCAAGTTAGTAAAAGACAATGTGAATAGCTTTGTTTTAGATAAATAAGGATAGATAGAAATTAAGCGCTAAACTAGGGAATTGCATAGAGAACAGGTGCGATTAATGATTGTTTGTGCTTTCGTGATACGAATATAAATAACGTTTTAATAAACTTATTAAAGACGCTTGCTATTAATTGCATTGAATTTCTTTTGAAGCTTTATGAATGTAATTATTACCGGCTCAACAAAGGCAATTCTTAGAAAATTATATTAGTCTATTCGTTTACATTTGGGAATGAAAATTTGGTCCATACACAGTTAGCTTTTATTAACGTTTCAAATGATTTCTACTTGACCGATTTTAAATTATTTAATTCCAAAATCAGGCTAGGTTTATTTAATTTTAATCTTAGGAAACCGTCCAACATTTGATTGATTTTCAATGGTGGGGGAAGTAGTTACACACCTGATTTTTATTATTTTTAATTTTTTTATCTGTGAATTTTAATCTATTCCAATTTCAAGCTTCCTTGGTAAGGAATCAAAGTTCCTGTTCTTCGCATTAATTTGTTTAATTAAATTCCCTTTCTCGTACAACATATTTTACTACTTCTTTTATTCTAGGATCTACTAAATTTCTTTTTGCAAACTTGAAAATATTTAAATTATACTTATAAATACGAATACAAATTTCTACGGTTCTTTAGAAAAATTATTAAAACCTGGTTTTTCTATTCCTTTAAATGTTTATTATTTGTAGCAATAAAATTGCACAATTTACTGCTACAGAAGTTTTATTTATTACTTAGAAAACGTATTTTTGGTATATTATTTATGTACATAATATTTATTTATAACATTCCTATTCAACTTGAAATAAAATCAAATTTTCTATGTGACATTTCAAATAATTTATTTATAATACGAACCTTGATTAAGGTGAAATTCGTACGCAGTCTAATAATTTCTCGTAAAAATACATGGAACAAAATTAAATAGATTTTATAATGTAAAATGTTTAATCTAATTTCAAGTTGAGCCGAACAAATTAATTCATCGTTTTTGATTTTTTAAGGTGCAATATTGTACCTTAGAAAGCTTTATTAGTAGTCAAAGACGATTTAGAAAAATAGAAGCAACAAACCAATGAAAATGTTTCCGTCGCAGTGAATAATAATTTGCAATTCCAAACAAATAATACCAATTTATCCACATAACAAGTTGATATCAGCTGATAGACTAAATAAGTTTGTTGATTGGGAAGTTGTCTCGATGGAGGAAAATTACAATCCGCCACGGATATTTGTGCCGCTGTGTTCGTAGTCCACCTAAATTGTATGCTTTTCTATGCTTTAAGGATTTTGTACAAAATATTGGAAAGAACTTTTGATTTTAAATAAGGAAACAGACAAATCTTACAAATTACAATTTTCAGAACAATTTAAAAATTTAAGGATCAGGAAAAGTAGATAATCGATTCTACTGTTTGTACTTCGTATAAAAATTTCCGATTATGTTCTTTTTGATATTTATTTCTCGCATAACATTTTAGTAGGTATTTGAAGTGAACCAGATGTGACCTTCTCAATTACTCTCAAGTATCCATTTTCGAGTAGAAGATAAATATTTTTAAAAGATGGAATAGATATATCTTTACCTCCCTTTAGGTAATATAAATAAATATGTGATAAGTTTCAGAAGTATGTGTTAACAAATCGTCCTTTACAGTTTTATCAAAGAAGATAAAATATATTATTATACTTTAAAATTTTATCAAATTGCTTTATTAATGCTTCGGAAACTTTTTACGTTACATAAAATTTAATAAAAAAATTAATGTTCTGCATTTACTTTTTAATATGTAGGCATTATTTAATTGAGTTTTGAGAAATTAAGATTAATGAGGAAACTTATAAGGCGAAAAGGTTTTTTAAAATGAAAAAAACGAGTAAAACTCTTTTTTTTTAAAATTATATATAGAAATTTAGATAAAATCCTGAAATTATTTCAATGAATCCATTTACACGTAGTGGTATCGGCATACCGGGACCGAAACGTGTATCCACATGTGATGTTTCACGTGACGTGTTACCTTCCCTGTTTCAGAAATCCGAAGCGTAAATATTGATTACCCACACCAATCCGCAATTCAGCACAGCTGTAATATACGCAGTGAACCACTTAAGAGTTTAATAAAACATGAAATTTATTGCTGTAGTTTAGTATGTCTCGAAAAAAGACAATTTAACCCAACTGACGAACTATAATCATTTTTCACATAATTGAACCATTTTGTTTTCAAATCAGTTTTTTATGTTGAACTCTATCGATATGAAACCTGAAGGTCCTGTTAGTTGGTAAAAACTTTATATTATCCATATAGTTTTAACTACCTAGCTGCTCAGGATTAACAATCCCACATAGAAAACTTTGACATTTTAGCATTTTCCAGTAGTGGAGCGAAATTTTCATGTAATAAATTAGTAACTTTTGCAATTGTCAGCTTTCTTTTCAGGATCAGGAGGGAAGAAATGTATCGAGACTACCTAAAATTGAGGTAATTTTTTTGAGATACATGATACATGAGAGTACGGTCAAACACAAAGCCAGTAACGGCAATGTAGCAAATTTTTGGAAAATGATTCTTTTATTTGAAAAATAATATTTCATTTAGTCGAAAAATTTCAGATTGGTAAAGTCCTAATATTTTTTAAAAACTATGATAATACTATTTTATTTAAAAATGTACAATACTTCGTTTAATATTTTCTTTTAATTAGTAAGACGACATGTTTCGAATATAGATATTCATCATCAACTTCAAAAAACAATTTTCAAATTTATAATAATATAATAATTTTCAAATAATATTTTAATTTTGACTTGATGATGAATATCTATATTCGAAACATGTCGTCTTACTAATTAAAAGAAAATATTAAACGAAGTATTGTACATTTTTAAATAAAATATAAATTAACTTCGATAGACTAATCATAATTATGATAATACTGGCTGCCATAACCATTTGGCAAGAAGTTGACGTTGAGAGAACAAATCCGTAAATTTTTAGGCAAATATAGAGGAATATTTTCAATTAAACAAAGTTTAAGCGTTTAATTTTATGCTGTTATGTTGAATGGATGTAAACGATACTTTGGAAATCCACACATTCAACCGCCGGGCTGTAATCGTCTTCTTTCAACTATAAAACATTTAAGCATCTTAGGGCTATGGCAATTTTTTTAATTCAGTTACTTTTAATGACAATATTTAAGGTTATCTCGTGAATTTTATAACTGTAATAGGGTTTATATATCAGTTTATCTTTTTTAATAAAAATATTGCAACGGCAGCTGGAATAGTTTTATTACCAGATTAAAATTATGATTGAGTCAAAGTCACCTAAATAATATTTTTTAAATATTAAAGACATAAAACTTAATTAGGAAAGGTATGTGGTTCGGCTATAAAATCTTATAATTTTTGTTTAATTAAAGCTGTTTACTAACTAAAAACAATTGTAATTTCAAACCAATTTAAAAATCCAAAATCAAGTTTTCAGATACTTTAAATAATTAAAGATTATTTAAATAATACTATAATAATTTTCCTCTTTTTTTATCTTAATAATATTATCCAATTAGTTAATTATACAAAAAATGCTGTTTTTGAAAAAATCATTTCACAAAAAATTAGTTGAACATAACTTTGCAATATGTGTATATACATAATTTGTTATGTTTTACATTTTTCATCCAATAATTTTTAATCCGGAATAAAAGTCCGTAGTTTACAATTATGTGTATAATAAATCAAACGTGAACATCAAGAATACTAAAAATTCATATAATTATATTATTATCTAGCTTTTGCGAATTAAAAATTGACAAACTAAGCACACGCAATAAAACTGAAATTTTTTTATAAACTTTCAGGAGTAGATTGCCTTATTCTGATTTTTTCGATTTGTAAATTAAATCAAATTAGAGTTTCAAAGATTTGAATTATGTTTTTTTTTTCATTCAAAAATATTTGATTTATTAAAAACTACAATTTCAAATGCACTTATTTAGCCCATTTAGGGCTGATTGAGGTGTTTAATGTGAGAGTTCAAAGGTCAGATGTAAATAATTAGTTGCTAGTAGAAAATACACTTTTGTTTATAGCTACCGCGTAATTAAAAGGTGATTTAATTAAACTTTTTCAGCTAACTGCACTTTTAGGTAACGTTAAGGTTTTATAGTTTTCCGTGGGTCATCGAATTATTTTTTTACATTAATTACTCATGAATACTCAGCACATATGTGTTGTAATTAAAGTTAGTACCCATCTGGTGCTTGCAAACAGAAATTAATTTGTTTTGGAACCGTTTACACTTCACATGTTTAATTGAAAATAATTTTCCAAGGAAATATATTTTTTATGTAACAATCACATTTTTTGGTGACCTAAACCATTAACTCCTGGCAGAGAGTGGTCACAATTTTCCTTTTGTTAAATGACTGAAATAAAATTGTTTAATTTTCGTATACATTATGGAAATTAAAACAAAATATAAAATATTTCTTGTGTGGAAAATTGTGTTCCAAAAAATGGTTTTTAAATATATTCCTGCAATATTATTTGAACGACGCGACGAAAGGAATAGAGTGGCCACTCATAAAAGCTTACCAGTTTACATCGATTTTCAGTTAAGTTGAAATTGCTAAATAAATATAAAAATAATGTATACTCAATTGCCTTTTGATTTCTTGGATTTTAAAATTTTACGTACCATTTTTTATGTACTAACCAATTACAAAGACTACGGTTTAACCGCACAATTATATAAAAAGATGTAATATATTTATCTTGGAAAGTTTGTTTAAATTTCTTTAATGTACCCATGCTGAAATACATGTTGGTCAGATTTGTATCATTAACCAAAATTGGTGAATAAGCTAAGTAGGAAACTGTGTTCTACTTGCATAAACACTGCCAATCATTCCAAATGCATTCGCATAGCTATTATATTATGCGCTTATACAAACACGCTTTATTAGACCACAGAAACGTTACGTTTGTAATGTTGGCCATTGCGGTTAAATGAAGTTCCCCTTAGCTGCTTTTTAATATTAATTTGAAATTTAATATCATTGATTGAGTTTTTAAATTTAACAAAGTTGTAATACATAATCGCATTTGCAAGCAAGTACCAAAATCATCTTTTCTTATGTAGAATTTCAAACTTTTCCGTGTTGATCAAGATAAATGTTCCTTTATTCAATCTTTTAGGCAAGACCGCATTGTCCTATGAAAATAGAAGTACGGTCTAAACATCTTTATTGATATACTCCATTAATCTTAATAATGCAAAATCAATGTTTATTTAACAATTGGTAAATATTTGGACAATGCATTTCACAAATAATTACTAACATGGTATTGTTGAACTGTTAAGTTGAAAGTGGCTAAACCAAACTCTGCAAACTCCGAACAAATATTTTTAAACAAAATAAAAATACATTTATCGAAAATTCGAAATATTCATTTTGTCTAGACCGAATACACTTCTTTACAGAAAAAGCTTTTGTGTAAAATAGTTAATTGATTATGTAGAAATTTGTTTAAATTTTTGCCGTGGTTAAAAATTTTGCTGTGGTATACTCGAAATTTCCCAATTTAAACCACAAGAAAAGGGTTACAAGTAAATTAAAATTCTGTAGATATACATACCTTGGCTTAAAGAGGAACGACAGTAGGACAGGACAGTACTTATTGAACATGATCAGGTGCGAAATAGTTGTGCAACTTAAGCAAAATTGAAATACTTGAAATTTCTTAACATTCATTGGTTTACAAACTGTTAAGTCACCCTTTTATAAAAATTATTAAATCTTAGGCATTTGTTATATAAACTAACAAACTTTCAGAATAATTTAATAAGTCTCGTTACTATTCAAAACAAATTGTTATACCAAATTTTTAATTATAATGTGGTTTCTAAATCAAAAAACTTTTCGTAATTTGAGAAATATATGATGTTATACAAAAGTAGCATAAACATTCCATGAATAAATCAACGAAACGAAATTAGCTACATATTTTGAACTAAAACTTTTTAACTGTATATATTATATATCTATATAGCTTTAAATCAATTTTATAATCAATCAATTTATTTTAAATATATTTTTGAATTAAATTTTGACAGTTTTTATCCAGAAAAGTAATTTTTGAAATTTAATTCAGACAGCTCCTATATTTTTAAAGCGTATCCTTTCACATCGCATTAATATATGACAAACTTTTTTAATTTGTAAATGTAAACTTATTGTAACTATAAATAATTTTGGGTTATCAAATTTTAATTATTTTAATTGTTTTTACAGAAAACTTTTAAATTCATTTCTATTTGTATAATCTTTGTATATAAAATATAATTTAATTGTATTACAATACAATGCATTCAAATTATTCTAAAACAAAATTCAAATTTAAAAAAATGAACAAAATGAAGGTTGTAAACTCAATAAGCTCAAAAGAGAAAAACTTGATCAACAACATACATACAAGTAGTTGGAAAGTCGACTTCGGTAAATGACTTTACCTATTCAAAGCGCTTCATTAAATTACAAAGAATGTAACTTCTGAAAAGTTGTTCTGGCACTGTCCTATCAAAATAATGATAGTTGATCAATTTAATTGTAGTACACTATTTTATTCTGTTAAATTAACAACCATTTCTAAAAGATTTATGAATTTTCCATCACACAAATTATAAGTAAAAATGGTGATAGGACTGATATTTCCAATTCCAGAGGTAAATCTATTCAGTCTACATTTTCAAAAGTATTAAATAAATTGGTTTCTGATAATTGAACTTCCCATGTATGTAACTAGTACCTTATTATCGAACATCAAAATAGGTTTTCTCCGGATCGCTCTACGCAGATCTACTTATTATCATTTGTTACATATTCTGTCGATGCTTTTGAGAAGCATTCAAACGTTTCTCTTGTAGCACTTTTCGCGAACGCGTATCTGTTCTCGACTTCAACGTAATAGTTTAAAAATTATTTAAAAACCGCTTGATATGCAACGAGTATATTAATAAATTTTTATTAAATACCTAATACTTACTGTTTGCTTTATTTGTATTTATTAGTTTAACTTGACATTTCTCTTGTTGCATCTCACTGTGTCTCCACACTGTGAGGTTTAAATAAAGCAACTCTAGTGGATTCAACAACAGTTTTCTCTGATCTACAAAGTAGTGGGAGGAAAAACAAGAAATGGTCTAGGTTGCATCATAACGGACATTTTGTTATGAGGACTAAATAGTTAGTCCTTAATTAAAGCTCACACGAACAACATATGTATCATACGATTTAAAATAATGTAAATGGTAAATTAAATCATAAGAAGTTCAGCAACAAAGGAAGTTACGGCAGAAATAATTACATAATAAATTAATTTCTAACGCGTACATAAGCATGATTTACAGATCTATTCAAACCGAAATAGTGGGATGTGATTCCCCGAAAATCAGTTTTAATATACAGCAGCGGTTATGGAAATTGCATTGAGAATTATTCCTGATTTAAAAATATATTCTTAATAATAAATAATAGAAAATAGAATAGAAATAAATAAAAAGTTAAATTTTTAGTTTGAAACTCATAAGCTCAAAAATACATTTTTTTTCTGAATACAATCACAAAGCTAGGTTTTTCAAAACGGGGCATTGTGTTCACAAAAATAAAATGTATTATTAAATTTCAAATTTGAAATCTTAGATTTTTAGAAATTAGCTTTGCGGTTTTAAATTTATAAGTTCAATAAAACTTGAGGGAAATTAAATTTCTCACAAGTTTGGTTCTTATAATTTTTACCCTAAGATTGATACGTATTTATTGAATTGGGGGTGAAAAACATGTTTTTTTGTCAATTATCTAGTTTATTATTATTAATGTTTATCGTAAAAATGATAATGAGTAATTAGGTAGGAAATTTTATTTCCTTCAACTTTGGTCGATTCCATCCGGAGGATCAATATTTTGAGGAACAATTAAAATAGGGGAGTTAAAATTGGGATCGTTGCCGATAGGTTTGGTCAGTTCTGCTGAACAAAGACTCGTGGAATCATAATCAAAGTCTTTTTCCAGCAGAATGTCCCTTAAATTAGTCACATTTTCTCATCCTTCTCCGTTGTAGTGCAGACATAAAACAGAGCACTTGAGACCCGCTTTATGGCACCCGCACATTTTTCTGCAATTATCTTTGCATTTGCAGCTTATTAATATCAGCAAAGACAAAGGTTTAAACTGGTGGATACATGTTTTCTTCCACCTCAAATCCGTATCGATCATTTCATATTCCAACCACATTTGAACTTAAAGGTATGCTCTGATATTCCGCCGCTTTGGTTATTGGTGAGAGTGTAGCCAAATAGAATTTTCTTTTCTGAACGGCCTTCGCGAATTTTTGGTATCGGAGTGCGCCTAAAGATTTAACGTTTTCTGCTTCGAACAAAACGATCATGAAGCGCTCGACGGCTTGAGCCAAAACAGCCTTGTCGATATTTTGCTCTTTAAACAAATTCAATTCTTTACGCAAATCAAGATTTTTTTGAATCGTGGTGATAAATTTTGGTTTACCAACGTTAAATATCGACGACGTCGTGTCACATCCGCTGAAGGCATAGGAAATAAAATGTGCTGCGCAACATCTTCTCCATATTTCATATCGGCGAGTACACACATTCAGGACTGCGTCCTCCACCTGGTTTATTAAAAACACGTTCTTCACGAACGAAATACAGATATGCAGCAAGGGAGGCTGAGAGTCGTGTACGAAGCTGCCGCGATAGTTTTAGAGGACATACGCTCGACACCTTATGATTTTAAGAATTATCCTCCGACTGATAACTTTTTGGAAAACGTTGACGATGCCATCCCCGAATTTCTCCAAGTTCCTTTGACTAACATTATTTGTAAATCCAAAAAAAATTCGCTCGAGCTGTGGAAGAGAAAATGCACCTCTATCGCGCATGCCATTATATCTGCAGTACGTCCGCGATCTTTCCTTTCGTCATTACAACTGAGGGTTGGCGCTTTATTAAACAAAAAATTTGAACAAAGAAAATATATGTATAGCCAAAACCGCAGCCAATGGATAACGTGGTAGTTAGGGACAGCATGAGCTGAACCAACATTTTTGAGGGGGGAACAGTCTTGAATTTGCCAACTATTTCGCTTATCTCATCATACAAATAATGAACCTTTTTTAGTTTGTTTTTTCGCTTTTCTTGAAACAAATGCTATATTTATTTTCAACAACAGGGCTGGTAGACTTACTAGGCGAATCAGGCGACCGTATAGGGGGGGGGCTAAAAGGGGAAAAATTAAATCTGCATATTTTATGCACAACCGCAGTTATTTCACTTTCGATAGCTTTGCACAGTGGTAATGATATGTATTGAATTTCCAGTACTTTGATTCCAACTCTCAAAATATTGATCTTCGGGCAAAAATGGTAATGATCAAAGTTGAACAAAATAAAATTTCCTACCTAATTTCTCATTTTCATTTTTACGATAAACAGTAATAAACGAGATAATTGAGAAAAAAACGTTTTTCACCCCTAACTCTGCAAATATCAATCTTAGAGTAAAAATTATAAGAACCAAACTTTTGGGAAATTTAACTTTCCATAACTTTGGTTATTTTCATTTTTACTCTTAAGTTGAAAATAAAATAAGCAATTTAAAAACCAAAATATCAAAAAATCGAGATTTACACTACCAAACACCCTGCCCCCCGCCCTAAGTTTAAAAAAAGATCGCAGACGCTAATTTTTTCCAGGTGAGATCCTATCTTGACTGGACCATTTGGGATTTTGATATTTTATAGACACGATCATATTACGATTAAAAATTTATATTAACTTATGGAAAGATGATAAATAAATAAATCTTACCCAATTTGACAAACGTATTACATTACATGTACATATTTAGGGCATATGAATTACAACGAATTTAGCGAGCAATTTCAATAATACATTTATGTAGTAGGTAAAAATACTGAAATGTAAACTTACTTACTTAGATAGTAAATTTTTCAGTTTTTGAGAAATTTATAACATTATTTTAGTTTAACTGTTTGGTATTACAAATGGTTGTTACATAATTGAAACTAACCAAAAATTCAATCCTGATATTAATCAATTATTTTTACAAAATCTGACGCTGAATAGCATTGGAACCAATTCTATCAATAAGAACTTGCATCAGGCTTTTCTCTTGGAACTTGTCAATTTTGTCATCAGGAAAAATGTGACAATCGTCGTAGAATGTGCATACATCGTCTGCTGCTTACATATGTACCATATATGTATGTATCACATTACAAACATATACTGTTGAATGCTAAAAGTTTTAATATTTTTCTTCAAATCGTCTTCAACAGCACACGTCCCATCGGTGTCAAAGTTTGTCAGAACTTACAAAATTACCTTATGAAAATGTACATCTACAAATGTAAAGGATCTTTCATTTAGCGCGTGAAAACTTTAAATTGAAATAAAACAACTATTAAATATTTCAATAAATTTTTGTTTATTTCAAAATAAATTTCATTTGGTTGAATCCAAATTTGTATGCTTTAAAATACGTTTAATATTGTATTTAATGCTTCAATTGTTTGCGGTTTACTGGCATAAGCCAAATAAACCTCAAAAAGAAAAATTATAAAAACAACATCAACATTTTGTTGTTGTTTGTTTGGCCGATTAATTTTTTTACTAATACGTCGCAGATTTATTTTCTTCTTCTATTAGCTCCCGTTCAGAAATTATAATCTTTCCATCTTACAGGATAATGTTATGATTTGTTGTTTTCTGCTACTGTTGTTAATGTTACTCTTATTTTATTTTATTATAAAATTATGTGAATATTTAATATTTATTAATTGGCGATACAATATGTATATGAAAAATAATACTACGACGATAATTTGAATAAAAATAAAAGTTGTTTTAAAGTAATGTAAGTAAGACAACATTTCATTTTAAGTTTTGAAAATAAATTTGCTTAATATAGGTAACAATAAGTAGTTTTGAAAAGAAAAAAGTTAAAAGAGTTGAGCTATTAAGAAAATTTAAATTATTGATTTCGGAAATGTTGAATTATATTAAGGGGCTTGTATGATACTCTAGGGGTTTGTCTTATCTCTGCAGGTTCTGCAATTTCATTGCTATGAATAATTGAACTAGAAACTTCACGCATGTTAGGTTTACAAAATATACAAAGCAATATTACGCAAAAATTTATGATATATAACGATATGATGGTAATGTAAAACAATATTTCTGAAAATTATTAAACTTTACTGAATAATTTTATGACCTAACTGTTGTAATAAACTTGATAAAATTTATATAATTAATACAAACAGCAAGTTTAAGTGATATTGCTAGCAAAAAGTAAATTATAATTTAAGAGATAACTTGTGATTTATGTATTAGAAAAGTAGTGAACTTCTAAGTGTTAAATATAGGGAACTTTAATTTAGCAAATCGTTTTTACTTAAACAAGGTTCATTATTTTATACATGCATAACTCCAGAGAAGCCTATATATTCTAACTCAAAATCTCAATGATGCCCTTTTACGGCTATCTATTTTCTAGAGATTCATTTACATATATGTTGCTTTATCACAAGATCCTATTTCGTTTTCTCATTATGTTATATACGAGGAATCACCTATCGCCTCCTATATCTTCATTCGATTTACCTACGCGTTTTAGTACAAAGTTGCTAAAAGGTTCTACATATTGGAAGCATAAAATTTTGAGCTTCATATTATTGCAATTTAAAACAAAGAATTTTATATTGAATGTAATCTTCTCTAATTACCATATAAACAGTTTGAGCCTACCTACAATTTTTAAACGGGTAGCCTCATTCAAATGAATATTTAATTATATTGTTTAACTGTTTTTTTATTAACTAAAGGTAACTTTTCAACAACATTAATGTGTTTTTAACTTCTTTGAAATTTTCAGCTTTTCTGTTTTATATAATTGATTGATGACAAAGATAAATAACCTAACAAAATTCGTAGTGCATGGTAATCTGGCTTTAATTGTGATTGATAACGGATTTATTTATGATTTAAATTTAATGATATTTATGTAAGTATTGCCTAATTATTACAACAAACAGTTTTTTACATAGTACTATTTTCAATAAACAAAATGGTTGAACATTCAAACGCGAATTTATATAACAAACGACATACATTGACAGTGAATTCTTTGAACAAAAATGTTTCTGTAACAAACCTCTCTAAATATCATATAGATAATTAGCAAATTTTGCTCATTTTATTTTTTACAAAGTGATAAAAAGTCTTTGTAAAACATTTTAATGAATAACAGACGTCATCCTACGTAAATTACAAAAATCTGTCTTCCTATATCGAAAATTATAAAATATTAATGCGAAAATTGTAAAACATGCAGAAAACACTCAGGATTACTTGAAATTTTAATTATACAACTTTGAGGTCAAAATTATCTAATGTTACAGCACATGGCTTTCTCGTTTAGTGGATTCAAAAAACACCTTTTAGATTAATTGCATGTATTGATTTTTAAATATTTCTTAAAATAACTAAACAATCTCTCAAATTGTCTGTAACTTTTATTATTTGTTTTCACGATGTCTATATTCCGCAATTTTCCAAATAATTCTCTATTGTTGTTTTTCATTTGCCCTGCATTCTTTATCATTTCTCATTTGACTCTTATATAATAATAAGTGATTTGTTCATTCTCTTTTACTCTATATTCTTCATCCTTTTTTATTTTTTACGTTTATTTATTTAGAAATTTGAATAATAAAAATATTAAAATATTAATATAAAATAAGTAATATGATAATATGATAATAAGTAATAAAACAAGTACAAGAGAGAGAATAAGATTTTCTTCCCAATTATTTTCGGGAAAATAGAATACAGCAATATATAAGCAGGGTACGATTTAAATTTAATATAAAATCTGCAAAACCATAAGAGTACATAAAATTCAAAATTAGTTTAAAATATTTGAAGCGTAATCATTCAAATCAAGATACATCTGTACATAGTAGGTACTTATACATCCAACACTAATTAAAGCATTTAATCGCTTCAGTAACTAAATAAATTTAATTAATCGGGTGAACTTGTGAAAATGAGTTTTATATTATGTTAAAAACAAAAATTTTGTGCTTTTCTATAAAACTTAAGATATAATTCATATTTGCTAATTAAAATTTGTGGAATATATCAGCATAATATTTTAGAGCGAATAAATAAAAACTACCTATACAAAATCAAGTTGAAACATTTTTTTGAAAAATTGATCAGTCTTAAAACACGGTTTCTACGAATATTATAAAAATCTGCATTCGATAAGAACCAGTATCAATCTTCGTTAGGAAACCTCTCCGTGTAGTGGCTAAAAAATTAACGAAAAACACTTTACCTTTGCTTTTTTTTCTTCATTAATTTAGCTTCAGATTTATTTATATTTTTTAAGCATTTATTTATTTTCAGGAAGCATTAAATTTGTTTTGTTCTACAAATTACTTCTAACAAATGTAAAAGAAGCAGGAAACAAGAACATTTTAACATGTTGTAACATACTACATAAATGTATTTTGGTTGAAATTACCCATCGACAATTTTAAAACCATTGACATTTTAATTACTAATTGCAAAGTTATTATTGGGAAAGCAAATATTTAAATTTAATTGGTGGTTTTATTTATTTTTATACTTCCAGTTTACGTGCAAATGATAATTTGAGTATTAGTTTTTGAAACAACCAATTATGATAAACTAAAAATGATCAAGTAAAGTAGCATCCGGGTAGGAATTAGTTATATTGCAATGTAAGAACTTGCAAGAACCAATCAGATTAAAGTATAAGAGAGAGAAAGAGAGTACAGATACCTTAATTTGATTAGTTCTTGAAAGATCTTACAATACAACTAATCCCTATTTGAATTTAAATTTGCTTGCTAGGATAACTGGTTCAGTTCCAAGGGGGAAATTTAAGGTTCAAATCACGGATTTCTTTTTAGCTCCGTCTTGACCAATTGACGACTAAGGTCAAATGCAACCTATTTACACATTGGGTTTTAACTTTACTGGTTTTATTTAATATTTAATTTATAAAGCAATTTATTAATAGTTTTTCTAATGGCAATTTATGCTTACAAAGCATAAAGTTTAAATATTAAAAATATAATAATAGAAAGATAAATGGACGTTTATTGTTAAATTGCAAGAAATACTCTAATTTTATTTTTATTTTCAGGTAAGCGCACTTCAGACCATTTACCATTCCATTTGAAGAGAATATTGTAGGTACATATCAGGTCAGTGAATAATATTTAAAAGTTTTCTAGTAGCTAGCTACTTGAATTTAGCAAAAAGACTCGAGATCAAATTTCAAAGTGACTATAGTAGCGAACATAGCAATAAAATTTTATGTAAATAGTTTTCATGATTTAACAAAATTAGCCTAGTTACTTGTTCAAAAGTAACCGATTAACCGCTTAACCAGTTGAAACAAATTTGACAGCGTTAATTCCAACCAGTCATCAAGCTCATAGTAAATTACTCGATTAGTTAAAATAGAAATCAATCACTCATACATCAATTTTTTTTATTTTTCTAACTTGGTATCGTCAATCTTGAAAGTTATTAAATTTTAAAGTAGATTTAAAATTAGTTTGAATTTGCAATTAAAAATTTTTTATCTCATTTTTGATTTTAAATTTTTTAAGGTTTTGGTTATAATGTCCTACATTGTATTAACCGGAGTTGTAAAAGTTTTATTATCTTAATTGAAAATCTTTAATTTGACTCTAAAAAGACATTTTTAAGCTTTAATTCTAAATTTTTAAGTATCTGTTTCTTTGTATAACAAAATTTCAAATCAAAATTATGTACCTACGCAAGAATTTGCATGCTAAAAGCTTCAAGTGATTGTTTCGCTAAATTGTTTTAAAGCGGATCAAATTGAAAGTTTTTATGACTACTTTTGCAATTAAATAAATAGTTATGGTAAGAAAGTTGGTATTAACCAGGCAGACAGGAAGTTTTAGGACAGCTACGAAGTCCCTCCCGGAAAAGGATGCTGAGTTATGCCCCACGGAGTCAGGGCAGGAAATGAAAGAGGCTATGTGAGATAAATGAGCCTAACGCTCTCCACAATGGCTGCCACCGCTAACTTAACTTTCATTAAAACTTTCTTATAAGATTCAAATTGTAACATCAAGGTGCAGTTAAAATTCTTGTCTCTTAACAGGCTATGGGACTGTTTACATCTTACTATAAATATTCAAGCAATTTCTTTCCTAACAATGTTCTAACTTTCAGTTTTTTATGCATTTTTAAAATTTACATTTTAATCAAAGTGTAAACTACTGTTTCTTTCCGTAAATATTACATAAGTTGCCATCTTTCAGTTGTAACAATACATAACATCTTTTTAAATTTACAGATGCTTAAGGCTAACTGGCTCCAAAAATTTGTGCTCTTTTCTCAAATGGATTCTCACATTTTGATGATTCAATTCAGATAATCAATCATATAACTCTACAATCTTGGGTGGTTTTTGGCTATATCGGTTAATTTAAATTAAGTAATTCAAAAATTTTGAATTTGAATATTTTGATTTTGACGGGAAAATTTGATCGGGGTGGGGGGGGGGGCTTAATTCAGCGAATAGCTGAATATGAAAAACTTAAGCGAAATAATATTTAGTTAAAACACTGTTGTATCAAATAAATATTTATCTAGCAGATGAAATAACAATATCGCAATTATCTATGTCATATGATATTTTCACATAAAACAATTGCAACTGTGTTGCAACATTTGTAAAATACTAAGCGTGAACAATTACAATTAGTTCAATTAAACCGATGCGATGTGCTAGTATAAGCTAGTATAATACGACTTGAACAGGATAACCTAGTTAATGGAATATGGGAGTTAATTTTATAAGAATAAAAAATTTTATTACAAGAACCGCTTTGTACGCAGTAAACATGTAAATCGCTTTCTGCAAGAACTAAATGTTATTACAAAATCAAATTAAAAAACGTAGCAGAAAAGGCTTACAACATTGGGCCATTTATTTATTTCAATTTACGATTAAACCATTAAACCTATTTAACTTAAATTCCCTAACGTAACGTAAGAGAATACCCGATAGTTCGTGTTCTAAAAATTGCTTCTTGTTTAAACTTTTATTATTTTTAAATTCAATTAAAAAAATTACCTTGTGGCTGGCTAAGAGCAAATCGAAAAGTTAGCAAGTTTCTTTTAACAGTTGTACATAAAATCAAAAGTTAAATGCTAAGTTACAAAGAAATTTGGAAGTGAATGCAAACCGAGGTAACTAGTTGTAACTTCAGTTAACCGCAAATTGGATTTAACTCTATTTATAGGAAAGATTGGTTAGCACTCTTGTTCGACTAATAATTAGAAATAATAAACTAATAGTAAATAAAATTTAACAAATAATTTTAAATATTGTGAATTTAAATGAGTGTCTACCTGCTGGACACCGGTAACACATAATTACCTAAAAATGCGCAGCTTAGTTTTGCAGGATATTTTTTATTAAAATTTCTTTTTATTGTTTTTAGAGTAAATAAAGTTGAAATGTAAACTCGTTAGTTAAAATCAAAGGATAGTTAAGTTTTTTGAAAATGGTGTGACCGGCTGAATGCGGGTTTGCTTGCGTAGTGGTGGTGTGGATAACGCTTGAGAAAATCCTTATTTATTCCACATAGTCAAATAAGTAACAAATAATTATACAAATATCTATTCAAAATCCAAATCGTAGATTTATAATCTTTGTTTTGAATTTCATTAATATTAACAGATGGTGATATATTAGCAAAACCCATCTATCACCGATTGTTTTGATGTAAGCACCTTTCCTCAGGAATTTCATATATCCAGGAAGTGTAGGTAACGGAAGTTCGTATTTGTGCGTAGGAACTTGAGAGTTAAAAGCAAGTTTGAGGCATTTGAAGCCCTTCAAAGTCGTTTGTAGTTAGTGCTTTTGGGTTCGTCACAATAAATATGGCGTTCAGGAAGTTAGTGACGCAGACATATTGTATTAGAATTGTTAATGATTATTTTCTACCACAACCAACCACAACTCACTTGTAAATTATTATTCTCAGACCTGAAATTGAGAAACGAATTCATCTTCACAATTATTTTCTATTTCAAGTTTTACAGAAATATTATTACCATTCCACTAATTTGTCAATTTCCATATTT
The DNA here is from genome assembly GCA_947369205.1 of Cantharis rufa. Taxonomy (NCBI): domain Eukaryota; kingdom Metazoa; phylum Arthropoda; class Insecta; order Coleoptera; family Cantharidae; genus Cantharis; species Cantharis rufa. The sequence goes on along the minus strand of OX376309.1, from coordinate 6,005,702 downwards.
CCATGTTTTTAGCATTTCCATTCAGATTCATTTAAAACATTGTTCAATTTCTTTGATATCGTCAAACGAATTTCTATTCTTGATGGCTATAAAAATAATAGCAAAAGTATTTTACAATTTACATTTAAATAAACCGTTCGTTCCTTTATTTATCAACTACTATAAATTTTCATTGTTTAAGAAAGAATTTGATACAATTCAATTCCTGTAAATTGTATTTATTTACTTGTGAGAACATAATGTATTGAATAAATTGAAAAAATATTAAATACATCAAATTCAATTATATTTACTTATCATTTGTACATTTAAATATCTACTTATTTGTTTTCCTACTAACGAGCATATCAAAGTGAAGCAGTATAAAAGAGCTTTTGAATATCAAATTTTATTCAATAATATCAAACAGGTATTGCATTAATTACGAGGCAATCGCTTAATTTTAAAATCCTATCTATCAAAATCTGTGGGTATTTATACCGAATAGTTGAAATTTTAATACCTGCCGAATTATTTGGAAGATTACGTTTTACCTTCCGGCTACGTTTTTACTCACCGTTGAACTTACAGTTAGTAGGTACATAAATGAGGAATTACGTATAATTTTCACAATTCAAAATTGATCGAAAAAATAATGATGTTTTGAAATAATGATTCTGTAATATATTAGGATGTTCCTAAGGTTTTACCTTTTTTTGCAATGCAATTTTCGACCAAATTACCCAAATTTTCGATTTTTGCACTGAGGAAAATGATTTCTCGCGCTAACAGAGCTATTAGTAGTTATAGCTTCAACAGAGTTTTTCGTTGCTGTAACAAGTTTTCTGCTGCCATAACAAATTTTTTTTCTATGCAGAATAAGAAAATTTGTTAAATCAACTAATCTTTTTTACTGAATAGAAAACAACTTAGTTATGGCAGCAGAAAATTTGTTGCAGCAACAAAAAATTTGTTATAGCAGCAAAACAAAACTCAGTTGAGGCTATAGCTACTAATAGCTCTGTTAGAGCGACAAATCTTTTTTTACAGTGTGCTACTAGTAATCATGAAACGCCACATTAAAGAAAGACAAGAAAATTTTAAATCATTTAATTTATGTTTAAATCTGAATATTAAACTGGTAATACCAAATCAGTTATATTTATTTTCCCCAAAAAATGGTTTTTCTTGTACCTTATGTATGCCTAGCATTGTTGCCATGTTGGAAGACCCAGCGAAGCGGTATGTTATCTTTTGCAAATGATAACATAGTGTCACGCAGAATATTATTATTCACATTAAACTTCTGAGTTTATGTTGCCTTTGATTAAATATAACGGACTCACTCCTTGTTAGGAAAAATAACATCAAAGCTTTGCATTACCTCGACCATGTTTTGCATTTTTTTGTATACTAATATAGTTTACCGTCTAAACAAAATGTTTTCTGTATCTTCAATTAGTGCTATTAACATTATGTTTTCACGTTTTTCTTATAATATTACCTTTTAGTCGAATTTTATTTCTCTAAACTTTTCTTTAATCGCGGAAGATAATACCATAAATCAGGAAAATTTTAATAATTCTTTTTTTGTTATATCTAGAATTTTTTCAATGTGATGACTGCCCTAGCCTATACATAGGACCAACTGGGAGATAAAATAATATAAGACGAAAGACGTTAATGCTGGACACTTCAGTTTCTAAGAGAATCATATTATAAAACTGACACGATGTCAAAAAGATAGACATTTTGATTTATGGGAAATCTTCAAAATAGAAAAAACATCTAACATCAATTTTGGATTATTGAATGACAAGTTAGATTTCGAAAACCACTTATCTACCATTGCCTATCTAAAACGTAGTAACAACTTTTGATTTTACAATTTCCTTTGTAACATTATATTTATTTGTTTAGAAGCCTTCCAGTTTTATTTTTTCAAAGTTTTTATGTTCACTTTTGCCATTCAAGTATAATTGTGATAGTTTTGGGCATTTACTTTTTGCCAATTGAATCTGGCCATGATCATTTAAGAAAAGTGGAAAGAAATACATATTTTAAAATTAAATATGATATTATGATGATTAAATGATCTTATGAAATTAAAAAATGCCGATACATTCATACGATGTTTACCAGCACTGGTAATTATTATTAGTTGGTTTATGAAATGATGTTCCCTGCTGCTAGTATTTGAATTGATACGTTGATTAATAATTAATAGTTACTAAACAAATTAATAGTTAATTAATAACAATGTTTAATTTATCTACAATAAAATTATTGTAAAGTTTTCTGAGCGCAGACGGTACGTGTCATCGTTATTGCGTTTGGACGAAAACTGGAGAATTGGAGGCTTATCTCATTATCGTGGTTTTAATTTTAAAGTAATAAAATCGGTAATCAAAAAACAAAATAAAATAATTTTACGTTATATAGCATACTTTAAGCTAATTATTCGAAAACTTTTTGACTTAAATGAAATTATTTAGAGTTGAAAGTTTTAAAAAAAGTAATCTTTTATAAACTTTTAATTTTAATATTCATATTTTATAATTATTTATATTTATTCATTAAGGAAATTCATAAACTCATATTTTTAATATTAGAAAGTAATAATTTTAGTAGAACAGATAAAAAATGTAATTCAAAAAGGGATTTTTTATTATTATTTTTCATATTAAAAAGAATTAGAAAACAAGATTTCATTGAAAATTTTCTTGAAGAAAAACTTTCAATAAGAATATGGATGTATAATAATGTGAAAGTAATAAAGTTTTCAGTAAAGACTCAACAGAACTATGCCATTAAAGCTATTTGAAGTAGATTGATGATGTGATAAAGTAAAAATTTAGATCCTATTACATTACATGGGAGAAGTTTTATTTCTTATGAGGAAGGACTATTTTAACCCAACATCGATAGTTGATTGGTTGGTATCATGTATCCTGTGTAATCTTGCTTTTTCAGTTAAAAAATTTAAACGGTTATATTGAAGCATATAATTAAATAATTTAGTCGTATCAAAAACAAATTATGGCTAAATAATGCTTTAATTACTTAAAGCTAAAATTTAATATCCTTCGTTGTTCTTTAATATTAAAACGGAGTGATGATAAAATTAACACAGTAATATTTATAATTAATTTTCTAAGTAATAAACAAGAACCAGTAATAGAATTTGCGTTAAAGTTACAAGTTCGTCTTGACAATTGCAATTATAAAATTATTCATTACAGTAGCTTATAATGTATTTCACGTTCTAGAATCCTAATTTTATTATTTATGTAGCAGTTTCATTTCCAGTTATATTACGATTAAATGAGTACAATTGTAATTAATTTAATTGTTAATGTAGTAGACATTTCCAAATTATTAATCAATTACTGACATATTTACAACTAAAAAAACTCCAAACGTTTCTTAATCGAAAATCAAATTCACATTTGAATTTCAAAAAATTTGATGCAATAAAAATTAAACTTTAAATAGCAAAGCGCGAAGGCACAAAAAGCCTAAATTGATTTCGACAGAAATCGAATTATTAAAATGAAATTAAATCAGGAAGTCATCATTCAAAGAATAACAAACATAAAGCAAATCGAATTATGTGTAAAAATTGAATAGATATTGATTTTTTACACTTTCTATGTATCGATGTAAAAATTAATTTGCTCATTAGTAGTGATTTGTTTTGATTAGTATCAAAAGGAATTTTAATTAGATAGAAGTTACTATGCACTATAGTTAATTTGTGTGTGTATTTCTAAAATATACATCAATATTATTGGCTACATAATTTATAATTCATGTAGTAATTAATATTATACCGTGTCAATTCAAGAAGTTGCGGTTATCGATTTTATAAATTTAAACTCTCTGACATGATTTGATTCCGTTTTTGACGGTCTTTATTTTTTATTATTTTATTCAAAAATAAAATTTTCTTTTCTATTATGGAAAGGTCTTATTGGCAAGAATTTTCTGTAATAGTACCTATACATTTTTTATGTTACGGTTTTAAATAGGAAAAACAAATCTACAAAACCGTAGAGTAATTTTGTGTGACTAATTTTATGTAAAGGTGGCCACTTTTGCAGACGCTCCCCTACCTTATCTGGTTTCCTTTACGTAGCGACCTTCTCTCCCATGTCGGTGTTGTGCGTGCAAAGTAGGGTTTCTCAAACAGGATTTCAGAGTCTTATAAGAACTGGAATCATTTACTAATTAAAAAGTGCTAATTAGGATAAATAGATTTAGGTAAGATAGGGACTTCCCCTTCACAAAATCCCAGTGTGAAGTTTTATTTCATACATATAGAAAGACCAACCGTATACTGGTTAATGTGGACTCCGAATAACGGGAAATGTAATATATTTCATTTTGAAGAGATTTACTAAGCAGATTACACTTCAATGGTTTACCACTGTCTTTCGAGGGAAAACGGTCAAAATAAAGTTCTTACTTTGTCTAGAGTCGAACCGGGTATTCCGCATTAGTAGTCAACACACTTAGCTGCTAAGCTATTACCATCTCCCTTTTGGGACTTAGGAATTACTTAAAGATAAATTAGAAAAAAAAGTTTTTCTTTTCTAGAATAATTATTTTTCACGAATTAATTTTATTCTTATTAACTACTATTAACTATCGAGTTTTATCAAATGAATTATAATAAAAATAAAAATAATTTTTATATTTGGGACTTTATATGATTTATATTAAAAAAATAATTTATGTCAAAAACACATCACCGCATCGTTATGTAACCATATCGTAACGTCACCGTGATGAAACAGCGGCATTCAAATAAATTCGGGTTGAATTTGTGAATCACTACTTATTTACAGAGAGGGAAAAAATAGTACTAAAACCGTCACAATATTTTAAATTATTTTGAAAATCTTAATAATTAGAAAATTTTGTATAGGTTTTCTTAATTATAAATTAATTCCTATTTAGGGCTTGTGATTGCCACAACGATTGCAAACAGGATTACTTGGTACAAAATGTATACGTAACCAAGTTAAGCATGGTACACTATTCAATCTATATGTGTTGATTTTGTATTATAGTAATATACAGTACACCGGATGCACTAAATATTTCAGTTTTCATCCAAAGTTTTTGATTGGCTTGAACTCAATATTCAATGATTGAGAATGATGATGAATCAATATTCAATATTCAATTTTTATGTTTCTTAGTGGAAATCGACGTAATTTTTAAGGATGCCCTTTGGTAAAATCAATATTAACTGCTATTGAATGAGTGTATTTCACTCGAAATGGACCTGGTTGTGGTTGAAAATATTTGGGGGAAGTTTATTCAATACGGTTTACAGTAAATTGTAAATTAACATCTAATAACAATAACTGGTTTTATGACCAGAACACATTTGAAAGTTAAATAAACTTCAAAGTTATGTGCGTACGGCATGAAAAATCACGCGCATCAACAAAGTACATAAACGCTTCTATAGAAATTCAATACTTCAACTTGCTTGGGGGTGCAGGAACTTGGTGTTCAGACAAAATGTCATTTTGGAGTAATTGTACTGTTGAAGATCACAGAAAAGACTTACTAAAAATTTTAAATTATAGTTGATCAATCTATAACAATTAACTACCATATTATAAAAATTGTGATGTAAATTAAATTTACTTTAATTGTCACCAAAGTTAAGTTGCGATAACGTGCAAAACTAAATGTACATTATAATAAATAATGTTTTATAAACAATTAAATCATGTGGTTAAGACCCTGACGTTTTAAAGCTTATATAATGCTTACGGTAGTTATGAACCAATACGGCAAAATTAGGAGAAATTTAATATTCAATTTGAGTTGAATCTCGTGCAGTCATACGTGGTAATCTAAGTTAAGTTAGAATATAATTGAAGCGTTGATAAATTGCAAAAGAAATTTTGGGTTTACGCAGGTTAATTTTAGTAAAACTTAATGAAGTTATGTTTTGATTTTAAACCTCTTGTGTAAGTATTGATAAAATAAGTAAGAAAATAAATTGAGTGTTTTTGGAAAGCAATGCCCAATTTTAACAAAGTGCCGTATAGGTTTCAATATAGAAATTGATTTGGCGAAGAAGTTCAGATGTAATATTTTATATTGACCAGTAAAGCGGTTAGTTTGTCTTTTATTGATTATATAAAACAAAAGAGAAAATAAAAATAAAAGTAGTGATTATTGTAGATTTACTAATATCCCACTTAATATATCGGCTTTGAGATAACACTCAATGCAATTCGTTGTAATCAAACCCAATGTTTCGTTTTTATTTTAAACAAAATTTTCAGAGCAACAACAAGGTAAAATCAACCATTCAGTATAAACCATTGGGGATCTATAGATACATCCTCCAATATTGATGATCTCAATTTCAGATTCTAGTCAGTTACGCTCTTAATATACGACGCGAATATGCAAACTTAAATTTATGCTCTGCATTTACTAAAAGGTGCATCATAAATGCAAGTGTACAAAAGCGTTTCTCATTTTAAAGTAGGTAAATAATTAACCTTATGAAGTAGGAGAATTAATTATTAGTCGTCTTTCAATTGTTTAAGATTTTGTTACGTCATCTTAACCTTATAATAGACCCTAAATAATTAACCTCATTTTATCAAGTTCCATGTTTTTTATTCACAATAAAACTTAGCATACCTAATTTACTTAGATAATTAGGTTATAGAAAAATGTTTTGCGGGTTAATAATAAAATTTTCGAATTTACTAGATTGGTGAACAATGACACTGCCATATATTCATTACTATTTTTGGTGTTTTCGTTAGGTTAATATATCCTGAAAAATAAAGTTTCTTTTAACTGCATATAGTCTGTTCCTTAGAAATAATACGATTTTGTTTGGTTAACTGCACTCGAAAATTTATTTATTGCACATTAATTTATTTTAATTTTCAATACAAATCCATTAGCGATTACAAAATGTTCGTGATTTTAAATAAATGATTATATCCACTTTATTGAAATATATTTCTAAAGTTTAATTGCTTTTATATAAATGTAATCATTGATTTCAGAAGCAAGATTCAGTTATTTAACGCAGTTAGCGAAATCTATAGAAGTGTTACTAAGAGAGAATTTACTAATCTTATCGTTTTGCTTCCCCTTAGGTTTTTAGACCTTATTGCTAAAACAGCTTCTTATCTATACTTGTAGCACCTTAATCTTATGTTCATTTTATACATTTTTCTAATACCTTTATTAAAAGGGTTAGCCGTTCAAAATTATTTTTAGAAAATTTTCATTAGGTAAATTGGAATTATTTTTACTCAACCAAAACAAACCATTTGAAACCGCTTGATTGATTTTCGAGCAGCTGGAATTTTTATTTTTATAAGTTTGTTTTACAGTTTCAGTAATTCAAATTTAGTTACGCATTCTATTAAACAAAAATATTCTCATTTCAATTTTATTGTAGCTGATAAAATCAAAAAATTAACTTAATAAACTGAAATCCACACGTGTGATATAATAGTATGTATTATATCAATTAATATAGCAGTACAAATATATTCAAGTTTAAGTTTAAATATTAACCTATTAGCAGGTTATTGCTGGCTGCAAACTAATATTAAGCTTTGTACAGCTTGCCGAAGAGCTATTAGCTGGCTTATAAACTACTATCATAGCAAACTTGATAATCGCTGGTTATTACTGGTAGCGGCCAGCTGATAGAAAACGGCTATATAAAATCGCAGCTACTATTCAGCTAAAAATGCTACATAGTTAGCTAGCTGTAGGAGATATAACTTACAGTTCCTCAAGTCTGAGTTCTGAAAAACTTTTGTCGACTCTTACAGTTACAGTACGCAGCAAGTGGAAAAAATAGATTTTGAAAGATACAGATTAACAATTAAATTTGGTTTTCGTCTGCACTTAACTTTTCATTCGCAAAATAACTATTTATTTGGAACATACTGTGTTTGAATGCTATAGCAGAAAATGACATTCACAAAGTACACTTTTATTTCTTTATAATGATCTGGATATTTAGCTAAATTTATTTCTGTGTCAACATACGCTTAGTTTAATCGAATCCTAGATTGGCATCAAGAATTTTTCACTACATAGAAAATAATTTTCAATTTGTTATATTGTAGCATTATAGTAAATTTCCTCATGAATTTTTAAATGAAGTTAATTTGTATGAAGCTATTTTTTACAATAACATTAACAAGTCAGAGTTTCCTTTTTTAAAGTATGTCTAAGGTACGTTGTCTTTCCGATTTTTCATGTTTTGTCATCCTTCCTAATCTGCACTTGATATTCTAGTCGCGTTTCATTTCCTTCTTTATTATTTATTTTTATTCGCTTTATTTTATAGTTTATTTTAAACTGTATTTTTGTTAAATCGAGAAAATAAACAATTACAAAAATGTTCAAGTTTAATATAAAATTTATTAGTCGCAAAATAATGTAATTGGAATTAAATGAAAAATTTAATATTCTGTTATTATGTCTACATTATTCATCTAATAAAAATATTAGTACATACATACCTATATATGTATCTAAATAATATGAATATTATATGATCCTATGTGATTTAAAACATAAAAATCATTAATTTTTTTGTCAGGCTATATTTTTGATTATAAATGTTAAACGAAAATCGATCAATGTAATGGTTGATTGTTTGACCAATCGATTTGCTTGAATTATTTCATTTAAAACCAGCAGTTTGCTTAAATTAATCTAATGGACATAAACACTGCAGCGCTCTCAACACCTTTCTTCAATACCCATCCTCTTTTGAAAAAACTTCACATTTGGCAATGCACTCTTATAGGTACCAACACATCTGCTGACCTTAGATTAGTAGCGCAAGCTCTCATTGGTCTAACAAATCGTTACAAATCGTGACACATTATTGCAAACGGTTACAAATTATGGAGGGTGCGGTTGAAGACAAAAAACAAAAATTGCTACTGGAACCGTTCAGGGAGTAGAGAATTTAATCGGCCAGGAGAAGGACGATTCTGATTATGATACTTCTGTTAGGAAATCATTCATTTTACCATCCAGATCTACAATTCTGCAGGCTTCAGTGACGATTATAAATGCAGATCGTATAGCGATAGTGGCATCGCAGTTATGATGATGCAGGAAGCTTTCAGCAGCTTTTGATTTTATTGGACAGGCTAGGGAACTTTCGCGTTCCCTATTTTTCCCTATTTTTGGTTTTGGACGCTAGATTCTAATATAGAACTTCATGGGGTCAATTAATCGAAGAGCTAAAAATTCGTATTTTGTCTCTTGGCAAAAACATATTTACAACCACAGACAGCATCCTGGTGAATTGGTGCGCGGTTTTGTTGATCCAATGTTTGCGAAGTTCAATAGCATTAGTCCAGTTTTTCCTGAACTCCAGAGAGGAGTTCATATAAACTGAGTATGCAGTAGAACGATTATCTAGTGGACATAAGCTGCAAATGCTTCCACTTCTACTCTTGCTTTGGACTCTTGAACTGTTAAACCATAGACATATAATGAAAAAATTTTTGGATAAGGAGAGTTGTTGGAGCCACTGAACGTTTAATTATTTTTTGGTTTGTGAAGAAATTACTAAAATAACTCGATCGGGAAACTTAACAGAAGCTACCTATTTAGGTAGGGATACATTAGCGATTAGTCAATCGTAGTATTAAGCAACGAGTCATTTGAATTTTTGCTGAAATAAGAGCATTTTTTTGACGGGAATAATACCTCCTTTTCCTTTATTTTATAATTTTGGTTTTGGCACATTAGGATGTAATTTGCCTATAGTTATCTTTTTGTTTTTCCTACATCTGTGGCAATAGTATCTTCTACGTTAAGCTAAGGTAATTTTAAACCAAGATGAGTCTGCTTTGATCTTCATGTAGTGTTGTCATTTTCTCCGTAGTGAAAATGGTTTAGCATTATGAGGAATTCGTTTAACCGTAGGCGGTGCCAACTACGTACTATATCTTGTTAATCTGTCATTTTTTAATTACAAAAAGGTCAATTTCACGAAATGGATTTTATACGTTTTTGAAGAACTTGAAAAACTGATTATGAGTTTTAATATTTAATTAACTCTTGCTTTTGACTTCTCAGGAAATAAAAGGATGTATTGCGAATAATCTTAGAAGTAAAGATCAAGTAAGCTATTGCGGAATAAACTTTTTATTTGATTTTGTTTGTAGTCGATACTCTGAGATATTAAATAATTCTTTGGACGAAACCGCATTCCAGAAACACTACAAAAAGTTTTATAAACTACAAGTTAAACGTTATTGTCTGATAATGCAAAATTGAAAAATTCTTTAAGAAACTGCACATTAAAATTTTAAATTTGTTTTTAAAGAATGTTTTCAAGCTTTTATTTGATTTAATTATATTTTTTAATATTATGCAAAACATTTTGATTGGCAATAAAAGCTTAATATTTACTTTATTAATTTTGTAAATTAAATTTAAAATTTTTGCTTGGTACTGTCTGTTTCAAAATTAATAAGCAATAATTATAAACGGACTTGTTATAATTTTTATAAAATGCTTTATTAAAATAAAAAGTTGTTACGTTACGTTTTTATATAAAAAATGTAAGTAACAGCTTTTCATAATATTTTTATATGAATCAATTTTTTATTTAAATTTCCGCCAGGAAAAACAAAGAGAATAAATTTGTTGGCGTGCCCAGTCTGGAGAGTCTGGAGTAAGCAATGTATAGCAAAAATTAGTTGATTTTGCAGTTACGACCATATTTCAATGTAGTGCTTTTTATGAAATACCTACCTCAATAATTCAAAAATTGATGTTTTTGCACTCACAGCAAATTCGCTATTTTCGAGAGTAATTTAAAAGATTCCGAACAACTTAATTCAAAATTTAATATTATTTTTTTAGTTTTTAAAGTAATTTGTATTCAATTTTAAATTAAAGTTGTACAACTTTCTACTTCACTTTTTATCATAAACAAAAAGAGTTTAATAAATTTTTTATTTTGTTTTCGACTTGTAAAAATTTTGTTCAATGTTGTTATTTTTTTTCCTTTTGTTATTTTTATTTGTTAAATAAAATTTTATTAAATGTACGTTGGAGTTTTCTGACTGAACATTTAACTTCATCTTATATTACTTTTAATAACTTAACTCACATTATTTTCGCAAGTTGTATGCTAATAAGTTTCGTAAAACTTATTGCCTCTAGCTTGATTTTTACTTGCACGTACTATAGTTGAAGGGAAACATTTATAACTTTTGCTCCAGATATTTAATAAATGTTTTCTTTGTTATAATACTAAAAATTTTATTTTTAAACTTTATGTACTTACAACATAATGCAACGTAACAATACAACCTTGTTACTGTCTATTTGGCAAATGCATTTCAAGTGCATTGTAAACTATATGCAAATTGCAAATTTATCTTCCATTTCGTCATCTATGGAAAATTACTTTATGAAACACCGTATACAAAATACATTCATTTGTGACAAATTAATTTAAAATTGCAGCATTTGGATAAGAATCAAGTTGTTCTGTAGGTCCGCCTAAGCAATTTATTGAAGGCATATATTACTCAAAAGCTTTACAGTACAGTGTTTTGATTTTCATGTTTCTCGAGGAAATTTTAATTCTTTTTCTTCCAATTTAGTTAATTTAAAAATATTTTTATTAATAATTTGCTTCATTAACATTTATTACTCGATATTTTTATATAAAATGCACCAGTTCTTTGTACTGAATCTTCTGAAAAGAATATGTTAGGCCAAATGGTCAGGTCAATTTTGAGAACAAACTTAAATTTTGTTATTGAAAATTCCAATTTGAAAATTGTGATTTAAGTAGTTTTACAAAATTTATAGTAATTTATCAGTTAGTTGGTGTGAAGTGTAAGCTACTGAAATGTAGGTCGTATATAGGTGTAGAACATATACCTGTGGTGCTATAATTGCAATTGAGTAAAACATCCTTAACACTAAAATTTGTTGTAATAACATAATAACGATCCAATAAGTTTTCGTAATTAACTTGTAGCTTGACACACGGCAAAATATCATATATACAACGATATGCAAAGTTTAACGGAATATATCAATTTATTATTATTCTGGAATATCTATAATTAAGGTACAAAATTACATTATTACTTTGTATTTTTTTCGAAAACTATAAGTTATTTCGAATTTTGTTTTTTAGGTGAGTTCCACTTACACTTCCGATCAACGAAAAATTTGACAGGTCAGTAAATACAATCAGTGTTCACATAATCAAAGAAAAATATAGAACTTCTCACCTTTGATCTTAATAACATAATCTATATGTCTTGATAACGCCCCAACATTGCCCTCTTATCAGATTGGTAATAAAGTACATTAATCTGTCTTGTGTTCACGAGGAGTTGAACCAGAAAATTGAAGATAATGAAAATATTCTGAAAAAAATTATAATATTTTGAAATCACAATCAAGTTAATACAAACAAAAATAAATATCATTTAATTTTGATTTACTGCAAATTTAAAACTTACAATTTCGTGTATCCATCTTGCGCGTCTCTTTAATTATATAAGGTACAAACAAGTAAAACTGAAGCTCAAATAATTTAAACTATTTCTGATCTGAAATTTAATAGGGGAAACTTTATAGTTAATAATATGTACTATAATTCAAGATTTTTAAATTTTAAATTTGAAATAAAAAATTAAATTTATAATTAGTAGTAAATTATATCGTGATGCCTTGAATAAAGGTTATTGTTGAGTTATGTTTAGAGTTGTACTAATACTTCATTTGGAAGTTGTTCATGTTATTGAACAAGAATTGAAAAAAACCAATCGATTTGCTATAATAGTTTTATAATCTATACAATTTTTTATGAAACCTGATTAATAGAAAAGTCTAAAAAGTACTACTATAAAAGTTTTATAAGTGGAATTAGCTATACAAAGTAAATATTCAAAAAAGTAATTGTATACATATTATTATAATTAGGAAGTTATAATATTTAATGTGAAAATAATTTATTTAATTATTCATGAATAAGAAATCTACAAAAAATTAAATATGTTACTTTGTTTACATAAAAAAAAAGATTGTTGCTCATTTATTTTTAATTATTAAACCACCATATTTTCAGAAATATTTATAGCCTAAACTGCATTATTGATTGTCTAATGTATTCAACCTAATATTGTAAACAAAAACTTCTTGATATTTGTTTATTTTCATATAAATAATTAAATAAATTGACGCTTAGACACTCGGTAGCGAGCTTAAATTACTTTATAAGTTTAAAATAGATTGAAAGTGGATTATTATTAAAGCTTTCGTGGAATATTGTTAAATTTAGTTAAATTTTAAAACAGTACTTTAGAATTATTTTCTTGAAAGATATAAAATATTGACAAATGCGCAATTTTTGACTTTGGCGCAAATTTTGACAACGACTGGATATTTTGCCAAAATTTTAAATATATAAAACGACCACAATATACATATACATAACAGTAAATAAAATTAAAATTTAAAAATTGACAAACAAAAAACACAATTAAAATTTCAAAAATAATCAGAATAATGTTATTAAAAAAATTAAATTTCTATGTTTATTGCAGTTTTGAGTAATTAAATGATTTTATTTGGGTAAACCTAAAATATTACTGCTAATTAATTCAAGTTTGTATCTTATATAATATGTATTTTAATAAATTAATTTTTCTGTAGATAATTTGTCTCGTGCCTGCATGCAATGCATCTAAAGATTTGTTCAACTTAGCTTATGGATATAAATTGTGAGCTTTATGTCATATACAAACAAGTAGTTTGTGCAATCCATTCTATTCTTAAAAGTTTTATTTTTATTACAAGCAACGTTTACAACAAAATATTGGAATTCCTTGTAAAAATTTTAATGAAACACATTTCCTCGCTTGTTTAAATGACACGTTTACAAGTTAAATATAAACATTATTCATGAAACATGGAGTCAAATATGAACATAAATTGACAGTGATATGTATGTATTTGAATTAAAAGCAAACTACCCTGTCAAGTAGGATCGTAGATGGCTGACGGATAATACAATTAAGTCGAAAGACAACCGTAAACATCTATGTCTGTCAGAAAAAAGACAGCGAATAAACCAGAATGGGTGCTAGAGCTTATAGAATAGCCTAGAGACCTATTTGTACTGGCTGCTAGCAATCTTTCCGGGGTCTGTCCACACTACCGAATGCATTACATTTATATTCTTTCTTCAACAAATGAAGGTTGTCTTCGGTCATGAAGGGTATTTTTATCTTGATCAACTTGAACTAGAAAGTTAAAATTTTTCAAACACAAACTTAATGCTCAAAATAAAATTTTATATTAAATCTCATATTTTTGAATCCAACCTTTGTGTATTTTTTTTTATTATGCCTGAATATTATTATAAAAACCTTATAACTAACATGTACCTGACACCTAAGTGCTCTACATTAAATTTAATATCTGACTTCCCTAACACTTCAAACGACCGAATGAAATAATTTAATAATTTTTACGCCATGCTGATGTAAATATTACTACATTCAAAATTTGAAACTTGTGTTCCATTTATTTAAACGTGTTATGTAATAGCAAAACTTATTTATTTTATTTCGTGTAGCTGCTGTTACTTTTTAAAACTTTTCAAAACTGATCGATAAGCTCTAGGATTTTAATGTAGGCACTTTGTTTTATGCATAGCATAAATTATTAATTTTTTATTAGCTTCTTCTAATATTGAGGACATATTTGAGGTTTACCGTCAAATTTAATAATCATCCTCGCAATGTTAGTTTAATAATGTTACGAGTAATTAACGTTTACTGCCAGGTATTGGTATAGTATCGATTATATAATTTTTACGTTAAATTTTCCAATATAAAAAACTAATATTTGATACGATTAAATATTTTAGTTGCATTTGGCATCGTCATATTATATGTAGCTTACTGGAAGTCAGTCGGACTGACTAACTGACTGACTGACTCGTACAATTTTTAAGCAAAAATGTATTTTATAGCTGTATTAAATTAAAATAATAATATTTCAAAATAAATGTAGCTAGTACACGTTTAAATAAATCCCGATAGATAAAAAGAATATAGAGCTGCAAATATAAAACGTCAGATGCGGTCTACCGACTCACTGTGAAACTTCGAGATTTGAACAAAATAACGTTTAGAGCAAATTTTAAATGAAATGTTTTATTAGTAACCGTCCGTGTACCAGTTTCAGTAAACACTGTAGTGGCTAACACCAACCTGTCTGTAATCGTGCAACTGATTTTCAGCCCTTAGTTGCACTTCTTGACGAAGCATTGTGTTATATGATATTTATTATAACAAAAGACACCAACACGTATTCTGTGTCGCAACTCTGTTATCAAGAGGTTGACTTTGCCACAATTGCTGACACAAAAAGTGTCACTGCTGTAAGTAGAACAAGCGATTCAATCATTCATTGCGTTTACACAACAGACACAATATGTAGCGCCACGGATTAGTTCATGAAGTGAATAATTGTGCATTCGTGCACTGCAGTATTAAATTTACTGTCAGTCAAGATGGACTATACGCTAGACAAATAGAATTTATTTACGATCTTTTCGCCGTCTAACGGATTTTACTAAAGTTTTACTCTAAAAAACTCTCCATAGCAACTGAAGCACAAACCATTAAAATCTAGCACGCCCGTTACTTTTGCAAGTTTTAACTTGAAATTAAAAGTATACACCGCTTAAGGTGTCATTTGTGTCTGCTCCAACTGTTTGCTGTTATTTAGAATACATTTGCAAACATTTAAAATTGACCTGTGTTATAGTGGTTACGCTAGAAATTGTTATTCTACTCGCATATCGTAAGTAGTAATGTGGGATTTTGACTTATGGATTTTACTTAATTGCGTTGCAGTTAATTTTAATTTCATGCTATTCGAGGCTACGAGTATTATAGAAAGAATAAATAATAATAATAAAAGCTTTACATTCCTGTCGGAACAATACTATCTCCTTCGAGATTTACAAATCCGTTTGTTGGGGTGAATTAGTCCCCGTTATCTTTACAAATCAATTTTACAGCCTTATTTCTATTTTTACCTCTACTGTTATTCTTCTCTAGGCTTGTCTGCTGTCTGCCTACTCTTTCCATCTTTCTCAGATTTTCTGCTACTTATCTTCCTTGGGTACGAACCTCTCCATTGGTCTCCATTTGAATATTCGTCCTAGCACTGAAATCTCGACACTTCTCATCTATATGTTATAATAGTTATATAACATAAAATTAAAAATAAATAAAAAGCTCCAGTTGAAGACTAAAGTTGTATAAATATTGGGAAAATAGTTGAGTTAGCGGTCAAATGAAACAAATTAATTGTCCAACGTTTCGGGATCATTAATGTCCCATTTTCAAGGCTAAGAGAAGAAAAATGGAGGTTAGAAAGCCACCATTTTCCAGAGTAGTGCTGTCCTTCGCCAAACCTCAGCAACACCACGTGGCGATTTCTTATTAATATATTTTAGAGTAATCACTAAACCAACCAAACAAGTAGTTAAATTGAAATTTAATAAAGATCCCGAAACGTCGGACAATTAATTTGTTTCATTTGACCGCTAACTCAACTATTTTCCCAATATTTAATTATGGAAGGTCAACTAACATCATACTATTTTAACTAAAGTTCTAGTTCCATCAAAATGATGAGTTTACAGCTCTTTAAGAATTTTACACAAATTAAAATTATGTACACAGTTGCATATGTAAATGGTGAAGACTTGTCCCTAAGAGGTTTTTTGGTTCCAGTAAAAAATTTGTTACAACGTACAGAGTCGTAGTGACTATGAATAGTCCAGTATGCTCTCTGACTTTGTATACTAATAGTAACTCCGAAATTTATGTGTCATTTAGAATACTACTACCGTCTACCGTTCATCCCCAGTAGAAAGTAACTTATTTTTATTACTTTTGAAAGAGTACAGATTTTATTGTGTAATTTAATTCGGGAAGACTTTTATTCTGTTATTGATCACTACAGAGATTTAGTTGTAATCTTAAGCGGTACACAATCGTGTAATCAGCCTGGAGTCACATATTTGGATGAGCATAAGATTAAAGACATTATATTTTATAATTAAAACAAAAGTACATTGAAATAAGTGAAGGGAATAAAATGGTTTGGTTTAATTATGTTTTCAGAACAATTAATTTTTGTAATATTAAAATTTGGTAACAAAAGAATTAGGTAAACTAAAATATTAAATATTTAATAGATACTCAACACTGCTGTTTTTAATTTTGTCAAGTTTCCGAACATAAAAGCTTTATCAAAATATATCAAAATGTTTTTTACCATTTTTTTGTGTATCATTATTCTGTAATCGTCTCTAAATTTCCTCTCTCTTATTACTCAAACCTGTGCCGTTGTTATCTTTGACAGCTCTCTTATATGTATTTCGTCTCCATTATGATTTTAAAAATTGCATTTCAAATATTAAATTTTGACATTTCTTTCATTTTACTTTTAAGTTTTCGTTTAAATCAATATTTTTACAAATAAAAGTAACTCACTCTCAATGTTAATTTGTAAAAACTGCAGTACTACATTAAGTCAAAAGATTCGAAGATAGTCCGAATTTGTTTGGTAAAAATTAAAATAAAAGTTTAAAAATGTAATTTATAATCGACTTCCATTATCGACATACATTACATACATTTTTTCAATGGAAATTAAAATGCATACGAGAAGGAAAGCATAGCCATAATAGCATCTGGAAACAAGAGGTTTTCACTCTTTTACCTAGAAAAACAGATTTGGATAGAAATAATTCAGAAATGAATTTCTTTCGGAATATTTTGGAAAGTTGTGTATATATTGCTATGATCTTTTCAATTTTAAATTTCTTGTTTGCTTATAAAAATGGACTCTTCCATTTTAAATTTCTGCCTTACAGATGTCCACGCCGCGCTCACACTTCAAATAAATTTTACGGCTCACCTTGAATAATTCTTGATTTTTATTTTATTATTTAGTATTTTAAACTTTTACTTTCCATTTAACTAAAACATCTTTATATGAAAATTTACTTTTATTTAAAACTTATTACAATCTTCTTATTAATTTAATTTTATTAGAGCGACTTTCGCTCGACTTCGTGGCTTCACCATTCTACGCGAAGTAAAATTTCATTTTTATCGTCCCCGCAACAGCGCCAAAACAATTGGCGGGCAAATACAAATTTTAAAAGTAAACAAAATATTGCCAATTATTTCACTAATTAAAATCATGACATCTTCCCCCTTTAATATCTGGAATGACAGCCACCAACAGTTCCCTGGCCAAATTTCAGATATTAACACAAACTCTATCAACATGATTTTACAACAATACATAGTTCTTTAAATTTTCAAATAAAAATTAAATTATTAACAAATCCCATCAACTTCTCCAATAAATTTTTCTTGTTAATCACTTTTCGAAGTAATTATTAACAAATTTCAAATAACCAAATATAAAATACAAAAATAAACACAATTTTCATTCACTATTGATTACAATAACTACTTACAAAATAAAAAAATTATTTCTGAAGTTTATAAAAAGTTCCCGCCACATTATATCACCGTAAATTTATAATTCTCAAAAACCTATCAAAACGGTTAAGTTTAAATTAATTATCTTTACAAATCCATAATAAATTATAACAAAATCATCTTCATACCCTTTACAAATTAATTATTAAGATTTAATAAATAAATTCATTTTTAAATTAAATTTCCATAAAATTTTTTTTAGTTTTAACCAATTTTTATATCTGGACATCAAATTTCAACATTTTTCAAATTAAATTAACCACTGCCAAATTAAAACAATTATTTCAAAATTTTCAAACATCCCTCCACACATAAATTTACAAATATCAGTACAATAAAATAATATCATCAATCTATTAAGAAATTCATTAATTAATTTACAAAATCATGTCAAATCATCAGTCATCTCATATTTGCAATCCATTTCCATTTTTCCAATTAAACATAATTATGCAAACCCTATAATACCATTGGGAGGTTTATAATAGCCCCTTACGACTTTCTACCATCTGGTCTATTTCCATCTCTTAGATTTCCATAAAAAGATCTTGGTATTAGGAGTCCACATCTCAGGTATAACCTTGATCATCTCCTTACCTTTTATCCATAAATTCAAATTTTCTTCTATTCTATATTCTTGATCATCCATTACATTATCTTGGTAACAAATATGGTCCATTTCCATCCCCCTAAACATTAAATTTTTTATCTCTTCAATTTTTCCAATTGCTTTTCGGATAAATTCTTTAAACTGGTTATCACATACAATTTTCGCTTTTCCACAAGTAAATTTAAACTTTTTGAGTCTAAACATCAAATTTTTAGTTTTATGAAATTTTCCAATTTTTGAACTTTTTGCTATTAAACCATTTTTATCTTCCAATTTTTTAATTTTCTTTGTTTTCCAGTATCTATCCTGTAAATGTATTGTTATTCTGTCACCCCATTCTTCATCTCTATTCTTATCAATTAGTTCTATTATTGTGGTAACATTTTCTTCTAAATTCTGATAAAAGATTTCATCATTTTCTCGATTTCTTACTTTAATCAATTTTAAATTACTCTCGACTTCTTTGACTTGTTCTTCTAAGTTTTCCTGCAAAATTTTTACATCATCTTTAGCTTCTATAATTTTATCATCAAGTTGTTCTTTTATTTCTACTATTCTAGAATTTATTTCTAGATTTATTTCAGAATTCGTTTCAAGAATTGATTCGTTTAGTAGTTTTTTTATTATTAACGCATTATTTTCGCTATTTTCTTGTAAAGATTTTTGTAATTTTTTATTTATGTTGTCCCATTCTTCTTCTCTGCTCTTACTGCTGTTCAAACTAAAATTCGCAACATCAAAAGTTTCATTAAAAGTTTCTTTCATCTGTGCCATGTCTTCTTCATATTTCGACAGTTTTTTATTTAAGTTTTCTATACCAATGTTTCTATCCATTCTTATTTCTTGTAGTTTTTCTTTAAAATTTTTACCATTTTGTTTTATTTCTTTGAACATTTCTTTCTGTTCATTAGACATTTCTGTTTGCTTATTGGACATTTCTGTTTGCTTATTAGACATATCCTTTATCATTATGTACAACTCTTGCAGCACACCTTCATCCATCTCTTCTTCGTCTCTCATTTTGCAAATAATATTTAATTAATCTCAGGGTTATTAGTGTCGGTTCAATAAATAAAATACCTCTTATTAAAAACGTTTTCCGTCAAGCCCCACGTTGGGCGCCAATTTAGATGCTATGATCTTTTCAATTTTAAATTTCTTGTTTGCTTATAAAAATGGACTCTTCCATTTTAAATTTCTGCCTTACAGATGTCCACGCCGCGCTCACACTTCAAATAAATTTTACGGCTCACCTTGAATAATTCTTGATTTTTATTTTATTATTTAGTATTTTAAACTTTTACTTTCCATTTAACTAAAACATCTTTATATGAAAATTTACTTTTATTTAAAACTTATTACAATCTTCTTATTAATTTAATTTTATTAGAGCGACTTTCGCTCGACTTCGTGGCTTCACCATTCTACGCGAAGTAAAATTTCATTTTTATCGTCCCCGCAACAGCGCCAAAACAATTGGCGGGCAAATACAAATTTTAAAAGTAAACAAAATATTGCCAATTATTTCACTAATTAAAATCATGACAATATATAATATTGGCAGTAATTGGTAATCAACCTGTAACTAAGTTAGAAACCAAACTATGCATACCAAGTACTTTTATATTAGTATTAAAATATTATTAAATTTAAACCATAATAATTTTTATGCTTTTAAAGGTAACCAAATTTTTGTTTTAAAATTTTAAATTAGTTTTATAATTGAAAAAATAATGGCAAACAGTTTTTAACTTGTAGATGTAATAGCTTTTTGCTGCTTTGCTTCTTTTATTTAGTTAATTTTATTAAGTAAATGAAGGTGGCGGTCGGTTTTAAAAAGTGTATAATAGTTTTGTGATTCTTTTTAATTAACAATAAAAATTAATTGCTAATAATAAAGATCCAGAGATTATTCCAAAGTTTCCAATTTTATTTTTCTTGTTTGAACATTCTTAATTAAACTAAGCTATTCGCTTGATAACTTCCGCATTTCAAAAATTAAAATACCGTATGTGTCAAAAACATTAACCAAGTTCAAGCATCAACATACAAAACTTAAATTAGACTTATAAAACTCGAATGAATCAAAATTTTGTTTGTGGAAAATTTAGGCAGAGGAAATATTGATTTAAAATTTTGAAGTTGAGTTAAGAAAAACTGTACGAATTGAAAACATATGACAGGAATGGAATTAACGAAGGTTTCAAATTAAGAAAATATTAAATTAGAGTATAATAATTAATGAAAGGTTTCATCAATTTCAGTTTTTTAAACGGTAATTTTTGAAAGCGACGCGACGGCAGGCGTTTCAACGTCAGTTAAAATTATCAGAAAATTTGATAATTTCTACATGTATTTTAAATTTATTTGAATTGACTGGGTTGTTTAGTCTTTAGTGCATGCATTTGTAGCAATAACATTACTTAAGTGATATTGGAAACTATATCGACCGGCCTGAGAGTTGATTATATAAGTTGGACTCTCTACTCACACGTTAGAACCTTAAAAGCCGTGCTAATTAACAGAGAACATTCAAATTAGCTACAAAAGTGTTCGATGATGCTGTCCGGAAACAAAGCAACAAATAACAGGCTTTTCCTACTTAATAAATAGTTTTCCTACTAATAAAATTGAAAATTTAAATGTAACTACTTGGTAACAACGTAATTCATAATTTTAGTACAATGTTAATCTAACGTTAATTTATTCAAATTACTTTTGGTTCACAAGGTGCCGAGCTTTTACTTAATAACATTTTCATAAAAATTTCAATATGAAAGATTAATTTATTTATGCTTACGGCAGTTGAGCTGATTTTTTTAGGTTTATAAAAAACGTAGTCGTAGAAAAAATGTAATTTGAAATATTTGATGAATTTGATAGAATCGAACTAGATGGAAGCAGTAAACTAAAGCTATGCGGTACGGGCTGACGATCAGATATTTATCTGCCTTAGGTGAATTCGTCAGAATAATAGGGAGAAGCTTGTACCTTTGATAGGCTGAATTAAATTTTATTAAATGTTTTAAAATATTAGAAATTTTTCAAGATTTTATTTGATAATTATTTTTTTTTTATTTTATAAATTGTCTCCGTGAATTTTAAATAATATATTGCTAAGGGTACATTTATTTTAAATGTTTGATTCACGAAGTGACCGCCCGAGTTAAATTGAACAATTAGTAGAATTAAACCTGATTATATTTAGAATTATTGAGTTCTTGGGATTTTCAAATATTTCCTCATAATGATACTCTCAGCAATGCGGATATTTAAGAGTATAGAATTTTATTCAATGTTTCACGAAATAGCTCTGCCGTATTGAAATGCTTATATATTTGAATTACAGTTTAATTTTTTTTTTTGAATTGTGGAATACAAATGTGCGGATATAAATATACGTATAATCTCGCAACTTATTGCAACGGTCAAACATACATCAGCTTTAGAATTATGCTTATTTCCATACGCCAATGTGAATTCGGACCTGGAAATATATCGCAAAACTCGCAATTCAAGTTGTCTACTCTCGAATTCGAATACGATTTACCAACCCCATGACTATATAATTTACTACATTAGATTATACCGATGGTGCTTTACAAAACAAGCGTTGGAATAATTTTTAAAAATACCCCGTTCTTCTTCCTGGTAATTGCAAACTGAGCTTGTCAAGAGATAATGGAAGTTATCTCATGTATTTTCCATGATTATCATCTGTAAGAATTTTTAGCCGAGAGAAGAGAGAAATTGCCCTCTTCTTATTTAGAGGTAAAGTTTTATTTTACGTGTTATATTGTAAATTCAATTTTATAAACCAACATATTCGTAATATTTATGATTTCTCCAATATCGTTTCCGCTTTTAATTGAATTTATTTCTAGTGTAAAGTATGGAAACAAACGGAACATATAATTCGTTTATTAAATTAAACTCTCTTGTGTTGCTTGTTACTTTCAATTTTACTATAATTATTTAGGAAATAATTTGGGGTTTCGTATTTCTAAAACTGCAATGCAGTATTATTATTCGTACCAGAGCGAGGTTTGTAATTATAAGAATATCAGAATACATGTCAGACGAGCATGTGCCGCCATCGCTTTTCTACATTTTCAAAGTTAAATTGCGCCACTTACACATAGTTTAACGAGTTTCCCCTTTTTCCATGTCTAATTAAATGAAATAGGGGGAACGCAATACGTGTATAAAATAGTACATTAATATTAACAGCGCACAATTCAAACTGCGCTTATCAAAGTTCTTAATATTTTCAACTTTGACTACCGTAAAAGCGATATATTACTCTATAGAATATTATTAAAACTATTTTAAATTTAATCCCACATTTCATAATTGACTTTGGAAACATAAATGTCAAATTTCCAAACTTTCGTACATCCGTTGGATCGTTATCTTATAACGACTTCTGAAATTTCGTTACGGTTGCTAAACTTTAGAATACCACTTGTTTGTGTTATGGAACTAAGCGTAAAATTTTTCTGCTATTTTTTAAAAACATTTTTATGTATTTTTCATTACTTTGCACATATCTTCCATACTCATACAATTCTCAAATCTATTTTACGTTGCAGTAATAACTTTTCTAGCAAGCTTTGGTACATCTTCATTACCATATAACGCCGAGAACAATTTTAGAATTTAATGGAAAAGTTAGACCGTTTTTGAATTTTAATACTGGTGAGCTATACCCGTTTAGCTAAATAATCACGTGTTTAGCAACATTGAGATTATGATCCTTTTTTACCTGGTTCATTAAAAAGAATTACTTTTTTTTGATGAACGGGTCTTTAAATTCGACCATTCTCGAATGATATTAGAAACTAGGTCCACTGCTCTGGGGAGTCTGCAGAGTGACCGTACTTCTAGCCCGGGCGGCTTATAAATTAAAAATACCTAGATATCGAATTTTGCTAAATAGACAGTTATTTTGAATTTATTCAAAAAATTATATATCTTAATATATTATATTCAATAAGTTTGCCATCACAAAAGTTGTGGGCTTGAAATATGTGTTTTTCACAACTTGAAAAGATCTTCGATTTTCAATATTTCTTTATATCCTACTACTTATTATATTTAAAGTTTAAGAAACACATTACTTTCCTTGTCAAAACATAGGGTTTATAATATAAAATCTATCCACATTTTATACCTACTATATCTTGCGAACAACACTTACGTCAAATTTTATTTATCGCCCTTCCATTATAATTATCTTAAAATTGCCTTAAATAATTACCCTAATTTATAAAATTTACTTTTTATATACAAATCTGCACACGATACAGCGTTAGGACAGGATGGAAATCAATAGTAGTCCTACCCTTATTGGCTCCGTACGCGCAAATGAATACCACATGCGCCTTACTTCAATACTGTAGTTACTGACTTGGTAAGAATTGATGATATCGGTAGAAATTCCACAACACTTAAAAAATTAATTTTCTCCAGATTTAACCGCGTCAACTTTAAGTTAGGTTATGTTTTACTCCGGGTTATAAATTTCAACATAATTAATAAAAATTTTATTAGTCTCAGATTATTTTATGACGAGGGTTTTGATTAATCCGCAAGTTCGTTATCGACCCTTCTCAATTGAATTTTTAAATTTTAAAATGTGTCAAATAAAAAAGCCAATAATGTCGTCAATAGTTATCCCGTTGGTTTAAAATGTTACGTAGCAAAGTGGCCACTAACAGTGTTAAATTTACAAAGCACCCCTACAGAGGAAATCCTATTAGGGAGCTTTGTGTTGACAGAAAATTTAGAAATTAGTAATGATGTATTATTTCTTCAATTGAGTATTGAAAAAGATAATGAGATAGTTCATTGTAAGAATTGTTGAATCAGTACAATCTAACTCTGTAGAGCGATATCTACGGAACTATCTTGCTTTTGCAGATTTTATCAACGCCTAGGCAACTTTTATTTCATAAGGCAGGGTAAATTATAACATGCCGTAATTATTTTAACTAAAAACATTCTTGTGGTTTCGTCTAATTAACAAGGATAATCCACAGTTATAGTGTGGAATTTGTTCAAAGAGGCTTGAAAATTACAACAAAATTAAATCTATAAAAATCAAAATTATATGCATTTGTATCCCACGCTATAGCCTTTTAAAGTTATAGGACGGATATATTAACTGTATGACAGGCTTTCATATTTACATGACAGTCTGTTGTAAAGGACTTATGCAAAGTCAAGCGTCATCGTTGAATTTAAACGTTAAAAGGGAACTTCGAAATTAATATTGTTCTGTGAATGATTCAAATAATGTATCTCTTTATCTATTTCAGCTATCAATATTTACGCGTTTATGGAAACAAATATACATGAAAGACACCTACGGTTTTCAAAGTGCAAATTTAATTCAAAATTACTTTTTCATATATAAAAAACTCCCTTTGATGACATCCAAAACGATTATACTATATCATACAGGAAAAAAATTTAAATTCAACTTTTCGTAAAATAATTAAAATTAATCAATTTGTTTTGGACTTTGGATCACTTTTTTTCGTAACTTCTTGTCCATTTATATGAACGACAGCACTGGTTTTTGTTGATGTCGGTAATTATCGTGTAGTTTTTAAAATTTTTCAAATAATTATAAATGATTTTATCGACTCATTGCACCAAATATATTAACATGGCTTACTTCCTGAACTCTGTCCAAATTTGGTTACATGTATGTAACGGTTGCAACACGCATCGACATGCACATCGAAATGATCCCGGAAAGATTTTTAAATTTAAAATAAACTTATTTAAAAAGTATCATATCAAACAATATGAGACGGTCATTAGCCTAGTAAGTTAGCCGAACAACTGCTGACTCTAAGGTATTCGGTTCGAATCCGGGGAGAGTCTAAAACTTTCATATGACCGTCTCCTCCTACGTGGAGGGCACGTAAAGCCGGCGGTCCCCCTGGGTTGACGATTTCCGCCGTCAACTATTAAAAACAGCCTGAAGACGTCTATTTGTATTTTAGCCATAGAAGCTATAGAACTTGGCCAAAAAATTTGAGAGTAGCAAGTCCGGATAGCTTTAATAAATTGTACTTCTAATTTAAGGATAAATGAAAAACAGCATTAATCCAGAGCGAGAAAATAATATGTTAATAAAAAATCTGGATTTGGTTACACAAAACCGAAACGTACTTTTTTTTCATTCTAATAAAAAGGTGGGGAGACGATTGGATTGATTTATGAAAGGAGGATGCCAACTATTTGGATTGACTGATCAACCGCCTTCAAAAAATTTTGGGGTCAATATAACCCGCGGATAGTCTGTTAAAGGTTAACAATTTATTTTTTCTTTTGTAGAATTTATTTCATGTTATTTCAGCCACTGATATTCATAAAAAGCACAATATGTTTACATTTAAATTGCAACTAATTGTGTATTACAAAAATACATTATTCTTTAACTTGTTGTCGGAACATACCGACAATGGGTTTCTATTTCATGTATTTGGTTCTGCAAATTAAAAAAAATTCGTTGAATAATTTAAAGATTGTTTAATTATGCAAACAGCAACATGCCTGCATTGTACATTGTAGTATATTGTTGAATCAACGGCATTGCATGATGAATTTGTGTAGAGATGGACGGTTTCGTTTCACTATATCACCTTGCACGACAAAATTCATGACCATGAAACTTTTTGTCAGTCTAAAGCTTGTAACTTATGGCGATTTAAAAATTGCAGCTACTATTTAAGGATGTCACAGAGAACACAAAATACAGATGTTTTCATGTTTTGTGTTTAAAAACGTACCACATATTTTTGTTTCATTTTATTTATATTTAAAAAAGAAATTGTAATTGATTATTTTGTGTGGTTATTTACTTTGCCAGTAGCTATTTCCATTTTAGTAACTGTAAACTTCAAAGCTTTTAAATCTATTTTTATTGAATATTAAGCAGCTTATTAAAATTTTGCTTTTCAGATTTTATGTTATATATATTTAGGGAAAATAATTTTTTAATCATAGTTCTTTGGATTCCGAAATTAATTTTGACTTTATTACGAAATTTTCTTTATTACTTCCTTTTGTTAAGTTGAGGGAAATTATTCAAAGTTTATAAATATTCTATTTGTGTGTATAAGATGCCGCACGTGAGCTTTAGGTATTTTACAATATTCCAAAGTTAGTGCATGTGCTACCACATAGTCAACGCAGTGATATCGCCGTGACAAAAATTTATGGCAAATGGATATCACCGTGACTATTTCAAAACGCATTAGTACATTAATGTCCAACTCAAACATATCGCGTTATGATACTATTGTGACTTCTTGTGACGGAAATATAACTCGTTTGTGATACAAATGCAATTTATTGAATGCAATTCGTATTTTTTGCTGATAATTGAGCAATTTTATTATGACTTCCTAATTATATTTTTGACAAACAACTCATCTTGGAATCTTGTGAACAAAATTAGAATATTTTTTCGTAAACGGATACAAATTGGAACCGGTAGTCCTTTTCCATTGGTTAATATATAAAGAAGAATGAATTACCGGCAAATTTGGTTTGATAATGAACTAAAAACAGTAGAATCTAAACGGAAACGGATTGCCGTTACTGAAGCAACTTTTTTTCAATTTTTATTAGATTAATATATTTTTATTAAAATCAATTATTAAAAATTAGTAACTTCGGCTTACGAGCCTTCGTGATATTATTATAATATCGATAATATAAATTAAAAATAAATGCTATTAAAAAAAGCAGTTTTTTATCAAACAAAATTGTAAAAAATTTATAACGTGACATAACAATTATATTGCAATGATAAAAACAAACAAAATTGCTTTGAGATAGTCATGATATCATTAGTAATACGTCATAAGCAAGTCACAAGCCTCGTAGTAAGGATATCACAGCGATGTAAACTTATGATATTAGATTTGTGACATAAATATTTATGAACACGATATCACATCACGGTGATGAATACGACGGACGTAACATATCGTTTTTTGGGAATAACATATTTTTTTTCTCATAGTTTCTCTCTCTCTACATAGTTACATGTATGTCTGTAGTGTGTGTATGAAGTGTTATCAGTGTTATCACATACATAGGGGATTACAAACCAACTCAATGGTTTACCATAGCATTTCAAAAGTAGACGGTCAGAATCAAGGTTTTACTTCGCCCGGGATTTAGAATTACCTTGGATTAGCAGTTAACGTACTAACGGCTATGCTATTACCTTCTTCTATGTTTAAAAAGAAATTATTTTGATATAATTTTAGTATTATAGATAATATTATGTTTCTCCAAATTATTTTTTATTTATAAGATTTATTTCTTTCGTTGAATTGATTTTTATGTCAAACAAAATATTATCAATAACTTAAGTACGCAAAAACAAGTTTAATTTTTGGAGGGCCTATTGGAAATATTACGAGGGGTGAGGTTTTGTTACACCACTGATACATTTATTATTATAATAATGGTCAGGTGTTAACTTTCACAAAGTCACGTAATAACCTAAATTAGAGGTAGATTCGATTGAAAAATAAGGTTTTCCAAAATATAAATAGGTTTGATTGAAAAAGTTTATAAAGCTTGCGTGTGACCATTCGTAAAACGATAAAGATTATCACACTTACACAATGTTCTCGAATTAATAAAAATTATTAAAAGAACAACACAGAATAAAGTCGTACCAAATGAAAATTCAAAAACACTTTTACTTTATACACAGAATAAAATTCTTTTATACAAAATTTCATTTTATACTTATTAAATTATTTCAAATCCCAGCAGAGTAGTAAGTTTAATCCTGTGAATATGGGTTCGAATCTTACATTCGCCAGCTAAGTAATTTTGTTTCGTCAGTTTTAAAATTTTTATAATCACTTAACTTAAAAATTTGTTGTTGTAAATATTTACATACATATGTATACATACTGTAGTGGAACTGCACTCGTATTGGAAACCACGTTGATGATAAAATTTTAAAATTGTAGTGAAAATAACCTTTAACGAACATTTTTTCATATTTCTAACGATTATGAAAGCGGATTAAATTGGGTTTTGTTCATTGTTGTTAAGCTCATACTAATTTAATTCGAATGAAGTCAATTAACTTTTTTATTTAACAAATCGTCTGTTTGCACTTTTAGTTTCCCTCGTTAGCTTTTATACGGGGTTTTTAAAAAATTATATTTTGGTTAATTTCATGAATATTTACATAGCAATTTATTTTTTTCTACGAGGTTTTATGTTTGTAATTCGAAATATAGAAATTGTTAAAGTTAATTTTCAATTTAAATAGTTAAAGAATCAACTCTCGTCCATGTATTGGAAGATAGTAATAAATTAGTGATTGCAGTTGCATCAAATTTATAATTTTTTGAATTAATGATTTTTATCAGATCATATCGTTTTTCAAAATTGAGACAAAGGACAAAAGGACCCAAAAATCTTTAAGTTCTTTCGAATTTATTGATCATTTATCTAACGATAATTTTCGATCTTCAGTCGCATATACCTGGCATTAGTATTCCCTAATTTGAATTATTTTTGACAAGCTTCATCCTTTAAATGACGTCTATCAAAATTTCAGCCATTTACGATTACTTATTTTTTTACAAGTTACTGCACCGAGAAGAGACCAACCAATCAGTATTTTTTAATATGGAAAAAAGTGAGTTTCGAGTTTTGATTAAACACTATTATTTACGTAAGAAAACGATAACCGATCAAAACCAAACTGGATAAGTATTACCCGGACTCTGTACCGTCGCGACGGTACAGGTACGCGACGATTACATTTTAATCGACGCGTCGATTAAAATGATTCATAAGTGGTTTACTGTTTTTGTTGTGGACGTACAAACACCGATGATGCTGAACATTATGAGGTGACTACACCAGAAAATATCGAAAAAATTCATGACACGATGTTGAATGATCCCAAAGTGAAATTAAGGGAGCTAGCTAAGGCTGTAAGTATACCAATGGAACGTGTGGGCTATATCGTACATGCGTTTTTGGGCATGAAGAAGCTCTACGCGCATTGGGTGCCGCGATTGCTCATAGTCGACCAAAAATGAATTCGTACGTATAACAATTCATGAAGCCTGAATTCGTATACCAGAGTCAAAACAACAATCAAAAAAATGGATTTCTGCGGGTGAAAGTGCTCCAAAGCATCTGAAAACACAACAATGGGCTGGAAAGGTTATGGCCGCCGTATTTTGGGATTCGCATAGAATAATTTTCATCAACTACCTTGAAAGAGGTAAAAATATAACTCACGCATATTGGATCGTTTAAAAAATGAAATCGCCAAAAAGTTCCCAAATTTAAAGAAGAAAACAATCTTTTATCGTTACGACAATGCGTTCATTCATCGTTAGTTGCACAAGAAAAATTGCACAAAATCGGGTTTGAACCGATCCGTCAACTACCGTATTCGCCAGACCTGGCCCCCAGTGACTTCTACCTGTTTTTAAACTTGAAGAATTGGCTCACCGGTAAACGTATTTACTCAAATGAGGAGCTCATAGCTGAAACTCATAGCTAAAAAAATGTTATAAAATCGTTGGACTCCTTGTATCGACCTAAAAGGAAAATATGTTGAGAAATTAAACCGAATTTGGCCAAAACAATTTTTCCGTTTTTCATTATTCAGGGACTTATCAAGCAGCCTAGTAACTAAGAAAATACAAAAACAAAAAACAAACAAAAAATTTTATCTAAATTTAAAAAAAAGTTACACCCGATGACTTTTCACTGCCGATTGTCGTCACTCTGTGTCCGATATACATATTTATTAATTTATTCTTGTTGAATTTTTATATCTTGAGCCTTCTACGTTGAAACGTGAACCCAGATCAATTTATAGTAGGTTTTCTTGCTTTGTTGTGTTGTTTATAATCAACAGCATTATACTTTTCTCGCAGGTTCTTATACTTTGGGTGTAGCAGTCATCATCGGACAGTTACAGGACAAGAATTGTTTTTTATTGCAACAATTGTCATTAAAAGTATAAACATAAAACACTCCTACATGCAACATAATTTATTCTTCTATTAAAACAAAGAATATTACCAAAATAAATAGGAAAAATCAAAATGAAAACAAATCCATATTTGAACATACACATGTACTTGCAAACTGCAGGGAAATATTACACCGTTATCTCTACAACCTCAAAGAGTGACGTCGCCATTATATTTATTTGCTATAAATAGTATTCTACTTTCTTGCTGCAGCTCATAAAGTCATCGAATACTGTTGACGTAGGTATAACAGTATTATTTACGTCTTTTATAGCTGTTTCACCAGTATATTTGTCTGTTTTGAAATTCTCTTTAAGCATTGAAATGGGACGTTTTTGTTGGTATAGTTTATCAAGTCACAGGTATGAACTACATCATAAGTAAATACTGCTGCTGCTAACACTTGAAAATGCATAATGGTAAGTTAGTTTACTTTTCCGCACTTAATGTAATAAAAATTACTTTTCTACACCCAGTGCGGAAAACATCATTTCTAACTCAAATTATTATTACCAAAAAAATTCCATTATAAGGAACAGGAAGCAAATACTTAAGCTTCTTTGCAAAACGTTTAAATGAAAACACTTATTTGCAAAATACCTATTATATCTTCAGCAGTTCCAACCATTGCCAATCCAACCCGTCTGGACCATTGCATCTTGGGTCTTTGTCATAAGCTGATTTAAGTTTTCGGATTTTTTTTGAAATTCTTCGAAGTTTTCTAATGGACTTCTGAGTCCTTCCCAGACATCTTCATTGTCATTGCAATAAATATTTTTTGATCCATTTCAAAACTTTTATTGTTGCCCCTCCTCAGCCTTTTTCATCACAACCAGTAGATCTTAACTTCTAGTCTTTCCGACTATGTGGATGGATCCTAAAGCTTTTCATCAGCTTGTATTTGTTCATATTTCTACTCTTACCGACCCAATGTGGGACAGCGTTTTATATGAAAAACTAACTTAACTATACGTTATTTACTTGAAATTTTGTTTTACATTATTTTAGTAATTACCTGAGGAAAAAAAAGAAGGTTTGCTTTAGTTTCAATTTATGTTTTGAACGTTTATAAGCCCACCTTAAAGAATTAAAGAATGGAAACTAGAATTAAGTTTTAGTAGTTAACTAAGCAAAAAATGGGTAGCTGTAACATATTTACGAAGGGAACTTTATATGACTTAAACCGTACTTATGCATAGTCTTATTAAAAGTTATTTTATTAACTGTGGTAGATTTAAATAGGTATAATTAAATTTTGAATAATGCAACGTGGGAAATGTTTGGAAAATTAGTTTGTTTAGTTTAAATAATTAAAGAAGTTATAACTAACAATATAACAAATGTTAACTATAACTAACTGCACAAATTTAATTACACATTGTTTTATTCGAAACTTTTTACAGTAAGTCAATTTTTATGAAAACTACAAATAAGTTTTACATCATGTCGTAAAAAGTTACTTGAATACTGAATTCAATATTAAAGTTTTATTGAATTGATCTCGTAAACTTACAACTCAATGTAAAGTAGTTAAATTTAATGGACTGCGGGTTAGATCGTTTTGCTATGGTCAAATAAGATTCATTTGATCGTATATTCCGAATGTAAGTCACTACTCTAAATCCAACGAATGAACGGGACAGCCTTTAAATTTCACCTCAACTTGGTTGTAATCAAGGTTTCCACAATCAGTGGATGTACTGTCGACGTTAAGCTAGACAGACAAGGCCTTTAATATACACTGCAAGGTACTCATTAGGTTCTTCGTCGAGAAATAATCAATCTCAAATATCAGCTGCCGTCACTTCCAGAATTACTACTATTCCTTTATAATTTGCATAAAATGGAACTGCTTACCCAATAAAGATTTACATTTAATTTATTTCCCTTTCCCATATTACTAGGTCAAATGTTTTTCTTATTATTTTTAAAACCGTGTTTTCTGTCGAGTTGAACTGCAAACTTATTCCTGGCTGTTGGACTTAAAAGTGACAATTTTATTAAATGCGCAAGATTTTTATAGATCCGAATGGTACTTTGAAAGTGCACAAAGTTCAAGTAAGGATTAAAAATATTAAAGCGTTTCTCGAATTATTCAATTTGCGGACACGTGTACTTAGTCCTTGTACTATTTACTCAAAGTTATTAAATTAAAATTTTCAATTACGAAAACGTCACACGTGTATACATATTTTTGTAATAGTAAATTGCGAATTGAAAGATATAATAAAATGTTGCAGTTGCTCATAAGCGAAGGCGGAATTACTTATCGTATTTTTGAGTTTGTAATTTTCTAAGTAATATTCTTTTTGTGTTTGACTGAATTTTTTGACTTGCAATTCCTTAATGCAAATGTAATATTTCGAAACGACAAAGTAGTTTTAAATTAATGTTGCAATAAAATGCAATTTAGCTAAAAAAATTTTACAAGGGTATTTTTGATTTTACATAGCACTAAAATAAGACGTAAATAGCCATAAAATAAAAGAATTGATGACTTCGAAAAACTCGTAAAGTATATAGTTTTTGACATAGACACTTTCTGAGCTACCGTTTTTGTCGAACCAAACAATATTATAAAAGCGCATCCACATATTTCTTAATATTAAAAATGTAAGTATTACAATCGCAAAAATATAAAGATAAAGTTAAAATATTCAAAAATTTATTAAACCTTGGGGAGGCCATTTGTTTTAGATTTTGTGTGTGGTTATTTAAAGCGCAATGTAATGGTGAATTATTGGTGCCAAATTTTAGGTAAACTTGGTTCGAATTTAACGATCACTTTAAGGTAAGAAGTAATCGCTTTAAAGTTGTCTTTTAGTATTAAAGTTAGCAAAATCATTGGTTTGTCATGCGAAAAGTAAGGACTCTTGGAGAGGTCACTCTTCAATTCCTTTCACCAGCAGATCAATGGGGTTGAACCATAAATAGGTGTTCTGTCAGGGCTATTTGAGATCCTTCTTTACTCTATTCCTAGCTGAGCTTGTCTTACTTCCACACCAAAAAGCAATAGTTCGTGTTCGAGGTAGTTGCCTGAAGCTTTGCGAACACGTTTACTTAACTAAATGTGCTAATCAGTCTCAAGTTTGGTATAAATAGATTCTGTGTCAAATAATTCAATCAGTCGTACATTATTACCTACATTGTTAAGATATTATTTATTAATTATTATTATACGCTTTAACTTGTTCTACACTTCTGCAATGATTCCATCATTTGCTGACTTATTAAATTTAATTAATTTCCAGCTTAACTGATAGGATTTAGATTTAATACGGAACTTATCGAGTTCGAATTCAATATAGAGAACTGCATTCTGTTTTGTCAAATACGAATGATATATTATTTAGCAATATAGCGCTATAAAAATACGCACGGTTAACTAAACATGTATAAATAAAAGCTTTTGAAGGATATAATAAAACTCTTCCAGTTCACGTATTTCGGTATTTCTTCCGCTTTCCCATTTTCTCACCGCTAAGCTAACAACTTGAACCGTTTTTATCTCTGTTAGAGCAGCGCATTGTCATCACTTTCTTATATCTATAGAAAAGATATCATTTTCTCGCTTAATTAATAAATTGTTATTCGGGTCAGGGCTTTCAGTGTCTCATCGTTCTAAGCTTTCAAGGACTAAACGGATTTATTCACTCTTATTTTTGGGATAGCAAAGTTGTTAATACTTTTAAGACATTGATTTTGTGCTAATTTCTTTTGCTTGCCATTTTTCTTAATCTTTTCCGGGCAATAGAAAAAGGAAAAATACAATAACCCCCTTTTTTAAAGTCGGGGGTTAAAAACAGACTTGAACTTAAATATGAATGGAACAAATGGTAATTAGGGATCAATAGAACGTGGATTAACTAAATTGCCCAAGAATATATTTAATTTAAATCTTAAATGTACTTCTAGAACAAAGGTATAATTGCGTCGACCTAATTCATTATCATTATATAGAATGAATTTCATTAATCATACAAAAATATTTTTAATTAATTTTATTGCAAAAATATTCAAATTTCTGTTCAGAATTCATTCTTTTATAAAACTATCACTTAAAAATAAAATTATTAGGCGTGATGTTTAAATTAACGCTAACAAGAAAATAATTTTCTTCATAATTAAGTTAAGCCTGTTTTATTACTAACGAGAACTGAAATAAGTCTCCTGAAAATTTTAAGTTTTGTTCAAACATTTCAAGTGCCATTTTCTGATTCTTTGTACATTTTTAATTAAAGGGAAATTTTAAAAGGACTGCACACAATATTACATTTTCAATAAAAGTTTAACGTAATCATCGCATCATGATTTCTCTTTGGATGATAAGTATTTGTTTTGCGTTCTTTGCTGAAAACTACTACAGGATCAAAAGATAAAAGTTTTCTGCTATTTAATTGTGTGTTGATATGTTTTTTGTATCAAAAGTCTAGATATCATCTAATCAAGGCAACTTCTTATTTTGCCACAGCAGGAATCAAATGAATAAAGTCCATTTGCATTATTTTAGAAAAACTTTTTTTTGGAAAAGAACGATGTGAGGGTATATATTGTATATGTATAAGGGTCGATTCATATCGTGACGGCATGATTCCCATTGGTAACTTGCTTTTACTTTTAGTTGAGATTTGGGCTGTAATTTGCATTGCATATGGAACTATTTAGTTTGTAAAGTTAGTGATCTGTAAATACTTTATAATATAATGTAAATATAATATCTTAAAATCTTAAAATTCCGTATTATGCTGTGGTTTGGAATCCACGTTCACAAAACTTTTAAAACAAAAATTTATTCTTTTATGTAAACATAAAATTACAGTTTCAACTAGTTACTTTATATTTCCAATATAAATGGACTGTTAATAATAAAATATTAAAATATATTACTTGTACACTGTGATACACAGAAAGCTCAGAAACCGATAAATAATATTGCAGTTTTCAAAGATTTGATTCATAAAAGTCAATAAAGCCAGGCTTAATACCAAAATTTATAGCTTGATAACAATAACTTGTATTCATAGACAACATAACAGTCTTTTTATGTTATTTATATATTTACACTAAATTTTTGCATTTTAAATTATCGAAATCTTTTACATTATATACCAGAATTGTTACGTCAGTGATTTATCACTAAATGTTTTATTGAATTTTGCAAAATCCAAGTTTAGTTATATTATTATCATTTTCTGGAATTGATTCAAAATCATTTTGTAAAACTAATAGCCAACCCAAAAATGTCTATTATTTTTTAAAATTTCACAACGGTAGCAGCCGTGGGATTATGGTGAGCAGTTCAATATCAATATCAATTTACAACACTTGAATAATAATTTTGTAAACTTTATTTATGAGAAAATGAATTATCCGATAAAAATTAGAAACGAACATTGAAAACGGCATTTCTTAACCGTAACCTAAAAATGGTTTGCATTCATTTGGAATCATTGACCAACCATCAAAAAAATCTGGCGAATCTGTGTGTGTTTACCAAAAATACCAAAAATACCAAATCACTCAAAATTTAAATTTTTTAGATATATAAGATAAAATTACGAATACGATAGATATACTTGTCTAAAGAGTGTAAACCAAAATTTGTTTCAGACTTTTGCTGAAAATACTGCCAAATATAACGTTATATCAAGTTTTCTAATTATTTATAGATGAAAACATTACGCGTAAAGTAAAATTAACCTAATACCACTTGAATTTCCAAATCAAAAAATCAAAAAATTAACAGGTAATAAATATCTGAGCCGGGTGCGAAAGGGGGAGGTATGAAATTAATAAAATGTTGAACCATACGAGTTAGATCACAACACCAAACAATTTACATTAACGACCACTATTTTAGATAGGTAATTCTGTTACATTATACTTAAGTGGACTTTTAAAAAACTTATTTTTATTTATGAAGGGTGAAAACTTATATATATTTTTATATTTCTGAGAAAGTAAAAATGTAAATATATTTTTTCATCACGTAATAGCCAAAAATCTTATCAAATTTATTGTGTCGTAATTTTGGTTGTTGAAAGTTGAAGTCTGAAAGTAAACAAGAAAAGTAGTAAACATATTTAATCAGTTTGTTTATCGATTACGTTTTATAGCTACTGTAAATAATAATATGGAAACATTGTATTTGGTTTATTTAATTTTGCATCTGTTGAATTAGTCAATGAAAAAAGCTTGAATAAATGAAAAAATACTATTTAAATTTTATTTGCTGAAATCTGGTTAGCTATTAATTGTCTTATTGTTTGTCTAGTTTCTAAGTTATAAATTACGAAAGGATAATGCAAAGACGGATTTTCTACGTCGGCGAATAACTCGCGCTAAAAATATTATGTTTATTAAAATAAAAAAATGATTAATATATATGTTTTGGAGGGAGAATAAACCACTTCACCACTCCGCTTGGAGTGGTTTATCCTGCCGAAACCATTATCCTTTTTTAATTTATAATTGACAAAATGCTCCGCACCAAAAGTGTTACGATGAATTTTTCATCGACTAAGCTTTAAAATCTTGTTTGAGAAATTTTATTTTGAATTTTTTATGCACAAAGGATCGAGCGGGTTTTTGATTATCTCAAAAGTAATAGTATCTACGTAGTAATTTATTATTTCAAATTGCATATTTCTGTAGTGCACTTATATCCAGCCGCCGTTCGTGAATGTATGCAATTCAATAAAATTTAGTGTTCTTACTTGACTTTGACACATGACACAATATATAATGTAATTCTTTGTACAGTAATAACATTTAAGATGTACTTGAAGTTTTAAAAGCGATTTTCAGAAGTGTGTTGAACGTTATTCTTGCTTAAATTAAAATTTGCAAAACCGTTTTTATTACTGCGGATTCATTAGGCTGTGTAATTAATTGCAACTGCTAATTTCGCTATGTATATTTTCTTATTTTAAGAATTTATGTAAAATATCTCGCATGTTGAAACTGTAAAATTGTGAAGTACGCGACAACCATTTATATTACCACACCATTTGATAATGCTTTCTTTATTTTATGGTCGACATTCTTTACACAAGGGACATCTTTTAGCATCCTAGAAGTTAATAGGTTATTTACAAAAAAATTTCTTTTTGGTTTATAATCTAAAAAAAAATTCTAATAACAGAAGTATTTTATAGCTCAAAAGATTTCAACAGAGGTGGTGTTTTTTTTATTTTTTTAAAATTAATCTCTCGGACATAAACCGGCCAAAGCACATCATTTACTCTTTTTTATTTCCTCTTTTGTGACTTAGACGACATTGCTTGAAACACTGATTTTTATTCCATATCGATTAGCGTTTTTCTTGCATTTTTTCCCTTCTCAAAGCGTCTAGCTATTTTGATTGTAATTTGAGTGGTTAACAAACTTATTGTTCTCTTCCGTTCACTTACCCCTTATTAATTATATGCCTCTCATAAATGGTAAAAAATTTGGTAGTTCATTTTGGAGTTAAAATTTAAAATTCTATTAAGTTTCGTTCAACCAGGTGTGAAGTTAATAATGGAAGCGTCAGATGCAATGATAAAATTCCTTTTAGTTAGATTAAGTTGACACTCTATAATTCACAGATCCACACTTTAAGGTACTTCATGTTTTACCTTTGAATTGTTGACTGAAGTGTTAAAAATCTACTATAAGTGGAGAGGTGACTTTAATACGTTACCAAGATGTAATGAAAGATGCACATCAAAGCAGCACGAATTTAAGGACGTCTGAAACACGTAATAAAATCTTTAAATTAAAAGGCATCGAGTAGGTACTATATAATTTCTCTAAAAAAAATTTTAATTTAAATTTTAATGAAAGGCTGACATATTTTTTTCGCATACAAACCGCGAAATTTTCACTTCTACCTCTATATAGTCAATTATTAAAATGTTTCGCTACAGGTCCCCCTTTTCGGCATTTTTATTATTTTAATTCTTTTAATATTACTAGATAATTATTATAATTATTGTTTTTCGGAAATTGATATTTAGCTTCACTGTTTTATTTTAGAATCTGCTTAAAACATCTGTAATAATACATCTACGAACTGTATTAAAATGTTTAACAAAACACTGAAAAGTAAAAAGTTATGAAAAATTTATTATTGTTTAAAAAACCTTAATGAGCTTCTCCGTTGTTTACTTGCTTGTTTACTTTTTCTTAATTATTTTGTTAACTTGCTTTTATCTATACTTAATTAACTAAAATAAAATTTAAATTAAGCAAAATTAAAAACACTCGTGAAACAATCGAAAAAGAAAATTTAGTCTACCTACAGAATCATCAAAAACATTAAAACTGCGTGATATCATAATCCTAGATATCACTTGAAAATTTGTTGTTTTTTTTGAAATTTTGAAATTTGGTGATTTATTTGATTTATTTTTCGTACAGTTTATTTTACCAACTTCGCTTCTGGTTTACCAGATAACGTAAACGTGGTTGTCAATACCCAAGGTAAAAAATGGATAAATTGCAATCACATTCTTTGTCAATCATATAATAACATTTTTTCTGGTTTATTTTAACCAGTAATGAAGTCCAGAGACAATTTGGGTAACTACAAAATTAACAAAACATTAATATGGTTTTACTGAAGCTAATCCACGTTAGAAGTATCTGGTGCAATTTCTTCAGCTGTTGGACTCGAAAACAACTCAAATATATTACCACTTGACCCCAGAAGGTTTACTTAAAAAAAATTTTTTTTAGGAGAACCTATTTCAGCTGGCTAAATTAAATGATATTCTGGCATGACTATAATTAATTGAGAAATGAAGTGTGAAACACAATCAATGTTTGCACACAATGATATTTAATAATAAATTAATAAAATATATTTTGTAAGCAAAAACAAAGTTGTACAAATGATAAAACTATGGTACCTATCATAAAAATATGACAGAAAAAATCGGATTATTTTAATTTTGAGATTTACCCTGTTAATTAATTAACAAAATTCTATTTTGGTATATAAATAAATTATTAATTTATAAAAAACATTTATTTATTGTTTACTCTGAAATAATTATGTTAAAATCATTTTTTCTCACTTTGTTGCCACGCATAAACTGATACGAAGCTGCTAGAACGAAAATTAAGAGTTGTCACTAGTCTACCCTACCTATACATCTAAGTAATGTTCACTATAGTCAACAATAAATTTAGAGTTTCACCCCTCTTCCATTTTCAATAGAGTAGATTAAAAAGAGTAGTACATTTGATCGATATTGCATATTTAACAATTTTGTTGAGAATCTTAGAGATTTGTAAATATCTCCTCGATTTGAGTTGGGGCAACCTGGTAGTTATTTAAAATTCTTAAAATCGATAAAAAGAGTTAGTCGTGAATCTGGCTGCGCCTGTTTGGTAATGACGAGAGTTATTAAAAACTATATTTATTAAAAAAATATAAAACAGCAGGAGTTGATGAACGTAATTGATTTAAAAAGGTTTTCTAAGTGTAAAAAATTATATTTCCGCTTAAATAGATTGAATCCGATTGAAATTGTCTGAATTGAGATAGTCTAATGTTTCAATATCTAATGATTTTTATTGGTTCTGGCGTCGCTAAAAAAGTCGGTAATAGGTAATCGAGAAATCACTAACCGTCACAATTTTTTTTATAGATTTAACGATAACCGTCCTTGTTCTTTTGTAAATAAACTTTTATCGTTTTTCTTTTCATCTAGTGACATATGTGCAGCAATTTTATTTGAAATTTTTGTTTTTAAGCAAAAGGGTCTGACTCTGAATGTAGACGATTTTAAATTAATTTCTTGGAGATTTAGGAGGAAATTTCTAAGTTGAAAATTCTATAAATTACCGGAAAATTGTGTGAAATTACTAATATTTTTAAGTAAAGTAATTTTAGAGTCGAAACGTACTTATTTGCTAGTTAATCATGTTATATAATGAATACATATAACTGAACTGGCAATTTACTTCAGTGTTATTCTCGAATAACGTACCAGCTGTTGGAAACTTTCATCAGGGAATAGGTTTGGATGGAGTGAATTAAGTAGAGGCGTATCGTAATAACCCGAGATTAAGGGAATCTGGCAAAATTGGACTAAGTACGCACTTATTTCAATTTTATAGATCTTTTATGAAAAAGTTTACATAATGCAATAAATTTATGTGTAAGTCAAAAAATAATAAAGCGGGAAAAAATACTCTAAATATGTCGTGGTTCGAAGAAATTGTGTAACTTATATCCATTCATTTTTTTTAAGTCATAACACAAGAAAGATACTTTTGGTGGTCGTTTATATATCCCGTTTATTTGTCAGGATACACCGAGACGACTCCAACAGAAGTGGGACAGATCAATAACTTCCTTTACGGTTTAAATATTTCAAAAAACAAATATGCTTGTAATATTTATTTTAAATAGTTTTCAAGATTGAAAATTTTATTCAAGGTCAATTTGTTGAAATTCGAATTTCGCTTAATGACCGTTCTAACGTGCCGATAGTGCATTTACAATCAAGTCCATTGAATTCATTGTAAATATGCCTTTATTCCACCACATTGATATCGGTATAAATTATGGTATTTTTATTCATAAATTGAAAAGTTCCAATGCAAGCTGGATGGCAAAGTGCGATATATTGCCGATTCAATTCTTCCCAGTCACCGAATATCTAGCCGCATCGTCAGATATCAGGGTATTGTGTTGAATGGGTGATTTATAAAATGCAATAGCCAATAATGTCCTACTTTTAATATTTTATCGTATTTTTGATATATAAATGCACAAATTTGTTGGTTTCCCTAACAACAAATATATTTTTTTATTTGTAAAGATTTCCAATTATGCTGAAAAACCAGAAAATATTACGGAGAAAATTGAAACCCTATAGGTAGATGTAGTACCGAAATGAAGAAGGTTTAGTTAGAATGCGTGACCAGAAATATGTCCAACAAATATATTGAAAAGGACGAAAAGGACAATTTATAACAATATCTCATGAGACCTTCAATAACAATGCTTTCTTAGTAACGGTCTTTTCTTTTGTTTCCTTTTATAATATAGGCTAAAAGTATATTGCATTTTGTCAAACTTTTAGAGATCAAATAAAGTTACACTAAATTGCATTCATATTATATTTATCAAAAATAGAGAAAATTCATATTTTATAGTGAATGTTCCTATAGAACCGTTCGGAAAAATTATTTTCGAATACTCATTTCACTTTATTGTCAAAAATAATCACGGATAATCTTGTGAGTTACTTCATGTTTAATTTATTATTAATGCACTCTTACTAAGTTATATACCATAATTTCTATTCCACTGTCAATAAAATCCTCCATTACACGAGTTTCGGAAAGACATGCAATTAAGGATTTAATGTGATTAAAGTTGTGAGATAAACTTTAAATATTGAAACACGCAATTTTCGGTTAACAGTTTACGCTATATTTTTGAGCTTTCGTAGTTTGATAAGTATTAATCTCTGCGCATGACAAAGTTGAAAAGGATTAACATGCTTTTGTTTTCTTGCTAATTTAACTAGGTTATATGGTAATTTTCTTTATATGCCATTCATTACACTTTTTTTTATTGTTCTTTAAAAATTAAGAAAGGTGAAAAAAATTCCGCAGTGATCCTAGATCCGATTTGTTCCGCCAAGACTTCTGAAGCAAAGAAACACGCATATTTTTAATAGAGTAGCTGTACGGCAACAATGAATCAAATCGAATTAATCAAAGGTGAAGATTTAATAATATAATTAAATGATTTATCATTTTAAATTAGATATGATTTTCTAAATTCATTGTTGAAAATTATAGTAAACTTTAAATAAATTATATATGTATGATGGTATGTACCACATATATCACTTCTACTTAAACGACATAGTATATTTATATCGCATACAATATACCTATTATATTCAAATATTTTTAATTAAAATTTTGAAATATTTACATGATCGATATTACATAAATAATTAAATTTA
Organism: Cantharis rufa; assembly: GCA_947369205.1. NCBI lineage: Eukaryota > Metazoa > Arthropoda > Insecta > Coleoptera > Cantharidae > Cantharis > Cantharis rufa. Next base: position 5,962,459 of record OX376309.1, on the reverse strand, counting down.
ATATTTGTTTCCAATATAATTAATTAGTAACTTATTATTTTCTTTGTTGGTCCACAAATAGCTTCCAATTTTAATTTTACGATCAAAAGAATTTATTTTGAAGTTATTTAAAAATATTTTAATAATATTTATTATAATAATTTTTCTTATATTATTAATTAAGTCGTCAACTTAGAAAACTTTACAGAAAAACAGTTTCAAATACCAAATAATCAACGGAATGAACTGCAGCTAGTGCAGCAACTAAACGTGGTCTCTTCGAAATTGGCAATAATATTAAACACAGTTATATTGTTGTGAAATTAAAAATCACAAAGAAAATTCATTGTTAAACCAAAGACAATTTTACATGGCAGGTCTACGAGTATTGGTTGTGGAAAGCTCAAAATTATAAATTGCCCGATCATCTGCAGCTTGAATCCTCAGGCAGGTCAACTTTATTTTTTAAATTCATATGAATTGATAAAAGTTTCGCAATTATCTCAAATTTATATTTTTATGAAAAAACAAAATCCTGCAAAAAAGGATGAGGGTAAAAAAATCGACAACCACCAGAAACAATCGAGGAAAAACATTTAGCATTCTTTGTATGCAATAACTAATTCATACTAATGACCTAAATTTCTTAAATTTAAGGTTAACAAGGATATACACAGAAAAAAAGTGTAGTGTATTTAACGAAATTCTTCATTAATACCACTACATATTGATCCTATGAAATATTTCGATAATATTACGATAAACATTTCGTTAATATTACTACGGTAGGTAGTAGTAGTAAAATTTACGAATATATTCGTTATATTTACTAACTTCTTCGTAATATTACTGCGGTAGTAGTAGTGATATTTACGAATATATTTGTAATATTTCTACGTTCTTCGTTAACAAATACTTACATTTTTTCGATAGCGCAGTGGAATTTTGATTATAATCTTTTTATTTAGTTTTTGGATTTAGTGTGTGAAGGTTCATCGAATGCATATATTTATTTGTCTTGGTCCAAGTCCCAAAACGAGCTAATATTTTTATTAAAAAAAATCAATTTTTAAAATTTTTATTATTAATATTTATTGGAAAATAAATATAAATAAAATAAAATTAGTTACGAAATTTTCGTTAATATAACGAATACATTTTACTCAATTACCAGCAAAAGTTTGGTGTGCTTTTTGGTCAATGGTAGTGATTGAACTTGACTATTTTGAAAATGATGCTGGAAATACTATCACTGTAACTGGCCAATGCTATCGTGAGATGTTATCAATCTTTTAGTAGAATTTTCTATTCTCTTCTTTCACTTTTCTTCTTCTTTTAATTGGAATTTAAGATTTTGTAATTTAATTTGAAGAAACTATAGCAGTGTGGCGTAAAGCCTACACAGGCCGACAAAGCAGGTAATCGCGATTAAAATTGAAAGGCAATGGGAAAACATCCCGGTGGTTTTGGTTTATAATTTCCGATATTGGAAGAGATTATTTAATATTGGAAAAGATTTTAGAACATGCAGAGCAAAAAGTTTCCTTATTGATTTTGTAGAATAGAATCTTAAATGTTTAAATAAGGAAAACAAATAATGCAGGTAACTTATGTATTTGTATCCCGAGTATGACCTGAAGCAATTTTTCTCGATTACTATGCCATGTACATTTATGTATTGCAGTCACCATTAACTGTAGAGTACTAACATCCTTGGAATAAATCTAGGTTACCTGAACAACAAAAAATATATAGAAATAGCTATTATAAATTTGAAAGTTGTAGAACTTCAAAGTGAAATTAGTTTTTTGCCATGGATTCGGATTCTATTTCAGGAAATTTATTATTAAGTTGTTATTTAAAAATGATATAATAAGAAATAATTTAAAGATTTCGGTATTTAAGTTTGGAAAGCGAGAGCTAGTCATATTATATAATATAAAGTTTTTAGTTTTATGCAAACAAACGTTTACATTTATTAATATTTAGATGAAAATTTAGTTTTCTCTTAAATAGGCTTACTGCTCAACTTTCTTGCATATTAATAACTCTTTTGCGGTTTTCATTTTCCACAGATCTAAATACGAATTAAAATAAGGTTAAACTCGATTATCCGCACTTTCCAATGCTAATACTTTGCAACTTTGTTAAAGTTTACAATGTAACTTTGTTTTCATTTGCAATTATTGTTGTCTGTCGACTGTAATTATAAACGTCTTTTAACTTTGAGCAAGCAAAATAATGGAGATATTACTTTATGACAGTTGGAGTTTTGTGACGGAAAACAGTTGTAAACTGCTAAATAAATTGTCATAATGTAAACCGAATTCTTAATTGTGGAACATACCGAAATTTAAACAGAGCTGTTTGCGTTTTATAAGTTTAATAAAATCATCGAGGTTATTGGCCAGAATTGAGTCAGTGGTAGTTTTCCGGAAAACGTGGGAATCGATAGCATAGCCGTATTAGCTTCTATACTGTTGGCTCCGGAACTAAGTCCGTTTGCGACCGTATTTTGTGAAAATATTGGTTTTCTGTTTGATTTTGGAGATAGTTTTAATTGTAGTTGTCGGAAAAAACTTTATGAAGTCGTTAATTTCGTTTTAGCATGCTGTCGCTTTAAAATAACATGCTTTGCAAAGTTATTAAATTTTCTGATATCATCTAGGGATTAAGAGACAAGCCGGAATTTTATACGCTGGTTCCGGAAAACCTTGAGAGAAATGAGATTTGCCGGAGTTTGCTCCTACAAGCTGCATGTGCACACGTGCGCAAACGTAGTATTTGTTGTTACTGAAGCTTGTATAACTCGTTCTACTTTTATTATACATGCAAATACTTCATCACTCTTACAAGGTTTTTAGGAATGTTTCATCTTATGTAAATTTTGAATACACAATTACCCCTTTTGAAGATATTAATTTGTAATAAAATTGGAGGAGCCATTTCAAAATTAGTTTTACTTGTCCATTATTATTCATAATTTCATTTCGTTACTACTACTCGTAAAATGAAAAAATTTCAAATTTTAACTAATGCATTTATAATTATTATTTACTTCAACTTTGTGTATGATAAAGTGTTTCTTAAAATCCCGGGGGATAGCATTGCTAATGTTTAAATATTGCTATTTAATGAGCTTAATTGGCGTGACATGTCGTATGTTTACATTCATGGCACATACATATTTAAGTAACTTATTTATATGCCTACCTACCTTTAATTGCATTAATTTAAACGCGACACGTTCTTTTATTTTCCAATATTTCCGCTGTCCTTATTTTATAGTGATGTAAAAATGTATTATAAATCTCAACAATTACTTTTATTATTATGCGTGAATAAACTCGTAACATTTTATCACGTAATAAAATAACGCACGATTTTCAATCCATTTCAACTATTTTTAACATTTATTTATACAAACGAGCATTACTGAAAATGTCGCAAATACCAAAATATATCCACTACCGAATACATTTTCCTTACTTTGAATATAAGATTTGTCGTAATATGTAAGTTTGGTAAACTACGAACAAACACAAAATATAAAGAATATGCATTAATGCGTAATTATGTTTTATTACACTAATCCTTTATTTACAGACACACTATTCTCCATAACGCATATATTAAAATACAACAAGTATCTACTAAGTATAGATTTACTAAGCGGATTATTTGTTGCCTGCACGCAAGATTGATTACCCTAAATTCTAGTTTTTTATTTTAAAAGATCCAAAAATGCCGATATGTATTTATTTTATAAAGTTTCCAGCTTTTCTCAAATTTAGCAAGAGCTCGACAGACAGACTAACGGACTGGGGTAAAATTGATTAAATAAACAAAAATTTTGAATTTGATTAAAAAAATAAAATTAAATGTAGCGATTAATAAACATAAAATTAAGGATTTACTGTGATCATTTATGTGCTACCGATTACTCCGCTCTTTCACGGTTCAACTAAAAGAAGATTGATTTGGTTTTATATTTCTATTTCCAGTGCATTACATTTTAATTAAAGATTAAAAATTTAATATACCTTCTCTTTTATTAATTATAAGTTTTCAGATGTTTCAAATTTAACACACTCCTTTGATATTATTACTTTATAATAACATTAAACATAAACCCTATTTGTGTTTCTTTTAATTTGCACGGTGTAACGGAAGGACTTCATAAATTTAACTTTATGGCCCAATAGACCAAATAAATTTGTTTGATAGCCTCTAAAAATTAAGTAAAGAAAATTGCTAATTTTCGGTTCCCTAAATTGAATAATTTTCTTCGAGGTAACCGCATTATGTAAATAAACTTAACATATCCTCAATATTAATAAATTGGTTTTGTATTTATTTTGTATAAAAATAACTCCTCCATTTATAATAAATCGACCATTAATAAATCTAACTCAAAAAGTAATTAGTTGCTCAGTTTGGTCTAAGGAAGCTCAACAAATATTAATTTCTTTTTAAACCCATTCACATTACCCTGTAGTAAGTATAATTGAAATAAAATAAAAAGTTCGGGTATTATTGTGGTATTATATAAACAATTTTTATTCGTGACCGTATTTAACGGTTTATAGTAATTTTAAATGGCAACTTAGATAATTGCTTTATTAACAAGAATGCTTACTCAAAAATAATTTTGTATGGTTATGCAAAATATTATCTAGGGTTAGGTAAATTACTAAACTGGAAAATTTGCTTATTGTTAAGTTTAATTACGTATTAACTGTAAACTAAATATTAATTTAAGTTACCTTTAGGAATGATCAATAACGAGATAATTATAATGCGTAACCACAGCAATTACTAGTAACAATTGCAATTAGACAGCTGATCACAATTACTGCATGACTGTCGCCGCATACAATAGCTTATTGAATGCGAACATATGTAATAAATTCCTTGTTGCATTATGTAGATCCCTTCAGAGGAGATTGTGGAGTGCGTGGCTCTAAGGTGTCAGTCATAATTTGTCCCTAACCTACCATATATTACCTAGAATATATTAAACTACATAAAATAAAAAAAAGCGACGTAGACGATTTTTCTAACACAATATCATTTTTGAAAGTTAAAAGTTTAAAAGTTACTAGGTTTTGTTCTTGAATTTCGCCGTACGCTTTGCCTAATACGTATGTATACAGTTTTTGTAGATATAAAAAATTCTCGACTTAAAAGTGCTTGTTTCATTGTTACTCTCATAGGGCTAGTAACTTAGGATCTCATCAGTTATTTATGGTTCATTAATTTTTGTACATTTTTTTATTATTGCCGAGGAATCGAGTTTTATCTTTAGTTTTCTATTATTAACTTTTTATGCCTGTCATTATTTTTCTATAAAATATTTATATGCTTTGCGTAGTTTTAAACACCTGTGCATAAAACTTTCTATTTCTTTTATCTTTTTGGGGCTTTAATAATTTTAAATCGAAGTTAAATTACGAGCATGACTAGCCACATTGAATTCGTAACTATTTACCAACTGAAAGGTTTCACCTTTAGGTACGTGTCGCTAAAACATTAAACGCTAATGTTCAAGTTTTATTGATTACTTTATTTAAATATTTGTGTAACTTTTTGAATTGGCTCAGAGTGGAAGTGGGAATTGCAGCTTCGAAGAAGCTCGAGTAGATTGGCAGTCACGGCAACCATTCGTTTGCGCTGTGAGGGATATTATGGTTGCGCTTATCATGGGCAGACAAGACTAATAAAAGTTACAGTCATTCTTAAGAATAAATAGCATATTACAACCTGCATGTTACTTTTAATTTAGTATAAATAACTGTTGCAGTTCTTGCAAAAGAAAGAAATTTAATAAATCTCAAAGGTAAGCTGGGGAGGGGAACTTTAAGTAATGTAACTCCAAAGGACTCCACTGTATTTTTAATTAAAATACCCACTTCTGCTGCACTGTACGGCCGATTATGACCTCCAATTTTTATTATGAAAAGACGAATTGAAAGCATTTGGATATTTATTTGTAAATACATAAAATGTACCTACGGTAGAAATGCAAAGCAAAAAGTTTTGACGATATTGAATTACACAGGGTGGAAACATCAAACAAGGTAGTGAGTAGATACGATAAAATACATACAGCATAGGTTTCGGTTTTTATGTAAATCAGCATTAGAACAAGTAAATAAAAGATATATGGTACTGTTTTAAAAAGATTTACATACAAAAATTTACTTTGTTTTTATATATGAAATTCTAACTTGATTTGGTGATATTTTTTTTTATTTGGTAAAAAACATGTTTCGTTACGGGATAAACGCTGATAATATTTAAAAAAGTGAAGTTTTATTATCAATTCTTATTTCAAAAGTTTCGTTGTCAAGGGAACTGTAATGGATGGAACTAAAACAGCAATTGTGTTGTCTTAAATCGGTCTTTTGATTTATGGTTGTCCACGCTGGACCACGGTGGCCTAGCTTGCCCTTCCCGTATCAAGTCGTCCCTAGACACCATACCGTCGACAGCTTGTTTACGACGCCGGGAGACGCCAGGCCGGAAGCTGCGATATTTTAGAACAAGCTACCGGAAGCACAACCGGTGAACATGTCAGACTAGGCTATATAACCAAACAGACCTACACAACTTCAACTTTTATTATCCAATTACAGCGTTACATGAAAATTTTATTAATTACAAGAAAAAATAATTTATGAAAGCTCATAAGAAAAATCGATAGAAAAATATACACTAGCAGGTGGTTGAAAATTGGGTTAAAAGTTAATTTATGCAATAACTACGTGACAGATCTAAGTTGATGTGCCTTAAAAAGAGTATCGTTACACTTTTCAGTCACGAAAGATATTTTATGTAAGCTGTCACGCTTAATACTATTTTTCACAATAGTTTATTATGCTAATATTTATACTAATTTTATTATGTAAGTAATACTTTATATTTGGCGTAGGTGATTCGCTTTTTCTCTCATACAAATTAAGATACTTTATACCTATTGATACAAAATTTATATTTTTAGAAATAATTACGTTATTACAACGTCGCAATTTAATTATGTAATAAAGCATTAAATTTTCTTTTGAAAAATTTTTAAGTCTTTATATACCCGAAATATAATAGGTATCTATATAACATTATAAAAAAAACAAATTTACTTTTATTAATAAACTAACATGTAATATTAAATTCTCTAATAAACACAATACAATGGAACTTAATACAAAAATTTATAAATATTTTTTTATTTTAATCCCCAAATTAATAATATTTTTCTAATACATACTAACTACTGAACATAATGTAACTATGTTTAAGCATTGGAAATTATATCGATTAATAAGTTACATGTTCTGCAAGTCAATTAATCTAGCATAGATGAAACAATTCATGTTGACTGTTGACAACTATGTCGAACATTTTATGAAGTGTATCATCTATCAACAGTTCTGTAATTTGTATTAAACACCACTTGAACTTCATATTGACATCTCATTAATTCTAACTTTTGTTAATTTAAATATAAAATCTAAATCTAGGTGCCAATTTTAAAGAAGCTCCATGCGATTTTCTTTTTACTATATATCACATCAATATTTCAAAGAAAATTTGGTTTAAAATGTTATTAATATTAATGTATAGCAAATTTTGACTATTTAACAATTCAAATATCATAACGGTTAGTTAAGAGTATCGTATTTGAATAAATATTAAACACTGGTGCTTACTTTACATAGGACTCAGCATTGCCTTAAGGCAACACCCGTTACAATCATGACTTGTAAACAAATGCCTCAGGAACAAATTCCGCTTATGGCTATTCCGACCGCTAAAATTGAAAATCACTAGCATTGTGTATTGTGGTCTTTCGAATTAGTTTGATAGGATACGAGTTTGTTGATTTATTTGGGCGGAACTAACATTATGTCCCCAAAGAAATCTATTTTTTATATAGTTTTTATTTGCGATATTTTTAGTAGCCAAATAAAACTAAATTTATATGTGGAAGTTGTTACAAAATATTTTTTTCCAATATTGTTCATTGTATCAAATTCGGTTTCTCGATTAAATTCTGATACATTTTTTTATTACAATTGTGCTTCAGTTTAATCTGCATATCCTTAGGATTTGAAACTCCAGAAATAATTTAGTTCTACGACAAATGTGATAACCTCATTAACTAGAGGCAATCTCGGTCTTTTGATTGTTTCCTAACATCTACGACAAAATTTCCATGACATATAGCACTAGAACTATTTAGTTTATGAAATTACTTGTAAAAGTCAAATAACAATTTAATTGCGTTAAAAAATTACCTGAAAGTCAAACAAAGCTAAAAAAAACAAAGCACCAAAGTTTATTCAATCAGAAAGCTTAAGAAGCAATTGGAAACTTTAAATCGGCAATCGTTTTCATCCATCAAACCGTTTATTTTATTAACAGAGATGTTAGTATTAAATGTTTATTTCTTTTTGTATTTTTCTCTCTATTTTTAACACTTTGTTTAAGTGAGTGTTTTGTGTAAGAAATCAAAGAATGTTTCTCTTCCTGAAGGGTATTCTACCTCCAAAGTTGCTTTGATCTAAAAGGAAAAATTTTTATTGTACAACTGTAGAAAGCCATTGCAGTTGTTGCTTTGGGCATCTTGACGTAATAATCAAAACAGTTACCAAAAACAATAAATACAAATGGCTGTGCATGTATTGTAAATTTCACAATAATCAGACTTACGAATTTACAAACTAATCAGTTTAATCCAAATCAAGATAACTATAAATAGGAATTTAGTTTAATAATACTTATTTGACATGGAATTTTATAAAAGATACATTTTTTTGTTCGATGGTATTTTAAATTACAATATCATACCTTGAATTTCTTCATTGTAAATCAAAAATGTCGTATAAAATTCCAGTCCAACAAATAGTCAGTCGCATAAATGTTAATTCGAACAAATTCAGTCGAACAAAATTCCGGATACGAAGAAATGTACATATCTTGCATTTGAGATCTTACCACAAGATGAGTATTTAAAATAAAAATGAAACGATAAAGTGCGCATCTGTTACACGAAAATTACATAGTTAAATACAACAAATACAAAGACTTATTGGAAAAATTGAATTGAAAACACTGATCTAAATTTTTTGAGAAATGCAAAGGTAGAATACTAGGGAGTTTCATTTTATTACATTAATTTAGTAATATTTTGTCGAGGTTATTTACTGGCATACGAATTTGACAAGTGCAAATTATTTATGGTTATTTTCTGAATATTTTCTAATTTTAGCAAAATCAGGTAGACATTTGTCATCAAGTTAATCACAAAATTCTGTTGTAAACCATCCAATGATGCGATAACAGTTTAGCCTATAATATCCATTTGCTTCTAAATGAGCAACATTAAAATTGACATAATTAGATAAAGCGCGCATTAAGTCTTTTAATGAATTATGACAATGTAAGTTAACATGGCAACTTCAAAACCAATTATAATTAAACCTATTAATTTACATTAAAATATTAAATTAAAATTTAATATTTTTATAAATCTTGAGTCTTTGCATAAGTTCATTTCTACTGAGATTGTTATTACATTGTAATATACTATGTTATATTAATAGAGAAATTTAAATTTTAAGTAAATTAATTTTCAAGTTTAAAAGCATGTCTTTTCTTTGGTAATTTTTTGAGTTTATTAAATTATTTATTTAATTAATATCAAGCTATACTATTACTCAAGTCCAACTTTGACAATTAAATCACACTATAAAACGAACGAAAACGCGAATAGAAATAAATAATGATTGAATAAGCTTTAAATTAAGGATATTGAACAATTTAAGCGAGAGCTATAAAAAAAACGTTTGCTTGTGCCAAAAACAAAATTATTATTTAAATAAAATTTAATTTACAACATTTAATTATGCCTTTGTATATTAAAATTTTACACTAAAATAAAATATAATTAATTTATGAATTAAGCAAAAACCAACCGGGTCCTGTTTGAGGACTTCTAATAAATTCCATGACGTCCGTCTTGGAACGCTATATTATTACAGCGATTCAAGTAAAATAAAATCGAAAAACACATAAAGAGTAAGGCAAAAATCTTTTCAATCTATACACAGGAAACATTCTCTGACGATGCTGCTCTGCTGACTGAAAGTCGAAAGAATTCGCAGACCAGAAAATTGGATAAATGGTAAATTGGAAAAAATGGCATGAGTGCAAGTTGTGGACACTTAAGGTGACAATGTTGATTAAGTTTGAGATGTCTTAGATGTGGTGCTGCGAATAACACGGCAAACGCATAAAAGCTATAAAAAAATTGTAAGGTTGATGAACAAAGATCGTGAACTTCTAAATACTGCAAACGCAAGAAAGCTGAAGTATTTGGACCTAGGGTAAGATAGAAGGAAAAATACTGTATTGGTTTTTCTGTGAAAGAACTGTTTAGAGCTGTCTCAACCGGGAAACCTACGCTGATACATATGTTACGTATTTACCCCCTGGATGGGGGAATACCGCACAGAAAAGGCATTAATCACTTTGGAAATATTTTATATATTATATTACAATGAAATGACAATTACCACACCTTTAGTTGGAATAACTTAATCAAATTAATAATCAAGTTAATTTTTGTTTAAGGTAAAAATGTGGACGAAGCGTGCGTTAATGTCAAGTGGGTGCGTGTGGGCTTCGATGCAATAATTGAATTAACTTGAAATTTAAATATGTAAAAAGAATTTTATTTCCAATATAAACAACTTTTTATGATACCACAAAAATGGTATTTATTTTTTAATTTTAGGGTTTTTAAATAGCAAATTAAACTCGATACGTTTCAAATATACCCTTCAATATTAATGTGGTTGTGGTTATTGTATATTAATTTAATGATTAAATTTGTTTATTTATGTTCGAGTTCAATTAAATGTGTTATATCAAAATGGAAATTAATTAATTTTATCAATATCTTTCATACATGCTATTAACTTCGCAAATTTGTAAAAATTAATTAAAATTAACTTGAAATATCCACATTTCCACTAAAATATTTTTTTTTTACTGTTTAAGTAAAACGGCCATAACAAAGAGAAACGAACCTCTGTAACCAACAATAACGTTTATTGCTTTCAGCATTTAATTAATACATAAAACTAAGTATCTATTAAGTAGTTAAAGTTTATACTGCAATTATTGTTATAAGCCCTAAAAATTCTCTAATCTTAAAATAAATTATCAATTCTTGGTCTAATAAGAACGGCAAAAATACGGAAACCCAATTAGAACCAAAAAGGGGGTTCGTATAAAAACCAATGTGTATTCGGATTTTAACCAGCGGAGTTTCGTAATTTTCAAAAGTGATTAGTTAAAAATAATTTTTCTTCAACTTTCACAAAAATGCTTTGAAAATACAAATTAAATAATTCAATTTAGTTTTTAATTAGTAATTTTTTTGTTGCAGGTGAGTTCAGCGTTTGGGAATTTACAGTAAATGGAAAGTGATTGGTGAATATAGTAAGTTATTTAATTACTTATGATTTCTGATTTGCATGTATTATTTAAAAGCTTACAACTGGGTTGATTTAAATCTTGAAAACTAAGTGCCTGGAGTTTTTAAGTCTTAATGAGTACTGTGGCGCCATGTTGTCATTAGTTGTACATTGGTTCTATAAAGAAAATAGGCTGAAAACCTTCTAGAATGCGAAAATGTTGTCTTCTTTATATCGAAATGTTTGATGGATTGCAACCCACTTCCTTGTAGTTTTGCGCCAGACGTGTATAGTAAAATATGATAAATCACCGTATTCCCTGTTTTACTCCATTGTTTAAATTTGTTTGGATATTATTTTATTGTATTAAAAATTTCTATTAAAATAACGAAAAATATTTGTTCTTTCTTTTTAATTTATAAAAATGTAGAGTACCGCAGTGTAATTGATCTGCTCTTAAATGTCTCTTTCTTTATCTAAAAGACTTTATAAAATGATATACTTGAATATTGTTTTGTTTCCGCATAAAATTCAATTATTTTTTTCGACTTCAAAGAAAAATAAAAAACATATTCTTCTTCTACAAACCACACCGTGTCGGAGTCATTATTATTGTTGTATTCCAAATATCTAAAATTTTAAATTGATATTGATTATTTGATTATCGATGATGAATTTAATGGAAAGTGAATGACAAATGCTGGTTTAAAGCAAAACTGGTTAATTCTTCATCTCTTATACTAGAATCAACATAACTGCCATATTTAAAAAAAAAATTTAAATAGAACTTCAAACGTAATCACTTGCTTACACAAATAAGAGACAGACGTACGATGCCATCTCTAATAGTTACTGTCCTACTTACCCAATGTACATTTCATGAAGGAAATTCATACCCATTTTCAATTCTGGGGTATTATTTACGTACTATATGTATTCATAACCTTGAGTATAAGTTCGTCTTAAATTGTTAATTTTGACTAATTTTGAGGTTGTGAATATAGCTTAAAATCAAACAAGAGCGTATTTAGGATACTTTTTCAAATGTTTAGAATCGTAGTTACGTATTAAATCAACTAGTATTTATATTTTCCAACTTGTCATAGATTTTAACTAAAGTTTTTTCGATGATGCAGCTTTTTGTAAAATTATGCGATTTTAATATATCAAAGCCAATCGTTCTATTGTTAATAAAAGCGGATCTCGCTTGTTATTGTACAACTGATATTTCATTTCTGCACTGAAATATTTTAACACTAAATTAATACATTTTGTTTTGATTTATATCTACTGAAATTATTCCAAAAGCAAAATATTGGTAAATTAAAAACCTAATATGGATTTTATAATATAATAATATATCAATTTTTCAAATTAAAAAATTAAATTATCAGAGAACACTTTCAGGATTTACACAAAATTTTTATTTATAAGGTATAAACTTTTTAAATATCAAATACCGTTAAAAGTGAAAATATCGTTTTGCGATTGTGTGTGAAAATTAATTAAATAAAGTTAGACTTCTGAGTGAAAACAAAGCCTGAAACTTTTTTTAAATTTTTTCCTAATTACAAAAATGAATGTTTTATAAAAACGCATTGCATATATATTCAAGGACTTGATTCCTGCAAGATAAGCTAAAACCTCAAAAAATCGGAGGGCAAAAAACAATATATTGTAATTTAAATATTGTCATGCTTTGAAATTGTAACAGCACATCAAAGATTTAATTTGTAAAAATTACAACAAAATGCACAACTATTGGCAACAATTTGAAATATCAACATTACAGTTTGGAAACCAAGGCCACTTTCAAAGGCTTCTTTTGAAGCACACAAGATTTTTCTCCAACTCTCCTGGTATCGGTGAAAAAACAGCTTTGCTGAACTCTTATCTTTAAATTTACCAATTTTGTAAATCTGTTATTAGTATAAACAAGTTATCAGAGCTAACCTTAAGTTGTTTGAAGCAATTATCTAAATCATTATAATCAAAAACTAATGACCTATCGTCAGCATGCATTGTTATCTTCAAACATGAACGAACTCTATTGTCTTTAACAAGAATTATGCACATGGTTGGCTTCAAAATGGAAAATTGTTGGAAATTTATGTCTCAAAATCTATGTTTATAAAAACACATCTTAGAATTAAATTTGCTCATGAGATATAGAAAGCAGAGAGATACTATAATGCCACGGAACATGTGTAGTTAAGAAGGAATTAATTACTTGGTTATTGCAGCGAAATGCATGTAAATTTGTTTTACTTTACCGAACAGCTAGTAAAACTATCGACGCTAGAGACCCCACATATTTTTATTCAAATAAAATCATATCCTAAATGTGGCAATTGCATGAAACTCATTTGTGCCTTATACAAACCTAAGATCCTTTGCCACTTGGCAATTTTTGTGCAACTCATAATAAATTAAAAAGCATGATTTTATAACGTTACAATTTTCCAGTTTTTTTAGTAAACTGGTAAAAACAGTAATTTCCAGTAACTTTTGTCCAACTATTTGTATACAGCATGAACCCAACTTAAATAATTAGTTATTCTTCTTTATAATCCGGCATAGAAAGTTGTGTTTCTTAATAAAACAACTAACTACTTAATAATGAATTAGGTAAAAAATGTAAAAAGATATTCAATGCAGAAGTAAAATTCGAGGCAATAGCCGGATGGCAAAATTTGTCGAAAAGTCAAAATTACATTTAGGGTAATCTAATTTGTCGATTAATAAGTTGAAAGATTTTATTTTACCGTTTTTTACGCTTTATAAAATTTTACAAATTAAATAATCAGTTGATTGGGTTAAGCATAAACATTTCGACATAAAAAGAGTTTAAAAATTTATTTCAGCGCAGATTTGATCCAAGTTTTACATGTTCGCCCACTTAACTGCCTAATGGGATGTAACTTTTTCAAACCTATCTTTTCGAAATAACAATTTTCATTGATTTCTATTTCCTCCTACGAGTTTTCTATTGCATTAAAAGTAACTTTAATTTCTTAATTTTTTATCTAAAAGTTATTAGTGGAAATATTAAATTTTACGTTTAGTATTTCTCGAGGATTAAATGAATTAAAAAGATTTAGTTTTGTTCTCAAACTAATCGTTCTTAGTTTCGATAAGATATTTAATTAGTATGTTTTATGTTGAAAAAAATATTATTTAGAAACTAATTTCTTTTCAAAAGTCGGATTAAGCTCGAATAATGGTAATGGATATAAGATATAAAAGAACGGTAACGAGAGTTGAGGATTTTATTGTAGAAATTTGCTCTCGACTTGTAGCCGGAGGATAAAATCTCCTGATTCGCTTTGAGAAATAATGAAAATTGGATTGCTCGCAAAAAAATAAATTTTATATTTATAGTAGTAAGATCTAAAGGTGTCTTTCTTCGGTTTTCATTTACGATTTAATAGAATCCAATAATTAAAGATATCGCCAATTCAATATTTCATCATGAAAATATCTTAAATCTTTATTAAACTTATGTTTTCTAAATTACGAATTCCATCTTTTGGATTTGATGTTTTACCGTGTAATCAGATTGTGATTTAATTTGTTTATAGAAGAGGTTGCTATTTAGGAGTTTTATTATAGTAATGTAACTCGCATGATATTTTTTAATTTATTTTTATACTTCGTCACAGTCACCGTCACAACCCGAAAACAACTTAAGGACTCGAATTTTCAGCATCAAACAAAAAACATATCGTTTTGTTTATTTAGTCACATCAGACTACCGAGATTCAAATCCATAATTTTTACATTTAAAATTACTGCACTTCTACATTACGGTTTGATCTTGTTCTGCTTTCGATTTTCTTTATCATATAATTTTCATATCCATTTTTAACTTTGTTAATGATTTTCAGTTTATCTTTCACAAATTATTTAGTTTCTTCTGTCTAATTTTATTTATCAAATTTAGTCTGCAGTATATTCAGTTAGTTTTATGTCCAGTTTAGAAAATTTACTGGTTTGTTAAGTTTGAGTAATTAAATATAAATAAATTGTAATAGCGTGAGAGGCTGCTTATCCTCTTGAACAGGAATCTCACTGGGAGGGTCAATATTACATTATGCATATGACCTGTGATTGCATTAAGTCATGCACTTGCATGTAATTCAATAGTTAACAAGCATTTTATGTAAACAAACGGAAGCAATACAAATATTGTAATAATAATTTTTAAAAGATTAAATAGATTAAAAATTATTATTGATTTAATTTAGGTTAGTTTAATAAATAAATTTATGAATTATTGAGTACTTTACAATAATAAATTGATTTATTGCAGTGTGAAATTCTGCTAAATTCATAGGTTGGAAATTGAATAAGATTTCTTCTGAGTGGTTACAGAATATTATTTTCCCAAAGGGTTTTGTAGTTTTTGAGGAAAGGTTCTACTGTATTTCAGCAACAACGGCTTAAATATTCTCTTTAGAGTATTTTCAAAAAAAGACCACATAAATCATAGATTTTGATGGCCATGAAATCTACCAGGAAAATTTGTGCACAATACAGTAATTGTTTCACTTGAAGTCTTCTTTGACAGAAGATATGACAAATTTTCCCAAGACAAGTTTGGCAATGCAAATATGTTTATATTTCACCGGAAAAATTAAAATTTAAACAAGGAGTAAATGGTTAATCTAAAGTTTTGAAGTTTATCTAATTAATTATTCCATAGTTGAGCTTTCTATAAATAAATTGGAAGTAATATATTCTTGAATTTAATAGTTACTGCATTGGTTAGGCATTTTTTATGACATTATAAAATATCATTAATATTTCACATTTTTTTATTAAAAATGTAAATGTAAAAGCTTTATCGAGTTTCTATTTGCCAGTTACATAATATAGAAAATACTCTCCGCTTAACTTTAAATAATAAATGATTCTTTTGCGATTGTAAATATTTAAAAAGTTGGGAAACCAAAACTATATTGCTTTTAGTAAAAACCACGATTATCAAGTTTCACATGAATATCAGCTTTGCTTTTCTGAAGAAACAAAAACTAGAAGTGCACCTACATATATACACAAGGAATTCGATTATATTCTAAGCTTGGAATTTCTACGCAAATGGGTATTTTATTCAGTTGTAAGCAACTAAAATTACCAGACCGTCTTGTTAGATTGTGGTGTCACTACTTGACATTATGAATTAAATTATCTTCTTCATTTTTATAAATTATTTTGCCAGATACTAGTAAAAAGTTCCCATAATACAAGAGTTTTATAATCGACTACGGGATTGCAACTTCCATTTTTTTTCGTTAAAAGAAAAAGTGAACATTTGGAAAACAAATTGGAATGTTTTTTTATTTATAAACATTGTATTATTTTATACGCTTGGTTGTCATTGTAGATACAATTAATAACTTGTAGATGATTGATTACTATAATTTTTCACTGCCTCTGTTGCGATTATATTGGAAAGTGACAATTCTTATATTGGTATTCTACTATAAGTGTTACATATTTAGCTTTTATTTGACAGAAATTTGTCGGTAATTTTGGAAGATTTTATATTTTCCTGACGTATAAAATGTTTTGTTTCGAACAAGCACCATTAACGCAATTAGTTTCACCTAAATATTGTAGATAAATAATAAAATAATAATGACGTTGCCTAGCAAAATATGTTTTATAATATACATCTGTTTTTTAATGCGAACAATACTATATAATAAAATACTTTTCAACCTTTTCGTTCTTTTGTTCTTCATTAATAAATTATTTTCAGCGTTCTTAGATTCCTTGTTTTCTCTAACATTCGTAATTTTAAAATTTATATTATTAGTTTCCAGTTTCTTTTCAGATGGAAAATTAAAATAAAGGCGCCGTATTTTAGTTTAAAGTTCTTGTGATTGAATCAATCGATCGCATGTTGTGTTAGTTTTGTAAATCGCTATTCGGTAATTTAAAAAAAGGGTTTTCGTGAAACATTATTTTTAAATGTGGAAATTTAAAATAAGATTAAGGAATAAGGAGGGTTTGACAATTTCACTTATTTTTACAACTATCCCATTCGGTTATTTTCAAATTTCACCTTTCATTGTGTATCTGATAAGATCGTTGTACAAAAATGTAAAAAAATTTGTTGAAGGATTTCGTTCTAAATTCCGAAAGATAAATTTTGATAACCTTTTTGAAATTGAAACAGTTTAGAATAAATAGAAGTTTGTGATTTAAATATTTATAGTGGATGAATTAGGCGAAACAAAATAGTTGTAGTATTTTTAACAGCGATTAAAACAACGAGAACGTACGGAACGCGGTCACCGCCATGTTGCTCGAGGTTTGTTTAAGATAAGAGATTCTAAATGAATAGCAGAAATCTTTAGAGAAATGCGATGAGGTGGAAATAGCAGGACAGTGAATCGCGATGGTATCTGAGTTGGCATTCTACGGAATTTCGAAGGAATCTGGCAGGAGAGCATTTCAATTTGACTCAACAATCGTCAGTATTTACGCCCAAACTCGTTAGCTAATGCCGTCTTT
Organism: Cantharis rufa; assembly: GCA_947369205.1. Classification (NCBI taxonomy): domain Eukaryota; kingdom Metazoa; phylum Arthropoda; class Insecta; order Coleoptera; family Cantharidae; genus Cantharis; species Cantharis rufa. Next base: position 5,944,475 of record OX376309.1, on the reverse strand, counting down.
CAAACTTTCAAACTTGCTGTCATTAACTGCTTAGACCCAATTATTTATTTAAGTTAGATGTAATGACAAAATTATAATAAAATTTAAACTGAGGTTTAACATATACTTTTGATATACAAGTATTTGTGTCAATATAAAGCTAGTCAAAACTAATTTTAGTTTTATTTATTCGAGGAAATACTGCGGATAAATAATATTAATTTTCCGGAAAGTAGTTATAATTAAGTTAAATTACTACATAATGTATATTTTGTTATCACAATACATTGTAGCTTTCTATTCGTGATTCATTCTTGTAGTACACAGGAATACGGTTACATTTTAACAATTTATGAACGGTCAATAACATAGGTACCTACATATGTACACACACATATCTACATAATACACGCACATATGTTACATACTCAATACTCATGTCTTCGTCTTATTAAAGATTATCTATTAAACTACACGAGTTTTTCCTAAAATAAGTAATTATTTATTTAATGTTTTAAATAAATATTTTAATTAATTTAAACTAAACTTTGGAGTATTATTTGAAATTTAACAATATTTAAGTTAAAGTGTTTGCTTACAGTATATATGCAAATACAATTTCAGATTGAATGCGTACTTGTTGCTGTGGCATATATATTTCCCGATATTGACATTTTCTTTGAATTAAAATAAAATTGTTTTAAGTAAAGTATGTTATATTACAGAGGAATAAAATAAAAATATATATTTGCTTGTAGCAATTTTATAATTATATACTATAATATAATGTATTGTTCCATGTATGTTTAGGTATGTAGGTATACTACTATACAATTAGATAACTACATCAGTATACATACAACATATAATTATGCATTTGCTAGTCTGAAAAGCAAAAAAGGTTTAAATCTATTTACACAAGCATTTTTTAATCAATTGATATTAATTTAATATGGGTTTATCAAACCTATACCTACCTACACGATTAAATAAATATTTATACACAATATTAACAGTTATCACGCCTACCAATAACTTTAAATAGCATGTAGAATGTATATTCTAATTAATAAATATATTAAACTAATCACAAGCTAAATTAAACTTGAGTTTGAAATACTTTGACTTTAATTCAATAAAACTTGCTAATTGGAGTACTTTAACCTATAATTAAAAGTCGGGGAGCTTCACTCGGGTTATTTTTGAGCCTATTAACCAAATTTCTTAGCAATTTACTGAAAGTAAAATAACATACTTTGTATGGTGATTGTTTTTTATTTTATAACATTTTATTTGCGTTTGATACTATTTGAGGTTATGAGTGCGCATGGATATATTTGATAATAGCGGGGTTTAATAAACAAATAATTAAATTCGCGTAGATTTTAATTAATTTTATTTATAACGCAAAGCCTAACTTCGTAAAATCAATTTTAAGTTGTTTGCTAAAACGGCTCCAGTTTTATGTGCTGAAAATATTTCTATGCATTCAAGAAAAGTTTATTTTCGTATTTACTTTTTTCACTTTAAAAGTATAAAAATGTATGTCAAATCCGACATTTCAACAAGTATCTTAAGATGCTATTGACTAGGAAAAACTGTAAAAATCGTAAAATACTTTCGGCCTGAAATAAATTACATGATTGACGGGTATACTGACGACGTCTTGGGAAGTTTGATACAATGGACAGTTTTATTTATTTGCCTTATACAATGCTTAAACTTGTGTTAAATTTTGACGTTTATATTCTTCGTTAACTGATGTTTACTACAAGTAAATTCACCGAGGCGCTATAATGTAACAGAGTTTCTACATAACATTAATGTTCACATTTTAATATAACAAGTCTATTAAATTACAACGCTGGTTTCCTTTATTATACAAAAGTCTAAAGTATTAAATTTTATTTAATTTTGCAAATTTTGTAAATAATTATAATTTTACACTTCAGCGTACCTAAAAGTAAAGTAAAGGATGCAGAATAGTACTTGCAGTTTTTCGAATAATAAGTATATGAGAAAGAGTTATAGAAATATAGCTATACCCAATGAGAAAATAAAATTGTTGTGATAGTAGTAAGTGTAATATAAATTTTAAAATTATCAATTTTAACTTAAAATGAAATATAAGTAGCGATAATATGCATAACGCTGTTGAAGAATAAGCTAAAACTATATTTATTATAGAAGATAAATTAAGAAAAAGGAGAAGTTACGAAAGTCACGATAATGCAATGTAGTATGTACTGTTTGTAATTTATTTTTAAACTGCTATAGAAAAAATGAAATTAAAATAAAACAAATTATGTAAATAACTTGCCATGAAAATCTGTGGGGGTTTAAAATAAATTCAGATATATGTACTATGTAGATAGTATTCGTAAGTATTGTAGTAGTTTCTATTTCGACGTTGCTGTTATATAAACCTCGAATACAATGTACTTATCGGACTTCTAAGAAATAACTGGAAAAGATATAAATAAAACCTTTTTAAATGTCACTCCATCTACAGTTTAAAAATCAAATAGTTTAACGCTCCGTTAAGTTTTGTTAACATTTATGAGCAGGATGACTTCTTTTTTTTTTCTAACTGCATTTATGAAAGGTACATCTTCTTTGATAAAAGCTAGTCAAGTTCTATAACTTAAATAGGTTGCAACTAAACTTATATTAGTACCAAATTAAACTAAACAGATATTAACTGTGTTATTATTAAAACTAGATTTATTTTAGCTAACTTTGGACTTTCTTAGACGAGCCGTATGTTACGACGTCTTTTTACCGTAACTACTTTATTTCTACAGATGTCGCTTTGCATAGCCCGACCTAGTTAATTTATTAATTGTAAAGTTTACTGTATGCGTTATAATAATTTAAATATTTGAATTTATACCTAATGCTTGGTTGCAAAAACAAGTAAACTGCTCTTAAAGCCTTTAAAATCTCATACTTTGATGCCAATATTAAGATGATTTTCTTTTAAATGCTCACCTGAAACTTTCGATCCGATAACCATTGTATTGTAATATATTAAGCTAAGTAAGACAAATTTACAAAAATACCTACCTTAGAACGGCTTTCCTTTGTATTTCCTTTGTATTAATTTATTGTAGTTATTCTAACAGGTAATTTTTCATATCATTTTTGGATAAGGCAACTCGGCGTAACTAAATTGGCGCAGTTTTGCGTCAAATGAACAGAAGAAAACAAAGTTTTGAATTTGATCTACTTTAATTATGATAAAATATATTTTGATGATACTAAAGTAAAAGATTTAAGAAAAAATATTTCTTTTGCGAGTTACTTCCGTGTACAAGTACTTAATGACTGGACAAAATATATACATATCGGTAATATGTGTACGACGGAGAAAAAACAAGTCGCTTTCAGAGATCAAAGTATATACTTGTAGTACTCCGTGCGGCTTTATAAAGAGAACGAATTAACAGTAAACTTATAAAAATTTCCGCTTGAATATTTATGAACTGCTTTGCATTTTTAACAAACCATATGCTACAGAGGTGCCAGATACGTCGGTTCATTAAAGACCCATTTCATCTTTACTTTATAAAATCTGAATTACACTAATATATTTTTATAGTTTTAATTTATATTGCGATGGGTCTCTTTCTGAAGTTTGACTAACCTTTAAGTTTTATTAGATATTCTTTAACGTCTTTCAGAGGTTCTTTTATAACCCACTCAATTAACAAATTAATTTGGTGAAATTTACCGAAAGGTAATCCCAACAATGTTTACTTAAAGAGCAAAACCAAAAGATAATACATTTGATCAAGTTTGGCAACTTTCAGATACAGTAGGCGAAGTACTACTGAAAACTTGTGTTTGTATATTTAAATTTGCGTATGTCATGACACGCATAAGAAAAGTCCACTTGAAATGCTATGTTAAAATAAAAAAGCTTTTAAACAGTTTGAAAAAAGTTAAAAAGTAATTCTGTCAATTGTCTTGTAGGAAACTTGAAGGTTTAAATTTGAGGTGCAAAACTAACGGAAGGTCATAAAAAGAAACCGGAAAATTCAGAATTTGTTCTACTTTTATTTATTTAATTTACTCTCGCAGTTTGTATCGAGCGAAATTAAAAATTTGCTATGCACCTAAAACCATGCATATGTTTAAAACATATGCAGGTGGCTAAAGTTCCGGCTACCGGTAGCTTGATGGCGTTTTTCAGATCAGGTGAATATTACCTGCGCTTTTTTGTCATTTTCCGTTATAAACTAAAAAATATGTTTACTACTTTAACGTGAATCTATAGCGATAATTTTGGGAGTAATTCTAAAAATGTGCAAAACCATAATCGACTAAGTATAAATTTCTTGAGGCGAACCCGCCTTTCAGATCGCTTTCATTCGCAAACTGCCGAGTTGGCGACTAAGAAATATGGATTTTTACTTCTTTTATTATGGAAGATAAATTAAATTTAATATATTGCCAGAATAGGGAGTTATTTGTATTTTAAATTCGATTTATTGAAAATATAAAATATAATATCTTGGGCTGTAGTTATTTGATTAGTCAAAATGGCCACTTATGTATATCACAAATATGTTTGTTATCACAAAATGTATATCTAATGCACCAGGAAGTGACAAGTTGTATATGGTGGCAGAAAGTTCTTAATACCGGAGATTCTGGTCTCGTATATATTACAAAAGAGCTACTGACTAACATTGCAGTTTTATTGCAACTTGCTGCTATTTTATGGCTAACTTCTAAACCTATTTTAATTTATGATCATTTACTTAAACCAAATAAATTGTTTTTGTATTTATAGCTACAATTTCTTTAAACTAGCCATTTTAAAATATAATAAAGCGCTTATGGGTTACACTTTTCACCATCCCTTAACATTTAAAACTTCTCTTACATTTCTTTATTAATTTTAATTACTTCAATAAATCAAAATTTCTTTCGTAGGAAATTGAGATTTGTTACACAATAGCTATAAATAACGTTTTATCGATGAACAGATAAGGTATTTTATAACAGAAATATATCTTAAAAGTTAAAAAGTTAATTAACTTTATGTTACGTATTGGTAAAAAACAGCTTTTTAATTTAATTGTGAAATGCAATTCCGGATCGATAATACTTCCATTTCTGAAATCTTAATAAATTATACGTAATTAGTCAGTTGTCTGGCTTTTATGCCTAAAAAATAAATTGTACTTTAATTAAAAACAAAAGATCGATCTTTTCCAAACAAAAGTTTAACGTAAAATAAATTTACTATATATATTTGGAAAATCGTTTAGGTATATACACATAGCACAATATTTTGAACTATATAAAATTGAATGAGACCCAAAAGATCACATTTATCTCTGCTAAGAGTGATCTATTTCAAAATACTACATAGTGTACTCAAAAATTATTACCAGAGATCTGTATAAAACAGTTTGTCATTTGCAGAGCTCCGAGCAACATTTAGTTATAAAATTATTTACTCTAGCAAACACAATTTTAATAATAATTTAATAATGTTACAATAATGTACTCAAAGTATTAACAATGCCGGTTTTTATAAACCTCAGTATTTAAGCAAAAACTTAATACTAAAAACTTAGTAAAATTAAAATAATAAACAGGCAATGTTTAGTCAGAATAATCAAGTTCAATATTTGGTATAAATAGTATTTATTATATTTTAGAAATAAATACAAAATTTTCATTTCTTAAATATATAAGAGAAAACCGATAGGTGCAGGATTTTTTTAAGATTAACATATGATATATGATATGATATGACATATGATATGGATAATTCATACCAAACCTAATATTTATTATTTTAAATTTCAAAATTCATTAAATGAATTTTTAAATTTTTTAAACAACTACTTGTAAAGTACTGTGAGTATTTACGTAAAACTTGGATAACGTTTGTCTTCAAAATAAAAAAATAAATATGATTAAATTAATAAATACAAAATTATTTAAATTTATTCATAAATAGACGTTATCTAAAGATAAGCTTCGGGCAGGAGCTTTGTTCACTCAGCCAAATAAATAATGTTTGCAACAAAATGTTTGCAAAACATTATTATATTAATGAAAATCTAAAATAAATATAATACTTGATCAAGTTTACTCTCAGATCAATTGTAAAAATAAATATGAAGAACCAAGTAACTACACCAGACTCAACAGTGACCTTCTGCAAGAGTCAGTGATAGCTCCGCTTCTATTTAATTTATGCATTTAGCATATTAGTATACCAGATTTACCTATTACAGGTTTTCTGTAAATTTACATAATATGCTGATGAGCTAGCGGTGCTCTGCTGCAATATAATTATGAAAAAGTAGCACTATCAGCTGTAACAAAAACTACTCAAGTATTCCCACACGTTGCGATTTCCTTAGCCGTAGATATTATTATACGCGCTAGCCATCTTGGTTATTTGAAACACAGTTTTCAAGAGCTTGGGTATCGGAAAATTGAATGTAGAACCATACAGATTTGTGATCTAAATATTATGATTTAATGTAATCTACATGTTATCTTTTGTTAATTTTGCAATTTCAAATTAACATAACTATTTCAATTTGAATTGTATCTTGGTGGATAACCTGAAAAATTTAATCTGGATTTTTCTGAGCTACAGCACCCGCAACTCAAATTAGCTAGGCGTGCGCTAGAAAAACAACCTGTCACTAACTTACATTTTGTAAGAATTCTGAGAAACCAGTGAAGTTTATCGTAATCAGAATTGAAACTAAGTTCTGCATCAAAATTTTATGAAAAAAATTGAGGTGTTATAATTAAATAAAAAAATTTTGAATCTTATATGGCTGAATATGTTAAAAATATTGTTATCGCCAAGCAACATACGTGAAAAATGTTTTATTCGTATTCTAAATTATCTTAATCTATAATTTTACATATGGAACTTATCTGGCTAAATATAACATATACCAATTTCAGTTACTGCAAAAAATTTGCTTTTAAGTTTTGGCAATCAAAACTTTTTGTTTAAATAGAGATTACTCACTACTATATTAGATTCCAGTTTGTCAGGATTAATCTTGATATGAAAATGGATGTAATAGAGTTGGAAAGCCTTTAGTTTAAGTGCAATTTTGAGGTGCTGGAATTGAAAGCAAATTTTTTTGTTATTAATCCAGAGCAAGATCTTTTATTTTGTTCAATATAACTGTAATGAGTTTGAACTCAAAACCCACTAGAAAGTTAGAGCTCAAACAACGATAAGTTTAAATGAAGCGCAATCGATTAATACCGGTTGGACTATAAATGCAATTGGAAATATTTTTGTGAATATCTATGCAACGATCCAAGCTGAAATTATTTAAAACTCATTGAATCTCAGTGATTGATATTAACTTTAAAATTTAAAAGTACAAAGAGCGAGGTGAGAATTATAAAATTTTTCACGTTACACAATAAGCAGTTTGTTTAATTAATTAACGGTAGCGTGAAACATAAACTATTAATTATACTTTTTGAACTAAACCAACAATTGTAAATAAGTTTTGAAAACCATTTGATTCAACGAAAGACTGCAAAGTTTTAATGATGAAATTTTGTTCAAAATTTAATTAAATCCGATTGCTAGGTTAAGAAATTTTTTCAAGTGTGACGTACAATTTTAATTAGTCCGAAAGTTACAACTTTTATTTTATTTAACTTTTTTTTTTTATTTATATTTGAATTATCTCGAATTAACGTTGCAGGTAGCTTAAGGTGTTAACTTTGATAACCATGTTCAAATCCAGTGAACTATACGCGTGGTTTTGGCAGTCGATCTCAACCTGCCGACAACTTCAAAACTTGTCTAATTACAAACAGAGAAAACGAGAAAACTCGCCAAATCTGAGAAAGTTCTGAACAGTAGTGTGGTGAAGTAATAGAATCTCGATGTTGTATTCGCATTGAGGGTATGTTTGACGAGTTAGTTCGTAGTAAGATTTTCTGATTTATCCTATTTCAACACCGAGTCGAGCTTTTCTATTGTAAAAGTCTTTTGTTATGCGAGTGAATATAAAACTATGCTCATTATTATTAACATTTGTAAATGTATAGTAATTTAAGATTCAGAACTTAGACGAACAAAATGTTTTCTTTTAAAGTAGATTGCTTTTTTATTTTATTCAACTTTGTAAATATAATAAATTGTGATGAGCTACAAGATGTTTTAAAATTCAGTTTTAGAAACGAAATTACGAAAAAAATGACTTTAAACATTTATCCATTTGAGTAGTTAGTTTTTAAACGAAAAAAGTTGTAAAAGTTATGTTCTGTAGAAGTGGTTGCAAGAAACAGTAAATCTTAAAACTTTCATAGGTTGATTTATATATTAGTACTTGAGGTGATACATCATGCTTCACACGTTATGGACTGCCCCTTGCGCCCCAGTTTATTGAAATGCCATTACGAAAATTTTCACCATTTGTGAGTCGCTTTTATTTATTGTTATTAACTAACATAAATTCCTTACAAACTCATTTTAGCAGCCGACAGTTGCTTAATGCAATAAATATTAATAATGTAGGATTCGGGGAAGTACATCATTTGTCATAAAATTATGTGCGAATACAAAAACAATTTTCTATTAAAAATTCTTGTAATATTAATTTTTTGGATTGCTTTATGCTATCTCGGTTTTAAATAATAAGCAGGAAACTGAAAATACTTACCATTATTTTTAGTAGTGTAGAAGCATTCAAAACGAGCTGGAGCAATATGTGTTTCAGGGAGAGAATAATATATTTTAGCCAAGTAGCTGCAGTTGGGCTCTTAGGAAATTACTAGAATACTAAACAAGCTACTTCGAGAAAATATTTACTTTCTAGTTCAAGTCAAAATTTACCCATTATTGGTATAAAATAAATAAAAATATAATACTTAATAAACGCAAAATTGTATGCAAATCTTTAGTAATTTTGAACTTTTTAGAACTCTTTAAATGATGTAACAGACATGGTCTAATTATTTTCCTTTGTGAATATCTAAGTCAGTAACTTAGTTAAAAATAAATTTTCTTTAATACGACAAAAGAAGAAAATGTATTAAGAACAAAGAAATTGTACTTCAGTCATTTTAATTCAATTAAAAAGTAAAATATTTGATATACACAGTTACGGTTAAGCATCTTATCTAAACATTTTTTTTTAAATTTCTTTACGACAAAATATTGAATTTTAATAGTTTTATCTAAATATTTAAATAGGTTGGTACACCTGTAACCTTGACAGTATAATGGTTTTGGTATTTTTCGATTTGTATAAACACAGTGTTATAAGTAAAATCGTGCATAATGACGAAACAATAGTAATTTTATATACATATATCCTGGACCATTTACTTACTACCGGTTTTGTGGTGGCGTTTTATGAAAAAAACCGTATCTACTGCAAAGTAAATATTACTCTTCGCATTCTCAACAGTATTTCAAATATTTTCATTAAATGTATAATATGTTAATTTAATTAAAACGGTTGAGAAGGTCCTGCTCCTTTATCAAAAGATTGTCATGTTTTTGCTGAAGGAAATCGATCTAGTAAATTTTGTATAAATTCATTTTACACTATAATACCTAATTATTTCACTAGGAAATGTATTATGGAAAATATTCAAACTTTTAATTAAATTTTTTTAAAAGCTCAGTTGAAAAAATACACAAAATAAGAAATTCTATCGACGAAAGTCGAAATTGCTGTTATAAGAAACATAAAGTTTGGCTTTGAAAAGATCATTTAAAACTTTTGGAATAATAAGTTTCTAAAACTTGCAAAATTAGATTTATTTTTAGAAAAAACTAAATTATAATAAAAATAAAATATTACCAATAAAACGCATTTTTTGCTTTATAAGTATTTGCTTATCGAAGCCGAATATCTAATAAATTTCACAAATTTCAGTTTAAAAATGTTACAAAATGCTATCCCTAAAATCACCAAGTGGGCTGATGTTTTGACCTTCAAAATGATTATTTATGTTTCTAGTATTTTAATTTAAAAACAAAATTAAAATTCATAATGAGTTTTAATTCCGTTTTACTTATTAAAATTCAATTTTAAATTTTTTGCTGCAATTTTAATCTAGGAAGATTTGACAACCGCCGCAATACTTGTCATATTCAAACTTCCAAGTATTAACCACGCGCAACCGATATTTAACTTTGTTGATCTAACGGACGTAGTTCACAATGTTGCTTCTGCCTGAAGGGTTTAAAACAAAACTTATTGAATAAGAAAAATATAACAAAGAAAAATTTACAAATAGCGTTTTGTTTTGCAATTTCCTAAATTCATGTCCTGGTATACTGTTAACTTGTTACCACTTAGGCCAATTTGGTTCATCTTTCCGAATGTCGCATCCATGAGCAACGCCGCTATCTGCTTATTTTTACTTTTTATTTATCTTCAAAGAGATTTAATGATTATATTTTTCAGAGCTGCATATGTGGACATTGCAAACTCGTCCCGGTCTTTCTTGACTACATATTATCAGTATACGAGAACGTTTTGGACTCTTATATTATCTACAAAATGGCGAAAATGACGTTTTGTATTGGTTTTTTTGATTATTCGAGTACATAACTTTTTTAATTTTTAATTAATTAAGGTATTACTTTTATTCTGCACTATTATTTTCTGTAAGCTTACCTAATTATGACTATTTAATTAGTGCCGCGCATGAATAGAATAATGAGAAATACATTATGCTTTTTCAAAATTTTTTGCTTTTGATGTGATAAAATTGCTTGTACAACATTGGGAAAAATATTCAAAAAACGTTTAGGCAAAAATTGTAACTCAACAACTGTTCGACAACAACATACAAATTTAAGAGCCTTATAAAGGATTTACACAATACCCAGTGGCGGAGTAAAAAATTTATTAATTTGATTGTTATTTGATCTTGTCACTTTAATTTCAGGAAAATTGATTTATATAATTGATAAAATTCAATTATATACATACATTTTTGTAACTTCTCTGATCTTCTGAGAAAGCTTTTTTAAGCCGGCCCTGTATATGTGGCCATTCCAAAGCTATCGTTATTTTTGGTGTAAATTTGCAACGTTAGGTTAAGTTTGATTTTTAAATTTCACCGAAGTCCCCTCATATAATGTTGTACATTTTTAAAATAGAACTATTTAGGAATTTATAGCTTGGAAGACGCGGCAAATATTAACAAAGTCATCGATCAGGGTTTATGGTTTATTTTATCAGGTTTATTCGGGAATAAACTCACGTTTATTTCACGTCTTTATTCGTCCTTACAAGCTTACTTTGCATCTGGTCACGTAGCGCCGTGGAAAGGCGTCAAGACGGGGGAAATTTACTAATTGGAATCGTAAAAGGACGGTCCAAGAGTTTATGGTTTCCTACTTGTCATCTACCGTGGGAAAATAAAGAAGAAGCTTGTTTCTTCAAAGGTAAAAACGAGAAATGAAAAAATTATTGCGGTGTTTTATTTGTTTTTATTAAAATAATTGAAGCTGTTTATGTCTCCTGGTGCAGGAGCAATAATATATTTATTATATTGAAATACTGCATTGTACCGGAAATGCAATGTATTTCACTATTCTACTTATGATTATGCGTACCAGCAATTTGTAATAACGTCTACAGCACTTAAAGTATTTAGGTAGTAAGTAGTTTGAGGCGGAGGTCCTGTAACACTTTTAGAAACTCGATATTTTCATCATCTAAGATATTTATTCTTACTACCAAGTTAAAGCGTGAATTAATTTTAAATAATACCAAGTTTCATAAAACATGATGTATGCAATAATTTTGCATACACATTTCGCTTGTGCTGAGTTAATTTAAACAGTTGGTACATTTAATCTAATCTCATTTTTTAAAAGCGCCATTTGCTGAAAATAAAAAAAAATTAAACTAGAATAACAGAGTTCAAATTTATATTGAATTGTTGTTAATAATAGTTGAATATAATTGGTTGTCACTTCTGGTAGGTTTAATTTAAAAATATTTCTAAAGAGCAATTAATTGTTAATTGGTTTGTCGTTAAAAGTAAATCCGCATTTGTAATCAATTAAAATTAAATTTTAAAAAAGATTATTTTTTTCGACAATTTTCACAAATGTAAAATGAACTTTATGAAATATTTTGAAAAGTTTTTCTTAGAGAAATTATTGTTTGCGCTAGGTGCTTTACAACAAAAGTTAATTTTAAAAAGGTGAAAAAAGCTCAACTGAAACTGAAGGCTGACTGGATAACTAACTACTCAGATTAGTGTTTTAATTCACCGCTTGTTGGATGATTGTATAAAATAGAAAATGTAATAAACTTTCTGGTTTATTGTATTTCTAGAGTTTCTTCAATTTTTGTTTGACATTCACTGGGTAGGTTACGACGTTGGAATTGCTGGCACTGCAATTCTTTAAATTAAATAAATTTCAAATTCAAAAATGAATATCGTTTGTTATAAGTTCATAATAAAATTAATCCTGAATACTTCAACATCAAGGAAACAGGTAATATTTGATCATTATTAAACAACACGAACCGGATGTCGTACATTATATATAACTTACCCTAAGTTGATCCATAAACATGCTAGTTCAAACGAAATAAAAAAATAATTTACATATGACATACTTACGATCAGTAAACTGTTTTCTCAATTTAAATTTTGTTCATGTTTTTACGTTCAAAGTTAATTTAGCAAAAAGCGAAAAAATAATGACTAGTAGCTTACTCCGGTAAGACTTCCATCTGATAATACAAGAACAAGTTGATTGTGTGAAATATTCGCATTTTGGAAAAAGTGAGACGCATCTGCTACGAGATTCATTACAGACTCAGCTAAGAAGCAATTTCTAGTCTGCTAGCGATGGCTCATTCATCGTATTTTAGAACAATTTCTGTTTTCCTCCTAGTGTATAATATTCTATATTTTTACTTTTATACTAACGAAAATTTAATAAACTTTATTAATAATATTATCAGTATAGTATTAGTATTAATAATGTAATATAATAGTAAGTTAATAGACAAGCGGTTTATGTATTAGCTTCACGTGTTTATTTTCTTTCTTTAGTTTATTATAAATATTATATTTACATAATAAAATATAGTACCTTATCCTTGAATTATTATTAGTTAACTTTAGAATTTAATCACAGTAATGCTTTGTATATAATGCAGTTTAAAAAAATGCAATTAATAATTAAGCACAAACATATGTCAAATTACCCCTGTAGCCAACTAGCCACGGTCGCCCCTTACCTACAAACTGCAAAAATTAAATCTCTAAACAATTTCACATCATCAATCTTAATAATCACAAAAAAATATGATGAAAAATATTGAATACAATTGTATAATTTTACCGCTCTCGCAATTAATTATTATTTTTGCGATTGAATTATGCAATCAATACATACATAAATGATTAGATTTGCGTTTTTAAAAAATATATGAGACCCTTCAGTAAAATACTTTGTAAAGGCAAATGTGTTTTAAATTTTGGCGACCTCATTAAATATTCTTAACGAACCTATTACCTGATACCGGAAATTAAAAAGAAGGATTTATTTTGTAAAAAAAATTAATTACAAACTACAAACAACTTTAATGTTTTAAGTTGGCTGTTTTAAAAGTAATAAGCACATAGTTGATTACTAATTATAATCAAAAACAATTATATTATTCGTGTGGAGTATTTACGAATAAACCAGTTTATTTATGGGATGTTAAATCCAAATTAATGAATTGCAAGTTTGCAGTTTTTACTGTCTGACCCTTAAACACAGATATATCTAGCATATGATTAGTGAATTTGTGAATGTCATTTTTGAAAATTAAGTTTTCTTGATCATGAAAATTTCGGGAACAATGAAACAGAATTCAGTTTTAAAGAATTTAATAATTAAGATGTTTATTTGCCGTTTTTAAGTTTACAAGAAACACAAATTTTTATTAACGGTTATTTTGTTTTTAAATGAAAATGTTGATTATCTTCAAAGTAAGAAACTTATTTTATTTTGGTTAAATTTCCGGAAAATTTTAAACAACTTTGCAACAGCTAATGTCTTTGTATATATATTTATACTTTAATAGAAATATTTGTTTTACATAAGCTTACTTTAATCTTTTAATCTTTTACAAAACCGTATTAGTAGTCAAATTTAACTATCAAGTAGCTTTAATTGAATCAGCAATTCATGACCATGCATTAATAAGGATGTAGTAGCACAGCACTATAAAATTAAACTTTTTCGATTAACTTTATAATTTTATACATTTATATTTTAATTTTTAATTGTATTTAACACAATAAATTACATTTGAAAACTGTTATGCTTAGACACTGTGTTTCAGTTTACAGACAATTTTATTGGCTAAGTAAAATTTATATATTTATAATTTAATAATGATATTGATATTTGTGATAAACATTTTAATGGATTGGTCAGAAAATTGTAAAATATTTTTAAGACAAAATTTATATTTTACCATATTATTTATCTTAAATCTAAAAGGATGATAGAAGTAAGGACGTCACAGTTTGTTTCATGGTATAAAATAAACCTTTAAGGTTAAGGGGTAAGATCAGGCCCGTAGCCAGACCGACATCGACAGTGAAGGTAGGGCAAACGAATAGTAAGATTGGGCAATTTTTCGCGAAAATTTCCAGAAATTTCAAGGTCAACGTGGTTTAAGAAAAGTTATAAAATTTATTATATCCGTATTATTGCACAGCCGCGTGCAAGCATAAAAATAGTATTTTAACTACGATATTCATTTCGCCTTATCGTAGTACTCGTACCACACAAGGAAAAATATGAAATAAACGCTTATGCAAAGGAAAAGTTCATCTATAACTTTGATGGCCACTGAGATATCGTAACTCTCATAGGTGTATGTCAGTAGGTATTGCGATGATTTTTTAATTCTATGAATTGCATTTGAAAGCATATACCGACTTAAAATTAAAAAGAAATTCTTATACAAAAAGACCAACGTAGAATGAATGGGGAAATTTTCTTTTAATTTATTGTTGCATATTTTTTTTTTAAAAGGTCGGGCAAAATCCTTAAAAAGTCGGGCGTTGCCCGACCTTGCCACCCCCTAGCTACGGGCCTGGGTAGATACACATAGCCGCAAGAATTTAAATTCGATTTTGATCATTTTTTTTTAAAAGAATAACTGGTTCGATGTTTTTAAACCTTTACATAAAAAAAATGTTTTGTATTTTTGAATTTCAAAATAGCCGATTGATAGTTCAGTCTTCCGGAAAGGTTGCAACGAAAGTTGTTGATTGGCGTGACTTGTAGCTCCTGTAGTATTTATCTGAAACAAAGAAAAAACTTTCTGGGTGTTTATTTATGTTATATTTTGTAGATGAACCTAAGAAAGTGAAAAAAAAAAAAAATTCGCTGATTGAAACACTTTATAAAAAAAATTTGAATTTTCAACCAAATTTTTGAATTGTTTTTGATTCGAAAAATGATTTTTCAAAATAAATAGGTTCATATAGAAAGTAATATCATTGAAATGATCTATACAAAAATTCAGCGCGATTGATAAAAAATTTTCTGAGTTATCGTTCACGCCGATTTGAAAAAAAAACGTGATTAAAGTTTAGCCACATGAAAATTAAATGATTATGGTGACTTACCTAATAATCAGCAATTTCAGCGCCATATACTAGTCCTTCGGTATCCTCATACAACTCGAAAATTTTCTTAAAAAGTTCCTCTTCACGTGCTTTTTTAGTCGCTAATGATCTGCGCCGATTTTCGCCAATAATTCTCCGTTCATCTACTTTTTCTGTGTATTACTTACATTGTTTGCCAATTGCTACGCCAAAATTACGCCATATGTCCATAAGATTACAAAATAAATGAATCCCCTCTCTAGCAATGCCTAAGAGACGCATAACAAGTACAATCCTACAATTTACTTGAAAGCCATTATTAACAATTAATATACTACCGATCTTAAAACCTAAGCTTCGATTAACAGACTCTTCAAATTTCACTGTTTGTTTACACTCACGACATATAACCATTTCTGACAATGCAGTAAACACCGTAAAAAATTCAATAATTCATGCAAAGAATTATCATGAATGTCCTCACCACTGCCACTCGATAATTTTCTTGCACTCGGTTGTTCGAAATCATCGGATTTGTTGGAATACTGATTTCGATGAAATTTTCGTTTCCGCGGATTTGATTCCCAAGCTGTTTAACGTTTAAGTCTTTTTCAATAAGAATTCATTTTTATATTTATTCGTTTTCAAAATCTCTGTCACAGAGTGAACTCCAAAACTAAACTAAACAGAACAACAGCAATGCCGGTTCTGACCCTTTCTAATGAACTTTTAACAGAGATGTTGCCCTATTATATCTCGGTATTTTAATGACTATACAACTGTTCTTTTCTAGGAATCATTGTATTAAAAAATTGCAAAACAACTGTTTACTTGAATTTTGAATAGAAAGGTTTTAAGGTAAGAGAATTCAAAGGGAGCAAAAGCAGGTAGCCAAAGTCGACCCTTTTGAAGATGCTCGGACGCTAAGTACAGTAGGAGGGACAAGTTTTAACCATTGAAATACAGGGAGATGGTAAATTGCGTCCCAACGGGATCGCGGTCAGAATGATTAAATGAAATCCTATTATTCCTTAAGCTGTATAAAAGTTTACAATGTTTTGGTGGGCAGATCCAAACTGCGGCGCACCTAATTGGATTAAAAAAAAAGGTCAACCTTTTGTTGCTGTTCGAACTGCGGCTAGGTCAGAAAAAACTGTAGGTTTTGAAATACACCAGGCGTGGTGTAATTACATTTTTGAGGATTATCCATTAGTTTTCGAGAAAACGGCATTTAAAAATCCAAATTTTACATGCATTTTAGATAGGGATTTCAACTAACACGAGTGTTCTATTGACGGTACGCGTGGATTAATATACTCTTACTGATAGCCGTAGCGCTTGTATTCAGTTGTCTACCATCATTTTTAGATTAGATTCTCGATTGCCTTGGTTGCGTTTGTCAAAACCGACGCTCCGCACCCTCCGCTCCGGTCCCCGCTAGATACCTCCAACTCGCCAAGGATGCTACTCGAAAGGGGTAAAACTCGTTTTTAATTATAAGCCTTTTTTTAATTAATGCACAAATACATAATGTTGTATAATGTTGCGTAATATTATAATGAGTGCGGTTGCAAACAAAGGGTTCAACACGCACGATGTGTATCCGACCGAGCTACAATCCCGTCTAAACCGCAGTTCGGACTTTCACTAAACCACACCTAAAGTAACCACGCCGCTGTTCGAATCATTTTAAGTAGGGTCAACTTGACCGCGCCGCAGTTCGGAAAACCCCGTTTTGGTAATTTTACAATACAGGGTGTTATTATTACTAAATTGTTTTTTTATAAATATTTTTTTACGAACGAGGAAGATCCACCCTCTTTCTGGTAGCACACTTTGCCGAATAGAACCGGTCTAGAGGGATATTTTTATTAAGTATGGCATTAGTCAAAACGGCCCGGAGCGGAGGGTGCGGAGGGTCAGTTTAAACAAATGCAACCACGGCAAATCTCGGATGTTGAGATTTGTGTTAAGTGGCGTTCAGATAGAGATTCTTGTCCTTGCTTAAGTATAAAACGGGCAAAAGCCAATCAGGTTGAAGTATTTTTTTGTAACAAACAAGGATAAAAGAAAATACTTCAATATGATTGGCTCTTGCCAGTTTTCAACCTAAGCAAGGCAGGACAAAAATCTCTATCTGAACACAGCTTTTGAGATTACCGCTAATCCGCTTAGGGTTTAGTTTTAAAAATTTGGTGACATATTTTTAAGATGTTACACTAATCTTTTATGTAAAGAACAAAAACTGGCATTTCGAAAATTCTATATGTATTTCCCCCCCTTAAACGAAATCCTAATAAACCCATGAAACTGATAATAATATGCTGTGTGATTTTGTACTCAAAGAGAACATTATGCAAACTTTCATTCATATGTGGCGATTGTAGAGTATTGAATGAAGTACAAAGAATGTAATTAAAATATCAAATACATAAATATACCTAGGAAATTAAACCACAACAAACCTACTCAATCATCTTTCTTTTTCAAATAAGTTACAAAGAAGTGCTTGTTTTAAAACTAACGAAGTTGTTAGTTAGTGCACCGGTAGGATTTAATAGTGTTTTTGTGTATTTTAAAGTTTGTACGACATCTGGCGTCAATTAAAGAAATTACTAATAGGTTGAAATATCAAAACTTTCATGTTCTTGAGAATTTTTTATTAAAATTTAGCAGCATGTCAGTTTAAAATGCAGTCATATGTTTTTAATACCCATACAGTTTTGTAGAAAATGTCTACGAGTATAATAAAATTAAAAATATATTAAAATTTTAAATTCAAAAAGAAGAGGGGAAACACTCGTTAAGTGTAGATCGTCCAAAACCAAAAATTATTTTTTTTTAATTGAACGATCATCTATTATAGACTATTGTACATAAAATGGGATATTAGGGAACGATTAAATCTGTCCAATAAATTTGATTCCAACTTTTAAAAATTATTATCCACGTGTGTTTACCTCAATTCCGTTTTTAGCTCTCTTCAAGATTTTACTTGAACTAAATACTCTTATTAATTTAATACTATAAATTAACGCAATATTTGTTTTAATTTCGGAATTACTACTCATTTTCAAGCCACTTCACTTCTTCACACTTTATGCTTGCTCGTGAGCGATTTCAATTTCAAAAAACTACAATTTTGCAAAATCATTAATTTGACAATAATTAAACTTTGTGTTCCATAGATAATTAAAATTTTTAATTTGTTTTAATGTTAGATTGCCGCTTTTAAACCAAAATAGCGAAATCATACAAAATATGTATAAATCGGTAAAACAAAATTTGATATTTGTAATTAATTTATATCCCTGAAAATACATGAAAATATAGTTAGGTATATTTGAAATTTCTAAATCATTAAATTTTAAAGTAGTGAAATATACACAAAATTATGTTATAAACTTACGTTTTAGTCAAAATATGAATTTTCTATCAAAACGTGAAAACAGTAATCACCAGCTGAATGATCTTTCAGATGTGAATAGAAAATTCGACTGCGCTTCTTATTTTCCAGGTAAAATATCAAACTCGAATGGCAACTTTTAGTATGTTAAAATAGTCGTGTCGTATATCCCGTTCCTTTTCACTCGACCTTTTTGTAGTATAAACAATTTTACATTTTAAAAGTGATCCCAAAATCAGGATTGCATAATCAAAAATAATAAAAATTAGATGATTTAGTTTTAGTAATTTATTGAAAATGAATCATCCGGTATTTAGTTTAACCAGTTTTGCAGTTGTAAAAAAACTAAATCTATAAGCCAACCACGATTTCTTTAAAAGTCGCTGGGATAAAAGTTAATATGGTTACATATTTTAAAAATCTATTACCTAAGTTTATTGTTCCTTTTTCGTTTTTGATGTTATATGTAAAACTGCAAGTATCATCAATATAGTATATAAATTTAATTTATTTCGCAAGAAAAAGGAAAAAATGACAGAAGGAAAACTTTCTATGGGTTATAGTAGAAGCTTATTTTGCTACTAACGCTAAAAACGCCGCTACAATTTTCATGAAAAGTTTCCTTTTAAACTTGCTTGTTTATGACTTTAAAATTAATTTTAACTCGCGTTCTACAATTATATTTTTAGAACATGCAAGGACATGTTAATAAAGTGACTTTTTTTTAAAATTTTTATTATATAGCGAATGTAATTTTTTAGTTATATTGTAATAATTAGATTGTTGTGCTGAAAACTTAAATTTAATTTTTAAACTTTTACATTAGGGTAGTTTTGTCAAAGAAATATGAAAGAAAAGTTAGCGAGTTAAATTTACAAATTTACAGAAACCTTCCATTCGAGATCCTTTTTTGTGGCAACGTAATAATGCACTAGATCCGGTGTCTTTTTAATATTTCACGATTTCGCCAGACTACTTGCTCTGTCGTATGCTTTAAATGTGCCTGAAATATTATACTTGGGTTCAAATGAAATGAGCTTTTTATATCACTAAGGGAACACAGTTGCGTCGGATAAAGCATCTTCATTTACACAGTAAATGTTATTCGGAGATGATGAAACGGTATAATGTAAATAAGTAGAAAGAGTTAAAATTTGTTGATTATAATAAAACTCACAAACTCAATTTTTCAACTTACTTTTGACAATATACAATAACAAAAAGGAAAACTATCCCTAAAGCTTGTTTTCTAACCTACCATCTTTATTTTCTAAACTCTTAGAACTAAGAAATAGACTCGCAATCTTTTTACTTTCACAGCTTACAATAATGTGTATTTCTACTTAAAAACCTACATATAGCGATCTTTCTTGTTTGCTTTCAGCTTTTTTTATTCTTCCACACTGCCCGTTCTGAATGACCGCGAGAGCGATTTTTATCAGGGATTTAAGAACATGACGAGCTAGTATAAAAAGCAAATGGATCCTTGTGGAGTGAGGCTTAATTAGTAAGATTACACCGGTTGCTTATTTGCAAACTTTTACTTCTTCACCTTTTTTAAGCAATAACACTTTACTACATTGTTTTTTTATAAAAAAAACTCTATTGTTTCATAAACCGCGAGATATTTTCATATTTACAAGCGTCGTTCGAAAAGTACGTCGTCTTAACTCTGCAAATATATAATAGCGTCGAAGAAAACAAAAACGTTTTTGTCAACACAAAAGGCTTTAAAAATTATTTATTGAGATTACCGTAAAGTAATCGTCACGATAGCTTTAGATATTCATTCGTTGATGAATTCACTGTAAAATTTTGAGTTTCTCTTGTACAAAAGAACGTTAAATTGAATAAATTATTTAATGAAGAAAAGAAAAATTAATTACCTGAAAACTAATTAGCAAGCCAAGTTAACCAAAAATAACCAGAATCTTGAACTTTTTGAAATTTTTGTCTATAAAATAAATTTATCTTCCCAATTTTAATGAAAGAATCAATTTTATTACACACATTCGTAACGACCTTTGTATTACGTGAGTTTTTTAAAAAGGATTTTAATTATAATTTCCGGCATTTTAGTACTAATTGGCGCACTCAGTAGGATTACTTGTTTGATAATTTTTTAAGCTCTCAGAAAATAATTTCGTTGAGTTTGGGTAAATTTAGATTATTTTGTTTAGACAAAATAATTGTAATCTGCAGTCTAAGCTACAATCACCTACAGCGTGTTACTAAGATTGATGATCATGATGTACTAGGATGTCCAAGTTTACATTCCGAAGGTTTTCTCCAAATATATTTTTATTATCACAGTTAGACAACCTTTTTTTGTTAGTTCACAATTTCCATATACGATTAGGAAATTTTCGTGAACCCGAATTTCACAAAATATTTTTAATCAAAAACGAAATTCTACGCAAAAGAATATATATTTTCATAACGCAAAGTTTCATTTATTAAAACACGATGATAATTTTCACGCTAACTAGCATGCTTTTAATTTTTACTGTTTTCCTTTTGTGTTTAAAATTAAATAGAAATTAAAATACCACAAAGTGATTATAATAAAGAAATAACAAAAACACATATGTATGAAATAATAAACCCTATGCATATGAACAACTTGAACAATTTTCACTTGTCGCATGTTAATTACGAGATGCTAATCATACATGCTTACAATCGTGTAAGTTCGTTATCGAACAAAACAAAAAATAAAAAAAGTGAAAAATACAATTTAGATAGAGCCATGAGGGCTTAAAATTAACCAACTTCTTTTTTATCTTCTTTTAAAAGTACAAATTAAATTTTTTAGAGATGCTCCATAATTGTTGCTATTAAAGTTTTAAAATATGATGCATGTATTCTCTTCTGCTAGTACGATAGCAGGCTGTTAAACCTGTTTGTTTCAACCAAGAAAAGCACTCATTTAAAGTGATCAATGTGAGATGTCTTCAAAATTTTCCGCTTCCTTTGTTAAAATACGCCCAGTTTAAGTGTCTGAACTTTTATCAGCTCTTCAGATAAGAACAATTTATTACAGTTCAACTTTTGTGTTACACACTCCCTTAAATTATATTAGGGTTTGATATTAGCAACTAAATTTTTTTTTATGTAATTATAAACAATTTCTAATCTGGGTGATTAATTTTCGCAGAGGTAAAATGGAACTGTCACAGCGCTTTTCGTTTTAGACATCATTTCTAGATATCCTCATGTGATGGATATGACGGCGAAAAGCTAAATTCTCATACTTTAATTTTCATTTGAATTTCTGAAATATATTAAAATTTTATAAACTATGATGCGATTTTAATTATTTTGCAACCGAGTGTGCTATTTTTCTATACTACATACATTTTAAATTATTCCGTTTGAAATTCTTGTAATTCCTTTGGTATTCATATTATTCATATTGGAATTTAAATCACATGGTAACAAATAGTAGATATTAAATCATTGAATTGCAATGAAATGTGAACTATTTCTTCAATAAAATTTTTAAAATTTTTGCTGAATCCTAGTATATTTTAAATTGTTTTATTTTAATATTTGGTATGTAATTCGAAAATCAAATTCTTTACAGAGATGAAGTTCCAAATTATTATTTAATTATAACTTAAACAGTTTCCTCTCCTCATCGACAGCAACAGCTGTAACGTCGTTGAATCCAATTCAATTGGTGCTGTTTTATTGTGCTTCCGCATTCGTATTGCTAGTCCACCAGTGTGTCCAATATAGCTGCTGTTACAATTTTCACAAAACAGCTGATAAACTGATAAACTTTTTTAATTTTTCAGGAAATTTTACTACTATTCGGTAAATTTACTAAATAATACGGAAAGGAGAAATGAAAATCTGAACTCTAATGGAGTGCATAAAGTGTATCTACATCGGAGAGACAGGTAGGTGACTAGCGTTACGACTACAGTTAAAAATAAAAAGTAATCAAACATTGAAAAACATCTCTGAAGAAAACAGCATGAATTATATATGGACAAACAGAGATAATAATGCACACCTACAAAACCATGCGAATTAAAATTTGAATTCTTGCTTAACATTGATTTAGTGACTTGAGAGATTTTGTAATTTTACTTTTCTGTTTGTGACTTTTGAAATGTCATTTTGCACTTTATATTTTGGTTTGATTACTAACTTTCTTTTATTTACAAGGTAGCAGTTTTTACTCGTTTTAGATAAAATTAGATAAAAATTCGGAAATAAAAGTTAGTTTAAAAAAATTATGTTATTACAATACTTCTGGAAGATTGATAGAATTCATTTTTTCAATTTGTTGAAAGCTTTAAGAGACGCTTGCAAATAATTAAATTTTACTGATTGAATATTTATGATAATATTACCTTAAAATTTACTTTAACTTGAACAATACAAAACTAAGTGTACAGAAGCGTCCGTTTTCTATAGGGAAATCTGAGATCTTATATAATACATCAACCGAGGTGTCGACTTTGTTTTGTGTATTGGCATTCGTTATAGAATTTCTTTGCAGTAAAATCCCAAAAGAGACCTTTAAATTAAAGAAGCTAAATCGTTTTTGTGACAGATGCCGATTTTTTTTCAATTCAATGATATCACTCACTACTTCAAAGTAACATTAGACGGCTCAAGTTTAATAAATACTTGGATTATTTAACAATAAAAAAATAAAAATTATTTTTTGATGTTAAATAATAAATAATAAAATAATAAATTTTATTAAATGATTACAAATCACAACGCAAAGAACCAATCACATATTCAGGTACCAGCTAAAATATAGATTTGATCAAATACCTTTTCAGACGACGCGTTTTGATGTTATCCACAATTTACATTATATCGTTAATATTGGAATATTTCAAAAATAACCTTAATCGCCCGATAGAAATCACGGTGAAGTGTGGAAGTATTCTTGCAAGAAAACGTCGGCTAGGCATAAAAATAAAAACAATGTTAAAATTTGAATCAAATAAATCTGATAAAATAATAAATGGCATATATGCACAAATAAATATACAATTGTTTCTATTACTGAAACAAAACTTTCAGGATCGGGTAAAATTAAAAATGCTAAGAAAACTCACAGTTAAATATTCACACTATGATGGTGCTAGTGGAAGTATTGATTATAAAGTATAAAAATATTTCTAACCTTCCCTTTGTATCATCTTGACAATGTCTTCTGACAACTTGATAATGTCTTTTACAATGTGAAAATTACAATATATAATTTCACAAGCAGTGCGGTTAAAATAGCTTATAATAATCATTACTTGAAAGTCCAATTAGGAAATTAGATTTAAATCCCATAGCATTTAAGTCTGTGAACCTTGAATTTAAACATTTTCTAATAAATTAAAGTTGAAAATTCTTGGCATTGGTATTGCCCCGTTATTTATCCTTTTTACACTTTGCCTATTTGTATGATCTATATTTTTTAGTATTTTATTATTATTAAATTTTTTTTACTCACTTTAGTTAGTAAATGTAAAATTTTTATTTATAAAAATACACTAGTACAGTTTTTGAAATAATAGGGTCGCCGACAGATTTTTTTACCCAATTATTTTAGAAAAGCACGGCATTTTATTGGGCAAAATTTTACAGTAAAATATTAAATTTAAAAAAATTGTCAATATATATTATTCTCTGCGCCGCAATAAATTACATTCGCCTAAATCAATATTAAAAATCTGTTTTTAAACCTTTTTTTCAATCTAAACAATTAGTAACCTGAAGCTAATTTCGCTGTTTTTAAGGACTATCGCTTTTTCATTACGTTGCATTGTGAAGACACCAGAAGAATTTCTAATCACCCTTCAACGAAAGCTTCACATCCTGCATATTTCATTAGATTAAATTATATCGTCTTTTGTACGTCATCTTTTATTTTCCCTACTTCGTAAATATTTTAAGCCGACAATACTTACCTATATAATTCTATTTAGTTTTTGTAAGTTTATAAGGTAAATAATAATTAATTGATAAAATATATATTCTATAAATTTAAATTATACAATTACGTGCATTAATTTTGTAATTTATTACCTCAATTGCTCAGTGAGGACCAATAAACTCAATTGATTTTTCTAGTAATGTGAGTATACGTAAGATTGAGTGAGAAAGACAAAGCAAAAAATGTTGCAGTAATAATGAAAATGGAAAAATGTGATTTTCCCAAAAATTAAAATTAAATAAAAAACAAACCCATAACCAAAATTTAAAATTAGGTTTAATTAAAAATATTGAAAAAAGCAAAACTGCCATAAAATGTTAAAAACATATAGAAAAAAGAAAATTGCTACCTTAACTAGATTAAATTCAAGTCATTTAATTTTAACAAATTTTTTAATTGATTGAATTTAAAAAGAGACATTTAATTGTTAAAAAGTTTACGTTTCCAATATTTTTTGCAGTTTTGCAATTACATTTCTAAATATTTGAAATCAATATTTGAATTTCGCTTACTCCTGTTAATTTTGTCACATTTTAATTTACGTCTAATTTTATTTAAAACTTATTAGCTTTGGAAGTTTTTAAATTGAAAGAATATCAAAAATGATGCGACAGTTTGAAGTTGAATTTTTGAAAGCAATTTGTAATTAATATTTGCTTTGCGGTGTTGCTTTTCCAACTTGGTCTTATACTAATTATTATCTAAAATAACAAAAACAGATAATTACCCCAAACTTTTGTAATTAAAATCTTGTATTCACGGTTATTAACATTTATTATTATATATATTTTATGTTATGAAATTTTACCTGTAACATCTCTTCGGAGTTGTTTATTTTTACTATACAATCGCAATTTCTGAACATAATAAATATTATTGCTTCGGGTTGATTTTGTATAATTACGAAACTTTATTAATTTTTTAACGAGTACAAGTTGATTGACACAGTTACGCATATAGTAAATTCTTTTTAAAAAGTGACGCAAAATTAATATTCATGGAGCGATGCTGATGTGTTATGTGCGCTATACGCTTCTGGACATTGATGATAAGGTTGTTTTATGTATCAGTCGACACTGCATTTCAAATGTACTAGATACAACATGTGATTTGTAGTCTCTTCATTTAAAAAAAATATTTGCCAAAACCAAGCGGAATTTGCGATATAAACTAAACAAGCTAAACACGTTTTATATGAAACATAAACCATACCATTTTAAAAAACGCACAAAAGCTTTAATTTATGAATCTTTCTAAAAATTATTAATACAAAAATGTATGACAATCAAACAATGAGTTTTTTTAATTTCAAAAATTAAACAAACAGTTTTTATAAAAAGAAATATTTTTATATAAAGAAATACATGTGGTATCTGCTTGGTTGGTCTGGCAGTTAATTAGCAAAATATTTTGAAAATTATAAATTATATAGCAATATAGCTCAAATCAGAAATAACCAGTAAATCATTGAAAATAAATTTTTTTAAAGGTCAATAAAATATGTTAAATGATTCAAAAATTATCAATTTACAATACAATAAAAGTTAATATATAATTAATATAAACTGCCTGATAAATATAATAAACAACAAAAATATTACAAAAACCTAATGTGTGCAACACCCGTCGATGTGAAATCCATTTCATTAAGTAAATTCTTAAATTTGGCCCGAGTTAGATTGAACAAGTCCAATGAACCATCTTCATTGAAGCTGTTGGCGAACTGGGACATCCTAGTAACTGGGCTGAATAAGCCACAATTGGTTGAATGGAGCTTCAAGCTTCAAAAAAATTTCTTTGGAAGATCAAGCAATTCTTTGCAGTCGTTTTTTCCGCTGAACAGTCCATGTTAAAAGCAGAGGTCAGCAACAATTCTTCTATCCTCGAGGGATTTTGTATTGCAGTATGCACGGCAGCATTCATCTGAAAAGACATCTAGAGACAGACCGCGTTTATAATGCAGATATTTAAAAAACTTGTGTTGAATCCTTTCAATTTGATTAATATGAACTTGATAATACGGAGACCAGACACAAGAACCATATTCGAGATGAGATCGTACAAGAACAAAGTACAGAATCTTTACCGTAGATGCCGAGAAATGCATGGACTGACGACGAATAAAACTGAGCTTCTGAAGAGCTTTATTGCAAACATTTAAAATGTGATTTTTGAATGTGAGAGGAACATCTAAACGAACGCCCAGATCATCAATTTCAGTGACGGGTTTCAATAGCTTACCATTAATATTGTAACTAAATGAAATACAATAACCGCTCGTATAGGTGATCACCGAACACTTTTCAAAATTTTGCTCAAGATTGTTTAATTTACACCACTTGTATAAATTGTCAAGATCATCTTGTAAAAGAGAACAATCACTTGTGGAACCGATGGACCTGAAAATTCTCAAGTCGTCAGCAAAGAACAAGAAAAGAGAATACAGCAAATATTTCCCATTATCGTTGATGAACAATAAGAATAGGATAGGACCCCAATGAGAACCTTGCGGAACACCAGAAGACACTTGAATAGTCGATGATTTTTTAAAAATTGGATTAATGAAACCTTCTTTCCAAATTTCAGGGAAGCATCCACTCTCCAGAGACCACTTAAATAAGTTATAGATGGGTTTACAGAGAGAAAATAAACAATTTTTAATAAAATGAGATGGAATGCCATCAGGTCCAGATTTGAAGCTATCGGGCAACTTTCAAATAGCTTCAAAAACCATACTTTCGGATAAA
Source organism: Cantharis rufa (assembly GCA_947369205.1). Taxonomy (NCBI): domain Eukaryota; kingdom Metazoa; phylum Arthropoda; class Insecta; order Coleoptera; family Cantharidae; genus Cantharis; species Cantharis rufa. The sequence continues at coordinate 5,916,763 of OX376309.1, read as the reverse complement.
CTAAAATATTCAAAATCGATCAATCTTTCAGAAGTGTATGCGTGGTGCGAGTGGCCATCGTTGTTATAGACATTGGAGAAAATTTCGGAAAATAAATCAACACATTGTTGACCTGATTTAGAAACATTGTCATCCAAAAACATTACATTAGGGAAACCTTTAATGTTTTTGGAATTATTAACGTGGCGCAAAAGGCCCTAGGGCAAGTATGTATATCCTTTTCCATTTTGGCAAGATACCCAAGGTAGAGCTCCGAGTTCAGATCCTTTAATCTAATAATCACCTACATATTATGTTTCTAGTTTGCTTGTAAATTTTTTGTGCCTTTTTTTTGTTTTTAATCCTGAGAACCTAAGAACCAAACTGGATAGTTTGATACCCACACCTTTTCCTGGGGAACAAGAGCATCAATTACATTCCACAGAATCAAGTAAAATTTCTCAACCATCATGTCAATACTACCTAAATCCCAGATCATGGACCAATCTACAGATAGAAGATAATTATTAATTCTGTCATAATCAGCGGCTCTGAAATCAAAAATAAATTTATCAACTGCAAGCATGGATGTCGGCAAGTTGTTAACTGGAACACTGAGTGAATAAGCTTCATGATGAACCGATGTCCCAGACAGAAGATCAACAGCAATATCAATTGCAATGTCAAAGTTAGCAATAACTAAATCCAACAAAACATCCCGACTATTAGGGAGTTGATTAAGTTGAAGTAGCCCATGGAAGGAGAGACAATCATTTAGCGATACTGTTTTAGTACAAGAGTTTCCCGTCGAGATAACATTAGTCCCATCAAACGCCCATCTAGCTTTAGGAAGATTAAAATCACCCCAAATTAACAGTTTTGACGGAGGAAAGCAATCACAGACCCCATCAACTATGCTGCCGAACATTTCAAATGATGAGACATCACTATTTGGAGGCAAATATACTGCTCCAATAATCACATTGCATACTTGAACAAAAACATGTTTTATTGTGTTTGGAGTGCTAATCAATCTACAAGAGTTAAGACAATTTCGAACTGCAATTAGAACTCTTCTCCCACTAACCTTACTGCTAGAATAAGTCAACCTATCACAGCGAAAGATCATGAAGATCAAGTTCATTGGATGAAATATTATGATCAAAAAAATTTTTAATTAATATTATAACGTCATATGTAGAACAATTAACATTTTTACTGATGTCAGCAAGCTTGGTTTTAATACCACCACAGTTTTGAAGGTAAACGTTTAAATTGTTTAAGTTCCCCCTAGACCCAACCCGACTTGCTGAAAATTTCCATGAGGATCATGTCTCTTTATTACAAATGAAACCTTTGTAATCATTTTCAAAAACGCCAACTTTGAAGCCTGAACTGTATCTGTTATTGAAGACCTTGAAACAAATAGCATTGTTATTAAGCTTATCACTAATAATTAGAAGGTTATCGGGATGATCTTTCGGACAGGTCAAATAATACTACGCACTTTTTGTCGACGTTTCGAACCCATTTATTTTGTTCTTCATCAGGACTAAAAAAATATATTATCACTAATATATTGCGATGTATATTTTTTAATTAAAAACCAAATTTTTAGATATTCAAAATTAATTTTGTGTATTGCAGTCCAACTAATGTTGAACAAAATGTGTGCGATAGCTTGACCGCACGTTTTGCCGGTATCGCTTTACGCTTTACGTTGTAAATATCCAAATAATTTAATTAGTAATATTGATTACAAAATCAATCCTCCAAAATTTTCCAAAAATCTTCAAAAATGGACAAAACCTCCAATTTCAATAATAAAACAAATTACCACAAAATACACTATTTATTTGGTTAAACTCAAAAAAATCCCAAATCAAAGACGCACGATAAAACGAAATTAGCAGAGACTTCCGCAAAACGCGTCCGCCCGCTTCGACGGACCTAACCAATCTCCCTATTTTACAAAATTTATATCAACTTAAAATTTTAAAAATTCAAAATATTTACAATCACAAAAAATTATTTACAAAATCAAAAATAGAATTGCAAATCACACAAATATTAAATATTCAAAATTCAAAATATGATTTTGAAACACAACAATATTTAGAACGGTAAGAAGTGAACGGTAAGAAGTATTAGCATCAACATCTGATATTAATTTATATTTTAATGATCATACGATTTTGCTGATATATATTTTTATTATTATATTTCCAACCGGTTTAGTTTTATAGCATCATCAGGTTTGTCTGCAAGATACAAATTTTGAGTTTATTTATTTTTTTCTATTTGCATTCCTGTTAATTTGCATTTTAATATGTTTTTTCTAATCTTGAAAATAGATCAATAAATGAACCCGAAACGTCAGACAATATACTTGTTTTATTTTGATCGCTTACTCACCTATTCTTCTACTACTTTGTATAATGGAAGGTAAACAATCATCATAGTATTTTAAACTAATTTAAGCCTGCAGTAACAAAATGTTATATATTCTATACAAATTCTAGAGTAACTATAGTGCATATTGTATTGTGTGTAGAGACGACCGAGCCGGCGATCGGTATCGTCTATCGATATTATTTGTAAAATCCGCAAGCAAATATAACATTATAAACGGAATCAACTCCAAGATAGGTAATAACTTATTAATAATGGGATTATCAGACTATAGAATAAACATTACTGGTGTAAATAGACAACCAGGCTTACCAGTTGCAGTCTTTATACAAGCCCTGGAGGGTATATTGAGCGACATGCAACGAGAGTCGACTATTTAAGAACAAACAGTAGATTTATTATTGATTATGTACTTTACAAGCTTTAACTGGAAAATGGAAATCACAAAATAACTAAAGTAAACATCAGGTATTAGAACAGACAAGTGGGTGGAAACCACAAGCTATTTATACTGTAAAAGTTATAAAATTAAAATGTATAACTAAAGGACACTCTTGGAATAAATCTACAGGCTTACAGTATTCCAGGCGTTTAGAATAATTTAATAAAGTGCCATTTCGTGTCGCTGAAAAACTCTTACATACCAAGAGTAGTCATCTTGGCACACACCTAGGGATGAACTATTTCGACAGAATAATTTTTTCTTTATATTGGTAATATACGTGATTTATCAACCACAAAATATTATAATCCAGTTTATCATGTTTGAAGTTCAATTTAATAATAAATAATAAAATTTTGTTACAAAATATTTTAGGTATTAAGATCTATAGATAACAACCAGACTTGGTACATTTAGGGACTTTAGACAAATTTAGCGATCTTCCTTTATGAACCAGATGTAGAAAATTCAACGGCTTTTTTCCGATGGAAATTCCATTTCTCGCACAAATATTTTCCGTGACGGAATGACGGGCACTAAAAATGTTTATTGATAAATTAAAGAAACTTAAGCTTATATATTATAAAAATCTAGTTGGTATGGTAATTAAAACATTATTTAATTTGTTTTCCAATAAATTGTTAAATAAAAATTTTTTTTTAATTATCTTGACTTAATGGTATCATTATCATTTTATATCAATCTTTCCATAATACTTGAGGAGCTATGTTAACAAAATTAATCTTACGTTCCAAAGAACAAATTTTCTCATCAAAATCGACGATGGTTATAAAATGGCCTCCTTCTACCGAGTAATAAAGTGGGCGAAGCAAGTAATAACCTTTTCTAACATAGCTATTCCGTCTCAACTTGAACAAAATAATTAATTATATTGACCAATTACTCAATTACTACAGCGTTAAATTTATGGATATGATGTGATGATTGTTATTTTAATTTTATACTTTCGCTATTGGGTTATGATTTCAAATATATATGTAGCTGTAATCACGATAGTTTTTCTTGATTTTCCTAACTACAAGATTTCAATTTAAATTATTTGTCTGTCTAGACTGGAACGGCTACCCCAATTAAGTTCGAGACATCAAATTCCGTACAAAGTTAGAGCTTATGTCACATGTAGCTGTTTGCGCAAGGATGAAAAACGGAGGTGACTAATCAATTGTAAATTTTTTAGACACGAATGGAAGGTTCTAATGAAACAACATTAGTAATTGTTTAAAAAAGTAAACAAGTTAGAACTTACTTGCGTTGTATGGTATCCAGCTAGCAAAAAAAGAGTTAAGCTGTTGGTCAGTTCGCGGATTCCGTTGCAAATCTTTAAGATTGAAAAAGTTTTACGCAAATTATTCGATTAATAGAAACAGAACAACTTAAGCTATAATGTCTTGAGTAAGCAAGGAAAGGGTTCTTGTATAATGCGTAAACTCAGTAATTAACTTGGAGAAATACTGCCATAAAACTATAAACTAATGAAGGGTTGTGGTTAGCGTACAATGCTATATATTGAAGGAAAGTTGACCTAAATTTCGGAGACGCTGTGGTCTCATGGTATTACAAGTACAAATGTTGAGCTTTTAATGCTAAGGAATTTGTCATGTATTAGTAAACGAAATTTGGTTAGTTTGCAATGTAATAAAGGACTAATTAATTTTTTTAACATCTTATATTAAGGCATTATAATTACTTAGCTAAATTTAATCAAAATTTTAATTGTTGGAGTTATCAGTAACTTTCTTAAAAGGGATTTTTATCAAATTTAACTTAATAAATTTTGTATGATTTGCTAAAACAAAATTCTACTTTAATTGAATAAGTTGACGCAAGAGATTTTTGTTTGTAAACAAATTAAATTAAGTTAAAATTTGAAGAATAAGTTGATCAATGTTTATATAGACTGATTCTATTGAGTTTAAAATTAGTTTTTTAATCCGTCTTTAAAGTGAGTACCTATCTTCGCTTTATAAAACTTTGTATCGTATTTCTATAGAACAAACTGTTAAGCCTTTTTACAAATAAATTGGTTTTCTCGTGTTAAACTATAAAAATCAATGTCGTACAACGATTAGTGGTGTAGATACGCTATATTGGATATCATAGCCGATCGCTACTGACATGGATTGATGAATAGCTAGCAAGCTATCCACTACTACGGTTCTTCAAAATCCTGCTGTTCCGGTAAAATAAGCGTGTCATCTTTCAAACAACACCAAAACATGCAATGCACTCGCTCAATGTTTCCGATTTAAACACCACTTCATTTTAAATTCTTTATCTGTTTTATTTTAAAACCAACTTCCATCTATACGGTGCTATCACTTACAATCAACCAAAGTAAAAACAATTTTGTTGTTGACAGCTGAATTTTAGATATACTTACATTGGATGTTTCCCAAAAAAATGATTTCTATCTTATCTCATACGCACGTTGGTTTAACGGTTTGCGTCCTATTCAAACCAGAAAGCATGTATTTTTAAAGTCCAACCCAGATATATTAATAATATTGTCTCTGTGCCTTCGCTGCTTTATAAGTATGAATTAAGTAGTTGTTTAGGTAAATCCAGTAGTTTACTGCTTGAGTGGTTAGCATAATTTTCAATCCTTGTTTACCTTATGTTTAACGCTCAGCTCAATTTAGTATTTTGCACTCTAAAATTTTTGCTAACCAATTTTGTCAGCTTGAATGACTTATCAATTAGATTTCCAAGCTTGTCATCTTCGAAATTGTTTTCTTATCTTTATCTCATTCTCAATTTCTACAAAAGGAGCGATAAGAAGCAACAAGAGAGGTCGCTAATTTTTAGCCCACTAAATGTATCTTCCCACAGATTCATTCCATATTTTTGCCAGAAAATTGTAATAATTATTTTGCTTTAAACTATATTATATTTTCAATTGTTTATTAAACAAATGAATTGAATATTAATCACAATAGTGTAGTTTTAGCGCGATATAAATAATTATATTGTATAGAGATATAACAGTTATGTGTAATTATAGTGAGCTTAATTATTTTTAATTGCACTTTACGCAAGCAAAATCATTATTATTTTGCTGTAGTATGCAATAATTATTGTTCTATAACAACACATAAATATTAAATATCAAATTGATTTCGCTAAATATAATTTTATCAGTTAATGCTGTTGATCCTATCTATAACAAATACTGCACTGTTAAATTTCCAAAAAAATCCTTTATTTTCATATAGAGGTCAAGTTTCAACACTCATTTTGTATGATCATTTTGTAACGTCTACTATTAAAGACTAAAACTCATTTAGATTTGAAAAAATAAAATTTTTGTATTAAACCTTGTTTGCATCATAAATAGCGATTTATCCGGGGGCCTACAATTCCAACACATGACTATATGACAATTTAGACTGCATAATATATTAATAGTAAAATCGATAAATAGAGAAATCTAAATGCCAAAAAGTTTCTAGTATTTATTCCATTATAATGTTATCTCGTCATAATTGTGTTGATTTTAATCTATATATGTATATAAAATTCACGTGTCACAGTGTTAGTTACCATACTCCTCCGAAACGGCTGAACCGATTTTAATGAAATTTTGTATATACATTCAGTAGGTCTGCGAATAGGTTTTTGTGCTAAAAAAATTTTAAAATTCGCGAAAATGCGGAATCCACAAACGATTTACGGTAACGTCGCTCTGATTGGTCGACTTTTAATCATATAATCCGATGAAAAAGGTACACGTACAGGGTGAACCAAACCATTGCTATCAGGTAGTCGCACAGAGTTGGGTCTAAAATTTGGAGAGATAGATGGCGCAAAGGCTACAAGCATATTGCTATTTCATACGGCGTTTATTATATTGTTTACATTTTATAACATTTGATTTTGAATTGAATATAATTTAAAAATTAAATTTTAGAGAAAAGAACAAAGTTTACCGGGTCAACTATTTCATACCGCCAGGGCCGAATATGGCGGTATGGCACAAGTGATTTTAAAGAATTGTTATTAATATTAAGGTGGCCAATTTTGGCCAAAATTATCGAATATTCGGATTAAAGAAACAACATGGATTACAATTAAATTTAATAATTATTCTCTTTAAGAAAATCTATTATTATTTTTATTGTGCCTCCACATAACCCTTCCCCTCCATGACCAACATCTGGCTACGACCCTGCATACCCACAGATGTTTAAGGTGTCCCTATCCAGAAAATTTTTTTTCGATAAATGGCGTAAAGGTTACAAGTTATTGGTAATATTGTATGTAGAGATTTACATAATAGAGAGACTTATTTCTTTTTATCATATTTGATTTTGAATTGAGTTTAATTTAAAAATTAAATTTCAGAGAAAATGAAAGATTTTCAGAACATTATATTGATGATGCGCTAAAAAGCGCTTCGTTAGTTGCACAATATGAAGATTTCCAGGTGAGATCTGAATTCCATCAAGCACGAAATAGATATTTTCGTTAAAAGTTAGGAAAACTAAGATTTTTCCATTCAAGGCGAAATTTTTAGTAAACTAAAAACTCACCGAGCTTTTTGAATTACTCTATTCCGAAGTACCAAGGTATTTCACGTGGAATCAAAAAATAAAATCTGGCATTGCAGCAACCTTATTGCATGGAGGCAGAACTGCTCATTCAGCATTTAAGCTGCCACTGAATATTAATAATAATCCAGACGCAGTGTGCTGCATAAAAAACAATCGTCCATGGCCACAATGCTCAAACAATCCAAAATTATCATCTGAATGATAGTGTACCATGGTGAATGTACAATGATGAATGTACGATGGCACACAAACATTCTCTTGAGGCACTGAACGGAACACTAAAAGATATAAAAAATAACGACAAATTATTCGGCGGCACTCTTTTACTCCTTTCCGGTAATTTTAGACAAACACTTCCCGTCATTCCACGTTCAACGTACACTGGTGAGATCAACGCTTGCTTTAAATCATCGCCACTGTGGCGTCATGTAGAAAAAATCCACTTAAAAACTAACATGCGAGTGCAAATGCTACAAGAACCATCCGCTGGCACATTCTCAAAGCAATTATTACATATCGGCGATGGTAAAGTTGCTGTTTATGAAAATACTGCATGCATAAAATTACCCACTAACATCTGCACAATCATTGATTCGCAAAATGCTTTCATTGGTCGCATATTTCCCGATGGAGGCACACAACACAAGAATCATGTGGAGAAAAAATGTGGACGTCGACGATTTAAACTACAAGATACAGGCGTCGTTTCCAGGCGACTTGGTATCATACAAATCGATCGATTCAGTTTGCGATGCCAACGAAGCTGTAAATTATCCAACAGAGTTTCTGAACTCACTGAAATTGTCAGGCGTGCCACCACACTTTCTACGACTAAAAGTTGGATCTCCGGTTATTTTACTTCGGAATTTGAACCCCGCACGGCTGTGCAATGGCACCCGATTGGTAATTAAAAGATTAATGATAAACTTTATAGAAACCACCATTTTTGAATGGCAAATCTCGAGCCGAAAATGTTTTGCTACCACGAATTCCACTGATTCGCACAGACGTGCCAATCAAACGCGTTTAATTTCCGATTAGGTTGGAATTCGCAATGACAATAAATAAGTCGCAAAGCCAAACGATGTCTGTTTGCGGCATAGATTTGACAACACCGTGTTTTTTACACGGACAATTAAACGTGGCATGTTCTTGCATGTATGCATGTTTTCGATGGACTGACGAAAAATATCGTCATCGTCTACATATAATTTATATGGCAGAACGTTCGCCGAGTCACTTGGTATATTAATTCTGAGGCGGTACGATGTTCTAGAATTTTACAAATAATTTATATGGTTCAAGTTCTGAGGCGATACGAAGTTCGCCGGGTCAGCTAGTAATAGAATAATATTATGTCATGTCATAATATTAAACACGCAATATTTTTGATCTTAAAATTAAAAGTATTTTTGAACATATGCTTCATATAATTATTAATTTATTGAACTATTAATTGTATTAATTTGTGGAAATTGTCAACAATTTAGCCGATGGACTTATCTTTTTTAAAGATCTCCCAGCGATTATACAGAATAACAATACATTTACTATAATAATAATCCAAATTTTTTGAATTCACATCGTATTGGATGGATCTACGTGATTATTATGGATATTAGCGATTCTTTTTGCTCGCATGATTATTTCGAAAATTAAAAGAAAAGTAGCCCAGTTACGAATTAAATAGCAGTTCATCAATACATTTTTGTAATTTGAATTTTATTGATATAATTTAAATTTTAACAATTTTAATAACAATGTTGAATTTTACAAAATTAAATAGTAATTAACTTTATAGACATTACACTATTATACTGAGATAATTTAACCCTAAAGTTGGTGGCCACTGGGCTGCCACCAATTTTAGAGGTAAATTTACTCTAAGGGTTTCTGGGGGAAATTTTACAATTTTTGGGTAAAACATGACATTGCACCATTTTAGGATACACTTACTCTTATAAACCGGGTAATTTTTCGAAAATTTTGGAATCAAAATGAAGATCACTTTTTTATTTAAAAAAAACTAATTTTATTTATTTGTAAAGTAGTTGTACCTGTACCGAATGTTTTCAGTTTTTGTAGCCTGACTATACGAATTCGCGTGAAAAAATACTTTTTGTGTGCAACCTGACAAAAATTTATGTTACCGAGCCGCAAAATGTATTGCTATGGTTGATAAATAACGTCAGATAATTTGAAATCAGCAGATTTCATTTTAAAGCCAAGCATTAAACTATAAAAAAAATTGGATGAATTTATGTTTTTGGATTAAAAGTTTTATATTTTATCTGAAAATTAAAATTTGTTAATATAACTTGAAATTCATCTTCTAGTTTGAACATCAACACCTCTTTGAAGTGAAATGTTTGTAATTTTAGTTGAATATTTGAACTCTTGACAGTGATGAATTTAGTAACACCAACAAATGAAACGTACAATTACAAAAAGCTTAAAACTTTTTTGGAATTCAAAATGTACAAATGTAGACATAGAATAATGAAATAAAAGTATTGCGTGTGAAGTTAAATTAACTAAATAATCTAACACTTAAATTATTGTGTAATTAATTGTTGGAACTTTTTAGAATATCCCTCATTAATCATAGTCATTTATAAACAATATTATTTTATTACATATAATTAATTTATGAATTTGAAATAAGTCAGACGTGTCAATTTTTTTTATATTTCAAATTTATTAATTTGAATTTTGATAACAAAAAAAATTTAATTAAAAATTATTTAATTATTGTAGCGAATCTAATTAGTGTCGGCGTTAAACAAATTTGTATGATTATTTACAAAGCGATTATTTTATTTGCTTACGGGGATATTGATATTTTTAGTATAATTAGGTAATATTGATTTTATTGAGGTAGGTTAAATCGATATTATGTGCTTATTTTTTAAACATCGCTTGAGTTTATTACCCCTGAAAATTATATCTTTTACACAATATTTTTAAAAATCATAAACATTTGTGTTGTATGGAACCGACTAACTTGTAATTTAATATCTATTGGCAATTGGCTGAATTTCTTCGTCATCTTATATCAAAGATGACGACCGTTAAATTGAAATAAAATTTTGAAGCAAATCAATAGCAATTTGACAAGCAACGTTATTGACTACATCTCTTCGAATTACTGTTATTGCAACCAATATTTTCAAAAAGTTTATATTATATAGTTAACAACTAAAAGTTTTTAATTTTCTCTATCATTAATTTTACATAATAAAATGTATTTTTATGATTTAATGTAATTGAATAGGTTACTGTAGGGTAGGTAGTAAAATTTGTTATTTTAACAGTAAATAAATTTTTCAACAAACATATGATACAAAATGTTCTAAGTGTAATTCTATTAATTCAATGTACACGATTGCAACATTGTGTAATATGAAATGTTTTAAAAGAATTTTTAAATTATAATATTTTTAATACAAATTTTCATAAGCCTAGTAAGTTAGCCGAACAATTTCTGATTCTTTCATATGACCTTTTCCGTGCTTCGGAGGGCACGTTAAGCCGGCGGTCCCCCTGGGTTGACGATTGCCGCCGTCAACTATTAAAAACAGGGTTATAGGCATCAAATAGGAAGAACTTGCATTGAAATTGTTGCAATATAAATATTTTTCTTAAGAAATGTAGAATTAAGTTAATTTAATTGAATTTAGAGGAAAAATGCTGATAGATCATAGCTAATACTGTTTTAAGCGAATTTTTACCATTTGATAACTTGAAAAAATTTTAAATTTAATTAATGTGAGTTACATCAAAAATACAATTATAGTTATTAGACAAACTATAAGACATTTACTAAGCTTTGAATCCCCGAACGCTTATACTAGTTAGTTACAAAAGCAAATTGAATTTTCTCATATTGAGCTTACAGTCTAGGTCGCCGCACTATTAATTTATTTTGTGTCTAAATTTTCAGTAGGTTATTAAAAGTCTTAAATAATAAAATTGTGCGTAACGTCGTAACAACGAGCGTTGTGTTGTTTATCTAATCTCAGGTTTGATTAATTTATGGAATTCAATTAAAAATTGCTTTTATTTCATTTACCCGAAGAATAAAATTTGTATTCTTTTGATTTTAAATTGCTAATGTTAACTCTGTTTTATTCATATAAACTAAAGGTTGATAAATTATTATGGTACAGTTAGTATAGAAGTCTTTTCCGTACGGTGAGTTAGTAAGAGGAGGAGGATATTGAGTATTTCAACATCAAAGGTTTCTTTATATTGATTTTGACAATAAAAAAAAGTTTTTGATTACATTTAAATTAGGAAATATATGTAAAATATTGTCGAGTATTTTAATATCATTTTTACCAAACAATCAATTATATTATTTAACAAATATGAAAAATATATTTTTGCTGACCCTAGAAGAAAATTAAAAACATAAAACGAATGAAACAACTATGGGCACTATAAATCAAGAATAAGAAGGGGAATGCAAAGCTGATGTGGCTATATCATTTATATTTTGTATCAATCTATGATGAGATAGGGGCCGGAGCAGACTTATCTTTTACGTTTTTCAACTCAAATGATAAATTGCACAATACGTTTTCCTTTTCCGGTACAGGCCATATTACTAGTGTCTTGCATTCAGGTTTTACTTCTATGGAGCAACATATAAAATTATTAACTTAAGACGGACAGAGATAAACCGCCAAGTTTTAAAAGTAATCTTCTTGTGAGTGATTAATTTTCATTTAAGTTAACAATACAATTGTCGATCTAATACGGTTTTACTATAAATATATTTTTATTATTAGAACGAATAAGCAATCAGAATAAACAAAAAGTTAAAATAGAAAATTTTAAAATTTAGCATTTAAATTTAATGGCAGAAACAACTTAAATATCTGAAATAGTTCTATCAATAGAATGCTACACAAATATATTATTTTGCATGAAGTTAACCCATTATTATTAGCATTCGGTAAACAAATCTGATAAAGTAGATACCTTAACAATGTTCTAAAATATATTAAAACACGTTATCAACACATAATTTAGTAAACAAATAATTTTGGTTTCTAAATTAAACAATAAAATTTTTTTATTAAGTTCGTTAAAGAAGTTAACATTAATAATGATGACATATTTATAAGTTAATTTGCAAGTAGAGTACTAAATCAGACATTAAATAATCATTGTATAAAGCTTTTAAGGATAATCACATCTCTATTTCTTTTCGACGTAGTTTCAAAACAACGGTATTGTCAAGATTCAAACAAAGAACTTCCGCGCTAGAGATAAATTAAATCAAGAAATAAGGAGAACAACATGTAACGAATTGAAGAAGATAATCGAATACAAGACTTGAAATGAAATAAATTGGTATTGAAATTTTCGAGTATTCAAATATCACTTTAAGATTGATAATGCTAATTTCAATATTTTCAGATTTTTTTAACTTGTATTTAATTTGACAAGATTACTTTACGGTTTGAAATAAATATGGTAAAAGGAGTTCCAAATTAAACATCATTACCTATGTTATTTTGTAGGCTAGGTTTGAAGGATTCCAGTTTTCGTAAACTTTGTAGTGTTTTTATTTTATTTACCGTTTCTTTATAAAAGATATAAAAGATTAGTTACATCAAAAGGAAGGTATTTTGGCGAATTGTCTTTTCGAGTTAATAAAATTATTACGGCACAATCTTTATACTTGAGGTTTTTCTGTAATACATTAAACATTTTATGAGCTAATTATAATTTAATTAATTAGGAAAGCAGCTTTTTAATCTCTTTTGCTAACATAAATTAGAACAAATAAGCAAGATTATCCATAAAAAAAATTATGAAGATACCTGAGAAAGAAAGATAAAACAATTTGAAGTGTTTGCAGTAAACATTCATAAAATCCTTTATGTTGATCTGTTAAAATTTAAGACATTCATTTAAAAAGACTATCGAAGTTAAAAAGTTTTTATGAACGTAGAACTAAATTTCTAGGCGACTTTTATGATTTGATTTTCAAAACATTTTTATTTGCAATAAATTTAAAATTTCTTTAATAATACGACTTTAAGATTCAGTACCAGACGTACCTAGAGCGTGCATGCACTTCAAGCATAGTTGACGTTTAATTTGAATAATACATAAAAGTTAACTGATTTTCGAGGTGCTAATTCTCATTTAAGCTAAGACTTGTTAACACTTGGTATGCACACGTATAAGCATTAACTGATTTAACCGCGAGATTTACATCTACCGCCATGGGTAGTACCAACCAAATAGGCGTCAAAGAAACCAACCGACTTTTAATTTAAATTACAATCATAACCTGAAAAAATAATTAAGAGAAAAACAGAAAGAGAAATTAATGTTTTTGACATGAAAAAGTAAAATTAAAAGAGCAATGAATTCATACTTTATATCCTAATAATTTTATTTTATACTCATTTTATAAAAACATATAAATCAATAAAGCACGCCACATTGAATATCTCACGTGGTTGTCCTTGTCAGGTTAGAACGTTGCTCATTTGACATCTTTGTTCTTTTTGAAATAAGAAAGCCACTTTTGCATGCATGAAATAATACCAGAGGTATATTTTTATTGATGGCAGGCTTTCACGCTATACCCGCCCTTCCCAGGAAATGGTAATAATTCAAATGGGTCTCTTTTATGCTTTTCCAGCATCATTCAAATTGGCATAATACTTGTGTTTAGATTTTTGATTGCCTGACTATCACGCTATGCGCGACTACCTCTAAAATTACCGCAATATCTGATAAACAACGTTCAATTATAATTTAACCATTAATTTAGTAGATATTTCATTTTACTTACAAAATGAAAAAATTAATTATGAATGCTCGTCTTCTTATTAATGTAAACACGGTACATCTTAACTTGAAAATTTTACCCTACACAATCGTTTTAAGTAAGTATTTATTAACCCAACATTCCAAATTTTAAATTATAAAAGGTGTAACAGAATTTTTTATTTTAGAAAGACTACGAAACTCGCGAGAAAAGTATTTTTAATGCTATTAAAATAAAAGCACCTCTAAATTGGGGCTAAGCTATTAAAATCGTTTTACACAAATTTCATCTTAAAATGTCAATTTTATTCTGAGGTAAAATTAAATATTAAATAAATTAAAAATCCACTAATCCGCCATAAAAACAAATTAATATTTATATCCCTAATGTGTCTTATTAATGTGATCAAATATTATAATATAAGTGTAATTTATTGGTTCATAGCAATATTGTGACGTATATTTTATGGAGCATCCGACTCCACTTGTGGCAATGTCACGCAACTATTGTAATTTATGCTAACTGTCTTATCATTTGTAATAAAATTATATACTGTCCTATCTCATAATAAGTACGTGTTGTCATTGTAAGCTTTAGTTAAGAGCATAAAAACTGAAATGTATTTAAACTCAATGTAATAAAACGTGCTGAAAGTTAGGTTAAGTACTAGTAAAATATTACTTAGTAGGGGAAACCGGGACCACATATAACAAGAAAAATTTTTAGCACTGAACTTTCATTTGTTTACTTTCCTGCATACGATACACTAGCCTTGCGGCAATTATCTTACCTAAATTCAACTGTTGAAGATATTAATATAAAAATTTTATTTATATTATACAATAAATTATAATATTGCATCTACATTGTGTGCTACATGAGTATTTGCTTAATTACTTCATGGTTAGAACTAGGATTTATATGCCCAAAAATACTTGAAAATATGCACATATAATCAAGTGTTACTTTATCGTCCATGATTAATAAATTCAGTAAGGGTTATCGGGATTTGGACTACTGGTAAATAAAACCACCTCTTTATCAATCAGTCGACGTTTCGAGTTTTATTTTACTCTTCTTCAGGACTACATTTCTTCTTATTTCTTTTTTTTAGTTTTCATATTTCTATTTTGTAGTCCTGAAGAAGAGTAAAATAAAACTCGAAACGTCGACTGATTGATAAAGGGGTGGTTTTATTTACCAGTAGTCCAAATCCCGATAACCCTTACTGAATTTATGCACATATATTATATGCATCAAATTTCTCTAAAATATGCACTCAAATTGATAAAATATGCATTGATATTTTAACCCTGCGCCTGACCTCTTATTCGCGGTATTATATTCATATTTATAGTTTATTAGTTTATATTCTTATTATTTCACATCTAGACATTATATGCCTATACCTTTTTGTTTTTGGAAGTTAAAAAATAAATTGTAACTATTTTCAATTTTTTAATAGTAATTCATAATAGAAGAAAAAAAACTGGATCACATTTAGGTTATTATGGAATTATTCTTAAAAAAAATATATCAACAATGTTAGCTGAAAAACTATCCTTATTTTGAAAAGTGAAAGTTGTATTATTTCCAGTATTAACTCTATATTATGCAAAGTTTGGATTTTTTAAAGAACAGGTATCAGGTAACGGGAGCCGTAAATTTTAAATAGACGAAATGAAAATTATTTTAAAAAAATTGATTTCACACAAAAAATCAAAAAAGAGCAAATAAAAAACTTAACAACAAAAACTTTTACTAAGGCGGTCTGACCCGTGGGTCGTTTAGGGAACACAAAGAACTTCGCACGTTCGTAGCTTTGCAAATATTTAACTAGATATTTTTGCAGATATGAACCTACTTGACTTAACATAATATGAAACATGTCAAAAATTTACCACAGTTCTAACTAAACCAAAAGGATAACCAAATATTTCCAATGAAGAAAAACACTAAATTTGAAAAGAGTGCATATTTCAAAAAGGAAGGTATAAACAGAACATCCGGCTATTTTCAAAATAATTGCTTAATTGGCAAATTTAATAATAAAAAAAATTCTCTATAAAAATTCATCTAAAAACTCCAAAAGTGGCCTAAATATGAATTATTTGCTAAAATATGCACCAAACATTAAAAATATGCAATATATGCATTTTGAGAAGCGTTTTTTCCTCATTCGTCCAGATTTCAAAACGGTGTTGGCTAATGTTTATCTAAATACGCAAAGTATAACTACAATCTTATAGATATTTTCGCCCATTGATAACTTTTTGTTTAATGAATTTAATTGTAAAAGTTACAAATATTTGACTATAAATATTTCATTAACTGTTTTATAATATATTATTATTTAACTAATTCTGTTTGATTTTTAGAAGTATTCTAATAATTGGTATCTGGTAGTAAGTACGATAAAAAAATTTAAATAATTAAGACCAGGAAAATATCTTATTTTTCCGAATTGTTTTCTTTATTTATTTTTTTATTTTGAATTATTTCGATTTTAAACTCAAAAAGAAATTTTAAAACCCGGAATCTATAAGAAGCCTGCTTTTTTAACCTACTCTCTTTAATTTAGCAGACATAGGTCTTAGTCACATTTATCTTATAAAATAATAAAACGGGTTTTAAAGAAATTCATTAAATTTTTGTGTAGTTAATTTCCTTCTGTTCTCTCATTTAAATTTATTTACACACCTCTTGAAAAGTAATATTTTTATTAATTTTTTAAATATTAAATAATAAATTTTATTATTATTAACAACAACGATACAATTTATTGACAATAATCATATTTAACTTTTCACATATTTATTACTAACAATGGTTTCGTGGATTATAATAATTTATAATCATTTTGTTTAATATTTCACAAAATAACCATTTATTTAGTAACATTAAAGTAGGAATGTAAGCAAAATAGTCTATTAGCGAAATGTCCGAGAGCGAATTTTCCGGAAGCGATGAAATGTCTGTGAGCGAAATATCCGATAGCGAAATGTCCGAACACTGAAAACTACAAACAAGTATTTAAAAAGTTTTTAAAACATTGTACAATGAATAAAGTTCTTTTATGAAAATATGATGAATACTGGCTTCATAAAATCTAAAAAGTGAAAATTAGTCTTCTTTTCAGTATCACAGCAGTAAAGTGAAGTAATTTGACTTTGTTCTTTTTAAATGAATTTGAATTATGCCGTCTCGCTACAGTAATTTTTTTGACCGTTTTTAGATTACAATGATTTTCAGTTTTTCTAATGATAGCCACGTTAGGCTAAAAATCTTTTGACATGGGGTTTCCCTTTACGAGTATAACCAAAGCAAAGTAGTAATAAAGTATCTGTTTGATTATAGCATCATGGGGAAGACTGCAAGCCGCTTTATTGCCCATTTTAGTTAGCCCTTCAGCAGAATCGCGATAATTTAATGGAAAATCTATTTTCTACAATATTTTCCTTTTTTCCTTCAACTAAGATTTGTAAGAATGGTTATGGCTGCTTTATGGTTAATGACCATCACATGGCTAATTTTTTTTTATCAAATTAGACAAATTTATTGTTCAGCAAGCTTTAGATTTAGATTTTAGCGAAGTTACGATATATTTTTCTAGGTCAAATGCTAAATAATGTCTGGGTTATTAATTCAATATATTATGATGTGAATTATGTACATATATATCATTAATTATAAACTTTTGGAAATTTTGATATGGTATATCCATTGTATAATTTTAAAATTAATATGTCAATTTGTGTTACATTTAGAATATTTAACTAAAATAAAATTATTGTCACCAGATACAAGGATTTTTCCGTTTATCTTCATTAACGATTGGGTTTAAATTACCCAAAAAAATACCACTTACTTATAGATACTTACATATATTAAAAATGGTATAATTTATGATATTTATAAACTTCCAATAATACACTGAAAAACCTTATTCGTCTTGATTAAATAAACATATATACTTTTTTGGGCAAAATAAAAATATCGATAATCAAATCAATTAATCAGATTTAATCATCGAGTTTATATAAAATACTAGCATTAAACACTACTTATCATCTACAAAGATGTTTATAGTATTTTTTTCTTCAAATATACTATACTTGTATCTGGCAGTGGCGTAGTCAGCAGTATTCCGGGAACACGGGCCCGGTCCCCGAAGTAGCCCGGGCAAAGTTTGAAAGATTACCCTCAAAGTTTGTAAAAAAAAAGTTAGTAAGAGCCCGGCCCGAACCATGCAAAAAATAACTAATATAATTAGTGTCCAGTTAAAAAGTCGTATTAATGGACTACTCGAAATGTGTTCAACTTTTCGGGTTTTGTTACGATACGATGTGTTACGCAGTTCTTCTCTTTCCGACGAAGAACTATACGAAATGGGTAAGGCGCTTTACCTAATATATCCAGAAGATATTTCGGATACACTTATCAAAATTTCAGTTCCCGCAACAAATAGCGTTACAGTGGAGTCGCTTGAAAAAGGTTTGGAACGATCAAAACTAATTTTGAATTGTTACAAGCTTTAATTTTATTCGGCTTGACTTTATATACAAGATTTACCTGTATTTCGCCAAATACAAATTATATTTATTTGCAACAAAGAAATTTTTTCAGTGGACCCGACTATAACCTTTCAAAATTTTCCAAACAGAAATAAGAAATTTCTCGTTTGTAAATTGCCTTTTAATAATGTGCAATGCTTACAAATTACAAATTTTTCAAATGCATATATTGTGTTGAAAATGTTTCCGTCCGAAGCTGTTACGCTTTTTATTAAACGAATATGAAAATCTTTGCAGGTTATAGCTAAAAAAGATAAAATTCATGAAAATCCTTATTAAAAATTCAAACTACGATAAATATTAAATTAAATATGTTGTATTTGGGTAATAAAAACATATCTAATTAAAAAGTATGCTCTACGGATCGGCGATATAGCAGCACATCATATGAAAATAATAGTTTATTAAGTTGAATTAGATTTTTAATTAAGTTAGTTGGTTAGTTAGTTATTCATATTATAAAATATAATAAAAATTTGTTAACGCTCATAAAATTAGGTATGAAATAATAATTTGATTAAAGAAAAACCTTGTAACTCTTAAAGCTTGCGTGATTGCATAAACAGGAGGAACATCAATTTAGCTGCTACATGTGCAGTCTGACGTTTGCATTGCAACCATACAGACATTTCCCCACACCTATAATTACCCGCTTGGAATCATATAATGCACTTCACCACCAAACTACCAAGTTTATCTGCCTCGTGTAATTTCCTTTTAGTACGGTTGTAATGAAAGCTGCTGTTTTTTAGGTTATACTTGCCGGCAACATTTATTAAATAGCTCTGCTTTAAAACTTAACGATTTTTTTATGGTTATAGATATAACTTTACGAGTTGGAGTTTGAATTTTGTATCGATTAATATGTATGCCTGTTTTTTTCGCTAGACTTTAAATTTATTTTAGTTTCACGTTTGGGTGAAATTGCATTAAATCAATTTGTTATTTTTATGTCTTCAAGTAGTTTAATGTGGGTGGCACTTGCTCTATAAAATATGATTCCGCTTGTATAATTTTAATTTATTAGACAATTCGATAGATAGAACTACCTTGGTAGATAAACCAATAAAATCGTTGAGACGTAAGGGACTACAATAAAAATTGCTAACGTCAATAACGACAAAATGGTTTTTAGAGAAAAACTGTCGGATTAGCGTCTATTGTCTCCGAAATCTTAAGGAACGGAACGTAAATAATCAAACTCCGAAGCACTTTTAAATTAGTTATACTGTTTTTAAAAATGTCCAACACCATCGACTTTATAGTCTCCAACCCTGCTTTATAATTAAGGTTTCATGTAAAAGTTATATTCGATTCAAACAAGGGGAAACTTATAAAACGTAAACGTTCTCTTATTACGTAAGCATTAAAGAAAGACATAAATCTTTCATCCCCTCTTCAAATTGTCTTTAGTATTTAAGACATTGTTATTAAGTAATGGACTTGGTTTAACTTTGTTATTGAGTGAATGAAAGTTTAAGAAAAAACCGCTATTAAAATATATAGGATCTATTAGGGGACCGAGAAAAGAATTAAAAAGGAGTGCAAAAAATACCAATTTTAAAATAAAAATTAGTAGGTTTTCTTAGAACTTCCCAAGTGGAAAATTTTTTTCTCCCTACACCAAAGGTAGTAAATCTAAAAATATAATTTAGTATTTTATTCGTTTGGCAAAAAATAACTAAGTAGTAGATCAAATTTATAAATAAATATACCTGTACGTCTCGTCGTTTATTATACGAGCAAACTCAAAATTATGTTAAAGTACATTGTAATGCTATTTAACGGTCTTGGTTATACGCCTCCTTACTAGAGAATTGTGCCAATACAATTAGTTCACTTAGTGACTTGATATGCTAAATAAAGTAGTCTCAGATTTGTTGTAAGGTTTCAATGAGTTAAGGTTAGGGTTTCTCTTCATTTTAGGTTTATTAGATTGGTATTCCTGGCATAATTTACTTTCTCCAGAAATGTGATTTAATTTAATTATAATTTTTAGTTGTTTGATCTTATATGTATTGCACGCTTTACTGATGGCATTTTACATTTATTGAAGAAGCCTCTTTGAAAACGCATGTTGTCAACGTTCTTATAAATATTCTACACATATTCGCATGTTACATAAATTTTTGGGTTTTACATTCAATATATCGAATATTCGACAACCGTAAGATGCGTTCCATTTCCACATGTTTTATTAAATTTGTCGCTTGTTGCAGGTGAGAGCATTTTGAATTGGGAATCTACGGGATTCAAACAGATTTGAAAATCCTTAAACACGTTTTCTGCACATCAAATTGGTATGTCTTGTATATTTTCATAACTAATGCACATACATACTTCTATATTCATTTATGATAATTTCTAAATACATATTTGCTTTGTTATTTTTATTCCACCAGCACACTACAATTTGTTGGTTTTCTAGCTATTAATAATATTAAACCTGAATCAATTGATTGGTGACATATTGATTTTATCCAATTATTATTAATATAAAAAATGCCAACTTACTTGTTAGAAATACTGACGGCCATGATTACATTTTGAAAATTATTGTAACCTTTATCTAGGGACATGTGCATGACGTTGTTATCAGTTTGAATGTAGTTTTTGATATCTACAACCATGAGCAAACAATTGAAACTAATTGGTTTTAATATTATAAAGTCGATAATTTGGTAACTAACATAATCAAAAGTAGTTTTCCGATAACAAGAAATACTTGAGGATTAGTATCTAGTGAAATAAAGACAATCAAATAAAGTGAATTTTGGGTGAATGAATCATCTAAAAATGTGTAATTGTAAAAAGAAGAAGAAGAAGAAAAAGAATATTAAAGTTTGAAGTGATCAGTTATTTGTGAAAATCACATTTTAGTATTTTGGTTTAAATAAAGTTGTTGTGACCCACGTCAAGCTAGCACCCCCACCTTCTCAAAAATTAGAAATATTTATACTATAATTATGGACTAATTATGGACTAATTTTGGACAGCATTCGCGAATTTTGGACTACAACGGTTTGGCAATAAAAGATAAATCTTTGGTGGGGGTGCTGAGTTGACGTCAAGCTAGCACCCCCACCTCGAAAAAATTACATTTTAAAAAAATTAATTATACCATAATTATGAACTAATTATGGACTCATTTTGGACAGCTTTCGCGAATTTGGAACAATAACGGTTTCGCGATAAAAGATAAATCTTTGGTGGGGGTGCTGAGTTGACGTCAAGCTAGCACCCCCACCTCGAAAAAATTACTTTTTTTTTTAAATTAAGTATACCATAATTATGGACTCATTTTGGACAGCATTCGCGAATTTGGAACAATAACGGTTTCGCGATAAAAGATAAATCTTTGGTGGGGCTAAATTTTAAATTTGACTCTGACTTACATGTTGCTGCCCCCCCCCCCCCCCAATCGAATTTTTTATTTTAATTGGTGTTAAACGTTTGAGCTTTAGTTGAGCTTTCATTTTCGTCGTTTGAGCCTCCCAAATTCCTAAAAATGGTTGAAGAAAAGGGGGGGTGAAAGAGTAGAGAGAATTTATAGTAACTTTTTCTTTATGCAATCGAGATCAATCGATAAAGTTTTGTTTAAGATTCATTGAGCTTTTACTGCTATTGTTCGAGTTGACAAGACTTTATATTCCTATGCTTCTTTTCTACAGGGAGGTAATCGTTTTTATTGGTTCGAATGCTAAGAAACTTAAATTGCGGTATTTAATTGAAAGACCAGCAGCCATCAGTCAGGGGACCTAAAATTGATGATAATTTATTGTTCATTACTTCAAATAAATATTTAATTTTAAATCAAAATAAAATCAAATCCAAATGAAAAGTTGTTTACCAAATTAAAATTTAAAATTTTCACGCGCAACTTGCTTGGAGGTACATAAAATTTAAAACACCAATAACTTTGAAAAAAATTACATTATAATGATGAATATAGAAGCTCGTTGAAGTTCAAACGAAGCTCTATAGATTGACACCAAAATTACTGAAAAATGTTGAAAAGTACCAAAAATAGAAAAACATGTCTACAGCTTTCCTCTCCCAAAGATTTCGCAAATAACTCTGCGACCGTTGAAATTCAAACAACGGGAACGAAAGCTCATTGAAGCTCTAAGGAAGCTCAAACGTTTGACACCAATTTTAATAAAAAATTCATTTGGGGGGGGGGGGGGTAGTGACATGTATCTTTGACTCTGAGCATTTTCTGATACACCCTGTGCATGGAAAACGAAATTTTAATAAGAACACAGTGTCCTTGTCGAAGCAAATGCTCAGGCACTGAAATTATTACAGTTTCAGAAATTGGTAAGTGATTAATCTAGTCGGATTTTTTTCCTAGTTTTTCGTTTTTATTTATTTATTTTTATTAATGGATACTTTCTTGCTTTTGAGATTTATGATTCTAATAATCCATCAAAACTTCCATTTATCGAATTAAATAGAATTCCTCAAAAGATAAAATATTCCTTTATGGAAAAGGAATATAAAATGATGGGATTAGTTCATTTTGAACCACCACTGGATGATGATTTGACTTCCGTTGGCCACTATTATTCGCTTTGTTTGCGAAACCAGCAAGTATGGGTGCAATTAGACGATTGTAAAGATGCCCAAAACACCGTAAGAAAAGAAAAACAAATTTATCCCGCCTTACTGTTATATTCAGAATAAGTACTATTTTTTTTAATAAATGCATCTATTAAATTGTTAGTATTTAAATTGTTGTTAAATATTTAAAAACATTTGTCCCGCCAAAGAATTATCTTTTATCGCAAAACCGTTATTGTTCAAAATTCGCGAATGCTGTCCAAAATGAGTCCATAATGAGTCCATAATTATGGTATACTTAATTTTTAAAAAAAAGTAATTTTTTCGAGGTGGGGGTGCTAGCTTGACGTCAACTCAGCACCCTCTCCAAAGATTTATCTTTTATTGCGAAACCGTTGTAGTCAAAAATTCGCGAATGCTGTCCAAAATGAGTCCATAATTAGTCCATAATTATGGTATACTTAATTAAAAAAAAAAGTAATTTTTTCGAGGTGGGGGTGCTAGCTTGACGTCAACTCAGCACCCCCACCAAAGATTTATCTTTTATCGCGAAACCGTTATTGTTCCAAATTCGCGAAAGCTGTCCAAAATGAGTCCATAATTAGTCCATAATTATGGTATAATTAATTTTTTTAAAATGTAATTTTTTCGAGGTGGGGGTGCTAGCTTGACGTCAACTCAGCACCCCCACCAAAGATTTATCTTTTGTTGCCAAACCGTTGTAGTCCAAAATTCGCGAATGCTGTCCAAAATTAGTCCATAATTAGTCCATAATTATAGTATAAATATTTCTAATTTTTGAGAAGGTGGGGGTGCTAGCTTGACGTGGGTGTTGTTGTGTACAGAGGCGGGGGTTCGAATTCGGTGCAACCAAACCAATTACGGTACAAAACGGCTTAAACGATCCGTTTGTTGATAAAATCAAATCAATCGATTATTGTTCTACGGCAGATTTTGATTTTCTACATAGAAAGAAAAATACTGGCAAAGAAACATTTAACACCAACCTGGTACTTGGTACCCCCCCCCCCTAGGCGGGGTACAGAATAGGGCACAGGGTATAGTTTAATATTTCAGTTAATTGACATCACTTATGATTAATATTACCAGCTTCAAAATAAAATGTTTTATATCAATGAAAAGATCCTTATCAATTTAGTTTCACAATAACTTAATTATAAGCACAAAATTTAATTTTGAAATTATTTTGAGTATGCAATTATTAAACGACGATAATATCATTAGTATAACAAGCACAACATAATATTAAAAGAAAAGTTTAGTTGTTTATTAAAAAAGAATTACTTTAATAATAAATTATTAATGAATTAAAAATGTTTAATTTGAGGGAACTCGTAATCGAAATTAAATTATGGTTTTGAGACTTTAAATAAAAGTTTAAATTAAAATTTAAAATATAAATGTTTTTAAATTAAACATTAAATTATCGGCCTATTAAATACTTTAGACATCGATAAGCCAGTTGATAGTCTCGCAATCTTTTGCTCTGTCAAATGCCGTTTAAGATCAAAAATGGTTAATTAAGGACATCAATTTGCAGTTTTCAAAATTTGTTGGATTCCATGAGTAGTGACAAATTTTGGTTAAAATAACCGATTGTTTCAAAATTATTCATAACTAGATAATTACTTTATTGTTAAAAAGTTTTGGTTTTTATGTGCT
Source organism: Cantharis rufa (assembly GCA_947369205.1). Lineage (NCBI taxonomy): Eukaryota > Metazoa > Arthropoda > Insecta > Coleoptera > Cantharidae > Cantharis > Cantharis rufa. The sequence continues at coordinate 5,891,743 of OX376309.1, read as the reverse complement.
TTTAATATTTTTTTAAAAATTTGTTGTTATAACAATAAATTATTATTAATAACTATGAAATTAATAGTTATTACATCTTTAATTCTAATATAAGCTTTACAATTTTAGTAAAAAATGTATAATAATGACCAACTGAGGTTAATTCAATTTCGTGCTGATATGCATCATATTATGATATTTTCGCATTTAGTAATATCACGTTTTATACAGTCTACCACCTTCTTTAATCTTGTAATTATAATGATAAATGGTTTTTTAATTTTTACTTAAAATGCAGTGTAGGGTTAATGGAATTTCAATGACCGTGTATATAATCAATATAGTTGTGGTTAAAGAAGTAAAACTGAATTTAACTCTTTAGTTTATTTATTATATTTAACGTTATTTTATTACAATAAAAAGTATTTTTTTGAAAAAGTTATTAAATATTAGTTCTAAATTTTATTATTCCAATACACTGCCACTGATAAATGTATTATACCTACATATATACTGTGATATCATATGGCATATATCATAAATTTTAGAAAAATTTGAAATTTTTAAAAGAAAGACACTACAATTTGTTTTAATTTCAATTAAAATAGCATATCTAATTTCAGTAGTGAATTCTAGTTAAAATATTATGCTTTCAGTATGTATTTTGCTAATTTCAATATCTTATTGTATTTTCATTTCCCTCCAGTATTTCAGAAATATTTGATCAACTTGTACTACATCACAATTTCAAAAATTGAAAACAAAATTTTCTAAAGCTCTGTAAAAATAATTTTTGGAGTAACTCGGCCCTAGGGATAACGATAGAATTATTAAAAATATTTCCTATGCCCTCAGGGTAAAATTCAAGAAGTTTGAAAGTAATTACCTACAAAATTAAAATAGAAGGGTACCAATATCAATTTAAGTATTGAAGTAATGTCAAATTTATACGGAGCGTAATAAAAGTTTTAACCTATTAATGTTTAATTCTATTTGTTGATTCTCTACGTTTTTCTTTCGAGTTTAAAAATTAAAAAAGCAATCTAAGCACTAAGTAGTATACGGATTAATTAATTTAAAAATAATTTAAATTTACTTCATGGTCGGATCGGGTCATTACAAAATCTCTCTCATTCCCCCAAAAAATGTTTTAAAACGTAAGAATAATTTATTTTAATACCAAAATTTAATTTTTATACTTGCAATTATATTAGGGTTTACGAGCAGCTTCCATAAATTTGGATTTTAATAAAATCGGAAGTAAACTTTGGACGAACATAAATCGAAGTTTTTCGTTTGTTCGTATAAAGCTCTGCAAATCAATTTAACGATAGCAAACTTTAAAATGTTAATTCTAACAAGAAACAAAAAAAAGAAAAGGGACGCATGTTAGATTAATTTTATAGAAAAGCAATTTACTCGAAATTAAAAATGGAAAATTAATTTTTTTTTTGAAAGTATCTGTAGTGTTTAGGAAGTAAAACTTATTAATCTTTATAACCTTTTAAGAAAAGTGCTTTTAAAAACTAAAAAGTTTCTTGCGCGATATTTATGACTGTTTTACACTTCTTAATAGTTCTTAAAGAAAGATTGTTAACAAAATTCGTCTTAAATCGTAATTAGCACATACTTTACATTATTAAAAACTAAAAGAAGAGAAAAGGAGAACTGTTTGCACAACTATATAAATGAGGAATTTTGCTAACTTTAGAGATCTTTCTTTCATTACTTAATCGTAGCATCATTAGGTTCTTTTTAACTTCAATACAAGCGCTGATTTACAGCTGCCTAATCAAAAACTTTGCGAACTTCGGTCTGTTTAATTACTCCATTTTGTATCCCGGAAAATCTACGACAGTGCACAGCTTGCGTTTTTTTAAGAAAATTAAAAAGTTGCTATGTAAAATGAAATAAGTTAACACCAAATAAAGAAATTAACAAGTGCAAGTTGGACCTGCTATATGAATTATTATAATAATCTGTACCCGAAGACCTTCTGTGAACATAACCTTAATTTACAAAAGCAACACTGGTAAATTGGGTTTGATGACTCATACACGACGAGTCATATATGATGAGGATAACCCTGGTGCTTGTTATTGGAAATCTGCTGACAGGCTTATGGTCAATATTGTTATTAATAATTAAATAAATATTTTAATTTTCGTTATTATAATGAAAAATTTCAGTATGCAATTAGCCCGATTGAAAAAGCGACAACGTGATATTGAATTACATGTTTATGTTGTATATAGGTAGATACTTTATAACAATTTTACACCGAGGTTTACTTTAATTATAACTACGTTTTGATTTAGATTAACCGTCGTGTTTTCGTTTGTCTGTTTTCAGCAAACATTGACAAACTCAATTTCTTACACCTGATAGTTAAACGCTTATTAGTAGGTACTACTAACTAAAACTAAACTGTTTATTTAGTGCAAAATAGGCTAACATCGCGTATAAATAAACATAATTTTATTTACTTTTATCATATTTAAATAACATAACAGAGCAGTTTGTATTTTGCTTACAAACAAGGAGTTTATTCAAAAACTGTTGTGGATAAGTGATATTTGGTTTTATCGTACGATTTTTATATACATAGGTATAGGTACCTACATTTAAATTTAAAAATTTTACAGGAAAATACAATAGTGTCAAAGATGGTGTCGAACAAACAGAAACATGGCAAGTGCGTTCTGTACTTTGCTAAATTTGAAAAGGTAACAGCTGTGCAGATCTGACGCTATCAAATTCTTTTGTGTTTCATAACTTTCAGACAAAGAATGTACAATAATAAATGATTAACATTTAATGCGCATAAAATATTTTTTCATTTAATTTTGGCATCATAGAAATGTTTTTTAAAAATAATGAAATATTCAAATTTTTCAAAATTAAAAGCGGAGAATATTTGAGGTTATATAATTTAAACAGAATGAAAGTTTACTTATATTTATATAATTGCAGAAAATTTATAAAAAAGCTTCGGAGGTACGAATAACTTACCCTGTATGTATGCTTCATATAGTAAACCTAACATGTTATTTACATAAATTATACATTATTGCTATACATAAATATTTACATAAATTTAGAATATTTATGTCCATGTTGTGTTTTAACATGTTAATTATTAAAACCGCTTGTACCTTTTTATATTAATTCGAGCACAAATATATCTAATTAATTTAAATAGTTAATTTGCTTCTATGAAATATTTTAATTAACCCCGCGTAAATATCTGTGATATAGAATTCAACAGGTATATATAACTTTTTATCTGTTATTTTAAATATAAAAAGTATTGATTTGAAAAAATACGGCTAATAAATAATATGTTTATTTTCGCATAAACTGGATTGTTCAGCAAAATTTTATTGTTTCCGGGTATAGGTATTATACAATGGTTCGTATGATGGTGAAGTTGGAATTTTTATCAGGTGCGAAAAATTGTGATTTTTAAGATAACTTGCTATGGGATACCACACCTAAAGCAAAAATTGTTCAAATTAATCGAATGGTAATAAACAATAGTAAAACAGATTACGCTAATTTGGTGTTATGATCAATGTACTAATTCGAATGTTGCAGCTCCTCGAACATAAATAACCGTTTTATCGTAGTAGTATATTGGTTTAGGTTTAGTAACTGACAGTGTATTGGTATTTGCATACCACAGATACATCTGCAAGAGAAATAATTTATACATCAGATAAGATATCGTGATTTGTGCATATGCGGAACTCAATAATGGATGTCGTTTGGTCATAAAAACAAAAGTATAGCTATTTTTGTCCGTAGTTCTAATATTTCTACCATGGTTCTTTAATTAGACTTACCGTTTCAAATCTAACACCCTGTTTTTGCATGACCCTTTGATATTAAAGCAAACTGTATACTCTAAAAGATTTCGGTATGTGTTTGATGTAATAACGATTTCGTCAGTTAAGGGCTTCTGCCCTTAATTATAATTAGAGAAACATAAATCGAATGCTTTATGGGTAGCATTAGAAAGTGTTGGTTTCTGTTTGAATTTAAATGTTTTTGTTTAAATGTAGGTTAAGGTTAGGCAGTTTTATCATTATGTAGTCCCCAAAAATAGGAGTAATTTTCTATTGAATTTGATAAGGCTTTGAAATTTAAAAAGGATAGGTTCTGTGTCCATTTTGTAGGATGAGCGTTACACCGGTAGCGTGTTATCTTAAACTTGCTAAACGTCTTCTTGTATATGTTTAAAGAGATAAGATTCGCTCACCCTGCATAGTAGTGTTTGTATTTCAAGATAGAGAATGTTTATTACTTTTTCAGTAAGCCTGGTTTTGAAATGAAACGTTGGCACGAATTCTAACCAACCCTTACATTTACATGAAATATTTCAACACGAACATCTAGCGTCTATGCATTTTATTACGTTATGATATATTTAACCGCCAACTTTGTAGCTTTTTTGACACCTTGAGCTGATATTTGTGAAGCAATGCTTGATCTACAGTGAATTATGAGCTCATCATTGTTTATTCTAATTTTTTCAATTGTATACGTACTACTAAAACTTTTTTTTAATAAATTTTTTATGCATTCAAAAATATATATACAACACAATCGTCAGTTTTAATCTACGTATGTTAATTTGTCATTAGTAATTGCTAATCTGTAGAAATTACAGGAATTCTTGCAAACATTTTATTTAGAATAGAGTCATTTTCTTTATGTAGGAAACTAGAAATTAAAATGTTATTTAAAAATCTGATAAGGAAATTTTAAAATTCGATTCTATTATTGAGAAAATAATTTTCTTGGTTTTAGTAAAAGCGAAATTTACTTATTTTAATGAAGCACTTATTTCCTAATCCAAGAAAAATATTATTTTTTCGAAAGATTCGAATTAAATAGTAGGTATTATTTACTTATTCTTATTTGAAAAATTATTTAGTTTAATAAAATATTTCTAATATTCAAAAATAACGAGTTAAAATCTGTTTACTTGATTATGCGCTTGCAAATTTTGATCTTTGTTTTTCATGGAGCCCAGTTTTAATTTTTTATTAATTCAACTTTATTATGTTAAGGTTGACATTTATTCTATATCATCCAAAACTCATTTATATGTATTGTGTACATATTAGGATAGCCGTACAAGAATAAATCTGGGTTTTAGTTTTCCTTCTAGCGTTTTATAATAATCTTTTTGGTACTTAATTATGTATTTTGTGGTGTAGAAATTTGTTAATTGGAAGTTATTTGAAACGAGGGGACGAAGAAGGCAAATAAATACTAAACTAAAACAGATCCACTCCAGGCGAAACTCAAAGCTGCATTATGTAGTTAATGAGAAAAGTTCACTTCAAACAGATATTAGATTTAGTATCGTCTTCTTTTTTTAAATGCCCAACTCTTTTTACATATTTTTTAATACATATGCTACCTTGTAATACAGAAGTCAACAATTTTTGACGTTTGAAAATTCCTTGTGAAGTATCCTGTAATTTGTTATAATTTTTATTTATGAATATACCAATTTACTTATTATATTTTTAAAATTTTTAATGAATGCAAATACTTGAGTTTTAATTATTTATAGGTTTTGTTATTAATTAATCGTGTGCTTTTACTAAAATTGCGCTAAACGACACGTTTCCACTCTTATGATGTAAATTATAAGCTGATAATCTGCACAGGTAATCTAAATCTGTATTTTATTAATGTATTACTAGGGTAGGATAAAAGAGCAGGAAATAGAAAATCGAGTTAAACTGGGTTGTTCTTTGGTGTAGTTCCCACTACTATCAAGTTAAATAGCGTAAATACACCCTTATATATACCAACTTCCAAAACTATTAGTTTTATAGGATAACTAAAAAGTGAAAAAATACCTAAATATTTTTCATATTATTGTGAAATATCACAAAAACATAACCACGACATTGCTGTTTAGGTTATTTTAATTAAATGTATGACATTGAACTTGATTCTGACTAAAATAATTTGACCTTTTAATCTAATAAATTTATATGCTTCGTTATAAAATCATTTGCTTTCATATGAAATTTTACATACAAAACATAAATAAAAAACATGTTACACGTTGTACATTCATATGAACATGTAGCATTTCTGATAGACATTGAGCATCCTAACAGGTATATGTTTAACTCACATGTTTGCTCTATGCCACTTATGTGGGTTAAATGTAATTTCTTATAAACCTTAATCAGTACTAAATCATTTTTTTCAAATTTAAAAATTTCACAATACACAAAATGTACTCTTTTCCCAAAAATTCATTTTTTCATTTCCATGTGAAACATATAATTTTATGGTGAAATAAAAATCATTAATAGACAGAATTTATTTTTAAAGACCAAACTAATTTGCATCAATTCAAATGCAAATCATCTTAAACCTTCTCTTCATTGGGAAAATTACTTTTTAATCAACTTTATCCAAAAAGATCCAGTTTTAGGAACCCTATCAACAATTCACGAATAAGAAATACAACAGCTCATAGCTTTAATATTTGAAATTTTCCAGCTTTAATATCAAGCCAAAAGACACCTTGACTATTTTTTAGCAATTTTGAACTAAATTTATAATGTAGTTAAAATATTGGTCATTAACTGAACACGTTACGTGCCTGAACTGCTAAATTTTGCAAGAAAACATTGCAAAATATAAGTATTAAAGTTAATTATCAACCGATGTATTAATAATGAAACGAAATCTCTTTAATATTAACATTTAGCTTTTTTTCAATACTCATTAATTTTGTATTAATTTTTTCAGTAAAATGAAAGATAAAATTTTCAATAAATGTATACGCCAATCATTTCGAAATCGGAATTTTATTCAAATGTACATTAAAAATTTAACGATACTTTTAAAACTTTTTGGTTTCTAAAGAGACACTTTTATCTCTAATTGTGTATCAATATTGACTTGATTTTTTTTGCTTTAATCACGTATAAGAGCTTTTATAAATTGCTATTTACGTTTATTTTAATTCTATTAAAATAAAAGGAGAATATGAAATGACAAGAAATTCTAATTAAAATTATAGAAAATTAGCTTTGTTATCAATATTCCGTATAGATATCAGTTAATTCTCTTTAGTTTCTAACTTCACCTTGCATGTCCGGACATTCATTTATTATGATTGTATCGTTCCTATTTTAACTTCTAATGAAGTTATGTCTGTTTCTAGACTTTGTTCTATATCTTGATCACTAAAACTTGTAGATTGTAGATAACACCGAAGTTATCTATTCTGAATATACTTTACCGTTCCTTTACTCTAATTACTTGTTGAACACAATTCTACTGCCCTTTTTCATTTCGAAAAGTTTCCAAAAGCATAATAGAATTTTTTTATTGTTACAAGAGTCTTGCAAATTTTCTTATTAAATTACTAAAAAGAAAATGCTGCACATTGATGGATTGCATCTTAAATTAAGAAAACTTGGGAAAGGCCTATCAGAGCCAATAGTCCTTCTTCACTTTGATAATTGGTAATTATCCAAGACGTCGACGAAGCTACAAAAGCTAAAGTAAATTACTTTAGGTTTAACTTTTCAAACATGTTGTCCCGAAAGTTAAAGTTGCTGAATAAATAATATAGCCTGAATTATTTAATTTTAATAACTCGAATACCTTCAGTTTAAACTATTAAAGATTTTTTTCAACCTTTTCCACGCTTTAAATCAAAAAGATTTTAGCAAGTAAATTTTTATTAGATAACTCGTTTATCTACATGAAGTTATATAATATATTCAGAAAAACTGAAAATTTTAAATTTATTTGGCTTTAATTATGGTTAGTTTTAATTGACTAATTCAGTACACGATTTCAATATTAGAATGCAAAAAATTAGCAAAAGGAAAGTCAAAATTTTAACGAGATCTGAAATCGGTAGTGGCATCTGTTTTGTTCATCTATGGTCAACTATGTAGGGTCGGGACCGGAATTCCGATAGTTATTCACCTGCACAGTATTAATTACACATCAAGTGGGCATTCATTAGCTTCTATGAAATATTGCTTTATAATAGCCAGATTGAGAACCGCACTCAAGTTTACCATAAAATGACAGAAAATAAATTTTCTTATTATGATTAATTGTGAATTTGTGTTTAAACCAATTTTTGTCACTATAATTGAAAGATATTAAAATTAATATTAATTAATTTTATTCAAATTTTCCTTCTACTGCCACTAAAAAGTATTTTGTTAAGCAATTTCTTTTTTAATTCAAAAACTAAATTAACAAAATTCGTTTAGAAAAGCAATTTAGTACATGAAAAATCAAACTGAAACAATTTGTTCTGAAAGTACAATTGATTAAAACTAACACTGTTGGATACTTCACAATAACATTTTTTAATTTAAAAATAAAATAACTTTTTTGAACTTTTTTTTGTTCAATGCAATATTGAGTAACTCATGTTTTATGTAATTCGCTTTTAGAATTGCAGAAAGGTATTAAATATTAAAAAACAAAATTTAAAATTGAAAGTTCAACTTTAACATATCAAAACTACCGTCTTTGATTAATAAAAAAAATAAAAAAGTGGATTTTTTGAAGGAATTGCGTTAGTAGCAGCTCTCCGTTAAGCTTTGGATGTGTATCGTGGAAGAAGTATCTATCTTCAAAAGATAAATCATACGATCGAAAATCAACTTTTCAATCAAATTTCAAAAAATCAAATTTTTAACTTTTTGGATAATATTCGCTAATTTTCAAAAATCTTGATATATCTGTTTATATAAACAAATCAGAATATCACGTAAAATAAAATTTCAACTTTGGGAATCCCCTACCCTAGTTTTTATTTGACGTAAATATTTTTATCCACATATAAAGGAAAATATTGAGCTGCGCAAGTCTTGATCGCGCAAGAACTTGATCTCGATTGTTTTCTCCCTAAATTAAATTAAAAATCACAATCAATCATATGAAAGATATCGCAACTTTTTGTTCTGTTTGTCTAGAGAATTCTTCTCTTTATGTACAGAGTAGATTTATAAATATCATCTTAATTAGTAATTTTTAGAAATTACTTGATAATCGATTCAAACTGTTATAATATAAACTTTTGAAATGAATATCGGATATTTGAAAATAAACTAGGAAAGTTGTAAATTAAAAAAAATCTGAAATGATATTCAACTTGATGAACTTATAATTTAAATCCGTCTAAACTTAAATGGTAAAATAAAGTTTATAGCTTGTGAAAGTTAAACTCTTTGTTCTTTAGTATATAAAATAATAAACTTTGATTATGGTAACTAGCTTAACTGTAATCGGGTGCCTATTTATGTAAGATTACTAGGCGAACGGTCGCCAGTTAATCGAAATAGAAATGTTCGCAGTTTAACTAGAATATCCAGGATATGCCAATCAGTGGAACCTTTGCATGAATAACAAATTACAAATAATATGTTTTCAGTTTTTATATTAATTAATTTTCTTAGAATACATGAATCAAAAATTCTCAAATTCCAAGAGATAAAGAAAATTCCTTTGTATCTGGTTAGTGTAGACGAAAAGCTCCAATTCTGTGAGCAAATTACCTTTAGGTATAAATCTCGTTCGATTACTGCTTCATTTTATTACCAATAGAGCTTACATTTTGAGAGTATCTGTCGTAATCTAGCACGGCACTGAGACCGCAACACCGGGCATCGTTTGCTATTGTAGCCAAGCTACAATAGGGGATTGGCTACCATAAAAGTTGATGGCATTGCAAATGCCCGTCGTTGTGCAGGTGAATTTTTAAACAAAATTTTTAGATTTTGCTTTCGGTTGAAGAATTATAAATTGTAAAATAAATTGATTATTTTTATCAGAATATAGAATTTTATTGAATTGCATTGCAAAAAGCTAAAAACTAATTTAAATAAGGAATGGTACTCACCTACATATTTTAAAATTTATAACTTTTAGAAAATATTTTATAGTACCATTTCACCCCCAAAGTTTAATTTTTTACAATGACTGTAACTTGGCACGTCAACTACCCCCAACCTATATAACATAACATGTCTTGGCAATGTATCAAATATTTTAAACTTGAAACACATTATTTTATTTTAATTGAAAGCAACTATTTGGTTTTACGTGGATTAAGGAAATAATATGAAACCTCTTCAAAATAATTTATCTGTTAAAATAGTTTTTGTTTTTGTGCAATACAATTTCAAAACAATTTAAAGTTTAATATAACAGCGGATTATACAAATCTCTTAACTTTTATACAAATAGTAAAAGATTTTACCGAAACAAATTGAAAAATTAAAAAAAGAAATGAAGAGAAAATGCGGAAAAATCAAAGTGCAATTGAATTGAGGATGAATTTGTCCAATTATGAGCACTTACACAAACAGAATTTATAACAAAATACCGTTTAAACCTGAAATTTCATATCGGTTTACATAAATAAGTTAGTTATTATGTAAAGAAATTGTTTTTAATTTGCTAATTTTTCTTTTTATTGCAGTTAGCTTTAATCTTTATTTTTATTATATAAATTATTACGTGATTAATGTAATATATACACGAACAATTTGCGTTTGACCTCGAGTAAGTCGTAATAAATAGATGAAATTGTTGGTAAATATTGCATGCATAGCGTGCTTTTCTTATTTTTCAAATCATAGGTATATACTTGAGGTAGTAATATTTGATCTGTATTCAATAAAGATAAAGTTGATAGCAGCTTTATTAAATGGAGGTGGCGTAAAGACATAAATTTTATTGGTCGAGAATGTATCAAACACCATGTGTAAATTAACTTCAAACAAAACAGACCAAACAATATTTTTGTTACTTTTTGAAATATTTTTTCAAATTTGGACATTGATTGATAATTATTATTTTTTCAAAACTCAAATATTTGTGTTTGATAAATTTTGTTTAAATTTATTTAACTCAAATAAATTTTCAATGATGTCACATCAGCAAGCACAAAGCCATTTATTTCTTATTGTGCCCATTGTAATAAGAAATTGAAACAAAAATAGTCCATGAAAGATTCAAACTAAGTCGGTCGCTCAGGAAGTCGAAAATCTAACCGCACGGCTAGCCAAAGTGACGTTAGTTTTGTTTTTCTATATTACAATGGTTTTGATTAATTTCCTTATTTCGTTATTTTATAGTTTTGCTTTACGTCTCTGCCAGACTATTTATGTTTTATTTTTTAATGGTTATTTTTAATCATGATTTATGTTGCATAATCATAATTAATAAGTACCTGAAAAACCAAGTCATGAATTGACGAAAGCAATAAATTCAAATTTATTTCTGAGCAAACTACTACAGTTTTATAAATTTTTACAATTAATAATGCTGTTAATTTTTTCCTTTTCTAATAACTTTCTCGAGATTGAAATTCATAAGACAATTAATTGTGTTTAACTAAACAGACATGACATTTTTGATTTTGTTCTTGTTTAACAACTGCAGATGATATTTATGGGTTAGCTAACTTTAACTTGCAGTTTTTCAAGCTCAGGTTGAACTTTTATCGATTTTTATAGCTTTTTCAGTTTTAACTCAATAAGAAGAAAATATAATGTTTAAAATAGTTTCACATATTTTGAAAGCAAATAAGAAAAAAATGTCAAATACTTTTAATTCGTAAATTGTATTTATTAATTTCAATGCTGGCTTTAGTTATTATTTATGTTGTAATCCTCTAAATGCAAGATTCAGACTAGATACGTCCCCTGTGTAACTAATTCAGTGGTTACACCAAACCTCTGATCTGGATATACACTTACCTAGGTAAAATTATTATTTTTGAAAATATTTTATCTGTAAAAGAAACGTTTGCGAACATTAGCTATAAAGAATCTCAACTAAATTTTGACGTGTATGCAAAAAGTGCTTTCATTTTTCGACAACGACACCAATATATCGCGGTGACTAATATAAAGATTTCAGGTGGTGATAAAAGACATTCTTCTTAGAAAAATTGTGTACTAAAATTTTTATTTAGATCCAAACTCTCAGGTGGTTTTTTTGTTCAAAAGATTGTTTTTATTTTTACCTTAAAAAGCAAATCAGCTAAACTATTGATTTTTCAGTATTTGAAATTCGAAATTCAATTCAATTAAAGTTAAATTATTTAATATTGCAAACTTTTTAAAAATCTAATTCGAGTTTTAAAAAAAATTATTTGCAAATCTCTTAAAATGAATAAAATTACAGTCGGAAACTACATTAAAAATACATGATGTTTCGATAATTTAAACCCTCCTTCAGTATTTACAAATTAAAATTAAATTGAAGGTTGTAGATAATTGATTCCTGGTGTGGATTTTATGATCTTTATTTTCGAGACGATATACATATGACCTAATAAAACAGATATGAACAGAGAAAAAAATGCCAAAATAATGGAGAGAAGGTGTCATAATAACTCTGAAAAAGAAAGGAGACGCAGATAAGTGTGAGAACTACCGTGGAATAACCCTACTGAATGTTACCTACAAGGTGCTAGCCACACTGATAAAATAAGAGACAACAAGAAAATTCAAGAGATATAATAGGAGAATACCAGTGCGGCTTCCAGGAAGGCAGATCGACGGTTCACGCAATATTCATGTTGAGACAGACACTGGAGAAAAGCCATGAATATAACATTGATAATGCACATGGCCTTCGTTGACTTCAAACAGGCATTTGACGAAGTGAGTAGAGACATGCAGGAAATGGAAATACCAAACAAATTCATACATTTGACATATATGACACTACAAGAAAATGTGGGAGTGAGACCGGAAGATGAGGGGACAGAATGACAAGAATACACGGAACAATAACAAACAGAGAGGTGCAAGACGACGTACTGATAATATCAAGGAAAAAAGAAAATTAATAGAAACAATCCAGAAGATAAGAGATGCAGTGGAACCAATGGGATTGAAAATAAATCCCAAAAAAATTTAAAAAGGAGAGAAATGGAGAAGAGGCCCGGACTGAGGGTGGAAATGAAACATAAGAAAAGGTTCAGGATTTTGTCTATCTGGGAGTCTAAATAAGTAACAGAGCCGGAAGGCAGGAAGAGATTAAAAGAAACAGAAAATTACTGAGAGACGGAAATTTGTCGAGAACAACTTAGATAAAAATATATAAGATACTTATAAGACCGGTACTGACCTACGCGACAGAAACGATAAGTTTCAGCCGGAAGGAAGAGGATGACATAAAGGTGTTTGAGGAAAAGGTGATGAGAAAGATATTGGATATATTAATGATGAACATTGAGATTCAGAAAGCAATGAACAACGATGACATAGTGAAGGTGATCAAATCTAATAGAATGGGATGGCTGGGACATGAGTGGAGAAGAGAAGAGGATACGATGATGAGGAGAATCACCGAATGTAAGCCGATGGAGAACCATGCTAGAGGGATGCCGAATCTAACATGGCATGACCAGGTTATGGAGGACCTGATGAAAATGAAAATTTTTAATTGGAAAGAGAAAATCAAGAATAGACGGTACTGGCGAGAAGTTGTAATGAAAGCTAGAACGGATAATAGATTATGATTAAAATATAAAGTTATGAGGACTAATCTACCTCAAAAACGAATTTGCAAAGTCTCGAAAGAGACTGTCAAAATTCCTACAAGAATAAACGACTTTTTTATTATTATTATTATTTTCGAGGTCGCCACAAGTCTCAATTAGTAGACCACCGCCTATAGTAAGAATCCCATATTTCATGAAAACAGACTAAAGAAATTGCAAATCTAAAACTTTCCTGAGGAATGTCGTGGCAACAAATAAGTCCAAATCTTGTGGACACCCTGCACACAACAACCCTCAAGAGAAGACACTTCGAATCGGCCTTCCCACCCAGGCAGCTTCAGCAACCTTCAGAAAATTCATCCCTCGTTTAAGTAACTCTGTATCCAATAAAGACTCTACACTCTACACACAGGAAACAAGAAGTTTAGACCTTTCCGGGAGTATAATAAATAATGGGAAATAACGGGAATCCGAGTTCCAAGTTCATCTTCGACAAATTCCATATTTGGCTTTTTAGCTTATTTATTTTAGGCTTTGTGAAATTTTTATTTAAAACTCTGACTTTTTGGATGTAATATATAAATTATAGTTTCAATTTTTTATTGGAAATCTGTATTTCACCACTACCTCAAATATTTTATATTAAAGGCAGGGATACTCTGTTTGTCTACATGTATGAAAAATGAATACGAAAGGGGTAGAAAAGTAATATGAAGCACCTAATAAGGGACAAAGTGCAGACAACTCTGCTTATAAAAGGTTTGTATACGAATTTTCTTAAAACTTAGATGACATATTAAACACATAAAGAAATAATATATTATACGTGAAACACATTAAATAATTCAAATGACTTTGCAAATAATTTTTAATAAATCACTTTAATTCGTACTTGGAAGATGGCGAAATTCTTATGTTAAATTATATATCGCAGTCTCTGTTATATTTATTTACATACTTTGTTATGATTTACTTTCCTGCAAAATTGAGATAACGTGACTAATAATTAAGTTTTTATTTAAACTATATTTTCAGGCACATTAAAATAAATATTCATAAATTCCTAAAATATTACCGGGAAAGTAAGGCATGAAAATGTGAAAACTATTTAAAATTAATTAACTGATTTAAGAATGATGAATTTTTGTTTTTTGTTAAGAACAGTGATATTTCCTACGGTAATTTGTGAAATGAAAAAAATGAAAATTGCATTGAAATTTCCATATTTATATTTTGCCGTAGTCAATTTGTCATGCATTCATTATTCATTCTGGTAGCGTAAACAAACCATCCAAGTTTTTCTTTTGGCTGTAGCTCGACGGTTATCAATAACCTCAAGCTATCGATTTATTCCAATAAATCGCTTTTATCAATTTAAGCTCAAGCTATACACGTCGCTGATCACTACTTAGTTCAGATTTTAAATAAAATATATTTCAATAATGAAACCAATTTAAATTTAAAGAAATGAATGAAGTGGGGTTATAGAATTAGAAAACTCGGTCATTTTATTGACTTTAAATTAAAACTTGGTTACAGAATATGTTACCCAGTAACAAATTAAATTATAATATTAATTGAACTTCATGCATTTTAATTTTAATTCATGCATTTCAAGTGTCAATATTTATTTTCCCTTTTAAAGGTACAAACGCATTTAGCAAATTATTTACTAAGTTTTTGTATTTAAAACAACTTTGTGAAAATTAATTATTAAAATTTAATGAAAATACCTACTTAATTAATTTGTATTAGTAACACAATAAATAATAAGAGCTTTTGGTGTTCTACGGAAAAATAAGTTGGGATTATTATTATTATTATTTAAAGTAAATATTTTTGTTTTATTAGGTATTTCGTCAAATAAATGAAGTGTTACTTGCTTAGTTTTCAACAATAGGTCTTGGGTAAACAAATAGAAAAGTTTATATCTACTAAAAAGTAAGTGGTATTTTCAAATGCAATTAATTAAAAATATTACGACTACCCAATTTGTATTTAAATTGCAAAAATTAAAATTTTTCGAGTAGAATTGGAACTTTTACAATTTATCGTGCATTGTGATGTCGTCGTAAAATGTGGATAAAAGTTAGCAGCGAACTGTATATTGATTTTAACGATTTTAAAGTTTTTTGAGTATAAAAAGAATAATCAATTGCTTTACTTTTTAACTCGAGTATGTTGATATGTGCGTTTGTAGTTTTCTGCAAAGAACGAAATACTACTCGCACTCAAAGAAGAACCATCTGTACAAGATTACAACATCAAAAGTTTTCAACAAAGTTTAGTTGGTCCCAAATGGACGGTCATTTTAACATCACTAAAACTTTGTGTCTTTCTTACATTTAAGCAACAAAGGAGCGCATTAAGTGCTGTAGCAAAAGTCACTGTGTACTGTTGACATATATTTGGGGTTATTTTACTTTTTTGCTGTGGTACTGAAATGCTAAAAGGAAGACGGTAATAAATCTCAAAGTATTTTAAATGTTAACTCTAATTTACGATTTAATACACAATTTATTAAATAAAATGTCACTTCATATTACTAACTTTTTATAAAACAATATTATAACATTATGTTTAGTTGGTTAACATTTATTATTTATTGTTTTTAAATACATATGTGCATAAGCTACATGATTAATTTAGTTATGTACATCTTTCTTTTGATATTATGAGGTGTGCTTGCTTATTTACAGGATGTTATGTAAACATATTTACATTAGATTGATATATTATTCAGTTTGTATTCTAACTTTGACCCGATCAGTTCGATTGATGGTAAGTTTTATTATTATTAATACAGCTAGGTATATTAGGGATTTTTGAATACGTTTTAAAAAATTTATTAGTATTTTTAAAATGTAAAAGTAGGAAATGTGAAGTAAAATATTCTAAAATATGCATGTTAAAGTAGTAAATATAATTTTGTTACCAACAACTTTTAAATAACTTCTGTAAATTGTTATGCAAAATACAAAGTAGAGAAAATTCTACTCTTAAATTTACACAGCATAAAATTAAATACTATCGTGTTACATCATTATTTTCAAATTATTAAAATAATAATTATATTTTAATATCGTATAGTTTAATTAACTTAACTAAAATGAAATTTTTTGACTGCAGGATACAAATTTATGAATAAATTTATTAAAGGAAATAAGAAATTCTATAGAATGTGTTTTTAATTATCAGAACAACATTTCCAAAATTATTGTTATATTTCTAATTAAAAATAAATAATAGCTCAGGTACCAGATGCGCTTAAGCTACTTTGATGAGCTTCAGGTTTCACTTCCAACTGAAGAGATAATTTCAGTTAAATGAAAACAATTCCATTAAAGCAAGATAAATTCCAGGAATACTTTTATATTGTTCACTTAAATTCTATTTAGATATAGGTACCATTGGTTATTTTCTAAAATAATTTTACTGAAAAGTTATAACATTTTTTTATGCAATTATATTTAAATTTCATATTTTTTAGTTTTCAACTTAAAGAGGTTCGTGACATTTCGATTTAGATAAACCCGGAAAAGTTGTGATAATACTACGTGATATTACCAAGCCGTAAAGCTCACTTGTGTGCTGGTTACATTTTTTAACAAGGATTATTCAATTATTTTATTACACTTACACGGAGTTTTACAATTTCATAATTGCACCAAACGAGATTTTCTAAAAGAATGCATTTAGCTCTACGATGGAAGAGGTTACAAATTTTAAACTTAATTAAATAATACAAGAGATACCGTAAACATTTAAATTGAAACGTTACATAGCAACGTTCAGGACAGACTTTATTGAAATTGAATTTTTTTTAAATATACCAAATTATTTTAGTAAACTTTTTTAGACTTTTTTAATTAACAGTTATCGTGCTTTGTAACTATATTTAAAGGGTTGAATCTGCATCGCGTCGGTTTCTTACGTCAGTCCGACGGTGGTAAATTATTTTTTCTATCGTTGCTTCGGCGTCTTTCCAAGCACTTAAAAATGCGTTTCGGGCTATGAATTAAATTTTTTTATGACTCCTATTTTCATTAAATGTTCGATGAATATCTGCTTAGAAAATAACAATTATTTAGAAAAAAATCGAAAAGTTCAAGAAGTAAATTTGCTATATACAAATATTCACTTACAACTTCATTGTAAGGAATGCATTATTTGTTCACGTCAGGAATTACCATTTTTCATAATAAAATTAAGTAGAAGTAGTTTTGGATTGAAAATAAAATTATTTCTAGTCCCACTCACTTGCTCATGTCCCTTGTACAATAAGTTGATTGGAAAATAAAATAATCTAAATGTTGCCTGCTAGAAATCCACAAGGACAGATTAGAGCCCGGAAGAAGAGCATCCTAAATAATCAAACGACAGGTATTTGTTTTATTTAAATAACATGATCATCACCTTCATTTTATTTACTCGGAACAAATAATACAAAGGAAAATTTTACAAAATTTTCTGATTCCAATTAGCTTCTTGGTGAGTCGCTTTAATCATAAATAAATTGTCTAAATTATTTGTTTTATTTCATTATTATATTTTTTTTGCTAATACTATAACTATTGTGGTGATGTCAATAACTTAAACATGTTGGAAAATTCCATATTTGTAGAAAAACTGTCTTATACCTTTTACAACATGAAGTAATATAAAAACTTATCAAATTTTAACTTTTTAAACCTTGACGATTTAACAATTCGTCAGACTTATGTAAATATAGAATTAAATCTACAAAGTGGATTAAAGTGGATCATTTTACAGTTAAAAATCGATATATTTTAACATTATTTTATTAATTTTTTGCTTGAATTACACACATAGGTTAATTAACGCTTGTTCTACCGAAATCGGGTCAACTCTACCCAGAACTTATCCATAGGAATTTTTTTAATTAAATTTCTTTTTGGGAATTCTAGTATTTTTAGATAACAAATGATATTCATGTGTTGGATTTTAAAATATATTTTTATTATGGAAGTTATTCAGTTATCATCACGTGCTGATAATACCTACCCACTATGTATGTATTTATTTTTAGCTCTTGGAAAATTTCTGAAACACATATGTCTAGTGATTATTTTAAAATAAAATTTATTTTATTGCTAGTATTTTCTTTTGTATTACTGTTTAAAACACAAAATTTCACCGTTTCAGTGGGTCAATAATGACCCGGTTTTGATAATCCGAGGTTGGAAAATTAACAGGGAATTGAAAATCTTTTTGATTAAATATGCACGTAGTATATATTCGGGTCTAATTAGGCTAAAGGTACCTCGAGGTGTGATTTGAACCATGTGAGCAAAAACTAAAGATTTGGGAAACATAGATTAATAATCCTTCTCCTTTGGAAGGTTTATATCGTAAATAAATTGCAATATAATATTTTAAACAAGTGACATTAGCATTAAAATTGAATTTATACAATAAAGTAAAAGTTGTTATGTATATGTAAACCATGAAAGATAAATAAACCTACTCGGGAATGTAGGATAAACAATGAAAATAAAATTTTTTGTTGTATAAATTATTCAAAGTTTGTATCAAGTTCAAACAATAATTTAGCAATTTTTATTCAAGAATATAATAGTATCATTACTTACCAATACGTAAGTAAACAACAATGATCCATATTGAGTAAAGTAATGCTACTCACACATAGAAAAAGCGATTGGCATATAAAGTAGGAGACTTAACCATAATATCTAAAGCTATTTTCATGGTTGGAAATGCGTGAATGTTCTTCGAGGATAAAAAATGAATAAAAGAATATGAATGTCTTTTGATACCATTTCGTCTTACATATGACTGAACTGACAAGAATCTTGAATATTTTTTAGTATAGATTCAAATGATAAACTGTTAAATTTAGGTATGCAACTTTTTCAACTTTTATAAACCATTTTTAAGTTAAAATTTTCTAAAAACCACGGTTTCAACTAACACAGATTACTTTCAAACTTTCCCTACTTCAATTTTTCATTTCAATTTGCTGATCAATAGGTTGTATGATATTTTTCCATTAGTATTTCAAAAATAAGACTAAACAAAACAACCTCTTTAAAGTTTTCAGGAAAATTTTAGGTTTATTAAAGTATTCGCGGATGCTTGAATGCGCTAAACTAAATTAAACTAATAAAAACTATTTCGAGTGGAAAAAAGTGTCTTAATGTTAAATTGCGTATTATTATTTTAACAGTGGCAAACCGTAAGGTTAAAGTAATTTAGTGGCGCCCATGCTATGCGTTCAGTAATTTGTATTTCAATATAAATATAGCAAATTATGTTTTTTTAAAGCAAGTTAAAAAAACTTTGCAAGACGAGTTCACCGTGTTTTGTAAATTTAGTTTACTAACTTGTTTTTCATGTGTTTAAAGATACACGTGTACCTGATTTTGACTAAGTAAACGCCTGATGTGTATCCAAATTTCCCGGAGGTTTTAGATACTGTCAAGCTGATACGTTTAAATGGAAACAATGTAAGCTCTTTTATAAAAGCCTAATCTTATTTGAAATGTATTATTTGTTTTGTATTTGTGCCGAAAAGACTAGATTCTCCAATTGTAGAAGAAATTTATTACGCTGAAAACAAGATCCCGTCTGATTATTTTTGTATCCTAATGCATTTACTTCAATTCCTTTATTTGCTGTTTAAACTATCGAAAAACTGTTCAACAAGTGCTTTCTGACACGCCGACCATACAACATTACCATATCCTTGCAAAAATTGTCCTTTTCCACCAAATTTTTAATTTTTACCATTTTCGTTCAATCAATGTTTGCATATTTAATATCTGGTGCCACTTAATCGATTCTCTAAAATTTAACAGAATGAGATCTGTCGTGTCTTTCATGAATAAATAATTATAAACTACAAAAATAGAAATAAAGGGAACAATTTATAATAATAAAGATGGAAATATTCATTGGTGTAAATTCGTGGCATCTTCAAATAAAGTCTAATATAACGAAAACAAACTGTTATAGGTATATTATTGCGACAACAAGCTTTTGAAATATTCAATATAAAGCTTGACGCTTTTCTTTCAAGCAAAACAATGGCGTTACAGGTCTATTTATTTCAGCTGATTAAACGTGAATATACACTTTTGTTAAAGAGAAGTTTAAAATTACACCTTTGTAATACAAAGTAAGATATCTAATAATTTACGTTTTTGTATACCTACTATAAATTCTAAACAAGATGTTTTCATTGTTACATAAGCTTCTAGTTTAATTTTGTTTAGGTAGTTTGATTAGGGTTTTAAGGATATTACAAGAGAATAACCCAGTTAGCCCTTTCTGTCAGATTTTAGCTCTATAATAAAGATTTTGTTTACCTTTCAAGTACCCCATATACTATTTTTACATCAAACTCTTTAAGAATTTTAATTTAAACTAATTTACATAATCGTGCCTTTTTTTATAGCTTCCTACCAATTATTATATTCCAATCGGAACTTTAAATGCGCTAAATCACCCCTGTCACCATGTCACGTCACATTTCTTAAGCTTTTCCAATACAAAATTTTCATAAATTATAATTTTTTATATTTATGTAATAAAATAAAACTCGAATATTGATTTAAATGTTGTTTTTATTGTTAACCAAATTCATTTAATTAAATTAATTCAATTGCCTCTTTCAACAATATTAATGAGAAACTGTATTAATAATGTACCTACATGTTGTGTACATGATAATGAAATCGTCCGACATTTTTAATTTACCAATGAGTATCGTTGAAGTACCTTTAATTAAAATTTAATTAACCCACTTTTAATATTGTACCAAAGTTATTTTTCAAATTTAAAACTTTCGTGTTTTTGTATCTTAAATAAAAGTACTTCTATTATATTAGATGATTACACTGATAAATCTATCACTATAAATATAGAGAAGAATAAAGTATCATAGAAAGGTGGTGAAAAACACATTTAAAGAAAGAAAATTGACTTCTCTGATTTATCGAATTTGTTTACCTCACCTGAAGAGAAAAACAATTTCCACTAAAAGCAAATTTACATAAAAACTATTTTATTATATACTTAAACCTTTCACACAATAGAAGTAGTCCTTTAACTACGCAGAAATCACATTTTTGATTAAAATAATATTTAAAATTACAGCTACACAGCTATTTTTTTGATAAAGCTTTACGATTGGTTAATCTTAACTACTGAATACAGATTATCAAATCATTCAAACTACTGAAACTGTTATACATAACTACTATATTAATCAGAAATAATACAATTTTAAATTTTAAATACATAGGTATATAAATTACGTACTTTACTAGAATTATTATATATAGTTAATAAAATTACTTTGTTTGATTTGTTACAACATGTTTCGTGTGGTTAACACACATTCACAAGTTCTGTTACAAAGGAAAAATAAAATGGTTATATGTAATATCATAATAAATAAGATATTACCTGCAATCAAAATAAAAATAGGTAGAAGATTAATTATTATTATTAATATTAATTATTAATAATTATTATCAAAATTATTAGGTTAGAACAATTGAATATTATTTGATTATAAGGGAACATGATAAAGTGGTTGAAAAGACAGTTGCTCTTGTTGATTGCGTTGTCTCTTGTGACTTTTGAAATCTTATTAACCACACAAAACATGTAACACATCAAATAAATCAGTATTATTACATATAATTCAAGCAAAAAAATACATAATTTATATATTTACCTTTGCATAACAAATCAATGTATTCAACTTTTTTATAAAAATATTGTATCAATTAGGTTGAATCGGTTTTGCTTTTATCCAAAAGATAGTCTTATTCACAAAAAACGTTTGGTCCCCTAGCCTTTGATGGGTAGTATGCGAAAGTCTTGGTTTTAGAAGCCCAGCAATATTTTATTATTTTATAAATAAAAAGGTTAACGCCGAATAGTTAAATTCCAGTTATGACGCGACACCAGAATTCAACGGTTAACAATACAACGATGAACTCCAGTTGATAACTAAAATTTAAATGGAGTTGCCATCAAGAGTTTTAGATCATTGCCCAATATACAGAATAGACAATTACACCATGATGAAACTATTATTCTACGGTGAGAAATATTGTATAGTAAAACTGGTATAAATTTAATTGGCGGTTTTAACATGGAACATGTTTTTGCGGTCGTTACCTGCCAAAAATCGACAGGAAAAACCGACACCAAAAAATAATGTTAAGGTTGGTAATAAGTATTATCTGTTTATTATCAAATAATAATAAAATTTATCTGTTGATCCGTTTTAGGCTTCAATACAAAGTATGTTTCAAATTTAAGAAGTTATGAGCTTAACAAACTAGAATTTGAAACATATACGGACGGACGGACATGTCATATTTTTTATACAATTGGAGTTTTTTCTGTGTTTTATAAAAATTTCACTCCAATAGTATAAAGAACATAAGTACGTTTTATAATTGATGTTTATTTACAATCCCCAAATAGGCTGTCGGGTTAGCAGCATATCCGTTTATCAATTTAGTCGTTGATCCGTTTAACGTTCATTCAAAATTATTTTATCAACCTTAAAAGAATTATCAGATAATTCAATATTTGAATAGGGTTTTTATTGGAAAATATTCTGTAACTAGATTCTAATCTATATTTTTCAAACTTCACCAGAAACATAGTAGTATAGAATCTTAAGAACTTCAGTAATCTGAGTTCCACCTTGTTTGTTTTTGTTTTTATCTGTTGATCCGTCGATCTGCTGATCCATTAATACTGTCGCAAGTCTGTTAGGAAGCCTGAGGAAGGTGTTTGGTGCCAAAATACCCGTTCCATGTTTAATGCATTAGTCGGAGACTGAAAGAGAAGAAGCCCCCTGGCCCCTGGGCGAGGCGCAAAGGGCCGATTTTTTTTTTATTTTATCAGAAAGTAACATTTTAAATTTGCCTTTCTAATTAGTATTAATTATAAGGAATTACTATCAACCTAAGAATTTATCTATAAATATTAATTAAAAAATGCGGTTGTCCAATTGGTCGTTTGATTAATTTGTTGGGCGAATTCGTTATCCGATAGATACATCAACTTACGTCTTTTATTTATATAATTAAAATTACACAAATTTAAGTTACCAGCATTAAAAGTCGAACAAATTGGCCCGGCTTTTAATTGGTCTAAATAATAATTAGGTTCCAAAATTGAAATTTTCATTTTCAATTCTTGGGGCATTCCTTGTAGCTTCTTATTTTGATAGTTTTCTTTTTTGCATTTCTATTTTTGTTATGATTTATTTTTGTTTGTTTGTCGGCTTCTAATTCGCGTTAGGGCCCTTCTAACGTAATTTCATGTTTGTGTGTATAATGTCTTCTTGAGTGTGTGTCATTTTAATTTTGGGGAGCTCTGTATAGTAAGGGTTTGCTCTGATACAAATGGCTAAGTCTTCTTCTTCAGAAGTATTAGTTTTAATAATTTTCATCTGTAAGAACCCGTGCAGCAGGTCCAGGGGTGTGCGTTCATACAATTCCGTAGGGTTGAGGGGTGGGCTTTCCGCAAAGAGAGTTTCCACCGCCAACCTTTCTTCCCTGTATAAGACGCCGTTCAGGATCCTATGCAGGGGCTCATCCAGGATTTTGCATGCTGGACACAGTCCGTCTGGTGACTTCCCCAATCTTCAGAGGTGCCTTTCATGTCCAGTTAGGATTTAAGTGTTGTTAAAGCTAGTTTCGACTTGTGATTTTAGGTAGACGGCTGGAATGAATTGATAAGTGATTCTTCCATTTTCTGACTTGTTCCACCTGTCTTGCCAGGTGGTATGGATGATCCTTATCGTTTCTTTCTTAATTTCTGGTAAATTTTTTAAATATTCCGGTATTATTTCTTGGCCGAGGAAGATTGCATTTTCATTCTTTTTATTTTTGCTCCAGACATGTAGCCTTTTGCTTTTCAGAACCAGGGGGTGTATTCCTGTCAATGACGATACTGTTCTGCAACTTTTGATGGCTAGCCCACATGCTAATTCATAGCCAAACCAGCATACTCAACATACCCAAATAGCATACCCAGATTTCGCTTCTGTAAGCCACTATGGGGACTATTGCCCTCTTGTAAATCTTGGTTATGGATTCTCTCAGATCCGTCTGCCAGCTAGCCCTTGCCTTCCGGGGTAATGTAAACTGGGCTAAAAAACTACCTGAAAGTGGTAAACTGGGCCAAAGGCAAATTTTTCTAAAATTTTAAAGAGGTAAACTGGGTCAAAAGTAAAAATTATTGATTGCAAAATTGTAGTATGGGGTTTGAAAATCCAAAACTGATACAAGTCAGCGTATCGTTACACGTTATTCGATATCGAATTTATATGAATTTTATTTTTTGTTCAGTCTTTGTCAAATTCAAGTTTTGACAAAGACAACAATGGCAATATCCATTTATCCACCACAATCAATACAATCCACTATAAAAATTTGTTCTGCGGTTTTTATAATTAAATGCCAACAAATCCCTGACACTAATTATTATATTTTACAAACGCAAAGCTAGTTTTTGGGGTAGATTCTGCCTGCAACCATATTTTTACCTTAAATTTGTCTTTGGCCCAGTTTACTACTTTCATAATTTTAGTTAAAAGTGCCTTTCGCCCAGCTTACCTTTTTTTAAATTTGGCCCAGTTTACCTTCACCCTGCCTTCCGTTGGAGTCCTATAATGAGATTCGTCGCCGTGGTGCAAACTAAGATTATGTGTTTTTGAAAAGATAGTTTTTGGTCCAAAATCATACCTAGGTGCTTATATTCTTTTTCTATCCTTATTTTCGTTCCTTTTAGTTAGATTTTTATATCAGTTTTTGCTCGTTGGGACCGGGGATAGATACCTCAGATACGCGACCTTTTGAACGCAAAGACGTTTGAACGTTTGAACGCGAATAATTAGATGCAATGGCACCCGATAAACTGAAAACGATTGACACCAAATTAACGAAAGCAATAGAAAATATAAATAACAGGAAGTTATAAATTAATATACGAGTGCAATTCAAATTATTCAAAACATAAATTTGTCATAAAAAGTATGCTGTAGTGGATTCTCAAAAATCATTTCTTGATTTAACACACTTCTGTGCTAATGTATATTCCATCGCCCTACTTTTTAACCAATCTGTCTCTCTAATTGGTTAATTTTTTCAGTTACTGCATTAACATAGAAATACTTGGGTTTATAAATAATGCAACCTTTTAAGTACTTAAAAAAAGAAAAAATCTTTATTTTTTGCTTACTAACTCAAACTTTTGAAAATAATGCCATCGCTAGAAGATTAATCCAAATTTTATCGCATAAGAGTTATTGCTATATTATTTTTACTAGAGAAAAGTGCTTTCAAAATAAAAAAAAACATAATTAGTAAGTCGACAATGAACAGAAGATCTTTTGATTAATGTAATATAATGTCATCCAAATCGTAAACGAACGTACAGCAAATGTTCGTTGTTGGTTATAACTACCCATCACCGTATACTCACCCTGTTAAACATGTTTACATAATTAATTTAAATAAAAAAAATAACTTTTTTGTGACTATTGCACTTGAAATATATTTGTGTACTAATATTAATTTAATATCGGAGCTATGCATATTATCAAATTTAAAAACAAAATATTTAATCGATGAAGTATTGATGTATTTAATGAGTTTTCATTGCTTTCATATGTTGGAAAATTAAATAATGGTATGAAGTATAAAAATACGATTACACCAATCAAAAATTAATGTAATTAAACAACTTTGCTCACAATTTGGTGCAATATTTGAAGCACACATACACACTGCTGACATATATAAATTCTAAATTAATCATAAATGAATTATCGGTTTTTGTTGGTTATGGTGAATTTTTGCATTTACTTTCACCTGCTGGTAATGACAGTAAAATTTTGCAAAACATTTGATTGGCATGTTATTAGAATATAATAGTAAATAAATATTTACTGATTCATTCGATAGATAAACTGATCTATTTTCATAAAATAGCAATTTAGATGTTGTGCATACATTAGACAATTTTTAAGAAAATAATTTTTATTAAATGTTACCAATGTTTTTCTCAAAAAATTCTAGAACTTCAGGTTTCAAATTATTCAAAATTTTCAAACAAGACATTATGTGACGCTTAACATTAAGCATTTTGTCAAGGGTCTAGGGATAGTTTTCTTAATAATACATAGTACATAAATTGTTGCCAAATTAATCGAAATCGCTTGATTACTCTTAAGAGACCTTGCGTAATATTCAGTCACAATTTCTGTGCTTCTCCTTCCGTCCTGCTTCCTGAGAGATTTGATAAGCCTCCCTATAGGTAGTTATAACGGTTACGAATGACCAATATCAACTTCGTACCCTATTTGTGAGGTTATGTAGCAATTTCGAAGGTGTTATACAGAGGATACTTTGCATTCATTTATAAAATTAGTCAAATTCTTTATTACAAAAGATGTTATAGATACATCACTTTTATAAATGCAAAGAGGAAAATTAATTTTATAGCTGTTTCACAAATTTATTAAAGCTGAAATTTTATCAAAATTTTAGGCTTAAGAAATTCTTGTAGTGAAACTTTATGTAAGATTGTCCCACTAGCACCTATACAGAATGGAGCTACAGATTGCTAGGTAACCACATCAAGGTGCATCAAAGGTACGCACGCAATGTAAGACTTTTTCAAATTATCCAATTATGTTGAAAAGTAATTTGAAAAATCATCGCCAAGTTCTTATGACGTCTTTATTAATTGATTTACATCTCATTTCACTTGAGAACCAGAACTATTTATATTGGAAGAACGACAGAGCTGTGGCAGCGAAGCATGTTTAAACAAGCCTATTGCACGCCCTGGTAATTGATTGTCGCCATAAAGCAAATGTATGCATGCACTAAGAAAGAATGATAAACGTCATTCTTTAACCTTTTTAGATCCAGATTATATTGTAAAAAGATTATTTAAATGTGAAATGTTTTAAATTTTATTTTCGTAAAGGTTTAAAATTTTCCTCAAAATAAAAGGTAGAGAGTTTTTAATAAAAAAGCTTGAATTTGCTTCTTATTTAAAAATTGTTTCGATGTACTATAATTAAAAAAAAATGTTTTAATAATTTTTATTAAGGCTTTGAGCCTATTATCTTAAAGCGTGACACTTAGCGTTAGCAATTTTCCAGTCAAAAAATATTAATTTTAGAAAGCATGCATTTTTATTTCTTGAATCTTGGTAGTAGTAATTAACGTTTTTATTTGAGGTTAAAATATTTTCAAATTTAATGTGGTACCTACACAAATGGCATTGAGTTTTAAATGATGTGGGTTTACGCTTGAATGGCTGGTATATAAAATTTTATTTGAGGAAGGTAAATGTTTGTCGTATCAGAATCTGAATCTTAAAAAATGAACCGTTCGCTTGAAGTTGGGTAGTTCAGTAATGGCTCGAGTCATACAAAAAGCTTTGATAGATGTCGCAATCTAACGCGGTGAACGCAATGCGATCGGGGCTTTAATCACAGCTGTCGCTTTTAACGAGCGTCGGTGGTCGCCATCGCCTTGTATAAACGCCGCCGTCAAGCCGCCGCCCTGAGACGTCACTAGCACATGTATGCGCGATTCCGCAGCTTCCCAGTTGATGTCACCCTGAAATGCCATTGTTCACAGTCTAATTACTTGAGTTTTGCTAAAATACGAGCACATAAATACTAGAGAATGTTGAACAGGACTACCAATTCCTGAGATTCACCATTGCTAAGCAAAAGCGTCAATTTTGCCTGAAATTTAGAGTAGAGAATATGTAAATTAAGATTTGTTTTTATCGTAGCAAATCATGTAGTTGACAGAACGAAGATTTTCTGACATTCACGTTCAGAATATAAATGATCAAGTATTTTTAAAATTACCTTTGAAATCCGCAATCACAATTTTTTAACTTTTCACTTTGTCTATAACTTTTTTTGAAAATATTAGTAAACACTTAAAGTTTCTCTAAGTTACAACCAAAAGTTCCATAAACGAACTTTCTCAAAATATCTTTCGTATTGTGTGCTTTTGTCAGAAATAAACGTATATTATACTAAAGTCTTATTTCATTTAATTAAACAAAAAAATAATACAAAAACCTATAAGAATATTTTTTTTTAAATTTATTTTTATTTTTAAATTTTACAGTGAGGTTACATACCAAAATTGTATTATTTATATAAATTTTTACATGCAATACTGAACTGCAATTGCTTGTATGTAAGTTAAATAATATAGTATTTAGTCATCCGCTGTGGTTGCATTACACTGAAAAATCTTGTTTGAAATAAATTTAAATATTATACTTTCAAATTGCGTATTAATATTAAATTTGTAATAGATTATCTATCACTAATTTTGTGTACACAATTTAACTAAATAACCGTATAATTTGCATTTCATAATAATCGTCGATCAAAGGGTAAGATTTAAAATTTTAAAACGGTTATCGGCATACTCTGACTATTATTATATTTATACAAAGAATAATCAAAATAAATAGAAATAACTCGATACTTACTTTCCAGCGTTGCATAAAAATCATAATTAGTCTCAAATATATTAGAGATTTGACCAAATACGAGAATAGATTGATTCACTTATTGCAATATTGCGTAAAAATTCAATTAGAGCTTGGGAATCCCCGATTTTTAATTTTAAATTTACGCAATATTTTTATGGGCAATTTATAAATTACTAAAGATAAACATTCAAAAATTCAGATTGCAAAAATATAATTTCAAGATCGAAAAAAATTTAAACTAATTTATATTGAATTTTGGTTTCATTCCCCTTCTATTTTTTTTTAAATTATAATTCATCGTGTGATATAGAATTATTTAAAACAAGGATTACTATTTGTTTAGGAATTCTAACTAAAGAAAATTAAAACTGTGTGTAAGTTTTTTAAATGTCTTCAAGTTGGGATGGATTTAAAAGGGTTGTTATGTTGAAGTTCCTACAATCGGTCCAACATGTGGTCTTAGTGCATTTAAAATTTATTTACTCACCCTCCCCTTATAATCCAGGATCATTTCAGGGTATAATTTACGATTTATGTATTGAAAAATTTTATTGCATAAGATATCAAGTTTGTGATACGTTACCAAACTCCCCGAGTTTTCAACGGAAAAGTTTAGGATTCAAATGTACACATGAATAGACTGAATATGCCTACAATAATATACATACACATATTACATTATATAATAAAAGGATTGGGAATTCCTGATTCTAGACTCGACGTACTGGACTTGTCTCAGATATAATCCTGATATTTATTGTTAATGATGGGAATTTATCAATGCAGAGAGACTGGCAGATTTACATGCTCTCCGAAGCGCAGAACCTGCAATAGAAAACTCTGACGGCTGTTTCAGATTCAGCCAATGGGAAAACAAGAATTGTACTTTAAGTACTTTCAAACTTATTTTATCCTTAAGTACTGCCGTGAGAGGTTCAGTAACTTATACGAGAAGTGACGTCATGTCTTTTTATATATAAAAAACATAGTATTGTGTATCAGGTTATTGGTATTGACGGCACATAAGTAAGAACAACTGATTTGATTTGGCGACCCCGAAGGAAGTTCCGAAGCTAAAGTAATAAATGAACATGACACTATCGATGACACCGTTCAATGACTTGTATAGCAATATCGTATCACTCATAATCTTGCTATTCTCAAAAGTTTTCATCTTAAAGAGCAATGCTTTCACATAACTGCATCTGGAAGAATCTGCTAGGCAATTCCGCACAAAAATGTCTGGAGTGATATAGTTTTAATAATTTTATAAAATAATTACCATTTTATTTTTTAATAATTAATTACATAAACACTGAAATGTGTAATGGTATATTATTGAAAAGGTGCACTTGTGTCTTAGTACATTTTATGTGGAATCTATAGAACAACATAAGATACACGTGTATTTTTCCAATAAAATAAAAGTAAAAGAAAATTTGGAAAGTCTTAGCACACAGAAGCAACAGATTATTCTTTGTGAAAGTCAATGAAAAGGTACCACAACAATCCAGTTTTGTAATTTAAAGCAAAAATAATCAATGGGCAAAGAGTGATCAAGGAAAAGCTACTTTTTTTGGATTTACTGGGCTAATATTAAAGTTTGCCATTCTAGATCCTAGTTTTTGAAAGGGCGAAAATGAACTCGGTCGGAAGGATGTTGGAAGGATCTTAAATCCTAACCTCGTCAAGTTTTAAATAAAAGGAGATCTGAAAGCTTTTGAGAGAGTTTTTTCAATCTTTTGTAAGATTTATTATAATATTAATATTATTTATGGCAACAGAAATAAGGAAATCAATGGCAAAGACAAGTTTCGCGGTCTTAAGGCCGCACTGCCGCGTGACTCTCGTAATTTTTTTAGATTGGTAACTTACGTAAATTGAGTTAATAATTTAAACATGGTTAAAGTACTACATATTTCGATAATACTACTTCCTAGACTTACGGAGAAATATGCAAACTCACAGGACGAACCGATATGTAATAAATCTACTATACCAAAGTTATGCAGAAAATTACTGAAATAGCTGCACGTCACTTCTTGGGTATCTGAGGTAGATACCGAAATTTTGTGTACTACATTAAATTATTTCAAGTTAATTTAATTGTGTTTTTAGTTTAAATTTTCCATTTATTTAAATATTTTTAAATGTTAAATCATACTAAATAGGAACAAATTTGAGGCTTTAAAATAAGTGGAAATGTAGAAGGTTAGTATTTAATTATGTAACCACTGTGTTTCTCTTATCACAAACACGCAAAATTTATGCAATTAAGTACATGTTCGGAATACTAAATTAAAAACCTTTAAAATTTATTCGAATTTTAAATAAAATTTTGTATTTCTTAATTTTTGAGCAGTGTTCAACACTTTCTGAAAGAAATGTTCTTGTTAATTAGCTTAACAATAAGTTTTTTCGGGGCAATTTCGTCTTTTAAGTTAACAATATTGGTATATTAAATGTAAAATAAAGTTCATTAAAAAGCTAAAGCCTTTAAAATTGTTTTAATTCTTCTCAGCTAACATTCGTTTTACCCCAAGCTTTCTTTTAAAATGCTTGAACTTTTCTTTCATCTTCATATAAAAAATGTTTATATTACTTTAATTGAATTATAAAAACTTTTAAACATTTAACATCTTTTAATTAAAGAAATAATAAACGTTAAATTAAGACCGTGAAGTTCAAAAGTTTATTGTCTTAATAAAGAAATGCTTAGTTGTAATGTTAAAATTTATAAATATTTTTAATTTGAAATAAATTAAAGAAATTTAAACGAATTTGGCATTTTATAATAACAACTTTTGTTAATCAAATTCGAATACGTGGCTAAGTATACATATAGATATAATATAGGTACATAATATTCTTTTGCTGACATAAGCTAATTTAAAAAGAAAATTACATTTATTTGATACACAACGAAAAAATCCTCGAGCCTCAATTTCTGGAAATCTCTTGGCTTTTTCCAATTATGGAGTTTTCGTCTTCAGAAGTGACAGTTTAGAAAGTTAAATGTATAAACTTTTACAGAAAGCAAAAACGACTAGTAAAAACATAATAAGTTCCTTGTACAAAATCTTGCAAATCTTCAAACTTGTTAACCAGTAACTTACAAATTAGTTTTCTATAAGTAATTTTATTTATCTAATAATAAAATTAACTTTTATTTGCGTTAAATTTTTATACGCATATTGAAATTTTATACCTTTATAAATAAATGTACCTGAATGATGAGTAAACATATTTGCTCGTTTCCTTTAAAATGCGGTAGCACATCTATATTCAGTCAATTTATCGAAGGAGACTGTTTGTAGTTTAAAGCTTTTCCATTGCGATTGCCCAACGGAAATCAAAGCTGAATAGAAAACTCGGTAGATGAATATACAAGTCTTCTATCGAAATCATCGTTTCGCCTTGCAATAAATAGAACGTGTTTTCATCTTTTACTACTTTCATGATTTCACTTTGTTATAATAGAAAGTTACATCGCTATCGCTATTTAATCAAAATTTATATTTTGAATATACAATTCTTATAGTATAACACGTAAGTCAATTTCACTTCAAAAAGAATTCTTTTCTTCCGTACCACAAAGCATTTAATTCACGAAATAACGCTTTAGGTCTTTTATCAAAAATAATTCGCCAAATTATTTTAGCGTCAATTGCACATACGTGTTATTATGTACCAGTTTTCCTCCTGCCGAGAAAGTGAGTTAAATTTTTCGTTGACCCAGCTATCCCAATATTGCTCAAGTTTTATCATTCACTTCTTTACAACTCCCACTTCAGTACTTTTCACAATTGAACAAAAGGTGCCGATCCTAAAATATTTATGTGATCGATTGTAATGGATATGGATAAATAAATTCCCGAGACTTCTATTTTATTGGGTCAACAAGTTTTATTTGAATTATTAAAATTTTAACTCAGTAACTAAATCACTATATGCTTCCAGCGTATCTCGCTTATTATTGTGAGTTATTGTTATAAATATTGCGTAGTTTGAATTGATTTTATTTTTTATACCAGGCGTTCACAACAACAGAAGATATGCGATCTGCACAACGTTTCAAAAAAAGTAAAATTTTCAGAAACAAGTGGATTTAATAAATTTCCTCATTTATATCCGCCGCAACTTTAATCCATTAAATAGCACTCTAATCAGCGGCGGATTTACCTAAAAGCTAATGAAGCTTTAGCTTTAAGCCACCTATATAACGAAAATCCCGTGCAGGCCAAGTGGACACAAATTTTATTTTATTGTTTTCATGTGGTTTAATCGTGTTGTATACAAAACATTTGTTTTGTACATACCCCCATTTGTATCGTTTACCGTATTGTTATATACAGCAACAGAAGGGGCCCATAACATATTTAGCTTCGGGTTGCAAGGGAGCTAGATCCGTCACTGACTCGGAAATAATTTAAACTGTCAAGTTAAATAATTAACGCCAGAACAATTAACCAAGGTTAATCCTGCAAATTTAATTCTGCATGCTATTATAATACCTTTATCTACAGATATTTTCCTTTAAAATGTTACTCTTCTTAGCTTTTCTATTATTGAAAATACTGACGTCCGGATTTGTGTGTGTGTACGCATGATGGGTCTTGTTTTCGCCCTCACGATTACAGCCCATTGCATGCAATGAGCAACGTTTTTTCAGTAAAATGAAATTTTTCCCATTTAAATTTATTTATATATAGTCAAATTCGTAACTCCCATTTAATTTAATAAATGGATGTTATCCTTGGGTTGTGGGTCAAAACAAATACAAGAACAATCCCTGTTTCAACTGACTGCTTTCAACTTTTAATTTACAATCTCCATTCAAGAAAAAGAAGAATTGTTTTATAACATCCATTTGTTCAATTCATTTAATTAAATTTTATAGTTTTTCAGGAAAATTCTTTATTCCACTGTTTTTGTATTATATTTCTAGCAGACCCTTGCCATAAAATGGTAAACAGCCATACTTCTTCAGCTATACTCAGACAAGATAAAAATTTAGACAATATTTGGTGTTTATTTAAATTCCAGCACACGAAACGACACAAACATTAAACATTTATTCTCCTGTTAAAGAAAACTCAACAGCCCTGTAAAAAAAATAGAAGAAAAATCCATTTCCAAAAATTATATTTTTCGGCAGGAAAAATTGCAGTACTAAAATAAAAAATTTACGTAACAATTATTAAAAAATCAATAAGTTTCCTAATTATCTAATCGTTTTCGATTGAAAATTTTAGTTAATTAGAGGACATTGACACTTAGTAAATTTAGCGAGAATTGATTGGTTAGGTAGGTTTTAGATCACGTTTTAATGTTTTGTTTTGTTCTCAATAAAACAATTAGCACTAATAAAACCTTAATTGACGTTGAACACAGAAGTTTATCGCAAACAACTAAATTGTTGAAAGTACATATTTTGTGTACGTGTGGAAGCAAAAAGTTGGTAATAAGATCAACTTTTATTCCTTGATGTTTTATTAAAATTTTTGTCGATAAATTCAATTTACATTAAATTTGAGGTAACTGCGAAATGTAACTTTTTAAAAGTTATATTTTGAAGCATTCAAATGGAATAAGAAAATTAAGTATGAAGTACAGTAAAAGTTTGAGATTGGTTTGTACTTGTGGTTTAGTTTGCGGATACTGAAGTTTACACAACCCTTTTGTGTCAATATTTATAGGCCACATACAGTGGCGGCAATCTAAAATGCCCGGTTGAAAAATTTTAAGTTATTCTTAATTTTTACTTACAAATTTTGTTAACATGGAACTAATTCATATGTTATATAATTGTCTAACTATAAATACATATAAAATTATTAAATTCAATGATAGATAGTATAAATAACTAACAAAAGACTTCATTATAAAATAAAGCATTGTTTTCAGGTATATTTTTGCGCTCGAATTTGATATAAATTTTATAGTAAACTAATTATTTAGTAGATAATTAATGTAGTCAAGTGTTGATTAATAATATATTGGTTAATAAAAAAATTTATTCATATTTAGTTGAACCTCCATTGGGCCTTTATTACATCTTTTAAACGGCGTGGCATTGATTGTTCTAACCGCTGCAAGTAATCGTCGCTTACGATTATCCCTAACAAATTTTATCGCTTTTTTTCAACTCAGGTATACTTTTAGGACTATTGTCAACTACATGCCTCTTCATAACCGCCCAAAAGTTCTCAATGGGGTTTAAGTCGGGACTTAAGTTAGGTCAATCAATTGTATAGATACCGTTATTAACAAAATAATTCGATACCTGTGTAAAATAAAAAGGAATCAATTTCATATTATTCAATCATTTGTTAGCTAAATGTATTCACAACAATGCCTGATTAATACATTTTGAAAAAAAAAATTATTTACAAAAATATTATGTACCGTTTTCGCGGTATGGAACGGTGCATTATCTTGCTGAAAAAACCATTCTTTGTTTTCAGCATATAAATTTAAAACCGATGGCTCCAAACTGGGTTTTAAAATTTTAATGTATTTTTTTACATTTACAGACCCTTCTATGATATGTAGCTCACCTAAACCACGTTGAGAAAAGCAACCCCATATCATAATTCCAAATCGACCGCGTGTTGTTTTTATGGTGCATTTATCTGATAGGCGCTCGGTTTGAAATCGCCGCACATATTGCTTTCCATCTGACCCATGGAGTAAAAATTTTGACTCATCTGAGAAGATGACCCTTTTCCAATCACATACCGACCAATTTTGATATTTTTTGTCAAATTGTAACCGTCTTTGTTTCGATTTTTTTGAAAAACGCGGTTTCTTGACAGCAGCCTAAGCGCGTAATCTGAATTCAGCTAAACGATTACGTAAAATTTTTTTGCTAATATTTACGCCAAGGTCATCTTTTAACTGTTTTTTTAATTGTCTTCGAGATTTGAAGCGATCTTTCAATGCCATTTTGCAAAGCTTACGATTTTGTGATTTGGTTGTTTTTCTTTTCGAATTCCCTCTGTCAAGTGGTTTTGTACTGCCCTAATGGCATATTTAAAAAAAAATCTACTTACAGTATGTCTGTCATACCCAACTTTCTCACTAATATAGGTAAAACTCCTATTTTCACCATGCAAAACTAAAATTTTCTGTTTTTCAGTTTCTGTTAAATTCTTTCTATCTACGATTTTTTTTATATTTCTAAGATTTATTAAACTAAACTGATGCATTTTGTACACAAAATGGTTAAAAAGGGTTACCTCATAATAGTGTATGTCATTGTATTTTTCAAAAAATTACCACCCTTAAAATTAAGCCGATTGTAACAGGTATATTGCAAATAAAATGCACCGGGCATTTTAGATTGCCGCCACTGTATCATAATCATCAAAATTATATTAGGTTTGTTTAATAAGTTATACAAAATATTTCAGGACCACTACAAAATGAGATATTCGGGGTTATAATATATCCCAGTGCAGGTATAGCAATAGCATGTTTAAAAAAGTAAATACATTTTTCACTATTTGAAAGGCTGAAAACCTTGTATTATATTCTATAAAAATTGAATTTTATTGAAAATTTTAATCAAATAACTATCAAACTATTACTTCCTGTAGAAAAATTATATTTATGCTGATATGTTTAAAATAAATTAAACTAATAGAAAGAAATTAATTAAAGATAGTAACCAAATAAAACGATAAAATTAATCTTTCAGGCGTTTCGAGTGTTTTATTAACCTATCAGCAGGACTATTAGTAAAAATGTCTGTGACTTGCAGCAACAGTTGTAAAAAACTTCCAGACGAAAGATAAGTATTTTTGGCGTTTATAATGTTACCTGTGGCCAGCAGATAGGTGATTGGCGAAGGAAAAAATAAATCTGGTTTTTGAAAGTTTTTTGTTGAAACACGCAGCATACTTGTGCAAAACAGACTAAGTTGAAATAATTCGTGCTTAAAAATTTTTATAAGCTTTGTTGGATTATGTAAGTTGGCTACAGGAAAGATGTAAGTAGAAGTTGTATTTGCTTTAAGAATAAGGGCTATGAATCTGAAGTTGTCATGTATAAGGATGCCGTATATTTCAGTATTAGTGCTGCTGGATAAGCATAACGTTCAAGATGGACTACCTTGGTTTTAACATCTATGTCATCGATCTCGTTTGCCAAAGCATTAAATTTGAAAAATTTATCCGACATTAAAAAAATTAAATTGGGCGAAGAGCAAAATTGAAATTGGACAAATTTTTGAAGCTTAATAAATTTTGGGATACAAATCATCATCAAACGTTAAATTGAATCTTATGTTGAAAGTGAATTTATTTTTTCCTTAAAGGTACAATAAAATTTTAAAGTATTCCAGTTTAAAAATGAGTTGATGTAGTGATAGAATTTGTCAAGAGAAAAATATTTCAACAAATATAGCAATCAACATAATGCACAAAAACGAACGTAAACTTTACAAAGTCGTTTTCTAGGTTTATTTAAAAAAAAACCGATTTATAAAATGAGTAGTAGTTATAATTCTTATAGATTAGGACCAAGTGGTTGTGTTGTAAGCGACCCGGATGTGAAGGAACTCCTCTATAAATGCTGATTTAGCTGGTTTACCTTATTGTTATCGAAGATGAATGTCCGTCTTTAGTCATTCTGTTCAGACGCCAACAAGTATAAATAGTTCTCAGTTAAATTAATGACGTTAATAAGCTCAAGACCGTGTTTTCTTTTATTACTTCCTTATAATTGGTTGTTTACAAAAAATAATTATTTTACATATTTAGCATCTTGGGTATTTTTTGTTGGCATACTCGTAAGGAATATTATAAATTTCTGGAAACTTAACAACAATCAGGTAAAACAAAAAACATAATTTAGCCTAAAACGCTTTCCCTAATTAATTTTAGTTGCTTTAAGCATTTTGCTTTAGAGTTAGGGTACTTTAAGACTGAACCACAACAGCTCTTATTGTGTATGAAAGATCTTAGCTGTCTTAAATTATTTCAAACTTCTGCTAACATCTGGCCGTAACAATCTTTCTTCAATTTTTCACTCATAGCAAGCGCTTGATACGGTTACAAGGCCTTCAGCATGATTTTTTATATTGAGAGACGCAAAGTCTGAATTAAAATGCCAAAAGACTTCTGTACGTATAGGTACCAGAGACCATTATGGAATCTCGTGTTGATAAAATAAGAAAGGGCTTGATCTCACTAACTTTACTTCTAAATCTGATCAATAACCCTTCAACCGTGCTATAACAAACAGAAAGTTACGTCAAACGGTATACAGTACTACGTGTGTTTTATACGTGTTCGAACGTCGTTGCATCAAGCTGTCGATAAAATCTCACACTTTCTGATCGTTTATTTTCTGCAAATAGGTGCTTTGAAATCAAGACGCTAATACTTTCTTTTTCAACATTACACTAAATCCAATATTAAAACCGTTCCCAGGTACTAATAGCAGCGATAAAGTAAATTTATTGATAAATACGTAATTATACAACATTTTCTATGTATATTGAGAGAAACCTTTCTGAGTTGATAAATATAGCACCGCCGTAGGCGCTGTAGTATACCCTTAAAAAATTATAAATATTAAAACTTTTAGGCTAAGTTCAAAAACAAATGTCAGTTCAAATTAAACATTTTTAAACATCTTAAAATCCAGCATGATTAATAGTTGCCGAAAGAGGAATATGAAGTGACAGAGATAAGATAAAAGGTTTTTGTCGTCAATTGTAAAATCTTATTTTTGTTTTACGTAACCTCTAAACTTACAGTTTTTACTGGTTATTTACGATAAAAATCCAATTTATCTTTTTGTTATATTTTTTAAATATCACACGACATATTCTGCAGCAGAAGTCTTGAATACCTCAAGCGAAAATATTAGGCACGATCAAAGAATACTATTTGATTGTATAATGCTTTGACCAATTCGGCAATATTAATGAGATTTTGTATGTATTTGGAAGTTTATCGCGGCGCCAGGTTCAATCCCAGGACGCTCTATGCAAATATGAATACATCGTGCGAGGGTTATTATGCAGAAAATTCGAGGTTATGTTGGCCCTGTAGAGATCCATCTATCACAGACGCCGCGCATTGTATAACGATGATATCGGGCCAACAACGGGCCCTAAATTATTTGCAATATTATAACTAAACTGGTCGGCATTACATATTGCTATATTCTCCTGTGCTAATTTGCTGTCTATTTTTGACAGTCTACTGTGCAATTACTATTAATTTATTAAAATCGATTGAATGCAAACATTTGTTAGAATTTATTTTTCAAAATTCTACTGTTTTGCTAAACTTGGCTAAACAATAAGTAAAATAAACGGTATAGAAAATTTCATCTGCACCCTAAAAATTACAGTTATAAAAGAAACGTAAAATTTGTCAAACACGCGCTACACGTATCCCAACTGACTACCTACAATAAATCCGACTTATCATGATATATCCTCTAGTCCGGCCAAAGCGAAAGTACAATTTGAAAAATAGCGCTACATAAGGAAAATTACAAAGTTGTAAATGTAAAACGAAATTTGAATAATTTTTTTAATGCATGATTTTTTTATCATTCACGTAGGCTCACAATAAAGTACAAAATTTATAAATAAATTATAATTTGGTAAAGCAAATTTAATCTAAATTGCTGTTTACAGAAATATGATGAAATCGAGGTATAATTAGTAGATTACTTGAACGCGTCATTAAGTTGAGGTTTACCCTGTTTAAGATCCCCTGGGCAAAATTATGTTACTTTTAGTATAGAAAGCATTTTATTATGCTTACCATTTTAAAATGTTATAAACATTTTTAATGAAAATCTAATAATGATTTTTTAATAATCTATTTATTTGAATACAATGTTTCCAGTTGATAATTATGATTGTATTGGGTATACTACAATACTATTCATATTTGTACTACACAATATAATATATAATATTAATACTGGTACATTTATAGCATTTGTTAATAAATACTTCCACATACGTATTTTTAAATCATCCTATAGTTTAATAATAAATTAAATTAAAAAAATAGAAAACTAACAAAAAAGTTTAATGCAAATACTAAAATATGTATGCAATTTTGCTGAAAAGGTATATCACGCATATAATAACATTTCTCTCCATTTTTGTTTGCGTTATGACGTCATCAGCTTTTTTTAAATCGAAATCATCACTTTTATTTGTTTTCATAATTTTCAGGTTTTATATATCAAAATATTAATTTAAAAATTCCAATCGGTTAAGTTAATTTAACTCTTCCGATGGTCTACCATTAGTAAAATGTTTAAATTATTAAATTAGATTTTTTTACTTCGTAACAATTAACAATAATTTTAAAATATCAATTTTTATTGACTAGCTATTCATTGAATTTGTTATTAATCAAACCAACGCAATATATTACAAAGAAAGTCATTTACGTATTCATACAGGTTATACTATTACTAGTTAACTCTTGTAATCTTAGTTACACAATGTGCAAATTGGTAGTTAGCTCGAGCAATTGTGCAATTTTGTTTTTGCTAACGTCGAGATAAATTTTACATTGTTATAATTTTGTAATTTTAATGTGTAGAATAAAGGATTTACATTACATTAAGTGCCAGTTAATATACTTATGTAGTTAAAAGGCAGGTTTCTGCATAGACACTAATTTTCTTACAGTTTAAGTCAATAATGCTACTGCATTTCTTCATCTAACTTGATTCTGTCATAGAATATTGGACTTCATAACGTCAAGTTGCCCTTTTTAATGTAATTCTCTTTTTCAATTTTACCGCATTGTCTTTGCAACTCGTACAGTATATTTAGTTAACCGCTTTTCTAATTGCAGCATTATCTTGTTTATCTATTCGTGCGCATTCACCACATTTTTAATTTTATGAAAAAACAGCATACAAAACATTTGTTTTTTTGCTTAACGTGTAGATTTTTAATTTTTACCGTTATATATAGGAATAAAAATTTAAAACTTTAATTTTAGTTTTAGACTTATAAGTAAACTTATATTAAAGAATATAAGTTATCGATAAATGCTCTAAATAATATTTCAAAGGATTTGGCTTCGTTGACCATTGAAATTTTGTAATATGCTTTAAATTGTTTGGTAAATGTAGGTAGGTATTTCGTTATTATCTAACAATTCCCTAGTAGCATTTTGAAGCTAATAAATAATAGCTATTAGCTGGCTATTACAGCTAGCTATTAGCTTTAAAATGCTACTTGCATTATTTAGTGATGTAAAGTTAAACGTCAAGATACCTGAGTTTTGTTCAGAATAACTTAGAAAGCAAAGCCACAGCAGCTGGTTTAATGTAAACAACAGTTAGTGAGTAAATAACAAACAGGATTGGAACAAATTTATTTATAATAAACGGCGGCTGAAAATTGACGGTTTAAAATCCAAAATTATCGGAACATTGACAGTATCAAATGTTAGAAAATTAATTTGTAAATTTAAAATTTTTAGGTTTTTCTACAAATTTTCCCTCATCTGGGAATTTTCATCATTGAGTTACTCGGTTCCGTGAATATTGTCTGGATCCGACTTGAGTTTAGGTAATTAACGAATTTTTTAAGTACTTACATTGAAATGCTAACAGAGTGCGTGCTCGTTTAAATTAAGCAGCTTGCAGGCACTTATTAAGAATGAGTATTAATTGTTGCTCCACACCTTATATTTCTTACGAAAGCATTTAGTTTATTTCTTCCAATAAAAATGTAAAATTAAACTTGAGCCCAAAATATTTCGGTTTGAGAGCCTGATAGTTTCAAAGCGTTTAAGGATATTAATTTGTAGAACTATTAAAATTTATTTGCATTTTATTATATTTTATGCAAATATATGCGCAATGCGGTATCAAGACCGAAAACTATTGCACTGGCTGTGTAATTTCCATCCTTCGCAGAAGTAAGGCTACGCTTACATCATAACAAGCAACTGCTACCACCCTACTTCTTAAAATCCTCTCTTTTACGATCAATTTTAACGACTCTTTAAATTTTACCTGCTTGCATCAACACTTAAACATTTTTACAAGTGTTACAACTTATAAAATATACCTTCATTTACAATCTACGTATATTGTGATTTAGAGTTTCTGAAGCATTTTGTACACGTTTAATAGCCACGACTAATTGATATAGCTAAAAAGAGAAACTGGAAACCCTGACAAAACGTTAAACCTACCTATAATTACAATCACAAAACGTACAATTTAAGGGTGAAAATATCCAGACAACAATTCTAGTACAAGAACTGTGTAATTATCAAAATACTCCAATCATCATTTTCTTAAATTTATAGCTACGTTCTATTTCAATTAAGTAAATGCAATTTACACAAAAAATAAATTACAAGAACAACACTTCTTATAATTTGATAAGTTTTACATAACCAAAATGGTTGTCTTTTTCATGATTGCGACCTTATTGTAAACGAACAATAACCAAAATAAACAACATTATCATTTTTGAATAATAATTATTGTAATTTGATGACAAAATAAATTATTTTGTCTGTTGGTATGAATTCAAATTTGGGTTACTGTCAGTTAATGCGCACCACGAATCGAGCCGCGATTTTTTTTTCTATTGGAAAGAGGACAATTTTCTGAGCATTTTAAGACCGCGCTTCGATATGGATTAGGCCTTAGTTTTCGAGAAAACGGCATTTGAAAATCAAAATTTTACATGCATTTTAGGGAATTGATTCACTCCCGAGTTCTATTGACGGTGCGTGCGTTCTGATATAGTCTTAGTGTTGGCAGTCAGACGCGATTGTGATACCGTACAGTAAACATCGAGCGTGGCTAACGAGTTTCACCCCTTTCGAGTTGCACCTTTGGCAAGGTTGTGCTACCTAGAGGGATGTTTTTAGCGAGTCAGCGGAGCGAAGGGTAGCGGAGCGTCGGTTTTGACGAACGCAACCAAGGCACTCGAGAATCCACCCTAAAAACGAGTTCTGCGTTTAATTTTTAAATTATTGCATAATGTTGCGTAATATTATGGGTGCGGTTACAAGCAAGGGGTTCGATGTGCACTCAAGTATGTCACAATCGCGTCTGACGGCGAACACTAAGACTATATCAGAACGCACGCACCGCCAATA
The DNA here is from genome assembly GCA_947369205.1 of Cantharis rufa. Classification (NCBI taxonomy): domain Eukaryota; kingdom Metazoa; phylum Arthropoda; class Insecta; order Coleoptera; family Cantharidae; genus Cantharis; species Cantharis rufa. Next base: position 5,848,546 of record OX376309.1, on the reverse strand, counting down.
GAACTCTCGTGTTAATGAATTCCCTATCTAAAATACATGTAAAATTTTGAATTTTCAAATGCCGTTTTCTCGAAAACTAATGGATAATCCATATCAATGTGCGGTCTCAAAATGCTCAGAAAATTGTCCTCTTTCCAATAGAAAAACTTTCGCGGCCGAATTCGTGGTGCGCATTGACTGGCAGATCCCCAAATTTGTAGTAAACATATATATTGTAATAACAACCTCTCAATTTTGAGGTGGAAATGTTAATTTTACATTTCTACTTTTATACAAAATTTTTTTAATTGTTACATTTTATAGTTGTAAAGTAAAGCTAATTTTGTTTTTACAAAGTTGTGTACATTTTATCAAAATCAATATCAGTTCTACAGCAAGTTTCAGAGTTTTGCAAATTGGTGTTGCAATAATGACCAAAAGTGTTAACTTGATACTGTTGGCCATATCGATTACGTTTAAATTTACACAGTAAATTCCTTAATAAAATATAAAAATTTTGGCACTACTTTGATAATATCCGTAGCTTTACTTTAGTGCCTAGCCCAATCACATTTCTCCAACTTAGTAACTATATCTTAAATAATTAATCGAATAAAATTTAAAAGAAATTTTAAATTGGTTTGTATTAATTTTTGTGACTTTTTATAAATAATAATAATTTATATATTTATAGTTTGTGTATAACTAATTTATATTTTTTATTTTCCGAGTAGGTATTTCCAGTTTCAAACTCATTAACTGTTTACTTATCATTTATACTTCTTGCAACTTCATACTCTAGTATTGACAAAATAGCAAGGTTGTGAATCGTTATTTACTCAGTGCTCAAGTCAGTGTAGTGTAAAGCATACAAACTAAAACTAGTACATACATGTTAAAATTTTGATTCCGCTAGCTGCACTGGGGCATTTCAAAAGCGCAATACAGGTCTCTAAATGCCGTAGTCAGGTTAGCACTCTAATACAACTTTTCCAGTTAACATTCAAAAGGCTACGTAAATTAAAATTTAATTATGCAACACAGAAGAAAATCTGTCTGTCTGGTCAGGTGGTACCTGACTGGTACCCAGTCTGCTGAGTATGGAATAATTCCCTGTCGATCACTAATTGTGCTGAAAGGAAAAATTCAAACAAAATATAACAAGGTAGTTTACACTTTATTTATTTTAATTTAAGGTTTAAACTGACGTTCAAATACTGGCCCATAAAACAAGCAATCGAAGTATCATTAAAAATTCCCAGTTCCAACCGCCACTGCTCTATTGGCCTGAAAAGTTGTTGTATTATATCCGGCATAAAAAAATTCAATAAAAGCAGGCAATTTAAATGATTCCTATGGATATATAATTACTATTTACATTATTGCTTGCGTAAAAAATCACTCATTTTTACTAAACGCCAGAGTTTATAATGATTTGAGATGAGTTTAAATGGAAAAAAATAAAATCTGCTCCAAATATTAGTTCAAAATAATTTACTTCGGTGGTTTAGAAATGGTTAACGATAATACACTGAAACAATAATATTGAACTAAACTTTTCAGTGCAGCTTTTCCAGGAGCTAAATCTTATAAAAAACTTATGGGAAAAGCTTTTGCCACTTATAACAATGGTAGACAATTTGGTTTTAAGCAGCAATCGTCTAACTTTTTTTTCATTAAGTGTCCCATAAGTAGAGCGTCTCAATTTTGGCTAATTTTTTATTAAACATTTATGTATTGCAGTTTACTTTGACTTTTTAATATTAATTTTCATTTTATTAAGTTTAATAATTTTTGAACAAAGTAACAAAAATGTGCTGTCCCTAAAGTTTTGTCGTTATATGCGAAGTTTTTCAAAAATTAACAGGATTAAAAAAAATTGTTCTGTAATTACACGGTGAGAAGAAGAATTGATTAAATTTTACCCGGCAACTGCACACAGTGGGCGTGTACCTATATAGATTTTCATTTACTTAATATATTTTAAATACAAAAATTGTTTGCTCTAATTTTTTTATAAATTGAGTTATAAATATGCATAGTGCTAATAAAATTACAGTTAGTTATTCTGTAATGCAATGAATAGTGTTGATTTCACTGCACCTCTACGTTATGCTTATAGTGAGACAATTTTTGAAACGAAATTTTCTTCGCTATTAGCAATATATAGGGATGAAGTGAGCTTAGTTATCACAAAATATGTCAGCATGAAAACTGTTAAGTAATTCATTTTTTTCAAACATTTAAGTCAAATTAACGGTAGCTATCATTAGTTCAATACTTAAATACAAGAAATATTGCGAGAAAATTTCTTAGTAAGCATGGTACCAAAATATACCTAGTTAGTTACCCCCAGCCTTCAATCGCCCTTGAATAAAATATTTAAAATAAAAACTCACTGATTTTGAAATCCAATAAGAACGAAAGAAAATTATTAGATTAGTATTTAAAAAAATTGTTAAAAACATTATAATAGCACTCACTTGAGATAACAAATTTTCACGTTTAACTAAACCGTTTCAACTAAAATTAAATAAATAGTTACGAGTTATTTATTGAAAACTGACAAACTGGACTTAAAAATATTAAAATTGCTTCATTTATACCTTGGCGAATTTTAATTGGGAGGGGAACAATCAGGAGCAAAGAGTTACTAATTTAAAGATCGTTAAGGTATATTATCACGTAGTTATGATAATTATATTTTCCAAAAAAGCTGGAACGATATTTTCAAAGCTTCTAGTTGAAGTTATACTTGATTTGGATTTCAAAAAATTTCTAAATTTTCCTGTAACATTGGATCAGTTGAATGAAATTAAACCTGAGGTATTGTCCTTATCTAGAAATGCTTAAAATCATGCAGATTCCATTAGTAGTATTTCAAATGTTAGTACGACATATATTAGCATGTCAAAAGCATCTTTCTGTACCGACTACCCTAAATAATACAAGTCGACAATCTTAGGAGAAGACAACGGACTAAGCTTGCAAACTTGCGTAATTCTGAGTGTAAACTGTGTTATAAACTTCTTAGATGGCTTTTGTAAGCTCATTTAACCATCAGAAGTAGTCATAATAGAGCTAAGCAGATAACTGACAATTATAAACAAGACTTTTATTAACCACCATTTAAAACTTTTTTATGTTAATGTTAACTAGTCCACCTATAACAAAATTGTATTAATTAAATTTTTTGTTTCAGGTGAGCCTATCAGCAGGATTTATTTAGAGAACAATAAAATGAATAACGGCAGTAAAATTCTACTTTTACTCAACTTACGTAAGTAAGGTTTAACTATTTAACTTAATTTAATTTTTTATTAATTAAACTTAATTATTTTAATAAATGCAAAAAATCGCATTATAAGGGGTTCCATTTTTATCCCTAATTTTTACTTATTGAAGAATCTATTCATTAAAACCATAGAAAATCCTACATTAGAAGTTTAACATTATTTTTTACAAAATTAATACTGTCTGTAATTATTAAATCAGCTATGAGTTTATTACAAACCACACTTGAAAAAATAAATAAAACAAAAGCATATTTACATGTGAAATTGTACTAATGATTTGCAGAAGTTGATTAGTTTATTTTTATAATGTCTGCGCATTGTAAATTTTTAAATATTTAAATTAAATAATTAATTGATTTGCAAAACTTATTTTTAGTACAAATTTAGGTACAATTTGCTATTAATATTTAAGTTTAGTCCCTAAATTGACTGTCTAACTCGAATACGTAATCCACTTACTTCTAAGCGTTTGTTTCGAGTAGAACTTTTACTATGCTCAGTAAATTTTTAATGTATGTTCAAAAACAAATTATGTATAGGTACTTCTTGCCTATTTGGAATTCCAAGTGAGGTTTAAATATTGACCGTTGGTAGAAATTATATAAGTTCTAAACTACATCCCTAATCTAAGCTCTTATCTGGTGTCAAAAATTGACCTGACTGTTTGATTAATTTAAATTATATTAATGAGTCAAATACTTAAAGTGCACAATCAACCCTTACTTAGAGCCCTAAATAGGTAAGAACTATACAATGTTTGCTTTAAACAGGCATTACTGATTTAGTTCGTATGTAAATTCCACCGATGGTTACTGGTTAATCCTTTCTTTTTGGGAAAGTAACCGTAAGTAGTGGTAGATTTCATCCGCATCTAAATTAATTAATTTTCCCCAAAATTCCAAAACATATTAGTAATATTTTTTATTAAATATATCATTTTAGAAGTCTACTCTAAAAATTAATTACAATTAACAAGAAAATTGCAAAATAAAAAATTATTTAACTTACAATACAAAATGTACTTATCCCTGGTTACAGACTTAAACTTTCTTAAAAATATTATATTATGTTAACCTTTAACTTATCGTTCCCAAGCTATCCGACCTTTTGGTCTGAAATATAAGACAATATTTTAAACATATTTTATTCAAATACTTTTCAAAAAAATTGTAAAACAAATGTCTTATATTTCTTTACATCATTAAAAGCAGATTAAAAAGTTTCAGTGATATATTTTTGAGTTAAATTACATTAAATTATTTTTTTGTATTTTTGAAACTTTAAAATTTAACTTTCGTGGAATCAATGATTTTGATGAATGTGAAACAGGTAATTTATGTGACTTTTACCTACATTATAACTCATGTCACATGCTACCAGTAATAGTAGTAAAAAATCAAAAAATTGTCTGTTGTGAGATGGTCATAAAAAACGAGGTGTTGTCAAAACGTCATTTCAAAAACCCACATCAGTATTCGCTCAATATGCTTTAATAAATTATAATTGTTATTAGTTTATTTTGAAAACAAAAATAAATTTCTGTATGTGAATATTTACTGCTTTTTCGCATTACGCGACAAATTATTGCATGATTAAATTGCAAGCTCGTAAGTAACCCTATAAGGACCACTTGTGTCAAATTAAGTTTTTATTATCCACAGTTAAAAAAAAATTTTAATCAACAGTTAATACTAATTTTATAAGAACAGTTGTAATATTTAAATACTATTTTAATACAAATTGCATATTTTTGAAATATGGAAATATTGAAATCAATTTTTAAAATGCCACTTGGCCTCCTTAATAAAATTTTGATTAAATTAGCCTAATGGTTTTTGCAATTATTTTTCAATTACGTATAAAACGCTCTTCATTTCCTTTTAAAAATTTTAAATTTGATTTATATAAATATTTTTATTATAGCGTGTGATTGTCAACTCTTATTTTTGTTTATAGGTGCAGACTGTTACGTGACTAAATGTGATCGCAAGTTGTTCTAAAATAAAATTTTAGGAAATTTTTTGTTATTGCTTGATTACTGTTTTTATAGTTCATTAAATTTTTAATGCATTAATATAATTGCTTAAAAGCATACAAAGTGTAACTTATTCTATTTTTGGAATTAGTGAGGTAAACAATAATTTTTCAATAATTTTCCGTAAATTTTTAGTAATAAAAGTAAAGCGGTAGGCGTGGTGGGTTCGAAAATCATAATTTTAAAATTTACAATTTTCGTGTATATAAAATAATATATATTATTAAATTTTTGCGATATATCTTTCTTTCAATCGGTATGTCGGTCTGTCACGACTATATTTTATAAGCAAAGTTATTGCTATTCAAAACTTTCAATGAAGTCAAGGTTTTAGCTATCGTCACAATCCAAACTGTACATTTGTGTAGAAATTCAAGTTCACACCTGTCTGGGTTTTTTTGATTAACCTTCGATAAACCCAATTATACGAAGAGATGTATAATGTAGCGAAGAATTTACCATCTTCAGTGAAATTTTAAAAAAGAGTCGTATTCTTAAGAAATTCAATACCCAGCTTCCGTGATTTTACAGCAACCTGTAACTACCGTATTCGACTAAAATATTCGTTTAAAAATTTCGAGAAAGGAAGCGTTGTAGAAATCTGAAGTAGAAGTGAAGGAAATTCACGGAAATCTTAGGAAATCAAAGAAGTCTTAGCAAATCCAGGGAAATCATCCAAAGTCTACGAAATCCGAGATAAATCTTATGAAATAACAAATTCAAAGAAATGTTAGAAAATCTGAGAAAATCAAAAGAATTTGGATTTACACAAGGAAGATAAAAGTAGGCATGTCTTCTACAATGACATACCATGAAGTGGTTAAGTTTTTTCATTCTTTTTTTTTGTTTATGTCAAACACGAGTCAATTGAATCTTCTGTGGGTAATAATGTAAACAATGGATACACAATGAATCTGTTTTATATTGTTGCTGCAGACGTAATTGAGACAATTCAGCGTCGTAAGTCGCTGGTCGCTGGCTCCGATGGTCTTTCTGCAGATTTTGCAAAATTATTTGGTTCACAACTAGTTGTACCTCTTGCATTGTTGTTCAATCACTCATTGTAATCTGAAGTGTTTCTTTCACGGTGGAAGATTTCCAGTTTACACATATACCCAAACAGGAAAAAGAGATGAAAGTTTCAAATTATCGCGGAATTTCAATTTTATCAAAGTTTTTGAAAGTATTGTCGTGAAAGAGTTACGGTTTAATAATACCATCTGTTATTTCTGATGCACAACGTGGCTTTGTGTCTGGTAAGTTTGCAAATTTTCTCCCTACCATGCCAATTATTTCATTGATGGCTGTAAGGTTGACCGAGTCTTTGAGAATCTTGATCTGGGAGTTATATTAGATTTCAATCGCCATATTGAACTTATGATTACAAAAGCAAAAAGATCTGTAGAGAATTAGATGATCATGTGGTGTAAGTTCGAATATATATGGTTTATGTGCGCTCTATTCTGGAGTATGCTTCTCAAGTATGGTGTCCTTATTATGGGATTCATATAGCCAGAATTGAGCAAATACAGAAACGGTTCGATAGTTTATGTTATGAGAAAAGATCGTAATTTTGCGATAGCACTAAATACTGCAAACTATACCAGTAGATATACTATGCTGAATATTGAGACTTTCAAGACTCAAACTCTGGAAGATTTGTTCTCAAATATTACAACAGCTTTCTATACGCGTGCGCGCTCGAATTTTTGGAGATTCAGATTTTTTTTAGTGTTATTGGCATCGTATGGCTTATGGCCTGCATGAACCGATGATGAGTTTGATTTTGACGTCTCCATGAGGAATTTGATATGCAGATGGTTGCAATTATATCTTTATGAATGTAAAGTAGCAGTCATGGAAATTGCATTGCTAAATATGTATCTCCGAATTAAAATAGCAATTCCCAATAAAATTTTAATAACAGTAATAATAAAAGTTTTTCAAACCGGGGGGTCTGGGAGGTATGGAATACCCTCCAGTACATCAGAAATTGTACTCAAAAAAGTGTTATTGAACTTATAAGTTTCAAAGCGCAGATCAAATTTCTAAAAATCTAAGATTTCTGATTTGAAATTCAATAACACATTTTCGGTTTTTGAGCGCAATCACTAATGTGCTGGGGGACCCCCGGTTTGAAAAACTTAGCTTTGTGATTGTGTTCAATAGAGAAAATGTATTTTTTAGCTTATGAGTTTCAAATCAAAAATTTAACTTTTCATCTATTTCTATTCTTTATTATTAAGAATATATAGGTAATATACTTGTAAATCTATTTTTTTAATTCTGGAATAATTCCCAATGCAATTTCCATGATTGCTACTGTATATATTTTTGTTATCAATTCTTTTGTATATACAGTTTGCGGATGTGCAACATTCGGAACGTTGTTCTGGAGTTGTTATGAGATAAATAATTAAACGAAAATAAAATTACGAGGTAACAAAGTGACAATAGCCTGAAAGATAAATTCAGTTTGAAAACCTTTTTGCAAAATATAACCCAGCACAAATCAAAGTTTTTTTTAAATAAAGAATTAAATTCAAAAATTAATTCTGGAAGATAACATATTATTCAACAATGATCTGGAAATCTCTGGAAATCGTTCTAATTGTAACACAATTACTTTAATGACTACAAATTAATACAAGAAAATCACAGTATTTAGTGTGATAATAAATAAATAAAAAATAAAATTTGGTATTGTAAGTGGGCCCTGATCGAAAAACCTTTAATTTGCATTTAAGTTCATTATAATTCAGGCATAACATATTTGAAATTTTTGAAATTGATCTGATTATATATTATTTTTGCAATCCGATATTGGACATTCTATTAGAGTTCTGTAAAAAATGTACATCCAGCAATTGAAGCACTCCTTGAGCTCCTGAACGAGAACTGCAAAATTGCAAACAAAATAAAAATTTATAAATCAATTTTTAGAATCGTAATTTATTTAATTATCTATAATATAATAAAAGAAAACTAAGATAATAGAATATTCATATTAATTAGCCGGTTTCATTTAGCAATAAATTATTTATTCAATAAAAAATAAAATAAAAAAATTGTTTATGTATACCTATCAGTACTAATAAGAGATTAAAATGATTAAATTTAAAAATGACAGCTTGAACTTTTAATATAATTTTTTGTTGTAAATTGACAATTTAAATAATCGCTTTAACAGATATTTCGTGATAACGTCAAGTGTGATAAAATTTGTTTTCTAAACGGAGTATAGTAATTAAGGCGAAATTTCCATAGATCTCACACGATATACATTTTGTATATTAAATACCTACTCGTATTTAATTAGGTATCTCAAATAAATTTTCTTTAGTTAATTAACATTTTAATTATTTAAAATTTATGTTTTATGCAATTCAATCAGTAAAATTGAAATTATTTATTCAGATTTACCTTCTTGTTAAATCAAAATAAAAATTTTGTACAGTTAATTTCGTAGCAGAGGGTGAGTGAGTTTCCAATTCATTAACAACCCTCGAAGTTTTAACAGTTATAGAAATTAAATAAACTTTCTTAAGTTAAATATCAAGTTAACTATACAATTGTACGATATTATGAATTTTTCATTTTCATAATTTTTCCTTTTGAAATATTTAATTTAATTCAATTTAAAAGCTTTTAGTTTTCCTATATAACAATATTCGTATTTATTCATAATTTAATCAAAGTTACATTATAATATATTGATTACTTTAAAGTAAACTAATAATAAAATAAAAAGCTTCGAATGAGCTTTTTTGTTAATTAAATATAAAACCTTAATTTAGTTTAGTTTATTTCTCTTCTTTCGTTGTTGCGCTCTCAAAAGTCGTTCTACCATACGGTGATTTTCCTGCAGGTATCTCTTTGGTAGGCATTAAAGCATGAAAACTCTCACCTCGTTAATGCATAGACTAAATTCATTTTAATGCCATTGTTTTAGTATATACAACATTTTTAAGTACATTAGCGAATATAATAACGCGAGAATGTTTCAAAATAAAAATACACTTTTAATAATTTTATATAAAGTGTTTATTTGAAAATCGAGGCTTTGTGCTTTCTTTTGCAACTTTATGTTTTGTTTACTGCTCGAGTTAAATTTTGCAGGAAATGAAGCAAATTTAATTTCCTATATCTTAGTTTACGTTTTGCTAGAGATTAAGAGTTATTTAATTGAAATCATTTTAAATGCACGATTATTAAATAATAAAACAACAATCGCTTTTTTCAAATTTAATCAAAAAATTTACTTGTGCTATTTATTTTTTTTATTAAAGAATTGATTTGAAAGTAATCCCTTCGAGTTTTTTTTAAATTAAAATTAAGAATATTTTGAGCATTTGTATTAATTAAAATGGTGTGGTTTGTAATTCCGTAAAAATTTAAATTAGTTAATTTTTGAATACTAAACGAGAGCCTAGAATTTTACATTTAGTGAGATAGTGAGATTAAAAATGCTTGGGAGGCTACAATTTTTAATCTGAATTTAAATTTGTTGAAAAATGCCATGTCGCTTCTAAATAATATGCATAAAATAGTTTATTATTGTATGCTTAAATTTTATTTATATAATAGTTTAAGATGATAATATTGTAAAGCTAGATTATAACTATTTATATAAACAATTTCATCAGAGAATTATTAAGTCCTCTTATAATCTAGAGAGTTAAGTATTTCAGAGGAACTGACTAATACCTATCTTAACACAAGATTTGCCTCTATGCAAACAGAATGCGCTCAAAGCGTCCCAGTTGCGCTCTCTAGAGGTTCCTTGTACTAGCAGCAAGAAGATATTGCTAATTATTATGCAAAGTGCGTGGAGTTCCTGGTTTACACTGTAACTTGTTTGCTTCAATTTCAAGGATCTATATACTAAACCTTCTAAGGATATTACTTCTTAGCTAAAGAAAAATTGTAGCGTCAATTACTTGAAAGGTACACCTTTTGAAAACTAATGTACACAAAATCACTTAACCTCGTTTCTAAACTATTTAATTTATTTTCGTTTACTTCAATTATTTCTAAGGTTTATGGAACTCCATCAAATCGCCAAATTTAATTTCACTTTAAATACATTAGCGGAGAATATTTATCGACTCCGCACAACAAATTATTTTATAGCAGTTTCATAAAAAAAAAATTAAAAATACTATTTAAGTGCTTATCATAATTTTCAAATGTCTCACTCTAATTTTAGAAACCACATAAACCATCAAAATTAAAAATTTTCTAATTTGAGATATTTAGCTTAGATAACTGTCGATCAGTTACCGACGTCCATCAACCATCAGAAACATACCTGAAGGGGACCTAAGTCGAAATTCACTGGTTTTAGGCAGGAATTTGATTTTAAGTAAAATTCGGCTACAATTACCAAAATCAAATTTTAAAGTACACCTCATTTACGAGTCTGAAAGACAAGAATTTTATATAATTTCTAGGATTTGCAAAGATCCGGTTGGTGATATTTGTTTTACCCCATAGGGAAAAAAAGGGGGAAATTTAAAATGACAACTCAGATAAGATAATAAAAATTTAAATGTTAGTTTATTAATTTTTAATAAGTCTTAATAGTCTATAAACAGTTTATGAATCGTATCAACCATTGTTAATCAGTTAATGGGCATCAATTTGGACATTAATTTTAGTTTATTGCGTTTATTTTGATTAATTTGGCTATTGCAACTTTTATAACGTATGTTTATTTTTTTTCAATCACTTGGTTATATGACCAATAAAAGTCACTTTTGTATAAAATAATCGAATATACGAGTTGTTATTCAAAAAATGCAAATGTCAGTATTTCTATATTATTTTGTAAACTAATTCATATTCCTGGCTACCATTTGACGACGTAATTGGATCAAAACAAACTGTCGTTCTGTATAATGAAAATTACAAATTCTTCATAAATTCATCTCGTAGTAGAATTTGAATGAAGTTATAGTGCTACCATTCTAAAAACCAAAGTTCAAAATTATTTAACTTCGATAAACTATTTTATCTAATGTTGGGAAAAAACGTTATCTAGCATATGCACAATACATGAAAAATATGCACATATTATATGTATAACCAAAAAAAAAAAAATGTTTTTAACTGAGGTTCAGGCTCTAGTGACACTGTAAGTAAGTTTTTAGCACTTTTGCAAAAAGAAAATGTTTAGAAAGAAAAGTAGTTTTAACTGCAAAGCAAACTAGTAGTATTTTTTATTTGTAATATAAAACTTGGACTTGAATATTCCTTGATAGAAAAAATATTAGTTTTTAAATTTATATTTTTCTCAAGCTTTTTATACATTCTTTTTAGTTATACTGCAACATGAATTATTCACATTTAGGGATATTCCTTTAATTTCCTGAAACACGTTACAGTTGCAAATTGACTTTTTATTCTTTGTATATAATATGTAACAGAGGAGACGGAAACGGTGTAAGCTATATAAGCTAGTAAGGTAATTTTTCTTCCAGTTTTGTTCAACTTTGATATTAAAATTTTAATCTTTCTGTACTGAGCACACGATTGTTTCTTTGCTGTTCACATTCGTAAATTTACATTTTTTCTACTTTTTTTGTATAGCAATTTATATGGTACGCTGTAGCTCTATACAGTATTAAACAACTTTTGATTTAAAGATTAAAGGTTTTGGTAGTGTTTAAGTTTCGCTGGAATAACTAATAGAAAAAGGATATTAGTTTATCGTAAGTGAAAAGTTTTGATTGGCTATAAGTTATAATAACATTTCAGTAGTAACCGGTCGGTAAATCCGTAGATCAGCATTGTTATTGCTTACGTCCGGTCCTGTGTAAACTTTATCACCCCAGAGGCGAACTAGTTCATTTATCTTACATAAACAGAATTTTGATTAAATAACATTTACAGTTGGATTTCGAAAACAGAAAATGTTTTAATTACTTTCATATTCTACGTTGGTGTATAAAGAAATGAAATAAATTACATAACTTTACCTCACTCTTATAGTTTTTAAAATACTTTGAGATCATCTCATTTAAATTTTTACCCTACTAAATTTAATGTACAATTTTTGTTAGCATTTAGAAATTATATGGTGGTTTCAGTAATTGTTTCATTATCAAAAATATTATTGTGCATCTTTTAATATTGTATGTAGGATTTCTACTATCAAAATTAAACTAGGAGGTTGTAACTTTGTTAGGGTTTGCTGATTTCAAACAATACGTCCCTATTTCATTTCAGTTAATAAAATTGTAACCTGCACTGTTAATAGAAATTACAGCATATACAAAGAGAACGTTTTAATTAAAACTGTATTACATCAAATTAAAAGTAAATGTAAATTTCAAGTATAAGTTTTTCTCTAACTTTTATCGCACTTCATACCCATCAAAAGTATTAGAAATTGATTAGGTACCTACATAAGTTTAATTTCGCCTGTAAAATACGATTACCTTACATTTTTTAATGTAAATTAAGATTTTCCTGTTTAAAGTAGTTAAGTCCGATTCTGCATTTATCACAGACTAAGCGGTTGACCCGCCTTTAACGTGTAAAGCTAAATGGGTCCGACAAGATCTAGTATAAGTTCATATAATCGAAACACCCGCATGGGTAAATACAATGGAAAGCAGCCAAATTGTTTGCTTATTATCTTATTTTCGAATCTATTTTAACTTTAAAAATAGTATTTACCTTCCTATATTTTTTAATTAAAGCTCTGCGGGTAATTAAACACTGTAATTATAAAATAATCGATTCAATTTATAATGTTATTGAACCACTTGAAATTTTGATGGATTGGTTTAAAGTGATAAGCTTGCTATTTTAAACTGGGAGGTAACATTTTTTAAGTTAATCAAGGTTCTACTATGATTATTACTTCAACTCAAATAAAATGTTAAATATCATACTTACGGAAATTTGACTGTGCCATTCGAATTTTCTCGTCCAAATACGTGAGAATACGTAAGAAAGGTGCAAACCGTGTAAAATTTCGGAATAAAACACAGATTGCAAATTTTTTCACTTTAATGCAGGTGTAAGATAATTGGGAATAAAAATAATTATTATATTCGGTTTTTGCTTAACTACTATCAGCTATCCTAAAAATTTAAGAATTATTTAACAGCCGATGAAGGTGCCATCTGTTAATCCACAACAGTAATAAAGCGACATCTCTTAACTTTTTTGTCAACTTCTTATATGATTAAATATGTTTTAAAATGCGATATGAATAGTTTCCCGCTAAAGAGGTCAAACTCACAATACAGAGCTTTCGAGTACTCAAACCGACAGTATGCCGATTTAAATCACACTTTTTTTTGGCACATTTCAACTTTCAAATAGTACATCCTTACCTTGACTTACAATATTCTTCCTGAGAGGGCTTTTATAAGATTTTTTTTAATTAAATCTTTGATGTTGAACGAAATGATAATAATATTTTAATAATAGCAAAACAAATTATAAAGAAGTTTTATTTGAAATATTAACTAAAAGAATTTTACAAAATTTAGAAAACAAATTTTATAAACAATGACATAGAAAAATAAATGTACTAACTTACTCTAAAATATAATTTTTAAACAAGGAATTAGGTTTCCTTGAGCGTTTCAATATAGGTTTAGATGAAGATCCTCGTTGCTCTTTTTCTTTGCAATCGTTTTTTGTTTTTGGCTTTTTTACTCTTGCTAGTAGCAAGCTTTTAGATGCACTTGCATCTTTTTTACGCTTAGTTTTTGGAACAGTCATTGGTAGTGGTTGTGGTAATGGTAGTGGTAGTACTATTGGACATGGCAGTGGTAGGGGTTGTGGATAGTTGCGAAGAAACTCTTCAAACTTGTCGCATTCATCTGACGACATCTTAAAAATCTGAAATTAAATAAAAATATTTAATATTAAATCAACTGTTCACAAATTATAACTTTTTTAATTAACCTTATTTTCATTCTAGAAATTTACATAACGTTAAACCAAAACAATAATCCGAGATGACCGAGGGTTCTTAATGCGATTAGTTTTTATGTTAAGTAGATAATAAATCTGATGAATTTTGAAACTCCACAAAACATCCTTACATTTTTTTGGAAAGTTTTTCACTTTTTGATTTTTACAGTCAGCAACTGCTATTTTATAATTACTTAATAAAATCGCCAATAGTACCTTCTTAACTTGTTTAGCATTTTTTCAAGTTATGCTGATGATAAAAAATATTTTAAATACAAAATATAGAACAATGAAATACCTCAACTCTTATACTTCATAATAAACGATAATACAAACAAACATTGTTTAAGTGCTGAAGATTTCTTTATCTTGGTTTTTACCAAACCAAAGTGTTTATCATTTTGATAACATAAAAGCGGCTTTTATAAAAATTGCAGGCAATACTATTTTTACAAATAATAACTTTAAAAGCTCAAATGTTTAATTTTCATGATCATTAGTTTATAAAAATGTTAGTGCTTTTAAAAAAAAATACGATGTTTACAGTGCGCAGAATCTGAAATGGTCAGTTTGGTGTTCCTCGAGATAAAAAAGATCACCAACATCTTGATATAAAATATCAAGATGTAAATAAGAGCCTACAGAAAAGATTTTTATTATCAATTTACTAGTAATTCCTATTTCCCTAAAAATTTCTTCCTATTTGACCATATAAAAAATTTAATTTTGTAGTTCAAATTTCTGTTGATCGATGCTACGTATAGCCGCCATTATTAATGGCCGACGTAAAAATGAATTCCCAAAATAAGGCAAAATAATGATTTACTGAAAATATCCCAAAATCTGTTAGCGGATGTTAAAAGCCCTATGTCTTGATGGCATTTCAACAATTCTTCATGGAAGATTATCACGATTGCAATGAACATGAATAATGAAGCACATGTTGTGTACGGTTTAATTAAAAACGTAACAATCAAAAATTCGTACCCATGTTATTCATTAAGCATATTCATTTTTCACTTGAAAATAAAAAATGTAAAACTTACATTAACTTTCAATTTCACAAACACAAACTTTAAGTTTCTATGTCGGATATTAGCTGTCTTCGCACTCAAAGCACGACGCTTGGACTATAACGAACAACTCAACTTATGACGTTTGAGGTAGGGACCGTTTTTTGAGGGAAGGCTTTCTATTGGCCACGTAAGATAGTGGCGCATGCATAAATTAATTTTAAAGGAATACAATAAATTTTTTGTCACGTGACCAACTAAATAATGTTACCGAATAAATTAAAAATCTATGACAATAAAAATTACATTCTTAGATTAATAATTTATAGCTAATTATTAATAATTTAAGAAAATTGTTCATGCGCATGCGTGTAGTTTAAAAGTACTGAGGTTGTTAACCTTAATATGTTACCCTGTGTTGGAAAAACAAGTTTTTAAATACCTTAAAATTAGAAACAATAACAAAAATTATTTAAAAGAGTTGGTCTCTCAGACCGTATTGATTCGCTTACTATGGCCGCATTCGCTTTGGCACTTTCCAAGCTTTGAAAGCGTGACGTTGAAAACGTACGAAATTTGCGTTCGTTTTGGAAAAAAGCGTGCAACGCGCTTTCCAAAGCGAACGGGGTTTAAAGCGATGAATGCTTGAATGTTGGTAATGTAAAATTTACATGTGGTATTAACCTAACTTATTATAGTAACAACTCTTTAAATCAAATAACTTGTAAAATTATAGCAATTATTACAGGGAGTGAAATATTTAAATTAAAAATACTTTGTTAAAATTAAATTAAATTTTTTAAATTAGCAGTGATGCCCGAAGAAAATGTGATTCTTTTTGTTGCGGCAGTGAAAGAAATTGTGAACGAAGTTTTTTCTTCTAGTGAAGAGGAAAGTGACCATGACGTAACTCTTGAGACTCGTAGACATAAAATATTGACATAATTAGACATAAAAAATTGAAATTAAATTAAAATTTAAATTCAAATTCATTTGCAATTGAATGTGTAGAAAATTTAAAGCAAACATATTCAAATTTAAATTCAAATTAATTTGCAATTTTGCCACTACAGCGCCACGCTTTTTCCAACCCACCTAAAATGAAAAAACGAAAAAAAGCGTTTGAAGCTTTCAAAATGGGTGGAGCCAACGCGCATGAAAGCGCGCAAAAGTGCCAAAGCGAACAGGTAAAAAGTGTTTGTCGGCGCTTCGAAGCGAAAAAAGTCCCAAAGCGAACGCGGCCTAAATCATAAAAATTTATTTCAAAGAGATTCGTATAACTACTATATATTAGGTTATATGTACCTACAAGAATTATTTGTATTTAATTTAAATATACCAATAATTGAATATAGTAGTAATTTAGGATGCTTTTATGAATAGATATTATTGAATATTAATAATAGTATATAAAACGAGGAAAGGAAAACTAATATGTTATATCTTTATTATGTGAACCAAACCACTTCATTAAATGAATTTTTTCAAATCTTAACAGGATAGTTTTAGCAATATTCCACATGGGATGTATAAGTAATTGTTGCTAATAATAATAATTAATATTTATTTAAATAATGCAATATACTGAAATATAATAGTCGAAGGCCATCTATGTGTAATATATTAGTATAATATAATAAATACTACATACATCTACATATATACATATGGACAATTCATATGTACATATTATATTATAGTATGAACCTACATATAGCTATAATATAATATAAATACATTATGCATAAATACATAATTTTTATTGAATTAACAATATTTGTAACAATTAATTTTATTTCTATATGGTACTAGTATAGAACTTAAGAATAGTATATTACATTATAATTTTATAATTTTTGCTATACATAGATATAGTCGGTACTAACTATATATTATTTTATAATTGTTATAAATATTAATAAAATAATAGATATAAGGATAATTGCATTTTTTAACATATAAAAACAATTTCGTTTCAGAACATTACAGTAGACAATAATAATTTGAATATTTTATTGGTTAACCTCGTTAATTTTTAATTTAATAGTAATACTATTACCTAATTATTTATATTATGCTATGATATTGTATTAAATTTAATATTATTATTGCTATCATTATAAAATAAATGTACTATTATTATAGCTATGGTATAGGTATATTATGGTAGCTATACCAATAGTATATTTATTATATATCTCGCTATACTAAAAGTATACTAATATAGTACATTAATTACTATATCATATACATAATATAACTATTTTAAAATATACTAATATTGTATACTAATACTGTAGTTTCCTATATACATTAAAAAGAGCTTCTCAAAGATGATATTATTATTCTTAATAACAACCTTGAATTAATAATTTAAAAGTGTATAATATAATTGTATTGTGTAATATATAATATATTAATTATGTATTATGGATGTAATATTTATAAAATAATTTATCAATGTATAACTATAACTATATCAACATCAACTACATCAAGAGTTGTATTTTAACATATTAAATTAATATACAGTCAACCCTCCTATAACGCGGTGAATTTACACTGCATTATAAGAAAGCCGGAATTAATATTACAGATCACGTTAATTCGTACCGCCTTATATAAAAATCATATACCGTCTAATGTGGAAATATGGCAATTGAAAGTGATATTCTAACGAAACGTCACGTCAGTAGAATTCAACACGGCTTGTCAGCAGCGAATTGTTTAATTCAAGCACAATATATTTGAACGCTTTTAAAATTTTGGTTGAAATATTTTTGTACAAAATCGCATTATATTGAAACTTCCTGCATAAATAGGAGAGAGTGTCATATAACCTCAACCTCCTTATATGAAAATCGCATTACACGAACACCGCGTAATAGGAAGGATTACTGTATTTAATTTCACATCTTACAATTTTCATTAAATTGTCATTTTTTGATGCCTTGCTCAAACAATGTTTAGAATTTTCGATCCTTATCAGAGACAAACCTAGGATTATCTAAACGAACTTGAAAAATTATAGAATTAAAATTAAATTGGTATTAAAAAATAATATATTTTTGACTTATTTGAAAGTAAAATTCTACCTACTTGATGCCACAATTAAATAGTAATTATGCTTCTGAAAAATGTTTTACTGCCTATCAAAGCATTATTCGGTTCTGAAAAATCTTAAACGCCAAGTATAAGAATGTACATGAGAGCGGTTTTTTATATATAGAAAGATAATGTTTTTTTTTTCAATATAATCAAAATCACAGATACATAATCTCACAAACTAGAACTTATCCAAAATAATTGAAAGAATTAAAACAACTACCCCTATAATCCGCGCAAATGCATATTCCAAGTATTCCTCTATTGAGTAGAAAGCGTGTTTAACTAAAACTTCTCTAATCTTTCTAACAAACATTCTTAAAAGTAAACTTTGAATATCTCTACGCACTGCGTTAAACAACTTTACGTCCCAATAATACAAGCCATATTGGGTAGTTTTCGGTCTAATGAACCTATGAATTTTTTTTTAGTCTCTGATGTTACCAGGCCCAAATTTTAAGCAGTTTAGAATGAATACGCATGGCAAGGTATATGTTCTCTCTCCTGAAGGAGTACCTGCATGAGTTCCTAGAAGCAAGCCGGCACAAATCTCGAATCGCTCTCTTCTGCACTCGTCACATTCAACAATCCGCAGAGCCTTAGTCTTAACCGATTAGCGAACAACGCTGGATAGTTGTGTATTCATTTCGTCAATGTGATACTTCCATCCAAACTTATCGTTCACATAGACTCCTAGGAATTTCACAACTTTAGGCTCTCTATTCAGGTTGATGAAGTTTATAGTTTGAGTTTTTGCTTTGTTTACACTTATTTTTTGTTGATCTTTTTCTTTCACCAGGAAAGATGTGTCATCCGCATTTATACATGCCCCATAATTAGGTAGATTAACCACAAAATCATTTATGGACAGATTCCTTTGGAACGCCGCACCTCATAAAAACATGCTAGTAACTACAGAATGTTACCTGCTCGGACTACATAGTGCTTCAATTTATTTAGCAATATCTTATAGTTCACAATGTCAAGAAACTCACTGAGACAGCAGATGACCTGTCTTTTTACCGTTATCATGTGCTTTTAGAACAAGATTTATTATATTATTGATTGCTAAAGTTGTGCAGCTGTTTAGATTTAAAATATCTCATTATTCTGATTTTAATAACAGTCTTAAATATGTTCTAAATTACCGACAGCAGTGAAATAGGTCGAAAGCCTATTTTCACAAGCATTGTGGTCACCCTTTTAAAAACTGGAATGATTTTACTAATTTTAATTTGTTGGAAAAGACACTCTCTTTCACACCCAATTTTTTGACTTCATATTATATATTATAATATTATTAATTTTGTTTTTACTAGTGTAATTTATTGAAGAACATAGATTATTCGTTATTTAATTATATAAATTATTTACACCCAATTTTTTCAAATACTTAGTGACTGACCCAGAATTGATGCTGGATACTAGATAAAATTTAGCCAGTTAACTATAATTTCATCCGTTGCAACAGTCTTGATTTTAAAAACTTTTTCCCGAATTTTCTAAACATTTGGTTAATGACTTCTAAATGCGGTACTTTTTTGATAGCCCAAAGACAGCCCGTTTGTTTAGTGTCTATGTCTGAATACAAGTACTGAGTACATTAGTAATTAAAAATTATGTGCGGTTGGTAGCAGCATTAATTTTAGTTCTGTTACATAGTTTAACCAGGATCCAACTTGATATTACAGGTATATTAATATTAATGTTTTATAAGGGTATTTAAACCCTTACAAATTTATGAAAATTAATTAAAATAAACTTTTACGTTTTTGAATAAAATTTTTCAATTACTTTCATTTTGAGTTTCAGTTAAAAAGTATAAAAATTCGATGGCACCACGGCATACTTTCGAGTATGTACGCAATTATTGTAAGTTAAATAACGCAACGCATACAAACAAGAATAATTTTAATTAATCGCTAATAGACTATCGGTTAATACGTAAATATAAAAAAATTAAATTAATGGTTTATAAATACGTAAATAATGAATCAACTGCTAAACTTTCAATTACTACAAAAAATTGGTTCATACAACTATTATTTATGATTATGTCTGAACAAAATGAAACCTATCTAAAGAAAGACGAACAAAGCAATTTTTATAGTGACGTACAATATCTGTCAGATGCTAAGATAATAATTTTTGAAGGGAATACTCTTATCCATTTTGTACTTTTTTTGTACTATTTTAAATTTCTTTTTAAATTGAATTTTAAAATTGAATTACATTATTAATTTATTATCTTCATTTTTTATTGAAACCGAGTTATTTTTTTAATGAGGAAGTTTTTATAGGAATTGCATTAAAAATTCTATTTTACATCGTTTTATAAGAATTAGCATAGGTAGTATTTATCATTTAGGGCAGTTAAACCGTAGACTTCTTAAGGATTTACTGAAGCTTTTGACCGAATTAAGGCGGTTAAATTTCTTTAACTTTAAATTTTATTGACAATCTACCAAAACTCATATGGTATAACTATCATATGATAAAAATAATATTAGCAAAAAATTATTATGGAAGAAACGCGATATGAATCATTTTTAAAGCCAATGCATGAATTTGTTTAAAATTCGATTTTGTCAATACGAATCTTAAAATGATTGAAACATATTATTTGTTAAAGTTTTTTTATGATTTTCTGTTTATGTTTAGGATACGTTTAATAGCATTATTTCTAGAACTTCAAAATTTTAACGCTTTTTCTTATTTGCGATTTCCTTAAAATGAAAATGTTTTTTATATATTTTGTAAGAATTACTACGATAGAACTTTTGTATAGTTAACATTTTATTAAAGGAACGTTTTCGTTTACATAATTGGGTATTTGATTAAAACAAATTTGAAGTTTTGTTTGCTTATAATCCTAACAATTATACAAAATGTACTTAGCTAAAATATTCAAATTTATTTAGTTTTCTTTAGAAAACTTAAATTGAACTTTATTATTATCATGCATTAACTTACAAACTGTTGGGTATTATAATATTGATATGACACGTAATGAATTTTAAATAAATTAAACTGGGACATAGCTGTATATCAGTATGCAAGTCAGCAACGTAGTATTATCCTATGAAAACTTAAATTTATTCTGCTAATCAACAACACAAACTTACTTATAACCCTACTTCTCTATCTAAGGATCATAAACACCGTTATTGTTATACCTACAAACTTTATTAAGTTGCAATGTTGTAGTAATATTTTATTTAACTCATACTAATAATAATTGCTTTACTGTTTTTAGCATAAGTAAAATTGCATTGCTTCTGTTTTTACAAATTATCCATCAGTAATTTTTCATGGGGAACACAATTTCCTGAAGAAAAGTTCAAACAGCATTAATTTTATTTTAAATAAATTACCACGTAAAAAAAAGTGTTTTGTAACTTTGATGTAACGCCAAGCATATTCATCTTTGATTGTTTAAAACGTTTAAAACTGCCCTGTAGCAAACCTTAACTTGCCTTTAAAGTGATGCTTATTGCTGTTGCTTATAAATGCTTTGATCTTTTCTTGATGCTTTAAAATAAATATAATAAATTGCGTCAAGAGAAGAAACCTCATCTAAGTTTGTTGTGAAGTATTTTTTGTAACACCAAAGCCTTAAAAAGGTACAACATAAGTTTTAAAATAAAAATAAAAATAGAATTTAAACTGCAACTAGGTCAAACATAGATGGTAGTCTACTACTTTACCGTATCTGAAGGTTACCCCTCTACGCAAAAAGCGTATTCTTCATTCATAAGAAATTTTATGCATCTATAAAGTAAGAAATTATACAAGAAGAGTTTATCTTTAGATATTCATAACCTCAACAGATGTCTGTATGTTCTGCGCGTTTCTGTGGTGTATTGAGTATTAAATTTACATAGCAGTTGTTTAGAATAAAATATTTAAATTAAGTTTTTTTATTTTACTACAAATTAGTTACCTATTGGTGTAACTTACTTATTAATTTCTTTAGTCATACAATAACAATTAAAATATCGCGTTTCCCTAATAGCTGTAATTAAATTTAACCACATTTACCTCTTATTTAAGATTCTGTTGTACTAATATTGTTGTATACTAATTAGCAAACAATTTCAAGTAGGTACGTGTTGTTGTATAATATATATCAAGAAGGAGTACACATAATTATTATACTTAATACCCAATTTCCGGTTGTATTAGCAATACATTATTTAAGAATGAATTTATTACTATTATTATAGAACAAAAGTTTCGGGTTCGAATCCAATTATTTTAATTAAAAAGACTATAAAAAAAAAGAATTCGCATAAAAATCTTTATTCAAAATTGATATTATGTAGTAGTAAAATTAGAATAAAGATTTTTCTCAGAATATTTTAGGCCGTTTTCAGTTTTTTTGGATTATTTCAAAACTAGATGGACGGCCCGGAGGGCTTTTATATTTTTTTATTATCAAAATATTATACATAATGACCTCCTCATATGTGAATACTGTGAGATTCGATTGATGTGCAACTCGATTAGTTGGAAACTCGATTGATGTACCTAGAACTCGATTCGACCGATATGCAAGTCGTTACAGGGAGATAAAAAAGCAGAGTTTGATATATTTTTTGCCGAATGCCTAGACACGTAAGCGTAGAAGGTACTTATCATGCTTAATTTTGTTATGGAACAATCAGCAGTATACACTGTATACTGTGTAAAACATATTATGGGTAAAACGGTGGAAGTACTGCACTGCAATCAATTAACTTTATATATAACATTTTTGAGCAACGAAGTGAAGTATAAAAAACGTCATTTTTTAAATAATGTTAGCTGTAATAAAAAATTCTAGAGGTAAATAAAAAGAATTTTTTATACCACAATCTCAAGTTTCAACTTTTATTTCATCTAAAGTTAAAGCCTATTATTATTTACTTAAAATGAATTTTTTAGAAATATTGGAAATCAATAAGCGAGATTACAGGGTGAGTTAACAGGGCAAGGCGTCGATGAGCTGGTTTTTAATTAATTATGCTTGGTTTGCGGTGTTCGGTGTTCGGGATACCGAGCCGAAAGATTTCTTGTTCTGTAATCGAGTTATGTTCAATAGCACTTAGTTAATTAGCAGGAAGGGTAATTAAATAGTATTAAATTTCCATATATAGCTGCTAGGTACAACGAAATGGTTTTTATTGTTATGCATAAAATGTAACAAATTGTAGTTTTCAGTTTTATAGAAAAATACCCGCGAGAGTTATATTTTTATTAAATACATATGAAATGGGTGCTGTCGTCGCTTTAGCTTATCCGGTTGGATTTAGTACAAAGTGCAGTTAGAGCTTTTGATTTGTTTTGGGGCACGTAATTGTAGCGTGGGTCATTACAAATATCTCTACGGGAAAGAACACTGATTGCTATATAATTGTATTTCAAAGGCCCTGAAGGCCGCACTACCACATACAACAGTAATACCCCTTTAATGTAGTTGCACCCTATTAGAGGGTATTATTAAATAATGCCAACAGTTTCTTTTTCGTTTGTGTTTATTACAATTTGTGGTATTGAAAAAATAAAAGCCAAATGTAGAACAACAAAAGGAAATTGTTAAAGTCTCATTTCAGAATATTTGTCAAAAAGTAACATTGTGCTAAAAAATTGAAAATCGTTGACAATTTGCCAGACCCTAATGTTCTTTATGTAAGCGTTATTCTTTATTAAGATGAGATATCAGGCGTAATATTACACTTGATGTACCCAAAAGCAAAATTGCCTTTTTATTAATTTTAACGTTTCTATTTAAAAGGTAAATTATAATTTCCGCGACATTCAATTTATTGCACATAAGAAGCGATTTATAAGGGTAATAAAAAGGCGGTATAAAAGTGAGCATCCGTAACAGTGATTACGCAGTTACGGGAACAAGCAACGCGAAACAAATAAGAGCAGTCAACGGCGTTACTATAATTACAACTCGACGTAGATGAAATCTGGAGAACACTCCATAGCGTTACACATCCGGGGATACTAATAAAAAGTGATTAATATATGTAATTAACTCGTTGAATTGGTGCGACGCAACTTCAAACTACAACAATTCATTTTCAAGTCCAAGAATGAAAACTTTTGTGGTAGAAATAACGAGCCTTGAAATGAGGATAATTTAAATAAACTAACCATCGTCGAACTTTTGTCTCTACATTCAAGGACAATCCGTAATGCATTGCTTCTATCGGAACAGTTGATTTTAAGGATTTTGTTCTTATGTTATTGCAACTAAGCGACTAAGCTTGGCAAGTTTTTGTTAGGTTTTAACGCTATGAGCAAATTGGAAAGTCGCTTCAACGAAAACAACGTATTTAAATTACCTCCGTTCCCAAAGCGTACACTTGTAAGCGTAATTTAAATTACTCATGTATTTGCTACACATTCTCAAGCTTGAAAAATTAATATTTTTCAAAATTACTCTACCACACCCTAAATAATAATAAATGCCAAAAATACTCTTTGTACTTTTTTTCATCATCAAAAGTTAATTCCTCGTCTCCAATATACGTAGCTCTCTAACTTCTAATTTATTCCTTTTAACTTTAAACTTAACATTATCTAAAAAATGTTCTTATAAAAGCAATTTCAAATCTAACGATATTTATTGTTAAAGCGGGAACTAGTGTCGCAAAGCTAGCTCAACTTTGGTGCGGTGAACGATGTAACAAACTTTTTATCTAGGTATCAAATGGTAAAAACTGAAAGTTACAACTCAGACATTTCGAGTTCACTCGACGGCATACATACAAAAAAATTATTGTCAATTATTAACAGTCAAGGAATGTTCGATCAGATATATATTTGATTATTATATTTACATAATCTAGTCAAACCCATACCCAAAAAAACCCACACAAAACGAATCAATATATCTTTAGAAAAACCTTTAGAAAAGTTAATGTAGGTTTAAATGGTCTTTTTTTAGCTTATGCTGGGAGGAGTAAATCTCGTACGAGACACCATCGCCATCTACGATGGTAGTGTCAAACTTTTACTAACTAAAACCTCCCCCCTCCCCAGACTTACCGATCACGAAAGTCCGCTGTGTGATGTTCCTGCTGTCGCCGTTTGTAGATGTTGTTCGTCCGTTATTTTCGCATCTGATGATTGGGAGTTGTGCTTTGGTTCTAGTTGGTTTCCCATCCCTGGCATCCGAATAGGGCGCGGAAGGCTGTTTCCGCTTCTGGTGTGTGGATGAACTGTGCGGGATCCCCAGCCGGTTCCCATCTCTTGCATTCGGGCAGGGTATCTCGGCAGTGTCCACCAGGGGCGCGAGTTGCGAGCTCGGCCCTACTGCGGGGATTCCTGGCCGCTTCCCATTCCTTACGCTCGATCGGGGTATTCAATTTCCACATTTCCGCTGCCTCTTGCGTGGCCGTTGCAGGGCATGTCGGCCTCTCGCGTTGGCCTTACAGACTTCAGAGAGTCCTCCACAAGTTACCAGGGACCACCACGAGGAGGTGCGAGTAGGGCTTTGATCCCTAATTGGTCTAGGACCAAAATGGTTTAAATGGTCTAGGACAATTGAACGCGGCCGGTTGAACATGGCCATTTGAAAGCAGAGACGTTTGAACGCAGGGTTGTTTGAACGCAGAGCTGTTTGAACGCAGGACGTTTGAACGCAGGGACGTTTAAACGATAAAAATTAAATACAATTGCAACCCCTTATTATATTTAAATAAAATAATAATGTTGTTGCACGTCGATTTGACATGGATTAATATGGACTGCTTAAACAGGTTAGCAAGTGCAACAATTCCCTATTATCCCTGAGCCCTGATCCCAAAATTAATACTTCAAATTTGTTATTGGGAGGGGGGCGATAATTCGAACTACGTGTAATATCTTCGGTAATTTTTCGCGTTCAAAGTTCCCTGCGTTCAAATCAGCCGCGTTCAATTGTCCGGCTCCGAGGTATGTTCAGAATGAAAATTAGCATAACTACATTATTTATAAAGCTGAACCAACTTTAAAGTGTAAATGCATGGACATTTTTATTTTACTAATGAGTCTGTGGTACGTTAATTAATCATGGTAGATAACCCTTCATTATGCCGTGTGATACGGAAGATTAAAATAGGTCCTTATGCTGACGGGAGCGTATAAAATAGTATTTATTAATAATAATATAGAAATAATAACAAATACAGTTTATTTTGAGAATGACTACTTCCAAACTTTTTTGAACCTCATCCTAAGGCTATACTAAAGCTGTAAAGAAAACACAATCAAAGCTTAGCAATAACAAAAAATGTGACAATTAAAGAAAAATGTTGACTTACTTGAAGATTTTCTATGAAAACTTCTCTCAAACTATAATATAATTTGTTCCAAACTATACAAGTTCGTTATACATATGTATATAAGACTTTGTCAAAATGCTTTGTTTAAAATGTTTAACAAATTGCACTTTAATTAATATTGTTAGATTTACTTTTACTGCAAGTAAGTTTATACAAAAGAACAATGCCAGACATTTTTTTGGAATTTTCAAAATTTTAGCACACACGTTGAACAATTCCACACAATCGAACAGGAAGTAGTGCACATAAGTGGTCCATTGATGCTTTTGTAGTTTTCAAAAGTTTATTCACCAAGAACAACATTTTTAATTTTGTTATTTTCTCTAGGTTTTCGCTGCTTGCTCAAAATATACACTTTTGATTTTACATCTTGTTTTGCTCTGCTTAACAACTTTTGGTACAAATAATAATTCTCTTCTTCGTGTAATCTCATTTACTCGTTACTTTTCTTTACAGTTTGTAAATACATATTTTATATATTTAACTTGGGACATAACTGTTTACCCAACATTTTTTTATTCTGTAATTTTTCCACTTTTACTCTTGATTATTTAGTAGTGTATTATTTATCATTGTCATGTTATTACCATAGTTTTCTTTACTCAACTTTTCAGTCTCTTGTCATATACCAATCAATCATCGGTTTTGATACATGATCATATTTTATTATAAAATATTAGAATGTTTTGAAACTAAAATTTTTGGACCTGATTAATTTTATAACTAAAATATAACACAAAATAATTATTTTATTAATACCGTAGTATGTTTGTTATAGCGCTTTCAAGTTATAAACTTTCGTAACATACAACCTATGTAATCCATGGGTTTAGTTTCATTCGAAATGATTTAATCTTCTTATAGAAACCACCAACAAACAATAGCAAAATTTGTCTTTAAACACATTACTATTTCAAATTAATTAATATCCTGTAAATTACTATTTTAAGCTAATAATTCACAATACGGTCTAGATAATAGAAAATCGTGTTTCAATTTATCTAAGAAATTATGCTATTTTTTATTGTATATTTTTTAAATCTAAACATCTCGAGTTATTCTCATGATCTTTACCCTGTTGCTTTCCACTATGTATCTTTCAAGACTTCTAAATAAATCAAGGCGACAACCTATTTTATTATACTATGCCGAGATACCATATGTATGAAATACCATAGCAGACAGTTCTTTCTATTAATCAGCTTAAATGGTAAAGTATTTTCGATTATTATGCATTTGAATAACATACAAAAAATTTAATTTTTTCGGTCATAGTATTTTTCCAAAAATTAATAAGGATTTATAGCCGTGTTATCTACAAGATGCAGAAACAAGTAATAGATAGGGACAATGTTAGTATAGATAGGGTCAATAAAATAGAAACAATGAATGGCTTGTTTTACAACGGCCCGAGAATTTCCAATGAATTGCCAGTCTGAAATTCTCGAGGAGCTTAATGCTTTATTTAAGGAACGGTATAAAATCGAGATTGATTGTAATTGTAGTGAACTTTATTGTAGCTGTAGTTTATTTTGTCATATTTTTATTTATACCATTTTACTATTTCAAACCTTTATATGTCGTTTATAAAAATTAAATTCACCCAGATATGTCTGTTTATGAAAAAAGTTATTTTGAGATAAAGATAACCTCCCTTTTGCTAAATCTACCAAAAGCAACCCTAATTTTTTTACCTGGCCTTGGTTTTTCTGTTAGTTCAGGCAACTACACAACAATTTATTTTGAAATTTTAAAGCTTAACGTGAGCTGATTGTTGGTAATTAAAAATATAAAAATCTTTTGCATATCAGTTGTAAAATATAAAAGTACATGTGGGTACATGACAATTGTATTATATGTACGGATATAACTTTTGAATTTATAAACATAAAACCGCAAGACAAAAACGTCACTCTGTGATTTAACTCAGAATCCATATTCATAAAAACAAGCTTTTCCAAAGCACATTGTATTTGATAGCAGGGTATCAAAAGCCTCCAAACCGACTGCCATCTCGGGAACGTTACGTTGTTGAGCAAAACACTGAATACCACCAACTTACTTGAAAAAACAGACATCATTAAGGATAGAGAAAGATGGATAATGTAAGCACATAATAGGGTTGCCTATATTGTGTTATGATATCCTTGCATTGTTTTGATATTGAATACTTGAAGTATTTCTTATGTGAAAACATATTTTTTATAATTAACAAGCCAGGACTGGAATAATCCAGTAATCCCAAACTATGAATACATATTTGAATTTTCGCTCTCCTAGTTTGGTTTAATTTAATACAGTTTCTTGAAATAAATTAATTTTATCATTTTCTTCAAGTGTGTAACGAATTCTTTAGAAAATATAAAAAATATTTTTTCTTTTATAAATCAAAAGTGATACACAATAAGCTGAAATAAACTACAGATTTTGTTTAGGAAACTTTTGGAAAGCATTGAGAATATAAATACTACGGTTTATTTGAAGTGAGGGGTTGTGAATTGTGTATTCACCCTTGGGAGGCTACTGTAATATATAAAGTTAAAGATATCTGTTGCTCTTGGGTAAAGAGTTTTCCTTATATATTATTGTGCAAATGACATGTCATTTAACTATCAGTTATTGTTTATATGCATAAAACTTATACCTAAGTTAATCCAAACTTATTTGACACTAATATAATAACTTTCGAAATTTTAAATAATCTAGGCTTCCACTGATGCTATTTAAAAATAAAATTGAGCAAGAAATAATAATAACTTCTGTGTTTAGTAAAAATCGTCTTTTTTTTAAAACTGATTAAATATCGAAAAACTGCCATGTAATTTAGGTTTTTGAAAAAATAAAAATCTCGATTACGACGTAAATTTTCAAATTAGCTAGCATAATGTAAGAAGTTGTTCCTGTAAATTTGTAAGACAGCTAACATTAAGTTAATCCAACAATCCATGTAGTTGCAGGTTACATTTATTGGCCTTGCACTATAATTCGAATTGTAGCCAATACTTCATTTGGAATAGGAGAGAATTTCTACCACGACTGTATGCTTAACGGGCGGCCCACTGGGACATTTCAGTCTCGCACTGCGATCCCAATTCAAACCCCGTTTACGACATTTGACCATTCATTATACCAGGGTTATTGAAACAAATATTTCCTTAAATTTAACCAAGTTTCAAATGTTATTTAACGTCTTCTGACTGTTTTAGTATCCTTACGGCGGTGATAAATTAATAATATACTACTCAAAATTTATTAAGGTTACTTTTTGCTCTTATCAAAACTACCAAATCCGTTTCGAGATTGAGTAACATAAATCTGCAATCGATAGAAAATTAATATTTTAACGCAAGATATTGTTAGAAACAGTCGTAAACGCAGTTAATGAGTTTTGTTTGTTATATCCATTTTCTATTTTTAGAACCTCTGGTAAAATTGCTTCGGCGAATCTTGGGTCTCAGGATACAACAATTATACTGCTCCTCGTATTGTCTGTCTACTGAGTTAATTTACTTTGTATTGAAATACGGCCAGGGAATCTGATTCCAGAGAATTTCTGATGTCTCATCTCCAGTTACGGTACACATACACCTCTAGAGGACGAACTTACCCTGTTATGCCATAACTTAGACAGATATCTATTTTAAATAGACAGTAAACCTTCGGATTTGTAAACATTAAACACTAAAAGCCTAATTTATTATTAGAGCAAATTGAGAACTGTAATGATTACACATATAAGAGCATCGCAGGTTCATCCTATCAAGTACATTTAATTAAACAATTTAATTGTTTTATTCTATCTTCTAGCTTAATTTGTTTTTCACCACTAGCGGCTCGTGATATCTTGACAGGAAGGGTACATTTAAAAAAATTTTATTAAATAAAATTTACAGCCCCAACTGCTCAACTTTCGCAACAATATTTAAATTTTCAAAATTAATTTTATAATTTTTAATTAATTTAATAACGTTTCCAAGCTGGGGGTTGACGTAAACTATATACGTATACTTCATGTTTTAATTTGTTACTAAATTTTATTAACATTTAAATTATATATTAGCAATTAAAACATTAAATCATACTTTTAACATTTAGGGTAATACCCGGGCGTCTTCTCCAAAGACAAACCATGTCTGCTTTTCAAAAAAGCGTCGGTGTGGCCGGAACAATATTGGTTTTGTATTTTAGAATAAATAACAAATTAAAATAATGTTTATGTAAATTTTTAATACCAAGCGGCTACAACGAATTCAAATTTTGATTCGATTCTGAATGTTTTGTCTATTGTAATTAAAAGCCATTAGTTTTATTTTAGCATAATTTTGCTTTTGGCAACACATAGCGAATAATACGGACGTACAATTACGGTTTGCTAAATTAATACTTTTAAAGCAATTTTCTAAAACTTTGACACTATTTTACTTAAAATTTTATAAAGCTGGTGCTTGTGGCTTACTTTGGCATTCCCAATTTCATTAGGACTGCGTGGGCCTTCAACAAATTTTAATTTCCAGTTGGAATAACCTTTGCGTACAATGTGCAAAAAGCATCGCGGTTTGTTCTCATCCCTTTTTCCGACATGAAAAGTATTATTCTGCTTGGTAAATATTTGTCATTTCATTAATCAAGCTTTAATTAAACGAAAATGTCATTTACGTACCAAGATGAAGTATTTAAAAAGTTCCTTAATAATTTTTAATTCAAATTCAGTTGTTGATAATGTTAATTATAATTTTTATAATTTTCGTTAATGTTGAGTTTATTCAAATATTTTCGAGAAAGTAATTTTCAAATTTCGTACCGGATATTTAAAATATAATACAGCGCCATCTAGTTTGATTATTTATGAAGTCACAGAAAACAAATAGTTGGTAGCCCTGACCGACAATGTCAAACAAGTTAGTTGTATTTTGACGTTAACGCGTGTACTACAGATATTTTACTTGTAGTCAACAATTAAATTTTTACAAAAACCAATTATATTTATATTTTTGAAAAATGGAGGTGTATTTGATAAAGAATGCTCCAAACAAGAAAACCAAAAAAAGTGTTCATAAATCAAGAAATAAAGAAAGGAAGACCATGGATTTTCAAGATCGTAATTCTAGGTCGGCGGTTGCTTACCAAAAAACTAAATACAATAAAAAAAGCACTAATTGCTCGACACCTCTGGTTTTAGAAACCTTTATTGAAGACGATTTGATCCAAGATACCACCACCAACTCAAAACTTGAAGATTGTAGTCTTCCACGTGGTGCAGAAGTACTTGATTTTCAATCCAAATGTTCAAGAAAAGTTCATTCAGGACAAAACATAAATAACCTTAATATTGATATTGAAAACAATAGTGAGATAGATAATAATATTGGTGTGGTCGAAAATGAAGATGAGTTGATAACACTGGTTACAATTAATAAATCTTTTGACGACGATGCAAACTCAAACCAAAGCGGTAGTACTCCTAAGGAAAATACCGAGGAAATTCCATTGCCATTTCCTGTAAAAATTATAAAATCCAAATCCAATGCCAAAAAAGAAATTACAAAAAAATCTTCCAAACTGAAGAAGAAATCTTCCAAAGGTAACTAGACCAAAATATTTATGTGAATTTTTGATAATTTTTTCTTGTAGTTTTAAATGCCCAAGAACTTTACAAAATTAACGTTCCAAAACCAAGTAACAGATTAGAAAAAATATGCACGAAATGTGAATATATAAGCTTCAATGAACCCCGAAACAGAAAGCTACTGGCAGTCATAGATTTGGACTTGATGATTCCTTACTTTGAACCTGATCAGAGCGATTACGAAAAACCAACATCAAGACCATTTTTGAATTATTTTCTTGCCTCGCTTTACGATTACTACGATCTAGCATTTTGGGCAAAAACTACCATGGATGTGTTAATGTTGAAACTAAATTCTCTAGAAATAATCACGAAGAAGCATGCTTACAAAATATGTTTCTGCTTAGATAATACTTCGATTATGAATTCTTACATCCCTAGGTTAGGGAACCCCAAAGTAAGTCTTAATTATTAAAGTATAACAAATTATATTAATAAATGATACTTTTAAGGTTAAACTATTGGAAGTCATATGGAATTTATATCCGCAATATAATGGAAAAAACACAATATTAATTGATGATGAACGTCAAAAATTTATTATTAATAAAAAATGTACAGTGCAAGTTAAAAATGGCTTGCAAATTGGATTTCTTCGAGATCCAGAACTGATTTCACTTACTAGATATTTAGTACACATCGCAGAATCCGGTCAAGATTTGTCCAAAGTTGGTGTACGAATTTCTAATGAGTGTATGACTAAACAATCCGAATTTAATGTTTAATGTAGATACTTTTTAACCAAATTTATAATAAACAGAAGTCCAAGCGTTTAATTACTTTTATTTATTTTTCAAAAATGTGTTTTTTGAGCTAAACTAACAAAGCTGATTATTTTATTTGTTTTTGCATTTTTTATCCTGAGGAATTTTGAGTTTAAAAATTCTAATCCCTTGAAGATATTGATCTTTTTATTTTTAATTATACGAAAATTAATCTCAGTAATTGAAAATTTATCTAATTTTGCATTTCAAAAACTTTCATAATTTGTACTAATGGCGAAGCACAAATTTTTGAAATGACAAATAATATAAGATTAAAATGATTTAAATACTAAAAATAAATTATTATTTAGGGTTGTTTTATTAACTCTTTGACAGACCGGTTTATACAAAGAGCCAAGATAACTGAAAATTAAAAGCTAAATTACAAGCAAGATTTATTCAAAGAAAAACTTTACCATTGTTCTTTACTATAAATTAACTTTACAATTATTTTATTTAGGCAAATTTTTGGTTAAAATAATTTTAAATATTTTAGATAATAAACTCAATTAAATTTGCCATTCTAATACAAAATACAATATTTAAATTAAAATGTACAAACTCATGTTTAATTTAGTCAAATTTGCGCTGTTTTATTGCAATATGAATAATGTATTTTGAAAATTTGTCATAATTATTTTTAATTTTAGGTAACCTTTTTTTAACAATTTTTCATAAAATTGTGTGATATAATTAAAGTTATAGTTATATGGAATGTTTTTGTACATATTATGTTAATATTAGAAACACTTTTGGGCGACTTTCTGCAAACTTTTCCAAACTAGCCCAAAAGACGAAATCCATATGGAAATCATCACAAATGGCTGAGCAATATAATTTACTAAAACCAAGTATAAGTAGTATCCACCAAGCATGATGTGCTTGTCAGGATCTGGATCCGTAACACAGGAAATCAAACTACAATTTTCTTTTAATAACATATGAAAAAGAGAAATAATAAACATATTTCATCTAATGCAAAAATCCAAACATTGGAGAACAGCTAAAAAGGTCCGAGCCAAAAGCAACAATGGAGATTAGACAAAGATTTCTTCGAAATCGGGGAAAAATTGGTTCAGGACTTTTAACATAATTTTTAAATTTTTGCAAAACCCATTTTTTCAGTACAAAAAATAATAAAACAGAATAATTGAATTCAAAATAAATAGAAAATCGTCTAATAAGTTTAGAAGGACCCGGATGATAAGCTGATATACAGAATAATTGAAAAAACACGCATTTAAATTTTATAGCTTTGGTTTTGAAATGAGAAGAGATCAAAACCAAAATAGGATATTTTTAAAATTCTGCAAAAAGTGTTATAAATTTTTGCTTTGAAACTACGCAGAAATTTCAAAAACATTTGAAAACTCGATTTAATTTGATTTTCCTTAAAAATTAAAATTCCACCTACTTGATGCTAATTGAATTTAATTGCATAACTGTTCGGGTTTATTTATAAATTATTCCAGGTTTACCTGATGAGAATCCAAAATTCAAAACACGTGATCGATAACCGTGTAGCAAGCTATCATCATTCAGTTATATAGTTTTGATGATCTTATAATGATGTAAGTTTAAAATTTTAACTTTTCTCATTTTAATAACATTAACCATATTTCAAACTACTTGTAACTTATAATTTGTAAATTATTAGTACAATCATTACGAAGCAGGTCCTTTAGTTGTAAATTTAAAATTGAATTACACTACACTATATTCTTTCAATTAAATTATTTCAAAAGTTTTCAGTAATTGTCTTCTTCTATTACCTTATGTAATATTTAGAAATGTAGCGAAAATTAACTGAAAAACAGCAGATGATTACAAATCGGACTGGTGGTTAATTTTTTTTTCAGAAAAAACTGAACTTATTTAACTTTTCGTTTGTTACTAAAGCATTACAACGCTTGATGGGCTATTAGACCTGAAATTTTAAAGCTTTGTGAGTAGTTAAAGTTTGGTGGTTAAATTTACATGTATGTACTTACGTTTTTGGATGTTTATTACTGAAATTCACCTATTAACATGCTATATTACTATAAATAAGACTTGTTTATAAGTAATGCAAACTCGTGAAATAAATGTAGCTTTCAAGCAACCATTTGTGTCAGTATTATTTACATAATTAAATTAAGTAAACTTTAGGATGATGAAAAGTTGCGATTTTAATCTCCCTAGAGGGTGAACCAGCACAGATTTTATATGCTTCTGTTTCCTTTATACGTTTGAACAGGTAAATTAATTCAAATATATCTATTTGAGCAACTGAAACATATCGCACATTACATTATAAAATTGATATATTTTTTCAATTATTTTGCATTTCAAACTTTAAACATAACAACGTTAAATTATGTATCTCCTTAAGACTCGCTCGGTAATCTTTAGCTTATAAAATTAGTTTTACAACTCAATTAAGTTTGTTGTGTTTATTAATTTACACATTTTTATAATAAACAATTGTTTTGACAACTGTAGGGCGAAATAAAGTTATTAATTCGAATTAATTATGGTCTTCTTGCAATTTATACATATTTTTACAAATTCAAATGCTAGAAGATATTAATAAAGTAACAATAAAATATCAAGCTATTTTAATCTTCTTGATCGAGTTGCTTTAAAAAGTTACCAAAGTTGCTGGTCCCTTGGCGTAAATTAATTTAAATTTTAGCTGGTGCTAAAACCGCTTCTGATTTTACTAGGTTTACAATGTATAATGAGGTGTCTTATTTAGTACCCAAGTTTAGCAATAAATTTAAATAAAAGAAGATATCTACTTAATACATATGCATTACATTAAGTTGTTCTTTTAGCGTTTGATTATGTTAGCATAAATATTTTTAATTGTCTTCGGAGATAATTAGAACTGTTACTGTTTTTATTTAAATAAAATTTCAAACATATTTTCATTTTTCTTCCTCCCTCTAAACTAACGCATTTATTTCATTAAAAACTTATTCAACAGCCAAAAGCTTAAAACTTTTAGTGTAAATTTACTTAATGCAAAAGCGTAGGAGAACCATTGGAAATCGAAGCATCTCGAATAATCATTTGAGTAATGGATCAAACGATCAATCCATTTGTAAATTAAATTAGCCAGCTACCATAGTGTGAATAACGTACTCTTCATTGCTTTGATTGAGAACCCTTTTTCATCAACAGGGGTCAAAATTTGTCGAATTGAACTGTCTCTGTACTATCACATTCTCCTCTTTTTCATTCCAATTACTTTTATATTTTTTCAACTAAAAAAATATCTCAAAATTATTATAATAACAATTTGAATATAAGATTTGTTACTATATCATACAAAAATATTTATAATAAGAAAATTGGTAAAGGCCGTCTTACACGAAGCGATTTTTTCATGCGATCGATCGCCGTGATAAGTTGCAGGCGCTTATCGCCTCGTGTTACAAAATCGCTCGTGCGATTTGTTGATGCAACCCTGCGCACATGCGATTTTTTAACTTTGCGCATGCCAAAATATCCCTGCAATAAATCGCGGCGATCGATCGAATGAAAAAATCGCTTCTTGTCAGACGGCCTTCAGGCGCAGGGTCGGCGAGTGGAAAGTTTTCTAGTTAGGGAATCACTGGTTTTGCCGCCTACCTCCAACTTTATCGCCGCAAAAGTGTTAGTCATATAATTATCATTAAAATAACAAAAATAAATTAATTAAATATCAGACAAAATATCTCCTGGAAGTTGACAAAAGTACCTGAACCTCAAAAAACAAATGTCACATAAATATAACAATAGAGAGGTTCTCGAAGTAAACGTGGATGAAATTAAAATGGCCCTGAATGATATGAGCGTTTTGAGGGTAAATAAATGGTTTGATTGCTCTCATCAAAATAATTTCAAAAACTACCTTAGGCAAAATGCAGTATTTATGTTGACGAAAGATAATTTGCAATAAACAGATTGCACAACATGCCATGGAGCGTATTATGGTTTGATTCTGGATTCTGGATTTTAGGTGGAATCGGGTCCATTCTACTGCCTCCAATGCTGCAGCCCTTCGTCATATCTTGGCAGGCGGGGTGTGACTGATTCTGGCCATGTCAGTCCAGAAATCCCCTAGCATGGCATATCTCCTTGATGCTAACGACGGACAGTGACAGAACACATGTTCCGCTGTTTCGTCTGATCTGTTGCATCCCTGACACCTCTGATTGTCTACAAGTCTCAGTGTGTTAGGATATTTGTTCAGTTTGAAGTATCCAGTTAAGATCTAAAGAGACTGCTTTAATCGCTTCTTTTGCTTAAATTTCTTTTGCCCATCTGCTGGAGTGCAGTCTTAGGGTGTGTTGTTTTAGATAGTATCAATAGTTCTGACAGCTGAGGCAATAATCGGCTCCGGGCCGATCAGATTTTTTCAAATGGTTTGCAACCATTTGGTAATTGATGTTTAAACTCTTGGTGATCTCTGCAGTGCTTAGATGATGGTTTGGTTTCACAATTTCTAGAATTTCGCCAAATTTTTCACTAAATGGCCGACCAGGGTGTGGTGCATCTTTGGCATCAAAATTTCCAGAACTAAAACGCGCAAACCATTATTTTACTCCTGTTTTCGATAGAGCAACTGGACCATAAACAGCACAAATTTTTTTACGAGCCTGCGCTACGTTGAGCATCCAGAAAATCGCTGACACCCTAAACTTGTCCACATTTGCGGTACATGGAATTCACTTGCGGAGACGTGTATGCCAGGCCTGGAAGGCACCCTGAAACTTCTCCACAAGAATGCCTTTCAAGAACGTTGTAACATGCGTTTGGATGTTTTCCACTGACTCCCAATGCTTTCCTTTCAGCTCTCTCTTCAGCAGGGGGAACAAAAAAAATACACAGGGAGCTAAATCGGGACTGTAAGGGGGCTGGGGACCACTGGGGTGCTGCTTCGGGCAAGGAAGTTGGTTACCTTTGGCACAAGCTTTGCACAGACCTTTCGCATTTGCAGATCCGCAATTCCATGTACCGCAAATCTTGGCGCACGTGCGTCACGTTTTCGTCAGTTCTGGCCGCTTTCCAGAACGGTGTTCGTCAACGACCTTCTCCCGGCCCTCCTTAAACGCCTTGTGCCACCTCCCGGATTGTGATCTTGAAATACAGTCGTCCTTAAAGGCCTCTTGAAGCATCTGGCATGTTTCGGTAGCATTCTTTCCAAGCCGCACGCAAAACTTGATGGCGTACGGCTGTTCAAATGAATCGTCCATCACGCCGTGTTACAAAGACAAAAAACACACGTTTTTCCGATCACACTGCTCGCAGCGAATTGAAACCGGGCGCTTTTGAACGGGCAGATCTCACACCACATTTTCCGACCGGTCCGAGCGCGCTACGATGAATTGTCGCGTCACAATTAAATCATGTGCACTACTTTCATAATAGACATAAAACATAAATGGGCATTGACGTCATTGTCCGGCCATTGACGTCAACGCCCGATTTACATCATTGACCGTAACATACATATACTATGATCTAAAACCCAAGTTTGATCTGTGCGTCTAGCTAGGATAGCACCCTAGTAGAGAAAATATTATTGAATTGCTCACAAAACCAGAAAACAGGACCAAGTTTTAATTTAAAAGAGAGAAGAAATATCGGCGCTTTTCGCACTTTATTAGCAAATCTGGTTAAGAGGGCCGATGTAAAGTCTTTCGTTAAACCCTTTACAGTTGATTTGGGTATAAAAAATTTGAGATACAGTTATGTTCAAAATAAAATACTGTTATTAAAAATAATAGTGCGGCCTACGTACCGCCTAGAGGTGTTGCACAATAGAACGCAATGGCCTTGTTGGTTTTTTTAATTTTTACTCTAACTCGTGATTTATGAAAATTAAAATTGGAGATTTCTTAATTAGATACCGTGAATAATCAAAAAAGTTAATTTATTTATTAATGTAATTACAGCCATCGCTTGGGAACAAGTTTGATTCTCTACATGGGGTGTGATACCCACACGCAAGGTGTCGGAACGAATAAATTTTAAATAAATTGTTTCCTCTTT
The DNA here is from genome assembly GCA_947369205.1 of Cantharis rufa. Classification (NCBI taxonomy): domain Eukaryota; kingdom Metazoa; phylum Arthropoda; class Insecta; order Coleoptera; family Cantharidae; genus Cantharis; species Cantharis rufa. The sequence goes on along the minus strand of OX376309.1, from coordinate 5,809,449 downwards.
AACTAATTAATTTTTTTGCTAAGTAACAAATTTTGTTGAAAATGTGAAATTGAGATTTTTCTAGCTAGAAAATTTTTTAGTTTAAATGTCCGACTTCCTAACAGCACCTAGTTTAATTTTTGATCAATATTCATCACACGAGATTTAACTAATTCAGTTATAATCACATAATACACGCATATGTTGATTTCATTTCCACTTTGTTTCACTTATATTCTAATTAACTGCTTGTATTTCATTCGTTTTTTCCTTTCACCTTTTTTATAATTTTTGTTTCAGATACACTAAAAGTTATTTATATTTTAAAAAGTTTGTTTTCTAAATATGTTTGTGTTGCGATCGTTGTTTCAGATAAAAATATATTTTATTTTTTACATTATTAAATGAATATAGAAAAAGGGATCAAAAGTTATAATAAAAAAAGTGCGTTTTTCTTATATTTGAAAACTTATAAAAATTCTATTAAAGCATACACAAATTTAAAGTTATAAATATAACAAAAAGTTGTTTATAGTTTAGTAAACTTAAATAAAGCTTAAATAAAATTGACAAAATTTTTGAATATTCCTGTAGTTTATAATAGCACACATTTTTGACAAAAAGTTTTCAAGTTATACAACAAAAAGTTGTATTTTAAATATTTTAAATTAAATTTAAACAAAAAAGTTTTGTGTTGTTTTGGTTATCAAAGTTTAATATACTGAATATTCAGTTTAATGTTAGTCTAATTGAAAATAAAAATATAGAGAATCTATTACAATTTTCCGCAATTTTATTTTTATATTTTAATAAAAATTTTTAAAAATCAGTGCAGCGTGATTTATTGACTGCTTTAGGTTTTGACCAGAGTTTGTCAATTTGAACTCGACTAAACTAACTTCTACTTAAAACAATGTTTTACTTGGTTAACTTTATGCAAAACTTAAACTTGGCTTTACGTTACGAACTTCAACCACATGCAATAAAAATAAACATTTATTTGCTGTATTATAACATTTTTTGTTACGTTAACTTGGAGGAAATTTTTTGTTATTATATTGCATAATTTTATTGCAATTTTTGTTTTAATAAGTTTTATCAAAGTTAAAATTGCTCATTAAGCTTTGAAATATAAATTTTAATTATTCATTTAAATGAATAGAAAAGTTCAAGAACATACTGGATTATGAATAGACGTGGATTTTCATATTTCATATGAAAATATTTGAAAAATATACATGCACATTTTGAATAATACTTCGATTAGGATTAGCAAAAAATTTATCGTTTAATTCACGTTTTTTTGGGCTGATTAAATTTTGACGTCTACCTACTCGCATTAACAAATAACCTCCAATTTCTTAAAATTAAAAATTGCCATTTCTCATTGTTGTTTAAAAAAGTTTTGTAACTAACTTGATAACAAATAAAAGAAGTTACTAACAAGATAACAAGAACTATAAATTTTAAATGCGAATTTCAATCCTGACACAACATAAAAATAAATAATCAATATAAGGAACTGTTAACTATTGGTTTTCCAAATTATAGAGAAGTTAAGAAAAACTATAAAAGTAGTTTTTTTACAGTTAGTAATAACACAACGTACTACCATAATTTTAATTTGGTGTATTAAGCACTTGATGGCTATAGAATTAATTCAGTTCAACAACAGTATCAAACAACATTCTTTCAAACAAAAAAATAAAACCTAAGTTTCACTTAAATTAAAGAACAGATTAAAACTTATAAATCCTTTAATGACTTATCTTTGATATGATGTAGAGCAGACCAATCAATTTCATGTTGTGAGCACCTATCTATACAACAACAAATGAACTATGAAGAGAATGCATATAGATGAGTTGTGACGATCAATCATAGCTTGTTCCATTTGTGCTCGTGTCTTTTTCTTTGTCGCTGTTCGATTTCGAACATTGTGACCCGACATGCTCATTGCTCATGTAATAGGAAAATATGGTTAGTGCAGTAATAAATAAAATTAGACACTTTCTACACTGCCGTTCAGAATCCCATTACAGCAATCTTAAGACTAACTCCAAACGAAATCCGTTGTTAAGAACAAAGCACGTTTGCTGTTAACAGTCGATGCACTTAAGCACTAGGCTGTAACTGTCCAATAAGTTTAAAGGTGTTTATAAATAAATTTAAAACAAAGTATAGAAAAATTTGATTTTTCAATCAGAAGAATAATCCGAAACTGAAATCCGTATCTATATCAGCATCTGAACATCTCGGACGCTAAAATTAAAATTTCAACCTTAGGTACTAAAACTCATGCCAAAAAATTTTTGGGGTTTTAATAGTGTTGTTTTAATTCGGGTTACTATTGTATAAATGCAAAATTCTATAATTCATGGATACATTTCAATTTAAAAGCAAATAGAACATTTTCTAAATAATAGTATGTAGCATTGCGTACACAGTATAATATACAATTTGAGAGACAAACGAAATTGTATCTTGAAAATAGAAGCATTCACACATAATTTAATCACAATAGCAAAAGCTGTCCAACTGTTAAATTCTCAATTACAGCAAAGACCGCTAACAACCGATATTATAATGAAAGGTTACAGGAGCCCGCATTTTGTCTGTAATTATCATTCAATTAATCAAACCTGATAATAAGTTCTAAATAATTATTGATTTTTAAATGAAATGAACTCTTAACTTTAATTTTTCGAGTTGTTATAACCTTTCTTTATTGTTTTTAAAATGTTTGTTTAGATTAAATTTAATTTTGAAACCACAATTTCAATAGTTACACAGTATAATTATCAAACCTCAGTGCTTATACATTGTAATGCTTTTTGCAACATTTTCAAATCGGTTCGAAAATCCTTTCGGGTTCAAATTATTCTTCTAATAAAAATATTTTCCCGACCATTAAATAGTATTCAAAAATTAGTTTAAAGTAGAAGTAGAAGAATGATTGCAATATATTTCAATGGGAAAATTGAAAAAAAAATATTAATTGTTTTTTTTGGTCATAGTTACAGTCTTTTAAGCACGATTGAGCTTTTGGACAATAATATAGAATTTCAGGTATTTCTGAGCAATAACTGCTTAGTGGATTAATAAGGACCAATAAGGATTACAATAAGCGTAAACTCCTTATGTTAGTGCACTTAGAGCAAATCATTTTGTATAGCTAATAATCATAACTTTTTGGTCCTTAATCAGATTAAATCTAAATAGGTTGAAGTTACCAGAAATGTTACTAGGGTTGTTAGCGAGCTAACGTTAGAAAGAAGCAGATAATTAATAGATAAAATTATCGACAAGATATAATGAGGCTAATAGAAGTTATTAGGTGAAATAATTACTCGTAAGTTTGTGTTGTTAAAAAACACTTTCCTGCTGTAATAATTGTGTTGTACTAATTGAATGAGGAACCAAAACGTGTATTAAGTATAATCAGTCTTATATTGCACATAAATAACAAATAAAAGCGCGGCTCCGGAATTATATCACACAAAGACTTGAGCAAAACACTTACCTACGCCTTATGTTCGTGAAAGCAAAAGCATAATTCACAGGCATGTGAACCAAGTAATTTCTACTATACAGCTACAGTTTATTTTTATAATACTTTCTAAGTGTTTACATCAAAAATTACTATTTATAATTTACTGACCTAAGGAAGGTTTTTCATAACCGCTTTTCTTTAAAATTTTTTTTGAAATTAATAGTGCAAAACTTAACCAATTTTCGGTAAAATAAAATTTGAACAAATTTATTCATAAAATACACATATGCAGAAAGTTTATAATATTCATGATTTGGGACTTTGGTCTACTGTGTATAAAAGATCATATTGTTCGATCGAGTTATCCTTCATGTGTTCAGATTGAAAATACATATTTTACCACAACGTGTACCAACCATAAATTCAAAACTAACTTTTTTAATGTTTAAAATTACATTGTCCGTTCTTGAATTACATTGTCCGTTCCGTTTCTTTTCATGTGTATTCGTAAGCGTTTTTCGGAAATAAAACAGAATCCTTGGTTGGATTTTCCAATTTTAAGGTCAATAATTTTTAATTTGATGAATTAATGTGGAGTAGTAAATATTTGTTTGCCTTATTGTCGATCATGAATTGGAACTATTAGACAATTTATTTCGTTGCTCCGTTATTAGATCTTATTTAAGATGAGTGTGCGAATTCCAATTTGAAATGAAAATTAAACCAGAATTTGCTTATTTCATTTCGTATCGTTTCCAATTTACACGATAACAGAAAGTACTAGAGCGAATAGTTAAACTAAGCATTGAAACTTTTATATTGTCTAACGTGATTTTAAGTTATTCTGTAATAGTTTTTTAGGTCTTATTTTTATTGCGATGTGCAAAAAGTGCAATCGTACAAAAAGCATTAGGAAGGAAATTCGGTTGTTATTCAAGAATGGAATAAAAATACATTGGGCTATCTAAATAATTTATTTAATAGGTAATTTGAAATTTAAAACGAAGTATGTGTGTTGATTTTGTTTTTGTTCACCATAGGTACCACGGGGTACTATTTGTCATAAAGGAATCGAGTACATTTAAAGCCATTTCTTGTAACACAACATAAGTTATCTGATTAATAGGAGTAATTACCACTTTAAGCTGAATTTGGAAATTCGTATTATTATTCAACTCTATGTATTTATTCTAGTAATTATTTACAATTGAGGGTTATCTGATAAATGTTGCAATGCTTTTTGTTTCGCTAAATGAAGAGAAGATTAAAATTTACACCCTCGAAATTAGACGGGCCAATTAAAAGTTCATTTTTTGTCAAAACGAAAAAATTTAAAAATTCAGGATTTTCTCTATTAAATAGCATGTTGTGTTTTCTACTTTTATTTGTTCCTGTGAAATATCTCCAGTTTATTTTTAAAATTTCATTTCGATATATCAATCTGTTCTGTAAATAAAATTTAATTGATAATTAAAAACAAAAAATGTTGTCCCATGTTGATATCGCTATGGGTATAAATGTAATATTTGCTTTGAAATTTTATTCAGACGTTAAATATTATTTAATTTATTCTGATATAATTTATGGGTACCTACTCTTTTTAATTATAAATATGTAACGTTCACTTAGAAGTAAAAGCGCGAAGCTGAAATTTTAGTGAGCTCAATTATTATAAATTATACGAAAAGTCCTAAATCAATATTTTTATCTATCGCCTATAAATGATTACTTGAATAATTTCTATGAATAGATGTTAAATGCAAAAGTCTACCCTAATTTTTAATTTTGATAACAGATTGCCCTTCTTTAAAAAGTTCGTAAATCGCATCAAAGTTTTGAGGCGAAAGCAGCCAAGTGTAAAATGTATAAAAGTCAAGAAGTTTTGTACCTGCGCCTGTATAAAATATGAAAGAAAATTAATTTTACAAAATGTCCAAACCACGTGTGAATTTTATAAAGATAGATAATTGCAATCGTTATTTTTTGTTAATTAAAATTTACTTCATGGTACATTTTTCATTACGTTCTACTTGCTAATAAAAATGCTTTTTTATGTTTAATGAAATTTGTTATTTAAATTTACTTAAAAATGGAACAACTTTATATGCGAAAAGGTTAAACGTAAAACTGGAGGAAAACATCCTTTAGTTTCCAATGTTAGACATTACTACGGAATCCATCGATTGTTGGATTTTTCAAAGTTTTTTTACTTGTATGTGTCGATTTAAATGCAAACGTAGCTACAACTGAGTTGAGATTTTGAATTATAGGGTATTGAAACATAAAAGAAATCGTTCACATTTTTTTGTGAACTTTTTTGCAATTCTGCAATAACAAAGGATGCGCCAATTTAAAAATATAGATTTTTATCGACTTTTCAATTAGATACAATAAAACAGGCAGTATTGTATTCGAGTTTTAAAACTTTACTTTTGTTTCAGTGTTTTCTGAAGGTGAAGCTGCTCACACAGTTAAACGATTTACTGGATTATATACCGGACCATATTTTGATCCTACAACGACGACCAACATAACTACACAATTGGGGACGCATGCATATTTACCATGTAGGGTAAAACAGCTCGGCAACAAATCCGTATCGTGGATTAGAAGAAGAGATGCTCACATTCTTACTGTGGATAGGTATACATTCATTGCAGATGATCGATTCCAAGCATTTCTCGTTGAAGCTACCGATACGTGGACTTTACAAGTCAAATATGTCCAAGCTCGCGATGCTGGTCAATACGAATGTCAAGTCAGCACGGAACCCAAGATGAGTCATTTTATCACTTTAAATGTTGTAGGTAAGTATTATTATATACATCCAAAAAAAAACAGCAAATACAAAACAACACATAGCTATTGAGCTATATATATTGAGGAATGGAACAGTTCGGCGCGAGTTCAGTACAAACGACTCAACGTAGAACCGCTTTGTTACAAAACTATGCAGTTTGAAGTTTAAGCTGTGTTTCTCGTAATAAATGTTGCAACTTTTTATTTTTCCTTAAAGTTATTACTTCTATTGAGAGCCCTTACATAATTTGTTTCAAATCACTCCAATGCAGGTCATAGCTACTGAACTGGATTACGCTGAACTGTCCTATGTATACTAGGTATACCACAAGAGGTAAACCGGGATCAAAAATTGTGTACACCTACTTCCAAAAATTCCAAATAATTCAACTTTTTTGTACACTAATTTTCAATCGCGATTCATCCTTCGGTATACTATAAGTTAAAATAGTAATAGTCAGCTTTTCAATGTTTTCAATTTTAAATAATAACATGTATTGTGATTTATTGCCTCTATGGTGCATAACTTTGTGGATAATTATGATAATTGCTTTAATTATACAGTATATCTAAGAGTTTTCAACCCAAATAAAAGAAAACAACTGTAAAACAGATCAAGAAATGGGTGTTTCTATATTTTTTTGAAAGAGTGCCATTGGAAACCTAAAGTTTGTGCTTTTGTTAAAAATTTAAATGTTTTTGGCAAAGCAGCCCGTATACTTAAAAGCCAAAAAATAGCGTTGAACATGATCAAAATAGATAAAGCCCAAAGAACAATGAAACGTCAGATTCTGGGATAAAAGGTCAAACAAAAATGAATATTTGAAATAGAAAAAGAATCGAGTTTAAAAAATTATTTGAAAATAGCTCTTTCGCTATTAACTTTTGGGCGCTACTGTATAGTGATAATTTTATTTTATTGTCATCCATTAAAACAGGTTAATTTATGGAATCTTAAGAACTGGATTAAAATACTGGCTTCCATCAAAATCAAAGCTTTCATCGCAAAAATTTTCAGTGCAAAATTCTTCACTTTCTTCTTCAAAAATATTTATTTTTTTAGCTCAAAAAGCAAAAAGCAGTTAACGTACAAAAGAATTGTTCTTATAATCTATTTTTAACATTGTTTATATAAAATTTAAAATTTAGCAATGACAATGGTACCAACTACCTGTAAATTACGGTTTATTCAAAGTAAATTGTAATTTAAATATTTACAAAGATATTAGCTAAAATTTATTGTTTTTTTAGAACTGCCAACTATAAATTTGCATGACAAAGCAATGATTAAAGGCCAATTGTGACAACTTTATCTATTATTAACACATTTATTATGAATTAATAGAAATTTAAAAACTGGTATTTAATTTTGGATTCCACCAATTGGATTTTGCTAATCCAATTTACCTTAAATATTGTGTTCTTTAAAAAGTCAAATTATTTTTTAGCCAAAAACTGATTAATTCTTGCACAATGACTTTGTGCAAACTTGTATGTAATTTTAAGTTAAATTAAAATTGTTTTATCATTTCAGTTCCCAAGATTGAAATACTTGGAGAGTCAGATATTTATGTTAAATCGGGAAGTACTGTTACTTTGAAATGTGTTATAACTCAATCTCTAGAAGAGCCTGCTTACATATTTTGGTATCATGATGGAGAACGTGTTTTAAATTATGATCGTTCGGTTATTGATATACGAATGGAAAGAGTTGGATCAGATACTACAGTAGGAACGCTTATTATTTACCACAGCCTACCAATCAATTCAGGAAACTACACGTGCAGTCCATCGAATTTAGATTCAGCTAGTGTTTTACTTCATGTATTAAATGGTAAGTATTTATTCCAAATCAATAAACATTATTTAACGTTAAAACGTTTAACCAAATTGATTAAATACCAAAATAAATAAATTAATCAGAGTAAAAAGTTGGAAAGCATTATTGAAATTGTTTTATGCGGCAGGCATTATTTTGTTATAAATTATGCCGTATTTTCGTTTAGTTATCAATTATTATGCGCCAGTATTACAAACTTTTAATTTAAATAATTCCGTAGACGAAACATCAAAATAGCTCTTAAATTTTAAATCGTTATTAACTTTGCTAATAAGTTCGTTAATAACTTTTTTAAACTTTTTTTTATTTTTAAGTTTAACTTGTAAGTTCAATCAAAATATGCTAGCCAATTTAGACCTAGAATTGAAAAATATACTTACAAATTCCATATAATTAGGCACTACATTTTTAACTTTCTTCACTTGTTATATAAACTACTATTTTAATGTAAAATTTAAAAATATTAAAATTCTTTTAGTGGGATAGAAAAATCTCTGCAGTTTAATTCCAAGAAATTCGTAATTTCAAAACTACAGACAATTACACTATTATTGAATGACTTTGTTCGTTTTGCTTCTTCATTCATGAAAAATAATTAATTTATTTACAGTTTTACTTTGAACATCGCCGAGGTTTGGTAAAACAATCAATAAAATTAAACAAAAATATACTAGATTTTTCAAAATAATCTATTTTTCAGTATTTTCTTTTTTTTCGTATTTTTCAGTTTACAGTATTATTTTCACAGTCCATCATGTTTAACCGACTAAAAACGGAAGTCTTTAATATGCACAGCTTTCTTTATCAAGTGAACATCAGAGCATGAGTTCTGCAAAACTATTCAGCCTGCAAAGTTTTCAACATAGACCAGTACACAGTAGTTTTATTAAGCAAAGATCCAATTTCCAAAAAAAAAATAATTGAATTAATTTTAAGATTCACAAAAATAGTTGTTTCTTGATCTACTCTAATTCAAACCTTAATAGCCGTAATACTGCATCAAGGATCATTGGTTTGCATGATCATCAAATAGGAAAATTTGCAAATCAATGCAAATTTTTAAGTAGTGAACTTTATCTACTTCAACGATTTTATCTTCAAAATTACTGCACGGATTTTTTTCTGTGTAGTCAAAGCGATTGTTGCTTGAAAATTAGTAAAAACTTAAGATGTGGATAGCGATTCAGCATTTCAAAATCATCTCACATCAGTTCTGTTGATTTTCGCTCTATCTACAATCATATTTTTGGCTTTTCTTTGCTCTGCTGAAGAATTCGATTGTCCTGTTTCTTTATCAACTTCATCGTCATTACCACATCGCCACTAAATATAGTCGAACACAAACCTCTTTTTTTTTAGAAAAATGTTTCAGTATTTAGACCCCACGGCTACTTAAACCAGATTGGGGAATGCCTGTAACCTTGTTTTTAATAGTTGATGCACAAAAAACACAAAAACGGAGACTACCCCCTCGTGATCTTTGAAAACTCAAAAACAAAATCCACTAAATTTTTTTTAAATTTAAAAAATCCTAGACAAAAATATCGGCCCCCGATAATTTTTGGCAGATGATCACTAATCACTAGGGCTCGGATTTATAGGCACTGGGACCCCGATATCTTGTATGCGGCAAACAATTCATGCCGTATATAATATCTTCTGTGAATGTATAAATTGTTTACCGCATACTAGATATCAGGGTCCCAGTGCCTATAAATCCGAGCCCTACTAATCACACATTTTCACCCCATTTAACCTTTGCGTGCACTTTGCCTGTGTCCGCTCTTGAACTGAGCAATTTACAAATTAACTAAGCATTTCAAAACTCAACGTGATCTCAGGTTCTACAGCCTGAAAAAAAATTGTAAAATTAAACCAGAATAGCAGAAATTTTGAAATTTTTTTTACTAACATTTAAAGATTGAACTTGATTACAGAAGTAACAAAGTGCGCAAATACTTGAAAATTTAAATAATAATTTTATTACTACTCTTATTTTAATGAAGTACGAGAATACATAAGAATTTAAATGTTGAATTGCGGAATAATATTTGCTTTTTGCTAATTTAAATATTACGAATACTGTGCATTATACTCGTATGTCTAAAAGAAAAATTGTAATTTAAATAATACTGAATTAGGATTTTTAGTGTGATTCAATTATTTGAATTGAGAAGTCTTCAAAATTACCAAGTTATCGCACTATTGTATATGTATACAAATAAGAGATACATTTGTAATAATTTTATGAATAATGTTCTGTGTTCATAAAACTAAAACTCAAACTTTAGTTTACTAAAAACTCCCAGCAAAATTATTAAAACAGAAATAGTAAGCTTACTAACAGATATTATGTTAAAATAAAGTTTAAAAATTGTTAAGTTAAAACTTTATTTAGCAGAAATATTTTGTAAATATTTTTATCAGTTTGTAGTTTAAATTAATTAGTGTAAATATGTTACATCGTAATTAAAATAATATTGTTGTAGGTGAACATCCAGCTGCAATGCAGAGAGGAAAAAACTCTGCATCTCCCATTCCAGGTTGGTCCCATTTATCGATGGGTCTGGGACTTGCGGCGTGCACTTCTCCTAGATTTGCATTTGCTGCAGCAGTTACTCTTGCAGCAATATTCCAATTGCTTAGCACATAAGCAACATGTCTTTTGCTTATGTTGGTCCGTCGCGCTTTACGAAAAACGTAATATTTTTAGTTTGTTACCTTTCTTCTAATTAGATTTTATATATTTGACAATGTATATTACTAATTATTAAATTTTAAATAAACTCAATTCATACTGAAGAAATATTTAGGAAAATATATTTTATATGTTAGTTTTTAGGATGCATAATAAAAATTGAAATACTTTTTTTGCGAAATTGCAAAGAATTTGTTAAAATATCTAATTGTTTAAATATTTTACGATAAATACCTACCGCTCGTGTAATTTTACATAGTAGAACAATTTAATATACAAAAAAAAGCGTACAGCTTCTAGTTTAATTTATTAAATTTTCAGCTCGTCAGCTTCAGCTTATAGCCTCTATAATATTTACATACAAATTATTTCAGAATTTTTATATTTCTTACTTCAAAACATGACTAAACCGCTATTTATAAAAAATAATATGTTATTTTATATTTTATACAAGGAAATAAAATTTTCCAAAAAATATTTTTTTCATAATGGTACATATACGAAAGTTACAGGAAAAGTAATGTAGAATTCCACAAATCAAATTAAATATATGGGTTTGGATAAAACTACCAAAAATAAGTTTGGGAAAGCAATAAACTATTTCAAAAAATATTATAGAAATTAATAATACAAATTGGATCTGCTTCGTGTACATATGGAGATGGAGTACTTCACTATCTCCCAAGATAGACTGAAGATAAATAGGAGTTAGAAACATCACAGGAGATTATAGTTTTTGCATTGGGAAAATGCTTTCTGAAATTTACTTATTCAAAACTCTAGAGATATTATCCAAAAAAGAAAGCTTTTTATTTTCTTAAAAAGTAATTTTATATGAAAACCAAAAATTGTACTCACGTACACAAAATTCTCTTAAATTTTAATATTTTTAGAGTTTTGCAATCAAAGTAATACTAGCTAGTGCTTCAATTCTACAGTTTTTCTTTTTCGTAAATCCTAAAACTCAAAATCCTCATGATGGGCAAACTTTTTAGCGAAATAAATTCAAACGAGAAAGTCGGCAACGCAAACAAATAATTGTTTTCATATATAAATATTTAAGTTTGTTCTGTGTTCTAAAATCTATTAGACTACTTTTTCAGTTCAACATATTTATTACTGCTGATTTTTTAGACCAAACAAAACAACAAGTTAAAGTTCACATCAATCTAGTTTTTACATTTAAACATTTAAAACTATGTGGAATGTCCAGATGCATTCATTAAAGCCCTTAGAAGAGCTTTACAATTTTTAACCGAATAAGAAAGACATTTTATTCAGATTAATTCACAACTCAAAATTTTCAAAATTATCAGGAGTAGTAAGATCAGTAGTGGAAGATTACAATTTTGTTTGGGAGATTTAAACCACAAGTTCACTATCAGCCCGATTATGTATTCCACCTAGAATGCAAAATCTGTATACTTTCGCGTAAGTGATTAATTGTAAGCTGTTAATGCAGAAATATAATTGCTCTTGTAAAGATTTTATAAGTAAAACCTTAATGGAATTAGACCAGGTGAACCAGGTCAATTAATTCTCTCGAGTTATAATCCAATAGTTAAATTCAATTTCGTTCATCAAGGTTTTATTGTAAAAACGCTGCTGCATCAGCGAACTAAAACATTGCGACCGATTTTTTTTTATATACATTCAGTTTATTTTTCATTCAATTGCTGAAAGAATCCAATTATAAATTTCTAATAATAATAAATTAATAAATTTAAAAGATAATAAATTTAAAAACCTACCATAGACGTGCCAAACTAACCTGCGCATGCGTCTGCAGTTTCAAACTGCTGCAGAAACAAAGATAAATGATTGCTAAACCAATAACTTTTTTGGTAGTTTTATAACAGACTGTAACTGGAAAACATAATAAAACTTCAAAAATATCAAGATAATAAATTTTATCAATAATTGTAATTGGAAACCTGCTAAATAGAACAACTAAATGTGAAATTAAAATTCATCGCTTGTATTCGATAATTGTAGTACGGATGAATCTATTATTTATGCATTGAACTATTTTGGCCTTATTTTATATTGACGAATTTTTGAATTCGAGACTAAATTTTATTACCGTCTTACGCTTATATCTGTCTGTCACTCAGTTTAGTCAACTTTTTTCACAATTATTCCAATTTACTTATTCGAGTTTTTCTTTTGTTTTCTTTTACTCTTTCGCTGCAATCTTTCGGATACGAGATTCATGGCATCTAATATCGATTTATGATTTTTTACTTTTAAATCAAATCTTTTTTATTTTTATTACTACTTTTTACTCTTCTTTAAAATTTAATTCAATTACTACATAAAATTTAATCACAAATCACTATAAAATATTATTTTCAAGTTTCTTTTTTCCTTTTTTAAATGAAAGTCTGAGTTGCTTTCGCTAAAGCTGTTTTACAAACTTTTTTTTTATTCTTTCCTCTAATGTAATTTTTATTTTTAAAGTGTCTCCCACTCTATTTGATATACTAAATAAATACTAATTACTGAATTTTATTTCTTTTATTGTTTATTTATTTTCATAACTAAAATATAGTATTAAAGTTAGTTTTGGTTTTTACCCCAAACAAACATTTTTAGTATATCTGTTTGTAAATATAGCATTTAATATTGTAAAAGTGAAAAATATGTTAAGAGCTTTTTTTTTTGTTTTTTTTCCAAATAGTTCTATAAAGCGTTTTTCTGTAAATTTTAAAATATGTGCCTGAAAAATATGAAGAACTTTTAAATTTAACAAGAATTTAATAACGATGACGTATAGGATAGATTAATAATATAATTTTCAACCTCTTAATTGTTTTATTATTATATTGTAAAAAGACATTTTTGTACTAATCAAATGATTTCTTCATGTTTTATTGTAATACAAAATTTAAACGCTGAAATAATAATAGCCTGTATTATGAAGCGAACTTGACTTTGGTTTTAAGTTATGTTTTGCTTAATTTTGTAAATAAATTGTTCTATTATATTAATAAACTCAAAGAATTGTCCCTTTTCATCTAATAAGTGTATTTTTAAATAACTGAATTTTCAGTATGGTGTTAAGTGAACACTGTTAGACTTCAGTGTTTTGTTTGTAAATACTATTAAAGTTACCTACTTCAAGTGAATCTACAAGGACGCATAATAATAAATGTGACTTACTCTTAAGCCTAAATAAATTAAAGGTGTGATTAAATAGTTAAGATAGATAGTTTTAAAAACATAAAATAATTATCATCTCAGTTGTATTAAAATGAATGTATGAATGAGCAATGATGTAATATTTTTACTTTAGAATTATTTTATTCTTAACTGTTTTAATAACGATTATGTGCAGCTAAAACTTTGTTTTAAATTTGAAGAATTACCTACTGAACGTGTTAAATTAGAATACACGATAAAAAATATACCAATAAACGTTTGCTTATTTTAATTATTTAATTTACTAGACGTAGAACATTTTTATTTTGTATCAAATCTAATATGTGTATTATAGATTAGGCTGTGCTTTTTCACAATTTTTTAATTAAGTTTTTCTTTAAAAATTAGTGAAACCGAATAGTTAATAATTTTGTCAACGATATCTAAAATCAAATAGGGCTGTGGACGTCGAATTGCTAGAGGATTTATGGCGTGCAAGAATTAGAAATAAGAAAGTAAAGAAAAGTAATGGGGTTCGTAAAAATATTTAAACATAACTTATGAACTACTCGGTATATATCTAGCACGTGTAAATAATTTTAGAACATTTTCGTAACTATTTAAAACTTTAAGTTTTAAGTGTTCGCAATAATTTTATTATATAAGTTTTTATAAATTTAATATTAAATTTTTTAATGTACATAATAAATACCAATTAAAAATTTTGTGAAAATAGCACAGTCTTCAATTTAGGTAAGATTAAAATGTAACCCATTTTATGTTGAATAAAATGTTACAATAAAGAGTGGTTACCACCGAAAATATAATCTTTCCACTGTCTTCGGGCCTATTATTCTCTTATTCACATTATAATTTATTTCAAGTACCTCCCTGTGATTTTAATAGTTTTAAAGTGTAATTTAAACATATTACCGTCCGGAAGCCTAAAATAGGCTTTTTACAAATCAAAGGTATTGAATTATATCTGATCTATAAGTAAAGAATTTTAAGATCTGAAGTCTTCAGCTTTAAGTTCATAAATTATATGTTGTGTGTTTAAAAAAATAGTTATAATTATACATATTAATGTCAGCTGTGCAGGTAAGGTTTTATATTACCTTGCCGGACGGTAATGTGTTAATTGAGTAACAATTTTAATTAACGAAATCAAAGTGGGATGGTAACTCACGACAATCCCTATTATAGTGTGCAGTCACTACAACCGCCACTGTGTGGCACTGCTGAACTTTAATTTATGAAATGCTTGTTTGTAAAATTGCATTATTGATTTTTTTAAAAAGAGAGAGTACGACCGTTGTGTTTCATAGTTTTAATAATAATAAATTGATAACATTTAAAATAATGATTTATAAAACATTGGAATAAAAATTATTAGTATCGCTTAAGATTCTGAGACCGGTTCAAAATTTGTTGTCGAGTATTCTTCATTACTATAAAATGCCAAAATATTTTTACCATCTACCACACATGGAAATCCGTCAGTAATTTTAATTATTTTCACTACAGAATTTTTTTGTATTCTAATACTTGAATATGCAATGCATGAAACTTAGTTAATTTAATTATTTCGTCATTTCGTAATGCATACGGCTTTGATCAGAAATCTGACCTCAAAAATTCTTCAGACAATAATTTAGGTACTTATGAAGACAAGACTTCCAAAGAGAAGTCGATTATTACCCCTAGCAAATAAATACATACTCGATATAGCTTTTTTTAATATTTGATTGAATTATTTTACTGTGACATTTTTCCTTTGCCACTTCGCCGTCGCCGTTTTGCAGTCAACCCATTTCGACGTCAAAAATTTAGTATTCAATTTTTTAATGTTAACATAAACAAGATTTGTTAAGAAGTGAGATGATAAGAGATGAAATGTTTTAATATTTAGTACAATATAAATATATGCTAGTCTAGAATTTTGAAAATATCGAATTTTTGTTTTCTACATATTCTTAAAGTTTAGACATTAAAGAATTTATCCTCGAGAGAAAATTTTAAAATTCCAGTAATTTATGTAGTTATAGCTATTTTAGTGACGCACTGTAAACCCTTCGAGCCGGAGCATATACAGTGGCGTAACTAGGGGGGCGGGGGGGGCGGACCGCCACGGGCGGCACATATTTAGGAGTATTTAGGGGGCGGCAGATTGCGGTATGTAAAAATTGTGGGTGTGTTGAAAAAAGCTAGATGATGTCGAATGTTTGTTTACGAACATGATGACCTTTTTTTTTTCTTTTTTTGCTTTTAAAAATTTTGGCTTTGAATAATGCCAGAGCATGTTATTCTTTTGGTAGGGGGCGGCAAAATATCAGGCCGCCCCGGGCGGCAAAAGCTCTAGCTACGCCGATAAATTATTTAAATGTACAAATAGGTCAACCCAAAACACTTAAAAATCGTAAATATTTTCATGTTTACTTTTCATTTTCAAAAGCTTAGTCCAGTTTTAAAAGGCTACGAATAAGGTACAAGTTTATTACAAAACTACATTTTTCAACATGGTTGACATGATATCTCAAGTTTTCTTTGACCGAGTTACTTCATATTTTGTACCAACCTTCAATATATATCTGCCTATTTCCTCTACCACTTTTGTACCAAAATTATTTTGTTAACTATTTTAAAAAATTAAAAATTATGGAAAAAAACGGGTTAAAAACTAATTTTTGTTTTCAGACAGCTGCCGTTTCGCGACAAAATTTTTTTCAGTTTTCTTTTTGGTAGGGGCTATAATGACATTCTTGCTAATAAGGAATCTTTTTTATAATTATATTTCAGATGACCAGAAGGGTTGCAATCGTGACAACCATCACACCCCACTTTTATTTTATACTCAATTTCACTAGCTGATAAGTCGCTTTATTTTAATTTCTTTTATTCAAAAATTTTTTTGTAGATTGTCAAAATATCAATAAATATGTTGTTAAAACAAAATGAATGGTAAAAATATCGTTCATTTTATTTTTATCAAGCTCGAGAAAACACCTAAAATTTATGGCTGTAGACTAGAACTGCCTTAAAAAAATTCAAAAATTTTCAAAAACTATGTCCACTCTTAGAGTCATTGATATCAAATCTTTCTAAAATCACTCAAATATCAAGAGCAACAAAACCACTGCTGAGGAATGTAATTATTATAACTTCTTATTTCTGTTATTGTTATTAATTTATAATTTATTGTAAATTTACAAAAAGCATTGTCAGTAATAAATTTTAATTCTTCAGAAGAAGAAGAAGAAGAACATTTATTTATTATATAAAAAAATATATATTAATCTTATAAAGTTTAAAATTCACAACTTAATAAACAACAAAAGTCGAATTATTTTTATTGTTGCACCCAGAAAAAAAGTTTAATTTGACTAATTATTTAAAATACATATTTTACGACAAAAATATATATTTTTACTTTTGGTTATTGTAATTTAGAAGCTAATAAATTAAATAATAATAATAAAAAAAACCAAAAATTCTAATAAATTAACTTTTCATATTTTTTAAAAGCATACTTGATAATAGTAAAATTAATTTATTAATTCTACCTGTTAAAGATAAAGAAAGTTAAATTACTTAATCATCATTACAAATTTTTTAAATAAATCAAGTTTAGTATTAGTTTTTTTTTAATTTAAATGTATCATATTATAATGCAGTATATTAAAAAAATATCTAGTTTGCTTACGACCTCTTAAAATAAATTCGCTAGGTTGGTGGATTAGCCGTAAGTATGATATTTTAGGATTTATGCGTCTTCAAACTTTGAAATATTTGAACGTCATTTTGAACCACTTACGAGCGTTTTCACCCAACGATACCGCGTTTTTCGAACTCCTCGCATAAAAACACGTCAGTTTTGGTCATAAAAAGACCATTTTAATTTTTGGCGATTTTTGAAAAAAACGTAAGGTTAACCCCTTTGGTGTTTTTTGACCCCAAAAATCGAAAGTTTCAAATCCAAGCATTTTTTGCCGTTTTCCTATGCAGTTTCTTGAGATAAATCGACTGACGCAGGTGCATTAGCCGTAAGTATGATATTTTAGGATTTATGCGTCTTTAAACTTTGAAATATTTGAACGTCATTTTGAACATATTACGACCGTTTTCACCCAACGATACCACGTTTTTCGAACTCCTCGCATAAAAACACGTCAGTTTTGGTCATAAAAAGACCATTTTAATTTTAGCGATATTTGAAAAAAACGTAAGGTTAACCCCTTTGGTGTTTTTTGACCCCAAAAATCGAAAGTTTCAAATCCAAGCATTTTTTGCCGTTTTCCTATGCAGTTTTTTGAGATAAATCGACTGACGCAGGTGCATTAGCCGTAAGTATGATATTTTAGGATTTATGCGTCTTTAAACTTTGAAATATTTGAACGTCATTTTGAACATATTACGACCGTTTTCACCCAACGATACCACGTTTTTCGAACTCCTCGCATAAAAACACGTCAGTTTTGGTCATAAAAACACCATCTTGTTTTTTGGCGATTTTTGAAAAAAACGTAAGGTTAACCCCTTTGGTGTTTTTTGACCCCAAAAATCGAAATTTTCATATCCAAGCATTTTTTGCCGTTTTGCTATGCAGTTTTTTGAGATAAATAGACTGACGCAGGTGGATTAGCCGTAAGTATGATATTTTAGGATTTATGCGTCTTTAAACTTGGAAATATTTGAACGTCATTTTGAACCACTTACTAGCCTTTTCACCCAACGATACCGCGTTTTTCGCACTCCTCGCATAAAAACACGTCAGTTTTGGTCATAAAAAGACCATCTTGATTTTTGGCAATTTTTGAAAAAAACGTAAGGTTAACCCTTTTGGTGTTTTTTGACCCCAAAAATCGAAAGTTTCAAATCCAGGCATTTTTTGGCGTTTTCCTATGCAGTTTTTTGAGATAAATCGACAGACGCAGGTGAATTAGCCGTAAGTATGATATTTTAGGATTTATGCGTCTTTAAACTTGGAAATATTTGAACGTCATTTTGAACCACTTACTAGCGTTTTCACCCAACGATACCGCGTTTTTCGAACTCCTCGCATAAAAACACGTCAGTTTTGGTCATAAAAAGACCATCTTAATTTTTGGCGATTTTTGAAAAAAACGTAAGGTTAACCCCTTTGGTGTTTTTGACCCCAAAAATCGAAAGTTTCAAATCCAAGCATTTTTTGCCGTTTTCCTATGCAGTTTTTTTAGATAAATCGACTGACGCAGGTAAATTAGCCGTAAGTATGATATTTTAGGATTTATGCGTCTTTAAATTTGGAAATATTTGAACGTCATTTTAAACCACCTATGAGGGTTTTCACCCAACGACACCGCGTTTTTCGAACTCCTCGCATAAAAACACGTCACTTTTGGTCATAAAAAGACCATCTTGATTTTTGGCGATTTTTGAAAAAAACGTAAGGTTAACCCCTTTGGTGTTTTTTGACCCCAAAAATCGAAAGTTTCAAATCCAAGCATTTTTTGGCGTTTTCCTATGCAGTTTTTTGAGATAAATCGACTGACGCAGGTGAATTAGCCGTAAGTATGATAGTGTAGGATTTATGCGTCTTTAAACTTGGAAATATTTTAACGTCATTTTGAACCACTTACTAGCGTTTTCACCCAACGATAACGCGTTTTTCGAACTCCTCGCATAAAAACACGTCACTTTTGGTCATAAAAGGCCATCTTGATTTTTGGCGATTTTTGAAAAAAAGTAAGGTTAACCCCTTTGGTGTTTTTTGACCCCAAAAATCGAAAGTTTCAAATCCAAGCATTTTTTGCCGTTTTCCTATGCAGTTTTTTGAGATAAATCGACTGACGCAGGTGAATTAGCCGTAAGTATGATATTTTAGGATTTATGCGTCTTTAAACTTGCGTCATTTTGAACCACTTACTAGCGTTTTCACCCAACGATACCGCGTTTTTCGAACTCCTCGCATAAAAACACGTCAGTTTTGGTCATAAAAAGACCATCTTAATTTTTGGCGATTTTTGAAAAAAACGTAAGGTTAACCCCTTTGGTGTTTTTGACCCCAAAAATCGAAAGTTTCAAATCCAAGCATTTTTTGCCGTTTTCCTATGCAGTTTTTTGAGATAAATCGACTGACGCAGGTAAATTAGCCGTAAGTATGATATTTTAGGATTTATGCGTCTTTAAACTTGCAAATATTTGAACGTCATTTTGAACCACTTACTAGCGTTTTCACCCAACGATACCGCGTGTTTCGAACTCCTCGCATAAAAACACGTCAGTTTTGGTCATAAAAAGACCATCTTGATTATTGGCGATTTTTGAAAAAAACGTAAGGTTAACCCCTTTGGTGTTTTTTGACCCCAAAAATCGAAAGTTTCAAATCCAAGCATTTTTTGGCGTTTTCCAATGCAGTTTTTTGAGATAAATCGACTGACGCAGGTGGATTAGCTGTAAGTATGATCATTTAGGATTTATGCGTCTTTAAACTTGGAAATATTTGAACGTCATTTTGAACCACTTACTAGCGTTTTCACCCAACGATACCGCGTTTTTCGAACTCCTCGCATAAAAGCACGTCAGTTTTGGTCATAAAAAGACCATCTTGATTTTTGGCGATTTTTGAAAAAAACGTATGGGAAGGTAAAAAAAAACGTAAGGTTTGGTGTTTTTTGACCCCAAAAATCGAAAGTTTCAAATCCAAGCATTTTTTGCCGTTTTCCTATGCAGTTTTTTGAGATAAATCGACTGACGCAGGTGAATTAGCCGTAGTGTGATATTTTAGGATTTATGCGTCTTTAAACTTGCGTCATTTTGAACCACTTACTAGCGTTTTCACCCAACGATACCGCGTTTTTCGAACTCCTCGCATAAAAACACGTCAGTTTTGGTCATAAAAAGACCATCTTAATTTTTGGCGATTTTTGAAAAAAACGTAAGGTTAACCCCTTTGGTGTTTTTGACCCCAAAAATCGAAAGTTTCAAATCCAAGCATTTTTTGCCGTTTTCCTATGCAGTTTTTTGAGATAAATCGACTGACGCAGGTAAATTAGCCGTAAGTATGATATTTTAGGATTTATGCGTCTTTAAATTTGGAAATATTTGAACGTCATTTTAAACCACCTATGAGGGTTTTCACCCAACGACACCGCGTTTTTCGAACTCCTCGCATAAAAACACGTCACTTTTGGTCATAAAAAGACCATCTTGATTTTTGGCGATTTTTGAAAAAAAGTAAGGTTAACCCCTTTGGTGTTTTTTGACCCCAAAAATCGAAAGTTTGAAATCCAAGCATTTTTTGGCGTTTTCCTATGCAGTTTTTTGAGATAAATCGACTGACGCAGGTGGATTAGCCGTAAGTATGATATTTTAGGATTTATGCGTCTTTAAACTTGCAAATATTTGAACGTCATTTTAAACCACCTATGAGGGTTTTCACCCAACGACACCGCGTTTTTCGAACTCCTCGCATAAAAACACGTCAGTTTTGGTCATAAAAAGACCATCTTGATTTTTGGCGATTTTTGAAAAAAACGTAAGGTTAACCCTTTTGGTGTTTTTTGACCCCAAAAATCGAAAGTTTCAAATCCAAGCATTTTTTGCCGTTTTCCTATGCAGTTTTTTGAGATAAATCGACTGACGCAGGTGAATTAGCCGTAGTGTGATATTTTAGGATATATGCGTCTTTAAAGTTGGAAATATTTGAACGTCATTTTAAACCACCTATGAGGTTTTTCACCCAACGACACCGCGTTTTTCGAAATCCTCGCATAAAAACACGTCAGTTTTGGTCATAAAAGGCCATCTTGATTTTTGGCGATTTTTGAAAAAAAGTAAGGTTAACCCCTTTGGTGTTTTTTGACCCCAAAAATCGAAAGTTTGAAATCCAAGCATTTTTTGGCGTTTTCCTATGCAGTTTTTTGAGATAAATCGACTGACGCAGGTGGATTAGCCGTAAGTATGATATTTTAGGATTTATGCGTCTTTAAACTTGGAAATATTTGAACGTCATTTTGAACCACTGACTAGCCTTTTCACCCAACGATACCGCGTTTTTCGCACTCCTCGCATAAAAACACGTCAGTTTTGGTCATAAAAAGACCATCTTGATTTTTGGCGATTTTTGAAAAAAACGTAAGGTTAACCCCTTTGGTGTTTTTTGACCCCAAAAATCGAAAGTTGCAAATCCAAGCATTTTTTATATAAATATAAAGATAAATCGACTGACGCAGGTGAATTAGCCGTAAGTATGATATTTTAGGATTTATGCGTCTTTAATCTTGGAAATATTTGAACGTCATTTTGAACCACTTACTAGCGTTTTCACCCAACGATACCGCGTTTTTCGAACTCCTCGCATAAAAACACGTCAGTTTTGGTCATAAAAAGACCATCTTAATTTTTGGCGATTTTTGAAAAAAACGTAAGGGAAGGTAAAAAAACGTAACCCCTTTGGTGTTTTTTGACCCCAAAAATCGAAAGTTTCAAATCCAAGCATTTTTTGCCGTTTTCCTATGCAGTTTTTTGAGATAAATCGACTGACGCAGGTGAATTAGCCGTAGTGTGATATTTTAGGATTTTTGCGTCTTTAAAGTTGGAAATATTTGAACGTCATTTTGAACCACTTACTAGCGTTTTCACCCAACGATACCGCGTTTTTCGAACTCCTCGCATAAAAACACGTCAGTTTTGGTCATAAAAAGACCATCTTGATTTTTGGCGATTTTTGAAAAAAACGTAAAGTTAACCCCTTTGGTGTTTTTTGACCCCAAAAATCGAAAGTTTCAAATCCAAGCATTTTTTGCCGTTTTCCTATGCAGTTTTTTGAGATAAATCGACTGACGCAGGTGAATTAGCCGTAGTGTGATATTTTAGGATTTATGCGTCTTTAAACTTGCAAATATTTGAACGTCATTTTAAACCACCTATGAGGGTTTTCACCCAACGACACCGCGTTTATCGAACTCCTCGCATAAAAACACGTCAGTTTTGGTCATAAAAAGACCATCTTGATTTTTGGCGATTTTTGAAAAAAACGTAAGGTTAACCCCTTTGGTGTTTTTTGACCCCAAAAATCGAAAGTTGCAAATCCAAGCATTTCTTGGCGATTTCCTATGCTTTTTTGAGATAAATCGACTGACGCAGGTGGATTAGCCGTAAGTATGAAATTTTAGAATTTATGCGTCTTTAAACTTGGAAATATTTGAACGTCATTTTGAACCACTTACTAGCGTTTTCACCCAACGATACCGCGTTTTTCGAACTCCTCGCATAAAAACACGTCAGTTTTGGTCATAAAAAGACCATCTTGATTTTTGGCGATTTTTGAAAAAAACGTAAGGTTAACCCCTTTGGTGTTTTTTGACCCCAAAAATCGAAAGTTTCAAATCCAAGCATTTTTTGGCGTTTTCCAATGCAGTTTTTTGAGATAAATCGACTGACGCAGGAAGATTAGCTGTAAGTATGATCCTTTAGGATTTATGCGTCTTTAAACTTGGAAATATTTGAACGTCATTTTGAACCACTTACTAGCGTTTTCACCCAACGATACCGCGTTTTTCGAACTCCTCGCATAAGAACACGTCAGTTTTGGTCATAAAAAGACCATCTTAATTTTTGGCGATTTTTGAAAAAAACGTAAGGTTAACCCCTTTGGTGTTTTTGACCCCAAAAATCGAAAGTTTCAAATCCAAGCATTTTTTGCCGTTTTCCTATGCAGTTTTTTGAGATAAATCGACTGACGCAGGTAAATTAGCCGTAAGTATGATATTTTATGATTTATGCGTCTTTAAATTTGGAAATATTTGAACGTCATTTTAAACCACCTATGAGGGTTTTCACCCAACGACACCGCGTTTTTCGAACTCCTCGCATAAAAACACGTCACTTTTGGTCATAAAAAGACCATCTTGATTTTTGGCGATTTTTGAAAAAAACGTAAGGTTAACCCCTTTGGTGTTTTTTGACCCCAAAAATCGAAAGTTTCAAATCCAAGCATTTTTTGGCGTTTTCCTATGCAGTTTTTTGAGATAAATCGACTGACGCAGGTGAATTAGCCGTAGTGTGATATTTTAGGATATATGCGTCTTTAAAGTTGGAAATATTTGAACGTCATTTTAAACCACCTATGAGGTTTTTCACCCAACGACACCGCGTTTTTCGAAATCCTCGCATAAAAACACGTCAGTTTTGGTCATAAAAGGCCATCTTGATTTTTGGCGATTTTTGAAAAAAAGTAAGGTTAACCCCTTTGGTGTTTTTTGACCCCAAAAATCGAAAGTTTGAAATCCAAGCATTTTTTGGCGTTTTCCTATGCAGTTTTTTGAGATAAATCGACTGACGCAGGTGGATTAGCCGTAAGTATGATATTTTAGGATTTATGCGTCTTTAAACTTGGAAATATTTGAACGTCATTTTGAACCACTTACTAGCCTTTTCACCCAACGATACCGCGTTTTTCGCACTCCTCGCATAAAAACACGTCAGTTTTGGTCATAAAAAGACCATCTTGATTTTTGGCGATTTTTGAAAAAAACGTAAGGTTAACCCCTTTGGTGTTTTTTGACCCCAAAAATCGAAAGTTGCAAATCCAAGCATTTTTTATATAAATATAAAGATAAATCGACTGACGCAGGTGAATTAGCCGTAAGTATGATATTTTAGGATTTATGCGTCTTTAATCTTGGAAATATTTGAACGTCATTTTGAACCACTTACTAGCGTTTTCACCCAACGATACCGCGTTTTTCGAACTCCTCGCATAAAAACACGTCAGTTTTGGTCATAAAAAGACCATCTTGATTTTTGGCGATTTTTGAAAAAAACGTAAGGGAAGGTAAAAAAACGTAACCCCTTTGGTGTTTTTTGACCCCAAAAATCGAAAGTTTCAAATCCAAGCATTTTTTGCCGTTTTCCTATGCAGTTTTTTGAGATAAATCGACTGACGCAGGTGAATTAGCCGTAGTGTGATATTTTAGGATTTTTGCGTCTTTAAAGTTGGAAATATTTGAACGTCATTTTAAACCACCTATGAGGGTTTTCACCCAACGACACCGCGTTTTTCGAAATCCTCGCATAAAAACACGTCAGTTTTGGTCATAAAAAGACCATCTTGATTTTTGGCGATTTTTGAAAAAAACGTAAAGTTAACCCCTTTGGTGTTTTTTGACCCCAAAAATCGAAAGTTTCAAATCCAAGCATTTTTTGCCGTTTTCCTATGCAGTTTTTTGAGATAAATCGACTGACGCAGGTGAATTAGCCGTAGTGTGATATTTTAGGATTTATGCGTCTTTAAACTTGCGTCATTTTGAACCACTTACTAGCGTTTTCACCCAACGATACCGCGTTTTTCGAACTCCTCGCATAAAAACACGTCACTTTTGGTCATAAAAGGCCATCTTGATTTTTGGCGATTTTTGAAAAAAAGTAAGGTTAACCCCTTTGGTGTTTTTTGACCCCAAAAATCGAAAGTTTGAAATCCAAGCATTTTTTGGCGTTTTCCTATGCAGATTTTTGAGATAAATCGACTGACGCAGGTGGATTAGCCGTAAGTATGATATTTTAGGATTTATGCGTCTTTAAACTTGCAAATATTTGAACGTCATTTTAAACCACCTATGAGGGTTTTCACCCAACGACACCGCGTTTTTCGAACTCCTCGCATAAAAACACGTCAGTTTTGGTCATAAAAAGACCATCTTGATTTTTGGCGATTTTTGAAAAAAACGTAAGGTTAACCCCTTTGGTGTTTTTTGACCCCAAAAATCGAAAGTTGCAAATCCAAGCATTTCTTGGCGATTTCCTATGCTTTTTTGAGATAAATCGACTGACGCAGGTGGATTAGCCGTAAGTATGATATTTTAGAATTTATGCGTCTTTAAACTTGGAAATATTTGAACGTCATTTTGAACCACTTACTAGCGTTTTCACCCAACGATACCGCGTTTTTCGAACTCCTCGCATAAAAACACGTCAGTTTTGGTCATAAAAAGACCATCTTGATTTTTGGCGATTTTTGAAAAAAAACGTAAGGTTAACCCCTTTGGTGTTTTTTGACCCCAAAAATCGAAAGTTTCAAATCCAAGCATTTTTTGGCGTTTTCCAATGCAGTTTTTTGAGATAAATCGACTGACGCAGGAAGATTAGCTGTAAGTATGATCCTTTAGGATTTATGCGTCTTTAAACTTGGAAATATTTGAACGTCATTTTGAACCACTTACTAGCGTTTTCACCCAACGATACCGCGTTTTTCGAACTCCTCGCATAAAAACACGTCAGTTTTGGTCATAAAAAGACCATCTTAATTTTTGGCGATTTTTGAAAAAAACGGAAGGTTAACCCCTTTGGTGTTTTTGACCCCAAAAATCGAAAGTTTCAAATCCAAGCATTTTTTGCCGTTTTCCAATGCAGTTTTTTGAGATAAATCGACTGACGCAGGTAAATTAGCCGTAAGTATGATATTTTAGGATTTATGCGTCTTTAAATTTGGAAATATTTGAACGTCATTTTAAACCACCTATGAGGGTTTTCACCCAACGACACCGCGTTTTTCGCACTCCTCGCATAAAAACACGTCACTTTTGGTCATAAAAAGACCATCTTGATTTTTGGCGATTTTTGAAAAAAACGTAAGGTTAACCCCTTTGGTGTTTTTTGACCCCAAAAATCGAAAGTTTCAAATCCAAGCATTTTTTGGCGTTTTCCTATGCAGTTTTTTGAGATAAATCGACTGACGCAGGTGAATTAGCCGTAAGTATGATAGTGTAGGATTTATGCGTCTTTAAACTTGGAAATATTTTAACGTCATTTTAAACCACTTACTAGCGTTTTCACCCAACGCGATAACGCGTTTTTCGAACTCCTCGCATAAAAACACGTCACTTTTGGTCATAAAAGGCCATCTTGATTTTTGGCGATTTTTGAAAAAAAGTAAGGTTAACCCCTTTGGTGTTTTTTGACCCCAAAAATCGAAAGTTTGAAATCCAAGCATTTTTTGGCGTTTTCCTATGCTTTTTTGAGATAAATCGACTGATGCAGGTGGATTAGCCGTAAGTATGATATTTTAGAATTTATGCGTCTTTAAACTTGGAAATATTTGAACGTCATTTTGAACCACTTACTAGCGTTTTCACCCAACGATACCGCGTTTTTCGAACTCCTCGCATAAAAACACGTCAGTTTTGGTCATAAAAAGACCATCTTGATTTTTGGCGATTTTTGAAAAAAACGTAAGGTTAACCCCTTTGGTGTTTTTTGACCCCAAAAATCGAAAGTTCCAAATCCAAGCATTTTTTGGCGTTTTCCAATGCAGTTTTTTGAGATAAATCGACTGACGCAGGAAGATTAGCTGTAAGTATGATCCTTTAGGATTTATGCGTCTTTAAACTTGGAAATATTTGAACGTCATTTTGAACCACTTACTAGCGTTTTCACCCAACGATACCGCGTTTTTCGAACTCCTCGCATAAAAACACGTCAGTTTTGGTCATAAAAAGACCATCTTAATTTTTGGCGATTTTTGAAAAAAACGGAAGGTTAACCCCTTTGGTGTTTTTGACCCCAAAAATCGAAAGTTTCAAATCCAAGCATTTTTTGCCGTTTTCCAATGCAGTTTTTTGAGATAAATCGACTGACGCAGGTAAATTAGCCGTAAGTATGATATTTTAGGATTTATGCGTCTTTAAATTTGGAAATATTTGAACGTCATTTTAAACCACCTATGAGGGTTTTCACCCAACGACACCGCGTTTTTCGAACTCCTAGCATAAAAACACGTCAGTTTTGGTCATAAAAAGACCATCTTAATTTTTGGCGATTTTTGAAAAAAACGTAAGGTTAACCCCTTTGGTGTTTTTGACCCCAAAAATCGAAAGTTTCAAATCCAAGCATTTTTTGCCGTTTTCCTATGCAGTTTTTTGAGATAAATCGACTGACGCAGGTAAATTAGCCGTAAGTATGATATTTTAGGATTTATGCGTCTTTAAATTTGGAAATATTTGAACGTCATTTTAAACCACCTATGAGGGTTTTCACCCAACGACACCGCGTTTTTCGAACTCCTCGCATAAAAACACGTCACTTTTGGTCATAAAAAGACCATCTTGATTTTTGGCGATTTTTGAAAAAAACGTAAGGTTGCAGTTTTTTGAGATAAATCGACTGACGCAGGTGAATTAGCCGTAAGTATGATATTTTAGGATTTATGCGTCTTTAAAGTTGGAAATATTTGAACGTCATTTTAAACCACCTATGAGGGTTTTCACCCAACGACACCGCGTTTTTCGAACTCCTAGCATAAAAACACGTCACTTTTGGTCATAAAAAGACCATCTTGATTTTTGGCGATTTTTGAAAAAAACGTAAGGTTAACCCCTTTGGTGTTTTTTGACCCCAAAAATCGAAAGTTTCAAATCCAAGCATTTTTTGCTGTTTTCCTATGCAGTTTTTTGAGATAAATCGACTGACGCAGGTGAATTAGCCGTAAGTATGATATTTTAGGATTTATGCGTCTTTAAACTTGCGTCATTTTGAACCACTTACTAGCGTTTTCACCCAACGATACCGCGTTTTTCGAACTCCTCGCATAAAAACACGTCAGTTTTGGTCATAAAAAGACCATCTTAATTTTTGGCGATTTTTGAAAAAAACGTAAGGTTAACCCCTTTGGTGTTTTTGACCCCAAAAATCGAAAGTTTCAAATCCAAGCATTTTTTGCCGTTTTCCTATGCAGTTTTTTGAGATAAATCGACTGACGCAGGTAAATTAGCCGTAAGTATGATATTTTAGGATTTATGCGTCTTTAAATTTGGAAATATTTGAACGTCATTTTAAACCACCTATGAGGGTTTTCACCCAACGACACCGCGTTTTTCGAACTCCTCGCATAAAAACACGTCACTTTTGGTCATAAAAAGACCATCTTGATTTTTGGCGATTTTTGAAAAAAACGTAAGGTTAACCCCTTTGGTGTTTTTTGACCCCAAAAATCGAAAGTTTCAAATCCAAGCATTTTTTGGCGTTTTCCTATGCAGTTTTTTGAGATAAATCGACTGACGCAGGTGAATTAGCCGTAAGTATGATAGTGTAGGATTTATGCGTCTTTAAACTTGGAAATATTTTAACGTCATTTTAAACCACTTACTAGCGTTTTCACCCAACGCGATAACGCGTTTTTCGAACTCCTCGCATAAAAACACGTCACTTTTGGTCATAAAAGGCCATCTTGATTTTTGGCGATTTTTGAAAAAAAGTAAGGTTAACCCCTTTGGTGTTTTTTGACCCCAAAAATCGAAAGTTTGAAATCCAAGCATTTTTTGGCGTTTTCCTATGCAGATTTTTGAGATAAATCGACTGACGCAGGTGGATTAGCCGTAAGTATGATATTTTAGGATTTATGCGTCTTTAAACTTGCAAATATTTGAACGTCATTTTAAACCACCTATGAGGGTTTTCACCCAACGACACCGCGTTTTTCGAACTCCTCGCATAAAAACACGTCAGTTTTGGTCATAAAAAGACCATCTTGATTTTTGGCGATTTTTGAAAAAAACGTAAGGTTAACCCTTTTGGTGTTTTTTGACCCCAAAAATCGAAAGTTTCAAATCCAAGCATTTTTTAGCGTTTTCCTATGCAGTTTTTTGAGATAAATCGACTGACGCAGGTGAATTAGCCGTAAGTATGATATTTTAGGATTTATGCGTCTTTAATCTTGGAAATATTTGAACGTCATTTTGAACCACTTACTAGCGTTTTCACCCAACGATACCGCGTTTTTCGAACTCCTCGCATAAAAACACGTCAGTTTTGGTCATAAAAAGACCATCTTGATTTTTGGCGATTTTTGAAAAAAACGTAAGGTTAACCCCTTTGGTGTTTTTTGACCCCAAAAATCGAAAGTTTCAAATCCAAGCATTTTTTGGCGTTTTCCAATGCAGTTTTTTGAGATAAATCGACTGACGCAGGTAGATTAGCTGTAAGTATGATCATTTAGGATTTATGCGTCTTTAAACTTGGAAATATTTGAACGTCATTTTGAACCACTTACTAGCGTTTTCACCCAACGATACCGCGTTTTTCGAACTCCTCGCATAAAAACACGTCAGTTTTGGTCATAAAAAGACCATCTTAATTTTTGGCGATTTTTGAAAAAAACGGAAGGTTAACCCCTTTGGTGTTTTTGACCCCAAAAATCGAAAGTTTCAAATCCAAGCATTTTTTGCCGTTTTCCAATGCAGTTTTTTGAGATAAATCGACTGACGCAGGTAAATTAGCCGTAAGTATGATATTTTAGGATTTATGCGTCTTTAAATTTGGAAATATTTGAACGTCATTTTAAACCACCTATGAGGGTTTTCACCCAACGACACCGCGTTTTTCGAACTCCTAGCATAAAATCACGTCAGTTTTGGTCATAAAAAGACCATCTTAATTTTTGGCGATTTTTGAAAAAAACGTAAGGTTAACCCCTTTGGTGTTTTTGACCCCAAAAATCGAAAGTTTCAAATCCAAGCATTTTTTGCCGTTTTCCTATGCAGTTTTTTGAGATAAATCGACTGACGCAGGTAAATTAGCGGTAAGTATGATATTTTAGGATTTATGCGTCTTTAAATTTGGAAATATTTGAACGTCATTTTAAACCACCTATGAGGGTTTTCACCCAACGACACCGCGTTTTTCGAACTCCTCGCATAAAAACACGTCACTTTTGGTCATAAAAAGACCATCTTGATTTTTGGCGATTTTTGAAAAAAACGTAAGGTTGCAGTTTTTTGAGATAAATCGACTGACGCAGGTGAATTAGCCGTAAGTATGATATTTTAGGATTTATGCGTCTTTAAAGTTGGAAATATTTGAACGTCATTTTAAACCACCTATGAGGGTTTTCACCCAACGACACCGCGTTTTTTGAACTCCTAGCATAAAAACACGTCACTTTTGGTCATAAAAAGACCATCTTGATTTTTGGCGATTTTTGAAAAAAACGTAAGGATAACCCCTTTGGTGTTTTTTGACCCCAAAAATCGAAAGTTTTAAATCCAAGCATTTTTTGGCGTTTTCCTATGCAGTTTTTTGAGATAAATCGACTGACGCAGGTGGATTAGCCGTAAGTATGATATTTTAGGATTTATGCGTCTTTAAACTTGGAAATATTTGAACGTCATTTTAAACAACTTACTAGCGTTTTCACCCAACGATACCGCGTTTTTCGAACTCCTCGCATAAAAACACGTCACTTTTGGTCATAAAAAGACCATCTTGAAATTTGGCGATTTTTGAAAAAAAAATAAGGTATAAATTGGTGTTTTTTGACCCCAAAAATCGAAAGTTTTAAATCCAAGCATTTTTTTGCGTTTTCCTATGCAGTTTTTTGAGATAAATCGACTGACGCAGGTGGATTAGCCGTAAGTATGATATTTTAGGATTTATGCGTCTTTAAAGTTGGAAATATTTGAACGTCATTTTAAACCACCTATGGAGGTTTTTACCCAACGACACCGCGTTTTTCGAACTCCTCGCATAAAAACACGTCACTTTTGGTCATAAAAAGGCCATCTTGATTTTTGGCGATTTTTGAAAAAACGTAAGGTTAACCCCTTTGGTGTTTTTTGACTCCAAAAATCGAAAGTTTCAAATCCAAATATTTTTTGGCGTTTTCCTATGCAGTTTTTTGAGATAAATCGACTGACGCAGGTGAATTAGCCGTAAGTATGATATTTTAGGATTTATGCGTCTTTAAACTTGGAAATATTTGAACGTCATTTTAAACCACCTATAAGGGTTTTCACCCAACGACACCGCGTTTTTCGAACTCCTCGCATAAAAACACGTCACTTTTGGTCATAAAAAGACCATCTTGATTTTTGGCGATTTTTGAAAAAAACGTAAGGTTAACCCCTTTGGTTTTTTTTGACCTCAAAAATCGAAAGTTTCAAATCCAAGCAGTTTTTGCCGTTTTCCTATGCAGTTTTTTGAGATAAATCGACTGACGCAGGTAAATTAGCCGTAAGTATGATATTTTAGGATTTATGCGTCTTTAAACTTGGAAATATTTGAACGTCATTTTGAACCACTTACGAGCGTTTTCACCCAACGATACCGCGTTTTTCGAACTCCTCGCATAAGAATACGTCAGTTTTGGTCATAAAAAGACCATTTTAATTTTTGGCGATTTTTGAAAAAAACGTAAGGATAACCCCTTTGGTGTTTTTTGACCCCAAAAATCGAAAGTTTCAAATCCAAGCATTTTTTGCCATTTTCCTATGCAGTTTTTTGAGATAAATCGACTGATGTAGGTGAATTAGCGTATGATATTTTAGGATTTATGCGTCTTTAAACTTGAAAATATTTGAACGTCATATTGAACCACTTACGAGAGTTTTCACCCAACGATACCGCGTTTGTCGAACTCCTCGCATAAAAACACGTCAGTTTTGGTCATAAAAAGAACATTTTAATTTTTGGCAATTTTTGAAAAAAACGTAAGGTTTGGTGTTTTTTGACCCCAAAAATCGAAAGTTTGAAATCCAAGCATTTTTTGGCGTTTTCCTATGCAGTTTTTTGAGGTAAATCGACTGACGCAGGTGAATTAGCCGTAAGTATGATATTTTAGGATTTATGCGTCTTTAAACTTGGAAATATTTGAACGTCATTTTGAACCACTTACTAGCGTTTTCACCCAACGATACCGCGTTTTTCGAACTCCTCGCATAAAAACACGTCAGTTTTGGTCATAAAAAGACCATCTTGATTTTTGCGATTTTTGAAAAAAACGTAAGGTTTGGTGTTTTTTGACCCCAAAAATCGAAAGTTTCAAATCCAAGCATTTTTTGGCGTTTTCCTATGCAGTTTTTTGAGATAAATCGACTGACATAGGTGGATTAGCCGTAAGTATGATATTTTGGGATTTATGCGTCTTTAAACTTGGAAATATTTGAACGTCATTTTGAACCACTTACCAGCGTTTTCACCCAACGATACCGCGTTTTTCGAACTCCTCGCATGAAAACACGTCAGTTTTGGTCATAAAAAGACCATCTTGATTTTTGGCAATTTTTGAAAAAAACGTAAGGTTTAACCCCTTTGGTGTTTTTTGACCCCAAAAATCGAAAGTTTCAAATCCAAGCATTTTTTGCCGTTTTCCTATGCAGTTTTTTGAGATAAATCGACTGACGCAGGTGAATTAGCCGTAAGTATGATATTTTAGAATTTATGCGTCTTTAAAGTTGGAAATATTTGAACGTCATTTTAAACCACTTACGAGCGTTTTCACCCAACGATACCGCGTTATTCGAACTCCTCGCATAAAAACACGTCAGTTTTGGTCATAAGAAGACCATTTTAATTTTTTGCGATTTTTGAAAAAATGTAAGGTTAACCCCTTTGGTGTTTTTTACCCCAAAAATCGAAAGTTTCAAATCCAAGCATTTTTTGCCGTTTTCCTATGCAGTTTTTTGAGATAAATCGACTGACGCAGGTGAATTAGCCGTAAGTATGATATTTTAGAATTTATGCGTCTTTAAAGTTGGAAATATTTGAACGTCATTTTAAACCACTTACGAGCGTTTTCACCCAACGATACCGCGTTATTCGAACTCCTCGCATAAAAACACGTCAGTTTTGGTCATAAAAAGACCATTTTAATTTTTTGCGATTTTTGAAAAAATGTAAGGTTAACCCCTTTGGTGTTTTTTGACCCCAAAAATCGAAAGTTTCAAATCCAAGCATTTTTTGCCGTTTTCCTATGCAGTTTTTTGAGATAAATCGACTGACGCAGGTGAATTAGCCGTAAGTATGATATTTTAGGATTTATGCGTCTTTAAAGTTGGAAATATTTGAACGTCATTTTAAACCACCTATGAGGGTTTTCACCCAACGACACCGCGTTTTTTGAACTCCTAGCATAAAAACACGTCACTTTTGGTCATAAAAAGACCATCTTGATTTTTGGCGATTTTTGAAAAAAACGTAAGGATAACCCCTTTGGTGTTTTTTGACCCCAAAAATCGAAAGTTTTAAATCCAAGCATTTTTTGGCGTTTTCCTATGCAGTTTTTTGAGATAAATCGACTGACGCAGGTGGATTAGCCGTAAGTATGATATTTTAGGATTTATGCGTCTTTAAACTTGGAAATATTTGAACGTCATTTTAAACAACTTACTAGCGTTTTCACCCAACGATACCGCGTTTTTCGAACTCCTCGCATAAAAACACGTCACTTTTGGTCATAAAAAGACCATCTTGAAATTTGGCGATTTTTGAAAAAAAAATAAGGTATAAATTGGTGTTTTTTGACCCCAAAAATCGAAAGTTTTAAATCCAAGCATTTTTTTGCGTTTTCCTATGCAGTTTTTTGAGATAAATCGACTGACGCAGGTGGATTAGCCGTAAGTATGATATTTTAGGATTTATGCGTCTTTAAAGTTGGAAATATTTGAACGTCATTTTAAACCACCTATGGAGGTTTTTACCCAACGACACCGCGTTTTTCGAACTCCTCGCATAAAAACACGTCACTTTTGGTCATAAAAAGGCCATCTTGATTTTTGGCGATTTTTGAAAAAACGTAAGGTTAACCCCTTTGGTGTTTTTTGACTCCAAAAATCGAAAGTTTCAAATCCAAATATTTTTTGGCGTTTTCCTATGCAGTTTTTTGAGATAAATCGACTGACGCAGGTGAATTAGCCGTAAGTATGATATTTTAGGATTTATGCGTCTTTAAACTTGGAAATATTTGAACGTCATTTTAAACCACCTATAAGGGTTTTCACCCAACGACACCGCGTTTTTCGAACTCCTCGCATAAAAACACGTCACTTTTGGTCATAAAAAGACCATCTTGATTTTTGGCGATTTTTGAAAAAAACGTAAGGTTAACCCCTTTGGTTTTTTTTGACCTCAAAAATCGAAAGTTTCAAATCCAAGCAGTTTTTGCCGTTTTCCTATGCAGTTTTTTGAGATAAATCGACTGACGCAGGTAAATTAGCCGTAAGTATGATATTTTAGGATTTATGCGTCTTTAAACTTGGAAATATTTGAACGTCATTTTGAACCACTTACGAGCGTTTTCACCCAACGATACCGCGTTTTTCGAACTCCTCGCATAAGAATACGTCAGTTTTGGTCATAAAAAGACCATTTTAATTTTTGGCGATTTTTGAAAAAAACGTAAGGATAACCCCTTTGGTGTTTTTTGACCCCAAAAATCGAAAGTTTCAAATCCAAGCATTTTTTGCCATTTTCCTATGCAGTTTTTTGAGATAAATCGACTGATGTAGGTGAATTAGCGTATGATATTTTAGGATTTATGCGTCTTTAAACTTGAAAATATTTGAACGTCATATTGAACCACTTACGAGCGTTTTCACCCAACGATACCGCGTTTGTCGAACTCCTCGCATAAAAACACGTCAGTTTTGGTCATAAAAAGAACATTTTAATTTTTGGCAATTTTTGAAAAAAACGTAAGGTTTGGTGTTTTTTGACCCCAAAAATCGAAAGTTTGAAATCCAAGCATTTTTTGGCGTTTTCCTATGCAGTTTTTTGAGGTAAATCGACTGACGCAGGTGAATTAGCCGTAAGTATGATATTTTAGGATTTATGCGTCTTTAAACTTGGAAATATTTGAACGTCATTTTGAACCACTTACTAGCGTTTTCACCCAACGATACCGCGTTTTTCGAACTCCTCGCATAAAAACACGTCAGTTTTGGTCATAAAAAGACCATCTTGATTTTTGCGATTTTTGAAAAAAACGTAAGGTTTGGTGTTTTTTGACCCCAAAAATCGAAAGTTTCAAATCCAAGCATTTTTTGGCGTTTTCCTATGCAGTTTTTTGAGATAAATCGACTGACATAGGTGGATTAGCCGTAAGTATGATATTTTGGGATTTATGCGTCTTTAAACTTGGAAATATTTGAACGTCATTTTGAACCACTTACCAGCGTTTTCACCCAACGATACCGCGTTTTTCGAACTCCTCGCATGAAAACACGTCAGTTTTGGTCATAAAAAGACCATCTTGATTTTTGGCAATTTTTGAAAAAAACGTAAGGTTTAACCCCTTTGGTGTTTTTTGACCCCAAAAATCGAAAGTTTCAAATCCAAGCATTTTTTGCCGTTTTCCTATGCAGTTTTTTGAGATAAATCGACTGACGCAGGTGAATTAGCCGTAAGTATGATATTTTAGAATTTATGCGTCTTTAAAGTTGGAAATATTTGAACGTCATTTTAAACCACTTACGAGCGTTTTCACCCAACGATACCGCGTTATTCGAACTCCTCGCATAAAAACACGTCAGTTTTGGTCATAAGAAGACCATTTTAATTTTTTGCGATTTTTGAAAAAATGTAAGGTTAACCCCTTTGGTGTTTTTTACCCCAAAAATCGAAAGTTTCAAATCCAAGCATTTTTTGCCGTTTTCCTATGCAGTTTTTTGAGATAAATCGACTGACGCAGGTGAATTAGCCGTAAGTATGATATTTTAGAATTTACGCGTCTTTAAAGTTGGAAATATTTGAACGTCATTTTAAACCACTTACGAGCGTTTTCACCCAACGATACCGCGTTATTCGAACTCCTCGCATAAAAACACGTCAGTTTTGGTCATAAAAAGACCATTTTAATTTTTTGCGATTTTTGAAAAAATGTAAGGTTAACCCCTTTGGTGTTTTTTGACCCCAAAAATCGAAAGTTTCAAATCCAAGCATTTTTTGCCGTTTTCCTATGCAGTTTTTTGAGATAAATCGACTGACGCAGGTGAATTAGCCGTAAGTATGATATTTTAAGATTTATGTGTCTTTAAAGTTGGAAATATTTGAACGTCATTTTAAACCACCTATAGGGTTTTCACCCAACGACACCGCGTTTTTCGAACTCCTCGCATAAAAACACGTCACTTTTGGTCATAAAAAGACCATCTTGATTTTTGGCGATTTTTGAAAAAAACGTAAGGTCAACCCCTTTGGTTTTTTTTGACCTCAAAAATCGAAAGTTTCAAATCCAAGCATTTTTTGCCGTTTTCCTATGCAGTTTTTTGAGATAAATCGACTGACGCAGGTAAATTAGCCGTAAGTATGATATTTTAGGATTTATGCGTCTTTAAACTTGGAAATATTTGAACGTCATTTTGAACCACTTACGAGCGTTTTCACCCAACGATACCGCGTTTTTCGAACTCCTCGCATAAGAATACGTCAGTTTTGGTCATAAAAAGACCATTTTAATTTTTGGCGATTTTTGAAAAAAACGTAAGGATAACCCCTTTGGTGTTTTTTGACCCCAAAAATCGAAAGTTTCAAATCCAAGCATTTTTTGCCATTTTCCTATGCAGTTTTTTTAGATAAATCGACTGATGTAGGTGAATTAGCGTATGATATTTTAGGATTTATGCGTCTTTAAACTTGAAAATATTTGAACGTCATTTTGAACCACTTACGAGCGTTTTCACCCAACGATACCGCGTTTGTCGAACTCCTCGCATAAAAACACGTCAGTTTTGGTCATAAAAAGACTATTTTAATTTTTGGCAATTTTTGAAAAAAACGTAAGGTTTGGTGTTTTTTGACCCCAAAAATCGAAAGTTTCAAATCCAAGCATTTTTTGGCGTTTTCCTATGCAGATTTTTGAGATAAATCGACTGACGCAGGTGGATTAGCCGTAAGTATGATATTTTAGGATTTATGCGTCTTTAAACTTGGAAATATTTAAACTTCATTTTGATCCACTTACGAGCGTTTTCACCCAACGATACCGCGTTTTTCGAACTCCTCGCATAAAAACACGTCAGTTTTGGTCATAAAAAGACCATCTTGATTTTTGGCGATTTTTGAAAAAAACGTAAGGTTAACCCCTTTGGTGTTTTTTGACCCCAAAAATCGAAAGTTTCAAATCCAAGCATTTTTTGCCGTTTTATTATGCAGTTTTTTGAGATAAATCTACTGACCCAGGTGGATTAGCCGTAAGTATAATATTTTAGGATTTATGCGTCTTTAAACTTGGAAATATTTAAACTTCATTTTGATCCACTTACGAGCGTTTTCACCCAACGATACCGCGTTTTTCGAACTCCTCGCATAAAAACACGTCAGTTTTGGTCATAAAAAGACCATCTTGATTTTTGGCGATTTTTGAAAAAAACGTAAGATTAACCCCTTTGGTGTTTTTTGACCCCAAAAATTGAAAGTTTCAAATCCAAGCATTTTTTGCCGTTTTCCTATGCAGGTTTTTGAGATAAATCGACTGACGCAGGTGGTGCTCTTCTTGGCATTAAAAAATTAAATACTACTAAAGGATTAAATACTAAAAAAACGTATATGAAACATGGGTATCGGTTAAATTGTCCGCGTTTTTTATATTTTGTAATTTGTATCATTCTGAACAAAGGTTATTATAGGAACAACCATTTCTTATGCTGCGTTTGCATTTGGCAGCTTGTTAAATGTGTATTTATGTGTTTTATGCAATTCAAACTCTGCAATGCAAATATGGAGCATTCTGAGTCAAATGTCGTGGTCATCTGCTTGGAACCTTCGGATTTGTTTATATAATTATATTATATGAAAAAGAATTATTGTAAAATTATATTTTACAAATGCAAAACTTGTTTTTAGGGTGGATTACCTTCCTCGCACTTTCGGATCCACCCTGAAACGAGTTTCACCTTTTTCGAGTTCCACCTTTGGCGAATTCTTTCTGCCTTCAGTGATATTTTTAATGGGTCTAGTCTTTGTCAAAACGACTCGGAGCGCCCGGAGCGCAGGGTAGCAACCATGGCAATACACAAATCCACCATAAAAAATATACGCAAAAAGGTAGATCGAGCGCGAGAATGTAAATCTATCAGTAGGTTACAGTTAGTTTCTGCTATTTTTTGAAATAATATCAAAAAAGAATTCATACCGGCACACCCTGCCTGCACCCCTTTTTTACCTTAAATTTGTCTTTGGCCCAGTTAACTACTTTCAAAATTTTAGCCAAAAGTGACTTTAGCCTAGTTTACTACTTTCATAATTAATAATAATAATACTTTCAGTTTACAATTGGCCCAGTTTACATTCACCCCCTTAGAATAGCATTATGAGCAAAAATTTCCCCTTGGGTTTAACCTATTGAGGAGATATCAGATTGCACCAACCTCCTGAAAATTTTTCCGCATTTTATTTTTTGATCTATATTGTCGTGTTCCATAATCATTTTCCTTATTTTGAATTTCAAAATTTATTTTGTTGAATTTAATTTTCTGTTTTCATTGTTTTTAAATTTATATTTAATTTTTTTGGCAATTTTTGAATTAGTGAAAAAAAATTTGATAATATTTTTGCTTTTGCCGTCTGCAAGGGTGCTGGGACAACACTCTTTGGCCTGGCAGAGAAGCTTAACCCATTAACGCCGGCCGTACTCATCCGAGTACAGGCATATTTTGTGCTTTAATTTTTGTATCAAATTGAAATTTGCCAACCTATGCTTGCACCACTACTCAATAGGTTACAGTGCATGAGTCCCAAAGAATTTTCTATGATTGGTGAGATTGTTTCGAACCCCATGTGATTTATATGATCAAAATGATTTTAAAAAAATTATGAAATTATTTTATAAATTTGTTATTATACACCTCTTAACCAATGTTCTAAGTTTTAAAAAGTTCTGTCCAGAAGTTTAGTTTCCAGCGTTAATGGGTTTTAAACAAGTGCGATATCGTGACCTTTACGTATTTGACGGTCCGTTTTTGACCAAAACCGACGTTTTTTGAAGCCTGAAACGCTCGTAAGCGGATCAATATGACGATCAAATTTTTTCAACTTTAAAGGCACATAAATGCTAATATATCATAAGTATACATGTCTAAAATTACTCCGATTTAAGACTTTCAATTTTTGGGGTTAAAATGTAGCGAAATCCTTCTGTTTTTGTCAGAAATCTCAAAAAATTTACATGGTCTTTTAATTACTTAAATCGACGCATCTGCATTCACAAAATTGCGAAAACACAGATGGACCTGTCGGAAATGCTTAAAACCGAGTCAAAAGAGAGAAATAAAATTCTCATGTGAGAAACCAATTTGAAAATTGAAAAAAAACCAAAACACTCGTTTGGAATTCCCTTGGAAATCCCTGGAATTCCTTGGAAATCACTGAAATTTTGTGGAATTCTTTGAAAATCCTTGGAACTCCTGAAATCCCTGGAATTCTTGGAAGTCAAAGGAATTCCTTGGAAATCACTGGAAATCGAAGGAATTCTTTGGAAATCACTAGAATTCTTTAGTTTGCACATTGATTTGAACTCATTGGAATTTTTGGAAATCATTGGAATTCGTTGAAAATCCCTGAAATCTTGGAGATCGTTGGAATTCTTTAGAAATCATGGAAGTCTTGGAAATCATCGGAATTCCTTGGAAATCGTTGGAATTCCGAGTCTTGTGTACAGAAATTTTACTGGATATTTACCCCTTGAGGAAAACTATCATACTTCGATCATAATTCGAATTTTCTCGTCGAAATTATTTAGAAACCGTGGAAGAAGTAGGGCATTTCAAACTTTCATTTTTAACCTTGCGTTTTTTTTTTCAAAAATCTCAAAAACTTTACATGGTCTTTTTATTACTTAAATCGACGCATCTGCATCCACAGGTTACGAAAATACAGTGGACATCTCGTAAATGCTTAAAACCGAGTCAAAAAAGAGAAATAAAATTCTTATGTGAGAATCCAATTTGTACACTTAATGGCTTATAAAATGAAAACTATCATACTTATGAGAAATCTGCGTGCGCCATTCGAAGCGAAACCAGAGAAAGAGAAAAAAAAGTTTATTGAATGCCCAAAATTCTAAATTAGGTAAATAATTTAGTTATTCTAAATTACATTAATCAGATTCCTTGGAGTTTCCTAGAATTTCGCCGTATTGCTCAGATTTTTCTTCATCATCACTACAGCCTTGAATATAAAAATTTAAAAATTCAAAAATTGTTTTTTTTCTTAATTTTCTGCTAATTCCATCCATCTCAGAGTTTGTGGTGTTTCTCACCTCGAAACCAGTATTTCTCAACCATCGATTTGCAAAATTTAATCTACAAAACATTAAAAATAAAAGGAAAGCATTCAGGAACGAATGTTTACTTTATAATAGCCGAAAATATAAAAATCAGAATATTTTTTAGTTATTTTATTATTATTGTAAAAATATTGTTTGTTAAATTAAATAATTATATTTATTATTCTAATTAATTTGTTTAAAAAAAACATTATTAATTATTTCATTCAAAAATAAATAATATATAATTTCTTGGAAGGATTCTACAAACGATTGGCATCTGTATTTCTTAAAACCAAACCCACTTTAGTTCCTAGAATTATAGTAAAAAATTCCTTCCTATAGTAAACAACTTTCATTTATAAATGCGCGTGTCTGCCATTACTGTGTTCTCATTGGTTGAACTTCAAGAAACCATTTTAAAACAGTGACGTATTGTTCGAAATGTCACTTTCAAAATTTAAAAACTTAAAATTGAAAAATTGCTGATTATTAAATAAAACCAATAGTAGATTGATAATTTTTAAATTATACTTCAAGTTTTCACGTTTAAACTACAAAGTTAGGTTAATTTGTAATTAAGAGATTTCATCACTCCCGTTGCAGTATAAGTAGATTAAAACTTATACGAAAGGAAAATAAAACACAAGTAATGATGGAATTAGGTTTGTATTACAGTTTTTAAATATTCTTGTACATTAATATACAACCATTTACTACTTATAAATTATTTCGTTAAAACTAATATTGGCAGCAATTATCATGGAAGTTAAATAAATTAATTTCATATAAACAAAACGTTAAGAAAAACCAATATATGCCACGTTATAAAAAATTCTCTGTATTACTTATTAATAAATTAATGATACCAAACTACTTTATAATTAACATTTATAACAACGTTGAAATTATGTATCACCGTTATAATTTCTATGTCTATTGCAGGGGTCGATATAAATGTTGTAGGTAGGTGGGTGCTAACCATTTACTTCTAGATGATAAAGATTTAAATCCACAATTATACATGCATGGTCAAGAGTGCGTTCCTGTGGATTAAATAGGTTTTTTATAGAACATTTAAGAAAAATTGCTGAAATCTGTTTTCAGTTTTATAGATGGTGCTTGAGTTGATAGAGGTTTGTTGATGTTGCAGTCCATCTTAACTCGTTTCTGCATTTGCTGATTGATTTTCACTGCGTTTTCAAGCTTGGTACGCAATTCAACAGACTGACTCATCAGCTTCTTAAATTCCTAAAAGAATGAATATTTTTTTATAAAATTGAAAGGTTAAATTAAAATAAACCTTACAGTCGGATATTTAGGTCCAATTTTCATAAGCCACTGTAAGCTGACATCGTGTAATGTTACCAAATGTTTGTTTGCCGAATTTAAACTTTGTTCTTCTAGTAGGTAACTGATTAAAACCGGTACCAGCAGTGCCAGCATGTGAATTCCTACAAAAAAATGTTTCAATAATAAGTTTAAATATTTCTTGCAAGTAAAAACTCCACTTCCACTTGCCTTGTAAAAGTTCTCCTAATAAGCAAGCAAGAAATAAATTGTATATATATTATTTTGTATTTAAAACAAAAAGAACTTACGACTTTGTGGTTCAGCTAGAGTTATCAAAAATTCTACGGTTACGATGGTTTCTAATATTATCGATAATTCTCCATCGGTGTATACTTTTCGTGGAAATTCTGAATATAAAAACTCCACTAATCTTGGAGCCAAAGTATGAATGTAAGGAGTGGCTACTGATCGATCCGAATGTGAAAAGATAGATTTCAGTGTTTGTATGCATTTGAGGCGCACCTAAAATAAAATAAATATAGCAAACTTAAAGATCATTAAAAATATACTTACAGTAGCATTGGAACTTTGTAAGCATTGGCGAAAATGATTGATGCAAGGATATTGCAAATTAGGTGCTGTAACAACTTCGGCTGGTGCATGAAGTACAAAGACAGCTATAGCCAGCATCATGGTCACTTCATCTAACTTAGTTTCATCACTTCCAGTTTTAGCTAAATCAATTATTTTAGCCAAAGCACTTTGTAGTAATTTTTGCCAATTTTCACATGACTGAGTTTCCTTGCCGTAACGATCTACAGCCAAAACTTTCAAAGAATGCAGAGCAGCTTGAATGGCTGCTCTGTTCGCTAATATTGATGTATCATTGATGTTTTTAGTAGCCATTTCTTTTACAACTCCAGTTGTAAGATACAAAATGGTGGGTAAAATTGAAATCGCACCTTGAGGTGAACACAGTCTGTGTAAATTTTCCATGCACGCTACGGCAGAAGCTATCAACCTTCCAGAGTCTTCTGAAGCTTGCATAACACGTAGAGATGTTACAACAGTTGAATTAGGAGAAGGACTTAATGCAGGAATATGGCGAACCAATAAGCATAAACAGACTTCTAAAACTGAAAACACTATCGATTCTCCTGGTACAATTTCGCCTTCTTCACCACCTTCACCTAGCACATCAAAGTTGTTGCACTCGTCGTTACTTTCTGCCAAGTAGATATTTAAAAAAAAGAACTATAATAATAAAAGAATAAAAACCTTTCAGTCTGTTTTGTTTGAAATTTTCTAAATACTCTTGAGAAGCTTTAATTACTTGCTTTAAAACCTCCATGCATAACAACTGAGCGTCATGGTTATCTCGTGTTAGAAGCAGCCTATGTAATACATTGCAAAGCTCAATTGCTAATGGTTTATCGACCATCAGTAGTTCTCTGGCCCAGGCCGAGTCCAATAGTGTGTATAAAGCTTGCAGACATATAATTATGCTTTCAAGTGGTTCTAATGACCTTGGACTACATAAAGCTTCCATACAGATACCTAAAAATATCTCAAAGTAATTTTAAGGTTTATGGTGAAAAATTGGAAAGCAAATTTTGGCAAAACAAGGAAACATACCAAACAGCAAATGAAATTTATTTGAGTTATCTGAAGAGTTATTGTTGACCATATTATCATTGTTACTATTGTTTTCAAACTGGGAAGTTTTATTGGTTCCAGCATTCAACCACAAAGTTGCAGCATGAAGAATGGGAGGCCATGATCGAACATAATGAGGTCTAGAAGATTCCATTGTATCGTTTGTATAAAATGCTCCACCATCATGAGGTAACTGACTTGAAAATTCTAAAATAAATAAATGTAATTCCAAAATTCCATTAATTATTTAATACTAACCAGATGGTAAAGATAAAAGTGCATGATCTCTTAATGCAGATAACCAATATTGTGACAAACTAATAAGTTCGGGTTGCACTAAAGTTAACAAACT
The DNA here is from genome assembly GCA_947369205.1 of Cantharis rufa. NCBI lineage: Eukaryota > Metazoa > Arthropoda > Insecta > Coleoptera > Cantharidae > Cantharis > Cantharis rufa. The sequence goes on along the minus strand of OX376309.1, from coordinate 5,765,191 downwards.
TTCGCCTTTAAACTCAAAATCTCCAAACTCATCATCATCATTTGAATTATTACAACCAACTAATGCAGTACAACCGGGAGCAGATCCATTTCCATTCATGGCAACTATATAAACTTCAGCCCAAGCTTTCAAAATAGAAAGCCTTTCTAAAGTAGTTAAACTTTCGTTGTACAATGGCGCAGCATTAACTTTATTTTGCAGTTTCGTCAAAGAAGACACCAAAAGTTGGTGAACCCTCCTTAAATCATTCAAATCTCGAGCAACACTTGATCCAATCCAAGTTGAACACACTTCACAAGCAGCAGCAGTTACATGAGACGAAGTATCCGGTGCAAACGTTGGCCTTAAAGCTGCTCCAACCTTTTTAAAAATCCAAATTCAATTTTAAAAAGTCACGTCTTCAGAACTTACCTGAGCTTGAAATTGTTCCAACAGTAAATGACCTGGAAATTCTGGTTCGGGAACTTTTGCAAATTTTTCGATTATGTCCTGTAGTGTTTTCAAACCTTCCAGTCTCAAGGGATCAGAATCACTTGTTGCGGCAATAAATGCCATTCGAATAAGATCTGATAAATGTAATACCAAAAAGTCACCTTTACCCTTATTAACCTGCATTTCCTTTGCTTGACCCAAATCAAAGTGCACGTTTTTATTGTTACTTTCACACGAAATTATTATTCTACGCACACATTCAGCCGCAAAAACTCTTGTAGGCCATCTCGGTTGTACAGCAGTGTGTAAATTCGAGTCATCTTCAGCATGGAATTCGGCTTGGTCATCATCCGCTTCCTGTTCATCTTGATCGCCACTTTCAGCTGTTGTAACACTTAAAGGATCTTCCAAACTCGTGACATCTGCATACATTTTCCAAAATAAAACTAATGAAAATATGGTAGATAAATTATTTACCTGCAGTAACAGTCAGAACATCTTTGCATAATCCTAACCATTGAGATAAATTATCTGCTGCTAACCTTTGCAGCATACTGGTGAGGGTATCGTGAATATCCTTGATTAGAGCTGAATCAGACTCGGTGTCTAACAAGCTAAACAAAACTCCCGGTAAACCAGTTTCTGTAATTAACAATCCTTCTACTATATGATTATCTCTGTTTTCGTTAGCTAATGTCATTGCATGTTCACAAACTTCTTTGGCTTCTCGTTGTGCTAACTGTCGTAAACATGATATTGCAGCTTTACGTAGCAACAAGTGATTGCTAGATAATGTCCTCTGTAAAATAAGCTTTAGATTTGGAATTCTAAACTTGTAAGAAAAAGATAACTCACACAAAGTGTTGGAACTAAAGAAGATAAATTGACATGTCGAGGAGCAAACAGATGAAGTTGTTGTAAGCATCCAGTAGCTTCAGCTTGAACTAGAGGATCTTGATGATCCTGCATTATGGCACAAGCACATAAAAATGATGACCTGGTCATACAAATTGTAGTGGTATTTCCTTGTAATTCTGGTCCAATGGTGGTGATCAAACCAGAAAGGACTTTACCGATACATTGATGAATGTCGATGTGTGATTGTGATACATTTAATAACAATTTTAACGCTAAAGATAAGGTAGGTTCCACATAACCCCTAAACATTGGTCCACCAGAATCGGATATTAATGCGAGTGCATGTAAAGACCAAACTTGTACGACAGGAGATGTGGTATCTTGTGCAAGAGCTAATAGGATAGAAACACTGGTATTCAGATGTTGGCTGGAACCCATACCTCCAACATAACGATGTAAACATCCCAATGCAAGGGAATGACCTGTGCGACTTGCAACATCCCTTGCCGATTTCAATTTATCGAAACTGGTTTGAGCCAATTCCGCTGTAAAACGTGAATCTGCTATTACTTGTGCCATTCTACCAACAGCTTCTCCAGCAGCACATCGCAGTATAGGATTTGCAGAGGTAAGAGCGCCAATTATTAAACAAGTGGCTGACTTTTTGACATCTTCTTGTCCAAATCCAGTTTTTGTTTCACTTAAACCTTTCAGTCCACTTAATAAAGCAGTAAAAACGTTCATTTGAACAGCTTCTTGTCTAGAACTCTTAGCATGTTTTATGCATTCTGTAAAATGTTCTAACATTTGCAGTCGGTGCTTATTAGCAACTCTCGAAAATATCTGACCAAATAATGCAACTGATAAATCTATAACAGCTACACCCAAAGGCAAAGGACCCGGTATTGTTTCGCCCTATTAAAAATTTGTTTTAAAATTTTAAATCTTATAAAAATAATAAACTTGCCTTTTGTAATGGACGATACAGGCAGCAATAATCGTGCTCTAATGCACCAGAACCTGCTGCACTATTTGGTTGTAACTAAAATAAAGTTATTTATAAAATTGATTTATTTCTTAAAAGTTAATAGTTAATGAAATTCAAAATAGTGAAGTACCGAGTGAAACAGTCTTTATAACTACAAAAAAATAAAATAAAATTGATTCTCTAAAAGTTGACTGCCTGATTTATTATTGCAATCAAAATAATTAGTCAGTTTCAAAATTGTTTCACATGGTAGTAAACAAATTAATTAAATTCACAACAAATTTGGGCACTAATCAACTAAAAGCAACAAACTCGTGTCACGTCACGTTGTTTTAAATTGCAGTGTTCTTTTTGGGAAATTTCTAACTAATTTAAAAAAAACGTTCATCAGGAAATCATAAATCTGAACAGGATTATTTAACTCTTCTTAATTTCGTGAGTTTTTAGGAACTGGAATAGTGAAAGATCCATAAAAGTAGCAGAATTTTAAATAATTTTGTAATATTATATTTTTTCTCAAGTAATATTCTGATTTCGGATGTCTAAAAAAGAAAAGTTTCTGTCCGTAATATTTCGAGAATCAAAAAAGATATTAATATGGGATAATATTAATAAGAATATGTATCTATCAAAATTTTAAATTTGCTCTTTCATCGTAACTATTTAATGATTTCTGTTCACTTTTGAACAAAATCCTTCCCTATCCAAACCCAAGTCCCCCCCTTCCCGATTAGTATTTGACCAATTCATCTTGCATATCTTGCAACTATAGGCCTTCACTGCAAGGTTTTTGGCGTCCATCTATCCATCTTCAGGTGCCTTTCCATTCCGGATGTTGGCTATCATCATTGGTATTCCGATGTTAATTACTGCCATGTGGAAGGGTTCACGTTCTAAAATTTTTTAGTCACCAAATATTTGGCCTTTTAGAAGGGGTCAATAAAAATTTTACATCAGGGTTCCATAACTTCTAACTACACCCACTGATTATATAAATTAAAAAATGAAAGTGAATGAAAAACTTTGATTATTTCAGAAATAACTACATAAAAATTAGTCATTCGTAAATATTTTTTAGAGAGAAAATTGATGTAATTATTAAAATAAAATTTTAAGTAGCTGTTTCACTCAGGTAAAGAATACAATACATGCAGTAGTTACAAAAAAAAAACTTAAGAGAGCTACTTCTGCACAACATAGTAAGTTTACTCACATGTTCACCATCAGCCCTTCGATTTGGTTCCATCTATGAAAATTGTAATACGAGTTACACCAGTTCCCAAAAAATTACAAGTAACTACATACAATGATGCAAAGCGAACATGTTAATGAGATGTTAGTTAAATTGCAATGTGACAAATACAAATTACATAACACATTATATGATATGAATGTGGTGCAATAGTTTAAAAAAACAAACCTGATCCTCTATGGTCCTATGATCGGTTTCTTGTAGCCACGTTCCCAAAATAACAGAATCATCTGCATGGCACACTGTTCGCAGTTGAGATGTTGTAGTATTTGCTGGATTTTCAGTCAAAGTAAACTCGCCCACTAACATTCTCAAGAGATGTGTGTAAGAACCTGAAAACAAAATAATTTGTAAAATCATTAAATCTAATTTGTTGATACGAATTACCTTCAAAAGATTGTGGTGGAAGAAGTAATAATGTTTCGTATAAACGCAATCTCACCATTGCTGCAGGGGCTTTAAGTTGTTGGCCATAACTTTTAAGCACACTCGCAATGCTAATAAAACAGAAAACCTCAGTTAGAGAGTAAAATTAATTTTAAGATATTACTTTGTAAGCATAGCCAAAGCAGAATCAATAGGAGTAAGTAATCGCTTTATTATATCTTCTGTCACCAACTCTTGACAATTTTGGACAAAACTATGCATTGCAGAGAGGGCACCAGCACGACCTTCCAAAGTAACTTGCCATGTAAAAGCATCTCCACGAGCCTTTTCAGATTCGAGCTCTTTTGTTGATCTGGGAAAAGAGTTTCTCCACAACAATAGCATTCTTGGCAATAATCCTCGAACAACAGGAACACCTGGTCGAAAGAACGTTAGAACTCGAAATTTTCATCTTAATTTGTTTACCTAAAGTCATGATAGCACCAATTAAGAGCCATCCAGCTTGTGTTCGATTAATTGACAAACGACTATTTTGACTAGCACTTCGTAGAAGCTCTTCAGCAGTATTGAAAATTATTTTTCCTTTGGTATGAGGAACTCCAAGTGGTGATAAATGAACACCTCCTAGTACTGCTGATAATGCACAACTGTATCCTAAAATATAAACGTAACTCTTGGAAAAAAACCAATTAATAGGATGTTTTACCTGCAATAGCTTCAGGTGATGTTCTTAACTCCTCAATTCCGGTAACACAACGATCTATGAGAGGAGTTGTTTGACTAGGTACAGCAACACAAATGCAACGTAAACACCAGGATGCAGCTAAACGAGCAGCTTGACAAGGATGGATTAATACACTTACAGCAGCATTTATCAAATCTAAAAAAGACAATTTAAGTGTGCACTACTGAACTCAAACCAAAGCTTACTTAGAGATGGATCAGTTGTTAAATCATGTGCAGTAGTTCCCAAGTTCAAAACTAAGCTACCAATTTCTTGTAGAGCACAAACCAATAAATGTTGACTAAATAAAGTTTCTTGGTTGAAGTCTTTTGCATTTTCAGGATTAAAATCAATAGAAGACATTTCTTTGACAATAATTTGGGCAATTTCTTTGCAAGCAGATAACTGGGCCTTCTCACCCAACATTTTCCCCAAAACACTTCTCAAAATGAAATTAACACATTTTCGTGAATAAACTGCATCAACATGTGATGATGCAGCCTTTGGATTTGCAACCAAATATAAAATATGAGAAAGTAAAACTTTTATATTTCTTTCTAACCATACTCCGCCCAAAATTTGTACAAAAACCACGTAAGCCTAAAAAAACAATATCGGTTAACTTCTAAGATAAGTTATTGTTGAAATCGGTTTATTAAGTTTCTAACAAAATTTAAAAACACCTAGGTTTAAAAACACCAGGTTCAAAAATAGGCCTTGGGAGAATGTAGCACCAACATGTATTAATTTTGACTTACATGGGTAACTCCAACTCGAACTTCACGGTTGACACCCGAGCTTCCTTTAATAATTTCGCCAGTCCCTTTGAGAAAGCCAACACCTCCTCTCAGAAACCCTGACATTAAAATTCCCAAAGCTTCATCCAGAGAAACTAATTTTAAGCCTTTCAAATGTTGAACTAAAATAAAAATAGTAAAGACGTTTAAAGTAAAAAATTTTGGTTGCTTACCATTTTTGTTGTTTGTATTTTGATTTTGCTGCGTAGTGGCAATTAAGGTACCTAAAAGTTTAGCAACTGCACATCTAACTTCATAATTTGAACCATCAAAAGCTCGGAAGCATAAAGTTGCTAAACTTTCGAGTTCTGTTGTATACAAAAACGTGGCGTGGTTTAACATTTCTAATAAACACCGAGATGCAGCACATCTCACAGCCATTACTCGATCTATCAAGCAGTGTCTAGCTGCTTTGTAGATTTCCTTGTGTACATTCGTTATTGCATTACCCATGCCCGCACAAACCTACAATTACAATTAATCAGTTAAAACTTTTTAAAAAATTACAAACCAAAAACTAACTTTTTCTAAAGTTAACATAATTTCTATTCGAGTCTGGGATTCGGCACTTCTTAAGCACTTAATTAGTATCTGAACCGTTTCTTCGTACGAACGCCCCATCATTCGTCCCAACTTTTCATACATTGATCCCACACAACAAATAGCAGCACTAAAACATTCTGATAAGTTTGATCTTAATTACTTTGTGATGTACATACAGTCTTGTAGGTAAGAAACTGGGTGAATCATCCTTATTTTTTAAAATATCATTGCATTTATTAACTGTGTCAAATAATAAAAATGTATCCCCTACAGAAAAAAGTGTAGCAAGACACCTTGCTATCAATTTTCGTGTAGGAGGTCCTGGAGATTCCTGTATATGATTTGTTAGCTGTTCCACCAACTTTTTCTGGCATCCTTTTATATCATTCTAAAAAAAATAAGGGAAACATCAACAAGTGAAATTAAATTTGTTTAACTTCGAATTCGAAAACATCAGAAAAATGGGAAGATTTTGAAACACCATGACCTAGATTAATACTACAACAGTTTATAATGAAAATGCATACCTTTTGTGCTGCAACTAAAACTTTATCCAAAAATCGAAGCCATTCAAATATAAAGATTGGTCGCTTAGCTAACGGAACCTGAGCTAAAGCTTCTTCGTTCAAAGTTAGACTGTGTGATAATTCCATTGTGTAATTAATATTTTCTAAAAAATTAACCATTGTAAGTAGCTTGACCTACTTAATGTTGATTTAAAAAAATAGCAAACATCTACAAAAAGACAGTCACAAATAAAATTCAACTAATAAGATCAATACTTGCAAAGGTAAACACTGAGAATAACTTCGAAAAAATATAAACGAAAATTAGAGATCAACAACAAACGATTTTGAAAAAAAATATTAAATTTGTAGTAGGAAGCAAAAATAGCAAAACAAGAAAAATTTGTCCAAAGCAACACAAATTTACCTCTTTGTTACACGATATTTGGTAATTATACACAATCCAACTTGTGTAATTAAGAACTACTTAAATGCAAAGCCTTTTTGTAATGAAAAAGTTCATTTTAGCACTTGAACATAATTTTCAATAATTCATCACATCAAAATTCTGGCTACTGTCAGTTGATATCAGCCACTGTTCTTAGTAGACATGGTGAATCATGCTTACAAGATACCAGTGGCGTAGCATCCGGATGCTTGAAATTGTAAAATTTTTGTAAATATACAAAAATGTAACACGTTTTATTTTTCAAAAGTGGTAAGTACTACATAAAAAATTATTTATATATTTTCAGAAAATAATAATTTAATAGATATTGATTATTAAGACTACCCAGCTTAAGAGTAGAGTGGCCAAATGTTGGTATAAAAGCTGCTCACCTTTTCAAAATTTCTAGGGCTCTCTGGGCTTGTGGCGCTAAATTATTATTTTATTGCAATAAATAAAATTTTAAAATTTGAAAAATTCAAAATTTTGAAATTTTGTGAATATACCAAAAAAAATTAAAACTTATAATGACCATTCTTCCTACAGGCGTTGTCCTTGTAATTGTATAAAATTTTCTTTCAAATTAAAATTTTTGAAAAATTGTCAATATTAAATTACGAAATTTAGATTTCAGGCTACTTTTCTTACGTTTTGATGTTTTTTACATCAGAAAAAGCGGTACACGTAGCTCTTCCAGCCTTTTCACTGATTCTATCTATTAATCCTTCAAGGAAGGTGTCATAAAAATTTTTACAACAACATTTTGAAAGCAAATTTTGAATATAAATGGGAAAATTCTGCATAAATTTCAACTGCTAATAAATTAATTATTTGCTTGTGTTGGTAGTTTGGCCATTACAAAATTTTGATAATTAATTTCTCCAGAAGTATTTCAGCAAAAATTAAGAAAAACAGTCAGATGGCTAATCAGATTACAAAATTCGTATTTTTCCAAATTTTGCATATAATTTTATTTATGTAAGTACCTTATTTACTTTTATTTTACAATAAAATTATTTTTCAAAATACCGAATTAGTGTCAGATTGCATGCAAAAAATCACAAAAACCAGTTTTAAATTATACTACTACTACAGTGACCTACAAAAGTTTTTGCACAGTCCAATATGTTATTAATGTAAATTGTATTTTTTGGAGACATTGTTGACACATAAAAATCACCCTTACAGCAATACTTATTAGACATTTTTTGTTGTAAATTTCATTCCCTTCAATTTTAATTATATAAATTTTTCTATTTTATCGCACCGTTTCCGAGTTAGAGTGACTTTCAGCAACAAAAGTTGCTTTTACAAATTTATAATGATCGTTAATCCTACAATCCTCCTTGTAAGCCACTCAAGATTGGCTTGATTAAACTGCACTTTTTAAAATGCATATTTTTCAGCAATCAAAATACACTTTACTGAAAAAACATTTCAAAACATAAATAATCTAAAAATTAAATTGTAAAAACGAATAGTTATCTTATATTTTAAAGTTAAATCGGTGCAGCTCATAAGATGAGCCTACAGATGGCAGAATCATACATTAAATTTATTTTTTGTTAATTTTAGAGTTTTCAATTCTTTTTATAAAATCATTGTAATGCAAGAGCCCACTTGCAGTTGACCCATTCACCATAGGGCTTGGATCACCGATCACCACCATATATTTAATAACGGATTAAGATTCAATAGTACTGGAGCCTGAGAACAGTCGCTTGAGGATCCGGTGGAAAAAATTCTCAAACCGCTTCTGGTTGATTGGCAAAACAATGAGGTAAACAACTCCTTAATGCAAAAAAAAGAAACCCTCACAAATATAACATAAAACCTATTTTGCACGAAAAGGTAATTTGAAATTATTCACAATTGTTTCAACTAAATTTTTTTTGTTGTATATTTGGTGCATTTTTGTTGCATGCTTGTTGCACGCTCATTGCTTGTTCGTTTCACGTTTGTTATATGTACGTTGATTGCTTACTGCATGATAATTTCTTGCCTTTTTCCTGGTTTGCTGCAAATTTTTAGTATGTTTGTGATTTGTTCGGTGCTTGTTCTTTGATTGTTAGTTGCATGTCTGTAGCAAAGTTGTTGATTGTTATCGTTTCGAATTGTTTTGACTTCAAACTAAAACTACAAGAAGAAGCAATCCCAATTAATTCAGATTGATACTAACACCGTAATAGTTAGTAAGTTTCAAATCTTAAATAAAAATTTAAGTTTGAATTTCGGTATTCTAAGAGTTATTATTTTACCATAGTTTTACAATTTTTTTTCTACAATCTATGCGATATTATACCCATTATTGATTATACGCTTTGTAAATATTATTGGCGTGGACAATGACTTAACATAAAGCGAAAAACGTATATAATTCAGAAGTTTTCAAAAGGTGATCAGTCAGGTTGTAATGAAAGGATTAGGAAAAGAAAAAAGTTATCTTTGTGGTACAGTGGTTCCCAATTAATCCCTGAAGAGTAAAATGAGATTTTCCGCAGGGTAAAGAAAAGGATTGGATCATCATTCAGTCACAAAACAAAATTATTAATAAAATCTAAAAATCAGGTGTTTAAATGATGGTTAATTAAAAATATTTTTTATTTTTCGTAATTTAAAGAAAGGAAATGCCATAGCTAATTTGTTTTTAAAGTAAACTTTCCTGGGGGTATTTAACTTTTTTTACGGATAATACCCCCAAAATGGTTGAAAACCGCTGACTTAGTAAGACCATTGCACGCCGGGAAATCCGGTGTACTTATAGTGGACAATCTGATAGCTCGAGTTCGAATCTAGGTTAATCAAATTTGGCCAAATTCCACGGTGACCTGACGATTCTCATCGCAAGTACATAATTAATAATTAATTAATTGTTCAGGGGTTAACCTGTTGAGCAATATATTGTATAATTTATTTCATATTATACCTGGTTTTTTGAAAACTCTTTTCAAAATTTCTGCCGCTTAAAAATATATTTTATATAATAAATCGACTTACTTTGTTATTTAGTGAAGCCCTTAAAGTGAAATAAATATTTAATAGATTAATAAAAGTGGAAAGAAAATTATTTATTTTAATTAAATATACAGGGTGTCCCCGGATACACTTTACATAACTACTAAAATTTACTAAAAAATCAATATTTTTGGGGATATGGCCATGTGAATGTGGAAATTTAAAACAATACTTTAAAGAGACCTAACTCTCGAGGGTTTGAATTTAGAAAAAATTTTTGTTAAATATTTTTCTTAGAGAAGTGGCCGAGGACACCCTGTATACTTATATGTATTTAGCGAAATTAGGTTAATGTTATTGAATCAAATAAATTCTAATAAAGCCATATAAAGATATATCCTATGTGTTTTAAATAAACTACGTTTAGTTTTATTAGGCTTTATTTGATTCAACATCTACCTATTTCGCCAAAAATAATATATTTAATTGAGACAAATAAATTAAATAAATCGATTAGATTGTTTCTCTTTATTTTGAATTGGAAATTCAATTTTCTCTTCGCTATAAGAATTTGAATAGCAAATTGTACTTCAGATATTACAAAATGTGTAAATTGTATTAAAATGATTTAAAATTATCGAGTGTAGTGCTTATCTGATCGAAAACAGTGTATCTTGCCTTGCCTGCTTTTTAATTGCTAATGTGGAGTAACTAATAGATTATGTATGTGTTATAGGCGTCGGAATGGTTATAATTATAAGGCGAAGATGTATCACAACCTTATTGCTATCATGTAAACATGCTTCATCATGATCCAACTTAGACTGTGACACTTTAACAACCTCTATTATACCCTCGATAAGTATCAACTAAAAATACACAAATACAAATGCTTCTAAAAAGCAATTTTTTGGGGTGACTTTCGAGTTTTCTTAATTACCCATTTTAGCTTTTAATACCATAAAACTGTTGTTTGATGTTGGAACGTAAAGTTTACACAAAAGAAATAATAATCAATTTCAATTTATGTCACACTTTATAAAAGTGAGAAAAAATTGACTTCCCTGGAAAGAATTTCGATAACATAAACTAGTGAGTACCATGAGTACCTAACACGTATGTAGTATGTACCTACCTACTTTTTTTATAAATTTCTAATGTGTTAGATATACCAATTAAAAAGTAGTAAGCACAAGAAACTAACTAATAGACCTTTATCGATACAATTTCGTCGGTAAGATAATTACTAAGTGCGCTTGATTGGCTGTCAAGAGTTGTTTTTGGCACCGCAATGCTTTTATATTCGACTAATATCTTGTTCCCTATCTAAGTGCTTTGTAGATAATATAAGGTATAATTGGTAAGCAGCTTCATCCACCGCTTGACTACTCAGTAGTTGTTCGCTAAAATAACATTTCAATTAGAATGTGATGTTTCAAATTAATGTTTAGCTTTTATAAAAGAAATAATTTCATTATTGATTTTTTTTTTCAATATAAAACTTATTAAAAAATAATGTAAAAATCTTGTAGGTACTTTCTCACAAGGTTTTCATTCGTGTACGATATGAATCAACAAAAATAAAAATAACTGCTACTTCATTTTCCCTAGGTATTTTTTCGAGTATCTCGGAGTCGGCCGCCATGCCGCGTAAAAATTAAATCTTAAGTTTAAAGAAAAAAATACTCCTGGAAAAAGAAATAGTTGTACATGCAGTGAAGGAGAAAAGAAACATAAGTGCGGTGTACGAGCTTCCAGACGAATGCAAGAAATCGGAGAGCTCAGTAACTTTTGCAGGAGCGGAACTATCGGGGTGCGGTGGGTACGACGCAAAGGGCCCCCAGTTCTGCTTGGACCTTCTCCAATCTCTTCTCATCAGAAAGTTCCACCCTCAGTAACAATAAATCTTCAGCAAATATTAGTTTCAAAATGTCGATATTTTCTGAAAAAAATTTATTTTTACTTTTTTTTGATTTTAACTCAGCAAAAAATAAGGAAAAAACTTTCAAAAAAAAAAAGGTATCTTGTTTACAAATTTTCGTATATGCCCAATACATCGTAAATTCATTTAGAAATTTTCCAAATGGCGTTTGAAGGTAAAAATGTACAGAGTCTTCTCATTTTGTATAAGCAACAATATATTTACGAAAAGGAATTCTGGAGCATATACCCGCCAACCTATGTACATGATTTGAAAAGGATTTAGTTTATTATTGGTTTTTTCCTCTGTGCTAAGTACCATTGTGAAATTTTATAAATAATAATATGTTATACTCTTTTTTCAGAAAAGGACTTTATGAAAAATGCCATTTCACCATGCATATCCGGCTAAAGTCTTTTTTCATTTAAAAAATTTTTTTATATAAAAATTCTCTTTATTTTTCTTTCTTTATTTTTTGGTAGCATGATTTTTAATTCCTTTGTTCTATACTTTTTCCTCAAGTCCTTCACTTCATTTCCTTTCTGTTGCATATTTGGTTCATATTTTTTTATTTCGTTTATTCCTTTGTTCATCGTATGGATTTTTGGTAGTTTTGTTTTCTACTGATTTCTTGCATTCATAGTCATATTGGTCTAATTTTGTACCACTTATCTTTCCCAAAAGTTGGCTAGAATATCATTTTCTTTTACTTCTCATTTTTAGTCTTTGCGGTTTTCGACCAAAAACACCCAACTCCACAAAGGACGAAGAGAACTTAACAATTTCTCTAATGAGGTTTAAACCAAAAAAATTTATTGAAAGCACATAGCAGAGAGAATAAGAAAAGAAATATCTATATATCACGTCGATGTCCACTGGACGACTGAACTACGAAATTCTGTGAAGTCCATTGTTCCAATCCGGAATTTCCACTTGGTAACTCAATCGGTGGCCACATTAAGGCACCGCTTTGACTAAATTTTAGTATTTATTTATTTTCAAATTTTATATATTGGTAAAGTAATAAGTTTTAAAATATTTCAAAAAATTAAAACTAAAATAAAATTAAGTCAATCCTTCGGGAATTTCATTGTTTGAAACAAATTGAGCCGTGTACTATAAAATTACTAATCAATACAACCACAGCGGTGGCTCGGCTGTGGTCACTGCTTGAGTTACATAGAAATTCCGAGTTCGAATCACGGTTTTACGGAACTTCTTAGCGACACTGTTTTGAAACTTGGAATGTAAATTTATTGTTAGCACAATTAATTAAATTCATGAAGTGCTTCCAAATTTTGATTTGTAAAGTCGAGCAGATAAACCATATTATAATATTATTAAAATTATTAGCTATAAAGTTATAAACAAATGTAATTATCAAAGGTTAGCTAAGAAAACTTTAAAACAATAAATTCGTTCCCGAAAGCTCGAAAATAATTTATTGTTTTAATAGTTTTCTTAGCTAACCTTTGATAATTACATTTGTTGATAAACCATATTATTAATTTGAGATTCACGAAATCAGCTTTAAAAGAAATTGAAGCAGCTTGGTGTGTTTACTACTGCAGCTACAGAGTATAAATGCGAAAATTACAGAATTGTAACTAAATTTATAGCCCTAGCAAATTGAGAGAAAGTCAAAGCGAAGCGAAAAAAAATAAATTTGAATAATTTTTGGTTTTTTGATATTTTTAAAATTAACCTCACTTTTATTAAAGTTGGAAATATTTATATTGCTTTTTTATAAAACGTTCTTTAAATAACATATTTTGAAGACTGTTGTGTCGTCAAATAATAGATTGACAAAAATTGTTTTTGATCTTATTTTCTCACATGTAAAAATTCAGACACGTTTAGAATTCGGGTGCATACATGAGTGACCTGAATATGAAAACGCTAAGGGTAAAAATGTAGATATTGAAAACGAATATAATGTGAGAGCTCACAAAAGTAAAAAGCAAAAAATGCTTTGAAACAGTTACATCTTTTTTGTAAATAAAAATATAACGAAACTTGTTATATTATTTATTTATACGAAATCGACTTCGCACTTTCTTTTAGTTATGCATCAAAATGTATTGGACAAGAATGTAAAACGCAATATTTTTCAATTTTAAGTTTTAATCGAATAGATAAACTGAAAACAATTAATTGTTTTAAAATCGTTTAAATCCAAAAACAAACTCAAAAAAGCAAAAATGGTAGAATTAACTATTTGTTATTTGTTCTGCTATTTTTGTTTTCAAAGAAAATAATTATATTCCAAAAAATAATACAAAATGGAAATAAATTATTTTCTGAAAGCAGTTTCTTCTTTTACGACGTCTAAATTATAACAATTTTAAATTCAGCGCATTGTGAATGCGCTTCTCTGTGTTAACGTTGCCTATTTAGAGTGTTATTGAATTATTCAGATCTGCATGGTGGTGTGAAACAGCGAGTAAACGCGAAATAATAAAAACCTCACCCCTGTTGAACAATCGTGCGCTCCTTTTGCGCCATCGAGTTTGTTATTTTGTTATAGGTATTTTGAAAATAATTTTCTAAGCTACTCGTTCGCTTTAGGAAAACATATACATATAACGTTACCTACATTATTTATAAATAATTTCAAAATTTCCTCTCCAAATTAGATTTTATTTTTATAAACTATTAGCATTATTCGGACAATTCATATTAGTTTTAAAAAAACAAACAATTAATAAATTTAAAACATGACCATTTTCATGAAGCTACATCAGATATATCCGACTCTTATGTTAATATAGGGAAATTAGCATGAAAACGGGCGATAATCCGGACAAATTTGCGTAAACCAGTTTTTACTGACAATTAATCTGATAGTATGCACTGAACAACATACTGAAAGTTTTAATGTGTAAAAGAGTACCGGAACCCTCCAAAAAGTTCAATTGTTTAACGAGGGGCGCGTGCTTTGCCGGTTAAATTTCTTTAATCTTTACAGTCTATAGATAAATGGGAAAACAGCCTGAATTACCAAAGAAATGTTTAACTCTTTTGCAGTTTATATTGACGTCTGAGTTTTCTGGTAATTTTCCTGAGCAAACAAGAGATGAAACTTCGTTAAAAAATATAGTTACCAAAATTTTGTCCTGGCGCTCGCTAGCAGCATAATATTTTGAAATAAATAATGTTATTCTCAAAAATTCGGTGTAGATAAAGCATAAGAAAACTCACTGGCATTTTGTAGCTTTTGGATTGATTTTTATTCTCTTACATGGAATTGTACTTGATATTTTAAAATATAAAAATATTTAAAAATTCTCAAAAATACTAAAAATATTGCAATTTTTGCAATAAAAAAAAATTGAAAGTTGTTTGTCTCATTAATTATTAACTATTTTTTCCCTAAAAATTAAATACTTTATGTTTGAGGGAATATTACTTTTCACCCTATATGTCTTGGAAATTTCAATATCAATTTATTATTAATATCGAAAATATTAATTTTAAAAATTTCATAATTATTTAGCTGATTGAATCCATATCATGCCATGAAAACTGGGTGGAACTCATGTTCTAGAATTTGTTTTCGCAGAAATACGTTGAGAAGGAAGAGTAAAATATTTTTTCTATCTCAAAACAGTCCTTAACTCTCGATAAAGATATTTTAAGATTTCAAAATAAATAATCTTGTTTTCAAAAATTTAGTGGAAAGCATAAGAAAATTCGCAGCCACTCGGAAATTTTGTAGCTTTCAAAATAATTATTTTTCATTTACGTGGAAATTTGGAAATTTAAAATATTAAAAAAAAACAAAATATTGCAATTCTGAAAAAATTGGAACTTGTATTCTTAAAAATTTGATATTTTGAAGAGATACTTACCCTCAAGATACTTTATTCTTAATAATTTTTCATCAAATTTCCAATGTGGAATCTAAAATCATGGTAATATAGCTATATAATTTTAAAATTTAAATTGAAAAGGTACCACGTCATGAAATACTTGACAATAAATCCTTAATAAAATAATCGTTACAAATACGTCGTAAACCAAAAAGTCCTTGACTATAAATCCTCAACAAAAAAATTCCAACTATAAAAATTCTAATCATATAAAACTTATTTATTTAAAATTCGTAATTTTCGAATTCTGGCTATTACAGAGATTTTTTTAATGAGTGCAGCTTCTCAAAGATTTACTGTGAGGTAAATCCATCATTTTTAAATGCATGGTCAAAACAACCTTTGTAGAAACACCCGATTGAATTAAAACTTTAAAATTGAATATAAAAGAATTTTTAAATTGTCCTTTTTGTTATAAACATTTTTCTGTTTTAGATTATGTTGTCCGGGAATTTTTGTAAAGGATGTTTTGTTTGGGATTTTTTTATGGAAGATTTTATTGCTGAGATTTTATGACCTGCAACCCTCCAAATATAATTAATCAACATTAAAATATGAGAGTTTTGAGTAAAGCAATTATTCCAAAAAACAATTTTCAATTTTTTGAAAATTGCAATATTTTCGATCTTTTTGTAAATTTTTTGAACTTTTATATTGTTTAAAATCAAGTACGATGTTCCATGTAAGCGAAAATAAAATTAATTCAAAGGCTACAAAATTACAGAATTGGCGTTGATTCTTACTGTTATACGCAGAATATTTGAAAATAGCAATATTTATTTCGAAATCTTATAACTCCTACTGTCGGGCAGCAGGACTTTTTTTGGGTGAAAAAAATACAGATTTTCATTTTGTATAAACAACGTAATTTTAACGAAAATGAATTCTGTAACATCAACTCCGTCAGCCAGCATGAATTTATATAGATTCAATCAAATAATTAATTGCAAAATTTCAAAAATTAATATCTCCGAAATAAATAATCAATATTAAAATTTGAAAAACATAGCTTCTGATTCTGCGAAATATAATTGAAATATATTAAATACATAACATAATTATTTAAAAAAAAAAGTACGGAAAAAGGAGTTTTTACATAATTCCAACACTACAAGGTCATGGCGGCCTATAGGCCACTAGTTAACTAATACTACTAATTAAATATATCAATATTTTAGAAAACCCAAAAAATGCGCACACACTTTTTAGAACTAAAATTCTAAAAATTCATTTTTTGGGTTTTCTAAAATATTGATATGGTTAATATCGAGTTACACTACTTAAACACATATCAATCGATTACTAATTAAATGTTAGAAAATGAAACTCTTTTTGCCTACCAGTCCAGTCCGACCCTGCTCTCTTCTTGTTTCTTTGTTTGGATCCTTTGACTGGTTTTAATTATTATCAATTAATACTTGATATTTAAATTGATTAATAATAATAATATAATATCATAATAAATGTAATACCTTTTATCGAATTCATATACTCATCATCTACTGTTTCAACCTTGCAAATATTCAATTTAAATTATTTAACTTCTACAAAAGTGCAAAATATTACATTTTACTTGGATTCTTCTTAAACTTAATTTGCAATTATTTATTGATATAATAAAACTAACTTGCAAAATAATTTTCCAATTTATTTTTATTTAAATAATAATTTTTCAAAGAAGCTAACAAAATTATTGTCGGCCGGCTTTACTTCCCTGGATCCACCTCCTTATCAAAAAAGTTTTTTCAAAACATGGACAACAATTCTGAATACAATCTGAAAATCTGAAAACAATTTCTGAAGAAACTGGAGTGGATCTGAAGTTATGCTTTTTTTAATGTAAATTCTGCATTAGCCACCAAGATATTGTTATGTTGTTTGTTATGCCAAGAGATGGTTATACCACTGCTTTTCACCAAAAGACAAACATGCATTTTTCGGATTGGAACTGGATACTGGATGCTTTAAAGTCAGCAGTTATTGGGCTAACATACTGGATACTCAAATGTCAAATCAAAATGTAAAATAGAAAATAGGTCTATTTTCGTCTGAACATGTTACAGGAAACTGGGAAAACGCAGCTCTCTCGTGTTGTTTATGCATGACGGTGTTCAACGATGTATATCTTGCAAAAGAAAAATTATAGATTTTATTTAACGACTTCGATTTTAAAATTCGTTTTGTATTATTTCGCTAATTCTATTAGTTTTTATAAACTGGGTAGTATAAATATTTCCACAAGATAAAAAGTACAATATATTTTTTTTTTCAAGTAGAATTTTTTATTATTACAAAATCTTTGTCGGCACTCGACTTCATATTAAATTATTCTCTTGTCAGAAATATATATCTTAGAATAACTTTAACCTTCTATGACTTGCATTCTTAATTCAGTATAAAGAAATCAGGATATATTGAAAAGAATAGCACAGATAAGATTCAATATACAAAATATAAACTACTCAACCTGATGTTTGATTAGTTCTTGTTTAGATAATAATGCAGAGTTTATAATAAAAAAGAAAAATATTAATATCCCAATTTTGCCCTCGCCTGTTTTTGGGGCAAATTTTAGGTGGGTACCTATAGCAGTAGAAAAAATTAAATGACAAATTTTCTTTTAATATTCAAAAAAAGTGCATATTGCTAGAGCACACAAAATTTCTTACAATGGTAACGTTAATGTTGTTTGAATGACGGTATCTTTTGTGTTGAGGTCTGAAGTGGTCCAAACACTCGAGTATTTGATGTTGACAGCTCATCGGAGATTTTGTTGAAAAGTCAGCTTCAAATAACTTTAGATAACATTGCCTTTGTGGTTTCTATAGCAAAAAAGGCTAGTGTGTTACACTAATCAGTGTTTCATTTTTGACATTGGCGTTTCATGACTATAACGTTTATGTTTATTATAATAAACATGTTTGTAGTTCTGATGCTATTGTAATATTTGACATGTATATTTTAATGTATTGCAATTTCGTTTCTGAAAGAAAATAATAGTCGATGTAATTACGATGTAATAAAAGTAAAATTTAAATTTTAAAATACATTACAGCCTGCATACATTTTTGAAAAAATGTTTATTTTAATTTTAATATATATATCTTAGTATTAGCTAAATTTTGAATATTCTCCCAATCAACACATATCAAATCGGTGTAAATAAAAATAAAATATGTCTGCAACAGTAGATACAGAATTTTTGATTTTATGTTATGAAAAATAAAATTAATACAAACATTGATTTAAAGTATGTTAAAATAAGGAAGTATTTACTTGACATACATAATTTAAATTATCTAATTTTGAAAAAAAAACTCTGGTTTTGAAGTGATATTTTGGTTTTCAAATTGTGCTTACAAATGAGTAATGTTCATTCTACATTGTGAAAAATTTTTATTTTACATAATTACATCACTATAAATGCTAGACCTTTGTTGAATTATTATTATCAATGCAAAGTGTTCATCGAGTGAAAACTATGTTCTTCAAACATTTTCCAAAAAAATCTCGTTAATTCATTCAACACTACTTCGCGCATTCGCATCGCAGCTCGTGCTATGTATTATTAGTCATTCAGTAATTTTTCATTTTACAATTCTTGATGTAATTGATTATGCCTATTTTTATACATAGCTTTTTACTATATTATACATTAAGCCTACAGATAACTAAATTAATACAAATTTTGTGTTAATTTTGGAAAATGTTTTCCACGTGGGTAAAATAAAATTTCTCTTAAATGCTGATCTATTTCTGAAATCCGTTTAAACATCAAAAACAATTATTATAAATTTGATGAAACATTTAGTTTAGGGCAACAATATACTTTGTATATTAAAAAATTCTTTGCACTTCGGGTATTCTTAAAAATGCGTATGTCGCCACCGTGTATTATTCTATTCATTGGCATCAAGCAGTGTGACAGACTGCGATCGAACCCCAAGCTTCAAAAAACATTTTACAAAAGAGTAGGTAGGTAAAGTGTTAAAACAGTATTTTTTATATTTTGCGCTAAAACAAAGTCATTTTGAAGCCCATCGCATATCCAAATCGACATTATTATATAAAAGGCAATTTTTTATTTTAAAAAATAAAGAAAATCATAAACTGGAAGTATAATTTTGTTTATTTAAACTTTTAAATTTTTATTATCAACCAGGGCCGTTCCTACTATAAATAATGCACCCTATAATAACAAAAAATATAACTCTAATAAAAATTGCGCTTCGGACTGCAGCCCATTGAGCTTGTGGTTAGGGTTGCCCCGTTACCAATTATATCACAACAATGCCAAAAATTTCAAATTGACTATTATTTAATAAAATTCACATTTTTAAAATTGCAAAATAGAAAAAATGGTATAAAAAACTCGTTTTATTCATTCACAACCGACATTAAAAAAAATTAATTAATTAATAAGGATCCGGATCAATTGTTTTCATTGAGACTACCGAAATCAGATGTTCTGTGGTGTTCTGTTACACATACAAATAAAACAGGAATTTTATAATATAAAATTTTACTTTTACAAAAATATTTATATAAATGGCAGCATTAAGTTTAAAGATGAAAAATGAAAATTAACATAAAATTCGAAAAACAAAAATTTGGACTTGAGGTAACAAAATTTCAAATTTGCATTTCTCTAGTTATAAATAAAACATAATTTATAAAATATGAAATATTTTTAAGTGAACTAATTTATTTTTTAGTAGGTATATTATACCATTTTAAAAATATTGTGAAGAAGCATATCGTCAGTGTCTAGTGAAAACCTCGTAAGTCCAAATTTGGCAAAAATTGTTTTATTCGAAAATATAGTTTAAAACCTTGTATCTCAAAGGATTATGCGTTAAAACTTTTATAAAATAAATGGCGTAATATTTCTATAGGATAAAATGAAAACCTCGTATATTTAACAGTGCTATGAAAAACTCGTAAGTCTAAGTAAATTGTGTAAAGTCACAAATTGCATGTTATTTATTTTCTTTAATAGATAGATGTAGTGTCTATAAAATATACCTAGTATTGCTTTAAGTCAATTATTTCTTAAGAGCATAAAATTTTGAAATTATAGTATGTAAATTCAGTGTGAATACGATTTAATTGATTTATTTAATTGATATTTTTTTATTTGTTTAAAATGTTTATTGTTATTATATTTTATATTAGATTTTTTATTTAATTTATTATTATTAAATTTTTTCGTATTTACCTCTAAGGTTAGAATATTTGGATAGAATATTTAGAAATAACTGAAAGCCCTGCCCCAACACTGTCCTCGGAACTAGAAGCTGTGATATCTGATATACTATCAGATACTTTATCTGATGTTGAAAGTGCTGAAAATGTACAGGAGTTTTTTTCGGACTCGACTGATGATCCTAGTTTTTTACCAGATAATGACAATGATCTGTATAATAATAGTAATGAATCTACCAGTGCATCTAAATCTAATATCGATACGCACGACTGTGTAGCAATGAACTTTGATTTTCAATCTACAAACATCAACACCAGGAAGCGGCGACCTGGTTTGGGAAAAATTAATATTGCTCAAGACAACAAGAAAAGAAGATTGACTGGAAAAGCGTACTTAGCCAGGAAGAAGTTCACTTTCGATCAAAAAAGAAAATCAAGAGAAATGAAACCTTCTTGTCAATGTAAATCTAGCAAAGACTTAAAACCAAATTATTTTTGTGCACAGTTTTCGGAAGAACGTCGGCAAAAAATGTACTTAAACTTTTGGAACCTGTCTTCATGGAAAGAGAGGAAAGTCTACGTGGCCGGTGAGGTTGATACCAAAGGCGTCAAAGAAAGAAAATCCGATGCAAAGATTTCTCGACGATCTGCTTCATTGTTTTATCACTTTGATTTGGATAGCAACAACGCTCGTGTTAAAGTATGCAAAACTTTTTTTCTCAATACAATGTGTATCGGTGAATGGTCAGCAAGAAGTTGGGCATTAGGAAGAAAACACCAATCGAACGTTGACACACCTACTATTTCAAAGATGCATACTATGAATCCTATTAGAAAGAAATTCTTGGACAACAGAGATTCAGTACGGGAATTTCTGGCAGCCCTGCCAAAATTAGAATCTCATTATTGCCAAAAAAATACAAAAAAATTGTACCTTGAACAGGAGTGGCAATCTCAAGCTCATCTTTACAGGGAATACAAAAATTATTCCTCATAAAAAAATAAAAGCCGAAAAAAAAGTCGTCAGGTTTTTAAACAAGTTCTTACAGATGAAAATATTGGCCTCATTTCCCCTAAAAGTTATGTCTGTGATATCTGTTGCTCTTGCAAAACGGCAAGAATGAATCCTAAACCGCCTGAAAATTAAAAACACAAAATTTAAACATTTGCAAGAACTGAAGTCGGTGATTCCAAAAGATTTCCATCCATTTTACGACTCGTTGCCGCACTAAATGTGTTATATTTTATTTATTATTTATGTATATTTTAATTATATATTATAAATTTTCTCTACCCTTTTTTTGAAATAAAAATTTCAACGCTTTCCTTTTTGCCATTAATTAAAATTTGTTACTATGAATGAATGAAAAACCCGTATCTCTATTGATACCATTAGTGAAAACCTCGTAAGTCTTATATAAAAACTTTCTTGTAAATTTCTTCAAAAAATGTAATGACATTAATTATATTAGTCTTAATAACAGTTGTATTTTAAATTTAAAATCCTTCTGTAGGATACTAGTGAAATTAGAAAGTTTTTTATGCCTCCTGTAAAATGTTACTTTTAGTACTTACGAGGTTTTCACTAGACACTGACGATATCGTGAACACGAAATGGGGTTTTGTTATTTTTGTCGCGTACCCCATACCTTTTGCTTACTTTTCTGGTGTACAGTTTCACCACTTAAAAATTTCAATAGCTATTTCAAAGATTACAATGACAATGATTTTTGAATGGGTACTTGCGAATTACCTGGCATGATGTTTACTTTTCAACATTTAAGCATTATTAATTTTATCGTGAGGTCAATTTTATTTTCATGTTATAAAATAATTTATTTATGTTTATCAAAAATTTATTTTTAATGATTAATTGGCGGTCAATAAAACTAATTAATTGTGTCAAACTTTTCAAACTTTCACAATCGTTTTCTTTTAGTCTAGATAATGCCCAAAACATCAATTGAATAGGTAGTTTTATTGACTCCGAGTCCCCCGAACTCAAGCATATATTTTATAATTTTTTTTTAATTAAAAAGTTTAATTTTGGAAAATAAAACTATCGCTCTTGTAGGTAATGCATCTCTTTGTATTTATTATAAAATATTTTTAGTGTGAAATGTTGAGGACTAAATAAACTCGGTAACGTATTATGGTAGCCTACACCAAGTGTTTGCTGTAAGCGACCTCCCCAGGAAGTTGAAGATAAGTACACCACTCCTAGATGAAGATACTAGGCTAATATTGACATGCCGCCTTCTTGTTTTCATATACACCTTTATGTTATGTACTCTTGTATGCAAATAAGTCATCAAAATATTTTTAAATTGTTTAATTTGTCATAAAGTTTAACAGAATTTAATTTTCGATAGTGGCAAAAATAATATAGGTAATTTGATAATATTTTTTGAATTTGATTTTGGTTACCTCACAACTGTTAGAGAAAAATAAATATTGAAATGTATATTTTTATAAGTGTGTGTGTGTAAACTTGAAATACTTTTACCTAAAGCCACCTGTCTTTACTTAAAATTTTGAATAACTCTAATAATAACATCATGACAAATAATTTCTTTCATAACATTTGGCAAATATAAAGATTTCTCTTAAAGATAACAAAATATTAAATATACTGTAACAATGGAATATTAAGGGTTTCGTGAGAATTATTACATTTTCAAATTTGCAGGTAGGTTATACTTCTTATTACATTTCAAAACACAATTAAATATATAGTAGCCACTTTATCTCTTTGGGAAGCAACATCCATCCAAAATACAAACCAAATTTTTTATCAAAAAATTTGTGAAAAACAAATCAAATCGAAATACTCAGATAAGCAAAGTTTGAAAAATCCCTGATTTTGAGCAACGTGTTTGTTTGGATCCTCTTCTTTGACTGACCGTCGGAAAGGTCCATAGAAAATAGTTTTCCTTCAAGTTTCGCAACTTGAAAGTGGAAGAGTCGAAACAAATGTATTATCGATAATGTTGTTAGTCAAGTCAGGAAGTTTTTATTTTGAACTCGGTTTGCATTGAAGGACAGATTTTAAAATTCGGTTGGAAGATATCGATAAATTTAAATAATTAATTGTACTGATGCATAATAACGTACATAAAGAAATTGAAACGTAAATGTAACACGTTTTTTGACACAATCTAACAAAGCAAAGGCAAAGTGTGTAAGTAATTCTTGCAGTCTACGTATAAGACTCTACGGGGGTCTTCATGTTCCTGTAACAATACACTGAATTGCGGCCTGTATTTACGATTACAATTATTTACTAATTTACACACAGTCCGATAAATACAATTACAATTGTCCGTATTAGAGAGCGACGATGTGTTAAACATTGCATTATTCTGAAGAATGGATTAACACATGGAAGAATTCAACAATTCGCGTCCTTAGGCTAAATCGAATGAATTTGTATTATTTGTTAAAACTCATTTTTTATTTATACATCTTGCTTCATTGAGTTGTTGATATAAATAAGTTGTTGACTTGTATAATTCAAAATATTGACAAATTAGTATGTTACTAAAAATATTAACATACTAAATGTATTACAAGTAGTAGTTTGGTTGTTGATGAAATTTTTGTAAAATTGTGGTCAGTAGTTATACAATTTTATATAAATAATATTTATAATTTACCAAAACAAAAATTCTTTTTCCTGTTACTTTAGGACTTTGCTTTGTTTTTACCATGTGCGTAGTAATTGAAACTTACAATTTTCTTATGCCCATATTAATAATCATGGATTAATCCGAGATTCAAAATAATCATAGGATTTATCAATGAGATTACTGGAATTTAGACCGTATCGTAGCAACAGCTGTTATTTCGAGAATTAATCTTGAATCTCGGATTAATCCGTGACTATTAATACAGGCATTAGTGCTTACAATAAACCTTACTACAATAAATTATTTAAATCTATTTTAGTAGGGCGTTAACCTTGCTAATTGCACATCCTGGACTTCACTTTAGATCACTATATTGACCATGTATTGAACCGCAGTTTCCTGCTCGGTAGCGACATTGAATTTAAACACTAGAATTTTAAAAATAGAAATCTTGTTATTGTCCGCTAAACCAAACAAGTAGCTGAATAGAAACTCAAGCTATGGTAATTTGAGTTCCACTTTAGCTTAGGAATTATTATACTTACAGTCGACAGGGCTGTACAACTAGATTGTCTAGATTGTGCGGCCTAAAGGCCGCATAGGCTTGTCAAAAAACATAGTTTTTTACATTATAGCACTTTAAAAATAGTAATTAAATTACAGAACAACATTTTGTTACTTATCTTTATTATAGGTTTGATCCTTATCAAACACTTGCAACGCGATGCGTTTCTATTAACCACACACTACAACATATGTTTGAACAAGTCGCAGTCGATCTAAATTAAAAAAAAAACAGTAGCAGAAAAACTCTGAAGAACACCGGCCTAACGGGCATTATTTACCTTGCATTTGCAAAAATTTTTTGTTGGCTTTATTTTTCACAGAAGCATATCCTGTCATAGGAAATAGCAAATTGCGTCCCAAAGCCGAGGGTGCGGGTAAATTGCGTCCCGTCCGCAACATGGTGAGATCGATCAGAATAACTACTAATTTGAATCCTCTTATCTTTAAGATTTCAAAAATTTTAATAATTTTTGCATATTTTGGACATTTAAAAATATTAATAACAGCTTTTTCAAAATTAAACAATGGATTTCCTAAATAAGATACAAATGGAATTTTAAGTGAGTTTTGAACATGGGCTGACTGATAGGGGGTAATTTTGACTATTGTACATTTCAGTTATACTTTCAGTTTCCAATGTCGAATATTTTTTTCTGTTCATCTGTTTATCTACAGATAAATAATGAAACCAGACTTTATTATGTATAAGATAGCTTTGTAGCTGTAATAAGGCTTTTGCTGTAAGTTTTCAAACTCGATCACTTTTGTCAAAGATTTTCCAAAAATTCTTAACTAGCCAAAACAGGTCAAAAGACGTTAAGTCAGAAAGCTTACAACAGCTAGGGATTTAATACAATTACAAAGAGGTTCTATACATAGATTTACAAATAATTGAGTCTAGATTTCACTTATCTATAGACCGCACTTCTACGTCAGATGAACAGGAAAAAACTTGAGGTAAAAAACTGAGAACAACGGTTTTTAGAGCAAATATTTTTATAGCTCAAAAACAAAAAACTAGATAAACTAAAACAATAATTTTTTTCTACTTTTAGGCCGAATTTTATCTACTTTATATTTGGATATTTCACTATAATAAATCATAGTAGTATAATTATTTTGAAATTTGTTCAAAATTTGAGTCTTACTTTCGCTTATTTTTGATTTACTTATCCATCGTCTTCTGGAAGCAACTTGACCAGTAGATTAGGTCCCATTACCAACTGGTCATACCTCATACCTTGCAATTATTAATTTTTAATTTTAATTAATTAACTTTTTCAAAATAAATTTTCAAAATTATTTTTCAATTTATTTTCATTGAAATTATGATTAGCAAAGTTGAGACGATCTGTCTAGACTGTCTAGACCTTTATAAACTCTAAACAAATTATACAAATTATATACTTTTTCGTGAATAGCTTATAATTGCTGTGTTTCGATTTTCAAAACTTTCTGGCACTGCAAATTACCTTTTAGAAAGGTAATTTTTTCAATGAATTGCAAACGGAAATTAAAAACAAATGAACCAAAGATGCGCCAAAAATTGGTTTGCAAACTTTAGAAAATACATCTGGAATTTTCAATTATGTCTCTGAATAGATATGTCCAAAATGTTTTTAAGTAATTTTAGGTCAAAACCAAAATGATGATCGCGAAAATGGTAAATCTGTTAAATAAATTATTGAATTTTGACAAGCTTTCAATAAACAATAAATTACAAATCCAAGAATATTAAGTGGCAGTTGATTGATATCTGGCACAGGATGTATATTTGATTGTTGTCAATTACAGGCTTCAATTTCCAATGTAACAAAACATCCTATACATATTTTTATAGAACACGTAGAACACCAGTAGTTTTTTATACTTTTGTATTCGTTTGGCGCTCTTTTAGCCGAAGCGGAGCTGTTGCTGCTAGCATATAAAATGCCATTGCGCTGAACCAATGATGATTAAGTGTAGAACCGGTAGAAAAAAAATGAAATGTATGATAAGCAATATTATACAGTTCATTCTTCCATACATGTAGATAGCAAAAGCATCATTGATTAAACAGCGATCACGTTCCATTTTATAAACAACCACAATTGTAATTGGTGCATACATTGCTCACGCGATTTCTATACTGTTGAATGAAACTACAAAATGTTGATTAAGCACATTTGCATGTTAATTTGGTTAATTAGTAAGTAAATTTATGAATATTATTATAATTGATCTTAACTATGTTAATTTAAGTGATCATTAAAATGACGCTGTTCCACGAAGAGTATCCTGATTTTGTGACTCTCCACAACATCTTGCATAGAAATCGTTCTTCATTAAACTTTTTGGAAATCGTTGATATTCATCTTCAACAGTCTTTCTACAAGTACTGCGAATATTGGAAGTACATGCCGAAGAAAGTCAGAAATAGTGTGCATAAACGTCAGATCTTTTATTTTCATGTTTTAGTTGTGTTGCATTCTGTTTTGGCCGCTTTGCTAGATGCTTTTGTTTTTCATATGTTTCGCGATTAATTTTTTGCATAATTGCCCAAAATTAATCATTTCGAAATAGTGAACCAACTTTTTTTAAACATGTATTCATGAAGAACCAATGTTAAGTATTTGTTAAATCTTTTTATAAAAACATTGTTAATGGTTCCAAAGCTGTAACATCTCAAATAAGATTAGCGAATACAATGCGTACTTAGTCCCTAAAGCCAAAATATTTGTACCTCCTGCAGTTAAAGTAGACACTTCTTGGGAACTTTACACTTCATTCATGAATCAATCAAATTAGTTAGGTTTTAAGGGCTCTTATGTGTCCGTTTGGCTGTATTGAAATACTTGTTCAATTGAACCTATTGTGGTTTTTATAAAATTAGTGGTTAACTCCAATTAAATGTATAAAAATAATTGTGTTGAATTTATTTAAAAAAGTTAACTTTGTTATTACATAATTAATTATCTTTTTCAGTAGCTTTGTAAACATTAATAAATAAAAGGTAATTAACCTTTGCTTATTAAATTATTGTCTACATTTTTAATATTAAGTTATTATCTTACACTTTCTCATATTGCACTTTAAGTTTTGAAATATTTAATTATGTATCGAATTTTTTCAAAAAAAAATTAATTTTTTAATGCTGATCAATAGGAGAAACTAATCCGCCTTCCAAAAGTCAAATCCTGGATCAAAATTGTATTATATTTTTATCATTGGTTGATTTTTTAAAATGCAACAGTCGTTTCCGCAGCAAAAATCTCATTACCTTTTACCTTGAACGTCATTGCTTCCTCTATGCTTTGAGTCAACATTGTTTGGATCGTTCTCTTCTTGGCCGTTCGGCAAAACTGCTTTATCCCCAAAACATTACTATCTCACATGCGATTTATGTGCTTAACCACACAGTAGCTTGAAATTGCAAGCCATAGAAATGGATGTTCTATAATGAAGCTGTACACTGAAAGAAGAATTTTTTTTCAATTAAATATATTCTTGTATTTGTCGAAATATAGGGAGATAATAAACACAAGTATATCTTCCACCAAATACAAATAATATAAAATATTTAATTGAGATAAATAATTTTTTTTTCAGTGTAGGTACATTATCAAAACTCCAGCATGTTACAAATAATGGTATTACAAAAGAACCAATGAGTGTACAGAAATAATAAATAAAATTAATATTCTGACTCGATAAGCTGTATCTTAGAGCTCTAAAATAATAATTATAAATAATGGAACTCACCACCCTTCCACTCACCGATTTAATTCAAGTTTATAAAAATTTCAGATATTGGTAAAAAAAGGAAACCAGAATTTTAAAATTAAGCTGAAATAAAATTTTCCAAATTTATTTTTAAATAAATCTCTACTACAAAGTAATTACTGTATTTGAAGCCAGGCCCGGATTGGCCCACCGGGAAATCGGGAAATTCCCCGCCTAATGGGGGCTTGTGACTGTTCTTAAATTTTTGCCTACGGAGCATTTTAATATTTCATACGTGATGGGGGTCGGTGGCCGGCTGCAAATCCCGGTAAATAATTTGCTTCCAATCCGACTCTAATTTGAACCCACGACAACGGAATAGAACCGTTGTTCTATGCCATGCTGATACTACTCATTAAATAATTTGTCCACATTAAAATAGTTATGCGTGACTTTCCGACAAATAACTAAGAAACTATGCATAAATTTATAATTAATAAATTATGGATTAAATAGGGTAAAACCAGGAAAGATGGCACAAATGGTACGTAGAAACGCAGTCAAAGCTTTTATTTTTTCCATTTACCTGTTCAATATTCAAAACAAAAATAGTGATTCTACAACTTTAATTTGATTTGATAATGTCAGTTCTGTGGACATTGCAGACAGAATTGCCTAAAAGTCCGAAAATTAAGAACTAGAACAAAGGCAAATCTTAATAATAAGCTGCAAGTTTATGGGATCTGCATGATCTCAGCTTTATAGTCAATTACCTCTGGGATAGCATTCTGGGGTAGGTGACCAATAGATTAATTTTTATTTTTTATTATTTTAATTTTGTGTTTATATTTTTTTATAAATTTTTATGTTTTTGAGAATAGTAATCAATACTTACAATTTTACAAGAAATAGATGACTTTTGGGGTCATTAAAACGAAATAATATTGTCCGACGTTTCAGGTCTTTTATTAACTCATTGTCAAGGCTAAAATTTACACAAATTAAAGTAAAATAATTATTATTATTATTTAATAATTTAATAATAATAATAATAATATAATTATTAAATAATAAAAATTATTTTGTTGCTCTTCAATCTCTTTTTTGCTCTTAACAGGTTAATCGTCCATTGAAAATTTTCAATGAAGTTTTCCAAGTCAATAATAAAGACCCGAAACGTCGGACTACATTACCTTGTTTTAATGACCCCAAACTCAACTATTTCTTCACTAGTAATGATTAAACTTTATTTTTTGTCTGAAACTTTTGTTATTTTTGCTTCAAAAAAATTTGGCTATCTCTTACGGTTTTACCACACTACAAGCTAAATATTGACTATATTGTCAGTATTTTAGAATGACCAAAAAATGCACTACACACTGTTTAGCACTAAAATGGAAATAAAGTAAAGTTTGGGAAATTTAAATAGGTACTTGCAGTGAATTCTATTTTTAAAAACTTGATGCATTTTGGTTTTAAAAAGCTTATAGTGCAGTTTTTGATTGGTCTACAATATACATATATAGTACGAATGTGGTTAATAGATTTGGTTACCCACCTACCTAATTTGATTTCTTAATCCCTATTGACAGCTTTGATTTCTTTATATCGTTGATAACACATCAAACGTTGAAAATATCGCGTTAAATTTGGGGGCAGTTCTAATTACGTTAGATAAAACTAATCGAAATTTAACGTTGTATTACCTAATATTAACAAAACAACCGCATGCATTTATATAACGTTATTTCAACGTAAAATAAAAACCATGTAACTTTAATAAAATAAAATGTGATGCACCACTATCATGCAATCTATCTATGACAACATAATTTATACTGAAAAAAATGGCCGTTAATTAATATGGTATTATTAACGTTAAAACAACGTGTTAATTTACGTTGTTAAGGTATTCGGGTATATCGGCTAATGAAATACGTGATTTTTGTCTTATTTTAAATATATACAAGATGTTCCCTCAACTGTGACTTTTTTCAGAAATTTTTTTAATTAATTAGGGTATTTGCAGCTAATATGGCTAACGCTCTGTATTTCGGAAATAATCATGATATTCGGCTAAATTCTGTAAGGGATGTATATCTAATACATTCAAAAATTAAGGGAAGATCCAAAAAATTACTATGGCCATATTGGCTTCAAATACATACCTTAGCATATAAAATTTTTGTCTAAATTAAAACTTTAAAGTAATATTTTTAATTTCTACCTTTAAAATTGATGTAATTAATTATTGAATATAAACTGTAATAAATACTAATAACAATATGTTTTATACAAAGTCTGACGGACCATTCTGGATAGAAAATTTTAAAAACTAGAACTTTCGTCACAAACTTATTTTAAAAAAGACTCCATTTAACATAATTATTAAAATTTGTGTTGTGTGTTGTGTGTAATAAATTAAAATTTATTAAGACAAAAAATTTACCAAATAATAAATATTAATTTTACTCCACAAAAATATTCTACTGATTCTTCAGTATTTTCGGTTTTTACGTGAAGTAGATTAGTTTATCAAAAAAAGTTTAGCCCGTTAAATTATTATAATATTTTGCATTTCATCAAAATTAAGAGAAAAATCTTAAACCAGCAAAAATTATTCGTAAGAAGATTAATTTATGAATCCACGTATTTTATATAAAAGCTAATTATGTATTAAACATTAAAGTATTTCAAAAACAAATCAACTCACAATTAAATTATATTGCAAATTAAGAATTTTTCACTTACGAAATTATACTTATTTGTCTTTTGTTAAACAAAATTGATGAAAACCATTTTTGATTGTTATAAGTAGTATAATGCCATATATTAATATCAGAGTTAAATTTGAAACCACCAATTTATAATAAATAATAAATATTAAAAGCTGTTTAAATTTTAAATTTGAAAACTGAATTTATTCATTACATTTTTTAACAAAAAATTTTGGTTTTAATTTTGTAATCAAATTTAATAGCTAATAAATAGGTTTAAAAAAATGTTGTTGTAAATTTTGAGTAGTAAAGAATTTTTAAATAAAACAAGACCACCACCGATATACAGATATTTCTCAGGTATGCATTTCGAGTTGTTATTTTAGAAAAACTATTCAAGTATTGTCCAGAGTGAAGTCCCAACAAGAGCTACTTTTTATCCGTTGTTTGTATTCGGCTATTTGTTTTTTTACTTTGTCAAAATAATTTAAAATATTTTTTATTTTATGATTTTTAGTTAATTTAAAAAAATTAGATACTTATACAGAAATAAAACTAAGTTTCATTGGATATTAATATATTTACATATAATAGATACATTTTTAAATACGTAGAATTATGTACAATTTTAATTTAAAATAAATGGCATATTTTTAAGTTTTGAATTTTATAACCAAATCACTTTTTTTAATTCAATAAGTTATATAATATAACAAACATTTACCTTGAGATTTATAAGAAAACACAAAATAAATCACTATCACCACTATAAAACTTTAAATTTAGTGTCATATAAAAACTGTGATAAATTATTAGGGTGAATCTACGTGGTCCGTCGCGTTAGATGAATCGGTATTTTGTCCTGGTCGCGTTTGTAAAAGTGCTTGATAATAATTAACAATAGGAAACATTGGCCACTGTTTTGTCTCTTGTTGGTCTCCACTAACAACGTCAATGTCTTCTTCTGTAGTTTCTTCGCCGGAATCTGGAGCTAAAAGTGATGCTACATCAAATTGTCGTTTTCTTGACGAGACTTTCGAATTTATTGGAACTTGGAAAACTGATGTCGATGGACCTGGTACAACTGGAGGACTAACGGAAATCGGCGGAGGACTTGGCGAATCTGTCCCGTCTTCGTCAACTGCTAATCCCATATGTTTTCGAACTTTTCTTTGAGCTTTACGTCTACGAAAATCACCTTTACGGAAGTCGTCTACGTTGGCCGGATGAATTGCCCAATAATGGCCTTTTCCATTTGCACTTCTACCGGCTTTAATAAAACAGTCGTTTAGCGATAAATTATGTCGAATGGAGTTTCTCCAACCAGGACCTCTGGTTCGGAAATATGGATAATTGTCTAAAATATGTTGATAAATATCGGAGAGCACTAATTTGCCTTCGGCCGTACTTAAAATAGCCATAGCAATTAAACCGATGTAACTATGTTGAGGTTTGGGTTCTTCAGGTTGTAAAGCTCGTGGAAATAGTGCCGGATAGCAAGGAATAGGAGTTGGAAACGGATTTAGTAAGGGATAACGAAGTCGTTCAGCGACGGCATATTGATACAATTGAAGGCGATACTGGTCGATTGGCATGAGAGCTCTTGGTGTTGCACTTGTATCCAATGCAGCAAATGGAATTGGAAGTCTTGGGGTTGGCGTTGTTGGAGTTTCGTTACTACACATTTTACTTAACTATCACTTATTGTTTTATTAGTCTTCACAATATTATTTAATGTTAAAAAATCATACCGAACTTTTACTTTAATAACTCGAACACGAATGCAAACTGGCTAAAATTCTATTTCTCAGTTTGTAATCGATTATTTGTGTAAGTCATAGATCATAAATCAAGACTGTTATTCAAGAGTGAATAAGCTTAACTAAAGGACTAAAGAACCCATCTGGGTGACTAAACATATAACAAACACAACTATTTGTCGACCAATATTTGCCAACAGTTCAGAGGCAGACTTTGAATGGACCAATCAAAACTTAATGCTCCCTTCCGGAATAGACGGATACCACGCCTCGCCATCTTGTTGCTCCCTTGCGAAGGAATAATACTACGTTCTTTTAGGGGTAGGTAGGGGTTGTTGGCATAAAACTCGACGTATTCATTTTACCCTCTTCTTATTAGGGTTACGATAAAATTTAAACTACTAATACCTATAGTAGCTTTTTACACTAAAAAAACTTTTTAAAATGCTAGAGTGTAGAGTGCTATACTTACTTAGTTAAAACGAAAAGTAATATTTGCTTCTTAATGTCTTTTCAAGTTCCACCGTTTTGTTAAGGATTAAAATAATTCATTAAAAAAAGTTTAGTATACAAAACCCAAAATTTATTCAAACAAATCAGCGATCTACACAAAAAACAATCTCATTTTGAGTAGCGAAAATAATACTTTATCTACGTGCAGCAAATTTTAATACTAGATATTGCAATCGGGTAATAGTATTTATGAGCATTAAAAGCTACTGTAACCTATTAAGGACTATACCTACATAAAGGTTTAATTATGCAAATACAAATTGTATATGATTTCTAAACAAAATACAATACATAGGTAGGTATAATCTATAGAGAAAAATTGAATTACGGAACTAATTATACGAATATAATGAATTTATAAAATAGAAATCTAAAAATTATGACCATTTCGTTTATTAAGAAGTACAATAGTTTATTTCCTATCGGTTTCCTGCAAGGATCATTTTCCTGCAGACTCCGCCCAGCTCCCCTCCAAAAAACAGTAGGATCAATTGAGCTTCTGTCTCTTCATAATGTTGTTTCTCCCAGATTCGAAGTTGTTGGTTAAATATTGTCATTATTTCTGCACACAATGAACAATAAGTATTTTCAGTTGATCTGAATAAATATATAGACGCCATTTTGAATTTTAATGTTAAATTAATTTGAATATTTTATTTTCAGCAGTTGCATATTTCTTCCATCCCTCTTTGCGATTCCTATTGGAAGTAGAACAAAAATAAATTGAAATTTTATATTTAATCTTTTTAAAATAAAATAAATAAATAAATAAAAATAAATAGACGTGTGTTTATTTTACAAATAATGAACTAAATATAACTGACGTGAAGTACTGTATATATGGGTGTGCATACTGTGAGATACGGTTTACCCCCCTATTATAGTGTCAAATTCAATTTTAAACGTTTAAATTAAACATAGCAAACTGAAAATCTATTATACTTTTCGTTATTGTTTGGTATCTGATAATTTTAGGGCTTCGTTCATGTATTATTCTATAGACGTCATGGTTTATGGGTTACAGCTAAATATGTTAATGTGTTGTGCCCTCTTTGATCCCCATTCTTTTTTAAGTGATAAGTGATAACACGCACACCATAAATTTATAACAAATCTAATTTATAATTTAATTATAACTTACCATTTCATTCAAGGCAATCCTTCCGGCCAAAAGTTCCAAATTGGAAAATATAAAATTGAAAGAAGAAAAAATGGAAATATTCGTTTCAAGTTGTGATGAGATGAGTTGCAAAAAAGTTGCAAAATGGTAATTTTCAGTGCGATTAAATAAATCTAAAATATTGAAAAACAAAAAAGTCAGTAAGATTTTTTACTTTTTACATGATTTGGTAGTATATTTTGCTGATACTTGACAAACTCAATTTTGTATTTGTTTGATGTTTTTGATGTTCGAATTGATGATGTAAATAGAAGCCATCTTAAAATCGTATTTACCTACAAATATGTTTTATATAAAAAATTAAAACTTTGATAATTAAGTAAATATCTATTCTTATATCCAGAAATTTTGCACTCAGTCCAAAAAGAAAGTTCCGTTTCTTTATTTTTGTTTACCAGTTCCATAAAAATTTTGTCTTCTTGAAGTAGGTAATTGCTATTTTAAAAATAAATATTCTTATTTACAGTATTAACCTAATTACAAAAATGATCGGCTATAAGCCGAAATACCTATAGTTTAAATTCTGGTTAAGCAAAAACTTTCTTCCATAACCGTCTTCCTTTGGCAGATAATCCTGAAAATTGGAAGTTGATAATTTTTGTATTTCTAAACTGAAATAACCATTTTGGAAGTCTTCGTCTCAACCATACGCTGTATTGGCTTGATAATTACAGCAAATTTTATAATGACAAAAAAGTATAGCTGATAAAATTTTATTTTTGTATTGAAGAATTGATATTTTAGAATTCAAAGGCACATGAAATTAAAAAGTACCTACTTGCATAAATCAGTAGAGAACAAAGGAAATAAAATAAAACAGAACAAAAATAAAATTAGCACTTTTAGTGCAGGCAATTGTAAAGCCAAAGCACTAGAGATAATTTGAGCGCATTAGTTGATTTTCAGTCGTGGTTTTCCGAGTGAATTCTACATCGAATAGATCGATGAAACTATTGTGTCAAATTCTGATCACGAAGCTGACCGTATCTCATGTCACGCATTGTGTTTCTAAACATATAGCAAGTCTGTGATACACTCGCACGATCGCACAAAACGTACGTATTTAGTGTACACGATATCAACAATCAATGTCTTCAGAAAATAGTCAGCAGATGATGAGATTGTAAAAGATCTAAACAAAACATTTTATGAATATTAAAAAGTAATTAATTAATGTAATTGTTTCTATGTTCCATTAAAGCTCTTTAAATGGTTTGTTGCTCTTTAATTGGTGTATTATTCACTGAAAAAAAAATATTTTTATTTGTCTCAACTAAATATATATACTTGTATAAAGCAAATCAAGGGTGACTAAACCTAGTTAATTTTAAAATTTAGTTAATAGTTCCTCAAACACAAGTATAGAGGTAAATTCATATTTAATTGAGGCAAATAAAATTTTTTCAGTATTGGTTTATATGAGATGTAAAACAGCATGGCATACCCGACGGATGTTCATCATATCCTATTTACTTAATTCAGGAGGATGAACATTAGTATCCACACAAAAATTATCCTATAATTAAATGGACAGGGAAAAACAATTCTTTACAGGTTACTAAATTGTTAGTAAATATATTCCACATGTTACACTCCATCACTCCATTGTTTCCACCAATTTGAGGAAAACCTAAAACTAAGTACCCAAAAATGAGGTTCCACAGTTAAAATTATCTAAGATCATAGTTTCGTAAGACTGTCCAACATCGTTTATAAAAAACATGACTTTGTACAATTTTGAACTAAATCATCTAATTTGTCCAATTTTGGCCAATTGAATATAAGTAGGTAAAACTGGAAAAGTTGACTTTAAGTTATTTAAAATAATATGGAATATTGGAAAAAGAAAATAATTGATGGAAGACTAAAATTGTTATGGCTTATACGTTCACATTATTGGTAAGTGGGTATCTACCAAGAAAACAATTTTTGAAAAACCTACTTACGCTAAATATAAAAGCAATATGTAGACAAATCTCAATAACCTTTGCCATTTAATTAACTTTTCATGCTATTAGGAAAAAAGCAATCCGACCGAATAGTCTATAATCCGATCCGCTTAAAGTCTATCCAACACATATAACAGTAAAATCCTGCGATCAATTTCTATGTGGCTGATATAACATTATCCTTGTTCGGGAGTTAGGAAGCCAGGAGGGGAAAGTCGGGCCGGCGGGCTTGCAGTAGCTGGGAGTTTAATTACAGACTGGTGGCATCCCTTGAGACTGGTGGGGCTTCAAGCCACCCTTTTCACTACTTCGTGTTCCTAATATTTTCCGCACTCCGCGTAACTTGCTATAAAGCTACAAAATTCTAAAGAGCAGTTTACACTCGATTATTTTTCATCCGTAAGAATACGTTGAAATAAATGAAAAAGTTGGAAAAGTATTAACAGAATTAAGAAAAATACTAATAGCAATTTTTATCGAAATCACCTTTTCTTCTTTTATGTTTAATATTTTCCATTTTCTTCAGTTAAACCTGGTAACTATGGGATTAATAAAATTTGTAAGTTTTATATCTTTTTCGATTTTGCTCCTGACTTTCATGTGGTGTTTATTTTGCAATAAAAATTATTTAAAAATAACAGCTTGTCTTTTCAGGAAATTTTAAGTTGGTAATTAACATGTGAGCCAGTGAGTAAATCAGGCTTCCAGCATAATATAAACGATGTAATAAGCCGCATTGGAGGTCTCCGTTGCTCAAAGACTGTTTGGATGAGTTATTTTAACAAAACAAGCCATACAAAATTTTGTATTAGACTTTATTACATTTCAAAAAGCTTCTCTAAAAGAGGAAAACCAATAACTGATTATTTTTCAGTGTTTTGTCGAAACGCTAGAATAATACAGTCGCTTTATAAAAGAAAATTGTGTTGTAAAAATTCGATTTTGTTGAAGAAAATGTTTTTTATAAATAAAAAATTCAATAGCGAAAAAATA
Source organism: Cantharis rufa (assembly GCA_947369205.1). Lineage (NCBI taxonomy): Eukaryota > Metazoa > Arthropoda > Insecta > Coleoptera > Cantharidae > Cantharis > Cantharis rufa. The sequence goes on along the minus strand of OX376309.1, from coordinate 5,727,293 downwards.
TTCAACATAGTAATACAATAAGGGTTTTCCGAGTGGGTTGAAGAGATCACTTATCACTTCTATAATTGATTTGGAGGTATCAATAATTATTTCGGCACGTCTGCTTTAACCATATAGATTATGATCGAAGTTTTATTAATATCCATGCTCCCTATGTATTACTAATATGGCATGTTAGGGTTACTTCCTAAGCCTTGCCTTTGTTTGATCTCACGTTAATCGTTACATTATCTAAGCCTAAATGAAATGCTTTCTTATGAAAAGAAAACTTCTGAATAATGAATCTTGTCTTAATTCCAACTGAACCATTCGTGATTTATTCATATGATGACACCATAAATTATTTCAGTTCTTCTCATCATCATTGTCATTGTAAATTTGGACTGATCGGTTACTATTACTGCATTATTTTCCTCTGATGAAAATCCAAAATATTTTTTAACAAGTTATGATAACATGTAATTTGACATATTAAGTAAAATCACTTGGGATGTAAAAATATAACTTATGTTAATTGTTTTATTACTCCATGAACAAGGGAGAAAAATTAGCTTATGATTACGTTCATCACACAGTATTTACCGCTATTAGTTAACAAGGGGCTTTGATCCCTAAAGACATATTCCCGAGGGGTGTTGGCATTTTAACCCTCTGTATATTTACATACGTAACTGGTAATCTGATAGCTTTTATAAATGTTGTGATGTACTGACTGTGTCATTTCAAGCTAATAGAAGATAAATAAATTGTAGAACTTAATGGGCATGAATTTTTAAGAACTATAAGGTAAAATTATTAGTCTTAAGAAAAAAATTTATTTGTTTCAATTAAATATATACTTGTACTTGTATTTGACGAAACATAGGAAAATGTTGAATCAAACAAACCCATATGTATGTTTGTACTTGGCTTTATTTGATTCAACATCTAACATGCGAACTACATATTTAATTTAGACAAATAAATTATTTTTTTGGTACAAGCAAAAATATTCAGGTTGGAGAAACAATATCGGTTTCTGTTTGTTTTACAACAAATAAAAGTTGACTTACGGTAAGCAAAAAATATTGAATTGGGTTCTGTTCAACTATAACCAGATTAGAATTTAAAAAGTTGTTTTTTTGCCGGATTTTCGATTCTTAAAAGAACTTTTGTCCGCACTCATGCAGGTTAGTAAAATTAATCTCACATTACATAATTTTATTTTAATAAAATATAATGCAATGGTTTGAATGCAACAATTTAATATGGAAAAAGTAAAGTATAATAGAGAGAAAGTTATTTCAATAATTTGTATTAAAATATTTCAGTATTTCAAAAATTAGAATAATTTTATTAAAATTGGTAAGCAATTTAAAACTGGAAGTGAGAACCAAGAAAAAGCTTTTTAACTTTCGGGACAATATTTAGTTGTTATAAAACTTGACAAGCTGGAGCCAGTGGTTTCCAATAAAATACTTATAAAATTATGTTAAAATTTATTGTATCTAAACGATTTTGAGAATCTCTGTATTCACCCTCTTTCGAGCACTGGGGATGTGCGCAAAAACGGAAACAATTAAATCTACAATGGTTGGTTTAGTCGCGCACACAGCCAAAGCTATTCGAGACAAATCTTGCAGAAAATTCGTTTTTGTTGCCATCATTTTTGCTGTGAAAGCGTTTCATATTTAATAGGAACAATGCTTTGTTGCATCTGTTTTAGATTATATCAGAGGCTCAATTATTAAAATTTTAATTGCAATTGCCCATTGTTCCAATAAAAAATAATAGCGGCTATTAAATAACAAATCAATAAAAAAAGACTGAAATTAAAAAATATCTGCAATTATTTGAATACAAATTTCTAGTTTTGGTCAAAGGTTAAAGTAATTTTAATGTGGTTTTCGGAGTTGCAGATCTGACAGGAAAGGCGCAGTAGCACGGTGAATCGTAAGGGGTGACCGGCAACCGTTCATTAAATTAAAGCCCCTTTCAACATATTATGCATATACCCCCCTAACCCCTACTATTGACTAACACGTAAATACTCCCAAACACTTTGAATATTCAATCTATGAACAAATTATTTCAAGTACCACTTGAAATTTTTGTTGCAAAATTTAAAGCTTTGTCCAAAAAATGTTATAAGTTCTGTTACCTAGCCAAATTTTTTATATTAAAAATAATTTTTAACATCCCTCCCTCTTCAGCACTTGATAATATTTTAAAATGTTAAGTCAAAAAATTAACAACAATAATTATTTTAAAAAACTGTCAAGTCTATAAAGGGTTTGGAATGATTGTCCTAATGTTTTGAGAGTTCGTAGACATCGCCAACTCCAAATTAGCACCCATCACATTTCATGGCCATTGCTATGCATCAATTGCTTTGCTCTATCCTTCACAATTGTATCCTTAGTTAATTTGCTTTATATTTGTTCATTTGTATCAACTTGGCGCGTGTTGTCGGTCAATTACATGTCTTTATGTTAACAAAATTGTTGGCAAATATTTCCTACTCCTAGTTTTTATAAAAGCACAACTGCAGAAAACCAGTATTTTTTTCAAAAATTTTAATTTGTGAATTCAATCAGGAAGAAAAAAAATTTGAAAAAATAATTAGAAAATATTCCAAATTAACTGATAAGTACAATTGCACGTATGCACGTCAGCTATATTTTTATTGTTGTAAAAATTGATAAATTGATACGTATGATAGCCAAACATCATTTGTTTTCAAAATAAACATCAATATTTATTGACGTAATTTTGTTGACTAATCGAAGCTATGAATAATTTATTATGTAAAATATTCGTTAGAAATTTTCCCTATCGTATTTCAGAAAATGAATTTTTAAACTTAAGACAAACAACACCGATCTACTTTGGTCCAAGATTTTATATATGTAAAATCCAAAAATGGAAAGCGAGTGAAAAGGAAGTTATTGAATAATTCGATTAAGTGAATCGACGTAATCAGCTTCTCAAAACTTAATTTGTGAGATTAAAACTGCAAGTTTCCATGGTGTAAAAAATCGACGGTAAAATAACATTCACAATTGATTAGTTCAAATTATTTTGAATGTAATCATTTTGAAATTCATAATATCAAATTTTGTCAACTTCAAAGAAACTTATATTTCCACTTAAACTAATCAATCCCTAACACCATATTAACGGTATAACACAATCAAGTCCGCCGAAATTATATTATACATAAGGGTTCTATAAATGTTCGTAATTTGACGCTACAATTTGACACCATTTAGATACACAAAACCATAAGCCATTTTGTGGGTTTAACATCTGTGGCATTTAAGCAGAAACTGTTAACTACAATAGTTACCGAATTCAAGACACATGTAATTGTACAAAATTTGATTAAAATGTTAATCGAATAAAATAAAATGTTAGATGTTTTTCTCTACAAGTCTAAGTTTATCAATTCCATCAACTCTACTTAGCCAATAAATTGCATCAAATTGTTACAATTTATTGCCCGGCAAGAACCAACGAGGAGGTGTAGAGCCATCTCTTGCCAGGAGAGGAGAGAGAGGGAGGAAAGGAAAAAAAAACAAATGGTTTAAAAAGGAGTGGAAAAAAGGATTGATCATTATGAATTAAATACAATTTAAGAATTCTGGAAAAATGAAAAATGATGAAATTAGACTTGTCCAAAATTTTCTTACGAAATGCGAAAGCTTATAACAAGATGCAGTATTTAAAGCACGAAATTATGTTACAATTAATTTATATTACAATTAATACTGGGTGGTAAAATGCCAATTCACTTGAATAGCTAACACAGTACCTTATGTTAACTTGGAGGAATTATCCTAAACTATTGACTAAAAATCAGCAGCAATTGCATTGCCAGTACTACAACTTCAATTTTAGGAACTTTGTTTAGTTACATTATAAACGAATTCACGTCGAATTTTGCATCACACATGCATTTTAATATTATTAACTACTTTCATTAACAACCAGTGAGAACCGAGAATTTGTACTTTTCCAGAAATTAAATTAATGTAATTTTTAAAATTACTTAAAATTACATTTACAATTAAAATTTTATTATGTACAATACCATTTTAAGATTCATTCAAGTCAATTTTCTAAACTTAACACTAAGTGGGATTTTAATTTTTTCCATATTAAAGCGTAAGAATTTTCCACCTTATAAATTTTGGGGTATGAAGCCGCGAATGTGGTTAATAATAAAATAATCGAATTAACTAAATTTAAATATAACTTAAACGTACATACATGTTTAGTTGAAACATCAAAAACTATTTTTAAAAATCGTGAAAACTCAAAATTTAGAAAAAAAGCATTCGGTGATTCAAAAAACCATGCCGAAATATTAATTTACCAAACCTTACAGAATAAAAACGCTTTTCCCGAAAACTCGTTTAACGATTTAATGTTATTAAACGACGACGGTATTCAAAAATTTAAAGTAGTACACTCCAATATATTTCGGAGATTTGGCATTAATGAAAATTGATTTATAATACACTACAAATACTAAAGAAATACCTAAATAATAATCAATGTTACGAAATCTAATAAAAATTTAATTTTTTATAAATAAAAATGAGTATTTAGTGTGGGACTGGATAATTGCTATGATAATTCTACAATTATACTCGATACACCTTTACAAACTAATGAAAAACTAATTGTAATTATAACTATTAAATTTATCTACAACAAATAATTATAAGCTAAATTAGGACTAGTGAACACCATGCTACATATTTTAAAGATGATAAATGTAACAAAACTAAATTAAAATTATTTAAATAAAAGGGTTAACGGATCTCACGCCTTAAAAATAAATATTAATAAAAAAATTACTTATTATTATTTTTAATTCAATATGCTAAGTTTTAGTTTATGAATACCTAAAATTACCTAAAGTGCAGCTGCAAACCGCATCAAATAATTTTGATTTTATATAATACCAAATCTAAAATAATTTTTTTCGCCGACTGCCAAATCAAACTTTTTTGTAAATTACAAAAATATTGTTAAACCTTAAACCGATCCCATAATAATCAACAATGAACATTAAACCAAATCAATAATGGAAAATATTGTACTGTGATAATATAAACAAAATACATAAATTATTAACTATAAATAATTACAAAGCAAACAAACACGTTCTTATAGAATTGCAAACAAAGCCAATAATATTTTTAATTATTTAATTTAACCCCCCCCCCTAATTGTTATCCAATTAAGATAAATTTCCATCGCTAATCAAACTGAACGAACCGAATAACCAAATCCAAATTTTAAAAAAATGTCTAAAATATATGATTATTTAACCGATAAAAAAACAAAAAACTGTTTAAGGCTTTACGAAAGTTCCACCAAACCGAACTGAACTGATATTGTACGATTTCTGACGTTCCAAAATTACCAATTTAAAAGAGAGATACGTTGTGTAAGCCACAATCCACTAACTGAAAACTAAACCGCAAATTGTTTTCTACATTCTTAACCGAAATTAAACCGGCTATTCGAAATTAAAACCAGGCGCAGATTAAATTGAACTTCATCCATTCCATAAAATTGTTACCCCAAATATTAGAGGTTAAACTAGAACTTAAAACCGAACCGCGGTTAACCTTTTTCATCCAAAACCGAAATTTAATCAAATTATAAATTTAATCTGAAGTTAAAAATTTAACAATCAATTGTGACCGATTAACATACATCATACCCGCCGTGGATCCATTTTATATAGTTTTGCCGCATAGTGATTAATGAAAAAGTGCAAACCGAACCGCAAACCAAACCGCATTTTGATTTTCTATATAAAATAACCATTGAAAAACTCCCGTGATCATGAAATGAGATGATATTTGTGTAACCGAAACGTAATCCATAATCCATTTTATTAACTTGATCCTTGAATTTTAACTGAATGCATATAATTTTCAACATCTTTAACCGAACCCAAACCGCATTTGTATAGTAGAAAACAATTTAAACACTTGGATAATCTTGAAAGCAGAAAAACCGTTCCATTTTAAAAACTGTTATCATCAAAAGATTGAAAGACGTCGTTATTTAAAAAAATTCTTAAAAACCGTTTTGGAATTTTGATTTTTGAATGATTTGGCTAGACGGCAATATTAACTTTGACCTTAAGACCGGTAGTCCCGTTTAATGAGCGGACACACGTTACTCTAAAAAGCAAAATCCTATTGAAAATTCTAAAAACTATTGATCAATTTTTGAAAACTGAGGGTCACAATAAAAGAAGAAACTAGAAAATATTTTTGAAAAACTCCAAAAAAAAACCTTGAAATAAAACCTCGACCTAATTGGGAGTTCCGTTCGATGAGCAGATATACGTTACTCCAAGAAAAAAACAATTGCTATTAAAAACCTCATTTCTGAAGTTCACGAAATTGCAAAATACTTAATTAAAAGTCCCAAATACATTCGGTTACAAATGTTCCATATCAAAAAACTGAAACGAATCAAAAAAATAATTAAGAGTACAGTAGAATTCGGTTTTAGCGAGTACTGAAAATCGGTGTAAGAATTATGGGTACATGCTAATTTTTATAGTAAAACCTGCAAAATTTGTGTTAATTGTATTTAATAAATAAATTTTATTTTGAAGAATAAGATTTTATGTTCAATAACCAATATTTACAGTGAACGTTATAACGGGATAATTTGAACTCACGATGCACTACAAAAATTTATTTGCCAGTGTGACAAAGATTTTACCAAATAGTTTAGTTAATATTATACTCAGCGGTCATTAGAGACACTCATTGGAGGCGGGCTGACTCTAAGGTACTCGGTTCGAATCCGGAGAGAATTTAAAACTTTCATATCGTCGGCTTGGAGCAAAAACAAGATAACTCCATTTTTGGACAAAATGAGTTATCTACACGATTGGATACGAATCATACTCAACTACGTTCTGGCAAAATCAGATAATTGTACTAACACTAATAAAATTTTTATTCAGATTTTTAGTTTTGAATTTGTATACTTTTGCATTGTCAACTCAACATTCAAGTCGCATTTTCTCAAAACTATCATTTTAGAGTTATCTTGTTTTTGCTCCAAGCCGACGATATGGTCGTCTCCGTGCTTTGGAGGGTACGTAAAGCCGGGGGTGCCCCTGAGTTGATGATTGCCGCCGTCAACTATTAAAAACAAGGTTACAGATATTCCCCAATCCGGATTAAGCAGTCGTGGGAGTCTAAATGCTGAAATATTTTTCTAAAAGAAAGAGGCTATATCCGACGATGGATGTTATAGCTGGATGATGATGATGATGATGATAATACTCAACCGAGTTTTTTTGCTGTAATAACAAAAAATTCTGCGTTTTGAAAAAAATATTAGTTGAAGGAACTAGTTTTTTGTTACACCAGCAAAATATTTTTTGTTAGAAAAATTAATCTTGACAGAATGTGCATCATCGTTACAACCGGATTCTACTGTACAGACATTAACTGAAACTTACTTTAACAGCAATTGTTTTGTTGAAAATAATAATGCATGAAAATTTTAAGCGGTTTGCAGCTAAAAAAATATTTACAATTTAAAATTATAAAACTAATTAATAATTATTGATTATTTACTATAAGTAGCTTAGAAAGAGAAATGTTCAATGATATTGCATGTACGAGCATATCGCAGTTACAGAAAATGAAATGAAGAACAATAATTACTCATGATTGATAAATGATAATAGATGATATCATGAAACAGAAAAACGAATTGAAATAATAAGAAATTAAAAGAAATTTTAATTCAGAGAGAAATTTCATGAACTTATGAATAAAAAAACAAAATATAGTTTAAATATTATAATTATAAGAAGTATAAAATAGTAAACCAGATTGTCTTTACTGATCTCGTAATGTTTGGAACAAATTGGTTAAATTAAAAAAAAACTTTTTTCTACCATTGACATTTTCCTATTGTATTTTGCTTTTGAACTGTGACGTCAATGTAAATTTTTTTAAATGGCAACCCTTATTTTTCTTTACGAATTTGAATAGTGCCCAATTTTCTAAGTATAAATATGTAATAACGCAGCAGTGTCAGCAATCCCAAATTTTCAAAAATGCAGGATAAAATTATTTATCAAAAAGGCACTAGAAAACATTTTACGGTTTGCACAGTAATGAGAATTTTGCAATCTGTGGTCTATAGTATTTTGTTGAATAATCGTTGCCTTAAATTGTATTTAGAATTCATTTTTGTTCTTTTAACTATTTTAAAACGGTTTATCGCTTGCCTGAAAGGCCAAAAATCAAAATTCTGATGATGATCGGTTATAGGAACAAAACTCGCACTCAATTGGAAGTTTGCAGTTTAAATAAATATCTCAACGCAAACCAATTACGTACGCGTACTGCCACGCCGCGCCGTTAGGAAGTTACCAGTTTCAGCATATGTTCAGCTAAAATTTTACTTGACTTTCAAAAAAATGCCGATTGATCCATTCCAGTGCCCGGAAACAACGTAGTAGTTCAAAACTCCGTTTTAAAATAATTGAGATATAGTAACATCCGTATAAAGTGGTCTTGATTCAAGAACTAAACGAAGATGATACTGACTGTATGCTACAGTTTTGTAAATCCATGTTACAGTGCCAGGATGCCGGTGACGAATTCCGAAATAATATAATTTTTTTTTGATGAAGCTACCGTTTATCTCGACGGCTCAGTTAACAAACAAAATTGTAGATATTGGTCTTCTGTTAATCCAGTTTCCACAATTAACGGTATAACCGTAATTGGATCCATTTTTCTTTGATAGCACGGTTAACAAGTTAAATGGACTCTGTAAGATATGAATTAGTATTTGCTCTGCACTTGTGGTGCTATACCCAAATGTTGAAAATCCGGATCTGCCCAAGAACACGATATGGTACTTTGCAGTGTCGGTCGAATGCTTTCCATACTTTTTATGAGGATTTTTAAAAAGTCGAGTCCATTTTAATAGACCAACTACTATTCACGAACTAAAAGATGAAATTCGCAATAAAATTCGGGCAATTCAATCCGATATGTTTGAAAATGTTTTGCAGGAGTTGCAGTGGCGGATGGAATCTTGCCAAGTAGTGAGCGGGAGGTCACTGCAAGCATTTTCTTCTTTACCCTATTTATGCAAAAATCTTAATAATAATTGAAGTAGCGATTAAATGCATTTTTGTAGCTTTAGGGCTGATTACCTCTAAACCTCTTTAACTTTGAAGTCAGTGTTTTTACATTCTCATAATCAGAAAATTATACACTATCCAAATCCGCGTAAACAAAAATAATGGTTGCCATTTAAAAAAATTTACGATGATGTTACAGTTCATAAACAAAATATGATAAAAATTCGTCGATGCCTGAAGAAAGTGACGATTACAACAATTAAGTTGACGTGCCTGGAGATTTTCTGAAAAAAGTTCATTTATTCCCAACTTTTCGGAGCTGCATTGCAGGAGTTTATAAGAACTATTTAATTTGAAATAAGTAACCTTTCACTTCTCCATAACTTAATTCGATTGGTTCCTGCAAGCTCTTGCAATGCAAAAAATACAAGACAATTAATCTCTACGTGAATGCTGTAAAAAAAATTCAACAAATTTTTTTGACCTTTTTATACAGAAGTTAAAAACAAACTAATTAAGATTATTCTTTGCAAAACCACAGTGTAGCTGCGATTTAAAAAAATGATTACCTATATTATTTGGCTAACGGAATTATTGCGTTAAATTACAATGAAAAATGGGAGTTTTATATTACAATGGAAAAAATTGTAAATAAAATTGCATTGATGTAATTCACCTTTGGTGTTGCATAATAGATCTTAAGTGGCAATTTATAAACGTTTTCTCGCCTTGTCAAAACACTCACGGATCAAATTTTTACCTAAAATTGGCACATGCATTTATACCGATTGACACTTCTGTTATCCAAATTAACCGCACATTTCGAGTACAAAAATTTTAAAAAATATCATTTTACTTCAGGTAGATAAGTTGGCTACTATGCTTTTTGTTAAGTAGAAATTTAAAACGTATTTGGAAAACTAAAAGTAAACTATAGTAAAATTTGAACAGTAACATAGAAAATTTTGGAAAACTTAAATTTTTGCATTTAATTCATAAGATTTAACTTAAAATTAAAAAAAAAAGAGTTGCAACTGATGGGCATCAACGATGTTTTCAAAGATATAAATCATCTTTAAAGTGATAATAATTGTTTTTGGATCGGAAAGTAATAGAATTATGGTGGCGATTTTGGCAATTTGAGTTCAAGCTATTCGGAAGTTGTAATAATCTGTTAAAAAAAATTAAACTGTATAAAATTATGTTACAATAAAGAAATGTTATAGTTTAATAGTAAACATAAATCAATAATCGAAAATTGTACATCAACTGCTTGTAACCCAATTCCTTGATGCCATTAACGTAGGCTCCTATTTGAAGTTTGGTGCAACCTGTCGCGGTTTACTGTTTGTCTTATGAAGGGTTATGTAATTGGTTTATTGAAACAATGTTCTGTACAGGGTTCGGTTGTATAATTCAATTATAAAGGGGCAATAATGTATTTATTACAGTTACAAAAGCTACAAAGCAACCTTTAATGGAAAAGGCGAACTAAAATAGTAAGCATGTGGAGTATAAGCGATTCATTACCGTCAAGTAACAAATATGCATGGTTTACAATCAACTAAAAAGTATGTCGTTCTTGGATTAAATATGGAATCGATTTTGAATTTTTTGATTCGTACTAATAACTAGAATTTGATCACAATTATTTAACCACCAGACCTTATAGAATGAGAGAAGACTAGGTGTTCCTTAGCCCCCCTCCCTTAGACCAATTGCTAAAAAATTTCCTTTTTTTTCATTTCCCTAACTCCACCCTATATGTATGTGAATTCAAATTTAATTGCTATTTTATTATAGAGAATTTGCAGAAACTAAAATCTAAAATGCTTTACCCTGTATTTATTAACGTTAGGTTAAAAAAAATTTGCTTTAAAAAATTATTACTTATTACATATTTTCACTCTAAATGATTACTTCCGTTGTTAAAAAATTGTGCGTTTTTACAAAAATACTTTTTTGTCAAATCTCAAAATTCCAAATTTTGAAAAAAATTAAAATTAAAAATTTTTTTCTTGTCTGAAAATTTTTAAACTTGTAGATCCTCTTCCTGCGAAAACTGTTTCGTAACAATTTTAATAAGCTTTTCAGGTGATATTCACCATTTAAAATCGTATTCAGTTGGAAATATCAAAAATCAATATTATTCCTTTTCTTGTTCCTTTTTAAATAAATAAACTGCTTCTAGTCTCATATGTATTTGTAGAATAAATAGAGGTTAAACAGAGCCGTCCTAAGATATTCGGCGCCTGTGGGCTACTAAAATAATGCGCCTCTCTTCATAAGTAAATAAACAGAATGTGTATATGGGGAATAAAAATTGCCGCCCCCAAAAGGCTTTCGCCCCAGAACCAATTTAGTCCTGGGTTTCGAAATAATTTTTTTCATATTGTGATGACAATCAAAATTTATATGATATATTTATTTTTCAAAATTTATTTTGTGCATCCATTGAAATTTTCAAAAGTCGATACCTATACTCGTGTTTATTTGTTTCATAAAAACAAATTTGATTTAAAAACAGTATAATCAAAAATTAAGTTATTCTAATAAGAAAATCATAATATTAAAAATTGTTTTACAAAAAACCATTCGAATAAAAAAATTTCATGAATTTAATTTTCGATCATGACTATATTATTTTCAATAAAGTAAAGAAGTTGTAAATGTTTGTATCAAATGAAATATTATGTGACTTCGTATAGAAAAATTTCATGGTCCTGATAACATCCCGATAAAATAAATTCGATACAAATATACAAATATTAGAAGCCAATTTGATAAATTCACATAACTTTGAATTAAAATGTTATTAAAAAATTATATTGCATGAAAGAAATTGAAGATTGAACTAAAAACAACCTATAATATTTTAATTTAAATAAAATATATATTACAAAATATAAAAAAAATTATTCAAAAAACCCAAAAACCGCTTGTAAAATTGTAATATAATTTGCCAGTCTGAATATGATTAATAATAAATTATTTTTTACAAAAATACGCAATTAAATAAAACAAACATTCAATAGTCTCACCATTCAAGTAGATATTAAATAATTTTGAAAAGAGAGAGAACTTCCAAACCTATTGGTTGAGTCGGTTGGTGAATTTTTCTTGTCTATTTCCATACCCGATCACATTGCAACTAATTTGCATTAAACTGCTTGACTTTTTATAATAAATGAAGATGTAGTAGGGAATGGGCAAAGTGCAACATCTTACGTCATTATTTTTTTTATTGGTAAAATTACTTTTTTTGGGAATATTTCGAAAATATTGCATTCAAAAATTGAATTATGGAACACTCAAAATAATAACTTATCTTTATTTATAAAAAATTTAAATTAAAGGGATTATTATGATTTTTTATTTTAAGTGACACAACCTTTAAGAAAACCACTTGATTCACCTTGGAAATTAAGTATAGAGGTGGAGTAAGGAAATGGTTAATAGAAGGTTGATAAAGCTCAACATATTTAAGTATTTTTTATTTGTGAATTTTTGGTAAGTATCATCCAAATTACAATTTTAATTTTTTTTTTTTTTTAAATATTCTATTTTTTTTTTTAATTACAATTTGATTCAAAATTTGAAATGAATAAAAATAGTGAATAAATCCAAATTTTCTGTTGTTCAATTATACCAGGCTAATTCATTTCAAATTATGCAGCCTGGGTGGATATCATGTTCTAAAATTTGTTTTCGTTGAAATATGTTTATACAAAATGAGTAAACTGCATTTTTTACTCCAAGAAAAGTCCATAAAAAGCATTTTAAAATTTCGAAATAAATGTTATTTTCAAAAATTTTGTAAGAAAAAATTTTTTTAATACTTTTTATTACTTAAATCAACACATTCGTAGGCGTAGAGCTGAAAAAAGTCTTGTGGACGTGGCGGAAAGGTGTAAAACCGTAAAAAATTTCGAAATAAAACAGATTCCAAAATTGCATTTCTTCACTTTAAAGTTAAATAAAAAGTGAAATATCATACTTACGGGAAATCTGACTGTGGCAATCGAATTTTCCCGTCCACTTACGTAATAAACTATAAAAAAATTACCGATTTCCAACTTTCAGTTTTTGGGGTCAAAAAGTAGCACCTTTCGCTTTTTTCAAAAATTGACAAAAATTTAGATGGTTTTTTTATTGCTTAAATCGACTTGTCGTAGAGCTAGAGCTGTGTAGAGCTGAAAAAAGCTCTGTGTGGACGTGGCGGAAAGGTGCGCAAAACCGTGTAAAATTATTATTTTTATTTTTTTTTGGAAATATTATTCTATTTTTTTAAATTACAATTTGGTTCAAAATTTAAAATGAATAAAAATAGTAAATAAATCCAAATTTTGAGTTGTTCAATTATACCAGGCTAATCCATTTCAAATTATGCAGACTGAGTAGACGTTATGTTCTAGAATTTGTTTTCGTTGAAATATTTTTATACAAAATAAGTAGACTGCATTTTTGACGCCCGGTAAAGCAGCATTTTAAAATTTCGAAATAAATAACGTTATTTTCAAAAATTTTGTAAGAAAAATTGTTACCACTTCGGCAATTTTATATTTTTTGAATTGAATTTTTTTTCTTACGTAAAACATCATACTTGATTTTTTTTAAATTTAAAAACCTAAAATATACAGTGAATAAAGAAATTATTCGGACAGTCCTACGTTAGTTTCTGACACATGAAAATCGCTTTTACAGCAATACTTATTAAAGTTTTTTTTTTTTTTTTAGTAGCACGTTTTTAGTAGCACGTCAAAACGTCGAAAACAAAAACGTCGAAAGTCAAAAACGTCAAAAACAAAAAGGTCAAAGGCAAAGTGTCGAAAATTAAAACTTTTTTTAAAATTTACTTCGCAAAATAAAAATCAAAAGGTCAAAAAATCAAAAAATCAGGTTACGCTCACCATACGACAGTGGTAGAGACTTAATTCTAACTGCAACGTCACGATATTTTGTTGTTGTTGTTTTTTCAATTGTTTGTTTTGGGCAGGTCGTTGAGGACACCTTCATAACAATTCCAAAGTACAATTAGAAACTTTGGAGGGCGTCTAGTTAATTCGAGCTGTCGGCCAATCCAAGTATTTTCAAAATAATCAACCAATGGTTCAATTATCTCATCGTTAGTAATGAAGAACTCGGTTTGAATGAGTTCCTCAAAAGATTGAATCACTTTGTCGACGGGGACAAAACTCAAAGCAGCCAACTTTCGAATATTAACTGAAAACTGAATGTTCTCACGGTTCTCACACTGAACTCGAATCATATGGTTTTTTGACTGAAATGGAATAAAAATCCTCTGTTATCAATGCCTTCGAATGCCTGTCGGAACGCATTAATCTGAGCGACTTCAAAATCTGTCATGACGTTCTCAGGAGTTAGCCCAAGCATGAGGTTTTTGAGAACATCAAGGACATTACCAATCTCTTGATTTTCGACGTTTTTGTTTTTGACGTTTTGACATGGAATCACATTTTTTGTGGCAAATTTCATTTTTTTCAAGTTTCATTTCCTTCAGTTTTGTTTATGTAAAATTTTTTTCAGATTAGCAGCGACTGTAAAAATGTAAAAAGCGAATGTAAAAATCAAAATATATTTTCGTCTATATCTCAGAAACGGCGTAATAAAATAAAAAAATTAATAGACAGTTTTTCTTGTAAATTTCATGCTCTACATTTTTGTTCATGTAAATTTTTTTCTTTTGTAGCACCGTTTCCGAGATATAAGATGACAATATTTTTTGTATTTTACAGAGGCTATAGTTACGTCACTGTCAGTCAGAAACGGTGCGACAAAATAAAAATATTTTTAAATATAAATTATTAACTTGTGAAAATAATAATAAGATAAAACTTTAAAATATAACAAGTTAAATAAACTTCAATAATTGGAAATTCAATTTGAGCTTTCAGCGATGGTAATCGTCTTCGTCAGAATGTTTATTAGTGACATAAAATATATACATGGAAACCGAAATAAACGCATTGTCATTTGATACGATCTATGATCCAAAGAAAGTGGTCTTGATATATGATCGTGAGTTAAGGAACAACCTAAAATGAGTTTCCATCAAAAAAGGAAAAACTTAACTCCAATGCGTGACAAAATTAGACTAGTAAATGGCTGTAGATGTTACTTAGGCCGTCTATATCAGTTTTTCTGTTCATAGCGTTCTTCTCTCTTCTAATGCTGATCATTTCATGAAGAAGTCTATCCTTATAGTTGGTAACGGATTTGATGATTTTAGCATTCTTAAAATCAGCATCATGTCCATCAACCAGAATATGTTTAGCAATAGCTGTAGATTCTGGTTTATTGCAGCGTATACTTGAAATATGTCCACTCATTCTTTTGTGAAGATATTGATTAGTTTGGCCAATATAAACTAAATTACAGTTATTACATTGAACTTTATATACTAAATCTGATTTCTTCTCAAGTGGTACCGTGTCTTTCAATTTAGTATAAAGTTGGCCAATGTTGTTGGAGGATTTAAAGGTCATATTAATATTGTGTTGTTTTAATATCCTTTTGAGTTTTTCGCTTAATCCTCGAACATACGGCATAACTGTAAAATTAGACACTTCTCTTTTCATTGTGTTACCATTGTAGAGTTTATTAACACGATCTTTGACGAGTTTCTTCACCAGAAGTGCGGGATAACCATTCTTGAACAAAGTTTCTTGGGTAATTTTTAGAGTTTCCTTCCTGAAGTCGCCATGAGTTAGTTTAATGGATCTGTCAATAATCCCTATAGCTGTCTTATAGCTTGGCTTTTGTGGTGATAAGAGCTATAGTTTAAATATCTTCCAGACCAAGTAGTTTTTTGTGTCCATTTATATTTCAGGCAGTTGTTGTCGTGGATTAACTGTATGTCCAGAAAAGTTATTTCCTTGTTATTTTCTTTTTCAAGAGTAAATTGAAGTCGTGGATGAAATCCATTAAAATGGTTAACGATAAAATCTTCATGTTGTTTAGGAATAGCTGTTATGATGTCGTCGACATAGCGTTTGAAAAAATGGTAATTTGAAAGGCAGTTTGGCTATGCGGTCTTCTTCCAGAATTTCCATTACCAAGTTAGAAATTGTAGCAGATATTGGACTACCCAATTATATTAATATACCCTACTATATTCACCAACATTCCAGTTGATTTGGCTATTAATGCTGTTGATGGGAAATGGGAAGCAATTAAGAACCACACGAATATCCCTAAAGAAAAATTTTTAAGTTGCCTTAAAGCTATGTTTGGAAACAACATATTTTCAATATAATGGAAATATATACCAACAGATTTTTGAAACCGCTATGGGTAGTCCAATATCTGCTACAATTTCTAACTTGGTAATGGAAATTTGGAAGAAGACCGCATAGCCAAACTGCCTTTCAAATTACCATTTTTCAAACGCTATGTCGACGACATCATAACAGCTATTCCTAAACAACATGAAGATTTTATCGTTAACCATTTTAATGGATTTCATCCACGACTTCAATTTACTCTTGAAAAAGAAAATAACAAGGAAATAACTTTTCTGGACATACAGTTAATCCACGACAACAACTGCCTGAAATATAAATGGACACAAAAAACTACTTGGTCTGGAAGATATTTAAACTATAGCTCTTATCACCACAAAAGCCAAGCTATAAGCACAGCTATAGGGATTATTGACAGATCCATTAAACTAACTCATGGCGACTTCAGGAAGGAAACTCTAAAAATTGCCCAAGAAACTTTGTTCAAGAATGGTTATCCCGCACTTCTGGTGAAGAAACTCGTCAAAGATCGTGTTAATAAACTCTACAATGGTAACACAATGAAAAGAGAAGTGTCTAATTTTACAGTTATGCCGTATGTTCGAGGATTAAGCGAAAAACTCAAAAGGATATTAAAACAACACAATATTAATATGACCTTTAAATCCTCCAACAACATTGGCCAACTTTATACTAAATTGAAAGACACGGTACCACTTGAGAAGAAATCAGATTTAGTATATAAAGTTCAATGTAATAACTGTAATTTAGTTTATATTGGCCAAACTAATCAATATCTTCACAAAAGAATGAGTGGACATATTTCAAGTATACGCTGCAATAAACCAGAATCTACAGCTATTGCTAAACATATTCTGGTTGATGGACATGATGCTGATTTTAAGAATGCTAAAATCATCAAATCCGTTACCAACTATAAGGATAGACTTCTTCATGAAATGATCAGCATTAGAAGAGAGAAGAACGCTATGAACAGAAAAACTGATATAGACGGCCTAAGTAACATCTACAGCCATTTACTAGTCTAATTTTGTCACGCATTGGAGTTAAGTTTTTCCTTTTTTGATGGAAACTCATTTTAGGTTGTTCCTTAACTCACGATCATATATCAAGACCACTTTCTTTGGATCATAGATCGTATCAAATGACAATGCGTTTATTTCGGTTTCCATGTATATATTTTATGTCACTAATAAACATTCTGACGAAGGCGATTACCATCGCTGAAAGCTCAAATTGAATTTCCAATTATTGAAGTTTATTTAACTTGTTATATTTTAAAGTTTTATCTTATTAAAAATATTTTTATAAACAATATTGAAGGCAATAAAATTTGCAATAAAATATGTCTAAAAAGTTTTGTTGTAAAATCGATTTTTGTTTGAAAAACGAAGGCTTCAAAATGCACAACTTATATTGAAAACGTAAGACTAACCGGATCATAAAAAATAATAATAATACTTTATTGACGGAATATTCCTTATAACAAACAAACAAACATTAATAACAACAACAAAAAAAATCATACAAGTAATTATGAAAAATATTACTATAAGTACCATAGTACCTATTGACCAATCAGTCAAATTACAAGGTTAATTTATTTCTTAGCTGTCTTTTAAATTCTTGCTTCGAAATATCAAAGAAAACAACAGTAAGCTGGTTGGCCAGGTTGCAGATTCTGGATAAAGGAGAGTAATTCTTCCCATATGAGGTCTTGTGGTAGTTGATGGAAAACAGTGGTGGATTTCTCAATTCATAAGGATTGACTGAGAAGCTGATCAAATCCAGAATAGAAGAACTTTTAATATGCCCATTTAATAAATTATACAGAAAAACCAATTCTAGGTACGATCTTCTTTTTCCCAACGTTGATATGTTGAGATAACACAAAATGTTGCTATAGTTAGAGCTGTGGTATAAAATATTAAATTTGAAACACATATGTTTAACATATTTCTTTTGAATCCTTTCGATTCTATTTATATATTTGTTGTAATGCGGATTCCAAGCCATTGCTCCATAGTCCATATTCCAACAAAGACCTAACGAGCGATACATAGAGCAAATTGATTACTCGAGGATCCTTAAATTCAACAGATTGTCTAATCACAAATCCTAACATCTTAGAAGCCTTCCCGACCAGCTCATTAATGTGTTTCGAGAAACTTAATTTGCTGTCTACAATTACTCCTAAATCTCTGATATCGGTAACCATCTCTAACACTGTCCCGGCCAGCTGATAACAGAAATTAGATGAAGTATGTTTACGAGAGAAACCTAAAACCTTGCATTTGGAAATATTGAAATCTAATTTATTTAATTTGCACCACGATTCAAGAGCCGACAAATCCTTACAAATCATAATCCAGTCCGATTTATCATTCACCTTTTTATAAATTTTGAGGTCATCGGCATATAGCAGAAACAAACAGTATTTAAAAACATTAATTATGTCGTTTATGTACATGATAAATAGCAGAGGTCCTAGATGAGAACCTTGCGGTACTCCAGAACTAACTAAAATCTCGTTGGAAAGTTTATCTCCAATTTTGACTCTTTGGGTACGATTCGAAAGGTACGATGCTAACCACTTAGTTATGGAGCTACCCATACCCAAGCAATTCAATTTAAATATTAACCTGTGCAAATCAACTCGATCGAACGCTTTGGAGAAGTCGGTATAAATGCAGTCGATATTTGAACCATCTTCCATGCAACGTATAATATATTCTATAAATAAAATTAGGTTTGTTGACGTAGATCTTCCTTTGTAAAAACCGTGTTGTTGTTCAATTATATTGTCCTTAACAGCGTTGTAAAGAATTTCAGTAACAAGAGACTCAAAAAGTTTGGGAATGCACGACAAAATACAAATTGGCCTATAATTTTCCACATTTGACTTACAACCATTTTTATAGATTGGAGTTACTGTAGATATTTTCCAAATATCGGGAAAAACTGATAACTGGATCGACTTGTCAAACAATATCTTTAAAGGCTTCACCAAATTATCGCAGCACCTGTTTAAGAAGATGGAAGGAATTCCATCATATCCAGGAATAGGATTTGAATCAAGGGCCCTTAATTTATTTAAAATATCGGATTCACTGATTACTAGCAGATTTAGATCGATGCATTTTTTAATTAAATTATCCCATGGAATATTATCGTCGTCCTTATTACTAATAGTTATATTGACATCTTCGTGATTGCGATACACGGATTGAAAGTGATCTGCAAAGAGATTTGCAATGTCTTCAGAGTTGTTTGCTGAATTATTGTTGAAATACATACTTGCAGGAATGCCATTGCTTTTCTTTGAAGAGTTCACAAAAGACCAAAAACCTTTTGATGAATTTTCTAAAATATTGTTTTCAACCTTGTGAATATGCAATAGTCGATCGTATTCAATGGAGAGCTTGCATTGCTTTCTGATTCCGCAAAATAATAAATAATCATAATAATTTCCATACCTTTTGAAAATCTTATGTTGTAATTTTTTGGAGGACATTAATCTCTTTGTTGTCGAGCTGAACCAACTTGGATAGTTATTTACACGTTTGGAGCTCAATTTTAAGTGTGAATTAAAAATATCCTGAATTTTGTCATAGAATGCTGCAACACTATCATTCACTGTCTTATAATTTACCAAAAATTTCCAGTCAATTTCATCAAGTTGTGCATTGATAGCATCGTACGGCGCATTTTTGAAGTCATAAAAATATACAATGTTTCCAGATTGAGTAGATAATTGATCTATGTCCGTAATTGTTGCTGCTAAAGGAGGATGATTGACATCCACCGGTGTTATTAATGGAGTCGATTTCTTGACACTAATACTAAAATCATTGAAAAATACTAGATCTAACAGAACATTATTAGCATTTGGTATAGAATTGAACTGACGAAAACCTGCATACGATAAATCATCACATAAAGTTTCTTCTATTTGAGATCTGACATTCATAGGAGCAAAACTTGTGCCATCGTCAGGGTCCAGTTGCCAAGAAAGGCCAGGCAAGTTAAAGTCACCAACAATGCAAATATTATGATTGGAAAACGATTGTAACATTGCATTAACTGTGGCTAAGTGTTCAGTATAGATATCAATTGACGAGTTTGGTGGTATGTATGTACCGCAAAGTATTAACTTATTACGACCAATGTTAATGGACACCCAGACTTCTTCTCTTAATACAATTGAGTTAGGAACCAAGTAAGAGTCAAATCTTTTAGCAACAGCAATTAGAACACCACCGCCAATCTTCTTATTACTTGTTACTTCAGATCGATCACTACGATAGACAACATATCTATCGTCAATAAATTCATTATCAAAATGTTGATCAGATAGCCAAGTTTCAGTTAACACAATTATCGGATATGATTCATTCCAAATATTAATAAGTAATTGACTCAACTTGGTACGTAAACCCCTCACGTTTTGGTAAAATATGGTTAAGTCATTGTTGTTATTGTTGGAAGTTTTTGAAAATTCTTTCTATCTGATGATGAGGCAGATTTCTCAAAATAATTTCTAGCCATTACACCTTTGGGCCAAAAACTGGAGTCCATAAGCTTTGACATATAAACAGAGCTTACTATAATCTTGAACGAGCTATACTGATCTGGAAATCTTGCATTTAATTTTTCAATTTTTATATTTGGTTGAATGTTGTCTACCAAATCTGAAAACAATTTGTTTTTAATGTAATCGAGGACCTTTTCTTCACTAACCTTGGGATTAATGCGTGTTAGATGAACTTTGGAGGTTCGAACTCTACTTGTAACAGCGATAAAGCCATCTTCAACATCATCGTTAGAGCTAGTTTGTTGAACATTACCAATTACTAACTGTTTCTTCTTATTTTTATTCAACCTATTCGAATCAGAAAAACTACTAGAAGTCAAATTATTCACGGTAGCAGTTGTAAAATTATTCTGATCATTAAGAATTAAAGTTGTGTCACTAACCTCATTCGATAACGCTTCATTAACGACCACATCTGGACTAACAATAAGCGGCGGCTGGACATTAATAATGTTTTTACTGCTGATTGTTTTCTTCGTGCTACTTCTCGTTACCCTCTTTGATTGAGGTGGTAATGCGGGAACCCGACTGGAGTTAACATCACGTAGGGTCGGTTGAACCGAGGCCGGTCCTGTATTAAACGACAATGATGCATTTACAGGTGGAGACTTAAAATTATCGCTATTGCTTCGTTGATTATACATTAGTAGATTTTGATTGTCAATGACAGCTTTCAACACAGTAACTTGATGAGATAACTTAATAATTTCATCCTGTAAAGGTTCATCATTTCCTTATTCACAAAATATGTATAAGAATCTTTCTGAAAAAATTGAATTTCGCTGTTTTAAAAAAACAAACAAAAAGCTTTTTTTTGTACTAGGCTTTTACAGCTAATAATTATAAAATTTCAAAAATTAATATATTATCTCCAAAGCGAATAATAAATCGGTATTAAAATTTAGAGGACATATAGGGCACTATTTCCTATTAAAAATAATAGGTTTATTGGGAAAAACTATTTTTAGTTTTTTCAGAAAAATTGCAATATTTTTGGTCTTTTCAAAAAAATTTTGACTTTTATGTTTTAAAAAATCAGATACAAAACACTATACAAAATTACAGAATTATTGAGAATTTTTGAGAATAACATTATTTTTGAAGTCTTAATAAGCCACTACCGGGCGTCTGGACTTTTTTGAGGTAAAACAATTCGGGTTTTCTCATTATGTAGAAACAACAAATTTCAGCGAAAATCAATTCTGGAACATGATGTCCACCCAGCCTGCATGATTTGAAATGGATTCAAAAAAATTACTAAAGATAAATAACATAAAATTATTAATTAATTATAAGCACACAGCTTCAAGTTTAAAAGTTTTAACTTTTTGTGATTTTGGTGTATGTACTGTAAACTGAGGTCAAAATAAATTACATTAGTCAACTACAAACAACTTTGTTTGATAATACAAATTCTTTTAGAATACTTCATTTATGATTCTACTAACATGATTTATAAATTATTGAAACTCGATAGCAGTGAAAACGGTTTTATAAATTTATTATCTACCATGATAATATGAATCGTAATATAAACAATAATTTGAGTAGAAAAATTTATGAGTCAGATTTTTAATATTTAATTATAATTTCGAAACCTAAAAAGTGAAAATTTTTCGAGCCGGAATGGATTTAGGTTTTTTCATATTCATATTAAACATACCTTTGTTCATAGCGAAGTTGAAAGCTTTTTAATGCATTTAGAGCTTTTAGTAACGTTGTTCGAAATACAAAAATAGATCTTTGAAATTCTATTAAAATACCTACCCCGTATCAAAAGTGGTCTTATTGACACCCTTTCGAGTTGGTAATTTTATAATACATTTATGCATTGTACGTAGATGGCAACTGGTACAACATAAAAGAGCAGCATAATTTAATCATTTCGTACTAAAAAGCTCACAAACTAAAAAGTTATTTTTTTATTTTAAAAGAATTCCTACTAAACAGCAATTTTAGTACCATGTTCACTTTATATCCAAAATTGCTTTGTGAAAAATCTCGATTCAACTTTTTCTCAACTCGACAGCTCTATTGACGTGAATCGTTTGTACAACAAAGACAATGCACCATTTGGTTTACAAATAAGCATTTATCAACACTTGCCAAAAGTTGACGAGGAAACATCCCTACAACCCCTCTTAGTGCTTCCCTATCATTATTTTATATTGCCTTAAAGCGAGATAAAGGAAATTTAAAATACCAACAAAACTAACTTTTTTTTTTATTTTAAATTCACTTTTATTTTAAATTTCGTCAAGTAATTGGCAAAATAAAATTTTTTATTGGAAACAAAATTTAAATTTTTATTTTAATGTAATTTAGTTCACTCTTTGTTTCTTTCTACCGCGAGCGAACTGTCCATGTGTAAAGTAGTTAGTTGAAATACCAAATAATTTTGAATTTATTTTCACCACAAATGTATTTCTTTTTAACTTGAAAACTTACTTTTTGGTAATTTCGCTCGCTTCCATTCAGGCATGCGGATTGCAACACCCACATCTTCGATTATTATTGTAGAAGCCAAATTTGCATTGCTGTGTAGTTTTTTCATTTATAATCGCACCTGGGAATGTTTTAATATCAAATTCATTTTTTTTTATCTTATTTTGAATGTTGTTTATTCGAATTGAAAACTATCTGGCTTGGTTTGTTTATATAATATTTTGTTACCTGATTTGTTGTCTTGCAATTGTTATTTAGAACGACTCGATTCAAAGAAATATAATCTGCATTATGTAGCATTCGAGATTACGAACTTCCTGCTGTAAACAAAAACATAATGTTATCACTAATATATGCCATTATTTCGATTTTAAGCATTTTTCAATGAAAATACAGCGAAACCGAAACTTACACTCGTGGCTTTGTAAACAACTGGTTATTTACATTAAATTCAAATAATTGAATAAAAAGTAGAATACGTAAGTTTTCAAAAAAAAGCACACGTGAATCCTGCAATCGATCCAGTAGCAAATTGAAAAAATTTTTATAACAAAAATTGAAAATTCATTAATTTTTAAAAACTAGATATTTTAAGTTTTTAAAACGGTAATTATATAGTCTTAGTGATTAAAAACACAAAAATACTCATTTTAACCCAAAAGCACGATCTCAATTTTTCAGTGTTGATGAGTTTTTGGTTCAAACATTCTAAGTTTGAAATTAAAATCAATCACTTTCCCCATTCATAATGCTTAGATATAATGAATTATAAGTAATAAAAAATAATAAAAGTAATCAAAGAATGAAAAAAAAAATTGAAAATTTTGAAAATTTGAAGTCTACTAAAGGCACGTTTAAAAAGGAAATGCAACGGTTCATTTCCATTATTAAACTTCTAGATATTAAAATTTTTTTCCCGAGTCAAAAAATGACTTGAATGCAAAATCTGGAAATATAAAAAAAATTTATAATTTCAAATTGTTTTAATATGGCGCTTTTAGACACCTACAAGTTGCATACGTACCCTTTCCATTACATAAGAAAAATAAGGAGCGCGTTTTTTAGATCAACCCACAATTGCATTATCCTTGTTTATTCTTCAGTAAACCGTGGTCTATTCTATTTTTGTATTATGCATTTTGTTTGCTGACAATATTTACAACTTACCCAGACGTGCCTACTTGACTTTCATGAAACGTTAATTCAATTTTTCAGTTTATAATTCATTCGCGCAGTGTTAACATGCAATAGTTCAACGTAAACCAAATTATTCGAACATTTTAATAGTTTAATTAAATTAAGTTGAGTTTTCATTTTGGGATTAATACAATAAGATATTGGTAAGAATTTTTTAATTTGGAATTTTTCTAAATATTTTAAATTATTGATATTTTCAATTTAACAAAATTTATTTTTATCTGGGTTTGTTTCAATGTTTTTTTAAATTGTATTCCATACCAAATCAATTCTTCCGAAAGGCTTTACCAAATTACTAGCTATCAGGACTGAATAAAAGGATTATTTTTTATTTCGTTTTTTAACTTACTTTTATCAAATCAATGAATTTAGAAGATTTTTAATCGATTTTTTTATTGATACCACAAGTTCTTGATTGATTGTTTTTACAATTTCCACTAAATTATACTCGATTTTTTCGGCTAAAATTTCATTTTATAACTTATCAAAAATATTTCTACAACAAATTAGTCGTTTATACTACAGGAAATTTTTGAAAACTTTGAAACAACGAAAATAATAAATTGTGAAAATTAACTTATGAGCTATGTAGGTCTGCGCGAATCTATAGAATTTTCTTAATTCCATCAGTGAATATCGAATCGATTTTTCGTATTTTTTTTTGAATGACTTGTTTTTGGGTTTTTTTTACATTTTTAAATGTATTTTGGTTTTTCTTACCCGTGAATTGTTTCTAATATTTTTACCAGAATTAAAAATGAAGCTGTTATTTTTGAAAATTTCGACTTTGTAACTTAAGTTATCGACATTGCTGCATTTTCATTTTTTTTTTGAGTTACTGTAATGGCGCATGCTCTATATTTTTGAATTTTGAATTTTTCGTACTAACAAATTTTTTAAATTTGCTACATTTTCTAAGTGAGAAATTTTTCAATGTATACGTCGTCTTTGATTTGAGTCGTTTCAATTTAAAAATTTGATTTTTTTTATCCTTATTTCAAAATTGCTTATTGTTTATTATTTTATTCAATAAAAATTATTAATTTGTTAAGTCCTGGCTAAAAGTTCGTGTAGTTGTTTTAAAGATGTATGGAAGATAAAAACGGAGACAAAAGTAAGTTTAATAGAATTTCACGAATATTGTCCTTATGCGTGCAAATTAGGTTGTTTTACTGAAATGACGAATATTGAATTTATTATATCAAAATTTTTGCAAGTGATTATCCCTGCAATACAACCTGACAATGTAAAAATAAATAGTAATTTTTATTGGGAATAAAAAATATTTATTAGTAAAAATTGATATTTGTTATTAAAACATCGATAAAAAACGAGTTATACATAATATTTATAACAACAAGAAGTTTTAAATATTTTTAAGGTCCTTTAACGTCGATATCTATATAATTTTCGGAGATTTGAGCGAGACAACGCTGTATCCGGTTACAGCTTATGATTAATTTAATTAAAACTTTCTCGAAACTTTCTTCTATTAACAACAAAATTGTTAAAAAAACATCATCTTTTTCCAGCTAATATTTGAAAAAATGTTTTTCATAAAATGGTTTCTACATTATAAGATTTTTTTAAATATTTCTTAAGATTTTGCTTTGGATTTAGAAAAATTAGATATCGATCTCAGACTTGTTTTGTCGCCTATACATTCTTAAAATTAATTTTCAAAAAATTTTCACGTTTTCTCAATTCAATTTATTTGAAATAAAACTTGAGGAATATTTCTTTTTAAAGTTTTCCGAATCCTCATGATTTTAATTTGAAGAGATGCGGAGCGGAAAATTAAAAACACTTTCCATGATTTACGGAATCGGCAAGAAATATACAGGGTGTTCCCGGAAACACTTTACATAACTTAGGTGCTGAAAGTAGATACTTTTCTAACAAACATTTTTAACAAAAATTTTTTCTAAATTCAAGAAATTATTTTATAGAAAATTAAAGAAATTATAATTATACTCAAAATAAATCTAAATTGTAATAAGACGTCTAGATATTATTTAATTTTTTTCAGTAAAATTGGTTTTTCCAAAAATTATAAAAGTGTTTATTTAAATTTCTGTCATAATTAATATAAAATCTTTTCTTTACAAGAAAATTAAATAATATTTTAATTATTTTTATGTTCTTAGAAAACGGCAATAAAATGTCAGAATTTGAAGAAATACGAATAAAATGTGAGTACAATTTTTCCGGAGTTGAAGAGGAAGTGGAAAACAAACCGTTCGACAATGTAAGTTAGAATTTCAAAATAAAAAAAAAAAAATAAAAACATAATAATTTTTCTTCTAGTTTTCTGTGTATGATTATACTCTAACCAAACAAGAAGAAGTATTTTATATCCTCAAATTTAACGATTACTTCCAGAATTTCGCTACATCCAACTTGGCAGATGATGTAAGTAAATTTTTTTTTGAAATTCTAAATAATAATGTTTTAAATAGTGTTTAGATACCAAAATTATTGATAAAATCGTACCAGAAAAAAATGAGAGTGATCACGAAATCATTTCTGAACCAAGTACTTCCAGTGGCAAAAGTAAGAAACTTATAATTTGTAAAAATTATGTCTAATTTTAATCAAATTTTAGCATTGGGCTCTCGAGCGGTAAAAGAGTGGAATCCCACTACAAGATTGGGACGAATGGTCAAGAATAAAAAGTATAATTCAATTAAAGAGATTCGCCAAAATGATCTGATAATTACGGAACGAAGTATAGTCAATTTTTTGCTGGGACCTGCTCTGTGCTTTGAAGTTTTATATGTTAAACCTTTTTTTGACCAATTTAGTTATTTACGTGGGTTCACCAGTTGTTCATGTGTCGGCGATAGAAATGGTCACTTTGGCTATTCTATCAAATACGATGCTATTCGCGATTACTCAGTTCAAGGATCAATCGCAAGAGCAACTGTAAACGTACATCCAGTTAAACGTTTACCCTATATAATCGATAACAAAAAATTGTACACTGTTCCTTTTCCAGTTTCTGGTGCTTCTGGAAACATTGTTGTTAAACTTATACCCGAATTCCATACTGCAGAAAATTTGATTTCAAATTATTATGTCAGAGCTATGCTGAATTTAGCAGGGATTGACAACTGTGTTGTAGAAATTCAGGGATGTGATTCCTTTTTTGGTAACATTCCATTAGCTACATATGAAGCTGTGGTAAACCTTTACGACAATCAGTAAAATCAACCAGAATATATTTAATTTTAATATTTTTATATAATTTTTGTGTTTAACTTTTTTAAAATTATATTTCAAATACAAATACAATTTTGAAACAATTTTGTAAAATCAAAAAACTGATTTAATAAATTTTTCACCTTTTGTATAATTTTTGAAAAACAAACAAAAGTTGAGAGAAGAACATCTTAAATTTTGACTGTTTTTGGCTGAAGTAAATTTTGATTAATTGTAAAGAAATAGTTTTGTTCTAATATTTATCATCCAACAACTTTCTTCTGTTTGTTTTGTGTATAATACACTATTTACTAGCTGTTAAGTATTTCCATACTATAAGTATGTTTTTCATTATTTAGTTATATAAAGTTTTTGTAATATTTTTACCATTTTTTGACATTATAAACAAAATATGCAATGTAAAATATTATGTTCTTAAATAAACTGTTCATTATTATAACATTTTTATAATTTCTCTTTACTTGACCTTTTCTTATGTGTTGTGAAGACAGCTTTAGTTATTTCACCTGCGTGATTTTGATGAAAAATTTATTGGAACTAGTGCATTTATGAAAGTTTAGATAGAAAAATTGAATAATTATTTTTGCTGTATTTTACAGATACAGAGTGGTTCCAGAAATTATTAATGCACTTCTATGTTAGAAATGTAAATTTTACCTTTCGAAGACTTCTTATGTCATATAAAAATAGATTTTACAGCAAAATTTTTCAGGCTTTTTTGTTGCAAATTGTATTCCCTTTAATTTTTTTTTATAAATTTTTCTATTTTGTCCCACCGTTTTTGAGTGACATCTACATACAGGAAACTTTGTAAAAATTTTAATAAAATTAACATTACCCTTATGGGAGTTTTATTAAATTTTTTAAAGTCGCTGTCACTCAAAATCTGCGAAACTATAATAGAAAAATGCGTAAAAACAAAATAAAGGAAATAAAATTTGCAATAATAAATGTCTGAAAATTTTTGCTGTAAAATCTATTTTTATATCACAAAAGAAGTCTTCGAAAGGTAAAAATTTATATTATTAACATAGAAATGTATTAATAATTTCTGGAGACTCTGTATACATACTCTGCTGTGTAAGTGCAAAAAAATTTTATTTGAATTTATTTTTCCTCAATGGGACTATTAGATATTTTCAGTTAAAATTGAAACGATTCTGTCAAGTTCTTTGCACACTTAGTCTATTTAATTAATTACTTAATTGTTTTTAAATATTAGTATTTTTTCCCAACACCTTTTCGTCGTATAACAACCAATACTCTCTTGATGCAGTGCCGAATCCAAGATAAATTTATACGTGCAGTAATTTGAGTTTATTTCACAAATTATATTAGTTTTAATAAAATTTCTTCATTTGGGTTATTTACAGTTTCTTTACATTTTTTCCATAGGCAATTGGTATTAAAATACAGACATCGGCAGACTTCACCTCCCCCCCCTCCACCCCTAATTTCGATAACTGATCGCTACCTAAGTTTTATATGGTTGTATTACTACGCCGTTGCAATTAAAACAGCAATTTTGTGCAAAAATTCTCGAGTGAATTAAATTAAAGGAATATGTAAGTAATATTTATTTTATAAAATGTTATCAAAAGACCTTTACCTGTATGCTTGAATTAATAATGCTCCCATTGTTTTATTAGTTGCATTTCCGCATGGCGGTTTGATTTCATTTTCTAACGGACATTCGGAAATGTTTTAATCGTCTTATTACTGAATTTTTTTTTCTCAAATATAATGTTCAATGCTAATCAAATAATTTTCTCAAAATAATTTATTTTGGTGGTTATTGGGTAGTACCCAAACTTACAACCGTTTTTTTATTAACGATGCACGTAATTCGTTGTTTGGCAGCCATGACACTTTGGGCATTCCTGCTATATTTTTCTTTTTAATTAATTTATAAAAAATTTCATTTTTCTTACCTAAAAATTTAATACTTTCGTCAGAAAAATAGGTGTTAGAAGGTTGACGTGTATATTAGGTCAGTGCGTTTCCAAAACTTTTTGATCTACGACCCCCTTTTGCACTTAAAAATTTCAAAGGACCCCCCAGAGAATGGCCATGTGTAGAAAAATATCCAAATTGATTGAAATGCAAATAAATTGATCCGTCAACAATAATTTGCGACCTCCAAATATTCACAACCCCTACTTTGAGAATCACTACATTAGGGTGTTTATGTGTGTATGTCTGTCTGTAGGCTTGTAACTTTTAATGAAATTAATGGTAAAAGTATTTGGTGTACAAGTGAAGGAAAATTTGAGGCAATTCGGGAAAATTTGAAGAAATCTAGGAAACCATAATGCGATTTGGATTTTTTTTGAAACTTCTGCGTTGCTTTTTATTGAATAATTAATTAAGAGTATTATGATGTCATTTTACTCCTTGTCCTTGAGAAGTTGGTGAACTTGGCTCACAGAAAATTTTGATTTCTAGATTTTATTTTTTTAAATAAAATCTTATTTAATTTATTCCGGAAATTTCTCATTTAAGGAATTTAGAATTAAGAATTTTGCAATAAAAATAAAATTAATCGCATTTGTAAATCTTTTCTTTACAAGAAAATTAAATAATATTTTAATTATTTTTATGTTCTTAGAAAACGGAAATAAAATGTCGGAATTTGAAGAAATGTCAATAAAATGTGAGTACTATTATTCGGGAGATGAAGAGGAAATGGAAAGAGAGCTTTTCGACAATGTAAGTTAGAATTTTAAAATAAAAAAAATAAAATCTAATAATTTTTCTTCTTTTTTTTTCCAGAATTTCGATACATCCAACTTATCAGATGATGTAAGTAAATTTTTTTTAAAAAATTCTAATTACTAATGTTTTAAATAGTGTTTAGATACCAAAATTATTGATAAAATCGTACCAGAAAATGAGAGTGATTCCGAAAGCATTTCTGAACCAAGTACTTTCAATGGCGAAAGTAAGAAACTTATAATTTATGAAAATTAAATGTCTAATTTCTTTTAAATTTTAGCTTTGGGCTCTCGAGCGGTAAGAGAGTTGAATACTACTACAAGATTGGGACAAATTGAAGAGATTCGCCAAAATGAGCAAAGAATTGAGGAACCAATTATGGTCAATTTTTTGCTGAGACCTGGTCTAAGCTTTGAAATTTTATACCTTAAACCCAACTTTGACCAATATAGTGATTTACGTGGGTACACCAGTTGTACCTGTATTGGTGATAGAAATGGTCATTTTGGCTATTCTGTCAAGTACCATGCTCTTATCAATTACTCAATTGAAGGATCACTCGCAAGAGCAACTGAAGACTTACATTCAATTAAACGTTTACCCGTTATAACCAATAACAAAAAATTGTACACCGTTCCTTTTCCAGTTACTGGTGTTTCTGGAAACATTGTTGTTAAACTTATACCCGAATTTACTGCGAAAATTTTCATGACAAATTTTTATGTTATGTCTATGCTTCGTTTAGCAGGGATAGACAACTGTGTTGTAGAAATTCGGGGATGTGATCCCTTTTGTGGTAACATTCCATTAGCCACATATAATGCTCTGGTAAACCTTTACGACAATGAGTAAAATCAACCAGAATAAATTTAATTTTAATATTTGTATATAATTTTTGTGTTCAGCGTTTTTTAAATTATATTTCAAATTCAAGTTACCTTTTTTATGCTATGTAATTTTTAAACAATTTTGTGAAATCAAAAAACTGATTTTGTGAATTTTTCACCTTTTGTATTATTTTTGAACACCAAACAAAAGTTTAGAAAAGAATAGCTTAAATTTTTCATGTAAAGTTTGACTGTTTTTGCCTGAAGTAAATTTTGTTTAATTGTAAAGAAATAGTTTTGTTCTAATATTTATCATCCAACAACTTTCTTCTGTTTGTTTTGTGTTTAATACACTATTTATTAGCTTTTAAGTATTTGCATATTATAAGTATGTTTTTTATTATTAAGTTGTACAAATTTTTTATAAGAATTACATCGACCTCAAAAAACAAAATTGTACATTTTTACCATTTTTCACGAAAGTCGACATTATAAAATAAAATTTTGCAGTGTAAAGTACTATCTTCTTAATTAAACTATTCACTATTATGATCTTTTTATAATATCTCTTTACTTTTCTTATGTGATTTGAAGACAGCCTTAGCTATTTCAGTTGGACGATTTTGATGAAAAATGTACGAAACTAGTGCATTTATGTAAGTTTTGATAGAAAAAAAGAATAAAATAGATTTTATTTATTTTTAGAAAAATAGAATTTTTGAGTTCTTGATACAAAAAACTGTAAAATATTTATTAAAATCACGGAGTAATATACATAAGTTAGGAGAGTGCACTCGTTCAGTTATAGTGGTCATATAACGCACGCTTGAAAAGAGAGACGGCGCGAGACAGAGAACTCATCGTGAGACCGTTCATTTCCATGTATTTTATAAGGTTTGTTCCAACCAGCCGAAAAACCGTTCAATGTACGGTCCTCGTGTACGGTGCTCATGCGCAATAGTTTAAAACTAACGCTTTTAAACTATTGCGCATGAGCGTGACCGTACATTGAACGGTTTTTCGGCTGGTTGGAACAAACCTATAGGGTTTAAAGCATTTTCTACAATTAAACTAGGTACCTTCAACGTTTCATTACATTTATTGTTTTTTATTGATATTATTCATAAACTATAAAGTATTACTTACTACAAAAAACTAAAAATATTAATATTTAATTACATAAGAAGTAGAAATAACATCAATTTGAATACCAGTCGCTAAAATAATTTTCAGTTTGCAATTTGAACATTTTATTTTTCTCCTTAAAGTTCGACTTAGTTTTTAATTCCGTGCCTTTGAAGTATTACCTTTTCAACAATTAGTGTTTTAGCGTAAAATATTTACTTTCTATATTCTATTGATAATAAGGAATCCTGGTTAAATTTACTTCCAGTGCCCTTGCATTCCGAGATAACGTTTGTTTTGCATGGCGGGATCCACAAAACACATTGCAATTTTCGTTTAGTCTGTGTAAAGCATTCATTGTTAAATCATTGTTGACTAAAAATATTGTTAAAAATATGGGCTACAAATGTTTTGTGCCTTATTGTCGTTCGGGATATGCATCCTGTAGCGAAATTGTATCTTTATTTTCACCCCCTAAAGATCCTGAGTTGTTGAAAATTTGGATTAAAAATATACCCCGTGCTGATAAAATATTGAGTCGAAAAGACCGAGTTTGTGCGAAACATTTTGATCCTAAATATATATTATATTCTCTTCCAAAATAATAGTCTTTTAAAAAACTTTTTTAAATTTATTATTATTTAAAAGTATGATAAAGTTATGGGAATACATCCAATTTTTTTATATTTATTAACATAATTTATGTAGTGTGTCTTAATTTTTTAAAATTCGGTTCACAAATAAGGCCAGAAAAAAATATTTAAATTTAGACTAATTTAACTTCAAAAAACACAAAAGGACAAAAGTAAACATAAACCACAAAATGTTATTACCGATTTCATTAATTATTTTGTTAGTTTATAATCTTACAATACGAAGTTTTTAATAATCACCCAAATATTCTGATTATAGAAATATTGAACTATCAATAAAATAGATTTTGAGGTGAATTTTAATTTTATGCAAATTGTCCATTCTTATATAATTAAATATTAATACTCTTATTTTATATAATTGGTAATACATTATAGTTCATAAATAATATCAATAAAAAACAATAAATGTAATGAAACGTTGAAGGTACCTAGTTTAATTGTAGAAAATGCTTTAAACCCTATAAAATACATGGAAATGAACGGTCTCACGATGAGTTCTCTGTCTCGCGCCGTCTCTCTCTCCAAGGCGTGCGTTATGTGGCCAAGCGTTAGCCCGTCGCGAGATACCAAGCAACCTCTCCTAACTTATGTATATTACTCCGTGATTAAAATTAACATCGCTCTTATTGGAGTTTTATTAATTTTTTTACAGAGTCTTTCAAATAAAATTTGAATTTTTTTTCTCTTAATAAATACAAAAGGAAAAGTTTGTTTGTTTGGTCGCTATACTCCTAGGCCCTTTGACCATTTTGAACCAAATTTTGTACACTTACTCAGTAAGACTACGGCTAGGTTCTTGATCAAGAAAATGTTAAAAAAAGGTGAAAAGAAAGTGAGATCTCACAAAATTACCTGACGCGTATAAACGGATTAACGAGATTAACATTATCCACCAAAAAAAGGTATTTTGAGCTTCACAAACAAATCAGCAACGAAAACGTAAATACTCGTCCAAATTACTTAGTTATTTTTAAATGTTGGCCCTTTTTTCCCAACACCGCTATGATTCGCCGCATGACAGCCAATACTCTCTTGAAGCAGTACCGGATCCAAAATAAATTTATACGTACAGTTATTTGAGTTAATTTCGCAAATTGTATTAGTTTTAATAAAATTTCTTCATTTGGTTATTTTCAATTTGTTTAAATTTTCCTCCATATGTAGTTGGTATTAAAATAAAGACATAAGCACACTTCACCCCCCTCCAACCCCAATTTTAATAACTGATCACTACCCAAGCTTTATATGGTTGTATTACTACGCCGCCCCGTTGCGATTATAATAATAAGTTTGTGCAAAGATCTCGAGTGTATTAAGTTCAAATTAAAAGAATATGTAAGTAATATTTATTTTGCAAAATGCTATCAAAAGACCTTTACCAGCATACTTGAGTTTAGTTTAATCCAATTAAAAATGCTCTCATTGTTTTATTAGTTGCATTTCCGCGTGGCGGTTTGATGCTATTTTCTAACGGACATTGGGAAATTTGTAATCGTTTTATGATTGGATTTTTAATTTTTTGATCTCAAAATAATATGTTCAATGCTAATCAAATTAATTTTCCTAAAATAATTTATTTTGCTTGTTATTGGGTAGTACCCAAAATTACAACCGTTTTGCACGTAATTTATTGTTGTTGGACAGCCATGACACTTTGGGCATTCCTGCTACATTTTTACTTTTAAATGAATTTAATATTTTCGTCAGAAAAATAGGTGTTGGTTGACGTGTATACTTTTTGACGTATACTTTTTGATCCACGACCCCCTTTGGCACTTAAAATTTTCAAAGGATTCCCCCAAAGAATGGCCATGTGTAGAAAAATATCCAAATTGATTTAAATGCAAAAAAATTGATCCGTCATCAAGTATTTTGCAACCTCCAAATATTTACAACCCCTAGTTTGAGCATCACTGCTTTAGATGTACATGTATGTACAAAATATGTGTTTCTGTAGGTTTGTAACTTTTAATGACAGTGCAGATTTTGATGTGCATTTTGATAAATGATGAAAGTACTTGGTGTACAAGTGAAGAAAAATTTTAGGAAATTCAGGAAAATTTGAGGAAATCTTAAGAAATTTAGAAAATCATAATGCGATTTGGTGTTTTTTGAAACTTTTGGTTGCCCTTTATTAAATAATTAATTTGGCTCACTGAAAATTTTCTTTCTAGAAATTTTACTTCCGGAAATTTCTTCTCTAAGGAAGTTAGCAAATAAAACACCTGAGACTATATACCCAAAAATATATAAAAAAATAAAATATCCTAGACAGGAAAAGTTGAGTTAGGTTAGTTTAAGTTGAGCTAGGTTAGGGTTAGGTTACACTGAATCTAAAATGCAATAAAAACGATTTAATGAATTGAAATTCTTATTATTAATAAAAATAAATGTTATTACTTTTATAAATTAAATTAAAAATTTTTTTTAATTGTCCTTGATTGTTCTTCACTGTAAAAATGAACTAAGCTTTTGGTGGTTTCACCTCAACAAAATTTTTTCTGTCCAGAAAGAAAAATTTGATATTTTATTTAATAAAAATGTCAGCTGAAAAATATGATACCAAAGAAGAAGAAGAAGAAAAGTGGTTGATGGCGTATACCATCGTTGAAAACGATACGGAAAATACATATAATGAAACCCGAAAGAAAAATATTTTTCCTTCGATAAATGCGTATACCATCGTTGAAAGCGATACGGAAAGTACAGATAATGAAACTCAAAAGAAAAATGTTTTTACTTCGAAAAATGCGTATACCATCGTTGAAAACGATACGGAAAATACATATAATGAAACCCAAAAGAAAAATGTTTTTACTTCGAAAAATGCAGAAGAAGAAGAAGAAAAGTGGTTGATGGCGTATACCATCGTTGAAAACGATGCGGAAAATACATATAATGAAACCCATAAGAAAAATGTTTTTCCTTCGATAAATGCGTATACCATCGTTGAAAGCGATACGGAAAGTACAGATAATGAAACTCAAAAGAAAAATGTTTTTACTTCGAAAAATGCGTATACCATCGTTGAAAACGATACGGAAAATACATATAATGAAACCCAAAAGAAAAATGTTTTTACTTCGAAAAATGCAGAAGAAGAAGAAGAAAAGTGGTTGATGGCGTATACCATCGTTGAAAACGATGCGGAAAATACATATAATGAAACCCATAAGAAAAATGTTTTTCCTTCGATAAATGCGTATACCATCGTTGAAAGCGATACGGAAAGTACAGATAATGAAACTCAAAAGAAAAATGTTTTTACTTCGAAAAATGCGTGTACCATCGTTGAAAACAATACGGAAAGTACAGATAATGAAACCCAAAAAAAACATGTAAGTCTAATTTTTAAAATAAAAACTTAAAAAAATTAAAAAATATTTTTGCAGCTTCCGGATAACGAACTACAGGTTAATGACGAAAATGTAAGTTAGAATTTAAAAAATAACTTAAGAAGTAATATTATTATGTAGTTAATTATTAGTTTAAAATTAAGAAACCAATTGAAAACAAATATTTGTTTTAGTTAAAAAAAGACATAATAGAAGAAAAACCACCCAAATTCGAAGAAGTGTGGATAGTAAATAGTACTGTAAGTTAAATAAACAAAAAATATTTAAAAAACTTCATACATTTTTTCTTAGAGTTCCGAATTTTTTTCTGAAGAAGAAAATGATTATCAAACTGAACTTGGCTACTATCAGGAAATGGATTTGGACTATTGCAGCAGCAGTGATCATTTAACTGTTAGTGTTTTTTCAAATGTTAACCTTTACTAATATTTTTCTGTTTAAAGGCTTCAGAAAGTTCTGAAGAAGAGTTGCAACAAGATAGTTCCGATGATCTATATATACCAGAAAAATCTGAAGATGAATATGAATCTGAAAGTTCAGATGATTGTTCAGAAAATTATTATTAATAATAATTAATAATAGAGCACAAATCGGCAATGGATAGAGTAAAGGCTACACTACCAATCGGGAAAGTTGTTGTTGCAAGTTGGCTTTCAACACCCTTTGAAAGCACGTCATTTTTAATAAGAAGAAGAATAAAGGAGATGACAACAAAAAGCTAAACATCTACTTAAACTTACTTTTAAGTAAGTTTAGGTTAGGTAAATTTGCAAATAAGTATTACTTCAAACGTTTGATTATTAATTTTTTTGTTTTAGACATTTAAGCCTAAACTTCACAATAAATATCTCCTATTATTTTTTTTATTAACTGATGGCAGTTGTCTTCTACAAAATTTGAGGTCTGGAATTTATAGTTTTTGGTGACTAAACATATAATTTATAATTTTTTTTTCGTTTAACTTGTAAAAGGACTTCCAAGTTCTTTGTGTTAATTTAGAAGTTATGTACATGTTAGCAAAGTTGTACGAAGAAATCCATATCTGGGGATTGAAACAAATATCGTTTTTTCAAGTTATTATTTACATTTTTTTTTGTTTCAATTAATTGAGATTGAGATTTCTTTTTGAATTTATTTGATTACAAAGTTTTCGAATAGCCAAGCATTTTTATATTAAAATTTTTTGTGACTGAATTCAATAATGATTTTTGTTGTTATATATATTACCTGTGTTGTTGTATTAAATCGAATAATGCACAAATTGTATTTTTTTTATATAAAAGAAATATTTAAAAAAATCCATACTGGAATAAACAATTACTTAGCCAAATAATGTAATTTTAGGTTGTATACTGCAAGAAAAACTAAGTTACCGATTTGGTATCATCTTTTCATTCATATCATCGATTACTTTATTATATTTGAATTTAATCTTGATTGTGGCTGAAACGAGCCCTAGTTAATACCAGCAGACTTTGATAAACATTCTATAATCCCCTTTCTACATCATTATGTTTCTATTGAATTCAACAAAGCTGGGTTAGAACTCAATATACTGCAGTCTAGTCTATTCAATTCAAACAGAAATTATCTATTTTACAGTTAAGCAGATATTTGTAAATAATTATTTTGAGTATTAATTAATTTAAGATTTCAAAATTTTGAAAATCCAAAAAAAAATTTTAAGTTTAATTGCTAGGCAAACGCTAAATACAACAGTAGGAACTGAAATAATAAAAGAGTATTCTAAAGGAAATACACAGAGAAAGTATTTATGGGTGACCCTTTTCCTAAGTGTAGCCCTAT
The DNA here is from genome assembly GCA_947369205.1 of Cantharis rufa. Classification (NCBI taxonomy): domain Eukaryota; kingdom Metazoa; phylum Arthropoda; class Insecta; order Coleoptera; family Cantharidae; genus Cantharis; species Cantharis rufa. Next base: position 5,688,928 of record OX376309.1, on the reverse strand, counting down.
TGTATCTCAATATGTTTTGGAACCACTAACAATAAGATAATGACAAATTCGAAGGGAGTTTGGCGATTATTGCATGTAAGTGTATGGTGACATTATAATTCTACTGTTATGGGGTGAATTATTTACTTCATTGACAAATTTTATTTATAATTAACATAAATTTTGACCTAGAAATTTTGATAAATATTGAGATTTTGGAAAAATGATATAAATTTTCTAATCAAATTTTGTATTTAATACTGTAAGGGGACGTCCATTAATTACGTGAGCACAAAATGGGGGAGGGGGTCCGAAAAAATCTCATTTAAAGGGAGGGGGTCAATGAAAATCTCACGTCAACTTTTTAATTCAGAGATTTAATTTTAATTTAAAAAAAAATTAATTCAAGATTCATTATTATAACTAGAGCTGGGATTTATATGCACAAAAATACTTGAAAATATGCATAAAATTTCTCTAAAATATGCACTAAAATTGATAAAATATGCAATTGATATTTTTTTTTTTTATTTTTATAGGTAATATATTTTAAATAAATAATAGATAAGCATAAAGCGTCGTTCTCGTCTAATTAACGCTACGAAAATTAATCGAAAATAACCCAAAATATATGACATTATTTTCTTCTTGAAAGTCTCAGTTTTGCCGATATATTTGACTTGAAATGAATTTTTATTTATTTCATTTTTAGCTAATTTATATCAAATATAGAAATATATCAAAGAAAACAAGGTTTTAAAGAAAAAATGTCATATTATTTTAGTTATTTTCGATTAATTTTAAACCAAAAGGCTACCCAAATATTGCCAATAAAGAAAAACACTAAATTTGTGAAGAGTGCATATTTCAAAAAGGAAGTTTATAAACAGAACGCATGGTTATTTTCAAAATAATTGCTCAAATTAACAAATTTAATAATAAAATTTTCTCTATAAAAATTTTTCAAAAACTCCAAAAGTTGCTTAATATGCATAAACATGCATTATTTGCTGAAATATGCACCAAACATTAAAAATTTGCAAAATATGCATTTTTAGAAGCGGTTTTTCAGATTCGTTTTTTTCTAATTCCTCCAGATTTCAAAACGACTCTGTCGACATATTATCGATATTAAAGAATATGCAAATGTATAAAGTCCCAGCAAATAACATTTTGTATTTTAGTGTAAAATTATATGTAAATGGTATGTAAAACATCAAATAAATGTAATTATTTAAAAATTATAGAGTAAATTAATCTCACGTGAGGTAGATGGGGGTCCCGCTACATCTTAACAAATCTCACCCAGAGGGAGGGAGGGGTCGAAATTTTATGAAAAACCGTTTACGTAATTAATGGACGTCCCCTAATATGAAACTTAGAGCTGATTAGATAAAACATTCATTGTTTCAATTTTTAAAGAAAATTAAATTTTAAATTTTTTTCTAAAAGTATGAGCAAGTCATGCGGATGGCCATATCAGATTTTTTTTCCTTATTCAAAAAGTGCACTTTGGAAATGTAATAATTTTAATTAATTACAAAACAATTTTCTGTATATCTTAGATTGTATTAAATTTTATAATAATAAAGGCAAATGAAGTGGATGTACCTAAATTGGTTGACAGATACGACATTTAACGAATTATCGCATTTGTTAAGTTGAAATGGGGTTAACGTGCAAATCAGGATACAAATTGTTTTTGACAAATGAGATTTTATCTTGTGACATATTTCAGATTATCTGACTTTTAAATACTTTAATTTTTGCTTGTCGATTTTTGTACTTTACGCTTTAAACATTAAATTGTATTTTGTTAAAGTGTCTACTTTTTCCATACAACACAGAAGCATTGGATTGTGTTTAAAGATTTTATTTTTCAAGTGGACCGCAATGAGGATACAACAACACAATAAATATGATCAAAAGCTCTATGTACCTGAGATAATCTCCCATAAACCATTTACACTAATTCCTAGTCAACACTTGTACTTGACAGGAAGCGATTGACGCTTTCATAATGATGCATGCGTCTTAAGGAAATAGCAGCTTATTTAGACTCCTACAACTATTTTTTCTTTTGTGAGAGTAATAAGACATCTGGAGTGTTTGCTATTGCTAGGAGGTAGTAGGGTATTTAATAAGTAATTCTTATCATAATAAATGGAACGTGCACATTGTTTGCTTCCAAATATTTCTTTCAAAATACTACATTTTTCTATTTAAATTTTTAACTTTCAAATTACAAAACCGAAAATAAAATTAATATTTTTGATAAGTATTCGAGCTAATTAAGCGCACTTCAATAATTTAATTGAGGGAAATCTACATAATTTATTTGTGTCAAATAAATCTATTATTATTTTTCACGCGTCTAAAAGCAATTCATATCGAACACGAAAGCCAGAAATGATTTACTAAAATCAGTTTCAGCATAAAAATAATTATAATTGATAATTGTCCTCATCGTTTCCCTTGGATCTGCCACTGAATTCATCTGAAAGCGAAGAGAGAGTCGCATAACAAATATTTATACACCAGATTTCCTTCTAGAAAATAAATTTTTAAAAGATTTTCCAAGTTTAGATTTCTTTACAAAAAAAAATTAAAATAAAAAAAATTCCTATTTTTCTTTTATTTCCTGAAATTTTCTTGATTTCCTAAGATTCCTAATACTACTTAGTATTTTTTAATAAGTTTTGGTAAGTTTTCTGTTTATTTAGATTAAACTTCAAAAAATTTGATTTTTAAATAACAATTTTTGAATTGGAACTCGCATGCGACATCTGTGTTACATCTAAGAAGACTTGTTAGTAAACAAACAATCTGTAGTAGCGTTCTAGGAATTGTTAGAAATCTTGAATGACATTCCTTTCGTTTGTAACCGTTTCATTGGCTAGCGCTTGAGTAGCATTTTTATAGTTGGTAATAAAATTTACAGTGATCTCTTTTGAGTTTTGACAAACGTAAATATTGATGTTTATAATTTAATACCAAATTTGCAATCAACTTTAATTTATCGTTTTAAGTGTTTATTTTTGTAGTAAATGGATTCCGAAGACGGGTCTTCAAATTCATCAACTAAACCTCCTTCTGAAATTACTGGAAATGCTCCTCCACCATTACCCGTGGTAAGTGATTGAATATTCAGTGTTATAATTATTACATGAAACCTTTCTAAACAGCGACCAAGTAAATTAAACTCGCAACACATTCCAAAATCTGACGAGAATCACTTCGACGAACCTGAAATTGAAGCGGACGATGAAATTTCACAACAAATGACCGCTTCCTACAGCGAAATATCATTCAAATCTGGATTAAGTCCTGAAGAAATTGACTTCTCCCTATCGGTCGATCCTTTAAGGCCATTGGTGGATGAAATACTTCAAAGACCTGTAACATTATCATGTGAACAAAATTTAAAAAATACGAAACATTTTCCACCCTTAAATTTAGAAGGGACTGTGCACGTTGAAGGAAATATGACACATTTTGTTACAGAAGATTTGGAATATAAAATTAAACTGTCTAGTCCAATCACAAAAAAAGGGGGTAGGTAAATTTGATGTTGTTTCGGTAATTTTAATGCTCAAGTGTTTAGATACTCCCCCTTTACCTGGTAATTCAAAAAGTAGTACACCTAATACTTTATATAGACAATTATTAGCTCCACAAGTCGGTGTATTGGATGCCCGTTTGATTAATGATTTGGAAGCTGATGCTCATTATATGGCGACATCTATCGATAATCTTACCGAGAATTTATGTGGAATTTTACACTCGGTAAGATTTTAAAAATATCTTTAATTTGGCATTACAAAATGGTTTTATTTGTTTCAGATCTCCTCGATAACAGCCGATAATGTTGATATTTACAAAGATGCAGTTTCTAAAATGTCGGATGCAATGGACGGTAACATTAAGGTAAATCTTTTTAAATAGAATTCAATTTTATTCCAAATTTTTACTGCTTTTTTGTGCAAGTTGTATTGTATAGCTCTAAGAGAAAAGGTTGGAAAATAGTATTGTGTTACTGCCTGTTATCATAGTCCACAGAATTGGGGATTTTGCTATGGATTAATTCTATATTTAGAGTTTGAAGCATTTATAGGTATATTTTGGTGTCCCGAATAGCATCTCAAAATGTCCAAAGGTTGGCATTAAGGCATATTTTTGACCAATTTCTATAGACTATCATTGCTTACTTGACCTGAATCTTCAGATAATTAAAGCTGCTCTTCTTTTCAGCACATCATTGTAGCTTTGTAATCCACTTTCTGCTCTTGTTTTTCCTTTTTGGCATGTCAAATATTTAGTGTTTTTCTAGATTCAGTAGTCCCATTTTTCTCTGCCTTTTCCATGGTTACCTGCAAGACTCGCATTAGTTATTTTTTTGTTCTTACAACCTCATATTATGTAAGTCGGTTTTTTCTAATAATTTTCTTCAAAATTGAGATTAACAAGGTAGCCAACAATGCGGTGCTTTTCCTCGCCCCACTATTCACTTCAAAGTTTCTTGTTTTTTCTATCCTCTTAAGTACCATACAGGTCAACTTTTATCAGTTTTGTAGGTAACACCATTTGATGCAGAAACAGGTTCAGGTTTTCTCGTTCTTTAGATTCCAAATATTTCTTCTTCTGTCAGCTTTTTCTCCAATACTTTTAATTTATATTTTACTTCTTTATTATTTTCTCGGAAACTCTGATTTACATCTGTTAATACAGTTTTCAATAATTATTATTATTCTATGTTTTGTTTATCTTATTCTCATAGTTTTAGATAGATCGTGCTTGCAGATTTGATTGTCTTTTTACTTTCAAATTCCAGTCTAACCATACTCTGTTTATTCGTATTCATAAATCTCATTCTCTCTCTTCTAAATTAATAAAATAAATCTCACTTCTAAGAGTTACAAACGATTAAGCATTTCAAATAGGTATATTCGCTCATAGGTTTAAGTTCTTCCGATCCCAACCTGTTATTAACTTATACTCTGAATGTGTATATTTTGCCCAACTTAATCTTCTTAATAGTCAACTATTAGAATTCCATTGAGCCACAGGAAGCCTCATCGTCTCATATGTAATGCACATTATATCCCTAAAAATTTTAAATGATTTATTTATAATTAAAATTATTTCAAAAATGAGAAAACCAAAAAAATGTTTGCTAAGATGGTATCCAACCAGTCAGTCTTCATCCGAAGCTGATGGACTTGGAAGTCTTGTGATTCTCGTACTCAGAGTAGTCTACACAGATTTGCATTGGGCAATGGTGCGATCAGTAGCTGACGTACCTACTGCTACTGCAAAGAATCTTCATTTGGAGTAACAGAGTTCACACAATAACTTTTTTTTTTCATGTCAAGTTCAATAAAATGTGTATTTGTTTTGTTACAATATATCAGGGGTGACCAACCTGCGGCTCGCAAGCCATGTACAGCTCTTGGAAGGATTTTTTGTGGCTCTTGATAAATGTACCCGAGTTCTCTTTTCATTTTTGTGCTATTATATTTTAAAAAATTATTATCGTTCTGTATGTGTTTCAAAATGTCTTAAATTTTTTTAAAAAATTTCAAATTTTGAAAAATAGCTCGGACTATCAAGAAGCTTGGCCACCCCTGTAATATACCTACTTGGACGCAGAAAATACTTAGTGTAAAATTATGGCAGAAATACTAATAATTATTATTAAAATATATTTTATGCAGTAGAAAAATTTTAAAAATTTGATCTGAAAGTTGTTTAACTTGATGAGGTATGCACGATTGTTAACGGCCCTTGTTTTTGTTTGTAGTTGGTATGATTATGACTTGTAAGAGAGTCGAAACACGTTGCCAAGAATAATTAATAAAGAAAAATGCAAGTAAAGTGCAGCTAAATAAATTTCTTACCAATCTAATAATACTTTTCAAAAACCATACAAATTATTTTACGATTTCAATTTTCTTTTAGTTGATACTCTATTATTAAAATTTCAGAGTATGTACACAATGATGGCGAAGGCAGAAGAAGTAACGCAAGTTATGAAGTCGGTTCAAAGTCACGCTACTAGAATGTATCCTTTTTTTGGTTTTAGTGTTTCATTAAAATTAATTATTATGAACTCACACTTGATTTGAGCAATTTTGGGCTTTAAAATACACTTACACATTGTTAACAATCAAGATCTCAATTGTAGTCTTGTAACTCAAGTAGTGATTACGAGCAACAAGTTAGAATGCAAAAGATCAGGTAGTTTTGAGTTTTGGATATGTGTTAGGACTTTTGAGTTCTAAAATTTTTGACCTCCGTGTTTACTGGGTGTTTCTGCAATATTTCTTACCAATTAATTTAATTACAAAAATTTTATTTCTTATGCGGACTTTAGATAAATTACAAAAATTGTTCCTATTAATCATATGTGACCTGGTCTACGAAAAGGGGCCTATGTTTGAAAATCAGTTTTCAAGAAAACAGCTGTTAAAGATAAACAACTTCTTTCGTCAGTTTCTCGTTAGTTGTTCTCTTTTCTCTGTGGTGTTTCATTATGTTCAAAGACGTCAAGTGGAGTGTCAGTAGTAATCTATCAGAATCTTCGCAGCTTAGTTTCGAATACAAGTAAAATAAGACACAAATAGTTTTTTTCGTATTTGTGCTCTTCTTTCTCTTCATTTTTAATAAACTTTTAAACAAGTTATGACGTTTTGGGTTTCACCATGTGAAAGAGCATCTCAAACTCATTAATCGGCAAAAAAAAAAAGAAAAATGATTTTTTTGACACCTAAGCCCCTTTTTTGTAGACCAGGTCACATAGAGAATAAAATTTTCTACTTTTGTCTGAATCATTTTTGCTAACTCGAATATTTACCGAGCTACAATGCTGTAAATAACATTACAAAAAGACAAAAACACTTCGTTTAGCAAAAGATAAATTATTCGATGGTTAATTTTGTCGTCGTTTTGATGCATTTGCATGATATAAAATGGAACATTCTCAGGAGCTGGATTCTTTGTACATGGCACATGAATTAGAGGGTTCCCATCTTTCCGGGAACTTAAATTTGTACAAATTTAGTCAGGAAAATTAAGATTTTGGGTCAGGGAAAACCTTTTTCAAGGTTGAAAAACAATATAAATTACAAAAATTACGATTTTTATTTTTTTAAATTAAAATTTAGAATTTCTGAATTTGATTGAGGTTTAAAAAATTAGGGAAAATCTTCAATTTTAGTTAGGGATAATATGAAAAAGTCATCGAATTTATTTGAAAAATGAGTGAAAACCCTGAAGACCATATTACTAAGTTTCCAGCCCCACTGTTGTGGACTTCTTTATTTTCATGCCATGATTGATAACATGCAGTATCTCTTGTGGTTGTAGTGATTAAATTTCTTCTTTGTAATTGATTTTGAAAGGTGCTGTCCAATTTCCTCCCGATTCTAAATACTCTCAAAATCTGCGTCTTGTTCTTTAAAAACCTGATTTTATTCAGATGTGAATGAATACCTTTTCAGTAATCTTCTCCACTTTACAGTGCTGTTGCTCGAGTTAGAAAACAATATTTCAGACAAGAGTTGTAGGAAATTTTATTCTCGATATGATTTATATTAACAATTTTTGTGATAAAATAAATTGGTAAAGAGATATTGCGGAAAAACAATTATTGTGAATAAAATGGAAAACTTGGAAATTTAATTAAGACCACCAAATCCTACAACATATCTAAAGATCAGAACTACTCGACCTTTTGTAAGCAAATTGTCTTTTCTTCCTTTGCTACTGGACTTAGTCAAGACCGGTTTTCTCCTATTTTTATGTAAAGTGTTATCTTAAATCTCTCAAATTGAATGTAAATGTAAGTTTATACTATGTATTCAAATCTCGCTCTTTATCTACCGTACAGTTGTTATTTCCTTAATTTATTTACAGAAGAGAAATAAAAAGATTGGTAGATCTTTTTGAAAGTTACGTATGATGGTTTAGAATTTTGTTGAATTAGTAAAGTGATCAATAAAGACTTTGATTTAGTGCTTGACAAATCGAATCTATATTTAATTTTAATTGCAAATGTACAGCTGTTGGTTATTTTTAAGCAATAAATTATGAACGTTCTACTAATTTTATTAATATTATAATTTTGTTAAACTTGATTTAATATTTTTTTTAAATACTCCCCAGTCCCAGTACCTCAGTAATTCTATGAAATACTAGAAATAAAATTGTAATTTTTAAATTCACTCGATAAGCAAATATCAGATTTTTTGTTAAATATCAGAGGTTTATTTTAAGTTACTACCTAAAACTGGTAACTCAATGGAGTTAATAATAAATTTCTAAAATATCATCGGTATAACTGCACAGTCGTTTTCGAAAAATTGAGATTACAAGAGCTGAATTGTAAATCAGGTCATGTATCTTGATATTTTAACTTCAAAACCTGCGTGTAGCTTTTTTGGGTTTACATTTTGATTAAAACTGAGTGCTACATACATATTATATCTCTTCATTTATTTAAAATATGTTTAATATTAATGCAATACAAAAACATTCCTTAAAAACTAAAAATTGTTAAGAATACTTACAGATTTGTCATAAATAAAAACCGAAGAACAACCTGTCGAAATAAGTAACTTATTTAAGATATACCTAAATAATACTTTCAATACGGAAATTATTCAATTATTTCTAAAAGGTAATGTTTAGAGAAGGTTGCTGCACTTAATACATTTGGGGCTTCCTCTGTTACAATAGCGAGATCCCCACTAGGCATTGGAACAATGCGCCAAAAATTGTCATCGGTGAGTCTTGTTATCATATTATCTGGTTTCACCCAATATTTAACAAAATATTCGTTGTCTGTATATTCGATAATTTCAGTGCTGTTAACCTTACGTGGTACTATACCAACAGGATCGGGTATTTCTGTGAGTGCATATTCAGTCATCACAATAACAATTTGCACTAAATCTAAATCGTAGTCTTCTTCCAATTCCGATGGATAAACCAACAAAGTATTCCGTGGAATGTTTGCATGCAGAAAATGTTCGTTGCTGTAATAACAAAAGTAATTTACAGTATTTTGTAAATCAAATATTTACGTAACTTTTGCAACTCACTATGGTTTTTTAATTACTTGGGAGATACAATGGAATGGAAAATCTCCGATTTTGCAAGCCATTTCTTGAACCAAATGCTTGTAGTACTGACGTTTAAATGCAACTTGATTACAATAATCATTTCTGCAGTTTTGATAGTTGAGTCATATAATGTGTAAGTTTCTATTGGTGCTTTAGGTCTTAGGTGACAAATCATATCCATTACTTATTGAAATATTATCGCACTGATTAATTTATTTTATGAAAACAATGATAAATAAAATCAAATTTGCTTTACAAATAAAAAAAAATTAATTTATTATGGATTGATATTTTACAGGATCTTACGAAGGAATAACTTCCCATAACTTTTGAACAGTGAAACCTTTCTTCACACTTTCTATTGCAATACCAAGTTCAGATGAGAACGTTACGGGCCTATCCTTAGTGTGTCCTTCATCTGCTATGTACGTAGTTAATACATTTGACATTTCATATGGCTGATCTTCAATTTCGTTAATGTCGTCGATTAGTAACTTCGGATGAGTTTCCTCTTTATTTGAGCTCCATTTATATTCGACACCATAAACAGGAGATGTTGCATAAACCGTATTGAGTGAAACAAGTTCTTTGTGAATTTGTTGCAATTTTTCTTCTGGATCAATTTTAAATCCCAAAATATAACCACCACTGTCATCACTGCAAGTGATTACAAGCGCTTTTCCAAACTTTGAATCACGAATTCTAATCTAAAAGAAATACTATATTTTGAACTAAAAGGAAGAACAAAATCTTACGGAATTAATTTGCAAATATGGCAAAGAAATGTTGAATCCTTCGTTCATATCGGCAAACCATACCACACGTACGTTGGTAATAAAGAATGTTCCTGGACTTCCTTGGTCACTGGATAAGTTCCAAACTCCATGAAGTGTGGTATATACTTGCTCCAAAGGCAAAATTTTAAGATTTTTATTATGGACTACTGCTCCTCGTAGTTTTAATTCACGATATTGCTTTGAAGAAACGTATGCCCTTAAATTAAATTTTAACTGTGCTAGGGGCATTATTTAAAATAGTTTACCTATGCACACCGACCACGGAAGTAAAATGTCTCATATTTCCAGGAACCAAATTAGTAAAAATGAACTCAAATCGGGTATTGCTTGAAGTTGTAAGCATGTGCAAGGCTTGGGTGGTACCTCGAAGTTTCTGAAATAAGTAAAAAATTGAAAAACAATAATTTTATTTGACTAAGCTTACCGAATTGACTACTTTGGTGTTTATGGTAATGATGCAGTTATAACCGATAGCTACGAAATTAGAAAATTATCCATTGTGAATAAGTACATGAAATTTTCTTACATAAGCTAATCCTGGGATTCAAAATTGAGTGCCAAAGAACTCTTAAATTTGTAATAATAAATCGACCTCGGTCACCACCATTTCCTTTTGTATCTTCTATATTATCCAGTCGGTCGATTACTTTTTCTCCGACTGTTAAGTGCATTTCACTAAAAATTATGATGAAATAAAATAATTTTTTTTTTCAGTAACTCACCAAAAGGGCAAATCAAATCTGATTTGCTTATCTTCCCACGTTAAAACCATTTTTTGTTTATAAGACACAACGACAACGTGAAAGTAAAATTATTGATTATTTTTGAAACCTGAGACTTCTGAGTTATTAGTAAGGTAACCATACCAACAAAGCATTTTATAAATTTTTTTAAGTTGATTGTGTGTTAATAATAATAATTTGATTTTTTAAATAAATAAAATGCGAACTCAACAACAAATTATAAATATACAGGGTCTACATTTGAAATCTGATGTGGGATTATACTTTTATAAAAAAATAAATAAATACGAAATTTTGTTAAAAAATTTGTATTACTTTTTGAGGTAGAGCGCCCACAAAATTTGACCACATACATTACACACAGACATTTTTTGGTGATTTTGATGATTTCAGTTTCTAGAACCTCGCCCCTCAAAACATCTAACTAATCACTAAAATTACAACTTTTTTTTTTCTATGTAAATATAATCAACGGTAAAAAGCACCAATTTAATGGGCAAGCGGAGTATGTGGACACTTAAATTTAATGTAGATGTGGTACAAACAGGCATAAATCAAATAAATAAAACTCTTTTACAAATCATTTTATTACACAATTTATAAATAAAATAAAGATGATAGTATGATCTGAAAATACAACAATTTGAAGTAACAAAATAATACAAAGTATTATTTCAAGTAACAAATTAATACAGAAAGTGTTAAAATATTTTATTAATATTGTATACCGGGTGTCAACGAGATAATGTATACTCTGCTATTTCATAATTTTTTTAAATTTCCATTTGGGTAGTAATATTTTATTAAAATTAAAATTTTAAATTTAAAATATTTTTTTGATTTTAAGGAAATATATTATAAATTAATAATAATAATTAATAATAATAATTTTTCAAATTTTAATTTTGTACATTCTATCATTTTTGTTTTTAAAAATTTTAATTATTATTTTATTTAATTTCTAAATAGCTGAATGAGCATAATTAATTTTTACTTAAATTTCACTAATTAATTAATAATTTTGTATAATCGCAGAATTATTAATCAAGTTCTTTGAAATTGATATGGTAATTTTAGTTAAACAAAGTGTTGACCCCCGATATACAATGAAAAAGTTTAATTCTCTAGCTTAGTATTTTTCTTCTGTTTCATAATATTTTTGTTCATCTTCTGGTTTTGGTTTGGGAAAATAAGGATTTGTTTTTGGATCCAAGTTAAGCCTGAAACATTAGTAGTATTATTTTTAATTCCATGGAAGAAAAATTGATCTTCTTGGATACCAATTTTCAACATACATATAAAAAAAAGTTGAGATAGGGGTCATTTTAATCTACAGCGTAGATACATTTTTAAATAAACAAATTCGCAAAAACTAGCATTAAAAAATTCACAATTTTATCCACGACACTGATCTCATCAAATTTATACCTTCATCAGAAGGTAAAGTCAGAAGCTTTTGAAAAATTTTCAAAAACTTCTTTTTACCATTACCATTTTTATACATTTTGTTGTTTAAAAATTGTAACTCTCAAAAAATTGTATTCTTGCATAAACCGGTGTGCATTTTTCTACAAAATTTTCTGCATATTTTCGAATATTTCTATGGGATTTCTTTGTTAGCATTGTGTTTTCTATTTACCTATAGAGATTTTGAGCTTCGTGACAATTTACGTTGTACCACCAATCGCAAGCAAATTCGGCTTGATTGAACAGCGTTCCGTTTGTGCAGAGGAAGGAAGAACCTTGATGTCCTTCTCGCCCATCATGGCAAACATGGTAAGCCTATTGAAAATAGGAAATTAAAACGTTTGGATTTAAAATGTTGTTTTATTACTTGACATCCAGTTTCAACGTTGGCATACATTCCTGGTACAGCCGGAACGTGGTTACATGAGAAGCTGGTTTCTGGTACAGAATGATAAATTGGGTAATCCACTCCAGGATTGCCAGGAATTTTGCTGAAATCTTGTTTTTGCTCTTTTTCAGCTTGTCGCAATTTTGGCTCAGGGATTGCGTAATCAGAATATAAACCATACCCGGGATCCTTCACAGTAAAATATAATTTTAACGATCAAATTTACAAATTCTAAGCTTTAATTTATTGTTATTTTATAAGAAGATGTTATGATTTACTTACCACTGCTATGGAATTAATAGCAAGTATTCCACACGACATCAAAAAAACCACAGCACTTATTACGTGAGACATTACGATTTCAGATACTGAAAGTGAATGATAAAGTTTGTATTCTTTAGCTCACTAAATATAGGTCATATACGACAACTTTCGCTGCAACCTAAGAGTTTTAAATTTTTTTCTACCAATTTCTAAAAATGAATAATAATTACTTAATTAGTATGTCATTCAATTTCTAATATAATTTGAATACAATAATTGCGATCTATTTGTTTTTGGTAGTTGAACTTCATTTACAAGTTAATTAAAAATTTTATTTGGTTTTTTAACGTAATTGTAAAAGTCGATAGCTTTTGTTATGTAACAACTATACTGTAACCCAATTTTTAGTACATACATAGGTATGTATTAACCCCAAAGCAATTTCAAAACTTTTATTTTCAATAGAACTTGTTTAGTGTTGCGAGAAGTAGCCAACAATCTAATTATTATACTACGCTACATTATATTCATTATTTTAACACAAAATTAATATTTTTTGTCTACAATCTACACTAGCGATGTATTACTGCTTTTTATAACAACAACTTATTTATAAAATATATATTGAGACAGGATAAAGAATAGCTGAATATGCGTAATATAAAAACAGGATTCATAAATTAATTGAAACAAGGTGGAACTCGCTTTTGCGACAGTTCTTAGGCTTCTATACATCTACTTTTTCGGTAGGTTAAATTATTTGGGCTTTATTTTATTCCAATTTTTAATGCCTTAATCTTTTAATTAGGTAGATTTTTTTACTATATAAGGAAAACGCTAACATTTTAATATTTTTTTTTTATTTCGACCTTTATAGGTAAATATTTGCAATTTACAAACCACAAATAAAACACAATTCATAATGAAATATTAAAATACCCGAAACACGTACCGAATACCGTATTAGAAACACGTAAAATACCTACTCTAAAAATACAAAATAAGAATATCGGATTAAAAAATATATATGTAAATAATCTGAATAATTAATACCAATCTAAAAATTTTCTATATGAAGTAAAATTGTTTTAAGAACGTGCGTTCTGATTGGTTTTGAATTATGCGGACAGACGGACACGGAGCTAGATCATAAGGCTTCTTCCTATACGTTGTATAGAAGCCTAAAATGAAAACAAAATATTAAAATTTTAAACATTTTTAAAGATTTTACCATATTCCATTTTTTATTATTTTATTTTGATTTTGTATATTTTTATTTTTACAAAGGCAGGACATGGCAGTACATAAGCGGGACGTGGTTGTAATTAGGCCGGACCTGCTAGTACTGTGTCAAATTTGACAATTGTGTCATTTAATAATTTCCTATATAGCATTTATTAATGTTTTATATAGCAAACACGAATTTTATTGCCTCTTTTAAATACATACATACAGTGGCCCCAGAAAGTATTCGTACACTCCTATGTTAACAATGTTATTTGTACATTTTGAAGCCGTGTTTTGTCATATTAAAATCGATTTCACAGCAAAACTTTTTGAACATTTTTGTTCAAAATTTCATTGTCTTCAATTTTGATTATATACATTTTTCTATTTTGTCTCACCATTTTTGACTGACAGCGACTTAAACAAGACTCGGCAAAATGCAAAAATTATTGTCATCTATATCTCGGAAACGGTGCAACAAAATCGAAAAATATAAATGAACAAAAATGTATAGAATAAAATTTACTAGAAAAAATGCCTATTCATTTTTTTTATTTATTATTTGTAAAATGGATTTTTATATGACAAAAAACGGCTTCAAAATCTACAATTAACATTGTTAACATAAGAGCCACTTTCTGGAGCCACTATATAATCAAGGCCCAGATTTGGCCCACTCAGTCTAACTGGGCTAGTTTCGTACCTGAGGTTAACCGACTGGTATGCATTGTCTCGTGCTATTTGACCAATAGAAAATAATTAGATTTTGATAAAGGTCTGTTGTTTCGGATTACAAATTTTTCTGTAGTTACAAATTATAAATAAAATTTTTTCGCATTTTTTAGCAAAACACTGTAGCTTACATGTAATAATAATCATAAATTATATACTTAATTATTGTTTTATTTACATCTGAAATTCCAATAAAAATACAAAATGCATGTTTTGGAAATAATAATTATTGCTTTGTTTGTATTTCTAATTTAAGAAATCCTGCTAATACAAGGAGCGTTAATTAAGTTTGTATTTATACAATTAAGTTTGCAATACGGAAGTTACTACCCACACACGCATATATCACTTACAGAAATACTTTAATCTAACCTGATATACGTGGACAGAAAGTAATAATATTTGTCTACCAAAAAAGCTCATTTTTGTTCAAGAGTTTTTGAGATAGGCATTGGTGGGTAGAGTTCACCGAGGGCCAATTTGCAGTTGAGAAAAAGTGTCCAAATTATTAATAAAATTATAAAGGAAAAAAGTCATCAATTCAAAGAAAGTTTTGAAAAAGAGGAAAAGTTTCGTTGGAAATAAACAAAAGTCAAAATAACACAAAAAAAATCAATTCGTATATTCTTCTCATCTCTTCTAAGAGAAATTTACCTTCCAAGTGATAAATCCACAGGAAGTTGTAGTTGAAGGAAATTGAAAGGACCCAAAAAATCCACACAGCAAAAAATAAACACCAAACCCATTGAAATATTTATTATTATAAAAAGAAAAGAATATGGGAGCCCGTATTAACAGCGCTGGCCCCATCTTTTGATTAGGATAGAGCAAGATTGTCACATAAATTGTATTTCAGTCATGTTAAATTATCTTTTGTTTAATTGTTTTTCGCATTGGCGCTCCTTGGCACCCGGCGCCTAGAGCGACCGCTCCTCTCGCTCTACTCCAGGACCGGCGCTGCGTATGAGCTCTTAATGTTAACTGAATATTAAACTGTGATATAGAACATGCTACTTTAGTAGTCTACTAACTAAAATAATTTTTTTTATTAAAAGAACTATGCATATCAACATTGTAAATTTTAATAATTAAATTTTGAGTAAAGGCAAATTTAAAAAACTCAACAATGGGCTGGCGCGGGTCCCTGCGAGCCGCTATAGTACACCACTGAATTTTACCATACTTTTAGTAATTTAATAATGCTAATGAATCGTAAGTGGATTGATTTACTGGGTTGTTACCTACTGTTATGGAATGTTAAGTTTCTCTATTTTCAAAAGTTATTAAAATTTTGTATTGAAAATGTTAAAGTATTTGTAAGTTGATGTTGAGAAAAACTTTTACAACATTTTAAATTGAAATGTTTCAGGTTGTTTTTAAATATGTTGACTTACTTTTGTGGGTGCAAAGAAACTTCGAAGCAGTACAGTTATCCAAATTGGAAATTGCATTATCCCGAAAACAGTATGCTCGGGGTATGATTTGGTACTGAAGTGAACAGAGTGTTCAAGTGACAAAAATTTGTTTTCAGTTGTTTTTGGCCGTTGCTCTTCCATTAGATTTACCGCGCAATAGTGCATATTTAGCTTTTAATTGGGAGGCAAACTATAGATTACCCGACAACATAAGTGATTTTAACTATCCGCCACTTATAGAAAAACGGATTGATAGAAAACTAATTTACAATGCATTGGAATACAAACTTAAAACGTAAGTACTATTCAATAATTAGTGAACACAAAAATTATTATTGGTTTTAGAAAAGGATATTCTGGACGAGGATGTTTATTGCGTGTGATATGTGAAACATCAGCAAACGAACTTGCTAAAGCAAATGGCGTTTTGGGAGATATTTTGCACATTTTTTTAACGTAACACCGAAAATTTATTTATATTTCATTGAGTTATGTTTTTCAATTTGTAGACCATCCACAACACAAAACAAGGGATTGCGGAAAATTTATGAAAAAGCCGAAATTTTGGGAAAGCAAAATAAGGAAAACTGCTATAATTACTATAACAAAAATTGTTCTATGAGTTTCTTAGATTTGATTACTTGGTTAGACTATGAGGTATAATCCTTTAAAATTTACCTACTAAATCAATTTCAAATATAACTAAACTACACAAAAAAAAGTATATTAATTATATCCTATATGTTGCGGTGATATCTTTCAAAAATGGAACAACGTAAAGTAAAACTGTTAAAGCTGTCAGTCTTGGTCCACTACACTGTTAGAAATATTTTGCCATAATAACAAAAAAATGGAGTTCCCACAGGTCCACTCTTATTTTTTGTTAAATCGGCAACAACAAATAGAGTCAATAATAACGGTACTAATTTTATTATAATTGACAAAATTTTTTGCAAAATTCAATTAGTTTACTCTCAGAAAGTAATATAAACATTAAAAATATGTCCATTTTACAATAATTTGTGTCAAATTGACTTCTTTGGATTTAACAATAATGTGTATCTTTAGAAATGCAAAGTTAACTAAAAAATTTTGTTGTTATTCACTCTAAAAAAGTGACTTCTTCATTTTTGTTAATTTTTACAAAATATTTCTAACTGTGTACCATTAACTGTTCTAAACCCCAATTTTCTTTCCATTTTCATTATTTCAAGGATATTTAAGTGTAATTCAATTTTCATAATTGGAAGATTGCACGTTGGATGGTCTGGCTTGTATCGTTGGAATTTTATGTAGTCACTGGTAGAACTCTAAAATTGGATTCCATAAGTCCAGACCAATTTTATTATGGGCTTGCATAAAAAAGTTTATTTTCTAGGTTGAGCAGAAAGTGACGGTTTGTAAGGCAATTTTGGGCATTTTTCAATTTAATTCAGGTCAGTTTGAAAAAAGGGGGAAATCTTATTGAGAGTTTGGATGAAACGCTATTATACCGTATCATCCGCGAAGGTAGTTGTTTCTGTGTGGTTATAGTAAGAAGTAAGCAAAAATATAAACTTACGACAAACTAACTTCCTTGTGACCGTCTCCGTATTGAACTATGTTAATTTACCCGTACATCCAACTTACCCTGGTCTCCCTACGTTCATCTTTAATATTGTATACTTAATTGGGTTCAGTGCCGTAACTAGGGTATGGCCAATATGGTTCCCGCCATAGGCGCCGTTTGAATGAAGGCGCCGAAATTCAAAAGTTCAAATTATAAATATTGTATTTAATACAGGTGCCAGAGGCGCCATTTAAATAAGGGTGCCGTTTAAATAAAGACGCCAAAATTCAAAAGTTTAAATTATAAATATTGAATTTAATATAGGGCCAGGGGCCCTATTCTCGATCTCTTATCATCTTAAGATCTCATCCGATCTTTTAACAAGGCCGGATTGCCGTATCGGGAAATCGGGAAGTTCCCGGTAGGCCGTAAGCATAACGGAGCCCTGTGACTGATTCTCAAATTTTTGCCTGCGGCGCATTTTAATATTTCATATGTGATGGGGGCCGGTGGCCGGATGCGAATCTCGGTAAATAATTTGCTTCCAATCCGGTTCTGAATTTTAACCAATCAAAGAATAAAAATGAAGAATTTTCATTCTTGGTTTTCATCATTGATTGGTTAAAATATGAATTTAAGAATTTAATTTTCATTTTAATTATATAATAATACTTACAAATAAAAATGAAGAATTCTCATTCTTTGATTGCACTCTAAAAAAAATTGGGAAAAATTGCCCAGAAAAAAGGAGGCAACTATATTACCTCCTATTGTCAAGGTAAATTCGTATACCAGGAGTAATTTTATAAGAGTGAATTTACCTTGAAAATAGTGGAACAAAACAAAAGTCGACAATTTTTAAGGTAAATTCACCCTTATAAACCGGGTAATTTTCACAAGAATGTTGTAAATGATATTTACTAATAACTTAGTAAATTTCCCCTAATAATGGAGGCAACATTATTACCACCATTTTTCAGGGTAAATTTACCCTATTTTCAGGGTAATATTACAGCCAGCCCCCCCCCTCTCCCGAAATTATTAATTAACAATCATTCTAACTTTCTATTAAGCGTTTGACCATTAAAATTTGAAAAATTTTCGTCTGCGACACTATTACATACCTCGCTTTGCTCGTGCCCCCCCGAACTAAATTCCTGGCTACGCCACTGCGTATGCGAAGACGGTCCATTTGAATAAAAGTGCCGTTTAAATGAAGGCGCTGAAATTCAAATTTCAAATTACAAATATTGTACTTATTTAATAATTATATCATGCATCCGTTATAGTTTTTCTATTATAACAGTAAAAAAATATAAAAATTAAGCGGCTTCATTTTTAAATAGGCGCCTAGTTTTAAATATTTAACAAAATTAAAATATTTGCATTGGGAAATTGGTTCAAAAAGAACGAAGAAAATTCTGTTGCTAATGAAAATAATTTTTAATTAGTTTTCTTAAATTTAATTAATTTTAACTGAGAGTATGTCTCAAAATTCGTTATTTTGCACCAAATTCAAAAAAATCTCTTTTTGGGGGTAACCCTTCTACCCCCCTTCCGTTAAGGCGCATTTTTCGTAGTTGGCCATAGGCGCCAAAAGTTCTAGTTACGGCACACAATTACTTTAAAACAAAGATTTCACGAGACTTCACAAAGACTCTTTTATAGACTTTCTTTAGTTACTACCCCTTTGCAAAACAGTGCAATTTTTAATCTCATAAGTTGTTGACTATCCTCAGTACTTCTTTTCAATTACCAAATTATCAATACTTACTTCATTGAAATTCAACGAAATAAATTCGTATGGTGTCATCCACATAAAATAAATAAATAAATGAATTAAATTTCAATCTCGTAAACTGATTAAATATTGTTATAAACGGCCTTGAAGCAAAACTTTTAAGAACCCGTTATGTTGTTTTGCTATTTATGTTATCAGCATATTGTTTATCTACACTGTTGTGCCTTTGGTATGCGTGCTTCTAAGTTTCACAGAAGTCAATTGAAAATCTAATCTACGTTCAACCTATGCAAATTTAAATTATGAAACTTTTCAATTTATTTAAATTTGAAAAGAAATACAGATATCAAAAATAAAGAAAGTCCAATAAAATTAATAAAACACTTTTTCTCATATTTTTCGGCATTCAAGTAATCATTTAGCAATTCATTATTTTTGGAAGATGATGGGCTCAAATGACTAATTAATCCAGATTCATAGTTTAATAAATAACTTCGTCAATTAAATAAAAATAATATTACCCAAAACCCCATTACTAATCTAAAGCTGCTTGAGCTACTTTACAAATGTTTCTCAAAAAACCATAATTTTACCCAGATTTGGTTAAAAAATGGACTTATAGTTTTTAAAGAATTTTTGTATTATTAGATATTTACGTAATCCAAATTTTCATATTTTCATTTTGCGGCGAAATAATTTGGAAAAAAATTTCAAATTATGGTAAATTTTTAAAATTATATATTGATTTTAGTAGAAATTGCAGTTACTGCTACAAAAAGTTTTTCTTTAAGTGTTAAATAGAAGGTAAATATACTATAACAATTATATCTATGGTAATCTTCATTAGATATATTTTTAGTGAAGATATGTACATAGGTAATATACATAATTGTGATAATTTTAATAACAGTTCATAATTAAATATTCGTCCAGTGATTTCCAAAATTTATAGTAACTACTACATAATGTATTATAATATTACTGAAAGCTTAAAAATAAAATTATTGCGCTTATGGTTTTTAATGTTTATTTATATTTGTCAATTTAATTTCAAAGTTCAATAATCAAATAACAATAAACAAATAAAGCGATAAATTGAATGATTCATATTATTCACCTGTATGGACTCGAGCAGAAATTTGAAATATTCTTTGCAGAGCTGTACCAAGAGTACTTTCACGCTTCAGGTTGTCACCTCTTGGGGGCCCGAAAACTTAAAGCGGGCATACGATAGAATCGAAAAATAATGACTTAAAAAACTTATATTCATATTTGTCTAAAAATCGTCTTGTGCAAAAAGACACTATTCAACATTTTCGAATTATTAATATAGAAGCATAGCCAACGGCGTAGCTGTTATAGAACAAAGCGAAATATTTTGGACATTGGACAATTCTAAAATTATTTTCTTGAGATAATGCAATAATTTTGATTTAACTATAATAATTACGAAAAATCTTTTTACAAGATTAGTTGGCCCCACTAACTACATAATGTTAATAACTTTAGTTTTTTGCCCCGGGGCCCTTTTCCATCTAGCTACACTACTGTGCATAGCCGACAATATTTTCTATATCTGACGAAATTTTTAAGACGATAATATTTGTGGCGAAAGCAGAAATGTGCCCACAACTCCATTTTTACATGCGCAGTGAATGTATACAATCTCTAGTGAAGTCGAATGTCTGTTATTTATCCTCAAGGGCATTCAAAACATATCCATTACAAGATAATATAAACTTGTTGGTATTTATTGTGCAATTGTTACGTTTTGATAAGATTTACCATGAAAGGTTAATGACCTTGTTCATACTGCTAGGAGTGCTAGGAGTTTTACTTACTTTTTTTAAATAAAACCATTTGGTTTTGTCAACGCCTGTAATTTTATTTCAATAAATTTTAGTTTTGGTTATACACTGTTACATAAAATTTAGTTGATTATTTATATATAACTGGACCATATTGATTATTTATTAATCATATCGCTTCGCCATTAGAATATTAAGTTCTAAAAGTGATTTTCTTGAACGAATGATGCCAGCCAAAAAATCAATTATGAATTTTAGACCTGTCTTATCCACCACCGTCCATCCATTAGAAGTTTTGATCGAGGTAACATGGTAGACTTTAATAATTTGATCCCTTAGGTAATCGTTAAGCATTATAGCATTATGTTCATTATATTGGGCGAACATATTCCAAACTATTTCGATGTCTTTCACCTATAATAAAAAAAATTAATAAATGTAATCGTAATTATTGGTAAATTTACCTTTGAGAGTTCGGTAAAATATGTTGGCGTCATTGATGATTCATCCAAAATAAAATGAATTTTGAAATTATTATTGGTTTTAAAGAGACCAAGCATTTCCAACTTGGGAATCAAAACGGGCATTTTGACTAAAGACCATATTCCTATATCGAAATATTCATATGCACATTCCAACAAGTCCAAAAATGCGGGTCCAATAGATGAAACAATTGCAGGATCAATTAGTCGGAGTGAATCCAAATCAAGCACCACAAGGGGTGTTCTTTGACGAGGTTCACTTACGGGGTAAAACTTGCAGTCGTTGCATACGCGTTCAATTCTATTTCTGGGTTGGGGAATCCGTAATCGAAAAATATCTTGAGCCGAAAGTTCTAAAACAGTTTGAAATTAATCTAAGTACCTAAATTTTATAAAATAAATTTAATAAATCACCTGCTTTCATTTTAATTTCTTGGGCGATGAGTTCGGGTGACGTGGCAAAAGTTGCGTTTTTCTGTAACGGTTGAATTGCAGTTTCCACTTTGGATTTCAATTCTTCGACTTGGAATGCACTTGTAGTTATTTTGCATTCAGCATTTCTTTGAGGATTAATACTGGCATTAACTTGAATTCTTGCATTCTCCATACCGGTTGATTCATATTTTTTCTTGGCGTCGGTAACATCTTCTGGTTTATGGACCCCACAATTATTCGGCTTAAATAATTTATCCATTCTTGGTAACTAAACACACTTATGTTTAAAAACGAATTTAGTTTTTTATTTACAAAAAAAACTGCATAAAAAATATAAAAATTAGCGAAGTGAAAATGTATCTTGCTTTAAATGCGATGACAACACAACTGAACGTTACTTTGTTTAGTTATATTGCTCGCTGCCAACTTAGTACCAATAGCCGCAACGAAAGTCTCTAAATTCCCTGATATAAATTTAAAATATTTAATTTTTAATTAAAACTGCATTATAATTTGTGGGATCTAAATTGCGGGCAAAGCTTTTATGTATGTTATGAAAAAGGTTTGGTGGTCAAATGGTATCTTCCTCACGTATTTTCGTCTTTGGATTTTAAAACTTTTAGGATAGGATTTCATCAACGAGGATATTTCCCAAGGTAGGACTTAGAATCGACCTTTGAGGGTACTCTTTAATGAATAGTTCAGCTCCTAGTTTAATCCTGTTTAGCTTCATTTTCTTGTTCTGGATTCCAGATTGGTTATGGATGGCAAACCAAAGTTCGTGTGCACTCAAGCCACACATGCTCCATCGTTTCGTCTGTTTTGTTACATCCACAACAAATACTACTACTACTGCAGGTAGTACTTACAGATACTTACAGTTACCTTGGTTACCCTCTTTACATTTGTGCTCTTTTATCCAACTAAGGGTAAAGAAATTGTGTTTCATATTACATTTAGTACCCAGATGTATTCAGCACCAGACCCAAAATGATCTTATGATGACTAAGTGCTATAAGAGCAGCTCTGCTATCTGTAACTATTTGAATCATTTTGCCCAGGATAATTTTTTCCCGGACTACTTCCGAGCAGTGTAGTATATCCATAAGTTCCGTTTGGAAGATGGAAGCATATCTATCTAGCGTTAGGCTGTGGTTCTGAGAAAAATATTCTTCTTCTTCTTAATGTGCCATACCCTCAATGGGCGTTGGCAATCAAACTTGGCTAAGCCAAGATGACGTACTAGGGAATTTAATTAATGGGGTGGTTTTCCATTGCCTTCCCCACAGCCCACAGGTCTATCTTGGGCTTTAGATCACAGCAGCGTATTCGACTCGATCAGGATTTGAACCGCGGTCACCCGCTTACCAATCGCCCGGTGTAGGCTTTACGCCGCACTGCTGGTTAAAATATACCTGCACTTAAACCATTATTGCTTTTAAAACCATCTGGGTACAGGCATATGTCAGACTCATCAATTCTTGTTGCGTTCGGCAGAATGTCAAACCTCCGGTAAAATACATATATTTTTAGAATGAATCCTGTCAACGTCTAGTTCCAAAAAAAGCAGCTTTTTTCGAGCAGTCCTCAAGGATCCGCGTATGCCCATTGCCTCCTTGCCCTTGAGTCCAAAGGCTTCATGCCCGCATCCCAAGAGCTGTCCTCACATCTTGCTCCTCCACGTAAAGATTTACCAGAGGAAGGCAGAGGGGAGTTTTTAAGGCCATTATAGGCACCGTTTGCATCACTCCTATTACAATTAAGCAGACCGATCTCTGCAGCCAATGTAGAGAGGATGCTGTGGTTACCAGTTTGGTCCTGAGGCACTAAACGAGTGCACCACAACATAGAATGGGCCTTATTATGGCAGCGTAGAGTGCGAATGTGGTATTAGAAAAATTTCGCTTTGTCTCATATCACGGAACGGAATACCAATTCAGTCCAGCGCAGGACGATGTGTCCCGTGGAAAGTATTAGCCTGGCGTTTAATTTATTTTATATTTTGATACTTCTCGGAAGATATCTCGTCTCGGGCGGGACTGCATTGGTATCCCGTCCACCGCGGGACAGAGCAAGATGTTTTGATCCCGAGGTGATCCCCTATGAAAGCTGGGGATGTGACATAAAACCAATTTGTCAGCTTTCGTAGTTTTACAACTAATATGTTTGTCCTAATTTAGCTTTCTGTCCAGTATTAGTTGTTAACCAGTTAAACCAATATGTTTGTCAACTTCCTTTTCCTAGCGAACAAAACAAGCTCTGTCTTGGTTGGCATAACAAAAAAATGTTGAATTTTTGTACTTACTTGGTAACTTTATCAATATCGCTATGGCTTTCTTTAATCAATGATGTTTAAGAGAGTGGGAGGTGAATTTTTGTTCAACGAGTCTTTCTGAATTATTTCAAGGGTTGTAGTCCCGACTAGAAATTTTTAAGCCTGGAATAAGGCCCCGATTTAGTTTTCCCTTGGGAAGATCGGGTGCCCATCAGCAGGCAAACCCAGTCCGGAGCGGATCTTGGATGTAGCGCCAAACTCGGTCAAGTACAAATCGGGCAGACCTAGTGAATCCAGATCAGGTTTATACATTAATTCCGGTTCCGGATAGAATACCGGTCCCACGTCAGACAAACCTGGTCCGGAGTGGATTTTGACTGTAGTACCAAACTCGATCAGGTCAAAACTGACCTAGTGGAGCCAGGCATGCAGAGATCAACATTAGAACCGAATCTCATTAGCCTGAATCAGATCAGCATCACTGGCATCTGTTGCGGAGTTGGTTGGTGCTTTAAAGTTAAAGGGAAATCGGAAACCTTGCTTTATTAAATTTTTTGGCAGCTAATGTGTAAATTGTCATCCATAGGTTCCCTAGGAAGTCGGTTTTCACGAAATTGACCTGGTTCGTATTTCCAATTTTATCCAAGAAATATTTGAATCTTTTACTGGCATCATCTTGCCAATTTACTCCATCATTTGCTGATAAAGCAATTTGGTATTATCAGGCAGTTTATTGCAGTATGGATCTTTCTAAGCCTGTCGATTTTATCTACTGGCAACTTCCGGTTTTCTTTCGAAAACTTTTCTTCTACGAGCTATGGTCATAGTTTCTTTATCGTTTTGTAAAGTATGATGCAATGAGTTGCAAGTTACGGAGTTATAGAAAATAAATTCGGTTTTCTTTTGGTCGTGTACGAAACTGCATAAGAACCAATGTTATACATCACGCAATTCTCACCTACGTCAACATCGGTGAGCTCACCGACAAAAAGTCTGTCGTGTGCGACACTACTTAATCACAAATGAATATCACATTTTTTTTAAAGGTTTTCACTGTTCAACAATTTTGGTGGATATTTACTACCTGATGCTTTCCAAGATAATTCCATTGTACTGCTTTCGGAGTTAAGCTAGATTTTCCAAAAGTAGCTTATATTTACAACTTGAAAGGTCGATGACCTTATTCATACTGCATTGGGAATGCCTACCTATTTACCAGTTTTAATGTCCCCTTTGGTTAAATAAAAATCATAGATTATGTCAACGCTTTGTGGTTTTACTTAAAATTTTAGTTTCATTTGTACATTTTTACATAGAATTTTTATTTTGATATAATTTAAATTTTTGTTAATCATACCGCTTATACATTACTTTATTAAGCGCCAAAAAGGATTTCCTTGAATGGTAGATGTCGGCCAAAAATTCCATTATCACTCTTAGAGCTGTCTCATCTACAGGTTCATTTAGTTTATTTTTGTTCGAGGGAACATTGTAAAGGTCATAAATTATTTTCTTGAGATAGTCGTTAACCAAGATAGAATTGTGTTCATTGTATTGAGGGTACATATTCCATATGACTTCCATATCCTTGACCTACAAGAAATAGAATTAATAAATGTGATTTTAAATTGTTGTTAAATTTACCTCAATGTCATTGGTAAGGAAGGTTGAATACATAGCTGTTTTGTCAAGAACAAAATTGATGTAAAACTTATTCTTCGGTTTGAAGAGCTCAAAACTTTCCAACTTGGGAATCAAAAAATTCATCTGGAGTGAAGACCATACAGCTATATCGAAGTGTTTGTATACATATTCCAATAAGTTCAAAATGGTGGGTCTATTGGGTGGTACAATGGCTGGATAAATTAGCTTGAGTGAATCCAAATCAAGCACCACAATAGGTTTTCTGTAGCGCGGTTCATATATAGAGTAAAACACACATTCGTTGCATATATATTCAACCATTTTTGAGGGCTTTGGAACGCGTAATCGAAAAATGTCCTGGGCAGAAAGTCCTAAAATATTATAAAATCCATTAAGTAATTGAAATGTTATAAGATAAAATTAATAAATACCTCCTCTTCTTCGAATTTCATGAGCGCTGAGTTCGGGCGACAACGCGAAAGTTGGTTTTCCCGCGAACCGTTCAATAATGGCTTCCATTTTGGGTTTGGATTCTTCAACATTCAATACCTTTGTAGTTGTTTTGCATTTTGTATTTCCTCTATGTTTAGTACTTTTGATGACTGGTATTTTTGATTTAAAAGTACTGATTCGTATTTTTTCAGTATCGGTTAATTGATATCTTTGGTTGTTGTTAGCATCTTCCAGATTTTGGGCACTAGAATTGTCCAATTGAGATAAATTATCCATTCTTGATAACGTAATGCACTTATGTTCAAATATCGAATTGGTTTGTTGATTTTTGTAAAAAAACTGCATGAAAATATGAAAAAAACGTTAGCAAAGTGAAAATGCACCTTGCTATGATGGCGGTGACATGAAAACTAGGCGTTGGCGATTTTTGTTCGCGCAGGAGTTCGTATTACCAACCTTAGTGCTAATACCAATAGCCGCAACTAAAGTCCCCAAATTTTTGAAACTGATTTGCAAATAAAACGCATGTTTTAACTTAAAATATAATGTAAATATAACTTGGATTATATTTTTATATAAATTGAGTGTTCATATTTTAATCCAAACAAATTTGTTTTAATTTTTGAAGAGCTCTGTAATAGTGTAGGTGCGGTAGCAAAAATGTTATCATAAATAACATGAAAATTAATTTATTTTGAAAATAATCTGTTAATTTATTTAATTGAAGATTATAAAATATAATCTCAACGCCGTGCCACTTTTGCACATTTAAAATTTGATTATTAAAGAAAATTGTGGTTGTGTGGTCCAAATTGGAGATTTTCAAACATTTAAATTTTATCTTAAGAATCGAAAACTAAAATTTTGTTGTGTTAAGTATAAAAAATATACTTCTTATTTGTTTTGAAAAAGATATCGTAAATATGCAAGCAATTTTTATTACTTTGATAAAATTGCACTTATGATTGTGGGTTGTATGTTGACTTTGAAGAAAACTGCTGATTCAAGAATACCTTATTCCTTTTTTAATTTTTTAAATAAACGTTTTCAAAATTGAAGTTTTGCTAATCGACAGGACTGAACTGATTTTTTTGGTTCTGATCATCTCAAGTGTAGCAATCGTGGGTAGCAACGAGCAAGAGATTCCGTGCCGCGTCATTGTCGTGGTTTGATGCGCCACTGTTTCCCCTGCCTACCTCAACAAGCCGCCACTGCAATTAATAATAATTAAAGTGAAAAACGTTGACATTTATCTACTGCTTATTTTTGTCAATAAAATTATCCCAAAGAAAATGTTTTTTTGATCAAAAATCATTTCCTCCTTGACATCCATTGGAGCATTTCTTTTCACCTTCAGCGGCCCCTATTTTGGAGCTGTCTACAATATTTTACTCGGTGACTCGCCGGCCCAAACCTTACCTGTTCTTACTTGTTCAAGGACAACTACTGCAAGGACTAGTAACACATTTCATTTCTTGATAAGAAAGTTATTTCACCCAATGAGATATAAATATTTATACTGATAATGAGGTAGTACTACGTATAGTAGAATTAAACTTTAATAACAGGTCGATGACGTCATGAACACTTCTTTCAATAAAATAGCTGGGTTGTCAACGCTTTGCCGTTTATTTAACAAAAATTCGGTTCATTGATATATAACATTGTATGTTTACATAAATTTGGTTACAATAATAACCTAAAACTTTATTCAGTAGCATGCTTCCAGGTTGGTACGTTGAGTTTAGCAAAGGATTGCGTTGAACTGATGGTCTCAACCAAAAATTCAATCAAAACGGTCATGGCTACTTCGTCGATCATTTTATCTTGCTTCCTGTTAATTGGAACTCCATAGCTTGCGTAAACAACTTTTTTTAAATTGTAATTAAGTAGGACGGAATTGTGTTCAGTATATTTCGGATATAAATTCCAAATAATATCCAAATCTTTTACCTAAAATTTAAAAAAATTAGTAAATTGAAATTAAAATTCTTGATCAACTTACCGCAGCGAATCCAATGACGGGAAAACGTTTTGTGGTAAGCGATGTTATGTCCAAAATAAAATTTATTTTAAATTTATTTTGTTTTTGGAAATACCCGCAAGATTCCAACTTGGGGATCACTTTGCACATTTTGTGAGAAGACCAAAGAGCAATATCAAAATGGCGGTATAAATATTCCAACAAATTCAACATAGCTGGTTCTTTGGGTGCTGGAACAACACTTCGTAGTTTTAGTGTATCCAGATCAATCACTATAAGCGGCTTTCTGGGACGCGAGTTGTGTAAATAATAAAATTTACAATCTCTACAAACTCGCTCGACGGTATTTCTTGGTTCCGGAACTCGTAATCGAAATCTGTCTTGGGACGTAACCACTAAAAAATTATAAAAATTAATAAAAACACTAACATTATTTTATTAAAATACCTGTTCTCATTCTAATTTCTCTGGTGATCAAGAAGGATGACTTGGCCAAAGTTTCATCGTTTGGCCATAACTGCTCAATCACTGGTTCCTGCTGTCGGCCATGTTGTCTTTCGATTGGTAGCATAGCAGTGCATGGACTTCTCATTGTAGGTTTGTGGGAATCTTCAATTTTCTGGACAGGAGTTGTTGATTGTTCAAATTTCTTTATCTTCATATCGGTTCCTTCATTTTGGTTCTTGGTGCCAGGATTGTTATCGCGTTTGCAAAAGTTTGCACTTTGAAAATGGTATAATTTATCCATCACTCGTAACTTAATGCACTCTGGTTTAAATATTAAATCAATTTTTTAATGATTTGCAAAAAAAACTGCATGAAAGGATCATAAAAAAGTTATCAAACTTAATATGCGTCTTGCTTGAATGGCGTCGACATAAAAACTGAACGTTTTTTTTCGGAACTTCTATATTGGCGTTATTTTTTTGCCAACCTTACCCGATAATACCAACATCGGCTAAGAATGTCCCTAGATACACCAAAAGAACTAGTTTATGCCAAAACCGCGAATAAATTAAAATTTGAAATAATTTCATTTGTATAATATAATATTTTACATTAAATTTACGTTTTCATTACTTTTACTTACAAAAAAATTAAATAATTAAATAATTACCTAAATAATTCAATAGTTCTTTTCAATTAAGATTTTTAATAAAAATTAAACATTTGTAATGGTAATTTAGGAGATGTGATTACTGGGGAAATTTTTTCCACTTCTGAAAAGCAATTGAAAGAATTTATTGGGCATTTTTGAAAAATTTGTTAAAAATTATAGGTTTGTTTGGAATTTTGGAGAAATTTGGCAATGTACGCATGTACATTTGTGTATTAAGAATTCATTAAAATACGGATTTGTTCTTGTCAAAAAAGGATCATTGAAAGGAAGCAAAAACTAAAAAGGAAGATACCAATTGAAAGTAGGGCATCTATATTGAAATAAACGGAATTTTAGAAGAATTTTTCAGGGGGTATTTTGAGGAATTTTTAACATTTTATGGAAATGAAGAACATTTTAACTCATTTTTTGGAATATGAAGTATTTATGTATATAGAATTTTTATGAAGTAGGAAAAATTTTTTTCCCAAATTAGATCATGACCAAAAAGTGGAATACAACAATTGGATGAACTGGGGTTCAAAAGGCCCTTCTATTTTGGAATTTAAGGATTTAAACATGAAATTTAAGTGTCCAAATGAAGTAAAAAAAATTTTGTTTTCAAAATGGAGGGGCCAACTGGATGGAGTCAAACCTTAGTTGGTTTGAAAAATAATAATTTTCACAAGTTACTTTTAGTGGTTTAATCCAAAATTCATTAAGCTACTACAATAATTAGATGCACGTCCAGTCAATACAATTAAAATATTGGAATACAAAATAATTTAAACATATTAAAAAGCAAATAATTAATTTGTTATTACATTAGTATAGATTCTGATTTGTACTTATCTATAAAATGCTTTAAAATTTCTATATAAGTGTTAATGCAATGGTAATCTTGAGAAAACCTCAAAACTTCGCACGTCTTCTCTGAAGAGCTATCCATTATAATGCCAATAAGAGTGCAAAAAGAAAACTCTAGTAACTTTTCAATTTTGAGAAAATAAGCACCGTAAAGGATTTCACTTAAAATAGATTGATTGCTTTTAAAAAATGTAATATCCCATTCGGGTAAATCACTAAACCAAAATTTAATATTATCAATTTGAGAACAACAAGGCTTATCATCCTTATGGTGACATATCCAGGACAAAATTGTCTTCATAGTACAAGAGTTGATGCTACTAAATTTTATACACTTTTCGGATGAATCAAGATTTGGAAGGACGTCATTTATAAATTTCGAACATTTAATTAATTCCGAGTTTACGTAAAATACTTCTGAATCGGATGTCACCAATTGAATATAATTTGTCATTTTTAAATCTTTGTCCATTTTACTAAAAGATCACATTAAAAACAATGAATAATTAATTATTAGCTTACCTAATTATAGGTTTTATCTTATACTTTAAAATTTCGATTCAATTTGACTTCTTAAACTTGCAAATACTACTTTGTCAAATATTTGGTCATAACAATAATTTAATTAACGAAACATTCAAGCTAACAATTTTACTATCTCATAAAATGCGATTAAATGGCCATATTTCGAAAATTAATATCCTCGATAATAGATTCGACTGGCAAATTAAATCAAATATTACAAAATATAATTTTTTACAGTAATTATAATATTATTAGTTATCCATTGATCATAATTTTTGATTTTTCGTTGAAAATATAAATAAATTCTTATTATAAACCACTTTAAAATTAAAATTTTTCTAAATTCTAAACCATACTGTTTAAAATTTTTTCGTAAATAAATTTTACTCCTGAAAAAAAATGGAATTTTTCCCTTGTTCTATAATATACTATTTTGCATTGCCTCCATTCATTTTTTGCCATACGTTTTTTTAGCCAATCTGCCTTTCCAATTTGTTGGTGAAATCTTCTATAAGAAATGTGTCGTGTACAGATATCTTCTCTATAAGATATACTTCTCTTTTTTGGCTTCACTTTTTTCCTCACGCAGTCCATGGCCCGGAAGCAGAGGCTGTTTTTATTCGTGTATGTTCTTCTTACTATATACTCCAGATATATATCGTTTGATGACTTCTTCAAGCTAAGATGACGTGCCAAAGAATTTTTATATCTGGGTTAGTTTCCCGTTGCCTTCCCATTAGCCCAAAAATTGAACATACGAGTATGCTTTAGATCACATAGAAAGTTTGATGACTAGTCGGGTATTAATTTTGAGTTGCTTAATTATCCAGACAACTTGAATCGTCCACGTTTAAGTCCACAGTGGGTTGTTTCTCACATTGTTGTCTATTTTCAAACCTAAATTTAAAATAAAATAATAAATAAAATATATATGTACATCAACCTTATAAGAAACGAATAGATGATCCTTCTCCACTCACTACTATGTTTTGTCTTTCTTCGTCCATACTTTCACTTCTAGTCTTCTCGAGTTCCCCTTCACCGTTTCAATCCATCTGGACCTTAAGTCTGCCTATTCTACGCACTCCATCGGTTGTCTTCTCATCACAATATTGGGCATTCTTTAGCCTGACATTCTCTGAAAGTCACCTAACTATCTTATCTTGTTTGCTTCGATGACCGATGTTATTTGGGCTGGCTCTCCATATACTTCATCAGTTGTCCTGTTTCTCGAGCTATTCTCCACATGTACCCCACCAAAGATCTGAGAATTTCTCTTTCTGAGAATTTCCAACTTTTCCTTTTGAGAAGCTCTCAGTGTCCATGAATACTGTCCGCCCAGGAAATCTTGGTCTTTCAGAAGACATTTTTGCGTCTCATAGATGCTATGCTTTTTGATTTACAGTTATCTAAATACCCAAGTATGTAACACTGTTGACACATTTTAAATTCTTTCTCTTTTTGACCTAGCTTATAGTTATTCTTTTCAAGCCTTCTCGCATGTCTTCGGCATGTGCCATAATTTGGTAGATCGTTCCAGTTCTCTCTAGTACTATATTTCACAGCAAGACAGAAAGTGGGTCTCCTTGTCTTGGTCCATTCATAATCTTAAAGTGAGTCTTAGTTCCTGTTATAGTGTCATCCTTGTTAGCCAAATAAATTTTTTGGGAATTTCGAGCTCCCACATAGAGTTTGGAGTGGATATTCGCTCATTGATCTTTCTGTGTACTGTATACGCTCTTTTATTATTTTGGCTGCTGTTTTATATATTACTTCAACCAAGGAAAACCCTTGGTAGTTTTTTTGCATATTTTTTGCCTCGTTTCTTGTGGATAAAGTATATTATGCGTTATTCCATCTACAGTAGCAATCATGGAAACTGCATCAGTGAATATTTCCGAATTACAATAACAATTCCCAATGAAATTTCAATAACAAAGCTAGGTTTTTCAAACTGGGGAGGGTATGGAATACCCTCCAGTACACCCAAGATTGTGCGCAAAAAAGTGTTATTAAATTTATAAGATTTAAACCGGAAATCTAATTTCCAAAAATCCAGATTTCTGATTTGAAAGTCAATAACACATTTTCTTATTTTATTATTTTATAATAATATAACACAATCACTGATGTATTGGGAGGGTATTCCATACCCCCTGGTTTGGAAAACCTAGCTTAGTGATTGTGTTCAAAAAAGAAAATGTGTTTTTTCGAGCTTATGAGTTTGAAACCAAAAATTTAAATTTGTATTCTATTTTCTATTTTTTATTATTAAGAATATAGGTAATATACTCAGAAATCTATTTTTTTAATTCAAGAGTAATCCCCAATGCAATTTCCATGACCGTTACTGTATTAGGCATATCTTCGGTATTCAATATTGCGAGAATTAGTTCGTAGAGATTTTTATGCAGTCGTTATCATCTTCTTCTGGAGCTCTATGGTTTCTTTGATTCATTATCACTTTTGTTACCTCTTCTAGTATAGTCGTTCATCCTCTTTGGAATTTATCTCTCAGTATCTCAGCAACATATTTCTTTCATTTATCTACCATTCTTTTGATTCTCTTAGGATCGACGATACCATTTTCGTTTTAGAGAAGTGCAATGCTAGCATTTTGAGTCTTGCCCTGTTCTTGCGCAGTGATAGCTGCTTACATTCTATGTTAAACAATTCTTTTTCTTTGTTTCTTCTTGTTCTGGAAATTTTTCCTACGGTGATCGTCTATCTCTATTATTTCCATTTTGGTGTTTAGTTCCAATCTAATTCTTTTTCCACTCCCTCTCTCTCAAGAGATAGAAACATAACTTTTTCCTTCTCTCTTATATATTTTATATATTTTTTTTCCATTGGAGGTCTGATAGCTATCCACAAAACATTTCTTCTCTTCAGTTCACGCTTATTTTTTAAAACTCTTTAATCTACTCTTGAGTATTTCGTTTTTCTTCTCTAGAATTTAATAATAATAATAAACAAATAATAAAATAAAAATAAATAAATCAAACCTGTGGATAACCGCAAATATAGCTATTCTATGTAGTCATGCTTATGTTTTAGAGCTGTTTTATTCTCGCCAGATATGCATTGGTGCCTTCCAATTTCTGGTATAATTTCCCATCATTTATCTCATTTCACTTCTTCAAACGCCTTGCAAACAGAGGAAAACCTTCACTTGAACTTTGTTTCTTCGTTCAGTTTCCTGATATAAAATCTGACTGTCCCTCCACTGTTTGAGAGAGAACGGAAACATAAACTTGGATCTTACTTACATGGAAGATTGGCGTTATGGGTCTATACTTACTGCACAATTCCGGATAGACTAACTGACTATTCGGACTTTTCTTCTTTGACCTAATAGTAACCATGTTTCTTCTTGTTAACCATTGGAGTGGTGCTGGGTTTCATCTACCATTCTGTAATTATCAGTTGTTTTAGTTTGGGAAAAGCAAGTTAAAAAATCTTGTGGGTTCATCTGCGTTCAATAATGGATGTCCAAATCTATCTAACCCTATGCTTCTCTTATAGGAACATGGGAGGGACCAAATAAATGTAGATTAAGGAAAAACAAAATTTTGATGAAATACAAATGGAAGATGGGGAAAAAATAAGAACTTTAATTTTGTACATAGTTTAATTCCATCAATAATAACAATAACACAATTGAAGTTAGTTATTACAACGAAGAAAAAATACTTAACAGCAATGTAATTTGTCTAATAGTTACCTAAAATTCTTACTTTAAGATTGTAATATCACAAGATATTTATTTTATAATAACATCTCATTACAATAATAATTATAACTATTTAAAATATTAATATATTTTTGATATGGTCTCTAAATACCTACAAAGTAAAACTATTCCATTAGTTTTTTAAATTTTCTTTACAATAAGCAATCATTAAGGGACTAAAATATTGTACTAATTCTAACAGTCATTTCTATTGATCTTTAAAACACATAATATTATCAACTATAAGCAAAAACGTTAATAAAAATAATTTATAATCATGATAATATCCTACAAACAAAACAATTTCATCATAAACTTTGAGATCATTTTTAAAACTTTTAATGATATTTTTAAATTTTTACTAATTATTACAAATTACTGTGAGTTCGTAATTGATTTCTATGTTCAATAGCACCTTTTCTTGCGTTTACCGATTAAAAATGTTCAGCCAAATTTTTGAACAGTCAAGTAATAGGCAAATTTTTTAAAATTTATATTTCTCAAGAAGAATGCTTAATTATTAACTGTACAATTTTATAATACTATAATAGCAATTAGACATAATTATGCTAACATTACCACATTGTTATGAGATTATAGTAAGCAGGACCGGTCCCATGGGGGAAGTCCCCTAATGAAAAATCCGGTCTGAATTACATGACACGGTTTGAATTACTTTTACAATACACAACTATTTTAAGATGTACATTGAAATTTACATTGATTTACAAGTAGATTACTTATTTATTTGTTCCAGAAGTACGATAAAAGCTGTGAAAGCTAGTGATGTTAACAAAGCCGCGTATATTTTTTAACTTGTCGTCACTTTAAGCGAAGACAAATATTTTTTATGTATTTAGGCACAAGTTTTTTTAATCTAATATAAAGCAGATAGTCGTCCTATACACGAATATTAACAATAGAATAAAATTATCGCGATTGAAATTTACAAGTTTAAAATTTTCCTACTATAAATAAAATATCACATGATAGTAATACTGATTTGAGTGTAAAAGATTGACTAGAAATTTAATATAGTTAGTTGATTTTAAGATATAAGTATTAACATTATCTCACCCTAATCTATATATAAAACTATACATCATTACTATATAACACTTTTTTTTTCATTTTTATATGCTACATGCATATAAGTAGGTATATGACTTAGTGAGATTGAATTTTAAAGAAGGTTGCATGCAAAAGGGCTCACAATCAATTTTTATGCTTATAGATATATTAGAACAAACAGGAACAATAAATGGTTATAATAACAACAATTAGGTACTTATTTTTATTGTTGTGGTTATTATAACTTTAAAACGTAAAAACATCTAATAATACAACCATAAAAATTGAAATATTTCATGCATAGAGATAGAGCTTCAATAAAATCCCATCTGTAACCATCTGTAACATTATTACTATATCTACATTAATGTCTTAACAAATATAGAACGATGTAAAACCCTAATCAAATTATCAAATTTTGCTAATTATAACCGACGATTACATACAAAATATTTAACTTATTGAGCTTTCTTCAACACTTGGGCTAGGAACAGTATTTGGTTCACCATTAACATGTTTTTGTCCTAGACGAGGAGATGATCTTGAATTACTGGTCATTGATTGCATCGTTTGGGATCTTGGTGCGGTAAATCGCATGCTGTATGCAGGACGATTGGGATCAGTTGTTGCTGCCTGTAAACATACCAACATGTAGGTATACGATAACTATCATTCCAAACAGGGCTAAAAAGGTTGCTCACACAAATAACACAATACAAGGGTAACTTTCATATTATTGAGAATAAAATACCAAATAACATAGACGTTTACCAATAGACGGCACATTTTTAGAAACATTAACGTTCCATTCAATTCAAGTAGTACTTTTTGACTGCTGTTAAATTAAATTTCCCAAAAACTATACTACCAACATTTTTTCGCCGAAGCAATTCCGTTTCGCAGAAGTTTTGACGTAAAATGTAGATTTTTGAATCTAAATCGCATGGGTGGTGTGAATAAAAAGAAAAGGCTAACATTAAGAAAACTTAAATAAAATCAATCAGCTCAACCATTCACTTATTGGGAATTTGGACATATAAGTTGTTCATCCAAAACTTGATATGGATGGATAAGGATTTTCATATCATATGATTCTTTTGCTATTGGAATGGAATCGATAATTTAACATATTTTTCTTATTTCTGGAAATAATGGCAAGGGGCGGCCCATAGCCAAACTATCATATTATTTCCAAAATACTTGTTGCCAGTATCAATTAATTTTTCTAATTGTCCTCTGCCTAGAAAACAAAATTATTATTCTCCTCTTAAGCAAAGATTTAAGATCACCTCATGGAACTGCTTTATACTGCACTCTACTGTAAAACTCTTCTCAATAATTTGGATTTGAGTGCCAATGTTGGTTAAGAAAACTTAAGAAGACAGGTTTTCTCTTGTTCTACCTTTATCAAAAAATTCTTGTTTAATAAGAAAGATAAAAATTTAAGTTCGTAACATTTTAATAGCCAATAAGTTAATAATAAGCTAATAAGTTTATGTGTATAAGTCGGTGTGCTTCCGGGAATAGGGAATCCATAGAATAAAAAGATCCCAAATTGCACCAACAACACTTGTTATTGGAAATATTAGTTTTAAATCCTGAACCGTCAATTCATCGCGGTCAATTCATCGCGCGACAATTCATCGCGTGCGACAGTTCATCTCGCACGACAATTCAAATTTTTATTAGAAACAAATCATATTTTTATAACTGTAACTGGAAATTATGAGATATACCTAGAAGAAAATCTAAAATCTCAAAATGGAGAGCTTTTAGCACAATTGATACATTATTTTGAAAACACATGGATAGGTCGAACAGATAAAAGAGGAAGGAGGGCGTCCCCTGTTATTTGCAATTAATATTTGGAACTGCTATGAAACTCTTTTAAAAAATATTCCTCGCACGAACAATAGTGTTGAAGGGTGGCACAATAGCTTTACGTCTATAATCAACCCTGCCCATCCCAGCATGTGGAAATTTGTGAATGCTGTTAGAGAGAGAGTATATAATTTGTATAAATTAAAAATAAAACAATTTGTAAGAAATGAAAATCAGCAAAAAAAAGTGTACAGAGACACTGCTAGAAAAATAAAAACAATAGTTTTTTTCCTCCTTTTCTCCTCCCTTTCAACCTTCCCCTCATATACCAATTTTAGATTTTCTTCGAGGTATAGCTAATAATTTCCAGTTACAGTTATAAAGATATGATTTGTTCCTAATCTAAATAAGAACTGTCGTGCGGGATGAATTGTCGCACGTGATGAATTGTCGCGCGCGATGAATTGTCGCACACGATGAATTGTCGCACGCGATGAATTGTCGCGCGATGAATTGTCGTAGATTCCGGTCGGATAGCAAGTTAAATTCGCTGAACCGACGGATAATCGAGCGTCGGGCGTTTACTGCACAACTTATTCAGGAGAATAGATTATCCTTTACTGTACAACCTATTCAGGAGGATATATTCATCCTGAATAGGTTGTACAGTAAACGCCCGGTTATACGACTCTCGATTATCCGTCGGTTCAGCGAATTTAACTTGCTATCCGACCAATGTTGACAAGTTTTATCTCGCATATTGATACCTACGTTAATATGTTTAGATTATATGAGAAAACAACAAAGTGCAAATATTTTATTTTTATAACTTATACAGTAGCAGTCATGAAAATTGCATCGCTGAATATTTCCGAATTAAAATAACAATTCCCAGTGAAATTTCAATAACCAGACAGAATATAAGCACTATATACATACAAAGCTATATTTTTCAAACCGGGGGGTCTGGGGGGTATGGAATACCCTCCAGTACACCAGAGATTGTACTAAAAAAAGAGTCATTGAATTTATAAGATTCAAACCGAAAATCTAATTTCTAAATATCTACGATTTCTAATTCGAAATTTAATAACACATTTTCTTTTTTTTAACACAATCACTAATGAGCTGGGGGGTATTCAATACCCCCCCAGACCCCCCGGTTTGTAAATCTAGCTTGGTGATTGTGTTCAAAAAAGAAATTGTATTTTTGAGCTTATGAGTTTCAAACCAAAAATTTAATTTTGTATCTACTATTTCTATTCTTTATTTTTAAGAATATAGGTAATATACTTAGATATCTACTTTTTTAATTCGGGAATAATTCGTTGACCGTTACTGTATAAATAAATAAACTGGAATGTATGCATGACATTAGTTCGTATCCTTAATGCGGGGATTCTCCAATGACTAACCTACCGTGATGAATGCAAGGAAGTGCAATTCTACACCTATCCGATCCTTTCACTTATATACAACCGGAAACGAGTCTCTCTACTGTAGTTAAGTTTTCTGGGAAACTGAACGGGAATTTTAAAATTTAGTTGCAGTATTACATTACATACAATAGGGCTACAACCCCAGGATGGGATTTGGCTTATGAAGGGTTTTCAAGGCAGATAATACCTAGTACTGCGGTTGGCGAGCTTTTTATTTATATACCTTTGGTATCAGATAGGTAAACCTTATGGTAATTTCTAGATGATAATCTTTTGATCTTCAAAACTCCCATAAGGTTTGCATTTCTACTACTATACCAGAATCTTCTTACTATATTCGTTTTTTTACTTCTGGTTCTACTACCTTTTCTTCTATTCTTTCTTTCTTACTTACTTTATTCACACCACCTAATAAATAGGCAAAGTTTATAATCATATAGCTGTGAGGAAGTGAAGCTTCAATCCTATTCTCTTCAAATTTAATTCTTTAAAAAATAACTATATTTCTGTCTAAGTTCAGAACAATAATTAATAAAAAATAATAATAGAACAATAAAAAAAAATAAAAGCACTACAAGAAAACCTAAAATTTCATCAATTAACTTTTTATTACTTTAATAATATAAGTAACTTATAATTGCAAGTAACGACGTATAAAATATTAACCCATCAACAGCAGTCAAGCAGAAAATAACAGTAGAAACACAAAAATGCATTAACATTAAAATTTTATAAATATGATTTTTTGCAAAACCTTGTAGATAATTCAAAAGTGCAAAATTCTCATTGGCAAAACATGAACATACTTTTTCTATAATTCGAACTGTTTTCCAAAAAAAAGGCAGCAGCCAAAGACTGTTTACTAATTTTAAGGAAATTTTCAGTGTTTATTTTAATGATACATAGTGAATTGTAAAAATAAAACAATAATCTGATAAATATCAGTCTCTCATTCCAAGCTTCCTAAATTTGGAACTGATGACGATTCAA
This sequence comes from Cantharis rufa, assembly GCA_947369205.1. NCBI lineage: Eukaryota > Metazoa > Arthropoda > Insecta > Coleoptera > Cantharidae > Cantharis > Cantharis rufa. The sequence continues at coordinate 5,648,878 of OX376309.1, read as the reverse complement.
ATTGTCTGGAGAGCGAAGTAAATTACCTAAATATACTTGTCGCTTACATCCCATATCTGCTTATATTTAAAAAGTTTATCTCAGTGAAGACCAAAACAGAACCGAATTGCATATAAGCCTCCCTCTTACAACCGCCGTGGAACCACAAGCAAAATCGAGGTTTGTCACAAAATACAAACACTTTTGTGCCCAATTCACTCTTTTGTCGTAGAATATTTTTTGCTGAATAGAAAATTTATCTCTTATGACGATCTTCATCCTATCCATCATCTCTATACCATTCAAAAATCATAATTACCCGGAAAAATATGATAATTCGACTTCGTTCAAAGTTGGTTAATTACAATTAATTTTCTACTACTTTCATAAATTTATTTAAAATAACTGCTAAGTGCCAAAAGAAAAACGCGAGTGATTTACATTTACTGAAAATTTCTATCAAATTAGGCAACAAATTCTATGTTGTGCAATAATTATTATATAAAGCATTCAAATTTTTCAAACATAGTTGTCGAATTATTTCAAAAATGTTTGTGAATTTATTTAAGTAAAACTATTTTTTCAAGTTGAATCATATATTTCAGAAACATTCGGAAAAAATTGAATATTTCATGTTTGGTCAGAAAGTAAAAATTTTACAAGTACCATGCAAATACCGTATGACCAAAAAATGGTTCCACTTATAATTATATAAATATAATTCAAAAAATTTAAAAGCTAAATAAAGTAGATTTTCAAAAAAGTGTTAACATTAAATAACCATTGAACATCGTCAATATTCACCTGTATATTTATGGGTAACCTCTGGACGAATTTTGATTAAATTTTATCTTCCATTTGGCAGGCTTTTGGTGAAGCAGGAGTTTGAAGATGCAATAAAGGAATGTTTTGTTAAGTTTTTGTTGGACGTGCTACCATCCGCTTTGTAGCGTGGAAAAAAAGAACGATACAATACATTATTATTGAAGGCCATAATTAAACGAATTAAAATTAACCAATTAAAATTTGAATGATTTCATTGCACCTGCAACTATTCAGATTAAATTAAATTTTTGGAAAAATTTTGCGTGTGTGAATTGGGCGAAAAGTTTCTTCTCCGTAAAATTTAAGATAGTTGTTTGTATTGTAATTGTATGTTAGTGTATGTATATAATATGTAAACTTTTGTATCGATAAAAGAATAAAACGAAAATTAGTAGTACATTCTCGATCGCTTCAATTATTTTCCTCGGTGATAATAGAAAATTATAGCAGATTTAGAAAATCTGAATACATTGTAAGTATCTCGAGTCTAGACATATTCCATCTTATCTCTATCTCATAGGGTTACGTTAATAGCACTTTCTTAAGCAGTTAACATTTTAGGTGTGCTGTGAATATTTGATCAACTCCTGATTGTGTCTAATGTTTAAAATTAAGAAAATCTAATAAAGCGAAGAATATTCTTAGTAATGAATTATAATAATTGTTTTGCAAAGTTAACAAACAGTTCTCTAAACGACATAACAAACAATTTAAAAACACAAATAACTTGGTTTTTAAATTTATTTACAAAATTAACTTTAAAAAAATAAATTGAAAAAAGAAGTTGAATAAATGAAACAGTTTGAATATCGAAGGAAGGAAAGTGAGTTAGAATAGATTATTTAAAAATAGAGGGCAGCTTCCAGAGCATCTTACTATAATTTTTAAAATTGAGAAAACTTTGAAATTGTATTAACTTGATATGAACCTTTGACCTTTGACAAAACTTGGAAGCTGTGTATCATCAGCAGGGAATAATCTTGAATATTTTATGTTTATTTTTATGTTTATAAATTATAGTTCTGTTCATATTTCCTTGTAACCAAGATAATGTGAATAAGTCAAAAGATAGATTTACAAAAAATATTTGGCAAATTATCAATTTGCGTATTTTTGATTTTCTGACTATGTTTGACACTTGCCCAAAATTTCGAAGCAAATATCCTCAATGCAATTCATTGAAGTGTTTTGTGTTGAACTTTTTTTTGGCAATTTTTCGCGAAAGCCTCTCGGATTTGAACTAAAGTATAAACGTTCAGTATTTAAGTTTTTATTGAGTTTTGAAACCTGAAAGGCAAGCTATGCTTCTTTATGAAACTTACACTGAAAACAGGTATTGTAATTTTACATAAATTATCATGTAAATTTACGTTAGTTTTCCATGTAATGGATTATGTAGATAACTAATACAAGATTACGTAATACATTATGCAATTATACATAATGTGTAATTGCACATAAGAAATGCTGTAAAATTACATAAAAAATAATGTAATAATAAACTGCAGTACATATGCGTTACGGAAAGAAGGGAGTCATGGTGTTTTATATAAAATATATATAATTAATATATTATGGTATATGAAAGGTTGGTGTGGTGTTTGATCGTTCTGCAATTTTCATTCGTTTAAAAAAATAATATAGTATTAATGTGTTCCTATTGTCAATAGTTACAGATATAATAAAATACATTTCAATATTAAAACAGAATAATTTTTTAAATCCACAGGCAATTTAAAAGTTTTTTTCAAAAATTATAAATAATTTTCTGTTATCTCTTTCAATTATTACTAAAAAACTTTAATTAATAATACAGAGCGATTAAAATTTTTTTACTTAACTAACGAATTTAAAAAAGTGCTTAATGCGAAGTTATAATATTAGTAAAAATTATAAAAATTAAAATGACAATAAAAATTTTGCCGAGAGACATTAAAATTAGTTAAGCAGTTAAGCTTTAATTTTTATCTGTTTTTGTTGTCTCAGCGATTTAATAAAATTGTAATTAGACTTGTTGTAATAAAATCAGGCTTTCAACGTGATGTTTTTGATAGAAACTTTTAAATTGCCCTATAAAATAACAAGCTGCATATTTAAATAAGAAATCGTTCTTGGTAATTTAATTTTGAAAAACTGCTACATATTCTCAATAATAAGCAAGTAGAACCCTTGTATTGTATAAAAGGTGTGCATCGAAGAAATAAACTCCAGTTTAAAAATTCTAATCTACTTTTTCTAAATGTAAACTGAAATATTTTTTTTTCTAAAAATAAATCTGAAGGACCACTTGAATTGAAGACATTTATAAACTAAGTAAACTATAATGGCGACTGGCTAGACCAAGTTTATTTCACAGGTGAAAGAACAATGGGCGTAATCCCCATGGGCCTTTTCAAGTCAATGTCTTGACCTGTCTGACGTGTTTGACCACATTATAGCGTTTCATTCTTACTTTATTTACTCCTACTTCGAAACCATTCATTACTTAATTTTCAAACAAAATGTAAGCACTCCTTGTAATAATTTTTTTCCTGAAAAATTACACAAATCGTTTTTTTTTTAATCGAAAAAAGATGTAAAGTGAATTAGTAATAATTAATCCAGACTTTAGAACAAATGGTATAAACAACATAAAATGTAAATAAAATACTATATACGTAATAAGAAAATTAATTTTCAGTTATAAAGCGCTGACTAAGTAAAATTGAACGAAACGAATAAACGGTGTTCAGTCGGCAAAGAAATATTCGCACCTTAACCAAAAGTTTGTTTTCAACGAGAAAATTAATTTTTTATCGCGAGTTTAATCCCAAAGATACTTTTCAGAATTTAATTATTACCTTTCAGCCTAAATAACTTTGAATAATTAAATAATTAAATCAATAATCACGGGTTTATTTGTTTAGATTGAATTAAATATGTTTTTATTTTTAATAAAATAAAATAAAATATTTACCTGAGGTCCGTTTGCTTGGCGTACGTTCTTATACGGCTGAAATATTACTAAATATACTTTCGGAGTAAATAGGCATCCCAATGCAACCGTCGCACTGATATTTAGACACATACACATGCTGACAATTTGGACCTAACAAAAATAAACATTCAAAATCATTATTTTGCTTTAAATTTATTAATGGCTTGCATTATTATCTAAACATAATTTATTTTGCTCCTTAATTATGTTAAAATGAGTTGCCTTGTAAAAATAATAATTGGCTCCAGATAACATTATTTTAAATAATCAAATTTACTTTATTTTGACCTATCTAAGCAATTGGCAGTTACTAAATTTTTCAAAGTTCAGATTGTTTATTTTTGAGTTTTTAACAACAATTAAAAAGCAAAGATCAAGTGTTAGACAATTTCAAACCAAAAAGCAAAAAATTTTCAGGACAAGAAGTATTTAGCATATTATTTCCCTGTTTTTGTGTAAAAAAAATCATTGAATGATTTATAAAATTTATTTTTGACTTACCGTATAATCGTTGTTGGTTCCAAAATAAATAGGTAAAAATGCAAGCCACACGATGCAAGTGGAATACATAGTGAAACCAATATATTTGGCTTCGTTAAAGTTTTCAGGAATTTTTCTAGTTTTAAATGCATACCAAGTGCATAAAATGATAAGAATCATATTGTAGATAAGTGACATCACAAGTGCAAAATTAGACACCCTACAGGTTAATACAGCTTTAAGGGAAGATGGGTAGATTTCTCTAACGTCTGGCCTTTCAATTACTAACCAAACTATTGCTCCAATTAGTTGAATTGACACAATACCTAGAAAATATAAAATAAAATATTAGGGAACTTAAATTAACCAATTTTATCATTGTAAATTGTAATTATTGTGAAGATTTAGTCCCCTATATTATTTATCCTCTTAAAAGGATTAGATATAAGGATTAAGACATCGAAACCGTAAATAAAGACCTTCGTTCTTATGAAACCTGAAACATTAATGGAAAAAGTGGTGGTAGTCTTGCAAAACAGTTTCTTCTGAAAAAGTTCATTCTTCAAGTTGGTTTATGTAAAACGTAATATTTTTATCTTGATATTGTATTTTATTATTTTATATTATTTAAGGAACATTGTAGCTTAATTTAAATTGATACAAAACCAGAATAATTACAATAGGATGTTATGCAAAACTTACAGCAAGATATAAAATCTACACGTAAACATGATCAAGCAATTTGCAGGATCGTGTTGCCGGGTTATTACCTACTTCTGTTGTTTCAGAGCCACTGAAAAATGTCTAGTAGATAGTCTGCGCAAATAAATTAATTTGATGTTCCATACTAAGTAATACATTAATCAAATTTGAGAACAATGTTACAAAATCAACATGGAATTCCATGTTGTAATATCTATTATCTTAACAAAACATCATTTAGTAGGTGTTTAGCCACACACTCTCACTATTATCAAAATTAAACAACTTCGTTTAATTATTATCAATAAGGTAAAAATACCATAAAATTCAATTTCATTATTTAATAATGAAAATGACAACAAAATGGCAACAACTAAATCAAACAACTTTATAGGGTGTTGTAAATTTTCTATTAACATTTTCGCCTACGTCAGAAAACGCCATCCAGATCGAAGGAAACGCATTTTCAAGCTTCAATGCCGACTTTCCATCTCCAGATGAAGAAAATTAAATAATATTCGGCTATGCTACGCCAAGCTCATCAGAAACTTCCGCTAATGTAATTATTTCATCTTGTATATAGGGTGATTCAATTGCAAGTAACAATTTAAATTTGAAACAAAATCAAATGGCCGACCTTACATATTTCCTCCTTTTGTTGAAATTTTCCATTACTTTTCGACGTAAATCCTGTGGTAGTTCATAAATAACTCGTCCTTTAACACTGAAATCCTTTTGCCACCTTTTGCTTTCTCCCAAAAAAATGAAGAAACTTTGGGTGGCATGTTTCACACTGTACCACTGCCACGTGGTACCGTCTTGGTGAAACCATGTATCTTCAACGTCAATTTCGTCCAATTGATGCCAAAAATAATTTGTTAACATGTTCTGATAACGTTCACCCTTTTTTGTCACAGTAGCACCACAATCGTTTTCAAAAAAGTATGGCCAAATTACGCCACCTGCCCAAAAAAAAATTTCATCACCCCAAATGCGACAATTTTGTTTGTAACATAAAGTTACTTTATTGTACGAAACTACGTAACAGAATAACAAACTTGAACACCGCAAAATCGACCGTCTGATTGGTCCTTCCTTTCATGTATTCTTTTTCCTTTGTTTTTAAAATTTTTCGTGGAAATGTCGTTGACTTCTGATTTCTTTATTCTTCCCTTATTGCCATTTCATCTATGTATTCGACTTACTTACATTGTGGTTGGTTTTAATTGTGTTTTCATCTCTGTTGGGTTGCGCAGATTTTCTTTTAGGGTTTCGAATATATCTCCTAGAGTTTCGTCTTGAGTGGTCACAAGTTTTATTCTTCCGAATTGGAATCATTTTCGTTTCCAGAAGCCTGTACATAAGCTTTATAAAACTCGTTTATAAAAGTAGGTCGGATTTAGGAGTGATTGTCCCCTGAAGAAGCTTTTCACCTCCCCTCTTTCCTCCATGTACATCTGCAGTTGAAGATCATATATACAGGCTTGTCCAGCGTTCCGCATTTACTAGAGCAACATTTAATTTCACAATCATTTAATAGGGCCGTAGTCTAGTAATTTTAAATTGTTGTAGGCCCATTTGACCTGTCACAAGCTTGTGGTAGGGCTATTACAGGTACCTTACAGGTGCTGGGACTTATGAAAATTCACCAGCCAGGGACCTGGCAGGTATTTGCCAGGCCGAAAATGTTGCTTGGGATAGGCTTGGAATGGCAGGAACATGTTTTATAATTAAATTCGACTATTGAATGAAATCTATTTAAAATAAGTTTACGATATGATGTGAACTGTTGCACTCCTAGAAGACAAACACTTAGCTGCAACTATTTACAGCTAGAAACCCGTCAGAACTTTAAGATATGGAATTATTTCAGATTCATTGATATGGAATCTCCCATAAATTAAGAAATAAATACTACATACAGTAGCGGTCATGAAAATTGTATTGGGAACTATTCCCGAATTACAAAAATAGATTTTTAAATATATTATATTCTTAATAATAAAAAAAATCGGATGTGGACATGCCCATAACTTTATCATACTTTTAAATAATAATAAATTTTAAAAAATTATTATTTTGGAAGAATAAAAAAAAATTTGTAAAAACCATATAAATAAAAATTGGATATTTACACGATTATTGATTAATACCTTTTTATTATTATTTTGAAGGGGAATATAATAAGAAAATAAAATTTTAAAAATAAGAAAAAATAACTTTTTTAATTTACAAAATATTTTTTCTTTTTGGGTTTCCGTGTACCGATTTTAACCAAAATCTAATCAGCTCTAAGTCTCAATATTCATGTACTAAATATGAAATTTTGTTAAAAAACTTCTATTACTTTTTGAGGTAGGGCGCACACAAAATTTGACAACTTACATACCCACATACATACAGACATATTTTGGAAATGATGATTTTCTGCTTCTGGGACCTCAAAATGTCTAAATTCATCAAAATCTCAAATTTTGTTTTCTGCACGATTACAATACTTTCTCAGACTTCGTATGATAAAGTAAAAATGAAAATCGAACGAAAATAGATAAAAAGTTAAATTTTTGGTTTAAAACTCATAAGCTCAAAAATACATTTTATTTTTATTGTCAGGTTTTTCAAACCGGAGGGTTTTGTTCAAAAAAAAGAAAATGTGTTATTGAATTTCAAATGAGAAATCTCAGATTTATGGAGACCTGGAGTATTTTCCAGGTCGAAACGTCGCACCGGCGTTGAAACGACCGGCTACGGCTCCATAATAGGAGTGTTTTTATTTAACTATTTGGGAAAATCAAGCTATAATTGTTTGAAGTACTACTATAATTTAATATACATAATTATATGTATGTAATAACGGATGGGCCATGTAAAATTTGGAATTTAAACCCCCCGCTATTTTGAAGAATATGGCCAATTTGATATTTATGAAGTGACAGATTATTAGTTTAAGGTTAGAAATTTATGAAATGGGTCACTTTACGCTTGAAGAAAATTGGGAAATATTAAAAACTTCCTTCCCAAGTTCTCAGTCTTCAACTCAATATGCATACAGTGCCATCAACGCAGTTTGTGGATCAATTTGTGAAGTGAGTTCGTCAATCCGGGTCCTTATTGGACAAAAGAACTCGTGTATCTGCTCGTCCAAGTGCGTTCAGTGGAAAATATTGCCGCTGTAACTGAAAGTGTGCTCGAACAGCCATCAACATCCACTCGCCACCGTTCGCAGTAATTTAATATTTCTCGCACTTCTTTGAGCAGAATTTTGCATCAAGATCTCGATATGAAGGGTTATGAATTCCAATTAGTCCAAGAACTGAAGCCTCGTGACTATCTGATGCGTTTTCACTTCGCCGAATGGGCTAAAGATCGCTTGGCTGAAGATGAGTATTTTTTACCAAAAAATTATCTTTTCCGATGAAGCTCATTTTCACCTCGGGGGCTACTCTAACCATCAAAATAGTCGCATTGGGGCTCTGAAAATCCACACGTCGTCGAGGAAAAGCCGATGCATTCACAACGAGCGACTGTTTGGTGCGGTTTTTGGCATGGCGGCATCATAAGCCCATTTTTCTTCGAGAATCAGCAAGGAGCCGCCGCCGTTACCGTTAATGGTGAGCGTTACCGTGCCATGCTCAGCGATTTTTTGTTCCCAAAAGTTGGCATGACATGGACGACGTATGGTTTCAACAGGACGGCGCTACATGCTACAATCGATCTTTTGCTCACTGTGTTCAAAAGTCGCATAACCTGCAATTCGACTCCATTAGACTATTAAGTCTAATGATGACGCCCTCTGGAGCGCCGTAAAAGATAAGTGTTACGCAAACAATCCCGAGTCCATAAAGGCCATAAAACAGGAAATCGACGCTGTCGTTTACGAGATAGAGGCCCAAACAATCGAAAATGTATTGAAAAATTGGATTGATTGAATGAGGTACTGTAGTACATTTGAACGATGTTGTGTTTCATTCATAAATTTCAATGATGGGCCTTAAAAAAAATCATAATTTTGGCAAAATCTCTACTGTTATTTTTTTAAAGCAAAATTAAATTCCAAATTATATATGGCCCACCCTGTACTATAAAGAATGAATTAATTTATTTAATATCAGGATTTCGCTAGTGTATTTCAACAATAAAAGCGAACAAAGGCTACCTAATAATAAGGTAAAAATTTTCTCACCCCGTATTAGGGGTGTTGAGAAGTATGTTTTAAAATTGACTAATTCCATTGAGAGAAACGGTATGATTTCAATGCAGATATTTCCATGGGACTGGTTTGTAACGACCTTACCTCACTTAAATAGTGTAACAGATAACACGAATTAAACATTCATTTCAGTTCGTCCTCGGTGGCTATTTGATCTGTGTACACAAAGTATCATTACATACCCTAGAAATTTCAAGTTCGAAAAGGTTCGGAAAACAAAGTCGAAAAGGTTCGAAAAACAAAGTCGAAAAATTATAACGAAGTAATAAGTAGAAAATATAATTTTGTTAATAATAAAGAACGACAACATTAACTCATAAAGCGAATCTATTTAATTGTAATTTATAACTAAGGGTGTAGTTTAATAGGGCAGTTAAGGGTGTTAAAAATAAGCGTTTATTTAGTTTGAGATTCGTTTTTATGTTTTGATGTAGTTATTACTAAAAACAAGCTTCTATTAAAATATCATCCCTAAACGATAGAAACTTTAACACCATAAAAGTTAACTATTCCCCGTTTTCCTCATAAAAAAAGCAATTTATTTCAGTATCGTATTAGTTTGTATTTATTTGGTGATAACATTTTAAACGTCTATAACGGAAATAATTTTTTTGGTTACATTTTGAAGTGCTTGAAATATCAAATATTTTTGTATGAAAAAGTAAGTAGGATTTTTGCAAACACGTAAATTCATTAGAGTAAGTATGAAGACTATGAAAAGCTTTTTGGCTGTTATTTTAATAAACTTAAAATTTGGTTAATGTATTAAAAACAAAAGAATTTAAACTCACCTAATGCGATTGCGACTTGAGATATTGGAGATGTGTATACAGGTCTCTTGATGCTTTTAACTCCGCGGTTAAAAATTCTTGAGATGCGATTTGTTTTAGTGAAAATAGCGCTATAGCAAACACTAAGACAAAGGCCTAGCCCTACTCGCATAATAGCACATGTGTGTACTGTAGGTTTTGCTAATATAATAAATGACATAGAGTAACAACATAAAACTCCACAAAGTAAAACATAACATAACTCTCGGCCGGAGGCCATAATTACGGGAGTTTTGTTGTACCGAATGAATACTGCAATTGTAAATAATGTACATAAAATTCCAATTGAACTAAAAACAACTGGAACTAAAACCCATGGATTCAACCAATCTAAGACTACAACTGTTAGTTTGACACAATCTGTTTTTAGTGCGTTAGGGCCATATCCGGGGGCGCAGGAACGGCACGTATCGTTAAAAACATATGCGTCTTCTCTACAAGAGACGCAAATCCAACAGCATTGATCCTGTAACAAAAAGAGTCAATTTAAGTGCAAACATTCTTTATATTATTAACCTAGATGTTTTTATTTTTCTATTTTCAACTTCTTCAAACCTACTTTTAAATAGCAAAAAGTACAAATAGCAAGTTTTCCTTTTACCCTTACCGTACACCAAAACCACCCTGTCCTCCAACTTTAATTTCAGAACATTGCTAGAAACGCATTTGATAAATCTACAAGGAAGCTCAGTGCACAGATGTTCACTCTCGTTTAATTTCATTTGGTTAATTAAGCTTTTAAGAATAACGTGTTTATAAGAAAGAAAAACTTTGCAGAGAAAATTTTTGTTATTACAAAATGAGGACAATTAGGAAGAACGGCTGTTTAAAAGCGTCGTAAAAAGGTAGTGGAGATTGATCCTTGAAAGCTATCACGGGCTACGGTTTGAGAACTTTCAATTTGGAATTATATTACTTTTTACATAAAAAATCGGCAAAAACACAAAATTCAATTTTGTAACCCTTCCAAGAGTATGAATTTGAATAATAAAAAATTAACATTCAGTTTGAATATACAAAGTTTCACGCGGAGAGAGAGAAAGATGAGACGTTAGAGGTATTGCACAGTTATTATTTATTTGAACCTCGTATTCGTATTTGCGGTATTTGAATTGATTCGCATACTGTAACTAGGAAACTTCGATACCAAGTGCACCGCATTGGTTTTCCACATGACAGCCTTCTTGCACGATAAACATAATAAATAATAAATTCAAATACAATATAACGTAGAATTCGAAGCTAATTAATTTCCTACATATACATAATATTATGATATTCATAGTGGAATTTGTCCTTTGCAGTTGACAAACTTTGTTTTAAAATAAACTATGTTTGTATTTGAAATTTGTTATAGTGCGTCACAATAATTAACGCGAAATGAAACGTAATACGCATTGTAATGACTACAAATTGCAATGTAAAATATTTATGTTATCCATGTTTAATTCAAACTAAAATGCTTTTTACCAGAAACACAATTTTTTCATATTAAATTCAAAATTTTATTTTATTCCAATCTTGTTATTACAAATTATTACATATAAATAAAAATTATTAGGATTATTACAAATTATTACAATCTGTCCCGGGTATTGGGTACTGGTACTGGTACCCGTATATAGATCATATTAATTCCTTTACATTTGAGTTAGCTTACTAAACTGGGATCAGACGTGCCTGTGACCCTGATTTATTGCTAATGAGCATTTTTTATTTAAAATCGCATATTTAAAAAGAACAAATGACCTGTAATCGCTTCCATCGTTTTCTCGGTCCTCCCATATCGCCTTTGCCTTTTAATTTGTACCGTCTCATTATTATGAGTGATTCTGTACAAGTGCTGTGTCCTTCTGGTTTCATTTTCTTTAATTAAGGCAGTGTTCTAGTCTAGAATTTTGAAAAAATCGAGTTTTTGTTTTCTGTACATTCTTAAAGTTTAGACATTGAAGAATACATCCTCCAGAGAAAATTTTAAAATTCTAGTAATTTATGTAGTTATAGCTATTTTAGTGACGCACTGTAAACCCTTCAAGCCGGAGCAAATGAAGCAATGCCCATTTCAGCTATAAATTATATAAATCTCCAAATATAGGTCAACCCAAAACGTTTAAAAATCATAAATAATTTCGTGTTTACTATTCATTTCAGCTCAGTCTAGCTTTTAAAAGTCTACGATTAAGGTACAAGTTTCTTACAAAACTACATTTTTCAACATGGTTGACATTTGACATGATATCTCAAGTTCTATTTACCCGATTTACTTCAAATTTGGTATCAACCTTCAGTGTATGTCTATCTATCGCCCCTACCACTTTTGTACCACAATTATTTTATTATATAATTAATTTAAAACTTTAAAAATTATGGAGAAAACGTCAATAACTGTTTTTTCTTTTCAGACAGCTGCCGTTTCGCAAAAATTTTTTTTTCAGTTTTCCTTTTGGTAGGGGCTATAACGACATTCTTACTTCGTTTGTTTTTTTATCGAGCTCGAAAAAACACCTAATATGTATGGCTCTAGACTAGAACACTGCCATAATAAAAATAAACAGAAATATTTCTGCATCTTTTTAGATTCATAATATTCGAGTTGGATCCGCTTCAGGGATATCCTCACATTTTTGAGTTACTCAGAGTTTTATGTTTTTCTAAATCTACCATTTTCGAGTGCAATTTATGCCGAAAAATACTTATATAACAAAAAAAAACACCATTGGCAGGGTTAACTTGATGGAAAAAAAAAACGGGCAATGAGTTTATTTTTTAGTAGCTCCAAGTGCGAATTGATCTTTTTGATTGATTGATTTGATCTTTTTATGGATGAGGTGGAGGGTGAATATGACAAATACTTGGTGATATGGATACTGGCTTTTGGTGATATACCAAATTTTAATGCAAAAACGGCTAATAGACATACAGTAGCAGTCATGGAAATTGCATCGGTGATTACTTCCGAATTAAAATAACAATTCGCAATGAAATTTCAATAATCGTGTACAATACGCACACAAAGCTAGGTTTATCAAACCGGGGGGTCTGGGGGGTATGGAATACCCTCCAGTACACCAGAGATTTTGCACACAAAAATGTGTTATTGAGCTTATGGGTTTCAAACCAGAAATCTAACTTTTAAAATTTTAAAATCTAAGGTTTCTGATTTGAAATAATTCAATAACACATTTAATTTTTGAATACAATCTTAGATGTAGTGAGGGGTATTCCATACCCCCCCGACCCCCCGGTTTAAAAAACCTAACTTTGTGATTATGTTCAAAAAATAAAATGTATATTTGAGCTTATGAGCTTCAATCCAAAAATTTAACTAATATTCTTTTATAAAGAATTTAATATAGAAATCTATTTTTTTATTTCGGAAATAATTCCCAATGAAATTTACATGACCGCTACTGTATGTATACCAGCTAAACAAATTCCAAGTTGCTTTTAGTTAATAACTTCTATGAGCTATAAATTTATAAAAAATTATTCATTAAAATGCGAATTTAACAACATTAAAATTAACGCGAAGTAACCGACAGGATTTAAAATCCTTTTGAGAAAATAAAAAGGAATAATATTTTTAATTAATTAATAAATTAAATTTTATCGTAACGTGAAGAATAGATAGGTAGAAAAATGTCAATATTTTTCTTACTTATCAAAATTAGTCAATTAATGTCCTTTTTGTTAAAAAAATTCTATTATTTTAACAGTTTGTTTAGTTTTGTTAAATATTATATTTTACATATGGGTCATTCCACCAAATAAAATCATTTTTACAGGGCGACCCTCGCGGATTATGTTCAAAATTTGTGGAGATGTTCTCTATAATAAAAAAAAATTCTCTGAAGGTTTTAGCCCCTTAATATATAGCGGTTTCGGAGTTATGAATTTTGGAAATTTTAGAAAAAAAATTTTTTTTCAATTTTTTCATATATTTTTTGGTGAGGAAAATTTTTTTATTTAAATTAATATAAAACTGTATCTTGTGGGAAAAATTCTCAGCTTTCGAATAAAAATATCCATTTTATCCTAAACTCATTAATAGACCCTTAAATATCCAATTAAAGTGGAAAAATAGATTTTTTTCGGTGTGTGGCGCAAGATACTTCAAATTTGACTTTTTTTTCTTAAAGCTGAGAGTTTTTTCTACAAATATATTGCTTTTGCGATGTGCATATTTTGCACATCAGTTTGAAAAATTAAAAGCAGAGCAGTTTGAAATTTTTAAATATTTAACAGAAAATTATTTTACTATTCCGAACAATCGTATAACAGTTACCGGATATTATGATGTTTAATTTAATTGTAATTAAACAAAAAATATGTACATCGCAAAAACAATATATTTTCTAGAAAAAACTCTCAGCTTTAAGAAAAAAAGTCAAATTTGAAGTATCTTGCACCGCACACAGAAAAAAATCGATTTTTCCACTTTAATTGGATATTTACATAAGAGTCTATTGATGAGTTTAGGATAAAATGGATATTTTTATTCGAAAGCTGAGAATTTTTCCCACAAGATACAGTTTTACATTAATTTAAACAAAAAAGTTTTCCTCCCAAAAAAATTTATGAAAAAGCTGAAAAAAAATTTTTTTCTAAAATTTCAAAAAATGATAACTCCGAAACCGCTGCATATTAAGGGCTAAAACTTTCAGAGAATTTTTTTCTTATTATAGAGAACATTTCCACAAATTTTGAACATAATGCGCGAGGGTCGCCCGGTGAAAATAATTTTATTTGGTAGAATGATCCATACATACTAAATACCACACAATTTATTTGAAATTCTTTTTTTTAGTGAATTTATTTAAACAAAAAAGCGTTATAGATTATTAAGTTTTCTGAAAAACAAAAAAATTATATTTAAATATAACAAAATAAGGTGATGAAATTACAAAATAGGACTATTTCATAGTTGTAACTAATCGTCAATTTCAATTAATCTTTTAAGTTCTTCGGCTGATTTTTGTTTAAAATTTTACTACCAGTAGTAGTTAAACTGGTTCACCATATTATAAAAAGATTAATTCGTTCCTAAATGAATTTCAAACCTAAAACACAAAATACCCAAGGTAATACAAAATGTTAGAAGTTTATGTAAATTTAAATCAAATTTGCAAAGGTTTTATGTAAAACTAGTAAATACATGTCACGTATGTTCCCTATTTGTTAAACTAAGAAACGGTAATTTTTTCATAACCCAGATTAATCAAAAAAAATTAATTAAAAGTTATCCTTAAATGAAGATCCTGGGACTTAATTCGTTAATTGAGATTGATATAATACTCTCTCGCCTAACAAAGAAAGATCAAAAGACAAAGAATTAGTAGTTCCTGAGTTTTTTGTTGTAAAAAAATTATAGAATAAAATTTTAGAATTTGAAGAAAAGTCGTGTATAGAAAGCTAAAATATTTTTCTAGCAACTTAAAAATCGTTACTACAGTGCTTTGTCTTTTTGTCTTGTTTATTTTCTCCAAGTTAAAAATGGGTATCAATGCACCCTTGTAAGGTTTACAAATGTGTGACATAAATCTTACGTTTAGTGATACAATTGTTAAAAATGTTTGTACCAGTTCTGTTGTATTTAAATTTTGTTTTTTACATAAATATGATAATTTTAATTAAAAATTTTAGCAATTTTCCCGATTTTAACAACAATACCTGATCAGTTCATTTACCCGACAGGTGGATTTGGAGTTTAATTGCGGCTTAACGTGCCAAATATTTGATAATAAATTTTTCCAGAAAATGTTTTTCACCCTAAATATTTTACTGGAATTTGTTAATATTTTTCATATTAAAATAGTGGTAATAGTAAAATAAAATGAAATATGTAAGAGAAAAGTTACTTTTCTCCGAATAAAGTAATACTTTTTATTTTTCTATCCTGAAAATTGTAATGATAGCCAAAGTGAAACTTTCATTATTGCTTGCGTTGAAGGGCAAATCGAATAAAAAAAAGTCTACATTTAAACATTTATAGTGAAAATCGACCACAATAAATTAAGAATATTTCGAAATCAAAACTTTGTATCAGAAAATGTACTAAACAAAAGTTGTTGCCTACAGCTATACATCATTTCACATAACTTTTGTTGAAACAATTTTATTCTAAACAGAACTTGAGTATATAAATGTTAAAACCCGATGTTGGGTAATATGTAGTTTAATTAATTAAAATAATTGATTGTCAAAAAATAAATAATTTTTATTTTGTACTATATGTAGATTCTCGTATCGCAGTTCTATTCTACAATCACTATTAGTATTTTGTGGTGTGCTTACATTGACAATTAGTCGAAACCCTTTCTGGCCAGTAAAAACCACACTGACCATTTTCAACTATATTATGTATTTTATTTTGTAATTCACTAAGACTTTTACTAAAGTAAAATTCTATTGAAACATTTTAAACTACCATTCTTTGAAATTCACAATAAAAATTTTTTTGTCAATATCTGGCGTCACCGACGCGTACCGTCCATCTACGCACAAAAAAAAGAATTACTTGGTTCAAATAAGTACCATTTGAATCAAGAAATTTTCTGTTTTCAATAGTCGCACGAAAATATTTTCTTGCTGTAAGAAAAAAATATTCTTGATTCAGTTTTCTTAGATCACATAAATATATTATTAAATTAAAGAATGATGTTTTTAAACTAAGTAGTTACAAATTAATTTGATTTAAATAAAGAATATTTTTGAATTAAGAAGTTCTTAACATAACATAAAAAATGTTATCTTTGCGCAAGCTTTTAGTCTCAGTAATTACGTAATTAAATTACTTCGATTAAGAATATGTTAATATTCATGTATCTAGAAAATAGTATTCTTCATTCCAAAGAAATTTTCTTGAATTTAAATAATATTTTAAGTAAAAAATATTCTTTGTAGAAGACGACTGATATTTTTACTACAAGCATATTTTATTGCGTAAAGAAATTATATTTTTAAATGAAATAAATAATTTTAAGAATATATTTATTCTTTATTTAAGAAAACCTTTTTTTCCGTGCGGTTATTAATAGAGCCATGTACTTAATTTTCTGATAAAATGGTAAAAGAGTGAGGAATTACGTAATTACTGATTTATTATTGAAATGTGATTTTTTCCAATAAAGTTTTCCGTTTCAAAATAAATGAGGCACGTCTTAATTCTCACTTTATAAGTGATGATGTAGGTAATCATAAACGTAAACTTTACGATCATAAGTTTTATTTCCAAGTACAAGAATTTTAATGTTCGAATTTTATCACCTACGTTTGGAAAACTTGCCACTCGTTTTATGTCATATTAACTTTGTATAACTTATATTCATGTAACACTAAAGTTATAAGTTCAGAAATAAAGTGACAAATTGCATTTCTGCTATTGAAGGGAAACTTTTTAAACGTATCTAAGCTAAAATTTGTGAACCTTTCGTGACATTAGCTTAACGTGGTCATCTGTTCATGCATTTTACATCATCGCATCATTAGGATCTACCAAAAGCCGTTTGAGTTCGCTTTGAATGCTTTAATACGCACCTGATAATTTTTGATGTGTCCCGATGGACAAGGATCACTGCAGATAGATTTAGGAATCTCATCGGTATCTCTCCACTGAAGTTTGGAAACATTTAATTCCAGGCTATAAGTATAATTTGAATTAAATACATTGTAATCACTTACAAAATACAAATCACAATTATTTTTAATAACCATTTAGTGATTTTAAAAATATAAAAAACGGATCAAGCATCCAGCATTTGTAAATTTAGTAAAAACGAATAAAAGTGTTTAAAGTGTAAATAACAGAAAAAATGATAATGGAAACTTAAATATGATAATGAACGGAATATTGTGTTACCTCACAGTTCACCTTGCGTTTTATATTAACAAAGTTAAAAAGAAAGTTAAGTTAAGTTAAATTTACGATTATAGTTATATTATGTAACCTAGTCTACCTCTTATAATTTATGATCGACATTAGTAATGCATCCCTCTACCACACCATCATGCCGTTTTTCTCTGTGCAGTTCACTTTAGGTCCCTAAAATAAAAACTACTGTATTTAAAAAAAAGAACTCCACAAACTTAGATACTTTTGGAAAAATAAAAATGTTTCTAAAATTTACCATTGCCAATAATTGAACTAACAGAAAATGGGATATCAAGAAAAATACTATTGCCTGGATCTTAGAATTTTCTTTGAATTTTATCATTTTTTGATCCGGAAAAAAATGAAAAAAAATAAATAAACATATGAAATGCATTGGCCACTGGTCAATTTAATTTTTCTGAGTTTATATTTCACTCACATTTTTTATAGTAATTCACAATCTGATTTTGGATACAAAAAAATATTAAAGACATTACGGCACTAATTAAATTCTATCAAAATTATGAAGTACTAATCATTACAAGCAAAACATCATTGACCAAAAAGTACGTAAATAATTACTTTAAATTAAATCTAGAATTTAATAAAGGCCGCAACGCCCTTAATATTTTGTATTTTACATTAAAACAAATGATTTTTCATAAAAATATGAGTGGCCAAATACAAGTATGGTGCAAGTAAATCTCGACTCGTATCGGAATAGTATTGAAAATTTTCTTATTTCAAAAAGTTAACTAAAATCATTGACAGAAAAACGAAAAGTTTTGTTACTGGTACAATTTAAGAATTTTAATGAAAATAACACCAAAGAGGAATCAATACGTCGGACGAAACCTTCTATACATATTAAACTTACAATTAGCTTAATCTCTCGGGATGTATAAACCAATAAAGCTATCGCCTTAAGGTATCGGAAAATCCTAATGAAATTTATAAAATACTATTTCATTATAAAATGTTAATGAAATGACAAACACAAATATATTTTAAAGGCATAAAAACGTAAAAGTTACATTATTTTGACCAATTTTTTGCTATAAGCGATTTCCACCCACGTTGCACCCAATTTTTTTTTTTTATTTTATAAGAAGTATATAATACTTGATATAAATTGCAATATATATACCGGGTATTTATTAACTCGGAGACAAAAATCAAGAAGAAAATGACAATCAGCAAGACAAAGAAGGGAAAGAGATTTCTTATATCTAATCGGTAAAATTAGAAAATTCGATTATATTGTGTACCACCAGCAGTAAAAATTTCTACTGCCAGAAATCCAGTTTTTAAAGTTCCCAAGACCGCGAACGAGAGAATGACCTAGATGTTTGACCAGATAACAACTCATGGCTTTTTATATACTATGTTATAAAATAATGAATATAAAAAATAAAAATAATGTCTCTCTAAAATATTAAATTTGCAATAAAATTTGAACCAAATACACTTAAAAATGTTTTACAGGAGTTTCAGTGGCGGATGGGATATTGCCAAGAAATGAGCGAAGGCCACTTCAAACTTTTAATTTATTTTGCTTTTTTACCTCATTTATTGTTTTCCTTTATTAAAGTCGTTGATTAAATGCATTTTTATCTGAATTTTCATACTCAGAAAATTGTGCTCTGTCCAAATTTGTAAAAAAAAATAAGGGTTGCAATTTAAAAAATTTTACAAAAACACAATAAAAAAATATTAATGGCAGACATTTAATTTAATACAATTAATTTAACAAAAATTAAAAAAAAATAAGGTTCCGAGATTATCTGAAAAATGTCTGAAGAGTTTACTGTATATTGAAATAAATCAACAATTACATGAGACATAACAAGTGATGTCAAAACAATGATTAGAAACTTTGTTATGTGTTATCGAAAAGTAGGTGTAAGGTTTTATCTGGAAGTATAAATTGCATAATTATGATAATGCATTTTTTTGAATATCAAATTGCAATTGACAAAATAAAAGTTTCCAATTATTCTAAATTATATATAAGTAAAATCAAGAAGAAAGAATTACAAAGCTTTTTATGTTCTAAAGATTTTGCCGGACGAGCAATCTCTTTCGTAAATCTAAAAGTATGTTCTGGACAGAAGCCAATGTTTATATAAGTAATGAAAATCGTCAAATTTTTCTTTACCTACACAAAATTTTCTTTAAACATTTTCATAGTATTTTTTAAACCGTCTGCACTTGTTTTTAATTGGAGGATTCATTATAGAATCTGAAGATGATTTCACCCCTAAAAAAACAAAGTTGCGTTAAAAGAATAAAGGAATAAAAACAAAATCAATAGTAGTCGCCGTATTCCTAAAAATCAATATCAATAATGCAATGCATTTATATACTGTCAATTTTGTCTTGACAAATATTTATATTTCTGAGATATTTTGACATTTGCAAACTGACGATAAAGATCAAGTTTTAAATTTCAGTTTATACCAACAATAGAAAATGTGAGAAAAAAAAACTAAAATATACAAAATACAAAATTATACAAAATACCTATTCTGAAAATTATATTTTTTTCCACTTTTACCCTATAATTGACTGCAGTCGACGCCTATGGCGTATAAATAAAATTCTGTAAAAAAACAAAGAATGATGAATCGTATAAAAGTTTCAGGTTTTTTAATATGAATTCATAATTAATATTCCTTATTGCAATTGCCTACTGTTTAATTCTCAAAAACATTAAATAATAAATTTTTTCTAAATTTTTGGAGATATTGGAGTGTTTCTAACAATACAGTAGTTTTAATAAAAATCTCAAGTTCTTCTCCACAATCAATAACTGTGATATATCAATACCGTGTTAATATTTCTAGTGAGTGCTGTCTGCACGTTATTTCAGTGGCAGTATCTCCAAGATAAATTTAAAAAAACTTTAAAGCTATTTCCAATACGAACATTAAAGCATTTTTAAACTTAAGGTCGGAAAAAGCAATCCTGATACTAACCTAAACTAAAAATTGCATCCGAATTTGGTTTAACGATCGGTGAAATTCTACAAAAATATTACCTCTTTCAAATAGATTAAGTTTGAAATTTAAAGTTTAAATCACATTATCGTGCGATCATCCAAGTTAAGTAATATGGGCGTCCATTTGGAAACGTCATCGGTTTGGAAGTATCATACATTGTGAAAATAAATTTTTGTTATTACTTAAAGACAATATAGACAATATTTTAAAAAATATACAAATTACTTTCCTCGGTACTTCCCCGATTTGATTACTGCTGGAAATTAACAAACGATGATTTAGACATCAGACTAGGCAAGAATAAGCTAAATTTTTATTGCAGTTGCTAACAGGTTTATAAATTTGTAATAAGCACAATAGCTAATAAAATATAGTAGGTGTCGAATTCCTTCAAAATTCTGTAATAAATAATACGAAAGAAAACTGAAAGGCAAGTGATGTTTCACTTGAATGTATCACTAAATAATTCAAATAGCATTTCCCTTAAGATCAAAAGTTTTCTAAACTATTTTCAAATGAAAAAGTTTCGAAGATCTAACATGATATCAATACACTTTCCTACATGTTTGTTTAATTATTAAAAACAACAAAAACGCACAAAGTACCTGCAGATAAATCAACTGCAGCTATTGTGTCACAAATTTCTATCCCAAGGGTAATAGCAAATTTTCACCCAACAAAAAGTATTGAAGCTACCTTCAAATAAATAATATATTAAATATTTTAGCTGCAATAAATTAAAAAGGAAAATAAATTGAAAGAATCGAATCAAAACGACACAAGTGAAACATAATAATTGTTCCTTTATGGTTTCCTTAGGTATTATGGAGTATATATAATTATTTTTATTAGCAGTGGCGTATCTACCGGTACTCCATAAGTTCAATCGAACCAGGACCCCCAATAACATAAAGGACCCCATAATACTGAAATTTAGGTTATTCCAAGGGGAAATATTTGGAATATTTTGTGTACACTTGTTTGGAACTTCCTTAGAAATCATTGAATTCCTTGGAAGTTCCTTAGAAATCTTTAGAATTTCTAGGAATTCAATTAAATTATTAATATTGGAACTTGTTTGAAAATTTTGGAATTTTTGGAAAATCCTCCGAAGTGTATAAATTGGCCGAGTGTACCCCCAAAAATAATTGATATAACTGCTGATGGATTTTAACTGCTTGGTACAAATTTTTTTGTATTTCTTTGATGAAGAAAAGCTCCAAACATATATTAATTTTGATAGGCTATAAAGGAAAAATTACCAATGTGCTGAAGATAATTTCCACAAAAAGTACTTTTCATTAAAAATACATTTTTTATTAATTGAAAATAGAAAATTGTACCTTTTAAGTAATTAAATAATTTTAAGTAATTAATATCGGGAGATGATACCTTGTGACCAATAAAACCTACATTATCCTTTTTTTTTACGTGAATTTTCATCCATGATAAATTCATTTTTTACAGTTTTATCGTAAGATTTACACGTATCGAGGTGTTTTGAAGAAGTTGCCGAAAAACAAGTCGAGTAATTTACCCTGTCAGAGGGCCAGCTCCTGACGGTCCTAACTAATCATGACCAATTTGAATTTAATAAAAAAAATTTTTTTTTTATTTAATTAAAAATTGAAGTAAAAATTAATTAAAGTAATTTTTCAAATTACTTGAAATATCGTTTACTTTAATTAATCTAATAATTTTTTTTGACAAGTAACAGATTCTAAGCTACAGATACAAACTTCCAAAGTAGGTATTTTAGCTGCTTTAAAAAAAATCGGGAAACTTTTTGAAATTTCATCAACTTTCATTTTGCTTCAGAATATAAAATTCCTATAAAATTAGTTTTAAACCAAAAATAAATAAGCAATAAATTGCACAAACAAAATATAAATTTTTTAAAACTGGCAACTTTTAAAATGTTATTCCAGGCAGGAATTTACAGCAAATAGAATCGAATTTCACTGATTTGTTTCACTTTTGCCTGAAATATCAAAAAAAAAGTTTTTTTATAGAAAAAACTAAATATTACGCCTTTTCGGAGGAAAATTCGATGAAAAAAAATAGTTTTGACAATTTGTTGGTGGTTTTTGCAAGAAAATTTCACTCGCCTTTCAAAAGTCGCTCGAAAATTCAATTTATTCTCCAGCCGAACTTCAAGGACCTAACGAAAAATATAATAAAAAGCAATGCAAAGCTGGAATTGTTTAGTGTGGAGGAATATTAGGTAAAAACAAAAAGATCAAGCAGCTGATGCCCTTCAAGAATTTTTAAAATAAAAGTTAAAAATATCCAAATAAATTTTCTTTATTTTATTGTAGAGAATATTACTCCATATAGGTACGTGGTTTCTGCAAGTATGCAAAATTTCTTTTAAAGGAAAATTACTACAGAAACGTCTTTATTTTATATGAATTTCAAAATTCATATAAATTTAATAATTTCGCTTTCAAAACGAAAGCGAAATTTGCCGTCAATATTTGTTCCCTCTAAAATCTTTCTGAGTTGGATGTAACCAAATGTATAAAAAAACTAACATTTTCATATAAAATGTAATATAATGTTTATAATTTTCGAAAATGCGAAAACTTTAAAATACAAATGGCAACGTCGAATTCGTACCACTGACTCACCTCAAGCATATCCATGGTAAGAATGAAACCACTCCATCATTCGATAATTTATTAATCGACTACTCAGACGTAGCGAAATTTTTTGAGGCAGTGCTTGCGGTAATATGGCGATTTATGAGGTAAAAATTATATTGAAATTAATATTTTTATTTATATTTTTATAATCTTTTACAGCATCGAGTAATAAGGTACATCAATCTCCTGGCGGTGTGTTATTTCAACAAGGTTTTCCAAAAAGCTGTACTTCCCACCGAAACGGTGAGAAATTGTTATTTTCTTTCTTTTTTTGCATTATTTTATTTATGATTAGTAGTTTTCCCTATGTTATTTAAAAAAAAAATTAATTTATTGATAACAAATTTGCAAAATTTTTATGTCTAGTAAATTTTCACTCAAAAATCTTACTTTCTGAATATTTTTATAAATTTCTAGAATATGACTTTCAAGTTTTATTAAATCAATTTTTAATTGTTAAAATTTGACTTGGCCATGTAATTTCGAAAATTTTACTTATTATATGAAAATTTTTCCTAACTCTTTCAGGCCCACAAACACTTTTAACAAAGATTAATAATTTTAAATCACTTCATTAAAACCAAATAGAGAGTAATAACACTAATAAGTAATAACAATAAAAAATAAGTTTATAAAAATTTTTAAATTGTGAGATTATTAATTTAATTTTTAGAAGATACAATTCTTGCTAATTAAACAATTTTGGAATGTTCATAAATTAATAATTTTTGACAATAAATGTTAGAATTATTTATAAAATTTTAAAATAAAAATTTGCAGTGTTACATTTAAATATAGGGTTACATGTATACTTCGGCGTAGGTGGTTTAAAAGATTATTACAGGTTTCAGGAAATAAATTACGTAAAAGGTGGTTTCGTAGTGAAACCACATAACGAAAGGGTTAAGAGACAATTATGTATTTCAAAATATTAGCGTTAATATTTTTGCAACATTAGATATTACTTCAAGGTTTTTAAACACCAATAATGACTAATTGTTTTTGACGCTTGAAAATAAAACTACAAAACATACAAAATGAAAACAATTACTTATTTTGTTTAGTATTATTGAAAAATGTCGCATTCGAAAAGTAATTTTCTTTGTTTCACTTTAATTGTTAGAGAGACATTAATTCTACGTTCAATACTTCTCAACGTCGTATTTGCAAATTTTATTCTAGTTTTATTTCTCAGTTGTTAATTAAATTTATTACGAATCTATTTTCCAAGTCTTTCAAAATTTCTAATTTCAAATTTTCCTTAGATATGAAAATTAATCGATAAGCGTAATTTTTGGTCACGTATACCACGTATAATATAAATTACTAAGGCCTTTTTGGAATAAAAATAGTTATTTGAAAATTAAGTTGCAATTTAGTTTCAAGTTTATTATTCTAATATAACTGATATATTATCTGATAACTCGTAATATTTGATTTTGAACAATAAGCCTTTAGGGCTTTTTGTTTAAAATGCAGTTCTATTATAATTTATTAATTCACTAAATTAACATGTTTCAATGTATTTCTCTGAAACTCACTTATGGATAAATTATTAAGACCGTCTAGGTTAAAGAAAATATACAAAAAATATTGGCTTAGTTGCTTAGTACTATTAATTCATAATAAACGAATCTTCCTAACCGGAGCACTTTTACTAATTAATATTTACAATTTATTTAAATAAAAACAAACAATTTTGAATTGTATCAATTATTTTATCATTTTAACGAAATGTGCAAGTGTTAATCACTTGTAAACAAAATTGAAACATAATACTATTGTTGTTGATTACATTTTATACATTTGATAATGAAACAATGTCTGATTACTACGAAGACAATTTTTCAATAGTTATTGAACTTTTCTAGCCTTATATAATATTTAAAATTTTTAATATTCACCCAAACACATTTAATCACGTAGAAAGTATTTATTTACCATTTTATCATTAATAATTCTTTCCATATAAAGAAAATATGTAAGTGGGGAATTGAAAAACGCTTGCTTGTTTTTCATCATTCTTTCGTTCGGTTTGACTTCTTCATAAAATCATGTTAGTAGATAGCCCTTCGCACGCACCCCAAGAAAGATAAATAGCCGCACTTACTTTTTTAAATTACATTCTTAAAATCATTAATTTATTTATTAAATAAATATCACAGATTAATCATATCAATTTTCTGTATTAATTTTTGTATTAGATTTTTTAACATCACAAATAAATTTTTTATTAGAAAAATTTTACTTTATAATTTCAAATAGATTTAAAAAATTAATAAAATTCAATCATAATTTTTATTGCAATAATAAATTTGTTTTTTATTGAAACCCTTTGTTGCCAAGCACAAAGCTCCCATTTTTGTTATTTATTGTTAAAAAAATTCTTAACAAAATACAATGTTGTAAACAGAGTTTTCCAACCTATATTTTTGAAGAAATATTAAAAGTTCAAGGGTCTCTTGCCCGTTTTTCCAACGTTTTGCTTCTTCTTGTAGAGCAGGTACACCCCTAGAATTATTGATATAATTGTTGCTAATATTGTCCCAAGTGGAAGTTGAGTTAATAATTCCACTAAAGACATACTCCTTCCCAATAAAAGAATTGACCATTACGGCGAGTACGATCCTGTAGTATGATCGATAAACAGTAGGGGTATAGACTATAGAGGATCGATGATAAGAATCAAAATTAATTAGATAGTCGTGCAGGTATAAGTGAACAAACCACTGTGAGCTCCAAAAAGGGTCTCCGTCCTCCAACTACTGGTAGAGTAAAAACATTAGATATAATCAATCATATTTATGTATATTCGATAGAATTCTTAATAACCGTCGACACCATCTGAGTTAACCCCAAGTGCAAAACCTTGAACCCAAAATGGTTAAGGTCCTTGCCATAGCCACCCTTGCTTAATATCTTTAAGCTCTTGAACAGTTTTTGGCTTCCCAATTTAAATATTTTTCAGTAAAAAATATGCTTTTGTAAGATCCATATTTTTCTTCGGTGTTCAGGAAAAAGAAGCTTGCCAACGTAGAAGTCTCAATTTTCCTAATTCTTCTCATATTCTGGTGATTTTAATTTTTTGCTCTATGTACTACTGATATTTTTTTATACTCCTGAATGTAGACCCTTCCTTTTCCCTCTATTGCTTTCACTATTAAAAAATAAAATGGGCACAACTTGGGAAATTGACTTCGAGATGAAACTTTGTAGGCTTGTAGTACCCTCTAAGATTCATCAATTGTTAAAGAAAAGCCAATCCGGGCTTATTGGACGCTAGGTAAGCACGTTACCACTGGTCTACCGAGCTGTTGGTATTTCATCTAAGAGCCTTTGGGGGTACTACAACCCTACCTAATCCTTCCAGAATGGTTGTAATTTTCATTAACAAATGAAAATGTGGAAAAGATTTTGCAATTAAATTAAGCTGTGAATACAGAATAATTGAAGTTTATTTTACATATTCAGCTTTCCAATCTCCTGATTTTTTTCCTCTTCTCATTATGCAAAACCCAACGGTTATATTTTTTTGTTTTCAGATCACAACCGTTCATTGTGAAAGCGTTGCCATGGATCCGACAATCACCTGCAATGTATTGTCCAAAGAAAAACAGCATGCAGAATTCCTAATGAACGTGCCCGATGTCCAGGTAATTTTTTGAATTTTGGAAGTATTAGGTCATTAAATGACTATTTATAGGCAACCAATGATAGAGTCATGGCAGCTTTGAAAAATCAACTTTATAAAAATGAAGCCATGGCTGAGCTAAAAATGTTATCTTCCGGTGAAAATAATTGGCCACCACTACCTCAAGTGTGTTGCATCCGCTCTTGCTTTTACCACAATATCGAGTTTGACATTCCCATTCAATTTCAAAAGCTTGTCTACTTCTTGTATTATCTTTGGATGTGTAAGAATGGATATTTAACTAAATGCGCATATTTGTTTAATCAAGAATTTGTTTCTAGTTCACGGTATGGTGAATTTCATGAATTTGGTTGGCGGAATTATCATAATGGACGAAACCGTAATTATCTTCAGTGTTTTTTACAACCTCTTTTGCTTGTTTTACTCCTTTGTGGGATGGTACCGATGTGCTTACCAAGCATTCAGCACAAGATCGACTTATTATTTTGTGGCATTTTTGTATACTTTCTTCCTACAGTTTTTGATGATCGTCATTCAATCCTTGGGTGTGCCCAATTCTGGAACTCTGTAATTTTGTGGGTAGTAGATTATTGAGTGAATTTATAACAAATTATATTTCAGTGGCTTTATAACTGCGTTGAATGCTATTCCTCAAATGGATAACTTACATGTTTTGGTTGGAGTAATCGTAGCTTGTGCTTGTTGCAGCGTCGCTGTTCTTGATTTTATAGCAATCACAATGGTAAAAATTATAATTTATTATTACAAAAATACTAAACTATCTTCTTTAGATTTCTAACTTGCATATGCAAGTTGGTGCATATTTTGTCCAAGATGGCGGTGAAAATCTAAGGACGAAGAAGATTATCACATTGAAATGAAAATTTCAAAACTTTCGGGTCGTTTTTATGGATTTAGTGTAATTTAATTTTAAGGATTTTTTGATCACATAAGGAAAGACAATACTGTACGTGAATTTTCTTTCAAAATGTGTCGTAAGTTGCCATTGTACGTAAAAATTCCCTGGGGTGGCTGTTTTAGCTTTAAGATTTTAGAATTAATAATTTGTCGAGTTTGGTGCAGATATAAAAATCAAAAAAATAAAAAACTATTTGTTGGGGTTATTGTTTGTTTTAATTTTTGTTAAAATTATGAAAAAAACCAAAAGCTAGAATCTTTTTTAAATAAATGTTTTTACTTAGAATTAATGAAGTTTCGGAAAACGTAATGGCGAGGAAAGTGTATAAATTATAATAAAGAAGGTAGAAATGCTAAATAATTCTTTCTCTAAAAAAAACCGTGATCTACCTTACTCTACATGGTTATTGTACAAGGCACTTTAGTGACCCTTAAATACAACCCTACCTTTTACCGCCGGAAAATACTATTATTAACGACTCGAGAACCGGAACATGCACTCAAGTGTCGGAAAAACGACCATCTTACATTGATATTTAAGAAGATGCAAAAAAAATTAAATAAGTATCGAATAGCAATATTGAAAAAGGATCAATTCAAATTCAAAACTAAAATGCAAGGTATAGGAAAAATATTAAATATTTCCAATAGCTTTTCTTATAAAATTGAAAAATTCTTTATACTTTTCGTTTGGTACTATTAATAAAAAATTATGATTTATTGGTTTCATACAAGTATTCGATTCATCTATGACAAGTGTTTTCCAAGAGCATACTTATAGTATGTGTATCAAACTTTCAAAAAAAGGCTTAGATTGTCTACAAAATGCGTTTCAATGAACGATAATCAATTTCAATAAAAAACAGAATTCAATACGAATTTCTCATACGCGAAGTATATTCTAAAGAAATTTTTAATCAAATTTAATAAACTAATATTATTAGTTTGAAATATAAAATGTGGTCTTATCGTCAGTGCGCCATTTTATCGGTTTCTGCTAAAATTATTTTAATAAAAAGGAAATCAAATTTAATAGTCTATAAAGTAAAACTATCGTGTCACCAAATTTTTTAGTGTACCTTCAATAAATAAATTAAGGAAAGTTTTACAAAAAATGCCTCACAGAATTGGAGAAAATTATTTGCTGGAGTACATCGAAGATGGTAAATAAGAAATTGAATTATTTAAGTGCATTTAGAAACATATTGTTTGTTACACTTCAGGTTGTTTTAAAATTTATGAAAACCTGATACAGATGTCCCCTATACGTTACATGGATGAGCCTGAAGGGCCTATAGATGGAAATAAAAAATTACTGGTGTTAGGTTTAAATGGAACGCTATGCGATATTCCAGACCTCAATGACGATTTTACACCCGATTCAGTAAGACCCTATCTCCATACGTTTATTAAAAAGGTGAAGGAATACTTCAACATTATTATTTGGTCTTTCGATTCGTTAGATGACTTATTAAGCAAGGCGGATATTTTAAACATTAGAGAATCGAATGATTTTCCGATTGCTGCGTATTTAGATAAAACATTAATGCAAACAGTGGTTTCCAGCCATTTCGTAAATCCCAAAAAAGTGAGCATACCCAAAAGTGCTTTTTAATATTTTACAAAAAATTTCTTATTGCAGGTTAAAAATTTAGAAGTTATTTGTGGACAAAACGATTGCTTTCAGCTTGCTGATATCATTATGGTGGATAATATTCCTTGGCATATATTAGGAAACCCCGAAAATGGAATTCTAATTGCACCATATGATAAAAATAACCACGACGAAGATGATGAGTTGTTCAAATTAGCAGTTTATTTAGAAATACTAGCACTTGACGGTGGCGATTTTAGAAAAATAAAACATAAAAATTGGAAAGAAATTATTGGCAATGTCAGCACAGAAGAGTAATTCATTTATACTACTTTTTATTGCAAATGTTATTTTCTATTTTATTTATGTAATTTTATAACAATTTGTTCGCATCCACAGTTATATAGTATTTTGCATGCAAAATTTAAATAAAAATTTTAATTGTTTTTTTTCAATTCTTTATTTTCATCCGGCTACTTTCTTTTTGAATCAAAGAAGAAATAAGTAACAATTTTACAACTACAATATATAATTTTGATTATCGAACTGGTAAAAAAATAACAATACATGATAGATGTTGTATCGTTGCAGACGAAATTATGATGAATGAACTCTTATCGTGGTGTAAAGGAAATAGAGAGAGAAACAGGGATGATGATGTGGTGAAATTAATTTGTTTTTTGTGTGCATCATTAAAGTGATTTATATTGTTTTTACAAATATTGTGATAATACAACAAATAGCGAGCTAAATGGAAGATTCAACTCGATTTATATAATATTTGTTAAATTAGGATGATAAAGCTCCTTTTTAATATCGGAACAAACGATTGCTTGTTGAAATTGTTTTAATATTTTTAGTACTGTTGTAATTCATGACATACTGCTAATTTTATCGTCCTGAGACAAAAGTTTGTTCTCCAACTTCCTAACAACCGCCTGCGGATGTCATAATTATGCTTTTCTTTTTGTTGTTAAATAAATGGTTAAAGTTCTGTAAAATTTGAATATAGAGCAGTTTTGTAAAAGATTTTTTTCGAGATTATTTAAAATATTGCATTTAGATATAGTTTTGTAATTTAGGGGTTTAACCGGATAATTTATTATTTTCACCAATACAGGTTAATACATTCCTCAGGTTTAAATCTCGCTTAAGGTAGGAATTAACCCTATATAATTTAAACTTGTAATAATTAGTACAATGCATATTAATATTTCTTCACAAGTTTCACAGTTTAATAATTCACTAATAAAACAAATATCACAAACTTTATTAATTTATATAAAACCTTTATACTAGTGTTGGTAACTCTTGTGTGAAATAACAATAAATAATAAGGAAGTGCTTTATTTTATTTAAACCTAAAACTAATCTACAAAAATTATTGTTCGAAAAATTTACCAAAATAAGCGGCTATTTTCATCAGGTTTTCAAGGAAAGCATAACAAAACAAAAGAATTTTTATTAGTGAAGTACGACAGGACATAGAATTAACAATTAAATTACAAACACAAAACAAGTTCGGTGATTCCCTTAAAAGGAAAAATGGCAAAAGTGGGATTCAAACCACGACTACTGTTTTCAGTCACTTACGTTGCCACTATCCTCTCTGCTTCGCTCTGTTGAATTGGAATTAATGTGGATAAATGTTTACATCCAAAATTTTAAAAAGCTGATACGCCAATGAAGTAACACGTAGTTTTAATTTTAAATAACTTTATCACAAATTTGAGTGTTATTTTATGTTAATTTCTTTTAAAATGTGTAAATTCATATACAATGGAAGTAAAGTTTTAATGGAGTTGACACTAAACTATACAAACGAAAAGTCAACTTATTTGAAGGGTTCTCAAACAAGTCTCTTGTAAATCACCTATCCAACGATCGATAGGTACATACAAAAAGTTTTCCTGGATGTGTTTGTAAATTGTAGCATTTGTAGAGATTTAACTTGATTCCAATACTTTTTGTTTAGTTTTTTCAACTGTTGGAGTTATTTGATGTCACAAAATTGATTACATGTATCACATTGTAACACTAAAAATTCCTAGATGTGATTTTCTTAAAATCGATTGCCACAAAATAAAGTCTTGTTTTTAAAAAATTCTATATTTTGAGGATGTAATAGATACGTGTATATTAAGGAAGTATAAAAACATCCTTTGTCTTTTTGGCGTAAAAGTTATACAAGGATATATAGTTCGGCTTCGATTTTAGTTCAATAATGTTAGAAAAAATTATATAGATGTGAAAAGTTGCGAGCAAAAATATGTAACAGATTTTCTTACGTTTCTTTCCATGATCCAATTTGATTGTAGTCGTATTTTCCATCTGGGTGTCGTTGGTACTGATAAATGTTGTAACTTCCATAAGCATCTCCGTCTGTATTGAATCGAATTTCCGTACCTTGGCGACCTATAAAAAATTTTATTTTATATAAAACCAGTACGTAAGTAATTTTATGATTTATAAAAATAGTACATCAATTACGTTCTACGCTTCAACAGAGGATTTTATTATCTATTTCACGGGTGGATTACTCTTTCCTTAAAATTTCCTTTAAGAAATCCGCGCCAACCGTATATGTGTAGTTGACGCAACCGAAAAGCATTGTGTAAAATATTTTCTGTAAAATATTTTAACATTTGTCCCACTTGAAATTTAAAATATTGGGACACCAGCAAACTTGTTGAGAGAAATCGCTCGGTAAACAAGAAATACAGGGTGATCCATTCCCACCACAAATATAAGTTTGAAATAAGTAAGAAATTCTTCAAATAAGATTACGTGGCTCTTGAATCTAAAAAATAAAAATTCTTAAAAAATTACACTGACCCTTCTATATCTCAGCGGTAGAAATATCAAAATGTCGCTTAAGGTTTTTAACATTTTGACCTCAGATTTCTAGTAATCGCGCCTCTGTAGCAAACTATGAGCCCCTGCTGTTCAAGTTTGAAAAAACTAACTGCCTAATATTGCGTCAATTTGTCAAGATAATTTTAATATCGCAATTCGCTATCTGATTTCCTTTCGGATACAAAAGGAAAAAGAAAATTTACATTTTTAAACTTTCAATGTTATGTTTATTCTTGTAGATATTACAAATCTAAAAATTAATTGTAAGGCACTTTTTAATTGAAATTAAAAAATTTAGCCAAATATTTATCAGCTCCTAACTGCATAAATGCCAAATAACTTAATTTTCAACCGCACAACCATCGGTTTGGGGTTAATTCAAAATTCAAAATTTTTAAAAATCTTTTTGTCATTAAATAGGAAAAGGAAGTAGAGCTCGCGTTGTTGGTTTAATTTCGATTTTTCAGATAAAACACACTCACTTGTTAGAAGTGAGCACCGCTAAATTTTTCTTCTAGACCCATAAGTTTTGAGTTCGGGTGGCTTCAGAGATATTTTTTTAAAAATGTACCTGAAAAGATTTCGTCTTTCTAGATTCATCATTTTCGAGTTCGGCCACTTCAGAGATGTTTTTAGAAGTTTGTAGACTCCAGAGATCCCATCTTTCTAGATCCGTAATTTTTTGTTTTTACCAAGAAAATTTAGCAAAAGACTAATTTTCCTCAACTTTTGTTATTTTCTTATATCTGTGAATTAGACCTATTCTAATGCCCAGTTCACCAATCCGTATTTTCGGATTTTTTTTAATGGCCCGTACAAGGTTTTTGGTTTCCGAATTTTTTAATTTGAAAAGACTTTTATTGAAATTTTACTGAAATCTACAGAAGTTAGTCTATAGAAAATCAAAATTACTGAAAGCAAGATTTTTAATAATTAATTTCATTCAGAATCTGTGGCTACAGCAACAGCTCCACGCTCTAATCTAGTTTCATGTTTTTAACACGACGTACGAGGTGTGTAAATAAAGTAATGAAACTAATTTTTGTAAATCTTTCTATTGGAATAGAATTACATTTTAATATTAACTTTCTTAAAATAACTTCCAGCGCCGGAGACGGTTCTTCCAATCTTTATAGCAATGCTGGAACTCGGAATAGCCTACAGCTGGTTGGTTATACCGTATTTGAGTGTCCCGAAATGACGTCCCTTGAGGTCTATTTTCATAGGAATGTTTTTACTAACCAAAAACTAGTTTATTGAAATTGCTGTGTGAAAAGACGTATTGTACTGCTGCAACACTCAGGTGACCGGACACTTCGCTCCTGGACATTTCGCATCCGAACATTTCGCTACCGGGGACATTTTGCTACCTGATTTCGTTACCGCTTTTAGCATATTATTCATTTTTTAAATTATTTTTATTATTTAAAATTTTTTCTTTTCTCAATTCAGCCACCCCTTGCTAATAGCACCTATTCGAGTTCTGGGTTAACATTCAATAAAAAATAACGAATAATAATATGCAAAAAGTGGTATCAAAAACAACAAGGGTCAGGTCCGCATTCGGTACCATTTAGTTTAGCAACTAGCAACAAAATGGCAAATTTTATTTCAATAATAAAATTAAATAAAAGAAAATTAACTAATTATTATTTGTTATTTTTTAATGAATGTTAACCCAGAACTCGAATAGGTGCTACTAGCAAGCAGTGGCTAAATTAACAAAAAGAAAAAAATTTAAATAAATAAAAAAAATTCCAATAATGAATAATATACTAAAAATGGTAGCAAAATGGCCCCGGTAGGGTCGTTCCATATGAAGTGCCTACACTCAAAACCCTCACTTTCTCAGAAGGAGACGAAAATTGCAGGAGGTCTAGAATACAGGAAATAAAAGCACCCCTATTTAAGGTTTTTGCCATTCGCCCAACGGCTTGGCCGTGGCGGGGCACGGAAAAACCCAGTATTTTACATTTTTCCTCGCACGGCGAATCACTGTTTTCACTCTATCGTCTGAACAAACTGATTTAGAGCGATGGGACTTGTTCTAAAATGACATACTTGCTTTGACAAACAAGTTAAAGAAAAAAATGTGAAACTTTTCAAATTTAAGGGTAAAAAAAAGCATCCCTAAATTTCAACCCTTAATAAAACTCAGAAAATAATCTCTTGTTTTCCACCATATTTTTTTTCGAGCATCTCTTGTTCATTGTCTACTTAGAAAAAAATTTTAAATCGTGGACGGTCATGGGATCTAAAGATATGAATTTTTTAAGTTTATATGCTTGCGCATTTAGTTGTGGGTTTGTACCTATAGTGCAGTCAAGATAGGATTTTACCCGGAAAAAATTCCCGGCAGCGATTTTTTTATTTTAAACTTATGGGGGGGTGTTTGGTAGTGTAAATCTCAATTTTCGGGAAAATCCGCCCATTGCGTTTGCCGCAATCTCGATTTAAAGGGTGAAATTTTGTTTTCTAAATTACTCGCTTATTTTCAACTTTAGAGTGAAAATGATAATAACCAAAGTTGTGGAAAATTTAATTTCCCACTGGGTTTTTCCGTGCTCCGCCACGGCCAAGCCGTTGGGCGAATGGCAAAAACCTTAAATAGGGGTGCTCTTATTTCCTGTATTCTAGACCTCCTGCAATTTTCGTCTCCTTCTGAGAAAGTGAGAGTTTTGAGTGTGGGCACTTCATATGGAACGATCCGGTAGCGAAATGTCTGAGAGCGAAATGTCCTAGTAACAAAATGTCCCGGTAGTGAAATGTCCCGGAGCGAAGTGTCCTAGAACCAACACTCAGTTTTTCTTGATGTTGGATCAAATTAAACTCTTCTTCGCTTGTTATAACTGTCAACCACGATCTGAACACCTGTTCATCTTCAATAGACTCCCTTCCTTCTGAAAATGTTTTAAATCATCGAAAAACCTGAGCCATTGACAAAACACTGTCTCCGAAGGCTTGCTGAAGCTTTGCAAGAGTTTACTGCGCTCATGCCTGAAGGAAAACCCGATAGTACACCGTTGTTCAAAATTGATTTCACTCATTTTTAGAAAGAACTAGCAAAAATTGTTTTACGAAAAACATCGCTACGAATAATCAAATGATCCGCCCATGTCCCGCATCCCAAGTGTAGCCAGTGTCATTACTTAATTTACACACATTATAAAATATTTTTCTAGAAAAAAAATTTTTTTTAAATTAAATGTGACCAACGTGCTCCGATCTCCCCTATTGTTGTCACTTTCGTCTTTTTCTAATATATTTTATGATGTAAATCAGGCTTTGTTTTACAGTCAACAAGACAAAAGCAACGTGTGTGGCGTTTAGAATGCAGAATATCCAAAATTCGATTTATCGGATACATTTGAAAAAATGAAAAAAAAAAACTAAAGAAGTTGAATTATTTGTAAAAAAATATTAGATTTGTGAAAAGGTTACGTCTAAAAATATTTGTAAATATGTTATTTTTTCGTAATTTAAAATTTTCAGTTATTAACAAAAGAAAAAGTGATGTTGTGTAAAATAAGCAATTTACATTGAAAATATGTTTTTCCTGAAAGAAAATCACTTCCTGTTGCATACCTATTTCCTTCTCGTCATCTAAATGAATACCATAAATAATTCAAATTTTGTGGGCTCACTCTCACAGTTCAAGCGAGTTGCTTCTGATATTTATTTTTCAAATTTATATTTAAAATAAGTAAACTAATTTATTTGAAATTTAAATTCGAAATACCATTTAAATTCTTCGTTAATTTAAGAAAAATCACTACCGGCAACTTTGATAAGATTCGTAGTATTTGATTTGCCGTTTCAGTAAATATTAACTTAATTTTCATAATTTTAAATTAATTAATTGAAAATAAATAATTCACCAATTGAACACAAAATGTATTCGTTTGATTAAATATAATAAATTGTTTTCCATTTGAAAATAAATTTCTTTGAAGATGGTGTTACATTTGAAACGTTGCAGTGCTCCTGGGTAAAATTCATCTTATATTTTCTATTTTATTATCTGATAATTATTATTGACTTATTAACAAATTTAAATAAAAAGTTATCGCCGAACAAAATAAGTCTCAACTTGAGTCTGTAAGAATATAAAGAAATATTTAACAAATAACTTTTTATAACTTTTTGCAAAGTAATAAAATATTTCTTTAAAAAGCAAGATTTATGTAATACATGCCACATCCTACTTTAGAAAATGTTTTTGTGCTTGGAGAAACTCGCAAAATTTGTATTTTTAAAACTTTTGTACTTTGGTCACAATCTGTCACCACCCTAACCAAACATAACAAATGGTTTGTTAAATTTTAGGATAACAATATTAAAAAGAAGAAATTGAAAGTCGCCGATTATTATACAAATGCGTTTAAATTTCATTAAATTTTGAAGTTAATTAATAATAAAGTGCGAAATGATGTTCCTGAAATTGCATCTCATGATAAAAATATTGACTGATAATTTATGCTGAAGGATTTCTATACAAATTTTGTATTCCGCATTTACAGTGAATGTTCAACAACCTACAAGCCTTCGTTAACAAATCACAATTACAAAATGTAATTACGATTATTCGCATAACATTATTATCCGCATTACGTAAAATACAAATCAAGTTATTATCGTTATATTATGACGAATATAAAATACAAAATTATGTCTATTCAGATCTGTAACATCTGAATAAAATTAACTTGAAAAAATCCTAATTTGTTTATTTATTTTCATTAAATATAAAAAATTTCCGAGTTTTTTAATCAAGTTAAAATAAATTGTCTGTTAAATAGTGGAATACTGAAAATAAACTAATTCCAAGATCACATCGGCTGTATAATGAATACTATTACTGTAATACGACAACATTGTATATCATATTATTATATGTTTGTAATTCAATTCTACGCAATAGCTATTTACAGTCGTGTTGCAGAAAGTTGAAGATTGCGGTTGAGTAAGCAATATATCAGAACGAGCGTTTAGCGAGTTCTGATAGCTTACGAAACCGCAATGGAACTTTCTGCACGAGTCACTGTATTTAGCTTTACGTTCAAGACAGGTCCTTTCCAAAAAAAACATAAATTATGCTTTAAAAAGTAACGTTTATATATAAAGGTTAATAGAAATGAGACGCGACATAACGGAAGTAAATAATACTCTTATCTATTAGCTTGTCATGCAAAATGCACGTGCACTTCAGTAGACAGTGAAAACGCAGACAGAGTAGTAGTGCATTTTAAAGTGTTAGACTATAAAAACAATAAAAAACGTAAACAAGAAACAACCTCCGTCTTTTACTATTTATAATCTTGCAGGTGTGCCTTATCGCTTATCAACATCCGCCGTAGCCAGGAATTCACGATTCGATTTAATTATAAGGGTATTGCATTTCTTTATTGTATGAGTGCGGAAAGTTAATAAGCGTGCGGAAAGTTAATAAGCGTGCGGAAAGTGCAAAAATTATGCTTATGTGCAAAAATTTTCCGAACACCGCTGCAAAGTATCATTTTCGAGAGATAAAAACTACCTGATATGCTATCCTTTCTATAGTCGTGTACGTAAAATACTTTTACGTACACGACTATAGAAAGGATAGCATATCAGGTAGTTTTTATCTCTCGAAAATGATACTTTGCAGCGGTGTTCGGAAAATTTTTGCACATAAGCATAATTTTTGCACTTTCCGCACGCTTATTAACTTTCCGCACGCTTATTAACTTTCCGCACTCATACAATAAAGAAATGCAATACCCTTATAATTAAATCGAATCGTGAATTCCTGGCTACGGCGGATGTTGATAAGCGATAAGGCACACCTGCAAGATTATAAATAGTAAAAGACGGAGGTTGTTTCTTGTTTACGTTTTTTATTGTTTTTATAGTCTAACACTTTAAAATGCACTACTACTCTGTCTGCGTTTTCACTGTCTACTGAAGTGCACGTGCATTTTGCATGACAAGCTAATAGATAAGAGTATTATTTACTTCCGTTATGTCGCGTCTCATTTCTATTAACCTTTATATATAAACGTTACTTTTTAAAGCATAATTTATGTTTTTTTTGGAAAGGACCTGTCTTGAACGTAAAGCTAAATACAGTGACTCGTGCAGAAAGTTCCATTGCGGTTTCGTAAGCTATCAGAACTCGCTAAACGCTCGTTCTGATATATTGCTTACTCAACCGCAATCTTCAACTTTCTGCAACACGACTGTAAATAGCTATAACATCGCACACCACTTCGAGTTTACGGTTTTATTCTGAAATAATTGTTCCATTTTCAAAATTTGTTTTTGCAGCCTGTAATAAATTAATAATTATAAAATTATACGTTCAAAATTAAATTGTTCTGATAAGGACGCGGACACGCTCGCCGAAGCAACAACTAAAAATCTTCAAGCTTTTGAAATGTAGGTCTCGGGAGAATACTGATGCGTATATGCATCATCCAGTTGATAGAATTTTCAATATAATATGTAATGCTTTTTTGGATTACTATTATTACATTTTATTTCAACTTTTATAATTAATTACATTATATATTACTTTACTACATCATTTTCTTGAATTGTTTCAAGAATATTGCCTGATTAATGAAGATATCCCAAAAGTTTATGTGAAATTTTTATAGAGCAAATTAAAAATGTTATTAATATTTTTTATTTATTTATTTAGTTTGTTTTTGGCCGATGTAGTAGAATTTATCAATCATGTTGAAATAAAAACTTTTCGTCTAATTCTACTTGTTTTTTTATTTTTTATTGTAGAATCAGACGAAAAGTTTTTATTTCAACATTATTTCAACATTATTAATATTTGCAAGAAATTTTGATTTTTGAATTCAGTAAATAATTTACCCTATTAACTTTCAATTCAACAAATTCTTTAATTAACTTAAAACTATTATTTCTTTAATTCAAATATATCTTACGATCTTATATATTGCTTACGAATAATATAAAACGATTCAGTTCAAAAAAATATTTTACTTATAAAAAATTATTAGGTATATTTAATACAAAAATATATTTTTTTAATAAAAAATATTATATTATTATAAATAAACCGAGATTATCTTGGATTAAATATATTTTACTTGAATCTACTTCCTAACAGATATTTTTTTAGAGATTCTGTAAAAATGCTTAAATTAGATTTTAAATTAAATTAAAATAAAAACTTTTATGAAATTGCCAAATTGGACCCAAACATGAATTACTATAGGCTGAAATGATTTTTGCGCCCAAATAATTCCTGCACCTAAATGTTTTCAGCTTCGAAACGGGACTGCTTTGAAGCAGACAATGAATGAATCCCCCTGCCATGAATCACCCAATTGCGCTATTTCGTGTTGCGATGTATTACCTTAGCATGTCTGCGATCAGTTTTGTATAATTAATTAGTCTACGATTAGACTATTGTTAGAACTATGTCCTGAAACATAATAGAAATTGAATAGAATAGAAAAACAATATTAAGCAATGTTCTAAATAAGTTACAGAATATCTTCTCAAACAGCAGTAGACAACAGTTCCACATTGTAATATTTAGTTGCTGTCGTGACACTGAGGCTCTTATACTATTTCAGCATGCACCTTGATACGAGAATTCCTTACTTCCCTCGAGAGTTGACTATAAAATACATCAATTTATTGTATATGTCCTGCTTATTGTATGTGGTATGCGGAGAAGTTAGCGAAAACAATCGACCGAATTAAATTAATTTATTCAAACGAATTAAACATTTTACTCCTTTTTTATTATTGGGGAAACTAATTTTGTTTTCCTACACCAGTAGTCCTCCAAAATATCCTAAAAACGTAAAATATTTTTTACCTATCATCGTACGCATTTCATGTAAATTTTACAAGAAGTAAAAAATTCGAAATATTTTCGAAAAACACATCGGCTTTTCCACGATATAAATTAATATATTGAAAAACTGAAAATTACGAAACTCCAAATATTCTAATGTAATCCTGTGATCAACATTTATCTAGCTATAGTAAAACACCGTAACATTAAAGCTGTAGATAAGAAATTTAAAATTATTATTGATTGAATGGAATACTGAATTACTCATGTTGTGCGGCCTGAAGGCCGCACTGATTCACATCCTCCCAATTTTTTTAATTTGTCTCGCATTGAATTGTGTAGATGCGAAGGATGTTAATCTGCTAGTTTTGCATTTCATTATTTGAGCTGTGTTTTGATTTGTATACTGGAAGGCTTTAATTCTGAATACACAGAGCATTTTATTTGTAACTGAAATTCTCCTTCAGGGAATCTTCAGTTTTTAGTCAAAATTCAAATTTCTACCACGAAAAAAAAATCCTATAAATAATTGTAGACTCCTAATCCTAGCCCCTTTGGTTCTATGTTTGCATTCAGATTTTTATAAAGGTGCAGTCTCTATGCTGACTTTATATTTAATAAAAAACAGGAAATAAAAAAATTCTTATTCAGTAAATTATAATATAAGATACAAATAAAACAAATTAATTTTTTTGAAATATTAGACTGAAAATTTGAGAGAAAACATTGTACTGAGATTGTGCCACTATGTAACATTTTAAATTAACCGTAATTATGAATAATCAGCAAATCTCTTACACAAATAAAAGTTAATTTTTATATGCAACACTCTGTGAAAACCTCGATTACCGTGGCAATTACTACCCTTTTGGGAAATAATTGGTTTAATAAGGATCTTTTACATACACCGTAAGATAACCCTAACAATTCAATTAATTTAATTTGAAGACATTAATTAACGAAGTAACATTTCTAATTTTAGAAAAAAAACAAGTTGGTTTAAATCTTACTTCTAACAATTGCATTTTTCCTGTAATAGAATTGGATATTGATCATAAATTATATATAAAAAATTAAACTTATTTCAAGATAAATGTTTTGAATTAACTTGGAATTCGAAATACGTTCAAATGTTGAAATTGTTATCATTTCCTTTAAATACTGCAATACTTCACCTGTCATGCCTTATAGAGCTACATATATTGGAAATTGAAAAACTTCAAAATTATTGTAACTGTGATTATTTCAGGAAATAAATCTTCAAAGGAATTTCGTATATAACAAAAAAACATTACGGTATTAATTTTCAAATTCACTGTAATCAGACGATTCATCAAGCTTAAATTTTAACCCTACATGTGAACTACGGATTTTTAAGCAACGTGTAAAACTAGTTCACGTGCAAGGTTAAACTTAAATTCCTGTTCGATGCCCAGTCGCGGAGACTACCAGGTTTAGGTTTTAGGAAGACTACTCTACTAAAATGTATTATTCATTTTGTTGTTGAAAAAAATAATAAAAATTTTTTTAAAATATTGGGATGAAAATAAAATATAGTTTTCCGGAGAACTCCGTGTTAACATCTTCGGCAGGCTTGCATAGCTCTGACAATATCCAGCATAATTACCATTTTACCATTTATCTTTAGGCCATGAATATTTATATAATATAGAGTATAATTTTTTTGTGGTTTCCAGCTTTTGAAAGAAGATGTTGGTTTTTTAACGTAGCTTAAAGATGTAATCCTTTCTCACATTCATGTATTATCATAGAATTAAGGTCACATCTATCCAACTTTGTAGTTAAAAACACTCTGTAATTAAAACAAAAGCTTTTTGTTCTCATTTAATATGACATAATTTAAATAACACTGTTAGTGCATATTCCAATTCTTTCTTGTTGTTAAATAAATAAAACAAAAAAGTTAAAAATCCCAATCTAAACATAAATTACACAATAAAACATACCAGAAAAACGAATCAGCGAAAACAGTAAAAAACAATTTATGTAATGGAAATTGATGAGTTCAAAAGAATAACTAACAACGTGATGAATAAATTATGAATATCTACGTAATTCAACAATCCGTAAAATATAAATTGCGTATAGTAGGTATAGGAAAATTCGATAAAACTTTATTTGGAAGGATTGTGCTGTTAATAAAAGCTGCCAGGAGTCAGACTTTCAAATAATAGAAATAATTTTTATTAATTTCTGAACACAATAATCTTCTTGCAAAATATCAATAAATCAAATGTATGAACTTTTTGATTACAAAATAAAGCTAATTTAAATGCACCCTTACTAACTTTAAGATAATCCTGAAGGATTATAATAAAAGATGGTTTGTGTTAATACATAAGGTTTCGAGGCTTACAACGGGATTGAGTTAGAAACAAATTAATAAAGTAAATGATTGGTCTGCTTACCCCAATTGATAAAATTTTATTATTTTGATTGTTAATGTAAATTATTACATTATCCTGATTAACGCGAGCCTTAACAAAATTTCAATGATATGGTGATAAATTGGGGTTTGATTATTCTAATTTTGGTTTTGTTAAATTTTCGTCTTTTTCATTTCATTTCAATAGATCGAATTTATCAATTTTTCTAATATTCCCGCCTGAAGATTACTAAAATTCCCACTCGCAAGTCAGGTTAAGTTAAACCAAAATCAGTATCTCACATTGGTTTGCATTATTAGTGAAGCACTCGAATGAGATTTAAACCTGCTTCAGGCCACAGTGGTTTTCAACAATAATTTGTAGTTGTCAGTTTTAAAGCATCGTCCGAAGTTTACATAACCACGTGTATTATAAATAATAGTGCTCGTTCCATTGACTGACACGTACAGTAAAAAATCTGCTGTAACTGAACAACTAGGTAACAAGTTTAGTTTTTGTTTTTACAATAAATGTATACCAATTATTTTCTGCAATAAAAGGAATATTTATTTAATTAAAAGAAAAACACGAACCAAACTAAAAATATTTTAATTGATTTTCAAACTGTGCTCCATGGAGCCTTTGGAGATCCTCTGAGACTTGTCAAGCACTCCGCCGCAGAATTAAAAATAAAAGAACAATAATTAGCTTTCAAAATTTACAGCTTAAAAAACAAACGTCTCTTTCATTGCATTTTCGATTGTATACTCTATATTAGTAAGTCTAGTAAGTTCAGGGAAAAAAAAGTTTGGAAGGAAAAAAGGGAGTTAGTTGTATTTTACAAGTTCAATTTTGCGCATTTTAATTCTGAAAAGTGCTGGTGCACTTCTCAATTGTTGTTAGATATTATATATCAAATAAATTTGTGTTGATGTTAAAAGCTGACTTCGGTTTACATCAATGAGATTATTATAGTTTAAAAATATCAATTTCGTGACATTGGCTGATAATGTAAATAGTTATCCATTGTAAATCTGTCTTCTATTCCAGTTTGTTTATCTTGAGAACACTTTTCAATAACTCGAAAAAGCTTTTAACGATTATTTATGCAGCTTACATTTTCAAGCACTGTTTTTCGTAATCGTACTTGTATTCAAAAATATAATCTAAAAATCTTTAATAAGCGTTCGAATTTTTCGAATTTTGGCTTAGCAAAATATTGCGTTATAAAAACTGCTTTCTTTTAGAACGAAGAACTTCTGGATTAGATTAGGATTAAGAATTTTCATTTAAATAAACGAAAAGAATAATTTATAAGATAAAAAAATAAAAATCGCAGACGACTTAATAAAAATAACTTATCTCATAAGTTTTAACTTACAACGGAACAATAAACTAGTCTACAAGTTGTAAGAGAAACCCTTGGCTCTGGTATTCTGGGGAATGCTAATAAAAAACA
The DNA here is from genome assembly GCA_947369205.1 of Cantharis rufa. Taxonomy (NCBI): domain Eukaryota; kingdom Metazoa; phylum Arthropoda; class Insecta; order Coleoptera; family Cantharidae; genus Cantharis; species Cantharis rufa. The sequence goes on along the minus strand of OX376309.1, from coordinate 5,604,670 downwards.
TTATGGTTGGTCAGTATAACTCTTGTCAGCCCTTGGAATGGAAGCAGCTATTAATTATATTCTCATAAAATTTTAAGTTTTTCATAAGTAACATTTTCGATTTTTCTAAAAGAACCTGTTTATCCGAAACGGCTGTGGAATTGTAAGTAGTTTCCCGCAGCCACCATAGTTTAGACAAAAGACATTTTCCAGTAAAGCAAGATGTTGTTTTGATGAATCAAGCTGGGATATGAGATTATTCCGTTCCTTGTCAAAGTTTCTGTAAATTGATTACTTCCGTAGTCCGATATATTTCTAATACAACAGCAAAGTGATTTTGGAAGCTCCGTTTGGTAACAAGTATCCGACAACCGCTCGTTGCATTTTTCTTTCATCACAGTTTTCATTAAAATTCAGCTTTTGCTTCTCGTTAACCAGTGCAAAAAACCACTGTCAGTTGAAATAGTTTGTTTTAAGGAACAAAAAATCAACTTACGGGTATAAGTTAGTCTATAGATAGATAACTAGATTATTTCTATTCACTAAAATAAATATCAAACATTAAAGCGGAAAACTGTTAATTAATTAACAAAGTAAATGCAAACTTCATTATCGCAGTGACACAGAACCGGACTAAACAAAATCAACCCATGATGCTATTAAACCGACACGACAATATCGTACAAAATAATTTAATGTCCATGTTTGATGAAATGTAAATGCATTTTTCATTGGAAAAGTTTCTTTATATTTTTTATTATTTTATTTGAAAGTAGAGATCAAAGGGAGCCTTCAGTTTCTTTTTCGGATTTTTTGAATGCCAAACAGGCCTGCCCCGGATCTATGCTGCATCCCCGACTATGATCGAACTACAAATACCAATTAATTTAAGAAATAAGCGTGAACTCCACGTAAATAGTTACAGATCTGTTTTTAAAAGACAGAACCTGGTGCAGTTGACATCAAGTGGTAACAACTGTTAACTTCATGATGATATCATGATTTTATTTTAAATTGAATTTCAATAATTACTAACTAACATTTTATACATTTTTACTGGATGCTGATAAAATAGACAATTAATTCCAAAATATAAATAAGATAAATGAACTGTAATGATTTTATAAATTGTTAAAATAACTTCAAAAAGATCCGATTTTAAATTCAGCTACAAAGTAAATTTGCATCTGGATGAACCATTCCGAAATAATCAGAATAGAATTCGTCTAACAAATCTTATTCTTTTCGTATACCTTTATTTATGTGTGGTGCAACTCAATATTACCATTGGAAGCTAGTTTAAGCAAAATTTTTCCAATAGAATATTTAACTGACTACGCTTTGTGTTTAAAAGTTTGCATATATATTATATGCAAAATAATAACGGCATAAAATGATTTCAGCATTTTCAATGGTTAATAATACACTTAAAGGAATAATTAATCATTCAATTTGGCTTTTATACAAAAATTTTAATTGAAAAATATTTTGAAAAGAATAAAATAACGCGAGGGCAAATCTATCATTATTTAGAATGGGAAAAACAAAAGCAACGCATAAAATTATATTGTAACTTCCATTCTTAACATTTTGACATATTTGATACTGTATATATCTTGGTAATTAATTTTCATTTTAATTCATTTTAAAATTTGTCGATTAAAAAATGCTGAAAAAAGGTAAAGCATTTTATTTCGCAATTAGAACTTTGTGGAATATTAAACAGCTTTAAAATGAATAAAATTTAAGAAAAAGTTTGCCTATTGTAAATGTGAGATTCGAAACTGGAACGATCGTACAAAAGACAAGTCCGCATAGTCCAATGAAAAGAACCTCTCATCTCAAGTGTAACTTTAAGAAGGGGCCAAGCTTTGGTAGCTTGAAAGAGCACCAAAATTAAGCAAATAAAATAATTTTAAAGTATTTAAATGCAATACTTCAGTTAGTTTATGCAGCAACAATCCAAAGTTTGTTTAACTGCTAAAATTCAGGTTCGATTCCCAACTTTTTTTTTAATTTTGATTTTTATTGCATAAATTAACCAAAGTATTGCACTCAAACCGAAACTGTTGCTATAGCACTTTTTTAGCAATTTTAATGCTCTGTCAACCTGCCAAAGGTTGTCCTGATCCTGAAGTTACACTTGAGTGGTTCCGCTCGTAAGTGGATAATGTTAAAACAACGAATCTGCAAATAGCACTTTCAAGATATAATATGTTGTATTCACATTTGAGCTATAGCAAAATAAGTATGAATCATAAACATTTATGTATTAAAAACTGTTACTTTATATTTTACTAGAGTGCTTACTCCTAAATAGGAAAATTTTATAGTTTCAATTTTGTTAACATAAAATGTAAGATTTATTGTTCCTTATTGTTGTGTTCGAACAAAGCAAGTCAAAAAATAAATTACATTTAAATACAGTTGAGATTCAAAAGACAGATTTAGAAAATGAAGCAGAAGTTCTGAGTTAAAAGCGAAATTGTATAGTATAAACCCAGATCTTAATACACGCTATAAAAACCAAAAACATGAACAAGAGGATTACAATAGAACCGTGAAGAATAAGTCAAAAATGAAAAAAGAGCAATTTAAATGCAAAAACTTCACGTTTATAAGCGCAGTATTTGTAATTTAATTGGAAAAAATTCAAAGATCGAGAACTCAAAATAAATGGTACAATTTTCACTCCGCATTGAGTTATTTTAGAAGTAAAATTACTTTACGTAATTTAATTCATTAATTCAATTTTTCTACTTATTATAAGCATCTAAAGCGAAATTCTTTTAACGCTCTAAATTAAATTTTTACTACCGGCACTTGGGAACGTGTTTTCCAGGAAATTGTTTTAAATTGCAATATTATATGTAGGTCATGTTTCGTTTCTTGACATTCGGAATTTCTGCAGGTAAAATTTGCACCAACTTTAAGTAGTTTGATTTGCTAATGAAGGGGAAAGAAAGCAATAATTCATCCACAAAACACAATGCTTGAACAAGGTATTCCTTAAAAGATGAGATCCTATAGAATGGTGACTATATTTCGAGATTTAACTCTGCATATTTTTCTTTCTTTTTACGGTTAATTAAAACTCCTTACCAAGCCTAATAAATTAAAGAATTTAAAAACACAAGATTGTAAAAAAAGATTGTAAGTTAATCTTAAAAAAGTAAATCTAAAAACAAGTTTCGGAACCCCAGAACCTCCTCAGCCTCAAACAAAAACTGCATTAAGCAGTTTATTAAAGAGCCCAAAAAGGTTTTGAAGCTTTTGAAGACAGAGAAAATACTGAAACATACTAAAAATACCCGAAAAAGGAAAAAGAAAAAGTTCAGGAAGAATCATAGACGTCCAAAAACAAGAAAGCAGAGGAAAATAAACAAGATGAGAAAACTCCAAAAAGAGAAAAAACAACTGGGAGGAACTAATCCAAATATCAAATGAACCTATTCCAGCAAAGACAATCAAAAGAATAGTTAAGGAGCTACTACCCCAGATAACTGCACAATCAATCGAAGTGTTCAAGGTAAGTTGATCAATTATCCCTGTATCGAGGGAGAAGAGATAATGTGAGTACAGTACATAGTATTTTTATTTATTTTTAAGACACATTTGCTTCAGAACCCATCCCCAGAGTACCTCCTGGTCCAGACAGGCCCACTGCAAAAAGGCACAAGGTGCTGATATTTCCAGAAAAGGAAATTGAAATCAAGACCTCCAAGGAAGCAAAACCGATCCTGAGGCAGTCTGATTGGTAGGGCCAAATTGGTTTAAGACCAGGCATCCTATTTATACAAAGGAGAAATTTGAAAATAAATAAGCGTTAAAAGAATGCAGGATCCGCCTGGCTTGGCAAACGTACCAGATCAATAAGTATATAAATGTAGTAAAGTGTTTTCAGTGCCAGATCTTTGATCGCAGAACACGCTTCACGTGCTGTAGGGTGCAAAAAGCCCGCATGCTTAATTGTATAAACTGTGTATGGGCCAAGTACACTCCCACCAACCATTCAACTGACAATAGTATATGTCGACTTTACAGGCCTGACTTCTAAACTTGAAAAACGCACTATCAACAATTAAAGGTTAATGTGTAGTACATCCAAAATACTACACATTAACTTAAGAAACTCATAGATATGTACTGGGAAAAAAGTTTTGTCGCCTTAACATAACTTTTAGTAGCTATAGCTTCAACAGAGTTTTTTGTTGCTGCAACAAATTTTTTGCTGCCATAACCAAGTTTTCTCTATTCAAAATAAAAAAATTTGTTAAATCAACTAATCTTTTTTACTGAATAAAAAACAATTTAGTTATGACAGCAGAAAATTTGTTGCAGCAACAAAAAATTTGTTATAGCAGCAAAAAAAACTCAGTTGAGGCTATAGCTACTAATAGCTCTGTTAGAGCGACAAATCTTTTTTTACAGTCAGTGCGTGCTTCGAAGGAAACGTAAAGCTGGCGATCCCCCTAGATTGATGATTGCCGCCGATAGTCCAGAAGTGGACTGAAGAAATGATGATGATTTTATATGCATATACTGCTCCGCTTCAAGGGGCAGCATACGGAGTGTATGCTTTTTAAGGAACTCTTCCTTTGCGGACTTGAAAAGGGCTTTACGGATGTGCCGTAACAACAAAGCGTACATATGTGAATACTTCAGCTGTCGCTTTCGCATGTGACACGAAGACCTAAGGAAAACCTGCACTAAATTATCGACAACTTAATTTCAGAGTAATAAATTATTAGAACAATTTTGAATCAATTGTGACAGGAATGGAATTAATTTATTATAATGAAGTCATCTTCTGACAACAAAAGCTTTTAATATTTTCTATACAATAATATTGAAAAATATACAACATTTCCTGATGAAATTGCTCCAATTTTCTTAATTTTATAAAAAGAAAAATGGACGTTTCATGATATCATGATATGTTAAGCATGATTTGTACTAGACTGCCTAAAGGCAGTCTAGTACAAATTCTAGTTCTAAAGAACAGCTTTCTCAACATCGTTTTCGTGAGTACCGGAAATTTTTTCAATATCGTTTATAATAAAAAAGTTGGCGCCGGTTATTTATTTACATACTGGAGAAAATTCAAATAAAGTGAACCATGATCGTAACTACATACTACACACAAAATAAATTAATTTATGTCTAAACTTACCAATAAAGGACACATTTCTTAAATACTTTAATAGTTTTATTCCTAAAGGAGCTGGCTTTAATTCATCACAGAAGTAAAATGGATCCGCCCCGCATTCGTCCAAAATAATATTATGTATCGCATGAGCGGCTGCATACACGGCATCCACTAGAAAAAAAATTATCTTAAAAAGTTAGATCACACTGCACAAAAGCAGTTTTAAGTTAATTTTTTAATTATTAACGTCGCAAAGTACTTGGACCTAAACGGTCCGGGGAAAATCGCCTGTGTACCGAATTGGCCACTCCACATCTGCCGCACCGAAATATTCCATCTCGGTTTACTGTTACTCAAAGTAAAATGGTGCTTGACAATTTCATTTCAAATAGTAAAAAGCAGCGGATGCGTTGACGTGTTTAAAGACAGACAAGCAATGCAACTCATTGAGAAATAAATAATGTTTACCAGTTTTCGAAAAAAATGGTATTTTATTAAGTTTCATGCAGCAACACTTGTCGCGTTTGCAATGAACTCCTTGAGTATATTCTATCACAACCCCTATACCGAATTTTTGCTCCTACAATAAATTGCAAATGAGTTTTTTAGCATTTCCATTTGAAGTAATTTCATACCCTTTTTATAAGACAGATTTAAATTATTTGTTTTATGGCGTGACACGAAAATATATTGCAAGAAGGCTGTACGTGATTTACATGTAATTTTAAAACATTTTTTTAGCTAACTAAATTATCTGATAATATCATCAGAATAAATTTGCAATTTAATTTTTTCGTTTTTTTACAAATTTTTATTTCATAAACCAGCAATTTATGCATAAAATTGTACATAATAATTCCATTACGTTCTGGCCATTTTACAAAAATAATCAGCAGTGCAATAGCGTGATCACTAGGTGAGCTACAGATCGGAAATTCAGAGCTGAAATCGTGATTTTCCTAACTCGGCTTCCGGTGAACATCGACACGCTGCAGATTTAAATTATAAATTAAAAACGAAAGAGAGAAGGAGATTGATCCACCTCTTAGAATGGATCGTGAAGACTTTGCAGAAAAGCAAAGTAGCTATATTCATAATGGAATGAAAGCTTAGTTGATAATTGAAGGAAGTAATGTTTTGGTTTAAAAATAATTTTGTCGAGTCTTGAAATATTAATAGCATTAATGAGTAAAAAATTACAATTTTTCAATATTTTTTAAGCAGAGGTAAATTTCTTAGAAATGATTGATGTACCCGACGAAAGATAATATATAAAGAAAACTTATTTAAGTAAACGAAAATTTTATTACCTGCATATAAGGTTAAATTAACATAAGTGTTAGTAATTAACATGATAGAATGTATAATAATCATACGAATAAGTAAATTCTATTTTTTGATTTACTAGCTTTCGTGCCCGGTTTCGTCTAGTTTCTAGTTTCCACTTTAATTTGTCCCATACCTACATATTAAAAATAATTGATTCGACTTACAAATTCGTAACAAATCGTTCTGTAAAAATTTGTAAACAATATAGAGGAAAAAACTAATCCTAGTTTCATATTAACGCAAAGCTCTGATGATGTAGAACAGACACGAAACCGGTTAGCCATTAAATACAGAACATTTCTGTAAAAAGATAATTTTATTTATTTTAAATTAATCCCTATAACATCAAAGCCCAAATTAAATTTGTACTTTGGTAGAAAAATAATTTCAAAAAAAGTGATAATTAATTTGTGTGCACAATTTATGCAGTTTTGAACATAAAAGATGTTAATAAATTGTTATTATTCGTTTTGAAGAAAATCAACAACTAATTTTAGAAATCTTATGAATCCCAAACAAAAGTTTCGAACTGTTATAACTTTTTAACAGTAATCGATATCACAATATTGCAAGTTGCGATGACTTGTACCATTGATTATAAATTTTTAACAAGATACGCAGTCCTATGGGAAATTTTGTGCCATAATTTATTTCCAACAATGTTTCCAGATTCTAAAGGTGTTTACACACTTTTTCTGATTAAACTTAGGAATTCCCCAATTGTTACTAGTTTTAGCAATTTCCGTATAAAAAAAAAACAAACAAAACAGCAAATAATATTTTTGCTGGTTAAAATAATATATTATTTTTGAATATAAATCAAAAACTCAAAAAACGTTCACATACTACCATAGCACCTGAACACATCAATACATAAACAAAATAGAGCAAACGAAAACCGTTAGTTTATAGAAATAAGTAAATATTATTTAACTACATTTAGTTGGATTTGGTAGCTAATGCAAACTAAGAGCAGATAACATGGCAAAATTCAGCAGGGAATAAAATAAGGGCTACATTTTTTCGTCAACATTAAATGTTTGGTTTTGCAGACAGATGATTTTAATTGTAAAATATAAAAAAACTGCTACTTTCATGCCTAGTTAAACAAATAACTATATTATTTTATTACTATATTTTTGACAATAACATATTAAATATACAGCATACGTGAATACAGTGAAACTCGATTGATATGGAATTTGACTCTACAGGGAAATACAGAGACCGAGGTTTTTATCGGTTGTTCGATATATTTTTCAGTTGGTAAAAAAAGGTCAACCAATCAGAATTCTAACCACGAAACATGTAATTTACAGTCACTGCGGGAATTGGATTCTGGATTCTAGTTGGGAGGGCAGGGAATAATCCCTACGCGCACTTAGGCGACTAGATCGGAACCATTGTACTGCCTCGGCTGGATAGTATCCAGTTAAAATCCCCATCCCGTAGGTTGACTCTGGACAGTTTCAAATAATATTTTGAATATTTGCTAGAAGGTGCTTTAATCGTTGCCCTTACTTGCCTGCATTTAGTTTCGTTTACCCATTTGCTGGAGTGCAGTACTTGGGTGTGTTGTTTTAGAAGGGTATCGATAGTTTTGACAGCTGGCACAATCATCGGCTCCGGGCCGAACGGAAGGGGATTGGAACCGTTTCTTGCCAGCTCGTCCGCTTTGACGTTGCCCTCGTTGCCTTGATGTCCTTTTACCCACGAAAGGAAAATGACATTTAAATTGGATAAATGGGATTAAGTGAGTAATCTTCTAAAATCCGCATGTGATCCACAGTTGTGGTTCCACAGCCTCCAACTCCGGAGCCTGAGAGCCCCCCTTGCCGCCCGTGGTGGGAGGCAGAAAAGGGTCTCCAGCGCCGCAATGGGTGCCGTGCGCATCACACCCGTTACGGCCAGACAGATTAGTCTCGGGATCCGGTGTAAGGAGGACGCTGCTGTTGCTTGTTTAGTTTTGGGCCACCATAGCATAGGTTTGACGACTGCAGTGTAGAGCAATGATAGAGCCCCATGATCGTCCCATTGCCTTTCGACATTGCCACAAAGCCATCCCTGCCTTGCCAATTTTGGTTTTCAGACCTTTTCCCCAGCTTAACTTCTTGTCAAGTATTATTCCCAGATACTTGACTTCGTCTGCTAATTTCAGAGGAGTTCCCATTAGTTTAGGCATTGACATGCCTTGTACTTTGCTTTTGTTGGTAAACAGAACGAGCTCTGTCTTTGTCGGGTTAACCGAGAGAGTGTTCGATGCACCAATTTTCCAATATTTTGAAAGCTGCCTGCATAAGTTTTCCAATTTACCAGTAAGTAGTATGGTCATATCATCTGCGTATTCTATGGTATAAAAGCCATTTTCATTAAGGCGTCGTAAAAGGCTGTCCACTACCATGATCCACGGTAGAGGGGAGAGTACTCCTCCCTGAGGGCAGCCTTTGATCACAACGCCTTTAATCTTTATGTCACCGACAGATACCTCCACGGCTTGCCACTTCAGTACAAAACTGATCCATTTCGCAATGGTCGTGGGAACTCCGTATTGGCTTAGCGCTGCATTTATGTTTTCAAAGGTGGTTTTATCAAAAGAGATATACGCGTGCTGGTTTGCGTATAACGGTCTGTGTATCAGAGCTGTATCACGAATCTCTCTGTCGCACAGCTTTTCTAACGTCTTGAGGAAAAACGAAGTCAAGCTGATCGGTCTGAATGATTTTGCCAGGAAGTAATCACTTCTACCTGATTTAGGTATAAAAATAACTTTAACCTCTCGCACTAGATGGCCGAAGAAGTGATCCAAACCCCACTGAAGTAGAGCCGGAAGCACCCCGTCGGGTCCAGGCGATTTAAAGGGGCTAAAGAATTTGATGGCCCATGCCATTTTGGTCTTATTTACGACCTTCTTTGCAATTTCCCAACTGGCCTCAGTCAGTGGTTGGCTTATAACGTCAGTCCAATCGAAATCGGAGACTATCTTACTGTCGGGAAAGTATGCATGTAGCAGTACTTCGGCAGTTTGTGAGAGGGTTTCTGCGTACAACCCATCCTCTCGACATAAACTGCAGGGTTGCTGATGTGGATCTTTTGCCATGATCTTATTTAGCCTGGCCGCAGCGGCGGTTGTTTCGACATTGCTGCAGAAGGCTCTCCATGATACGCGTTGCTTTCGGCGAATTGCTCTTTTAAACTCGGACCGGTGCGCTTTAAACACCATCCAGTCGGTGTCTTTTCTAATCTCAAGTTCCTGTGAACTACAAGAAGATTTAAGTTTTGGATTTCTGATATTAGGAAAATACGTATGTCACCTTATGATGCCGTTTGATTTGAAAATTGTGAAAGATATATAATAAGGGCTATAACATGAATTTTATTTAATTTTTGATGTAGACAGATTTTCATCAGCTAATTGAATCTGGGAAATTTTGAAGTTATAGTTTTAATTAAGTTCAAATAATTAACTATATAGCAGCAAACTAGGGTTCTGTTTTTGCGTTATCTAATAGCCAACTTGAAAAGCATAATATATAATAATAAATCAGTTTAAAAGCGTCACATATGCCTTTATGAGCTTAATTCTATACTTTTTTAAACTAGGTTACAAGGGATAAACTTTACCTTGTTTTTTGTGTCTTATTGACAGGTACATTCAAAGTTAATCAATCAAAAATATCATTATATTAAGCAATTTCCAAACTATAACAAATGGCATGGTGTAATGAAAAACAGTTTCCACCTTTTAATTTTAAGTTATAAATGTGTAAATATATGTATGAGTACTTATAAATGCCAGATTTACATGTAATATCTGTCAGTTGTTAAACTTATTACTGTCGAAAAATATCTCGTCGAAGCGCTCTCGCCTACTCGAATAGAATGTAGTTATTAGCGCAGTTTTATGATTTTTTCATCATTCAATTTTACTACACGAAACATTCAATTACACAAAAAGTTTTGTACTAAACCACCGAGTTGGTATTTGCATCATTATTATTAAATGAAAACAGGAATTTCATATTTCATATTAAAAATGTAGACTGCCTAACAAAAATATGAACCTATTTGAGCTAATCTACCAAGGTCTGAATCTACCATTCACGGTATAAAAACTTATACCGATCAGCTCAATTTTCTATATTATATTGATTCATTAAATAATTAACATTGAAATATTAAATAAATAAATAAATTTAAAAAAATATTTTAAACGTTTGCACACTGCGCACGTTTAATACGCAGTAAAAAAAAATTTAATTATTAGAATACCAAGATATTTAAAAACAACACTACAATGAGACAACAAACAAGCTATCTGACTTAACGCACTTATCAAAGTAGGTCGGTAAATGTCATTTACCGGTGCATAAATCGCCAGTAAAGCCTATTTACCAGTTGGTTGGTTGGAGAAAAAGTAATTTCCTAATTAAGATATGAAATGGTACCTGACTTTCAGAATCTAAATGTAAATTTAAGGTCGTAAAATTTGGAAATTATTCCGGGAGATAGTTTTATATCTGCAGTTCTCAAACCTTTTCAAATAAATTCAAATAATTTAGGTTTTGCTTACCTACAAATGGTACAAGTCCTTCCTGTTCATAACCTGCTATAGTTTCATATCCACTACATTTTCTGGACGAATTGTTAAATGTGCATTTGTTGTGTTGTATCCAAAATTCCCGAAACCAACTATTTCGACAATTTATAATTTTTCCTGTTGAAGGTTGTGGAATATTTAAACCTAAACTCGTGTTGCAAGTTAATCCGTCTTGCTTCGGGATAAGCGACATGTAATATTTGTCGAATCCTGTAAAAAATAAATTTGTTCAAAAAATTGAATAATAAATATTAGAATAAAGTTTTTTAATTATTTTTCAAAATTACAAATATACGCTATGGCTGCTATATCTATAAAAATAAAATTATGGAAAAAAACTTTCAGTCAACTTTTAATAAAGTTTCTTTCTTATCCATTCACCTTTTCATTTTTCAAAATAAATTATGCTTTGCTATACTGAAGCACGATGATGTTTTGAATAGTAAAATGTAAAAAAGTAAAAGTCTCATAAAATATACAAAAGCTCGACTATTTCTAAAGAATGTCATATTTAATAATGTCGGAAGGAACTGATGAGAACTAATTTAAAGAATGATTACTTAAATAGTATAAAAGACGAAATGTTATTGCAATAAACATTAATTTAAAGTTGATTAAATTTTGTAATATCTCATTTTGTAATCTCTACTATAAAACGCATATTGCGCTGGGCATGCAAATCATTTCGTTTCAATCTCAGTTTTTGTGCAACGATAATTTACGCTTTGTAAAAATATTAATTTTACAAAATTATAAAATTTTAATTATAAAGTAATCTTTCAGGTTTAAATTTTCAGCAATGAGTTATTTCAAATATTGTTGGTACCTAGTAAAATCAGTGCGACTATGATTCTATGCAAAACAAGAAGACATTTGTATAGTTATAAATCCGATGAAATGAACCCCACGGGTACAATTAAATTTTAAATTAATTTAAAATTAAATTAAAATAAATTCTGGTTAATTATTCCATTGATATTAATTTTGGGTAGTCCCGATTATTTATTACTTTTTTATGGTAGTGCGTTGTAAAAATACATCATCTCTACTATGTTAATAACAATGACCGTTTTCTCATCAATATTTTGATTAAAATTCGGTCAACTATTGACGATTAAAATTTAAATTTTAAATTAGTCGAAAACATTTAAAATTTATTTTTATCACAATTTCCATTTGGTTCAAACACGCCGATTATTTTATTTAATGTCACAAGAATATTCGACAGTTAACAACGAAACAATTTTCCTGCTTTATTTCGAAACAATTTTATTTTAAAATGGAACACACAGAAATATTTTTTAAATGTTTGAAGCGATACATATATTGTGTGTACTTTATGATACGTAGGTTTTGTTTAGTGTTGAAATTATTGTTAATTAATTGTTTGACTTTTTAGTAATACTTACAACTAAGAGTGTTATAAAAAATTGGAATAATCAACTAAGCAAGAGGTCGGATATCACTTATGAAGAGGTTATCAAATCTACATTTTTAAGAAAATTAAAAATTAATAAGTCGATTTTGATATATTCTTCTGCTACCAAGATTTTATTAACAACTATGATCACACGTAATTCAGTTAGAAGACTTTCAATCTTACTGTTATTAATATGTACGTTAAGATACGTGGCTGAAAGTTCATAATTTCGTATTTGTTTTATTGTATTGTGAAATATGTGAAAAGACTAAAATTGACCAAAAATTATATTTTTATTTAGTAACATAAAAGAAAATCTACGTAAACTTGTTATATAATACATAATTTTTTGTAATTTTTATAAATTATAAAATTTATTGAAATTGTAAATAAAAGTTTAATAATAAATGTGGTAACAAATAATTACTACTTATTTTAATTTATTATTTAAACGAATATAAAATAAACCATATCAATATTTTGCATAACCAAAAAATGCACTGTATATCCTTGAAAATAAAATTACTGATATGGTTATTATTATCAAGTTTCACTAAATAAACTATATACGAATCTATTAATAATGAGTATTTTATATTCTCGTTATATTAAAATTAACAATTATATGGTATAATTGCTGAAATTTTTTCATTTTCATTGACTTCAGCAATTCGTGCACACTGCAGTTGTCGTGAGTTATAGAGGCTTTCAAGTTCTTAATTATGTCTTTGTATACATTTCCCATTATTGTGTAGTCTCATTTGACTCAATTAAGAGAATCCCCTCCCCGAAGAAATTCCCGTTTTCCAGCAAAAATTACATCTTCGCTTTCTTGGGTGGGGGTGAGCCCTTATGAACCCATCACATGAACTCTTGTTTTGTTTCAATCCCAGTTACAATTCTATAGAAGAAATCTTTATCTTAGGATCACGCAGTCAAATTCTCCTCGCAAATTTGTCATCTACACAATTTTTATTTAGGATGAGCAGCTTGGGAATCCATCGTGACGACACCTGATGTCGCATTACAACTTTCTTGATGATTTTGCATGCCCTCTATAAACTGTTCTCACTTTTCTCTCATGAATATTCTTTGGGCTACTACCTGCTTTCAATAGAAATTTTTGAAGCAGTTTGCTTCTCTAAACCCTGGTATAAAATTTTGGTGTTAGTCAACGGTAATATCAGTTATTTCAATTTTGATTCTAGTTAATACTCGTTTATCTAATTTGCATATCTTTTCGGGAGTAGATTTTAAATTGTCCTAATGATGATCAACAAATTAACAGGCCGAACTTTGAGAATCTCCAATCGGTACTAAACTCAGAAGACATCCTCCGCATCACTTCTGAAGAACTTGACGAAGTAGTTATAAAAACACAGTTTTACAACGCCCCAGGGTTTGATAATTTACCCTTTCCTGAAACCGATTATCCTGTATACAATTCCTGCCTCTAGGCAACGTATTTCTCCAGAAGTGGCAGTAGGGAGTCCTCACTCCTCAGGGTTCTCCCCAAAGCACAAATTAAAAATTATAAGCCCATCATATGTGTGTGAAGTTAGCCCCGCCATTTTTGAAAATTTAAAAATTCTACTCGACGTGTGCCGTTGTGTGCCGTAAATCATAAAATTTTATTTTGATAAATTTGATAAATAAAATTTTTTTTGGCCAAAAACTATTCTATCAATAGAAGTGAGCCCCGACATTTTTGAATTTTTTAAAAAACAAAATTGTATTGGATTGTGTGCCGTTGTGTACAATTACAACTGCCAGAGTTGATGACCATACGGGCCAATTTTATGGCATTTTCCATCACTTTTTCCAGAACTTCGCACGACAGGTTCTCGCATTCCTGGCAAATATTCTCCTTAAGGACTTCAAAAGTCTGAGGCTTGTTGACGTAAACCCGCGACTTCAAAAAAACCCATAAAAAAAATCTTGAACGGTTAAATCGGGTGATCTGACCGGTCAGTGCAAATCACCAAAACGAGAGATTATCAACTCTGGAGGCGGCCACTTGGCCGATATCATTTTCTCGACTTGATGAAATAAATTCTAATGGATTAAATAAACAAATTTCACAAGCAGAACCAAAGTTTTTCATTATAAAAACAATTACAAATAGAGAACATCGGGTGATTACTTTTGCCTCACCTTGTATGTGTAGATTTTAGAGTGGATCTAAAATTTTCCGTAGTTGCGTTTGTCAAAACCGACCCTACGCTCCGGGCCGTATTGACAAACGCCATACTCGCTAAAAGCATCTCTCTAGACCGGTCCTACTCGGCAAAGTGTGCTACCAGGAAGGGGGATTTATGGGATTAATAAATTAAGCTTTAGGTAGTTTAGAGGGCAGTTTACATTTTATGGTCAAGTTTGGAAAGCAATTTACAATTCCCCTAAAAATGTATTTAAAAATAATATTTAATATTCCTGGACCAATCGTCTGGGGACCAAGTGTTTCATCTCAATGAATTATAAACAGTGAAAAACTGTGTGTGTAAATTTTTCAGAATAAAATTTAATGGTTTACAACACATCTCGAGTAGAATCCAATGCAATTCTGATTTAAAAAAATTCAAAATGTTGGGGTTAACTTCTTTAACGGATAAAATAGATTTTGGCACACATCGATTTAGAATACAATACAATTTTGTTTTTAAAGCAATCCAAAAATGGCGGGGCTAACTTCTATTGATAAAATAGTTTTTGGCCCAAAAAAATTTTATTTATTAAAAGAAAATTTTATGATTTACGGCACACAACGGCACACGTCGAGTAGAATCCAATACAATTTTGATTTAAAAAAAATCAAAAATGGCGGGGCTAACTTCTACCCAAAAATAAGCAATCTCTATAAAATCCAAAATAAAAAAAAATACATCGGGCACTGCCCGGCACAATATTCATATTTTAAATATTCAAAAATGGCGGGCGGGGCTAACTTCACGCACATGCCAATCATAAAAAATTAAGCATAATCGGAAGTAAACCTTCTTTTCATTCCCCCATTCAGCATGGTTTTATTGAAGGCAAATCCACCAACACGGCTCTGCGGTCTTACCTCGGTGAATTGGACATGGAACAGATTTTCAACAGTAAACCCACTAAGACCTTTATAACATATCCGGTGCTTTTGATAAGTTGTGGTGGCGAGTACTTTCTCACTTATTGAGTATGGAAAAGCTATCCCACAAATTAAAATTATTGATAAAGAACTACAACAAAAGGCCAATAAGGAAAGCTCTATCAACAAAATCTGTAGAAAGAGGTGACCCCAAGCATCGGTTCAAAGACCTACTCTTTGGAAAGCCTTGTAAGATGACTATCTTGAGAGAAAACCGGAAAAAGTAGGAACCCAAAACGATTTCCGCTTCCAACATTTTAGGGAATTATAAGCAATCGGTCCTGGAGTGCCAATGGTCATTACAATACATACATACATACATAACCTAGTTGGTTTTGACGTTTTGTACCTCAGTCAACTATCTTTTCGCCCGGCTGTAATAAAGCTTCCAGAAAACATTGTTGCTTCGCTTCTTATGTGTCAGAAACTAGATCTTTATCGCAGTATAAAGGTTACAGTACACTAGGCAGCCTGGTAATCCGACAGATGACGGCTTATTAGAGGCTTATCCGGTTCATATCTCGCTCGACTATAACGGTCACCACGTTATTTCTCGAAGAAAATATTTCTTTTGTTTTTATCGAATAAAATACCGCGATCAGATCATCGGCATCGGCTGGCTGCTCAGTATTTTGGTTGCGGCAGCAAGGCTGCGATCGCTGCGGTATGTTCGACGGTAAAAGGTTACTAAACCCGTAAATTTAAATATGTCTACTCATTCAATAAATTGAATTATTATTCAATTCAATAAATAAATGAAATAAAACATTAATAAACCTTTAAAAAATGTATTTCATTTTCTTACGTCTTACGTTTTTTATTGTTTGATGTTTCTGTAAACACATTGTAAAAACGCTAAAAAATAAAATTCATCATGTCAGTTCAGGTCCTATTCGCCTTTTCTAAAAAAAACAAAGAAAATAACTTATTTTTCTCAAAAATTTTAATAACGAATAGAACAGTTGTCATTTTAGTTTTGTGTTATTTTCTATGTTAGATATTAAAATTAGTTATATAATAGAGGTATGTTTTGAAAATTGTTTTGTATTCTAAATAGGTAATTCAAATTGTAAAAACCTTTTAAAAATAACAACTAGCAAGGTGCGAAATTGTATAACATTCTGAGATTATTACATTTCTGACTGCGGACCATATACTTAGACTCAATATATTTGAGTGAAATCCACAAGAAATTTTATTTCAAATTGGACGAGTATTCCTTTGAGAATATAATGTTTTGAATAAAAGATGGTTTTAATGGTTTTACGTATTCAAGTACCTACGCTTGATTGCTTTGTTGAAAGTATCAAAATATCTATTATTGGTCTTATGTAAGCTTAAAACAATTAGAATAACATTCAGAAAAGCAAATCCTTAAACAGATACGAAGATTACTTAGGATTTCATTACTACGAAATTCATTTGCTTTGTTTTATACAAGATTCCGTGATAGCTGTCTTACAGTTGAATATATTAAAATAATGTCAAATTAAAAATTTTCTACAAATTATGGGGGAGACGATTATGAGATTCACAAGTAAGTGAACGACCACTTGCATAGCTTATTTAAACCCATGTTTTTAATAGGCAGCGGAAAGCAATCTAAAAGCAACCCCCCTTTAAGTTTTTTGTGCATAATTCTTTTAAATAGAAACCTAGAATTTTTCTAGTTTTTAAAAATTTTGGTTTTAAATTCGACCTCCATGTTCCAAATTCAACCCACTGTTTTTATCAGATTTTCAATTTTAGCATCAGTTCTTGTTTATAATTAATTACAATGTAAACTGATGCTTTTTTAAATTTTATGAAATAAAATACAAATACCACGTGTTTTTGTAAAATTTTGAAATACGACGTAAAAACGACTAGAAAATACAAAATCCAGCCCTGGCATGCATTAAAATAGCAGGATGAAAAATTTTACTATATTATAAGGAAATAACGACACAAATTTTGGTGACGAATTATGTCACGTGTCGACACAAGATGTAAACTTGAAGTTTACCAACGCTACGTCACGCTGACGTCATGCGGAAGAACAGACAGACTTCGAACAGATATACTTCGTTGAATTTTTGTATATTGGAACTCTCCTTCAAAACAATGGTAAACTTTTGCATTAGTATTTAATTATCAAACAACATTAATATCTCAATAATTAAAAATGTTGTTATTGTGTTAGTTGGAAAATTTATAGCTTTCTTGTTCTTAAAGTTTTTAACTAAATTTGAAAGCATATTAATCTAAAAAGTAAAGATTAATTAATAAAATTGAACGTGCGGTATTTTTTCTGTATTAAAAATCGATAGATAATTCTTTTTTATGGTAATTCATTTTTTGACGTAATTTGATTTTGAATTTATTTTTAGATATTTTTGAAAATGTATAAATAATTTTACTTAATGGCATGGTTAATAACCTGTGAAATTTGGAAAGCTTTTATTCAAATTAACCTTACACCAAGTGTAATTAACAGCCTAGGTCTGGCAATCATAGAATTTTGGTTGTGGGGTACAATTCGAAATAGGTGATAATGACCAATCAAAGAACCAATTTCAAGAGACTTAGAAATTTCTCGTTAATATGAAATGACATAAAACGTAATTAATTCAAATAAATGTCAAAAACAAAATAACATTTTCTTGAAGTTGTAAATTGAATTATTCAGATATCAAGGAAATGTATTGTAACAAGATCGTGTATTATCCTTACAACGATGCATCAAAGAACAAATTAGATAGTCTTGACGGTAGTGACGTGGCATCTATCCAAAATAAACCCGCTTCAGAACACAAAATATAAAAAATTAAATTCTTATGAATTTATAATATTTGCTTTATAGCGTTTTAAATTTAAGCTAAATTATTAATATAATTTTACTTTGAATCGGAAGTAAAAGCATTTGTGTGCGTGATCAATTACAATAATCGAAAAAAGCATGCAATCAAAAAAAACGAAATGCGCCGCACAAAATGTTCCTAGTGAAAGAATTACAAATACCAGTTTGAAATAATTGCATTTTCTTGATGTATCGATTGTACGCCAACCGAAATTGAGGTAAAATAAAATGCAGCTCCAATAAATTGAAGATTTTCTCGCTAGGATTACATAGTTAAAAGGATATTGCACATCACTTTATAAAGGCTTTTAGATAACTAAAGATTTTTTTAACCTTTCGGACATCTATAGCACTTTTTGTAACAAATACTACATTTGTAAACTCGATGTTTTTAATTCTAATTGATTTTTTGCTTGTCAAATATATATTTGAAGTTAGATCTTCAAAATAAAACGCTATTAGATAATAGAGCATATTAGATAATATGTAATATAGAATGCTCAGAATTAAAAAGCCGGTAAGGCTTAGAATTGAACTCCCCACTGTTTTACACAGTCTAATCATCTTTTACATTTAAATATTGCAACCAATCCACAATCCACTAGCTTATAATTTTATGACGTAGTTGTTTATGTAAATCAACAACTGGAGAACATTTTTGAAATATTTTGTTACTTATATTTATTTCTACCCATATTAACATTAAAAAGGATAATTATACCGACGGCTTTCTCTAAACCACGTTTCTCACGTTTAGGTGCTAGGCAACCACCCGAGCAAAAATCTTACCCACGCTCTCGACACTGATGAATGCTAGCTGCCCTTAGCATCGAGTGTAGCTTTTAGCTAAAGTTGTCATTACAATGTTTTAAGCATATTATACACGGTAAAAAGATTGGGGTTAATCTCTACGACAATTAAAGTTAGATGTTGCACTAGAAACCATTTAACAGCGCCATTTACAGCGATAATTAGTGCAATAAAAAGTTTTAATGTTGCTTAGTATAAAAAACAATTTTATTTTTTAATTTATTGCTTAATACCTTAACTTAACAACAAACACGAAATTAAATTTAAAAATACGGTTTTTTAATTTGTTAAGTAGTTTTTGTCCATGAAAAATATGTATGCAATGATTTATTAAAATGTAATTTTAACTTTATTTTAAGTTAATACACAATTCTTATAAACAATATTGTTTCAGAGACTTACTGTAAAATAAACTGAAAACTTTATATTCTATAAAATTAATGACGATATTTCTAATTAGTTACTTTTATGCTAATCTCAAGGATTTGATATTCCTCATTGAAAAAAGAACATTTTATTAAGTTCTGCTTATTCGCCAGATGATGTCTTTGTATAGCAATTTGAATTTAATTAAAATTTTAATACACCTTTGTAGTTCCAAATTAAATAATTTTTTTTCAATTTAATAAATAATTTCGCATTTAAACTTGCTAATTAATGTTTTAATATAAGAAAAGTTGAAAGCTATCTTATGACGATTACTACTGCCGAATTAAGATTCCATTATCCTAATTCTATTAAAGGCTCACATTAACCGGTGTTATTTTCGTAATCCATACCCAGTTTTATTCATATTATTAATTATACGATTGTAATGATAAAAAGCAGCATTTCTCGAAGTAGGTCCTTATTATATGAATATTAAACCAATTTTTTTCAATTATGAATTAAATAACGAGAATCCGTTTGATTTAGCTCTTAATAAACTTTTTTTAAATACCGACTTTGAAGTCCCTTTAACCTAAAGGGCGGCTAGCCTTTAGACAGTACCGAGAGCCGGCACATAAGAAGCTCTATTTTCTCAAGTACACGGTTTATAACTAACCATGGAAACCAGTGTTGCTTAGGGCTCAAGACGTAATAAATGTAATAATTAAAAATAAAGACGCAAACATTCTACAAATAAAATAAAAACAACGGTTCGTCAAATGGGTTTGAAAGATCGTTTATTCAAAGTAAGCCAAGTTTTTAGGTAAAATTTGAAAACTGTCAGAAAGTAATAAAACCACACTAATGAAACGTGATCAAACTTAGTACTTAGTAGGTATACATAATTAATAACCATTAAGAACAAACAATTAATCAAATCAAAATAAACTAAGATAAGGTCATAAATTTAAAACCATTCGATCGTTTAGAATTTAATTCGACAAGCAAATTGAAGTTATGCAATCCAATTCATTCACGTTAGCTAAAATGTTTATGTTGTAAGTCATTTTTTTACAAATGTTCGCTCCGCATGCAACGTTTCAATTTTTTAAATTATATCCAGTAGAGTTTCCACAAAATACTATAAAAATTAAAAATAATTATGCAATAATTTTAAACTGTAACAACTTTATAAAGCGATTTTTACTTATATGTATGATTCTATAAAACTTAACATAAAAATATTTTATTTAGTGTAGTCAAAAATAACGATCCCATGTTGCTACTTCCCAAAGTACTTCATAACTCTTTGGGTCTTTCATATTTATGTAAACGAATCCCCCGTTTCTGTTTAAAATATTCCTGAAGCAATTACTGGAGTACTTTCGGTAATAAAAATAGTGTAACCTGACTCGTACTATAATTTTAAAGGTTTTCTAGTAATTTTTGTATTAAGGACTAAGGACGCGCGCAAATAGATTAGCGAGATTTCCGTATATTAAGCAGTTTATGCACTTGAGTGGATTAAAAATCTATTATTACCGATTACTAAAAATGGAAATAGCAATTAATAATAAATAGGTTCAAATGAAGGTAACATTCAAGTACTTGCAAAACTAATTTCTAAAATCCATCAAAATTCATATTAGTTCAGCTGGCAATGTCGTGATGTTTTTAAAAACGAGTGTAAATTTCCAATTGTGAACTTTTACCGAAATTAAAAATTGGTTTCGAATATGAAATAAATCGCTTAATCCCAAGTAGTGATATGAGTTATGAAAATTTCATAGAAAGATACATTAGAAGAGCTTATTTATCACACATAAATGACGCTCGTTTATAAAAAAAAATAACGCCCCGTACACTAAAAAAGTGTGTAATAAGTTTAATATAAATACGTTCCAGATTACGATTTCACCCAATAGCAATCAAAATTTATCGACCAGTGGCGTCCGATTCGCTTGAACGCGCTTAAATACCTCTATCAATGCCATAAATGAAATTTATTGCCATCAGACGCTTAATCTCTAGAAATAGTTGTAATATTTTTGTACAAAAGCAAGGAAGCCGTCAAAACGCCCAAAACTTAATTTAAATGCTTTGCATAAAAAAATTATAAATTAAAAGTACGTTTTAGTGTTGCACTACAGTCAAGGTAATAAAAAAGATTTAATAGAGCGATAAAATTAATTTTTATTACCAAGTTACTGTTCATTGTCTACATATTCTAATTTAATTTGGTGCTTAATTAATTTAAAATCAATGAAGGTCATAAAGGGAATTAATTCATGAATACGCGATTTAACTCGGTTAATAAAATCTGTAAAACTCACTTGTAAAACGAAATAATAGAAATTATTAATTCATAACACCTAATCAGCATCGTTTAATTATAATTTGATTTCAAAAAATTAATATTCACCAAAACGTTTTGACGCACGACCATTGCGCATTGTAATAAAATCAAAACTTCAATACATTCGTAAAAAAAGTTTTAACAAAAATCTAAAAAAATTTTTAGAAAAATTTTCCAAAAGAAAACTCCTTTTCGGAAAAGTCATCAATTGCTTTCATTATATTTTTCATTCTTTTTCAGGTATGCTTATATTTAGATGTATATATATTTGAGTCTGTTGGTAGGCTACCTGAACGTAGAGTACAGTATCATCTGCGTATAGTGCAAGTTTTGCCTTAGGGTATCAGGTATGTAGCTTATTTGATGATTAAATTCTGGTTTTGAACCTATTGTTCAAGTGATATCTTGGTTTAGCCGTATGAAAGTATTGAAATTATTTCAGTTGCATAAAACAGCGATTTGTTGTCGTAGTTCTATTAAATTTGTTATCAGTTTCTCGTATTGTTTTTAGTGCCGTCAAGTCGTGAATTTTGATTTTCAATCCATATTTGTTTTGTAGTATCATGTCACTGCGTTGCCATTGGTGTAACTAACCCAGTTATCTCGCAAAGCCATTGTTGTAGTTTCGATGGCATTAAAATGTGCCGTTTAAATTTAATCAATTAAAATTGTTTATTTTCTAGATTATTGGAAAGCCACAAAAAAGCAACTACCCACAGTAGAAGCACAATGAAACCACAGCGTTCTAGCATTTTGTGCAGAAAGTTTTTTGCAAATGTTTCATAATTCATATTATTCTGACAATAGAAATAAATTGTAAAGATCCACATAAAAATTTGTATCTCGTAATTTGTTTTTCAATTATATTAATACTTTAACGCTATGTACAAATAGACAATAAAAGTAAATTAGTTTTAATAAAAGAATGTAATCAAGTTTTTCTTAAAATAATTATTATTACAACCTATGCATACTAAAAATGCTTTTAAGATAAAAAGGAAGATAATACTAATTTGGTTTTTTAAATTAGACAGTACATTTTCCTTTTGGCAAAATTTAACTGATTTTATTACTTTTAGAAGATCTAAAATTACGTAGACTGGTTAGCCCTTAAAAATTCAAATATTAATGAATGCGCAACAATTTATTAAAGCAACTATTAAATGGATCGAATCATACGGTTCGTAAAAAATAAAACAGAATTTTCTCATCTAGATAAAACAGCACAGGAAAAATTACACCTCTTAAATGTAAAATGTACCATTTCCGAGATAATTAATTATATCGTTAGCAAATGTGCAACATCTAAAAATTTAATTTTCTCATTTTAGTAGGTAACTATGCACAACATCCACCAATGAACACTTTTTAGGAAGCAATTTTGAAATTCAATCAACTTTTCAATTTTAAAATTTTTAATTTTGCTAAAACTACAGTTCAACTTCTATTTCAAATATTTCTAACATTACTTCAAGCGTAATGACGATGTAAATTGAAATTGTATCGATTGCAACTTAAAAATTGATTCAAAGCACCTTGATGCAGTTCCGCGTCACATTATATGTATTCTAATGTACAATAAAATATAATTCTTTTGTTTCAAAAGAAAAAGAAAAAACAGATTTGCTATTAAAGTTGTGGAAATCTGAAAGGTACTTTTAGCTATTGTGCACTAGCTATTTTATTTCAAATGTAAAAAATAAAATGTAATAAAGCAAAATACATCAAGAAGCAGCACTTTTTTGGAATAGGAAAAGGTAAACTCAAAACAGGTAAAATCTTTTTTAGCAGACCAGTAAATCGATTCATTTTGAAAGCATGGTAGGGGGGAGGAAAAGAAGTTTTAATTTGGAAGCTTTGTATAATTTATTTCACAAAATGTTACGGTTTTATAAAAATATTGTGGAGTGAAAATTTAACTCTTCTCGGTGCCCCAAATAAAAATAAAGCAGTTCTCTCCGAGTATTTTGAAAAAATATCGAAATTTTCCGAACATTTAAAACAAATTTACACCCTCCATGGTATTATTTGTTTTAAAGCATTTTGCGACTTCATTCCTGAATTAAATTATTAGAAATATTCCGGGTTAATGTCCTTAATAGACCTTGAGATGAGATCCCATTTGGGGAATAAATTAAAAGAGACTCAATACATTTTTTTTATTTCACATCAGAAATACTGTAGATGTGGCTTTTCCAACTGTAAATTTTCTATATAGCATATAGTACCCTCATTGATTCTATCGATACGAAGTAAAACTCGACGATCGGGACAAGTTTTGGCACGATGCGAAAGCACTAAACTTAAGAAAAACTTGTATTTTTTTTTAAATGCTATGAGCATCGGTTTCCAAAATATAGTAGAGGTTTACGTGACTATATAATATCAGCTCTTCAAGTTAGTTAAACGTTTTAGCATAAGAAGTTGTGGCAGAATGGTTATCGAATAAGTTTACTAATACTTTATTCGATTTGAACCAGATTTGGCAATTTTACAAAATCGATGAATAAATTTATAGCCGTGGGCTATAATAATTTGTGGTATTAGTTCTAAGTTTATCATTTGACATGTTTAAAATTTGTACCACCGCTATTTTTAGGTAACGTACATCTTGATATGAAACGTTTACATTTTAAATCTTCTTTTTGTTTTAACTCTTTTATACGAAATTACTTGTCGTTTGTTAGTTCATTTGTCTCCAATAAATTGTGTCTAAAAAAGAGTTTATTTGAAAGAGATAT
Source organism: Cantharis rufa (assembly GCA_947369205.1). Classification (NCBI taxonomy): domain Eukaryota; kingdom Metazoa; phylum Arthropoda; class Insecta; order Coleoptera; family Cantharidae; genus Cantharis; species Cantharis rufa. The sequence goes on along the minus strand of OX376309.1, from coordinate 5,579,954 downwards.
TTCTGCATCTATTTACGTCGAACACACAAACCGTCAACAGAATGAGCAAACACCGACTTTTATGTAAAAAATTGAAATTTTAAATTTGATTATTTCATTTTTTGCCATTGTAATGTAATTTTACAGCAATTTTTATTGCATCTATAAAAACTTGTTTCAAATTTGAAAAAAGTTGAAATTAATTAATCCAAGTAAACCCTAGACAAATCATTAAATGAACAATAATTAACAAGCTAAATAAACAGTAAAAATCAAATATTTAAATTTTTAATATTAATAATTTATTTCCAAAATAAATTAGCTTATACCACTAGTATTTTCAAATATTAAAAAAAAATTTAATAGAAAAGCTCGACTTCAAGTTAAAACTTATAAAGTTGAACTTCAAAATCGTTTAATAAAATTGAAACGCTTATGAAAATATACATTTCGTAATGGGAAAAAAACGATTCTCATAAGTAACAAATTTCTTATAAGGAATATGAAAAGTTTTACAAACAGCGATTTTAACTTTTATAATTATTATGTTTCAGAAGTCGAAAGCGACTTGTGTGTCGCTTGACAATTTCATTAGCCGCCCTTAACCCTGCTTGAAAAGTGACGCGTTTGGAAAGGGGACGTTTCAATCACGCACGACTGGCGTGTGTATACTACAAAGCTCGTACGGGTTTGAAACGTGTTGAGGCGAACATTTTGTAATTGTGCCAGTTCTTTTTCAAGATGTTTTCAGTTAATGTAAGACCTCAGATATTAGAACATCACAGCAACTCGACGTTATACAGTGATGTCTGGTTATAAAAAATCTCAAAGAACAGACTGAGTACGTTATATTCAGTTAATAACCGGGTTCGTTCTAGTGGGATACCACTGTATACAATATATCCCCGGATCCACTTTATTAAACTTAGTTGGTGATAGAGATAGAGTTACAAATTTCCAACTTTACATGACCATAACCCCGAAAATACTGACTTTTCAGTAAAAATGGTTCAGTGCTTTTTTCAAGAGCGTAAAATAATCTACAAACTAGATTTAAACCTTTTATTGTCTAAAATCAACGGCTTTCGAGTTATGAATTATAAAGTAAATAAAAAAATATCGAAAAATTCAACATTGTTTTTTTGGTTTCTTCAAAGCCCTGAATTTTTAAAGGAAACATTTTACAAAAAAATCTGACGCCCATTCCGGATAGGAAATTGAACGGACTAACACTTTTGTCTAGCAAAATTTTCTGAAAAACCAATCCATTTCACAGAAAATCAGATATTAAACAAAACAAAAAATTAAATTCACAAAATTTTAATTTTTATTGAAAATTTTGTTTATTAATTAAGGTTCAACATTATTCAAGTAAATGTTTAAAATGATTATTTATAACTAGAGCTCGGATTTTATGCATTTGCATGTTTTTTAATATTGATATGCCAACAAATTCTTTTTGAAATCTAGACGAATTAGGTAAAAGCGAATCCAAAAATCCGGTTTTCAAAATGCATATTTTGCATATTTTCAACGTTAGGTGCATATTTAAGCAAATGTTGCATATTTGTGCATATTTGGATCACTTTTGGTGCTTTTTGAAAAATTTTAATAAAGAAAATAAAAAATAATTATTAAATTTGCCAATTTCTTGGAACATATAGCCGTGCATTATTGTAATTCTTTTTTTATTGTAATTTAATTTTATTCTTTATTGGCAGTAGTTAGGTAGCCTTTGCTTTAATTACAACTTTGGTAAATTTTTGTTAAGTGAAGTAATTATGCCACCAACAAGGACTTTGATGTCCATTTGAATTAAAAGCTATCCAGAACTGTATCTAAACCACGATGAGGTGTTATACCATTTATAACCAAGTTCAAATATGTCCCAATAACTTCAGTAGACAACCATTTTTGATTGACAATTTGTAAAAACATTTAGTTGTAAATATTTACCATATTATTATAAATAAAAATAAATAGATAGGTAGCTTTGTATATTTTTTTAAAGTATTAATTTGTAAATAAAATTTATTATTAAAATTATTACCTTTTATGAATCTATAATAATCTATAAAAATTTAAAAAAAAAACAATTTTTTAGTTTGCATATCAATGCATATTTTACCTTTTTTCATCAATTTTAGTGCATATTTTAGAGAAATTCGGTGCATATATATGCGCATATTTTCAAGTATTTTGGTGCATATAATCCGAGCTCTATTTATAACATTTCCCCTTTCATTAAGAGCCACTATAGCTTTCGTTGCTCTCTTCATTAATTCCTCTCTGATCATATTAGCTGCATTATAGCGCGGTTAGTTCGAGAAGGCGCATGAGTGCGCGCAGTACTTGGGAAAACTCAAAGAGCAAACATTATTAAATACTAGGATAATTTAATAATTATAAAATAAAATTAAACCATAGGATACCAATTAATCCATACTTATCCTCACCTCAAAATTCCTCGTTTAATACGGGTGGACGACCCGGTCTCACATAATTTGAGTGCGGATACTTTAGGTCTAGGTATGAGGTACACTCATACTTTCGTGATTTCATCATTGCATAGAGCTTAGATCAGACTTCAAGAACCCGTAAATATACTCGTAAAAAGAGCATTACGTGTGAGCAGTTTCATTACTTTGTATATACCATTATGTTCATTTATACCTCATTAATTATTATGCATTATATTTATTTTATAACATCTTATTATATTATATCTTGACTCATTTAAGTTTAGCAATAAATTTATTATTATTATTACATTATTGGATTAATTTTTGAACTAAGTGTTTCGAAACAATAAAATTATGGTGGTTCGTCGCCGATAGTAACAAACACGAAGACAAAAAATATACAAAAATATTTCTCAAACCAAATTTAATTACCCAGATGAACTCCAATAATATTTTATTATTATAAAAACATATTATTGTGATTAGAGTTTCATTCCTAGATATTTTGAAAATTTTGTTTTTCCTCGAGAGATTTGTTTATCTCAACTTTTTTATGTGCCCTCCTGTCAAAATACTACTAGTCGCTGCTGATTAACTGGATCTATTTTTAAAAAAGAGAAAGCAATTTATCCAAAACATGAAAAGCCATTAATTAAAACAAAAACTAATTTAATCTATCGTAAATTGAAGAATAGTCAGAGAAAAATAGTGATGGTATCCAATTTGTCATTCTGATTGCTAGCAATAAAACAAAATTTGTGTCTACAGCTAAATTTTCTCATAATCTTATCGAATTGATTAAAAAATGTTTATAAAAAGTACTTCAGTTAACTCATAACTTTTCAACCTTAATTAAATATTGGCAGTTTGGCACTTTTGACTTAATTAGAGAACTTATGTATTACAATTCATTTTTTAACTTAATTAAAAAAAACTTAAATAACAAATTAAAGAACTTCAAAAATAAACCGACCATTAAAATTAATTTTAAAAGAAAATCTTTTAGAATAAGCGAAAAATACTGATAATGTAAAAGTTTCAAGAATCTCGTAGAGCTTTTCGTCAGGAATTATTTGGTTTAAAATGCTTCCATTTATTATTTACTTATATTATGTTTTCAATTTCTCTGTTTTGCATTTTCGGTTCCATTTAATAAAAAGTAAATATGTTTATTTAATACAAAATAAAACTATTATTGTACTCAAAGTAGGAAAATTTTTTATAGTGTTATTTGATATTTAATATTTTGTTATTTAACAAATCAAGTTAAAATTTTCCATTAAAAATCTTATTGTTCAAAATGTATCGACCACTGTTGCAAATAATTATTTCATGTTATGCTTTCATTTGTACCACCCTGCATGCTCTGGTTCGAAGCCAAAAGTTGGTAAACCGCATTGTTTTTATTTGAAAAGCATTATTAACTTGAAACGAAAAGTTAATCTTAATTCCAAAATTACCCGGTTTTGGTGTTTAGAAGTCAATAAATATTTAATTTCCTTTCAAAGTTTCAATACAGAGCCCGACGAATTACTAGAATTTTTAAGAAATAGATTCCGTAGCACTATCGATAACTTACTCGAAAGTAGTTACAGAAATTTACATAATATTGTAAGTGGAATTCGCAGTAAACACAATCGTATCTAGTGATTTAAAGCTTGCAAAAACCCTTAATATGAGATATCGTCACTAACTTATGTCCATCCAGAATAGTACGACTACCTACTTCATAATATATCTTTTCAAAAGTCACTAAAGTCGAGTATGAGTGTGTTGATGCCTATAAATTGCACCGCCAAAAATACAACCTGAAACATAGGGTACTAAATAACATTTTTGTCAGATTGCCACTTTGTTTCAAAAATAAATTGTAATACTTATGTTGAAAAATTAAATTTTTAAAACTTCCATTTACACTGGCACCATTTTTAAAGTAAATGCAACAAATTATAGACCCTATAAATTTAAAAATATTAAACATAACGAATTTAAATCTGTCCAAAATAACAGGTTCCATTAAATAAAATACAAAATTAAGCCACAACAAATGATAAAAACGAATTCGGTTAAATGGAATAAATTTATCTGCATAAAAACACGGGTAAACTAGGCACGAAAATTAAAAAGGTATACTATTCAGTTTTTGGAGCAAACAGCAACTGAAAATATCCGTAGAGTATCGATATTTAATATATTTTTTAATTTATTTAAAAAAATTTCCTGGCGTTACATTTTGTGTTACTTTGAATAATTAATATGGTTTTGTGACGTAACTGTTCCCACTAATTATACTTTTTTCTATAGACTATTAATGAGAGAGGATTCAAGCTGGATTATCCATACATGGGTATTCTGTTGCCGGTACGTAGAGCGACTCAAAGATCGTCTTTTAAGAGTTCTAGTTATAACATGGACGTTGGTCTTTTTTAACCGAATTTTTTGATGGCCCAGTTTTGATATAAATGAAGCAGTTTTGTAGTTTTATTATCATTTTGTAAAAATAACATATAATGTAATTGCGGAATATAAAGCAGATTCAAAATTGGACTACTTTTGTAGTACTTTTCAGAGAAAAGTGTTTTATCAAAAGCTAATTTATACATTTCTAAAGTGCCTTTTCTATAACATAATGTAATTAAAATATAATGTTTTATAATTTATTATGCGACGAGAATGTATTACGATATAAATTCAAAATAAAAACTTATATTTTAAGTAAATATTGATATATAGTAAATAATTCAAAAGAAAACAATATTTATAATAAAAATACCTATATATCTAATTTTTGTATCAAGAAAATACTTACTTACGTAATATGTTATGAAAATTGGTAAAAACGTTTCAGGATATTTTGAGAAATAAATAAGTAATGTATTTGGTCGCCCTTTTAGTAATTTTGCCAACACAAGTAACCTTGTTTCTTCGTTATATTGTGTAAAAGAAAAAATATAATTTAGAATAAATAAAATCAAAACAAATCCAATAGTAAATAAATGAAGTTATTTTAGCAAATTTAAACCGGTTTCCTATTTACATTTTGATGTTATATAACCGAACAAATAACATAATCAACATGATAAATTGCTATCAAATACGAAAGTAGTTACATTATAGTGTTTAGAAAGAGGGTTGTGACCGGTCTTATATAAATACGCTCTCCTTACCTTGAATGGCATTTCGGTGGGGTAGAATCGTGATAGCTCCCTCGGCGGCCCATTCTTGGTCTCTTACGGGGTGAACTTTAGCTCCCCACGAATCACTTCCAATCCACAGAAAGTGACCAGTTCGATTAGCTCTTATTGTAGCTTGTAAAAGCTTCCTGTTAAAACACATAATTTACTAATTTAATTTTCACTTACTCTCTAATTTACTTTTTATATCAAAACATGTAAACAATCTTGCTTATTGTTTATTAATTAATATTTGCATAATCCAACTTTTGATAATCAAAACTTGGTAACAACTTTTCATTATCGTATCCGTAGTTGTTATGCATACAAAGTGCATTTGATGATAATTACAATTTGTAGCCTTAAATTAAAATTTACGTGAATATTAATGAGAGGCACCGTTAATTCTACAATACAATTTGCAACAAAATGTAAACTCACAATCAAACTTCCTGCAAATTGAAATTATCTTTATCAAACTGATATAACTTGGTTCATGTTTCTAATGTCCCAACATCTCACAAAATGAGCAAACCATAAATAAAAAACATATCAGAACCTAAAACCTAAATTTTCAAAATTATTTTTATGCTCTAGTGAGAATTTATTTAGCTTTAACTGAAAATCTTTCAGTATAAAGTAAACACGTGCGACATTACGGACAGGGGTTTTTAAAGCCATTTTATTAAAATCGATATACCGATATGTATGTATTACATTGTGAAAAGTATCTGTTCGATTTTAACTTGGTTTAATTTTGTATTTGTTTAAATTATTCCCAAGTTTATATCTCTTCAATCCTTTTAATTAATAACCACTACTGTAGATTGGCCCTATGTGTATTTTTGACGGTGCCCGGAAGCTTTAATTTTAAACCATTTATCTTTACGACTACAACTCACATAGGTTTTAGGTTTTTAGTTACAATTTAATTCGTATGAACATAACTTTGTTATGTTTCTTCTGCCTTTTAGATTCTTATTTAAAGCTAAAGTAATATTAATCAAAAAAGTAATTGAAGAATAAAAAGTACACTTGCTTCAAGTATATATTATGTGACGATTATACTGATGAAAGCACGTAACCGAAACTAGTAAAGGGTGTCTCAATTTGAACTTTTTTTTAAATTTTTGACTAAAACATACAATTTGAATGAAAGTTTGGAATATTTTTATTGAAATATGTTGTAGATAGTCTACAATTTAATGTTTAAAAATGATATCATCCAAATGTCCACCGCGAGCACGTTTGCAAACATTGATCCTTTGAGTAAAATTTTCAATGACTTTTTTACATAATTGAGGTTGGATCTCACGAATTTCTTGTTCAATGTTGGTTTTAAGTTCTTGAATTGTTGTTGGATTGTTCTTATAAACTTTATCTTTCACATAGCCCCATAAAAAATAATCCAACGTGATGAAAATAATCCAACAAAACGTGAGATTAATCCATCAGGAAATTTTTCATGGATTAATTCCAATGTTTCACGTGCTGTATGGCATGTTGCACCATCCTGTTGGAACCACATGTCTTCAGTATCGACCAAAAATCGATAGTAACGACAGTAAGTAACGACCAAAAATATCAATAATTTTACGAAATGTGGTTTTCACAGATCGGCCATTTTCGTAATGGATTTGAATAATTTTAACACGATTTTCAATAGTAATTGCGTTCATTTTAGTTAATGGTAGACTATATACTAACAGAATGTCAAAAAATAAATTGACATATCTTTCGCCGTAGGCGAAAATAGGCCTACTGAGAAAAAAAGTTCAAATTGAGACACCCTTTAGTATATACATTATTATGATTGAAATATAAACTTCAGGAAAATGTGCTTTTTATTCATCTATTTCTCAAAGGGTTTTTTGTATATAAAGAAATAACAGATCTGTTTGAAAAGCGCCTTGTATAGGGTGTCACCGGTGACCGTGGAGAACCTTTGAGGAGGTGACTTTTTGAATTTTTTATTTCACACGGTCATAACTCCGATATTACTGATTTTTTAAGCTTAATATATTAGAACTTTTTTAAAGATCATTCGCTTATCTACAAATTAGCTTATAACTCATTATTGTATAGAATCAACGGATTTCGAGTTATAAATTAAATTAAAGAAAAAAATGTTTTAAAAAATTCAAGTTTTATTTTTTTTACTTTTCTTGCAAATCACGTATCTTTTAAAGGAAACGTCTTAACAAAAACTGATGGCCCAAACCGGATAGGAAATTTAACAGGCTACAACTTTGGTCAAATAAATTTTTTTGTAAAACCATCCGATTTTACAGAAATTCTAAAAATAATGAACAAGGTGTAGGTAAAAAAAATAAATTGAAATTCAATAGTGGTGTAATCTCGTCCTGAGAAAAAGGTCAACTAAAGCGACAGGACTACAGACCTATATCAATACTCTCCATCTTCTCAAAAATATTTGAAAAATTGTCATGCAAATGTTTTCTGAGATTTTGAGTAAGCAAGGGGCTATTGCCATTATGCACCTGATATACCATTATATGAGCTGCTAGAAGATAAAAAGAAGTACCAGGCAACCTTTAATGACCTTTCGAAGGCATTTGACATGATGGATCATAAGATTTTCTTTTTTGATAAGATACAACATACTATAGATTCCAAGGTTCGGCTTATAATCTGATAAGCCGACAAATCTCCAAATGGCAAATCGTCATGTGGAGGAAGAACTGACTTCAAAAGGCAAAATGACATGCGGTATACCGCAAAGTAGTGTATTAGGACCACTTTTCTTTGTTCTCTACATAAACGACTTTCCAGTGAATATGGAATACCCTACAGCACTGTTCGCAGATGATACTGTCTATTTAGAAGAGTACCAAGAAAACAGGACAACTGACGCTAAACGACGAAAAGACGCAAAAAATAATTTTCACTACAAACAGGATTGACGAACTTCAACAAAAAACGGTAAAATTACTGGGAATCACACTGGATATCCACCTCACCTGGAACGACCATATAACCAACCTAGCAAATTTACTAGGCACGGCCCTATATGCAATACGGAGAATGAAGAAAACAGTCAGAAAGAACACTGCCATTCGACACATTTGAAACGCATCTTCATTGTGCAAAAGAGAGCGATACGATCACTAGAAGGTCTACCCAACATAGGACCAACTTCCTACTGAAGGGACCAACTTCAAACAACACGATTCTAATTGAAGTGCTGCGAAGAAAGCAGGAAGAAGGAAATTAAAAATCTTCCTCTAATCCAATTCAAAAAAAGAAAAAAAAAGAACTTTTAGTGGAGAGAGCCCTCTACGAAGTTGCGGAGTTTCTGAAGTGACATAGTTGAGATGGAACAAGCAGCAGCTCATGTTCACTGTTTTAAAGTCCACATTTTAGTATTTTTTTGACTTTAAATAAAGATTATTTCTTTTAAAAGAAGTTACTGGTAGTTCTATGCGATGTTTGGACATTCATTCCTCCAGAATAATTACAATTGCTATTTTGTAATATTTCTCAGTTAATGAGTAAAAAATGAAAAGTGAAACCTTAAAAAAAACTTGAAGAATCTACAAGGTTTTTCGAACTCCGCTCTTAGTCTGTTTTATTAAAAGTATCAAGCTAGCTAACGAGTTAAACAATAGTCAATAATATAATAATAATTATTATAATGTAAATTAAACAGCAGTATCAGCAGTAAATGAAAGTAAGTTGCCACTTGCCAGAGTGGAAGTAAGTTAACTTGTTATATTTTAAAGTTTTATCTTATTAAGTTAACTAAAGTGGCGGCAGGCGAAGTTGGACCAAAGATGAATTTTAGCAAAACAAAAATTGTGACAAAAAACAAAAAGAAATGAATGCATTGAGAATAACACCATCGAAAATGTCTCAGAATACTTCCCATATGGGAACCTCCAGGTTCTGACCACAGGGCCAAGCACGTGACTGGACTGGGCAACCCAGCTCTGGCTTCCCAATGTTGGCCCTAACTACGGCCCAAGACTGGGAAATCCAGTTCTGGTCCTCCAATGTTGGCCCAGGCTTGAGCCAGAACTAGTGAACCCAACTTTGCCTTTCTAATGTTAGCCCTAGCTAAAGCCCAGAACTGGGCAACCCAGTTCTGCTCCTCCAATGTTGGCTCAGGCTTGAGCCAGAACTAGTGAATCCAGCTCTGGCTTTCTAATGTTGGCCCTAGCTAAGGCCCAGGACCGGGCAACTCAGGTCTGGTCCTCCAATGTTGGCCCTAGCTAGGACCCAGTTCTGGACAACCTCAAATAACAAATACAAATAAAATATAATAATATAATTTAAATCATTATCACAGCGAACAGAGATCTTATCTGATGTTTTTTCAACTACTTTTCCGAGTGTTATTTTTCTCATGTCTCGCTGCTACTAACAACAATGTCGAAATCTTATCATAACTTAAAAAAATGTCGTCTTTTACAAAAAGCTGATGCATTTCTTCACAAACAGAGTCGTTTAAATGTCAACAGTGAAATTCAATCTGTTCAAATAAGTGATAAAAATAATTTGAGTGAAATCGGTGATTCAAGTGACATAGGACTTAATAACTCAACACTGAATAGTGATGTTTGTAACAGTTCAAGTAGTGATAATCAAATTAATTCTCAAATTAATTTATTTCAACTAAGTGATGAAAATAATGAAGAAATTATAGACGATTCTTCAAATAATTACTAAGAATATAACTAGGAATGATAACTGGGGGCTAATCCTGGCAGACACGACTGGGCCAAACTTGTATTCGAAGCTTGGCCCAATCTTGTATTTCAATCAAACTGCAGAAATAATAAGACGAATCGGACTTACATTGGCAGCGTTTGGTAAGCTATGGTAATACCATATACAATACATGCGTATTACCAGTAACCACTTATGCAATAGAGCCAATGGCAAAAACAAAACAAACAACAAATCGTCCCAAGATAGCACAAAGGGCAATAGACAGCTAGCTATGTCTGGGGTTTCCTTAAAGGATAAAATAAGGAATGAAGAGATTAGACGGAGAACTAGAGTGACTATACTGATTATATAATGGCGGCCAAGAACGACAAAAAGAAGCGTGGGAAGGTCCCAGATGAAATAAGACAGTGAAAGAAGACAGTGGATAGAGAGTGGCTATAGGCGGCTCAAAATAGAAAGAAATGGAAGAAATTGCCTTTTCCTCCTTTTCTAGTTTCGGCCGGAACTGTAACCGAAACCCAAGTAGTTAAGTTAAAATTTAGTTAAATTTTCATTATATACGAGGGTTGTCTCAGAAGTACCCGGCCAGTACAGAAGAAATCTAAGAATTTGTTTTGCTATTTTTCAACATAATCTTCTTTTAGCTCTATACATTTTTTCCAGCGACGTTCAAAAGCTTCGATACCCTGTTTATAGTGAGAACCGTGAAGTTCCTCAAAATAGCTATCAACCGCACACTTCACCTCTTCATTGTTGGCAAATCGTTTACCACTGAGCCAATTTTTCAAGTTTGGAAAAAGAAAATAATCCAAGGAAGCTAAATCTGGTGAATAGTGTGAGTGTGGAAGCAATTCAGATTTGTGCAATGTGTGCACTGCACTGTTTTGATGAAACAACATTTTCTTTTTCGCCCAATGCGGCCGTTTTTTCTTAATTTCGGAACTCAAACGCTGCAATAAGTTCGCAAAATACTCGCCGTTGATTGTTTTTCCCATTTGAAGATAATCAATGAAAATGATACCACGCGCATCCCAAAAAACTGACGCCATGACCTTGCCCGCTGATGAAATTGTCTTCGCCTTCTTTGGAGCCGATTCTCCTCTTGTGGTTCATTGTTTTGACTGTTGCTTCGTTTCAGGTGCGAAGTGATGGACCCATGTTTCATCCAAGGTGATAAATCGACCCAAAACTCGGCTTTATTCCTCTGAAACATTGCCAAACACTCAGTTGAAACATCGTCACGACGCTGTTTTTGTGCAATATTGAGCAAACGCGGCAACCATCTTGCGTACAGCTTTCTCATATCCAAATTTACAGTTAATATGGGACCTACAGCACTTTTTGAAATCCCCACATTGTCTGCTAACTCGCACACCTTCAATCGACGGTCATCCAATACTGCTTTGTGGATTTTCTTCACTATTTCTGAAGGAGTCACCTCATTTGGTCGACCACTGCAATGTTCATCTTGGCAGCTTGTACGATCTCGTTTAAACTCTGCCACCCAATGTTTTACGTATGTAAAAGAAGGGGCAGAATCCCCCAAAGTAGAATCTAGCTCGGCTATAATATTTGTTGGACTGAGACCTTTTAAATGAAAGAATTGTACCACATAGCGATGACCATTTTTCTCCATATTAACAAATTATCACAGAGCGTCCCTATTGATGGCTGTCAAAAAAATACCAAAGAACCCAGAGCCATAAAATTTCAAACTTAAGCTTTATACAGTTGGTACTTCCTACTAAAGTAACTTTTTTCAACAACTCAGCAAGCGGTATAAACGAGTGAATCCGCTTCGAGTATATTTTGACCAAAATCGAAACTGCCGCCGAAACCACCGTTTTTGGTCGGAACTGGCTGAAACCGAACCTTCGGTCGGACTCCAACTAAATTTGACGATATGACGATGTAAATGTTAAAAAACGCAAGGAAAAGATTATCTTTTTATGTTTTTTCGAAATACAAAAGATCGGTACCACAAAACTGAAAAATGTGATCAATATTAGCAATAAAGGGCTGTAAAAGCAGTGAGTGACCCTACTAGGCAATTAATAAGTGCCCGTGTTAGGTAGTATATAGTAGTATTCGGTAGCAAGTGACAATATTCTACAATAAACGGTAGTACTAGGCAGTAAGTAAAAGTATGAAATAATCGATAGTATCGTACTGTACACCGACCGGTACATATTCAAACCTAGTGATTCAGCCCCGAGTGAAGATTGCAGATCGTGTTATGGAAATTCTATTTACAGGTCAGTTTTATTAAACTATAAGAACCAAAATGAGTTGATGTAACCAAAAGTTGGGTTGAAGATGATATATAAAATAATAAAGAAAATTTAAAAAAAAAGAAATAAAAAATTATGTCGAAGAATGACATATATTTCCGAAATTAAAGTTCGTTAAATAATTTTTAAACTAAAGTGATATTTTACATTAGTATTAATTAAGATTGTGGACACAACTTTCTGAATGTTACAGATCTTTCATAAATATGAAAAAGTCACTTTATCTTTCCTTGTCATACATTTTTGTATGTCTATTTTATATAAATGTTTTGAAGTGAATTGAATAAAGCAATTATCCTCTTACCTGGTATTATCTTCATCCACAAATAAAATTACGGCACGAGCTTGAGGCTTTTGAATCAATCTGTCTATGATTCGATCGAAGTCCTCAGTTCGAGAGTTTCTTAAAATCTTCTCAGAAGCCGCAATGCATATTCCTGCTTCAGCGGAATACGCAATAAACGATGCTATTCCCTAAAAAGAATTTAAATTTCAATATTTAAGTTAACTACATCATACTACATTCTTAAAATAAACCAAATCTTTCAATTCTCTATTCTATAGTCTGTCTATACTACACGATTTTATTTTACGAATTAAAAGAAAATAAAAAGTGGTGCGCATTGCAAAATTTTTTCAATTACATACTTTCCCAACGTACGTTTTAAGGGTCAATTCAAACCGTTAACGTACAAATCAGATTTAATCTTCAAAGCATTAAAAGATTTTACTAAATGGGTTTATTCTCGGTTACGACAACAATAATTTTAATTTCTTTATTTGTACAGAACTCGTTCCTTGGCCCAATAATCATTTTTTGTAATGATAGTTGTAATTGGGTTTTGTACCCTTATGCAAATATCACTGCATTATTTCTTGTACCATATCCTTAAATCCCTTGAGTCCCTGAAATATACAATTCTTAAATGGAATAAATATATACCAGATATATACCTTCATTGTCTCCTGATAATACTTGAAAGATACATGGTATTATTTCCTAATGAGATTGAAGTGAGATGCTTTATGCATAAGATTGTGTGTCTATACGTCAATGTAAACATTAAAGTTTACGTGCATACCATTATTTGTAATAGCATTCAGTCATTATTATTACCATCAAAATGCATTCTGTGTCGGTGTGATTTAGGATAAAATTTATGTGTTTGTGTTCTATTAAATTTCTCTCGAGCAGTCAACGACTTATCTATGCCATTTAGTCAATAGGGTACTTATTATTACACAGGGTAGTTTACATTTCCTGCCATTTCGCTTAATTTTAGTTGGATTCAAATTAGAACTCGGATGACCGCAGTTTCAAAAGAAAATCCGCGTGCGAACAGACAGACAGATATACTGAAATATATATACAAAATTTTTAGTTAAAACGGATTTTCGTCTTGGATTAATACATTGTGAGAGCTGTCGTATCGCATTAACTGTATTGTTTCCTTAAATACGAAATGATAATGAGAATCAACTACAAAAAGGAAAGGTATGTACATTGAAAGGTAAACAGCTATTAAAAGCTTCAGCATAAAAGTTGAAAGCACTTGTGATAGCTAGGTCAATTTATATGCCATTATGTAATTAAAAAAAGGACAGAACATAGCAATGTGAACTAAATGTAATTATTACAATGAAGTAATACTTCTATAAGTTAAAGTTGATTATGAAGTTTAATATGAGTTTACTTTGTATTTTTTAGCGTTAGGCTTTGTAGCGATTAAAATCTGTTCATTTTAAACCAATTTTAAGCAATTTAAATGAACATTAAGTAAGGCACTTATTACACCACCAGTTACTAGTCGTGTTTGGAAAGCTTTTAAGACAGGTTTTATAATTCTTCGAGTTTTACTGTAAACTTTAGGTAGAATAAACGCTGCTTATAAATATTTTTAATTACAGATTCCATATCCCCATAATCGTATACATTCTAAATTCCTATGTTCAAGTAATACAGCTTGCATAATATACAGTATTTGTAACAGAGAACCGAGCTAAAGCTTTGGTATATTTTTAACTGTTAAAACTCGAAGCAAAGAAATAATTCCCTGGATAATACAATTTAATTAATTCAATAGGTGGAATATATTAAACTAAATTATATTACAACTAAACGAATAATATAATATCGGATAAAGCTACACCATTATTTATTTCGAATAACACAATAATAAATCAAAAAAGCATCTGATACAAATTTTATATTTGAATATAGTCCAGGACCTGGACGCATGATTCTATAGAAAATTCTTTTTTACTTCAGTGGACGTTTTCTCACTGTAACGTCATCAAAAATTAATAATTCGGAAAGTTGAATATTGAAAATTATACAAAATAAACAATAAAAATAACATTTTAATTTTCAAATTAAATTTTCATAATTTCTAAAAGTTTTACTACTTAAAACAAAATCAAACACTAAGAACTTTTCATATTTTTTAATTAACTCAAATTTATCAACTTAAATATTCAAATTCTTTATCGAGTTTATTAAAACTTTTATACCTAAGTTAAACAAACAATTTAGTAACTTTTCAAATTAAATCTTATTAATCGCTATTACAAAATAATGCATTTTCTGTTCATGGCAAAGTTCAGTCTGCAGTTTATCAGTGACAAGCACAAACTTCCTTTAAAAGGGGTGGACTCCGCAAAAGATAATAATATGCCATGTATTTTATCAATATTTCGACTTCTAACAGAGAAAAGGATTACCAAAGGCGACTCGTAGTTTGTTATAATATTGAGGGGGGGGGCGATTGTAGTAGTAATATTTTTTGTTAATTCTATGTTAAAAGTGTGACTTACATTAACTTATTTACGCAATGCAAAATTTAATATTCTGTTTTGGGAAGATAAAGCCTTATTGCTCTCATCGTACAAGCCACTACTGTGTATACATTTTGATGTTGTTCAACAAAGTTCATTACAATTGCTGATCTCCTAGTGCATACTACAACTATTAATTTGGTTGCAAGTTATGGTTGCCAGGGTTTTAAGCAAGACCTGGAAACTTCGAGTGCTACGTCTTTATCTGTTGCACGGAGTATAGAGCACAGCGACGGCAAGTGATGTCCGATTTTTGAATACTTGCAACAATTTTTATTTAAGCAACGATATTTTATCGTTTAAATAAATAATTAATTAACAAAACGAATAATCGTAAACAATCAACAGGAAGAAAATTTTGTATCCGGCTGCTAGGGGGTTGATACAGACATTAATGGTAGTAAATATTGTTTTTTTAATCCTTTAAGGTATTATCTTTCCATTTGATTGCCCAATCAAATGAATATTGCTTGAAAAAATTTAATTTTACCTGTGCTAATTGATTCAGAATTTATGAAGAAAAGTTAACAAGTTAGAAGATTCGGGAGGAATTAATTAGCTATAATATCAAATATTTCAGAAAGAGCTGGCAAAAAGCTGGATGGAAAGATGTTAAGTGTTCTCTTTAATCAATTCTGTAATTTGCTACCATTAAAGCAGATTCGTCAAGTACCAAGTCTAAGTTTATTGAAACTTTCTGTCAACTATTGCTAAGAAAATATTAAATTTTAAAAATAAAATGATAATTTTTAAACTAAAATATAAATAGTATTTGAAATTTCCTTTAAATTACACAATACTTTCGTGATTATATCCTTAATACTGAATGTATCATGATAAACCATTCAAGTGCTGAATGCTCATTTGCTGCTTCTAGTTTAAATCACCAAAACCATTAAAGCCCTAGATTTAAGGGTTGCAAATTATTTGTTCTACATATAAATCCGTAAATACTATTAAATCTGAAAGATCAATTTTAAACAATGCTAATTACAATTTTCTATTTACATTTGGATATGAGATCTAAAATTGAAAATTCATGAAACAGTTTGATTACAAATACAAAAAACAGATTTTTGAAAATTAATAACGAATAACGTTTATGTCATGTCATACAATTTCAAATTTATTTTGAACACTGCGATGTTACTTGATTCAAATTTTCAAATTACTATCACAGAAAATATGACTCTTGTTAAATTGACGTCAAAATACACCCTTGGCGTCACAAATAGTTCCAAATTCTTTTAAAAGTAGCAATCTTATTAACAGTCAATGCCTACCTTGATACTTTCTTCCCCAGTTACTTTGAAACCTTTTTGTATTAAATTCCTTTAAAGTCAATTTTCTTTCTATTAAAAAAAACTTTAAAAGTGTCTAGCAACAACAATTTCAAAAAAACAATTTCGCTTTCGCATTTTAACTTATTTAGCAGTTACCAGCAAAAAAGTGATTATATGGGTTGCATTTTGAATTAAACAAAAAATTTTAGATGCAGGATTTTGCAATAAAGGTTTTCTCCTACAGATAAAATAAAAATAAAATAAAACAAAAAACAGATAAAACAAAAATAGAAAAAAGAATTAAAACATGAACAATTTTACAAAAATTCCTGGGAATATCAAAAGAATAGTTAAGAGATTCCATACAATATACTGAGATCTAACACTGAGCTGCTCAAACCTATTCATAATTAATTTTGCTGAAAAGCTAAAAAGTTTTTAAATCTACGTAGACTATGCAAACAGATATTTATGCTTTTGAAATACATAGTATTAAAAATAAAATATAAAATAAAATTTCCTTGATTTTTGTTTTACTTTATTAAAGCTGCCAGCTCGCAAGTTAAACAATGATAATTAAAAATTTAATAAAAGTTTTATACGAAGAAAAGAATGGAAACATGGAATTTATGAAAGACATCAACCCCGATTGATAAGCGAAAATCATAACAATATATAGGTATTGTTGTGTTCATATTGTTATGTTTGTTTAATCATTTTGTAGTTGGTATTACTTAGTACATTCGGTATACTATATAAGTAACTGAATCAATGGAATAGGGATACCAAAATAGTTTAGTAAATTGTAAATAAAACGTTTAAACGCAAACCCATCTTGATAAATACATTTCACGCAATTACCTGATATTGCCGATACAACAGTGGTGTTAGAAGTGAGATTAAAAACGAATCGAATATGGACGATCAATCTGAATTTCTACGATCGATGACTAGTATGCTCAATGCGTTACAAACGACAATCACGAACGCAGCAGCCAACACAAACCCAGCGATGCAATCAAGAACACCATCGTTTTCAATTGGTAAATTTCAATCAATAGAAGGAACGACAGTCGAAGATTACTTTAACCGTTTTGATTGGGCACTGCAACTTAGTAACATTCCCGATGAACAATATGGAAACTACGCACGAGTATATATGGGACCAGAACTAAATAATGCCCTTAAGTTCCTAGCAAGTCCCAAGAAACCTGAAGAGATTTCTTATGATGAAATACGACTGATATTGATAAACCATTTTGATCAAACCAAAAATAAATACGTCGAGAGTATAAAATTTCGCCAGATTACGCAAGAAGATGACGAATCTATCGCAAAATTCACGTTACGTCTTAAACAAGGTGCAGCTCTTTGTGAATATGGAGACTTTCTCGATAGAATGTTGATAGAGCAACTTCTTCATGGAGTGAAAGCTCGTGAAATATGTGACGAAGTCATTGCCAAGAAACCGATTACCTTTAAAAACGCGTACGACATCGCACAAGCAATCGAAGCGACGCAACGCATTACAAAAGAAGTCAAATTAACTAGTCAACCTATAACACAAGCAACAACGAATAAGATAGGATATATACCACCACGGATAAAAGATCAAGCATCGCATAGAACACCATCGCATAATAATTTGGAACAACAAAACACCCCCAGTTCATCGTATCAAAAACATGTAAGAATTCAAAGTGACTGCCAAGGATGTGCAGGACAACATGTACGCAGCAAATGCCCTTTCAAAAATGCGGCATGTCATAATTGCGGTAAGAAAGGACACATCGCAAAAGTGTGTAGATCCAAGAAGAACACACGAACAATCAACCAAAACACGTGGGAAGCGGAACCCGCAGAAGAGATAGATAGCTTACAAAATTTCAACAGAGTAGAAGAAATCAATTCACTAAATCCACCAAACAAATTAATGATAACCGTTTCAATTGATGGTCATAAGGTACAAATGGAACTCGACTCAGGTGCACCATGCAGCATTATGAGCAAAAATACCCTTATGGCTATTAAACCAATGTTTAAGCTACATCACACGAATAGACAGTTTTCAAGCTATACTGGTCATCGTGTCAAATGCATTGGTCGACTCCCGGTTAATGCCACGCTGGGGTCTAAAACACGCTGTGTTGACTTATACATAGTTGAAGATAATTTTGACACACTCCTAGGAAGAGAATGGATCTTGGAATTTTTAACTGAGATTGATTTTCACAAACTATTCAAGACTAATCACCAAATTGGCACACTAACAAGTTCGGCACCGTGTTTATCAACAATTCAAAAATCTCAGCTTGATATCCTAATTGGCCGCCACAATAACATCTTTAGCGATACTGCTGGTAAATTAACGGGACCCCCGGTTGAAGTACATTTTAAACCAGGCGCAACGCCAGTATTTGCCCGTGCTCGCGAGGTACCTTTAGCATTACGTGAGACATATGCAAAAGAAATCGATGCTAAAATACAGTTAGGTTTTTATGAACGAGTCGAACACTCCGAATGGGCTTCAACAACCCACGTTGTAACGAAGAAAAATGGTAAGCTTCGAATCACAGGTAACTATAAGCCAACATTAAATCCCCGCATGGTTATAGAAGAACACCCGATCCCAAGAGCCGAACACCTCTTTAATCAAATGAAAGGCGCAAAACTATTTTGTCACCTGGACATAACCGACGCCTATACACATTTACCCATAAGCGAAGAATTTAGACACGCATTAACCCTCAACACACCAACCCACGGACTAGTTCGACCAACACGCGCAGTTTATGGAGCTGCAAACATCCCGCAGTCTGGCAACGCCGTATGGAAACCGTTCTTCAAGGACTCCCAAATGTCAAAAACTTCTTTGATGATGTTTTAGTTTTCGCAAGTGATTTTGATAGCCTTATGACCGCTTTGGAAGCTACTTTAAATCGCATGGAAGCTCATGGCCTAAAACTCAACCGTGCAAAATGTGTTTTCGCCACGCCATCTGTTGAATTTTTGGGTCACAGAATTGACTATCAAGGCATACACAAGTCTGACAAACACATTGAAGCAATCCGCGACGCACCGAAACCATCGACATCAGAAGAACTGCAGCTATTCTTGGGAAAAGCCACCTACTATAACTCGTTCATCCCAGATCTCGCAACAAAAAACCGTGCACTTCGTAACATATTAACTACCGAACCGTTTAAATGGACACAAGAAGCCGAAAGCGCTTATAAAATTATCAAAGAAATTCTGATTTCGCCACAAGTTCTAATGCCCTACGATCCATCACTGCCACTTTTATTAGCCACCGATGCTAGCAAAACAGGGCTAGGTGCCGTTTTATCCCATCGATTAGAAGGTGGCCAAGAACGACCGATCGCTTATGCTAGCCGCACAATGACCACGACTGAACAGAAATATCCACAAATCGATAAAGAAGCACTTGCCATCGTTTGGGCCGTACAAAAATTTTTTCATTATGTTTACGCTCGTCACTTCACACTAATCACAGATCATAAACCGCTGACGCAAATCTTACATCCAGAAAAATCACTACCAGTATTATGCATAAGTCGTATGGCCAATTATGCAGACTATATGGCACATTTCAACTACGAAGTTATATTCAGACCCACCAAGGATAACGCAAATGCTGATTACTGCTCCCGCGCTCCACTAGCAAACGTCGCCAATCTGATCAACAACCTCGCCGTAAAAGAAGAAAGAAAACTAGAAGAATATGACAATTTTGATCATTTCACGCTACATCAAATAACGCAATTGCCCGTCCGCTCTGAAAACATAGCTAAAGAAACACGAAAGGATCCTCTCTTAGGTAAAATAGTCCAACTACTGGAATCAGGACAAAATTTATCACGTTTTAATTACAAATCACCAGAATCTAACTACACACTCGCCGCAAACTGCTTATTATTTGAACACCGAGTCGTAATTCCGTCATCATTAAGACAAGCAATCCTGAAAGACTTACACGCAGCTCACGTGGGTATTGTAAAAATGAAAGGAATGGCACGTTCATTCGTATTTTGGCCAGGTATCGATGCTGACATCGAAAACATAGCCAAGTTGTGTTCCGAATGTGCAAAGCACGCGCATGCTCCACCTCAATATCGAGACCATCATTGGGAATACCCGAAAGGACCCTGGCAACGAATTCACATTGACTATGCAGGGCCAATTGCAGGCACAATGTTGCTCATTGTAGTCGATGCATACAGCAAATGGCTTGAAGTCAAAACTACTACATCAACAACAACTACATCAACAACCGCAATCCTTGATGAACTTTTTGCAACGTATGGCACTCCAATTACCGTGGTTTCCGACAATGGCCCTCAATTTACATCATCCGAATTTAAAGAATTTTTACAGGTAAGTGGTGTAAAACATCATAAACTCACAGCACCGTATCACCCAGCAACCAATGGTCAAGCAGAACGTTATGTGCAATCGGTAAAGAACTCTTTGAAGGCTATGGCGACGACGAGAGGGACAATCCAGCAAAACTTAAATAAATTCCTCAGACAATATAGGAAAGCCCCACATGCAACAACCGGACAACCACCGGCTATGCTATTTCTAGGACGTAACCTACGAACGCGCTTAGATTTGGTAAGACCAGAAGATATCCATACGCGAATAAATGAAAAACATGAAGCTGAACATAACAGAACTTTCCGTACGTTCCAACCAGCTCAATTGGTCTACTTCATGTCCGGTAACTCTAACATGGACAAATGGATTCCGGGTATTGTCAAGACGCGCCTTGGAGATTTACACTATGAACTAGATTACAATGGTAAACCTTATAAACGCCATATTGACCAAATAAGACGACGACAAGAAAACATATCTCCATGTGAAGATATAGATGAACTACCACGTCGAACACGTGTATTTGGAAGCGATACCCCACAACGTTCAGATCAACAGGAGCAGACAGAGACACCACAACCAGACCAACAGCAACAAGCAAAAATATCACAACCACAGCAAATGTATACAATCCCACAACGTAGAACGCAACCAGAACAGGTAGCCTTACCACCAATCACGGCCACACCAACACCCCGCCGTTCGGAGCGCCTGCGAAGACCGCCACAGCGATTCTCTCCAAGCTAAAGTACGAATGATCCAATGGTCTCCTGAGGAGGGAAGAAATGTTATGTTTGTTTAATCATTTTGTAGTTGGTATTACTTAGTACATTCGGTATACTATATAAGTAACTGAATCAATGGAATAGGGATACCAAAATAGTTTAGTAAATTGTAAATAAAACGTTTAAACGCAAACCCATCTTGATAAATACATTTCACGCAATTACCTGATATTGCCGATACAACACATATCATACGACAAAGATGGGTTGCTAATTAAAGATCTAAAGAACTGACTTGCAACCTGAGGAACAATAATGGCAGGGCTTTACAATCCATTTTAATTTCACTTTGCCATTTTAATTCATTTTGTTCCATATTTTATTTGTTCGTTATGTGTTATATTGTTGATTTGATTAGTTTAAGTTGTTTGTATTTTTAATAGTTAAGTTTGATGTTAGAAAGTTTAATTGTACAATTTTTATTTAATGTTATATTTTGGGGTTTACATAAATGATGTCGGTCAAAAACAAGCAGACGTGCAGACCTGCAGCAAGTTTGATTGATATAAGAAAATAAAAGAAAGTGAAAAAACCAAGGCGATAAAAAAATAACAAGGAGTTATGAAATTTTCCGAAAAGCAAAAAATTAATTAAAGAGAAGAAATCAATCATTTAATTATTATTGAAGAAGGTGTCGAAATACAAAGTTAAATTTTGGAGAGCTAACGAGAGAAGTCGAAGAGAGAGAAGAAATCAATCATTTAATTATTATTGAAGAAGGTGTCGAAATAGAAAGTGTTTTAACAATAACTTGTTTGGCCGACGAATTTGTGTAAGTCCTGCCATTTGTTTATTTGATTTATTGTTAGACTGGTTGCAAATAAATTATTGTTCTATTTGTCAGTCTTTTATTGTTTTGAATGCGACAATTTTATTCGAGAACCAACGACCCAGATTCAGAAATAAGATTCACATTTTAAGGTAGGCAAAGGAGCACTACAGTATATATAGTACGATTAATTTTATCAGCAGAACCCAATCATCAGCTCTCCGTTGAACAAATTTAGAAAAAAAATTGCATATTCTGCAATAGTAAATGTTTCTTGTGTATTACTGTGTATTGTGTATTACCAATCCACCTCATATTTTATTTGGCGAAGCTATGTTGCAAGAACTGAATGTTATCTTAATCTATTTTTGTAGCTTTTTCTTAATATTTGAAAAATTTTCATATTAAAGAATTCAGTGCAAGTAATAAATCCTCAGTTGTGAAATGTAATCTACACTTTCGATGTCGAGGTATTTCTTATTATATTATTTTTAATGTATTGTGCAAACTATCATCATAAATCAATCAGGTTTTTACTAGGTCTATGATATTGATCAAAGTTGCAGTGCTAGATATCTATTGTAGTCATAAAAATAAAACTCTAACAACACCCATCTATAGATATGTTCTATTTAAAAAGACAAAAGAAGAAATAGCAGACGAAGTAGCTGGAGAGCATTTCTGCTGTTGCTAAAAGGTGATAAATGACCTAAAAATGACATAGCCGAAAGGAGTTTGGAAATCTAGCGCGTCTGCTACTACTGAATATGCACCACGGTATTCATATTTCACATAGTTATTTACTAAGTTGCACACAGTTTAAAAAATTTCCTCTACTAGAAGGTTCAACATTTTAATTATTTTTTGGTCCAAAGTTTGCAGCAGATTTGAGCAGGGTATGATGTTTTTGAAACAGAAAGCAACCAATAAAAGATCTTAAATGGCAGACAGACATACGCGATAGAATTTTTCGCATACCCAAACAATTTTTTTTAGAAAATTCGTATAGTGCATCTGAACTAACGAAGGTAATAAATTTTTTTAAATATAGGAAAATTAAGCAGAACTACTTAGATGAATATATTATGAGAAAATGGGCGACATTCTGCGGCAATGAGAAACGAACTCGATAATTTATTAGTGGGTGCCGCTAATATTCAAAGAAGACAGGTGTACGACTCTTGTGGTGAAACTTGCGAAAACGAAAATTAAATAAGAAATTTAATTAGGCATGAAGCGTCTATAACGATTTTGCTGAAAGAAAGCGGTCACCAAAACACATGGTGTGTTTTACTACAAGAATTTGTTAAAATGAAAGAAATTACAGTTTTTTGTAAAGAAAATGTGAGACATTAGAATTATTTATTAAAAAAAGTACGTAGGTAAGTATATTATAAAAAACGTTAAGATAAACAAAATTTTAAAATAAACCGTTTCTTCGCAAGATTTTAAATTTGAGATTCAATTATTTGTCCCATTTCTATTCATTTTAGGTTAATTTATTCTGTACGACATTGTCGAGCTTGCAGCAATTCTTTTTTGTTTTCTGCAATTTTAAAATTTTAAAATTTTAAACATTAATACTTTAATACTTTTTTTAAGTTAAAAATTGTCAGGCAATTAAAAACGCAAAAAACGATCCTAATAAATTAGACAGCCACATTTAATAAACCGAAGTAGTTTTCCTACGGTGGATTTTTTTTTACTTTTATATTTAAAAATATTTTCCTTTTTACCGTCCATCGAGGAATTCACCATTCTAAAGAACGTAAATGGGCTTAGAAAGTTACGATTTCTATTTCCGAGAGCCTGCTCTTTGTTATTTACAAAGTTTTGTACTTAATATTAACCATTGAGAGCAGTAAAATTTATTTTGTACTGTTAAATGTAATAATTCGTTGTTCTTCACAATATTACAATCTAAAATAAAAGTGATCTCCGGTGGGTTACATAGCGGAAATTCCGAGTTCAAATGCCAAACTTCACGAAAAACTTTACGTTTCGCTCTCTAATGGGCATTGACATTGTGAAGTCAGAAGACTGAAAGTTAAAAAAAAAATAAACAAAATTTTTTGATTATATTGTTAAGACTACCTGATTTATTAAGGAATTAAGGACTCCCTGAAAGTGCGAAACAAATTAGTATCTTGCTTTAAGCAAACAAAATGATTAGTATGTAATTACGAAATATGAAACTAAATTATTTTAACAAAGTCAAATTACAAGCACGAAACACTCGGCGCTGTAATTTACTCAACGAATCAGCGAAAAAAAGCTTTTTAAAGTTTAAAATATTCAAGTGGGTACGGTAGCAAAATCAAATAAAAAATTGTAATAAAATTTTATTACACGGAAAATTTGTCACCATACTAACAGTAGATGATCTGTCACGGGTGGTTATTAAACAAAGAGTAATTTACAAAAAAATTGTTTCAAACTCAAACAGAAAATATAAACAAACTCGATACTTTATTGAAATCGCAAAGTTTAAAGTGGCGCATGAGACAACTTTGTTACTGAAAGTGAAAAGAAATTCTAACGTCGCGTTGCGTCGGATCAAAGTTTACTTTTGACTCAATGGGGTAATTGCATTTGAGTATTATTAACTATTATGTTTTCAAGTGTTTCATTACAATGGTTATTCCTCTTCAGTCTATTATAATGTACCAACACGGTCTAATTTGGTTTTTGCAAGTACATCATTTCATTTAAAAATTAATTTTTTTATCAAAAACAAATTTACTCTTTTTTTGAAAACTTGAAAGAATTCTAAGAAAAGTTAGCAAAAATTCTGACATTTTCATCATTAAGTACAAGATGTTCCAATGAAGTTAATCTACACATAAGAATAGCGTAACGCCCCTGCATTTAAGAGCAATGTCCAGTGCTATGTTGTTTTAAATAACAGTTTAGTATTAACTTTAAAACGAATTATACGAAAATAAATTAATTTACTCATTTGAATATCATAATTCAAAATTTTAATTTGGGAATCCCCGAATGTTAGTTTTGGAATACCCTCCTGGTACTGTTAAATAAAATTATAGCTCTGCTAAAATTGCTAATTTGTAAATAACCGCAATAAATTATATATAATAAAATAAATTTGTAAAATAAACCAATTTATTTGCATAATAAAGTTTACAAGATGTATTTGTTTTGATGTTCTGATTTATTTCCACTGCAAATACATTCATAAACAGAATAACATAAGATGTTTGAATTGACATGCATGTCACTATAAAATTTATGTTCCAATAAACTAAACGAATAAGAAATCTAACTTTTGATGACGTCAGTTATATGCGAACGAAATTAGTTTTATTATGAAAATAAATAAATATTAAAATTTTTTTGTATAATAAAAACAATAAACCGTACAATTCGAACCAAATTTTGATGTAATAAAATAATTTTAATAAAAATTATTTATTGCTACAAAAAATTGACATGAGATATTAGTTAATTATTTTCAACTCATCAAGTCTAGTGGTAAAACGGAGTAAAGTTTGGAAAGTTTTTGTGCTCACTTAACGTTTGCGTAATTAATTATCATTTCATCCATTGTACTACAAGAGTTGGTCATTATTGTCAAGCGAATTATTGTTTTTATACCATCATTGTTGTAGTTACCAAAAATCGATTGTTATACTAAATTAACACATTAGAATTTTTATTCTGATTCATTTTTCATATGATTAGTAGTTCGAATTTAGATTAAGTCATGATTAATCACGTCATAAGACAAGATTTTTTATAATAATAAATTTATAACCGCTGACCTTTTAAGTTACAAAATTAAAATAAAAATACTTGGATATATCGTGGATTGGTCACTTCCGCTGGTGTGATCTTGTCAGATTGTAAATTTGTAAAATTTGCAAATTGATACGAATTCAATGGTGAATCTCCGATCTCACCAAGTCACTGCTACAAACTCACATTATATTATTCGATTTCTGTTTAGCATTTTATTCTAAAATGCACACCTGTGTTCCTACAATTTTGTATTTGCATTGGTACGGTTGAATTTCAAATTTTTGACTTTAAAATTCTTTTTACTATTTGTGGATATGTTGAGCTGTATTTTTAGCCTTCAAGCTGGCAGCTTACAAAAACACGGGTGAATAAAAACCCTTGTTCATAGATTTGTTCTAAACGCGATTATGCTATTTGATTCCATTTTTATACATCTTTAATATTTAACAATTTTGATTTTCTTTGATGCCGACTTGCAGCCATAAGATACAACATTTTTGTTTAAATATTTTACATTTTGTATACAAAAGTTCCAAACATAAGTTACAAAAAGTGGTATAAACCACAACTTTTGTTTAATATATATATTTTCTCAGGTAGGAAAATGTATTAAAATTTGGTATAATCAACACGGTCGCAAAAGCTTTTAATTACAAAAACTACTTAATAAATAATAATAATAATAATAACCTGTTTAATTAGCTTTAAGTCATAAAGTACAATATGTATTTAATAAAACTAATTTTTTAGTTTTTTTAGTTCAAATGGCAGTAAATTATCGACGATTACAAGAATTATTAGTGATTTCAAAAATTAGTTAGTTCTGTAATAATCACCTGTAATTCTCGGTCGTACCTCTCGGCGTAACGTGGTATCTGAACCACGATGTCAATAATTTGGCAGCAACTGGGATGTTTACCTGTTGCTATAATTTTAATATTTAATTTTATTAACTATAATTGACAGCAAATATTACCGAACTGTACTAATTAAGTAAAAGTTACCATTATATTAATTTTGTATTTCAATTAATATTGATATACTATTTATTAGCTAAAAACCAAAGCTATTATATGAATTCGATTCGCAACACTAATAATTATAAATAATAACGCCAATATCAAAACATTAATTATTTAATTAAAATTTGTTAGTCACCGATATATTATAATTTATTATATTAATTAAAATAAATACCTAAAATATTATGGGATTTCATATACAAATTAAAAATTCTGTTTAAATAAATAATAAATATGGATTTAGATATTGCAATTTGACACGAAATGCTTTGTGTATTATTTTATTTAACCATTAAAAATTTTATAAAAATATGAAAAACTGCAAATTTGTTATGAAGCTTATTTAACTCAAACTGTCAGCTTCACACGAGATACAATAAAACATTTGGTATTACTTTATATCACTATTTTTCAAGCTTCCATTCAGAAACTTACACACACATTTTATAAAAGAAACTGAACCACATAAACCAAAATGCTGAAATATTTTATTATTAATTAATTATTGCACTTAATTAGCAATTTTTAATACTTATTTAAAATTTTTCATTACAAATACTTTATTTGTTTATTATTTTGCCCAAGTGCTGTACTTTTTTTTTAATGTAAAATTTTAATTTATTATTTGATCTGCAGGTTTGCTTTCCGTTGCAAATTTATTTAAAAAGTTTTTCGCTTAATAAACCATTTACAAGTAGAATAGCTATAGGGATTCTGGAATTTACCAAGAGTTTCAATTTGATTAATCAAATTAATCAGTCAAAAAAAACAAATCAAACATGGTATCGGATTACAAAAATGAAGATATTATAAAATATCAATTGAGAAGTAATTTATACAACCAAGTAAAATACTTTTTTATTTTCCCAAAGACTAGATTAAGTAATATACTAAATTGCTTTCGATTTTGATCGAAAACAGATTGAGAGCTTGGTAGGATTGAAATCAAAACGATTACAAATTAGTCACCTACAGCTTCTGCATTTTCCAACGGAATACAAATAATTAAAATCGTTAAAATTTTAATCCTTATACCAGCTCTGCTGATTAGGATGTATTCTTGTTATAAATAAATAAATAAATAATATTAATAATACAATAAATTAAAGCGAAAAAAGTGAACAAATTCTTATTACTTCAGATAAGATAAGGAAAACATTTTAACTGTGCCACTCGGCTGGGATTTATAACACTTCTACTGTTTTTATGGAAACCTCTTCTTCTTATTTAAGAACGTGATCATTTAGAATATTTATTGGTCTTCTATATAAATGGTCAGTATATTTGTATACTAGTACTGTATATTTTAACAGACCGCCAGACAACTGAAAAAAACAATTCGAAGATTTAAACCTTTGTTAATGTTAGCGGTTACAAATTACGGCATTACTAATCAATTTACATTATTTAGATTTTAATCCCTTTTGTAACGTGCATGATGGTTCAGTATTGACTTTTAGGGTAATCTGTCCATTACGATATTGAATTTTGGATGTTATGGAGATTTAGTTAAATAGAATTTTTAAACAATTGGGTGACAATTAGTTATAGGTAATATGAATTACAAGATTATAGTTTTCCAAAATAAAACTTACAGCTTACAGTTATTTAATAAATTATCAATTTTGTCGATTATTAAAAACCTACATATTCTACAAAAACTAATAAAAGCTTTTTAAAAGGTGAAAATTTATTTATTTAATAATATCAAAAGCAACACTGATATTTTAAGTAATATCTGAAAATATATTAAATTAAATGTTGAGAAACTAAAGCACTCAATAATAAAATATAATTTAATAACCTTCATATTACATTGCCCAAAATTTGCTTCACATTATTGCTACAATACCGGTTCTGTTTCTGAACATTGGTGTTAATTACGGTGGTTCAAAGAAACATAAAACTAGGTTCCAAATATTAGGTTTAGGAAAAAGGAAAAAAAGAAAATTGGCCAAAGGGGAAGTCCCGGGCTTGATTAGTAGAAAAACCCCCTTCAAGTGTAACTCTAGGATCGGGTGAAAGTTTCTGAAAAAATTGCGTTGAAAAGTTTTTTAATGAATCCAAAACTTGATAAAATGCTAACATGATACAATTAGATTGGAAGGTTCTAGGTTCAATTCCGCGCAGAAATAGTTGCTTTTCTACAGATCGCATTTTATCTTCCCGAATATGGTACAGAACATTTAAGATTCTGCAACCCTTGTAACACGACATACTAAATATCAAAAATTTTAGTGTACCTGTTTATGATGACAATAACTGATAATTGTTTAACCCTAGAGAAGTACATGGGATATGTGTACTCCTCTAGGGTTAAAAATCAACAAGATGCGGTCGATCATAAAGACAATTCTAGCTTAATAATTTTTTTTGAAAATGTGTTCAAAGAAATATGATTAAGTTTTCTTGATTTCTTTATACATTTGGTATAATCGTTGCTACTTGATGTTTATTTCTTATATTAAAACAAACGAGCGTAATATTCAATGTTTCAAGGTATACTTTATTTTAATGTTATTCGGTGTTAGAGTAAATAACACAAGAATGTTTTACATTACGGAGAAGAAAAAATAAGGATTGCAAAATATTATTTTCAGAGTATCATTTCCATAAAAAAATAGCGTTTGTGTCAGCTCTGAATTATGACGTTCAATTGTTTTTACAATTTCCACATCTATAAATACAAAATCTAGTCCCGCAAAAAAATTGTAATTTGAATAAATAAAAAATATATTTGGCTAGAGACAATTCGGTTAAAAATGAAATATTAATAAAAAGACCAAAGCATGTAAAAAAAATTTTAGTCAATTGTCCAAAAAAACTTACAGCACCTGGACTGAAAAGGAAGGCTCAGAATCAGACACAATTGCCCAGCAATATACCGCACGAATTTTGCAAGTTATTATCGATATAAAAAATCAATCTTACTTGCTAAATATAAATTTATGCCTTAAAAGTTTTTCGATGCGAGTTTTGATGCTTGCAAAAAATTGACGAAAATTTACTAATGACGTATAAAAACTTTTGGCCGTATTTAGCACTCTTATAAAATTTAATTATAATTCATATTTTAGAAAAGATCATTTGCAAGTTAATTCCCAAACTTTTAATAAATGTCTGCTAGTATTTCAAAGAAACAAAGAAAATGTTTCAAACTTTATGTGTTATCTAAATTATATGAACGATATGGTCTTAATAATGAGATTCACTTTCCAACTTTGATAAAATTCAATTTGCGTCAATTTGGTTTTAAATTCTTTAAAATACAAATTTAATTATTATAAAATTTGCAGAGATGTGCAGAGAAATCTTAAATTTAATTAATTAATTTTAAACGTAGGTACATCTCGCATGAGAAAGTTTAGGTAGAATTCCTCATTCACGAAGATGGTTCAAACATAGTTCATATACAGTGTATGTAAATCAAGTTCCATCATACACAATATTGTTTCTTTTTACTGCACATAATATGTACAGTAAAATACGATAAGGATTTTTTCTTTCCTGAACCGGTTGATTTACAAACTAAATTTTAATAAAAAAAATATCGTCACTCTCTGCCGCAATACCTCCAATCCCCAGCACACCAAATTTTGTCCGGAGATACGATGACATAATAATACTCATTTTTGTTTTCTATTGTGGTAGCCTTAACAAATATATCGGTAGCCCTGGCAAATATATCTATATGTATCACCCCCTACCCTAAATGGCACAAATATGTGGCAGAACCTTTTACTTATAAAGTAACGTTCCGTCAGTCCGTACGACGATATTATAAAATATTTCCCACCTATTTTTGTATTCTAAAATAAATTGTTACAAGCCCTAAACTCAATTCTTATGCTGCACTCGGTATACAAATCAACATTAACCTAATTTTGACACATATGTCACAAAATTATCACGTTTATTTTGCATATATTGTTTTATTTTGCAAGCCATCTGACAAATTCTCACAAAAAATATATAAATTAAGATTTCAGTTAATATTTTCTTACTTATACTTTCAAAGCTCCATCGACTCACCAAATTTTAGCTGAATCGGTTAAACATTTCCATAGATACGACAGTTTCATTTCTTTTTATTTATTTTATTGTGGTGGCCCTGGTGAAGATTTCTCTGGCAAAACCTTATTTTCACCATTCCAGCCCACGAGGCATACGTCCAATAAGTTTGATTGCAATCGATGTAGAAATGCCGAAGAAACTCGATCGACAAAAACTTTTTTCATGTTTTTGCCAAAAAAGTTAATTTTATTTTTTTCATGTTGCATTACTGATTTCTATCAAAGTATTACATATGCTCTCATATCCATTAGGATCAATGTACCTACGTACCAAATTTGGGTAAGATCCCTTCAGCATTTCTTGAGTTATTCACTCTTAAAGTTTCAACTTTGACAACTTGTGATTTTTGACAGACGACAGATAGAAGATTAATTTTACCTATTCTGGATAAAGCCTTTTAAGGCCTTTAAAATAACATATCGCAAGACAAAATATTTTTAAAAAATCCCGTATTAATGATTTAAAATTAAGTATTTATATTTTAAATTTTATTTGATTTTGGTTGGAGAAAAAGTAATATGTCTCATTTGGATTAATAGGGGATTCATGTAACTACGCCGACGCAAATACGCCGATAGTAAATACGCCGACAATCAACTACGCCGACGGTAAATACGCCGACGTAAAATACGCCGACAGGTAAATACACCGACAGGTAATTACACCGAAAAATATTTACGCCGATTGCATTAACTCCGATGGTAAAATCGCCGATATGTTTTTACGCCGACAGTTAATTATGTCGACGACTTATATACTTATAAGATATATATACTCTTAAACTTGCAGTTCAGTTACGGTTCACACTTCGCAACTTCCACATCTACGATTCATCTGCTTTCCCTCGGGCTACGCCTTCGCGAAAGCAATACTCAAGGCCTTTCCTCAGGAAATACTCGAATATTTTTCGCACCCTGTGACTGTTACATACGAATATTTTTACTTTATGTAATATTTTTTATACGGTATTTTTTATACGAGGGGTTAAATCTCTAAATATGACGATTCAAATTAATATATAAATATTGGAAATTTTTTAATTAAAAATAAAAATACTTCAAAAAAATAATATATGAAATAATAACCATTATTTGTGTAAAAGAGGTAAAAACATGGATCTACATGCATCTGTAGCCCAATGGCCCAACATGTGTTGAATTTCTTCTTGCTTGTAATGTTATTAAGAGTAATGTTATATAAGGCATGTTTCGAAGAGAGGTGAGTATACAAAAAAGTATAGATAATTTTATATTTTCCGATAAAAAAATCGGAAAATATAAAATTATCTATGCGGATGCGAAGGCAGATATCCAAATGGATGCGGAAGCTTCGCAATTGCGGATCTTATTAAAACTTTACTTTCCCGTAATTACTTTCCCATAATTGCTCTCCTATTTCTACGATTTACTTAAACTTTTTAAACATTTTCTCATATTGTTGTCGTCGCTTCT
This sequence comes from Cantharis rufa, assembly GCA_947369205.1. NCBI lineage: Eukaryota > Metazoa > Arthropoda > Insecta > Coleoptera > Cantharidae > Cantharis > Cantharis rufa. Next base: position 5,546,981 of record OX376309.1, on the reverse strand, counting down.
CATGATATGACCCAACCATCTCAGTCTGCGATTTCACCATGCAAAAGCACGTAAACTATGCCTGTGACAAAGCCCAGCAGCTAATAGTCAATATGCAAAGAATGGCGAAAAGCAAATTTACTTCAAATTTCTTCAAATTTAATTTAAAACGGAAATTTTGGGAAGAAACAAAAAATGGCAGGATCACTTTCCGTTTCATTCCACGTTTTTTCAGATGAGCCAGTACTTGACCAGCCATGGCGAGATGGGCCGGCATCTGAAAAGAATCGGGAAGTCAGACGATGGGCACTGCCCATGATGAGACGTATTGGATGAAACCAAACATCGCGTTATGGAATGTGAGCTATACGCGACCGAATGAACCGAAATTAGACTCTTCTACAATGGTAGCTATCCGGATTTAAGACAATTGTCTTAGAGCTATCTGATACATAATATCGAATATTGCAATTGGCCGGTACTGGATGCCGGCCGGTACTGCAAGACTCTCCCCTACTGCTATTTTTATACATTACGTGTTGTTTCTATTTTTTTCTATTCTTTCTTTGTCAATTAAATAAAATTTCTTTTATGTCCGACTGTATTATAATAACATGATTTCAATATCACTTAGCGACCATAAGAGAACATTTTATGGAACTAGTCCGTTTTACTTTATTAATAAAGTAAAACGGCCGCCTGTCAATGTCAATGAAATAAACGTCAAAATTAATATTTTATTTAATTTAATTTATAAACGATTACATTAATTATTATTACTTTGATTATAATAGTTGTTAATATTGAAAACACAATTCACATTATTACTAATTGAAACCGGTAATGCTGGTGCTTTATTTATTTGCTGAATTTCTTCGTTTTCGACTCTAGAAATACCTTCTTGCCCTAAAATTTTTGTAGCAACATTAATTTTTTTGCTTTCGGATTCTTCTACGTATCCTTCGGCAACACTAGCGGAGCGCCATCCTCCATGGCGCATGATTTCGCTCATACTTCCCCCAGAATTTGCCAAAAGGCTTGCAGACGTTCTCCGAAAACAATGGCCCGTGTAGGAGCTGGAGTTCGGTAAATTTAAAAATTTGGCTACAATGCTAGGTACACTACCAATTTTGTGGATTCCTACAGGCTGGACAGTACATTTTTCTTTAACATAATTTACGAAGAATCTGCTATGTACAATTATTTTTGGTCTAAGGTTAATATATTTTCTAATTACATCCAATAAATTCAAATTTTCACTCGGTAGTATGATAAAGGACCTATCTTTTTTGGTTTTTGTGTCGATCAACTTGACCAATATATGTTTTTGATAATCTTCAACATTTGTGGTTGATAGTGAAACTAATTCTTGTCGTCTGCAAGCTCCACAGACACCAAAAATAAGAATAACCTATAAATATACTTTCATTATTCATCATCGTAAGTCAAAGTAAATAAGTTAAGTATGTGTACCTTGTTTAACAGATGCTGTTCGTCATTGGCGTCAAATAAAAAAGAATTGACATGTTCTTTTGTTAAAATGAATGACTTTTTTGCTGCATACCCTTCTCTCTTTCTTTTCAGAAAAGGGATAATACTAGGAAACTTGCTTATATCGATTGCTTCATTTAAATTAATTGTAGTCCGCAGCATGGAATATTTGGTCCATAAGGTAGATATTTTATAAGACGCGAGATTAGTATTAAAATATGCCAATATACTATCCTCTGTAGTTTTCATAACTTGTTTTTCTAAACACCATTTTTTGTATGTGCCGTAAGTTTCTTCGTATAATTGCTTTGACTTTGTCGGAAGTAGCGATTCTTTAGCTTTTAGGGCTATTTCAACAATTTCTTCCATTATTTAACTTATTAAATAATTTCACACAATTTTAAATCAACTATTTAAAACAAATTAATAAACAACTTATTGTAACCAGGAGCAATAAAAAAAGCACTCTTCGAAATTATGCAATTTTCACTACCTAAATGTCAAAGTAGAAAAAAAAGAAAAGAAAATCCTCTACGGTGCAGTCGAACATAAAGCTATGTATGTCATTTGCACATAATTAGGCTTTTTGGACTCAGCCTATTTATTGGCCTCGCTCGCAAGCTCGCTCTGCCATAAACTTCGGCTTCGTCCGATAAAGACCTATATTATGTACTCATGACATAAATAGCTATTCTTGTACTCGTTGGGTTTTATTGACCCAATTTTATTTTGGGTTTGATTTTATTTTATTGGCAGTTGACTGGCGTCCAGCGGCAACTCAATTTTCACTTTCAGGTGGTTGTCATACAGTGGCTCCTAAGAATCCACGATACGTGCAAACGTCCCTGCTCTCGATCTGTGGATCGAAATGATCAATGCATAGCTGTGGGGTTTACCATCTACCGACGTAAAAGGGCATTTGAGTACCGAAGGGTGTTACAAACTTCAACAAATCGTCGGCTTGGAGCAAAAACAAAATAACTCCAAAATGATAGTTTTGAGATAATGCGACTTGAATGTTGAGTTGACAATGTAAAAGTATACAAATTCAAAACTAAATTATCTTAATAAAAATTTTATTAGTATTAGTACAATTATCTGATTTTGCCAGAACGTAGTTGAGTGATTCGTATCCAATCGTGTAGATAACTCATTTTGTCCAAAAATGGAGTTTTTTGTTTTTGCTCCAAGCCGACGAAATATAACCAAATCCAATTAATATTTCCAAATTTGAATCTTCTCAATCTCTAATTTATGAATTTTCTAACAATATTTAGTTTGTTACAATTACAAAGTTACAATTATCAAATTATATCCAAATTTCTTCCACTTTGTAACATTCAAAATAGTAGTAGAGACCAAAAACAGATTTGAAGGACTAAGAGAAGAAGAGAATGCGGCAGCTGATGCCGGACAAGGTGTTAATCAAGAACAAACTAGTGAACACCGATTACCTTCTAAACCACCACCAATAACAATTTACCAATCTGAGAACATAGGTCCAGTCCACGAATTACTAGCGGAAGTTGCACCAAAAGAATACACAATTAAAACAATAGGATCAGAGGAAATTAAGGTACAGGTTAAAAACTCAGAAGCATTTACAAAAGTTCTCGAAGCCCTGGGAAAAAGGAACTCTGTTCCATACTTACAAGCCCAAAGAGGAAAAAAGCTATCGAGTGGTGATGAGAGGTATGCACCCAACAGTCTCAGAGTCGGACATCAAAAATGCTCTACTGGAGGAGGGACACGAAACTACTAACATCTGGAATATTAGACACAGAGAAACCAAACAACCTCTACCACTGCACTACGTTGATCTTAAAAGAAAAGACAATAATAAGCAGATATTCACACTAAAAGTCTTGGGAGGGAATATAATCCGTTTCGAACCGCCGCACGTGAAGCGAATTATTCCGCAATGTACAAAATGCCAATGCTACGGACATACCAAAAATTTTTGTTATAAATCTGCACGATGCGTGAAATGTGCAGGGGAACACAACACCAAGGATTGCCCTCGTAAGACAAGGGATGATCAGGTAAAATGCGTAAACTGCAATGGAAGTCATCCAGCCAATTACCGAGGATGCCTAGTACACACGCAACTGCAACAACGAATATACCCTACCCTCAGAAATAAAGTAAATACACGATTGATTCCAACGACTTCGAATCAACAGCAACAACTAAATAGTGCTCACTACCAAGCACCGAACAACTACATTACTGCCTTTCCTCAACTCCCAACGCGAAACGAGACCATACATACAAACCAACTGAATAGCAACAATCAACAAAAACCTGCCTGGCAAACTAACCAAAATACAAATCAAATTGCAAATCAACAATCAAACAACATGAGTAAACTCGAAGATATGATGGGGCAGCTCATGACACAAATGAGTACTATGTTGAACTTATTAACATCACTCGTCAGTAAAATGACTTAATGACTGAACAGCCAAAGTATAAAATAGCAACTTGGAACGCCAATGGACTAAACCAACACGTACATGAAGTTAAGACATTCCTACAAACCCACAATATTGACATCATGATGATTTCTGAAACTCACTTCACAAACGATCACTATCTGAAAATACCCAACTATCAAATTTATGATACAAAACATCCTGACAAGAAAGCACATGGGGGAACAGCAATAATTGTTCGTAATAACATCAGACATCATGAAAGAAACAAATACGCCAAAGAACACTTGCAGGCTACTAGCATCACCCTAGAGGATAGACAAGGTCCAATAACCATCTCTGCGATATACTGTCCGCCCAAACATAACAACAAAAAAGAACATTTTGAAGACTTCTTCAACACATTGGGAAACAAATTTATTGCGGGAGGAGACTACAACGCGAAACATACTCTATGGGGATCCAGACTAAGTAATCCAAAAGGAAGAGAGCTAGTGAAAACGATGAAAGAAAATAATCTACATCATATCTCAACGGGACAACCTACTTACTGGCCATCGGACAACAAGAAAATACCCGACCTTATCGACTTCTGTGTCACAAAAGGCATTGACACCAAACGAACTAAAGCGGAATCATGCTTGGATTTGTCATCCGATCACTCCCCAGTGATAGTCACAATCTTCAGTCAATTAGTACAAAAAGAAAAACAACCCTCACTATACAACAAAAAAACAAACTGGGAATTATTTAGACACAACTTGGACGAACTAATCACACTAAATAAGTCGCTGAAAACAGAGCATGAAATCGAAACAGCAGTCGATGAATTAACTAAAAATATCCAAAAAGCAGCCTGGTCTGCCACTCCTAACACTAACACGACTCACCAAAAAGAAGGAGTTCCACTTACCATCCAACAAAAAATCGCTGAAAAAAGAAGATTTAAAAAACAATGGCAGCAGGTAAGAACGACAGAAAACAAAGCCAAGCTTAACAAATCCAGCAAGGAGCTGAAAGAGATGATAATGGAACACAAAAACCAAGGTATCCAAGAATACTTAGAGAGCTTAACACCTACAGAGGCCACAGACTACTCTCTCTGGAAGGCAACGAGAAAACTTAAAAGACCACAACTGCAGCATCCACCAATTAAAGATAATAAAAGTAACAAATGGGCTAGAAACGATAAAGAGAAAGCTGAACTATTTGCCAAACATTTAGAAGAAGTTTTCCAACCATTTCCCTCGTCATCAACACCAGAAGAAGAAAAAGAAATAGCTGATTACCTCGAATCCCCCTTCCAACTAGACCTACCCATCAAAAATTTTAAAACTAAAGAAATTAAAGGCATAATACGAAAAGAAATTAACATCAAAAAAGCTCCTGGATTTGACTTAATTACAGGAAAGGTTCTACAAGAGGTTTCTGAAAAGTGCCTAAAATTGATCACTTTAATTTTTAATGCAATACTAAGGTTACACTACTTTCCAAACTTGTGGAAAGTGGCTCAAATAATGATGATTCTTAAACCTGGCAAGAAACCAGAAGATGTCAAATCATATAGGCCTATAAGTCTGCTACCAATGCTCTCCAAAGTATTTGAAAAAATATACTTAAAAAGATTAAAACCCTTACTCGAACAACAAAATATTATACCAAATCACCAATTTGGTTTCAGAAACAAACATGGTACTATAGAGCAAGTGCATAGATTAGTAAATATAATTAACAACGATTTTGAGAAAAAAAGATTCTGTTCAGCTGCATTCCTGGATGTGAGCCAGGCCTTTGACAAGGTCTGGCATGAGGGTCTATATTACAAAATTAAAAAAAATTTGCCACACCATCACCTTCAAATATTAAAATCTTACTTGAATAATAGGCACTTCCTGGTAAAGCAGCAGAACGAGTATACAGATCTATATCCCATCACATCAGGAGTACCTCAGGGTAGCGTATTGGGGCCAGTACTTTATCTAATCTACACATGCGATCTACCAACTACCCGTGTAACAACGGTAGCCACATTCGCGGATGATACAGCAATATTGGCATCACACTCGGATCCAAACAAGGCGTCCAGAAATCTCCAATCCAACCTGGACAAAATACAAAGATGGTTGCGAAAATGGCGGATCAAGGCAAATGAAACCAAATCAGTCCATATTACCTTTACCTTAAACAGGCCAACATGCCCACCAGTTAAATTAAACAACCAACAACTTCCCCAGGCTGAGGATGTCAAATATCTTGGCATTCACCTGGATAGGCGTCTGACGTGGAAAAAACACATACTCACTAAACGGAAGCAGCTCGGCATCAAATTAAGCCAAATGTACTGGCTGATTGGCAGAAAATCACAACTTACTCTAGAAAACAAATTAATACTCTACAAAGCAATTCTGAAGCCTATATGGACCTACGGCATACAACTATGGGGCTCATCAGCCAATTCAAACATCGAGATTGTACAGAGATTTCAGAACAAGGTCATAAGAGTGATGGTCGATGCACCTAGATACATAACAAATGAAGTGATACAGCGCGATATACCATTAACTTCCGTTAGGGAAACAATTAAAACATTCAGTGCTAAATATAGTGAAAGACTGCTACATCATCCTAACGCATACGCAAACAAACTACTGGTGAGCACTAGTGAAGTTCGCAGATTAAAAAGATACCAACCTACGGACCTAACAAACAGATATGTATAAGTGAAGTGCAAGTGAAACATAAAAACTGAAAGTATTAAATAGATATTGTTCATTGGAATAATTTTCTTTCATGTTATTGTTCATTGTCAGTTGAGACGCCTAATGCCTATCAGGCAAATTGCTGTATTCTTGGAGTTAATAAAAAAAAAAAAAAAAATTTTTTATACGAGGGGTTAAATCTCTAAATATGACGATTCAAAATAATATATAAATATTGGAAATTTTTTAATTAAAAATAAAAATACTTCAAAAAAATAATATATGAATTAATAACCATTATTTGTGTAAAAGAGGTAAAAACATGGATCTACATGCATCTGTAGCCCAATGGCCCAACATGTGTTGAATTTCTTCTTGCTTGTAATGTTATTAAGAGTAATGTTATATAAGGCATGTTTCGAAGAGAGGTGAGTATACAAAAAAGTATAGATAATTTTATATTTTCCGATAAAAAAATCGGAAAATATAAAATTATCTATGCGGATGCGAAGGCAGATATCCAAATGGATGCGGAAGCTTCGCAATTGCGGATCTTATTAAAACTTTACTTTCCCGTAATTACTTTCCCATAATTGCTCTCCTATTTCTACGATTTACTTAAACTTTTTAAACATTTTCTCATATTGTCGTCGTCGCTTCTCATGATATGACCCAACCATCTCAGTCTGCGATTTCACCATGCAAAAGCACGTAAACTATGCCTGTGACAAAGCCCAGCAGCTAATAGTCAATATGCAAAGAATGGCGAAAAGCAAATTTACTTCAAATTTCTTCAAATTTAATTTAAAACGGAAATTTTGGGAAGAAACAAAAAATGGCAGGATCACTTTCCGTTTCATTCCACGTTTTTTCAGATGAGCCAGTACTTGATCAGCCATGGCGAGATGGGCCGGCATCTGAAAAGAATCGGGAAGTCAGACGATGGGCACTGCCCATGATGAGACGTATTGGATGAAACCAAACATCGCGTTATGGAATGTGAGCTATACGCGACCGAATGAACCGAAATTAGACTCTTCTGCAATGGTAGCTATCCGGATTTAAGACAATTGTCTTAGAGCTATCTGATACATAATATCGAATATTGCAATTGGCCGGTACTGGATGCCGGCCGGTACTGCAAGACTCTCCCCTACTGCTATTTTTATACATTACGTGTTGTTTCTATTTTTTTCTATTCTTTCTTTGTCAATTAAATAAAATTTCTTTTCTTGTACTCGTTGGGTTTTATTGACCCAATTTTATTTTGGGTTTGATTTTATTTTATTGGCAGTTGACTGGCGTCCAGCGGCAACTCAATTTTCACTTTCAGGTGGTTGTCATACAGTGGCTCCTAAGAATCCACGATACGTGCAAACGTCCCTGCTCTCGATCTGTGGATCGAAATGATCAATGCATAGCTGTGGGGTTTACCATCTACCGACGTAAAAGGGCATTTGAGTACCGAAGGGTGTTACAAACTTCAACAAATCGTCGGCTTGGAGCAAAAGCAAAATAACTCCAAAATGATAGTTTTGAGATAATGCGACTTGAATGTTGAGTTGACAATGTAAAAGTATACAAATTCAAAACTAAATTATCTTAATAAAAATTTTATTAGTATTAGTACAATTATCTGATTTTGCCAGAACGTAGTTGAGTATGATTCGTATCCAATCGTGTAGATAACTCATTTTGTCCAAAAATGGAGTTTTTTGTTTTTGCTCCAAGCCGACGAAATATAACCAAATCCAATTAATATTTCCAAATTTGAATCTTCTCAATCTCTAATTTATGAATTTTCTAACAATATTTAGTTTGTTACAATTACAAAGTTACAATTATCAAATTATATCCAAATTTCTTCCACTTTGTAACATTCAAAATTCCAAACTCAATAATTAATTAAATTTATTTTCAATCAAACCTTTCCAAAAAACAAAATTTTCAAAAAAAACTCTATTTCTATTTCATCTTGGCGAAAAAACCTGGTTTTCACTTCTCACGGCTGCCACCACAACTTTATTGGCGCAAAAACATTAAACTTAAATATTTACAAAATTTACAATATTAAAAAATAATTCTTTTGAGAAATCCGGTGATCTTTTCCATTCAACTAATTGGCCTGACAATTCAAAGGGGATAATGCAGCTAGCATTTCATTTCTTCCAATAATAAAAAAAAAAAAAAATAACCATGAATACTTAATCCTGAATTATGATGATTGTGTGACTCTGTATTCTAATCCATAGGTAACACATTGTTTTTAGCATTTCAAAACAAATTGAAATACCTTTTCCTGTGAACTTATTTTGAACTAAAAGTGAATTAGTAATTAAAAATTTCAGTATTCATTGTAAAATTGTTGCTAAAAAGGAATAAGTAAGGATTATACCCGAAATTTTCGTTGTATAAGAAGACCGAAGATAATGTTTTTTTCATTTTCATATAATTTTCAGTTGAATTTTATGAATAACACAAATGAATATTTACTCGTAAACAATATTTTTAAGAAAAATATTTTAAAATTTAGGAGTTCTTCTGTGTATCAGAAATGCTGAGTGGATACACATCGGGGAATAAATCAAGCGTGCATCGGTGTCTAGAAAAATCTAATTACTTCTGTAAAAATCGCTGATGTACGAATAATATAAACGAACCTTGTTTTTATGATTTTAGTAAATAAATACTACCAAAAAACAGAAAAAATAAATACAGAAGCTGAAAATGTAAAATTGAAAAAAATTTTTAGAAACATATTGGGTTCAACTTTGTTTCTAAAACATGTATAAGATATATCGTTTTCGCGTACACATTAAAACATCACAATAGAGATCATCGATTACACAGGACTACCATGATATAATTAATTAAGTTAGGTTACCATAGCAGAAATGTAGAAATGTTTTTTTTATTATAATAAAATTTAGTTGCATTAGCTGAACACTGCGACGTGCGTGGGAACATAATAACATCAAATCTTAAACGCACGTTTTAAGAAAAAGCCAAATTCTAGAAAACTTTATTTTTTAGCAACAGTCGTGTGCTTTTTATACAGTTCTGATACACTGCAAAAACATTGTTTACCATATATTTACCTAAACTAACATTTAAAAAAAAGTTGGGTATGGTGATTTGTAATGTAAAACAAAGAAAATTATACTAAACAAATATTTTTATGTAAATGTATCAGATGATTACATTCCATCAGCTTGTAGAATAAATTAATTACTAAGTAACTTTCAAACAAGGATTAGTCTAGTCTAAATTATAATGAATAACGCTTTAATGACACCTGCTGTTTACCAAACTTCTGACATAATTATGATGGTTCTCTGCTTTTCATAAAAAAATTTACATTTTTTAATATTAATAAAGAATATTAAATTTTATTCCTACTTCTTAAAAGGAAATGCACATAAATTGCATATATGTATCTACGCAAACTCTACTGATTAATCCACCCCCTGCATACGACGCCAATTGAAAAACATCCCCCACCCTAAGTAGCTCTAACAGAAAAACGTCGTTAAAACTAATTTAATGCTTTAATGGAGAGAAGTAATTTTTTTAATTTTCTTTGCCTATTATTTTTAATATAAAATTTTTAAACAGAAGTGTTGCTCGAGACTAACCCCGCAAATAAGAAAAATCGCCTTACATATGCAAAACTTAGTTCTTGTCACTCGTTCTCTACTTTAAACACACAAGGAAAAAAATTGCTACTTTTACAGACAACTGATTTTATTTGTGTGCCATTGTGGTAATTTCATGTTCGTATTTTTATGTTTAATATTATTTTTTGATATCGTATTCAACATATTCCAAATTTATTCGAATCACAATATTTTATCATATTGATTTGCCTTTTTGCAAAACTTCCTTGTGCGTGATCTCTTAACGCAAATAAACCATATATTCCTTCGTTCGGTATTTAATAGTGATTTCCTTGTTTAATCTACTAGATTAATCGTGCCGTTGTCCTGGAAACCAAATATCTAAGTAAGTATCAACTATTATTATAAGTTATGCAAAAGAATCATTTGTTAATTACACAGTTTTCCCTAATAACATCTGAACAAGAGTGTTTATCAGGAACAATTAAATTTAATCTTCCTGCTGTTAAGGTTAAGGTAAAACATTAATAATATCCTTAAAAAACCCTAAGTCAAAATTTAAAAAAAAATTCCTTTAAAATTTTGGAACAGCCTGTATACCCTTCGGTAAGCATTTTTATTGCCATTTCCCTTGAAGATAATTCTATATTAAACTGAACTGCTTATAGTAGAAACGGATTTATCTGGTTAACACATGAGTACGTCGGAAAACATACACCAGCGGTGTACTACGTAAATCATACATCGGACGACTAGGAGGCGGAAAACCGCGGCTCTAATCCTGGTTGCACCGGATACATTTGGAAAACATCCTTAATTTTTACATAAAATATTAATTGAGTTTTTTAATTAATATTTTCACCCTTTATTAAAACTGTTACTTTTAGAGGATAATTGCAATAAGTAATCCCTGAGTTTGTTGTAAGCTAACCGAGGTGCTTTTACGATTGTTTATTAGTCTAGGAGATTATATTAATGGTGAACAACTCGAAAAAGACAACAAAATTTTAAATTCGCTCGTTATGTGGGTTATGAACAAATTAATAGTTGTCAATGCAGTTATTAAGTGCCATGAGCACCGGTTTTCGAAATATTAAGGGTGGAGGTTTATGAGACTATATTATATCAACTCGTAAAGTTTAACGTTAAACATAAGATGTAGCAGAAGGGTTATCGAATACGCTTAGAAATACTTTATTAAATTCGAACCAGGATCGAATACGGCTTAGGTTGTTTTTTTTTCTTTTTGTGATAAATTAAATGTTCAGCTAAATCACTTTTCGACTGTAAATAGAGATTGAATCAACTATAAAGATATTGTTTATATTTTTTATTTTAACGATTATGAACAACTTGTAACGACTTGTGAACGACTGACATATTTTTACATACATGGCCAGAGCTACATTTTCATCTTTTTAACCTTTATGTGACTGGATAGGTACCCGGGTACCTTTTGCAGTTTTAAGCATTCATATGTTTTGTGTTCATTGTCGTTGAGCTTTGAAATTTCGTAACATCTCTGAGCTTGTTGTATACTATATGTTGTTATATTATTTTGATTTTTATTATTAATTTTATTATGAGAAAATGGCGTCCAAAATTATTTCACCCTTTAATGAAGGCGTAGGTACCCGGGTACCTCTATATGTTTTATATGAAATTAGATAGGAATTGTAGTAATAAAAATAAAATTACATTTAATTTAATTTAAATTTTTATTTATAATTAAATATAATTTAAATTAAATTTGCAGTGCTTAGGGCCAATTTCATAATAAAAGTTAGCAGAGCACTAAAATTTAATATGCAATATTAAATTAATATTAATACAGGAAAGTATTTATTCCCAGGCACGCAATTTATTTGTATTTAATTTTTTTTTCCGACTTTTTGTTTCGGAAATTTAATAATTAATTTAATTAAAATTATTGTAAAATTTTATGCTTTTGCTGCGATTCCTTTGTAAAATAATCGCAACAATACAGTAACATAATATTTAACGAAAACTAAACAGAACGTTAAAATAAAAAACGTTAAGTTTTTTTTCTGTAATATAGTAATAAATTATAATACAGACAATTTTGTAATTTAAATTTTGTGAAGAAAAAAGGTCTAACTCGCGTCAACGGTGAATGCAGGCAAAATTACATTGGGTACTATATTTAGCATTGTGCATCGTTTAAGGACTATTGTAAGTTAAATTGATACAATACCATAATAATTACCCTAGGATGTTATGAAAAGAATATAAAATTTCCACATAAACATGATCAAGTAATTTTCAGGATCGTATTGCCTACCCGTTGTTTCAACCCACTGAAAAATTTCTATAGGTGTTCTGCGTAAATAAATTAATTTGATGTTTCATACTAAGCATACAAATTAAACAAATTTGAATGTTACAAAATCAACATGGAATTCGGTGTTATAATATTTGTTATTCTAATAAAGTAGCACCTTTGTGTTTAACACAAATCACTGTGTTTAACACTCAAATTTCAAATTTAAATTTACCATGATGTTTTAATAATTATTTAAATTTTGCCGTTAACAAATTAAACAAATTGGAAAAAAAAGCAATTTTTACGCCAAAGAAATAAAGTTCCATTTTTTTAAATCTCGGAAAAGTCCTGTTTGTGCATACATGGTTCGCGCCGAAATAATTCTTTTCGGAATTCGCAAGCTAAAATAACTCATAATCATAAGTCATAACTATCACCACTCGTTTTGCTATTTGCTTATTCATTTTTACGAAAAGCCTAACGACTTTTCAGATGTCAATGTACAGAAATGCTTTAAAATCCAAATTCGAACACCAAATAACCTTGTTGACCTGTATATTCAATTGCCAAAATTTAACAAACCCTTAGTTTGCTGGGATGTGGATAAAATTGTTCCAAACAATTGTAGGTCGCATAGAGCAATTTTTACTGCTATAAATGCTCTATTACCATTTGGTCTACTCTGGAAATGAAGGATACATTTTGTGAGTTACTGTAATTGCTGTCTTATACAAAACTTTTGGGCTACATTTTTCCTTACAAAATGCCTGGAATTGTTTTTGAGTGAAGTTGCCTTTCCATTTTCAACTAGTTTCCCATTTTATATTTGCTGTTGTTTCGTATTTTTCGCGAGGTTGGTAGGCGTTATATTACAACAAACTAGTCAATTAACATCCCAGATCAGTTCAATTGACTTGATCTTGAATGTAATGTAAAAATATTGAATATTTTTTAATTATTTCTTTTAATTAAAAATTTGTTAAAATTTCAAAATATCAGTGCCGATTAGGGACGTAAATTTTATGTACCGAAACAACACTGTAAATTTCTAAATATTCCGTTCATAAAAATCAGCACATTATATGTACATAAATGATTCACCAATTCAGTAACGAACGGCAAATCATTGCCGAACCGTTACAAAAATACCTGTACTGTATATGTACCTAAATGATACCTTAATACAGTAACGGCAAAGTGGGCAAATCAATGCAATACCGTTATGGAAGTATCGGTACCGAATATGTAAATTTTTGACGGCCTAAGTCGTCACTTGCCAGTCCATTTGAAAAGGTGGATTAAGCCCGATTGGAAACTTGGGGTCTTCAATAGTCTTTCAGTTCCCGCCACCACAAAAGCACAGCCTGCTCTGCATACTGGTAAACTGAGGGGATAAATTAAATTTTTCGTTTTCTTGGCAGATAATTTCAGTAATCATTAGCGCGCAACATACCAAGCAGTAAGCTTAGCAAATTTGTTCGCCCGTTTGTGTTACATAGCATAATAAATAATGATTTATTAAACATTAAATTAAAAGCTTAATTTTGAATCATATCTTGCATTTTCACTTTCCAACATGTTGGTTATTGTTAATTACCAACATTGTAAAGATTCAAAAAGAAATAAAAAAATATAATATCCGGAAAAATATTTTTACGAATGATAACTTTTAATTTAAAAGTAAAAGAAATGATAGTCATAAATTTTCTTTTGGCGGAGAATGCGTGTTTGAATTTGACACCTTAATAATAACCACGCGTGTATCAGAAGATAATCCATACAACAGATCTTAGTCCCATCTGTCAGTTGCATTGAAATTCTTTCCCAAATAAATACTCCACTGGCGTCTATTTCTTTGCCGATCACATTTATATGTGCAAAATCGCTTCTATTATATCAAAGATTTTATTATATTAGTTAATACGTTTTTTGTGTTCGAACTACAAGAATATAATAATCACAATCAGACAATGATTAATATTTATCTAATAAACGACAAAATTATAAATAGCAATAAATACTACAAATTTTCCGTGAAATTAAATTATGGTCAATGCCGAGGGCTTTTGTTAGTTAGTGGGATGACTGCAGCAATTAAATAACTTGTCAAAAGCTTCGGAAAATGCTGTCTAAATTTAAAACTATAGAGAAAACTAAATTTTGAGGCAACGCCCGTGACGTAGTAAATAAAATGCATGGAAATTTAAATTTTTGACTTTCTTTTCTTAAATCAAGAATTGGGTCATTAATTATCTGCTACTAAGCAGGAATATCTAGCAATATGTAATTACTCTCTGGTTGCATTTAAGTCTCAGCCACCATTGTTTCATCCAGATAAAATTTTCAATTAAAAATATCTCAAGAAAATTTTCAAGTTCTCACGCCCACTTTTCTTTTCAATTTGAATTGAATCCATAATATAAGTTGTATTAATTCGCGTTTTACTTTGATGATATTCTCATAAATGAAGATTATAAAATCAATGTTTAAATTATAAGAAAAACATTTTCGAAATGTTTTTTGTTTCGATTGCCTATGATTTATAGATACGCTTTATAATGCTTAGAACAATATAACGATATAATTGGAAAAATATTTTTAAAAGTGTATCTGTATTGTATTTCATATCCTACATTCGTTTTGAAATAACGAGTTCAATAAAACTACCGATATAAGTTTCCAATCAAGTTATTATCGTTAACTCGTTAACTTCAATTATAGCAGAAATACTTCAACTTTGATTATTTCTTGAAAAGCTTTTTCTCTAAAGTATGCAGCCTGTTATTTTAAATTTAAAAGTAAAAGTGTTGGGAAAATGATTTTTTCAGAAATTCGATGACTATTTCAAAAATAAGATAATCCTAACGAAAATTTTTTAATGCTGTTTGGAAAAGTGCAACTTTTCGATATTCTTTTGAATAAGGTAAAAAACGTTTTCCCACACTAGTGCAGAAAAGTAAGTTTTTCAAAGGCATGCGCATTAAAGCGCAAACCCCAAAAATCATTACAAAAAATATTCTCGGCGCCTACCTGTTACAAGTAGAAATAGCTATTTGGGGAGAGCAACCGAAACATATCCTTTATCGTGGCGTAAAACAGAACGTTTCCAAAATAAAAATCAAAAATAAAATTTTCATATTCAAATTACGTGTCCCTTATCATTTTCGGTCTGATAAATTTAACAGAATATAATAGTTTCGTCGGTTTTAGAACTAAAATAATTTACAAATTAATTCGTAATAATAGCAGTTTAACAAATAAATTCTTTTTGGTTTTTCAAAAATGTCACTTTTCATGACTTCTTGCACAAATAGTTATATTTTGCTCGACCCTCGTATACCCGTATGCAAAGAGTGGATAAGTATAAAAACTATTTTTTAAATCTCGCCATATATTTCAAACAATATATTTACCTACTTTTATTTTAATTTTGCTATAAATCTCGACAATCTGAGTCTGATAAAAATTGTAAAAATAATAGACTCTGGGATATACCATTTTGAACAAGATACGAATACACTACATTTCATTCTATTTTATTTAGGGTTATTTATTCAAAGTCTTATGTTTCAAAATAATGAATGTCTTATTTTACAAAATATATGAAATGTCACCGCAAGAGTAATGCTTTTGTTATTTTATGTCAGGTTATAACCTATACTAAAATAATATTTAAATGAATATTCGATATTTGCAAATTGAAATGTAATTTAAATGCTAATATTTCTATGATAAAATAGTTATTATTATGATCGATCGAGTTGGAAAGTTCCAACTTTGTAATATGATTTGATTGGGTTGGCATTTGTGCCTACCCAATCAGGGGATTCAAGTTTTAGTTAGATTTTACATAACCTAGAATTGCGACGACGAACCCGTCACCCACGTGACGATTTCAAAATTAGGTTTCTATAAATTATTTATAAAAATATATTTTACCGATTTCAAACCTACTAAAAATAAACTTTTAAATTTGAAGGTAAATATTATCATGATACGAGACGTATTTCCCTGAAAAAGAACGAAATCTGGGTAGTGAAACCATCCAAGTTATTCAGCATTTGACTGGAGATTTCAGTAATTGATTTATCTACCTGATCTCAGTAACGCCGTTGCTTAATTAATTTTTCCATATTTACATTTTTTTTAAACAAATATCTAAGTCAATATTTTAAAAAATAATAATTTAAATTATTGAATTTGAATTTGTAAACACCCAACATCACTTGGTATATGTGCATTGTATGTACATTTGTCATAATCATAACCGTCGGCATTTAGTGTACATTTACCAGACAATGTGCACTTATACCGGCATAAGTACTTTTCCGTAATATATATTATGTAGACTCAAATAAATGAGATTACTACTGAATATTACAATGGATTACCAGATATTTTTATTTTTATTAGCTTTACATTCTTTTAGAATATTGCTATCCTATATCCAGGATATTACACATCCTTGGTGGGGAGCATTAGACCTCATAAAATATATTTCAAAATATTCCATTTACAATGCATTAATATCCTACTTTACATTACAATCTGATTTGGGCAGCAGCCTCTGCTACACCTAATGTACTCAGGTTGCCAATTAGTTGATTCCACCATCCTTTCTTTTGCCTAAATAGTTTGGTTGTTTCTCTTCAAAATCTTCTTGTTTTCCAGCTCTTAATCATTTTTTAAATCATATCATTTGCGAACGTTTAGAATAAATAGAAAAATTCAACGTCGCGACAGAAAATATATTGTATTAAATAAATCAAAAGAACTACAGGTCCTGGAGAGATGGAAATGAAATGGGAAAGAGTGCAAAACAGCTAACAATGATCAGCGATGTCATGCAAGACATGGACACTGAAGTCCACTATCGGTGTAGTATCATTGGTAATAATAAAACCAATAAGGATGATGAGGCAACAATGTTAAATAATAAACTTATAAATTGAAATATTGACTTTTCCAGTACATTTCCATAATTTATTTCAAAGAAAATATTAATGTACTGAATATGCTATTTACAGTTTCATTGTTTGGAAAGCTTCATTTGAATGTTTTGATGTACGTTAATGATTTTATTCATGTTAGAATTCTAATCCTAAACGTTAGTTATACGAGTATGTACGTAATTTGCGATAAACATGAAAATGGAAAATTAATTTTAATCTTCAATCAAACGAATGTTATTATCATAGGATTTAAAAAGCAATGTCAGAAAATTATCACACATAAAGCAAGATTTATTACACGATAATAAAACAATGTAAAGTTTAAAAACCAATTTTTACAGAACTGCAAAAGCACACTGATTAAGAATTAAACGAAGTTTGCGAAGGATTTACTAAACATCAAACGTGAAAGGTAGCCAAATTACACACACAATCAAATTTGTATTCATTAATCTGCCGAAATTTGTAAAACCTACAGAGAAAAAAACAATTATGAAGTATATGATATTTAGGTACGTAGTCGGTATTTTCCAATTTTTTTATTTCAATTTTTCATGCTCTAGAATATCTTTAAATTACATTCTTTAAATTCCATTTTCACCGGAGGAGGCATAAATTCGTTCAAATAATATTTAAAAATAATAACCCACAGGTAAGACTTCTATTCTCGAAATATTTAGCACAATTCGGCACTATCCGTTTCGGCACAAGCCTTTTCGTCGCAAGCAATTCGGCGAGGAGCAAATTCCGAGCAAAGTAGAATTAGCCAAATAAGCTTAGTGCCAAAATGGCTTGCTCCAAAGTCAACTCTCTCTTTCAACTTTCCAAAAGGAGAAAGTTCCTCTTTGGAACTTGGATTAATTTCTGATCAAGTATTTTTTATAAACTGTATAATAATATTAGTCATAAAAATATTACAATCAAGCAGATGAAAGAAAATTTTGTATACCTGCCGGTTGTAGGTAACATTATAAATGCCTTCCTTTAAAAATAATTTTTTTTTAAATTGTTGTAAACAATTTATAAAAAATACTGGAGTAGTATTACTGAGTTACAAAGAAAGTTCCCAAGAATAGCCTATAAATAAGTTCCACAATAAAAATGCTGAAAATAATTTTCCTAAATTACAGTTAACCATATACTAGATAAGGGTCCCTGATTTATAACTAAAGAACACTTGTTACACTTTTGCTTCAACTATAAAATCCCAGCGTGTTTTTATTTTGGGGTTCTACTGTTATACAAAAACCATTTTTTTCAACCTTCTCAATTTCAAATTTTAGGGTAAGTTAGTGAGAAATTAACAATGTGGTTATTAAGTAATGTTTTCTTATAATTTTCAAAAAACAATTAAACTTCCAAAGAAGACATTTAATTTGTTCGAATTAACAAAAGAGATACCCTCATAAATTGAAATGTTTTCTAAAATACACAAAAGTTAAACAAAATACATATAAAAACATTTACATTACTTTTGAAATTCTAATCATTACTATAAGTAGGTACATTGTAGCCACGAGCTTCTACAAAGCACAATACAAAATAATTGGTTGTGTCCATATCTTAATATCAATAATTTAAATATTTTGATTAATATTTGTTAACCCTCGTCGTACCTACTGGGGTGTAATTTACGCCCCGGCCTGGATTTTTTTCAGAAAATAAAATTGACCTATTCACGTTTTTTTCCAATACTAGGCAAGGTAGTGCTAACTATTTATTACAAAGCGAATTTGAAACACCCCAATAAAAAGTGAAGTAATAATGATTGTGTACATACCCCGATTTCAATCCGCATGCTCTCCACTGAATTAATTTAATGTACTTGAAGCTATAATTTGATTTTTCGTTATTATTTCAAGTCAATTTCACTTTTTGCAATTCTAAATTTGAAAAGAAAATAGCGTAGCATATGCCAAAATCTGTCGCAAAATAAAAATTATAAGTTTGCTATAATTGAAATACGTATTATTTAGCCATAAAATCGTTTTAATTTGTTCCGAATCGAAACAAAAAATAAGACAGATTTGAACAAACTCATCCAAACTGCGCTCAAAAGCACAAGTAGGACACTTAATATAATTCACTTACCCTGGCAACGCTTCAAGCTTACTAATAGTGCTTTGGTTTCACTGTTCACAAAACCTTAAGTTGAATTTTTAATAAGCTTTGTGAAATTATTCAAAAAGAAATACTTTTAATTGTTAAATTTATTATCACCAGTGATTTGAATAATTAAAAAATTATGAGCTGGTGAGAACAAAAAATTTTTTATTAAAACATTTTTCAACTTGTCAAATATGTCAAGAGACTTTAAAACTTTATCTTTTTAATTTTTAACGTTGCACGGATGATAATTTCATCAAAACTTTTGTGCCATATAAATTGATGTCGTTAAAAGTGTTGTCTAATTTTTTTTCCATTTTGTATCGACATTTTAAAATGTAATATAAACTTAAAAATACTAAAAAAACGTAATAACCATTATTGCTAGATTGTAAATGAAACCTTTCACAAAGAAATTATCTTTTTGAGAAATTTTATGCCGGTTAGTTCTGAAAAGTACTGACTAAAGTTTTTTTTTGGTATTGGTATACTAAATTTAAATTGTAAAAATTAGCCGTTCTCAGTACCACAATCACGATTTGATTATCTAGTCGTTTCTCGATGGAGCAGATAGCTCGATAGCACGTAGGGTACGAATTATGCAAAAGTTATTGAAATTTAAATGCGAGAACTTTTATGATGTTAAAAATTACATTAACCACAATGGAATAAAAATTGTTCTTTAGTAAATGCGTTTCGAAATAATTACGTGGAAACTTTATCGAAAATTTTTTAAAGGCTTCTATAGAAGGTGGATTGTTTTACCCTTACAAAGCTAAATAAGAAACATTCTTAACTCTGTAGCTGCTTGTGAAATTATATAATTAGGTGTACATGTTACAAAAGAAAGCAGAAATTTTAATTTATTTATATTAAATCTAGAGAGAATTGCAAAAAGAACTGTTAACGATTGTTTAATGTTACCCTAAATATTGCTACACAATAAATTTTCAAAAAGCAGCATTCGTAAATGCCCTGGAGTGGGTTTGACCCAAATTTGTATCGCGTAAAAACAAACTTTCATTATCATTAAACGCACATAATAAATAAAATTTGAAAATTCTGCTTTATGTTAAAATCTGTAATATGAAATTAAATCTATACACATTCTTATCTTACAATTCAGAAAAACTTTATGTATATCCAGAGTTTCCAACCAATTTAACCGGGTTGATTAAATATAAGAGATCAAAATTTAAACGCTTCTACTGACCCATTTTAACACATTAAATTTTTCGATTTAAAATATTCGCCCCGTTTCTACTGAAAAATACACAAATAAGTACAAGGAAAAATTTATAGTCAATTATAAATGCTTTCGCTTAACTCTTAAACCAGCGGTTTTCAAAGTGTGGGTCGCTTCATGGTTCACTTCAAGTGAACCCTTTACCCTCTCTGATCTTACTCATATATGGAAAAAAGAATTCCAAAAACTCGAGATAATAAAAGTAAAAATTGAAGAAAAACGAGGGGGAGGTAAGATGGTCAAAAGTGTGCAAATAATTTATTATATTCTGCGTAAAATCGTTGGAAGCTTTAAATTTACAAGGTGGGTAAATGGTATGGAACAAATGCAATAAAAAATGTCTCTTTAGTTTTCCTGATTACATATTCGGCCATTAAATGCGATATCAACTCATATTACTGCCGCATATAACCATAGATTAAAGCTGATGAGTCAACTAAAACTAGTCGTCGACGTCAAAACTATGGACGCCTTTCAAAAGCGTCGTAGCCAGAATGTACATGTTAGAATATGGGCGGATGAGATTTGATATTGCCAATCAAAAGCAGCATTACTTGTGCCTTTAGATTGTTAAATGTTATTTAATAGGATTACGAATGTCGTACAAAAATTCTAAAGGGTTTCATGAAACACTGCAAATTAAACAACATTTGCACCCCACTTACGGTATAAGTAAAGGTTTTAGCGTAATCGGTTATATCCAGGAGATATTTTTTATCCTCCCTTAAAATGTAAAAATAATTATTCAAAATTGTTTAAATTTATTGCAAAAACCATGTCGATATTTTTAAACGCGGCAGACCGAACGAGAAAAAAAGCGGTTACACATTGGGAAACAGTTAATAATGTTCCGGGGACCGGATTATTTTGGAAATATGCGGGTTTTTCTTAAATCCTTAAAATATTGCAAGCTGCTAAGTGGTTACGCTTAGACTTAAAATTAAATCGAAGGATTGTTACTTGAAATTTACAAAACGCAAAAACATTAATTTAAGAGTACATGCTTCGTAATTCTCTTTAGTTAGACAACTTACATTCAGGAGTATTAAATTAAAACAGCAACAAAAATAATGTTCCAACACTAATTTAGTAAAAAACAAGTATTTATATTTTAATTAAGTAATTTGCTAATTCCAATTAAACTCTGGATAGAGTTGGTTATAAAATGTTCGTTCTTGGAATTTAAATATTATGAAAACTGCAGTGTTACCCTATACGACCTTATACTAGGTTGGTTGTACTCTAATTAATATTTGATAATAATAAACACTCACTCCTTACAATAACTGTTTAATTATCTGGAGTAATTTTGCTAGTTTTCCCAGCTGTTACATTGCAGCGGAAATAAGTTTCGAAAATTATATCATAATAGGATCGTTCAATGTTCATCAATTCAAAATTTCAATTTATTATCTATTTTGCTTTCAGTAAAATCAATATTAGTAGCTTCAATTTTAACACTTTGTTTGATTAATGCTTCGAATAAACTTAGGGGAAATAATTGTAGTTTATGTATACAAAAGATCGACATTCGTTGACTTATCTTTCTTTACTGAAAAATAACAGGTGTTTGCTTTATTAAAATTAATACCATTAATACAAAGGTATTTTACGAAGCTTATATGTCCAAATGACACAGGAAAAATCGGCAACAAGATTTATAAGAAAAAGGTTCCCCATGGTCAGGGTCAGGGGTTGCTATAAGCTGTTCAACTTCAGCCCCTGTCACAAATACTCTTCAACGCGAAAGTTGAATTACTAAAGATTCCCAAATTATGAACATTAAATCGGTAAAATTAAATAATAATCGGATCGATATAATTAAAAACAGTTTATCAAATTTAAATTCAACATGATAATCTATCGTGCAACAATAGATTTTCTCACGCGAACAGTTTGTAAATTTGTACATTAAACAACATCAGTGTAATTGGATTAGATTATAATTTCTCACTCAATGTACGGTGAACAATACTTACAAAGTTGTTAAAAGAAAAATTGTATTCTTGCAACCAACTAACCACTTTACAAAAGTAGGGTTCCAGATGTATGCAAAAATACACGAGCTAATTCATCAATAGGGTTTTAAACCCAAATTAATCCAAAATTTATATTGTAATAACACAGATTTTGAGTTAAATGTGCAATAGGTCCTGATGTTGATTTAGCAACCAAATGTTGATTTGCTTTCTCACATTTAAATAAATAAAACACTCAAATGGTGATTTGAGAACGATCTCAAAAGAGAGAGTCAAATGACGGTATACCATCAGCATGTACTGAAACAACAATTCTGTTTCCAACTTGAAAAGCAATAAAGTATCAAGTATCGCAAGTTTATAATTTTCAACTTTATACAATAAGCAGTATTAAGCAATTGCTTAGGGCACCACGTCTTGGTACCACGCACCAGAAACAGCACAAAGAAATATTTGCTAGCACATAAAAGGTAAGGCTGTTTGAAAAGTCATAACCCCGCTCCCGCTCGCTCGCTCGCTCGTGCATCGTGTGCAGCATTCTGAAATTCAAATGCTCCCGATTTACGATTCTGCCCCTCCCCCAAACGCTGTGGTGTTTTTTTAAAGACCGATACTGGTTTACTTATGGATAGGGGGCCCATAGGCGTGGATTGCTTAGGGCATCAAGTAGTCTTAATCCTGCCCTGACAATAAGTATCATAATCTGCCGCTATAAACGATATTAGATGCGCAACTGATGACTCATCTAACTAATAACACGAGATTACTGGCTTAATTTCTAACTAAACTTCGGCTTTAAAATCACACCAACATCAAAACTAAAACTCAATACGTCTTATTCAGGCAAACGTAACCGGAAAAACGCGTCGTCTTATATCTCTTGATCACGAAGATACTCATAGGCGTATCAGAGCGAAGTATGAAAAAGGGTTCCCAAACACTTTTATTTCCATCATAAAATTTAGTATGTGATTGGGTGACTAACTAATTCAACAGAACACAACACTAACTATTCCTGCCGTTATTGGGAAGGGAAAAGTAATATTTTTAATGTTTTTTAATATTTTTAATAATAATATTAATATAATATTTTTGCTAAAGATCATTGTGAAATATAATTTTAAATGTTTTAACAATTTCCTTGCTGATGCAGAAAATTGTGGAAACCGGATTAGTATTGTTACCTAATTATTACTAATTCAGTGTCTGTTAATATTGTAACCTATTGAACGATATCTTTTACATAATCTCCATTTTGCGTTTATCGCAGTAGTCCTGGTTTCCTAATGAAGTTACAAATTTTCAATAGATCGTAAACATCCTTATCTGTTTTTAACTGAATTGAGTTAAATTGCGTGTTAATTAAAAACTTTTGAAATATGGAGAGAAAGTTTTTCTTGGTCAAAATTGTTTTATTTGAACGAAATAAAGAACTTCCTACGTAAAATTATATTCAAACAAAAAAATAAAAACAAATATAATGAAATAATTAAATATGCTTTGCTTCGGAATAAGAAAAATACGAAAAATGAGTAAATGGAAATTTGGAATTCATGATTCTAAATTGTAATATTTATTATCTATTTATGAATACTAAACCGCTTAAGAAAATAAATTTCCAAAAGAAAATAAAGGACTATTAACGTAGGTAAATCATACGTGGTTCCCGAACGATATATTAATTTAACTTCGGGTTAGATTTTTTGTTTGAAATAAATCCCGTAGTCGCCGATTATTTTACAATTTGAAAATGCAAATCTTACCTTTTCACCATATTCCCCTTCCACTGCGACGGTTGATACGTACTTCCATCCCAGTTCGTGAATAATTTCCACCATGGCTTGAGCTTGAAAATTATCTGGAGGAACGACTCGACTAAAATACTCGAAACGCGATTTATCTGATAGTTCTGTGCTTGTTGAAGCGTAGCTCACTTGAGGAATCTGTAACATTTAATTAACAGTTTTTACAGATACAGCAGGCTTGACAAATTAAATTAATAGATAATTAACAAAACTAAAAACAAAGCTAATAAATCTTATCAAATTACAATACATTTGATTTTAACATAAAAATATTACTTAAATATCCTGAATAATTAAAAACCCAATGGATTTTTTAAATTGTGCACAAAATTTAGATTTTGATTATCGCACATATTATCATTTTTAGAAAATCCTGTCAGGTCGACGTTTTCTTCTACGGTTTTATTAAATTTTCTAAAATTAATTAATTTTCTTTATACTAAGTAAATTTAACTAACTTGTTGATAAATACCTGTTTGATATCAAAAATTGAAGGTACACGATTACAGAAGAAAATTAAAGGTGCGTGTTTATAAAAGGAAAATTTGATAATGAAACGAGAAAGTTAAGTCTTTGGGATGCGTCAGTTTATCTCGAGATGCAAGGCAAAATCTAAATAGCTACACTCCTATTAAATTCTCTTGAGTAGATAATATATACCTAATAATAAAACTCGGGAGTCAACTACTTCCTGTAATCAAAGATACATATTCATCGTCAAATTGTAATCCTTGGAAATAGTTCTTCTAAAGCAATTTTTAATTTCTAATATACTACAGCGCTTTTTAAAGAAAACTAAATTATCGACAAATTAGATTCTAACCCTTTATCGTCTGAAATCTTCCATAATTAAATATTAATTTTAATTTCTTTTATTTTTATCCGATCTTTCATAATTTCAGTACGAAATCACCTATGGTAAAATTACCTCATGACAAATTATGGCGAAGAATATACAAATCAGTGCGGGTCGTGAATAGATTAACGAGCTTTCCATTAACCACGTAAAATTTTAAAAATACTGGATTTAAAAATTTAAAAAAGAAAATTTAAATTTAGAAAGGAGACCAAATGCGATTGGTTATTAAATTAACATTAAATGATGAGACTAAGATGAGGTCTCTGATACCTTGAATAATTTTTTGTAGATAAAGGATAAACATTGGGTTACTTTGTATTAAAATTATCGAAGTTTAATGTTGGGATTAGTTTAGATTGCTTTAAACTTTTCCATATACCCGTTTTTTGTTTTCTATAGTTTAGATAAACTTTAAAACTCACTTTAAATAATTACAAAACTCAAAAACATTAACACATTTTAAATGCATGAACTGTGAAAACTGTGTCGTACAAGATTCTTGTTACTTTTTATGATTGAGAAATTGCGCAGTCTAGCTAAACTTTTGCAGAATTTTAGTGCTAGCATGTTATTATATAAGTTTGCAGTTTGTCTCTGAAAGTTCTAAAATACAAGCATAAATTTGATTTTTAGAATCGCCGTTTGAAAGAATTTTGTTTTCATAGAAAAACATCTAAAACACAATTTTGTGTAGCATATGAATTGGAATTAAAAACAAACTACTTTGCTTACTAAGGTATAAAACTTTTAGGTGCAAAATAAAAAAGTTTTGGTTAATTGACCATATAAGTTGATTTCCAAAAATAAACAACAATATTTTGGTTATCAACTTATGAAATAAAATCCAAAAACGTCTAACCAGAAAATTAATTTACACCCTTTCACATCACATTACGATAAAAAGAACATTAATTGATGCGTTATTAACTTCATTTCAAGCACAAGTAGACGCATAAATAACCAATAGAAGAAATTGGATCTGAAAGTGACGGAAATCGATTAACTAAATTTGGAGAAGTTGATAAACTGTAAAACTTAAGTGAATGGTTAGAAAAATATAGAAATATTCTCGAGGGTGCATTTTACGTACAAGTTTTTTTAAAATAAAAACCGCTATAAATAATCAAGTTTTCTGCAATAATTAGAAAATTTTAGTTTTGCTAAATAAATCAAATTTATTAGCAGAAAAGTTTTTTGATTAAGAATAGTTCGCTATATGGATGAGTTTTTTATTTATTTGGTGTCGGAGACGGTGACAAGACGCGACCTATTGGCTGCAGACGAAACTCATCGCAGCCCAATATGCTCTTTGGATGCAAACTGAATTTTTATTTGCCATCATCATTTTATTTTTTGCAAATATGAAAATAGTACATTAATTAATCATAGTACTTTTTCCGAATGTAAATAGTAAAATATATGCTTATGCAGACGGCAGTGTATAAAATATATTTTTTACTTTAATAAAATTGTTTTGAAATTAAAATTTTTTACTGAAACTAGATCGAATCACAAAAACATGTGTTTTCGATCTTTTTCATTACATTTGATGTCAATTTAAAAAAAAAACATAATTTTAATCTATCTTCCAATCTGCTGGGAGACCTCAATAAATTTCAAATAATAAAATTAATTTTATAGAAATTTCAAAATTAATCAAAAAAGGTATAATAATTATTATTGTAAATTTCGATTCAATTTAAAAAATATAGTACACAACAACATACACAATAAAGAAAATAAAATATCTTTTTTAAAGTCTTATTGAAATATTTCTACATGAAATGTTGAATTAATTAAAACAGTGAAATTTAAAATGTCGGAATTGTTCCAAGTCGCAAAAATTTTTCTTATTAGTTTTTTTGTATAAAAAGAAAAACTACGGTTGTATTCGGATATTATACACAATGCGTCATTTAAAAGTGGGCTTTAAAAGGCGTGCGTATTTAATAGCCATTGAACAATTCGATTAAACCACGGTTGACTTTTAAAAAAAAAAATCAATCGATATTCAAACTAAGTCAAGGATTAATAAGTTATCAAAGAATACGAAAATATGCTGACAATATAAAACCCTTTTCTATATTTACAAAAATCGATATTTTCTATAAACTGTTTTTAATTTATCAGATCATCTTAATTGAAGTATTCGTATTCTAAACAGGAACGTTTGCGTACTAAAACTTGGCGTTTATTTCCTATAGCTTCAAAGGTTGAAGACGGGAAAAAGAATTGTTGAAGTATTTTACATACCATTGCGCTTTTTAGGTGTTCTGTTTAAAATTCAAACTAAACAGTGAGAGAAATACAATTCGATAAATGAATTATTACATAATTTTAAAATTATGCTACATTACCCGATTGTGGCTTATAATTTTGAAACCGTAATAAATATACATATGTATGTATATCTTATGTAGTACATAAAAAAAATGTATTTACATTTTAAGTATCTATCCTTAGACGTTAGCATAATTTATTATGCAATTGATTGAAAACTCAGAAAATAAAGAAAATGTATTCAAAATAAAAATTACAAGAGAATCTAACAAAGAGCTTTATGTAAAAATAAAGCTTTAAGAACCAGCAAGTTACACTTTTCTTGAAAATTCTCCGTCCGCTTTTTAACCCTACTTAGTTCTCTTCTATTTTTAATTTTCTTGCTCAACATGCTAAATCAACTTCATCACAGTAATATACCTAATTATATTAAGCATTTATACATTAACAGAAATTGATAAGAACTTAGTTTGCATAAAGCTTGTTTGTATACCTATCCTAAACTATACAAATTTATTAATATATACCGGGTGATCGACCTTATACCCAATCATAGGGAAATTACATGGGAAATTGATTTATCTTTAATTCCTGCTTCGCATTACAACGAATAAGAATAAAAAAGATATCAGATCTATTTTAATCTGTCGAAGTAACTTATTAGTAATGGGTTTTCGAACAAAATGAATGACAATAACATTCAAACAAAGCGACTAATATTTTTTAAAAACGCTATTTTGTTTTTTTGTTATCGAGTTTATAACAATAACTGAAATACAAAATATCAAGTGCTGGGTATCTTTAAACTGTCTTTAAATTGGTATACCTTTTTCATTCTTATCCGTTATAATGGAAAGCAGCACCTTTTAAGCAAATATTAGTTTCCCAAGTTATTTCCCTATAATCGGGTGTAAGGTCGGTCACCCGATATAACAGATGTAAAATGTTCTGTAATTAGAATACAATTATAAAAATCAAATAAAATTTTTGTATAATAATAATGAAAGAAAATTAAAGTAATTTTCAGTAACCAATTCCAATAAAACTAAAGAATTTAAACGAATTCTTCCGATTTCTTTCTATTCAAGTATTTCTATTCTATTCGACTATTCAAGTATTTGGTATGCAAAATTAACTTTATAAGATGATTTAAAAGTAAGTAAATTTATCTATGTCTATAAGATACTTCCAACCCTTTACGGTAGCCTCCATCCCCAAAGTCTAGAATTTTAATGTACATTTACCCGTCTATCAAATTTTAACTCTGTAGCGCCTTTAATTAACAATTAATTCACTTCGTGATTAAGTACTAATAAGAAAGTTGTCGGAACGAAATTCCTTGTAAAATCATACGTACATTTGAGTTTTCTCTTAGAAAAATTAAAAAATAGTATACAATTAATTTGTCATAAAATTAAATTTTTTGATTATTCAAATTTAATTTGATGAATCAAAATTAAAAAAAAAAATCAAAATGACTCGTAATGTTCTGCTGTTTGGTGTCAAAAAGCTGTGGTTGGGTTTATGAAGGAAGTATTCATCTAAGAGGATTAAGAGGACATTTCGACTCAAACCATTTTTTTAAATTTATTTTTTCATAGTTAATTTGGTGACCTGACGATACATCTTTTCATTTACTACGTCATATAAATATTTTATATAAAACTTTACTTATTAATAAAAACGTTTATTTTAAAATATTTATAAGCCAAATTTAAATGTCGTACAATATTACTTTGAATTTGTCTTTATTAAAATTTTAAAGATTATAAATTTAAAATTAAATACTTTCGGGATAAAAAATTTTTTTAAGATAAAATTCCATGAACAACTACCGATGTTGAAAAACGAAAGAAAAAATTCATTCTGAATTTTATAATCTGATTACAATTTATCAATGAAGGGGTTATAACCTACTTTATAAATAAGCGAATGATCTTTAAAAATGTTCTAACCCATTAAGCTTAAAAAATCAATAATATTGGAGCTATGACCGTTTGAAATAGAAATTCAAAAAATTGCTTTTAAGTGAGGTACCCCCCAAGGGTTTGGACTTAGACAAAAATTTTATTTGAAAATTTGACTTAGAAAAGTATCCTTTATCGCCACCTCGAAAGTTCTCCACGGTCACGGGCACACCCTGTATAAATGAATTTAGAGTTAAATTAATATTAGGTATAATTTTTGTGAATTTGTGACACTAAGTTTTTCGCCTACGCCGCTATTTTTCTAATTTCCTATTTCAATAAAAATAATAATTTCCTAATCCTACGAGAAGGCCCAGAAGGTATATGGGCCTAGGGCCTACTAGAACCGAAAATAGGTACTGAAAACACCAAGTTAATGCTCAACAGCAAATGGTTTCTACATCATTCAAGCATAACGGCAGGTCATGGCGGCCAATAGGCCGACAGACCTTCTAATAAATTAAACCAATTAAATAAACAAAAAAATAATACCCTAGAAAATGTGCATATATAAAATACAGTGGCCCAGAAAGTATTCGTACTCCCCTATGCTAACAATGTTAATTGTACATTTTGAAGCCGATTTTTGTCGTATAAAAATCAATTTTACAGGAAATATTTTCAAACATTTTTTGTTGCAAATTTTATTGTCTTCAATTTTATTTATATACAATTTTCTATTTTGTCTCACCGTTTCTGATTGACGGCGACTCAAATAAGACTCGGTAAAATACAAGAAATATTCTCATCTATAGATCTCGGAAACGGTGCAACGTAATAAAAAAATGAATAGACATTTTTATAAAAGACAATATTTTTTTTGTATTTTACCGAGTCTTCTTGAAGTGGCAGTCAGTCAGAAACAGTGAGACGAAATAGAAAAATATCTATGAACAAAATTGAAGGCAATGAAATTTTCAACAAAAAATGTCTAAAAAGTTTTGCTGTGAAATCGATTTTTATACGACGAAAAATGGCTTCAAAATGTACAATTAACATTGGTAACAAAGGAGTGTACGAATACTTTCTGCAGTCACTCTATAATTTAATTAATTAAAAAGAGTAATTTTACCTGGAGACAAATGATTGTCTTTGTTTTATGGAGATACCCACAATTGCACATTGGGCGAGACACATACAATTCAGCAAAAGTTAACACATTGAAAATTAGCCCATGCACACTATCCAGACCCAAAATCTTTTTCGTGGTCACAAATAATCCAATACTTGAAAGTCACAATTCCAACAAAAGTCTAAATTCAGTGCCCAAAAGGCATACTTTCCAGCACAAACACACCAAGTTCAAGCAACTTTGGTTTCCACTTTAATATCAAACGCAGCTAATAATATCAAAAATACTGAAATTGGACGAGTGGCCAATTGATGATAGTAGACTTCAGAGAGAGTTCACAACTGAGCACTTAAACATGCCACATGTAAATATCAACTGACACAATATTATAGTCAAATTCATTTTAAATCGAGTATGACTAATCGTCTGATGCAATGAGATCTAACGCGATAAATTTGGTTGCTTTGTCATACATACAAAAAATAACTATAAGAAAAGTGACAGCAAATAAAAATACTTCGAGGTTTTTACATTTTTTCAATGAATCATACACGACTTAAAATGAATGTCATAGTCGTGGTGTGAACCAGAAAAAATGGCTGATGCGGGTGTGGCAGGAATGAAGAGAAACGACGACGTTAACAGTCTCGCAGCCAAGGTTAAATCAACAAAAAATAAACAAATGCAATCAAATGCAACTACAAAAATGCCAGTAATCTACAGTCGCTCACAAATAAAATTATTCGTCCACTTTGTTAAACATACAAAATTTAATCAATACTTCTTGCAGTGGGTAATTGGCTTCAATAAAAAAAATTATTATATCAAAAAATAATTAATTAGATTTCTTATTCATTCAGAAAAAAAAATAAAAAAAACTTCAGGTATAAACGTGCAAATACAAGAACGTAATGAAATCAACATCATCAGATCAACGACAGCAGTTTTGATACTATAGAACAGGGGTGACCAAGTTCCTTGATAGTCCTAGCCATTTTTCAAAATTTGAAATATTTCGCGATCCAAAAAATTTAAGAGAAATTTTGAAACACATACGGAACTATAATAATTTTTAAAAATATAATAGCACAAAAATGAAAAGGGAACTCGGGTACATTTATCGAGAGCCACAAACAATAATTCAAAGAGCCGCAGGTTGGTCACTCCTGCTATTTGATTCAGTAGGTACCTCGAAATATCTTGAACAACATCGCAATAAGATATCGGTGGTCAGGACCGTCTTAAGAATCATTTTATTATTATTCTGCTCTGAATAATATTTTTTATATTTGAAGACACCGAGGAAAACCATGCAATGTCACACAGGCCCGGACTGGGACCTAAAACCGGCCCGGGCATTTTAGAGACTGTCGGCCCTCTACTTCCCACAAAAACGCTTCTTTTAAAAAAAAATAAGCTTCTGCACAAGCATGGTGCGTTTCGGTTTTCTCATGTTCCTCGACTCTGACATGAACATGCCTTCTATCTTTCATGCCTCGTATAAAAGGAGATGAATAGGTATCAGAAGTCGAAGAAAACGCTATACAAACTGAACAAAACAAAGCATTCTGTTTCTCGCTATATGTCAGCCACTTCCGATTAGAATCATCTTTCCGATACATGGCTTTTTTTAACACAAGATCACCGATGTCTTGCTTCGGATAGTACTTAAAAAATAAATCCAGTTGATCTTTCTCAGGATGATCAAAATAATTAAACGAAGGAATTGAATTGTTATTTTGCTCAGTTTCTAGCTCGGTTGTAGCAAGACCAAAGGCTTCAGCATGGTGTGTCATAATGTGCTCTTGATTAATTTCTGATTTCTGATCATCTAACTGTTCAATACATACTAGTTCTTGATCTTGATATGAGTTCCCGCCACTCCATTAGATGTAGACGAATGTGGACATGCAAAAACATTTGTCAATTTAACACATTTTTGGGCACTAGTTTCCAAAAGTTTTCGTTTCTTTAGCCTAAGTTTTTCTGCTCCTCCTTTGCGCTTTCTTTTGTTATCCATTACTCAGTTCACCAAAGACAAGACAAAGACAATCATTTTTATTTTTAAATTATGCAATAACTGGTGTTAACTCTAATTGAATATTTTGTTTTATACATAAAGTTGTAAAATAAATGAGATATATAAATATAAAAAAGCACAAGATGTAAAATAATTATGAAGTTTTACGTAAAAAAAGTTGATTTTAGCTAAAATGATGAACGCATGAGAAAGCATGCGTGCCCAAAAGCACTGAATGTTAAAAAAAGTTAATCAAACATTTAAACTTAATAAGACAAAGAGGGATATCTGATAAAAATATTTAAAAAATTTAAAATATAAGCAACATTCACTAAGCTATTTTTTGATTTACCCTATACCTATTCACAGAAATAAAAATTAAAAATACTTACCAACTAAAATTTATAAAAAAACACGGACACACACAAACAAATAATAATAAATTATTTAAACAAGTTTAGCCTAGAATCACAAATGCACTCACAAAAAACTGAACTGAATTGCATGCAAAATGAAAAAAATTAGATACTAACATCACGAAAAAAAATATTACAATGTCATAACCACCTTGTATTTTGTCAACAATTAGGAGACTTTATTAACATTATGTGGATATGCATTTCTTTCTTTTAAACACGGGTGCCTTTATTTTATATTTAATCACGTACAAGTGATAAGAAGAAGCTGATAGACATCAAGATATTTAATACACAATATTGACAATTGTTAACTTTCGCTGTTCACGATAATTTGTTGTTATATAAAATAGCATAATTTTTTTCGCGATGTAATCATCCAGTGCTGCTAGTTAGACAGTTCTTTGACTGCACCGGCCCATCGGGCATTTGCCCGATCTGCCCTATGGCCAGTCCGGGCCTGATGTCACATGTGGTTTTGAGAAAACTATGTACTTATAATATCTCAGGACAACGCAGGTTTACTCTCTTAAATTAAAAGTGCAAAATTAGTTCGGCCACTCACCAACAGATTTCACGGAAATCTCAATTTTTACAATTTTGTAATTTCTCCCTGTAGTCCATTTATGTTATTGAAGGCATACGTTTCTACTTCACTATTTCAGTTTATATTAGTTTCCTTCTGAACACAACAACCAGGGACTGATTAAAGCAGAATTGGATGTTAACAGTGTGTTAACCTTTACCCAAAGATATTATAGAGCAAACGTCCTGTTATCCGACGCTGACAACCGCTGACACAATCGGTACTGAGAGAACCACGAGAGATGCGACACATTGACATACATCGCTACGTTGTGGGTACGGCGCTTGGGAAGGGGTACAATTTACCCACGTTCTAGCAGCACTGGACACAATCAGTGGGTGACCATTCTGTTGACTGTAAATGTGCTTGACGTAAATAGATGCAGCAGTGTGCTTAAGTGGCAAAAGTCGGTCGTAGTTACCTTCCAAGAGTGCAACAGTGAGCATCATATTATAAACTTAGTTTTAATTGGATTTCGTTAATTATAGCGCAGTTTAATTAAAACCAATAATTTACTTTTTACTATGACATGACATTTAAAATTTATTATAATTTGCACACCCAGTACAATACTGTGGAAAATTGTCGTTTGCAATTTGTGAACTTTGATCATTTCAAAGACGTCAATTGCAAATCAGAAATCAGAAAATGAACAGCAGTTTATTTCTTTCAAAAGTTTTATTTTAATTTTCACTTGAAAAATTGCAATAATACAATTTATTTCAATTTTAATTAAATTTCAGAGCTATAAAAGTGAAAATCAATCTCGTCACATTACGAAATAAACTTTTTACTTAACAGAACCGTATTGAAAAAAACCTAAGTGGAAAAACAAAATTAACATTACTCTTACGAGAGTTTTATTATATTCTTTTTACAATCACTGCCACTCAGAAACAGTGCGATAAAATAGGAAAATGTATAGAAACAAAACTAAATGGAATGAAATTTTCAACAAAAAATGTCTGATAAGTTTTGTTGTAAAATAGATTTTTATATGACAAAAGAGCGTTTAAAAAGTACAATTTCTTCTTTTGGGAGTAACTGTAAATGTTTATTACTTTTTATAATATTACGAGTATTAATGGAGGAATTACATACCAAATAAAAAAAATGAGATTTTAAAAAATTAAAATATTTGCCCGCTTTGTACAATACTAACAAGATTGTTTTTACTTAATAAGGACACTTCCATTTGCTAATAGCACTAGAAACTTTCTGGATGGTGGTTTCACCCTACTCATTAACTAGCTTAAGTCAAGAAGGATCCTGTAGCGAGATCTTATCATTAGCTCATCAGTCCAAATTAAAGATAATAATAACACAAACTACATTTCCGATACACTAACATCAGATAGTTTAGATAAGAAAACTATCATTCCATCGATAAAATTGAATAAATGTATTGATAATATTTATTGAAACTTGAAAATATACATCATTTCTCGTATATACAAAAGTACTAATACAAAAATATAAAAATACTGAAAAGAGTCGATTTGGTACCTAAATTGGTCGATTCGACATGGAACGAACCCATTATAGAATAATAAAAAAGTTATTGGCTATTGGAAACACCCTCGTCAATCGCTCTTTATAAGTTAATATTTTGTAATTCTAATGATTTCATTATAGAGTAAATTAAAATTAATTGAAGTTTTGTTAAGTTTTGGTTAGTATAAATTAGTAAAACTAATATTTTTAATGAAAATTTAATTTAAAATTCAAATTTGATTGTGAGCTGTAAAACCATTTCAATGTAGCTGAAACCTAAACAGAAGCAACCCCAATGTGAGATTGAATTCCGCTGTTGAGCTTCCGGAAAATTATCTTTTAGATTATATGGATGACCGAATAAAGATTGCAATTAGGTATAAAGCAACAGTTTGATAAATGTCGACTACTCTTTTGTAGTTGTAGACGAACTATTTTATTAAGAATAATTTGCAAATAATCTCGTTCGTGCATCATAATTTTTGCTGAGAAAGAAAGCGTTGGAAGTAAACGAAATTAATTATTTTCGTATTGAAAAATTGGAAATA
Source organism: Cantharis rufa (assembly GCA_947369205.1). Classification (NCBI taxonomy): domain Eukaryota; kingdom Metazoa; phylum Arthropoda; class Insecta; order Coleoptera; family Cantharidae; genus Cantharis; species Cantharis rufa. The sequence goes on along the minus strand of OX376309.1, from coordinate 5,511,146 downwards.
TAATAAACAGAAAAAGCGCCAAAGGGTTTCGGCAATTTGTAAACATTTAAAATTAATAACGAGTTTTCATCGTATCTTATTAAAAATTCAACAAGATCACAACTTCCCAACGAGTAACTGAAATTTAATATTAGCAAAGTTTTTTCTTTTCAACATAGTACTTGATTATTTATTGCAAGATTTGTCACTAAATCAAATGCTGTAAACTGCTTACAATACGTATTTAATAAAACTCCTTGCGGAGTACAAGAAATTATATCCAATAAAGCTTTCACATTGAATAAATATTCAGATTTCATTACAATGCTATAAGTTATTGTTCGCAATGCTTATAATGAAACGTAGTGATGCAAAAAGAACCAACCCCCAATAGTTAAATTATTCAATTGCGAATATGACTATTTTGTTTCTTTCAAATCATTGTTGCACTAAATACAAATTTTTTCTTATGTTTTAATGTACAGAAGTATACTTTGAAATTTTTTTATGGGATTTTGCATCCTATAAAAATAGTTAAGTGAAATTAATAATTTTAAATAAAACATTCTTTTTTTCAAAAAAAAGATGTGATTATTTTGGGAAATTAAAGTAGTATACATACATTTTCGGATCGTTTCCTTTTAGATTAGTAAATAAAATTTAGACTTAAATTTGATCAAGTGTTTTCATTTCTAGCAAGAGAAATGGCTTACTTGATGTTATCGTTATAGTATTAACTCAATCATTATTCAAGTTTCATTAAACTCATAAAATTTCTAATATGTTTAAATTTAAAACTAATCCACTTCGAATATTTCCTAAACTACAGTTCATAAAATAAAATACGCACATAAAACACAAGTTGGCCGATTTAGGAAAGTAATACTACGCAGTTACCCAAATTTTATAACGCACGCTCCTCGCACCTATACACTTCAACTTTATATTATGTATGTCTACATTTTTATATTTAGCAAATATTTCTTTTTTCAAATATGTATCATATTTTTAAAACTTCTAATAGTTTTTACAGATACTACATATTCAGTGCAAGGCTCACGAACCAAGCTAAGTTTCGGACTGAGCATGCAGTGCGTTATGAACTTACCCTCACCGTAACTTTTTTATTTTTATATCCAGAAATTTAAAATTTTACACAGTTATTAAGTAACCCTCTGTGATTATACATATCAAAATTCAAAGTTCTATGTATAACCGTTTCGGAGATAGAGCATTTTAAAAATCGTACATATTACTACTGACTGACTGACTCATTCACTCATCAGTAAAACTATAGAGCACTTCCCATGTATGTACAAAGTTAAAATTTGGTAAGATGATAAGTTTTTGTGCACAAGTGAAGAAACAAATCGAAAAAACACAAAAGTTGTACAGGACCCCCCCCCCCCGTCCACAGAAATCGGCGGCCGACTTGAAAACCCATTAAGTGGAGTATCAAACAAAAGCTACATTCCAGATTTGATATTTTTCATTAATCCTCCTTATTATAGGCTTTGTATTACAATTATAGGCTATTATATAGGCTAAATTTTTTAACTATTACTTCTGTTCATAGTCCACTCCTGGACCATGGGCCTCTTTCTCTTTCGAGAAAGGTTCGGGCATTAAGACTACACGGCTGCCTAAACCGGATTGGAGAATGCCTGTACCCTATTTTTATAATAGTTGAATAGGAAAAATGGAGGGGACCGGAAGCGGAGGGTGCGGGGGGTCGATTTTGGCAAATTCAACCACGGCAAATCTCGGATCCACTCTAAAATCTAGACATATATAGGGTATTAGTTATTTTAAGGACCCTTATGTGGGAGAAGAGAGTCAAAAATTACAAAAACCGTCCTTACGTAAAAAAGAGATTTGGTGCCTAAATGACTCGGCGTCTAAATAGCTGGCGCCTATATGGGTCGGCGCCTATATGGCTGGCGCCTAATTGTCTGCCAAAATAATTTCCATTATCGTACTTTATCAGGACCACAATACAAGAAGACCAAGGGGTAAATATCCACTAAAATTTCTATACACAAGACTCGGAATTCCAAAGATTTCCAAGACTTCCAATGATTTCCAACGATTTCCAAAGAATTCCAGCGATTTTCAAGAATTCCAGAGATTTCCAACGAATTCCACTAATTTTCCAAGGAATTTCAATGAGTTAAAAGCAAAGTGCAATTTAAAGAATTCCAGTGATTTCCAGAGAATTCCAGGGATTTCCAAAGAATTCCAAAGATTTCCAAGGAATTCCAATGATTTCCAAGGGAATTCCAAACGAGTATACACAAAATTTTCGGGATATTTACTCCTTGAAAAAGACTATTAAGAAAAACAACATAACATTGCAGAACTACTTCAAGTTTTTAGGCTTCTTCCCTCCCAAAATCTTAAAGTTTCAATAACATTTTGAATTTTGAGTCAGAAAATCTCGAACCCCCAATTAATACAGTGTTATTGAAGAGTGAGTAAAACGATTAGTGTTGTCCAAATATTATCCCCTTTCTATCTATCTCAATCTCTTCAAATTTAGAAAATGATTTAAAATTACAAATTAAATTTTTTTTGCAAAAAAATAAATCTTTTTTAAATTTATTCAAATTTCCCCTATACATAACATTTTCCACGACAACATGTATGTATGACCAATTATGCTTGTATTATAGACCAGTTAGTTAACGTTTTCGTGATTGAACTTTCTGCTATAAACATGTTGTCTAATAAAACTACAAATATAAAATTCAATGAGGGAAAAAGACAACTTATCGATTTTAGACGATAGAGTCAATGACCAAGTTTATTAAATAATGTTTAACCAGCGAGCAAATAAGAAAATACTTGTACATACATATTTGGTGGGCAAATATCAAAAATAAAAATATTCAGCGTTTCCTTTTAAATTTGTGGCAACTTTTAGCTTATTTCATTCAAAATAACATTGGCAGTTGACTGTAATAGTATAAAAATATGTTTTCCTATCGAGGACTTACATCGTATCAACAACAGGTGAATAACCGATTATTGATAATATAAAATGCGACGAAGTTAGTTTTTAAAAACAGCAATCAGTGGTAGGTCGTATTAAATTGTAACTTACTAGTCGATGGAAACGTGTGAATACAAACAAACAAAATTTAAAAAATTCAAAAAATGCACAAAAATATTGCTCAGCCTTCTTTACTGTATATCCAAAAATATCTCGTTTAAAGGTGAATCACTGTGGCAGTACAGTGTACACTGCAGCAGTGTCGCAAAGTAAGCAGTAAGCAAGTGGAAGTAACAGACAATATTTTGCAGTATTTATTTAGTAGAAAGGATTCCTTTGAGTAGTCAGAAATTTATGCTGGTATTAATATCTGCTTTATGCTGCCATTTACTACCTAATACTGTCACTGATGCCTAACACTGCTTTAACTACTTGGTACTGCCGATACTGCAGTTATTAGTGATACCGCCACTTACTGCTGATATTATTCTCTATCTAATGCCATGCTGCATATCAGGTTGCAACAGCAGTATCGGTAGTACCACGCATGTTAGGCAGTAAGCACATGCTCCCAGTGATTCGCCCAAGAATTTTGCTATTCTTATGTGGACATAACTGGATAGCCTTTCTGGCTCTTGGTTTGATTATTTATTTTGTCCAAAATACCCTCAACAGTTTCCGCCACTTTCTTATAGTGTTTCAAGTATGTCTATATCAGTCTGTACATATGACTATTTAATTTCAGTTCCATTTTAAGTTATCAGCTTAAAAAAATAAAGAGGTTACGGATTACCGCGGCCTTTAGGCAGCACAATCTGAGCAAGCCAGTTCACAGCAATCGAACATTTTAGAACATTTTCCATTAATAGTTATTAATTGGTAAACAATCGCAGAAATATTGAGAAATTAAATTTAAAAATTATTTTGTGATATAAAAATTATTGAAAATTTATTTCGTCTTATTTATATTAGCCAATGCAAAGTTGTTACGTACATCTATGTACATTAGAAAACTTAGTCGATAATGTGAAAGTCCAATCTATATCTGAAGTATGGATAGAAGATGAAATCATTGACAATATTTGAGCGGCTAAGCCAATATTGGTATAGAACCGCTTAAATCTTCTGAACTAGAACTTTTCAATTTACACGTAGTCTTTAAAATACAACAAATTGCACACTCAGCTTTTTATGGTACAATATTTAAATAATAAATTATTAATAATTTATCCTTCTCATAAAATTTAAGTTTATTTATAAAATCTAATTTTAAATTTAATTAATCCTAAAAATAAGTTGTTGCGTGTGTAAAAAATAAATTTTGCATTGTTCAGATGATTTATAATTATAATATTAACTTGCAAATTTAAACATTGACTTTTCCATATTAACGATATTATGCAATAATGGTAATATTGAAAAAGAAAAAATATTGATCTTATATGATTTAAATTATGCACTACAATTATGAATTATTATAATTAAGTAGTTGGGATTAACTTTCAATGCTTTGAATTACATAAATTAAAGGATACTTTGCATTACATGCATAATAAATCTTAAATTAACTAATTAGTTAAATTAACCACAAAACTGTTTCAATTATTATTCATCTTCTACCGTACCTTAAACAGCCGTAATATGTTGGCGACCATAATGGACACAACGCTAAAAGATGCCCCTATTACAGCAGTAACAGGCTTATGTGGTACATAAACGGGCGGCCTTCCTGAATCGCATTTATACTCCGACATGTCCTGAAAGAAAATTAGTCTGCGTTAAAAATGTGTGATTTTATATAAAAGAAAACCTACATCTACTTCAGGTTCTTATAAGTACTAAAAATTTTATGACATTTTCTTATTAACCCCCTTTAGTGTAACAAAATTACAAAGAACTTCTTTAAATGCCGCAAGCATTTAATTCTAGTTCACTAGGAGATTTTTAAGTTACTTGACATTAGCTACTTTAACTACCCTGAAGTAACTTCTTTCTGCCAAACAAAAGTAGTACCTACAAGATGGACAAACGTTTATTGCTCACTTTTTTTCCTGTAATTTTGATGTTAAATATTTATTTATAATAAACGTCAAACATAGGTACCGGTATCCAGTACCGTACCAATACCGGTACCTGTAACGGAATAAGAGGGGACAATAAGCGGCCAAGTACCCAAAACTAGCCCTGCATAGACCGTCTTTAAATCAACGGAATAAATACTTGAAAACGAAAATTAATTTTAGTGGTGCAGTAATTAGCTAGCATTTATGAAATCTTACTATATCAAATGCAGTTATTTCATATTAAGCATTTTATGTTTAACGAGAATTTTTACAGTCAAGTTAACATAATTATGTATTTATTTATTCAAAATAATTTAAAATAGCATCATTTAATAACCCTTTTGTTAAATTACAAACAGATGAATTCATATTTGTTTGAGCTAAATTTTAAGACATCTTTTTGTTTAAATATTGCAGAATTAAAACGTCTGGCACAAACTTGTGCTATAATAATTGTTCTTGGGCTGTGCAGTCACCAGCAGTAACATGGTAAATGTCAGTTGATATTTAGAAAACATTAGAACAAAAAGGCCGCGATACAAGTAATTAATTTTCTGAGTCATTGTTAATTGGATTGTATTTTATTTGGGAAATTATGGTATTTGAGAAATTTTTGTTGTAACTTGTTAATTGAAGGTGTAAAGAGCTTTCCAGATGTCTCATATTCTGTTTATAACATTATTTTTAATTTTTCAGGCCTCGGGCCGAATCTGTTTAATTATAGAAAATCACTTGATGATCCTTTCTGAAGTATTGCGAACTGCCTCTCTTGATCCCTCTCCATCACCTGTAGCGGCACCCATAGATGGGGATGAGTTTTAGAATGGAAAATTAGTTAGCTCAATAAATAAATTTAAAAAAATGTTAAAATTGATATACTGAAGATTTCTGTATAACTTTTACATCATTTTACTGAGTAAATTTTTATGACCGCCACTGTATAACCCAATAACATTTTTTGTATAAATATTTAATGTAGGGATCATCTAAAAAGCACCGATTTAACTTCCAAATTAAATTTTTATTGGAAATTCTGCATTTTTTAAATAAAAGAATTAAAAAATAAATAAGCTATTTAGGGCAATTTTCCCTACTATGCATTGTGTTTCAATAGTTTGCAATACAACATCAAAATAAAAAAATATCAAAAAGCTATGTATAATATGCTCGTTCATAGTGAACCATATTGTATAGAACGTTTTAAGAGTTTAAGTTAAGGTTATTGTATTGCTTTGAGAATCTTTGCAGTTCTTCCTTTGACGATATTTTCATTTTAATTATTGTGGGTATTTCGAATTGTCGATTTCCGAAAAATAAAACTATTATTGTTATTGTTACTGTGGCCTACATAATGCTTTTTTTTGTAGTATTATTTTTTACTTAATTAAGTTTAGAGTCATCCTGAGCTTTTAAAATTTAATAAATTTAATGTTCCACTCTGGTAGAATACGTGGTAATTCATTTGAAATTCGTTTGAAAAAAGGAAAAACCTTAAGATTGCAGTAGCCTATGTGCGGTATTATTCTAGTATTAGTCTCATTTCAAAATAATATCATATAAAGGAGCTGTGTAGAAGGGAAACAAAGTACATACGCGTGGGAATATTACGTCCCACGGGACTTAATGTATCATTAAGTCACCGCATTAAGTAATTGGACACTTTAGCGTCTAAAATTTCAGTTTACTATAGTATTAACAAAAAATGTCACTTGAAAATTTATATAATTATACTGTTAATTACTGATTTAACAACTGTTCTCAGACTTTGCAGTGTTGATAAAAATAACTGCCAATTGTAAAACTTAAACATTACGATAATAGCAGTAGTCTTTATGTAAATATTAAAAATCATTTTTCAAATGAAAACAACCTCTTGGCGATTTTAAAAATGAGCTTTAAGATTATTGTTGGAAATTCACCATATCGCATTTTTTTTCAATCTCGACCGAATGATTTAGGGTGTAGTAAATAGTTTTAAATAAAATTTACAGTTACGGAAGTTATTTTGACTTTTATGAAGCAATAAATTTTATAAAGATTACATTTAATGGCAAATCAAAAACTTGTACTAAGTAATATGATGAGGCATAAAACCAAATTGCCCTGTATTGATTCTAGTAAATATGTTAATATTGTGTTACAGGTTGCGGAGGTTGAAAACGTGAGCTAGAAATTCGAAAAAAGATGCTACTAAAAATGGTAGAATTAAATACTGACAAAAATTAAAAATAATCACAAATTGCTCGCAAGTTTAGCTTCGAAACTATAAAAATTCTAAAAGCGCATACACTCAGTATAATATTATAATTTGTGACATTTCGATGACTTAGAAGATTTTCGACTCTCCCCGGCCCGAAGAGTATGGCTGAAGCCAGAGATTTCTAATTCTTTTGATGTGTACAGATGTCATCGCAACTCAAAAGAGGGCTTCGGCTCCCACCTCTGCAATTTAATAGTTAAGGGGGGGTACCGTATCTTCAGTAGGCATCAGTTTTATCATTATTACACCGCTTTCCTGCTACTAAAATTCCTATCCTATAGCGATCAATAATTGTCAAAACTTTCATTTATAACTTTTCGTGTGAAAAATAAAGTTTTATTTTAATAAAAGAAAAAATTCTTTTGAATTTATTTTCTCGCTACCTATTACTGTAATAGATTTTAATGGGTTGATATATATTATCCATTAGCACTCTAATTTGCTATTAGAATTGCAAAATTTATTGGATCAAATATTTAGATTAATCTCTTATAAGGTATATAACACTATTGATATATGTTTAATTGAATTATATATTATGCATGACAAAACAATAGAATAACAAGTTACTTGTTGTAATCCACTGAAGCTTTGCAAATTTCTACAACTATCTCTATCTAAAATCATTGGTTAAATTTAAGTCGCATAATTTTAGCATATTTTATACCACATTGAAAATGTAATTTAACAAAAATTTAAAAAATTACAGAATATAATCTAATTTTTTAAAAACATAATTAAATTTAATACAATATTTTTAAACAAAAACAAATTTGTTTATTTTAAGCAAAAACAATAAGGAAAATTTTAAATATAATGTTTTCAAACTTCGCCAAAAAATTACAACATTGTACGAAGGGATATTATATTTTAAATCTACACTGCAGGCCAAAAAGTTTGTAAATCTACAAAATAAATAAAAAATTAGCTTTAACTGTTGAAGTTAATTTTTATTTAAATATCTAGTGAACGTCATAAAATAAGGAAAATTGCTTTTTTGGCTTTGATTTCTGGTAATTGTGGCAAAACTCAATAGTGTCATCATAATATTCTTTTTTTTTAGGTAACGTCGGGAACTATGCTTAGAATCGTTATCTTGTTGTATCAGAAAATCACGGCCTACTTGAGTGCAAACCGAAGGGTAAAATCATGTTTGAGGAACCATCTTTTCAGAAGTTCAAAAATTAAAGAACTGTAAAATTAACATCGATGTGTTATTAATAGTTATTAATCAAAATAACTAATTATAATACTTGATGAAGCCCCCCACCCCTTGTGAACATATCATCCATTTAGTTTATTATTGCGGTTATCGCGGTTGTACCTCTGGCTTTTCATTAGCAGTCAAATTTTCTACATTTGCATAATACTGATATCTGTTAAAATAACAGAATGAAATGATAATACCATTTATAACAACTTAAATCCGTTTGAATTAAAAATGAGTAAGTTAAATAATTTTTGAGATAGTTAACACTAACGAAATTGATAATAAAAACACTGAATTATTCATTACTTTAATAACTTCAATTCCCCGAAGATAGATTTTGTAGACAAATACACAAGCAAAAACTAACCGTCTGAACGAATTTAGGTTTATAATACAAGATTATATAAATTGCAGAACACTTAAGTGTTTGATAATTAATTACACGATTTAAGTTTTAAAAGAGCGCCAAGTGTGGAATGTCTGTAATTATATTGATTAAGTAAAATAACGTAGAATATTTCCTAGGGTATAATTTTCATTCGTAGCTTCAAGTTTTATGTTAGTTTAATTATAACTGTTTAATAAACCATAAAATACAAATAAGAACGAATACATCAAAGAACTAGACAAAGTAAAATTAAAGATGAACTTAATAATTCTGTTTGTTACTTTAACGGACTTGAAACGAAAGGCTCGAGATTGATTTTTTAAAGAGAGATACTGTTGCAATATTCTAATGAAAATTTAAAAAGCCGATGTAAACCTTAGATTCAATATGTCTTAGTTGTCATTTAAGTGAAAAAGAAGATTTATATCTCACGATATCATTTTTACGCGACTTTTATATAGGACACATATTCTGTCATAAACTAAAGACTCTACAACCAAGATGAGAAATCTTTTTCTGTTACAAACGAATATTTTACGTATCGTAATATCCGTTTTTAATAAATAATTTCTAAATTTGGTTATTCAATAAATTTCACATCAGAAAAGCCACTTTAATTTAATGTGAATGGTGTACTTTATACTAAATCAATTCCTTTCGATCATCTCTATAATAATTCGAGTTGCGTATTTCACACCTTCCCTATTAATTTTATCGGTAACATTTACGGAAGCTTTTATATCGCATAAACCAAATCCTGCTTAGCCTTAAATCTAAAACCGAAGAGTTAAGTATTTTCTCAACTAAAAAAGTATACCAAAATTTTCTACTTAAAAACTTAAATTAACCTAAACAAAATCAATTTTTCTTCACGAAATTCAATTTAAAATTTAGTCAAAGAATGGAATCTTGGTGTAATGGTTGCAAAGTTAACCAAATGATCAGCTTAACACCAACTTTTATTTAAGAAGAAAATTTCGCGGGTGTTTTGGGTCCTATTAAATAAAACAAATGTTACTTTAAGCTATATTTATGCAATATTTAAAAAAACTCATATACCAACACGGGAATAAAAAGAGTAGTACGGGATTTAGACCACTGACTTCAGGCATCCAACATCGGAATAAATCACATGTTTCTGATTTTTTGGTATATCGTTAGGGTACCTACCAGTAGTGCAAAACCAAGTTTGCAACTTCGAAAGACCTGGGCTAACTTTGTGATGCTCAAAAAACCTCGAAATTTTTCAACTGATTTCAGTTTTTGGCCCGAAACTCCTAAAAGGTGCATCCTACAGAACACGTCATTCTATCCTTTTTTGAAGCAGTGAACAATTCCTACAATTTGAGCCCAATTTCAATTTATTAGGTCTAATAGATCCTAAGATACGGGACCTCAAAAATTGGATTTTTTTTTCAAAAAGTTCAAAATTTAAGTTTTGTCATCTGTCGGGCTAAATATTGGCTGTAATACTCATTCTATACGAAAAGAAAATCATTGAATATGCAGTTTTAGAGCAGTTATTTAGCTTTAATTTAACCCCTAAACCTAGTCTGTAAGCCCAACAGGTACCTCGTTATCTTAAAAAAACAAAAAATTGGAGAAATCGGAGGAGGGACTTTCTTAGATGAATTGAATCATCATAAAATTTATTTTGTTGTTGAATTCGCTGTGTTCTGTGTTCGGTAATGTGAACGTGATAATATTAAGAAATAGTTAAAATAAAAGAAATTAATTAAAATAAAGTGTAAATTATGTTAAAAAATCAAAAAACTGATTCAAATACGAATGGAATTAACATTATTTACATTATTTTATTTATAATTTACATTATTTCAAAAATATATTTATGCATACCTATCGCTAACTGTGAATCAGAAAGATCATTTTCAAAATTATCTTTTGTTAAAAATAAATTAAGAAGTAGTGTTACACAAACACGTTTAAGTTCGCTAACTTTAATGAGTATTAGTGATCTACTTCGACCAACAAATTTTGATGATTTGATAACTGAATTTGTGCATCTTAAAGTAAGAAAAAAATTTTTTATTGACATTTGATCTAAGCGCGGTTGACCTTGAATAATCAAAAACATTTTGTTAAAACTTAATGAGTATAAGTTAATGAGTACTTAATGAGTATAAGTGATCTACTTCGACCAACAAATTTTGATGATTTGATAACTGAATTTGTGCATCTTAAAGTAAGAAAAAAAATTTTTTATTGACATTTGATCTAAGCGCGGTTGACCTTGAATAATCAAAAACATTTTGTTAAAACATACAAGGCCAAGGGACTTCCAAACAAAGTTACCCCCGGGCCTCACACATTCTTAATCCGGTTCTGGTTCGAAGTGTTTTCCGTGAAATGTCGGTTCCGGCTGGAAATTGTTTTGTGTCGCGATACACTCAGTGAAAGGACAGTGGTAGTTGTAAGAAAACGCGGTATTGAGACGCTAATTGCAGTGAGTGAGAAACGTGGGCTTGTCAAAAACAAACAATTTCTGTAATGCAGGGGACTACCACCAAACAAGCAGCAGAGGATACTGACTGCTTAATTGTGCAGACAGCCTTGGAAAGGAGAACTTGATATCCTCCTCGGACCTGACATGCCGTATTATAGGGTATACGAAAAGGGTATTTTTTTCTTTTTTTTTTTCTTTTATTCCAAAAATGTGGCAGGAGTGAGGCTGGTTGGTTGTCAACAGTTCACTTCTACGAGTTTCAATCGAAGGGACTTTTCACTCTGCCCTGATTTGAAATGTTTCTCCACGCATTTGCCCTTCGATACGATTTATTTGTAAGAAGTGCAGCCAACGCAAAGGTCCACCTGGCTCGTTCATCCCAACCAAAAAAGCAACTGGTACCACCAGGTGCAGAATAAGTGGTTAGGGGTGGATAAGGACCCGTCCAACTGGGGCTACAATAGGAGCAACCAGGGGCTTCTTCCTTCACAAAACACTAGAGACCTTGCTCCACAAATTTTCTTCAAATTCCTTTCTTGCAAATGCCGCAAGGGATGCAAGGGAGGAACTTGCTCATGCCAAAAAACAGGCCCGAAGTGCTTTTCTTTGTGCAAGTTTTGTCGAAGCAAGACTTGTATGAAGTTGAAATAATTCCTGTCCTTCACATTATTTCAACAATTTTGGTTTTTCTAAGATGACGAGGTATCTTTCGGGTCAACAGACTTCCTTCAGGATAAATAAATGCTATAAAACTACATATTCAATGAATTTTTTTTGTAGAATGAGTATTACAGCCAATATTTAGCCCGGCAGATGACAAAACTGAAATTTTGAACTTTTTGGAAAAAAATTCAATTTTTGAGGTCCTGTATCTTAGCATCTATTGGACCTAAAAAATTTGGGTTGAGCTCAAATTGTAGGAAATTTTCACAGATTCAAAAAAGGATGGAACAGCTTTTTCCGTATGAGCACTCTTTTAGGAATTTCAGGCCAAAAACTGAAATCAGTTGAAAAATTTCCAGGTTTTTCCAGCACCGCAAAGTTAGCACAGGTCTTTTGACCCTGAAAACTTGGTTTTACACTACTGGTAGGTACCCTAACAACATACCAAAAAATCAGAAACATGTGAATTATTCCTATGTTTGCCCTATTTTTTGTCTACCATCAGTGGTCTAATTATCCACACACAGGCTGAGATTATAGACCGCGGAAATAATTATTACAAGCGCTTAGTTTTGGAAATGCTGTATATAAAAGAAAATAAAGAAAAATCGTGAGTTGCATATATGCCGGTCTAACAAAACAAAAACAAAGAAAAAGTTAGTTTTACTGTAGATTCTGCAAGAGACGGACCTGCGGTTGATAGGAGTGTGCTTCTTAATTCTTATTATTTTGTTTTATTAAAATGATTGTATATGTTACTTTTGGCTAAAATTTGTAAAAATTAACAGATTGCACCTAAGCAGCGTGACTTCGAGAGATTTTTTAATTTTCATTATTTCATAGCATTTCTGTTGTTTAGTGTCATGTACAAATTCTTCATTGCCAAATTCTGCTACATACAAACAGGGAGATACAGATTTTCCACAGGTACGGTTTATAAATACTTGAAGGTGTAAAAATATTATTCAATTTCGACATTATAAATTACTATTTACACTTCGTGGAAAATGTTTGCAAAGAGGATCGGTTTGTACATAACTCGTTCTTTTTACAAATCACTGAATAAGCTTCGTTTTATAATTTTTAATTTTGTTTCGTTGCTGCCATGGGAACATATTTTTGAGTAATAAATTTGTACTTAAAAAAGCAATAAACATAAATAATAAAGTAAAATTATTAAACCGACTAATTCATTGCTTTTTATTTTTACGCAACAGCCACTTTTGTGCTTTTATTACCAATTGAGTTTTCAAAATAAAACAAACTGAAAAATCTAGTATAATATCAGTTTAAAAAATTTTTCATTATAAGACCCATCAAAACATTTTTGTACAATTGGTTGGTTATGCTGTTTTTGGTTATTTTCAACATGTTGCTTTTTTAAAAAGGCTAATGGAGAAGTGATTACGTACTTTTAATATTTCATATAAAAACCGGCCACAAGCTGCTACTTTACTAAGCCCTACTGCTTTAATGATTGATGAATTGGCAAAAAATTTTATAAATTATACTTACATAAAAAATAGCTTTTAGAAATACTACACCCGCAGAATACAATAGATATTTTTTTGCCCTGCTTATATTGATTATGCAAAAAAAATTGTTAACTTCCAAAATTTGAATCTATTTGCATGGGACCCGCTTCCACTTAATTAAAATATAAATGTAGTGCTTCGATCTAAAAAGGATTGACCAATTTAGAAAAAGTGCGTCGCATCACGAGTGAGAAATTTTATCGATTTCAATTAACTAAATATCTTATTTCTATATTTTTCCGTAGTAGTGAAAGTGATGATATGAAACTTCGAAAGTAAATAAATTATTAATTTAATTTAATTAAAATTGAGTAAAACGTAAGTTGAAGTTTAATTACTTTCCAAAATAAATTTAGTTTTGAAAAGCACAATTTTGCAGTAGTAGGTTTGCGTAATTTCATTTTTAGAGCTTTGAATCTTTATTCGAAATAAATTACAAAAAATTAAATCTAAAACTAATTTTTTCCGAGGTAGAAAATAACTTGTATAAAACGTGATAATTTTTTTAAATCTTTCCACTTACAAATTATTTTTTAAATGCAGAATTTAATAATACCGACTTTTTCCTCCAATTGGATCTTTTAATCTAAAAATAGAAATTATTGTCTATCGATTTGATGGTTGTGATTTTTTTTTATTGATCCTACAAAATCTTAAACATTTTTAGGTTTTCTTATAAATAAGAAAATTTCTCAAATATTTCAAACATACGTGCCAAATGTGTTACCGTTAGCTAATTGGTATTCTATAGGGATTATTATGTTTGTTGGCCTCGAAGGATTTACTCGCTAACATAGCATAGATGTAACCTCAAAGAATCACGTTCGCATTCGTCCTGAAATAGCAGCAAAATTATACTTCCACATGCTTTATTTCCAGCTCCAAAATATCTATCGACTTATGTTGTTATTTTCTTTATTTTATAGTATTTAAGTAGGATTACTACGGGGGTTGGTGTGACCGCTGCTTGGATTACAAGCGGAAATTTAGGCTTTCATAAATCGTCCTTCGGATGCTCTGCGATGGTTATAACAAGATTAAAAATAGCATAAGAAAATGAAAAATTTTTTTCAAAATCAAAAATCTTTCATATAAAAATAATTACAGGATCCGTCAATTGAAGTGATACCCAATTAAAATATGCTGACATAATTTAAAACAGAACTTCTTTTATTTATTATCGGTCACATTCCAAAAATAATTTTATAGTAAACAGTTTAGTTTGTCCGTTATGAGCTTTGACTACGGATTGAAAACGTCGCGTCGGTTGATTAGAAAATATCTCGCAGAGCAAACAAATTGGTCCGAGTCTCAGCATTAGCAATTCCAGTGTTCGCCATATATAATACTTAAAAAAGCTTAAAAGTTTGTCACTTAAAGAAAGTAAGAACTTAACGAACATATGTTCGATAATGACCAATTACCTAATTTTCAAACACCCACTATTCTGATGAGTTACAAGTTTGTCGGCGGCAAAAGGCCGCTCAAGTGATTGCTCAAGAACTTTTCCTTTTGCATTTACTCCGATGAAAAATTACGCAAATTATTTATCGAGAACACATTCTCAAAATAGCTTCTGGACATTTTAGCAAGACTCTAAAGCTCGCGCTACAGCATTTTACAAAGGTTCAATTGACTCTATTTCAATTTTACTCTGTTCAATTGACAGACCCGTAATTGGAATTTTAGATTATGTACACGAAATTGAATGTTTTTAGAAATCGGACCAAAATTCAGAACAAAAAATATTATGTCAATTTTGCTATAATTCTTTTTCAGATAAAAAAATTTAGGTAAAACGCAAAGCAACACCGCCATGTTTTATTTTCAATTTAATTTTTTTGTAAATTATCGAGCGGTTTAATTGTTTCTAAGGTAGGAATTGTAAACATTTGTTAATTAAGCCGAACACGTATTTGCATTTACCATACGCTACTACTATACTAAGCTTATGATTACAAGACGAAAGTAAAAATGTTATCCTACATCAGTTAATATTATCTATCTTGTCAAGTTAATTAATACACGTGCGGCAGCACAACTGAAAATTAAAATTTTTGAAATTATATTGTTTGGAGTAATAATATGACAACTAAGAGTAGGAAATCTGAAACCTTAGAATGATAGTAATTTTTGCCCAATTATTTTATTCGTTTCATTAATTTTTTCTTGGCCAACCCAGCGACAATTTTGCTAGTTATTTATTATCTTACTAAATTTCATTGAAAATGGGTTAAAATGATTGTTAAATTTAATTGAAATATGAGAAACAAAATTGATTTATTTTTAAACAAATACATAAGTTTTAACAAAGGCAATTAAAATATATCGAATGTACTTATAACATAATAGTGAAAGTAAATAAAATCTTAAAGCTGAAGAACAACAAAAATCACGATTGACTTACAAAAAGAGAGCAAAATTAGAAAAAAATTGATGTTGTAAAAAAGACTATAACAAAACTACAAGCAACAAAAAAATTAAGAAAGATAATGAAAATCATTCCTCAATCACTGAAAATAGAAAAAGGTTAGAAACGAAAATTCTCTTCTCTGTAGGTTTTCGTGTTAATAACCCTTCGTGAACGTGTATGTTTGTATAGGATAAGTAGTAGTTAAGCTGTAAATTGTAAGAAATTATAATTAGAAAGAATTATTATTAGTTTAGGGGTTTGGAAAATTGAGATATTACGCCATTTTCACAACAATAGGAATTGAACGTTATTTCAATCTGTAGCTTTAATTACTGACTATGAGTTGCAAACCTCCAGATCATTTTCCAATTATTATTACTAGGTTACCGTAAATATAATGTGTAGGAGCTAGTCCACTAATTATTATTAATAAAATTAGCCCCAAACTTTGGTAATATATTATGGCAAACTTAACAATAGATTAAGTAGTATTACCTATTTTGACATCGCTAATTAAATACAATTTCCTAAATTGTAATAAACAACTGGTATATAATTTTAACAACCTAATACTCGATAAATAGTTTCAGTATTCAATTTTCATAATACCCAGCGATTTTAGAGCTCGTAACCAAAAAGTTTCACTTTATGAAAGATTGAATTCAAAGTAAAATTTTCAAGTTATCACATATAACATTACAAGATTACAAGTTTTAATTGATTACAAGATTACAAGTAACCACCACAAAATTAATTTTTTAATGAGTAATAAACCTTATAGCTGAAGAATAGTTAATTTTAATCTACAAAGTAGATGTTTCTAGCAGTATCAATCTCAAAAAACAGGTCCTGGTTGTTAATATTTCTTGAACTGCCTGCATTCTGTTAGGAACATTATCTACTTTGCAGATTACAAAGACCTATTTCTCAACTATAATTATATAAATGTCAATTAATGTTAACCGTAATATATTTAAAATTATCTAAATTCTACAAATTAAAAATTTTGCTGCTTTTCATTGCATGAATTTTTTATTTTGACTGAAAAGTTAATGGAAAATTTTTCATAGATCACATAAAAATAGTAAAACATTTAGTAAACAATTAATTACAAAAAAATTGGAATATGCCAAATATGGAACAGTATGAAGTAGTGAAATTCTATTTATATTTTGGTTTGGGCGAAATACAGCACATCATGCGGTAAAGAGTTAATTTAACTTGAAAAATGCCCAAATTAGTCTTCGGTTAAGTGCTTAACCATTTCGGATAACATTCATGTTTTTTTTATTCCCCCATTTAGTATGGGAGTATAGGATACCGCATACTTATAATAAATTATGAAAATGAGCTGGAGTTGGCCATTAAAGCTCTAGGCCCGAACTGTATTCCATCAGAAATAATAAGCTTAGCGGCCAAAGAGCAACCAGCAGCTGGTTGCTGCGTTGTTGGTTCTCCTACGTAAAGGAGAAAAGCCTTTAGATCTATGTAGTTCGCACAGGCCGAGCGACATATTATCTTATCCAAATAAACAAAAGAGATAATTGATCATGGTGACCTTAGAAATAACCAGTATGGATTTAGGAAGGGAAGATCCACATTCGATGCGGTACATTCCATTATCGACGTGGTAAAAAAAGAAAAAGCCTGTTCAAGACACAAAAGAAAAATTATAATATTCATAAAAGTCATAGTTCAGGAATTACAAGAAGAAAGGTTTACAGAGAAAAAAACTAGAAGAGGTGTGGCTGGCAAGATGGTTAGCGTCGCAAAAAGATATTTGAACAAAAGAACTAAAACCTACCATATAACCATGGATAACCAGAACTCATGGAGAACTAAATTTTCATTTCATTTAAGCGCTGACCGGGCACGGGTGCTTTAACAAATACATATCTAAATGAAATACAAAAATCTCCTAACTCCAACTGCTTTTTTTCTGAGAAAGAAGATGAAGCAAGGTACACAGCATTCGGATGCAAAAAAATGGATAGATACAACACCTCAAAATCTGGTGTTCACTATGCTCGCTTTTGAAAAAAATTGAAAATCAATGAAATGATCAATGAGATGATACCAGCAAAGAAAGATCAATAGATGAGGATAAAAGTAATGCGTGAGCTATTCTGTATGCAATCCTGAACTGGTGCGAAACACCACCCGGGGAGGAGTTTCTTTAGTGAGTAAGGATCCACAGTTCCACCCCAGGGAACCTATGCTCAAACTCTCGGGTGAATGTAAACTGGGCCAACTGTAAACTGGGCCAAATTTAAAAAATAATAAACTGGGCCAAAGGCACTTTTAACTAATATTATGAAAGTAGTAAACTGGGCCAAAGACAAATTTAAGGTAAAAAAAGGAGCGCATGAAGGGTATGTCTGTGTGAATTTTTTTTTGATATTATTTCAAAAAAATATCAGAAACTAACTGTAACCTACTGATGGATCTACATCTTCACAATCGATCTACCTTTTCGCGCATATTTTTTATGGATTCGTGTATTGCTATGGTTGTATTTGTCAAATTCGACTCTGCGCTATCCTGCGCTCCGGTCCCCGTCGCTCCTGGCAACGATTTTTTAATTTTTTCAAAAATTCATCGTAGGACTCATCTCGGGATGCATGGCTAAAGAAAAACGTTTTCGGAAATTTTGTGGAAGATGCTGGCAAGCGGGGCACGGAGCGGATACCTGTAGAGACCCCCAAAACTTTATCAATCTATGCCTCAGGTGCGGCACAGAGGGCCACAAGGCTTATGAATGCAACAATAAACTCAAGTGTCCAACTTGCAAGGGACCCCACCAGCATGGTTCAAGATGCCCGCAATGGGAAAATGGGAGACATAAAAGTACTCCAAATTAACTTACACACCGCCAAAAAAGCACATGATCTCCTAGCAGCCACAGTTATAAACGTGAAAATACACGTGGTTCTATTATCCGAGCCAAATCTTGTAGCCTCTGCTGACCTACTTAAAGATGCTACTGGCAGATCAGCTATCTATCTGCCAGTCAATAGAAATATACTAGGCAACGGAATAGGAGAAGGTTTTGCATGCGTGAACTACAACGACACTACATTTTTTAGCTGTTATTACTCCCCTTCTGATTCGCTGCAAGAATTCACTGCAGGGCTGGTGGTAGTAGGAGGTGATTTTAACTCCAAATCGCCCGAGTGGGGTTCCCCCAAGGAGGATTCCAGAGGACAGGCATTGGCGGATGCCCTTGTTGCCATGGAGTTAGGAGTTTGCAACGAAGGAAGCACCCCGACCTTTGTAGGAAGGGGATCTGGCTCAATTTTGGATATCACCCTCGCTTCGACTATGTCTCTTCATAGAATAACTAACTGGAAAGTTTTAGATATCGAGACTTGCAGTGACCATAAGTACTTGTACTTTAAGGTTGTGAAAGAGGGCACCACCGCCAGAGAGGAGCCAGCGAAAGGATGGGCGTCACGCAGACTGGACCGAACTAAATTTAAAAACACGCTAGGTGAAGAGCTGTCCCTTCTCCAAGATGTTGACGCTGAAGAGCTAGTAGCCGCATTGAGCCGAGTTTGCGACCAATCAATGCCAATTAGACGAGGGCCTGCCAAACCACCGGTACACTGGTGGACACAAGATATTGCGGATGCGTGGAAGATTGCCACGATGCTTAGGAGGCAGGCGCAGAGAAAACCTGTTGATAGCTCTGGAAGGCGGATAGCTGACATTCACTACAAAACAGCACAGAGGAAGCTTTCTTGGCTTATAGGCAGTAGCAAGAGAAGACGCTGGAAAGAGCTAATAGGTCAACTTGAGCATAAGAGTTGAGTTAAGAAACAGGAACACTCCCGGACTCACGCCAACTAAAGTTTGAGAAATAACGGCGTCCCTATTCCCAGTACACGACATATTCGAAGAGCCGCTGATGGATATCTCTCAGGGATATAAAAACCTTTTTACCCTCGACGAGCTGCAAGAAGCCGCAAAATGACTGCCTTACTACTGCTACATTTCCAGCAATGTGGAAGAAAGCAAGATTGGTTCTTGTACGAAAGGGCATAAAGCCCATAGAGCAAGCCTCGTCCTACAGACCCATTTGCCTGTTGGACCACATGGGCAAGATCCTGGAACGACTGATTCTAAACCGGTTACAGAATGACATAGACCGCAGCGGAGGACTTTCGGATAACCAATTTGGATTCTGCAAAGGAAAATCAACGGTTGACGCCCTGGAAACCATTACGGGGGTTATCAGAAAAGCCAAGAACGGTACGTGGTGGACCCAGAAATTTGTCATGCTAATTACCCTAGACGTCAAGAACGCTTTCAACTGTGCGGGTTGGAGGCATATTTTAAAGGCTCTGAGAAAACGTAGAATTAGCCCAGACATTTTTCACCTGATTATCAGCTACCTGAAAAACAGACGACTCCAATTGGGCTTGAAAAACGACGAAGAAATTAATGTTTCAAGCGGGGTGCCTCAGGGATCTGTGCTTGGTCCAATATTATGGAACGTCAATTATGATGGTGTTTTTAAAGTAGACCTTCCGGAAGGAGTAACGCTAGTGGGCTTCGCCGACGATCTCACCATGATAGTTAGCCATAGAAAGCCAACAAAGCAATAGCAGCAATTGCAAAGTGGGTCGGTTCAAAGGAGCTTACTGTGGTCCCGGAGAAGTCAAAGGCAGTGGTGGTTTGCGGAAGAAGAAAGGAACCAACTGTCCGACTGCTGCTAAACGGGGCCCCTATAACAATGGCCACCGAAGTGACTATTCTCGGAGTGGTAATAGATAAGCACCTAAAATTTACCGAGCACATTAAGATGGCTGCGGTAAAAGCGTTAGCGACCACAACATCTATCGCACGCTTAATGCCCAATATAGGGGGACCTAAGACAACCAAGAGGCGGACGCTCGGATTAGTGGCCCAATCCATAATGCTTTATGCGGCGCCAGTCTGGTACTCGGCAGTGGATGACAGCAGATATGGCACTGCTCGAAACAGAGCAAAAATGCTGCAAGTTCAACGTCGCGCGGCTCTAAGGGTCATATGTGGATACCGAACTGTGTCCTTAGAAGCGGCACTGGTGCTGGCGTCTATGCCGCCGATCGATCTCCTGGCTATGGAAAAAGCAAGCAAATACGAGGGAAATGAGGATGCCGGCTCTAAAACTGCAACAGCGTGGCAGGACAAAGGGCAAAATTCCAAAATTCATACAGCGGACGGTGGACCTACAGTCTCATACCTTCCACCAGATGTTTACCTGGCATGGTTGCTTTCAAAGCTATCTTTACCGAATATGCAAAATAGCTGAGCCAACCTGCCGCTTTTGTAACAATGTAGATGATGCTAATCACACGTTCTTCGAATGCTGGCGGTGGGAACAATCCAGGCAACTTATAGCGCTTGCAATAGGGGATCGGCTCTCACCGGTTACATTAGTTCCGCTGATGCTCGAAAGTGAAGAGAATTGGGAAAAGATACAACAGTTTGTCACCAGAATTCTTAAGCTCAAAGAAGATATGGGTAGACAAGAAAACGCTACAGCACGAAGAAATATGTAACATATTCCATTTCAACGTTATACGGAAAATCTGCAAGTGCGCTGACGAAATGTCTGACGACGGATACCACGTTCTTGTAGTGACCATTAGCGGAGGGGGTTTTAGTCGGTAAGAGTCCGACACTACTACCTTCGGGTAGTGTCCATGAGGATTTCCCCCTCCCCAACGTACGCAAAAAAAAGTTGTAAATGTGGCTTTATTTAAAAATTATCGCTTTTTTTATTTCTTTATTGGTATGTATTTATTTATTTTTAAAAAAATATAAAAGTAATTAAAAACGGCAATATTGTCAAAAATTTAATTTTTACTTAAAAGTCGCAATTTAAAAGACTTACATCGTGGCCAAACCAAGTGAATTAACAGTCGAAAAAAGGGCTCAAATTGTGTTATTAGCATCGCAAAAGGTAAGTCAAAGAAACGTTGCAAAACAATTGAAATATTCAAGATTTTTTGTTTTCATTTTTTGCCCTTGACGTTCTGTCAATTGGTCAAACTTGGGTAAATATAGAAGCAATTCTTAAATCTTCAACGTGTTGATGCACACTGAAAGGCCGAGCTAAGAAATTCTGTCAAGTCCGAAATTCGAACCCAGAATTTCCAGCGATCGCACAACCAGCGATCACACCAATCCACTGCTGAGAGTGGTACTTATGAAAATCGTCCAAAATTGGGAAGAAAACGTGCCACAACCGCTAGAGAAGATTGGTTTTCGCAACGTGAATCACTAAAACACCGTCAAAAAACAGCAAAAGAACTTAGGGCAGATTTAAAAAGGGGTTAGGCGTTGATATTCCTTAACGAACGGTATCACGGAGGTTGCAGTCATTTGGCCTACACGGTCGCAAGGCTAGAAAGAAGCCCCTTCTCAACAAAAAGCAAATTAAAAAACGGTTAGATTTCGCAAAAAAAATATTGAAGGGAATTTCCAAGGGAATTTGGTCAGATGAAAGCAATGTAGAGATACGTATTTTATATTGCCTTTAACGTAATTATTTTCATAATTTACTCTAAAAAGTTTTATTTTTACAATTAAAAAATTTTGTGTGAAAAAAACGTGAAAAGAAGGGTAGGGGAAGACTATGTCCATGTTTTGGGCTTGTATGTCGGCTAGTGATGTAGGGAAAGCAGTAGTATGCGATGGTAGAATGAATTCTTCAAGGTATATTGAAACTTTAGAGAGACATTAAGAGGCCTCCATAGTCAATTCTTTTATGAAAATAATCCCGATTACATTTTCCAACAGGACAATGCACCATGTCATCGTTCAAAGGCAAGTGTGCAGTGGTTTGTGACAATAACATTTCTCTTTTGGATTGGCTACCACAGAGTCCGGACCCGTCGCCCATGGAAAATTTGTGGACAATAGAAGAATAAAGTGGGCCTTCATAAACCATCGTCAAAAAAGGACCTTAAGCGAATAATATTTGAATGGGAGAATATTTTAGAA
The DNA here is from genome assembly GCA_947369205.1 of Cantharis rufa. Classification (NCBI taxonomy): domain Eukaryota; kingdom Metazoa; phylum Arthropoda; class Insecta; order Coleoptera; family Cantharidae; genus Cantharis; species Cantharis rufa. Next base: position 5,488,186 of record OX376309.1, on the reverse strand, counting down.
AATGTTTGTAGTATGTTAGTGACTACCATGCCAAAACGTGTTAAAAGCGTCATTAAAGCAAAAGCGTCATTAAAGCAAAAGCTGGTCACACTAAATATTAAAATTTTGTAATAAATATTTTAACTAAATTGCATTAATAAATAAATCAAAATCCAAACTTCTATTTCATTAAATCATTACCGAATCTTCAACATTAATTAAATCCAAATTTTAATTTTATTTTCAATAAAATTTTAATGCATAAAAATAGGAAATCAAATCTGAAAGATAACTTGCTCACATGCGAATGATATCTAATTTAATTTTTGATTCCCATTACAATTTTAAATATCACAATTTCACCAATTCATATAATTTCCATAAAAATTCCAAATTCTCGTTCAAATTCAAATTTAATCCCAAAGTATTCAATTTATCAATTCAAATCGATTACAAACGATTTCCAAAAATATCCAAAATATCGTCCAAAACCGAAACAAATCAACTCTAAATAAATCAAAATTCAACTTACGAAAAATAATATAAGTTTATGCGCCAAATAAATCAGAAAAATCAGAAAAGCTACGGCTCAACCGCGTATGGTGGCCATTGTCAGTAAAAGCTACATTTTCCCCATTTCGTTATTTCTACCTCAACTTATTGGTAGAAAAATGAACAAATTTAAAAATGTGAAAATTAGTAAAAAAAAAAATTGAAACAGAATTTTGAAACACGAATATATATTAGGTTGGCGACAGCTATATTTTATAATTTAAATTTTTCAATTTTAAACAATAATAATTAAATATAAAATGTTAATTGATTATTATCTGTTAAATCAAGAAGCAGAAACCTTACAAAAACGGATTTCTGATTTCATTGTTCGATTCGAATATTATGATAACGTGTTAATTTCTTTTGAACGTTGTGGCGCCCTAGTTCTTGTTCTTTCATTTCATTAAGCCCCTACCGAAATACCCACCCCTACAGAACTAAGCAGGCACAATCGCGGCAAATGACTCGCAATTAATCCGGCTTGTATTGGAAGAGAAAATAAAACCGTAACATTTTTTTCACACTTTAGTAAATAAAATCAATAAAATTAATTAAATGATTTCTAAATTTGAAATTATTAATAACAAACAATTTTCTTGACTGCAATTACTTTATTATTATTTTTATATCAACTCTTGGGCTTGGGAGAGATACATTTGAAGCGTAAGTTGTATGTTTAAATTAAGAATCTCCGATAAGCGTTAATAAAGATAATTTTGAAAATTTCCGGAAAATGTGTAACGTCATCGTAACTTTCGCCCGCTATCCCGTTCAAATTCAACGATAACATGACAAGATTTTACCACCGTTACTCCCACTTCAACTATAAAACGATGACAATTTAGAAATTGAAAAAATATAGCTGACGACGATATTTATAAAGCTGAATTTCTTGAATGAGGGTGCTGGAAAATTACGTGTAATTGTTATCTAAAATTTATATTTATATGTGAAAGCCGTTACTTTTCCAATAACAACTATATTCTTTTTCCATTATTTATATTGTATTGCAAGTTAAAATTTTAAATTGCAGCATAAAGGTTGGAAAAACACATATATTACAATATACTGAAATTTGAGGGCAACTAACTCTATAAATAACGTGTTTGAAATATTTTTTATAACTAATGTTCTGACAATAAAATATTATATATAACTTTATGACAGATCAGATAACGCTTAAATATTGTATGGATTTGAAAAATAATGCAATGGAGTAATGGCCTCGTTGGCTCGTTACCCAATTTTTTCAATATAAATATGAATAATAAGCAACTTAAATTATCTCTCCATGCAAAAGTGATCTAAATTGTCCAAATGTAAAAATAATAATAATAATAATTTCGTGAGGCCAAAAACTAAACAACTTTGATTTTCAGATACATCAGGATGACAAGGAGGGTTGTATGACCACCCAGTTTTCTAATTACTAATTGGGTAATATTATAATTAACAAAACTGATGATGAAGGCCTACTAACAATGGAATAAAAAATTGCAATTTTATTCTAATTTTGGTTATTTTTGTGATTATTTATATTTTGTTTAAAATTTAGATTTAATGGTAATATTAGACACAATATGTAAGTTAAATAAGCAAATAACCACGAAGAAAACAATATCTCGCCTAGTTAGTTGTAATTTCTAGTATAAGTACCAAAAATAACAGAACAACTAACGGCAAGAACGAGTTTTCGCAGTAATTTATGTAAACGTGAATAGAAACTTTCACTGTTCAAAAGCTTTCAGCTTCATTAGGTACAAAATTATATAGATAGTTGGCTGCTTTCTCGTTCTCTTGAAATATAAATTCAGACAAATATTAGCAGTAGCTGTAGTACTAAACAGGTAGTACTACTTTAGTTCGGAACAATAAGTTTATCTTAACGACCCCAAATTATGGAACAAGTTAAGAGCTCTTGCTTGGAATGTTATACCACAATGAATTTAAACAAAATAATTATTATGCTTCTAGTAGCATACGGCAATATAAAATAAGAGAAATTGAGAAGACTCAGACGCAAAAAATGTTTAAACAAATATAATTTTCGCTGTTCACGGTTTCGGGAGTCCACTGTAATACAAAATCAATTTGATAAATGCTTGAGAGAATCATAACTTTATTGTTACAATTTTTTATCCTCATGAAATACTAGATAAAACACGTATTCTGAATAAAACCTCCTGTTTTTTGTCCTGATATGTAGCCCTATGCTAGAACCAGGTTCCTCTAATATCCAAACAACTCATGACAATAAATTGTTCTCAAACTGAGAAAACACCAACACTAATACATCGTCTTTTTATTCGAACCACTTTCAAAGCATGCCAAGGATTCCCCCAATTCAAAGGAAAGTACGACATTCTTCAATAGAACAGCGAAAACTGTGGCAAATGCGCCGACAGGTAATTACGCCAAGGCCGACAGCAAATACACCGACGGTAAATATGCTGACAACATACGCAAAAATCAACAAAAATAATTTCCTTTTCAACCACGATTTTCCTAAAAAATATCATAAACTTCCAGTTATCTATGGTAAAAAGTTAAATTTGTGGTTTATTTTAAAAAGCCCCTTTCCACTATTAAAATCAAGTTTTTTTAGATTATGATCAAAAACTCTTTTGGAGTCACGTATTTTCAGTCTTACTTTATCAGTAAAACTGTTGCAATAAAACTGGTCTCAAGTTCTTAAATTCTCTTATTCTTTCTGAAGTTGTTTTCAGAAACTTAAGTAAAAGACAAAAACGTAAAATAAAATTTCAGAGATTTTTTATCCAATTGTGTGTGATGATTTACGTAATTGTTGAACTATCAAAACTCCGTTTCTGAAACTTTTAGAAAGTGTAAAATAATATAATCTGCCAATGTCTGTAGTTAAGCTGTCGATTTTCTAAACGCTGTTTATATATTTTGAATCTTGACATTCAGAAATGTTTGTCAACATGTGACTAAAATTTTAGAACAGTTCCAGTTTAAAAATAATTCAAACACGTAGCAGTGAAGAAAAATTTTAACAAATCTAAAATTTATTATTATCTCTAAAAGCTACAGAGATCAAATTTTGATATGCAAAAGACATGTGCATCGTATATTCACATCGCGTGTAATAACACTCCTATGGATATCAACATGTGACAAATATCTACTGAAGACGTTGATATTTTCATTTTAAGGAATGTCACCTTATTTTCCGCCAGCGTAACTTGATACAATAAAAATATTTTATATTACACAGTACAGCGTTTTTAATAGCTATGGTCATTATGTTACTCAACAGGTGGATGTGAATTAGAAACCGTGACTTGTTTGAAGTCACTTACATTTCCGCAATTTTATTAGGCCGAAGAAGCTTATTATAAAACACACAAATATTATGAAACTAGTTTTTTACTAGCTCTTCCAATCGTCCTGATTTTCTAAATTACTTCACCATAGAAACATTGCGATTTTTCAGCTACTGTACATGGATGAGAACCGGGGGGTCTGGGGAGTATGGATACCCCTCAGCACATCAGCGATTGTGTTAAAAAAAAAGAAAACCTGTAATTGAATCAAACTTTTTTGCGTAAGTACAATCTCTGGTGTACTGAAGGATATTCCATACCCCCCACCTTCCAGAACCCCCCGTTTTGAAAATCATAGCTTTGTGTGCGTATTGTGTTTATATTTTGTACGGTTAATTGAAATTTCATTGGGAATATTGTTATTTTAATTCGGAAATATTCAGCGATGCAATTTCCATGACTGCTACTGTACCATATACCACATCAAAGTATAGAAACAATAATTATAAAACTACTGCTTTGTAATTCGGCGAGCCAGTTTATCTAGAAGTGCAAAATAGTTCTTGCGTATGATTTAATTGTGTAATCTTGTATACCCCACAGGAGCTAAATAAGCGATTGGATTTATCTGGTCACCAAAGTTCAAATTTTACTCCTGCCGTGATTTGTGGTGCTAAATAAACGATAATCGTGCATGTGCTACATTGCCGAGAGAAAAACGCCTTCCGGAAGAAAAGTACGAGCTATAAGGTAGATACTTTAACTCAAATGAAATTATTTCGACTATACACGCGGAAACTGTAGTGCAAGAAAGTTTCTCCATTTTATTGAAATACCCCTTTATCACAAAGATTCCTTCGGCTTTCCAGAGCGAGGTTGCAATAAATTTTCTTGTAGAAAATTAAAATGCATTTGGACGCCACATTAAATTTTTTTGCTTTTATGGTTTCACCTGTTTATATATAAAAATAATCTCAATTTTAACAGCAACTTTCAGTCCATTATTTATTTTAACATATGACAAAATTAAAACTCAATTAATTATTATATGCAAAATTCAAATCATCAAATGCAAAATGGATGGAACTAAACCAGGACTGTTAATTCAAACTTGATTGGCGTTGCGCCAAAATGAATACAAGAATATAGCTTCACGAGAGGCGGCAGTCATATGGAATATTAATTACTTTATTTCTCACTTATCTTTTTATTTCCACGTCAAAATTATTGTTAAAATTATTTGCCCTTTTTATGCATTTATTGTAAACTTTAACGTGATGTGGTAATTTATTCGAGCAATTTAAATTTTACGTACGCTGTTCTAATGAATAAATTTATTGACCACAAAATAAAGCTACTCTTTAATTTTGTCTTGAAAAAGAAAATCAAAGCAAAATCAATAACAACTTAGAAGCTGCAGGGCAAAAGTAGATTTAGTAGACGATTTTTATATTAAATATTTTTTTAAAAACGCACGTATTTTTTAATCTAACAAGTGTTTTTTGCGAGTTTGGCAATTTATACAAACAAATAATGCATTTCATGCCACTACATCGAATAAACATACAGCAAAAGCTGTATTCTTACAAAAAAATTAGGTTAATCACCAACAATAATAGAAATCGAATAATTGCAGTTGAACAAAAATATTTTTACAAAATATTTTCTGCAGTTTACAAAGCTTCGTGTAGTGCAGAAGTCAATATTTGAGTACTGAATGATATCTATAAAAATATTTACAACTTCGTAAGGCCAGGCAAGGCAAACATCCATTTATTTATACTTATACTATAAAATAAATCAAATGAAAGACAAAGAAATTACTGCGTAAGCACTTTTTTCAATAGGAAATATAAAGAATAAACTTAGATTTAATTTATATTTACGCATTGTAGAATAAAAGCAAAATATGAAACAGTTCGATTGGAAAACCTTTTGATCACTCGCCAACGCAAGTTTTTCTTAAAAGATTCCACTTAAATTTCAGTCCAATATTTTAAATAATTAGAAATAATATGTAGTACAAATAGTTATTGGGTTTAGTTTAGTTATTAATCGATGGAACTTACAATCGCCCAAATTAAATTTATTTTTTTTATTTCAAAGTAGAGATTAGAAATTTTTTTAATATTTTGATTGTTAGAAACATTTTAAAATAATTTATTTTTCTTAAGAGTTTTATTAATGTAAGGAAGTTACATGGAACGTCTGTAAGAAGGTTACTAATTGGTTGCCAAGTGTTATATGTATGGTCTTGTAAGCCCAGGACTGAATCGATCCTTCTCCATTCCCTTCTTCTCTCATCCATCCACTCCAAGTCTTTTCAGGTCTCTCTTCACCGCTTCAATCTATCTGGACTTTGGTTTTCATATTCTACGCCCTCTCAAGGGCGGATGGGACATAAGACGATCCGGGAAATTTCCCGGTGGGCCGGTGACTGAAAGCACGTCTAACAAGGAGAGAGTCTGTACTAACTGTGGGTTATTAATTTCTAAACATAAGAATGTTTTTTGGATAGTAAATGTAATCTGATTCAAAAATCTGTAATAAACCTATGCTCTATTTAATTTTAAAGAAAAACTGCGTCACACCATGTAAATGTATATTTTAGCCACATCCGAAAATTAAAAAAGGGCCGACAAATATTATTTCCCGGGCCGCTAAGATGTTGCCCATCCGCCCCCCTGCGCCCTCCTATTAGGTTGTCGTCACAATCTTAGGCATTCCTTCGCTTGCTGTTATCTCTCGATGTTATTATCTAACCATCTTATGGTGTTATGTATATTGGGGTCTCCATATAATTTTTTTAATTTATCGTTTTTCCTACTGCTTTATCCTTTTTCTCTTTCGCTATTGCTCAGGTGCTATGTTAAAATACAGACCCAGTGTACATATTCTGATGATTTTCGTGCCGTTTGCCGCGGTTAACACCGGTTTAATATTGATTTTTGATAAGTTTTGATAGACTAACACATGGTATAGTTGGTTATCAATTTTTTATATTTTACAAAATGATTACAAAAATGGTTTCAAAAGAATTGAAAGAGGTTATCAAAGAGCAGCGGCAATAACATGCCGCGCGGCATAAGTTACGTCTGGGACCTTTGCACACACAGGTCTGGTTCCCGGGTTGGAACGCGGGTCAAGCCTGTATGTGTAAAAGTACCTATTAGCCTGGGGCGCTAGACTAGCTAAATCCGGCCCTGTTGGAGACCCTGTATGTCATTAACTCAAACGAACGTTTGATGTTGGTAGCTGACGATACCAACTGAAAGGAACTAAATAATAGGTCTGCTCCTGGTCTGTTCGTTTGCTTGCTCGGTTTAAGTTAGTGCAAGCAAACAAACAGAACTAATGTGTATATAATGCGTTTTTCTGTGACTTTTCACTAAAATCTGTTAGTGCCTGTTTTAAAGAATTTTCAACAATTTGAATGTATTCCGATTTTGTTTCCAGATCTTCAAAGAGTGTAAAAGATAATAAAGCCCTATTTAGCTGATCTTCCATAACCTCTTTTAATTCTTTTGAAATCATTTTTGTAATCGATTGCCACGTTGTAATTGAATGCAGTTGAAAACAAAAAATTGATAATCATCTACATATAATTACAGAACGACCAATCTGCAGAAGTTTTTTCCAAACAATTTCTCGACATTGGTAATGGCAAAATTCCTGTTGACCCATCGTCTGGATACATTACATTCGCTGCCAATTTTTGTCACTTTACTGGATCAAAGACCGAACTCATCGAGATGTGTTCCCAAACATTGTTCAAAATTACAAAAATCATGTTTGGTTGAGCGAACATGTTATATTGGTTGCAAAAAACGTTGATGTCAACGAAATCAATTTTCAGATTCGCTGGAGAATTGATGACATACAAATCGGTTGATTCCGTTACTAACCAAGATGATGTCAACTATCGAACGGAATTTTTAAAATCACTGGAATTGCCCGGATTACCACCTCATAATTTGCAATTTAAAGTTGGATCGGTAATCATTATGTTGTGGAACATAAACCAACCACGTCTTTGTAATGGCACCCAGCTTGCGGTGAAGAAATTAACAAACAACGTCATCGAAGCCACAATTTTGAAAGGGAAGTACAAGGGAGAAGACGTTTTGATTCCACGCATCCCTATTATGATTCCAAACGACATGCAATGCGACTTTAAACGGTTACAATTTGCAGTGCGGCTTGATTGCAATGTCGTTAAGTGTTTGTGGCATCCATCTTGAAAACCCATGTTTTTCACATGGCCAATTGTATGTGGCCTGTTCCCGTGTCGGAAAACCATCATCATTATTTATTTATACACCAGAAAACAAAACTAACAATGTTGTGCATCAAAAAGCTTTACAATAAATACTATGATTTTGAAATTTTTTTTGAAATTATTATTTATTCCAGTTCTTTGACAGGACAACGTCTGTCGGGTCAGCTAAGCTCTACTGATAATAATGGTTATATAATAAGTTTTTTAATAAACAACATTTTTCATTGGGCATCTATTATTCTGCCATTTAAGAGTACATATTAAAACATCGAATATCAAATGAATCTATCGATTATTATTTGTAGAAATGAACATAATCTTAATTAATATTCAATTGATGACATGAAAACTTGCTCCAGTTTGCAGTAGTTAATAGTTTGAACTCGTCCTGCGGTTCCTGTCCATTTATTTGAGTAAAATACTATAAATGCCAAGGAAGATCCTTTAAGTTGACTTAATTAATCATTCTAATTAATAAACAAGCAAGTTTAATGCATCAGAACCGTTTGTACACAAAACATCACCAATATTTGAAGCTTACAACCTGTAAAATTAATTAGGCGGCAGCGTATTTTTAAACAATTTCAGTCAAAATGGAAGCCTACTTTTCAAAACAATTTTTTTTGTAATTTATTTTAAAATTACCTCGGTGGTTTGCCATTGCCTGTAGAAAGAAGCAATAGATTTGAGGACGCCGATTTCGAATTTAAAAATATTCCAATGCATTTTAGGAAGTTTTTTGTTTGGAATATAAAATGTGAGTTTCTATTTGGGTCGAAAAAAAATTTGAAATTTTTTAATATTCTCCAAATATTTTATAACTCAAATGCTCCCCATTGTGCGGATTTATCAAATAATTATTATAAAATATTGTTTCGTATAATTTTACCTTTGAATTGATTTGATTTGAGCAAATAATTATTTGCATAGGGAGAATTACAACCGATGTTTATTTTAACAACTGAAAATACTATTATGAACATTTTCATAATGCCAGCATATTATTAAGTTCTAATTTTATAATGTAGAAGTGAAAATCACGCAAAGCCAGATTAAAGCCATAACGGAGGTGAGGATAACACGCTATTATGAACAGGTTGAAATACCTTCTGTGATAGTAACGTGACGGTTTCTGCGTAAGTTTTGTTTATATTGCAAAGTTACAGTTCCTTGCACGCATTAATAGAATTGGTTTGCTGTTGTCCACTGTATATAAGTTTCCCTTGTTATGTTTTGGCACCCCAAGAAATTTAATTGGGACAAATCTGTAGCAATTCTAAAATTATTGGGCTTGAAGCACAACTAACAGTTAATCTGAATGACCAACTTGGTAATGATCTCAGAATTACTTCTTTCAGCATTAAATGCTTTAAAAAATTGATAAATAATTTTTATCGACATAATGTTTAGTTCCTATTTATTTAAAAATTAAAGGATAATACAAAATATACCTTAAATTTATAAAGATAAATTTTATGGTAATTAAAATAAACAGATCTTAAAATTATGTTTACACGCTACGTAGGGATGCGAAGCTTGAATTCTATCCATCACGACAAGATTAATTATTCCATGTTCTGGCTAAGTTAAACTCTTAGATAGGTATTTTATTAAATTTCTTTGTATCAACAGCCTATTGTAAATAGTCGTTATTAATATTTTATTTGCTTTTACGTCTTGATAGAAAATTGTTCTCAGAAATGTTCAATTAGCTCAATTTAGTAGTTGGAGCAATTTATTCAAGATTTGAAAGAAAGTAGACAATTTTGTATTTCATTATTTTGGAGATATTTTGAAAATTAACTTTAAACAGAAAATTTAATTTCAATTTTATATTATTTACCTAAACCAGAATAGGAAAACGGCTTCGTCCGGATGAAACATTATTTTTCAGATTTAAGTTTCACTGAAGTAAATGTAATCTTATTTGTTTTTTGTATCTTATTATGTATGATATTATGTAACAAAGTTAAAGCAAATTGTTTGAAAGTAAATTACCCCCCTCCCCCCAGTCCCCCCAAAGTTTAGATCAGCTAAATTTTTAGTGCAACCAAAATACACAAGAACTAACTTTATGTTTTATAAAATGTAATATGCATATTTACGAAAACTTCAGCAAAATTTAAAATTAAAATGTTGCACAATCAAGGATGAACGGCACATGAAATGAACAGCAAATGTTAATTAGAAACATGTTTCACGTTTGTGCAAAAAGCTGTAATTGACGCGTTAATATAAATACGAGAACTTTGTTGACAAAAAAATCAGATTGCTTACATTACCTCAATTATATATTTTTGGTATCACTGATACCACAGATATCTTAATCGTTTACCTAATTGGAAGATTGGATCTGCAATCTTCTGCTGGATTTCACTCTACTCATGTTTTGCTAATGAAAAAATTATCTTTTCTTTAATTGTTTTTCGTTTACCTGGAATTCTGGAAATTGGAAAAAAAGGAAAAAATAAATAATGATATTAATTAATAAAATGAAGCTCAATAGAAAAAAGTTTGAAGAGCATTTAGAGGAATTGTTAATTTTGGGAAACTTTGGGATCGAAGATTTTCCTTCAGTCATTTATCAAACAAACCAAAATTACAGATTACAGCATGAATATTAACGAATAACAATCAAGTTATTGACGGATCCCGATTCGCTAGTTAAAAATATAAAAGGCAGCTTTTCGTCTCTAAAATTTTTAATAATATTAAAAGAGGAGATTATTAATCATTCTGAAGCGGATGGTACTTTTTACTAATGAATTTAAAAATAACGTGTTCCATAGAAATTTTAGTATTTGATTATTCTACACCGCAGTGTTCAAATAGTAATTTATCTTTGTTTTGTGTGTGTGTAGAATGTCACTCTTTCAATTCAGCAAGACCGACCTTATAAATCAGACCCCAACCCACCCTCAGATATATTCGTTTACGACTTGCTAATCCTAAGCTTTTAGGAGAAATCTCCAAACGTGCACATACTCATAAATCAGCATTATTATATGCTCGACTTTCCCTGACCCAATTAAGTTTATATACCTCGCTGTATAAGCAAATTTTTCACTTTTTTGTAGAAAAACTCTTGTCTCATTTACCAAATAACTGCTAATTTATTTAACTTTGTAAATGAGATTTTGATGAAATTCACAGAAACCCAAACTAAATTCTTCGCAAATAGCAACTTTTCGACCCATGCGCCATGTCATGGATGAAAACTTGTAAAACTCTCGCAATGGATTATAAGTATCTTAACAAAGATTGAAAATGGATAATTATGCCGAAAAGCATTAACTGTGAATGTCGGAACGCTTTTGTATGCAAACGATGGATGCACTGATTGCTCTTAACTAAAAATTAGATAATTCTAAACTCACGACTAATTTGAATTTAATGTTTCGTAAAATAGAAAGGGGAAAATTGCTATTTAATCAAATTAACTAAAATTATTTTAAAAAAGAAACAAATCGCCCGATAGGGTATATTTCTCCAATTAAAAAAATTCCTTCCTTCTTAAAACTCCCTTAAAAGTTTTTAAATGTAGTTGTAACTGTCTGATCAGCTTAATTTTTTGTTTTTAAAGTTAGCGTCTTTAGATTAATTTAAGACTTTTTTGTATAATTTCAAAGTTTTCAAGTCAGTAAAGACACAGATAAACGCTGCGCTAATCTTGTCACAATTTTGTTTGGCAAAGAAATAAAAATAGTAACTGTCTAGGAAGTGGCGCAATGCTTAACTGTAAACCAAGGGTAAATACCAATTAGCACCAGTAACAAGTGTTTAGAAAATAGATAGGGTGCAAAAGACACGATTTAGAAAATTAAATTTTTTTACTTGAAATGTTAAATCGATTTAAGTACCATTCTTAAGGATGCCGTTATAGACAATCATATATGATTGCAAATACGACCATATGGTCCACGAAAGGAATTCGTATTTTGAGTTTCAATTAGATTATAAAATTTATAAAATAAAAAAAAGTTCTAAGTCAAATTCCTATTTAAGTCTTTTTGGCTGTGCGAGTTATTCAAAACAGGTTATTTTGTGATTGATGCAGATATTGCAAGTATTTTTGTTAGGTTTTATCTTTCAGAAAATCCCAGCTGTAGTTGCGATTGGTTGCTTTTCATTGACAAAGTTGTTAACTTTAAAATACTCTTCAACTTGGTTTTCCATTTTATTTCATCAAATATATTGTCATGCTTCAAAATCAATTTTTTTTGTTTTTTGAATTTTGGAGTTTGATTGTTTTTATATTTTTTTGAGTTATCCACGATTTTTGATTTTGTGAATATTTTAATTTTTTATTTTTGGGAATTGAGTTTCTTTGTTTAATGGTGGGAACAACAACATCGTCGTTGTCAGATAGTGAATCTTCGTTATCTTTGCTCTCTTTAATTTTCTCCTGCTTCCAAATTTCTTCAAAATCGTCCCAAAAATGGACAGAACTTCCAAATTCAATAATAAAATTACTCACGTTTCCAATCAACTTGTATTCACAAAATAATTCAATTAATCCCTTAATAAAAAACACGAACACTCCGGTCAACGCAAACGGCAAAAAAAAATAAATTTTGATAGTGTTATTGACAGATTTGCACAAATGAAGGCAAAAAAAATTAATTTCTAATATGGGTCATGTTTTGTGGGCAAAATTTGGATAGAATAATTGACTTTCCCCAAGTATAGAATGCCAAATTCAGGGACCGCCCCGGGCGGCAAAACCTCTAGCTACGCCGCTGATTAAAACATATTATATTCTGCTTACTTGCAAATAAAAAATATTAAATTGCAGTAGTTTATTAAATTAAATTTCATTTTACGTAAACAAAATTCGAGATAAGAAAAAAATTTGTAACATAAAATAACGAAAACATTAAAATAAACCAGGACAAAGTATTAACCATTGAGGAAGTAGAGTTCTTCACATATTATTGGGTACAGTCATCTCAAAAAAAGCAGGTAATGAGATTGAAGTGAAGGCAAGATTGGCGGCGGGAACAAAAAGTACTAAATGGTAAAATTTTCTCTCGGTCATTGAAGCTGCGGTTATACAAGAAACAAGACTCTAATAAGACCAACAGTAATTTATGGTTACGAAGTGTAGACGCTGAGGAAACAGGAAAAAATGATGTTGGAGGTATGGGAGAGTACGATCCTGAGAAGGATTTTCGGAGAAAAACAAGTAGAGAACAAATGATTGAGAAGAATAAACAATGAACTAAAGGAATTATATGGAGAACCAAATAAATATCGTGAACGTAGTTAAGACACAGAGGATTAAATGGCTAGGTCATGTAGTGAGAATGAGTGGCGGAAGAACTCCAAAGAGTGTGTGGAAATCTGATTTCGGCGGTATGAGGAACAAAGGAAGACCGATCTTTTTCGATCGAAAATTCGATCTTAATACAAATATTTCTTTAAAAATTCGAGATATAGAAAAAATCGACTTAAGGAAGTTCGAGATATTGAAGTTCGACTGTACTTTTAAATCTATTTTTTTAATTCGGGACTAATTCCCAATGCAATTATTTTCATGAAAATAACTTTTGAGTTGTTCTTCTTCTTCTTCTTCAGGTGCCTATCCGTTCCAGATTTTGGCTATTACCCTGGTTATTTAAGCCAAGATGACGCCCTAAGAAATTTAAATAATAGAGTGATTTCCGGTTGCCTTCCCATAGCCCAAATATATATCTTGGTCTTTTAGATCACAGCAGTGTATTTGACGCGATTAGGATTTAAACCAGGGTTAGCCGCTTCCCAGTCTTCTGCTATATTCTCTATAGTGGTTTCTAATGCTTAGTTTAGTCTATCATCGCTCTCCATGCATTTGAGTCTACTACTTCTGTTTATAATTTCTCACTCCCATTACTTTCTTGATCTCTGTTTACTTTTATTATTTTTTCTATTTCTTCCCTTCGATCTTCGTATGCTTTATTCTATTAACCGTGTAAATATCTTAACTGAAGCTAACCAACAACGCTAAATTACTAACGACTCGGCTAAACAACTTACCGATTCTGAAACAGTCTTAAGTTAACAATAGTAATTTTGAAAACATTAAATTTTAGTAAACCAATTATAAATATAAATACATGGGTAAAGGTTATTACCATGCTAAAATATTACATTATATTAATTTCATGTATGCCTTCAGTATAAATTGATTAGATTTTAACAATAGATTAGTCTAATAAACTCGGACTAATACTATTTATGTTACAAAATCAATTTAGTATTATTTAGCTTGTTTATGCAATAGCAGGTTGATTATTTAGGACTATGATATCATAGGGTAGACCATAATATAAGTCAGTAATGAACAGCGACGGATCAAACTTTTCCGAGCCTGAAGCTAAGTACTACATTGTAGAGAATTGAGATTTCAATATAATTTGTAATAAATTATATGAAGCATATAATTATACTTTCTTCATTGTAAGCCATTTTTATAAAGTCGGACCCTGAAATTGAAGGAAATCCGGGAACTTTTTTTTCTCACAGGAAAACGTTGATTTACATACGATCGAAGCCGGGTATATTTTATAATAAATTATGGGGCCCCTGTTACATTGTGGGTTTGAAGTTTTAGCTTCATTAGCTTCAATGTAGATCCGCCGCTGGTAATAACAAGGAACAAATTTATTTATCAAGAAAATTCGAAATTAATTAATTTGAAAATGTTTTACTAAAAATAAGACTCGCTTTAACTTTGGGCCAAGTTTAAAATACTTTATGCATAATTTCAGTTTGACTTGCTAATAAAATTCTGGAACATAGTGTTGATTTCTAACTTTTCCCCAACTTTATCAATAATTTATAACGGTCGACATGTTTTAAAGCAGGTAAGTAGCAACTTATAAATTACTTAAAAAGCGATTAATAATGAAAATTAAAATTTGAATCTCTTTTCAACACTTACAATTCGGTCGGAAAATTTTTTAAATCATTTTCAAGCGGAATATATGCCACCTTAGATTTTTAGACACACATCCCTTGGATTATTAGTTAAATACAGAGCATTATGGATATTTATTTCCTTTCATCCACTGACTAGATAAGCAAGTCGTTTACTCCCACTAAAAGTTGGCATTACAACTGGTCTTGTATCAACCGGTAAAAACAGTTTATTTGATCTTTTTCAAGATTCGTTCAAGTGATCAATTTTTCAGAAATGAATAAAATACAATAGTATACTATATTACTAGGGCGTAAACTACGTATTAATCGTAGAATATCAAATTATCAGCCAGTTTGACCATCGGGTCGAGAGGTTGTTTTACTGTTATTTCAAAGTTGTGTTCCTCGTTAGTTTTCTCGTACAATACATATTCTTGGCAAAGTACAAAATGTCAGACTACAAAAGAAATTTAGCCCGAAACGATATAATATAAAAAATGCAAATAGGTATTTTATCCAGGATTCTTCAACATAAACAATTTCAATGTCTTTGTTTCAATATACTTAGGGGTATGAACATAAGAAAACTACCGCATATTTTCTATTAATTATTCACAAAACAATCAGGAAAAGTTTTCAATATCTCAAAACACTAAAGTGAAAAAAACTGTTATCTTTTGCAAATAACTCGATATAAATTTAATTAATGAATTATTTCGTAAGATATTTTCGAACTATGTTATATTATAAATAAGGTTAAAATCGACCTAAATAAAATTAATCGTATATTTGCTATTGCTGTTACAAATAAATCGCCATTCAATAACACCTTCAAGTGAACAACCTATCAACTTGGCTTTAATAGTTCACCGGTGGATGTTTAATTGCTGGATTATATTGTAAGAAAACTAAATTTTTCAGGTTTTCCATTAAACAATTCTTAGTACTAAATAACTGGTAGCCATTTTCGCTCCATTAAATTAAAGCTTTGTTTAAAAATAAATAAAAAAGAAAATTCTTTGGTTTGAAAAACTATAGCATCTGCTATAAATGCAAAAGCAAATGTTAGAAGAGTCAATTTTTAACCAGCAACAAATCAATTTTTTTTTAAATTTCATTCCTTCAAATTTTAATTCAAAATTCAAATTAATTTAGCATTCAAATTCTCAATCTTCAGATTGACCGCAAAAACACTGGTTTTTCCACCTGGTTGTTGCAACCTCAACTAAGAAATGAAAATTCAAAATATTTACAAATTTTAAAACAAAACAAAAATTTTGGAAAAAATACAAAAGTTACAAATGAAATACCAAAAATCAAGGGAGGATTTTAGAACAGGACAATATTATTGTAATGTGTTTCAAGTTAATATTTCAGCAATTTAATTATTTTTATGAATTTATGTTTGGAAATGCGTACTCAATACTACCCCATTAATAAATTCTTTTTGAATAATTTCGAATTCTTTATTATCTCGATAAATTATATTGAATTATGGTTTTACGCCAAAACAATTTAGTAAAACACTGAGTTTAGCTATCGTCTCTGAATTCGACCGTATCTATTATG
Organism: Cantharis rufa; assembly: GCA_947369205.1. Lineage (NCBI taxonomy): Eukaryota > Metazoa > Arthropoda > Insecta > Coleoptera > Cantharidae > Cantharis > Cantharis rufa. The sequence continues at coordinate 5,471,617 of OX376309.1, read as the reverse complement.
CTATGTTACTATATTTAACATTTAAGACAATTCGTGCTATTATTTTTATTACAGCATAGAAAATAAAACGTTGCTTACTGTATTGCCATATTTATCTAATTAATAGAAAATTTATCAAAATTGTTCTTTTATTAATACAAAATACGATAATATTAATTTAGTAACTAGGGGCATCCCACGGTCTAAAATATTAATTTTTGAATTTTTGAAATAGCATAGAAAACATGCACAACTTTTAGTCAATTACGGTAAGGGTATATGCAGTTCAATAATTCAGTAATGAAGCGTACGTGTACTGTCACGAACAGGAAACTATATTTATTTTATGGTCTTTCAGCTGTCATAAAAATAAAATATTCAAATATTTTTATAAGCTAAACCGTTGCGTAATGTGTTTTCGAACTTATGAAATAATTATAATATTTGTAATCAATAATAATCATGAAATTTTCAAAAGAAAAAGTGTAGGTAATTTAGATTAGCTAAAGAAAGTAAACAAGTGGAAAACTTTGCCAAGCTAGTAGTCTTACCCAATATCTTTTTCAATCTTTCCCTTAACAGATATTTCACATTAGTTTTTTCTCAAGTTCACTCATTCATTACATTTCAAATATTTAACTCAAATTGTAAGTATTGTAGTTCTTTAATTAAATATTTAAAACAGCTTTTTTCAACTTCAATAATTTAAAATTAGAAATATTGTTTCTATGGCTTATTTACAAAAAGCTTCTTAACATTTTTCCTATTACAAGTGCTTTAATGTTATAACAAAAATTTCACTTTGGCTAAAAACACATTTACATATTTATAAAAACCCCAAAACGAAATTTTTGAATTTATTTTAAAAATTTGTGTAGTCTCATAACTGGAATTTACATAATTTACATTAATGATACTTTATTAAAAAATTACTACTTGCTATGCTATGAGCTATGCGGAGCTGGAAAATAAATATTTTTTACAAACAAGTGAAAATACTACTTGATGAGCATTTATACTTCTTGGATGATGTAAGGTAGCGTAAGGGAAAGAAAATATTATTATTTTTGGAAAATTTGCATTTATTTAAAATAACTCGCAAGTTATGCAAAGCACTTTTGAAAACTAACTAAGCTACGTCTTTGTAAGTTGCATTTTACCGTATAAACTGAAGCTATTTATAATTGTAAATAGTAGCTTCTAAGCTAGTTTTTAAGATACTTTTGCTTTATGTATATTTTGACTTTTATTTAAGAAAATGTCAAGTAATATTGTGGAGATTTATTTTGTAGCTCAATTTAAAATATCCTGATTTTATCCTATATGGAAACATAACATCTTGTTACAAAGCTCAAAATAATCGAAAAATAGTTTTGTTTGAAGCAAATTTTCTTTTTAGTACATTTTGGTTTACAATTTAATAAAAAAAAACTTCAAAATAGCTCATGAGCAACAGCTACCTTGTGAGCTAAGTAGCTAACTTACACGGCCCCCTTTATTAATTATTTAAATAATTGGAATATTTGGATTTGAATTAATTAATTTTTGTTTGGAGTTTCTGCTTCAATAAAAATGGTTGGCCCAATTGCTAATTAATAATTTTCTTGCACATTAAATGTATATATAGCTTATAGTACGTGAAAATGGTAAATTTCATGGTATTGTTTTGACAATAGCCATTTATAATGATTTATACTGTCAAATAATAAAAATTATTCTCATTACCATGAGAAGGTAGTGCAGAATGCAGTTGCTCCTATCACATAAGAATATATTTCTCTATATATTTCATGTATCTTGTTGCTCTTACTAATCTTTTATATTAGATAGCAATAATTTCTGATAAACGGTACATCCACTACATTTGGCAATATATGACTCTTTGAATTTCGCACATCTTTTTGTACCTTTATGTTGGAGCTGTTTGTGTAATATATTTTGTTTATCGATTTCCATTACACATCAGTGTCTCAAACAAATCACACGACAAAGTTTGCAATTTTTACTAACAAACACAACATTAACCTTGTACTTATTCTGAATACGTTTATAGCGTACTAAAAGAAAACGATTTCTAACAGAATGCTTTAAACAGGATTTTCTTTTCTTTGTAACCTTGATGTTCTGCCAATTGGCCAGACTTATGTAAATACAGAACCACCTTTTAAACTTGAAAAGAGCCAAAAAATTCCGTCCCAGAATTTCCGTTCCGTAACTCAACCAGCTACCACATCAATCCACTGCTGTACTAAATACGTGAGGGTACTGCAGAAACTGCATCATCAGCCAATAACATACATGCAGATGGTTTTATCGCACCATCGATAGTTTTGGGATTTAGGATTATTTATATTGATTACTGTCAACTCAACTTTCCAAATTAGTTAAAATTTTGAATAAAATATCCAATTAATCATGAAAATTTAATAGACTTAAAGTTCCTTAAAAAAATGTGTTTAATTTTCTCTCATAAAATTAGTACTGACAAGGCAAAAATATAACCATTTACTAAAAAATTATGTAGAAAGTTTGCTTTAGATTACATATTCCGTAATTAGTGGTTTCTTGTTCTAAAGACCACTAAACTACCCCTGCATGCTTGCAGTTTTCCCCATGCGTATGTCTCATTCTAAGAAATGTTTTAAAAAAATTTTTATTTATGTAATTTAAATAAATCAACTGAAATTATTTACTGAAGGTACAAAATTGGTTTACAAGAAAATTAATTTTTCTGTTCTATATGAAAATATGTTCAATGCAGACTTAATTTCCGCTTTTCACTATCGTAAATAAAAAAAGAAAAAGAAATTTATCGTGTAAATGCATGATTTTCACTGAAAAGAATTAGATTTTCGATGCTTATTTTTCAACTGATAGTTATCTTGAATTTATGTTAGAAAATAATACTTCGAATCCAAATATTTGATGAGAAGTGCTTTATTCTAAAATTCTAAAAAATAAACAATAATTTAATAATTAATAAATATTTAAGATAATATTTCATTCAATTTTACAGTAATTGACGGAAAATTGATGGCAATATTAAATTGAACACCGGAAAGTAGGAAGTTTCCATCTCTTTAGAACAAGTTCAGCAGGAACTACTTAAGATTGTAGTTTATATTCATCGCTTCCTTTTCTGATTATTTCTACTGACAGCATTCAACTCAATAAATCTTAAATATGTTAAAGAAAACTCAATGAAGATAATTAAATGTTCTGCAAGTAATTTAGAATAAATAGAATAATTTATTGGTTTATCCTACTTTGAAGGATCATATTTTATGTTCATTTACATTATGAACACTGAGAACATTAAGTACAAACATAATTATATCATTTTGAACAGTAATCTTTCTAACAAAATTAAATCAATTACTTGCAGTTACCAAAACAATAGGCAAAACAATGAGCGTTTTCGAGGGTTATTTAAATATCTTTTTTGGAAACAGCCGATTTGTCATAATGTGAGTTTTGCCCGATTACAGACTTCTTTTAAATCTCAGCGTCCGAGGATGGACAAATATGTATCTTCATTAAAATAGCTTGGTGTCCGGAGTTGCGCAAACAAACTATGAAACTGACCGTTAGGTGGTAATTAATAGTTAACTTGAAATCCCAAATTCATAGACAAATCTATTTTGCGAGATCAGCAATAATCATCTAAGCGGGTGTAGTTATGATATTACGGCCCTCAGGTTGTTATAGTTACCAGCAAAATTCTTTTGGTATTTAAAAAGATGACATTAAAATTAAGTCATTAAACTATACATCAAACTAAATATTTTCTTTAATTTAGGAAATGCAAAACCACAGAACCAAAACAAGCACTTGAATACAGTCCTAGATGAAGAAGAAGCGTTGGTAAAGCCGGAACAGGCAAATGTGCCTAAACCTGGAAAGGCAGAAGAAGAAGAATTTAGGAAATAATCGACGGTATGTGTGCTCGACGTAAACAGGTGCAGTAATGTGTTTTAGTAAGCGGAACCGGCCGCAGTTGACTTCCAGTCATGCTACTGTTAACAATATACATAGTATTATAATTTGATTTTAAATAGAATTTCACTAATTTATTAATAGTCCATAAATCATTGCATTCGAAAATTTCTAGACCAAGTTATCGTACTACTCCTCGTCAAAGCTACAAAGTGTAACAAAATAATTTGTCAAAAAAACTTTAAAATACCTTCAAAGAAAACAAAAACCATTACTACTGATAAAAGCAATGTAATATGTAGTATTTGTAATTTTGCTAACGCAATTCTAAAGCAATATTGAAATCTTTGAAATACATTTTTGTATAAAAAAGCAGGAAAAAAAGCATTTTGACCTTTCAACATAAAAGGTTAAGTAAGAAGCTTCAAAGTAACTGTTGATATGCAAATAATGTTTTTGAGAAGTCGCTTCTGGCATTCCAATTTCAGATAACTTTAAACAATATAAAAGCAACATAAGATATAAATTAAACCGTTTCAATTGTAAATAAAATGCAAATTTATGGTCACTCGTCACTACATTATTCAATAAAATTCACAGTATCAAAAACACTAACTACTTTATAAAATTACAATTTTTATGTCGAATCCAAAAAAGAAATTGTCTCGACAGCTATATGATGTTTTCCAAATTACTTTTGTAAGGAAGAATTGCGTTTAAAGTCATCTTCACACACCTATATAGTTATTTTTTTTCTACGTTTCAAACAATTAATTATCGTTTGGTTTCAAAACCAAAATCACAATACTAAAAATTAAAAACATAAAAAAATTGATTTTCTAAGTGATGAAAACCGGACAGCCACCTCAATTGCCTATTATAAGATCAGATATTGTAAGGATTGATTTTCATATACAAAACAGAGAGGAAACTTGAGCATTTACCGAGCTTCGAGGAATCAGCAAACTAAGATAAGTGTCTTTTTATGTAAATGAAATCGATGATAATCAATAAATAAATGATAAAATAATGATATCTTCCACAGGTTACCTTAATTTAATGATGTTTTAGTACTTCTTTATGGACATTTCTTTTATATTAAATAAATAATCGTTAAATAAACAGAAGTTGGATGATGAATTCTTTTTAATCTTTTTTTATCAATATTTGGCACTACTGTCTTATCATTGTTACAGCAAAAAAGCTTCAGAAACGGATACATGCTATTCGTAAGATTTATTTTTTAAATGCTACGCAACCCTGGAAAACCCGATTATTTTATCGCAAAGACTGTTACTTCGTTTTGATAATCTTTTCCAATCCGGTTTCCTTGCGATAACCATATGAGGACAGTCAGAAATGGTTTTATTTAAATATGTATATAAATTCAGTTTTTTTCTCAAACCGCTTGATATTTTGATATTTAACTTTTTTTCAATTAGGTAAGCTATGTGGAAACACTGCATCATGAAAATAATTAAAAGGTGCCACTGAAATTTAAATCATATCAGGACATTAAAACTAAAGTTTTTAAAATGCAACAATAAAGTTTGCTGTGACTGGTTGCTTTGATTGTGCTACTCTTGATAATATTAGGGTAACCCTCGTAAAACTTGAAAGGATTAATTTACTGTGAGAATACTCTATTTTACGTTCGAAAAAGAAAGATAAACCAACAAACAGATCCTTTGTTAAAAACAATTACCTCTAAAGCGTAATTCAGCTAATTTGTGTAAATTTATTATAAAATTACGATTAATGAATTTTAAGTCCCTTGGTACATATTATACACTATGATTATGATTTTTTTTAAACCACAAAAATAAAAAAGTATTAATATCCTTTTAGTTTGCAAGATTTGCCTTGGTAGTTTGTGCATGGTAAATTAAATTAAATTTTTTGTTAAATGAAAACCAACAAACGATGGCTAATTAAATTATCTTTGCAAAAAATCTTCAATTAAATTTGCGTGCAGGAAATGCAAGTTTATATAGGAGAGCACGAAAAATATATTATACCATATTTTATTTAAAAAATCAATAAAATCAGCACGTAATAGTGCTATACTTTATATTAAATTTATCAAATTTAAAAATACATTACTTTTAAAATTTAACATCGTCCTGCAATACCTAAAGTTGTTCGCGACAGTATTATCCTTTTAGGTACAAAGCTATCTGTTGGCCGATGGAAAAGCAACATGCAAAACGCCCATTGAATAGATAATATAAACGGCGTGCATGTACAATTTTACATCGGAGATAATATAATTAATCATGAATAATTAACAGTGAAATCAGATTAAACAACTCATAAAAGAATTTATTTATTTTTCATAATTGTGCCGCACTTTAGTTTTTCCACTAGGAGTTTAACGTAGATAAATCGGTTTTCTATTTTCTTTCATTAATTTTAGATTAATTGTATTTTGTATTAATTTAATATTAATAATAAATGCAACAGTAAATGGCCATTTGAGCAGTAAAAGGCAATATGTGCAGTAAACGGCAGTAGCGACAGTATCAAGCAGTATCAGCAGGAATCGGAAATATTTTGCAGCAGTTAGTAGAAGAAATAATAATACTCATCTGTCCCAATTTTATAGCAGCCATCGCTTACTTTCTTTGGGTAATTACATGCTAATATAGGAATTATTTAATTTCCAATTTTGGCATTTAGACCCACCGCAGGCTGTTTAAACCGGATTTTTTTAATCGTTCGAGCAAGAGAAATGAAAGTATTATCTTCCAAAATGAAATAAAAGATAAAATAAAATTTCCAAATATTTATGAATCAATTAGTGGTTGGCCACACTTTCAAAGATTTGAGCGATGATTTGCAACAGATTACTTGAAGCCCGAATTAAAATCGGAATAAAAAGCATTCTCTCAGTTCCAAGCATTAGCCTCCGTTTTTAGTAGTTCGCCAAGTTTTATGTCTAAATTATGAAATAATATTTTTTCCCAAAAAAAATGTGAATATTTTCGCGGTTTTCAAATCAATGAACTACAATGAATATTTGCAAATGTTGTTAGGAATGTAATAGTTGATGAGCAGTGTAATTATCAACATAAACTTATTTGGTATTGTTAGCATATTCCAGACAGTTTCCGAATATTAATGTTTGTTAATGATAGTTAGAATTTGTTACACATAATATACAAAGTGTACCTACCTCAAAGGTTTACCACTTACTTCGTGTACTTGATTACTAAAATAAACTTATACCAAAGAGTTGAATTTGTAAAGAAACGATGCTATTGTATCAAATTAAATAACCATTATGCATGTCACAATGTGAAGATTTACCGTTGGCAAAATTTATTTCCCAACATAAAGATGAATGTATACAGTAAATAATCTCCGATGTGAAGCCTTTGCTTTGTATATTGCAAATTCTTGTGCGCAATACGAATCCGTTGACATGTGAATTTTATTACTAATTACTTCAAATAATAGATCAAACAAACCAATTCTAAGGTCAAAGGTAGTATGTACTTCTAGATGTACCACGCAAACCAAATTAGAAGTGCGTGGTAAGTCTATAAGCATATAATATCAATGGTGTAACTTAGAATTAAGGCAGTGTTCTAGTCTAGAATTTTGAAAAAATCGATTTTTTGTTTTTGTTTTCTTCACCCCAAAACTTCAAATTTTGTACCAACCTTCAATATATATCTGCCGCCCCTACCACTTTTGTACCAAAATTATTTTACTATTTTAAAAAATTAAAAATTATGGAAAAAAACGAGTCAAAAACTGATTTTTGTTTTCAGACAGCTGCCGTTTCGCGAAAACATTTTTTTCAGTTTTCTTTTTGAAAGGGGCTATAACGACATTCTTACTAATAATTAATCTTTTTCTTAATTTTGTTTCAGATGACCAGAAGGGTTGCAATCGTATCAACCAGCACACCCCATTTTTATTTTATACTCAACTTTACCAGCTGATAAGTCGCTTAATTTTAATTTATTTTGTTCAAAAATTTTTTTGTAAATTGTCAAGATGTAAAAATTGAATGGTAAAAATATTCTTTGTTTCTTTTTTATCGAGCTCGAAAAAACACCTAAAATTTATGGTTCTAAACTAGAACACTGTCTTAAATGCATTCAAACGATGCCAAATTTATTAATTAATATAAAATAAATAAATGTTACTGAAATTTTCTGGTAAACAAATATAAATTTAGATTTTATTATGACAAGACATGAAAATTAAAATAGGTGAAGAAAGTTTTCCTAAAATCACATACATACCCCAAGAGTATAGAAACGAATATTTTATTGAAAAAATACAAAATTTGATCTTGGAATGCTATTTGTATTCATGTATACAAAATGTTACTGAGTTTTAAGTTTAAAAGAAAACCAATCAAGAAAGTTTAAAACAAATTCAGAAGTTGTCAAGTCCTAACACTTACGTGTCTCATAGTACAAATATTTTAAATTGCGATGCCTGTTTTTTATTTCAATTAAGTATCTACCACGCATTTTAACCGCTAAACTTGAGATTTTTTTAAATTCAAAAAATAAGTGATGAAACTGTAATTATTACTGATTACATTTAATATTATTTAAATTACCAAATCCTGTTGAATTAACTTTTCAGTAAATTTTGTGTATCGATTTTATGAAAGAAAATTCTATTTTACTTCCATGCACGGTTTTATTTAACCTACATAGTAAGTAAGATGAAGTAAAAATTCCTACAAGTTTCAAACAATAGCTTACAGATTAACTTCCGAATTCAAAATTTAAGAGGTTGATCAAGTTGAAGATTTTTAAGATTTTAAATAATAAAATGTAATTTGATTAAAATAAAAAATTATTTGCTGCCACAAATTTTTTTTTCACGGTGTAAGTAATCGTAAAATTTATACCTTGAAAAGTAGTGCACATGGAAATCATAATTAAATTATCAAGTTTTGGTTACAGACATTCGTGTTGGAAAATTAACAAATTAATCCCAAAGGTAAACACCACACTAATAGAAATATACTACGCGCATCATTACATTGGTAACCACGAAAATTACTGCAGAATCAACTCGTTAATCTTTTATACATGAAGACAGCAACACGGTTTACTATTAATATCATAAAAATTACTTGAAGTAACTTTTTCTGAAGGAAAAGGAATTTTTGACGAATAACTTTTAACTGCGCGCATGTTGGTGCCGCAAATTTTGATTAATGTGTTAAGATAAAATTAGAACTGCTGTAGGAAGCTTAAAACTCTTTCTGAACATTAATATAAGTGGTTTGCATTTTAACGATAGAGTGGCTAAATATTTCTTTATTAATCAAGTGATAAATAACTTTTATATAAACATAACTAAGAAGGGTAGTGTTGGCCAAATTAACCAGAACGTTCTGTTGTACACTACAATTTATACAACATAAATAAAATCAACCAAATGTGACCATTATTTATTTGGGTTAAAAAAACTCCCGATACAGTTCATCATAGAGGATCCATTTTAGGTCCATTAATGTACCTTCTGTGTATGTAATATTTACAGACAGACTACGATTTGTATGTTTAACAGCTTAATATATTACCTTTGCGGATAATACAATACTATTTATCACAGAAAAAACAAATGTGACCTACACAATGAAATTAATAATGACTTGCTTAAATATTGCAATTGGATTACCCACAATAAACCTCTACAGCTAACAGTAAAAAGCACAACTTACACAATAAAACAAGATATTTGTGAATTTGCAAAATTTCAAGATCTACTCATAATCATTCAGCAATCCTTCTTTGCATTTACTGCTAAATAAATTACCCTTAAATGTTTTCCCTCGAGAGCATATTTTGGCATTGTCCAGTATTTGTATGACATTTTTACTGTGGAGTATTAACCTTCCTTGGACCCACGAAGCATGTAGTGCTATCTATATGGTTTTGATTTAGATTAAAAGGAAACAGTTTCAGTCAGTTTAGGTGGCTTGGAATTTTGACGATACCTTCTTCTTATAGTGCCATCTCCTCATAGGAGGTTGGCTACCATGATGCTGTATTCGTCTCTGTCTTTCGTAAGCCGCACCAGTGTTGCGGCATCCGGAATACCAAACCTTTGTCTCAGATTCTTCAGTCAGGACTGCCTCTTCCTTCTAAGGCCCCGCTTCCCCTCTATCTTTCCCTGCATGATCAGTTGGAGAAGACCATAATATCTCTCATTTCGAAATACATGCCCAAAGTAAGCTGCCTTTCTTCTTTTAATGATGGTCAGGACTTCTCCGTCTTTATTCATTCGGCGCAAAACCTCCTCGTTTGTAATATGCTCATATCTCAAAGGCTTCCAGTCTATTCATGGATGAGACTTTCAAGGTCCATCCCTCGACGCCATAGAAAAGAATTGGCAGAACATAGCACCTTGCGACCCGCCATCGGGTTTTCAAATTCAGTTCTCGGCCACATAACAAGGTCTTCATTTTAAAAAAGGAGTTGCATGCCATCTCAATCCGTGCTCTGATTTAGTCATCAGGATTCCAGTCCTTGTGTAGCCAGTATCCCAAATACTTGATTTTGTCCACCTTCTCCAGTCTATCGCCCCCGACACTAATATCTATTGTTGTTGATTTTTTCGTTATTATCATTGTTTTTGTCTTTTGTTTGTTTATATTAAGACGTATGCGTTGCTGACTGCATTTATTTTGTCAATCAGTATTTGTAAACCTTCAGGACTATTTATCGGCGAGGATGACGCATATCTGATGTTGTTAATTAATCTTCCGTTCACTTTAATTCCGTGTTGTGCTTCCTCTAGAGCTTCCTGAAAAATGGCTTCCAAGTATAAGTTGAAAAGAAGTGGTGAGAGTACACATAGAGAAGAATGCGGGATGAGAAAAATCCCGTCTCGTCCTGTCCCGCCACAAATACAAATATACGAATTTATGATTAAAATATACGATTGCGAATTTAGTCCCGCGAGGGACGGGATTCTAGTCTATTACATATATAATAATACTTTCAAAACATTTTTGGTTGGTATTGTTAACCGTTAAATATTAACGGCCGATTAAGAACCGTTAAATGATTAAAATAAAACTGACTTAAAAAAACACGCCCCCGTGTACGCGCAGAACCCGCGGGACGTGTGAGATCCGCGGGACGTGCGGGATTCGCGGGACGTGCGGGACCCGCGGGACCGACAAAACGAGGCGGCATTGCGGGACGGGACGGGACAAGAAAAGTAGTCCCGCATTCTTCTCTAGTGCACAGCCCTGACGAACTCCCTCTGGATTTCAATGTGTTCGGTTGTAACATCTCCGAATTTCAGCTGAGCCGATTGATGGCAATACAGGTTCTGTATAATATTGAATTGATGTCTTTGTCGTCAATACCTATTCTCCGTAAGAAGTTAATGAGTATGTCATGTCTCACATTGTCAACAGCTTTCTCGTAGTCAATGAAGAAGGCATATAGTGATCGCTGTTGATCAAGACATTTCTGTGCTAAGACTTGAATAGAGAAGAGGGCTTCTCTTGTGCCCAATCCACTTCTGAATCCAAACTGTGTATCCCCCATTTCTTCCTCAATTTTACTCCATAATCGCACGTGTATTATTTAAAAAAAAAGATTTTAGTGCATGGCTCATAAGACTAATCAGTCTGTAATCACTGTAATGTTTTGCATTCGCTTTTTTAGGTAGTGTGATGAACGTTGATTTTAGCCATTCTCTGGGTTTATGTCCTGTGTTGTATATGCGGTTGAAAAATTTCAACAAGGTATCGCTCTTTTCTAGGTCTATAAGTTGAAGCAATTCCACGCTGATGTTATCTCGTCCTGCGGTTTTATTGGATTTTGTCTGTTTCAGTGCCCGTTCCATTTCTTCTCGCAATATCTCTGGTCCCTCCAGAACACGTCCGGATCGGTCATCAATGAGTTGTCGATTGTCGATAAACAAGTCTTTTATATAGCACTTTCATATCTCCGATAGTTCATCACTACATATCTGTAACCAAGCGGTAAATATCCCAAAAATTTTGTGTACATTCGTTTGGAATTCCCTTGGAAATCCTTGGAATTCTTTGGAATTCCTTGGAAATCCTTGGAAATTCCTGGAATTCTTGGAAATCAATGAATTTTTTTGAAAATCCCTGGAGTTTTTGGAAATTGTTGGAATTCCTTGGAAATCACGGGAATTCTTTACATTTTATTTTGATTTCAACTCATTGGAATTGATAAGGATCATTGGAATTCGTTGGAAATCACTGGAATTCTGTGGAATTCTTTGGAAATCCTTGGAATTCTTTAGAAATCCGAGTCTTGTGTACAGAAATTTTACTCGATATTTACCCCGTGTCTGTAACTATTCGATTATTGTTATTTATTAGTTTGCTTTCCATTTTCCTTATTCTGTTAGTGTGTGTCAGTTCTCTTATACTTTTATGGAGGTTAAAACTATCATGTTTCTCTTTAAGCTGTTCGATTCCTCGACATCTCTCATTAAACCAGTATTCCTTTGCACTTCTAATTTTTGTTCTATTTTTTTTTTTTTTTCGTTCTATTTCGTTTATGTTTTTTTCTTGCTTCCATTGCGCTATTCGTCCACTCCTTTCTACCATCCTTCTTTTGGAATCCCAATATTTCTTCGGCGACCTTCCTCAATCCATCTCTGACCCTTGTCAGCGTCGTTTGTACTCTACTATGCTCATTATTTTGTTATTGATCCCATCTGTAGCCACGTTTCTCACAATTGGATCTTTCAATTTTTGTAGATCCAACTTCTTCTCCGATGACCCTGTCTGGCAGTTCTTCAGCTTTACTTCGACTTTGACGACCCTTAATACAAAGTTACAGATACCCAGAGAATACTTCTTCCTGCTGAACAGCTCTTCCTGGCAGAGCTCATAATATTAGTCTATTAAGTAATGTAAAAAGTAACGAAAGGGAATTCAGCGAGGAAGCCCACACGTGGAAGTGAAAGAAAACTCGGGAAATTGAGAGAAAGTCTAGAGTTAATACTATGGATTTATTTCCCAAGTCTATAAGTTTTTTTCAATTTTTCCTGCTCAATTTTCAACCATTGGTGAATCCAATCCAGAAAACTGGATGGGTTTCATACTTAGTGAGCTTATTTTTTGAATCACATTACTTTTCTGTTTCTGTTTGTTCTCCTTGACAAAATTCTGCTGTGCAAGTGAAAGGTAATCTAAATAAATTTGAGGAAATCCAAGAAAATACCGTTAATGGAAAAAAAAGTGTTTTGAAGATGATGAAAATGTACAAAATAATTTCCAATGGAATTTTAAAATAAAACTATTGGAAATGTCAACGATTACCCAAAGTATTAAAGACGTGATTTTAGGTTTAAATGAAAAGTTCGGAATAAAGAAACTTACGAGAGGGAAATCGCTATGGAAATCTGGCATACAAGTGAAAGGAAATCCAAAGTTTAGAGAAATGAGGAAATTTAGGAAATCTAGTGTACAAAAATTTGTCTTGGGACTCGCCCCTTGAAAATTTAAAATTAATGTGTAGTTCCATACAAGCTATCTTACTCAAAAAGTATAATTGCCACATTAGAGCGTGCTGAGGTATTTAAATGGAAGGACGTTTAAAATAAGATGTTCAACGTGGCAGAATTGATTGAAATACTTAAAAGTGACATTGATGGTGATGATGATACGTTTATAAAGATATAAGGAAGAAGCTACGGCGTATACATATAATCAAATAGTACTTGCTGTAAACGTTTCGGATCTGCAAACATTTTTACGAACAAATACAAAATTCAGCAGAAAAAATACAACTGTAAACTATTTCGTTGTTCGAGCGTTTCCACCGCTTTTCCATACCACGCATTGGATTTGTTATAACCAAATTTTAAAAATTGAACACCGTCTGCATTTCTAAACGATTTTTATTTTTGCTGCATAACGAGGGTAAAATCTGAAAATTTAATTTCCCCTGACAACTAAGCCACATCAAAAATCGATCAAATTTTTAATTCATTATCTACGAAAAACCTTGAATTTAAAATTGAATATCTTTTTTTAACTTTCTATATTACGTGAAATTTGCTTAAAAGCTCTCCAATCTTGGGTAATATAAAATTATGGCTTGAAATACATTAGAGGCAACAAGTACCCAGACGGAAACCTGAACGACGTAAGTTGTAGGTTGAAAACCACAAGAATAGAAAATTTAAAACGATTTTGATAAACATCAACTTAAGAAAAGTTTTAGATTACACTTCAATTACTTTTGGTGAATTAAAAGTTAAGAAAACAAACATAAAGGTCACAACAACACAAACACGTCTAAGTTGGAAGTTTATTAAGTTAATGAAACTTACAGTCACAATTGCAAGTTTTATCACTTTATTACGTTATAAATTTTATTTGAATTTTGAATCTTTCCTTTTTACGTACAAAATAGTTTGCCTTGTACTACCGCATTACCACAAACTGCCTTACTAATCTTTTAGCTCTTCTTTACGCTACAAGGTAAGTTTTTTGTAATATAGTACCTACCTACTGAATTTTTACATTATTTTAGGTTTTTATACAAAATATAGCAATAAGAAAGCTTATCCGCATCTTTCAAATTTTTATTCGTTAAGCTAATCATAAATAATAATTTGTAATTCACCAACCACAAAAAACACAATTATACAATTAATTCTAAATGAAATTATAAAACACTCCAACAAAATAAAAAACATAAGTGTTATAATTAACGTGGATTTTTATTGCATTTTTAATCCTTTTACCCTTTATAGTGATTGAGTGGTCGGACAATCAGATAATCAGATTAAAAAAATATCGGATAAACTGCTCAAATAATTTTTTTAAACTATTATAATATTTAAAAAACATTAAAATCAAACTAAATTTATATTTTCGTGATTTAATAGCTTGCGATTTAAGCTCCCTGACTACAACGTCTTTTAAGGCTTTACTAATAATTTCACTTCTGCTTTCAGTCCAATATAAATTATTCCAAAAATGTACTTAATTAAATTGTTTGGTTAAATCAAATATCAATGCAATATAATAACAATAATTAAACGAGTGATATACCTTTCTCCATTGTGATGAAAATAATTGCGAGTTTTTAATTGTTTTGTTCTAAAATGAAATGAAAATGTATTATTCAATACCCGACTACCTGACATTTACATAAAGTGTAATAATACTGGAACATATTTTAAATTTCCATGTTTAATAAACTCTATAGTTTAGTAATCACGAACTAGTTGAAAGTATCGTTTAATAAAACTGTTATCACATTGAAATTGAAATTAGTTGTAAATATCCACTAATTACTACATACATAACTTTAATTAATTTAAAAATAATTTTAGAATTTTACTACATGGGCGGCATAAATGATAAACTCTGTTTTTGAATAAGCAAATTTGAATTTTGAGTATGGAGAAATTTTGCGTCACATAGAAGTTGTCGAGTTAGTTTTTTATTTCAAAATGAAAATGAAAATTAATTAATAAAAGTTTGGACCCTTCCAGTTATTTGGTAGCTTTACAAATTAACATAATAATGAACAGCATTCTACATCATTCTTGGTTTTAAACCCATCCCACATGTTGAAATCACAAGGGTATTTTCTCGAATCGCAATGAAAAACCTAAATACAAAATTTTCATGAATTCTGAAATAATTGGTTTAAAAAGTAACTTCGAAACTAAAGCTTGTTGCTCATTTCTCCTATCAAGTGAATGTAAAAAGAAAAGTATTAACATTAAACTTTAATGTTCAATCAAAATCGGTCACTTATAGAACTATAGTCGGGCGGCCTCACGGCCGCCATAACCTTCACATGAGTGCTAGGTTGGAACTCGAATAGTTGCTATTTTTTGGGTTGGTTAAAAATTTGACCAATTAAAAAATTGACGATTTCAGGACTTTTTGTAAGTTTAAATGTAACTCGGCAAGGTTTCATCATTTTATCGACTGGATTATAGGATCCTGGAATAAAATATATATTATTTGTAGTGTATTATATTTTTTATTACTATTCATGACTGGTTCTGAAATAAAACTAAAAAACATATTTTTAGTAGTAGTAACATGTGGATATGATGTGACACAACATGGGCGATGCGCTTTACAACAAAAATAAAAGCGTGAACTCGGATTCGCAAGCGACCAATATTAAAGTCACCTAACACATTAATCTTCACTAACTTCTTGTGATCCAATAACTTATAACCTAATTAATACCTATAGCAAATATAATAAAGTCTAACAAGTTAAACTTGGAAGTTTGCAGGAGTACATCAAATATCGAACAATAAAATAATATGTAGAATCCAGCTTCCGCCTATTATAAACAAAGTTTTTTGTGTCGTTTTGTGTATGTTTGGTTAATATTTAAAAGATTAACCGAGTGCTTAATTAATTATTAAGTACTAAAATTTCAGACCCCAATATAAGCAAGCATTAATTTTAAAATATACATGACATTCTAAAACAGGTACTAAAAGCTACATAAGTACAACAAATGTAGTGCAATTAGGTTCAAATATATTAAACTATATAAAACTCATGAGTAAACAACAGATGATAAAGATAAAGAAAACAAAGTTAAGTCCTATAAATTAAAAGCTTGTCGTTTAGAAAAGTAAATCTTTAATACCGCGTTAGGGCAGTTGATCAAAAGAAGTTGAAATGAAATTTTGTTTTTAAAGTTTGTAACAATAAAACTCGTATTACCTATAAATCGATTTAGAGTTCAATTCTATTGCTGTGTAATAATGAATTGTCTAAGCAATAAACAAGTAATTGGGATTTTTATAACATTCAATAATATAAGAAATGTTTGGCTTATTAGCAGAAGTTGTTCCATTGTACAACATATTTTGTAAATAATCCTTGTAAAGGAGTAAATAAGGTCATTAATCCATTTAAAATAAAATTTCAAGTATGAAGTGTAACAAAAAGCCATTAGATCAAATAAATCGATACTTGACCGGTCGAAACGGAGGTGTAAAGTCGACACTTGACTTCCGAAAGTGGATAAATAAATAAACGCACTTTTTTCATCTCTTACTGGTTAAATATTCCTAAGTTCTTTAATTAAAATTATATCCACAAAATTTCTTTAATTCCGCCAAGCTTTCTTAATTTCGAGAGATTTATTAGAAATTGAATTAATTTTCAATTTTTTAAACTCGTATTTTCTTCCCTAAAAATTATCTTTAGATAAAAACTTTGTTAATCTTGGAAGTTTAATGATTCAGAAAAATGTTTAGTTTTAATAATTATACTTATTGTTGTCGCTAATTTATTCGCATAAAATTTTTCAAAGGGATAAATTTAAATTGGTAATTTTGCTTTGTTTTCATTTAATTTGATTTTATTGGTTCAAGTAAAAAAATTATATTCATAATTTATGGTCAATTTTTGGCATAAGTTTTATGTAAACAAATTATTAATTGAACGATTGTTAGGTTAACGGCTGAATTAAAAAATTCATGAATTAATTATTTTTTATTATTTTCAAGTCCACTTAATTATACATTCACAACTTGCTTTATCTATTATAATGACACCAATTAAAGTTATTCATAAAATTGAAAAAAAAATTTAATTTGCATTATTATAATGAAATGCTTTTTAATTTTTATTACAGTTTACATTAATTAAATGTAAATTGTAGGCTTTACGATATTAAATGCTTTGTGTATTTTTAATTGACTTTTTAATTCTTGGCTCGATTTATCATAAAATCAAATCCTGAAAAACCGAAAATTAAGGATCAGAAACTTTTAAAAATGTATTTATTCGATTTATTTATAAAAAACTACGTACTTTACCATAAAACAGCATAAAAATTTTCGTAGAAGTTGAAATATGCTGACAATAAAGAACTAATCTTTTGAAAAGAATGTTCAAACATAATTTTTCTACTTTCTGGGGTCTTTTAGGTTCTTGTAACTCAAGCTTAAATTTTTTAACTTTATTACTCTTTAGGTTAAGAATACCAAAATTTATAAATCAATTCACTAAAAGTTGACTTTCTAAACCCGAAGGGACATGTTTCTTGTTTGTGTTGATGTTAAGATTTTATTGTAACCGTTTTTCGCTATAAAAAGAACCAATAAAATAAAAATATTGGCCTTTAAAAAATGAGAAAACGAAAAACCGATAACATACCTACTCAAGAATGTTTGTGGAAATATTAAAAGTTCAAAATTCGCACTTTATATTATATGTTAA
The DNA here is from genome assembly GCA_947369205.1 of Cantharis rufa. NCBI lineage: Eukaryota > Metazoa > Arthropoda > Insecta > Coleoptera > Cantharidae > Cantharis > Cantharis rufa. The sequence continues at coordinate 5,453,502 of OX376309.1, read as the reverse complement.
TAATTTATTACAACTGAAATAATATTAATGGTGTAGATAACAATTTCCTCTGTAGTAATCCAAACGAATATTAAATTTTTTATTACTTATTCAATATTTTAAGATGTAAGACTCAAAATTTTGAAATATGAAAAATGTTTTGTTATGCAAAATAATATTCTGCAAGAATCCCGAACAAAGGATAACAAACTTGAACGTAAATTTGTAGATTGATGTGGAATAGAATGCAAATTTATTATTAATTATTATATTTCCTCCAGGGAAAACCGGTTTTAGGTGGGTACGGGGTAATTTGATGCAGTTCAATCGGTTTCGACATTATTATCATATAACTAAAAGAATTTTGTTACTATTGAAAATTATATACATTTTCATGTCGTCCTGAAAACATACCAAAAGTTCAGTTTTATTAAAAGAAAGTGAAAAACTTCGGAAAGTGAGAAATTTCGGCTTAACTGGCAACATTTATTAAAAAACCTGACAAAAAATAGTTTTTCTGAAATTTTTCTATTTTCACTAGCGTATAGCTAGAAAATACTAGATATACATATTCTGGAAGAAAATTTTATCAGCTTTAATTTTGTATCTTACTACTTTTTGGCTAAGGCTAACCGTTTTTGAAATAAAATCAAAAAGCCAAATATACCTTCTTTGCGCCCCCATACATTTTTGTATGTTTACTCCCTCATTAAAGCTGCGATGAGATTTTGGAAAATTCCGATAACTTCTTTTATTCAAAAAATGGTTTTTATATTGAAGTTTTTGAACAGAAAATGAATTTAATTAGCTGGGTGTTGGTGTACTTACGTCAATTCTCCTCGCCAATTTGTAAACTAATTATCTCGATATTATTAACAGGGTAATTACGCAAGAAATTGTGATAATTACAAAATCTCAAAATATTTCTATAAAATTCCACAATTTCAATTAGTTGTACTAAGTGCTTTAGTTAACAAATTGATTTGAATATGCTAAACACAAAATTAATTTCTACTGACAATTTCTGATAATTTAGACTAAAGGTACCTCTAAAACCAACAGTTTTTAATATGATAAATCAGCAATACCATGCGATAAATATTACAAAAAGCGACTAAAAACGTCAGCAAGATTCAGTCATAAAATTCAGTGTTATTCGAGGCGAGCATTTATTAATGCAGAAAAGCTTCAGTTTTTAACTCCTGTTAAATAGCGAGCAGGCCAAGTTCAAATAAAATAATAGTGAGGAATTTTGATCCCAGTAAAATAAATTTTGAAAACGGAACCTTGCTGACGTTTGTAAATGTTAGACCCATTTTTCTTTATTGAATGTAATGAAACGTAACAAGACACTTTTGTAAGAAATTTAGAGCTTCTGGAACATAAAATTCGTAAAAAAACCAAACTATTCATTTTACGAAAAAAAATAATAAAAAATAAAAAATGAATTATTGGATATACCAAAATCACGCAAATAGGGGAAAATAGCCAACCACAAATAAGTTCTTCTATCGACTTTTCTAACAGTTTTGCCCCGTATATCATCCTCAAATAATGTATTTACAGCAAATTTTGTTGTGCAATCAAAAGTACATTTTTTTCTCCAACCCTCGTTAAATCCGGTGGTTCTTAAAATATCTCCAATTGCTAAAAGTAATTAGCTGGTTTTTATTGTAAATTTACTTTTGAGACTTCACGCAGTTCCCAATAGAGAACTTATGTACTTTATTGACATATAAATTTTAAATTGTTTCCGTCCCGTTCCTCAAAGGAAATATATCATTTTCCAAAGAAAACATGGCCCTAAATAAATTACTCGTCAGAATTTAAAGCCTATAAATGTTAAACTGTTTATTTTTCCAGATAATAGCTAAATAAGCAGCTTAAAGTTAATTATCACTTCAAATAAAGCAAAACTCCAAAATTAGCATAAATCATGGATAACTTCTAGCAATAAATTTGAAAATAAGGCACTTAATAATAAAGTTTTATAAATCTTATAATCATCCATAAATTATAACAATAAAACTTATTTTGGCATTTGATCAAAAACATTCGTTAACCTTTGTGTTAAAACAGATTTCTGATAGAGAAAAAACAGACACCCTCATATAGATTAAAGCTTCCAAGACAATGATTTCTTTCATGAAAACACATTGCGATTGAAAACTATTTGTCTCTTTTTATCATTAAATGGAACTTTCATTATTTTCAAACCCTGCAATTTCCAAAATTAAGTACATATTATATTTTAATTATCTAATTTTGGATGTTGATGTGGGCAAAACATCCAATTTATGTCGAAATTCAGGTTTATAATTGAAAAATATTTTCAACTGATTGAACTCAGAAAATGTAATTTCTTTCTCTTTAGGAAACCAAACATTGATATATTGAAAATTAAAAATTTAATAATTAATTAAGTAAAACGGAAATAATTTCTTTGTTGCTATTATATAGGTATTTAAGCTTTTAAGGGAAAATTAAAATTAAATGTAAGGGTTTACGGGTAATCATGGGCACGTGGCAAATTTTCTGACCGGTAAATAGGACTCCGTCGTGCATAAACCGCAGTTGATGAAATTATTTAGATAAAGACGCAATTAATCTAGGTAAATTAAAATAAAACAAGGAAACTTCAAATCTCTTTCATCTTTTAAGTAGGTAGAATAAATTTTTTTTATATTGAAGATTTATCAATAAGTAACATCAGAAAAAAATTTGAATTTTTCCAAAGAAATTATCTGTTCGAATGAAAAAAATTCTTTACATTTTTAAATGAGAAAATAATTCGACTTAATAAATTTAACTGTGTTCTTTGGAAAGAGTTAAATAGCGGAAAATAAAAAAAGATTTTTAAGAAATAACACTGAAAACTCTCAAGTGTTAATGATATTAGAAACCTATTTTTTCCTTTTCAGCGTAACAAAAAGGTTCTTAATATTAAATATTTTCTTCATTAATTTGATTACTTCTCTAACCAAATTTTACGAAAATAATAAAAAACAAATGCTTCTTTTATTTTCACCAAGGAAAGCCACCGGTTTTATTTTACAGCATCATGCTTAGATAAACTTGAAAGCATATTGATGAGGTTCTGTCTGTTGGTTCAATTTAAAAATGAAATTTATTTTGATAATATAAAACGTTTGTAATAAAGAATAAAAATTTAGTTATTAATTAAATGAAAGAGATATAATTAAAATCCACTTCAACTTCTAGTTCGGCATCAAACAAATTGTGCAGAAGGAAGTAATTGCATGGTCGCATATTTTACTTTTAGCTACTAATTCATATTAATATTTATAATCAAAATTAAAAACACATATTTTGTCAGATGCCCGAGTCCATTTCAATTTTGTGAAGCCTCGGTTTTGGTCAGGATATTATGCAGGATAACAATTATTGCAAAAATAGCAAAATGTTTCATATCCTTTTAAATTGCCACAAGGTCAAAATTTAATTTATTATTAGGTTGTCTGGTACGACAATTAACTTAATCTAATTTTCCACTTTTTTGCTTTTGTCGCCCTTTTTTTAAATTACTAAATTTAATCATTTTTTGAGCGACGCGAAAGTTAAAGATTTTCGAGTAACTTTTAAGCGTTTGGTGAATTTATCAATTTATTTTATTTGATAAAGTGAAAACTTACTGCATTATAGCTTATGAATAATTTTAATTTCTTTAAATAATTTCCTTAAACAAATAAATTGCAATTTTGTTTGAAACTGTCAAAAGCAATTCTAAAAGTAATTTTCCTGCAAGTCGTTTAAAACGACTATCGCAATTTCGTCATTTTCTAAATTTAGACTGCGGATTTTAAATCCTCAAAAGAAGTAAGGTGCAAAATCTTATAGTTCTATAAATATTGCAATATCGTATTTGCCGCTAGAATTTTTTATATGCTGAAGAATTCTCCTCTTTATATTATTTATTTCCTCGTTATATTATAACATACCTGCTTATCTTACCTCAATACCTGCTTACAACCCCCTAACATTATTTTAATATATTCCCAAATTTTATCGAGATCGGATGCTATCACATTTCACATTTATATTGCAAATGCACTTTTCGATATTAAACCATATTTAATATTGAGAAGACTATAAAGAGGACCCTCTGCACAGATACAAAAAACAAATCTTTAAATTGAGCAGACCCCGATTGCTAATTCGAAAACTTAAAAAAATAATGGTTTGAGATATTGTTTTCCCAATCGACATTGGGTTACACCGAAAGCAAATACGACAGTAAATTTGCCCATGCCGACTGTAAAAACGCCTATTTAAAAATTAATAACAAAAAAACTAATTACATATCGGCGTAATGACATTTGATGATAGCTGAAAACTGTTTATATATCAGTAACATCATAGCATGTGTTTGTATTGAAAGAATAAATATTGGAATTTTAGTTTAGAAATAGTTATATCATAATCAATATTTGAACAGGTATATTTCTGTCTCGACAACTTTAAATCCAGTGTCCTACTTGCTTTAACATTCCATAATGAAAACCCAAACTCATCAATTACCAATAACGTCTTAAAACTTGTAAGTTCGCAAACTGCTTTAACAAATTCAGAACCAAAACAGCTAAATATGTCTCAAACAAAAATTGTTGATATAAATTAAACCAGTATAGCATTTCAATAAATCATCGCAAAATTAAAAGTTTACAATAATTTATGCTCCGATATGAACAAATTGATCTGACAACATCCTAACACATAGTTGCGTTATTTCAGTATTTATAATAGAAACGTATATTTTTAAATATTTGGAAAATTTCGGTTTTAAAAATTGCTAGGAAATTAACAATACTTTTGATTTTAATAAATAAATAGTATTAATGTGTGCTACTTATATTATATACAAATTTCCATTCAAATTTATTGAAATTTTCTGAATTTCAGGAGAAACCCAGCGAAGTTAAACGACGTCAATGATTTAAACGAAAACGTCTAGAACAATCTAACAAAAGTCAGTAATTCATTCATCATATTACACCAACCATAAATTGTAGCATTGGTATACAGAATAACAAAGAACGCAACTGCTTAAAAAACTTTTACAGTAAATAACAAATTCAAGGATTAACTACGACAGCAACTATTAAAAAACCAATAATTGCAATATTATAATTCTAAAATTATGCTGTATGAAGGCAGCATTGTCCCGCCACTCCCCATAACCTTCCAATTTTTTAAGGTACGTTAGATTATGGTACGGAGCCAACAAAAAGATCCTGGTTTTCCATTATTTGGAAGGAAATAATAGAAATTATTCTGGATTTTAGGAGGGAGAGCAAGGAACGCTTCGATGCAGAGGTTTGCCATCCTGACACTCTTCAAACCATCCTGTTTCCAGGATGAACTCGAGTATCTTGGTAGGCGAGGTGCCACTGATTCTGGCCATGTCAGGTTAGAAATTCTCTAACATGGAACCTCTCGTTGACGCTATCGACAGACAGTGCCAGAACACATGTTCCGCTGTTTCTTCTGCTCTGTTGCATCCCCGACACCTGGAGTTATCTACAAGTCCAAATGTGTTAAGATGTTTGTTCAGTTTGTAGTATCAAGTGAAAAATTGAAAGTGAAAGTACTAGGCTAATTGAAAAGTTTGCGGAATGGAAATGGAAAATATTTCCAGCGGTTTTCCAATTCGTTTATTCCATCTTTGAAAAGATTTTCTGGAAGTTCTTCAAATATTCATTTGCCGATACTATAACTGTTTCATTTGATGAAAAACGTTTACCACGTAAGAATTCCTTGAGCTTTGGAAACAGATCAAAGTCAGAGGGTGCTAGATCTGGTGAATAAGGTGGATGCTCCAACAATTCATAGTGTAACTTTTTCAATTTGGCCTTTGCAAGAACACATCTGTGAACCGGTGCATTGTCTTGATAAAAAATGACTTTTTTTTTTCGCTAAATCAGGTCTTTCCTCACGAATTTTTTTTATCTAATCAATCCAAAAGGTTCGAGTAATATTCTCCCGTTATTGTTTTACCGGTTTGAAGATGGTCAATTAACAATATGCCTTTTGCATCGCAAAAAACTGATGCCATAACTTTTTTGGTTGATTTTGACCACTTCGGCTGTTTCGGAGCTGAACAACCGGGTTCAGTCTACTTTGCGGTTTGTTGTCTCAGTTCAGGATCATAGTGGTAAACCCAAGTCAAAATCTATTTTATTTTTTCGAAAAAGATCCAAATGTTGGTTAGAAAGTTTTACTCGAAGTTGTTTTTGATCAGAATTTAGCAAAAAATGCGGCACCCATCTTGCACATAGCTTTCTCAAGCCCAATTCCTTCTTCAAAATATAAAACAGCCGTACAGTTGAGATGTCCATGGCTTCAACAATTTCACTCAAAATCAATTGTCTGTCATTCATAACCACATCATGTATAGAATTAATCATCAGTGTTGCACTTATTGGACGTCCAGAACGAGGATCATCATCCAAGCTTGTAAGACCACGTTGAAACTCACTTGTCCATTTAAAAACCATTGTTTTTGAAGGAGCAGACTCTTCTAATATATTTACCATTTCACTATAAATTTTCATTGCTTTTAAACCTTTTTTTACAAAGAATTTAATTACTGCACGATTTTCAATATTTTTTATTTCAAAACATAACACTGACACGTTTACTTTAAGATGATGATTTTGAAAATTTACTTGAAAATTTACTTGAAAATTTACATGTGTTCATATGAAGGATGAAACTTCAAAATGTAGTAAATTATGTAGTTCTTTTCCTGCTTGGTAATCTCTCGAAAGATTACGGTTGAATTGAGAGTTAAACTTCAGACCCAAGGACCACAAAACAAATTTTTTTGCAAACGAAGATTTCCTCCTAGATTGCCATAATTCTCTTCGAAAAAGTTGAAAAACAAAAAAAATAAAAGATTTCGCAAGATTTAATTGAATTTTCTAGATGTCTATGAATTTCCTAATGATTTTCTTTATCAAATTCGTTTATATTTCCTGTAGTTAATTCCCTTCTGTTGTTTACTCCTCAAGTACCCCAGTAGAATATAAAGACTGCTGATGATTACCAAATGACCCAGCTGACATGGTTACGTCATATTGTCGTCGATAATTGGTCAGTATTGACGTCATATGACCAAATAAATGACGTACTAGTGACGTAAAAGTGACATGTTAATGTCAGAGCCCAGAGACGTCATTTTAGGACGATTATACGACGTCATCAAAGACGTCGCCTGAACTTCTCACAGAAGAATTAAGAACATCATAAAGGCCCAGTTTTTCAATCGTTAGTTAACCCAAATTCAATGGTTAACTTAGATTTCAGACCAATCGAGTAGTCATAAACGTAGATTAACCATTGAATTTGAGTTAACTAACAATTCAAAAATTGAGCCATAAACACGCAATTAATTACCTAATTATTAGATTATAAATTAGATAGTACCACAAATCACCAGAAAGCAAACTACACCGTGTACGACTTCACGAACGACCACAATCATCTGTATACTGCATGGTGCATGCTGTAATCAACAAGTAACAATTTCGACATTCCGAGTACGACGAGGGTAAAATATCTCGTAGTTGCAAAATTATTTTTATTAGCTTGACCTTGAATTAAGCACATTTTTCCGAGGTAAACATAGACAAAAACTAATTTTATAAAATACATTATCGTTTTTTCAACTAGCATGTTATTGCACTAAAAACTAATATTTAAATAAAAATTTAACAAATGAATTAAACAATATTAAAATCAATAAGTTTTTGAGCTTTCAGAACAACGAACTTATTCAATTCGAAATTACAAAAAAAACGACGTCAGAATTACATTGAAATAACGTCACTTTTCGGACGTCAAAATTAGGTCATAAAACAACATCACACTAACGTCAGTATTTAGTCATTTGTCAAGTGTCAATTAGTCAATTTGTCAATTAGTCAAGTGTCATTGAGCTTGACGTCCTCGACAAAATATGATCAGAAATAAACGTGATTTTGACATGATTTGATGTAAGCATGTGAACTGGGGAGTACGAGAATCTTGAAGCTTCCAAGTTCATTAGCTCCGCGAAAGACTGACTAATTGGAAACCAGCTGAACAAAGATGGTTTTTTTTGCTTAATGTTATATAATGTCATTCAGTCATTAGAAGCAGACATAATTGCATGAGTTAGCAGATTTGAAATCACCATAACATTTTTAAGCCCGGAATACAAAAGTATTAGTTAGCTGCCTAGACATGTCTTCAGTATAAGGATTTCATCTTAGCTTATCATTCACATATACAGTAGCAAAGCAGTCGAGGAAATTGCATCGATAATTATTTCCGAATTGAAATAACAATTTCCAATGAAATTTCAATAAACTCACACAAAGCTAGATTTACCCCCCAGTACACCAGAAATTGTGCCCAAAAAAAGTGTCATTGAGCTTATTGGTTTCCATCCAGAAATCTAACTTCTAAAACCTAAGATTTCTGATTTGAAATTCAATAACACATTTTCTTTTTTCTGATATGCTGGAAGGTATTCCATATACCCCCCGGTTTGAAAAACCTAACTTTCGAAAATTAAAATGTATTTTTGAGCTTATAAGTTTCCAACCAAAAATTTAACTTTTCAGCTATATCTGTTCCATTTTCTATTCTTTATTATTAAGAATATAATATACCTAGAAATCTGCTTTTGGGAATAATTCCCAATGCAATTTCCATGTCCATTGCTGTAAACACCCAAACTGTTATCATACGGCATAACGTACCAAAAGCGCTTTTGGACGTAATATGGTCTCATGGTTGAAACTGAAAAACCTCATATTTGCAGTTGTTGGGAAGAAGCAGGAGACGGAAAAAACAGTATGACAAAGTACATATTACTTGACCCATTTTACGAATCGTCAACGTTTTGAGTATTTATTTCACTCTTCTTTGGGAACCTAAACAAGGAAGTATCATTCATATTGTTTTCTTTCTTATTCGAAAAAAAAACCTAAATCTAGATGATTTTTGAATTTCAATTTGAATTCCTGAAGAAAAGTGAAATAAATACTCGAAATGTTATTTAATCTTTGCCCAATTCCCGAAAAACAAGTAATATTGATGGACCAGAGCGAAACAAAGCATAACAAAGTTAATAAACAGCAGTTAAATAAGTTTGTTTCTACTAAATAAACAGTTATAACTTATAAGGTTGTTTGGTGTCCAATCGCAGTTAGCTTCACATTTAGTAAAAATATTAATATATCAAGAAAATATATCATTTTACCTAAAAATTGCAAATACGAGGTTTTACAGTTCTAACGACGATATTCTTTCTTATGTTGTGCCACTGAAGTGTTTTCTTCTCCGATTTCTTTTTACAAAAAATTTTAAAATTTCCTCCTGAATTAATTTAAAATTTCCTTTCGAAAAAGAAAATTAATTTTTGATATCATTTTAGGCACTTTTGATCTACATTTTATGTTCAACCAATCAGATTTAATTATTCTAGATCAATGTTTTAAAATTTGTTACCTGGTGGCACCACGCTGTTTTCCACGATCCCAATAATACTTCAAATCTCATTAGTTTTTCTTATTTAACTAGCGTCCAGCATAACATCGCATTTTCCCTATTTAGTTGAAATAAGATCCGAGTGTTATTAGAACTTCGTTATTACGAATCCACGAAGTTTTTTTAAAACTGAGTTTTATTTCGCTACTATTTAAATATTATTGTTCTGATTTTGACTTTCAAGTTTTGGTAAATTATGACTACGTATCTGTAGCTTCGGAGCAGGTTTTCCAACTAATATTAAATTTCTTAAATTATTTATTGTTTCCTTTGCAGGATGCTATTTAAAAAAATTGTTGAAATATAGAAATTCAAACAATTGTCACCTTTTGCTAATCCTGTTCTTGCAATAATAAAGTAGTTTATAAAAGTCATAACGAAACTAATTATCATTTTATGTATTTCCATCGACCCTTTTCCTTACCCAAATCCCTTTATGTGATCTCATTATAATAATAGCTTTGCATTTTGTAACTAGATTATTTCTAAAATAATTGAATTTTGGGTTCCTAAATTGAAAAACTAATAATACATTCGATAACCACCAATTAACTAAAAACAATTCGCAATGGGATTAAATGGATAATTACTTTTGCAGTTATAGTTTTTAATCTGAACAACGCAATTGCATTTCACATTTGCATTATAATAATGGTAATTTTCCGGTTTTCATATGAATGAAATAATAGCCGTGGAGAAAGTTTATATTATATGTAAACAATAAAAACTGTTCTGAAATTTACAATACTCATATACCAAAAATGTTTGGGCGTTTATATCGTATTTGTGTTATTTTCTGAAACTCAACAAAAACGGAAACGCCATATTTCAAGTTGTGAAAGTCACTAACTTAATTCTTGAAATTGGTTTTACATAAAATTGAAAATTAAACTGCCACTCATTTTGTGAATTATGTTTTAAACATTAAGATGCTGCATATGATTTTTATTAGAAGCATGTCTTCAAATTTTTATGAGCATAATTGAGTTAATAAAATGTAAATAAAATTTTCAAAAGCTTGAATAATCCAAAGAAAAATATAAAAGAGAAACGGGCGATAATATAAAACACCTGTAACATAAGCAAGGGAATTTATTTATTATAAATTGGTTACATTTTTTGGTTTACGGTGTTGACACAGTCAAAAATTAATAATATTAATATAAAATACTTTTTAATTGTAAAATAATCAATATGGAAATAAATTTAAAAAAAAAGTGAAATAAATTTTTCGAGTGTGAATCTGGAAGCTTGATGATCGACACAAACCCCCTCACGAATTACGTCGAGCTTGTAACCGATCATTAAAATTAAACTAAAATCTCAAGTTATTAAACTGATATTTTGAAATCTTAAGATCTTGATGGTTTAATTTGGTAATGAATTGCAATTTATTCCCTTCATTTGTTTAACTGTCAAATTGAATTTAAAAATAATCGTTGCGAACTTTTTCAATATAAATTACAAATTAAACCAAGCTTTAATCATGAATAAATAGCCTTTACTTAAATTATTACAGTTTGATAGAATGTTGCGATTAGCATGAATTCTAAATTAACGAGGAGATTCTAAAGTTTGGCTTATCTTACACAAGTCAGCGCCTAAAGCACTAAACTCCGATGCGTGCTTGACTCTAGGTTTGACTATAAAATAAAATTGCATCTACATTAAAGTACATTTCTGTTAAATTTAATATCCAATTTTACTTCATACACAGCTTCGATTCAACCTACAGATAACATTTGTTTGTTTTTATAATAAACTTGTTAAAACTTCCCAAAGTGAATATTTTAAGGACCAAAAGTTTTCTCCAACACTCAACTGAAGTAAATTTATTTTAGACAAGGCTTCATAATTTAACTACATATTTAAATATTCAATATTACTATAGGCAAAAATTTCTAGAAAAATTAATTATTTTATGAATTTGTGGAGAAAGGTTAGAAAAGTTCTCTGAACTCTCGAAAGAACGCAACTTGGCTCGTTTTCTAGCGAGTATCGACAAGACTTTCAAGTTGCTGATTTACCTTTTACTTTGATCACGTTAGGAAAATTTTGTAGCCCTCGAGACGTTAAAATTGATAAAGAGACTACATGAAAATAAAATATCTTCCACGAACCAACAGTTAAATTGATGAAGTAGTCCTGAAGCTAAAGTGCAAATATTGTGGAGAAGGGTTATTGACCATATTAGACAAAGATAAAAGAAAACAAAATTATTAAAATCGGTGTTAATAAGCCTGCAGCCAACCAATTTATCGACGACAAAATATTTTATTATCTCGGTGTGTAGTCTTTCCAGAGCAAGTTTTGGAAGCCGGAGTACAATATTTAAACAATATTTAGCAGGACCTAAACAATAGACAGCATAACCTGGCAGTGTTTCGACAGGACAAAATAAAATGCATGCAAAATCATATCAAATTTGGCAGTAGATCCAAAAATTTTAACTGACGTGAGTGAGACACCCCTCATTTATTTGTAATGTTTGAACACAGGACCCGGCATTTCAAGGACTTTCGATTAGCAAAATAATTCCAGATTACCAAATAATTCCAGAGATTTCCATGAAAGTCTATAGAAACTTCCAAACAATTTTCAAAATATTCTAAGAATTCCCGAAGAATTACACTAATTTTCAAAAAAACTCCAGTGATTTCCAAAGTATTGTAATTATTTTCAATAAATTCAGATAATTTCAGAAATTCAGAAAGTTTCTAAAGGAATATCTCAATCATCTAACCAAAAAAGTGATTGTTTTTCGTTGTCTTTTTAGTAATTCAAAAAAAAATTTTGTTGTTGAATTTTAGGTAAGGAATTACAGTGATTCACAAAGAATTCCAAGAATTCCCCAGAGATCCACCAATTTTCAAGAAATTCAAGTGATTTCCAAATCACTCAAGTGAATTTCAAAGTATTCTAATTATTTTTGTATTTTTGATTATAATTCAAAAAATGATAAAGCTTTCTAAAATGTCCAAAATAATTTTAAGGAATTCAGAGAATTTCTAAGGAATGCCTCGATTATCTACCAAAAAAGTTATATTGATTATCAATGTATGCCGCCCTTAAGCAAAAGTTTTTAAGCGCCCCCCAAAATTAGTTTCTAGAAAATTTCGAGCTCAGACTCAATGCTCCTAAAATTTTGAAATTAAACTTGAAACATTCTAATTATTAAACTTGAAATTTTTGTCATAGAAATACAATTATATTTATCGTAAAATCAGATCTCGCGGAGCAACTAATTTTTTGTAAAATTATTTACCTATGCTAGCATATCGAATAGCAGATATCCCAAAAATCTAACTAAAGCGAAATCGCCTCAGGAGTATTTATAAAACTATCTAATTTTTACTATATAACTATATAATTTTTCAAGAATAAAAGTTAGACTAATCAAAAAAAAATTTTAGAATAATTTAAGCGCCCCTTTGCTACTCGGTGCCCCTAGGCAGTTACCTAGTTTGCCTATTGGATAATCCGGACCTGCTTCGTAGTAATTCAAAGAAAATTGGTTGTTAAATTTTATATAAGAAATTCCAGTAATTATAATTCTAAGGATTCTTGTAGAATTCCACTGATTTCCAAGGAATTCGGGAGATTTTCAAAAAATTCAGTGGTTTCAGAGAATTTTAGGAATTCGGAAAATTCCTAAGAATTTCAAAGCTTCCTCAAGATTTTCTAAATAATTAATTTCAAAATTAATATAATAAATATCAAAAGTGCTCGTTATAATAATTGGTTAAAAATTCTCTGGAATTATCTTTATTAAAGCGAGACTTTAAGTTTTTTTTGGGGAATTTTAGAGCTATCCAAAAAATTCTAATGATTCCAAGCCAAGGATAAATTAATATTCCTAATAATAAATTTGTGTACATTAGAATTCATTGAAAATCGCTAGAATTCCTTAAAAATCATTGAAATTTAAAATACTGGAACCTTTTGGAAATCACCCGATTAAAAAAACAATTATTTTATTTTGGGAGAAGAAGAAAAAACTAAATAAAGAAGAGTCTTCGTAAAGAAAAGTTTTAGGTTTTGAGTTTTGAGTTTTGAAACCCTAGTTGGATAGCTTTAGAATTCCTTGGAAATCTTGAAAATTTTAAGTCCTATGTATACAAATTTTCTGAGATATTTGAGCCTTATTTTCAAAATATTCTGATGTTTTCCGAAAAGTTCCAATGAATTCTAGCGACTTTCTTGGAATTTCAAGCTAGGATCCACAAAGTTTCAAAATAACTTTGGTAAAACTATGCTTCCACAAAAAGCATTATAAATAAATAAATCATCCCAGGTAAACCCCCATTGTTCTACTACTCCCCGTTTTTAAACCTCTCAATAGTATCCTTTCACCCCCGGTTGCAGGACCTCTTTAACTTGCCTTTCTTCTTCCTTCCAGATCGAAGGTCGTGATGTCCAAACCAATTCTAAATTCTTCTCGCAATTCCATAATTATAATTGCTTTATTTCCACGTTCGAGTTATTTCTTTCTTTCTAGACACCCTCGAGCTTCTTCATAGCTAATCCATTTCAAATTTTACTCTTGACTTTGAGATAAACTCATGGATACACGAACAACAAATATTAATTTATGAAGCAATTTTAACTGACACAATAACGCACTTCATCATAAAGCAAAGACTATAAATCGAGATTTCAGCAACTATGATTCGATGAACTCGATGCCCAAAGCATGGACCTCACTTCATTAAACACCTTTGGATTCAATTCGAGTTGAATTCGAAAAATTCCTTGTTAAAGGACCAATAAAACGTCATTTCATGGGAAACCTACTGCAATCTTATTAAAAACATCACCTTACTGATATGTATCACAACAAATTCCAAGTTTGTTTATTATTGTTTATTATTCCACATATCTAGTCCCACGAAAAGATACCAACACCAAGGTTAAAGAAAAATTTGTTTACCAAGAGTAAAATACATATATTTAATAGCATCTAATTTGAGATTATTAAATATGCAAATACAAATTTCGTACAAGATTGGATAGGAATTTTTGATATCTTTGGAAAGTGGGCCCCCTTGATAAGTAAAGTATCTAGTCACTGTATAAGTAAACTGGAAGAATAAGTAATTTATTGTAGATGTAAGATCCACCGATCAATAATGAAATAGAATTTAAATTCGAGAAAGCAACGTAATATCAAATTTAATCCCAAAATTAGTGACGTTGAGATGGTACATAACCTAAAATTTTCATAATCATATGAACGTAAAACTATAACAAATTTAAGTGATGCAAAACCTTATGAATGCTCTTTAAGAAAATATTATTTTTAATTATGTATTAACTACAAAATAATAATGTTTTTAATATAAAATCAGTGGCGCCATCTATTGTTTACTAAAAGAATATAAACTTGACTAAAAAAAATTTCCCTATGTAACTTTTGCGTAAACCATTTTTCTATAAAAACGTTTAAAACGTTGCTGATCACATACTAATTTATTTAAAATATTTCAAAATTAACATCTGTTACTGTGGGGTACATTTTATACCAAAAAATATCGAAAAAATGACCAAAAAAATGTTTAAAAAAGATTTATTTTCCATGGTTGGCAGCGACACGGTAGTTGGCAGTGCAGCGCGAGTAACGATAGCGTCAGTTTTTTAACGTATATAAATATGGTGGACGTGTTTTCGCGTTTCTAAATAGTTTTTATAATATACATGATTAAACGATAAAATATGAGTGGAAGTTTAAAGAAAAGTTCGACGTGTACCACTAAAGATGATTTTGATATAATATGTGCAGCGAAATCTGCTAAAATAATAACTTTTGTTGACCCCCGAAATGTGAATAAATGTGACAGTGCAGTACCAGATAACCAAAGTGTTGACTTGAAGAAAGGTGATATTAATATATCAGTGCCGATAAAAAAGAAGATAAAGCCTATCTTAAAACCTATTTTAAAGCCCATTTTAAAACCCATCGTAAAACCCATCGTAAAACCAATTCTAAAACCAATTGTAAAACCGATTGTAAAACCAATCGAAAGACCCATTGCAAAACCCCTTGTTGTTGAACAGGGAGATATTCGATTGACAAGTGCTTATCGTCAAAGAAGGAGTTTTCTGCCTGCCTTAAATGCATCGATCGACCGTGACCTTCAAAGTGGCGATACACATGTAAAATCGGCTAAAAAGGAACCAAAAATAAAAGCAGTCAAATCTCAATCAAGCGTTGCGCTTGCCCGGAAGAAATATGCCTACCTATCACGATGTAACCTGAAATCAAATTCGGTTATTTCAAATAATTCGAGCCACATGCAAACCAAGGACTCTGGATATAAAACTTCGATACAAACTAATTGCGAGATTTATAAAGGCGTGGCAAGATATGCAGAAACGGTTAAACTTTTGGAATCCATGAAAGCGGCAAAAATTAATTTGAAGCTGCAAGGTGGGCTCAAGGGGAAAGACCAACGCAAACTGGATCCTATTGCTTTGCATGCAATCCGATTAAAAAATAGAACCAAGGTTAAAGTGCCTAGTGAACTTCGTCAAGGTAATACAATAATTAGTTTTGTTATTCAAAAAGTAATTTTTTTTAATTTTTTTATTAAGGTTTGAATCATCAGGATTTGTACAAACTTCAGATTCCAGAACCTAAAACTACCATTGAAGAATTATGTAGTAAATGCAATTTCATTTGTTATAACAAACCTAGAGAAATGATGCCGTTGGTGGTTTTGGACTTGGATGAAACGTTATGTGACTTCTTCAGCGAAATTGGTGGAGCATGTTTACGTGCAAGAAGACCCCACTTGGAATACTTTTTGGAGGCCATTTATCAATTTTATGATATAGCAATTTGGTCTGCGACCAATATGGAATCAATACTGCTGAAGCTCAACTATCTTAAAATTATCAACACCGTAAAACCGAGATATGCAATTACGTTTTGTTTGGACGTAACTTCCACAATTATAACCCACATTCCTGGAGTTGGGCGTTCAATTGTAAGTTTAGAAAAAATAAAACTAACAAGGTTCTTATTTTTTTATATTTTTCAGACGAAGCCCCTTATTATAATATGGGAGCTTTTTCCCGAATATAATGAAAAAAACACTCTAATGATTGACGACAAGCCGAATAATTTCTACTTCAATCCCCATCATGGTGTGACAATCAGTGAATACAAACAAAGTGGATTTACCTATGATATAGAACTAATGCAACTTGGCCAATACCTCTACAAAATTGCTGATATGGATATAGATTTTTCGAAAATCAACCACAACATATGGAAGCAGCGTGTCAATGCAATACTAAGATAATTATTGTTATTTAGTAAAAATATTTTTGGATTACAATTTACACCAAATTAAATGCGTTAAAAGTTTAATTATTTTATTTCTCATTGAATAAAATCCTTTATTTAATTTAAATCTATGCGGGCAGGGGAGTAGTAGTTCATGAGGTACAATGATAATATAAAACATTTCAGCAAAGTGCAATATTTTTAAAAACCCACATGCCGCACCCAATTAAGTTTTATTGTGCAAATTCGCACATTTTCAGTTTAAAATATGTTGAACATCACCCAAAACTAAAGCACGTTTCAACCTACATAATAAAACTTTGCTATTTTACCAAGTCGCAAATTTTTTAGATTTTACAACACATCACATGTTTATTTTAACCCTGGACTCGTTGGGTTAAATTTTTGTTAATCCCGTAAATCTAAACGTGACTCGGGAGGTTTATATGGTATTTTATTTGCATATTCCATTCATTTTAAAGATATTTTTAAACAATTATTGGATTAAGCATTATCCGACAAATTTTATCATTTTTCTCTTCCACACTCCTGCTAATATTTAGTATTTAAAAAATCTGAATCTTAGCGCATTTCTTTCCAAAAAAAATAAACTTTTTTAAATGAGTTGTAAACATAAATCAAAGCAGTCATTTTCGGCAGGAGCATCTCAATAATAATACCAATGTTTTGAACTTTTCCCTTATACATTTCGAAGTTAGAAATTTACCATAGTAAACTAGGCCACAAAAACTTTGAAATATAACAATAATCATTAATATGTAAAGCATAAATGTTTTTATCGTTTAACCGAGTTTGGAAACCTAAACAAACAAATAAATAAATAAAAAGAAAATGGAAAAGTTTTTTCATCAAAAACAGCTATTTTTGATTCACAAGGGTAATTTTGATTAAATACCGTTAGTCTGGTCAACCAGCACATATCTTTTTACATATACTTCACCCTCTGTTTCATTTTTCAAATTTAATTTCATCTCTCGTGAAGTACACTTCACAGAGAAAACTTCGAATTCTGATCGACACTTATGCAAATTCAGCATAAATTTCCCATCATCTGGCAAACGTAGTCCAGTTTGTAGGGATTTTTGACCTACAAAGTTGGGATAGAAACAATAGAGTTATCCATGTCAAATTAAAATCTGATAACATGACAGGAAGATAGCAAAACGGTCAATTACATGTTTCCCAGAAAGCTAAACAAAGATCAAAAGAAAAAGTTCCGATTGCACAAAGTTTTCACAAATAAAATGCACTGTAAGTATCAGTTTTGCAAACAATTTTACCGTAAGCATCATAACTTTGTACACAATTTTAGTTTTAAAAAATTGTATAGTGTAGTTTTTCAAAATAATCCCAATATTAAAACTTGTTATTTATTATCTTATAAGGAGAGCCCCTTAAGTGTAACTCTAGGATCGGGACAAGATTTGGTAGATTGAAAGCAGTAAAATTAAGCAAACACCTGTTGTTTTTAAAGTTCTATATAAGCCACCGGTTCTGAGTTTAAAAGTTTTTTATTGTAATATTTCAGCTAATTTATACAACAATAATCCAAAAGTCTGCCAGCTTACGAGATGAACTATTACTGCGGAAAAGCGTACGTGACTTTCAATCCACTTGGGGACTGGTTACCATCTCAGCTAGAAAACCTTTGGATTTTTATTGGATAAACTAGATAAAGTATTCAAACTTTTAAATGCTATATTCTCACACACTAACTTTTAATACAAAAAGAATTTTACTGCCTTTTCGTCTGTCCTGATCCTAGTTACACTTGAGGGTTCTTCTCGTAAGATTCAAATCTTTAATTTGTTTTCTTGTTTTTGAAATGACCGATTCAAATGTAAATCACTAATTATTTAGAATTTTTCAGTGAGAGACGCCTTTTCAGACGACTGAAAAATAATTCAGTAGGCAAAACATTATCCATCGTTGTTTTAGGCATTTTCATTAGCAAATCGTTAAAATTCATATGAGTACTGGCAAAAAATTTTTAAACTTTTTTATTTCTCTTCGTGGGGGCGTTGTTGATCTTTTGGCCTCTACTCATCACTACTTGGTATTTTGCTGCATGAATTTAAATACACCGTCACGTGAACCGCGCAAGATCACTTATCGTGATTTTCGTGATTTTGATCAGGTTGATTTTTCAGTTAATGCGGCAAGCCTGCTGTGGGGTATCGTTGATGAGCTACCCTTTGCGATTCTAAGGTTGAGTTTTTGAATAATCTCATTTTCTCGTTATTCAATGTTCACGGCTTGTCCCTCTCTCTGAGGGACTGGATTACGTGGACAATTAGAGCGATCGCCAAGTTGAAGAGGCAGGCCTACAACAAATATAGACGCACCCGTTCTAGTGCTAATTTTTTTATCTGTAATTTTTTTATATATAATTTATCTGTCGGGCAGGTGCATTTTGCCAGCCCCCCCATTTCGAATTTTGGATCCAAAATAGTCTAAATCGTTTGTACCTCGTTGTACCTGTTTGTACCTTCCTTATTTTCGTTTGTACCTATTTTATTTTTCAGATATTTTGAAATATCTAATATGGGCATTTCCCCAGCCCTCCCCCCCCCCATTTTGAATTTTTGATTCAAAATAGTTTGTGCCTCGTTTGTACCTTCCTTATTTTTGTTTGTAGCAGTTTTGTCTTTGAAATATTTCAAAATTTCTAATAGTGACATTTCGCTAAATGTCCCTCCTTAGGATTTTAAATTTTGGTTATAAGATAGTTTTAATGATTTTAAAAAAGAAAATAATCGTTTTTCACTTAATCCCTTAATCCCAAAATAAACAAATTCAATTTTGGGTTGGCAAATAAACTTATATTATTTTTATTATCACACAAGTCAAAAATGTTAGAATTAAGAAAATCGAGCTAGAAGTTCGTACGGTTGTTAATAAAAAACTTAAAACTGTAATTTTATTGTAACATAAAATGTTATGACTTAAAAATTTTACCAGTCAATGGAATGGAAGAAAATATATAGGATAGTGTCAATAAGTCAAAAATAGCAAAAACCGACTTAGTGTGTTTTGCTTGTATGCCGCGATATATTATATTCGGTTTCTCTATACATTTTGACAAAATAAACTCCAAAAAGAGTGAAATAAAATTATAAAAATTAAAAATTTTAAAAACTCCTGACTGTAAAAATATTCCAAAAATAAAAATTAATAATAAAAGCACCTTCCTTTAAAAACTATCGTTCCCTTTAAAAAGAACAAAATTATTTTTTTTCTTCAGAATCATTCTCAGACACTTCATTCGAAAAATTAACTTATCATCCTCTCCCCCCCCCCTCCCACTACAAAGTTTAAACATTAATTTTTAAGTCAGGGGAAACGGAGATTTGTTCCACTTATGAAACCTGTTTTATGCATTCTATATTAAAAATTCTCCGTTTTCCCTGACTTCAAAATTAATATTGAAACTTTGTACTGGGAAGGGGGTGGAGAGGATGATAAGTTAATTTTTCGAGTGAAATGTCGGAGAATTTATGTTGTTGAGTGAAGAAGAAACAATTATTTTGCTCTTTTTAAAGGGAACAATAGTTTTTAAAGTAAGGTGCTTTTATTATTAATTTTTATTTTTGAAATTTTTTTACAATCAGGGCGTTTTAAAATTTTTAATTTTTATTTTACAGTAATAGCTATTTAGATTTTTAGAACAATGCCTCAAATTTCAAAAATCAATTTCTGTACATCTCAAAAAAATGTGGTACAACCATATATAAGAAAGGTACAAACCATTAAAACTATCTTATAATCAAAATTTTAAATCCGGGGGGGGGGGTGATTTAGCAGAATGTCATTACTAGAAAAATTGAAATATTACAAAAACAAAATAAATAAGGAAGGTACAAACAGGTACAAACGATTTAGATTATTTTGGATCCAAAATTCTAAATGAGAGGGGGGCTGGCGAAATGCACCATCTGTCGGGCGCTGTCAGAAGGGAGAAGGCAAGCTATCATCATGTTTGTCATCTTGGGGCGTGCATTCTCGTCCATCTAGTCAGATATCTGCACAGTTGTGCGAGAATCTCTTTCCTGAAGTGGAATCACTCGCTATTTGTAAAGCCAAGCCTGAAGCGTTCATTGATGTTGTCGGAGCTTTGCGCTCCGATGCTCTTGGTCCTGATGGTATCAGCCTTCGTATGCTGAGACTCGTACTTCCTTTTTGCAGTGAGGTGATCTGCAACTTGTTGAATTTTTCTTTTACAACCGGAGAGGTGCCATCTATCTGGAAGGCATCACGTGTCTTCCAACCACTTTCCAAGGTTCCAATAGCCTTGGAGCCTTGTCATCTCCGTCCTATTAGTGTTTTGTTGCCCTTTGCAAAGATAGCGGAGTCTTTCATTAAGGTTGTTTTGTGTGAGCATTTGGCACTCCACCATGTTTTGTCGCCTGTTCAGTCTGGTTTTAGACCCCACCACAACAACGTGACTTCTTTGTTGCGGCTCATTGCTTCATCAGTCAACCGTTCTAAAGTCACCTTATTGGTGCTTCTCGACTATTTTAAGGCCTTTGACTCGGTTGTGTATGATCGTCTTTTGACCAAGCTACACTATTATGGATGTGATGAGTCACTGTGTAGGTGGTTAGCGGGTTATTTGCGTGATAGATCCGAGGTGGTTGAGCTGGCGAGAAACATATCTCAGCCGCTGCTTGTTTCTCGCGGTGTTCCACAGGGAAGCATTCATTTAATTTGTGGAGAGTAGTGGATCCTGATTACCATCTCGATCTTTATGCTGATGATTCTCGAATACGTGTGTCTGACACTGCGATAGATGTTTTAAATCGCAATCTAAAATCGGTACGTGTTTGGTCGTTATAAATGGCCTGATTCTGAATCCTGCAAAGTCAGAACTTCTGTTTTTGGGTAGTCCTGTGCTGGTGAGTAGGGCTTTAGATCGCTTTACCAGTTCAAAACTCTACTGCCTTCTCATGTGAAGTGGTCAATCGTTAGTACTATGATTCTGTCTAGCATTGAATATTGTGCGGCAGTATACTACGGTTTATCGTAGTACTCCTTCTTATCGGCGGCTGGACATCCTTAAAGTTGACCAACGTTTTTCCCTGCTTTTTGGAGTTATGCTCTTCAAAATTTTGAAACGTGGAGAGCCGGACTATCTGCGTTGCATGATTAGACCTCGTTCAACTTGTCATGCTTGAGCTCTACGAGATTTGGGAAATTCCGCCCATTCCACGGCTAACTTCGAACGGTGCTTTGCGTGTCTGGCGCCCAGGTTTATCCAAAAGCATCGAAGACTTTTCGACGACTCAACAAGTGTAGGGTCCTTCCGTCGTGAATTATCTGAATTTCTTCGTACACAATAATTATGTTTAATTTTGTTAATTATCTTTTAAAGTTTGTTTTTTTTTTGGGTTAGAAGCCATCCAATTAAGAATATGTATATATTTCTTAATAAATTGGTATTATTATTATTATTATTAACTTTCAGCTTTTTAACATTATTGATGAAAAACTCAAAAGATGTGCTGGTACTAAATCGACGATGTTAATAATTCAATAAACGTTATTGATATTTGAAATTGTAAATTTATGACTATTTTATTGATTTTCTAACGTCTACACATTAAATATAAATTATAAAAGCTATGTGTAAGAATATATAATGTAGAACTTGCAAATAAATTTAAAATATCTCTCAATTTCTAAAATCACGGAAAATATAAATTTTAACAAAGAAAAACTCAGGTTTTGGATTGGCAATTTTTGCAGTAGCAGAATTTTATTGATATAAAATTTAGCCAACGAAATTTCCTTCTTTTCATGAATGGCAATTTTGTTTCCTGCTAGTTTTTCCGTGTGGCCCGTGTGCCAAGTTCCATTAGCATCAGTGTTATTTAGTATTCTCCGGTGTTTTCACCGGACTGTAACCACCCGGTCACCTACCGCTTTCATGCCAGGCCATCCGAATGGAATGTAAATAGTTTTCAAAAAAAACTTTCTATTTGTATTGGGATTCAATCTGATGTTTTAAAGTAATTTGTAGATAATAAAAACTCTTAAAGTGGCCATCTATCATGATCGTGATACACGAACAATTTACAAAAACATCGATCGTAAGATACATTTGCGATATAAAAGCAACATTTAAAACATTAAAAGCTAAAAGGGAAAGGAAGAACGTAAATATCGAAATAAATATTTTATTAACTTGCAAATAGGAAATATAAATTAATGCTCGTTTAATAAATCTGTTTCGAACTACAAGAAACAAAAGTTAACTCAATAATGTACCGACTACTTTTTATTTAGACGATTTCACTAAAAATAATGTGTTTCCTTTTGCTTTTAATATTTTCCAACTTTCAAAATAAGCATAAACATTTAAGCGCATTTTAAGTCAAAGAAGTGATTTTACTAATTTAAGGGAATCGCAGTAATTTAATGGCAGAGAAGGGATCCAAAATAGAAATCGTAAAGAATCTTTTTGAAACGTAAATCTAATCGGACAAAAGTATTACTTACTCAATACTCCGCCTTCAAATTAGCATTTGAAAATGTTAAAAATAAATATCTTAAGAGGGTTAAGTTCCTTACATTAACTTACTTCATAAACTTTTTTTTTAACAACCAAACCGAATAATGTAGAAAGGATATTTAAAAAAGAGAGGGGGTTGAAATTAAATGCGATATACTAAAATACCACTTTGTTCGAACCTTATTTTTGAATCAATTTTCCATTTAAGAATTAATTGGTATTAAAAAGTTAGAAGTGCCTGTGATTGATACAAGAAAATAAAAAAAATTAAAGTGAAATATAAAAAATTCATGTCCATGATTTAACTTTGATCAATGCATTATTAAATTAATTGGATTACGTGCTCCTGCCTAAAAACGCATGTTTTTTTTAAAACACTGAGATAGAAAATCGAGGAAAATCTATTAGGAAATTTTTCGCGCATTCTTTAAATTTAACTTTCCACTGGGAAATAATACATTAAATTCGATTGTTTATTTGTCGACATTTAAAAACCCTGAGTTTTAATTGCAAAAATAAACTTAACCAAGGAGATACGACAATTAGGGTAAAATTAATTCATTTATTCGAGCAACCATTCCTTCTGCGTAGTACTAAGTGTTACATTTGATATTTTGGGATTAGGTGGGGTTTGATTAAATATTTACTTTGCTAGACTTCAAACACAATGAAACTATTAGGAAGAAAACTAATTTGAGGTAATACAACTTATGTTATGACAATTCCGTAAAAAAGAAAACTTAATTGAAAAGTTTTACTTTGTTAGGACACATCGGCACGTTTGGGATTTAAAATTTTTCGAGCGGCAACAAAAATAATATATTATTTAAAAATGTTGTCCTCGTTCGTTTTAGTGATGCTTTTCAAATCAATCATAATTAATTGGATAATTTATTGACGGAGATTGCAATGCTCTAACATTTGGTTAGCGCATGCAGGAAAATCTAATTAACGAGGGTAGTTACTTTTCAAATTTAAAATTAACAAAGCTACTTTTTTAACTGCTATATTTGCACGCAAATAAGACGCACCCGCATACAAGAAGACCCCAACATTTAAAAATTTCATTTAAATAAAAAAAAGGTTCACAAATACAAAATACAGCTAAATTGATCATTCCTACTAAACTTTTTGAACAAATTTGTTCAAATAGCAAGTAAAGCTGCGGAACTTTAAAAAATGTTCATATTTGCTTGCAAATATTAAAATTATTATTTTGCTTCAACTTAATAATTAAGTGTATGCAGTCGTTAGAAAATTACTGCTCGGAATACAGGCTTGGTTGCATTGTTCGATTAATAATTAAAACGTGTAACTGCCATTTTTATAGAAAGAAAATTCTGATTATTAAAATGTTATAAATGTACATTAGTACGATCACGATAACGAACCACCTACATTTACCCTATTTTCTATTATTTATTCTACTAACCTTTCAAATTGCTGTAATTTACCTGATATGTTTTTTTGCTGTACTAATTTAAGTTAACTATACCTCTATACATTTGAATATTTTATATTTTTGTATCGAAAATTCTAATACCAAAAGATATAATTATTCAAGTTATTGCATAATGATCTATTCAACTTATTTTTAGACTTAAATTTTGAAATGTCAAAGTTGCTTTTATTTTTAATTTGATTTTCGATTTCACTTTTAAAACGGTGCAAAAGGTAACACCATGACACCGTACCGTCGGGAGTCGGAATTAAACTGAAATTGCGGAGAATATTCATTTAAAAATTATTATCCTTTAGGGAAGTTTAAAAATTTATTACATTACGAAGGTGTTTTATTGGTTAAAAATTAAATTATTACAGATTTCGACCATAAGTGATTCCTGTTGTGATTCACAAAAACATCTTTTAATATTTTATTTTTTACCCTTCTCAACACGAAATGTAAAAAATATTTTCCTAACTTGAATGCGAGACTGAATATCTACGTAAGTGAAGAAAAACTGCGTTTTTGAAAATGAAAAAATGAGAATTGTACAAATTTGCAATAATTGTAATAATTTTTAGTCAGATAATCCAGTTTGGCAAAAAAAAAGGCAATATTTTTGTATATATTAGATTTTCTTTCACTGGATTTTTCCAAGATTTCCCGAATTTCCTTCTGGATTGCCTTAAGATTTCCTTACAAGTAAGTTTAAAAGCAAAAACGCTCGTCTGCATTAATCCTAAGATTTTCTTAAATTTCTTAAGATTTACTGAGATTTCTTTAGATTTTATAACATTTTCTACATTGGTTCCGATTTTGTACATTACCTCGAATTTCCTATTTCTTAAGATTTCCTCGAAATTCCTAGATTTTCTGAATTTGCTTCACTTATATACCAGATTTCCTCAGCAATTTCTCTCTCGGTCCAATCATTAAGGCTTGTATTCATTTCAAATCATGCAGGCTAGGTCGAAATTTATGTTCCAGAATTCTTTTTGGCGGAAATATCTTATTCTTTATACAAAATAAGGAGAGCACCCAATAGTGGCTTTTTAAATTTTCGAAATAAATAATGCTATTCTCAAAAATTTGGTGTACACACTGTGAAAAGGGATTTGTCGCCCTAACAAAACTTTTAGTAGCTATAGCCTCAACAGAGGTTTTCGTTGCTGCAAGAAGTTTTCTGCTGCCATAACAAAGTTTTTTCTATGCAGATAAGAAAATTTGTTAAATCAACTAATCGCTTTTGCTGAATAGAAAACAACTTTGTTATGACAGCAGAAATTTTGTTGATGCAACAAAAAATTTGTTATAATAACAGAAAAAAAACTCAGTTGAGGCTATAGCTAATTAATTTCTCTGTTAGAGCAACAAATTATTTTTCTCAGTGCAATTGCTGCCAATTCGGTAATTTTGTAGCTTTTGGATTGATTTTTTTCTCATACGTAGAATAGTATACTCAATTTTTTTAAATATGAAAACCGAAAAATTTTCCAAAAAAAAACGAATATCTTGTGATTTTTCTCATTTAATTAAAAGTAATTTTTCTCAAAACAAATAAATAATTTCAATATCGATTTGTTTCCGAGATATTATTATTTTAAATTTTATAATTATTTTTCCTTTAAAAAAATCCTGACGCCTAACAGCGGTATTTAAGATTTCGAAATAAATGACTGTATTCTTAAAAATTCAGTGTAGGTACATCACAAGAAAAATCAATGGCAATTTAGTAAATTTGTAGCTTTTACATTTTTACGGTACATCAAACTTGAATTTTACTTGAAAAATCCAAAAAAAATTTTAAAAAATAAAACAAGTATTGCAATTTTCTCAAAAAATTAAAAGTGTTTCTTAAAAATGTCACCTTTTTTCTCGTTAAAATTTCATATATTTTGGGAAAATACTTAATCTATTATGTATGCTCTCTAAATTTTTTTAATTATATTTATTGGTTACAAAATTTCAAAAATTAATATCTCCGAAACTTATAATAAACCGACATAGAATTTTAAAGGATATAGGGATAAATATCTTCTCGAAATATTGCCGAACAGAAAGGAGAAAGAGAAAAAAGGTGGTGTTTTTGAAAAAAATCTTACAGTTTTCTGAGAAAAATTGGAATATTTTCATGTAATTTTTGGATTTTTATATTTTTAAGTGATTATTGATAACTCTCGAAATTTACAAATGAGTGCTTTTTTCGGTGTAGTTAATTTTGCTTATAACTATTATTTTTAGCATAAAGTGCATACCATCATAACAGCTATTTTGTTAATATTTTCATTTTCCGGTCCGTGCTTATGTATTACCTACAGATTTTTTAAGACATTCCAAACTAAAAGATTTAAGCAAAACGAATAATTGTATTTTTACTTATTTCCAGCTAAACCTCATTTTCGCGACGAAATAATTGCACTACAGAGTAAAAGCAAATTTCATAATGGTAAATTGAAATCTCGTTAATCCATTCACGATTTGCAGTGATTTAAAAAAAAAAATTTTTTTGCTATTTTGGAGTAATCAAACTACATTTAACCAGCAAGACTTTGCACCTTATTTCAAGATATTTTGATATTTTTAAAAATGTTCTATACATTTCTAAACAAAATGTTCACATATTTCGTTATTGAAAGCAATTTATATTGTTTTATTTTGGCTTGCAAGTCAATACATGCACGATCAATAATTCAATACATTTCAATTATACTACCAAATTATTTAATCTACTAAATTTACTTAAAATTGATGTGAAAATTACGAATTTAAAGCTTATTTATAATTAGAGGAAATTTTATTGAAAAATTAAACCCGTGGGAGTTATTAATTGCTCCCTCTTGTTAATTTGAAATTTTAATATATTTTTTATGACACCCTAATAATATACCCGGATAGATTGTTATTTATAGAACGAAACACAAATCTGGATTCGAATCCCAATGGGACTATACAAATATAATAGCCATATTTTGGTTGATCTCTCGTAGTCTCACTCCGTAATTCCTCTCGTCTTTTCAGAAGCGAAATATAGATGAAGCAATTTATTACGGCATCGGACTCAAATAGTAGCTACAAGGTATTTTTAAGTCTATTTTACTTTTTCGTATTTTAGTGCGAGGCGTGAATTTTATAGAATAAAAGTAAAGAAAGTTTCAGTTATCGAAGATTTGATATCAAAACTTAAATTTCTGTCTTATTTAATTTTCCACTTAAACAGTTGGAAATCGATAATTATGACGTCCTATTTGTGATTTCGATAAAGGAAAATTAGGAAATACAATGTCGAGGTTGGAATCGACAAAAAGGGACAATAACTCGAAAAGTTGGCAAGATTATAAAATGCCGAAAAAATGTTTAAGATTAAGTAAAAATTAGAAAATTTGTTAGTACTACTGGTTAATTTGTCACTTCACTAACCCATAATATCTGTCACGCTAAATTTATTGCGTGTATATTTTTAGGGTGCTTTTGCACCCTACATAAATTACGCTTAAATAATTGACCAGTAAAATGCCCCTTTATAAAGTTATGACACAGGTAAGCCGTCAAATTTGTATTTAACCAACGTAAGGTCCTTTTTGAGAAAAGCTTCAACTTATTATTTATGTTGAAATCATTTAAATAAAGTAGATAAAAGTTTACAATAAATATATAAGAATATCTTGGGGAAGACTTGTTATCTGGATAAAACCACACGTCGCGGAAAAATGTTTATCGTCTTTTAGAAATTTAAAGATTTTCCACCGAAAAGAATTTTTGCTTGATTTAATAAAAGAATATTTTGAGCAAATCGTACGTAGCTATTAACGAAAATGATTTTTTAATCATTTAATAATTTATTTCTGGTTTGGGAATTTTGCACCTTTTAAAAGTTGACGATGCGGGAAATCATGGTTTAATAATGCTTTAAATGCCAAGTTTAGTTTTATTATTTAAAGCAAATTAAGGATCCCGATTGCAGAAAAATATTAAAATTAATTACCTGATTCATGTAGGATCTTACGAACTCCATAGATTGTTCTAATGCATAAGTGTCGCTGCTACAAGAGTCTATAATTAATGCACCGAGGGTGATATTTGGTAGTAAATCGGGGCTGTTGTTTATTTCGTCAATTGCATAGAGCATCGCTTCCAGTCGCTGCATGCCTTTTTCTTCCTTAACCGCACCGCATGGAAAATCTGGTCTTCCGCTAATTTGTTCATGCATTGGAAAAATTCCACCAAGAATGATGTCTCCGTTAATTCGAATTAACTTTCGTTCAGGTTCTACTAATTGCGAGCAGGTTAAAGTTAACAGCTCTAAGAGCTGGAAAAGTATGAACGGTCTCATGAACATAACGTCCTGTCGCTTTTTCACCCACTAATTTATACACCAATTAAATTTACGATCGATATGTGAATTCAATTAAGTTTTAATTAATTGTTTATTTGAGCGAAAGTTACAAGTAGTCGCTGTAATGTTCATTTTTAATGTTTAATAATAAAAATCCGTAAAAATTAAGTTGCAAATAAAATACTTTAACGGTTTGGGAAATTAGAATTTTCTAAAGTCATGATAGAAAATATGGAAAGAGAAAATTAAATTTGGCGGTAAATATCGTACATATTAAACTTCCTCGAAAAGGAAGTTGTACAAAACTGAATTTCCATCTAAAGAGAATTGGATATATAGGGGCTGGCTTGGCACCTGCGTGAAGCAAATCTCGTTGTCATAGAGATCTGCCAAGAGCCGCGACGCCAGCCACCGTCGCCACCCGGGGATCCTTACGCGGCAAATATATTTTTCTTCTTCCAACAAGTAGGCACACGTTATTAACCACCTCATAAGGACACTGCATATTTACAATTTGAATTAGCTCCCGCTACAAATACACTCAATCACCAACAACGCACCCTGTCATGTTGATTTTCCAGACAATTACCAAACATCGAACATTCTAATCGAAACGATAACATAAGACAGTTGTCTTTGCGACACACAAAATTTAATTAATTTTCCACCACCAGCACAAGCACAGATCATGCATTTAATGCTAAAATTGATTAAATATTTCACTTATTAATTAATAGACGCGCGCTTTTTACACCAATCTCCTTATACATGGGTACAAATTACTCACAACTTCGTCCTTTAATTTACATTAAATCCTCCCAATTTAATTGTTATTACAAACACAATTTTTATTATTTTATCCTCTAATTGGATGCTAAAATCACTCTGCATAAACATAATTAAAACTTCTCGTTTACATCGACAAAATTGTAGCTCTGTAGCCTTAAATATTACAATCAAAATTAATTCTTTCTTCTAATTAATTTATGCCATTTCGACGTAATTATTAAGTCATAATTTAATTAACAACTGTTAATGAAAGATAAATCGATTACAAATAATACTCAATTCATACTTCCATCAATATGTTATATTTAAATACCCAACGCAAGATGCAAGTTAAAAATACTTTTTTATTTTTATACTAAGTCAAAAATCTACTGCATTGTTATTCTTTCATAATGAAGCTGTGGGATATAGCTCGCTCGAAAATAAACTTCAAAAAAATTATACCTACTAACGTTACCACATTTTTGTAATCAAACCCATTATGGTAACTCAAACTTAGAAGTGTTCTCTTTTTAAAACCTTCTTTTGTAATTGTAGACAAAATTTTAACAAATTTATTAGCTGATACAAAGTTCGAATTTTATCCGATATGCGCTTTTATCACATACACTCTGGACCAAAAAAAGTAACTTTTTTCTACGTGCACGATTACTTGGGTATGTGTAAATTTAAGGTATTATGGCAAGTAATACAAGATGTAATTGAATTGAAACTCCTGATTTTATTGCATTTCCGATAAAACATCTCGAGGCAAGTATAAATGATGCGACATTATCACTGATTATATCACACTGCAACATTCAAAAAGAGATTTTTGTTAAAATTATAGAAATTATTAAATTTCGCCTAATACTGACTCATTTTAAATCGATCTTAATACTTTCACGCCATGCAAACTATTCCGTTTTTTTAGGACCCGAAAACGTTTTCGATTACATATTTTGATTTCTCAACTTCAATTCAATTAGATTTATCAGATTTATTCTCACTAATAATAAGGAAACGTAAGTCAATCAACTTAGATAAATAATTGTATACCTGCTCAATTACGAATTAGCGTTGTTTATCTACTACATATGAATTTCTATGGTATAATAGCAAGATAAATGCTTTCTCAACGTCTAGTTTAAATGAAGCATTATTGACCTAGTTGTTACAACATTTAGTTACTTCTCTTACGATGTAAGCAGCAGTATCCGCAGTAAATGGCAAAATGGGCAGTAAACGGTAGTATCAGGTAGTAAGTGGGAGTATTGGGTAGAAAACGGCAGTATCGGCAGTAAGTGGGAGTTTTAGACATGATTAGTTCTTTATCTTATAATTTGTTATTTCTGTTATTACTGTTTTAAGGCAGCGTTCTAGTCTAGAATTTTGAAGAAATCGATCTTTTGTTTTCTGCATATTCTTAAAGTTTAGACATTGAAGAATATATCCCCGAGAGAAAATTTTAAAATTCCAGTAATTTATGTAGTTATAGTTATTTTAGTGACGCACTGTAAACCCTTCAAACCGGAGCATATGGGGTAATGCCTGACAGGGTAATGCCTGCAAGTTCACTACAAAACTACATTTTTCAACATGGTTGACATGATATCTCAAGTTCTATTTACTCGATTTACTTCAAATTTGGTGTCAACCTTGTGTGTATGCCTATCTATCGCCCCTACCACTTTTATAGCAAAATTATTTTTGTAACTATTTGAAACTTCTACTCAAAACTTTAAACGCGTTTAAATAACATTTTTCGACCTGGTTGACATGATATCTCAAGTTTTATTTGACCGAGTTACTTCAAATTTTGTACCAATCTTCAATATATATCTGCCTATCGCCTCTACCACTTTTGTACCAAAATTATTTTGCTAACTATTTTAAAAAATTAAAAATTATGAAAAAAACCGGGTCAAAAACTATTTTTTGTTTTCAGACAGCTGCCGTTTCGCGAAAAAAAATTTTTTCAGTTTTCTTTTTAGTTGAGACTATAACGACATTCTTACTAATAATGAATCTTTTTTGTAATTTTGTTTCGGATGACCAGAAGGGTTGCAAACGTGTCAACCAGCCCACCCCACTTTTATTTTCTACTCAACTTTACTAACCGATAAATCGCTTAATTTTAATTTTTTTTGTTCAAAAACATTTTTGTAGATTGTCAAAATATCAATAAATACGTTGTAAAAAAATGAATGGTAAAAATATTAATAATTTATTTTTTATCGAGCTCGAAAAACCACCTAAAATTTATGACTCTAGACTAGAACACTGCCTTAATACACTTGTTATTAATAAGATTTTAAAAATAAAATTAATAGTATATTACTGGCAGAGTAATTTTTTTTCAATTTTAACGTTGACGTTCCATCAATTGACTAAACTTGCGATTCTGTCAAGTCCGAGATTCGAATCCAGAATTTCCGCTCTGTAATTCAACCAGCAATCATATCAATCCACTATTGTGGTTCAATCCGGTTTTAATTGTTTGTAATATTAACCTAATACCCGCCGCAATTCACAGGCGAAGAAAATTTTTGAAATTCCATCAGAAAAGTGATTATTATGAATTAAGAAAAAAGTTTTGTTTGAAAATTTCTCAAGAATTTTGATTCATTTTGAGAAAAAAACCGTCCCATTTTTGGGACATATGATGAAAATAGAAGCAAAAACTGATTAATTTTACACATTCATCTGAACATTTTTATTACATATTTAGGCATATATCGAGTCATATAATTCATAAATTTATAGCTGAGTATGAAACAAAAAAAATTATTTATTATGGAAATCTATTAGAAAAATGCATCGAAATTTTAATGACGCGTTCTGTGAAATCCCCAGCTTGGTAAAATTTCCTGTAAAGAGTTGAATGCTCAATGTTGGTGAATATCAATAGTTCCACATCTAATACAGGTCACTACTCTTCTGGATACATGATTTTGACTGTAACATTACTGATACCTGTAAAAATTCCTGCGTCCCAAAAATGGGACATTGGCGGGTATTGGGTTAACGGTAAAAAGAAATTTTTGAGTTTCAAAAAATTCGAAAATTTTTAAATGCTATTTTAGTTGACCCTTAAAACTAATACAGTGGCTCCAACAATTATTAATACACCCCTATGTTAACCATGTAAATTGCACATTTTGAAACCGTTTTTTGACATATAAAACTCGCTTTTACTGCAAAACTTTTCAGATATTTTTTATTGCAAATTTTAATATCTTCAGTTTTGTTTCTATACATTTTTTTATTTTCTTTCGCCGTTTACGAGTTACAGTGATTTGAAGAAAACTCTGTAAAAAACTCCCATAAGAGCAATGTTAATTTTATTAACTTTTTTACTTAGTTTTCTTTAAGTCGCTGTAACTCATAAACGGCGAAAGAAAATAAAAAAATGTATAGAAACAAAACTGAAGAGATTAAAATTTGTAATAAAAAATATTTGAAAAGTTTTGCTGTAAAAGCGAGTTTTATATGTCAAAAAACGGTTTCAAAATATGCAATTTACATGGTTAACATAGGAGTGTATTAATAATTGTTGGAGCCACTGTATGTATCCATAATGTATCTACGTTGTAGATTAAAATGACCCATATCTCAACTAAAATTTCTTTATT
Organism: Cantharis rufa; assembly: GCA_947369205.1. Lineage (NCBI taxonomy): Eukaryota > Metazoa > Arthropoda > Insecta > Coleoptera > Cantharidae > Cantharis > Cantharis rufa. Next base: position 5,419,968 of record OX376309.1, on the reverse strand, counting down.
CCATCTTTTAAGTTCAAAATCCCAATACAAAAATTTGAAGACAATTTTTTCAAAATTATCAGATTACTTTTTGTAAATAATATTACCTTCCGATTCCCAAGTACCATTTCTACCTGGCAAATTACCTGGCTATATCCAAATTTTGCTGGCAGGGTTTGCAATGTTGAGATTTCCGAAATTTTTAAATATTGCAAAAAATGTTACACAAAAATTTTTTAACAGCATTTTTTGTTGATAAAATAAGGTAATAAATACTCCGAAATTTGAAATTAACCTGTTTTTCGTTGTACATAAACATAGTAGTTATATTGACTAAAGAAGAAACGAAATATCGCGAAATATCAATTAAAATAAAAACATTAAACAAATAACTCTGAAAATTATGCTAATCCGAAAAACTTGCAGGGACCGAGATTGTCTCATCTTTATAGGGTAAATCAGCATTACTTAACCTGTGGGGCGCAAGCCTAAATGTTATTAAAAAAATTATTTAATTTACTGAAAGAAAATGAAAATAAAAAACATAAAAAAAATATTTTATGAGAGGGGGCCACGATAAAAATTATGATTGAAAATTGGATCGCAAATACTGCAAGGTTGAGAAACGCTGAGGTACATTACTACACTCTTCATAAGTTTCCGTTTCAGATTTGTCTGATATCTCTAGTTTACAGGAATATTTCTTAAAAAGTTTTTTCAAAATTTTTTAAATATTCGGATTTGTGCATTTTTAAGACCGAATGGTCCCCGGTCGAACACTTAAACGTTAATAAAAATAACTTAATTATTAATTATACCAAATTTTGGTTAAGTAAGTTGCAAAATTTCGAACCAGTTCCACCACTGAAAAGTATAATGTTAGCGCACGATTATTGTGGGCGTCATTATGTCATTATTAGTTCAAAAATGTATGCATTTAGATTTATGTCTTCGTAATAACCACAATTTTCCGATAAATACTATCTTGATTGAACATTGCTTTCAATTTTTTTCATGAATCATGATATCGTTAAATTTATTCCGTGAATAAATTATGCACGAATTAATAAATAATATTACGGAAAACATAAATTAACTGTAATACATTGTTTGTTAAAAGCACAATCAAATCAAATAATTGAAAAAGCTAATATTTACCTCAGTTTAGTATAGCACATATTTCACACACTATAAATTGAATCGTTATTACACTAAATTAACTTTCAATACCGATATTAAACCATTAGTGTAAAATTCGATTATAAAACAAAAGACCGCAATATACAACACTGAACTCACCGTAAAAAGTCTGATTTCTGACTGATGTAATCTGCAGTACGACGTGACTTAATCATACTATATATTATGATCTCATAAACACCATATGTTGCCACGTTGTCGATTTGATATTTCAAATTAGGGGAATCACATCAGGTATATTTTTTTGTACACGTGGATAAGTTTTTAACGTTGAACGTTTGATTGCGATCGTGCGACTTTTAAATATAAATATTTTGGTTTCATAATATCATTTTGTTTATTATTAATTAAAATAATAATTTAATTAATTAATAAAATAAATAAATATAATATAAAAAAAATATAAAAAAAGAAATTTTGATAGGAGATAATTCAAAATTTTTTTAATTATAAATAAAGAACTTTTCTCATTTAGGGAAAGAAATTGGCTTTTAATTTTCAATAAATTGCTACATAATTTTTAAATTAATTTAAATATAATGAATATCAGTGGCGGACTCGTGGTTTTTTTAGCGGCTTTGAAGCGGCTGATGCTCAAGTACAAAGTTACAGATAAGGAAGTGTTTTTTGAAAAATATAATAGTTAAATTAAATTTAATCGAATCTATTATATTAATAATCATTTTTTTAATTAATCCTTGATCTGCTTTTCTTGAAATTTGAAACAGCTGTATTTCTAGCTTAATTTTGATTTTTCGATGACATTTTGACGATCTTTCCAAAAACTAAACAAATATATCGTTTCAAAAATTTCTATGATTATTAAAAAATATATCATAGTTAAAAAAATAATTTAATCTAAAATATTTTTTATGGCATAATAGCTTTATAAAATTTAAAAAAAAATTCTAAAAGAGCCCCAGTATGCTATAAACATATGTATATTAAAATTTCAGTCAAAAAGATTCAAGCCAATGGCGAAAAATAAATTTTTATTTAATTTTTACTATTTACGTATTATTTATTTTTCCGAAAACCAAAAGCAACTAAAAATGGCAAAGAATGTCAATCAAATTCAGGCAACTACAGTTTTCTTTTAATTATTAAAGAACAAAATATCAAATGTTGGTATCTTTCTAGGTGAAAATGAATCAATCAAAAATTAATAGCCTGTTTATTCTTATCCGTTATACTGTAAAGTATGAATTAAAAAATAATCAATTTCCCATATTATTTCCCTATGATCAGGTATAAGATCGGTCACCCACTGTAGTAAAACACTATTATTTTTTAATATCTTTCGTTTGAACGTTTTTGAATTTTTGTGTTCTTCTTTTCTCTGTTCTCTTCTTTCCTTTTTTGTTCTTTTTTTTGTTTCCAAGTATAGATTGAATGAATTTTAAATTATGGGAAAATGGTCACTCGCACCCCTTGTTGCTACGTCACTGGGTTTACACTTCACTCATTTGTTGTGTAGAGCAACCTCACTTATTCCGTGCTTGTACTAGATTCGTTAGATTAGATTAAAATTCCGTATAATTACACCCAAAATTTGTAGTCTCACACACCAGCAGAGACGTATTTACCTAAGGGCCATGGGGCCATGGCCCGGGGCGGAAGGCTTCGAGGGGCGGCGCAAGCAAAAAGGCGCTGGCTACTCTTAGCCAAGCTTATCAACATTGCTGTTGATATTCGTAGCACATCTTCGCTCTGGGCTACAAACAATAAAAAAAATTTGTTAAATTTTTGTAATTAAAATTTTGTTAAAATATTGGAAAAATTCAATTTGATATAATCAGCAAATAAAGCTAAAATTACACAAAATTGATTTAATCTTGAGTTTTAAAATTATACGTACACTGCACACTGGGGTATGAGATATCCATAAAATTTTATTTTCAATTATTGTAATTCGCTCAATGACTAAAAGGCACATATGAATGTTCACACCTACTCAGATAACTTGGAATTTAATTTACAAGAATGGATTTTAAAAAAAAAGCATTATTGCACATAGCATTAACTTTTATGACGCTCAAGGTTTCTGAGACCCCAGTGTGCAGTTCCAGGGTTAAAATACACGTTAACCTTATAAATACCTATTTTTCTGTTGACTAGAGCGTTAAAAATAACTAAATTATTAAATTTCTAGGTTTAAGAAATGAAAATTTTAAAATTTAAAATGAAAATTTTATACTAAATTTTTTTATTAATATTTTTGAGAGTTGCACCAACTTCAAACCTATACAGCAGCCACCACTGCATGACCTTATCAATAATAATATTTCAAATTCTTGAAATATTTTTGTAGCTGTAGTATTTTGCAGTTGCATTTGCGATAATTTATGAGTTTGTGCAGTAAAATGGAATTTTGTCATGTAACGTATAAAACTTGATGCTATGAATCATGAACCTTGAACGTAAAAAGTGTTGATTTCAGCATTTGTTTATTTAATATTCTTGAGTGTTTCATTTCTAGTACACAAATCAGTTGCATAAATATTATCGTCCGTAACAAGTATCTTTAAGGGGGGCGTCACTAGCGTGGGCGATCACCTCGCACTTTATTTCAGAATAATTAAAAAGAAGGTGGCGGTGCTCTGTTTATAAAAGCTGAACTATTTTTTCTTTGCTACTTACCAAGAATTAATTGAAACTTAGCTAGTTTTATCTTGTTTCTCAAAATAGAAATGCATGGTAATAATAATATTATACCATGTGCTTATTGCAGTGATTATAATATTATACATACTTTACGATGAATTATTATATCAGTTCATAATATTAAAGTTTTAATAATTTTTATAACTCTATATTATGTTTTCCTAATATTGAGTAATTATTAACTTAAAAATAATATTTTTTAACGAATTTTTATTTATACAGTGACTCCAACAATTATTAATACACCCCTATGTTAACCATGTAAATTGCACATTTTGAAACCGTTTTTTGACATATAAAACTCGCTTTTACAGCAAAACTTTTCAGATATTTTTTATTGAAAATTTTAATCTCTTCAGTTTTATTTCTATACATTTTTTTATTTTCTTTCGCCGTTTACGAGTTACAGCAACTTGAAGAAAACTCGGTAAAAAACTCCCATAAGAGCAATGTTAATTTTATTAACTTTTTTACTTAGTTTTCTTTAAGTCGCTGTAACTCGTAAACAGCGAAAGAAAATAAAAAAATGTATAGAAACAAAACTGAAGAGATTAAAATTTGCAATAAAAAATATCTGAAAAGTTTTGCTGTAAAAGCGAGTTTTATATAAAAAAAAAGTCTTGAAAACGTCCAATTAACATTGTTAACATAGGAGTGTCCGAATATTTATGTATGTATTGTAGTTCGACGTCTACCGAAGTTATTGGGGCATATTAGAACTTGGATATAAATGGGTACAACACCTCATAATAATAATTTTTATTTTCTTTATAAAAATCTTTTAAAAACCACCAAAAGTAGTCCAAATATGCACAAATATGCAACATTTGTTTAAATATGCACCAAACGTTGAAAATATGCAAAATATGCATTTTGAAAACCGGATTTTTGGATTCACTTTTGCCGAATTCGTCTAGATTTCAAAACGAATTTGTTGGCATATCGATATTAAAAAACATGCAAATGCATAAAATCCGAGCTCTAGTTACAATTAAACAATAATGCATTATGTCCAGAGTCCACCTTGACCATGGGGTATTATCTGTAAATTTAACAGAAATAATTAATTACCTGAATATTGAAAGTTCTTTCTCTTTAAAAGTTCTTTCCCTAAAAACTAGTCGGCCGATAACCGTGTTGTTTTATTTCATCCCCTTCCCTTACACCCGAGAATCTACTAATATTTAATTACCTGTGTTACTGTTTTATCATGTAATTTATTATCTCGCTATGAACACTGACCTGCGCAACATAAAGCCCGCAAGATTTTATCATGTGATGATGTAATGCATCATATTATATTCATCCACATACACAATTAAATTGACTGACTTAGCATAAGAGCTTGAATTGAACTTCGCAAAAATTTAATAATATTATACAATTTTTATTTATAATATAAATAGGGTTACCAAACGTCCGGTTTTTGATTGGCGGTGGTTAAAAAATTTTTATTCTTCATAAGCGACTTAACAATTTACAGTTTTCAAACATAAAAAGAAATGGATTTCGTACAAAAATTATTTCAAATTATAATAATATCAAAATAATTCACATTTTATTAGCTTTCTGTTAATGATCTTATCTCTTTTTTTTAATAGCGCCCTTTTACGGGTTCTAATTTTTGATTACCTTCGGATTATGAATATATGGCATGTAACCCTTCATTTTTGAAAGTTTCAGCCTTTAAGCCTGACGTGTCCACGGAAGTCAAAATAATTTCAAGAAAACACTCTACTATTTATATATCATAATATTTAATATTATAAAAATAGTATACGGTTGACCTTTGATAACGTATACAGTCGTATGATAACGCCCAATCAGCATACCCTTCCCACACACGTATATTATGAATGATTCTTATTTTACCTGCTAGTATTATGCAATTAGCAAAGTTTAAAACCATTGGTAGCATTTATAATCAGCGCCGTTGCTGAAGAAATAGACAAACTATTACACAATAAAATTTAATTTTTTTTCTTGTAATACGGCAGATTTCTATCAAATATTTCAAGTAAATTCGCCATAAGAAGAAATATTGTATTATCAATTTATATTTGCTCTAGTTTCTACAAAAATGCATATAATGCTACCAAAATTTTTTTCAAGTTAGATGGAACATGTGTGCTGGATGTGATCTACTTTTTATACTTCTATTTATTAAAGTAATGTTTATAAAAATTATTAAATGGTTACATTTGTGGTTAAAAAAATTGTAAATTTAACAGCAAAATTTTTAATATTTGCGATGTTCTGATCGTAATAAAAACTAGCTAGGGTCCGAGAGCCAACTTTTAGCTTTTAAATGGTTCCAAATTTGGTTTCTAAAAGTTCTTACTTTTTCTTCCTAAGCAAATACAATGACACCATATCGTCCATATATTTAACATAGGCGAAACGCCAACCTTAAGTGTTTGAAAGTAAAATTTAGAATTAAAATTTCATGTGAAAACTACTAAAAGGTGAAATTTACAGTGCAACAAAAAATGGACCTACGATTTTTAAGAAAGTGGAAATTCAAAAGATGTAGGATTTGATAACATCAACAAATTAATAAGGTAGGTGTTTACCTACTAAATACAATTACTTTCTACTGATTTTCTCTAGTTTGTTTCGTTTGAGTCTTCAGAATTTAAATAGAACTAAATTGATTACAAAAATCGTTCTGTAATTTGTATTATTCATAAACCAAGAGGTCAGGTTGCCTATTGGCCACCACTTCGTAGTGTTTTAATAATATTAAACTCGATTGCTCTTGTTGTTCAGGCCGTACTGGCTCGTTTTACTTTCAACTAAGGGGAGTAGGGGCTGCAAACAATTTTTAACTAAAAATTTTGCATTTTTCGAAATTCAATTCGGTTTTTAATAAAATTTTAATAAAACACTTATAGCTACCATGTTATTTCTTTCCGTACTTGTTTAAATTAATTTTCGTTATCTTTCGCTGAAAACAAATTCATCATTCACTCATCATCATCAGATCATCACTATGAATTTTTCATGAATTTAATGAATTTTGTTCATTGGCATAAAAATTAGAATTTTTCATCAACTTTTTTTTATGTAAAATATTAATTTCAAAACAAACTAATTAACAAATTTCATGTTTAAAATTTCTTAAAATCAATCAAAACTTAAATAAAACTATTTTTTTAAATAAATTCAAATTTAAATAAAACATTTTCTGACATATACATTTTATTTTTGACTGAATGATGGTGTAACAATCGAAACATGTATTTTTGTGTAACCGATCGTTTTATTGACGACTCAGTTTTTTTTTTAATTAAAATAAAATTTTTTACGATAAGTGTTGTTTATATAATTCGCTAATATGAATAAGTTTTACAATATCACAACTGTACAAACCGAATTTTTAAATAAAACAAGTTTTTAAATCAAAATTTTCTTACACCTCAAACCATATCGAAGCTAACTCAAGATTTAACCTCCATGAACCGATGGACCCTTTATTCAAAATTTTCTCGCTGCACTTAAAACTTTGATTTTAGGTTCCAGAATTTGTTTTTGCTGAAATACATACATACAGTGACTCATAATGAAATCCGGACGCTCCTAACAATGCAAATTGCCGGTTTTGAAGCCGGTTTTTGTCATATAAAAATCCATTTTACAGAAAAACTTATTCCACGTTTTTTGTTGAAAATTTTATTGCCTTTAATTTTGTTTATATACATTTTTTTATTTTGTGGCACCATTTCCGAGATATAACAATATTTTTCGTATTTTACCGAGTCTTGTTTAAGTCGCTGTCAGTCAGAAACGGCGAGACAAAATAAAAAATGTATATAAACGAAATTGAAGGAAATGAAATTTTCAACAAAAAATGTCTAAAAAGTTTTGCTGTGAAATTGATTTTTATATGCCAAAAACAGCTGCAAAACCGGCAATTTGCATTATTAGCATAGGAGCGTTCGGATTTCATTATGATTCACTATGTGCATGGTGTTGTCTATACAAAATAAAAACATCTGTCTTTTTTACCTCAAAAAAGTTTTTACACCTCATAGCGGCATTTTAAGATTTCGAAATAAATAATGTTATTCTTAAAAATTCGGTATAATATATGCTATTCGTAAAAACAAGAAATATCGGTGCCTATTTGCTAATTTTATAGCTTTAGATTGATTTTTTTCTTTTACGTGAAATATCATACTTGATTTTTAAAAATATAAGAATCAAAAAAATTCCAAAAAGATAAAAAATAACTGATTATTCCCAAAAAATCGAATATTTTTTAATCTAATATTTTGAGAGGATACTTATCCTACATATCCTGAGAAAATGTGTGTCATATATAACGTGACCATACGTCCCGCTTTAAACGGGACTGTTCCTATTTTTGGTACTCTGTCCCGGTGTCCCTGAGGAAAGCTTCCGGATACAGAATTGTCCCGTTTTCAGTTAAAGGTCAACGATAGACTTTTCAATTAATTTTAATGCATATAAAATTCAAATATTTATGATTTTTTAGTATTTTATTATGTTTAAAAATTATATATAGAAGAAGATTAAAGATTGAAGATTAAAGATTGAAGATTAGAGATTGAAGATTAAAGATTAGAGATTGAAGATTAGAGATTGAAGATTAGAGATTGAAGATTAGATATTGAAGATTAGAGATTAGAGATTGAAGATTAAAGATTAGAGATTGAAGATTAAAGATTAGAGATTGAAGATTAGAGATTAAAGATTAGAGATTGAAGATTAGAGATTGAAGATTAAAGATTAGAGATTGAAGATTAAAGATTAGAGATTGAAGATTAAAGATTGAAGATTAGAGATTGAAGATTAGAGATTGAAGATTAAAGATTAGAGATTGAAGATTAGAGATTGAAGATTAGAGATTAGAGATTGAAGATTAGAGATTGAAGATTAGAGATTAAAGATTAGAGATTGAAGATTAAAGATTAGAGATTGAAGATTAGAGATTAAAGATTAAAGATTAGAGATTGAAGATTAGAGATTGAAAATTAGAGATTGAAGATTAGAGATTAGAGATTGAAGATTAAAGATTAGAGATTGAAGATTAAAGATTAGAGATCGAAGATTAGAGATTGAAGATTGAAGATTAGAGATTTGATAAAGATTGAATATTAAAGATTAGAGATTAAAGATTAGAGAATTAGAGGTTAAAGATTAGAGAATTAGAAATTAAAGATTTGAGTATTAGAGATTAAAGTATTTTTATTTTAATTGACTCCAGTCTTCCCTAATTTTTACCAGATCAAGTCCCGTTTCGAATAAAAATAAAAATGGTCACGTTAGTCTGTAACAACTTAACAGAAACAAATACCTTTCATACTCTGGAACAACTTAACAGAAACAAATACTATTCATACTCTTCTGTTACCATTACGACTTACGACTGTCGATATTTATTAGGTACTCAATATTTATAATATTAATACAAATTGCTTACTCTATGAAACCTTATTTGTAATTTACATACTAACCTACATATATAGACACCAACTCAGCACTAACCTATACTACTTAAAATCTAGAGCACTATTACAATAACATTAATAACAATAACATTTATATATGTTTGTATACTACAAGTCATATACACCTTTAGGTAACTTCACTTGAAGTGATTTTTAATCAATTTTATAATGTAGGAATTATAATCAATTAAAATACAATTAGGACATATCCAGAATATTTTCGAAAATAATAATTATACTTAGTTAATATTATAATTTGAATGGTATGTAGAGTAAGTATTCTTAAAAACTATATTAAATATTTCGAAGAAAAATAGTGGGGGTTTTTGAGAATATCGACTTGGAATTTTTAGAAAATTTTAAATATTTTTGGACTAGGGAAGAAGAACGAAATTTCTTTAGAAAATAATAATATATATAAATAATAAATAATAATAAGACGTAAGAGAATCAACGTCAATTCGGTCCGAATTGGTAGCGAATTTTCTTATGCCTTCTTATACCTACTGAATTTTTCAAAAATTCAAAAAAAAGACGAAAAACAAGGGTGGTTTTCTTCTTGTACAAACAACAACATATTTCAGAGATAACGTATTCTGGAAGATAAGCTCCACCTAACCTGCATGATTTGAAATAAATTCAGTCAAATCTTATTTTAAAATTACAAAATTAAGAACATTTTACATATCACACCAAGATAAACAGCAAATAAATTAAAATTAAATTAAAAAAGCTCTTTTATGAGCTTAGTTAATTTTTCTGGACCATATAAATTAGTATACAGTGGTTTCAGAAAGTATTCTTACACTCCGCTTATATTAACAATGTTAATTGTACATTTTGAAATCATTTTTTGTCATATAAAAATCGATTTACAGCAAATTTTTTTTAAATATTTTTTCTTAAAAATTTCATTGCCTTCAATTTTATTTATATGCATTTTTCGATTTTATTTCTCCGTTTCTGACTGACAGCGACTTAAACAAGACTACATGTCTACATGTCATCTTGTTTAAGTCGCTGTCAGTAAGAAAGGGAGGGATAAAATCGAAAAATATATATAAATAAAATTAAAGGCAATGAAATTTTTAACAAAAAATGTCTAAAAAGATTTACTGTAAAATCGATTTTTATATGGCAAAAACGGCTTCAAAATGTACAATTAACATAAGGAGTGTACGAATACTTTCTGGGGCCACTGTATATAATTCGAGAATAAACTTGACGTTAAACAGTAGTATATTGTGATTAATTATTACACAAGAAACGGTCGAGAGTTTGCATTGCACAAAACACGCAGAATTAAATTGTAATTTAATTATTTTAATTATGAATTGATTTTAATATTTGAAGAAAAATCTTTTTTTAATTGATTTCTTGATTTATTAAAAATGGTGTTCAAAGAATTTGGAAAATAAGTTTATTTAATAAAGATATGAATTTCTTTGAAACTTGTTTAATATAGAACACTTTTCTCTAACATTAATAATTCACCGTAGCAAGCAACTGGACACGTTAGCATCTCAAATGGAAAACCTACTCACTTCAGCCTCGGAAGTGGAAAACATAAATTAATTTTAACTGTAAGTTAAATGCATACAAATTCTTTAATTAAAGCAAAAATTACAAGCATTTCGTAAAATAAAAATTTGAAATTGAATCAAACGGAAATTATGTAAAATTTAAAAAACGAATACCTTAGCTCATCCTTTTTTAATTCATAATTTCCGTTATTTCAATTAAGGTTTCATTTTTTATGGTCTTTCTAATTTATTGTTGTTATGTTTAAAGAATTTGTATGCAAGAAAACTTGCAGAAAAATTAAATTATTTAAATATAATCAAATTGCCATTTACATAAATTTTGTTAATATTATGGTGGCAATACTGGTTTCGATAATATTTAATTATGTTGAAAGAAATAGCCAATCAAAATTAAAACTAATAAAATTATTACAAATTATATTAAAATTAACCAATGACCAATATTAGTTTATTCAATTAACATAATTTAAAAAAATGTATTTACGTGGTTATTGATGTATCTTTCTTAAATGGTCCACTTCGGATTAATATCGCACGAGAACGTTGAGACTAAATTATAATATAAACAGATAATCTTCATAAAAATAAGAAACCCAACTGAATTCAAACATATGAAGTCGCTGAATTGCAGTTCATCCTGTATTTTATGTGCCGAACAATAAATTTCATCTTTATTACTCCTTTGTTTTATTATACACTTGGACACTGTATAAAAATAATTCTAGTGTTTTTCGTTTTATATAAATAGGGTTGGTAATGGTAAAAAATAACTAGATCGAGATGTCAAAATAAATTACTAGTTATTTGATGTTAACGCCGTGAAAAAAGGTAGCATATAAATTTATTTGTAAACTTTGATGCAATAATACAATTTTTAACTAATTTATATTTATAATCAAGTGTATTGTATATAACAATTATCTACAATGAGTGATTTACATTACTCGCTTAGTTCTAATAATAGCAACGTTAAAGATGCCACTACAAGTATTGATGATTTGCCTATTAGAATTACTGGTTTTGCAAGTGATTTTGTTAAACTTATAAAAATGGTTGAAATAAGTAACAGCAACCATTCCAACCAACATAAGAAAACTCCTAAAAAAGAAGATTCCGGTTCCAGCAGTGCTAAATCACGTCCAAAATCTCGTCCAAAATCACGTCCAAAATCACGCAAGGTAATGAAATTTGGAAACAAATATCGTCAGCTGCATTTGGACCTTTCTGATTTTGGTGATTTGGATATAACTGAATCATCTTCATCTATAAGTAGCACATGCAAAAGTACTGCTCAACCGCTTTGTCGTAAACATTGGAAAGAAGCTAGTAATTCGTCAATGAACAGAATAGATAAAAAACCTCGTTGCAAAACGAATTTTTTCAAAGCCATGAAATCGTTTGAGAAGAACAATTCTATCTGTAATAGAAGAACCAAAAGTCAATATTCAAAATATGTCTTTCATAAAGTCAACCAATCCCCAAAGACTCCAATTAACCCAAAAGTTAACCAAACTACTGAGTCGACAGTTAACCAAAAATATATAAAAGATACCAGTTTAAAAAATGTGAGGTCAGTAAAGAAGAACCGTAAAACCACTATTGATGCCGATTTGAAAACCAATAAAACCGTGGATGAATCAACAACCACTACATGGGTTCGTGAAATTTCGTTTTCCGATAATGGAAAATCAGATTTTACAGAGCTTGAAGAACAGTCAGCGGGCCCAAGGAACAGACTAGGTTCTTTAGATTTGGACAGTAACCGGGACATTTGCAGCTCCGCCGCCCTTTCATTAATCGATAGAGGTAAGAAAATTAAATTTTTTTAAATTTTACTTACAATTTTTTTTAAATTTTAGTTTTAAACGCTCAAGATAAATTTAAGTTAAAGGTGCGAATAGCCAAAACTAAAATGGAATACTTAAGTAGAAACTGCAGATTTCTTCATTTAAATGAACCAGAAATGAATAAACCACTTTTAATATTGGATTTTGATTCTTTACTGATTCCATTTGAGTTACCTTCCGAAGATTTGTCGAAGCATAAGCTGGAAATCTCTCGCTTGGTTCATACTATGGACTCTCATTTTAATATTGCAGTATGGTCTGCAACCACTATGAAGACTTTAGTTTCAAGACTGAAATATCTCAACATATTCGAAGAAAACAAAGTAACAAAAGTAATATTTTGTCTTGATCGTACTTCAACAATTACAGCTTTTGTTCCTGCTGTGGGAAATACAATTGTAAGTTACTTGCTGCTTTGCCTAAAATTATATTAAACTGATTCTTTCTAGGTAAAATCTCCCGAAGTAATTTGGAATTTGTATCCACAGTTCAATAAAAATAATACAATCATGATTAATGAAGATTTGAAGAAATTTGTATTTAAACAACATGGAATTGTAATTGGTACACACGATGACGAAAAACTTATTAAATATTGTGAATTGGGCACCATATCCAACTTTTTAGCGAATTTGATCACATCTACTAGATCTTTTTCAAGTTTGAATATCCAGTCTTGGAAGAAACCTTGGAACTGAAATCAATAAAATAATACTTATTCATTGCATCTAAATTATTTGTTAATAAAACCACGTGCGTTAACGTTAATTGTGATTTTTATTTCTTATTGACTTTTAAAACGTCCTTGCTTTTTTATCAAAAATTTTCCTTCTCATCGTCATCTGTTCAATAGCTGTAATGATTTTTTTAGTTAAACCTAATTGTAAATTGGTCGCAAATTGGTAAATTGGTTCCTTTAACTTTGAAGAGACGTTGGAGCTGTTGACATCCTGCATGGATTAATTCTTCCTCTTCTGAAGGGATTTCTATGGTGAAAGGCTTAAAAATCTCGCTGAGATGTTAAACAGAAATGGTTTCTCTTTTTTAATCTAGATGCCAAATATGTTTCTATGTCTTGGGTTTTGGTTAGTGAGTTGTTTATGCTAAAGATTCGCTTTATCATTTGGAGTATAAAGTGATCTGTCAGCATTTTTTTACTTTTTTTCAGTGAGTTTTTTTTCTTGTATAATCAGGTTTTAACATTCGGGCCTGGCGGAGTACCGCTTTATCAATTTTCTCTTGATTTTTTAGGGCAACACTCGCTCCACTGTGAGATGGTGCAGAATGCTTCTTAATCTGTATTATTATTGGACATCATCAGCGGTGTGATCTGATGAGAAAAATCCAATGTGTTCTTAATTCTTAAGTTGAATTACACACACATATCCAATGTGGCTCAAAAAATTCTGGAGAAGGGCCAGCTTATAATCAAAAATATTGGAATAGAACTTTTCTATTTTCTAAACTTTTAAATTATTATACTTTTAATTTTGTAATGTCAAAACGTAAACTCAAATTTCCCACCGAGTCCCCAACCTTCGAAACCCTACTCTAACCTCCTAAGCGCTATAATAATGGTGGCCACCACACGCGAAATGCCGTATCGTCTAAAATGCTAGGACCCCACGTCGTAACCTACACTCGAGACATTACCCCCACGTCGTAGTATTTCCTTCGTAGTGATGAATGAACTTTAGCAGTAGCAAATTGAGTTAGGAGAAACGTAAAGTGAACACATATAAAACACAGAGCAGTTTAAATAGTTATAATTTGTAAATCATTGTCGTATAATTTCAGTTTACACATTGTAGTTAGCTTTTTGTCATTTTGTTTGTCATTTCAATATTCATCATTGTGATCGGGCAAATTACATATACGTCATATTCATATGTGGTCAAAATACATAATTCGTTATTAATCAAATATACAGGGCAAGTCAGCACATGAATCAACTGATACCTTTAGTATCATCACGTACTGGATAAACATAACAATTTAATCCCCAACATAAAAGCAAAACACACGAGTCTCGAGAGTGACTTATACAAAATGGCCTCCGTACAAAATAACCCAAACTTTAATCTCATTCATAGAATCTAGGAGTATCTGCAGTTCTTGTGTTGTCAGTATTAAGTTTTTTAGCTAGTCATAGGTGATAATAATCTACCATATGTGGTTCTAACATTAACCTGTGAGCACGCCTGCACATGAGTTCTTGTGATGATTAAAGTTTATAAATTTAATACACATGTTCATTTAATTCGATTGCTCGAAACTCGTGCCTTTTGAATTTAATTATATTACAATAATATTTACCTCTAGATTTGCCGAACCACAATAATTAAAATAATATAACACAATAGTACAACAAATAAATTTAGGTCGCGTGTAAACACGTCTCGTCTGCTGGACTACCCCAATCTAACTGGTCGCCATTAACGGTCCCTTCCTCCCCGTTGTAGCTCTTATTCTCCTACCTCTTTTGGTTGTGTCTCAACTCACGTCCTTTCGTTAGATGGTTGGCAATATTTTACATTCAGCACTTCCAATGTAATATATGTGTATTTGACAGTATGTTTTAATCCTTTAAATCGTTCATTAAGCGCCAAATATAAATTACGTAAATATCATTACAGAACGCCCCCAAAGGTTTGCTTAGTGATTAACATGAACGCTGGGAAACCTTTCTAGAGATGTACGATTTAAAATTTGGCTTCTCTCCTATCAATGACGTTACATAGACGAGAGCCCTGGCCTACTCTTCTCGATGCCAATGCTGTCACCTCTGAACCACATATGCATAAAACCATGAATACGCCAATCCATTGTAAAACATCTCGATAGACACTAACGATCTGGATAACTCGAATGACATCAGCTGTCTTCCAACCGTCTTCCTCTAATCGCCCCCATGTTAATAGACCACACGGCCATACTCCTCCTTTGTCAAACCACCTTCTCAATTGTGCTCCACCTCCGAGTTGTTCCATCCAATCATTCGCCTTCAGTTTCGTTGTTTAATGCGCTAAGTGCCTCTGCTGCTCGATTGATTATTTACCCCTGATTGATTTCTCCAACTCACAGGTTCATGAAACAAACAAAAAAAAACAATATCTTGTCTTACTCATCTTACACAAATCATACAGTGTTATTTACTAAACAAGAGTGGTTAACTTTGTGATCATATCATTCCATCTCAACTAGCATACATCAGCCATTACCATATACACACGAACATAACAAACATATTATACTGCACCTAATCTCAACAAGTTACTTCTCCTAGTGATCAACCTAATTGTTCCTTATCTTCCCATCAATTCGTCTTACGCCCCCTAACAATAATTAACAAACCCACCTTAGGTAAACTTGTGCTATACAGAACCTGACCCATTCTTTCTACTACCAGTGGTCATCTCCCCTATTGTGTATACATTGGGATGTAGATAATCGGTTTCTTTACAAGGACCGGAATATAACAGATAAAACTTTGCAATGACTCCTCGAGCTGCATCGGATATGTTTTTCTTTCGTAACAAAACCAGATTACCAATAGCGAAGCGATCTTGGTAGCTTTTGAAGCTTGTCCTACTCACTTCACCAGCTTGCTTTAAATTTCTCCTCACTTCTTTTCTACTTTGACTTATGGACGAGGCAGGTCTACGTGGGATGTAACATTCTAATAAATTGGTTACATAGTTAGATGGGTTATGCCCTAGCAGGATTTCATAAATAAAATATTTGGTTGATAGATGCGTTGTACGATTGAACAGTGATTTGATGTAAGATAAATGTAGTGCCCATCCCGAGTGTGATTCCTGACAATAAGTCCTAAACAAGCTACCTAATTCCTTCGTTATCTTCTCGGATAAACCTGAGTGTCGAATAGACGAATAAGTTACCTCAATACCTTCCCTTTGCAACAGTTTTCCAATGCTTGGAAATAAATTGTGATCCATGATCATTCAAAACAATATTAAGGCTTAATGGTCTGAGAAAATCTTTTAAAATCATATCGGCTGATACTCTGGCTTGCACTTTATGCTCTGAATCAAGTATTATGAATTCTGAAATGAATTGATTACTACAAAATGCATGTGAATCTTCCTCGACTTCATGGTAACGAGCCATAATAATCAAGAGTCACTCGATCACCTGGATTCTCGACTACCATAGGATGCATGGGACCTATGAGATGACGATTTGGATTTTTGACTTTCTAACATACATCACATGCTCTAACCAAACCTTTTATTCTCATGAACATCCTTTGAAGATGAAACTATCATGCATGACTCTATATATCTTTGACGTCCCAAATGGCCGTATAAATTATGAAAACATACCATCACCTTTTACACCATACTTTCGAGTAGTGCAAATCTGTTTTTCCCTGATTGTGAGTTTACATATGTGTAAACTGTACCCCTCCCACTAACTTGAATTGAAATTTACCCTTACCAGCCGACACTTCATTATAAATACTCTGTAAACTTTACCATACATCTTTTCCAAAATCATCATTCCGTTGCATGAAATTTCCACATCGTTCCATTCTATTGTTTCAAACAATCTACTAAACATTCATTCGCTTGCGAGGCTACAATTAGTACTACTACTACTACCATTATACGATACATTATAATACTTAAACTCTTCCTTGGCTCCTGGTTTGTCTCTTACTGCTCTTCGATAAAGGCTTCTATTCATCACCCTTGCTTCGCTACCATTTTTTGTACGGCTGCTCATCTGGAAAAGTATCCTTTCTGTTATTGTAAGACCCTAACCATCATCTGCTCCTCCATTTCCTCCTTGCTCCGTTGTAAGTCCTCTGAATTCGCTCAACTTATTGGCCACTTTCCCTGTTTAATATAAATGGTAAGTTAGTACTAGTTCTTACTGCGATAGGTGTGAATAACTTATCATTCGACAGCCCTTTTCTGTCACTACCACCTCGATGTTTGACTGTTGTCATCATAATAAGTTATACACCTATCAAATTACTTCTTACCACCTCAAACCCCTCATAATACATATAATCCTGTGTCGATGTCTTCTTCGGGTACCCTGGATTCTAACCTGCTGTGACTCAATAAGCTACGCCACTGCACATCCCTCCCTACGAAAGAAGTACTTGACCGCAACAACATGTAAATACACTCTCGGTTAATGCAAGCATTAACAAAGAATATATAAACGTATTGCTACAATCATCCTGGTCACGGCACCATTTGTAATGTCAAAACGTAAACTCAAATTTCCCACCGAGTCCCCAACCTTCGAAACCCTACTCTAACCTCCTAAGCGCTATAATAATGGTGGCCACCACACGCGAAATGCCGTATCGTCTAAAATGCTAGGACCCCACGTCGTAACCTACACTCGAGACATTACCCCCACGTCGTAGTATTTCCTTCGTAGTGATGAATGAACTTTAGCAGTAGCAAATTGAGTTAGGAGAAACGTAAAGTGAACACATATAAAACACAGAGCAGTTTAAATAGTTATAATTTGTAAATCATTGTCGTATAATTTCAGTTTACACATTGTAGTTAGCTTTTTGTCATTTTGTTTGTCATTTCAATATTCATCATTGTGATCGGGCAAATTACATATACGTCATATTCATATGTGGTCAAAATACATAATTCGTTATTAATCAAATATACAGGGCAAGTCAGCACATGAATCAACTGATACCTTTAGTATCATCACGTACTGGATAAACATAACAATTTAATCCCCAACATAAAAGCAAAACACACGAGTCTCGAGAGTGACTTATACAAAATGGCCTCCGTACAAAATAACCCAAACTTTAATCTCATTCATAGAATCTAGGAGTATCTGCAGTTCTTGTGTTGTCAGTATTAAGTTTTTTAGCTAGTCATAGGTGATAATAATCTACCATATGTGGTTCTAACATTAACCTGTGAGCACGCCTGCACATGAGTTCTTGTGATGATTAAAGTTTATAAATTTAATACACATGTTCATTTAATTCGATTGCTCGAAACTCGTGCCTTTTGAATTTAATTATATTACAATAATATTTACCTCTAGATTTGCCGAACCACAATAATTAAAATAATATAACACAATAGTACAACAAATAAATTTAGGTCGCGTGTAAACACGTCTCGTCTGCTGGACTACCCCAATCTAACTGGTCGCCATTAACGGTCCCTTCCTCCCCGTTGTAGCTCTTATTCTCCTACCTCTTTTGGTTGTGTCTCAACTCACGTCCTTTCGTTAGATGGTTGGCAATATTTTACATTCAGCACTTCCAATGTAATATATGTGTATTTGACAGTATGTTTTAATCCTTTAAATCGTTCATTAAGCGCCAAATATAAATTACGTAAATATCATTACAATTTAAAAAAGTTTTTGGCTGTAAAATTAAATTTCATCTCAAATTTTTTTATTCTTTATTTTCAAAAAGCTATTTTGTTATATTTTTTAAACTGGCTAAGAAAGAATTTGGTATTGTGAGGGTTGAACTCAGAACCCAACGTTACATTATTTTTAAATTGTTTTCCTTTTTAGCATTTTTAAACAAGATTCAAATGATTGAAAGAAATGGGTTAATTAATTTCTATTCCAAAACTTGATGCAAACTGAGTAATCGAACACAATGAAATTGTGTAAGTTTTAATTGAATCAAATATAAATTTTTTTCTCGAAAATTAGTTTGATACTTTTTTTGTATTTTTATTGTAAACTAAACAGTGCATTTCAATTAATCGTCAATTCAAAAATTTATTTATGTTAAATTAATGTGTAAGGAAAATTTATAGTGAAAATGAATTTATTTTCTACTTTGAATGAAAACCTGATACAATAGCGAACTCTAGTATAATTTTAGGGAATATCAGAATGAAAACTACTTTATTTTATAAATTTCCTTTTTTAAAAGTAGCTCCAAATACTTGCAGTAAATTTTACTCAAGTTATCGAATAGAAATTCAAAATAATATTTTTAATTTATTTTTATTTTCAACTGATTTTTTTAAGAAATGTGATTACTAATTTATAGTAGTAGATACATTAGGAAATTAAAATTCTGATTGAAGATGTATAACAGGTGTTAAAATTTAAAATAATTTCGAAAATGAATTTTTATTTGCTAAATTATCATTTATGAACATTTCTGTATTATATTTTGATGTCTAAATATCCATAAAAATTATTCTATTTGAAGTTTCTTCTATTTTTATAAAGAGAGTGTTTAAAATTAAGAGGTTTGTTTTATTTATTACTATAATTAATCCTATGGAAGTTTAAAGTCAAAAGCAATTCGAGTTTCCAAAAAGTAGAATTTCTTTTGAGAATTTTTAATAGTTACTTAAGAGTGGATTGCATCCACACTCTGTGTTAGCTAATTTTTATAATAATATTATAATTTTTAAATATTATAATAATATTTATGTCCCCGTGACCGTGGAAAACCTCTTAGGTGGTGATAGAGGACACTTTTCTAAGACATATTTTTAAATAAAATTTTTGTCCAAGTCCAAACCCTTGGGGGGTACCTCACTTTAAATTGCACCGATATTTTTTGGGTTTAATGGATTAGATGGCTAATGGCTTTTCTGTAGAGCATTTGAATATCTACAAATTATGTTATAACCCCTTATCGCCTAGAATCAACAGATTTCGAGTTATGAATTAAATTAAGGGAAAAAATGTCACAAAATTCCGAGTTTTATTTTTTTTGCTTTTCTTGCCAACCCCATATCTTTTAAACGAAACGTCTTAGATAAAAAACTAACGGCCCAAACCGGATAGGGAATTTAACGGGCTACAACTTTAGCTTAATAATTTTTTTTTGGGAAACCAACCGTTTTCACAGAAATTACGAAAATAATGCACAAGGTGAAGGTTAAAAAAACTAAATAAATTCACAAAATTTATTTTAATAAATTTTCAAAATGGCCTCCCTCATTTTCAGCACACAGGCATGTTCTTTTCAAAAGGTGTTGCACTGTATTATTTGTAATGGTGCTTTTTTCGGTAAGTTCTGTTACACTTATCAGTATTCTTTCCATTAATTTATGTCTTTTTAACCTACACCTTGTTCATTATTTTCGTAATTTCTGTGAAAACGGTCAGTTTCACAAAAAAAAACTATTAAGCTAAAGTTGTAGCCCGTTAAATTCCCTATTCGGTTTGGGCCGTTAGTTTTTTTCTAAGACGTTTCGTTTAAAAGATACGGGGTTGGCAAGAAAAGTAAAAAAAATAAAACTCGGAATTTTTTGACATTTTTCCCTTAATTTAATTCATAACTCGAAATCTCTTGATTCTAGGCGATAAGGGGTTGTAACATAATTTGTAGATATTCAAATGCTCTATAGAAAAGCTCTAATCCATTAAACCCAAAAAATCAAAAATATCGGTGCAATGGCCGCTTGAAATCATAAATTAAAAAAATTGCTTTAAAGTGAGGTACCCCCCAAGGGTTAGGACTTAAACAAAAATTTTATTTAAAAATATGTCTTAGAAAAGTGTCCTCTATCACCACCTAAGAGGTTCTCCACGGTCATGGGGACACCCTGTATATAATAATAGCTAATAAACTATTTCTTAACATTTTAGGACACTTCTTCTAAGTGAGATTGGTTCATCAAGTATATTATATATATTATACAAATCTTCGAGGCAAGTCATGTAACCACATACTTATGTATGTACCATACCATGTTCCATTAAAGAAATTTATAAAAGACTGCTTCTTCCATTTGGTACAAAATATGCAACATCTTTTGCAGTTAGGGCTAAGTGAAAGGTATAAGGATACAACACTGATGCAGATTTCGCTCGAAAGGCAAAAAATTATATCTTAATTGGCTTTTGTACCAATTGAGGATGGAAATTGAGCAATGTGGCCTTTATATAAGAGATTACTTCAAGAGCACAACTGCAAAAATTTTGCACACAGAATTACTCTACAATTAGAGCTTGGGATGAATCATCCAACTGTTTGGAAACTTATTGATAACCTTCACCAAGTTCAAAAAGGTAACAGAAATCATTTCCATCTAAATATTTCTAATTTACTATTTTTTGTAGTTGTTCTAGGCCCTAGCAGTAGTTCTCCATCGATTAGCACCTACAATATAATTATTTTCAATTGGAGGTTTTGGAAGGAAAGAAGAGTCAGGGTCTATTCTGGAAGTGATATTACTGTTTTCTGAAAAATCTGACACTTCGTCATCATCACATCTCAAAGTCGGCTGCTTTAAAGCAATCTATCGAGGACTCAATAGCAACAGGGAGGTCATTGCAGAAAGTGACTTTCCGTAAGTCTTTTTTTTTCTTCTGATATTTTCACTTTTAACAAAGCTCTTTTTACTACATTGTGATTTTCCTGATGAAAGCACGGGTCAATTCTTTTTTAAAGCAATTACAGGTGAGAGAATTAGCATTGCATTAATGTTTGAATTATAACGAAGGTTTCCTACAAACCGAGGGGTAAATCTCACGGGAAGTCTGGTGTACAGCTTATAGGAAGTCCGGGGAAGTCTGAGGAAGTCCGGGGAAGTCTGGGAAGTCTGAGGAAGTCCGGGGAAGTCTGGGAAGTCTGAGGAAGTCTGGGGAAGTCCGGGGAAGTCTGAGGAAGTCCGAGGAAGTCTGGGGAAGTCCGGGAAGTCTGAGGAAGTCTGGGGAAGTCCGGGAAGTCTGAGGAAGTCCGGGGAAGTCTGGGAAGTCTGAGGAAGTCTGGGGAAGTCCGGGGAAGTCTGAGGAAGTCCGAGGAAGTCTGGGGAAGTCCGGGAAGTCTGAGGAAGTCTGGGGAAGTCCGGGAAGTCTGAGGAAGTCCGGGGAAGTCTGAGGAAGTCCGAGGAAGTCTGGGGAAGTCCGAGGAAGTCTGGGAAGTCTGAGGAAGTCCGGGGAAGTCCGAGGAAGTAGATTCTCAGAGAAGTACATTAAAAATTTAGGAAGTTTCAGCCGGTTTTAGTTTATCTGGGATAGACGAGTATGAATTTACAACAAAAAATGTGATTTGTACGGATTTGTATGTATTGTTTGTAGGTATTGTTTGTAGGTACATATATACATATAAATATTTTGAATTAGCAATAACTCAAGAACGGCTCTAGATATCGAAAAACTGAGCAAAAAATTCTCCCCCTCCCCAACACCCCACCCCCGTAAATTATCGTTAGGAGGGCATATGCAAAAATTCAGATTGATTGCGCGCAAAAAAAATATGTACTATTATGGTATACATATAGTGTATATTATGGTATATTATAGTGGCCCACAGTGTTATTTATCCACTCCTATACTAAAAATGTAAATGAATTGTACTTTCTGAAGTATTTTTTTGACACATAAACATCGCTTTTTCAGCAATACTTATTAAACAATTTTTGTTGCAAATTTCATTGCCTTTATTTTTGTTTATAGTCATTTTTTTATTTCATCATGCTGTTTCCAAGTTACAGCGACTTAAAAAAAGACTCTGTAAAATACTAAAAATATTTTCATCTGTATTTCAAAAATGGCAATGTCTCACAAGGCGGCATTTTTAACATTATTGGTGCGATCAGGACCGTATCTCGGACTTTGATTCGGAGGGGAGGGGGGTTTTTCTTCTTCTTAGCCTGTAACCATCCACGCCTGAATGTACGCCTCTCTCTCATCTCTCTCCATGTTTCCCTGTCTGCCGCCCTCCGTTAATGATAAATAAAAGTGCGGTACGCGACTTTGGGCGCAGCCATTTGGACGCCAGACTCTTAGGCGCCGGATTTTTGGGCCCCGCCGTTTGGGTGCCGTTTTTTTTGGCGCCGAGACTTTTAAGATCTAGATATCATATTTGAGGCCCACCTCCAGTCTTTATTTTTATAAAATATGAATTCTTGTATATTATAATTTTTAACACGCTTCTATTAGCTTCACTTGTAACTAACTATACCTATTCTCACGAAAGATGACGATAATGACACACTGCAAAATCGTATGAACTAAGCCAAGAATAATTAACGGTAAATGAAATAAAATTTCAAAAACCTATTGTCGACCGTAAAAACTAAATATAAGAAAAATAAATAGTTGAGATAGAGGTCGTTATAATCTACAAAGTAGATACATTTCAAAATACAAATTCGTAGTAGGACATCGGTAGTCAGGACCGTATTAGGAATCAATAACGAATAAAAAATAGCAAGAAAAAAATTATTAAATTCAAAAAGCCTTAACGAACGACATGTTTCGGACTTATTCGCGGTTTTACCCAACGAAATTGACCTCATCAGGTTCGTACTGACAATGAAAATATAAAATTAAACTTACCATTTTTTCAAACGATCATAAAACCTTCCACGTGCTCTAAACTAGCCGAATGCCATACTAAGAAAATGTATTTTGAAGGTTAGTAAGCGTCCACAAAGGGATATCTAAACTTACAAGTTTGTTATCTCATCAAACTAAAATAATTAACGGTAAATGAAATAAAATTTCAAAAACCTATTGTCGACCGTAAAAACTAAATATAAGAAAAATAAATAGTTGAGATAGAGGTCGTTATAATCTACAAAGTAGATACATTTCAAAATACAAATTCGTAGTAGGACATCGGTAGTCAGGACCGTATTAGGAATCAATAACGAATAAAAAAATAGCAAGAAAAAAATTATTAAATTCAAAAAGCCTTAACGAACGACATGTTTCGGACTTATTCGCGGTTTTACCCAACGAAATTGACCTCATCAGGTTCGTACTGACAATGAAAATATAAAATTAAACTTACCATTTTTTCAAACGATCATAAAACCTTCCACGTGCTCTAAACTAGCCGAATGCCATACTAAGAAAATGTATTTTGAAGGTTAGTAAGCGTCCACAAAGGGATATCTAAACTTACAAGTTTGTTATCTCATCAAACTAAAATAATTAACGGTAAATGAAATAAAATTTCAAAAACCTATTGTCGACCGTAAAAACTAAATATAAGAAAAATAAATAGTTGAGATAGAGGTCGTTATAATCTACAAAGTAGATACATTTCAAAATACAAATTCGTAGTAGGACATCGGTAGTCAGGACCGTATTAGGAATCAATAACGAATAAAAAAATAGCAAGAAAAAAATTATTAAATTCAAAAAGCCTTAACGAACGACATGTTTCGGACTTATTCGCGGTTTTACCCAACGAAATTGACCTCATCAGGTTCGTACTGACAATGAAAATATAAAATTAAACTTACCATTTTTTCAAACGATCATAAAACCTTCCACGTGCTCTAAACTAGCCGAATGCCATACTAAGAAAATGTATTTTGAAGGTTAGTAAGCGTCCACAAAGGGATATCTAAACTTACAAGTTTGTTATCTCATCAAACTAAAATAATTAACGGTAAATGAAATAAAATTTCAAAAACCTATTGTCGACCGTAAAAACTAAATATAAGAAAAATAAATAGTTGAGATAGAGGTCGTTATAATCTACAAAGTAGATACATTTCAAAATACAAATTCGTAGTAGGACATCGGTAGTCAGGACCGTATTAGGAATCAATAACGAATAAAAAAATAGCAAGAAAAAAATTATTAAATTCAAAAAGCCTTAACGAACGACATGTTTCGGACTTATTCGCGGTTTTACCCAACGAAATTGACCTCATCAGGTTCGTACTGACAATGAAAATATAAAATTAAACTTACCATTTTTTCAAACGATCATAAAACCTTCCACGTGCTCTAAACTAGCCGAATGCCATACTAAGAAAATGTATTTTGAAGGTTAGTAAGCGTCCACAAAGGGATATCTAAACTTACAAGTTTGTTATCTCATCAAACTAAAATAATTAACGGTAAATGAAATAAAATTTCAAAAACCTATTGTCGACCGTAAAAACTAAATATAAGAAAAATAAATAGTTGAGATAGAGGTCGTTATAATCTACAAAGTAGATACATTTCAAAATACAAATTCGTAGTAGGACATCGGTAGTCAGGACCGTATTAGGAATCAATAACGAATAAAAAAATAGCAAGAAAAAAATTATTAAATTCAAAAAGCCTTAACGAACGACATGTTTCGGACTTATTCGCGGTTTTACCCAACGAAATTGACCTCATCAGGTTCGTACTGACAATGAAAATATAAAATTAAACTTACCATTTTTTCAAACGATCATAAAACCTTCCACGTGCTCTAAACTAGCCGAATGCCATACTAAGAAAATGTATTTTGAAGGTTAGTAAGCGTCCACAAAGGGATATCTAAACTTACAAGTTTGTTATCTCATCAAACTAAAATAATTAACGGTAAATGAAATAAAATTTCAAAAACCTATTGTCGACCGTAAAAACTAAATATAAGAAAAATAAATAGTTGAGATAGAGGTCGTTATAATCTACAAAGTAGATACATTTCAAAATACAAATTCGTAGTAGGACATCGGTAGTCAGGACCGTATTAGGAATCAATAACGAATAAAAAAATAGCAAGAAAAAAATTATTAAATTCAAAAAGCCTTAACGAACGACATGTTTCGGACTTATTCGCGGTTTTACCCAACGAAATTGACCTCATCAGGTTCGTACTGACAATGAAAATATAAAATTAAACTTACCATTTTTTCAAACGATCATAAAACCTTCCACGTGCTCTAAACTAGCCGAATGCCATACTAAGAAAATGTATTTTGAAGGTTAGTAAGCGTCCACAAAGGGATATCTAAACTTACAAGTTTGTTATCTCATCAAACTAAAATAATTAACGGTAAATGAAATAAAATTTCAAAAACCTATTGTCGACCGTAAAAACTAAATATAAGAAAAATAAATAGTTGAGATAGAGGTCGTTATAATCTACAAAGTAGATACATTTCAAAATACAAATTCGTAGTAGGACATCGGTAGTCAGGACCGTATTAGGAATCAATAACGAATAAAAAAATAGCAAGAAAAAAATTATTAAATTCAAAAAGCCTTAACGAACGACATGTTTCGGACTTATTCGCGGTTTTACCCAACGAAATTGACCTCATCAGGTTCGTACTGACAATGAAAATATAAAATTAAACTTACCATTTTTTCAAACGATCATAAAACCTTCCACGTGCTCTAAACTAGCCGAATGCCATACTAAGAAAATGTATTTTGAAGGTTAGTAAGCGTCCACAAAGGGATATCTAAACTTACAAGTTTGTTATCTCATCAAACTAAAATAATTAACGGTAAATGAAATAAAATTTCAAAAACCTATTGTCGACCGTAAAAACTAAATATAAGAAAAATAAATAGTTGAGATAGAGGTCGTTATAATCTACAAAGTAGATACATTTCAAAATACAAATTCGTAGTAGGACATCGGTAGTCAGGACCGTATTAGGAATCAATAACGAATAAAAAAATAGCAAGAAAAAAATTATTAAATTCAAAAAGCCTTAACGAACGACATGTTTCGGACTTATTCGCGGTTTTACCCAACGAAATTGACCTCATCAGGTTCGTACTGACAATGAAAATATAAAATTAAACTTACCATTTTTTCAAACGATCATAAAACCTTCCACGTGCTCTAAACTAGCCGAATGCCATACTAAGAAAATGTATTTTGAAGGTTAGTAAGCGTCCACAAAGGGATATCTAAACTTACAAGTTTGTTATCTCATCAAACTAAAATAATTAACGGTAAATGAAATAAAATTTCAAAAACCTATTGTCGACCGTAAAAACTAAATATAAGAAAAATAAATAGTTGAGATAGAGGTCGTTATAATCTACAAAGTAGATACATTTCAAAATACAAATTCGTAGTAGGACATCGGTAGTCAGGACCGTATTAGGAATCAATAACGAATAAAAAAATAGCAAGAAAAAAATTATTAAATTCAAAAAGCCTTAACGAACGACATGTTTCGGACTTATTCGCGGTTTTACCCAACGAAATTGACCTCATCAGGTTCGTACTGACAATGAAAATATAAAATTAAACTTACCATTTTTTCAAACGATCATAAAACCTTCCACGTGCTCTAAACTAGCCGAATGCCATACTAAGAAAATGTATTTTGAAGGTTAGTAAGCGTCCACAAAGGGATATCTAAACTTACAAGTTTGTTATCTCATCAAACTAAAATAATTAACGGTAAATGAAATAAAATTTCAAAAACCTATTGTCGACCGTAAAAACTAAATATAAGAAAAATAAATAGTTGAGATAGAGGTCGTTATAATCTACAAAGTAGATACATTTCAAAATACAAATTCGTAGTAGGACATCGGTAGTCAGGACCGTATTAGGAATCAATAACGAATAAAAAAATAGCAAGAAAAAAATTATTAAATTCAAAAAGCCTTAACGAACGACATGTTTCGGACTTATTCGCGGTTTTACCCAACGAAATTGACCTCATCAGGTTCGTACTGACAATGAAAATATAAAATTAAACTTACCATTTTTTCAAACGATCATAAAACCTTCCACGTGCTCTAAACTAGCCGAATGCCATACTAAGAAAATGTATTTTGAAGGTTAGTAAGCGTCCACAAAGGGATATCTAAACTTACAAGTTTGTTATCTCATCAAACTAAAATAATTAACGGTAAATGAAATAAAATTTCAAAAACCTATTGTCGACCGTAAAGGCTTTTTGAATTTAATAATTTTTTTCTTGCTATTTTTTATTCGTTATTGATTCCTAATACGGTCCTGACTACCGAT